>HG992179.1:2456259-12456259 GCA_905220545.2 Melitaea athalia
AAAGATACACTAAAAGCATTTTCAATGAGATTTAAAGCAAATTTACCACAGAGAAAGACATGCGGTCTTATTGTCAAAAAACGAAGTAATGCATCTCTCAAAGTCGCATTAAGTATAACACTATTTAACTTTAATAGTGGCCGTTTAAACTTTTTTTTTTTAATTATTTATAAAAAGTAAAAATAAATTATGATTTATTAAAAGTTCGAGTTACTTTTTATGATTTATAAAAAGTTCGAGCTAAAACGCTTTTTTAAATATCATTGACCTCGACTTTTTATCGATATGAAAGAACAGAAAGCCCTTAACCATAAACACAAGACACAGTAATGACAAATGTCACTTGTAAGTTTGAGGTTACAGCGAATTCGGTTTTCTGCTAAAAATATTAGTTTGACGATGAAATGGACGTATAATTACAAATATAATGGTAGTGCATGTGATTACCCAGATGCTACAATAATTATCTAGTAGCCATTGTGTGTGATTACACAGGGATTGAGTATTTTTCATCCGGTAAGGTGTTTGTTTACATTTTAATTCTTTTATTTTTGGACAGAGTTTATATTAATACCTATGGTCAATTATCTTTAAATGCTCTTTGGTCAATTGTCATTTGTCATCATCAGGAATTCCGAATTGTCTACGCGCGACGCGTCGCGCCATTTTGGGTTTTATAATTTATATGACTTGTTAGCGGTGCGATTCTTCATTTGTTTTGTATTTAATTATAGTGAATATTTACCTTACTAACTAAAATATGGGTAAGGATAAGAAAACAGAAACCAGCGATGGTTCAAGTGAAGAGGAATACGTCGTGGAAAAAGTTTTAAATAAAAGAACTATAAAAGGAAAGGTTGGAAAAATTATTATTTATTTTACATATTTAACGTTTCTTGTGATAAAGTGTGCTTTAATATGTGTACAAATTGAACTATTGCGTAATGAAAATGTAAATAATTAACTTTCTAACATTATGAACACGTGAACGTCGAATTTTAGCATCTGTACTAGACACCGAACCGAAAAACATATTTTAGTTCCATAACTAATAGCTAACCAATTTATGTATCAGAGATAACTTATATGAGATTATGAGAATGAATCCAAGAATACTTTTCATTCATCTCAGCAATAAGTGTTACATTCGCGACATAAGGCTACATTCGCTTCATCTAGAGTTCTAATATAAGTAAGAACGTGTTACAATTGTTGCAATATAAATTTTCAGGTGCAGTATTTACTTAAATGGAAAGGTTACAAGGAAGAGGAGAGTACATGGGAGCCGGAAGAGAATCTGGACTGTGCAGAATTAATTAAGGCATTCGAAGATAGCCGAAAGGAAAAAGAGGTTAGATCTCATGTTTTTAATTAACACTTAATGATTTGCATTAAACAAAGCAGTATCTTCATCTTTATATTTAACTAGCTGTGACCGCGACTTCATCCGCATGGAATCGTGACTTTAGACAGCATTTTTTAGATATATGTTTTGGTTTATTTTGGACATCAGAATACCTCTAATATTTTGCCTCATGTTGCAAACTTATAAAACACATAAACCTTACATATTTTCATACAAACTTTCATCCTCTATACCTTATTGTTATTCTAAACCCTTGAGGGTAAAACTTTTACAAACTTTGAATGTCATATTTATTTATATCAAAACAACACACACAGGTGAATTTTACGTAATTTATGGCCAAAATGGACAAAAATAAATTTACTCCGATTCAAAAATAGTAACTTAATTTAGGAACAAGACATATGGCGCCATCTATTAATGATCTGTCAAATGTTTACCACTTTATTCAAATACCCACAACACTCGTTTTAAACAGTTTTGCCTAATGGAGTAATTTACTACAATTTTGAATAGCTGTTTATCAATACCGTTAAAATTTTATTTTGTTGATATTAGGTGCGAAACAAAATGTCTGTACCTTCAGGTGAGTATATTAATTATTTTTCTGGATAACTAAAACGCTTATATTACTTACGGTTTTATAGATATATTGTTTTGAATAGAATGCTATACTTTAGCAGTTAGTTCCTTTTTTTACATAGTGCCACACGTGGCTTGCACTTGGCGACGCGTTTAGCAAGTCGAACGTCGTCGGGAATCAATGGAGGTGTAAAGAATCATATCGGTCATTATAACCGGACATCATTTCTTAGAAATGGGTCATAATAAGCGACATGTCACTGTAAGGAAGTCATTATATCCGACTTTTTTATAACGAATTTTATATGAAAACCAAACTTAGTAGTGTAATTACGTCATAATAACCGGTTGGTCAATATAGGCGGAGTCATAATAAACGGATTCTACTGTAATAGATAAAGCGTATTATTCTGTGCAGGATTACTTAGTTGATAAAGATGTGTGGACTTAGTGACGCTGTATTTCATGCAAGATATTACTAATTCTGTACTAAAATACAATTTATATATTATTTTAAAAGAGTATTCTTCTCTGGAGAATCTACATTCCGAATCGGTGGTAGCAACACTTTTAAAAACGAAATTATCACTATAAAATTTAATTATTATTACATGACAATTCGAAAGTGTTCAAGGAGCCTATTAGAATAAAATTATTTTTGATTTTGAGTAGCCAAAAATAAGAAGAAATGGCTCTTTTTAGCGATAAGATCGTTGTACATCTTATTTAGTATCTTTTCTTTGTCTGTATTTTGGTGTAAAATGAAGAATAAAATTAGTATTTAATAATTACAATAATAATTAGTACATATTTGTATGCTTGAAGACAAGTCTTCGAGCAATGCATCCTGCTGCGTTAACATACGGAGCCAAGACGTGGACTGACGAAGGGACTTGGTCACAACTTTAAAGTCGCTCAATGCCCGCCGCTGTTTTCGAGGGTCGGTCCATTTGATTGTACGCATATGATCCGGCCGCTCCCGCGCCGCCGCCGCTGCCGCCCCGCTGCCCGCAAAACTCGCGGCAGTGCCCTCAAAGATAAGATAAGAAATGAGACCTCTCTCTCTCTCTGAAATCTGCGAGAGAACGAAAGTAACCGACATAGTCCACATAATTAGCAAGTTGTAGTGGCAGTGGGCTGTGGCTGAGGATTGCGGAAAACCGGGTAGTCTGGCGCGAACTTGAGGAGTCCAATATCCAGCAGTGGACTGCAATAGGCTGAACTGATGACTGAATTAGTATTTTAATAACAAAATAAAAAAATTGATATTTCATTGCAGGCTAAAGCAAAGAAACCAGAAGAACGGAGTAAAAAACGCAGACGTGACAGCGATGATACAAGTACAACAGGACGCAAAGGTAGAGGTACAAGTGTGTCATCAATGGAGGATCAGAAGGATTCTAAGAGGGAGAAAAAAGATGACAAGGCTAAGTCTGGTTTTGAGAAGGGTCTCAAAGCGGAAAAAATAATAGGTAAATTTTAAAATTCTTAATTTTTTATTCATAGTGCTAGTACCAGAGCAGCAAAGAAGCGATCGGCCCACCTGTCAGTAAACAGTTATCGTAGCCTATAGACGCCTGCTACACCAGAAGCATTGCAAGAATGTTGCCGACCGTACCCCCGACCCTCCCCAGGAGCTCTGGCCACCTTACTCACCACGGGTTCACCACAACACTACCCGAGAGTAGTATTATTTGAATGTGAATTATGTTGCAGTTTCGTTTGTCCAAAAAATTTTTAAAATCATATACTTGTATTAACTTTCAATATAAAAATTGTCTCCTGTGAATAAAGTAATATATTGAATATATGTATAATATTTATAATAATACTAGCTGCAACTGTGACTTCATCTGCGTTTTGGGTATTTACATGTTCAACGTGATTCTTTAAATTGGCAATACTTTTTTATTTATGAACCGATTGACATGAAATAAAGACTAAATGTTAAGTGAAGTTTACCGCAATATATTAGTGAAAACCAAATCTAAATCGGATAAGCCGTTTCTGAGATTAGCGTACACAAACGTACAGACAAACAGTCAAACAGACGAAAATTCTAAAAATCATTGTTTTGGGTGCTCTTTGCATTGAAAAAGGTTTCAATTATATTTTTTCTCATATATCTTCTATATACAGACAGCGATCCGTTACATTTTTATTATATATGTATTAAGTCCGATCAATTTAGACATCCAAGGTTACAATAATTCACACTTGGCTGAAAATTGGTAGGATTGTTCAAAACTCATTAAATGTGAACGTATTTTAGTTTCTTTTATTTAAGCAGCAATCTCTCTATTTTTCTAACGTGTAGAGATTGCTGCTTAAATAAAAGAAACTAAAATACGTTCACATTTAATGAGTTTTGAACAATCCTACCAATTTTCAGCCAAGTGTGAATTATTGTAACCTTGGATGTCTAAATTGATCGGACTTAATACATATATAATAAAAATGTAACGGATCGCTGTCTGTATATAGAAGATTAACGTGTGCATATTATGACTATTACAACTCTTTCAACTCAAAAACGTTAGCTCTTAGAAAGAAAGTATTTAGACATTTTTTTATAGATTATTATCTGATCTAAAATTTTTGTCTGAACTAATTTTATGATAAAACTTACCGTTTTGTAAGTTTTGCTGAAAATGGCGAAAACCCCGTTTTTGTGACCTTTCCTCCTGAATAAAAAAATTACAGGTGTCGAATCGATGAGGACTTTTCACATTTCATTTATAATAGTGTTTTGAACAGTCCTACAAATTTTCAGCCAAGTGTGAATTATTGTCACCTCAAACCTATTATTTAGTCTAATTTGACCAGACTCGATCGATCGATCGATTCAGCCTGTAATAACTGTTGGGCATAGGCCTCTTCCCCATGTAGGAGAAGGATCGGAGCTTAATCCACCACGCTGCTCCAATGCGGGTTGGTGGATATATTCCCTACTATGAGTAACGATCGCTATCAGGTGTTTACATTATCATGTAGTGAGCACGTTAAGCCATCAGGTAAACCGACGAGGCACAGTGGGGAGACCCACAAGAACTGCACAAACACCCAGACCACGGCAAACATCTGTACGGCCAATACAAATGTTGTCGCGTGCGGGGATCGAACCCGCAACCGCCCGCGCAACAGCCAATCGCAATCCAGTGCTGTGACCGCTGCGCCAACGCGGCGTTGTCGACCAGACTATATTGATATATTTTGTAAATACTGATCAAATTGCAGATAGCAGAACTTTTATACTGTTCATAACTACTACTGCTTCTTTTACAATTATGTTATGTTTTTTTTTTCTGTTGTTCATAGGAGCATCGGACGCAACGGGAGAATTAATGTTTTTAGTAAAGTGGGCCGATTCCGATGAAGCTGAACTAGTTCCAGCTAAAGTTGCAAATGTTAAATGTCCACAACAGGTAAGTTCCTCTTGAAATGGTCTGTTTTTCTTGAAGCTAGTAACAAATGTGCAGTTTCATATTAAAATACTTACAGACACATTGTTGAACCAGTAGTTCTCAAGATTAGCAAATTTAAACAATCTCTTCAGGTTTATAATTAAATATTAGTATAGATTCATATCTGATATAATGATCATTCATTACATATGTTTTATAATATAATAAACTTGACATTTATTTATAATTTTCATAATAATGTTAATAAAGAAGTTTAAGTTTATTTAATTGTTATAAACTAATAATGCAGTCTTCAGTTGATGAAGTTGAGTAAAAACCATTCCTTAAGTAGAAACAAGAACTTCTTTTCTATAAAAGTAAAAAGTTTACAACTAGCAACTATAATTATTATTAACTTATTTATTATAACTGAGATCAGGCATTGCAGGAAATTACCTCGGTGGCTCGGTACCTCGACCTTACAGAAGATCACAGCTAAATAATACTGCTTTCAAGCAGTGTTGTGTTCGTGTTGGTGAGTAAGGTGACCAGTCCCTGGGGGTAATCGCTTACCGTCAGGTGAGCTGTACGCTTGTTTGCCAACCTAGTTATATAAAAAAAAGTGTGTGTGTACTTGTGTACGCACGTAAGAAGTTATACATCATTGGTTAGCTAACTTCACGTTGCTTACTTCTTCGTGTCGGTTATGTTCGTGACGGTGTGCGCGCGCATCGTTAAAATTTACTCTCATCATTTTTCCCTAACGCGCCAAAAGAAGTATAACTTCAATAAAAAAATGAATATTTAACTATTTCTAGGTAATTGCCTTCTATGAAGAGAGGCTGACGTGGCACACTCCAGCCGAGTCGGAGTGAAGCAGCTGCGACAGAAAAAGACTCATTATGTGTGATAGTGTCGGGTGGTTTTATTGAGTGTAAGAAGATAACTTCCTGTTATATTTTGAATAAGAAACAGTTTATTTACACTAAGTTTTGGATTAAAACGTTATTTTTTTCTTTGTTTGTCGTGTCTGAGTACACTGCAATTGTTTGTCATGGATGAAATTTCCAGTTATGATTATATATAGTCTTAATAACTGACTATATATAATTTTTTTCCTATGATCTGTCGAACTGAATGTCTTTAACTTTGACTGTTTAGTAAATATAAACGACTTAATGTATTTTGTTGTTTCATTTTTATATATAAGTATCCTATGTCTCTCTCCTGGTTCTAAGCTACCTCCCCACCAATTTTCAGCCAAATCGGTTCAGCTGTTCTTGAGTTATAGTGTTACTAACACGACTTCCTTTTATATCTCTATCTCTATATACAGGATGAACGGTTATAGGTGTAAAAGCTCTGGAGGGGTTAAAGTATAGCTCGTATCCTATCTTTCTATGTATGGAATGGCCCATCCAAAAACTTACTTACTTTACTTACTTAACATACTTTAATTATTAAAAACAAACTGTTTACTAAAATTTAATAGTTTTCGACTTTTAGGCAAAAAACCGAAGAAAAGCAGATTTTTTTTTGCTTTTTTGCGATTTTTTCAATGTTGCGTCACGAAATTTTTTCCGCAAACCTCAGATTTGGATTCACACACACACTTATTTCCTTGCCAAAAACCAGCTGATTAAAACGATATTTTTGACACTATATTCCAGTTTATTTTTTTTGTAACACTGCACCCCACCTTACCCTACGAGGATGGTTCTTACGGAGAGAAAAATTTAAAAATGCCCTGAAAACGTTTAAAAACCACAATTTTCTGTATTCCGATACAAAAGATTCGTAATAATACTAAGTCAATTTGAACTTAAATACCATACCATAAAGTTTAAGTGTTAGTGGAGGAGTTACGGCAAGGATAAGTATAAAATTAAGGAATCGACTGTTAGGCGTTACGAAGTTCGCCGGGTCAGCTAGTATATATATAGATAACAAGCTTATCCAATACATTGCTGTTTTCTGTCAAACGTGTAAACTTTGAATTTGTCCGAAAGTCGTTAATTTGTCTGAAAATTTCTATGCAGTTTTCATACATTTTTATGACGTTAGAACCACAAAGTAATATATAACTTGATAAATATGAATGAAATCAGTGGCCGTTCTTGCAATGGTGCGACAAAAGGTAGGTAACGGATTTTTGAAGTGAAACTTCTTTAGGTGTATGAGGGGTAAAATTTAAGCGACCGGTAACGCGGCAGAGTCAGGGACGGTCAGTACTTGGATGGGTGACCGTCTGGGAACACCGCGTGACGTTGGCGTTTTGTTTTTTTTCAATTAGTTTATTTTTATTTTAAATTCGTTTTTTTGGTTTATGCACCGTGTATACATCCATATGCATTTAGTTAAAAGAGGTTATTTTAATTTATAAACATTAAACAGACACTCCAATTTTATTTATTTGTATAGATTTTTATTAAAAGATATCAATTATGGTGGGAAATTAATAATATAAACAAATTTTAGTCTTATAAATATATATTTTGAGTTGAGATTTGAGATAAAAATATTATTTACATCTCTCATGTTCGGTAAGTAGGTTCTTATTACCTCCAAATGGGGCTTGTAGGTGACTCATTACCGCTCTAGGGTAATAATGTAGCTAGAAACGCCCTAGGGCGGTAAGTAATTAAAAAAAAAAAACACTTCTTTCTTTCAATTAGTTCGCGTACATCTAACAATCATACTGGCAATGGACATCACATCGCCCAATGACCAAAGAGGTCGCTTTGCTATTCAGCCTTGTTTTCGTGTGAGTATAATAGTCATCAATTTTAAATATCGAACGGCGAAGCTCAATTTGAAAATTGTTCTCATTTCACTATAAACAACAAATAAAATGTTTTATTCTTGTAATGCCGGTTTTTTTCTACTTACCTCACAATCGAGATGTAAAGCAGAATAGTTAGCTCGGGTGTAAGCATCAATTGCACCCTCGAACTATAGGCGCCCTCGCTGCGCTCGTGCGCCTAAATATCTCGGGCTGCAATTGATGCCTTACAGCCCTCGGCTACTAATCTACTATTGATGGTGGAAGTGACAATAGTACGCGTATAATGGTGACATTTTCTTTTCTAAAGACTGAACAATAATTTTCTATTTAGCTGGAGTCCATTCATTAGCAATTTAGCATTAACAATAGCATCCCAATTTAATATAGAAAAACAAAATTCTTGTGATTCTATTTCCGCTTAGTATATTTATTGTGCATATAATTCAGCAGTAAATTAACTTATAATCTAGATACAAACACATGAAATATTTGAGAAGTAAATAAACCTAGATACATTTTAATAATTTATAATTTATTATACATTTGATTACTCAAATCACACCGAATAAGTAAAAAAAAAAAAAAACTTATAGCAAAACTACATATTACACATTGTATTGCAATATTTATAAAAGAAGAAATAAGAGAAGAGAAGTGTTGATCACAATATTAAAGTATTATAATAAAATAAGTTTTCTTTCCTGTGTCTTATGTCTTGACTCGCTCTTGCCTTGTCATGGTTATTCTCCGATCCAGTCTTGATTATTTTCCGACTAAGCTTGATATTTGTAGTCACCTTTGCTTAAACCATTTCTGTAAATTAAAAATATTTATTGAGTTTGGATTTGGATCATAATGATTCAGGCAGTGGTAAAAGGTAGCTATTGCATGTCTTAACAATTAGAACTGTATGTAATGGTCCCAAGATCCCAGGCCTCGCAGATCTTATTCTTGGACAAAATATATGGGATATTCCATGCCAAATCGACCACTTTTGAACCTGACCCCTTTCCATTTCGACAAGTTTTCCTTTTTTTTGTACTCTGTGAAAAACATTTTTGAGAATTGTTAAAAAAAAATTTATCCAACCCAAAAATAGTATATTCCATTACAAGTGTGGAAAGGCTGTCATTGCAAAGAGTTCCGACAAATGTCTAGCCGAGCCGAGGCGCAGCCGAAGGCGAGGGTTGACAGTCGGAACAAGTTGCAATGACGGTTCCGCACGTGTACTGAACGACTATTTTTAATACAGTTGCGAAAAAATGAAGCAATTTAATCAAATAATAAAAACACAATAAACTCAACTAACTTAACATTTACAACTAAACTCGCAAAGTAAAATTCTCAAAAATGGCGCCAACCGTAGAATATAAGCAGAGGTTTTTTTTTTCTTCACCCATTCTGGTAGGCAAAGGGAACTATGCCCATACAGCTAAGTCTTCAGTAGAAGTTTTTTATTGATATGAAATCATCATCTCCCTGCCCTTATCCTATTTATATAGGGTCGGCACAACATGTTCTCCTCTTCCTCAGACTCATGTTGTAAGTGATTTGGCATGTTATTTTTTACGACCGGCCGCCTGCCTGACATCAACCCTCCTTGGGAATATTTATTGATATGAAATGAAAATGAAATTTAATGAGATGAAATGAAACCTAACCAAACTCATTCAATCAAATCATTAAATCTGATATTGAAACAAATTAGTAGCTTCTTTTTAGAAATATACGTATTTGCATGAATTATAAAAACTTCTATGAATTGAGACATTATTTTGACAGTTGGGAAAGAAAACGCACGAGTTCGGGAAAGGTAAAAAAAAAAGCACGAGTAAGTAATGCGTGGGCGTGGCGTGTATGAGCGGCGCGAGGCGCTCCGTGAACCGCGCGAAGTTGCGCTCCAGCTCGCGCTGGTACTCAACACACACACACACACAGTAGACAGAGTGTCACTCACGTGAGGTGCGCCACGTGCGAGGGCGTGGCGTGTATGAGCGGCGCGAGGCGCTCCGTGAACCGCGCGAAGTTGCGCTCCAGCTCGCGCTGGTACTCAACACACACACACAGTAGACAGAGTGTCACTCACGTGAGGTGCGCCACGTGCGAGGGCGTGGCGTGTATGAGCGGCGCGAGGCGCTCCGTGAACCGCGCGAAGTTGCGCTCCAGCTCGCGCTGGTACTCAACACACACACACACAGTAGACAGAGTGTCACTCACGTGAGGTGCGCCACGTGCGAGGGCGTGGCGTGTATGAGCGGCGCGAGGCGCTCCGTGAACCGCGCGAAGTTGCGCTCCAGCTCGCGCTGGTACTCAACACACACACACAGTAGACAGAGTGTCACTCACGTGAGGTGCGCCACGTGCGAGGGCGTGGCGTGTATGAGCGGCGCGAGGCGCTCCGTGAACCGCGCGAAGTTGCGCTCCAGCTCGCGCTGGTACTCAACACACACACACAGTAGACAGAGTGTCACTCACGTGAGGTGCGCCACGTGCGAGGGCGTGGCGTGTATGAGCGGCGCGAGGCGCTCCGTGAACCGCGCGAAGTTGCGCTCCAGCTCGCGCTGGTACTCAACACACACACACACACAGTAGACAGAGTGTCACTCACGTGAGGTGCGCCACGTGCGAGGGCGTGGCGTGTATGAGCGGCGCGAGGCGCTCCGTGAACCGCGCGAAGTTGCGCTCCAGCTCGCGCTGGTACTCAACACACACACACACACAGTAGACAGAGTGTCACTCACGTGAGGTGCGCCACGTGCGAGGGCGTGGCGTGTATGAGCGGCGCGAGGCGCTCCGTGAACCGCGCGAAGTTGCGCTCCAGCTCGCGCTGGTACTCAACACACACACACAGTAGACAGAGTGTCACTCACGTGAGGTGCGCCACGTGCGAGGGCGTGGCGTGTATGAGCGGCGCGAGGCGCTCCGTGAACCGCGCGAAGTTGCGCTCCAGCTCGCGCTGGTACTCAACACACACACACACAGTAGACAGAGTGTCACTCACGTGAGGTGCGCCACGTGCGAGGGCGTGGCGTGTATGAGCGGCGCGAGGCGCTCCGTGAACCGCGCGAAGTTGCGCTCCAGCTCGCGCTGGTACTCAACACACACACACACACAGTAGACAGAGTGTCACTCACGTGAGGTGCGCCACGTGCGAGGGCGTGGCGTGTATGAGCGGCGCGAGGCGCTCCGTGAACCGCGCGAAGTTGCGCTCCAGCTCGCGCTGGTACTCAACACACACACACACAGTAGACAGAGTGTCACTCACGTGAGGTGCGCCACGTGCGAGGGCGTGGCGTGTATGAGCGGCGCGAGGCGCTCCGTGAACCGCGCGAAGTTGCGCTCCAGCTCGCGCTGGTACTCAACACACACACACACAGTAGACAGAGTGTCACTCACGTGAGGTGCGCCACGTGCGAGGGCGTGGCGTGTATGAGCGGCGCGAGGCGCTCCGTGAACCGCGCGAAGTTGCGCTCCAGCTCGCGCTGGTACTCAACACACACACACACAGTAGACAGAGTGTCACTCACGTGAGGTGCGCCACGTGCGAGGGCGTGGCGTGTATGAGCGGCGCGAGGCGCTCCGTGAACCGCGCGAAGTTGCGCTCCAGCTCGCGCTGGTACTCAACACACACACACACAGTAGACAGAGTGTCACTCACGTGAGGTGCGCCACGTGAGAGGGCGTGGCGTGTATGAGCGGCGCGAGGCGCTCCGTGAACCGCGCGAAGTTGCGCTCCAGCTCGCGCTGGTACTCAACACACACACACACAGTAGACAGAGAGTCACTCACGTGAGGTGCGCCACGTGCGAGGGCGTGGCGTGTATGAGCGGCGCGAGGCGCTCCGTGAACCGCGCGAAGTTGCGCTCCAGCTCGCGCTGGTACTCAACACACACACACACAGTAGACAGAGTGTCACTCACGTGAGGTGCGCCACGTGCGAGGGCGTGGCGTGTATGAGCGGCGCGAGGCGCTCCGTGAACCGCGCGAAGTTGCGCTCCAGCTCGCGCTGGTACTCAACACACACACACACAGTAGACAGAGTGTCACTCACGTGAGGTGCGCCACGTGAGAGGGCGTGGCGTGTATGAGCGGCGCGAGGCGCTCCGTGAACCGCGCGAAGTTGCGCTCCAGCTCGCGCTGGTACTCAACACACACACACACACAGTAGACAGAGTGTCACTCACGTGAGGTGCGCCACGTGCGAGGGCGTGGCGTGTATGAGCGGCGCGAGGCGCTCCGTGAACCGCGAGAAGTTGCGCTCCAGCTCGCGCTGGTACTCAACACACACACACACACAGTAGACAGAGTGTCACTCACGTGAGGTGCGCCACGTGCGAGGGCGTGGCGTGTATGAGCGGCGCGAGGCGCTCCGTGAACCGCGCGAAGTTGCGCTCCAGCTCGCGCTGGTACTCAACACACACACACAGTAGACAGAGTGTCACTCACGTGAGGTGCGCCACGTGCGAGGGCGTGGCGTGTATGAGCGGCGCGAGGCGCTCCGTGAACCGCGCGAAGTTGCGCTCCAGCTCGCGCTGGTACTCAACACACACACACAGTAGACAGAGTGTCACTCACGTGAGGTGCGCCACGTGCGAGGGCGTGGCGTGTATGAGCGGCGCGAGGCGCTCCGTGAACCGCGCGAAGTTGCGCTCCAGCTCGCGCTGGTACTCAACACACACACACAGTAGACAGAGTGTCACTCACGTGAGGTGCGCCACGTGCGAGGGCGTGGCGTGTATGAGCGGCGCGAGGCGCTCCGTGAACCGCGCGAAGTTGCGCTCCAGCTCGCGCTGGTACTCAACACACACACACACACAGTAGACAGAGTGTCACTCACGTGAGGTGCGCCACGTGCGAGGGCGTGGCGTGTATGAGCGGCGCGAGGCGCTCCGTGAACCGCGCGAAGTTGCGCTCCAGCTCGCGCTGGTACTCAACACACACACACACAGTAGACAGAGTGTCACTCACGTGAGGTGCGCCACGTGCGAGGGCGTGGCGTGTATGAGCGGCGCGAGGCGCTCCGTGAACCGCGCGAAGTTGCGCTCCAGCTCGCGCTGGTACTCAACACACACACACACAGTAGACAGAGTGTCACTCACGTGAGGTGCGCCACGTGCGAGGGCGTGGCGTGTATGAGCGGCGCGAGGCGCTCCGTGAACCGCGCGAAGTTGCGCTCCAGCTCGCGCTGGTACTCAACACACACACACACACACAGTAGACAGAGTGTCACTCACGTGAGGTGCGCCACGTGCGAGGGCGTGGCGTGTATGAGCGGCGCGAGGCGCTCCGTGAACCGCGCGAAGTTGCACTCCAGCTCGCGCTGGTACTCAACACACACACACACAGTAGACAGAGTGTCACTCACGTGAGGTGCGCCACGTGCGAGGGCGTGGCGTGTATGAGCGGCGCGAGGCGCTCCGTGAACCGCGCGAAGTTGCGCTCCAGCTCGCGCTGGTACTCAACACACACACACACACAGTAGACAGAGTGTCACTCACGTGAGGTGCGCCACGTGCGAGGGCGTGGCGTGTATGAGCGGCGCGAGGCGCTCCGTGAACCGCGCGAAGTTGCGCTCCAGCTCGCGCTGGTACTCAACACACACACACACACAGTAGACAGAGTGTCACTCACGTGAGGTGCGCCACGTGCGAGGGCGTGGCGTGTATGAGCGGCGCGAGGCGCTCCGTGAACCGCGCGAAGTTGCGCTCCAGCTCGCGCTGGTACTCAACACACACACACAGTAGACAGAGTGTCACTCACGTGAGGTGCGCCACGTGCGAGGGCGTGGCGTGTATGAGCGGCGCGAGGCGCTCCGTGAACCGCGCGAAGTTGCGCTCCAGCTCGCGCTGGTACTCAACACACACACACACAGTAGACAGAGTGTCACTCACGTGAGGTGCGCCACGTGCGAGGGCGTGGCGTGTATGAGCGGCGCGAGGCGCTCCGTGAACCGCGCGAAGTTGCGCTCCAGCTCGCGCTGGTACTCAACACACACACACACACAGTAGACAGAGTGTCACTCACGTGAGGTGCGCCACGTGCGAGGGCGTGGCGTGTATGAGCGGCGCGAGGCGCTCCGTGAACCGCGCGAAGTTGCGCTCCAGCTCGCGCTGGTACTCAACACACACACACACACAGTAGACAGAGTGTCACTCACGTGAGGTGCGTCACGTGCGAGGGCGTGGCGTGTATGAGCGGCGCGAGGCGCTCCGTGAACCGCGCGAAGTTGCGCTCCAGCTCGCGCTGGTACTCAACACACACACACACAGTAGACAGAGTGTCACTCACGTGAGGTGCGCCACGTGCGAGGGCGTGGCGTGTATGAGCGGCGCGAGGCGCTCCGTGAACCGCGCGAAGTTGCGCTCCAGCTCGCGCTGGTACTCAACACACACACACACAGTAGACAGAGTGTCACTCACGTGAGGTGCGCCACGTGCGAGGGCGTGGCGTGTATGAGCGGCGCGAGGCGCTCCGTGAACCGCGCGAAGTTGCGCTCCAGCTCGCGCTGGTACTCAACACACACACACACACAGTAGACAGAGTGTCACTCACGTGAGGTGCGCCACGTGCGAGGGCGTGGCGTGTCTGAGCGGCGCGAGGCGCTCCGTGAACCGCGCGAAGTTGCGCTCCAGCTCGCGCTGGTACTCAACACACACACACAGTAGACAGAGTGTCACTCACGTGAGGTGCGCCACGTGCGAGGGCGTGGCGTGTATGAGCGGCGCGAGGCGCTCCGTGAACCGCGCGAAGTTGCGCTCCAGCTCGCGCTGGTACTCAACACACACACACACACAGTAGACAGAGTGTCACTCACGTGAGGTGCGCCACGTGCGAGGGCGTGGCGTGTATGAGCGGCGCGAGGCGCTCCGTGAACCGCGCGAAGTTGCGCTCCAGCTCGCGCTGGTACTCAACACACACACACACAGTAGACAGAGTGTCACTCACGTGAGGTGCGCCACGTGCGAGGGCGTGGCGTGTATGAGCGGCGCGAGGCGCTCCGTGAACCGCGCGAAGTTGCGCTCCAGCTCGCGCTGGTACTCAACACACACACACACAGTAGACAGAGTGTCACTCACGTGAGGTGCGCCACGTGCGAGGGCGTGGCGTGTATGAGCGGCGCGAGGCGCTCCGTGAACCGCGCGAAGTTGCGCTCCAGCTCGCGCTGGTACTCAACACACACACACAGTAGACAGAGTGTCACTCACGTGAGGTGCGCCACGTGCGAGGGCGTGGCGTGTATGAGCGGCGCGAGGCGCTCCGTGAACCGCGCGAAGTTGCGCTCCAGCTCGCGCTGGTACTCAACACACACACACACAGTAGACAGAGTGTCACTCACGTGAGGTGCGCCACGTGCGAGGGCGTGGCGTGTATGAGCGGCGCGAGGCGCTCCGTGAACCGCGCGAAGTTGCGCTCCAGCTCGCGCTGGTACTCAACACACACACACAGTAGACAGAGTGTCACTCACGTGAGGTGCGCCACGTGCGAGGGCGTGGCGTGTATGAGCGGCGCGAGGCGCTCCGTGAACCGCGCGAAGTTGCGCTCCAGCTCGCGCTGGTACTCAACACACACACACAGTAGACAGAGTGTCACTCACGTGAGGTGCGCCACGTGCGAGGGCGTGGCGTGTATGAGCGGCGCGAGGCGCTCCGTGAACCGCGCGAAGTTGCGCTCCAGCTCGCGCTGGTACTCAACACACACACACACACAGTAGACAGAGTGTCACTCACGTGAGGTGCGCCACGTGCGAGGGCGTGGCGTGTATGAGCGGCGCGAGGCGCTCCGTGAACCGCGCGAAGTTGCGCTCCAGCTCGCGCTGGTACTCAACACACACACACAGTAGACAGAGTGTCACTCACGTGAGGTGCGCCACGTGCGAGGGCGTGGCGTGTATGAGCGGCGCGAGGCGCTCCGTGAACCGCGCGAAGTTGCGCTCCAGCTCGCGCTGGTACTCAACACACACACACATACAGTAGACAGAGTGTCACTCACGTGAGGTGCGCCACGTGCGAGGGCGTGGCGTGTATGAGCGGCGCGAGGCGCTCCGTGAACCGCGCGAAGTTGCGCTCCAGCTCGCGCTGGTACTCAACACACACACACAGTAGACAGAGTGTCACTCACGTGAGGTGCGCCACGTGCGAGGGCGTGGCGTGTATGAGCGGCGCGAGGCGCTCCGTGAACCGCGCGAAGTTGCGCTCCAGCTCGCGCTGGTACTCAACACACACACACACAGTAGACAGAGTGTCACTCACGTGAGGTGCGCCACGTGCGTGGGCGTGGCGTGTATGAGCGGCGCGAGGCGCTCCGTGAACCGCGCGAAGTTGCGCTCCAGCTCGCGCTGGTACTCAACACACACACACAGTAGACAGAGTGCCACTCACGTGAGGTGCGCCACGTGTGAGGGCGTGGCGTGTATGAGCGGCGCGAGGCGCTCCGTGAACCGCGCGAAGTTGCGCTCCAGCTCGCGCTGGTACTCAACACACACACACAGTAGACAGAGTGTCACTCACGTGAGGTGCGCCACGTGCGAGGGCGTGGCGTGTATGAGCGGCGCGAGGCGCTCCGTGAACCGCGCGAAGTTGCGCTCCAGCTCGCGCTGGTACTCAACACACACACACAGTAGACAGAGTGTCACTCACGTGAGGTGCGCCACGTGCGAGGGCGTGGCGTGTATGAGCGGCGCGAGGCGCTCCGTGAACCGCGCGAAGTTGCGCTCCAGCTCGCGCTGGTACTCAACACACACACACACACAGTAGACAGAGTGTCACTCACGTGAGGTGCGCCACGTGCGAGGGCGTGGCGTGTATGAGCGGCGCGAGGCGCTCCGTGAACCGCGCGAAGTTGCGCTCCAGCTCGCGCTGGTACTCAACACACACACACACACAGTAGACAGAGTGTCACTCACGTGAGGTGCGCCACGTGCGAGGGCGTGGCGTGTATGAGCGGCGCGAGGCGCTCCGTGAACCGCGCGAAGTTGCGCTCCAGCTCGCGCTGGTACTCAACACACACACACAGTAGACAGAGTGTCACTCACGTGAGGTGCGCCACGTGCGAGGGCGTGGCGTGTATGAGCGGCGCGAGGCGCTCCGTGAACCGCGCGAAGTTGCGCTCCAGCTCGCGCTGGTACTCAACACACACACACACAGTAGACAGAGTGTCACTCACGTGAGGTGCGCCACGTGCGAGGGCGTGGCGTGTATGAGCGGCGCGAGGCGCTCCGTGAACCGCGCGAAGTTGCGCTCCAGCTCGCGCTGGTACTCAACACACACACACACACAGTAGACAGAGTGTCACTCACGTGAGGTGCGCCACGTGCGAGGGCGTGGCGTGTATGAGCGGCGCGAGGCGCTCCGTGAACCGCGCGAAGTTGCGCTCCAGCTCGCGCTGGTACTCAACACACACACACACAGTAGACAGAGTGTCACTCACGTGAGGTGCGCCACGTGCGAGGGCGTGGCGTGTATGAGCGGCGCGAGGCGCTCCGTGAACCGCGCGAAGTTGCGCTCCAGCTCGCGCTGGTACTCAACACACACACACACAGTAGACAGAGTGTCACTCACGTGAGGTGCGCCACGTGCGAGGGCGTGGCGTGTATGAGCGGCGCGAGGCGCTCCGTGAACCGCGCGAAGTTGCGCTCCAGCTCGCGCTGGTACTCAACACACACACACACAGTAGACAGAGTGTCACTCACGTGAGGTGCGCCACGTGCGAGGGCGTGGCGTGTATGAGCGGCGCGAGGCGCTCCGTGAACCGCGCGAAGTTGCGCTCCAGCTCGCGCTGGTACTCAACACACACACACACAGTAGACAGAGTGTCACTCACGTGAGGTGCGCCACGTGCGAGGGCGTGGCGTGTATGAGCGGCGCGAGGCGCTCCGTGAACCGCGCGAAGTTGCGCTCCAGCTCGCGCTGGTACTCAACACACACACACACAGTAGACAGAGTGTCACTCACGTGAGGTGCGCCACGTGCGAGGGCGTGGCGTGTATGAGCGGCGCGAGGCGCTCCGTGAACCGCGCGAAGTTGCGCTCCAGCTCGCGCTGGTACTCAACACACACACACACAGTAGACAGAGTGTCACTCACGTGAGGTGCGCCACGTGCGAGGGCGTGGCGTGTATGAGCGGCGCGAGGCGCTCCGTGAACCGCGCGAAGTTGCGCTCCAGCTCGCGCTGGTACTCAACACACACACACACAGTAGACAGAGTGTCACTCACGTGAGGTGCGCCACGTGCGAGGGCGTGGCGTGTATGAGCGGCGCGAGGCGCTCCGTGAACCGCGCGAAGTTGCGCTCCAGCTCGCGCTGGTACTCAACACACACACACACAGTAGACAGAGTGTCACTCACGTGAGGTGCGCCACGTGCGAGGGCGTGGCGTGTATGAGCGGCGCGAGGCGCTCCGTGAACCGCGAGAAGTTGCGCTCCAGCTCGCGCTGGTACTCAACACACACACACACACAGTAGACAGAGTGTCACTCACGTGAGGTGCGCCACGTGCGAGGGCGTGGCGTGTATGAGCGGCGCGAGGCGCTCCGTGAACCGCGCGAAGTTGCGCTCCAGCTCGCGCTGGTACTCAACACACACACACAGTAGACAGAGTGTCACTCACGTGAGGTGCGCCACGTGCGAGGGCGTGGCGTGTATGAGCGGCGCGAGGCGCTCCGTGAACCGCGCGAAGTTGCGCTCCAGCTCGCGCTGGTACTCAACACACACACACAGTAGACAGAGTGTCACTCACGTGAGGTGCGCCACGTGCGAGGGCGTGGCGTGTATGAGCGGCGCGAGGCGCTCCGTGAACCGCGCGAAGTTGCGCTCCAGCTCGCGCTGGTACTCAACACACACACACAGTAGACAGAGTGTCACTCACGTGAGGTGCGCCACGTGCGAGGGCGTGGCGTGTATGAGCGGCGCGAGGCGCTCCGTGAACCGCGCGAAGTTGCGCTCCAGCTCGCGCTGGTACTCAACACACACACACACAGTAGACAGAGTGTCACTCACGTGAGGTGCGCCACGTGCGAGGGCGTGGCGTGTATGAGCGGCGCGAGGCGCTCCGTGAACCGCGCGAAGTTGCGCTCCAGCTCGCGCTGGTACTCAACACACACACACACAGTAGACAGAGTGTCACTCACGTGAGGTGCGCCACGTGAGAGGGCGTGGCGTGTATGAGCGGCGCGAGGCGCTCCGTGAACCGCGCGAAGTTGCGCTCCAGCTCGCGCTGGTACTCAACACACACACACACACAGTAGACAGAGTGTCACTCACGTGAGGTGCGCCACGTGCGAGGGCGTGGCGTGTATGAGCGGCGCGAGGCGCTCCGTGAACCGCGAGAAGTTGCGCTCCAGCTCGCGCTGGTACTCAACACACACACACACAGTAGACAGAGTGTCACTCACGTGAGGTGCGCCACGTGCGAGGGCGTGGCGTGTATGAGCGGCGCGAGGCGCTCCGTGAACCGCGCGAAGTTGCGCCCCAGCTCGCGCTGGTACTCAACACACACACACAGTAGACAGAGTGTCACTCACGTGAGGTGCGCCACGTGCGAGGGCGTGGCGTGTATGAGCGGCGCGAGGCGCTCCGTGAACCGCGCGAAGTTGCGCTCCAGCTCGCGCTGGTACTCAACACACACACACAGTAGACAGAGTGTCACTCACGTGAGGTGCGCCACGTGCGAGGGCGTGGCGTGTATGAGCGGCGCGAGGCGCTCCGTGAACCGCGCGAAGTTGCGCTCCAGCTCGCGCTGGTACTCAACACACACACACAGTAGACAGAGTGTCACTCACGTGAGGTGCGCCACGTGCGAGGGCGTGGCGTGTATGAGCGGCGCGAGGCGCTCCGTGAACCGCGCGAAGTTGCGCTCCAGCTCGCGCTGGTACTCAACACACACACACACACAGTAGACAGAGTGTCACTCACGTGAGGTGCGCCACGTGCGAGGGCGTGGCGTGTATGAGCGGCGCGAGGCGCTCCGTGAACCGCGCGAAGTTGCGCTCCAGCTCGCGCTGGTACTCAACACACACACACACAGTAGACAGAGTGTCACTCACGTGAGGTGCGCCACGTGCGAGGGCGTGGCGTGTATGAGCGGCGCGAGGCGCTCCGTGAACCGCGCGAAGTTGCGCTCCAGCTCGCGCTGGTACTCAACACACACACACACAGTAGACAGAGTGTCACTCACGTGAGGTGCGCCACGTGCGAGGGCGTGGCGTGTATGAGCGGCGCGAGGCGCTCCGTGAACCGCGCGAAGTTGCGCTCCAGCTCGCGCTGGTACTCAACACACACACACACACACAGTAGACAGAGTGTCACTCACGTGAGGTGCGCCACGTGCGAGGGCGTGGCGTGTATGAGCGGCGCGAGGCGCTCCGTGAACCGCGCGAAGTTGCACTCCAGCTCGCGCTGGTACTCAACACACACACACACAGTAGACAGAGTGTCACTCACGTGAGGTGCGCCACGTGCGAGGGCGTGGCGTGTATGAGCGGCGCGAGGCGCTCCGTGAACCGCGCGAAGTTGCGCTCCAGCTCGCGCTGGTACTCAACACACACACACACACAGTAGACAGAGTGTCACTCACGTGAGGTGCGCCACGTGCGAGGGCGTGGCGTGTATGAGCGGCGCGAGGCGCTCCGTGAACCGCGCGAAGTTGCGCTCCAGCTCGCGCTGGTACTCAACACACACACACACACAGTAGACAGAGTGTCACTCACGTGAGGTGCGCCACGTGCGAGGGCGTGGCGTGTATGAGCGGCGCGAGGCGCTCCGTGAACCGCGCGAAGTTGCGCTCCAGCTCGCGCTGGTACTCAACACACACACACAGTAGACAGAGTGTCACTCACGTGAGGTGCGCCACGTGCGAGGGCGTGGCGTGTATGAGCGGCGCGAGGCGCTCCGTGAACCGCGCGAAGTTGCGCTCCAGCTCGCGCTGGTACTCAACACACACACACACAGTAGACAGAGTGTCACTCACGTGAGGTGCGCCACGTGCGAGGGCGTGGCGTGTATGAGCGGCGCGAGGCGCTCCGTGAACCGCGCGAAGTTGCGCTCCAGCTCGCGCTGGTACTCAACACACACACACACACAGTAGACAGAGTGTCACTCACGTGAGGTGCGCCACGTGCGAGGGCGTGGCGTGTATGAGCGGCGCGAGGCGCTCCGTGAACCGCGCGAAGTTGCGCTTCAGCTCGCGCTGGTACTCAACACACACACACACACAGTAGACAGAGTGTCACTCACGTGAGGTGCGTCACGTGCGAGGGCGTGGCGTGTATGAGCGGCGCGAGGCGCTCCGTGAACCGCGCGAAGTTGCGCTCCAGCTCGCGCTGGTACTCAACACACACACACACAGTAGACAGAGTGTCACTCACGTGAGGTGCGCCACGTGCGAGGGCGTGGCGTGTATGAGCGGCGCGAGGCGCTCCGTGAACCGCGCGAAGTTGCGCTCCAGCTCGCGCTGGTACTCAACACACACACACACAGTAGACAGAGTGTCACTCACGTGAGGTGCGCCACGTGCGAGGGCGTGGCGTGTATGAGCGGCGCGAGGCGCTCCGTGAACCGCGCGAAGTTGCGCTCCAGCTCGCGCTGGTACTCAACACACACACACACACAGTAGACAGAGTGTCACTCACGTGAGGTGCGCCACGTGCGAGGGCGTGGCGTGTATGAGCGGCGCGAGGCGCTCCGTGAACCGCGCGAAGTTGCGCTCCAGCTCGCGCTGGTACTCAACACACACACACAGTAGACAGAGTGTCACTCACGTGAGGTGCGCCACGTGCGAGGGCGTGGCGTGTATGAGCGGCGCGAGGCGCTCCGTGAACCGCGCGAAGTTGCGCTCCAGCTCGCGCTGGTACTCAACACACACACACACACAGTAGACAGAGTGTCACTCACGTGAGGTGCGCCACGTGCGAGGGCGTGGCGTGTATGAGCGGCGCGAGGCGCTCCGTGAACCGCGCGAAGTTGCGCTCCAGCTCGCGCTGGTACTCAACACACACACACACAGTAGACAGAGTGTCACTCACGTGAGGTGCGCCACGTGCGAGGGCGTGGCGTGTATGAGCGGCGCGAGGCGCTCCGTGAACCGCGCGAAGTTGCGCTCCAGCTCGCGCTGGTACTCAACACACACACACACAGTAGACAGAGTGTCACTCACGTGAGGTGCGCCACGTGCGAGGGCGTGGCGTGTATGAGCGGCGCGAGGCGCTCCGTGAACCGCGCGAAGTTGCGCTCCAGCTCGCGCTGGTACTCAACACACACACACAGTAGACAGAGTGTCACTCACGTGAAGTGCGCCACGTGCGAGGGCGTGGCGTGTATGAGCGGCGCGAGGCGCTCCGTGAACCGCGCGAAGTTGCGCTCCAGCTCGCGCTGGTACTCAACACACACACACACAGTAGACAGAGTGTCACTCACGTGAGGTGCGCCACGTGCGAGGGCGTGGCGTGTATGAGCGGCGCGAGGCGCTCCGTGAACCGCGCGAAGTTGCGCTCCAGCTCGCGCTGGTACTCAACACACACACACAGTAGACAGAGTGTCACTCACGTGAGGTGCGCCACGTGCGAGGGCGTGGCGTGTATGAGCGGCGCGAGGCGCTCCGTGAACCGCGCGAAGTTGCGCTCCAGCTCGCGCTGGTACTCAACACACACACACAGTAGACAGAGTGTCACTCACGTGAGGTGCGCCACGTGCGAGGGCGTGGCGTGTATGAGCGGCGCGAGGCGCTCCGTGAACCGCGCGAAGTTGCGCTCCAGCTCGCGCTGGTACTCAACACACACACACACACAGTAGACAGAGTGTCACTCACGTGAGGTGCGCCACGTGCGAGGGCGTGGCGTGTATGAGCGGCGCGAGGCGCTCCGTGAACCGCGCGAAGTTGCGCTCCAGCTCGCGCTGGTACTCAACACACACACACAGTAGACAGAGTGTCACTCACGTGAGGTGCGCCACGTGCGAGGGCGTGGCGTGTATGAGCGGCGCGAGGCGCTCCGTGAACCGCGCGAAGTTGCGCTCCAGCTCGCGCTGGTACTCAACACACACACACACACAGTAGACAGAGTGTCACTCACGTGAGGTGCGCCACGTGCGAGGGCGTGGCGTGTATGAGCGGCGCGAGGCGCTCCGTGAACCGCGCGAAGTTGCGCTCCAGCTCGCGCTGGTACTCAACACACACACACAGTAGACAGAGTGTCACTCACGTGAGGTGCGCCACGTGCGAGGGCGTGGCGTGTATGAGCGGCGCGAGGCGCTCCGTGAACCGCGCGAAGTTGCGCTCCAGCTCGCGCTGGTACTCAACACACACACACACACAGTAGACAGAGTGTCACTCACGTGAGGTGCGCCACGTGCGAGGGCGTGGCGTGTATGAGCGGCGCGAGGCGCTCCGTGAACCGCGCGAAGTTGCGCTCCAGCTCGCGCTGGTACTCAACACACACACACAGTAGACAGAGTGTCACTCACGTGAGGTGCGCCACGTGCGAGGGCGTGGCGTGTATGAGCGGCGCGAGGCGCTCCGTGAACCGCGCGAAGTTGCGCTCCAGCTCGCGCTGGTACTCAACACACACACACACACAGTAGACAGAGTGTCACTCACGTGAGGTGCGCCACGTGCGAGGGCGTGGCGTGTATGAGCGGCGCGAGGCGCTCCGTGAACCGCGCGAAGTTGCGCTCCAGCTCGCGCTGGTACTCAACACACACACACACAGTAGACAGAGTGTCACTCACGTGAGGTGCGCCACGTGAGAGGGCGTGGCGTGTATGAGCGGCGCGAGGCGCTCCGTGAACCGCGCGAAGTTGCGCTCCAGCTCGCGCTGGTACTCAACACACACACACACAGTAGACAGAGTGTCACTCACGTGAGGTGCGCCACGTGCGAGGGCGTGGCGTGTATGAGCGGCGCGAGGCGCTCCGTGAACCGCGCGAAGTTGCGCTCCAGCTCGCGCTGGTACTCAACACACACACACACAGTAGACAGAGTGTCACTCACGTGAGGTGCGCCACGTGCGAGGGCGTGGCGTGTATGAGCGGCGCGAGGCGCTCCGTGAACCGCGCGAAGTTGCGCTCCAGCTCGCGCTGGTACTCAACACACACACACACAGTAGACAGAGTGTCACTCACGTGAGGTGCGCCACGTGAGAGGGCGTGGCGTGTATGAGCGGCGCGAGGCGCTCCGTGAACCGCGCGAAGTTGCGCTCCAGCTCGCGCTGGTACTCAACACACACACACACAGTAGACAGAGTGTCACTCACGTGAGGTGCGCCACGTGCGAGGGCGTGGCGTGTATGAGCGGCGCGAGGCGCTCCGTGAACCGCGAGAAGTTGCGCTCCAGCTCGCGCTGGTACTCAACACACACACACACACAGTAGACAGAGTGTCACTCACGTGAGGTGCGCCACGTGCGAGGGCGTGGCGTGTATGAGCGGCGCGAGGCGCTCCGTGAACCGCGCGAAGTTGCGCTCCAGCTCGCGCTGGTACTCAACACACACACACAGTAGACAGAGTGTCACTCACGTGAGGTGCGCCACGTGCGAGGGCGTGGCGTGTATGAGCGGCGCGAGGCGCTCCGTGAACCGCGCGAAGTTGCGCTCCAGCTCGCGCTGGTACTCAACACACACACACAGTAGACAGAGTGTCACTCACGTGAGGTGCGCCACGTGCGAGGGCGTGGCGTGTATGAGCGGCGCGAGGCGCTCCGTGAACCGCGCGAAGTTGCGCTCCAGCTCGCGCTGGTACTCAACACACACACACAGTAGACAGAGTGTCACTCACGTGAGGTGCGCCACGTGCGAGGGCGTGGCGTGTATGAGCGGCGCGAGGCGCTCCGTGAACCGCGCGAAGTTGCGCTCCAGCTCGCGCTGGTACTCAACACACACACACAGTAGACAGAGTGTCACTCACGTGAGGTGCGCCACGTGCGAGGGCGTGGCGTGTATGAGCGGCGCGAGGCGCTCCGTGAACCGCGCGAAGTTGCGCTCCAGCTCGCGCTGGTACTCAACACACACACACACACAGTAGACAGAGTGTCACTCACGTGAGGGGCGCCACGTGCGAGGGCGTGGCGTGTATGAGCGGCGCGAGGCGCTCCGTGAACCGCGCGAAGTTGCGCTCCAGCTCGCGCTGGTACTCAACACACACACACACAGTAGACAGAGTGTCACTCACGTGAGGTGCGCCACGTGCGAGGGCGTGGCGTGTATGAGCGGCGCGAGGCGCTCCGTGAACCGCGCGAAGTTGCGCTCCAGCTCGCGCTGGTACTCAACACACACACACACAGTAGACAGAGTGTCACTCACGTGAGGTGCGCCACGTGCGAGGGCGTGGCGTGTATGAGCGGCGCGAGGCGCTCCGTGAACCGCGCGAAGTTGCGCTCCAGCTCGCGCTGGTACTCAACACACACACACACACACAGTAGACAGAGTGTCACTCACGTGAGGTGCGCCACGTGCGAGGGCGTGGCGTGTATGAGCGGCGCGAGGCGCTCCGTGAACCGCGCGAAGTTGCACTCCAGCTCGCGCTGGTACTCAACACACACACACACAGTAGACAGAGTGTCACTCACGTGAGGTGCGCCACGTGCGAGGGCGTGGCGTGTATGAGCGGCGCGAGGCGCTCCGTGAACCGCGCGAAGTTGCGCTCCAGCTCGCGCTGGTACTCAACACACACACACACACAGTAGACAGAGTGTCACTCACGTGAGGTGCGCCACGTGTGAGGGCGTGGCGTGTATGAGCGGCGCGAGGCGCTCCGTGAACCGCGCGAAGTTGCGCTCCAGCTCGCGCTGGTACTCAACACACACACACACACAGTAGACAGAGTGTCACTCACGTGAGGTGCGCCACGTGCGAGGGCGTGGCGTGTATGAGCGGCGCGAGGCGCTCCGTGAACCGCGCGAAGTTGCGCTCCAGCTCGCGCTGGTACTCAACACACACACACAGTAGACAGAGTGTCACTCACGTGAGGTGCGCCACGTGCGAGGGCGTGGCGTGTATGAGCGGCGCGAGGCGCTCCGTGAACCGCGCGAAGTTGCGCTCCAGCTCGCGCTGGTACTCAACACACACACACACAGTAGACAGAGTGTCACTCACGTGAGGTGCGCCACGTGCGAGGGCGTGGCGTGTATGAGCGGCGCGAGGCGCTCCGTGAACCGCGCGAAGTTGCGCTCCAGCTCGCGCTGGTACTCAACACACACACACACACAGTAGACAGAGTGTCACTCACGTGAGGTGCGCCACGTGCGAGGGCGTGGCGTGTATGAGCGGCGCGAGGCGCTCCGTGAACCGCGCGAAGTTGCGCTTCAGCTCGCGCTGGTACTCAACACACACACACACACAGTAGACAGAGTGTCACTCACGTGAGGTGCGTCACGTGCGAGGGCGTGGCGTGTATGAGCGGCGCGAGGCGCTCCGTGAACCGCGCGAAGTTGCGCTCCAGCTCGCGCTGGTACTCAACACACACACACACAGTAGACAGAGTGTCACTCACGTGAGGTGCGCCACGTGCGAGGGCGTGGCGTGTATGAGCGGCGCGAGGCGCTCCGTGAACCGCGCGAAGTTGCGCTCCAGCTCGCGCTGGTACTCAACACACACACACACAGTAGACAGAGTGTCACTCACGTGAGGTGCGCCACGTGCGAGGGCGTGGCGTGTATGAGCGGCGCGAGGCGCTCCGTGAACCGCGCGAAGTTGCGCTCCAGCTCGCGCTGGTACTCAACACACACACACACACAGTAGACAGAGTGTCACTCACGTGAGGTGCGCCACGTGCGAGGGCGTGGCGTGTATGAGCGGCGCGAGGCGCTCCGTGAACCGCGCGAAGTTGCGCTCCAGCTCGCGCTGGTACTCAACACACACACACAGTAGACAGAGTGTCACTCACGTGAGGTGCGCCACGTGCGAGGGCGTGGCGTGTATGAGCGGCGCGAGGCGCTCCGTGAACCGCGCGAAGTTGCGCTCCAGCTCGCGCTGGTACTCAACACACACACACACACAGTAGACAGAGTGTCACTCACGTGAGGTGCGCCACGTGCGAGGGCGTGGCGTGTATGAGCGGCGCGAGGCGCTCCGTGAACCGCGCGAAGTTGCGCTCCAGCTCGCGCTGGTACTCAACACACACACACACAGTAGACAGAGTGTCACTCACGTGAGGTGCGCCACGTGCGAGGGCGTGGCGTGTATGAGCGGCGCGAGGCGCTCCGTGAACCGCGCGAAGTTGCGCTCCAGCTCGCGCTGGTACTCAACACACACACACACAGTAGACAGAGTGTCACTCACGTGAGGTGCGCCACGTGCGAGGGCGTGGCGTGTATGAGCGGCGCGAGGCGCTCCGTGAACCGCGCGAAGTTGCGCTCCAGCTCGCGCTGGTACTCAACACACACACACAGTAGACAGAGTGTCACTCACGTGAAGTGCGCCACGTGCGAGGGCGTGGCGTGTATGAGCGGCGCGAGGCGCTCCGTGAACCGCGCGAAGTTGCGCTCCAGCTCGCGCTGGTACTCAACACACACACACACAGTAGACAGAGTGTCACTCACGTGAGGTGCGCCACGTGCGAGGGCGTGGCGTGTATGAGCGGCGCGAGGCGCTCCGTGAACCGCGCGAAGTTGCGCTCCAGCTCGCGCTGGTACTCAACACACACACACAGTAGACAGAGTGTCACTCACGTGAGGTGCGCCACGTGCGAGGGCGTGGCGTGTATGAGCGGCGCGAGGCGCTCCGTGAACCGCGCGAAGTTGCGCTCCAGCTCGCGCTGGTACTCAACACACACACACAGTAGACAGAGTGTCACTCACGTGAGGTGCGCCACGTGCGAGGGCGTGGCGTGTATGAGCGGCGCGAGGCGCTCCGTGAACCGCGCGAAGTTGCGCTCCAGCTCGCGCTGGTACTCAACACACACACACACACAGTAGACAGAGTGTCACTCACGTGAGGTGCGCCACGTGCGAGGGCGTGGCGTGTATGAGCGGCGCGAGGCGCTCCGTGAACCGCGCGAAGTTGCGCTCCAGCTCGCGCTGGTACTCAACACACACACACAGTAGACAGAGTGTCACTCACGTGAGGTGCGCCACGTGCGAGGGCGTGGCGTGTATGAGCGGCGCGAGGCGCTCCGTGAACCGCGCGAAGTTGCGCTCCAGCTCGCGCTGGTACTCAACACACACACACACACAGTAGACAGAGTGTCACTCACGTGAGGTGCGCCACGTGCGAGGGCGTGGCGTGTATGAGCGGCGCGAGGCGCTCCGTGAACCGCGCGAAGTTGCGCTCCAGCTCGCGCTGGTACTCAACACACACACACAGTAGACAGAGTGTCACTCACGTGAGGTGCGCCACGTGCGAGGGCGTGGCGTGTATGAGCGGCGCGAGGCGCTCCGTGAACCGCGCGAAGTTGCGCTCCAGCTCGCGC
Source organism: Melitaea athalia (assembly GCA_905220545.2). Taxonomy (NCBI): domain Eukaryota; kingdom Metazoa; phylum Arthropoda; class Insecta; order Lepidoptera; family Nymphalidae; genus Melitaea; species Melitaea athalia. The sequence continues at coordinate 2,484,787 of HG992179.1, forward strand.
TGGTACTCAACACACACACACACACAGTAGACAGAGTGTCACTCACGTGAGGTGCGCCACGTGCGAGGGCGTGGCGTGTATGAGCGGCGCGAGGCGCTCCGTGAACCGCGCGAAGTTGCGCTCCAGCTCGCGCTGGTACTCAACACACACACACAGTAGACAGAGTGTCACTCACGTGAGGTGCGCCACGTGCGAGGGCGTGGCGTGTATGAGCGGCGCGAGGCGCTCCGTGAACCGCGCGAAGTTGCGCTCCAGCTCGCGCTGGTACTCAACACACACACACACACAGTAGACAGAGTGTCACTCACGTGAGGTGCGCCACGTGCGAGGGCGTGGCGTGTATGAGCGGCGCGAGGCGCTCCGTGAACCGCGCGAAGTTGCGCTCCAGCTCGCGCTGGTACTCAACACACACACACACAGTAGACAGAGTGTCACTCACGTGAGGTGCGCCACGTGAGAGGGCGTGGCGTGTATGAGCGGCGCGAGGCGCTCCGTGAACCGCGCGAAGTTGCGCTCCAGCTCGCGCTGGTACTCAACACACACACACACAGTAGACAGAGTGTCACTCACGTGAGGTGCGCCACGTGCGAGGGCGTGGCGTGTATGAGCGGCGCGAGGCGCTCCGTGAACCGCGCGAAGTTGCGCTCCAGCTCGCGCTGGTACTCAACACACACACACACAGTAGACAGAGTGTCACTCACGTGAGGTGCGCCACGTGCGAGGGCGTGGCGTGTATGAGCGGCGCGAGGCGCTCCGTGAACCGCGCGAAGTTGCGCTCCAGCTCGCGCTGGTACTCAACACACACACACACAGTAGACAGAGTGTCACTCACGTGAGGTGCGCCACGTGAGAGGGCGTGGCGTGTATGAGCGGCGCGAGGCGCTCCGTGAACCGCGCGAAGTTGCGCTCCAGCTCGCGCTGGTACTCAACACACACACACACAGTAGACAGAGTGTCACTCACGTGAGGTGCGCCACGTGCGAGGGCGTGGCGTGTATGAGCGGCGCGAGGCGCTCCGTGAACCGCGAGAAGTTGCGCTCCAGCTCGCGCTGGTACTCAACACACACACACACACAGTAGACAGAGTGTCACTCACGTGAGGTGCGCCACGTGCGAGGGCGTGGCGTGTATGAGCGGCGCGAGGCGCTCCGTGAACCGCGCGAAGTTGCGCTCCAGCTCGCGCTGGTACTCAACACACACACACAGTAGACAGAGTGTCACTCACGTGAGGTGCGCCACGTGCGAGGGCGTGGCGTGTATGAGCGGCGCGAGGCGCTCCGTGAACCGCGCGAAGTTGCGCTCCAGCTCGCGCTGGTACTCAACACACACACACAGTAGACAGAGTGTCACTCACGTGAGGTGCGCCACGTGCGAGGGCGTGGCGTGTATGAGCGGCGCGAGGCGCTCCGTGAACCGCGCGAAGTTGCGCTCCAGCTCGCGCTGGTACTCAACACACACACACACACAGTAGACAGAGTGTCACTCACGTGAGGTGCGCCACGTGCGAGGGCGTGGCGTGTATGAGCGGCGCGTGGCGTGTATGAGCGGCGCGAGGCGCTCCGTGAACCGCGCGAAGTTGCGCTCCAGCTCGCGCTGGTACTCAACACACACACACACAGTAGACAGAGTGTCACTCACGTGAGGTGCGCCACGTGCGAGGGCGTGGCGTGTATGAGCGGCGCGAGGCGCTCCGTGAACCGCGCGAAGTTGCGCTCCAGCTCGCGCTGGTACTCAACACACACACACACAGTAGACAGAGTGTCACTCACGTGAGGTGCGCCACGTGCGAGGGCGTGGCGTGTATGAGCGGCGCGAGGCGCTCCGTGAACCGCGCGAAGTTGCGCTCCAGCTCGCGCTGGTACTCAACACACACACACACACACAGTAGACAGAGTGTCACTCACGTGAGGTGCGCCACGTGCGAGGGCGTGGCGTGTATGAGCGGCGCGAGGCGCTCCGTGAACCGCGCGAAGTTGCACTCCAGCTCGCGCTGGTACTCAACACACACACACACAGTAGACAGAGTGTCACTCACGTGAGGTGCGCCACGTGCGAGGGCGTGGCGTGTATGAGCGGCGCGAGGCGCTCCGTGAACCGCGCGAAGTTGCGCTCCAGCTCGCGCTGGTACTCAACACACACACACACACAGTAGACAGAGTGTCACTCACGTGAGGTGCGCCACGTGCGAGGGCGTGGCGTGTATGAGCGGCGCGAGGCGCTCCGTGAACCGCGCGAAGTTGCGCTCCAGCTCGCGCTGGTACTCAACACACACACACACACAGTAGACAGAGTGTCACTCACGTGAGGTGCGCCACGTGCGAGGGCGTGGCGTGTATGAGCGGCGCGAGGCGCTCCGTGAACCGCGCGAAGTTGCGCTCCAGCTCGCGCTGGTACTCAACACACACACACAGTAGACAGAGTGTCACTCACGTGAGGTGCGCCACGTGCGAGGGCGTGGCGTGTATGAGCGGCGCGAGGCGCTCCGTGAACCGCGCGAAGTTGCGCTCCAGCTCGCGCTGGTACTCAACACACACACACACAGTAGACAGAGTGTCACTCACGTGAGGTGCGCCACGTGCGAGGGCGTGGCGTGTATGAGCGGCGCGCGGCGCTCCGTGAACCGCGCGAAGTTGCGCTCCAGCTCGCGCTGGTACTCAACACACACACACACACAGTAGACAGAGTGTCACTCACGTGAGGTGCGCCACGTGCGAGGGCGTGGCGTGTATGAGCGGCGCGAGGCGCTCCGTGAACCGCGCGAAGTTGCGCTTCAGCTCGCGCTGGTACTCAACACACACACACACAGTAGACAGAGTGTCACTCACGTGAGGTGCGTCACGTGCGAGGGCGTGGCGTGTATGAGCGGCGCGAGGCGCTCCGTGAACCGCGCGAAGTTGCGCTCCAGCTCGCGCTGGTACTCAACACACACACACACAGTAGACAGAGTGTCACTCACGTGAGGTGCGCCACGTGCGAGGGCGTGGCGTGTATGAGCGGCGCGAGGCGCTCCGTGAACCGCGCGAAGTTGCGCTCCAGCTCGCGCTGGTACTCAACACACACACACACAGTAGACAGAGTGTCACTCACGTGAGGTGCGCCACGTGCGAGGGCGTGGCGTGTATGAGCGGCGCGAGGCGCTCCGTGAACCGCGCGAAGTTGCGCTCCAGCTCGCGCTGGTACTCAACACACACACACACACAGTAGACAGAGTGTCACTCACGTGAGGTGCGCCACGTGCGAGGGCGTGGCGTGTATGAGCGGCGCGAGGCGCTCCGTGAACCGCGCGAAGTTGCGCTCCAGCTCGCGCTGGTACTCAAACACACACACACAGTAGACAGAGTGTCACTCACGTGAGGTGCGCCACGTGCGAGGGCGTGGCGAGTATGAGCGGCGCGAGGCGCTCCGTGAACCGCGCGAAGTTGCGCTCCAGCTCGCGCTGGTACTCAACACACACACACACACAGTAGACAGAGTGTCACTCACGTGAGGTGCGCCACGTGCGAGGGCGTGGCGTGTATGAGCGGCGCGAGGCGCTCCGTGAACCGCGCGAAGTTGCGCTCCAGCTCGCGCTGGTACTCAACACACACACACACAGTAGACAGAGTGTCACTCACGTGAGGTGCGCCACGTGCGAGGGCGTGGCGTGTATGAGCGGCGCGAGGCGCTCCGTGAACCGCGCGAAGTTGCGCTCCAGCTCGCGCTGGTACTCAACACACACACACACAGTAGACAGAGAGTCACTCACGTGAGGTGCGCCACGTGCGAGGGCGTGGCGTGTATGAGCGGCGCGAGGCGCTCCGTGAACCGCGCGAAGTTGCGCTCCAGCTCGCGCTGGTACTCAACACACACACACAGTAGACAGAGTGTCACTCACGTGAGGTGCGCCACGTGCGAGGGCGTGGCGTGTATGAGCGGCGCGAGGCGCTCCGTGAACCGCGCGAAGTTGCGCTCCAGCTCGCGCTGGTACTCAACACACACACACACAGTAGACAGAGTGTCACTCACGGGAGGTGCGCCACGTGCGAGGGCGTGGCGTGTATGAGCGGCGCGAGGCGCTCCGTGAACCGCGCGAAGTTGCGCTCCAGCTCGCGCTGGTACTCAACACACACACACAGTAGACAGAGTGTCACTCACGTGAGGTGCGCCACGTGCGGGGGCGTGGCGTGTATGAGCGGCGCGAGGCGCTCCGTGAACCGCGCGAAGTTGCGCTCCAGCTCGCGCTGGTACTCAACACACACACACAGTAGACAGAGTGTCACTCACGTGAGGTGCGCCACGTGCGAGGGCGTGGCGTGGCGTGTATGAGCGGCGCGAGGCGCTCCGTGAACCGCGCGAAGTTGCGCTCCAGCTCGCGCTGGTACTCAACACACACACACACACAGTAGACAGAGTGTCACTCACGTGAGGTGCGCCACGTGCGAGGGCGTGGCGTGTATGAGCGGCGCGAGGCGCTCCGTGAACCGCGCGAAGTTGCGCTCCAGCTCGCGCTGGTACTCAACACACACACACAGTAGACAGAGTGTCACTCACGTGAGGTGCGCCACGTGCGAGGGCGTGGCGTGTATGAGCGGCGCGAGGCGCTCCGTGAACCGCGCGAAGTTGCGCTCCAGCTCGCGCTGGTACTCAACACACACACACACACAGTAGACAGAGTGTCACTCACGTGAGGTGCGCCACGTGCGAGGGCGTGGCGTGTATGAGCGGCGCGAGGCGCTCCGTGAACCGCGCGAAGTTGCGCTCCAGCTCGCGCTGGTACTCAACACACACACACAGTAGACAGAGTGTCACTCACGTGAGGTGCGCCACGTGCGAGGGCGTGGCGTGTATGAGCGGCGCGAGGCGCTCCGTGAACCGCGCGAAGTTGCGCTCCAGCTCGCGCTGGTACTCAACACACACACACACACAGTAGACAGAGTGTCACTCACGTGAGGTGCGCCACGTGCGAGGGCGTGGCGTGTATGAGCGGCGCGAGGCGCTCCGTGAACCGCGCGAAGTTGCGCTCCAGCTCGCGCTGGTACTCAACACACACACACAGTAGACAGAGTGTCACTCACGTGAGGTGCGCCACGTGCGAGGGCGTGGCGTGTATGAGCGGCGCGAGGCGCTCCGTGAACCGCGCGAAGTTGCGCTCCAGCTCGCGCTGGTACTCAACACACACACACACACAGTAGACAGAGTGTCACTCACGTGAGGTGCGCCACGTGCGAGGGCGTGGCGTGTATGAGCGGCGCGAGGCGCTCCGTGAACCGCGCGAAGTTGCGCTCCAGCTCGCGCTGGTACTCAACACACACACACACACAGTAGACAGAGTGTCACTCACGTGAGGTGCGCCACGTGCGAGGGCGTGGCGTGTATGAGCGGCGCGAGGCGCTCCGTGAACCGCGCGAAGTTGCGCTCCAGCTCGCGCTGGTACTCAACACACACACACACAGTAGACAGAGTGTCACTCACGTGAGGTGCGCCACGTGAGAGGGCGTGGCGTGTATGAGCGGCGCGAGGCGCTCCGTGAACCGCGCGAAGTTGCGCTCCAGCTCGCGCTGGTACTCAACACACACACACACAGTAGACAGAGTGTCACTCACGTGAGGTGCGCCACGTGAGAGGGCGTGGCGTGTATGAGCGGCGCGAGGCGCTCCGTGAACCGCGCGAAGTTGCGCTCCAGCTCGCGCTGGTACTCAACACACACACACACAGTAGACAGAGTGTCACTCACGTGAGGTGCGCCACGTGAGAGGGCGTGGCGTGTATGAGCGGCGCGAGGCGCTCCGTGAACCGCGCGAAGTTGCGCTCCAGCTCGCGCTGGTACTCAACACACACACACACAGTAGACAGAGTGTCACTCACGTGAGGTGCGCCACGTGAGAGGGCGTGGCGTGTATGAGCGGCGCGAGGCGCTCCGTGAACCGCGCGAAGTTGCGCTCCAGCTCGCGCTGGTACTCAACACACACACACACAGTAGACAGAGTGTCACTCACGTGAGGTGCGCCACGTGAGAGGGCGTGGCGTGTATGAGCGGCGCGAGGCGCTCCGTGAACCGCGCGAAGTTGCGCTCCAGCTCGCGCTGGTACTCAACACACACACACACAGTAGACAGAGTGTCACTCACGTGAGGTGCGCCACGTGAGAGGGCGTGGCGTGTATGAGCGGCGCGAGGCGCTCCGTGAACCGCGCGAAGTTGCGCTCCAGCTCGCGCTGGTACTCAACACACACACACACAGTAGACAGAGTGTCACTCACGTGAGGTGCGCCACGTGAGAGGGCGTGGCGTGTATGAGCGGCGCGAGGCGCTCCGTGAACCGCGCGAAGTTGCGCTCCAGCTCGCGCTGGTACTCAACACACACACACACAGTAGACAGAGTGTCACTCACGTGAGGTGCGCCACGTGAGAGGGCGTGGCGTGTATGAGCGGCGCGAGGCGCTCCGTGAACCGCGCGAAGTTGCGCTCCAGCTCGCGCTGGTACTCAACACACACACACACAGTAGACAGAGTGTCACTCACGTGAGGTGCGCCACGTGCGAGGGCGTGGCGTGTATGAGCGGCGCGAGGCGCTCCGTGAACCGCGCGAAGTTGCGCTCCAGCTCGCGCTGGTACTCAACACACACACACACAGTAGACAGAGTGTCACTCACGTGAGGTGCGCCACGTGAGAGGGCGTGGCGTGTATGAGCGGCGCGAGGCGCTCCGTGAACCGCGCGAAGTTGCGCTCCAGCTCGCGCTGGTACTCAACACACACACACACAGTAGACAGAGTGTCACTCACGTGAGGTGCGCCACGTGAGAGGGCGTGGCGTGTATGAGCGGCGCGAGGCGCTCCGTGAACCGCGCGAAGTTGCGCTCCAGCTCGCGCTGGTACTCAACACACACACACACAGTAGACAGAGTGTCACTCACGTGAGGTGCGCCACGTGAGAGGGCGTGGCGTGTATGAGCGGCGCGAGGCGCTCCGTGAACCGCGCGAAGTTGCGCTCCAGCTCGCGCTGGTACTCAACACACACACACACAGTAGACAGAGTGTCACTCACGTGAGGTGCGCCACGTGAGAGGGCGTGGCGTGTATGAGCGGCGCGAGGCGCTCCGTGAACCGCGCGAAGTTGCGCTCCAGCTCGCGCTGGTACTCAACACACACACACACAGTAGACAGAGTGTCACTCACGTGAGGTGCGCCACGTGAGAGGGCGTGGCGTGTATGAGCGGCGCGAGGCGCTCCGTGAACCGCGCGAAGTTGCGCTCCAGCTCGCGCTGGTACTCAACACACACACACACAGTAGACAGAGTGTCACTCACGTGAGGTGCGCCACGTGAGAGGGCGTGGCGTGTATGAGCGGCGCGAGGCGCTCCGTGAACCGCGCGAAGTTGCGCTCCAGCTCGCGCTGGTACTCAACACACACACACAGTAGACAGAGTGTCACTCACGTGAGGTGCGCCACGTGCGAGGGCGTGGCGTGTATGAGCGGCGCGAGGCGCTCCGTGAACCGCGCGAAGTTGCGCTCCAGCTCGCGCTGGTACTCAACACACACACACAGTAGACAGAGTGCCACTCACGTGAGGTGCGCCACGTGTGAGGGCGTGGCGTGTATGAGCGGCGCGAGGCGCTCCGTGAACCGCGCGAAGTTGCGCTCCAGCTCGCGCTGGTACTCAACACACACACACAGTAGACAGAGTGTCACTCACGTGAGGTGCGCCACGTGCGAGGGCGTGGCGTGTATGAGCGGCGCGAGGCGCTCCGTGAACCGCGCGAAGTTGCGCTCCAGCTCGCGCTGGTACTCGCGTTGCTCGCTGCTTATGAGGTTCTTGTTCTTTTTTAGGGCGTCGTGGCATCTGTAAACAATCATATTTTATTGTTAACTTCATTACGTATACATTTAACCATTTTTTTTTTCAGGGATGGGTCCATTAATCACGAGAGGTTCTAAAGGAGGGTGGGGAGATTCAGATATCATCACGAAATATCACGGGACTGAAATTTGATATGTGTATTTATTTTTTGTTGAACACGCGATTTCGAATCCACAAAACAATCAAGAAACGCCCTGCAACCTTGATGTCTGTCTGAAAATTTGTGTATATGTAGATAATCTGAACGGGGCAATAACATTCAAATAACAACTTGTTTGTGCAGAATTACCTTTTTTGGAGAATAAAAAAACAGGTTGCACTCCGGAAGTGACGGCAGAAGTGAAAACTTTATTATATTCTTTGACTTGAATAGTTGTTGGCTGTCAACCGCAACGTCCACAAAGCCTTTTATATCGTTTCACCTAAGGCCCGTGGTCGTCCCGAGTGGTCGCTTGACATCATAGATGACCTCACTATTCGCGACCACTTCGCCCACAAAATATGGGTGGGTCAGAGTTGGCTTTCATCAAGAGGAATTTAAAAAAAAATCGTCTTCAACGCCCGTGGCGTTTTTTACGTTAGTGGAACATCAATTTCAGCGGTAGCGGTCGATGGCGTTTATCTTACGTTTTCGTACAGGCCACGCCCTCTAACGCGTCGATCAGGCCACGCTCCCTGACGCGAGTTTAACAGGAATAAGTAGATAGGTGATGTCTACCGAGACATTAGAAATTTTGACTAAGTTAAGGTTGCTTATAACACTGGGTACGTTACGTAAGTTTGTAATGTTAAAGTATACATTTTTACATTATTGATATTTTGCTGCTATATATATATATATATGTATAACGAAGCGGCGCATGTGGGCGGTCTTGATTCGGTAGGTCTTCCTCCATACTCGGAACGCGGTGAAGGCCGAACTACTAAGTATTAAATGGACTCACCGAGCGGGTACCGTGTCTATCGCGTAGCAGAGGGACAACTCAGAGTCAGTGCCCGGAAGCTGCGACCCGAGTCTAGGTTTAAGGCGGCGCCGCTTTTAAAATGCACATTAACGCTCGCCTCCACTGCCCGAGTTGCCCACAATAGAATGTAACAATTAATTCGTGTACACAAACTAACTATTAGAAGAGTCGAGGTTAAGCTACTAGCAGGATACACAAGTGCACCGTGCCACGCCAAAGCCAAGACTGCATAAGCTGCGGTTGCATCGGTCTTTTATGCACGACTGAATGACTCGAATAATAGAGTGAGGGTATTTCAATTTTGACAATAGCGCAGGTACCGACATACACGTTAGAATGACTCAAATAATAGAATGAGTGAGGGTAGACGAATATCGATAATAACGCAGGTACCGACATTAATAACTATCTGCATTGACTCTCCGACATATATATCATACTTTAGTTTTTTGTTAGTGACATTTTTTTTCTTTTCTGACTTTCGTTAAGTGTGTGTAATCACCTTATGACGAAATAGCAGTTTTCATTATCATTTTTCATTTTCATTTTTTACGCATTACAAATAATTTTATAAAAGTGCACAACGCCGCTAAAGAAGCTTTCACTTCAAAAATATTAGATCATTTAAATAAAGGTTTATTGAGGTAGGACACAGCGATATTGTATATCTTGATCAAAAAATGGTGCAGCCAAACTGGGAAAATACCTTAACCTTGCAGAAACTCAGGAACAAATAATACTGCTCTCAAGCAGTGTTGTGTACAGTGGTTATAGGGTTCTGGTATTGCAGGCACCTATAGGCTATGGTAACTGTTTATCATCAGGCGGACTTGCGACTCTAATAGTATCAAATCAAATAAATAAAACATGATAATATATAACTTACTTTTTTGAGAAGTCTTTAAATGCTAGTCTGAGCTTATTGGTCAGTCTCGTCGCCGGCTGAGTTCCTTCCACGACCGGAGCCAGGAAAACCTGCAATCGATTCAGATACAAAACTCAAAAAAAAAAAAAAAAATTACAGATATTTCTTCACTAGCTGCTGCCCGCGACGTCGTCTGCGTGCGTTCACTGCTCGTTCCCCGTAGGTGATAGCGTGATAATATGTTGCCTATGTTCTGACCCGACTTCTTAATAATATTCGTGCCAAATTTGAAGTAAATCCATGCAGTACTTTTTGAGTTTATCCCGGTCATACATTTGAAGAAATAAAGGTTCACTGCTCTTTCCCCGTAGGTGATAGCGTGATAATATATAGCCTATGTTCTGACCCGACTTCTTAACAATATTCGTGCCAAATTTGAAGTAAATCCATGCAGTACTTTTTGAGTTTATCCCGGACATACATACAGACAAACAGACAAAAATTCTAAAAACTATATTTTTGGCTTCGGTATCGATTGTAGATCACACCCCACGTATTCTTTTAAAAAAATATTCAATGTACAGTTTTGACTTTTCTACCATTTTATTATATGTATAGATGTCAATTTGAACGCCCCCTTTTCCATTCTACTCTTGTATGAAGGTGAACACCCTGTTAGTTGTCGCCGTCGTCGATAATAATAAATAACATAAAACATCATACCTGAGCCAATTCTAAAGGTCCCTGGTTGACGGTGGTTCCGATACAGCCCTGTAATACCATTTGAAGCATTTTCGGATCCGGAGGCTCTTGGCTTGTTGCCGCTGCCAATTCGTTTATCTGAAAATGTGTATTGAATAATAAATACATGAACGACAGTTTATGTCTGTTATAAAGATATTTTGCATTTTAAATTACCTTTTTCTGTATATCTTCAATGGCTACTTCTATAGGCGTGAGGATTATCTGCGTTCTTTGCACTACCTGTAACATAAGAAGGAGAATCTTAGAGGTTTTTGCAAACAATGATTATAAGTAACTTGGAGGGGAATATATGATTTTTATGTTTATTGTGTTTGGGAAAAATGGTAAGCTGAAATACGGAGGGTAGATGATAACTGAAAAAGTATTAAGGACAAGGGAAACTGGTACAGGACATACCGTATCTACCTATAAGGTTGATATTAGTGATGCAACGGAAGTGTCTTAACGGAACCAGAAACGGAAATAGATGTCAAAAATAAATTTTAGCCGAAACGGAAACGGATGCAGAAACGAAAGTGTAAATAACATGAAAAGAAATTAATAAATTTACAAATATATTTCTTTATTAAGTATTAAATACACACCAAGCCTAGATAAGAAATAGATATATTAGAAATCTACAATAGAAAACAACATTGCAACTTAAAATAATTTTAATATTCAAAATTTAGTAGTGGTAAGTGAAACTTTCAACTCTCAACCTTCGTAAACTTCCGTTTACATCTCCGTTATAAAAGTTGCGGAAACAGAAGCAAAAACGAATGTTGAAGAGCGTGCAGAACTTCCGCACTTGCGGAAACAGAAACAGAGATCTGTTGCATCACTAGTTGATATAAGACCGAATAAGGGTAGGTGAAGCAAAATCTTGTGATTGTGATGTGAAGAAAAGCTGATCCCACAATCATTAACCATTAATAGCTTGGGAGGGAGAGAGACAGAGAGAGAGAGAGAGAGAGAGAGAGAGAGAGAGATTCATTCTCTTTTCGAAGGTAGCGATAAAACTACATACTATGATTTATCGAGTAGTATGATAAGTAGAGTATTGCCTTTCCCTACCTGTATCCGAGTCTTCACATAAGGGAAGTGGTGCGCAGTAGTGAGCAAAGTTTTTCTCTTGCACTGCTCCCCGAGCTCGCCGTGGGCTCGTCCGCCCGCAGTGAAGGGGGTTGCGTACATGAACCGCTCTGTAATTATTATTACGTTTTTAATATATTATATTCTTAGACCAGCATAGCAATTAAACTTCCAATTTTTTCTTTAATAGAATAAGCTTTTTGAAGTAAAACTTCTTTACGCACGCTTAATTTGGGGAGTAAGCTGGTGAATGCATGACGAGAGCGTTACGAAAAGTGTGATTAGGCGAGTCGAACGGAAGTTGAGAGGGAGATATAAGTTAATGAAAAGAGAAAGAGAGAGAGTTACGTTTCGTATATTACTGTAGGGGTTACTAAAGAAAATTAGTAAAGAAAAGAAGGGGTTCGCCGTGGGGCATCGGCAGAATAGAATAGTGCCCCCCTCAAGTACCAGGTGTCGTAAGAGGCGACTAAGGTACTCGGAGTGGATCCCCGTAAGACATGAGTCAGGTCCTGCAACCGAACCAGCTCCACACGTAGCGACTTGTCGTTCCTGTGCGTCCCGCTGGCAAGGTCGAGAGGGTGGTGTAGGCAGTGGGAAAACCTGCACTTCCTAAATTCAAACCCAGGCAAAGCAGATAACATCTGTGGAGAGGACTCTAAAGAAGTTTTACTTCAGTCGTGTGGTCTAAATCACACTCATGTTTTTTTAAATTTGCGATTCATTTATAGATGAATAAGATTGACAGATGAGAGGAAAGAAAGAAGATATTTGTATACGCTGTTACTTTACTATAAAAAAAAAAAAATTATAACTGAATTTTCGTAATATAACAAAATTGAGTTGATTTTACTCCATTTAAGCCCAGTAACTTGTAACATATATATTTTTATATGTATACGGTGTTTATTGAAGTGGGTTCTTGTGTGGTGACGCGTAGCATCTCGTCCGGTACATCCGTCGTGAGGTCCGTGTTACGGGGTTAGGTTAGCGACGTGAGGGGCTTCGATCTTCGTTTATATGCAGTTGTCGCTGTTGGCTCTGTCATTTCATCGTCCGCCTTGTACCAGTTCTTGTGGTTACATAGTTTCTGTAGTGGGGTCCTTGGCGTGGCGTCCGGCAGTCGGCGTGAAGGTCGTGAACAACCACGTGGCGTTACTTTCGGCCGGGGGCCCCACATAACCACATATCCAGACCACTTATCCAGAGGAATCCACCCCAGGAACTCCTCTCTCGGGACCTGGGTGTGAGCGACGGACGGCGGGTCGACCCAGCCATAGTTTTTTTGGCCCTGGAGGCATCGAGAAGCCGCGCCCGACCACGTGGCGTGCAAGTGCGGTTCCGACGTGAGCCGAGGGCCAACCCAAGGACACAGCTAAGTTCAAATTCTCTCTCCACGCCACGATGCAGGAATAAGTCCTTTTTTTGGGGTTTCAACCTAACTTGTTAATATTAATATATTGTTTTAATAAATTGTTAAATTGTGTATTTATTTATTTATTCTTAATGTACACCGAAATACAGACACATATAAAGAAAGATACAATACAAGATGTACAAAGGCGATCTTATCGCTATAAAGAGCGAGAGTGTATTAGTTTTTTTGTTTACTCTAAATTCCAAAACTTACTCTAAGAAATATTTTGAATAATTTTCTCTTCTCTTACTAATGGTCTCGGGTTGGAATGGTGGGCAACTCTCTAATCCCAAAGCCATTTTAATCCTCGCTTCAAACTATATGTAAAAAAAAAAAAACGGATAGGCTAGCAAATCGTACCAACGAATCGTTTATTAACATGAAAACCGGCATTTATAATTATGGGACGGATATTGAGCACCGACCTTGAACCCCTTATTTTTATTATAAAACTGATGAACAAAGCGATCTCCACTCTGTCGCCGATTGCTCAATATCCATCCGTACCAATACCTATCTTTTAAAATTAGCCTATATCTAAAGGTTTTCGGTATGTGAACGTCACTCACTAATGTTGTAGTTGCGCTCGTAGTGCGTGAGTCTCGTGCGTAACTCGTGCGGCTCGAAGTACGGCTCCACATACGTTATCTGTATGTACGCCTTGTCTGGATCCAGCGCGCTCACGTCCACAACGTTTGAATCTTTAATTATCACAACGTTTTCTGCTCCGAACCGTTGGCCGTAGAAGTTCTGAAATATTTTTCGTATGCAATACTCGTAACCAGTAGTTTTTGAAGTGAAACTTCTTTACGCACGCTTGACTTGTGGAGTAAGCTGGTGAATGCGTGACGAGAGCGTTACGAAAAGTGTGTTTGGGCGAGGCGAACGGACCAAGAGAGAGAGAGAACTCTGGCTACCTTACTCAGTACAGGAACACAACACTGCTTGAGAGCAGTATCATTTAGCTGTGATCTTCTATAAGGTTGAGGTACTTCCTCAATTGGGCTGCTCCAGATTTTGAGCAGAACATTTTCTTCTTTGCCCTACCTCCTTAAGTTTTTTCTCAATCGGCCACCTTGGGCGTATCTTTCTTCCTATTAAAATCGTATTTGGACTATTGCGAACTTTAAAAAATAGCGAGATGTCCAGTTGAAGTTATTATACCTCCAACTAAAAAGTATTTACCTAACAGTAAACTTCTTTTACCTTAAAAGTCTCCCAGAAAACGTAATTGGAAACAAAACTTTCAAATACTTTTTCTTACACGTAACAACTCCATAATCCCAATAGGTAGTCAGCCTCCTGAAGATATACGGCAACTCAGTACGCGCATGTTCCTTGTACACTCTAATATCTAACAATTTCACAACCCTACTACTAAATGATCTGTTAACTTTTTTCTCCATAATTAACAAATGCCCTATCTCCAGCCAGCTGAAGATCTCCGGCAACTTTATTTTTCGTCGTCATTAACTAATGCCTCATCTCAAGCCTGCTTAATTCTCCGGAAACTTGATAAGCGCGTGCTCCTTGTACGTTCTCTTATATCTGACAACTTCTAAACCCTGGTGGTTTCGTAACCCTAATGGTTTATTAACTTTGTTTTTCCTCGTAATCAACAAATACCCTACCTCCAACCTGCTGAAGATCTCCGGCAACTTAGTGAGCGCATGTTCCTTGTACACGAACTCCTCTCCGTCCAGGTCTCCGAATCGCGCCCCGTAGAACGAAACGCGGAAGTACGTGCCGAACACGCGCTTGCCGTGTAGTTGTTCGATGCGGGTGAACGCCTCGTTTAGTTTACTGGTGAAGAACGAAATTAATTTAATGAGGATTTGTAGGATGTCGGTATTTGTATCTGATAAAAGAGCAGGCGTAACTTGTCATACTTGACGTGTCTGCCAATAGAACAAGAAGGTCAAAGCGTTGTTGGCTAAATAGCTGAAGGAAAGGAAGGAAAAAAGGAAAGGAAGGGAAGTAAGGTAGAAAAAAGGCTGTGGAGATGATGAGATTTGGCTTTTTTTTTTATTCGATATACAATAGGCATTTTTTTTTTGACAATTTAATGGGTTTTCTTGCTAAAAGATAAGTATAAGAAAGCGTGTTCACCCGTGAATGTTAGCCAGTTTCTTATAGTCGCGGCTCTCCTCAGCGATGGGTATGAGCACCTTGTACACCTCGTTCACGGTCTCGTACATGCCCGCCGTCATCAGCTCGCTGGCTGCGTGTTCCAGTAACGCCTGTGCAGAAAACGACAATATTTGAAGATTTAGAAGTTCATTTGACGTATATTTTTGGAACTACTCGTAGTTTGGCAAACAAGCGTACAGCTCACATGACAAGCGCGTTACCGACTATAATGTTGACTCTCTACAGGAGTCCTGGTCACCTTACCCACCACAGAAACACAGAATGACTCGAGAGCAGTATTATTTAGCTATGATTTTCTTTAAGATTGAGGTAATTCTCTAGCCGAGCTGCTCCAGATTTTGAGCAGGATATTTCCCGCTATGCCCTAACTTAATAAAATAGTAAAAAAGCAAATAAAATTTCTAAATTGTACAACTGTCAACTGAATTAAAAGCGGGTCGGCGCAGCTCTCGTCCAGCGCGTTGTGCGTGACGTGACGCAGTAGAGAGAACAGCAGCAGCGACAGACACAAGCGGGCGCCGCACCTGCAGCTCGTGCGCCGTGAGGTGGTGGTGCAGCGGGTCGGCGCAGCTCTCGTCCAGCGCGTTGTGCGTGACGTGACGCAGTAGAGAGAACAGCAGCAGCGACAGACACAAGCGGGCGCCGCACCTGCAGCTCGTGCGCCGTGAGGTGGTGGTGCAGCGGGTCGGCGCAGCTCTCGTCCAGCGCGTTGTGCGTGACGTGACGCAGTAGAGAGAACAGCAGCAGCGACAGACACAAGCGGGCGCCGCACCTGCAGCTCGTGCGCCGTGAGGTGGTGGTGCAGCGGGTCGGCGCAGCTCTCGTCCAGCGCGTTGTGCGTGACGTGACGCAGTAGAGAGAACAGCAGCAGCGACAGACACAAGCGGGCGCCGCACCTGCAGCTCGTGCGCCGTGAGGTGGTGGTGCAGCGGGTCGGCGCAGCTCTCGTCCAGCGCGTTGTGCGTGACGTGACGCAGTAGAGAGAACAGCAGCAGCGACAGACACAAGCGGGCGCCGCACCTGCAGCTCGTGCGCCGTGAGGTGGTGGTGCAGCGGGTCGGCGCAGCTCTCGTCCAGCGCGTTGTGCGTGACGTGACGCAGTAGAGAGAACAGCAGCAGCGACAGACACAAGCGGGCGCCGCACCTGCAGCTCGTGCGCCGTGAGGTGGTGGTGCAGCGGGTCGGCGCAGCTCTCGTCCAGCGCGTTGTGCGTGACGTGACGCAGTAGAGAGAACAGCAGCAGCGACAGACACAAGCGGGCGCCGCACCTGCAGCTCGTGCGCCGTGAGGTGGTGGTGCAGCGGGTCGGCGCAGCTCTCGTCCAGCGCGTTGTGCGTGACGTGACGCAGTAGAGAGAACAGCAGCAGCGACAGACACAAGCGGGCGCCGCACCTGCAGCTCGTGCGCCGTGAGGTGGTGGTGCAGCGGGTCGGCGCAGCTCTCGTCCAGCGCGTTGTGCGTGACGTGACGCAGTAGAGAGAACAGCAGCAGCGACAGACACAAGCGGGCGCCGCACCTGCAGCTCGTGCGCCGTGAGGTGGTGGTGCAGCGGGTCGGCGCAGCTCTCGTCCAGCGCGTTGTGCGTGACGTGACGCAGTAGAGAGAACAGCAGCAGCGACAGACACAAGCGGGCGCCGCACCTGCAGCTCGTGCGCCGTGAGGTGGTGGTGCAGCGGGTCGGCGCAGCTCTCGTCCAGCGCGTTGTGCGTGACGTGACGCAGTAGAGAGAACTGCAGCAGCGACAGACACAAGCGGGCGCCGCACCTGCAGCTCGTGCGCCGTGAGGTGGTGGTGCAGCGGGTCGGCGCAGCTCTCGTCCAGCGCGTTGTGCGTGACGTGACGCAGTAGAGAGAACAGCAGCAGCGACAGACACAAGCGGGCGCCGCACCTGCAGCTCGTGCGCCGTGAGGTGGTGGTGCAGCGGGTCGGCGCAGCTCTCGTCCAGCGCGTTGTGCGTGACGTGACGCAGTAGAGAGAACAGCAGCAGCGACAGACACAAGCGGGCGCCGCACCTGCAGCTCGTGCGCCGTGAGGTGGTGGTGCAGCGGGTCGGCGCAGCTCTCGTCCAGCGCGTTGTGCGTGACGTGACGCAGTAGAGAGAACAGCAGCAGCGACAGACACAAGCGGGCGCCGCACCTGCAGCTCGTGCGCCGTGAGGTGGTGGTGCAGCGGGTCGGCGCAGCTCTCGTCCAGCGCGTTGTGCGTGACGTGACGCAGTAGAGAGAACAGCAGCAGCGACAGACACAAGCGGGCGCCGCACCTGCAGCTCGTGCGCCGTGAGGTGGTGGTGCAGCGGGTCGGCGCAGCTCTCGTCCAGCGCGTTGTGCGTGACGTGACGCAGTAGAGAGAACAGCAGCAGCGACAGACACAAGCGGGCGCCGCACCTGCAGCTCGTGCGCCGTGAGGTGGTGGTGCAGCGGGTCGGCGCAGCTCTCGTCCAGCGCGTTGTGCGTGACGTGACGCAGTAGAGAGAACAGCAGCAGCGACAGACACAAGCGGGCGCCGCACCTGCAGCTCGTGCGCCGTGAGGTGGTGGTGCAGCGGGTCGGCGCAGCTCTCGTCCAGCGCGTTGTGCGTGACGTGACGCAGTAGAGAGAACAGCAGCAGCGACAGACACAAGCGGGCGCCGCACCTGCAGCTCGTGCGCCGTGAGGTGGTGGTGCAGCGGGTCGGCGCAGCTCTCGTCCAGCGCGTTGTGCGTGACGTGACGCAGTAGAGAGAACAGCAGCAGCGACAGACACAAGCGGGCGCCGCACCTGCAGCTCGTGCGCCGTGAGGTGGTGGTGCAGCGGGTCGGCGCAGCTCTCGTCCAGCGCGTTGTGCGTGACGTGACGCAGTAGAGAGAACAGCAGCAGCGACAGACACAAGCGGGCGCCGCACCTGCAGCTCGTGCGCCGTGAGGTGGTGGTGCAGCGGGTCGGCGCAGCTCTCGTCCAGCGCGTTGTGCGTGACGTGACGCAGTAGAGAGAACAGCAGCAGCGACAGACACAAGCGGGCGCCGCACCTGCAGCTCGTGCGCCGTGAGGTGGTGGTGCAGCGGGTCGGCGCAGCTCTCGTCCAGCGCGTTGTGCGTGACGTGACGCAGTAGAGAGAACAGCAGCAGCGACAGACACAAGCGGGCGCCGCACCTGCAGCTCGTGCGCCGTGAGGTGGTGGTGCAGCGGGTCGGCGCAGCTCTCGTCCAGCGCGTTGTGCGTGACGTGACGCAGTAGAGAGAACAGCAGCAGCTACAGACACAAGCGGGCGCCGCACCTGCAGCTCGTGCGCCGTGAGGTGGTGGTGCAGCGGGTCGGCGCAGCTCTCGTCCAGCGCGTTGTGCGTGACGTGACGCAGTAGAGAGAACAGCAGCAGCTACAGACACAAGCGGGCGCCGCACCTGCAGCTCGTGCGCCGTGAGGTGGTGGTGCAGCGGGTCGGCGCAGCTCTCGTCCAGCGCGTTGTGCGTGACGTGACGCAGTAGAGAGAACAGCAGCAGCGACAGACACAAGCGGGCGCCGCACCTGCAGCTCGTGCGCCGTGAGGTGGTGGTGCAGCGGGTCGGCGCAGCTCTCGTCCAGCGCGTTGTGCGTGACGTGACGCAGTAGAGAGAACAGCAGCAGCTACAGACACAAGCGGGCGCCGCACCTGCAGCTCGTGCGCCGTGAGGTGGTGGTGCAGCGGGTCGGCGCAGCTCTCGTCCAGCGCGTTGTGCGTGACGTGACGCAGTAGAGAGAACAGCAGCACCGACAGACACAAGCGGGCGCCGCACCTGCAGCTCGTGCGCCGTGAGGTGGTGGTGCAGCGGGTCGGCGCAGCTCTCGTCCAGCGCGTTGTGCGTGACGTGACGCAGTAGAGAGAACAGCAGCACCGACAGACACAAGCGGGCGCCGCACCTGCAGCTCGTGCGCCGTGAGGTGGTGGTGCAGCGGGTCGGCGCAGCTCTCGTCCAGCGCGTTGTGCGTGACGTGACGCAGTAGAGAGAACAGCAGCAGCGACAGACACAAGCGGGCGCCGCACCTGCAGCTCGTGCGCCGTGAGGTGGTGGTGCACCGGGTCGGCGCAGCTCTCGTCCAGCGCGTTGTGCGTGACGTGACGCAGTAGAGAGAACAGCAGCAGCGACAGACACAAGCGGGCGCCGCACCTGCAGCTCGTGCGCCGTGAGGTGGTGGTGCAGCGGGTCGGCGCAGCTCTCGTCCAGCGCGTTGTGCGTGACGTGACGCAGTAGAGAGAACAGCAGCAGCGACAGACACAAGCGGGCGCCGCACCTGCAGCTCGTGCGCCGTGAGGTGGTGGTGCAGCGGGTCGGCGCAGCTCTCGTCCAGCGCGTTGTGCGTGACGTGACGCAGTAGAGAGAACAGCAGCAGCGACAGACACAAGCGGGCGCCGCACCTGCAGCTCGTGCGCCGTGAGGTGGTGGTGCAGCGGGTCGGCGCAGCTCTCGTCCAGCGCGTTGTGCGTGACGTGACGCAGTAGAGAGAACAGCAGCAGCGACAGACACAAGCGGGCGCCGCACCTGCAGCTCGTGCGCCGTGAGGTGGTGGTGCAGCGGGTCGGCGCAGCTCTCGTCCAGCGCGTTGTGCGTGACGTGACGCAGTAGAGAGAACAGCAGCAGCGACAGACACAAGCGGGCGCCGCACCTGCAGCTCGTGCGCCGTGAGGTGGTGGTGCAGCGGGTCGGCGCAGCTCTCGTCCAGCGCGTTGTGCGTGACGTGACGCAGTAGAGAGAACAGCAGCAGCGACAGACACAAGCGGGCGCCGCACCTGCAGCTCGTGCGCCGTGAGGTGGTGGTGCAGCGGGTCGGCGCAGCTCTCGTCCAGCGCGTTGTGCGTGACGTGACGCAGTAGAGAGAACAGCAGCAGCGACAGACACAAGCGGGCGCCGCACCTGCAGCTCGTGCGCCGTGAGGTGGTGGTGCAGCGGGTCGGCGCAGCTCTCGTCCAGCGCGTTGTGCGTGACGTGAAGCAGTAGAGAGAACAGCAGCAGCGACAGACACAAGCGGGCGCCGCACCTGCAGCTCGTGCGCCGTGAGGTGGTGGTGCAGCGGGTCGGCGCAGCTCTCGTCCAGCGCGTTGTGCGTGACGTGACGCAGTAGAGAGAACAGCAGCAGCGACAGACACAAGCGGGCGCCGCACCTGCAGCTCGTGCGCCGTGAGGTGGTGGTGCAGCGGGTCGGCGCAGCTCTCGTCCAGCGCGTTGTGCGTGACGTGAAGCAGTAGAGAGAACAGCAGCAGCGACAGACACAAGCGGGCGCCGCACCTGCAGCTCGTGCGCCGTGAGGTGGTGGTGCAGCGGGTCGGCGCAGCTCTCGTCCAGCGCGTTGTGCGTGACGTGACGCAGTAGAGAGAACAGCAGCAGCGACAGACACAAGCGGGCGCCGCACCTGCAGCTCGTGCGCCGTGAGGTGGTGGTGCAGCGGGTCGGCGCAGCTCTCGTCCAGCGCGTTGTGCGTGACGTGACGCAGTAGAGAGAACAGCAGCACCGACAGACACAAGCGGGCGCCGCACCTGCAGCTCGTGCGCCGTGAGGTGGTGGTGCAGCGGGTCGGCGCAGCTCTCGTCCAGCGCGTTGTGCGTGACGTGACGCAGTAGAGAGAACAGCAGCAGCGACAGACACAAGCGGGCGCCGCACCTGCAGCTCGTGCGCCGTGAGGTGGTGGTGCAGCGGGTCGGCGCAGCTCTCGTCCAGCGCGTTGTGCGTGACGTGACGCAGTAGAGAGAACAGCAGCAGCGACAGACACAAGCGGGCGCCGCACCTGCAGCTCGTGCGCCGTGAGGTGGTGGTGCAGCGGGTCGGCGCAGCTCTCGTCCAGCGCGTTGTGCGTGACGTGACGCAGTAGAGAGAACAGCAGCAGCGACAGACACAAGCGGGCGCCGCACCTGCAGCTCGTGCGCCGTGAGGTGGTGGTGCAGCGGGTCGGCGCAGCTCTCGTCCAGCGCGTTGTGCGTGACGTGACGCAGTAGAGAGAACAGCAGCAGCGACAGACACAAGCGGGCGCCGCACCTGCAGCTCGTGCGCCGTGAGGTGGTGGTGCAGCGGGTCGGCGCAGCTCTCGTCCAGCGCGTTGTGCGTGACGTGACGCAGTAGAGAGAACAGCAGCAGCGACAGACACAAGCGGGCGCCGCACCTGCAGCTCGTGCGCCGTGAGGTGGTGGTGCAGCGGGTCGGCGCAGCTCTCGTCCAGCGCGTTGTGCGTGACGTGACGCAGTAGAGAGAACAGCAGCAGCGACAGACACAAGCGGGCGCCGCACCTGCAGCTCGTGCGCCGTGAGGTGGTGGTGCAGCGGGTCGGCGCAGCTCTCGTCCAGCGCGTTGTGCGTGACGTGACGCAGTAGAGAGAACAGCAGCAGCGACAGACACAAGCGGGCGCCGCACCTGCAGCTCGTGCGCCGTGAGGTGGTGGTGCAGCGGGTCGGCGCAGCTCTCGTCCAGCGCGTTGTGCGTGACGTGAAGCAGTAGAGAGAACAGCAGCAGCGACAGACACAAGCGGGCGCCGCACCTGCAGCTCGTGCGCCGTGAGGTGGTGGTGCAGCGGGTCGGCGCAGCTCTCGTCCAGCGCGTTGTGCGTGACGTGACGCAGTAGAGAGAACAGCAGCAGCGACAGACACAAGCGGGCGCCGCACCTGCAGCTCGTGCGCCGTGAGGTGGTGGTGCAGCGGGTCGGCGCAGCTCTCGTCCAGCGCGTTGTGCGTGACGTGACGCAGTAGAGAGAACAGCAGCACCGACAGACACAAGCGGGCGCCGCACCTGCAGCTCGTGCGCCGTGAGGTGGTGGTGCAGCGGGTCGGCGCAGCTCTCGTCCAGCGCGTTGTGCGTGACGTGACGCAGTAGAGAGAACAGCAGCAGCGACAGACACAAGCGGGCGCCGCACCTGCAGCTCGTGCGCCGTGAGGTGGTGGTGCAGCGGGTCGGCGCAGCTCTCGTCCAGCGCGTTGTGCGTGACGTGACGCAGTAGAGAGAACAGCAGCAGCGACAGACACAAGCGGGCGCCGCACCTGCAGCTCGTGCGCCGTGAGGTGGTGGTGCAGCGGGTCGGCGCAGCTCTCGTCCAGCGCGTTGTGCGTGACGTGACGCAGTAGAGAGAACAGCAGCAGCGACAGACACAAGCGGGCGCCGCACCTGCAGCTCGTGCGCCGTGAGGTGGTGGTGCAGCGGGTCGGCGCAGCTCTCGTCCAGCGCGTTGTGCGTGACGTGACGCAGTAGAGAGAACAGCAGCAGCGACAGACACAAGCGGGCGCCGCACCTGCAGCTCGTGCGCCGTGAGGTGGTGGTGCAGCGGGTCGGCGCAGCTCTCGTCCAGCGCGTTGTGCGTGACGTGACGCAGTAGAGAGAACAGCAGCAGCGACAGACACAAGCGGGCGCCGCACCTGCAGCTCGTGCGCCGTGAGGTGGTGGTGCAGCGGGTCGGCGCAGCTCTCGTCCAGCGCGTTGTGCGTGACGTGACGCAGTAGAGAGAACAGCAGCAGCGACAGACACAAGCGGGCGCCGCACCTGCAGCTCGTGCGCCGTGAGGTGGTGGTGCAGCGGGTCGGCGCAGCTCTCGTCCAGCGCGTTGTGCGTGACGTGACGCAGTAGAGAGAACAGCAGCAGCGACAGACACAAGCGGGCGCCGCACCTGCAGCTCGTGCGCCGTGAGGTGGTGGTGCAGCGGGTCGGCGCAGCTCTCGTCCAGCGCGTTGTGCGTGACGTGACGCAGTAGAGAGAACAGCAGCAGCGACAGACACAAGCGGGCGCCGCACCTGCAGCTCGTGCGCCGTGAGGTGGTGGTGCAGCGGGTCGGCGCAGCTCTCGTCCAGCGCGTTGTGCGTGACGTGACGCAGTAGAGAGAACAGCAGCAGCGACAGACACAAGCGGGCGCCGCACCTGCAGCTCGTGCGCCGTGAGGTGGTGGTGCAGCGGGTCGGCGCAGCTCTCGTCCAGCGCGTTGTGCGTGACGTGACGCAGTAGAGAGAACAGCAGCAGCGACAGACACAAGCGGGCGCCGCACCTGCAGCTCGTGCGCCGTGAGGTGGTGGTGCAGCGGGTCGGCGCAGCTCTCGTCCAGCGCGTTGTGCGTGACGTGACGCAGTAGAGAGAACAGCAGCAGCGACAGACACAAGCGGGCGCCGCACCTGCAGCTCGTGCGCCGTGAGGTGGTGGTGCAGCGGGTCGGCGCAGCTCTCGTCCAGCGCGTTGTGCGTGACGTGACGCAGTAGAGAGAACAGCAGCAGCGACAGACACAAGCGGGCGCCGCACCTGCAGCTCGTGCGCCGTGAGGTGGTGGTGCAGCGGGTCGGCGCAGCTCTCGTCCAGCGCGTTGTGCGTGACGTGACGCAGTAGAGAGAACAGCAGCAGCGACAGACACAAGCGGGCGCCGCACCTGCAGCTCGTGCGCCGTGAGGTGGTGGTGCAGCGGGTCGGCGCAGCTCTCGTCCAGCGCGTTGTGCGTGACGTGACGCAGTAGAGAGAACAGCAGCAGCGACAGACACAAGCGGGCGCCGCACCTGCAGCTCGTGCGCCGTGAGGTGGTGGTGCAGCGGGTCGGCGCAGCTCTCGTCCAGCGCGTTGTGCGTGACGTGACGCAGTAGAGAGAACAGCAGCAGCGACAGACACAAGCGGGCGCCGCACCTGCAGCTCGTGCGCCGTGAGGTGGTGGTGCAGCGGGTCGGCGCAGCTCTCGTCCAGCGCGTTGTGCGTGACGCGCGCCAGCAGCACGGCGCCGCGCCCGTCCGCCCGCAGCTGCTCGGCCACCAGCGCCGCGCCGTGCACCAGGCACATGCCGGCCTCCAGGTGGTTGGAGCGCTGCCGGAAGAACGACAAGTTATGCTGTATATTATTATTATCATGCCTATTGTTAAAAAGTAAAAGGAAAAGTACACTAAAATGGCCGTATTAGCGAGAGGCCCAACTAAAAAAAAATTTTTAACGCTTTTTCGACCAAATATTATAAAATATATGCTGTCTTTTATGCACCAGTGTTGAATCTATCTAGACACGCGGCAGCGTGTCAAGCCAAGTTCAAGCAAAAGAACTGGCGACTCAGCGCCGTGTGTATACACGAACCATTTCGAGCGACTTTTGACCCCTCCATAAATCAAAACCTATATTCAACAGAAACAGATCAAATTACGTATATTTATTTATATCTATAAGTACAACTAGAACCCCAAATTTCATTAACCTAGTTGAAACGGTTACAAAAATATGAAGGTTCAAAAGTCCCCAAATTTCCACTGACTGACTGACAGATCAAAAACATAACCCACTTCCAGATGACCTAGGAAGTCGAAATTTGGCATCTAGCTAGGTAATTACATGTTAGCGCAGGAAAAAATCTAAAAACAAAAGAAAGTTAAAAAATAGAGGGGGTCCCCGTACAAAAAAAAAAAAACGCTTTTAATCGTAGCGTCTGAACCGTTATCTATACTAATATATAAAGCTGAAGAGTTTGTTTGTTTGATTGTTTGTTTGTTTGTTTGTTTGTTTGAACGCGGTAATCTCTGGAACTACTGGGCCGATTTGAAAAATTCTTTCAGTGTTAGATAGCCCATTTATCGAGGAAGGCTATAGGCTATGTATCATCACGCTAAGATCAATAGGAGCGGAGTCCACGCCAACGAAGTCGCGCGCAGAAGCTAGTAAGTGGATATTTGAAACTTGCACAAAATATGTATTGTTACATTTGCTATATAAAACAAGTATAAAAATAAAATGAAGTAAAAAAATAAAGGATGTCCGCATACAAAAAACTTGTAATACGCGCTAAACAAACGGCCAACGGAGTGTGTCGGCGCGGCGGCTAGCGCGCGTGGCGCCACAATACACATAGTACAGAAGTCAATTTAAAGTTCTACAAAAAGTAATGATATCCCACCAAAAACATAAATGTGAAAAATGATAGCCAAGTTCAATAATAAGAATATGTTGTTTGTGGACTTCGCCGAAAAAAGTATTGAGATCTAAATGAGCGCCAAGTTCTACAGAAAATCCCGAAAAATATTTAAGCTAAAGATTTCACTTGGCTAGTTTTTACTTAAAAACAACATTAAAAAGCTATTAGCCTAATAAAAGATGAATATTAGTGAAAACTGGCAAAGTGAAATCTTTAGATTAAATATTTTTCGGGATTTTCTGTAGAACTTGGCGCTCATTTAGATCTCAATACTTTTTTCGGCGAAGTCCACAAACAACATATTTTTATTATTGAACTTGGCTGTCATTTTTCACATTTATGTTTTTGGTGGGATACAATAATACCGACGAGAACACTACTTTTGTTCACACCCAGCGAGTAATATCCCAAAAAACAATAGCAAGATGTAGGCAGTATACCTCCATGTGCTTCTGAGCCATGTTACTGAGCCACGTGAGCCGCAGGTCAGGGCTGTGCTGGTAGCCGCGCGCGATGCGGTGCATGAGGTCCAGCAGCATCTCGGGGTCCTCTTGGAACTCCTTCATCTTCACCGTGTCGCTCAAGATCATGTGCAGGTTGAACACGAGGTCCTTCACCTGGAGATTATTCGGAATGTGAGTTGCATTCTTGTGCCAATTTATTTTAAATCATATTAAAAGACAAAATCATTTGCTTAAAATGTCCAAAATCATATACTAAGAAAGGGATAAAAAGGAAGGGTTAGGAATATTTATGCAATTGTGCACAGAAAACAAATTGTCAATCTAAAGTTTTTTATCACAGAGAACAAATTATATTTAGCCAAAAATTGTCCCGGTAATTAAATATCATACTTGTTCGGGAAAATTGGTATCTTGCAAGTCCTGGTCGTGTTCTGCATACATAAGCACGGTTTTGAGCGCGCGTCGAAGAGATTCTTCGCT
Source organism: Melitaea athalia (assembly GCA_905220545.2). NCBI lineage: Eukaryota > Metazoa > Arthropoda > Insecta > Lepidoptera > Nymphalidae > Melitaea > Melitaea athalia. The sequence continues at coordinate 2,510,653 of HG992179.1, forward strand.
AAAAGTGGTCGAAGTTCCCACTAGAGATGATAGCGACATGGTCACTTGCATCTTAACTCGGCTAAAGTTCTGAAAACATTCAAAACAAAATATGAATAATTTCAATATCAATGTATAATTTTTGTTACTACAGTTTCAAATTTCAACATGGATTGGAATTTGAATCAGAATTTCCCAAATGGACTCCCAATCGATTTTTTAGGGGTCGACATTTTAGGCATGGCTAGCGTTTGTCAGAGTAAGATGTATATTGGGAATGTGTGTGCTTGTGCGTATAAGTGCCTGCGAATGCTCGGGTGTGTTTTTGCTCATGTTGCCAAGGTGATAGTAATGCCATATGAGCGCGTAATCTATCTACATATGTTTCTCTCTCTGTGTATATCTCTGTGCGTGTGTGTCTGCGTGTGTACTAATATTGCCAAGTAGTGATGCGCCGCATGAGCGCGTAGTCCGTCTACGTGTGTGTTCCTCTCTCACTTTACATGTGTGTGTATTGCTGAGGTGATAGTGGCTTAGTCTGTCATATGTGTGTATGTGTGCTCACGTTTCCAAGATGGTAGTGGTGCCTCATGAGCGCGTAGAGCGCGGCGGCGGCGTGCGCGCGCGCACCGGCCCCCAGCGCGGCGCAGTGCCGCAGCAGCACGCGGCACGTGCCCGGCCCCGCCTCCTCCGAGCACCACGACCAGCCCAGCTGTACACGGGGGGACACGTCGCGAATATTTAACATTTCATTATAACACTAGGTTGAAGTTCTGTTTCAAGGAATCCACAATTTATGAAGTAAAATTTCTTTACGCACGCTTGACTTGGGGAGTAAGCTGGTAAATGCGCGGCGAGAGCGTTACGAAAAGTGTGATTGGGCGAGGCGAATGGAAGTTGAGAGGGAGGTATAAGTTAGATGGAGCTAAAGAAGTTTTAATTCAGTCGTGTGGACTAATGTAAAGCACACTAGTTTTTTTTTTATAACAAGGGGGCAAACGAGCGGACAGAATCCTATGATGTTAAATAGCTACCGTCGCCCGTATACATCTGCAATATTAGAGGGTTTGCATGCGTGTTGCCGGCGTTAAGGGTAAAAATGTCTGTAAACTGGACGCTTGAAAACCCACAAAATTACATTTAGGAACGATTATATCAGACATCAAATATGTTATGACATCATATGACATCAATATGTATGACATAGATTGACCACGTACAGAATTTATGGTTACTTTTTTAAAGTTTTGTAATATTTGGAACTTCAGATGTTGAGAATTTAAAAGTCTGTATGCGGAACGAATCTTTTTCTAAAAACAGGAACCGGATTTAAAAGTTATAAATAATAATTTATAACCAATTTGTGTGAATGTTAACAAATACAATATAAATGCTATTAGTCATCCATACGAACCTTGTGTATAAGAGAGCGTACAGACGCAAACATGTGCTGTAGTACGACCGCACTCTGATTCCTCTGCAATGCTCTTAGTAATACGCCTAAAGCCCCGCTGCATGCAGACTGACCCCATTCCAGTCCACTGCACGACTGGTGGAATAGTAAAATTTTAGATACGTTTACTTTTATACTTATAATATGTATTAGTTACAAAAGAAAATCATACATATATTCACAAAAATGAAAGGAGTTTAATGATTTAAACGATCAGGTTAATTCGATTTTAGATTACTATTTTTGAGGTTTTCAATTTTCATTAGGTATATTTTTGGTCCTTCGAGGCGGATACAAAATTGAAAACTTATGATATGTTACTATTTTCTTAGATATTAGAATCTAATTCAGTATTTTGTGTCCAGTGTACGGTCTGGTTGATGGTTAATGAGTACCGTATAGGATGCGTGTAACTCCTGGAACATTGCAAGCGCGTATACGTCCCTACCTCCGACCCTCCCGCAGGAGCTCTGGCTACCTTAGTCACCACAGGAACATAGCACAACTTGAGAGCAGCTAAATATACTGCGACCTCTGGGACGTTAAGGCACTTTCCCCACCTTGCCTCGGAGAGCACGTTAAGCTGTATAAGCATAGTAGAGAATATAGCCGCCAATTCGCATTGGAGCAGCGTGGTTGATTGAGCTACGATCCTCCTCCTACATGGGGAGAGAGGCTTATGCCCAGCAATGGAAGTTACAGGCTGAAGCGTGGTTATCACGAGCACGAAGTATAGATAGGACGGAGTCCGAACGTAATGTCAAACAAATGGTCTCAATTTAGACGACTACTAACTGACAACTGTCAATTCTAATTTTGGCCAAAAAGCGCCACTGTTCAACAGCTGATTATGGGGTACTCGTTTAAACCAATTAAAATTAAGATTCGCGTGCTTCTAGCGCAGCCACTAGCAAGTGGCAGAAAAGAGAACTAAATAACTGGTTACATTATTTGTGTACCATGAATTCTATCGAAAAGCCTATACCGTTCGGACTCCTTCCTATATATACTTCGCGCCCCGGTGTGTCACCTGCACCACCAGCTCCAGCGCCTGCAGCAGCGCCAGCGCCACCTCCGCCGCCAGCGCGGCCGCCAGCGCGGGCGCGGCGCGGGCGGGCGAGGCGGGCCGCGAGCGCGCCGCACCGCGCACCCACTCCTTGCGCCAGCGCTCGCGACACGCGCCGCCTCTCCCACTGGACCCGCCTGTCAGTACCAACATTCCCAAATAAATGAAAATACTTACATTTATTCCGTCATAAGCAGTGAACGTTAAAAAAACTACATTTTGAAACATTAAGTAATTTAGTCCGGGAGCCAGTGATAGATTTTCATGACCAATTTAATCCCAATCGAAACTTCATAAAATGCTTTCGGCATTTATACTATGAATATTCGCGACCGTCAGCTGCGACTCCGTGGGTGGGACGAGCAGTGGACGGTCGTTTCACACACTTAAAGTTTATAGGTATAGAGGAGTGCGGGATGCTAATTTTTTAAATTATGCATAAAAATACATCTAATCAATAAAAAAATAAAAAAAACATTACACACTACGATGTATTTGACACACACACGCATTTATAATCTTTTGTTTATTATTCTAGAAGTATAGTCTATGATAACAGAACCTCAATAATATCCAAACTTATAATTTAAATTAATTATGGACCAATTTCGACCACTGGGCGACCATTAGTTTATTTTAATTGATCGACATTGTGTACCTTTCCGACGCATAATGAAATCGGATCGCGCTGATCCCTGTCCTAGTATTACGTCCTCAAGTTTCGCTTTAATATCTGTTGTCTTTCTAACGTTTTGCTGAGCGCATTTCAGTATCTCCTTGCGACCCTGTAAATAATAAATTAAATATTGAAATACACAAAAAAAAAAAATTAAAGATATTCTTTTACTACAGTTAAATTTATTAATACCCAAACTAAATTTTGGCTGGTACTGGACATGTGTAATAGTGCAGGCGTGCCGGCACTCTACGTGAGTTTTTTTTCCTTCATCAATTCGGCAAACAAGTGTGTAACTGGTAAGCGATTATCGTAGCCTATAGACGCCTGCAACATCAGAAGCATCGCAGGCGCATTGCCGATCCTACTCCCAATCCTCCCAGGAGCTCCGGTCACCTTACTCAACACAGGAACACAACGCTACTTGAAAGCAGTAATATTTAGATGTGACCTTTTTTACACAGTTCCACTACCACCTTGGAACTTAAAAAGCCGACTGATGGCGGGATAACCATCCATTCTGGCTTTGAAATACACAGGCCAAAGACGGGCAGCAGCGTCTTCGGTGCGACAAAGTCAGCCCTGCGGTCACCAACCCGCCTGCCCAGCGTGGTGACTATGGGCAACACACATGAGTTCGCGTCATAATGTCGGGCGCGAACTTGGGGAGGCCTATGTCCAGCAGTGGACTGTAATAGGCTGAAGTAGTAGTAGTAGACCTTTTTTACAGCTGTGCCCTACCCTACTTGGGAAGTGTCGCACCTTGTACTCCTGGCACTTGAAGGCCAGGTCCAGCAGCGCCAGCAGCGCGAGCAGGCGCGCGGGCGGCAGCTCGGCCACCGCGGCGCACAGCGCGCCGCGCCCCGCCCAGCGCACCACCCACACCAGGCACATCAGCAGGTGCCGGCTCGTCTCGCTGTTGAAGGCCGCCCGACCGTTCTGACGGTACGTCAATATATATCTGATATATATATATTTTTTTATTAAACTAGGTTGGCAAACAAGCGTACGGCTTACCTGATGGTAAGGACCGTAGCCTATAGACGCCTGCAACACCAGAAGCATCGCAAGCGCGTTGCCGACCCTATCCCCAATCCCCCCCAGGAGCTCTGGTCACCTTACTCACCAACAGGAACACAATACTGCTTGAAAACAGTATTATTTAGCTGTGGTCTTCTGTAAGGTCGAGGTACTTCCCCAGTCGGGCTGCTCCATATTTTGAGCAGGAAATTTCCTGCTGTGCCCTACCTCAGTTAAATTGTTGTTGATATACCCGAGGCAGTAGTGTCTTTAATTATGTCTTGTATCACAGGTTGTGGAGAAAGGACAATGCCCATTTGTGCCCGGTACGTGCTTTGACTAGTTTAGACAATTCATATATTTAAGTATCGTTTATTAATTGAAACTATATTTTTAATAATATTCTAAAAGTGATCAAAGCCGCAGTTTATAATTTAATTTTAAAAAATATTTTAGTTGTATTCCGCGTTTGTCATGTCAAAATAGTTTAAATATAAATAGCAAGTCGTCATAGCAACCACACAAAACAAACGCTTTTTTTAAATTAAAATATAAACTACGGCTTTGATCACTTTTAGACTATTATTAAAAATCTAGTTTTAATTATTAAAGAAAACTTTAACATGTCAATTTTCTGGTCGTGTCGGGTTTATAATTTAATTAAAAAAAGCGTTTATTTCTATGGTTGCGTTTCCGACTTGGTATTTGTATTTAACATGTTTTGATAGCACAAACCCGGAATACAAATAAAATATCTTTTTTAATTAAAGTATAAATTGCGGCTTTAATCACTTTTAGAATATTATTAAAAAATCTATTTTCGATTAATAAAGGATACTTAAATAAATGAATTGTCTGAACACGTCAAAGCACGTACCCGGGCACGGCTTCATAGAAAATAGGCATTGTCCTTTTATCGAACTAATAAGTTACGTGTAGACTTTAACAGCAGGATGTAGAACAGGGTATTAGTACCTCTTTCGCTTCAATCAATAAATTACAACTTATAGGTTCATCATTTGCGAATAGAAATATATCATAAATATAGTGAAATTCGATAGTTAAAAATATTGATAAATCAAAAAAACCTGTGTGGTTTTATGAAACGACGGTAAAAGTGAAACTTTATTCACATTATAGACATTTAACTAAAAAATTTAGGAATAATATTCCATTAAGGGTATAAAAATCACTTTATCAATCTTACCGCGCGGCCGACCGTCGCGCGACATGCAACACACAGACGAAAAAGTTTGAGATGATGTAATAAAAGTTTCACTTTAAAACTTTTGTTTGTTGGATACAGGTGAAGTAGGACCTCAGTGAATTAAAAAACAAATCAAAACCTGTTTGAATTCTTCCGGTGACGATGGCGCATACATATTGCCAAATTGGCTCATTTCACCGTCCAATTGCAGTGTTTCTGAAAAATAAATTCCAACATAAATTTCCATGATACAATTTGTACTAAACACTTGCAATTAGTTATTTTTGGTACCTTTCCCGCTATCGAATCCCCTGTACAACTGTGGCTGCGCATCCATGACAATACCCAGTAGTGGAAGATACAGTGCTGCGACACGGGCTTTGATATCCGGTTGGGCCAGTCTAGGGTCAGCGTCGTGTGCTGTCAGTAGCGACAGTACCGCGTTTACCGCTGCACATTGCAACACTGGACTTCTGTATAAGCCAAATAAGGTGGTTAAATAATAATTAATAGGAAATTTCAATATTAATATAATGAGGTAAAAAATATTTATCTTTGGTCAGACATTAAGTTTATTCCACAGTCAAATTTTACTTTATTCAAGGCTTTAAAAAGCACTTCGGAATCGTGATGTGAAATTAAAATTATATTATTTTTTTATTTTTAAAAAATTGCCGACAGTTAAAATATTTAATTATATTTCAAGTGAAGCTTCGGAATGTTAAATCAGCAACAAACTCTGTAGTAAGTCTTAAAAACAAATACGAGTGTGCTTTAGACTACAGGACTAGCTCAATAGGCCTGCACTGTGTCTTAGATATACGAAACGTAACTGGCTATGAGAGAAAGAAAATGTGTGCACACACCTCTCTCTCTTTCTCCGTTCGCCTCTCCCAAACACACTTTTCGTAATGCTCTCGTCACGCATCCACCAGCTTACTCCTCAAGCGTTCATAAAGAAGTTTTACTTCAAAAAGTACTGTCTTTTGTTATAAATTAAATATGATTTGTTATAAATTAAATATGACTCAGTTCTAAATTCGTTATATGAAAACATCACCCCAAAATCTGATATGGATACGTACTGAAGCTCCAGCGCAGCGGTAAGATCGGCCAGTAACAGACCGGCCAGGTAGTGCCGAGAACGGAAGTCGGCTGAGAGAGCGGCGATACGGCGACGACCGTCCTCGGAGCCAGCGGAACGCGCGGAAGGCGCGGGGGACGCGGCACCACCGGTGCCCGTCGGTAGGCAGAGAGACACGTAGTGCTCGTGTGAGCATACGATGCGCAGGAACGATAACTGTACACGATATTCTTTACTGGCATTTGCGTCACTAAGTTATGACATTTGTGGCACTAAGATCTGACATTTGCGGCACTAAGAATCGTTGCAGTTAAATATTAGTCTGAGGTGTAACTGAAAAATGGGATGGGAATGGAATGGAATGGGACGCCATTGTGTCTTAAATGGCGTGTTTAGTGTTAATTACGATTGACAGTTATGTGACATCGCAGTGTGAGAAAACTATGCGTGAGAATGATAGCGCAGTATGAAACGTGTCGCTTACATTTCTGGCACTAATTAGATTGACTATTTAAGTTTTTATAAAAATTATTCAATTATCTTGTTACAGTTTTATGCAAAAACATGGCTTTTCCCATAAATCCATTATTTTAACAAAAAAAAAAAAAAAAAATTGAAGAATATTTTACCTTGTAATGCACGAGTGGCACCGCATCTGGCAGAGAGGCAATTTTAGCGCACATCTGCTTGTGGTAACCTCGGATGAGATTGAACACGTAGCCGCGGTCCATGATGCTGAGCAGGTCGAACATGAAGAACGCCAGGCTGTTGTTCAGGCTCTGAGTCAGCCGACTGTTCTTGCCGTATCTGTTTATAATATTATGTTAAATGATTGTTAGTTGGATTAAATGACAGTTGAATCCTTGTTGAAATTACGAAATAATATCTACCAAAAAAAAATTAACATTATTTCTCAACAAACTTCTAAGTATAATATTAATTTCTGTTAGTGATTTGGCTAAATATGTTCGATATTATCAGAAAAATAAACAATAAATGAAGAAAAATAAAAAATAAAATCTGGACCGGATCGTCTGGGCGAGTACTATAACCTCACAGAAAATCACAGCTTAATAATACCGTTTTCACGCTGTGTTGTGTTCCTGTGGGGAGTAATGCGACCAGAAAACAGAAGAAGGGATTGGGAGTAGGGTCGGCAACACGCTTGCGATGCTTCTGGTGTTGCAGACGTCTTTAAGCTACGGTAATCGCTCACCATCAGGTGAGCCGTACACCGTACGTCTATAGGCTAAAAAAAATGTAATTGTAAAGTATCTTGAAATAAGAGAAATCAAAAGTGCCCACTTGGAGATGATCTCCGCGGTGACGTTGCTGACGAGCGTGGCGAGGTCGTCAGTGAACTGGTCGGGGAAGCGCGCCTTGCGCGGCGCCTCGTGCGCGCCGCTCCAGTGTAAGTACTCCACCATCGACTTCACCATCAGCTCGAACAGAGCCCTGGCACACACATCACAAGCCATCACTCACTTTATGCATTGCTGAGAGTTTCATATAATAGATTCACTTCGATTTATCATGATATACAAAATTGAGATTGGCTGATCATATCAACACGTTACACTAATAAATAACCCATCTAGGATGTTCAGTCTGGAAAGGACAATGTCCACTTTGTATGAACATTTGGCTATCAGTGAACACCACATTTTAACATAAATATTGTATAGACTTAATACCTTTACTCAGTGTAAAAACGAAAATAATAATTGTTTTGTAACCAGATGTTTATGAAACTGGTTATTTGTCATTAACATTTTGTAGGTATTTTAAAGAAAACGCACAATCTCCTTGACATATATTTTATTAATCTGAATCATATGTCATTAATATATTGTCCAAGAACTGGGCTGGTGCATTTATGTCATCTCTGTACCTTGCCCAGCTCAGAAACCAAATAACAGTCATTACATGAGCGCAGCAACCTACTGTTCTCCGGCCCACAATGCAGTTGCAACAATATTGTTTTATAGCATCTCTGCCATGTATTTCATTTTCATACAATATATAAATATAATACACCTTTCTGTTTATGTAACGACTTTGAATTTTTGCGCGCAATTATCTGCAATTTGTGGCCAAAGTAAATCCTTCCAGTAGGTTGCTGGCGGTCTCCCTGCACACTTCTATTATGTAGGACCCATCATTACGTACATGTTCCCCATAGTATGACCGAGCCTGTTTTAATTGGTAAGTACCACATGCTATTAATATAAGCTCATTGTAATCTAATCTAGGAAAGGATACACTGTTTATGTTAACATCAATTGTGAGAAACTGTGCGCGTCTCCTATTAAAATTATTTGATGTTACAAAATCAGCAAGATCATTGTTTGTATACATGTTCAATCTTATTATGTTAAGAATTTGACCTGCATCTGCCCTGTCTGTTACCCTTTGGTGAAACTTATTTATCAACGCTGCAGCAATACGGAAATCTGTCATACCGTGTTTGGAACCTCTATTAAAAAATTCGTGTCGTAACAACTTAAAAGACTGTTTAAAAATTCCATTGACAGCTTCTACCACCCATCTACATATTGTGACAGTTCGTGATTTGTTTGCTGCAAGTGTTGATAACTGAAGTTCACCTTCTTCCCGAGATGCAGGAGTGTGAACAGTATAATCTAATTGTTGCAACAGAGGCACACAGTCTCTAAATCCCCTATCCAGAATGAAAACATCACCTGTCTGAAAGAACTGCCTTAATGGTCTGGATTCATCACTAAATTCTTTTATTATAATATTGGCATCTGATGTTGTTGCTGGATAAGGGCCTAACACATCTACAATGTATCCATCGGAACATACTATGACAAATGGCTTAACTAAATTCCTATACTTGTGCAGGGAGTAAGTATCCTTTTGATACATATAATTCGAACTTTTTTGCACATATAAGTAAGTGCCATCCATAATCACAATTGGTTGTCTATTTTCCCCACCAAACAATCCATTTGCGATTAATAAATTCCTGGATGATATTTCATCTCTAGTTATGTTATTTAAACTTACTAGGTTTCTTGACACAAAGCATTCTGTTAACATTTTGCGAGCATTATTTATCAGCCTCATTAATGTTGTGCGTGGCATATTCAGTAGTGCTGAAATTCTTTCGTCACTGTCACCCGTTCTCAATTTTAATAAATAAACAGCAAGAGCTATTTCACTTTTTTATTTTGTGACAAAGTGGTTATCTCTAAGAGGAGCTGCCTAAATTGTTCCTTTGTTAGGCCAATGCAATAACGAAGTAAGTCATCAGACATCACATCAATATTTGTAAAATCTAATATTAATTTTTTTTCATTGACAAATGACGCAAAATCTTCAATTTGGTTAGCGGTGAAACTGTGAATTGGGTCAGGTACACTAGCTAAGCGTTGCCAGTCATCATTATATAAATTTAATGAAATCTACAAATTCTACATGTGTTAGGCACATAAAACTTAAAATCTGTAAAAAGCCCTTAGCCATTTCGGAACAGTAAGTCTTTCAGTTGAAGTACATTCTGGAAAAAAGCATTTTGCTTGATTGCCTGATGCTCTTGTTAGATGAGGCAAATCTATTGTTTGAGGGCTTGTTGTTGGTGTTGCTGAATGGGTTGATGCTCGATCACTTCGTTGCCAGCAAGGATGACAAATCTTATCAGATGATTGTAACTAAAACAAAGAATTTTATTAATATAAGATACTACATTATATATTTTAAGTATTTGTTGTTGTAAACGAAGATCATCTTAGTAGTGCAGAACAGATCAGATTTCAATGAATTACAAAATACTTACTTGTCGGGGTAATATCCAGTTTATTATTGTATTTCTAATACGTGCATCCCTTTCTGTGTCAGTACACAGTGTGTGCCATCTAGTTCGTGCAAGTGAACATCCGCAGTTAACGCAAAGAATTCTTCGATGGCCACTAGTTGAGGGCTGTTCATTACTGAATTCCCGATTAATATTTAAAGCCATTACCCAGCAAGAATGGCATATCATATCACCATTTCCAATCTGTAACCGAAACATTACAATTAATACATAATAGAAGTTATCGAGACAGTAATGATAACTATCGTAACGTAAGTAGGTATATTATATACGTACCACTTGCGGAGCGACCCACTGTGTAATAACAGATCTAACCTCAATAAGGTTAAGACAATGGCTTCTCCTTTGCGTGATGTCAGTACCACAGTTTAAACAATGCACTGTTTGCACGGTTTCCTCTGAAGACAATGTATTTGCCTCCTCCAAGTCCTCCGTGTGGATCGTGTCCGTGTGCAAGTGATGCACAATATCCATATTCAAGCCGGGGTCAACGATAGGATTTGTTTCGGGGTCCGTAAGCGTGCCAGGGTCAACGTGAGAAGCAAGGTCCAAATCCATTTTCGTAAGCCAAAGATCGTAGTAATGATGAAAAACACAGACGAAACTATCAACGTTCAACGATGCCAAAAACAAAGCGAATGCGACTTGACAAGTTGACAGTTGAACGTAGATTAGATTACTCCGATTCCGATTGACAGTTGCGGATTCAAACAATGCATCGATTCAAGCATGTTTGCAAAACATCGATATATTGTTCATTATCGTGAAATATTATAAAAGCTACGTACATAAAATAATATGTTATTCAAGTAAAAGTAATACTTAATTTAACTATAATATTATATATACCTAATAATTTATAAGTGTATCTTACCAAACTTAACTTTTGTCGTGAGAATTGAAACTTCGAAATAAAATCGATATTTCGATATATCGAATAATGTTGCAATTCTACTGACGTGACACTACTCTGTGTATGTGACAATAGGAAGAGTTAATCAGTGTAATGTTTTATTAAACATAATTATTATTTTAAAAAAGTAGATTGATACAAAAATAATTCGCGTATATAAGTTAAAAAATGAAATATATTTTTTCGTGTAATTATTTATTTGTGAGCATCCTGTCCACGAATAGCCAAAAATGGACATTGTCCTTTAAGTCTCCAAATTTTTCATGGAATTCATACTTTTTCATAAGTCACTGTGCTTAGTATTTTCATTTATCGATTGAAATAAAATGTTTTATTCAGAATCACATGAGCACTTGACAGATAGACATAATAACATGAGTTGTGACCAAGGATATCAATGGCACAAAAGTAAATCTAATGAAACAAAATAATAAATACGTATACACAATTGGTTATTTACCAAGAGTTCTGCATAGCCAAATCTCTGGTAGCGCCACTCGCGACTACCCACTGTAGCGCTAGTTCTTCATGTAAAATCTTGCAAGAACCGTCTGTGAGAACTATTTGGAGGAAATAAATTGAAGATTTAAGTCTTTGGTTAAGTTTGATGAACCTTAAAGGATGATCATACAAAAAATATTGTTGCACCAAGAATTACGGCAACTAGTTTGACCATTAAATTCAAAGAATTACCAATGTAAGAAATTTCTATATGTATAAAGTTTTCTAACTATGAAAAAAGCTTGCCCATAATAAAATGGGCTCTATTGAGAATCCAATTTATTTATTTTCTTTTGCTAAACGTGTTTACCGGAAGGCGGCAGAGGCAGGCCGATGTCCCTGTCTGATAGCGCTGGTCTTGGGATATGGCACTGGTACTGAATGTAGGTGCTAATGAGCCCGCTGCGGCCGTGCGCGTCGCAAGTAGCACCGTCGTTCATGTTCTGAAATATTTTCATAAATATCATGTTCTGAAATATTTTCATAAATATAACTGAGTTTAGTTACGTTAACTTAATATGTTTGATGATTTGATGAACATGTCCTGCGCGAATTCAGTAGTCAGTGATCAGTAGACAGTGGGCACTAGTCAGTGGGCAGTGGTCAGTAGACAGTAGTCAGTGGTAAGTGGACAGTAGTTAGTGGTTATTAGTCAATGAACAATACTCAGTGGTCAGTGGACAGTGGTCAGTGAACAGTGGTCAGTGGACGGTAGTCAGTGGCGGTGCACTCACGGTGAGGTCGGTGAAGAGGTGCGCGAGCGCGGTGAAGACGTCCTGCGCGATGTTGAGCGGCGCGCCCGCTAGCGTGGCAGTGGTCAGTAGACAGCGGTCAGTGGAGGGTGCACTCACGGTGAGGTCGGTGAAGAGGTGCGCGAGCGCGGTGAAGACGTCCTGCGCGATGTTGAGCGGCGCGCCCGCTAGCGTGGCAGTGGTCAGTAGACAGCGGTCAGTGGAGGGTGCACTCACGGTGAGGTCGGTGAAGAGGTGCGCGAGCGCGGTGAAGACGTCCTGCGCGATGTTGAGCGGCGCGCCCGCTAGCGTGGCAGTGGTCAGTAGACAGCGGTCAGTGGAGGGTGCACTCACGGTGAGGTCGGTGAAGAGGTGCGCGAGCGCGGTGAAGACGTCCTGCGCGATGTTGAGCGGCGCGCCCGCTAGCGTGGCAGTGGTCAGTAGACAGCGGTCAGTGGAGGGTGCACTCACGGTGAGGTCGGTGAAGAGGTGCGCGAGCGCGGTGAAGACGTCCTGCGCGATGTTGAGCGGCGCGCCCGCTAGCGTGGCAGTGGTCAGTAGACAGCGGTCAGTGGAGGGTGCACTCACGGTGAGGTCGGTGAAGAGGTGCGCGAGCGCGGTGAAGACGTCCTGCGCGATGTTGAGCGGCGCGCCCGCTAGCGTGGCAGTGGTCAGTAGACAGCGGTCAGTGGAGGGTGCACTCACGGTGAGGTCGGTGAAGAGGTGCGCGAGCGCGGTGAAGACGTCCTGCGCGATGTTGAGCGGCGCGCCCGCTAGCGTGGCAGTGGTCAGTAGACAGCGGTCAGTGGAGGGTGCACTCACGGTGAGGTCGGTGAAGAGGTGCGCGAGCGCGGTGAAGACGTCCTGCGCGATGTTGAGCGGCGCGCCCGCTAGCGTGGCAGTGGTCAGTAGACAGCGGTCAGTGGAGGGTGCACTCACGGTGAGGTCGGTGAAGAGGTGCGCGAGCGCGGTGAAGACGTCCTGCGCGATGTTGAGCGGCGCGCCCGCTAGCGTGGCAGTGGTCAGTAGACAGCGGTCAGTGGAGGGTGCACTCACGGTGAGGTCGGTGAAGAGGTGCGCGAGCGCGGTGAAGACGTCCTGCGCGATGTTGAGCGGCGCGCCCGCTAGCGTGGCAGTGGTCAGTAGACAGCGGTCAGTGGAGGGTGCACTCACGGTGAGGTCGGTGAAGAGGTGCGCGAGCGCGGTGAAGACGTCCTGCGCGATGTTGAGCGGCGCGCCCGCTAGCGTGGCAGTGGTCAGTAGACAGCGGTCAGTGGAGGGTGCACTCACGGTGAGGTCGGTGAAGAGGTGCGCGAGCGCGGTGAAGACGTCCTGCGCGATGTTGAGCGGCGCGCCCGCTAGCGTGGCAGTGGTCAGTAGACAGCGGTCAGTGGAGGGTGCACTCACGGTGAGGTCGGTGAAGAGGTGCGCGAGCGCGGTGAAGACGTCCTGCGCGATGTTGAGCGGCGCGCCCGCTAGCGTGGCAGTGGTCAGTAGACAGCGGTCAGTGGAGGGTGCACTCACGGTGAGGTCGGTGAAGAGGTGCGCGAGCGCGGTGAAGACGTCCTGCGCGATGTTGAGCGGCGCGCCCGCTAGCGTGGCAGTGGTCAGTAGACAGCGGTCAGTGGAGGGTGCACTCACGGTGAGGTCGGTGAAGAGGTGCGCGAGCGCGGTGAAGACGTCCTGCGCGATGTTGAGCGGCGCGCCCGCTAGCGTGGCAGTGGTCAGTAGACAGCGGTCAGTGGAGGGTGCACTCACGGTGAGGTCGGTGAAGAGGTGCGCGAGCGCGGTGAAGACGTCCTGCGCGATGTTGAGCGGCGCGCCCGCTAGCGTGGCAGTGGTCAGTAGACAGCGGTCAGTGGAGGGTGCACTCACGGTGAGGTCGGTGAAGAGGTGCGCGAGCGCGGTGAAGACGTCCTGCGCGATGTTGAGCGGCGCGCCGGCGAGCGCGGGCGGCGCGGCCAGCAGCTGCAGCAGCTTGTCGCACACCACCGGCAGGAAGCGCGCCAGCGCCTCCACGCTGGCCGTCGGCAGCTCCGCTATGCTGGTGGGGGGGGGGAAGGTTCAATGATTTCATTAGACGGCACCGATAAATTAAGAAAGAAACAATTTTTTTTACAAATCAAACACACACATACACACAGTGTGATAGAGAGAGAGAGAGAGAGAGAATATCTTGTTTCAATTAAAGAAACTAAACCTAATGCTAAAAATGCCTACCTTGCCCGTAGTTCAGCTTCCATATTAGCCAGACCAATCCTCGGTGGAATGTTACCTTCTTGCACCGCCTCGCAGGCCATGGCGAATCTTTCGATGTAACTATCCTGTGAATGTAGTTAAACAAGAATTAAACTTGCCATTATTGCCATTGAAAAATACCCAATTAAGGCAACAAGAAACATCAAGAAGTTATAGCAGAAATATTGATACGCTGTATCTGGGCCAAAGGCCACTGTTTTTTTTATGTAACTAGGTTGGCAAACAAGCGTACGGCTCACCTGATGGTAAGACCGTAGCCTATAGACGCCTGCAACACCAGAAGCATCGCAAGCGCGTTGCCGACCCTATCCCCAATCCCCCCCCCCCCCCAAGAGCTCTGGTCACCTTACTCACCAACAGGAACACAATACCGCTTGAAAACAGTATTATTTAGCTGTGGTCTTTTGTAAGGTCGAGGTACTACCCCAGTCGGGCTGCTCCAATTTTGAGCAGGAAATTTCCTGCTGTGCCCTACCTTTTCTTTTTTTTTTAACGCTGGAAAATGCATTTACGCACTGACCCCGCCGCCGAAACTCGGCAGCGGGAGTGTGGGACTCCCGGCGGTAGTGAGATGCCGGACTACCCACTAAAAACCAGCGGTGTCCACCTTCGTCGCCCGTGCCGGGGTCGCAGGAGTCCAAATTCGTCTGCAAACCCCGGCGGCGTGCCTCGTCAGGCCCTTTCCTTTAGGGGACAGCGCGCGCGCCTTCTCGGCAGATTTAGTGGACGGCCGACTTCCTCCTGTCGACCGCCCTCTGCGTGGCATTTACGGAGGAAGGCGGCGATTGTGCGCCAGCCTCCAACGCCCGGTCCTTTTGCGGCGGAGGGGAAGGTCGGTAGTGTCCTCCCTCACCCGCTCCGCTGCCTCCTTCTGCGCCATCACCCGCTCGCAAAAGGCGAGGACGGCTTCCCAGCACCTCTCGCTGCCGGCCATGGCTGATATCACGGCCGGCAGCGAGAGGTCCGATCCTACTACAGCTTGGAGCGCTCCGCGCTCCTCCGCCCAAGCCGGACACTCTTCCAGCGCGTGTTGCGCCGACTCGTCGGGACAGTTCCGGCAAGTCTGTCCGGTCCGGAACCGGAAGTGGTCCGGAAGTGCTGTGCCCTACCTCAGTTAACTCGTACTAACTTACAACCCTGAATGTACTCGTATATATCCAAAAAAATAATTTAAAACAATATTTTCTAGCCTGATGTCAAATTAATTTATTTTAACGTTAAATGTGTACAATATCCATTTAATTTCAGGAATTTTATTCAGGCAACTTTCTGATATAAAAATAGATGTGACAAAGTTGACTGTGTTCTTCTTAGAGAAGTCATCAAATTATCACAAATTTTTTTTTGGGAAATCCTTTTTTACACGCTTTTTATTAAAATCACCTGTATGTTTGTTAATATGTAGGTATATTTGTTTGTAACTGACTCCTTTGGACTTCATTTTGACCCACTTCTAACGTTCAGATTTCATTCAAACTTGGTAGACTTATCGAGGACCGATGACAATACACTAATTTGATAAAATTATTCCATCATCATAACAGCTTGGCACAATAATCAAGGCTCTCTATCCTTTGGGCTTCATTTTTACCCACTTCTAACTTTTCACTTTTTAGGTTGTAATATTTATAAAAGCGTGTTTTTTTTGTTTTTTAAACTATTATTTATTAAACACTTACCTGCGGATGTACAGTAGTGTAAGCGTCTAGAGATATGTTGAAGATAGGCTTATGGTTGTCGATCCACCGCGTCCCGGGGAGCAATACATCGGGGAAGATGTAGGAGTAGTTCGGAGGAGGCTCCTCTTGCATCACAGGTAAGTTGAACTCTCCACATGTTAGTTTGCCGTTACGGCATAGAGGGAGCCACTGAAACAATGACAACTTTATTCATTTGGAAACGTGCGAACTCTAGTCTACTTTTAGTCATTAGTTAACAAATTTTTCTAGTTACATTAGTTAGTATTCATGTATGATGTAAATCATACGTGTAAATTTTTTAGGTAGAGAAATGTCTTGATATTTGAGAAATATTCTGTTTTCAGAAATATCAATTATTCTTTAGTCATACAAATGATGTAGTTTAACACACACCGTCTTAATGTTTAATAAGGACAAAAGACGACAACGAGGCTGGTTACCACCTCAATAAGTATTGAAAAACAAAAAATACTTCAACCTCATTTATCTTTTTATGAAAACTTTCTACTCGGACTAAGATGTGCAAGCGATTGGGACTAAAATATTTGGCTAAGCATTAAGTATGAACAATGCTGTCAACATTGTTATGGGGCTCCGTAATCGGACGGAGGGAATAAACTGAAAATTTGTATCCGTAATGTCACCGATAACACCCCTGGTATATCTCACCGAATACCCCAGCGTGGTCTCGACGCTCTTCTCCTGCTCGGGAGCGACGGGTTTCCTCTGGCACGACACGTGCAGGAACGTGAACAGCAGGTGGTGCTGGTCGCCCAGGTCCGCTGGCAGCTTCAGCTTTACTTCGTCGTACAACGATGGGTTCCTGGGGGAAGGTAGGTAAGTCTATATAAGGTTTTACATTGAGACATGTGATTTTCTCTTTATAAAACTAGGTCGGAAAACAAGCGTACATTCCAAAAGATGGTAGGCGATTACCGTAGCCTATAAAAGTCTACAACTATCTCCAGGATCTAAATGGGTGGTTTCTAAATGGAAAATGTTGAACAAATTTTTTTAAATCTTCTCTAGTAGTCCAGTTCAGTCTAGTAGTCAGGCCTTATTTTGGAGACCCCAGTCTTTTAATTTTAAGTAAGTTCAAAATGATTGGCCATTCTTATGCCAAGTACCATAAGAAAAAAACTAGAAGTTTAAACTTACTTGTTATGATAAAGCACAGTAGTGTATGCTTCGGTGCTGAACTCTGGGCATGAGCTTCGACCGAAGATAGCCGGCAGGGCGGATGCTTGGTCTTCACCAGCCATCAGTTGAATTCTCACCTGAATAGTAAAAAAACATTATTGAGATTATAAGTCTTAATTCTTCAACAATGTAATGTGCCTACAAGAGCACACAATTTAACAATCTAGGACGTTAATTTATCCCGAGCTCAGTAACAAGCATAGAGAATGCATGGCATTGTTGTTGAGGTTGCGCACGCTCACGTACAGCAGGTGGCGGTACTGCACCTAGTGGCTCAGTTACAAGCACAGTGGGCTCACGGTGATGTTCCTGGCGGAGGCGGCGCGCGAGGCGTAGGCGGCGAGGTTGAGGTCGCGCACGCTCACGTACAGCAGGTGGCGGTACTGCACCTAGTGGCTCAGTTACAAGCACAGTGGGCTCACGGTGATGTTCCTGGCGGAGGCGGCGCGCGAGGCGTAGGCGGCGAGGTTGAGGTCGCGCACGCTCACGTACAGCAGGTGGCGGTACTGCACCTAGTGGCTCAGTTACAAGCACAGTGGGCTCACGGTGATGTTCCTGGCGGAGGCGGCGCGCGAGGCGTAGGCGGCGAGGTTGAGGTCGCGCACGCTCACGTACAGCAGGTGGCGGTACTGCACCTAGTGGCTCAGTTACAAGCACAGTGGGCTCACGGTGATGTTCCTGGCGGAGGCGGCGCGCGAGGCGTAGGCGGCGAGGTTGAGGTCGCGCACGCTCACGTACAGCAGGTGGCGGTACTGCACCTAGTGGCTCAGTTACAAGCACAGTGGGCTCACGGTGATGTTCCTGGCGGAGGCGGCGCGCGAGGCGTAGGCGGCGAGGTTGAGGTCGCGCACGCTCACGTACAGCAGGTGGCGGTACTGCACCTAGTGGCTCAGTTACAAGCACAGTGGGCTCACGGTGATGTTCCTGGCGGAGGCGGCGCGCGAGGCGTAGGCGGCGAGGTTGAGGTCGCGCACGTTCACGTACAGCAGGTGGCGGTACTGCACCTAGTGGCTCAGTTACAAGCACAGTGGGCTCACGGTGATGTTCCTGGCGGAGGCGGCGCGCGAGGCGTAGGCGGCGAGGTTGAGGTCGCGCACGCTCACGTACAGCAGGTGGCGGTACTGCACCTAGTGGCTCAGTTACAAGCACAGTGGGCTCACGGTGATGTTCCTGGCGGAGGCGGCGCGCGAGGCGTAGGCGGCGAGGTTGAGGTCGCGCACGCTCACGTACAGCAGGTTGCGGTATTGCACGTGCGGGAGGGCGGGCGCGACCGAGGGGAATGGCAACACTTCTTTGCATGGACGCATGTTTTCTTCCGCTGTGGACAAATATGTAAATTGTAGCTATGCACCTTCTTGATATTGTTACGAATACACAAAACTAGCGCCATCTAGCGTCAACCGGTAAAACCACTCAGAGATAAAGGCAACATGAAACCTCCACTCAATATAGAGGAATAGTCTCGAAAACCGAGTACATGTGCGAACTTTCCAGAATGGTCTGGGAGTCACCTCAAACCTATATAAATAGCCGAAGGGAGGCGAGCGAATTCAGTTCAGTTTGAGCTACCGTCGAGACGACTTCGAAGTGAACATTGTGATGAAAGAGTGATATCAGCAAAGCCTACGACATTGGCTACGACCTAGGACATCGTTAGTGCTTAGTGTTTGGACCTAGTGCTTTGTGTTGGACCTAGTGCTAGTGAATAAAGTCTCTAAACGAGTCAGCAGGTTTTTCTCTCCAAATCCTTCGAACCCTAACACGTAACAACTGGTGTCAGAAGTGGGATTTCGAGATGCCATTGACTCTGAGGGGGTTGCAGAGGCCACTGGGGCCAAGCTCCACCCACTGTGGGGCAAGCCCCGTCCACTGGCCCCGCCTACCAGGCCCCGCCCACTGACCACGCCCAATAGGCCTCACCCCCTGACCACACCCAACAGGCCCCACCCACTGACCACACCCACCAGGCCCGCCCACTGACCACTCCCCTCAGTCTCCACCCACTCAGACTCAGGCCCCACCCACTCAGGCTCAGGCTCCACCCACTTTGGCTCAGGCCTTGCCTACTGGCTCCGCCCACCTTGTCACGCCTACTAGACAGGCCACGCCCACCAGTGGCACCGTAGCTTCTAAAGACTCTCAAGTGGCACTTCAATTAGAAAGTTTAATTGAATTAATGAAATCACAAGAACGCAAGCTCACCGCCATGCAAGAATCACAAGAGCGGAGGCCACTGGGGCCAAGCTCCACCCACTGTGGGCCAAGCCCCGCCCACTGACCACGCCCAACAGGCCTCACCCACTGACCACACCCAACAGGCCCTGCCCACTGACCACTTCCCTCAGGCTCAGGCCCCACACACTTTGGCTCAGGCCCCACATCACTTTGGCTCAGGCCCCGCCTACTGGCTCCGCCCACCTTGTCACGCCTACCAGACAGGCCACGCCCACCAGTGGCACCGTAGCTTCTACAGACTCTCAAGTGGCACTTCAATTAGAAAGTTTAATTGAATTAATGAAATCACAAGAACGCAAGCTCACCGCCATGCAAGAATCACAAGAGCATCAAAAAGACCTCCAATAAAAAGCGCTTTGGGCTATAAAAGATGTTAGTCACACGGTGGGTAAGTCAAAGTCAAAGTCAAAGTCAAAGAATGTTTATTCAATATAGGTAGGTAAACTACACTTATTGACGTCCTGTTATTTGTACAATTATAAAACATATAATGGTGATAATTGGTGACGGTATATTAAAACTAAAGCTGCGAGGGTTCCAAACGCGCCCTGGTCTGAGAAGAGCCCACAACAAACTCAGCCGGTTTTTTTTTATTATCACCATTTTACAAATTATCTTATCTAAGGAACTATCAGAGCCATTAGATCAAATCATTGCCAAGCTTCCTTGTCATTTAAGTAATCCTTTACATGATAGTAGGATTTTTTAATGAGTTTACGTTTTACATTAACTTTGAACTTATTCAGAGACATGTTTGACATGTCTTCTGGGAGCTTATTGTAGAAGCGGACACTGTTTCCAACAAATGAATTGCTCGTTTTACTAAGCCTAGAAGCAGGCATTACAAGTTTATTTTTATTTCTAGTGTTGATATTATGACAATCACTTTTTTTCTTGAATTTATCAATGTGTTTATGCACGTATACTAAATTTTCAAATATATATTGGTCGTGCACCGTCATTATATTAATTTCTTTAAATTTATCTCTTAGTGACTCTTTTGGTCGCAAATTATAAATAGCTCGAACAGCCCTCTTCTGCAGCACAAAAACAGAATTTATATCCGCAGCATTACCCCATAATAATATACCATATGACATAAGCTTCGAAAAGATGTCGACGAAGTGGAAGAACGAGTTACCGGGTTAGGATTGGATGTCGAAAATGTGAAAACCGGCCTCGCTGAACTACAAAAGAAAGTAGTGCGCCTTGAAACCACGGGAGTCGCGATGTCTAGTGGAACTACCGGAGTGGCGCAAGGACCAAAACCGGAAAGTGCCGCCATACGACACCACTACTTCGTGGAACGCTTATCGTCAACAATTCCAGACTGTTGCTACTGCCAACGGATGGTTGGAAGAACAATGCCTGACCGTTCTCACTGTTGCGCTCAGAGGGCAAGCTTTGTCGGTCCTGGAAGCACTACCACATACTGGTAATGGGTTCCAAGACCTGATGGAGGCATTTGAATCCAGATACGGGGAGTGACACCTGGAGCACGTGTTTCGTGCTCAACTGCGTGACAGAGTCCAACGCTCAGGAGAAGGACTACAACAATGGGCGTTGGACATTGAAAAACTCGGGCGTTGGAAATTGAAAAACTCGTCAGGAAGGCACACCTAGGAGCCAACACCAAGATGGTAGACACGAATATTGTTCAAGTATTTGTCGACGGAATCAAAGGCCTAGAGGTCAGAGCTGCAGTGAGGCTTCGTTACCATACCTCGCTAAAGGAAGCATTGGCGCATGCTTTGGAGGTCGAGGCTGTCCGCCATGACATACGGCAGACTCATAAGATCCGCGAGATCTCTGAGGAAGTCAAGGAGGTTAAGGCTCCTACTAGGAAAAGTTCTGGAGTCACGTGCTACAAGTGCGGCGAGAGGGGCCATCTTCAGCTCAACTGCCTGCAGAAGGAGACCCAGATAGCAAGGATGAAAAGGATCGAGGAACAAATAGAGGAGCGGAGGAAGCAAGGGACTTCGTCTCCTGCCCGGGATCAGGGAAACGAATAAAAGCCAGGACTAAGGGGCGAGTACTGGCTGACGCGGAGGAAGCCTTGATAACTGTTACCTCCCAGGCATGCAGCGGGAATAGTCTTGCGATTCAGAGGACTATCAACGGGACAGATTGCAAAATGACACAGGAGCCTCTAGAACAATAGTGAACCCAAATCTGGTAAAAGCCGCAAGGGGACACAAAAGGAGAATTAACTGTCGGCTTCTTACGGCCTCCGGTCAGGCAGTACCCGTCCTGGGAGAAATGTCAGTTAAGATGTATGTAGGGGGGTCCTCATACTCCCATAACGTTATCGTGGCTGAGATTATGGATGATTGCATCTCTCATCAGAAAAGTCTCTAAGAGAGTCAGCAGGTCTTTCTCTCCAAATCCTTCGAACGCTAACACGTAACAATATTTTGACCTTCTTGATATCTTCTTCTATGATACTAGTCTTTTCGCGTTAAGGAAATTGTGACTCATCGCTGCCACTTAGCTTATTCATGCCCATTGAGCAATTAAATTGTTGCAAACTAGAACGCACGTTTTAAGTGTTTACTTTAAGTGGTCAATTAGAAAAATATAGGGAAGTAACAGTGATGAGTCAATAATTTCTTAACGCGAATATAAGTAAATTTTGTTAAAATTATTATTTAACTGATACACAATCTAATGTTAGGAGTCTTCGAATATACTCGTACTTACCATTATAAGGCGCAAGTTTTGCTAGTTCTGGTGTAAGTCCATTCTTTATTTCATCAGGACACGGTGACACTTCGATCTTCAGTATACCAGGGATGCACTTTAGTTTCTTGGGAGCAGAACTGGGACGTTTGATCTCGGCAAGAAACTTGTACAAGTCTTCATCTCTGAGCTTGTCTGTTTCCTAATTAATCAAAAATATATAACTTGCATAAGTTCAAGGTCAAGACTGTTTAAATATTCTTAATAATATTTAATTCAACATCTTAGGACCAAAGGATTTAACATTGTTTTCAGTTATACCTAAAATATGACTCATTTGCCTATAGACGAGCAGATTTTAGGTTATGTTAGGTGCGATGGTCTTCATATCAATCGTTTTGAAGACGCCGAGAGCTGATGTCAAGTTGAGGAATTTTGCCACTAACCGATAAGAGTTAATACGAACTAGATTTAAGTGTATCATGTTACCATATTAGCATCAGGAAAGCACCTAATAACCTCCAGGAATTAAGGGAATGGTACCTGTTTAAAGAAACTAGTGACAGTGATGACGATTGTCTTGAAGCAGTCCAGAGCGGGAGCCAGGTCATCGGGCGGGGCACGCCTCTCCACAGAACCCTTGCGTGTTAGAGAACCTCCCACCTCGCCAGCACGGCGCCGGAGCTGTTCCAGGCTGCTGGACGATGCTTTGCGGTCTGGTCAATAAAAAACACATAGATCATTATTTTTATGTTCAAAAGCTTCAAAAACTAGTATTATACTAAATTCAAAAATTACAAAACTTCTATATAGGATTTAATCCCCCGTTCTACCCTCTTAGCAGTAGGATTTTCCAAAAATCCTCTTCATTGAGAATGTATTTTTTTCTGTTGACCAAATTTTGTCCAACCATGACATGTATGGTGAGTGTTCGGTCTGTTACGTGGGTTCCGAGTGGAAGAGTTTTAAAAAAAGATTTTTACGAATTACACTGAATTTATTTAATGAATAAAACAATATTTCACTTAAGTTAAGAATACAAAAATAATATGAGAACTGGTATGAGAAAAGTGTGTGACCGATATGAGGGATCCGAGCAGACTGACTTCGAGGTGGCGTCCGTACTGCTATGTTAGAGACAAAATGCTGATGCAGCATCAAAGGCTTGGGCCACAGCGCAAAGGGGTGCATGTGCCAGCTATAACAGGTCGTACCCAAGCTGTTGGTGTTCGAGTCCCGCTCCAGTTCGGGCGCGGCGCCACTGAGGACACTCAGCAGCGACACGGCGCTCCAGGCCAGCGGCATGCGGTATTTCCCCAGGCGAGCGCACGCGGCCATAGCGCTCGCACGGACCTTCTCGCGGTTCTATAATACATATATCGCCATAACGTGATCATACACACTTATTGAAGTAAAACTTCTTTATGCACGCTTGACTTGGGGAGTTAGCTGGTGAATGCGTGACGAGAGCGTTACGAAAGGTGTGATTGTGGGGAACGAAAGTCGAGAGGGAGATATAAGTTAGATGGAGCTAAAGAAGTTTTACTTTTTTTCCAAATTTTAATCAAATTATACCTGTAGTCAAAGATTATATTCTAAAAACGTCGATACAATTTGTATCAATTTCTTTGACTTTTTACTCGTGATTTTTAGGTATGAGACGGGGGGAGGGGGGTTAGTCGAAAACGTCACCACATATCACCAGGTAAAACATTACGAGATTAGTGGACGACTCCTAATTGACTAAATTTGATTATTCAAATTTGACTGGTACTCTGTTATCATAACATCAGATATTACATAAGACCACTTTAGGACAAAAAAAAAAAAGAGAACGGCATACCAGATGGAAGTTTTTGACTAAATATTTAACATAGCCGTAAATATAACAATGAGTATCATAAAATAAAAATGACTACAATAGTTCAACATATGAACAAAATATCCACTAACCTTATCATCCTTTATATAAGGCTCCACGCATTCATTGACGTCCCCTTGAAGAACCTTCTCGACCCTGACCACCAGGAATATATCCGGAGAAGGGTTCAGGATATCGAACACTGCACTGCGGCTAAGGGTCGACAGGTCCGCATGAGGTAAGTGATCAGACAGCATCTGTCTTGTACACTCCGAGTTTAAGTTGAAGTAGAAGTTCTCCGATAGCTTCTTCTTCTCTTTGGCATCGTAGAGAGCCATCGAGGCGAACAGTGGCTCGATGTCTAATTCTAATCTGTTAAAACATCATATGTTTATTTTTTAAGGTATTGTATTGTATGGTCCTAAATATGTCAAATACAAAAGTTAATTTTATTAAATATTCAACAAATCTAACAATAAACAAAAAAAAGTCTGTGTGTCAGTGTCGGAATTCCGAGGCACAAGTGGAGTTTACTTCTTCAGATCGACTGTCTAAATAGGCACAAAAAAGGCTTCCTAGTCTAAGAAAAAGATTATTACCATAATTATCAAATGGTAAATAAAGTAACCAAATAACGCCATCTAGCGATCGATCGATGCCGTTACTAGAAGTTTTCTTATTTTCCGATAGATGGCGTTGGAGCAATTTAATATTCACGCCTGAAAAGTGAAAGGCAAAAAACATAACGATATTCGTTCAATAGATTTACCACATATTTTTTTCATACCAGGGAATCGATTCTTAAGGAGTAAACTCCAAAAATTGGATCAAATCAAAGTGATTTTAAATAGAGCAAAATTAGATTTAAAATCTATTTTGGGTCTCTTAGGAATAAAAGATGAACACTCACTTGAGTTGATGGCACACCACCATTATCCTATGCCCCATCATCTCACATGGCATCTCGGCAGCAAGGCGTCTTTCCACAGCCTCTTCTTCATCGAGATATGGTGCGTATAGCCCAAGGAGATCTGCCTGACGATTTTCTAATCTAAAATAAGTAGTATTCAGTTAGTAACAGTTAACATGGTTAAAATATTAGACAAAAAATATTCTGGTGAATTGTGGTTAGCGAAAATTTTTGATAAAGTTGTTAATTTAATAACATTTTGTCCATCAAGGTGTTGTGAAATATTTATTGCCACTCAGATTTAGAGGAAACAGTTTGGATGTCATAAAGTTACATATCCATACAGTTTCATCTGTAATTCTGGGTTCGTGTTGTGATCATAAAATTGATCAGGGCATGTCGAGCATTCAAATTAAAAAAAAAAATCTATAAGATTTACATCAAGAATGTAGACTTATATTTGTTCATAATCCGTGCGAGAAGATATTTAAATTATAATTAGCATTGAATACATATTCTATAGCCCAATTGATAATTATTATGATTTCTGACAAAACCTACTTTACCTTTTAGCCTCATTGATGGCATCGACTTGTTCCGGAGGTTTCTTCTCGAACACATCAGGTAATAGAGGGTCTGAGGAAGAACTGCGCAAGTCCAGACTGGCCCACGAACCGCGTGGCGTGAGCGTCTCGTTGCAAGACGATGACGATGATATTGACGCTACTGACTGACGGCCGCTTGATGGTTGTGATTCGAACTGTGTTGATGATTTTAGAAGAATATAACAAACAATGATGTTTCTTTGAAATGTGGTAAGATTGGTTTAAATATCGAATGAGTAGTAATTGGATACCACATTTATTTTGAAATAAGTTAAGCTTTTAGATTCTATGGTCACTACGACGTAGCCAAATTATTACCATGAGTTCCAAAATGACAATTGCACAAAGTCCCATATAAGTAAAAGTATTTTATTTTGAAATCAGTCTCCAAACCCATCTGTACACAATCTATCACTATCTGCATTATTGAAAGTTAACTTAATATTTTGTTAATTTTCGACCTAGTCACGTTTTCGTATGACATAGTTGAACGACTTGATAATTGGTCACCTTACCTGCTGAGAGGCCAACTCTTCCATGGACGTAGACTGTTCCGCATCTATCTCGTAGTAGTGGGGCGGCGCGGCGAGCAGCTTGTCGAGCCGCTCGCCGAGCCTTTCTCGCCCGCTGGCCGAACCAGAGTACATGCGGTACTTGTATTCAACCACCGTGTAGTCTGATGTGTAAGAGCTGATGCAGTCACGGACGAACATGGGCGCTTTTCTCCTGATTTTAAGTAATAAATAATGTACTTAGTGATGTAAAAAATTATAAATGCTCTATAGCTCGCAATGAGAATAGGTCTATTTTCCTTTCAATAACAAACATTGGAATTCAGAAGTTCTTCTAAATAATGAAGATTTAATTACAATATTTCCTTAACCACTAAACACGAAAAATATAATCAAATTTAACGACTCACGATCAGCAGCGTTAGCCTGATGTTTATTATCGTTATCATTTTGCTCTCAGAATATTAACTTTAGGCGTCCTTTGAATACATTCGAACTTAACACCAACAACCTCTACTACGAAAGATTGTTTTAGGACGTGTTTTATGATATTCACTTTTACATTTACGAATCTTAAAAATGATTAGATAATCAAATCCGAATAATGCAAACATTTTTTTTCTTTTTTTTAAATATAACTAGGTTGGCAAACAAGCGTACGGCTCACCTGATGGTAAGACCGTAGCCTATAGACGCCTGCAACACCAGAAGCATCGCAAGCGCGTTGCCGACCCTATCCCCAATCCCCCCCAGGAGCTCTGGTCACCTTACTCACCAACAGGAACACAATACTGCTTGAAAACAGTATTATTTAGCTGTGGTCTTCTGTAAGGTCGAGGTACTACCCCAGTCGGGCTGCTCCATATTTTCAGCAGGAAATTTCCTGCTGTGCCCTACCTCAGTTTCACCTCATTTATTTAGAAAGGCCTTCAAAATTAATATAAATTTAAGTGTCAAATGAAGAAATAATGCTGTTTATATCAATTCTTACAGATCTTCATCAGGCAGCACGTGCGTTAGGGTCCGGATGCGGCGGGGGACGGTGAGCACTTCTATGTCGTTTGCGGGGTAGGCGAGGGGGTCCCGCTCCCCCATCAGCCTGTCGCATACCTCCTCGTAGTCCGGCGGCTCGATCATATCGGAGAGAGATATCTGTTCATAGAATATATTAGTTATAATATACACACACACGACCATGCAGTTAATGTATAGAAATATCTTTGATAGGATTTTTTTGTATACATTAACTGTAACACCCAGGTGTTGATAGGTTAAACAGGGGTTGCAACAATTAAACAACCTTAAGCACCGACAGTATATTTCAAGGGCATGCAAATATATAAATTTTTGCATAAATAACAACGTAAGCGCAACGTAAAATATTGGTAGCGCCATCTATTAAGAAATCTCAGAACTAAAATTAAGTTTGAGTTTGTACTCGCTAGTTTAAGTGTATAATCTATGTTTGTACTTTAAAACATACAAGTAGGGTAACGCTCAGCTCGTGGGCGTATACTGGGCCCATCGGACCAGAATTAAATCACGCATCGTACCTTATACATTTTTTAGGGTTCCGTACCCAAAGGGTAAAAACGGGACCCTATTACTAAGACTTCGCTGTCCGTCCGTTTGTCCGTCCGTCTGTTACCAGGCTGTATCTCAAGAAGGGCTATAGCTAGAGAGTTGTAATTTTCACAAATTATGTATTTCTGTTGCCGCTATAACAACAAATACTAAAAACAAAATAAAATAAATATTTAAGGGGGGCTCCCATACAACAAACGCGATTTTCTTGCATTTTTTTGCTCGATATCAATAATGGCAACAGGTAGGCACTTGAAATATTCACAAAATACTCAGTTGTATTTTTACTTTAATAATAAATAATACAATTAAAATAAAATTAATATTTAAGGGGGGCTCCCATACAAAAAACGTCATTTTTGCCTATATTTGCTCTCATTCAATAAAAGTGATTTTTAGCCACTTTTTGCCCGTTATTACAATCAATGTACCTAGTCAATGGTACGGAACCCTTCGTGCGCGACCCCGACTCGCACTTGGCCGATTTTTTTACTTTTGTTTTATTACAATCAAAATCAATTTAAATTTACTTTTTTGGAATAGGCTTCAAAAGCACTTTAGAATACTCATTATACATAAATAATACGAATTAAAAATAGCATGGTATTGTCTCTTGACAAAGAATTCATTGTAATATTATTATGAAACTTTGAGTAGTCGGGTGCTGTAAAGGACTAGCTATATACGGCGCCAAGGTTTGTTTAAAAACCAAATAAAATTATCATATCAAGAATTTCACGGTATGTTGAAGGCGCGGGTTCAAACCCCACTGGATTGAAAAATTTTGATATGATTTAAAATGCTCATTATACTAGTTATAATTAGTTGTAAATTATAATTCGATTTTTAGTAAATTGATTACATGTAAAGTGAAGCTACCGCCGATTCGGAATATAGATTCTGCAAAAAAATAATCAAAAAAAAAACTCCGCAGTTACTCTTTTAAAAAACTGTCAATTACTACAAGCTATGTCTTGCATCAAATACAGCACCACTAAAACCACACATTTTTATTATTTATATAATCTCAACTGAATAATGTGATTTAGCTATTAAATTCTTTTTAATATAAACTTAGGGAAAGTACCAAATAGTCAATAGGAATTAGGGTAAGAGATGTAAAGGCATTCACTTACTATGTTTTAATATGTACAGAAGGTACAAAGTAAATACAGATTTTAAATGTAGCTAAAGGTGCACATGCATAAAAAATTATAATTAAATGCTTTTATTTATTAATACTTTATTGTACACCACAACTATATTTTAAACATGAAACACATTTAAAGACATTTACAGACTGTGAAGTACAATGGGCGGACTTATGGCTATTTAGCCATTTCTTCCAGACAACCCAAAGCCTAAACAAGCTTTTTGAAGTGAAACTTCTTTAGAATCGTTGTGATTTCAAACCGGAAGCAACGGCAAAAAGACAGGGAAGGACGAGCCGCTCTACAAGCCGCTAATTTTAAATTAGTTTGACAAAGATATTTCACTTCTATCGTGTGTGAATCGCACACACATTTTTTTTAATGTGTGAAAGTGTTTCCTGTTTACTTATTTATAAAATAATTTTTTTATACTTTATTTAAAGCTTTAGTTTTTAAACTGTCACAATTATTTTTAACAGGTATTTCTTATTTGTGATAATGTGTTAATTTGATAATAAGCAATTAAATAAAAACTTGAATACTTGTAGCATAGCATATTAAAACAAAATCTTAGCTCTAAAAAAAGAAAATCTAACACAACAACCACATAATTATTATATTGTGTACATATAATTAAATTCACAATCTACAATTAAGGGCACAGGACAGTGATTCATAGGCGTGCACAAATATCTAACAGGATTCCTGACTCACAGAAGAAGAGCACCCAGAGAGAGTCCCGACCTTCGACTGGCTATACGCCTTACGAGAATCCCCCGCATTCCTATAAATATCGAAAAATCAATCCTCCATTTATTAATACTCTTTCCCGAGTTCATGCATGGTTAAACAGTTAGTCCCTTTTAAGGATTATAAAATCATTTACCCGGAACAATTCTGATATTTTCGTCCAAGAGTCATCTATAATTAGATGAAGATCACTTTATTTTTAAACTTTTATTACAACATGTATCCTTTTCAGATAAAATATTTCAAAAAACGTTATAGATTTGTTTACGGAAACAAGCTTCTGTTTCTGTAATTCTTATCTTTTTGACAGTTGACAGTTTGACACTTGACAGTCGACTTGCATTCATGAAGGTAATTAAAAAACCAAAAATGTACTACCTACTTTTTAACAGAATTAAAAGGTAATCTCTATATAATAAAAATGAATGTTTCTAAGCGCATAACTGCAGAATGGTTTGACCAATTCGGCTAATTTTTTTTGGATATTCCTTAAATCCCACGGAAGGTTTTGTACCAAAAAAAAAAAAAACATAACAGACAGAACGAAGTCTGTACGGGCATATAGTACATAATGAAATAATTTGTATCTATAGTATAATTGTTGTTCATAATTATAATATTAAAACCTTTTTTGCAATTGGTTTTTCTTGCAGTTGTTGTCTTTTACTAGTGAACTTGTTAAATTATTTTGCTTCTTGAAATCATTAATCCATTGTTTTTGTTTTGTTACACTTAATGTCCTAATAATATGGTAAATAGGTAATATAATTAAGCTTATACGATTTCATGTCTTATCTTCTGTAAAACGAGAAAAAGGAAATCAATGTGATGCATTTTTAAACGTACACCCAAATTGAGTCAGTCAATACTTTACTATCATTAGTATCATTAACCTCCATCAGAGCAAAAACTTTTCTCCATAACTTTCTTACATTTGCTAACTTTTAAAATAGTAACCTTTTATGAATTCATCAAATATATTTATTTACTAGCTGACCCCGCAAACGTTGTTTTAGCCATATATTATGTTATTGACCCCCTTAATCCCCCCCTTATAACTTAGAGGTATGAAAAATAGATGTTGGCCGATTCTCAGACCTACCCGATATGCACACAAAATTTCATAAAAATCGGTCCAGCCGTTTCGGAGGAGTGTTGTTACTAACATTGTGACACGAGAATTTTAAATATAAGATACATGACATATACCTAGTACCTACATACTCTGTGTTGTTTCTTAACTTTCTCAAAAAAGTTGTTACTTCCGTCTTATAAAACATAAATATGATAATATTTATATTTATTTCATTTTAATATGAGACGTTTGATATTTGACGATAAAATTTGAGACGGTCTAAAAGTCAATTGAAATATAGGTAACGTATTTTTGTAAGCATCCCTAATGACGTCAAACTGTAGTACGCCGGTTGTTCTTCTTGTCCCTATCGATATGTGACGTCAACAATGAACACGATCCTACCTTTTAGAAAATGTTTATTCTATAAATACGTTTTATTACAATAATGGTCTACAATGATGATAGCTAAATAAATATATAAAAACGAGTGTTCTTTAGACCACACGACTGAAGTAAGACTTACGAAACGTATTAACTTTTCTATCTTCACTAACTTCTATCTCCCTCTCAACTACCGATCGTCTCGCCCGATCACACTTCTCGTAACGCTCTCGTTACGGTTACGTCATTCACCAGCTTACTCCCCAAGTCAAGCGTGCGTAAGGATTTTAATTTTAACCAAGCTATGAAACTAATTTTACTTATGGTAGGTAAGTACTGGAGAATTGTGATTAGGTATACGCGAGTTTAATGATACACATATTATAGTTTATCATTACAAAACGAAATAATATATCATAAAATACTAATCTTGATGAAAGTTTTACATAAATCAATTTCTATTATTTTATATTATATTCTGTTACATACCGGTAATAGTTGATATCTGCTGTGTGGTTACGGCAGTAAAGAATATAACCACCCCCTCTCTTCCCGTGGGTGTCGTCAGAGGCGACTAAGGTATAACACAGTTCCACTACCACTTTAGAACTTAAAAAGCCGATCGATGGCAGGATAACCATCCAACTGCTGGCTTTGAAATAAACACAGGCCGAAGACGGGTAGCAGCGTCTTCGGTGCGACAAAGCCGGCCCTGCGGTCACCAACCCGTCTGCCCAGCGTGGTGACTTGAAACTTGTGGAGGCCTATGTCCAGCAGTGGACTGCGATAGGCTGAAGTGATGATGAAGTGATAAAAAGTTGATATATATAGCAAAAGAAAAAATCCGTTTCAATTTCTCAAACCAAATTTAAAAGCGCGGAGAATTTTTTAACAGAAGAAACAATAATTCATATTATTTTCATTTTTGTGTTTTCCACACATGAGGAAATTCTAAAAAGTCTTTTATTATCATACTAGCCGACCCGTGCCCACTTCGTTGGGCGTTAATTATCTTTTTTAAAATGCAAAAATAGTTTTGAAGAAAACTTTTGACCAAAACTACGTCCGGAGTACCGATAAAGTAAAACAGAAAGTAAAGAGAAAATATATAAAATAAAAAATAAACGGCAGCGGGCGCCTACAGCGATGAATAAAATCGTAATAATATCGTGTATTTATTATTTTAAATTACAGAACCAAATAACATACTATAAAGAACAAATTTTAAACCACTTAAATAAATAATATGTTGCTCCAACGCCATCTATCAAAAAGCGTAAAAACTTCGTCATCGATAGATTTAAATAGACAGTAAATAAAATAGAGTATTAAATAGTTAAATCTAACAGCGATAGATGGCGTTCGTTTCTTTGTCATTTTCATAATATATTTTAATATTTTTCTTTTTTTACTGAATTTTTTTTGTACAATTACAATAAAATATAGCCTATGTCACTCCTGAATAGTGTAGCCTCTCACTATTTTCAGCAAATCAGATAAATATAAATGTTTTAAAATCACCAATTAATTTCTAAGGCAAATAATAATGCTTGATTAGATTGAATTGTTGACACGGCACGTCAGAGGACGCAGGTTCAAATCCTGGTGATTTAAAATATTTATATATTTTTATCTTTTTCCTTTTATCTTGTCACTCCTGAATAGTGTAGCTTTCTGTTAGTGAAAGAATTTTCATGATCGGATCAGTATTTGCGAAGATTACCCCGTATATACAAACAAAGTTATAAACTTTACCTCTTTATAATATTAGTATAGATTTCGCTAAGCTATGGAACGGCTAGAGCACCGACACGGTATGTCGGGGGTGCGGGTTCGAATCCCGCTGGATCGAAATTTTGATATGATAATAATAAAAAACATTTTAGAAGAAACAATATTTTTTTTTTGTTTTAAAAACAACTAACCAACATAAGTTTCTCCTTATTTTATTTATTTCGTTAATATACGAGTAGACAATGTGACATTTCCAACATGACTAATTGTTTCAGGTGACAATTGAGTCTCGTGCGGCTGAAGCCGTGGCCACGCGTTCTTCAATCCGATTACGTTTAACGTGGACAGTATTTTTTTAAAGTACATAATGAACCTTATTTCCATTAAAATAAAGCCTTTGACATTGATAATATTCAAGGTAGATTCTCGTCAAATATAAAGAGGGATTATAGGTATAAGCAGACTGGTAGGTACATGATACGTAAACGCGCGAGTGTTCGTAGACACGTGACGCCAAATATAGATGTATTAATCCGTACCGTACTAATGATTAGATACAATGTGATTTATTTTTATTAATTGATATACTCTGTTTTTTATTTTATTTTAAATTTTCTTTTAGATTAGGGCTGTGAAGACATATGTTTATATGTCTGCACATAACATAGTGTTTATATGTTAGACAAATTACCAACTATTACCGTATGTATCTGCTGTGTGGTTACGGCAGTAAAGAACATAGCCACCTCCTCTCTTTCTGTGGGTGTCGTAAGAGGCGACTAAGGGATAGCAAAGTTCCACTACCACCTTGGAACTTATAAAGGCGACCGATGGCGGGATAACCATCCAAATGCTGGCTTTGAAATACACAGGCTCAATACGGGCAGCAGCGTCTTCGGTGCGGCAAAGCCAGCCCTGCGATCACCAACCCGCCTGCCCAGCGTGGTGACTATGGGCAAAACACATGAGTTCGCGTCATAATGTCGGGCGCGAACTTGTGGAGGCCTATGTCCAGCACTGGACTGCGATAGGCTGAAGTAATGACCCTATGTATATTTAAAGCAAATTTATATCTGTACGTGTGTATATATTCGCCAACTAGTTAAGCGGCTTGAGGTAACAATATTCAATGGAATCCTTCATTGACAAGAAGTCTTATGTTTAGCTGGTATGATAACATACTAATATTGCATAAGTACGTAAAGTACAGCAGCAAAGTAAATTAAATTATTAAGAAAAGGTTTTTTTCCGGATCTTCTTAGCTAAAATAATTTTATTGTAAAATTACGACGAAATTAATTTACAAAATTTATTTGAATTTAATTGCTACCTCGACTGATGTCTTACCGCACGCTTGTAGTAGGTACCTAAATCAGCTTTGAAATATTTAGGTAGGTACTATAACTGCATTAAACGCTGTGAGTTGAAAATGTATAAATATCAAGATTAACCTCTTTCTCAACCTAAGCTTTCTTCTATTCGCTTTTAACTTTTAACCAGTAATACATTTGTGGTTCTTCTACTATTGTAGGTATACGGCAGGTTGTGGTAAATGTTTATCATAATATTAGCATTCATTTGTTGAATTGCTGTTTTCATGTTCAATTTCCATTCTTTTTTTCCAATATTCAAATTTCTGTATTATTAAGTTCCAAAATTAACGCTATTTGTATACTTAATGCAACTAAATTTTAAATAAATTCTCCCGGCTTGATTGAGCTCAATTTTTGAAAAAAGGGATCCCTCAATATTATTATTTTTTTACTTGTATTCCTGATATAATTGAATTTCACGTATTTTAATTAAAAATGGTAGGATATAATATTTTTAAAAAAAGTTTATTTTAATGTGAAGAAATGTAATGTATACCTATTACTTAATTATATGTACCTAGTAATGTTTGTCTAATTATGTCAGGGCTGCCAGATGCAAAAAAATTGTGATCGTACGCCAACTACAAAAAAATCGTATGCCAAGGAAGTTTTGAAATAAAAAGATCGTACAGCCTTTTAAGTACTAAGTTCTTATTATAAATTATCAAAATTCGTTTATTTTTAGAAAATAAATGCAATAAAACTATTTGTTAGATTAATACAAATTTTCTTAACAAAATATTTTTTTGGCTTTGTACAATTTTCGTTCCTTCTTATTAATGTGCCTTTAAGTGTACCATTGGATAAACTGTTTGTAAGTTTTGTTTTAATTAAATTAACTTAGCTGAATGCTCGTTCACAATATGCACTAAAATGGGGCAAACATTACAAATTTAAAGCAAATTGAGCCAGTGTTTTATAATTTTCAAATTGTTTTTTGATGATGCCCCGAAACTCGTCGGTATTCATAGTCAAATAAATTTTATCCAAAATATTAGGTTTTTGAAAGTCGCAATTATTACCGAAAGAGAGTTTCGTAAGAATGCAAACAAATACAGCCTTTACATGGTTGTTTAAAGAGTCTTCATTCTAGTCAACATCTAGTTACGCATTAGGTAGTTGGAAAATTCCCCAAAATTCATGCTTGCCGGTGGATGACGTTTGTTTTATTATGAAATATTTCCAGGTGTATAAAAATCGTACATTTTGTGTACGATCTTGGTCTAGCGATCGTACATGAGTAAAAATGCCAAAAAATCGTATGAGTACGATTTAAATCGTACATCTGGCAGCCCTGAATTATGTTAACGTGATTAGTAAAGGGTGTCAATTAAATGGTTAGCATAGTATTGTTATTTCTGTGAGC
The DNA here is from genome assembly GCA_905220545.2 of Melitaea athalia. NCBI lineage: Eukaryota > Metazoa > Arthropoda > Insecta > Lepidoptera > Nymphalidae > Melitaea > Melitaea athalia. The sequence continues at coordinate 2,546,499 of HG992179.1, forward strand.
AGAAAAATATAATCGGTGACCAGAAATAGCTAATTGGTCAGCAACTCACGGTCAGCAAACATTTCAAAATCAATCAGCAATTTATGTCATTCTGGATGGCTGTAATTATTTTTGTACAGCATATTAATTATATAAGCTGCAATCAGCTGCTCATGTTTAATAAAATTTTGGTAAGCACTCAGAGTGTAAGCAAAAAAATGCATTTTGTGCTGCATATAAAAGTAGCAAAAATACTTTACCTACTTGTCATGCGCAAAATGGGCGCATTCCTTACAAAGATTATTTAATTTATTTACTCTCTGAGTGGATGTGTTTTTTTTGGGTATTTATTATTTATAGAAATGTAAATTAATAAAAGATTTTTTTATTATTATAAAATATAATTGTAACTTCTTATACAATGCAACTTCTTATACAATGTGTTAAAATTAAATATAAACAAAATGTTTCATTCTTATAATTATAAATGAGATCAAATCAAAAAGTTATCAAACGATTAGGAAGGTTCTTGAAATCAGCGTATTATTATTATTAGCTTAATAATTTTATTGTATTATCAATGCCCGTTTAGCTTTTGACGGACGGCCACGTTTTCTTTTTTCCCCTATGGGAATATTTTTAGCTTCAAGTGGAGGAACCACATACTTTTAACGTACATTGCCGCTTTTTCAACAAAAACGCAATCCAAGTAGTTATTTTGCTCACCATGTTTTAAATATGCATATCAATCAAATATACTGCCTATAGACATGTTTTTCTGCCGCTCAATCATGAAATCTTGCCGCTCAAGTAGTTATTTTGCGGACTGAATGTTTATTATGCAGACTCATGTTATTGTTGGCTGCCTATGTATGATTTAATTTTTGACCATTATTAAAATTAGTTGCGGAACAAGAATTGCTGCCTGATTTTCTTTATTGCAAACAAAATCTTTGTATGCTGACCAAAATATTTAAATGCTGCTTTTGGGTGGCTCGCCAAATTTTATAATTGCTGACCATGTAATTACTTTCGATTAGTAAAGTTACATTATCGTTTGTTTTATTTCAATAACAATCAACAATAAATATTGGCTTACCTCGTTATACACTCTAGAGTCAATTTAAGTAAATGTTTAATACCAAACTAGCTGGCCCGGCGATCGCTTCGATCTTTTTTTTTTAATAAATCTGTCCGAGAAATAATTAAAAAAAAAAGAAGAAATAACTCAGTTTGGTGCACAGCACTCGTTCAGAAATTATGCGCGTACCTACATTTACTTTTATTTATACAAAACTAGGGACCCGCCCTGGCTTCACAGGGATGCAATGCAGATACAATACTAAATTGCCTTAACTCTAAATTCAAACCAAAGATGAATAGAGGAAATACAATTGATAATATGTGTTTGGTTTTAATATAATCCTATCCTATCCAACCTAATGTACACTATCGATCACGATTCAGCCTGTAATATCCCACTGTTGGGCATAGGCCTCTTCCCCATGTAGGAGAAGGATCGGAGCTTAATCGACCACGCTGCTCCAATGCAGGTTGGCGGCGTACACTATAAGTATGGTTTAAAAATTAACCTTAATACCGACTAAAGTCAGTAGTGATGTCCATTTTGTGAGTAACACAGGCCCCGCCTTAAGATGACTCGAAAGGTTAAAGCTGTGATAAAAAACAAATAAAAACACGTGGTACATTTACTATATTTTATATCTATAACTGGTAACACAAGGAAAATTGGAATTAGTTAAAAAAAAGAGGTCAGGTGCTTGTAGCAACATAGCTCAATAATTAGGTTACCTACTTTTTATACCAAATTGTAATTTAGTACGAAAAGTCTACCTATTTTTTAGAGAAAAACATTATGGAGATTTATTCGTTGCGAGGTACAATATTTAAATAAGACAAGTTTGTTCAATGTTATAACAAAAGTTGGACTATAATAATGGTTTTTGTAAATTTTATAATGGTCTAAGATCCGGGATATAACAAAATATTCCCTCATCTGTTAATTAGATAAAACAATTTTTTATAGGCTGATTTCAATATTGTGAATTTATAAAAACAACCTGTCACCATAAGCCTGCTGCAATAAATGATAATAGGTACTTAAAAAAAAAAAATTATCTTTTCCCTCTCATGTTAATTACATGTAGTAAGCTAAAACCGTCAATATTTTACATTATATACCTGACTGTAGTAGGCAACCATCTCTATGATTGCTTTATTTACCTGCAGCCAGGTTACTGCTGACTGAGGTTACTGACCTGGCTGTAGGTAAGTGTAGCAATCATAGAGATGGCTGCCTACTACAGTCAGGTATATAATGTAAAATATTGACGGTTTTAGCTTACTACATACAGTGCTAGCTTACAACAATATTGAAATAAGCCTATAAAAAATTCTTTCATCTAATTAACAGATGAGGGAAGATTTAGTTTCTCGGATCTTAGACCATAAGGTTTATTTTTTCGATTTACTCATTCCTTTTGAAAAGTAATGTTGCTAGCATTTGAACGAATAAAAATTTGCTTAGCTATAATAAACAAATGTGAATCGCTGATTTTGGTTGCTAAGCGCAAAAATCGAGAATGGCTGGAATAATTCGGCTTTTAAGTTTTCTTATACGACTAGCCCGTAGGCGCAGTTTGTAGTGACCCTGCTTTCTGTTCCGGGGGTTGTGGGTTCGATTCCCACCCTGAGTCTGGGTGTAATATATATTTATTTATATATGTAGTATTTATTATGTATGTTTATCGAAAAAAAAATATATGTAAGTATACCAGTGTTACCTATAACACAAGCATTAAGTTGCTTACTTTAGGAACAGACGACCGTGTGTGTGTGTTGTATATATTTATTATTTATTATTATATTATTATACTTCGTAAAAGCATATTATGGAAGTAAAGAAATTTGTGTAGAAATTAGGAACATTACATTATATTTATTATTGGGGAGGCCTATGTCCAGCAGTGGCCTGCAATAGACTGAACTGATTCGCTTCAGCCTGTAATATCCCACTGCTGGGCATAAGCCTCTTTCTCCATCTAAGAGAAATATTGGAGCTAAATCCACCACTCTCCTACACTGCGGGTTGGCGGATACATTCCCTACTATGAGTAACGAACCCTATCAAGTGTAGGTATATGATAACAACCGTTACCGACAGCTTAACGTGTTTTTGAGGCACGATGAGACCCACAAAGACAAACATCCAAACCGATTTTTTTTTTTTGTAAAAATACAATATCCCTCGCGAACGGGAATCAAACCCGCAAACCGCCTGTTGGGCTCATAGCATACGCACTACTAAACCAGAGCGGTTGTTGAGTCTGGTCAGTTGGTGTCTAAATATTTGTCACTAGCTTCTGCGCGCGACTTCGTCCCTGTGGATAAGGACCAATTCATACATGATTTGTGCGAAACTTTAACCGTTTACGCAGTGGACGCTCTCAAAAGGAAAAAACCCCGATTTTAAAACATTCTTCATTGGTGCTACGCTCCTATTGGTCTTAGCGTGATGATATATAGCCTATAGTCTTCCTCGATAAATGGACTATCTAACACTGAAGGAATTTTTTCAAATCGGACCAGTAGATCCTGAGATTAGCGCGTTCAAACAAACAAACAAACAAACAAACTCTTCAGCTTTATTATATTAGTATAGATTGTAATAAGTTTAAATTTATGTTGCTAGTGTAATTAGTTTTAATTATTTGTAAATATTAATATCAAGTTAAAACTATCTTCAAAAATTAAGAAAATATAACATATTGTACCTACACCCAAACACGTCAACCGTTTACTTTAAAACAATAACGTAAAAAGAAATACTTACTAAGAAATTGATTAATACATTGCATGATAACCGTAGCTGTATTTCATTTGGTGTTAACTTAGTACCATTGCTAATTTAGAACTTATTACAATGGTATTTACAAGATAATTAGGGATTTGAATACTTTGTATAAGACGGCTAACTGAATTAGGCCCCGTAGCCCCACCCGGGCTGCGCGCATCACCGCCAGTATACATCCAGCCTTCTTGGAACGCGCCCGCTTAAAACCACAATAACAAGATTAAATCATACTAAATATAGTACAAATATTAATAGAAGTAGCACAAATGATAATTGAAGTTGTTCATTAAAGTGTATAAGAGTGCGGGTCATATTAAACTTATATTAAGTCGACTCAAATTTTTTGTGCTCATAATAAAAAAAGGTTTTAGTTTCAATTAAAAAAAAAAGTTTAGTATTGTGCGTTAAAGGACGTTGTTTGATTCAAGTATAAATTAGTTAATATTTAATTAGAAAAGACTGTAAACCAGTGCAACAAGTGACGGAATCAAGCCTCAACATGTATCTTTATGACGTAAGTATTTTTGACCCTATTTAGGGTTCCGTACTTCAAAAGGAAAAAACGGAACCCTTATACTAGGATCACTTTGTTGTCCGTCGGTCTGTCAAGACGAAAGGGAATCAAAACCTACAGGGTACTTCCCGTCAACTTAGAATCTTGAAATTTGGTACGAAGCAACGTCTTATAGCACAGATAAAGGGAAGATTGCGAAAAGCATAAAATTTTAGTTACATCATATTATAATAAAAATATTTTTAATAATTTTTGTACGGAACCCTCGGTGCGCGAGTCCGACTCGCACTTGGCCAATTTTTTTAATACCACAGATACATTTTATAACAATTGTAAGATTATAAAATTAAGAGCCATAGATGGTTAATATAAAATATTTAGTGATGTATAAATAATATTACGAGTTAAAATAATAGTACCTGGGTGACCGAGCCTAGCTCGGTATTTTCATTTTATTTTTTTTATTTTTTTTCTCGGTATTTTTATATTTTAATTTTATTTAAATAATAATAAATCACGAGTGAAATTAAAAAAAAAAAAGAAAAAAAATTAATCTGGAGACTGAGATTCGAACCCGGGTCAAGACGATTTGACGCCCTCCAATTTCCTAATTACGCTGTTACAGCTATGTTGTCTGTAGTGAAATTAAGCTTCGTATTCTAATGATATTTTTTCATTGCCTAAAAACAGGGATAAAACGACATTTTTTTTTAAATGAATCCTAGCTAGATCAATTTTTCGCTCCCGAAATCCCCTGCATACTAAATTTCACGAAAATCGTTGGAGCCGATTCCGAGATTCAGAAAATATATATATATATATATATATATATACAAGAATTTCTCGTTTAATAGTATAAGATTGCACTTTTTCATGACTTTGAACGGGAAATTGAACTTTTTTTAGCCTTTCAAAGCCTGAACCATGTTAATCTTTATGCGGCTTATATGAAAAATGGTATGTAAAATTTGGCAATACGCCTGGAATAATTGGAGCTAGTATTCTTTCATAGGACAGTGGAACACCAATATTATAATAACAATAGTTTTGTACATTAAATACGCGTTATTAGATGGTACTTTTTCCGCGTAAAATATATTTTTTAATTTTTCTCTTGGATAAATGCCTTGGATTTCCTAAGTAAGCACTCTGCTTCCCCAAGTTTGTATTTACCTACCTATTTTATAGATTATTAGATGGTATTTATCTATACTAATATAATAAAGCTGAAGAGTTTGTTTGTTTGATTGTTTGTTTGTTTGTTTGTTTGTTTGTTTGTTTGAACGCGCTAATCTCAGGATCTACTGGTCCGATTTGAAAAATTCTTTCAGTGTTAGATAGCCCATTTATCGAGGAAGGCTATAGGCTATATATCATCACGCTAAGACCAATAGGAGCGGAGTCCACGCCGACGAAGTCGCGCGCAGAAGCTAGTTATGAATAAAATATTTTAATTACCTTTTAAAATTACTTTTTATTGCTTTTATCTTAGATAAAAGAATAAAGGCTGGGTTTTTCTAAGTAAGCAATTAAAGGAGTAACTTAGGCTACTTTTATTTTAGATTTTTTTATTATTTTATAACTCTGCGAACTGAACAATAACTATTTTCTTAAATTCCTCGCGGACGAAGTCGCGGGCACAGCTAGTCTTAGATAAAAGAGAAAGGCTTGGGTTTTTCTAAGTAAGCAATTTGCTCTCAAGTTTCTATTTAGGTCGACGACGGGATGACCTCGGAAACGGACCAAAGCAAAGGACTCCGTAAATTTTATTCTTATACTCCGTATTTATTTTGCTAGCTTTTTTCGTTTTATCGCGTTAAAATATGTTTTATGATACTTAGTGATAGCATAGCATTTCCATAGTAAAATATTGTTTTTAATTGGTCTAGTAGCTTTCGATTTTATAAGTTTTTTAAAATTATATTTCACAACATCCACGGGCTCTTAGTTGTCAATGCCATTTGTACCATAAAATATTTGTTTTATTATCGGCGTGCGTTTTTTACAATAGTTTAATTTCAGACCAGCAGTTGGGTCTAGAATTGCTAGGATGGTCCGACACTGACGGTTTTTCGTTGCAATAAATATACTAGCGACCCGCCCCAGCTTCGCACGGTTGTAAAGACTATAAATTCCTCTACTACGAGTATATTATGCATGTATTTTACATAAAAACCTCTGGAATAACTTTATTTACTAAATAAAACCGCATCAAAATCCGTTGCGTAGTTTTAAAGACCTAAGCATACAGACAGATTAAATATATATGTAATATATTATATAATGTATATTGCATGTTTGTTTTTTTTAATTATTAATCATAACGAACCAACAAGGTACAAACATATTCAAAATAATCAACACCAGAGCCCAAACAAAGTGAGTGTTATCTCAATTACAGGCAGATATAGCTTACTTCTTTCTTTATAATATACTAGCTTGTGCGCGCGACTTCGTCCCTGTGGAATAGGACCACCCGATTTTGAAACATTCTTCATTAGTGCTACGCTCCTATTAGTCTTAGCGTGATGATATATAGCCTATAGCCTTCCTCGATAAATGGGCTATCTAACACTGAAAGAATTTTTCAAATCAGTCCAGTAGATCCTGAGATTAGCGCGTTCAAACAAACAAACAAACAAACAATCAAACAAACAAACTCTTCAGCTTTATTATATTATAGTATAGATTTATAGATTAATATTCCGAATATATAAAAATATTCTGTACGTGAGTTAATTCTATGCTAGGGAAGCCATTAAAAGTTTTCAATACTGTAAAAGCGTCAAATGAAAATAGCACTCGTAATCTCGTAGAGCGTCGTCTCGTAAACGTGTCGCTACGCTCGTAGCTTCGTAGCACTAACAGTTATGCTTATTTGATCGTAAAAAAGGTTCTTTATAATATGAACTTTTCAATAATATGTAAAATATACGAAATAAAACTTATTTATTTATTAGAAGATAAATAATTACATACAATATTGTTTATTATATTGTAATGAAAAAAATATTATTCCTATTATTTTTATTTTTGTGTTACCCACACATAAGGGAATTCGAAAATGTTTTTTATTATCATATCAAAATTTTCGACCCAGCGGGATTCGAACCCGCACCTTCCCGACAATCCGTGTCCGGTGCTCTAGCCGTTAAGCTATGGGCCTGTACTCCGCGGAATCGAAAATCTTGATACGATTTTTATTCGGTTTTAAGCAACCGTGGTGCCATCTATAGCGAGACCTTTAAAGTACTTCACTATTCAAAGTTTCATATTACAATGAAAATCTTTTGACAAGAGACGACACTAAGCTATTTTTAATTCCTATTATTTTTATTTTTGTGTTACCCACACATAAGGGAATTCGAAAATGTTTTTTATTATCATATCAAAATTTTTGACCCAGCGGATAAAAAAAAAAAAAATATTATTTTAAAAATTAGTGTATCTGTTGTTATTTGTTTGATAACTGACAACAGATAGGCGTAGCGGTCATTACTTTTTGAATTTTTACCTGCTGTCGCGGGTTTGATCGTTGTCAAGCGTGGGTAGCATGGTTGATTAAGCTCTTATCCTTTTCCTACACGGGGAAAGATGCCTAAGCCCAGCAGTGGAATATTACAGGCTGAAGCGATTTAGGACTCTCATTGTTTGAGACGCATTTAAAAACCTGTTACAAATACACATTTAAGAATATAGTTGATAGTCTATTTACCGAGGAAGGTGATAGGCTAAATAATATTTCAGTGTGTTTTTTCCTAGTAAATACCTAAACATACTTTTGAGCTACATTACAATTATTAAAATAGAGAGAATGTAGGAGTATCTAATGAATGATTTATCATCATCGAAACGCGGACAAAACAGCGTAATTATACATTTTCCCTTAATATTTTTTTCTGAATCACATTCTTTTCATACCTTTTAATGAACGAGGAAAAAAGTCAATCGAATTTACATAAAAGAGTTACAACAGCGAAGCGAAATTGATGACTTCGTTCAAAACATTTGTAATTATGAAAAAAAAAAAAATGCTTTTAAACCTTTATTTTGTAACAATGTTACAAAATCGGTAGAAAAATTATATTATTTTGTACTAGCTGGATCCGCGATTTTTCCGTGATTTTTGACTTTTATTCTTTCTTCCGGGGGATGGTTCTGAATAGTATGATCTTTCTGTCGATTGTCCAATCTATATTATATAATTCAAATATTTATAATTTCAGCTATCTGAAATGATTTAATAATAAGCTTATAATAAACATAAAAATAATATGTTTCAATATCACGATTCAGCCTGTAATATCCCACTGCTGGACATAGGCCTCTTCCCCATGTAGGAGAAGGATCGGAGCTAAATCCACTACGCTGATCCAATGCGGGTTGGCGGATATATTCCCTACTATGAGTAACGATCGCCATCAGGTGTACATGATAACAACCGGGACCGACGGCTTAACGTGCTCTCCGAGGCACGGTGGGGAGACCCACAAGGACTGCACAAACACGCAGACCACGGCAAACATCTGTATGGCCAATACAAATGTTGTCGTGTGCGGGGATCGAACCCGCAACCGCCCGCGCAACATCCAATCGCAATCCAGCGCTGTGACCGCTGCGCCAGCGCGGCGTATGTTTCAATATATTTGACATAAACATATAAATCACAATGTTACAATATTTAAATGTGTTTACAGTAGGAGAGACCTAGGAGAGTTGTGACGATTTTTACTTTGTATATGAGGTAGGGCACAGCAGGAAATTTTCTGCTCAAAATATGGAGCAGCCCGACTGGGGTAGTAACTCGACCTTACAGAAGACCACAGCTAAATAATACTGTTTTCAAGCAGTATTGTGTTCCTGTTGGTGAGTAAGGTGACCAGAGCTCCTGGGGGGGAATGGGGATAGGGTCGGCAACGCGCTTGCGATGCTTCTGGTGTTGCAGCGTCTATAGGCTACGGTCTTACCATCAGGTTAGCCGTACGCTTGTTTGCCAACCTAGTTACATAAAAAAAAAATTGTATATTATATTATACCTAATAAGAAACTTATTATTATTTATGAGACTTCCCTTTCTTGTTTGAATCTGTATATAGTTTGTGTATAAAAAACTTTGTACACAAAAAAAATAACAACTAAATAAATTAAAATTGAAATTGTATGTTTTACTTTTTGTTAAGCCATTTGGGTACCAACTCATTTTAAAAAGTGTATAATTGGCCTATACGTAATTGACCTACTTATAAGCGCGTCTAGTGCTTGACAAGGCCTAGTTTTTTAAAGTTAGTTGCCCCTATAGTAATATACCAAACGTAACTCTCTCTTCACGAACTTATCTCCCTCTCAACTTCCGTTCGCCTCGTCCGATCACACACTTTTCGTAACGCTCTCGTCGCGTATTTATCAGTTTACTAGACAAGTCAAGCGTGCGTAAAGAAGTTTTATTTTAATAAATTAAACAATAATAAACGTGTGTATGTTAGTGACTTATTAGTTCTGTATCGGATATTAATAGGGTTTCAGTATTAAACGGAATGGCGAGGTCAAGTTTAGCTGTGTACCTGACAAGTGCGTTGAAATTATTTTAGAACTCTTCACTACATATCTATACTAATATTATAAAGAGGTAAAGTTTATAACTTTGTTTGTATATACGGGGTAATCTTCGCAAATACTGATCCGATCATGAAAATTCTTTCGCTAACAGAAAGCTACACTATTCAGGAGTGACAAGATAAAAGGAAAAAGATAAAAATATATAAAGATTTTAAATCAGCAGGATTTGAACCTGCGCCCTCTGACGTGCCGTGTCCACAATTCAATCTAATCAAGCATTATTATTTGCCTTAGAAATTAATTGGTGATTTTAAAACATTTATATTTATCTGATTTGCTGAAAATAGTGAGAGTGTATTGGAACATTCAAATTTCTTATGTGAAATGGATTATAACGCCCAACGAAGTGGGCACGGGTCGGCTAGTTATAAAACAAAGTCGCTTCCCGCTGTCTCTCTGTCTGTATGTATGCTTAAATTTTTAAAACTACGCAACGGATTTTGATGCGGTTTTCACTAGTAGATAGAGTGATTCAAGAGGAAGGTTTTTATGTATAATACATGCATATTATAGTAGAGGAACACTGGTAATTTTAGAGGTTTCTAACGTATCTTTTATTGTAGATAGTATTTAGTTTCAGCATTGCAACCGTGCGAAGCCGGGGCGGGTCGCTAGTGACATTATATACATTAATTTATTTTAGTATTTTTTTATTATTTATAAAAAAATATAGGAGGTTTTGTCACACTGTGGTCACGTCACCTGTTTTAGTATTTAATTAATTAGTAGTTTTAGTAGTCAAGTGATTGCTTTAAATAGTGCGAATATAGTACCGATGATTTTACTGATGTTTTTTTTTTTTATACGACTAAGGCGGCAAACCCTACCCAAGACTTTCCCCAGTAGCTCTGGCCACCTTACTCACAATAGTAACACAATACTACCTACTTGAGAGCAGTAGGTATTATTTAGCTGTGATCTGCTGTACGGGTGCTCCATATTTTGAGCAGGAAATTTCCTGCTGTGCCCTACCTACTTTTACTACTACCTTTTCTATCGATTATACAGATACTTTATTTTCATTTTTATGGCAACATTTTATTTCAGTAGACTATTTATGTATACATGATAACGAAACTTTTTCGTAACTCACTCTTTTGTGATTAAAGTCGTCTTAAAATACCTTTAGCCTAAAGGTTTTGAAGCCTGAAATGAAAAGGTAAATTATACAAGTAGCGATTATTTCTGAACAGTAAAAGCCCCAACTCCCCAACTCGGGTGTCGGTAAAGTCCGAACCTGCTCCATTAAGGTCTCGAGTGGTTAATTTTGCGCAATTTTTTCTTTTGAATTGTGGAAAAAGAAATATTTTCAGAAAAAAATCGTTATATTACCATTTTTTTTGTCATAATTTTAACAGTGCCTTGCGACTTAAATTTAAAACGACATAGGTACTCGTTATTGTGAATTACATTTACTCGCATCAACTTACGTTATTTTTTTAGTATGGATGACATTAAATATAACAAAAGAAACATTAAAGTAAGTAGGCCTTATTTAAGTAATTTTATTTTTTAAGACTATAAGTAAAAAATGATCGAAACGGCCTGTTGGAGGATTTAGTATGTTCATCATTTTTTTATACAACTAGATCGGCAAACAATCCTACGGTTCACTTCACCTGATGATAAGCGATTACCGTAGCCTATAGACGCCTGCAATACTACAAGCATCGCAAGTGCCTTGTCGACCGTACCCCCAATCCTCCCCAGGAACTCTGGTCACCTTACTCACCACAGAAACACAACACTGCATGAGAGCAGTATTATTTAGCTGTGATTTGTTAGGTCGGAGGTATTTCACTTTTTTTTTTACGAGGGGAAAATCCATCATGGATACCCTCCGGCGCGTGGGTGCCAGCGGGTTATGTCAGACTCCTACTGACCAAAAACCACCACATGTGAGCCGTCGTCCGCCTAGGTAGGGCGAGATGGGGTCGCGCTAGCAGTCGCTAGAGGCACTTTCCTAGTGGGGCTGTTTCAGATTTAGAATAGAACATGCCCTTCTATGCCCTACCCGAGTAAATAGAATCTCATCTTAATATTAATCTAAATAATGGGCATACTGAAAATTAGTTACCGTGGTCTTAAACGACATAGGCTGAGTGTGTGCACTTTTCCCGGTGCTGCAGTGACAAGTATTGACGTCACTTATTGTATAAAACAAAAAAAACCTGTGTGGTTTGAAGAAACAACGGTAAAAGTGAAACTTTTTTCACATTATAGACATTTAACTAAATTGTTTTGGAACAATACCTATTCCATAAAGGGTATAAAAAGCGCGTTATCAATCTTACCACGCGGCTGACCGTCACGCGACATGCAACACACAGACGAAAAAGTTTGAGACACTGTAATAAAAGTTTCACTTTAAAAAGAATTGTGTAGTTTTATGAAACCATGATGCAAGTGAAACTTTTGTGAATAAAAGCATTAACATTAACATACAGATCAAAACACACAAATACCGCGAAATATTTGCGACATGCGATAGACGAACGAAAAAATTTGAGGCGATAATATAAAACTTTCACTTTAATAAGCTTCTTTAATAATAATTGTTCTATATGAATAATTATTGCATTAAGGGAAAAAGAGTAAAAATTTTTTCTTTCTTTCTTTTATCTAATGTGAGAGTGTCTGTCCGCTTATCTGCGAAAAAAAGAAAGTGAGGAGTAAGCTGTATTTTCAGGCGTGCATCCATTTTTCATTTAATATCGTCCATAAATAAACAAGAAAATAAATTACATTTTGTAGGATCTTTGTTTATGCCACGTTTTAATAAAAATATTACTTTTATTAGGTTTTTATTAAAAAAAAATATTAATCATTTCCTAAGAAACCTCAACATCCTTAGGACATAATTTATGCTTCATACTCTAACGGCCGTTTTCAACAATCTATCTATCTCTGGCTTTGCCTATAAATTAGCGATAGGTTTTTGACCAATTTCTATGGAGCTTACTTCAAAATTCTATCTCTAATAAGCAAATTCAGAGATAGACAGTTATAATTATCTCTACAAACACAAAATATAAAGGCAAAAACGCCCAGACTACTACATGTAAAATGACTTTAAATTTTTTTTCCATTATAGCATTCCATGTCTAAAACGATAATAAGTTAATTTTAAAAAAAGAGTCCACATATTTTTTACTTATATATAAGTAGAGTCTTTTTAAAATAGATGCATTATAATTTTGTCTTTGTGTGTATGTGTGTGTGTTAAGTTACAGCTACGACGATATTAAGTCAACCTATAAAAAAGGTGTCCACATATTTTTCACTTATTTATCACTACATATTATAAAACAAAGTCTCTTCCCGCTGTCTGTCTGTCTGTATATATGCTTAGATCTTTAAAACTACGGAACGGATTTTGATGCGGGTTTCTTTAGTAAATAGAGTGATTCCAGAGGAAGGTTTATATGTATAATACATTCATAATATAGTAGAGGAACACTGATAGTTTTATAGTTTTCTAATGTGATGTCGTAAATAAACACATTTTTTGCGCTTAGATTGCAAATATTTATTTTTATACATATTTTATATTTAGTATCAGCATTGCACCCGTGCGAAGCCGGAGCGGGTCGCTAGTAGCTTTTTAAAATACATGCATTATAAAATTTGTCTGTGTATGTTTTATAAGTTTAGTTAGAGCTTTTTCGGGTCCGTGATGTAAGGCCGGCGTGACGTCACTCATGCCAGGCGACTGACGTACAGACTATTATATACGTATATCTATGATACCTCTATTAGAGCTCTGTGAGAGGGAATGTACGCCGCCCTGGAAGTGTCTGGCGCAAGTGTAGAGAGATTTATTGTAGGAGGTTTTAATGTGATTAGCTTTTTTTTAAATTTAAATATATGTTTCATCGCGGTAAGCCCTGTTTTAATGTGTACCTTATAATAATAAAAGAGTAAGCATAATTAAATACACAATTTTTTAACCTTTAAAAGTCGTAGACATAGGTACCATTTCATTAATTTTTAACCAAGAAGACCAAATATGAATTTCACTTTAACCTTTGATATACGGTTGAATTTCGAATTTGGAACAGTTAATAGCAAAATAAGTTATGATAAAAAATACATGAAAAGGAATGAAAATTACGGTTTTTGGTAAATTCTATGAAACATGAAGGGATGTTATTACACGAGGTAATTTTTTACGCGAAAATATGTTTTAAAGGCAATTCAGTTTATAAACATAGATCTTTTAAAACTAAGAGACTAATTTCTAACACTATTGGTAGTATTTAAAAATGTACCATGCTGTGGAATATTGTAAGTTGTAAAGCAACACTCAGCACATAATTGCAAAACATGTTTGTAACATCAGAAGCATTGCAAGCGCGTTGTCGTTCCTACCTACATAGATTTTTTTTTAAAATATAACTTCTAACTAAAATATAACTCACCTGATAGTAAGCGATTACAACAGCTTATAGACGTCTACAACGCCAAAAGCATCGCAAGCACGTTGCTGACCCTACCCCCAATTCCCCCCAGGAGCTCTGGTCACCTTACTCACCAAAAGGAACACAACACTGCTTAAAAGCAGTATTATTTAGCTGTGATCGTCTGTAAGGTCGAGGTACTACCCCAGTCAGGCTGCTCAATTTTTTGAGCAGGAAATTTCCTGCTGTGCTCTACCTCAGTTAAAAATGAGAACTTGTAGCCTCTCATAACTCGGTATGAGAATTTGGTCTGTATTTCTCCACGTTTTTATGAGGCTTATACGAATTTTGCTATAGGGCCTCCTCAGAAGCTCTCGTCACCTTATTCACCACAAGAACACAATATTAATTGAGAGCACTATTATTTAGCTGTGATCAGATTTTGAGCAGAATATATCTTGCTTTGATCTACCTCAATGAAAATGTAGGAATGTTTTGTATTTATTGTATATTGTTTCACATATAATACCAAAAGTAAGAAATTTCGTTTGGTCGAAACACACTCAAGGTAAATTAAATTAAGCTTCAAATATATTGCAATCAGGTTCGATGAAATTCAATTTTGCTACCACGGAATTTGTCAATAAACTTAGTTACATGCGTGATAGCTTTTTGTAAACAATCATATTTCGTGTTATGTTATTTGTAAGCAGATGATTTTGTTTTAAGCTAGTTGCAGACTGTTTCTCGCGCATTATTTTTCCTTTAACATGTACCCATAATCTTGAAACTTCATTATCAAGTATAGCGATAAGCAGTAGATATAATACTATTTACTAATCTGTGCTCGTACATCAAAGAATCAAATTAAGAAATGATTTTATTTAAGTTAGCTTCAAAAGGATTTTTTAAATCATAACTTAACAAAATAAAATTACATTCGTTTTTAATAAGATAATTTTCACAGAGAAGAATCGGCATTCGCTACCATCAGGCGAAACCATGCGCTTGTTTGCGACATTTGAATATATATAACAAATTAACAATCTTTAGCTGCTATATGCACTAAAACTTATGATCATTTTTGTTTAAATTCTTTGTCATAATGATATTTATTATAGCCTGTTTTTTGTCAACTGTTCTGGTATTTTGTTGCCTGTAGTCGTCTAATAAGCCGCGTCGCTTTGTTGCGTTTTCAGTTCCCCCTCGGAGCACATGTACAAATACCTGTTTCTGGTCTGGGTAAATGTCCTTGTGAGCCTTCCATCAAGTCTCACAGAGCAAATAATGTTGTCGATCTCGGTTGTTATTACATACACTCGTCACCCGATAGAAATAGTTACCTACGTTGTAGGCTAATTAGGCACCAACCCCTCTCCCATATGGAGGAAGAGTTGCTTACCATAAGTATAGATGACAGCGTATAGTCTATGTTAAAGATATATATTTATTTATCTCATACGTATTTTATTCTAATCTTAGACTATATACCAAAAATGAAAATATAAATAGAAAAGCGTTTATACGTTCCAGAGTCTATCGACCACGACTATATGAACTTCTAACCATCAGTTATATTGTAAAATTAAACAGTAAATTGAGAATATTATCTATATATATATATAAATGAATGTTTGTCTGTATGTTATTTATAGAATCGTAAAATATGCATTTGACCATGTCATGATCTTCAGCAAAGTGTTGTGTATAAGCCCACAAAGGTTTCTGAGTTGGTAGGAAGATTAAAAAAAAAATTGTGTAATGTCTTTTCTTCCAATTTATTTTAGTAAGTAGCGTAGCAATGCGCAGGGTACATCTAGTTTATCATCTAGTTTTAAGGGTGAGGCCAAACGAGCGTAATTTTGTGAGTTGTCAGTCGCGTAATTTCGGTCGCTGAAATTCAGCCTAGCAGAAATTCTGTTGGGCTGCCAGAAGAGCGTAATTTTGTGAATTGTGAGTTTCGCTAGCAAAATACTTTACCTGACTGACGGCTGAGTCAGCGAGCTGCGCTGCGAGCGATTCGGTCGGATTATGCGTGTGAGTCGTCGCACAACTCATTTTGCGTCGCCGAGTGGCACGAACTGGCCTTTTGTATGAAACCGAATGCAACCGAAATTACGCAACATAAATTATGCGACTCACAACTAACAAAATTATGCTCGTCTGGCCTTAACCTAAATGTTAAAATTTACATAAAATAACTTTATTCAAATAGGCTTAAAAAGCATCTTCAAATCGTAATCTTCCAAATTTAACTATCGTAAAAATGAAAAGGTACTACCGATTCCGAATATAGATTCTGCAGAAAGGAATCAGCAAGAAACTCCGCAGTTACTTTTTAAAAATAAAATAAACTGTGTTTGAATACATGGTAAAATATCTTTATGATGTTCTATTATTGACTTTTCATCAATCTTGACATTTAGCTGTAACGCAATGATGCTCTCGCTTGGACTCGACTGTCAGCTTGAAGGGCAGATCAGTAAATTAACACGATCGCTACTCTAGCTCCGAAGTATTAAGGCTTGAAATACAACGGGGTTGTGAGATGAAGGTGTGTGGCTGAGCGGTGCGACGGCGGCGCGCGCAGCGTTAAGAGTTATAGTGATGGGTATTAAAGCGTCGATAACGATTCTTATGCGACATTTTTTGTCGTTAAAAGTGACATGACGAATGAACAAATAAATTTTACTTATGAAACTTTTTATTCTTAGAATTTATCTAATAAATGAATTGTTTTGTTGTTTTTGACTGAGCAAAACATTAAACGTATTGTCTATCTTTCTATTTATCGAATTAACTTGATATGGCTAATAAGTCAAAATAATTGATACTTTTTTTAGATTTCCTTTTCTTATTAATCTTAATCTATATAATAAAAAAATTTTTGCTAAGCGCATAACTCGAGAATGGCTTGACCGATTCGGCTAATTTTTTTTGTAATATGTTCCTTAAAAATCCCACGGAAGGTTTTTATACTATTTAAAATAAAAATAAAAACCTTGACAGAACGAACTCTGTCCGGGCAGCTAGATATAAATAAATGTAAATATGTATGATGTAAAGGTAGCTAAAATAATCAATACATACATAGGTACAATCAATCATAAAAAAATGTGAAATATGTAGCATATCCATTAGTGGTACCAAGTATGTACATTCCGTATAACCGATTCCAATCCACTGTAAAGTAAAAACAGCGAAAGAAAAAAAAAACTATTAAAACTTACCTTTCATTCCCATCACTACTCCGTTTCAGCATTCAGTTACCCAAGGATGGGTGTAAACGGAAGGCCGCAGTCTCGCGGCTGAAAAAAAAAACTAAAATTTAAAAAAAGAACCGCTGTGACTTAAAATAAGTTTCTATATCATGTGAATAAGTGATTAAACATTGATTAATTATGGGTGTTGACAGCGCACCTCCGCAGCGGCCAGTTGTAAGTGCAGCGCTTTTTTTTAATGCTGTATAATTTCTGCAATGCTAAAATTCACGGCCTTTATTTATATGGATCCCTGCTCCTTTATTGTATCACTCTCAAAGGATCAAATGGAATGTGAAGCATTTGAAATGTAAAAACTTTAAGATTATTTTGAAATTCTATTGTTTATTTTATTACGATCCAGTTTTCAGGCAGTCGTATTTTGAGTTCAGAAACATTAAAAGATGCGTTATTAAACTAACTTGATTTATTAAAAGTCGTGAATTGTTGATACCTATTTAATTTATTTTCCGCATTTGTTTGATACATTTGATGTATATTGTATTTATAAGGGAGTTGCATGAAGTCATGTATTTAATTGCATGTAATTAAAAATGACAAGTCTAGCATGCCTATATGTGCATTCAATTGCGTTAATTAAAAGCTGTATTTAAAAAAAAATGCAATGGTATATGAAACGGAATAAAACCTAAATTTTTTTTATTCAAGCACGGTCTAAGTGTGACATTTAAATTAAAACTATCAAACCATTCAGAATGCAGATGCTCGCCTTTTGAAAGTAATGGTATAGTAATAATCACTACATAGTATAAAACAAAGTCGCTTCCCGCTGTCTGTCTGTCCGTATATATGCTTAGATCTTCAAAGCTACGCAACGGATTTTGATGCGGTTTTCTTAAGTAAATAGAGTGATTCCAGAGGAAGGTTTATATGTATAATACATGCATAATATAGTAGAGGAACACTGATAGTTTCTGCAACCGTGCGAAGCCGGGGCGGGTCGCTAGTACGAAATAAAATAATTGTCGTGGTATTACGTTCATAATGAAATCTAAACTCTCACTACGTATTCGAGTTTAATTTGAGATAACTCGTCTATTTATTTTGTCCGAAAACAACATTAGGAACAGATAAGTTCCGTGTTCATATAGCTGCTAGCTGACCTGGCGAACTTCGTACCGCCTTTTTTTTCTTTCTTAAATATAATAATTACATATACCAAAATAAAATATAGCCTATCTTTCAAGTTGGATCAAACTGCACACGGTGTGCAAAGATTAAAATCGGCAACCGAGAGGTTTAGGAGTCCATTGAGGACAAACATTGTGACACGAGATTTATATATATTAAGACTAGCGGACCCGGCAGACGTTGTCCTGCAAGGAAAACCGCTACCAAATTTGATTGCTTACATACCGATAGCAGCTCCACCTACCGGGTCCAGTTGAGATAAAAAACTATCCTATCTTTCAAATTTGACCAAATTACAGATGCTTGATAAAAATTTGTTCAGTAGTTTCGGAGTTTATCGTTAACGTACATCGTGACAGGAAATTTACACATAATTATGTATATATAGATTTGTAATTTAATGTACCTACGTGTTTTTTGGGATATTTTATTTAGAATAATTTTAGAATTAAAATTTACATTACTAGGGGTGGTATATTAAGTTTCTTTTACATAGTCACGTAATAGTTAAGAGAGTTAAGTAAAAAGTTTAGAAAAGTAGGTATTTTTAAAGCAAGTTTATTACAATGCTATTCGTAAATGGGTACAAGAGCTTAAAAAGAGGTTTTTCATTTATTGTTTTAAGAATTACATAACGCATTCAGCTTGTAACATCCCACTGCTGGGTATAGGCTTTTTTCTCCATGTAGGAGAAGGATGGGAGCTTAATCCACCACGCTGCTCCACTACGGTTTAGCGGATATGTCCCTGATTATGAGTATCGACCGCTATCACGTATTTATGACAAAAACCGGGATCGACTGCTTAACGTGCTTTCCGAGTCACTGTGGAGAGACCCATAAGGACACAGACATCCAAACCGGAAAGAAATATTTGTACAAACACAAATATCCACCCCTAGCGGAAATCGAACCTGCAAACCGTCAGTGTTTCAGGCGACTACTCTCACCACTACACCAGAGTGGTTGTGAATTAATTAAGTAAATAAAACTATAAATTATCTCTATATATCTCTATATATATAAAAATGAATCGCTGAATATGTTGCTAAGCGCAAATCTCGAGAGCGGCTGAACCGATTTCGGTAATTCTTTTTTTTATAATGTTTCTTGAAGTACGAGGATGGTTCTTACAGAGAGAAAAATTTAAAAAATTGCCTGGAAAAGTGTAAAAGCAACACTTTTCTGTATTCCCATACAAAAGATTCGTAATAATACTTAAAAGTCAACTTGAACTTTAATACCATATGATAAAGTTTAAGTGTTAGTGGAGGGGTTCCGGGAAGGATAAGTATTAAAGAATCGACTGTTAGGCGGTACGAAGTTCGCCGGGTCAGCTAGTATATACATATATAAAAATGAATCGCGAAATGTGTTGCTAAGCGCAAATCTCGAGAGCGGCTGAACCGATTTTGCTAATTCTTTTTTTATAATATTCCTTTACGTACGAGGATGGTTCTTACGGCGAGAAAAATTTAAAAAATTGCCTGAAAAAGTCTAAAAACAACACTTTTCTATATTCTCATACAAAAGATTCGTAATAATACTTAAAAGTCAATTCGAACTTTAATACCAATCGACTGTTAGGCGGTACGAAGTTCGCCGGGTCAGCTAGTTATATATATATATAAAAAAATAAAACGTGACTACACTTGCGTATCGATACAGTAAATACTGATATATTTTTATATACATCTTACATTCCTCAGCATCACTGAGCGTCACCGTCAATTGTTTTACAATTTAACATACATGATTTCTCTTCTCATATTTTTCTACCTTATATCGTTTTTTATGAAGTAAACTCCAATAGTTATTAAACTGTATCATATTAAAATAGAGAATAACAATATATATTAACTAGCGACCCGCTCCGGCTTCGCACGGGTGCAATGCTGATACTAATATTAAATATAAAATAAATTATTGCAATCTAAGCGCAAAAATGTGTTTATTTACGACATCACATTAGAAAACTTTAAAACTATCAGTGTTTCTCTACTATATTATGCATGTATTATACATATAAACCTTCCTCTGGAATCACTCTATTTACTAAAGAAAACCGCATCAAAATCCGTTGCGTAGTTTTGAAGATCTAAGCATATATACAGACAGACAGACAGACAGCGGGAAGAGACTTTGTTTTATTATATGTAGTGATATCACATATCTGAGTTTGTATATTTTGCAAGTTTTGGGCTATAAAACATAGTGTTGTAGTACTAATAATACGAACAGAATGTAATTATAAAAACAGAGCAGTAAACGAAACGTTTAATTGCAAAGACGTACTTAAGGTTATTATTTAAATGCGTTCATAGCTTATTAAAATAATTAATGATCTTTTAAACAGTAAAGAGTAAATGCAAATACCTAATTTCACAATACAGCTAGAGATTAAAAAGAACATATTATTGTTTCATTTATTCAAGCCTTAAAAGTAATATAAAGTATATCTTCTGCTTGTTTTACCAAAAAAAAAAAAAAAATACTCGGATAAACGGATTTCATAAAAATGATCAATGTGTAATTTTGTGGTGAAACCATTTTGCTCGCCAGTCGTTTGGGTTAATTATGTTTGCGTTATAATTTGATTTGTCTGGTTAATCATTGATTTTTCATTTTGCTGATTATTTATTATTATTTGTCTGTGAGATTCATTGGTTTATTGGTTAAGTTTAAAACTGGTTTAAATATTACCGAGCCTTTGGAAGGTATTAAGAAAACAATAACCGAAAATAATGGTTTCTTGCTATGCTCAAGTGAATAGAAATTCACATTGGTACCATTTTCTGTTGAGTGTATTTCTTGGGTTTAGACTAGCTGAGAATTTGTCCTGATTTTTCACAAGATAAGTGGTTTTGATCATCAATTTCGTTTTCAAAAGATTCTCCCGAAAAGGTAAAGTGATATGAAATTACCTCTTCATGATATAGATTTCCTTTTTTCGACGATTTTGTGTTGGTTAAAAGGAATGAGTTCTACTCATAAATATTTACTATACCTCCGATGATAGGCTCAGAATTTGTGGAAGAAGTGGAAGAATTGGAGTTAGTGATGCCGTATTTCAGGCAAGATAGTAGGTACCAATTACTTATGTATAAAACACAGTATATTTAAAAAAAAAAGTAACTGCGGAGTTTCTTGCCGATTCTTCTCTGCAGAATTTAAATTCAGAATCGGTGGTAGCTTCACTTTTAACAGTAATTAAAACTTTAATTTTTAAGATGACGATTGGAAGGTTCTTTTGAAGCCTATTTACTTAATACACATGTTACACATACTGATAAAAGAATACAGTACACGTAACGACCTTAAAAAAATAATGGGCGTCGTTTTAGACAAGTTTCATCGAAAAAGTCCTCACGATCTCGATAACAAAGGGCTGATAAATATAACCGATCTACATCAGGGCATTGAGGACGTATAATATTTCTGTCTGAATTTCGAAAAGTTTGTATCCTTGAAACATTTTAGAGGTTATCTGACTGAAATTGTTTGTCTAAAATAGGAATTGTTAAAACTTACAACGCATTTCGAGTTGTTAGATAAAATGTTTTCTATTTTAATATATTTGGGTACTGGTACTGGTAGGCGGTACCTTGATAGTGTAGGCCGTGGTGTAGGCCATTAATGAATTGCAGATTATATTATCTATACTAATATATAAAGCTGAAGAGTTTGTTTGTTTGTTTGTTTGTTTGTTTGTTTGTTTGTTTGTTTGTTTGTTTGTTTGTTTGAACGCGGTAATCTCTGGTTCTACTGGGCCGATTTGAAAAATTCTTTCACTGTTAGATAGCCCATTTATCGAGGAAGGCTATAGGCTATGTATCATCACGCTAAGACCAATAGGAGCGGAGTCCACGCCGACGAAGTCGGGCGCAGAAGCTAGTTTTCTTTATATAACTCATGTTTTGTGTGTTGAGTTTCGTTGAGTGTGAAGCGTTTATTATTTTTTCTTTATTTAATAATATTAGATTAAACGTAAACATAATAAATTGTTTTAATAGGTGTTTCTTTTGATTTTGGATATATTATTTACCCGAAAACCCGACTTCAATTACGACGACAAGTATTCAACGTAATAAGACGAAATAATAGTCAAGTAAATACGCGCTATTAAAGATTACTCAAAAAGTAGTGATCAGATCTAACAAGACTACATGACAGGTATTAGCTTTCGATTAATGTAAGAATAATCAAAATCGATAAACCCAGTAAAAATTATGCGGTTTAATACAACGTAGGTCGACGAAAAAGTAGTCAAGTAAATACGCATTATTAGATATAACTGTAAAAGTGTTGTCAGATCTCAATTAAATTATTATTCGCAATGATAAAAAGGTCTCGCACCTAAAGTTATTTTACTGCAGTTTTATGTTTACCCGACTACGGCAAAAGCCAAAAGGAGGGTTATAATTTTAGTAGTCTATGTATGTATGTTCCTGTAATTCAAATATCTGATAAAAACTTTTTAAACCTTTTAGGCGGAATAACCATTATACTGAATTAAAAATATTATGTTAGAAAATATGATTATTGCGTTTTTTGCTGAGTAAGGCCGCAGGTCTCCTTGTTTCAATCATAGTATATAGTTGAGCTTGCGGCAGAAATAGTTTACATAATGATGATTGTTGAAAATAATAGGGTTGTGCTCATTAACCGGTTTAGGCATGTGTAAACTTATTGTTCCGTTTACACAAGAAATATAAAAAATACACAGGAAAAAGCAGCCGTAATAAATCTCTTTTTCTCCAGCTTCTAAAAGGAGAAGGTTCTCAATTCGATTGTTTTTTAAGTTTGAACTTTTTACTGGGTCTGCTGATTATGATTATTTTTTTTACTCGAAAGCTGGTTGCTTGTTGTGTGGT
Source organism: Melitaea athalia (assembly GCA_905220545.2). Classification (NCBI taxonomy): domain Eukaryota; kingdom Metazoa; phylum Arthropoda; class Insecta; order Lepidoptera; family Nymphalidae; genus Melitaea; species Melitaea athalia. The sequence goes on from HG992179.1 coordinate 2,570,167, forward strand.
CTCATTTAAGTGAGGTCTGACGAGTACTTTTTGAGTTATTCCTAGTAACCTGTATTGTATTGTATTGTATATACTTGTTTATGTAAATTGAAGTCGGTTTTTTTGTGTGAGAACAAACATAATTGTTAAGAAATATATAATACGTACGTATACGGTAACAAGCAGATATGTTTCAGCCTGAAATATCCCATAATAAATCATTTGTTTGTGTTAAGGTGTCGTGCAAATAACTATATGCCCTAAAAAAACTGTTATTTTGCAATCATACTCAGCCACTTCAATTTTATTTATATGTATATAGATGTAAGTATAGATAGCTGACCCGACAGGTGTCCTGATTTGCGATTGTGAATTTTAAATAATTAACATTTGTATTGGCCATATCCGTCAACCCGCATTGGAGCAGCGTGGTGGATTAAGCTCCGATCCTTCTCCTATATGGAGAAGAGGCCTATGCCCAACAGTGGGATATTAGAGGCTGAATCGTGATCGTGATCGATTGGCCATACAGATGTTTGCCGTGGTCTGGGTGTCTCTGCAGTCCTTGTGGATCTCCCCACCGTACCTCGGAGAGCACGTTAAGCCGTCGGTCCCGGTTTTTATAATGTACACCTGATAGGGTCGTTACCTACTCATAGTAGGGAATATATCCGCCAACCCATATTGGAGCAGCGTGGTGGATAAGCTCTGCTCCTTCTCCTTACATCGGGCAAGAGGCCTATGCCCAGCAGAGTCAATTCATCAATTAAAAATCATTAATTACAACTTTTACTAGCAACTCCTTGTCCGTTGTCAACTTTTAAAATGGCTACTATATTAAAAAAAATTTAAGCCTCTCCTCTGATGAGATGAGAGTGTTTTAATTAATTTTAAAACTTTGTTAATTCTGAAGGACGATGTCTAAGTTACCGCCTCATCACTGTAGTTCGAACATTAAAATGTTTGAACGTAACGAAGTTTACTTTACTGTTATTAATTCGAATTAATATGGATGTAAGTTTTAATGTCTTCCATTTAATATTGAAGGTCAGAAGTTTGTGTTTGTTTGATAATAATTCTAGACATAGATAACCAAGAAGTAATTATTTATTATTAAAAAAAATGACTTTTAAATTTCATTATTTTGTTTATATTAAAGTTACGTATATTATAGATATATTTTGTCATAATATAATCTATACTAATATAATAAAGCTGAAGAGTTTGTTTGTTTGTTTGAACGCGCTAATCTGAGGATCTACTAGTCCGATTTGAAAAATTATTTCAGTGTTAGATAGCCCATTTATCGAGGAAGGCTACAGGCTATATATCATCACGCTAAGACCAATAGCAGCGTAGCACCAATGAAGAATGTTTCAAAATCGGGGTTATTAGTTTTATTTTGAGAGCTTTTGCTGCGTAAAAGGTTAAAGTTACGCACAAATCATGTATGACAGAATTGGTCCTACTCCACGCGGACGAAGTCGCGCGCAGAAGCTAACAATCCATTCATTTTATTTAGAAAGCTACTGAACTATTTTTTAATGTTTCGGAAAAAAATTTCTAAAGTTCTAATCACAGCGTTGCCATCAATCGTAGTAAGTCAAATAATTATTGAAACAATATTTTGTATGCCATGAGTAAGTGAAACTTGAGGAATGTAGTTACATTATCTTATTATATAAAATTATCATGTCACAATGTTAGTTACAATACTCCTCCGAAACGGCTGGACCGATTTTTATGAAATTTTGTGTGCATATCGGGTAGGTCTGAGAATCAGCCAACATCTATTTTTCATATCCCGAAGTTATAAGAGGGGGGGGGGGTATTAAGGATGTTAATAACATATATGGCAAAACAACGTTTGCGGGGTCAGCATGTAAAATAAGCTAAGTTGAATTATTTTTCAAAAATAGCGTATCTTCAAAAAACTCCTAAGCTATCGATACGTATATAACTTTTTTTTTTTGTTAAAGACAAAGATATGCTCATAAAGACCCATTTATTTAAAGCGTCACAATCTCATTCGATCGTAGAGATAAAAGCGACGAGGCGTTGCTGACAAGTTTACCTTTACATCAATTTGCATATTTCATAGAATAAATGAAATTGTCAATGCGATGAAAGCGATAAAAATTGAATTAGGGAATATTCGTATTTTGATTGAAATACAGAAAATATTTATTATTTTAGAAATGTCGACGTTGCTAAACTTTTTCAATTTCAAAGTAGAATGAAAAATTACTGAACAAAAGTTGTAGATAATTTTATTTGCAACAAAAAGTGTTAAATATTTTTTTTGTGATAGTTTGGCAGATAAACCATAAAAACCATTTGAACCACTTTTTCCATGATGGCGGCCAAAGCACAAGGGCTACAACCCCACAAAACTTGGATTTAACTTTACACTAACCCCTCCTTTATATCTAAAAAATAAAATTGCGTCCTCTGACAAACGCAACCCCAAATGTAACTTTTCAATGGACCCAATGTTTTTATTACAAATGCATGTAATACAGAAATATCACAAATAATGCCGCTTCATAGTAATGTTGTTTTTACGTGGTGGTCAAATGGTTAATACGAGGTTTTTGAGAAATTTTCCTTAAGGTATTGGACATTTTTATATAATATGGGCATTATTAATGGACATTTAAATATTTGCTCTACCTATATTTAATGATATTAGATATGGAACACATATTTAAGTAATAATTAAACAATATTATTGCCTGTGGTGGCTAGATAAGGATTGCGGAAAACCGGGATGTTTGGCGCGAACTTGGAAGGCTTATGTCCAGCAGTGGACTGCGAAAATCTGAAGTGCTATGTGCATAATATTAAGCGAAATTTGAACGTGTATAGACGGTAGACCGTGCCTAGTTTAGTTGAGTGTCAAGATCAAGGGTTTTATCACCGAGCCGCTTTTGTTAACTGATCTGTGTCACAAGCCACGGGAATCTGATTTCGTATCTAATGAACATTATGTTGCTTGTAGCATCGTACTCTTTTACGTTTCGGGTTCGGCGTAATCGGTGTACATATATAAAAAAACGCGTGTGCTTTAGACAACACGACACGACTGAAGTAAAACTTCTGTACAATTAGCACACATTAGTAAATAGTACTAACAATAGACCTGCACTGTGTCTTAGATATACGAAACGTAACTGGCCATGAGAGAAAGAGAGAAAGAAAACATGTGCTTGCACCTCTCTCTCTTGCTCCGTTTGCTTCGCCTTATCACACTTTTCGTAACTCTCTCGTCACGCATTCATCAGCTAACTCCCAGAGTCAAGGGTATGTAAAGAAGTTTTACTTTTTTTTTTATGTTACTAGGTCGGCAAACAAGCGTACGGCTCACCGGATGGTGAGACCGTAGCCTATAGACGCCTGCAACACAAGAAGCATCGCAGGCGCGTTGCCGACCCTATCCCCAATCCCCCCAGGAGCTCTGGTCACCTTACTCACCAACAGGAACACAATACTGCTTGAAAACAGTATTATTTAGCTGTGGTCTTCTGTAAGGTCGAGGTACTACCCCAGTCGGGCTGCTCCATATTTTGAGCAGGAAATTTCCTGCTGTGCCCTACCTCAGTTAAACAATACTTCAAAAATAAAGACAAAATGAAATCGACAAAAGCGTTTATGTATTATACTATAGTACAAATTTAGTGTTCGCATAAATATTACTTATAAAAATTTTTTAGTTTTGTTTTATTAGATTTTTGTTTTAATTATTTACCCCTCGATTGAAAATAGACTTCGATGTCGAAACATTTCAAGGGAAAATCGAGACGACCTTTAATAAATTACGATTGAAGGTTAAAAGTCACAACCTTTTTTGGCTAAAAACGTTGAATGAATGAATTGAGAACCTCCTCTTTTTTGAAGTCTGTTACAGATAGCACGTGTTTAATGAAGTATGTGATAATTCAGCCCGAAACATCCCTGATCTGGGAACCCACATCCTTCGGAGAGCGCCTATGATAGGATATGCCTAGAGAGAGACTATGATATAACTGATCGTAACTCATGGTAGGGAATTTAACCGCACTTGAGTTGCGTGGTGGATTAGGTTTCAACCCATCTATTATATTATGAAGAGTAGTCATATATTCCATATGCCCAGCACATTTACGTGATTAAGTTCAGTTCAATATAGATCATGTAGAATACATATTATGTATATTAGAAATTTATTAAGAAAATGCTGAAGGAAAACTTTTGACATTGTTACATTTATATAAAACCTCTTTGTAACGTATCTGTCACGTCTCAGAAATAATTGGAATATTATTTTTCGTGACGTAAAAGTCGCAAATCTATGAATAATAGGAGACCCTATTTGTAGAATCTATTTTTAGACTTAACGGTTGAGTTTCCAAGTTTCTTACAAATTCTTATGTAATTTGATGTTTTTTTTTCTTTGTTGACTACACGGGTCGTTTGACGCTGCTAATGGATAATATTAATGATGGCAATCTTCTGTGTGACAGTAAATTACCTACGTTTAGGATAGCAACCTTGTTTGTTTTTTTTTTTAATCAAGACTTATGTCGTAAACGTAACACTTCATTTAAAATTAATTAAAATGACAATTAGACTTATTCTAATGAGGCAATGCCGAGTTGCCGACCGATGCTAGATATCAGATGTTGAATAAAAATATACTTATTAATTTTTTCCCTTGTAGGTATGGCATGTAAGTTTGCAAACAAAAGTCAAACTTGGCTCAAAATACGCTCAGAGCTCTTGCTGCTGTGTTGGGTAGCAGTGGGGATAGGGTTTGTAGCACGCTAGTGATGGTCCTGATGGTGATGTTGAAGGCGTTTATATACTGCTGTAACCATTACGGCTTTCCGTTAGTTATACGGTAGGCTTCTTTAAGTTACCGTAGGCTTGCCCTTTTATATGACTTAGGTGGCAAACAAAAGTACGGCGTACTTGATGGAAAGCCTAGTGGTATAAGAATAAAATATTTTTGGATTCATAAGATTGGATTAATTGAAACAAATATTATTTTGGTAGTATTGCAGATAGGCTATATTTCGTGAAATTAGACTGCGGCGTAAATAACTATTCCGAATGATAATTCAATGGGAGTCGCGTGCAACATGCGATATAAACGCGATTTGATGGGTAATCAACTAGTTAAAAAAAGGAAAAAAAATTATAGTAAATTACCTTTTAATGCTCGTCTTTTTGGTAATCGTGAATTTGGAGATCCAATAATATTTTTTTTCATTGAATAATAGAGTTTTGTAGAGTACGGTCGAGTGGCAAACAAGCGAACAGATTACCAAATATTTAGTCCGTGTTTTTTGGCTTATTGCAACATCAGGATTGCGATTGGCTGTTGCGCGGGCGGTTGCGGGTTCGATCCCCGCACACGACAACATTTGTATTGGCCATACAGATATTTGCTGTAGTCTGGGTGTTTGTGCAGTCCTTGTGGGTCTCCCCACCATGCCTCGGAGAGCACGTTAGGCGTCGGTCCCGGTTGTTATCATGTACACCTGATAGCGATCGTTACTCATAGTAGGGAATATATCCACCAACCCGCATTGGAGCAGCGTGGTGGATTAAGCTCCGATCCTTCTCCTACATGGGGAAGAGGCCCAACAAAGGGATATTACAGGCTGAATCGAATACAACGTGAAAGAAAGCTTGGAGCTTTTAATACAAATGAAAATTACATTTACATTCTTATATAACAGGAAATTGTTTCAATATTTACGACTGCGTTTTGGCAACGTCGATAAAATTGTAAGTGGTACGTAACTGAGGCAGAAAATATCCTGCTCAAAATCTGGAGCAGTCAGACTGGAGTTGCTCTACTGCCTACAAACAGTGTTGTTTCTGTGGTACATAATATGACCGCAGCTCCTGGGGGATTACATTAGGGGTAGGGTCGACGAGGCGCTTGCGATGCTTCTGGTGTTGCAGACGTCTAAAAGCTACGGTCATCGCTTACGATCAGGTGAGCCGTAAGCTTGTTTGCCGACCTAGGTGTATGAAAAATAAAGTGGAGTTATGACCAGCTCTTACTAACTACTCACGCTAGGCACCGAATTATATAATAGGTGTCCTGAAGTGAACTGAAATCAACTTAATCAGCCTGTACCTTTGCTGGTACCTTTGCTGAGCAAAGAATTCTTCTTAATATAGACATTCGCCTATATACACATAGACTAAAAATATATATTTTTTATGTTACTAAGTCGACAAACAAGCGTACGGCTCACCTGATGCTAAGTGACTACCGTAACCTATAGACGCCTGCAACACCAGAAGCGTCGCAAGCGCGTTGCCGACCCTATCCCCAATCCCCCCCAGGAGCTCTGGTCACCTTACTCACCAACAGGAACACAATACTGCTTGAAAACAGTATTATTTAGCTGTGGTCTTCTGTAAGGTCGAGGTACTACCCCAGTTGGGCTGCTCCATATTTTGAGCAGGAAATTTCCTGCTGTGCCCTACCTCAGTTAAAACGAATTGACTCGAGCGGGAATTAAGACTTCAGAAAAGTTCAAAGCGACTACACTCACAACTGTATATCATAATTCACAATGATTGATTATTGATGAATGATTTTCAAAACAGAAACTGCGGAGTTTCTTGCTGATTCTTCTCTGCAGAATCTACATTCCGAATCGGTGGTAGCTTTACTTTTACAAAAATAATAATTATGATTTGAAAAATGACGATTCGAAAGTCCTCTCGGTGCTTATTTGAATAAAGTTGATTTTGATTGTCATTCCGCGCTGATAATAATCTTCTGTAGAAATGTATCAGCGTAAGAGAAAAATCGAGTACTTTTCTATTAGACACAAATTCATTATAAAAGGATTAGATGAATTGTATATATAGCGTATGACGTATCATATATCAATACCATTGAAGTAATATGTACTTACGTTAGTAATAATAGCTCAATGATCAATACAAACATCGAGGAACTAAGCGTTTTATCTACTGTAACATAAATACAGATTAAAAAGTACAGATTGTATCTGTATAACTTTATCTTTTTCTTAATTCCCTAGTTAGTAGAACGCAGACTGATTATTCTAGTTATTGCAATAAAACAGAAAATGATTATTTGCTTGTTATATCTCCGGGGAAATCAAATGTTTAACTTTTATTAGTTGCGAACATACAGCGATTGTGATTGGAACTTTTGAAATAAAAATGTTTTACCTTTATTCATCAGTCGTTCGATTATTATACAATAGTATAAAGTAGGTACGCTAGCGGGTTTAATCTTTATGGAATATATTTAAAAGGACTCAAACTTTATGAGTTTTTTTTTAAATATAACTAGATCTGCAAACAAGCGTACGGCTCACCTGATTGTAAGAGCTGACGTCTGCAACACCAGAAGCATCGCAAGCGCGTTGCCAACCCCATCCCCAATTCCCCTCAGGAGTTCTGGTCACCTTACTCACCAATAGGAACACAACACTGTTTGAAAACAGTATTATTTAGCTGTGATCTTATAAATACATTTTGACAATTTAATAAAAACGATGATTGATTTGCAAATTGTTGTTAAATATTTTAACCTATATATGTTTTGAGCATAATATAGATAGATAGATAGATAGATATACCTATATGATAATATACCTATTTATTTAAAAAAATTATAATGTTTTGAATTTAATTTTGTTTCAGCTACAGATAGAAGCCGCTTCCGGCGAGGGACCCGGGCCCCCGGTGAACAACAACACAGAGGGCGCAGTCGCCAGTCCTCCGAGAGATGATAACCACAATGCCCAACTTACCACGCCACGAGCGACGGCACTGACGCCTTCGGGTAAGTGAACAATGTCATAAAAAATATTATAAAAGAAAATATAACCTCAACGACCCCCAATGGAACGTGAATCTTGAGCTGGGGTCCGGTATCATACTATAAGTACAACTAAAAACGCCACAACAAAAAACGGTATAGCCACGTTATATGAAACGCAATTTTTCACATTATCATTGTTAGATAAAGTCTAGTAATTATCATTTGTATCTCAGTCGATAACATCGTTAGATTTGACATTTAATCTGAACCTGAGTTGGGTCAAAACTTTTCGAATTAAAAATAGCGTAGATATTTTACTATAGGCTAATTTATAATAGGTTATATATAACCTATTTACTATAGGTGAATAAAAATAGATTGGCTATCTCAGTTGTCATCATGTGTTGGCTCAGTCAATAAAATTTTCAAGTTTCAAGGTTCATTCAATATGAACCTGGACGAGCTAGGACACTTTTTGAATTCAAAATAGCGTAGGTACCTAGTTATTTTTATAGGCTACCGCCTACTATAAATCTAGTTGGTGCCTACGTTAATAAAAGTAAATGCGATTTCTTATGAGCTTAATACATAATTTACTAGCATATATTCTATACGTAATTATAAGTAAACTAGCTTCTGCACGCGACTTCGTCGGCGTGGACTCCGCTCCTATTGGTCTTAGCGTGATGATACATAGCATAGCCTATAGCCTTCCTCGATAAATGGGCTATGTGATACCGAAAGAATTTTTCAAATCGGCCCAGTAGTTCCAGAGATTACCGCGTTCAAACAAACAAACAAACAACCAAACAAACAAACTCTTCAGCTTTATATATTAGTATAGATTTATAAATACAGCATTGCGGTAATTGGATCAACTGTCGACTTCAACGTTGATGACGCTAGGAATTATATTGGATTTCATTATATGCTGTATATGCAACGGACTGTAGACATCTAATTGCAAAAAAAATATAATATTTTCCTTCATAAGACAAGGGCTGTGCTTTGTTCCACTAAGGGTTCGAATCAAATCGAAAATTTCGTTATTCAAATTGACTTCGGAAACACTTGTGAATCGCCATTTTACAGAATATTTATATATTATCGTCATCATCATCAGACTTTACAGTCGACTGCTGGACGTAAGCATCCCTTAGGGTAGGCCTAGGCCACAAGAATCGCTTTAGCCATCCAGTCACTACCAGCTACCCCCTCAAGTCGTAGGTCCATCTGGCTGACGTTTGCCGAGCCGTGGCCTCCATCCGAGAACCCTCTTGCTCCACCCACTATCGGTTCTTCACGCAGATATACATATTATATTATATTTATATTACGGACGCCGCGTTGGAGCAGCGGTCACAGCAATGGATTGCGATTGGCTGTTGCGCGAGCGGTTGCGGGTTCGATCCCCGCACACGACAACATTTGTATTGGCCATACAGATGTTTGCCGTGGTCTGGGTGTTTGTGCAGTCCTTGTGGGTCTCCCCACCGTGCCTCGGAGAGCACGTTAAGCCGTCGGTCCCGGTTGTTATCATGTACACCTGATAGCGATCGTTACTCATAGTAGGAAATATATATTTGGGTTGTCTGGAAGAAATGGCTAAATAGCCATAAGTCCGCCCATTGTACTTCACAGTCTGTAAATAATATGTGTAGTTGTGATGTACAATAAAGTATAAATAAATAAATAAATATATTATATTTAATTAATTATATTTAACGCGAAGCTGCCATTAATTCAGACTAAATATTCTGCTGAAAAGAATCGGCAAGAAACTCAACCAAGTTAGTGTTTGTGGCAGAATATCTGCCGAACGATTCAAGCTTTCTTAACGATGTATTCATTCACTGCAAAACAAGCAATGAATTTGATCACGGAATTTTAGCACTCGAAAACTTACCGGTGCTCGATCGATTACCGACCGTGTGGATTCAGGACTACCGTTTCTGTTCACTGGACTATCTCGATTCTATATTTACGTATGTCTTAAAGATAATTTCTTTTATTTATATTGAAGCCTTAGAGTTATATATTATATACTACTGTAATGTATAATCTAAGATTGAAGCAAACAGGTGTATATAGCTATAGCTAGTTGCCTAAATTTATCTTAATACTAGCGGGCCTATGTATTAGATTATAAAGATGAAGAGGTTGTTTGTTTGTTTGTTTTTAAATGCGCTAATTTCAGGAACTACTGGTTCAAGTTGAAAAATTGTTTTTGTTTTAGATAGTCTATTTCCCGAGGAAAGCTATAGGCTATATAAAAACGTCGATGAAATCGCGAGGCATAGCTAGTAAATACATAAATACGAAAATGATGAAAAAAAAACATAACGCTAGTATAAGTAGATAGATACATTTAAAAACAACTGTTTATTTAGGATTCTTATTACATCTTTTATGAAAATCTTGTTTATTGTAAGTGATAAATAGTAAGCGTGGCGCTACCGGTATCGGTATAGTAAAGCGGTGGCGGGTTCGACTCCCGCTCGGAGCAGATGTTTGTTTTTTTAAAAATATTTGTTTCTTAAGTTTATATTATCTGTTTGATATTTTGTTCTGTTTGAGATTTGATAGTATATAAATAGTTGAGGTAATATGCCTTAGCATGTAGTCCTTATACATTGAACCTATGAATGTACAAAAACATATGTGTGTACGACACAATTTAAGCTGGCTTGTATGCCGTTTCTTACAAGGTAAATGAAAATAAATCCTTACTACTAAATGGAGAGCCGGTTTTTGGTTCGGTTATACTGCGATAACTACTGAACCGATAGGAATAATACTTATACCATAGGATGCAGCGTGTTTTGGAGAAGGTTTTAGCATATGATATGTTAAGAAAACGTAATAAACCGCTATAAAATCCGAAAAAGTTTGTTTCATTTCAATGAATAAAATTCGCGTAAACATTAGAAAACAATATATGATATTATGTTGGTGATTACGAGTACTTATCGTGTAAAAATATGGACGGACAGATGTCGCTAGTAAATTCATAAAAGTATTCTATAATCTATGGTTCAAACTTCAAAGTCATAAATTCAGTGCTTGCAGTTTATTCAAGAGCAATAGGGTATTCCACGATGTTTGAAAAAGTACTTCAAAATGTTGATTTTCTAATAAAAAGCCACAAAAAATATATTGCGGCAAAATAAACACGCTTTCATGCCATAAAATTAAATTAAATTTTAAACCTTTTTTACTACCGCGAAAACGCTACAGCCATTTTGGTGACGTAATATGTGCAATAACAAAAGTGTTTGACGTATGTAAGAGAGTAACATAACCTACAATTACTATGACAACCATCAACAAATAAGTAATGAATGCATATTATTTCAGTTGGAACAAAATATGAAGAGTTATTATACGAAAGAACACAACTATTACTCCTTGAAGTTAAAATTGATAGATATTATTGATATAGATAGCTGTTGACAGCACTGACAGAACTTTGTTATTGCCCGTATGACGTCACACCACGGCGGCTCGTGTTTTAGGTCACGTGATATACAGATTAAAATATACGACTTTTAATTTCAATATAATAAATCAATAATGTGCTTTTATGATTCCAAATCAGAATATTTAGGTGTATTTCTATATACATTTTAATTTTTATCAAATTTTATAATTTATTTTTCACTACGGAAAGTACCCTATTATATAATCGGCTGTTACATTGTTCTGTTAATAGACAATAGGTTTAGGATTCGGATATCAAGTACGCTTGAAGGGCTCCCGCTTCAGTCAGGTGATGAATTGACCGTTCCGACCCAACCTTGACCTCTCGAAGCCCTGCAAAGGACAGGCCCAAAGATTTTTTCAACTGGAATAGAATCAATGTCTGTATTAACATTGTAAATTAAAAAGATTTTTTTGATATCAATCAAATTTGATAATTATTTTAATGTTTTTTTTTTCTGACATACATAGATACATTTTATACAACTAAGTCAGCAAACAAGCATACGCCTCACCTGATAGTAAGCGATTACCGTAGCTTACTGACGTCTGCAACACCAGAAACATCGCAAGCGCGTTGCCAACCCTATCCCCAATTCCCCGTTGGAGCTCTGGTCACTTTACTCACCATCAGGAACAGAACAGTGCTTGAAAACAGTATTATTTAGCTGTGATCTGCTGTAAGGTCGAGGAACTACCCCCGTCAAGCTGCTCAATATTTTGCCCTACCTCAGTTAATACTGTTAATAGTCATTAGTACCCATAGTCATATATTACGTTAATAAAATTAATAATAAGTAATGTTTTAAAAAAAATAGCAGTGGAATATCGAAAAACAATAAGTAATTATACTTCTCCTAAAAGTCGTTCGTTCTGATATACATATATGGGGTGTCCCAATAAGCGGTTCAGATTTGACATATTGGTTATTTTGGTTCAGGCAACACTAACGTCATTCTTTCTTCGACAGAAATGCAGTATATCTTAGGGCCTATGCAAACCACGTTTTTTAATCGCGCCGTCGACGCGCGTTTCTAAAACGCGCGTCGACAGCAAGTTTGTATCGCGACATACGCGCGTTTGCATCGCGTCTGTGTCGCGTGACATGCGCGTCGACGGCGCGTTTTTATCCTACAGAGCAGTTTGTTGGCGTTTGTATTGTTTCAAACGCGCGTCGACGGCGCGTTTGTATCGCGACATACGCGCGTTTGCATCGCGTTTGTATCGCGTCACACGCGCGTTTGCATCGCGTCTGTATCGCGTTTAAAAAACGCGGTTTGCATAGGCCCTTATACTATTAAACGAGCAATTCTTGTATATATATATATATCTATACTAATATTATAAAGAGGTAAGGTTTATAACTTTGTTTGTATATCGGGGGTAATCTTCGCAAATACTGATCCGATCATGAAAATTCTTTCGCTAACAGAAAGCTACACTATTCAGGAGTGACATAGGCTATATTAATAATAACATAGCTGTAATAGCGTAAATAGGCGGGCGTCTAATCGTGTTGACCCGGGTTCGAATCTCAGTCTCCAGATTAATTTTTTTTCTTTTTTTTTAATTTTTTTTTGATTTATTATTTAAATAAAATTAAAATGTAAAAATACCGAGAAAAAAAAAACAAAAAATAAAATGAAAATACCGAGCTAGCTCGTTCACCCAGGTACTTATTTATAGTAGAAGAAATGAATCGCTTAACGCTTCAGTAAAAACGGGAAATGTTGGAAATTTACTTCCATAACAAAGACAATTAAATTTGTCCGAAATCGCAAGAAAATGTCTTAAAAAACTTGGTGGAAAAACATATTTTTTGTGGCCATATCTTGAAGATATTGATTTGGACGACCTTTGGTTTCAGTAAGATGGTACGCCATGCCACATATCGGGCGGAGCAATAGCGGAAATGCGTAAAAAATTCGACGGCCGAATTGTCAGAAATGGAAATGGTGACGTGAATTGGCTGGAAGAAGCTGTGATTTGACGCCTTTGGATCTTTATTAGTGGGGTGCCGTGAGGGATAAGTGCTATGAGGCCAATCCACAAACAATTGATCATTTGAAAGCCAATATTGAAGCAGCCATTGTCGAAATAGAGCCGCACACAATCCAAAATGTGCTCAGAAATTGGACCGACAGAATGGAGTACGTCAAGGTCAGCCGCGGCTCCCATTTGAACGAAATCATTTTCCATAAATAACCGGAAGGATTGTACTTTTAAACAAAAAAATAAATTTGAAAATATATTAAGCCATTTTTGTTTTATAACATTTTTAAATCTGAACTTTTAATTGGGACTGTAGTGGTGTGAGAAGTCGCTTTAACGCTAGTCATGGGTTCTATTTGCACTCGAATCAGATATTATTATTCAGAGAAATCTTTACTATTGTGTGCTTCGGAGAACACGTAAAGCTGTTAGTCCCGGGTGAAACACAAACAAAACACAATAACAAAAACACTTAACATAACAACACCTATAACATCTGATGATGATAGTTACTTATTGTGAGGAAATTATCCGACATCCCTCAGTGGAATAACGTGGTGAACTAGGTTCAAACCATTCTCCTATGCTGAGAAAAAGTATAGACCACTAGGCTGTTTATAGGATGATTTAATTCATTTTTAAACACAGCGGGATGCTTATTATGTAATTTAGACCTGGTCATAACTCTTAGTTACGCCTTAAACGTTGTTGCCAAAATACAGTCGTAAATATTAAAGACTAGCTTCTGCGCGTGACTTCGTCCCCGTGGAATAGAACCAATTCTCTAGGAAGCTCTCAAAAGGAAAAAAAACCCGATTTTGAAACATTCTTCATTGGTGCTACGCTCCTATTGGTCTTAGCGTGATGATATATATCCTATAGCCTTCCTCGATAAATGGGCTATCTAAGACTGAAATAATTTTTCAAATCGGACCAGTAGATCCTGAGATTAGCGCGTTCAAACAAACAAACAAACAATCAAACAAACACACTCTTCAGCTTTATTATAATAATATAGATATTTCCTATTATATAAGTAGATACATTTTTAGGAATAAATAAATATACCTTGTTTATTAATAATAAAAGTTTATCCTAAACAGTTAAACACTAAGGTACCATATAGGCAAAATCAATAACTTTTTAATCATATGACGCTCTCTAAGCGTAGGTATCTTTAATGTTAATAGTAGATTAGTAGCCGAGGGCTGTAAGGCATCAATTGCAGCCCGAGATATTTAGGCGCACGAGCGCAGCGAGGGCGCCTATAGTTCGAGGGTGCAATTGATGCTTACACCCGAGCTAACTATTCTGCTTTACATCTCGATTGTGAGGTAAGTAGAAAAAAACCGGCATTACAAGAATAAAACATTTTATTTGTTGAAATTTATAGTAAAATGAGAACAATTTTCAATTTTTTTTTTCAAGATCGAAATTGAGCTTCGCCGTTCGATATTTAAAATTGATGACTTACGCCGAGTTGCACGAAAAGAAATTAAAATTTAAGTAGTGATTAAACTAATTTAATCGCAAGAATTGTATGAAATTTTTGTGATTAAACTAATTTAATTGCAAGAATTGTATGAAATTCTTGTGATTAAATTAGTTTAATCTCTATCTAGTTAAATTTTAATTTTGTTTCGTGCAACTCGGCGTTATACTCACACGAAGACAAGGCTGAATAGCAAAGCGACCTCTTTGATCATTGGGCTGAATGCATGATGTCTATTGCCAATATGATGGTTAGATGTACGCGGCGAACTTTTTGAAAGAAAGAAGTGTTTTTTTTTTAAATTACTTACCGCCCTAGGGCGTTTCTAGCTACATTATTACCCTAGGGCGTTAATGAGTCACCTACAAGCCCCATTTTGAGGTAATAAGAACCTACTTACCGAACATGAGAGATGTAAAAAATATTAATATCAGATGATAAATACAATTTTTCAAATATTGAATTATAAACAAATGTTGGGCCACACATACTCATATATTTAGTACGATGCGAACAATATAAACTTTAGTAATATTTCGTTCTATTTGATAGCGAAATATTATTACCTACAGTACATGACGTGACTAAAAGTTTTGTTTAAAAGCATATTTATTGTACACTAGCTGCTGTGCCCGCGACTTCGTCCGTGTGGATTATACCAAAAAAGTTATTGTTCAGTTCGCAGTTATAAAAAAAATTAAAATAAAAGTAGCCTAAGTTATACCTTATTACATCAGCTATCTGCCAGTGAAAGTACCGTCAAAATCGGTCCAGCCGTTTCAGAAATTAGCCGGAAACAACCGACAGACAGACGAAAATTGTGAAAAATGTTATTTTGGTATATGTACCATGTATGGATCCATATGCATTTAGTAAAAAGTGGTTATTTTAATATTACAAAACAGACACTCCAATTTTATTTATTTGTATAGATAAGTTTCCAGTTCAGTGAACAGACAATAATTTTGAAGACACGTGAAATTTAACCGTGACATTTTGAAAATGATCTGTTTAACGACTTGTTATGTAAATTAATGTGACCCCGCGTTGGCGCAGCGGTCACAGCAATGGATTGCGATTGGCTGTTGCGCGGGCGGTTGCGGGTTCGATACCCGCACACGGCAATATTTGTATTGGCCATACAGATGTTTGCCGTGGTCTGGGTGTTTGTGCAGTCCTTGTGGGTCTCCCCACCGTGCCTAGGAGAGCACGTTAGGCGTCGGTCCCGGTTGTCATCATCTACACCTGATAGCGATCGTTACTCATAGTAGGGGATATATCCGCCAAACGCCGGAGCAGCGTAGTGGATTAAGCTCCGATCCTACTCCTACATGAGGAAGAGGCCTATGCCCAACAGTGGGATATTACAGGCTGAATCGTGATCAATCGTATGTAAGTTAATAAACAAATCCCTGACAATACACACACTACCCAATAGGTCTACCCAACCAGTAACCCTACTTAATATCATCAAATAAGGTTGGACAAGGCAGGAAATAACTTGGCCAGCACGATTGGAAGTACATAAATCAAACTTACAGAAGATCACAACCAAATAATATTACTTTAAACCAGCCTCCCGCCAGAATCTGCTGTCGACAACGGGATGCATCCTGAGTCCTAAAGGTTTCTCTGATAATTCTGTTAATTCCGTCCCAACCGCTCTCGTGGTCTTGGTTTGTGCAAAGCCCCTTTCAGTTTCGTGTTGTACTTCATTATAACTTGTTTTTGCCTGTATGTTATCATTTTTTATGCAACTAGGTCACATGCAACACCAGAAACATCGCAAAAAACCTGCCAACCCTACCCGAAATCTCCCCAGGAGCTCTGGTCATTTTAATCATCAGAGGAACACAACACTGCTTAAAAGCACTATTATTTAGCTGTGATCTTCTGTAAGGTAGAGGTAGTTCCCCTGTTGGGCTGCTCCAGATTTTGAGCAGGATAATTCCTGCTGTGCTCTACCTCAGTTACTGTCGACTAGTGGGTGCAGCATATTGGATTCGATGTTTCTTTCTTAGTTTCTGTCCATATATAGATACCATGCTACTCTACGTCGATTTAGCCCATATTCTTCAAATGCATTTTTAATGAGATCCCAATACTACACATTCACATCAAAAGTACTTATTTATATTATCACTGATTCAATGAAAATAACTCGATCAACGAGAATTAATCGATTTCTATATATATAATTTCAAATATTCCTTTTAGAATACAGTGAAAATGCCATCCATTATTTAGTATTGCTAAAAATAAAATCTAATCATGGAAGCGTTCTCCGATAAATCGATTAATTCGTGCGTATAGCCATTCATCACTCCTTCTGCAGGATTGTGATGAGTTAGACCTCCTGCATATTGTTTTTATTATGTAGCTTTATTACTGTAATCTTGACGGTGATGAAGATTGATAGGAAACTTACAATAATTTATTTTATCTTTATTTAATTCTTAAATAAAATCAAAATATTTTTATTAACTCTTTTATACGATCAGGGGGCTAGCCTATGACGAGTTCTATGTTGATGTTTCAAGCCTTTCAAGCTCAGTTCGGTGTAATTTATGTAATTCGCCTATTAATTTTATGTCCTACTAGCTGACCCCGCAAGCGTTGTTTTGCCATATATTAACCCCCGCAACCCCCTCTTGTTAGTGGAATTTCATTAAATCCGTTCTTAGCTGACCGCTACTCGGCGAAAGGAATATTCCTGAGTCAATATATTGGGTGGAAATCTCTTTTGTATATAATCATATCTCTTCCTATTTCCATAATTAGTAATACTAAATAATAATAAATACCTAATTGTAATAAATAAGTACATAAATAAATTGATTTCTGTGACGTCATAAATGTCAGACGCTAATTGCTTCAGTGTTTACGGCAGGACGGAAATGCGGCGCGGTGGTGATTGATGCGGCAGAATTGAATTCACCATTGCATTTCATTTCCGTGGTAGGTAGGTTTTAGGTGTATACGTGTATACGTGTATAACCTTGCGTTTCTAAACTTTTGTTAGAATAACATGATACAGTAAAGACTTTGTTTCTATTTTTTTATACAACTAGGTCGGCAAAAAAGCTTACGGCTTAGTGACTCATTTACTGAATTAGAAAGAGCAGAAAATATTCCCTCTATCCCAAACCTATCAGGAACTCTGGTCACCACAGGAACACAACACTGCTTGAGGGCAGTATTATTTAGCTGTGATCAGACCATAACTAAGATATACATTTTTACAGAAGTAAGGTCGAAGTTCTTCCCCAGTCGAGCTGCTACAGATTTTGAGCAGGATATGTTTTGCTATGTCCTACCTCAGTGACTATCTAACCTAACCTATAAATCATAAGACGCGATGTAACAAAATCAATAAAAAAATATACAATATATCATAGGTATTTTAATGATTTTCTTACTTATATAAACCGGGAGGGCGACAAGCAGATGACTTCATGTGATATTCAGTCGCGCATATGCAATATGACAGGATTTGCGGCTGCGTTGCCAGGCTTTATGAAAAAATTCTTTTACAAAATTCGTATAAGACTTAAATTATACCATAGATTAATTATGGCATCGGCATAGACAATATTACGATATTAAACTCACATTTTAAATACAGAATAAGTTGGTATCGACTTTTCAGTCGTTTTAATTACATGCACCAGTTTTTGTGATTTAAGTTATTGGCCGTAATGAGAGCACTCGCAAAGGTCAAAGCGAACTTTATTATATTTTATTAAAATATTTGCTTAACTGTATATATTACCTCACATGTATGGGCGTACCTACAGTGGGGCAAGAGTGGGCATTTGCCCCAAACTGACTCAAAGTTTATAATAGAATTATTAGATACTAGCTTCTGCGCGCGACTTCGTCGGCGTGGACTCCGCTCCTATTGCTCTTAGCGTGATGATACATAGCCTATAGCCTACCTCGATAAATGGGCTATCCAACACTGAAAGAATTTTTCAAATCGGCCCAGTAGTTCCAGAGATTACCGCGTTCAAACAAACAAACAAACAAACAAACAAATAAACAAACAACCAAACAAACAAACTCTTCAGCTTTATATATTAGTATAGATTTAATTTAAATTTCAGATTAGCCAAAATGTCTACAAGATATTATTGAAATAGTTAAAGTAAATAAAACGTATTTACAATTTTCTGCTCTAATTGAATTTTACACATTTATTTTCTTCTGCCACACCTTTACAAAATTCTGGAAACACCCTCATGGGATCATTCACATGTAGTCTTATAGAATATGGAATTAAAACAAATTTCGAAATATGTCGTATTCAAATGTGCTTATCTAAGATTCAGGTGTCGGAACACAGTTTCTTTGAAAAGTCGGCAAGAAAGTCACAAGTCACTTTCTTGAAATATAAAATTAGTGTTTAAATTGAAACCCTTTTATGTATTAATGTTTAAAATATAAATAAATCTTAGAGATGTTTTGAAGTAAGTATATCCTTAATGGAACACACGTAACTTTATATTCATATAGCAACAGAGAGGACTCGAATGTGTTTGTCTAAAACAATGACAATACAAATAAGTCTGCTGCTACTCACTGAAAACACTTAATAAATATTTTAAAATATTTATGCTATATTATATAGGTTTTAACAGATATTTATTTTTATGTTTTAAGTTAGTTTTAACTGTTTAATTAAATTATAAATTGCCAAGGGAAAGACAGCAGTGGATGACCTAAATGTTTGTAGAAGTTACAAATCTCGAGAGAGTCATAAAAGCGGCGTACTACTTTACAATAACTCAACAATAATACATTTATGATCTAATGTAACTAACATTTTGTTTAAAACAAAAAAGTGGGTGTGTACTTATGTACGCACGTAAGAAGTTATACTTCATTGGCTAGCTAACTTCACTTTGCTAACTTCTTCTTCGTTGACTAGCTAACTTCAGGGTGTCGGTTTTTTGTGACGGTGCTGTGCGCGCGCATCTTAAAAATTTATTCTCATCATTTTTCCCTAACGCGCCAAAAAAAGTATTGCTTCGAAAAAACCTATAGCCTTCCTCGGTAATCTGACTGCGATGCTTCAAAATGTAATACTGTAAGATTTATAAGCGAAAGAAGCATATTTTTTAAGGAAAGTAATGACAATGGCGGCTCTGAAATATTAATGTCATAAAAACCGGTAGAAACAAAGTAACGGTTGCACATATGCATCGCGATTTAGGATTCTCGTCCATTTAATACTAAAGCTAAAATATAATTTGCTTTTGTGTGTATATTTGTAATTATACATAGATAGCTTACAGATAGGTAAAATATCTAAATACGTACTAATACTATAAAGATGAAAAGTTTGTTTGTTTATTTAAATACGCTATTGGTTTAAATTGAAAAGTTCTCTATGTGTAGCCCATTTAACGAGGAAGGCTAGGCATATAAGACTATTTCTTTCCTTCAATTAACGCGTGTGAAATCACGGTGCACAGCTATATAGTAATTATATAGCTAGACTGACTGAAACACTGTTAGAAATATAAACTTTGGATATCATATTGTTACGAGTACACAAAAAAAGGAGCTTGCGCCATCTAGCGGGGAGCGAAGGAACCACGTTGTGTGCTGTACAAAACACTTTGTTACAAAGACAACGTGAAACATCCACTCAATACTAGATGGCGCTAGAGGACATATAGGTGAATGAACTCAGGATCGAGTACACGCACGAACGTTCTAGAACTGTCTGGGTGTAGGCTCGGCCCGGTATAAAAAGGCCGATTGAGGCCGAGCGGAGCCAGTTCAGTTTGAGCTAACGACGAAGCGACTTCGAAGTGAATACTAGTGATCAAGAAGTGATACCAGCGGAAACCTACGACATTGGCTACGACCTCGGACATTGTTAGTGCTTAGTGAGTGTACCTAGTGATTAGTGAGTGTACCTAGTGCTTAGTATTTGTACCTAGTGCTTGTGTCGGACCTAGTGCTAGTGAATAAAGTCTCTAAAAGAGTCAGAAGGTCTTTCTCTCCAAATCGTTCGAACCCTAACACGCAACAACTGGTGTCGGAAGTGAGATTTGGAGATGCCATTGACTCCGAGAGAGAACCCCAAGGAGGGGGTCAGGACGAGGGCACAACGAACTGTGGATGCCACTGGGGGCCAAGCTCCGCCCACTGTGGGCCAAGCCCCGCCCCCTGGCCCCGCCCACCAGGCCCCGCCCACTGACCACGCCCCTCAGGCTCCGCCCACTTTGGCTCAAGCCCCGCCCACTGGCTCCACCCACCTTGCCACGCCCACCGGACAGGCCACGCCCACCAGTGGTTCCGTAGCTTCTAACGACCCTCAAGTGGCACTGCAATTAGGAAGTTTATTTGAATTAATGAAGGCAATGCAAGAATCACAAGAACGCAAGCTCAGCGCTTTGCAAGAATCACAAGAACGCAAGCTCAGCGCTTTGCAAGAATCACATAAGGCAATGCAAGAATCACAAGAACGCAAGCTCAGCGCTTTGCAAGAATCACATAAGGCAATGCAAGAATCACAAGAACGCAAGTTCAGCGCTTTGCAAGAATCACAGGAAAAAGCGCTTTGGGCTATAAAAGATGTTAGTGACACGGTGGGTAAGCTCCGAAAAGATGTCGACGAAGTGGAAGAACGAGTTACCGGGTTAGGATTGGATGTCGAAAATGTCAAAACCGGCCTCACGGAATTACAGAAGAAAGTAGTACGCCTTGAAACCACGGGAGTTGTGATGTCTAGTGGAACTACCGTAGTGGCGCAAGGACCAAGAGTGAAAGTGCCGCCATACGACGGCACTACTTCATGGAACGCTTATCGTCAGCAATTCCAGACTGTTGCTACTGCCAACGGATGGACGGAAGAACAATGCCTGACCGCTCTCACTGTTGCGCTCAGAGGGCAAGCCTTGTCTGTCTTAGAAGCACTGCCACATACAGGAAATGGGTTTCAAGACCTGATGGAGGCACTTGAATCCAGATACGGGGAGCGACACCTGGAGCACGTGTTCCGTGCCCAGCTGCGTGACAGAGTCCAACGCTCAGGAGAAGGACTACAACAATGGGCGTTGGAAATTGAAAAACTCGTTAGGAAGGCACACCCAGGAGCTGACACCAAGATGGTGGACACAAATATTGTGCAAGCATTTGTCGACGGAATCAAAGACCTGGAAGTCAGAGCTGCAGTGAGGCTTCGTCACCATAGCTCGCTAAAGGAAGCGTTGGCGCATGCTTTGGAGGTCGAGGCGGTTCGCCATGACATACGGCAGACTCATAGGATCCGCGAGGTCTCTGAGGAAGTCAAGGAGGTTAAGGCTCCTACGAAGAAAAGATATGGAGTCATGTGCTACAAGTGTGGCGAGAGGGGCCATCTCCAGCTCGACTGCCCGCAGAAGGAGACCCATCTGGCAAGGATGAAAAGGATCGAGGATCAAATGGAAGAGCTGAAGAAGCAAGGGGCTTCGTCCCCTGCCCGGGATCAGGGAAACGAATAGAAGCCAGGACTAAGGGGCGAGTACTGGCTGACACGGAGGAAGCCCCGATAACCGTTATCTCCCAGGCATGCAGCGGGAATAGTCTTGCGATTCAGGGGACCATTAACGGGACGGATTGCAAAATGACTCTAGACACAGGAGCCTCTAGAACAATAGTGAACCCAGATCTGGTAAAAGCCGCAAGGGGACACAAGAAGAGAGTTAACTGTCGGCTTCTTACGGCCTCCGGTCAGCCAATACCCGTCCTGGGGGAAATGTCAGTTACGATGGATGTAGGGGGGTCCTCATACTCCCATGACGTTATCGTGGCTGAGATTATGGATGATTGCATCTTGGGTTTGGATTTCATGAAGAAACACAACTGCAGAATTAATGTCGCTGACGGAGTTTTCAGGTGTGGTGAAGAAGAAATCTTCATTCTCGGAGGTGCCTGCGGGAAAGTCGCATGCATAAGGAAAGTCATTATACCTGGACGAGCGGAAGCTCAGGTGCTGGTGAAACTGCCGCCAGCTGGAAAGCAGAAGTCAAACAGATGCGTGTTGATCGAAGACACACCTAACAAGACGTCGGCACAAAAACTGATGACGGCGAGAACCCTTGTTAGTGGAAGCAGTAGCGCTGTAGTCAAGGTTGTTAATCTTGGTGATCGCGAGATCTGCTTAAACAAAGGTGACGTCATTGGAAAGTGCGAGGAAGTCGTCTGGATGAAAAAGTGTAGTTCGATAACAGGCGCGGACTCAGCAAACAACTACGGAATAGTGACTGAGCTGCTCGACGACTGCAAGAGTAACCTAACTTATTCGCAGGGCATGAAAGCTAAGAAGTTTTTACAGCGCTACGCGAATATCTTCTCCAGTCACGATGGGGACCTTGGAAGAACGTCGGTGGTTCAACACAGGATAGATACCGGAAGCGAGAGACCAATTCGTCAACGAGCAAGACGGATACCAATTGCTAAGGAAAAAGAAGTTGAAGGCCTTTTGGAGGACATGAGAAGGAATAAGATTATTGAACCGTCTGCAAGTCCGTGGTGCTCGCCTGTTGTATTAGTGAAGAAGAAAGATGGCAGCACGAGGTTTTGTGTGGACTATAGGCGTCTCAATGATGTCTCCAAGAAGGACAGTTATCCGTTACCTCGAATCGACGACACTTTGGATACCCTGAGTGGCATGAAATGGTTTTCGACCCTAGACCTGAAATCTGGATACTGGCAGGTGGAAATTCATCCAGAAGACAAGGAGAAGACAGCTTTCTCGACCGGTAAAGGTTTATGGCAATTGGTTATTCATTAGATGTGTGGAATGAATTTAGGGGGGGAGGGGGGTGGAGGGGAGGGAGGGGGAGAGGGGGGTTACCCTCTGGTACCACTCCCACGGTGCGAAAATCCATTAAAACGAAGATATCTATAACTAAAATTTTTATGTTAAAATAGTGTAGAAACTTACCGAACATATGTGTGGAATGAATTTATGGGGTTTTAGGGGTGAAAAGGGGGGGAGTGTGTATGAATTACCCTCTGGTACCACTCTCACGGTGTGAAAATTTTAAATTATACTACTAAATTGCATAATGAAGTCAAATAAAAAAAACTTATCTAATTTCAATAATAAACTGTTTACCGGCATATTTTTGTCACAGAAACAAAAAAAATAACCCTAACCTATCTAATTTCAATATTAAACTGTTTACCGGCATATTTTTGTCACAGAAACAAAAAAAAATAACCCTAACCTATCTAAATTCAATATTAGACTGTTTACCGGCATATTTTTGTCACAGAAACAAAAAAAATAACCCTAACCTATCTAATTTCAATATTAGACTGTTTACCGGCATATTTTTGTCACAGAAACAAAAAAAATAACCCTAACCTATCTAATTTCAATATTAGACTGTTTACCGGCATATTTTTGTCACAGAAACAAAAAAAAAATAACCCTAACCTATCTAATTTCCATATTAGACTGTTTACCGGCATATTTTTGTCACAGAAACAAAAAAAATAACCCTAACCTATCTAATTTCAATATTAGACGATTTACCGGCATATTTTTGTCACAGAAACAAAAAAAAATAACCCTAACCTATCTAATTTAAATATTAGGCTGTATACCGGTATATTTTTGTCACAGAAACAAAAAAAAATAACCCTTACCTATCTAATTTCAATATTAGACTGTTTACCGGCATATTTTTGTCACAGAAACAAAAAAAAAATAACCCTAACCTAACTAATTTCAATATTAGACTGTTTACCGGCATATTTTTGTCACAGAAACAAAAAAAATAACCCTAACCTATCTAATTTCAATATTAGACTATTTACCGGCATATTTTTGTCACAGAAACAAAAAAAAATAACATATAGTTAGCATATAGTATAGCAACTTCGTTTTAATGGATTTTCACTCCGTGGGAGTGGTACCAGAGGGTAATTCACCCACCCTCCCCCCTTTTCCCCCCTAAAACCCCATAAATTCATTCCACGCATATATTCGGTAAGTTTCTACACGATTTTAACATAAAAATTTTAGTTATAGATATCTTCGTTTTAATGGATTTTCGCATCGTGGGAGTAGTACCAGAGGGTAATCCACCCACCCTCCTCCCCCCTTTTCCCCCCTAAAACCCCATAAATTCATTCCACACATCTAATGAACAGCCTGGCAATTTAACGTCATGCCCTTCGGATTGTGCAACGCACCTGCCACATTCGAGCGACTCATGGAGTGTGTACTAGCAGGCTTAGTGGGAGAGGCTTGCTTGGTCTACTTAGATGACGTCATCATTATCGGCCGTGACTTCGAGGACCATTTGCAAAACTTGGAGCGAGTTTTCGCCAAAATAGAGGGGGCCAAATTAAAGCTGAACCCGAAAAAGTGTCGTTTATTCAGGAATAAGGTCAATTATCTCGGCCATGTTATCTCCAGTGATGGAATCCAGACAGACCCGGAAAAACTGGAAGCAGTTCAAAAATGGCCTACCCCTAAGGACAAAACCGAAGTGCGGGCATTCCTCGGCCTATGCTCATACTACAGGCGTTTTGTTAAGGGATTCTCAGAGATAGCCAAGCCATTACATCGGCTGACAGAAGATAAACGACAATTTAGTTGGGATGAGACTTGTGAAGATTCCTTTCGGAAACTGAAGAGACATCTGTGTGAAACACCAATCCTGGGATATCCACAAACTGAAGGTCAGTTTATAGTCGACACGGATGCAAGCAACACGGCTATTGGAGGGGTGTTATCTCAAAAACAGGGTGAAAGAGAAGTTGTTATTGCATATTTCAGCAAATCTTTATCCAAGCCAGAGAGAAACTACTGTGTTACAAGGAGAGAACTCTTGGCTGTTGTAAAGACGCTACAACATTTCAACAAATATCTCATCGGCAGACAGTTTTTACTGCGAACTGATCACGCAGCCTTGAAGTGGTTACTGCAATTCAAGAACCCCGAAGGTCAAGTAGCTCGATGGATTGAACAGCTTCAGGAGTATGACTTCAAGACGGAACACCGCAGCGGAAATATGCATGGGAACGCTGACGCACTCTCACGAAGGCCGTGTTCGGAAGACTGCAAACATTGTGTTAAGCAGGAATCTAATGAAGTAACATTAAAGCTAACGAGAACAAGTCCTTTGGGTCCCTGGGAGAATGATGCTATGAGGGAGGCTCAAGAAAGAGATGACGACCTTCGGCACATCATCACATGGAAGAAACGGGGTGAAGTAAAACCAATCTGGAGTGAGGTTGCACCCACTGGCGCTGTCACTAAGGCGTACTGGGCGCAATGGGACAGTCTGATACTTCAAAACGGAATACTCTACCGGAAATGGGAGAAGACTAACGGTAGAGAGTTCCATCTTCAGATAATTGTCCCAAGAGCGAGAGTACCAGATGTTCTCCGTGAAGTACATGATGGCGTATCAGGAGGTCATCTAGGTGTCAAGAGGACTTTAACAAAAGTGCGAGAACGATTCTACTGGTTGCATTGTCGAGATGATGTACAGGATTGGTGCCGCAAATGTACTACTTGCGCTGCTGTAAAAGGACCACAGACCAGGAGCCATGGGAAGCTGCGGCTGTATAACGTCGGTGCACCGTGGGAACGAATTGCAGTTGACGTAGCTGGGCCATTTCCTGTAACGGAATCGGGGAACAAGTATTTTATGGTCGTCATTGACTACTTCACCAAATGGCCCGAAGTGTTCGCCATACCGAACCAAGAAGCTACAACAGTCGCTTCTAAGCTAGTCGAAGAAGTGATATGTCGCTTTGGTGTGCCTCTAGAAATCCATTCTGATCAGGGCAGGAACTTCGAATCGCAAGTGTTCCAGGAAGTGTGCAGAATTTTGGGCATGCATAAGACGAGGACCACCGCTTACCATCCACAGTCCGATGGAATGGTTGAGAGATTTAACCAGACCCTTGAGAGACATTTGGCGAAATTGGTAGACGACAAACAAAAGGATTGGGACAAGTATATACCACTCTTCCTTCTGTCGTACCGAACCGCCGAGCATGAGAGCATAAAAGCTACCCCGGCGTATGTCAATTACGGTAGAGAACTACGAATACCAGTAGACCTATTGACAGGAGGCTCACCGGAGGGACCAGAGACCGTACAAGACTATGTCAGCAATTTAAGGGAAAAAATGCGCTACATACACGCCTTGGTCCGGGAAAATGGGTTACAGTCAAGCGAGAACATGAAAACCAGATATGACCGGAAATCGAACACAAGAGGCTTCGAGGAAGGGTCACTAGTGTGGCTGCATAACCCAACCCGCCGGAAAGGGATATCTCCAAAGTTGCAGACCAAGTGGGACGGTCCATACAAAGTGGTTACCCGAATGAATGATGTGACTTATAGAATTCAAAAGCAACCCAGAGGGACATTCAAAGTGGTACACATAGACCGTCTGGCGCGTTACCATGGCAGTAACAACGATGCTCGGGACGAGCATCTCTAAGAGGGGAGTAGTGTTACGAGTACACAAAAAAAGGAGCTTGCGCCATCTAGCGGGGAGCGAAGGAACCACGTTGTGTGCCGTACAAAACACTTTGTTACAAAGACAACGTGAAACATCCACTCAATACTAGATGGCGCTAGAGGACATATAGGTGAATGAACTCAGGATCGAGTACACGCACGAACGTTCTAGAACTGTCTGGGTGTAGGCTCGGCCCGGTATAAAAAGGCCGATTGAGGCCGAGCGGAGCCAGTTCAGTTTGAGCTAACGACGAAGCGACTTCGAAGTGAATACTAGTGATCAAGAAGTGATACCAGCGGAAACCTACGACATTGGCTACGACCTCGGACATTGTTAGTGCTTAGTGAGTGTACCTAGTGATTAGTGAGTGTACCTAGTGCTTAGTATTTGTACCTAGTGCTTGTGTCGGACCTAGTGCTAGTGAATAAAGTCTCTAAAAGAGTCAGAAGGTCTTTCTCTCCAAATCGTTCGAACCCTAACACGCAACAATATGTTTCTTTTTATGATCTAAATAAATAAACAATACGACTGGCATCTCCTAAATGATTTGTAAGGT
The DNA here is from genome assembly GCA_905220545.2 of Melitaea athalia. NCBI lineage: Eukaryota > Metazoa > Arthropoda > Insecta > Lepidoptera > Nymphalidae > Melitaea > Melitaea athalia. The sequence goes on from HG992179.1 coordinate 2,597,961, forward strand.
GTGAACAGATGCAGCAAATTGTGTGAGTGACCATAGTCTATCCTTAATAAAACAATAAAAATCTTCACATGGTCCATTACAAATGGGTTGGGCATAGGGATAACAGATAACAATGAGTGCAGTTTATAGAAAATTTTATAAAATATGTTTTTCGAATGTAAAGTTTTGTATAGCATCTGATACGAAGTGGACGACAATCCTGTCTCCGTGATGCCCGGGGAACGGGGATGTAGGTCAACGCTGGTTTAATTGGGACAAGAAAAACAACGTCCTCTGTGTCGAAGCCGTTAATATTAAAAGGATAATTTCTTTACCTAGGTAAAGTGTGTTTGTTGGTAAGGATTATTGGATTCACAGAAATCCATGAAGAAATTTATAAAGGAACAAGCCATAAAATATTTACAGGACTATCTTTTACGTATCTTATTAGCAAAAAAAAAAAAAAAAAAAACGAGCGTGCATTAGACCACTCGACGACGACACGACGAAGTAAAACTTCTGCACAATAGGCCTGCACTGTGTCATAGATATACGAAACATAACTGGCTATGAGAGAAAGAATGTATGTGTACTCGCACCTCTCTCTTTTGCTCTTTTCGCCTCGCTCAATCACACTTTTCGTAACGCTCTCGTCACGTATTCACTAGCTTACTCCCCAAGTCAAGCTTACGTACGTTTTACTTCAAAAATAAACACAAAATGAAATCGACATAGGCATTCGCATAAATATTATCACGATCACGATCGCGATTCAGCCTGTAATATCCCACTGTTGGGCATAGGCCTCTTCCCTATGTAGGAGAACGCTGCTTCAATGCGGGTTCGCGGATATATTCCCTACTATGAGTAACGATCGCCATCAGGTGTACATGATAACAACCGGGACCGACGACTTAACGTGCTCTCCGAGGCACGGTGGGGAGACCCACAAGGACTGCACGATAAATAATAATAATATATAAATATTATACAGAATTTTAATTTTGTTTTATTAGATTTTTGTTTTAATTACCCCTCGAATCAAAATAGACTTTGATGTCGAAACATTTCAACAGAAAATCGAGACGACCTTTAATGAATTACGATTAAAGGTCAAAAGTCACAACCTTTTTTGGCTAAAAATTTATTATTCAAAGACAAAGGTTACAGATTCCTTTTTTTATAATGTATCCTAAATGGTAAGGGTTATTGACACAGCGATATTAAAATTTGTTTTGAAATATATTGTATACTTGCCGACCCGAGCCCCACTTCGTTGGGCGTTAGTTATTTTTTTGATGCAAATATATAGTAAAGTTTTCATCTCGCGCGTATTTCTCGGACTTGATTTACATATACTATTATTTTTCACTGAATTATTTGTTCAATAACAATAAAATATAGCCTATGTCACTCTTGAATAGTGTAGTTTTCTGGTAGTGAAAGAAATTTCATGATCGGATCAGTATTTGCGACGATTACCCCCTACAAACAAACAAAGTTAGAAACTTTACCTCTTTATAATATGTATTAGTATAGATTAAATATCACTAAAATTTATTTTCTAGTTTCATTATTTTTAAGTTATAAAATTACAACACTATAGTAACGAACACAAAAAAATGTCCATTTTGGTTTGCGGAAATGATGCGCTTACATAGGTTTCGGCAATTCATATACATGAATTGCCGAATATAAAAAACTAGCTTCTGCGCGCGACTTCGTCCCCGTGGAATAGGACCAATTCTGTCATACATGATTTGAGCGAAACTTTAACCGTTTACGCCGCGGAAGCTCTCATAAGGAAGAAAACACCGATTTTGAAACATTCTTCATTGGTGCTACGCTCCTATTAGTCTTAGCGAGATGATATATAGCCTATAGCCTTCCTCGATAAATGGGCTATCTAACACTGAAAGAATTTTTCAAATCGGACCAGTAGATCTTGAGATTAGAGCGTTCAAACAAACAATCAAACAAACAAACTCTTCAGCTTTATTATATTAGTATAGATAAAATAAAAAACCGATACTGAGGTATTTCGTATCCTTAACTTTTCTTAAGACCATAATCATCATTCTTAGATTATTATGAGTATGAAAAGTCACACGTCTTCCAATGACTGTATTATCGTCTCCGTCAGACTTCGTCATAATGACGACCCCTTATTCAATTAGCGCTGACTCTCGAATCTCACAGATTATCTGGCACAATGCCACCTGAAGAAGCCAATACGGAAGCTATAAATCGATATCGACAACCGATTCTAAATCGTATAATCATAACATCACTAGTAAGATTTTTTAAGATTGCGATTTCACTATCAATACTTCACTACATATTATAAAACAAAGTCGCTTCCCGTCTGTCTGTCTGTATGTATGCTTAGATCTTTAAAACTATCCAACGGATTTTGATGCAGTTTTTTTAATAGGTAGAGTGATTCAAGAGGAAGGTTTATATGTATAATACATGTATAATACGTTAGAGAAACACTTATAATTTTAGAGGTTTCTAACGTATCTTTTGTTGTAGATAGTATTTATTATCAGCATTGCACCCGTGCGAAGCCGGGGCGGGTCAGTAGTATTTTTATATACTCGTTTAAGTTATTTTTTTTATCGCTGGGAAATGCTTCTACGCACCCGGCCGGAGTGTGGGGCTCCCGGCCCGGAGTAAACGACCATGAATACCCATTAAAACCTCGCAGTGCCCCCATCGTCATAGCGGGGTGCCACGGGTTCACTTTCGCATGCTACTGTGACGCCCCGACTTTTAACCTTAGTAGATATTATAATAGCTAGTAACATAGAACAATAGGTATTAGCATTCCGCCCGTAACATCCCACTATTGGGCATAGGCCTCTTTCTCCATGTAGAAGAAGGGTTGAAGCTTAATCCACAACGCTGCTCCACTGCGGGTTGGCGGGTATGTTCCTTACTATGAGTAACGATCGCTATCAAGTGTATATAATAACAAAAGTTACCGACAGCTTAACGTGTTCTTTGAGGCACGGTGGGGAGACCCACAAGGACAGATATCCAAATCGGAAAGAAATATTTGTAAAAATACAAATATCCATCCCGACCGGGAATCGAACACGCAAACCGTCGCTGTTTTAGGCGACTACTTGCACCACTAGACCGGAGTGGTTGTTGAATATCAATAGGTTGTTGAACCATGTTACTTAAAAAAAAATACAACCGAATAGAGAACCTCCTCCTTTTTTGATGTTGGTTAAAAATAGCATCATGACGTGGTTGTATCCATCACGATTACTGAGCTGAGTAAAATAAAGTTTCCAATCTAATATTACATTACATCAAAATCAAATCCTTTTTCACATTAGTGTGAGACAAATGTGTTTGGAAGGAAATACTTTGGTTTACTTTTATTCTTATTTATTTTCTTATTTCATCTTTAAGACTGTTATTTGTCTTTCACTGATGTCTTACAAACTTGAAAATATATTGAGATGTACCTACTAGTATGGAATTGTTTACAGTGTATAGTGTAAATTGTTTTCTAATGTTTATGCGAATTTCACTCTTTATAATGAAACTAGCCGACCCGTGCCCACTTCGTTGGGAGTTATAATCCATTTCACATAAGAAGGGTACGGTGAAATTTGATATGTTCCAATACACTCTCACTATTTTCAGCAAATCAGATAAATATAAATGTTATAAAATCACCAATTAATTTCTAAGGCAAATAATAATGCTTGATTAGATTGAATTGTTGACACGGCACGTCAGAGGGCGCAGGTTCAAATCGTGCTGATTTAAAATCTTTATATATTTTTATCTTTTTCCTTTTATCTTGTCACTCCTGAATAGTGTAGCTTTCTGTTAGCGAAAGAATTTTCATGATCGGATCAGTATTTGCGAAGATTACCCCGTATATACAAACAAAGTTATAAACTTTACCTCTTTATAATATTAAGTATAGATAACTTTTTTCGAATTTTATCTCGATTTATTATGTTTTTAGATGCCCGACGTTTCGGATACTTTATAAGTTTATAGTAACCATGGTCACGGGTGTCATGTCCTCCAGTGACAAAGTTGCTTCATTATAATGTATGTGCAGGCGGCAATACACCCTACAGCGGCATACAAACTGAGGTAGGGCACAGCAGGAAATTTCCTGCTCAAAATATGGAGCACCCCGACTGGGGTAGTACCTCGACCTTATAGAAGACCACAGCTAAATAATACTGTTTTTTAAGCAGTATTGTGTTCCTGTTGGTGAGTAAGGTGACCAGAGCTCCTGGGGGGGGGGGATAGGGTCGGCAACGCGCTTGCGACGCTTCTGGTGTTGCAGGCGTCTATAGGCTATGGTTAGGGAATGCAATCCCGCAACAAAATTTCAATCCCGGTATTTGCGGGACTGAGAGATCTAAGTCCCGCGGGATCCTGGTATTTGCGGGATCCCGCATTTTTCTGAAAGTCATTGAGAAAAAGGCGAAATCCTGTATCATAAATGCATCTAGAACTAAAAAAGAAACAAAGATATATTATTTAAAATTACGTATTGAGAAATTAATAAAAATAAAAGAATAAAAGTTATTAAAAAGAGACATTAGGTAGTTTAGGCATTATTTTGAAAGTAACTGGGCATAAAACATAGCATGTTAATAGTCTTGTCTGCCAAACAACTCCTAACTTTATATGCCAGATAGCCAGCAGCAGAAAACGCTCGTTCTGCTTCAACGCTTGTGTGTACAACTGTTGATAACGCCTTGTAGACGAATTGAAGATATTCGCCTTTTAATCCACTTGACTCAAACAAATTCATTTCTTTCTCGAGAGAATGAACTCCGGAATGAGTGCGACAAGCAGTTTTAAAACTCGATAGTTTAAAATGCTACGTATTTATTATCATATCAAAATTTCGACCCAGCGGGATTCGAACCCGCACCCCTGGCATACCATGTCGGTGCTCTAGCCAATTAAGCTATGGAACGATTTCCAGCAGAATCGAAATTTTTGATATGATTTTATTCGGTTTTAAGCAACTGTGAATGGAAGTGGTGAAGAAACCGGAAACGAATCCCGCTGGATCGAAAATTTGATATGATAATAAATAACATTTTATAACTTCCTCATGAGTGGGAAACACAAAAATAAAAATAATACGAATCGATAGAGTTTGTTTAAGTTAATCTCGAAGAGATATCGGTTCAGGCTCTACAGTTTCAGCTTGCATCATTGCGGCTACTGTAGCAAGACGTAAATCATCATGATCTTCGTCATGAGCCGAATCTCGCGCGCTTTCGTGTGCCGAACAACACAAGGCGTTTACCGTTGCGCAGTCCCGCTAATCCCGCGGGATCCCGCTCGATTTATGTGTGGGACTGGTCCCGCAAAAATAGTGCGGGATCCCGGTATTTCGGGATCCCGGTATCCCGGTATTGCAATCCCTAGCTATGGTAATCACTTACCATCAGGCGAGCCGTACGCTTGTTTGTCGACTTAGTAACATAAAAAAAAACCCTGTCATAAACTCCTCTTTTTTCCTTTTTTTTATAAATAAATACGAGTACCTATCTTATAACATTCACACACGGTCGTCTGTTTCAAGGTAAGTAACTTAATGCTTGTGTTATAGGTAACAGCCGGCTGATATAGCTAAATATTGTTTAATAAATATACATGGAAATAATACATATACCTATAAATATTACACCCAGACTCGGTCGGGAATCGAACCCACAGCCCGCGGAGCAGAAATCAGGGCAACTACAAACGGCGCCAACGGGCTAGTCGGCCTCTTATGTCGTAGATTTTCATGGTAGGTGTACCACTTAAGATCAGATCAGGTGCTCTCAGCTCGTTTTCTTTATTATGTAGGTACTAGTAAAGGCGTCTGTAAAGTAAATTTATATATACAGCAATTTAATAATCACTAAATATTAAATACTTGTACTTACTTGACGTACAACGCCCAATAATTATAAATTTTCCTAGTAATAACTATGTAATCTATGTGTCCTAGTACTGGTTATGCACAGCTTTCTATGAAACCGTTCCTGTATGTACGATTCCAAGTGATGCTTTAGTATTGGTACAAGTCGATTTTTTGTCCTTGTAATGTACTTCTCTAAAAATATTCCCATCTGAACGGGGAGAGTATTTTTCAATCAAGACACGAATCTTTTATACAATAACAAGAAAAGCGTGTATGATGGTTATTATCAACGTAATTGGAGGCTTTGAGTAGGTCGAGGGTAGACGCGCACGACGGATTTCATTGCGGTACTTTTTCGCAACATTAAAAACCAAATTTTATAAATTTCTCTGTTTTCTGTTTACTTTTCATCATATATTACATGTCAAATTATAATGGCTCCTTATTAAAAGTTATAGAGCGCTTTTCCTTTTTTGTATTTCAAATATATATTGATCAAGTATAATACAAATCACAACAATTGAAACGAAAAACTAATATCAGTTCATTTTAAAATGTATAGAAGAAATTCATATAAATGATAGTTAAAATACATGCACCGCAATATGAAATTTTACGGAATCCTATTGCAAAACGCAAATCCGATTTAGCGATATATTTCCGTTACGGATTAAAAAACACAACGCGCTTACCGCAGTGCGTAGTTACATCATCTCAGAAGAATACGGCGACTCGTCAGAGGTTCCTGAGGGATATTTTTAGAAAGGTTTTTGTTAGACGTCAATATCCTATTGTGTCTGCTCTGTTGACTATAAAACTTTTGGATTAGCTTCGATGTTAAGAGATATAAATAGCCTAAAAGTATCACAATGGCCTTTCATTTTCAATGAATACGGGGTGGCTGTTGATTTATTGTCAATCTTTACAGACGAGCTACGATTTTTCATTTGGTTGGTAGGTATATACTTTATACTTTTACGCGATTATTGTTAAAACTTTATCTTTTTTATGAAGTTGGTGATTTATAATGGCGTACCTAGTTTTATTCTTGTATTTATTTCGAGTTGTGAACACTCTTGTAATGCTCATGGAGTTTTATTCATAGGCTAAGTTTACTATTAAAAACTTTTACCAAAGAATACATAGTTTATTTTTGTTCGTCACCTTTTCTTGCCACCACGACAGATTGTGCTTTAAAAATATATTTAGTAGCTATGAATATTGAAAAAGTTGAGATAAACCAAAATTAACGATAAAAATATAGCAATATTAGAATGATATGTAATACCTATTTTCTATTCTTATTACTTCTCTGTTTGACTTCACATTCATGTTGAATTTTTTCTATTATTTTTGGGAGGCCTTAATATATCTAGATAGACTATACGAAATTAATCCTATAAATTAATAGCAGTCGAAATCAGTATAATATTCATTGATTCAAAAAAATGTATAGCATGTGTTACTTGGAAAGAAATAAATATAAAAAAAGCGAGTGTGTTTTAGACCACACGACTGCAGTAAAACTAACGAAACATCTCTCTCTGTCTATCTTCACTAACTTATATTTCCCTCTCAACTTCCGTTTGCTTCGCCCGTTCACACCTTTCGTAACGCTCTCGTTACGCATTCTCCAGCTTACTCCCCAAGTCAAGCGTGTATAAAGAAGTTTTACTTCAAAAACAGAAGTAATCAGTGCACTGTTCTAAGAAAATGTTCTCTGTCATAACCTTTGAATTCATTCAGAAAATAACAACATAACAACATACATCATTAGAAGACGGTCGAATAAATCATGTAACAAACAAAATATAGAGCAAAAATATATTACGGCCTAGTAAGCTGACAATCGCTACGTAAATATACGTAGGTACGTTCTTTAGGACGTTGTTAGTAGTTGGCGGCGGTCCATGACCTCATAAAAGAATATGCGGAAACTATGTTTTGCCCTTTTTTAACCCTCATTAGGAGAAAAAAAATGTGTAGAAGTAAAAAAAAAGTATTGTGGGTACTGAGAAAATAGTAATTTAAGAAGTAAGTGTTTGAAAGATTAAGGGGTTAGTGAATGATATATTATGTAATCTATATATATATAAAAGAGATTTCCACCCATTGACTCATCACGATATCTCTGGAACCATAAGGCGTAGAGACTTGAAATTTGGTAGGAATATTCCTTTCGCCGAGTAGAGGTCAGCTAAGAACAGATTTTAGGAAAGTCCACCCACAAGAGGGGGTTGCGGGGTTAATAACATATATGGCAAAATAACCGTTTGCGAGGACAGCTAGTATGTATATATGAGGTCTATGGTTCGAAAGAAATATAGGGATAGATTGAAATCGATTGAAACAGTAACGTGACGTTTTACTGCGTAACGTCTCTTACATGAAAGATATCAATATTTTTTCAAATGGCAATCGTTTGTATGGAGTAAATTCCAGTCACGTGGACACATAATTATTTTTTATATATTGAATAACTTTATAACGTTTTTTTTTTCTCAAAAAACATCAATAAAACGAGTAGGAATACGGGAGTCATTTGCGCTGCTGGCTATTCAAAATGTTCATCGATGTTGATGAGTGATGACGACCGCTCGACGGCACGTTAGTGATCGCGGCTTCGATCCCCGCACAAGACAAATATTTTGCGTAGACCATACAGATGTTTGACATGGTCCAGACCATCTGTGATTGTGTTGCATCATTGCATGAATTGTTAGTACCTCAAAACAGGATTCACATCGTACTTAGGTTAGTGAATCGGGCGCGTGGATTTTCCAATATTTTTGGTTTAATTTTGTCTGTATTGTATTTTCTGGAAATTTCTCCCTGGTGAATACGTTGGAGGGTAAAGTGAGATGTCAAGTGGATGGTAAAGATTTACCTTTATTCAGGACAAAGATTCGACCCTAATCTGTCGCGTTGCTCCAGCCTGGACTGATAAATAAACGTGTCCGAATGATAAGTCGAAATCGCCCAATACGTAGAACCTGTGTCCTAATCGATTAAGCGTGACCTTAATTCAATCTTTTTCTATACAATTATGTCGGCAAACAAGTGTACGTCTCACCTAATAGCGATAAGCGATTAACGTAGCCACTAGACGCCTGCAATAGGCTAGAAGCGTTGTAAGCGCGTTGCCGACCCTACCCCCAATTCCATCTAGGAGCTCTGGTCACCTTACTCACCACAGGAACACAAAACTACTAAAAGCAGTATTATTTAGCTGTGATCTTCTGCTCCAGATTTTGAGCAGGATATTTCTGCTGTTCCCTACTTCAGTTTCTTTTTACATGACCTTTAAATTGCAGTTAAAGATAAAGATACAGACAGGTTAAAACAAATGACTGATGTGGTTTTAGTTCGTGAATCCCCCTTAAGAGAAATAATAATAATAATATTAAAAAGTGTAAAAGGCTTAAACAAATTTACAAAAAAGGGCGACCTTATAGCAAAAGATATACTTATCGCAAAAGAGGAAGAAGTAGATGAGGAAGGCGGAGGAAATGATACTTAGATAACCTTTGTGTCGTGTTTAATATATTTACAAAATCTAGATTGCGTCGTTCTACGTACTGTTATATTTTGTTTAATTACCATACAAACGTGAAGAAAATACATACCTATTACACATTCACAAAAATACCTATTAGGTTATGTTAAGTTACACAGTAATAGGCATGTCGTTCAACAATCATTCGCAACAATCCAAAGAAGAAGAAGAAGAAGAACAATAGAATTATAATACAATTTTTAATAATAATCAAAAAAAAAAAAATTAACAATTAGGAAGGTTAGGGAAATCTGGCAGGCTGGGCACCTCAGTTATACAGACTGTTATAATTTTTTAGGTAAGTGTAAGGCGTTTATTACTGATGTAGAAATGTAGAATCCAAGATAATTAGTTTTCTACTACTTATATAAAACACTTCTAACAATTAAATCAAGTAGTATGTAATTTAAGTTGTTATGTTAGTAATATTTTTTATTGGCTTAGGTACATAGTAGGTACCTAGAGTAAAATTGTTGAAAGGGGACGTTCTGTGCTAAAAGTCCAAATTACTAAGTTTGTAATTTAAATTCTTATTTCGTTCTTTACTAAACCTTTTTATAATACCTATTCAATTTTAATTTGACTAACAAATAATAAAATAGAGACGTAAAAAATTTATCGCTGAGAAAGTAATTCTATAATTTGCGTATTTGCTATTTTATTTTCGATGGCGCGTTATAAAGTATTCTTAACAAAAAATATACATAGTCTTAAAACTCTCGGGACGGGAGTCTCATTCATTCTCAGAATTTATGCAAAGCTACCGATACTCTACATAAAGAAATCTTCTATATAGGAAGGTTCTATATAAAAGAATTTAAGATAGTCTACTCAGTATATAAATGTGTCTATGTGCCAACTAATTGTGAAATTCACAGTATAATGAAACCGCTACAAAAAAGTGTGTTTTCGGAAGTATAAATAAGTAATTTGTTTCGGTCCGACCTTGACCTACTCATCTCCAGCTCGTCACGTCCCCTCGGGCTAGGGTTCTATCTAAATGATTCTGCTTGTCACGTTATAGCTGTTTTTATTAGCGGCCAAACTTTATTGAGATTTATTGTTGATTAGTTCAATTTCATCCGCAATTTTACTCTTATATTCTTGGATTTTCGTATCCTTATATTTTTCCTTTGGCTTCAAGTTCTATACATATTATGATGTTTCATTAAGACATTTCTGGTTCGTATAATCCTATGGTGAAATGAATAAAAAAGATAGATACAACACGATACTATTCAGCTGGTAACATCCTACTGCTGGGCAATTGCCTCTTTCTCCATGTAGGAGAAGGACTGGAGCTTAATCCACCACGCTGCTCCAATGCGGGTCGGTGGATACTATAAGTATCGCTATCAAATATTTAAAATTACAATAAAAAATATAGGCTTACATATAATTATTTAGCGACAAATTAACCGGTTTATGATAGGCTGTCAATGACTGTAACAGTAGTATTTAAAACAAGCCCTAAGGGCTAGTTACCTTAGTAAGCAAATCGAACGTATTTGTGAGTATGTAAAGTCTGGGTCCTGGACTTTAGTATAGGTACAATTAATACTGATTACCCAGGGGTTAGCTTATGCGGGTTCGCTCAACGCACAAAGCGAATTTTTTGATAGATACTACAGATATTATAATGGCCGTTTGAGATTTTGTTGTGTGTATTTTTAAACATTAGAATGAATATAAAGAATGTTAAAGGTTTATTTAAATTAATACTTTCTAAGTTTATCGAGTATAAGCTAGTATTTACGTTTCTAAATATTAACCACGATCGAAAAGTGTTTTCACAATAATCTAAATCATATTCATAAATAGTTGATTTCTTTACAGAAATTTTAAAAGTATACGGCGAACGATTGACGGAATGGGAGAGAACAGAAGTTCGCAAGTACCCCGAGGTCTGGTTCCTGGGGCTTGAAGCAAACAAGGTGCAGGCGCGCTCAAACCTCCCCAACAACTGCGGCTTTGACGACGAAAATGGAAGCTATAATAAAGTAAGATGGTTTTCTAATAACTTAGTTTTAGAATGTTATGTTCAAATTGATCAGTTGAAATAAGCTCTTCACACAGAGGTTTTAAATGACCTTTAACGTGATCTGACAATTAAGTAATCTTACGAGGCGCAGATTAAAAAAAAAAGTGTGTGTGTACTTATGTACGCACGTAAGAAGTTATACTTCAAGCTAGAGTATTAAAATACCTACTTCCAAAAAACCTACCACTTAATAATTAGACAATGAGTACACAACGCCATCTCTTAGAAATGATAAAGACTACTTTCTTGTTTTAGTCCATAACGCCATCTCTTAGAAATGATAAAGATTACTTTCTTGTCTGCAAAACTAGCGGCATCTATTCATGCATGCTTGAACTACTTCGTATCCACACGCGCATTGTAAAAATTTACTCTCATCATTTTTCTCTAACGCGCCAAAAGAAGTATAACTTCAAGAAAAAAAAAAAACGCGCAAAAGAAATAGTTTAACCATTATACGTGTGTAATTTTTTTTTGTTGTTGAACTTAATGTACTGCTGAAACTAGAAGCGACAAAAAACATTTCGTTTACAATGCTAATGTAACCCACTTTTTCGTTGAATAGAAATACGCTTTTAGATTCTGAAACTCGTGTAAAATTACTTCATTAGTAGTTTCCTAATGTTTACGCGAATTTCACTCATAATGTCCTCCTATCAGTCCTCCCGTGACCATGATTGCCGTGAAGTATCCGAAACGTCGGGCATGTAAAAAAGCTAATAAACGGCGATAAAATCCGAAAAAAATTGTTGCATTATAATTTATTAGTAGTGTTTATATTTGTTTGACTACTAGAACAGAAAATAGATTACGTAAAGAGACAAATGTTTTTGTTTCAACATGGTTAAATAAAGATGTTTTTTTATATTACTGTAGTCTATCGGGTCTTCTACTTAAGGGCCTGATTTACCAGTTGTAGATAAAATTTATCCTACAAGTAAGTTACGTTTAGACTGTAACATCAGGAGGTAGTTAGAACTAGATTCTTCTCAATTATTAAACTACAACATAGAAAACAACTTTAGATTAATATTTGCGAATAGAAATATAGTGAAATTCGATTGTAAAGAAGAACATTCAGTCTCATACTTGTAACTGTTGAATATCGTCATCAATCAAATAGCGTAACTAGTGAAAGTGGCTCTAAGTAAAGTTTATCTTCGCTTCAACTTGCAATATCCCACTGCTGGGCATAGGCCTCTTTCCCCATGTAGGAAAAGGATCAGAGCTTAATCCACCACGTTGCTCCAATGCGGGTTGGCGGATATATTCCCTACTATGAGTAACTGTAACGATCGCTATCAGGTGAATATGATAACAACCGGGACCGACGGCTTAACGTGCTCTCCGAGGCATAGTGGGGAGACTGCACAAACACCCAGACCACGGCAAACATTTGCATGGCCAATACAAATGTTTGTCATATGCGGGGATCGAACCCGCAACCGACAACGCAACAGCCACAAACCAGTGCTGTGACCGTTGCGCCAACGCGTCGTCGTTATCTTATTTTCTTTAAAATTAATATTATATTTTGCAGCAAATCCACGATCACATAGCCTACCGGTACGAAATACTCGAGGTGATTGGCAAAGGGTCATTTGGTCAGGTGATCAGAGCACTCGACCATCGCAGCGGGAACCAAGTGGCTATCAAGATCATCAGAAATAAGAAGAGGTTCCATCACCAGGCTCTCGTAGAGGTTGGGATACTTTTTGATATACATACTCGTATATTCTTAGGCTTACCTCAGGCGTTGCGAATATTTCTTTATTTTTTCTAAACGCGATTTTGATTTTCGTTTCCTATCGAAAAGATAAAACTGAATTATTTTGTTCGTAGCTTTTATCTAGGGAATTATTTAGGTCTTCAGTATGATGGCAATCTATAGCGTGACTCAATAAGTATTAGTTTTTAAAAATAATTTTAAAATCATGAAATTAAAAACAGCTAAATAAATTTCCAATTCCTTTTTATCTTACAAACCTATTTACTTCTTGCCCTACTTTGAGGAAAAGTTCCGGCTACTACGATCAGCTAATCTTGAACCTGTATAAAAAAAAAAGTTAATACTTAAAATCGAACCCATATAATATGATATAGGTAATTCCTATTAACATTAATGTGGTTTTAGGTTCGAGTCCTCGATCACCTCAGATTAAAGGACAAGGACCAAACGCACAACGTCATACATATGCTGGATTATTTCTACTTCAGGAACCATCTGTGCATCAGCTTTGAGCTTATGAGGTGAGTGATAAATTAATAATAACAACTACAGTTTATCTATACTTACTAATATTATAAAGCTGAAGAGTTTGTTTGTTTGAACGCGCTAATCTCAGAAAGTGCTGGTCCGATTTAAAAAATTCTTTCACGACTAGATAGCCCATTTATCGAGAAAGGCTATAGGCTATTTTTTTTTTCAAATTAACGCGTGTGAAACCGGGAGGCACAGCTAGTTGCTTTATAATGGTCGCAAGATGTTTTTTATTATGTCTTTGTGCCATTTTTATAGAAGCATCTAGGAATATAATTTTAGGCTCTTATCACTTATAGCACTAAAAGAGCTGCAAATGCCTTATTGGCTACAAATAAGACACTGTAGAACGGAACTAAAAACTGGAAAAGCATATTAACTTCATATTTTAACACTTACTGCCCAAAATTCAGCTGTTTCATGCCGGTTTTTTATCAGAGTGTAGCGCTAAGCCCATCAGAATAGCCATACATTTTACCCTAAACATGATAGGCGAGAATCATAAACTTAATATACTTAAAAGCAATTTGCGATAATGGCGGTACAACTAAAAAAATATCGTGATAACGCACGTTTTCTCTGTGTGCTTTGAAATTTATAACAATATCTGACAAGTGAATCTTAAGTACGAAACTCTTTAGATAAAACGTGGCTTTCTAACAGAAATCTTTTCTAAAGAACCGAGAGATTATTCAACGTCGTTGAAGACGCCATGGTCACCCGTGACTAGTGTCACTATAATAGCTATAAATCTTTTGTCGTATTGTTATATTTTACTAATATTATAAAGCTGAAGGGTTTTTTTTGTTTGTTTGTTTGAACGCGCTAATCTCAGGAACTACTGGTCCGATTTAAAAAATTATTTCAGTGTTAGATAGCCCTATTATCGAGGAAGGCTTTAAACTATATATCATCACGCTAAGGCCAATAGGAGCGGAGCAGTAATGAAGAATGTTTCAAAATCGGGGTTATTTTTTTTCCTTTTGAGAGCTTCCGCTGCGTGCGCTGCGTAAACAGTTACAGTTTCGCAAAAATAATGTATGACAGAATTGTTCCCCTATAAAAGTTCCACGCGGAAGAAGTCGCGCGTAGAAGCTAGTAGTTACATATAATAGAATAGTAATCGATGTTAATAGCGGAGGTTAATGAATGACACTGCAGGCACTGTGTCACGCCGTACCAGGAAAATGGAAACTTGAACTCCAAGTTTCCGACTGCGCAAAGTAAACGTCTCCTTTCTGGGTTATGCTATCCACATGTGTAATAATATCCCACAAACAATTTTACAATTGTCTCAATTTAAAGTTTTTATTAAAAATAAATAAATATATAAAGCTTATAATTTGGTGCAGGATAACATTGTCTCGGTTGTTATTATAAATACCTGATACCGATCGTTACTCATAATAGGGCATCCGCCAACCCGCATTGGAGCAGCGTAATTGATTAAGCTCCAATTCTTCTCCTACATGGAGAAAGGGGCTTGTAACCAACAGTGGATGTTACAGGCCAAATGCGTAATAATTTTAAAAATTAAAAAGTGTTACTCGTGCACAGCGTGAAAGGGAACTCTTCTCGTTCTCTTCCTCGATATATCTCAATTTTTCTCTTTTGGTTTTTCAAAAAATCACAGAAAATTATTTTCCTTAATTTCAGTATAAATCTCTACGAGCTGATAAAGAAGAACAACTACCAGGGGTTCAGCCTCAGCCTCATCAGGCGGTTCTCGAGTTCCCTGCTCCGCTGCCTCAGGCTACTGGAAGGAGAGAACATCATTCACTGTGATTTAAAACCTGTAAGGAACCACACAATTAAACAAACTGTACTTTATGTCAATCTTGATTTTGATATTGCATAATAAGTAATTTACGTTTAGTTAACAAACTAGCGTGCGGCTCACCTGATGGTAAGCGATTACCGTAGCTTATAGACGTCAGCAACACCAGAAGCATCGCAAGCGCGTTGCCAACCCCATACCCAATCCCCCCCAGGAGCACTTTTCACCTTACTCCCAACGTTTAAAAAACCAACAAAATTATCACCTTACTCCCAACGTTTAAAAAACCAACAAAATTATGCAATTTAATGTATTAAATTTTGTAAATATAGCATACTCTCCGGCTCCCAGTAGGTTGTGAAATATGTATCATAGGTCACAAGACACACACAAAGTACAAGCACAAACCCCCAGACCACTTCAAATGGTATAAATATGTGCCCTGTGCAGGGATTGAACGAAATTGAATTTTAGGTCTAATATAATTGTAGCTACCAATACCATAAAGTCAATCTACGGAAAGCCTATTTTACCTGTTTATTGATGAAATTACATTTTCCCGTTTCTTTTTCAGGAAAATATTCTTTTAAAAGCCAGAGGAAGTTCATCAATTAAGGTCATAGACTTCGGCAGCTCGTGCTACACACACGCGAGAGTCTACACGTACATACAGTCAAGGTTCTACCGGAGTCCAGAAGTCATCCTGGGCTTACCGTATGGTACGCCCATTGATATGTGGAGTATGGGTAAGACAACAGAATTATATTTGTTGTATATGGCGAAAAAATCTCAAACATGTGAAAACAATATCTCCTGAAGTCTCAGCCTTATTTTCGGGATTTAACTTTGTGAATATTTAAGTTATATTTCTATTGGCGCGTTAGGGAAACGAGAATGATGAGAGTAAATTATTACGATGCGCGCGCACACCGTCACAAAAAACCGACACTCAGAAGTTAGCTGAACAACGAAGAAGAAGTTAGCAAAGTGAAGTTAGCTAGCCAATGAAGTATAACTTCTTACGTGCGTACATAAGTACACACACACACATTTTTGTTATTACACCTTGATAAGTCAGGTCCTACCAACACTCAGGCCTCCCTCAAATGAGAAGGATTTAAGTTTAACCCACCACGTTATTACTCTGTAGGCGGATATTTTCCCTATCATGAGTAACAATCGCTATCAGGTGTTTATTCAGTTCAGAGGACCGATAACTCTTTGTGCTCTCCAAGTTACAGTAGGAATTACAAAGATAGACCAAGACCGTAACAATATACCCATGTACAAATATTTGCTCATAGCGGGAATTAAACGTCGTGACCATCCCTGTTAAGGCGATTTTTGTCACCATTGCAACAGAACGGTTCTCTATCTGAATATGTATCTGAATCTCTATATAACTCCATAGCAGATAAAACCGTAAAACGTCTCGTGTGTAATATACAGAAAGATCCTCAAATTTAGTTACTTAAACGTAATCTCAGTCATAATCGTCTCCGAAGACGCGTATAACCTTGTTACATAATATCACATAGAACTGTGAATCCGTCTATTGCGTAAATGAGGCAAACGGACGATTGGTATGTCGATATTTGCCGATCGCACGTGGATCTGACTCCTCGCCTTTCTCTCGGCTTTCTACAAACTTGTCGCTTACGTAACAGTCAACTCAACCACACTTGAAATAATAATACAAACGATAATAACATTTATTACAATACGCTAAAGCTTAAAATTGATATCCTTTTTACCAGCTACCGAAACTAATGATGTATACTATGCACCAACAGGTTTGTTTGTTATGGAATTTGATGGTGTTATCGTTCCATAAACGATGCTAAATTTTTTTCCGACGGGAAATCTCAAATAATAATTACAGCTATTAGTTCTAATAGGTAACATCCGTTGTGAAAATTCTGAGGCGAATGACTTTTAAGGTAACGAAATATTTTAATTATGATAATTATGTTATATTAGCTTCTGCGCGCGACTTCGTCGGCGTGGACTCCCCTCCTATTGGTCTTAGCGTGATGACACATAGCCTAATAGCCTTCCTCGATAAATGGGCTATCTAACACTGAAAGAATTTTTCAAATCGGCCCAGTAGTTCCAGAGATTACCGCGTTCAAACAAACAAACAAACAAACAAACAAACAAACAAACAAACAAACAAACAAACAAACAAACAAACTCTTCAGCTTTATATATTAGTATAGATTATTAATTATATAAGTGACAAAGATGAATGACGAAGAACTGTTAATATAGGAGCGCTTGCTTTGATACTGTAAATATTCCTGAGTTTGGTTGAGTAATATTATATTGGCCGATTCTTGTCAGCAGAATCTACATTCTAAATCGATGATAGCGTCAAATTAACTATAATTAATGATTTAAAGAATGTTATATACTTAATGCAATGATGGTTTACACAAATAAATAAATAATTTACTCTTTCTCTTAAAGTTATACAATAATACACCTACCTACCTACAACAGGCGGTCTTATCGCTAAACAGCGATCTCTTCCAGACAACTAGCGTGGTGCTTTTTAAAGTTTACTTTAAGAAAAATATTACAGTAATACAACAATGATATATTACACTTTGTAATTTTTCTTGTATTTGTAATTAAATTAATTTATTTTTCATGAGTACAATAAATAATACATTATTATTATTAAATACGTTATAACAATATGAAAATGACAATTTTATGAAAGCCAGCTTATTTTATTGATTCATTAATATTAAAAAAATTCCCAACTATGTATAATAAAAATTAAAGTCAGAAAATAGTAACAAATTGTTTTCTATCCGTTCTAGTAGTATACAAGCAGCGTTTGTTCCAGGCTGTATCCTAGCAGAGCTGCACACGGGCTACCCGCTGTTCCCGGGCGAGAACGAGGCGGAGCAGCTCGCCTGCATCATGGAGCTGCTGGGCCCTCCGCCGCCCGACCTGCTCATACACGCCACCAGGAAACGACTGTTCTTTGGTGAGTTTGACTAGCCCGTTGGCGCAGTTTGTAGTGATCCTGCTTTCTGCTCCGGGGGTTGTGGGTTCGATTCCCACCCCGAGTCTGGGTGTAATATACATACATATTCATTTATATAATATGTATTATTTATAAGTATGTTTATCGTAAAAAAAAATGTAGCTATACCAGTCGGCGGTTTCCTATTAACCTAAGAATTAAGTTGCTTACTTTAGAAACAGACGACCGTGTGCGTATTGTGTAGATATTTATTTATATTTATATTTTATATTTTTGTGGGTTTTTTTACATAGAAGGGGAAATAGAATGGTGTGAAATGGATTATCTGTGATGAGGGATATTTGCTTGATTAATTATCATTTTTATGGTATATTAATATGGTAGCTAATTATCCTAAGGATACAAGTATAGGTAGTAGATAGGTATTCTGTTGTTTGGTGTGGATTTCTGCTTAAAACAGCGACAAAAAGGTGGTTTTATTATTAAAAAAAAATTGAAGTTAAAATACTTCACTCTTTATTTTCGGGACATGATTGATTTTACGTTACTTTCAAATTTAATATGAAAAATAAAGTTTAAATGTTACTAATTATAAGTGATAAAACACAAAAATCCATAGCAATCCAAAATATTTAAAAATCCAAAGGATTTTTATATAAGGATTGTTAAAAGCCAAAACTGGCCATGATGATAAAAAAAGTATTAAGTAAAAAATTGAATTTTGATCTTTCTACTGCACTGTAACCTCATTTTATAATTAGTCATACATAATTTCAACATAGTCCTTTTACAGACAGTGAAACCATTTCAAAATGTTTACGTTTTACATTCGATGTCCGGAATACGACTGACTCAGTCTTGTCACTAGGATCTTAATGCAATACAATCAAATAGAAATACTTGATCGTTATAATTTTCATTCTAGTAACAAATAAATAGTCAATATTTTTTATTGAAATATTATACATATTTACAATTCACAACTTAAGAACTAAATATTTACAGATAGTTATGGGTCAGGTAAGAAGGATGTCTGCACGGAGTGGTGCCAAGAATGCTGGCAGCATTTTTCCCCGTTTAATCGCTATGCCGATTCTCTGGGCAAAAAATGCACCAGCCCTCTTGACACCAGTGGAGGCAATAAGCGAGGAGCTATCTCTTTTAAAAAATTTTAGCACTGCTACTCCAAGGTCCAAGTATTTCAATTGCAAACAGCACAAAGATGTAATTTGGAATTAGTGACGAATATTTGCGCCGTTTAGTCGTTTCAGCTTTTTCCGCAGCGGCTCCCGCTCCTAATGCTGTAACAAAAATAAACAAAGATAATAAATATTTCGTTAATACAATCGGAATGAGGGTTAAAAATAAAATACATTTTATAGAAGGTTCATAATAATTGATGAAATTACTACTAAATACACAAAAATACGATGTAAAAAGTAAAAAATCGGGTCAAAATTGAGAGTAAAAGTACGTACTCCGTAACATTATTCCAAACTTGATCATCATTACTTTCCACTCTATTTATGACCAAATCTTTTCACGTGTAATAACGCTACGTTTTATAGCCTATTATAGATGAATAAACTTTCAAAAGTGTATTATTTTATTTTAACAATAACGCGTTGGAAATAACAGACGAATATTTGTAATATATTGTTTTAAGCTAACGCGATTACTTTTCCTAATCTATACATATAATAAAATGGTAGGAAAGTCAAAACTGTACATTTAATATTTTTTTAAAAGAATACTTGGGGTGTGATCTACAATCGATACCGAAGCCAAAAATATAGTTTTTAGAATTTTTGTCTGTTTGTCTGTATGTATGTCCGGGATAAACTCTAAAAGTACTGAATGGATTCACTTCAAATTTGGCACGAATATTATTAAGAAGTAGGGTCAGAACATAGGCTACATATTATCACGCTATCACCTACGGGGAACGAGCAGTAAACGCACGCAGACGACGTCGCGGGCAGCAGCTAGTTTAATTTATATTTATTCGGGTGCGTACTACGTTTATTGTTTTATTGAGTCCCTATATTTCGGCAATTTTTCGATCGCCATGAATCAGCCTCCCCGTGATCATGGCGATTGAAACATTGCCGAAATATAGAAAAAAAAATTGTGTGTCAGCTACGACGCACGACTGGAGTTTACCCCTTCAGATCGACTGTCTAAATAGGCACAAAAAATACTTACTAGTCTTAAGAAAAAGATTAATACCATATCAAATGGTAAATAAACGAATAAAGTAACGCAATCTACCGCGCGATGCCGCTATTAGGAAACTATTATTAGTCTATCGACGACGTATTCTTGGTTTCCGACGTTTTTTATTTGCCTTTTCAGCTGGCAACAAAAAACGTAACGAGGTAATTCGTTCAACAGATTTTACACCTCACCTTTTTTAAATGAAAATCGATTCTTAAGGAGTAAACTCCAAAAACGTGGTATAAGCCGAACAGATATAAATTTAAATACGAATATTTGTACGTACTATATAATATTGTGTCCGATCCTTCTCCTACACGGGGAAGAGGCCTATGCCCAACAGTGGGATATCACAGGCTGAATCGTGATATAATATTGTGTATTAGTATAGACATATAATCGTAATTTTCGTCATTGTTGCAGACTCAAAGGGCTCGCCGAGATCAGTGACCAACTCAAAGGGTAGGAAGCGGCGGCCGGGGTCGCGGACGCTCTCCACGGCGGTCCGCTGCGACGACCCCACCTTCCTCCACTTCCTACACCGGTGTTTGGAGTGAGTATATTTTAGTTTATTATCTATATAATAAAAATGAATGTTGCTAAGCGCATAAGTCGAGAATGGCTCGACCAATTCGGCTAAATTTGGCCCGGCCCACGGAAGGTTTTAATAATAAATAAAAAAATTAAAAACGAAAATTGCGTGGACAATACATCAACTATTGACAGAACGAAGTCTGTCCGGGCAGCTAGTCTATATATACAAAAATCAATTGCTGTTCGTTAGTCTCGATAAAACTCGAGAATGGCTGGGCCAATTTGGCTAATTTTGATCTTGAAATGTTTGTGGAAGTTCAGTAAAGTTTTAAACGGTGAGAAACATAAATAACATGTAACGGAAAATACTAAAAACAACAATTTAATTTTCCAATACAAAATGTTCCTGGCGGAGAAATTTAATGTCTTTTGTTAAAAACGTCGTCAATTGGTTGTCAAATATTTATAGGTGCGTTCAGAAAGTGTTTTGTGTAAATTTTTCACAAATATAATTATGTAGGTGATACGAAGTTCACCGGGCCATCTAGTTGTTAATAAATATAATCGATTAGCCCGTCGTGCGTAGTCTAATGTGATTTTGTTTACTAGATAGAATTTTGAGGTAACTGTGCAGTTTGAATCTAAATTTTATTTCTAGGAAACAAAATAAATTAAATAAATGAAGTTAGTTATACGAGTACACGCACATTAAAAAACGGATAGACAGGTTGGAAACGGTCGTAAGAGTTAATGTAGATAGTAATTAATTTTAATATGATAGGCATGCGATACTTACGATGATATGATGCTAAAATTACACAACATATGACATACATATATAAAAAATTGCATTTCTATGTTAGAGCTTTTAAAATTTGACGAAACTAACAGGGCCATTATATCTTAATTATTCGCAAGATCATAAATTTTGTTTTGATTACGTTAAACGAATGAAATTTTAAATGCATCTTTAATATTATGTAACTTGATAAAAATCATTTTAATTTACATTAAGTACATAAATTATGTTATGCTTTATTCCATAGAAGACTAGGTCGAATTTATTGCTGAATAGCTATTAATTTGGTTATTAAATGCGAATTAATTAATCTATAATAGTATTATAAAGCTGAAAAGTTTTTTACAACTTGTCGACAAACAAGTGCACAGCTCACCTGATGGTAAGCGTTAGGTAAAAGCTGAAGCATCGCAAGCGCGTTGCCGACCCTATCTCCAATCTCTCCCAGGATCTTTGGTCACTTCACTCACTAACAGGAACACAACACTGCTTGAAGGCAGTATTATTTAGCTGTGATCTTCTGTAAGGTCGAGGTACTACCCCAGTAGGGCTGCTCCAGACTATGAGTAGGAAATTTCCTGATGTGCCCTACCTCAGTTTGTTTTCTTCAAACGCGCTAATTTTGGTAACTTCTAGTTCGAATTGAAAAAATATTTTTGTGTTAAGTGACGTATTATTTTATCAAGTAAGTCTATTTTTTCCTCAAATTAACGCGTGTAAGGCCACGGGGCTCAGCTAGTATTTATGTAATAGAGTTAAGGCGTTTGTTTGTTTATTTGAATGCGCTATTTTTGGGATTTATAGAAATGATTTGTTAAACACATTTTGGGTACAATAATGGTGGCGAAAAGTAAGTATTGGAATCTAAGTTAACACTTCTAACTTAATCATGGCTTGTTCCAACAGTTGTAGAGAAAGATTAATCTACAAATAAGTTACGAGTAAACGATTTATGCATTTTTTCGTTGTTGAATTATGACTATGTAAATTTATGTAAATAGAGCACATTACATAATGCACTATTGTAAACGTTCTGAATGTCTTACGAAAATGTGATAAACAAATCTTTAATATACATACGTCATAATAACTATCATATAATAAGTTATATAATTATGACCTTTCGAGAAAGAATTTAATTAATATGTTACATCAATTTCTTTTGTTATTTGAGATAACAAAGCTCCCTTGTACTGCTATTTTAATAAAGTTTTGACAACAAATGGGTGTGTCACATTAGACGTTTGATGAAAAGGTCAACGTACTTTTAAACCGAAAATGGGACTTCTGATTGTATGGATAATGTTATTGTATTTTTTTATACAATGAAATTCATTCTATAAATATCATACTTTATTATAAACTAGCTGTGCCTGCGACTTCGTCCGCGTTTTGCGTATTTACATGTTCAACGTGATTCTATAAAGTAGTGACAATCACATCTAAATCGGAGAAGCCGTTTCTGAGATTACCGTGCACAACAGACAAAAATTCTAACACTCATTGTTTTGAGTGCTATTTGCGTTGATAGAGGTCTCAATAATATTTTTTCTCATATATCTTCCATGTACAGACAGCAATACGTTACATTTTTATAAAATGTATTGATGATGATGCAGTTATCATCATAATTACCCTCATGAAATTATTGAGCCATTAGGTGATATTATCTAATGGTATATTTGATTAGTTGATGCTAGTTGCATTTACATTTATTTTGACTGTTTAGGATTAATTTTAACTGAGGTAGGGCACACTAGGCTGCTCAAAATTGTGGAGCAGCCCGACTGGGGAAGTACCTCGATCTTACAGAAGACCACAGCTAAATAATGCTGAACTAATGCTGAAAAAAAAAACATATTGGTGAGTAAGGTCACCAGAGCTCCTGGTGGAAATTGGGAGTAGGGTTGGCAACGCGCTTGCGATGCTTCTGTTGTTGCAGGCATCTATAAGCTACGGTAATCGCTTACCATTAAGTAAGCCTTGTTTGCCGACAGTTGTATATTAAAAAAAATGATATATTACTATGTATTGTCTATGTACTTGTAACACAAAAACCAGTTATATCATATAAAATAACTATTAAATCGCCATCGATTTCTATTTTTACATAATTGATGTTTTTGATATTATGGAAAGTTGCGTATTGAGTATTTATGATCGGCCACCGGAACGATCATAATAATCATGATACGCGTATTGTAATGTATTGTATTATACGGATTATTGTAAAATCATAACTGATTATTATAATTAAATAAGACAAGTAATTGTTTAAAAGTAGCTGTTACTCGCGGCTTCGCTTGCATTGATTTTTTAATAAAAAGTATCCTATGTTGTTTCTAATACCTCCAAGAGCATGTGTACAAAGTTTCATAATGATCGGTTAAATCAGGGTTTCTTAACCTTTTTCTAGTGATGGACCCCTTTAAAAAATTCAAAGAGTCCACGGACCCTTTCCAAAAAAAAAGAAAAAAAACACAACGATGCTTTACTTCAAGCCCCTTTTATTGTTTGCGATCAAACTTTACGTATAAATAACTAGTGTGACGGTTGCTGCTGCTTATGCTGTATTAGAATATCAAATTGAGGAGTTGTTTTTGATTACGCGCAAAGTAAAAATATTTACTCACAACATAAGTAGGCTTGCCATGGACCCCCAGCTTTCATAACACGGACCCCTTAGGGGTCCATGGACCACAGGTTAAGAAACCCTGGGTTAAATAGTTTTTGCGTGAAAGCATAACAAAAAAACTTACATTCACATTTATAATCTATACTAATATAATAAAGCTGAAGAGTTTGTTTGTTTGATTGTTTGTTTGTTTGTTTGTTTGTTTGAACGCGCTAATCTCAGGATCTACTGGTCCGATTTTAAAAATTCTTTCAGTGTTCGATAGCCCATTTATCGAGGAAGGCTATAGGCTATATATCATTACGCTAAGACCAATAGGAGCGGAGTCCACGCCGACGAAGTCGCGCGCAGAAGCTAGTATTATATATTAGTAGGTATTACTTTTTTAACTTATCCTAAGTACTGCAATAACTGTAAGTGATAATTAAGTACTTCACACTCAACGGCCCCCAGTAGGATTTACTCCAGTGTCGAGGGTCCGGAGACACACAATACACAAGCACAAATGCCTAGAAAGCTTTGAAACTTTAGTAATAATTTATTTTACATAAACTCACCTTAAATACTAACTTAGTAGTGACAAGGATGACAAAAGAAAACAGCCAAGTCGGTCAAGCCGTGTAAGATGATCTTTCAAGCATCCGGCAATTGACTTTTATTTCTATTGACAACTACCTACTTGAGTTATGGTGTAGACTGTAGGTTATCAAAAGTTTGCAAATACATATAAGTATTAAGATACCCACACAGACACATTTTTACTATACAGTCCGTTTTAAAAATATATATTTTTACTAGCGACCCGCTCCGGCTTCGCACGGTGCAATGCTGATACTAAATATAAAATATAAAAATAAATGTTTGCAATCTAAGCGCAAAAAATGTGTTTATTTACGACATCACATTAGAAAACTTTAAATCTATCAGTGTTCCTCTACTATATTATGCATGTATTATACATATAAACTTTCCTCTGGAATCACTCTATTTACTAAAGAAAACCGCATCAAAATCCGTTGCGTAGTTTTAAAGATCTAAGCATATATACAGACAGACAGACAGCGGGAAGAGACTTTGTTTTATAATATGTAGTGATTTGAATTTACGCGCACAACTACAGTTTCTTTAAAAATATCAAGTAAAAATTTGGTATGTGTTGTTCTAGATCTACAGCTATCTTCGTACCAATTTTCATTACAATCGGGATAATAAACATTCGTATAAAATTCTTCCGTCGGTTATATTAGGAGAAAATTAATGTGTCAGATAAAACATCCAGCGTTGGACCATGTTCTAATTTTTATAGTCTTAGGACTGCTGTTCTAAAGTACCTATAGGTATAATAAAACACGTGAAAAAACAGTACCTATAAAGCAGGGGTATGAAACTCAATTTCGCAGAGGGCAATATATTAAATTTAGAACGTGTAAGCGGGCCAGATTCCAATAAAAAATGTCCTGAATTATTATAATATTTTATTTATTTAATTATATAGTATAAAAATAAAATAATATACGGTTGTTAAAAATCGTGACCGATCGCGGGTCGTATCTTTGACATCCCTGGTATGAATTGTACTATGTATAAAAAAAAGTGTGTGTGTACTTATGTATGCACGTAAGAAGTTATACTTTATTGGCTAGCTAACTTCATGATGTTAACTGTCATATTTTTTTCGTGACGTTGTGCACGCGAAAATTTACTCTCATCGTTTTTCCTTATCGCGCCAAAAGAAGTATAATG
The DNA here is from genome assembly GCA_905220545.2 of Melitaea athalia. Taxonomy (NCBI): domain Eukaryota; kingdom Metazoa; phylum Arthropoda; class Insecta; order Lepidoptera; family Nymphalidae; genus Melitaea; species Melitaea athalia. Next base: position 2,624,414 of record HG992179.1, read on the forward strand.
TATAACTTCAAAGATACAGACAATTAAGAGCTCGTAGAGATACTTTATTAATAAGAAATAATTATATACCGTAAAAATATTAATCATAGTTAAAGTGAAGCTTCTGCCGATTTGGAATATACATACATATATATGTAGGATTGTGCAGAGATGAATTAGTAAGATATTTCGCAGTTAGTCTTTTAAAAAAAAACCTGTCTTTTGTTATGTACCTATTTGGTTATATCTTGCATGAAATACAGCGCTACTAAATTCACTCTGAATCATGAATACTTTAGTAGTTAAATTATTTTTAAAATACATACGTACGTATATATTAAAAGAAAGTAGGATAAAGAAAATATCATAACAAACTGTTAATTAACGAACGATTTTAAACAATTATTACATAAGATCGCGTAACAGTAGTCGCAAACAAAACCAATTCTATCACATTCGTAATCTAGGCTTCAAAACAGTGTATGAAATAAAGCGAAATTATGTTTTATTTAACAGTGGTCTACATTTTTCAATTTACTTTTTTAATCGATTATTTTTTATTTGATAATTTTTAGAGTAGAAAAGTAAGTTAAGTAATTTTGTTAAGTAACTTGAAGAAATAATTTCAAATAACTTTCAATTGACTTAAAACAAATATCTCTGTATATCTTCATATAGAAAACTTTCAAATAAAAAAATGAATTACGCAAATGGCATGGGAAAAGTTGGAAGTAGGCGGGCTACTTAGATACAAGATTTACGTATTTACGTATTGTGTAAAACGTAACCTACAACTTTTTGAAGTCGTCAATACTGAAGTTGTGTGTAGGATTCAGTGCTCGAAAGGTCCAATCGACTTCGAGGTCAAAGGTGAAAAAAATCACCTTTTCTTTAATTTGTGTGGATGTTTACTGTAGCATATTTTATTATTTCTATACGTTAATACTAATTTACAATAAAAATATTAATTAACAGCTGTTCAAGGGTCTTTCTCTCTCTCTCTGTCTTATTTACGCTTCAGCCTGTAATATCCCAATGCTGGGAATAGGCCTCTTTCCCCATGTAGGAGAAGGATCAGAGCTTAATCCACCACACTGCTCCAGTGGTGGTTGGCGGATATATTCCCTACTATGACTAATAATCGCTATCAGGCTTTCTTATTTGTCGGTAACTAACTATTTTTATAATGTTTCATATCTATACTAATATATGTAGGCTACCTACGCTGTTTTTGATATTTACCTACCCTCAATCATTCTATTATTCGAGTCGTTCTGACGTGTATGTCAGTACCTGTGATTATTCGAGTCATTCTGTCGTCGGCTAAGGCATTCTTGGCTCTGGCGTGGTGCGGTGCACTTGTGTATTCTGCTAGTAGCTTAACCTCGACTCTTCTAATAGTTAGTTTGTGTACACGAATTAATTGTTACTTATTTAGTTAGACAGCGTGGGCAGCTCGAGCAGTGGATGGGGAGCGTTTGATACGTATCTTTGGAGGGCCCTCCTTAACCCTACACTTGGGTCGCAAGTCCCAGGCACTGACTCTGAGCTGTCCCTCTGCCACGCGATAGATCCGGCGCCCGCTCGGTGAGTACATTGAATACTAAGTAACTATTTTGTGTTAAATTACATTGCTAATTAACTATTCTGGCCATCCGTCATCCTCTCCTCACTTCTGATTCCTACATCAGAAGTGGGATGCAACCTTAACGACCCACATCGCGAAAGCCGTGCGCCGAACAATAAGCAGTGTGCAATTAAGTTGCAATATTTCGTGGTGATAAGTAGGTACATCGATATTTTAGTTCTTTTCGGTCGTTCTGTTGTGTTCTTATCGGTGTACAAGGGTTTTATTCAGTGTTATTTGTTGAATTTAATTTTATAGTTAATGATTTTTGCTAATAGATTTTGCGATTCTGTTTTTATTTCGATTCAGTTACAATATTAGATTGTGAGTGTGATTGTAGTGCGAGCTTGCAGCGCGTTCTAGGTCCAGATCTAGCGAAAGGCAAAGCGTATCGAACCGATTCGTTGCGTACTATCCGAGTTTTTAAGAGTGAATACTCATTTTTCATATTTCGCGACAAGGTCCACCCTCACTTTAATGACTCTCTTCGCTTACGGTATCGAAGCTATTTTTCGGAAACTAGAACTGTTTCCATAGGATAGTTTTAAATAATTGTAATTTGTAGTATTCTGAACTCAGTTCAAAGTTAAAATATTAAATGCTGCGAGCGTAGTTGTAGTATTTAGGTTGTTAAAGTTTTTGTGGTTACCCACTTGTTTGTGATAAAGTGTTAATATCGTCTTAGCTTGAGTATTTCCGATTACCCGAATATTTTTTTGTGTTTGTTACACGATATATCTTACACGATATTTTAACTAATATTATTTGTCGAAGTACCGAAAGAGCGTAAAATTAAAGACGCCATCTTCCGAATAGTTAATACTAATTTTCTGATTTAGTCAGTCACCATTTTTATCATCTATTGGCAGGATTCTTGTAATTTGCAAGTGAATAAGCAGTTATTGTTTAATTACGTAGTTTTAATTATTACGTGACATATAAGTGATTACTGTGATAATAATAATTAATTTGATATAGTTAAAAGTGTGTATCGTGAACTATAGATTTGAAGTGAGAAATGAGTGTTTCTTTGAGGGTTTTAGTCTTTTTCTACCTTTGATGGATTTATTTAAACTGTTTAAAAGTTGTTTTAGTTGTTCTGTTTAAGAACGTTTAAATTACAGAGAGTTAATTGATAACACCTTGGTACAATCGTAAACCTATTACAACAATAGTTATAGGTAGGTCACCTAAGATTAATAATTTTGTTTATGAGTAGGTAACTATTGAAAATTCTTACTATATTCGTTTGTTTTCTTTTAACAGTTCAAGAAAATTTGAAATTAGTGACTCCCTCACACGTTACCAATTTGATTTGAAATCGATTTTAGTTAAGAAGAAATTTCAATCGATTTAAGGAAATATTTTTAGTTAAAAAAAAAAAATTAATTGTTCCGTTATTAGTTATTTTAGTTAATTACGTAGCTAGTTTGTTAAATAAATAAGTAGACAGGTGTGTGATTTTCTAACTTGATTTCGACTTTATCAACCACGCGTTTTAAAGTTAAATGACACTAACGCGTGAGTAGTACATTTTAAGGCAGTCGTTGTAGGTAACTGTTGAAATTCTTATGTTTCCATCTATGCTAAAAATTGTTGAGTAACTTTGCGAAGCAAGGGTTGTAAATGGAACTGTATGATTTCGATAATTCCTTCATAGAGACAGCTAGGCTTTTTAATATCTTTGGCGATTTTGTTCTGTTACAAAATGAGGAGCGTAATCAAACGAAACTTGATCCGAAATATTGAGGCCCTTTTCACGTAATAAAAGTTCTCGAAGGTAATCGGTATACCCTTAAAGCTTAAATTGTCAACGTACCTACAAATTTGCTCACGAAAGGTTAAGAAAAATGCCAGCACGTCGTGTACCAGACGATATTGATGTAATTTATGATCTTGTTGATAATGATGATGTTCAAGTTTAAGTAGAGGGAGAAACTCGATTGATCAACTCTATCGACTGTAATGTGTTCAACCGTACCAGTCTAGTTATTTAGTAGTCGTAGCCCTGTAGAAGGTGTCTCTTGGGGCAACCCAAGAGTTCATGGGTTTGCGTTGTGCTTTTAACTCTGACCGTAGCGTGTAGTCACGAGAGGTGACTGACACGGGTGATCCATTCGATTGATATGCGTACTGAGATGTATGTGACTGACACATGTACTGTGATTACTCTTCGCCTAGAGAGCCGTGGTGTTAGAAGTCTTTACTCGAGGTTTTCGCAAGCTTGTTGTCGAAGTAGAGTACGTCTATAGTTTTGGCTGTGATGATTTTGATGGTACATGGCTGTGGTACTTGAGTGAAGTGATTAGTTATAATTGGTTTAATGACAATATTATGATTCAGATTATTGTAAAGTTCTTGAAACAAACTAAGTTTTGAGCGTAGAGTTTGTCTACTTTCCCCTTTTACGTAGAGTTTGACTGAGTATAAAGTACTGTTGTGGCCTTTCTTCTACTCCAGGTTAACCATCACACAAGGGCGTGTGCTAGCAGGATGGTCGTGACTTGTCCTTTGTTACTTATATAGTTTATTAATTGAGGTGAAACCGGTCCACACTGACCTATACTTTAGTTAATTCTTGGTTTTAATGGCTTTCAGTTATGCCAAAGAGCACTGTCGATTTTGGATAATAAGCAATCCCAGAATAATTCAGATACTATGACTGCCAACTCTGATACTATGACTGCTACATCTGATACTATTTGTAACAACTATGATACTGTCTGCCAACTCGTATTTTGTGCGATCTGAACCTGTCAACATTATGATACAAGCTGATGTTTACAGAACTAACGACAGTACTTAAGAGATGAATGGTAAAATGAAAAACAAAGAGACAATTGATTTCAGTAAATGAGATAACTTTAAGAAACAAAGGTGGCAAATAAAACTAGGAGTATGTAATAAGTACTAAGTGATTAGTAGAACCGATTTAGTAGTAGTAGTAGTACTAACTTGTGTAACTTTTGCCTGGTATGTAGTATGTAATGTGTAGATATTTATATATTATTTTTTATTATTATTTAGCTACTGCTAGTCATATATATATATATTAGTATTTGACTTGTTAGGCTTTTGGTTACGAAAAAGAAAATGATATTGTTAAAAGAGTACGTAAGAGTAGAGTAGAGTAAAGTATTTCTCCAAACACTATTTTTTTTACTGAAAATGATTTAGCAATCTATATTATCAAGCAATTTATAAATTGCTATAAAATATGCTTAGGAGTTAGGAGTTGATATATCTGATATAATTAATATTTTAGTATTTATAAGTATTAGAAAACTCTACAATAGATTAAGCCAAAGAACACTAAATATTACCTAATAAACCCCAGTTTAAACAAAAGTTACCAATAATAATTTTGTTTTTAATCGTGGCAGGCGTGCCCGGTATGCCAACTGGCGCTCCGCCGGGGCCCCCGCCCGGGCTCCCGACGCGCATTACATTACAGTAAGACTGAGGAAGAGACTAAGTTCTATAATGTTTTCGACCTACGAACAATCATCATGACTATTTGACTTGACTTGATCTCATGACTCTTACACGATGTAGAAATTCACGCTGAACTAGACAGAGCTGATTAGTAGGTGAGAACGCTTTTTGGTTTGCATTGGTCGAAAGGACAGTGCCATCCGGGCCATACCGTGCGCGGTTGGTCGAAGGGATGCACCCGTCCGGGCCATACTGTTGGTTTGCGCTGGTCGAAAGGACAGTGCCATCCGGGCCATACCGTGCGCGGTTGGTTGAAGGGATGCACCCGTCCGGGCCATGCTGTTGGTTTGCGCTGGTTGAGGGGACAGTGTCATCCGGGCCATACCGTGCGCGGTTGGTTGAAGGGATACACTCGTCCGGGCCATGCTGTTGGTTTGAGTTGGTCGAAGGGACAGTGTCATCCGGGCCATACCGTGCGCGGTTGGTTGAAGGGATACACCCGTCCGGGCCATACTGTTGGTTTGTGCTGGTCGAAGGGACAGTGTCATCCGGGCTATACCGTGCGCGGTTAGTTGAAGGGATACACCCGTCCGGGCCATACTGTTGGTTTGTGCTGGTCGAAGGGACAGTGCCATCCGGGCTATACCGTGCGCGGTTAGTTGAAGGGATGCACCCGTCCGGGCCATACTGTTGGTTTGTGCTGGTCGAAGGGACAGTGCCATCCGGGCTATACCGTGCGCGGTTAGTTGAAGGGATGCACCCGTCCGGGCCATACTGTTGGTTTGTGCTGGTTGAAGGGACAGTGCCATCCGGGCTATACCGTGCGCGGTTAGTTGAAGGGATGCACCCGTCCGGGCCATACTGTTGGTTTAGGTTGGTCGAAAGGACAGTGTCGTCCGGGTCATACCGTCCGCGGTTGGCTGTGAGGACACACCCGTCCGGTCCAACTTGCTTGTTTGTTGTTGAGAGAACTAACTGAAGACCAGACTGTTTGTAATGATGAGTGATGCGCTGCTGGAATCTCACCTTCTATAGTGGGTGACGATTTAGACCAGCAGGTTTGAATTGTAGGGGTTTTCCTATTGTAAAACTAGACTAGTGTTACTTACCATATTGATATGACTGTAATGATGATGATGTTAACCATATTCAGACTGGTGTGACTGAGTGACTTACTAACTGAAACCAATTATTTCTAGTCGGAATGTCCAGCTTGGACGGAATCAGATATTAAGATGTTGGATAGATTTTTGTCAGGATAGTCGAGCGATATTTTGTTTTTGCTTACAAATACCTAAGATTTTGATAAATAGCGCGCGAGGACGCGCGCACATCAGGACGGCCGTGTAGGCTACCTACGCTGTTTTTGATATTTACCTACCCTCAATCATTCTATTATTCGAGTCGTTCTGACGTGTATGTCAGTACCTGTGATTATTCGAGTCATTCTGTCGTCGGCTAAGGCATTCTTGGCTCTGGCGTGGTGCGGTGCACTTGTGTATTCTGCTAGTAGCTTAACCTCGACTCTTCTAATAGTTAGTTTGTGTACACGAATTAATTGTTACTTATTTAGTTAGACAGCGTGGGCAGCTCGAGCAGTGGATGGGGAGCGTTTGATACGTATCTTTGGAGGGCCCTCCTTAACCCTACACTTGGGTCGCAAGTCCCAGGCACTGACTCTGAGCTGTCCCTCTGCCACGCGATAGATCCGGCGCCCGCTCGGTGAGTACATTGAATACTAAGTAACTATTTTGTGTTAAATTACATTGCTAATTAACTATTCTGGCCATCCGTCATCCTCTCCTCACTTCTGATTCCTACATATATAAAGCTGAAGAGTTTGTTTGTTTGGTTGTTTGTTTGTTTGTTTGTTTGAACGCGGTAATCTCTGGAACTACTGGGCCGATTTGAAAAATTATTTCACTGTTAGATAGCCCATTTATCGAGGAAGGCTATAGGCTATGTATCATCACGCTAAGACCAATAGGAGCGGAGTCCACGCCGACGAAGTCGCGCGCAGAAGCTAGTTCACAATAAAACTTATTACTATGTTTGAATGTACAAATTTTAAAGAACTTATCAAATAAAAGGTATAAATTACGATAAAAATCAAAACAAAATTAACATCATTCACTCCTCATTGATAGACATAAATTAATTTACATTCCATTTGTAATCAAACTATTATCATAAAATCATTCCCAGTGTTCTAACAAACATTTACGTAACTACAAGAATGATGACTTTCACTCGGATTCACACTTTTTTACATTCTAGGAAGATGTGAATGAATGAACGAGCGAATGAGATACAACCGGTACCGGTCGGATATAGACAAAACGTAGTTTAGGCTATAAAAGTAAAAGTCATTTCACACGATAATTTAAGATTTAAAGAAATGATTCCTAATTTTATTTCATGGTGGTAGACTGTTTGTTTATTTTAATTGTTAACGTGTAACAACTAAAATAAACATTCATATTAACTATAACTAAACTAGACTCGGTGGCGTAGCGTGGGGGGTGTCGGGGGGGGAGGGAGGTCATGGCCCGGGGTGGTACTTGAAAGGTGGCAAAATCACGATTTTTTTTATTGACAAAAAAAAAATTACATCCGTCCGCACTGTAACACACACATAAAATACTTACAGTAAAATTGAGAACTTCCTTTTTCGGCGGGTCCCGGGCGGCAAATAACTACGCTACGCCTCTGACTAGACCCTCCTAAAATCTTAACTATGTTTATATTAAAAGTTTAAAAGTAAATCGTCATGCTCGCCAGTCTCAAAACGGCTGTGTACGTACAGAGTGCTTAGATTTAATTTTTTTTGTGATACATTTATTTTCATTTGGTTAAAATGTTATATAAATAACTATTATATTATACGCTTCTAACATTACGGTATTTTCTGATACGTTACTACGATTTAATACTATGTTTTACAACTATGTATAGATGCATATTTTTAATTAAATAGCTGGTTTATGTGGAATATTTATTATGTTAGTATGTTATCTATACTTATATTATAAAGCTGAAGTTTGGAAGTAACTACTGGTTCAAATTGAGAATGTTATCTTTGTTTTGGATAGCCATAGCCTATTTACCGAGGAAGACTAGGCTATATTTTTCCTCAAATTAACTCGTTTGAAACCTCGGGGGACTAGTATATGATATACGTGGTGTTATTTCGATGACAAAATGTTATACTCCACATTAATAATGAATTATTCATCTCAGTATGTTTTACAACTAGTTTCTTGAAATCACACTAGAAAGCTAAAACTAGATTTGTCGTTTATCATAAAATCATGGATTCTTGTTTTGCACGATTTTTGAGAAAACTGGAATCTATAATGAGACAAAAATTCAACAAGATTTTATCTGCGTGTACTTTAGATCAGCTATCCTAAGACCGCCTTAATTTGTCACGTTTTAAAAATTCGCTCAAGTTCACATAAAACAATGACTGATGTAACTCTGTTCTGACATTACTTTTGGGACAAAGTTTTAACGTGCTTGATGTGTGAAAAACCCACCATAAAGGATCGTTTGCATTTTAATTACGTGTGAAAACTTCAATTAATAACTTAGCGATCAGAGCACAACGTAAGGAAACTCGGAATATTTTTTCATTTTACACTCTTCGAATTCTCTTAATTAGCAAATTGCATCCACACATAATCAGGGCGTCGGTTATTTGTATTTGTACTATTTCTTTAGATAGGTTTGTAATATTTCTTTAGTTGGATGTCTGTCCTCGTGGGTCTCCCCACCGTGTCTTGGAGAGCATGTTAAGCTGTCCGTCTCGGTTGTTATCGTATACACCAGATAGCGATGATTGCTCAAAGCAGAAAATATATCCGCCAACATGAAGTGATGCAGCATATTAAATTGAGCTCCGATTCTTATCCTACATGGAGAAAGAGGGCTATGTCCAGCAGTGGCGTGTTACAAGCTGAATCTTGATCATATCTCAACCAATAATAGTATAAAAAATGTCTATAAAAAATAGAGACTACTCTTTCAGATCGATTACTGTCTATACTATAGATTTCTAGTTTGGGACTTGCGATTCGAACATGGAGAGAAGAACATTTGCCCAGCAGTGGGATATTACAGGCCGAATCAATAGTCAACGCATATTGGTAGTATTGTATTAAATTATAAATATACAACTCTTACCACACAATAAAAACTATTACATACCTCAAAATTTTATGGTCTATATTCATCAGTTACGCTTACGAAAGTCATATAAATCTTCCAAGATGATATTTGTTCTGCTCCGCTGGGTATCTGTATCAATGGACCTTTGTTTTCTTGGAGGTCAGTTTCAAACAATAGACACATTTGTGTATGACCAGACATTACATTTAATTACGCAGTTTTTGAAGCTTTAAGAGTTACACCACGTGACTGGGTGCAATGGACCAATAATGTATTACAGTATTATAGAATAGAGCCAGGTCAATGGAAAAAAAAATTAAAAGAAAACTACAGAAACATTTTGAAAGAAAAACCTACTTTTATAGTATTTCAGTAGAGAGTGCTGAAAAAATATCAATCTGTATGTATCTTTATCTACTATTTTTGTTGTTTGAATTTCTGCTTCGATAATTGTGATAGAAAAATGCTAAATGAATTCTAAGCCATATTTAAGACATAGGCGCATTGCTAGTGTACAAATGTAAAATTAAAGTAAACGAATAAAGAAGTAAATATCTTTTAGTATAAAATATTAACGTGATGTCTAATAAATCGATGAGCGCCGGCGGCATGTACGATAAAGGATGACTCATTGTAGCGTTACGCTCATTGTACGCTTGCGCCGCATCTATCTCTCTTCTACTCGATTGGCCTATGCATCCGAGGAGATGTTTTGTTATGACACTGTCACGTTAAACTATCGTCCGTAAACCAACTTTACAGGCAACCAATTTTTTTGTTGGAAGAAGATCAGATATAATTTAAATGATGAGCCCGGGCCGCAAAAACACGCTACACCAAATACATCGACTCATGTTATTTAAAACGTTTAGCATCACAGCTGACTTTAAGAACTAAAATTCTAAATGTATTTGATTATACGTAGTAGGTAGATATATTTTCTTTGAAATCATCATTTTATTATGTTGCCTTAAACTATCTGTCTAAGAGTACCTTAAGGTTTACACAGTTACAAACAGACAAATTCAACACTGTGCTTTGGCACGTAGTTTAGATTAGGTACATGTTGTTACAAGACGACGAAATGTATAGAGAAAGGTTCTAAAGGAAAACCTTAGAGTAGAAGATATAAAGAAATTAAGTTATCTTTTTTATAGCTGTTGCTGTTAATGATACCTATTTATTATTTTTGTATATTTACGTTTGCATAATTATGCAAAAATATCTCTTTGTTTTTCATAGTATAGTAATTTTAATATAATAAACAATATGAAACCATTAAAGTGAATTACAACTAATTATTTAAAAAAATATTCTAAATAAAAATGAAACTAAAACTAAAAACCTTAAAAAATTCCCCCGTTCGCAGCGTTCCCCCTTTGGATAGCTAGACTAATTCTTTGTCCGAGGTAGCTGCCAGCTCTTCGGTCTTCTGTGATGTCGACTAACCTTTTAGCTATTTCCTCAAAAAGCCTTAAGGCGCTAGGTCCCCACGGACCGATCTCTTTATTTAAGTTGACAAATAATAATAAATATATTTTTAAAATAAAAGTAATCTAAGTAACTTTTTATTACATCAGCTATCTGCCAGTGAAAGTCCCGTCAAAATTGGTCTAGCCGTTTCAGAGAGTAGCTGGACCAAACAGAAAAACATACAAAAATTGTAAAAAAGGTTATAATTATGTACCGTGTAAACATCCATACATTTAGTAAAAAGCGGTTATTTTAATATTACAAAATACAAACAGACACTCCAATTTTATTTATTTTATTTGTGTGTATATTAAACGAGCAATTCTTGTATATATATATAGAATCTGAATCACGGAATCGGCTCCAACGATTTTCGTGAAATTCAGTATACAGGGGATTTCGGGGGCGAAAAATTGATCTAGCTAGGATTCATTTTAAAAAAATGTCGTTTTATCCCTGTTTTTAGGCAATGAAAAAATATCATTAGAATACGAAGCTTAATTTCACTTCGCGTCAACATAGCTGTAATGCCGTATTTAGGAAATCGGCGGGTGTCAAATCGTCTTGACCCGGGTTCGAATCTCAGTCTCCAGATTAATTTTTTTTTTCTTTTTTTTTTTAAATTTCGCTCGTGATTTATTATTTAAATGAAATTAAAATATAAAAATAACGAGAAAATACAAAAAATAAAATGAAAATACCGAGCAAGGCTCGGTCACCCAGGTACTAGATATTAGAATGTTAAATTATATGTATGATGTCAAAGTGAACAATTTATAATTACTCTCACGAAGTAATACACGCGTGTAATCGATTAATCACTTTCCTTAATTATGTAAATTATCGAGTATTGAACCGTAGAGCGTGTGAAGTAATTTATTACTTTAGTAATATAACAGTACATCCATATATAATATATCTAGATATAGTGCTTTGTTTTTGATTTCTAGTTTAGTTTATAACCCTTAACCCTTCCTGGATTAACACGGGGAGTATATTATTAGCGTCCAGAAACCTCCATTAAAGTATCATCAACATTTGATCAATGGTTTCAGAATTAAATCATTATCATACGTTAAGCTGTTGTGTGCTTGTTGATATTTCATTTGAATACGATTATCATTGTTTGGTTATGCTTCGTTATGGTTCAATGGTGCGTGAGTTCCATCAATATCATCAGTCATAAACTAGATCTTGCACAGTACTAATACTTTTGTCTATACGACTACTAGCTGACCCCGCAAACGTTGTTTTGCCATATATGTTATTAATTCCCGCGATCCCCTCTTGTGGGTGGAATGTCGTAAAATCCGTTCTTAGCTGACCTCTACTCGGCAAAAGGAATATTCCTACCAAATTTCAAGTCTCTACGCCTTATGGTTCCAGAGATATCGTGATGAGTCAATATATGGGTGGAAATCTCTTTAATATGTATAGATTATTCTTTGGATCTTTGGTGTAATTCTTGTAGAATTTCTGTGGGCTAGGGAGTACGCAAAGTTATCTATAATATAAAGTGAATGTCTAATAGCGATCATTACTTCTGGTAGAGACATTATCCGCCATTTCACAGTTTATTAGCGTCGCAAATTATGTTAAAATACCTATAAAAAGGCTTTGTATGTCTATGTATTACTCAAGTATATCTACAATTAATAAGCATAACGAAAACGTTTTTTAATATTCCACAAAAAATACATACAGTTGAAAAATTTAACAGTCTGTACCTATAGCACTTTCAAAGTTTGTTACATTACAGTGTATTGCGCCCGCGCGTCTAAACGTTTTCGCATACCTGACCTTTACCCGTGAGAGTGGTGAAAGTTTTAGGGATAGGCCCTGCTCGTGACCACCACTGCCTTATCTCGCGACCTACCGTCAGCGACGAAAAGATCTAGTAACGATTTAGTGAAATATTGTTTAATAGTATAAGAATAATGATCGGGAAGGTATTTTAATATGTAATTATAATTGTGTTTGCTCTGAAACGAAAAAAAGCAACTTCAATCTACAACGACAAGTAATAAAACGGAGGTAATTGAAAAAATATTCTATTTTATACAATATCTCGATCAAATTTAAATGGGACAACGCGACAAGTGCCATCTTTCGAATAAAAGAATCATTAAAATGGGTAAATCCAGTAAAAATCTATAACACAAAAAAAAATACATTCAAATCGAGAACCTATTGCTTTTTTAGGGTTCCGTACCCAAAGGGTAAAAACGGAACCCTATTACTAAGACTTCGCTGTCCGTCCGTCCGTCCGTCTTTCACCAGGCTGTATCTCAAGAACGGCGATAGCTAGACAGTTGAAATTTTCACAAATTATGTATTTCTGTTGCCGCTATAACAAAAAATACTAAAACTAAAATAAAATAAATATTTAAGAAGGGCTCCCATACAACAAACGCGATATATTGCCTATTTTTGCTCGATATCAATAAATGGTAACAGGTAGGCACTTGAAATATTCACAAAATACCTAATTGGACTTATATTTAGTTTAATAATAAATAATAAGTTTAAAATAAATGTACCTACTGTTGTTTACCTAGTCAATGGTAGCGAACCCTTCGTGCGCGAGTCCGACTCGCACTTGTCCGATTTTTTAAATCGATTAAAGAGGTAATGATTTCAAAAACACTTAACATCATTCCCGAAGTTTATTTGTTACTCGTGACAAAAGATTCTTTCCCACATCTTTCTACGAGTATAAGAAAGGTACTTAGCTAAGATGCGTGCACGCAACGGTGAAAGGTTAAGGTGACGTAATAGACAAATTTTATTATGATCGATTTGTGACGGTAGAATCTTACGTACATTACACATTATTTATTTTATGTTAGGTAAGTTTTAATTCCAGTTTTGCGTTTCCAATTACATGTGAATTTCGATATTAAAAGTCGAATTGAATATTAATATACATATTATAATTAATAATTAAATAATTATACATGTAAAATTTCCTTGGAGATGATTAAGTGGTTTTAATACATACCTAGTTACCTACTCACATACATTGTATGTTACACCTAACTTGCTGCTGCTGATTATTGTAAATAAAAGATATTGAAATAAAAGTAAAAGTATGAAAATATTTTATAATATTTAAAGGCTTTGAGCACAGACCACAGAAATCCGTGCTATGAGCACAGACCACAGAAAGCTATGAGTGAGCTTATGAACGCGCTGTATGATGATCATGCGTGAAATGATTAGTAGCTAGTAAATTGTGCAACTAGTCTAAAATACTGAGATCGGGCGCTCCGTGTTGCTCTTTAGATGATAATTACTGGATCTGAATCTAATGCTAAGCTTCATAACTTCAATCTGTCAGCTAGTTTTTCAAGAGATGCTAAGCGAGGTGGTGTATGTATTTTTACTAGGGCAAATTTAAAAGCTAAGGAAGTACCAGGCATAAAAAATTTCGCGCAAGTCTATTCCTTTGAGTGCTGTGCTGTTGAATTAATCGAACTGCATTGCATCGTCCTGTGTGTGTATCGTATTCCGAATTCTAACGTCGATATTTTTTTTGAAAAATTAGACTTAACACTGGATAAGTTAAAAAATACGAAAAAAAGTATTGTTATCGCTGGTGATTTAAATATTGATGTTCTATGTGACAATAATGTGACTAAAAAATTAATTATTTTACTTGAAAGTTATAATATCAAATGTCACATTAATGAGCCCACTAGGCGTAGCAAATGTATAGACCAGATAGCTAGTAACTTAGAGGAAGTTTCATCAGCTGTGTTTCAATCGGAGTTGTCTGACCATAATACTTGTCAAACTATAACTTTTCGTGTCAAATCTAAACCTTCATTTTTCCCATATTATTTTATTACTGTAAGAGACTATAGTCAGGATAATACTAAAAAATTTAAAGACTGTATGAAAGCCATCACGTGGAATCAAATTATTGATAATGTTGATTCTGAAATGGTGGAACTAAATTTTAATAATATTTTCAACATATTTTTGGATGAGCTGTTGTTATTCTACAGACTTTGTTTTCCTGAAATAAAGATTAAAATTATAAACCGGCCAAAAATTATGAAATGGATAACACGTGGATTAAAGAAATCAGCAAAAACAAAAAGAAAATTGCGATGTAAAAGCTATAAAACTAAAAAAATTGAAGATAGGGAGCATTATTTAAAGTTTACCAAATTACTTAGATCTTGTATAAATCAAGCCCAAAAAAAGTCAAACGGAAAATATATTGCTACGTCAGTTAACAAATGTAAAGCTGCTTGGAATATTATTAAAGGATGCGATCATAATTATTTCAATCAGTTACAAGGTTTACAAGAAATATTACATAATAACAAAAGTATTAAAAATCCTGTCGATATTGCAAATAAGTTTAATGAGGTATTTATCGATAAAATAAACAAATGTAACCTGAATAAGCATAATAAAATGACCTTGAAAGGAAACCGAGTCACCAAATCTATTTTTTTGGAGCCATGCAGCACGCAGGAGGTGATAACTATTATAAAATCACTAAAAAATACAAAATCGGTCGGTCAAGATGATATAAGCACAGTAGTGTTAAAAGCAGTGGTAGAAGAAATATCACCAGTATTAAGTTATTTAATAAACTTTTCATTTACCTGTGGCATATTTCCGTCTAACTTAACTACATCTTGTGTAAAACCAATTCATAAAAAAGGTGACTATACAGAGATTAACAATTACCGTCCAATATCACTTATCTCGGTAATTTCCAAAGTTTTTGAGAGGACCATGCATAAACGCATCACTACTTTCCTTATTAAGTCTAAGGTAATTAAAACTGAGCAAAATGGGTTTCAAAAAGAGAAATCAACGACTTTGGCTCTTTTTATGATAATTAAAAACGTTATATCGTGTATTGACAATGGTAATCCAGCTTGTGTTATTTTCTGTGATATGACAAAGGCTTTTGACTGCGTGTCACATGATCTATTGTAAGTGCGAGCATTATGGACTCCGTGGAAATTGCAATAAATGGTTAGAGAGCTACCTTAAAGATAGAAAACAATTTGTCCAAATATCAAAATTAAATGAGGAAAAGATACTGACAAATTATAACTCGTCTTTAGAAATAAATGCTTTTGGCGTACCCCAAGGCAGCGTCCTTGGGCCACTGTTGTTCTTAATATATATTAATGACCTCCCAAATTGCACAAAACATAAGTGTGTTTTATTTGCAGACGATGTCTCTATAATCATACCATGTTTAAAAAACGTAAATAATACTGAAGAAATAAACAACACTTTAAAGGATGTGCATGAATGGCTATTAATGAACAATTTGTGTATAAATTTGAAAAAAACTAAATATATGGTGTTAAGGAACAGAAAAATGACATGTAAAAATAACGTGGTAACATGTGCCAATGAACAGATCGAAAAAGTTTCTAAAATCAGCTTCCTAGGCATACTTTTGGACGAATTTTGTTCCTGGGGTCCTCACATTGAATTTTTATGCAATAAAATCAATAAGTTTGTATTTGCTTTAAGGAAGGTATC
Source organism: Melitaea athalia (assembly GCA_905220545.2). Lineage (NCBI taxonomy): Eukaryota > Metazoa > Arthropoda > Insecta > Lepidoptera > Nymphalidae > Melitaea > Melitaea athalia. The sequence goes on from HG992179.1 coordinate 2,640,621, forward strand.
GAAGATTGCTGACCAGAGCACAGCGTTATTGGCATATCACGGGTACGTAGAATCAAATATTCGCTACGGAGTTCTGATTTGGGGAAATGGCACAGATATAAATAAAGTCTTTCTTATTCAAAAAAAATGTATAAGGGCAATCTGCAACATGAATCCAATGCAGTCTTGTAAACCTCATTTCATGCGCCTAAAAATTTTAACATTGCCCAGCATCTATATATATGAGCTGGGTTGTTTTATGAAGAGGTTTGGACATGACTATTATGAGACTCGTGGTAATGTTATAGCATTTAATACAAGAGATAAAAGTAAAATCTATTACCCTCAAATAAGGACCGTTCTTAGCTCAAAAAATTGCTTCCATATGATGATAATTATTTATAATAAATTGCTTTCTGCTATAAGAGATTTGCCATATTTTAAATTTAAAATAGAACTACGCAACTGGTTGGTTGACAAATGTTTTTACTCAGTAAAAGAGTTCCTTGATTTAAAGTTCTGAAATAAGAATATAGATTTGTAATATAAATTATGAAATATGATTATGAGTTTTTTATGTAAATTATTGACATATTTTGTTATTGACATTGAATTGTATTCCACTGATAGGTTTGATTTGTATTATGTGAATTATTAACATATTATTAATTATTAGCATTGTATTGCATTGATTTTAAAACTTATTTGACGTCTTATAGTGATATTTAAAAATGTTAAACTTAGCAATACCTACATTTTAAACAAATTTTGCATGTCATATTGTTGACTAAACATGTAAATGTATTATCTATATTATATAATGTATGTCATGTTTAATGCGAATAAAATAATTATTATTAATTATTATTATTATGTATGTGCGGCTGAACTGTACATATTATTAGATAATAATTAAACGGATAATTCATAATATATTTGCTTTGCAAAAGGTTTACCAGTTTTGCGTAAAAATTATACAAATCTACATGCTTTTATTTCATTCATATATAAGAATTTTTTTATTAAGATTAACATTATCAACATAACTTTTTTATAGTTAATATCCTTACACAGATTCAATAAGTTTTTATCTCTCAACGACAAATTATAAGATTGCGAAAATATGATAATTTTTTTAAATATAATTTAGAAGTGTGCTTCTCGTTATTAATAATATATCTAATAATAGATGAAGTACAGTTTTAGTAAAAAATAATTGTAATATTATAACAATGTTAATAAAAAAACGAATATTGGAAGAATAAAGGAAATTGTAGCGTACAATTTATTCTACCGTTTTATGGAGGCGGTGATCTCTAAATATAATTGTGTTTTGTTAACGCACGAGCGATCAATTGCCTTAAATTAATTTGAATGAAAAGCTTTTGTTTTTGTATTCATTATGTAAATGTAATTTTAATATGCTCTAAGAAATTTTTAATTTACTTTTGACAATGGCCATCCGTAGATATACGAATGTGTTAACAGCGTAACTAAAATATCAACTAAGTACATTACTAGATTAATTTTTTTACAAGTTTATAAGTCTTGTTTCCACAAAGCACTAAAAGTGTTTTATTTACAAACGAATTCCTATATTTATTTTTCGTTTGAATTTCGATGGTGCTTACAGAGTAGATACTAGTAATTTCGCCAATGTCACGTAAAAAGGGACATTTCATAAACGAGATTAATCGGTGGTTGAGATTACAATCTTTGTTAAATATTTAAAAAAAAAGAAACAAAACGAAAAAGAAAGCACTTTATCTAAAAAAAAACACAAAAGTTAAAGCTACTTAGAGGTACTGAGGTACCATAAGCAACTATGCTCTACTAAGGCAATCTCAAGGCAAGGCTCTACAAATCGAATTAACTTGAGCCGTCAAACCAAGCAAATAATTTGTTAATTACATTTAAGAGCTCTCAAATTAGATTACTGGCTGCTAATAATTAGAAAAAAAAGTAAAATAAATAACACGTATGGAAATGTACAATATGTTACAAAACTTTTTATAAAGATAGAAATATAAAAAATAAAATAAAAAACATCAAAGATATATAATAGTGAATGTAAGCATATTTTTATTAGTAATAAAATAAGGCTTATGAGGTAATAATATTTGTTTCTAAGGTACAGAATTTAGTAAATACTTTAAATTTATGTTTAAATACTTTAGATTTTGTTGTTGTATGTATTGTACGTACGTGTGTTCCAAATCAATATCGATTCTTTATATTTCTTATAAAACTATGTCGGCAAACAAGCGTAAGACTCACCTAATGGTAAGCGATTACCGTAGCATACAGACGCCAGCAACACCAGAAGAATCGCAAGCGCGTTGCCGAACCTATTCCCAGTCCCCTCAGGAGTTCTGGTCACCTTTCTTACCACAGGAACACAACACTGCTTGAAAGGACTATTATTTAGCTGTGATCTTTTGTAAGGTCGAGGTACTCCCCATTCGGGCTACTCCAGATTTTGAGTAGGATATCTCCTGCTGTGCTCTTATTTTTTTTTTAATGTCAGACACTGACTAAAAACCACCACGTGTGAACAGTCGTCCGCCTGGGTGGGGCGAGATGGTGTCGCGCTAGCATTCGCCACCTCGCCCCGGTTCCTGCTGTGCTCTACCTCAGTTCATTAATTTCAAAAATATTTTAAGTTGATAAGAGATAAAATATATAGATAGGAGAATACGTTACTTGAATAAAAATGTAATCTTTAAATTAAAGACGACTTACGAATATAAGAAACAACCTCTTCTAATGTTTTTCGTATGATTTTAATATTTTACAGTGACACAGAACCCTTTATGTACAAGTTTGTTTATTGGTCCCCCCCCCCACACACACATACACACATAAGTGGTACAAAAAATCGAGAACTCTAAAAACATAGCACTCCTTTTTGCACAGTCGTGTAAAAAATATTAGACCAATTTAATTACATATTAGAAGAAGATCTTTCTAATTTATTCGTTAATAGATTTCGTAAGTTAATTAATTACGTATATATTCAAAGAGCGTACAGAGCATGTCAAGTATAATTTGAATGTATAAACGGTAAATAGGGAAAAGTTACTTGATGTATGTGTTCGCTATGAATGTTGATAAGTCCTAATTTAAATAGTATTACAGTCTATTAATAATTTACAAGCAACAAATTGTATCCCGCGACATAAAATCGCTAAAAATTTAACAATAGGCAATTATCGAATTAGGATTTCACATTTTGTTAGTTATTGAACTAGATTATATTACATAATTAAATTAGATACTAGGTATATTATTGAACAGAGCTCCTGGTTGGGAATAGGGGATAGAGTCGGCAACGCTTTTGCGATATTTCTAGTGTTGCAGATGTCTATAAGCTACGGTAATTGCTTACCATCAGATGCGCTTGTTTGCCAACCTGGATATAAGAAAAACCATACAAATTTCCAAAATATTAAAAGAACAGTTATTTTATCCCGCAACGCAATCAATCGATATCCCGCAAACGCAATTATATCTCATAATTGATAGCTAGTGGTGTTTTTAAATAAAATATAGGCTATCAATAGACTTCAAAAGCACAATTGAATCGACATTGTGATCTCTGATAACGCGGATTTACTTGACTATTTGTCGTTGTAATTGAAGTCGGTTTTTTTTTCGTTTGCGAGCAAACACAATTATACCAAGTATACATAAGTGTTTTAATAAATAATTTAATTACAGTCAATGTGAAGCTGTCAAAATATAGATTTTGCTAAGAACGGCAGATAATAGCAGTTTAACTCTTTTAAAAATCTTCGATACATTTCTCAACAAATCTTTGTAAATTCAGTCATACGGCCTGCATGAAAGCTAGCCTTACTAAACCCATATTTCTTATCATTTTTTTTAATTTTATATATATCTATACTAATATTATAAAGAGGTAAAGTTTCTAACTTTGTTTGTTTGTAGGGGGTATCTATATCTCGGGGGTATCGTCGGGTAGTATCTTCGCAAATACTGATCCGATCATGAAAATTCTTTCACTAACAGAAAGCTATTCAGGAGTGACATAGGCTATATTTTATTGTTATTGAACAAAAAATTCAGTGTAAAATAATAGTATATGTACCTAAATCAAGTCGGAGAAATGCGAGCGAGATGAAAACTACTATATATATTTGCATCAGAAAAATAATTAACGCCCAACGAAGTGGGCACGGGTCGGCTAGTATTCAATATTGTCATTTATTACATTAGATGTTAACCATGCAGGCGGAATTCATACCACCATGTTAATAAACACAATTAAATATAAGTACCTAACGAAATATTATCATAAATCGTGATTACAACATAGCACAAATGGTTGACCTAAATAACTTATTTTAGCTAAATGTTTCTAGATCTGTTAGACAGGATTATGAATTTTGTATTAAATGAATTTATATCTAGATTTACAGTATTTATTCGTAGAGAATCGCCTTGATCTAGATCTGGGCTGGTCAGTACATTGCCTGTCACTTGCAATGAGCTTAGTAATCTTAGATACGTACGATGATTTTCGAATTTGATTTGATTTTATTGCTCAATAATAACTGTGGCTGGAATCATCATTTGTGGAAATATCTTTCGATTTCAAGGATAGTAGTAGTACTCGTATTTCTTGCACTGTGTCCCCCGCTATATGACACTCTCTCTCATAACCATTGGTTGACTGGAAGAGATCTCTTTTAGGGATAAGTCCACCTTTGCCATCAACTATACATGTAATTGTCTGTACATTCTTTTTTTAAGTGCAATAAAGTATTTAATTATAATAGTCTAAAGTCCAATTGTTATTTGAGGAAACGTCTCGTTTGGTTTACGAAATGTTAATCGGACATACAAATTGTTTTTTTTTAAATATTAATGTGCTGTGTGCTGCAACAGGGTATTAGTGAATCAAGATAGCTCATTAGCTAAAAAGCTTGTGAGCTAAAAACGGTCAATTTTATAATATAAAGCGATGAAAAAAAAAACATTTTTTTTTTCGTTTTTAGCATGGTGAATTTACTTTAGTTGTTTTTTGTTCTTTATGACTTCCTTTCAGGTACATGAGCATGTACAAAAATTAATGCTACGTAAATCAGTCAGCTTCTGCCCTGTCTCGTTACAACGAGTATTGATATATTTCTAATATTATTAAAAAGCTACATTTAGTGTATTCTCTTAAAATAGAAGCGTATACATCGCTGGAATTATGAGTAATAAATTGCACACACATCTTTACTGCCTTATTTATAGCGTAAATTGTAAACAAGACTAGCAGCAGAATATAATAGCAGTATGAGTTTATGTGGCTGTGTTCAAGGTTAATTAATTTTTCCAATTCCTATCTAGCGTTTTATAAATTTTTGGTTCTTACAATAAGTCTATATTTAATTTAATTTTGTAAAAAATAAAAGCCTTCTATAATTGTAATGAACTCTATGGGAAAACGTAAGTTCGAAAAACGCATATACGGTTAAGCTTAATTTAGCGCACCGGTTTATCTCTACGACCATAATATAAAAAGTGCAGTAGAAACATTAATAATTAATATTTAACAATTATTAATAACACACCAAAAACATAGTAATCGGTGGACAGTTTTTAGCCATAGGATATTAAAAGGATATATTAAAAAAATAACCAACCTAGTTTTAACTAATTTTATATAGCGAACGATTTTATAGTAGTTTTAGTAATACGTACTCTAATTATTATTATTATTATTATTTTGGATTTAACTAACTTTCCAATTTATGAAGTGATTGTTTGAGTGTTTGGTAAAGTCAATTTTTTTTTGTTTTCATGTGTTATCTATTACAGCTATTTGCAGTCTTCGTATATTTTCAAGATTCCTTACATTTTTTGTAAAGGTTTAAAGTTTGTAAAGTTTTAATGTTTAAATTAAGGCTTGTTATAAAGCTTTAATATTAAAATGTCCTACTTTTAATGGAGAAATTAATTATTATTGGATAACTGATACCGGTTAATATGATTATTTATTTACACTTACTTTTAAGTAAACAAAAATAAAAAGTTTTTTTACTATTACTTTATTTACTATTTAAATTAATATTTAACAGTTTTTATAATTGTGCAAGTTTTACACTATAATGATTGTATGATAAATAATGAGTTTAATTTTATATCAATACTAGCTGCTGTGCCCGCGACTTCGTCCGCGTGGAATTTAACAAAAAAGTTTTTGTTCAGTTCGCAGTCATAAAAAAAAATCTAAAATAAAAGTAGCCTAAGTTACACCTTATTACATCAGCTATCTGCCAGTGAAAGTCTCGTCAAAATGTGTCCAGCCATTTCAGAGATTAGCCTGAAAAAACAGACAGACAGACAGACAAAAATTGAAAAAAAAATGTCATTTTGGTATATGTACCGTGTATAGATCCATATGCATTTAGTAAAAAGCGGTTATATTAATATTACAAACAGACACTCCAATTTTATTATTGTGTATAGATGTATAGATTTGGACAGATATTAATATTAGGAGACATACTTGTGTATGTCAATAAAAAACTGATAAATAAACTCAACAGCTTTATATTATTAGTTATTTTCTACTTCATTTTCTACAATGGGCTTCAAGCTTAAGGTTCTGAGAAACAAGTCGTGCCTACAAAATACGTCATACTATATAAAAGAATACTACCCTATAGAAGTGTTGAACAAGCGCAAGGAATTACAAGCTCAACTACAAAAGGAAAAAGAAGCAGGCAATACTGCTTTTATAAAGTATGATAAACTTATAGTATTGTCTAATGATAAGAGCAACTGCCACCAGCTAATAAGTAAGAGGAACCTGTCTGAATCCCCGGAGATAATACCACAGCACTCCGGTAGCCAGAAAGCTCAGCACAACAAGAAACAACCGCTGAAGAAAAACAAAGCTTCTAATAATATGAGAGATTACGTACTTCAAAAACCGAAACTGACCTACAATCAAACCGACACTCCGCAAAAACAGACACATGTATCAGACTCCAATTTAGCATAGCAACGACAGCCGGCTCCTCCTACTCCCCACTTACCTCCCACTACGGCTGGTCACCGCGGGAGAGTCAGACCACAACCCTCCAAAGAATTTTCATTCATTTAATAAATACCTATTTGAAAAAAAAAATAAAAAAAAAATAAAAAATAAATAAATAAATAAATAAAAAATATTATATAATTTTATCAGCATAGATAATAAATGAATACAAAGTAGTCAGAATATTAAAAAAAAGAAAAAAAAATTGTACATTAGGCGAAATATTACTGTTAAAAATGAAACTGTATTTTAGAACTTATTTATGTTTTTCATTTAATAAATAGGTAATTGAAAAAAATAAATAAAAAAAAAATAAAAAAAAAGAAAGAAAAAAAAACACTAAATAAATAATTAAAAATTGATATTTTAAATACCTATTGAAACTGTATTTTAGAACATAAATACGAGTTTAATATTACAATTTAAAAGGGTTATTCTTTGGAGGAGGCTTTTACCCTGAGGGGGTCCACATTATAAGAAGATTTACTATGGTTACATAGTAATATAATTATCTAATATTAAATTAATTATTTTATCTTATATACTATTGTGGAATTAAATAAAGCTATTATTATTATTATATTATTAGTTATTATATTTCTGTGCGTGATTGTGTGTTAATTACAGAATGTAATAACTACAACTTTGATTTAAAATCGTTATGTACACCAAGTTCTAGAAAGGATTTAGATTTCGTAATAACATTAGCAATATACTGGAAGCTTACTTAAAAAAAAAAAACAAAAAACTGAAATGAAAAAGGTTTTAATTCACTTCTGATCAATAAAATTTGTTCCAGATGGGATCCAAAACGTCGCATAACTCCTACGGAAGCAACGCGCCACGAATTCGTCACTGGCTGTCCTCTGGGATCGACGCCATCTGGAGTTCTGGCGCTACCTCGGCTACCACCCCCACGACCCACGAGGACAGCTCTCCTTCACTCCCAGTCAGCTGGTGACGTCGCCGCCATGTTGGGGAGAGCGTGACCTAAGGAAAGATGAGATAGAGTCGGCTCCGGCGGTCTCTAGCCTTTGATTTTTGACCTTCTGCTTTGTAGTTCAATTTGTTTAAGAATTTAATTACTTTGGCTATACTATTAATAATAATTTAGTTGTTTTTTTTTGCTTAAATGTAAAAAACATTTGTTGTAAGATGATCTCGTAATTTAAATCAAAGGGTATAATTTGTAATAAAATATTATCCTAATTTTGGTTTCGTTAATTTAATTGAAGCCTAAAATAATGTTTATAAATGTTACAATGTGATATAATAGAAAAAAAATATGGTCTCAATCATTTAGAATTGACGTTGCTTAACATTTGAGCGATAAAAGCATTTTAAACACGACTTGAAATCATGAAAGGACTTAGAAACGATCTCGTATGTATTACTCAAAAAAACGTTGCTCAAGGTAGATAAAGAAAATAATAAAAGTAATAGTTACGATGTTCCGTTCTTCATCTGTGTATTAAGCAAGTGTGTGATGCTTTCTCTTCCTATATTTTATCAGATATCGTTATTCTGCAACGCTGTATAGGTCATCTGTTCTGCGCTACTTATTACTATCTCAACGTACCCACTACCTACGTTATGCAATATTTTAGTCTATTAGACCAGTTTTGTAACTATCTAAATGTGTCTAGCGCGATTATCGGTATTTCTAAGTTAGATGCTAAGTGGTATTCCTTTTGTGATTTGGAGAACGTTTAGTGTAATATTAGTGCCAAATGTTGCCTCTTGATTTTAATTTTTAATATAGATTATTTAAAATTATCTAGTCATTGTTTTGCGCTTTTTTTTAAATTAAATTTAAGGCTTTAAAATGAATTGACTTATCCATTTATCAATTTATTAAATCATATTAGATAAAAATTGACTGATTTATAGTACAAGAAGGTATACGTCTGCTCTTCATATCACAAATAACTTAGGTTTCAGGATAAATTTCAGGATAATTCATTCGCAAATTTGATATGAAAAAAAAGATGTTCATCTTCGTCTTTTTTATGTTTCAAATATAAAAGAGTAAAGGAATTTAAACTGAAACCTAAATACTTAACTCGTAACTAGATATCGGTAAGTATACCTATAGAAAAATGTATGGTAACTTCATGTTTTGTTTATCGAGATTAAGTTAAGAATCATTTAAATTAAATGCCTAATTTTGCTCATCTATAGACGTATTTTTTTTGCGATAATTTGACCTTAACTTATTATTTAATTGTATAAACATGACAAACAATATTAAAGCTACTTGATAAAGTAGTCGCCGATTTATCTAATAGTATTTGGAAATGAATTTTGTAAATATTCGTTGAATTATATAGCTGTGTATTTTCAACTAGAGATTTTAGTGTCTGGCTATAATAGTACTTATAATAAGTGTCTAGGTCTGTGTGTGTGACCGCGTAGTTTTTGTAATCCTAGATAAATAGATAGACAATACTAAAGATTTCTTAAACATAGTTCTAAGGTCTCAAAATGTAATTTTATATATAGTTTCGTTAGCTCTGAATTGCCAAGATTTAGTACTAAGTTTAAAGTAATTTATTATTATACATTGTTTAGTATTGAAATTATATCACTATTAAACGTAAGAAAGTCATTCATCGAAAGTCGGGTGACAGCAGCAAGCTCTTGCGATGCTTCTGGTGTCGCAGTCGACCGTAGCCATAACCGCTTACGACCAAGCGAAAATGTATGCTTGTTGGCCACAAAAGATCAAGTAACTAAACTTAGTTTAAAATGAAAAGAGTAACGTTCTTCTTATTGTGCTATCTCATCAAAATCATTACGATAAAGAAAACCCGCTTATAACAAAATAGATTTAACTTTTTTATTTTGCAGAGAAGTAAAAAAGTCTTGTTTAATTTTTGGAGCTAAAATATTTCAAACTCCCATCTTCTTCATCTTTCTTCATTAATATATAAACAGAAATATAATATATTTCTGTTTGTGTCATCTTGACGAAATATGTTAGTGATTTAATTTTAAACATTTTCAATATTATTGTCTTAGCGTTTGATACGAATTCTTTATGATCTCCAAGTAATAGTAGTCACATGTGATCTCTTAAGACCAAACGAAATATTCGATTTGTGAGTAGAAAAATTGGTTAAATTAGATAATTTAGGTGAATTGTAATTTATGTGTTACGAAAAATATCTGTAAGTATACTTGATGAGGCACGGATAGTCAAATGAAGGGTATAGTTTAATGACCTTTGATAGTCTATACTCTACGGGACTAGAAATAGTAATTGTCAACACTATCGTTTACATTAAAAAAAACTACAATTTTAATCAATTGTCATGAATTTTTCTTTAAAATTGCTTAATGTGACTCAAGACCTCAAACTACAATTTGTGTTCCGTGTATATAAAAATACTAAACTAATTTAGTTAAGCTATTTAACAATTAACAGTAAAATTTGTGATAAGTCAAATTATTATTCAAATACTTTTTCTATAAATTGTAATTTAACATATAATAATTGGATTTTTTTAATTATTTAAACTTCATTTTCAAATGATAGAAAAATGAAGTTATGTATTGAAGCTTTGTTAATTTTAAATAAATTGCTTCTCAGCGCAATCATGGCAATACTAATTAAAAATATTTATGAAACGTTATGGAACGGGCTATGCTTGGGGTTTCTCTCAAGGACAGAATAAGAAATGAGACTATCCGTGAGAGAACGAAAGTAACCGACATAGCCCACAGAATCAGCAAGTTGAAGTGGCAGTGGGCTGGTCATCTGTGTCGCAGGACCGATGGCCGTTGGAGCAGACGTGTCCTGGTTTGGAGACCGCGTATTGGCAAACGCAGTGTAGGACGCCCTCTGGCCCGCTGGACCGACGATCTACGTAAGATTGCTGGTGTAGGCTGGATGGGGATTGCGGAAAACCGGGATGTCTGGCGCGAGCTTGGGGAGGCCTATGTCCAGCAGTGGACTGCAACAGGCTGATATGATGATGATGATGATGATGATATGAAACGTTTCGTGCCTTATCAATTATACTGTACACCATGTACATCAGTATATATATGTTTAGTTACAATTGTATATACTATATAGAACATTCTAGGCAAAGCCTAAATGTAAATTGTAATATTTGTTGTTGTTGTTGTAGCAGATAAACCCGTTTACATTATATCGGACTGATTTTTCTTTTTTTTTTTTGAAATAAATTTTTCAAAAAAAAAAAAAAAGATTTGTGTGCTTTTATGAAACCACGATGCGAGTGAAATTTTAGTGAATAACATTTACAATAATATAGATATAAAAACACACAAATACCTAATTGCGACATGCGACATAGACGATAGATGAACGAAAAACTTTGGGGCGATGGAATAAAAGTTTCACTTCTAAAATACGTCTCTGTTTTTAAGGGAAAACAGCTCATTACTTTCATAGTGTAATGTTCGTTCTAATAATATGAACAACTAAAATCTCTTAATTTTCTTAAAATGTTCAGTAATGAAGCAATTATCAAAAATGTTTAAGCTCTTCTACCTACAATTAATGCAGTTGCTGTATCTCTGAGATCTCTCTGAGATCTCGAAATTGGTTAAGAATGTATTTTTCAATTCTAACATTTATTATACTGTGTTGTTCTTTTCCAAAAGATTTTCTGAAAGAGATCATTTTTTAGAGATAAAAACCGCTTTTGCCCATGTAATTGTTTTTTTCTCTTTGTACATTTTACGTCATTATTCTTTTGTTTTTCGGTTGCAAAATAATATATATTTGCATTTCTCTTAACACACAAGTGTTTCCCAAACATAAAATATATTATATCATTGATATATGGGTTTACGGTATTGTCAACTTTCTGGTAAATAGGTCCGATTAAAAACGGGTTTTATAGCGAGGCGTATTGGACATTACTGAAACTGGACTGGGTACTTTCAATCGCTTTGAAATAACGTTATTAATTACGCCTTATATCACAGGCCATAGAGGCTAATGTTAGTCGAACAGATTAGGCTTTTTGTGAAAGGATATTCGTTACCCAACTTTGGAGAATGAAGAAATGTTTGAGTCGTTTACTGATGACCGTTTATGGTCTAAGTAATATCTTTGACATTTATTTATTTTTCAAGTTGTACATCACTTAAAGTTTCAATATCAATAATATTTGATGTACAAATATATATAAAAGATCTTTGAAAAGGTGTCTTTATGTGGTCATCGTTTTAAATTTAACAGTACTTAATCTCACCTACCTACTCGTAGGTGTTACAAAATATTTTGATGTTTTTGGTGTTTAATTGGCTTAACAAAAGCATGCTTGGATTTGTCCATTTGACATAAACAACGTCGAAATAATGCTTCTTATTTTATGTGGGATTCTGGATTAAAATTTTATAGTTTGTGTAGGTATAATAATTTCATTTATAATTTCAACTAGATATAACATTAGTAGTAAAGTTTCATTGTGCCATTTATTTCTTTTTAAAATAAATGAAATTAATATAAAACGGCCTAACTACTTACAAGAAATTAAAATAACCTGTAGCACTAGTGATCATTTTCTCTGCTCTAAGGTTGCCTGAAAGATACCTCTTCTATGCGATAAGGCCCCCGGCCTAAGAAGAAGAGATATCTTCCTTTCAAATTAAGATATTTTATTCAAATTTCTTGGTATTTTGTAGGTACATAACGATAAAATATTTTGTCACCTTTGCTAACTATAAATCGTTTGAACTACTGTATTAATTGTTTATGTGTGAAACGTGTATTTATGGCGGTCCGGTATTTAATTGTACATTGGTTTGTATCATTTTCTAAATATATTTTATTCAGATCCAACATGGTTGCATTACACTACAGAGGCATACAAAATATAGATGATAAAAAAATCGCAGATAACATAAATACGAACAGATTAAAAATGATTTATTTTACATAACTTTTATGATAAATATAATGTCCCTTTCAGTAATGGGTGTGCGCCTGAAGTAGTGTATGTATGTGTTTTCTTTAATTTATGAAATTAAATAGACATAGAAAAAGGGTTGTTATAACTAATGTATATCATTATATAATTATACATTGTACAATAAGCGATTGTTTCGTTTAAGTGTAATTGGTATTAAAATTCTTCCAAATGTATTCTGTATTTTCGTTTTCTTTTTTGAATTTTATTTTTTTCCCTATATAAATAGGTTGGTAAACAACCGTACGGTTCAGTTGATGGTAAGCGATTACCGTAGCATGCAGATCCTGTCTCCAATACTTCCAGGAGCTCTGGTCACATTATTCAACACAGGAACACAGCTGTAATCTTCTGTTACGTCGAAGTACTTCCCCAGTTGGGAGCAGCATATTTCCAGCGTATCTTTACCTCAGTTATTGGACGCACACATAAATTATTGCGGTATGTAACCCAATCGTACTAAGGAAATACACACATGATCATCTGTTTCTACAACTAAGGTTACTTATTACATAGAAATTTTGAGTAGCCATTGAGCAAGAAACACTTTTCGCATGTGCACGTCTTAAGTTATGCTGTCCTGGTACATGCGATTAACATGTTCATGATTTCATGACACAAGAATGATTTGACATCGAAAGGTCACATGTTCTCATTTGAGCACTTTCTAAGTATTAAATGTTGTTTATGTACATACGAGTTCTAATATGTATTTTTATTTATCTATATATTTAAGCCTTATGTATAACATGTTTTTATGTGGAATCAACTGACCCGACGAACTGGGACCGCGTGTTTGCAAACGCAGTGTCGGACGCCCTTCGGCCCCTTGGTCCGATGATCTCCGTAAGATCTTCGGTGAGAACCGGGAAGGTGGCGACCATGAGTAGGCCTACGTCCAGAAGTGGACTTTTATAGGCTGATGTGATATGATAGATTTTTGTATATAACATAAATAATAAAAATTGCTGCAGAATCAACATTCCGAGTTAATGGTAGCTTCACTTTTATTAGGTATAATAGCTCTGCCCCGCAGTTTCATTCGCGTTAATTTGAGGAAAAAATTTGCCTTTAGCCTTCCTCGGTAAATGCGCTATTCGGTTAATAGGCCTTACAAAATCATAACTATAAATATTTTATGAAATTTTCTTTACATTTATGAGACAGTTTAAAATGTTTTAACAGCATAAGTACCTAACTAGACGTATAATTCGCAGTAGACTTATTTACAAACCATATTTCTAAACGCTGAGTGGATTCTAGGAATCTACGGAGTTAGCGTTACGAAATTAAATTGCTGAGAGTTTAGAAATATCTTTTTAGTCTTCGGACTTTTTTTTCGGAATCTGTGTTTGCTTAAAGTTGTCTTAAAAATCTGTCGTGAATTTTTATTTTTTTTATTTTAATGTTCATCAAAATTATGTACAAGTTTCTGGATTTATAACATTTATTTTACAAAATATTATACATACCTATTTACAATCCACAACTTAAGAACTAAATATTTACAGATAGTTATGGTACAAATCATGTCTGCGCGGAATTTTGCCAAGAATGCTGGCAACATTTCCCCGTTGAATCACTATGCCGAATCTCTGGGCAAGAAATGCACCAGCCCTGTTGTTAAAAAAGGCGAGGAGTTATCTCATTTAAATTTTTTTTTGCACTGCTACTCCAAGGTCCAATTGTTTCGACTGCAAACGGCACAAAGATGTAATTTGGAATTAGTGACGAATATTTGTTTTTTTTTTTACTAAAGTATATCTCGGAAAAGTTCAGTAACAAATACATCCAAAGAAACTCTATTACGTCAATAAATAAATAATTATTATTTACTTAGCTGGCGCACAGCGGTCACAGCACTGGATTGCGATTTGCTGTTGCGCAGGCGGTTGCGGGTTCGATCCCCGCACACGACAATATTTGTATTGGCCATACAGATGTTTGCCGTGGTCTGGGTGTTTGTGTAGTCCTTGTGGGTCTCCCCACCGTACCTCGGAGAGCACCTTAAGCCGTCGGTCCCGGTTGTTATCATGTACACCTGATAGCGATCGTTACTCATAGTAGGGAATATATCCGCCAACCCGCATTGGAGCAGCGTGGTGGATAAAGCTCCGATCCTTCTCCTACATGGGGAAGAGGCCTATGCCCAACAGTGGAATATCACAGGCTGAATCGTGATCGTAAAAGAGTTTCTTTGGATGTATTTGTAACCGAACTTTTTAATAGATAAATATTCTCAGCGTGTAGCAAACTGAAGTAGCTATAGGAATAATGCTCAATTTACATTATGTGGAACGGAATGCAAATGAGTTTGTAACGAATTTTTACAGAGTATAATGAACCAGTGGCGTAGCGTATGGGGGGCGGGGGGGGCGGCCCGCCCCGGGCGGCACTTTTTAGGGGGCGGCAAAATTTAACAATAAATAATAAAAATATTTTGAAAATATTTGAACCATTTTATATCATTTTTGTCGGAACTACACATTCGGACCGATTGAAAGGATCACGAAATTTTTCTTTACTTATTTTGTGGCGAAGTCGGTGAATCCCTTTTATTTTGTAGCGACTGGCAACGTCTATACTTGTGGGAATTTCCCGTTTGTGACTTACTTAGTCATAAACGGGAGTTAGTCTTACCTATGGATGAACGAGCTTAGCTCGGTTTATATCGTGTTTTTTGGAAATTTTATTAACATCCCAATTACATACTTAAGAAATATAAATAATATTTTTCGATCTTACCGACATAATAATTAAAAAAATGGACTGGTTATTCAGATAAAAAAACAGGAGTGCAATTAGAAAAAAAAAGGAAAAAGATAATCGATCTGGTGACATGTGGATTTGAACCGGGGTCATATAGTTTCGTGACCACCCGATTTCCCACCTGAGCTATTATAAGTTATAGATGGTGGCATAATTTTCTTTCCTATTCTAATAATTTTGTATTTTTATTATCTGAAAACACGGGTATTACGACATTTTCTAAAAATTAATCCTAGGTAGATCATCATAAAGATGTTTGCCGTGGTCTGGCGGTTTGTGCAGTTCTTGTGGGTCTCCCCACCGTGCCTCGGAGAGCACGTTAAGCCGTCGGTCGCGGTTGTTATCATGTACACCTGATAGCGATCGTTACTCATAGTAGGGAATATGTCCGCCAACCCGCATTGGAGCAGCGTGGTGAATTAAGCTCTGATCCTTCTCCTACATGGGGAAGAGGCCTGTGCCCAACAGGGTTTGTTTTGCCCCTGTTGGGCACAGGCCTCTTCCCCATGTAGGAGACAGTATTACAGGCTGAAGTGAATCCTAAGCTAAATCCATTTGTCGCCCCCGAAACCCCCTCCAACTAAATTACATGTAATGGACATTTTTACAAATTTTTGAAGTGAAACTTCTTTAGGCGCATGAGGGGTAAAATTTGAACGACCGGTAACGCGACAGCGTCAGGGACAGTAAGTACTTGGATGGGTGACCGCCTGGGACCACCGCGTGACGTTGACTATTTGATTTTTTTTCAATTATTTTTTTTTTGTTATTTTAAATTTGTTTTTTTTTTAAATCAGTTATTTGAATCACTTTTTTTTTAAATTAGTTTGCCAAAGAAGTTTCACTTCTGTCATGTGTACTTTGTAGACACTCAATTTGTTTGTTTTTAACCGACTTCCAAAAAAGGAGGAGGTTCTCAATTCGACTGTATTTTTTTCTTTTTTTTTTATGTATGTTAGCTCAGAACTTTTGACTGGGTAGACCGATTTCGATCAATTTTATTTTAATTGAAAGGAGTTGCGTGTCATGAGGTCCCATTTTTTTTAAAATAAAATCTGACAAGTACTTTTAGAGTTATATCTAATAATGCGTATTTACTTGACTACTTTTTCGTCAACCTACGTTGTATTATACCGCATAACTTTTTACTCGGTGTACCGATTTTGATGATTCTTACTTTAATCGAAAGCTAATACTTGTCATCTAGTCTTCGTGAAATTAGATTGAGATCTGATTACAACTTTTGGAGTAATCTTTAATAGCGCGTATTTACTTGACTATTTTTTTGTCTTATTACGTTGTATTACTTGTCGATGTAATTGAAGTCGGTTTTTTTTCGTTTGCGAGCAAACACAATTATTCTTATTAAATTACTTTTTTTTTAAATTATTTTGCCAAAGAAAATTCACTTCTGACATGTTTTGTACACTCGCAATTTTTTATTTCAAATATAACCTGTAACAGTACAAAATTCTCTACAATAATGTAATTTATGTATGTAATGTACTACTATGTCAAGACAGTACCGGAGAAAGATCAAAATACCACATCAATATACAAACTGTTGGTTATTCATCCAAATTTATTTTATCACCTTCGAAGTATGCTCCTGCAGAAATTACTTACGCCAACGAATAATTCAATCATCAAAACATTTTTTAAATTCTGTTTCCGGAATTGAGTTCAGTTCTCGCCGCGAATTCTCCTTTATATCTCCTACCGATTGAAAACGGGTACCACGAAGTGGTAGCTTGAGTTTAGGAAAAAGAAAAAAGTCGGCTGGGGCCATATCTGGTGAACATGGTGGTTGCTCGATGGTATTTGTTGAGTGTTTGGTCAAAAATTCGTTCACAGTGATGGCCTTGTGCGAAAGCGCACTATCGTGGTGCAAAATCCAAGAATTTTCTTTCCACAAATTGGCCTTTTTCGTCGAATTTGCTCTCTTAAACGCCGCATAACGCTGAAATCCGACGAATTCTGAGTGCACAAAACCGCGATAGTCAAAGAAAACACTCAACATGACTAACATGACTTTGACTTTTGAACGAGTTTGGCGTGGATTGTTTGGTTTCGGTTCAGTTGGAAGGCGCCACTCCGAAGCTTGTTGACTAGTTTGCATGTCATACTCGTAAACCTACGTCTGGTCACCAGTAACAATGCGTTTCATAAATGTTGGGTCGGAATTGACTCGTTCTAGCATGTCCCCAGCGCCTCTAATGCGATTGAGTTTTTGGAGAAAATTCAGGTCTTTTGGGACTAGCCGAGCGGCAACATGTTTCATACCCAAATGATTAGTTCAAATGGTACAGATCGACTCGTGAGATACAGAAAGTTCGGTGGCTATCTATCTTAAAGTTGAATGAGGATTTTCAGTCACTGTTTCCTTCACTTTTGCGATGTTAACTTCAGTTACAGACGTTTAAGGCCGGCCAGAGCGAGGCAAATCTTCCATCACATCTCGACCACTTTTGACATTTTTGTACCACGCTTGCACGAGTTTTTGATAAAGTCAATTCACCGTGAGCCTTCTGTAACATTTTCATTGGCTCCGAACACGAAATTCCATTGGCGATGCAAAATTTAAGACAAACTCTTTGTTCGATGTGTTTGTCCATTATGAAATTCGCAATACACACTAGATAATTATGATATAACTAAAAACAGCACAGTATTTAATATAAATCAGATGCAACTCAAATTCCGCGCCAAAATGGAAAACAGATGCGCCACACTAACAACAAAAAAAAAAAATTTAAAATCATAAACAAATAATCCATTCCCGATACTTTTTTGACTGAATGTATAGTATACATTAAATTGAAATACCTAAGAGGGCGGCAAAATTTTTTTCCGCCCCGGGCGGCCGACAACCACGCTACGCCACTGTAATGAACTTCATGTCCATTGTGTAATGTGAAGAACGGGTCGCCATTTTTTAATAAAAAACGCCGCGCTTTTCGTGTCATAAATTACAGCTAAACAATTATGTATGAAAGATGCTTAAACGTTCTAATATAAATCCAGGTCAATACACAAATACAAACGCCTATACCAAGATACAAATCTTTACACCTATA
The DNA here is from genome assembly GCA_905220545.2 of Melitaea athalia. Classification (NCBI taxonomy): domain Eukaryota; kingdom Metazoa; phylum Arthropoda; class Insecta; order Lepidoptera; family Nymphalidae; genus Melitaea; species Melitaea athalia. Next base: position 2,659,451 of record HG992179.1, read on the forward strand.
CAAATACTTGTCAAGTACAAAAAGGATGCTTTATTATTCTTGATTACAACTCAATACAAGAAAATTAGTGTGAATCCGGTGAAGGGGACTGGTCAAGAACCAACATACAATCACAAGCTCCCAGAACATGACAAAAACCTTATTTCTACACAAATGTTTGTCTTTGTCTTTTTAAATAATTAGTCATATTTAAGCTTATATGCTTCTAACAGTCAGCTACGAGTATTTTGAAATAATATGAGAAGTTGTTAAGTAAATTTCTAAAGACAAGTGTCATGTAAATGCATCAGTTTAAATACAAAGAGCAATTCAAAAACTGAAGTAAGTGTGTCAATGTCTTTCTCCGCTTTGTTATACGATTAGCTGCGCTCCGCGGTTTCATCTGCCCTAATTTTGCCTGACGACGCGTTGGTGTAGCGGTCACAGCACTGGCTCTTGCGCTGGCGGTCGCGGGTTCAATCCCCGCTCACTACAGACATTTGTATTGGCCATATAGATATTTGTCGTGGTCTTGGCGTTTGTACTTGTGTATTGTGTGTTTCCAGACCCCCGATATAGGAGTAAATCCTACTGGGGGCCGTTTTTGTTTGAAGCGTTTAAAAACATTTTTGAGGAAAAAATGTACTAAAATATTAAATTTCTAGCCTTTAGGCTCGGTAAATAGATTATCCTATACAAAAGAAAAAAAGAATCCTAGCAGTAAGTAATTCCTGAAATTAGCGCGTTTTCGTTCTTTAACTTTATAACATTACTAGCTGACCCCGCAAACGTTGTTTTGCCATATATGTTATCAACCCCCGCAGCCCCCTCTTGTGGGTGGAATTTCGTAAAACCCGTTCTTAGCTGACCTCTACTTGGTGAAAGGAATATTCCTACCAAATTTCAAGTCTCTCCGCCTTAAGGTTCCAGAGATATCGTGATGAGTAAATGGGTGGAAATCTCTTTTATATATATAGATAGGTATAGATGGCAACATCGTTTAAAACGTTTTACTTAATGTTGTTTTTCAATAATTTTAGGTATTACGACCGCTACATTGTAAATTTTTACCTTTGGTGTCTTATTTTCAATGTTTTGTGTTGAGTTATTTACTTTTGTTTTTTACAACTAGATGTTTTCCACAGTTTTACGGTTTTCTTACGGTTTGTTCTCATGTCTATCACTCTCTCTCTTTCTTCAATGTTTAATCGTTAGTAATTCACTGATTTATATTTAGTTTATTCATTGATGCCTAGGTACTTTGTTTTATGTTAATTATTATTTTTTATTTGTAATGTATTTGTATTTTTTTTGAGTTGCTTCAATTTTTTACTGCTTAGTATGTAGTAACATTTGGTGGAAAGATTGCTGATCTTTGAGTTGTTATTGTTGCATATGACTATTAAAATACTGTTTCCCAAATAAATAAAAATAAACATAGAGCAGAAAATTTTACTTGACATATAAAATAAGTATTGCATAAAAATACTTTTATAATTGAGGATGTCTTCGGCCTTGACTAACGACAATCCATCATGCTATATTTATATCTAATGTAACGAGGTGACAGTCAAAATGACCAGCACTTGACGTACTAGGATTAAGTAAGGCAGTACTTTTTATATTCAATATGGTGTTTAGTAACCTCTTTGGTGTTATGAAAGCCTTTGAAATATATAATGGACGTTTAAATAGTATTTATTTATAGCAAAATGATCTTACATAAGAAAGTTATCTTGATATTCTTTTATATACATTCAAGTTATTTTAATCTGTAAATGGTTCAAGCAAATAAATATAAGTGGAGCAGTCCGACTGGGGACTTACCTCGACCTTACAGAAGATCACAGCTACATAATACTGTTTTCAAGCAGTGTTGTGTTCCTGTTGGTGAATAAGGTGACCAGAGCTCCTGTGAGGAATTAGGGATACGGTCGACAACGCGCTTGTGATACTACTGGTGTTGCACACGTAAGTATATAACGGTAATCGCTTACTATCAGGTGAGCCGTACGCTTTTTTGCCGACCTAGTTACTATATAGTTATATATAAAAAAGTGGCAGAAAATATTCACTGTCAAAATATATTATAAAATATAAATAATGGATTTTTAATCTTTTAGCTTATTATTTTCCTTTCCATGTAACTTTAAGAACTTTAAGTCTATTTTCATTCTATCTAGTTATATGTATAATCTAGGTAACTGGTGAGTTTATACCGATTCATTAGAACGTACATTCCGAAGAATCGGTAGCTAATATTGTATTAAATAAACATTTTGTAAAATGGGCAAAATGGCTACTCCAAATTAGTTTTGAATCACTTTTAATTGCACCAATAAAAGTAAAATAATCCAATAAACATTATCAATTTACAATCCGCACAGTACTTGTGATTTACTTTATAAAATAATTATGTAATCAAAAAATGAATGACTATGACTGCAATTGCATTAGTAGGTACTCGGTCCACTCGAGTTTGTAAGAGCTTATTTAATAATCATTTCACATATCCATGTAGGTATAGTTTGAAAGACTAATTTTGAAATGTCTATACAATAACAAAATTGTAACTGATCGATGTCTGTATATAACAGATGTCTATATTGGACATATGTATTTAAAAAGTGAAGTATATATTTTGAAACCACTTAATGTAATATTAATATAATGTTGTTAGCATGTATGACAGCCATACTTCTAAAGCTAGTGTGATGAAATCAAAGACTTTGCAACGACTATCTTCATAATTTATTCAATAAATAATTACAATTACTGAGTAGACTTGCGTAGGCTTACCAAAGGGTAATCGAATGGGATCTCGTCCACCGTCATCGGATCTTTTTATGAAAAATTCCCTGAAGAATTAGTGTTGCCAATAAACAGAAAAACTTGGCCGCGCAGGAAATAAATTGAGTTTCTAATAAATTTAAATACAGATAGAGAGATTAAACGAGCAATTCTTGTATATATATAATCTGAATCTCGGAATCGGCTCCAACGATTTTCGTGAAATTTATTATACAAGGGATTTCGGGGGCGAAAAATTGATCTAGCTAGGTTTCATTTTTAGAAAATGTCATTGTATTCCTGTTTTTAGGCAATAAAAAAATGGCTAAAATATCGTTAGAATAGGAAGGTTAATTTCGCAATTGTCATTATAGTTGTAATAGCTCAGGTGGGAAATCGAACGGTTGAAATTGACCCAGAAAACCATGGTTCAAATCTCAGTCTCCAGATTAATTCTTTTTTCTTTTTTTAAATTTCACTCGTGATTTTTTATTTAAATAAAAATAAAATATAAAAATACCGAGAAAAAAAAACAAAAATAAAAAAATAAAGAAAATAAAAATAAAAATACCGAGTTAGGCTCGGTCACCCAGGTACTAAATTTATAAATTGTTAAAAGGAATAAGTTAATCATAAATTTAAACTGTAATAAAACAATATTTTTATCATATTAACAAAAATGAAAATGAATGAAAAACATAAATAACATCTTGTAATCTCCGATGTGAGTTCCGTATTGATAATTCCTTTGGATAATTCCATAATTGAGGAAGGATTTTTGTATAGAATAAAGTAATTGAATATACCTATCATTAAAATTTTATTTGTTTGTTTACTCAATTTTGAAACCTAGTATAGGTCATACATTAAAATGTGACTTTAATTGTATATGAAGAAATCTAATTACTTAAACTTTTTCTAAAACTGTCGTGGTTTTCATAGGCAGAGCTATGCTCAGCGAACCTATATGATCTGAAAATCTGCGATTCATTAGTAGTACACGTATAAGTCAGAACCACTGGAAATTGTTACGCCGTTTGTTGATAAAGTTGTCTAGCGTAAAACAGATAAAAATGTCTCTAATATATTTCTTTTTCATCATCAAACTCCACTTCACCTGTCAAATATTTCTATTGGCTACCGGTAATTCCAAAACTTATAAGTTGAGGTGAAACAGGCCCTATCCTCACCACCTCCTGCTGTTTAACTTATATACCAGATAACTTTACCAGTAACTTACGTAACAGCTCCCAAGTAATAAGTCTATAAGTGGAAGATAATTAACACCTAAACTTGACAACCAATTAAAGATCCTCAATTATAATTTATAATCTCATTTACTGTACCAGCTAGTAGGTCAGATGTACTTGTAACACAGATAACGCATCATTTCACCTGTTACACTGATACGTTATGTACGAATGTATGTATGTATTAGTGAATGTTACGTCATCGCGGAGAAGACTGGCACACGATACAAATGCATCATTAAGATTGAACGTATGTTGAGAGAATAATATAGTTTTGGACTACGCAGATTAAATGTATGAATATGTTAAAAATTGTATATCTACCTATGTGCCATGCGCCATAACAGTGGGGGCATTTGCCCCATCTGGACTTGCAGCTAATATTAGATATTTTAGCTAGTATTATACTCGAGCTACTATTGAAGTAGTTTAGATAGTAAATATTTTTTTTTACTTATCCAGTTTTTATACTTATTCGTTTTGCCATCCATAAAAACTTCTGGGTACGCCCATGTTATGTGTTATCTAACTTATAACTTCTAGAAGTAAGTTTGATTTTCTAAAATTATGAAAAGATCAGCAATTTATATTTTGTCGAATATGCCGAAAAAATCTCTACCGTTTTAAATATAATGAGCATTCTGTGTTCGTGAGATCCAGAAACACATTTCACAAACATACCTACATATAAACGCCCGGACTGTGACAAATCGCTATGAAAAACTTAGTCGATCTGTCGTCATAAAAAAAATGAAAATCCAAGTAATATTTCAACCCCTTTATAATTTAAAAGAGGTTTCGTTCAAAAACATCTAAATTTCTCACAACATACATTAGGGCATTTGCTAACATCATTTTCTCCAACCTTAAAGTATGAAAATATTAAATTGAAATGAAACCAACCTTTACAAAATAAATAAATAAACAACAAAAAAAAATTACAAAAAAACAGGTCATGAAATAAAGTGTAAAAAAAATAGAACAAATCTAGTAACAAAAATTCCTCGTCCACGCATACGTTGAGATTTACAATGAGATCGTTATAATGATTATATCAAAGAAACGGACATCTAATTTGACTGATTCTAGTTTGAATGATATTGAAACGTTTATATTTCGATTTATTTATATTGCTTTTATTATTCAGTTGCATAAATAAATTACAGAAAATTACATTTTGAAAAGTTGATTACATATTTCATTGAAATTTTATTTGAAACAATCTTTAAAAATCATAGCTGGAATTGAAAAGTGGGGTTACAAGAGTTCCATTCTAAGGTATGTTTTTAAGTTTATAGAGCGTTTTTTCCAAAATACTTTGCAATTCGACGATATAACGTGGAAATTCCTAACACCTTTCCCCTTGTGATATGACCACATCGTTACCTAATGACGATCAAGTTTTTTCTCTAAAACATCACAGAGTAAAAATATTATTATATATTATATGATATGTAGAGAGATCTGCAGCGAAATATATATAGTTCAGTCATACATTTAAATCAATTCTACGCATGTACCTACATACGTATTTACCCAACGGCCAAGATTGCAATTCTGGGGCAGCGCAAGCCGGACACACGTATTAGGGATGTAAAATATTAATCAATTCTTACAATAAGAAATCGACTATTTACTAACTCATCCCTAATACATACGCTGCTTTTATATTTTTCCCTTAATTTATAGGGCTTCAAATGAAATTGGCCGCGGAACTGAATCTTAAAATACGCCACTGACGAAGGTAACGTACATACATAGATGATGTCTCCTCTCTACGTTTCTTGCCTAATAGCAATCCCATAGTTCTGACGTAATCATTAATCATCGTTATAGCGAGCGATGCTAATGGTTTAATTTCACCTTATTTAAATGAAAAATGGCGCAAACGCGGCTCCTTTAGATGTTCGTAAAGTATTCAAAGGAGGTTCTGAGAATTGAGAAACATGGATGACCATTTATAGTAATGCTCCGGAATTCTATTTGACCATACATAAAAATGAATGTGCTTTTTACGTACGTAAGTTACAACATATTATGATGATTGTATTGCTCTTTTGGAGTATTCTGGATATTAATTGTAGATTTTATTTATCATTTCATCTAGATTTGATGAAAATCTATGGACCTGGTAGAAGAGCAACTGCTGCTGCTGCTGGAGCTCCTGGGCAGGTTAATCCGCTACGCTACTTTACTGCGAGTCAATAAAGAAATAAGCTGATCTGGTAGACGAGCAACTGCTGCTGCTGATGCAGCTGCTGGGCAGGTTAATCCGCTACGCTACTTTACTGCGAGTCAATAAAGAAATATGCTGACCTGGTAGACGAGCAACTGCTGCTGCTGATGCAGCTGCTGGGCAGGTTAATCCGCTACGCTACTTTACTGCGAGTCAATAAAGAAATAGGTTGACCTGGTAGACGAGCAACTGCTGCTGCTGATGCAGCTGCTGGGCAGGTTAATCCGCTACGCTACTTTACTGCGAGTCAATAAAGAAATATGCTGACCTGGTAGACGAGCAACTGCTGCTGCTGATGCTGCAGCTGCTGGGCAGGTAATTCCGCTACGCTACTTTACTGCGAGTCAATAAAGAAATAAGCTGTCTTACGGCCGTTTTCAATAATCTACATATCTATCTCTGGTTTTGCATACTAGGTTTTTGACACAATTTGTATGGAGCTTACGTCGTCAAATCCGCCAACCCGCATTGTAGTAGCGTGGTGGATTAAGCTCTGATCCTTCTCCTACATGGGGAAAGAGGCCTATGACCAGCAGTGGGATATTACAGGGTGAAGCGAATTAGAGAGATATATACCTGCAATATTGAAACTACCGCCGTTAAGCACTTTAAGGGCCTATGCAAACCACGTTTTTTAAACGCGCGTTTTTATCTTACAGAGCAGTTTGTTGGCGTTTGTATCGATACACACGCGCGTTTGCATCGCGTTTGTATCGCGTTTGCATCGCGTGACACGCGCGTTTGCATCGCGTCTGTATCGCTACATACACGCGTCAACGGCGCGATTTAAAAACGCGCCTCGACGGCGCGCTTTTATTATACAGGTGTGCAAAGGTCTACAGGCTGCGTTTAACTCTCGTGTGTATCGCGTTTGTATCGCTACAAACGCGCGTCGACGGCGCGTTTAAAAAACGTGGTTTGCATAGGCCCTAACGTATTTTCATAAATTATTCCCTATGTACAAAAAGTCGATTAGATTTTTCAATTTCCTAAGTATTATTACTAAAATGTTTACCTTAAATGGGATCGTGGCCTTGAGTTTTATTTAGCCGATGAGTCTCGCTTGTCGCAATTCATACAAAATTTAATCGATTCGTTTCTAGTTCTACGAAATTTTCTTGACCTGAACCAACAGAGACGTCGTCCTACCTAGCGAACGTTTTCTGAAAAATTCCAATTTTTAGCTTATAATTAGTTTCAAAATTTTTCATTTCTTAAAAACATCCTACAGAGTAAAAATATATATTCTTTATAGTCCTCAAAAAAAAAAAATTATATGAACACAAGCTAACAAAAATTTTTGCTCAAATTTTTTTTTTACTTTACTTAAGAAGAATACATAACCAATAAAGTAGGTCTTAAATTATAGCTCACGCTATATCTGAGACCAAGGGAAATAGGGACGCATTTACATAAGCAATGACAAAACGGTTTAACTAACATACGACTGGGGAAGTACCTTTCAGAATATCACAGCTAAATAATACTGAGTTAAAGTTGAGTTCCTCTGGCGAGTAAGGTGACCTGCAGAGCTGGTGGGGAATGGAGATAGGGTCTCAAAGCGCTTGCGATGCTTTTGGTGTTGCAGGCATCTATAACTTGTTCGCTTGTTTACCGACATCACTACATAGTATAAAACAAAGTCGCTTCCCGCTGTCTTTCTGTCCCTATATTTGCTTAGATCTTAAAAACTACGCAACGGATTTTGATGCGGTTTTCTTTAGTAAATAGAGTGATTTTAGAGGAAGTTGTTTATATGTATAATACATGCATAATATAGTAGAGGAACACTGATAGTTTTTGCAACCGTGCGAAGCCGGGGCGGGTCGCTAATAGTTGTATAAAAAACACGGATTCATAGTCATGATAGAGACTTTTTAAAAGTATGTTGAAGAAATAAAGAAATATGACATAATATTTTTTTTGGAAGGAAACATACGAACACAGGAGAACACAAAAAAAATTAAAATTAAAGGCTTAAACTTGCGCAACTTAAACGAAAATGAACATAGGTATAAATTTACTAACTTCTTTCAAAACTTTTAAATACAGATGACAATTTAACGTGATCTGCGTCTCAAGTGTTTTACCTACAGCCTTTTAATTGCGGGTAATTTTGTAATTAGGGCGATCATAAAGTACATTCGTTTTAGTAATTTACTTGTATAACACGTGAAAGGAATTCCTCGGAACATTGGGTGAATGGAAGTGTTATGTAAAATATGTACAAGTGTACTGACTAAATGGCGCCTGTGATTTCATATACTTATATACTGATAATGTAATAATGATGATTTTTTTTATTTTTCTGTATATAAACTTTGTCCTGGCAATAACAAACGCGAAAAAGAATTATCCATTAAAACATAACATTTGAAGGCGTGCACCTATTGGTGCAACGTTAATAAAAAATATACAACGAAAGTTTATAAGCCATTTCTGTCGTTTTCTTTAATCTGTTATCAACAACTTTGTTGATTTTATATTTGTCAATAATAACCTTTTATTTTGGTTCAATATATTATAATAATGATCATGAAAAATAAGGTTAAAAATGGTTACTTTATTTAAAAAATCTTAAAATGTTTTTATTTTACAAACTGACAACTGAGGTACTCAGACATTAAAAAATATTCTGCTCAAAATCTGGAGCAGCCCGACTGGGGAAGTAAGTCGACCTTAGAAAAGATCACAGCTAAATAATACTGCTTTCAAGCAGTGTTGTATTGACGTGAGTAAGGTGGCCAAAGCTCCGCGGAGCAATTAGGGATAGAGTCGGAAACACGCTTGTGATGCTGTGTTACAGGCCTCTAAGTGTGTCTATAATTTCCGGAAATTAAAATTCCATCAGGTGAGCAGTGCGCTTGCTTTCCGACCTAGTTTTATAAAATAACTAAATGTTAAAAACAATATAAATTTATTTGTAATGTTTAAATTTGGTCTGACTTAGACTTTGGACTGAATCTGGGTGTAATATGTATATTATTTATATGTATATGTACTATATATATGTGTTTATTAAAAAAAATCGGTAGTCAGCTGTTACCTAAAACATAGCCATTAGGTTGCCTGCTTAGGAACAGACGCACGTGTATGAATGTTAAAGTTTTTTATTCATTAATCCTATTATCATTAACATAATTATTAGGTTTATCTTAATTTCTTCACGCTATCTATCAGAGACTTAATCGAAAGTTCAATCTCGTAACACGAGTCAAAAATTACGGAAAAAAATAAATGAAATTAGTCTACAGACTTACAGAATCGAATCGATTTCCGATGGCTTTGCATTGTCATTATTCCGTAGCGCATTTGTTAAATCAAATTTTCCATATCGTTGTGACCCCAATTGTTTATTACTATCAATAATAATACAATACGCATATTTTCGAGCGTAGAAAATTATAAATAGATGTATTTTGTGACAGTAATGAAATGATTTAACTTAATTTTCTTTTAATTTTTGAATTGAATGGGTGTCGTTAATTTGATTTAAGATTGACAAAGAAATGATATTATAATTTCCTAATTGAACAGTATTATTCATATTTACAAAGCAAGACTGAGAAGTGATTATATAATAAATTAAAAGTAAAAAACCTTTTTAAAAAACAAGCTTTTATTTTAATGCGCTAAAACGTCACTTTATTCGAATTATTCTCAGCAAGCCCTTTCATTTGATACCTATATTGTAGAAGTGCATTAAAATTAACTAGTTTGCCATCTTGGATAAGCTGCCATGTTGGATTTAGAATGACGTCACTAAGTTAACCTTGCATCGTCATCCAAATTGAACTTGTATACATTTCTGTACAATTGGTTGAAGATATTTGCTTCACAACTGGGTTGCAAGATTTCACCGGAAAAAACATACATTGCAAGTTAAATACAAGCTTGTAATAATTAAAAGTATATCCGTTAACAACATACAAAGGCATATGTAGAGACTAGAGATCGAACACGCGTCTGGAAACAGGTCAGAAATTTGCTCTGACTATGGCTTCTTCAAATATATTTTACTTTCACATATAAATTTGCTGTAATAATGATCTTGCTTCTGTGAAAATTTTAGATTACATTGTATCGCAATTTTTTAACTACAATAGTGTTTATTTTGTCCAAAATATGCGTGCAGTAAAACGGTTTTAGGTTACAGTAAATATTATTATGTACTAACTACGCGTATAGACGCAAAGTCAACATTGCTTAAAACCGCAGATTTTCATTTGGTATTCCGAAATATACCTTTTATTATAAAATCAACTTTAAATTCAATATAAATTAATCAAATATAGCAATATTTTCTATTATTTCGAAAACGTTAACGTTTTACGTTAAAATTACTTTATTAAGAGTTTAAACCGTTATAATTTTTCAATCAATTATTTCTTAATATTGCAAATAATAAATGAACTGACGACAAACTGGGAATAATTCGAATTTGTAGTAGTTTAACAACATCACCGTTACAAAAAATGATCTGAACTCAGCTGAATTAACCTGTTAACATGCACAGATAGTGTTTGCGCTTAATACACCTCGCGGTTTTTTTGCAAATTCACAAATAACTTGGAAAACATAATAACTATCGCTATCAGGTATCAGGGGTTTAATATTGGCAAACAAAAAAAAAATTTTATAAGTATAAGTAATATATTATATCTTTGGAGGCGCTGATGTTCATCACGTCGGGGTCACCAGTTTGGAGTAGGGCGAGAGGGACAGGGTATTGAGTTCTTCGTCCACCCTCGAAAAGGGAGGATCCTCCAACCAGACGGGTGTTGTGTCTGGTAGGGCTACTGCCCCGACGGTTGTTGTCGGGTTCTTGTACATATATATAGTTCATTCGCTTTGAAAACTTCGATAGCGTGATCTAGAATCGTCATTTCGTATGTGGCTTGATAGATGTCGCCACATATCTATTCAATATTTTTTTTGTAGATTAATTTGAGTAGACTTTACAAACTGTGTAATAGTTAAGACGGTAGAATATTCCGTGCAAAGTTTCAAGCCTTTCAGGATATATCTGTCCCGAGCGGGATACTCTCGCACCGCTGCAGCACCCTATCACCACCTCGCTAATGGTATTTTACAATATACTTGCAATCACTACATATTATAAAACAAAGTCGCTTCCCGCTGTCTGTCTGTCTGTCTGTATGTATGCTTAGATCTTAAAAACTACGCAACGGATTTTGATGCAGTTTTTTTTAATAGATAGAGTGAATCAAGGCGAAGGTTTATACTTTATAATTTTGTATAATACACGCATAATATAGTAGAGAAACACTGATCATTTTTGCAACCGTGCGAAGCCGGGGCGGGTCGTTAGTTAATATAGTGTTTTCATAAATGCGTTATTATTAATTTTCAAACTTCCGATATTTCATAATAGAAGTATTTTTTTCTAGTATTCAAGTACGCTCGGGGAAAACTCGAGCATTCACAATGCACCGATGTGCAGATAAAACTTGCAACACACAATTTAAAATGGTGTAAAGCGACCGTTGCACCTCAATTAGACATGTTGTTGTCGCCATCCGTCTTAAGTTTGACGGATTTTATTATTTACTAGCTTCTGCGCGCGACTTCGTCGGCGTGGACTCCGCTCCTATTGGTCTTAGCGTAATGATATATAGCCTATAGCCTTCCTCGATAAATGGGCTATCTAACACTGAAAGAATTTTTCAAATCGGACCAGTAGATCCTGAGATTAGCGCGTTCAAACAAACAAACAAACAAACAAACAAACAAACAAACAAACAAACAAACAAACTCTTCAGCTTTATTATATTAGTATAGATTATTTTTAAATTAATCACGCAATTTTTTTTTTAGTTCCGTGATATTCAGTTTTGTTATAAGTCGGTAAAACGTAAAGAAACTTTAAAATGAAATACATAATATGCAATAGTAGATAATTTTTCTAGTAAAAATAAAAGATTGTCTTTGGCGGGTTTATAAAATTCTTTTGGAGTAAAATTTCTTTAGAATCATGGTGATTAGACAAAGCAACAAACACAAACGTATAGGTTTAAGTCGGCGAGAGAATGAGATAGAATATATAATGAAGTATTTTATATTCTCTGTGAAAAAAATCTCTCGTAATTTTCAGATGTTTCAATTCTGCTGTTTATGAGTTGTAAACACTTTTTTTATAATGTATAATTTTTATTTCTTGTATTACATGTGAATAAGATTAACGTGTATTTAATGAGTGTTGATAGGAAAAATAAATTTGTTAAATATGGCTGTTAGCCTATTCTAAAGTGGATTTGAAAAACTTTAATTCATATACATTAGGTACTATTTTTTATTTTTTTATTTGAATATTTTAAAACTGAAAATAATAATATATCAGTCAATATAAGAAATGGTGAGCCTATCTGTCTGTGCTCCGACTCATTTCACCGTATCACAACATCCTGGTCCATTGTTTGTTACGTTTCAAAACGAAGATATTTCACCCGATTAATGATTTTACCATAAGATTTCCATTAATTGAAATGAGGTCGGTCTTGCATAAGGGTTTCGTAAGGGTATTCGATTCCCGCCACGGTTCATCTGGTGTCTTTGTTAACTTCCGATTCGTCTAGCTTTAGCACCAGGTTAGCCTAGATGATGTAAGTTTTGTTCTAGTCTGTGATTCTTAGATTTAAATCTTACTTATACAACCTTTTTCCATGTTTTAAGACTTGCTTTTTTTTAATGGAGCGTTCGTAGCGCGATGTGGAAATAATTGATAGTAAAATTTAACACAAATTATGTTCCGTTTTGTAAGCTAGAAGATTTCTTTAAAAATGAGCAATTTATTTTGTAAATGTTTGTATGTGCAAACAACATTTTATTTGTAGTTAATTTTTTTTAATGTCACAGCATTTAAAAAATTAACATGTTAAATGCATTTAAGTATGATATGCGCCACTTTTGAGATGTCATCTTCAATTGTTTTATGCAACATTTAATTAACACCATACAATAAACACTTATTTTAAAACGATTCTCAGTTTACTATCCTTTCGAAACTTTGAGTAGGGGCGGCCGGAGTAGGGGTGGTAAAACGAAGAGACGTTCACCGCCGGCTGTACTGTTGTAGAGTCTGTCGCCGCGTGTCCGCGTAAAAAAAGTTAATTGTCAATTTCGCGCCAATTATTAAAAAAAGTTTTTATAATCTATGTTATAATTTGAATTTGGAGTGTTTTGTGTAATCGGGATTCAGTGAGCGCTGGACTGTGAAGGGACAGTGTTGTGTGATGCTACTCGGCCGCTCTGTGTGAGAGTGCAGCATGAGGGGTAGCGTTTATTTGTTATTGTTGGCGCAAACCGTCGTCGCCATTACTGGACCTAGAGTAAGTTCATTATAAATTTAAATTAATATATTTAATAGTACCTAAAATCCGCGATCGCTTCTATGTTGTTAAATAATTTTTTAGAGATAGAAAAAAAAAAATTAAAACGGAATTCATGAAAATTCGTTATGTCTTAAAATTTTGATAATATTATACTAACAATAAGTGAAGAAATTACAATAATTTCCTGTAAGGCAAAGGCTAAAACTCAAAGGAATAAAATTTGAACACTCAGTCTATCTCTAGCAGATTTTCCGAGACGCGCGTACAAAAATAGTCCTTTAACTTTTTATGTCAATTAAAATGCAAAAAAAAATAGTTAAAATTACAACGTACATAACAGCTTATGCATAAAAATGTATTATTACTGTTATGTAATTTTGTATAATTCTAATAATAAACAAATTATACTTACATTTATAATTACATAACTTAATATACGTATTCAAATAAATGGAAAAAAAAATTGTAAATTATTTATATTTATAAGAAGATATATAATATTATGTAGTAAGAGATTATTTGTTACTTTATATAAAACTCTATTTCGTAAGTAGAGTTTATATGAGTGATGAACTACCGGTCTGGTTCGCGTTGGTAAACATAAGGTGTAATATTTTTTAAATAGATTATATTTTTCCAATTAAAAGTAAAAATTAAAAAAGTCTCTATCCTGCCCTGTTTAAATCTATATATATAAAAGAGATTTCCACCCATTGACACATCACGATATCTCTGGAACCATAAGGCGTAGAGACTTGAAATTTGGTAGGAATATTCCTTTCGCCGAGTAGAGGTCAGCTAAGAACGGGTTTTACGAAGTTCTACCCACAAGAGGGGGTTGCGGGGGTTAATAACATATATGGCAAAACAACGTTTGCGGGGTCAGCTAGTATATATATATATATATTTCATGAATTTAAACAACTAAAACCTTTTCTTATAAAATATTTCCGTTTCTAAAAATAAAAAATATTTAAAATGTATTATTTAACTGGCAGTACGCTTATAGGTCACATATAAAACACTATCACCCGTATATATAAACTCGTTCAAAACCGCATGTTACGCATAGTCATACAGATTATGTAAATTACATAAATATTGTATTAATGTATGTACTCAAAGAAGATATAGAAAGTTGTTCGCAGGAAAAAAAGGCGGGAAAAGAAATTTTATGTTGTCTGTACCACCGGAAACATTCACATCACATTTTTTTTTAAATCTTTGACAACTTTTTGTAACCTTTCACTTGATGTAAAGGTATTTGATTATGAGGTTTAAGGTATTTACAAACATAATTATTAATAATAATTTAGTTGATCTTACGAGTTATGACTTGGTCTGAAATGTAGAGTTGGTGCTTATTTAAAATTAATAACAGGCGGACGAAAATAAGCACATAAAAAGTATCAAATAATCTATACTAATATAATAAAGCTGAAGAGTTTGTTTGTTTGTTTGTTTGTTTGTTTGTTTGTTTGTTTGAA
Source organism: Melitaea athalia (assembly GCA_905220545.2). Taxonomy (NCBI): domain Eukaryota; kingdom Metazoa; phylum Arthropoda; class Insecta; order Lepidoptera; family Nymphalidae; genus Melitaea; species Melitaea athalia. The sequence continues at coordinate 2,674,545 of HG992179.1, forward strand.
CGCGCTAATCTCAGGATCTACTGGTCCGATTTGAAAAATTCTTTCAGTGTTAGATAGCCCATTTATCGAGGAAGGCTATAGGCTATATATCATCACGCTAAGACCAATAGGAGGGGAGTCCACGCCGACGAAGTCGCGCGCAGAAGCTAGTTAGTACAATAAAAGTTTTTAATCTGTAATATAAAAAAAAAAACTTAATAACTTTAAAAAAACTCTATTAACCTCTCGTCTACCGGACTTGCCCGAACCATAGAGCATATTTAGAGAAGAGGTGTCACTTCATAGTCAAGACAAGACTTCAAATTTTACTATACCCTGGGGTACCAACTTTGCGGTTGAGCTCTATTTTTTTCGTTAAATTGGTAATAATGAAGCATAGTGTTGTCATACTGCTATCGTACCGGATATCGATAATAGTGTGGAAAAAGGTCGATAAATTAGTCGATAAAATTATCAATATTTTTCCGCGTAGCCGCTGCTTGCTAGGTTTTTTTTTTGTTTTTTATAAATAAAACAAACTTTTTTTTAATTATTTATATTTTAAACTCTTCTAAAATATTAATTATCCTCTGTTTAATTTATTTTAATTATTACAAATTAACTTAATCCTAGTATACCAAAATAAATAAAATTATGGCAAAAATCTTAGTACATCATAATTATATATATAAAAATCTTGTGTCACGATGTATGTTGCCAATAAACTCCAAAACTACTGAACCAATTTTTATCAAAATTTGTAAGCATCTGTAATTTGATCCAACTTAGGACATAGGGTAGTTTTTATCCCAGTTGGATCCGGTAGGTGGCACTGCTATCGGTATGTAAGTATTCAAATTTGGTAGCTGTTTTCCGGGCAGGACAACGTCTGCCGGGTCTGCTAGTAAATTTCTAAAACAACAAATGTTCACTATTTCACATTCTCAACAATTTGCAAACTTATTTATTTTAAGATACCACCTGTAGCACAAATCTACATTGACATTATACGTCTAACTTGTCTGGACAATATTTGAAATAAATTTCTTTTTAATATTATACATCTATACATATAATAAAATGGTAGGAAAGTCAAAACTGTACATTGAATATTTTTTTTAAAGAATACTTGGGCTGTGATCTACAATCGATACCGAAGCCAAAAATATATTTTTTTGAATTTTTGTCTGTTTGTCTGTTTGTCTGTATGTATGTCCGGGATAAACTCAAAAAGTACTGCATGGATTTACTTCAAATTTGGCACGAATATTATTAAGAAGTCGGGTCAGAACATAGGCTACATATTATCACGCTATCACCTACGGGGAACGAGCAGTGAACGCACGCAGACGACGTCGCGGGCAGCAGCTAGTATTTACAATGTAAGACTCCAGAATTATATATTTACAGTCAATTTTTTGGCTTTCTAATGCAAGAAATAAAAATGTAAATGTTGTTCTTAAAACTAAATTGAAAACTCAAATGAACAAGCTCAAAACAATATGGATGAATATGGATAAACTAATTAGAACGACATAATATTCTAATAAAATTAGTAAAAATGTGTGTTAGAATATATATACAGAAATCCGAATAATACCCAGAACCCAATCCGAGCACCCCACTATCCACGTGGTCTTGGTCTATCTTACCCCTAGAGTGTTCTGTTGAGAGCCCGGAGCGGATAAGGCTGGTCGCCGAAGGCGACCAGCCTCATCCGCTCCCTACGCATTCGTTCATGCGCTTTCGCACAGCGGGAGAGGTCTGTCCTCCTTCCGCGCCGGAGCCGTGTTATACTAATTTCAATGGTGGTAGGTTAAATTTTTTTCGTAACGTAATTATGTGGATAAACCGTCTAATTTTGAAGTTAGGTAGGTTAGGGTTATTTATTTATTTTTTATAACGAAATTATGTCGATAATCTAATTTATCTAAGCTCAAAATTAAAAAGATTTACGATTAAATAGGTTTTGCCTTCATATAAAAAAATGTATTGAAAAGAATCCCGACTGAGTAGGCTGTATGGTCTTAGACTTTTGCCTGTTTGATAGATAGAACGAAAACATCTACATCGATATGTCAGTTCATATTATAGTTATTGTACTCTGTGGTTCATATTAATCTGTTCTTCGTATCTTATATTAATTACTCTTGTCAATCAAGAGATATTTTTAACGTGAATACGAATAATATTATGTATAAAAGTGTTACAAATAGTTTCTACGTACATACGTGTATTATTACAATGTGTGTTTTAAAAGCCACGGAACGGAGTATGAATGCACTTCTTGCAGCATCGGAGCTAAAATACGTATAATTAAAATTAGGTATTCGGTAAGTATTTAAATAATTTTTACCTTAAATTTTTTTGCCGTGATATCGTTATAATCATGAAATTGCTGGGGATGGGAGAGGCACCAGAGGATAATCCACCACACCCCCTCCCCCCAATTTTTCAAAAAACCCCATAAATCGAAATACTATTGTCTAAAGGCTTACCGAAATAAAATACATAATTATCATACATAAATAACCTCTTTCTTAGAGTAAGTGACATTTGGAAAAAAAATTATATACTTGACGTTTAAGACGTTTCACACACTACATTACTGCCAATTTATACAAAAATTCAAGTTTGGTATACAAAGTATAGTAAATGAGTGTCACCAAATTGATGCGTCAGATAAATAATGACAGGTTAGATCTAACCTCACGGGAGACAACCTATTAATAAACAGAAAAAGAATTTACTTACGATGTCAAATCGAAATATCGATATGGGGTTACTTTGAATAATACTTCCACGAATATAATAATAGTTAAGTTGTTTGGAAGAAATGAAAAATAAGATATAAGTCCGTCGTAGGTCATATGTAACTATTTTTAAGCTTCGTCTAGTACCTATGTAAAATATATACTCAAATAAAAATTTACAAAAAGTTAAACGAGTTAAACAGGGCCGAAATTCTAACAACCCAAACATCGTGATGTAGTCACTGAGAGTTTATTAAGTAACTTTAATTGCGCCTACGTAACATACTTTCTTCGACCGATAGTGAAAACCGTGACATCGCGAGGTCACAACGCTTAACCCGCCAGCACTCGCGCCTCAAGAACTTACACCAGCACTCGCGTGTAGAGCATTTTGCTCACGTTCATGAATGTCAATAAATGCAAGTTTTACCAAAAAATATGAATAAAAAAATATTTTATTAAATAAAATACACATTATTCATTCTAGAAAATATATATTCAAAAAGTTAACAATATTAATCTTTTTTATTTTAATTATCAATCATAGGAACTAATTTGCCAGTCTTGTTAGGCAGTCTTACGGAAAAAATGCAAAAAAAAAATAACTTTTCAAAAAAAACTTTTAAACTTAGTATAAATAATAATCTTCGTCATATATGCTAGCTTTACACATATCACATTGTGTACTACTATGCTCGGTACATAAATATTTTTGGCAGTAAATGCAGCTCTTTTTGGTCTTGCGATTTTTGCGTCTTGGGCAAACCACGCAGATACCACTTGGTTTTTCTTCTTCTGGTAACTCAGATTCTGGTACAAAACGTTTCATCACTTGCTGAAGAGGATATGAAATATTTTGGAAGGTGCTTCTTCTTTGGATATGTGGCTGTGTTAGTTGAAGATTATACCAGTGCTTTATTTGTAAATTATTTGACTGTTGATTCCGGCTATGTTTAGGATCGTGAAAAATAATCTCAGCGGCCATCTACATGCCACTCTTGCCACAGAATTCTCTTCTTTTAGTCGATCTACAACATCAACACCTCCTTTCGTTTTATTATAAAAGGTGATAATTTCGGGTTTCGCGTTAGTTCAAGTACTTAGTTGGATCGATTCGGTCGTCATTATGAAGTGTACTTATCATAAGAACATTTTTTTATTATTTTTGTTTGGTACTCGATCGCTTCCAATATCATCGGCTCTAAAAGACGGGTCCTCAATGTCTTCTAAATCTTCCTCCATAAACCATGCCAAAACTTGTTCGTCCCTTCGATCACGATCCATCTATAATAGAAAGACATAATAGATTACTATTTCAGTAATGTAAAATCGTAATATTACATAAAAGTAGCAGTAAAACTGTCGCTAAGATGAAAAAAAATTAAGTCATGAGTAAAAAAAAGTACTTACGTCGATACCCGCGCGATGAGCAAAACGCCGCCTGATGGTACGCGGCGCAACAAACCACCTCGTCCACGTGACTGGCGCACACTGGCGAGAAATCAACTGCATACAGTTGTGGGGGACGGAACAAAACTCAGCTACCAAATGAACGATGTATGTACGAGAAATTTTGACAAAATGGCACGTGTTTTAAATTTACTGTGAGCATTTTGCTCATAGCGCGAGTGCTCGCGGGTTAAATTAACACATGTGACGCGTAACGCAGAGCTTTCACAGATCGAATAGTTTAGAAGTGGCATGTAGAACAAGAATCTACAACGGAGTTATTCTGGTATTTTATTTATTTTTTATTTATTTATTTAACAATTTATGTACACTACAAAACAATAGAAAATTGCACTTATAAACAATGCTGGTACAAAGGCACTACTTATCCCATGATGGAATCTCTTCCAGTAGTCCTGCCACAGGAAAATTATAAAATAATCGCAATTTTTGTTTCCACTGACACATTTGACACCACTCTGGTTTAGTGGTGAGCGTGCCGTGTATTAGGCACTCACACACACCTACGATTACAGGTGCGATTCCCGCTCTGGATGTACGTTTGTGTTTCTACAAATATTTATTTCCAGTTTGGTTGTCTGTCCGTGTAGGTCAGCTCCCACAGTGTCTCGGAGAGTACGTCAAGCAGACGGTCCCGGTTGTTATTATATACACCTGATAGCGATCGTTACTTATAGAAAATATCCTGCCAATATGCAGTAGAGCAGCGTGGTGGATTAAGATATAGAAGAAGGACTAGCCTTCTCCTACATGAAGGAAGAGGCTTATACCCAGCTTTAGGATGTTACAGGCTTAATCATCGATATATTTGACAGTGAGTTATAAAAGTGGATGCGGGATAAATCAGTGGTCATGATAATATTTTACTAATATAAGTTTTACTTCTCGTCAACCTAATCGCGGTCAGTTCAGTAAGTGTGCTTACTACGGCCACGTGGTCCTTGGCCCCTGTGATTTTCTCGTCCATTCCAGAGTTTCCCTCGGATTGTGGTCGGGTGGTCTTCTTAGGGTAAGACCGATCGGAATCTCGGAAAGGATATCCCTTTTTTTGTTTGAATGATTGATTATTGAGAGAGTTCTTCATTGGAGAGCTTTTAAATAGTAGCTCTTCATTGGAGAGCTTTTAGACTGTAGATACTGAAAATCTGCATAAGGCATCGGCCGATGAAGACCTGAATGCTTTATTTATGATTTAAAATAAAAGATTTTCTATCTTTTATCTGTACTAATATTATAAAGAGGTAAAGTTACTAACATAGTTTCTTTGTAGGGGTTAATCTTCGCAAATACTAATCCGATCATGAAAATTCTTTCATTAAGAGAAAGCTACACTATTCAGAAGTGACATAGGCTATATTTTATTGTTAATGAACAAAAAATTCAGTGAAAAATAATAGTATATTTAAATCAAGTCGTAAAGTGCGAGCGAGATGTAAACTTTACTATATATTTGCATCACAAAAATAATTAACGCCCAACGAAGTGGGCTCAGGTCGGCTAGTATATCTATATAAAATCTAGAGACAACATTACTAAATAATACAATGAAATATCTTTATATCCACGTCCTAATACAATCATATTATTATCCAATTACAATTCTTATTAAATTTGACATTTAATTCAGTCGTTTGTAAAACGTATATATATACAGTGACGTCAGCGCGCTACCTTTATCTTGCAAATGCCTTTTATATTATTCGATGGAGAATTCACTGATGACGTCGTGACTCGTGTCCGTTGCATCAATTGTTCCCATATATCGACGACGTCGTCATACTCAAGTTTCTCAAAAATAGATAATAAGAAAAAACAGTAAAAAACAAAAGTTTAGAAAAGGAAACTTTCAAACTGAAATTATTTATTGAACCATGTGAAATAAAAAAGTAACAAAAATTCATACAATTATTATTTAAAAAGATAACGCATGTGAGGACGCCTTGAACTCGGACAATGAGTAATTATGTCGCGAAAGTGGATTTTCATGCGAAACTGACTTTAAGATAATCAGATAAATAAATAATTATAATATTATCAACGATTAAAAATGTATGCTTTTATTAACTTCAATAATTTCTATAATAGTTTTTAAGCCGCATTCCTATAAGTCGATATTTATGTTTTAAAACGTTTGCTATATCAAAAAAATAATAATAAGATTAAGTGGATTATAAAAACCACAAAGTGACCATATTTACATCTTTCACTTAAGTTTAATCTAAAATATAACAATATATCTATATATTAATACGTGAAGCAAAAACTTTGTACTTACCCCTTTTTACGGAAATTGTGCGTAGGTACGGATGAGTATGAAATTTCGCACACTTATATAGTTTATATAGAGAAGGAGTGCAGAATGCTAATATTTTTCCAAAATTATACTTATAAATATACATTAAATTAACAAAAAAAGCATTACACACACTACAGCACTCACACACGCGTATTATATACTATTTGTTGATTGTCAAAGTCTGTAGTCAAGTTGAAATTTTTTAAAAAAGGTCCTTTATTTTCATAATTATTTGGTTTTCTTGAATTAAAATTTTTAATAATGGTCGAATTTCGACCTTTGGGCGACCACTAGTAAATAATTATTACAGTTGAATAAAATTGATCTAAAATAGCGTCGGTTCCTGTGTAAGGTAGCCAAAGTTCCTAGGGGAGGTTGGTTAAGGTCAGCAAAGCTCTAGGAATGCTTCTAGTGTTGCAGGCGTCTGTCTATAAGCTACGGTAGACACTTAGGTACTATCAGGCGTACCGTACGCTTTTTACCAACATAGTGGTATTTATTTATTTTAATTTATTTATTTTTACAGTAAAACTTACAGCCAAATAACATAGATTTAAATATACAAATGGTACATAAAGGCCAATTAAAAGTTTCCACATATACAAGTAAATTTAAATATAGGACAGACACGTGCACTAATGCGCTAACACAAGACTAGAGTAGGTACTATAGTTAATACAGAATTAAAAAAAAAAATTAAAGGTTCGGTTCTATGAATGAAAATATGTAACTATTTAAAATAATAATAAAAGTTTCTAACGCTTTACACTAAACGTCCTCCAGTAAGGTTTTCTCGTATGTCGGGGATCCGGAAACACACACAATACACAAGCACAAATGCCCAGAACACGACAAAAATTCATGGTCAATACAAATGTCTGTCGTGAGCGGGAACCGAACCGTCGTCAAATAAGAAGTAGGTACCTAAGATATTTCTCAATTATATTTATTTACTACAAGGAAACTGACACAACTTCCGCCAACATTCCGAATCAAATGAACAATACAAAATAACAGCTTTGAATGAAAATAGATTCTCATACAATACTTTCACGTAAATATAATTAATGAAAATTAATTGTGTCGCTTACATTACTCGTCGAGTAATAACCTGCTATTGTCTTATTTTTGTTATGAAATTATTGTTCGCTGTCACGATCTTCATAATGTTCCTGTTACCTATAATTATAGACTACTAGCCGACCCGTGCCCACTTCGTTGGGCGTTAAATTATTATTTTTGTGATGCAAATAATATACTTATACTTAAGTTTTCATCTCGCTCACATATAACTACCACCCCCTGTTTCAACCCCAAAAGGGATTGATTTCTAAAAATACATTATTAGTACACCTCCACACCATCTATAGAGCATGCATTTTGAATTTCAAGTCTCTTACTTCAAAAACATAGGACTTTCATACAAACTTCCAACCTCCCCCCGTTTTACCCTCTTAGGGGTGGAATTTCGTAAAACCCGTTCTAAGCGGATGTCTACTCCCTATAAGGAACCTACTTGCCAAATTTCAACTTTGTAGGTGTTATAGTTTCTGAGATTTCGTGATGAATCAGTGACCTTTCGCTTTTATATATATAGATTTATTCTGACTTGAAACTAGTTTAAACTACAGTAAATCTATATAAATAAAATTAAATAAATTTTGTTGCTAAGCGCTTTAGGCACTCGAGAACAGCTGGACCCGATTCGGCTACTCTTTATTTTGACTTTTGTGGAAATTCTTATGGAATTAAGAATATAAGTTGCGCAGAAAATTGGAAAATTAAAAAGAAAACGTACGGTTATTAAAACTTCACGCGTTTGATAATATTACACATTTATTCTGGGAGCAGAAAGCAGGGTCAACTGGGTATCGATAATTGCACACTCAAAACAGCTGTTTTACTTAATATCTTCAATTCAATATGATTAAATATTACCTAACAAATTTATGAAGTAAGAGTCACAGATAATTTATCATAATATAACACGCTAAGTATACAATTATATTATGTAATGTTATATCCGATGTTATATACTTCTGCGATATTTGAAAAATCGTTCAATAGTTTCAAAGATAGAGCTGGTCTAACAATACGATCAAAATTTGAATTTTTTTTTAAAAGGATCATCTCGTATTTGACGATGACAAAAAGTCTTCATCATCTTGAGGATGTTTTTTTTTAAGTCGTGTAACAAACTAATCTTGATATAAATAAATTACACCAATCATAATATTATCATTACGGCCAGTAAAATGTATGAGATAACAAAAAAAATATATAATCATTCAATAATCAAATTAAGAACCTTCTCCTTTCAGTAAATTAAAAAATTAGACGAATTATACTTCCTGTTATGTTTATACGATACGAGGTGAATGATTTGAGTATAATATACATATATTTATTATAGTTATAACTAAAATGTCATAAGTGTTTATTTGCTAGCGCTCGCATGTGGTAATGTACACACAGAGCGAGCGGCACGCGATCGCCACCTACTTTCACAGTAAGATGCTGCCCACTGCTGTGTCCGATAGACTGGAATTAATCGATCTTACATTACACGCGTATTTAACTAATTTGAGTTCGTTACTGTAGAGAATGGATCCAAGCAAAAGGCGAAAAGGCATTCAATTAAAATACTATTTAGTACTTATATGTACTTTATTTATAAGTAAAGTACATATAAGTACCCTCTTATCTTCACTTCGAAGATTCCGCAATGCTTGAAGACAAAATTCTTCGAGCAATGCGTCCTGCCTGTGTTGACATATGGAGCCGAGACGTAGACACTGACGAAGGGACTGATCCACAAGTTTAAAGTCGCTCAACGTGCAATAGGACGGGCTATGCTTGGGGTTTCTCTCAAGGATAGAATAAGAAATGAGACTATCCGTGAGAGAACGAAAGTAACCGACATAGCCCACAGAATTAGCAAGTTTAATTGGCAGTGGGCTGGTCATTTGTGTCCCAGGACCGATGACTGTTGTAGCAGACGTGTCTTGGAGTGGAGACCGCGTCTTTTCAAACGCAGTATGCCCGCTGGACCGACGATCTACGTAAGATTGCCGGTGTAGACTGGATGAGGATTGCGGAAAACCGGGATGTCTGGCGCGAGCTTGGGGAGGCCTATGTCCAGCAGTGGACTGCAATAGGCTGATATGATGAAGTACCCTCTTAGGTTGTCTGGAACAAATAGCTAGAATAAATAAATACCGCCCATCCCATAGTATAACAAAATCTTTTGCTAAATAAAACTATGTTTTTACATTATGTATTTGTGCAGCATAATGAAGTATAAAAAAACGAGTGTGTTTAAGACCAGACGACTGAAGTAAAACTTCGCAACATAAATCTCTCTCTCTTTCTGTCTTCACTAACTTATATCTCCCTCTCAACTTCCGTTCTCCTCGCCCGATCACAACGTTTTCGTAACGCTCTCGTCACGCGGTCGGAAGTAGAATTAATAATGCGCATGCAATGCGTCTGGTACTGCGGGCTTCTATAGACTACGGTAGGGATTACAATCCCGCAACAAAATTTTAATCCCGGTATTTGCGGGACTGAGAGGTCTAAATCCCGCGGGATACTGGTATTTGCGGGATCCCGCATATTTCTGAAAGTCATTGAGAAAAAAGGCGAAATCCTGTATCATAAATGCATCTAGAACTAAAAAAGAAACAAATATTAATATTTAAAATAATGTATTGAGAGATTAATAAAAATATGTAATAAAAGAATAAAAATTATTACAAAGAGACAATAGTTATAGCTGTTTAGGCATTATATTGAAAGTAACTGCGCATAAAACATAGCATGTTAATAACTTAATAGTCTTGTCTGCCAAACGAATCCTAACTTTATATGCCAGATAGCCAGCAGCAGAAAACGCTCGTTCTGCTTTAACACTTGTGAGTACATACAACTGTTGATAAAGCGTTGCAGGCAAATTGAAGATATTCGCCTTTTAATCCACTATACCAGGTTCCCAAACTGTGCGCCGCGACGTCCTGGTGCGCCGTAGAAAGTAAAGAGGGGCGCCGCCGTGAGTCGACTCTCTATTATTATCCGAAACTACAAAGTACAAATATTCACCAAGCTCACCCGTCACATTGATTTAATTGAGTGAATATCGTATTTTATCTTTGCCTTTCTTAAGAATTAAGTTTTTCTTGTTATTGTCTATTTCAATTATTTTATAATAAAAAAAAAATCAATTTCATATAGTAAGCAGACATTTTCATTTTTGTTCCTATCAACCTAATTATTAACATTATAGCTGTGCCTATTTCTTTCTACTGTATATTTTTCAAATAGCTAAATAGATAAGGTAGGGCGCCGTGACAAAATTCTAAATTTGTGAGTGCGCCGCGGGCTGAAAAAGATTGGGAACCCCTGCACTAGACTCAAATTTATTTCTTTCTCGAGAGAATGAACAAACCGTACAGGTGTAAATGATACCAACCAGGATCGACGGCTTAACGTGCTCTCCGAGGCACGGTAGGGAGACCGACAAGGACTGCAAAAACATCCAGACCACGGCAAACATCTGTATGGCCAATACAAATGTTGTCGTGTGCACGGATCGAACCCGCAACCGCCAGCGCAACAGCCACAAACCAGTGCTGTGACCGCTGCGACAACGCGGCGCCGGCCTAGTATATTATACTAGGGACCAATGTTATGGGTGTAAAACTTTTGGGTTCTATGTGTAATGGGTGTTAAACATTTACTGTGTTAGTCTCTCATCTCTAAAAGCAAATGTATCAAAGTCAAGACGCGAGTCATCATCAAAACAAAACATAAGCAAGTAAAACTATTAGGTACACAGTTATAGACTTAAACCTACCTATATATCAGCTTCAATATTAAATAAAATAACTTAAAATATAATTAAAGCTACTTACAGTATAAAAAAACTAATAAAAACACTGAAAATGATGATTTATTTCAATATTGTAAGTTTAGGTAACGAGGAATTTTATGTACATTGTTTTTAATTATGTTAAAAATGTAAATGATAATAACAGTTATAATTATAGTTAAGTAATAGAAAAAATTTACGTAACAATATAACTATTCCATTGCTTCTTTTACACGAGTAATAATGACTATCATAAATTTTATTACGCGGCACGAATTATGAAAAAAAGAATCTTTTTCGGAAGTAAAAAGAGGTTACAATCAATTTTGTTATGTTGTATTTTTATCTGTGTTAAAGGTGTTAAATAAAACTTTGAACTTTGACAGATAAATAAAAAAAATATCGGTTTATTTTGACAGATTCCCTACGAAATCGGTAATGACTGTAAGTACTATTTTCGCGTAGGTATAGTTACTACTTTATCTATATTAATTATATAAAAGAGATTTCCACCATACCAGAGAACCATAATGCGTAGAGACTTGAAATTTGGTAGGAATATTCCTTTCGCTGAGTAGAGGTCAGCTAAGAACGGATTTTACAAAATTCCGCCCTCTAGAGGGGGGGCGGGGGTTAATATCATATATGGCAAAACAACGTTTGCGGGGTCAGCTAGTCTTAATATAATTATCTTAATACATTACTTTCAAGTACCTTTAATTTTGATACTTAGGTATTTAAATATCTATGTATAGTATTTTTAGTTATAATGCTTTACTTCTTCACTTCACTTCACTGGTTTTTAGAACAGTTTAGTTTCTTGCTGATTTTTCTCAGAACAATCTACATTCCAAATCGGTTTCAGTTTCACATGCAATTGATTAATTAATGGATTAAAGGCTAATTACTTGTAGAATGACGATTAAAAAGTGCTTTTGAAGCCTTAAATAAAGACATTTTAGATTTAATTTTATTTGATTAATATAACTCAAATCGACATATTTTAAAGCTCTAACCTTTTTGAAAAATACTTAACAGTCAAGAAAAACGTTTTTAAGAAACCTACATGCAGTACAAAGGTGTCGTAGAGTTATTTGTGCCAGTTCGCTGTGCTTCATCGTGACGGATTCGGTTAGATTAGTTTAGAAAAATATACGGCATATAGTTACATTTGACATTTACATATTGTTACATAACGATACGTGGTAGCCTATTGTTAGCTTTATAGTTTTCTATTCACTACTACCTAGATGTAGGATGAAATGGGAATAACATTCTTAGGTTGTTTCCTTTAGAAATGCTCCTGCTGTTTCTTTGGTTTTTGTATATTTGTTTGTTAATCTGTTTATTGATGTAACGATAGAACAAAGTTCTTTTATGTCAGCGCTGTGTACTTCTATAAGTGACGAGTTCACCATAAACTGATTTTTCGAATATTTGAACTCTATATATTGTTAATATCGAATAAGTCGTTGAAGTACCTTTATAAAAATAAAGAAATAAATTAAAAGCTATACGACATCCAAATAAATAAAGTAAAATAATATAAACAATACACGATTCCTTAGCACACTATTTTACATAAAATATTTCCTCCAAATCTGCCCTCTGGTATAACCTTATTCCTCATCTCATTTAAACCTGACGTTAGAGTTAGATGAGAGTAAATTTTTACGATTACGCGTGCACACCATCGCAATAAACCGACATACACTCTAAAGTTAGCTAGCCAATGAAGTATAACTTCTTACGTGCGTACAAAAGTACACACACACACTTTTTTATTATAAGGTACTTATATTTAGTTAACATTTAAACATTATAGCATATAACTATGTACATAAGTATATAAATAAATAAACATTTACACAATACACACACTCACACACGGTCGTCTGTTCAAAGTAAGCAACCTAATGCTTGTACAATATAACATTATCACGAGTCTTTATTTATGCCATAGTAATATATTTATTTAAATTATTGTCAATTTATTATAATTTAAAATAACGCATAACGATATTATTCTAGAATGAAATGAAATGAGTTACGACTCATTCAAACAAAACCACAATCAAAGCTAAGTAAACATAATTTACTCGGTTTACGTAATTCACGTAACACATAAAAGGGCTAAATAAAACCGCAGTTGCACGGCGTTCAGGAAGTATCGCATAGCTCGGGATTCGTTGACACGTAACTTTGCGTAACCGGGGAATCGAACGAGACGTAACACGTAACGCCGTATATTTTTATGGTAAAACGACTTAGAATCGAGATTACCTTTTAGAGTTTTCTGAACGGATGTCGAGGATGTAAAAAAAACTTTCGCTTTTAATTAAAGACTATCTATCGAAAATTATTAATGTTGTTTTAATTAATAAATACTTTGTAGTTATAGTAGATTTCTTCTGGGCGAGTTCGCTCCATCTTCGACCTCGTCTCTGCTCTAGAGCTAGACTGGGGTCAAAAGAAGCCCATAGTATAATAAAAATAAAAATAAATTAAAATACTAGTTGTGTCCCGCGGTTCAGCGTTAATTTGAAGAAATAAATAGGCTATAGCCTTCCTTATGAAATGGGCTATCCAAAGCTAAAAAATGTTTTATTCGAACCAGTAGATTCTGAGGTTAGTGAATTTAACAAAAAAAAAAAAAACTTATCGGCTTTATAATATAGCATAGAAATAGATTATAAAGAGAAAAGATACGGTATTTTGTTTGTTTGTAACGGATAACTTTTTAAAATTCTTTCACCAGTGGAATGTCATGTTATCGCTGAGTGACATTGATTATATTTTATTGGTTATATTTTAATCTGCGATATCAAAAAAAATAAAATAAAAAATAATGGGAGAAGATGAAACAGCTAAAATGGGTGAAGACGCAGACCGAGTGCTAACACTAACAACCAACATAAATAAAAATGTCAAAGTATGTTGCTAAGTGCAAAACTCGAAAACGCCTGGACCTATTCAACTACATATATAGTTTTCTTAAAGTTTGAATGATAGATTCAGAAAATAATGCAGAAATACGTAAAAGTTAGTTACACATCATGCCTTTGAAAGTTCGCAAGGCAGAACAACATCAGCTGTCGAATAAGGACATATAATTATGTCAATAAGATGGTGCAGTGTATAGCTAGGTTTGGAACATTTTAGGTATAAGTACTATTGTTATTTGTGGCTGGTTTGTGGCTGTTGCGATTGCGGTAGCGGGTTCGATCCCCACACATGACAAACATTTGTATTGGACATACAGATATTGCCGTGGTCTGGGTGTTTGTGCAGTCCTTGTGAGTCTCCCCACCTTGCCTCGGAGAGCATGTACACCTGATAGCGATCGTTACTGATAGATAGTAGGGAATATATCTGGCAACCCGTATTGGAGCACCGTGGTGGATTAAGCTCTGATCCTTCTCCTACATGGGGAAAGAGGCCTATGCCCAACAGTGGAATATTACAGATCGAAGCTGAGCTATGCTACATAAAATTTAACGGCCAAAGAAGACGTGCAAGGAACGTGTTCGTACAACTGTCACTCATTCGGTAAACACAACGTAACACAACATAATGGGCGAGAAAGCAAACTTTCATCGTTTTACGGAAACCGGACTTATTCTTATTCAACTCGTGTACATCTCATCTTTGTTTCCAAACGATTAGAAAATCGACATTTTATTTGTTTTACATTGTTGCATTGGATGCAACTAGATATAACACAATTTGCTTTTCTTCATTTTAATTTCTTATATGGACGATTTTAAGTATCCTAAATATTTTTAATTTAAAGGATTATAAATGATTTATTGTATCTTTTATGCCTGCTACTACTACCAAAATAAAGAATTACATTTTCACAAATGTTTAAAAACTAAATTTTATTAACTATCCACTAAAGTAGGTACCTACATAGTTTTTCAAATCTTACAAATGCGAAAAAGATTAATTCTCGCTAATGATAGAGCCAGGTAGATATTATTTGTTGCATGATTTTATGGTTGCATAAAATTTTTACTTTACGAAAATATTTGTTCAAAATCTAAACGCTTGACCTCCTTAGGTCACTGTCGTTAATGCTATTTAAGGGCAATAAGTAGGTAATCATAATGGATTACAATTATTTGTATTCGGATTAGCAATCTTTAATCGATATCCAATACATCTATCAGATAAGGGTCATCAGTATGTACCTAGATATATTTAAAGAGCGTAAAATATCTTTAGTAAAAAAAGATTTGATTGATTAGGAATATGGTTACAAAAATCTGACCTACTTATTCAACTTTAGAGAGAAAATCTGCAAAGGTCAGCTCACTTACTTTCTCTTCCATTTTTCATCATCAAAAATACATACTCCAATTTTATTTTTGGATTCAAATGTAACAAAAATCAATCATTTTTTTCTTCCATCATCAAATATTAACTAACTACTAAGTTTTACGAATATCATCGAAAGGTATTCTCGACACGTCTTTCACTCTTACGAAACGTATGACCTTTAAAACAAAAGTACAAACGAAACCAAGAGTCGCCATGACGCGAACGCGTGAAAGTGGTCTGTGACTGTGAGACAGTTCGGCGCTTAACATCCCGCATGTCATTTAACCGGTATTCAAATAACCATCAAATTACGTAAATTTGACTAAAACATAGATTTTTATACTTAATCAGCAAAAGTACTTCCTTGAATATTACTTGTACTTGTGTAATATAAAAGTGTTGCTCTTTTCAGAAGTCTTTCAAATCATTATAGAGTTCATAGAAAGAACTGCTATGCCATTTTACATCTTAAGTTCATAACACTAAATTTAAGATTTATTTGTTTCTTATTTTTTACGCAAAAGCAACCATTTGTAATGCAGTAATAATTAAATATAGATCGTTCGATTACCAGTAGATATAAGTGTAATAACCAGTGAGTCAAAGAAACAGTCTGATACAAAAGCAAAGTATGTAGCTCTCATCTCTCTGGCCGCGCGCATAAAGAATGCGCTTTCGTGCTACTGATGCGTCACGGAAAGACAAATGCAGCTCGGAGCATTGTGTGAAAACTGCTCTGTCATATCACATTCTGTTACAGTCCAGTACGAATAAATATATACTGTTATATAAAATTAATATGATTATGAAATTCTTTTAAAAAATGCATTATTGTATTAAATATTAACCCCTTGTATTCGAGTATGTCTCGGTTTGTCGCCCAAGCATTATTAGAATTCGTGTTTTTACGCCTTTATTGCTATTGCATACACTATTAATTTTGCGTAATAAATTATTTTCTGTAAGAAAGTAAAAAATTTGTGTCTTGTCTCGCTAAGGTTAATAAATGTAGGCGTAATAGGTAAAAATTATGTGAAATTTGCTGCAAGTCCCTTGACTTTCAAAAGTTTTCGGAGTAATTATTATAATATTATTCTTTACCTAAAATTATTTGTTGTAGTATGATCATGAGTCATGATCTATTTGAGATGAAGGCAAAATATTAACAGCTTTTTCTTTTATTTCCAGATAGAAAATGACTTCGATCGAAACAGACAGCCACCATTGGGTCCTTCTGGTTTCAACGATCATCAAACGAGATATGGAATTGCGGCCCCATTACAGAACTTCCAAGGACAATCTGGCTTACTAAGCAGCCCAGCACCAACAATTCAATTCCCTCAGCCAATCTTTCAACAGCAACCCTATGTCCCGCAGTTTAACAACTTGCTACCAGCACAAAACATCCCGAACAATGTTCCCATACAGAACAACAATGGATTTCAATTTAGCCAATCACCAAACGTAAATCCTCCAATCAATAATTTGCCTCAACAAAATTTGGGTCAAATACAACAATCAGCAATTCATAACCAAAATATACCACAGCCAATTCCCACTTTAGCAGGTTTTCATAATGGTCTTCCTCTGACACAAAGTGCCCCACAAACGTTTAACCAAAATCCTAATATTCATAACCAAATCTCTTTTGCACAGCAAAGACCAACTCAGGCGGCTTTTCTACCAACTCTGAGTGGTGCTCAAAACCCATCCTTCAATGCGCCTAATCCTATAACTATTCAAGCTGCACCGAATCTAGCTCCACAAAATCTGAATAATCCTCAAATTCCATTTCAGTCTTCTATAAATCAATCACCATTGTATAACAATGGCCAGTCCGTTTCCCAATTAAGGGATTATTACGAACAACAATCAAAAGAAAATCTGGAAAAATTAAAAGAACTTCAGGAAAGGCAAAGAATTATTCAGAAACATCAGGAGTTTGTTCAAAAACAACAACAAAAGCAACAAGAGAAAGTAGAAAAACTACACGAGGAATTTATCAGTAAGCAAGCCACTAAATCCATACCAACTTATACGACGACAGAAAATTACGAAGAATATTTCAAACGCAATCAAGAAAAACGAAGACCTTTGCTGCCACATGAAACAGATTTGTTCAGAAAGGCTGTTGAACTTTATGAGAAAGAGCACCCAACCACCACAACATCCACAACTACGACTACGACTACCACAACTACGACAACTCCACGACCTACTCCAAGATATAGATCTCGTTCACCAACTAGAACGAGGGGTCCTCCTCAAGACAGAAACAAACAGAAACTTTACAATGAAATTAAGAATTTATTAGAAGAAAGCGATACAAAAGGTTTTGATGATAATTTAAGAGCAAAGAGCGTAGCGTTATTACAGAAACCTGACATATTAAAACAGCTGAAAGTAGCTTTAGCCGAAAACCCTGAAGATTTCAATGAGAAAAATTTCTCATCTAGAGAAATTTCCTTAAACGGACAAAAGTTTGAAGTTATTAGAACCACTAACCCAAATTTGATTCCAAAAGGTGCAATCGCCGCCGATAGTCCCGATTTGGGTAAATTTATAAAAGCAACACAAGAAACGCAAAAGGAAAGTCGCATCTCTTTTGACGAATTAACTAAAGGCGTGTTGCCACCTGGAGCTAATTTTGAACTAATAAAACAAGCCGATAATGGAAAACTGGAAGAAGTGTCTAAAATACCAAATGCGCTTCAAAATAAAAAGAAAGTCACTTTTGTTTTCCTAGAAGAGCAAGACGATGGCACATTTAAAGTGAAGGGTGTAAAAGCGAACGGACAACAGACCGAAGACGGGCCTGAGGTTGAAGATATACTGAACAAGATAAAGAAAGGTGAAATACAGCTTCCAGGACCGACAAAAATTAGTAACAATATTTACACTTCTACCACACAAAGCCCCTCTGTTACAACAACCGAATACATTGCTGAATCTTCGCATTACCCATCGAGTTACACAAGTTTTGTAACCACATCCAATTACGGTAGCTCTGGACATACAAATCCAATACAAACTACTCCAGCTCCTACCTACCATAACTCTTTCGTACCGTCAACAAGATCTACTCCTGTAACACAAACATACGCACCCACCACTCGTGCTACTACTAGTGAAAGATACGTTGTAAAATCTTCCACTCCAAATTACATAAAAGCTAGACATAGCTATAATTCAGGCACAAGAAGTCACGTCCCTAGTACTACAGTAGTAAATACTACCCCTAACCCGATTTATAGGACGACTCCCCAAGATATCATCGTGATAGGTTCGAGTGCACCTCCGCCGATTTACGAGGAGTCTACCATTAATTTAAATTATGAAAAGAGTGACACACCTGATTTAATAGATATTTTAAAAGAAAACGGCCTATTCGCAACAGCTAAATATTTGAAACAATCTGGGTTGGACGCGATTTTGAATGAAACAGGTCCTTACACAATTTTCGCTCCAACTGACAAAGCGTTCAGAACATTATTGGTTCAGTTGGGAGGTCCTGATAGAGCAGAAGAAAAATTCCGAGACAATCCAAGGCTCTTAAGTGGGGTGAGTTCTTATATACATACGGTAATACAACTTTAATATTACTGAAATACATAATAAACATTACTACGAGTATTAATTGATTCACATTTTAAACTTAAAAAAAACCTAAAAAAAAAAAACAATAAACATAGAGTTTAGTACAATACAAAATTTAGATACAATGCAAAAAAATTCGGCGATTTTAATTCAAAAGATAACTAACACCTGTCTTCGTGGTTAAGAATCACAAATATAATATTAAAATCCTCAGTTGCTTCTCCACCACGTGATCCCCGGCGCCTTCGACATAGCATCTCTCCAAGATGAAATGACCGGCGTATCTCTCGCCGGCACGCAACTCCGAGTGAACCAGTATGACATGCACGATGTCGAGTGGAACGAAGTAAGAGTGACGACTATCAACGGCGCTCGCGTCCTTGACGACAAAAAGGACATTCATATACCGCAGGTATGTGTCTACTTTCTCTCAAGTCTGGTTATTACGCAATCTGGCGTCTCATTATAATAAGTGGCATTTGTCTAGCCATATACATTGATATTTCAGCGTGTCTTATAATGATATTATTAGGAATTTATTTTACATTTCTTCTATTTTTTTTTTTTTTTGGGTTAAAGCTGATCGACAACAATGAATAAAATGTGTGTTTAGAGACAAAGATTTAAAGATCTTAACCTCATCTTCATTTTCATCGAAGTCGACACTAGCTGCTTAGTAGAAGTCAGGCCC
The DNA here is from genome assembly GCA_905220545.2 of Melitaea athalia. Taxonomy (NCBI): domain Eukaryota; kingdom Metazoa; phylum Arthropoda; class Insecta; order Lepidoptera; family Nymphalidae; genus Melitaea; species Melitaea athalia. Next base: position 2,694,521 of record HG992179.1, read on the forward strand.
GGATCTAGGGGGGGGCAAGCCGGGGCCCATGCCCCGGGCGGCAAGTTCAGGGGGCGGCCAAATTCACATTTTACAGATGACCATTCGTCTGTAAAATGTGAATTTGGCCGCCCCCTGAACATTTTACAGACGAATGGACAACTCATCATTTACTTAACTTTGACCACGGAATAAATAATAGTACCTACAAGTACAGAAATTTCATGGCCATATCAACTCTACCGATAACCAGAGCGCAGAGTGAGACATGCTGCACGAACATTTATTATTCGCGAAGCGCGTAGGCATAGTTCATAAAAATTAAATTAAAAATTAAAAAAAAAAACCCCAACACAGTAACCTGAGTTCCCTTTAAAAAGTAAAAAACGCGCTTATTTTGAAGTAATTTTATAAAAATTTATGTTGCTTAGTTTTAGTACAATCATTTGGTGCTCAAAAAGGGGGTCACCTGGAAATTTTCCGGTAGTTTTGAAAATTGGTGATTTTATAGTTTTCGACGTGCTCTTTTCGAATTTTCACTTTGCCACCTCGTATCTTTGCCGCTCGCGCCACCATATTGGAAAAATGGCGCTGAAATACAGTTTTTTGAGAATAACTCTGTTCAAACTCATTTTACGATAAAAATAGTTATGTAATAAATTAAACTAGAGCAAATTTCCTACAATTTATGTTGTAATCTTTTTTTTTGTAATCCATAGTTTGAGCGTACGAGAGCTGCAAAGTCCACTCTAACACGCGTTTACGTGTCATAATTTTTTCGCTTCGTCTATGTATTCGCCTTCGCATATGTATTGACTCATTACGATATCTCTGGAACCATAAGGACCTAAATAAACTGAACTGGACCATATAAACAAACTATGAATATTTTTTTTTAGTTTAATGGCGTGATCTTGTTAATTATATATATAAATAAGGCTCTACGAAGCGAAAATTTTTGACGACAATGTTTAATCATTTTTTTTTCATTTACAATTGAGACGTAATTTCGAGAAAATTTTGTTTGTTAACAATCGTTTAACTTGTTAAAAAATTAAGTTTAAGTAAAATTTCCAACGGGAATTAAATGTTTATAGTGTTTAGATTACACGTTTTTTTTTTCAAATTAAAAAAAATATTCAAAACTTGTCAACTGGACTTACGAAATATAATTATGACACGTAAACGCGTGTTAGAGTTTAGAGTGGACTTTGCAGCTCTCGTACGCTGAAACTATAGATTTTACAAAAAAAGATATTACTACATAAATTGTAGGTTCTTTAGTTCAATTTATTACATAACTATTTTTATCGTAAAATGAGTTGGAACGGAGTTATTTTTCAAAAAACTGTATTTGAGCGCCATTTTTCCAATATGGCGACGCGAGCGGCAAAGATACGAGGTGGCAAAGTGAAAATACGAAAAGAGCACGTCGAAATCTATAAAATCACCAACTTTCAAAACTACCGGAAAACTTTCCAGGTAAAACTATCAAATGACTGGACTATTTAGACTATTTGTAATTGAACTGTTTTGGAGCGGTCCCGCAACGCGATGTAATTTTTTTTTTTTGAATTATTAATACTCGTACATACTTAGGTACTTTAAGATTGAGTTTCTTTCATTATTTTTTACTTTTAAAGGGAATTCAGGTTACTGTGTCGGTTTTTTTTTGTTTTTAATTTATTTTTATTTTATACTTTTTATGGGTACCATTCATTTATTTTTATTATTAATTTTGTAAAGTGCATGTGATGCTATTTCATTTGCAACCCTACTTGGATAAATTTGCTGACATTCAGATTTCCATCCTCATTTTCTCCCCACCACATGTATTTGCAGATATTGGGTATTTTCCTCGGTTTTACCCCCAGATTTTTTTCAGGACTCAACCGATTTTCATCAAACATGCGTCTAAGAACACTCGCCCGTAACTTACCTTTCATACAAAAAAAAACTAAATTGAAATCGCGTCCTCCGTTCGCGAGCTACGGTGCCACAGACAGACAGACAGACAGACACAGACAGACAGACACGTCAAACTTATAACATCCCTCTTTTTGCGTCGGGGGTTAAAAATACGCGCCCGCTCGCCCGCAGAAATCGCAGATCGCGGCAGCACGCGTCTGGTTACCGTGCGTGCGAAAGAGAGAGTACAAAGAGTGTAAAAGAGTAAAATTGTAATTTCAATTCAGAAATGCAATACAATATTTGTTTTTTATTTTTATTATACATATTTTTATTTTAAATCCTATCCTATGCTGTATATAAAATATATATCCTACACGTTTATGTCTATGTACCTATGTATGTGTAAATAAATAGGCTTAACACAGAAAGAACAGCGATGGATGCATTATTTCCGAAAGGCCTATGTAGGCTATGTCCAAATTTCAATCAAAAAAATAGTGGACATCTGATAGCTGAAATTATAAGCATGATAAAGGTAAAAACAAAATAAATATAAGTGGGCGGGGGCGGCATTTTTCAGTTTTTGCCCCGCCTAAAAAAAATTGAAGATCCGGGACTGGTAGAAGTAGGTTAGGTTAAGTAATTTAATATCAAATTTCAATTAATGTTATTTATTGACAAAATATTTACTTAAAGTAAACTTGACCTATTTTAAAGGTCTAAGGAAACTTAACAATTTTTTTAGTATTTGATAATAAGTAAAAATGGTATTTGACAGAAAAATAAATATAAAAAACATTAACCAATAATGAGCATACAGAGCGAAAAGCTAGGGTTTGCAAGTTTGCTGTTGTAAGTAGTAACGACGCCAACGATGCTTTTCCTCTAAAGCTCAAAAATACTAGTTTTGACATGATATCATAAACAAACCAACCCTTATTTTCTTACCTCCAGGGAATAGCCCACGCAGTCGACCGAGTAATGTTCCCACTACCAGTGGGAGACCTCGTACAGACGCTGCAGGCAGACCGCGACCGACGCTTCACCACTTTCCTCAAGGCCATTTACGCCAGCGGTTTCGCTGATACTTTAGCCGGTAAGACAAAATACAGTAAATATAAAGCAAAAATAAGTTGGTAGTAGCGTAAATCTGTTTTATTAAGTTTACTTCTTTTTTTTTAATTTAGCTAAAATGACAAATGATCTTTCAAGTGGTGATAAATAATTTTTTTTTTCATATAGCGCTAGAAAAAAAATCTACTAGTAAAAGTTAACTGTGGTGTGATTGATCAAAGTGTGTAAAAGTCCTAATGTCGGGCAAAACAGCTAATCTACAATACTAAAATCTACCAAAAATTGTCGTACACCCATGCCTCACAACTTTTTCATTAATATTGCCTCAGTAAATAATTATGTCTTAAATTGCTGTTTAAGTGTAGCGTTTGAATCTTCATTGGTAGATTTAGGTCCCCTCTTTGTACTGAGTCACTTTTTCTACAAAAGAATTCTCATACAATGCGTCATTACACTACAAGTGTAAAACTATCTGGAACATATTGTTTTCTAATGTTTACACGAATTTCACTTGTTATAATGAAACAACTTTTTCGGGTTTTTACGCGATTTATTACGTTTTTTTTCATGCGCGTCGCTTCGGATACTTTACAGCAGCGGTTGGCAACATTTTGGCAGGCAAGAGCCACAAGGTGGCAAAATAAACTAAAGGCGGGCGCACTTATGATATTAACCCTAGATAATATTAACCTGATATACGCGTATAATGGTCATTATATTACATACAGAATTTAATTCGTACACGTAATGCTTACATTGTTTATACGTAGTTTTAACGTGCGGCCCGGGGGCTGCACGTTCCTGACCGCTGCTTTACAGCAACATGCGTCAGTTATCAGACCATGGTAGCTATAGTGCCGAAACGTTGGGTATCTAAAAAACTTAATAAACCGCACTAAAATCCGAAAAAGTTGTTTGATTATCTGGAACATTCCAGAAAGCAAAACGTACACGGTGTTCGCGCCGACCGACTCGGCGTTCGCGCGCATGTCCGCGGCGGAGCTGGCGCGGCTGGGCGAGAAGGCGGGCGCGCGCGCGCTGGTGGCGCGGCACGTGCTGCCGGGCACGCTCTACAGCGCCGGCATGCGCTACTACCAGCTGCGGAACTCCATGGAGGACGCCAAGCCGCTCACGCTGCAGAAGAGCTCCGGTGAGACACCATGCTATCTAGACATTCATATTTATCCCCCCCTATGATCCCCTTTTCTCCCAGCACCTGTTTTTAGTCATCATCATCATCACTTTAGCCAAGCCATACTCAACCTTTTTTATAGTTGCCATACACGTTACAATCATGGTGTCGCGAGACGCAAGCAAAAATTATGTAGCTACTTTATTAATGAAAAAAAAAAGTTTTGACAAAGTTATGCCCCCAATACCAGGAAATTTTATGATTTATTATTATTTCTTACCATATTGCCATTCAAATAAAAAAAAATTTACGCCTGTATCCCAAAAAACACGTACAAAAATCACCATTTTTTGTACAAAGAAGCTACGTAAGCTATACAAAAATCTAAATTCGTCAATAAAAAAAATTAAATTTTTTTTTATTTTTTTCTGGTTTTTGTCGATAATTTATGGTCTAGTTTCACCCTCTTTCGGGGTTGCACTTTATCGCGGGACACCCTGTATATATTATACTCGTATGCGCATTTGGCCCGCGGGCTGCAGGTTGAGTGGCGTGAACTCATGTGTGTTGCCCATAGTCACCACGCTGGGCAGGCGGGTTGGTGACCGCAGGGCTGGCGCCGTCGCACCGAAGACGCTGCTGCTCGTCTTCGGCCTATTTCAAAGTCAGCAGTTGGATGATTATCCCGCCATCAGTCGACTTTTTAAGTTCCAAGGTGGTAGTGGAACTGTGTTATCCCTTAGTCGCCTCTTACTACACTAACAGGAAGAGAGGGGGTGGCTATATTATTTACTGCCGTAACCCCACAGCAGCTGTTTTTAGTAAAAAAAGACAAAATAAGTTAAAACACTTCACACTCAACGGCCCCCACTAGGATTCACTCCTGTGTAGTGGATCGGGAAACATACAATACACAAGCACAAACGCCCAGACCACGGCAAACATCTGTATGGCCAATACAAATGTTTGCCATGTGCGGTGGTCGAACCCGCAACCGCTAGCGCAACAGCCACACGTGCTGTGTCCGTTGCGCCAACGCGCACGTAATACGCATTGAAGTTGTACGTTACAAGGTTATAGACATTTCTTCATAAAAATTATTTGCTAATATGAAATTCTCAGGCGTAAATGTCTATTGTTATAATGCAAGTTTTATTACTCTATTAGTCTTATCTCTTGTTACTATGTGTTCTATCTTATTGAGTTTGAGACTTTTGAGAGCGTGTGTTTGTATTGTATATTTTTGTTACATAGGTACGAATAAGCCAGATTATTATACTCAAATGGTTCGTTAAACTCGAACATGACTGTGTTTTAAATAAGGGTTCGTGAGCAAATTCGTTTCTTGAATACCTATATAAGACATGTCATACCAACAATTTAGTAAAAGATGTGGCCAAATTTTAAAGATGCAGTGACAACTGAAAACTAAAATCTGGCCTCATCATATTTTACTTGTTTATGCAAAAAAAACAGTTCCAATAATTTTGTGTATTAAATATATTGTATTGGTGTCATTTCTTTTTACTTAAAAATCATATTTCGTTTCCTCCAACAGGTCGCATCAAAGTGAACAACGCTCAAGTAATAACCCACAACATACCAGCGACCAATGGCGTCATCCATGCCGTCGACACGCTGCTTTAGACAACGTGATTTCCCGCCAAATTAGATTAAAAAAAAAACATTACGGAGTTACACATTCATAGCCATACTTTGCTCCAATTAAAAAAAAAAAAGCTCCAGATACTGTCAATCGTTTTTCTCTTTCCTATGTACCAATATTGTCCATGTATGAAAGGGACGATTATATATTTTGTACATGTGCTGATTTTGTATAACGTCTATCTAAGTTCAGAACTTGTTTCCGTGTAGCGGCTGTAAAGCCACAATTATAAATTAAGACTGTAAATATAATGTAGAATAGGATGTTAATTTATGCAGTTAACTTTTTTGTAAATAAATTTTTATCTTTATTATGGGATTTTGTTTTATTTATAAATAAAAGAGAAATGACGTCTTAAGTACTTATAATTACATTAACACACAAAGACACACACACATATCAGTACAATTTTCCAGCATTATCGATACAGCTTAAGTTATCTGTTAGGAAATACTGGATCCACAGGAAATTAATAAATAAAAACGAATTAAAATCACAAAAACATTTTGAAACATGAATCTACGAAACAATCCGTGAAATAGTCCTAATCTAAAAAAAAAATTACCAATTATAACTTTTAAGTCAGAATACTGAACCAATTTGAGTTACTTCCATAACTAGAAAAGCGATTACACATAATTGTATCATAGGTACACTTATCATTTGACATAATTTCATTAAAAATACATTCTCAAAAAAAATTAAAAAAATGATAAAAGTCGACATATTTGTTGACATTTAAAACAAACGTTTTAGAGTCGAGAGTACTCTTAGGATTATTTGAAGAATATGCATTTTTTTAAAAGACTACATTAGAATTGTTAAGAATGAAAATTTAGTGAATTCATTTTAGCGAGCATCATTTTTAAATGCGCTATTTCATCATCCTTAGCCGCTAACTCCTCTTTCAACAAACGAATTGTGTCATCTTTGTTCTCAGAAAGTGTTCTCAGTTCTTCCAACAATTGAGTAGTGTCTAAGCGTTTGCTTGGTCGTCTTTGAACCAATTTTCCAATAATGTGAGCTATTTTTGGATAATTTGCGGTAAGGTGAGCAGGGATTTGGCCCTTTCGAAGATCTGTGATCGTCTTAACACGCTCCATGTCTGTGCTGAAGGGTTCCACCATTTCTAGGAGAATGATGCCGAGAGAGTACATGTCGCTCTGAAAGTTTAAAACATTTTTCGGTTAGATTTATAATATTTAATTATTTAATTAAAAATATATAAAAGATGGCTTTCACTTCCTTAGCGAAATTCATATACGCAGTTTAAATCAAAAATTGCTACCTACTTTACAGGTTAGAAATGGAATAGAAAACAAAAAGACAAGGTAAAAGTAGTAAAAAAAAAATTAAACTTTTCGTACAAAAGTATCACATAATTTTTAAACATCAGCCAACTTACCTTAGGATTGCATTGCCCTTCCAATTGCTCAGGCGCTGCATACATATGCGTTCCAAGGCCTAAACCACTATGAGATTGTTGTAGTGGACAAGCGAGACCGAAGTCGCCTAGCTGAACAGTTATACCGTTGTCACTCTGACCCACAAACACATTACTCGGTTTCACGTCATGGTGGATGATCCCCTTTGAATGAATGTAATGTAAACCTCGCACTAACTGGGTAAACATATCAACTAGGATATCGATACGAGTCCAGGCCACTGGATAGTTGCAATCCCCGTAAGAAGATTCGAAGCAATTGGAATCGGTGGAATCACTATGGTGTAATGTCAGATCATCGGAGTTTTTCCTTGATATTATCATGTGGTTATTCCTCTCATCTAACCATTGTTTTAGGGTTTGCTGGCAGTAAGACATCTGGATATAAAGCGTGGCCCATTTCAAGTTCACTCTAGAACAGTTTTCATATTCCTTGCTCGACAGGAGTTTGCACACAGCGTTCTGCTCGCTTGAACTAGAGTCGTCTTCGCTATCTAACTCTTCATCGGAACTCTCGCTCCTGTCCACGCTTTGCGATCCTTCAAATACTATGAAATCGGAATGACTACGCGTTTTAGTTAATTCTTTAGAATTGTACGTTTTAAAAGATTTCATTACATTAGTATATACTGAAGACACTTGTTTGGATCCTATTGAGAAATCGTCACTGTCAGTGTCCATTTTGTACCTTTTTTTCTTTTTCACCGTGGACTCAACCATTGGTTCCAACCATGCGGCCTTGTAATTGACGATGTTAGGGTGATTCAAGCTTGCGATGGTTTTTACTTCAGCTAAATGCGTCATTATGGAATTCACGTCTGAAGATTTGATGAACACTTTTTTAACGGCGTATTCAACGCCATCTAATCGGTGTCGGGCTTTGAATACACTACCGAATCCTCCTCCCGCTATGAAGTACAATTCTTCGAACTCCTTGTGGTACCTCGACCATTCAAGCCCTGAATAACTGATAGGCCAGGACACTGGGAGAGGAATTGGTATTTCTGATCCACTGGCGACTGTGACGAGTTGGTACAGAGCTCTTTGATACTGACTCCTCATCACTTCGAACTCACCCATCGAGTACGAATTATCTATAAGATTCATGCTGTGCAGTTTCTCGCAGATCGTGTTGTATAATTGATTAGCTCTATTCAGATCCTTCTCAAGTAGCGAACACAATTGTTTGACTAGAGACTGTACGAGGAGGCTGATGGGCGTCGTCGCAGCGGAGTTGACGACGTCGATGTGATGCATGCTCTGCTGTAAGATGGACTCATGATGACTATTTCGTGTAATACCTAGAACAATAAAAAAATAATAAATGTAAACTTTATACTAATACATAATACTTATCAAAGTTGCAAGTTTTGACATGTTACAAGAGTAAAAACTTCATCTTATCTCACTACATACATATATTGTGTTGTTTAAAGCCTGCATGAATGATGCTCGGGGCATTGAAGCTTTTAATTTCCACGTAACAAAAGTGTTTGAAAAAGTACTTACAACACATTCTGTTATATCCACAATGTACATTTTACAAAAAATAACAGACAAAAATATAACAATATTAACGTTTGTACGAAACAATACAGTTGCACTTGTGGACTAACTACTTGCAATACGATTTGAAGTGTAATTATGTTATCACATACAGTAATTTCCAGGCATATAGTGGTTAGTGGTTTTTAGCACGGACGAATTGATAGTATTTATCACATCAATGACTTCAATATTACCTTATCGCATTAAAATTACGAGAATGTTAATAGCTAAAAATTCAGGATACAATGGTCCTATTTTAAAAATTCTTATATAATTATCTCTCTCTGGCGTAGTAGCGCGAAAAGCTTTCAGCTAGTCTATAGGTATGATGGAGAAACCCACGTGAATGTCATCCCGGTCGTTACAATGAATACGTCTCTGCTAAACCTGATAGTCGGTTATTTGGTCGGTCTGAGCTGTGTTGCAAATTAAGTTCCTTTTTGTATATAGAACATCCCCAGACGGCCTGCAGCAGCTGATGTCCGTTTTCGACGAATCATGTCGAAAATTCGGCTTAAAAATCAGTGTCAAAAAGACGGAAGTAATGTCTTTAGACATACAAGGTCAGGAGGCACTGGTCATAAAACTCAGCGGGAAGGAGCTAAAGCAGGTCGACAAGTTCCGTTATCTGGGGAGCACAATATCATCTAAATGTGACCTAGACGCGGAAATCAACAGCAGGATCGGCGCTGCTGCTGCATCATTCGGCAGGTTGGATGCGAAGGTCTTCAGCTCTCATGACCTGAGGCTGGCGACTAAGGTCTCCGTCTACATGGCTGTTGTGCTGCCCAATATTCTTTACTCTGCCGAAACGTGGACCGTGTACCGCCGTCATATACATACACTCGACCGATTCCACCTCAAATGTCTCCGCAAAATACTTAATATTCGATGGTCTGATCGTGTACGGAATACCGAAGTGCTGCGAAGAGCCAATGTAGATGGCATTGAGGCTTACCTTATGCGGCGTCAGCTTCGGTGGTGCGGACACGTGTCGCGCATGGCGGAGCAAAGAGTCGCTAAGCGCATCTTCTACTCGGAACTTGAGGAAGGCAAGCGTAAGCATGGCGGTCAACTCCTCAGGTACAAAGATGTGCTTAAGCGGCACATGAAGAGGTGCAGCATCGACCCGCTGCTATGGGAGCAGCAGGCAGCCGGACGGCCTAAGTGGAGGGCGCTAGTTAAAACTAGCGTCAAAAACTTTGAGGATAGGCGGCTCTATGAGCTGGACGCCAAGCGAGATGAACTAAAGGTTCGACCACCAGCGACCTTTAGCTATAATTATGTAAACGGTGTGCTAACGTGCCCGCAGTGTGCGAGGATTTTTACACACAAAATTGGCTACATAAGCCACGCGCGAGTACACGAAAGACAAAACCGGAGTTGAATGCAGTCGCCGTGGCCGTAATCGGCCGGGAGGTTATTATTATTATTATAGAACATCCATACAGATGTTAGCCGTGGTCTGGGTGTTTGTGCAATCCTTGTGGGTCTCCCCACCGTGCCTCGGAGAGCACGTTAAGCCGTCGGTCCCGGTTGTTATCATGTACACCTGATAGCGATCGTTACTCATAGTACGGAATATATCCGCCAACCCGCATTGGAGCAGCGTGGTGGATTAAGCTCTGATCCTTCTCCTACATGGGGAAAGAGGCCTATGCCCAACAGTGGGATATTACAGGCTGAAGCGTTGTTTGAACAGGACTTTTTTATCAGAGGGAACGCTATGTCCAACCAATAAAAGATACTGATATGATTTTTGTATGGCCCAAACTGCATGTTGTACCTTCTAGTATCATAGTTTCTGATATCCTATCAGTAACTTCTGTACGAGATATATTTTATTTGCAGACGGTGAAACAGACCCTTAAACTTGAAATTTCGTGAAGCTTTTCAGATTATCAGATTTAGTATTGTATTGTATGTAGAACGTGATGTAGTAGATATTTGTTTTGTATTTTTTTTTAATGTACTGCACATATATAATTGTGTTTGCTCGCAAACGAAAAAAAAAACAGACTTCAATTACATCGACAAGTAGGTAATACAACGTAATAAGACGAAAAAATAGTCAAGTAAATACGCGCTATTAAAGATTACTCAAAAAGTTGTAAACAGATCTCGATCTAATTTAAACAGGACTACATTACAAGTATTAGCTTTCGATTAAAGAAAGAATTATCAAAATCAGTACACCGAGTAAAAAGTTATGCGGTATAATACAACGTAGGTCGACGAAAAAGTAGTCAAGTAAATACGCATTATTCGATATAACTCTAAAAGTACTTGTCAGATCTCAATTAAATTTAAATGGGACCACATGACACGCAACACCTTTCAATTAAAACAAAATTGATCGAAATCGGTCCACCCAGTCAAAAGTTGTGAGCTAACATTTAAAAAAAAACAGTCGAATTGAGAACCTCCCTTTTTTGGAAGACGGTTAAAAAAATACAGTCGAATTGAGAACCTCCTCCTTTTTTGGAAGTCGGTTAAAAAGAACATGGTCGAAGCACGGAGGGAATCATATAGCCTATGTTACCACAACTGGGCAGGCACTGTTATCCAAACAAAGAGATAAATTGAGGACTTTTTCCGGCCACGCTGCTAAAGCATATATCATGTAAATTGCTTATTCGCATATATTATGTACAACTACCAAAACTCTACCGAAGAGGTGCCGGTTTTATCGACATTTCAAAGCACCGTCGTGCAGGAGATCTCCCAATTTTAAGAAATTTTAGCATTTATAAACTGAGTGTCGTTAGTATGAATTTTGCTACGCATCTTTTGGGTCTGGAAAATGTAAATCCACTTGGCTCACGTTAAAATAGAATAATAAGTCCAAAATGAAAACAATATGATAATTATATATTTATTGTTACTACATTTATTTACATATTATGTAACTTTAATGATTTTGTGTTTAATTAATTACATCTTTAAATCATGTAATTTGATTCAAGTGAGTGTAGTTTTATATTATATAGGTATCCTTACGTAATCCAAGGAGGCTATAGGTGAAATCTAGGTTACCTAGATGTGACTGATGCATAAACATTATAAAAAGGAGCTTATCCACTATTTTACATAGAAGCCCCATGATGTTTATAAAAATCAAGATGTTTGGTAATAAAAGCTTGATATTACATTTTACGTTTTGTTTCTGAGTTTTATAGTTGGTTTTCGTATTCAGCAATGCATGTCAGTCCGATTTGGTCTTGTAATACATATTTAATTCAGTGTTGGATGTTTTAAACGCGTGTTAAATGATTTTAAGTAGTTATATTTATGAATTTAAGCAAAATACAAGACACTATACTGTAACGGCCAACATTATGTGACGTTGAATGGAGGGGAGTGGGAGTGAGAGACGAGAGGCGGCGAGGCTTGGAGGGGAGAGGTGTGGACTGTGGTGAGGAGAAGAAAGTCGAGTAGCTGTTCAAGTGTTCATTCCTTTAACCTTTTGGCGAGAGCGACCTGGTCAGACGAGAAATTATTTTCCTACTTAAAATTAAAAACCAAGAAATAAATCAAGTAAACTGTCAGTACGTTTTATTTTATCTTCTCAAAAAATAGCGGCGTTACAATTCATTGAAAAGAAAATATTTAACTATGAGAATGTGTGTTATTTCTGAATCCTGATGAAATACTACCAAGTTCAAGTGTTGTGTTACATCATGTATTTATGATGATAAGAACGGTACACGTACGATATATATTATGTATGTTACGAATCATCTTGGACGTCTTGAATACATATTCGTCTAGAACGTGAACTGGAAACGGTATATCGAATTTGAAATACAAATTAATCGATTTTTGTGATGTGGTTTTCGATATTATACCGATCGATATTATACAGAGTATTTCTCGCGATGACAAATATTGCTGAAGGTTGGTTAAAAAAAATTCTTTGAAAAATTTCTGTAAAAGTGTTCGAGATGTCGATATATGACTTATATGACTGAAATTACGTAACAATGAATACAAAGTATCGACAGTTATATCGACATTAAATTTTACATATCTAAATTCTAGACTGATTACGCAAGTTCTAAACAAGTTGCAACATGTTCAAGCAGACCGCGAAACAAGTTCGCGATATGAAAATAACACAGAGGAAAATAATTATACTTCGTTCGAACTGTGTAGAGCCGCTTGGAAAACGTACTTAAAATATTTATCTTTTTTTGGTGTAAATATAGAGCATTAGTCACTATAATGCACTCGAGTCAGTGATTTACTAGGTATTACTTATTCCGATAATACAGTTATCAAACCTGAATTTGTAGCACCCATGTTTGATTAGTAATTGAAACAATTCAATTCCTAATTGTAATATATGAAATCTTCTTTCTACTTGCAGAAAATTCTTCTATTCTTCTTTCTTCGTTGCGTCTTCTACCAATGACTCAATGCAACTGCATGGAGCAAGTACATGTTACTGCCTGTGTTGCCAACTCACAAGAGCTGTGACCTCAGGGTCACCTTTAGCATTTTTAAAACAATTCTTCTTTTTAAAGTTACGTGCTTATAAAAATTAAATTTCTCCTTTCTTTTTTTTTAAATACACAGTAAACGTACAATTACAAATAGGTATACTATTTTATAAAAAAAAGTTATATGTGATTTTTTAGTTTTTTTTCTAAGTTTTTTATAGCAACACAGTTTTTAACCTGTTATCATATTTAATTATTATTATTTCAATTGAACAGAAGCAGACATTTACCGTAACGAGGTCTTTGACCCTAGAGGACTATAATTAGAATAAAAATTGCACAATTTTTATTATACTCTCTAAACATGACCATGAATTAATTTATCGATGTGATCGAGATTACTTTCGCGACAAAATTCTAAAGAATATTTATTTAAAACAAAATAAACTATATAAAAACAAATAGTAAAATGATATGACCTAATTTAAAGTTTAATTATTATATTACGTTATATTTCCGTGAAAATCAACAAAAGGAAATAAAAATACACATTGCCAAACGTTTAATACTTGAAAAAAAAAAACACATTTTACGAAAAAAGATATCATGATTGGGACAAAGAGCCTACCTACGTACCGTTTACCTTGGGCAAGGTCTAACATATACAATGAAGAACAAGAATTCTAATTTTAGCAAAGTGTGTGTATGAAATCTTGACGACCGATCTGGTGTAATTGGTGCGTGTTCCGTGTAGCCCAAACACCAGCGGTCGCGGGTTCAACTCCCGCTCGGAGTGGATATTTGTATTTACACAAAAATTAATTTCCGGTCGGGTTGTCTGTCCTTGTGTCTACTGTGTGTGTGTAGTACGTGTCGATCTCGGTTGTTATCATAGACACTTGATAGCGATCGTTACTCGTTGCAGGGAATATATCCGCAAACCCGCAGTGGAGCAGCGTGGTGGATTAAGCTCCGATCCTGAATCGTGAATCATATGTTGATAGGTACACGCATCTTCTCAGCTAATATAACGATTAGGAAAGGATCAAGACCGTTGCAACATATTTGTAGTTACGAGTATAAAGTAAATTATACAAAATACCGTGTTGACGGTTTCTAAAATGGTTTTCAAGATTTGTCAATATTTTTGTCTAGGAAAAAGAGATTCTACGGATTTGGTAATTTGATATCTCGGTTTTAGGTATGTTAGAGTACCTTGGGGTCCAGTTAAGTGAGATTAGAGAACACTTTTGATGGCAAAAGAATAGTATGGATGGAGTTTACTATTAATAAACCACAGTCGTTCAATTGAAGAAAAATGACACCTACTGGCAAAATTAAGTCTTTAGAGCAGTTAATAAAAACGAGTGTGCTTTAGAGTTTAGACCACATGACTGAAGTAAAACTTCTTTAACTCCATCTAACTTATATCTCCCTCTCAACTTCCGTTCGCCTCGCCTGATCACACTTTTCGTAACGCTTTCGTCACGCATTTACCAGCTTACTACCCAAGTCAAGCGTGCGTAAAGAAGTTTTACTTGAAAAAGAAAAATAAATAATTGTGTTTGCTCGCAAACGAAAAAAACCGACTGCAATTACATCGAAAAGTAATACAACGTAGGTAGACGAAATAAAAAAAAAATATCAAAATCGGACTACTCTGTAAAAAGTTATGCGTAGTCATACATAAAAAAAATATACGCGTCGAATACATAACCTCCTCCTTTTTTGAAGTCGGCTAATAAAAGAATAACCACTTCAATATTTCTGTATATTTGCGTTCTGGTTCCTGTAAGTTACGTTAGTCAATTTCAGTGCTGATAAAATACGTGCCTATGACGTTTTTTTATTAAAAACGTGAAATGGAAACGCAGACAGTGATAATAAGTAATTTCCGTAATTAAGATTTCTAATCATTATCATTACATACGTAGTATAAAACAAAGTCGCTTCCCGCTGTCTGTATGCTTAGATCTATAAAACTACGCAATGGATTTTGATTCGGTTTTCTTAAGTAAATAGAGTGATTCCAGAGGAAGGTTTATATGTATAAGACATATAGTAGAGGAACACTGATAATTTTTGCAACCGTGCGAAGCCGGGGCGGGTCGCTAGTAGTAAATATTTTTGTTAATTAGTCGGAAGGTGGAAATTTTCAGTGGAAAGCGAAATTGTACTTGACTATTTTTTATATAAATTGGTAATACCATAATTATAAACTACAAAATCAAGGGCTAAACCTAATAAAAAATTAAAAAAAAAATCGATCCTTATTCTATAGTTTGTGCCTTTAAAAAGAGAATGATAATATTTCACATAGTTTTTATATACAACCTTCTTTATAGAATACAAACTTCTATGTGGTTCTAAGCTATATGTTTGCTTAATAGGGCCCAACATAGTGTTTTTTCGGTCTCTGTCATCATGGTAAACCATTGTAATATGATTCCTTTTTCTATTGTTGTTATTCAGGTATATTTTTTTGCATTATTTGGAAGATGAAGGCAAATTATACGGGCTTTAATAAACATTATTTGTTTTTTCTTATTGAAGTTTACTACTTAAGAAACTATATAATGTGTTTAAGAAACTTTATATTAGGTACCTGTTGCTTGATAAAATCTATGGGGAGTGGAATTGTATAAAACTGTAATGCTGAGAGTAACGTTTTACGGCAGTTTTAGCTGTTTATGTAAGACTAGTATCCCGCCCCAACCTCGCACGGGTATTTAACAAAAAATTTAAAAAAAAATTTTGAAAGAATTTTTAAATCGGTTGAGTAGTTTCCGAGCCTATTCAATGCAAACAAACAAACAATCAAATCTTTCCTCTTTATAATATTAGTATAGAATATAGATATAGGTTTAATACCGGTTGTTACCGGCATTTACAGTAAACACCTATCATTTAGAGTTAAGATATTTTAACTTATTATAATCTATTTCATTTAAAAGAACATTTTAATTTTTCAATATCATAGTATTTGTTTTAATGAGTAAACTCCATTAGGGTTTCGGGGCTGACACACACTTTTTAATTACAAGCTAGTACCTAATCTAAATTTAAATAAATAAATAAGCAATTCTACTGATCTTATATTATACTAAATCAGCAGATTCTATATTGTGTCAGTCAGTCAGTCAGTTCAGCCTATTGCAGTCCACAGCTGGACATAGGCCCTCTAAGTTCGCCCCAGACACCCTAGTTTTCCGCAATCCTCATCCAGTCTACACAGGCAGTCAGATAGCTATCCCGCCATCCATCGGCTTTTTAAGTTCCAAGGTGGTAGTGGAACTGTCTTATCTCTTACTTGCCTCTTACGGCACCCACGGGAAGAGAGGGGGTGACTATATTCTTTACTGCGTAGGCACACAGCAGATTGATCATATACGTTTTAGTTGTGCCTGCATAACAAACGGGTATAATGGAGAATGTATGTGTTGCTTGTTTACATGTACATGTGCCAATAACTGTACAGTTTTATTACATACTTGCTGGAGTTTGTCTGTCGGGTATGTATGCAAGTCTAAAACCATCATGCATAGCCAAACAATAACATGTATGGGCTCCTTAAGACAGTATACTAAGTCCTTCACATATTCATCATATCATCATTCATGTTTACCATTTATAAAATCCTGTACCTTATTACATATCTTATATTCATATTTAATAAACTATTACACTTATTAATATAAAATTTTATTCTTCATTATTTACACCTTACTATTTTTAATATCTTTGTTACTACTTTTGTCAGTCATTATATTGTTAATTTGATTCCTTTTCATGGCAAATGTTTGTCCTACAGATGTTTGTCGACTCTGCATTGCGAGCCGAGCATTGCCATTGTGTGAGGCGTTCATTATTACAAATATACTAGAATTTTAAGTATGACTTATTAAAAACATCCTAAAGTCTGAAATGGGGCTCCATGATCATAAATACTGCTGAATTAAACAGTTACCCATAAAATGTCCTTGAATTCATTGTAATGTAATTTTCAGTTATTAATTCTTACTAAGAATTTGTGTAATTCTTTATGTACTTTAATAAACAAAATACTATAGATGTAAATGCCACATATGCACATACAAATTTTAATTGGAACACATAATTATTTATATTTTATTTAATTACATCATAATTATGTAATAATAATGATTTTTATATGTTGTATTAAATTACTTTTTTAAACAAATATTTGAGTATAGGTAATTATTTACTATGTGTGTAGTCTAAAAAATCGTTTTAACATAGTACTTAACGGTAGTATAACTTTTTTATTTAAATCTAAATATAATAGTGTCTCATACATGTTATGGATAATATCAACATATAAATTTAAATCCTTAATTTTAAGAATTTAAGTAAGGTTCAGAAAAAAAAAAAAACGAGTGTGCTTTAGACCACACGACTGAAGTAGAACTTAGCTAACGTCTCTATCTATCTTCACTAATATCTCCCTCTCAACTTACGTTCGCCTCGCCCGATCACACTATTCGTAACGCTCTCGTCACGTATTCACCAACTTACTCTCCAAGCCAAGCGTGCGTAAAGAAGTTTTCTTCAAAAGTTCACACCACTAGGATTTACAAAGTCTACGTACGATTACTTAATTTTATTAATTATTTCTAATAAAACTGAAATTGAATAGAAATAATAAATGATATAATTAATTACCTTGATCGAAAGATTTGATGGTAGCCAAGGCTTCCCACTTATCATGCTTCTTGCTATCCATTGCTAACTACGTAATGGTGTTGATGTTGAATCCACGATTTTCTTTCATTAAAGTCTCTGATAACCATTATCACGCAATGGTTATGTTATGTGATGTATAATAATTTAACGAAAACATTGTAAACTTCATAAAACACTACAAAAATTGCCGATTAGTAAGTTATAAAACAAAAACACACATAGCATCAATATTACACTTTTTACAATACACAGACTAGAGAACAAGTTTTACAATACAAATGTCAAAATTGTCAAATACGTCTATTTTTCTATTTTCTATTATTATTACAAAAGCACAGACAATGATATGCATAGATAATGAAATAGAAAATAATAATTTTATATAAGGATCCTTGTAAAAGTACGTAGACATTACAAAATTACGATTATTTTATAAATATTTGTAAACATTATTCGTTAAATTAGGTAACGCAGCGATAAAAAAACAAAAACGACGAAGATATAAATAATGATAAAACGTGGATTCTTGACGAGTCTATGTTACGTCAAAAAACTTTGACAGATTCTCTGTAAACAACTGGATCCATGTGTTCTGCAAAGAGGTGTTCTGACTTGTATTCGAATGGTAAAATAGTATTTCGATTTTAAAATGAATCTTTTACCGAAAAGTCATAAAGAATTTAGCGATAAAGATTATTGGAATAAGTTTTTTAAGAAACGCGGTAAAAAAGCTTTCGAATGGTTAGTGTTTATGTCAGTTTTATGTAAAAACTTATTGTATGAAATTGATAATTTGTTCGATAACCTGTATTATTTTACAGGTACGGCGAATATTTGGAACTATGTTCCCATCTACACAAGTATATCAAGCTATCTGACGCTATACTTATCCCAGGTTGTGGTAACTCTAGTCTTAGTGCCGATCTGTACGATGTTGGCTACTCAAACATCACAAATATTGATGTATCAGAAGTTGTAATTAAGCAAATGAAAGCCACAAATGCACACAGAACAGGCATGAAATTCCTTTACATGGACGCTCTCAACACAACATTCAGTAATGATGAATTTAATGTAGTTCTCGATAAAGGTACACTAGATGCCTTGATGCCGGACGATTCAGAAGAAACGATTGAACGAATTGATAAATATTTTTCTGAAATAAAGAGATTATTGAAATTAGGCGGTCGGTTTGTTTGTATATCGTTGTTACAAAGCCATATTTTAGATAAAATTGTAGATTATTTCGGTGATAAAACGTGGATGTTGCGAGTGGTGAGATGTCATGAGGCAGAGGAGAAAAACTCAGAGAGTGGCGATGGTATGACATTACCAGTTTTTGTTGTAATCGCAACTAAATTTAAAGAGATGCCTAAATTAGTAAGTTTGAGTTCAAAATATAAGTTTAAATTATGTATATAAAATCATAATTTAAAAATAAAAAAATTTAATTCAGTGTTTTAACATTATTAAAACTCACGATGCAATTTGTATTTAGAAAGTAGTTCTTATAATGTTAATCCATGTCATTATTTTATTTTAGAAGAAAAAAAAGTCTCAAGTACGTTCATACTCATATTACAATGATTATCAAAGAATTTACTTTTGTTTTCCTAAAATAAAATTCAATAAGTAATTTTTCAAATATCTTGTATGTTTACTTGACATATTTAGTTGTTCCTTTTTAAATAAAAAAATAAAATTGTCTCTCATTTTCAATTTGAAATATATTATTTCAGATATTAGAAGTCTGTATGGCCGGTGATAAAATGCAGAGGCTGGAGTCGGTAGAGGAATTAAAGGCTTGTTTGAAATCTGCTCAGGACACGGCTTTCATTACCAATGGTCTCGCTAGAACATCTTTAGATGGAGATGATGAGGTACTTACAATAAATATAAAAAAAATGAAACTAAAAAAGTTACAATCAATATTCTTAATATTTTAAACATTAAAGTTTCTGACGATTAATAAGTGAATATTATTTTTTTTAATAGATATACTTTTTACTCTTTGCTATTAACACTACTCAGATTTTTAAATTAACATGGTTATTTTTATTGCTAAAATTATGTATTTCATGGGACTGTCTCTTGAACATGACATTTGTAGCTCATGTCGAAATATTTAGCTCCGCAAAATGAAAATAAAATACATGCAAATATCTCGTTTTTGAATAACTACTGAGGTTTTTGGCATATAATGCTCAAAACATTTATTTGATAAAATATAAAATTAAAAAAAAAATAGATCAATTGACATACCTGAGAAAGATGTGTGAAGACAAAATATGTAATATATAAATTTAATGTATAATAAAGGAAATAAAATTAAAAAATTGCTGTGACATGCCAACTTATTTTGGCCAGTTAAAATGTATACCTACTGTAAGTTATTTAATTTATTTTACCAAAACCAAGAGAAATACTCCAGACAAAATTTATTGAAAGCTACATTTAGGGTCAATTACTACTGGTAATGCTTCATATAGTTATCTGATATTTAATGGGATCCAACAGTTAATATAAGTTTGTGACAACTTTTCTAGTTCACCATCAAACTTCACTTTCTCTATCAGAATACTCTCATATAGATCAGAGAGAGATCTCTATCAGTTTATCACTCGGAACTGATCAAACTGTCTAATTTCAAGGTGACGCTAGACTTAATGCAGCCTGGAGAAGACACGCCACGATACACGCTGTACATCGTCGACCAGAAGAGGTCTCAGGCTATAAACAAATACGCAGTTTTCATCGTACCACAGGGGAGGTAAGAATTTTTCATTAAATTACACGGCAGGTTAGCAACCTATCTTTGTCCTCTCTTATATTATTTTGTGATATAAGAACAACTATTTTTATATAAACACTTCATAAGTTCATAATTAATTATATACTTTTTACAATTTTTAAACAACTTAAAAAAAGTAGGTGGTTCTCATTTTGATTTTTGAAGTTAAAACTTCATTAGGCTCATGAGGGGTAAAATGTTTACGGATCAAACGCGTCACGGCATCACGAGTTACGAATTTTTAAACGTCCATAACACGTTGAATACACCGGTTCTCGTCCGATCACCGAAGTTAAGAAACGTCGGGACTCGGGTGCGGTCAGGACTTGGATGGTTGACCGCCTGGTAACACCGCGTGACGTTGGCTTTTTGTTTTTTTTTTTTCAATTCGTTTTCTTATTGGTTTTTTTTAAATTAGTTTGCCAAAGCAGTTTCACTTCTGATGTGTACTTTGTACGCCCGCATTTTTGTTTTTATTAACAAACAAAACTATTGAACTCACAAAAACATTTCGTAATACAATGTCTTGCGAAAGTCTCGTGAACAAGACTACACGCAGTTAATGTCGAAATATCGAGCTCCGCAAAACGAAAATAATAAACATGGTAAATATCCCGTTTTCGAATAATTTTAGTAGGTATACCTATATGTATATATATATAGTGTAGTAAACGAACGCCACATATAAACATCACACACCCACATTTGTGCTAAGAATAGTTTGTTTACATCGAAAATATTGCATGCGTTCATCGAAAACTTGCTATATCTGTTCTGATATTACAAACTTCTCGAGTTGGTCAGTTTGTTTCAGGAGTCGCATTTTCCATCTCAAGTTTTTTTCATTTTCGACTTGGGTAGCAACTGTCAAATGTGACATAGATTATAGGCCATAAAATTACACCCTATGATTTATGTGATTAACGCTGACTATAATGTAAGAAATATGAGTGAATTTATTATGGTTTTAAGCATAAATATTCAGACCCATTTATATACGGTTTTTAGGACAGTAGGTAATTATTATTGAGTTCATCGCCGATTCTTCTCAGACGAATAATCAGCAGTTACTTGATATTTTGCAGAAGTTATGGCAGGTAATACCAAGACGCAAGCCTAGTTTATTTATCAAAATCTGCAATCGTTTTTTAGGTAAGCGTCGAGGATTTTGGATGCTTGCCCGACACAATATTAATATAAACACTTTTATGACAATAATAATAGTGTATTTTGTACATGTGCCTTATGAGTAAACTTTTGTTTTGTATTTACATACAACATACAAAAAAAACGAAGGTTAAAAGTGCTGCCGCTACGCTACTCTTCAGCCTGTAATATCCCACAGCTGGGCATAGGCCTCTTTCCCCATGTAGGAGAAGATTCAGAGCCTAATCAACCACGCTGCTCCAATGCCGGATGGCGGATATATTTCCTACTATGAGTAACGATCGCTATCATGACTGTGTACATGATAACAACCGGGACCGACGACTTAACGTGCTCTCCGAGGCACGGTGGGGAGACCCACAAGGACTGCACAAACAACCAGACCACGGCAAAAATCTGTAAGGCCAATACAATTAGTGTTTGTCATGTGCGGGGATCGAACCCGCAACCGCCAGTGCAACAGCCACAAACCAGTGCTGTGATCGTTGCGCCAACGCGTCGTTTGTCGTCAAAGAGCTGACATTAAATTATAAATGCAGAAGCTAAAATTATACTATTATAGTAAAAAAACCTTTTCAGAAAAGGTGTATCGCCACTGGAAAAATGTTTGATAATTGAAGAAATGAAAGAGAAATGTTTGATATTCCGAAAACGTTCGTGTCAAAAAATATTTAGATGATAAAACAACGATATGTAGTTTCAAACAGTAAACAATAACGCGAGTAAAATCACGCTGATCGCGTAGTGTTTGTATAGTTCTAGTACACATCATATAATACCGGTATGGGCGGTATGTTTATAGCTCTGTTTACTCGCTGAAAATTTAAGAGCCCGTGCATCCAAACCGCAGGACCAGTCGTTTCTTACCTGTTACGCGAGAGACTGAATAAAATTTAAGCTTATTATTTTTGAGCTGTAATAGAATATAAAATTGTTATAAAAGTTTTTTATCTGTGTTACCTTGAATTTGAATCATACGTGTGTACCTACGTGTAATTTATTAGATTTAGGTACTTACTATTTGATAATAATTTACGGTAGGTATATTTTCAACTAATTATGAAATTATAGTTAATATAGAAATTTTGTGTCAATTTTTTTATAAAAACTTTTCAAATTTAATACAATATAAACGTCTTTAAGCTTCGGTTTTTAGGGTTCCGTACCCAAAGGGTAAAAACGGGACCCTATTACTAAGACTTCGCTGTCCGTCCGTCCGTCCGTCCGTCTGTCACCAGGCTGTATCTCAAGAACGGCTATAGCTAGAGAGTTGAAAATTTCACAAATTATGTATTTCTGTTGCCGCTATAACAACAAATACTATAAACAAAATAAAATAAATATTTAAGGGGGGCTCCCATACAAGAAACGCGATTTTCTTGCCCTTTTTTGCTCGATATTAATAATGGCAAAAGGTAGGCACTTGAAATATTCACAAAATACTCAGTTGTATTTTTACTTTAATAATAAATAATAAAATTAAAATAAAATTAATATTTAAGGGGGGCTCCCATACAAAAAACGTCATTTTTGCCTATTTTTGCTCTCATACAATAAAAGTGATTTTTAGCCGTTTTTTACCCGTTATTACAATCAATGTACCTAGTCAATGGTACGGAACCCTTCGTGCGCGAGTCCGACTCGCACTTGGCCGATTTTTTTTAAATGGCAATCAGAACAACATAAAATGTTAAAAAAGTAGTTATTTTTAAAGAGAGTTATACTTTAAAACAATCACGACCTATAAATCAAAATTCAAATAGTAATTAATTGAAAATGGATAAAATAATATAAATGAAATAGAAATACATTTTAATATTTAGGTCAATTTAAATACTTTCAAATTATTACGAATGCAACTAAATCTAATGTTGCATGAAAACTCATTCCATAACTTGGCGTCGTGTCAGATTTAAATACTAGCTGATGACCGTGGCTTCGTCTTCATTGCACATTGTATGAAAAATGTATTTTATTTAGTTCTAGTCCTTGACAAAATAATGTACGAAAAGGTCCTCGAGACTCGAGAGGTTTTTTAATGTACACTTAACTGTAATTAAACTATCATTCGGAAAATCTAAAATTACTTTATTTAAATAGGTAAATTGACGATTCCAAAGTACTTTAAAGTACTACAAATTGATATTATAATGTAATAATAGTGTAATAGTTAATCATCAGTCAGTCATCAGTTCAGCCTATTGCAGTCCACTGCTGGACATAGGCCTCCCCAAGTTCGCGCCAGACATCCCTGTTTTCCGCAATCCTCATCCAGCCTACACCGGCAATCTTACGAAGATCGTCGGTCCAACCAGGGCCGGACCGTGAGTTTAGGGGGCCCTGGGCTAATACTACTTAGGGGCCCCCCTAATTTGACCACGATTAAGATGCATGTGTAATGGCAGCCGAACATTTTAACTGTCAATTCGAAGTATCAACACCTGAACGTAGACTTGAATTAAATGAATTGAAAAGGTTTGATTAATCTTAAGATTCGCAGGGCTGCAAACCATACGATCTGTTTAATTTAATAAAATTATTGATTTTTTCGCATTATCGCCTATTTTTAGGGCTCCGTAACTCAAAAGGAAAAACGGAACCCTTATAGGATCAATTTGTTGTCCGTCTGTCTGTCAAGACACTTTTTCTCAAGAATACGTGGAGGTATCAAGCTGACATTCATATCAAATACTCAGGTCTACCGTCCCTTGAAGCTGTGAAAAAATCAAACTTCTAAGCCAAGGCAATTAAAAGATACAGCCGTTTATACTTCGACACTCGCAAGGGAATCAAAACCTACAGTGTAGGTATTTCCCGTGAACTCAGAATCTTGAAATTTGGTACGAAGCAACGTCTTATAGCACAGATAAAGGGAAAATTGCGAAAAGTATACATTTTTAGTTCAATCATATAATAAAAATATGTTAAATTTTTTTTTACTTACTACCCCTTTTCTCATGAACGCGTAAAGGTCGTAAATTAAAATTCATATCAAATACGCAATTCTATAATAGTCCAGTCAAATAAGACTTTGAAGGTTACAAAAATTTCCATAGAGCTAAAAATTGGTATGAATGTTAAGAATACTATTATAAATGAATTGTGAAAAGTCCCCATCAATCCCCTTTGTGCAAATTTTTTTATTGATGGTGAAAGTTTGCAAAATAGATTTTTCTCGTTTTTTAGCTAAACGGTGAGTTTTACAGCAATAATAGTTCAGACAAAAATTGTATATCATCCGATTCTCTACAAAAACTATCTACACTTTTTTCATAAGTATTGCCATTTCCATGATACAGCGGTTCAAAGAACTGAAAAAAAATATTTTATACGTAATATGCACGTTTCATCAATGGCGTCATCAATATCAAGTTCCTTAAATATTATTATTGTTAAAGCTAACTGAAGTAATGTATGAGCTCGAATAGCTCTCGCGTATGCATGACCGTTGAGCATTTTATCTAATGACCCAGGTGCATAAATCAAAGAAAGTATTTCTTTTGTGCCACATGATGTGACCAATCGCTCCAAGAAATGACATAATTAAATGAAATCCTCCGAGCCTGATTATGATTTTCGATAATTCAGACCCTTCAAGTGGAGCTAAGACGATTTCTCGAGCTTTTGCATACAGAGACTGATCATGACCATAACGTTTTGCATTTTCGGAAGCACAAAGTATTAAAGTGATGTACATGGTATTGTTGTAATTAACTATTTATTAGCTGGTTGATGAATAAACGGTAAAAATGAAATTTTCGATGTTGAAAACTTCATAATATTAATTGTTCAATTTAATGTTCAATAAAACCATTCCAACCGGGAATTGATAATTATATTTCTCCATTTGTCATAGAACCATATCACGTCGACTTTTTTGAGTGAAGATACTGAAAAGCCTGAATAAAGTATGAAGGAAAGCTTTGATTTAACTGTGTATAGCTACAAACACCTAGATAGTGATTTAATTTGATTTTGTTTCGTGTGTAACGTATTTCGTGTATAGTTGGTGGAGCTATTTATGCAATCAATCATAGTCATTGAATGAAAATAGCTAGTTACAAAAATCACTAGTTTTATAATGACGCCGACCAAGTCACTGGTTTCGTTACGTTTCTTGAAAATGACGTAACGACCCACGTCTAGCTACTTACGACTAACAGTATTTTGTTGAGTATGAGACCTTTGAAACGGAGCAGGTATACGAGCATCGCCACGCTGACAATTAAATGGGAGACAGTTTTTACTCAAGGCCATGCGACTAAATGAAAATAGGGGCAGAGTTTTTCACGTTCATTTATATTCAAAGAATTTTATAATTTGTATGTATAAGACATAGGGACTCATATTCTTACTCGTATAACGGTTCAAAAATGTATATAAAAGTACATTAACGTGCATACCTATACTTCTATACTTAATATTATAAAGAGGAAAAGTTTATAACTTTGTTTGTATATCGGGGGTAATCTTCGCAAATACTGATCCGATCATGAAAATTCTTTCACTAACAAAAAGCTACACTATTCAGGAGTGACATAGGCTATATTTTATTGTAATTGTACAAAAAAAATCAGTAAAAAAGAAAAATATTAAAATACCTATATTATCAAAATGACAAAGAAACGAACGCCATCTATCGCTATTTATTGGTCTATTTATTTTATTTACTCTTATTTTACTCAATCGAGTTTTTTCTGAATTTGAATCAGTTTTTTCGCTTTTTGATAGATGGCGTTGGAGCAACATTTTATTTATAAAGTATGTTATTTGGTTCTGTAATTTAAAATAATAAATACACGATATTATTACGATTTTATACGTCAAATTCTAAACAATGAACCTAATAAAACAGTACTAAGAACTACACACCATAATTGCATCACAAAGATAATTAACGCCCAACGAAGTGGGCGCGGGTCGGCTAGTATGTTATAAAGAGGAAATATTTGTATTTTTGTGTGTATGTTTATAATGAATAAACTCAAAAACTACTGGACTGATTTAAAAAATTCTTTTACCATTTGAAAGCTTAGTTATCCCTATGTAACATAGGCTACTTTTTATCCCGGAAAAATAATAGGTTCCCACGGGAAATAGTTTGCGCAAACGGGTGAAAGCTGTATCTCTATATTATATTTAAAAATGAATCGCTGAATATGTTGCTAAGCGCAAATCTCGAGATCAGCTGAACCGATTTCGCAAATTCTTTTTATATAATATTCCTTGAAGTACGAGGATGGTTCTTACGGAGAGAAAAATTTTAAAATTGCTTGAAAAAGTCTAAAAACAACACTTTTCTATATTCCCATACAAAAGATTCGTAATAATACTTAAAAGTTAATTTGAACTTTAATACAACACCATAAGGTTTAAGTGTTAGTAGAGGGGTTCCAGGAAGGATAAGTAAATATTAAAAACAATAAAAAATTAAAGAATTGACTGTTAGGCGGTACGAAGTTCGCCGGGTCAGCTAGTTACGAATAAAATAATTTTTTCAGTTCTTTGAACCGCCGTATCACGGAAATGGCAATACTTATGAAAAAAAAGTGTAGAAACATTTTTTGTAGAAAATTGGATGATCTACAGTTTTTGTTTGAACTATTTTTGCTGTAAAACTCACCGTTTCGCTGAAAAACGCGAAAAACCTATTTTTGCAAACTTTTACCATCATTAAAAAAATTTGCACAAAGGGGATTGATGGGGACTTTTCACAATTCATTCATAATAGTATTCTGAACATTCATACCAATTTTAGCTCTATAGGAATTTTTGTAACCTTATTTAAGGACTAATTTTACTGACTTATAATACCTTTAAGCTGTAATAAAATCATACTTCTATCTCAACGTCATCAGAAGAAACAGCAATTTAAGCCGCATATTTTGAAACTCGCATCTATGCCTGCTTATAAGGGAATCAAAACCTACAGGGTACTTAACGTGAACTCAAAATCTTGAAATTTGGTACGAAGCAACGTTTAATAGCTAAGTTTTAGTTAAATCATATAATAAAAATATGTTAATTAATTTTAAAATTACTACCCCTTTTCTCATGAACGCATAAAGAGAATAAAATGAAATTCATATCAAATACTCAAATCTAAAGAAATCAATATACCTTTACCTTTAAGCTGTAACAAAATACAACTTCTATGTCAACGCAATGAAAAGAAACAACAATTTAGCCGCATTTTTGAAATTCGCAACTACTCGCAAGGGGATCAAAACCTACAGGGTACTTTCCGTGAACTCAGAATCTTGAAATTTAGTACGAAGCAACTTCTTATAGTACAGATAAAGGGAACATTGCAAAAAGCATTAATTTTTAGTTACATCATATTATAATAAAAATATTTTTAATAATTTTGTCTGTACTGTTTGGTGCGCGAGTCCGACTCGCACTTGGCCGGTTTTCATTGACTTTGACTAGACTTAGCTGGGGGCCCCTTGAATCCACGGGGCCCTGGGCTTAAGCCCAAAAAGCCATATGGTAGATCCGGCCCTGGGTCCAACGGGCCGGAGGACGTCCCACACTGCGTTTGCCAAGACGCGGTCTCCACTCCAGGACACGTCTGCTCCAACGGCCATCGGTCCTGCGACACAGATGACCAGCCCACTGCCACTTCAACTTGCTAATTCTGTGGGCTATGTCGGTTGCTTTCGTTCTCTCGCGGATAGTCTCGTTTCTAACTCTATCTTTGAGAGAAACCCCAGCCATAGCCCGTTCCATTGCGCGTTGAGCGACTTTAAACTTGTGGACCAGTCTCTTCGTCAGTGTCCACGTCTCGGCTCCGTATGTCAACACAGGCAGGACGCATTGCTCAAAAACTTTTGTCTTTAAGGATTGCGGAATCTTCGAAGTGAAGTTAGTTAATAGTTAGTGTGAATCTACCACCGATTCGGAATGTAGATTCTGCAGAGCATAATCGGCCAGAAAGTTACTCTGCAGTTACTCCTTACCAAAAAAAAAAAAACTGTCAAATAATTTTACTTATTATAAATATAGCCATATCTTGCCTGAAATACAGCGCCCACGCCATCAAGCAAGCCCTCACATCTTAACCATGAGTATAAATTTGACCTGTTGAATTATACTACAATTTTTTTTCTCATCCACCTCACCCTTATAAGAACTTTTTCGTCCATCTCCAAAGTAAAATTTAGTCCATGCAAATCTTCATAAAACACTAGCTATGTTCCAAAAAAACATGTTTTCAAAATACTCAGGAGAGCATCAATCAATACAATAAAATTAGTTCATGTTAATTACTGTTAGCTGTCGTCGCACGACATTCTCGAGTCGGATTCTTGAATCCAGATATGAGTTTATTTCGGAGCGGCACTGATTCATAAACGCATATTATTTTGACGTGGCTATTTTCAGTGCATTTCGTCCGCGAGTCACTCAACTTCCGGTAGCGACGTTAAATGACAATGTTAGTAAACAAGATTTATTTTGATGAAAGAAAATGTACGCTGGAGCAAAAGCGTTTTTTAAAACTTGCAAGTTGTAGTCCGGGATCCCTGGTACATTTTTTTGCACTTGACTACATCAAGCTAATTTTCCGTGAGTAGCTTCATTTTGATGAGACGCCCAACAATTTCCTCTACGAAAACTCTCGATTGCGGTACAATCTCTGCTGGATCGAGCAGCAGTGAGCGTACGACCGGGATAACGTACCACGCAATTTGTAGGACATAAAAAAAATCAGCTGGTTACTAATAATTTTTGATGACCTCGTTATCGATACACGTTGGAAGGATTTAATGTAACCAAGCTACTATAAAAAATAATACATCATATTCCAGGGAATCCGAGTGGTTATTCGGTACACCCGCTGGTAGACGTCAGCTCCAGGATTCAGCCAGGTTCGGAAGGCTGGTGGTGGCCGTGCTTCGGAGAGGACACCTGTTCGAGAGCCTCGACGCGGTGAAGGAAGAGCTGGCGCATTCTGCGAAGATGCTTGCACCCAATGGGTTTACCGGACAGGTTAGTAGGAGCAAAATAAAAATTTTGGTACTTGGTATAGATTAAGAAATTTTTTAATTATGATTTTTCATTAAGGGTCGACACAGCAGTATATTTCTTGGTCAAAATTCTGAGTAGCCCGTCTGTTGAAGTACCTCAACCTTACAGAAGATCACAGCTTAATAATACTGCTCTCAAGTTGTGTTGTGTTCCCGTGGTGAGTAAGGTGGCCAGAGCTCCTGAGGGAGGGTTGTGGGTAGGGTTGGCACACTTGCGATGCTTTTGGTGTTGCAAGCGTCTATAGGCTTCGGTAATTGCTTACCATCAGGTTGGTCTCAAGGTTGTTTGTGTGTACTATATAAAACTGACTAATTCTATTTCTATAAATGTTCTACGTTCGTACTGCCGTGTTGGGCAGATCCCGTTCTTGTCGCTGGGCAGCGATGTGGGGCGGCGCGTGCGCGTGGCGTGCGGCAGCTCGCGCGCCTCCGGGGACTTCGTGGTGGAGGACGTGGACGTGGAGGGCGCCGCCACGCGCCGCCTCGTGTTCCTCGCCAACCAGTTCCTCGTGCAGTCCGAGGCGAGGCTGAAGACGGGTGAGCACCTGTACTGTACACTGGCACACGTAGTGGTGGAGGACGTGGACGTGGAGGGCGCCGCCACGCGCCGCCTCGTGTTCCTCGCCAACCAGTTCCTCGTGCAGTCCGAGGCGAGGCTGAAGACGGGTGAGCACCTGTACTGTACACTGGCACACGTAGTGGTGGAGGACGTGGACGTGGAGGGCGCCGCCACGCGCCGCCTCGTGTTCCTCGCCAACCAGTTCCTCGTGCAGTCCGAGGCGAGGCTGAAGACGGGTGAGCACCTGTACTGTACACTGGCACACGTAGTGGTGGAGGACGTGGACGTGGAGGGCGCCGCCACGCGCCGCCTCGTGTTCCTCGCCAACCAGTTCCTCGTGCAGTCCGAGGCGAGGCTGAAGACGGGTGAGCACCTGTACTGTACACTGGCACACGTAGTGGTGGAGGACGTGGACGTGGAGGGCGCCGCCACGCGCCGCCTCGTGTTCCTCGCCAACCAGTTCCTCGTGCAGTCCGAGGCGAGGCTGAAGACGGGTGAGCACCTGTACTGTACACTGGCACACGTAGTGGTGGAGGACGTGGACGTGGAGGGCGCCGCCACGCGCCGCCTCGTGTTCCTCGCCAACCAGTTCCTCGTGCAGTCCGAGGCGAGGCTGAAGACGGGTGAGCACCTGTACTGTACACTGGCACACGTAGTGGTGGAGGACGTGGACGTGGAGGGCGCCGCCACGCGCCGCCTCGTGTTCCTCGCCAACCAGTTCCTCGTGCAGTCCGAGGCGAGGCTGAAGACGGGTGAGCACCTGTACTGTACACTGGCACACGTAGTGGTGGAGGACGTGGACGTGGAGGGCGCCGCCACGCGCCGCCTCGTGTTCCTCGCCAACCAGTTCCTCGTGCAGTCCGAGGCGAGGCTGAAGACGGGTGAGCACCTGTACTGTACACTGGCACACGTAGTGGTGGAGGACGTGGACGTGGAGGGCGCCACGTGGACAGAGCTCCTGGGGAGGGTCAGGGTTGCAGGTATCCATAAGATACGGTATCGGCTTATCCGGCGGTGCTTATGCTTGTTAGCCACCTTTGCAATATTAAAAATATATTACACCCAGACTAAGGCGGGAATCAAACCCGCAACCCGCGGAACAGAAAATATTTCATTTACGTAACCACTTTTATATTTTAGGTAGATCTTAACAAAACCTTTTGTATATTTCAGTGAAGAAGAAAAACAAAACCAAGGTAGTCGTTGATTTCGGTCACATAACTCTCTACCACTCATTCATGTGTGTGGGAGTGCCAATAAGCAATAGTAAAAATATTGCTATTCTCGGTCTCGGCGGTGGAAGTCTCTGCATGTTCCTGAAGAAATGTTACGACAACCTGAAAATAACAGCCGTGGACCTGGATCCAGAGATGCTGGAGGTGGCCAGAAAACACTTCGAGCTGGAGTTGGATGATCGTCTAGAAGTACAGATCAAGGATGGAATTGATTTTTTGAAGGACGAAGCTGTTATTGGTGAGAAAATTTGGTTTTAGTTTTTGGTAGTGCAAAATGCAGTCTATTGCTTCAGCCTGTAATATCTCAATACTGGGCATAGGCCTCTTTCCCATGGTAGGAGAAGGATCAGAGCTTAATCTACCACGCTGCTCCAATGCAGGTTGGTGGATATATTCCCTACTATGAGTAACGATCGCTATCAGGTGTACATGATATATAACAACCGGGATCGATGGCTTAACGTGCTCTCCGACGAACAGTGGGGAGAAACATATATACATATTAAAAAAGGGGGTTTAAAAATTCTTAGCTGTCAGTTTTAAACTTCATAGTACGGTTTATTCATGTTGATTTTGAAAATTTATAAAATGTATTTAGCAACTTAGGAATTAGGATATATAATGGATATTAAAAAGTTACAGTGTTTACTGTAACTTTTTAATATCCATTTTTTCAAAGGTAATACAAATTAGATAAAAATACTTTGCGAGTCAATCTTTTAAATGAATAAAACAAACGCCTCACATTGAACTCTGTATGGCCCATACAAAAAGAGAGGATCGAACCGGTTACTGTCAGCGCAACGGTCAGTGCTGTGACTGCTGCGCCAACGACTCGGTAGTCTTATTGCAGATTATTTTTTTCCTAAATCTATACTAATATATAAAGCTGAAGAGTTTGTTTGTTTGTTTGTTTGTTTGTTTGTTTGTTTGTTTGTTTGAACGCGATAATTTCTGGAACTACTGGACCGATTTGAAAAATTCTTTCAGTGTTATTTAGTCCATTTGTCGAGGAAGGCTATAGGCTATGTGTCATCACGCTAAGACCAATAGGAGCGGAGTCCACGCCGACGAAGTCGCGCGCAGAAGCTAGTGTATTATATTTTTTAAGGTATATGATCAGTGATTTTCGTTTTTTTTTTTAGTTCCGGCTCTTATAATAAGCCCTATAAATATCCATCAAGTTTATAACTAATTCGGGTGATGCAGGTCGGCAGTACGACGCGGTAATGTTCGACATGGACAGCAAAGACCGCGCCCTCGGCCTGTCGTGTCCTCCTCCGCAGTTCCTCCAGCCTTCGGCCCTTGCTGACGTCACTAAGCTACTCGCTAAAGACGGTAACACATTCTTAACTTATTTGTTATCTATTTTATTAGAAAATAGTGTATTATTTATGTATCTATATAAATTAAATGAATAGCTAAATGTTTTGCTATAATAGCTCCAAAACGGTTGGATCAATTTGACTTCTAATTATTCTTTAAAAATGTTCTAATATTTTGTAGGTTCTGATGGATTTGATAATTCAAGCAAATTATTCGGAAAATTTAAATTTTACGGGTTTTAAGACGAGACGAGTTTTGCAAGATAAAAGTAGGTTCAGAAGGTCAGGTGTAATAAGTCACGTTTCGTGTGCAAAAAAATCCTAGCACTTTTTTAAATTTTACTTTGTCTTTCATTGTTCCAGTACAACACTAATGCCTTAAAATATGAATTTTTAAAAAATAAACTTTCTGATTTTATTATTTACGCTTCAGCCTGTAATGACCCACTGCTGGGTACTCTATAACTACAAATATGTACATTGCAACGGTCTTGATTCTTTCCTAATTGGTATATTAACTGAGAAGATGCGTGTACCTGTCAACACATGATTCACGATTCAGCGTTTAACATCCCTCTGCTAGGCGTGGCCTTTTTTTCAATGTGGGAGAAGGATCGGAGCTTAATCCACCACGCTGTTCCACTGGGGGTTGGCGGATATATTCCCTACTATGAGTAACGATCGCTATCAGGTGTACATGATAACAACCGTGACCATCAGCTTAACGTGCTCTCCGAGGCACGGTGGGGAGACCCACAAGGACTAACAACTAGACCGGAAACAAATATCTGTATAAACACAAATATCAACTCCGAACGGGAATCGAACCCGCGACCGTCGGTGTTTAGGAGCTGCCGACACGGCACACGCACCATTACACCAGAGCCAGGTTTATTATTTAGTATTTCAAATTTTGTATCAGTAATATTAAATTGTAATTTAAAAAAAAAAAACAAATAATAAAAAAACGTAATTTTTAATTATGTCATTATTTTTGTAAATAAACCAGGGACATTAATTTATTTAAACTTCTTAATATTTTTTAAAATGTACGACTGTTGACTATATTGTAAAAAATGTTCATAAAAATAATTAAAAAAAAGTAATATTCAAAATATTTCCTTCCATTAAATTCTATATTTAATATGTACGTTTTCTCTTTCAGGTCACTTTATTCTGAACCTAGTATGTCGCGACACAGAACTACAAGAGAGTATAATGGAAACGTTAAAACAACACTTTAAACACTTACTTTCTGTGAAGCTTTACGAAGAAGTCAATGAGATAGTGTTCGCTTCAAACAGCGACAAAGATTATACATTAGAAAAGTTAGAAGAGGCCGCAAAAAGCCTAAATACAACAGCTAGACAAAAGAAATTAGTGTTTTCAAAATGTGTCGATCTAAAAGACTTTTTACAATCAGTTAATATTATTTCATAGAATTTAGTACAATTAAGAAATATCTAGAAATTGTATCTCGTAATGCTATAGCGACTGTTTTTTATAGTCTTTTTGCTGTGTTGTAAAAAATAAAATTTTGTTTAGAATAATTTTGATGTAAAATAAAAGACAGAAATAAAATTAACGCATTTAATGCCATTTCTTTGTTTACCGACTCACTCGACTAGTGTCCACATTCCACAATTTCTCTTATTGTCATTCATAAAATACTGGCATGCTTGCAAAATAACTGCCAAAATAAAAAATTATAATTGAAATAGCATTAGGCTTCCTAATTTATCACAATTGGCACCTATAGAGGTCTAACAATGATGCACATAATTTTATACAATAATTTAAACAATAAAATATATAATAATAAATGAGACATAGCAATCTATAACAAAGCACATGTAAAACAATCACTCTTAAGTTCTCAAAATACTTTTTTAAGTATGTTTTTAAGACTTTTCTTCTTCTTAGTGCCGCTTTCGCTTTCTGCCGGTCCGTTCTGAGAGATGTCTGTCGATTCCGACCAGAGGCTCCCAGTAGGCGATTCGGATGCCGTTTTCTTTCCTAATTTTCCATTGAATATCGGTTCTAAAGTTCTCACATCTGGACTAGGCGTGCTCCTGCTACTCTGACGATTGAGAGTCCTCAGAAAAGCCGGGGACGACAATCGTCTCGTCTTCATTGTCTTCGTTTTTAAATTATTGAAGAACGAACCGTTCGTTTTTGGTAACTCTTTATCTTTAGTTTCATTCACTGTAAATTCTTTTGGCTCCGGCACAGGAGCGAAGTACTCACCCTCGTCTAGAGTAATATTAGGGTTTTCTTGTAACTCCCTAATACCGTCTTGGGAATTAGACGATTCTTTGATATCTGATTCTATACTCCTGTGGAGTATTGAAGTTTTTCTTCTCCTGTTTTTCTTAGCGATTTGCCATTCACCCAAATCGTGTTCTCTGTCCATATCATCAGTAGACTGTCTCGCTATTTGGAATGCTTCCTCGCTCGGCCTACGCTTTTTCGCAGACGGAGTCGCGTGCCCACTAACACCTTCGACTGATTTTCTCCTAAACCTATTCTGTTTTTTCTTGATTTTCTTTGGAATTGGCACCATTATGGTTTCAGGTTTTTTTCTCTTCGAGACGTAATATAATATGATAGTTATTATTATAGATTGGTACATGATAAATTTTGTGAAGGTTATGTTTCCAAACCAACTGTCTCTATCGTCCATGAGGATCGTCATCGCAATGGTCAACTGTACAAGTTGCTCTTGCAACTGCGTCATTTGTTCTAAGTACTTCTGCTCGCGTTCGTTGCTTTTCCGCCTTTCTTCAGTCATTTGCACCATAGTTTTCTCGAAGGACTTCTGCATTTCTTCCACTTGTTTCTTGTATCTTCTGCTTAACTCTTCGAGGTATTGTCCCGACAGAGACATGTTTCTTTCTAGCGTCTGAAAACAAAAAAAAAATCTGAGTGACTTCCCCTATAAATACTTTTTTCAGGTTATTTCCAAGCTTTCTGAAGTTTTCTTTTCAGGAATAATACAAATATTTAAATAAAGCTCCCTTTTATTGGTTGATTATCTGTGCGCGTGACTTCGTCCGCGTGGAATTTAACAACAAAGTTGTTGTTCAGTTCGCAGACATATAAAATAAATAATTTCAAAAATAATAGTAACCTAAATTACTCCTTACTACATCAGCTATCAGCCAGTGAAAGTCCCGTCAAAATCAGTCCAGCCGTTTCAGAGATTAGCCGGAAGAAACAGACAGACAGACAAAAATTGTAAAAAAATGTTATTTTGGTATATGTACCATGTACCTATACATTCATATGCATTTAGTAAAAAGCTGTTACATATTACAATATTACAAACAGACACTCCAATTTTATTAATTTGTATAGATGTATAGATAATTGATACTACAAAACTATTGAAAAGATTTTACTGAGCATAAAGATAAAAAATATTTAACTACGAGCTAAACTGTAATGGTCTAAGATCCGGGATATAACAAAATATTCCCTCATCTGTTAATTAGATTAAACAATTTTTATAGGCTGATTTCAATATTGCGAATTTATAAAAACAACCTCTGCCACCATAAGCCTGCTACAGTTTTTTTTTAATCTTTTCCCTCTCATGTTAATTACATGTAATAAGCTAAAACCGTTAATATTTAACATTATATACTTGACTGTAGTAGGAACCCATCTCCAGAGGCGTCTTTACCTATAGTGCAGGGTGTGCGGCGCACACGGGCGCCGGGCCTAAGGGGGCGCCGAGCGCCCTCTAATGAAACACCTCCAAACATGCGTCGGTCGCAGCACCGGCGCTCTCAAAGACCCTGCGCCCGTGTTACGGCTGATGCCAGGCGCACGGTAGCAATGCAAAGCGCGCCACCACAAGCTGCCTTTTTCCTTCTCTAATAACACGTGGTTCAATAAGTCCCGAGACTAAGTACTAAAAAAGGTCTTTTTTATAAAATTAATTGTTATTCATCAACATAGTCTCCTCCAAGAGCGATACAGTCCCTCCAACGCTTTTCTAACTTTTCTATCCCACGTGTGTAGAACGATTTGTCTTTGGCTTCAAAATAAGCCTCCGATGCTGCGATAACATCACTATTTGAGTCAAATTTCTTACCCTGAAGCATGTTTTTGAGGTCTGCAAACAGCCAGTAATCGCTGGGGGCCAAGTCTGGCGAATAAGGGGGATGAGGAAGCAATTCGAAGCCCAATTCGTTAATTTTGGCCATCGTTCTCACGGACTTATGACAAGGCGCGTTGTCCTGGTGAAACACCACTTTCTTTTTGTTCATGTGAGGCCGTTTATCCGCAATTTCGTACTTCAATCGCTCCAATAAGCACATGTAATAGTCACCATATATTTTGCCCCTTTTCAAGGTAATCAAATAATTTCAACAGACCATATTCACACCGTAGACCAGGTCATCGAAAGGTATGTGGAATACAGAAAACCGCTCTACATGGCTTTTGTTGATTATAAGAAAGCTTTCGACTCTATCTCTCATAATAGTGTCTGGGAAGCTTTAAACAAACAAAATATAAACGCAAAGTACATAAATATTATGAAAAATATATATACTAATTGTACTAGTAGAGTCAGGCTAGACAGAGTGGGCTCCAGGATCAGCATTAAACGAGGAGTCAGACAAGGCGACCCTATTTCACCGAAACTATTTATAGCTGTCCTACAAAATGTAATGGAAGATTTACCGTGGTCAAAACAAGGAATCAATGTGAATGGGAAATATCTGAGTCACCTACGCTTTGCAGACGATATCGTCGTGTTCTCTGAAAGTCCATATAAGCTCAACACAATGATTAACGAACTTCAGACTGCTGGTGTTCATGTAGGCCTGGAAATGAACTTAGAAAAAACAAAAATCATGACTAACAGCGAGATGACGCCAATACTGGTTAACGAAGTGCCACTCGAGTACGTGGAGAGATACATTTACCTTGGGAAACAAATTTCATTTAGAAAAAACAGAAACATAGAGGAAATAGACAGGAGAGTAGCTATTACATGGAGAAAATACTGGTCACAAAAGGAGATTCTTAAATCGCAACTACCGATTTAAAAGGATAATTATAGATACAACAATTTTACCCTGTCTAACCTATGGCTGCCAAACATGGATTTACGATCACAAGGCAAGACACAAAATACAAACAACACAGAGGGCAATGGAAAGGAGCTGTTTAAATATAAGGCTGAGGGATAGAGTAAGAAACATAAAAATACGGAAAACAACTAAGGTAAAGGATGCTCTACACTTCTCTCAAAGTCTCAAATGGAGATGGGCTGGCCATGTTGGGAGATACGGTGACAATCGATGGACAATTAACACCACAAAATGGAAAGGACCGCATGGCGTTAGAAGAAGAGGTCGCCCGGGCGCTCGGTGGCAGGACGAGATCGTGGCCAGGGCAGAAAGAGACTGGATGACCATGGCTAAAGATAAGGAAAAATGGAATTCTTTGGAGGAGGCTTTTACCCTAAGGGGGTCCACATTAGAAGGGAAGTAAATTGCATGAGTTAAATTTATAAATAGATTCATAAACTCATTACGTTTACTTAGCAATATAATTTTTATTTATCAATACAATTATTATTTTCATATAACTAAATTTATCAATATAATTATTATTTCTGTATAACTATTGTGGAATGAAATAAAGCTATTATTATTATTATTATTATTATTATTATTAACCTTACCGGCTGATTTCTGAGTCTTTGGACGCTTCGGGCGGCTTTCACCAGCCGCTCTCCACTCCGCTGCCTGCCGATTGGATTCCGGAGTGAAATGGTATATCCAGATTTCATCCATTGTTACATACCGACGTAAAAAATCCTTTTTATTATGATTCATCAGCGCCAAACATCGCTCTGAATTATTGATACGTTGTTCCTTTTGATCAGTTGTAAGCAAACGCGGCACCCACTTAGAAAAAAGCTTTTTCATGGCCAAATTTTTATGTAAAATAGTGAAAACACTACCAGCTGAAATCTTCACTATCTCGGCTATCTCTCGCACTTTTACCTTCCGATCTTCCAATACGATTTTGAGGACTTGGTTAATATTTTGTTGAGTCACTGCTTCATTTGGACGACCTGAGCGTTCCCCATCATTGGTGTCCATGCGACCGCGTTTGAAGTCGGCATACCACCGACAAATGGTTGCTTTAGAGGGAGCTGATCCTGCATAACATTTTATAAGCCATTGCTGTGCTTCAACGGTATTTTTTCTCATTAACACGTTCGCTGCGTTGTGAGGTCATATTGGCTCATAGTGAACTTTCATGTGGTGCGGCGCGCAAAATAGCGTTCTTTCCCCTGGTGCGGAAGGCATAACTTTGTGTATTTCTATCGTAGGAATTTTTTTTTAAATACCATTGTTATTGCCACTTTAACGTGAACAATCCAGTATTTTGAAATACTCGTGAGTCAATTTGACCTCACCCGCACCTAAAGAAAAAAGTTTCACCCTGGTGCGGTGTGAGGTCAATATGACCTACCGCTCCGCGCACCTCACACTCGCACTGAACGATGCGCTCGCGCCATTTCGTGCACTCAGTGTTGTGCCACGCTATCGACAGTTAAGACGTCGCGTCGCTTGAAGCCATTTTTCTTCCATAGCTTTATACAATAAATCCTACTAATTACAATGAAATGCTTAGGTTTTTGGGAGTCATCATTGTCTTGATCATCATAGTATTTTTGTTTGCCATGCTTCAACGAAGAACACAGGGAAAGTTTTCAATGTCAAGAATCATAAATTACGTTATATTACGTACCTACCTACTAACCAAACGATTGAAACGCGCTGATTGATTCAAGAAACCTAAAATTATGATTAATAATGATTATTTTATAACACTTAATAAAACACTTTACAAATAAATACACTATTAATATTGTATTTTAATTTTAAAGCCTCTTAAAGTTAGTTCATACAAACAAATACAGTAGGCTCAATAAAATTTTGGGAAAATTTATCGAGTGATGTACAACAGACGTGTTTCCCATCACTAGTGTTTTGATAACTTCAGTGCGTTGTGTGGTCAAACGGACCCCACAAATTGTTTCTCTTTTAGACGCTAAACGAAACAAGCGAGCTAAAAACGCAGCTAGGTATATATTGCTTGGTTATTGGTCTTTGATCTCAATATAAAATATATTCAATAATTACTATCACCATTGAGAAAAACCTATATCAAGACAGAAGTGAATGAGGGCTTATTTGACCACACGACGCACTGTAAAAAAGTCCTCTATGGGTCTATATAACCTCATGACGCACTAGCAAAAAGTACACCAAAAATCCTTCCGCAGTGAACGTGTTAAAAAACAATGTTTTATCAACACGCGAAACTCGTTTTTTTCCATTGTATCGAAATTACAACCGTAGCGTCACTTAAATGTTTCAAAATCAATAATTTTATTGTTCCATTTTTAAAAATTTGACACATATTCTTGTATTGATAGCCAGTACTTTTTAAAAATCAAAAGAGTTTTTAATATATGCGCCATTTCCAGGTTAGTCTCGGGCCTTATTGAACGATCTAGTAACTTTATGTCCAATAACTTTTGTTTCAACGTGAAATCAGCCTTAAAACAGATAATTAAAGATTATATCGGCGTAGTATCGCATCGCTACCGAAGATGCGTGCCGGAACCTGTGTTGACTCGTTTGAAAACACGCTGACAATCATTGCTAACTCGGATGTATTGGAATGTTATACGGCCTTCCAGAAACGACGTCACCGCTCGCACATACGCGGGCGCTGTTGTCGTAGCAATCAACTTGGCCAGAAGTCCGGCGTGCCATACACGATCGAAGGCCTTCTCCATGTCGAGAAAGACACCGACCGTGCAGTGCCGGTTGTTGAGCTCACTGTAGCAGTCGCTCAAACAGCTTGGCGATGTCAGAGAGTAGCCTGATGGGCCGGTAGCTTCTCGAGAATCGACGGTCCTTCTCCGACTTGAGTAGGACGATGATTTTACCGGTCTTCCATATCACGGGGAAGTGTCCGGTTTGGAGTATCCCGTTAAATGCCATTCGTGAACGCTACGAGGCTTCCAATATGCAGCTGCATCAACGCGGCAGTAGGTAAGCCGTCGGATCCCTGGGCCTTCCGCTTGGGCAGGCGGGCAACCGTTTTTCTTAGCTCAGACAGGGAGATGAGGTCCCCTCCCTGGAGCTCCGAAATCAGGTTCCGACAGAAACCTTTCCGATGTCTCGTGGACGGCCGCGTGATGACGGACGACGTTGACATCCGACGTATTGGGAGGGTTGGGTGAATATTGTTTCTCCATATATTCCGCTAGGATTTCTGCTCTATCTCTGGCGGAATATCTTATGTTACCAGGAGCGGGTAGACAGGCACTGCAGGTCTTGTCTCGCGAGTTCCTTGCAGAGGCTGTACAAATTGGTATCGTGCTCGGATGCTCGATCGATGGTATCCCAGTTGTACTCATCAAGAGCCACGAGCGCCCGCGATACCTCCTCTGCAAGATGATTTAGCTCGCACTTCACCCTCGGGCACCTGGACCGCGCCCAGAGCTTACGCAGCTGCATTTTCCTGCGCAATTTCTCGCGAAGCGAGCTTGGCAGCTGGTCCCTTCTTCTTGATGGAAGGCCTTGGGTGGTGGTAGCTCCATCAAAGGCCGTTTTAATTGCCTCGGTGATCCTTCCGGCTGTGACCTCAACGTCGGCATCAGTCGAGACAGTAACCGTATGCTCCAGTCCCGCGAGCATCGAGGTGAAGCGGGCCCAGTTAACCCGCAACCTTAGTCTTCTGGGTACCATGACGCTTCGTTGAAGGGTAAGCACTAAACAATAACAATAATTGGTTGATGGTGTGTGTTGAGGTCATATAGAACCTCCTAGCGGGTGTATCAATCCCTTGTGCAGCACGATGTTCAAAACATCCGGTTGTAAGCCAGGGGCTGTGGGACGTGCGTAGGCGCTCCTGGGCCCAATACAGCGTAGCTATGCCGTTCGCTGTATTCGAGTAGGCACCTCAAAGCCGGGTTGATCACGCGGGAGCCCCACGCCGGGTGCTTCTCGTTCAGATCTCCCACGACTATGAAGTCATCTGCAAAGTTAACAGCGTCTGGACATCCATACTGCAGAAAGGTAGACCAGGTGGTTTATAGGTGGCATACAGGATTAGCTCATCCTCCACTCCCGCGTGCACTCGAACCCCTTGCGTGCGTTTGCTAACGTAAGGTGAGTGGGCCAACTCCTCGTGCACAATGTCCGTCCGCGCCAGGGCTGCCGTACCCTAAATGGGTATCCACGGGGAGACCTTGTTACGCCGGTACACGAAGTAGTTGGGGACTCGAAGCTCGACGTCACTCGAGAGCTTTGTCTCACCCAGGACCCCAGGAGAATCACGTGTGCATTCTGCGACTGGGCAAGCAACGTAAGCTCTTGAATATGTCCCCTGATGCCGCCAGGGTTCCAGTAAATGGTTCTCAACTGAAATTGAGCATCGCTAGTGAGGCCAATCGAGTTGATATCGCCGGAAGTTTATAGTATATTTGAAAATATAACTGTGTAAATTCCATTTTGACCATGCTCCTACTAGAGGGCGCCATGGCACTGGTTGCACACGGGCGCCACAAAGGCTAGAGCCGCCTCTGCCCATCTCTATGATTGCTATACTTACCTGCAGCCAGGTTACTGCTGATTGAGGTTACTGACCTGGCTGCAGGTCAAAAATGCAAAAATTGCAGCAGGCTTATGGTGGCAGAGGTTGTTTTTATAAATTCACAATATTGAAATCAGCCTATAAAAAATTGTTTCATCTAATTAACAGATGAGGGAATATTTAGTTATCTCAGATCTTAGACCATAATGGATATTTAACATGAAAGTAATAATAAACTGCTAGGGACATTATTATACAATTTCATAAAAGGAAATGTTAAATTTATAACTAATTTTGCGATATTTTTATGATGAGAAAATTTAATGATCATAATTTCCAGTATATAACTCGTACTACAGAATTAAGTCAAATATTTATACAATTTAATGTTGATACACACCTTTACTCTGTTTGACAGCCTTAAAAATACTGATTCCTTTTGTAGAGTTGCTTGGGCTTGATTTTGATTTAGTGAGGCTTGATTACCTACAGGTGTAGGGTCGACTGCAATCTGATCAATATCCGTCATGAAATTTTCACTATCGATTAGCACTTGATCGCTAATTTCATCGCCTACATTATTTATTTCTTTAGGTTTTTCTGTAACAACATCTTTTCCATTTTTAACATCTGTTTTCAAAGGAACGTCTTTAGTTTCACTTTCACTATTACTTTCTACTGGTTTATCTTCAGCAACAGGCTCTTCCTGAGGTTCTACTATAGGTTGTTTTCCTTCGAGAATAGTTTGAAGATCTTCCTTACATGTACCTGATTTTTCCTTCTCGACTTTAGGTAGTTCTATTGGTAGATCCTCAGATTTCTGTTCAGGTACAACAATGTTATCGTCAGCTGGAGTCATCTCATTGATTTTATCGTCAGCTGTATCATTATTAATAGGTACTAACTTAATATCTTGATCTGAATTTGTTTCACTATTAAGCTTCTGCGGTGACTCATCTACAGTAATGTTAGAGGTAACATTCGTTTCGGTTTCAAAACTTGTGTTTAGGACCACTTTTTTCTCTTTAATCGCTAGAATGTTACACAAAGCCGCTAAATACTTAGGGGGGAATAAAGCGTTCATGTACGATACGCGTTCTTCGCCGAATTCTATAGTCTTTGTACTTTTAAAATCTAAACCATACGTCTGACACACACTTGTGCACTTTAGAGTGTCTCTTAGGAACACTTGCCGCACTAAACTCATCAACTTGTCCGAGCTACAACTAAGCAGTTCATACACGTCATTGTAAAGCGTTTTACTACAATTATCACACACTATTATATGGCTGGGTGAACAACACTTTTTGTACATTTTATCCGCTAACGTATCGTAACGTTCACTGGAAATATTCTTAGGAACTTCTGTTTTAACTAATGCTTGAGCAGCTTTCTTCATAATCGACATAACGGCGTCTCTCGCGGAACCGAAAAGGTTTTTTGATGGCTCCGTTTCAGCCGCCGGTACGTCGGGGACGTCGATTATCTCGTCGTCTTCATCGTCATCTATGTGAGACGAATGTTGAGAACTCTCCTTCTCTAGAACTTCAAATTCTGAAGTGCCATAAACCTTAAATAATGAAATGGGGCAATAATGCTCGGATCCATGATGAGACAATAACTCAACTTTAATAAATTTACCAAACAAATGTGGATACAAATCAAAACTTTGTACATCTCTCACGTCTTGCGCTGTAAACTGACCGACGTCAGCCCAGTCCCGAGTAGGGAAACGATCGCTGAAATATACAGCGATATTCTTCGGAGTCGACGAGAACAGCTCAAAATTAGCTATTTCTATTTTTTGTGCTTGAACAGCTTCACACAGTTCTACGACGAACCAAATGCGACTATTGCATGTGTTTAGCATGTACTCATCTCTGTTCGGAGATAAAATGGAGCTTGCTGATCCCGCTTCAGGATTCACGGCGACGACTTTAGCGCCACACGC
The DNA here is from genome assembly GCA_905220545.2 of Melitaea athalia. Lineage (NCBI taxonomy): Eukaryota > Metazoa > Arthropoda > Insecta > Lepidoptera > Nymphalidae > Melitaea > Melitaea athalia. Next base: position 2,739,121 of record HG992179.1, read on the forward strand.
GAGCGAAGCGTAATTTTTAGATCGTAACTTAGTGTTCTTGCTGCTAAAATTTGTATTACTATGACTAGGTTGACTCGACTGGTTCAGCACTGTGTCTTTCTTCTCGGCTTCTGCTAACTGCTTCTGCGCCCACTCAGAGAACGAGGGTATGTCTTCTTGTGGTGTTTCTGGTTTAATTGGAATGTTTTCTTCTAATTTTTCTTCAGTATGAGATTCTACTGTAGTCTCTACTTCTGGAGTAGGCGTGGTACTTGGAAATGCATCCTCTGTCTGTCTTGTTTCATGCATGGGCCTCGCTTTCACTACGAGGCGAGGTTCCGTACTATCTTTTTCAGCGTTGTCCGCCGACGTTTTTTCTTCATCATCATCACCTTCACTGTCAACGATTGTGAAACTAGTATCATTGTGCTGTTCTGAGTCATTTGCGAACAATAATTCATCCGGAGTTCTCAAATCCAATTTCGCATTGTCTGCTAAAGAGATGAGTATTGGAGGCTGTCCCGTGTCAGGTAACCTGGAAAGAGAAAAATGTATTACACATTAGTACACAAATACAAAACAAGTGACGTTATATTAAATGTAAATATAGATTAATTACGTTTAAATTTTACATAATTAAATCGCCAAATATTCCGGGAAACAGTTGCGTTCGAAATCGTATGGAAATCAATGTTCAGCAGGAAATTAGCAATAAATTATGAAAAGTCAACGAATAAAGTAATAATATAGCGCTCAGGGAAAACCTCAGGAAAAAGTTCATTCCATAGTTTGCATGTACGCGGAAAAAATGAGCGTAAACCCGCACATTGGACGCAAACCAGATATCCAAGTGGTGTGGATGTTACCTAGTCCTTCAGCGAAGGGTGCGGTGGTAGAAACGTGACGGTGACATCGTTTTGAAGAGTTCTTCAGGACTAACTTGCATAATAACTAACAATATGATTTACGATTAACATCCTGTAACATCCCACTGCTGCGCATAGGTCTTTTTCTTCATGTTGAGACTCATTAAGAATATCGACACCTCCGCTCTTGTTGCAATTGTTGTGGAAAAGTTGGTTTGGAACAGCGGAGGATTTTTTTTTAAATTTAAAAAAGAGTTTAAAATAAGAACGTGTTCGGTCGTCCCTAAAGGGATATAATGATTTGTAAAAACATTCTCGAACACCTCTGATAATTTTATGAATTTACAATTATTGATGTAAGGAAATATTTGAACAAAATCAAGCCTATGGCCTAATCTAATCATTTTCCTTTATCAAGCCACAATTAACTAATCACGCCACAATTCACAAATACCTACTCGTATATTGTTATTATATGTATATAGCAACACTGTTTTAAACACATTATCATTTTATTTATATAATCGGCATAATTATTTAAAATACAATTTCACAGTTAACTCATGCTTCTGTATAATTTATACATTTTTATGTTTGGATTACCAAAACTTTCAGGCCAAATTGAACATCCTAAAATGGCTTACTTATTAGTATAATCTATCTTGATCGTAAGTCAAACTACTCCGTGAAAATATATAATTTTATTTCTGATGTCAGTACAGCGAAGGATTATGTGTTAAAATAAATGTTTAAAAATTGGTTGCCTGTAAAGTTGGTTTACGGACGATAGTTTAACGCGACGTTATAACAAAACATCTCCTCGGACGCATAGACCAATCCAAATGCTTTTTCGTGTATGCCGCCGGCGTTCATCGATTTATTAGACAGTGTCACGTCAAAAGAAAAGAATGCGAATTAAATAAAATTTTATAACTGAGGTAGGGCACAGCAGCAAAATTTCCTGCCCAAAATATGGAGCAGCCCGACTGGGGTAGTACCTCGACCTTACAGAAGACCACAGCTAAACAATACTGTTTTCTAACAGTGTTGTGTTCCTGTTGGTGAGTAAGGTGACCAGAGCTCCTGGGGGGAATTGGGGATAGGGTCGGCAACGCGCTTGCGATGCTTCTGGTGTTGCAGGCGTCTATAGCCTACGGTCTTACCATCAGGTGAGCCGTACGCTTGTTTGCCAACCTAGTTTAATAAAAAAAAAATATGTTTAGCATAAAATTATCATGTACACACGAAAACGCTTCTAAAGTATGCAACTTAATGCCTGCGTTTTAGCTTACAGTCGGTTTATAAACGATATCATTGCGTGTGTGAGTATGAGTGTGTTATTGTTATAATCATAAATATTCGAATGTTGATGCAAGTAAAGCTGACTTGGCACCAATTGAGACAATCAACTCTACAATTGAAATATGCTTGTACGAAAGCGTCACAAAGTTCCCTCGCATTCAACTACATAACGCTGATTTCAATGGACAGAGGCATTTCGTGAATTAAACATAATTCTTTACTATGAGATCTTTGTAACAAGAATTGTGCTTATTTATAACTAGCTGTGCCCGCTACTTCGTCCGCGTGGAATAGTGACTTTGATTCTTTTTTTAGTTGCAAGGTGGTGCTTGTCATGTGGTCCCGATTAAAATTTTGATCGAGATATGGAGACTACCCTTTGAGTAATCTTTGATAACGCGCATTTACTTAACAATTTTTTCGTCTATGTACGTTGTATTACTTAATGCCAACTACTTTGTAAAATTTGCAATCGTTTTCTCATAAAGATTAAGAATAAAAACATAACAAGTTGGTGTTTCAGTGGCGCTAGCACAATGGAGAGAACAGATGAATCAATGTTGACAGCAGATACAAATCAGGGTTGACGATAGTGATATTGTAAATGTGTTTACTGGCAAATAAAAAAAACCGACTTAATAAAGTATCAGTTTTATAAATAATTGCAAACAACCTTGAACTTAATATATCTCGGTTATATTAACGACTATAAATACTACGTTTTTCTGTTTATTAAAGTTTTTTTTAATGTTATTTATTGAGATATACAGTAGATTATTAAATAGTTCGCACGGCAATTCCAGATCCACCTTCATAAAAATTCTCATACATTTTTTTTTGCATTCTTACAACAATTACAGTTAATACAACCTCTCTCAATTTCTCATTCTATGTTGTTTTAATTCTTGTCCAAAAATTTATTGAGTTACACATTTTTGGATATTAATATTAGGAAAAAAGTAATAATTGATTCATTTTATTTTATTGATTATAGAAATTATTTATATTACATACATACATAGGGAAAACATTATTAAAATATCGCCATAAATGAAATCTATTTCTGGCTGTATAAATTAATTCAGCTGCCTCTAGCAGCTATTAGCGCGGTGGCGTATGGCACCAAAATTACAACGTGAAATTCGTGAAAATCATACCTAAGAAAATTTTAAGTAAATTAGATAATACAGGTTTACTTAATCTTTATTTAATTTTTTATATTCTTGAGTATAACTAATATAAGTACCCACCCTATATCTTTTAGGTATGTAACTAATGTACCTAGTTAGCATACGATATTTGGGAAATTAAAGAAATTTAAATTATGCTAAACATTTCTTCTATTCAAAATATTTCTAATAGAAACTAATACATGTTTTTTTTTTACAAAAATGACAAAATGTCTGTTATTCTGTTTCTTTTAAATTTATATACGTTTGTACGTGTGTATGTATGTATATTACTACTACGAGTAATTCAAGTTAGCGACATGCATTTCGCGTGATTTCAAAAGTACGTTTTACTTAGCCCTATGTAATGTATTAATTTTTTAACATTTTAATGTAATTTCGGCAACATAATATCAAGGCATTTGTGAGCAGTTTATCTTTAAGGACGGAAATACCTAACATTCAATTGGTGTAATCTTTCTTGTTGGTGTAATAAACAAATCATACAAATTGAATTTTGTTGTTTGTTCATATCAATGTTATTTATTTAGTAACGCGCGCACGGCATCTTTCTCAATGTCAAGACCATATTAAAACCGTTTAAAAATGACTGTATTTCTGGCACTGGACTTATTATTGCAATGTTGCGCCAATTTCTGATAGGCCTTATTAGATTACTATTTACGCTTCGAAATAATTCAACGATGAGAAATGTATGCTATCCTATAGTTTATATGTATAATTATAGAGCCTTTCGTTAATAGGAGAAAGTACCGCGACTATGTTTACTTAGAATATTAACCGTTTTATATGCAGAAGAAAGAAATATTTGGAAGAGTCCACGGCAAGAAAAGACATCACTAAACACCGAGTAATTACAAAAACTGTCTTGTTAAGCCAAGTGTGTATGAATAAAATTCAGAAGATTAACTTTTACTTTATCCAATATACGAAAGACCTTAATTACTACTATCTCTGCTGTATTTTTATATACATTTTTAAAGTATAATTTCATAGCATCACCATAAACATACTTATTTTTTTTAAATATACAATTAGGTCGGCCAACAAGCGTGCGGCCTCACCTGACGTTATGGTCTAAGATCCGGGATATAACAAAATATTCCCTCATCTGTTAATTAGATGAAACATTTTTTTATAGGCTGATTTCAATATTGTGAATTTATAAAAACAACCTCTGCCACCATAAACCTGCTGCAAATAATAATGCTTTAAAAATTTTTTTTTTATGTTTTCCCTCTCAATCCTCTCATGTTAATTACATGTAGTAGCTAAAACCGTCAAAAACCGTTACTGCTGACTGAGGTTACTGACCTGGCTGCAGGTATGTGTAGCAATCATAGAGATGGGTGCCTACTACAGTCAGGTATATAATGTAAAATATTAACGGTTTTAGCTTACTATATTATGTAATTAACATAAGAGAGAAAAGATTGAAAAAAAAAATGCAGCAGGCTTATGGTGGCAGAGGTTGTTTTTATAAATTCACAATATTGAAATCAGCCTATAAAAATTGTTTCATCTAATTAACAGATGAGGGAAGTTTTAGCTTCTCGGATCTTAGACCATTAAATGATTACCGAAGCGTACACGCCTGCAAAACTAAAAGCATCGCCAGCACTTTGCCAACCCTACCCACAATCCTCCTCCCAAGAGCTCTGGTCACAATACTAACTTACTAAGCACAGGAAAACAACACTGCTTGAAAGTAGTATTATTCAGCTGTGATCCTAATCTCTATAAGGTCGAGGTACTTTGCCAGTCGGGCTGCTATAGATTTTGAGATGGATATTTCCTGCTGTGCCTTAACTTCAGTGTTAATAATATGTACATCATAGCACGTGTGAGAAATGTTACTTATTTCTTGATACATATAAATTAGTAGATAGTACAGTAAGCGGTGTATCGTCATTCCTTACGTGTAGAATATCTTGGTGAGTCCTTGGTGGCCACCGTACGACAGCAGTTGGCAGAGAAGTAGAGCCGCCAGCAGCGCCCGCGGCGGCGACATCGCGCGCCCGCCGCCGCCGCATTGGCGGGCGTGTGCACCTATCACGACGTCACGCGAACAACTGCACGCCCGCCGGAACGCACCGCACGTATATACACGTTTTTTTTTTTTTTTAAATTAACGTTCCAACTTCAAAGTCCGCACCAAACGTGCCTCGGATGCGAAATGCACTTTCTGTTTCTGTTGGCGCGAAAACGAAACGTCATTTTGTTTTATTGCCCATTCTTACATTGTCTTACTAATAAAATCGTTATGGTTAGACTACGCTTTAGCTATAAAGAGTTAGGGTTTATTTACTCTATCGGTTAAAGGTTCCTAGAGACTTAAAGAGGCTGTATTTTATCTTATTTTTTTAATTAGCGTTCGAATTCCAAGTCCGCACCACACGTGCCTCGGTCGCGAAATGCACTTTCTGTTTCTGTCGGCGGGAAAACGTTACGTCAAACGAAACGTCATTTTGTTTTATTACCCATTCTTACATTGTCTTAATAATAAAATCGCTACGGATAGAGACTACGCTTTAGCTATAAAGGGCTTAGGGCTTACTCTATTGGAAAAGTTTCTTCTATAATTGACAAGCTGTACCCGCGGTCTTTCCTTAGCATACATACACTTTTTGCTCTATTTGCTTTTTACTCTTATATCTCGTCATTTAGGTGACGGAAGATAAAACAAAAAATGCGTTTTTTTATTCTAAATTTTATCGGGTACAATTAACATTTTTTTTTTTAAATTATTTAAAGGGAAAAAATTGCAAAAGGGGCAAAAAACGACACTTTAACAGACTGACTAAAATGTAAACAACCCGTACAATAATAATACATACATAATATAAATTATGACTGTGTCAAATAGCTTTATTTATTACATGTAGATCGGTATCGGGATGACGAAGCCAAAGGACGTGTCGGAAATAGTCAATGCGAAATAATAAAGAGACAAGGCTAATTGTTTATAACTAAAAACGAAATTGTCTAAAATATTACTACTAATTTACACTCGTATTGTATAAATATTGATTACAACTACTATGCTGGGCTTAGGTAAAAATTTAGATGCCATTATATTTCTTTTATGATTATAATCATTGTAAATGTATCATTAATAGGCTTCAAAAGCATCTTCGAATCGTCCTTTTACAAATTAAAATTTTAATTATCGTTAAAAGTGATGCTACCATCGATTCGGAATGTAGACTCTGCAGAGAAAAAAGGGCAAGAAACTCCGCAGTTACTCTTTAAAAAAAAACTGTTCATCTAAGTAGGTACATCAGTCCTGGCCGAACAATTTATGAAAACTAAAGATCACAAAATTATAGAAATAATTCCTGGATTCTTTTCCTAATTACAGACATCAGCTTTTTAATATTTTTTTTTATCTATACTGATATTAAAAAGCTGAAGAGTATGATTGTTTAAACTCGCTAATTTCAGGAACTACTGGTTCGAATTTAAAAATTTATTTTGAGTTGGATAGTCCATTACCTGAGTGAGGCTATATAAAACAACGCGAGTAAAACCGTAGTTCACAGCTAGTATGTACATATTATGACATCCATGCGACTCCAGAACGAGCTGACTGATATATTAGACGTTAATTTATGAATATGTGCCACATCAGATGGATAGTTGTTTATGAGATATGATTAATGATACTTAACAAACTCCGGTGCTAACGATATTTATCATAACGTTGAGGTAGTAAAAGTAAAAACCTACCCACTTTAAGTACCTACAGACTTAACTTTCTACCGACAGAACAATTAACAAAGTCGTCGCTGGGTGAACGATTAATAACGATTAGGGGCGAAGAGTCGCGAAGCGATTTAATTGAAACTGCGCGATTTAAGACGACTACGTAGAATTCATTTAATTAAGGGTCTGCTTCACCAGTTGTGGATAAAGTTTATTCTGCAAATAAGTCACGATAAGACTTTTATTGCGTCTTCGGTGCGACAAAGCCAGCCCTGCGGTCACCAACCCGCCTGCCCAGCGTGGTGACTATGGGCAACACACATGAGTAAGCGCCATTTTTGGCGCAAACTTGTGGAGTCCTATGTCCAGGAATGGACTGCGATAGGCTGAAGCGAGTGAGACTTTAATAGCAGGAGGTCGAATTGGCAATTAGGATCAGTTTCACCTAAATAAATAAACTACAGCTAGCTATATTTCTATTTCCAAGAATGAATTCTTGGAAATAGAAATATACTTATAATAAATACTGATTGTATTGTAACAGCTTTTAATAACGTTTAGACAAAGACTAATAAAAAGAATTATTAATTACCAATATTGACAGCTTGACTGGAGTGAAAGTAATTATATTTGCAAGCATACGCAAAAAAAAAACCAATTCCAATTTAGAGCAACAAGTATTAATATAATAACGTTAGTGGTCGAAAAATAATAAATTAAACACGTATGATTAAAGACAACTCAAAAAGTAATCATTAGTTCTCGATTAAAAAATGCTATCATATAACAAGCATCAGTGATATATTTAAAAAAAGAATTTAAAAAATCGGCACACCGTATATAAAGTTATGACTTATGAGGTAGCAGACATAAAAAATAAAGTTGGGTTGTCTGGAAGAAATGGCTAATTAGCCAATAGTCCGCCCATTGTACTTCATTGTCTGTAAGTCTGTAACTATATTTATGCTTTTTTTTTGGAATATAATTGTGGTTTACAATAAAGTATAAAATAAAATAAATAATAAATTAAGTTGAATCGACAACCTCCTCCTTTTTTGGAAGTAATTTAAAAGGCTTAAAATTTCAGACGTCAACTGCAAAACCCTTTGTTCACATTGTATTGTATAGACAGTTGTTCTAATTATTTAATCTTGATACTTGCGACTAGACAGGTAAGTGAGATAAAATGTCGCCAAGTAATTACCATACACAGTTACCCAACACCGATTGCATAAAACTAATTGCAGTCAAAAGAAATGTACATTCGCACCATTGTGCAGTAGATTATATAAATTATAATGTTTAATTAGCTATTAATATATCAACAACGTCATAATATTATGAACGCCTGAGCAGTGATAAAAAACTAATCTCCGCTATGATGTATTATATTTTAGAAGGATTGATTTTTAGTGATTAAGTTTAGAGCTAGGTACCAATACGATTTTAATGATTCTTTCATGTCTATTCACTTTTCTCTCTTTTTCGCTCTCTGTCTTAGATCACTGTGTCGAAAGTTTCATAATGCTTAAATATAAAATTACATCTGAACGTACAGATTGTAAACTGAAAGATTCATTCGCTATACGTGTCTCATCAAACAACAATAAATTCTTATGATTTGCTGCACCTTAGAGTACGTTCAGCTTAAAACCATTTACTACGTATAAAGTTAAACGGTTATGAGAATAAATCTCACTTTTTTATTTGCCATATATAATTTTTTCAATGGCTTCATTCACTTTAATTAACGTTTTAAGTTTCAAAAGTCTGATATAACACTTTTAATGCGCTAAACGTAGTTAAAATTAATTGACGTGATAATTAATCTTCAACATTAATGTGGTTTTTGTGCAAATACGCTGATAAACTACGGAAGCTGTTCGAATTTCCATGGATTAAAATTGTATGAAACTGAATTAAAACAGTAACTAAATAACGCCGCTCACAGTTGAGCAAAGCCCTTTTCTGTTATGCTAAGGGTTCGAGCTCCATTGTGGTTAATTTTTTACCAATAGGTATAATAAATCATTATCCTCAAGAACACAATTCTGATATTTTAATAATATTTAAAAAAATGTTGTATTTTTTATTCCATTGGTACAATATCAAACAATCATAATGACAAAATAGTCCCAAAACACATGAAGTGTTATCGCGACGGTTAGTACTAATAGTTGTGCAAATTGTACCTTTTTCCACATAAAAGGTTTCTTATCATGGTAATTTCAATAGCAAGCTTCTGAGATCCGATTAAGAATCCTTGAATAATAATTTCATGTGCATTATGTATGTATATAATACCAAAATAATTATATATCTAGTAAATAGTATTCGATTCGACCAGAAATTTTAAAATCATACATTCATTTTAGGTTTATCGTAAATTCTATCCCAAATTTTATCACCTCCTCGAAATCGACTAAATATTGTCAATCTAAACTTTGTTTCCAACAATTTCACGTTTCAGTACGTTATTGATTGTATTCGATTACGCAATTGCTGCGGTTTAGAATCCTATCCCAATATTGTAACGTTCCAACCGCATAACCAGATCTTAACATATGTACAAGAGCACTATCTATAGAATCGTGGAATTCTCGATATTTTGAATTTATGCTAATATTATAACGCTGCGTAGTTTGATCATAATGCGCCGATAAAATATCTTATTAAATCCGCCAGATTTACGAATCTATCAGGAGCAGGGTGTAATACAGTTAGTTAAACAAATATTTGTGTCCGCGTGGTTGCGTTTTAACCAAAGAGCTCCTAAGATCACATAAAATCGTTTTAGTTACAGTCATAATTACCTGATAACTATCGTTATTACTGGTAGGTAAAATAGCCTGCTAATCTGCAAAAGTAAAGCGGAATAAATTAAACTTCGATTCTTTTCACTTCTCATATAATTGTCATACAAGTGAAGATTTTTATTTTAGTTTAGTCCCTTTTTTTTAATTGTAATTTCCTAGCCAGTTACACCTCTAATCAATCTACTTGATAACTCTTAGGATACTCTTTAGCTGGAATTGGAAAATGTTGAATGAAGACTCAATATTACGCTATATTTCTTAGAAGATCATGAAATATTGCACACAATTTTAAAGAAACGCAAATAAAACGTGCGAAAACGCAAGTTACTTCTAGTCAATAATATTAGCTATATCACAACGAAACAGTCACAACAAAAAATTATAGACACCAGAGTAGTACTTTATGTCACATTGTTAGACAACGCCTTTATACACTAAACAGGATTCGATTAGTTTTATAGCGTGAAAACCAATTATGAGACAGAAAATTTCACCCATTAGCCAAGAGAACCTTACAGGCAGATTTACATTCTTGTAAAAACGATAATAATTTTTCTCATACTCGTACATACACCACATAAAGATACCATAGTTATCGAGAACATAACACCACTTACACGGATAGGACACGGGCGCACTGTGGGCTGAAATTCGCGTTTCATAGACATTCAAATTTATTTTTTTCAAGTGACGCTTTTTTTGCTTGAATGTGATTGAGAATAACTGCTATATGCCTTATATAATGATCTTTCAGGTTTATAATCGTAAACAGCGCACTTAGAATTTTTTTAAAAAAAATTTGTATGGAGTCGACATCATAAATGATGATATCTCCATAATCGCACAATTGCGCCTAATATCCTCTTAGGTTATTAAAATACAAATTATTTTTGCTTTTTTGACATACTTCATGTTACAACTGTTTAGTGTGTTTGGGACATAAAAAGGTAAGTTTTCACCAAATTTTGTAAAAAACAAAAAGCAAAAAAAAAAACAAAAAACAAAAACTTGGTTTTTTGAATTTTTCACATAAATTTTGAGGTTATGTGAAAAAAGTGTTAATACTAAACTTGTAGATCTTTATATTACCTACAGCTTTGCCCTTGAACTTTTTTTCATAGGACTTGTAGTTTAGCCAGAATTAAAAGGTTAAATTTAAAAGATTTTTAAAAAAAAAAACGCACGTTTGACCTTAACATGAAGTATGTCAAAAAAGCAAAAATAATTTGTATTTTAATAACCTAAGAGGATATTAGGCGCAATTGTGCGATTATGGAGATATCATCATTTATGATGTCGACTCCATACAAATTTTTTAAAAAAAAATTCTAAGTGCGCTGTTTACGATTATAAACCTAAAAGATCATTATATAAGGCATATAGCAGTTATTCTCAATCGCATTCGAGCAAAAAAAGCGTCACTTGAAAAAATAAATTTGAATGTCTATGAAACGCGAATTTCAGCCCACTGTGGGGCGGGGCGAGAGGAAGTGACCGCGCGTGTAATCGTGACTCGGGTCCGATTATACGAATGCAATGAGTTTGTTGACATTATGAATACTTTATAGGTTATGTGTAACGGAATATTATTAATAGAAATGCATAGATAAAATCCTAATTTTAACTTAGATTTGCTTCTAAGCAAAGATTATTATAAATATAAGACAAAACAACTGAACGCGAAGACAGTTTTTTGATAAGCTTATAATAAATCGAAGACAATTAAAATTTAATAAGTTTATAACAAAACCGATATGCGTAGTCGGAGAAGCAAGTAAAAAATCGAATCTTTACTTATTCAATACATACTAATTTGAAATTTCAGTAATAGCTGCCATAACACTTTGTCCCATTTAAATATAAAGAAAATAAAAGAATACGTTTTTTTTTTGTATTATTCTCTAAGTCAAAAATTTAGGGAACTGAAAGTTCTTAAAAAGCCTTATTTTAATAACTACTTGACGTAATTTCTTATCGATATTGTGTCAATAATCGATACCATTATGAATGGAATGAACAAAAACGAATGTTGCGAGTCATTTCTGAATGACAATAACAAAGCGCTATTCACGTAAGCGGACTTCGACCTTGCGCTATAATTAAAACTCCAAACAACATATGTATGTCATAATATACCGTAACAAATAAACAGTAAAGCCATATAAATTTTCTGAATATAAATCTCAGATTATAAGAGATAAATTTTCTGAACGCAGCGGCGTTATATCGTCTATAGCGATAGAGACCACAACTCTACCTAGATCGTAAGTCACTTTCATATAAATTAAGTAGTCGAGGGCCCAATGTATGTCCTTGTGGGCTTCACAATACACTTGTGAGAACAAGATTGCAAAAGTCAAAACAGCTTTCCCCGATAGAGCAACGTACGAGGTAGGCGGGTAGGTATGCCTCGCAACCGGTGACACTGCTAGCGAGCTGATCTTTTACCGACACACGATCATATGGTTAAAAGCCTTCGCTATAAGATCTAGATTAGCGCTAACGTTACAAGTATCAGAATCGACTAGTGTCTAAATCCTACGGTCTGGTAAACTTCATTAGTAAGTTCAATTGTTGTGACGACTGTAAAGCAAATCATCTAATATATTACTTGCCGAGTTCGACCGAGTCCTGTCCCGTAGCACGGTTACGAACACAATCAATGGAACATTATTCATAGATTAAAAATAAAGACGACACATTTATCTTTATCTACCTGTAGTTCGAGCTTATCCTGATAGTCATTATACGAATGATAAAATCAATATAAATACGTAATTAAGCTATAAAAATTACAAGCATTAATCAAATAAGAATGTGTGATGATAAAGTGGAAAGAATTTGATAATGATAAGACGCCTATGACACGTGTCGCACTGTATATCTCATAAGCATTATCTGATTCGCTTCATATTCTTAAGTAATACTTTCTAAATAAATAAGACTGAATGCGTAACTGATAATTATTAAAATATAAATTACATTGTAACATATTGTGTAATGCAATATTATGTCTTAAACGGTACATAATCCGGAGTATTTAATGTTACCGATAGGACAAATCTAGCGCTGACAGCGCTGAAATTTAAAATCAAACGACGCGACGAGAGTTGATCGAGGAAATGGATAAATTCGAAGCTAGGTTCGGCCATTTCAAATTAGAAACCGCGCCGCCTACAGCTTTAGCCGATAGAGGGCAGCCGTGGGCGAGATTTAATGAAGTCGGGATTGCGGAGACAGGCGCATAATCTAATATTTACTGTCCATTGTCTCGCTACACTAGTGTCGCAACTGTTGCCCGCGGGTGGCGGTTTCTTTGAAATCATATGCTTATTAATCTCCCTCCTTTTACTTTATTATGATCATTTTGTCTCAAATCAAAACGTTTTGGTATCGTTTTACAACCATTTTTGACACGATCAAGTTTGTTTCGATTCTGTCGTTATTTAACTTATTTATTTTAATTTAATTGCTGTTTTATTGGCAATAGTATTTATATTGTAGCGCATATAAGTATATTACTAAATGCATAAACTTAACGATTTATTTCTGCATGACAAATAAATGATTTTATTAAATTTTCAGATAAAAAATGATTTCACTTTCAACTGAACCGAATTTCTTACTTTTTGTTTCATTGTAGTTGTTTCGTTCTTTTTCAGCCTTTAAAGTCTTACTATTTGGAAAAGGCAACTTTTCCGCTATAATAATAATAAATATATACCTACACAATACACACACGGTCGTCTGTTCCTAAAGTAAGCAACTTAATGCTTGTGTTATAGGTAACAGCCGACTGGTCTAGCTACATATTTTTTTTTTCGATAAACATACTTATAAATAATACATATATAAATATATAAATAAATATGTATATAACACCCAGACTCGAGGTGGGAATCGAACCCACAACCCCCGGAACAGAAAGCAGGGTCACTACAAACTGCGCCAACGGGCTAGTCAATCTATATAGTCGCTATAAAGATCTCAAGTAAATATAGTCGCTATAAGAGTAGGGTTGGAGCTTTAACCGCTAATCAACTCTACTTCGTCTCTACCAATATATAAGAGTAATAGATCTGGCGTTTCAAACGTATCAATTAATATAAATATATCTCGTAACTTCAAACAATATTTTAACTAAGTAATAGAAATCTTCTAAAAAGGTCAATTGTTGATTGAAACTTCAATAGAGTCGCAGATCAGAAGGTCATATCAAAGTTGACTAGTACCTATATTGTGATGTCTGCTTCTAGAACATAAATAAGTTGTATAAGGAATACGTTAATGTAACTTTATTAGGTAATTTAGATAGCTTCGAAATTACATTATCAACTTAACAATAATATCAACCAATTTGAACAGAATATAAAATTGAAAAAAAGTTAATTTATATTTTAAATCGAAGAAAATTTGTCAGTTTTGAAAAAAAAATTGAGCGATAAACCCAGATTTATGTGTGACCTAGTTTTAAGACGTTGAGCAAAACAAACGTGTATAGAACATTGACCTAGATGATGCACACCGATTTGCAACTCATTTATGACCGATCGTCAAACGTTAGTTAGCAAGGTTTAGTCCGAAACATTAATGAACTAATTTACACGATACGCCTAACTGGCGTTACACATAATAAGGTACAAAATATTTATAAAATCGGCAAAGAGTCACTGACCTGAATAACTTATACCAGTTTTTGTGTCTTAGTTTGAAATTCGCGTTTACGTTTAAGTAAAGAAACACACTTTTTTTTAAAGGTTTATTGACTTTTATGCCCGAAATACACACAACATGGCACTGAATGCACGTGACTGGAAAAGAAACGCCAATTTGTTCGGCATTTCGCTTGCATGCGCTTTGCGATGCAATGTATAGCAATAGCAGTGGAATCCAAATTCCTAACAGGTTTGGTATGCCGGCGTATTTTAGGTTTTATGGATAATAACAATAGTAAGGTAAATTTCGCTCTAATTATCCGTTTTAACTAAATAGAATTCACACAACTATCTGTTTCAGATGTCGTTCCGATAATTCGTCAACGATCTCCGATAACCGGATTAACATTAAAATATATATCTCCAACACGCAAAGATACAAATAAGGTGTTTGCTATAAAGATCTCAAGTAAATAAGCGTTTTGCGTAGCACCAACCGCATTTTACCGGCTATAAATAGATACCTAGGCTCCGAATGGACTAGCTAGGCCTTCGAGGCACTCGAACGACCTAAATATTGACTTGGGCGTGGAATTTATGTTCTTGTTAAAATTGTTTAAATGACAACAGCGCCGGATTACGGTGAATTGAAATTGGGGAAAGCTACTAAAGTCATAGCTATTATTGTATGTTTAGTTTCTCAATGGTGTTTATAGCTTGCGATGCGCTAATGTATGGATTTATTCAATAACATTCTCGGAAAGATTTAATGGAAGAACATAGTATTTCTTAAGTAGCATTAATTTCTTAAGTAGACGATATGACGTGTGCGACTACGAACACTTTGGAGAAACTTCATTTTCACAGCGCGAGCTTAATGATTGCGTCGGAAGCACCTTTCGAAAGAGCGTATTGGACGTTGTTAGTTTCAAGGTTTAAAGAAAAACAATGTCATTACTCTGTTGTACAAATTACGTCATCTGGCTCGTGAAAACGATAAATATTGTGTAATGTATTGTTCTGATGTGGAACCATCAAACACGATTGGTATAACTAAAAATAAGGATCCATTGAAGCATTCGATACATATTTGTGAGATGATTTTGCTATTATTTAGAGAAAAATAATAAATTAGAAAATATCATTCCATCTTAGCACAGGAAGTATGGTTGATTGGACATAAATACTTATGATTGAAAATTATTGCTGGTAAATCATGCGCCACTATAACAACAAATACTAAAAAACAGGATAAAATAAATATGTAAGAGGGCTGCCGTAGAACATATTGTGATTTTTTTGCTCGTTTTTATAGACAATGGTACGGAACTCTTCCAGCGCGAGTCGGACTCGCACTTGGCCGTTTTTTTTCATTAGTACATTGATTTTTTTTTCTGTTCTACAAAACTAACGAACAAAAAAAATATCCGATTTGAAGTGGCATTTATACGTGTACATATATTTAGTCGATCTTTTTTTGTTTAAAGATTTACGTTGCTAACTTGATCTAGATTCCTAAAACGTTCATCGATTAAGGAAATAATAAGTAAAAGTAGATTAATGATTCAAGTTTTACGTCGAAGTGTTTATCGATGTTAGTTCATATAACAGAAATTAATGCATGTAATATGTAAAAGGAAAAACAACCACCATCTAACATTAGGTAGGTACCTATAAATAAAATTTGATTGTATGCCTGTAACTTTGAAGCGACCTTTATGTTTTATTTTTAAACTAGTTTTCCTTTTTTAGAAGCAAAGACAAATTTAACATATTTTGTAGAAAAAATATATAAAAAAACAGGAAAGAGAGAAGTTTCCACGTACCTAATAATGTTGTTATTTCTGATACGAAATTTCCTTGTCTTTGAGAAATCTTACAACAACCTATCTTTCTAAATACAACATTTAATTTTCGTTATATAAGGTTTCATTAAGAAGTTCTAATTTTTGTCGTTTTTAGGAATGGTAGGCAACATAAGTTAATTAGGTAATCATCAATCAATCAATACCATACAATATCACAGAAAAATGTTTTCTCTGTCATAAAATACAAACTTTGCAGAAAAACTCTTCTATAAATCAGAAGTATTAAAAGTGTTTCTGTATTTTGTATCTTCCGACGCAAAAAGAGGGTAGTTATGAGCTTGACAAAGGCTGTTTGTGTGTCTGTCTTTAGCATCAGAGCTGTCAAACAGATAGTTCATTTAGATGCTGTTTTTTTCGTGAAAACGAGTTTATTTTCGATTCCTAGCATTAAATTTAGCGCAGGGAAGTTTTTAAACTTTTAATTAATGACCTTTAATAAACTGGTATTGCATTTTTAAATATACTAGTGGTCGCCCAGAGGTCAAAATTCGAATATAATTAAAATTTTAAATTAAAGAAAACCAAATAATTATAAAAACAAAGAACCTTTTTTTTAATTTTTCAATTTGACAACAGATTTTTACAATAAACAAAAGGGTGGGTAATATATGCGTGTGTGCGTGTGGTAGTGTGTGTAACGCTTTTTTTATTAATTTAATGTATATTTTATGTAAAATTTTGAAAAAATATTATCATTCTGCACTCCTTCTCTATATAAACTACTAGCTTCTGCGCGCGACTTCGTCGGCGTGGACTCCGCTTCTATTGGTCTTAGCGTGATGATACATACATAAGTAGATACATAGATAAGTATGCGAAATTTCATACTCCTACGTACGCGCAATTTCCGTAAAAAGGGGTACAAAGTTTTTGCTTCACGTATTAATATATAGATTTAGTTAGTCATCAAATAATGATGGGACATTAAGATAAGAGGCGATCTCGGTACATTATTATCGTCAGGTAGGTACCGACAGAGATTTGTTCCCGTTGTCAAATGTCAAATCTCGATATAGACGATCTAGATACTTACAAGTTAAAATTAAGAACATACGTTCCCTAAACCTAGAAAAAGTGTATTGACAATGTCATTAAAAAAAATTGCGTGCATACAAAGTACACATGTCAGAAGTATAACTTCTTTGGCAAACTAATTTAAAAAAAAACAAAACAAAAAGCCAACCTCACGCAGTGTTCCCAGACGGTAACCCCATACAAGTACTGAACGTCATGACGCTGCCGCGTTACCGGTCTCTCAAATTTTATCCCTCATGCGTCTAAAGAAGTATCACTTCAAAATATCATAAAAATATGTAATGTAACTATTAAAACGACATACGAGTATATATTTATTCTATCTCTAAGCAAAATCACCGATACAGGAATTTATCAGAACAGGTCGTATTTCCAAATCCGTTGATTATTCAAATACCAGTGAATTATCGATTAACGAAATATCTAGAACGTTGGTTGGTGCAAGTGAAATAAATTATTTCAATTATATACAATTACAATAACCAAGTCGCCAAGTCGCTAATCCAAATTAAATCGCTAAAGATATCGAATCGGTCGACTGTTTCGTCATCGGAAAATCCGAAAAACTAATTAAAAAGTTAAAAAATTTATATCAATGAAGGTCTTATAGTTTTTTCTATATTTTTACGTGGTTGTAAATATGTACTGTATCAAGGTATATGTATGTATATCTGTTTGTATATACATATGTTGTATTTTTATAATATTAACTTTCTAGGCGTTTACTAAAGTTTTATGACATAACTTAAATGATATTACTTGGGTGTGCGCGTATATGTATTAAATGTAAATAAATATATTGAGATAAAAAGGTAAGATGGTATAAAAAGGTAAAGGTGAGACCTTTTACTATGTTTACACTGTACCGTTGTACGCGTATCAGAAGTTGCAACTAATTTTTTGTCTTTATTTTAAAAGAACTTTTATTGACAGACAAGTGATATACCAATATACGCGAATGAAGTCACTAGTCAATATCTGCTAATAATATAAAGATGCATAATTAGAGGCACCTAATCTCAAACGACTCTCTGGTCGACCAAAAAAATCTTGTAGATTTGAAATTATTCATGTTATAAAATTTTTTAAAGTTTAAGACATCAATGCGTAACTAAAGGGAACAGAGAAGAAAACATGGAAAGCGGATGACGATGCGCGGATCATCTAGTTACTGTTCTAATCTTTTCTAAGAGTAGACAAGTTAATGAAAATATTCGTTCTAATGAATGATAAATGAATGTAATCAAGCATGCGATAGAAAGTAAAGAATCTCATACACTTGTTATTGGATGAAGTGGAAAAGGAATTCTTCCAAAGAAACACTTACGTCTATGAACCCATCTTTAGACTAATTTTGCATTAAAGTCGTTTACCTAAAATTTTTGATCAGCAGTTCATAATATTACAAGTTTTCAATGGATGAATAGAGATACGATCGGCGAAGCAATGTAATGATTTATTGAGGTAGGGCATAGTAGGAAAGATTTTGCTAAAAATCTGGAGTAGCCAGACTGGGAAAGTAAACCTAAGTTAGAAACATATACATGCTTTTTTGAATGTTTTACATAAAATTATACATTTTTATGCGGTTGATAATGAATGATATTAAGTATTAATATACTTAAGGGGTATTTAGACGACTTCGTTGTAAGCCGAATTAGTAGCCAATTTTAGCCAATTACGTCGAATAGCATTTGACCAAAACATGCGTTAAAAACCAAAAATTTATTTAAAATAGGATTTTAAATTAAGCTATAATAATATTGAGCGAATATTTGTAACGCATTTGAAGAAACATTATTCTTCTAAATTAAGAATATAAAAATATGATATATGTATATTATGGTGTATTCAACTCCACGGGAATGCCTTATGCCACCAATGGTCTAACCTAGAACGATGTAAAATATCCATCAAAATGGAGGAACTCTAATTGGATGCCAACCCTGGAGATCACTGTCTAGCGCATCAGCCAGTCACACAGTATACATTATATCACATTAAAAAAAAAATGAATAAAAAATCAGCGTTAGAAATTAATCCCGAAATAATCAAATCTACAGATACTATAAAACCAAGACAGGCGAATTCAAACATATATAGTTTCAAATCAAAACAAAATCGTCAGCCATAATACATGAAAACACACAATAAAAATCTTAGGAATCTTAGAATCAGACCTTTGGAATCAAAGAATATATCCAGACATACCTACGACTCAAATTAAATCCACAAATTATATTTACATTCGAAATGACTTTTTCGCCTCGGTCTATTAATCAAGAAAATTGTTGGAATGGTCTAGACAACCTAATATGCTAATGTTACTGACATACCCGTAATACACGATATTGGCTATTAACATTGTTAAAGGTCATAAATATTCTTTTAATTGAATTAATTCGCTCCGTTTGTTATATAAAAACGCACAGCATTTCTCAAATATAATATTTAGGTATTAGAACAAAAATCTCAAATTAATTTTATAAATATTATATATACTTATCTATATTATTATATAACGGATATATGATTATTTTATCTTTAGTATTAACCGACTTTAAAAGGAAGACAATTGTTGTTTAATCAGTAACGATTAGCGATAGCGACAGCTTAGCGATTTTTAACTTTTTTTTTCATTGAATCGTTAAATCTTTAGTAAAATCTCTAATTAATTGGAAGTAAGAGGATTATAAAAGTCGCTTTTAAGATTTTTAAATTACTAAAAAAGAAAAAACAATTCCAGAGTTAAATACATTTACAATGTAAAGAAATATTAATAAAATGAGTTACTGCAATCATGGAGCATGAAAAACCATACCATAAAAATGTTACTACGATTGCAAATCTAATGTGATTAAATTTCTTATACATTTCTGTACTTCGTTTACATCTATACATATAATAAAATGGTAGAAAAGTCAAAACTGTACATTGAATATTTTTTTAAAAGAATACTTGGGGTGTGATCTACAATCGATACCGAAGCCAAAAATATAGTTTTTAGAATTTTTGTCTGTTTGTCTGTTTGTCTGTATGTATGTCCGGGATAAACTCAAAAAGTACTGCATGGATTTACTTCAAATTTGGTACGAATATTGTTAAGAAGTCGGGTCAGAACATAGGCTATATATTATCAGGCTATCACCTACGGGGAACGAGCAGTGAACCTTTATTTCTTCAAATGTATGTCCGGGATAAACTCAAAAAGTACTGCATGGATTTACTTCAAATTTGGCACGAATATTATTAAGAAGTCGGGTCAGAACATAGGCTACATATTATCACGCTATCACCTACGGGGAACGAGCAGTGAACGCACGCAGACGACGTCGCGGGCAGCAGCTAGTATATTAATAAAATATTATAAAGCTGAGGTTTGTTTAATTAAACGCGTTAATCATAGTAACAGGTAACTTATGTTGAAGATAGTTTCAAAGTTATTTGCTTGTATCAAGCTGAAATAATGTTCATCTCGGAAGCCAGTTATGTGGTTGCATTCCGAGAGCAAGCCTATCTACTCGTATATATAGTTCCTTATATCGTAACAAGGCGAATATATAATTTTGTTTCATATTTTTAACCGAGGTAGGGCACAGCAGGAAATTTCCTGCTCAAAATATGGAGCAGCCCGACTGGGGTAGTATCTCGACCTTACAGAAGACCACAGCTAAATAATATATACTGTTTTCAAGCAGTATTGTGTTCCTGTACGTGAGTAAGGTGACCAGAGCTCCTGGGGGGGATTGGGGATAGGGTCGGCAACGCGCTTGCTATGCTTCTGGTGTTGCTGGTGTCTATAGGCTACGGTCTTACCATCAGGTGAGCCGTACGCTTGTTTGCCAACCTAGTTACATTAAAAAAAAAAAATAAATAATAAGAATCAAAATAAAGTTTAATCTCTCTTCAGATGCACTGATCTTTGCAACGATCTAGTTAGATTCGTGAAATTTCGTCAATCATAGCCTGATCGGACTTGGTTAGACTTTTGATCAATTTAAAAATATAAATTATAAGGTTTTTGTCCCTCTTGTAAAATAGTATAAATGTTTGTGAAATTATAATGTGACGATTTGACAAATGAGAGTAAAATTATAATTATATTTATATGAGAGTATAATTATATTTCATAGTAACAATTGCAAAAAAACACCATATATAGAGGTGAATGCCGTTTAAAACTAATTTGTTACCATAGTAAGTTCCAACAAAGAAGGCAATTAAACAAAATCACGTCTCTATACACACACTGTTTAACTTGCACAATTTTAGAAAATATAAAATTTTACGAATACGCAAAATACATTAAATTGTTTGGGAACGATACGTTGCACACGTCCGCTCCGCTCGAGCTCACGAGACTGACTAAATTATTATTGGTTATCACAAACGTTGCATTATCGTCTAACGTAGGGCTGCTACGATATGACGGTAACAAATTCTATATACGTTTTTGAAGTAAAACTTCATTACGCATGCTTGACGTGGGGAGTAAGCTGGTGAATGCGTGACGAGAGCGTTACGAAAAGTGTGATCGGACCAGGCGGACGGAAGTTGAGATAGAGGTGCGAGCACACATTTTCTTTCTCTCTTTTTCTTATCGTCAGTGCAGGCCAAATTGTGCAGGCCTATTGCTAAATAAGTTTTACTTCAGTCGTATGGTCTAAAGCACACTCGTTTCACACTCGTTTTTTTTTAAATCAAATATATATATATAAATGAAAGATTATAAGAGCAATGATTCTAGGACTCTATTAAACATTCAAATAAAATATTTAATTGAAATCAACATATCATAATAGACGAGTTTATAACCCTGATCGAGAGCGAAATTGTTTTCAAAACGTTTATTAACAAACGGTTAATATTGAACCCAAAGCTCTTACGATTACAGTCGAACTTGTCGTGACGGGTCAAGGTTTTTTTTTCTACCTTGAACAGGTTACCGCGAGAAATCCGCAAGCTAGCTGATAAAACTTATCGCCTATTGCGTCGGGTCAACAAACTTAGAAACGAAAGTAAAAACAATTGAATTATTTAAACTTGGTTTAAAATTAACTTAATTGAGGATGTGTGAAGAGGTCGTTGAATAGAAGTATTTATGTGTGACGCGTGTCTGTGTATCACATATTCATATTTTACTTCATTAACGAAATTGACAACTAGTTGTCTCACGTTGTTTCACCCGACAATTTTATAGTCTTAATCTTTCTGACAGCCAAAACGATTGAAGTGGGAAATTAAAAACTTAGTACATCCAAAAAGGCTCATATTTTTTAAACTTAATAGATAATTTTATTTAGTGAAAAAATAATAATAATAATTAGCTTAGATCATGTTTAATCAAATTGTTACAACTTTATTTTTTAGACTGTGTATTTATTAAACATATATATTTTCATTAGTTATATTAACATTAGCCTACTACAATACCAAAAATTAAACACTAAAATTTGTAATACTTAACAAACTTCAAAAAAGTTCACAGTCTACGGATATCCGGTCACTACCTATCAATACCAACTTCTAAACCTAACAACAACATTTAATTACTATGGAACGTAAACCCGCAACCTCTCGGTCATTAAAGCGCTAACTAATTGGCTCGAAATACCTTACGGCTATCATTTCATTCATTTATTTATTTGGGTTATTGGATTTCAATTCAGCCTAAAATTCTGTTTTTTTAGGCATTAAATAAAATAAATTTTGAACTCAATACCTCTACTACTCACTACCCAGCGCAAAAAGATATTAATTAAAGGAAAAATCAAAGGTTAGGAACAGTGTAGTGGATTAAGGCGAAACCAAACTTCGTAGAAGGTAAGATATGGGTTGACTGGAAGAGATCTCTTTTAGAGATAAGTTCGCCCTTGCCTACTTCCTTTATTATAATGTGTTGTTGTAATTACTTAGTGCAATAAAGAATATATATTGCCCAGAAGTGGGCACTTTGTTACCGGCGTTTATTGGCTTCACCAATAATAAGCCAATAAGCGTCCCACTGTTGGGGAAAGACCTCTACTTCATCTAGGAGAAGGGTTGCGGCATAACCCCTCTATGTTGTTCGACTATATATAACATTATTTTTCAATAAACACGCATGCAACGTAAAAACAAAATTATGATGTCATTATAATAAATAAAATACAGTAAAAAAAAGAGATATGTAATATTTTTACAATATGATATAAAATGACGTGATACTGGCACGTTATCAAATACTTATGTAGTATCTCGGGGGGTTTCCTAAATTATCTACTTTCATAATACAAATATTTATAAAAAGTAACACGCAAACATTTAATTTTTAATAATTACGAGGCTTTGTGAATTCAGCACAGGAATGACGAAGGATTTTCATATGTTTCTCTGAGCATTGCGACATCTGTTTTTATAATTAAGCAAATCGTTACAGATAACAGAAATCAGCTACATCGGTCGTTAATAAACATATCTAACGTATACCGGTATCTAACAGATAAAAGTTTCTGATATAGTCTCTCACGACTGAACTCCACCTTATCTGTCAGTAAAACTAGTAATTGTAGTTTATTGAGACGAAACAATCAGTCAGTCAGTTCAGCCCATTGCAGTCAACTGCTGGACATAGGCCTCCCCAAGCTCGCGCCAGACATCCCGGTTTTCCGCGATCCTCATCCAGCTTACACCGGCAATCTTACGTAGATCGTCGGTCCAGCGGGCCGGAGGAGGTCCCACACTGCGTTTGCCAAGACGCGTTCTCCACTCCAACGAGACGAAACAAGATTTAAAAGTTTTACCTCCTTCTGATAAAGCCTATCAGCAGCTTATGTGCTAGATAAACTTTACCAGCAACAAGTGGAACTAGCCCTCATAATTTCCATGCATTATCTTGCGACGGAGACTAATCGCGGAATTAATGTACCGTGACGTAGAATGAGGCGGGCGTCCACTGCTTATGATGATCATAATACACCATTTCGTATGACGTTCTTGTATGATATTATTGTATTTATTTATATATGTACTAGATCGTTCAATAAGTCCCGAGACTAACCTGGAAATGGCGCATATATTAAAAACTCTTTAGATTTTTAAAAAGTACTGGCTATCAATACAAGAATATGTGTCAAATTTTTAAAAATGGAACAATAAAATTATTGATTTTGAAATATTTAAGTGACGCTACGGTTGTAATTTCGATACAATGGAAAAAAACGAGTTTCGCGTGTTGATAAAACATTGTTTTTAATGGGAAAAAAATACCGTTGAAGCACAGCAATGGCTTATAAAATGTTATGCAGGATCAGCTCCCTCTAAAGCAACCATTTGTCGGTGGTATGCCGACTTCAAACGCGGTCGCATGGACACCAATGATGGGGAACGCTCAGGTCGTCCAAATGAAGCAGTGACTCAACAAAATATTAACCAAGTCCTCAAAATCGTATTGGAAGATCGGAAGGTAAAAGTGCGAGAGATAGCCGAGATAGTGAAGATTTCAGCTGGTAGTGTTTTCACTATTTTACATAAAAATTTGGTCATGAAAAAGCTTTTTTCTAAGTGGGTGCCGCGTTTGCTTACAACTGATCAAAAGGAACAACGTATCAATGATTCAGAGCGATGTTTGGCGCTGATGAATCATAATAAAAAGGATTTTTACGTCGGTATGTAACAATGGATGAAACCTGGATATACCATTTCACTCCGGAATCCAATCGGCAGGCAGCGGAGTGGAGAGCGGCTGGTGAAAGCCGCCCGAAGCGTCCAAAGACTCAGAAATCGGCCGGTAAGGTTATGGCGTCTATATTTTGGGATGCGCATGGAATACTTTTCATCGACTACCTTGAAAAGGGGCAAAATATAAATAGTGACTATTACATGTGCTTATTGGAGCGATTGAAGTACGAAATTGCGGATAAACGGCCTCACATGAACATGAAAGTGGTGTTTCACCAGGACAACGCGCCTTGTCACAAGTCCGTGAGAACGATGGCCAAAATTAACGAATTGGGCTGCGAATTGCTTCCTCATCCCCCTTATTCGCCAGACTTGGCCCCCAGCGATTACTGGCTGTTTGCAGACCTCAAAAAAATGCTTCAGGGTAAGAAATTTGACTCAAATAGTGAAGTTATCGCAGCAACGGAGGCTTATTTTGAAGCCAAAGACAAATCGTTCTACACACATGGGATAGAAAAGTTAGAAAAGCGTTGGAGGGACTGTATCGCTCTTGGAGGAGACTATGTTGATGAATAAAAATTAATTTTATAAAAAAGACCTTTTTTTAGTACTTAGTCTCGGGACTTATTGAACCACGTGTTATTATTTCTATGTATATTTATCAAAGAAAACAAATTAACTATAACAGTCGGCTGTAACCTATGATGTATAAAAAGAATTAAGTTGCTTACCATAGGAACAGACAGATCAGAAATATCGGCGTAATCTGTGTATATTACATAAAAAAAAAAAAAATATACTAAGTTAAGGTTGTTGGAAAACACTGGGTACATTACCTAAGTTTGTAATGTACCTAATGTTAAGATGTAAATTTTAATTTTATTGATTGATATTTTTGCTACCTTAACTTTATTTTATTATTGTTGGTTTTTTGTGAATGATATTTTTGACATTCGTTAAGGGTGTGTAAAGGCGAAATAAATATTTTCATTTTATTTCACTTCATTGCCAAACGAATTGAAAACCTTTTTGAAGTCGGTTAAAAACCTAAAAAGCTCTGTGTGTTTTCGGCTATTATAAAACATACAATCAAAAAGAAAGTTCGGGAAAATTCATATCAACATTTACAAGTTAACGTAGCGTATTTAAAATAGATGTATACACAGTTGTATACATAATTATTATTTACGTATGTGACGTTGTAACTTTAATGAAATCTATTGCTTTAATGAAATCTATTGTTTTTACGCAAAGTCATGTTCAGTACTTTAAGAGAAATATTTGATTGAACATTGAACAGCACATGGCAATTGTTTGTACAAGCATTCCAGATGTTTCTACAGGTCTGGGTGTTTGTGCTTGTATTGTGTTTCTGAACAGCCGACACAGAATTGACATTTTTGTGGAGGCTTTTGATTGAGAAACTTTTGATTTTGTACTGAGGTTTAAACTGCTGAACAGATTTCTTTTAACATCAAAAAGATAAATTATCACAAGCAAAGTATAATCCAAAACATAGTAAAATAACAACAGACATTAACCTATTATTCTATGGGTTGTCTGGAAGAAATGGCTAAATAGCCATAAGACCGCCCATTGTACTTCACAGTCTGTAAATATCTTTAAATGTGTTTAATGTTAAAATGTAGTTGTGGTGTACAATAAAGTATAAATAATAAATAAATAATTATAAGTAAAAAGATAATTCCAAAATTGTGAACTGTAACATCGTACTCCTCATATATGTACATAAGGGAACAGAAGATTTAATCAAGGCATCAGGGGGTAAAAACCACGCAGGCAATCCTGCTAATTTATTAAAAATGCGAAAGTTTGTGGGCGGCCGGATATAGGGGAGGGCAATCGGGGCTACAGCCCCGGGCCCCCCCCACAATAGAAAATTTGGAAAAAAAATTCAAAACAACTTTTCTTTTCATATTTTTTTTTCGCGTTTTACCTTTTAAATATTTTTTCATTTTATTAGGAAAATAATTTTCCTCCTTTGTTGCCCTGAGGCCTTCAGACCTCTAATTCCGACCCTGTTTGTAAGTATGAATGGATGTTTGTTACTCGTTCGCTTTACTAGTGAAGTCATTATAATATACTGGCGACCCACCCCGGCTTCGCACGGTTGCAAAAACTATCAGTGTTTCTCTACTATATTATGCATGTATTATACATATAAACCTTCCTCTGGAATCACTCTATTTACTAAAGAAAACCGCATCAAAATCTTTGCGTAGTTTTGAAGATCTAAGCATATATAGGGACAGACAGACAGCGGGAAGCGACTTTGTTTTATACTGTGTAGTGATCTTGGTACGTAGCTGGAGCTACAGAATAACAAGTAGGCTACTAGATATCACAAGATTCGGATGGTTTCGGTAATTACACGGGCGAAACCACGAGGTCAAGCAGAATATAGTATACAAATTATATAGACTAGCTTCTGCGCGCGACTTCGTCGGCGTGGACTCCGCTCCTATTGGTCTTAGCGTGATGATACATAGCCTATATCCTTCCTCGATAAATGGGCTATCTAACACTGAAAGAATTTTTCAAATCGGCCCAGTAGTTCCAGAGATTACCGCCTTCAAACAAACAAACAAACAAACAAACAAACAAACAAACTCTTCAGCTTTATATATTAGTATAGATTTAACGAATCGAACTATTTAGAAATCGATAACAAACATTTACAACAGAACGACAAACAATTAACTCTGTCCGCGAACGGAGAAATAAATCAAACGCGAAAGAAAGCGATCGTTTTGTCGTTTTAACAAATCGTTGACTAAATATTATTGAAAAACAATCGAGGGCCGCGTCTCAATGGTCAATGGTCCGTTTCCTGCAGCCATGAAAGCCGCAAATGATTTATTATTAGCGTCGATAGCCCGAACCTAACACAACCTGCGTCGCTACAACCGTAACACTAACAGCACTCACTGTCCGAGTGCTTTACGTAATATCTAGGGCTGTCTATAAAAGGCCCCTTGTTAATACTTTTCGGAAGCCTTGGGGGCCTTTTTGGTTGATTGCCCGAAAACTTTTTAAGGTTATGTCATTTGTATAGACATACGAAAATTATTCTAAAACGGGATATTTACCATGTTTATTATTTTCGCTTTGCGGAGCTCGATATTTCGACATTGACTGCGAATTTCTTGATCACGAGACTGATCGTAAAAATAATAAACATGGTAAATATCCCGTTTTCGAATAATTTTCGTAATAGAAGAATCCAAGTTAATCTAAAAATTGTATAGACATAGTTTAAATATATTACGTTTAGGTTGTGATCAAAATTTTAAACTGGCCTTGAATACTTGCCAGCTCGGAGGTAGACTATACTACTATATTACTATGCATGCTGTAGCTACCTTTAAGTTGAATTATATGTTAATATAGCACCTAAGGCTACTATAATATCATGTTTGTATTATATATGATTCTGTTGGTGGCGCTTTAAATAAATAAATAAATAGACCGAGGCAGCCCTCAATTGAAAGACTGAAATATTTTGTTCGTCTGCGGCATTTCTTAAATTTCATGAATACAAGTACAATAATTAAAAATTAAATTCAGATCAAATGTATTGTTTCTTGCATTTTTCATGTGAACCGCATGTATATACCTCTTTTAATGATACGTAAAAAAATAAAACTAAATAACGTGGCAGCCCTTACATCTAGATGTCGTGACGGGTCAACGTGGAACAAGTCATTTCAGCGGCTGAGTGGTTCCGCAGTGTTTTCCGTGGGCGGTAACACGTAGTGGCAAACGGCAAATAGCAATGATACGCAAATAACAAATTATACCCAAACGTCAAAACTGCTATTTATATCGCTGTCTGTCGCTAAGGCAACCGCTGTCGCGGTGTCATTGCTTTTATAACAATTTTATTGTTTGACCTAGCGTTTGATGGTGACGTCAAGACGTTTTGGGGATTACTTTACTGGCTACAGTAGCGAACTGCGGAAAAAGCTAGAGTTAGGGGAACCGTTTTTATATTAGTACCTAGTGTTGATTTAACTACAACGGTCACAGGTTCAATTCTTTCTCGGACCAGATAGTTATATGGATAGATATTTCTTTCTGGTCTTGGTGTTTCTGATTGTGGAGAATGTTTGCCACGGAAAGCATGTAAAGCTAGTCCCGGTTGTTGTCATAGACATAAAATAACAACAATTATGTAAAGTTACTAAACATAAATTAGCATTTAGGTTTTTCAAATATCGATAACTCGATAAAATCAAATAATATGAGTATATATTATTACATTCGTGTTAATATGATGTAACACTGCAGTTCACACGGTACTGCAGAGACGCAATCTTATTCGATACTTGTCGAGCGATCGCACCTAACCTGCCTCCGGCGTTCTGGGGTCTGTCTGACCTCTTCTCATTTATACGAGATAAAAAGGTTATATAGATTTAGGCACAGTATTATATTATGTTATACAGGCAAATTTGTAAATATTGTAACTTTTTACGTTTTAATATACATATAACAGTTTGGGATTTACAGCATACCATATCTTTCAAAAATCATTTTTAACAAAGAGTCCACAATAACAAAATTAAAAAAATATAGTAAGAAGCTACACTAATTAATACCGGCCTTTAATTAGAAAATTGTATGCAATTCTGATAGTGAAATCAAAACAATGGAATGTATGCGTTTTGCTCGTGATCCGATTACTGGCTGCGGCTGTGACTATATTATATCGTGTATTCACATTACAATAACGGAATCATAATTCTAACAAAAGAAATACGAACTGTCTAATTCAAATTAAATTTTCTGAATTTGTTGGTTTTTGTAACAAAAATTAAAAAAAAAATTATGTTCACTCTGTGTCAATTTCATTTATTTTGCAATTTCGTAATATTTTAGTTGTTTTGCAACAGCGCAACATAACGCACCATTATGTATGGGTAACTATTTTTGTTTACTAATGAATCAATAGAGAGGTAGTCTTTCGACCATACACACTAATCTTAAATTAACATTCACACAAACACACACGCACGCACAAATTTCTACTAAAACTTAGTTTTTTGTTGCAAGAGCTTCACCTTTAAACTCGCCTACATCAATCCAACCATATCATCTTTCACTCCTGCCAATGTCTCAGATCGGTCACGTCCGCGTTGAAACAATAGCTTATGTAAGCGAGGTCGAATGGACCGCGGAGATAACGTAGACTTTATTACGGAGAGAATACGGTACAATTAAAGTTACTTGCGTCACCCGCGGTAACATGAAGCTCAGATATTCTACTAGTATCAAGGTATCTCAGCTCTAAAAATCTTCATTATATTTCTTGATAATGTAAATAAAATTAGATTCCGTTCGCAAAAAAAATACTGGATACATTTAAATTAAATGCTCTTAAGTTTTATCTCGTAAACTATTAGCTCGTATTAAAGACGTTGCGATATCTTTATTTAAATATGGGTGATTCTACGTTAAGAGGCACTATCGATGGCTACATGAAAAAATCATACATTATTTGAAAATTTGCGGAAAACATGAATCATATTTAATAATAAATCCAGTATACTTTCTTACCAATAAATTACAATATCTACATTAGCTTAGTTTAGTCATAATTTCATGTTTACTAGAGAAAAGTACCCTACCCTGGCCTGTCCTTTTACTACTCTGTAACAAAATCTTCAAAATTTAACACAGTACTAATTCATTAATCATCCAAACGTTATTTATTACATAAAGCAGTATAAATAACAATGATGAATTTTCAAAAAAAACCATCAAATTACTTTAATTTTCTATTTTTAAAAAAATATCATATTTTGTCCCTCATATATTACGTCTCCTCCCCTGCCTAATTTTCATCCCTTATAAATGCCGGCAAAATACGTTGACACTACAAATTTCAATAGGCAGAGCATTTGTTTTAAAGTGAACTTAGCAGTAAACGTCGTGATCGTCATTAGCGTGCTCTCATTGGCCGATATTTCGAGCACGCCACTCGGCTAACTCAGAAAATGACAGTGACTGCAGTATCTCCACTGGTAAGTTTTATTTACTTGTTATTTACATTTAAAGTTTGTTTGTCATATTTATTTACTTTAATTTAAGCTTAGTTTATCGTGTTAGTTTGTTTTTTCGTTACAACATATTTTATCCTGATTAATCTTAGTTTTTTGATGAAAAAGTCTCTTCCCTGCCGTATTTCCCCTGCTTCATAAGATGCCAGGGTAGAGACTTTACGTCCAGGGTAGATAAGGAAGTGAGATATTACTGCTTTTTTAGTATTAATATATTTCTCTTAGTAAATGAATTTGGTTTACGTTAGTTTTATACTATGTAGCAATTATAAAATTTTATTTTCAAAATGTTTGAAAATGCCTTTTGATTTTTTAGATCATGTCTTCTGAAAAACAAACTAACTCGTGAAGAACGTCTTGAAAAAAAGCGTCAGGCAGAACTATTGAGATACCAATGCATAAAAAATGATCCCGAAAAGTATTCTCAACAGAAGGAAAAAGAAAAGAAAAAATATGAAAGAAAAAAAGAGAAGGGAACTATTAAGACTATAAACCAAATGACACCCAGAGAAAAACGAAAAGCTAGAAAAATATGGAGAAAAAAGGCAAAACAGGGAAGACAACGTTTAGCTCTTCAAAATATTAGAAATGCTCCTGCTACCCTACCTAGTTTTGACAACGAAGTTCCTCCTAATAAAAATGTTAATCAACGAGCGCAAGCTGGACAACGAAGATCGATCCAGGCAAGACGAGCAAGAAATATATTAATAAAAAAACAGGCGACTAAATTAGCTAAGCTTAAATCAACATTTTATAATGTTATAAAAAAAGACTTCAGAGATACAAAGAACAAAATAATAATGAGTTACTATTAGCATGTTCAATAGGTCTCTATTCCTGGACATACGTGACCGCTTCCTGGTATCACGATCACGATCACGATTCAGCCTGTAATATCCCACTGTTGAGCATAGGCCTCTTCCCCATGTAGGAGAAGGATCGGAGCTTAATCCACCACGCTGCTCCAATGCGGGTTGGCGGATATATTCCCTACTATGAGTAACGATCGCGATCAGGGGTACATGATAAAGACCGGGACCGACGGCTTAACGTGCTCTCCGAGGCACTGGGGAGACCCACAAGGCCTGCACAAACACCCAGACCACGGCAAACATCTGTATAGCCAATACAAATGCTGTTGTGTGCGGGGATCGAACCGCAACCGCCAGCGCAACAGCTACAAACCAGTGCTGTGACCGCTGCGCCAACGCGGCGTCTACTCATAACTCTCAACAATTATGAGATATTTTTTCGGATCTTTCGACTCAAAAAGAGAAAAGACTGTTTCAGAGAATGATAAGTGGAAAACTGGTTTCCAAATATCGAGTTTTAGAATAAGAAAAGCTATTAAAACCTGTTCAGAAAAGAAAAACTAAATTAACTTAAAAGAAAAACCAAATTAACTTTAATAGAAGCAAAGCGAAACACAAGAAGAAAATCGATAATTTTGAGAAAAACGATTGAAATTTTCATGGAAGAAGATTCGAACAGTAGTGTGTACTGGTAAAAAAGACGTAACAAAACAAGGGGTAAGAAAACAAAAGCGAGTTATGTTTTGGATACCGTAATAAACTTACACAAGCTTTTCATGGAAAAAAATAACATTAAGAGGAAAGGATACCGGCTCTTTCTCCATACAAACGTATTCGACTGTTTTCTCCCTGGATAATGACACTAGATCAAATATTTTTGTAACATAACACTTTTACCTGCCATGACCATGCCCCTACGTTTTGTTTTTTTTCAAATTTTTATTATATTAGGTAGTAGGAGTCTTCAAAAACTAGAAATATTGCCTAATTTTTTGTACATTTTCAGACACTCATAAAAAAATAATAATTCATATTTACAAAAAAAAGAAAACGGAGCGGCATAGCTGAAGGCTTTGTTTATTTACGTAAAAAAAAATAAAAAAAAAAATTGGCATGTTTCGGGGAGAAAACAGTCGAATACGAAATGCTGTTTTGGTCAAAAATTATCTACCTAAAGTGGTCTGAGCTTCAGTTGTCCCTTTCTTGCTGTTTGTGGGATAGGTCTGGGGGAGGGAAGGGTCAAAGCAGTACGTATACACGCCAGCGAAGTGATGCCTCATAGTCGATAATTATATAGATACACTAGTGATGTAATATTTTGTCGATATTTTCAAAAATTCGTGTAAACAAAATTAAATAATCTCTCTTTTCATAAACTACAATAAAACCTTATTTGGATGCGGTGTTCATTGTAACATTGTGCAAACCTGGGCTAAAGAAGGGTTTCTCTAACAAATAAAAATGATAATTATGGTAAATAATTTAAATAATTATGTTGTTTATGTTTTTGGTTTGACTATAATTTTGGCTAACGGTAGTCTTATTTCAGAGGCAAAAGAAGGATACTGTAGAAAGACTGACGGACAGACACTAGGAAAAGTAGGTTAACTAAATAAAGATACAAAATTTCAAAATAAGGATTTATTCAGTTCAAGTAGGTAAGGAGTTATTTAATTATTTCCTTTCCTTTCTCATATGGCAATCATAGTAAAATTTTTCTAATAATGGTTCTATTGAATTCCAGAAAGCATCGTTCTTTTTAACAGACTTTTAAAAAAGGAGGAGGTTCTCAATTCGACTGTATTTTTTTAATGTATGTTCTTAGAACTTTTGACTGGGTGGACCGATTTCGATCAATTTTGTTTTAATTGAAAGGTGTCATGTGATCCCATTTAAATTTAATTGAGATCTAACAAGTACTTTTAGAGTTATATCTAATCTAATAATGCGTATTTACTTGACTACTTTTTCGTCGACCTACGTTGTATTATACCGCATAACTTCTTACTCGGTTTACCGATTTTGATGATTCTTATTTTAATCGAAAGCTAATACTTGTCATGTAGTCTTGTTTAAATTAGATTGAGATCTGATTACAACTTTTTGAGTAATCTTTAATAGCGCGTATTGACTATTGTTTCGTCTTATTATGTATTATTTGTCGATGTAATTTAAGTCGTTTTTTTTTTCGTTTGTGAGCAAACACAATTACCAATTTTTTGGTAAATGATTCCTTTAGGGCTCCACAAAATAGAATAGCAGTAACTTCGTAGTCTTTCCAATATTTTTTTAAAATCAAATTCGGACTACTCTGTAAAGAGTTATGCATGGTCAAATATTAAAAAAATATACGTGGCGATTTTAGAACCTCCTCTGTTTTTCTTCGTCGGTAAAAAATTCTTAATCAACCACAAAATAATTAAATAAAAAATCAATAGGTGGTCCTGAAAATCTGTGTTAGGGTTTATCCCTAACTGAAGCCGAGGACTTATCTTTTTGTGAGACACACTGCCACCTTTATTAGTGACTATTATTTTAAATATCTTAATTTTATTGTTAATTCTGAGTTCAGTTGTTTCAATTTTTTTTTAATAATAATTATTATTTCTTTTGATTTATAGTTTGTTCTTCCACATTTATTTTGATGTTTTTTTTTTTTAATTTTATTAACACTACACTGTACACTTAAAAATATCAATACGGTAGTCCTTTGAAATTTTATGCAACACCGTA
The DNA here is from genome assembly GCA_905220545.2 of Melitaea athalia. Lineage (NCBI taxonomy): Eukaryota > Metazoa > Arthropoda > Insecta > Lepidoptera > Nymphalidae > Melitaea > Melitaea athalia. The sequence continues at coordinate 2,773,824 of HG992179.1, forward strand.
CCTACATAATATGCAGTCGGACGCATAAAATTGGAGGATTAGTCAACCAGTCTCTCTTTGTATATTATGTCACCAGAATCTCATTTTTTCATATTTTTAAACATTATTATAACGTCCCAATTATGTGTTACGTATTAATAACCGCGACAAACATGAGACATTACAACTTATATGTATACTATTACTAGCTGTGCCCCACGGTTTCACCTGCGTTGATTTGAGGGAAAAAAATGCTTTCCTTTTTTTCAATAGTATAAGATTTAATTAGCTTGATATATTTTCCTTAGTTTACACTAAATAAATTTCTGAACGCACGCATAAATATTTGACCAAAGAGTATATTATGACCACTACGTTTTATATTTGACAACAAATATATATTATGTCAATCCGTTTTCATTACTGACATTATTATACATTTTTAAAATGTAAAATACGCCACTATCCGTATATTGTGAATATATGTTGTCGATTCGAAACCAGAGTTTACCATATCGACGGGATGAACATTAAATGTTTGACAGTTACGAAACACGAACATAGTTCCATACAAATTTTCATTCCCACCTTTCAACCCCTTACACCCTTTTATTCGCATTAAAAAGTAGCCTATGTCCTTTCTCAGACTCTAGACTATCTGTATACCAAATTTTATTTAAATCTGTTCAGTAGTTTTGGCGTGATTGCGCGACGGACAGACAGACAGACAGACAGCTTTTTATTATATATTATATTCGATTATATTCGATTGCTTTTTAACCGACTTCAACAAAGGAGGAGGTTACTCAATTCGACCGTACTTATATATTTTTTTTGTTTTTTTTTATGTATGTTCGGGGATAACTTCGTCGTTTATGAACCGATTTTGATAATTCTTTTTTTGTTGGAAGGGAGATATCCCAACTTAGGTACCATGATAAGGAAACCAGGATCTGATGATGGGATCCCAGAGAAATCGAGGAGGACCCTCAAAAATCGTAGTGACTAGTGCGTTTGTTAATTTTTTTCGTCTCCTTACGTATTACTTGCCGATGTACTTAATTGAAGTCGGTTTTTTTTCGTTTGCGAACAAACACAATTATTAGCAATAAGATCGCCTGGTTGTACAATTTGTGACTATATAATTGCTGGTAATGTAAATTTTGTTCTTTATTTAAATGTGCAACAAAGTATATTATTATTATTATACTAAGACAAACATATTAATTACTATGTATGTATGGCTACAATACATTTATCATGTACACTATATGTATGTATCTCAACACCCATTCTTACATACACCTCAACCATGTAATTACATACCTAATTCATAAATAAAATATCTAAGTATTTCAATAATTATTTATTATTATTCTTTTATTTTTATTTTTTATCTGATTATCTGATGAAAAGTTTACTTTTTTATATTAATTATTTAAATTTTTTACTCTAATTTTACTTTTTTATTTTTCATTGTAATTGTGTCTGTAAGCAGTGTATGTGTCACAAATAAATGTCTTTCTTTCTTTCTTTCTTTAATTATTACTTACCAAAATACAGTTATGTAGATAACAATCCAATGAATTAACAAACAATAATTCAAAATAATAAGTACTAAGTAGTTTACGAAATCCAATAAAAGTAAGCTGAGTTACAGAAGAACGAAACAGAAAAAATTTATTAAATATGTTTATATGGTTAGTCTGTTCCTATGGTAAGCAACTTAATGCTTGTGTTACAGGTAACAGCCGACTCCTATAACTATATGTATATATGAATATTTTTTATAAATATACATAGAAATAATACACATATAAATATGTATATAAATACAAATATTACACCCAGGCTCGGGCAGGAAACGAACCCGCAACCCGCGGAACAGAAAGCAGGGCCACAACAAACTGCGCCAACGGGCTAATGAAATAAAACAAGCAAAATACAGAAAAATAGCATTCGCGAAGCGGTACACGCACACTAACACGACGGCACTTACGCATAGACAAAGCGGTGCGGGGTTGGCGGGTGTGCGGGGCGGCCTACAGTAAAAGTCAGTGGAGACAGGAACAAAATATTCAAATACCTATTCTTCAAAAGTCTATTCAGTACCCTTTCCTCTTAAAATTTCCTATGCGCTTTTCTGCAAGTTTCATCAGTTTTGGGTTGTCCAGTCAAGCTATGACAAACATAACACTTGCCTGAATTTTGAATTGTCTACACCAAGCAAAGAATATCAGTGTCAAACTACGTGGGTCTTCTAAATACGATTTGTTGCAACAGATATAATGAAAATTGTCTTTCGATAAATTGTGAGACCTGTTAAAATAAAACACTTTGCTACAAATAATTTAATAATTCCCTTCCACTACTCTATAAAAAGTGGCAATCTGTACCTCAAGATTATATTGATGTAAAAACTAAAAAGACGCGGAAAATTACAAAGTACGTAAAAAGGACAATTCAAATATACCCCCGAGATTTAACATTTGAGAAGTAACACCGAAATGTTACACGAGTTCAATATAAATTATGTACATAATATAATGTAATCTCTATATTAGTTACAAAATATTATAAATTAGTGAATAATTAAAGTTGATTCTTACGAAATTAAGGTTTTTTTTTCAATTTATCTTTCCCCTGTAAAGTAAAGTATCCTGCCCTGACCTTCATGTCTCTACCCTGTACAGATTATCTTCCCTGATCCTTTAAATTCCTCGTAAAAGTAGATTAATTGACTGGCCGTTCATATACAGCATACACAATACCTGATTACATAGTATAATGTAGAAAAAGAAATAAATTATAACTATTTTTATAATGCCGCTCTGCCTAACATCAGATGACCTCTTAACGTAGAATCACCCATATATAAAATTTTTAAGCAAAAAAAGTAGTTTTATAAACACTACTTTGTAATATAAAGTTATTAAAGGTTTTAGAAACCACAATTAGTATAATTGTGTTTGCTCGTCATAAAAAAAACCGATTTCAATAACATCGACTAGTAATACAACGTCACACGACGTACGTCATATCTCGATCAAATTTAAATGGGATCACAGGACATTGGACAAGCACGACCTTTCGATTCATCGAAATCGGCCTACGCCGAAGTTATGAGGCAAGACACATATAAAGAAAAAAAAGGAAACTGCTCCTTTTTTGAAGTCAGTTAAAAAGCATCATATTTCTAACGAAATAAGGAAAGTGTATTTTTCCCTCCGATCTTTTCAATGTTATTCTTTCTCTGTAAATAAAATAATTTGTAAATATAATTAACATAACAGACGAAGTCGCGTGTATAAGTATATTAGCTAGATATTAATAATACTATTATTTTATTACATCATAAAACTTTTGTCAGTTGGTTGACATTTGTGGTCATTGACATAAACCTTGATTGCAAAGCATTCTACGAGAGTAAAAGTAATTACAGAGATTAGAACGATTAAACAGACAGACAAGTTAGTATAAATAATATGATATATTAATATAAATTATAGGTAAATTATCACAAGATTTCGCAAAATACGTTCCATGCGGGAAATGTATATTACTCTTACAATCGAAACGGAACGAGGTTTTCCTAAGATTCGTGTTTTCATTATCTAGGGGCTTTTCTTTTGCACATCATCTTTATTAAACTTCGTACACTATTTCACAGTGTGATATCGCGACCTACAAAAGTCCACAGTAATGTGGCAAAATCTACAAAAAATGCTGATAACTATTTCGTTAAAAACTTAAAAATATTAAATAAAATTCTAGAAAAAATATACTAGATTTTTCCGTGCTAAGATTATAAAAATCCTTTTTCTGGAAAAACAATAATTTAAATTAATAATAACAATACAATTGATTTTTTTAATTTTTTTATTAAAATTATCTTATCAACTAACTTTAAGTTATTTAATCAGTTTCAAATTATGATCTGCATCTCAATTCACTTCAGATATTACACGACATCAGTCAATAATAAACCATTCATCATCCAAAACTATAATACAAAATGACTCCAGAAGTAAATACAAGAGCTACATTCTGACAACCCTAAGCAAGCACCAAAGACAGAAACACGTTTAAATTGATACAAACAAATACATAACAATCAACGTTCATCTAATTAGGATTTCCGTGAGATATCTCAAGATATCGTCGAGATATCTCCACCCAGATGACACGCTATAGCTGTACCGCGATAAAGTCGACCCTAGCGATGGCCGCGGGACGCGGGGGCGGGTAGCACTCAACCAATCAGACAGTCTGAATTCTGATGTCGGCCGTCGACTAGGGATGGAGACTGCGTGAAAAAAGTCGACTTTTGACTTTGGAATCGACTTGGAATTTTTTGATTCTCAAAGTCGATTAATCACAGTTAAAAGTCGATTCTCAAGCCGACTTTTTGAAAGCATCTTGTTTTTTCTGTGAGGACACTGTGGTACTTCGTAAAAATGATGTTTTCAATAATATTATCATTCCAATGTTAAATTTCAATAATAGTTTTGTAATGAATTGCTATGTATTTTTGTAATGATTAATTAGTTAATATATTCATAAATATTCTATTTTTGTTTATTGATCATTCAAATATAAAGATAGCGATAAAATTATATATACAAACGCATACACTATACATTGTACATATATAATTCGTATATACATACATCGACATATCCATTTATTTAATTTAAGTTGTTAATATTTCCAATTTTTTATTCAGTTGTTCACAGAAATATTTTTTAAGTTTATATTTGTAATTATCTTCAGTAATATCGAAAAGTATAGATCTGGATATTTGATTAATTAAAGTGGGTATCAAATATCTATTTGTGCGTTTACCGTAATAGTTACGAACTTTAGGTGTTACGAGTTTGCTTTAACTTATGATATCGTTACTCAATAAATAACGTCTGCCGAGGCAAGTTAACGTTACCAAATTTTTAAACGGTATTCCAATCCCTGGTACAAACTATATAATTATATATACTACCGTCCGTGAGTTTGTGACAGTTGTGTTGCTTAAACAAAAATTCAAAGTCATCGAATGAGATTCGATTCCAATCGACTCGAGTCAGGTTCAAGTGGATTCCAAAAAGTCGATTATTTTTATGAAAAGATCGATTCTTGACTAAAGTTAGAGTCGACTTTGCCATCCCTACGGCGTTGACATCGAATGACGTACGTACTACACACGAGATTATTTTACTTAGTTACATCCAACAATAAATATGAAATTACCAAGACGAAAAATGACTAAATGAATGATGATAATGTTAATCTTAAGCAACTTTTTTACATATTAATGTTAGTTTTAGTGCTCAGTATTTAGTATTTCATTTTCTAACGTAGTTACTTAATTAATTGTGTATATATATCTATATATATATAGAAAAACATATTATAAAAATAAATATACAATCAGTCTATTATTTGCCACACTCGCATGACTCAAATAATTATAATCATATAATAATAACTCGGAGAGATCTACTTGAGATATCTCAAGATAAATCTCTGTGGCGACAATGCCGTGTGTACCCGTGCATACCCCCCACCCTGCCTCCCATTTGTCATCGCAAGGGTCGAGTTTACAGCGGTTTACCTATAATTGTGATGACATTTAGTTTTCGCATTCCTGGCACTTGGTAAATGTCGTAAAGACTGCACCTCTTCGCACCTCACGGGGCATTTACGCTGTACCCTCTAGACCAGGGATGTCAAACATACGGCCCGCGATCGCAATGTGTCACAGAAAGAAAAATCATTAATACACTCGATTCCTCTATGAAAGTTTTAAAATACATACATCAATAACATTTTTTTTATTTGAATCTGGCCCGCCTACACATTCTAAATTTAATATAATAGCCTCTGCAAAATTGAGTTTGACACCCCTGTTCTAGACAATACAGTTACAAAACTTTTCCATTCAAACTGCTGCTGGGGTTTGGTGCTCGGCGCGGCGTTACAGTAAACGTTTTAATTTTCGCGGCATTTTCTTTTTATTTATTTTTTAAGAAGTCAATCTTTTTAATCATTAATGACACAACTTCGACCTTCTCAAGTACATAACGTTTTTACTATATTTAGATACTAGCTGTGCCCGCGACTTCGTCCGCGTGAATTAAAAAAAAAGTTATTGTTCAATTCGCAGCGTTATAAAACAAATACTGAAATAAAACTAGCCTAAGTTACTCTTTATTACATTAGCTATCTGCCAGTGAAAGTCCCGTCAAAATCGGTCCAGCCGTTTCAGAGCTTAGCCGGAACAAACAGACAGACAGACAGACAAACAGACAGACAGACAAAAATTGTAAAAAAAATATTTTGATATATGTACACAAACAGACAGACAGACAGACAAACAGACAGACAGACAAAAATTGTAAAAAAAATATTTTGATATATGTACCGTGTATACATTCATATGCATTTACTAAAAAGCGGTTATTTTAATATTACAAACAGACACTAATTATATTTATTTGTATAGATTACTGGCACTAGAGAAAAAAGTTCATCACCGAAAAACAAAATTGGTACTTAGAATTGCGAATTGCTAAAGCGAATCCACGGTAAGTTCAGCGGTTGGTCTTCAAAAAAATAATTTTTTGAAGAAAATCTTTTTTACGCACGCTTGACTTGGGGAGTAAGCTGGTGAATGCATCGCGAAAGCGTTACGAAAAGTGTGATTGGGCGAGGCGAACGGAGCAAGAGAGAGAGAGGTGCGAGCACACATTTTCTTTCTCTCTTTCTCTCACAGCCAGTTACGTTTCGTATCTAATCATCTAATTATCTAAGACACAGTGCAGGCCTATTGTGCAGGCCTATTGCTGAAGAAGTTTTACTTCAATAGTGTGGTCTAAACTCTAAAGCACACACGCTTTTTTTTTTAAATATAGTATGATTAAAGACAATTCAGAATACGTAATAGAAAACTATAACATCAGTTTAGTAAAGATAAAATACAAGGAAATGTACACACAGCATTCAAACCGTCTTAGTTTTATTTGCGTTACTAATTGGTGTACTGATATCTGCTATATCAAACAAACGCAAATTTGAAAAGAACATTGTATTTTACAATGTACTGAAACTAATTAGTTAAATAAAATGATAAGAAAATCTGCGTGTAACTACAAAATAAATACATGTAAGTATAGTAGATATCGTCGGCCATATTTGATATGTAGTGACGCCATAATTCTCAAATGTAAGCGTTTGTGACGTGTGAATAAATAACAATATTAATGCCACTTAGTTTCCATTAATACTTATGCTTAATTAAAAATATAATTTTAATATTTTCACACTTTCTTGTACTTAGAAGAAATTTTATGTAAAACTTTAAACAGTCCAATAATTTTACTAAAGGTCTGACACAAGCTTTTTATGGATTTAGCAAAATTCATAGTCAAGACTGCAGTACTCGTATTCGACAACTTTTAAAAGAGATTGTACGGCATATATGCCGTACAAATTTATCTCTTTTGCTAAAGCTATTTATTTATCTATTGCATGTCGATTATCCTAACAAAATTATAAAGTCTTAAATGTCCGCTACACTGTGGATTTGAGCGCCACAATAATGAGTTGAACTGGACTTTGTCGTAATGACTATTCATGCCCTGCGCCTCACTTGTTATTAAAATATATCTTTTGTTAATTCACGGAAATCAAAATGTTTACCTACATGTGACTCAAACCTTTTACGACGCATTAAATGAAAATTTACTTCAATGACAATTTTAGAACAAAAATGAGAATCAAAAGAATCATAATATGTATTTTAACTGTAGAAAATGACATTCTATTGTCAGTATGTAAATATACTCGTACGAAAATTTCCGTATTTGTATGAATACTACTAACAGAGTAATTTTAGGTAAAATATTGAACATATTACCAACATTAACTTTTTTACTACGATTTTGAACAAAAAAAAATCTAAAACCGATTTAGATTTATTTTTATTTTATAGCTACATAACTAAATTACGAGACTGTTACGCCGAATTAGTTTATAATTAATTTGAAAGCTTCATTATTAAGAAATAAAGTAGGCTATATATACTACTCAAAACAAAATAAGGGCCACCCGAGTATTTTTGTTTTGAGACCATTTTTTGCTGTCCTTCGCTGCTTGATTTACTTTTTATGAATGCCACTATGTTCTCAAGTGTCGAGTTAACGATGATAACAATGAAGCACTAGGGATATTAGTGTTGATGGTATGGTAGAGAATTTTAATGTCTCACATGATTGTTAAGTGTTTAGAGTTTTTTTTTTCGGATTTGTTTTCGGGTTAGTTTATGCAAGTCTACTGACAACTACGGGTGTTTTCGGAAGTTAAACGTGTAATTTGATCATTTATTCGTAAAATGACGTGAACTCGACACCATTTGGACAATGCTTCTGCTACCAGAGCCGTAACGATGATAGAGTCTGGTCGGTATCAACGTTCTGTGGCCTTACAGCTGGGATATTCGCGAAGGGCTATCCAAAACCTTTGGAAAGGGTATCAGGAGACCGGGAGTGTATCCTGGCGTAGTGGCTCTGGAAGAATTCGTGCTACCACCGCCCAGGAAGACCGGTACGTGCGACTTACTGCGCGACGTGATCGTAATGTGACAGCACGCGCATTACAAAACCGATTACACCAGACTACTGGTACCCTTGCCAGCGACCAGACTATTAGGAATCGTTTGCACAAAGACCAGCAACGTTCACGAAGACCTGTAACCTGCACTAAACTGACGGGGCCTCATCGTGCAAACCCATTAAGGTTTGCACGTCAACATCTTGAATGGGGCATGGAGGAATGGCGTAAGGTGCCTTTTACGGATGAGTGCAAGGTAAAGTTTTCTAGTGAGGATCGACGTATGCAAGTGTGGCGAAGAAGTGGAGAAAGGGTTTCTAAACCTTGCTTCACGAACGTGACAGGTATGGTGGTCCAAATGTTATGGTCTAGGGCGGGATTAGCTTACAAGGTAAAACTGACCTTGTTTTTCTGAATGAGGGCACTGTCATATCTCAGAGTTATATCGAACAGGTTGTCAGGCTATATGTCATTCCATTTTCACAACAAGCGGTGGACGGTTTCATCCTGATGCAGGATAATGCACGACCGCACATAGCCCGGGCGACCATCTCTGTACTGGAGGAAGCCAATATTCAAGTTTTAGCATGGCCTGCGAACAGCCCTGACCTGAATCCAATTGAACAGCTTTGAGACCAATAAAAACGCCGTATCTAGACAGCTGAAGAGGATGTGCACAACCAGCAAGAGTTAATTCAATTGTTGAAAAGGTGCTGGGAGGAGATCCCAGAGGAAAACATTCGCCATCTTATTGAAAGCATGCCATCGAGGCTTCAAGAATGTGTTTTGAAAAGGGGAGGACACACCCGTTATTAAATGACGCAAAAGTAAATAACTCAGCTGTGCGTTTAGTCTACAATTTAATGCTAATGTTAAGTGTAAACGGCCATAAAAGTGATAAAAACCAAAAACAGTCCTAGGATTTCGTAATTTTTATTTAATTGCATTAGAATTTATTAAATTTAATTAAAAAAACATTGTTTTATTTAATTTAAAACAATCAGACCAAAAAATCTTGACCAAAAAATAATAATCGTAAAAATTAGTGGTGGCCCTTATTTTGTTTTGAGTAGTATATAACAAAACAACACTACGGCTAACGTAACGGAACGTAACGGAACAATGCCCACAATTAATATGAACTCATGACAACAATGATGACACAAGGATTGTCTTGTATAAAAAAACGATGACCGATCAATCGATTCAGCCTGTAACATCAGAGCCTATGCCTCTTTCTCCATGTAGGAGAAGAGAGAATAGAAGAGGATATATTGGAGCTTAAACGAAAAAAAGACATTATCATCTTTAAATTTTATGCTTTATTTTCTTCTTTTTGCTACTGTTTGATAACATTTTCTTCTATTCTATTCTATTGCATTAACAGGACAACTATGGCTGTACATTTAGAAATGTTGTCTATAATAACATTAATATTGTAATGTATCATAAATGTAACAACTGCTAGCAAACCTAAATAAATAAACGACACAACAAATTAAACGCCTACATTTTCTCTCAAAGAAACAACATACAGACATTGATCTCTTGTGTACAATTTCATCTTGTTTCATTGTAGGTCAACGCTCCTCTGACACATGAAATGTAGGTCAGTATTACCATAACAACTTCAAACACGGGAACAATTCGGGAAACAGTTGCGCTAAACGAACGCCGAGTGTGAGTGAAAAGTAAATAAATAGTCAGTTCAGCCTATTGCAGTCCACTGCTCCCCAAGTTCGCGCCAGACATCCCGGTTTTCGGCAATTATCACTCAGCTTACACCGGCAATCTTACGTAGATCGTCGGTCCAGCGGGCTGGAGGACGTCCCACACTGCGTTTGACTATTGGTACCGCGTATTCGCGGTCTCCACTCCAGGACACGTCTGCTCCAACGGCCATCGGTCCTGCGACACAGATGACCAGCCCACTGCCACTTCAACTTGCTAATTCTGTGGGCTATGTCGGTTACTTTCGTTCGCGAATAGTCTCATTTCTAATTCTATCTTTGAGAAAAACCCCAAGCATAGCCCGTTCCATTGCACATTGAGCGACTTTAAACTTGTGGACCAGTCCCATAATTTTATTTAGTAAATAAATATTCAGGTATTAATAACAGTTGACTTTCTGTCTGTTTTTATCTTCAATCTATGATTGGGAGCTTTATCAACACAAATAGCACCTGAAACAATGATTGTCAGAATTTTGTCTGTATGTCTGTGCGTTTGTGCACGCTAATCTCAGAAACGGCTTATCCGATTTAGATTTGGTTTTTACTAATATATTGTGGCAAGCTTAGCTTAACATTTAGTGTTTGTTTCATGTCAATCGGTTCATAAATAAAAAAGTTATGCCAATTTAAAGAATCACGTTGAACATGTAGTCACTAGTCCACGCGGACGAAGTCGCGAGCACAGCTAGTATTATATAATATACGTGTGAACTCTTAAACTCGTAACTGAGGTAGGGCACAGCAGGAAATTTCCTGCTCAAAATATGGAGCAGCCCGACTGGGGTAGTACCTCGACCTTACAGAAGACCACAGCTAAATAATACTGTTTTCAAGCAGTATTGTGTTCCTGTTGGTGAGTAAGGTGACCAGAGCTCCTGGGGGGGATTGGGGATAGGGTCGGCAACGCGCTTGCGATGCTTCTGGTGTTGCAGGCGTCTATAGGCTACGGTCTTACCATCAGGTGAGCCGTACGCTTGTTTGCCAACCTAGTTACATAAAAAAAAAAAAAAAACTATTTTTCCCTCAAACTAACACGGGTGATAACCGCGGAGCACGGCTAGTGTCTTTATAAATTGACGAAGAGTTATTTATTTCAAGCCATTTTATTGTAACAAAGTATTTCCTTTAAGATATTGTTATATCAATTACGAATACCGCAATAGTTAGTTGTGGTTGATGAGTTGATATCTTACATTACAATAATGTCAATGATATTTATTTTTATAATAAAGTAATCGAATACAAAAACTGACAAAAACTTATTTATTAATTATCATATCAAAATTTCGATCCAGCGGGATTCGAACCCGCACCCCCCACATAGTGGTGCTCTAGCCAACTAAGCTATGGAACTATGTCCAGCTGTCAGATGCTCGATGTCAAATTCGAAATTTTGATATAATTTTATTCGGTTTTAAGCAACCGAAACACATAATTTTTTAACATTGTTTAATGATATTATTATATTTACTAATGCTACTCGTATACAAGGTACAATGCAATATGGTACTAAATAATCGTACAATGCATAAACAGTACAGTAAACGATTATTGCTTTATCGCTGGTCAAATCATAAGTGGGTATCTACACGTGATAGCCGAATTTATAAAATATTGTTGCATCTATTAATACACACACACACACACAGATAACCTTTATTAACAATTAATTTATCATCAGCAACAACAAAACATGTTAAAACTTTCGTTTTATTACATGTAGGTATGTTTGCATGTATAGTTACGTTATATATTAAGTTGCCCCTTTTCAGTCTTTTCCATATTTATCATAACAATTTATTTTATTTTTTATTTTATTTCATTTCAGGAAACAAACAGTATAGTAATACAATTAATTAAAATTGATACAATAAATACATTAAACAATTAAGTTTCCAAAAAGTCATTTAGTTGTCAAAAATTAAGAGGGAATTCAAAGTTTCAATTTTATAATTTACTAGCTGTGCTACGCAGTTTCACACGCGTTAATTCGAGGAAACAAAAAGCCTATAGCCTTCCTCGGTGAATGGGCTATACAACAAAAAAAAAGAATTTTTCAATTCGAACCAGTAATTTCTCCGATTAGCGCGCTTAAAGAAGCCAATAAACAAACATTTCAGATCTTTATAATATTACTAGCCGACCCGTGCCCACTTCGTTGGGCGTTATAATCCATTTCACATAAGAAGGGTACGGTGAAATTTGATATGTTCCAATACACTCTCACTTTTTTCAGCAAATCAGATAAATATAAATGTTTTAAAATCACCAATTAATTTCTAAGGCAAATAATAATGCTTGATTAGATTGAATTGTTGACACGACACGTCAGAGGGCGCAGGTTCAAATCCTGCTGGGTCGAAAATTTTGATAATTTTTATCTTTTTCCTCCTGAATAGTGTAGCTTTCTGTTAGCGAAAGAATTTTCATGATCGGATCAGTATTTGCGAAGATTACCCCGTATATACAAACAAAGTTATAAACTTTACCTCTTTATAATATTAGTATAGATTATAGACTCACTATTTTGTCGACATTATTAAAATAGAAATGTTTCTATTTGCCCGTCTTATCGAAATCTTTAGCAGTTAACTATTAAATTATACTTGAACGTCAATTTAAGCCCGCGTTAAAACTTTATCAAATAAAACTTTCACTTAAGCATGCCGTCCATTTTTTTAATGGTTAATAGGCGTGGTTCGATTTGAACGAGATTGATTTATGTAACATTGGAAACTATCGTTAGTTACGATATAAATAAGCTCACGGAAAAATGTTGTCTGCTTGTTAAAGAAACGTTTAACTAATCTGATTTTAAATAATACTTGATAAAGAGAACGAAAGTAACCGACATAGCCCACAGAATTAGCAAGTTGAAGTGGCAGTGCGCTGGTCACTTGTGTCGCAGGACCGATGGCCGCTGGAGCAGACGTGTCCTGGAGTGGAGACCGCGTCTTGGCAAACGCAGTGTGGGACGTCCTCCGGCCCGTTGGACCGACGATCTTCGTAAGATTGCCGGTGTAGGCTGGATGAGGATTGCGGAAAACCGGGATGTCTGGCGCGAACTTAGGGAGGCCTATGTCCAGCAGTGGACTGCAAATAGGCTGAACTAACTGCGATCATTAATATATGACTACTATCTTTCGACCTCTTCTACCATTATATAATTTAACCTATGTTACTCAACGATAACGTAGAATCCTCCTGGCGAAAGAATTTTTAAAATCGGTCCAGCATTTTTTGTCCGGGATGTCTGGCGCGAACTTGGGGAAGCTTATGTCCAGCCAACTTAGACTGCAAAAGGCCGAAGTGACTGACTGACAGTAGTTTTGACTGACAGTAGCTTTGGAGTTTATCCATTAAAATTAAGCAAGTAAATCAAATTTTTCTTGTTACAAACTAATAACTAATGCTATATTTTCTAACATAACAATTAGAAATTGTAAATGGTAAGCTAAGTATATTAGGAACAGGGGCATGGTCGCTCGAACTCTTGCTATTTGAAGGTTCTCACGCGATACTTAGCATAAATTTTAGCTTAATGAACTGTTTATTGTTATAATTTTGATTAATTGATAAATACATATTTAACGTTTTTACCTATTAATAAGAATTCTCCTATCAATAACAAAAAGAACGATAGGTATTAGGTGAATGTCATGCGGGTTTATGCAATGACATCGACACACATACAATAATATTGATTTACTAGCTAACCTGGCAAACGTTGTCTTGCCGCTAAACACTATTAAAAATAGGGGTTGGTGGTAGTAGGGTGAAAATTTAGGGTTGTATGTATTTTTCAATGCCATATCATAATTTTAAAAAAAATTGACAAAAAAGTAAAAAGTGAAAATTATTTAGGGGTGGATCATCCTTAATATTTAGGGGTATGAAAAATAGATGTTGGTCGATTCTCAGACCTACCCTATATTAGAGATGAAACGGATATCCGGCAACTATCCGGTATCCGGCCTATCCGGCCTTGTTTTCACTATCCGGCCGGATACCGGATAGTACTTCAGTATCCGGCCGGATACCGGATAGTAATTCAGTTTTTTTTTTGTCAGCCTGTAATATCAATCAGATCAGAGAAGGATCAGAGATTAATCCACAACGCTGCTCCAATGCGGGCTGGCAGATATATTCCCTACTATGAGTAACGATCGCTATCAGGTGTATAATTCGCGTCATCTAAAAAGACCGCTGAAAGAAACTGGAGGGAGTAAGTTTGCGCATGGGTCGCATCGAGCACGAAAGTACTAGGCCTATTGTTTTATTTTTGGATTAGCCTTTCGCTCACGGCTTCGTATAATCGTTATTGGCTTATTGGTAGGTAAAATAATAAATATAGATAGAATATCATTAAATAGAATTATAAACATGTTTGATTTAGTGTAGAATGTTTAATATAATGACAAAAAATTCAAGAAATGTCGTGGGTGTCGTTCATACATTATTTTAAATTCTTAACTGCATTATTATCAGCCTCTCTCTTCATAAAACACTATACATTATAAATCATTTTTCTCACTTCCCTATGTAAAACTATTTCGTAATTTAAGACTTTTGTGCGCGAGCGATTTTGAGTCGACGTCGAACTGTCCAACCAGCACATCGGCAAGCATGCGGCGATTGATACACACGCCCCTCCCCTACCTCATACCATCGGTAAATCGTTTATGAGCAACTTGAAGGCCAGCGTTCTTTTTACATGACGCGAACTATGCATGATAACAACCGGGAGTCGGGACCGACGGCTTAACGTGCTCTCCGAGGCACGGTGGGGAGACCCACAAGAACTGCACAAACACCCAGACCACGGCAAGCATTTGCATGGCCAATACAAATGTTTGTCATATGTGGGGATCGAACCCGCAACCGCCAGCGCAACAAGCACAATCCAGTGCTGTGACCGTTGCGCCAATGCGGCGTCGTTCAGTATACGTCACATATATTTAAGTAAAGATGAAACGGATATCCGATACCTGTAACCTGGATAAAATATATATATAAGTAATTATTTGCTTTATTTAGTTAGTCTTAGTATCACTTAAGAAATATAATTAGTTTTAGTTGTAAATTTTTAATCACACAATAGTAAATGAATGTACTCAATAGAAAGAAAATAAATTAATTAGTAGGTACTCATACTGCACTGAGGGCAAATTATGGTAAATAAATACTCTCATTACTAAAAAAAAACTAATAATTTATCTGCATTGAGAGGTAGCAAGCGGTTTCGCTTCTCTTCATAAAAAGGCCAGCTTCAGAAAAAAGTCTTTCGCTGTATACACTGCTGCAAGGTGCTGAAAGATAGATTTTGGGAAACTTTGTTAAATTTCACGAAACAGCTAAGTCCCGCCGGATATCCGGCGGCCGGATATCCGGCTATCCGGCCACATGGTTGGCCGGATATCCGGCTATCCGGCCACATGGTTGGCCGGATATCCGGCTATCCGGTATCCGGCCAAACTGCTATCCGTTACATCACTACCCTATATGCACAAAAAATTCATAAAAATTGGTCCAGCCGTTTCGGAGGAGTTTAGTAACAAACACCGCGACACGAGAATTATATATTTTATTTATTAGATTGATTCAGCCTTTAATATCCCGCTCCTGGGGATAAGCCTCTTTCTAAACGTAGTAGAAGAATAAATAACTATATAGTATATAAATAAACGTCTCACTCTCAACGAACCCCACTAGGATTCAATCCTGTGTCGGGGGCCCGGAAACTAAATCTCTATTTCTGATTCCTTAATGACGGTTGAGACATAGACATCCAGATATCTTATTTTAACTGCGGTTTCCGTTGACGAACGAACTAATGAAGTAGCTAAAATATGTATTAAACTTACTACTTTCTTCAAAGTTTTGTGAATAAATCGGAAAAGGTCGTATCTTCATATCGAATTTCAGATCAAATATACTCGTGATTCATATTAGCTTAAAAAGAAAAAAAACTTAATTAAAAAAAAATTGACAAAAGTAAAAAGTCTTTCAGTCTAGAACACTGTTTAAATTTTTAACTCTTCGTTTTAACAGTACACATTTTGTCACTAATAATAATCTTAAAGTGTAAAAAAGTCTTTCAGTCTAGAACACTGTTTAAATTTTTAACTCTTCGTTTTAACAGTACACATTTTGTCACTAATAATAATCTTAAAGTGTATCGGAAGAGATTGTACCGTGGATATTCTCAAATATCGTGGATATTCAACTGAGGTAGGGCACAGCAGGAAATTTCCTGCTCAAAAATGGAGCAGCCCGACTGGGGTAGTACCTCGACCTTAGAGAAGACCACAGCCAAATAATACTGCTTTCAAGCAGTATTGTGTTCCTGTTGGTGAGTAAGGTGACCAGAGCTCCTCCTACATAAAAAAATATATCAGTGAAAATTATGTAAAATAACAGTAAAGTCATTAATTATAAGCTCACGAGGCAGACTAATACGTTACATCAGTCTTATTAAAGTGATCGGAATACTCACAGCGACTTTTACCGTAATTACACAAACACGAAACCGACCGCATGAGGGGGTTATTAACGAGCCAATTATTTCATTATTAACTCCTTATTTGAGTCGGATACTTACTGTATCTCGGGACTAATATCGTTTGCCCCTAAATTCTGCCTAGATTATGGTAAGGCTATAAAGAATGGCTTTCTTTCTCTAACGATACTATCACGATTGTAATTATCTAATAACTCGTTCGGATGACTTGAAATGGTCGATGCTAACTCATAGTCATTGTATGTCGTCAGTCTACAATAATAATACGGACGATGACAGGGTTTCATCTATTTGAGGGTACTCTAGATATTTCTTGTGGTGTTGCTCACGTTTTTTAAATAAATTTCAGATTTCTATTTCACCAAACTGATCCATTCCTGTATATTTTCATTAAGTTGAAAATAAACAGATGAATCCTAAAGGTAAAAAGTACCTTGTTGATGAAGTTTTAACAAAGGATATCTCATGCGTATATATTATTATCATAAATCTCAAGTGATTTGCTAAATTTACTAATTCTTGTGAGTTGCCTGCAGAACTGCTTCTACGCATATTTCAATCTACATGCCTATGATTTTTTTTAAATAATAACACGATATGAAAATTAATATTATGTTTTCAATCTTGTGGCGACACAACATACCTATCGTAATTGCCTATCCCACGTCTATCCCATAGATATTTTTTCGAAATCGGACTGACAATATATGAAATCGCATTCGCATTCAGAGGCCAATTTCCAACAGTGGGATGTTACAGACATCCCACTGTTGGGCATATGCCTCTTTCTCCATATAGGAGAAGGATTGGAGCTTAATGATTATATGAAATCGCGATCATTCAATTCAATTACGCGTCGTCAAATTTGCAAAGATATTTAAAAAATTCCGTCTAATAATTCTCATCAAAAAAGTATAAAATTAATTATTATATAATGGACTGTACAGTACTCGAGACAAGTTGACAAGACCTTTCTCCGTCTAATGGCAGTTTCAGTTCTATTTGCATATTTTATAAGATAATAACTGAGCAATTTTCTAAATATTCTTTGGAACGACTTCCTCTGAGTCAAAATAGTTAATGTTTCAACTCAGTAATTGTAGAATCGATTTTTTGTATTAAAAATAACAATATCGTATTCGAGGACAACTTAATGTCAATTTACTTCCTTATTGATACGGTTTTTATCTAAAAATGGTTTAAGAAGGATTTATTTTTTAACTGGCACACCGCCCGGTTTCGCACAGGTATTTAACAAAAATTTACAATATAATATAGCCTATGTCATCCGTAGATATTGTAGCTTCCCAACAGTGAAAGTTTTTCAAATCGGTTCAATACTTTCGGAACTTATTCAATGCAAACAAACAATCAAATCTTTCCTCTTTATAATATTAGTACCTATAGATAAACAAAAATGAACATACTCTGTGAATTTCTGCCGATGTCAATCCTAGTTACACGTTTAATAAAGGCAAAATTAAATTGTTAATTAACCATAGAACACATAATAATTATGTGCAGTCTTAAATTTTTTATTAAGATTGTAATCTCGACAGCCCTGAACAATAATCCCCTTTGGGTTTTCTCTATTCTACGTGACATTGGCGAAATTATCTGTGCTATTTTGGAACTAGTGAAAGTTATACATAATACCTTTATTGAATTCATTTGAAAATAATACTTTTTATTAGAGAAGTAAAACTTTTAAATATTATCGGGGGGCACGGCAGTGCCCCCGCCAAGTCGAGCGCGAAGCAAACACTGCCGTACCATCCTTTACCCGAACCATTTCGCCGCATTTTCAGGCCCCTATTTGAGAACCTCTGGATAAGACCAGAACGCTGAAATTTTCGTCATCGAGTAAGCTATAATCACATACTTAAAATCCAAAATTTCAAGTCTGTAGGTCATTTAGTTCAGAAGTTAAGCGAAAGCAAAGTTTCGCATTTACGACACTCACTCACTCACTCATGATCATCAAAATAGAACTAGTACTTCCCATAAACTCAGAGAGCTGAAATTTGGTACAGAGTTAGGGTTTAATGGCTACATAAAGGGAAAACTATAAAAACTAGGATAATCGAAGATATGGAGTAGGTACCTGGTGACCCTGATTAAAAAACACAAGAGCCCAATCAAACTATTAGAAGAGATCGATATACCACCTTTACATAAAATGTAATGCGAAAAACAGGGTGTAAGGGGTTGAAAGGTGGGAATGAAAATTCGTATGGAAGTATATGTATATAATGTTCGTGTTTCGTAACTGTCAAACATTTAATGTTCATCTCGTCGATATGGTAAACTCTACCCTTAAATTAAAGAACGTATTTAAATAAAGGTTTCGAATCGACAACATATATCCACAATATACGGATATTGGCGTATTTTAGATATTAAAAATTAATAATAATGTCAGTAATGAAAACGGATTGACATTATACATATTGGTTGTCAAATATTTATTTATGCGAGCGTTCAGTTTATTTAGTGTAAACTAAGGAAAATTATCAAGCTACTTAAATATACAATAAATAATAAATGTACAAAAGAATTGGATTACAAAAAAAGAAAGTTCAATTGATTGAATTAGATACAAAAAAAGTTCAATTGATTGGTCTCCTTGAAAAATTCCAGATTATTCTGCCAATCCAATCAAAGTCTTAAATCATATAAATATTTTCGCCGCGGAAGTGTAAAAGATATGTTTTATATATCTTGATCTGTTTTAATCTATACTAATATTGTAAACCTGAAAGTTGAATTGTTTGTTTGTTTGTTTAAACGCGCTAATCTCAAGAACTATTGATTCGAATTGAAAAATTCCTCTGAGGTGGATAGCCTATTTAAAGAGAAAGGTTATGCTTTAAGAAGAAGGAAGGCTATTTTTTTCCTCAAATCACAGTGGGTGAAACCGCGAGGCCTAGCTAGTTGGTACATAAAAAAATCGACTGTCATTGCAAAAATCAGATCAAATCTTCTAATTTAATCTAGCCTATAGCGTCCCACTGCTGGGCGAATGCCTCCCCTCTGCCTGCTCTCTTAACTTAATTCTACTCGAATATTACACAAATTACACTAAAATATTAATTTCGCTCAAAATTTGGTCAAAATATAATGCATTGGACTAAGAGTGGTGGTGATACCAACACGTCAAGTACAAGAATCAGAACCGGAAGAAAGGAAAAGAAAGATTTGTATTGTAATAATAAAAAAAAACTGTTACTAAAAAGAAAAAAAAATTTGTCAAATAAGAAATTCTAAAAAATAAATCAATATGCCTGAATATGCCCACGTTTCTACTTTCTACAAAAAGAAGTGAAATCCCACCAAAAACATTCTGTAAAAAAACTAGCCAAGTCTCGATGGAGCTGCTTGTTTATCTCTAAAAAGTAATGAAATCTAGACAAAGTCGTACCAAGTCTAAGGTTCATTACTGCGATTTCTTTATTATTATAGTTAATGTTGTGTGACTTGGCCGTTGAAGGGTACACTAGGGTACAAAACCAGGTGCTACATGACACCATTGCACCAATCTGTCGCCAGAACCGCTACCCATTGACGATGGAAAATTGCCACTTGGAAAACGTTGATCGAATAACCAGTCAATTGTGGGCTTGATAAAGCTGTGTATTTCAATAATACTTTTGTATAGGCAAGCCTGAAACAAACTGTATAAAAAATTATTTCCAGTACCAGCGGACTTCTAATCATTGATAGAAGTCCGTCTGTACGTCTATTTTTTGTTAGATCGGTGGTCGATTTAAGGCTCCAAAAATAAGAGAACAGAAGTCAGCATTGTCAATGCTGAATTCATGTGTTATCAACAACCGCCTAAAATGAGACACTAGTGTCCAATTACCAATACCAGTATGGGATATTATTCTTAGTTTTGTACCCTTGTGTACCCTTCAACGGCCAAGTCACACAACATTAACTATAATAATAAAGAAATCGCAGTAATGAACCTTAGACTTGGTACGACTTTGTCTAGATTTCATTACTTTTTAGAGATAAACAAGCAGCTCCATCGAGACTTGGCTAGTTTTTTTACAGAATGTTTTTGGTGGGATAAATATTTGAGTTTTGATTATATAAAACAAAACTTTCTTTTTATTTTATTTTTTCCACTTTAATTTTTTTTTAACAGACTACAGAAATCAGTAAGTGAATCTTTAATCCTATATTTTTATATAAATCACATTTTGTAAATTTTAAATGCATTTAAATCTTATGTTTCTATTTTAACAACTGTGACTATGGATTTATAAGATGCAATGCAAATCGATTTGCTTTGAATTTCATTGCTAGGGGCAGTGGCGTAGCGTGCGTTTGAGGGGCCCTGTATCAAACTTAGTTAGGGGGCCCTAACGAAGGGTAAAGATTTCTCACTAAAGAAACAAAAATGCTTGAATTAAATGAAAATAAATATTTATTGATGCGTTGGCGCAATGGTCGCAGCACTGGTTTATGGCCGTTGCGCTGGCGGTTGCGGGTTTGATCCCCGCACATGATAAACATTTTTTTTTTAAATATATACCTACACAATACACACACGGTCGTCTGTTCCTAAAGTAAGCAACTTAATACTTGTATTATAGGTAACAGCCGACTGGTCTAGCTACATTTTTTTTTTTCGATAAACATACTAATAAATAATACATATATAAATAAATAATTATATTACACCCAGACTCGGGGTGGGAATCGAACCCACAACCCTTGGAACAGAAAGCAGGGTCACTACAAACTGCGCCAACGGGCTAGTCTTGTATTGGCCATACAGATGTTTGCCGTGGTCTGGATGTTTGTGCAGTTCTTTTGGGTCCCCCACCGTGCCTCGGAGAGCACGTTAAGCCGTCGGTCCCGGTTGTTATCATGTACACCTAATAACGATCGTCGTTACTTATAGTAGGGCATATATCGGCCAACCCGCATTGGAGCAGCGTGGTGGATTAAGCTCCGATCCTTCTCCTACATGTAGAATGTGTTCCTGTTTCCCATGGGGAAAGAAGCCTATGCCCAGCAGTGGGATATTACATGCTGATGAGATAATTATAATAATAATAAAGCTTTAATAATAATAATAACTTATCACATCTTCCTAAAAATTGAGCTATTCAAACAATTAAAATTAAATATATGCACTTTTGTAGCATTTTTTTCGGCAAATTGATTTATTAAATCATTTATAGTTACAGATGATTTCAGTTTTTCTAAAATTTCTGTCTCTATAGAGTTATAGACAATAGTGACAGTTCAGACCAATTAATCTATACTAAAAAGAGGTAAAGTTTATAACTTTGTTTGTATATACGGGGTAATCTTCGCAAATACTGATCCGATCATGAAAATTCTTTCGCTAACAGAAAGCTACACTATTCAGGAGTGACAAGATAAAAGGAAAAAGATAAAAATATATAAAGATTTTAAATCAGCAGGATTTGAACCTGCGCCCTCTGACGTGCCGTGTCAACAATTCAATCTAATCAAGCATTATTATTTGCCTTAGAAATTAATTGGTGATTTTAAAACATTTATATTTATCTGATTTGCTGAAAATAGTGAGAGTGTATTGGAACATATCAAATTTCACCGTACCCTTCTTATGTGAAATGGATTATAACGCCCAACGAAGTGGGCACGGGTCGGCTAGTTGTTCATAAAGGTTGATTGAGAATTGAGATGTCTTTACTGTATTTAGCTGATAGTTTTCCGGAAGTGTTTTTTATCACTTCATTTGAAGAAGATAGGAGTTTCTCAGGTTGTAATACTTCGAACATATAATTCAGGTTTTGGACGAACATTTAACTCAAATAATTGTGTTTGCTCACAAAAAAAAAACCGACTTCAATTACATCGACAAGTAATACAACGTAATAAGAGTATAAGACGAAAAAATAGTCAAGTAAATACGCACTATTAAAGATTACTCAAAAAGTTGTAATCATTTCTCGATCTTATTTAAACAAGAAAGACTACATGACAAGTATTAGCTTTCGATTAAAGTAAGAATCATCAAAATCGGTACACCGAGTAAAAAGTTATGCGGTATAATACAACGTACCTAGGTTGACGAAAAAGTAGTCAAGTAAATACGCATTATTAGATATAACTCTAAAAGAGTACTTGTCAGATCTCAATTAAATTTAAATGGGACCACATGACACGCAACACCTTTCAATTAAAACAAAATTGATCCTAATCGGTGCACCCAGTCAAAAGTTCTGAGTTAACATACATAATAAAAAAATACAGTCGAATTGAGAACCTCCTCCTTTTTTGGAAGTCGGTTAAAAAAAGAAATTAAGATTCACACTCAACGCTTCACACTCAACAGCCCCCAGTATTTTCTCCTGTGTCGGAGGTCCGGAAACACACACAATACAGAAGCACAAACGCCCATACCACGACAAAGAACATCTATATGGCCAATACAAATGTCTGTCGTGAGCGAGAATCGAACCCGCGACTGCCAGCGCAACAGCCAGTGCTGTAACCGCTGCGCCAACGTGTCGTCAATATCTGTGATTAAACAATCTTTTATTTTTGATTTTTGTCATTTCTGAAGTGAAAACTCTATAGGCACGTATGACAGTTATTTTATGTTTTTTTCCCGGAAAGTACGAAATTAATTAACATCGTGGATAACATTTTACTATTTTTTTTTTGTTTATACACGTTAGGGGCCCCTGTAGCCCGGGGGCCCCGTATCATTGATACGGCTGATACGGCGGTAGCTACGCCCCTGGCTAGGGGTTATACGCAGTTAGAATTTTCAAAAAATCGAATTTTGTTTTTTTGCATTTTCGGAATTCACACATATTTAAGTATATTTTCTGAAAATTTGAAGCCAATCTGATAAATATTTTCGGAGATATATCTGAATTTGTAAGGCCACGTTAGTGCTAGAAAGTAGAAAGAGTAAGAACCGGAGTAGTAGCTACACTTATATACTACACGCGCTATCTGAGGTTCCTTGGAAGAATGGCTAGACGACAACACCAGCTAGACTTATTAGAAGCTACCAATACTGCAGAAGGTACCTCTTATGGCCCTGGAATAGATAATACCATGTAAGTTGAAGATTTTTTTTAACTATGTGTAAGCTACTTCTGAAACTTTAAGTGCGTTTTTCTCAAAACGGTATTTTCAAAGTCGGTGATCGCGATTTCTCTGAAATAGCTCAACCGATCTGTCTCAAATTTTTACACAATCTTCTTAAATATATTCCTCAGGTATTGAACGAAGGAATAAGATTTAAAAAAATTATTACTATTTTTTTTTAACAATTTGGAGCGATAATTTCGGTCAAAAACGAATTTTTTTTTTACAAATAGACGCCATTTTGTCAAAAATCAAAATTTTTCTTATTCCTTCGTTCAATACCTGTATTAATCTATCCTTCAAAAGAATTCACCATATTTTTTGATTTCAGACCATCCAAACCGAAGAAATGGAGATCACCGCCAAGCGCTTTTTTGTAGAGGTCGTGTGAAACATCTTCTACAGGAGCGGCGCACATTAATATTTTTACATGATTGACAAGCTATTGTATTCTTGAAAGTAGGCTCTATATGAATAACTATTACTTGTAATTGATAAATAAAAACTGTGTATATAAAAAATTCCTAAAAAAATGTTTTTTTGAGCCTTGTAACTGCGTATAACCCCTTAAGCAAATAAAAAAAAACTTAAAATGGCTGCATTTATCAGATATACATAGGTACTTAGAGTTAAAAAAAATCAGTGACCTAGACATTACAATAGTTTTCATAAAAAATCAAATTACCTACAACACGACATGAGTCGACATGTATACATTATGTTAAAGATAATTATGAGAAATAGTATATTATTTGCGAAGTAATTCGTCAATCGCTAAATGTGTTCGTGGCAAATATTTTAGTACCTAAAATAACGCTAGTCCTTATCATATTAACGTTATATTAATCACGTACAAATCAGTTTTTTTATGTACAGTATACGCACAGATTTGTTAACTTGATGGAAATGCTTCAAGGAAAAATGCTTATCACAAATGTACATACATTTACTTAATTACATTTAATAATTAATTTAAACTTTTTCACAACAAGGAGGGCAAACGAGAGCACAGAACATTATAGCGCTCAGGGAAAACCTCAGGAGGAAAGTCATTCCACAGTTTGCATGAACGCGGAAAAAATGATCGTAAACCCGCACATTGGAAGCAAACCAGACATCCAAGTGGTGTGGATGTTACCTGGTCCTTCAGCGAAGGGTGCGGTGGTAGAAACGTGACGGTGACATCGTTTTGAAGAGTTCTTCAGGACTAACTTGCATAATAACTAATAATATGATTTACGATTAAATCAGCCTGTAAAATCCCACAGCTGGGCATAGGCCTCTTTCTCCATTTAGGAAAAATATCGGAGCCTAATCCACCACAATGACCACAGCGATTTGGAGGATATATTGAGTAACAATCGCCATCTGGCGTCTATGATTTTATCAACTTACTACCTACTCAACAAATTAAAAACTGGGTTGTCTGGAAGAAATGGATAATTAGCCATAAGTCCGCCCATTGTACTTCACTGTCAGTACTTATCTTTAAGTTTTGTTTGTATATATTTGTGGTGTACAATAAAGTATAAAAAAAAATTAAAAAAAAAAACAAGCAACACATAGTGGAGCTGCGTGATTAAGCTTCGACCCTTGGACCCATGGAGAAAGAAGCTACGCCCTGCAGTCGGTTTTTATAGGCTGAATCAATCAATAAATCAAAGCAAGTTTTTCCTTAATATTTCGAGGTTAATTATACGTCGCCTTAAGCCATTCAATTTCCAACTCCTTAGTAAAGTTAGACTCTCTGAAGAAAACTGCATGTTTCTCGAGAAATCCTGCGACATGTACATTTATCTGTCAATCGAGATTAATTTTATTAGGTCTATATCTTAATAGATATTGCCTTTTCCCAGTCGAAGAATATTAAATGGTATATTAAATTGAAGAAAAACGGGACAGCGTGATTGAAGTACCTTTAATATTTATCGAAAGGTGTTATACATATAAAAGAGAAACTAATTAAAACTACGATATTTACATAATATGAAGTAGAAGTAGTATGAAGGTACACTATGAGAAGGAGACGTTAGCTAAGAAAAAATTTTAGGAAACACTAAATGGGAAGAATACCTAACTAATTATAAATACATTTGGGTATAAGTATAGACGATAGAGAAATAGAATTAAGGATGAAAGTAAAATTTATGTTTAAGAAAGACATTGAATTTATTAAGGCTATTGTTAATGTAGAGCCGATTTTTTTGTTCGGTTATACTGCGAAAACTACTGAACCGATCGGAATAATACTTATACCATAAGATGTAGCAGTGATTACTTATCATATAAAAAATATGGACGGACGAGGTCACCAGTGTTTATTAAATTATAACTTCTACATAATATGTCACATTTCCATATTTCCGCGAGTGAAATTATGTGGCACAGCTAATATACTTACTGCAATATGTTTATATTAATTACGTGAAGCAAAAACTTTGTACTGCTTTTTACGAAAATTGCGCGGACGGAGGATTACGAAATTTCGCACACTTATATTTTATATACAGAGAAGGAGTGCAGAATGCTAATACTTTTTTAAAATTATGCATAAAAATACATTAAATAAATAAAAAACACTACACACACTACCGTGTATTTGACACACACACGCATATATACTCTTTTGTTTATTATTATAGAAGTTATAGTCTTTGACAACAGAACCTTAATAATGTTCAAACTTAAATATAATATAAATTATGGTCGAATTTCGACCACTGGCGACCACTATACCCCGTCCGGCGACTAAATACCTTTTTGACAGCTCACGCCTATCCCTTTCAGACCTGACGTCAAACTTAAAGGTATTTTAAAGTGAAAGTTAGTGTTTCCGACTAATTTGGGCATGCTGAAGACGAATATGCTAGTGAAAAAAATATAGGAAAACGGAAAAATGGTTTTCCAGGATGCTCACAATTGTGAGGGTTCGGGCCAAGTGTTAGTACCCTCACGATTGTGAGGGTAATTAATAAAACCATTTAATTTAGAAATATGAACGTTTATTGTCATAAAAACAGTCTCGAAATTATCAATAAATGAAGTGTTTTATTTATTTATCATTTAAACAGTCTTTTTCTTAGACATAATTAAAAAAATTAAATTTTATTACTAATTAGGAAGAATTATCTCAGTCTTAGTCATCGTAATATTTGTAATGTTTTTGAACGTAATTTAAATCACATTTTTTATTTAAATAAAATTAATGAAAAATAAAAATGGATAATAACTATTATTCATTATGAAATTTGAAAAAACAATCGCTATCTTTGGTATTGCATATCAAATTGTTTGACTGGGCATTTGCCGAGAAACGGGACCATTTGTTCATCAATGGAATACGTACCATGACTCCTTGGCAATTCTAAGCATCTGTTACGAACTGAGTCAATCAGTGGCTGAACAAGCCATAGCCGATTTCGACTTTGTTCTTGAGCTGGAACAGCTGTCTTGTCAACTATACATAAATTGGTCCTAATCAGAAAGAACCTGTCCCTTGCCTCTGTTATATATGGCAACCTGAAACGCTGAAGCCATGCCATCTTGATCCTGGGATATTTCACACAGCCAAGAATATCATTAAGACCGAAGAACTTTTTTATTTCAGCTGCAGTCATCGGACGTTTTAGAGTCTCATTCTTAGTTGTTTGGTAGTATATATTGGTATACAGCGCCAACTTCTCAAAAATGTCTTCTGGAAAATACTTTTCAAAGTATTGTGACGGCATCATTACCTTAAAATATTAATACATATAATTAAAAAAGTAGGTACGGTACATACATTAACCAGATTTCTAAATAAAATGCAATATGCATGCCTCTTCCTCAGTTGAAGTAACTGATGGCATGGGTTTCCCACGAAATGTCCCTTTGGTCCAGGCATTTCTAGTAGCTGGTGTTGCCACAAGAGGAATCCTAAAATCTTCCTCCTGGTCTTCATCAGAGAGACTATCAGGCTCTTCCTCTGGCGGCACCCAATTTTCATCTTCATCCGAGTCTTCTCCGAAGTCCGAGTCATTTATGGTAGCCAAAACAGCGTCATCGTCAAATGCTAAATTTTTTCTACTCATGGCTACCTAAATAATGGCTAAAAATACCTAAAATAAAGAAAAAAACGGATTTTTGTTTGTATGTGAAATACCTACAGAATTCGAAGTTTAGACCGAACTCTCACGATTGTGAGGCTTACTTTGGCGTAACCAAAATCAATAAAACGAATTCATCTTTTCATTATTCTTATCATCACTAGCTATTTTTGACTCATTATATATACAATAAAATAATAAAAACTACGAATAATACTTACCAGAATAAAAACAAAAATCGTCAAGACGGCAGGTCCCGACACGCTCACCTTGCGCGGCTTCGGATGCGAACTGAGATAAAAAGACAACTAGTGTCGCCGCGAAAAAAAATGTAGGAATAATGGACTACACTCACAATTGTGCGGGATCGTCCCCGTTCACTTACCATTTCTTATTAAGTCTATAGAAAATCAAAAATTTGCACTCACGAAAGTGAGTGCTGGGTCTGAAAGGGCTATAAATTACAGTTTTTTTTTCCGGAATAACGTACTAAAAATTTTACAGTAATGTCATACTTTATTGACGATTTGATTGATTGAGTGAAGTACCCTATGCATAACAAACAACCACAGACTATGAAACAGTTCTTGAAATAATAAATCGATAATAAATCGATCATATGATAAAAATAATTTTACGTCATGTGATTATTTTTTCTATAAATTTAATACAAAAAAGGAAATAAAAATAGTATCTATGACCCCAAGATTGATTACTTGCAAGGAATTAAGTCGAAATCTTGAAATTTAATTGCAAACCAAGAATAAAGAGCAATAACTCTGTTAATTCATTTATTTATTATTTATATATTTCATTTATAATTAAAAAAACTAATAAACGCATAAATAAATAATATTTTTAAACTAAATGTATTTAATTAAATCGATTGAAAGTTCTTCTTAAATAAAATCGATTATTATTTCGAATCGAATAAATAACGTGTGAGGCAGTCACTAATGTCAAAATTTCTTGAAGTGTCAAAAAGATCATTAGTCGCCGGACGGGGTATAGTAAGTGTAAATACACAACATTTAATTTATTTAGGTCCTAACATATTTTTAATAAATCTAAAACTAACTTTACGAATAAATTTAAATCTAATAATATATCTTATTAATTTATTGCAATCGTTTATCATACAAATATATTAAACACTAATTGGAACGAACTGAAAATTAACTGCAGTAAATGCGACACCATATACATTAAGACATGGTTATTTTATATAGGCGATTGAAGTAGATTTAACTTTCGCCGTTATGTTTAATGATAAATTTAATTTACGTAAAACGTAGTAAAACTAGATCCGCTACAAAGTTACGAATGCGTTAGATACGAGTATAAGAAGCTTTTTTTTTTATATAGGTACAAGTACAACTCGGTCGGCAAACAAAACGGCTCACCTGATGGTAAGCGATTACCGTAGCTTATATCTAGACGCCTGCAAAACCAGAAGCATCACAAGCGCGTTTCCGACCCTATCCCGAATCCCCCCCCCCTCGCCAGAACCTCTAGTCACCTTACTCACCAACAGGAACACAACACTGATTGAAAGCAGTATTATTTAGCTGTGATTATTTATCTTCTGTAAGGTCGAAGTACTACCCCAGTCGGGCTACTCCAGATTTTGATAAGGAAATTTCCTGCTGTGCTCTACGTCAGTTAAGGCACAGCTTAACAGTACCATTGATAAATGGAAAAGCAAACATTTGTAAGAAAAAAAAACTGAGTTATTATAAAAAGCAGTTAACATGTAAGCGTGTGAAACAGCACACCGAATATTGATCAGTATATTTATAGGTATATCAATAATAACACAAGATAGCAAGTATATACATTTAATAAATCACTGTGATACATTCATCAAACCTGGCCTCCGTCTTATCGCATTCAAAAGACATTTATATGAATCAGTTTACTATCTTACGGTAGAAATAAAGAACACATGGACTAACTAACTGGCGTAAACCGGTGTGAACTAGTAACTAACTTTGGGGGCGCGGTTAATGGGTGTCCCATTGTTTCGGTCAATTATTGGAAGTTATTAAAAATGCTAAAGATTTTATGCCAAAACCTATTTATAGAGCAAACTGATGCGAACTGGCAAAAACCGGTGCAAATTGGCGCAAACTGCGAAAATTATACCAAATAAACGAGAATATTGACGCAAAACGGCCATGAAAAATTACGTGCTTGCCACATGTTAAGGTACATAATAAAAATATAAAAATGTAAACACAAACGCTTCACACTACGGAAAAATGTAGTCCAAATCCTATACCAGAAGTCCCACTATACTCAAAAATAAAAAACACCTAGATACAACAAATACTATATAATAGAACAAATACAATAAAATCGATCCGATTCAGCCTGTAATATCCCAGTGCTGGGCATAGGCCTCTTCCCCATATAGAAGAAGGATCGGAGCTTAATCCACCACGCTGCTCCAATGCGGGTTGGCGGATACAATAAAAAACACAATAAAATAAAAAAATTATATTTGTTTTTCATGATGTTATATATTAGATCAGTGTTCCGCAAACTTTTTGTGTTCAAGGTACACCTAGGAATTGGAAAATATTTTGGAGGTACACCACAAATAAAAAATCATTTTTAACTAACATTAACAAACATTTATTTATTAATCACCGAAACAATATTTATGATTAATCAATAAACGTAAACTTTATTTTTCCGCGGCACACCAATAAACGACCACGGCACACCAGTGTGCCGCGGTACACCCTTTGCGGAACACTGTATTAGATAGTAGTGGAAACTTTACTGATTTCAATCTTCGTAATTACTTATAATATTACTATGTTATATAAAATAAAAATAATACACAAATAAAAATAAAATAAAAATAAATAATTGTACTGTTTGAATGATATAAGTAGGTACATTTAAGGTAAGAACGTTAAGTTTTTATTAACTTTATCGCCACTTGTTAACTTACAGTTGCTAAATTATTCTAATTTCTAATAACAACAAATAAATTGCTAAAATAATAAAAAAGTTATAATTGACACATTATTTTAAAATTAAAAAAAAAACAACCATTTACATTAATCTGTGTATTGTTAAATTCTGTAAAATTATTGACGTCATATACATACATTACTTGCGGATTGTGTGTTTATACAAGTGTGCAAAGCGCGGTAAATATAATAACAATTGTAACGCGCGGACCTGGCAACGGCGTCGGTCGAGCCTAGTTGCTACGCGGCCGACCGCGCGGCAGTTAGAGACAGTCGCACAGCAACCCACGAACCTGGCAACAGCGCGACGGTCACGCGTTGTCGCTAGGCCGCCCGAGCGGCGAGCGCGGTCGTTAGGGGCGCGAGGCGCGGAGCCGCGGGTATTTAATGCGGGCGTGTGCAGGCGCAGGATCAGTGGGAATCGCGTCGTCGTCCTGAGCACATGCGATCTGTTCGTTGCATTATATTCTTGCGCCCAACGTTGGACAGTGTTATATTCTGGCGCCCAACTAGTGGCTTCGAACTCTAACGGTTAATTAGTATTTACCTACTTGTGTTTTGCCGCGAAAACACGCGACAAACTAAAGTGGTCGAACTCAAACTGTTACTTAGTATTTGTACCTACTTGTGTTTTGCCGCGAAAACACGCGACGAACAAAAGTGCCTAATAAACGCGACGAACAAAAGCGGTTAATACCTACTCTCTTGCCGCCATGCCGAAAACGAGGTCCGCGCGCGCTGCCGATGAGCATCGGCAAGCTGGCGACCTGCTGAGCGACGACGCAAGCGACCCTGATGTCTACGACGACACCACGGCGGAGCCGCGCGCCCGAGGCGCCCCCGCCCCCGCTGTCCCTGGCGCTGCCGGTGCATCTACGATTGTGGACACCGAGAGGCTCTTGACGAATGTCATGCAGTCCTTCGCCAGAATGCAAGCAGAAACGAACAGGACTCTGGCTGAAACCCTGAGGTCATTGTCCTGCAACAGCCCCTGGAACCCTGCGACTTCCCCATCAAACAACCTCCCGCCTGTCGCCGCCGCCGCCGGATGCGGCAACTTCGGCAAGTGTACGGCGAGGTTTGATGGAAGTTCACGTGACGCAGAAGTGCTGGAAGCGTTTCTAGACGCCGTAACTATCTACAAGGAGTGCAACAACGTGAGCGACGAGCACGCGCTGCGCGGCCTCCCGATGCTGCTGGTGGGCGACGCCGCCGTGTGGTGGCGCGGAGCTCGCACCGGCGCCATCTCCTGGACGGACGCCGTGGCGCGCCTGCGTTCCATGTACGGGACACCGCAGCCGGCTTACAAGATTTTACGTGAAATCTTCGCCGAAGAACAAAAAGACTCCGAACGAGCTGAAGTGTTTATGTGTAAAGTGCGGTCGTTATTAGCAAAGTTGCCTTACGTAGTGCCTGTGCGTATGCAGATAGATATAATATACGGACTATTGCATCGACGTGTAAGAAAACGTTTACATAGAGACGATACTGGTGAAACTGTAGATTTATTTATAGATAAGGTTAGGAGTGTTGAGGACACGGTAGCGGAGTCCCAAGTATTGTCGAATAGTACCTACTCCGTCTCTGGCGCGAGCGCGCCAAATCTCGAACCGAAGTCGAATCGTTCGATCGATCGCGGCGTTACCCTTACCACCGGTCCGAGCATTACTACCGGAGCGCAACTCACTCCCAACTCGAAAGAGAATTCTAAACGCGATAAGCGCGTTCGTTGTTCGTATTGTAAATTTTACGGTCATATTGTTACTGATTGTCGTAATTTACAAAATAAAATAAGTAAACCGAATAATGTAAGTTCGAATATTAGTGTAGGTAACAATAATAATAATCCGATACGTTGCTATGGATGCGGCCAACCGGGCGTAGTGAGATCTAGATGTGAGACATGCCTTAATAAAAATGTACCTACGAAGTCTTCGGATTTTAATATCGTCGACGGCACCGCTACCGACACCGATGTAGACCGCGCGCTGTGCGCGACGAGTGTGAGTAAGTGGTCACATCCAATGGTGTCAGTTGTCATCGCGAATAGGGAAGGCGTAGCGATAGTCGACACTGGGGCTACTTGTAGTATTGCTAGTCCCATGTTACACGATATTTTACGTTCGAGCGGGGTACAATTTCGTGAGTCAGAGCGCACCATTGGGCTTGGGGACGGCTCTCGACAGCTAAAGGTAGTGTTGACTGCTACGGTGCCCGTAAAGTTAGAGAGTAAAGAAGTAGCAACCGAGTTTGTGGTGTTCCCCGGCGAAAACACCCGAACTCTTTTAGGCCGGAGTTTTATTAGTGAGGCTGGCTTAGTACTAGACTTAGCCCAAGAGTCGTGGTATTTTTCGGACAATCCCGATGTTTTGTTCCCATTTGTTCAATCTTTTGTTTTGAATAACGCCACTGCCACGCGGAGCCCCGAGCAGCGAAGCGCCTTTGAGACTATTGAGTCTCTTCTAGTGTCAGCGCCGACACTGCGTCAGGCTGATGAGTCGAAGCGGTTCGTTCTCAGGACTGACAGCAGTAGTTATGCTCTCGGAGCAGCTTTACTCGAGGGGGAGGGCGTCGACGAACGACCCGTGGGATACGCAAGTCGCCTCCTCACAGCAGCGGAACGGAAGTACAGCACGACTGAACGCGAAGCCCTAGCCGTCGTGTGGGCTGTATCCAAGTTCCGTAAGTATATTGATGGGGCAGAAGTAGTAGTTAGGTCCGATCACCAACCGCTCAGGTGGCTCATGAGTTTGAAGTCGCCGAGTGGTCGACTAGCCAGGTGGGCTCTGAGTCTCCAAGAGTACAACTTGAAGATAGAGTACACTCCAGGTAAGTCTAATGTGATTGCAGATCCCTCATCGCGCCCCGCGTGTACTAAAAGTAAGAAGTTGCCCGTCGTGTCGATGGACGCGAGAGACGTCCATGAGAAGGCCCAGGCAACGCAGAAAAGGTACGCCGATGAAAACCGTCGGCCCGCGCCAGATTATAAGGTTGGTGATTACGTACTTTTGAAGACCCAAGGCTCCAACGACGCTAATAGAGGACAGACGCCTAAGTTTATACCCCGTCGTGATGGGCCGTACCGTATCCGGGAGGTCTTAAGTGCCACGACTTTTGTTTTAGAGCGCATTAGCGATGGTGTTTCCTTGGGAAAGTATCACGTCTCCTTGTTAACCCCGTTCGTTGGTCGCATCCAAGCTCCAGTTCAGGATAAGCGTAGGAGGGGAAGACCGCGAAAGGCTAACCCGACTTCGAGGGCGTAACGTCTGGGTTAGAGGGGGAGGATGTAACGCGCGGACCTGGCAACGGCGTCGGTCGAGCCTAGTTGCTACGCGGCCGACCGCGCGGCAGTTAGAGACAGTCGCACAGCAACCCACGAACCTGGCAACAGCGCGACGGTCACGCGTTGTCGCTAGGCCGCCCGAGCGGCGAGCGCGGTCGTTAGGGGCGCGAGGCGCGGAGCCGCGGGTATTTAATGCGGGCGTGTGCAGGCGCAGGATCAGTGGTACTCGCGCCGTCGTCCTGAGCATTTGATTAGTTCGTTACGTTACACAATGTTAATACTTAATAATTAAAGTTATAGACGAGACAAGACAGCTAAACAAGTAGCACACCTCTTATATTTAAAATCACGATTCAGCCTGTAATATCCCACTGTTGGGCATAGGCCTCTTCACCATGTAGGAGAAGGATCGGAGCTTAATCCACCACGCTGCTCCAATGCGGGTTGGCGGATATATTCCCTACTATGAGTACCGATCGCTATCCGGTGTACATGATAACAACCGGGACCGACGGCTTAACGTGCTCTCCGAGGCACGGTGGGGAGACCCACAAGGACTGCACAAACACCCAGACCACAGCAAACATCTGTATGGCCAATACAAATGCTGTCGTGTGCGGGGATCGAACCCGCAACCGCCCGCGCAACAGCCAATCGCAATCCAGTGCTGTGACCGCTGCGCCAACGCGGCGTCTTTAAAATCAAAAATAACTTTATTCAAATAGGTTTCAAAAGCACCGGCGAATAGTCATTTAACAAATTATTTCTTTATTTATCGTTATAATTAAAGCTACCACCGACCGATCCGGAGCGTAGATTCTTCAGAGAAAAGTCGGCAAGAAACTCCGCAGTTACTAACTTAAAAACATAACTGTGTTTTGTGTTTAGCCGTGTATGTTCCAATTTTATGTGACTTTTACACTAAAAATAAATCTAGGATACTAAATACAATATATCACTGAAAATTTAAAATTTTAAGCTTAGACCGAAGCTAAATTATAGTAAAGTAGTATTTAAATGATACACAAAAAGTAATTATAAAAGGGAATTATTAATCATTTTAAACATTGTTATAATATTTAAAAATAGCTTACAAATACACACTGCTGCTAAGAAAAAAGAAATAAGTTAATAAATCAATATAATTAAGTGATCTCATATTATAAGTGGTAAGTAGGGTGACCAGAGCACCTGGGAGGAATTTGGGGGTGGGGTTAGTGGGTGTCCCTCCTATTGTTTCGGTCAATTATTGGAATTTATGAAAAATGCTAAAGATTTTATGCTAAATCCTAAACATACATCTACAGAAGTACAAGTCCATATGCCTATGTCTCAACGTGGAACTTTTCCAGACTATTTCCATTCAGTATTAAAAATTAAAATATCTGTATTTGTTCGAAATTATTCCCTCTAAATAATTTAAATTATAACTAACGAAAAAGTATTATGTATCAGTAGTGAAACAATTACGTAATTAAAACGGATGACTTACATCGATCTTAGAACCGAGAGGGAAAGCTATCACCGCTCATCGACACAAGATTGATGAGGCAGCTCGGCTGCCGCCTTTATTCCTGACGGCGAAGATGATTGCAGTTCAACATGTCCATTTGTATGGAAAACGTAACCATATATTAGAATCGTTGTAATTTCCATGTATTCAATCGTGTGATTAAATGTGTGACCTTAGTTTTCCCCCTCGTTAAGTGTTTGTTGGTTCGTTGACAATCAAGTTTATGAGTCGCTTCCTTATGAATGCCTCTTATCTCTCCTCTTAATATCAAATTATAAAGCGCGTAAATTGCCAATGTGTGTGTCCGCCATTTTGGTGACGTCCAATCGCAACGAACTCTCCAAATAATCATTTTAATTGTTATAGCCTTACTGGCTCTCAGTTTTGATTTTTAAGGATTATTTTATTTTATTACTAGCTGCCCGGACAGACTTCGTTGTCTGTTTTTTTTTTTGTATAAAAACAAAATTAGCCGAATTGGTCGAGCCATTCTCGAGTTATGCGCTTAGCAACATTCATTTTTATTATATAAATCTTAGTTAAATAAAATGAAATTTTATTACTACTTAAATACTTAATTGATTTATATTTTTGACGACTATTTTTTTTTTCGTTTTGGTAGATATCAAAGGAGCTTCAATATGTCAAGAGTATTAACAATTTGCGGACACTGACATTTTAATAGTAGTTTCCAAGACTTTTTTCAATCTGACTATTTTAATAGTATGACTATCACGGAAATACCGATAAGAGCCTATCTCTGTTATTTTCGTTTAAAACACGTTTTGTCGCTTTTTATCTCAAACATGCCAACCTTATGACATTTTTATATTATAATACGATTATATAAAGTTGGATAAAAAAATAAATAATTTTGTATATCTTTCTGAGAGTTTGTATATTTTTCTGAGTAAATATCTGTTTTTTGTAGATCTTTCTGAGTGGTGTGCAATAAAGTATATTCTATCTATCTATCTAATTTAAGCGTAATCTATACTAATACTATAAAGAGGTAGTGTTTAACTATAAGGTAATCTTCGCAAATACCGATCCGATCTTGAAAATTTTAATAAAACTTATTAATTATTCAGATAATTAGCGTAAACTCAAGAATTACGTACAATTAAAACAAATCGAACACGAAACTTTCGCAGCGGTAATGATCCCGGTGTCGGCCAGTATCGACCGGTGTCGGCGAGTGTCGGCGAGTGTCGGTGAGCGGTATGTGCCAACGGTGGTCCGAAAGCTTCCTACGTGAAAGTTTATAGCTTTCTTTGATCCGCCGTCAGTTGGCGCGTTGTTGTTTTTTACAATTTTATTGAAGGTAAAGACAGATGATTGATATTGATGGTTATCGACTTAGACATCATAATTAAGTGTTTCATTATAACGAAAAGCTAAACAAATATAAGAACTTTAGCGAATGAAGAATAACTTCTTACGTGCGTACATAAGCACACACACACATACACACTTTTTTTTCTTACGAAAGATCCTTATTATTTTCGTATACTTAGTAGGTACTCCTTTTATGTACTATTATCGAGAAAAAATACTTTATAATTAAGTTTATAGTTTAAATACTACGGTGGGAACAAGTTTAATACATCACTCATTACAATACCTTAGAAGGACCTTAGAAGGTTATCTGGAAGAAATCGCTCTAGTGATAAGATCGCCTTTGTACATCTTGTATTGTATCTCTGTTTGTTTGTGTCTGTATTTCGGTGTACATGAAGTATAAATAAATAAATAAATACCTATAGTGTAAGCTATATAAAGACAAGATAGTATTAATAGAGTCACTCGTAACAAAGCTTTAATATTTTGTCTTAGGGGTCGTAACTTTGTTAGTGGAATATCCAAGAAACTCAACAATTAGGTACACTTTCAAAGACACCATTGATCAATTATTAGAAATTTATTCATATCATCCGAATGAAATTCAGAACTGATTTTATGAATACTATTTATATTATCCTATTAATACGTCAACCCATAGTGGAATAGCGTGCTGGATTAAGCTGCAATCCTTCTCTCACATGAAGAAAGAGGCCTAGGCCCAGCAGTAGGTTATAACTTATAACACGCTGAGTCGTGAATCGTGATCGTAATCGAATCCTACATTATTATTAAAAATTGTATTACGGCTTATATTGCCATTATCTCGAAATCAAACTTTTTGACTTAGGGGGCGTTCAAGTATTACGTAACGCTAATTGGGGGGAGGGGGGTCTTGTTAAACGTTACGATGCGTTACATGGGAGGGAGGAGGGTTTCGAGCAACGCGTTACGTAACATTGTTTTTTGTTTAATAAAAAAATAGGGTATTAAAATATATTGTTTTATTTATTCATTATTATATGTATAGATTACTACCACAAACGCGATTAAAACAATAACAAAAGTAAATTAGCGACTCCGGTTAGTTTGCGCAACAAAGCTGTGACATTTGGCTAAAAATGTGGTAAAAATGGTCAGTTGGGTGTTACGTAACGTTTATGGGGTGGGGGTACAGGAAAACGTTACGGCGCGTTACATGGGGGGGGGGGGGGGCAAAAATATTCAAAATTTGCGTTACGTAATACTTGAACGCTCCCTTAACAGCCCTTTAGTACAGCAGATTACTAAAGCTATAGATATAGTTTTATCTCTAAGCATATACTAATATTATTGATATACTTTTCGACCTGGGTGCGGTCTATATTATCTCTACTTCAAAGTGTGCACTGAGCCGGTTCTTATCACAATCATCTTGACACTGGATCTTGATAGGATAATCACTCGGGTACAGGGTTTGCGAACCTTGTTGGTATATCAGTACCAATAAATTAAGTGTGTTCTTTAATCTATACGAATATATAAAAATGGAGTGTCTGTTTGTAATATTAAAATAACTGATTTTTACTAAATACTTACATATGATGTACGAGTATGCACGGTACATAACCTAATTTTTTTTACAATTTTTGTCTGTCTGTCTCTTTGTTCCGTCTAATCTCTGAAACGGCTGGACCGATTTTGACGGGACTTGCACTGGCTGATAGCCGATGTAATTATGAGTAACTTAGGCTACTTTTATTTTCGACATTTATTTAATTTTATAGCTCTGCAAACTAAACAAAAACTTTTTTTGCTAAATTCCACGCGGATAAAATCGCGGGCACAGTAGTGTAATATGTACCTAAATGATTTCAAAGAATCATAAATCATAATACACTCTACGGAAAAAATCTCACCAACTTCATAAAAACAAATGTAGACCAAATTTTCTTAGATCTCATCCAACCTACACAACACACAAATCTATACTAATATAATAAAGCTGAAGAGATTGTTTGTTTGTTTGTTTGTTTGAACGCACTAATCTCAGGATTTACTGGTCCGATTTGAAAAATTCTTTCAGTGTTAGATAGCGCATTTATCGAGGAAGGCTATAGGCTATATATCATCACGCTAAGACCAATAGGAGCATAGCACCAATGAAGAATGTTTCAAAATCGGGGTTTTCTTCCTTATGAGAGCTTCCGCGGCGTAAACGGTTAAAGTTTCGCTCAAATCATGTATGACAGAATTGGTCCTATTCCACGGGGACGAAGTCGCGCGCAGAAGCTAGTAAAAAAATAAAAGTATATCCATTACCTAAGCTACTAAGAGTAATTATTAGATATTTATTTAAAACAAAAAATCCGACAGCTCCTGTAAATAAATCCAAATAATCTAGCCGAATAATTACGAAGAAATTACCTGCATAGCCAATTTCTAATATCTAATTAAACATTAATAGACCATAAAATTTTATTACACTGTGAATGAGCACCCATAAAATGTTACACTAACACATTTGGTGCAAAATGTTACAAGTACTTTGAAATGATTAGATTGATAACCCTTTGGGCCATATTTATTTTTAAAAAAAGATAAACACATAGGTACATAGATTAAATAAAAATAAAAATAAATTGCGTGCGTACAAAGTACACATGTCAGAAGTGAAACTTCTTTACCAAACAATTAAAAAAAAAAATTAAAAAACAAAAGAAAAAAAAACAAAAAGCCAACGTCACACGGTGTTCGCTGGAAGAACACGATGTGTGAAGAAGTTTCACTACAAAAAACAATAATTTCTCTGTACAACGTGTAATAATTTCCCGTCCTTCCATTTATTTACGTCATCAGAATCGATATCAAAACGTAAATCTTAAACTTAATTTCCCTAATGCTTTAATAAAAATTATAAAATTAAATATTAAACAATTATTATTTATTCATATTTCATTTTTGCCAACTGTAATTTAAATATCCTAACCTCAATAAGTCACGAGTTTTCTCTTAAAAAGTAGTCAATAATTATTTATAGCCTGTGCTGGTAGGTACACTATGAGACAAGTTTGTCATAAATTGTCATGACAAAGTTGTTAGCCTAATTAGTACCTACCAGCGGCAGCGTTTATAGTATACTTATACAATGTCAACATTGATGTATAAGAGACATGTTGATTTCTGTTTATAAATATCAATTTGCAATCGCTCAACTGTGTACAAACTACCGTACAACACAGAAAGATACCATTTAATAATAATTATTTAGGTTTTTTTTTATTTGTAGCAATGGCTAAATTGTCGAATGAATTCATACAAATTTTATCTATACTAATATAATAAAGCTGAAGAGTTTGTTTGTTTGATTGATTGATTGTTTGTTTGTTTGTTTGTTTGTTTGTTTGAACGCGCTAATCTCAGGATCTACTGGACCGATTTGAAAAATTCTTTCAGTGTTAGATAGCCCATTTATCGAGGAAGGCTATAGGCTATATATCATTACGCTAAGACCAATAGGAGCGTAGCACTAATGAAGAATGTTTCAAAATCGGGTTATCCTATTCCACGGGGACGAAGTCGCGCGCACAAGCTAGTCGTAGATTAAAATAATTAAGTCGACAATATTTATTTTTTATTTATTTTTATTTATTTATATTTATTTTTTATCTATTTTTAATTATTATATAGATATAAAAATATGTGATTTAAAAATGTATAAAATATTATAACATAATATAACAATATATCGTTAAAAAAATAGACAGCCTGGCCTTAAATAGATAGACATTTGTCACCATAAATCAAAATATTTTTCAAATACCTATGTGTTTTCTCGAGTCCTTGTCTATTTTTTCACGCATTTTTACAAGCTACTTCTCACTATAACACGATTAGTAAGTTAGTACATCATCATTTATTTTACACTGCAATAAAGTATAAAACAAATAGCACACATAAGCCTCACTTAAAATATGAAAACGGGGAGATAGCTAGTCGTAAGTCGTAACATAAACAAATAAACGTACGCGAGAGTAAACCGACAAAATTGAAACCATATAAAACGTAACACCACAATGGCAATTCGAGTTTCTACGAAACTTGTCGTAAAACATAACTTAGCATAACCATTCCAGCGAAATTTCAGCTCTTCCGTGCATAATATAAATTACATGCATGCAATGCAAATCTGCATATGTAAACTTTTGATAGTCATTTTCATAATACTAGTTAGATTAACAATTTGTCATATATATTTTTTTTCGCGAAAATATCGTTTTTTGAAATGAAACCTCTTTAGAATCGTTGTGATTAGACATTCGATGAAACGAAAATGAGTCACGATAAAGAAAGAAACACATAAATGTATAGGAGAGAAAGAGATAGACTACATTACACAGTATTTTATATTCTCGGTGAAAAAAAAAGTCTCTGGTAGATTACTTTTCAGAAGTTTCACTTCTGTCGTGTATAGATGCGCGTATATAGAGCGCATATATAGAGAAAAAAAAGTGTGCTTGTGTGCACACAGGCACACTTTTTTTTTAATTTTTTTTTTTACAAATTCTGCCAATAACGAAGTCAAAAAAGTACAATTATATGTAATATACTTTAGTGTAGTCATTCATAGTCAGGTAAGTCATTCGGAAGTTATACGCGTACATTGCGGCTATTCATTTTTATTTACATGAAAAAGATAACAATATCTACTACGATATTTTCAAATTGTGACGGAATGCTGCGACAGTAGACCAAATTTACTAAAATATTCTACTACAATAATTTCATATCAATGACTGATCGTTAACGATCGCTATTATGGAATATGGAATACGCATCCCATTATGGCGTCAGTTGCATACAGTAATAACAACCAGCTTAAGGTTGTATGTAGGAACACGTCGCAGACACACCGACGTCGGTGAACATCCGGCGACCTCACTGTAGCGCTATCGCGATGACGGCATCATGGTGGCACTATTACAATAAATAATAATAAAAATATTGCAACACGGTACTGGTGCAATTATCTAGAGAAAAGCAGACTTAACGTTTTTGAATCAATCATGTAACGAAAAAGGCACGAGCTGAAAGCTAAAACAGCATTTTTTATTTACCTATTTCAAAATTGAAAAAACAATGAAATCAAACAAATCAGCCATTGACAATGTTTCCGATACGCAATCAAATAATTATGTACATGTATTTCCTATTTATTCACTAGCTGTATCCCGCCGTTTCACGCTTTAATTTAGGGAAAAATATTACCTATTAAACCTTCCTCGGTAAATGGGCTATCCAACACAAAAATAATTTTAAAAGAATATAAACAAACAAGCAATCAAATTTTTCTGCTTCATAATATTAGTTTAGATTAAGAAAAAAAACCATACTTAAATTGAAAAAAAAAAATTCCTACAATAAGTTCATCACAGACAATCAAAATAGCAGACAGAACCTCATATAAAATAACTAAGAAGATTATACTAATACTAGGTTAGCCACACGTGATAAGCAATAATACAATGAAATTGTTCACGTTACAAGAATACTCGCCTTAACCTCAGTTAACCCTACGACCGCTGCGTTACATTGTTAAAACAATTAATATTGTGTAACGATTGTGTGAAACTTAACAGATACTAGAATATCGACTCTGATGCTAACACCTATCTACAGAAGCAATTTAATTTTATGGAAGTATTGTTCCCTTTCATCAAGACTTTTATGAATGTAAGTACAAACACTGTTGGTAAACCTTTTATTAAATAAATAAATACAGATTCAAACACGTAAAATGAAAGGAAACACATTTTTAGCATCAATAATATTTTTCTGTTCTCAAACAAAAATAAACCGATTTCAATTTGCAATACACAATTATTTGGGGTAACTTCATAATTGCTCGTCAGGTTTCGTTCAAATTTTAAAATAATAAACGACAAATAGAAGGAATCATCAAAATCGGTACACTCAGTAATATAGTCAAATGGATAACCTCTTCTTTTTTCTTGGAATTCGTTAAAAAGTTACGAAGTTACATAGAAAATCAGTCTTCAGTCAGTCATCTTCTTTTTTTGAAATCGGTTAAAAGACCAATTCATAATTATCTAGTACAGTTTCACTCAGACGCAGCCGCGAGCGACAGCATGTTATTAATGCAGCCGTCACCGCAAATCCTATAAAACCCCCCTTCCAACGCCGAAGTGAACTACTAACCAGATACTGTAAACGTAAAGTAAATTAAGATTAGCCTTATCGATCTCAAAATTACGACCTGTCACTGAATATTATTTCAGTGCTAAAGAATCGATAACAAGAAAACCATAACCCGCATTTCTCGACACTAGTAAAGACTCAATCAGTGTCGTTAGGGGAACAATAAATGTGTACTTAAAATATAAGACGGACATTATTGTAATCCATAAACTGCCTAACAAGCAATAGACGTCCGATAGTCGCGTTTCCGAGCAACCATTGCAACTCGATTGCATGTCGATGTCATTTCACGTGCATTCGGAAATCGATCGATTTGATTTAAGACTCTATTGATTTTCTCGACGTGTTAGAACTGAAACATTAACTTTATTGACATTTGAATAATGAAAAGTTTTGTTATACTTATGACACTGAGTATAACAAAAAGTTTCAGATCTAACGAAGATAAATCCTTCTCCTACATGGAGAAATAGGCCTATGCTCAACAGTGGGATGT
The DNA here is from genome assembly GCA_905220545.2 of Melitaea athalia. Lineage (NCBI taxonomy): Eukaryota > Metazoa > Arthropoda > Insecta > Lepidoptera > Nymphalidae > Melitaea > Melitaea athalia. The sequence continues at coordinate 2,817,670 of HG992179.1, forward strand.
TAGACTGAATAGTTAAAAAGCGAGTTACTGCAACATAATTTTACTAAGTAAGTAACAGTAAGTACTTAAAGATGTAAATAATTTGCAGCACAGTGCTATAAATAGAACATTAATTCAATTCGATAAAAAGTATCTATCTACTAATGGCACTTTCAGTAGCACCTGCTTACTCCGATCCATCTGTGCACATAGCGCACAGAGGATTGTGACCTTTAAGCGCTGGTCAATCCGTCCACAATTCCATAAAGCTGTGCAACCGCGGCGCGTGTACGGTTAGATTTATAATGGCGATTCAGTTTATCATTTCACTTTCAAAATCGTGTCGGATACTAGAAATTGTGTGGGAGACGGTCGTAGGGTCTCGAGGCAGATTGGCCGGCTTTCCCTAAGACACTCGTAAATAACTTATAGATTTCAAATAACATAACTGTTTGGATTGTTTATGCCACTGTATTTAGATTTAAGATTGGTTGTAAAATTTTAATAGGCCCTATCGAAGATTTAATAGTACAATTGTAGGTGGCAGATAGCGTGATTGAATCGATAACTGTAGAAAGTCATGTGTTACCGTCGGATATTTATGACGTGAATTCATTTATACTTCTCGGGAGTTTGATGAATTAAACGTAAGATCTTTACGCGGCCTCGGATAGCTATCGGTTTGACCTAAAGACCTTATCGGGGACCGAACGTCAGGCCGTTGGCTATCTCGTGCGTTCATCAGATCTCACTTCAGACTCGTTCTATATCGATCGTTTTTGATCTGTCTGAATAAATTTCAAATACATCAGTGGTCGGAGTTTTACAATAATAACTCGATAAATTATCGCTAGTGATAAACTTAGTGTATTTTTACACTTTATCGAATTCCACCAAAACGAACGCGTGTCGAATCAATCGTCGAATTTATGACGTATTATGAAAACAAAGATCGATTTTATTAAGTCATAGAAATCATTTATAATTCAGTGATACAAAATAATCGATAAGAGTGACCTTGTGAAGAAAAACAAACTACACCTTTTTACGGTGGAAAGATAAAAAATATTTTCATTCATTTTATTTTGATAGCTTTAAAAAAATATTATATTAGACATAGACGACGAGGACGGTAGGACTTTCGTGACCATGGTTGCTGTAAACTTGTAAAGTATCCGAAACGTCGGGCATCTAAAAATCTTAATAAACCGCGATAAAATCCGAAAAAGTTGTTTCACTGTAAAACCCCCATTACCCGCATTAAACAAAGGTAACGAGCATTAAACCATTAGTAATAATCGAGACGACGGTTATGGTAAATCAACTTTCGCTGATAGATAGCGGACAGGAGTGCGAGCGCGTACGTTATCTGATAACTGTAAAAGGAGTCACAAGTCATTTACGTCACTTTAAGACTACCGAGTTGTCTCCGATCGTACAAATGAAAGCGTACTAACAATGGTACGTATTAAACATAATGGTACACGGACGGGTGCCGTGTTGATTTTGTTGTACGCTTTCGTAGTTTACGGTTGTGTGAAAGCTCGCGTTGATACGTACCTAAATGTATTGGTGTGTACCGTGTGTTTAACATATCTACTGTTTTCGTTATATGCCTTGTTAACGTATTATTAAACCCATCGAAAACCGAATCATAAAATTTGTTCAATTAAGGCTTTACAAAAGTACTTTTAAATCGTCATTGTCTTATTTTTGAATCGTCATTTTGTTATAAATTAATATGGTTCATGTTGGTAGCACGCTCACACATTCACACTTATCTATACTAATATAATAAAGCTAAAGAGTTTGTTTGATTGTTTGTTTGTTTGTTTGAACGCGCTAATCTCAGGATCTACTGGTCCGATTTGAAAAATTCTTTCAGTGTTAGATAGCCCATTTATCGAGGAAGGCTATAGGCTATATATCATCACGCTAAGACCATTAGGAGCGGAGTCCACGCCGACGAAGTCGCGCGCAGAAGCTAGTTTTCTTTAAAACAAATACACCAATACTTTTTTTACAAATTGTATCGATTCCAATCGTCAGTTGTAGATCGCGTAAAGATATTTCACAGATAAAATATGCTTAAAATAACCCAAACGATAATAATACTCTTTGGAAAGTCAAAGCACGTTTTAAATAATGCACAATCTGATGATTCAATTACATTATCATTTTCAAATTTAAATATAATCTACTTACTCTTTTTTGTCGTATTTATATTCTTTATTAGGGCCTATGCAAACCGCGTTTTTTAATCGCGCCGTCGACGCGCGTTTCTAAAACGCGCGTCGACGGCGCGTTTGTATCGCGCAATACGCGCGTTTGCATCGCGTCTGTATCGCGTGACACGCGCGTCGACGGCGCGTTTTTATCATACAGAGCAGTTTGTTGGCGTTTGTATCGATTCAAACGCGCGTCGATGGCGCGTTTGTATCGCGACATACGCGCGTTTGCATCGCGTTTGTATCGCGTCACACGCGCGTTTGCATCGCGTCTGCATCGCGTGCGTTTTTTAAACGCACGCGCACACACGCGCAATCGCGTGCGTTTTTTAAACGCGATACAGACGCGATGCAAACGCGCGTATGTCGCGATACAAACGCGCTGTTTTAAAGCGCGCGTCGACGGCGCGTTTAAAAAACGCGGTTTGCATAGGCCCTTACACTTTATAATTTTACTAACGTTGGTCATAAAGGAGGTTTAGCCCTTGTCAACTTTTTTTTATATAATTATCTCTAAAAGAGACATCATCAGTCAACCCATATTATAATTGAGATAATCATGTGTCTGTGCTGACGATCTACGTCAGATTGTTGGTGGAAGCTGGATGAGGATTGCGAAAAACCGGGATGTTTGGCGTGAACTTGGGGCGGCCTATGTCTAGCAGTGGACATTAATAGGCTGGTGTTATGTGGTGTGTTTATGTGTCAATTTCATTTCATTGCACTTCATCGTCAGTAAATCAAACTAACATTGAAACTAACATATACAAGATGTTAACACAAAATCCAATATATACTCAACGCTGACATATCTCGTTATTTAAGGCACAAATTGTCTACATAAGGAACAACATCAAAATTACCATATAATACGGAACCAATCTCGTGTAAGAAAGTTACCGTTTCAATAAAATAACACGATACATAAATGTTATACGTTCGTGCGCTTGATTTATTCATGGGACACCATAATAAATAACGAACGATTAACATATTTCCATATAGAATCTTAGATTTTACTATCGCTACGAGATGTATATTCGAAATCGGCGAGTTTTACCTTTAGCTTTGACAGTACGATGTATATAAAACGATGTAAACGCGTCCGTCAATTCAAATTTCATATTACGGATGTAATGCACAAAATGGTTATATGTAATTGGGTATTACCGATGTTACCAAAATACATACCTATATGATGTTAGGATAATCTGTAGTTATAAAAAAAAGTGTATCAGGTCTGTGCATTAAAGATATTATAACAATGTTTTGGTTGATTTTGGAAGGGTTTTTGTTATACAGTAAACTTCAAAACTGATAATTTTTTATTTTTGTGTGTCAGTATTTTGGCTGCACATTTGGCTAAAAGTACTAAATTAAAATAAATAAAACTGCCTATCGAATGAGTATTTTGAGATATAGAGAGTAGCCTATCAGTTCATTTGGATATCCAGCTAACTACATACAGTATTTTATCCAGACTTGTTTCACCGTTCTAGCACAATAAAGCACCGAGCATACCTCCAAACTTTTCCACTTAAAATATTAGAAAGACTAGCTTGAAATAAGGAAAAAAATAACCTTCCTTCTTCTTAAAGCATACCTAACCCTCCTTTTTAAATAGGTAGTTTAAATTTTTAGTTGTAGATGCCGGTAGGGCAAGCAATTAGCTATAAAATTATATATAATTTATGTGGAGTAATTGTGAGGTTTTTTTTCTAAAAAGGGAGGCAAATATCTTAAATTTGGCGTATTAATATATAAGATATCAACTTTGAAACCTACTCAGGCCTCGTTTACGGAGACGCGGAGCGTAGTGCGTAGCGTGTGGCGTAGCTTCTCGCGTGTGTCAAAATATATGAAAATGAACGCGTGTAAAATCGCTTCTCCGTAAACGCACTCATACAACGCCCTACGTTTGAATTTAGTGCGTTCCGCCACGCCACACGCTACGCACTACGCTCTGCGTCTCCGTAAACGAGGCCTTATTATGTAGTTACCAATATTATAAAAGTGTATAATTAACATAATTGTGCATAATTAACATATACAGTAATTGAATTAGCAGCTAAACGTTAAACGAAACACAATCATAAAACGGATAATTAGTTGCATCTAATTTCCACTTTCCCAATAATAAACTCCAGGTGTTACTGAGCTGGTTTAATTATTCTCGAAATGTAGTGCTACTCAACATTCTCGAAACAAAAATATATTAGGTAGGGATCGCTAGTACAAATTTTTCATCTGATTAGTATCAAGCTAATTTTCCGGAAGTAGCTTCATTTTTTTTTTATTTTAGAAAAAAAAACAAATTTTGATGACCTCAAGTTGATGACCTCGTAAGGTCATCAAAAATTATTACTAACCAGCTGATTTTTTTTTCTTTTAGTTAATTAATATTTATATAATTTGATGGCAATATTGTCCTCCAAATTGCGTGGTACGTTATCCCGGTCCTGCGCTCACTGCTGCTCTATCTCCTGCTAACTCTGTTATCTACCACAATCGAGAGTTTTCGAAGAGGAACTTTTTGTTCGTCTCATCCAAATGAAGCCACTCCCGGAAAATTAGCTTGATACTAATCAGATGAAAAATTTGTACTAGGGATCCCTACCTATATTATATAATAACATTTAATATTTATTGACTATTTTGATTTATAAAAATGAATCATCAAATGCTAGCTATTTTATTAAATCGTCATATATCATGCTAGTCTTTGGTAGACAAATAATGTCATTTGATAATAAAAGTAACTTGTTATTCATAGTATTGTTATTTTTAGTTTGCGAGTTTACAATAATTGTAATATTATATAATATATAATTTAAATTATTATACTACTTTCTTAAAAATTTAACGAAGTTTGTAATCTCGACCGAACCTATCTACATATTTCCTTTTAGTGTATTCTCTACCCTACGTGATATTGACAGAATCAACTTTTCTATTATAGCATTATCAAACTTATCAAATATAATAAACGAAAATAAAACAAAAATAGATCATTGAAATTCTATAGAAATACAATTCAATAGAAACGTATTCGATTGCTCCTCGATAGTGAAATTCGCAACAATGGTAGTTCTTGACACCTAAAGTTCCCGCAGACAGTGAATGACCGATAGCAACAACCTCGAGCGATACCTTCGCGGCAACAGACAGCGCTTTCGTAATGAGGAAAATTTAAGACTACCTTCAGTGGAGCCGGTCTTTCATTTACTGGTTGTAACTATATTATAACTTGACAGTTTATGTTGTTACTAGCTTCTGCGCGCGACTTCGTCGGCGTGGACTCCGCTCCTATTGGTTTTAGCGTGATGACACATAGCCTATATATAGCCTTCCTCGATAAATGGGCTATCTAACACTGAAAGAATGTTTCAAATCGGCCCAGTAGTTCCAGAGATTATCGCGTTCAAACAAACAAACAAACAAACAACCAAACAAACAAACAAACTCTTCAGCATTATATATTAGTATAGATTTTAATTCTTTATATTGTGTTATTATTTCTGAAGTACAACTTCTTTACGCGCGCTTGACTTGGAGACTAAGCTGGTGAATACGTGACGGCAGCGTTACGAAAAGTGTGATCGGGCGAGGCGAACGGAAGTTGAGAGGGAGATATAAATTAATGAAGATAGAAAGAAGATAGAAGTTACGTTTCGTAAACTCGTTTTTTATATATAGGTATTGTATATTTAAGTATATAGTAGGCTTTTTAAATTATTCTCAACCAGCCTTACTTTAGAGCGTACTAGATAAGAGTTTTGTAAGTGCACTGTAATTCATTTCTAAAGGGCATATGGCTTGGCATATATGATGTCGTTCATTTTAAAAGGCAATAAAAAGTACATTATCAAATAAAGGGCAAAGTTTATGATAAGAACTCGAGAACTAAATACATATGGGTAGGTACAAACAGAAAAATTATTAATCTACGATGAAAAGAAGATTATATATAAAGTTTGGTTAAATTTAAATGTCTGAAAATCTGTATTTGCATAATATGTAAATGTACTGTAGCTTACGAAATTAACAGGATTGTAGATTTTATCGTGTTTTATTTAATTTACAGTGAAAATCCACCGATTTTATGAGCGCAATATTTTTAAATGCCATTGAAGGACATCGCAATAAATCGGTAAATATAATGAATACATTTTAATTTTATTAATATTATAATTTTATTCATGCCAACGGCTTCATCGTATGATAATTGACGCTCATTGTTTTTAAGGTAAGTTTAGCAATAACACTGACTAAGTTTTTAGCTGATGGGTAACTGGTATTCTTGTTTCGATTTCTGCATGTTTACGAGTATATTCAACAAGGTTTCAATTGAGGTAGGGCACAGCAGAAAATTTCCTGCTCAAAATATGGAGCAGCCCGACTGGGGTAGTACCTCGACCTTACAGAAGACCACAGCTAAATAATACTGTTTTCAAGCAGTATTATGTTCCTGTTGGTGAGTAAGGTGACCAGAGCTCCTGGGGGAGATTGGGGATAGGGTCGGCAACGCGCTTGCGATGCTTCTGGTGTTGCAGGCGTCTATAGGCTACGGTCTTACCATCAGGTGAGCCGTACGCTTGTTTGCCAACCTAGTTACATAAAAAAAAAATAGTTTAATACCTCTACACTTTTCTTAACGATTTTAGAATACGTTGCTATTACGAAGTTTGATATTTCTGTTATATGCATAACAAAAAAAAGGGCAGTTATAGAGACTGCCGATAGGAGTGAAAACTCAGAACTTTTAGTTTTAATATTTGAAATTTCACAATTTTTGAATTAAAACTATGTATTAACATCAATCATGGCTGTGTCGCGAACCCATAAGATTTCCCCTCTACCAAAAAGTGCCCAACGCGGCTAAAGAAGTTTTCACTTAAAAAATTTAAAATCATATACTTCGATGTAAGGAACTTCAACAACACACATTTTAACTTCGCATTGAATTAATTTAAATTACCAAATTAGGTAAGTAGAATACCAAAACTGTCAGAACCAAAAACGATGTCAATCATTGATCTCAGGTGACTTTGACACAATTTGCTTGCAGACCTTAAACTGAGGTAGGGCACAGCAAGAAATTTCCTGCTTAAAATATGGAGCAGCCCGACTGGGGTAGTACCTCGACCTTACAGAAGACCACAGCTAAATAATACTGCTTTCAAGCAGTGTTGTGTTTCTGTTGGTGAGTAAGGTGACCAGAGCTCCTGGGGTGGATAGGGTTGGCAACGCGCTTGCGATGCTTCTGGTGCTGCAGGCGTCTATAAGTTACGGTAATCGTTAGCCATCAGGTGAGCCGTACGCTTTTTTGGCGACCTAGTTAACTATATAAAAAAAAATCGGCCAAGTGTGAGTCGGAATCGCGCACGAAGGGTTCCGTACCATTGACTAAACTAAATATAAGTAAATTTTCTGTAAAATATTTATTCTGTAAAATATTTATTTAATTGTGCCGCTATTAGAAAAATATTATTAGTCTATCGACGAAGTTTTCCTAATTTCTGATAGATGGCGTCGGACACTAATAAAAAACAAAAATAATTATCGCCCTCCTTAAATATTTATTTTATTTTGTTTTTAGTATTTGTTGCTAAAGCGGCAACAGAAATACATAATTTGTGAAAATTTCAACTGTCTAGCTATCGCCGTTCTTGAGATACAGCCTGGTGACAGACGGACGGACGGACGGATGGACGGACAGCGAAGTCTTAGTAACAGGGTCCCGTTTTTACCCTTTGCGTACGGAACCCTAAAAAGACCATGTCTTGTCGAACTCATCAATATATCAGTAGGTAGGAGCCCTAACAATATCCACTTACAAGATAGCCCACGCTCCTGTAACGCGGGGCCGCGCCGCCGCGCCGGGCGTCGTTATAACACAGCCGACTGCCGATGCCCGATAACCTCTGGGACTTTAAACGGTTTAATTGTTGCGTATAACGAAATAACGAAGCCTTCCGCGGACCTGATACACGTCGTCTAACTTTCCTAGATACGAAATGTTTTCGATTTAATTCGCTTTTCACTTTTACCCGCTCCGTGTCTCCGTTAATCGGATTGTTTGTGCCGTATTTAATTTTATTGTTTCGTATCGATACGATTCCAATTCATTAATTGTTAAATTTGAAATTATTTTATTTTATAAAGTTGTATTAGTATTAATGTCATTTTTGTTAAAAACAAAGTAGCAGATGAAAAACAAGAGAAGGCGACACAGTATTTGGCAGGATTGTTACCTTAAAGTGATTAACTCTTACTTATAATTGACAAATGATATTTGTAGTTGTGATGTACAATAAAGTACAAATAAATAAATTAAGTAGCATCGACGTTGCCCTGGTGTAGTAGTGCGTGCACCATGTGGGCGCTCACACACGGGCGATTACGGGTTCAATTCCCGCTCGGAGAAATATTCGTACAAATATTTCGTTCCGGTGTGGTTGTCTGGCCTTGTGGGTCTTCCCAACGTACCTTGGAGAGCACGTTAATCAGTCTACCTCGGTTGTTATCATAGACACCTTATAGCGATCGCTACTCATAGTAGGTAATATATCCACCAACCCGCAGTGGGTCAGCGTGGTGGATTAAGATCCGACCCTTCTCCTAATTGTAATATATTTTAGAACGAAAAACATTTTTTTTTTTATATTTGGCGTTTTTTTTTTTTTGGAAATGATTGTTACTATTGGCCCTATTACTGGCCTTTACAGCGTCACCAGTGAGAGGAGCCGGGTACTATAGGCACCGGCCGCGAAGGAAGATTGTGAGTCATTTTAAAGGGCTCGGGCCCTCGGGGGAGACGCTTCTCCTAAGGGTGTCTCCTAGCGAGATCGCGCCTTGGCTTAGAACGTCATCGGAGTGGAATATTTGGCGTAAAGCGTCTCGTATGTATAGCATTTGGTGTGTCGTTATAATCGTAGGTAAGCGTGTCATGATAATTAGCAAGTCTAATGTCGATTGTATTACTTGAAAACTAGTCAATATGTTCACTACTTCTCGTTTTTTTTTTTTCGTACAGACATACATATCATTTTATAAATACTTTATAAAATAATCTCGACAACAAGTAGGTACTTTCGACATCATAACGATACCTGCATAATTTTATTAAGACATGCTAGAAAAGTTATCTAACATAAAGCACAGCCTACCTTAGGAACAAATGACCGCGTGTGTGGGTATAATCATCATAATTATATCTATTTACTATTTTACTATTTATTTATTTAATGGTATATTATTACATGTATGTATTTTAACCTTAGAATATAGATATATTACATACTACTGTAAAATATACTCTAAGATTTTAACTGAGATAGGGCACAGCATGAAATTTCCTGCTCAAAATATTGAGCAGCCCGACAGGGAAAGTAACTCGATCTTACAGAACATCACAGCTAAATAATACTGCTTTCAAGCAGTGTTGTTGATGAGTAAGGTGACCAGAGCTCCTGGAGGGAATTGCTGGTAGGGTCGGCAACGCGCTCGCAATGCTTCTGGTGTTGCAGACGTCAATAAGCTACGGTAATTGCTTACCATCAGGTGAGCCGTACGGCGTACGCTCTTTTGCCGACTTAGTTACATTTAAAAAAAATGTACTCCGAAAACTGCGGAGATTTGTCTCGGTGTGTCAAGTATAAGTACAGTTCATATGAGAGGTCGTTTAAGCAAGTGATTATACTTAACCGATATATGATCACAAAGGAATTTCACCAATCACAATCAAAATGAACCATCATCTAATAAGTGTAACTAATGAATGGGTGTGTTAAGTGCAGTGCACCTTCGTATAGATACTTCTCTGGTTTATTTACCGTTAAATACCAATTTCGTATTATTCCGTTATAGAGGTGCGAACGATGATGGAACAACCACAACGTAGGTTCTAAGATAATACATTGTAATGTGAGAAACGATTACCTCCTCGTAATAGTAGTGCTTGCTATGTAGATATAAGTCTACCTACATACGAACTTAACACTTCTACTAGGAAATATATATTCGAATCAGTTTTAGTTTCTGGATTTTCGGAAATAAGAGACATTTTAATATCTCACACGTCAGACAATCTTCGTTTTTTTTTCTTTTTATTATTTCATACGAATTTATGTCATTAACCTATTCCATTTACAACACAAAAGCATTAACCTCGAGTAACCCTAAACGCCATATCTAAAACCGGTTACTATAAATTAAAAAAAAAAAACCGGTAAAATCGAGATAAGAACAACAATACCTAACAAAAAGCAACATGACAAAATAAAATTCGGTTTATTACACAGCGTGAGTACATAAAATTTTCAACACAATTGAATTAAAAACATTGAACTTGAAACATTGTTCTAAAAATACCTCTAAAATGACCGTGACTTGTGACGTACATAGTTTCACCCGCGAATTGAAACTACTTATCTAACTGATTGACATTCGTTACTATTTTGCCAGAAGTCGAAAGATGCTCCACTGCACGTGACCATCCTTAATGAACAGGACAATTCTAGAAGAAAGGAGAAGGGAAGATCGGGACTCACAAAGACAACTTCGTGAAATTACCTTCGAAGCAGGAAACATGAGATTTAACCGCAGTAACGTTATTATAGATCGCTAAAAAAAGTGATATTATATCAAGAAATATAGGTATAACTTTTATTGCTACTAAAAGTCATCTTGTTTTAAATCCAACAATCATCGCAAAAACCGACAATATGATCTATATTTTTAAATCATATTAAGTACCAATGGAACTGACCAGGATGACTAGGAAATCAGCAATAGTAAGGTACTCATTATCTCCTTCAATAAACATTCAAAACAAAAACAACCTAAATGCTTTCAATGTGGAACTCAAAATACATCTGAATGTCGCCTAGTAATCTTGACATTGGCACCTGGCTGGCAAATAATTATTCTATAGTGCGAAATACAAATAGATTGAGGCGAGATAGTTGTGAAGAACGTATGAAGTAATTTTGTTGCTGTTTTTAAAGTGCAAAAAATTTTTACCAAATTTTCGTTTTAGATGTGACCGTGATAATGTATTTGACGGAAGAAATTATTAGACAAGTATAAGATCCATCCTCCAATCCACTACTGCACATAATTTTTTATTAAAAACTTCTTGAACTAATACCAAAGGCCAATTAAAAGTTTCTAGAGATCGAACTTAGCGTCAATTTTCAAAGGACGATTGAGTGGACATTACCATTCCAGCGTTCTTCATAACGAGCCCCCAAAGAGAACCTTACAACTGCCATAGTTAAGAACAATAATCACGATTCAGCCTGTAATATCCCACTGTTGGGCATAGGCCTCTTCCCCATGTAGGAGAAGGATCGGAGCTTAATCCCCCACGCTGCTCCAATGCGGGTTGGCGGATATATTCCCTACTATGAGTAACGATCGCTATCCGGTGTACATGATAACAACCGGGACCGACGGCTTAACGTGCTCTCCGAGGCACGGTGGGGAGACCCACAAGGACTGCACAAAGCCAGACCACGGCAAACATCTGTATGGCCAATACAAATGTTGTCGTGTGCGGGGATCGAACCCGCAACCGCCCGCGCAACAGTCAATCGCAATCCAGTGCTGTGACCGCTGCACCAACGCGGCGTCAAGAACAATAATATCAACAAATATTTCAATAATATTTCAGGTGTAAACTATTAATGTCAATAATAGTTTACATCTAAAATTAAAGAATGAAATATAGACTTAAAAAGCCGGAATTTGGAACTTTGCGCAACGAGATGAAATTATTTTGTTGTCTGATCTTATAATGATATAACCGTGATAATAGGTAAATTGGTCCTTTATTGGTCACACACATGGCCGGATCTACCATATGGCTTTTTGGGCTTCAGCCTTCAGCCCAGGGCCGCGTGGATTCAAGGGGCCCCCAGCTAAGTCAATTCAGAGTAAAAAATAGACAACAATGCGAAAGAATCAATAATTTTTTTAAATTCTTTATTCTTATATTACTTCGAACTGACAGTTAAAATGTTCGGACGCCATTACACATTCATTTCAATCGTGGTCTTTGGTGGGCCCCTAATTAGTATTAGCTGAGGGCCCCTAATTAGTATTAGCCCAGGGCCCCCTGACCTCACGGTCCGGCCCTGGTCACACAAATGAGAAATAACCTTGGCTTTACAATACAAGTCAACAGTTAGTTTACAAAATATGTTAACAGCTGTTATTTAACTTTATGAACAAGCATGTGGTCAAAATATTATTTATCAAGTCTAGAAAATGTAATTTAATTACTTAGCTAACACTAGTCAAAAGACAGATCGTTTATATTACCAATTTTGTGTGTAAGTTATTAAGTAATGAGTGAGTTTCGATATAACCACATCAAAATTTTGGAAATCTATTTATCTAATTGATACTATTCCGCGACGTTCGACGCTTAGACAAATAAAAAGATTTTATTACCACTCAGTATACATTCGTATACATATTATGTCACACAACATAGTATTTTAGAATAAGGAAAATTACCCTGGGTTTCGTTTTAAGCATTATATAGGTTTTTGAATAAGTTTTTGACCATAAAAGACATTATCATTGTGATTTATATGTAAAACAGGATGCTCACTATTTTGTTGTCTGTAATTTTATTTTTTCGACATTTAAGTGCTTTTGTTAGCGACTAGCGTCAAGCAGTTTTTAATGACAAATACCTATATTATGCCGTTTATACTAGTAGTCTAGTACACACGATTATTTTAAAATCGCAAAGTGGAATAATTTTACGATTAAGAATAATCTATACATATAAAAGAGATTTCCACCCATTGACTCATCACGATATCTCTGGAACCATAAGGCGTAGAGACTTGAATTTTGGTAGGATTTATTTTGGTAAGGAATTTTTTTTCGGATTTTACGAAATTCCGCCCACAAAAGGGGGTTGCGGGGGTTAATAACATAACTATATGGCAAAACAACGTTTGCGGGGTCAGCTCGGTCTATATTATGTCAAGTGTTCTTACAAGCTTTTTATTATATGACGGTAATGATATCCTGGTTTTTTTCCTGATTAAAATTTAATATCTACTTTTGTTCGAAGCTTATTATTTTGTTTTCATTGTCTGTTTATTATTAATAAAAACCTGACCATACGTGTATATCTACGTGTTTTAGTCAATTTTTAAGTCTGGTTTGTAATAACGAAAAACCTCGATGGCATATCCAAATTGTTATTTGATGTTTTGCACTGGAGCGGAAACCATTAATTTTCAAGGTCTTAGTTAGTGCTTCTGAAAAATTCTTGTTACGCTATTTCTTTGTCAATCAAAATGTGATTACTTACCACAGATGTGATTACGAATTGAATGATTTCAGCCAGTGACATTCCACACACACTGCTGGTCAGAACTCGTTCTCCGTATAGGAAAGGATTGGAGCTTAATCCGCCATACTGCTCTACTGCGATTTTACGGATATTTTTCCTACTATGAGTAACGGTCGTTGTCAGGTGTCTATGATAACAACCGGGAACTGAAAGTTTTACGTGCTCTCCGAGGCACGGCGGGGAGGACACAAGGACTGCACAAACACCCAGACCACGGAAAATATCTGTATGGCCAAAATATATGTATATACTTACAAATGTGGAGTAACATAAAAATGTCTTTTTGGGAATTTAAGGAACAGTGTTAAATTCCTCATTACCATCGCAAATTGAGGATCCACCGACCAGACGGGTGTTGTCTCTGGTTGGCTACTGCCCCCTGGCGGTTGTCGTCGGATTCTTATATAGGTATATGTTCAATTGCTCGGATAACTTTAATATCGCGATGTAGGACACGTCAGTTTTTCTCTAGTTTGTATGTTGCGTGATAGATGTCGCCATATCTTTGTGTACAAATAAGTGGACAACAGCTAGTTAACCATGCACTTAAATTATAAGGGCACTACGATCACCGTTACCGAGGAACAAGTTCCGTATCTGTGTTAACTTGTTAACTTATTTTCGTCTACGTGCATGCACATCGTGGCTGAGTTATAATTGTATTTGCTCGCGAACCAAAAAAAAAAAACGACTTCAATTACATCGACAAGTAGTAGGTACCTACATCGTAGATAGTCGAAAAAAATAATCAATTAAAAACGCATTATTAGGGATCTCGGATCGAATTTAAATGGGACCACACACACACACCAAGTTATTTAAAAAAAGAATCATCAAAATTGGAGTTAACACGAAAAAAAATACAATCGAATTGAGAACCTCCTGAACCTCCTTTAGAAAAAGTCTAAAGTCGGTTTAAATTAAGTTATAGCCAAGCTAAATACAATCTCCACTCTGTATAGGTATTTAAATACAGCACTGCTATACCTCTATATTTAGTCATGCTTTCGATTTCCGCTCGTCGAGTTTTACTTTTAAGGCCACTCGCTTTTTGTCGCGTCTGTCCGGTAGCTAGCGGGTGAATTATAAATACGTTTAAATTAAAATACCATTAGAAAATATTTATTTGTCTAGTCATCTAGTGTAACTGAAGACAGTTTTGTTTTTAAATAATTATTTACGTGTGTGTATAATTATTGCGTTTAAGTGTAACTTAATTATTCTTTAGGAGTTTAGGGATACCATAATTATGTAGAACAGACTTCCGTAAAATTTAAGAAAATTAAATTGACGCAAAAATAATTAAAAAAAAAACTATTTCGTTTATAAAGATGTACACTTTTTTATTGTTTTTTAAATTTATATATAAAATGTGTAAAACTTAGTTTTTTTTTATTTGATCAACGCCTATTGGAATTTAGAGGAGTTTATATTTTTCGTTCTAATTTTCATTTTCATTCTTGTTTCGCTACGTTAAACTCGTAATTATTTCAGATCAACGCTACGATTTACAAATATTTGTAACCAGGGCCGGATCTACCATATGGCTTTTTGGGCTTCAGCCCAGGGCCCCGTGGATTCAAGGGGCCCCCAGCTAAGTCAATTCAAAGTCACAAATAGACGACAATGGAAAGAATCAATAATTTTATTTATTTTAAATACTAGCTTCTGCGCGCGACTTCGTCGGCGTGGGCTCCGCTCCTATTGGTCTTAGCGTGATGATATATAGCCTATAGCCTTCCTCGATAAATGGGCTATCTAACACTGAAAGAATTTTTCAAATCGGACCAGTAGATCCTGAGATTAGCGCGTTCAAACAAACAAACAAACAAACAATCAAACAAACAAACTCTTCAGCTTTATTATATTAGTATAGATTCTTTATTCTTAGATTACGAAACTCCAAACTAACAGTTACAATTTTACACATTCATCTCAATCGTGGTCAATTTTGGTGGGCCCCTAATAAGAATTAGCCCAGGGCCCCCTGACCTCACGGTCCGGCCCTGTTTGTAACTAAGTTTAACTGACGAAGTTCGTACCGCCATTATTTTTTTAATTTTTACCTGACAATAACGAAAACAAAAAAAATACCAAATTTGGTGATTCAATCAGTAGATATACTTCGGCAGTTTATATTTATTTTCACGAACATTACGTGTTTAGAGATGTATTTTCTTGCAATGTACCTACTATTTATCCGTAGCCTCAGAACATAAAGTAAAATATATTTTTAAATGACTTCCAAAAAGGGGGGGGAGGTTCTCAATTCGATTGTATTTTTATCGATATAATAGACGAAACAGACGCAGTCGCAGGTAACTAGTCATGTAACGCCATCACGTGAGTTGTATGGAGTCAATGCTATCTCTCATCTCAAGCACTCGATCTTCTTGATCCGAAAACGATAAGGGGATGTCTCCACGAGCGAGCGTATCGCCGGCGATACGCTCGCTCGCGGAGACATTTCCATACAGATTGCTGTCTCTCCTGTCTCTGGAAACAGCTCCATAGAGAGTCAGTGTATAGAAATAGGTGGCACGACGATACTATCGCCGGCGATACGCTCGCTCGTGGAGACAGCCCCTTAGTGGTACCTAATCTTAAATATTACAATTTAAAAATATTTCAAATGTTACAATGTATTTCTTGTTACTTTAATAAGTATTAATTTTCATTTTCTCATATTCATAGCACACCATAGGCTATATTTAGTGACAAAATAATAAAATTATTAGATAAAAGAGCTTTTATTTACGTATTTTATACTAGAAATTAAATTAATAAGAGAAATATACTGATGTTGTGTATATTCTTTATTGAGTTATAAAAACTGTTTCGCGTATTCAAAATGCTGTTTTATTACTAATAATTTGTGTATTTTATAACTGCTGTTTAGATTTTACTACTTTACCCGACTTAATGCTTTCAAATACAATTTTCGCAAAATAAATTAATGGTTTAATTTTTAATACCAATAATTTTATACTATTGGTATCTTAGTAAGGAGATTGTTAGTACGCAAAAATATTTAATTTCATTAATTTTTAAGTTAAACTAATTTTATTACATTACTTAAGAGAAGAAAATTCGTCACAATCGAAAAAAATACCGCAATGGTTACACAATTTTTTTTAAGTCATATAGATTATATTGACATATCAATTTCTAATGTCATTTCAAATTGGGCGGGTTATAGGCGATTGCGACGTGACGTACGGCGCCAAAGTAAAATAACGGAAGAACGTCGACACAGTTACTCGATAACGACCGATAAAAACATTAAAAAATCACGGTTTACGATGTTAATGTAATTTCAGTCATAAAAAAATAGTTTAACAATATGAATGAAACATTACTCACATTTTAAATGGCATTATTATTATTTTTTTTAATTTTCAACAATAATGCAAAGGCAAATGCTTACCAAAAAAAAAATTATGAAAATAAGATAAAAAAGTGAATTAGGTAAAAATAGGACAAAACATTTAAAACAAAAGAAGATTCAATGTTGTTGAAAGAAGTTTCAGTGGTTCAATGAAGTACCTCAAAATATATTATTTTATTATACACAATAATATTTAAATGATGAAATAAATTGTTCTAAAGAGTAATAACCACATTTTGTAGATAGCCTATCCTTTTTTATATCTTCTAAGGTTAAAAGATTTGATTTATTTTAAGTTTTTATTATATTCCATATCTAAGAGACATAAACTAATCCATTTTAAATTAACAAAAGAATAAAACTTTTAAATACTGTCAATTACAATTTCATTTCCTTTCATATAAGAATCCAATTATATAAAACAATACATAAAAGAGATATGTATAACGTTTAATATTTGTAGATGTTAACAAAGATTAAAACAATGTTGCTATATTAAAACACTATGCACATGTTCATTTCCTATTGAACATGTTTAAATAATTAAAAAAATAATCATTCTCTTTTTAAATTATATCAAGAGTAACTTTCACTATTTAATTTACTTACCCGTCTGTTGTAACCGAGTTCACTGACAAAGCCTCAGGGAATGTCATCTCATGATGGGGTTCCTCTCTTTCCTTCTCCTCTGGTAAATCTTGGATATCCCGAGGCTCATCGGGAGGTTCAGTCGACTGATCCTCTTCAATATCTGAAGATTTCTGTGAAACATTACGTAGACCAGACAGGTCGAGGTTATTGTTACCATCTTCAGTTTGAAGGGCTTCTGACACCACCAGTATGAAGAGAGCACAACTAAAATAGAAGGTACGGTATTATTATCAATAAAATCTACAGCTGATTTGACAGAAAATGGCAAATTTTTACAATTTTACTTACCTTGAAAGCACTGAAATAGTCAGTAACGACGTGTAAATTATATACAGCCCACCCTTCATCGTAATATTAATGAAATATCCACAGCCCAGTTCATTTTGTGCGTAAAATTAAAACATATTCACAGCGCTCTCGAATGAATATTAAAAAATCACAAATAACTTAAACCACACATTTCACTTACACATGCAAGTCATATTAATTAATTTATTTACTTTACATAAAAAAACAGCTGTAAATTCGATACGTTAAAAATTTAAGACATGAAAAGAGTGCACGAACATTTTCATCGAATCTAATTTGACAGTTACGAAATTCCAAGTATTTTACGGCTGAATGATCAATGTCTCACGGTCGGCTATTGGCTGAAATCAGCTGAATTCATCGATTGATAAAGATTCCCCAATCAAAATATAACATTTAACACGAAAGCTTTTTTATCATTGGTTATTTTTCAATCTGTCAGTTCTGTCACACGTTTCTATATACGCAGATGCTGAAATAAAGTAATTTTTATATATCAAAAGTTCAAAGAACTATGTAATAAAAATACTATTATTTTAAAACTGATTTTCAATGAGAAAACGATAAACGAATAGAATATAAATAATCGTTGAAAATAAGTAAAATTCGTATTGGATTGATAAGAAAAATTACGTCAAACAGACTAGAGGTCGCTTTCTTTTCTGCCAATTTTGCCGCATCGACATCAACACTCAACAGTCAAGTTATTTTAGTTATACGTTAAATTGTTTTAAATTTAAGTTAAAATGGAAGCATTATACGCAATACCGTTTAATGTTCTCGAAATACCAAACATTAAAATTAAAAAGCCATCATGGTTGCAGCCTCCGTCTGCAATGACAACGTTTTCTTTAGTCTTATTTTCATATTTCTTAGTGACTGGAGGTTAGTTAATTCTTATATGATTCTAATATTTTGGTGTGAAAAATTTCTAATAAGTAATTTGTGTGTGTTTTTGTGTTATAGGAATCATATACGATGTGATTGTTGAGCCGCCTAGTGTTGGTTCTACGACTGACGAGCACGGTCACTCAAGACCAGTCGCGTTTATGCCGAATAGAGTAAACGGCCAGTACATCATGGAGGGGCTCGCTTCTAGCTTCCTATTCTCACTAGGAGGTCTCGGATTCATAATACTCGATCGGACCCACAACCCGACCACACCTAAATTGAACAGAATTTTACTAATCTCTGTAGCCTTTTTGTGTATACTTGTATCATTCTTCACAACATGGATATTCATGAGGATGAAGCTGCCGGGCTACTTGCAAAACTAATCAGTTTCTATCAATTATGTTAATGCATAAGTTTGAATTATATTTTTACACTGCTCTTAAGTTTTATTTAATACATAAAATCTAGATCAGACGGATTAATATATAACAGATATCTTTTTGAAATTATACAAATTGGAAAGTATACAAATTATTATTAAAGTAACATTCTGTCTAATTGGCTATTTTCATTTCTTAAATTGTTCTTTTACAAACAATTAAAATATTATTTATATGAAATTAAATCATTATTGATTTGCTAGACTTTTTGCAATTATTAGACTACTAACAAAATGGCTATATTTGTGTGTTTAAACCATGCTGATGAGTGATTTTTGTCAACTAGTAGTCACTAACAGCTATTGAGTGCTATTTCTTTTTAAATTTAATTTAAATAAAATGTTGCTTCTATTTCATTATTGCTAAACCTTAAGTTATTGGAACTGTGCTAGCTGAGATGTTTTATAACATAATAAATTATACCCCCAGTAAATATCCCTGTGATTGATGGGCCGCCTAATAGACTCATCTATACATATAATAAAATGGTAGGAAAGTCAAAACTGTACATTGAATATTTTTTTAAAAGAATACTTGGGGTGTGATCTACAATCGATACCGAAGCCAAAAATATAGTTTTTAGAATTTTTGTCTGTTTGTCTGTATGTATGTCCGGGATAAACTCAAAAAGTACTGCATGGATTTACTTCAAATTTGGCACGAATATTGTTAAGAAGTCGGGTCAGAACATAGGCTATATATTATCACGCTATCACCTACGGGGAACGAGCAGTGAACCTTTATTTCTTCAAATGTATGTCCGGGATAAACTCAAAAAGTACTGCATGGATTTACTTCAAATTTGGCACGAATATTATTAAGAAGTCGGGTCAGAACATAGGCTACATATTATCACGCTATCACCTACGGGGAACGAGCAGTGAACACACGCAGACGACGTCGCGGGCAGCAGCTAGTCTTAAATACATTTGTATTTTTAGAACTCTGTAAAAGTTTAATTATTTTATTGGTTTAGTAGAATCCTTTTTTTTAACAAGTGGGCTTAAATTAAAAATTCAACTATATTTTTAAATTTTTATTAATTTCATTAAACAATAAATAAATAAAGTCTTATTAAATATTTGGCAACTTTGATCGAGTACAGGTCAATAAATTTAAAATACATCACAAAACAAAAACATTGAAAAAAATAAAATTTTATATAATTTTCTAAATTAAATAATTTAACTAAGGAAGACTGCTGTCATGAGAACATCAATTTTATTTAAAATCTAATAAAAATTGATAAAATTACACTATTTTTCGAGAAATTTGAGATAAATTGTTGATTATTTACTTTTTACTAAGTATCGTAATTATCAAAATTGAGTATTTCTTGATTTCTTCACAGTCTTATTCTGAATGAGCTGAAAAAAAGTAATAATTATTATTATAACAATAAATAAACGCCTTATGCTTAACACACAAAACCCAGACCACGGCAAACATCTGTATGGCCAATACAAAATAATATTTGCCAAGAGCAATATTAAACTCGCAAACCAAAAAATTATTTATCATAAATATATATATTTTTGGACAGCAATGCAGTTTTCAACATTAATTTATCATAAAATAATAAAACACTGTCTTTATTATATTAGTATACATTACAGCAGTGGTCGGCAACGCGCGGCCCGCGGGCCGCATGCGGCCCGCGGAGGTCTTACTTGCGGCCCGCGAATGTTTTGTAAATAAGTTATAAATATCAACATAAATGCATGAACGAACATGGAACGAACCGCGATCGCGTAACACGTAGAATTAAAACCAAACTGGCAGATATATGATGTGACATTTTTCATTCAGCGACAGATTTGGTGAGTTTGAAAAGTTTCAAGCAAAGAAGATTTTTGCAAACCCTTTTTCCTGTGATATTCAGGAAGTACCGAGTCATTTACAAATGAACGTGATTGATCTGCAATGTCATTACATTGCAGATCAATCACAACATGCGTCTAGAAAGACCTGTGTAAACAATCCAAATAGATTTTGTTACATTTGTGGCAAATAAACATTCAAAAAATTCTGTTTAAATGTGTCAGACTTCGTTAATAATGCTTACATGGAGTACTATCAACGGCCATTGGAAACAAACAACAAGCACTGGATACCCAATATAGTGTGTAAAACGTGTGAATTTTTTTTCTGAATAAAGTTTGAACGTGGTTTGAACAAAATTTCACAGAGCTTAATGTTTGCATATTTCAAGTTTTATTGTTAAAAATTTTCGGCATTGAGGCAGAAATAATAGTAATTATTAACATATTCCTTGTGCATAGCGTTTTTAGAAACCAATGAGAAAAAAATATCAAAAAATCTTGTGCAGTAAGGTCCGGCAAATTCGTGAATTGCGGTGGCCCAATACTTTTGCACACTGTTGAAAATCATTTACCGTTCTACAATATTATATTTTATGTAATTATTAACGTTATAATCTTTATTTATGGTCCTCTCAAACGTCTCAAGTGTTTTGCCCATAGTCACCACGCTGGGCAGGCGGGTTGGTGACCGCCAAGTGAAAGAAAAATATTTTGTCAGTTATATGGAAAAAACAGGGTGGCCCAAAACTTTTACACGCCACTGTATATCCAGATCGTTTCCAAAATTTAGTGCTGAGAATTTAAAAGCTGGAATTTTCGAAGGACCACAAATTAGAAAATTAATAAACGATGTAAATTTTACTGAAAGTATGACAACTGCTGAAAAAATACCTGGAATTAGTTTTTTTGGCTTGTAAAAAACTTTTCGGGAAATAAGAAGTCCGTCGACTTTCCTGACCACGTCAAGCAGTTACCATTATACGTTCAGCACCTTGGATACAACATGAGCATTAAGATGCATTTCATTTATAGCCCTTGCTACCTTGATCGATTTTCTGTAAATCTTGGACATTTAAGCGAGAAGCAGGGAGAACGCTTTCATCAGGATATTCGCTTCATGGAGGAGCGCTACCAGGGCTATTGGAGTGAAAGTAAGATGGCCGACTACTGTTGGATTATCCAGAATAGTAGTAAAACTCCAACTTATTCAAGAAAGTTATATAAAAGAAAATGTTGTTTAAATATAAATTGTTATATGACGGGAAACCATGTTTTTTTGACAAAAATAGCTACCCTTCATATCTCAAAATGTAGAGCTGCTAGCAAAAATCTGAGTACAAATTTAGAATTAGGGTAGAAAATGCAGCTAGATCCATAAAAAAATCCGCGATCACGATTCAGCCTGTAATATCCCACTGTTGGGCATAGGCCTCTTCCCAATATAGGAGAAGGATCAGAGCTTAATCCACCACGCTGCTCCAATGCGGGTTGGCGGATATATTCCCTACTATTAGTAACGATCGCTATCAGGTGTACATGATAACAACCGGGACCGACAGCTTAACGTGCTCTCCGAGGCACGGTGGGGAGACCCACATGGACTGCACAAACACCCAGACCACGGCAAACATCTGTATGGCCAATACAAATATTGTCGTGTGCGGGAATCGAACCCGCAACCGCCCGCGTAACAGCCAATCGCAATCCAGTGCTGTGACCGCTACGCCGAAAATGCTGTTGTGCTGTATAATGTAAGTATTACGTGTACGTATTAAATTCCATATGTTTTAAAAAATTTTAGCATTTTCATTTTTTCTATGGGATATGACCAATTATATTGTAGGTATCAGGTAGAGTCTATGGTTTAAATAATAAGTGCGGCCCGCCCTTAGTTTATTTGGCCACCTCGTGGCCCTTGCCTACCAAAAGGTTGCCGACCACTGCATTACAGTATTAATTATACACTTATCCAACCACACCTACATTCAATTCTTTGCTTTGTTTATATTTTTGTAATGTGAATCTATACTTAATATATAAAGCTGAAGAGTTTGTTTGTTTGGTTGTTTGTTTGTTTGTTTGTTTGAACGCGGTAATCTCTGGAACTACTGGGCCGATTTGAAAAATTCTTTCAGTGTTAGATAGCCCATTTACCGAGGAAGGCTATAGGCTATGTATCATTACGCTAAGAACAATAGGAGCGGAGTCCACGCCGACGAAGTCGCGCGCAGAAGCTAGTACTAAATATATTTAATAAACATTACACACTCAAAAGGAAAAGGATATGAATCCTGTGTCAAGAAACACACAACACAAACACCCAGAAAACATTGGTATGTTCTATACAAACAGTTTTCATGTGTGGAGATTAAAACCCTATAACCAAACCATATAAATAAAAAAACTCTACCACCTAACCCAGTGATCACTAGTATATTAGTCAGTCAGTCAGTTACTGCAACTACTTGGCTAAAGTAACATCTAAATAATGTATAAGAGGAACAAAAATCCAGTAAGGTCAGGGTGGCTAATTCCGGCATAGTTTTTTTTCGACTTATATTTGAGTGCCCGTATCCGATGAACGTTTTGATCTATGATCAATGTGATGGTCTCATGAAAATAACAATGTTGTAAGCTACCAAATACAGTGATCTTATTTAATTAAACTATCACCAGTACCAGAATATACAACTTTTTTTAAAACTTGACCAGTAGACGGATTTTTTCTTCTAAATCGGGAAAATCCGTCATACTGGAAGAATTTATTGAAATCTTTAGTTGTTTTAAGAAAACACGTAATAATGACATGCGTTCGTAAGAGACAGTCAATTCTGTGCTTAACGACTTCAAAAATAATGTCTCTATCAGGTTAAATAGGTAAAAATCATTTTTAGGGGCTATTTCGGCATATCTAAAGAAGCAGAGGTGGTCAACATATTTTAGTAGAGCGTTATTAAATATTTTTATTATATTCGATTTGAGTGAGTTGGGTAATAGAGTGCAATCAAGTTATTTATGTAACTTACGTGTTTAAAATCATCTTAAATTAACACATATAATGTTCATTCCCGTAATATTCTTGTGAGATAAACAAATTTATGCTGACGACGTCGCGGATGAAATAAACACTTTAATTTAGCAAACTTAAGATAAAAGCACACAGAAAAATACCTATGTATGTAATTATCTGGATAAAGTTAAGGTACCTTCATATAATAAAAATACACATTTGGTATCGTAAATACTTTTAATTCAGTAACAAACTTAAAACCTGTCAAAATCAAATGGTATTTTAGTCTTAATAAAGTTAACAATCAGTCATAATTATATTCTCCAACAATATTTAGGTAACACTTCTACAATCCAAAGCCATATGTTTCCACAATATGAAGACAGGATGCAAGATTCATTTCAACTTCGGAAGATAGAGTGGTTTTCCTCCCAATCATATTGGAGCGTCTTTTTTATGTACGTGGTCCATTATTGATAATTTTGGAATTTTGTATACTTGTGCAACTTTGTAACCACTTAAGGTACCATTACGCACTGCTAATACGGCTTCACGTAGTTTATTTTTATCATAAGCACCTCTATTTGTACGTCTTGTATATGTACCTACGTACCATAATGAATGACGGCGACGTTTAGTTGAACTGAAACAATTTAATTAATTCAATTTAGTACCAACCGAATTATCTAAATTCACTATATATACCTACATACAACGACTATTTGTGATCATTAAAAAAAACATTAAAAGAACTCCAAGTAAGTACATATACTGAATATTGAATGGTTCTCTTTTAAAAAGTTGGGACAAAAAAGGTTTACGATCTCTGAAATGGGGCAAATTCGACATATGACGATCTAGCCCCATTCAAAATAGACGGAATTATGCACTTAACGATTTCGAGGGTATAAATTTGTTACGTTGAATAATCTAATCATTTGCAGCGTTATCTTGCAAAAGAATACACGAAACCTTTACAAGGACCCTACACTATAAATATATAATTCATTCGACACTGTAAGTTGCATAATTTTAAACTTACCTTCGAAAATACAGCAGCGTGTGACACTCACATTTCACTTTAAAAAAGCAACTGGACTTTGAAGACTGTTTTAACCCATTTTTATAGCGACTACCGCCATCTAAGGAATTTTATTTGAAGTTAAAAGCAATGCTGTCTTACCGACACTTCTACAAACGCTGCAACTCGACTGTAACGAGCATAATTTCAAGTAGACGGTTACGCCCCATAGACGGAATTAGCCACCCTGACCTTAATTCTCAAAATCTCGCACATTTATGTAAAAATAAACAAATATAAAAAGGATTAACAGACACTTACTGACAAAAATCTGAGCTTTTATCAATGATATGTTCAAACTCAGCAAATGACAAAGCACCGTCGTCATCAAGATCTGCCTCTTCTAGAACGTTCTGGACTAACTGCTGGATTTCTGAGTCATTGAGCTTCATTTCAGGACCACACAGGCGCTCTATTACTTCTCTGAGGTCAGATACACCAATCATATCATCACCGTCAAAATCTGAAATATCATTATTTTATATTTTATTTGCAAGGTTTGAATCAAAAACGAAAGAAAAAGATATTTATTTGGATTAAAGTATTACAGAGAAAGTAACAGGACAATTTAGCAACATATCTAAAGTAGTTGTCCAGACAAAGGGCTTCACTCAGCTTGGGCTGCATCTGTTAAAATACAGTGCTTTTCTTCCGTGAAGCCATCCTTTTAAAACTTAAAAAAAAAGTTTAATGTTGAACAAACTTTTGTGTCCACTTACACTATAATTTATATCGGGGATGTCAAATACGGCCCGCAATCGCAAATGTGTCACAGAAAGAAGAAACATGACTACACTTGATTCCTCAACAGAAGTTTTAAAAGGTGCACACTACATTTTTTTACTTGAATCTTGCCCAAATACACGTTCTAAGTTTATATCCTCTGCAAAATTGAGTCTGTTTGACACCCCCTGATTTATATGTATGACCTATTGTATGTGGTCCTGTGACTCTTGCAATAGTGCGAAATATTGGGAAGTCAAAATCAACAACAAATGTAGTAAAATATCCCATACAATAACGTACTTCCTACATTTTAGTGTGTACAAGGAAGCAAGTTAATGGTCCTTACCAAAAATCCTAAATGCGTGTTCAGCCTTGACAGCTTTAGGTGCATTGTCACTGAACACTGACATCATGTCGAGAAAATCCTCAAATGTACAATCTCCATCGTTACTTGAGCTGAAAACTTTGCAAATTCTGTCTCTGAACGGATTGACCCTTAACTCAGGGTACTGTAAGATTTTAGCCATTGGCAGCTTGGCGTTCTTGTTGTGACCTACTTTCTCTGGGGCCAGGGCCTTGAATTTCTGATGCGCACTAAAAATAATTACGCTTTATTAAATATTTTTTATAAGTATGATAAACGAAAAAATGAAAGGAAAACAAAAATTATTTTTTTGAATGCGACACAATAAGTAATACTTTGTTTAATTCAGTATGTATTACCAAATCCCTTCCATTCATACTAAATAAACGTTACGTACGACGTAGAAAATAAAAAAAGGAAATTGAAAAACTGATAATTATGTAAGATCAATTGACAATAACACGTTAAATTATTACTTACTAAAGCACCTCCTTTTTCGTGAAATATGTGAGGTCCTGTAACAGAAAATTAGTCACTTTTTTAGTGAGTCGTAGATATAACAGCTACAAAAGACATGGAATTTTTTACTTACTTCATAGTCTTGCAGTTCTTCCTCTGTAAACTGGCTTTTGCCCTGACCCATATCAGATATAGTTTTTCTTTTATGCCTTTCTTTACACAATTATTGTTAATTTACTACAATAATTACGAAAGTAAACAATAACACACCTAACCTGTCAAGTAGTACTGTCAATGTCATTCACAGACTACTAGAAAGATGTCATTTTTAGCAACGTACCCGTATAGTCTGTCTATAAAGTCGTGAAATTTAATGAGGGCGCTGTTAATAACACGTAGCAAACACATAGCAACACTGTATAGTATGACATAAATGACTTTGATACTTGCAATATTTTATTTACCTACTATTAAAAACATGAGTCTGAGTGTGAATAGATACGAAAATGTCAGTTCGTTTAGGTAAAATGAGTAAATAAATAAGACACATATCATATTTTGTTTGTTTAATTTATAAAGAAATATCAATGAAATAGATCTGCTTTGAATGAAAAAGTACACATTACAGCAAAAAGAGAGGATTATCTAAATATTATCGTATAAAACAGAAATTTAAAAGAAGAATTGCAAAAAAATATTAGTTATATTGATGAGAGTTATATTCACGACTCATACTGTACATGTAGGAAGTGAAAAAGGCTTTGTACCAGACTGTCTACTCTTATTTAGTGGAAGAAATAAAATAGAAGATTATCACTCTGAAATGAATGCGAATAAATTCACTAAAAGGATTACGGAAAAACTTATTCCCAACCTACACGAGCCATCTATTTTATTGTTTTTGGCAATGCTCCTTAACATTCAGTAATTTACAAACAAAACACCAAACACCAGTACTCGTGTCGATGATATAAAATTATGGTTATTAGAAAATAATATTCCATTTAATTCATCGCTAAGGAATGTATTAACTTGAGTAAAAAATAAAAAACCAAATCCTATATATGAAATAAATACTATTTTGGGAGAACATGGGCATACAGTAGTTCGGCTTCCACCATACCACTGTGATCTTAACCCAATAGAGCTAATTTGGGCACAAAAAAAAGGTAGCTGCAAGTAATATTAGATCTCGTGACGTGAAACAATTGACAGAAGAAGCATTTAATAACATCACAGTTGAAAACTGGAAAATTGTTGCGAACTTGTAAAAAAAATAGAAAAGGATTATTATGAACGAGACAGAACATTATACAAAAATATAGAGACGAATTAATATTTCAAGTAAGAAGCGACAACAGCAGCACTTCTTTCACTTATCATCGGATTCTAAAATCTAAAATTATCCATTTCTTTCTTTGGCCGGCCTTTCCTATGTTTCCCAGGAGTTTCAAACTTTCCATCATTTTTAAAGCCTTCGTTGACTATCCGTCTAACTGTACTCTTTGATTTTCCTGAAAAAGATAAGTTTAAAAATGTTAATGGAATGGAAATATAAGTTACTGACATGAAGCAATTGATTCAAATTTAAAATTGGAAAACTTGAGACTAAGTTATATTATATCCTTAAGTATCAAAAAATTCGTCGTACTATAATGTGACCTCTATACTCTGTCTCATCTAACCTAAAAATTTGCAATGTAAACAATGCCTTTTTTGGTCTCCAAAACGTAAATTATGTAAATTTTTAAATTCAGGCAGGATAAACACAAACAATAACACGATATCATACCGTCATAGATGCTGTTCGCCCATAAACATCGTCCAAATCACACAAAATTCGTCCAGCTTCGAACTCCGCCAAACATCGCTGGAAAACTTTAAAAATCACTTCCCGCGTGCCACTCCGATTTACTTTACTCATTTTTGAAACTCTTCTGCGAAGATTGGTTTTAATTTTTTGCAGTTTAATCAAATGAATAAAGAAAAATAAAGGAAAACTGTTAACTCGATGATAGTATTGACAGCGAAAGTACTTATGTTTGGTGTTGCCAGACACATTATTAATGTTAGTTCCTCAAACATTAATGTCACGACTTTATAGACAAACTATACGTTCCGGTTCAGTTTCTGATAATAGGGTATTCCACTGTGTTTGAAAAAGTACTTCAAAATGTTGATTTTCTAATAAAAAGCCACAAAAAAAAATATATTTCGGCAAAATAAACACGCTTTCATGCCATAAAATTAAATTAAATTTTTAAACTTTTTTATTAGCGCGAAAACGCTACAGCCATTTTGGTGACGTAATATCATGGACTTAATACCTACTAACAGGACAGAGCACTCGCAGCTGAAAAACGAGCCGACAGAGATAGTTAGTACGGAGGCCTTGTGTCCCTTTCTAATAGGGTGACATTAAGATTTGGAAACTTGAAAAATCTGACACCAGTATTGACGACTATTATTATAATAATAGATTTATTTATAATGAATTATATAATAAATATTATATTATTACTTTTATTATTTGTTTTTCATGTCAATAAAACATAAACGAAACACTTCCTTTCACTAGATAATGTGTAATCATCTGTATAGAATATGTATGTATTTATTTATATATTATAGTGAGTATGTATATGTACAAGTGTATTTTTGTGTTTTTATATGTACCTATTAGTTAGTATGTATTATGTTATATTTTTAATATATATGTATATATAAATTTGTCGTATTTATCATCTTCTATTTTATTTTTTATTTATTGTTTTGTGTTCTTTTTCTTTTTCTTAAATAAATACTTCTTGCACTGTTTGCCTCGCTATATTCGCACTAACTCATGACCATGGGTTGACTGGAAGAAATCTCTTTCAGAGATAAGTCCACCTTTGCCATAAACTTTATTATTGTTTTTTTTCTAAATGTATTTTATTTGAGTGCAATAAAGTATATAATATACAAACATTTGCACAAGGGATGGATTACAAAATCAATACATATAATAAAAAAGTAACAGATTGCTTTCTGTACATGGAAGATATATAGAAAAAATATTATTGGGACCCTTATCAACGCAAATAGCACACAAAACAATGATTGTTAGAATTTTTGTCTGTTTCAGAAATGTGTTTGTCTGTCATCTCATAAACGGCTTATCCAATGTAGGTGTAGTTTTCACTAATATATTGTGCTAGGCTGCACTTAACATTTAGTGTTTGTTTTATGTCAATCGGTTCATAAATGAAAAGTTATGCCAACTTAAAGAATCACGTTGAACATGTAAATAACCAAACGACGCGACGGTGTTTATAATCCAAAATAAACCAAAACATGTATTGAAAAAATGCTGTCCAAAGTCACTATTCCACGCGGACGAAGTCGCGGGCACAGCTAGTAAACAATACAAATAGTACGCGTTATTTATTTATTAATTTACCTTAATGCTATATTTGTTACAGTTGGCAAGTAAATACACTCCAAATAATGTCATTACAATTATTTTAAATTTAATATTTTATTTTTATTTGAACAACGAATAGTATTTATAACACAAACATTTCTTTAATATCAATAAAAGTGAATAAAGTGACGCATGGTCACCATAGTTGTCGATGGAAATTTGTTTATACGAAAATGAACACTAACACAAGGTGTTAAGCATTATATTCAGTTTTATTACAGTCTTAAACAATGTCCACAATGATGTTTAAGAGAGTTACCGTAAGAAAAAAAAGAAAAAGGCAAAATAATAATTAATGTTTTCTTTTTATCTAAGAATATATTTAAAGAAATTAATTTTAATTATGATTTGCTGACTTACAATTGTTAAAATAACATTAAAATACAATTGTTTCAATGGAGTTTTAGGTCAGCTATAATTTTTGATTAGAAACATTTTTATGCTGGCAATATGAAAGAACGAGACACAAGGCCTCCGTTGTGACTATCTCTCTCGGCTCGTTTTTGCATTTGTATAATGCGCAACCGAATATAATACTTAACTCGTTGACTTAGTGTTCATTTTCGTAAATACAAATTTTCAGAGTACTCTGTCCTGTTAGTAGGTATTAAGTCCATGCCAAGTCCATGCGTAATATGTGCAATAACAAACCCTGCGTTCCGAAATGCGATGAAATCGATTACAGCGATGACAGCACCGTTCCGATTTGTCGTGAGCGTGACCGCCCCTACCCCAGCCTATAAAAGTATCTTTTTTGTAATAATAAAAATACTGACCGATGTATTTTAATTAGCTCTATCCAAAAACATCGCCAGCTTAAACTGCTCCACCTTATATTTCTAATGAAAAATCAATAAAGATAAAAATTTATCTTAATTTTGATACAGCCATATCTTTTTAAATAAACAATATTTCAAACTGCTCCAAACTGCTCCAAACTGCTCTACATCCATATAATACTGCTCCATAGTATTTTTTATCGGCTCCGCTATAGTTAACTGTAAAATAAGTAAAATTCATTTTGTCATAAATGAGCTGACTGAAGCGGGTAGCGCGCAGGCGCGGATCTCATTCATTGCCGTATTGCCGGGATAAAGTTTAAATTAAGGTCAAGAATTCATGCGTTCGTGTCATCATAGTTTTGTTTTAAAAACATGATGTGTGGTTTCAAAAAATTTTATTTTATTAATAATTTGCTAATAAAGTATTTGCTCGGTCCTTATCTATACATTGACACTAGGGAATGCAATCCCGCGGATCCGCAATCCCGCAAATGCGGGATCCTGCATAAAATTAGCGGGATTACAAATGCGGGATTACACCTGCGGGATCCGCAAGATTTGCAAGATTTTTTTTTCCAGCCTGAATTCGCATAACAATGTGTACGGCACAAACAGTGTTGGATTTCGTAGTATAATTATGCTATTTGTACCATTATTTCATAACTTGTAGTATGTAGTTTCGTAAAGCAAGGATACTACGCGCGAAAATACCATAATTATACCTTCAGGTCGATTGACTTCATTTATTGGTCGAATCATTTTGTTTTTATTGTTTACCCTTCAATATAAAGAAATTATTTATCAGGCAAAAACCAAACAGTCGTCAAGAAGCTTCGGTGAATCTCTATGTAATGAATTTTACCAAGTAATTTGTATACTGGTGTACGTAGTATACAAATTCCTTGGTTTTTTACTATCTATCGGTCGTTTGACAAAGTAGGATGGATGTATTTTATGTATGAGTGTGAGTGAAACAATGATATGATAGGGCACAGCAGGAAATTGACTGCTCAAATATGGAGCAGCCCGACTGGTACCTCGACCTTACAGAAGATCACAGCTAAATAATACTGCTTTCAAACAGTGTTGTGTTCGTGTTGGTGAGTAAGGCGACCAGAGCTCCTGGAGGGAATTGGGTATAAGGTCGACGACGCGCTTGTGATGCTTCTGTTGTTGCAGACGTCTATAAGCTACGGTAATTGCTTACCATCAGGAGAGCAGTACGCTTGTTTGTCTACCTAGTTATATATTTAAAAAAAAGTACCTACAAATCAATCAATTTTAGATTAGCGCAAGTCGGCAGTCGGTACTCGAAAGGACAGTTTTCGCTTTTTTTTTATAAAAAAATCGACGAAAAACTAAACGTAGTATAATTTTTTTTCAGACTTTAATTCACATAAAATAATTTAGTTTTTGTCATTATTTCTGATCAAAATATAATTATACTATTTGTTTCTTCTAAGTAAATTATATTGATTCATTTAATGACTTCGAAAATAATTTTGTGGACTAATAATTCTAAAATATTGTACAATCCTGCAAATCTTGCGGATCCGCGGGATTAATGGTCTCAATCTTGCGGATTTGCGGATTGTCTTTTGGGTGCTAGACTGGATTGCATTTCCTAATTGACACTGATGATGCGTATGCCAGCTCAGGTTATGCTAAAGATCTGAAAATAGATATACAGAATTTAACAACAAATTTAAACAACATACCAACAAAAATCACAATTCAACAACAAATTTATATCCTTGGAGGTGTAATACGATACATACCACCCATGGGTGATAGTCAAATAGGCCACTACGTTGCTTACTGTTATACTGCTCAAAAGCGATGGATTGAAAAAAATGATCTCTTGAAAAATAGTGTTGTTCTATCCGACAAGCAGTTGCCATCATTCAAAGTTTCTGCAATTTTGTATGTTAAACAATAATAAAAAAACTATTATTAATTCTAACTTGAAATTTCAATAGTTGAAAATTGTGTTTTAGTATTAACATTAAGACTGAATTTAAGTGAAATAAGCGTTTTTGAAAAGTAGAACAGTAAAATATTGTAATATTGT
Source organism: Melitaea athalia (assembly GCA_905220545.2). Classification (NCBI taxonomy): domain Eukaryota; kingdom Metazoa; phylum Arthropoda; class Insecta; order Lepidoptera; family Nymphalidae; genus Melitaea; species Melitaea athalia. Next base: position 2,850,718 of record HG992179.1, read on the forward strand.
TGATACCTTTATTTATATTATGTGATTAATAAACAAATAAGTATACTATAGCGGAGCCGATAAAAATTACTATGGAGCAGTATTATATGGGTGTAGAGCAGTTTGGAGCAGTTTGGAGCAGTTTGAAATATTGTTTATTTAAAAAGATATTGGCTGTATCAAAATTAAGATAAATTTTTATCTTTATTGATTTTTCATTAGAAATATAAGGTGGAGCAGTTTAAGCTGGCGATGTTTTTGGATAGAGCTAATTAAAATACATCGGTCAGTATTTTTATTATTACAAAAAATATACTTTTATAGGCTGGGGTAGGGGCGGTGTGAGCGTGCCATCGAACGCTCACGTGACGTCACAGATGACGTCATTACATCCGCCATATTGCGCTTACAACGATTATGCCTCGGGCGTAAGCGTTGTGAGTCTTCTGTCACTTTTGACATTTTTGTCGGTTGTCTGAACTGTCTAATTGAATAACAACAAAAAATGGAAACAACACATATTATTTCAGTTCACAATGAGAGTACAGGGAGAATAATTCAATAATGTTTAAATGAACAAGATGTTGAACAAGCGCAAAGAGATAAAAATTAACTGATATCGGGATATTTGACACTGACAAAGAAATTTTGCTCAAAGCGCTCAAAGTGCATTCCGATTTGATCAGTGATTATTAGTCTCATAGCACTAATTTCAATTCGGAACGGGTGATTTCGACGAAATCGCTGTAATCGATTTCATCGCATTTCGGAACGCAGCCAAAAGTGTATGACGTATGTAAGAGAGTAACATAACCTACAATTACTATGACAGCCATCAACAAATTAGTAATGAATGCATATTATTTCAGTTGGAACAAGATATGAAGAGTTATTATACGAAAGAACACAACTATTACTCCTTGAAGTTAAAATTGATAGATATTATTGATATAGATAGCTGTTGACAGCACTGACAGAACTTTGTTATTGCCCGTATGACGTCACACCATGGCGGCTCGTGTTTTAGGTCACGTGATATACAGATTAAAATATACGACTTTTAATTTCAATATAATAAATCAATAATGTGCTTTTATGATTTCAAATCAGAATGTTATGGTGTATTTCTATTTAAATTTTAATCTTTATCAAATTTTATAATTTATTTTTCACTACGGAACGTACCCTATTGTGATTGCTCGGCTGTTCACAAACGAAAAAAAAAATACTTCGATTTACGTCGACAAGAGTAATACAACAAAGGTAGTAAAAAATTTTTTTAATTAAAAATGCATAACTAGGGATAAATTACAAAGTCCTAGTCAGATCTGTTCTTAAAATAGAACTTTCAATTTAAATGGAATCATCAAAATCGGTATACCCAAAGTCGGTTAATTTAACATCGACAAATTTAATATTGATAGGGTTTTTTTTTAATTTAACATCCATAGGCTCTAAAATTCTCATGCTTTTGAAAATGAAAACTTATTTGAAAAAAATATCGAGTGTCGATATCTACATTTCAATATCGAAATATCGATATATTGTCCAAAAAAGTATTACTAATAAATATCGATATGCCTAAATAATAATATCGATACTTCGATATATCGATATTTTATCAACAGTCCTATTTTGTGGTTGCCCAATAAAGCTAGGACGCGGTCCGACGCAACGCTTGCAGCATTTTTCTGTTACTTAAATAAATAAAATAAATGTAGTTTTATATAAAATTTAAACTTTGTACCTCAAATAACTCAAATAACTGATTTGTCAAAAAAGAACAGATCAATAATTATAATTAAAAAAAAAACGTATTCTCGAATTAAAAGCTATTTAGATAGAGCGGTACCTTTATTAGGAAACATGATATTGACATAAAATTACATAAAATAATGTTAAAAGAATGGAAATATTTTAAAGGCACTAAATTTTAGTCAATTTATAATACGCACAACTCTGTCATATTTTTCATAGCATTACATTTTAAGGAATGTGTTACTTAAGTATATACTTAAGTATAGTATGTATTAGTTAAGTATTTTTGAAGTGAAACTTCTTTAGAATAGTGATTTCAAACCGGATGCAACGGAAAAACGACAGGGAAGGACGCGCCGCAAGCCGCAAATCTCTATATATTATGTACAGAGTACATACAAACATACTCTGTACATTCAATTTATTATATTTAATATATATTTTAATGCAACAATACTTTTGTCAACACAGCATTTTCACATACATCATGTATTCTTTAGCATGAATAAATCAGTGTAAAAACAGCACTCGTGGAGTTAAGTCATTTCGCACCTTATCTCCTCCTAATTTATTGTGCGTGTACAAACAGTTCCGTACAATAATTTTTTGGTCCTTCGAGCCGGATGTACAGAGTACATACAAACATACTCTGTACATTCAATTTATTATATTTAATATATATTTTAATGCAACAATACTTTTGTCAACACAGCATTTTCACATACATCATGTATTCTTTAGCATGAATAAATCAGTGTAAAAACAGCACTCGTGGAGTTAAGTCATTTCGCACCTTATCTCCTCCTAATTTATTGTGCGTGTACAAACAGTTCCGTACAATAATTTTTTGGTCCTTCGTAAAACTAATAATTTTTAAATTTTATGTGATAACAGTCACATCCGTGCAAACAGCACATTTTTATTGAATTTTAACATATCACGTGGCAAACAGTCACATCTCCGCAACACGTGGCTCGGTGTGTTGTGTACAGAACATTTAACTGGACCTTTTTAGTGATAATTAAGTGATAAAAACATTTAAGCTGTGATCGAGCAGTACTTCTGGTGTGACCCCTTCGCACGCCCAGAGGACATCAGAGACCGGACCGTAAGGCGCTAGCTAACAACAAGTAAGATCTTTCCTTTTTTTCTGAAAACATGGAGATGTTACTCCGCCGTCAGGCTGAAATTATCGACGCTATTAAACAAATAGAGCGAAATTTCAAAAAAGACTCTAGCAGCCGTAAAACGCGTCAATATTTAGACGCCAAGCTCGAGTTCGTCGATAAACTGTGGTCGGAATTCAATGCCAATGACAACAAGCTAGAGGCTTTTAGGGACGACTCACCATACTTCGCGGAGGAACAATACGACAAAGCGAAAGCTTACTATAATAGGGTTCGCTTTATGATAGCGTCACATCAGCCCGTTCCACCTCTGCAGCACAAGCCGATCATAAGTAGCCAGGACGCCGACAAGGTCACAACAGCAGTTAGCACTCCAGGCGACGCGCCCGGTCGCGCCGGGACGCCGAGCCCGCTGCCCGCGCCGGCGCCGCGTGACTCTCAACAACAGCTCACTCCCGCACCCGTGTTACAGTCAGAGCTTGAAGTATTATTGTCGCAACAGCGAACTAATTTTAGAGCTTTGTCGAGACAAGTACAATGTATAAACGTAAATACTATAATAGATAAGTGGGAGCTGGAAGAAGAACTTCGCAATTTGCAGACGCGTTGGGACACTATCGATAAATTGCATCTTAAAATCGATAATATAAGTCAGGGTTCCAACGTTCAATATGAGAGTGAATTTAGTCATAATGAAACAGTATATAAGAACATGAGAAGGGCGATTTATCAAAAGTTGTCAGCCACTTCCCATCTTCAACAATCCACCCCTAAAATAGATATTCCGGTTTTTACAGGCAAATATATTCAGTGGCCTACTTTCTTTGATTTATTTAACGAAACGATTCACAATAATAACTTTTTAACTAAGTGTCAAAAAATGCAGCACCTAAAGGGGAAGTTGAAGGGGGAAGCGGAGAGGCTAATACAGCATCTTAATATTTCTGCGGATAATTATGATACTGCATGGGATCTGTTAACCCGTAGGTACAATAACACCCAACTGTTATTTACAAAAAATTTAGAGACCTTTTTGAATCAACCTTCTGTTCAAAAGCAAACAGCTTACGAAATTAAGCGTCTCTATGACACTAGCATGGAATGCATACATGCTATACAAAATTTAGGGGTCAACATTTCTGCATGGGACCCGATACTAGTTCATTTAATATGTAAAAAATTAGATCCTGTTTCCTATAACGATTATAAAGAAGCCCGTAAGTCACCACGTGACTTGCCTATGCTTAACGAGCTTATGAGCTTTTTAGAGGGAAAATTTACAGCCCTCGAAGAGATTAGCAAAAAAGATTTATCATATGTCTATAGATCTAATTTAAATACAAATCAATCGCCTGCAAACAAATCGAGTAATAACCAATTTCGTTCATCGAATCGTAATGGAAAATTCCAGACCAATACAACACGTGTTTGGAATTGTCCATTTTGTAAGCAGAAACATAATTTGTATAAATGTAATAAATTTGCGCAATTAGGACCGGATTCGAAACTTAAAACAATAAAGAAATTAGATATCTGTGCAAATTGTTTGTTCAGTCATAATGGCAACGCATGCAATTCTAATAAATTGTGTAAAATTTGTAATGATAAACATAATTCCATTTTACACGATACATTTGTGTCATATTCCGCGCCGCCTTCTATTACCGCCGCCGCTAGTAACTTGATGCATGCGCCCCCCTCTGCCCCCGCGCCGAACAAATCGCTTACGAGTACACCCGTTGTAGACACACATCATAACGTCAACTACGTTTCCAATAATGACGAGGAAATTCTTCTTACGACATTATTACTAAAAGTTAAGTCAGCGGATGGCTCATATATTACCCTGAGGGCTCTACTCGATCAGGGCTCTCAAATCTCACTTATCTCTGAAAATGCCGCGCAGTGGCTAGGTCTACCGAGATCTAGCTACCATGCATCTATTTCCGGTATAGGTTATGGTTCAAAACAAAGTAAAGGGATACTTAACTTTTCTTGTAAATCTATATACGACGATTATGTTTTTGAAACACAAGCTTTAGTCATAAATCATGTCATAAATAACTTACCCAACGTCTCCTTTGCTAAACAAACCTGGGAACATCTCCAGCATATACAGCTGGCTGACCCGGACTACAACATATCAAAACCAATAGATTTATTATTAGATGCTAGTGTTTATTCCGATATCATAATGAGTGGCTTAATTAAGGGCCCCGGCAGAGCGCCCATTGCCCAACAAACAAGGTTGGGTTGGATATTATCGGGAAATGTAAGAACATTTAATTGTAGTGTTGTTATTAATAATTTATCTGAGATATCAAATTATTGGGAATTTGAGGAAATAAACGAGTGTTCCGCTGACATGACGGAAGGTGAAAAATATTGCGAACAACTTTTTAAAAATACCACTAAACGTTTAGAGAGCGGTAGGTACGAGGTAGCGCTTCCTATGAAGCCAAATTTTGAACAAAACTTAGGTAAGTCAAAAAATAAGGCCATCGCACAATTCATAAGTTTAGAAAAGAAATTAGCTAGTAATGAACAATTTTCTCAAAGTTATAAACAATTTATGAACGAGTACTCGAGCCTCGGTCATATGAAACCTGTTGATAACAGTCAACAAGGACCGTCGTGTTACCTTCCACACCACGGAGTTATAAAAGCTGACTCAACTACCACTAAATTACGAACAGTTTTTAACGCTTCAACAAAAACGTCATCAGGTAACAGCCTAAATGACTTGATGGAGCGCGGGCCGAATTTACAAAAGGATCTGCATAGCCTTATTTTAATTTGGCGTCAACATAAATATGTAGGGGAGACTGGGGTCAAAAGAAACACGGGTCAATAGAAACAAGTGCTATAGCCACGAAACAAGAAGCGATAGCGGGACGGTCCCTAAGGGGGGATGGATCTGCGTTCTTGTCAGAACCCATGGAACAGTGCTATCCGCGGCTATGTGACCTTCGGATGTTATTACGCGAGTGTATTGCTTTTCCGGCACCAAAAGTAAGTATTTTTGATGTTTTTGTTTTGTATATTAGTCAATATCTATTGGTAGTACTTTAATACTATTTAACTTTCTGTTTGTATGGTTATTCTTGTTGAATTTGTAGTGGTTTATGTATACCTACCGTCTACCGTTATTTTTCTACGATTTTAAATATTCACCATGACGTTGCTGGGTCAATTGAAACAAAATTTGCCGGGTCAATTGAAACATGTTTCAGTTAATCCTTGTATGTGGTTTTAAGCTTTTTTTTTGCAATACCACTTCTTTTTTGTTTTTAGATGCAGCGAAACTGTCAAAAAACTACTAATCGCGGAAAGTGCAGTATAGATTTGTATAAAAAAGCTTACGAAGAGATCAAATGCAAGGAAATAACACTTAGGCAAGCTGCCGAAATGTATGACGTTATTTAACATAATTGTTCTGATGCCTACAAGAAAAACCGGGACAGTTGCAATGAATAATCCTCAGAATCTGTAAAGAATTATTCTCCCCAAAATAAACTGTTCTCTAAAGCCCTAGAAAAGGAGTTATCGAAATATGGAATGAGATGTGCTGATAGGTATATACTTAAATTCGGTCTCTCAAAAAAAGAGGTGAAGAAACTGGCATACGAACTTACAAAATCATATAACTTGGCAAGGCATTGATCTTGGGATGAGAATGAGATTGCAGGAGAAGACTGGTGTTTAGCCTTTATGGCCAGAAATCCTGAACTGTCAGTAAGAGCTAAATGAAGATATTACGAAAGAATCAGAAAAGGAAAATCAGAAAAAACAGGTTAAGAACGTGAAAAAGAACCTCCACACCTGGAGACCTCAATTATTTGTGTCACAACTGTGACTCTGACTGATTATTCCAAATTATTTTTTTGAAATCTATTATAATCGTTGCTCTCTGTTTATTAAATATTGCTTACCAACATTTGTTAGAAATAGTTGATCTCATTAATTTACTTATCAATATTAACATATTCTAAAATATTAGTGTCATACGAATGTTGTGTTAAGTTAAAACAATAATTCTACGTTTTTTTTCGTTAAATTAATGGTAAAAATAGTGTTCTGTGTGTGGTTGGCACACGTGGGAATTTAAAAAAAGTTAATTAATCCAAGTAAACTACGTCTCACTGTTCTCTAATCAAATACTGGGATTATGTGATTTAATTATGACTAAAAAATAAATTTAAATGATAATTACAATAAATAAATATTTTATTTCTAGGTGTTTCAATAGACCCCATTCATTGTTTCAATTGACCCGCAATCAGGGTCAAATGAAACAACTTTCGAGGATTTCTAAAACACTTGTGGTTCCGTATCTGATACCTATGGATAAAAAACAACATAGCGAATTTAAAGCCAGATAATCTAGCTATAGTCGAAACCTTTCACAAACCAGTTTTAATAGAAAATGTAGGCACTATGGCCGTTTTATCGGAAAACGTTTCAATTGACCCCGGTCTCCCCTAATTACTGCGGATATCGAAAAGATGTTTCGTCAAATCCTTGTAAATGAGTCAGCTCAGCATTTACAGCGTATTGTGTGGAGGGATTCTCGAGGAGACCCGTTGAGAGAGTATCAACTTACTACTATCACGTACGGTACAAAGGCCGCCCCATACCTCGCTATGCGCACATTAAGGCAGCTCGCAGACGATGATGCACAAAAATACCCTTTAGCCGCTGCCGCCTTAAAGAATTCGTTTTATATGGACGATCTTCTAGAAGGATGTAGCACTCTCGAACAGGCTAAGGAACTGCAGCAACAGCTGATCAATATTTTGATGGGAGCCGGCATGAAAATACGTAAGTGGAGTAGTAACGACCCTGCTCTTATTCAAAATTTATCATCGGAGGACGTAGACTCCTCCTTAGACTTCCGATGCACGGAGTCCAGAAAAACACTGGGGTTACGATGGAATCCAAAATATGATACATTCTCATTTAAAAATATATTTTACGACATTAATGATGATACACATATTACTAAGCGACAGTTGCTATCACATATTTCAAAAGTTTTTGACCCCGTAGGGTGGCTTGCTCCGCTAACCATCAGGGCTAAACTTTTATTTCAGAAGACCTGGTCCGATGATTCCATGACCTGGGATCAAAGGTTACCGCCCCACTTAGTAGAGGAGTGGCAACAACTTAAGCGAGATCTCCAAAATATTGAAATTTTTGAAATACCGAGATATTTCGGAGAAAGCGATAAAATTAACTTATATGCTTTCTGTGACAGCTCAGAAAAAGCGTACGCTTGTACAATTTTTGTAAGAACTAGAAATGCTAAGGGTGAGTACACAACAATGTTACTCACCGCAAAAACAAAGTTAGCACCGATAAAAAATAAATTAACGCTACCGAGACTCGAACTTTGTAGCGCTTTATTATTATCACGCCTTATAACAAAGGTTAAGCAAGCACTACATAATAAAATAAATAAAATACATGCTTTTACAGACAGTATGATTGTTCTTGGCTGGATCCACGGAGATACCAACCGGTGGAAGCAATTCGTAGCTACCAGGATCAAACAGATCACTGAAGTTATTCCACCCTCATGTTGGCATCATGTAGAATCAAACCAAAATTCAGCAGATTGTGCTACGAGAGGGATGACCGCAACACAACTAAAGGATCATTCCCTGTGGTGGGAGGGTCCAGAATGGCTTCGAGAGTACGATTCTAAAACTATAAAAAGCGAATGCTACCCTTCCCTCGATATTGAAATTAAAAGAAATACTTCAAACTTCAGTGTGAACGCAGCCTTAAACCGAGAACAATGCATTTATATTTCAATTAATAAACGAATGCAGTTCGCCGAGGCGCGCGGCTACTAATATCGGCTGGCTATCACGTTACATAGTGTCATTGCGGAATAAACAAAGCGTACCGCGACTTAGCTACCTAACTTCCTCAGAAATGCAACGTTCGTATGACGTAATTATAAGGACGGTACAAAAATACGAATTTGAAGAGGATTATCAACGTTTAGTTAATAATAAAAACATTAGTCGAAATAGTAAATTATCAAGCCTATGTCCCTATATAGACAAAAACGATGGACTTATGCGAGTTCGAGGAAGGCTCAATAACTCACTTTTAAGTTCATCAGCAAAACATCCAATCATACTTCCGAGTCACAGTCGTCTAACAAATCTGATTATATCTGAAGCACATACATTGACGCTTCATGGTGGCCCTCGACTAACACTTTCCTTTATCAGGGAGAAATATTGGATAATAAGCGGACTACGCACCGTTAAAAGGGAGTTGCACAAATGCGTTAAATGCAGGCGCTTTAGTGAACAGAAGTCACAACAACTGACGGCTGATCTTCCACAACCCAGGGTTACACCATCACGTCCCTTCACACATACAGGTGTCATAAAAAGGCCAATTATTAAGCTTGTCCCTCTACCGGTAAAAGAGGAAACAAAAGCGATGACGTCATCCCCTGACGAACAAAACACAGCTCGTGACGTCACCACCGTATTAACGAAAACGCAACGTTAAGTGTGCACTGTCTCACGAAATCGTTTTTGTAATTTTATAATAACACTTCTTATGCTATTTCTTTTTGCTATACCTTCTATACACGCTTCTTACAATTTTTCTTACTTTGATAACAATCAAAGCGTTTACTTTCATAAGATAAAAGATATGAGCCTCATTCGAGATGAATGGAAACTAGTTGTATTTTACAATATGTCCTCCTATTGCCCTATTGGCTAGGCCTAGAGAGCGTAAATAAGTATGTCAGTCATATACGTAAATTAGCAAACGACTTAGAGTTATTACCACAGTACAAAGGTATCCAATTCCAACTAGAACATGAGTTATCAGAAATAAATCACTACAACGATATTCTTATGATTCACAATAAAAATCGTAGGCTAAAAAGAGGTTTGGTTAACGGAATTGGTTATTTAGCAAACAGCTTATTTGGCGTACTCGATGATAGGTTCTTAAAACAATGCGAGAAAGACATTGAGAAAATTAAAATCAGCAATAGTAATTCTAAAAAATGTTACAAAGTCTTAATAAGTTTTTAATGTGCACTCTTGAAAGCCGTAAAAACAGAATAAATGAATATTTTATTATAGAGTTTAGATTAGCTCATTCGGTACTTATATAAACTAATCAAGCAGAAGTAAAAATAATTGGTTGAATGTGTAATTGTCTATGCTTAATGGTTTACTTTACATTGATAAAGTGTATATTTAAGAATGTATATGAATATTGTATTGCTATTGTATTTAATATTAATCTAACGCCTCTAACTTGTATACATTATGTAGGTATAACACTTTATATAATTAAGAATTGTTCAAAACAAAAGTGAGTTATCTAACAGGTGCAAATATATACTGTAACCGAGAAATACATATTTATCGTTAAAAATATTTAAATCATAATTGTTAACTCCATATTTGTGAAAATAATTAATAAGTACATTTTTCAATTAGATGTCATTGTAAACTTTTTAAAATCATATTAGAGTTATTTGATAATTATTATTATCTTAAAACGCTACTCATAAAATGTATTATTAGTGTTTAAAGGATTATTATTATTATTATATCATGAAGTACATTATTATGACAAATTGGTAACAAGTTGTTTTTTTGTTGTAAGAAATATTATTGATCTGTGTATTTCTTATTTTCTTTTTGGAGTGGGCAGTATGTACAGAGTACATACAAACATACTCTGTACATTCAATTTATTATATTTAATATATATTTTAATGCAACAATACTTTTGTCAACACAGCATTTTCACATACATCATGTATTCTTTAGCATGAATAAATCAGTGTAAAAACAGCACTCGTGGAGTTAAGTCATTTCGCACCTTATCTCCTCCTAATTTATTGTGCGTGTACAAACAGTTCCGTACATATATAAAAATGAATCGCTGAATGAGTTGCTAAGCGCAAATCTCGACAGCGGCTGAACCGATTTTGCTAATTCTTTTTTTATAATATTCCTTGAAGTACGATGATGGTTATTATGGAGAGAAAAATTTAAAAATTCCCTGAAAATGTCTAAAAACAACACTTTTCTATATTCCTATACAAAATATTCGAAATAATAATTAAAAGTCAATTTGAACTTTAATATCTACCATAACATAAGGTTTTAGTGTTAGTGGAGGGGTTCCGGGAAGGATAAGTATTTAAAAAAGTAAAAAATTAAACAATCGACTGTTAGGCGTTACGAAGTTCGCCGGGTCAGCTAGTTTTAAATGATTTTTTTTTAATTAGTTTCCAAAGAAGTTTCACTTCTATCGTGTGTGAATCGCACACACACCTTTTTTTTGTTGTTTAATTTTCGTATCCACGCCATTTCTCCGTATCTAAAAAATAAAACAAAAACCCAGCTTAACAAGATGTAATAAAACTATTAGAACTTATAGAATCCCACCAAAAACATAAATGTGAAAAATGACAGCCAAGTTCAAGAATAAGAATATGTTGTTTGTGGACTTCGCCGAAAAAAGTATTGAGATCTAAATGAGCGCCAAGTTCTACTAGTGGAGTGCCTGGGGCGTTAAAAACACGAAAACCTCGGATTTCCGTTACAGAGAATGAAATTTTATAATTGAAAGTGGAATGCTTAGCTTATAATATATACAAAAAAGTTTACCTATTAAAAAATTGTGATCTCGATTCAAAAAAAAAAAAAAGAAATAATTATAATTTTGATAGTTTAAACCCTGTAGAACATTTTTCTACACCAAAATTAAGTTAATTGATACATTCATATAGAGTTAGTAATTAGAAAAATGAAATAAATGAAGGAAAATGAAAGAAAAAAAAATAATTATATCAAGAAATCATTTGTCAAACAATTTACATTTTTGTCTACCTATTTAAGAATGTTCTTCAACTTTACTTATTTCAATGATTGGCGGAGTATTAAAACAGGTATTTTCGCTGCACTGTAGACATGCTATACTGCAGTATAAGCCACTTTTTCGACATCCACAAGCAGCTCCACGAGCCTTTTTTTTACTATTATTATCATTATGATTAGTTTTTTTGTTGCTTGCTGTGTGGCTACGGCAGTAAAGAATATAGCCACTCCCTCTATTCCCGTGGGTGTCATAAGAGGCGACTAAGGGATAACACAGTTCCACTACCACCTTGGAACTTAAAAAGCCGACCGATGGCGGGATAACCATCCAACTACTGGCTTTGAAATACACAGGCCAAAGACGGGCAGCAGCATCATCGGTGCGACAAAGCCCGCCCTGCGGTCACCAACGTGCTTGCCCAGCTTGGTAACTATGGGCAAAACACATGAGTTTGCGCCATTTTTAGCGTGAACTTGTGGAGGCCTATAAGCAGCAGTGGACTGCGATATTCTGAAGTGTGTGTGTTATGTGTGTAGTTTTTTTAAAAGTATAATAGTATTAGCTCCAAATTCACTTGATCCAACAATAGGTATCATCATGATAACAGTCTATTAGTCGTTTTCTAATAGTTTTTTCATCCGGTGTATGCTGTGAGGTATATACCATCGTATCTTTCAACTCTTGCGTAGAAAATTGGCAGTCGTCATTCTCTTCTATATACTTGTATGTACCATTGCTGCATCTACCATCGAAATTGTCAAACCAACCTCCTTATCAGCAGAGCTCAGATGAATAGAATTTTTAAGAGAATTATAACAATCAGCATGATATTTTGCTTTAAGTGTTTGTAAATCTGCTATATCAGAAATTCTTTTATGAATTTCTTGATAACAATCTTTTTCTTTCTGTACAGCTAGCTTACAATGGAGTCATTTAAGGTTGGAGTGTTAATATATACGAGATTTGTCTTCGTCGTTTTTTATTTAATTTTGCTTAAATTTCTTTATTAGCTTCTTGACCACAGATGCAACAGTTTTTCCCACTCAAAGCTCCATAAATCAGTGCTACTTCGGAGTTTCTTTTTCGAAGGCGAAAATGGAGTTTCATTGGGCCTCTTCTAATATGTTTCAATATATTTTTATGAATATATTTTTGGCGACAATCTGTATGAGCGTAAATGAATGAAGTTTGAAAATGAGGTAACATAAGTCATCCTTTCGTTCTCCCCTCTCTACGTTCTACTACCTGTCCAAGGTCTTTATGACCCTTCATACGCTCCAACATTTCAAGAAAATATTATTTTCCGTCTATTTAGATATTATTCAACGTATATAACACGAAAAAAATATTTTAAATAAAATTATTAATTTTTTATAGTTTTTGGTTTAAATAAAAAAAAAAATCAAAAGCACGAAAAAAATTTGGGTAAACTTTACACTTTAAAGTATAAAAAAGAAAACCCCCCTCGACCATTTAAATTCATTCACTGTAACAAAAGTCTGAGGTAAAAACCCCCAGACACTCCACTATACAGAAAATCCCGAAAATGTCTGTTATTAAAAAACATGACATATTAAATTGAATGTAGAATAATTTGCATGTACTAATAAGATATCACTTCGATTAAATTAAGCTAAAGATTTCACTTTGCCAGTTTTCACTAATAAAATTCATCTTTTATTTGGCTAATAGCTTTTTAATGTTGTTTTTAAGTACAAGCTAGCCAAGTGAAATCTTTAGCTTAATTTAATCGAACTGATATCTTATGGCCGTTTGTTTAGAGCATATTACATTTTTTTTTTGTATGTGGACATCCTTTATTTTTTGACTTCATTTTATTTTTATACTTGTTTTATATAGCAAATGTAACAATACATATTTTGTGCAAGTTTCAAATATCCACTTATAACGGTTCAGACGCTACAATTAAAAAACGTTTTTTTTTGTATTTTTTTTGTATGGGGACCCCTCTATTTTTTCACTTTCTTTTGTTTTCAGATTTTTTCCTGCGCTTACACGTAATTACCTAGCTAGATGCCAAATTTCGACTTCCTAGGTCATCTGGAAGTGGGTTAGGTTTTTGATCTGTCAGTCAGTGGAAAATTGGCGACTTTTGAACCTTCATATTTTTGTAACCGTTTCAACTAGGTTAACGAAATTTGGGGTTCTAGTTGTCCTTATGGATATAAATAAATATACGTAATTTGATCTGTTTCTGTTGAATAGGTTTTGAGTTATATGGACTTATGGAGGGATCAAAAGTCGCTCGAAATGGTTCGTGTAACACACACACGGCGCTGAGTCGCCAGTTCTTTTGCTTGAACTTGGCTCGACACGCTGCCGCGTGTCTAGATCTTAAGTTTAAATTTTCTGTACACTAAATTTATAAATTCCGCAATATTTATAAATGGATTTAACGACCCTTAAGAGTGAAACAATACCCCAATAAAGGATTTATTTTTTTTGTGACCATAAAGTCATAACAAAGGGGGTAGGCTTATTTTCGCATAGGCTTTAATTATACAACGATTCCTTACATTGAAACAGTAGTCCTACAGAGGATTTATTTGTTTGTAATCGATAAAGTCATGGCAAAGCTAGTGTTTTTACACAGGATATAATTATGTAACGACTTCTAATAGTGAAATAATAGCCCTAAAACACGAAGCAGGTCCAACTGCTTCTCAATGACGAAAGTATTTTTATTACTTTACCTACCATTTTGTAGTCTTGACGCAAATATAGATCTAGGTTTGTAAGGACCACCAGGTATCAGTTCACATAGAGCTTGATAATTTTGTTTGCATGCTGAAGTTTTCCACATTCGGTTCCTCGTGAGTGCGACACAGGACATGTTGGTGTTCTTTTTGGGGTGACCAGGTGCCCAGGCGCGGTATGTGATGCATTCTAATGCGTCACCTAAAAATTAACAAAGTTCTATTAAACCTTGGAACTGTTGAAGACGACCAGTGGCGCAGCGAGGGGGGGGGGAGGGCAAAGGGGCATCATGTTCCGGGTGCTACTCACAAAGCGGCGCCAAATGGTCCACAGAACAAAAATTGCTGGACATATTATATGGTTTTCGAATGGGTGGGGGGCGTTAAAAAGTTATTGTGTTGTGCCTCGGGTGCTAGTTAATAAGCTCGCGACGTCACTGAAGCCAACCGATGGCGGGATAACCATCCGAATGCTGGTTTTCAAATACACAGACCAAAAACGGGCAGCAACGTCTTCGATGCGATAAAGCCAGTACTGCAGTAGTCAACATCCCGCCTGCTCAGCGTGGTAACTATGGATAAAACTCATGAGTACGTGCCAAAAATTTCGGCCCTCAGTTCCCTGCAGCCCCACTAATCCCAGCTACGGCAGCGATTGCAGTAGTGGTGGGGTGGAGGTTGTTAGGAATCACTGGGAGAAGGCTGACAACTAACACTACACCTGGTGAAGTTCAATATACGCATTCTACGCCTGTACCATCCCCTCACCGAAATTGAAATAGAAGTAACTCACATTAAGTGGAGCATACTGGTTACTAGGTCTGGGTTTTTCTCACCATTATTTTTATAAAAGGTACGACTGTTATCTCGTTTCATGCCAACAAATGCGGAATGTACGCTAGCACTGGCGAGCACCTGGGCAAGCACGTCAGTCCTC
This sequence comes from Melitaea athalia, assembly GCA_905220545.2. NCBI lineage: Eukaryota > Metazoa > Arthropoda > Insecta > Lepidoptera > Nymphalidae > Melitaea > Melitaea athalia. The sequence goes on from HG992179.1 coordinate 2,866,116, forward strand.
TGTTCGCTGGTGACATCAGCCAGAACTGCACTAATGTTACGACATTGCGCCTGTGCTTGAGTGTAGTTTAGTTTTTTGGGCAGAAGATAGAACATGCCAGTTGCTGGCACGCAGGTAGAGTTTACAATAGCTGGAAATTATATTACGTTTTAATAAAAATGCACAATGTACCTTTGATTTTGTATATTTTCCAAAAATAATCCTATACAAAATTTAAAAAAAAAGAAAATCTATTTAACTTTGTGTATTAGGACTGAATTTTTTTTATTATTCTACCTATTTAAACTAAAATTATAAAGTTAAAAAGTTTGTTTGTTTAAGCACATTAATCTTAGGAACTACTGCTTTCAATTGAAAAATTATTTTTGTATTGATAATCCGTTTCCCGAAGAAGGCGAGTTGTATAATTTTTAGTATTAAGTACTTACGTATAGGCTTGGCAAATATACTGTAATAGTCATATCTAGTATCATTCGTCAATGATAATCCACCCAGTGATTCGGCACATTTCAGAACCTCACACGTATACTCTATCGGTTCACTGGTGTTGAAGGCTTCTCGAGGACTGAAGTTGATAGCCAGGGCTTTCTTCTCGAGAGCAAGTCGCTTGCAACTGGTTAATGAAGTTAAGTTGGCCTTCGCAGCAATTCCAAGTTTGGATCGGTGACATTTCTCGATTAAATGATATTTGGGGATAGCAGCTGACGATTCATTGGAACAGTCCATAATGGTTAATGTGTATGTAATTGAGGATGTAAATATTATGAATTTAAGGAACATAGCTTGCTTACTAATATTAAAGTTACTTCGTAATATTTTAATGATACCAATTTAAAAAAAAAGACCAATATAATTTTGTCAAAATTGATATACCTACATAAGGACGCTATTTCAGAGTGAGGACGTATCTCTGTATGTGTCACAGCGAAGTTAATAGTAGTAGCGTTAGCTCGTCATTGAGTTGTGATTGTTGATACCAATTATGTTTAAAAGTAATTTGTCTGTCAGATTTGCTGCTAATTTAATATATTATTATCTCTATGCAATGAGCATAAATATAAAGGCTTTAAGGACAAGGACGGTACGATCTATGTGATGAATTGGTTCTGCGCATTGAGTTCCGCACAATATTTTACCGTTTTACGACTATTGAATATGATAGATTCCAAGATTAGGACTTTAAATGTTCTACTAAAACATATCCCATTTATATATGTACCTGTATATTTTTATATTTATTGGACATTAATCCGCGAACCCTCAATGATTACACCCGAACTGAATTATCCAGCTCAAGAATTCACTGATTGTTTGAAGCCCTGAAGACTGAAGATGCTCAATGTAAGGTTTTAGAACATAAAATTATACAATCTTATTCGTCACATGATTAAAAATAATGGCTTGAACAATAAACCGTCGAAAAAAATAATTTCGAAAACCGTCAAAAATCTAGGCGTATCGTTTTCAAACAATTGTCATTCATTTGGAAATGTCATTTTATTCACTAAGCTTTCAGAGAATAATTATTATATAGTTATACAGTTTAAACCATTTAGTAAGTAATTTATTTATAAAAAATGGGATGTTTTTACTCCAGGAAAATAAACGAGGTAAACTATTTTATAAATAGTACTACGAATACCTTCGTATGTAGAGTACCTTCGAATCCAAAATAGGGAGTAAAAATGAATGTATACAAATAAAATCAGGTCTGTGGTGTGTACGTATGACGAAAAGGACTGCCGCATATATTTTGTAAAGCTTTCTGATTTTCATGATTTTTATGATCTATTTTTAAGGAAGGAAACGTTATGATAATTTGAAATCATAGCATTTGACAGAACACGCAAGACAGACGAGTCCGCTCGTTTCATCATAAAAATCAACAATTTTAATATACCTACCCCCAAAATATATCTGTAGCCTTTTCCTGTACATAATTCAAAGCAATGCTAATGGATTCCATAATATTTTCTTTTACATTTTATTTATATACATAATATTATATTTATTAAACGGCAAGACGCCGCGTTGGCGCAGAGGTCACAGCACTGGTGTTGGTCATACAGGTGTTTGCCGTGGCCTGGGTGTTTGTGCAGTCCTTGTGGGTCTCCCCACCGTGCCTCGGAGAACACGTAAAGCCGTCGGTCCCGGTTGTAATCATGTACAGCTGATAGCGATCGTTACTCATAGTAGGGAATATGTATATCCACCAACCCGCATTGGAGCAGCTTGGTGGATTAAGCTCTGATCCTTCTCCTACATAGGGAAAGAAGCCTATGCCCAAGAATGGGATATGACAGGCTGAAGCGTAAGCGTATACTTATGAAATAATTTTAATATTTTTAACAGGAAGAGTTAACATACGATATGTCTCCAATAAGACACTTACCAGTGATCTTCGTTAACGGAGTTCCTGGTGCTGGCAATCAGACCGTCGCTCAGACTATTTCCAATATAACCGGTTACACGATGATCAGGCCTGGCGAGTTGGTGCGAGCTGAAGCGGAGAGGGACACGGCCAGGGGAAGGTTGCTAGCAGATAAGTTACAGGCGCAAGAAGATGTTCCTGAGGTTAAGAAGTGTAATTTTATTTAGGGATAAACATCTGGCTAAAACGGTTTTGTAAATGTCGATGTGGTATTTATTTCTAAGACAATATTCTGCTATTTAACTTCCTTATTTAACGTTTTGTTCCTATTGTCGATTAATGGCGTATAATACGCAAGCTCTTTCTTTTCCTACATGGAAAAAGAGACCTATGCCCAGTAGTGGGATGTTACAGGCTGAATCGTAATATGCAAGTTGTTTGTCATCATCTCATGATTCACTGGTGGATTGATCGATCGATTCAGCCTTTAACATCCCATTGCTAGAGGCTAAAGCACCTTTTTCTGCATTGAAGAAGTGTTTGAAGATTAATCCACCGTGGTACATCACTGCTGATGAAAATTTATCTACCACGTGTAACAATCGCAGTTAGGTGTCTACGATTTTTTTTTTTATGTAACTAGGTTGGCAAACAAGCGTACGGCTCACCTGATGGTAAGAACGTAGCCTATAGACACCTGCACCACCAGAAGCATCGCAAGCGCGTTGCCGACCCTATCCTCAATCCCCCCAGTAGCTCTGGTCTCGTCCGACACCACACCTTACTCACCAACAGGAACACAATACCTACTGCTTGAAAACAGTATTATTTAGCTGTGGTCTTCTGTAAGGTCGAGGTACTACCCCAGTCGGGCTGCTCCATATTTTGAGCAGGAAAATTCCTACTGTGCCCTACCTCAGTTATATACCTCGATACAAACAGGACCGACAGTTTAACATGCAAGACAAACATTCTGAAACAAAAACATATAAATAATATAGGACTAAATGAAAGGTCAACATTTTGGCTCAAAATATCTTAGATTACAATTAAATTAGTACAACGCATCTAACAGAGTTTTTGTAAAGAAGTATACACAAATGGGCAGCTAATAAATATCGTTAATATTTTTCTAGCAAATAACGGTAGACATGATCAAAGAAACGATGTTAATGAATCAAGACGCAAAAGGTTTCATACTGGTCGGATTCCCGAAGAATCACCGAATGTCGAACATATTCAATCGGCAAGTTAAGTGGCCTGAAAAGATCGTCGCTTTGGAAGTTGATAACGAGGTAAATCACAACGAATTTTCATTATATCAATCCTGTCATATTTAACATAGCAATATAGTTTATCTATTACTTTGATATTAAATTATATAAAAAAGATAAAATAGAAATGTGTCGCCGAAATGTATGCACATAATAACTTTCGAACGACTGTATCAAATTGGAACATTCTTTTTTTTATGGTCGTTATTGTCAGGGCTAAGGCTCTATAACAAAAAAATTAAAATAAACTGATATCCACGACAAAAACTATATAAGAAGACGCCGGGTATGAAGTAGCTTATATTGTATAAAAGTTGACGATTATCACATTTCATTTTTGGGAATTACGTATGTTTCAGCTACAGGCTAAGGGTACCGTGTAATTAAAAATGTTGGACATAATATTTGTGATTTTTTTTGTCTCATAGGTGGCAGCAACGAGGCTACAGAACAAGTTGTCAGAGCTCGGTCGACCGGAGTCGGAGATCAACGCGGCGAAACAGATCGTCAAGGAAGCTGCGCACAAAGTCAAGAATGTTCACAAGCGGTTCGGCAGCCATGTTGTTACGGTATACATATATTTTTTAACCGACTTCCTAAAAAGGAGGAGGTTCTCCATTCGACTGTTACTGTACTGTTAGCTCAGAACTTTTGACTGAGTGGACCGATTTCGATCAATTTGTTTTAATTGAAAGGTGTTGCGTGTCATGTGGTCCCATTTAAATTTAATTGAGATCTGACAAGTACTTTTAGAGTTATGTCTAATAATGCGTATATTTACTTGACTACTTTTTCGTCGACCTACGTTGTATTACACCGCATAACTTTTTACTCGCTAAACTGATTTTGATGATTCTTACTTCGATCGAAAGCTTATACTTGTCATGTAGTCTCGTATAAATTAGATCGAGATCTGATTACAACTTTTTGAGTAATATTTAATAGCGCGTATTTACTTGACTATTTTTTCGTCTTATTACGTTGTATACTTGTCGATGTAATTGAAGTCGGTTTTTTTTCGTTTGCGAGCAAACACAATTATCCATTAAATATATAGTCAAAGAGTATAATAATAAAATACTATATAGTTTTCTAAACCATTAAAGAAGGGTAATAAAATTTATATGAAAATGGAATTCTTAAGTTTCAATTCATTATTATCAGTAGGTATACAACTCGTTATCGGTCAAAAAATATTTGTAGAAATCAGATAGGTATTTAATATTTACATAGCGTTATTTATCTTTAGATATTCAAACAACTCCAGGCTATTGCAATTATATGTTTTGAAAGTGACAGTTTATTGTAAAAACCTTCTCTAGAAAAAGCTGAGTTGAGTTTCGGAGATACATAAAAAAACTTATGAAAACTAGAAAGGATCTTTTAAAACGGCTTGACTTAATATTACGAAATTTTTGCTACAGAATAAAACTTTCGAATTAGTTATAATTTAGGATATATTTCCTTTGATTAGGTAACATGTATGTTTATATTATGGTTAACTATAAAGTAATGATAATATTATTTTCGATATTCCAGCCAAAAACGTTTCATTCAATTCAAGTAACGTTCTTATAAAAATCTTCACAGTTGGACAGCAGTGGGAACCCTAAGGTCCTGGCTTCAACACTAAAAGAGATACTATCTGATACCATTGAAAAAAGTAAAAAGTCAGAAGCGAAACTATCCAGTCCTGCATCAGCTCCAACAGTTGTACCCAATTCACCAACAGCCAATACTCCATCAGCCAATGTTCCAACAGCTAATGCGCCAACACCCAATATTCCGAACCAATCTGAAGTCACAGTCGAAGCGACATAATTTTTATAGTGCTATGTTAGTTGTGATGTATTTTAAATTTTGTTATAATAAATGTTACTTTATATACCTAGTCTTTCTTTCTAGATCTTTCCACTTCTAAAATGCTGTATAAAAAGATTATGCTAAATAATCTTATAGTAAAAAAATGCATGAAGTACAATTTGGAAATATATATCAATATATTGGTCTAAGATCCGAGAAGGTAAATCTTCCCTCATCTGTTAATTAGATGAAACAATTTTTTATAGGCTTATTTAAATATTGTGAGTTTATAAAAACAACCTCTGCCACCATAAGCCTGCTGCAAATTTTTTTTTTTTTTAGCTTTTCCCTCTCATGTTAATTACATGTAGTAAGCTAAAACCGTTAATATTTTACATTATATACCTGACTGTAGTAGGCAGCCATCTCTATGATTGCTACACTTATCTGCAGCCAGGTCAGTAACCTCAGTCAGAGTAACCTGGCTGCAGGTAAGTATAGCAATCATAGAGATGGGTGCCTACTATAGTCAGGTATATAATGTAAAATATTGACGGTTTTAGCTTACTACGTGTAATTAACATGAGAGGGAAAAGATTTTTTAGAAGAAAAAAAAATTTTTTTTAAGTGTTATTATTTGCAGCAGGCTTATGGTGGCAGAGGTTGTTTTTATAAATTCACAATATTGAAATCAGCCTATAAAAAATTGTTTCATCTTATTAACAGATGAGGGAAGATTTTGTTATATTCCGGGTCTTAGACCATATATTTTATTTCTAAAAGATACTATTATAATAACCGACTTACCTAAGTTAGCTAATTATTAATTAGAACCAAAACTAAATTAAATATTTCAAAAAAAAAAAAAATTTTAAACATGCCTCACTATTATTTTATTAATCTACCTTTTTGTTTACACATTCTGATACATTTATATACTGGCCGTAATAAATTCCTTTTTTTTCCAAATTTCAAAAATTTCACCGTGACAAGTGACACACGTCGTTGTCAATTGTCACAAAACGCATCGATTTTCAAAATAAAAAAATCATTTAGTACATTTTAGGTCACCATACCGTACGGTTCGTAATATACATAGCTTGTCAGGATTTCAGGAGTGATCTGAAAGAAATCGCCACGCTGGGTAAATCAATCATAAAAGTTATGAAGATCAAGTTACGTTAGTATTTTAATGGATAATATTGTGAAATAGCAAATAGCACGTAAATATTTAAACGTAACGGCTACATTTACTTACATGAATATGTTTCCCTGTACCACCAACACGTTACTATTTTTAATTTTTTTTTAATTGTTCTTAAAATATGAAACTACAATGAAATGAATTCTTTATATTTTGCTTTGCTGTTTATTATAATCAAAAAAGTATTTAAACTTTATTTTAATATTGTATTGGGGTAAAATATATATATTCAATTTATATTTCATATTTCTGTACATACGTACAGTTATTTGATTCTTATTATTAAATTTAAGGCTTTCGTACTTGTTAGTCAAATTAACATTTGTGAAAAAATACAATTAGTCTATTATTTATTTATTAATTTATCTAGGTTTAAATCAATATACCTATGGTAATCTATTTGTACCTGCGACTTCATTCGCGTGGTAGATTGTATCTGGACATATTTTATAACAGCGTGATCCTGATCCGTGGGAGTTAAAGGATAGAAAGTATATGTTGCCATGTGACCTCCTTTGTCTTATTTTGGGACATCAGTGGTTTTCGTTCGCAAAACTTTATAAAACTGTTTGGTTATTTCATATCTATGTGGGCGGTAGATACTCGCGTGCGGTAAATGCGGGATAAAAATTAGCCTATCCATCAGTAAAAGTGCCATAAAAATTGGTTTAACCGTTTCGGAGATTAACAAATTTGAAACAAGTTTTTTTGGAACTTCAATTTTATTTATATATTTATAGATGCATAAGTTGAAGTTAGTTTTACGGTACTCAAAATATATGTACTTTAAAAAAAGAGAATTTTAAAATTTCCTCATGTGTGGGAAACACAAAAATAATACGAATATATGTACTTTTTCTCGTATTACCTGCGTAATAAACAATATAAAAATTATTCGAGAAAAAGGTATATCTATATCCATAATTGTAATAACACTTGACTTGAACTGAGGTAGGGCACAGCAGGAAACCTGCTCAAAATATGGAGCAGCCCGACTGGGGTAGTACCTCGACCTTACAGAAGACCACAGCTAAATAATACTATTTTCAAGCAGTATTGTGTTCCTGTTGGTGAGTAAGGTGACCAGAGCTCCTGGGGGGGGGGGGGGGATTGGGGATAGGGTCGGCAACGCGCTTGCGATACTTCTGGTGTTGCAGGCGTCTATAGGCTACGGTCTTACCATCAGGTGAGCTGTACGCTTGTTTGCCGACCTAGTTACATTAAAAAAAAAAAAAAAACATTCGAGGGAAAAAAAATTATACAAACAATAAATACGATGTTTATAGCGAGAGACCGTTTTCCATCAACGTCTTCAACAGAGGACAACGAGAGCGGGACTGACTGGGAGCCGGAGCCGAGGCCGATGATGCAGCCCCGCTTCCCGCCCCCCCAGGCCATCATTGTTGGCTCGGTGAGGAAGCGGCGCGGCAACCTGCCGAAGAACTCGGTCAGGATCCTCAAGAGGTGGCTCTACGATCACCGATACAACGCATATCCCAGCGACGCTGAGAAGGTGGCGTTGAGTCAGGAAGCCAATTTGACGGTGCTTCAGGTACAGTTGATAAATGTTTTTTTGAAGTGAAACTTCTTTAGGCGCACGAGGGGTAAATTTGAGCGACCGGTAACGCGGCAGCGTCATGACGTTCAGTGCTTGGGTGGGTGACCGCCTGGGAACACCGCGTGAGGTTGGCTTTTTGTTTTTGAAGTGAAACTTCTTTAGGCGTTTTTTTTTCAATTCGGTTTTTCTTTTATATTTTAAATTTCTTTTTTTTAATTAGTTTTTTTTTTAATTAGTTTGCCAAAGAAGTTTCTTTTCTGATATGTGTACTTTGTACGCACGCAAATTTTTTTTTTTTTGGTTCCTTAAGTTTGATTTGAGTTAACGGTGGAAGTTTTGGTTATCTAGAGTTAGCGGTATTATATTAGTATTAAGGTTGTTTATTAAGGTGCTCTCTATATAAAAGTTTTATGTTAAATGTTTACTATACTCGAACCTTTGAATATATTAGATACATAAAATGTTTTCTGAGTCAAATTTTACTTACGAACGAAAATAACAATATTCAGAACCTAAGTTTTTCGGTATTTTCCGTGTTTTAACTTTTCGGTATTTTCCGTCTTTTAACTAACTAAAGGGATTATTTTATTTTATGTCAATAAATAATTTAAGATTTATAAAAATCCTAATAATTGTGGGGAAAGATTGAATTTCAAAGCCCGTTTCTTATTTTGCTTGGTAGTTTTCCTTCGTCGTTATATTTTAATGGCTTAAAATAGGTGTGCAACTGGTTTATCAACGCTCGGCGGAGGATTTTACCAGAGATGATAAGGAGAGAAGGCCACGATCCACTTCAGTATACAATATCCCGGCGTGGTCGCAAGCAACCAGGGTTGGGTATTGGCGTTGGGATGGGAGTTGGGATGGGAGTTGGGCCAATGGTTAGCTTATCATCAGCGTCCACATCTGGAATGGGAATGATTCCTAGTAACGTAACTATGGCTGGATGGGAAGGCGTGGAGGTTCAGGTAAGTGGGAAAAAAATAAGTTAGTAGTTTAGTTTTCACTCATTTGCTAACTATATTATATCTAACCGCTGCTGCTATATCCAGTTCTATGATCATCTATCTACCCTATCTATCTATATCTATCTGTTCTATCACCCGTAAATGGGTTACTTTATCAACTGTGTAATCCTGCACCGAATAATACGCTTTATCTATTAATGTCTTTTTTATAAAAACTTTAAATTTATGTTGAGACAATTCCAAAAAGACTACAAAATAAATCTCCAACAGAACGTGGCCGATCACAGTCGCGCACACGACTACGGAGATGGTCTGCTAGTGTATCAAGAGAGGGATGATCTCAGAGAAGCGGAAGAGGGCTACTCTAGTGCTATCAGTGAAGAGGAGGTCAAATATGATCCCTCGGTCTGGCAGTCTGTCATTCGATATGGTCCGGGCGAACAGGACTTTCATTCAGCAGATAATAGGGGGTACGTTTTACGAGATTATCTATTGCATTGTTATTGGATATTTTCATTACGAATGAACACATCGAGTGATAGATTAGACCGAATAATTGTACTTTTAATTATTTTTTAGAGATGAGATACTAAGATTTCAGTCTAAGTCATCTAATTATGTAGACGTTTTCGTTGTTCGAATTAAGATAAGATTTTTGTTGCTAATGTTAACACCACATAGAGGCCTTTTTATAACTATTGAAATCAAAATCCAACAACTTTCAGAATAACATTCGGTATTTTATAAAAATAACTATGCCATTTGGAATAATCATATTTGTAATATTCTATTAAATCTCAATAGGTTATTTTATTTACAGTCATTTAGAGTAGAATAGCGACTATAAGGACTTCGACACAATTTTTATCGACGAGTCTAAATAAAATGAATGTCCAAAAGCTATCCGTTTTTTCGTATCGATAGATAGTCAATTTATACATTTCGTCTTAATAATTGGAAGTTCGATAATCACTTAAAATTCTTCAATTTTTTTAGTAAAATAGCATCTCGCATAATTCTCACGATAGTCAAGCTTTTCTACTAGATGATAAACATCTCAACCCAAGTTATGAGTTTAATAGATAACTCATTTGTCAGATTATAATGAAACAATTTTTTCGGATGTTGTTTCGGTTTATTATGTTTTTTAGATACCCGACGTTTAGGATATTTTACAGCAACCATGGTCATGGGAAAACTGAGATGTCTGACGTCCTAAGTTTATTATTATTCGAAACTACAATATGCTATGTTATACATATTTCTGCGATAAAATCCGAAAAAGTTGCTTGATTATAATGAGTGAAATTCGCGTAAACATTTGTCAGGTTTTTTAACCAGTCGAAAATTTAATAAGCATCTCAATCCAACAGTCCAATAGTGATGGGTACTGAGAGCGAGGTGGTTACCGGAGACCTAGAACCCTGGCAGCCGCAACTGACTCAGCTGACGAGGCAGGTGAGCCCTCCGCCGCCCGTTGCCGTCGAACTTGAAGTCGCCACTACTGATATGTGGTGCCACACTTAGTGGAACTGCTTGAGTTTTAGGACTTTGTGTTGGACAAATGGACAAATGAATTTAAGAGGGCGCATAACACGAGCAAAAAATCAGATTTCAACCGCGCGCCCGTGAGTAATTGATGAAACAAAATATACACAAAGCCTCGTGTCAGAGTGCGATAGACGATATAGTTTTGAGCGCATTACGAATGTAAAAAACGACAAATATCTTATTTTATATATGTATAATTCCGAAACTAAAAGTAATTACATTAAATGCCTAGGCATAGCCTTTACTCATATTTAAATGTAATTAATTATCAAATTTTTGTCTTAATGGTCATAACCATATCGAGTATAAAAAGAAAAATATAAAAATTAGAGGTTAGGTACTTCGTGATTATATTTTATCGAGGAAATTTCCTTATTTATGTTTTTGATATGGGTTAACCCTTGCAAATATCACGTAGTTTGTCATATATTTTTATTTTAAGATTTGGTCTGGAATTTTTCATGTTAAAACAAATAGAAGATTGGCAATTTTGTATTATGCGCGCTCTTAAAAATATACAATAATCTTCCACTCGTTCTCGTAGCCGTCGAACTTGAGATCGCCACTGACATGTGGTGCCACAATTAGTGATGATTATGTTGTTTATATTCTATGTGACATTTGCGAAATCAGTCGTGCAATTTTGGTACTATTGGAAACTTTGGACTAAAAGAATGAGTTTTAGGTCCTTGTGTATAATATTGTGGTTGAATTAAGTGGGGAGGAAAAAAGTTTTATTGGTTGAACCAAAAACTATTGCAACAATATATTTATTATAAATTTGATTGAATTATATATTTTTTGATTGAAATTGAAGTATAGAAACTTTTATCGAAATAATTTATGCTAATTTTTATCTCATGTTACGAAAAAAATGCATACCTATGTGTCAGCTGCGACGCACGACTGAAATTTACTCCTTCAGATCGACTGTCTAAATAGGCACAAAAAGGCCTACTAGTCTAAGAAAAAGATTAATACCATAACAAATGGTAAATAAACGAATCAAATAACGGCATCAGATGGAGTTAACAAAAATGAGTAACCAAGGTCATTCGTTCAGTAGATTTTGCTCCTCATATTTTTTATCATCACGGGGGCCTTATATGAAAATCGGTTCTAATGGAGTAAATTCCAAAAGAAACACGTTTTTTAAACAATATTTTGTCCAATATAAGGTAAATAGTTAACTGTAAAGGTGGGCATCTCTGACTGAAATAACAAAAAAAAAATTGAAAGGCGACGTCGGTGTTAAAGCATGAGACGTCGAATCGTTGTAAAGACTGATCACATGTATATTGTTTACGATTAAGATAATTATAATTTTAGTTTTTTACCGAGCGGATATGATGTTTAGTTTTTTTCGTTGAAAATAAATACTTTTACTGTAACATCGCGTTTTATTCAACACGTAGCTACATATGTTTTAACGCCGGCATCACCTGAACCTTAACGATGAATGCTTAAGACACGAAATTTAGTTTTAATCGGATTGTTTTTTGGTTCAAAAATTGGTCCGGAATTTTATTCTCGTTTTTTCAATAATTTGAAATTAGTTTTGAAATTGTACAAAATGGGCTCCAGGTGGTGCCGCGCGATGAGGGAGAGGACAAGTTCAAGTGTCTCTACTTGTTGGTGGAAACAGCAGTGGCTGTGCGACAGAGGGAGAAGGAACAGGAAGAAATATTGCCTTTGTAGTTAACAATCAAATTTTATCACTCAGTTTACTAATTTTTGTCATAATTGCGGATTTAATTAGGGGTAATATTAAGTACTTGGTAAAGTCGCTTTACAGTTTATGTATCAGAAAGGGTTTTAATAAGCCTTTGCCTCGTCTTAAATGATCACTAGCATTTCATATATTGGCTACTGCGACTTAAGTTTAATTTTTTTTTTATTCAATGAAATAGCTTAAGCAAAGTTGAAATTCATCTTTTTATATATTTGTGTAAGTCAAGACTTTGTTTCATGTGTCGATATAACAATTAATTAATAATTTGTACCTTAAGCTAAACTTTTCTATTCTTCATTCGATTATTATTTAGGGGATAATGTTTAAGTTGACTTCGTAAGAGTAAGACTAACTACCTACAATGTAAGTCTACTATTTTGTTTATTAAAATCGCATTTTGAAATAAATTCTTATTTTTCTTAATGAAATATCAAAAAGTATCCATTGTAGCTCACCAAAATAAGTTAAATTATGCCAATTGGAAGATTAAGCCTGAAGCTCGGTTCAGACAACAGATAAAAATTGTTAAGAAAAGTAGTACCTATAATTAGAATTATGGTAATAAATACATAAATACATGCTCGACATGCTCATTTGAGCAATTTTTTACATAAAAATGCACTTGATTGTGCTTATAGCACACGTACTTATAATATAATGTGTTTATACAAGCTTGACGAATTAAATCGCCATGCACTAATATAGGTACACTAAAAATGTAAAAACCTGTGTGGTTTTATGAAACCACGGTAAAAGTGAAACTTTTTTTCACATTATAGACATTTACCTAAAAAGTTTTGGAATAATATTCCATTAAGGGTATAAAATCGCTTTATCAATCTTACCGCGCGGTCGACCGTCACGCGACATGCAACACACACACGAAAAAGTCTGAGACGATGTTTCACTTTAAAAAAATACAACGGTTTCAATGTAGAGGGAACGATAATGCTTTTATCGTGAAATATCGTGAAGAAACTTCGAGTTTTCCTTCCGTACCTAGCACGTATGCTAAGCTTTCTACATGATTTGTCTTAATTGTCATTTGCTTGCTAAAATTGCTTCGTAAGGAATAAATTGTAATCAATATTAGTATGTTTACCATTTACACATATTTGTCTCTTCCTAAGGAAAGTGATCGAATGATTGATGCAAAACGCTCAGTGGGTTAGTTTATGATGATCTCACCTATACTTTTTTTTACATAGAACAATAGGTTAATAATAATATATTCAACATTCAAAGCAAAACACATTATAAGTCAGCTAAAATGTGTTTTATTAAATAACAAAAATAAACATACAATTATTGATCAACGGACAGTTAAATTAAATTAAATAATACATTATGTTAAACTACATATTATTAAAAAGGTATCTCAACGTGCAACGAGTGGGTCGAGGATCTCCACGACTTGATTGAAGATATCATTTACGGTGCCTTCGGCGTTTATCTGGACAATTGTGTTAAATATAAACTATTTGGTTTGATAATAAAATACGTTTTTTATACTACTGGGTCAGCAAACAAGCAAAGAACAAAGAAGGTAAGCGATTACATTGTGGTTTTTGCGATTAGTTGTCGACCTGTGTTGTCGACCCTGTCCTTGATCCTCACCAGGAGCTCTGGTCACCTTACTCACCTCGGGAACACAACACTTGATTGAGAGCAGTATTATTTAGCTGTGATCTTCTGTAAGGTCGAGGTACCTCCACAGTCGGGCTGCTCCAGAATTTATGCAGGATATTTTCTACTGTGTCTTATCGCAATATACCTTTTCTAGCGACCCGCCCCGGCTTCGCACGGTTGCAAAAACTATCAGAGTTCCTCTACTATATTATGCATGTATTATACATAAAAACTTTCCTCTTGAATCACTTTATCTACTAAAGAAAGCCGCATCAAAATCCGTTGCGTAGTTTTAAAAATTTAAGCATACATACAGACAGACAGACAGACAGCGGGAAGCGACTTTGTTTTATAGTATGTAGTGATATAATACAACATTATACCTTTGCAGAAGCATAGATTGTTCTTGCAGGCAAGTTATAGCTTGTCTCAATTATCAAAACTAGTTTTAGTGTATGCTCTGTATTTTTAGAGAATTATTGTCTAAAAATCTACATTTAGGTTTTTATTTTTAACTAGCGACCCGCCCCGGCTTCGCACGGGTGTTTATTATACATATAAACCTTCCTCTTGAATCACTCTATCTTTTAAAAAAACCGCATTAAAATCCGTTGCGTAGTTTTAAAGATCTAAGCATACATAGGGACATAGGGACAGAGAAAGCGACTTTGTTTTATACTATGTAGTGATATCCTCTCTCAAACGACGTTTTGTGGAACCTGTAGACCAGTATCTCAATCAAAATCAACTTTATTCAAATTGGCTTCAAATGCACCTTCGAATCGTCATTTTACAATCTAAATAGCACCCTCTCTGATTCTAGCTCCATTCAAGGCGCAAGTTATCGATCACCAGCAGTAAAGTATATTCTATTTAATTTTAAGTTTGTCAGGATACTGTGCGATGACTTGTTCATTGTTGTCTAGAAAAGTCTTAATTCGCAGTTTAATGGTTTCCTCGTTATCATCAAAGCGACGCGAAGTGAGAGCGCGACCCAACAACCTCTTGGAGAGAGTTTCTGATGATACTTCGAAGTAGATTATTACCTGGAAATGTACGGGATTAAGGTACCAATGGTTGTTTGTTTAAGCTGTTTTTATTTATATTTCAGCTTGTCTCCTAATAAAAATCCGCCTAGTGTAACGATCGTGAAAATAGAAAGACCAAAAGTCTAATTTTCATGGTTTAAACCATCAAATGGTCTTAAAAAACTGTTTTTAATTTAATAATGATATATTAATTTTAAGAAATTTTTTGCACTTTATGCGTGATTATGACTGGATTGATTTAACATTTTTCAACCTAACAAAAAATGTGTTAAATGTAATAGAATAAATAATCGGATTGTTCTAGATCTAGGCGGTTTACTATTTTAAATGTTATTTTGTTTCATGGTACCTACTAGGGAATTAGGGATTGCAATCCGGTGTCGTTTTCAATCCGGCCGGATCCGGTCGAATTTTTATCAATCCGGCCGGATCCGGCCCGGATCCGGGCTGGATTTATCAAACCATAATAACCTAACTTTTCTTTTTAATTCAATCGTATGTTGACCGTTAATTAAGTGAAAAAATTGTACATTTTTATTAAATACTAGCTGCTGCCCGCGACGTCGTCTGCGTGCGTTCA
The DNA here is from genome assembly GCA_905220545.2 of Melitaea athalia. Taxonomy (NCBI): domain Eukaryota; kingdom Metazoa; phylum Arthropoda; class Insecta; order Lepidoptera; family Nymphalidae; genus Melitaea; species Melitaea athalia. The sequence continues at coordinate 2,881,835 of HG992179.1, forward strand.
CTGCTCGTTCCCCGTAGCTGATAGCGTGATAATATGTAGCCTATGTTCTGACCCGACTTCTTAATAATATTCGTGCCAAATTTGAAGTAAATCCATGCAGTACTTTTTGAGTTTATCCCGGACATACATACAGACAAACAGACAAACAGACAAAAATTCTAAAAACTATATTTTTGGCTTCGGTATCGATTGTAGATCACACCCCAAGTATTCTTTTAAAAAAATATTCAATGTACAGTTTTGACTTTCCTACCATTTTATTATATGTATAGATTTTTTTTTTAAATTAAATCTCAGTTTCAAAATAAATTATATATCTATCAAATGAAGAGATAAAAATGTTTAAATCAACTTTAAAGAGCTAAAAATGTAGCCGTGGGAGTTATTTCTCAGTATTCATATAATTATGTCGAATTTATTGATACAAATTGAACTAAGCCGAGTTCCAATTTCGACCACGTCTTATTAACACGTGGTGAGACGGATCAAAGAGCTAGATTTGTATAATTTTAATTAGTCCAGTAATATTAAATTTTTTAGTTATTGTAGATCTTCGTCTCTACTTTTCCTTTCACAAGTTTCACGCTATCTATCAGGCTATTCCTTGGTTAAGGCTTCGGTTACGGATATATATAGCTACGAATATTTATATATATGCTATGGTTCCAAATATAAGATTTAGCCCGTAACATCTCACTGCTGGGCATATTCCTCTTTCTCCATGTAGGAGAAGGATTGTAGCTTAATCAGCGGATATGTTCCCTACTATGAGTAACGATAGCTATCAGGTATTTATGATAACAATCAGGACCGACAGCTTAACGTGATCTCTGAGGCACGGAGGGGCGGACCCACAAGGACAGACATCCACCCTGGAAAGAAATAGTTGTACAAATACAAATATCCATCCCAAGCGGGAATCCAACCAACAAACCGTCGATGATATGATATTATGATTACAAATATTAAATTTGTTCGGATTATCCTTTAGTTTCGGTTAAAGATATTCGACTTTAGAGGAAATGCCACAATACTTTATTTTACTTCCTATGATAAGTTAATAATTAACGTTTATTGTATTAGTTACTGTTACAAATTCTGAGTACTCTATGTTAAACAGCGATGACTCCCACGATGATTTAGTTGCAAAATTGACTGACTTTATGATAATGAAGAACGCGCTCGGCTAATGTTATTTGACCAGAAAAATGTAAAAACATAGCAAAAAATTTAGTATTTTAATTACCTCTGCGATAGATCCCTGCGAAATCATCCGAAACTTTAATATCGGTTTATGGTACGGTTACAGATACATTTTTATTATGTATATCCAATAGTTTGGTTACGATAAAATAACATCCCTAGTTTGAATCTTAATATTTCTAAGTATTCTGCAAGTAACGGCAATGTGAAGTTATTTAATATTCGCACATTAAGTCAAGCAACTTCAGTGTTTTTTCAGCTGTAAATAGAGTTGAATACCTTCACTATAAAGCATCTATAACTAATTTGAATGGCAAAAATCTATCAATCAAGTCTTTAGTCTTAGCGTCAAAGGACTCGTGTATTTAAGAACCACGCTCTTTCTTTTAAAAAGAGGTCATTTTCTCAAAAAAATGCCAACACCGGATCCGGTCACCGGATCCGGCATTTTTTACCGGATCCGGTAACTGTAAAATGATGCCGGATCCGCCGGATTACCGGATCCGGTTTTCCGGATTGCAATCCCTATAGGGAATGCAATCCCGCAACAAAATTTTAATTCCGGTATTTGCGGGACTGAGTGGTCTAAGTCCCGCGGGATCCTGGTATTTGGGGGATCCCGCATGTTTCTGAAAATCATTGAGAAAAAAGGCGAAATCCTGTATCATAAATGCATCTAGAACTAAAAAAGGAACAAAAATATATTATTTAAAATTACGTATTGAGAGATTAATAAAAATATGTTATAAAAGAATAAAAATTATTACAAAGAGACAATAGGTAGTTTAGGCATTATTTTGAAAATAACTGCGCATAAAACATAGCATGTTAATAGTCTTGCCTGCCAAACGACTCCTAACTTTATATGCCAGATAGCCAGCAGCAGAAAACTGCTTCAACGCTTGTTGTACAACTGTTGATAACGCGTTGTAGACTATTTGAAGATATTCGCCTTTTAATCCACTTGACTCAAACAAATTCATTTCTTTCTCGAGAGAATGAACTCAGGAAAGAGTGTGACGAGCAGTTTTAAAATTCGATAGAATTTAAAATGTTATTTATTATCATATCAAAATTTCGATCCAGCGGGATTCGAACCCGCACCCCCGACATACCGTGTCGGTGCTCTAGCCAATTAAGCAATGGAACGATGTAAAGCCGAATCGGAATTTTTGATATGATTTTATTCGGTTTTAAGCAACCGTGGATGGAAGTGGTGAAAAAACCGGATACAAATCCCGCTAAATCGAAATTTTGATATGATAAAAAAAAATTTATATGAATAACATTTTATAATTTCCTCATGTGTGGGAAACACAAAAATAAAAATAATACGAATCGATAGAGTTTGTTCAAGTTCATCTCGAAGAGACATCGGCTCAGGCTCCACAGTTTCAGCTTGCATCATTGCGGCCACTGTAGCAAGAGGTAAATCATCGTGATCTTCGTCACGAGCCGAATCAGTTCGAGCGCTTTCGCGTGCCGAACAACACAAGTCGTTTACCGTTGCACAGTCCCGCTAATCCCGCGGGATCCCGCTCGATTTATGTGCGGGACTGGTCCCGCAAAAATAGTGCGGGATCCCGGTATTTCGGGATCCCGGTATCCCGGTATTGCAATCCTTAGTACCTACCATGTACATATCTAAAAATAAAATTTCATGCTGCAAACTTAAACTTACAGTAACTGGCGCGATCACTTTTTCGAATTCAACTCCTTGTGACTTCTCTCGCGGATATCCATCAATCAAGAAGCCCTTCACTTTACCAGCCAGCTCCAACATCGCAGTTTTCAGTATATCTAGAACGATGTCATTCGGAACAAGTTCACCTAGAAAATGTCATGTTATGTGTTTGGCGTGTCATGAAATGGACGATTCTCTTTTAATGTATTTATAGTAATGGGTCGATAGAATATTTTTAGAATTACTTAATATCAAGTAATTTTTAGTCAACGGAAATAATGCGAAGGAACGTGTATTGAAGTTTCAGCCTTTACGTGCAAGTTTTTCAAGATTTTTTTTTGTAACTGATTCATTTGCAAAATTGAATCTCACATCACTTCAACAAATGATTAACGATCTAGGATTAAAGTGGCTTTTATACAAGAACCCCTGTATACACTATACAGGATTCTTTTAAGAATTTTAATGCATATTTTAGAGACAATTTTTTTAGCCATTGGAATTCCTAAGAGTTCAGAGGCCTGTATGTTAATCCATACTATCATTTGATAAGTACCTATACCTAAAATTCCTTCTTACCCCGTTCCATAATAGCAGCTAGGGTCTTAGCTCTTTCGGAGCCACGTTTCGCTTCAACACGGAGAAGGTCACCAGTCGAGATGTGAGCAAACCCATACTTAGTATTGATCTTCTCGCATTGCGTACCCTTGCCTGATCCAGGCCCCCCCAGAACCCAGATTATCGGTGTCTTGCTGGAGTCAATTAGTACCTATTAAAAAGTCGTAAGTATTTTTTTAACTTTGATATATCATCTCACTCTTCTTATATCATCTCATCTTTACTCGCGGATTGTAACAAGAACATTAACGGTACGAGAATTCTAGTCTATTTACTATTAGATGGCTAAATTAGCCTTGTATTGTATATTGTACTTTTGTAGTAGTAACTTAAATAAGAAAAGATAAGAAATTTAAATAGCTGTACTCTGTTTTTATAAGCCTTGCACTTCGGTGACATGCATTGAAGAGGGCAGGCTGGAAGTTTCTCGATAATTTCCTGTTCACATGGATAGCAGTTCTTATCCTCCATATCAAATTGTATAAAAATCGCTTTATATATTTGTGTATAAAAATATTTTGAAGTGTTATCGTAGATCTTGATATGTCAATAATTATTTTGCGATCAAAGAGTACGTATAGATTTATGGATAGAATATTTTACACATGTATAAAGTCCATACATTTTTGTTGAGGTTGGTTGCCTACACGTTGCCTACGACTGCAGCAGTTTAGTAACAGACGTGGAAATATCTCTGTACAGTTGTGAAGTATCAGTTTTTCTTTTTGAAGTGAAACTTCTTTAGGCGCATGAGAGGTAAAATTTGAGCGACCGCTAACGCGGCAACGTCAGGTACGGTCAGTACTTGGATGGGTGACCGCCTGGGAACACCGCGTGACGTCGGCTTTTTTTCAATTATTTTTTTTTTTGTATTTTGAATTATTTTTTTTGTATTTTGAATTTGTTTTTTTTTTTTATTTATTTTTTTGAATTAGTTTTTTTTGAATTAGTTTGCCAAAGAAGTTTCACTTCTGACGTGTGTACCTACTTTTTACGCACGCAGTTTTTTTTCTATCCAACTATCATAATTAGAGACCGGATTATATGCAACATAAAAAGTTATGCATGCAAATATGCATGAAAAATGCTTGAAATATGCACGGAAATAGGCAGAATATGCGAAATTATATGATAAATTTTATGAACCCCCCCCCCCCCAAAAGTAAGTTTTCATTTTTTTATATTTCAAAATCAGCATACAATGAGTAAATTACTTTTTGATAGGCGAAAATAAGTATCGTAACATGACATTAAAATTATTTAAATTTTTTGTAAACGTAAACAATCAAGTATTTTTCCAAAATTTCAGTAGTGACATTGTGTCTTCGCTCATTTAAAATATTTTTGTAAGTGGAAAAGTTTCGCTCCACATCGACTGAGGTAACTATGGGTAGAATTTTAACTTGGGTGCTATGTTAGTACTTATAGTTTCTGGCAAAAGTTCTGCCGTCCCATTAATGAAACTATCAATTAGACACAAAATTTCAAAATCTGGTTTATTGTTCAATATGTTTTCAAAGTTTTTTTTTTTAAAGTTTATGCGGCAATGTTATTGGCAACGTAGAGTTAATTTGGCGTTGTTTGGATAGATTCAGTCAATGCCAGACCGCGAGTTTCAAGCTTTTTAATACTTTCAGGTGTGTAGGAAAAATGAGTGCAAATCACGGCTATGTAATATTGTAAATGTGCCGATAATATGCATCATAACTAGATCTTAGGTAAAATATGCTATTACCGCTGAGAATGGCTTAAATAAGCATATGCATATGCAAATATGCAAATGCATATAATCCGCTCCCTAATGATAATCATCGATATAACGCGAGTTACCAATTCATTTTTGTTAAATATTTCAGGTACCAAATTTTCTTAATTTTCCGTAAAATAAGAAAAACAACTATTTTAAAAATGTGTTTTTTATTAAACGAAATAAAAATATAATCAGTTAACAGGCCGTAGAATTATTTAATACATTATATACAATTATCTAAGAGTTATCTTAAGCGGCGACCAGCGGGTCCAGGATCTGAGTGACTTGGTTGAATATCGAGTCGACGGAGTCTTCGGCGTTTATCTGAAATTATAAAATTTAATGATAAGAAATATACAAATATATTATAACCTCTTTCAAGTTTTATAAAGTACTAGCTGACCTGGCGAACTTCGTACCGCTTTATTTTATTTTTTTTAAATATAATAATTACCTATATCAAAATAAAATATAGCCTATCTTTCAAGTTGGCTCAAACTGCACACGGTGTGCAAATTTCATTAAAATCGGTTAAGTGGCTTAGGAGTCCATTGAGGACAAACATTGTGACACGAGATTTATATATATTAAGATTACAAATGACTATTACAGATCGGAAATTTTTAATGTACATTATAAACATTGAACAAATAATGCATTAAAAATTTAACTAAATCAAAAATGTCTCAAACTTAATGCTTTATAACATTATTGAATCGTCATTTTATAAATTATAACACTTCAAAACTTAGGGAAAGTTAACATTAAAGAAGTATGTTGCTCTATTATAATGAAACAACTTTTTCAGATTTTATCGCGGTTTATTAGGTTTCTTACATGCTCGACGTTTCGGATACTTTACAGTTTACAGCAACCATTGTCCTCCCGTAAGCGTGGTTGCTGTTGTTTCATTACTGAATTAGTGAAATTCGTATTTAAATATTAGAAAACAATATGTCGCTCAATTTTCATATTACGTGTCTTTAGCCAGATTTTTTCAAGCGATACACGATCCTCAAAACAAACATTAGAGCTACCCTTTCAGAAAAACGAAGGCGCGTCAAATCCAGGTCACCTTAAACGTTAAGGGTTGGGCAGTTATCGGTTCGTTCGATAAATCACCTTATTTCATTCCACACAAAGTTCTAAATGAAGTTTCTCTGGCAAATCCAAACCTTACATTTAGGTAAATGGGAGATTAATTGTTAGATAACTCCAGCGGGCGTTGTTATGATCTTACATTACATTATCTTATTTGAAAAGTGACAAACTTTAGACGTTGAAAACTTCGAATTTTGTCCTTTGAGGTCTAACTCAGTCAACATATGAAAAATTAATTTTATATTATAGTTTTCAACCTTCAACTGAGGTAGGGCACAGCAGGAAATTTCCTGCTCAAAATATTGAGCAGCCCGACTGGGGAAGTACCTCGAGCTTACCGAAGGTTACAGCTAAATAATACTGTTTTCAAGCAGTGTTGTGTTCCTGTTGGTGAGTACGGTACGGTGGAAAAGTAACCATAAATGCATGAATACTGGTGGACGAAATGTGCCATTATCGAACGAAACCGTCCAAGGTGATCGAACAATCACATGAATCTTGCATAACTCACTAAATAAAGTACACACTTGTAAACGAGTAGACTTGTAAGCAGCTCTTACCCTCTTGAGCTTGTCGGGGTACTGCGCGAGCACCTGGTCGTTGTTCTCGAGGAAGGTCTTGAGGCGCAGTTTGATGGTGTCCTCGTTGTCGTCGGCGCGCCCCGAGCTCGCCGCGCGCCCGAGCAGCCTCTTGGTCAACGTCTCTGATGACGCTTCGAAGTAGATTATCACCTAAACACGTAATTGGATTTGGTAATCATTATAATTATCATTATATTATAATAGCAAATTCATATTGAGGTAGGGCACAGCAGGAAATATCGTGCTCAAAATATGGAACAGGCAGCCTTACTGGGGTAGCACCTTAATCGTATCACCTTAAACTTACAGAAAATCACAGATAAATAATAAAATAAATAAAAAAATAAAAATCATTTATTTCGACCTTAAAGATCATATTTTGTTAGTAATACATATATAAGAAAACACTAGTCTAATGTTAGTAAACTTAAAACTACATTAATCTAAACCTTATATCTAAGACAGCCCTGATTTGTCAGTACATGCACCATACGGCAGTGGTTCAGGTACTGACAATCTAGCCTGTCAGCAAATGCCCTCAGGACGCCACTGGGACCATCCCTAACCCTGCGCACCAGGGATGTGCACCGCTTGCGCATGATCGAGTGAAAACAATCAACATGCGCATCGGCGAACATACCCGACGCACTGCAGCATCGAGGCAGTCAAATAATACTGCTTTCAAGTAGCGTTGCGTTTCTGTGGTGATTACAGTAACCACAGATCCTGGGAAGGGTCGCAGATAGTACCAGCAACGCACTAGTAATGTTCCTGGTGTTGCTATATCCTTGATAAGCTATAGTATTCGCTTACCATCAAATGGATCATACTCTAGCTTGCCACCTTCGTAATACAAAAAAAGAGAGAGTAGAGAGAATAAAAAAATTTCTCAAATAAAAACATAGGCCTTCAAATACGCATCATTAGAGATAGTTCAAAAAGCACTCGTCAGCCACCACCAGCTTTCAAATACAAAAGGAATTGTCAAAATCGGTGCACCCAGTAAGAAGCTATGAGTTAACACACAAAAAATAACAATCGAATTGAGAGCCTTCTCCTTTTTTTAACTCGGTTAATATATACTTTTTATTGAATACAATTAAAAGAAACGTAAAACAAAAATAGTAGCAATCAAAGAAAGGTGAGAAGGAAAAGTCAACAGGTGGTCTTATATTGTGATCCTGCATCATAGACTTAACGAATTGGGCTCATTTTTTTTTAACGAAGTAATTTAATTGTTTGATATTATCCATTATAATTATATAATACAAAATACTTTTTAATTATTTGTTTACCGCGGGGTTGAATGTAACCCCAGATTATTTTTCTACGCATATATCACGATCTCATAAGTTTAAAAAAAAATAGAAAATTAAATGACAATGCTATTCTAAATTTCCAATTTCGAAACTTTTCAAAATATTTTTTTCGCTTATAGGTTATACATTATGTACTAACAGAGACTGGCGCAATGGTCTGTTCAAAGGCAATTCCTTGTGACTTTTCGCGCGGGTAGCCGTCGATCAAGAAGCCCTTCGCTTCACCAGCCTTCGCCAACATCGCTTCTTTCAGCAGGTCCAGAACAACATCGTTGGGGACCAGCTCACCTGCAAGTTACGATCACTGATTAGTTATTATTGTTCTACCAAAGTTCATCGACTTTCGTTTTTTTTTAAATATATTTATCAAAATAATCTGTAAACGATAAAATATACCTATAGGTAGAATAAATAAAAAAGAAATATAATAATAAACAAAGACCATTTAGGTGTTTTACTTGACTAGAGGACTGCTAAGTTCAGACACTGAAAACCCCTAATTTTTGTAAATAACTGCAGTTTTATACTGACAAAGATTACTCTCAATTCTATACCACAACCACAACTGAGGTAGGGCACAGCAGGAAATTCCCTGCTCAAAATATGGAGCAGCCCGACTGGGGTAGTACCTCGACCTTACAGAAGACCACAGCTAAATAATACTGTTTTCAAGCAGTATTGTGTTCCTGTTGGTGAGTAAGGTGACCAGAGCTCCTGGGGGGATTGGGGATAGGGTCGGCAACGCGCTTGCGATGCTTCTGGTGTTGCAGGCGTCTATAGGCTATGGTCTTACCATCAGGTGAGCCGTACGCTTGTTTGCCAACCTAGTTACATAAAAAAATAAATCGGCCAAGTGCGAGTCGGACTCGCGCACGAAGGGTTCCGTACCATTGACTAGGTACATTGATTGTAATAACGGGCAAAAACCGGCTAAAAATCACTTTTATTGTATGAGAGCAAAAATAGGCAAAAATGACGTTTTTTGTATGGGAGCCCCCCTTAAATATTAATTTTATTTTAATTTTATTATTTATTATTAAAGTAAATATACAATTAAGTATTTTGTGAATATTTCAAGTGCCTACCTGTTACCATTTATTGATATCGACCAAAAATAGGCAAAAAATCGCGTTTGTTGTATGGGAGCCCCCCTTAAATATTTATTTTATTTTGTTTTTAGTATTTGTTGTTATAGCGGCAACAGAAATACATAATTTGTGAAAATTTCAACTCTCTAGCTATAGCCGTTCTTGAGATACAGCCTGGTGACAGACACACGGACGGACGGACGGACGGACGGACGGACGGACGGACGGACGGACGGACGGACAGCGAAGTCTTAGTAATAGGGTCCCGTTTTTACCCTTTGGGTACGGAACCCTAAAAACCACGTCCAAAAAAATCTTCGTAAGTAAATCGTAAGACTACAATAAGTATTATATCCTGCCGCTATTCTGTAAATACAAGAAGCTATATTTCTCTATCTTTAGACCTTTCTTCAATTTCTTACCCCGTTCCATTATAGCTGTGAGGGTCTTCGCTCTCTCGGAACCACTCTTCACCTCGGCACGGAGCAGGTCGCCGGTCGAGAGGTGGGTGAACCCATACTTCGCGATGATCTTCTCGCATTGCGTACCCTTGCCCGACCCAGGCCCCCCCAGAACCCAGACGATTGGTGTCTTGCTTGGATCAATTGGTGCCTATAATTATACACCAACTATATTATGACTGGTATCCTCTAAACATGCTGATGTGTTGATGAGACGTTTAAAATTTTAACTGTATCTACTCGCAAAATGAAGGTATTTACACATTTTATGACTTTAGTTCTGCATACATTGAACTTGTAATTAGAAAAGATCTGATAAATATTGTTATTATATTGATTGATTCTCTATTTACTAAAATATTAAATAGCGAGTCAGCCAAAAGAGCGGAGTGTTGATATCAAGATGGTGGTTACGTCAAGGGCACGAATTATTGTCCATTGTTCGTATGTTGATTATTTAATCTGTTTGTGATCTGAATGATGCGGTCCACTTATTTTTAGACCTAAAGTTACGTTTGTATATTTTGTAAGATATTGTCATATTAAAGATTGGTGGATTACTTTAGAAGAAATAAATCTTAAAATTAGACGTAGGTAGGTATACATAACCGATAAGCATACATTTTTGTAATTGTCTGTGCGTTTAGATTGTAATCTGTACACGTAATACTCGTATTATCTAATTAAACTCCGATAAACTACGTCTAATGATCTGTAAAACCCCAAAATCAACGCGAGAGTATTACCTACATAAAAATAGTATATTGAAAATTTTAAATGTTACCATATTCTTACGAGCCTTGCATTTCATCGACATACATTGGTGTCTCTTCTTAATATTCTCTACACATAGATTACATAACTCATCTTCCATATTATAATTTATAATTGTTTAAAAAACTTGAGATGTTATGACGTGGAGGCTGCATAGATTTAAGATTACGATACACTAATACATAAAATATGACAGTTAAAAAAGTTATATTATACAATATGAAAATAAGATTATCTATTTTAAGGAATACCCACCAATGACGAAAAGCTAGAAGTTACGTAGACCTGTGAACTTACCTACACCTTCGACTTTTATTGAGATTGTTTTGAGCTGTGAGCTACCACTTCTGTCAACTAATCAATATTCTAAGGCAAATAGAAAGATCTTGAGATAAGCAAGCAAAGATTAACAAATATAGGTACTATCATGAATCTGAACTGTGACTATTCAGCTTAGAAGCGTTCTACTAATGAGCTAAGGTCTCTTTTACAACAGCTTCAGTGCTGGTAGGGGTATACTTTATCATAAGGAACTATTGTTCTCTGTCATATCTATGATAACTACAGGTACTGTAGGTACCACGATTTCCGGGGCACGGTGAAGAGACGCACAATTTCATTATTTCAATGCGATATAGACGAGAAAAAAGGCCATTAAAAAGGTTTATTGCTTTACTAAAATTACAATGAAATTCATAAACGTAACCGGAAAAGTATCAAAATCGAAGGCAAGTAAATCATCTACGCTAGCATAATCCATACGAACATACGTCCAATCCATGAGAATATGAAGTTGGACGATTACATATCTGTAAATATCCCTAACCTCCTTTCTCATTCAGAAAAAGGTCGTCTAAATAAGACTAAGGTTGAAACGATAAAACATTTAAGCCCCAAGTATCAAAATCGTTTAAACCGATTCGATGAAAACTTCAATAATTTGGATTAAATCTCGAGTAATTTGGTAATCATTCGATTTCATGATTTTCAATTTAGGTACTGCCGGCACTATTGAGGAAACTATATTTAATAATTATATGGCACTAGCCGACCCGTGCCCACTTCGTTACGCATTATTTATTTTTAATAATTACTTCAAACGACGATATCTCAAAAACTATTCATCTGATTGATATAGTGTAAAGGGCAATTTTAATCTGCATTAAATGCCTAAGCTAAATAACATATTAATTTGGATAAGGATTAATAATGAACTTAAGAAAATAGCTTTGAAAATAACGTAATGTTTTTCATTAAAAATTTGAACATAAAAGTGGTTATTGTAAGTCAACCCTAAGAGATAGAGATATGCTATCGCGGACTTTTTTGTAGCATTTTTATAGATTTTGAATTCGCTAGTACATTATACAACTATATCTTTGCTAGTTTACGCAGCGTTCGCGTGGAAAGCTCCCAGTTGGCGAGATTTTTTGCGACCTCTTCAACATTTATCGCCGTATTTCTGCTAATTTACATTAAAACATAATAAATTATATACCTAAACCTTCCTCAAGAATCACTCTTTCTATTGTTGAAAACCGTATAAAAATCCGTTGCGTAGTTTTCGAGTTTATCGCGTTCAGACAGACAGACAGGAGGACAGAAAGACGCGGCCGGGGGACTTATTTTTATAATAAGTATAGATTTGCAAATTAAGCGTACCTAAGTAGAATTTAGTGGCTCAGGACAATAAAAATTTTAATCAGATACACGAAAAAAATACTATTTATTTTCTAATGTTTACGCGAATTTCACTGTTTGATGATAATGAAACAACTTTTTCGTTTCGTTCAACAGTCCACCCGTGACCATCATGGTTGCTGTAAAGTATCCGAAACGTCGGACATGTAAAAAACCTAATAATTCGCGATAAAATCCGACAAAGTTGTTTCATTATAGTGAGCGAAATTCTCGCAAACATTACAAATACTATTAAGCTATTTTTTAGTATCCAATTGATGCCGTTTATTAATGGTTAAAAGAGCTGTAAAAAGTACCTACTGCGCCTCAATAAAATAATGCCCTAAATTTTGAGTATCGACACTTGAAAATTACAAAAGGGGTTAAGCTAAATAATGTTTTCATATTTATTTAGAAATAGATAGAATTCAGCATCGCTATAGTCCTATTTTAAAAATTCTTTTTACTTACAATTGTTTGTTAGTTAAAGTAAGCTATCTAAATAAATAAAAATTAATGGTGAAATGTATAAACGCGCACAAACTCCAAACAACTGAACCAAATCAGATTTTTTTTTAAATATTTCATTATGCTCCTGGGGGATTGGGGATAGGCATTAGGCTACGGTCTTACCATCAGGTGAGCCGTACGCTTGTTTGCCGACCTAGTTACAGAACGGTTTGTGAACGGAAAATTAAATAAAATACTAATAGAAAATGAACTGAAATAACTGGAACAAGATAAAAATTCAAAATTACACAAAGCTAGCGAAACAAATCGAAACAATATCAAACATTATGTACTATACACTTAAAAAAATATCAATACGGTAGTCCTTCAAAATTTTATGCAACATTGTACATAATATGCAGTCGGAGACATGAAATTGAAGGATAAGTCAAATCATTCTCTCTTTGTGCATGTCTCCGACTGCATATTATGTACGATGTTGCATAAAATTTTGAAGGACTACCGTATTGATATTTTTAAGTGTATAGTACATAATGTTTGATATTGTTTCGATTTGTTTCGCTAGCTTTGTGTAATTTTGAATTTTTATCTTGTTCCAGTCTTTTCAGTTCATTTTCTATTATTTGTTTTTTATGCAGGCGAGTTTTTTGTTTTCTTTTAATTATTATTTTATTTATGTCTTTTTAGTTAGACAAATTACATACCTAATCAGTTCAATTCATTAAAATAGTTTACATCATGTGGTTGATTAAGTAATTTATTAACGACGAAAAAAATTAGCCGTTCTAAAGTTGCCACGTATATATCATTTTTATGTTTGACCGAGCATAACTTTTTACAGAGTAGTCCGAAGTTGATAATTCTTTTTTTATGGGAAAGGCTACACCCCGAAATTGACCGTCGGACGTTGCCTAGGAGGCGAGGAAGAAGCTCGGCTCGCATCTTGCTTGCCTTAGTTTAGGCATGGGAAAGAGCAAAGTCAACATTTTTTAAACTTTCTTATTGTATTTCTTTATTATTATTACAGTAATAATAATCATAATATACATTTTTGAAATCATTGTATTGAGCCCTTTAATTTGATACCCATATTATAGTATTCTAAAAAAAAAATATTTCTTCATTAACTACAATGGCTTCGCACAGCCGCCATGTTTGTTTTTTTTTAATGTCACCTATCTAAGAACACTTGGGCTGCTAAGACGAATCTAACGATATCTCAATTATACAAATCCGTTCAGCGGTTCTAGAGAAATCAGGTAATTAAGAATATTACATACATACATACATACAAGATACGCGCGAAAAACATAACCCTTCCTTGGCAGTCGGGTAAAAAGACAATAAATTTAATAAGACAATTCCGCACTAAAAAAATTGACATACATATACCTACATAGATCGTACCTAAAGTATTAAATTTAGCTATTAAAAATAATATAATTGTGTTTGCTTGCAAACGAAAAAAAACCGACTTCAATTACATCGACAAGTAATACAACGTAATAAGACGAAAAAATAGTCAAGTAAATACGCGCTATTAAAGATTACTCAAAAAGTTGTAATCAGATCTCAATCTAATTTCACGAAGACTACATGACAAGTATTAGCTTTCGATTAAAGAAAAAATCATCAAAATCGGTACACCGAGTAAAAAGTTATGCGGTATAATACAACGTAGGTCGACGAAAAAGTAGTCAAGTAAATACGCATTATTAGATATAACTCTTACTAGTACTTGTCAGATCTTAATTTAAGAAAAATGAAAAACCTCCTTAAAAAAGAACCTCTTCCTTTTTTGGAAGTCGGTTAAAAATAAAAATACAATCCAATCTAACCATTTGATCTTAACGAAGGTGAAACCACGTGATACCTCTAGCGATGTTACACATTTAGAACAATCGTCAAGTTCTCATAACATTGCTACAACACCGAGGTTGTCTATTTTGGTGACAGCCATTGACACTGGCCGTCTGTCCGTTGAATGATAAGTATTATTAAACTGCATTTATTGTTTAGATATACTTTGTTGTCTAATTACTACAACTATTACAAGTTTAATAATGATATAATTATACAAGATGTGCAGTCCTTGTGGGTCTCCCCACCGCGCCTCGGAGAGCACGTTAAGCCGTCGGTCCCGGTTGTTATCATGTACACTTGATAGCGATCGTTACTCCTAGTAGGGAATATATCCGCCAACCCGCATTGGAGCAGCGTGGTGGATTAAGCTCTGATCCTTCTCCTACATGGGGAAAGAGGCCTATGCCCAACAGTGGGATATTACAGGCTGAAGCGTACAAGATCAATACAGGATGTCAATTCAGGCCACTGTTGCATGTAAATACATAAAATTTTAGACATTAAAAATATAGTTATAATATTAGTAGTTTCTCATTGTTTCTTAAATTTGTCTGGATTGTAGTTTTTATAGAAAACAACTTTATCTCTTCAAAAAATACAGTATCTGAGCATTTGTCATTTCTTAGGGAAAAACGGAAATGATAATAAAGCTGAATTTGTTTGGTGAAACGAGGAACCTATTCGTAAAAGTCTTTTTCGTCAAGGAGAATGGTCCCTTTGACGTAAAAAGTAGGTAATTGGGTTGGGCAATGTTGTTTATGTTTATGGGCACTAAAATATCAGTTTACGGTCGTAACACTTAGGAGCAGTTAAGCTATCAACATGAATTTTTAACGATAAATAGGAGAAAAGTCTTTTATAAAATAAGAAAAAGATTTTTAAATTTTTTTGTGTAGGTAATATATGATTACGTACTTGACTTTTAAATAATTTATAATTTAAATTATAATATTTTAAATAAACAATTTCGTATGTCATACGTTATATTTAAAAGTATTTTTTTTGGATTTGTAATAGTTAGTTACATACAGAAAATAAAATATTGTTATATAATTACGAAATGTATTATACGCATATCTTTATTGAAAATGTCTATTGAAACTTCATTTAATTATTTAGTACTATGAAAATGAATGTATTATTAAGATCAACAGGTGTATAAAAGGCGTGCTTCATGAATCTATCATCGGCCAACCATAATTTTGTCTATTCGTATCTTAATACATATTTATAAGTAAAATGTAAAATAAATAAGTGACTAAATAGTTAGCCTTCAATCTCAATTTTAAACGGTCTTCAGAATGTGTAGTTTCTTTCGCCATGTCGATCAATTTTGACGTTTGAATAAAAACGTGGAATCATATTGGCGGCAAAATGTACATAGCCATAGGCTAATATTTTGTTTTTTTGTTAATAAATTCAAAATAATATTGTTGACTATTTTTATTTCAGTTTCATTATTTTTATTTAGTTCAAGGGAATACAAATAAATTACAAATGTCCTCAATTCGTAACTTTAATGCTGAAGCTCTCAAAATACTCGATTTTGAAACATTCTTCTTTCCGCTCCTTTTAGTCTTAGCGTGATGATATATAGCCTATAGCCTTCCTCGATAAATGGGCTATCTAACACTGAAATATTTTTTTAAATCGAACCAGTAGTTCCTAAGTTTAGCGCGTTCAAATTTAACAAACAAACAAACTCTTCAGTTTTATAATATTAAGTATAGACACCAGTTGTGGATAACGCTATTTAATGGATGATTGATTGATTGATGAGGATTGATTTTAACTAAAGTTATCATAAAGTGGACACCTATAGACAAACATAAAGTAGTTGGCATATAGAGATAGTTATATACGTATCCCTAAATCTCTCATTATCCCTTTATCCCACTTAAGAAGCACTTCGTGATGATAAAATTCTATGGGCTCCGGGGACAAACACAAATGTCCACGCCTAGACAAACATTTTTATACAAATATTTGTCAGACCTAAACAAATATCGTCATGAAATAAGCATCGACCACGAGCATTAGCGTATCAACCAATGCCAATCCTCTCCCAAACATTATTTGAAACATTTTTATTATTTATTAAGTGTATTAAATGAGCGTTAAGCAGCAAATAAAATCAAAATAAATCAAAATCTCTTGATTCAAGTGGGCTTCAGACACTTTTAAATCGTCGTTTTGCATTTATATAATTATTTTAACTAGTGGTCGCCCAGAGGTCGAAATTCGACCATAATTAAAATTTTAAATTAAAGCAATACCAAATAATTGTAAAATTAAAGAACCTTTTTAAAAAAAATTCTATTTGACAACAGACTAACAATAAACAAAAGGGTAGGTATATTATATATGCGCGTGTGCGTGTGTGTGTAATGCTTTTTTTATTAATTTAATGTACCTATATTTTATGTATAATTTTGAAAAAATATTAGTATTCCGCACTCCTTCTCTATATAAACTATATACCTATGTGTGCGAAATGTCATACTTCCACGTACGCGCAATTTCTGAAGCTACCACCGGTTTGGAATGTAGATTTCAGACGAGCGAATGCTCATTCTATCCCCACTATATCAAATTCTTATCAAATTCTTTTAGTGTAAACAGACGTAGAGCATTTTTTCGTTGTTATATATATGAAAACGAATGTTCGAAGATCAAGAAAGAATGCTCTTGTTCCAGCTCTAGCTCTTTATTCGTTTGGTCTAAATGCACCCTTATATGCCTGCGCCACCTACGCGCGTTACTACGCTTTTTTTTATTTTATTTTTTGGTCGTACCAACTAAGAAACCTTTGTTGGCTCATGCACAACACTGCTGAAGACCATGACATGATCAAATGCATAGTTTATGATTCTATAAAGGACAAACGGACAAACATTCATTTTTATAATATAGATACAGCGTCGCGAAGCCCACATCTTTGACAATGACATATTAACCACACTCATTCAAATCGATTGACTTAGCCATGATAACATTCAGAATTAGTTTCGTATTTCTATTCTATTGTTGAATATATTTTATACTAGCATCCCGCCCCGGCTTCGCACGGTTATTTAACGAAAATTTATAATATAATATACAGGCTGTGTCGTAAATCGTGGATAATCCGTTAACTGGGGGTAGCCCTGATGTCGAGCTCCAAGAAAATGTACTTTTTATTTCAGGGTTGCCAACACTGTGAAAATTGTTAATATTTTTGTGTTTTTTCAAAAAATTCCTACCGCGACTAGTAATTTGGTCATAATTTTTACAAATCAAGGTATTTTAATGTAATTTTTATTTTATTTTACTTGGGAATACTTGTACTATCTAACAAAATTACTATTTCAGGCATAATTTATTCTAAACTTATAAAAATTAGCGTTAGAAGTTTTATTTTATTTTTATTCGTTACTTTTTGTAAAGATTTAACCATTATTTGTGAAAAAAAAAATGTATGGCAGTAGAATTGCCCAGTATTTAAAAAACATGCTTAGTTTGTGTAGTTTCTAAAAAGATATAACAATTAGTGCTTGACAAGCAAAAATATTTTGTAGGAGCGAAATAACTTATCACGCCAGTTAGGTGAGAAAATAATAGGCCCATATAAGTTGCCAGCAACATTAAATGCTGAAATCTATTTAATTTTTTTTACAAAATAATTTACCTGAGCTGCTGCAAAATTTATCACTGGAGACAAGAGAAGGAATGAGGCTGCAAAATGACGGATGTCCCGCGCATTTTGCTGTTCGGGTGCGACAATATTTAAACGACACATACCCAGAGCCCAATCCACCTAGGATTGGGCGCTTGTGTCTAATTTTATGGCCATCACGATCACCTGACCTGAACCCCCTGGACTTTTTTTTATTGAGGGATGCAGTCAAGAAAAATTTTATACCAAAGCAGCGTCGACAATCGAAGAATTGCGCACATGTGTGCAATTAGCCACTCGTGAAATTGAAGTATCAGGCTATGGACGCCGTATCAAAAGATCTTTTATAAGGCGATGCCGAACCTGCATTGCTGCCAATGGAGGACATTTTGAACATTTAGTTTGATGTAATAAATGCACTTCTACTAAAAAAGTGTTTTGTTTTTAGGGTTCCGTACCTCAAAAGGTAAAAACGGAACCCTTATAGGATCACTTTGTTGTCCGTCTGTCTGTCAAGACCCTTTTTCTCAGAAACGCGTGGAGGCATCAAGCTGAAATTTATATTAAATACTCAGATCTGCTGCCTCTTAAAGCTGTGAAAAAATGAAACTTCTAAGCCAAGGCAATCAAAAGATACAGCCGTTTATGCTGCAAATTTTCGACACTCTCAAGGGAATCAAAACCTACAGGGTACTTCCCGTGAACTAAGAATCTTGAAATTTGGTACGAAGAAACGTCTTATAGCACAGATACAGGAAAAATTGCGAAAAGTGTAAATTTTTAGTTACTACATATAAAAAAAAAAATATTTTAATAATTTTACACTTAATACCACTTTTCTCATAAACGCGTCAAAGTATTAAATTGAAATTTATATCAAATACTCATGTCTATAATACCTTTAAGCTGTAACAAAATCAAACTTGTATGTCAACGGTATCAAAAGAAAAACCAAGTTAAGCCGCATATTTTCATCGAAAATAGTCCCAAAGGAATCAAAACCTACAGGGTACTTCCCGTGAAGTCAGAATCTTGAAATTTAGTACGAAGCAACGTCTTATAGCACAGATACAGGAAAAATTGCGAAAAGTGTAAATTTTTAGTTACTACATATAAAAAAAATATTTTAATAATTTTACACTTAATACCACTTTTCTCATGAACGCGTAAAAGTATTAAATTAAAATTCATATCAAATACTCAGGTCTATAATACCTTTAAGCTGTAACAAAATCAAACTTCTATGTCAACGATATCAAAAGAAAAACCAATTTAAGCCGCATATTTTCATCGAAAATAGTCGCAAAGGAATCAAAACCTACAGGGTACTTCCCGTGAAGTCAGAATCTTGAAATTTGGTACAAAGCAACGTTTTATAGCACAGATACAGGAAAAATTGCGAAAAGTGTAAATTTTTAGTTACTACATATAAAAAAAAAATATTTTAATAATTTTACACTTAATACCACTTTTCTCTTGAACGCGTAAAAGTATTAAATTGAAATTCATATCAAATACTCACGTCTATAATACCTTTAAGCTGTAACAAAATCAAACTTCTATGTCAACGATATCAAAAGAAAAACCAATTTAAGCCGCATATTTTCATCGAAAATAGTCGCAAAGGAATCAAAACCTACAGGGTACTTCCCGTGAAGTCAGAATCTTGAAATTTGGTACAAAGCAACGTTTTATAGCACAGATACAGGAAAAATTGCGAAAAGTGTAAATTTTTAGTTACTACATATAAAAAAAAATATTTTAATAATTTTACACTTAATACCACTTTTCTCTTGAACGCGTAAAAGTATTAAATTGAAATTCATATCAAATACTCACGTCTATAATAACTTTAAGCTGTAACAAAATCAAACTTCTATGTCCACGATATCAAAAGAAACAGCCATTTAAACCGCATATATTGAAACTAGCAAACAACTGACAAGGGAATAAAAATCTAAAGAATACTTCCCGTCGACCTAAAATCTTCAGGTATGAAGCAACGTCTTATAGCACAGATACAGGAAAAATTACGAAAACCTTAAATGTATAGTTACATCGCAACCACAGAAATAGTATGTGTAATGTTGTTTATTTCTGCTTTGTTTTTCAATTATAAAACTTTGCAAAGTAATATTTATTTACTTTACTTTGTGCATACACGGGAAAAGCTGCTTTAGGAATCGGTGGTCAAACTGTACACAGTACGTTTGGACTTCCAGTATCCCAGTGTGGCCAAACAATGCCCTACTATTATGCCCTACTACTCCTACTATTCATATCTTTTTCAGTCACCATTTACAGATCTGGTTCAAATTTAATACTTAATAGTAATAAAGTATTTTTGAACCAGATTTCTAAATAGTGACTAAAAAATTTGTAAACAAATAACTTCGATAAAAGAACTTTCCTACCAAGAGACAGGTCAAGGAAAAAAGGGAGACCAATTAAATGGTGGAGAGATATCTTCAACCAGATAATTATGTGGACCACTGTGTATACAGAAAGCACGGGAAAGGGATACATGGAAATGTTTAGGAGAGGCTTACGCCGCAGAGGCGACTATTACTATTACCAATATTAATTAAGTGATGTTATAAACATGTAGACGAGTTAATTATACGAGTATAGAATAAATATATACATAGGTTAATATACATACATATGTTTAAACTAAGAATACTTACGCTAGTATTAATTGAAATTTTAATAGTAATAGAAATAAAGGCAATTTTTATTTTATTTATTTATTTTATTTTATATAAATTAAAGCATTAATGAAAAGATAAAGATACCTTTGTCTTAAATTTATGCTCCTCCAACTTTCCATATTGTAATGTTACGGATTTCATTTAGCAGCAAAATACCATAACTTTTACTTATATACCTGCAGGTTTGTACGGAACCCTCGGTGTGCGAGTCCGACTCGCACTTGACCGGTTTTTTTTCTTTATCCTAACATTTAAGTGACACAAATGCTAATGATACAAAACGAACTTACCGACCGTGATAAGTTCTTTCGCTCCTACAAAATAATTTTGCTTGTCAAGCACTAATTGTTATATTTTTTTAGAAACTATACAAACTAAGCATTTTTTGTACATACTGGGCAATTTTAGTGCCATACATTTTTTTTTCACAATCAATGGTTAAATATTGACAAAAAGTTACGAATAAAAATAAAAAAAACTTCTAACGCTAATTTTCATAAGTTTAGAATAAATTATGCCTGAAATAGTAATTTCGTTAGATAGTACAAGTATTCCCGAGTAAAATAAAATAAAAATTACATTAAAATACCTTGATTTGTAAAAATTATGACCAAATTACTAGTCGCGGTAGGAATTTTTTGAAAAAACACAATTTTCACAGTGTTGGCAACCCTGAAATAAAAAGTACATTTTCTTGGAGCTCGACATTAGGGCTACCCCCAGTTAACGGATTATCCACGATTTACGACACACCCTGTATATGTCATGTATGCCTATGTCACCCGCGGATAGTGTAGTTTCCCAACAGTGACAAAAATATTTCAAATCAGTTCAGTAGTTTCGGAGCCTATTCAATGCAAACAAACAATCAAATCTTTCCTCTTTATACTAAATATTAGTATAGATTACCTGCTTATGTATGTGTGTCTTCAGGTTATGGTTCTCTATCTGCAGCCATGTGGCGATTAGAAGCACTATCACATATAAATATTTACGCTTCAGATGGTTCTCATCTAAGTTACTGGTTTTCATTTAACTATGTAGAGGTTACATGTGTGCAGTTATACTGGTATAATTATTATTCTTTTCATATGTTTGACAAATTGCTTGTGGTTGTGTGTGTGTTATAATAGCTGAAATAAAATTTACATTTTCATGTACGTTTTTTGTCATCTGCAAATAGCACTATGTCACAAATACCCTTAACATAAAATGGAAGATCATTTATATATACTAAAAAAAGAAAAGGACCTAGAATCGATCCCTGTGGAACGCCCATTTTTAACACAGATCCAGGAGAGTATAATAAAAGATATATATAAAAGAAATGAAGAAACACATTTTTTTTTCGATTTTGGAATTGATTGTAGATAATTGCTAGCTTAGAATTAAGCTAGCAATGTACTGCCGGCTGTTAGAGTTGTTAGCATTACTAATTAAGTGCTCATTTAGTGCTTCCAATATATTATTATTCCGTCCCGTCCCGTACGGGGAAAAACACGTTACGTATGCATCGGCCTTAAGTTTTTCCTTTATAAACGCTTTTGCTGTTTCTTTGCTTTTGCCTTTTGGATATTTCTTTGTTAATCTGTTTATCGATGTAACGATAGAACAAAGTTCTTTTATGTCAGCACTGTGTACTTCTATAAGGGTGGATTTAGACCAAACGAACAAAGAGCTAGAGCTAGAACAAGAGCATTCTTTCTTGATTTTTATGTGTAAACGAACACTCGTATTCATATATATAACAACGAAAGATTGTCTACGCCTGTTTACACTAAAAGAATTTGATAAGAATTTGATATAGTGGGGATAGAATGAGCATTCGCTCGTCTGATGTAAATCGACCTTAAGAGGACATCCATAATGTTTTACAAGACCCCTCTGGCCCTCTTACTCTCCCCTAAATTGCGTTACATAGTATTTGAACGGTCCCCAACACCAGAAGCATCGCAAACGCGTTACCGATCCTACCCGCAATCCTCCCATCCTCCGGTCACCTTACTCACCACAGGAACACAACACTGCTTGAAAGCAGTATTATTTAGCAGCGATCTTCTGTATGGTCGGCTTACTTCCCCAGTCGGATTGTTTCATATTTTGAGCAAGATATTGCCTGCTCTGTCCTACTTCACTTGATATTTTAAAATAAATGATTTTTATGTTTTTGCGAATGTCATGTTTAAGTTTAATGGAATATGAATGATTAGGAAGACTGCTATATGAATTAACTTATTTGCAAACAAGATCGCGTGCAATAGCCAGTGATAACATTAGTAAAAATAAATAGAAAATATTTCTGAATAAAAAATTGTAATATTTTTATAACACATACGAATGAATCTCACACAAACAACCACATTTAAATGTATCTTATAAAAATGCTCAAACACAAAAAGGCCAACGTTAAAATAACACACGGGTAAGCTCGTACAACACCACGCCAGCTGGCAAGCTCGCACGTACGGACACTGGATTATTTTGGAGAACACTAGTTTATATATAAAGCTTATATATATGTAAAATTTTGCGTCAATTCCCATTTGGTTTATTTGTTTTGAAGAACGTAGGGTAATAAACAACTGAAATAAAACCGTGATCGGGCAAAAATACCCACCGACTTTTAAAAATGAGCATTTTTTTTAAATAAAGATTTCTTCACTGCGATGAAAACGGAATTAATTTTATTTTATTAGGCAACTAGCGACCCGCCCCGGCTTCGCACGGTTGCAAAAACTATCAGAGTTCCTCTACTATATTATGCATGTATTATACATGAAAACCTTCCTCTTGAATCACTCTACTTAATAAAGAAAACCGCATCAAAATCCGCTGCCTAGTTTTAAAAATTTAAGCATACATACAGACAGACAGACAGACAGCAGGAAGCGACTTTGTTTTATAATATGTAGTGATAACCCCACTGTTGGGCATAGGCCTCTTCCCCATGTAAGAGAAGGATGTAGTGATAAGCAACTATAAAATAACTTTTTTTTTCAATACTTCCGACGCAGCTTTCATACACTTGGGGGGTTATCTGTGATTTACGACGACTTAAAGATCGAGATCTGATGACTACTTTTTGAATAATCTTTGATAACGGGTATTTACTTGACTATTTTTTCGTCTACCTACGATGTATTACTTGTCGATGTAATTGAAGTCGGTTGTTTTCGTTTGCGAACAAACACAATTATTAAATTTAATTTTGTTACGTTGACAATCGTTGTGTTAACCTCATTTTTTTTATTTGTTCAATGAATGTTATCGCCTTTGACAAAATAATAAATACCATCACTTGAATAATACCTACAATAGCATTAAATTTAATAAGTCTTTTTTTTATGTTACTAAGTCGACCTGATGGTAAGTGACTACCGTAGCCTATAGACGCCTGCAACACCAGAAGCGTCGCAAGCGCGTTGCCGACCCTATCCCCAATCCCCCCAGGAGCTCTGGTCACCTTACTCACCCACAGGAACACAATACTGCTTGAAAACAGTATTATTTAGCTGTGGTCTTCTGTAAGGTCGAGGTACTACCCCAGACGGGCTGCTCCATATTTTGAGCAGGAAATTTCCTGCTGTGTCCTACCTCAATTAAACAGTTAGTTTTAACAGTTTCCTGGCGACAGTACACTGCTTTAATATAGATACCAATATATATTCAATGTTGAAGTCAACGCGTTTGAATATAATTTCACTTGAAGACAATACTTTATAGCCAATCATACTTGCTTTCGAGTTTTGATTGAAATAGTTCTTAGTTATATAATACTTAACCTTATAAAAATAGTTATTCTGTTTTTGCGAGAAAAACCCCAAGATGATGTTAAGAGGAAGGACGCAAGCGTAATAAATGAAGTGTGTATGAAGGTGATGAAATAATAAAAAAAAGTTAAAAAATAAAAAAGTAAAAAGTCTAAATAAGAGAACAACAGTGAGTTAGCTTTAAGTAGTATATGTGAGTCATTCCATGTCAAACCAACAAGGCACTCAACCTGACCCTTTCAGATTTGGCTGAAATTTTGTTTATTTATACTCTCTGACACCCTGAACTCAAATATAGTTTTCAAAAAATTTAATCCCTGATAGTTTTTTAGTTATAAATTTTTAAAAATCACAAAATCCGCGTTTTTCGACGTGCACTAAAATCTAAAATCTGCAATAACTTTGGTTCTATTAGAGATAGAGAGCTGAATGATAGCTCATTTTAAAGAGGGTTTAATAGGATTCAATGTTATACTCAACTTAAACCCATTAATGTACAAAATATTTTTTGAGTAAAACTCAAAAATCGTTTTTGAAAAATCTTTGTGTTGGTGTTTTTTAATTTTTTTCAAATTTATATATGTTTTTGTGTATAATTTTGTGAGTACACCATAAAAATTTCAGAGTGGGACCATGACGGGATCGGGAGATATATTAAAAATACATCACTGAAGTATCACAATTTTTTTTATTTCAATTTAATGTTGAATAATTTAAGTTATGCGGGCCTAATTCTTATGTTTTAAATATAAAAATAATGTTTTATAAATATATTACACATTATATTTATTGAAAAGTAATACAACGTAGGTAGACGAAAAAATATTCAAGTAATTACGCGTTATCAACGATTACTCAAAAAGTTGTAATCAGATCTCGATGATTTTTAAATGTGACCACATGATAAACATCAACTTTCGATTAAATCAAAAATCATCAAAATCGGTACACCCAGTAAAAAGTTATACGGTATAATACAAAGCAGGTCGGCGAAAAAATATTCAATTAAAAACGTATTATTAGATATAACTCGAAAAGTACTTCTTAGATCTCAAATAAATTTAAATGGGACCAAATGACACGCTCCACCTTTCTGTTAAAACATTTGTTATCGAAATCGGCTCACCCAGTCAAGTTCTGAAGTAACATATATTAAAAAAAAATACAATCGAATTGAGAACCTCCTCCTTTTTTGGAAGTCGGTTAAAAATAAAGAAATATCTTTGTATTTCATTTCCAAAGTTTTGTTTCATATAGCCTATGTATCAGAACCAGGCTATTAGCACAGAAAATTTTGTGAAACGTACTTCAGTGATGTGTTTTTAATATATCTCCCGATCCCATCATGGTCCCACTCTGAAATTTTTATGGTGTACTCACAAAATTGTACATAAAAACATATATAAATTTGAATAAAATTAAAAAACACCAACACAAAGATTTTTCAAAAACGATTTTTGAGTTTTACTCAAAAAATATTTTGTACATTAATGTGTTCAAGTTGGATATCACATTGTATCCCATTAAACCCTCTTTAAAATGAGCTATCATTCAGCTCTCTATCTCTAATAGAATCAAAGTTATTGCAGATTTTAGATTTTAGTGCACGTCAAAAAACGCGGATCTTGTGATTTTTAAAAATTTTTAACTAAAAAACTATCAAGGATTAAATTTTTTGAAAACTATATTTGAGTTCAGGGTGTCAGAGAGTATTAATAAACAAAGTTTCAGCCAAATCTGAAAGGGTCAGGTTGAAAACATTTTTTTATTGGTTGATTTGACGTGGAATGACTCATGTATAGAAGAAAGGTAAAATGTTAGAGAGGTAACCGAAGGAAGTTTTTAAAGTTGAGAAAATATGAAAAAATTGCATAGAATAGTAAAAGGATCAATTTCATTTTCCCATATTCATATGTATCAAATGTCAACGCACCCTACTTTCAGAAATTGACGCGGTAATTTTTTTATACTAGGTCGACACAAAAAATAACAAAAAACGGGTACCGACTATACTAAAAATGTTATAACGTTTTGCGTATTTACTATTAATATTTTTTAATTTTTGTGTAAGTTTTAATTGACGTTTTTATCAATATATGGAATTATGGATTAAGATTAAAGTTAAAATTAAATAAATACATAAATAAATAAGCTTCTTCTCCTAAACGGAGAAATAGTCCAATGTCTAGCAGTGGGTTGTTATAGGCTGAATCAATCAAAGTCTAATATATTGGCGATAACAATACACGCCCTCAGGCCCGATGGACCGACGATCTTCGTAAGCTTGCCACCGCCGAGCCGGTGGCTGGATGAGGATTGCGAAAAACCGGGATGTTTGGCGCGAACTTGGGAGGCCTATGTCCAGCAGTGGACTGCGATAGGCTGAAGTGTAACAATAAACATTCTGTAAATATTTTAAAAACCAGTCTTTCTTCGATCTGTGATAATTACCGAAGCCTGTTATTAACCTTTTTTACCTAAAATATGATGATGTTTTTGTTTCAAACATTTCAAAAAAGGTTTTAGTTTCTTTTACAATACAATGATTACATTTTTCAATCAAGACTGTTCATAAGTTTATAACACTACATTAAAAAGATAAGTTCACGCTGTTATTGATCTTTTAGCTTTCACGGTACCATGCTTCAAGGCTTCAACTTTGTGCTTTGTTATGGTGGTCTTCGTACACGTATTTTTTATCAAATTTTTTGTGATTTATTTAATTGTAGTCTTAGCTATCAATTGTTTTTCGACGTTTTGTTTGTACAAATACAATGGATAACTATATTAAATGAAATTTAATATAGTTATCCATTGTATTTGTAGCGACTAGCCCGTTGGCGCAGTTTGTAGTGACCCTGCTTTCTGCTACGGGGGTTGTGGGTTCGATACCCACCCCGAGTCTGGGTGTAATATACATATTTATTTATATAATTATTATTATATATATTTATTTATATATTAATTATATATTTACTTATATATGTATTATTTATAAGTATGTTTAACGAAAAAAATGTAGCTAGACCAGTCGGCTGTTACCTATAACACAAGCATTAAGTTGCTTACTTTAGGAACAGACGACCGTGTGTGTAATGTGTATATATTTATTTATTTATTATTATTAATTTATACTAGTATCATAGATAACAAAGAATTCGTTTGTTTGCTTATTAAACTGATTTTTAAGATTATGAAGATATTTATGAAATTGAAGGATAAGTCAAATCATTCTCTCTTTGTGCATGTCTCCGACTGCATATTATGTACGATGTTGCATAAAATTTTGAAGGACTACCGTATTGATATTTTTAAGTGTATAGTACATAATGTTTGATATTGTTTCGATTTGTTTCGCTAGCTTTGTGTAATTTTGAATTTTTATCTTGTTCCAGTCTTTTCAGTTCATTTTCTATTATTTGTTTTTTATGCAGGCGAGTTTTTTGTTTTCTTTTAATTATTATTTTATTTATGTCTTTTTAGTTAGACAAATTACATACCTAATCAGTTCAATTCATTAAAATAGTTTACATCATGTGGTTGATTAAGTAATTTATTAACGACGAAAAAAATTAGCCGTTCTAAAGTTGCCACGTATATATCATTTTTATGTTTGACCGAGCATAACTTTTTACAGAGTAGTCCGAAGTTGATAATTCTTTTTTTATGGGAAAGGCTACACCCCGAAATTGACCGTCGGACGTTGCCTAGGAGGCGAGGAAGAAGCTCGGCTCGCATCTTGCTTGCCTTAGTTTAGGCATGGGAAAGAGCAAAGTCAACATTTTTTAAACTTTCTTATTGTATTTCTTTATTATTATTACAGTAATAATAATCATAATATACATTTTTGAAATCATTGTATTGAGCCCTTTAATTTGATACCCATATTATAGTATTCTAAAAAAAAAATATTTCTTCATTAACTACAATGGCTTCGCACAGCCGCCATGTTTGTTTTTTTTTAATGTCACCTATCTAAGAACACTTGGGCTGCTAAGACGAATCTAACGATATCTCAATTATACAAATCCGTTCAGCGGTTCTAGAGAAATCAGGTAATTAAGAATATTACATACATACATACATACAAGATACGCGCGAAAAACATAACCCTTCCTTGGCAGTCGGGTAAAAAGACAATAAATTTAATAAGACAATTCCGCACTAAAAAAATTGACATACATATACCTACATAGATCGTACCTAAAGTATTAAATTTAGCTATTAAAAATAATATAATTGTGTTTGCTTGCAAACGAAAAAAAACCGACTTCAATTACATCGACAAGTAATACAACGTAATAAGACGAAAAAATAGTCAAGTAAATACGCGCTATTAAAGATTACTCAAAAAGTTGTAATCAGATCTCAATCTAATTTCACGAAGACTACATGACAAGTATTAGCTTTCGATTAAAGAAAAAATCATCAAAATCGGTACACCGAGTAAAAAGTTATGCGGTATAATACAACGTAGGTCGACGAAAAAGTAGTCAAGTAAATACGCATTATTAGATATAACTCTTACTAGTACTTGTCAGATCTTAATTTAAGAAAAATGAAAAACCTCCTTAAAAAAGAACCTCTTCCTTTTTTGGAAGTCGGTTAAAAATAAAAATACAATCCAATCTAACCATTTGATCTTAACGAAGGTGAAACCACGTGATACCTCTAGCGATGTTACACATTTAGAACAATCGTCAAGTTCTCATAACATTGCTACAACACCGAGGTTGTCTATTTTGGTGACAGCCATTGACACTGGCCGTCTGTCCGTTGAATGATAAGTATTATTAAACTGCATTTATTGTTTAGATATACTTTGTTGTCTAATTACTACAACTATTACAAGTTTAATAATGATATAATTATACAAGATGTGCAGTCCTTGTGGGTCTCCCCACCGCGCCTCGGAGAGCACGTTAAGCCGTCGGTCCCGGTTGTTATCATGTACACTTGATAGCGATCGTTACTCCTAGTAGGGAATATATCCGCCAACCCGCATTGGAGCAGCGTGGTGGATTAAGCTCTGATCCTTCTCCTACATGGGGAAAGAGGCC
The DNA here is from genome assembly GCA_905220545.2 of Melitaea athalia. Taxonomy (NCBI): domain Eukaryota; kingdom Metazoa; phylum Arthropoda; class Insecta; order Lepidoptera; family Nymphalidae; genus Melitaea; species Melitaea athalia. Next base: position 2,911,624 of record HG992179.1, read on the forward strand.
TATGCCCAACAGTGGGATATTACAGGCTGAAGCGTACAAGATCAATACAGGATGTCAATTCAGGCCACTGTTGCATGTAAATACATAAAATTTTAGACATTAAAAATATAGTTATAATATTAGTAGTTTCTCATTGTTTCTTAAATTTGTCTGGATTGTAGTTTTTATAGAAAACAACTTTATCTCTTCAAAAAATACAGTATCTGAGCATTTGTCATTTCTTAGGGAAAAACGGAAATGATAATAAAGCTGAATTTGTTTGGTGAAACGAGGAACCTATTCGTAAAAGTCTTTTTCGTCAAGGAGAATGGTCCCTTTGACGTAAAAAGTAGGTAATTGGGTTGGGCAATGTTGTTTATGTTTATGGGCACTAAAATATCAGTTTACGGTCGTAACACTTAGGAGCAGTTAAGCTATCAACATGAATTTTTAACGATAAATAGGAGAAAAGTCTTTTATAAAATAAGAAAAAGATTTTTAAATTTTTTTGTGTAGGTAATATATGATTACGTACTTGACTTTTAAATAATTTATAATTTAAATTATAATATTTTAAATAAACAATTTCGTATGTCATACGTTATATTTAAAAGTATTTTTTTTGGATTTGTAATAGTTAGTTACATACAGAAAATAAAATATTGTTATATAATTACGAAATGTATTATACGCATATCTTTATTGAAAATGTCTATTGAAACTTCATTTAATTATTTAGTACTATGAAAATGAATGTATTATTAAGATCAACAGGTGTATAAAAGGCGTGCTTCATGAATCTATCATCGGCCAACCATAATTTTGTCTATTCGTATCTTAATACATATTTATAAGTAAAATGTAAAATAAATAAGTGACTAAATAGTTAGCCTTCAATCTCAATTTTAAACGGTCTTCAGAATGTGTAGTTTCTTTCGCCATGTCGATCAATTTTGACGTTTGAATAAAAACGTGGAATCATATTGGCGGCAAAATGTACATAGCCATAGGCTAATATTTTGTTTTTTTGTTAATAAATTCAAAATAATATTGTTGACTATTTTTATTTCAGTTTCATTATTTTTATTTAGTTCAAGGGAATACAAATAAATTACAAATGTCCTCAATTCGTAACTTTAATGCTGAAGCTCTCAAAATACTCGATTTTGAAACATTCTTCTTTCCGCTCCTTTTAGTCTTAGCGTGATGATATATAGCCTATAGCCTTCCTCGATAAATGGGCTATCTAACACTGAAATATTTTTTTAAATCGAACCAGTAGTTCCTAAGTTTAGCGCGTTCAAATTTAACAAACAAACAAACTCTTCAGTTTTATAATATTAAGTATAGACACCAGTTGTGGATAACGCTATTTAATGGATGATTGATTGATTGATGAGGATTGATTTTAACTAAAGTTATCATAAAGTGGACACCTATAGACAAACATAAAGTAGTTGGCATATAGAGATAGTTATATACGTATCCCTAAATCTCTCATTATCCCTTTATCCCACTTAAGAAGCACTTCGTGATGATAAAATTCTATGGGCTCCGGGGACAAACACAAATGTCCACGCCTAGACAAACATTTTTATACAAATATTTGTCAGACCTAAACAAATATCGTCATGAAATAAGCATCGACCACGAGCATTAGCGTATCAACCAATGCCAATCCTCTCCCAAACATTATTTGAAACATTTTTATTATTTATTAAGTGTATTAAATGAGCGTTAAGCAGCAAATAAAATCAAAATAAATCAAAATCTCTTGATTCAAGTGGGCTTCAGACACTTTTAAATCGTCGTTTTGCATTTATATAATTATTTTAACTAGTGGTCGCCCAGAGGTCGAAATTCGACCATAATTAAAATTTTAAATTAAAGCAATACCAAATAATTGTAAAATTAAAGAACCTTTTTAAAAAAAATTCTATTTGACAACAGACTAACAATAAACAAAAGGGTAGGTATATTATATATGCGCGTGTGCGTGTGTGTGTAATGCTTTTTTTATTAATTTAATGTACCTATATTTTATGTATAATTTTGAAAAAATATTAGTATTCCGCACTCCTTCTCTATATAAACTATATACCTATGTGTGCGAAATGTCATACTTCCACGTACGCGCAATTTCTGAAGCTACCACCGGTTTGGAATGTAGATTTCAGACGAGCGAATGCTCATTCTATCCCCACTATATCAAATTCTTATCAAATTCTTTTAGTGTAAACAGACGTAGAGCATTTTTTCGTTGTTATATATATGAAAACGAATGTTCGAAGATCAAGAAAGAATGCTCTTGTTCCAGCTCTAGCTCTTTATTCGTTTGGTCTAAATGCACCCTTATATGCCTGCGCCACCTACGCGCGTTACTACGCTTTTTTTTATTTTATTTTTTGGTCGTACCAACTAAGAAACCTTTGTTGGCTCATGCACAACACTGCTGAAGACCATGACATGATCAAATGCATAGTTTATGATTCTATAAAGGACAAACGGACAAACATTCATTTTTATAATATAGATACAGCGTCGCGAAGCCCACATCTTTGACAATGACATATTAACCACACTCATTCAAATCGATTGACTTAGCCATGATAACATTCAGAATTAGTTTCGTATTTCTATTCTATTGTTGAATATATTTTATACTAGCATCCCGCCCCGGCTTCGCACGGTTATTTAACGAAAATTTATAATATAATATACAGGCTGTGTCGTAAATCGTGGATAATCCGTTAACTGGGGGTAGCCCTGATGTCGAGCTCCAAGAAAATGTACTTTTTATTTCAGGGTTGCCAACACTGTGAAAATTGTTAATATTTTTGTGTTTTTTCAAAAAATTCCTACCGCGACTAGTAATTTGGTCATAATTTTTACAAATCAAGGTATTTTAATGTAATTTTTATTTTATTTTACTTGGGAATACTTGTACTATCTAACAAAATTACTATTTCAGGCATAATTTATTCTAAACTTATAAAAATTAGCGTTAGAAGTTTTATTTTATTTTTATTCGTTACTTTTTGTAAAGATTTAACCATTATTTGTGAAAAAAAAAATGTATGGCAGTAGAATTGCCCAGTATTTAAAAAACATGCTTAGTTTGTGTAGTTTCTAAAAAGATATAACAATTAGTGCTTGACAAGCAAAAATATTTTGTAGGAGCGAAATAACTTATCACGCCAGTTAGGTGAGAAAATAATAGGCCCATATAAGTTGCCAGCAACATTAAATGCTGAAATCTATTTAATTTTTTTTACAAAATAATTTACCTGAGCTGCTGCAAAATTTATCACTGGAGACAAGAGAAGGAATGAGGCTGCAAAATGACGGATGTCCCGCGCATTTTGCTGTTCGGGTGCGACAATATTTAAACGACACATACCCAGAGCCCAATCCACCTAGGATTGGGCGCTTGTGTCTAATTTTATGGCCATCACGATCACCTGACCTGAACCCCCTGGACTTTTTTTTATTGAGGGATGCAGTCAAGAAAAATTTTATACCAAAGCAGCGTCGACAATCGAAGAATTGCGCACATGTGTGCAATTAGCCACTCGTGAAATTGAAGTATCAGGCTATGGACGCCGTATCAAAAGATCTTTTATAAGGCGATGCCGAACCTGCATTGCTGCCAATGGAGGACATTTTGAACATTTAGTTTGATGTAATAAATGCACTTCTACTAAAAAAGTGTTTTGTTTTTAGGGTTCCGTACCTCAAAAGGTAAAAACGGAACCCTTATAGGATCACTTTGTTGTCCGTCTGTCTGTCAAGACCCTTTTTCTCAGAAACGCGTGGAGGCATCAAGCTGAAATTTATATTAAATACTCAGATCTGCTGCCTCTTAAAGCTGTGAAAAAATGAAACTTCTAAGCCAAGGCAATCAAAAGATACAGCCGTTTATGCTGCAAATTTTCGACACTCTCAAGGGAATCAAAACCTACAGGGTACTTCCCGTGAACTAAGAATCTTGAAATTTGGTACGAAGAAACGTCTTATAGCACAGATACAGGAAAAATTGCGAAAAGTGTAAATTTTTAGTTACTACATATAAAAAAAAAAATATTTTAATAATTTTACACTTAATACCACTTTTCTCATAAACGCGTCAAAGTATTAAATTGAAATTTATATCAAATACTCATGTCTATAATACCTTTAAGCTGTAACAAAATCAAACTTGTATGTCAACGGTATCAAAAGAAAAACCAAGTTAAGCCGCATATTTTCATCGAAAATAGTCCCAAAGGAATCAAAACCTACAGGGTACTTCCCGTGAAGTCAGAATCTTGAAATTTAGTACGAAGCAACGTCTTATAGCACAGATACAGGAAAAATTGCGAAAAGTGTAAATTTTTAGTTACTACATATAAAAAAAAATATTTTAATAATTTTACACTTAATACCACTTTTCTCATGAACGCGTAAAAGTATTAAATTAAAATTCATATCAAATACTCAGGTCTATAATACCTTTAAGCTGTAACAAAATCAAACTTCTATGTCAACGATATCAAAAGAAAAACCAATTTAAGCCGCATATTTTCATCGAAAATAGTCGCAAAGGAATCAAAACCTACAGGGTACTTCCCGTGAAGTCAGAATCTTGAAATTTGGTACAAAGCAACGTTTTATAGCACAGATACAGGAAAAATTGCGAAAAGTGTAAATTTTTAGTTACTACATATAAAAAAAAAATATTTTAATAATTTTACACTTAATACCACTTTTCTCTTGAACGCGTAAAAGTATTAAATTGAAATTCATATCAAATACTCACGTCTATAATACCTTTAAGCTGTAACAAAATCAAACTTCTATGTCAACGATATCAAAAGAAAAACCAATTTAAGCCGCATATTTTCATCGAAAATAGTCGCAAAGGAATCAAAACCTACAGGGTACTTCCCGTGAAGTCAGAATCTTGAAATTTGGTACAAAGCAACGTTTTATAGCACAGATACAGGAAAAATTGCGAAAAGTGTAAATTTTTAGTTACTACATATAAAAAAAAATATTTTAATAATTTTACACTTAATACCACTTTTCTCTTGAACGCGTAAAAGTATTAAATTGAAATTCATATCAAATACTCACGTCTATAATAACTTTAAGCTGTAACAAAATCAAACTTCTATGTCCACGATATCAAAAGAAACAGCCATTTAAACCGCATATATTGAAACTAGCAAACAACTGACAAGGGAATAAAAATCTAAAGAATACTTCCCGTCGACCTAAAATCTTCAGGTATGAAGCAACGTCTTATAGCACAGATACAGGAAAAATTACGAAAACCTTAAATGTATAGTTACATCGCAACCACAGAAATAGTATGTGTAATGTTGTTTATTTCTGCTTTGTTTTTCAATTATAAAACTTTGCAAAGTAATATTTATTTACTTTACTTTGTGCATACACGGGAAAAGCTGCTTTAGGAATCGGTGGTCAAACTGTACACAGTACGTTTGGACTTCCAGTATCCCAGTGTGGCCAAACAATGCCCTACTATTATGCCCTACTACTCCTACTATTCATATCTTTTTCAGTCACCATTTACAGATCTGGTTCAAATTTAATACTTAATAGTAATAAAGTATTTTTGAACCAGATTTCTAAATAGTGACTAAAAATTTGTAAACAAATAACTTCGATAAAAGAACTTTCCTACCAAGAGACAGGTCAAGGAAAAAAGGGAGACCAATTAAATGGTGGAGAGATATCTTCAACCAGATAATTATGTGGACCACTGTGTATACAGAAAGCACGGGAAAGGGATACATGGAAATGTTTAGGAGAGGCTTACGCCGCAGAGGCGACTATTACTATTACCAATATTAATTAAGTGATGTTATAAACATGTAGACGAGTTAATTATACGAGTATAGAATAAATATATACATAGGTTAATATACATACATATGTTTAAACTAAGAATACTTACGCTAGTATTAATTGAAATTTTAATAGTAATAGAAATAAAGGCAATTTTTATTTTATTTATTTATTTTATTTTATATAAATTAAAGCATTAATGAAAAGATAAAGATACCTTTGTCTTAAATTTATGCTCCTCCAACTTTCCATATTGTAATGTTACGGATTTCATTTAGCAGCAAAATACCATAACTTTTACTTATATACCTGCAGGTTTGTACGGAACCCTCGGTGTGCGAGTCCGACTCGCACTTGACCGGTTTTTTTTCTTTATCCTAACATTTAAGTGACACAAATGCTAATGATACAAAACGAACTTACCGACCGTGATAAGTTCTTTCGCTCCTACAAAATAATTTTGCTTGTCAAGCACTAATTGTTATATTTTTTTAGAAACTATACAAACTAAGCATTTTTTGTACATACTGGGCAATTCTAGTGCCATACATTTTTTTTTCACAATCAATGGTTAAATATTGACAAAAAGTTACGAATAAAAATAAAAAAAACTTCTAACGCTAATTTTCATAAGTTTAGAATAAATTATGCCTGAAATAGTAATTTCGTTAGATAGTACAAGTATTCCCGAGTAAAATAAAATAAAAATTACATTAAAATACCTTGATTTGTAAAAATTATGACCAAATTACTAGTCGCGGTAGGAATTTTTTGAAAAAACACAATTTTCACAGTGTTGGCAACCCTGAAATAAAAAGTACATTTTCTTGGAGCTCGACATTAGGGCTACCCCCAGTTAACGGATTATCCACGATTTACGACACACCCTGTATATGTCATGTATGCCTATGTCACCCGCGGATAGTGTAGTTTCCCAACAGTGACAAAAATATTTCAAATCAGTTCAGTAGTTTCGGAGCCTATTCAATGCAAACAAACAATCAAATCTTTCCTCTTTATACTAAATATTAGTATAGATTACCTGCTTATGTATGTGTGTCTTCAGGTTATGGTTCTCTATCTGCAGCCATGTGGCGATTAGAAGCACTATCACATATAAATATTTACGCTTCAGATGGTTCTCATCTAAGTTACTGGTTTTCATTTAACTATGTAGAGGTTACATGTGTGCAGTTATACTGGTATAATTATTATTCTTTTCATATGTTTGACAAATTGCTTGTGGTTGTGTGTGTGTTATAATAGCTGAAATAAAATTTACATTTTCATGTACGTTTTTTGTCATCTGCAAATAGCACTATGTCACAAATACCCTTAACATAAAATGGAAGATCATTTATATATACTAAAAAAAGAAAAGGACCTAGAATCGATCCCTGTGGAACGCCCATTTTTAACACAGATCCAGGAGAGTATAATAAAAGATATATATAAAAGAAATGAAGAAACACATTTTTTTTTCGATTTTGGAATTGATTGTAGATAATTGCTAGCTTAGAATTAAGCTAGCAATGTACTGCCGGCTGTTAGAGTTGTTAGCATTACTAATTAAGTGCTCATTTAGTGCTTCCAATATATTATTATTCCGTCCCGTCCCGTACGGGGAAAAACACGTTACGTATGCATCGGCCTTAAGTTTTTCCTTTATAAACGCTTTTGCTGTTTCTTTGCTTTTGCCTTTTGGATATTTCTTTGTTAATCTGTTTATCGATGTAACGATAGAACAAAGTTCTTTTATGTCAGCACTGTGTACTTCTATAAGGGTGGATTTAGACCAAACGAACAAAGAGCTAGAGCTAGAACAAGAGCATTCTTTCTTGATTTTTATGTGTAAACGAACACTCGTATTCATATATATAACAACGAAAGATTGTCTACGCCTGTTTACACTAAAAGAATTTGATAAGAATTTGATATAGTGGGGATAGAATGAGCATTCGCTCGTCTGATGTAAATCGACCTTAAGAGGACATCCATAATGTTTTACAAGACCCCTCTGGCCCTCTTACTCTCCCCTAAATTGCGTTACATAGTATTTGAACGGTCCCCAACACCAGAAGCATCGCAAACGCGTTACCGATCCTACCCGCAATCCTCCCATCCTCCGGTCACCTTACTCACCACAGGAACACAACACTGCTTGAAAGCAGTATTATTTAGCAGCGATCTTCTGTATGGTCGGCTTACTTCCCCAGTCGGATTGTTTCATATTTTGAGCAAGATATTGCCTGCTCTGTCCTACTTCACTTGATATTTTAAAATAAATGATTTTTATGTTTTTGCGAATGTCATGTTTAAGTTTAATGGAATATGAATGATTAGGAAGACTGCTATATGAATTAACTTATTTGCAAACAAGATCGCGTGCAATAGCCAGTGATAACATTAGTAAAAATATATAGAAAATATTTCTGAATAAAAAATTGTAATATTTTTATAACACATACGAATGAATCTCACACAAACAACCACATTTAAATGTATCTTATAAAAATGCTCAAACACAAAAAGGCCAACGTTAAAATAACACACGGGTAAGCTCGTACAACACCACGCCAGCTGGCAAGCTCGCACGTACGGACACTGGATTATTTTGGAGAACACTAGTTTATATATAAAGCTTATATATATGTAAAATTTTGCGTCAATTCCCATTTGGTTTATTTGTTTTGAAGAACGTAGGGTAATAAACAACTGAAATAAAACCGTGATCGGGCAAAAATACCCACCGACTTTTAAAAATGAGCATTTTTTTTAAATAAAGATTTCTTCACTGCGATGAAAACGGAATTAATTTTATTTTATTAGGCAACTAGCGACCCGCCCCGGCTTCGCACGGTTGCAAAAACTATCAGAGTTCCTCTACTATATTATGCATGTATTATACATGAAAACCTTCCTCTTGAATCACTCTACTTAATAAAGAAAACCGCATCAAAATCCGCTGCCTAGTTTTAAAAATTTAAGCATACATACAGACAGACAGACAGACAGCAGGAAGCGACTTTGTTTTATAATATGTAGTGATAACCCCACTGTTGGGCATAGGCCTCTTCCCCATGTAAGAGAAGGATGTAGTGATAAGCAACTATAAAATAACTTTTTTTTTCAATACTTCCGACGCAGCTTTCATACACTTGGGGGGTTATCTGTGATTTACGACGACTTAAAGATCGAGATCTGATGACTACTTTTTGAATAATCTTTGATAACGGGTATTTACTTGACTATTTTTTCGTCTACCTACGATGTAAATTACTTGTCGATGTAATTGAAGTCGGTTGTTTTCGTTTGCGAACAAACACAATTATTAAATTTAATTTTGTTACGTTGACAATCGTTGTGTTAACCTCATTTTTTTTATTTGTTCAATGAATGTTATCGCCTTTGACAAAATAATAAATACCATCACTTGAATAATACCTACAATAGCATTAAATTTAATAAGTCTTTTTTTTATGTTACTAAGTCGACCTGATGGTAAGTGACTACCGTAGCCTATAGACGCCTGCAACACCAGAAGCGTCGCAAGCGCGTTGCCGACCCTATCCCCAATCCCCCCAGGAGCTCTGGTCACCTTACTCACCCACAGGAACACAATACTGCTTGAAAACAGTATTATTTAGCTGTGGTCTTCTGTAAGGTCGAGGTACTACCCCAGACGGGCTGCTCCATATTTTGAGCAGGAAATTTCCTGCTGTGTCCTACCTCAATTAAACAGTTAGTTTTAACAGTTTCCTGGCGACAGTACACTGCTTTAATATAGATACCAATATATATTCAATGTTGAAGTCAACGCGTTTGAATATAATTTCACTTGAAGACAATACTTTATAGCCAATCATACTTGCTTTCGAGTTTTGATTGAAATAGTTCTTAGTTATATAATACTTAACCTTATAAAAATAGTTATTCTGTTTTTGCGAGAAAAACCCCAAGATGATGTTAAGAGGAAGGACGCAAGCGTAATAAATGAAGTGTGTATGAAGGTGATGAAATAATAAAAAAAAGTTAAAAAATAAAAAAGTAAAAAGTCTAAATAAGAGAACAACAGTGAGTTAGCTTTAAGTAGTATATGTGAGTCATTCCATGTCAAACCAACAAGGCACTCAACCTGACCCTTTCAGATTTGGCTGAAATTTTGTTTATTTATACTCTCTGACACCCTGAACTCAAATATAGTTTTCAAAAAATTTAATCCCTGATAGTTTTTTAGTTATAAATTTTTAAAAATCACAAAATCCGCGTTTTTCGACGTGCACTAAAATCTAAAATCTGCAATAACTTTGGTTCTATTAGAGATAGAGAGCTGAATGATAGCTCATTTTAAAGAGGGTTTAATAGGATTCAATGTTATACTCAACTTAAACCCATTAATGTACAAAATATTTTTTGAGTAAAACTCAAAAATCGTTTTTGAAAAATCTTTGTGTTGGTGTTTTTTAATTTTTTTCAAATTTATATATGTTTTTGTGTATAATTTTGTGAGTACACCATAAAAATTTCAGAGTGGGACCATGACGGGATCGGGAGATATATTAAAAATACATCACTGAAGTATCACAATTTTTTTTATTTCAATTTAATGTTGAATAATTTAAGTTATGCGGGCCTAATTCTTATGTTTTAAATATAAAAATAATGTTTTATAAATATATTACACATTATATTTATTGAAAAGTAATACAACGTAGGTAGACGAAAAAATATTCAAGTAATTACGCGTTATCAACGATTACTCAAAAAGTTGTAATCAGATCTCGATGATTTTTAAATGTGACCACATGATAAACATCAACTTTCGATTAAATCAAAAATCATCAAAATCGGTACACCCAGTAAAAAGTTATACGGTATAATACAAAGCAGGTCGGCGAAAAAATATTCAATTAAAAACGTATTATTAGATATAACTCGAAAAGTACTTCTTAGATCTCAAATAAATTTAAATGGGACCAAATGACACGCTCCACCTTTCTGTTAAAACATTTGTTATCGAAATCGGCTCACCCAGTCAAGTTCTGAAGTAACATATATTAAAAAAAAATACAATCGAATTGAGAACCTCCTCCTTTTTTGGAAGTCGGTTAAAAATAAAGAAATATCTTTGTATTTCATTTCCAAAGTTTTGTTTCATATAGCCTATGTATCAGAACCAGGCTATTAGCACAGAAAATTTTGTGAAACGTACTTCAGTGATGTGTTTTTAATATATCTCCCGATCCCATCATGGTCCCACTCTGAAATTTTTATGGTGTACTCACAAAATTGTACATAAAAACATATATAAATTTGAATAAAATTAAAAAACACCAACACAAAGATTTTTCAAAAACGATTTTTGAGTTTTACTCAAAAAATATTTTGTACATTAATGTGTTCAAGTTGGATATCACATTGTATCCCATTAAACCCTCTTTAAAATGAGCTATCATTCAGCTCTCTATCTCTAATAGAATCAAAGTTATTGCAGATTTTAGATTTTAGTGCACGTCAAAAAACGCGGATCTTGTGATTTTTAAAAATTTTTAACTAAAAAACTATCAAGGATTAAATTTTTTGAAAACTATATTTGAGTTCAGGGTGTCAGAGAGTATTAATAAACAAAGTTTCAGCCAAATCTGAAAGGGTCAGGTTGAAAACATTTTTTTATTGGTTGATTTGACGTGGAATGACTCATGTATAGAAGAAAGGTAAAATGTTAGAGAGGTAACCGAAGGAAGTTTTTAAAGTTGAGAAAATATGAAAAAATTGCATAGAATAGTAAAAGGATCAATTTCATTTTCCCATATTCATATGTATCAAATGTCAACGCACCCTACTTTCAGAAATTGACGCGGTAATTTTTTTATACTAGGTCGACACAAAAAATAACAAAAAACGGGTACCGACTATACTAAAAATGTTATAACGTTTTGCGTATTTACTATTAATATTTTTTAATTTTTGTGTAAGTTTTAATTGACGTTTTTATCAATATATGGAATTATGGATTAAGATTAAAGTTAAAATTAAATAAATACATAAATAAATAAGCTTCTTCTCCTAAACGGAGAAATAGTCCAATGTCTAGCAGTGGGTTGTTATAGGCTGAATCAATCAAAGTCTAATATATTGGCGATAACAATACACGCCCTCAGGCCCGATGGACCGACGATCTTCGTAAGCTTGCCACCGCCGAGCCGGTGGCTGGATGAGGATTGCGAAAAACCGGGATGTTTGGCGCGAACTTGGGAGGCCTATGTCCAGCAGTGGACTGCGATAGGCTGAAGTGTAACAATAAACATTCTGTAAATATTTTAAAAACCAGTCTTTCTTCGATCTGTGATAATTACCGAAGCCTGTTATTAACCTTTTTTACCTAAAATATGATGATGTTTTTGTTTCAAACATTTCAAAAAAGGTTTTAGTTTCTTTTACAATACAATGATTACATTTTTCAATCAAGACTGTTCATAAGTTTATAACACTACATTAAAAAGATAAGTTCACGCTGTTATTGATCTTTTAGCTTTCACGGTACCATGCTTCAAGGCTTCAACTTTGTGCTTTGTTATGGTGGTCTTCGTACACGTATTTTTTATCAAATTTTTTGTGATTTATTTAATTGTAGTCTTAGCTATCAATTGTTTTTCGACGTTTTGTTTGTACAAATACAATGGATAACTATATTAAATGAAATTTAATATAGTTATCCATTGTATTTGTAGCGACTAGCCCGTTGGCGCAGTTTGTAGTGACCCTGCTTTCTGCTACGGGGGTTGTGGGTTCGATACCCACCCCGAGTCTGGGTGTAATATACATATTTATTTATATAATTATTATTATATATATTTATTTATATATTAATTATATATTTACTTATATATGTATTATTTATAAGTATGTTTAACGAAAAAAATGTAGCTAGACCAGTCGGCTGTTACCTATAACACAAGCATTAAGTTGCTTACTTTAGGAACAGACGACCGTGTGTGTAATGTGTATATATTTATTTATTTATTATTATTAATTTATACTAGTATCATAGATAACAAAGAATTCGTTTGTTTGCTTATTAAACTGATTTTTAAGATTATTAGATAAGCCATATAATAGATAACTTTAGACAGTGTATTTATTTATATAATTTACAGGGTAGGTAAGGTACTCACCAATATCGTTATAACAGAACACCATGAAGCAGTAAGTTTTTCTTTTAATTAGTTAATATCTATATAATTTAATAGTAATATTGTCCTACAAATTGCGTAGTACGTTATCCCGGTCCTACGCTCACTATTGCTCTACCTCCTGCTATCTCTGTTAGCTACCACAATCGAGTTTTCGTAGAGGAATTTTTTGTTCGTCTCATCAAAATAAAGCTACTCCCGGAAAATTAGCTTGTTACTAAACAGGTGAAAAAAATTTACTAGGGATCCCTACCTATTAGTATAGGTACATATTAAATTACGAGTTCATTTTCAAAATTAGTTAAGTCTATTGATGTTCAAATCCGTTATTAACTAAAAACGCGTTTTCGACTATTAACTATCTTTAGTTAACGCGTTTTTTATACGTTTTCATAATAACACGTTTTTATAAAACTTGGCCGCAGTCTCAACGCGGAGAAATTGTCATTTTATCTGACAACCATGGGCTGAAAACTTAGAACATCGGCCACAGTAAAAAATTAGCAGTGTCATCTAATGTCATCAGTGTCATTTAATGGTGCCCCGAAACTATTGCTTAAATTTATTAGCGACTACCAAGTCCTATCAAAAGATGTCGCTACGTTGGCACTCGTCATCCAGTACACGCATACCAATTAAATTTGCATACAAAAATAACTGGCCAGTCTTTAGACAATAGTATTTCGATTTATGGGGTTTTTTTGAAAAAGTGGGGGGAGGGGGTGTGGTGGATTATCCTCTGGTGCCTCTCCCATCCCTAGAAATCTCATGATTATAACGATATCACGGCAAAAAATTTTAAGGTAAAAATTATTTAAATAGTTACTGAATACCTAAATTTAATTATGCGTATTTTAGCTCCGATGCTGCAAGAAGTGCATTCATACTCCGTTCCGTAGCTTTTAAAACACTTACACATTATAATAATACACGTATGTACGTAGAAACTATTTGTAACACTTTTATACATAATATTATTCGTATTTGCGTTAAAACTATCTCTTGATTGACAAGAGTAATATACGTACATTATTATACTCTTTGAATATACGATACGAAGAACAGATTAATATGAACTGACATATCCATGTAGATGTTTTCGTTTTATCTATCAAACAGGCAAAAGTCTAAGACCATACAGCCTATTCAGTCGGGATTCTTTTCAATACATTTTTTTATATGAAGGCAAAACCTATTTAATCGTAAATCTTTTTAATTTTGAGCTTAGATAAATTAGATTATCGACATAATTTCGTTATAAAAAATAAATAAATAACCCTAACCTATCTAACTCTCATCAACTTCATGTGTTTTAGTATTTTTTATATTCCTAACTTGTGATTTTGCACTATAGTTAAGTTACCTGTTTTGATTTTTTTTAGTTCTTTTAATGCATGCTATGTCCACATCTAGTAGACTCAATTGTACATACATGCTTTACACTTTGTACTTTACTTTATATGTCTATATTAAACGATTGTAGTCGGTTTTGTGGACTAATAATAATAAAAAAAAAAAAAAAAAAATAAAAAAACTCATAGTTTTTATGTATTAAATTAAATTAATACTTGTGCATTGTAGGACAAATTAGAACGACATAATATTCTAATAAAATTAGTAAAATTGTGTGTTAGAATATATATACAGAAATCCGAAAAATACCCAGAACCCAATCCGAGCACCCCACTATCCACGTGGTCTTGGTCTGTCTTACCCCTAGAGTGTTCTGTTGAGAGCCCGGAGCGGATAAGGCTGGTCGCCGAAGGCGACCAGCCTCATCCGCTCCCTACGCATTCGTTCATGCGCTTTCGCACAGCGGGTGAGGTCTGTCCTCCTTTCGCGCCGGAGCCGTGTTATACTAATTTCAATGGTGGTAGGTTAAATTTTTTTCGTAACGTAATTATGTGGATAAACCGTCTAATTTTGAAGTTAGGTTTTGCCTTCATATAAAAAAATGTATTGAAAAGAATCCCGACTGAATAGGCTGTATGGTCTTAGACTTTTGCCTGTTTGATAGATAGAACGAAAACATCTACATCGATATGTCAGTTCATAACTTCATATTAATCTGTTCTTCGTATCGTATCTTACTCTTGTCAATCAAGAGATAGTTTTAACGTAAATACGAATAATATTATGTATAAAAGTGTTACAAATAGTTTCTACGTACATACGTGTATTATTATAATGTGTAAGTGTTTTAAAAGCTATGAAACGGAGTATGAATGCACTTCTTGCAGCATCGGAGCTAAAATACGCAGAATTAAAATTAGGTATTCGGTAACTATTTAAATAATTTTTACCTTAAAATTTTTTGCCGTGATATCGTTATAATCATGAGATTTCTAGGGATGGGAGAGGCACCAGAGGATAATCCACCACACCCCCTCCCCCCACTTTTTCAAAAAACCCCATAAATCGAAATACTATTGTCTAAAGGCTTACCAAATAACTATTTACCTGTACTTAAAAAAAAGCATGATGTCACATAAAAAATTATCCTGTTTTTTTGCTTTAAGTAACAAATTAAATATTTCAATCGATATAAATTAATATCGAAACAGCACGTAAAATATATATAATTTAATTAAATGTGTGAATTGGATCATTTTTTCGTGGTTGGTATTTTAAACTTGTTTGTTGTCAAGAATTGAAAAAATATACAAATTCCGACTAGGCTGTATGGACTATAGTCTTTTGCCTTTCCCTATTGGGGATAAATTTTAAAACAACAACATTGTTTGTTGTCAAATCAAGTCAAAATAGACATTTTAAAATTGATTAATTGCACACAGCTGTTTTATTGTGATCACTGGACTTCTCAAAAAAGTTCCAAATTGGTAAATCACTACCGCGAGGCATTTTACCAATTAAAAATCCTTGCAATTCAAGTCCTTATTAATTAACTACCTAATTAATTGTCTAAAACTTATTTACACATCACTATACACACACTATATTACAGTTTCACTTTTTCAACTCACACAGTAATATCCTACCTATTTACAATATTCTTAAAAACGAAGAAGTCGGTTAAAAACACAATATTTACAATAGCACGACGAATGCACGAAACGAGAATTATTATAATATTATTTACACAATATTTACAACAGTGTTACACTCGGCTAACCTAACCGCACGGTATCGGTGTGCCTTCAGCTTTACTTCATAGGAAGACAATTAAAACAATATATTTTTAATATCAGAAACCCAGGTGTGCTCACAGCCTTATTACTCTGTACTGCGCACCTGCAAGATTTCAACATAATTTCGGATGAAGATTGGAGACCACCGCAGCGACCACCGCCGCGACGGCCACACCGAGGAAACCTTTCTTTAACTTCTTTTTATTAAATCATTCTCGTACTTAACATCAGTAGGGAATCACTTATTTTTAATCATGTAGTTTTAATAGCAAATTTTAATTGTAATTTTAGTTAATAAATGTAATTATAAGTAAATTGCCTTTTCTTGGCACCTGCGGCTGCAACAATCGTAACTGGCGCAGTCGGTAGGATAGTACTCGCGGGCCGGTTCGCGGGATTCGGGAACAAAAATCGTCACGCCGCGTGCCACCCGTGTGGTTATCGAACTACGATCGAGTACTATAAGAAGAATCTACGGAAGTTGCAGCCAAAGGGAATCAAGAAATCGATTCGGCTAAGAAAAATGCAATTGTAAGTACCTTGAATCTTTCAAGTTCCTTACCAAAACCTATCCTATAAGTAATCCTAATCCATAAAAATTATATCGCATAATTTTTATGTATAAATTTTAGCCTTATTATACATATTTTATAGGTGTGTGTGAATTTTAATTCACATATTATAATATGTAAGTAATCCGTAAAAATTATATCGCATAATTTTTATGTGTGTATTTTAGCCCTATTATACAATTTTTTTTATATAATTATATAGCTGTGTGTGTTAATTTTAATTCAGTAATTATATTTAATTAATCCATAAAAATTATATCGCATAATTTTTATGTGTGAATTTTAGCCGTATACATATTTTATAGGAGTATAATTAGATATACATAGCTGACTGTTAATTTTTAAGTCAGTTATTAAATTTAATTAATCCGTAAAAATTATATCGCATAATTTTTATGTGTGAATTTTAGGCGTATTATACATATTTTATATAATTTATATAGTTGTGTATTAATTTAAAATAAATTCGAAAATTTTTCATCCGCGAAAAATTAGGAATAGTAGGTAAAGTAATAGGTATTAGGCCAAATTGAAGTAGAATTAATTTATTTGACGAGAACATGGATTTTACAGAAAATATGGCTCAATACGAACTAGATTTAATTTATAAATCATTGAGGATGTTACCCGAATTCGACGGGAACCCTCACATTCTGACTCGTTTTATAAATCTTTGTGATCAGATAGTCTTAACACATGTAGGCACTGAACCGGGACATCAATTAGGGAATTTAGCATTAATTAACGATATTTTAAATAAAGTTACGGGTCCAGCAGCTAGATTAATAAATGCTAGTGGCATACCAGAGAATTGGCAGGGAATAAAAAATGCACTTATTAATAACTTCGCTGAATACAGACGCAAGGTTCCAGCACACTACTAGTAAAAACGACTACTCTATTACTCTGCCTTGCTTGCTTGCTTTTGAATAAAATTAGTCGAAGCGATGCGGAGCATGACCTTGATCTAATGCAATATGCTCATCTTACTCAAACAGTAATGATATTTAGTGACAATGTAGATTATATTTCACAGGAGGTTAAAACTTCCACTTTACATCATTTGGCTTTAGATCAAACCACCTTACGCTCTATTATAGATTAGCTGCATATAATTAATTAATACTATGACATAATTAAGTTAGGATTATTTTATGTAGGTAACGAGATAGTTTTAGTTTTTCAATTCCCAATAGTTATATCTTATATCTATAATTTATATTAGTTATCTATGATTCCCAAATATATACCATCAGGTCCTATCACACACCTTTCCATCCCTAGTTATCCATGAGAAAAAATTCAGGTACATACTAAGGTGATCCAAAAGTAATGATAATCGGTTACTTCAGGTCCGCATAAAAATCCAAAAAAAATATTTTTTGCTTGCTTATATACTCACTACGTCAGCCTAAAAAAATCATATAAATAGATCACGATTTCCGGGAGATACATTCATTTGAATACGAACTGTCAAAGAGATATCATCAACATGGAGAAAAACGAAATTAGAGCTGTCATCAAGTATCGCTGTTTGAAAAAAATTTTTTCAAAAGACATACACAGTGACTTAGTGGAAACATTGGGGGACTCTGCTCCTACATATTCTACAGTTGCACGCTGGGCCAAGGAGTTTAAACTGGGCAGAACATCCACTGAAGATGAACATCGCGAAGGACGCCCATCCACGTCCCTCACTGAAGACAACGTGAAAAAAGTGGAAGATGTTGTGTTGGCAGATCGAAGAGTGACCATCAGGCACGTAGCTGAGGTCACAGGGATCTCATATGGCAGCGTTCGAAGAATCCTTGCAAACGAGTTGCATATGAAAAAGGTCTCTGCGCGTTGGGTACCCAGAATGTTAACCGACGAGCAAAAGAAAAATCGAGTTGACATTTCGAGGGTCAATCTCGAAAAGTTCCAAGCAGATCAAGACATTTTTTTGTTCCGTTTTGTGACTATGGACGAGACCTGGATCCACCATTTTGATCCTGAAACGAAACAACAATCGATGACTTGGAAGCGAGCCTCCTCACCGACGCCAAAGAAATTCAAAGTTTCAAGTTCGGCGGGAAAGGTTATGGCATCTGTTTTTTGGGACGCTCAAGGCATAATTATGGTGGAATATTTGGAAAAGGGAGCCACTATTACGGGCTTTTACTACGCAGACCAAATAAGAAGATTACGGGAGGCCATTAAGGAAAAAAGACGCGGCAAACTGCGAGCTGGAGTGCTGTTTCACCAAGACAACGCACCGGCTCACAAAGCCGCAGTTGCCATGGCTGCCATTCAAGAAACGGGATTCGAACTTCTCGAACACCCTCCCTATTCGCCAGATCTAGCTCCTAGTGATTTCTACCTCTTTCCTCGGCTCAAGGAACGCCTCCGAGGCAAGAAATTCGAAGACGATAGCGAAGTAATGGCCGCTGTTGAAGCGTTTTGGGAGGGTCAAGAAAAAGAATTTTTTTCAAAGGGAATCCTGGGTTTAGAAAAAAGATGGACTAAATGTATTAATTTGTTAGGAGACTACGTAGAAAAATAAATTATTATTTTAACTTTAATTACCGTGTTTTATTTTCATTATCATTACTTTTGGATCACCCCTCGTAGAGGCTGAATGCCCGAAGGCCAGCAAGTGGCATTTATGTATAGAAAAGCCGAACTATCTTAATCAATCTTAGAGAACTGCATACAACAATTTATAACAACGCAGGAGCGTAGCCCGTTATATAAGCCTATGACTTTCACTTTGAGCCACGCAGCATATAAAGAATTGGATGAAAAGAATTACACATTCAGTTTTCCTGAATTAACAAAGGTCCACTTGTTCTGCGAGCGACACTCCTATGAAACTCTTCACGGCAGCTATCTTGTTATAATCCCCAAGCAATGTTATATGGAGACGTAAGCCTTAAAACCTTCAAGAAATTAAAACTAGAATCTCCATGCAGCAACCTATAAAGTTAAAAGCCGAAGAAAACTATGGTATCTATCACACTACGATACCTATGTATGTAACCATACTATTAAGTACATGCGCCCTTCTAAGCGTGTACTATCGGAAGCGCCATACCAGAACATTAACTAAGACTATGAAAGAAAATGAAGAAAAATAATTCGGATATGCAAGCCGTCGACGCTGTCCCAGGTACCAGAAGGGTGGATCCTGATCATCTTCCAGCGCAGTTTACGACATCAGTCTTCAACAGACGCTGTTCTACGGGGGGAGGTGTTACACTCGGCTAACCTAACCGCACGGTATCGGTGTGCCTTCAGCTTTACTTCATAGGAAGACAATTAAAACAATATATTTTTAATATCAGAAACCCAGGTGTGCTCACAGCCTTATTACTCTGTACTGCGCACCTGCAAGATTTCAACATAATTTCGGATGAAGATTGGAGACCACCGCAGCGACCACCGCCGCGACGGCCACACCGAGGAAACCTTTCTTTAACTTCTTTTTATTAAATCATTCTCGTACTTAACATCAGTAGGGAATCACTTATTTTTAATCATGTAGTTTTAATAGCAAATTTTAATTGTAATTTTAGTTAATAAATGTAATTATAAGTAAATTGCCTTTTCTTGGCACCTGCGGCTGCAACAATCGTAACTACAGCACGACGAATGTATGAAAAGAGAATTATTATATTATTTACAATTATTATAGTACTGTAGTACAACTTGCACAGCAACCAAATTATTATATCTTATACTATTAAACGAGCAATTCTTGTATATAGAATCTGAGTATCGGAATCGGCTCCAACGATTTTCATGAAATTTAGTATTTATGGAATTTCGGGGGCGAAAAATTGTTCTAGCTAGAATTCATTAAAAAAAAATGTCGTTTTATCCCTGTTTTAGTAAAAATATCATTAGAATACGAAGCTTAATTTCACCGTTCTTAACATAGCTGTAATAGATTAATTAGGAAATCGGCAGGTGTCGAATCGTGTTAACCCGGGTTCAAATCTCAGTCTCTAGATTATTATTTTTTCTTTTTTTTTTTTAAATTTCACTCGTGATTTATTCTTTAAATAAAATTAAAATATAAAAATACCGAGAAAAAAAAACAAAAAAAAATATGAAAATACCGAGCTAGGCTCGGTCACCCAGGTACTTAAAAATTTAAAACGAACGAGCCATGTTTGTTTACGAAACAACGCGAACAACGTTTACGGTAAATTAATACGAGTAACGGAGTAATAACCTAAAAACGAATAACACGGGCCGACGACGCGTCTACGACTGAGTCGACTGTAATGTTATCCCGCTCTAGCCTCGTTGCAGAGCGCTGCGCGTTGTGGGAACGTTTTCACGTTTTTAGACGTTTTGCGTTTTCAGACGTTTTCGACTATTGTTTGTTGAGACGTTTTTGAGATAACGCGAAGTCAGAGTAGGAATAACAAACGTTACGCGTTTTTAATGAAAAACGTGTTACACTTTGACGTTTCCGTTATTTTAACCACCACAGCCTTAAGTCCAATTTGTTACAAATTTTTCACACTTTTTAACCGACTTCAAAAAAACGTAGATAAAAAACTCAGGTAGAGCACAGCAGGAAATATCCTGCTCAAAATCTGGGACAGCCCGACTGGTGAAGTACCTCGACCTCACAGAGGATCACAACTAAATAATACTGCTTTCAAGTTTGTGTTTCTTTTGTGAGTAAGGTGACTAGAGCTCCTGGAAGGGATCGGAGGTAGGATCAGCAAAACGCAAAACGCAAAACTACGTTAATCGCCTACCACCAGGTGAGCAGTTTGTACGCGTGTTTGCCGTCCAAGTTGTATAAAAAAGGAGAAGGTTCTATAATCGACTGTACTTTTTTCTTTTTTTTTAATGTGTGTTACCGCATAACTTTTTACTGGGTGTATCAATTTTAATGATTCTTTTTTTAATTGAAAACTGGTGCTTGTCACGTGGTCTTATTTAAATTTGATCGAGATCGTACTTTTTGGGTGAGTCTTGAGATTCGCGTATACCTATTTCTGACTTTAATCTTTGACTTTTCGCGTTGGAAAGATCAATCTTATAAAAGGGAAGTAAGGAGAGGGTGGAATATCAAAGTTTGTGTTTGGAAAATTCGTGTTTCGCCGTATTAATTTATCAGTCTAATGTTGTAATCACTTTTGTGTAAAATTAATTCAGGAACTTGCACTTTGTTTTAGTTGCTCACGATGTGTCACCGCTTACTATTTTTTAAATAGTTTTTTGTTTAAAATGAGTGTATTTTTAATAATAAAGTAGAGTATCTACGTTATTTCTGGTAAATGTAGTTTTCAAGATTTATTAAAAAAAAGTTCAGTTTCAAAGCTATTTTGCTTACAGCTAATAAAAAGCGGCTTTTGTATTTTAGCTACTTATAAATTTTTATGGTTTATTATATAGAAAATATTCTATAAAAACATACATAATTTTTTATTGTTGTCACAGTTTTATTTTTGATGTATTAGTTTTTATGAATAATGTTTACCTTTGCTAGTTTAAAAAAAAATAATGATGACAAAAGCATAACAACACGTGGCTTGTTGTCGTTTATTCGATATATTTCTTATCACATTGCAATCGTAAGGAACGTAATTTTTACATAATTTAGAATAATCATTGGTTTGTTATCTGTGATAAATTTGATTAAAACTGTGATTACAGTAGGTACAGTTTTTATTGCTTTCTTTGTTTATACAATATTGAGTTATAGATAAAATGTTTTTTGTTAGCATAAATGTAATTTTTGATTGGAATTAAATATTAAATCCACTTTTTACTAAAACTTATACCTATAATACATTGTAAAAGTAACTGAATGTAATTATAAATATCAGATACGTGTCGACGAATACAATGTCGCAAAATATTTATTTAAAAAACGTGAATCAACAGTGAATAATATATATAAATGGATTAAGCAAAATTTATTTTCTCAATCAAAAAAAAACAATACTATTAATTGCTTATCTAAAATAAGTAGTTTCCTAGCTAATAGTTCTTAACTAGCCAGTTAAAAAAATATCATTTCAATTTCCTAGGAACTCGAAATCAATAAACTATGCCTAGGTCATTAAAGTTATTTAGAGAACCTGGCAACATTCGCAAGAGATCACAAACATAATTTTTTTTTAATCTCACACAATAACAGGGACTATAATTATCATGCCCATGACGTAACGTTATACAATCCGAAAATTCCTAAATACCTCCGTATTTCCGATTAAATGACATTTTTCACTAAGTATATACTAAGTTTATATTAATATACTACATTATTTTAAAGGTTTAATTAACATATACGCTGTAATATAAATAACTTACCATTTTTTTTTAAATCTACCGCGAAACGGACGCGTAAATATAAATCAAAATACGTCTGTATTCCGCGAGCTCTGCGGGGAAACTGCGGTGCGGTTGTTTGATCGCTCGGTCAAGGCCGTGGAAACTGTGCCAGAGTCACCTGACAGCGCGGGAAACTTTCAGCCGATTTGGCGGGAACTCTGACAGATACCTACTGGTTCTTTTATTTTACAGGGAATGGCAGAGGTATTTCGTTATAAAGCCTTTTTAAAACTGAATTATAGATGTCATACGATTTGTTCTTTTTTGATAAGATAATACAGTTTTAAAATGAACTAATTTGATACCTATTCATATTGGTGTTGATTTCTTTTATCAATTTATCTTTGATTGTAATACAGGTTTAAGTAGGTAAATTATTTTTATGTGAAATTTCCCTAAATAAATAATATCATTGTTTTGATTATTTATTATTACATAAGTTTGCTTACAGAAAAATTATATAAAGGTCAATGGCGTAAACAAACTAAATGACCGTGATCTGGAATGCAATCGAGACGTAATAGATAGGCACTGGTATTTAAGTATTATTTCGTAAGTTTTAATTCGTAATTTATTACAGTAGTTATGTTAGTATACTAAACGATCTATTCTATAACTGAGTTAAGTTTACCAATGTTTCTAAATATAAAAAGCAGTCTGCGCAATAAAGGTGTGCTTACAATTTTATTTAGTAAAATATACAGTAGACATTAGTGAAAATTTAAACTGATGAAAGATTCACGATTCAGTCTGTAATATCCCACTTCTGGGCATAGGCCTCTTCCCCATGTAGGAGAAGGATCGGAGCTTAATCCACCACGCTGCTCCAATGCGGGTTGGCGGATATATTCCTTACTATGAGTAACGATCGCTATCAGGTGTACATGATAACAATCGGGACCGACGGCTTAACGTGCTCTCCTAGGCACGGTGGGGAGACCCACAAGGACTGCACAAACACCCAGACCACGGCAAACATCTGTATGGCCAATCAAATGTTGTCGTGTGCGGAGATCGAATCCGCAACCGCCCGCGCAACAGCCAATTGAAAATGAAAGATTACTGATTGTATTTCATAAGTGATAAATAAGCATTTAATCACCTAAATATAAATATTTTTTAAATCCAGTATTCGGCCAGATAGGCGCTATGCTAGTTAGTATTCGGCGGGATAGTATTTAGGCCACCAGATAGGCCGGATAACTGATAGTTACCGGATATGCGTTTTATCTCTAATTATTTGTAACGATAATTAATTTGGGTCGTCCCTAGTTTTTAATTTTTTAAAGCGGACTTCATCATTAATATTATAGGACAGTAAGTGCTGATCTATGGTTTGCTATCTCTTTCATTAAGTGGTTTACGTACTAACCTAAATGTACAAACATTTAATTTACAAGCGTATTCAGCTTTGATTACGAAGAAACTACAATAATTACGATAAATAATAAAACAAACAATATTGAGTAAAAAATATTACAAAGGTGGCTTATGGACGACAACTACACGAGGAGCATTACCAATGCGTTGCTGACCCTATCCCCTACCTCAACACTACTGACCGCATTGCTATTTACCTGTGATCTTTTGTAAGAGGTACTTGATGTACTTCCCCAGATGGGCTACTCAAAATTTCGAACAGGATAATATTTCCTTCTGTGCAATAAATCAGTCAGTGATAAAAATTAATATGTGTTAATAGGTTGCTTGTTGTACAAAATTTTCCTATAATAATTTTGTTTTGGTCGCAAACGAAAAAAAAACTGACTTCAATTACATCGACAAGTAACATAACGTAATTAGACGAATAATAGTCAAGTAAATACGTGCTATCAAAGATTACTCAAAAACTGGTTATCAGATCTAGATCAAATTTATATGAGACTACGTGACAAGCATTAGCTATCGATTAAAGTAAGAATCGTCAAAATCGATAAACCGCGTGAAAAGTTATACGGTAATACAACGTAGGTCGATGAAAAAGTATTCAAGTAAATATGTACGCATTATTAGATATAACTCTAATAGTACTTGTCAGATCTCAATCTAATTTAAATGGGACCACATGACACGCAACACCTTTCAATTAAAACTAAATTAATCGAAATCGGTCCACATAGTCAAAACTGATCTAACATTCAATAAAAAAAAAAACAATCGAATTGAGAACCTACTCCTTTTTTCGAAGTCAGTTAAAAAAATGACAATTCAAATGTATATAAGGTAATTATGATTTTATTGATTCTCGTTTCATGAACGGTACCTGGCGGTGTTTTCCGTTAATAGTCGGTTCGATTTTATAAACATTAGGGAAGTTTGAGTATATATTAAAAGCCTTATTATATTTTAGGGGCTGTCTCCACGAGCGAGCGTATCGCCGGCGATAGTAGCTATCGTCGTGCCATCTATTTCTATACACTCTCTATGGAGCTGTCTCCACGGAGACAGCTCCTAAGTTAACAATATCTTCATGAATGTATTTAAATATTGTAAACATTTAAAAGTTTTCGTTTGACTACTTGTATACTGCGGTCGCGGAATAGAAAGAAATTCGTAGACCGACCTATCATTTTTTGTCTTTGTCGCTCGCGTAAAAAATCCGACTTGAACTTACATCGACAAGTAAAAAATCAAGAGCGTCTCACCAATGTAGTCGAATTCAACTAAATATACTTTATTACGTCATCACTCACATCACTTCAGCCTATCGCATTCCACTGCTGGACATAGGCTTCCACAAGTTCGCGCCAAAAATGGCGTGAACTCATTGTGTTGCCCATAATGATCACGCACAGGCTGGTTGGTGACCGCAAGGCTGGCTTTGTCGTACCAAAGACGCTTTATTAGGTATAAGTCATCAAATTTAAATAAGTCCCCATAACAACAACCATCTTTTGAAATAAAATAATTGTCAAAATCGATACGCACAGTGGAATTCAGAAATTCTTCTTATATTTTTAAGTTAATGCAATTCGAAAATAAAGGAAAAAAAAACCTTCATTGGAGTTACTTTGTGAATTGAGATTAAAACAAAATTAGGTACTCTACATTTTAAAATAAATAGTACTTACTTATGTATTGGCTTTGTATAATGTTCTAATTGTCGTGTCTAGTAAAACTTAGTGGTTATAATTATACTCTTTGGTGTCTAGTGTCAATAAATTTAGTGCTTAAATTTTAGTGTCAAAAATCTTAGGGTGGATTTAGACTAAACGAATAAAGAGCTAGAACTAGAACAAGAGCATTCTTTCTTGATCTTCGAACACTCGTATTCATATATATAACAACAAAAGAATGCTCTACGCCTGTTTACACTAAAAGAATTTGATGTAGTGAGGATAGAATGAGCATTCGCTCGTCTAAAGTAAATCGACCATTAAAAAAAGGATTTTTAATGAAGTCGCTTTACACTGAGTAGAAGAGAATTCAAAAGAGCTTTGAATGCTAATGTATGTGCGAAGCCTTTCTTTGACCTACACACACACTCACATACACTGTCGTCGATTCCTAAGTAACATAATATTTGTGTTATAGGTAATAGCCGACACATATAGCTACATTTTTTTTTTCAATAAACATACATACAAATAATACATATATGAATAAATATGTATTTTACACCAAGACTGGCAGCGGGAATCGAACCCACAACACACGAAGAAAGCAGGGTCTCTACAAACTGCGCCAACGGGCAAATCGCAGTCTACATGAATATAGACATTTTTGAAATTAAATAATAATAATGTACCTATTACATTATACTAGTAATAATGATCTTTACGCACGCTTGACTTGGGAAGTAAGCTGGTGAATGCGTGACGAGAGCGTTAGGAAAAGTGTGATCGAGCGAGGCGAACGGAGGTTGAGAGGGAGATATAAGTTCGATGGAGGTAAAGACGTTTTATTTGAGTCGTGTGATCTAAAGCACACTCGTTATTATTGATTTTATTATACTTCTATTCAGTGCTTATTCCGCATATCGCGTTCCTTGCGAAAAACTACGCAACAGCTCGACACTGATCTATTTTTATTGTTATTTTATTTTAGATTTCATGGGCGAGTCTATTACAACTGTGTGTTATTTCCGTAGTCGATCAACAGCTTCATAACATATCTGTAAAATTAAATTTCATTAATACGTTAAAATGGGATATTCATGATCACATGATGTTCCAACCTCAACATTTATAGGCTTAATGGCAATCGATGATGCTAAAAGAGCAAATAACTGAGGTAGGGGAAATTTCCTGCTCAAAATATTGGGCAGACCGACTGGGGTAGTAGTACCCCCTGCTGGAAAAATCTCATAGGATCTCATAAAAAAATAATACGAAAATATTCTATGAGATTTTATATGTGTATTTGTCGTCGAAATTACTCATAGAAACTCATAGCGGTCACAATTCATTTGATTCTAAGTTCTTATGAGCATCTTCAGTATCTCATAGAAACTCATAACTTTTTACGTAAAAAATCTACAATCTTATGAGCATAATGGATGTAATGTAAAAGTTATGAGAATCTATGAGCTCATGTTTAGATTAAAAAATTTTATGAGACTTTATGAGTTTTAACGTGGACGACGCGTTGGCGCAACGGTTATAGCACTGTTTTGTGGCTGTTGCGCTGGCGGTTGTGGGTTCGATCCCCGCACATGACAAACATTTGGGTAAGTCTATAGGACATGGGGCATCGATTTATGGGGTTTAGGGGGAGGGGAGGAGGGGTGGGTGGATGCTTTACCCTCTGGTACCACTCCCAACATCAGAACTGGGTGTATATTTTTGGGGTTTTGGGAGGGGGAAGGGGTACCACTCCCACCCCCAGCACTGGGCATCGATTTATGGAGTTTTGGGAGGAGAGGGGAAGGGGACTCCCGCCACTGGGCATCTAATTATGGGATTTTGGGGGGAGGAAAGGAGGGAGGTGGGTGGGTTACCCTCTGGTACCACTCCCAACCCCAGCACTGGACATAGATTTCTGGGGTTTTGGGAGGTGGAAGGGGTACCACTCCCACCCCCAGCGCTGGTCATCTAATTATGAGGTTTTGGGGGAGGATAGGGGGTGGGTGGGTTACCCTCTGGTACCACTCCCAACCCCAGCACTGGGCAAGATTTTTGGGGTTTTGGGAGGGGGAAGGGGTACCACTCCCATCTCCAGCACTGGGCATCGATTTATGGTGGTTTTGGGAGGGGGAAGGGGTAGCACTCCCACCCCCAGCACTGGGCATCTAATTATGGGGTTTTGGGGGAGGATAGGGGGTGGGTGGGTTACCCTCTGGTACCACTTCCACCCCCAGCACTGGGCATCGATTTATGGGGTTTTGGGAGGGGGTGGGTGGGTTACCCTCTGGTACCACTCCCAGCCCCAGAACTGGGCATAGATAGACTCAGTTTTGGTTATTTTTTCGGATTTCTATATATATATGTGCAGTGCTGGGGGTGGAAGTGGTAGGTACAGTTCGACAGTTCCCCAACCCCAAAAATCGATGCCTCATGTGTTGTAGGCTATCCAACATTTGTATTGGCCATACAAATGTTTGCCGTGGCAGGGTGTTTGTGCAGTCCTTGTGGGTCTCCCCACCGTGCCTCGGAGAGCAGCTCTGATCCTTTGTGCAGTCCTTGTGGGTCTCCCCACCGTGCCTCGGAGAGCAGCTCTGATCCTTATCCAACATGGGGAAAGAAGTCTATACCCAGCAGTAGGGCAACACAGGCTCAAGCGATTAATGTGGAAAAAAAATCGTAAAGAATCAATCGGAGATTTAGAAATGATGTTGTATTGATGAGCTATTAATTTTCAATCCAGATGAACGATGTTAAAAAGTGGATATTGATGAAAAAGTTACCTTGTATAAATATATATACATATCTATCTATATAATTATGTATATATAAAAATTTCGTGTCACGATGTATGTTAGCGATAAACTCTGAAACTACTAAATCAATTTTTATAAAATTTTGTAAGCATCTGTAATTTGGTCCAACTTGGGAGATAGGGTAGTTTTTATCTCAATTATTGATCTCAACATTTGTTATTGCAAATTAAATTGTTTATATAAAAGCGATTTAGCACTGACTTTTTTTTATTAATTTATATGTTTGAACAATAAATAAATAAGTAATTTTAAACTGTAGGGTACAATTTTTATGCTAAAGAATAACTTTTTCATTTTTAATTTTGACAGAACCAATTTTAAATTTGTTGTTTATATAAATAAATCTAAAGCTGTAAAAAAAATTAATATGTGTCTAAGCTGTATGGAAAATGACAACAGCAAAAGTTTTCAATTTTTCTTTTTAAGAGAATATATAAAGTAATTTCAATATTAGTAAATGAAAAATAATATATAACGAATACTAATATACAATATTCCTCAGAAGCACTTCGACATATTGATACAGTGGTGCCATGATGTAGGAATTTTAATTAATACAAACAAAAGTAAACTTTTAATTATAAAATCATCACATCAGCGACACTCTCACAACAAAATTGATTGCTCACAACCACAACAGTTTACATGTCAAAGATAAAAATAACTGTGCTTGCTCAGCTATTGAAGTTGTTAATTCACAGATTTACTTAGGTCTGGTAATAGACAACAACTTTTCATGGAGATCACAAAT
This sequence comes from Melitaea athalia, assembly GCA_905220545.2. Lineage (NCBI taxonomy): Eukaryota > Metazoa > Arthropoda > Insecta > Lepidoptera > Nymphalidae > Melitaea > Melitaea athalia. Next base: position 2,941,338 of record HG992179.1, read on the forward strand.
AGATCGAGAGTATGTGCCAAATTAAGAAAATTTTTAGTTAACATAATGATTTTAAAAAAAAAAGAATCCCTTTAAAAATTAGATTGTTACTTTATTATGCTCTGGCAGATTCGTATATCCAATATGGCCTCAGTAGTTGTGGTCGTACCTACAAAAGTTACCTAAACAAAATATACAAATTACAATTAAGATATTAAAAAACATTGTTTCATCAAAATAATATTAGGACTGAATTTCATAATGACAAAATTGCACTTTTTAATCATTGCAAAGTATTATACCAGTACATAAAAAGTTTGAGTATACTGTTCTAAAAGAAAATTTCTGGAGTAGTAAGTTTAGGCAACGTGTTCAACACCCTACATTTACACGGGTTGTAGCGAGAAACCACTTAAACACAGCTCTTGCCAACAACGTGTATGGTGAGAGAACAATGACTTACATAGTCCCTTAATAAATATACTACCATCACATTTGGTTGAATGTATCAAAAGCAATAATATTAAACAAAAACATAAATTTTTTTATCTTTTGACAACACTGAGAAAAAATAAATATTATTAAAATACATTGTATAAAAATTGATGTACCAAATGAAAATGTAACTGTGATTGTTTTATTTTTTAAATACTATTTTTACCATTAATACTACTTTTTTATCATTATGAAATGTAAAATGTACAAACCTTACATGTGTATTGTACAAATCTTAGTGGTTTTCTTTTGCTACTTATAATTGTGAATTTGTACATATTGTTTCTTAATTTGATAATTATGTAAATAAACATAAATAAAACCATGACAAAAAATATTTTGAATGCTACCTACTAAGTAAATAGTTCTTATAGGTTATAAAGTTAAAATTTTATTAACTTTTTTACCTACATAGGTACTCAATATCATAGAATCGTTATACATTCTCATTACTTCTGAAAACTGATGAATAGGACTAAAATTATTATACTTAAACTAAAAATAATTTATAATTAGTTATTACACCTTTATAACGTTACCACCTTACCTTATTAACGAGCGATAACATTAAAATTCGAATAATTATGCCAACTTACAATAAATGTACCAATTTTGGGCTAAAATTATTACAATTACTTAATTAACAAATATAAAAACAATAGCAAACAAATATAAAAACAATTCAACATCAGAACACTTAATAACTATTTATTAAAGAAAAAACTACTTGCCTGGTTAAAATGCTTAGATTATAATGCTACAGAGAATCTTTTAATAACAGTTAAATAATAATCATAAACTGACGTGATATACACAGACATACATACACACACAAACACACACACACACACACACGCACACACACAAACACACCCAAATACATACACTCATACAAGCACGTACACATGGTAGGAAATAGTGAAAAACTAAACACACATGGCACATGTTTTCCACTTAAATGTTAATTTTAGTATTAAATTAGATAATATTTGTTCTTTTTGTATAATTTGATCTAATGTTGTTGTTGGGCATAATTTGTTGGAACATGTAATTAAGGGGAGGATACTGGCTTCTGCAACACAGCACTGCTAGTGCAGGAGTCAGGGCAATCTATTTATTGTTTTGTACTATGATTGTGTCCAATAAAGATTATTATTATTATTATTATTATTATTATTATTATAGCTTTTAAAAGTCAAACCACGTCAAACGGCGCTGCTTCAAGGTTGTGTCCTGTGGTTGACGGTTGTGTCATTATGGTTATGTCAACTATTTGTTTTTGTAGTGATGTGACAAAATGACGAGGCAATTGTAATCGAATGTTTTTTTAATCTTAATAATTATAATAATCTGTCTGTATAATATAAAATAAAACGTTATAATCTATACTAATCTATACTAATATATAAAGCTGAAGAGTTTGTTTGTTTGTTTGGTTGTTTGTTTGTTTGTTTGTTTGTTTGAACGCGGTAATCTCTGGAACTACTGAGCCGATTTGAAAAATTCTTTTAGTGTTAGATAGCCCATTTATCGAGGAAGGCTATAGGCTATGTGTCATCACGCTAAGACCAATAGGAGCGGATTCCACGCCGACTAAGTTGCGCGCAGAAGCTAGTTTTATAATATATACTAATATATAATAATAGTTTGTATAGTTTGTTGGAAATAAAGATTATTATTATTATTATTATTATTATTATTATATAAAGCTGAAGAGTTTGTTTGGTTGTTTGTTTGTTTGTTTGTTTGTTTGTTTGTTTGTTGGTTTGAACGCGGTAATCTCTGGAACTACTGGGCCGATTTGAAAAATTCTTTCAGTGTTAGATAGCCCATTTATCGAGGAAGGCTAGAGGCTATGTGGCATCACGCTAAGACCAATAGGAGCGGAGTCCACGCCGACGAAGTCGCGCGCAGAATCTAGTTTTATAATATACTAGCCGACCCGTGCCCACTTCGTTGGGCGTTAATTATTTAAAAAAGTTTTTGATAAAAGACATCAAATTTCCCCGCTAGGAACATTTTGTATTGGAAAATTAAATCGTCGTTTTTAGTATTTTCCGTTACATATTATTTATGTTTCTCACCGTTTAAACCTTCCCTAAACTTCCACAAATATTTCAAGATCAAAATTATCCAAATCGGCCCAGCCATTCTCGAGTTTTAGCGAGACTAACGAACAGCATTCGATTGTTATATATTTTATAATACATAATGTACTTAGTATTTAATAAAGTTAATGATATAATAAAGGTACGCTCAAACAAAACTTAAAAAAACTAGTGTCATAATATCAGTCAGATGAATTAAAAAAAAACATTGAAAATAAAATTACTTACTACTTTATATTTCTGGTAAAAAAATGATATACTATAGCGGGTGTATTTGGAACGCTTGAAAAAACGAAGAGGTATGATAGCGTTGGCATGACATGATATGATACAAGTAAAAAAAAACGCGAAAAGAAATTTTTTCTTGCCTCTTCAAAACTTTTTTTGGTATAATCCGGTTTGGGAAAAATAATGAAACAGAAATTTGAATATATGTAATGCTTCAGAATAATCGTGTTTTGAAAAAATCGGCAATGTCATTTAATACCACAAGTTCATGCGCGCCATCAGCTGACCGGCGCGAGGTCAACGTACTCTCGCACGCACTAGTCGCGCCTCTCGCGGTCAACGAGAGTTCGCAAAATACATAAGTACTTACTAAAATGTTATTAAAAAATGTTTCTGAGATAAATGGTTATATGTATTATATAGTACTAGTGGACTCGGCGCCCGTTGTCCTGCCGGAAAAAACAGCTACCAAATTTGATTGCTTACATACCGATAGCAGCGCCACCTACCGGGTCCAATTGAGATAAAAACTACCCTGTCTCCCAAGTTGGACCAAATTACAGATGCTTACAAAATTCGATACAAATTGGTTCATTAGTTTCGGAGTTACATAACGATAGCAGCGCTACCTACAGGATCTAATTGAGATAAAAACTACCCCATCTCCCAAGTTGGACCAAATTACAGATGCTTACAAAATTTGATACAAAAAAATAAAAGTATCCTATGTCCGTTTCCTGGTTCTAAGCTACCTCCCTACCAATTTTCAGCCAAATCGGTTCAGCCGATCTTGAGTTATAAATAGTGTAACTAAAGTAGAATCAATAATTCAGTAGACTAAAATGACAGTTGCTAATGTCACTTTGTAAAATAATATTTGTGTTTGTGTTTATTACTTGGACCATCCATATCTTTCGTATTGATAACAAAACAGTACAAACAAAACAGAATAACAAAACATAAAACAAAACTTAACAATAAACACAAACACAACGATTTTTTACAAAGTGACATTAGCAACTGTCAGCAGTCTCACTGTCAACTGTCAACTGCTAGCAGTATTTTAGTCTACTGAATTATTGATTCTACTGTAGCACGATTTCACGACTTTCTTTTATATATTTAAATATATATATGAATAGTATATTATTAGGTTTAAATCTTTTCAAGCGTTCCAAATACACCCGGTATGACATAGTCTTCATTGTTTAATGCTTAAAATTATGTATTTCATAATATACATTTTCCAATGAATAAAACTTTTTTCCCTTCGTTAATTCAGAAATTACGATTCAATTCAATTAACTGATTCATTAAAAATTTATTTACATTCTGAATATTTATTGAATATATTGATATATAATTCCTATAAACAATAACAACATATAAATTAAAATGAATAAATCTGCATAATGAATGCAATAAATAACGTTACTAAATATTATTAATGTTAATGTTATTTATTGTACATCATTAGTCATGACGATTTGACAGGTGTCAGAAACGCATTCTTTGAGCGGCCGGACTGTAGATATTATTTGCAACACGAACGAAATGGCGATGCATGAAAAGGCTGTCACAACTCAAGGGTAAAATTTATCAAAACACAGAGAAACCTCAAATACCGAAAAGTACTTTCAGAAATCTAATTTGAAACGAACATGACAAATAAAAAAATATTTTAGTGTGCCTTCTTTCATTAGCCACTCTATATGAAATAACTCACTTTTGTAATATCGTCAACTTCATCAGATTATTTAAAACATTAAAATACAAAAATCACGAAATTATCATGTCAAGCTATCTCTAAATAATTTACCGACATCGACATTTATCAACATATATTACAGCACTATAGTAGTCTATGGTTACCCATTACGCCATATTTATTTACAAAATAAGATTTATTTTAGGATGGATTGTATATTGATTGTATATAAAATTGGGATATCTCCTTTCCAACAAAAAAAAAAAAAAGAATAATCAAAATCGGTTCATAAACGTCGAAGTTATCCCCGAACATACATAAAAAATAAAAAAATAAAAATATATTATATACGGTCGAATTGAGTAACCTCCTCATTTGAAGTCGGATAAAAAAGTATATGTATATACGGTCGAATTGAGTAGCCTCCTCCTTTTTTGAAGTCGGTTAATAATGATATTTTGTGGGATTTTATATGGATATTTTCCTCATAAAATCGCATAGAAATGTTAATCTCGAAATTCTCATAAAATATAGATATTCTATGGTATTTTATATGTGTATTGGACCGGGGAAATACTCATAAATACTCATAGGAATTTCAATTGCAATACTGTTCATAACTACGTCATAAGTTCTCTATAACTTCTTATGAGCTACTGTTCTTTCAATTTTCCTCATAAAATCGCATAGAAATGTTAATCTCGAAATTCTCATAAAATATAGATATTCTATGGTATTTTATATGTGTATTTGTCGTCGAAATTACTCATAGAAACTCATAAGAATTTCAATGCAATACTGCTCATAACTTCTTTATAAATTGTCTATAACTTCTTATGAGCTACTTTTCTTTCAATTTTCCTCATAAAATCTCATAGAAATGTTAATCTCGAAATTCTCATAAAATCTCATAAGTATTACTCATTGTTCGTCTAATGTTGAAATTACTCATAAAATCTCATAGCGACAAGAAGTAACATTTTTATGAGAATCTATGAGTTGGTGAAATACTCATAAAATATCATAGAATGTTTATGATCAAATTTTTTTCAGGCTCATAGGAATACAAGTAACTCATAAAATCTCATAGAATATTTTGTTTTTCCTATGATATTCTATGAGATTTTTCCAGCAGGGCCTACCTTACAGAAGATCACAGCTAAATAATATCTACTGTTTTCAAGCAGTGTTGTGTTTCTGTTGGTTAGTAAGGTGACCAGAGCTCCTGGGAGGAATTGAGGATAGAATCGTCAACGTGCTTGCAATACTTCTGGTGTTGCAGATGTCTATAAGCTACGGTAATCGCTTACCATCAGGTGAGCAGTACGCTTGTTTGCCGCCCTAGTTACCTATATAAAAAAAGATAATATTGGCCATGTCACATGAAATGAAGAATACTTTTTACCATGTTGTGTTTCTAACATTTCAGCGCTGTTAATTTAACCGTGCCATAGTTATTTTCTGTTTGCGTATCAGTTAAAAAATTAAAAAAATTAAAAATGTATAACGATCGAGTCTTCGATCCATGCCCGTGACAAATTTTATAATAGCCCATAGAGATGTCGTGATATAGCCTATGTGAGATTTGTATGTTTCCGGACTCTTAAACAGGATGCTCATCCTACTGAAGCCGTTGGGTGCCAAGCGTTTAATAGTATTTCGCGCAACAGACGAAAATGACCCTTGGAATACGTTTTTAATATATATAATAAGAATAACTATGTTGAAACGAGTATGATATTTCGAAGCTCATTGCTCGTAGTTCATTGTACATAAGTAATATATTTATTTAAGAGCATTGTCAAGACTATATTACTTTGTTATTATAGACATATATATTTATATAAGTACTTAGATGATTACTTCTTAAGACCTTTTTGATAATGCTTCTTTACACACATTCTATTCAGAATTATTATCTATTATGATCAATGAATAGGTATGTCTATTTCATTTCCCGACTTATGTCGGGAATACCTATAATATACTGTTTGTTATAAAAAAAGTTACAACTATTTTTTATTTATTTCTAAATTGTTAAACCAAAATAATTAAGGCGTTAAGAAAAGCTAAGTGATCTTCAAGAACCAGTGATGAAACGGATAGCAGTTTGGCCGGATACCGGATAGCCGGATATCCGGCCAACCATGCGGCCGGATAGCCGGATATCCGGCGGGACTTAGCTGTTTGGTGAAATTTAACAAAGTTTGCCAAAATCTATCTTTCAGCACCTTGCACCAGTGTGTACAGCGAAAGACTTTTTTCTGAAGCTGGCCTTATTTATGAAGAAAAGCAAAACCGCTTGCTCAATGCAAATTATGAAATTAGTATTAATTTATTCACCACAATTTGCCCTTAGTGCAGTATGAGTACTAATTAATTCACTTTCTTTCTATTACATTCATTTACTATTGTGTGATTAAAAATTTACAACTAGAGCTGAAATTTGTATGCCTTTTTTTAGTAATGTACTAATTGCTATTATTTGTGCTAGTATTATGTGAAGACTTAACTGGTAAATGTATGTCACTTAAATTCTATTTTTAGTGTATATAAAACTGTATGTATTCCTAATAAACATAAATACATAAATAAAATAAACAAATAAAATAAATAAACTAAAACTAATTACATTTCTTAAGTGATACTAAGACTAAATTCATTTTCTTTCTATTACATTCATTTACTATTTTGTGATTCAAAATTTACAACTAAAACTAATTATATTTCTACAAGACTAAATTCATTTTCTTTCTATTACATTCATTTACTATTGTGTGATTAAAAATTTACAACTAAAACTAATTATATTTCAAGTGATACTAAGACTAAATTCATTTTCTTTCCATATTCATTTATGGTCTAAGATCCGGGATATAACAAAATATTCCCTCATCTGTTAATTAGATGAAACAATTTTTTATAGGCTGATTTTAATATTGTGAATTTATAAAAACAACCTCTGCCACCATAAGCCTGCTGCAAATAATAATACTTAAAAAAATTTTTTTATCTTTTCCCTCTCATGTTAATTACATGTAGTGAGCTAAAACCGTTAATATTTTACATTATATACCTGACTGTAGTAGGCACCCATCTCTATGATTGCTATACTTACCTGCAGCCAGGTTACTGCTGACTGAGGTTACTGAACGGTTTTAGCTTACTACATGTAATTAACATGAGAGGGAAAAGATTAAAAAAAATTACAGCAGGCTTATGGTGGCAGAGGTTGTTTTTATAAATTCACAATATTGGAATCAGCCTATTAAAAATTGTTTCATCTAATTAACAGATGAGGGAAGATTTAGCTTCTCGGATCTTTGACCATTACTATTGTGTGTTTAAAAATTTATAACTAAAACTAATTATATTTCTTAGGTGATAATGAGACTAACTACATAAAGCAAATAATTACTTAAAAACATAATTATATTTTTTATCCAGGTTACAGGTATCGGATAACCGTTTCATCTTTACTTAAAATATATGTGACATATACTGAATGACGCCGCGTTGGCGCAACGGTCACAGCACTGGATTGTGCTTGTTGCGTTGGCGGTTGCGGGTTCGATCCCCACACATGACAAACATTAATTTGTATTGGCCATGCAGATGCTTGCCGTGGTCTGGGTGTTTGTGCAGTCCTTGTGGGTCTCCCCACCGTGCCTCGTCGGTCCCGGTTGTTATCATGTACACCTGATAGCGATCGTTACTCATAGTAGGGAATATATCCGTCAACCCGCATTGGAGCAGTGTGGTGGATTAAGCTCCGATCCTTCTCCTAGATAGGGGAAGAGGCCTATGCCCAACAGTGGGATATTACAGGCTGAAAAAAAAACAATTACTATCCGGTATCCGGCCGGATACTGGCTTACTATCCGGTATCCGGCCGGATAGTGAAAACAAGGCCGGATAGGCCGGATACCGGATAGTTACCGGATATCCGTTTCATCTCTATCAAGAACGCACGCACACATTTACAATATCGACGTGAACGCCAATTAACTATGGCGCTTATAAAAATTAACTCGACAGCCGTTTAGCGAGATTATGCCCGACCATGCTAATAGATGGCGCGAAAGAATTTTGGAGTTTGACGGACGGCTGTCAGTTCGCATACATTCAGTTTTTTCGATCGCAATTATTATAGCCCGGGATCCCTAGTACATTTTTTTCACTTGATTACTATCAAGCTAATTTTCCGGGAGTAGCTTTATTTTGATGAGACGAACAAAAATTTCCTCTACGAAAACTCTTGATTGTGGTAGGTAATAGAGTTAGCAGGGGATAGAGCAGCAGTGAGCGTAGGACCGGGATAACGTACCACGCAATTTGTAGGACAATATTACAATCAAATTATATAAATATTAAAAAAAACGAAAAAAAAACAGCTGGTTAGTAATTAATTTTTGATGTCCGTACGAGGTCATCAAAATGAAGCTACTCCCGGAAAATTAGCTCGATAGTTATCAAATAAAAAAAATGTACTATTAGGGATCCCGGACTATTATTGTTACAGTAGCGTTTTTAGTAGAGGTATGTTTTTATAATGGAGTGACTGCGGTTTCGAATTTTGGAAGGGAATGTTTTTCATTTTTGATTTTTTATTTAAAATACTAGGGGTATATTTATATAAAATAACAATAATAATTATTATTATCATTTATTGCAGACGTTAGTCCATATTTTTGTTACATAAATTTTTTCTTAAGCTATGTTAGATTAAAAAAAAAGTCAAATTAAAACTCTTTCTGGCAATTATACCCGTGCGAATAATTCGCACCCACTAAATAAGTATAATAATTATCACTTTACTAAATTACTAATTAATATAATTTTGTTTAAATTCTTTATTGCAAAACTTCTTTATAAACAATATTCGAAGTGTACCTATATAAACTATTCTGTAACAATAGTTAAATTTTTGGAATCTCGAACTCTGGAAATGGCAACGTATAACTATATCCATGAGTGAATACTGGTGATAGCAGAAAAATTCCTACTCGCTCAACGTTAGACAAAAATAAATTTAAAATTAAACAATAAATGTACTGACAATCAATCATGTTGACAATGTTATAAAATTAATTATCTATTATTAATTAGTTATCTTTTAGTGAGTAATAGCTGTACCAGCGACTTTGTCCATGTGGAATTTAACAAAAAAGTTAGTTCAGTTCGCAGTTATAAAATAAATACATTTCTAAAATAAAAGTAGCCTAAGTTACTCCTTATTATATCAGCTATCTGCCGGTGAAAGTCCCAACAAAATCAGTCCAGCTGTTTCAAAGATTAGCCTGACCAAACAGACATACAGACAGACAAATATTATAAAAAAAATATATTTTGGTATTTGTACCGGGTATACATCCATATGCATTTAGTAAAAATCGGTTATTTTAATATTACAAACACGATACTCAAATTTTATTCATTACTAGCTGCCCGGACAAACTTCGTTAACTGTCTTTTATGTTTTTTTTAGTATAAAAACCTTCCGTGGGATTTAAGGAACATACAAAAAAATTTAGCCGAATTGGTCGAGCCATTCTTCAGCTATGCGCTTAGCAACATTCATTTTTATTATACTTGGTGTATTTGGAACGCTTGAAAAGATTTAAACCTAATAATATACTATTTATATACTATATAATGCATATAACCATTTATCTCAGAAACGTTTTTTAAAAACATTTTAGGACTTGTGTATTTTGCGAACTCTCGTTGACCGCGAGACGCGCGACTAGTCGTGCGGGAGTACGTTGACCTCGCTCCGGTCAGCTGATGGCGCGCATGAGCTTGTGGTATTCAATGACATTGCCGATTTTTTCAAAACACAATTATTGTAAAGCATTATCTTCAAATTTCTGTTTCATAATTTTTCCCAAACCCTCAGGTCATCAATTTGATGACCTCGTCGGGTCATCAAAAATTGATTTTTTTTCTGATTTTTATTTCTTTTAGTTAGTTAATATTTATATAATTTAATAGTACTATTGTCCTACAAATTGCGTGGTACGTTATCCCGTTATCCCGGAGATATAGCAGCAGTGAGTATAGGCTCACTGCTGCTCTATCTCCTGCTATCTCTCTTAGCTACCACAATTGAGAGTTTTCGAAGAGGATTTTTTTGTTCGTCTCATCAAAATGAAGCTACTCCCGGAAAATAAGCTTGATACTAATCAGGTGAAAAAAATGTACTAGGGATCCCTACCTATTACTTTTTCCGATCAAAAAAACTGAACGTATTTGAACTGACATCCGTCTGTCAAACATCTAAAACGCCAAAATTCATTGTTATCATTGTTATGACAATCAATATTTAGTAATAATAAAATATTCTAAACTTTTAATATCGTTCATATTTTGGGCATTTGTTTTATATGCACGTTTTTTACTTTTTGTGACGGGTTTCGCTTTATTTCACATATTGAAAATAATTAAAAACAGTAAATAATCTTATGCGAATAATGCGGAAAAAACGAGCAACACGTCCGTTTAGCATCAGGCCTTGGCCGAGACTGTCTGTACACGGGTATTACGCACCCATGCGCACGTATTAAGATTATTTATGCTCAAAAATAAGGAAACGTGTATTTATAAAAATCTATTGATCAAACAAAATAATTAAAACACTATCATGATAGTATGTTGCTTAAAGAATAATTTGACAAAATATCAGAATTATAGCCTGTATATTAACATGGTTTTTACCCGTTAAAAGATATTTTTAGAGGTATCTTTGTGATTTTTTTCTATCGTATCAAATTTAAGGAATCATGTTTCCAACACACTATCTATCTAGCATGTATCCTGCAGAATATCATATATTTTTCTGTTATTTTTTACTGCAGTGGATCATATACTTTTAGGCGTTATAAAACATCATTTTAGCTCCTCTAGTCGCCTTAATACTAAACAACTTTTCGGACATATAATTGCAATATATAATATAGATGACTGGCAAGAATAAATAAAAACAATATAATAACAATAAAAAAGTGCGTATTTATTGATCTTTCGTAAACATATTACAAACTACATCTCTATGTTCTCTTCTATCCTCTAAACATGCTGTTGCGCTTACTTTGACACTGTGCTTCACATTGAACTTTAGAATAAATATAACAATCATAAAATTACGTTAAAAATATTTTATTAAAAATTAATTGCTTAAAAGTATAACGGACAATAATATAAGTCTAATAAAGGCTATCTTTTGATGTTGTACCAATTTATGAAACGATTTATACTTTTAAGAATATTTTATTTTACTACAATCCAAAATAATACAATTACCTACTAATAGGTACACGTTTTATCATGAAAATATACGTATGTTTGGAATACTTGAAATAAGACAAAATGACATGTTCCTAAAATCGTTAATTGAAATGATAAAGATTAAAAATATTTCTTGTTTCGAATTTTAACATTTATATTTTATATGTATCTAATATCTAATAAATAATAATTGTTTCATTTTTGTATCATTAGACAGCAAATTTAACCAACTGGAGTCAGTTTTTAGGGTTCCGTACCCAAAGGGTAAAAACGGGACCCTATTACTAAGACTTCGCTGTCCGTCCGTCCGTCCATCCGTCCGTCCGTCCGTCCGTCCGTGTGTCTGTCACCAGGCTGTATCTCAAGAACGGCTATAGCTAGAGAGTTGAAATTTTCACAAATTATGTATTTCTGTTGCCGCTATAACAACAAATACTAAAAACAAAATAAAATAGATATTTAAGGGGGGCTCCCATACAACAAACGCGATTTTCTTGCCCTTTTGTGCTCGATATCAATAATGGCATCAGGTAGGCACTTGAAATATTCACAAAATACTCAGTTGTATTTTTACTTTAATAATAAATAATAAAATTAAAATAAGATTAATATTTAAGGGGGGCTCCCATACAAAAAACGTCATTTTTGCCTATTTTTGCTCTCATACAATAAAAGTGATTTTTAGCCGCTTTTTGCCCGTTATTACAATCAATGTACCGAGTCAATGGTACGGAACCCTTCTGCGCGAGTCCGACTCGCACTTGGTCGATTTTTTACTATATAATTTTCTCTAAAATGTTATTTAAAAGTTCTAATTATGAAATTTTTTGTAAATCGACGACATCATTTAACAAATCTCAATTTTCTATTACTACTTTCCATTGAAGCCTATTTCAATTATTTTTTTATTTTAGTTTAAGAAATATCATCAGTTCATGAATTAATTCGTCAATATTCGTAAATTTTATTATGGTATAAATTGAAAATGAAACATAAATAAAACCTCCTTTAAAGATTTAGTCAAAATTCATTGCATCAAAGTCGAAAATATTTCTTATGTAAGCAAAACTATTTTTAACTTATTCAAAAAAATACTTTAGCGTAAATTTTTTAATATACATATTATATTTAAAAAAAAACAGTTTTCATATATCGTATTAGTAGTATTTGTCATAGAACAATATTTATTATTTAAAAAAATTAATTACTTATTACATTTAACAGATAAATAGTAAATTTCTTTGCTCGTTTATAAATATAACTGTGCGCAACAATATATGATCTAACTCTAAGTTGGCCCCTGTTTTGTGTTCTACGTGAACTCTATTTAATACTAAGGGCCTGTTCCACCGGTTTTGGATAACGCTATCTGACAGAGGACGGTAACCGACGGATAAAAGTTTACGATATATTGTTTTTCACAAATGAATTTCTCTATATTTTATGGCATATTTCTATTTGAAAATGTAAGTCTAAAACTTACAGTTTCTTAATTGAAGTGATAAGTTCCTAATGGTCTATTCTACCTCCTGCTGTTAGTCTATTCAGGGCCGGACCGTGAGGTCAGGGGGCCCTGGGCTAATACTAATTAGGGGCCCACCAAATTTGACCACGATTGAGATGAATGTGTAATGGCAGCCGAATATTTTAACGGTCAGTTCGAAGTAATATAAGAATAAAGAATTTAATAAAATTATTGATTCTTTCGCATTGTTGTCTATTTTTGAGTTTGAATTGACTTAGCTTGAATCCCCTTGAATCCAAGGGGCCCTGCAGGGCTGAAGCCCAAAAAGCTATATGGTAGATCCGGCCCTGAGCCTATTCGTAGCTTATGTGGAGGATAATCTTTATCCACTAGCGGTGAAACAGGCCTTATCTTTTTATATATCTATCTATCTGTTTATTTCTATTAAAATGCATATTCTAATATTTACAATGATTTTTATTTCTAAAGTGGTCCTCGTCAGCCGGTTTTTGGTCTTAAATGTCAAATGACTTAAACTACTCTTTTTATTTAACTTTTTTTTAATTCAATAATTAATATAAAAAATTGTGTTCACTGTGCTCAATTTTAATTTTTTTTTATTTTTATTAATGATATTTTAATATTTTTTTAAAATATAATTTAAAAGTGCCTTAAACATTTCAATCTATCTATTTTCTAAATACACATATATGTTTATTTTAAACTTACATTGCTATGTTTAAATTCGTCCAATTGTACACATTTAATTGTAAGTTCAATATATTACTAAAATTGATCGTTTTTTATAATAATAATAATTAGTGTTCATTTTTATAAATTTTGTATGTTACCGAAATGAAGCAGCAAAACAAAAAGAAAACTTATTCTGACTCAAAACGATTTTTTTAAATTTCAATTGAAATGCAAACAATACGTTTTTAAATGTTTAAGTGACGTAGTTAATATAGCAATATATTGTAACAAAACATAAATATTATATTTAACACATAACGCATGGCAACACTGCTAGCGTTAATTTTAACGAGTCACACGTAGGTAGTTACTAAGAGTTTGTATTTCGATTATTGCTTTGAATATGTTTAAAGTGTTTAAACCTCTATATTTATACAAGATAAGTGAAATGCTTGTTATGGCTAATTTAGAAAAAATATATATGGCATATATTTTTTTAAATAATTATTTATTATTATATATTATAATTATATTTAATATAATATATGTATTACGTTTTCAACTTTGATCTATAAAACCAAGTATAAAACTTAAAATTATTGACAGCAACTTTTATTGTATACCTATATTTAAAAAAAGTAACAAAAATATTAGCGAAACTGAAATATATATGTACCACTAAAATATATTTATTAATATTTTTCTATAATTATTATTTTCCATTTAACATTAATCAAATTAAACTAATATTTATAAGCTAATATTTAATTTTAATTTTTTAAATGCGAAATCTCTAGCTATATTTGTAATTATAATAGGTATAATCTACGTTTAAGATATAAAAATATTAAAAATTATTTTTAATTTTTAGTACTAAAAATATTTCTGTGCTAAGGCACCGTCTGTGCGTTTTAATAAAAGACAAAATATTATACATTATTTAATAAATATGACTACTATTACTGATTATAATTTTAATAGTATTTTCATTTATTATTTGTAAATAAATCAGTGAAATAATGAGCTGCATAGAACACAAACGATTTTTATTGATGGGAGGTTAATAGAATTCGATAATGACATAGGTAATTATTTGTATGGGAAAATCCAGTACGAGAACGGATCATTCGATGTTTGATAACCACCTCATATGGCCACTACTAAGGCAGAAATTCTAAAACGACGATATTAAACATAAATAATAGCATAGGCAGCACCAAATAGCTCTAGTGCTTTGCACACAATTTCGCGTTAATTTTTATTTTATTTTATGAAACAATTTTTTTGCTGAATAGTAAAAAAATAAATAAAATAATAGGTAAGCTTATGACACAAAATTTGACAAAACAAGACAATAAAATTTTTAATAAAATAAGTGATATTCTGAATAATTATTAAATTTTCTGTGTTAAAGAAACCACAACATATTTTTTATCTACATAATTTTTCGGCACTTTTGATATTTTAGAAAATGATCGAAAATTTCGATTATCTTAACATTTATTAAACCTATTTCTATACTTATTCAATATAACGACACTATAATTAACTTGTTCTATAACTACATGTGTGTGTTCATTGTAATTTCTCCGGAACTCTGTTCGTAGAGCCTTCTAACTTGGTCGTGAGTCATTTGTGAGACGGTCGGGATTTTGGAGACGTTGTTCATCATTGGCTTCACCTGGAGTCAAACAAAAATATATTTAACAACATTGCAAGGGTCATTTCTTTGTTTTGTTGATAAATTTGAATTATAAATTTTTATTATAATATAAATGACTAGCGGCCGCCCGCGACTTCGTACGCGTGGAGTTAGTTATTTTCAAATAATTTTTAATTATATTCGAGAAATCTAAATACCTAATGAAAAGAAAATATAAAATAAAGATCAAAACAATAGCTAGAAGAATTTTTAGAATCAATTAAATCGATGGATATTATTTTTCATTGGACTTTCATACAAACTCCCATCCCCTGTCTTAACGCCAAAAGGCGGTTGATTTCTAAAAATACATTATTAGTACACCTCAACACCATCTATAAAGCATACATTTTAAATTTTAAGTCTCTTACTTCAAAAACATAGGACTTTTATGCAAACTTCCAACACCCGTTTACCCCCTTAGGGGTGGAGTTTCGTAAAACCCGTTCTTAGCGGATATCTACTCCCTATAAGAAACCTACCTGCCAAATTTCAAGTTTATAGGTGTAAGTTTCATTGGACTTTCATACAAACTTCCAACCCCCGTTTTACCCCCTTAGGGGTGGAATTTCGTAAAACCCGTTCTTAGCGGATGTCTACTCCCTATAAGAAACCTACCTGCCAAATTTCAAGTTTATAGGTGTATGTTTCATTGGACTTTCATACAAACTTCCAACCCCCGTTTTACCCCCTTAGGGGTGGAATTTCGTAAAACCCGTTCTTAGCGGATGTCTACTCCCTATAAGGAACCTACTTGCCAAATTTCATGTTTGTAGGTGTTATAGTTTCTGAGATTTCGTGATGAGTGAGTGACCTTTCGCTTTTATATATATTAGAGTCAAATAATTTTTAATTATATTCGAGAAATCTAAATACCTAATGAAAAGAAAATATAAAATAAAGATCAAAACAATAGCTAGAAGAATTTTTAGAATCAATTAAATCGATGGATATTATTTTTCATTGGACTTTCATACAAACTCCCATCCCCTGTCTTAACGCCAAAAGGCGGTTGATTTCTAAAAATACATTATTAGTACACCTCAACACCATCTATAAAGCATACATTTTAAATTTTAAGTCTCTTACTTCAAAAACATAGGACTTTTATGCAAACTTCCAACACCCGTTTACCCCCTTAGGGGTGGAGTTTCGTAAAACCCGTTCTTAGCGGATATCTACTCCCTATAAGAAACCTACCTGCCAAATTTCAAGTTTATAGGTGTAAGTTTCATTGGACTTTCATACAAACTTCCAACCCCCGTTTTACCCCCTTAGGGGTGGAATTTCGTAAAACCCGTTCTTAGCGGATGTCTACTCCCTATAAGAAACCTACCTGCCAAATTTCAAGTTTATAGGTGTATGTTTCATTGGACTTTCATACAAACTTCCAACCCCCGTTTTACCCCCTTAGGGGTGGAATTTCGTAAAACCCGTTCTTAGCGGATGTCTACTCCCTATAAGGAACCTACTTGCCAAATTTCATGTTTGTAGGTGTTATAGTTTCTGAGATTTCGTGATGAGTGAGTGACCTTTCGCTTTTATATATATTAGAGATTATATTCTAAAACGAGTTTAAAACAAACAAATTATTTGGGCGTAATGATTCATTCAAAAATGAATTTTATTAAGTCTTTAATTATATTAGGATTTATCAAGAGTTACTTTATTGTAATAACTAATTACTCGCTCCTTAATTTTATTTAATGAGTATATAACAAAACGTACCTTATTATTAGCCATGCCGATGAATCCATTGCCGACCGTCCCGTTCGGTAGCGACCCGTTCGGCAGTGACCCGTTCGGTACTGACCCGTTCGGTATTGACCCGTTAGGTACTGACCCGTTCGGTAGTGACCCGTTCCCAGCCATCCCGTTAGGGAGCAAACCACCCATGCGGGACATCGCATGCGTGAATTGTTGCATCGTTGATCCGTCTAGTAATTTTGATTTTTGTAAATAAATCCAGTTCACATCGTTATAAAACAAGCATTAATGTATAATCGTGTTAGTTACACTATTTATAACTCAGGCAGCTTAGAACCAGGAAACGGACATAAGATACTTTTCATCTTAATTGGACCCGGTAGGTGGCGCTGCTATCGGTATGTAACTCCGAAACTACTGAACCAATTTGTATCAAATTTTGTAAGCATCTGTGATTTGGTCCAACTTGGGAGACAGAGTAGTTTTTATCTCAATTGGACCCGGTAGGTGGCGCTGCTATCGGCATGTAAGAAATCAAATTTGGTAGCTGTTTTCCGGGCAGGACAACGTCTGCCGGGTCCACTAGTTAAAAATAAATCTTACTGAGAAGATGAACAAGAAACGAAGAAAATTTTGAAAAATATTCGGAAAATAATCGAAAAATTGTTATTGTTCATACAAAAATTAGTTAGGTTTGTTCTAAAAAGGCAGTTAAGTAGCTACTGATGGCTGGACTTCTTGTCGCGCCTATCATTAAGTTTTTCATTGAATTTCAGCTTATTAGTCAGTGGTAATCTCTTAATAATTGATCTTCATGTGAGAAAAATATCGCCTAACAGTGGTACGCAAGAGTTTTACAACATAGTTACAGAACAAATCTTGATTTGATTGATTTCAATCTTCCTAACAGTTCTTGAGTAGACAATCACCGTAATTATATCAAAATCATCCAATCGCTTCAGCCTGTAATATCTCACCGTTGGGCATAGGCCTTTTTCCCCATGTAGGAGAAGGATAAGAGCTTAATCCACCACGCTGCTCCAATGCGGGTTGGCGGATATATTCCCTACTATGAGTAACGATCGCTATCAGGTGTACATGATAGCAATCGGGACCGACGGCTAAACGTGCTCTCCGAGGCACGGTGGGGAGACCCACAAGGACTGCACAAACAACCAGACCACGGCAAACATCTGTATGGCCAATACAAACGTTGTCGTGTGCGATGATCGAACTCGCAGCCGCCAGCGCAACAGCCGCAAACCAGTGCTGTGACCGTTGCGCCAACGCGGCGTCTAATTGGATGATTAGATAATAGTCTTAACGTATTTTTCTCGTCAGAGTGATCTCTTATGATAATATCAAAAAAGTGGAAAAAATTGCACGAAACTACTCTCTTATAAAGAAAATGTAAGGTTAAAATTAATTATACATGAGCCATGGTTGATTATACATGAGCCAGCCATAGATAAAGGATGTCCTGCCGGGCTAGCATGCGCGCCAAGACAAAAGTTTGTCTACCCCTTTTCTCGTATTATCTCTTTATGTCTACAGTAGCTAGCATGCGTGCACGTGATACTCTTCTCGTCACGACAATTGAAGAGATAACACGATGTGGACGCTTAATAGAACGCGGCCAATGTAGATTAAACGTAGTGAAAATTTAGAATTTATCATTGTTGCATTGTAAAAATATTGTTTATTTTTTTGTAAGGGCAGCATCTCTACCCGACAAGGTGAAGTCTTCGGAAGAGAATTATGTCTCTCGTATTGCGCATGCTAAGTTAATCGAGAAAATACTCGATGTAGACAATATCTATCTCTCTCGTCAAGAGATTATCTCGTTGTACGCATGCTAGCCCGGCTGATATAACTTCAATCGGCTAAACAAATTATCAAGACGACTAAAGTTGTACATAAAATAATCATGTGCATGTGAAAGCAGATTTTTTTTTTGTTCATTTTCATGCTAAAATATAGTCGATTTACAAGCTTCACGTATAATTACGTTACTCATACCTGAAACATTGCCATTCTGTGGCAAAGGCGCATGGTCATTTTGTGGCATGGCAGCGATGGCTTCCGCTTTCTCCATCTCCTCCATCAATACCCTTGTAAACTCTTCCTGAACCTCTGAAGAGTCCGTGTCTCCATCAACCTGGTGGTATTTTTTTCATCATGTTAGTAAGATCCTAATATCCCTCCTCCTAATCTCCTATAAGTCGCTTGGAAGAAATATATGTATAGTTCTTTTAGCCATAATATGACAGTTGTACATCATTTTCCCGAATTTATCAGGACCTGGATATTATTATTACTAGACCTCCGATTTTATATAACTATGTTTTTCTGCATTCTGGTCTACGCTTCAGCTAGTAATATCCCACTGTTGGGCATAGGTCTCTTTCCCCATGTAGGAGAAGGATCAGAGCTTAATCCAACACGCTGCTCCAATGCGGGTTGGCGGATAAATTCCCTACTATGAGTAACGATCGCTATCAGGTGTACATGATAACAATCGGGACCGACGGCTTAACGTGCTTTCCGAGGCACGGTGGGGAGACACACAAGGACTACACAAACACCCAGACCACGGCTAACATCTGTATGGCCAATATAAATGTTTGTCATATGTGGGGATCGAACCCACAACCACCCGCGCAACAGCTACAAACCAGTGCTGTAACCGCTGCACCAACGCTGCAACAACGTGGCGTCTACAATAAAGATTATTATTTCAGTTTGTCACTCCACCATGATTTACCCGGACCCGAATATTATTATTACTAGACATCCCTCTAGATTTCACCCGCGTTAAACAATACACAACACAAGTTTTTGAACAATATATGTAGTTACGTATTTATCCAATCGAGAATAAATTTCTCTAAACCTACTTTAGTTACTTGAGTAACGTCAAAAATTCGACCAATCCACTTACTATGACTAGCCGATGTTGTTGGTCCAAGTTTTTCAACATGGGCAGGCTCTGTTCCCTGAATACCTCGAGACGTCTCCTGAAGGCAGCCACCGAGTCATCTCTTCGGCCGCGACCCAATTGCAGCTTCGAACAATCCAGGAGCACCATACGTGGTGTCACTTTGAACTGGAATCGTATTAAAAATATTGTATCGATATGGAACAGAGATGGTGAATCAAGACTTCAAGGTCTACCCACTTTAAATTTAAATAATAAATTAACGTTTTACACTCAACGACCCCCAGTAGGATTATCTCCTGTGTCGGGGGTCCGGAAACACACACGATACACAAGCACAAACGCCTATACCACGACAAACATCTATATGGCCGATACAAATGTCTCTCGCGAGTGGGGATCAAACCCTCGACAACTGGCAACAGCCAGTGCTGTGAGCGCTGCGCCAATATGATTTAGGTTTAATGACGTAAAAAAATTAGACATTTGATACTATTATAGCAGTATTTAGCAAACCGCAGCTAAAGCCCGAGCGTAAGTCAATCATGAGCAAATTCAATAGAAAACACAAATGTAACTGCTTTTTGGGTTAACTCATCGTATATTTTAAGTTTGTCGCGGTTAAATTGGCAGTTGGGGAGAAAATTGTTGAAGAAATTTGCATGTATTAACAAAATATTTACGGATTTAAAATATTGTCGGTAAGTTATGTATTCATCTTGTCATGAGATTTTCTAACTAACTGCGAAGTTCTAGTATCACAATACCTCTTTTTCATACTGCTGCATTTGTTCCAAGTCCCTTGGGTAGCCGTCGAGAACTATGCCATGTCCACTTCTAGATGCATCAGTGACAGCGGCTGTCACTAGTTTTGTGATCAAGTCCTTTGACACCAGCTCCCCACCACTCACAGCCGCTCGAGCGATAGCTCCATCTGATGCTGGTCCACCTCCAGCATCAGCTAACGCACGGAGACGTTGTCCGAGACTGTGAAAATTGAGTTTTTTTTACATTTGGATGTTTTATTGGATAAAGCCAGTGGCACAAACCAGTACCATAAATAGATCATAAATAATCCGATTATTTGAAGTCTAATTGTTGAGTGTAATGTAGACAATCAAAAAGTGTAAGTAAATTTAAAAAAAGGCTATGGCTTTTTTCCACGTGGAACCTGATATATTACCAAATTGGGGATTATGTAGGTATCCCCCATTTGAAGGAACGTAGTTAGAAGTCAAACGCCTTAAATAAGACCTTAACTTACCTAAAATGCGTCCAACCTTCTCTCTGGGTAACGGCTCGTTCGCACAACGTAGCCTTGTTACTGCCGGGACCGCCGACCACCCACAGTGTCGGCGGCGTTGTCGAAACACCTCGAACCCTTATCACTTCAGCCTGTAATATAAAACATGGTATATAAATTGTTATGTAAGATCATATATCTAAACTTACAATACGAATAAAAAGAAAACATCTAAAATCGAAGTATCAATAAATTATCTCAGTGACGAAGAACGGAAGAATAGTATCGAAAAGTCTGCTCATTTTGGAAGGGTTTCAGAATTTTTACATAAAATGAAGCAGAGCGAGAGAGCAATTTTTACAAACAGCTGTAATGCATTCATCCTATAACATCCTCATAGCATAGGTCTCTTTTTTCATGTAGGAGAAGGATCAGAGCTTAATCCACCCCGCTGCTCCACTGCGGGTTGGCGGATATGTTCCCTACTATGAGTAACGATCGCTATGATCTCCGAGGCACGGTGTGTGTATTTCAAAGCCAGCACTTGGATAGTTATCCTACCATCGGTCGGCTTTTTAAGTTACAAGGTGGTAGTGGAACTGTGTTATTCCTTAGTCGCCTCTTACGACACCCACGGGAAGAGAGGGGGTGGCTATATTCTTTACTGCCGTAACCAGAGAGTGTTTAATAGGTACACCTACAAAATTCCCCATTTGAAGGGACGTAGTTAGAAGACAAACGCCTTAAACGATAAACCTTAAACGGTAACGATACACAGATCTACATAAAGACTGCATATCTATGTAGGTACTATGTAATAAGAGTAATAGAAAGGCATGTTTAAAAAAAATATTTGCATTTCTAATTTAGTGGTACAAAACAAACAAAAAATGAAATATCCCCTTTTGCACAGAAATCTTAATAATGGCCCTATTTATTGTGTTCTAGTTATCAATATCCCCTACAGTTGTGTACTTAGAACTTTTTACTGGGTGGACCGATTTTGATGATTCTTGTTTTAATCGAAAGGTGATGCTTGTTTAAATTTATTTAAATTAAATTTGATCGAAGATATAATGAGTACTTTTTGAGTGATCTTTGATAACGCGGATTTACTTGACTATTTTTCATCGTCTTACGTTAAATATAACGTAAGTAGATGAAACGTAAATATTCTTTTTTGATATGATAATTATCAATTCGGCCTGAACGTAGCTATATTTTATAGGTCGAAATATTTCAAAAATGAGTTTTTGAAAAAAAAAACCTCATTTTTGAAGTTACTTTACTTGGAGATATCGCGTTTTTATTAGGTTTTAAGAGACAAAATTGTGTGATTTAGCATTAAGAACAAAACTGTATACTCAGTTTTAAAAAAACCAAACAAGCAAATATTCCCTTTTGTAAAGACACTCCTCATTCTTTACTGCCGTAACCACACAGCATCGTAAATAGTAAAATAAAATTTTACGTAAGAAAAGAACATTAATCTTTATAGAATAAATCTGAATTACCTTCGGACTTATGACTCTATCAACATTGCCATTGACTGGCATAGCTTTCGGCGCAGGCGCGACTGGCAAATGATTCGTCACTGCCACTGGCATTACAGCTGGCACTGTTGGTATCTGGGTTGCGGGTAAATCATCATCTTCGATATCTACATCCTGAGCCTTTAATGGATCACCTTCACGAATCCTTGTCGGTGCTGGCTCGACACCAACTATTTCGCCTGGTATGCCTAAAAAGAATTTACAAATTCTAAATGTTTATCTTACTATTAATTTTTCTGTTTTTATTAAGAACTTCTTTTTATTGTTGTTAGAATGGTATGTTGATTTTAACTTACTTTACTTTACTTTATTTAGGAAAATTTTATCCCAATTTTACGGAGCGGAACATTGTAAGGTCGCCATGAGGTCACGGCATGTCAAACGTTTTATGCTAACAGCCATTAGTTATTGCTAAATTTAAGTGAGGAAAGGCTTCATAATGATAACAATGATGACCTTTGACTTGTTTATAGTTATTTCATTGTTACTTGTCTTTAGGAAAAAAGTGGGATTGAAATTTAAAACAGTTGGTATATTTGGCGTTATCTATAGAAATAAAAATGAATTACCGAAATAGTTCTGGACAACAGTACCAAATCTAATAGGTAATCCTTTTTTTGTATTATAAATATTTTTTTTCATTTTCAGAACTGGGATTGTATTAAAAAAAATTAAAAAAAAATCTACATATACACGAAAAAAAACATGGCGATAAAAGATTAACCAGTTTACCTAGTATAAGTATATCTATAAATACATATTTATAAATGGGAAAGTGGTATGCTAAAAAGTGGCAATCTATTTTTTTTACTTTTAATTCCGATATTGAGCATATATCATACCTTGAGCCCCAACACCAACTCCATTCATGCCTTGTTCCTCCACCGCACCCAGAATTTGAAGGACTCCTGCCCGAAAGTCTTTGTAAACTTCTTCTGGGTTTCTTTCGCCGTTTACCTGCAATAATATTATCAAAACATTTTCACTTATTTATAAGAAACTAGATAATCCGGCGAACTTTGTATCGCCTACGTATATTTGTAATAGAAAATATGGACAAAACACTTTCTGAACGCAACTATAAATAAATATTTGACAACCAATTGACAATTTTTTTGACAAAAGACACCAAATGTTTCACAGCTAGGAACATTTTGAATTGGAAAATTAAATTGTCGTTTTAGTATTTTCCGTTTCTTATTATTTATGCTCCTCACAATTTAAACCTTCCCTGAACTTCCACGAATATTTCAAGATCAAAATTAGCCAAATCGGTCTAGCCATTCTCTAGTTTTAGCGAGACAAACGAACAGCAATGCATTTTTATATATTTCGATTTTTCTAATACTTAATCAATGATAGGTAGTTGCGCGCGATCGTCCGGAGGACTGTTTAATAAACTAAGTCAATATAACGATTTCTTGGACTTAAATTTATTTCAAATTTTTAAATTACAATAACAACATTTAAACAAACGACTAATATTAACAACAAGATTAAAATATAAATGCAGTATATTTTTTAATGTAGAGTAGGTAGACTATATAAAGTTTGAAAGAGATCGTTACTAAGAGAAAAAATCGCCTGTTTTATGAATAAATATCTTTAATGTTCTGTACAATCTAGAATATTATTTATACATAACTAAAATAGTCAACTTAATATATAGGTATAAAGTAAATAAAAGATATCCCAATATACTCGGATATATCTCAAAATTGTAAAGATTTCTGACTACCAAATAATGACACGGCATCAAAGCACAATTAATAAGCCATAAAGTTATATATTCTTCGATATTGTTTCGATGATTGAAACTCTAATAATTTATTTCCTATTTTCCAATTTATGGAACAAATAGAAACGATTTCTTCGTAACAACAAAAGTCTGAGAATCGAGGCCGAGGTAATTAATGAGTCCGTGTATTCATTAGTGGGAGTTTTTAGCTGACACGTGTTTACTATATTTATACTATACTAGCTGACCCCGCAAACGTTGTTTGCCATATGTTATTAACCCCCGCAACCCCCTCTTGTGGGTGGAATTTCTTAAAATCCGTTCTTAGCTGACCTCTACTTGGCGAAAGGAATATTCCAACAAAATTTTAAGTCTCTACGCCTTATCGTTCCAGAGATATCGTGATGAGCCACTATATGGGTGGAAATCTCTTTTATATATATAGATTTTTAATCTATATTAATTTCATATAATTTTACTTTAAGAGTGTAAATCTTACTTACCATACAAATGTGTGACTCTATCGTACTGATTTTCTTATGGCAATGTAGAGAAGAAAGATTAGCATTATGCTTTAGTCTAAAATCTTATTAAAAATTTAGTATCATAGTATCCATAAGTTAAATATAAAACCTTTGTTAAAAACTAATGGAAAATAATTAATTTCGATCCGTAATCTTTCTTCTTTTAACTGGGGTAGTACCTCGACCTTACAGAAGATCACAGCTAAATAATACTGCTCTCAAGCAGTGTTGTGTTCCTGTTGTTGAGTAAGGTGACCAGAGCTCCTGGGGAGATTGGGGGTAAGCTCGGCAAAGTACTCGTACTGGCGCTATGGTACCTAACCGCTTACCATCAGGTGAGCCCCGTACGCTTGTTTGCCGACGTAATTGTATAAATAAATAAATAATTCTTTATTTCGGGTATCAAATGACCCATAAAAAGCAATTCTTCATACAATGTATAATAGACACAGCAAAACTAATACATATTAAAAAAAATTAAATGCCACAATAATATTATTGTACCACATTATACCATATATCACATTAGTTATTATTGTTATGTATTTAAAAAAATAAAGAAGATATTAACGCGTTGGAGCTTTAGAGCTAATCGTAACCATGAGCAATATTAAACACTTGACATCAAGTTGGTGGGTAACAACTACTACTACACGATTTTTAACTAGTTCACCAAGTACCTTATAATGAACTTAAATTCATATTAAATATTGTAATACGATACGAATCGATCACTTCAGTAGTTTTTTATATATTTAAGCAATAATTTATAACAGAAACGAAGTGAAATTGGTTTGGAGGACGAAGTCGTGCGAGTGTGCAGGTGTGCGGGCCGGAGTGAAAATTTAATAAAGACTAATATCGAGTCCGGTTCACTTGTATATAATTTTCGTTTACACGTGTTCTAATCGGGGTTGCCATATATCAAATTTAGAAAATGTAGGCGGGCAAGAGTCAAATAAAAAATGTATTGTGTTCATGACTTCCGTAGAGGAATCGAGTGAAGTCATGATTCTTCTTTCTGTGACACATTGCGATCGCGGGCCGTATCTTTGACATCCCTGATCTAGACGGTTTGATGGAAACCTTATCATTTCCACGCCCTTGTAGGAACGGGATAAAGCACTGTACACTTACTGTATCTACAAACTTTGAGTCTGTATTGATATGACACTTTTCGTAACGCTCTCGTCACGCATTCAGCAGCTTACTCCCCAAGTCAACCGTGCGTAAAGAAGTTTGACTTCAATAAATATTGCATTCTAAGAGTTCATTTCTCTTGCAATAAAGAGAATTATGTTTCAGCTTTCAATATGATCTATATAAAAAATAAATCGCCGAATATCTTGCTAAGCAAATCTATAAATACTGGACAAATTCTAGACGATTTTTTTAAATTTTAAGTACTTTTTCGCGGTAGCCTCTCGAATTCTTAGTCAAGAAAGGTAAAAGCTATCACTTTTCTGCTTTTATTGCGCTCATTGTATTTATGTATGTTTTGAGTTTACAAACCCTCCATAACGTCACAATTACATAATGATACGATATACGTCCTACTGATGGCCAGTCAGAGAAGCGTTTATTTATTTACCTAATATATATATACAAATATTATAACATTACTTAAATAAAAAAAATATAAAAACGTTTGAACAAGCAGTGCAGTCGTTCACGTTAAGTGATTCGTAGTAAAAACATAATTTTGACCAAAGTTAACATTAACGGATCGATTCTGCTGAATCATCGACAGCTATGTACAAATACAATGTACATATTTCTATTTTCCACGAATACTATACCAACCGGCTGTCATGCGAATCATTTTATTTTGAAATAATATCTTATATTTTATATAATACTAGCTGACCCGGCGAACTTCGTACCGCCTAACAGTCGATTCTTTAATTTTTCTATTTTTTTATTAATTAAAATTAGCTTGATAGTATCTACTCAAGTGCAAAAAATGTACCAGAAATCCCGTACTATATATATCGTTTGTGTGGTCTTTTTGAAGAGTGTGTTTTGAACAGGATATGTAGAACAATTTATTTCCTTCTTTGACACTTAAAAAAACTCCAAAAAAGTAAAAAAAATAGTTTAGAAACATTTCACATAGTCGAAAAAATACAGATTTTTAAACATAAATAAAACCAAGGGCAATCATTCTACAGCTTCGATGTCATAATAAAAAATGTTTAGATGGACAAGTTCTAGCGAAATACAGCAAAAAATTTTTTTGGCCGGCACTTTCACTTTTGGACCAAAATGGATGATGTCCTTTTCTAGTATAAGGAGAAGCACAGATAACTAGAGCTGAGACTGCGGATTAAAGTATTCTTACTTTACGTCTATTATATTTTATATAGCTTTCTTAATCCACACAAAGTAGGTATAACAAAAAACCTATAAACAATAACAGATCTAAATCATTTCGGTGATAAATAATACGTAACTTCAAAAATAAATGTATGTAAAAGCAAAGACTTAATTGTAGACACACTTAAGTATAGGCCGAAAATTAAATAGTAATTATTTATCAAGTTAATTATGCCAGCAATGGTTAAGTCGCATGGGAGACCACAGGTGCCTTCATTGTCAACGTCGTACTAGAAATTTCGTATAAACTCTAGATTTTAGTTACATATTGTACAGCGATATCACTTTATTTATTCATACATTTCGGCGTATGACTGATATTTATATACGAGTATATATCTAACCTAACTTTACCTTAACTAACATTAACTATCAATTTTTTTGTATTAGTTATGTAGGTATTACCTACATAAATACATAGTCCCATAATATCTATGCTTGGTTGAGATACACAGGTTTCGGTACAGGATTACATAGTTAATAAAGTTGTGTGGACTTAGTGACGCTGTATTTCATGCAAGATGTTACTAATTTTGTACTAAAACACAGTTTATATATTATTTTCAAAAGAGTAACTGCAGAGTTTCTTGCCGATTCTTCTCTGCAGAATCTACATTCCGAATCGGTGGTAGCTTTACTTTTATAAATTATAGTGATCACTTTAAAATTTTAATTTGTAAAATGACGATTCAAAAAAAAAAAAAGAAAATAAATAGTCTATTTCGGCTCTGATGCGTTCGATTTAAACATGGCCGACGCAAAATGTCATATCTGTCAAACGTTTTAAACGTTGAAAAGTCAACATTCGCATTCGCATTCGCGAATGTTGTGGACAATTATTCGTATTCACATTCGCATTCGCGATAAATCCAACATTCGTTACATCACTAATATATATATATATATATATATATATATATATATATCAGTCAGCTGTGAGCACTCGACGACAAAGCACGCATCAACGTCTCGTAACGCCTAGTTCAGGGGTTCTCAACCTTCGGACATATTAAGATATATTTATACCGACACAATGAAGTGTGATCTCTGTGACGACAATTTTAATGATGGTGTTCAGTGTGCTTCCTGTAAAAAACAACTCGACTTCCGCTGTGCAAGCATATCTGAAGCCGGTTGGAGGAAATTGGGTGCTGATAGAAGAGCAGCATGGAAGTGTCCAACGTGTCGAATTGCATCACCTTCGCCTTCCACTACGGAGCAAGCTTCACTTCAAGCTGTGCTTGATGAGATTAGAGATATAAAACGACAGTTATCCACTTTACCATCACTTAAGGAGGATATTCACAGCATTAAAGAGGAACTTAAAGAGTTACGGCATTGTTGTGAATACAATGCTGGCCTTGTAGAGGAATTCTCACATAAAATCAAAGATCTTGAGTCGAGGGTCACAGGATTGGAAGGCCTTGAAACCACCATTCATACTCTTCAGCATGATGTGGAGGGGATTAAGGCAGAGTTAATGGCCAGCGACCAGAGATCTAGACTAAACAATGTGGAAATAAGAGGCGTCCCCTTAAGCAAAACGGAAAACTTATTTACCATCGTGGAGACAATTAGTAGAAAAGTGAACTTCTCATTTCCAAAGACTCAGATCAATTATATATCACGAATACCCATGTATAATTCAAAAGATAAAACGATTATTGTCAGTTTTCTTAACCGCTATATAAAGGAAGATTTTGTTGCTGCTGCTCGAGCCTGCAAAACCCTGTCTACTCTCGACCTGGGATTTCAAGGAACATCTACTCGAGTATATGTTAATGATCACCTCAACGCACATAGCAAAACGCTGCTTAACAAGACTAAGTTGCTAGCAAAACAAAATAGTTACAAATATGTATGGGTTAAGCATGGAAAGATTCATATTCGTAAGAATGATACATCCAAATCATTTGTTATTACTAAAGATAACGATTTAAACAAACTAACATAGACAATTTCTTATGCCAAAAAGTGTCATTACTAATATTTTGTATCGTATTAATAATATATGTAAAAATAATTTTTCATTTAAATACGAGTATAATTGATAAAATGTTTACGACCCATGCTTTGACCGTCGCTGCGTCATTCTTTTGTGTACGTGCTGTTCTGATTGATCGCACAACTGTGAGTATGCTATCTGTCTCATTTGCACTAATGCACATCCCGCAATGTAACCATTCTTTTCGCATGACTTGTAAATATAACTGGTTGTTTGATTACCCTCGGTTGCTGTCATATTTTACGCATTGTTTTATTACGTATCTGTACAATAAGTTTTTAGCGAAACGGATCACAATTAGTTACGTCTATTTATTTGAACTTCATTTCAAAATTTATTTATGCGGAATGCCTTTAAATTGTGTGTCGATTATTAATTCGTTGGCTATAGCTATTCAGTTGTATTTGATTATTAGTGAATAATGGCTCCATTAAATAATAAGTTCAACATTTATTATCAAAATGTAAGAGGACTTCGCACGAAAACAGACACTTTCTATCGTCAAATCTGTCTTAGTAGTCCGGATGTTATTTTGTTAACGGAGACATGGTTGATAGATAGCATATTGGACTCTGAATTATTTCACGATCAGTACATTATATTCCGCCGTGATCGTGACTATAACACTACTGGACAGACTCGCGGAGGGGGTGTTCTTATAGCGACGCGGAAAGATATCTCGACTACTTCGCAACCTAATTTTCAGTCATCGGCGGAGGATCTGTGGGTTACGTTATCACTCCGGGAACAAACCAGCAGAAAAACCGTTAAGCTTCATCTCTGTGTCTTATACCTATGTCAACAACATCACGGCTATTCTTTCACATCTCAACTGTCAAACTTTATAACCAAACTTAACAATATAGTGCTTGATTGCCATATGGATAGGTTTTTGCTGGTGGGTGATTTTAATATGAGCGGCATAGAGTGGGTATTGAGGAGTGATAGCTTGGTACCAACTAATGTTCGTAGTCCCGATGAAACTATCCTTGTCGATGAGATGCATCTATTGAATTTTAAACAGTTTAATACGATTCGTAACAGGTTTGGTAGAATTTTAGATTTGGTATTTTCCAATGATGAAGTTACAGTGGCGGAGTGTTGTGATCCTCTTGTTCCTGTCGATGCCTATCACCCTGCTCTTTCTATAAGTACTAACTTTATTGAGCTAGCGCCACTCAAACAGCCATCGTGTGATAGATATTTATATGATAAGGGTGACTATGACTCAATGAATAAACATATATCGAGTATTGATTGGGAAAGCGCATTTGCCTCTAAATCGACAGATGAAGCTAACGCTTTTTTCTGCGACAAATTATTGGACATGCGAAGTAATTTTATACCCGTCAAAAAAAGACGAACTAACCGCTTTTATCCACCATGGTATAATCTACCTCTTATAAAATTAATCAAAGAAAAATCTAAATTTCTTCGCAAGTTTAAGCGGTATGGCAGACTCTCTGACAGGTTAACTTTTGAACTTCTGCGGGGTAGAATCTCAGACCTTGAAAAAGCTTGCTATAATAATTACATTTCATCTACGGAATCATTTATCGAAAAAGATCCTAAACACTTTTGGAGTTATATAAAAAAGCGTTCTACCTTGCATACTATACCTAGCAACTTAAAGTATGGAGACATAACTGTTAATTCTGGAGAAGCCACCTGTAATGCTTTTTCTTCCTTTTTCTATTCATCTTTTAATCATGATAGGACACCTGCTAGATATTCTTATATTCCTAATCCTAATATAGTACCTGATATATCTACAATAGAATTGAATATTAACAAAATTGAAAAATGTCTTCTTAGCCTAGACCCCGCAAAGTCTGCAGGGCCCGATTTAATTTCGCCTAAACTTTTGATAAATTGTGCCAAAACGATTGCTATACCCATTTTCTTACTGTTCAAAAAATCTTTAACTTCTTGCGTTGTTCCTCAGATTTGGAAGGCTGCTTATATTACTCCTGTGCATAAAAAGGGTTCCAAAACTGATATACTCAATTATAGGCCTATATCCAAATTATGTGTTATTGCGAAGGTTTTCGAGCGTATTGTTTATGATCAAATTTATGCGGCCTTGGGGAACTCATTCAACCCGACCCAGCATGGTTTTCTGCAGGGGAGATCCACAGTAACGAATCTTGTTCTGTTAAACGACTTCCTGACTGAATCCATGAACTTGGGCAAACAAGTGGATGTCATATATACGGATTACAGTAAGGCTTTTGACCGGATAAACCACAATATTTTGTTGGATAAGCTCTTTAACGCGGGTATCAGAGGTGACCTCTTGCGATGGTTTTCTTCATATATCAGCAACAGAACCCAAGCTGTAGTATTAAATAATTATTCATCTTCTTGGGTATCTATTCCTAGTGGGGTTCCCCAAGGGTCTTTGTTGGGTCCTCTATTGTTTACGATCTACATAAACGACATAGTTTCCTGTTTTCAATCATCTCACCTCCTCTGCTTTGCTGATGACATGAAGATTTTTGCCACTATAGAGTCGAGGGCTGATATGGATCTGCTCCAGGCTGACCTGTCTCGTTTATACGACTACTGTGAAATTAATATGCTTAATCTGAATCCGAAAAAATGTTCTGTTATCACATTCAGTCGCAAAATTTCCAACCTTTTCACCTCATATAAGATAAATGACCAGCTGATACCTAGATGTAATGCAGTGCGGGATTTAGGTATATTCCATGACTCGAAACTTATTTTCGATGAACATATTGATAATATTGTTGCTAAAGCCTCCAAAGCACTTGGTTTTATTATGCGGTGCTCTACCGGTTTTACAAAAGCTAAAACCCTTAAGATACTGTACTGCACATTTGTTCGGAGTCATCTCGAGTATGCTTCGCAGATTTGGAATCCTTGTTATGGAAAATATATTGATCGAGTTGAGAATGTACAGAAAAAATTCATAAAATACCTATGTTATAAGTTAAAATTACCTTATCACTCGGATAACTACCTAAATATGTGTAAACAACTTCATATCTTACCACTTGCTAACCGCCGCAGAATTGCAGATGTTACATTTTTAATAAAGATTTTGCGTAATGAAATTAATTGCTCGGACCTGTTGAATAAACTAAAATTTAATGTCCCTACGAAGAGTATTAGGTATAATCCCCCATTATATATTCCTAGTGCATCTACCATTTATAGACAGAACTCATACATGGTGCGATCAGTTAGAGATTTTAATGATGTTTGTAAAGAGTACTCATTTGATCCATATTGTGTAAACGTGTCGTTGGTCAGGAAACAGCTGAGCGATGGTTTTTTTGTGGGTTGAATTTATATACTTAGTGAAGCTTATCTGTTATATTTGTTTGTATTGTAAGCCTTAAGAAATTATTATTACGTACTTGATGCTAGTGTTAGTGCTCTTAAAAACTCTGTTTTCTAAATTAATAACTAACCGTGATGACCTGTAATTGGATTTATTTGCTCTAAGCTGTTAACATATTACTTTCTGTATACCATTGGTTGTCCTTATTATAAATAAATAAATAAATAAATAAATATATATATAAAAGAGATTTCCACCCATACATTGACTCATCACGATATCTCTGGAACCACAAGGCCTAGAGACTCGAAATTTGGTAAGAATATTCCTTTCGCCGAGTAGAGGTCAGCTAAGAACGGATTATATGAAATTCCACCAACAAGAGGGAATTTCGGGGGTTAATAACATATATGGCAAAACAAAGTTTGCAGGGTCAGCTAGTTTTTTATAATCTATTACTAATATATAAAGCTGAAGAGTTTGTTTGTTTGGTTGTTTGTTTGTTTGAACGCGGTAATCTCTGGAACTACTGGGCCGATTTGAAAAATTCTTTCAGTGTTAGATAGCCCATTTATCGAGGAAGGCTATAGGCTATGTGTCATCACGCTAAGACCAATAGGAGAGGAGTCCACGCCGACGAAGTCGCGCGCTTACTTCTGCGCGCGACTTCGTCGGCGCAACAATCAAACAAACAAACAACCAAACAAACAAACTCTTCAGCTTTATATATTAGTATAGATAATATTCGGTCCAGTCTTTTTTTGTCCAATCTTAAGTGTAGCTTTCTATGCGAAAAAGCGAGTCTGCTTTAGACCACACGACTGAAGTAAATCTTCTTTAGCTCCACCATCTAAATTATATCTCCCTCTCAACTTTCGTTCGCCTCGCCTGATCCCACTTTTCGTAACGATTTCGTCACGCATT
Source organism: Melitaea athalia (assembly GCA_905220545.2). Lineage (NCBI taxonomy): Eukaryota > Metazoa > Arthropoda > Insecta > Lepidoptera > Nymphalidae > Melitaea > Melitaea athalia. The sequence continues at coordinate 2,975,321 of HG992179.1, forward strand.
CACCAGCTAACTCCCCAAGTCAAGCGTGTATAACGAAGTTTTACTTCAAAAATGTTGGTTCAAACATAATTATACAAACATTTGTGTATTGGACGCATTCGATCGTAGAAGCTACCCTTGACTCGAAGCGAACTTGACATCAATACATCGATATTATCAAAGTTCTAAAAGTATTTGTGTTTTCAAATATGTATATAGACGATAATCACTGAGCTTCGAACGATGTCTGTTTACTATTTGTTTTGCTGTTGTTAAATCTTTACTGATAGAGCGTCTGATTTTCAGAACAGTTTATTTATTAATTTATCTATCTATCTATATAAATAAAAATAATGTTGCTAAGCGCATAACTCGAGAATGGCTCGACCAATTCGTCTAATTTATTTATTGTGGCCCACGGAAGGTTTTTATACTACAAAAAAAAACATAACAGACAGAACGAGGTCTGTCCGGGCAGCTAGTTACCAATAAAATTCACAAAACCTAAATATAATACTGTACTACAATAATTGTGCTTGCTTGGAAACGAAAAAAAAAACAGATTTCAATTACATCGACAAGTAATACAATGTGGATAGACGAATAAATAGTCAAGTAAATACACTTTATTAGAGACTAGCCGACCCGCGCCCACTTCGTTGGGCGTTAATTATCTTTGTGATGCAATTATGTTGTGTAGTTCTTAGTACTGTTTTATACGGTTCAATGTTTAGAATTTGACGTATAAAATCGTAATAATATCGTGTATTTATTATTTTAAATTACAGAACCAAATAACATACTTTATAAATAAAATGTTGCTCCAACGCCATCTATCAAAAAGCGAAAAAACTTCGTCGTCGATAGGTTAAAATAAGAGTAAATAAAATAAATAGACTAAAAAATAGCGATAGATGGCCTTCGTTTCTTTGTCATTTTGATAATATATTTTAATATTTTTCTTATTTACTGAATTTTTTGTTCAATTACAATAAAATATAGCCTATGTCACTCCTGAATAGTGTAGCTTTCTGTTAGCGAAAGAATTTTCATGATCGGATCAGTATTTTTGCGAAGATTACCCCGTATATACAAACAAAGTTATAAACCTTACCTCTTTATAATATTAGTATAGATAACTCAAAAAGTATTCGTCAAATCTCAATGAAATTTATATATATAAAAATTAATCACTGACAAGCGCCAGCTTTCGATAAAAAAAAGTTCTGAGGAAACATAAAAAGTATCGTTGAATTAAGAACCTCCTCCATTTTTTAGCTTGGTTAAATTATTTCAATCTATACTAATATTATAAAGAGATAAAGTTTATAACTTTGTTTGTATATACGGGGTAATCTTCGCAAATACTGATCCGATCATGAAAATTCTTTCGCTAACAGAAAGCTACACTATTCAGGAGTGACAAGATAAAAGGAAAAAGATAAAAATATATAAAGATTTTAAATCAGCAGGATTTGAACCTGCGCCCTCTGACGTGTCGTGTCAACAATTCAGTCTAATCAAGCATTATTATTTGCCTTAGAAATTAATTGGTGATTTTAAAACATTAATATTTATCTGATTTGCTGAAAATAGTGAGAGTGTATTGGAACATATCAAATTTCACCGTACCCTTCTTAAGTGAAATGGATTATAACGCCCAACGAAGTGGGCACGGGTCGGCTAGTTGATTAATAAAAATAATTGATTAATAAAAAAAAGTTGCGTGGCCCATGAGGGGATCGAACCCGCGACCTTCGCGTTATTAGCACGACGCTCTAACCAACTGAGCTAATGGGCCTGTTGACTCTACCGTTGAAAAATATAATCATAAGTCATCTGAGATTGTCTGAAAAAAATCGCTTCTTAGCGATTATATCGCTTTTGTACATTCATATTCTATTGAACATTTATCTTATTTATGTTGATTCCTTTGAAAGTAGTAACAAATTGCAAATAAGATAACAATAATCACTCTCTATTTCTTTCATATAAGCGAAAGTTTTAACCAATTAAAAGGAATATATAAAAACTTTTTACACACATTAAAAATCGGTAGCCAGGTACAAAGTAGGCATTTTTTTTCTACCTTTGCAATAACGCGTTGAAGGTCTTTTTTTGAAGTGAAACTTCTTCAGAATCGTTGTGATTTCAAACCGGAAGGCAACAACAGGGAAGTTCGAAGCGGCCGTAGTGCGGCCGGGCCACGCTGCAAGCCACTAATTTTAAATTAGTTTTTTTTTAATTAGTTTGACAAAGAAGTTTCACTTCTATCGTGTGTGAACACCTTTTTTTTTTAAATGGCGAATATCGTACTCGAACCGAGAAATGTACTAACAACCCTAAAATGTTTAAATCTTAAGAGTTGTGAAACGAAAAATGTTCATTTTTATTCATAGCTTCATTCTCTGTAATATATAAAAGTGTGATTTTTACAACAATATGATAAAACAATAAAAACTGTATAGATTAGTAAATCAATAAGTGATTAATTATTATCATTATCAATGGGTCATCGCCCTGTGGCATTTAAGTCATCCGTCACTACTACAATGCCTGTGGCACTGGCACATTGGCACTACCGTGTTGGCATTGGCAGTCTGACACGTATGTAACGTAGTAGTCACAAGTCAGCCTGTAAGATCCCACAGCTGGGCATAGGCCTCTTTCTCTATGTAGGAGAAGGGTCTGAGCTTAATACACCACGCTGCTCCAATGCGAGTTGGCGTACAGTTAGTTAGTTAGTTAGTTAGTGTGCTCGATTTTCCACATTTAGACCCAATATTGGTCCATTATGCGTGTAAAAGGACTGACTAGGCGAGTTGGCGTACGTATATAGTAACGTAAATAAAAGCGCCAGTAGGTAGTGGTCGAGACACTGACATTGTACCTGACCGTAATATGACATGGCGGTCGATACAACACGTGAGTATGTTTTATTGATGGTTATTGATCTGTCACAACACGTTCTCTGATGTCACGGCTGTTAGCTCCGCCTGTTGCTCCGTGTATTAACATATGGACACCGTAAGAATATATAACTGATATTAAAACATACGCTTACTCCTCCCTGTAATATCGCACTGCATAGGCCTCTTTCCCCATGTAGGAGAAAGATCAGAGCTTAATCCACCACGCTGCTCCAATGCGGGTTGGCGGATATAAGGCTATTAAGACATAAAACGGGTTATTTGCCATTTCTATACATGATAAAAGCTGTATCGGCGATGGTTTCCACGATTATGCGTTTCGACTTTCATTTCCTAGTTATGAAACTGGAATGACATTTGAAACAAAAATAATATGAAGTAAAACCATACGAAGTTTCATTTAAATTGATTTTATAATTTCGGCACGATTTACTGCCAAGATACTGACAAACAGAAATACAGGTTTTTGCAGTATTTTGCATACAGGTTTTTGCAGGTTATGTAGGTGACAGAGTTGGATCTGTTACAATTTTATGATATACATTGTACAGTCATTTTGAATATCTATACTTATTATAAAAATAAGTCCCCCGGCCGCGTCTTTCTGTCCTCCTGTCTGTCTGAACGCGATAAACTCGAAAACTACTAAACGGATTTTTACACGGTTTTCAACAATAGAAAGAGTGATTCTTGAGGAAGGTTTAGGTATATAATTTACTAGCTTCTGCGCGCGACTTCGTCGGCGTGGACTCCGCTCCTATTGATCTTAGCGTGATGATACATAGCCTATAGCCTTCCTCGATAAATGGGCTATCTAACACCGAAAGAATTTTTCAAATCGGACCAGTAAATCCTGAGATTAGCGCGTTCAAACAAACAAACAAACAAACAAACAAACGAACAAACAAACAATCAAACAAACAAACTCTTCAGCTTTATTATATTAGTATAGATTATGCTTTTATGTAAATTAACAGAAATACGGCGATAAATGTTGAAGAGGTCGCAAAAAATCTCGCCAACGGGGACCTTTCCTCGCGAACGCCGCGGAAACTAGCAAAGATATAGTTAAGTAATGTACTAGCGAATTCAAAATCTATAAAAATGCTACAAAAAAGTCCGCGTCAGCATATCTCTATCTCTTACGATTGACTTACAATAACCACTTTTATGTTCAAATTTGTAATTAAAAACATTACGTTATTTTCAAAGCTATTTTCTTTAGTTCAGTATTAATCCGTATCCAAATAAATATGTTAGTTAGCTTAAGAATTTAATGCAGATTAAAATTGCCCTTTACACTATATCAATCAGATGAACAGTTTTTGAGATATCGTAGTTAGAAGTAATTATTAAAAATAAATTAATGCGCAACGAAGTGGGCACGGGTCGGCTAGTTTGTTATATTTATAATACATTTTATAGGTACTCTATAATTTTTACCGTTTATCAACAGCGGTTAAAATCGATATTTCACTAAGTTAACGTGACACACGGCTTAACAACTTAATGGTCACGTATGATTATGAGGCCCGCTCATTATTTTATTAACGTTGCATTTCAATGAATTACATTGGAATGAAAGTTATACTCGAGTTACATAACGATACGTAATTTGTATTGTGCAATAAATAATCTCAATACACTTTATTTAACTCACAAGTATGCGACGATTTCGTTGACTCCAACACGACAATTGTACTTAAAAGTACTGAGCTTAAACCGAGCTAGGGGCACAGTAGGAAATTTGCTGCTTGTAATATGGAGCGGCCCGACTGGGGTACTACCTCGACCTTACAGAAGACCACAGCTAAATAATACTGTTCTTAAGTAGTGTTGTGTTCCTGTTGGTGAGTAAGGTGACCAGAGCTCCTGGGAGGAATTGGGGGTAGAGTCGGCTACGCGTTTGCGATGCTTCTGATGTTGCAGACGTCTAATAGATATAAGCTACGGTAATCGCTTACCATCGGTTGTTTATTACCATACCCAATTTTTTCACCCTAGTAGCATTTACAAAATAGACAATGAAGTATCAAAACATTATCATAAGACTCTTCAAATAACCTCTTTACTCATAACACCCTTTAAAAAGTGATTAAAATAAAGCAACGCGAACGTTTTCGTTTAATTTCATTAAAAAACAACCTTCCGAGGCACTTAAAAGTCTGTTATTCGCCGGGATATTAAAGTATGAATACTTTATAAGCAATTGCAAGTTTACACGTAGCCCTGTTTACATATGAATGTAACATAATAATTTACGATTCAAAATAGATGAACGAAAGGTTCTGAACCGGTAATTTTCATATCAAATATGCAAATGTAATTGCCGACAACGGATATTTTCTTCTCTACGCCTTTCGATGTTAGAAATGTGCCTAGTTTTGTTTGATTTTTACGATTATTTTATGTCATACTAGCTTCTGCGCGCGACTTCGTCGGCGCGGACTCCCCTCCTTTTGATCTTAGCGTGATGACACATAGCCTATAGCCTTCCTTAATAAATGGGCTATCTAACACTGAAAGAATTTTTCAAATCGGCCCAGTAGTTCCAGAGATTACCGCGTTCAAACAAACAAACAAACAAACAAACTCTTCAGCTTTATATATTAGTATAGATATTATGAAAAAGATAAAATATTGTTTGTCATATATATTATATTGTATAAAGTTTTTTTTTTAAATCTAAAAACTTTATTTCGTCTCGCAAATCTTATCTAGTTTTATATTTTTCCGTGCCTCTGTTTTTACCAAATGAACATGGACATTAATTTTTAACCCACTACACAAAAAGAGGGGAATTGTTAGTTTCACACCAATGTCTATCTGTGTTTGTCTGTGGAATCGTAGATATCGAATAGATAGGTACATTTAAATTCAATCTTATACGTAAAGGTAAGTTAATTGCAATGGTTCTTAGCTATGTTTGGTAAATCGGCTAATTTTCTAAAATTTTGTAAAGCACTTTCAGCATAAAATAGATGTATTGCAAAGGGGTTGTTTCAATTTTGAAGTAAATTTAATAGCTATACTATGTACATAGACGTTATGTATGTAAAGTGTATTATACATCTAACATCTCACTTTTTCTTTTGAAATTCAACAATATGACACACATTCGATATCTCGATATATCGATTCGATTGTAAATCTATCAAAATAATCTATATTATATAATTATATAAAAGAGATTTCCACCCATTGACTCATCACGATATCTCTCGAACCATAAGGCGTAGAGACTTGAAATTTGGTAGGAATATTCATTTCGCCGAGCAGAGGTCAGCTAAGAACGGATTTTACGAAATTCCACCCACAATAGGGGGTTGCGGGGCTAAATAATAGTACCTGGGTGACCGAGCCCAGCTCGGTATTTTCATTTTATTTTTCGTTTTTTTTTCTCGGTATTTTTATATTTTAATTTTATTTAAATAATAAATCACGAGTGAAATTAAAAAAAAAAAAGAAAAAAAACTAATCTGGAGACTGAGATTCGAACCCGGGTCAACACGATTTGACACCCGCCGATTTCCTAATTACGCTGTTACAGCTACGTTGACAGTCGTGAATTTAAGCTTCGTATTCTAATGATATTTTTTAATTGCCTAAAAACAGGGATAAAACGATATTTTTTTAAATGAATCCTAGCTAGATCAATTTTTTGCCCCCGAAATCCCCTGTATACTGAATTTCACGAAAATCGTTGGAGCCGATTCCGAGATTCAGATTCTATATAATATATATATATACAAGAATTGCTCGTTTAATAGTATAAGATATATGGCAAAACAACGTTTGCGGGGTCAGCTAGTAATATATAATCAAGTAAAATACACAACTTATTTTCACATTATTCTAAATTATCTATTCATCTTCTATACAAATAAAATTGTAGCGTCTGTTTGTGGTAAAAATAACCGCTTTTTACTAAATGCATATGAATGTATACACGGTACATATACATACCAAAATAACATTTTTTATAATATTTGTCTGTCTGTCTGTCTGTTTGTTCCGGCTAATCTCTGAAACGGCTAGATCAATTTTGACGGCCAATCAATTTTTCCACTGGCAGATAGCTGATGTAATAAGGAGTAACTTGGCTACTTTTATTTTAAAAAATTTATTTATTTTATAACTGCGAACTAAACCATATTTTTTGTTAAATTCCACGCAGAAGTAGTCGCGGGTACAGCTAGTTGTAAATATTATTAAAGTGATAAAATATTCTGGATTAGGGTTTAAGCGTATAACACCTATAAGTACGAGTAAGTATCTGAAAGATATAATAATATTTTATTTATGACACCGTGATAAGAGATAGTTACAATTTATTCTAATTAAATAAATCAGGTTTCAGGTTTAAGAACTTTATTTCTTATAAGAATAATAGAATTCACTTTCATAAGAAACAATTAAAGTTTAAGAAATAAACATAATAATTGTGTTAGCTCGCAAACGAAAAAAAAAAACGACTTCAATTACATAGACAAGTAATACAACGTAATAAGACGAAAAAATAGTCAAGTAAATACGCGCTATTAAAGATTACTCAAAAAGTTGTAATCAGATCTCGATCTAATTTAAACAGGACTACCTGACAAGTATTAGCTTTCGATTAAAGTAAGAATCATCAAAATCGGTACACCGAGTAAAAAGTTATGCGGTATAATACAACATAGGTCGACGAAAAAGTAGTCAAGTAAATACGCATTATGAGATATAACTCTAAAAGTACTTGTCAGATCTCAAATAAATTTAAATGGGACCATTAGACACGCAAAACTTTTCATATAAAACAAAATTGATAGAAATCGGTCCACCCAGTCAAAAGTTCTGAGCTAACATACATAAAAAAAAAATACAGTCGAATTGAGAACCTCCTCCTTTTTTGGAAGTCGGTTAAAAAGGGGCAGTTACGTACAATCAAAAAATGTATAAAAATATTGGAGGTAGTCACAAAAATTTGTTTACAAATGAATATGTTTAAAGGTTCCTCAGACTATGCGAAACTGGATGTGGCATGTGTGTACTTTATAGATATATTAATTTTGTGTATATTATTATTGTTTAATTATTATTTTCATAGTAGTTATTAACAGTTATTTCTGTTTGAAATTGTTGTTGACAAATTAATATTGATACTCCACCACCTCTCACATTAGTCCTGTTATTGTAATAATGTGTCACCACCAACCCTAAATCTTTTGGCTTCGTCATCACTTTTTAACTACGTTTCAGTCAAGATTACCAAATGGAGGGGATTTTCAAATGATTTCACAATAAATAGGAGCATACAAAAATCTTAGAGACTTTTTAGTTGTATGAACGCAATTATGATTTTTAACAATTTGATAGATTTTGACACTCTTGTTTGTAATTTTATTGTTTTTATCCAGTCTTATATTGTTATTTTCGTTTATAGAATTTAGTTTTTTGTAGATTTAGAAGTTTTTGGTTGTGAGACAATGATTTTTGGTATACCATTAACATATTTTATGATCAAATTTTTTTCTCCATTTTCCGATCTAGTCTTAATCTCTTCATTTAACTTTTTAAGAAATACTCGCTGCTGTGGCGTTTGGTCTGAATATACCTTTATACTGTGACTTTGTATTTTATTACTATTTCGAAGAATATTTTTGCAAACTTCTTCAGATGTAAACATAGCTTTTATTACACGTTTTTTTTTCTGGATCATACTTCCCAAGTCGTAAAGTAGTATGTGGTGCTGGGCAATCAGGATTAATTTGTTTAAGTATTTTCATGACTTCATTCTTATCTATCTCATTTCTTTCTCCCTTCTTAGATGATTCTGGTTCTGAAATACCTATGAAAATAAGATTTTTCATTCTTTTTCTCTTTCACTTATTTCCTTCATTATTTCTTCCATCGAGCTAGTAACAGGTGAGTAAATAGCAGGATCAATTTTAAGAAATCTTCTTAATTCAGATTCTACGGTAACGAGTTTATTTTCTGTTACAACACACTTATCTCGTAGTATAGCCATGTTAGATTTAATTTCGATTTGTTCTTTGACAACGTTTTGTATAGTAGACTTAATGTTACTTACCTGCTCATTAAGAGCAGTCATATCTGTGGATATCTTATCCATAAGTTCCTTTTGATTATTGCCAAAAGAAGTTAGCATTGACATTATTTGTGACATCTGATTTTTAAGTTCACTTACTTCTTCCTTAATTAGTTGTATATTCTCGTTTTCTCTAGGTTGTTTTCTTTTATGGCGAAAAGTAACATTTCGAGCATCCGATGCCTCAGGAGACGCCTCTAGGGTAGATAGGTTTGGTTGCGAATCACTCATACCTCTTCCAGTAGACATTTTGATCTATGGTATTTACTCACACAGCAGCAGTAAATACACGCTCAGCGGGTATGTCGATCAAAACCAAGTCGTTTTAACTTAACACCAAGATTCAATCCACTTGAGCACTTTAAGCGTGATATATAAGGTTGAAATTAAGTTGATAGTAACTACAAATGTTTAGAAATTATTTGCGACACGTCTGCTCGGTACGCTGCCCAATCAATCAATATACATACATAAATGTACATGTTAATACAATTTAATTCTTCATTGTATGGCTTTTTGTTATATCAATTTGAAACATTATTATTTCATAATCTGGTCGACCAAAAACTGTAATTGTTCGTTGTCGATAATTCAATTTCTGTTAAATTTTTGTGTCATATCGACATATCGATATAGTGAAATATTAATACTAACTGCCGCATACGACTAATTTAATAACGTTATATGGAAACGAATTATTTTTCTTGTGTAATGTTTTTATTGTAAACTAGCTGACCCGGCGAACTTCATACCGCCTAACAGTCGATTGGTATTACAGTTCACATTGAATTTTAAGTATTATTACGAATCTTTTGTATGGGAATATAGAAAAGTGTTGTTTTTAGACTTTTTTCAGGCAATTTTTTAAAATTTTTCTCTAAGTAAAAACCATCCTCGTACTTCAAGGAATATTATAAAAAAAGAATTAGCGAAATCGGTTCAGCCACTCTCGAGATTTGCGCTTAGCAACACATTCAGCGATTCATTTTTATATAATTATATATAGAGATTACAGCCGTGCTTACGCGCTCAGGAAAGGTATCATGCGGAACGAGTCTATCCAAGTAGTTGGTATATTTAAACAGAGTCAAATTTATAAATGGGCTTGGAATTTTTATTTCATACGAAACGCGTTCTATTACATCTACAGAACCCTCCATTTGAAGGAACACAGACGTCGAACACCGGCATACATATACCTATCCTAGCTGACCCCGCAAACGTTGTTTTGCCATATATGTTATTAACCCCCGCAACCCCCTCTTGTGGGTGGAATTTCGTAAAATCCGAAAGCGAAAATTCTTAGCTGACCTCTACTCGTCGAAAGGAATATTCCTACCAAATTTCAAATCTCTACGCCTTATGGTTCCAGAGATATCGTGGTGAGTCAATGGGTGGAAATCTCTTTTATACAATAGATAAGGCGTTTGTTCCTTAAAGTTTTGGATATATCGGTCCGAGGTGACATAAAATAACTATTTGAGCTTTAGGAATCTGATAGGCTATAAAAAATCACACAAGCCTGAGTATGAACAGTGACCGAAAATATTAAGTAAAAAATAAATACGGGTAAAGTCACGCGGGACGTCTAGTCTTGACTGGAAATTATCAGATTATGACGTTTCTTTTACATGTGTCATAAGCAAGTGCGTAATTTCACATCAGATACTATCTGGCCCATTAGCTCAGTTGGTTAGAGCGTCGTGCTAATAACGCGAAGGTCGCGGGTTCGATCCCCTCATGGGCCAAAATTTTTTTTTTTTGAAAAGTCAATTACTATATATTTATTTGTTTGATCTAAGTATAGTATTATTTTAATTCTTATTTGTATAGTTACGAAAAATACTATTAATTCTAAGGCCCGTAGCATGACGTAGCAGCGGTGCTACGAATATAAATAACTAGCTTCTGCGCGCGACTTCGTCGGCGTGGACTCCGCTTCTATTGATCTTAGCGTGATGATATATAGCCTAAAGCCTTCATCGATAAATGGGCTATCTAACACTGAAAGAATTTTTCAAATCGGACCAGTAGATCCTGAGATTAGCGCGTTCAAACAAACAAACAAACAAACAAACAAACAAACAAACAATCAAACAAACAAACTCTTCAGCTTTATTATATTAGTATAGATCAGGGCTGTCCAAACAGCGGCCCGCGGGCCGCATGCGGCCCGCGGCTTGTTTCCATGCGGCCCGCGACGCACTTTTTAAAGTGTAAATTAATCAGAAAATAGTGTTGGATATAAATAGTTTGGATAGTATAATTCTTTGTCAAAACATATTATTATATATGGTATAATTTATTTATCTTTATTACATGTTTTTTATTAGGTTCACCTGTGTGTTAGTATGTTTGTAATCGACTTCTTTGGACTTCATTTTGACCCGCTTCAAACGCAGAGATTTCAGTTAAACTTAGTATAGTCTAGTCGACAAGTTGAAAATAGACGAAAATAGAGATACTGCTCTTAAAATTATGTCTGATAGCTCATTGGATCCGGAATAATGTCGAGCAAAATTTTCTAAAAGCGTGTTAGCACATCAAAAATTGCAAAAGTATAATATATAAACAATTAAAAAAGGAATTAAATGGCCATTCGTTTTTTGCAAATATTTCATAAACTATTAATGTTTAAGAAATGTCAAAAAAAGATTCTGAAAAAGGAGGAAATTTTCAATAAAAAACTTTCAGCTCCTGGAACTCTATCTCCGTTATTTATAATTTCTATTTAATGCTGAAATGGGTCTCCACGTGACGTTTTTATGTTGCGCGCGCGGCGTCAAAAGCGAGTACGACACATTGATTAATTTATTTAAGGTATTGAATATTTATTTTCGATCGAATTAACGAAGGACCAATACGTTTATTGGTTCTTTATACGTTACTTTATACGTTTATAAAGCAATTATTACCCTGTATTTTCTAATCAATATCTGCGGCCCTCCAGCTTTTGTAGTAAATTTAATTAGCCCGCGAATGTATGAAGTTTGGACAACCCTGGTATAGATTATGGTGATGAGATCGGTTCTTAGCTTTAAGAACACTTATGTAAAATGTGTATTTATATTAAATTTACATTTTGATGTATAAGTATAACCAACATTACGAAAATTATTCGAAAATGGGATATTTACCATGTTTATTAATTAATAAACCCATTTATTAATTAATAAACATGGTAAATATCCCGTTTTCGAATAATTTTCGTAATAGAAGTAACCATGTTAATCTAAAATCTTATATAACCCACATGTCTAACAAGTTAACAAAATAATAAGGAGTATTCCACCAATTTTTTTTTATGTTTTTTTTTTTTTTTATGTAACTAGGTTGGCAAACAAGCGTACGGCTCACCTGATGGTAAGACCGTAGCCTATAGACGCCTGCAACACCAGAAGCATCGCAAGCGCGTTGCCAACCCTATTAAGTAGTGATTTTTTCAAGTCCTTTTTTTATATTAGTATTTGTATGTTTAAATTACGTTTTGATTTAATTTCCTTCAATGTGGGATACAAAATAAAGATTAATCCATTTTTTATTTTTTTTTAAATATGTTTGTTCGGTTTATATTATTGTAAGAGTTAAATTCATTATTCACAAATTTAATATAATACTACTATTTACTTATTATATAACACCAACCGGTGTTGATAAAATTTTCGAAAGATAGTTTTCTAACAATGACGTCATATGGCACCAGAGGTGTCATTAACCCCGAGGGTATTGAACTTAATTTATGTATTCAATATTAATTGAAATAGTCCAATAATTAATTTAATGCTCTATTTCGTGATTAATTAAATTTTTAAGTGTATTTAGATATTTGTATGTGTTTTATCTTTATTACAGTAGGTAATAACCGAGTTAGGGCACAGCAGGAAATATATTGCTCAAAATATGGAGCAACCCGATTGGGGTAGTACCTCGACCTTACAGAAGATCACAGCTAAATAATACTGTTTTCAAGCAGCATTGTGTTCCTGTGGTGAGTAATATGACTGGAGCTTCTGGCGGGGATTGGGGATAGGGTCGGCAACGCGCTTGTGATGCTTCTGGTGTTGCAGGTGTGTATAGGCTACGATTACCGCTTATCATCAGGTGAGCCGTACAGACCAAGTTGTATAAAAAAAAACTTTTGTAAGGAAATTGTGCCTATTTCTTTCATTATACATATTAAATATATACAATATATATATATATGTATAATATATACATAAAAAAATCGACAAAATACGATATATGATTTATATTTTTGTGTACTTACTTTACTTTACGTTTTTTCATATACAATTTCATAGATAAAATTGTATATGAAAAAACTTTGATGAAATATAAAAATGAAATTATTAATTGAAATATACTAAGTTAATCAAAATAATGTTTTTGGCCCATGAGGGGATCGAACCCGCGACCTTCGCGTTATTAGCACGACGCTCTAACCAACTGAGCTAATGGGCCGTTGTTATCTTACGTGAAAAAAACGACCACGTCAGACTCGCTCTAGACCAGTGCTTTTAGCTTTTGAAAACAAAGAAATTTATATTAGAATGAAACACATTGCAAAAGAAAGAGAATACAACGAAAATGATAAGAAAAATAGATTAGGGTCGATCTGAGGTCTGGAAGTGGTAGGGAGGGGGGGGGGGGGGGTTAAGGGTAAAAAACGGTTTATCTCAATTTCTGGCTAAACTACAAGTTCAATGGAAAAAAGTTCAATGGCAAAGTTGTAGGTAATGAAAAGATCTACAACTTTTGTGTTTATACTTTTTTCACAAAACCTCAAAATTTATATGAAAAATTCAAAAAACCAAATTTTTGGTTTTGTATTTTTATCTTTTACAATTTATTTTTGTTTTTACTTTTGTTGAGAACTTACCTACTTATGTCCCAAACACACTGTAATTATTTTTATTTCAAATATTTATCTCAGATCGACCGTAATTTATTTTTCCTTTCATTTTCGTTGTATTCTTTTTCTTTTGCAATGTGTTTCATTCTACTATAAACTTTGGTATTTACCATTTTTAAACGCTAAAAGCACTGGTCTACTCACCAACGACTTGCCTATTATTTATTACTAGCTTCTGCGCGCGACTTCGTCGGCGTGGACTCCGCTCCTATTGGTCTTAGCGTGATGACACATAGCCTATAGCCTTCCTCGATAAATGGGCTATCTAACACTGAAAGAATTTTTCAAATCGGCCCAGTAGTTCCAGAGATTATCGCGTTCAAACAAACAAACAAACAAACAAACAAACAAACAACCAAACAAACTCTTCAGCTTTATATATTAGTATAGAATATAGATTATACGTATATTATTTACTTTCATATAACGTTAACTTTTATTATTACATATCATTAATTTATCAATAAAACTCATTTATATATCATGTTATATCTATCATACTGTTCTGTATCATCAAATTCATACTTTTACGTAAACATTCACCAAACAAATTCGTATCTGCTAACTCTTAGGGCCTGTGCAAACCACGTTTTTTAAACGCGCCGTCGACGCGATCCTACAGAGCAGATTGTTGGCGTTTGTATCGATTCAAACGCGCGTCGACGGCGCGTTTGTATCGCTACACACGCGCGTTTGCATCGCGTCTGTATCGCTACAAACGCGCGTCAACGGCGCATTTAAAAAACGTGGTGTGCATAGGTCCAAAATGCCAGCGCGTTTGTATCGCTACACACGCGCGTTTGCATCGATTCAAACGCGTATTCAGGTGTGCAAAGGTCTACAGGCTGCGTCTGACTCGCGTGTGTATCGCGTCTGTATCGCTACAAACGCGCGTCGACGGCGCGTTTAAAAAACTTGGTTTGCATAGGCCCTTATACTACCCCGCAAACGTTGTTTTGCGATTTATGTTATTAACCCCCGCAACCCCCTCTTGTGGGTGGAATTTTGTAAAATCCGTTCTTAGCTGACCTCTGCTCGGCGAAAGGAATATTACTACCAAAATTCAAGTCTCTACGCCTTATGGTTCCAGAGATATCGTAATGAGCCAATGGGTGGAAATCTCTTTTATATATATAGATAGAGTTATCCCACCAAAAACATTCTGTAAAAAAACTAGCCAAGTCTCGATGGAGCTGCTTGTTTATCTCTAAAAAGTAATGAAATCTAGACAAAGTCGTACCAAGTCTAAGGTTCATTACTGCGATTTCTTTATTATTATAGTTAATGTTGTGTCACTTGGCCGTTAAAGGGTACACAAGGGTACAAAACTAAGAATAATATCCCATACTGGTATTGGTAATTGGACACTAGTGTCTCATTTTAGGCGGTTGTTGATAACACATGAATTCAGCATTGACAATGCTGACTTCTGTTCTCTTATTTTTGGAGCGTTAAATCGACCACCGATCTAACATAAAATAGACGTACAGACGGACTTCTATCAATGATTAGAAGTCCGCTGGTACTGGAAATAATTTTTTATACAGTTTGTTTCAGGCTTGCCTATACAAAAGTATTATTGAAATACGCAGCTTTATCAAGCCTACAATTGACTGGTTATTCAATCAACGTTTTCCAAGTGGCAATTTTCCATCGTCAATGGGTAGCGGTTCTGGCGACAGATTGGTGCCATGGTGTCATGTAGCACCTGGTTTTGTACCCTAGTGTACCCTTCAACGGCCAAGTCACACAACATTAACTATAATTATAAAGAAATCGCAGTAATGAACCTTAGACTTGGTACGACTTTGTCTAGATTTCATTACTTTTTAGAGATAAACAAGCAGCTCCATCGAGACTTGGCTAGTTTTTTTACAGAATGTTTTTGGTGGGATTTCACTTCTTTTTGTAGATAGTAGAAACGTGGTCATATTCAGGCATATTGATTTATTTTTTAGAATTTCTTATTTGACACATTTTTTTTCTTTTTAGTAACAGTTTTTTATTATTATTACAATACAAATATTTCTTTTCCTTTCTTCCAGTTCTGATTCTTGTACTTGACGTGTTGGTATCACCACCACTCTTAGTCCAATGCATTATATTTTGACCAAATTTTGAGCGAAATTAATATTTTAGTGTAATTTGTGTAATATTCGAGTAGAATTAAGTTAAGAGAGCAGGCAGAGGGGAGGCGTTCGCCCAGCAGTGGGACGCTATAGGCTAGATTAAATTAGAATATGTGATCTGATTTTTGCAATGACAGTCGATTTTTTTATGTACCAACTAGCTAGGCCTCGCGGTTTCACCCACTGTGATTTGAGGAAAAAAATAGCCTTCCTTCTTCTTAAAGCATAACCTTTCTCTTTAAATAGGCTATCCACCTCAGAGGAATTTTTCAATTCGAATCAATAGTTCTTGAGATTAGCGCGTTTAAACAAACAAACAAACAATTCAACTTTCAGGTTTACAATATTAGTATAGATTAGTACATATTAAGATATATAAAACATATCTTTTACACTTCCGCGGCGAAAATATTTACCTAAGTATATGATTTAAGACTTTGATTGCATTGACAGAATAATCTGGAATTTTTCAAGGAGACCAATCAATTGAACTTTTTTTTGTATCTAATTCAATCAATTGAACTTTCTTTTTTGTAATCTAATTCTTTTGTACATTTATTATTTATTGTATATTTAAGTAGCTTGATAATTTTCCTTAGTTTACACTAAATAAATTTCTGAACGCTCGCATAAATAAATATTTGACAACCAATATGTATAATGTCAATCCGTTTTCATTACTGACATTATTATTAATTTTTAATATCTAAAATACGCCAATATCCGTATATGGTGGATATATGTTGTCGATTCGAAACCTTTATTTAAATACGTTCTTTAATTTAAGGGTAGAGTTTACCATATCGACGAGATGAACATTAAATGTTTGACAGTTACGAAACACGAACATTATATACATATACTTCCATACGAAATTTCATTCCCACCTTTCAACCCCTTACACCCTGTTTTTCGCATTATATTTTATGTAAAGGTGGTATATCGATCTCTTCTAATAGTTTGATTGGGCTCTTGTGTTTTTTAATCAGGGTCACCAGGTACTCCAGATCTTCGATTATCCTAGTTTTTATAGTTTTCCCTTTATGTAGCCATTAAACCCTAACTCTGTACCAAATTTCAGCTCTCTGAGTTTATGGGAAGTACTAGTTCTATTTTGATGATCATGAGTGAGTGAGTGAGTGTCGTAAATGCGAAACTTTGCTTTCGCTTAACTTCTGAACTAAATGACCTACAGACTTGAAAATTTGGATTTTAAGTATGTGATTATAGCTTACTCGATGACGAAAATTTCAGCGTTCTGGTCTTATCCAGAGGTTCTCAAATAGGGGCCTGAAAATGCGGCGAAATGGTTCGGGTAAAGGATGGTACGGCAGTGTTTGCTTCGCGCTCGACTTGGCGGGGGCACTGCCGTGCCCCCCGATAGTTATCGGGATGGATTTACAATACTTCAATATTTTATGGATATTTAATGACTTATGAATAATTTTACATTTAATTTATTTTAGTTTTGTATTGAACAAAACAATTTTTGTTTGTGACTCCTGCACGATGTGTAGAACGGTCCTAACTCTGTCATCGAGTGTGCTTGATGACAGAGTTAGGACCTATAACCTAAAACTCCTCTATCTCTCCCTCTCCTCTCTCTCTCCTCTATAACTCCAATATCCTAAAACCTTTTTTCTAACTAACAGTGCGAAAAACAGCGCAAAGCCATGCTAATAGAACGGGAGCCAGGTTCAAATTCGGTTAATCATTTCCTCTCAATCGAAACTTCGTAACATGAATAAGGGATTTTTTTATGAATTTTCGTCTTTGTCAACTGCCACTCCGTGGGTGGGTTGGACAGTGGCAGCCTTCCAAACATCGAGAAAAAAATTTTTTTAGTCATTTCCTCCCACCTGAAAATTTATCGGATTATAGTTCACCTAATATCTTGAAGGAAAAATAACGTCAGCTGACCATAACATGGTGGATTATACGTCAGCTGGCTGCTTGAACATGAAAAAAGAAACTTTTTTTTTCAATGATTTCCTCTCAACTAAAAATTTGGCTGGTGATAGTTTACACGCTACTATGAATGAAAATTAACGTCAGCTGGCTGTATCTCGGTGGAAAGTTTGTCAGCTGGTACCTTGAAATATGTAAAAAGAAAAATTTTTGTCATTTCCTCTCACTTCAAAATTTGTCAGATTATAGTTTACCTAATATCTTGAAGGTTTTTTATAAACGTAGGGGGGATTTTATCACTACCTGGGCCCTTATTAAGAATTAAGATCAATATTTTTTAGCAATTTTAAAAGTACATCTTCAGAAAAACTCAGCCTATGCTAAATGTTTGTCGTGAGTTTGTCGTGAGTTCTTCTCAGGCCAGAGGCTTTTTCTTTCCGAACTGGTAGTAGACTCATGACGTTCAGTAAGAAATTGTAATAATTTTATGCTGAATAAAATATTTTGAATTTGAATTTGAATATGCATTGTGTCAGTTGATTCTGCTAGTGGTGGGAGATTATATTTAGAAGCTGGTTTTTGAAATACTCTCTCTCAAAAAAATGGCTAAAACCCTCGCAGGCGTCGGCTTCACAGCGATAAGAATTGTGTCCTAAAGTGAGTACGTTATAGGGTATCCTGTGTTATTACAACGTAAGGTTTTCAAGTAGGACCATAGGTATTTTGGGTTCCTCTTAAGATTCATTTGTATCTGTTCTTGATACGAATCATAACATTTTGTTTGGATTTTCTTTTGTCGCCTTCGTAGAATAGAAAACTCATCGTAGTCCCTGGGATTAACTTACCGAATCCACCGCCTATGTGCTCGGAGCTTGTCACTTATAACGCGTATTAATGGTCTAGAATACCATACGGGAAATTTGTCCATGCTGCGTAATAATTTTTTTTTGGGTACAAAATCATGTATAACTTTTATATAAAATATTAATAAAAATCTTCATATAAAATTGAAATGGATGTTGGATGTTCGCCGGGTCAGCTAATAGTAAATTATAGCTAACGAACACCGACTTATTTTAATGGAAACCTAATTATAATAAAATGTATCTATATTATATTAAAAAAACTCACAGCGATCAACATGTTGCTCTGGTCGAAGTAATCCGCTACGGGCATCACGTTTCTATAGAAGTTGCTCAGTTCCATTCTCGCCAAACTGAGCACGACGTGCCCCAATCTCGCACCGTACTCGATCTGGCGCTCCAGGACCCTCTGTCGCCAGGAGACCAGCACCACGCCGCTTATTGTCTGGATCTAGGAGCGTTCTGGTGTTATTGACAGGATCGAGTAGTTTTGAATTATATTTGGTAATTTGTATGTGAAGCTTTTAGTTAAATACTATTATTTTATCTATGCTTGTGAAATGATCATGCCAAATCTAATATCGTCTAGAGTTATATGAAAAATAAATAAGCATATTTTGGTATGAAAATAAAAATTATAAAATATATGTATATCTACGTGTATACTCAAAATGGTACTTTTTGGTATGCTATGGTCGCGCCACGTAAAAAGAACGCTAGCCTTCAAGCTGCGCAAAGGCGATTTATCGGTCTATATGGTGGTATGAGGTCTATCTATATTTTAATGTACCTACCAATAACCATTATACGAAGCCGCGAGCGAAAGGTTAATTCAAAAATAAAACAATAGGTCTATAGTACCTACTTCAGTGTGCGAGATTACATATACGCAAACAGTTTCTTTCAGCGTTCTTTTTACATGACGCGAGGTATACCCTGAAGAAAGAAAAATGGAGATTAAAGTTAGTTCTTTTGTATGTCAAATATTTACATTCTGAAGAAAAAAAAAGATATTATCTGAGTAATTTTTCTGTACGCGTGTTTGTCACCTAACTTCTTCTAAAAGGCTGGACCGATTTCATTGAAATTTCGTGCGTACATTTCAAAAGGTTCATGGATGATTTGAAAACACAATTGGACCCGGTAAGTGGTGCCTCTGTCGGTATGTCAGACATCAAATTAGGTAGTTGATATTCCGGGCAGCACGACTGCCGAAATGTCGGTTATATCGCTACTCGCTAGTCTTTTATATTTTTTATTATATGTTTATTCGATCTGTTTTGTAATCTAGTAGAAGATATTGACTAGTATAAATCAGTAAATAAGTCTTCAAATATGTAAAGTAAATAAATAAACGCTTCACACTCAACGGACCCCAGTACGATGTACTCCTGTGTCGGGGGTCCGGAAACACACACAATACACAAGCACAAATACCCTGACCACGACAAATATCTATAATTATGGCCAATACAAATGTCTGTCGTGAGTTGGGATCGAACCCGCGACCGCCAGCGCTAGTGCTGTGACCTGTGTGTAGTCATATGCTACTTTAATTTCGTATTATAGTAAATCATTTATTTATTTACCCTATGATTTGTTCATGTAAGGTTATAATATATTTGTTTTAAAAGCAAAAATTAATTTTTAATTGTTCGACAGAAGTTCTAGAAAAATATGTGACCCTCACTTTGCATGAATCATGACATACGAATTTACGTATTTACTCGATCGCGTGTATAATTAATGTGTTTATTATTAACTAATACTGTGACTTTGTATGTAGAACTAATGTGAGGACAAAATACTTATACAAAAATTACGTTTTTGTATATTTTGAAAATTTCTTTCAACGGGTTTACGAAATGGTGACAGTCACTTAGCTAACAGCTTTAAAGACAATACCTACATCACTCACTCATCATAATCACTTCAGCCTATCGGAGTCCACTGCTGGACATATGCCTCCCCAAGTTCGTAAGTAATTAATATTTTCTAGATTGAACAACAATTAAGAGAAAACCGTAAAAGCAAGACTTGGCATTGAAGTGCATCAGGTGAGGCCAAACACAGTTTTCTGAATATTTAGGTACATTTACAAACTACCATGTACTTAAAAAAACACAACAATGGTTTTACAAAAATGGGGATTAATAGCTTGAAAATTATACTAAATTATATTAATATAAGTACCTACTCAAACAATTGTTGATATAATTTATTATGTATAATAATCTTTAACTCCCAATTGCGGGTTCGATTTATGGCTAACGCGAAAACAAATTATTTCTTCTACTGATAAAGTCTTTGATAAGCCTATCACAAACTTATGAGCGAGGTAAAACTGTCGCCAACCGGCTATTATAATAATAATACTATAATAATAATACTATAATAAAAACGTTTATTCGCACTCACATACATACATACATCGCTATACAGACAACTTAAAGACTAGACAAAAAATCAAAATTACAACATAACAGCAAATAACAACAATAACAACAACAATACTATTACTCTCTAAAGCTCAATTAAAAAGTGAAGTACCTACATACGAATCCTCATATAGAAGTCGGTTAACATGCCCTTAACACACCAATCAATTCTAAGTGCACAATTACTTATTGTGCTCCCCGAGGTACAGTTTCATTACAATTACATTAGCCGACCACACGGCACACGTAGCGTATGACGATCATTACTTAAATTGTACTTTATATAGCAATTTAAAACTGCAAAATCGTTTGAAATAAATAAAATTAATGAACTTCAATCCTTTTTAGAGTATCTAGCGTATTTTGTTTATATATCTTTCTCTCTTTTACAGGAGAAGAGTGATGCCTTGGCCTTAAGCACAGCCATGTATTTTCTAGCTTTATATACATATATTATAATTTACAAGCTTATACTTCATTTTTATGAATTTACTATGGTGTTGTTATCACCTGAAATTGTTTGGCAATGACTCAAACCATTACAAAGATTATATTGGAAGAAAGTGCTTTCATATTCATAATTATATACCAGCTTAAAAATCCATTTGTTTGTTAGCTTAGTGAGTTAGAGCAGCAGGAAATGTCCTCCTCAAAATCTTGCGCCCCCTCTGTGTAAATGTGATGTGTATGTGCGATGTGTTTACAGAATATCACAGCTAAATAACACTGCTCTTAACCAGTGTTGTGTTCCTGTGGTGAGTAAGGTGACCAGAGCTCCTGGCGGGGATTGGGGATAAGGTGTGCAACGCGCTTGCAATGCTTCTGGTGTTGCAGGCGTCTATAGGCTACGGTTACCGCTATCATCAGGTGAGCCGTACATTTGTTTACCGACCTAGTTGTATAAAAAAAACTTTTTTAAGGAAATTGTGCCTATGTCACTATACATATTAAATATAATTATATAAAATATATAAAAAAATCTATACTAATTAATAAAGCTGAAGAGTTTGTTTGTTTGATTGTTTGTTTGTTTATTTGTTTGTTTGAACGCGCTAATCTCAGGATCTACTGGTCCGATTTGAAAAATTCTTTCAGTGTTAGATAGCCCATTTATCGAGGAAGGCTATAGGCTATATATCATCACGCCAGGACCAATAGGAGCGTAGCACCAATGAAGAATGTTTCAAAATCGGGGTTTTTTCCTTTTGAGAACTTCCTCGAGAATTGGTCATATTCCACGGGGACGAAGTCCCGCGCAGAAGCTAGTGTTTAATATATACGTAAAAACATACTCGACAATATGCAAATCATTTGTTTTTGTGTACACATGCTTTGTTTTATTTCATAATTATACTCGTAGGTAGGTACAATTTGATAGATAAAATTGTATATGAAAATACTTTGATGAAATATAAAAATGAAATTAATAATTGAAATTTATTAAGTTAATCAAAATGATAAGTTTGGCCCATGAGGGGATCGAACCCGCGACCTTCGCGTTATTAGCACGACGCTCTAACCAACTGAGCTAATGGGCCGTTGTCATTTTGCGCGAAAAAAACGACCAAGTCAGACACGACTCACCAATGACTTGCATATAATTTATTCGTATCTATATTATTCAACTAGCTTCTGCGCGCGACTTCGTCGGCGTGGACTACGCTCCTATTGGTCTTAGCGTGATGATATATAGCCTATAGCCTTCCTCGATAAATGGGCTATCTTACGCTGAAAGAATTTTTCAAATCGGACCAGTAGATCCTAAGATTAGCGCGTTCAAACAAACAAACAAACAATCAAACAAACAAACTCTTCAGCTTTATTATATTAGTATAGATATAGATTATTATTTGTACAAGAATCTCTAACAAGTTAATACTCGTAGTTGCTGTAAAGATACACCGACGGTGTACCTATTGAGGATTCCAAGTCCTTGACACACTAGCCACAAAATTTCATTTAATCAACCTTCCTGGATCGATTAATAATTTATATCGGCAAAGGTTGAGAAATTCGTAAATGACATTATCATTATTTATATAGCTAGAGCAATTAATGATAAATAATGTTTCAAAAAGAACTTTTTAACCTCTAGATTCCCGGTTCCTTCGAAGGTAATTATACCTAAATAAAATTTATCTATACTAATATAATAAAGGTGAAGAGTTTGTTTGTTTGTTTGTTTGAATGCGCTAATCTCAGGATCTACTGGTCCGATTTGAAAAATTCTTCTCGTAAACGGTTAAAGCTTCGCACAAATCATGTATGACAGAATTGGTCCTATTCCAAGCGGACGAAGTCGCGCGCAGAAGCTAGTTATGTATACAAATCATCTGCTCTGCCCCTCTACACAAGTGGCATAAAAGCTAAACGAATAGAACAGAATTCTTAATGTATGGCAATGACACTAGCTTTCGACATATATCGAATGAGCTAGTGATTCCTATACATTGAGAATTCTATTCTATTCGTTTAGCTTTTATGCCACTTGTCTACAGGGGCTCCTCATTTAATAGTTATTTAAACCTCAATTTGTAGTATGTAAAAAAATTGTGTGCATTTCCTTGAGCGCACGGTTTGTGCTACCTGTCCGGGAAAATATAAAAACGTAGCACTACATACAAACACACATACATTTAAACGTTTTTGTCTCTTTATGTTAAGGTTACGGATAGATTTTTATTTCGGATATCCGATAGTTTCGGCTACGGTTGCGAGGTTCAAATCATCCCCAGTTTGAATCTTAATATTTGAAGTTTTTTAATTCTAGTACAATAAGTTAAGCAAATTCGGTGTTATTTCATCTGGAAATAGAGAATACTATCATCGTCATAACCCATCGATAGCTAATTTAAATTATATGTCTGAAAACTATTAATCAAGTATTTTATCTCAGCGCCAACTCGTGCACTTAAGAATCACTCTCTATCTTTCAACTAGCTTCTGCGCGCGACTTCGTCGGCGTGGACTCCACTCCTATTGGTCTTAGCGTGATGATACATAGCATATAGCCTTCCTCGATAAATGAGCTATCTAACACTGAAAGAATTTTTCAAATCGGCCCAGTAGTTCCAGAGATTACCGCGTTCAAACAAACAAACAAACTCTTCAGCTTTATATATTAGTATAGATAGAGCAAGCAAGAGCGGTTATTTTCTCAAAAAAATGCCATCACCGATCGCCGGATCACTGGATTCATTTCAATCCCTAATTATCTTTCATCATAGCTGCCACTGTAGCAAGAGGTAAATCATCGTGATCTTCGTCATGAGCCAAATCAATTCGCGCGCTTTCGCGTGCCGGACAACACAAGTCGTTTATCGTTGCACAGTCCCGCTAATCCCGCGGGATCCCGCTCGATTTATGTGCGGGACTGGTCCCGCAAAAATAGTGCGGGATCCCGTTATTTCGGGATCCCGGTATCCCGGTATTGCAATCCTTAGTTGGTGTGATCGAAAATAGGGACTGCGTAGTGGCATAGCTTAATATAAGAATCCTATTTCTAAGAATTACATGTCTAAGGGATCCACAGTATGTTTATTATGGAAGTGGATTTTTTGGCACGCCGCGATAAACTAAAGAACATGTAACAACTTCATCTGCTCATAGCTTATTTTGCGACAACTGTAATTCTAATTCAGAAGATTGAAGAATTAAGGCACTTGTATATTATGTGTGTTTTTATAATACTTTATCTAACTTTAAAGGTTATAGAACTGCACTGAGTAACAACACTAAAGCTATTCCTATAACAACGTACTGCACGAATTCCATCTTGGGAGGAGCGAACTTTTTTTTTAATCTTCCGAAGTTTATCAATGCAAAACCAGAGCCTAGCTAAATGCCTGTAGATCTAGAATTAGTGACGCTGTATTTCATGCAAGATATTACTAATTTTGTACTAAAACACAGTTTATATATTATTTTCAAAAGAGTAACTGCGGAGTTTCTTGCCGATTCTTCTCTGCAGAATCTACATTCCGAATCGGTGGCGGCTTATTTTTAAAAACTAATTAACCACTAAAATTTAATTTTTGTAAAATGACGATTCGAAGGTTCTCATGGGCCCTGTTTGAATAAAGTGATTTTTTGATTTTGATTTTGATCTTGGTCATTAACATTAGGTACACGATAAAATAATGTATACGCCTACTTCAGAATATATCTTACCTTGGATATAGGTATCTTACTCTTAACTGTGGATAGTGCCATTGATTGTACAATTACTTAGTCTATACATAGTTTAAATACTGTATCGTAATTTTATTGTGCAATTGTTTTTTTATCCCAAATAAATAAATAAAAAAATAAAAAATACCTTATCTGAATATTCAGCGACATCCCTCATAGACCGAGGGTATCCAGACACGAGGTAGGTCTTCGCCGTGGGCGCCATCTTCATTTCCAGCATCAGTACTTCTGTCACCGTCTTGCTCGACAATGCCCCGAAGTCTTGCATATCTGTTAAAAGTGCTGTGTTAAATATATAAACCATTACAATGTTTGTCTACAAGTATTTTTTTTTCTTTCTTTCCCCTATTATAAATACTTTTATGTGTATTATCATATCCAAGCAAATATTGTGTTAAAATCTTATTAAGTATAGTAATGATTTTCTGATTTTGTCCTATTTGATACATTGGCGAAAAGAAATGTTATGAAAAACCACGGTAAAAGTGAAACTTTTTTTCACATTATAGACATTTAACTAAAAAAATTAAGGTTATTCTCAACTAGCTGTTGACCGCGACGTCGTCTGATAGGTTTAAGGTATAAAAATCGCTTTATCAATCTTACCGCGCGGCCGACCGTCACGCGACATGCAACACACAGACGAAAAAGTTTAAGACGATGTAATAAAAGTTTCACTTTAATAAGTACATATTCACAAGCTATAACTCCTTTCTATGATGCGATTTGCGAAAATTCATAACCTAGGTTAAGACCTAATTTGTCTAAGAGTTTAGTAGTTCGGTAAAAATACCTACATTTTGAAGGCTTAGGTATATTTAAGCATAAAGGCTTACGTTTTTAGCACCAAACTTTTTTTCGTAGCCAAAAAATAATATCTAATAAAACGAATACGCACGAAAAGAAATGTTAGATAGGTACATAAAAGGTAAAAGTACATCATATTCTATGTCATCGCCATCACAAAGGAATGAAGACAAGTTAATTTCAATGTAAAATCGTTACAATGAAAGAAACAGCCAAAGAAACTTCTCTAAATAATCCAATGAATAATAAAACAAAGGCAGAAAATAGGTGATTGTGTCGGAGACATGTGCGGGCTCCCATGGATAGGACGTGCGTAATTATTTACAATTACTTAAATTATTGATCATTCCATGGCATTATCAATATTTCTCGTGTTTTTTTTTTTATTATTATTGTAGTCATAACGGTCAAGGTGAAAAAGTATCGAAGAGTCGTTTGGTATAAAGATAAATTAAAACGTTTAAATCCAGGGCAGTCTTAAGTATATTCCACGCCGGGGTGCGGGTAATCAGCCCGCGCCCCTGCTGTTGGAAAAAATGAGTTTAGAGGTCAATAAAATTTCCAATTTCAAGTATTCGGCGCCCCCTAAGCCCCGCGCCCAGGTTCGCTGCACCCCTGGAACCCCCGGGTAAAGACGGCTCTGTATTAAATCGTAATATTAAATGATGAGTCTTTTTTTTCTTTTGTGACAGATAAACGCAGAAATGGAATGGCAGTGCCCAGCAAAAAGAAAACAATTTTTGATGTCCAAATTTACAAAATATGGTAGTTTACCTACTACCTGGTAATATTTTAATAGAAATGGTTAAATATTTTATAATAGATAAATAGTTAGAGAAAGATTTAAATATACATAATTTAAATATACATAAATTAATAATAAAGACTGACACATCGAAAAAGCAACAATTTTATTTTTCAGGGATAGCTATAAGTTTAATGAGGTACTTAGACGACGGCGACGGTGGTGACGTCAAAGAATGCATGAAGAATATCAGAATAATCTAACAATTCGATCGCAACTGCTGCGACACTATTGACTCTGACCTTAGGCCACGTTATGTACTTAGGTACGTATAATTATCATTAAGGTGTTCTATTGAACATAAACTACATAATAAAAATGTTTACTTTTCGGAGGCGCTTTGACATAAGTATGCGTATTCTAGATTTTTAATGTTATGAATTTCCGCAAATCGCTTGGTAGAAAGGATCTGTAGCTTGTGAATATTTACGTATTTCATATCGTTTTTTTTTTCGCTAGTCTACCAAATATGACAAAAATAGAAGGTGTATGGTGCGATTAGAAGGGCACCATTCATTATGAGCTTTTACCGCCGAGCCATCGATTCAGATTTTTACTATGAACAACTGATGCGACTTGAGCAAGCAAGAAATTGAGATGCGGCCAGAATTAATCAACAGAAATGGAAACAGCCCCTGTCTGTAGACAAGTAGCATACCTAACAGCTAAACGAATAGAATAGAATTCTCAATGTATGGCAATGACACTAGCTTTCGAGATATATCGAATGAGCTATTGTCATTCCCATACATTGAGAATTCTATTCTATTCTATTCGTTTAGCTTTTATGCCACTAGTCTACAAGGGCTGTTTCACCAGTTGTGGATAACGCTATTTGATGGATGACGGTCCAACAGATAAGTTTTAGAAGTAAAACTTCTTTACGCACGCTTGACTTGGTGAGTAAGCTAGTGAATGCGTGACAAAACGTTACGAAAAATGTGATTGGGCGAGGTGAACGGAAGTTGAGAGGGAGATATAAGTTAGTGATGATAGAAAGAGAGAGAGTTTCGTTATGTAAGTTTTACTTCAGTCGTGTGGCACACTCGTTTTTTAGGGTTCCGTACCTCAAAAGGAAAAAACTGAAATCTTATAGGATCACTTTGTTGTCCGTCTGTCTGCCAAGACCTTTTTTCTCAGAAACGTGTGGAGGTATCAAGCAGAAATTCATATCAAATACCCAAGTCTACGATCCATTACAGCTGTGAAAAAATCGAACTTCGAAGCCGCGCAATCAAAAGATTTATGCTACAAATTTTCGACACTAGCTCGCTAGGGAATTAAAACCTACAGGTTAATTTCCGTGAACTCAGAATCTTGAAATTTAGTAAGAAGGAACGTCTTATAGCACAGATAAAGGAAAAATTGCGCAAAGCACACATTTCATTCTCGGTGCGATTCGAGTCCGACTCGCACTTGCCCGGTTTTTTGATATATTCATTCTTTCTTACCATTGAATTCCACTACATTTATGAGACATTTCTAAATTGCAATTGTGAATATTTAAGTTGTAGTTTATAAATTGAGGTGAATCAGGTCCCCAATGGCCTGTTCTACCTTCTGTTGTTGAAGTCTATTCATAACTTATTTATATGTAACCTTAAAAAAGTAGAAAAAAATATTATAAAAGTGGAATCAGTCACATTATATTTTACCTACCATTCCCAATGGCGTACTGCTGGAGTAAATCCGTCATATTGATGTGCACGAGGCCCCGGTGCTCCTGCATGAGGTTGTCGCAATGAGTCACCTTCCCGCTTCCTGGGCCCCCTGCAATAGTACCTGGTTGGGTAAGCATTTAAACTACTTTTGTTATCTACATTTAATATTATTTTGTGGGAAACCTTATTGATCTATTCACAATAAAGTCTGAACTTATTGAATTGATGTCAACAATGCTTTCGCCATTTAGAGCTAATGTTAATATGGACGTCCTCCGGCCCGCTGGACCGACGATCTACGTAATGTCTGGCGCGAACTTGGGGAGGCCTATGTCCAGCAGTGGACTGCGATAGGCTGATGTGTGTGTGTGTGTGTGTGTGTGTGTGTTAATATGGACAAAAACTCGAGAGATATCGTATTTTTACTATAGACTTTATTACTAAATTAGTTTTTATTTGCGCACCAATAGAGGGGTCAATTTGAAAAATTCTATTTTTTTTGAAAACCAATTTGTTGAAAAATGTTAGACTCTGAATGTCTCACTTAATTTAGTGATTAGTTTAGTATGGTAGTATAGTTGCGCACTATTTGGTATACGAGTAAACCAATAGTACGCGTTGTATTTATGAGTTATATAAAAAAGAGATTAAATATCTTCTTGTGAAGATGAATGTTTTTCTACGTCGGCTTTTTACGAGTGTTTTAAAATTTACAATTCGAGATGGCCTAGCAGAAAATTTCAGTTAATTTAAAAAATATCAGCTAAAACAAGGACGCACCTTCGACACATTTCTGAGATTTAACTGAGAAAAGAGACACTTTCTAACAATAATAAATTGTTGGAAAGTGGTAGCTTTTTTTAAATACTTTTTATTAATCTTTATTAAGACTGCGCAGTAAAAATTGGTACAATATATAATACCGTAACGCTTATAATACCGCTTAATTTAGAGAATTATCTACCTCACAACCAAAATACTTAGTAACAATTAGATAATCAATTTTTTGTTCTAGACCTAATTTCAGATAATAACTTCAGTTTACTGGTATCAGATTAAGTTACCCAAAACAAATATAACAGGAACACTCGGTGGCTCGAACTTGACGTGGCTGGAGTTTTGCATCGGGAAGGGAACGCCGGACGGCGAGGATGGCCACGCGCTCTCACGGCGACTTCGTTCTCCCCCCGTCTCGAATTCTTCATTATTTTGTTCTAAACAATTTTATTGCCTTTACTACTTAGCTTACTCTACGTAAATATTAAGAAATAAAGTAACAGATTAGACAACTCACTCGCTGTATTAAAGCACAAACATTTAAATGCGCAATTCAAACACATCAAGAACTCAACTGCAAAAAATTAGATTATTTCAAATTTATCCCGTAACGACAATTTCGCCTTTTGTGTTGCGAACTTAAATGCTACTGAGGTTGAAATTGCTAATAGTCCTGTTGTGCTATTTTCTCCTTTGATTATAAAATGGTTTTAGTTTCTGTTGTATCATGGATCATTGTTGAAATTCTAAGTTCCATCAATTACGATGTCAATACCAAACTATAGGTCTATTTCGCCTTTGCTCTTTAATTTTTTTTACGTAACGTAGGTATGTTCTTGTTCTATTTTTAAAATTATAAAAGTAATTATAAAAAGTGGCGCCCAACGTGGGACTGACTTACCGGTGTCTAAGCAGATGCCCATATTCCATTAAGATAAATGATTTTAAAAAATCTTTTAAAAAAATTAAAAGTCCTTGTTATGATTAACCTTATGTTGGCACTTTATGATAATAATGTGTCAAAAACAGTCCGATATGTGGACAGTGGTCACACGTATTTAATTGTTCATCGATTGAAGGACGCGACCTTCGTATCGAGCATCAAAAATAAACTAAAACTAAAAATCTTTACTTCAAAATAAAACAAATAAAACGATGAACTATCATCTTCATTAGTTTTAACTGATAGAATTCTCTTTGGTTATTCGAAAGTTGTGCCTGCGGGAAAGCATTTCTGCCGGCGATCTAAATCGGGCGTGCATTGCGGGCCGACCGCTCTGGTGCAATTCTACCGCGCGACTAAACAACTTCTACTACCTTCTCCGTGTCTAGCACCTTCTTTTACGTGTATCTCTTTCGCACGCAACATAGCGCAACAGTTAGAAAGAGATGGGCGACACATTGAATAATTAAATCGACGCCTCCCTGAATGAATGCGTGTACAGTTACAGTAAAAATGCAAGGCCCTGCAAGAAAATGACTAATGGGATATTTGCTTAGGGTTAAGTCATGAGACGATTAAGGTCACTTAGTAAATTTTCAAGTCTCAGGGACTATCATTTATTCAAATGTGACACATAAAATAATTGATACGTTGGAAGAACTTTCCGTAGTTCTCAGAAGCATATAATCTAATATCGAGTCGTGTAATTATAAAAGTTTTAGGAACATTTGAAACGGTGGACGAAATAATTGTAGCACTGACTGTTAACGCATATTCAATTTATGCTTTTAAATGTTTTGACCGTTATTTGTAACGTTACATTTATAAGGGTAGACGAATTGAAATCCGTCAAAAATACGAAAAAAAAATGCGTGTGTACAAAGTAGGTACACATGTCAGAAGTGAAACTTCTTTGGCAAACTAATTTAAAAAAAGTGAATTAAAAAAAACTAATTGAAAATACAAAAAAAAAGTTATTGAAACAAAAAAACCAACGTCACGCAGTGTTCCCAGGCGGTCACCCATCCAAGTACTGACCGCGTGACGCGTTGCCGCGTTAGCGATCGCTAAAATTTTACCCCTCATGCGCCTAAAGAAGTTTCACTTCAAAAAAACAATAGTTGCTGATACTGTGATCATCTTTTTTGACTAGTTTTCTGTCTATTGGGTTCTGAGCCACTCTCGCGGCACACCTGGATGTGTGGATTTAGTGACGTTGGCTTTCAAGCTGGATATTTATGTAAAGTACATTTATAATTATCAAACAATTTTTAACTATATTTAGCTAGGTAACTGTCAAGTTACTTCCAGATTCTTGCCAGTAGAATCTACAAAATCCGGGGGTGGGTTCACATTAACATGATATTGCACAATTACGATTAATGTCTCGTAAACAAGACATTCGTAGACAATGTCGATATATCGAGCTCCGCAAAATAAAGATAAAAATAAATAAATCGGCCAAGTGCGTGTCGGACTCGCGCACGAAGGGTTCCGTACAATTGACTAAACTAAAAATAGTTAAATTTTCTGTAAAATATTTATTTAATTGTGACGCCATCTATGCCGCTATTAGAATCGATGAAGTTTTCCTAATTTCTGATAGATGGCGTTGGAGACTAATAAAAAACAAAAATATTTATTATTAAATATTTATTTTACTTTTAGTATTTGTTGTTATAGCGGCAACAGAAATACATAATTTGTGAAAATTTCAACTGTCTAGCTATCGCCGTTCTTGAGATACAGCCTGGTGACAGACGGACGGACGGACGGACGGACAGACGGACGGACGGACAGCGAAGTCTTAGTAATAGGGTCCCGTTTTTACCCATTGGGCACGGAACCTTAAAAACCATGGTAAATATTCCGTTTTAAATCATTTTAGTTACGATCAGTGTTTTTAAATCAACTTTTTATTATAATTTTGTTGTTAATGAAATAAAAACAAATTAAAGAGACCCGAGTGTTATTTAATGCATTGTAGCTTTGTTTCAAAACATTAAATTTAAAGAGGTTGAAAACTCTTGAAACTCTCAGAAGCTTGTTTTAATTTGTGTAAGTATAGACATAATGCTAGTTGTCTAATTTTTATTTCACATATTATATTGAAAAGAAAATGTAGCAAAGTAGTTATTATAAGATACAAAGCAGGGCCGGATTTAGAGTTCTGGAGGCCTTGGGGCAATAAAGGAGTGGAGGCGTCTTGGCCCCAAATGTTTTTTTTTTTTTGTAAATAAAATGGACAATTTTTTTAAAAGGTAAAACACGAAAAAAATATGAAATGAAAAGTTGTTTACTAGTGTTAGACTAATCTGAATTTGAAAGAAAAATCCGAAGTATGTGGAGAATCCGAAAGTAGGTGGAAGTTGTGGAAGCCCCTTTTTTGTGGAGGCCCCGCGGTGCTGTAGGCCCGGTTGCCCTCCCCTAAATCCGGCCCTGGTACAAAGGATGATCTTATCGCTGAAAAGCTATTTCTTCCAGGCAACCTAGAATCGAAAGAAATGGCCTTGCGCTATTAGAGGCGTACCAATTTTAATATTAACGTTTTTTATTAAATATACATACACAATATATACACATACATACCCACTTATTTATACATAATTGATATATTATATAGGTTCAAAACATTAATGACATTTTGTATTGATACATATAGACAAACAAGGACAAAATAAAAATCATTCCTATGTAAAAATTGTTAATTTATTTAACATTAAGTGTAATATAACATGGTGTGCGGAGATTCTGTTATACATACGTCTAGAACATTTAACAAATAAGTACACTATATCAGTACAAAAAAATATATTAATATAATAATATTGCCAGTTAAATATGTACAGATAAAATTTTCTGACTGTATGTATTAAAATGTTAATAATTATTTTAAACAATATTATTAAAACTTGGATAATTTAGATTTTTCTATAAAATATGAAATCAGCGATTTTTAGAAAAATGTTAGTGAAATTTTAGATGTTTTTTTTAAAAGTAAAATAACTTAGAAAGGCCACAATGGCCACAACTCTTATTTATATTTATTTGTTGCGCAGTATTGTCTTTAAAAATATTTCAAAAGTAAGTTTTTGAGACAAACTAATAATAACATTACCAAAAATACGAGTCCCTTTAAAAATATAGTCCATTTGTAAGCATTCAATAATACCAAAATTATCTACATAACTGATTACAAAAAATAACACTTTAAATATCATTCTAGGCCGTTAATTTCGTTTGAACATTTAATTATTGATAACAGATTACACAATTAATTACATTTTATTCTGCTAAAAACTTAATAACAAAATTTAAGCATTAATGATCACTACTGCCACACAATTTCAGTTATAAAATGAAATTATCAATAAATTAGTTTAATGTCATTTTTAATAAGGGGCAGTCCGTAAAATACGTCCTCAAATAAAAGGGAGCTTTGCTTAGCGTGATAAGATTTAACACGGCGGAGGAGAGGGGTCTATGTGACGTTTGCACTTCATTATTTTTTTTTTATAACTTGACACTTTTTAAGTTTTTTTATAAAGATAGGTCATCACGCCAATCAATTACTAAAATCAATTACTGTTAAATAGTAATATATTTACATATTTGTGTTTTATATTTTCGAAATAAAAAAAAAAATGGCATCAAGCATTGCCGACGTGATATTACTGAGTTAGCGACTTAGCGTGTTAAACGGGGAGGGAGGGATCCAAAATGAATATTATTTGCATAACGCATTTTAAGGACAGCCCAAGAAGACCAAGATTAGCAAAAATAAATTAATTTTTAAGACTGGATGTTTTATTGTTTTATCATACGTAATATCATCAAATCTCTTTTTTATCTATTGTAGTAGCCACCGTTTGACAATGATCTTTTCCTTTGTGTTAATTTTAAAACAATAGCAGGCTACATTGTCTATGGCAATATTAAGTAACTATTTAAAATTTTAAACTATAATCAAAGAATTACCATCTTTACCAAAAGTTAAGCGTAAACAAAGGATGGCTTATTATTCTAAAAATTAAACCATGAAATCATGGAGTGACAACTGGAAACAGTTTAGAAAAAAGTAAGTTAGTACAAAAAAGTCATAACTTTTTTTACACACTTATTAAAATAATAACAACCTTCAAGAGACTACAATACACTATTTTTTAAAGATATAATTTTATTATTAAATTTATTTCAATCACAAATACTTTATTCCAACTGAACTCAGTCAAAAATTAAATAAATGTCAAATATAATCTGTCATATCAAGACCTGATATGAAGAACATTGTATCTCATTTTGTTAAGTTTTCAGGAGAGCGTTTTACAATTTTGTTGCATTTTAATAGTGGCCAAGTAATGTTAAATAAAGCCGCATCTGTAATGTAGTAAATTGTTCTACTATTAATTTTTGCGTTTTGTAGTATGAACTTGACTACGTTCTGATACATCAAATGGAAATCTGTTTTTGTTCACGCTACAATGATTAAGAATACGATTGTTTTTATTTGAAAACATTAAATTATTGAAGTTATACTTCTTTTGGCGCGTTAGAAAAAATGATGAGAGTAAATTTTTACAATGCGCGTGTGGATACGAAGTAGTTCAAGCATGCATGACTAGATGCCGCTAGTTTTGCAGACAAGCAAGTAGTCTTTATCATTTCTAAGAGATGGCGTTGTGAACTAAAACATGAAAGTAGTCTTTATCATTTCCAAGAGATGGCGTTGTGGACTAAAACAAGAAAGTAGTCTTTATCATTTCTAAGAGATGGCGTTGTGGACTTATTGTCTAATTATTAAGTGGTAGGTTTTTTTGGAAGTATTTTAATACTCTAGCTTGGAGTATAACTTCTTACGTGCGTACATAAGTACACACACACTTTTTTTTTTCATACATATATATTTTTTTCTAGTGGTCGTATAAATACGGTTCCCAGTTTGAAAGATACATTTTTTCCCTCAGTATCTTGATGGTATACTTAGAAAACATTGTAGCATTAGTTACAATGTTCTTCATATCAGATGTCGATATTACTTTTCTTTTGATGCGTCGATTAATCATATTTTTTGTTTACGAATGTTGTATTTTGCTTCTTTACTTTAATGTGTGATGTCATTTAATTTTATGTAATATTTAAAAGTTAATAAACATATGTGTATAATAAAATATATAGTGGAAGAACAGTCATTAGTCTAATAGACGCTAATATACAAATCAAAATAAACAATTAACTACTTATCGCTAAGTAATATACAAAAATTATCAATACAACAAGATTTTCACAAAGTCTATAAAACCATTTACAACCTAATCTTTATTATGATATATTATATATGAATATAATAATACTCATAGTATGATTATTTTACCTTCTTTTGTGGACTAATGTTTCATGAACTACTGAATGAAACTGATGTAGCCAAAGGATTTCAATTCATAGGGATTAAGAGTTTAATCTGAGGTAGGGCACAGCAGGAAATTTTCTGCTCAAAATATGGAGCAGCCCGACTGGGGTAGTACCTCGACCTTACAGAAGACCACAGCTAAATAATACTGTTTTCAAGCAGTATTGTGTTCCTGTTGGTGAGTAAGGTGACCAGAGCTCCTGGGAGGGATTGCGGATAGGGTCGGGAACGCGCTTGCGACGCTTCTGGTGTTGCAGGCGTCTATAGGCTACGGTAATCGCTTACCATGAAGTGAGCCGTACGCTTGTTTGCCAAATAAAAAAATCCACTATGCCTCTATAATACATATTGAAAGATCTCTATATTGAGTAACGATTGCTATCAGTCTATGATAAAAATAAAGACCTAAGGCTTTAAGTGTTCTTCGAGGCGTGGTAAGGAGACCCATAAGGGTTATACATTCAGATCAGAAAGAAATATTTGTATAAATGCAAACATCTGCCCCGGGCAGGAGTCGATGAACTAAACCAATACAAATGGTTATTGCATTCAAAAACGAATACAAATTACTCGTATTTAAACATGATATGTAAAAAAACTTACATCAACACTTGAATACTAAATTTTTATCACTATAACAGATTCAATATTGTATGTCAACAAATAATATTTTTTATTCGATATAATTATAATATCAGAATCAAAGAATTACTTAAATATTAAGTAAACATTTAGCTAATTCCACATTAAAAATTGTCTTTCAACACATTTCAATATATACAAACACATTTTATTAGTTAATAAATAAGATTCTTACGTTAAATGGAATGTTCGACTACCACATACAAATTCTACGTCAATTTACAGAGAATAAACGACTATACCTACAAACCTACCTACGTTGTCTCATTTTGGTCGTATCTTCTCATAGAAAAATACTTGCGCCACACTGTTCGTCTCTCTGAGTAATACTTTTTTCTTGATAAAATTAAAATGTTCCAATGTGAACTCGTATAAATCATTTTCCATTTTCCAAACGGTCGATTGTTGTATTTTTTCTATTGTCCGTTGCGATGGGTTTATCTTTGAGCTTGTCTGTCTTAGATGAGACTTATTACTGTTTAGATAATGTTCGGTGGCTCCTTTGAACAAGCGCGGTAGACTTGCTTCAAGGACTGATATGAAGTCTAGCATTTCCTCAGTTACTCCTACTACTAAGTAGTGGTTGACGAGATTGTGTTTCGCTTGCTGTAGTGCCCAGGGACTGCCTGGTTTCCTGTAATTATTAAATTTAAGATTCTTAGATATATTAAGGTTATTAGATTTTCAGGCCTTCTCCACTTTAACTACAAAAACTATAAATTTTAAATTCATAAGTCGCGAATAGAAATATCTGACGAATTAATAAACTGAAGTTTGATAGTGAGAAAAAATTCTTCATATAATCATAAATTTTTATCTTTTTGATAACAGTTTAAATTTAAGAAGTTACAAAATAATCCTACCATTTTATGCCACAGCTCTATATCTTGTCCCTGACAGATAATATTGTCATTTCATTGTTTTCAAATGCTCATCATTGTTAGATTCTATACAAGCTGACCCGGCAAACGTTGTTTTGTATTAAACGCTATTAAAAAATAGGGATTGGTGGTAGATTGTGAAAATGTAAGGTAAAAAAAAAAAATTGCTAAAAAAATTTGCTTAAATATAGTTTACGACCTGTTCTCAGACCTACCAAATATGCACAAAATTTTTCATAAGAATCGGTCAAGCCGTTTTGGAGGAGTTTGGTCCCTAACACTGTGTCACGAGAATTTTATATATTAGATTATAGTCAATAATGTAACATAGAAGTAAACTATTATTTATATTATGTAACTTGAAGAAATGATATCATTACCAGCACTCGGCAGCGTGTCCGCAGAAGAAGGGAACCTGCAGCCACATGTTGTTGGGGTCACAGTCCGGCTGGCCCTTCTCCACACACTCATCAAATGTCTACAAATAATACCTATGTTGAATATTTTTGTAGGTAAAAAAACTAGTGTGCTTTAGATCACAGGACTGAAGTAAAACTTCTTTAGCAATACTGCCCGCCTGCCCGGCCTGCACTGTGTCTTGGATATACGAAACGTAACTGGCTATGCGAGAAAGAGAGAAAAAAATGTGTGCTCGCACCACTCTCTCTTGCTCCGTTCGCCTCTCCCGATCACACTTTTCGTAACGCTCTCGTCAGCTTAATCCCCAAGTCAAGCGTGCATAAAGAAGTTTTACTTCAAAAATCTAATACATGTATGTATTAAGATCCATCCTAATCCAAATGCATATAAAATGCAACTACAAAACCTAACGATCCGTTGGCGCAGCGGTCACAGCACTGTATGTCGCGTTTTACTTCAATAAATAAAGTGATCGCCAGCGCAACAGCCAGGGCTGTGAATGCTGCAAACGCGTCATCCAAACGTGTATTAGGCAACAGATAGTTTTGTATAAATAATAACCATAGATGCGGCATGTAATACGTACCATTTTATCGCCATGTTTTTTCCGCACAAGATGTGGACGGAAGTTATCTCCATGTCTTAGAAAATAATAATACGATACTAATCTATCTAGAGGTTTTCTTATTAGGTTAATAAAAATTGGTTTCGAAGATGTGCCCAACCTGTAAAAGAAAATATTGTAGTTATTGGCATTCCGAAGTAACATGCTAATGATGATCTTCTGGTAATGATTTCAAGCTGCCCAGAATATTTACCAATGCCAAATGAAACAAGTCATACTTCAAAGGAAATAAAAACCGGCCAAGTACGAGTCTGACTCGCGCACTGAGGGTTCCGTACATACAAAATTATTAAAAATATTTTTATTATATGTAACTAAAAATTTATTCTTGTAGCAATTTTTCCAGATGCATTAAACAAAATATGCAAAATTATGGATACACTAGCTTCTGCGCGCGACTTCGTCGGCGTGGACTCCGCTCCTATTGGTCTTAGTTTGATGACACATAGCCTATAGCCTTCCTCGATAAATGGGCTATCTAACGCTGAAAGAATTTTTCAAATCAGCCCAGTAGTTCCAGAGATTACCGCGTTCAAACAAACAAACAAACTCTTCAGCTTTATATATTAGTATAGATTAGCTCAGTTATAACTGTACAAGCCTAGTAATTTTATAACGTAAAAATGGAAAATTTCCAAGTAAGTACTTCTGTACCATATTAACATTTATAACAATGTTATAAATTATTCAACATAAGGTTTAAACAGCAAATAGGAATAAATTAATGCCTATTAAATCTATTTATAAATTTAGTTGTTCCACATAGCAATAATATTTAGAAATTATTAATAGCACAGTTATCTGTAAATCATTAAAATTTTAGTTTTGTATTTTAAATATATATTTTATATATATTTTTTACGTTTTATAAAGTTTTGAAGTTGTGTTTAATTAAATACTAGCCGACCCGCACCCACTTCGTTGGGCCTTAATTATTATTTTTGTGGTGCAAATATATATATAAAAGTTTTCCTCTCGCTCGCATTTCTATGACTTGATTTACATACACTATTATTTTTCATTGAATTTTTTGTTCATTAACAACAAAATAATAGCCTTTATCACTCCTGAATAGTGTAGCTTTCTGTTAGTGAAAGAATTTTTATGATCGGATCAGTATTTGCGAAGATTACCCCATACAAACAAACAAAGTTAGAAACTTTACCTCTTTATAATATTAGTATATATAGCTATATATATTGTTTTATAAAATTTTGAAATTATATAAATATAATCTCTATCAATACATTGAAATATGTTTTACTGTGATGATAATGTATTATTGATCAGAAGCAAGATGAATAAAAAAATATGAGAAAGTTACAATTGAGAGCAGACTAATGATTGAAATAACAATTAATCATTAAATTAACAAAATATGTATTAGGAGCTTTACAGCAACCATGGTCACGGGAGAACCCAACTTCGGGCATGTTAGAAAACCTAATAAACCACAATAAAATCCAAAATAGTTGTTTCATTTCATGCATAATTAGTGAAATTCGCATAAAAATTAAAAAAACAACAGTAGTGTTTTAGTTCTCTGCTACATTTATTTATATATTTGTTACTTTAATAATTACTAGTGGAAGCTTTATTGATCTATGCATTAGTTTTATGTTGTTTGAAAATATAACAGAAATTGTTTGTTTCTAAATTAAAATGAAACTATATAAACTTTTTTTACAATCACACTAAAGCTCATTAAAATAGTTGTGTTATGGTTCTAAATATAGACGCTCACCTCTCGAAATTGAGGAATGCCATATGGCCGTGGTAGAGAGCAGGCTTCAACTCCTGCCACCTGGTCACATTCTGAGCGAACTTGTACTGGTTGCTCAGTGACATGACGTGCATGTTCGCGGTTATATTGATATGCAGCACTTTAAAGTGATTTTTCTTACACAAATCGTAAGCTACACCGACAAAACTTGTAGACCCAGTTTTGGGCACTCTGTTGTATATAACCACTAAGTCGTCGTCATCTTTTATCGCGTCTTTTGGATAGAATTGCCGAGATTCCGAATGCGATTGAACTAGTTTGAACTCTGGAAGAAAACAATTTTTCATACCACCGATTTCTCTTACGCGCTATTAATTAATTTCGTTCTCATACTAACCTAGTTTGTGATAAGATTCCTCTAATCGTGCTATTTCTGACTGGAAATATAGAACGACAATAACAATGACACAGAGACTTGAAAATAGCCATAATTTATGAACATTCAACATATCGTCGATAAAACATACGGTACTACACTGTTTACACTACACTGATATTAGTAGTACTGACATAATTTAAATATGAGTTCATTATAAATATAAACATTCCCACTACTTGGACACCCACACTAGAAAATAACGTAGTTTTTAAGTGAAATTAGTTCAGTTCAAGTCAATCGCCATGACCATGTTTGTTGACAGTATCAGTATCAGTGTCAACTGTCATTAAAGAAATACAGATTATGAGAATACATGAACACTGACAGGTAGGTACGCGCGTATAGTGCGCGAAATCTATGGCGAAATTACATTCATCCATGTAATTTTAAACACACAAGTGTGCTAATATTTTGAAAAAAGAAACAAGTTAAATTGTATGTCGCAATAATCATGTATTACCTGTCGGTATGGTCTAAGATCCGAGAAGCTAAATCTTCCCTCATCTGTTGATTAGATTAAACAATTTTTTATAGGCTGATTTCAATATTGTGAATTTATAAAAACAACCTCTGCTATCATAAGCCTGCTGCAATATTTTTTAATCTTTTCCCTCTCATGTTAATTACATGTAGTAAGCTAAAACCGTTAATATTTTACATTATATACCTGACTGTAGTAACTTACCTGCAGCCAGGTCAGTAGCCTCAGTCAGTAGTAACCTGGCTGCAGGTAAGTATAGCAATCATAGAGATGGGTGCCTACTACAGTCAGGTATATAATATAAAATATTGACGGTTTTAGCTTACTACAATCATGTAATTAACATGAGAGGGAAAAGATAATTTTTTTTAAGTATTATTATTTGCCACGAATTTACATACAACTTCGTGATTTGCAGCAGGCTTATATGCTATATTTAATACGAAGTTCTCTGAGGATGGATACGTTGGTGCGAAACGCCGTCCACGGGATCTTTAGGAGGCGTCTCCAGCACCACATCTCTAATGCGTCGATTTTTCGGCGATCCTGCTGTCTCAGAGACCAAGTCATCAATCTGACCTTAGCCTTCTTGGTAATCCTCCTGTCTCCCCAAATCTTTCCCAGCACTTCCACAGCAGACCTGGCGATGGCGCACCGTCGTCTGATCTCGTCGCCACATCCTCCAGTACTTGATATAGCAGAGCCGAGGTAAATAATAGTTCTGTACCACTTCGCAGTTAGCTATCTTGTGTACGTAGACAGACTATCAGCAACTGTACAACTACTAATACTGAAGTTCTTTGGTCACATCTATAGAAATGAGAACTCGATTGGGAGACTGGTGGTTCAGGGCCGGGTGGAAGGCAGAAGAGCACGCGGTCGATTGCCAACCCACTGGATAGACGTCATCACAAGGGCTACTGGGTCCACCATGGTTCAGTGTACTCGCGACGCCTCCAACAGACAAGAATGGAAGCACATCGCCAGGAGAGCTACCCTCGGAAATGATATCGACCCACCAAACACCCCACCATGTGCCTCATCAGTGCAACCACTCTGACAAGAGTGTACGACTAAGAAGAAGTATATGCTATATATGGTGGCAGAGGTT
Source organism: Melitaea athalia (assembly GCA_905220545.2). Taxonomy (NCBI): domain Eukaryota; kingdom Metazoa; phylum Arthropoda; class Insecta; order Lepidoptera; family Nymphalidae; genus Melitaea; species Melitaea athalia. Next base: position 3,017,484 of record HG992179.1, read on the forward strand.
GTTTTTATAAATTCACAATATTGAAATCAGCCTATTAAAAATTGTTTCATCTAATTAACAGATGAGGGAATATTTTGTTATATCCCGGATCTTAGACCAGTATAATTCATTGGTAGTGATTCCTTATTTAAGTAGAAATCGTTAACAACAATTACTTTTACAGTATTACTCAAGTTTTCCATCAAGTTACAACATGTATTTTAAGTTAAAAAGTTTAATTTTAATTTTGCCTTACAGAAATAGATCGCGTAAAGTCGTAAACGCGTAAACTAATGACGCAACACATTCAACATTTTATAGATCAATATGTAAATAATCCAAATGACCAATTAGAAATATGAGAGATACCAAAAACAAAACTTTCACGCGCAATTGTACTGGTGTATCGATTCAGCCTGTAATATCCCACTGTTAGGCATAGGTAGGGAATGCAATCCCGCGGATCCGCAATCCCGCAAATGCGGGATCCCGCATAAAATTAGCGGGATTACAAATGCGGGATTACACCTGCGGGATCCGCAAGATTTGCAAGATTTTATTTTTTCCAGCCTGAATTCGCATAACAATGTGTACGGCACGAACAGTGTTGGATTTCGTAGTATAATTATACTATTTGTACCATTATTTCATGACTTGTAGTATGTAGTATCGTAAAGCAAGTATACTACGCGAAAATACCATAATTTTACCTTCAGGTCGATTGACTTCATTTATTGGTCGAATCGTTTTGTTTTTATTGTTTACCCTTCAATATAAAGAAATTATTTATCAGGCAAAAACCAGAGTCGTCAAGAAGCTTCAGTGATTCTCTATGTAATGTTTTACCAAGTAATTTGTATACTGGTGTACGTAGTATACAAATTCCTTGGTTTTTTACTATCTATCGGTCGTTTGACAAAGTAGGATGGATGTATTTTATGTACGAGTGTGAGTGAAACAATGATATGATACAGCAGGAAATTTACTGCTCAAATATGGAGCAGCCCGACTGGTACCTCGACCTTACAGAAAATCACAGCTAAATAATACTGTTTTCAAGCAGTATTGTGTTCCTGGTGAGTAAGATGACCAGAGCTCCCCCAGGTATAAAATAATGGGGTTTGGGGATAGGGTCGGAGACGCGCTTGTGATGCTTCTGTTGTTGCAGGCGTCTATAAGCTACGGTAATCACTTACCATCAGGTGAGTAGTACGCTTGTTTAATAAATATTTAAAAAAAAATGTACCTACAAATCAATCAATTTTAGATTACCGCAAGTCGGCAGTCGGTACTCGAAAGGAGAGTTTTCGCTTTTTTTTATCAAAAAATCGACGAAAAACGAAACGTAGTATAATTTTATATATTTTTTTCAGACTTTAATTCACATAAAATATTTTGGATTTTTGTCATTATTTCTGATCAAAATGTAATTATACTATTTGTTTCTTCTAAGTAAATTATATTGATTCATTTAGTGACTTCGAAAATAATTTTGTGGACTAATAATTTTAAAATATTGTAGGTACAATCCTGCAAATCTTGCGGATCCGCGGGATTAATGGTCTCAATCTTGCGGATTTGCGGATTGTCTTTTGGGTGCTGGATTGCATTCCCTAGGCATAGGCCTCTTCCCCATGTAAAATTATAGGAGAAGGATCGGACATCGGAGCTTAATCCACCACGCTGCTGCTGTATAGGTACGAGTTATTTTTTTTTATATAATTTTATTGTACTATCATTTTGACTTGAGTGTAGATTCTAATTATATATTTTAACTAGTGACCTGCCCTGGCTTCACGAATTCACGTGGTTATTGTTCATGTCCATAACGACACAAAGAAACGTTTTTTTTTATAAGAGTACTAGCTTGTGCGCGCGACTTCGTCCCCGTGGAATAGGACCAATTCTGTCATACATGATTTGTGCGAAACTTTAAACGTTTACGCAGCGGAAGCTCTCAAAAGGAAAAAAAAACCTGATTTTGAAACATTCTTCATTGGTACTACGCTACTATTGGTCTTAGCGTGATGATATACAGCCTATAGCCTTCCTCGATAAATGGGCTATCTAACACTGAAAGAATTTTTCAAATCGGTCCAGTAGATCCTGAGATTAGCGCATTCAAACAAACAAATAAACAAACAATCAAACAAACAAACTCTTCAGCTTATTATATTAGTATAGATATCACAAACGTCACGTGCTTACATTTTTTTAAAAATAGAAAATGATGCATATAATATCTATCCCAAAATAAAAATAAAATACCTATAATACCTATTATACTACCCAAAATGATGGTAGACAAAAGTACAATCTACGATTTTAAAAAATCCAATATTAAGCATACGAACTTATTTTTGTAGTTTGTAGTATGTAGCTAAGAAAACAATATTCAACAACAATAACATTATATAATTATTTTCTTGTTAGATACTAGGTTACATGATTTAATTTTTTGCCTCGAGTCAAATTTTTCTGATATAGTTTGAAGTTTATATTTTTAAACATGCTTTTTCGTTTCGACGATCACGATTCAGCCTGTAATATCCCACTGTTGGGCATAGGCCTCTTCCCCATGTAGGAGAAGGATCGGAGCTTAATCCACCACACTGCTTCAATGCGAGTTGGCGGATATATTCCCTACTATGAGTAACGATCGCTATCAGGTGTACATGATAACAACCGGGACCGACGGCTTAACGTGCTCTCCGAGGCACGGTGGGGAGACCCACAAGGACTACACAAACACCCAGACCACGGCAAACATCTGTATGGCCAATACAAATATTGTCGTGTGCGGGAATCGAACCCGCAACCGCCCGCGCAACAGCCAATCGCAATCCAGTGCTGTGACCGCTGCGCCAACGCGGCGTCCTTTTTCGTTTGAACATTCTTTATTGTACTGCGAACTATAAAGTACCTATCTTAGTAACATGGTTTTGCTATACATTCTTAAAGTAATTTGATTACTTAAATCAAACATTCTATAGATACTGGTTTGCTTAGATCCTTTAGAATCTGTCAATACTTAAACGACTCACACTCAACGGATTATAATCGGGAGTTTAAAATTATACCTACACATCACAAATCACAAGCACAAACGCCCAGACCACGATCAACATTTGTATGGGCTATAATAAAGTTTGTAATAAGCAAGGATCGAACCGAAAGCGCAAAAGTCAGCTGTTACCCCAACGACCTATTATACAGTACAGTTTTAATATATCATAGTTTTACCGTTATTTAGATACTCTTTGGCTGTTACCGCTGCACCAACGCGTCATCAAAATGTTACGTAGGTAAATAGTAAATACCTAGTTTATAAATAAATCACCATTTAATAGAGTCCATACATGCTTTAATACATTTATATTTAACCTAAGACCTAGGTCTCTTTATTAAAAGACTTCAAGAAAGGACGAAGCGAGAGAACGAAAGTAACCGACATAGCCCGCAGAATTAGCAAGTTGAAGTGGCAGTGGGCTAGTCACTTGTGTCGCAGGACCGATGGCCGCTGGAGCAGACGTGTTCTGGAGTGGAGACCGCGACTTGGCAAACGCAGTGTGGGACGTCCTCCGGCCCGTTGGACCGACGATCTCCGTAAGATTGCCGGCGGAGGCTGGATGAGGATTGCGGAAAACCGGGATGTCTGGCGCGAACTTGGGGAGGCCTATATCCAGCAGTGTTCTGCGATAGGCTGATGTGATGATGATGATGATGTGATGAAGAAAGGACATGGTTCTCAATGCCACTGTATTTTTTTAAGTGTTATCTCATAACTTCTTACTGGGTGTAGGTACCGATTTTGATGAAGTTATTAAAGTTAGATTTTTATTGTTTGCGAGCAAATATAATGGCGTCGTTACAAAAGGCTATTACTAATAGAAATCGTGCTATCGGTAATGTTATTTAATAGGATATCAAAACTCAACGCGAGAGTATAAACATGTCGTATAAAATGTGATACAATTTACAATTTTTACAAAAGTAGGTATAATGCAAGCCGCAGTTCCGACAGATAATTATAAATAATAGCAGTTCACGCTTCGAAATAATCAATACGTGACGGCCATGCTTTATTAGATTTACGTATTACGAATTTATTGCTACAGTGTGATTTTATTTTGTATCAAATAAATTTATATGTGTACCTTTAGGATAGTTTTTATTTTTTAAATTAACGAATTATTTTTGTTGAATAGGTAGCTAGGTAATTGGGTACAGGTACAGCCTTATGTCAAATACTAGTTTCTGCGCGCGACTTCGTCGGCGTGGACTCCGCTCCTATTGGTCTTAGCGTGATGATACATAGCCTATAGCCTTCCTATGGCTATCTAACACTGAAAGAATTTTTCAAATAGGCCCAGTAGTTCCAGAGATTACCGCGTTCAAACAAACAAACAAACAAACAACCAAACAAACAAACTCTTCAGCTTTATATATTAGTATAGATTAAAAATAAATTTGTGTTTTTTTTTTTCATTATTAAGGCTACTAAATTAACTAATACGAAAGTTTGAAACGAAGGATGAACGTTTGTTACTCTGTTACGCGAATATTGCTGATTGTGATGAAACTCGGCACGTAGACAGCTGAAGATTCACAATAACACACAGGCTAATTTTTATCCCAACATTCCCACGGAACCGGAAATTAAGCGGCATTACAAATTATAAAGATTATATTATTGCAAACCTTCGATTAGAAAGCGAATTTATTTTTACCACACAGACTACATCTATACTAATATATAAAGCAGAAGAGTTTGTTTGTTTGGTTGTTTGTTTGTTTGTTTGTTTGAACGCAGTAATCTCTGGAACTACTGGGCCGATTTGAAAAATTCTTTCACTGTTAGATAGCCCATTTATTGAGGAAGGCTATAGGCTATGTACCGTCACGCTAAGACCAATAGGAGTGGAGTCAACGCCGACGAAGTCGCGCACAGAAGCTAGTTAAAATATAAAGTTATCAACATTAGGTATATCCAGATGAATATATTTATTTACGTAGTGTAAAAAATCTGCTGATTCATAGGAATCACCCTTGATCCAATCATTATCTAAACACTGAATGAAACAGTTTCAAATCCCAAGGTAATTCAATTACCTACTCCACAAGCTATATCGAACATTTAGTTTTCGACGTGTCTTCATAGCGAACGCGTGAAGAGCGCGCGCGAAATATTTGTGCTATCTGTCGACCGTACACGCTATTATTATCTGTACCCACTGACATTCATTTTCGCGCCAAAATGTGGGTCATTTCACGTCCTATTTAATTCCGTTCGGAAATAAAATGTTTTGTTGATAAATCAGTGATATACTTGTACACGCGAACGCGATGTCGTTAATATGGTATTTATAATTACTTTTTTAATTACTTTTCACTTCCATTTTTTTAAAATATAATATATACATTTATTTAGCTTGACTTTTATAGTTGAATGTTTATTTTTTTTGTCACGTTAAATAGGTACCTACTTAACTAAATATTTTTTATTAACATGTACCTACCTACCTACTTTTTTAATATTCTTTTGTACTTTTTATAAACTAGCTTCTGCGCGCAACTTCGTCGGCGTGGACTCCGCTCCTATTGGTCTTAGCGTGATGACACATAGCCTATAGCCTTCCTCGATAAATGGGCTATCTAACACTGAAAGAATTTTTCAAATCGGCCCAGTAGTTCCAGAGATTACCGCGTTCAAACAAACAAACAAACAAACAAACAAACAAACAAACTCTTCAGCTTTATATATTAGTATATAGATAAACTGAAGTAAACAGAAGTATCGAAGGTACATAATAAAAGGACGCTTAGAACTTAATTGCAGAGCTAACGAGACAATAAATAGAAAAATCTACGCTTGCGACTAAGAGACATGCAATTATGTGTGTAAACTATAGATCTCGTAGGTACGGGTCGGAAAATGACGCTGTATATGATAAAACATCGTTCATAGAACATCGCTCATGTAGAACAATATATCGATATTTTAAAAAAAACGATGTATGCATCCTTATCGACAGACAAGTGCAGTACTTACAATACATATCAATTTTTTTTTAAAATTATATAAACAACAACCACGGGCTCGTAGTTGCCCTTGCCATTTTTTACTACATAAAATATTTAGTACTATACGGCATGCGTTTTTTTACAATAGTTTAACTTCAGACCAGCAGTTCTAATGACAACTTTTCGTTGTTATAACGATATTAGGTAAATATGCAATAAATACCTATATCACGATTACGATCGACGAGATCACGATTCAGCCTGTAATATTCCACTGTTGGACATAGGCCTCTTTCCCATGTAGGAGAAGGATATGATATATATATGAAAGAAATATGATTAACTTATGAAACTAATAAATTTATAAATATATAAAATAATACATTAAATACAGTCTAATTGAAAAGGAAAAGATTATTGAAGGCATTATCTTAACATTAATTTCTTTAACACTTCAAATTCGCGTATTGCGAGATATGCCTACATTTAAAACGTACCTACCTACTGATTATATATTTTTAAATAAGTTTAACTACAATGACACAAATACTCCGTTAATAAGACACCGGAAGGCGCGATACACGTGTACTGCGAGTACTGTCACCCTCAGTTTAGGGGATATGAGTGAAAGGACTACCGAAATAGAACGTCATAATCATTCACTGCTCCATCCCTCAAATATCGGGAAATTGATTGCGACAGCCGAATTACTTTTGACAGACGTTCACTATAGTCTATTCGCGTTAAGAAAATAGTGAATCATCACTGTCACTTAGCTTAGCAACGAAACCAACGAAATCGTAGTAGGTATTTTAGAACGCCTGTTTCAATGTTTTAATTAAGTGGTCAATTTGAACACGGCATCTGTCAAATAGTCCAGGTTCCCTTGTACATTTTTTTTCACTTGATTACTATCAAGCTAATTTTCCGGGAGTAGCTTCATTTAATCATTTTGATGAGACGAACAAAAATTTCCTCTACGAAAACTCTCGATTGTGGTAGCTAACAGAGGTAGCAGGGGATAGAGCGTAGGACCGACGACGACAAGGCGACGAGTCGTAAGGTCATCAAAAATTGTTTTTTTTTTTCTTTTAGTTAGTTAATATTTATATAATTTAATAGTAATATTGTTCTACAAATTGCGTGGTACGTTATTCCGGTCCTACGCTCAATGCTGCTCTTCTCTTCTTGAAAAAAAAAACGAATTATTTGACAGATGATTAGTTAATTTTTGCGTTGATCAGCCTTTGGGAAACCGGGCGTTAGTCTTATTTGGTAGGTTGTAATGGTCTAAGATCTGAGAAGGTAAATCTTCCCTCATCTGTTAATTAGATGACACAATGTTTTATAGGCTTGTTTCAATATTGTGAATTTATAAAAAAAAACCTCTGCTACCACAAGCCTGCTGCAATTTTTTTTTAGCTTACTACATGTAATTAACATGAGAGGGAAAAGATTTTTTAGAAAAAAATTTTTTTTTTTAAGTATTATTATTTGCAGCAGGCTTATGGTGGTAGAGGTTGTTGTTATAAATTCACAATATTGAAATCAGCCTATAAAAATTGTTTCATTTAATTAACAGATGAGGGAAGATTTTGTTATATTCCGGATCTTAGACCATAAGTAGGTATTATTAAGACACGAATGTTTGCATTTTAAAATTCGTTGCTTCGTAACACACCTCGTAGGACTATAAACTTTCGAAGATTTATGAGCAGCACTGAACTGTATACAATTATACACGCTTTTGACAGTGAAGCATAGCTTCTTCATTGCAAATCTTAAAATTGTAGTTAAATCATCAAACTAAAATCCGCCAAAAGGCACTGGGCAATAATTGATTAAGCTCCACATCTTTTCCGGGAGATTTAATACCTGAATTTCATAAGGCCACTGAAATAAATATAGCTTTACTACTTAGGTACTTTTACCCTTAGCTACTACTTAATAATGTCAATACTCCTAAAACATTACGATCCTGAAAAACGCTAATTATAAATTAACTAATAGTTTCACCGAAACACATCTGTCTATCACTCGATTCCTTATCCGGCCAACTGTATATAAACGAACGCAATCCACAGATTTGTCCAGTTCATCCCAGTCAGTTGTAACGATGCTACGTTTATTTTTAATTCTCTACATACTTCGACAACCTACAATGCTGTTGTAAACAAACTTTTAGAACAATTAAAGATAAATTACACAGATTAATAGGAAATATATTTTTTTTTGTATTGATTTTTAAAATAAAATAGAAAAGAAATGGAAGTGGATCGTATTCTTTATATTTTCGGAAGTTTTTCGCGTAAGCGTCAAGAGAGAAGGAAATCACTGGAGCCTTCATCAATAAGCGCTGGAAACAGCCCGCTGAAATGTAAGAATTCAAGACCAGCCAGTCAGAACACTTCAAATGCTAGGACCTCAGTTTATGAGAAAATTAAACTGAAAGATTGGGAGTGTGGAATATGCAGGCGGGAGTTGGTAGAGCCGAGACTTCTTGGTTGTCTCCACAGCTTCTGCACGAGGTGTCTCCAGGATTTGAACCATGAAGATGAGATCCAGGTCTGGGAAGACATTGATGGGGGTAAGTGGCTTCTTTCGTATGTGTTTCTTATCATGTAATGTAATGCAATATTGTATTATTTTATCTAAGAATATAATTCTATGTTTAAAAAAATTTTATGTATACAAATATTTCTTTATTATTGATATTTGAGAGTACTAAACCCAAATTTTAATCATATATTAAAAATAAGATAGGTTCGTTGCCTGTACCTAAGTAAAACAGATAAATACCTAGCTCACCGTGACTCGGAGAGCACGTTAAGCTGTCTAATAGTACGGAATATATCCGCCAATGCTGAGCTCTGCTCTGAATCTCTGATCGCTAAGCTCTTATTCTTCTCCTTCATGGGGAAAGAGGCCTATGCTCAACAGTAGGATACTACAGGCTGAAGCGTATGCGTATTTCTATTCGATACCTTTCAATGCAAAAATTTTAGTTTGTCAGTTGAGGTGAAACTGACCGAAGCGCTTTTTTTAACTACTACTGATAAAAATTATTAGTAACTAACTTATGAGTAGTATAAAGTTTTTCAGTAACCGCTGAAAAACCGCTTGTTTGGAGAGCGTACAAAATATTACCCGAATTACCTATATACCTATTCGAAAAAGTTATTTATTATCTACTTCTAGATAATGGTTACTACTCGTAACTTTATAAAAAACAAATGACAGAGAGTTGAGTCCTTATTGTAGGGTGCCTTTTTACTCAAAAATATATCCAGGTGCCCATGATTGTCATACAAGTAAAATTTAAACTTTATGAAGACTTTCGAATTGCCTCCAAGATAGTGCTAGCGATATAAGTAAAACTACTTACCTACCTAAAGAACATCAAACGACTAAGAACAATGAGCATTCAAATTAAAAACACATTGAAAACAGTCAAAATGTTTAAGAAACTCAACATTACATAAAAATATATACGGTCGAATTGAGAAACCTCCTCCTTTTTTGAAGTCGGTTAAAAATATTTCAAACTAAGAGATTAATTTAAAAAAAAACTAGAAAATGTCTTACACAATTTTGGACACGAGCTTCTGGATCACACTCTTCGAACTGCTGGATCCATCATAACCTAGCTAATATTAATCATCATACCTAGCTAAGAACAACCGAACAAGAAGTTTTTGTTCAGTGTTTCGCTACGAAATCAGTCCATCCGTTCGAGAGCTACGATGCCACAAACAGACACACAGATATTGGCGTCAAACTTACAGCAACCCATTTTTTTATTATGGGGTTATAAAACTTAATATTTGGTTATCTGGTATTCACTGACTGTTATCAAAGCGTACGAATTATGTTATTTAATATAATAAAGCTGAAGAGTTTGTTTGTTTGTTTGTTTGTTTGTTTGTTTGTTTGTTTGTTTGAACGCGCTAATCTCAGGATCTACTGGACCGATTTGAAAAATTCTTTCAGTGTTAGATAGCCCATTTATCGAGGAAGGCTATAGGCTATGTATCATCACGCTAAGACCAATAGGAGCGGAGTCCACGCCGACAAAGTCGCGCGCAGAAGCTAGTTATGTTATAATTTAATACGATTTTAAAACAAAATATCATTAATCTACCTATTCTATACTAATATAATAAAGCTGAAGAGTTTGTTTGTTTGATTGTTTGTTTGTTTGTTTGTTTGTTTGTTTGTTTGTTTGTTTGAACGCGCTAATCTCAGGATCTACTGGTCCGATTTGAAAAATTCTTTCAGTGTTAGATAGCCCATTTATCGAGGAAGGCTATAGGCTATATATCATCACGCTAAGACTAATAGGAGCGGAGTCCACGCCGACGAAGTCGCGCGCAGAAGCTAGTTAGCTATAAAATTACTCAACATTGTTATAAACTGATATGGTTTAGTCTGTTGTCTGTTCGTTCAGCGTCTTGCAAAGTCATAAATCTTTAAGTATCTGTTAATATGTCGATTACAATGTGTGGTAAAGGCCTTTATAAAACGCCTCTTTGATAAAATATCGTAATAAAGAATTAGGAATGTTCTGTAAGTATTTTCACATCCAAGTGATTTTGTTAGAATAAAATATTGGAAATGGGTCTATTTGTGCGAATAATTTACAAGAAAACTTTCAATTTCATAATAGATACAGTTTATACAATAAAAGAAAGTTAAAAAAAAACAACGGTACAAAATTCACTGATCAGCTACACAGCCGTTACAAAGCCTTTTTACTACTTATATAACTTTTTACATTTGCACTATTTTTCAGAAATATCGAGAACTCTAAATAAACAATAAAAAACATTATACACATCCCGTTTTATTATAGTGTTATGGTCGATTTACATCAGACGAGCGAATGCTCATTCTATCCCCACTATATCAAATTCTTTTAGTGTAAACAGGCGTAGAGCATTCTTTCGTTGTTATATATATGAATACGAGTGTTCGAAGATCAAGAAAGAATGCTCTTGTTTTAGTTCTAGCTCTTTGTTCGTTTGGTCTAAATCCACCCTTAGAGACACACATCACCCGGTGATCTGTGGTTAGACTTGACCTTGAGACCATAAGAAAAATAAACAAAAAATATTGAAATTCATGCTTAATAAATTAACATAGACATCTTGTCATTTGATTAAAACATTGTACGAGAAACTGGACAAACTTTTACTGAGGTAGGGCACAGCAGGAAATTTCCTGCTCAAAATATGGAGCAGACCGACTGGGGTAGTACCTCGACCTTACAGAAGACCACAGCTAAATAATACTGTTTTCAAGCAGTATTGTGTTCCTGTTGGTGAGTAAGGTGACCAGAGCTCCTGGGGGGATTGGGGATAGGGTCGGCAACGCGCTTGCGATGCTTCTGGTGTTGCAGGCGTCTATAGGCTACGGTCTTACCATCAGGTGAGCCGTATGCTTGTTTGCCGGACTCGTAACATAAAAAAAAAAAAACAAACACACAAGTTCACTGTTACATTTAGAGTACGTAAATATACTCGTAAGATTTGTAGCTAACATCGGGCGATTATTTGCTTTGATTTAATCTACTGTGTAACTGTGCTGTATACTGTACCTACCCATCTACTACATATTTATCACCCCTATATTTTTATTTAGGTAGGTAGAGCACAGGAGGATATATATCCTGCTCAATATCTGGCGCTCCCTCTGGAGAAGTACTTCAAACCTTACAGAATATCAAAGCTAAATAACAAAGCTCTTAACTAGTGTTGTGTTCCTTGTAGTAAGGTGGCCAGAGCTCCTAGGGTCGGGATAGGGTTGGCAGTGGGGTGCATGTCGGTCATCTCCTCGTGTTGCACTAATTAATTACGGAAATTTGATCTTAGGATTTACAGAGCAACATTTTGAATCTTAGAATATGAAGATTCTTTACCCAATAATCTATATATATGTATATATCTATATTATATAAAAGAGATATCCACCCATTGACTCATCACGATATCTCTGGAACCATAAGGCGTAGAGACTTGAATTTTGGTAGGAATATTCCTTTTGCCGAGTAGAGGTCAGCTAAGAACGGATTTTATGAAATGCCACAAGAGGGGGTTGCGGGGGTTAATAACATATATGGCAAAACAACGTTTGCGGGGTCAGCTAGTTGGGTAATATACTTAGAATAGAATTAACTTATATACTTAGTTATAAAATGTTTCAATCAGTTAATGTTAGCGATATTTAAAGAAGCCGTACGGAGGCTATTCTGTGGCCTCTGTCTAACAGGATTACTTCGGAATCATTTCACGACATACTAATAAGTAGGTTAAAATGGTCAATGAGGTTTAACCTTAATGTTATGTATTTAAAATATCTTAATTATTTTCACGGATGAGCTCACAATATTAATGTCAGCTGTTACAAAAAAATCTGTCATATCCAAAAGTTTAAATAAAAAAATGGTATTTAGATTTTTCGAATTTTCATATGTTTCTGTATTTTTAGGGTTCTGTACCCAAAGGGTAAAAACGGGACCCTATTACTAAGACTTCGCTGTCCGTCCGTCCGTCACCAGGCTGTATCTCAAGAACGGCGATAGCTAGACAGTTGAAATTTTCACAAATTATGTATTTCTGTTGCCGCTATAACAACAAATACTAAAAACAAAATAAAATAAACATTTAAGGAGGCGATAATTTTTTATTAGTCTAAAACGCCATCTATCAGAAATTAGGAAAACTTCGTCAATAGACTAATAATAAAAGTTTTCTAATAGCATCATAGATGGCGTCATAATTAAATAAATATTTTACAGAATAAGTATTTTACAGAAAATTTATTTATATTTAGTTTAGTCAATGCTACGGAACCCTTCGTGCGCGAGTCCGACTCGCACTTGGCCGATTTTTTCTACTATGTACCTACTGACATCGCTCTGGTCTGGTAATACGTGCACCGTGTGGGCGCCTACACACCATTGCGGGTTCGATTCCCGCTCGAAATGTACCTACGGTATATATTTGTACAAATATTTTTATCTAGTTTGGTTGTTTTTCATTGTGTTTCTCCTAATCGTGCCTCGGAGAGCACGCTAAGCAGTCGGTCCAGGATGTTATCATAGACACTCAAAAGCGATCATTACTCATAGTCTATTTTGTTTTAATCTAAGCTCATAGTAGGGAATATATCCGCCAACCCGCAGTGGAGCACCCTTCTACGTGGAGAAAGAAGCCTGTGCCCAGAAGTGGGATGTCACAGGATATTTATCAACTCCACTATGAATTATGCACAATTTCACAAAAATTAAAGATCATTTTTTAATTATTCGGATACGCGTTGTATAAGGTCATATACGAGTAGGTAGGTAGGTACATGTAGGTTGTCTTAATTTTTTATCAATGTAGAATGTAGAATTAGGTAATTTTTGAAAAAGGTAAAAAATTTATGAAAACATTGTCAAAACATTATTCTAAGGTCAAAACATTACAATATTTTTGACTTAGAATAATAAAGATTTTTGATTTTGTTTTAAAAAATTCGTTGTTCAGGAAACATTGAAAAAATAGTTATTCATAAATAGAAATGTGATTATTTATATAGTACCTACTCGTAATTGCGTTTGTATACTATCTCATTGATGCCCGGAACAAGTTTAATGCACTCTAAATATAGCCGTGCCACCCGGCTCGCCGCTATGCGATACGGATAGAGGTGACAGTCGTTTTGTTATTCTTTTTTTTACCTTTTTTTATGTTTACATTACAAAATTTTTATTTTTTTTACCTTTTTTATGTTTACATTACAAACTTTTTATTTATACTGTTTGGAAATTTCGTTATCAATTGTTTTATGAAAAAATAAAATGTCCAAAAGTCATTCTATAACGTTTATTTTAATAAATTTAGTATTGGTAAATGTTGACAATAGTCTTATGAAGTAATAAAGGGTCAAAGAACAGTGTCTAACCCAAACCTTACCTCATTCACTTATCATCAATTTGTGGACTGTGTTCTGAATATTTAGGAAAGCTTACTCTTTTGAAACAATCATACTAATCGTAAACTCGTAGTGCAATTGTATTTCGTAGACATTTTAATGAGTAGTAAAGGGCAAAACACATGAGAGTTCGCGCTATAAGTTTCGGCCCTTAGATCCCGGCAGCCCCATTATACACGGCTAAGATTGCCGGTGGTGGCTGGATGAGGATTGCGGAGGACCGGGATGTCTGGTGCGAACTTGGGGAGGCCTATGTCCAGCAGTGGACTGCGATAGGCTGAAGTGAAAAAAGTGAAGTGAAAATTAATTCCATAGGTGGTCATGAATAGGTACACACTTTATTTAGTTCGCTTCAGCCTCGCTTCTTTCGTTCAATGTTCTTAAACTTTACAGATTACATAAGGCAGTAAAATCAATAATCGAAAACGCAGAAACACATCAAAAATCACAGAACCAATAAACCATCAACATTCGTATTTCTAGTACCTACATATTTATAAATAAACCTTTTAAAAAGGAAAGTCGGTAAGCTGAAGTAAAACCGACAGCGGTTTGTATTACAAAAGTTGAGCAATGCGTGAATCGATTGAAGAATTGTTGACATACATATTTGTTCTTTCGTCTCGACTTGAAATGTCAAATAGTGTACGGTTGTTTGGCAGTTCTGTCTTTAAAGTTTTCCGGGATGTCGGAAATGTGTTTTTAAATTCCTATGTAATCGCTAATAATGTTATGACATAGCTCTGGTATAGTGTTTCGTACATTCTGGGTTCGATTCTCACTCGGGATGGATATTTGTATTTGAACAAATTCTAAGTTAACAAATGGCTTCCCAGTAAATTCACGACAAAATCTATAAAATAAATTAATTTGTAAATTTGAAACGTCTAGAGAGCCTCCGTTTTTAGACCTATTAATTACATTACTTTGGTAAAACGTTAAAAACAACGTTCATTTTACTTCAAAAATGTAAAGAACGAGTGAAACGATTTCAGACAGGTTTACCTAGATCTGAGCAAGAATTGCTGGCTTTTTCAAGTAGGTACCTACTGTCTGTTTAGATGGAGGAATATATCATGTGGAAATATGAAACTTCTATTTTTAGGATGAAATTCTAAGACATCGATTTTATACATATTACTAGCTGACCCCGCAAACATTGTTTTGCCATATATGTTATTAACCCCCGCAACCCCTTCTTGTGGGTGGAATTTCGTAAAATCCGTTCTTAGCTGACCTCTACTCGGTGAAAGGAATATTCGTACCAAATTTTAAGTAGGTATCTACGCCTTATGGTTCCAGAGATATCGTGATGAGTCAATATATGGGTGGAAATCTCTTTTATAATACATAGATTATCTGACATTGATTTTATTGCCTTATGTAATCTGTAAAGTTATAGAAAATTGAATTAAAAAAGCGAGGCTGAGGCGAAGTAAATAAAGTGAGCATTCATGACCACAACTGTGTAAAAGTACATACATTTTCTAATCCGTATTGAAACGGCTAAAAATCCTCTCTTTACCACATACATGAAAGCTTTTTCTCTGTTTGATTTCCACCTATTGTACAATAGTTTAACTCTCCTAGAAGCTAAAGTTACTCGTACATTAACACAATTAAACATGCAATCATCGTTAAAAATAATAATAGTTCGCGGTAGAGAAATAAAAATTAACAATAACAATCGTTATGATATAAAACAGAATACCTACAATTTCTGTTATTATAACAGTTCCGTGAACCGCAGTAAACGTTCAAAGAGAACCGATTGATTCAAATATTAACCCGTGCTTCTATCAGAGAATTTGTTTATTTTTAAATGATCTTAAATGAGTAAGCGCGTAGTATTGGAAGAGACTTGTTTAATTTAAAATTGAAAAAGTAAACTTGATGACCGTAAATCGAATTTAGAGATTGGAGCGTCGTGTTCTGTAAAATTTTCCTTAAAGATGTGTTATTATTATTTTATATTTAAGTATTATTTATCAAGTAAAGAGGAATGTTATGTATTAATGAGTTAGGTAGGTACATTACGAGTAGTAATATTGGTGACGTGCAACCTAGATACCAACTGATAGCCAACACATCATCACTTCAGCCTATCGCAGTCCACTGCTGGACATAGGCCTCCACAAGTTCGCGCCAAAAATGGCGTGAACTCAAATGTGTTGCCCATAGTCATCACTCTGGGCAGGCGGGTTGGTGACCACAAGGCTGGCTTTGTCGCACCGAAGACGCTGCTGCCAGTCTTCGGCCTATGTATTTCATAACCAGCAGTTGGTTGGTTATCCCGCCATCGGTCGGCTTTTTAAGTTCCAAGGTGGTAGTGGAACTGTGATCTCCCTTAGTCGCCTCTTACCACACCCACGGGAAGAGAGGGGCTGGTTATATTCTTTACTGCCGTAACAACAAAGCTAATCTATATTCAAGTACTGATTATTTATCAAGTAAAAAAGAATTTTAGGTATTGATGAGTTAGGTACATTAATAATTTTGGCGATGTGTAACCTAGACACCAACAGACAGACAGAAAGACAAAAATAAATACATAAGCACCTCACACTCAACGGCCCCACTAGGATTTACCCCTGTGTTGGGGGTCAGGAAACACACATCAAATTCAAAGGTATGATAACCAATAGTACCTACCTATTTTCTTAAAAAAATAGTGCGCAAGAGAATTCTTTTTCTCATCTATTTAAACAATTATAATAAGTAAAACAATTTAACATAAACATTAAGACCTGCTAATATGTGCTAATTGTGTTCAGTGAGTCAATCAGGCGAGGTCGGTTTATTTAAAGACTTCGCATCGGATGTAATGAGTAAGCCGCACTCGACACTTCCGTTAGCTAATATAATAATTGCTGAAGTATGATTTATTATCACGAATTGAAATTGATCTTTCGCATTTAATCATTCAGAAAAAAATTATTCCGTTGCTGTGTGGATACGGCAGTAAAGAATATAGCCACCCCCTCTCTTCCCGTGGGTACACTGGTACACAGGCCAAAGACGGGAAGCAGCGTCTCCGGTGCGACAAAGCCAGTCTTGCGGTCACCAGCCCGCCTGCCCAGCGTGGTGACTATTGGCAAAACACATGAGTTCACGCCATTTTTGGTGCGAACTTGTGGAGGCCTATGTCCAGCAGTGGGCTGCGATAGGCTGAAGTGTGAGATACTCTAATTAAGAAATTAGAAATTATGCTACAATAAGTACAATCTGCGGGTTCGATTGCCACTCGGACTTATACGAATACTAGCAAACCCGGCGAACTCCGTTTCGGCTCCAGATGGCTTCGTTTTATGTAACATTTCGTTTGGTGATTAAAAGATGAAGAAAAATTTTAAAAAGATTTTCTCGCTTTTCTGATGAAATTTTTCCTGAATTTTCTTTGCTATAAACCTCACGGAGCCCGAGACCTTTCCAACGAATGCAAAACCGTGGAAATCGGTTCGTGCGTTCTGGAGTTATAGCATCAGGAAGGAAAACCCGACTTATTTTTATATAGTAGATTTCGTAATTCTTTTTGTACGAATATTGATTTCTGGTTTAGATTTATATACCCGTGGGAGCTTCCAATGTATCTCGAAGAACACTTTAAGCTTTCGGCCTCATTTGTTACAATAGATAAGATGAGGCAGCAATCGTTATTCAAAATCAAAAAATTAAAATCGAAATACCTGACTATTCAAATAGGCTTCAAAAGCACCTTCGAATCGTCACGCTTACAGATTAAAATTTTAATTATCGTTAAAATTTTGATTTCGTTTCATGTTCCAGAAATTGTATTTTGCCGTAGTGAAGCAGCGCTGGGATAAATCACGCGCGACTCAAATTTTTATTCGACCTATTAACATTTAAATCAAATAGGTATTGCGTAATTTGTATTCTTATGTTTTTCCTGACGCGTATTTTTAACCCCCAAACCAAAAAGCGGGGTGTTATAAGATGCAGTGGCGGATTTAAACAGTAGGCTGAGTAGGCTGGAGCCTAGGGCGGCAAATTCTAGGGAGCGGCAATTTTATTTTTTAAACGTTTTAATATAGATCCAGAAAATGAATGGCCAAGGCCATGCCCACAAGGTCAGCCGAAATAATCGCTTGGCCGTTTTAGACTGTACTAGGATATAGGATATCGAGTTTTAGAGCTTGGTAGGGGCGGCAAAAATTGAATAGCCTACTGGCGGCACATTTGTAAATCCGCCACTGATAAGGTGGACGCTAACGACTTTCTGTGACATCGTAGCTTAATTTATTTCGATGCGGTTTTTCGTAGATTAAAACGAGTTTCCTTGTCGTCGCTATGTTTACACTATTAGCTACAGTATTTTGTAGTATACAATAATAAAATTACAAATCCAATAATAAATGCTGATATCCCGTTTCCATTAATATTTCAACTTGCTAGCTATCTTTGACTAGCTGTGTCCCGCGGTTTCACACGCGTTAATTTTGAAAAATAAATAGCCTATAGCCTTCCTCGATAAATGGGCTATCTAACACTGAAATAATTTTTCAAAACGTACCAGTAGTTTTTGAAATTAGCGCGTTCAAACAAACAAACAAACAAACCGTTCAACTTTATGATATTAGTATAGATAAATTAATAATCTATTGTAATAATATAATGAAATATATTCAGGGTCTAGTCACCACGATCCAGGAGGATCCGGTGGAGGATCAGCCGGTTCAGGTTACGAGAGCGACGTACATCATTCTGACTCCGAAACGAGCCTTGAAAAACCTCGCAAGTATGGAATCATCACTAGGAAGGTGAGTTTTAAGCAGTAGGATTTTACAAGAATATCCAGAAATGTTAACTGTTCCTATTTCTACGTTTCTAGTTTATGTAGCAAATAATCTTTAAATATCGAGAATATTGGGCCCAGTTACACTTCCTCCTAAGTACAATAATTTAGACGAAACACGCGGTTCTATTTATTTAAGTATTGTTTTTAAGCCTGTTTAACCTGCTGTTTATATAAATTAATTGAGTAAAATATCTTTCCTCTACTTAAATTCATCAGGCATTGTAATGGTCCGCGTAATCCAGACAATTTTGATCTGATGCTACCAATAACCGACTACGCCATTTTTCTACAGATATCAGGCAGAAGCTGTCATTTCATTCTATGCCCGACATGCGGAGCCGACACCCAGCTGCCCCTGGGCGGAGTGTCCGCACTTCCCCTCAATTACGTACTGCTGAGGAAGATGGCGAACCGCGACACTGACGACTCGGTACTGTGTGACCTTTGCTGCACAGATAATAAGGTAAGTTATATTAATCTATCACTACATATTATTATAAAACAAAGTCTCTTCCCGCTGTCTGTCTGTCTGTCTGTATATATGCTTAGATCTTTAAAACTACGCAACGGATTTTGATGCGGTTTTCTTTAGTAAATAGAGTGATTCCAGCGGAAGGTTTATAAGTATAATACATGCATAATATAGTAGAGGAACACTGATAGTTTTAAAGTTTTCTAATTTGATGTCGTAAATAAACACATTTTTTGCGCTTAGATTGCAAATCTTTATGCACCCGTGCGAAGCCGGAGCAGTAGTGCTATTCTGTAAAAAACCATTTCGATATCGAGCTTCACCTGAGTGACAGACCTCACTTCGAAAGCAAAACCCACTTGACCTTGATTTGGAATTCTGTAAACACAGAATACCGATACTCATACTCAAACCTACTCATACTATTAATGTTAACTTTATCACGCAACAGGGTTCGACTCGTCGCTACACTCACCAGTGTGGTGCTACCGGGACTGTCGAGTTTTAGAGAATACGAATTTGATTTCTCACCGCGGATTCCGCTGTCGAGACACGAAAATGTTCTTACAGAATAGCACTACAGGTCGCTAGTTAATCTATAAATGAATAAAATTGAAGTGTCTGTTAGTGATATCAAAATAACTATGTCCTCGGAAATTACGTTAAACAAATATGGCCATGTCCTTCTAATCTAGGTAAAAACCAAAACGTGACAATTGACAAACGTCGGAAGCTCAAAATACCGAACCACACGTGCGAGCAACCGACGCGCGACCAATTGCTTTCCGAACCACAAGCGATTTCAGAAAAATGTCATTAACACTGTAACGCTACATTTACGAACTATTCCGTGTCTTTGTAAATTTAATTTACGAAAATGTTTCTGTCTTGTCTATTTTTATTGTCCACTTACCCTTGGCACATCTGTTTGTCGAATATTAACAGGATGACTGTGTGCCCTTGCGTTGTTTTCATATTTGTTTGTTGTTGTTTATAATTAGATCATCTAAATTTACTCTTTCCTATTAATTTTTGACGTGACAACGTCTAATAAATCGATAAACGCCGGCGGCATGCATGAAAAAGGATGACTCATTGTAGCGTTGCGATCATTGTAGCGTTACGCTTATTGTCCCGTTACGCTCATTGTATGCTTGCGCCGCATCTATCTCTCTTCCACTTTATTGGTCTGCCTCCGAGGAGATGTTTTGTTATGACGTTGTCACGTTAAACTAACGTCCGTAAACCAACTTTACAGACAACCAATTTTTCTAATCAAAGTAACTATCTATATGTCGGAATATCATCAGAAGTGGAAGAAGGGCTAGAACTGGTTTAATTAATAATGTAAGGCATTCGATGAATTCACATCCCACTTCTGATGTCGGAATCATCAGAAGAAGGAGGAGGTGGGTTACACTAATTATTTACAATGTCAGGTAGCACGAGATATTTAAACGGAATAATAATAGAATATTTAATGGGGTGGTGGCCGAGTTACTCAACATACGATGAATTCACCGAGCTATTCACTGCTATTCACTACACAGCTATTTGCTATCGCGTGGCAGAGGGACAAACTCAGAACAGTGCCCGGGACTTGCGACCCCGGGTGTAGGCTTAGGGAGGGCCCTCCTTACAATGCGCATTGGCGCTCACCGTTCACTGGCCGAGTTTCTCGCTGCGCCTAGTCAAATTATAGATCGTAATACAATTAGTAACAATTAATTCGTTTGTACAAACCAATTATTGAAGAGTCGAGGTTACGCTACTAACAGGATACAACGAGTGCTGCTAATCTATTCGCTGCTCCTTCTTTTCAGTTCAGTTCTTTGCTTAATGGCCTTTAGTTGTATCCGTTTTCCTCAATAATAAAAATCTAATCGTTAACCTCTGACTGACATCTGCCACAATCTGTATCGAACATACTCAAACACACTGCTTGACGTTTCCGACCATAAAGGTTAAATGGAATTATTAAAAGTAATAAATCTAATTTTAATAACTATGTATTGATTCTCCGACACGGCCATCTTGACAAATTCACACGACCTCGTGTGATGCTGTTGATGAAAGAAATAATTTTCCTAAACAGCAAGAAGTCCATTCGCTCGGCCTTCCTGACTAGAAGGGCCAGGTTTAGTAACTCACACTTAATATTCCAGAACATTACCAAAGTCAGTTTATTTTCTCAAATGAATACCATCTACTACGTAGGTACAATAGGTTCATCAAAACTCGTCACGCTAATAAACTTTCTAATAGAAGATAGACAAAAACAGTATGAAATACTCTACAATTATGATCCTTCCATCCAGCATCATTTGATAACCTCCATGCGGTCATCACCAAAACACTCAAAAACATGGGTAACCTCCATCCGGTACCCTTTGATAACCTCCATCCAGTCATCACCAAAACACTCACAAACATAGGTAACCTCCATCCAGCATCATTTGATAACCTCCATCCAGTCATCACCAAACACTCAAAACAGGGGTAACCTCCATCCGGTACCCTTTGATAACCTCCATCCAGTCATCACCAAAACACGCACAAACATAGGTAGCCTCCATCCGGTACCCTTCGATAACCTCCATCCGGTCATCACCAAAACACACACAAACATAGGTAACCTCCATCCGGTACCCTTTGATAACCTCTATCCGGTCATCACCAACACAATCACAAATATGGGTAACCTCCATCCCGTACCCTTTGATAACCTCTATCCGGTCATCACCAACACAATCACAAACATGAGTAACCTCTATAATAGGTTCAACAAAACTCGTCACGTTAATAAGCTTTCTAATAGAAGACAGACCGCGCAGTATGCAATACTCTACAATTATAATGCCTCCATCCAGCACCATAAACATACGCAACCTCCATCCGGTTCCTTGTGATAACCTCCATCCGGTCATCACCAAAAGCGATCACGTACATCTCCATGCTAAACGCACGCCACTCACAACCGTGGCCGCAATGCAACGGGAAATCAGGCCCGATTTACGCCTACGACTACGAATGCACTGGAAATGCAGCAATCTGAGCGACTTACATACTACTCGTCTGATTAAACCAAATAAAACAAACGAATCGTGAGTTTTGTTCAACCTAACTATAGTATCGTCATTGTCAGAGCACGCGCCGTTACGGCCGTCCTGCATCTTCACACGTCCTTGTGTGTCCTCGAAAGTTTTTTTTTTGAAAACAAAGCCAAAAAAACATGCTGTTTATACTTGTATGCTCGGTCATACTGACCAACTAAATAAAGTCACATTCTGCTGCACTGGAATATAAGACTGCTATGCCATACAGTTAATTTTTCCACACAGGCAACTATATCACACAGGCTGATATTATGCCACACAGGCCATTATCCCACACAGTCTACTATGCCACAAAGGCTGCTATGCCACACAAGCTACTATGCCCCACAGGCTACTATGCTACACAGGCTGCTATGCCACACAGGCTACTATGCCACACATATCGTCATCACCTCATGTGATACGACCAACACATATCGTCAATATGATACAACCAACACATATCGTCATCACCTCATGTGATACGACCAACACATATCGTCATCACCTCATGTGATACGACCAAATAGCCATGGTACGTGCTCTATTTACTCATCAACATTAAAGAAATCTAATTCAGCAGGTACATCAGTAAGACGAATCTTTCGTTAACGATCGTGAACATACCTATAGGTTCTATTACCATACAACTGTTTTAACAGACAGCGATTGCCTACAAGCAATTCTACAACTTTAAACGGTCCCTTGTATTTACGATCTAAACTTAGTTTGTTTCAAGAACTTTACAATAATCTGAATCATAATTATAGTGTAGTCATTAAACCAATTATAACTAATCACTTCACACAAATACCACAGCCATATACCATCGACGTCATCACAACCAAAACTATAGACGAATCATAGTTATCATCAAACCAATTACTTCACACAAATACCACAGCCATGTACCATCGACGTCATCACAACCAAAACTATAGACGTACTCTACTTCGACAACAAGTTATAACCAAACTTGCAAAAATCCTCGAGTAAAGACATCTAACACATCGGCTCTCTCTAGGCGAAGAGCAATTACAGTACATGTGTCAGTCACATACATCTCAGTACACATATCCACCGAATGGATCGCCCGTACCAGTCACCTCTTGTGACTACACGCTACGCAGTCAAACAGACCACGACCGAAAAGAACTAAAACTTTCAATCTGATTTGTCTTTATTAAAACATTTAAAACAAAATATAACTTAAAGCAAATACAATTATCCAGAGCCTTGTACAACCATCAATCAAACTTTCAATAACCAAACTCATTTTCTAAGACATTAACAACTACGTAAGCCACCCTTCCAACAAGCAATTACAATTGCTCCACAATCCACGTGTATCCCTCATGGATCACGTCACAATGTATCCCTCTTGGATCACACATTCATCACAGTGTATCATCCTCCTGATGACTACACACTACGGTCTTTAGAGTGCTTACATCAGTTTTCTGTCACATCACTAAGATGTTTACCATTATTATCGTCATCTACATTAAATTCAATTGGCACATAACCTTCTGGCATCTTAAGTACCCTGCAAAACAGACTACAAAGATCTTCTATATCAGTCGCTTCTGACTAAGTGTAAATGAATATCAACCATTCGGAAGACGGTTCCGGTATTAAAAGAATAAACATTAAGAGCAATATCAACACAAAATCCAATATTTTAATAATTTTACAAATTTAAATGCTAACATAAGTTAAAATATCGTGTAAGAATATACCTAGTAGAAATAAACACAAAAACTTAACAAACAACCCAAGTACTACGGCTAGGCTCGTATCATTTAATTTTGAAAGTCATTTAGTCTATTCCTTAGTCATAACAAGTTAAAGTTTATAAAGAGACAGGTTACTACTACTATAAATCGGTTAAAATGATAACGAATCGATTTGCGCTTCGATCGCACGATAATTCAACGGAACTACGCGAACGCGATTCTTGTAGCATCGTGAAATAAATTACTCACTAGTAACACTCTTAGTTGTCCGAACACTTTTAGTAGGCATGAGAACACCATCCCACTTCTGATGTCGGAATATCATCAGAAGTGGAAGAAGGGCTAGAACTGGTTTAATTAATAATGTAAGGCATTCGATGAATTCACATCCCACTTCTGATGTCGGAATCATCAGAAGAAGGAGGAGGTGGGTTACACTAATTATTTACAATGTCAGGTAGCACGAGATATTTAAACGGAATAATAATAGAATATTTAATGGGGTGGTGGCCGAGTTACTCAACATACGATGAATTCACCGAGCTATTCACTGCTATTCACTACACAGCTATTTGCTATCGCGTGGCAGAGGGACAAACTCAGAACAGTGCCCGGGACTTGCGACCCCGGGTGTAGGCTTAGGGAGGGCCCTCCTTACAATGCGCATTGGCGCTCACCGTTCACTGGCCGAGTTTCTCGCTGCGCCTAGTCAAATTATAGATCGTAATACAATTAGTAACAATTAATTCGTTTGTACAAACCAATTATTGAAGAGTCGAGGTTACGCTACTAACAGGATACAACGAGTGCTGCTAATCTATTCGCTGCTCCTTCTTTTCAGTTCAGTTCTTTGCTTAATGGCCTTTAGTTGTATCCGTTTTCCTCAATAATAAAAATCTAATCGTTAACCTCTGACTGACATCTGCCACAATCTGTATCGAACATACTCAAACACACTGCTTGACGTTTCCGACCATAAAGGTTAAATGGAATTATTAAAAGTAATAAATCTAATTTTAATAACTATGTATTGATTCTCCGACATATATAATGTCATTTTTAATGTAATGTATAATTATACTGCATTATTATGCATACGGTCATAAATGTTTGTATTTTATTGAGGTAGGGCACTAACTTTAAGATACTTTGTCTACCAAGAGTAACGAAAACGCCTTCATCGACCATCGATTGTCAATTGTGCTAATTTATGCATCACTAATAAATGAATATCTTCCACAACGTCAGGCAGAGAACCGCTGCACCAAGTGCCTGGTCAGCGTGTGTATGTCTTGTGGAGAGACGCACACGAGGCAGAAGGGAAACGCGACTCATTTCCTACAGCCGCTGGGACCCATCTTGAGGTTTTGCGGCCAGCATCCCAAAATTGAACTCAGTGTTTACTGCGCTACTTGCCAGCAGGTACCATTTAATAATCATGTATTCAAAATAGAGAAATAAGAAGATCTGAAACTGAAAACCCATTTAGTTTTTATTTAGACATTGCCGATTCTTAAAATATAGTAGAATGACTAGTACCTATTACTTTGTCTTTAAGTATTATCAACAATCACACTTCAAGTCTTAGGTTAAAAGCGGACATTGTTGAATTGGATAACTGCTGGATAATTTCTGCTGAGTTCTCACATTTATATTTGTTTTACATACCCAGTCCTAACTTTGTCTTTTGTCTATCTCTAGGTACGAGGAATATCTTTAAGTCAGAATTGTAACGCCACCTAAAATGATACTAAAAATCGTCACATCAATGCTCATTAAGATAGATATAACACAATCAAATGCAAACTGTCAATTTTGGGCACAAAAAGTTCTACTTTATTTTTATATAATCAGGTTGGCAAAATAGTGTACGGCTCACCTGATGGTAAGCGATTACCTTAGCTTAAAGAACCAGTAGTAGCCTGTAAAACTAGAAGCATCGCAAGCGTGTTGTCGACCCTATCCCTAATCACCCCAAGAGCTCTGGTCACCTTACTCACCAAAAGGAACACAACACTGCTTGAAAGCAGTATTATTTAGCTGTGATCGTCTATAAGGTCGAGGTACTACCCCAGTCGGGCTACTTCAGATTTTGAGTAGGAAATTTCCTGCTGTGACCTACCTCAGTTACAATCATGTTCATGTCCACCTTGCCCAGGTGGTGTGCCGAGACTGCTGCCTGGTGTCCCACAGCGGGCACGCGGTGGGCAGCGCGGCGCGCGCGGCGGCGGAGCGGGCGGGCGCGCTGCGGGACGCGAGCGAGCGCGCGCGACACGTGCCCGGCAACGTGCAGCGCGCGCTCCGCATACTGGAGGTGCACGCCGCGGAGGTGGACGTGAGCACTTTGCTTTATCATGTCTCCAACATTTATCTACATTTATACTACGTTGGGAAATAAGCACATGCACCACCTGATGGTAAACGGCAGTAGTCCAGGGACGCCTGTAAGACCACAAAGATCGCGAGTGCGCTGCCGACTGTTTCTCTACTCTCTGACCATTTTACTCACAACAGAAACATAACACTATTTAACATACAGGGTTACGGGCATGACGACAGTATCAAAAAATCGTCAATTTAATGATTTTAGGGGAACATTCATATTTAAAAAATTCAAAATACTGGTTTAGTTTTATGTAATATAATAAGATTATTGTGATTTTCAATAAAATAAAACAGTAAAATACTGCAATCGGCCATTTTGATTGAAACACAAATTACAGCGCACGACGTCACAACATAAGATAATACGTCAGGCGCGCTCCAAAGAGTAAAGTAAAAAGTAAGGTCCACATTATTTTGTGACGTCAAGCCGACGCCATGACACCTGCAGCCGTTTTGCCGCTCTCATTGAAAACATATTAGAAAAATAGTTTTAAAATTCCTTAAACTTAAGTTTATTACCGAAATATAGGTATTTTTGTAAATAGTAAATGTGTACCCACATTATGGAAGAGGTTTTCAAAATCTTTTGTCATGCCCATTAAGCATATAGCCTGGTGGTAAACGGTTACAGTATTCTATAAATATATGAAATACAAAAAGCAATGAGCATCACTGACCCTATTCTGTCTCGACACCAAAACCTCTGTCTACCTCTGTCTATTCATAACAGGAATACAACACTACTCGTGAGTAGCATATTCTTTTCTATAATGTTGAGGTATTTCGCCATATTTTGAGACTGCTCCAAAGACAGAGCAAGATATTTTGCTGTTTGACCATCGCCACTGATCCCAGTGGTCTTATAATTAGTTTGAATCGAACAAAAAATGATCCGCAAGACCCTTTCCCCGTGCAGACGCAGGCGGCCCGCGTGGAGGGCGAGATCCGCTCGTGGTCGGAGCAGTACCGGCGCGCGGTGGAGGCGCACGCGCGCGCGTTGGCCGCCGCCGCCGTGCGCGCGCGTGCCGCCCAGCGCCGCCGCGCGCGACACCAGGCCGCGCAGCTGGAGCGCCGCGCCGGGGACGCGCTGCACGCCGTGGCCTTCGCGGACGAGCTGCTGTCGTCGGGCAAGGAGGACGAGCTGCTGACACTGAGCGCGCCGGTGCTGCGGCGCCTGGAGCGACTCACGGAGCTGCAGCCGCTAGCGGAGCCCCCGCGCTGCGAGCTGCGCTTCGCCCCCGCAGCGCCCGCCGTCGACCGCCCCACCCTGGTGGGCCGGCTGTTCACCCTGGCGCCCGACCCCGACCACTGCGTGCTGGATACTGAAGGTAGACTCTCTCCCACCCCCGACCGCCCCACCCTGGTGGGCCAGCTGTTCACCCAGGCGCCCGACATTAAAGGCCCGAACACTGCGTATTGGATACTGAAGTTAGACGCTCTTTTTCAGTGGGTCAGAAACGCAGCTATTAGAAAAGCTAATTTTCTATACCACAGCTCTTCATTCTGGCACTGAATCCAGGGATAAACTCCTAAGTGAAAGAGAAATTTTTAGAATTAATTTATTAAAAACATTTTCTTTTCGTATTGTTTATATTCGTATAGTTTTGTCGATTTTCAACGGCATTTTGGTATTTATAGGATTACAAGATCTTCATGTGAACATTCAACACACAGTAATATTGGAGCTAAGAGACAGCAGCTCGGAAAAGATTTGGTACAGTGGAGAGAACGTAAGTACCGTATTTGAAAAAAAAATACTGTATAGGTTATCTATAGGTTTTAAATCAGATCCAAGACTTAAACAAGACTAATGTTCAAAAAACTGTCGACTATTGTACTCGAAACTCCAACGTTCAATGATTAAACTGACCGCAGTTGACGGTAAACAGCATTAGCATTAGGTATACTTCAATATGTATTATAATAATAATAATTTTATTTACTTAAGACATTACAGTCCACTTGTTAGTAGTATAAGTAACTTACAACTATGTTAGTACACTTATATTAAAATTAGAAATTACAATTTCAACATTTTACTTCGTTAACCTTTCTTGCCTCACCAATACGCCAACAAAGTGCTGAAGCATAGGCTCAGTAAGCTTGGCACTGAACATTTTCAGGATTTTGTTAGAACTGAGCCTCATTCTTCATTATGAGTAACGTAAAACAGTTGACAGTTTCATACACCCTTAGTGAGGCCGCACACCGCCGCCACACGCTACACTCAACATACATTTACGGCTCCACAATTACTGCGATACAATATAAGCGGCCACAAATGTGTCGTGTATGCGCACATTGGAAGCACAATTGTAGCGTGGCACTAACAACAGAAGTCAGAATATCGACATCATCGTCTGACGATAACGATTTTTTGATGTGGCGATTAATGAGAAAAAAAAGACGTTATTGGGTTCACCCGTTTAATCAAAATTGTACAGTTTACGGAAATTTCAAAATTTAGCAAGAATTACGATCCGACGAAGAAAAGTTCCGTTTATATTATAGAATGTCTGAAAACACGTCATGTCAATTATTATTAAATTGAGTACAATCAAATCAAATTGTTCAATAAATTATAAATTGTTCAATTAATCAGTTCAATAAATTTATTCAAACAGGATATTTTTCAATCTCTGCAATAAATTCAACATAAAATTCAACATTCTTTCATTTTCGCGCGTTTTTATTCTATGTTCGCGCCACATAAAACGAACGTGTTCGATCTTGAATTCGTGTGGCGTGGCAGCCATCTTGCCACAAACTGCACCTACTACAAATGTGTCCTTGATGTGCGGGTTTACATACAAATATAGGGGGTCGATAAATGTATCGCGGTTCAAATGTGGCGCTACAATTATCGTAATACAAATGTAGCTGTGGTGTGCGGCCTCACTTACGCGCGCCAGGCGCCCGGCGCACTTGACTGCCCCTCCCCCGCAGGTGGCGGGCTACTTCCGGCGGCGCGACTCCAGCGCGCGGCCCGACGCGGTGCGCGTGCGCGCGCGCGTTGACGGCACGTGCGCGCTCGCGCTGGCGCCGCCCGCGCCCGGACACTACCTGCTGGCCGTCACCGTGGACAACACGCCCATCAAGGTCAGACCTACTTACTACCTCAGTCGGTCAGGCGTCTTACTAGAACACTCATTTTCAGAAATTTGGATCATGGTCAGTGGTGGGTCTTCAATGTATCGATTGGAAGACTAGTGGTAAATAATATTTTTTTTTTTTGAAATATGGTGGAAAATTAGAGAGATCACAGCTAAATAATACTGCTCTCAAGCAGTGTTCCGTTCCTGTTGGTGAGTAAAGCGACCAGAGCTCCTGGAGGATTGGGGGTAGGGTCAGCAACGCGCTTGTGATGATTCTGGTGTTGTTCTATAAGTTACGGTAATCGCTTACCATTAGGCGTTTCTTTATCATCTTAGTGGTATAAAAAAGCCACACCCAAGATAACAAGATATGGCACACCGTAAAAGTGCCGCCCTCGTCCACAGGGCAGCCCGTTCTCGTGCAGCGCGCGCGCGGCGGCGCACTGGGGCACGTTCCACTGCTGCGCCTTCTGCTCGTCGGGCGGCCGCCGGCCCTGCGGCTGCGGCGCCGCCGTCGCCGGACACAAGGGTGAGCGAGCTTGTGGAGCCGGGCCGAGGGGTCGCAATGACCTTGTTGACTTATGTGAATACCGACGAGTGTGATTGTTCGTGTTAGAGCGTGGAACTAGATAGGGTACAGCAGCTCGACTGGGGAAATATCATCTTGCATAAGATCACACCTAAATAATATTGCTTTCAAACAATGTCCATAATTATGTTGTGAGTAAGGTGGCCTGAGCTTCTGGAAGGGGGATCAGAGGTAGGGTCAGCAACACGATTGCGATGCTTCTGATGTTGCAGGCGTCTAACGCTACGGTAGTCGCTTTTTTACGCACCTAGCACCAGCACGCGCCGTGTGTGTGTGTGTGTGTGTGTGTGTGTGTGTGTAGTGACAGTACAAACTGGGCGTGTGCGCAGGGTGCGGGCACGGGCACGCGGGCTGGCCGGGCGCGCGCCACTGGTCGTGCTGCGGCAGCACGCGCCATGTGTGTGTGTGTGTGTGTGTGTGTGTGTGTGTGTAGTGGCAGTACAAGCTGGGCGTGTGCGCAGGATGCGGGCACGGGCACGCGGGCTGGCCGGGCGCGCGCCACTGGTCGTGCTGCGGCAGCACGCGCCATGTGTGTGTGTGTGTGTGTGTAGTGACAGTACAAGCTGGGCGTGTGCGCAGGGTGCGGGCACGGGCACGCGGGCTGGCCGGGCGCGCGCTACTGGTCGTGCTGCGGCAGCACGCGCCATGTGTGTGTGTGTGTGTGTGTGTAGTGACAGTACAAGCTGGGCGTGTGCGCAGGGTGCGGGCACGGGCACGCGGGTTGGCCGGGCGCGCGCCACTGGTCGTGCTGCGGCAGCACGCGCCATGTGTGTGTGTGTGTGTGTGTGTAGTGACAGTACAAGCTGGGCGTGTGCGCAGGGTGCGGGCACGGGCACGCGGGCTGGCCGGGCGCGCGCCACTGGTCGTGCTGCGGCAGCACGCGCCGTGTGTGTGTGTGTGTGTGTGTAGTGACAGTACAAGCTGGGCGTGTGCGCAGGGTGCGGGCACGGGCACGCGGGCTGGCCGGGCGCGCGCCACTGGTCGTGCTGCGGCAGCACGCGCCGCGAGCCTCCCTGCGCGCGCCCCGCACGCCCGCTCTACCAGTTCTCACTGTGACGCACGCGACACGAGACAAGTTATACTTAAATAAATGTCATACACTGCAAGCGGTGTTTTTATTTTTACCTTCTAATCCTATCCATAAACTAAAAATCCTAATATTTGTTCCCCCAAGAATTTAATTTACCTAGTATTTTAGGTAGTTCTTAGTCGTATTAGATTTTTATGGATTTAAATTGAATTTAAAATTTAGATTCAGTACTGACCTAGCTATCGCACTAGTTGGATTAATCCTAAAAACATAAAAAAAATTGCGTGCGTACAAAGTACACACGTCAGAAGTGAAAATTCTTTGGCAAACTAATTAAAAAAACTAAAAAACGGATTGAAAATACAAAAAAACTAATTGAAAAAAAGAAACAAAAAGCCAACGTCACGCGGTGTTCCCAGGCGGTCACCCATCCAAGTATTGACTGCGTGACGCGTTTCCGCGTTAGCGGTCGCTCAAATTTTACCCCTCATGCGCCTTAAGAAGTTTCACTTAAAAAAATTGGTAAGTAGTAGTATTAGAATTGACTTTTTTTTAATAAATATACATGCATTTATGTTTTACGTTTTAATTTAATATGCCTTAAAAACTTTTGATAAAATCTTATACATGTCAAGGTTTAATTTACTAAAAATTATTTTGAAATGTTATGTTTTACAATTTATCCCCAATAGGGAAAGGCAAAGAACTTTAATAGTCCATACAGCCTGGTCTGAATTTATAAATTTCAATCCGATGTAATAAACGGCCGGAGCCAAGTCTGAAGTCAACGAATGGCGGGAAAGAACAGAACCCGTTTAGGGTATATATGTTCTGTGGAAAGAACTCAATTATTTTGCAATCGTAGTCATAAAAACCATAATTTGCTTAAAAAAGTAGGTAATATTTATACCTTCATAATTATTATAAATTATACAATTTATTATTTTATGTGTTTAAATAAAACTAAAGACAGGAAATACTATTTTAAATAGGTACCAAGAAACAAAAACGTGTGCAGATAAATAATTTTATTATAAACATAATACTATCCTTTTAAAAATAAACAAAATGGCGGGTATACAAATTTTACACTTATGTTAACAGTTACCGATGTTACTTATCTTTTATTTATTTATTTTTTCAATAAATTTCATATATTTTTAATCTACAGTCTTAAATTAAATCCCTTTACATCGTTGTCATCGTTCTTTATTTACTTAAATACAAACACAATTACAATTGAACCATATTTTATTAAAATGTTACGGACTATATTTCAGGTTTTCACTGAAGAAAATATTCAAATACGCGACATTTTATACTAATCTTGTATCATTTATATTCTTATGCGTAAATTACAATTAGAATATAGAAAGTTCGAGAAAAAACATTAAGTACTACAACCTTATATTACTTAGTTAATACTTTAGTAAATTTTTTATACACCTTTATTCCTCAAATTATGAAAAGTATTGGATTAACAAATGGGAAGACAGAATATGACTTTTAATATCGTTGGCAAAGGATGAGTGAAAATTGATAAAAAAATCAGCTGATTTTTTTTAATTCAAAAATTAAATTAATTTCATAAAAAATGTAATACATGAGGGCTACTCGAACAGTTGGACTAGTCAAAATGCAGCATAAAAAAATCAGCTGTTTTTTATCTTATCATTATGTCATCTATTTCAGTATCATTAATTCATCTATTATAACTATCAGATATAAATTATTATTCGAACAGATTCATGTAATAGGATACATATTCATCTAGAAGTCCTATTGTTTTATAATTTAGACGATTATAATAAAACTTGATAAACGGAGTAAAAAATTTCGCGACTACATAATAACTCACATATTCAATATTTGAGTATTTGTCAAGTTAATATTGTCATGTAGCTTCTTAAAAAAGCTCATAGGTGACTGGAAGACAGTCAAAAAATTATCTCAATATTAATGCGCGTTAAATTAGCTGAATGAAACAACATAGTTAGAAGTATTAACATTAAAGGTGTACTCAATTTCGATTAAAAAGGCCAAATAAAACGAAAAAAATATTATATTTTTAAAATTTAATAAAATAAAAAAATACAAAAAAAAAATATTAAATTAAATAATGGTTAAAGTTCAATTTCAATTTGTGTATTTTTATTTATTTTGTTTCTTTTTTTTTAATAATACATCTATACTAATATAATAAAGCTGAAGAGTTTGTTTGATTGTTTGTTTGTTTGTTTGTTTGTTTGTTTGTTTGTTTGTTTGAACGCGCTAATCTCAGGATCTACTGGTCCGATTTGAAAAATTCTTTCAGTGTTAGACAGCCCATTTATCGAGGGAGGCTATAGGCTATATATCATCACGTTAAGACCAATAGGTGCGGAGTCTACGCCGACGAAGTCGCGCGCAGAAGCTAGTTGGTGATAAATATAGATTTCACAACTACTTTGAATTTTTGTTTTGTCGAAATTTTTCTAAATTATCACAGACAAATATCACACCAGCAAAAAAACTTATTTTTCTTTTATTACCTACTTGTATTTATGTAATGTACTATTTTTCGAAGTCTTTCAAGCTATTCAGTATCAATATTCATTTAAAAGGGAGTGAGAAATTAAGCAAAAAATTGTAGGCATAAAAAAAAACAAACAATTTTTTTCTTAAAATTACACAAACTGAAGTATTCGTTAACTAAATGTTTTATCTCAACGATACAATAATTATGACAAACTTAGAAACACTGAAGATTTTTTCTTTAGACTTAATTTTATTTATTAAACATTAATTTTAAATAAGATATAACTGATTTCGAAAGATTTGCACAAAAAATAATAAAATCAAAATTCTTTACAAATATTTCTTTAACATTGCTATGAAGATTTTTTTTTAATTTTTATTTTATACTTTCTACAAAACCAATGGAAATGAAAACGATCAAAAACAACAACTCAACAAAATTATAACATTAAGCTCCACAGAACCTTACCATTAAATTTATTATCCAAATATCTCTTAAAATCTACGATATTATAAAGTTTAGATAATTTCTTTCCTAATGATTAACAGACATAGAGATCTTTTGAATTTACTTAATGATTTTATACGTACAATACAATAATATAAAAATGATGGTTAAAAATTAAAATACAGTTTTCTCGTTAAGCGATTATGGTATAAACATTCATTAATTCATTCACGTTAGTGGCTTCTAACATTGATAAACATAACACATAACATTCGAGTGCAAAATGCTGAGAATATTCCTTAGCTACCCTACTTTATCGGTCACCAACCCGCCTGCCCAGCGTGGTGACTATGGGCAAAACACATGAGTTCGGGCCATTTTTGGCGCGAACTTGGGGAGGCCTATGTCCAGCAGTGGATTGTGATAGGTTGAAGTGAGTGACCCTACTTTATATTATCTACTTTGGAACATTTTTAGGTAGAAAAACGGTAATAAGTAAACCTATTTTAAAGTTTAAAAAAAAAATGAATTGTAACATTAACAATTGAAATAAACAGTTAAGAATATTCTTATAATTTTTTTAAGGTAACATATTCGAAAGAATCACAAATCCATTTATTGTATATTTTTAACCGAAATTGAATAGAAAACGCAATTCGTAAGTAAAAAATTACAGACTAAAAATAAATCATTAAATTCTAGATATAATACATTAACTATTTATTGCTTTAAATATAGCTGAATTTTCTTAAATGTAACTTCTTAATCTAGGTCCTCTGATACACAAAATATACTAAATAATTGGAAAGAAGATTTTTATTGACTATATATTCTTTATTATAGCCTAAACATTTTAAAGATATGCTATTTTTAGACTTTTGTTTGAAAAAAAAAAATCATGTAAAATAAATTGACAATTATCTCAAATATTTTGTCTATATGTCAAAAATGTCAATTTAAATGCAATTGAGTCGAAATATTAAAAAAAAACAATTCGAATTATAAAACTTTTTTTAAGTTCTTTATAATTCATCAACATTATAAACGATATTAAACCTTATACTATACGGCTATAGTCCTATTTTAACTTATCTTGTCTTTGAACTAGCCATAGACCTAAGAGGAATAAAAATGTCAGAGGCGGCACAAATTCCCAAACATAGCCTGTGACGTACGAGTTTATTTGTTCACAGTTCACTCATAGCGAACTAAATAATATATCATAGTAAAAATAATATAATAGTTTTGTTATTTTCCATATGAAATAGGCGGTATCGAGTTTTAAACTCGACGATAGGAGTACATAATAACATATAATTTTGTTGATCGTTTGCTAAATGTCAATTACAACCACTAGAACAGGGGTCGTCAACTGGCGGACCGCGGTCCGCCTCCGGACCGCCGACCTTTTTTGTGCGGACCGCGAGAAGACAGAAACTTATGCTACAAAGTACATCATTTAATAAAAATATATCCCATGCAACTTCAAACTTCAGACAGATAGATCGCAAGAAAAAAAATGTAATTTTCCTCATTAATGTGTAAAAAAATACTTTGTTATTTCGTTTGTTTAACAAATATTTTTTTCTATAAAATGATGTGCTGACCGCGACGGTCATTTCATTTCTTCAAACGGACCCCTAACGAAACTAATTGGTGACCCCTGCACTAGAACATACTAGTTTAAATGGACAATATATTTGACAATTAGCGACAGGCCAGCAATGGCAGTATCGCGTAAAACAGATATGTTGATCTTGCGATAATTGCACGATTGCATAATTTCAACTTACACCGCTGTTTCTAGAACATGAGCTGCACGTTACATACGTACTAATAGCCCGGTGCGAATCACGTGACACAAGAGTTTAATGTGCTCGTATGACTTTTATGTGTACATGCTTCAAACCATTTCGACGATCGATTTTAAAAATAAATTACCAGTTTATGCGTTAGAAGACTTACAATAGTAAAAAAAGTATTTTCTTTTTTGTTTTAAAAATTGATAATTATTGAACATGTGTACAGGTTACCGCACATTGAGCAATATGATTGCCTTGCAAACTAATAACATCCTTAATTTAGTTTATTTATTACGAAATTGTTATTTGCCTGATGCAGATTTCTTATGAAATTATTAATTGTCTGATACAGATTTCTTATGGAATTGTTATTTGCCTGACGCAGATTTCTTATGAAATTGTTATTTGTCTGATGCAGATTTCTTATAAAATTGTTATTTGCCTGACGCAGATTTCTTATGAAATTATTATTTGTCTGATGCAGATTTCTTTCGAAATTCTCATTTTCCTGATGCAGGTTTCTTATGAAATTGTTATTTGTCTGATGCAGATTTCTTACGAAATTGTTATTTGTCTGCCGCAGATTTCTTATGAAATTGTTATTTGTCTGATGCGGATGACATCTGTACTTCTGCTTATATGTACTCAAAATATTCTTAATAAACTTAGTTTTAGATCGACTTTCATTGGGTTGACCTTCCCTTACATGTCGTCTGTACTATACAAAATGCTTTTCTGTTCTATCAACTTACAAAGAAAATAGCAAAAATACATGTCAAAATATAGAATTATTATTATTATGTAGGGAACTACACGTGACGTGTAGCTCGGACGACGGCTGCCAAGTGCCAACCAAACTGACACTGACGAAGTGACGACACGCGCTCACACACACACAAATAAACTACTTAATCACACACTTACGGTGCGTCGAGATGAGTTGAAACATATACACTGCCGTGCTTATATAAAAGGCAGTTGTTTTTCACTGCTTTTGTAAAATTTTGACACTAATACATTCCTTTTATGATTGCAATTTTAAAGTTTACCAATGAGTCTAGTTACCTATATTGCTACATTAATATAATCTTAATATATATAAATCTTCTGTACGTGTGTTTGTCTCCTAACTACTCCTGAATTGGATCGATTTGGTTGAAAATCGTGTGTACATTTTAATGGGCTCATAGATGGTTTGACAGCACAAATTGACCCGGTAGGTGGCGCTACTGTCGGTATGTCAACAAATTTGTTAGCTGCTATTCCGGGCAAACTGTCTGCAGGGTCTGATAATAATAAAATATATATTTAGTTCAAACAAATACAATATTTAGCACTAAATTTTCTCAGATTCCAATATTATTATGATCCGCCAACACGCAGTGGAGCAGCTTTGTGAATTAAAACTCTCTCGAAACCTTCTCCTACATGGAGAAAGAGGCCTTTGTATAGCAGTGGGATATTACAGGCTTACTCGTGATTGTGTGATATTTATACAATACTGCCTTTTACCTGAGCACGGCGTACAATATGCCAGACGAAGGTCTCTTTGGGGGTAAGTTTGGGGCTTTAAGTGTGTGTTTAAAGGCCCAGCGCCGGCACGGGCGTGTAGGCGGCGGGGCTGGGCGCGCAGGCCTGCCGCACGCTCATCTCCCACGCGTCCAGGAGTTGACCCACGGAGCAGCTCTTCGGTAACCTGTCGGTTGAGGAATTATTACGTTAAAATTATATCTAAGTGGTACTGTTTATATAAATAAATCAATATACATGTAGAAGGGCGAAAGACATAGGTGAATATTTCTGATTGTGTCCAAAACATGACCACTCATGATGTAGTGTTCGTGTCACAGCAGGTTTTGCGTCGGTTATGATGCATACTTGCATGACTTCTTGAATAATAGTTGAGTAATAAATAGTTGTTTATGTTGATGGCGAACAAAGTTTCGAACATGTGTAGGTTGACGTATCGAATTCGATTGGGGGAGCGTAGAGAGGGATTGCATATTAATTTGGCATTTGTGATGGATTACTGTGTATATTGTACGTTATGGGGGGCAACAAAGTTATCTGCGTATATAACATACGGGAGTTATGTATTATTCACTGCGCGCGTGTATGTATATATTGCCCTCCGACCCTCGTTAGGAAACAGTCTCTGGATGTACGCTTGGAGTACGCTTGCCGCAATAATCATCATCAACATCACTTCAGCCTATCGCAGTCCACTGCTGAACATTGGCCTCCATAAGTTCGAGCTGAAAATGGCGTGAACTCATGTGTTTTGCCCATAGTCACCACGCTGGGCAGGCGGGTTGGTAACCGCAGGGCTGGCGCCGTCGCACCGAAGACGCTGCTGCCCGTCTTCGACCTGTGTATTTCAAAGCCAGCAGTTGGATGGTTATCCTGCCATCGCTCGACTTTATAAGTTCCAAGGTGGTAGTGGAACTGTGCTATCCCTTAGTCGCCTTTTATGACACCCACAGGAAGAGAGGGGGTGTCTATATTCTTTACTGCTGTAGCTACACAGTGAGCCACAATAGTAGTATTTAAAAAAACCTGTGTGGTTTAATTTATGAAACCAAGGTAAAAGTGAAACTTTTTTTCGCATTATAGACATTTAACTAAAAATTTTTGGAATAATATTCCATTAAGGGTATAAAAATCGCTTTATCAATGTTACCGCGCGGCCGACCGTCACGCGACAGTGTACTGACCGCGCGCAGCGTGCGTCCATGGCCTTCTCGACGCGGGCGAGGAAGCAGTCTGCGGCGGCGGGCGCGACGTGCGCGGGGCGGGGGCGCAGGCGCGCGGGCGCGGCGCGCGGGTAGTCGCGCGGCACGGCCACGTGCACGGCGGGCACGCACGGCAGCCGCACGTCGTCCAGCTGCGCGATCAGCGAGATGGCGCCGCCGCCGCCCGACAGCTGCATCGTCTCCAGCGACACCTGCACGCGCACACTTCACTGTACTCACGTGCCGATTTTGATGATGGTTGAACGTCTTTTATAATGGACATGACGAAAGATTTTGAAAACCTCTTTCATAATGTGGGTACACATTTACTATTTACGAAAATACCTATATTTCGGTAATAAACATAAGTATAAGGATGTTTAAAACTATTTTTCTAATATGTTTTCAATGAGAACGGCACAACGGCTGCAGGTGTCATGGCGTCGGATTTGACGTCACAATATAAAGTGGGCCTTACTTTTTACTTTACTCTTTGAAGCGCGCCTGACGTATTATGTTATGTTGTGACGTCATGCACTGAATTTGTGTTTCAATCAAAATGGCCGATTGAAGTATTTCAATGTTTTGTTTTATCGAAAATCACAATAATCTTATTATTTTACATAAAACTAAACCAATACATATTTTGAATTTTTTAAATATGAGTGTTCCCCTAAAATCATTAAATTGACGATTTTTTGATACTGTCGTCATGCCCATTATCATCGCAGGTACTGAGTGCTGACTTTCAACCTGAACTTCAAATTTACTTCAACATTTTATTTTTTTAATCTACAAATGTATATAATAAAAATGAATGTTGCTAAGCCCATAACTAGAAAATGGCTCGACCAACTAGATCGGCAAACAAACGTACGGCTAACCTAATGGTAAGCGATTACCATAGCTCATAGACGCCATCTGCCGTGAGCGGGGATCGAAAGTGCTGTGACCACTGCGCCAACGCGTCGTCAATAGTAAATAATATATTTCTAGGAGTCCTAAGACACTTAGAAAGTAATCTTTTTTCAGTCAACCAATTAGAAAAATAATCATTTTCCACTACCTTAAACCTCGAATCTAATCGTGCGATTTCACCTTGCAATACATCAGGAATTTCTAAATTTGGCTCATCCATCTTTGGGATTTTCTGAGGTGGTGGTGGTAAATTCCTATAACAAATAATCAAATATATACTACAAAAGTTAAGAGCATGAGATAATTGAGTATTATATAGAAGTGTTCAAATAAGTTTTATTACAATACGGTATGTTACACGTGGTTTCGTCCACTTTTAAAACTTTTGCTCCGCTTGTGTACAATTGTTACTCGAAGCAGAAATAGATAGAGAATAGATTCTAAGTTATTAGACAACACAAAGTTGAGTAGTGTAATAGATTAGTGTAATCCCTGTCTTATGAGGTCTTTGCCCAGTAGTGGGACATTTACAAGAAACATGTATCATATCTCGTATATGTTTTAAAACTTGGGAATTTCCAAAAGACAATTGCGCGAAGTCCTGTAGAACGAAAAGTATGCTTACTTGATTTCAGGCCCGTTCAACGCGTTGAGGGTGGAACCAAAAGTACGTTTCAGGGTGTGGTTGGCCAGGGGCGACATCAGACAATTGTTCACCACTTCCAGTAGTGGATTGAAGATTTGTTCCTGGTGGAAAATGATACAGACGTTTTAAAGAGTAACTGACTAGTTTCTTGCTGATTTTTCCCTCTAGAATCCACATTCAGAATCCGTGGTAGCTTTATTTTTAACTATATGTACTGATTAAAATAAATATAATTAAAAATTTTAAAATAACATTTCAATTTTTCTTTTTTTGAATTCTATCTAAAAAAAGTTTTTTTTTTTTTTGATTTCAGATATTGATTTGTAATGCAACAAATTTCTCGGATTTTATCACTGTTTATTATAATAGGTTTTTTACATGCATGACGTTTCGGATACTTTACAGCAACGATGGTCACGGGAGGACCTTTGTATGATGACTAGGTTAAAAATGGTTTTGCTAATAAATTCTGCCATACCTTGCCAGTAGTGGGTAGGCCCAGTCCCAACCCAACGCCTTCGCTTCGCTTAAAATCGAGCTTCTCCAGCACCACCTCGCACTTGATCAAGGTTTCAAGAGGCATCCTTTTGTTCGGGTTGGACAGAATGTCCAAAAGATTTTTCATTTTTGTCAGTTTTTCCACATCTGTAACAAAATGTATAAGGTCACTTCTGAAGATTAGGTTAATGCCTATGTTATCCCTCTTTATTATGTAAGGTTTATAAGTATTTTAAAAATGTGTTATGATTAACTTGTTACTCAAGGCAATGTGTACTGAAGTAAATTTGAAAGAAAAAAATTATGTTATTAATAGTCTGACAGGCTACTGATAACTATATTTTTTTATATAACGAATACAGCAAACATAAATAAACCTGTCGCTTCCTTTCCATTTAATAAGACTATTATATCTCACATTTTTAATTTAAAGAATTATACTTCCTCAGTGTTGAACTAAAAACACATTTTTTGTTCATTTGTCATAAAACAGTACTGAATATTGAAATTACGACAGCATTTTACGCATGAAAGCAAAACATTAAAAAGCCACATTTTCCGGAAGATATCCTCAAACATTAGCCAAAACGCTAGGGGCGAGACTTTTGCCCGTTATAGGGACATAGTTATACGGGGGAACAACTCACTTTCCCCCTCGCTGACCATCCGCATGACCATCCTGCGCAGGGGCTCGATGTACTTGGAGAGCTGGCGCACCTTCTCGCGGTAGGCGGCGTCCTCGCCCCCCGGGGACGCGCCGCCCGCCCCCGCCCCCGCCGGCGTGTTCAGCGACGACCTACCTCAGTTATATATTATATGGGGAACAACTCACTTTCCCCCTCGCTGACCATCCGCATGACCATCCTGCGCAGGGGCTCGATGTACTTGGAGAGCTGGCGCACCTTCTCGCGGTAGGCGGCGTCCTCGCCCCCCGGGGACGCGCCGCCCGCCCCCGCCCCCGCCGGCGTGTTCAGCGACGACCTACCTCAGTTATATATTATATGGGGAACAACTCACTTTCCCCCTCGCTGACCATCCGCATGACCATCCTGCGCAGGGGCTCGATGTACTTGGAGAGCTGGCGCACCTTCTCGCGGTAGGCGGCGTCCTCGCCCCCCGGGGACGCGCCGCCCGCCCCCGCCCCCGCCGGCGTGTTCAGCGACGACCTACCTCAGTTATATATTATATGGGGAACAACTCACTTTCCCCCTCGCTGACCATCCGCATGACCATCCTGCGCAGGGGCTCGATGTACTTGGAGAGCTGGCGCACCTTCTCGCGGTAGGCGGCGTCCTCGCCCCCCGGGGACGCGCCGCCCGCCCCCGCCCCCGCCGGCGTGTTCAGCGACGACCTACCTCAGTTATATATTATATGGGGAACAACTCACTTTCCCCCTCGCTGACCATCCGCATGACCATCCTGCGCAGGGGCTCGATGTACTTGGAGAGCTGGCGCACCTTCTCGCGGTAGGCGGCGTCCTCGCCCCCCGGGGACGCGCCGCCCGCCCCCGCCCCCGCCGGCGTGTTCAGCGACGACCTACCTCAGTTATATATTATATGGGGAACAACTCACTTTCCCCCTCGCTGACCATCCGCATGACCATCCTGCGCAGGGGCTCGATGTACTTGGAGAGCTGGCGCACCTTCTCGCGGTAGGCGGCGTCCTCGCCCCCCGGGGACGCGCCGCCCGCCCCCGCCCCCGCCGGCGTGTTCAGCGACGACCTACCTCAGTTATATATTATATGGGGAACAACTCACTTTCCCCCTCGCTGACCATCCGCATGACCATCCTGCGCAGGGGCTCGATGTACTTGGAGAGCTGGCGCACCTTCTCGCGGTAGGCGGCGTCCTCGCCCCCCGGGGACGCGCCGCCCGCCCCCGCCCCCGCCGGCGTGTTCAGCGACGACCTACCTCAGTTATATATTATATGGGGAACAACTCACTTTCCCCCTCGCTGACCATCCGCATGACCATCCTGCGCAGGGGCTCGATGTACTTGGAGAGCTGGCGCACCTTCTCGCGGTAGGCGGCGTCCTCGCCCCCCGGGGACGCGCCGCCCGCCCCCGCCCCCGCCGGCGTGTTCAGCGACGACCTACCTCAGTTATATATTATATGGGGAACAACTCACTTTCCCCCTCGCTGACCATCCGCATGACCATCCTGCGCAGGGGCTCGATGTACTTGGAGAGCTGGCGCACCTTCTCGCGGTAGGCGGCGTCCTCGCCCCCCGGGGACGCGCCGCCCGCCCCCGCCCCCGCCGGCGTGTTCAGCGACGACCTACCTCAGTTATATATTATATGGGGAACAACTCACTTTCCCCCTCGCTGACCATCCGCATGACCATCCTGCGCAGGGGCTCGATGTACTTGGAGAGCTGGCGCACCTTCTCGCGGTAGGCAGCGTCCTCGCCCCCCGGGGACGCGCCGCCCGCCCCCGCCCCCGCCGGCGTGTTCAGCGACGACCTACCTCAGTTATATATTATATGGGGAACAACTCACTTTCCCCCTCGCTGACCATCCGCATGACCATCCTGCGCAGGGGCTCGATGTACTTGGAGAGCTGGCGCACCTTCTCGCGGTAGGCGGCGTCCTCGCCCCCCGGGGACGCGCCGCCCGCCCCCGCCCCCGCCGGCGTGTTCAGCGACGACCTACCTCAGTTATATATTATATGGGGAACAACTCACTTTCCCCCTCGCTGACCATCCGCATGACCATCCTGCGCAGGGGCTCGATGTACTTGGAGAGCTGGCGCACCTTCTCGCGGTAGGCGGCGTCCTCGCCCCCCGGGGACGCGCCGCCCGCCCCCGCCCCCGCCGGCGTGTTCAGCGACGACCTACCTCAGTTATATATTATATGGGGAACAACTCACTTTCCCCCTCGCTGACCATCCGCATGACCATCCTGCGCAGGGGCTCGATGTACTTGGAGAGCTGGCGCACCTTCTCGCGGTAGGCGGCGTCCTCGCCCCCCGGGGACGCGCCGCCCGCCCCCGCCCCCGCCGGCGTGTTCAGCGACGACCTACCTCAGTTATATATTATATGGGGAACAACTCACTTTCCCCCTCGCTGACCATCCGCATGACCATCCTGCGCAGGGGCTCGATGTACTTGGAGAGCTGGCGCACCTTCTCGCGGTAGGCGGCGTCCTCGCCCCCCGGGGACGCGCCGCCCGCCCCCGCCCCCGCCGGCGTGTTCAGCGACGACGGCGACGCCACCATGCCCAAGTTCACTCTGCACCAATACCATAACTTTATTATAACAGCCGCTTTGTGTAGCGGTACGTGTAGGCGCCAAAACATTGGCGGTTTGCGGGTTCGTTTGCGGGAACGCCCACAGAAAACAAACAATGTATAGTAATATATCGCCAAAAACAAAATAATTACATCCACACTACCAAATTTAAGCAATTTCTAATTTGTAGAATGAAAAAAGTAATTAAAAAATCTGGTTCGCCTATTATTTCATTATATGCTACAAAAATAATGCACAGAAAAAAATTATTACCTTTGCTGTGTCGGTGGATGGTGTCCGAGATGGTGGCTGGCTGAAGGCGAGGGACTGCCGCCGCTGCAAGCTCCCAACCC
This sequence comes from Melitaea athalia, assembly GCA_905220545.2. Classification (NCBI taxonomy): domain Eukaryota; kingdom Metazoa; phylum Arthropoda; class Insecta; order Lepidoptera; family Nymphalidae; genus Melitaea; species Melitaea athalia. The sequence continues at coordinate 3,061,824 of HG992179.1, forward strand.
ACCCAGACCGGAGAGGGGGGATGACAGCGCCCCACTTAACACCCCACCTCCTGTATTTAACAAAAAAAAGCAAATTAATATTACGAAGATCACAGCTAAATATAATACTGCTTTCAAGCAGTGTGCACCTGTAGACGCCTGCAACACCAGAAATATCGCAAGCGCGCATGCAATGCTTCTGGCATTAAAGGTAAACTATAGGCTACAATAACCGCTTACCATCAGGTCAGCGGTACACTTGTTTTCCAAGCTTTGTTTTATAATAAAAAAAATACAGGCACCAAGAGAGGGTAGTTCAACAAGTAATTTTTGCTCTCTGATACAAAACAAACTTTTCATAATTTTGCAAAGTTGCCAAAATATATGATACATTACTATTTTTGATAACCAAATTATCACTACTACATACTGTCTACTGAGGACAAAATGGCAGACCACAGCTAGTCTTTTCATATTAATGATACAATTCAACGACAAAATTAAGTGGAAATGCTTTCAGTCAGTCAGTCAGTTCAGCAGTCAGTAGTTTGTACACTCGCTTGAAAGCCCTTAAATTATATTATTTAGGGAAAACCTTATAATTACTACTGATTCGATTCTCTATATCAATAAATATTGTTACGAGTACACAAAAAAGGAGCTTGCGCCATCTAGCGGGGAGCGGAGGAACCACGTTGTGTGCTGTACAAACCACTTTGTTACAAAGACAACGTGAAAACATCCACTCATTACTAGATGGCGCTAGAGGACATATAGGTGAATGAACTCAGGATCGAGTACACGCACGAAGGTTCTAGAACTGTCTGGGTGTAGGCTCGGCCCGGTATAAAAAGGCCGATTGAGGCCGAGCGGAGTGCAGTTCAGTTTGAGCTAACGACGAAGCGACTTCGAAGTGAAGACTAGAAGTGATACCAGCGGAAACCTACGACATTGGCTACGACCTCGGACATTGTTAGTGCTTAGTGAAGTGTACCTAGTGATCAGTGAGTGTACCTAGTACTTAGTGCTTGTATTTAGTGCGTAGTATTTGTACCTAGTGCTTGTGTCGGACCTAGTGATAGTGAATAAAGTCTCTAAAAGAGTCAGAAGGTCTTTCTCTCCAAATCGATCGAACCCTAACACGTAACAATATCATTAGTCATAAACAAATTACACTAATGAGTAATAAGAAACATTACTCAGACATTTTCCCACATATTTATCTATTGTAACGACAATGACCTATTTATATATTTATATGCTTTGCATATTTTCCTTTCAATTAGAATGTTTATTATTAATTAAAGCTTGGAAACATTCTTTCTTTCTTTTTTCATATTACTAGCTTACAAGACGTCATGTTTCGCAAACTGAAATACTCGAAGTCGTACTAATCGTAATGTTTTCTGAAATTTTACAAGTATCTGCACAATTTTCTTAATTTATTTTACTTTTATTTTGTGTCTCGTGTTTGTTATCGAAATTCTCTGAAAAGGTATGACCGATTTGTATAAATTTTTTTGCACATCTGGTAGGTCTGAAATTAGGTTGTATATTATTTTCAGACCTAACAAGCTTACTTTTATACCTCTAGGTGATACTGGTGTCCTAATGCGTTTGGTAGCAACATATGGGAGTAACGTTTCCCCGATCAGCATAGATAAAAAAATAAATAGCTAAATTGGTCAAGTTGTTCTTGAGTTTTACACTTAACAACATATTTAATATATTTTTTTAAAGAAGATTAAAACCTACCCATAGACACTGGACTCGGTCCGGGCATGTTGGGTGATGAAGCAGACGGTGATGGACTCTGTCTTAGGAACTGGTTGTGAGGTGGACGGGGAGCGTACCCCGCTCCCATCACCTCCTTGCCAGGATTACGATGCATTTGTAGCATGTTCATATTGACTAGCTGGTTGCTGCCCATGCATTGGGTTCCCACTATAAAACAAATATATTAGACTGGGCCAAAAAAACGACTACTTTTTTTACGATACTGTGAAAATATTAATGATATCTACTACTACCTCTACCATCATGCCCCACAACATATCCGGTATTTAGATCAATCTATCCTATGGCCTCTAAAAAAATATTTTTCACTTGTTCCAATTTTGCAGTGATATAGAAAAGCTAAAGATAATAACTGATTTTTAAAATACATTAAAGTTAAATACGAACAAAAATATCTTTGCTTAATATTAATAAGTGGAAATCACAATGCAAAAATAAGTTAAAATAAAATAAAGCTATAGTTACTAGTCACATAAACTTTTGAACATCATATAAACATAATAAGATAAGACATAAGACAAGTTATAAATTTCAAGTACTTACCCATTTGGTTAGGTATTTGTCCTTGTATTTGATTAGGGGCCATTTGACCACCCATTCCGCCGACGACTTGATTACACTGCATCTGCCCCACCATGGTGTTAGCCCCGGACATTGGAACTTGCATTGTATTAGACATTGACATGTTTGACATCATCTGACCCTGCATCCCGGAGGCACTCAGCTGGTTCTGTAGCTGACTACCCAGGGTATTCCCCATTCCCATCCCCCCGACCATGTTACCACCCATTTGTCCCTGATTAGCTACCATGCCAAGTTTATTTTGCAGCTGCATATTGATCTGTGGTCTTTGATTTAACGTTTGCAACAAATTTGTGGCTGTTTGAGCTTGTGGACCTTGAGATACAATCGGACCCTGTTGGCTCATCTGCCCCTGCATTCCAGCCATGCCCGGATTCGGACCTAACACCCCTTGTTGCATCTGCCCCTGGCCCATAGTCATCATTTGGTTCCTTGTACCCTGTGTGGCCATGTTCTGTAAGGCATTAATAGGGTCTGTAGCCATACCGGGCTGGCTGTTGGGTCCTTGAGGTGTTGGAACTTGCTGAGCTTGTACTTGGTTACTGGGACCCGGCTGGGTTTGATTCGGACCTTGCATGTTAGGTGCAACTTGGTTTTGTTTTGGTTGGGCTAAAAATAATTATTATTTTAGATATAGTTTATATTACAGCTATATATATTTTTATACATAAATATAATAATAATATTACGTTTTAAAATATGAGACAATATTTTTTCTATATCCATATTTGTATAACTAAGTTTTAAGATTGTTTTAGCACAAAAATTTATAATTTACGCTAGTAGAAACTTATTTCAAAACAATGAAAATACAACGAGCGTAGATATAGACTTGTGAGGGTATTTGAAAAAAAAAATTACGGTGTTGTCTCCAGCTAATTGACCCTCTCTATTCTCCATGTAATTGACCAAGTACTTTCGCGCTAAAGCGGAAGCGGTAAGTGGAATCATCGCACTTCGTCTAGAAATGACACCGATTCAAGTGGGATAAGAATTAAAGTGTCGGGCTTTCTTTATTGAATTAAATAAATACGAAAACAAATTTTTGTAAGACTTCCGTTATTGAGTATTTTATTAATATTTACATATATTTGTATTTATTTATTTTTAAATACACATGTTTTATTTTAGGCTTTATTACGTATTTTTAGATTAAAAAATGTAATGATTTAACTGATTTTTAAATTTTTAAAGAGCATTTAATTTCCTGTATACTTATAATGGGGGCTTTACACGCTACGATAAATTGTAACAATTTATTGAACGATTTATCGCTCCAACAAATCGAAAGAGTAGAGAGAGCTCTGTTCACTCCAACTCCAATCCCAATAAATCGCTACAATCACCCGTTTACACGCAACGATAAATTGTAACAATCTGGTTACAATTTATCGTAGCGTGTAAAGCCTGCTTTAGGTATCTTTATGGTAGCTTGTTACATAGTTCTGCTTTCTCGTAAATTAGGTTCATTTTCCAATAACTTGTAGGTGTAGGGTATGCAGAGATCGTTACAACGTGTCAGTATTTTTAATGGATCTGATATTTTTAATAGTTTGTAAAAAAGGGGTTTTACATAATATTTTTTGAACTAAAGTGCGAGAATAGTATTAATGTGTCTGGTGCTCATAATTTTAGTTGTATTGTATATTTTTTCCAGTTTCTGGTACATATTTAAATTTTGTATAATCAAAGTAGGTTTTACTAATTAGTCGTAAATAGTGCAACGTCAAGAGTCGGATAACGTGAGATATTTCGTTGTGCATAAGATAATATGTTCACGATTTTATGTAGTCAAAATTGTCAACCATCTGAGGTGAGTGTCTAGCTTTAGGTTACAATAGATGTTTTGGTCAAATATATCTTTAGGTATTTTATAGCTTTACTAGCTGCTGGCCTGTTGCCCGCGACGTCGTCTGCGTGCGTTCACTGCTCGTTCCCCGTAGGTGATAGCGTGATAATATATAGCCTATGTCCTGACCCGACTTCTTAATAATATTCGTGCCAAATTTGAAGTAAATCCATGCAGTACTTTTTGAGTTTATCCCGGACATACATTGACTTTCCTATCATTTTATTATATGTACTAGCCGACCCGCGCCCACTTCGTTGGGCGTTAATTATCTTTGTGATGCAATTATGTTGTGTAGTTCTAAGTACTGTTTTATTAGGTTCATTGTTTAGAATTCGACGTATAAAATCGTAATAATATCGTGTATTTATAATTTTAAATTACAGAACCAAATAATTATAAATAAAATGTTGCTCCAACGCCATCTATCAAAAAGCGAAAAAACTTCGTCGTCGGTAGTGTAAAATAAGACAAAATAAAATAAGTAGACTAATAAATAGCGATAGACTGCGTTATTTTCTCTGTCATTTTGATAATATATTTTAATATTTTTCTTATTTACTGAATTTTTTTGTACAATTACAATAAAATATAGCCTATGTCACTCCTGAATAGTGTAGCTTTTTGTTAGTGAAAGAATTTTCATGATCGGATCAGTATTTGCGAAGATTATCCCCGATATACAAACAAAGTTATAAACTTTATCTCTTTATAATATTAGTATAGATAGATTAGTGACTCCGTGAACCCAACACATTTAATTATTTAAATTGTTAATGATTTTATCTATTTTCCTTACAACCAGCTGGAGACAACCCTATAAATATTTTCTTAGAATGTTGTTGGCTTAAACAATTTATTTAATTCATAATAAACACTCTCGTGTGAATGGTGCTTGTAGGTGCCTAAGCACAGGCAGTCACATGTTCAATTTTGGTTTGGTATTTGTGTTTGTACAAATAATATTACTCTCTGGTCTGGGCGTCTGTTCTTATACTCTGGCCCCAGTTCTCATTATACACACCTTATAACAATTGTTAAACGGTAGTAGACAATATATCCACTAATCCATAGTGAAGTAGCATGGATGCCCAGCAGTAGGATGTTACAAGCTGAATCAATTAATATACCGGGTGTCCCGCGATAAAGTGCAACCCCGAAAGAGGGTGAAACTAGACCATAAATTATCGGCAAAAAACAGAAAAAAATTAAAAAAAAATTTATTGACGAATTAAGATTTATATAATTATATCTTATGTACACTCTATGTACAAAAAATGATGATTCCTGAGCGTGTTTTTTGGGATACAGGCGTAAATTTTTTTTATTTGAAAGGCAATATGGTAAGAAATAATAATAAATTATAAAATTTCCTGGTATTGGGGGCATAATTCTGAGAAAATTAGAGATCATTGAAAAAAACAGTCATAAAAATGGATTTTTATTTTCACAAGAAGCATAGTTAAAGTCATAATGCCACTTTTTTGCGAGCTAATTGTTATTTTATCCTTACCGCCAAGTACGTGGCGTAATATTTTATTTTAAAGTAATCGACCCACTACTTTGGAAGAAATCATCATTTTTTGTACATAGTCTACGTAAGATATAAAAATCTTAATTCGTCAATAAGAAATAAAATATTTAAAAAAAAAAAGTTTGGTTACCCTCTGGTACCACTCCCACCCCTAGCACTGGGCATTGATTTATGGGGTTTGAAGGGAGGGGGAAGGGGTACCACTCCCACCCCAGCACTGGGCATCAATTTATGAGGTTTTGGGGGGAGGGTGCAGGGGTTATATTAAGGCAAAACCTATTCAGTCGTAAATCTTTTCAATTTTGAGCTTAGATAGGGTTTAGCTTATCGGCATAAGTTCGTTAAAAAATAAATAAATAAAAAATAACCCTAACCTGTCTAACTTCAAAATTAGACCGTTAATCGACATGGCGCAGAAGGAGGGCAGCCCTTGTCCTCCGTGTGAAAGTGCCTGAAAGAATGCGTAGGGAACGGCTGAGGCTTAGCCACTCCGGGCTCTCTACAGAATACTCTAGAGGTAGGACAGACCGAGACCACGTGGATAGTTGGGTACTCCGATTCGGTTTTGGGTATTTTTCAGATTTCTATATTTATATTAGTGCAGTGCTGGTGGTGGGAGTGGTACCAGAGGGTAACCCACCCACCCCCCTCCTCCGCTGTCTCCCCGAAACCCCATAAAACGATGTCCAGTGTCCTATAGCCGAACCCTAGAATATGATTAGAATACGAAGGTAAATTTCGAAATTGTCGACAGTAGAAATAGCTCAGTTAGGAAAAACAGCAGTGTCGAATCGAGTAGACCCGGGTTCAAATCCTCATGTCTCCAGATCGACTTTTTTTTTCTGTTTGCGCTTTTTTTTTAATTTAAATAAAAATAAAATAAAAAACTAGGTACCGAGAAAAAAACGAAAAAAAAATTCTAAAGATACCGAGCTAAGCTCTTGCACCCAGGTACTATATGTAAATCAAGTCGGAGATGTGCAAGCAAGATGAAAACTTTACTATATATTTGCATCACAAAAATAATTAACGCCCAACGAAGTGGGCACGGGCCGGCTAGTTGGTTATATTGTCTACTATTTACTCAGTGTTGCCAACTTTGGGGATTTTCCTCTAAATTTAGGGATATTTTGTAAATAGCGGGAAAGTTTTAGGGGATACATTTTTTTTGGTATTTTTTTTTTTTTTGAGAATTTTAATTCGTCATAACGTAATATATTTTAATATAAAAAACTATTAAAAGTAATAATTCCTCAATTATCAATTTTTAAAATAACATGTTCAATAAACATCCTAAAGCAAAGTACCTATACCAAATAATTTATTTTCTATTATAAAACCTTTTGAAAAAAAAATTAATAAAAAAAATGAAAATGATTTGTACAGAAAGTGATTATTGATAATTAGTGGAAAAAAGAAAAAAATAATAATGCTGATATAACTGAATAAAATTTATTTTAATTTGGCCCTTTTTTAACCACCAGGGTTTATTAAGGGCCACACAGAGGGTTTTTAAAAAACTGATTTGTAGACGAAAATTGTAATAGAAATAAAAAACATTGTATGTACTTGGTTTGATTGATAATAAAAAAAATATTTCTCTGATGTGTTGTTTTTTGTTCTCAACGTTTAAATAATTAAAATATTAAGTGTTTAATTAAGGTGGCTCTTATTTGCCGCAAGTACCTTACACTTATATAACAATTTCACTTATTATAACTGTTTTGTTAAAATGTCTGTTAAAATAATGCACAATCAATAAATAGTTATTCGATTTGAGTTTCGTATTTTATTTCACTCGAATGCGAACCCTTAGCATCATTCAAAACTGCTAAAATTTTTGAATAAGTGCGGGTACGAAGACAGGGTTTTATGCGATTCAACTCTTCGGTCACTAACTGACCAAAAAGGACATTCCGTCTATCTTTGTTTCCTATATTGTCGGTGACAATCTTGCAATCGTCGCATGTTTCATCCTTTTTAATATTCAACTCTTCGGTCACTAACTGACCAAAACGGACATTCCGTCTATCTTCGTTTCCTATATTGTCGGTGACAATCTTGCAATCGTCGCATGTTTTATCTTTTTTAATATTCAACTCTTCGGTCACTAACTGACCAAAAAGGACATTCCGTCTATCTTCGTTTCCTATATTGTCGGTGACAATCTTGCAATCGTCGCATGTTTTATCTTTTTTAATATTCAACTCTTCGGTCACTAACTGACCAAAAAGGACATTCCGTCTATCTTCGTTTCCTATATTGTCGGTGACAATCTTGCAATCGTCGCATGTTTCATCCTTTTTAATATTGTCTTTTTTTTGCTTCTTTTGGGATGATAAAATCGACTGAGACATGTCTTTAGCGTTCCAATCTTGACCATCATTTAATATACTGGGTGACCATGGAAATTTGTTATCTGGAAAAATAAAGAATAAGACGTTAAATATTAGTATAATTTGGTGACTATTGAAAAATTCCAATAGGATCCCATCAAAAGTGACAAAAGCCACTTGGAAACCAATAAATTTGTATTGGTTTCTAAGTGGTTTTGTCGCTTTTGATGGGATCCTAATGGAATTTTTCAATAGGGAATAAACATGTACGAATTTATCTACGCATTTTTATACAAATAATTTCATAAATATTTACGAAGTCAAAATTTTAACAAGCTTTAACTTGTTTTAACTTGTCCGTTCTCTATAGTGTCGACGAATTGGATCAAATATTTCAACAAAAGTTCATTTTGATACTAATTTTCAGGTTAATAAAGATGTCTATAAAAATAAGGTCTGTAAATCTATACTAATATTATAAAGAGATAAGTTTTTAACTTTGTTTGTTTGTAGGGGGTAATCTTCGCAAATACTGATCTGATCATGAAAATTCTTTCACTAACAGAAAGCTATACTATTCAGGAGTGATATAGGCTTATATTATTGTTATTGAACAAAAAATTCAGTAAAATATAACAGTATATGTATATCAAGTCGGAGATGTGCGAGTGAGATGCAAACTTTACTATACTCTATCCAAAAATAAAAGTCTTATTATGTAAACAAACCCCTTACCGGAAGAAAAATACGCATTCCCTGTGTAATCACACACAATGGCTAGTAGATAATTATTGTAACATCTGGGTAATCACATTCAGTACCATTATTTTTGTAATTATACGTCTATTTCATCGTCAAACTAATATTTTTTGCAGAAAACCGAATTCGCTGTAACCTCAAACTTACAAGTGATATTTGTCATCACTCTGTCTTTGTGGTTAGGACTTGGTTAGGGCTGGGACGTTCTTTCATATCGATAAAAAGTTGAGGTCAATGATATTTAAAAAAAATAACAGCGTTTCAGCTCGAACTTTTTATAAATCATAAAAAGTTAAAACGGCCACTAAATTTAAATACTTAGTGTCTTACTTAAAGCGACTCTAAAGGAGGCATTACTTCATTTTTTATCAATAAGACCGTATGTCTTTATCTGTGGTAACTTTTGCTTTAAATCTCATTGAAAATACTTTAAGTGTTTCTTTATGATCAAATTGCAAATACTTTTTTTAAAGGAGTTGTTACACGATAGTGTGGAGCAGGCAGGGGCTAAGGCAATGTGTCCCTAACATAAATAGACTTTAAATATTGATTATCATTTTCCTGTACTTTCATTAGTTTCAAAGTAGAAAATGCTTTAATTAGATATTAATTGCAACACGAACGAAATGGCGATGCATGAAAAGGCTGTCACAACACAAGAGTAAAATTTGTCAAAACACAAACTCACCTCAAATACCGAAAAGTACTTTCGGAAATCTAATTTGAAACGCGCATGACAAATAAAAAATATTTCAGTGTTTCTTCTTAGCCACTCTATACAGAATAACTCATTTTTATCATATTATCGTCAACTTCCTCAGATTATAAAAGATTTTAGATTAACATGGTTACTTCTATTACTAAAACTATTCGAAAACGGGATATTTAGCACGAGACAACACAAGAAGTTCTCGTGAACAAGACGTTCGCAGTTAATGTCGAAATATCGAGCTCCGCAAAAGGAAAATAATTAACATGGTAAATATCCCGTTTTCGAATAGTTCCTCAGATTATTTAAAACATTAAAATACAAAATCACGAAATTACTATGTCAAGTTATCTCTAAATAATTTACCGACATCGTCATTTATCAACATACATAACAGCACTATAGTAGTGTATATGGTTACCCATTCCGCCATATTTGTTTACAAAATAAGACTTATTTTTGGATGGAGTATATATAATATTTGCATCACAAAAATAATTAACACCCCACGAAGTGGGTTCGGGTCGGCTAGTAATTAAATAATAATAGTATTATATAATTGTGTTTGCTCGCAAACGAAAAAAAAACCGACTTCAATTACATCGACAAGTAATACAACCTAACAAGACCACTAAAAACAGTCGAGTAAATACGCGATATCAAAGATTACTCAAAAAGTTGTAATCAGGTCTCGATCAAATTTAAACAAAACTACATGACAAGTATTAGCTTTTAATTAAAGTAAGAATCATCAAAATCGATAAACCCAGTGGAAAGTTATGAGGTTTATTACGATAGGTCGACGAAAAAGTAGTCAAGTGAATACGCATTATTAGATATAACTCTAAAAGTACTTGTCAGACCTCAATTAATAATTTAAATGTGACCACATGACACCCAAAACCTTTCATATAAAACAACATTGATTGAAATCGGTCCACCCAGTCAAAAGCTCTGAGCTAACATACATAAAAAAATACAGCCAAATTGAGAACCTCCTCCTTTTTTGGAAGTCGGTTAAAAAGTAATCATAAGGTCTGCTGCCTCTGATATTAATTAATACTGATAATTTAGCCATTGTTATCAGTTGAAACTAAAATAGATGAGACTATAGTTTAAAGTGAAGTATAATTATATAATTAAAATAATTTACTTACCATTCTTCGCCATATTCTCCAAATTTTCGCAATCCAAATACAAAAGATTAAAGAACAAAAACTTTACTTTTTTTAGTGTAAGAATGATCAAATATTGCAAATTAATGGAAATAAATCACAGCCAGTAAAGTCAAGTCCCGCGGGGAATGTCCCTTTATCGGCCGTCGAAAGAAAGTAATTCCATGGATTAATGGGTATCAGGGTTGCCATCACGAAATTTTAAGTTGCCGTGGTTTGGATATCTGGATTGCCGTGTTTTGGAATAAAAATTACAAAAACAAAATTACCGTGTATTTACTTTACATTAACACGTAAGATTAAACATAACATTAAATAAGACATTATTCTTCACAATCGTCATACAAATTTTTTATCGTAACAAACATTTCTTCTTCGGCTTTGTTCAATTTATATTTATTTTTTTCCTTCATATTGTTTATCTTTTGTTTAGTTAGTTTGAAATTTACACAATTTCCTTCGGATCGGATAAAGTGTTTATAGCCAGTAAAGTTCCATTTATTGTGGAAGTAATAATTTTATTTTTTGTTTTTGTTTTGTAATAATTTTTTAATTATATATATTTTTTTGTTTAATTTTATTTTCTTGTTCCCGGAAAATAGGTGGTAGGGAAGTGGGAAAGAAGCGACGCGTCATTTACGTTCCGCATTAATAAATACTTCATCTGTGGGAAAAGTTTTTTCAAGAGTTGGCAACACTGATTGAGTGGAAAATTTCCATAAAATTTCGATATTCTTATATCCGACATCTTGTTTTGTTCGTTTCGTGACTTTCGTGTTAATTCTGTTTTGAAAAATGTTTGCCTATATTAAAATTCTTCGGACGAATGAATTGAAAATTGTAAACGTAAGTGAGATCAAAAATTACAAGGTAGATGCTTTGCCTACAAAAAAAATTAATGTGAAAATTGGTCAAAAAATTGAACAATGCACAATATCGTTCAAAGCAGGTTAGTTATCAATATTCCTATATTTTTATAAATGTTACATATTTTTAGTAAAATCATCAAAAGTTTATAACTTAAAAGAACTATTTAGTAAAATAGCATTCAAAATATTTTTTGTAATGGTTAGGAATGCAATCCTTTTTTTTTTCTTTTACAGAAACGAAGCAGGAGTTATTAAATAATTATGATAAATTAGAATCGAGCTAGGTTTCCACCTACAAATATATGCATCAGTGCTTCTGAGGATGACACCCAAGTGGATAAACGGAAATCAGACCATCAGATGACCAACACTCAAGCTATACTCAATAAGAAGCTAGAATTAAAGGATAAGGTAAAGAATCTACACTAATATTATAAAGCTAAAGAGTATGTTTGTTTGTTTATTGGCTTGAACGCGCTAATATCAGGAACTACTTGTCCGCTCTGAAAAATTTCTTTAGTGTTAGATAGCCTATTTATCAAAGACTAGCGGACCCGGCAGACGTTGTCCTGCCCGGAAAACAGCTACCAAATTTGATTGCTTAGGGGCCGTCTCCACGAGCGAGCGTCTCGCCGGCGATACGCCCAACTATCGTCGGGTCGTCTCCACGAGCGAGCGAGCGTATCGCCAGCGTATCGTCGCGTATCGCCAGCGTATCGTCGCGTATCGCCAGCGTATCGTCGCGTATCGCCAGCGTATCGTCGCGTATCGCCAGCGTATCGCAGCGTGTCCGCGACGGATTTGACGATGCGTTGTTTATTGAAAGAGTTCAGTTAGATCATTAGATGCCAGACGAGAGCGAAATAAGTAGTGTATTTAATAAAATTTATAAAACCCCTCTTTTTGCGTCGAAGGTTAAAAATAATATAATTCTTAATTATGGATGTAGTGCTCTGGGGTGCTTGTGCAAGTACGCTATTGAATATGCAGTTATTATTATTAAAAAATTAATTCAAAAAAACTAATTAAAGAAACGAATTTATAAAACAAAAAAAAACCAATTGAAAAAAAGAAACAAAAAGGCAACGTCACGAGGTGTTCCCAGGCGGTCACCCATCCAAGTACTGAGCGTCATGATGCTGCCGCGTTACCGGTCGCTCAAATTTTACCCCTCATGCGCCTAAAGAAGTTTCACTTCAAAAATATCGATTTTTTTTCGATACGATACGAATTTCTTAATAATAAAAAATAAAAATAAAACAAAAAAATACATCAAACTCCGATATTGATATATTTAAAAATATCGATATATCGAGAATCTGATATTTAAAATAATTGTGTTTGCTAGCAAACGAAAAAAACCGACTTCAATTACATCGACAAATAATACAATGGAAGTAGATGAAAAAAATTAACAAACGCACTAGTCGTCACTACGATTTTCGAAAGTTCTACTCGATTTCTCTGGGATTCCATCATCAGATCCTGGTTTCCTTATCATGGTACCACCCTGGGGATATCAACTTTCCAACAAAAAAAGAATTATCAAAATCGGTTCATAAACGACGAAGTTATCCCCAAACATACATTAAAAAAGAATATATACGGTCGAATTGAGTAACCTCTTCCTTTTTTGAAATCGGTTAAAAACGCTGTGTTTGAGAGCGCGCTCGCGGCGATACGCCGGCGTGTCGCTGCGAGAGCGCGGCGAGTCGCGCGTCGATACGCCGGCGATACGCTCGCTTATTGCCACTCGTCGCATCGCCGGCGATACGCTCGCTCGTGGAGACGGCTCTGGACGGCTCCATAGAGAGTGTATAGAAATAGGTGGCTCGACGATACTATCGCCGGCGATACGCTCGCTCGTGGAGACGGCCCCTTACATACCGATAGCAGCGTCACCTACCGGGTCCGGTATCCGGGTAGATAAAAAGTATCCTATGTCCATTTCCTGGTTCTAAGCTACCTCCCCACCAATTTGCAGCCAAATTGGTTCGGTATAAATAGTGTAACTAACACGACTTTCTTTTATATACATATATAGATTATATAGGTATTTTTTTCTCAAATCAAAGCGGGTGAAACCGCGGTGCACTACTAGTATTAATAATAAATCGCAATGATTATTGTATCTCCAGAATTTATTTCTTGTCAAATCAGTATTTTAATTTATATTTAAGTTGAAATTTTTTCTCCTTATATTTTACTGATATTAGAATCAATAATTATTATAAAACATTTTTATTTAATCAATTTTATTATTCACTAGCCGACCCGTGCCCACTTCGTTAGGCGTTAATTATTTTTGTGATGCAAGTATACCTATAGTAAAGTTTTTATCTCGCTCGCACATCTCCAACTTGATTTACATATACTATTATTTTTCACTGAATTTTTTGTTCAATAACAATAAAATGTAGCCTATAGTCACTCCTGAATCGTGTAGCTTTCTGTTAGTGAAAGAATTTTCATGATCGGATCAGTATTTGTGAAGATTACCCTCTACAAACAAACAAAGTTAAAACTTTACCTCTTTATAATATTAAGTATAGATGTAAAACATAATTTGTGTGTGTTTTTTTTACTTGAACATATATATATGTATATAATTGACATAACTTAAGTGTCGAAACAAATGTTAATTGAGTTTAGATTTGGTCTAGAAAATTTTTACAATAACATTAACTCTTATCATATACGTAGCCAAAGTTACAATAATTTTGTTCTGAACATTCGTTTTCGTTTCAAAAATTTATACATAATCTCAGGATTAATAGAAAAAATAATAGTACCAAGGTCTATAACAATCAAACATTTTATTACAGACTTCTCAAATGTACAAACAAGCTTACAACCGATTACTAAATCCTTCTTGTAGCGAGCTATTTGTTAGTCAGCGGACAGTTCAAAGATGGGAAAAAAAATGAATACTCCTGTTGATCTAAACATTGGTTCGTTTGCATAAAAATAAATCTAACAATTAAATACTAACTTAGTTTACAGTTGATTTTAGTTTTCACTTCATAATATTTCAGATTTTGATGTAAATTCAATTGAAAATAGTAACTTGAATCATGAATCATTTCATGACATCGAGAACGTGGAAAATACACCCCCAGATAATTCATCCCTGATAGACGAAGAGACATCTAGCAATGATATGGATAATATCACAAGTGTTCTGAGTGAAAGTATTTCAAGTAGCCAAAATAGTAGTGAAGAAGTTCTCACCGAATATTCTACAGATAATATCATTTGTGTGTCTGATACTGATAGTAACTACCAAATGCAAGATAGTATTGTTGATGACACCACACAAAGTTTTAATACTGATTCCTTGCAAGGAAACCGCGAAATGTTCGCAGCTTCTCAGCTTAAAGTTTCAGATGTCCTATTAATGATTGGAAGTTTTTCTACTTCAAAAAATTTAACACGAACAGACCACGAAGACTTAATAAACTTAATTAAAGTGCTTACTGAACCGGAATTTGAAAATTGGAATCCAACTAAATACAAACTCTCCCAAATTTATGATGCCCCCTTGGATTTAATAATTTTACATTTCTTTTGTGAAAAATGTAACTTAATTCTAACAAGAAAGCATTTAAACAAAGTTCGAAAAAAGAAACATTTCGTTGTTATATCTGAAAAAAAAAATGTTCTTTCATCGCTTAGTAATAATTATTTTATGACTATTGATATCAAGTATCAATAGCTTTTATCAGAACCAAAAATAAATACCAATCTTTTTCATTACATTGAAATTATAAAAAATAATGTATCCAATGCTGATGTCATTTTCGATGTCCACGGTTCTCTTCTTTATAAACAATTAATGCTCCAGATGCCGGGAACTTTAACGTTAAATTATAATGTAGATGGCGCGCCAATTTTTAATAATTCAACAGCTAGTTTTTGGCCTCAACAATTAATAATTAACGAGCTTCCGCCAGAATTAAGATTTAAATATACTATTTTTGGTGGTATTTTTGTTACTCATAAAGAACCGAAACCGAACCTCATGAACTTATATAGTACGGAGTTATGCAATCAAATAGTTAGTTTAATGACGGAAGGGACAAATATTAAAAATATAAGTATAAATCAAACTGTAAATTTAAAGTTTACATTGTTAGCATGTTGTGTAGACTCTGTTGCACGTCCAGTTTGCCAAAATCGTGTTCAATTCAATGCGTATTGGGGATGTAGCTGGTGTTACGCACCTGGAACGTACTTCGCAAAGTCTATGCGTTATCCTTTGACCGAAAAAATGTTGTCAGGTTGAATAAAAATTTTGTTCCCAGAAGAAGAAAAACTTATAAAGGTACTAATTACACTCCAAAAAAAATAAAAACATGTAATGGAGTGTAATGCAGAAAAACTCCATTTATAAAATTATTACCATTATTTGACAATGTTTGGGGATATCTTATCGATTATATGCACTGTTGCTTACTCGGTGTTGTGCGTCAATTATGGGCTTTGTGGTCTACACCAGGGACTGATTATTACCTACTAACAAAGCATAATCGTGATGAAATTCAAAAACGTTTAGATAATATAAAGCCACCTCACGATATTCATCGACTTCCAGGATCGATACAAAATTTTAGTAAATGGAAGGCTTCTCAACTGAAATCTTGGCTGTTGTATTGGAGTCCAATCTGTTTAAATGGCATTTTAAACAAAGAACATTTTGACTCTTATTTACTGCTTGTGCGCGGTATCCATACTCTTCTAAAACGTACGTTAACAGAAAATGAGATTTTACGATCAGAATATGATGTCTTAAAATTCGTTAGAGAGTTCCAGTCAATTTATGGTCTCGGAGCAATGACATTTAATATACATTCACTTCTTCATTTGGGCGAATCAGTGAGAAGAAGTGGACCATAATGGGGTACATCTGCATTTCCTTTTGAAAATGGGATTTTTTATGATAAATTGAATGTCAACGGACCAAAAGGTGTCAGTCTTCAAATCAGTCGCAAACTGTTGAAAAAAATTCATCTGCGTTCCAAGATCAATGATTCAACATCTTCTAATGAATGTGTGAATTACTGTCACAAACTATTTGAGCCTGAAGAAAAGCTGAAAAATTGTGTTGAATTTCCTAATCATATTAAAATTATTGGAGAAAAGCTGAAGACGTCACAAGTGGAGGAAGCTATGAAAACCTACTTAAAAAAACCAGAACATTAAAATTAATATTTTTTCTAAGTGCATTTATCAACAAAAAATTTTACATTCCACTTCATATGCTCGTGCTAATAAAACAAACGATACATTTGTTTTTTTGCAATCAAGACAAATTATTGAAGTCTATCATTTCATTCAAGTTAATTAATTTTTATATTTATGGCCGCAATCATAAATATGGTTTAAGTTCATTTTCAAACATTGTAAATTTAGATCACATACTTGAGCTTAATAATCATGATGCAGAAGATATTTTTATAACTGACATTAATAGTATTCAGGAAAAAATTATATACGTGCACGCTGCTGATAAGTTTTATGCATGTTTTTTTCCAAACCTTGTGGAAATTCAGTGATAAAAAGAACTTTGTTCCTTTGCTTAGAACGTATTAATAATGGTGTATTTATTTAAAAAAAAATAACTTAATTCATTAACAATATTAATTCATATTAAAGTACATGTATTACAATTAAACGATTAAATATTTATTTTGTAAATACTTCTTTTCTTTAACATTGACCAATCAGTACTACAAATGTCAATACTGAAGAGCGTCATGATATTTCAAAAGATGATCCACTCATGCACTGCCTTAGTGATCTGGCACCGGAAGTATTAACAAGTGCTCTGAATAATGCAAGTATGATTAACAGTTATAAATCCACACTTGCTCAATTGAACATCGCCTCTGACGAATCTTCAAACGTTAGTAACGATAATGATGCTGTTAAGGCTCCAAAAAAATCGTCAAGCAACGTAAGCATACATTTTGTTAGTTAAATTATTATTCATTTTTATGCTTTTATTTATAACTATTGTTTTATTACAGCGTAAACGAAAAAATAGTGATTCTAAAGAGAACAAAACAAAAGACAAAAATACTAAAATTGCAAAAAAGAAGAAGAAGCAGAAAAAGAATGACGATGAATTAACAGACAATGAAGAAAAAATTACAGAAATTTCAGATATTTTAAAAGAAAAGAATGAAGAAAGATTCTGATGTTTCATTGGACTCAGTTATGAAAAGATTAACGGATATGACAAATATGATGAATAAAAGTTTTAGCGACATTAAAAAAACAGTAACTCAGATAGAGAGTAAAAACACTTCTGAACTTAAGGAATTAAAAGGTTCAAATTTTGATAGATAATTGGAATGAATTTAAAAATATGCCGTCTACTTCATCGTCTCGAGTTTTAGAAGAAAGGACTGGTTTTCCCGAATCTGGGTTTGTCCGACGAAGCGATAACTCTATACATCTAGGAGAAGGAATTTACGTCTCTAAGAAAATTTATGATTCAATAGCTTCAGATGCTACGTCTAATGTTGTTTTCGTTAAAAAAATTATAATGACGCAGTATACTCCAGAAGAATTAATAAAACATAGCGTCAAAGGTGGCAAATCAAATAAAATTAAAATGACGTCCCGCAAACCTGGACTTAATCCAACGATCAGACTAGCTATAAAAGGTATGAAATTATTGATGGAATTCATATTTTTTATAATGTATTATCTAACTTAATTAAAAATGTATAATTAATTAATCTGATTTTAGGAATTTTCCGCTATTATTTAAGCACCCGCTATACTGATGAAGCATATATTAACGCGGAAGTTGATAAATGCGATGACCATATCCGCAGAAAAATAGCTGACTTGAGAAGAAAAGCGAGGTCAGCACAACTACCCAAAAAAAAAACCTCGTGTTCTAGTGATGACTCGTCTGATTCCAGTAGTAGCAACATAGATGATGCGGAACCTAAGAAAAAATCTCTTAAGAGTAACGTTGAATCGCCTAGTTCAGATAATTTAGATAACTCTTCTAATAATTCATGTAAAACTAACTAATACTTCTGGTGTTGCAGGCATCTATAAGCTACGGCAATCGCTTACCATCAGGTGAGCTGTACGCTTGTTTGCTGACCTATTTATAAAAAAAAAAAACTATAATTAAATTATACTTACACATCTCCCTAACATGCAAGATGAGCTTTGCAACCATGTTCATGTACTCTTCACGGTTCTTCGCTTTCATGAAGACATGATTCTCCATTTCACTGCTGTTTCGAGCAACCTGCATACCCGACCTCTGGATGACCTCTTCACTATAATTAAGAGAAAATGTTCATTCATTGTTCTTAACCAACATAGGCATACCTTATACTGTATATGTAATAACGTTGCAAACGACGAAGATGAGGACGTTGACAACGTGTTGGCGCAGCGGTCACAGTACTGGCTGTTGCGCTGTCGGTTGATCCCCGCTCACGACAGACATTTGTATGTGCCATATAGATGTTTGTCGTGGTCTGGGCGTTTGTACTTGTGTATTGTGTGTGTTTCCGGACCCCCGACACAGGAGAAAAGCCTACTGGGGGCCGTTGAGTGTGAGGCATTCATTCGTTCATTCATTTAAATGTTACATATTACAAAAGTTTACTAAAACAGATTGTACAAGACAAGTTTAAAAGTATTGCATTTAACATCTAAATACAGTAATGTTTTCGATTTGAAACTATTAAAGCTATCATTGCAAATATCAATAAATCAGATGGCCTTGATATACAGTTTGAATATTCTGGATAATGAAGAATTATATTCCTTATTGCACTTATTTATTTATTTATTTACACTTTATTGTACACCACAACTACATTTTAAACATTAAACACATTTAAAGAAATTTACAGACTGTGAAGTACAATGGGTGGACTTATGGCTATTTAGCCATTTCTTCCAGACAACCCAACAAAAAGGAGCAAGTATAAATCATACTGACCAAGACAGTTGGCAAGGGCAAACTTATCTCTATAAGAGATCTCTGCCAGTCTACACATTGTGGTGAGAAATTATGTCACCGCGGGACACAGTAGTGCACGAGTGATTAATAATAACTATAAATCTATAAACTTATTCAAAATTAATAATATAAAATACCTACATGTATACTTTACTACAACACACTTACAGGAACATATACATACATACGAACCAAGGTTCATTTTTAGGGTCTTGTGTGGTGGGACAGAGTAGAGCGTATGAACACTTGTGTGGAGTAATACGTGTGGAGCTTTAGAATTGATAGATTTCAATAATTGAGGACAATCAATGACAATATTACTACTAAAAGTAATAAAATCAAGTTATGAATTGATTATGTGCTTATCCCAATATTATAACTTGTATATATGCATATAATGAGTATATATAATATTATTTTGTCTATAAGAATTAGGAATAAAATTAACACAACTTATAATGTCTCTGAAAGTTTATTAAGGTTGGATTCTCAACCTCACCGGCCAATCTTTTCAGGGTGACTTCTTAATCCCACTTAATATTGGTGAAATTATTTGTCTAACTGATACATACAGCTAAAAGCCATACAGCAAATAATTGAATTTAATTTGACATTATTGCAAAATTTGTACAAGAAAGATAACTTCAAAAGTTTATAGTCACACAAGGAATGCCTTCTGGAAATGTTATGATAATACACTGTTGCATAAATTAAAATGTGAGATGCGACATTTTAAAATTGATCAATCTCTAATAATAACAATACTAATAATAACAATACTAAAAAACATTTTTAAATGAATGATAATTTGCTTCCTTATTTTGTGTGTAAAATATTTAAAGCGGAAATTGGGCTATAAAGGTGCGAATTATCTAGTTATAATAAAAATGGTAAGAAAGTATCAATGTAGATTATCAAACTCATTCTCGCATCTCTAATTTAAAATAAATCTTAATCAGGTGTAATGTTTCTATTTCTTTAATATGTACAAAATACATTTCAGTATATATACAATTTTATTCAAATATATTAATTTATGATGAACATTCAAATAATACATGATTATATCCACACACGTATTGAAAGGAATAACATAAAAAACCCTATTGTTACAGCATCATATAATTGACTTGCTTTACTAGATAAAATATAAAGTTAAAGATGTTACAAAAATAATTACAAAGATAAAGAGAAGAAACATGAAACAGTACTTACATCTTTGATACAACCGTTTGCCTAACACTTTGGGTTCGCCAGTTGTCGTCGGAACCCATAGCGTTAAACTTTAAATTATCCATGATAACAAGGAATCTGTGTATGTTACAAATGAATTACAGCACTTTTCAATCAACAAATCAGTATTATTTTTATAGTAGATCAGCTACGTTCACGAAAGCGACGCACAATATTTGATCATTAATTTGTCAATGTCAAAATCAAAAGCACAGACTGTTCAGAGTAGGGCTTGCCGGCTTGGAATACCGTTAAAAATTCGGTAACGTTTTGTCCCGGCCGGCTTAACGTTATTTTTGAAGTAACGATACCTAAATTACCGTTATTTTACAGTCATTTTACCGTTCTATTTTTTACCGGTAAAAATTCATTTAACGTTATTTTTAACGTTACTTATCCATACCGTTACCGTTGATTGCTATGGGATATTACAGGCTGAACCGTGAATCGTAATCGTTATCAACTTACCAATTACCATTATAAAATACCGGTAAAAAGCATTAATTTTTTCTGATATCTTTAAAATAGTTTGTCTTTTAGGTTTTTGGCGGCTTTGACTTTGGCCATAGCTACAATTTCGACGTTCTTGTTGAACTTCCCAAAAATGTAGGATGTCTCTCCACAACCCGGAACCCCAATAATCCACATAAATATTCGTAGCTGCTAGCGCGAAAGATTTTCAATGACGCCCGACGATCCCCGAAGATCTTACCTACTTTCCTACGACTGTCCGAAGTGAATTTCGCCATCACAAGTATCCTGTCATTGGAAATTACTATCGTGCACTTGAGAAGTACCACAATCGAATCGGATGTTAGTTATGTTTGTGACTTCTCGCCCTGCAGATTTAGTCGTGACTACGAAGCCTCTCGTTCATTTATGCCATCAAAATATGTTTTCCTAACATATTCTTTATATATTAAATAATTGAATAAACCGGGACTCTGTAGGATCTTTTTACAGGAGGCCGGTTAACTTCTCGAGTGGCAGCTACTATGATCAATATCTCAATGAATGCATATTTATAGCATGGTCTAGTGGATTCGACGGTAAACTCAGTTTAGGTGAAATAACTTGACCCTATCGGCCCTAAAATTCTGATGCCTTAGTTACGTCACATAACAAGGCCCGAGTATTTTTTACGTACCTGTAATGATTTTTTTTTTGTCATTTATCAACATATGTAAACCAAACTTTTATATTTAGCTCTCACAATTTTTTTTATTGCACTCACCAGCTTACTCCCCAAGTCAAGCGTGCGTAAAGAAGTTTTACTTCAAAAACTAGTTTTCCTCTTCCCCGATTTTGTGTATGACCGCCATATTAAAGTAATAATAAAAAGTATTGGTGGCTTTTGTGAATCTGTTTTAGTCAAACTGTTAATTGTCAAAAACAAATTAGATTTGAAAATATACTTCCACACGTACTAGAACATACATAAAACGTACTTAA
Organism: Melitaea athalia; assembly: GCA_905220545.2. Taxonomy (NCBI): domain Eukaryota; kingdom Metazoa; phylum Arthropoda; class Insecta; order Lepidoptera; family Nymphalidae; genus Melitaea; species Melitaea athalia. The sequence goes on from HG992179.1 coordinate 3,084,100, forward strand.
AATCACCCTTATTTTGAGGACGGTTGATAGGTAATGTGGCAACACTGAAAATCATCACTGCCAACATAACGCCATAGGTATTATTTTCTCATATTCATATTAAATAGTAGTCTATGGTATTATTCGTTGAAAGTGAAACAACCTTTTTATTATATCTATGGTTGAAACGCACCACAAGAGTACCTTGTCACATTGAGCTATTATTACTAACGTATAGAGAAGCTATACCAAACAAAAAACGTGTCACATCTTGACGGCAAGAGCGCGGGGGGTGGGCGTGGCCTGAGCCCCGGTCGCTCGGCTGTGCTGCAGCGCTACATAGCGACTGTTGTCTAAACAAATTATTAAAACATGCAGCGCTTAGCTGCTTAGAGATGCTATTTTTCTCAATGACAAATGACGGAACATGGCGTCCACTAAACATTTTGCTTAAATTAAGATTTAAAATTAATATATAGTTACTTACCGATGGAAAGTTACCCCTTTGCACTTCTACGTATTGGTTGAGTTATTACTACAATATCGCAGCACACACGAGGGCATATTTAAAGAGATTTTACACGATTTCGTTTTAAAATATTACGACCAAATTGCGACTGCATAGCTTTAAGATTCGCAAGCGACTGAGTGAGGTGCGGCCGGCCGACCGCAGTTGAACGGAACACAGTAGTGTTCTGCGATGTCTTCTCTATACGTTAGTAATAATAGCTCAATGCCTTGTCACTGTCAATTTGAAATTCAGTTCGTCGGTACGTCCAAGGTTCGTCCGCACTTGTTTTTTGTTTACTCTTTAATGTTATGGACAAGGCATAACAACAACAAGTAACTGTCAGTTAATAGTTGTTTTTTTTTTGGGTACTTCTTGTGTCGGTGTGTCCTAAATAAGCTCTTAAATGTAAAATTTATTAATTATTTTTAGATTACAAGTCTTCTCTACGATAATACTTAAATATTTTCTTGCAAATAACCTATAAACAATGTCTACTTCGTCTTTTTTGCGGGTAAAACGTCGCCTGGAAGATAATCCTCAAGATGCATTTGTGCTTCTGTGTAACCGCATGAAAACAGACACTGAGGAGATTTCAGCCCCTCTATTTGTGATGAGAGGTGCTGTGGAAAGTCCGGTACGTAAGAAAATGTTCTCTTTACAAACTTATCTCGAAATTTAGAACGATAGCAAATACAGTGGCTTACATGGTATTTTTCATTGGGAGCGCGTAAATTAAAAAGCTTTAGGATTTAAAAATAACCACAATGAACACGTGTTTTTTTTTATAGGAGCCACATGTAAAAAGAATAGCACCTAATTGTATTGAACACAAAACTTTTGTCAGTGATATTATAAAAAAAGTGCATAAAGAAAGAAAGGATTTTGTGACAAAGAGGCGTTATAAAGTCGTCAACTTCAGCAGAAGGGTAAAAATTGTGACTAAAAAAAATAAAAATTGTGATACATTAGATTTACAAAAAATTTAAATCTTTTACAGAGGAAAGAAAAAGAACAGGAGAATGAACAAAACACAAACGACTTTAATACTTCTGCTCAAGAATATTCTCACATATCTATGTTGGATAATCGTGTAAGGTAAGAATATTACTTTTGTTATGCACACATCGATGTCCGTCATGTATAATGATGCATGTGCCGCAAAGTAGCCTAAACACTGGCAAGTTACGGATTCGATTCCTTTTTGGACTTTGGAAACATATTTGTATTTATACAAATATTTGTTCCTGGTCTGGGTGTCTGTTCTTGTGGGTCCTCCTCACACGGTGCCTTGGAGCACATTGAGCTTTCGGTCTGGTTGTTATCTTAGATACTAAATAGCAATAGTTACAGTCAGAGTAGGGAATATATCTACCAACCCTCAGTAGAACAGTGTGGTGGGTTAAACTCTTACATTGAGAAAGAGGCTTATGTTCAGCCGTGTGATGTTACAGACTGAATCATATAAGCACACATCCATATTGAGTTTATGCCACTTGTATGTAGGCTGTAATTAAATATTAGACTTTTAATTAATTTCAAAATAGAAATTATAATGTTTTGTCTTTCCATTAAAATCGTATAAATGTGTTTTCATTATTACGTTATATATGTACACATAAAATCTTTTCTTCAAACTATTTGTTTGGTATAATTGAAATTAAATCATACATACATATATTTGTTCAAAATTGTTTTTTTTTATAATTTCAGTATAGGGAAGTGTGAGACAGAATTAATATACGGATCAGCTAGAGATAATGGTTTAATGGAACAGGATGTTGAAGATAGTGATGACTCAAATGCGGAAAACTACTTTAAGAATGATTATGCAGATTTTGACACAAGTAGCATAGATGAGGACGATAATATAGGTAATTATTGATTTTAATTGTGTAAACAAAGTATGGTTTGGAAGTTTTATGTATTTTGTAGGAAGAATTTAAAATGGTTTTCACAAATATTGTATGAGTTAGAGAAAGTATGTTCAGCAGTATAATGTTACATGCTTAATCTTAGTGATATTGTTTGTGCAGAGTAAATTTTTTTTAATACCTTGACCAAAAAAATTAATTTATGAATTTTTCATACAATTCTAAAGTTTTTCAAATAAATGATCTCTATATTTCAATTGTTACATTAAATTTAAATTTAATAGGTTGAGTCAAAAAAAAAATCGTTATTATAGGCTTATTTATGCAATTAAAGAAAATTCTTTTTGGCTAGGAAATCATCTGTTTGTATCTTTTGCCTGGCTGGTATAATTGAAACAAAACAAATTATAGTAACAAACTACTTTCCCGCCATTTTATAAAATGCTTTTCAGTCCATCAAAGTGAGTGAGTAAAGAGTAAATTTGATACATCCTGAATAAGTGGCACAAAGCTATTTTTAAGCGTTTTCGGAATACAAGTGTTTAAATATTTTGAAAAAGAGAACCTTCCTTTATTTTCACCTACCTATTAAAGTATTTCCTGATGTTTTGTAACTTGGTTAAATAATGAAAAGAAATTAACATTTTGTATAAATGGTTATGAACACTATTTTTTTTTTAAATATTATTATAGAAGATGATCTGTCAAGCGACACAGATGAAGATGTGTTATCTGATAAGCCAACGGAGTTTTCCAAAGAAGATGCTATACGTTATGGTATTGCTTACGCTAAATATAAGGCCAGAGTTCTTTCAGAACAGCGCTACCTAGTTGATTTGAATAATAACGTATTTTAACAAGGATGGACGACACTCTAGAATTTATTAGCGATGAAGGTTTCTTTTATGGCCAAGAACACGATTCTAAACAGTTTATGGAACAATATGCAGAAGACTCATCGGACCCAAATTGAAATATTATAATTGAATATAATTATATTTTTTATGAAAATTCTGTCTTTTTTTAAATGTTTTATACCACAACTGAAGTAAATACCTTAAATAATGTCTACAATAATAAAAAGCAAAAATATTCAAGAAATTATTTTAATACAGAATGACAAATAGTTATTTTTGATCATTTGAGAAATGTCTGCTGTGTGGCTACGGCATAGAATTTAGCCTCCCCCTCTCCTCCCGTGGGTGTCGTAAGAGGCGACTAAGGGATAACATAGTTTCACTACCTTCTTGGAACTTAAAAAGCCGACTGATGGCGGGATAACCATCCAACTGCTGACTTTGAAGTACACAGGCCAAAGACGGGCAGCAGCGTCTTCGGCGCGACAAAGCCAGCCCTGCGGTCACCAACCCGCCTGCCCAGCGTGGTGACTATGGGCAAAACACATGAAGTTCACGCCATTATTGGCGCGTACTTGTGGAGGCCTATGTCCAGCAGTGGACTGCGATAGGCTGAAATGATGATGAATGATGAGAAATGTTACCCTCTTGTTTAATGTTTAGTCAATGAAAGTTTTAGCCAATTTAATTGAAAAACATCGTACACCGTGTGGGCGCCAAGGGCGGATCCAGCTTTGGCGCCAGGGGGGGTCACAGTCATGGTCAAGGCGCCAGGGGGGGGGGGGGGGTCACAAAGTCGTGGTCAAGTAAAAAGAAGTTATAATTTAAATTTTATAATGATAGATACATGTAAAAAGTAGGTATTTTATTAATCTATGAAGGTAATGTACTTAAAAATACCTATATTGTGACAAAAATCTTGTTTAACAATTTTAATTAGTGGTCCACCTAGGTCCTGGACACAGTCCAGGGGGGGTCATGACCCCCGTGACCCCCCCTGGATCCGCCAGTGGTGGGCGCACAAACACCAGCGATATCGGGTTTGATTCCCGCTCGGAATGGGTATTTATATTTGCACAAATATTTGTTTCCGGTCTGTGTGACTGTCCTTGAGGGTATCCCTCCGTTTCTCGGAGCACATGGTGCTCTAATTCGGGTTGGCAGATATATTCCCTACTATGGAGTAACGATTACTATCAGGTGTACATGATAACAACCGGGACTGGCAGCTTAACGTGCTCTCCGAGGTATGGTGGGGAGACCCACAAGGACTGCACAAACACCCAGACCATAGCAAACATCTGCATGGCCAATACATATGCTTGTCATTTGCGGGGATCGAGCCCGCAACCGCCATCCAGCGCAACATTATAATAAATTAAATAAATATTTAGGTAGTTTTTCAAGTGATAAGGTAATTTTAACCTATAGCATAGGTACTTTATGAATATTTCCTGTACATTCTCAATTCGATCAATATATTTTTATAACAAGGATTCTAAATCTGCGAAGCATACTCGAGATAACTCCGAACAAATGTGCAGTACAGAATCAAGGGTCTTAGCTTTTGTAAAACCGGTAGAGCACCGCATAATAAAACCAAGTGCTTTGGAGGCTTTAGCTATAATATTATCAATATGTTCATCGAAGATAAGTTTGTAGTCATTGAATATACCTAAATCCTGCACTACATTTCATCTAGATATCAGTTGGTCATTTATTTTATATGAGGTAAAAAGGTTGAAAGCACTAAAGAATATGAACACTAAAGAAGCAAGGCGCATTCAAAAGTCGTTATTATGCAATGTAATTTTTCGTGCATGGAATATTTGCAATTGATCTCTTTTTCTCTTACAAAAAATGTGTCACGTGTTACTTTCTAATATTTAGAAAATCAGTATAGTTTTAATAGTTACTGTAGCTGTAACACTGACCTGGCCTTTCAAAGGGCGCGATAAATTCATAAAAATATGATATAATTAATATGTTAGAATATTAAAGATTATTTTAGAAATAGAGTGAAATTATTTTCTTGTTAAAACTTTATTATTAAATTATTTATTTTTCAACAATTTGAGTTTTGGTAAAATATATTTCGACCCTTTTTTCTTTCTTGGACCCTGCTCGGTCTTCAACACCTCAAGCACAGCCCTCGCGAGAGAAGTGTCTCCTGTGTTCGTGAACATCATAAGGTTGTGGCCTAGAAAACATGTAGTCGAGAGATATATCGCACAGCATTTGAACCTGCCGATTGCGTCGCTGCCGTCGTTGGCGTAAAAGTCCCAGAACTACGTATGTCTAATGACAGACACTATCGCATGAAGCATGGGCATCCTTGCACTTCGTAAGTGGGCTTAACGCATCATTCTTCACTGGCTTCAAAAGCTTGAATCAACAGGATTCACTTTCTTCCTGTATTTTGACTGAGTACCGAGTTGCCCGTAAGTCCTTGGAATATGCGCATCAGTGTATCTATTCCTGCTCATTAGGTGGACAAAAGTATACGTGAAGTCAATATCTGCAAAATTATGCCACGTAATATTTGTTGTCACGACTGAAGTAAAATTCTATATTCACTAATACTGTTTATTTTCAAAAACAAATGAGATTTGACAATATAATTCCAGAGGCTCCAGAGTCCAGACGTACTAGAACATAATATTATATAAAACATACTTATATTATTATATAGACAGTATAGTCACTCTTAGTTTAGGTAATGGTGCAACACTGAAAATCATCGCTGCCAACATAACGCCATAGGTATTATTCGTTGATTCCGTTGAAACCACCCATGGACGGTTGAAACATGGTTGAATTCACTCCATTGATATTGACTCCATAGCATGGCTTGTTACCGGTACCAATTACCTTTATAAAATACCGGTAAATAGCGTTAATTTTATCCGATACTTGTTTTACCGGTAAAAGTTTTAAAGGTAATTCGGTACCGGAAACGATTTTTAACGGTAAATAGAATTTTAACGATACTCGTACCGGTACCTCTGACGTCACGATTAACGATATTTTTATCGGTACCTCTACGACGTTGCCGCTTCGTGCAAAGAAAAAATGTTCAACTCGAAGCTGCGCGGGGAGGGCTGATAAGAGCGGCAACAGCGTGTTACATTAGATTATAACGCCGTGAGATCAAAAATAAAGAAAAGTAGGTAGTATTCTATTAGCGTAATAATTACCGGTACCTATAAAGGTAACAGTAGCAATTAACGGTACCGGTATGGATAGGTACCGGTAAAAATAACGTTAAACGAGTTTTTACCGGTAAAAAATTTAACGGTAAAATGGCTCCAAAGTACCGGTATTTAAAGTACCGGTACTCCATAAATAACGATACGTCTGCCGAGACAAAGTACCGGTACCGAATTTTTACCGGTATTCCAAGCCCTACTCCATAGCATCATAGGTTGAATAAGTAAAGAACTATAGATATAAGATATCTATACACACTTCGTGTTCGTGGTAAAAAAAAGTAAAACGCACTTGTCATCGCTTGTCATTGTCATTTGTCACTTGTCAGTTCGTCCGCACGGCGCACTTGTTTGCTTTTTTGTTTTTGTTGTTTTGAACAACTTGAATAATGTTAGTTTAGTTATAAGTTGTATTTCTGTAATTCTCAAATTCAAAGTTTACGAGTCTTCTCTATTATATTACTTAAAATATTTTCTTGCAAATAACCTTTAAACAATGTCTACTTCCACTTTTTTGCGGGTAAAACGTCGCCTCGAAGATAATCCTCAAGATGCATTTGTGCTTTTGTGTAAACGCATGAAAACAGACACTGACGAGATTTCACCCTCTCTGTTTGTATTTAGAGGTACTGTGGAAAGTCAGGTACGTAAGAAAATATTCTATAAACAAACATATCTCAAAATTTAGAACGATAGTACCTACATACAGACTACTGTATGACCTTTTTTTATTGCGACCACGTAAATTAAAAAAGCTTAGAATTTAAAAATTACCACAATGAACACGTTTTATTTTTTTATAGGAGCCTACAGATGTAAAAAGAATAGCACCTAATTGTGTTAAACTCAAAACTCTTACTAATGTCAGTGATATTATAAACAAAATACGTAAAGAGAGAAAGGATTTTGCGACAGAGAGCCGTTATAAAGTTGTCAATTGCAGCAGAGGAGTGAAAATTGTGACTGAAAAAAATGATAATTATGATATAGTAGATTTACAAAAGAAAGATTTACAGAAGAAAGAAGAAGAACAGGAGAATGAGCAGTACACATACGACCTTTACACTCCTGCTAAAGAAGATTTTGACATATCTATGTTGGATAATCTTGTAAGGTGAGAATATTGCTATTGTTACACACATCAACAACAATCGTCAGGTGAAATGGTGCATGTGTTGCAAAGTAGCCTAAACACTGGCAAGTTACAGACTCGATTCCTTTTTGGACTTTGAAGCACATTTGTATTTGTACAAAGATTTGTTCCTGGTCTGGGTATCTGTTCTTGTGGGTCGTCCTCACACGGTGCCTTGGAGCACATTGAGCTTACAGCCTGGTCGTTATCTTAAATACTAAATATTAATAGTTAGTCAATAAATAATAATAATAATAATAGTAAGAGGGGATTAAAGGATAACACAGTTCCACTACCACCTTGGAACTTAAAAAACCGACCGATGGCAGAATAACCATCCAACTGCTGGCTTTCAAATATACAGGCCGAAGACGAGCATCACCATCTTCGGTGTCACAAAGCCAACCCTGCAGTCACTAATCTGCTTGCCGAGTGTGGTGACTATGGGCAAAACACATTAGTACGCGCTATTTCTGGCACGAACTTGGGGAGGCCTATGACCAGCAATGGACTGTGATAGGCTGAAGTGAATAGTTAGTCATAGTATCGAATATATCTACCAACCCTCAGTGGAGCAGTGTGGTGGATTAAACTCAGACAGTCCTCCTACATTGAGAAAGAGGCCTATGTCCAGCCTTGTGATGTTACAGACTGAATCATATACGCACACATCCATATATCATTGCTAGTATTATAACAGAGGAACTCAAATGTATTTATCAGGGCATTTGCTAATCTATTTTATATGCGCGAACCTTTTTCCAAAGTAAAGTAATATTCCAGACCCCTTACCAATATTATATTAAAATTCCTATCTCCTAAAACAATTTTTATTTTTATTTTTTCTTTTGATTTTTTTTTGATATTTGATTTTTGATGCTAAGACCTCAGATAACTGATTCAATTCAACCCAAGGGTTTGAAATTAACCACCATGGGTAGGTCAATAATTCAATACCTCTTCACTTGCACCAGTCAAGTTCAGGATATGCTGTATAAGCTACTTGTATGTAGGCTGTAATTCAATATTAGACTTAATTAACTTCAAAATAGAAATTATAAATTTTTGTCTCTTCAGTAAAATCATATAAATGTGTTTTTATAATTATTTTATATGTGATAAAACCTTTTCTTCAAACTATTTGTTTGGTATAATTGAAATAAAATAATTCCTACTTATTTCTTAAAAATTATTTTTGTTTTTTATCATTTCAGTATAGAGAACTATGAGACAGAACTAATATATGGATCAGCTAGAGATAATGGTTTAATGGAATCGGATGTTGAAGATAGTGATGACTCAAATGCGGAAAACTACTTTAAGAATGATTATCCAGATTCCGACCCAAGTAGCATAGATGAGGATGATATGGTTGAGGCAGTCAAAAATTGTAATATAGGTAATTATTTATTGATTTTAATTGTGTAAACAAAGTTTGATTTGGAATTTTTATTCATTTACTTGGCAGATTTTAAAATGGCTTTCACAAATATTGTATGAGGTAGAGAAAGTATGGTCAGCAGTATAATGTTACATGCTTAATCTTAGTGATATTGTTTGTGCAGAGTAAATTTTTTTAATAACAACAAAAAAAAAATTAATTTGTCATGCAATTCTTAAGTTTTTTAGATAAATTGTTAAATTTAATTTTAAATTTAATAGATTGAGACATAAACCTGCAAAACCATGTTTTTTTTTACTTTTGACAATTGCATAACGTCCCCTTAGTAACACAAAAACGTATCTCGATATTGGTTCTGTTTCTGTTTAATGGATATTGTTAGTTACACACAGACATATCTTCAGATAAGTTTCTGTGTTAGTTTCTGTTTTACGCATAATATAGATAGGTACGTTAACCTCCATTTTAGAAATAATAGTGGCATAGAGATACGTGTCTTTGTGACTAAATAGAACTTGGTATTTTGAGATTGGTGGTATACTTAACTCAAAACTGATATAAATCGAGATACGTTTTTGTGTTACTAAGGGGACGATAAACAATTGAACAAAATTCTTTTTGGTTAGGAAATCATCTGTTTGTAACTGGCTGGTTTTAATATGAATAGTAGCATGTAAAGGAATAAAACCAATTATAGTAAAAAACACTTTCCCGCCATTTTCTTAAAATGCTTTTCAGTCCATCAAAGTCAGTGATTAAAGAATTAAGATACATCCTGAAAAAGGGGCATAAAGTTATTTAAGCGTTTTCAGAATAAAAGCGTTTAAATATTTTAAAATACAGAACCTTTTTACCTACCTAATATAGTATTTCCTGATGCTCTGTCACTTGACAATAGTACCTATAGCTTGGTTAAATAATGAAAAAAAATAAACATTTTATTAAAATGGCTGTGAACAATCTATTTTTTTTAAGTGAAACTTCTTTAGGCTCATGAGGGGTAAAATTTGAGCGACCGCTAACTCGGCAAAGCGTCTCGCGTTTCAGTACTTGGATGAGTGACCGCCTGAGAACACCGCGTCACGTTGTTTTTTTTTGTATTTTAAATTCTTTTTTTGTATTAGTTTATTTTTTTTAATTTGCCAAAGAAGTTTCACTTCTGACATGTGTACTTTGTACGCACGCAATTTTAATTAATTATTTTTTTAATTATTATAGAAGATGATCTGTCAAGCGACATAGATGAAGACAAGATTTATGATGAGCCAACGGAGTTTTTCAACGAAGATGTCAAACGTTATGGTACTGCTTACGCTGAATATAAGGCCAGAGTTCTTTCAGAACTGCCCGACCTAGCTGATGGGAATAGTTATGTATTTTCTACAAGGATGGACGACAATCAGGAATATAACAGCGATGAAGGCTTCTATTATGGTCAAGAACAAGATTCTGAACAGTTTAGGGAACAATATGCAGATGACTCCTCGGACCCAGATTGAGATATTTAGTTAATAATATAATTAAATATATTTTTTTATCAAAATTCTGTTTTTTTTTTAAAATATTTTATTAATTTTATACCACAATTGAAGTAAATACCTTAAATAATGTCTACAATAAAAAAAAGGTATGTGTGCGATTCATACACGATAGAAGTGAAACTTCTTTGACAAACTAATTTAAAAAAAAACTAAAATTAGTGGCGCGGCCCTTCCCTGTCGTTGCATCCGGTTTGAAATCACAACGATTCTAAAGAAGTTTCACTTCAAAAAGAAAAATGTTCAGGAAATTATTTTAATATTTACAAAATGACAAATACCCTCTTGTTTAATGTATCGCTCTGGTGTAGAGCGTACACCGTGTGGGCGCTCACACACCGGCGTATGCGGGTTTGATTCCCGCTCGGAATGGGTAGGTATTGCACAAATATTTGCTTCCGGTCTGGGTAACTGTCCTTGTGGGTATCCCCCCAGTTTCTCGGAGAGCACGTTAAGCCATCTGTCTCGGTTTTTATCACTATAGACACTTGATAGTGATCGTTACTCATAGTAGGTAATATATCAGTCAAAGCGCAATTAAGCAGCGTCGTGGTGAAATGCTGTGATCCTTCTCATACATGGAAAAAGAGTCTAATGCCCAGTAGTGGGATTTTACTGAGAAACAAAAAAAAAAAACCACGATTTCAACGTTATGAAATGAAAATATTGAAATTAATTTTATTAGCAGGTGAAGCCATAAATTCATAAAAAATAAAATAATAGGTACTTTAGAAGAAAATAGTCATAATGGAAGTTGCGAGGGTCATTGTAAAATTACACACAATCTCTACCTACCCTAGGATAGTCTATAGTTAAGTGAATTTTAACCAGTTTTTCGATAGATGTCACTACATAGTTCAGAATTAAAACAAAGCGATTTTAAAATATTCCATTAATTTGATTTATTATTGTGACATGAAGATTTTTATTTTAAGCATTTGTTTTATTTATTAATATCTACTATCATTACATCAAAGTAAAAAAATAATTTACAACAATAACTAATCAACAATTTCGCAATATCAAGTATTTTTACATTTATATACAAGTAAAAATATAATAATAGCAAATGCATTATAACTGCGAGCGATCACGGCAAGGACGCGCTTCAGTAATTCAAATTCTATGTTATATCCAAACAAATATCCAAAACCAAAGAAATAGCAAAAGCGTTTATAAAGGAAAACAGATTCCATCAACGAGTGTATAACAAAAGTATCAAATAAAAACCAAAAAAACTAAAATATACGTTGAAATTAAATAACGTATTTTTATAAAGTTCTTTAGAAACACCCGAAAGGTCGTATGATTGTGTCAAATTATAAATTAACTAGCAGACCCGTGCCCACTTCGTTGGGCGTTAATTATCTTTTTCTTTGTGATGCAATTGCATCACAAAGAAAACTACACAACATAGGTAATTACCTATGTTGTGTAGTTCTTATATAGTAGGTACCTACTAATTTTTATTAGGTTCATTGTTTAGAATTTTATTTAGAGTTTTATTTCTTGTTTATAGCTAGTATTGGACGTATAAAATCGTAATAATATCGTGTATTTATTATTTTAAATTACAGAACCAAATAACATACTAAATTCTATAGCACTTAAATAAATAATATGTTACTCCAACGCCATCTATCAAAAATCCCGAAAACGACGTCGATAGGCTAATAAATAGTCTTCTAATAGCGATAGATGACGGCGAGAGATGGCGTTATTATATTTACCATTTTGGAGTTATATTTTTATCTTTTTCTTATTTACTGAATTTTTTGTTCAATTACAATAAAATATAGCCTATGTCACTCCTGAATAGTGTAGCTTTCTGTGTGTGAAAGAATTTTCATGATCGGATCAGTATTTGCGAAGATTACCCCGTACAAACGAAGTTATAAACTTTTCCTCTTTATAATATTAGTATAAATTATCAAATATCATTTATATTAATTTTATGTACTTTTAGGAAAGATAAAAATAGAAATAAATATTAGAAAATTATACTGTTTATAGAAATTATAGAAGCACTTAGAAGTCCTCTACCGGTTTATCACACAAACCCGTTTTAAGTAGGTAGGTACCTATGATAAGACCATCCACAACACTGCCTAGTATAGTCAATGTTTCGATAGATGTCACTACATAGGTCAGCATTTTAACAAAGCGATGTTAAAATACCTATTTCATTTATCTGTGAGACATGAAGATTTTTTTATAAAAATTTGAAGCATTTGTTTTATTTATTAATCTAGCTGCCCGGACAGACTTCTTTCTGTCAAAAGTTTTAATTTTTTTAGTATTAAAACCTTCCGTGGGCCTTAAGGAACATACAAAAAAAAATAGCCGAATTGGTCGAGCCATTCTCGAATTTTGCGTTGAGCAACATTCATTTTTATTTATATAGATATCTACTAACACTACTTCAAAGTAAATAAATAATTTACAGCAATAAGTAATGAACAATTTCAGACCATGAAGTACACAGAGACGGGTTCCGTGGTGTAATAGGCAGCACTCTGGCCATCCAAGTTTAAATCTTGGCGGAGGCGTTGGCGCAGCGGTCACAGCACTGCGCAAATCGTATGGACGCTTCAGCCTGTAAGGCTGTAACATCCCACAGTTGAGCATAGGCCTCTTTCCCCATGTAGGAGAAGAATCGGAACTTAATCCACCACGCTGTTCCAATGCGGATTGGTGGATATATTTCCTACTATGAGTAACGATCGCTATCAGGTGTACCTACATGATAACAACCGGGACCGACGACGGCTTAACGTTCTCTCCGAGGCACGCTGAGGGGACCCACAAGGACTGCACAAACAACCAGACCACGGCAAACATCTGTATGGCCAATACAAATGTTGTCGTGTGCGGGGATCGAACCCGCAACCGCTCGCGCAACAGCCAATCGCAATCCAGTGCTGTGACCGCTGCGCCAACGCGGCGTCTATGCGAGTATTTATTTCTTAACCTGGATCTTAGACCATATTATGTTGTATTACTATCTTGTGGATGTAATTGATATTAGGTTTTTTCGTTCACGAGCAAACACAACTACTTATATTTGTTTTTATGAATTCGTGATTGAGTTTTGAGTTCTAGTATTTTCACTTAGAAATTTGTAAATTCTTGGTGTCTTTGATATACCTATATTATAAATATATATAATTATATTATATGTTATTTTAGAAATTTAAAAATAAAAAATGGTTTAAGGGAAAGGAAATTATAAAAATAATGAATAAAATAAGCACAGTCTTAATATGTGATAAATAATAATTTATTGTCTGGCGTATTTTACAATATCAATGTACGCGCGTATCGCGTAGTTATGTATTATCATTTTATTAACATCATATGGTTACATTATCGTGGCCTATTTTAACGTTAATATTTGGCCGATGTTACTAGGCGACATTAAAATTTTTATTGTATTTTAATTTGATTAACAAACTTTAGCCGTAATTATTCGAGAATATCACCTTACGTTAAGAACTATTTTTTAAACACTGATTATGGCACGACACATCAGATGCTATGTTGCTTTATCGGTACAATGTCATGATACTTTTACGTAGTCTGTTGCAAGTCGTAGACAATTTTTTTTTTAAAGATGGAAATGACGTTTATTTTTTTAATTTTTAAGGTAAAGATTTAGTGTAAGGAGGGTAGAGGGGAGGAGAATCATCTCATATGGGGTATGGTGTAGAAGAAGAGGAGAAATCTTCTATATATATAAAAGAGATATCCACCCATTGACTCATCACGATATCTCTGGAACCATAAGGCGTAGAGACTTGAAATTTCGTAGGAATAATCCTTTCGCCAAGTAGAGGTCAGCTAAGAACGGATTTTACGAAATTCCACCCACAAGAAGGGGTTGCGGGGGTTAATAACATATATGGCAAAACAACGTTTGCGGGGACAGCTAGTATCTTATAATTATGGGAGGAAGCTTGAAAAAGTGTTCAACTTTCAGCACTAAATAACATTTCAAAAACCCTCCAGAATGGCGCTAGCGTAGGTACAGGATGTGATATGAATTAAGAAACGTTGATGAATTGAAGTATGCCGAATCAAAAAATTTAATATCATTCTCAACTAAAGTAGTTAATTATTAAAAAATTTAACAAGTTAAGTTGTACAAAATAATGTAGTAAATAGATATAATCTTAAATAATTATTATAAGGAAACGTGCACCTAGAGTGATTTTATTTCGTAAATTGTGAATACTACGCTTATTGATTTATTAACATTTAGTTTTACGAAAAAGTATGTGAGTAACAGAAAACTAAATAATAATATTTGGCGCTTCCTTTAAGATTTACTCTGATCCTAATGTGGCACTACGCTAATTTAATGCATTTTGACGGACACTTTCTGATGTATAAAGATGATTCTCCTCCCTCTACCCTCCATAATTAAGTTTCAGGATGCAATATTAAAACTATAGGTATATTCTAACTATCTATTCCACCTGTACCTACTGTTTTGTCAACGACTTAACAACAAATGATTACGTCACAAACGACCTGTAATGTTTACGTCTGAAGAACAACGTTACGGCCATTCACCCGAAAGTTGGAAAATTCGAGACTTATTCCAATTTTAAGACAAACACAATATGGATACACAAATTTAATATGTATATCTACGGAATAAGTCTTTTAATTCACTTATATTCTATTACTATAATTAGTGAGATACCTATAAATGCAAATTACAATAATCTAGCGATGCTTTGGCATTTACAAAACATGGTATTTTGCGTGAATTTTTTACTTTAAGAGAGGATTCTCTTTACGATTACCTACTATTAGAATGACGTTTATAGTGTTGTAACTTGTAATATGTTTCTTTTATTCAATTATATTATATATTACTAGCCAGTGTTAATTATAAGACAAAAAAACCAAGTACCTTTTGTGTAAAATACTACACTATGACTATACCTCTTTCGTAGTTTTTGGTCTAAGATCCCATTGTTAATTCGTGCATGTATCGCAGTTATCCTAAAAACCAACTTTTTATGTTTATTTATGATTAGGAGAATATATATCGCCCAGGCTGCCTATCAAAATGTAGCCACTAGTATTTTTTTAAAATTACATTTTTGTCTGTGATAATTTATAATTAAAAAGTCGATTGAGAAAAATTTCATAACATTAAAATACTGCCACGAAATTTTTTTCAGAAAGAGGTGAATTATAGTGTAGTATTTCTTTAGGTTCTTCAAAGGACACATGAAGGTGACTGACGTTTAGAACTTTAAGAGATTTTAAATATTTAAAGACACTACATTAAATTTATGACAACAAATTATTATAATTTTTCTTTAATCTAAATATTTAACATAATGTTAACAGTTAACTGTTCGCTTAGGATGTTACCATAATATGGCCTAGCATCCCAAATCTACTTTAATAGTTGATTACTACAGAAGAACAGTGTCAAAACCAACAAAAATGTTGATAAGAATGGATATTAGTAGATTTGGAATCCTGCGCAGTATACAGTGTTTTCGAACAATTGGTCAAATATAATATTAGTGTTTTAATCAATATATTCTTTTCTATAATTTTGACATTCACATATTTACTTTTAAAAAAATGGTAATTGTAAGTAATGTAGTGTCATTAATTCATAGAAAATATTGTAAAAACCACTGGTTAATACAAATGTAATGAGCATTCGTTTGCTTATCAAGCAGATACAGAATAAAGTTCACCTAAGATTCTATTAATAATAAACAAAAATTAACAACAAAGAAAGAACAATCACTTAGAACGAATGGTAATAAAATTTAGTTACAATGCGATAATATCTTTACATATATTTACAATTTGGTATATTAACGTATACTAATACAATGACGAAGAGGTTAACTTTTTAACTATCAATGAATTTACATAACAAGATAATTATAACAAACCTAGATGGGCCCTATTTACAATAGCCGAGATTTCATTCAATCATTCACTCAATGATAATATTAAATGTCAAAACATCATATTGGCTTTGATATGCAATACACGTGGCTTATATAGAATTAAATTTTATATTTTATAAATTATTGCACATTTTATTAATATTATTTCAAAAAACGAGTGGATATATTTACTTAATAACAATTTGGAAGCAAAGTAAGCCAAAGGGTACTAAAAAAAGTTGGCATGTAAGAACAGCGGCCATATTGTATGAATTCTATTTTTAAATTTAAATAACCGATTTCGAGATTTTAATAATTTGGTGAGAATTCAATATTCAGTTAAGACCGCTAAATATTTATTTATCGATTTCATACAACAGGCGCGTCGTTGACCCTCGCCGGGACATTGTTGTTGGCGGCGGCGTCTTGGTTGGCAGCGGTGCAGTAGAACTGCTTGTGCGCTTTGTACGTGTTTACGTACTTGAAGGATATGTTGCACGATTTGCAGAAGTTTGGAGTGTCTTCTTCGATTTCTGGTTCCTTTTTAATATCAACGGGAGGAATGGGAGAGGTCTGCTCCTCTGGTTCGGGATCTTCAGTGGCGTGGACGAGTCGCGCGTGTCTCACGACGTTGCCGCGGTACGTGGAAGTGTAGGCGCAGGACCCACATCGGTGGACTCGCTCGCCCACTGCTGGACTAGGCGACGTCGTCTCCCGATTATCTTCTTCCAGCACGCATGAGATGTAGCTCTCCTCCTGTAATTGAAAAATAATATTTTATACATATATTTCGGCGTTAAATACTTCTATATTTATTTAAGTTTATTACTTTAATTTACTAAGGTATATTGTAAATGATTGTATATTGATTTTCTTTATAGATACGTTTTAGCAAGACATTTCAAGCAAATAGTTATTTTATTTGCTTTATTATAAACATGACATTTGTAAAGAAAATTAGTAGCTTCATGTTCTTAAAAATATAATACTTTTACAATACCAACCTGAAGGTCGGCCGGTTTCTCTCGGAAGTGCATACGTATATGAGTACGCATACCACGAAGCGTGTTTCCTCTGTATCGGCAGATCGTGCAGCGGAACGCCTTGACCCCAGCGTGAGACTCCATGTGACGCTGCGCCGCCGCCGCCGTCGGGGACACGACCTCGCAACAGGGACACTTCCACCCACCGTCCGACCCTGACGCAGGTCGGGGCACCTCAGGAATACTCCGCGGCGATCGTGTCTCCCTTTTCGTACAGTAATATGACTGGTGAGTCGTCAAATTGTCTAAGGAACTAAAGTGTATTCCGCACGCCATGCATATTAGTTGACGGTACTGTGGTGGAGGACCGGATTCCGGAGGCGCTGGACTAACTCTTTCTTCCCCTCCACCAGCGGAGCAGTAGTAGCGTTTATGTATACGATAGTTTTCAAATTTGCAAAACACGATATTACATTCTTTGCACTTTGATACTCCTTGTTTAACCAGCACTTGCGGCGACGCTGTTGAAACAGGTAATTCCGTCGCTAATCGTAATGCCAAAGCTTGAGGTAATATTGGTGGTGGAATGACTGGTGTGAACTTTTCTTCAGGGGGCGAGGGTACACTTGGTGGCTTAGGAGTGGGTCCTCTTGAATTACGTCGTCGTCGCTTCGGTGAACTTTCTGCACTTGGTGAGGAAGATCTTCTTGAAGGTGAAGGAGTAGCAGGAGAACCTGGTAAAGAAGGAGCGCATACTATTTGTTCCGGAGTAGTAGAACGCATTCTGTTTTCTTTCTCATGTTCATCTGTAGTGACAGATTCCGGAGTCCGGCGGACGCTCAGATCTAAAGGTGTGACTCCATCTCGAGATGGCTCCCGTGGTCTATTAGCCGATTTCAGAACCTCAGGTTCTTTCATTTCAGTATTAATATTTGGCAACGCTCGACTTATAGGTTGAAATGTTCCATTTGGTAACAAAAAACAGGGTGTGTTTGGATCTGGTAATGTAGTACCTGGAAGTGTACTGGCACTTCTTAAAATTGAATATGGAACAATGAGAATCGGATTCGTCGGTAATGCTAATGCATATTGGTTTTGAGCAGGAGGGGTTGCCCCAGGAGAAGGTGGAGCGGAACCCGACGTAGCGGACCCGGCCCTCGCCGCTGCTAATGCTTGTTTTACTACTTGCCTCGTATTACAATAATGATCTTTATGAGCTCGGTATGTTTTTACTGAGCTAAAATGAATATCACAATCTACACAATACCGATCTTGAGCTGGTGGACCCTCAACAGATTCGCCGTTTGATGTGGGAGGCGGTATCGGAGTTCCGCTCCTAACCGGTGAAGAGGAGTGCATTCGCATATGACGATTTAAACTAACTTTCTTATCAGCGCTGTACGAACAATAAGTGCACGCATATTGCTTGCCAAGGGGCCGCGGCGTTTTTGATTCACCGCTCGACTCATCGCCTGCGGTATCTACTGGTGTTTCTGTTCCGTCAGGTTTCGTCCTACGTTTTGAACAATAGTGTTCCTGATGTGCTTGGAGTGTGCTCAGTGAAGAATATCGTATTCCACATGGCTTACACGTATACCCGGGTGGAGCAGTAGGAAATAGTGCCGGAAAATTAGCGGCAGTAAGAGTTAAGCCGTAATCTCTCGCTTGTTGCGTTGGAGCAGCTGGTGGCGATGGTGAGGGTGGCTCACGTTTGAGTGACGTAGCTTGAGGCGCAAGAGCCGGATCAGTTGCTAAACTAGCGTTAAGTCTTAGACGAGGCGGAGATGCGGTAGTTGATCCCTCGGAAGTAGGCGAGGCTCCGCCGCTCGAAGCAGCTCGCTCTCCACCCGAGCTCGGCGTGCGAGGTTCTCCTGGCATCGCCTCGCTCTCGTTTCCCCATTCCTCGTCCTCACCTGCAAAATAAAGATAAATCTTAGACGTATGCTTCGCGGCGTAGTTATTATCGCACTAATGGAATTCAGAATAGTTCACTTAAATAAAAGAAATCAACTATATCGGTTCCTATTAGTGTTGTTAATAGTGGAGCGATGCTAAGTTGGCAGCGGTTTTCTCGCGATAGTCGTCACTCGTCACGTTTCACTCGCTATCTGTCGACGTCAGTCAGATCAGAGCTTCGGTCGAGGCATACATTAGTGCTCGTAATTGAGACGTGCTCGCGGTATGTAAATGTTCGGCGTGGGTGGGGTGCATGGTATTGAATTATGTGTGCAATGGGATGGTTAAAGAACATTTCCGTGCATTTAGGAAATAAAGCCTGCGTTCCGTCAGCTCTAACCGGTCGCGCGACCCTCGTCCGTCAACACTGCGCGTGAGTACGTTTTCGATCGTCGAATAAACAGAACAAAAAGTTAACGGACCTCGTTGTAATTGGATCTGATTTCCAGAAAACGCTCGCTCACCTTCCTTTTTGAGCGACAACGATCTCGACCGGGCGAGGAATTAACCTATCTTTCGCGCAGCGATCTCAACTCAAAACGCCAATTAATGAGAGGCTCAACTTCATTCTCCTGCCCCTGTGAAGATCATTATATGGGCACGACAGCGAGATGGACGCGACGATTGGCGCGCGCTCCGACCGCCATCTCGCGGTAACGAATGCAACCTGAATCGGATCGCGTTCGGGTCACGCTATCCTAGTCACAGCGGTGCTCGATTGGCCGTTACGATTCCGCGGTGACGCGCGATTGGTTCGGTTCGAAGTCGGTTTATCAGGCAGCTTAATGTCGGAGTCACACCGAATGCGAGCTATCGCAGTTCGTTAGTTGCGTTCGAGCTCCCGTTTTTCCTTAAGTAAGTTATAACTTGTGATTGTTGAGAGAGGTTGAATGTTCAATCAGATAGATGGCGTGACTTGGTGTCGTTTAAACGACTCCGCAGCACCAAATGTCGATTCATTAAATGATATTCATCAGCATCCTTTTGTCTTTATAAATACGTCAAATAATGTGGTTGAAATGGCTTTTATATGAGAGCACGGGCATGCAATTCGCATAACGATTTTGTATGAAGCAAGTACCCGCATTGCTTATAATAAAGCAAAGAGACTAAAGAGATATCGTGTCAGCCTTTGAATAACAAACGCAATATCCCTACAGTGGAAGACTCAGTCTTTCCGAACATATACAACACATCTAACATTATACAAAAGCGTTTTAGTTTACGCTATAAAATGGAAATAAGCAGCAATTAACAATTTAATTTTACTACAAGAAACTGACACATCATAGACATTTACAAAGGCCATTAAAAGACCATTCAAATTTTATAACCCGTACAAACATCGAACACGTGCCTACATGTTTATTAAAAAAAAAACACAAAAGCCGCCATCTTGTCCTTACATTTATCAGATCGGAGATCAGGGTCCAATTAAAATAGTCGTGCATCGAGGCAGTCACAATCGTCGCGATACCGATCTGTGACTGTGACGCTGGTGACCGATCACCTAGAATACGTTATCTGATATCACTACCTGTGATTATATATATAAAAAATAAAATAAAATATAATCGAAATTTAATCCATCGACGGCTAAATTTTATTATGTGTATTTTAGTGAATGTCTACATCTTGAGAAAAATATATAGATATTATTTTTAACTAGTCGTTGCCCGCGACCTCGTTCTGTACCTGTAGAATACCTATAATTGTTACTGTATCCTTCAGGAACCTTCCATTTTAAAGGAATATTAATGTGTCTACTACTATCCAAAACCATCATTTTCCTTGCGCTATCTATGGAAAAAGAACTCATTTACTATTTTAGACTACAGCCTATATCCGCTCAGTCGCTCTGACATGATTGAGTAACAAACATACATCCAAACCTTCTCATTTATAATAAATATAATTTAAATCCAAAATAACAAACTAATAAAAAAAATTGCGTGTGTACAAAGTAGACATGTCAGAACTTCTTTGGCAAACTAATTTAAAATTATTTACATAGATTTACAAAGTAGCGCGGCGTGCCCTTCCCTGTCGTTTTCCCGTTGCATCCGGTTTGAAATCACAACGATTCTAAAGAAGCTTCACTTCAAAAATACTGCATTCAAGCAGTAGGTACTATAACGTAGGTACAATTCTTCTATGTTAAGTATTTAAATGGATATTCTACAAATAGGCTTGTAAAGCAAAGGTATTGCAAATTGATCGCGTAAAGCGATAGCGATGGCTTTTAATGCCAGCATCGATTTGAGATACTCACGAGGAGAGATTGTGTTAAAGTTGCCTTTTGCTAATTTATCCACAATTTAACCAATGTTTTAAATTTATCTTTTTAACGTTTACGAAAACGGCTCTAACCATCAAATTCCTAACACGACTCCTAACATGAATGGAAGGTATTATAAACACCGCAATTTTGGGGATTTCAAGCGTCGAGCGTACAAACATCGCACCCGCAACTCCTCTCTAATGTTGCAGATGTTCATGGAGATTTAATATCAGATGGCTCTGCCCTCCCGTTTGGGTCCCTTCTTACAAGACGAAAAAAATATATACCAAAATAATTGTCTATGGGTGCAATAAATTAACGTAGTTATGCCCCAAATTTATGAAACTTCTACAGATTTTTATTTCACTCCTAGCTAATGCAAAATTTATAATAGCTATACCTAAGCGTCGCGCGTCGTCGTCGTTCCAATACAACTCATTTTAAGTCATTTTTAATAACATTACGCGTATATTATCATGCTGATCTCGATTATAATATTTTATTGGATATTATATTTAAACATACACATATTATAACGAGTAAGACTCAGCGTTAATAACTTATAATGTATCTATAAAAATAAATAAACAACTATTTCAACTTTTTGGCAAATTTTGTAAAAAGAGAAGAAGTATTTTACCTTTACCGTACAGGTAAGTTTTAGCGTTATGAAAAAAAGCTAAATAAGTAACATTATATTTTTATTTTTATTAAATGATAAATTGGTATTTTTAATTTTTACTTTTTAACTTTAGCAACACAGTCTATTTTTTTTATCTGTAAAACAGCCAATGATGACACAGCCATGTGCTTAGATCTTTAAAACTGCGCAACGGATTTTGATGCGGTTTTTTTTAAATAGATGGAGTGATTCAAAAGGAAGGTTTATATGTATAATTCATGCATATTACAGTAGAGGAACACTGATAATTTTATAGGTTTCTAATGTATCTTTTATTGTAGATAGTATTTAGTTTCAGCATTCAACCGTGCAAAGCCGGGGCGGGTCGCTAGTTAAATTATAAATCTCAATGAAGAAATGTTTGTCGATCAGGTTTTTCAAGTTTAGATTTTAACTAGATAAAGATCCATTTATCATAGAGACAGTTAACAGTTTATCCGTTTGGACATCGCGAGTGGGCCGAACATGAAATATTACGATTTACTTATGTAAATTACCTATGTTACTGATGTTTCAGTCAATTCGTTTTTATGAATTGATAATATATGTTATCTGTTATTTAAAGTAATTTGATAAAGTACTTTGTTTATTTTAACTTGAGAAGTTAGCGAAGCAACTTGAAGTAAGAAAAAAAAAAGGTTTAAAAATATTTTTTGTTAGGAAAGTTTAAGAACAAATGCTAGGGCATGCAATGAATCTTACAAAGTTTTATTTCATTAAAAGGAATTGTAATAGAAACTTGGCTCAATTTTGTTTGATCGCTAAATGTTTAACACCAAAGAAAACACAAAATCTTTCGTGAAAAAAAAAGTACTTTTTCCGCCATTATTCAATGACTTTGACAAACATTAACTACAAATAAGATGTAAAAAAAAAACGTTTAATTTTATGATTAAATTTTACTAAAAACTTTACTCATAAGACTTAATCAAGAAAAAAAAAGTGTGTGTGTCAACTTCGACGCACGACTGGAGTTTACTTCTTCAGATCGACTGTCTAAATAGGCAAAAAAAAGACTTTATAGTCTTAAAAAAAGATTAATACCATATCAAATGGTTGGTAAATAAATGAATCAAATAAATGGCATTATTAGAAAACGTCGTAACCGATACCGTTGTAACCGTCGTAGCCGGTATTGTCGTAAACGTCGTAGCAGATAGATAGCGCACAAAAACGTAACGAGGTCATTCGTTCAGTAGATTTTTTCATACCGGTGGCGGTGGCCTTATATGTATGAAAATCGATTCTTAAGGAGTAAACTACAAAAAACAAAGACATGATCATTGTACGGCCCAGTTTTTTTGAAGTGAAACTTTTTCATGAGGGGTAAAATTTGAGCGACCGGTAACGCGGCAGCGTCATGACGATCAGTACCTACTTGGATGGGTGACCGCCTGGGAACACCGCGTGACGTTGGCTTTTTTTATTTTTTTCAATTACTTTTTTTGTATTTTAAATTAGTTTGCCAAAGAAGTTTAAATTTTTTTTAATAAATACATATATTGACAGTCTTGTCTAAGATATTCTTTAGAATCAAAAACTGAAACAAAGGTTTATAATCAAAAAGTTTTGATATACTTACAACCGTTTTATTTTTAATTTACGATACTCTGACAATTCTCTTTATAAAAATCGAGCACCAAAAAGGTTCACAATGAAAAAGTTTTTATACGTTATCTAAAGCTAAAAAGTAAGTAGGTGTACAGAACATTACTTCAGCAGAATGTCACCACGTATTGTGATAACTTGTCTATCATCGTCAGTGATCTCCGCAAGTGTCTGCAGGACGGACGTCGTGCGTCACGATCGGACGGCCATTTGCATATCGCGGGTTCGATTCCGCTATCGAGTTACGCTATTTGTAAGCTGTATTTTAATGGTTCGGTTTCGAGTTTACGATTAAAGTTTGTGTTGTTGTTGTAATTGTTTTATTTTTTTTAAATTATTTTTAAACAAGTTATAGAGACTGAAATGTAGAGTTTGAAATGTATATAATTAATTATTTTGAACCTTTAGAGAAAATTAATCAAATATATAATTATTATGTATATTATGTATATATTTTAGGAATTTGTTATAAGAAAATAGTCTTTAAATATTAAAATTACGTAAAGAAATATCTTAGAGATCTAATACCTACGTATAATAAAATTACCAAAAAAGATTTTACCCTTACTTGAGTAGTTTTGATTGAACAGAAAATAAAACATTGCATAAAAAGTGTCACAAAATATACCAAATAAAAAACCTAGTAATTAAGATTCATTTGATAATACAAAGGATAACAGGTTGGCAGTGCCTTATCAAACAGCACAAGAACAAGGAAGGCACAGACGTGGCATCTAGCAAAAACTACGCCTCACGAGGGTAGATAAACAGTTCTAGCGCTCTATAAATCTTGATGTTTGGAGTACATAACAGTCGAGGTTTCCTATTTAATTTATAATAATGTATATCTATACTTATAATATTATAAAGCTGGAGAGTTTGTTTGTTTGTTTGTTTGAACGCGTTAATCACAGAAACTACTGGTCCGATTTAAAAAATTCTTTCAGTGTTAAATAGCCCATTTATCGAGGAAGGCTATAGGCTATTTTTTTCAAATTAACACGTGTGAAACCGTGGGGCACACTTAGTACATACTAGCTTCTGCGCGCGACTTCGTCGGTGGCTCCTATTGGTCTTAGCGTGATGATACATAGCCTATAGCCTTCCTCGATAAATGGGCTATCTAACATTGAAAGAATTTTTCAAATCGGCCCAGTAGAACCAGAGATTACCGCGTTCAAACAAACAAACAAACAATCAAACAAACAAACTCTTCAGCTTTATATATTAGTATAGATATATACCCATATCATCCGTGACTGAGGTAGACAACGTTGCGAAATACCGGGAGTATCAAAATGACAATAGCTTCAAATCCCGTTACTAATAAGAGCTTCTCTCCGGTTTGGATGTCTTTCCTTATGAATCACCCCACTATGCCTCGGAGAAGACGTTAAGTAGTAGTTATCATCCCGGTTGTTATCATAGACACTTGTTAACGATAGTTAGTCGTAGTAGGGAGTATACCTACCAACTCGCAGAGCAGCGTGGTGGATTAAGCTCTGATCCTTCTATGTAATGTATGACGGAAAAATAGGCCTATGCCTATGCCCAGCAGCGGGATATTACAGAATGAATTGTGTTTTCCCACTCTAATGTAGTGATATTTATAAATATGTGTATACTGATATATATTTATGTATGGGCTGATCGACTCCTAATGCGTTCCGGTGTATGTTCATATTCATAACAATACTTCATATTTAAAGGTAGTAAAAATTGTAGTTGTAATAACAATTAAAATAAATTAAAAAACGGGTAATTATTATAACGAAGGCTTGAATTGTTGGAATTGCATGCATTAGCTAATTATACCTACATACATATATTACACTCTCAATAAAGCCTGCTATGAATTATACTATTTTTCAAAATAGAAAAAGTACCTAATTAGTACAGTTTGTCAGTTTGTGAATTAAATAAATTGTGTCAGAAAGTCTGATGTAATAACAAATTGTTACCGACTCATCATTCTATTTAGGAAAACAGACCAATAAGGGTTACCTATGAGATCTGCAGTCAAAACAATTATTTTAGGAATGTTTGTGTTTTTCTGCACATTTGTGCCAGCATCACTCGAACTCTCTTGCACAAAATGGAATGCAATTTTCAGTTGTAATGGCAAAGGTATGCAGGTTTCATCTCGATACAACGTCGAGAAGAAGAGTAATTAACTACCTATATAAGCATTTTTTTCTTAACAATTTTTTTATTTTATACTGATCGTTGACTTTCCTATAAAATAAAAGCCTACAGAGGCGCTCTTTATATCAATATTTCAAAGTGCTGCTAGTAGATAATAAAACTTAAATGTTATTATATAAAACTTTTGTCGCCATTAGTTTTTATTCTTTGTTATGGCAACACTAATAACCCACATACATTCGAACTGAAACGTTGAAACAAACCCTTTTCTTAACGAGTGCTCGCAATCTCGCGTATAATCTACACGGTATGATTGATGTAATACATGCTAATATAAGTAGTGTTGCCACGAGTAATATTTTATGATGTATAAAGAAAAAAATTAAACTTAATCTTACGTAAAAAAAAATTATTTCCTTATCAATATTCTAAATAATTTAAGAAGTAGTAGGGTACCTACACATAAAGCCTCCTTTGAAGCACATTATACGTGAATTTACTACCGACATCAATTACCTACATTGACAAACAATAGTCAATTAAATAAGCATTATTCGAGATAACTTAAAAAGTACTCGTTAGATCTTAATTAAATTTGAATTGGACCATTAGGATCACATGACAAGTACCAGCTCGATTAAAAGTACAGTCGTCAAAATTGTTGCGACCCAGAAAAAAATTATGAGGTAACACACCAAAAAAAAAAAAAAAAATACAGTCGATTTGTGAACGTCTTACTGTTTTAGAACCTATGACTTTTATTATGAAAAATACCCTTGTTTTAGCTAATACCGCATCCAAGCCACAATGTGCTCGACATTCCGCTCCCCGACTGGTATTGCGTTGTAATTAAAATACAAAAATCCTGAGGCACATGTGAGATCGACGATAACACGATATTATAGAGTTTCTCTAATGGATTCTATTACATGGACGTTATAAATTATACTATATTACATATGATTTTAATATTTATAGGGTACATAGAGGTACAATATAATAAGTGTAGTTAACTAATTATTATATTTTGCAGCTTCCTGTGAGTTATACATAAGTATACATAACTTAAAAAATAAGACCATTACCAATAAATGAAATATCATTTTCATTGATGTACAGCAGGAAACATCCTGCACAAAATCTGCAGCAGCCCGATTGTAAGTAGGTACTTCGACCTTACAAAAGATCACAGTTAAATAATAGTGCTCTGAAGTATTGTGTTCCTGTGGTGAGTAAGGTGGTCAGAGCTCCTAGGGGATTGCGGGTAGAGTCAGCAACGCGCTGGTGATGCATGTGATGTTACAGGCTTCTATGGGCTGCGGTAACCGGCTACCATCAGGTGAGCCGTACGTTAGGTAGTTCAGGTAGCCCTATTACTACAATACATAAATACATTTCAGTCAGGTATAATTTTATTTTAACACAAAAAGAAAATGTTAGGAAAAAATGAGTTTCAACTTTTGGACTGTACCTATATAAGAAAATAAACGTATGTATGCTTTTAATTTTATTTTTTATTATACGAGTACATTTAATTTTTTTAGCTGTCAAAATGATGCATTCTTAATAAAGTTTCATTTATAATTATATATATACTAGCTGTACCCGCGACTTCGTCCGCGTGGAATTTAACAAAAAAGTAAAAAAAAAAGTTCGATAAAATGATCTTTGATATTCTTTGATTTCCTTTAATAGCATGAGCAGGCGGTCGAGCGATGCGGGGCAGACCGCAGAGGGGATGGACTCGCCCGCGCCGTTATAGGCATCTCAAGGAAAGAACGCTCAACGCTGGCTCGCCGAGCATTAAATGTTTCGCTGCTACTTACTTCTAACGACGATATCTCAAAAACTATTTATCTGATTAATATAGTGTAAAGAGCAATTTTAATCTGCATTAAATGACTAAGCTAACTAACATATTCATTTTGATAAGGATTAATACCGAACTAAAGAAAATAGCTTTGAAAATAACGTAATGTTTTTAATTAAAAATTTGAACATAAAAGTGGTTATTGTAGGTCAACCGTAAGAGATAGAGATATGCTATCGCGGACTTTTTTGTAGCAATTTTATAGATTTTGAATTCTCTAGTACATTACTTAACTGTATCTTTGCTAGTTTACGCGGCGTTCGCGTGGAAAGTTCCCAGTTGGCGAGATTTTTTGCGACCTCTTCAACATTTATCGCCGTATTTCAGCTAATTTACATAAAAGCATAATAAATTATATACCTAAACCTTCCTCAAGAATCACTCTTTCTATTGTTGAAAACCGTATAAAAATCCGTTGCGTAGTTTTCGAGTTTATCGCGTTCAGACAGGAGGACAGACAGACAGACAGGAGGACAGAAAGACGCGGCCGGGGGACTTATTTTTATAATAAGTATAGATAGATAGATAATATTTTATAATTATATAGTCGTACTTAGATTTTACGTGCGTTTTTTCTCTACTTTTGACTCTTTAACGTAGGTTGAGACTAGAAGTAATTTTATGTTTAACTCAATCACTCAAACCTTTTAATGTATTTCTAAATCTAAATAAATAATCACAAATATCGCAGAACAAACTTATCATAACATCTCAGAAAACACTAAAAAAAACATCACCCATGTAGAGCCAATAGCTTAGTATAAGTAATATCCAAGCAGCACACAATTTGTATGCAAAATAAATTTCCTGTAAGTCCGCGCAGCGGTCATGCGATCACCGATCACACAATCGCAAAAACCCTCATATTCTCTAAAAGTGTACTCCGATAGGCGAGGCTCTATTACCGAGGCGCGCCGTAACTCAGAAACAAGCAAACACGGCAGTCGGCCATTTGCATATCTATCGACTTTTTTAATCTATGCAAAACGCGACGATACGCCCGCGCCGCTCACGAGCCCGCACTTAAAAAACACATGCGATTCCATTATTACACGTGGACGATTAATAACGCTTAATTCACGAGCCGTGATGTTTTATAATCGCAAATTCGATGAGGAAATAATATTAAAGAAGCGGCGATATCGTTGCCGATCGCGATAAACGGTAAAAGTTGCGTACACGCAGCGCTGGAGGCGTCGAAAGTGGGCGGGGCGCGTGACGTGACCGAATCCGCGCCCAATCGAATCGGATCTCGATATTAATTATACGAATCGGGTACATCGAGTCGGCTATATCGATTAATATTTCGATGGCGACCGAGACGATAGCGTGCGTCTTTGATTCGTTCGTACGAATTTCGCGTGCGCTAAATGCGTAATTCGTCGGAGGCGACATTCCGCGAACGATCGGAGATAACGTTCCGCAAAAGATCGCCGATAGTTAACTGGGAAAAATGAAACAAGACATTACCTATTCGTTATGTATTCGTACCGAACTTTCTGTTACTATAGCCACGTATTTTTTTTTATTCTGTCGTCATTTCAAACGTCACTCTTTGTTATAAAACCTTACGCTTATCCTTAAGACGGTCGGTCTGATAAAAAGTTCGATTTAAAAGGATTTTTTTTTACGTTTATACGCTACGTATATTTTGAATAAATTTCAATGATTGTGATAATCTTCTATATATAGGTATGTATATATATAAGAGATTTCCACCCATTGACTCATCACGATATCTCTGGAACCATAAGGCGTAGAGACTTGAAGTTTGGTAGGAATATTCCTTTCACCGAGTAGAGGTCAGCTAAAAACGGGTTTTACGAAATTCCACCCACAAGAGGGGGTTGCGGGGGTCAATAACATATATGGCAAAATAACGTTTGCGGGGTCAGTTAGTTATAAGGCTCAATCAACTTTTGTTTGTCCTGTGAGTTCTATGCTTTGTCCCTGACCAATAATCGCAGTTCTAAAGAAAATTAAGTGGTTTGTTGGCATATGTCGCATTTATCTTCTTATTAAGCAAGTATACGAGTAAATTATTTTAAGTAAATCATTATTAAACTGGAATTTTAATGGCTGTCTAGGTGCAAAAACGTCTGAATTAGTCTTTTTTTGTTTGTCCCCCAGTAGCTTAGTACAATGAAACATTACTTTATACAAAAAAATACTATAGGGCAATTACTTTCGCTTGTACATAATTATTCATTACAATGTCTACTATGATGCTAGCATATAGATTTTTGTTTGCTTCATAATTTTAACGAGTTTTTTGGATGTTCATTTTTGTCCCTATTATATTTTATTATCCTGACTTATACCGGAAATCGGTAAAAAAGTTCCAAAACCAAAACATACATGGAGATTAGTGCCTTGGAGAACAAGTCGATGGATTTGGTGACAAAATTCATCCAGCCGCCATTCTTATTTCATCTTGGCTGCGGCGTCTTTTGGCCGAGTGTGTTTTGAGAAAGTGCGTGGCTTTTTTGTGTGTCTCTCGGACAACCAGCACAAAAACGTAACTATTTGATGTATCGTAGTAAATTGAAGTGAAATATATACTATTTAATCTATATTTTTCACTGCGCGTAAGACCTAATTCAAAATATAATTATTTATTACCAGGAAGCACAAATACTGATAAATGTCTCTCGGACAACCGTTGTCCAGGAGACATTTTGGTTGTCCGAGAGACAATAATGATAGAATCGGCATAAAGCAATACATTTTCTTTTAATAATTAGTCACTGAAGAGCCTCTTGCAAAGGCTAGAGCATTTATTATTGTTTAATATAAATTACTAAATAAAATTATATATACATATTCCCGGTAGGTGGCACTGCTATCGGTATGTAACTCCGAAACTACTGACCCAATTTGTATCAAATTTTGTAAGCATCCGTAATTTGGTTCAACTTGAGAGATAGGGTAATTTTTATCTCAATTGGACCCGGTAGGTGGCGCTGCTATCGGTGTGTAACTCCGAAACTACTGAACTAATTTATATCAAATTTTGTAAGAATCCGTAATTTGGTCCTACTCGGGAGATAGGGTAGTTTTTATCGCAATTGGACCCGGTAGGTGGCGCTGCTATCGGTATGTAACTCCGAAACTACTTAATCAATTTGTATCAAATTTTGTAAGCATCCGTAATTTGGTCCAACTTGGGAGAAGGGGTAGTTTTTATCGCAATTGGACCCGGTAGGTGGCACTGCTATCGGTATGTAACTCCGAAACTACTAAACCAATTTGTATCAAATTTTGTAAGCATCTGTAATTTGGTCCAACTTGGGAGATAGGGTAATTTTTATCGCAATTGGACCCGGTAGGTGGCGCTGCTATCGGTATGTAACTCCGAAACTACTGAACCAATTTGTATCAAATTTTGTAAGCATCCGTAATTTGGTCCAACTTGGGAGATAGGGTAGTTTTTATCTCAATTGGACCCGGTAGGTGGCGCTGCTATCGGTTTGTAACTCCGAAACTACTGAACCAATTTGTATCAAATTTTGTAAGCATCCGTAATTTGGTTCAACTTGAGAGATAGGGTAATTTTTATCTCAATTGGACCCGGTAGGTGGCGCTGCTATCGGTGTGTAACTCCGAAACTACTGAACTAATTTATATCAAATTTTGTAAGATTCCGTAATTTGGTCCTACTCGGGAGATAGGGTAGTTTTTATCTCAATTGGACCCGGTAGGTGGCGCTGCTATCGGTATGTAACTCCGAAACTACTGAACCAATTTATATCAAATTTTGTAAGCATCCGTAATTTGGTCCAACTTGGGAGATAGGGTAGTTTTTATCACAATTGGACCCGGTAGGTGGCGCTACTATCGCTATGTAACTCCGAAACTACTGAACCAATTTGTATCAAATTTTGTAAGCATCCGTAATTTGGTCCAACTTGGGAGATAGGGTAATTTTTATCTCAATTGGACCCGGTAGGTGGCGCTGCTATCGGTATGTAACTCCGAAACTACTGAACCAATTTGTATCAAATTTTGTAAGCATCCGTAATTTGGTCCAACTCGGGAGATAGGGTAGTTTTTATCTCAATTGGACCCGGTAGGTGGCGCTGCTATCGGTATGTAACTCCGAAACTACTGAACCAATTTGTATCAAATTTTGTAAGCATCCGTAATTTGGTCCAACTTGGGAGAAAGGGTAGTTTTTATCACAATTGGACACGATAGGTGGCGCTGCTAACGGTATGTAAGCAATCAAATTTGGTAGCTGTTTTCCGGGCAGGACAACGTCTGCCGGGTCCGCTAGTTATTTATATTTTAAGAATTCACATAGAGCAGAGGAATTAAATTTATTGAAACAATAATTAAATGACGTAAAATTATTTTTATCATATGATCGATTTATCGTACTTCAAGAACTGTTTCATAGTCTGTGGTTGTTGTCAGCCCGGCGCGCGCTCCGTATATTTGCTCCGTTCCAGGTCCGTAACTTGTGAACTACTTTGAATATCGAAAAATCCTTTGGCACACATTTTATACACACGTTGTAGATGTAATTTATGAAGAAAAAAGAAAACGATTTTTTCGACCCGAGAAACTAGAGGACCCCCTTAAATAAATCGTTCTGCTCTATGTGAATTCTTAAAGTATAATTAATTATCTACAGCAAAAATGTTAAAATATAAAAATTGTCAAATAAAATTAAAAAACAAAAAATTTCCATCGATGTACACTTAAAAGTTGATTGACCCATAAATAAATTTGTACCTAATGAAAATTAAGGAATGATTCATACGAAACAGAATCATACAAAACATAAAGTAAAACAAGTTTTGTTTCTTCGACTTCTTTGACAACGCGATTTTGAAATTTAGTTTTTAGGTAATTTATCTATTGAGTGGGATTATACGTTATTAAATGTTATGCTATAAATTATAGATGCGGAGCAGTAGCTATAAATGTCAACTAAACTCGCAACTATCGAATTTCGAATAGAAATTATCCAGCTTAATTATGGGTGAAACTGCGTGGGACCTGGGGTAGAAGACAAAACAATACATTGTGAAAATAATGTAATATTCATAATTGTAGTACATATGTAGGTAGTCCTATTTTCTATTTATCTAAATATGTTTTAGGCAAATTATAGATATATAATTGTCTTAAATTCTAGTTGAAATCACGGTAATTAAAAAAAATACTTGATAAGTGCGAGTCGGTATTTAAAGATTAGGTACCTACAATACTTAGTACTACTTGTATATTTTTACTATAAATATGTCTTTATCTACAATAACAACAGTAATAACTATTCTGTAAATATTTCAAGAGTAGGTACTACAGCAGCAGCAAAGACATAGTCTTGTCACAGACGCACAGTTTTTACTTTTTAAGTAACTTAGCATCCCAAGTAGCAACCTTTAAAATAATAAATAGTATCTAAACTTAGTGTTAAGTTTAATGTTTCAAAGGATCGTTTTAAGTCTCTTCCTAATTTTTTAGATACATATTTCCTAGAATATTACTTATATCTCGTCTATAATCGAAATCAATATCTATAAAACATTACGAAGATAGCGAGTGAAATCACAAGACAGCACTAGTGATTGACAAAACGCTACATCAGCATAACAGAACGGTCACGTCAAACGATCTCTGTAACAACACTATCTCGATAAAGGATAGCATCTCGAGTGCACGCCTACGACACGAAAATAATTAACTCGGCTCACCGTCAAACACCGTGTTCGACATCGGCTACTCCCATACCAATTACTACCGACAATCGATCGACAAAAAAAAAAAAAACGGCCCAACACTATTCTCAACTTCGAAAAAAAAAAAACATGTGAACGTGTTAACAAGCCTTTGATGGATTGGACTTCGACCTACTATGATTTGTTCGCTTTGTTTCCCTTTTAAATTGTTTATTCAATACGTTCTTACTCTCAATCCCGATGAGAAATAAAATTGTAATTATTTATTATTGTATTGTTAACTTTTATTTGGTTGACGAAATCCAGTCAGACCCGTATGGAGTTGACCGTTTAAGAATATATAGTTTTTACACGACTTTATTACGCGACACCCTTCATAACGCTAACTTATTGCAGCGGACGACAATAACAGATCGAGCCGATATCGAGTAAAAGAACTCTCGAAACCATGAATAAATCACTAAGTCGCCTGACGTTTATCGATATCGAGTTTTTTTTCTTTTCCAATCGATGTAGGTATTTATTTTTAATAAATTCGAATTTAATCGCTTGTTGGACGCTATCGCGAAAATTGCTAGTGCTCGCCGAGAGATGGCGCTGATACCGCGCAACGGCTTCACAATGTAATTTGTATAATTAAAGAAAATCGCTCGGATTGCGATCGAAATCGGACACGATTTAATCGAGATGAGGCGATACGTGCATTAATTTTGACGTTAAAAATTAATAGCGCAGCGGGAGATTGAAGCTCGGATTTTCATCGGTGGACCGCGTAAAAACTTAATTTGACGATAATGTTATTTTTATTACGTGTAATTAATTATTCGGATAGGTTAAACTATAAAATTACTGTTTATTTCATTATAAAAAAAGTTTGATTTTTGAGATTGAACATTTAGAGAAATTAGTTTAGAAACCGAATGCATAGTGATGTGACCGAAGTGAGAGGATAAACATCGAATCCTAAAAAGTTGTCGAGTACCGATTGTAGCGAGCAAAGTTCGAGATTTGAAAATTAGCATTTTTGTCGTATAACTCTGCAGCGGTGTCTCGGTAAGCGCCCGATACCGGGGCAGCCGGGCCCGGGTTTTTTTAACGTTTTTTAACCGGATTGGACTTTAAAATATTTCTCTATCCGCTGCCAAAGTCTTTTAGTGTTCGGAAAAAGAACAGTGAAATATTAGATTTTAATTTTATTGGTGACTATTAACATTTTATTGCACCAATTAGATACCATTCAAACGTGCAGACAAATTGACACATTTTAAAGTATATCTTTCGAACACAATATACAATACATATCTATATGTATATTGTATATACGCTTCAGCTTGTAATACCCCACTGCTGGGCGTAGGCCTCTTTCCCCATGTAGGAGAAGGATCAGAGCTTAATCCACCACGCTGCTCTACTGCGGGTTGACGGATATATTCCCTATCCCTACTATGAGTAACGATCGCTATCAGGTGTACATGATAACAACTGCGACCGATGGCTTAACGTGCTCTCTGAGGCACGGTGGGGAGACCCACAAGGACTGTACAAACACCCAGACCACGGCAAACATCTGTATGGCCAATACAAATGGCTGTCATGTGCGGGGATCGAAAACGCAAGCGCCAGCGCAACAGCCACAAACCAGTGCTGTGGTCGTTGCGCCAATGCGTCGTCGTATATATTTTTCTAATATAATATATAACAAGTATGCATATAGATACTATATTGAATCAATTAATCGAAATAAAAAAGTGAATTGAGTGTAGTTTTCCACAACACTGTTTGATACAACATCATAGACACACAACATACGTAATTGACTCGAATCCAATCAAATATAGCAAAAAAAAGGTTTGAGCTCTAAAAATCGTTGACCCTTTATCTTCGATGGCAGCTCGCTCATTGGACGAGAGCCGAATTTATGTCGTCGAGTAATCCGGACCCATTTGTATAGATAATTTTTATTATTGCCATCTCTCTGGAGCCGGCCGCGGACGATAACCGCCGGGAAAGAGTTCGTAATGACAATTTAAATAAGGAAGATGTATTCCTTTCGGCTGTCGATAAGTTTGAAAGAATTTGTGGGTGGAATTCGATTTTTAAAAACTGAATAGGGCTGCGGTAATTTATCGGTGCTCAGTGGTGGTTACGGTTTTTGTTTTTTTTTTTTTTAATTTATCGTAGTACCGACTTTTGAAAGATTTACTTAAAATGAATGCTTGTAAAATGCAAAACATTGAAGTTAACTTAATTTAAATTTTTTTGACTATTCATTGTTTTCATATGAAAATATTATATTTTTTAATGTAAATTAGACTGCACATTTTCGACTTGTGTCATAAATATCGTATGATCATGTTAATGACACGCACGACACAGCCACCATTTATTAAAAATAGATTTATTTAATATGTTAATTATTTAAAACAAATTAACTTTCGTATTTCAATATCGTAATGATATAAAGACTAATATGTTCACGATAAGAGTATATAGATAGACGAAATCATTTATATTTAATTATCACTATAAATTAACCAAATGTATTTCGTATGGCTTCAATTATAATATTAATGACTGCTTCTCGATACTTTAGAACTAGGAATGAGACAACTGTCAAAATTTTTATCTTTATTAGTTCCGGTTGATTTAAATAATCAACCGAATACCTACGCCTTGTTTATAATTCTTATTAACTTTATAATTATAATTTTTTACGAATTATTAGGCATACCAATGTAGAAAGTTAATATATTATTCCTCTCCCCCCACACATAACACAGCATAACATTTAATAAACACGTCCACTTGCAACCCTACATAGACAATAAACTATGCGTGTAAACTATTTTTAACATGGCCACACTGAGTTTATCTGCCCCCGCTCTTATGGCGCGTTATCTGCGCGAGTGCATTAGTCCTTGATAACGAAACGATAAAACAGATCGGCCGGCGCCACGCTCGGTTCCGATTGCTCTCTCGATATAAAAGAAAAAGAATCGATTCCCCGCGATAATGATGTCATGCCACGCTGTCGCAGTTAAGTGTCTTAATTGTGAATTCCTATGTAATGTACCCTCGTGATAAGCTTCGATCTGTCGAGTACGTTATTAATTTACAACAAAAAACTCCTTAATGCTATGATACGATCGTAATGTTAATGTTTTGTTTATATATTTTCATATATAATTTACTATACCCAGTCGTTTTATTTCTGTTATACGTGATACGTCAAAATGGCGGTCTAATTTCCCGCCAAAATTAGGTGCCCGTATCGTACGTCGTTTTTCATCAACCTCGTTTGGTGCCTTTATTTATCATGTTTCCCTCGAAATTTCCTTTACATCGCATTCATTATTTTGACACTGTGAAAGACTGAAAATTTTGTCTATTTTGCAAAATAGTGTCATAACTGGCGCTAATGATCACGGTCGCCATTTTGTTTAGGCCATTTTGTAAATGTTACGTTTTGTTTGCAATGTACAATGTCATGGGGTTGGGTGCTCTGACTGCTAATGTGTCCACTGGTTGGGTTTATTTAAGTTTTTGTGTCGTTTCAAGCAAGGGAGCTAAATGGTTAGTTAAGGGATAATACAAACCATACGTATATATTATATTATATGGCTTTGGGCAAATATCTGTCAAAGAAAATGCAATCAATTAATTATCTTGTCTCTTACACAGGATAGTACATTATTATATGTTGATTCGTGACATTAACAGCTTGCAGTAATTCAATAGATTTAAAAACTAACATGATATAGAAAAAAGAAAAGTTCTATTTACTATAAGTAGTATTAGAAGTTGTTATCTATGAAGTGAAAACTTTAGATCTAAGTTCAGTTTCGGAAGTATTGCCTCAAAACAAGAAAACAATCTGTAAAGGCTTATGACATGAATGTAAAGACAATGTGTAGGAACTTAAAAAAAAATAAAGGAGTCGTCCGAGATCAGACGGAGCGAGCCGAACATCGGCGCACAGTGGGCCGATCCCAGCTATCGGCATCTCGGCTTGTTCTCACATCATTACCCGCGCCGACGGCTACAAATTTACATCCAACACAATGGCTATCCGCCATCGAGGCATCATTAAGGTGATTCCGATAGCGCCACCGCCTTCGCAACACAAAAGAGCTTAACCTCCTACTCTTCCGAGCCAAATGCAACCTTAACTATCAAAAATACGACTTCAAATTCTCTTAGAACCAAGCTGCACTTATATTACTACAGAAATATTATGATCGTGACAGAACGTCATATAAGTTTCCTCGGTGTAGTCGATTATGGACGTAGTTGTTTTAGCGATATGGTCGGAAGCTGAATGAACAACAGGAGATTGTAAGGGAAAGGATCAGTCTGCTTCAGTGTAGGCTATCGCGGGCTACAATGGAACTTATAATAGGCGATCGTGGAAGTTTGCGACTTAAAAATTGCACGCAAAACGACAGTTGACGCTATTCAATTTATGAAGCTAAATATTTCCATCAATTAGTTAAAAAAGAGCTTTGCCTAAAAATTGTCTAATAATTTTTAACAATCTTTGATTTTTCACAATGAACTCCTTAAACTTTAAAGCTTCACGTTGAATGAAATGTACAAGGCGGTAGATTATGTAGTGTCAACATTTCGAGATTTTTCTAGATTGAATAGAACGTTACCTATTTTTCTTAAACTCTAAAAATTGCAGCTGTTAAAGAACAATATTTATCAATCATCTAACAAGCCGTGTGTTGCATTTTCCCGCGTATAGTCGGTCTCGAAGCGATCACATGCGGATGCACTTTGCATACAATGCGCTTCGTTATGGTGACGCTCGACGCGCTGCGCTGACGCAGATGACGTTTGATCACATCTCATCTTGAATTTAAAATATTAAAGAAAATTATTGGAACAGTTTTTTATGGAATATATTTTACTTATTTTATGGAATTAAATGATTTGTTTGAATGCGCTAATAGCTAGGATTAATACCCATGTTGGTGGTTTAAAAAATATTTATGCTTCTGACAGATTTTTTTTTTGTGGTTTTGTAGAAGGAATTTCATTTGTGTTACTTAATATTTCGATCAGTCTCATAAGTGCTATATGTAAAAGAAAAAGAAAGAAAGAAAGAAAGAATAGTTATTTATTGGCCTAAATAAAACGAATACATGCTGTTAAAAAAAAATTAGAAAAAAAACAAAGTAATAAATTAAAAGAGAAAAAGAGAAAAAAACAAAAAAGGAATACAGCGACATGATTATAAAAGTAAGAACATAAAACAAATTATGAAGGCCAACTAGGTCTCTGACTCTGCATTGCTAGCAGCAAGTGTATACCTACTGCTAAGGCGCTGTTTTTCAGTCAGAGCCTGAACGGTGACATCAGACGTCAAACGCCATCAGTACACACTAAATATGTACACTATGTGTGTCGCTTACGACACGAAATTTGCAATACATATAGCTTCGAGTGATCATGTAATGATGCTATACAGCCTGTTCTTTCCATTATGAAAGAAAGTATGTAAATATTTTTTTTATTAGATCGAGAGTCTTAATTTTATAGTTTAATAAAAATGAGTGTGCTTTAGACCAGTGTTCCGCAAAGGGTGTACCGCGGCACACTGGTGTGCCGTGGTCGTTTATTGGTGTGCCTCGGAAAAATAAAGTTTACGTTTATTGATTAATCATAAATATTGTTTCGGTGATTAATAAATAAATGTTGGTTAATGTTACTTAAAAATGATTTTTTATTTGTTGTGTACCTCCAAAATATTTTCCTATTCCTAGGTGTACCTTGAACACAAAAAGTTTGCGGAACACTGCTTTAGACCACACGACTGAAGTAAAAGTTACGAAACGTAACTCTCTCTCTTTCCGTCTTCACTAACTTATATCTCTCCCTCAACTTCCGTTCGCCTCACCCGATCACACTTTTCGCAACGCTCTCGTTACGCATTCACCAGCTTACTAACCAAGTAAAGAAGTTTTACTTCAATAAGTAAAGATATAACATATATCTAAACAATTGTTACATCACTATAAACGCAGTCACTTCACATGTTCAAACAAGATCGCACTCGTGAAAGTATGATACGCGATCGCATCACTCATACCATCCAGTGTGGCTTGTCGTTGACATGAATGTTAATGTCACCCGTCTGTCATCGGTTTGTGTGACTTTTTGCAATATGGAAAAAAATGTGATGTGTTTCCGATCTCTTGTTACGTTTTTTTACAGATTGAAATTGCATTAAAACTATTTATATTTAATTTGCTCTTATCCACGACTCCATTCAATGTTATTTGATCACATACGAATTGTGTATTTATGAGATAATACGTAGCTTATACTATTCCCCTTATAGGTTGTGAAGTTATGAATCTGTCTTGTGTTTGTGCCTTTACATACTTTGGTTGTAGTCAGATTTGGATGAAATTTAACAGAGAGACAGTTTTATCTCCATTCCAAATTTATACAAATCTGTTTAGCGGCTTCGGTTTTAGTAACATTTATTTTTAGGTAGCTAGATCGGCTCACCTGATGGTGAGCGATCACCGTAGCTTATAGACGTTTGAAACACCAGAAGCATCGCAAGCGTGTTGCCGATCCCATCCCCAGTTCACCCCAAGAGCTCAGGTCACCTTACTCATCAACAGGAACACAACACTGCTTGAAAACAGTATTTTTTAGCTGTATTCTTTTTTAAGGTCGAGGTACTACCCCAGTCGGGCTGCTCCATATTTTAAGCAGGTTTCCTGCTGTGCTCTACCTCAGTTACATGTATCCATCCAAACTCTTACAATTAATTATGTGATAACCAAATAGTAGCAACATCACTGTCCGTTAATTAAATAAATAACCTCAAATTCCCCTAAACAGAGCTAATGGGTTGATTGTTTATAAGTGAAATTAATCGAACAATACCGGTTAAAACAATATAAATACGATACAATCGCAATCAGATCGAAAACGATTGGACAAACAATAACAAGGCGATGACGAAAACCGAAACAATTGCCCGTATTCGGATACAGATAAGTGAAAACACGAGGCAAAAATAAGGAGATAATGTTGATCGCATCTGTAAACAATGGTACTTGTATCCGCGGTCTCATTAACTAGTCTCTGAGAACGGGTAGGGTTGCCGTCTAAATTGCTAAAGCCGGACTAACCTTAAGGGCCAGACGGTTCAATAAAATTGACTTTTATCATGAAAGTGCAAATATGCCGAAATAGAAGAATATACAAATTTTGTTTTTAATACTTTAATTACAAACTTGGTTCTGGATTTGTCCTAATTAATCATTTAATTTTCTTGAAGATTTAACATTACATTTTAAATTTCCGCAAGGAGTCTTCATCATCAATCATGTGCCCTTATCCCACTAATGTAGAGTGGGCACAAGATGTTCTCCTCTTCCATTCCTCTCAATCTTTCGTCACTTCAGCGCATACTCCTTTCTTTCTCATGTCCTCACTCACACAATCCATCCATCGCTTTCTTGGCCTGCCGATCGCTCTACGTCCTTCGACATTCATCCCTAACATTATTTTAAATCCAGTACAAAAATCTTATATATATCTACCTAAAATTATATTAAAATGTCGATGACTACTGTAGTTTTCATGTAAAAGATTAACAAACATCCATCCAGCCGTCCATACATTTACAATTAACATATATTTGAATAGAAAAATCATGAGTATTTTAAAACAAATGTAAATACGTGCGATATCAGCGATACTGCCGCGTTATCGCATCTCCGGCCGCTGACTCAGGCGCGTTAGCACTCAACCGATACAAATTAACTCTAATCGAATTTATTTCTGTCTTCGACCAGACAGATCAATCGAGCGTGGACTGTGGACTATGTATTGAGATGTTGTTTATTTGCCGTTTTTATCTTTTTATGTAATGTGTTTTGATGTTTCGGTGATATTGCAGACGCTATTGCGGTCACCGAATAACCTTGTTTATTTATTTTTTAAGACAAAATAAAAGAGAATGCAAAAAAATAATTTCACATTTCTAACTTAGATTTTTACCCAAAAAATATTATCCCGAACGCTTTTACACTCAAAAATTTTATATTGACTACGAGTTACCACAAACGTAAGTCACCCAAAACTGGTCGACGGCTTTCCAAGTTAATTATCTAAAAATATGATCTTTCGAACTATGCAAATGTTTGTTAACATACCTAGACATTTACAAATGATCAGTTATCAGATTACATCATCAATATTATGAGGATCGTAAACAAAGTAAAATTATCACGCAGACACTTTAGCATGTTCGTATAATTGTTAAACTCGTTCGAGGCGATAAACTTAAAGCTGAGTAACTTGTCAGTTGAGTCCATCGCAGTAGAGTGTAGATCCGTAACTTGTGAGAGGTCTACAAATGGCTACAAATCAGCGCGCCGGCCATTCGTGTGAACATCTTAGCACGCGTCGGCGACCGATTGTAAATAAATATCCATAATGTTACGAAACATTACGAGATCCGTTAACATTGTATCTAAACCATTAACAAAAGAAATTCCTACTTATATTGTGAATGCGAAACTTTGTGGGTATAGATGGACTTACAAAAAAGGAGGATTTTCTCAATTCGATTGTATTTTATATTTTTATGTATCACCTCACATCCTCAGAACTTTTGATTGGGTGGACTGATTTCGATTTTTTTAAATCGAAAGCTGATGCTTGTCATGTGGTCCCATTTAAATTTGATCGAGATCTGATTGACTACTTTTTGAGTAATCTTTGATAACGCGTATTTACTTGACTATTTTTTCGTCTACTTACGTTTTATTAGGTACTTGTCGATGTAATTGAAGTTGGTTTTTTTTTCGTTTTCGAGCAAACACAGTTATACTATACTTAACTGATAGTAATGAAATTTGGTACAAAGATAGCTACAGATCCAGAATAACACATAGGCTATTTTTATTGTCCCGACATTTGCACGGAATCGAAAATCATGAGAAAACACAATATGAATACGTGGCCTATAGAAATAATTGTCATAAGCGGTAACGAATTCCTTACTTCCAAAGCCAAACTGCCAAATACCTGTTGATTAACCTAAATAAATTTCATTGTTAATTCTTAATGTTACCTGTAGGCTGTAAGTTTAATCTAAATAAATTTTTGCGTAATAATAAGAACACTTTTTAAAATAGCTTTTAGATAAATATTTGGCTTAAAATATACAGGCTTAAAATGTCTGATTTTTAATACGGTTTTCGTTGTTTATTTTTATTGTATTCCCGTTAATAGGAATTTATTTCTTTTCCTAAATATCGGATGAAAAAGTTACAATGGACACTTGGTCTCGGGTTAAAGATTGAATCGTGTGGTGTAATCTTAGATTTACAATTAACTATGAAATTATTAAATCTGTCGTTTAGATACGTGTTGATAAAACGAGATAAAACTATGATTTATTTCTTGTTTGTGTCTGTATAACTAACATTTCTTAATCTTTGGATATACGCTTCAGCCTGTAATATCCCACTGTTGGGCATAGGGCTCTTTCCCCATGTACGAGAAGAATCAAAGCTTAATCTACCACGCTGCTCCAATGCGGGTTGGCCGATATATTCATTAGTTTGTCATGTGCGGGGATCGAACCCGCAACCGCCAGCGCAACAGCGCCAACGCTTCGTCATTGTTTGGATATAAAAAAGTTAGTTGAATAGCTATGCTTTTAATTTTTATAGTGTTGTTCAATCCAAAAATAAGCAAATTGTCTATAGGTATTTATCGCATGAAAAATTCATTTCAACGATAATTTATTAGAATCGTACAACACGACCTACATCAACGTTCGAAATTAAGATAAAAAATTTATAAAAGCTAGTACGTAAAAGGAACACACATCATCCTTGTACGGGCGTAGATAAATGTGACAGATGGCATTACTGTAGTACTGTCTGTCCTCGCTTTCGATTCGCGAGTCGCGAATTCGCGATCGGTCGCGCGATACGCCGCGAACGACAATAAC
Source organism: Melitaea athalia (assembly GCA_905220545.2). Taxonomy (NCBI): domain Eukaryota; kingdom Metazoa; phylum Arthropoda; class Insecta; order Lepidoptera; family Nymphalidae; genus Melitaea; species Melitaea athalia. The sequence goes on from HG992179.1 coordinate 3,127,735, forward strand.
CGGACAGGCCACCGATGTCGGCGCAGATACCGATGTGTGGTCACCCTTACTTTTTACTCGATTATAGATTGTATTGTGTTATGAATCGATATTTATTTCGGTTGTCTTGTAAACGTGTTTTTATGCGCATTTTCTGTATTATGCTTAATATCGTGTCGCCGGCTTTGCTTTGTCGATTAATGGTGCATTCTCGAAGGCTATTGGGAATTTAAAACGCGTTCACGGGTCGTTAAGGACGTGTGTCCCGGACGTTCGCGGAGACTGCATAAAATATACCTGCGGTAGTTTTCTCGAGAGCTGTTACTGGACTTACCTGAAAAGAAAATAAATATCTCATAAGTTCTAATGTCGAAGTAATATATTTTCATACCTAAATATTACCTGTGCTTAATATATATTGCTCTTTGGTATTATAACCTGTGCACAAAAACGTTGAAAAAAAAACTTAAGATAAACTAATACTAACATACTAGCTGACGCCGCAAACGTTGTTTTGCCATATATGTTATTAATCCCCGCAACCCCCTCTTGTGGATGGAATTTCGTAAAATCCGTTCTTAGCTCACCTCTAGTCGGCGAAAGGAATATTCCTACCAAATTTCAAGTCTCTACGCCTTATGATTCCAGAGATATCGTGATGAGTCAATGGGTGGAAATCTCTTTTATATATATAGAATAAGATTTTTCTTTCAAATATACATCAATTTATAACTATTCTATAATGCAATAAATACAAAAATTAACAACATTTAAATACTTCATACAACAATATCACTACATAGTATAAAAAAAGTCGCTTCCCGCTGTCTGTCTGTCCATATGTATGCTTAGATCTTTAAAACTTCGCAATGGATTTTGATGCGGTTTTCTTTAGTAAATAGGGTGATTCCAAAGGAAGGTTTATATGTATAATACATGCATAATATATGTAGAAGAGGAACACTGATAGTTTTTTCAACCGTGCGAAGCCGGGGCGGGTCGCTAGTTTTATATAAACTAAATCCATCCATTAAATATTAAACAGGTGGGTAGGTATGACAATATTAAAAAAATTATAAATAGAAGCCCGCCCCCGGGTGACACAATTTCGCCTTGTAACGTTGTCTATGCACGATTAACCTTTATATAAGTTTATATATCGCGTCTATCGCTATGTATAAACAGTATACAGGCCAATCATAGATGTGTGCGATCCGTATCTCACGCATGACGCTCCCTGTTTACTGTTACGCGTTTGTCAACGCCGGACCCATGAAAAGTGAATTTTTCATATGAAAAGATATAATCTCGTATCGTTGGAAAATGTACTATAATACTTGTATTTAATGTTAAATATACAGTAAGGATGCAACGATTTAGTTAATGAAATACCTGATGGACCTCTGGAACTATATACCTATATCAGAATATTAAAACTTTTAGAAAAAATGTGTGCGTACCTATTATGTACGTACGTAAGAAGTTATAATTATATACTTCATTGGCTAGCTAACTTCACGTTGCTAACTAATTTTTCGTTGACTAGCTAACTTCAGGGTGTCGGTTTTTTTCGTGACGATGTGCGAGCGTATCGTAAAAATTTGATCTCATAATTTTTCTCTAACGCGCCAAAAGAAGTATAACTTCAAAAACCTTTCTTGTAGTTCGGTCATATTAGGGGTTTCATTTAGAATGACCTGGTAACTCGTATACCTAAACCTTCATTTTATTGTTCTAAAAGTCGTCTCAAATTCCTTTTTCTCTTCATCATCATCATCATCTTCTTCTTCTGGTGACTAGCATTATAACGTTTAAGCCGTCAGCGTAGGAGCCTAGCTTTTCTAGGCAATCTTAGGACTGCTGAAGTAAAGTGCCATTATAACGCACGCGGAAAAGTAAAAATGGTATTATGTACCTATACAAAAAAGCACTGGCAACTAAGAGTCTATAGATGTATTGTCTCTTAGTTTTCAAATTCAAATTCAAATAATTTATTCATTTTAGGCTGATACAGCACTTGTGAACGTCAATGAAGCTACGCCATCGGTTCGCAAATCCTACGGCGGGAGACCTTGTAACGAGAAGAACCGGCAAGAAACTCGTCAAGGGCTATTTTTTTCTCCCTGTCATATTTCATACAGAGTCGTCAAATTGAAAAATGACTTTGACTTAAAAAATTATGTAAGGTCACTTTCCATCACAAATTTATCTTAAACAAAATAAAATACCCGGTAATCATAGCAGTAAATAATTTTCAATTACTTAAGAACTAGACACCTCCTAAAAGGTAGTTTCTTTAAAATGCGCTCCAAACAAATAGACAAGTAACTGTTTAGACGTGGCGAATAAAATACAACTACAAGTAAAAATCATTGTCAGCTTATGACCAAGTTGTCCCGTCATTTAAATAATCTTTGACAGTATAGTAGCCCTTCTTGAGGAGGCAATTTTTTATACGATTCTTAAACTCTTTAAAGGGTAACTCCAAGATATCACTTGGAATCTTGTTAAAGATATGTATACCTTGACCCATGAAGGACCCACGCACCTTCTCTAATCGATACAGAGGCATTATAAGGTTATTCCTATTTCTTGTATTGCGACCATGCAAATCGCCATGTTTGGTATATAAGTTAATATTACGACGCACAAAAAGAATACAATTTAATATAAATTGAGATGCAGCTGTCAGTATACCAATTTCTTTGAACTTCTCCCTAAGAGAAGTTTTAGAGCTGAGTTGATAAATAGCCCTTATTGCTCGTTTTTGCAAAATAAATATAGCATTAATGTCAGCCGCTAATCCCCACATAAGAATGCCATATGACATGATGCTATGAAAATAACTAAAGTATACAGTCCTAGCAGTATCTATATCAGTTAACTGTCTAACTTTTCTAATAGCGTAAGCTGCAGAGCTGAGCTTACCAGCTAATGCAGCAATATGCGAATGCCACTGAAGTTTTCTGTCTATAGTTACACCCAGAAAGACTGTTGATTCAACTAAATCTAATTTTTCATTATTCATTACAACTTCTATGGGTGGAGATTTTACATTTGGTAAAGAGAATAGAACGCATTTCGTTTTCCTTGCATTAAGCTGTAGATTATTAAAACTAAACCAAGTGAGTATTTCCGAGAGTGCTTTGTTCACATCGTCAAAATTTGATTTATTTCTATCAATGTTAAATATAAGAGAAGTATCATCAGCAAACAAGACAATCTCGCATAGGCTTTTTGCAAAGAAAGGTAAATCGTTAATATAAACCAAAAACAAGAAAGGGCCCAAGATAGACCCTTGGGGTACACCTAGCTTTACATCAGAACCCATTGATTTCACCCCATTTATATCAACTGTTTGAGTTCTGGAACTAAGATATGAGTGTAATAGTTTCTGGGCATTATTTTTTACACCGTAATGATTTAGCTTCAACAGCAGCGTCTGATGGTCTACACAGTCAAAAGCTTTGGACAAGTCGCAGAATATGCCAAGAGCATTCTGCGACCTCTCCCAGGCCCCAAAGACATGCTTAAGAAGTGCAACACCGGCATCAGTAGTAGACCTACCCTTCGTAAAACCGAACTGTTTATTATGCAAGAGTTTATTTAAATTAAAAAAGGTTAATAATTGCTCCAGTATTATTTTTTCAAAGATCTTGCTCAAGGCGGGTAAAATGGATATTGGTCTGTAATTACTTGGGTCTTCTTTGTTCCCAGATTTAAATAATGGAATAATTTTGCTAAATTTCATTAAGTCAGGAAAAATTCCTTCAGCAATGCAATTATTAAATATAATAGCAAGATATGGAGCAATGGTGTAAATAATGCTTTTAAGAATAGTTACAGATATACCCCATAAATCATTGGTACCTTTCATTTTAAGAGATTTGAATGCTTTGATTATATCAGTGAAATCAATGCTTTTAAAATCAAACAATGAACTACATTCGGACACATGTCTTTGGAGCATTAAGGCCGCAGACGCGGGTGAAGAATCCAAATTAGACGTTGTTTCAATTGGTATATTTATAAAAAAATTATTAAAAATATCAGCTATTTCCTTTTCTGACTTTATTTGGGCGTCATTAATTTTAAGCGTCAGGCTGTTGTCACGTGGTTTATATTTGCCAGTCTCACGCTTTATAATATCCCAGGTCGTTTTGATTTTATTGCTAGAATTCATTATTTTTCCTTTAAAATAGTTAGACTTAGCTATAGAACATGACTGTTTAAAAATTTTAGAATATTGTTTAACATGTTCTACAAAACCAGGACTGTGATTAGTTTCTCTTAATTTATACAGTTCATATAGCCTGTTTCTACTTTTATAAATACCTGTCGTAGCCCATTGACAAAACTGTAATTTTTGGGTACACTTAATAGTCTTCGTTTTAAAAGAGTTATTAAATTCCTTAATCAGTAATCCAAAGAAGTTCCCATAAAGTTCATTTGGATCGTCATGTACATATGGCATTAAAGAAACTTTATCATAGATACTATTTTTAAAATTATCTAGACGTGTTTTTGTAATAGGCCTACATTGTAAAGTGACAGGTGTATCAGCGACGTCCAATTGGTACGCTGCCTGTAGACCGTAATGGTCAGATGTAATGTTTTTAACAACTAATTTGTCTACCGGGTCACATTCTGAAAATATATTATCTATACAAGTTGCTGAATGATCTGTAACCCTAGTAGGTTCTAAAAACTGATTAACTAAATTAAAAGAATTAAACAAGGTTAACAGCCGAGTAGTAAGTGCACTGCTTTCAAGTATGTCAACATTAAAATCACCGCACACAGCTACTGGCTTATTTTTTTGCTTTAACTTTTTTAAAGCATCCTCCATTACCGATTCAAAGGTTTCGAAACTACCTTTAGGGGGTCTGTATACACAAACTATTACTAAGCTTTTCAATTCAACACAAGAGAGCTCGACATGGCGTTCTACGGAAAGGTCCACAATATCCTTTCTTTCTATATACTTAATGTCATTTTTAACCAAAATTAAAGAGCCGCCACATGTCGTTGTTTTTCTAGACAATAAACTCGACAATTGAAAATTATTCACATTACATGACACATCACAATGCTTCAGCCAGTGTTCGGTTATACAAATAATATTAATGTTGTTACATTCAACAAGTAACTCTAATTCTAAAACTTTGCCAGACAGGCCCCGAATATTCTGACACAATAAATTAATACATGAGGGCTTGGCTGTTGTCTTACGTCTCAGTTTAAAGCTGAGCAAGAAACATTTACACTAGGTAATACAGTTTTAATGTTAGTGTATTTATTATATTTTTTCTTAGTAGAATTGCTACTAATATCAATGTCAATAGACGTTGGTTTGCCACCTTCATGGGTGTCGTGTAAATTAAAAGCTAACAAATTAGCTATTTTTGTCCTAAACCTATTTGCAAGATACATAGTATCTGGGGTCAAAGTAAAATAATTAATAAAATTATTAATGTCAAAGTATAAAATATTGTCACTATGACAACTAATCAAATTAAATAAGTATGAGTTTAACTCAAAAATACGATTGTTTTGCGCCTTACTTAAATTACTTGCATATGGAAATGAGCTGATTACCAATTTACAGCCTGTGTCTGCCTGTAATTTTAATAAAATGTCTATATTTTGCAAAATATGTTTTTTCTTAACTGTGGAGCTGTCCCCACATAAAACAATTAAATTTGTTAAACTATCAACTTTATGCAACAGTATACTATGCACAATATCTTTAAATGATCTACCAGGTGTACATATATTTGTTAAATCCTTGTGATAACTGTTTTTCATAATTAATCCTAACCCCTGGCCTAATTTATCTGAAAACATTATAGTTTTTACAGGTTTTATATGTTCTGAGTCACATGATGTAGCTGGTTTGAATGGGAATTTACTATAATTACAATGCAAAGTTTGATGTGTTTCTGTGTAGGATGATGGATGACAGGGGCTCTGTGATATCTGAGTAAAATTTTTAATTTCTGTGTCAATATTGTCATGAACTGACGGTGCAATATTAATTTGACTGTTTATTAACGAGTCGTATCTCTCTGCGTTGTAGTTGCAGAGTTCCACTAACTCTGCGGCAGATTTGATGTGCTCATCAATTTCTTTCTGCGCAATGGAATACTTATTTTGCATTGATTCAAGTAACTCGTGCAACTTAGTTATATTTAATTGTAATTCTTTAGTGTCCCGGTCATACATTTGCCTACTTTCAGATAATTTACTGCTATAAATTTCCAATGAGTCCATCAAACTTAATTTCTCTTTTCTCAGAACAATATTTTTATGAAAACATTTATTTTTCTTAATCAATCTACTAGTTTTTTTAATTAATTTATTGATTTTGATATATTTCTTTAATTTGTTACTGCCTTGAATAAAGGGTCTGGCTGAAACAGAATGTTCAGTAGTTGCAGAAGGATGAACTGACTGTGTAGCAGGCGATGACATCAGTTCCTCGAAAAGAGATTGTGTGTGATCAACCTCATACTGTTGCTGCTGCTCGGTTAGAAGAGCTATTTGCTTGTTGGCATTATTCAACTCCTGTTCCAGATCTTTTATTCGGTTTAGGGCGCTCTCATATGTGCTGAACTGGTCATCAAATCCTTTAACCGTATTTTCAAGTTGGTCTCTCTGCAGTACTATCTCCATATGTTGGGAGTGCAGTTGGGCTAGCTCAGTCTTCAAGAGTGAGTTACGTCCGACAATATTTTTAATTTCCTCCTCACTCTCTTCACGCTCACGTAGTAGCGCTTTGCATGTATCTCTGGACTCCTTTAGCTCCTGAAGCGCTTGTCTCAGCTTCATCTCCGTGCTTTGAGTTGCAGCCTTACGGGTCAGCATGATGACTCAGGTATTCTAGAATGTATAGAAGCAAAATCAGGAACTTATACAACAAATTAGTAACTTACTTTATAAGTAAGTCAACTTTTAGGTTTTGTTGCAATGTAAAAGAAATGAAAATAAATACAGTAATTTAACTTATGTAGGTATGATAGAATAAAACTTTACAAAAACTGACTTATTTACCTATAGGCAAACAATAATTTAAAGATAGTTTACTTAATAACTTATTATTAACCTTACTAAGAGTTTTTTTTAAAGAAATTAATAAGGTTTTCTTGACATCAAATATCAAACAGCTTAAAGTATGAGATCAAATTATTTGTATATACCTAAAATAAAAAATAAAATAACACAAGTTACTTGGCAGATTGGTTAACAATATAGATGTTTCACAGTGAAGTTGAATGTTTTATTGATGTTTTATTGTAAGTATAATGCTTGTGAAGTGTAGAAGTTGAGTGAGTGTCTGTGACAAAAGAAGTCACCATCAACTTTACTTCCACTTTTAGTCAAGCAAAGAGAGGTTAAACTGTGCCAAATCGTAATGACTGTGACGCTATTCACTTATGTGAACTCTGTGTAAGTCGTAATATAAGTGGACAGTAGGTAGGTATTGAGAACCAACGAGCTACCGCAGTAAAATGTGACAAACTGTTGATATTACAATGAAACTAGGTTTTATTATTATTAAGTTATGAACAAAAGTACTTCCCCGGTTTTATAAGCTGCTGTAGTCCATAGATTTGTCCGTTTTCCTGAGAAATCCTCTTTCGAAAAAAAAAATAGTAAAAAAAAGGAACATTTGTAAAGCGAGACATCTCTATTTATTATCTTGAATGGAATATTAAATGTCAAAATATGATTTAGAAGTAGCGCATGTCGCGTGATGAGCTAGAGGTATGTTATCGTGAGCTTGCTTCGAACTTTCGGATATATTGCGTTGCGTTTATTGACGATTTGTAACTTCCTACTGCTTTAAATATAACTTAGTTATATTATAAATGAGAATGGATGAATGATTGTTTCCTAATCATGTAGAAATTGAAAGGATTTGGATAAAACTTGAACAGATATATAAATAGGAATGAGAAACGCTTCTTATCTTATCTATATCTTTGAAAAATGGTATGTTTCCCGTTCCCGACCAAGAAATCGAAATCGTTTTTTGCACGCTTTTGATTGTACTACATAGACAGTGTTACCGAGATGGACATTTTTAATTCACGTTACTTATTGCCCGTGGGTGAATGAGGATCTTGTCTTCTTAGTCCTTTAAAAATGAAAATTGTGGAAAGTCCCGTATAATAAAACGTGTCCATAGTGACCGTTAAAGTTTAAAAACTTATGTCATCGACTCTTTTTTATACCAGCAAAACTAATAATATCCCTAGGATTAGATTAGATTTCTAGAAAATATTAAACAATATCTTTCACAACCACAATGACAAAGAAGAAGTAATCCATTAGTTTTATCACATATAACTTTTCATTCGTATCGTTAGCTATTCATGAATTTGTGAACTTATGAATAGTTGAGGGTGAGCCAGTTGATATTGTTATATCTATTCGTATATATGCACGTAAGAAGGCGCCTTAAAAAGTGCGTACCAGCACGCCACGCGTAGCGTGACATCCACTGATAACAGACAAGGGAAAGCCCGCTGTCACGCTAATTTGACGTAACCTGTCTTTTATGAAAATACAGATTAAATAAAATATAAATGCATCCTGCGAGCTTATGGCGTTTGAAAGGAGGTTTTAATTGTGTCATTTATTATTGTTATTGTAAAGCTTACCTTGTTATTTAGACGTTTTATTTTGCTGTTATCTGTAGCTAATTTGTTTAACACCTATTTCCGCATCTTGCCTACTTACATTTAATTATTTTAACAGATTTTATTTAACGTTATACCTAAAAATATTTTAACACTAAGCAGCCATTTTTAAATAATACTTACTTATCTCATCATCTCCCTGCCCTTATCCTATTTATATAGGGTCGGCACAACATGTTCTTCTCTTCCTCAGACTCATGTTGTAAGTGATTTGGCATAATATTGTTTTTTACGACCGGCCGCCTGCCTGACATCAACCCTCCTTGGGAATAATACTTACTTATCTAAAATGATAATTAAAATACCTATTTTTTGTAACAATACATTAGTAGTTTCATACATTTTTATCACTAGTTTTGATAATGACAGAGCGCGCACACCTAGGCACCGCCTTGAAATACCGTGTAGTACAATAATTGCAATTTGCAAATGTAGGTACGCTTGATGATACTCATAAATTACACTTTTTGATGTCATACAGTTCTAAATAACAATAACTTTTATATCACTAATGGAATAATAATAAGTGATTTGTTTTAATGTTTAAAATTATGATATAAGCAGAAATGAAAAAAAAAAAAAACCTTAGGTATTCTCTCTATATTTATCTATGAAATAGTAAGTCCTTAAAGTAATACATGTAGTAATCGAAGTGACATCTCTTAAGCGTGTATGCAACTTAGATCACCACAGATTAAACAATAAAAATATATATTTTTTTAAATTTATGGAACAAGGAGATAATCTGCCCAGAAGTTAATCTGCTCTACGTTCATTTAGTCTACGGTATACGAGTATACTAGGTTGGAAATCTACATAATTATAATTAAAGACGAATATGATTATGAAAACAATAATATATCTGTTAAAAAGGAGATTTTAATGTATTCAAATAAAGTCAGTGCGACGTGGGTGCCGTTGATAGCGATCTAGGCATTGTTAACGTGCCTAGGTCTTTCGTACTCAGTTAATAGAATCCCTGTTGCTTGTCGTGTCGGGATTTATTGAGAACCATCGATCTCTCATCTCGGGGTATCCATTATGTTTTTTTTAAAATCTCTTTTAATGTTGAAAGTTTCGTAAAACAATCTAATGTTTTTGTTAAGTTTTGTTTAATCTGATCTTCCTTGACATTTGAAATGTCTAAGGTCAAAAAAGATTTTTTGACATTGCATGATATTAACTTTAATTATTATAATTAACTAGCTGACCCCGCAAACGTTGTTTTGCCATATATGATATTAGCCCCCGAAACCCCCTCTTGCGCTTGGAATTTTGTAAAATCCGTTCTTAGCTGACCTCTACTCGGCGAAAGGAATATTCCTACCACATTTCAAGTCCTACGCCTTATGGTTCCAGAGATATCGTGATGAGTCAATATATGGGTGGAAATCTCTTTTATATATATAGAAGATTAGTTACGCTCGAAATTGTATACAACAATGAAATAAAAATTATTTTTATGTACTAAAAAATAATAATATTGGCAGCTATTAAATTGCCTTTATGTAATAAATATATTTTGTTTTCTAATTACTTGTTCTTCAATTAATTTGACTAAAAATAAATCCAAACTACCACCATTTTGCCACGGATCGCCATGTTTGCATTGTTTAATAGTTGACGTTTCTTTGCGATTAAATTTTTTCCTTATTAAAATTGTGACAAACTGAATATTTCATAAAAATATTGCAACGGATGTTGTTGTCAATCTGGTCTGTCAATATTCATCTTGATAAACTTAACGACATTTCCTTTGTGTCGATTCATTTATTAATTTTTTTTTCAGGAACAAGCTATGTAATGAAATGTGATATTAATTAAAAAGTAGTATATAATAATTATAGTACCTAATCGAAGAAATGAAAGTATACTTATAGGTATAATACCTTAATTAAGTAATATATTCGGTTGTAATTTTTTTATTAATAACCATTAAATCAATAACCATTTTAATTAGGTGTGTTTATAAACAAAATTAGTTCGGTAAGAAAATTCTTAATACTGAGATCAGTATCTTGTGTAGAAAATTAAAAGAATGATAATAAGTAATAAGATTTAGTTGTGATAACAATAAAATATTTCAATTTAATATTATTTACTTACAAAAAGAGGTTTCACTAAAACCAGTCCAAAGAGATAAATATACTTAGTATAAAACCTAAATTTATTTTACAAAGAAAACCACAGATAACTATAACGTTTTATACAGAATTACAGATTACTATAAAACCTATACGGTGACGTAAGCCTGTGTTAGGTTTCCTTTGCCGATTAGATCTTGTAATACAAACTCTATCAGGATATAGAGTAGACTCGATCGGCCATTGAGCGATAGAGGATTTATGTGTACTATCTCTGCGCGTCTTAATTTACTGCTAAGGCTGACGTCACATGGTTTAAATCATAACGAACATTTTTAAATTGCTTTTGTTTTTTTTACTTTTTTAATTTTGAATTTTTTTTATTCAATTCAATTTTAAACATAAGGTTGTGAATTTATTTGTTTATGTGTGTGTGCGCGCGTTTATGTATCCGTATTAGTATGCAATAATGTTTACTTAAATATTTTAAAAGTTAGAATATCTTGGCAAAGTTCTTGAAATTGTGCGCACTTATGTATGGGTGTATGTTTATGATTGTGCACCATATTGTTGGGTTAATAATTTCCAAAACTACAATATATTACACATAATTATATCTAGATTGTGAATAATAATTAATAACATTTTAAACTCTGTCCGATTCGATCGTCGATAGCGATATTTGTTAAAAGATAATTTTTAGATTTGATAAAATAATTCTTAGTAAAAAGATAATAATACAACATACAACCTAAATAATTTTATCGTCACCATCAAATCGGTATATCTTGCATATGTGATGTTATCATTAAATAATTAATTATCTTTTACATAAAAAACATAAGTTTTACAAGCCACTTGAAACATAAAGCAGATAGTAATATATCCTTATCGAATTACTAATACAGTAGGTTTAGTACGAGTTCTGGCTGGCGTTATGTGTGAGATGTAAAGATATAGTTTGGTCTCACATTTGATATATGCATACAAATGAATGGTATTTTGGAAGTGGTATTAGAATTTAATTAGTGGTATTAGAATTTAATTAAAAAGCTGACGGATGGCGGGATAACCATCCATGCTGGCTTTGAAATACACAGGCCAAAGATGGGCAGCAGCGTCTTCGGTGCGACAAAGCCAGCCCTGCGGTCACCAACCCGCCTGCCCAGCGTGGTGACTATGGGCAAAACACATGAGTTCGCGTCATAATGTCGGGCGCGAACTTGTGGAGGCCTATGTCCAACAGTGGACTGTGATATGCTGAAGTGGTGGTGGTGAGATTAGAATTTAGGTTACTGTAAGAATTATCATAACTTTAAGAAGAAAAAAAAACGAGTGTACTTTAAGGGCCCCGTAAACGATGAAATAATTTGTAAAATGTTTGTTTGACAAACGTATTTGTCAAATTTTTTGAACGTGTGCGAGCTTGTTTGATTTGTTTTTTTTATATGAAAATATGAAGTTTTACAAAAAAATTTGACAAATTATTTGATCGTTTACAGGCCCCTTTCGACCACACGACTGAAGTAAAACTGCTTAAGCAACAGGCCTGCACTATGTCTTAGCTCTTAGATATAATAAAATAGAAATAGGAAACAAGTTATATACGTAAAAATATATTTTTCTAAAACAATATGCACAAAGGCAAAAACTACGGTGTGCGGATGCTGCGTGGGTCTATCCGGCGATCTCGTATAGGCTCAGATATTCAGAAATATCTGCGCCGTGGGCGACAATGCCTGCGTATGATTGAGAGGTCCCAGGGTCAGCTCGGAACACGCTTGTTTGATATCCGCGCTGTGTGAAACTTTGTTGATATGTGTGTCTGCTTCGTTTTCACGGTTACATTAATTTGATTACACTTGGATACTATTAGAAATATGCAAATGTATGTGTGTGTTATGTATGTATGTGTGTTATGTATGTATGTGTGTAATGTATGTATGTGTGTGTTAGTGATCAATATTTGGTAGTTTACTTTTTCCTTTTACAGTCGAATTTGTTTGAACGATTGTGTGATTTATACACTATTTTAATTTATTTTTTTAAATTACGTCTCATTTTATAATTATAAAACATAGTATCTTTAATGGTTCAATTGCTTTTAATTTCATTTACTAGACTGTTAATTTGAAATTCTGTTTTATAAAAAAAAATTAAAACAGATATAAAGTCAATAGGAGAAGTTCGTTTTTAATATATGTAGGTAACTTCGTTTATAGTAAAATTTAATAGTCTTGATCATTGTCATTAGTGTTCATAAATTATCCCATAAAGGTATTAATCGTTGCGTAACACTAAAATTATATTTGTTAGAAATTAGATATTAAATTAAACCAACGATCCACGTGCGATATCTATACAGAAGGTCGTGACGTCTGTGGGCGGTTTTATAATAATTTAATCTTGATGTTTGAAAGGCTTAAGCCAAAAGTTCAATAGGAAATCGAATATGTGTCGTAATGTGGACAATAGGGATGGGTTACTTACAATAAAGTTGCGCAAGTGATGTGCTTTGCCAATAAACAATTCGATGATTGGGATCGGTATGTATCGATAAATGCAAATCTTAACACGTGCAAAGCCAACGTCGGTAACAATCATACCTTTAAATATCTATTAAGAAAATATCAGAAACATTTTAAGCGTGAATAAAAATGTAAAACATTTTCAATAAAAACGTTTTATCGATCGTAACTAAAATTGTATAATTTTCATTTGAGAAAATAAAATATTATCAAAATAACGCAACTAAGATTAAATGCCACTTGTTATCTGTTAGAAAAAACTGCATATAAAAATACGAGCGACAGTTTAAAGTAAACATTACAGTGTAATGATTACACTATTCAAAACACAGAAGAAACAACACGTCCAATTTGTTTCATAAACATCCAACATCGAAAGGGCACTCGTACGGTCGTACCACACACGCATCTAACGAGGCACATTTCTCGATTCACATCAAAGCAGTGATACCAGACGTGGTTACGTCGACCACTTATAGATAAACGAACGAACGGACAGCGCTATCGCTAATGTGAACCTAATCTATTCGCCAGACGTTATCGAGACTAAATATAAAATTGAAAGCATCTTATCGTTATGAGTACGATTGCATTGTTTTGATTGCGCGGGTTATGTTTTAACCCGACTGCAGATGGAGGGTTATGTTTTTTAGTCTATTTGTTTGTCACGGTACGTTGAGAAGGTTGATAGGTTTTATATGTTTTTTAATTGATGTAACGATTGAACAAAGTTCTCTTATGTAAGTGTTGTGTACTTCTGTAAGTGACTAGTTCACCATAAACTTATTTTATGAATATCTGAATCTATAATCATACTAGTGGTACCTATATGTTATAAAATTTAATACTAGTGACATCCCGCTGTGACTCACAGTAGCTAAACAGTAGTCACGAATATCAATGACTACTAATGAAGGCGATTTTTCCTCGTAATCCAATGGAAACGAACACCCGTAGCACTTATAACCGATCGGTTTCATATCTCCCATATCGTATTTAAGAATTTATATCCTAATTACTGGATCTTATTGTTAAATATATATTATTTTATAAAGTCGGTCGATCCTTTATTGCTCGAGATAAAATTCGAGTTAATATCGGCCGATACAAATGAGTCGACTTTATGAAATATCGATGTGTTTGTTGTTGTGTCTGTTGTTGTGTGTGTTGTTCTGTTGTGTGCGATCGAATGATCTCGATTGTCGTTCGAATGGAATATTTTAAAACTTTTTTTTTTATCATGTGTTTGTTGTTTGTGTTTTTATTATCGAGTTATGCGTTGAGTTTTTATGAACGTTAATACGAAGGTAAGTGAACTGTTTATGATATTACTGTCGAGATGACCCATTGAATGAAACAGGTGGGTCGATATTGATATTTATATATTTATAACTAGTCAATTAATTAACATGTTTAACGTGCTCAAGGTTGTATTTTCTTAAGTAGGGAGATTCAGGCCAATGACCTATAGGTATCAGCTCAATATATTATACTATATATATCTAACTATCTACTTATATTTTTATTAATAAATGGTATAAATCACACTATTAATACTGTATAGATCATAGCTAAATAATACTGTTTTCAAGCAGTATTGTGTTCCTGTTGGTGAGTAAGGTGACCAGAGCTCCTGGGGGGAAATGAGGGTAGCGTCGGCAACGCACTTGCAATGCTTCTGGTGTAGCAGGTGATTATAAGTTTTAGTAATCGCTTACCATTAGGTAAGCAGTACACTTGTTTGCCGACCTAGTTGTATAAAAAATAAATAAATAGGTATATAAAAGAGATTTCCACCCATTGACTCATCACGATATCTCTGGAACCATATGTCGTAGAGACTTGAAATTTGGTAGGAATATTCGTTTCGGCGAGTAGAGGTCAGCTAAGAACGGATTTTACGAAGTTCCACCCACAAAGAGGGGGTGCGGGGGTAAATAACATATATGGCAAAACAACGTTTGCGGGGTCACGTCAGCTAGTATCGCACTCGGGCGGGATTTGAGTTCGCAACCATGAAGCAAAACTTCGTCAGTCAAATGTACCATAATATATATTTTTAAATCGTCGTCTCTAAAGAATGCTATTTCAATTTGATTTACCGTTGATATTCAGAGGTAGTATAAAAAAATTTGTTAAAAATTGTTACATTACTAAAGATGCGCCTTTTCAATAAAATTAATAGATTTAGTAAGCTCATAGTAGCAGCAAAACCAAAATACTAAGATATTCATGAGTCGTTTTCAGGTTAAACAAAAACCTAAAACGTAGTATTCCTTGGACGTTTTGAAATATATTTTTGCCTTAAGCTCGTTTCCCATACTAAGTTAGTTATTACTTTAGGATATATCGCGCTTCGATTAAAAAAATTGCGTGCGTACAAAGTACACATGTCAGAAGTGAAACTTCTTTGGCAAACTAATTAAAAAAAAAAAACGAATTAAAAAAAGCAAAAAGCCAACATCACGCGGTATTCCCAGGCGTTCACCCATCTAAGTACTGGCCATCCCTGACGCTGCCGCGTTCGCGGTCGCTCAAATTTTACCCCTCAAGCGCCTAAAGAAATTTCGCTTCAAAAAAAAAACAGTATCAAAAACGTTATCAACTTTTAGTACCAAATTTAGTACAACAAAAAAAAAGCAACAACAGTCAAAACACGACATAATCTCGTCTGAAAACAGATATAAATTAAAAAAGGCTCTTTATAAAAATAAGATTAGAAGTCATAAATTGTATATAAATAGCGGCGCGTCCATGCTTCATCGTGCACTAAGCGCTAAGGCCGGGTTTATACACGTGAAATAAAACGCGCGGTGCAGTGTGCGGCGGAGATAGCCGCCTGATGGATGCTCTGCGCCGATAACGCCTTTCACTTACACAACCAAAAGGTAAACAGTTTATTTCTACTTTGTAATATTTTACTGTTTACGTCTAACGTTTTATTAAATATAATATTATGTTTGAGGTTTGTAATTGAAAAGTAGATTCGTGTAGTTTTTAAAGATTGCCTTCCTTGAAAATTTTTTAGTGTATTTTTATCTGTACTTAAACGAGATGTATGTGTTATAGAAAAATGTTTAATTTATTTAATTTTAGGAAATAGTAAAATAAAATTAATTTATTATATAAATAAAATTATTATATATTAAGAAAAATGGAGCGTGCATGATATCTAATTTATGCAGGGTTAAATCCTGTTGTAACATGATTTTTGAACTTAAATAATACTGACATTACTCTCTTTCTATTCACTAAAACGTTGCAAATATTGTACATTGATTGGTTTGAACGGACTAATCTCATGATATTGTTACGACTTTATATTATTATTTTTTTAAATCAGCGTAGCGGATTAACTAAGAACAACTCCTATATATAGAGGAAGATTCCTTTGCCCAGTAGTAATTAATTTGTTTCAGTTCGGTTTAGTAGCATCAAATTCATAACATAGAGTAGGTACCTACATATACATATATAAAGTTGGATTTAAAACTGCAGTTTACACAGCTGTTTGCGAAATAAAAATGAACGCTGTGCAAAGGCGATAGCGCCGCTCTGATGGATACGTAGCGTCGATATCACCTTTGACTTGCACTACCTCAACTATGTAACATAACATAACAATACACTTTATTGTACACCAAAACAGAAATAATACGACGATTCGATCACGATTCAGCCTGTAATATCCCACTGTTGGGCATAGGCCTCTTCTCCATGTAGGAGAAGGATCGGAGCTTAATCCACCACGCTGCTCCAATGCGGGTTGGTGGATATATTCCCTACTATGAGTAACGATCGCTATCAGGTGTACATGATAACAACCGGGACCAACGGCTTAACGTGCTCTCCGAGGCACGGTGGGGTAACCCACAAGGACTGCACAAACACCCAGACCACGGCAAACATCTGTATGGCCAATACAAATGCTGTCTTGTGCGGGAATCGAACCCGCAACCGCCCGCGCAACAGTCAATCGCAATCCAGTGCTGTAACTGCTGCGCCAACGCGGCGTCTATAAGAAATAATACATATCAGATTAATTTATTATATACTATGAAGGTATTTCATTAAACATAAGTTATATTTACCTTGGCTAAAAGAATTAGGCTATGATATGACTTTATATGTAAATTATATTTTTTTAGTAAAATTTAAATGTTTTGTGGTTAATTTTATAGTTTAACTGTCGCAAAGTATTGATTTTATAGTGTTTAACTTTGTGTCTTAATAAATTTCATTTTTTTGCAGGGTTTAGTTTTAGTAGTTTAGGGTAGGCAGATTAATAACACGTTAAGCCGTCGGTCCCGGTTGTTATCATGTACACCTGATAGGGAATATATCCGCCAACCCGCATTGCATCAGCGTGGTGGATTAAGCTCAGATCCTTCTCCTACATGGGGAAGAGGCCTATGCCCAACAGTGGGATATTACGGGCTGAATCGTAGATTAATAACACTGCATTATGCAATTGCCTTTTGCAATTCGAGTTCATTCATGTTCTTGTCACGTAAATGTGTCACAAATAAGACCTAAAGTGATTACCAGTGGTGATTACCAATTTCAATTTGTAGTTTATTAAGTTTTATGTGATAAGTTTGCATGTACTTATACAAATAATCAAATGATTCTTGAAATTAACAAACATATCGTTATTTATATGACTATTTAAGTTTGTTAGATGTTGTACAGTGTTTTTAAATGAAATAAGCATTTCACTAAAATAATAACATTAAATCCACATAATATTATTATATACTAGCTGTTCTCAACGGCTTTCACCCGTGTGCGAAAACAATTTCCCGTGGGAACCTATTATTTTCCCGGGATAAAAAGTAGCCTATGTTACACAAGAATAACTAAGCTTTCAAATGGTGCAATAATTTATTAAATCGGTCCAGTAGTTTTTGAGTTTATTCAGTACAAACATTCAAAAATACAAATCTTTCCTCTTTATAATATTAGTATAGATAATAAAATATAAAGGTAATGTACGAAGCAGTAGTCTAGCCCGCATGCATAAAATTTAAAATAAATATTTAGTAACGGACACACGTATAAAAGGAGTGAAGGTGAGACGCGTGCAGCGTGCGTCGGTGCGATAACGCGACCTTTAACCGCACTAGCTTTATACCTGAGATTGATATAGTAACTTTTAACTAGGGTTTTATATTCATTTCTTTTCACCTGCACATCCTTGTCTAGATATCATATTTTCATAATTATCTTTTTAACAGCAACCATTAAAAATAAAATTGAGAAATACTTAATTTTATGATGAGATCAGAAAGGTAAATAGTATAGATAATAATTAAGTAAATGATAATCGTAATTACTTTATTTAGGTCCAAATTTATGTGTTTGTACATAAGTATGTAACGAGAATAAATAAATTTCTCAGGTAAAATATACAGAGTCTGACTGCTTTTCGTTACTAGCAGAGCAGAGATAAACTACAAAAATTCATATCAAGACTAACCTCGATATGTTTATCGTTAAACAAAAATAAAAGCACTCGTAAGCCCCTCCACGAACACTGGACCACTTAAAGCCTTTTCCACCTCGCTCCGAACGAACATAATAATCCAAAAATTTCAAATCGATTCGTAGCCGATATGCTGTTTAATTTTCTTATAACATGGCTAACACGAGATAAACAACGCGTACAATTTGAATCATACGCCGATTTAGTCTCCTTCGTATCTCTGAAAGCACTCCCCTCTATCGCCTGCGACGTAATCTTTGCGGTAAGGCGGTCGACACACAACGCGACTTTCTGACGATATTTTATTCTCTGTATACTGTTGTGATACTGTTATATATAGTTTAGTTAATAAGCCAAGAATGTGAAATATATGTCGCGCTATATCATATTTAAAGAAAATTTAATTAATACGAGTAGATAAAACAAATGAACTACTATTACAGGTACAATAAAATAAAATAATAAAATAAAATAAAAATGACTTAGACACTCGCGGTTTTCAAACATAGTCTATTTTTAAAATATAACGGGTACATACCACGATATAGATTTTAGTGATTGTTTGTCGATATTTCGGACCAGTTACATGGTCCGTGGTCACGACGAGTCTCGACTTGAGTCTCGACTTGAGTCTCGTCGTGACCACGGACCATGTAACTGGTCCGAAATATCGACAAACAATCACTAAAATCTATATCGTGGTATGTACCCGTTATATTTTAAAAATAGACTATGTTTGTATAAACTTTTTCGCACCTGGATATTTTAAAAGAACCATTAATCTACTATTACTCCTACTACAATCATTTAAACCATGACCAGCATCGAAACAATTATATGATTCTGCTATAGAATAAGAGTAGAAAATCTTAAATTGATTATTCATAAATAACATGATAATTAAAGCAGCATCAAAATGCATAAACGAGGTTAAACTATCTTAAAACTAGTCGACGACAACAACATTTAATTAAACTCTCCAATAATGTTTTGTACAATTTCAATACCAGCGAGGTAGATCAGCATATTAATAACGCATATCACTTACCGATAAAACGAGCCGTCCATACCCGCCCTTATACCATAATGGCAAAGTGATTCATTTGTCTCACGGCTATCCGAATGTTTTAAGCTTATCCCGCGATAGCGATGGAGTCCGGAATGAATGTTCCACTGTTACCGGCAATCGTCTGATAACAGATACCATTAGGTGCTATACGAGAATGTCGTAATGTTGATAATTAATAACAAATATACATACTTATAATACTGATAAATGCAGGTAAGTGTGGCCGAGCGATTCTCTACCGTGCTGGAGTTAAAATATAAGCTATTATTCAATAACGGTGGCTCAGTGATACGTAAAATACGATACATTTTAATATATTATCTTGGCAATTAATAAGGTGAAATTTTGTACTAAATTGTAGCGCAGTGATAGTAACAATTGTTACGTTAGTTAGTTAGTTAGTTCAGCCTATTGCAGTTCACTGCTGGACATAAGCCTCCCCAAGTTCGCGCCAGACATCCCTGTTATCATTGTTACGTATAAAGGATTAAAACAATTAAAACATAAAAGGTAACTAAATATAAATAAAATAGTACACTTTCAACAGTCATACACCTTTGCTAGGGTTCCGGAAACACAAACGTAATCCAGACCACGATAAACAACAGTATAAAATGTACAAAATTATAAACCTCTGGTAACAAACTTAAACGTTCATATTTCAAAAAGCCGTTATCAAAAACATTAAGAACATTCAAGTATTCATGCATGCACAAATTCCGAAGCAATCTTATCGGGACACCGAGACATTTTGCTCGACATTCGTACAACATTCGCGCGACATTGCCGCGACAACATTAGATGCAACTAACATAACAGTTTAATTAGAAGAACATCTAAAGCGTATTAGTTGGAACGTTTGCGATGTGCCTTATTTTATTGGTGAGAGCGGAATATGAATTATCTATAAATTTTTAACATTTTCTTTAATCCATCACTTGTTTAATTGATTGATGAAAAAATAGACTAATTACTAACCATGCCAAAATAATACAAAAATATTTATTTATTATTTCTGTAAATACTAACAAAAGCGAGCTACGTAGTACGAGCACTTGCGTAAAGGCCCTGCGCGCACTAGTGACATTTTGTCACCGTGACGTTTTGTCACTGTCACCGCGTCCATCATCCCTAATGGAGGTGCGCGCACTTGGATGCGTGACAATTCGGTGACTTTTTTGTCCGCGGAGGACGCCAACATGCCCGTGACGCGACAAAATGTCACGTGTCATATGTACGTAGGTTGGCAAACATGGTGTAGAACTTTCCACTTATCAGCCTATCACTCCAAAGCGGGTGAACCCAATACTTTTTATTATTGTATTTCTTTCTATTTCTAAAAACGAGCTCACAGACAACCTATATCTGTATATAATCTGTCACTGCAAGTGCGCGCAGTCGCGAAGGTGACGGTGACGTGACAGTGACAAAGAATTTTTTGTCACGGTGACAAATGTCACTAGTGCGCGCAGGGCTTAAGCGATAAGTATTTGAGTTAGTAGATATTTCTTTTAAGTACCTACGTTATATTTCGTTTTAATATAAAAAATTCTACAATATCATCTTTCAATCTAGTTATTCTTATCGAGTGTTTACTTGGGAGCATTATAATCGTGTTACCTCTGGTTGTAATTTAGAATATTTTTTCCCTAACGTAGCATCATTTGCTATTTTGTTTTCAGAGTCGAAGCGTTGTATGATAGTTATTTTTGCAACGTCTGTCGTAAGGCCCATTAGCTCAGTTGGTTAGAGCGTCGTGCTAATAACGCGAAGGTCGCGGGTTCGATCCCCTCATGGGCCAAAATAATTTTTAATTTTGATTTCAAATAATTTTTGTTTTTACTGTTTTTAACTTCAGTAAAAAATATATAACCATCATTCAACCGAGTTCTGCAACTCACACTTTCTACCAACAATCAAAAACTTGTGATTTGTTTACACATCATGCCTTTGCATAAGATGTTATTTGTTTAGAGGATATCCTTTATATTATTTATAATCCGTACAATACTTAGATTTTTATTTTAAGACTTTTCTTGATTCGGATTATTTTTATTTTTTGTGTTACTCACACGTGAGGAAATTATTTAAAATGTTTACTTTTCTTGATTTCAGTAGCAATAGTCTCGTGACCTGCACCAAACGCTGAAATAACTTCGGTTTGTGCAGTATTGGAGGTCCAAAGTTGTTATCGCCACGTATCGTCGTCTTAGAGCACGTACTTGCTCGTACCGCGCTGTTTGTACTACTGTATTAGGTAATTCGAACGGGCTCATTTCCTTACTTCTATATTTAAAAGCACGGTCACAATTATTCGTAAAGAAATTACAACAGAAAATTTGTGATAAAAATTAAATTAAAAATTTAAAAAACCCCCGACACAATAACCTAACTTCTCTTTAAAAAGTAAAAAATAATGAACTAAAACTCAATCTTAAAGTACCTAAGTATGTACGAGTATTAATAATTCTAAAAAAAAAAATACAACGCGTTGCCGCCTTACCCGCTCCAAACTTAACAATTCAATTACATTTTCATTGTTTTTGTGCGACTATTTTATACATAACAATTCATATCAACTATGTACAAAACTGTAACACATATGTACATACGAGAAGATATTTATTTAAAACATTTCAAACAATCGGGATAGCACTAACTTCTGAACTATCTGCTACGAATATATCACGGCGTATCTTCGGAAGCGGGCACAAAGTAAAACTTCGCGAGATAGCGACGTATCTCTACTGAAATTTTAAACTAAAACCGACTATAAACTGCTTTTGAGTATTTTTGTTCGAGATAACGTTACGCTAACCGAGCGAGACAAACATTTTAATTTTATCGATCATGTGTAATATTATGGTATTTGCTGTCATTTGTTTTAGAACTGGGTAAATGAAGGTACTCTCTGTAATTTGTATTTAGTACGAAAAATCCGTAAAAACAAGATTAGAGTTTATACAGTCATCGAATTAGTTTTCAGTGTTATGTGTCATTCCCTAATGTACCTATTAGCCTTATAATTTTCTTATTTAACAGGCTTTCTACTTCAAAGAACTGATGATATATTGTAATGATAATTAAAAAAAAAATACATAAATGTCAATCAATTAGTATAAAAATCAACGTGCAAACCCAAGAAGAATGTCTAGCTAAATAAAATAACAATAAAACTTCGTACTGTCAAAAAGTTTATATCACAATTTTCAAGAAAATTTAAAAAAAAAATTGCTATTTTCGGTACTCAAATTGGTCTTTTAAATGTAGAGAGCATTACTGACCTACTGCTCGCAGGCATCACACCTTGAAACCTATCTCGCTTCTCTCTGCCCAGCGATCTATTCAATCTCGGTTTTCATGACAGAAATAGACTTGCGTCAAATTTTTACACACACCTTTTTGACATTTACATTTCAAAGTGAATAAGTGATAATACAAGTCATTGGAATAATAAAATCGTTAAAGAAAGTTTTGTGTAGTAAGAAATTATTCTAAAAAAGCTTGATTAATAAATGTTTATCATTGAATTTCTGAATTTCAATTCTAATTTTTAATTTTTACCGCTTGTTTTAATAGTTGCTACTATATATATCTGACACAACTTTATTTAATAACTAAAAATTTATCACATATTTTTAGTTTTATCATCAAACTGCACTTTATTTGTCGGATAATTCTATTTGCAATCTGTGCAAATTCAAAGTTGTAGTTTATTAGTTGAGGTAAAACTTGCCCGAAGCGCATGCTGCATCTAAATCCTATCACTAAATTATAATATACAAAACATACTTTATTAGTAATCGGTAAAAAGGCTTTAGAGTACATATAACAATCATAATATTAATTACCAAAAGATTTAAAAATATCATAAGTATAGTAAGTCTTAATAAGTGTTTATTAAATTTTAGCACATATTTGAAAATCATTACCAAAACAGTTTCTAAAGAATATTAAATATAGTATTGAAAATTTTATAACAAGTGCAATAATACATTCCTTAATAATTAAAACTATTTCTCTTTGCTCTGTTAAACGCATAGAAAAAAATCCGATGGCAAATTTAAGTATTAGATTACATTATGATAACTCTCTAAATATCAAATAAGTCGACAATAACTAGTAAAAATGGATATAATCTCCAAAATCGCGACCTTCTAGAGCGAAACTCACCCACATATAACCATTTCGATGATTTGTTGTTGCAATTTGTTTTACGTTGTCGGACGGTAAGGGTGTCCACACGCGTACGGGATATAATATCTTAGTTTATGTATTAGCCAAGCATATACAGGGTGTCCCGCGATAATCTGCAACCCCGAAAGAGGGTGAAACTAGACCATAAATTATCGACAAAAAACATAGAAAAAACTTTTTTAAAAAAATATTTTATTTTTTATTGACGAATTAAGATTTTTATATCTTACCTAGACTCTATGTACAAAAAATGATGATTTCTTCCAAAGTAGTGGGTCGATTACTTTAAAATAAAATAAAATATTACGCCACGTACTTGGCGGTAAGGATAAAATAAAAATTAGCTGGCAAAAAAGTGGCATTATGTCTTTAATTATGCTTCTTGTGAAAAAAAATCCATTTTTTATGACTGTTTTTTTCAATGATCTCTAATTTTCTCAGAATTATGCCCCCAATACCAGGAAATTTTATGATTTATTATTATTTCTTACCATATTGCCATTCAAATAAAAAAAAATTTACGCCTGTATCCCAAAAAACACGCACAAAAATCATCATTTTTTGTACAGAGAGGCTACGTAAGCTATATAAAAATCTCAATTCGTCAGTAAAAAAAATAAAAAATTTTTTTTTAATTTTTTTAATTTTTTTCTGTTTTTTGTCGATAATTTATGGTCTAGTTTCACCCTCTTTCGGGGTTGCAGATTATCGCGGGACACCCTGTATATTGGAAAACGTAATTTTGTATACGTAAATATCTTTAATATAAAATAATGCTAAATAATACTGTTTTCAAGGATTATTGTGTTCCTGTTGGTGAGTAAGGTGACCAGAGCTCCTGGGGGAAATGGGGATAGGATCGGTATCGCACTTGCGAAATGCGATGCTTCTGGTGTTGCAGGCATCTATAAGCTACGGTCATCACTTACCTATCAGGTGAGCTGTGCGCTTGTTTGCCGACCTAGTTTTATTTAAAAAAAAAACATACACGGTCTTTTCCTAAGATAAGCAACGTAATGCTTGTGTTTTAGGTAACAGACGACTAATGTAGCTATACTAGCTGACCCCGCAAATGTTGTTTTGCCATA
Source organism: Melitaea athalia (assembly GCA_905220545.2). NCBI lineage: Eukaryota > Metazoa > Arthropoda > Insecta > Lepidoptera > Nymphalidae > Melitaea > Melitaea athalia. Next base: position 3,152,870 of record HG992179.1, read on the forward strand.
TATGTTAATAGCCCCCAAAACTCCTCTTGTGGGTGGAATTTCGTAAAATCCGTTCTTAGCTGACCTCTAGTCGAAGAAAGGAATATTCCTACCAAATTTCAAGTCTCTACGCCCTATGGTTCCAGAGATATCGTGATGAGTCAATGGGTGGAAATGTCTTTTATATATATTACAGATAATTTATTCGAGAAATATACGTATAACGTATAAATAATACATACAATGGTATCCATTCGTAATTAGACTAAGGGCAGAATTTTATTATTTACAAAACATTTGTTGGTACTGCAACTGACCCAAACTGCAACACCCATATATAAATAATCCTTTCAGATAGGATTTGTTAATTGTTCAACTATTGGTTTCGACGATCGTTTCTTTTGGCAGAGAGATTAGACATTAATGCAGCGTGATGGGTTAGGTAAGGTTACGTTATTTTGTCATTTTCACGATGCTTTCACTCAACTATAGGATATTAACATACTGAACAATGGCAGATTAAAATGGTTATTATCAACGAAGACATTTTATTTCGCCGTGTGTGTACTTCTTTAAAATCACATCGTTTCTTTATAAAAATGGATACACAAAAAGCAATTACTGCTGGCTTATCGCTCCTAAATCTTTACTCGAATGGTTCAGGGAAATATATCAGGCTAGACGTACTAATAGCTGATTCTATTGTGATAAAATGTATATGTTGATTAAGTTTTTTTTTAAAGTTTTTGTATGATGTTTTTTATCTAGCTCCTTAAAATCTAAACTATTGCAATTTAAGAGATAGAAACAGTCTTAATTTTAAAATAATTTAATAATAAATGTAGTCTCACTCGACATTGACAAAACAATTTAAAATAAAAAATTAAATTAATGGCACAACTAACTCAATTAACAAAGAATTTAACTTGATTAAATAAAAATAAATACGTAATTTTATATGTATTTTGAACATTTTTCGTAACATAAAAAATAATAATCATTAAGAACGTTAAATCGCCGATCCCGTTCAATAAAGTACCGGAAGCGTGTCCTGTTTTTCGTTTTGAATATGTCCCTCCAGATAACCATCAGGAAACATATCAGGCCGTAACTCGGGAATAAATAAGTGCGGATGCATTAAGGCGGGCGGGACGTTAGCCGCAGGTGGCCTTCCGCCCGCCCTCGATCGCTGATAGCCGGCGTTAACAGCCGTTAGCCGGCGTTAGCGGTCGTAACGACGCCGTTAGAGCCGGTCCCCGTCGTTGATAGCCGAGATCGTCGCTAGATCGTAAATCTGTTGTTCATTTATTGGGTATCGGGTTGGGTTTACTGATTCCGTTTAATAGATTACACTTTATTCTTCAGACGCTCTATTGACTCATATTTTTGTCCATTTATAAAACTATTTTAAATTGCATATAATGTGATACTAATAAAAAGAAAACGTGATGCATACAAGCATATATTATTAAATCTAATACCTTTAAACAAGTTCCTTTTTTTGTGAGAAAAACTATTATTGGGAGCCCTTTATCAACGCATCTAATTCGTATCTAAGTATATTTAAAAATAAAGTTATATTTATTTCATTATGTCATGTCGGTAGGATCAAAAAAATATTATTTACAGTTCATCAGTATGTCATTCGTATTTAAATATAATTTCCAAATACAAGACTTACCAAAAAAAAATAAAATATATTTCCGAGCTAAGCTCGATCGTCCAGCTACTTAATTAATAATAGACAATTATAATTTCATAAAATATATATAAACAATATAATGCTCATAAAGAAAATACTTTTTCACGAAACATTTATAACTGAACAATTGGCACGAATCAGAGTAATAATTTTATACAATAATTTAATTAAAACGCTGACCTCTTATGAAGGCATTTTATTACTTAAAGAATTTTAAATTTGAGTAATAAAGGTACAGCTTAGTACGATGAAGCGTTACTGGCGCCTATTAGCGAGCGCCTGCTGTAGTACGAGTAACGTATTTAATTAAGGTTGTGATACCATCGATAGTTGGGCGGAGTGTTAAATGTTTTGTTCGTCATTTAAGTAACTGATTTTATTGAACTTGCAAGATATATATTTTTTTCATATTATATTATAATATTAATACCACATAGATACATTACAAAAATATTTAAAAAAAAATAAAAGATTGTATACTACAATGTTTATTCATTTGCCATTTTCTCAACAACCACAATCCAACGAAAAAGCATCGAGGACGAGACATATATAATGAACTCATACATACACACAATATATATAAATCGATATTTGTGAGGCACCGACGTAATGAAATAGAGACCCTTCACTAAGTTGTGCACAATGCAGGAGTCGATAGCTTTTAATACTCATCCACGGATGGGCCAAGATATAAACATTGGTGATGTAAGCAGAAAAACATCCAGGAACGGACATACCTCCCAGAAGATTAGTTTCGCCCACCTTAAAATTTATTAATTAATGTATATTTTTCTTAAAATTCTTAAAAATAACAATTCTCTTTCACCTAAACCATGTCAGGTCATTAATTAAATCAGAATTGGTTGACAATATAAAAAAAAGTGTGTGTGTACTTATGTACGCACGTAAGAAGTTATACTTCGTTGGCTAGCTAACTTCACGTGTCGGTTTTTTTCGTGACGCTGTGCGCGTGCATCGTGAAGATTTACTCTCATCATTTTCCCCTAACGCGCCAAAAGAAGTATAACTTCAAAAACATGAACAATAACGCTGAACCCATGCCTAACCTTTATCAAGCAAACAAAAACAGCGTTCCATATTCGCAACAAAGTATCATCAAATCTTAGCTATCGCGCGATAAAAACGCAACTACCACTGGCGTGTGTCGTTGGTCGGGCAAACGTCGTTACGGCGTTCGCTAAATAAATCGTTAGCGCCGCGTGAGCGCAGCGCGAGATAGGGCACGTCCGCGTTGACGTAGAGCCGCTGGATGTGCGTTCTCAGGCATAAGTTACATTGTATGAAGCGATTTTGTTACATAGGTGAATATTTAACTATGATGGATACTTTATGCTTTGTGCTTTTTTTTATGTTACTAAGTCGACAAACAAGCGTACGGCGCACCTGATGGTAAGTGACTACCGTAGCCTATAGAAGCCTGCAACACCAGAAGCGTCGCAAGCGCGTTGACGACCCTATCCCCAATCCCCCCAGGAGCTCTGGTCACCTTACTCACCAACAGGAACACAATACTGCTTGAAAACAGTATTATTTAGCTGTGGTCTTCTGTAAGGTCGAGGTACTACCCCAGACGGGCTGCTCCATATTTTGAGCAGGAAATTTCCTGCTGTGCCCTACCTCAATTAAACTTACTAGGCTACGGAAGTAAAGAATATAGCCACCCCCCCCCCCTCTTACCGTGGGTGTCTTAAGGCGACTAAGGGTTAACACAGTTCCACTATCATTTCGAAACTTAAAAAGCCGACCGATGACGGGATAACCATCCAACTTCTGGCTTCGAAATACACAGGCCGAAGACGAGCAGCAGCGTCTTCAGTAGGTAGGTGTAGTTTTATATGTGTTTAAAATTTGGTCAAGTTTGAAAATATTTAGAATTAAAAGACACTTGATTTAAGTGTTCAACTACTTGAAATAATTGGTTTTGTTATTATTAAGCCTTAGGTAAAAGGCCAGGGTTAGTATTTTAGGACTTTTTTACTCTAAGAAATCAAACTTTCAATCACATATAAATATTTTAGTTTGACATTTTATAAAGTTGTGTTTGATTAGTTTTTTTAGTTGAGTTGGAAAATTATAATAAAACAAATACGGAAAGTAAGTATGACGGAACCTATAAATAGAAGTACCTACTTGATGACAGATTTAGTCTATCATTATAATGAAACAACTTACTTAGTCTATCATATAAAAATACGTAATATAGACGTTGTAATATTTATTTCTTTTATACATCGAATCTATCATTTAAACAGTTTCTTTTAAAACAAATAGGTACAAAACTTGACTTAACTTTTAAAGAAAATTATTATTCTATTCTTCTACGTGTTGTGGGGATGTTGTGCACATATAGGGCTCCGAGTCGCTTCCAGTTCAAGTACATCTATGTAACCTAAAACCGTGTCGAACAAACAAACTAATATAAAGAATTATTAGTTATTCTCGCGGTGCTAAATGGTATGTACGAGTAGCGGTTGTGATAACAGAACAAAGCTGTTTGATGAACGACCTGTACAAACTACGGACTGCTGAATTATTGTGACGTCACTTAAAAATATACACATAAATGAAATATTTATTGTCATCAAGTCACTATGCAGTAAATGTTTAACAAAAATATTCCTAAATATTTATCTATTTAAAAAAAGAAAGAACGAGAATAACTGGCCAATTATTTAATTGGTTTAATTTTTTTTGGCATCGGGAAATCGGTAAGCATGGAGTTTTTATATTAAAACTTCAATAAGTAAACAATGCTATAAAAATCCCATGTTTCTTTTTTTACGGGTGGAAAAAATCTGATGCACTTTTTCATAGAAAGTTGCAAGCGTTTGAACCAATCAAACAGCAAATGTGGCTGACGTTTCACATTTGACATTGACATTATACAATATTTGTGTTTGATATTTGGATTGGTTTAAATATGACCTATCACTACTGTAGTAATTATTATCAATAATAATGAAACAGGCGGAAATAAAAGGAAAAACTCGCTAAAGAAACGCAAGCTTAGAACATCGAAAGATTCAAAACAAGTTTAAAGTAATCTCGAAGCTAACGACGATCTGCATTATCGTGCATTACACTGCTAGTTTTCTTATCTCGACCGGCAATTGTGACAATATTCAGCGTCAATGCACCCGCGGGATGCGATGCTTTAGTCGCCTTTAAGATCAAGGAAACACTGGTGCCAGCCTTTTGTTTCGCTTTTGTTTCTCGAACATTGTGTCAGTGTCATAAGTTATTGATATTGTATGCTATTATTTAGGTATTTCGTTTTTATTTCTAAGAAAGCTTTTTGAAATAAAAAAACTTGTATAGTTTTAAGTTTTAATTTTAATTTGCAGATCTCTAGTTAGAGTTAATCCTTCTTTACAAAAAAAAGTTTTAGATAGCGTTAGAATCTTCGTTGTGTACGATAATCTGTATTCAAAAATGTCAAATATAAAACACAATACAATGCTTTCTCCGAGCCCATATTATAGCTATCAATTGAGAAATATCAGAGCGATGATTGTGCATATTGTATTCCGTATTATTTTTGTAGACAATATAAGGTTCATCGATCAACCGATGTAGTGAGAAGTTCGGCGCACAATGGCGGGCCCGAGGGCAAGTTTGCACGTATTTAGTTAGCTTCATATCGATGTTATCGCCGGCGCTCAGACCTACGGGCCCGTGGAGGCGTTATACCACCCTTAACCTAATAAATAAACTCAAGAGCCGAACTAAGCGATATTCAATTGTACACACGAAGCTATAAAGTTGAGAATTAATCGTTTCAACTGTTGCGATTACAATTTTTTGAACGCTCTGTGTGGGTATGTTGCAAAAATAATGACAGTTGATCCTAAACTCAGTTCAGTTCGTCTAGAGTCGAATTTCGAACGGTCGGTTGAGGAGTAACTTTCGTTTGGACAGATAACATTGTTTTACAATTGAGATGTAAGCGTAGATTCTTCGCGCGGCCATAATAAGCATTTCATGACTTCGCTCCGTCGAAGATCTAAGTCCGGTTCTCGGTCTACATTCACTGAATGCAAAATATAAAACAAAGTTATTCGAAACATAACATTTTTGGTAAAAAATTACGGTTAAAAATATATAAAACTTAAAAATAGTAAAAACTAAGAACAATCGTTTCGAACAATAGACGTACGTTTAAAAGAACGTGGAACGTATAAAAGTGCATAAATCACATTCTCGACGTGATAGAGTCGTGATATGACAGTGGGCGGGCGTGATAGCGGCTAGCGTGATAGCTGGGCGGGCGTGATAGCACTGCAGCGGGCGGCGTGTCGTTATCGCTCGCGAACACTCGCCTATCGCGCCGCGTTGAATCTCTCGGCGACTCGATAAGCGTCTTTTACTCCGAGCTCCGAGCAACGTGTTGCAAACTGTGTTGTCTGGGGACTGGGATTTTGCGCTTCAGATGGATGTTCGTAGCAGATACGGGAATGTTTTGATTAAAATCGCTTCAATGGCTTAATGAAAGTCTCTATTTATGTATTCCCGTTTTCATATTTGATTTTCGTTTTTAATTACGTTTTTGTGAAACATTCTTCCTCGCTTATTCAATAAGTGGTTGCAATTATTATGTTGTTCATTACAAGTGTGTTCGTCGATACTGATATTTTAACGGTTTTATAAAAATTATTCGACGGTATTCGTCTGCTTGTCACACTGATATTCGATGCACACTTGGGAAAAAATATATGTTTTACGAGTAACTTTCTATTATTAAAAATACACATTATATAATCCTAAACTCAAAACGAAGTCAATAGAAATCAAATTTGCAAGAAAACAATGCAAATATTGAAACGAACAGCGTTTAAAATATTAAACGGCAACAAGATGAAACAGATAGCGTTACAAAGCGGATTGCAACAAAAAAGCGATATTTTAGCGACAACGAAACAAAACTGCAGCAACAGAACTCACAAAGACAACGTGTGGGCGTCTGCGAGATATCGCATTATAAGCCACGCTTCAGTGCCATACACGTACAAACACACAAGCAAATTCGTAGGCTATTGTTTATCATAATCAAAGTTTAAGCGAAGTCATACTTGTCCTATTAACTTTTACGGATTTTATCGCGGTTTATTAAGTTTTTTACATGCCCGACGTTTCGGATACTTTACACCAACCATGGTCAAGGGAGGGCGTTTTTAAAGGTTTGTTAAGTGTAATTGTGAAATAAATGTTTTCATTTCACAGATAACCGTTTAATGTGAGGAGTTCTGTTTTTTTTTTTTATATAATTAGATAGGCTTGCGTTGACCACTATTTAACCTGGTGTTAAGTGAGAATGCGGTATAGGATGGAGCACGCTTACCTAGAAGTAACCTATTCACTCGCGACTTAAAGATCCCTATCATCTGTTGATCAATCTACTTGATTTTTTTTAAAAGTTGATATACGAAATCATATTATTGAAGTGAAACTTCTTTAGAATCGTTGTGATTTCAAACCGGATGCAACGGCAAAAAGACAGGGAAGGACGAGCCACGCTGCGGCCGGGCCGCGCTGCAAGGCGCTAATTTTAAATTAGTTTTTTTTTAAATTAGTTTGCCATAGAAGTTTCACTTCTAATACTTCTATCGTGTGTGAATCGCACACACACCTTTTTTATATCTATAACAAAGCATGAATTCCAACCGACTAGAAATTTCGTTTAAAGGTAAAATATAAGCAGGTTCGAAACGTTAAGTGTTTACGAAACTAATATCGAGTGTATTTGTGAAGCCGGTGATAGCTGAGTGTTCGCCGTGATAAGGTGCCGCGTCGATACAGAGGCTGCGGAATTAATCGAGATGCATCCGTGCGTTGCGTCTACATGAGGTTTTTTTTAGTCGTGATGTAAAAGTCGTAGTACATTCGTGAGGGTACGAATCATTAGGATTGCTTTTTAAGTTGATTTAGAATCCGAGGGAAGTCGGGGAACGGAATCAGTTTCAAATAGTTGACGCCTGACGGCTTATAAAGAATGTTGAGTTGTGTTTTCGTAACTTAGATTTGTTTTGAAAATATGTTTATTTACTATTTCATTACTAAAAAAAGAGGATAAATATGGTCATCTTTAAAATGAGGATTCCAATAGCATAATTCCAGCTCCTTTTGCTATTAAAAATCTAAATTGTTTTAGCTAGCTGTACCCTGCGCGCGTTTCTATGCCTTTTTTTGGTCGTACCAACTCAGAAACCTTTGTGGGCTCATGCACAACACTTTGCTGAAGATCATGACATGATCAAATGCATAGTTTACGATTCTATAAAGGACATGCAGACAAACATTCATTTATACATATTACATATGTATATCTATCTATACATATAATAAAATGATAGGAAAGTCAATGTATGTCCGGGATAAACTCAAAAAGTACTGCATGGATTTACTTCAATTTGGCACGAATATTATTAAGAAGTCGGGTCAGAACAATCATTTCATATTATCACGCTATCACCTACGGGCTACGGGGAACGAGCAGTGAACGCACGCAGACGACGTCGCGGGCAGCAGCTAGTAGACAATAAAATTAGAAATGGTCTAATTACATTGAAATGTCCATATAATTAGATATCAAATTATTCTTTTAACAAAGGTCCACTTCAGTAGTAATTATTCAATTATTTTATTAAATATAAGGTGTCGGTTCGAGGGTGGTTGAATTATCCATATAAACAATTTCGGTCTTAGCAGAAACGTCGTGAAAACTAATAATTAATTTCCCGACATTGTAAAGCACGATCTTTACGAGTTATGCACGAAGCACTTCGGAATCGCTTTATTAGTCTACCGATGTTAAGTCTAAAATATAAGAGCTAGCTTCGTTGTGGTGCAAGTTAGAGGCGATATTCATTTTTGTATTTAATTTATAAACATAGCAGTTGAAAGGTAATTATTTTAAGATTGGATAAACATGGTTTATATTTGTATTACTGTCTGTGCTGAAATTTTGAAGAGCTAGCAAAGTTAAAACAATTATTGAATAATTTAGAAGTTTTAGTTTAAGGAGTCCGTGAGTATTGTAGCGTTGGTGGACACAGCCGATACCTAAAGTGTTGTTTATAACGCGTGCTGTAAGGCGGCTTTAGCTGGAAATGTACAAATTAAAATATTACTAAGCATTTGGCAGATTTTTTTACGTTATTTCATTAAAACTTACGACAGGAAAGAATAAAAAGTTAATAATAATAATTAATTATATACATTTTTTTTAAAACTAATTCACACATAATACTAACAACCATAAAGTTTGATAAGCCTTCAAGTTTTTACTTAGTAAAACCTCTTTGTTTTACATTATCATAATTATAATTAATTGTCATTTTCTATCTTCTAATTTCACGTCAAATATTCTCAATCGCTCGTAACTCGTGACTTGCGACGTGAAATATACGATAGGTGGGGCCGCGTTATCAGTGGCGCGCACGCTTCTATCTCCGGCCGCGATAACGCCGTGTTGACTAACAGACTACCCTCGACTACCCTCGCCCCTGCGGACCACTGTACGTTTTAAACTTTCACCTCTTAAAGAATATAACGCTGCTTTCAATTGAATACGGTATATATTATGTACATATAATGTACGTTTTCAGCAGCGTCAAAATTTATTATAACTTTGTATTTTGCGTATCTAGAGTTTTTCAAATTATTTGATCTAAAAATACCTCGAATTTCGTCAACTTTAGAATGAACTAAAAGCCATTTAATATATGCATTGTTAAGTAAATGAATTTGATATATTTTAAGTATTTACATATTTTTTGTTGTACCTAAATTTTTTATATTTTTAACATCTTAATCATACACTTTTAGTATTTCTTATCTTTCAATCTTATAATATTTTACCTATATTAAGGCAGAAAATACAGTGTGACACAAAGTCACATTCCCCTGCACCTGATTCACGGTGGTGTAATGGGACGTTCCATCGCACCCGGGTGCACCCGATATCTGCTAACAGCCCCATTGTTGCTTGAAGCGTCCTTGATCGACTTCCTAATGCAATTACTATCTATAACATTCTGTTATGTATGCATATAATAATACTGCTATTAATATTTTAAATAAAAAATGAATGAGCTGCTTTTTTATACCAAACTTAGGAGTTTACAAATTAGGGAGCTTTTAAACTGGTGTAGGTTACTGTTTGTCTTCTATTTAAAGATAAAATAAAATATAACTTAAGGGTAAATATAATCAACTTAAGTTTTTTTTTTTGTAATCGGCGATCACAAGAGCTTATTTATTGAATACTAGCTTCTGCGCGCGACTTCGTCGGCGTGGACTCCGCTCCTATTGGTCTTAGCGTGATGATACATAGCCTATAGCCTTCCTCGATAAATGGGCTATCTAACACTGAAAGAATTTTTCAAATCGGCCCAGTAGTTCCAGAGATTACCGCGTTCAAACAAACAAACAAACAAACAACCAAACAAACAAACAACCAAACAAACAAACTCTTCAGCTTTATAAATTAGTATAGATTGATACTAATTAATATAGATCTTAGTGATTGTATCGGCGTGACAGATACAGATAGTTGGCTTCTACCAGTGTTCTTGTAATTATCTGCTCAACTCCTATCTCTATATATATAAAAGAGTTACCCACCCATTGACTCATCACGATATCTCTGGAACCATAAGGCGTAGAGACTTGAATTTTGGTAGGAATATTCCTTTTGCCGAGTAGAGGTCAGCTAAGAACGGGTTTTACGATATTCCACCCCTAAGGGGGTTAAACGGGGGTTGGAAGTTTGTATGAAAGTCCTATGTTTTTGAAGTAAGAGACTTGAAATTCAAAATGTATGCTCTATAGATGGTGTTGAGGTGTACTAATAATGTACTTTGAGAAATCAACCACCTTTTGGGGTTAAAACAGGGGATGATAGTTTTATGAAAGTCCAATGAAAAATACACCCACAAACTTGAAATTAGGAAAGGCTATAGCTATGATTTTCCTCAAATTAACGCGGGTGTAACCGCGGGGCACAGCTAGTAAATGATAAAATGTATAATTATAAATGTTTTAACATACAAACAAACGTCTATTCCTAGGGTAGGCAACAGCCGTAAGGGATGGTATAGATATTTTTTTTGTAATAAATGGACATAAATAAAAAAATAAATGTCTATTACAAAAACTCGGGATGGGAATCGAACGTATAATCTCCGAAATAGAAATCAGGATCACAGTAAACTGCGCCAACGGGCTAGTACATAATTACAATTAATCGTGTGCAATTTAATTAAGATGTGATTTTGCAAACCAAATCGTTTCAGTGTTGTACAGGACACAGTCACGACGCGCGTGTCACGCCGTGTGACTCTGACGCGTCACCGTCGCGGTCACAATCACGGCCGACCATCGATGACCACACGCGCGAATCGTGATCGGTGACACGGCCCTAGGTGTTCACTTTTGTTAATTACGAGACAGGTTTTACTTATACAGCCATGTTTGTTTCATTATTTAAAATTAGATTTTTTTAATTAAATATCGTCTATATAGCTAATTTCGAAGAAATTTTAGGTATTTTTTTTGTTGTTTTTAGGAGATATTTACGCGTAAATGACTTAATGTTATGTCTTTTTGTCTTTATGTCAAGTGGCAAGTCATCGCTGTAATTTAGCTTAGCTATGCCCCTTGATCAATTAAATTATAGTAAATTAGAATAAATCGGCCAAGTGCGAGTCGGACTCGCGCACGAAGGGTTCCGTACCATTGACTAGGTACATTGATTGTAATAACGGGCAAAAAGCGGCTAAAAATCACACTTTTATTGTATGAGAGCAAAAATAGGCAAAAATGACGTTTTTTGTATGGGAGCCCCCCTTAAATATTAATTTTATTTTAATTTTATTATTTATTATTAAAGTAAAAATACAACTGAGTATTTTGTGAATATTTCAAGTGCCTACCTGTTGCCATTATTAATATCGAGCTAAAAAGGGCAAGGAAATCGCGTTTGTTGTATGGGAGCCCCCCTTAAATATTTATTTTATTTTGTTTTTAGTATTTGTTGTTATAGCGGCAACAGAAATACATAACTTGTGAAAATTTCAACTCTCTAGCTATAGCCGTTCTTGAGATACAGCCTGGTGACAGACGGACGGACGGACGGACGGACGGACAGCGAAGTCTTAGTAATAGGGTCCCGTTTTTACCCTTTGGGTACGGAACCCTAAAAACCGTGTTCAAAACAAGTTAAAGTAAGATTTTCAGATGCTAAGTGTGAAGATCAAATAATGTTTTGTATATTTTTGTGCTATCTAGTTATTATTGAAACTGAACTAAACTGAACTGTCGGTTGTTTTTTTTTTTGTTGTTGTTTGGGAACAAACAGAAATGTTTTAGTTTTCTTTTGTTTTTATTGTAGCTATAAAAGTTTTATATGCCTATAATTCTTTTTATATTAAATAATTATCAAAGTATACGAAAACAAGTGAACATCGGCCAGGACAAGAGTGATGAACGTCCGCCGGTACGACTACACGACAATTATGAGATAGCAGTCGGTTAAATGAATTACTGTGGGCGCGGAATCGCGAAGATCTCGTCGTGTACGACGACGAGACGATCGCGAGATATCGTATGACGTATGAGGGCTCTGATAGCCTTCGGACAGGGTGGCCATGTTGGCGCGGGCTTTTTGACCATTTGCGAATAAAATGGTGTAAGTATGTGTTATTAGTTGTAGGTGAAGTTTTGAATGTCATTGGTAAAAAATGAAAACACCTCGACAACAAAAAAAAAAACTTGAAACAATCTAGTTTTTTTTCATTAGATTTAATTCATCTGAGAAAAAATTAAAAAAAAGGTTAGTAAATGTGTTTAAAAGCATAATATTAATGAAGGAAATTTTGTCTACAGTAATCCTTTAATTTTTGCAATAAAAAATAGCCATTCTAGTATTGCCGCATAAAATTTACTCAAGAAGAGTACCGAAACGTATTTTTGTAAGCTAAAGTTGAACTTCGAGCTTCAATATTAACGAATTGTATATAAACAGAAGCACTACATACCTGAGTCCGCTTGGTGTGGATCTATTCACGATCCGGGAATGTTTCGAGCGATCACTTCGGCCGAACTAAGTTTTTTATCCGGACATAACTGGCCACCCTATCAAAAATTCAACAATGACGCGGGAGCTGGCCGGTAATATTTTAAAATCGATGTTTTTATGAATCGATAATTTGTTCGGTCCGTTTTGGTGCGACGTTTCGCGAGCCAATCGATCCTTATCTCGATGTCACAACGCTTTGTTCAGAATCGGACCCAACGAGCGATGTTTCTGTTGAAATGTGTTTCTTGCTAACGTCCGAATGATTTTTATCTATATCTTGCAAATTTAGCTATGCGGTTTTGTAAATTTGAATTATTCGATTTTTAATCTTACGTGTACGGAATAAGATTTTGTGTGACTGAGATTTTTCTAATGTTATAACGTTGTTTCTTTATAAGCGTGTTGCTTGCACACATGCCAGGCTGTCTGTCCTTAGGTGTGTTCGGCTAATATTTGATACTTTCTTGTGTCTCGGAGAATTTGGGATAGCGGAGACATCATTACAGCGAGCGGTTTAGGTCATTCGGGGTAGAGCAGATTCGTTTTTGTCACTTTTAAGGTATTTTTATTGATGGACGTGTCGCGTTTGATGCTTCCGTTATTATTGTATTCAAAATTTGTGCATTTTAAAACAGAGCTTCAACCGCGAAATAAAGTTGGGCTTTTCGTTTGATATGCGAAGGATTTTAAACAGTGTCTTAAACTAGAATAAGCAAGAAGTCTTTATTTGTAATGAAACTGTGATCGGAGTATTTTGAACAATGGTGACAATTTTTTTTAATGGTATTCAATAATCGACACTAAAGCCAAAGCTGTGAAGCTGTGTGCTTTTTAGTGTACCTACGGCTCACCTGATGGTAAGCGATTACCGTAGCTTATAGACGTTTGCAACACCAAAAGTATCGCAAGCACGTTGCCAACCCTATCCCCAATTCTCCCAAGAGCTCTTATTCTGTCTGTCTCAAGTAGTGGTCTTATCTAGTAAGTAAGGTAGCCAGAACTCTGGGGAAGAGTTGAAGATAGGGTCGGTAACACGCTTGTAATGGTGCTGGTGATGAAGGCATTTATAGTCTACGTGTCCGCGTACCATTAAACGGAAGTTACGATTGTTTTTGCCACCTTTAAATGTATAATTATGTTTAAATATATGATTGCTTTTTTCCACCTTTAAAATACAACATTCAACAATCTTTGACCAAGAGTTGTGGTTCGTAGCAATTGGACTTTGCTATTGAGTTGTTCTAGCGGTGGACTTAATTCCCGTTCATGATGAATATTGTATATTCTATACAGATTATTGTCATATTTTTAGTTCGAAAATTTGTTTCTTTTGTGTGTATTTACCAACACAAGTTTTATTAGTTCTTTTGAATGTGAGCCATTCATTTATAATATTGAAATATGCACGCCAAGTCGAACATTATTCATCGATGACTAATACCCAACATTTCAACGGTACGGTGCTTTTCGTGGGCGTATGTTAATATATGGCCTATCTTGATAACTGATACCAATAGATTCGCGTTATTTATACGACGAGAGATATCAGCTAGACGTTATAAATAAAAACAGAGATGGTTATCTGCGCCGAAATTGGATGAGGCTGGGAACTAGCTGTCGCATGCGGGTTTGTCTGTTTTGGAAGAGGTTTCTAAGTGTTAGGTTGCGACGTGTATGTTGAATGTTATCTCATTTGATTAAAATGAAAGATAATATTGTAATTTGAAAAGTACCTAATGTTTTATTTGTTAGAACGCGATAATGTAAGTGTCTATTGGTTACATTGATTTCTTAGCATTATAAAGTCTGTATTTTAATGAAGTTTATAAGCTATATTGTTAAAAGCTATACGAACGAATTAGGAATCGATTATTATTATTATTATTTATTTCACTTATACAAATAAATAAAATTGGAGTGTCTGTTTGTAATATTAAAATAATTGCTTTTTGCTAAATACATATATACACGCTACATATACATTACAATTTTTGTCTGTCTGTCTATATGTTAGTTCCGGCTAATTTGACTAGCCCGTTTAAATTCCACGCGGACGAAGTCGCAGGCTTAACTAGTTACATAATATAATTAGATTACTGAATATTTAACATCTTGATGTAGTCTTCTGTATATTCAAGCGAGTTTATTCAAATTATAATTAAAAGCAAGATAAAACGATAAAATATATATGTCTTGCCCATAAATTTTAACTTGGCAATCCTGTTTAGACAACTGTTTGTTTAAGGTCGCGAGATCTACGTTAGCTTTCATTACACCGGAAATTATAACACATTGTAGGATATTGTAAATTTATCATCTGTGGATCAAGCCGGTTTGCCGCGGTCGAATGGTCACCCTAGTTCGCTATTGTTTATTACTTTTGACAGTAATAAACTAAACGTTGACTTACCTGTCAATAGGTTGACTAATTTTGTTCTGTAGGAACAAATTTCATAGTCATAGCAAAGAGTA
The DNA here is from genome assembly GCA_905220545.2 of Melitaea athalia. Classification (NCBI taxonomy): domain Eukaryota; kingdom Metazoa; phylum Arthropoda; class Insecta; order Lepidoptera; family Nymphalidae; genus Melitaea; species Melitaea athalia. The sequence goes on from HG992179.1 coordinate 3,168,124, forward strand.
TAATTATAACCACTACGTTTTAGTCATAGAAGTGTATTTTATTTAATTACTAAGGATCTTCAGCGGTCGGTACATACCTATTACACATTTTTAGCTTCATATAACACGTCGTTAAAGCAATTTATAATTTTTTTTTTAATTTCTTGACACTACAAGGGAAAACGTAAAACTTGTTATTAACTTTCGTTAAGAATGTATGTACTATGTACTCGTATCAGGTAATTGTTGTTTTTTTTTTTCAAAATAATAATAATAATAATAATCATAATTGGTAATTTTTTAAAGTTATAATCGAGGCAGACGTTTGAAATATTCAGGTTGATTATCAAATTGGTTTATATATTCAGTCAAACAACAATAAAATAATTTTTCGAGTATCATAAAAAGGTCACATCCGACCGACAGGTTAACTAACGTTTTACCGAAGATTAATGTAGCCCGATATATCATTCCAGCGTCGAGGTGTGCTAACTTCAACGATAAACTTTTTAAAGACTCAAGTTGGCACAGTCGGTTATATCGCGTTGAAAAATTGTGTACCAAGGGTCGCCCGCCCTGAGGCGACGAGATAAAGCGACGGGCGAAAAAAATCGCGACCGTATTTGTTAAAGTTGACTAGATATTTGTCACGGCGTGATGCAACTTCGGTAATTGCTCTCCTGGTCGATTTCTGTTGAGCTATTCGCGATAAGCGGAAGTTTTTATCGAGTTTCATGTGGAGTATTAAGTGCTTTTTTTGTGAATATATTTTGAAATTATATTTTGATATTGGTTGGAGTAAAATGTTAGTAAAGGACAGATTGAATTTATATTATTAAAGCTGATTTGATAAATTTATTTGTAAAACACAATAAGAATAGTTATAATAATAAGAAATTAAAAATAAAAATCAGCCTATCGCAGTCCACTGCTGTATATAGGCCTCCACAAGTTCGCGCCGAAAATGGCGTGAACTCATGTGTGTTGCCCATAGTCACCACGCTGGGCAGGCGGGTTGGTGACTGCAGGGCTGGCTTTGTGGCACCGAAGACGCTGATAAGTGATAACTCACAAATAAGTAATCACACCTACGTTAATTTTATTTTAATACTGAATATAAATATGTAGTTACAAAAGTACTGTCAATACTTCTTAAGTATTTTTAATATCTGTATCCAGACTTAAATTTTGTTAAGCGTTTAAAAATTATACGTTAATATAAGTCGTACTTGTAACATTTTTTTAACGTAAAAGTTAATTCAAATCTAGGTTAGAGGTTCCCTAATCTACCCCAGCGTATGTCTTGCGGCAAGATGAGTTTATTAAACTTTTTTACTCTCCGCAACAGTGGTGGGATAAATTGTCGGGCGATAAGTCACTGCTAAACGAGGCTAATACATTAACTAGAGTTTAAGCGACTTCCCTCCGGTGGTGTCGGGCTGATGTCACTTTAAAGTTTGTCTGTCAAAAGTTTATATTATGTTTTTTAAATCATGATTAATTTTGATCAATTGGTTGTAATAGTACAATATATCAGTGGTGTCAAGGAAAAAGAAGATGGGTGAATAAATAATACTTTGAAAAATGTGATCTTTATACCTATTAAATAAATTACAATTTTCTAACAAATCACATGAGTTGCTTTCTTATTAATTACCGGTTGTGAAAAGTTCAAATACATATATTTACTTATCTCCATTTTCCTTAATACCACATATATGGGTAATTTGATAAATCCAAGTACTGATGTAAGCAATTTTGAGTTTTTAGTTACCAAACAAATAAATTAAAAAGTATCGACTTTAAGTAACGTTTTCTTTCCTGTTTATAATAATACAATAAAATCGTTGACTCAATCGCGCGTACACCTACTTCAATATCAATTTCATTCATATATTCTTCGAATAGATAATTTAAAAGGCAGTATGTCCTGTGCTCCACATTAAGCTTCTACAATTCTACATACCTAATGTGTTCTTAATAATTCATCTTGTTTGACACCGATTGCTCTAATGGCATAACGCATTACTTACATTTTCGCGCTTAGATAACTTTGATGTATGTTCACTTACCTGGAAAGAAATAAATTTTATTAGAACATGAAAAATGCTTATTTTTTAACTGCCGTAAGAAAAGATTTTTCGCATGTGATATACTTGACTTTTTACACGGTTTTACCCATTTCAATATTTTTGTTACTTTCCCGCTACTGTGATTCATTATTTCTTAATGATTTTGCATATTAATAGAGTCAGAATCAAGAACACCAGTTAAACAAACATATACAACATACTTTAATTGAGATATTTTTTTAATGATAGCAGGAAATTTCCTGCTTAATATATGGAACAGCCCGTCTGGGGTAGTACCTCGCCCTTACAGAAGATCACAGCTAAATGATACCTACTGTTTTCAAGCAGTATAGTGTTTCTGTTGGCGAGTAAGGTGAGCAGAGCCCCTAGGGGAATTGGAGATAGGGTCCCAACGTGCTTGCGATGCTTCTGGTTTTGCAGACGTCTATACCTAAGCTACGGTAATCGCTTACCATCTGGTGAGCCATAGGTACGCTTGTTTGCTGACCTAGTAGTATAAAAAAATACACAGAAACAACTAAAACTAAATTTTATTTTTTAAACCAGCAACTCATACTTGTTTACGCCACAAATCGTTGCACCATAACGTAAAACGAAATTAAAGGTGAAAAAAAAAAAACAAATCTCACAATAAATTAAACTTTTTTAACATCGCGATGACACGTGTTTTAATAAAAAAAAATTGATAATGATTTCAAATAAACTCAGGAAAAAGGTCGTTACAACGATGACACTCGAGCTAGTGCACGCACGCGTCTCCTCTTCAAACATCCGGCTTAGACCACCCCCGCAGATAGGTACTATTATAGTGGTGAGAAGTAATTATGAACTTCGCAGTTATGATAATATTATATTATATATAACTAGCTGTGCCCCGGGGTTTCACGCGCGTTAATTTGAGGAAAAAAGTAACCTATAACCTTCCTCGGTAAAAGGCTTATCCAGCACATAAAAGATTCAATTCGATCGAGTAGTTTAAAAACACAAACAAATAAATTTTTCAAGATATTTAAAAGACACTGTATTATATTCGATACTATGTAATTGTACTAACACTAGACTGTAAGAAAAATTGTTACTAACACTACATATATGGGCTTGTCCCGAAATAAAGATTTATTATCTATTATAATATATGTAGATATTAACATAGATAACTGTATTTGTATAAGCATTTTTTTCTGGTTTGGTTGTCTGTGTGTAGAATATTTTTGTAAAGTTATTAACAAATTTAAAGTTAGATATTTGTTTTAATGATTTCATACCGTGTCAAGCATTTACCTCGACTTCTCGGAAACGACCGCAATTAAACTTCTTCTGACAAGAAATCTAATCTCTTACCGCCTAACGGTCAATAATGAGTTTAATTATTCTATTTAATCGTACTCTTAATACAGATAAAAAAAATTCAATCAGATATAAATTATTTATCTGTTTAAACAACAATAAACATTCTTAACGTAACAAACGGTAAATTAACAAAAGAAAGCGATGACGCAATATATTATTAGATTCGAAAATTTGGTTTTCGTGGAATTAGTACAAATACACACAGTAACAATTAATTATCATTTATCGATTAACACTAAATCAAGTCGGTCGCTTTAATAACGATTAAAGCCAAAGAGAGTAGATTAATCGGATAAGTGAAATATTCGAAAATAAAATATCGGCTCAGTATCGATTTTTTATATCGATTACGATTGAATTATTCGGGTGGGTTTCGTAATGGCGGCGAGACAAAATCGCGGTGTAAGAGTCAGATAAACGTATCTACATTTTCTCAATTTTACAGGAAAGCAAAAATACTGTGAAAATTCGGCTCTTTAAACTTTACCAGCTTTTTAATACAGATAAAATACTAGTATGGAAAAAAAAATGTTTTCTATGTATTGCCATACTCTTAGAGCTTTGAAAAAAATAGAAATTATTTATTTATATGTGCTTACGCAGACGTAATATATATTTTTTTTAAATTTGGTTGACATACGTTAGTGTGACCCTTAATTATTTTCAAACAATAGTACTGCCACATAAACGTAAATCGTAATACATCGTTTTGGCCATTGATTTGTATTATATATCTAACAAAAATGTTTGTGCCAATAAAACGTAAATACACAAACGTTACATTGGCTCTTTAAACTAAGCATCAAAACAAAATTTTGTAACGACCAAAACAACGTATAAGCTTTTGCGTTCTTCTGGTTTTTATAATATTGACAAACAAACTATATTCTAATCGAATAAAAATATTGTTTTTAGAAATACGTTCTCATAGCTCTAAAGAGGTAGGAAGATAATTAGAACTATTTAAACGGTATTCATAATACGTTTTTCTGGTTCAATTGAAAATGATTCTTAAGCGAATTCGTCTTTTTGGAATTTGATAAATATTGACTTTACCGTTACGTCGTTTTGGCAATTCATAAAGGACTATATTGTGAACCGTTTTACGAAAAAAAACTTTTTTTGATTTTTTTGTAGATACGTTCATCTGGTTCTTATACCGCGAAATGGTTAGAGAATTAGTTAGGAAGCGTGTGTGCATACCTCGTGCGTTCTTACGATTTTAAATACGATTAAATTGTTCAATTGTTTTGTTTAGTCTAATAGCTCCTTTAATTATTTAATCTTGATATTATTTTAACTACAATTAAATTCTTCTCCCCTAGTCCTCCCGTGACCATGTTGCTGTAAAGTATCTGAAACGTCGGAAATCTTAAAAGTTGTTTCATTATAATGAGTATTATTCGTGTGAACATTAGAAAACAATATAAACTTTATTTCTTATAGGTACCCAGTGGTATACCGGTGGCAAAACCATCTGCGACTATCACAACCCATAGGTACCTCCGCTGCCAGCACAGAGCATTCCTAGAAGCTATGGCTACCTTACACACCACGGGAACGCAACAACTTGAGTGCAGTATTATTTGGCTGTGATCACCTGTAAGGCACTTTCGCTGTCGGGCTGTCCTAGATTGCCAAGATGCTTCATGCTATTCTCATCTTTGAATGTATAAAGAATGGGTGCAATTTGTAACCAATAAACTTTAAAATTTCCTAACTTCAAGCAAATAAAAAGTACAATTAAAGCATTTCATTGTGTCTCCTAATATCATTAAAAAATACTTCCTCAGTAACTAATTTTTAAATAGCTTACTTAATTCATATAATTACATAAAACACCTTTTTAGTAACTTAATTACAACAAGATCTTGAAATACACGGACAAGTTTTCCTCATTTAATATTTTTTATGCCAAAACATAGTAATTAATCTTATAACAGATTAGATTTAAATAAAATTATTGCTATATTAAACGTGTATGCGTAAATGGTATATAATAAATAATCACAAGCGAATAAATAAAGTTATTTCAAAATAAGTCGACTCCTAATCGTTTGTAACGTTTATCGATAGTTTAATTACCACCACGAATGTTTGAAATGTATTTTTTATTTTAATGTGCCTATAATTTATTTTGATTGATTAGAAGTATAAAATATATTGAAAAACATCTTAATTATTATTACATTTCCTGGGTAAAGTAACAACGTCCTAAAACTGACTGGTGGAAAATGGTTTTAGCGTTAAACCCAAAAAAATTTAAATTTAATTATGTATGAATAAAGCATAAATAAAAAAATATTGTGTCAATTTTTGGAACATAAAATGCATTATGTTTATTGTATCAATAATTAATTATTAAATTAATTTAATAAGCTTTGTATTATAACAAGTGCATTAAATATTCTTACGTAAACACACACAAACATTTACTAACAGATCAACAGACTTAATTTAAATTTCAAAAATTCTACACAAGTACACTAATCGCTTCTATAATCAGAACATATTATAATAATAAAATCGTCGAACACAAATCATCGGGTAATTGAATATTCGTCGAATCTCGTAATGTTATTCTTGATAGACAAACATTCAATAAAACACGATATAATATCGTTATCAGCGTCATCTTACGTCGCCATCGATGGATATTGTAAAACAACTTGTAAATTTGATATTATGTATCGGGAGGCGTTAAAAGATTCAACGTAACAAACCACGCCTTATTGACATCTGACTGGTACGAAGAAGTATTTGTCAGTTCCGTATAATATTATATTGATATAAATATGGAGCAGCCCGACTGGAGTAGTACCTCGACCTTACAGAATATCACAGGCCACAGCTAAATAATACCGTTTTCAAGCAGTGTTGTGTTCCTGTTGGTAAGTAAGGTGACCAGAGCTCCTGGGGGGAATTGGAGATAAGGTCGGCAATGCGTTTGCGATGCTTCTGGTGTTGCAGGCGTCTATAAGCTACGGTAATCGCTTACCATCAGGCGAGCCGTACGCTTGTTTACCGACCTAGTCACATAAAAAAAAAAAATTGAGGTAGAGCAAAGCAAGAAATATCTTGCTTGAAATCTGGACTTTGCTTTGAAGCAGTGTTGTGTTACTGTGGTTAGTAATATAGCCCAAAGAGAGTAAGAAGATAACGTCGGCAACGCGCTTGCTCTGCTACTAGTGTTGCAGTCTTGCAGGCGTCCATAGACTACACCACTACTGTATTCGCTTATTCAGGCGAACCGTACCTTTATTTCTCACCTTTATAAAAAACATACCACTAAAATACAAGGTATATATAATTCGTGAAATAATGCTAATGAATTTTTGAAGTTATACTTCTTTTGGCGCGTTAGGTAAAAATGATGAAAGTCAATTTTTACGATACGCGCGCACATCGTCACAAAAAACCGATCCCCTGAAGTTAGCTAGTCAACGAAGAAGAGCTTAGCTACGTGAAGTTAGCTAGTCAATGAACTATAACTTCTTTCTTATATGCGTACATAAGTACACACGCACACACTTTTTTATATGCACAAGGCAACATATTTGTAATTTTAATAAGAAATATGATATTTTTAGAAAACTATTGAAACGACAGTTGACTATACCGTTTCATTTCAAGTGTCGTTAAGGTCACAATTTATTTGTTAACCGATTACAATCTCAGATAACTCTCTATCATCTTCTCTAATCTCGCGTTAACTCTTCGCGAATAAATTAAAATTGTTTTTTTAAACATAAAACTTATATAAATAGTCATTTTGTCATTTCAACCTTGTGGAAATAACAGAAAACGGGTCGATTTGATTTTATCTAGAATTACTGAATACATATATTATTTCACTGTTATGACTTTTTTATTCTAAGTGATTGTGTATATTTTAATACACTAGACAAATATCGTGGTTTTACTTGTTGACGTTTATGGTTATTATTACTCCCCAATAAATCCTTATTTCTCAATTAATAGGCCCTATCGTAATAAACATAAATAATAATTGAGGGAAAGCGCAACAAGAAAATATTCTGTGCAAAATCTGTAGCAGCCTGACTGGTGAAGTAGCGAAAAGTTACCGGGAAGTCAGCAACGCGCTTGCGACGTCCCTGGTTTTCCAGGTTTCTATCTGATATGGTACCTCCTTACCATCAGGGGTACAATACGATTGTGTTCCGCTCTAATGGTATAAAAAAGCAAGCTAGAAAAAAAATCAAATTCGATGTCACAGCAATACAATAATATTTCTTTAACAATAATATTTTTAACTAAGCATAAAAGAAGAATCATCATATCAGAAACTCGCTTAGAATTACAGAACTACGCGTTCTGGCTTCTTGTTTCGTCACTGAGCACTCTCTAGGGAACCGTAGTGAATTTTGGTTTGAATGTAAAAAGTGTTCTATCCTGTATTATAAAAATCAATCATTCTTAGTTTTATAATACAAAGACAAACAGACAGAGAAACTGATAAATTTTTTTTGTTTAGGCTTAAGTGTCGAATGTAGAGCCTAATCTACAAAAAATAAATTGAAAATATTTATAATCCAAATTGTATCTCTTACCTTTAATTAAAAGTATCTCAGTTATAGGTAATATACGCAAATAAGTAAAATAAGATACTACATATTATGTAGTAAAAAATAAATTAATGTTATATCTGTGACACTTTTAAAAGTGCAATCAATCGGATGATATTAATTAATGTTGATATTAATCTATATAGAAACATGTTATATTTAATCATATTTGTGATATTCAAACATTGACTAGATTTGATATGTGGTACCTCAACGATAGCAATTTTTTTAACGAATGTATTGAATGTATAACTATTTCAATTATCAGTTTAAATTGATGGAAAAAACATATACTTACAGTAAAACTGTAATTTACGCCTATTAAATAAAAGATTAAAAAAAAAGAACTGGAAGATTGTAATTTGCTGTGTAAAGCTTTCAATAAAGGCAATATGTATATAAATAAATTTTATCAGTTCAATTCCTACTACTTCAAAAAATAACAAGAAGTACAACATGTGTAATTAATATAAAATTACATATCAATACACGTTAATTACATTTTTATTACAAAAACCTTATCACACGATAACTTGTTAAAAAAACGCTGATAAAATAATAGATGCTATATGACATTGATAAGTCCGTATCATAAAATCCACAATGTATATTGTTGATAACGAAAAATCAGCAGAGATCATCAAGTGATTTTAAACTCTAAATATCAGCGATACAGGCCATATTAAGTACAAACAAAATAATTTTTCGTTTGAGTGTAGTTTTTTCTTGTGTAATATTCCTAACGATTTACGATTGGTGATACGATATGCTTTTAGCAAATAATAAAAATGTTGTTAACAACTTCGTTTATATTTAATATATTTGAATATGTATATTATATTATAACAACGGAATGTTATGTAGTTATGTTATTAGCCAGTAAACACCTTCCATTTGTATAATTTTCGACAGGGAAGATATTATTATTTATACTATGGTTATCTATAATATTTATCTAGTTTTGTTTATGTATAAAATTCGTTTTGTGTATAATTTGATAATCACTAAAAAAAATCAATTTAAATTATATTTATATTTATAAACATTTAATAAAAATATATTTTAATTTTTGACCTTAATGAAATAAGCGCGACATTTACGTTTTGTAATAAAATCATATTTTTCACGCAATCAATTAATAGTCCTAAAGGGGTGATAGACGTGCGAGTAAGTACGCGAACTTGTGGCTCGACGAGCTTTTTCGCCCGTGTGTCACCCTAAGGGGCCGTCTCCACGAGCGAGCGTATCGCCGGCGATAGTATCGTCGAGCCACCTATTTCTATACACTCTCTATGGAGCCGTCCAGAGCCGTCTCCACGAGCCAGCGTATCGCCGGCGATGCGACGAGTGGCAATAAGCGAGCGTATCGCCGGCGTATCGCCGCGCTAGCGTCGCGACTCGCCGCGCTCTCGCAGCGACACGCCGGCGTATCGCCGCGAGCGCGCTCTCAAACACAGCGTTTTTAACCGATTTCAAAAAAGGAAGAGGTTACTCAATTCGACCGTATATATTCTTTTTTAATGTATGTTCGGGGATAACTTCGTCGTTTATGAACCGATTTTGATAATTCTTTTTTTGTTGGAAAGGTGATATCCCCAGGGTGGTACCATGATAAGAAAACCAGGATCTGATGATGAAATCCCAGAGAAATCGAGTAGATTTTTCGAAAATCGTAGTGACGACTAGTGCGTTTGTTAATTTTTTTCATCTAGGTACTTCCATTGTATTACTTGTCGATGTAATTGAAGTCGGTTTTTTTTCGATTGCTAGCAAACACAATTATTTTAAATATCAGATTCTCGATATATCGATATTTTTAAATATATCAATATCGGAGTTTGATGTATTTTTTTATTTTATTTTTATTTTTTATTATTAAGAAATTCGTATCGTATCGAAAAAAAAATCGATATTTTTGAAGTGAAACTTCTTTAGGCGCATGAGGGGTAAAATTTGAGCGACCGATAACGCGGCAGCGTCATGACGATCAGTACTTGGATGGGTGACCGCCTGGGAACACCTCGTGACGTTGACTTTTTGTTTCTTTTTTCAATTAGTTTTTTTTTGTCTTTTAAATTCGTTTCTTAAATTATTATTTTTTGTCTAATTACGTTTTATTACTTATCGATGGAATAGAAGTCCGTTTTTTTCGTTTGTTAGCAAACACAATTATATTTCATCAGCTTTAAACATAATTTACACAGTTTATTATTCATATAAAGTTTTTCAATAAACAACGCATCGTCAAATCCGTCGCGGACACGCTGCGATACGCTGGCGATACGCGACGATACGCTGGCGTGGAGACGGCTCCGACCAGTCGCTGCGGACGCGCCGCGATTCCGTCGCGAGACGCGACGATACGCTGGCGATACGCTCGCTCGCTCGTGGAGACGACCCGACGATAGTTGGGCGTATCGCCGGCGATACGCTCGCTCGTGGAGACGGCCCCTAAGTACGCGTACTTTAAAACCGCCGAGTAAGTTCGTTGGCGATCCAACAAGTTTGAAATTTTGCTCGTAACCCGCCTCCGCTCGTACGTGTGGCAGCACTGCGAGCCGCGAGCCGCCATTTTTGACCGACTTTCAAAAAAGGAGGAGGGTCTCAATTCGATTGTATTTTATTTTATTTTTTATTTTTATGTATGTTAACTCAGAACTTTTGACTGGGTGGCTCGATTTTGATATTTTTTAATTTAATAGAAAGATGGTACGTGTCTTGTGGTCTCATTTACATTTAATTTATAATTATCTAACAAGTACTTTTCAAGTTGTATCTAATAATGCGTATTTACTTGGCTATTTTTTCGTCGACTTACGTTGTCTTATACTAAAAGTTATGCACTTTTCAGGGTGTACCGACTTTAATGATTCTTATTTTAGTCAAAATATTATGCTTGTCATGTGGTTCCGTTTAGATTTAGTCGAGATTTTACAAGTACTTTTTGAGTTATCTAATAATGCGTTTTACTTGACTTTGTTTTCATTACCCTACGTTGTATTATACCTTATAACTCTTTGCTGGGTGCACCGATTTTGATTTTTGTTGTTTAAATCAAAAGCTAATGGAGTAGTAAAGTTGTCATGTGGTCCCATTTAAAATAATACGATCGAGATCTAATGACTACTTTTTTAAGTAAACTTTGATAACGCGTATTAACTTGACTACGAGTATTTTTTCGTCTATGTGTTACTTGTCGATTTAATTGAAGTCGGTTTTTTTTCGTTTACGAGAAAACACAGGTATTGCTATTTGGTACGTCTAATACAGTATCCATCCATAGTCTATACAGTATCGGTCCATAAATAATACAAAGCTTCTGCTGTCGACGACATCGCAATACAGAATGAGTAAGCTCCACGTGTGTCACCGACGTCGAGCCGAGTAAGTTGGCGAGCTTAAAAACCGCGTTCTTTAAGTTCGTACGTCTATCACCCCCTTTATAGAGGAAGAGGGCTAAGTCCAGCAGTGGGTGTAACCCAGGGCTGTAAGGCTGTTTTAATCAAACAATCATTATAAATTTTTGAAATACACAGGCCGAAGGCGGGCAGCAGCGTCTTCGGTGCGACAAAGCCAGCCCTGCGGTCACCAACCCGCCTGCCCAGAGTGGTGACTATGGGTAAAACACATGAGTTCACGTCGTTTTGGCGTGAACTTGGGGAGGCCTATGTCCAGCAGTGGACTGCGAGAGGCTGAAGTAATGACTATAATATTTAACTAGAATGAAATAATTATTAAATTATTTTCAATTGCTAACTTAACTAACGTATATATAGCAAAGACTCTCCCAGCAGTGTTGGTCGAAAAATGTTTAAAAAATTAAAATTATATTATGAGCGAAGGAATTAGGTATCGAGTTTCAATTGAATACATAAAGTTCGATTCCCGCTGCGTCTTGATTACTAACATTGAAATATAACGTGTTAACACATAATAATATAATATTACCACCCAGATGTATATATTTTTTTATAATATGATACAAACTGTTTGATCAATATTATTATCGACTAATTGTATTTATTATTTAATCTCGTATTTGATATATTTTGATACATTTATGTTCAAATGTGGAGTATATGAAAACTAATTTTGTCAGTAATTTATACTAATACTAGCGACCCGGCTCGGCCACTAATATTACACATATAAACCTTCCTTTGGAATCACCCTATTTACTAAATAAAACCGCATCATAATCCGTTTCGTATTTTTAAAGATCTAAGCATACAGACAGCGGGAAGCGACTTTGTTTTATACAATGTAATGATAACAAAATTCAAAAGAGTTCTTTGAGTTGTTTGACAGAGAATAAAATAGTTCATGGGCAAAAAATATTTGCATAACATCTATATACTAATATTATAAAGCTGAAGAGTTTGTTTGTTTGTTTGAACGCGCTAATCTCAGGATCTACTGGTCCGATTTGAAAAATTCTTTCAGTGTTAGATAGCCCACTTATCGAGGAAGGCTATAGGCTATATATCATCACTCTAAGACCAACAGGAGCGGAGTCCACGCCAACGAAGTCGGCGGCAGAAGCTAGTATACAAATACAAGGCTTAGGAAGTTATTAAATATGCGTTCGTTTTACAACAATAATTTAAATTATTACCCATATAAACATTTTAAATCATATCAAAATTTTTCGATCCAGCGGGGTTTGAACCCGCGCCTCCGACATACCATGTCAGCGCTCTGCCAATTGAGCTATGAATCCACACCTCGCTGGGTCGCAATTCTTAATATCTTGAGATTTAAAATGTTTATAATTTCCTCATGTGTGGGTAACACAAAAAATAAAAATAATAGGTAGGTATATTACTCGTATAACAAAAAGTTTAAAACGTTTTTTATTTGAACTACTTATTTAATAAATCCGTGTCTAATTTGTAAAACACTATTCGTAAGAAAGCCTGTACATTATAAGCTATAAAACATCGCATTACGACTTACGACGATGGTATAGTAAACATTTAATTTCTAATCATCTTATTAAGAGCAGGCCTCTATCAGGCAATGAATTTTCGATTTTGATAAATGTCTACCGGATAAGCATGATTGATGCATCTAATAGTAAAGCCTCAACAGATCCAATTCTTAACATTGTGAAAATAAAAATAATTCTTTTTTGTAAAAATCTATACTTAATATTATAAAGCTGTTGAGTTTGTTTGTTTGTTTGAATGCGCTAATCTCAGAAACTACTGGTCCGATTTGAAAAATTATTTCAGTGTTAGGTAGCCCATTTATCGAGGAAGGCTATAGGCTATCATCACGCTACAACCAATAGTAGCGGAGCACCAATGAAGAATGTTTCAAAATCGGAATTTTTTCCTTTTAGAGCTTCCCTAGCTAGCCCAAACTATTACACGCGGACAAAGTCGCGTGCAGAAGCTAGTAGGTATTAAATAAATTTGGATGAACATGGCCTTGCATCCAAATAAAATTATTGATTGGATGTATGAATCTAAGCATTGATTTGACTTAATTCTATAACCTAACATACTTGATATTTTATAATCCATATTCAGTACAGTACATTAACACTTTCACCCTATATTCAATAGGGTTGTGATCGCAAACCAATTTAAAAATATAACAAATATAATAAGTATATGAACCATTATAATGAAAAAAACTTTTTCGGATTTTATCGCAGTGTATTAAGTTTTTTAAAAATGCCCGACGTTTCGGATACTTTACAAACGTTGGGCATTAAAAAAACTTAGTAAACTGCGATAAAACCCGAAAAAGATGTTTCATTATAATTAGTGAAATTCGCGTAAACATTAGAAAACGATATATATGAACCATGTTATGTAGGTAGTTGTAAAGTAATGCATAACAGTTAGCATCGTTACGATTGAAAAGCAACCGTGGAGCGATAAGAAGCGATAAGGCCTTATCAGCGCTGGCGAAAATCGGAAAATGCACAAGCGAATGATTTATGAAAATGAAAAAGATTATAAACGTTTATTGCTTAGAAAATCGTTAGACACTTAGAAAGAATGTTTAAATTTTAAAATACATAATAGTAGTCGGTATTTAGATTACGACTTTTGGGACTTTAGGGAAAAAAGACTACTTAGTTAGATTTTCAGGATGTATCATGGAAAATTGGAAATCAATTAAAAATGTAAAGTAGTGGAACATATTCTTTCCTATTCTCGTAATGTACGAGTATATAAACAAAAAAAATAAAAAATAATATGTGGTAATGGTTAAAAAACGAGTGTGCTTTACACTACACGACTGAAATAAAACATAAATTGTCTATCTTAGAAACAGACAATCGTGCGTGTATCTCAAACATTCTTTTTTTTGGAGTTTGATGAAAAAAATATGAGGATTAAAATCTACTGAACGAATGACCTCGTTACGTTTTTGTGCGCTATCTATCTGCTACGACGTTTACGACGGTACCAGCTACGACGGTTACGACGGTATCGGTTACGACGTATTCTAATAATGCCATCGACAGATGGCATTATTTTGATTCATTTATTTACCATTTGATATGGTATTAATCTTTTTCTTAGACTATAAAGTCTTTTTGTACATATTTAGAAAGTCGATCTGAAAAAGGTAACTCCAGTCGTGCAACGGAGCTGACACACACACTTTTTTTACTTTTTCAACACATACTGTAGTTTGCAAAACAAAACAAATACTAATATTTTGTTTTTAATTGTTTATTATAGAAGATCCATAAACTTTTAAATAAAATAATACATGTATTTACATTCCGAATCAGTCGTAGGTACCTAGCTTTTAACGACAATTAAAATTTTAATTTTTTAAGATGACTCGAAGGTGGTTTTGATGGTTTGAGTTTTATTTTGATTGATACGTTATTCTTTTTTCATCATCTTCATCATCACTCATAAATATAATAAAATATACCTATACTCGGAACTAAAATAATTTTTAAGTAATACAATGTAGTTTATTACTTTATAGCCATATATATACCGTAATATTATATAGGTAATTTCAATTATTTTTTACTATCATCAATAGCTTAGGAGATATGAATTAGATATTAGATAGTATTTTTAACCGACTTCAATAAAAGGAGGAGGTTCTCAATTCAATTGTATTTTCTTTTGTTGATTGTTTTGTATTGGGAAGCTGGTGCTCCGTACTTGTCATCCCATTCAAATTTGAGAAAATTCTGACGAGCGATTTTTGAGTTATCCATATTAATACGTATTTAAAATCGGTTGTTATTTTTTTTGTTTGCAAACATATATAACTATTCTTATTAGTTAGTTCTATTTCAGTTATATTTTAAGACATTTATTTCGTGAATTTTCACTTTTTATTATTGACCCTAACAAGAATTTCTAAATTTATTTATAAAAATATATTACTACGATAATATCTCTAACTTAAAATTTGTTTTGCATTTTATATTAATAAATGAAGATTCGAATCTGTTACAAGTTGTCGTCCTGAACTTTGATACCAGTTAGACTGGTTGACTTTTACAGTTACCTACTCCTCTACTGTTATAAGTCGTAATGTGCTGTTTTTTAGCCTATGACCTTCCTCAAGTAGTTTTCTGACCGTAATAAATTTCCCTGAAATTATTGCATATATTTGCATTAATTAATTCTTCAGATTAATTGTTACAAGGTTTTAATGTATCATTAAAATTTTTGTATTATTATATTTGCAATTGAAAAAATAATTTTATGTAATAAAAAACAATCTAATGCATATTAAATTGTTTTGCTAATATAATGTCGATGCTAATGTCATGCATTTTAATTTAATAACGTATTTTCCATATATAATACAAAATAACTTACCTATTTGTAAATCTACTTAATTGGGTGCCGGAACCATAATACGAATCATCTTTATTATATTTTCAACAGCACAGATCCTCACAAAAATATAACTACACCAAACAACATCGAATAAAACTACACTCAAATTCACGTCACGTATTTAAAATTACAAATCCGTGAAAAATACAACTCGAAATCTCCTGAAGACAGAAATAAAATATTCTAAATTTGAAAATAGTCTGTTATAAAAAACATAATTTTAAATTTAGAACTAGTGTTCTAAAATTAAATTTTAAACAAGCTATTATGTAGTTATTAAGTCAGATTAAAAACGAAGAAGAAAATACATTTAAAATCAGAACGCAACTAGAAATCCACGCGCTCGCTGTTCAACCGACACTGATAGTGGGAGTGTTGTAATCAGGCAAATTTTTACGATTCCTTATCAATCGACACGCCGGATTACACGCGATAACAATCAGAACATACATACTAAAATTTATTTTAATAAAGTTTTTTATCTGGACAACATTTTCTGATTTTCCAGAAGTTATTTATTTTGATAATAATTTACGATTATATTTTTTCGATTTTGTAGTGATAAGTCAATAATGTGTAATCAATTTAAAGTTGACTTTTCTACATTATATAAGTGATAAATGATGAACAATTTTTGACTTTGATTTTGTACCATCTTATTTACGTAATTTTGTTTAATTATAAGATTCACCACAATCACTGCAATATATATACCTACTCTTAAACTACATATGCGATTTAAGCTAATAAATACTTCAAATGTAAAATGCGCTATTCAGTAGTAACAATGACATGTGACGTCACAATACATTTTAACATAGCAAATCAGTAACATGACAGTATACATGACATCAGGTTAACCATGTCTGACGTGTAGAAATGTAGATTGAAAATAAAATAAAAATATAGATATAGTCGAGATTAGAGCGACGCAGTCAATGGCGCGAAACTTATCTGCGCGGACAAAAGATTTTTTGACGATTACACAAACATAATGTCACCCAGCGATCCTGCGGACAGGTGACTAGCGGGACGACAGGGGGATGTATCGCCGTGTTTACTATTGTAATGATAACTCTACTTTGATTTTTTAAGGGAAACTTTAGTGTGATTTTGTCGAAAATCTCTTGTATAAAAATTTTACGAAGCATACGTTGTTATGAAGAAACCTAATCTTTTATCAAGAAAAATGATATTTAAAGATATAGTATGTAATAAGCTCACGTAAATTTGTTTTTAGCATTTGTTTAGGTTTAAATGACCAAAAACAATCACGTACATGAATATAATTCTAAAGATAAAACAAAAATGGAGTTAAAAGTTCTGATTTAAAATTTTAAAAATACCAAATTTGAAATACAGATAACGAAGCGCGAATCGTCAAATATTATAGAGCAATGCGAAATTCAAATAGACGCTTCAGTCCCGCATAAATTTAGAAAACGAATAATGTCAGTTTTTCGTGCATAAACCTCGAGCGGAGTTCAAATGGCGGTTATCATGCGTTGCAGTCGGAATGTTTTTTTTTTATTTTTTTAGCTGTGAGAGAACGGCTTAACTGTGACGAGTGAGAGACAGTCAGGTGAATTGGCTTGTATCTAACACCTGCCGCCTAACGATACGTCACTCATACTCGAAAAAGTTTCCTTATGACTTTTCGTTGCGAAGAAAATGGAATGTTTGTTTTTAAACGACTTGTAGGTGTGTGTGTGTGTGTGTGAGGTTGGCTATGGTGTATGGTTGCCAATGAAAGAGTAATATGTCGTTTCGAAAAAAGAACTATGATTTAATAAAGTTCCTATTTAATTTGAATTTTGTACAGCCAGTTCATTGGCTTTTCCATTTGTGTTAGTGTCATTAATTTAATTATATTAATTTTATGTATTTGGTACTATACGTCAATTATGTATAAAATAAAGTTGTCAAATTAGTATTTTTGAAAAGCGTTAAATTAATATACGATGCGTTGATAATAACGTCTACTCGATGGGCTTTCATTTCCGCGCGCACGTCGCTCGATAACAAAGAAGTGTTGACATATTTAGAACAAGCCTGAAATCGAGCTGGCAACACTGCGACGCGCCGACAGCCGTCACATCTGCCAACATACCCAACGGGATTTTAATTTTCGTATCTATCCCGCGTTTGACGTGTCACTTCCCGCGTTTTTGTTGTAAACGTCAAAACGTTAACCTGATTGCTTCCTTCTTTTTTTTTAAACTGCCAAAGTTTTGATTGACGCGAGTTCTCTCGCATAGAGTCTGAGTTAAGGCGACTAGAGGAGCTAAAATGATGTTTTATAACGCCTAAAAGTATATGATCCACTGCAGTAAAAAATAACAGAAAAATATATGATATTCTGCAGGATATATGCTAGATAGATAGTGTGTTGAAAACATGATTCCTTAAATTTGATACGATAGAAAAAAATCACAAAGATACCTCTAAAAATATCTTTTAACGGGTAAAAACCATGTTAATATACAGGCTATAATTCTGATATTTTGTCAAATTATTCTTTAAGCAACATACTATCGTGATAGTGTTTTAATTATTTTGTTTGATCAATAGATTTTTATAAATACACGTTTCCTTATTTTTGAGCATAAATAATCTTAATACGTGCGCATGGGTGCGTAATACTAGGGATGTGACATTTATGTAAAAAAATCGATTAAATAAAAATCGATTTTTCTTGATTAAATATTAATCGATTTGTCGAAAATCGATTTTTAGTAAAAATAATAATCGATTTTTGCGAAAAAAATCGATTTTTTTTCTATTATTTAAAAATCTACGTGCATTTCATATTCCAATAAAATTCATATTATCAATTTATCAGATAAAAAATCAAATAAAAAGTATTATTAAAAAAAAAATAACCAATTAAAAACTAAAAATCAAAGTGAAAGTTCCTTTAAGC
Organism: Melitaea athalia; assembly: GCA_905220545.2. Lineage (NCBI taxonomy): Eukaryota > Metazoa > Arthropoda > Insecta > Lepidoptera > Nymphalidae > Melitaea > Melitaea athalia. Next base: position 3,186,893 of record HG992179.1, read on the forward strand.
TTTCAAGGTAAGGCATAAGGAAACCAAATATCATTATTAATACAAATCGGTACCATTAAACGTTTTACTGTAAAAAAAATAAAATGATGAGCATCCCAACAAACTGATAACCTTATTGTCTCAAAAACTAAAATAAAAATCAAATAAAAAAATTGCGCGTGTACAAAGTACACATGTCTGAAGTGAAACTTCTTTGGAAAGCTAGTTTAAAAAAATTAATTAAGAAAAAAACAATTAAAAAAACTTATTAAAAAGAAAAAGAATTTAAAATACAAAAAAACTAGTTGAAGAAAAAGGTGTGTGTGCGATTCACACGATAGAAGTAAAACTTCTATGGCAAATAAATTAAAAAAAAAACTAATTTAAAATTAGCGGCTTGCAGCACGGCTCGTCCTTCCCTCTCTTTTTGCCGTTGATTCCGGTTTGAAATGACAACGAATCTAAAGAAGTTTCACTTCAAAAACAGGCGGTCACCCATTCAAGTACTGAACGTCATGACGCTGCCGCGTTACCGGTCGCTCAAATTTTACCCCTTATGCGCCGAAGGAAGTTTCACTTCAAAAACTAAATCGTTTAGTTCGTTTAGTCGCTGTGGTCTAATAACTAAATTATAAAACAAATCTTTCGTTAATCTTTCAGTTTTAACAATAAAAAAATTTTAGGTGTTTTACGGTTAGAAGACATTTTTATTGAAGTGACAGACACTGAAAGTGCTGAAACTACATTACACGTACTTAACAAATTGGCGTCGTTTTAAGTAATAATGAATTTACTTTGAGTTGTTCCATCCGCCGCATAGATAGCGCTGTATATAAAATTAAAACTTACTTCGTTTTATTTCATCCATCGCATAGATGGCACTGTTTATAAAAATCGATTTAAACGCGTAATTTATATAATCGATTTATTAAAAATCGATTAATGTTAATACAAAAATCGATTATAAATAATCGATTTTTAGAAAAAAAATAATCGATTTTTATTTAAATCGATTATTTTTTCACATCCCTACGTAATACCCGTGTACAGACAGTCTCGGCCAAGGCCTGATGCTAAACGGACGTGTTGCTCGTTTTTTCCGCATTATTCGCATAAGATTATTTACTGTTTTTAATTATTTTCAATATGTGAAATAAAGCGAAACCCGTCACGAAAAGTAAAAAACGTTCATATAAAACAAATGCCCAAAATATGAACGATATTAAAAGTTTAGAATATTTTATTATTACTAAATATTGATTGTCATAACAATGATAACATGATAACAATGAATTTTGGCGTTTTAGATGTTTGACAGACGGATGTCAGTTCAAATACGTTCAGTTTTTTTGATCGGAAAAAGTAATAGGTAGGGATCCCTAGTACATTTTTTTCACCTGATTAGTATCAAGCTTATTTTCCGGGAGTAGCTTCATTTTGATAAGACGAACAAAAAAGTCCTCTTCGAAAACTCTCAATTGTGGTAGCTAAGAGAGATAGCAGGAGATAGAGCAGCAGTGAGCCTATACTCACTGCTGCTATATCTCCGGGATAACGGGATAACGTACCACGCAATTTGTAGGACAATAGTACTATTAAATTATATAGATATTAACTAAAAGAAATAAAAATCAGAAAAAAAATCAATTTTTGATGACCCGACGAGGTCATCAAATTGATGACCTGAGGGTTTGGGAAAAATTATGAAACAGAAATTTGAAGATAATGCTTTACAATAATTGTGTTTTGAAAAAATCGGCAATGTCATTGAATACCACAAGCTCATGCGCGCCATCAGCTGACCGGAGCGAGGTCAACGTACTCCCGCACGACTAGTCGCGCGTCTCGCGGTCAACGAGAGTTCGCAAAATACACAAGTCCTAAAATGTTCTTAAAAAACGTTTCTGAGATAAATGGTTATATGCATTATATAGTATATAAATAGTATATTATTAGGTTTAAATCTTTTCAAGCGTTCCAAATACACCAAGTATAATAAAAATGAATGTTGCTAAGCGCATAGCAGAAGAATGGCTCGACCAATTCGGCTAAAAATTTTTGTATGTTCCTTAAATCCCACGGAAGGTTTTTATACCTAAAAAAATCATAAAAGACAGTTAACGAAGTTTGTCCGGGCAGCTAGTAAGGAATAAAATTTGAGTATCGTGTTTGTAATATTAAAATAACCGATTTTTACTAAATGCATATGGATGTATACCCGGTACAAATACCAAAATATATTTTTTTATAATATTTGTCTGTCTGTATGTCTGTTTGGTCAGGCTAATCTTTGAAACGGCTGGACTGATTTTGTTGGGACTTTCACCGGCAGATAGCTGATATAATAAGGAGTAACTTAGGCTACTTTTATTTTAGAAATGTATTTATTTTATAACTGCGAACTGAACTAACTTTTTTGTTAAATTCCACGTGGACAAAGTCGCTGGTACAGCTATTACTCACTAAAAGATAACTAATTAATAATAGATAATTAATTTTATAACATTGTCAACATGATTGATTGTCAGTACATTTATTGTTTAATTTCAAATTTATTTTTGTCTAACGTTGAGCGAGTAGGAATTTTTCTGCTATCACCAGTATTCACTCATGGATATAGTTATACGTTGCCATTTCCAGAGTTCGAGATTCCAAAAATTTAACTATATCAATTACAAAAAGTGACAAACAGATTGTTACAGAATAGTTTATATAGGTACACTTCGAATATTGTTTATAATATATGCTTCTCAATATGTGTACGAAAATGTTATGTATGTTCATAAAAATATACACGAATTTCGCAGGAATTGCGACATGCATAGCATTAATACTAGGAACAAACACAAACTTGTAATGCCTGTAACTCGCTTACGCCGAGTCAGTAATTCTTTCTATGGACAATGTATACGCTTATACAACAGGCTCCCAGAAAACGTTCAAAAAACTTCTATTGCGAAATTTAAAAAAATTGTAAAAGAACGTTTGTGTACTAAAGGATATTATTCGATTAACGATTTTATAGAAGACAGTACGCCTTGGGAATGATGTGATCGCCTCCAGGCTATTTCAACCTATGAAATTATTGTAAATTTCAATCTTCTTTGGAAAAAAAAAACATGATTAAAAAATTATATTAGTCCCGCTGAGTTTCTTTCGCCAGTTCTTCTCAGGTCAGAGGCTTTTTCTTTCCGAACTGGTAGTAGACTCATGACGTTCAGTAAGAAATTGTAATAATTTTATGCTGAATAAAATATTTTGAATTGAATTTGAATTTGAATTTAAAGAAGTTTTGCAATAAAGAATTTAAACAAAATTATATTAATTTGTAATTTAGTAAAGTGATAATTATTATACTTATTTAGTGGGTGCGAATTATTCGCACGGGTATAATTGCCAGAAAGAGTTTTAATTTGACTTTTTTTTTAATCTAACATTGCTTAAGAAAAAATTTATGTAACAAAAATATGGACTAACGTCTGCAATAAATGATAATAATAATTATTATTGTTATTTTATATAAATATACCCCTAGTATTTTAAATAAAAAATCAAAAATGAAAAACATTCCCTTCCAAAATTCGAAACCGCAGACACTCCATTATAAAACATACCTCTACTAAAAACGCTACTGTAACAATAATAGTCCGGGATCCCTAATAGTACATTTTTTTTATTTGATAACTATCGAGCTAATTTTCCGGGAGTAGCTTCATTTTGATGACCTCGTACGGACATCAAAAATTAATTACTAACCAGCTGTTATTTTTTTTTTCGTTTTTTTTTTTTTAATATTTATATAATTTGATTGTAATATTGTCCTACAAATTGCGTGGTACGTTATCCCGGTCCTACGCTCACTGCTGCTCTATCCCCTGCTAACTCTATTACCTACCACAATCAAGAGTTTTCGTAGAGGAAATTTTTGTTCGTCTCATCAAAATAAAGCTACTCCTGGAAAATTAGCTTGATAGTAATCAAGTGAAAAAAATGTACTAGGGATCCCGGGCTATAATAATTGCGATCGAAAAAACTGAATGTATGCGAACTGACAGCCGTCCGTCAAACTCCAAAATTCTTTCGCGCCATCTATTAGCATGGTCGGGCATAATCTCGCTAAACGGCTGTCGAGTTAATTTTTATAAGCGCCATAGTTAAATGGCGTTCACGTCGATATTGTAAATGTGTGCGTGCGTTCTTGAAGATCACTTAGCTCTTCTTAACGCCTTAAATTGAAGCTTGATTGATTCATATATTCCCATTATATTTCTATTGAACTTTCGACAGCTTGTCGCTTGAGAAAATTATTTTCAATCCACTAGGTACCTTGTGCGAGGAAGATTGCCATTGAAAAGTTTTAATATAATTCAATAGTCCGTGTTACCAGTTAATATAAGTTACAATATTTAATATGAAAAATTAGTAATGCACGAGTACTTACGATAAGCATTAAAAATGAGAATTTATTATGTATTAAGTAGGTACATAGTATGATGAGAAAAGTTCATACTTCTTTAACCATTTTAGTATCTACATTATTGTGATTATAAGTAATGATTTTTTATATAATTTTCGAACAGGTTAGCACATATATATAATGTAAGTAAAATATATTTTAATACAAAATACACTTTCCTGGCAAATTTTCTCTAGCATAAATAACTCGCGCTTAAAGCTACATACGGCTAAATCAAACTTACTGTGGTATTAATAAAGTTATAAAACTTGTTTTATTAAAAATATCACCTTTAATAAGACATTCTACATTATCTAATTTTATAGCATGTTTTATTGCTTAATTTGAACTTACCTTAACATTTACAAAGAATGTTACGTTCGAGCGGATTTGAATCAATATTTAAGTTTAGAACTTCAAGCAACATTCAAAACTGTTTGGTTGATATTTTAAAATAGGAATGAATTTTTGAGTCGACGCATATCGGCCGCGACCAACGTCCGTCACTATCTTTATTCCACACGAACGAGTCGGCGGCGTTCGCCTTCTCGATACACCGACTCGATTGAAATAAGAATATTTTGAGCGCAACACTATTGTGCGGACTTCCGAGAAAGTAAGTTTATATTGTGAAATGTGTTGAGACTTCTTGTTACTTTTACATTATCTCTTGATGGGACATCACGATAAAGATCACGATTCAGTTTGTAACAGCCCACTGCTGGGCATAGGCCTCCTTTTCCATGTAGGAGAAGGATCAGAGCCAAATTCACCCCGCTGTTTCACTGCGGGTTGGCGGATTGATAGGACATAAATGCTTAATTATGAAGTTATTTGTTAAATTCCTTCCTATTAATGAGTAAAGCAATAAATGTTAAAACTAGAAGAAAGAATGCAAATAGATCTCAACTAATCAATCGAAACAAGGTCGCCGGGAGACTTAATCAAAACAGAGGCGCAATAATCCAACATGGCGGCTGCAATTCGAGTGCAGATGCAATTGTCATGGGCCGCTGCGCCCCGCCCGCCCCCGCCCCGCGCCCGCTCTCCACCGCTTGTTTTTACTCGATTGTTCGATTACTCGATATTCTTTTTTCACCGTGCCCCGCCGCAGATACCGGCCGCACCGACCTGTCATATCGACTCTTTGTTTGGCGTGTAGAAAAAAAGAAAACACCAGATAAAAAGTCTCCCGAGCAAATTGGGCGTCTCTGTTATAAACAACGGAGGTGGAACGCCGTGATAGCGGACAATAAACGCCGCACTTGTTTCTCTTTTTCTTTTTTTAATTCGATTTGTTGATTGTTTTCACTCATCGCCCCGGTCGCTGTGCTAGTTTCACGCGCTCCGACTGTCAAATTGACTTGACATTTAGTTTTTTGGTACAAAAGATTGTTTTTCGCGTCGATACCACCGCGGATATCATCGCTCGGAGTGCTAACATTTGAGTCTGCGAGTTGGGTTATTTATGCATGTTCGGCGTTCGGTGTTGCATCCTTAATAGGTATATCTGGACAACGTGCGGACCGTTATCTGCGAGAAAGGTGGGGTGAGGAGGCTGGTGGGGAGGCCAAACTTGGGGGAGCCGATATGAATCACTAGGAGTAATGGCTGCAATATCACGTAGTGCACTTTGTCAACTGGTTGTAGCCTTGCAGTCGCATAGATAATACGGAGATCGCAGCATCCAAGGAAGATAGTTCGGAATCGAGGCGAGAGTTCTTACGTGAAATTAATGTTATTTCGGTTACGAACTTACGATATCATTTACTGCAAACCTCTGTATCTTCGTGTTTCTCGCTGTACAGAAATTATTGACTTTAAAATATATTTTCTCTATTATCTCATTAAATGGAATCGATATAACAGTGTGAAACGATACAAAAAGATTTCATCATTTCAGAAAAAAAAAAACGAAGTGAAATATCGAAACATTAGCAGTTTTTTGCAGATTTATTCCACTCTATCGGCACTCGTGGCGTCGTGGCGTGGAAAGAGCATCGATATCATCTGGAGGGCCATCAGGGCTGAGAGGGCGGGCGCGGCTAATCTGCCTTCGCGGGCCGATCGCAGCTTATTCGACAATTATTCGGATTGCATTATAAGCTGGAGAGCCGATCCTGACGGTCATGAGACATTTGAGCCGCTCTCGAGAGGAGGACGTTCCGTGTTCCGATTGTGATAACGAATGCTTTTTTTTTTATTTTTTTGTGTAGGAAACATCGACTAACGTCTTGTATTCTTCCTTATATAATATAATAAGGTAAAAAGTATTTTAATTATATTTTCTTTTAGTCACGGAAAATAATATATTATGCCATTTCAACCTTTATTAATTACGTGCCTTGCTATTTTTTTTCTTTTAGTATACTTTTTCATTAAATTTTAGTTTTCGCTTTCACTGTCAGTATAAACATTTTTTTTTATTCTGACCATGGCGCATACAACAGTATAAGGGGTTTTCAAAATTAAAAAAAATATGTCAAGAAATAAGTTTAAGTGGGTTTAAGTAAAAGAACTCAAAGAGTTTGCCTTGAAGGAGGTTTTTCATGCTAATGCATTTCTATTTTAAGTTACAAGCACAGATGCAAAATGATTTCCGTATACACTAGTAAATCGAAATCACATAATAATCGATTTAATACTCGATGTAAGTTTACGTAATATTGCAATACAAATGCTAAATAATTCTCACGTTTCAGAACCGATCGTTACGTTTAAATATTTATTATTTATTGCCTTTGAAAATAACTCGTTAAATAAATCTTTAGCGAATTAATATTAATTCCGGATTCATGTTTCTGAGATACGGATGCATAGCAGATAGGCGAGCCCACTATCTTATTATGTATGAAATTTGTAAGCGTATTGTTTGATGATAGAATTGTAAGTATGCAGGGAAGTTTATAAGATATATAAAATGATAAATAAACGGCTCACACTTGACGGTCCCCACTAGGATTTACTTCTGTGTCGGGGATCCAAAAACACACACAAAACACAAGGACAAACGCCCAGACCACGGCAAACATACATATATAGGACCAATACAAATGTTTTCCATGTGCAGGAGCTGAACCCACAACCGGCAGCGCAACTGTCACAAACCAGTGCTGTAACGTATGTTGACATCGATATATAATAAAAACTTTGAAAAATTAAATTTTTTAATTTGTATATTATTGTCTATTGTATGTAATATATACTCGTACGTAAAGAGATGTATGAATATTTTTTATTAGTTTATAATATTTTTCATTAATTAAACTAGCGGTGGTGTAAAGCTCTTCAGCTTTATAATATCTATAAGTATAGATATTAAGAAGTTCACCGAGTCAACTAGTAATTCGCTTCAGCCTGTAATATCCCACTGCTGAGCATAGGCCTCTTTCCCAATGTAGGAGGAGGATCAGAGCTTAATCCACTACGCTGCTCCAATGCGGGTTGGCAGATATATTCCCTACTATAAGTAACGATCGCTATCAGGTATACATGATAACAACCGGGACTGACGGCTTAACGTGCTCTCCGAGGCACGGTGGGGAGACCCACAAGAACTGCACAAACACCCAGACTACGGCAAACATCTGTATGGCACATACAAATGTTGTCGTGTGCGGGGATCGAACCCGCAACCGCCAGCGCGACAGCCACAAACCAGTAGGTACTGTGACCGTTGCGCCAACGCGACGTCAATGTCTGTAATGGTCAGCATAGTTGCCTTCCAACTAGTAAATAAATAAACATTATTATTACATAGATATATAATTTATAACATTCACAAACATTGAGCCCGTTATCACCAGAGGGCGTGCCTGCGTTATGTACTGAACGTGTTAACATCGGTTACTCGGGCATAAACGAACTTTATGATTCATTCGCGGCTAGTGAAAGCTTCAGACTTTTATATAAAGCTCACCATTTATATAAGTAATATAAGTTTAGCTGGGATTTATATCTGAGCTTATTGTTTATATTATATAAGCGTATGTGTATACTCATTATGGGTTTTTATGTACTCGAGCAAGTTAAGGTTCCGGTCCTGGTTGTTATCATAGACACCTGATAGAAATCGTTATTAATAGTAGGAAATAATATATTATAGGCTGAATTAAAATATACATTTACTTATATTACTACAAAGTTCGCGAAGCGGCTAGTCGAAATAACACCCGATTATTAAAAAAAAATTGTATTTAAATTATGCTACATTACTTACCGCTATTACAGAAATAGTTTAAAAGAGTAGTTAGACTTACAATACAGTGAGGTTTCCAGTTTCAGTAGGTACTTACCTGTGAAAAAAAAAAATAAAAAAAAAATTAGAAAACAAAATTCCAGTTGCAATCTTAGAATGCAAAATGACATAGCAAAAGTTTTATTGCATTTATAATCTTTTAAAAGAAATATATTGCCTATTAAGCACATCATTAGACTTATAGTGTAATCATTGAGTTACAAATTAAATTATTAACTACAAATATGGCAAGCCATAAACAATGTTCTTTTTTCAAGGAATCTCCTAGAAATATCCACAGATAGTCAATATTTGTTTGAATGTACGTATATGATCTGCTGTATGTGCATAGAATAACCATCACATACACATTCAAAAGAACTAACAGCCAGTTTCTATATTTTATTAATATCTGAATTTGCTTGATTTTGACGTGAGCTCAATACTAATTGTGTCAAAAATCTATCGCTAGTAAGCAAAACCAACTGCTGTGTGGTTACGGCAGTAAAGAATATAGCCACTCCACTTCTGTGGTCTGTGAGCCACCCCCTCTCTTCCCGTGGGTGTCGTAAGAGGCGACTAAGGGATAACACAGCTCCACTACCACCTTGGAACTTAAAATGCCGACCGATGATGGGATAACCGTCCAACTGCTGGCTTTGAAATACACAGCCCGAAGACGGGCAGCAGCGGTGCGACAAAGCCAGTCCTGCGGTCACCAACCCGCCTGGCCAGCGTGGTGACTATGGACAACACATAAGTTCACGCTATTGTTGGTGCGAACTTGTGGAGGCCTATGTCCAGCAGTGGACTGCGATAGGTTGAAGTGATGAAGCAAAACCAGAGATAGATGATTATTGAAAACGACCGTATAATAAACATTTTTCTTGGTCACTTTACATACACGTCTCTTACAGTCACACGAGATGGATAGAGGAAGATATGTTCAGTTTCTGTAAGCTCATTTCTTAAAGAAGATTATGGTATAGGTACCTATAATTATTAACTATCTATAAATTACATATGATAGCTAATAAAAGGAAAGCATTACCTGAAAATATCAATCAAAGATATGAATCGAAACTCGAGGAAGGTAAAACTGTTCGAATTCGGTCACCTAAAATGACCGTTAATACATATAAAGCAATATATAAAAATAAGACATACAAAGAAATTGTCAAAGTGATAACACTCAAACCGTCCGGTTTATAACCAAGTTGGAGCCCACAAACGACGATATATTAAGTCGAACACTCGATCCAGCAAGAAATATTATAAATACAAACTTTGCGAATAGAACGGCAATGAATCAAAAACAAAACAATGTGATTATCCTCGCGCATTCTGCTATTTGTTGCACGGTTAAAGTGACAAGCTTATAGCCGAGTGTATTTTACACTTTTTTATTTGTAAGCCTTGTTTCTCTGCTTATTGTATTTTTATATTTTTTACTATATATACTGTAAGTCGATAATAAAAAGTTACTGTTAAATATTTACGAAATGAAAATAGCATTAATGTGCACATATCTATATATACATACAAAAGAAAGTCGTCTTAGTTACACTATTGATAACTCAAGAATGGCTGAACGGATTTGGCTGAAAATTGGTGTATCATCACTGGCGGTCATCAGTAATTTGGTCCAACATGGGAGATAGGGTAGTTTTTATCTCAATTTTACCCGGTAGTTGACGCTGCTATTGGTATGTGACTCCGAAACTACTGACCCAATTTTTATCTAATTTTGAGCATGTGTAACTTGGTTCAACATGGGAGATAGGGTAGTTTTTATATCAATTGAAGATTGGACCCGGTAGGTGGCGCTGCTATCGGTATGTAAGCAATCAAATCTGGTAGCTGTTTTTCGGGCAGGACAACGTCTGCCGGGTCCGCTAGTTTATAATATAATGTAAGCATAATAAGGAGTTAAATATATAGGCGGAAAAAGGAATAATCAATAGATTTTTTCTTAATGGGAAAAGATCTATGGTATTAAATAAGAAGCTTTTGGTGTGTTTTATCTAATGTCTTAAAAATAAAAATCGCTATCGCCTCTAGCATGTCCCAGTCAAAGAGTTCGACAAGAGGCAAGCGCAGGAAATGAAGCGGCGCCCGGCGGAGGCGCGATAAATCCGCAGCAGACAATACGCGCCTTCTTGCGACTTTATTAACGCGGGCTGACAAATTAACTGCAACTATAGTCTGTCTATAAAGTCGTGAAATTTAATGAGGGCGCTGTTAATAACACGTAGCAAACACATAGCAACACTGTATAGTATGACATAAATGACTTTGATACTTGCAATATTTTATTTACCTGCTATGTATTGAAAACATGAGTCTGAGTGTGAATAGATGCGAAAATTTCAGTTCGTTTAGGTAAAATCAGTAAATAAATAAGACACATATCATATTTTGTTTGTTTTATTTATAAAGAAATATCAATGAAACAGATCTGCTTTGAATGAAAAAGTACACATTACAGCAAAAAGAGAGGATTATCTAAATATTATCGTATAAAACAGAAATTTAAAAGAAGAATTGCAAAAAAATATTAGTTATATTGATGAGAGTTATATTCACGACTCATACTGTACATGCTGGAAGTGAAAAAGGCTTTGTACCAAACTGTCTACTCTTATTTAGTGGAAAAAATAAAATAGAAGATTATCACTCTGAAATGAATGAGAATAAATTCACTAAAAGGATTACGGTAAAACTTATTCCCAACCTACACGAGCCATCTATTTTATTGTTTTTGACAATGCTCCTTACCATTCAGTAATTACAAACAAAACACAAAACACCAGTACTCGTGTCGATGATATAAAATTATGGTTATTAGAAAATAATATTCCATTTGATTCATCGCTAAGAAATGTATTAACTTGAGTAAAAAATAAAAAACCAAATCCTATATATGAGATAAATACTATTTTGGGAGAACATACAGTAGTTCGGCTTCCACCATACCACTGTGATCTTAACACAATAGAGCTAATTCGGGCACAAAAAAAGGTAGCTGCAAGTTATATTGGGTCTCGTGACGTGAAACAATTGACAGAAGAAGCATTTAATAACATCACAGTTGAAAACTGGAAAAATTATTGTGAACTTGTAAAAAAAATAGAAAAGGATTATTATGAACGAGACAGAACATTATACAAAAATATAGAGACGAATTAATATTTCAAGTAAGAAGCGACAACAGCAGCACTTCTTTCACTTATCATCGGATTCTAAAATCTAAAATTATCCATTTCTTTCTTTGGCCGGCCTTTCCTATGTTTCCCAGGAGTTTCAAACTTTCCATCATTTTTAAAGCCTTCGTTGACTATCCGTCTAACTGTACTCTTTGATTTTCCTGAAAAAGATAAGTTTAAAAAATGTTAATGGAATGGAAATATAAGTTACTGACATGAAGCAATTGATTCAAATTTAAAATTGGAAAACTTGAGACTAAGTTATATTATATCCTTAAGTATCAAAAAATTCGTCGTACTATAATGTGACCTATAAACTCTGTCTCATCTAACCTAAAAATTTGCAATGTAAACAATGCCTTTTTTGGTCTCCAAAACGTAAATTATGTAAATTTTTAAATTCAGGCAGGTTAAACACAAACAATAACACGATTACATACCGTCATAGATGCTGTTCGCCCATAAACATCGTCCAAATCCCACAAAATTCGTCCAGCTTCGAACTCCGCCAAACATCGCTGGAAAACTTTAAAAATCACTTCCCGCGTGCCACTCCGATTTACTTTACTCATTTTTGAAACTCTTCTGCGAAGATTGGTCTTAATTTTTTGCAGTTTAATCAAATGAATAAAGAATAATAAAGGAAAACTGTTAACTCGATGATAGTATTGACAGCGAAAGTACTTATGTTTGGTGTTGCCAGACACATGATTAATGTTAGTTCCTCAAACATTAATGTCACGACTTTATAGACAAACTATACATCGCGCGATAATTGCGCCGCTATCGTTGGTGTAGCTGTTCAAATTCGCAACTTGTCAAAAATAACTGTAATTTTACAATCAAAGATGTTAATTTTTGACAAGGTTTTTTATGAAATTTGAATCTGTTAGCTGTATTTATTATCTATAGATTAGGTATCGGAAAACGCTTAAGTTAGCCTCTGCTAGGTATGTAATTATTTATAGCAAATTTTCAGAATTTAACCATCTACCGAGTTGTACTAAGTATACAATAAATTTTATAGTATGGTATGAGCCTCTTTACCGTATCGTGATCATACAAAATTAGTGATAATTATGAATTTTCATGAGGAGTATCCTACGAAAAAGAAGTTATATTAAATCATTTATATTTTATATAGTTGTAATTCTAGACTAAGACAAAATAAATTAAAATGAGATGAAGTTTTTAAATGATAAAAAGGTACGATACATCCATTTTTTTTCATACTCTACTCAGCCAAACATAGATAAACGTCCCAAAAATATATATAAAAAAGAACGGCTAAATCAAATTTGGAATAGATGATGTTTGTTTTTTAAATAAAAATAAAATTGTAATAAAAAAATATAAAATACTTTAAATTACGAATAATCGTAATATAAATTAATCTAACAAGTTAAGCGAAACAATAGAGAGGTAACCACAGACCACATAAATACTCCGTGGAGGTAACGGATGATTCCTGAACGAATAACTGAGCAGTTTATTATGATAAGTAAATTCATTTTCAGACGAAATCAATCGTAAACAATAAGTAGTCACATTGTATCCTACTTACCAGACCGAGCCTGTTTTGAATTATTTTATTAAAATAAAGCTAACACTTTGTGGAGAGTGCTTTTACACATTAGGCATATTTTGATTTAAATTTTTAGTATGTTATTTTTGTTGTTTATTTTACTGAGAAAATATGAATTAATAAGATTATTTTTGTTATCTATGTTAAACTTATAAAAGATATAGGTATAAGAAAGGCTGTAGCAAAAAACTACAGAATAAAATTGGTGTACTATGTGACATTTATTGTTTCATTTATATTCAATGTTTATTTTTTTTTAAGTTCTGGTATAGTTGTGGTTGTCCACGTTAGTCGCCTTAATTTGGCGGTCGTGGGTTCGATTACGTTTTAATTAGTGTCCTATAGTAAGAAAAAACCGTTGTCCAGTTATTATATGTTTATAAGTTGTTTCATCAATTAAAAATTATATGAACTACAAATTTAAGGTACTTAATTTAGTAACAATGTACTTAATTTTTAACGACTACAAGTGAACTCAAATAAGTGTTTAGAATATATATTTACTTAAATTAATTTCGATACAAATATTAATACAAATAAAACATTATTTATAAATCAAAACCCTTTCCATATTTCACATTATCGAAAGCAAAGTTTAAAATGGCGAACGGTAACGGCAACCCGATCTCTTTCAGGAAATTAGCAGAGCTTCCTAAGCGGGATTATTGCAAAATAAGATATTGTTTACCCCCATCTATTTCGTTCATTCGTTCATTTCGTTTGTTCGTTCATTTCATTCGTTTGAATGATGCGCCTTTGTCTTCGTATTAGTTGGAGCGAGAGTTTGATAGATCGCTCTCGTGTGGCTCAGTTGATTATCATTTCCTGTTTTATTATTATATTCTTGTTATTTTATTGTTTTCATTCATAATATTGTTGATGAAGCTAAGTGTTTATTTGTTTGAATGAGTCGCAAGTAGAGTTGCCTATTTTTCTTTATGCCTTGATTCGAATTAAATGATACTTGATCACACGTCTAAACTAGACACCTACAGGTTATATAATTTTTTTTATTGCATTAATTGTTTTATTTTTAATCTATATCTAATTTACTTAATGTTAAATTTATTTATTTAAATACAGTATTATTATTATTAAATGATTAATCTAGTGTTATATGTAAAACTGGTACAGAATAGTTCGTTGGTTTAAATACAAACAGATACTGCTAAGTTTTCTTATACATATATACTAGACTAGCGGCTTCGCACGGGTGCAATGCTGATACTAAATACTATCTACAACAAAAGATACGTTAGAAACCTCTAAAATTATCAGGGTTTCTCTACCACATTATGTATATATTATACATATAAACCTTCCTCTTGAATCACTCTACCTATTAAAGAAACCGCATCAAAATCCGTTTCGTAGTTTTAAAGATCTACGCATACATAGGGACAGACAGACGGGAAGCGACTTTGTTTTTTACTATGTAGAGATATGGACTTGAGGCGGGAATCGAAGTCACTGCCAACCTCGCCAACGAGCCAGTCAAAGTCGTCGGGCTCATTACAGTAACATAACATAAAGTGAACCTTTCGTACATTTATCTCCCGACCGTACATCTTACTGATAAAATATTCCTAGTGAAAAATATCCCGTAGGAGCGTGACACCGTGACGGACACAATAGGAAATTGCGGTCGAGACTGTCACGTCACGTCGTCCCGTCGTCCCGCCGTCCCGCCGTCCCGCGATATTGAATACATGATACATATTACTGATTGCTTTTGACGACTATCATTTCGATTTGAATATTCGATTGGTAATATTTTTGCTATGTGATATTTGTATATATTTTTACTTTTTTATATCATTATAATGGAAGGGAAGATTAAAGAAAAGTAACTATTTGCTTTTGATGTTTTATTTTGACTAGCGGGTTGGCGCAGTGTGTTTTTTGACCCTGCTGTATGTTCCGCGGCTTGCGAGTTCGATTGACAGCTGAGTCTGGGTGAAATATTTGTATTTATATATTTATATATGTATTATTTATGTGTATATTAAAAAAATGCCTATAACAGTCGGTTGTTACCTATAGGTCCTATAACACAAGCATTAAGTTGCTAACCACAGGAACAGACGACCATGTGTGTATGTTACAAAATATTTATTTATTTTTGTTTAAGTAGATAAAATAAAAAAGTAATAACAATAAGCTGACATAGTCATTAAATAGGCCCATTACACAATTACTGTTTGAAACATCATCCTATACATTACAACGGATTTAAAAAATATATAAGTGTAATTACCATATTACACATAAAAAGATAACATTTATAAGAATAAGGCTTAGATCATAACCCGCTACGCAATTGTACTTTTTATTTAGGTACCTTTAATACCAGTTCAATATCATTCGAAGGAAAACTAGTTATAAAGCGAACGATTACGATTCAGCCTGTAATATCCCACTGTTGGGCATAGGCCTCTTCTCCATGTAGGAGAAGGATCAGAGCTTAATCCACCACGCTGCTCCAATGCGGGTTGGCGGATATATTCCCTACTATGAGTAACGATCGCTATCAGGTGTACATTATAACAACCGGGACCGACGGCTTAACGTGCTCTCCGAGGCACGGTGGGGAGACCCACAAGGACTGCACAAACACCCAGACAACGGCAAACATCTGTATAGTTATAAAGCAATGAACAAAATTAAAGTACCTTATAAAACCATAGAAGTTGACTACAATTTAATTATATAAATATATATGCGTATTTCAATGTATATTTGTAGCACATTTATTTAATTTATTGCCCAGAAGTGACAACCGGAATGTAACCTGTGTACCTACCTCGAGCTGTCATGAGTATAGATTATAATCACATTTAATTGATATCGATTCCGCTTTTTATCTATACAAATAAATAAAATTGGAGTGTCCGTTTGTAATATTAAAATAACCGCTTTTTACTAAATGCATATCGATGTATAGACGGTACATAGGTATACCAAAAAAACACATATTTTTTAAATGTTTGTCTGTCTGTCTGTTTGTTCCGGCTAATCTCTGAAACGGCTGGACCAATTTCGACGAGACTGTCACTGGCAGCTGCATGTCTGATGTAGTAAGGAGTAACTTAGGCTACTTTTATTTTAGAAATTTATTTATTTGACAACTCTGCGAACTGAACAATAATTTTTTTGTTAAATTCCACGCGGACGAAGTCGCGGGTACAGCTAGTAGTGACATAAATGATGTATCAATGTGTGTCAGAATGCTATTTACTTATAGAGGAAAAGGCAAGGCGGGGAAACCCGCTTAGTATTACTACAAATATTATTCTGTCTTAAGCAATATCTCCAAGGCTTTTCTACCTTATAATGTTTGTTTATAAATAAATAAATTATTACTATAATACATTGGGTTAACAAAAACAGTTAAGGCATATCGTTTAGCGCACGTTGCCAACCCTATCCCTAATCCCCAGTCACCTTACTTACCAAGTTACCACAGGAACGAAACACTGCTTGAAAGCAGTAGGTATTATTTAGCTCTGATCTTCTGTAAGGTCGAGGCACTTCCCTAGTCAGGCTGCTCCAAATTTGAGTAGGATATTTCCTGCTGTTAAATATAGGCTACTTTGATTTCAACATTCCCAAGGGATTGGAAATTACGCGGGTTATCGTTAGACGCAGTTAGTATACTATAAATGTGTGTGGTGTTCTACTATTCATATACTATATTTTTATAGTTATAGTTATAATAAGATATAAGCTATCCAAATAAAATAAAATAAATAAAATTACATTTATAATACATAAACGATTACATAATCGACAAACGAATATTATTCTTGGACACACAAGATTTTAATATCGAGATAAGGAATGGACGCCTCGGCCGATCTTGACGTATGCGTCGTCACGGCTACCAATATCCGATCTTAAATTGAAATATTTCAACCCTAGCCGATCCCGGAATACATACAAATATACACTATATACATACTTATTGTATTTATGTATTGGTGATATATTTTATGGTGACAATATATCGCTGTGAAGATCGGTATTTGGATGTTGAGATTTTTCAAAAAAATAATAACATTTATGTTCCCATAAGGTGATTATACACATTTAACGAAAGTTAAATAAAACGATCTGCTGCCGACCTAGTTAGTTTTGTTAAAAAACCGAGTGTGCTTTAGACCAGTGTTCCGCATAGGGTGTACCGCGGCACACTGGTGTGCCGTGGTCGTTAATTGGTGTGCCTCGCAAAAGTAAACTTAACATTTGTTGATTAAGAATAAATATTGTTTCGATAATTAATAAATAAATGTTGATTAATATTACTTAAAAAATGATTTTTTATTTGTGGTGTACCTCCAAAATATTTTCCTTTTCCTATGTGTACCTTGAACACAAAAAGTTTGCGGAACACTGCTTTAGACCACACGACTGAAGTAGGTAAAACGTACGAAACGTATCTCTCTCTCTTTCTATCTACACTAACTTATACCTCCCTTTTAACTTCCATTCGCCTCGCCCGATCACACTTTTCATAACGCTCTCGTGATGCATTCACTAGCTTACTCCCCAAGTCAAGAATGCGTAAAGAAGTTTTACTTCAAGAAAAGGTACCTAGGTAATGTGGGAAAAAGTGCGAAAAGTACGAAGTGAGACAAGTGTCTATAGCATGAAATACAATTTATCAATCGCAGCAAATGATTTATCGATGCATATATAGCCGTCGTCGAACACACATAAAATTTTGATATACAAAATAACGGTAAAGCTACGATAATCTCCGAGTTATATACTTTAAGAAAATCATTCTTAAATATGCAAATTTAAATCTAAAGATTATATTTTAATATTTATGTAAATTAATTAAACATCAATTAAATAAAGATCCGTGTTGGACATTTTGAAATTAGAAAATATTGTATCAAATAAATGTTGTAATGGTTTTCGGGTTCAGTACTGAAATAAATACAGGGGAACTCTGTTAAGAATTCGTTTTTCGTGTTACGGTTTACTTTGAAACCGTAATAAGTAGAGACTCGCGTAATTTTTACAGGATAAGTGTTACTAATACTAAGGTAATCTATAATGGTAAATAAATAAAAATGAAATAAGATATATTTCTAAGATGGTCACCCTATTCACAAAACACGCATTTATTTTGACTTTTTAAAATAAAGAATTAGTATAACAAATACTTTTAATTAAGAGTTATGTTAACTCATAAAATGAAAGACGTAAACATTAACAGATAAAAAAAGATAAATAGTTTAATAACACATTATTATTCATCTATGATTCTTTTAAGTAATAAGTAATAACTGTTTTATAATAATTATATTTTTTTTACACATTTTGCTTGAACAGATAATGCACAAAATATAGTTGATTATTCCCGTACGCCTCACAGAAAAGTCTTGTTTAATTTAAAACTAAATTACACTTCATAAAAATATTAAAAAGCTAAAAAAGGCAATTGATAATGTTTTCGATTATACTTACTAAAAATGACTATATTTAATTCAAAATTTTTACTAATCAATTCCGGCAAAATATCAAAATGTATAGCATAACATCGCTTAGCTTTTCCAATAAACGGCAAGACTTAATCGTCTCATTTTAATTATAAGAAGAATAACAGTTAGATTTGGTCTAAATCGAGTTAAATCAAGTCATTTTAACATATATTTAACATATCCGTTTCGTTTTATTGTCTTCTAAATGTTATATTTCCGCTCTATAAATTTAACTGCTAGCTTATTATCGAAGTTTATTTATCGTTTTTATATTCTAACGACGTGTTTTGTTTTTTTTTTTACTGTACCTGTTTTTTTTTTACTAAACTAGATTCGCTTGTCGATACAACAATAATTTAATAGTGTTTATAGACAAAAATATTTTTAAAATCTTACTATTTAAAATTGATTTTATAATAATACAATAATTAATTAGCTACACTACCCCATTTTAAAAAGAACAATTTCATATGCTGTATAACATTTTTAATTTAACTGAGGTAGGGCACGGCAGGAAATTTCCTGCTCGAAATATGGAGTAGCGTGACTGGGGTAGTACCTCGACCTTACAGAAGATCACAGCTAAAGATACCTACTGTTTTTAAGCAGTGTTGTGTCCCTGTTAGTGAGTAAGGTGACCAGAGCTCCTAGGGGGAATAGGGGTTAGGGTCAGCAACACGCTAGCGATGCTTCAGCCGGGCTAGCATGCGTACAACGAGATAATCTCTTGACGAGAGAGATAGATAATGTCTACATCGAGTATTTTCTCGATTACCTTAGCATGCGCAATACGAGAGACATAATTCTCTTCCGAAGACTTCACCTTGTCGAGTAGAGAAACTCGTGCTGCCCTTACAAAAAAATAAACAATATTTTTACAATGCAACAATGATAAATTCTAAATTTTCACTACGTTTAATCTACATTGGCCGCGTTCTATTAAGCGTCCACATCGTGTTATCTCTTCAATTGTCGTGACGAGAAGAGTATCACGTGCACGCATGCTAGCTACTGTAGACATAAAGAGATAATACGAGAAAAGGGGTAGACAAACTTTTGTCGTGGCGCGCATGCTAGCCCGGCTGGTGTGCAGACGTCTATATAAGCTACGCTAATCGCTTACCAACAGGTGAGCCGTACGTTTGTTTGCCGACCTAGTTATTACATTTCACTCGAATTACCGACTTGTCAATTGTTGAAGATATCAACGCTGGCGAAGTCGCAATACAAAACAAGAAAACAATACAATTAACATATTATTACGTATATTATACTGTTAACATACATACTAACGATATACACACAGACACACATAGAATGTAACAAAAATTAACTGTATAAAATTTATATTAGTATGAGAACATTACCTAATAAATACATATATCGTTTCAGAATAAGTTATCACAGATATTTAAAAATCAAAAAATAAGATTTTAAATTAACATAGTTATTTTTATTAGAAAATTTACGAACGAATAAACAAATAATTTAACACACGAATTCGATAAAATTCGTTTCAAATAATTTAACTCACGAATAGTCTTGAATCACTTTTCCAATCGTCTGTAGACCGTCTAGCCGTCCTTTCAGGGCTATCTGCGCGTACGCACGCTCACACACACTTCACGTGACAATAAATACACTGCAATTTCAGCCTTACTACATTGCAATAGGACAATATTTTCCTTGTATTAATATTGCGAAGAAACTTATTCAAAATTCAACCTTACAAAGGCTCGTATCGAATGCATTTTTGTGGCTTTGTATTTTTTAAGTTATTCCTAACACGATTTTGAATCTTATCTTGTATAAAATTAGGTATAATTTCGTGTGTATTCTGTGACAGTTATATCAGAATAATGATGCAATTCTTAGGTATTGCAAAAGGCATTGCATTCGTGATAGGACTAGTTAATTGATTGATCGATACAATGATCTCTAACGGAACGTCGATGGACGTGTCGGCCTTATAAATTGCGATTCAAATATGTAAGTTGAGACAGTCAGACATACGATTGTTTTGTTGAGATTCAAGCTTAAATGTACTTTTTATGAAATGAGAAGATCCAAGCCCTTAAAGTGAGTGTCTCGGCCATTTTCAATAATCTATCTATCTCTGGTTTATGCCTACTAGCGATAGGTTTTTGACACAATTTGTCTAGTTTACGTGAAAGTTCTATCACTAGTAAGCAAAATCAGAGATAGATATAATATTGAAACTGGGCACAAGTCTATCAAAGACGTATTTGTTACACGGTAGTAACGCGTATCATGTGTCTATAATTATGTATTATATATATATCATGTATGTATGTATTATATATATATCTATATGTATCATGTATTATACTGTGCATTCCCAAGGAGGGTTGATGTCAGGCAGGCGGCCGGTCGTAAAAAATAACATGCCAAATCACTTACAACATGAGTCTGAGGAAGAGGAGAACATGTTGTGCCGACCCTATATAAATAGGATAAGGGCAGGGAGATGATGAACGCGTATCATGTGTCTATAATGAATTTATGTAGTTAAAAAGATTGTCTCATTTTATATATACATAAGTATATGCACCAAATTAAATTTTTTTTGAAGTGAAAACTTCTTTAGATGCGTTGAGCACTTTTTGGTAGGGGAAAATCTTATGGGTTCGCGTAATCGACATGCTTATAGGAGTAGATATATCTGTAGCTATACAGTTGACGTATTGTGTAACATAATAACATAATTTTAATTCAAACATTATGAAATTTCAAATTTTAGTACTAAAAATTCTATGTTTTCACTTCTATCGGCGGTCTCTATAACTGCTAATTTTTTAATTAAAAATATAATTTATTGCAAGAAATAGAAACATAACTGCAACAATCAATGTCAAATTGTCAATGTCTTGTCAACAGTCTGTGAACTTTAGGTTTATACTTAGGTTAGGCTTAGGTGCTACACTATTGTCTCATCTCATTCAGAATCTCCTTTACACTCATTTTAATTTTAAATCACAACGCTATAATATTGAATGAATCGCTTAATGAACGCCATTTTCTCTATAAAATATATTCGTTCTAATTTTAAAAATCTACAATACACTTCAAATATGCTTCACTATATACCAAAAAAAGTCATATTACGTAGAAAAAAAGGTTTATTATTTTAAATTACAATGCTATACCTAATATTGAATGCATCGTTTAATGAACACCATCTTGTCTCTAAGTAAAATCGTTCTAGTTTCAGAAATCCACAATACAATTCAAATATGCTTTACTGTACACCAAAAAAAGGTCATTTTATATAGAAAAGAAAAAAGGTATGAAATAAAATAAAAACGTTCAAAATTTAAATTATACAAATAAATAAAACAATAAGCTAAGTTTGTTCCAAAATATCTAAATAGAATTTCTGTCAGCAAAATAAAGTAGTATTATCTTGTGTAATGTTATTTGTATATTATGTAAACAATGAACCGTTGATAACAATCACAGTGAACTATTGTTATCGCTTCGTTATCGCGCGTTATCGCTTATCGCTCTCATTAGTACAGTGGTAGCGGAAAATGGCGGTCAAATGTATGGAACGATTGAAAAAATTATTTACACTAGCTGTCGATTATGTATCACAATCACGATTCAGCCTGTAATATCCCACTGTTGGGCATAGGCCTCTTCCCCGTGTAGGAGAAGGATCGGAGCTTAATCCACCACGCTGCTCCAATGTGGGTAGGCGGATTATATGTACTGTTTAGTTTTTATGAATATCAGTGTATTATAATATATACTTATTGATAATATTTTAATTCGAACGTTCCCACGTTATCCCTCCTTAGTTCCTTACGATAAACTAAACTGTCTCTAGTAAAATTATGCAAAAGTTAACAGATTTATTCACACAATAGGAAAGGAGTAATTTTAATTGGCAAACAATAAAATATGTGAGTTTGTCCGTCCGTAGTATATCGATTACACGCTAGTGAAGTACCTTCATCGGTACATTCAATTTAAATTATTAAAAAAAAAAATAACACAAATATCAACATTTTATATGCCTTATAAAAAACAGTAATAAAAATAAATTATCCTAATTTAAATTTCATAGAACTATTTTATGTTCTTTTATCAAATCATTAAATACTTTTTATTGATTTTATTCAATTAAAAAAAAAAAATCTATAAATGAATTCAAATGAATAATTAAAGATACGCATTAAAAATCGATATTCGTAATTTAAATATCGATTACTAGAGGCAGCTTTGGCTGGCGTGAGCTCAGATCGAGCGGCCGATTGTCCCGCAGGTGCGAAGGGCTCTCGTGACAATATAATTGTACCGCATGCCTCATTCCGAGACCCTTAATTTATACCTAATAGTGAGATAATCGCATACTTTTTCGCACGTCTCATTTACATTTAAACCCTTATCTCTTGAAAAGGGATACAGTAATGATATTCGCGATCGGTCCTGACGATAGTTTTCTCTCTTAGTCACTTGGTTCGTTTTAATTGTTGTCGACACGGCTTGTTTAAACGTATCTTAAGGCTCCTTCATCCTTCATTAATTTTACAATTTAATTAATCTATAATAATAGTAAATGAATGCTTATTGAATCAAATGGTTGTAATGTTTAGGTGGTTATTTTATTTATTATATTTAGTAAATTTCAAAACAATATACCAGATAGTTCGAGCCATATTTCACGGTTATATAACTTGTTATTTTAAAGGGTAATAAATCGAAACTATCGATGTACGAGGCGCATCCCTAGCCATAACTCAGCCGTGCGCTATCGTACGGCGTTGAGAACTGGAGAACTCGATACTCTTTAAGTTTATTCTAGAATGGGTTGTTACCTCCGGGATTTAATTGGCGAGGGCGAATAATGAAGAATTTTCTAATCTATGGTCATATTTTAACAGAAACATGGGGGGAAATTTTTTGTTTCGCTTTTTGATATGTTAATATTTTTTTTACGGAAAAGTTTTTAGCTGTATAGTCTATGATTAGTTAATTGATTAGTAGCATTAGTAAATTGGTTTAGTAAAATATAAGTTTGTAAATAATGATATTTAAATTAATATAGAAAGAATACCTATAAATTTTTTGCTCAATTTTAATTTTTTACTCTAATTTAATGAATGAATGAATGAATTCTAATTTTGAAAAATTCAACATATTTTGCGGACGGGAGGTATAGGTACACTGGTAGTCTAAAAATGAAAAATAGTTATTACAAAAGTTGTTCAAAATTGAATTTTCTAAAATTTGGGTCCTCATCAATTTTTTCGTAGGATCGATATTTTTCGATTTATACTTGAGAAGAGTTGAGTAGAGTATTTTTCGTGTAAAATTAAAAATAAACGAGTTATTCAAGAGACAAAAAATAACCCTTTAAATCAAGATGGCGGATGCAGCAACAAGTCTGGTACACCTACTTTTTTAATTTAGACAACCAGTGACCCTCCCCCCCAACGAATTCCTAAGTAAAATTGTGTGCTTCCAATTTTTGTAAATCTCAGCCCGTTTTTGAGCTAAATCGATTGGGCTTCTTTTGTAATTATCTCAGTATATGCCAAACAATAAAATAAAAAAAATTTTAAAATTTAAAAAATCCCGCATAACCTGGTATAAGCCCGTTAACCTGACATTCCAGCAAGGCCACATCTCCACGTAGCTACACGCGGCTAGCGACTCGCGTGGCTAATAAATCGCGCGAACACGCGTACAAATTGGCAGCGATGCGATCGGACATCGTTGTCTGCACCCCGGTCCGCTTGTTAACTGAGATGGTTGAGATTCACGCGCTATTCGCACGGGTGACGTATAGCTTTTATTAAAACGTTTGAATTGTACACGTCAAAGCACGATGTATTTTTTTTCTAAAACATGAAAAATTATCTGCGGTCACCAACCGCGTGCCCAGCGTGGTGATTATGGGCAAGACACATAAGTTCACGCCTTTTTTGGCGCGAACTTGTGGAGGCCTGAGTCCAGCAGTGGACTGCGATAGGCTGAAGTGGTGTCATATATGCTTCACGATCACGATTTAGCCTGTAACATCCCTCTGCTGGGCATAGGCCTCTATCTCCGTGTAGTAGAAGGATTGGAGCTTAATCCACTACACTGCTCCACTGTGGGTTGACGGATATGTTCCCTAATGTGAGTATCTATCGCTATCAGGTATTTATGACAACAACTGGGACCGACGGCTTAACGTGCTTTCCGAGGCACGATGGGGAGACCCACAAGGACAGACATCCAAACCGGAAATTAATAATTATTACATTATTATTATTAATTATTATTAGTATCTAGTAAACAACAATGTAGGTACCGTATATTAAAAATATTTATAAAGCCTTATAAAATAATGTGTTGACCAGTTATATGATTCATAAGACCGCAAACCGTTAAAGGAATTTCGCAGTTTGTGACCTTAATACTGGATACTTATGGAATGATTTTGTAGAAATTAATTTCTAAAAGTTGTGAATTCAATATAAATATGATTCACTAAAATAACTTTCGAACGATTGTACAGAAATGGATTTCTTTTGAGTTTACTAATGCCAGGATGATGTTTATATTATAGTAGAAAATAAAAAAAATAAAAACGATAAAATCACAAAAAACATGCAGAATGAAATTTGCCGGAACAGCTAGTAAACAAAATATTACTGTTATTTCTTAAATTCTTAGAAACTCGTGCATTTCTGGGTTATGATATTCGTATGTATAACAAAGTCCGGTAAACGATTTTGCAATTGTCTCAAGATAAATCATTAGAATTTTGTTAGATAAAGCGTATTATTCGGTGCAGGATTACATAGATGATAAAGTTGTGTGGACTTAGTAACGCTGCATGTATTTCATGCCAGATATTACTAATTTTGTACTAAAACACTGTTTATGTAATATTTTAAAAACAGTAACTGCGGAGTTTCTTGCCGATTCTTCTCTGAAGAATCTATATCCGTATCGGTGGTAGCATCACTTTTAAAAATAATAATCACGTTTAAAATTTAATTAAAAAAAAAAAAAAAAATATCGAAAGAACTTTTGAAGGCTATTTGAATAAAGTTATTTTGATTTGATTTTTTTTAACATGTATTACAGAGTGCTAAATGAAAGTTTACAACCAAATAGAACAGCTCAAATCAATTTAAATTTCCCATTTCAAGTACTAGTACCTACTATAGTTTCACAGAATGTCCCAGCCCTACACACCTAAGGTCGTGACTACGCCCACCGATGGAATAAATCATTCCTCTTACAGTACCTCGTCGGGTACTATTTGACTGCCTTACGTATCAATATATTATTCAACAACTTTGTATTTCATGGATTCGTTAGCGATGTCACGTGTTAGCATGACTCAAGTGACATGTGTTGAACAAGAAGTTTCTAAGAATTGAAACAGATTAAATTTAAGTTATGGTAGTTTTCTAGTTTTCGAATTTATTATAATAATTTACCGACTTAAAAAATATAAAGTTTCTTCGTCTTATGTATCGATTTTGATGACTCTTTTTATATTCAAAAGTTATAGTGCTTGATAACTGAGTAGTTTTTGAGATATACCTAATGATGTGTCTGTGTGAATTGTCGATGATTTAAGTAGATTTTTGTTTATTTGAGAACAATCACAATTATATTAAAAACGTTTAGTTTATTTTTGTCACGATTTCACGTAAAAACTATTGAGGTCATTGCAACGGAACAGTGCATCAAGATAGCTAAATTACTTATTATCTAAAGGCTGAATGATAACGTTCTCGCGACATTTCCATGGGATCGGAAGTTACTCGTACGTAAGCTTATAAAAAAAAAACATTTGTGTACACAGATGTTTGCCGTGGTCTGGGTGTTTGTGAAGAAAGAGAAAGAGGCCTATGCCCAGCAGTGGAATATTACAGGCTGAAGCGATTTTTTTAGCGATGACGTAATAAAATAGTAATCGCCAGATGACAAGAGAGAGAGAGACATTTGATTTAAGTAGTAACTGTACTTAGAATAATAACGCATGTAATTTGATTCAACATTTTGGATCAATAATTACCAAAAGTCGGATTAATAATGTATTGTTAATAATATCTATATCTATACTAATATATAAAGCTGAAGAGTTTATTTGTTTGGTTGTTTGTTTGTTTTGATTGTTTGTTTGTTTGAACGCGGTAATCTCTGGAACTACTGGGCCGATTTGAAAAATTCTTTCAGTGTTAGATAGCCCATTTATCGAGGAAGGCTATAGGCTATGTGTCATCACGCTAAGACCAATAGGAGCGGAGTCCACGCCGACGAAGTCGCGCGCAGAAGCTAGTTTATTTAATAAAATTAAACAAATTTAACTTCCAACACGTATTGTAAGCGATTTAAATGATAATTAAATATCATTAAAATATATATTTAAGAATAAATAAGTTTAATATTATAAAAATTTCAACGAATTAACATAAATGGTTCATTAAATGCATCAGGTGTCTGTGTTTTTCTAATCTAAAATTTTATTATCAAAAAGAGTTAAAAGTTTTATCTAGATCTCTTCTATACCTAGAGATAAGAGCATATAATATTATTATCTTAATTATTTAATGACTCTATTATATAGAAGCTTCTTGTGTATCATAAAATGTTACCGAAGGAGATATAATACAAGACTCATATATTAATGCGAAAGGTCGCGGGCTAGATCCTATATGAATGCGGATATAATAACTAAAAAATTCAAATACAAACACTAAGTGAGGCCGCACACCGCCGCCACACGCTACTCTCAACATACATTTACGGCGCCACAATTACTGCGATACAATTTAAGCGGCCACAAATGTGTCGTGTGTGCGCACATTGGAAGCACAATTGTAGCGTGGCAACAGAAGTCAGAATGTCGACATCATCGTCTGACGATGACGATTTTTTGATGAGGCGATTAATGAGAAAAAAAAAGACGTTATTGGGTTCACCCTTTTAATCAATATTGTAGTTTACGGAAATTTCAAAATTGCGCAAGAATTACAATCCGAAGAAGAAAAGTTCATAGAATGAATATGAAAACACATACCTACCAATTATTATTAAATTTAGTTCAATCAAATCAAATTGTTCAATAAATTATAAATTGTTCAATTAATCAGTTCAATAAATTTATTTAAACGGGATTTTTTTCAATCTCTGCAATAAATTCAACATAAAATTCAACATTCTTTCATTTTCGCGCGTTTTATTCTATGTTCGCGCCACATAAAACGAACGTGTCCGATCTTGAATTCGTGTGGCGTGGCAGCCATCTTGCCACAAACTGCACCTACTACAAATGTGTCCTTGATGTGCGGGTTTACATACAAATATAGGGGGTCGATAAATGTATCGCGTTTCAAATGTGGCGCTACAATTATCGTAATACAAATGTAGCTGTGGTGTGCGGCCTCACTAACGCACACATAAACACACCCGTACTCAATAACTCTAACGACTCATACTTATATAGATTCACATATTAATTTACCTTTAAAAATTAACAAGCTATTGTAAAACACGACTGAAAATGCTCAATGAAACACTTATTTCTCACTTCAAATCTATAGTTATTCATTCACAATACACACTTTTAACTATTAATAAGTTAACACACCAATCACCTATACGCCACTTATCGAGTAGCAATGCTAGCTGAACAATAATTAAACAATAACCGCTTCTTCACTAACAAATTATCATATTTATAGGACAACAATCCCGCCAATACATGACAAAGATGGCCACTGACTAATCAGAAAATTAGTATTAATTATTCGGAAGATGGTGTCTCCATCTTTGTGCTCTTCCGGTACTTCAACAAATAATAATCACAGTAAGAACAATACAATCTTACAAAATTATTAGAAGCATTTTAAATGATAGCAGTATTTATTGTGTAACTACAGATAACAAAGATAGCGACTGACTAGTCGCGAATGAATATTAACTACTAGTTTCTGCGCGCGACTTTGTCCGCGTGGAATAGGACCAATTCTGTCATACATGATTTGTGCGAAACTTTAACTGTTTACGCAGCGGAAGCTTTCAAAAGGAAAAAACCCTGATTTTGAAACATTCTTCATTGGTGCTACGCTCCTATTGGTCTTAAGTGTGATAATATAATTATAACCTATAGCCTTCCTCGATAAATGGGCTATCTAACACTGAAATAATTTTTCAAATCGGACCAGGAGATCCTGAGATTAGCGCGTTCAAACAAACAAACAAACAAACAAACAAACAAACAAACAAACAAACAAACAAACAAACAAACAACCAAACAAACAAACTCTTTAGCTTTATATATTAGTATAGATACTAGCTTTTGCGCGCGACTTCGTCCCCGTGGAATATTACCAATTCTCTAGGAAGCTCTCAAAAGGAAAAAAACCCCGATTTTGAAGCATTCTTCATTGGTGCTACGCTCCTATTGGTCTTAGCGTGATGATATATAGCCTATAGCCTTCCTCGATAAATGGGCTATCTAACACTGAAAGAATTTTTTAAATCGGACCAGTAGATCCTGAGATTAGCGCGTTCAAACAAACAAACAAACAAACAAACAAACAAACAAACAAACAAACAAACAAACAAACAAACAATCAAACAAACAAACTCTTCAGCTTTATTATATTAGTATAGATTAGTATAGATTCGGATGGTGTCAGCATCTTTGTACTGTTCCGGTATTAAACGAATAAACAATAAGAGTAGGTAATATCGACACAAAATCCAATATTTAATAATTGTCAGAATTACAAATTTAAATGCTAACACTATCTATAAAACACACTCAAAATAATTGCTTAAACAAGCAAGTGCAAGGGTTAGAAGAACACTGATTATTTTCTACTGAAAAGTTCATTTCTCATTTCTCTTCATTACATCAATAACGCAATTATACAATAGACTATGATGTATCAAATATAAAAGCTATAGATATAAAAGTTCGATATATAGACTAAAATATTGTTCAAGGCTCGTGATGAAATTTATTTAGGAAGTAGATAGTGCCGCCGATGTCAGTTTCCGGGTAGATATCATTGATAAAATTCTCTATTATATATGTATTATGTATGTAGTAGTGCAATTGATATTATCTATGTGACTATTACGCCCACGTCACATAGAAAAGATGTCAACGAAAGCCTTAGAAATGAGACGATTAAAAATATTTGAGTTAGCTAAGCGTCACTAATTAACATTTATAATTTACAGCGTTATATACTAAGTTATTGCCAGTTAGGTCACATGCCATCTATTAGTAATGTGTGGCTAATAAGTAATTATGTTTGCTAGCTAACGAAAAAATCCCGAATTCAATTACATCGACGAGTAATAGAACGTACGTAGACGAAAAAAAATTAACAAACGCACTAGTCGTCACTACGATTTTCGAAGATTCTCCTCGATTTCTCTGGGATTCCATCATCAGATCCTGGTTTCCTTATCATGGTACCAAACTGGGGATGTCTCCTTTCCAACAAAAAAAGAAAGAACCCTAAGCTATAATTACGTAGAGTTTCATCGTAGTCAGATTTGAAAGTTTACACAATCAGTTAAATAAAGCTTTAACCACAAAAGTAGAATAGAATATTTCTACACAGTATGGCATTACATATTTTGTGATTTTTTTTTATAGTTTTAGATAAATTTAATTAAAATGTAGGTACTTATTAATTTTAATAATTAAAAAAAATTATGTGACTAGATATTTAAGTTTTTTTTGCTTCTTAACTTTTTGCTTTGTGTGTGTGTGTGTGTGTGTGTGTAGTGTGTGTATATGAAAAAAAAGTATGTATTAATTATTTATTAATGATATGTATGTAGTTTAAAATATTATACCCCGTCCGGCGACTAATGATCTTTTTGACACTTCAAGAAATTTTGACATTAGTGACTGCCTCACACGTTATTTATTCGATTCGAAATAATAATCGATTTTATTTATGAAGAACTTTCAATCGAATCAATTAAATACAATTAATTTAAAAATATTATTTATTTATGCGATTATTAGTTTTTTTTATTATAAATGAAATATATAAATAATAAATAAATGAATTAACAGAGTTATTGCTCTATATTCTTGGTTTGCAATTAAATTTCAAGATTTCGACTTAATTCCTTGCAAGTAATCAATCTTGGGGGTCATAGATACTATTTTTATTTCCTTTTTTGTATTAAATTTATAGAAACAATAATCACATGACGTAAAATTATTTTTATCATATGATCGATTTATTATCGATTTATTATTTAAAGAACTCTTTCATAGTCTGTGGTTGTTTGTTATGCACAGGGTACTTCACTCAATCAATCAAATCGTCAATAAAGTATGACATTACTGTAAAAATTTTAGTACGTTTTCCGGAAAAAAAAAGTGTAATTTATAGGCGTGAGCTGTCAAAAAGCTAATTAGTCGCCGGACGGGGTATAGACGGATTTCAAACATTTGAATTGTCATTTGATAAGTCACAAAAAGTGACATAGAGTATGTGGGCAATCCGGTTTTACATATTGTTTTAATAAACATTTCAACAAGTTTAATTACATTATTGTTTAAATGGAATATACTTACATTTAATTCTGTTCTAAATTGTTCGTTTTTAACTCTAGAAATATATAGAAGAGACAACAAAATTTAATTTCATTAAAATAAGAGAATCTTATTTGTATAACTCAGTGTTATAATAAGTTACTAGCTGACCCCGCAAACGTTGTTTTGCCATATATGTTATTAACCCACGCAACCCCCTCTTGCGGGTGAAATTTCGTAAAATCCGTTCTTAGCTGACCTCTAGTCGGTAAAAGGAATATTCCTACCAAATTTCAAGTCTCTACGCCTTATCCAGAGATATCGTGATGAGTTAATTTATGGGTGGAAATATCTTTTATATCTATATATAAAAGATATTTCCACCCATAAATTAATAATAGGGTTTTAATCTCTATAGATTAAAACTCTAACCTAGACAAGGTCGTCTTAGGGGACATTACAGAGTACACCATAAACATGTAATAATGACGAGTTAGCACAGAAGTCATAGCCACCGTTTGACTAGCCGGCTGTTGCGCTGGATGTTTCGGATTCGTTCTCTACTGTTGACAAAGTTTATATACCACCTTGTGAATGTTTGTCGTGATCAACAATTGTGTTTAATTTTGTGATTTTCCAGAAGTTTCAGTGGTAATTTTTTTGAAGTTATACTTCTTTTGGCGCGTTAGAGAAAAATGATGAGAGTAAATTTTTTACAATGCGCGTGTGGATACGAAGTAGTTCAAGAATGCGTGAATAGATGCCGCTAGTTTTGCAGACAAGAAAGTAGTCTTTATCATTTCTAAGAGCTGGCGTTGTTGAATAAAACAAGAAAGTAGTCTTTATCATTTCTAATTTCTATGAGATGGCGTTGTGGACTTATTGTCTAATTATTAAGTGGTAGGTTTTTTTGGAAGTATTTTAATAGTCTAGCTTGAAGAATAACTTCTTACGTGCGTACATAAGTATTTAAATACTTATCCAAGAAGTGATGTATTACCTGCATGCATCTGGTCGACGAAACGTCGGTTCGCAGACTGATTTATTGTTATTCAATACATATTAAGGCGAAAACTAACCAATATCTTATCTATAAAATGAATAATTCAATCTTTTATCTTTATGTTTCTAGTGTATAGACATATGGCTATTAATACGTTTATATTAGCATCCTTGAGTGCTTTTACTTGTCTAATTATATTTATTGCCATTTCGTATATAAATTAAATTATATATCGACGTTCTGACCGGATTTTTAATATGTTTTATTGATACTTTATTCTAATATCTTATCTAAGTATCTAATAAAAGAAAACAGAGATTTTTATCTTAGAATATATATCATTAAAATGTATTATTTACATTACATACTTATTATCATAGAATGCAATAAATCGGTTATTTATTCGATTTGTATAAATTTATAATAATTTAAATTTAGAAAATCGGATACATTAATTAAAATCGAATTTTAATTGAAATATATATTAAAATTAAGTGTCATTAAGAATCTGAGTGTTTGCGATAAATTATTTACAAACCAAAAATATTAATAGTAAAAGACAATGTTATTAGTAATTCGCTTACATATTGTCTGAAGTTTTTTTTTTTTAATTGCAATTATATTGGATTAACCACGTGACATTTGTCAAAAGAATTTTCGTTTCTTTACCAGAATAGTGATATTGTAAGATTTGTTTTAAAAATTTCGAGATCACTGGTAATAAAGTGCTTATAAATAAGTACTTAAACTTTTTTGGTAAAAAATATGCGTGTTGTAATTTTTTTTTTAAAACTACGAGACTTCTTTCTCTTTCTCGCAAAGTTTTCATTTACTGTTTATTAGTATAAAAATCATTTAATGTAGAACTAGAAACTCAACAGGCCTACTTCAGATGGTCCAGTTTTGAAAATGACATGTTTAGTTATAAACGTGTTTTGCCTCTCTGAAGAGGAATCTTCTATATACAAGATCCCTATTGATTGCTGTAAGTACTTCTACTTAAATGAATGAATCGGGTCTATAAGGTTGGCATTGCTGTAAATTTTATAGAAACTATTTGCCAGTAAAATATGAAATTGTTAAAGTTATAATAGCGTTTTTCATGTAGATATAGCGCATAGGGGGCAAAGACAAAGCTTATCATTTGCGATAGAGCCCGCATGCTGTACAAATGTTATTCAATAAAGTAGGTTAGTTGAAAATTTATGTATCGACGCTAAAGTTGATTTCCAATTTTTTTATCTGTGTTAAAATGTTCTACTAGAATCTGTGCTAAGTTAAACATATGGCAAACTATGTATGTGTGCGTTAATACGTTTTTAAACACATACTATCGCAACATACGAATATCACAACCAAAATCCCTGTTTGATCTAGTCTGATCGGTTGGCTTGTATCTACACTTTAAAATTTAATTAACTCAATGAACAACACAGTAACATTTCATTACCGTATAATTTTGTTATTGACTTTAAATAATAATGATATGAATTGTTGGACAAATTAAAACCAAGAAAACTCTTAAAGGGAAAAAAATGTGACATTTAAAAACGTTAACGTTGGCAAAGTTAGTAGGCCTATTTATAATTGGTCACATACTTCTCTTGTTAATTAGATATTAAAATATTTATTGATTTTATTGACTGTTTGTATATCCGTAAGTAATACGATGTTAAACAATATCCGGTAGTTCTAAATGTCAGCAGTATTTATCGGTTTAATTAATTAATTCTTAAATTTAATAGCTTTCAGTTGTAGTATTGACTCACAGCCTATTTCGCCATGTCACGTAAGATGGAGAAGACACGAAGAAGAATGATCAATTGAGGTTGGGATGGGTTGAGATGGCAAACTTTGTTTAACATTATAGACAGAAAAAATAAATAGTCAGGCCTTTTTTAACCACAACCTTGAAAACGCAAATAATAAAGTTGTAAATAAATATTAGAAATTTATTACTTTTCTTGTTGTTAATTGTATTTTTAAGTTATACTTCTTTTGGTGCGTTAGGATAAAATAATGAGAGTAAATTTTTACGATGCGCGCGCACACCGTGCACCTTCCCAATAAACCGACACCCTAAAGTTAGCTAGGAACGAAGAAGATGATTGCAACGTGAAGTTAGCTAGCCAATGAAGTATAACTTCTTACGTGCGTACTTTACTTACACACACACACTTTTTTATGTTTTTATATTATGAAGTATACGTTTTGATAATCTCATTTTCTATTGGAAAATTTTGAGCAGAAATGTCAGTCTGATGCTGACAGCGAGGTAATAGGCATTTTAAAATTTTTAAGTCAAGTAAATACTTAATACGAGTAATTCATTTAATATTGAAAAATACATTTATTTTGTTATTGTTATTAATTTAACCTGAAAGTTCGTGTAAGTAAAATTTTATTTTCACTTTTTTTTCACTTTTTTTTTGTAGACTACATTTGCTATGTACATTGTTACCTGTATTCATTTTTACTAAAACATTAAAAGGTAACAAAAGACCTTCGCGTTGCTGTTTTTTGTATAAAAAATTTAATCCATCATAATCTAAAAACCCCATCAGAGCGAAGAGATCCCACCGTCGATTACAAGTAAACCATTACGTACCTATCTAAGCTCCCCATCGTATCGGCGGATCTATCGTTATCGGCGGGCGAATCTCACCGAGATCGAGGCGCCGATAAAAATACCCACCCTCCGACATTTTGAATAGACAATACGTGAACGAAAATCTTTTGTTTTATAATTGTACTAGATTTTTACCGCGGGTTCTTTTTCTTCTATATAATTATTTATTTGAAATCCTTTTTTCTTATACCTAAGTTGAGTCGTAATATTTTATAATTATTTTGAAATACATACAAACTTTTTATGACCTTTATATAACATGACCTCCCTCTGGGCTGGGTCCAGGACCTAGGTGGACCACTAATTAAAAAATTTAAACAAGATTTTTGTCACAATATAGATATTTTTAAGTACAATACTTACATAAATTAATAAAATACCTACTTTTTACTTGTACCTATCTATCATTATCAAAATTAAATTATAACTTCCTGTGACTTGACCAGGACTGTGACCCCGCGCGCCCCCTGGCGCCTTTACCACGACTATGTGAACTCCCCCCCTGGCGCCAAAGCTGGATCCGCTTTTGGACATATCCTACTGTGCCCTACCTCATAAATTGAAGAGTGTAAGTGTTACACAACACTCCCAAGACTCATCTTCGAATTCTTGTTATATTTTATGGCTTTCAATTGTACTAAAGTGACACAGATAATTTTGTTAATGTCATGTTGTATAGAGAATACACAAGGAGAAGGATTGGTGCGGTTGAAATAACAAACTTTGTAAAATTTTAAAGACAAGCAATTCTTTAGTTAATAGGTACCTAATTGATAAATTATTCAATAATTTGAAATAATGATAAATAGGTATACCTAATTGATTATTCCGTATGTTAAGATAAGTAATTATTTTTAATGATGCCATAGTGAGCCATAAGACCTTTTGAAGTATATGTACTTGAAAAACATGTTTTCTACTTGATGGATTTGAAAAAAAAAACAAATATTGAATCTGGTTTTCTTAGCACCCGATTTACGAGTATAATTATAAATCTCCTATTATTTAAATATATTTTATATTGTAAATGACATTTAATTTCACGCGCATAAGTGTATGTTTGACATTTATATTTGTGTCAACTACTGTATGTGTGTGTTATGTGTCAACCAATCCCAGTCGAGATGACAACTAGCACCCGCCCTGCGCACACGCAGATATCAAACTCTTTTTTTAAGGTGGCATGGCAGTAATTATCGATGCAAGTCATGTCGGGTGTCGGACTAGTTTTTGTTGTAATCCTTGATGGCACTGGTTCTGGTGTATAGTAGCGTTTTGATGCTAATGTGGTAAGTTTATAATGTTGTTTTTTTTACACACACACACACACACACACACACACACACACACACACACGCACACGCATGCGCGGGGTTTTACACAGGCAAGTAAGTTGTCTAAGCAATAAGTTGTCTAAGGCACGCAATTTTATACATATTAAATAATTATATTTTAGGTCAAATAGCTGGGTGAAATAGATTTTTTTTAATTACAGAATACAGACATATATAACGAAGAAAATTGTCGATTTAATAATTAAATTAATGTTAATGTTATGAAATTTCTATTTCTTGTCTTTTTTAAAATCGTATCATATAATTTTAAAGTTCTGTCAACCACGTTGTATTGGCGACAGGCATTGAACTCGCGACCTTTTCCGCCCCGCCTCGATCGCGAATCAATTAGGCAGCGCATGATCCGCCCGGCCCACTCCGCATAAATTTATACTAAGGAGATGCGAAATGTTCACCATACGACTGAGATTAGTGAAATCTTTTTAATAGAAAAGGTAACAAATTATTAATACATACGAAAAAAAACGCACTATTTAAAAATTTAGAAAGGAGAAAATTTTTCACATGGCGACGAATTGGCGTTTCGGCCACAACACTAGCTTTTGTGATGGCGGTCGTGAGGTCGATTTCCGTTCATAATGACATTTGTGAAGACCTCTGTAAGATCACATGGCTATACAGATAAAGGCGAAAAAACTTTACATTAAAAAAAAATTAACCCATTTTTGCTCTTTCATACCCGACTTTAATACGACGAAAAACTATAAAAATGTATCATTTATGACTTAACGTAAGTTTAATATCAATAATAAGTTATTTAATAGATCTCAACGCACTACATTCGGTCGTATGGACAGTACATGATGCGGTTTCGTCAAGATATAGGTAACGAATCAGCTCTCCTGCTATCAGCATCTTCATAGCGCTCCGTTGGACGCCCAGGAAGTGATTTCAATTAACCTACAGCCTATGTGAAAGCCTGTTTATTATTGCAATTTATTTTGCTAACTTAGAATCTATATTAATAAAATTTCGGACTACTGCGCTAAGTTTGATGATTCATTATGTTTTCGCTATGAGGACATGGTTTGTATAAAAGAAAATTATAAATAAAAAATTTTTGTATCAGGAAAAAAATATATGGATGTACGAAGTTTTTCGTATTTGGACAGTAGCT
This sequence comes from Melitaea athalia, assembly GCA_905220545.2. NCBI lineage: Eukaryota > Metazoa > Arthropoda > Insecta > Lepidoptera > Nymphalidae > Melitaea > Melitaea athalia. The sequence continues at coordinate 3,224,499 of HG992179.1, forward strand.
TATAATTTGAACAGTCATATTTGTTTGTGAATTTGCATGTTAGTAAATTACTAACATAGAAATGCGACCTACTTATTATATACCTACTGCTTCAAACATGTTTGTAAGAGATTTGATTTTGGCTAAGAAATTGTATCGATCACGATGACGATTCAGCCTGTACCTAATATCCCACTGTTGGGCATAGGCCTCTTCCTCATGTAGGAGAAGGATCGGAGCTTAATCCACCACGCTGCTCCGATGCGGGTTGGCGGATATATTCCCTACTATGAGTAACGATCGTTATCAGGTGTACATGATAACAACCGGGACCGACGGCTTAACGTGCTCTCCGATCCGATCCGTTAGAAATTGTATGCCAATATGTACCTAATTCTGATTTAATTCTTAATGACTTGCAATCGATGCAAGCAATCATAAACCTTGGGTTCGTCTTCTTAGGTACTTATAGATACTGTTAGGTGTTCTTAGGTGTTAATGTGTGTTTACATGCGTTTACATGCACATTTCTTTCATTTAATATATTGTTAAATTTGTTACAAAAATGTTCATAATTTTAAAAAGAAACATGGGTCAGTCATCTTTCACCCCGCATAAAAAACACAAGATGTCACCGATAACGCTAAAGCACGGCGCTCGTGATACGAACTAGCGATAACGCGTTCGATTCCCGGCGCGATGTTTCCTCCAGATAACCGTGTGTTTTGGGAAAAACTCTACGTCGAGACGAACAATAGAATTTGTGGGACCGTTAAAATTTACGTAAATCTTTTGTTTTTGTATATTAAATTATTCGTTCATCCATTCACACATAACTCTTCATATAAAAATCTAGTACCAATTTTAGCACTTAACTTTTTCATAAAACAATTTTATTTTAGATTTCCAAAGGCTATATTTATCTAAGAAGTCTTTAGTTATAATAATATATTACTCGTATAATTATATTATGTGACGAAACAATGCAAAAATATACTTAATATATAATTTCATACTATGCCAACGTGACTACATTACATGATATAGGTACTCATAAGTCATAAATAAACAGACTATGTACTTACTAAATTTTAAATTGTAAGTAATAACAAAACATAATAATAAAATCCCTCTTCATAATAACGTATAGTAAAAACAGTTGAAAATCTAATTCCACGATAATATCCAATAACACGGCTAATTGTCGATAAACAGTGAAAGTTAACCGAGAGGACCGAATCGTATCCCTTATCTACGAACGAGCGCTGATAAGAAACACATTCGCTGTATGATCGCGGTATACAGGAACGAAGTAATCTAATTGTTTCACAGATTATTATTAATAAGTAGATGTTTCTTTTAAAAAGTAATTTGATTCAAATCTTCGTTATATGGCATTTTTTAGATTTTTTTTTGTTTTATTTATTACGAATAAGTAATTCAGCCTGTATCAGCTGGGCATTGACCTCTTTTTACATGTAAAAAAGGCACATGCCAATTGGACACAAATTGTTTCGCCAATGTCATGTTGAGTGCATAAAATCCGGAAATGTTCTAAAAAGTATTTTAAATCAACATTTTTTATTCATCACAGTAATGTTTGGTATTTATTTGTTTTTAATGTATTATAAATAAATAGCAAGATATTTTTCTCGTCTGTGTGTGCCAGTTTACTTATACAAGAGTATGATAAACATTGTAAGCAGTCAGACATTTCTTTAGAAATGCAGCTTTCTATCCTCATTTTTCATGCGTTTGTCTATTGCTTATTTATTATGGCAAAGATATAAAAGTGATTAATAAACGGAAAAGGAATACCTATTTGATAAGATCATAATTATTAATAACGATTCATTTTTATGCTTATTATTTTTTTATTATCGATTAATCTACCAGTATTTAACCAATTTATAATTAACGTTTAAAATCCCTAGGTAAGGATTACAAAATTGACGATTATTTTTTTTACCGATTTTTATTTTATCTATTTACCGATTTTGACATAGTTTATAATTATTATAACCTTTCTTATTTTCTCGTTACGGATGCTATCTCTAACCCTCATGAGCGAACTAGTGTGGATAAGAACAAGTTTCTTACTTGAGATAAACATGCGTTACCAGATCTCCGTGATAACCAGGAGTAATGTACGTGCTCTCTGAGGCACAGTTGCTGGTCACAGATGAAAACAAATATCTAATTAATTCTTAGACCGATAGTACCAAATAGCTTCCTTGCGGTAAACGATTTAGGACATATACCAAAACATATTTATTGCTTGCTTGCATTTTTGCTGCTGGCTTTAAAATTCACAGACCAAAGACGGGCAGCAGCGTCTGCAGTACAATAAAGCCAGTGCTGCAATCAACCAACCCGCCTGCCCAGCGTTGTGACTATGGGCAAAACCCATGTTTGTGACAATAATTTTGGCCCTCAGTCCCCGGCGGTCCCTCTAATTCTGGCTATTGCCCGTAGAGGCCTGGATAAGAATTGCGGAAAACCGGGATGTTTGGCGCGAACTTGGGGATTCCTATGTCCAGCAGTGGACTGCGATAGGCTGAAGAAATAGTACCTACTTAGTACCAAAACATTTTTTATGCTTAGTTTAGTAAGCTTAGAAACTACTAATGTATGCTACAATAATTTTTTTAATATATAGTTTTTTTTTTGCTTTTTTGAGAAAGGTAGTTTACTTTTATTCTTACATATTATTATCTGATCGCCAAACTCATATGATCACCATGACATTTTCAAATAAATATGACACTTTTTCTCATCAGATTCTAACTCTTATAGATCATATTCAATATTAATAAGAACTGTTTATACTATAGCTACTACGCTACTACGTTAGTCAGCTATGATAGTTTCTGATAAACCTTTTTTATGAAAACGGCAATTTTAATCAACCTGTACATAAATTAATTTATTGTAGTCGATAAAAAATATGTTCTAGATTTACTTTATAAGAAAGTCGTATCATAATATAAAGTGTACATTAATATTTCATAACGTACAGTATCCGCTTGAGCAACGAACGAATTTTCACAAATAAACAGACACGCATCTTAAAGTTTTGATCGCCACACAACAATAGGACCCCCTCGATCTGTGACAACATTGATAATGAACGTGAAATCTCTGACAGAGATAACGTACACCCCTACAACCTCCCCCCCCCCTTCCTCCCCCCGCCTTATCAGCCCATCTCGAGCCCCATTCACAGCGCACACGTCATTTTTTATCACGTACAGACAACAGTTTTCATGACAAAATATTTGTTTTTCGACTTGGAACACGATTTGTAAATGTCATTTGTGTAATATTTAATGCTCTATTACAGATTTCGTGATAAGCAACTGATGAAATTAATGATATAGTTGACTATTTCATATGTTACTAATATATTGGAAATAATGTTGATGTAACATCACTAGGTTGGGTAACTTAACTTGCAACGTGTTAATAAAGTTTTTCAATAAAATTACTAATTTTACTAACAGAATTATCTTAGAAAAGTCTGCTCAGTAATGGCTCACAGAAACTTTTAATATTTGGCAACATTCTATAAGTACGATTTCAATTTAAAAAAATATCTATTGTAAAAATGTTTTATTTTTTAATTATATTGTCATTGCTGGCCATACAAAGTCAGTGACGAATCAGTTACAAAATATAGAACAGAAGTTCTGTTTCTAGACACATTTGACATTGACATCTATCAAAATGGCGACATGCCACACAGCGCGGGAATTTCAGACAGTTACCGCAATTCGCAGTTGTCAAACTAATGTCAGTATGTTGTTTTATCTGTGGCCGAAATAAAAAAATTTTTTCTCGCACCTGTCACTAAAACGTGTGTTAGAAAAAAAAAATGACAGCAGTTGTTCTATGTATGACATTAACATAATTATTTTCTTTCGATTGAGATATCGATCACTATATATATTATGCGATTACTTGCAAGATACTAAAGAGGTTTTATAAGTCTTAAATTTATTATATGAATAGGTAGGTAATAGGTACTATTGCAATGAGATTGTTTTGCAGCATTACTCACTAAAGCTACGTAATGATAACATTTAAACATGCTATATTCATTCATATTATTTAACATATTTTAATTAATTCTCCTTTGTGTGAAATTATAAAACAATATTTGCACTGTTTTCGAATAATTAATATAAAAAATTGATTTATTAAATAATATTGTTTTCTATTATTTACCCAAATTTTACTCATTACAATGGAACAACTTTTTCCACCTGCTTGGGATCCAATTATTAAAATAATTAAATCAAAAACCGAGCATAACATGCCACAGATTATTAGCACTTTTAGTTACATATTGTAGGGTAGTTTCGAATATCTTTGTAACGTTCGGACGTCTGAAATCTCAGTCCTCCCGTGACCATGGTTGCTGTAAAGTATCCAAAATTGGGCATACAAAAAAACCTAATAAACCGCGATAAAATTCGAAAAAGTTGTTTCATTATAATAGATTTATTACACTAAAATATGAAAAGAAGAAATTTAACTAACCAATGAAACTTCCAAGTAAACGTATTTCAAACACCTATACATTTTAATTAATTGTACATAATTTATTCAATAAACAAATATTACTATAATAGGAAACATGTCATTGTCATACATATTGTAAGAGGTAGAAGAAGTAAATATAGTTAGGCATCCGAAACGCTGTTTATCCGAACTACTATTTGAGCTTTAAGGAAGACAAATAAGATAAAAAAAAACTGAATCATTACGCTTATCGCGATTCCTTGTGTCTACTCGTTAACATAAATAAGATTGTTTTGTTTACATACCTATTACTTTAAAAAAAATCACAAAAAAGATTTACTGTCTCTACTCTCTACATTTTTAAAAGTGTATTGCACAATAATAAATTGCCAGTATTAATAAAATTAGGAAAAGTATAATAAAAGTAAATGTAGATAATAAAAGGGACTTATCGTACACATTGTTTTGAAGTCGACAGCGCCGCCTGGCGGCCCCACCGCGGCAGCGCACGCTAGCTCCAGCTGTTTCAAATAACTCAACCACAATAACATCACAAACGTCAAACACTATACTTTTTAACTGGGAGCACAAGTTTTCGTTTGCGACGTCATTCTTTTGCCGCGTAATTTTAGTGACTGGCTGGTTGGCGTACGGCGCCCCTCTCCGCACACAGGCGAGCGTGTACGTACGTCGCACGCACACGAGCCCGGCCGATCCCTTATCAGGTCGGTTTAACTAGCAATGGCCCGAGATCCTATCGCCTCCGAGCTCGCGGTAACGTTGCATTGAAAGATAACGTCAGCGATCCTATCGCTGTGTTTGAATAAACTTGTATAAAATGTCAAATAAAAAAGCTGCCCGCCATAAAAGTCGTATCTACGGTGGGCGATATTTCGATAGTGGCTCGCGTAATGCCTTCGATATGGAACGGAATTCGACGCGAAAAACGTACATAAATTTATTTTATTATTTTGCAATCCGTATTTGTAATTTCATACGCCGTGTTTAATGAATATCGATTCATAATTAATAAGTTCGATATTCAAGTTATTCTTACGTCGATAGAGTATGAAAAGATGTTTTTTTTTCTTGTCTGGTCGTCAGTCTAGAGTCGTTACGCTTTCCGATTTATCTAAACAAGCGCATTATTGTCAATAAAACAACGCAATAAAGATAATTCTATATGAAACCCTGCACCGATAGTGATCTAGCACACTCCAAGCCATCCCGCGGTTATCTCTGCGAGCGATCGACAAATACCCGATTCTGAATCGATTGAGCCGCGGGAAACTCGCAATCACTCGGACGGCATCTAATCGATTTCATTCTTGACACTTCGATCATTTATCCTCGCGATACGTTTTGTCAATGTACGTTTCAATATTCTAACGAATCGTTTGTATTTTTATCGATCGTTAAAGATAAAACTAAGGACCCGTTTCGTTGGTTGCTGAAAAGTTACATATATAAATATTTTTGGAAGAAATCGCTGAAAGGAACCAAAAAGCGATGGATGGATTGTGTGAGTTGTGTGTCCTCACATGAGAAAAAAGGAGTAAACGTTGAATTGACGAATAATGGAGGGGAATGGAAGAGGAAAACATGTTGTGCCGACTCTACATAAGTGGAATGATAAGGGCAGGGAGATGATGATGGAAGAAATCGCTGCTTTAGCGATAAAGCCGCCTGTTGCAACTAATGCAACCTTATTATTTTTGTTTAATTAATTAAATTTTTGTTACTTTTTGTGTTGGTGTGCAAAAAAGGGTAACTAAATAAAATAAATAAATAAACAAAGATATCCAATATAGAACTTTAGGACACATTTTCTTTCTTTTTTCTACCGTCACAGTCCAATTTATCCGTCAGTTAAACATATCTAACAATTCGCAACTTGTGAATACAAAAGTTATAGCCTTTGTTTTTGCTCTATGGTTATAGCTTAGATATTAGTTGATGCTCTATCAATATCTTTGACATCTTGCTGTTAAATCCTATGAGTAACTTAGATACTAGATGAACTTTACCAGCTGGTAAAACATTAAATAACTATAGTATTCTAAATGAAAGTATTAACAATTGTGTATTGAATTAATTTTATACAGTTTTATTAAACAACAGCTGCATTTCACGTCGATCGTGGCTCGAGATTAAAATATATTTCCTTTATATATTTTTATATCAAAACGAATAATCAACACACATCTACGTTGCGATAAGAGCCGTGAATAGAGAATGCTTCACTGTTTTAAATTTATCTTAATTACGGACACGCCACCGGTGCAATTATAATTTTAGAATAATTTAAAGCATACCGTTATAATACTGATTATTAAATGTGTTGTTAATATTAAATTTTTAAACTTTCATTCGTTGAGAAACTATTTTGTTATTAAACCAAAATGATGTGACATGACATTCCCACCGGACTGACCGACGGTGGGAATGTCACTTTTTGATCAGGAGAAGACCGCAAAGGCCATAGGCCGTGGCCCATGGCCAAAAATAATTTGACCCCGGAGGCAACGTGCCCCGGTGATGAGAGCCCGGGTAAGGAGGTTAACCTCAAGGCTCGTACCCGGACAGGCCCTCGGGCCTGCCAGGACGATCCACTACCAAAATGACGTGAACGTGATCGATTTTTTTATAGGGGGGACTTCTTAGTAATCTACCTTTCTACAAACCACTGATATCGAAACTTCGAAATTTATATTACATTCATATTTTATACATATCCTTCTGTTTTCCGTTGTTTCCAAGATATCCTTGTTATTGTACTCCAAATAAGTAAGATTAAATACGTACTCGTTTTTAAACAAAGCGATTGCTATCGGAGCACAACCAGTAAGGACAAGTCACACAGACGCACAAACGCACACATAAACACTTAGATTAGAATATTTTCGTAAACAAAACTATGATACACATCTATATCTTGATATAACCGGATCAACGTAAAATGTATATGCGTCTAGAACAGCCAGTCAGTATCCCACTGCTACTAGCTACATAAGTCAGCAAAAACAGTGGCACTTAAAAAGCGCAATAATTATAGGTAAACTGGTAGAGATCTCTTCTAAAGATAAGTTCGCTCTTGCGTTGCCATTGTACATTTGTACTAATATTTTTTTATGTGTCTTTTAAGTGCAATAAAGAATTATATATAATTTGAGTCCACGGCCTCCAATGTCGATAAACATGGTCTATCCACCGAGCCATTTAAACTCAGCTTGACTATCTCAATAGGTATCAACTAGAGATTGCAACCCGGTATGTTTTTCAACGCGGCCGGGCCCGGTTGCATTTGTCGCCAACCCGGCCGGGCCCGGCGGGCCCGGCCGGGTTATGTGTTAGCGATGAAACCTAAGTATTTTATGAAAATTTTCTCTATATGAATGAAAAAACACAATGATTCAAGGTTAATATTTATTTCAAACTGGCTTATGAACATTTATCACAATAATCAGCCTCACTCAAGTCTCAAAATCGCACTCAATACAGAATTTATTACTTTTACTTATGGACGGAAAAGTAACATTAGTATAGTAATTATTCATTTTAATAAGTTTAAATAAGCAGGTTTTTCTCTTTACTCCTTATAGTGTCTATTTGAAAACATAGTATTTAAATAATTGTGTGTGCTCGCAAACAAAAAAAAAAACCGACTTCAATTACATCGACAAGTAATACAACGTAATAAGACAAAAAAAAAATAGTCAAATAAATACGCGCTAACAAAGATTACTCAAAAAGTAGTAATCAGATCTCGATCAAATTTAAACAAGGCTACATGACAAGTATTGGCCTTCGATTAAAGTAAGAATCATGAAAATAGATAAACCCAGTGAAAAGTTATGCGGTTTAATACGAGATACGATATAACGATACGATATACGGTCGACGAAAAAGTAGTCAAGTAAATAGGCAATATTATTAGATAACTCTAAGTACTTGTCAGATTTATAATTAAATTTAAATGGGACCACATGACACGCAACACCTTTCAGTTAAAATAAAGTTAATCGAAATCGGTCCACCAAGTCAAAATTTCTGATCTAACATACATTTAAAAAAATTAAATCAAATTAAGAACTTCCTCCTTCTTGGACGTCGGTTAATAATAAAGTAATAACGCAGCTTAAGGTACTAAGCGTGTCATAAAGACTTAGATTAGATAGATAGATAAACTTTGGTAGCTTTGTTAATTGTTATAAATAAAACAAATTCTTGTTTGCTAAAAGTAAAGTATGTTTTTTCTTAAAATTTGGCTATTAAGAGTTTAGACTAGTGAGTGTTACTATTACTAATTGACTAAATACCGAAATCTTATATCATAGGTGTACTGTAACTGTAAACAACCAAATTTGTATAGTCGCGGTTTACGTACCGGGTCCGGTGACCGAGCTCGGTAAGAATGGCCGGGCCCGGTGGGTGTCTAAAAGGGCACCGGGCCCGGGCGGGCCCGGCCCGGCCGGGCCCGGTTTGCAATCTCTAGTATCAACAGAACAATTAGTTTTTTAAGCAGGGCCGTCTTTACCCGGGGGTTCAAGGGGTGCAAAGCACCCGGGCGCGGAGTCCTAGGGGGCGCCGAATGCTAGAAATTGGAAATTTTATTGACCTCTAAACTCATTAAATGTCAACGTGATTGCACCGTTACGTCTCGTACGCATTGTTACGTCAAATGCACGTATAAATAAAAATAAAGATAGTCCATTGAAATGTTACACGAGCTTTACATTTATTAAAGGACGCAATTTTATTTTGGGACATGTGTGGGGTTAATAGAAGCTTAAGTCCAAGTTTGTGGGGTTGTCGCCCATGTCCCCCGGCCGCCATCTTGGAAAAAAGAGTGCAAACACCGTTTTCGTGATATCTCGAAAACGGGAATTACAGGAGTTAAAATTGGAGTCATAGTAGAAGTCATTTCATGAGGTTTGGAAGCTTGTATTAGCATCCAAATGTTTGCATGTTTTTTCCAGCCCCAATCTTCAGGATTTTGATATCTTCCGACTCACGACTGGACCTGGTGATATACTCAGAGACTGTGAAAACGAGCTGCATCTTGTGTTGGAGGCAGCGATGATGAACTAAATGGCATTTTAGTCACTGTCTTGGCAAATCGTTTGTATCGCATGCCGTCTAGTGAGTTGTCTTTATTACCGACGTATAAAGCTACGAAAAAACGTTCGCCAACAAGAGTGAGCAAAGATGGATCAACTTTTTCACTCAAGAATAGCGCGGTACCACCAGTTAATTCAGGATATTTCTCCACAATGTTTATAAATTTTAGTTTCCCCATATTATAGGCTGCTGATGTTGTATCACATCTTGAGAAGTATAGTATAGTAAGGAAAACAGTTAATAATAATAATAATAATAATAAAGCCATTTAATCCAAATCTCACTTAAAAAAATTTTTTACAGTGTTTGTTAGTATGCTGATGCTTTAGTTTAAGAAAGGTAACTTATAATTAATGTTAGTATTATTTATGAGATAAGGACCCCTGTTTGGGTAAAGGCCTCCTCCATCCTGTTCCATAACTCCCTGTCCTTGCCTGACTTTATCCATTCGTTTCCTGCGACGCGTGTTATGTCATCAGCCCACCGTCTTAATTGTCGGCCCACATTCCTTTTCCCCACTATTGGTCCTTTCCATTGCGTGGCTTCAATGGTCCATCTTCTGTCTGAGTACCGTGAGATGTGTCCGGCCCATCTCCACTTAAGTAAGAGTGCGTGTTTGAGAGCATCGGTAAGTTTGGTTTGTTGACGAATGTTTTTGATCTTTATTTTATGTATTCTTCTTATTTTCAACATGCTCCTTTCCATTGCTGTTTGACTGCATTTTATTTTTTGTTTTATTTTATTTGTAAATATCCAGGTTTGGCAACCATACAACAAGCAGGGTAGAAGGCAGGTATCAAATATTGTCCTTTTCATGTGCATGCTGTAGTTCCCTTTTAGGATTTCTCTTAGTGCCCAAAATTTCTTCCAAGTTGCGTTGATTCTTCTTGTTACTTCTTCTTCATTGCTAGACGTTTTAAATGAGATTTTCTTCCCTAAGTAGACGTATTCGCTGACATATCCTATATTGTTACCCTTTATCATTATGGGCCGTTCGTGACTGTTGGTTAATATTTTAGTTTTATTTTCATTCATTTCTAGGCCGACTTTGGAGCTTTCGCAGTCCAGTGATCTCATCATTTCCTCTAGGTCTTGGGCAGTTTCAGCAATTATAGCAATATCATCGGCGAACCTCAGATGATTCAAATAGTGCCCTTTTATGTACACTCCTTTGTTTTTCCAGTCTAGTTTTTGAAAAATATGTTCAAGCACTGCTATAAATAGCTTCGGGGAAAGAGGATCTCCCTGTCTAACTCCTCGTTCAATGTTTATTTCGTCTCCTCTAGTTTCCAATTTAACTCTGCTCGTACTTTTTGTATAGATATATTTCAAGATGTTGATGTATTTATAGTTAATATTTGATTGTTGTAGTGCGTTCCAGATTGAACAGTGGCTGATGCTGTCAAAGGCTTTGCTGTAGTCAATGAAGGCCACATACAGAGGTCTATTGTATTCTCTGTATTTTTCTATGACCTGCTCTAATGTATGTATGTGGTCGATTGTACTGTAGCCTGATCTGAATCCTGCTTGTTCCTTTGGCTGCTGTTTATCAATGTCGTCGGATATTCTCTTTAAAATTATGGATGAAAATAATTTATATGTACTTGCCAGAAGGCTTATAGGTCTATAATTCCCTATATCCAAGGAGCTTCCTTTCTTGAACAATAGAATAATGTCTGATGTACACCATTGTTTTGGTACTTTTTCTTCGTCTAGTATCATATTGAATAGTTTTGTAAAATGACGTGTTAAAATAGGTGCTCCTATTTTAAGGGCCTCATTGCATATTCCATCTGGTCCGGGGCTCTTCTCTGCCTTCAGTTTTTTTATATGTTCGTAAACTTCAGGGTCATCAATTTGCCTGATGCAGTCCATCGTGTTCATGTGAGTTGTTTGCGATTCCATTTCAGTGTTATTTTGTTTCCTATATAAGCTTTTATAGAAGTTTGTGGCATGGTTTATTACATCTTTTCTAGATTTTGTTTCTATTGATTTATGCTCAAGTTTTTGAATCCATGATTTGTGTGTAGTTAATTCTCTGTAAGCTTTTTTGGCACTTCTAAAATTCTTGATGTTTCTTGAAATAATCTCATATCTATGGTTGTTGTAGTCTTTACGGATTGATCTGTTGGTTTCTTTGTATATTCTGCTGAGTTCTTCTTTCATATCTTTGGTTTTATTCTTTGCGTGTAGTAGTTCCGTGCGCCTTTTTATAAGTTGGATTGTGTCTTTGGAGAAAATATTATGTTGAGGATGATGTGTACTGTTTTTGTATTTCAGGCTCTCTGTTATGCTTCTTTCTAGGATGTTGTAGTATGTTTGGATGTCGATACAGTCTGTTTCTATATTTTCTGTGTGTGTTCGTAGATTTTCGATGTAGTTTTTTATTTCAATTTCTGTCTTGGGGATATTGGATGGTGTTGTGTAGGTTTTTCTGCTTTTTACTGGATGACCCAAAAGTAATGTTGCTCTCACCAATCTGTGATCGGAAGAGAATTTAAGTTTGCTTATTACCTCGATATTAGTTATAAGTTTATGGTGATTTATCATTATAAAATCTATTTCATTATAAGTTTTTTGATCGGGTGATAACCATGTCCATCTGCGGCTCTCCTTCTTTTTAAAAAATGAGTTCATTATTGACAGTTTGTGTTGGTAAGCATAGCTTAAGAGACGTTCACCTCTTTCATTACACACTCCGTAACCATGTTTTCCCATTACAGGATAATAGTTCGTTTTTGGACATCCTATTTTTGCATTGAAATCACCCATGACTATGATCTTTCCTTCCGTTTGGGTGTGAGCATATTCAATGTCTTTGTAAAATTTTTCAATTTCTTCTTCAGCTGATTTCTCCGTCGGTGAATATGCTTGGATTATTGATAAGGAGAGGCATTCAAATTTTACTTGTAAAAGTGCCACTCTTTCAGAGATTCCTATAAAGTTAGCGATGTTGTTTTTATATTTTCTCTTAATCAAAAATCCCACCCCATGTAGTCCTATAGTTTCACCGATGTAGCAAAAGATATGGTCGCTGTACTCTTCGATCTTACACCCCATTTTTCGGATTTCTGCGAGACCTAGAATGTCCCAATTAATATTTTTTAGAGCATTAGTTAGTTCGAGGAATCGTTCTGCTGATGCAAGTGTTCTTACATTATAGGTGCAAATTTTGAGGGTTTGTTTTATATCTTGGTCTATTTCTATATTTGGTGGTGGAGGGTTGCAGTCTAATTCCCCACGAGGACAAGTCGGGTTGGGGAATGTTTTATTTCTGTTATCTTTAAGTTCTTGTTTATTTAAAGTTTTGTTCCGGTGGCTGATGGCAATGTCCTAATCATTCCGATCAGTTGGCAAGTTGGCAGGAGAGTTACTTCTATTCCTCATTACGTCGAAAGCATTTAAACGATGTGTTTTTGTTGACAATTGTTGTTTACGAGGGTGCTCTTTTGTTTTAGGCGAGGTTGATGGTTTCCTTTTGCGTTGCTCGTTACCTGGTTTTCCCTGTTTGATAACTAGCTTGTCATAGTTTATGAACGCATAATTGCCTTTCTTCCTTTCTTCTTCTAGTTTTGGCTGCAGTTTCTTTCTCGTCTCGAGAATTTCTTTAGGGTAATCTTCTGACACATACACATTTTTTAATTTTCTTTTATTTGCCATTATCTCGTTTTTTTTCCAGAGGTTAACGAATGTCAGGAGGATTGGCCTTTCCTTTCCATTTTCTGTGTCGTTTTTCCCAATTCTGTAGATCGTGTTTACATCCCTATCTTCAAAAGTAATATTTAAATCATCTTTAAATTTCTTTTTTATGATTTCGATGAGGTGTACAGTCGAGTTTTCGGTTTCTTTTATTCCATAAAAAATTAAGTTGTTACGTCTTTTATATTTTTCCAGATTGTATATTTTTTCCTTTAATTTCTCATTTTCTGCCCTTAATTCCTGCACTTCTAGTTTAAAAGGATCTAATTTTTCATCCATTCGTGTCATGATATCATCAGTTTGTTTTGACATTTCTATTTTAATTTGATCGAATAAAGATTGAAGGTTATCCATTTTTGCTACTGCTTCTTGCGTGAATTGAGACGTAGTATTGTGAACGCAGCGTAATGAAGCTGTTAGTTGGTAACACTGAGCTGACGTTATCGGTTTTATTGAAAATGGGGAGATTAATTTTTCTTGCTGGCAACTTTGATACTAGACTTCTATAATTGAAGTTTGTCTATGGAAATATAAAATGCAATATCTACCCTCTACTTCCGTCTTCGTCGATTTATGTTTCTTCGAAATTGTTGTAGAATCCAACAGAATGCACTGTTTGTTATTCTTAACACGCAGTTCACACTTTGTTTTTGTGTTGTATCGTGAAATATATGTGAGACTACTGCGTTATTCTATTTATTCGTAATTAATTTATCGGAACGTTGACACTGTGCTGTTTACGATATGACAGCCGGAACCGGACAGTCAGGAAAACAGTTAGGAATGTATAAGTAATAAGTAAAGTTGTACGGATTTGAAAAAAAAATTTTTTAAGAATGTACTTACAGTAAAAAAAGATCATAAAACTAAGTTAGACATTTCGTTTTGACCGGATTCTCATGAGCATTGACGAACCCGGTCAATTTTGGAGGGCTCTAACAGCGTTTTAAATGAATGAAATAAAAAAAATTATAAGAAAAAATTTCCTCAATTTTTTCTTTTTATCTACAAGATTGGTCTGAGGTAATTTTTTTTGTAAAATGTATAAAAAAAGTTATAGAGCAAATAAGAAAATTAGACATTTTCACATGTCATTATAGACATTTTCTCACTTTTTTGCTTATAACTTCTTTAATTTTAAATTTAGGGCAAAAAGTTATATAAACATATTTGTAGGCAAAGCAATTTTTGTAGGACGCATAGTTTCCGAGATATCGTGAGAAAGGTGTTTGCACCCCTTTTGCCAAGATGGCGGCCGGGGGAGAAGGGCGGCAACCCCACAAACTTGGGGTTAAGCTTCTATTGACCCCCCCACATGTGTCCCAAAAATAAAATTGCGTCTAGGTGCGATTAGGTCTCTAAATTGTAACATTTCAATGGACTAAGGTACCAGTAATTCATTTCTTTATAAATTAAATACACTTAAACAATGCCGCTTTCGGCACGTGTCATACCACTCACAATGTGGAACTTTACCTTTATATAAGTAGGTATAGAATCCAAAATTGATTTCAAAGTAAAAGACATAATTGAAATATCTGCCAACACTAAAGTTGAACGAAAAGTTGATATTTGAGTTTGATTTATAGTCATTGAACATCAAATTGGTAGTTACCTACCTATTAAATAATAATTTTAAAAAATATATAATATTAATACGAGTAGGTATATATTAAAATGTTGATTTTTGTTTGTGCATTTTTTGTAAATTACAGTTTTAAGAAATTAATAAATAAAAGATTAAAATTATATTGCGTTTTTTTACAACAGCAGGGGCGCGGGCTGATTGACCGCACCCCGGCGCGGAATATGCTTAAGACGGCCCTGTTTTTAAGTATAAATTAACCTTTATCTTCGGCCTTGAAGCTAAATGCATATAAAGTGAATAGTCGTTTTTGTTACAAATACTTGAAATTTCATTTAAATTATTTACTTTATTTGTGATATAGGTATATTCACTATGTATGCAAGCAATCACTAATTGAATCGACTTTGAAACTATAATAAGTATATTGAACCGACTTTGAAACAATAATATCGGAATAACAACAAAAAGCTTGTTAGTGTCGGACCATCCTAGCAATTCTAGACAGCCTAGAACTGCTGGTCTGAAGTTAAACTATAGTAAAAAAAAAATACGCCGTATAGTAACAATTTTTTTTTATAAAATTAAAGTTGCATGGGCAACTAAGAGCCAGTGAATGTTGTTTATATAATAAAAAATAGATATACATAAGTACATAATGCTTTGACCAATACATCAATTTTTTTTAATTTTTTTTTATGTAACTAGGTTGGCAAACAAGCGTACGGCTCACCTGATGGTAAGACCGTAGCCTATAGACGCCTGCAACCAGTGTTGCCAGATGCACTGTAATTACAGTAGATCTACCGTATTTTCAAGCCGTCTACTGTACACTGTATTGTTATAAATACAGTGTATGGAGAACACTGTATTTTTTTAGGAAACAAGTTTCATTAATTTTGTTATAATGAGTGCCACTGTAATTGAAATTTTTAAAATCATGAACGCGACTTATCGCAAAAGTACGAGTAGGTATGTAATGTAGGGGAATCCCTATTCAGTTTTTCATTAGCAAAACAGTATCACCCGGCTAGAAGGAAAGAACAAGTTAACAACTACAGTTTGATGTAAATAGTGTGTCTTTCAAATTAGTAAAGTTTTAGAGGATCGGCGAGGAAAGTATTATTTTTATTATTTCAGTTTTTTATACGTACGTGCAAGCGTGTAAAAAAAGATTTAATTGGTTTATCTACTCGTAATTAAAACTTCTAAATTAATCATTACTTCTTCGGAAGACAATAATAGTGTACCGTCAACTCCCAAAAAAGCTAAGAAACGGCACTATAAACAAAAATTCCGAAATGAGTAGCTCAGTGACATTAACCTCAAAAATTAGCTTCAGCGTGATCCAAACGACCCCTATTGTGAAATTTTTGTGTTATGTGATACAAAAATATTAACTGACAGAATTGCTATAAAAAGGCATGGTGAAGGAAATAAACATTAAAAAAATCTAAACCATTGTCATCTCACCCATCAATTACCACAGTGTTTGAAAAGACGACTTTAAAATCGGAAGATAAACGAAAAATGGCTGAAATCAAATTGGCGGCATTCAAGGCGGAACATTAAATCGCGAATTTTTTTTTTTTGTTTTATTTGCACTGTAAAATACACTGCATTTTGTTTTTGTTTTTACTGTATTTATGACAAAAACACTGTAATTTTTAGTAGGTTACACCGTATTATCAGATTGTCCATCTGGCAACACTGCCTGCAACACCAGAAGCATCCCAAGCGCGTTGCCGACCCTATCCCCAATCCCCCCCAGGAGCTCTGGTCACCTTACTCACCAACAGGACACAATACTGCTTGAAAACAGTATTATTTCATCAATAGAAAAATGTATGTGTTTTATCAACAATATTTTTAAATGAATCAAAAATGATTTACATAAAGTATTTTACAAATATCCACTAACTTTTTTAAGTGGTCGTGGCATTGATACCTATATTTGGATAGTTTAACTAACAATAGCTATCACTATTCACTAACATGCCTTGTGTCTTGCTTATACAAGACATATAATTTTTATAGTACTTAAATAAATGAATAAATATGTTCAACAGACACACGGTCGTCGGTTCCTAGATAACGTACCTAATGCATGTATTTTACCTAACAGCTGACTGATAATAAATTGTTACGAATTGTTTCAAAATTATCTAATAAGTAAAATCAGAGATAGATTGTTCAACCGACCGTAATTCGCTTGAGATAACTGAACGAATGAAAAACATTAAGGCGATTGTCCTACACATGGGAGTTTTAATTAAGTTATATGAATTTATTTTGATATTTTTTTACAAATAGCAACGTCTTCAGTCAACAGTTGATACAGTAAAAAAAAATTTTAGGCAAACAAGCGTACGGCTCACTGATGGCAAATGATTACCGTAGCTTATAGACGTCTGCAATACCAGAAGCATCGCAAACTTGTTGCCAATCTTTCCTACGACCCTCCCCAAGCGCCCTGGCTTCCTTACTCACCAAAAGAATACAAAACTGCTTTAAATAGTTATCATTTTATTATATGACTTAACTTTTAACTGCTGTTGATCATTTAATTTTCTGATGAAGTAAGACTATACCATCAATAGACATGGTAAATACGCCTTTTACTTGTTACATTAAATTTACCTAAAGTCATCCTGTGCTTGCCTTGCACTTACAAGTGACTGGCAACGATACACATGTAACAATCGAGTGAAATAATGTTACTTTGCATTTGAGAGTGACTGGCACCAGCAGACAGTCGAGTAAAATGATACGCAGGTTGTGTTGATATTAACGTAAGATTCCGTCTCGAGATCCGCAGATAGCGAGGAACGTTATGATCGCCAGATATGGGGCAGGTGCGCTAGCGATCTGCGCGATTGTCTATCACGGCGCATCGAGACGCAACGCTCATATCGTTGATATTATTTTTATTCTAAAACATAGGTTAGATATTCTTTGTTTTGCATCTAGTATGCTACTACTAAAATTCTTTATTTTGTGTCATAAAACAGCGTTCGTTTGGTTTTACCTATTTATCTAAAACCCTAACAAGATTCTTTATATTTTTGCATCTTGTAAGGTTCTTCTAACAATTTTTATTTTTGTGTGTATAAACGGCACTCGTGTAGTACAGATTGGAGTAGTTACAAAAAATTGGTGTTGTAACTACAATGATTTTTTGCAATTGTTGCGTGATGTTTTAAAGCCTATATTCGTACCTACCTACTCTATAAACAGACTTTTGGACATAAATAACTTTCGAAATCACAAACTAAATAACTGCTCTCACATTCAGAAGAAGAGAGAACAGAAAGAACCCTTGAGTGTGAGATGTGTGAGTGTTGTGGATTAAAAGGTGTTAAGGTTTATAGGTATACCATATAAGAAATTAATTATAATATCAACACACATATTTAGAGTTTTATTGTTATTATAAAAGTAATTAAGAATGAATAAATTGGCCCAACTTAAAAAGATGATAACGTACATTGCCAATTCTAATTCTTTTAAACTATGTTTTCCCCTATCATATGTTAACCTTCGTATTTAATAGTGTTAAATAGTGCATAATAATGGCTGAATATCGATAAGAGCCGTTTTATTGCTGATCACTGATACTAGTTAGGCATATTGTAGAAGTATGCATGTACACAGTCAGTATGAAATTATCTACATAAATAGAATGTGTGTGCAGTTCATACACGGCAGATGAAGTTAAACTTATGAAATGTCGTAGGAAGGTAGGCCGTTACTGTTTCTTCAATCGACGATGATCACGGTCTTGTGAAAAATGTCGTAAGCGCCATGCAAAACGCGTCGCTTACGCGCTTTGACCAGTAATGTATTCTATCTCGTTCTCTCTTTACCGTGACGCATTTTTCGTTTCTTCGAGTTTCTATTAACGATTCTAAAAAAAAATTACTTTAAAAACGCACCACGAAACTGGAGAAGGAATAAATGGCAGATGACAGATTCGGCAATTTTTTGAAGTAAAAGTTCTTTACGCACGCTCGACTTGGGGAGTAAGCGGGTGAATGCGTGACGAGAGCGTTGTGAAAAGTGGGACCGGGCGAGGCGAACGGAAGTTGAGACCTTCTCATGTGGAGTACTTTTTAAGATTTCTCTAATAATACATCATTATTTACTTGACTACTTTTTCGTCTACATATTATATACGTTGTATTACAAGTCGATTTTTTTTTCGTCAGCAAGGAAACACAATTATAATCATCATAAGAAAACAGTTATCATCTTATTGATAAAACCACATACTTTATCAAACTTATAGTTAAATTATTTTTTACAAGAAAGACAAGAAGGCATGAAAGTTAAATGGAAAGTCACGAGAACACCGGAAGCCAACATCTTCTCATTTCCCGTTCATTAAAATATCAAAGAATACTAATACAGGTAGTGAAAACGAATTAAAACACTTTTATTGCTTTTATTATTCATTTTAATAGTTCTACTAACGCATTAGGTACACTTATGTTAAAAGTAGGTAGGTACCTATAGGGGTAAGCGATTACCGTAGCTTAAAGACGCCTGCAGAACTACGTAAGCGTGTTGCCGACCTAGCCCCAATTCTCTCCAGGAGCTCTGGTCACCTTACTCACCATCGGAATACAACACTGCTTGAAAGCAGTATTCTTTAGCTGTGATATTCTGTAAGGTCGAGGTACTACACCAATTGGATTGCTCCAGATTATAAGCAGAAAATTTCCTGCTCTGCCCTACATCAGTTACTTTGAAGATGTTAATTAAGTATTCTAGTGTAGGCTATATCTATTATTCTAAGTATATTGAAGCCAAAGCTAACCTTTTGTTTTTTTGCTATGTCTGTATCTTAGCTGTAGGTAGGTACATCACAGGGAAACTACTGAATGGATTTGAATATAATGCTTGCAAACGAAAGAAAACTAATTTCAATTACATCGACCAGTAGGTAATACAACGTACGTAGACGAGACAATATACAAGTAAAAAGGCGTTATTATGATATAACTCAAAAAGTACTCATCAGGTCTTGAATAAATTTAATTGGAACTATATGACAAGCACCATTTTTCGATTAAAAAAAGGAATCGTGGAAATCGGTCCACCCAGTCAAAAGTTCAGAATTAACACACATAATAAAGTCAAATTGAGAACTTTCTCCTTTTTTAAATTGGTTAAAAATATGACATAATTGGAGAAAACTGGATTGTTTATATCCTGAAATTAAGTATGGTTTCCTTTGGGTGAGGGAATGATAGTCAAATGAGTTTACTATTCGAACATCGCTACATGTCACGGGAATGTGATTCGTAAAATCGTTACATATTAAATACCAAATTAGCTTAAATAAATAATTAAGTCATTTAAACACAAATTTTAGTTTGTACCTTTTGGATTACGTATTTGTTTTTAAGAAAGTAACTTAAACCTCGGTCCAACTAAATGAACCGTTTGTTTAAAATTTAAATTAACTACCATGTATAAATTATTTATTACATATTTCAATTTTAATGTCAATATAATTAATTACCGTGTTACGATTAATTACAATTTAAGTATTAGCATATCAATCGGTATATGATCTAACAGAACGTAAAACGTTGAAATTAAACTTTAAAAAGGAGACATCGATAAAAATCTAATAAAAAAAATCGATGCATTAGGGTCCATTAGAACGAGACGAAATCTTATTAATTCTTTATCAACGGCCGCGTATTATCAGCTGAGTAGCTCTTGATTTATACTGTCCCGTTATCTATTGAGATGCGGTCGGCGCCACCGCTATCAGAGCTTATAGATTTGAAGTATGGGAAGTTATTTCGGCTCCCGTGCCTTCGGACAATTAGAAGAATTAACGCTGTTTAATTGCAAGCGATTTAAAGCGCTTCATTTGCTTATTATCTTGTAGAAGGTATGTCGCACAGAAGTGTTATGCTCCCGTGGTGAGTAGTTTGGGACAATTTAATTGCATCAAAATAAAAAAGTCAATTTTCACTAAATGCATTTCCTTAAGAAATACATTGACTTCGTTAAGTTGGAAAATTACGTTCTTTGTTACTGTTTGTCCATAAAATTATTTTAAGGATCTCGGTATGCAAAATGTATAAGTTAATGATATGTTATTATCTTTTCCCCGATCAATTTCCACTTCATCTGCTAAAATATCTGGCTATAAATGGCTTATGTGGTAGATATACTTTATTTGCAACCGGTCAAGTTTACCCAAACTTTTTTCTGTTGGGTATCATCATCCGGCAAATAGAGTTATCCATAACTGGTGCAACAGGTCTTTCATGTTTTTACTTTATTACTTCCTCTTGTAGGTACTCATTTTATGTATGTCACACTCTTATTAAAAACAAGATTTTAATCAAACTTACTACATATTATTAGACAAAAGAGATTTAATGAATAAAAATAATTGTGTTTGCTCGACTTAAATTACATCGACAAGTAATACAACGTAGGTAGACGAAAAAATAGTAGTAAATACGCGCTATCAATGATTACTCAAAAACTAGTCATCAAATCTCGACCAAATTTAAATGAAACTACATGACAAGCATTAGCTTTCGATTAAAGTAAGTTAATCATCAAAATCGGGAAACCCAGTAAAAAGTTATTCGGCTTAATATAACGTAGGTCGACGAAAAAATAGTCAAGTAAATACGCATTATTAGATATAACTCAAAAAGTACTTGTCTTGTCTCAATTAAATTTAAATGGAACTAAATGACATGCAACACCTTTGATTAAAAAAAAAAATCATCGAAATCGGTCCAAACAGTCAAAAGTTCTGAAGTAACATACAAAAAAAAAATACACTTGAATTGAGAACCTCCTCCTTTTTTGGAAGTTGGTTAAAAAGACAAAATGTTTTCACTATGTAAACTTTTAACCAAATTCAAGATTCGTTCACAAAAATTAATTCTTTCCTTTCTTTAGTCGTTCATTCGTACGAAACATCGTCGATGAGATAACGTCTAATCTCCACTATAATGTAAGAAATGTTTACGAAATTAAAACCAGCCATCAAGCAACAGTGTTGTGTATGCTGTTGCGTGTTATCTATACTTATGTTAGACAGTATTAATTTTCTTTGTGTGTGTGAAGGGTAATTACCGAAACCACTGCAAGTGAAAAGAATATACATCTCGCTGAAGTAACAATAGATTATTAGATATTAAATAACCATAAAAAGGTAATTTTATTTTAAAACAATAAACACCACAACGGCCTTCAATAGGATTTTCTCCTGTGTCGTCTGGAAACACATACAATACACAAGCACAAACGTCAAGACCACGACAAACATCCGTATGGCCAATACAAATGTTTGTCATCGAGGATCAAACACTAAATAGTAAATACACACTACTGGACCGATTTTAAAATAAATAAATAAACGCTTCACACTCAACGGCCGTCAGTAGGTTTTTCTCCTGGGTCGGGAGTCCGGAAACACACACAATATACAAGCACAAACGCCTAGACCACAACAAACATCTATATGGCCGATACAAATGTCTGTCGTGAGCGGGATCGAAGTATCGAACCCGCGACCGCCAGCGCAACAGCCAGTACTGTCGCCGCTCCGCCAACGCGTCGTCAAAACATCTTTAACAAGAAGAATGTATCTAACGTTATCACTGAGTGTCAAATATCGCGTAGTAGGTACTCGCGAGCGAAGCCGAGGCGGAAAACTAGTGAATTATACAAATCAATATTATTGAGCGAAGTCTTTTACACAATTTTTTTATGATTTATCAATTCGCGTTTCGAAAGTCCTCGTGTTATCACAACGATTTATTGGTAGAAAGTGAATTATGTAGATAACGACTTCAGTATCTGATTTCACAATACAGATTTGTTTGTAACAAAAACCTCCATTACAACCATAGTAAATACTATGTACATATTTAATTACATATGAAAAGGAAAATGTTAAAAACATGTCTATTGTGTATACATATATACATTATACAAGTGTAATAAATAACAAATTATTTCATTAATAAAAACCTATGTCCAAATTAGCCTTTTTATAGTACCCTTAAAGTAAAAGAATAATTTTTCTAATATCCCATTTTCAAAATTGTCAAAGAATGTCAAAAAATACAAAACCCATGCCAAGATAGAGGTTGTCCTAATAGATTTTAAACATTTCACAAAACCTGTAAATTAATTTAGACCAAATCGAATAGAACACTTTGACAGTCTGCGATCGTAAATATTGCGATCAGCTGTCAAGCGGATTATATGACAATCGAAAGTTTATTGGTCACGATTGTAGCAATCGTAATAATAAATTTAAAAGTACGCTTGATAATAGAAAATTTGCAATAATTTGTAACCTACCTAAATATCTTATACTATTAAACGAGCAATTCTTGTATATATATTCTGAATCTCGGAATCGGCTCCAACGATTTTCGTGAAATTTAGTATGCAGGGGATTTCGGGGGCGAAAAATTGATCTAGCTAGGATTCATTTAAAAAAAATTTCGTTTTATCCCTGTTTTTAGGCAATGAAAAAATATCATTAGAATACAAAGCTTAATTTCACTTCTGTCATCATAGCTGTAATAGCGTAATTAGGAAATCGGCGGGTGTCAAATCGTGTTGGCCCGGGTTCGAATCTCAGTCTCCAGATACATTTTTTGTCTTTTTTTTAAATTTCACTAAAATTCACTAAATTTAATAATACCGAGAAAATTAAAAATACCGAGAAAAAAAAACAAAAAATAAAATGAAAATACCGAGCTAGGCTCGGTCACCCAGGTACTAGTTATATTAAATTTAGATAAATATTTTTGTCTACACAAAACTTACTATAACCTGATTGATAGCAGAGAATTTTATCTACATAGTAGGTTATCTAATAAAAATAACTGAGGTAGGGCATTAACTGAGGTAGGGCACAGCAAAAAATTTCCTGCTCAAAATATGGAGCAGCCCGACTGGGGTAGTACCTCGACCTAACAGAAGACCACAGCTAAATAATACTGTTTTCAAGGAGTATTGTGTTCCTGTTGGTGAGTAAGGTGACCAGAGCCCCTGGTGGGGATTGGGTCGGCAACGCGCTTGAGATGCTTCTGATGTTGCAGGCGTCTATAGGCTACGGTCTTACCATCAGGTGAGCCGTACGCTTGTTTGGCAACCTAGTTACATAAAAAAATATATATTTATCTAGTGAAAATAGTTATTATAACTGAATTTTTTTGTGTTATAACTATTTGTAGATTATGAACAACGTTAGAAAAACTGGACTGTATGGACAGCAATAGTTTCACACCTCAACAGAAAACCACCACAAACTTACAAGGAAGTTAATAAACTAAGAAAAATAGTAATCAACATTATTAATTTTATTTCCGTCCTGTTTCCATAAAAAAGGTATAGGTACCTAGATAGACAACTATAACGTGCTTGTAACTAACACAACCGTGATAGAGTCTCACATATATATCGAATGTAATATTGTATCGCAATCCAGTGCTGTGACGCCGCGTTGGCGCAGCGGTCACAGCATTGGATTGCGATTGGCTGTTGCGCGGGCGGTTGCGGGTTCGATCCCCGCACACGACAACATTTGTATTGGCCATACAGATGTTTGCCGTGGTCTGGGTGTTTGTGCAGTCCTTGTGGGTCTCCCCACAGTGCCTCGGAGAGCACGTTAAGCCGTCGGTCCCGGTTGTTATCATGTACGCCTGATAACGATCGTTACTCATAGTAAGGAATATATCCGCCAACCAGCATTGGAGCAGCATGGTGTATTAAGCTCCGATCCTTCTCCTACATAGAGAAGAGGCCTATGCCCAACAGTGGGATATTACAGACTGAATCGTGATCGTGATCGTGATCAGCCTGTAATATCCCACTGCTGGCCATAGGCCTCTTTTTCCCGTGTAGAAGGATCAGAGCTTACTCCACCACGCTGCTCTATATACATAAATAGTTCATTAACATCGAGTATTTTATTTGTTTCACTTTTATAACAATTACAGAACAAACTATGCATAACAGATTAAATAAAAAAATCGTTAAAACGTATCAGCAGATACTTATCTCTTGTCTCTGTGACTAACAAACTTTTGATTGTTAATTTGTTATATAATGCATTGTCATGACATAAGCGCGACAATTCTGCAGCATTTACGACATAAATATTTAACTAAGGTACGTTTTTATATGTACGTATAACAATAAAATAATAGTATTAAATAATTATTCATATTTTTAAGTTATTAAATATGATAAATTAATTTAAAACGTCAGCGTTACAACTCGTAACACTTACAATATGTCTAAAGTAGAGTCGAATCGTAAAATCCACGCTCCGTCATAACAGACGCGGTCCATATTGCATTGTTGGGCTAATTGGATAGAGATCCTTATCACGCACCGATAAAATGGAATAGATAACATTCTGTAGTGACTTATTAAGGTCGTTCTCAGAATAATATTAGATGGAACGATACGGCGTGTGTGCGGCGTACGGACAGCAAAAAAATGTGTACTTTTTATACACCTATTCGTAAGTTTTTTTCTAGTAATTTATAAAATGTTCTTAGTATCAGAAGAGGCTTATTCGATTAAATTACGCAATTATTTGTATTGTTTTTTTTTTTCATAAAAAGTAGTTAACAAATAAAATCGTTTTCTAAGCATCATTAGTCATTTGCAAGTTTTATCAAAAGAATGAGATGCTAATGGTGACTGCAATGGCGTTAGATTATAAAATTATATAACAATTATGAAATGTATAATGTAAATTAAAATACAAAGGATTCTATAGAGTAAATGAAGTACAATATACATTGTAACTGTGACTTTTACAATCCCAAATATCATCCTTTCGAAATACGTATTTTACTTGTAAAAAATTACCAACCTTAACCTCTGACTATACAAAAAAAAAATACATAGTCATTATTTATACAAACAACATTTTCCTTCATATATCCGTGTGAAATCGGGGCGTGTCGCTAGTATCGGCAATAATATTTTAAACCCCTTTTTTGCTGTCTCTACCCGCAGCCTATCAGCGATCAGCACAACGTATCGCGTTGTGTAGTTTTTGCGAAATTGGTCCCGATCGAGTCTTACAGCGCGAGTAGATTCCCTGGACCTTGTCTGATTCCCTCGCCTCTCGGAACCGCTTGGGACTGACTCACCTGATCAATTGTATTACGGAATGGAAGACGCAACATGCAAATATTGTATAATGTTCAAGTTGATTCAAAGACCTTTGTATATTTTTACATGTAAGTACATGTTTTTAGATAACAAGTTCGCGGTAATTGAGTAGATCTTTGCATACTCTATTTAAAAATATAAAAGAGATTTCCACCCATATTGAGAGGCGTAGAGACTTGAAATTTGGTAGGAATATTCCTTTCACCGAGTAGGGGTCAGCTAAGAACGGATTTTACGAAATTCCTCCCACAAGAGGAGTTTTGGGGATTAATAACATATCTGGTAAAACAAAGTTTGCGGGGTCAGCTAGTTTTATATGCTTTTGAATGATAAGTTGGTGGAGGGGTCATTGCACCACCTGTCGATTCCGCTATTGTGGGAACTCTATGGTCACTCATAACAAGTAATTGTATAAGGCCATATCGATGTTTGTTGTGGTCTGAGTATTTAACAGGTGTATTTTCGAACCCCCGACTTTATCCTAAAATCCCAACTTTAGCTTTTACCTTATGAATTTATTGGGTTTCCTGCAATTATTCTAGATTAAGTCACATTCGATAATAGTCTCAAATATTGCAATATTTTTACATGTAGTTAGAAAGTACCGTTTATTTTTATAACGCGATATAACAAAAAATAGTTTCTTTGTTAGTGTAGCAATTTGGCTATTTCGCCGTTTTAACATAATTTTACAAACTGAATAATTGTTAGTGAGTAAAAGAGCTTTGAAGACACATACTGCATTGGTTGATACGGTATGAATACATGCATTTCGATGAATTCTTTTGATTGAATACGTAACATAACTAATTTATATTGAAGTAAAACTTCTTGACTTGAAGAGTAATTTAGAGATATAGACGGAGCTAAAGAAGTTTTACTTCTGTCGTGTGGCCTAAAGCACACTCGTTTTTATTTTTATATTTATGTTTTTTTTTTAAATATTATTTGACAGTCTAAGGTTTAAATTACTAAGCATATAGATAATAAATACACACAGTAGGTATGTTTGAAAGTAAGTAATTTAATTTGTAACGTCAATGTTAAGATAAATATACTTTATGATAGTTAAAAAATGTTATTTATGACGTAACGATTAATCTAAATGCAATTATCTATATTTAATACTCAATGTGTAACTCATAACCGATGCGACAGATAACTGTTCGTAATTTGCAAAAAGATGGTAAATTTATCTGATGTAAGCAAATTGAGTGCAGGTGTTAAGTGTATTGGGTGAGTCGTTTAGAAGGCGTAACAAGTTGTAACTAGATGAGGGATTAATTATGATGCGTTAACGTAACTATTAAAATCGTGACGTGTTACCGATCGATTGGTGCTTCGTTTATAACGACATAACTTTGAAAGTCTACATTTTTAATGAAAATTTTTCGTTAGTTATCTATTGATGAGTGATCATCCTTCATCAACCTATCAGCGATATGTTAAAAGCTGAAGCAATCATGTATTCATCTTTAGTGTTATACAAAAATATACCAAACATAAATGCAAATTAACAAAACTTATGAGAAACCCATAGCTTCAATTATTAGAAGATTTCCAATATTTCAATAATTCTCTTCAGCCTATCGGCTATTGTGGGTGTCGTAAGGGGCGACTAAGGGATAACAAAGTTTCATTACCATCGTGAAACTGGTGAAGCCGACAGATGGCGGGATAACCATCCAACTGCTGGCTTTCAAATGCAAAGACCGAAAATAGGTAGCAGCGTCTTCGGTGCAATCAAGCCAGCCCTGCGGTCACAAACCCGCCTGCCCAGCGTGGTGACTACGGGCAAAACTCATGAGTAAGCGTACAAAAATTTCGGCCCTTATTTCCCGGCAGATCCACTATTCCCGGCTATTTTGGGGCCGGAATGTTTGGCGCGATCTTGTGGAGGCCTACATCCAGCAGTAGACTGCAATAGGCTGATGTGTGTGTATCGGCTATTGAAGAAATTGTAACACACTAAACACCCTACCCCATGTGTACCACTAAATAAATTAATGTTCCACGACTATGACTTATGTGTGCATTGATTGTTATATACTCATAATTTGAATCAAAGACACTGGATAGTAACTCATACAAGTCATGTGCGTTCAAACGCACCACCGAATAATCTGGAAGAAAATCCAGTAGTAAACCAGAATAAATATACCGCGTAGTTTCCTTGTATGACGCGGCTTACACCGCTTACAATAAAATTTTATAGCAAAAGAAGTCAGCAGTTAAATCTAACTAAACTAGTAGTTTTTAGATGTTGTATGTTTAGTTAAATTCTAGAAGGCAAACATTAACTACAATTAAGAAACTAGGAAAATACTAGTACGTAATTATCCTACACAAACTATATTTTTAAATAATTGTATCATTTGATTATTGTAATATAAATCATCACTGAATTACATGAAGACATTGTATAAAATACTTTTCGTGAGTCATTAACTCAAAATAAATAAATAAAAATAAGCTAAGAAATACCAATCCAGTAACTTCGATTCAGTCTGTAACATCCCACTACTGAGCATATGCCATTTTCTCAATGTAGGAGAATGATCGGAGCTTGATCACGCTGCTCCGCTGCGGTAATCCGCCAGGATTATTCCCTACTATGAGTAACGATCGCTATCAGGAATATATGATGATAACTGGGATCGACGGCTTAACGTGCTCTCCGAGGCACGGTGGGGAGACCAACAAGGACAGACATTGAAATGAAACAACTTTTACGGATTTTATCGCGGTTTATTAAGTTTTTTAATTCCCCCCCTCCGTCCTTCCGTGACCATGGTTGCTGTAAAGTATCCGAAACGTCGGGAAACTAAAAAATTTAATAAACCGCGATAAAATCCGTAAAAGTTGTTTAATTTCAATGAGTAAATTTCGCGTAAACATCAGAAAACAATAAGGGCAGACATCCAAACCGGAAAGAAATATTTGTACAAATACAAATATCCATCCCAAGCGGGAATCGAACCCGCAAATCGCAGGTTGTTAGGCGTACATGGTCACGCATCACTACACCAAAGCGGTTGTGATCACGTTTTGATCATTTCCAGCAACTTGATCTAGTAAAATTAAGTATACAAACGCAGCACAAACTCTTAAATGTATGAACTTAACAAGTTAGTTTCCTTATGTGACAATTTAGTTTTTTTGTGGTTTTCCTTCATTTTACCGTATTTGTTTTTGATTAATGTCTGTTACTTGGTATTTCGTAGACGTAATTCAATTTACGGTTAAGGTTCTTTTTTTAACTTTTTTTAACGTAAATAATTTAGTAATGAAAAAATTTATGGAAGTGAAACTTCTTTAGGCGCATGTGTGATAAAATTTGAGCGACCGGTAACGCAGCAGCGTCAGGGACGGCCAGTACTTGGATGGGTGACCGCCTGGGAACACCGCGTAACGTTGGCTTTTTGTTTTTGGGTGTTTACTCCTTAAGAATCGATTTTCATATAAGGCCTCCGGGCCCTAGTATGAAAAAAATATGAGGAGTAAAATCTGTTGAACGAATGACCTCGTTACGTTTTTTGTTGCCTTTTCAACGCTATAGATGGCGTTGAAAAGGTCGTTTTTATTTTAGTTAGTTAATGTCTATATTATTTAATAGTAATATTGTCCTACAAATTGCTTGGTACGTTATCCCGGTCCTACGCTCACTGCTGCTCTATCTCCTGCTATCTCTGTTAGCTACCACAATCGAGAGTTTTCGTAGAGGAATTTTTTGTTCGTCTCATCAAAACGAAGCTACTCCCGAAAATATAGCTTGATACTAATCATATGAAAAAAATGTACTATGGATCCCTACCTACTAGAGCTAGAGCTTAATAAAATAAATAATAACTAGTTCCCTTGATTAAATTTTTCTATTATAAATTTAAACAACCTAAAATGTTAACTTTTATTTTATTAACGCCATCTATCACATATCGGAAATGGCTTTATGACGTTTTCTAATAATGCCACAGAATGCCGTTGAAATGTAATAAAAAAAACCGGTAGATGGCGTCACTTTATTCGTTTATTTACCATTTGATATGGTATTAATCTTTTTCTTAAGACTAGTAAGCCTTTTTTGTACCTATTTAGACAGTCGATCCGAAGGGGTAAACTCCAGTCGTGCGTCGTAGCTGACACACACAAATTATTTTTTCATTTTTTTTTTGTATTTTAAATTCGTTTTGTTTTCATTCGTTTTTTTCTTTTAAATTAGTTTGCCAAAGAAGTTTCACTTCTGACATGTGTACTTTGTACGCACGCAATTTTTTTATAACACATATGGCGCTATAAAAACATTATTTTACAATAAAACTTATATTCGTTTGTACAAGAACATATTTAATATACTAAAAACATAATATGTACTGAAATTAAAAAGATTTTTTATTTACCTTTTTAAACGAAAATTGACAGTACTATCTCAATCACCAAATCTTTACACAAGAACTTTTATACTTATTTTCCATGCTTATTTCTGTGTATGAGGAGGAAAGGCTCCGGAACCACCACACATATTAGAAACACATTTCACCATTTGAAGGAAAATTACGACTCTATTACATGTATATAATTAAATATCGAAGCTCAACATAGACATAGACAAAACCATAAATGATATTGTATCATAATAACATTTGATATATCAAAACGAATATTTCCACATACTCTGTTCCTTAAAAAAAAAAAAAACTAGTGTCAGAAAACGTCAAATATATATTCATTTATTAATTTCAAAATATCGTAATGTAACGCGATACTCTGATCATAGTAGAGGGCGCGCTGGGTGGGCGATGGCGTGGCTCACCGGCCCGGAGCAGTGCAAACTTAGCACCTCATCGATGGAATTTTGGGTCGAAAATGACCTTAATCGATAGGTCTACGTTAGGTCCGTATAGGTCCACTAAATTTTTCGTTAGGTCCGGTATAGTTTTTTAATAAATAATTTTTTAAATTTAGGTTAAAAAAAATGCAATTTTAGCACCCCATCCAAGGATTTTTAAAACCAAAATGACCTTAATCGATAGGTCTACGTTAGGTCCGTATAGGTCCACAATAATTTTTGTTAGGTCCCTTATAGTTTTTTAATAAATAATTTTTTTTAAATTTTGGTAAAAAAAAATATGCAATTTTAGCACCCCATCAATGGATTTTTGAAATTAAAATTACCTTAATCGATAGTTCTACGTTAGGTCCGTATAGGTCCAGTAAATTTTTCGTTAGATCCGCTATAGTTTTTTAATAAATAATTTTTTTAAATTTAGGTAAAGAAAAAGCAATTTTAGCACCCCATCCAAGGATTCTTAAAATCAAAATGACCTTAATCGATAGGTCTACGTTAGGTCCGTATAGGTCCACAATAATTTTTGTTAGGTCCCCTATAGTTATTTAATAAATAATTTTTTTTAATTTGTTAAATAAAATATGCAATTTTAGCACCCCATCTAAGGATTTTTGAAATCAAAATTACCTTAATCGATAAGTCTACGTTAGGTCCGTATAGGTCCACGAAATTTTTCGTTAAGTCCTCTTTAGTTTTTTTATAAATAATTTTTAAAATTTTGGAAAAAAAAATCGTATTTTAGCAGCTAAAAAACTATGGGGGACCTAACAAAAATTATTGTGGACCTATACGGACCTAACGTAGACCTATCGATTAAGGTCATTTTGATTTTAAAAATCCTTGGATGGGGTGCTAAAATTGCATTTTTTTTCACCTAAATTTAAAAAATTATTTATTAAAAAACTATAGCGGACCTAACGAAAAATTTAGTGGACCTATACGGACCTAACGTAGACCTATCGATTAAGGTCATTTTCGACCCAAAATTCCATCGATGAGGTGCTAAGTTTGCACTGCTCCGGCCCGGCTCATTTGTCAAGGGCACCCGCTACCACGATACGCCCTTTGTGTGCCACGATCGTATCGCGAACAATGCAGTGTTTATACGCTTAAGCTGGTTAACACATTTGTTACGGAGGTCAGGACTTAATTCTGTTGCACTGTGGACGATTTAATTCTTATTTTTGTATGTTATGTATGTTAAGAATATTGTTTTATTATGAAATTTTGCTAATTAGACAACAGTACTTTTTACTGGATAAAGCAGGAAAACATCGTTAAATTCGTTATGAATCGTAAATACGTATGAAATTCTGTTTTTATATGCATATAATAAAAATATAACGAATCGCTGTCTGTACAAAAGTACATAGAAAATATATGAGAATAAATATTATTGGGACCTTTATCAACGCAAATAGCATCCAAAACAATGATTGTTAGAATTTTTGTCTGTTTGTCTGTGCGTTTGTGCACGCTAATCTCAGAAACGGCTTATCCGATTTAGATGTGGTTTTCACTAGTATATTTTGGTAAGCTTCACGTAACATTTAGTGTTTGTTTCGTGTCAATCGGTTCATAAATAAAAAATTTATGCCAGTTTAAAGAATCACGTTGAACATGTAAATACCCAAAACGCGGACGAAGTCGCAGGCACAGCTAGTTCATGTATAAATTTTGTAGTAAAATTATTTTCTAAATAACGGGTTTTGACATAGTAATTAAATAAGTAAAAGCTGTCATACTTGTCGTAAATGAAAACCATTACCGCATCATAAAAACTAAGCACTGGAAAGTAAAAACAAACATTCAAACACTATTTGTAACTATAAAACAACACAAATTGACAACGTAGACGATATACCATTAAACACAATCCAATGCTAGTTTAACAAGGAATCACACGTACTTTTACAAACAAAAACATCAATGGATAATCGAGAACGATAGTAATCTTAGAACATAGGTGGCCGGTAACACATCGGTAGCAGCTTTTTACATTTTTTATCTCTGTCACACCCATTTGTTTACCCATTGTGGGCCCGTCGGTGGTTCTTGTTAGATTATTTTTTGTTTCAACCGATAATATTGTTCTCGTATCGAACAGATTAGGATCAGATGGCCTTTACAAATGTAAGCAAGCGTGGTGTTCGACTAAAGAATGTCATGTCACTTTAGTAATTGTAACGAATTTTTAATATTTTGTATCTTTTGTGTTGTTAATAATTTCGCGGGATCGTTGGAAGATGATATCTTAAAGCCTTAGCTTAAAGCGGTTTGGGATTTCGCTTAAATGGTATGAATCGGTTCCCTTATACGATCACATTTAAGGAAGTAAGCGGATGAAATTTTTATACTTAATCTTGACAGCTAAGCAAAAACTTTGGTACCTATGTACCTATACTTAGAAATATTTTTAAGTAATCTTCAACATAGCAAAAATGTGCCTTAATATTTGAAATTCTAGCTTCTGTTTGTTACAACTGTTCATTTTCGGTTTTAATGGAAGTTAGTATTTTCTTGTAGAATAAATAAGCTTATCATTTCAAAATGGGTATCTATTAAATTAAAACAAGAACAGATAAAAATAATTCTATAAAAATTAAAATTATTAATACAGTAATTTTAAAAAAAACACAGTACTTACATAATTATATATATCGAAATTTACATTTCATATGTTTAATTTTAACCTGAATATCAAAATTGTCATCAAAATATAATAGGCCCTTTTTGACATTTGAGAAAGACCCTAGAATGTAACTTGGGACGAAACTTACGACTTAATCACATTAAATGTTTTAAAAAAATACATAATTTTTTTGGCGCGTTAAATAATATGATATATAGGTAGAATAATTTTAATGTTTTCGCGCGCTTTATAGTGGCATGCCATTTCTAATTATTATGAAACGTCTCAAAACAGTTACGTTCTCAGTTTTTTTTTTTTTTTAATACTAGTGTTGTAACCAATTAATCACGGAGTAGTCACGGATCTAAGCACGGATATATAAACATCTCGGTTAAATTAAACTCCATTGCAAGTAATTTGAGGAGCTCTGTTCCAGTGATGACGTCACGTTATCCTTGGCATATCGTAACCGAATCTTATCTCAACGATCCGGTTTACGATGACGCTTATCAATACGTGCTTTAGTTTTAGACTTGATCTTGAACATAAACAGCTGTGAAAGCTTTTTAGACGGCTGTTTATATTTCCAAATCATGCGTATGTAAAATTTTAGGTAATGAAGTGGTTTGGTTGTTATGTAATATAAGTTAGGGTTAAGATCTTAGAATGTAATAAGATTCTCTGAAAAAATACTTACAATAAAGTATGATGTAACTATTGAATAATTACTTACAATTTTGGTAAAGATGTACCTACATGTGTCCTAGTCGATGGCTAGCGAAACAAGCAGCCGACAAGAAACTTAATTATTTTTCACATGAAACAACAAAGTAATGTACTTATCAGGAAAAATAAAAATGAAATCAAATTTAACGCTACAAAAGGAACTAGCTTAAATTCTACTTATGTATATGATAAGTTAGTTTTGATATTTGTAACAGTTTTTGTATTCTACTAATAACATTAATTTATGGACTACATTGTCACCAAAAAGTATTGAATTTCCAGAAAATCAAAACATTCAAATTGTTACAACTATTACGGTTACGATAGGTACTCGTAGCAGACTTGTACTTCGTAATCTACAAATATAAATCCTGGAATATATTTTAAGTTCAATAGCGTGATAGGCCGTATTATAATCAGGGAGACGCTACATAAATAGCCAGAAACGTGCCAACGGTAGGTTTTCATAGAATTGGCACGAAGCGATCCGTTTTGGCAGCTGCTACCGATACACGTAACTTAAGCGATGCGATGGTCGATACGACAAGTTTACAACACTCGCGAGTCCCGGCTGTACGCCTAAATCCGCTGCGAAAGAAAATTTTAGTCGGAAAATATTGAGGACTACGAATAGTTGGTTGTTAGGTGAGCTAGAATGGTTTCGTTTAGATAATTTCTGTTGTTACGTGACCGCTTTTTTGTACAAAAAGCAGCAAGGGTGGAACAGCAAGGGATTTGATATGATATCATATATATATGACTTGCTTAAAAATAATAAATAATACCTACCTAAGTAAATAAAACACAAGTATATATTAGGGTGTGAAAGCGACGGAAGCTTCGATTCGTTTTATGATGTATTTAACAGATGTATTTTAGAACAAAATGTCCTTATGCTCCACTGCTACGTAAATAGGGATAGAATACAAGCGTCAAATATGAATGCCGCTACAACCACATGACTCTACCTTTATCGTACCGTAAAATGACTCTAATGTTGCTCATAATTGTAATAAAAATTCGTAATTCGTAGCACACAAAGTTAAACTAGAATTATTTGTTCGTTCGACATTCATATTCATTTGCATGTTCCATTTCCTAAACGGTCGTTTTCAAGAATATTGCAGCCTGCGCTTTTAGGCTTATCCCGTGACATAAGCGAAGCGACTTAACGAATGTCAACTTTTCTTAGACTTTTTAAAGTAAAACTACGCACGCTTGACTTGGGTAGTAAGCTGGTGAATGCGTGACGAGAGCGTTACGAAAAGTGTGATCGGGCGAGGCGAACGAAGTTGAGAGGGAGATATAAGTTAGTGAACATAGATAGAGAGAGAGTTATGTTTCGTAAGGTTTACTTCAGTTGTGAGTTTCTAAAGCACACTAGTTTTTTTAATGAATATTATTCACATTAATAGGTAATTATGTTTTTTATATAGGAGTCCTCGAGTTTTTGGTTTTATAAAGTGTGTGCTATTAAGATTTAGATTAGAAATAAAAAATGAATATTTCAGTGTTTTTGTATACTCTACTACAAAGTACCTAGGTGAAATATCATTTTAAATTTAAATAAATTGAACGTGATTTATGTTTTTACATCTATTCAAATAGAACAAGAATACCTACATTTTATTATATTGTTAAAATTGACATTGGGAGTACATAAAATGGAATAAAGGATATTTAGGAGTTTGTTCTTTAATTTACATAGGGAAAACGAACAAAGTTGCGAACAACAATTAGCTAGTTGTAACAGTAGTCACTCTCGAGATTGCTAATTTAAAATGTACCTACTTGTAATTTGTATCATCGAGCGATTTGTAACGATGTTGAATCAATGTTTTGTAATATCAAACTAGCTAACTATAAAGCTAAGGTACATAAAATTTTATCAGGTGATTTAAAGTTTAATTTTTGTAGTATAATTATTACTATTTTAAAATATTTTATACAAAACATATATTCGAGAATAAGACCTTATTTATACATGTTCTATTATATCACAATTCGAATATATTTTTAAAACGCTTCATCCTCTATAATAAAACCGCATTATGGTGAATTTTTCGTTTTTAAAAGTGGCAAATTATAGCATAAGCAATGTGCAGTTAAATTAGAGTATTAACATTTTTATGGGCTATTTATTCGGCGGAAGGCTGTTTCGGACAATTGATGGTCTTTTCGATGCGTTTTTAATGCATCTCTATTCGTTGCGAGGTATAAACGGGTAATTACTGGCACTTTTCGAACTATTATACTAGGTTTTGGAATGTTATAGATTACTGTACAAATTGTTCTGTACGAAGATATACAGATTTTTATAGAGCAAAATTATTAAATGTACATTTTACCACACACCTTTTGTACATCCTACGTGGCATTGAAAAAGCAGTGAGATTAAATAACATTTTTATCTATACTAATACTCGTCTTATAAAGCTTAAAAGTTATTTACTTCTCACCATCTAACACGATAACAATCAGAAAACAATAAGCGCTTGAAATCTTCGAGGAGCCATGTGACTACTGTGTAGTGTACACACGTAATTTTATATGTAACTCACAACCCTCTTCCTTACATCGTAATAGGTTAACAACAGTGAAGTACAAGCTTGTTTCATTAGTTCGTATAACGTACGCTATCAGCTCCCCATCCATACCGGGCGTGTGTCCTTTAACTTAAAACAATGGCTGTGCGATAACGCTCGCTTATAAATAATTGGTCTACGATAAGTCTAATTAGCTGGTCGATGTAATCGTTCGTATCTCACGCGGCCGCAGGAAACTGATAATGTGTGTAATTAATTTTGTGTTAACGAAGCTCGCGGAACCGCTGACGCGTGTGTCCGTGGTTACGTCGACTTCTGTTTTTAAAATTGTGTTTGCTCGAAAACGAAAAAAAAAACCGACTTCAATAACATCGATTAGTAATAAATGCGCATTATTATTATTATGGAAACTGGAACCACATGACAAGCACCAGCGAATCGAAAGATTAAAAAAAAAACATAAAAATTGGTACACCCGGTAAAAAGTACAGCTGAATTGAGAACCTGCTGCTTTTTTTCTTCTCTAAAATGTACTATTTCCATGATAACTATAAAGGTATCTTAAATAAAAAGGCTACAATTTTTTTTTTATTTAGTGATGTAAAGTAATCGTTAAAACATTAGAGTTTAAGATAGACCTTAGAGAGAAAGACCTGTAATTCCTGAGCTTTCAAAAAAAAATCGACTTTAATAATATTTCCATATTTTAAAAACTATGTAAAAAAAAACTATTTTGTTATTTTAAAAGGCTAAATAAATTCAATAAAATGGAACGCGTCTTTACCACTCGTGCGCTATTTGTTCACATTGCTTCTGCGTCGATAACGTAGTTATCTCAACGAGATTGACTTTTATAGCCAAGGAACTGAGAGATACCAGGAAACAAACACGTCTGATTCACTTGATATAATAAGAACAATCGCGAATTCTACTACAAACATGCATACACACATACATAGCTCTATAGACGTATAGTGTACCTTCTGGTCCATTGACGCCATTTGCAGCGATGTTGCTTTTCGTGCTCCAGGAGTTGTGGGTTCGGTTCGGTATTATTATATGTACATATATTTAAGTACATTTACGGAAAACAATATGTAGCTTTGTCAATCGGCTGTTGTCTACAACTCAGGCATTAAATTGCCTACTTTAGGCACACACGATCGTGTGTGTATGTTAAAAATATTTATTTACTAGCTACTGCGCGCGACTTCGTCGGCGTGGACTCCGCTCCTATTGGTCTTAGCGTGATGATATATAGCCTATAGCCTTCCTCGATAAATGGGCTATCTAACACTGAAAGAATTTTTCAAATCGGACCAGTAGATCCTGAGATTAGCGCGTTCAAACAAACAAACAAACAATCAAACAAACAAACTCTTCAGCTTTATTATATTAGTATAGATTTAAGACTAGTTGTACCCTCGACTTCGTTCGCGATTTCTATCACTTTAATTAAGATTATAAGGATAAAACCTGCGCTACCTTATGATGAGCCGTATGTTCAAAAATTTATATAGGTACATTTCTAGTTTAAAGTTATTTACCTACATATTACTAGCTGCCAGAGGCGGCTCGTACTAAAGAACGCTGGTGCAGTGTAGTCCCACTCCAAATATAAATTTTACCTATGTAATTTTAAATCTTATATTTCTTTATATTAAATAGTATATATACTATACTAATAAATCAATGGTAAGCTCTAGTTTTTCGTATATTTTTTTGTGAACCCCCGTCAAAAAATGTCACGAACCGCCTCTGATAGCTCAGCTGTCCTCACGAACTATGCCGCCATTTATTTATTTTTAATTTTGCAAGAAAAATATCGCGGTCATTGATCGAAATAAAATATAGCTTATATTTTAAGTTGGACAAAATTACATGTCTGTGCAAAATTTTATTAAAATCGATCGACGAAACACGAGACTAAGTACCTATATATTATATAGATTAAACAATACTTTTATACATTTTTAAGATTTGATTGGAAAATAAGGCTGCACAACATTTATTCCAACTGTTTCTTTAATATATTTAATAGCTACATACATAAATAAAATGACAATATTTTGTATCGTATATGGTTTACGTAAAAATTTAAGACTTTATACCCACCACTTTCAAAAACTAGTTACTATATCTGCTTAACTACAAAACATTAACAAAGATATCCATTTAATTACAGATATTAATAATATTTTTAAAAAGTAAACTTATATTTTGTACCGTTCACTATCTACCCCATTACGCGTTATCAGGGAGCCTTGAGTCGCAGTCGTGATAACATCTACTGAAATACGACGCAGATAACGGAGGGGTAGGTATAGACGTATATTA
The DNA here is from genome assembly GCA_905220545.2 of Melitaea athalia. NCBI lineage: Eukaryota > Metazoa > Arthropoda > Insecta > Lepidoptera > Nymphalidae > Melitaea > Melitaea athalia. The sequence continues at coordinate 3,263,690 of HG992179.1, forward strand.
TATACCACGGCTTTGTCTCTAGATATAAGATATAGGACAGTTTTAGAAAATTGAAGCGAATAGAGCGACCGCTAAAGCGGCAACGCGTTACGCGGTCAGTACTAGGATGGGTGACCACCCGGGAACACCGCGTGTCGTTGGCTTTTTGTTTTTTTTTTCGATTAGTTTTTTTTTTTTGTATTTTCAATTTTTTTTCAATTCGTTTTTTTTTATTCGTTTTTTTAATTAGTTTGCCAAAGAAGTTTAACTTCTGACATGTGCACTTTGTACGGACGCAATTTCTTTTTATACACATTAATATGGTGGCCATAAAGCGCACAGTTCGACTGATGGTAAAAGATCACTGTAACCTATGAACGCGACATAACATTAGGAGCATCGCAATGTTGTCGACAAAAATGCACACGCGCGTCTAACAAAAATTCTATTTGTCAGCGTTGCACTTATCGCAGTAGAGTGAATATTTTCACATTTAGAGTTCCACAAACACGTGATATTTATATGCTTGGATGTAAGTTACATAGGCATTTTATTTGACAAGGCATTCCATATCTATTTCTAGAACCTACTACATTCCCTTCTCTATCATAACAACAAGACTTTCCCCAGCACTGAGATATCTCGGACCGTTTCATTACAATAAAGTAAGTTACAAAAATATTAAAAGCGTGCCCTTTTAAAATTTATTATAACAATATCATGCGAACAAGCAATACAACACGGAAAAGTAAACAAACATTAACCTAAAAATATTTATTATACAAGCAGACCCGATAGCGATCTAAGGATTTATACGACGTTGATAAGGCGGGCGGCGATAAGTGCTGATAACGCCCGCCCGCCCTAAGATGCAACCTGATTATATACCGCGCGTTATCAGAAGCCCTGAGGCCCGGTGTATAGAGTAATATTGGTGTAGAGAAATCTTGTGGTTTTATCTTTACGATATTTAAAACTAGTAATGTTTTGTGACTTGGCTCTTATAGTTTTTATTTAAACACCAAGAATACTCCTGATCCCAAAATGTTTAAGAATTAGGAAATAGTGTGCTGTAAATGTATGTAACTGTTAGTGATAAATCGTTTTTTTTAAGTGTAACTTCTTTAGGCGCATGAGGGGTAAAATTTGGAGTCAAGAACGGTCAGTACTTGGATGGGAGGAACACCGCGTGACGTTGGCTTATTGTTTTTTTTTCAATTTGTTATTTTTTTTGTATTTTAAATTCGTTTTTTTATTAGTTTTTTTTATTTCGCTTTTTTGAATTAGTTTGCCAAAGAAGTTTCTCTTCTGACTGATTTTTTTTTTAATAACAGAGTAAAATCACTTCTCTAAAAAAGAAAATTAGTTTTTTTATCAATACAAGTGTTAGTTTATTCAACACACTTATATATGGCGTAGGAACGTTATCTATCTGATCTTTTAAAAAACGGCAGATCACCGTAAGATGATTTACACACACACATAAAGAACGTCAAAAAAATATCATTAGTAAGTAGTTAGGTTGTGACGTCATTACACATCAAAATGGCGTCCGCAATAAATCACTAACACATTTCAATTGATTTTTTTTATATATATTTCTACACAGCAGTTTGGAAACTAATGCGAAATACACGTTGATATGGCGGGTGGACATAAATGCTGATAAGGTCCGCCCGCCCTGAGATGTCGTCTGATTAAATAGCGCTCTTCATCAAAAACTCGAGGTTCGCGTATAGATAGATTACAGATATGACGGACATATTTTTTGCAAACGTCACCCATCTTTTATTTTCGTATTGTTCTGAAATTGACACAAAAAGTTCTAATAAATGTTTAACAATAAGTAGGTGTTTTTAAGTTAAAATTTTTGCAAACGTCACCCATTTTTTATTTTATTATTATTCTGAAATTGACACAAAAAGTTCTAATAAATGTTTAACAATAAGTAGGTGTTTTCAAATTAAAAAATTAATTATTGTAAATCAGTCTTTACATATTTTTAATGTAAAAAAAGAAGATAACCTGTAATACATCACAGACATCACAGGTCAGCAGGAACACTAAAATCCTAAAATGACCCGACTAAAAGACTAAAGAAGGAGTGAAAGGGTTAACAGAACAAGTCGTCAAGTTCCTAATAAAGAAAGTTAAATAACAAAATAATTCTCATACTATAGTTATTAAAGTACATATATTTCAATAGAAATGAATCGACGAAATGTATGTTCGTTATTACAAGGACAAAGTCGTCAGTCAGTCAGTCATTCAGTTCAGTTCAGCCTTTTGCAGTCTACTGCTGACAAAAGGCCTCCTCAAGTTCGCGCCAGACATCCCGTTTTTCTTTCAAGGCTTTGACTATTTTTGATTGACATTAAATATTTTATACAACCTTGATCGCCCTCAAGAACTGAATCAGAACGGTGAAAAAAGCGGTCTTCGAAAAAATCAATACAGATATACAAAAGAATTCTGATTTAAAGTTTCGTAACACGAAGAAGATTGGGCGGCCGATAGCGCTGATACCGCCCGCCCACCGACGCGATCTGATAAAGGTGACGTGTTATCAGACGGCGGAGGATCTCGACGCCGCTGATAACGCTTTGAATGGTTTCGTTTTTTATTTTTTATTTAAGATTTTTTTTTTAATTTAAATAAAAAAGTTTGAAGTGATTGACGTATTTATTTTTTAAGTACCTGGGTGACCGAGCCTAGCTCGGTATTTTCATTTTATTTTTTGTTTTTCTTTTTTTTTCTCGGTATTTTTATATTTTAATTTTATTTATATAATAAATCACGAGTGAAATTAAAAAAAAGAAAGAAAGAAAATAATAATCTGGAGACTGAGATTCGAACTCAGGTCAACACGATTTGACACCCGCCGATTTCCTAATTACGCTGTTACAGCTATGTTGACAGTAGTGAAATTAAGCTTCGTATTCTAATGATATTTTTTCATTGCCTAAAAACATGGATAAAACGACATTTTTTTTAAATGAATCCTAGCTAGATCAATTTTTTGCCCCTGAAATCCCCTGTATACTGAATTTCACGAAAATCGTTGGAGCCGATTCCGAGATTCAAATTATATATATATATACTAGCGACCCGCCCCGGCTTCGCACGGGTGAAATGCCGATACTAAATATACTACACACTTTGAATTTCAAGTCTCTTACTTCAAAAACATAGGACTTGCATGCAAACTTCCAACCCCCGTTTAACCCCCTTAGGTATGGAATTTCGTAAAACCCGTTCTTAGCGGATATCTACTCCCTATAAGGGACCTACCTGCCTAATTTCAAGTTTGTAGGTGTATTTTTCATTCGACTTTCATACAAACTATCATCCCCTGTTTTACCCAAGAGGGGGTTTATTTCCCAAAATACATTATTAGTACACCTCAACACTATCTATAGAGCATACATTTTGAATTTCAAGTCTCTTACTTCAAAAACATGGGACTTTCATACAAACTTCCAACCCCCGTTTAACCCCCTTAGGGGTGGAATTTCGTAAAATCCGTTCTTAGCTGACCTCTACTCGGCGAAAAGAATATTCCTACCAAAATTCAAGTCTCTACGTCTTATGGTTCCAGAGATATCGTGATGAGTCAATGGGTGGGTTACTCTTTTATATATATAGATATATATATATATATATATATATATATATATATATATATATATATATATATATATATATATATATATATATATATATGTATGTATATACAAGAATTGCTCGTTTAATAGTATAAGATAAGATAAGATATTTTTAGTTTTCTTTGACACTGTTAAAATATTTATGATATAATAAGTTATATTATGTTTACATACATCCAACAAACGGTATATCTATGTAAAACATTTGTAAAGAGGATTTACTACATAGAAAAATCAATTTAAATACCCTGTACTTCTGTACGTACTGTGTGTCTATAGTTTATACTGTAGCAAAAAAAAATTGAAATTAAAAATTGTAAGAGATTAACCCTCTTGCTGCTTCTGAAAACAAACCAGTCCCTTACCACTCATATCTTAGTGTACCTTCTTGACACTAACTTATTAAAGTCGATAAATAATTCGTATATTTCGCAGTTCTCTACGTTAACAACTTAACACATCTATGGCGAGTATGAATAAGCGGTGATGTAGGAATCCGTCAAACAGATGAGATAAGGACGTGAACTTTTGCTGTTTGCGCTCCCTTCGCCCCCCTCACACAACCTCCTATATCTCACCCCCCACTACAATATAAACGTTTAATGTGTGTTTAAAATATTAAACATTATCTATTTAAGTTATATTTTAGTCAGGATAGTAAATGATTTAAAATGATCTTTGACATCTGTATTCATCAATTCACATTGGAGTTGCATTGCACATTAAGTTATAATTTCTTTGTCACATATAGAGAAGAACTCTTTGCCCAACTGTGGGATTTTTACTAAAATTTTTATCATGAATTATCAAGATTTTTACTTATTAACATAATAATGTAATTAAAAGTTATATTTGAGTAAGTGTTTACGATTTATCATTTTTACGTATTTTGTTTCATTGCAATGTTTTTGAAACAATAATGTTAACAGTTACTTGTTTAGCTTTAAAAAGTTCTGTTTCATAGTCCATAAAGATCAGATCATCATCAGAAGTTTGTTTAAGTTAGAGATATTATATAATTCCTCAATAGTTTCTTACAGAAAGCAAAATTAACACAAGAACACAAAAATGGGGAAAGTACATAACGTTATATAGTAATAATAAGTAAGTAAAAATATTAAGTTTCATAACGAACCAAAGAATTCAGCCTGAACTGCTTACAACGTGGCGCTGATAACCTACTTACCTGCAAAAAAAAAGGTGAAATTAAATAACATTAAAATATCATTACCCGCAAGGAGTCACGACCTCGAATGACTGCAATTGACCTATAAATTGACGGGTTAAGTTACAAGCGGATAGCAATTTTGACGTAATCAAAAAGCTGTTTCAAAGTGTAACAGTCACAAAAGTCTTATTTTAACGTACTAATTACGTTCTGATAAACATTTAAATTATTTGGTCTTAAAAGTTTACTAATATTTAATTAGAATGCGTAAAGAAACTTTAAAATTGAAGCAAAAAAAAAACATTAACGCAGTGTATCTACACTTGAAAAATGATATAACAAAATTTTCCACTAGTCAGTATAATCGAAAATAAATCTCAATCGCCCTATGCTTATCAATTGCACCACACACTCGCAATAGTATATTAGGCATGTATATATTATTTCTTGAAAAAATCTGCAGTAATATGCAAATCAGATGCTATCTAGATCTAGACCGACACACGCGCCCTGGCATGTGCCGTAGGAAACCTATCGTTATTATATGCTCCATGTATTATTACTCGAGCGGGAAATAATCGATATAATTATGTTAAGTGTATTTCGATTTTGTTTTACATAAATATTAACATACGACATATATTTCAACCATTAAAACAGTAACATATTTTTTGATGATTATTATTTCTCTATTTAACATGTATGTTAACTTTTTAATACCAATAGGTTGACAAATAGCATACGTTCTGTCTGAAGTAGATACGGTAATATTTGGGTGCCTACAACACGGGAAGCATAACAAGCACACTTCTGACCCTATTGCTGTAAATACAGTGAATACCCATGAACGCTGGTAACTTTACTGGCCACAAGAACTGCTTACTTTACTGATAAACTTACTTACTTAACTGGTAACTTTACTGGCCACAAGAACACTCTGTATTGGCCACAAGTACTCAAGAGCATTAATATTTGGGCAGTAATCTTTTGTAAGATTTAGGTACGTCTCCAGTCGGATTGCTCCAAAATTTGAACAAGATATTTTCTGCTGTTTCCTACCTCATTATTTGTTATCAATTTATTTTCCTGTGTATAATATTAGAATAGGTTATAATTAGTAGAATATTCTTAATGAATTATTTTCTATATTAAAATGGAAAAACTTTTTCGGATTTGATCGCGGTTTATTAAGTTTTTAAATTCCCGACGTTTCGGATACTTTACAGCAACCATGGCCACGGAAGCACTGAGAAATTTATTATTGAGAAATCCGAAAATGTTGTTTCATTTCAGTGAATAAAATTCGCGTAAACATTAAAAAACAATATTTTCATTAAGTTAATTTCAAAGCTAGTTTCACTCATCATAGTTACTTTCATTTATATATGTTCCGCTTTTATTTATTAAGTAAAAGATGTACGAATAAAATATACAGTTTTAAAGGACCGATATATACGTTCTCATACATAGCGTAGTGACTATGAAAGGAATCGCATAGAAAAGGATACGGTATACGTTTCGAAAATCAGAAATAGCGTCGCTACAAAGAGCGCCGGTCCGCTCGCCACCGGCTATCACGGCCGAAAACTCTTATCAGCGCCACTTTTCACGTTTTTCACAGATCTACCGAGCGCCATATTACCACGGATACTCGAATGATTTAGTAACTTGACACATTATTTATATAAATAGTTTTACAATTGTGCTAATACTGTACTGTAGCTGAAGTTTGTTTGTATAAATTAAAAAAAAATTTAAGTAGTATAATTTCTCCTTTTTGCCAAATAATAGTCACTGACAATTATAGACTTAAAATTATCATATACATAGGTCAAGTATATAGAGTATATAGTAAATGCGAATGAAAGTGTATTTGTGTTATTCTTATCTATCTTTGAATAAGTATAGTGTAAGTTAGTTGATCTATTTAATAGAAACAGGTTGTCTATAAAATAGCACGTACTTTATACGTATAGTTATAGCAAATAATAAATTTAAGCTCGAAATTGTATGTAAGTCATTAAGCACTAATAAATATCTCCGCTAAATGACATTAAATCATTAAATTATAGTTATAATAATAATAATAATAATAATAATAATAGTTTATTTCAGACGATGGTCCATACAATGAAAAGCATACAAAAATAATTTACGTAAAACAAAGAAAATACAACAAAATAAATCAATTTCAAACACAGACAATTATGTTATACCGAATATAATTACAAGCTTTTGCAATGTATGTATGTAAGTTTAATGTAAGTTCGGGTGAAATCTTGCAACTCAATTTTCTGTTTAAAGAAACTTTATTCTCATAAAGAATACAATTCACTTATATGAGAACATAAAATTAAAATTATTACCAAAAATCGTATATGTGCGGCGATACAGAACAACAGTCACAAAAAAAAATTCCAAATCATTCAATCAATTTATTTAATTTACTTGTTTACAAGCAAATCTCGCGACAAGCTTTTCTATCATATAGATTATGTGTAATGACTTTATAAGTAGATAGTAAAAGTTTTAAAGTAAAAATTTATTTTTTTCGTTTTAGCGCATTCAAATAAAAGCTTGTTTTTTAAAAAGGTTTTTTTACTTTTAATTTATTAAATTATAATAATATAGACGACGCAGCAGCCACAGCGCTGGAGTGTGGCTGCTGCGTTAGTGGTTACGGGTTTGATCACATGGCATATATTTGTATTGTATTGGCCATACCAACATTTGTCGTGGTTTCCAGACCCCCAACATAGGAGTGAGTCCTAGTGGGGGCCATTGAGTGTGAGGCCTTTATTTATTTATTTGTGTTTAGTAATTTAATTATGATTAATCTGAAGTTACCACTGGAGCTTCATTCATGTCTTGCATGAAATACAGCGTCACTAAACCCACACATCTTTATTTACGTACCTACTGCACCTACCTTTAGAACTTTGTATTTTTACTTATCGATCGATTCAGCCTATAATATCCCACTGTTGGGCATAGGCCTCTTCCCCATGTGGGAGAAGGATCGGAGCTTAATCCACCACGCTGCTCCAATGCGGGTTGGCGGATATATATTATTATGGCGGATATTTTTAACCGACTTCCAAAAAAGGAGGAGGTTCTCAATTCGACACGTACCTTTGTTTTTTTTTTTACTTATATAGACAGTGACATCAAAACCCATGGTAGTGGCATGGAATAGGAAGCCGGCCAGTGATGTTACGATATGGGGTTTATTGAGCGTTGTAAATGGCTAATGTTCGCGATAAGATAGTAACACGCTAACTGCAAAATGTGTATCACGGAATTAAAAGTTTTCGATGATTTTTATCTCAGATATGATAAGACTTATTAAATCCAATAGCGTAGATTAACTTTTTAGAGATGGAGGACCTGTTGTCAAAATGTACATTTTGCTACGGACCACTAACTGTTTTTGGGGTAAAATCTGGAGTACGTACTTAGTTATTAAACATTTTTAATATCATATCAAAAATACCGACCGTTCCAGTGGGGATCGAACCCGCACCTCCGACTATCCGTGTCTGCGCTCTTAGCCAATTAAGCTATGGAACGATTTACTCGTCGATGATCATATTTATTTATTTATTATTTATTTAACAATTTTTGTACACTAGAAAACAATATACAACAAATAGCACAAAACAATGCTAGTACAAAGGCACTACTTATCCCATGATGGAATCTCTTCCAGTAGTCCTGCCACAGGAAAATTATAAAATAATCGCAAAATTAGCGTGTACAATAAAAATAAAATAGAAATACTAAAAAATACTAAAAATAAATATATATGATAAATACGTAATACTACAATTTGAAAAGCATACATACATAAAAAAAGTATAAGTCATAATTTATATTTACAAAATATTTCATCACCCACAGACCGTAAATTTGTTATTAAAATTTTTGAATTATAGATTAAAAATGTCGATTATTTTTTTCTTATAATTTTCCTCATTTGTCGCAGACAACGTATATTACTATCAAAACACAGCGCGGAACCCATAGGCTCTCATTAGCCTTATCTGGTAGACGGTATTGTTGAAGTGAATAACTATCGGCTAATGAGTCGATACAGCGGGTTCGAAGCCGGCGATAACAGCTATCTACACCTGCCTCCTGTTCGCCATAACCTTCTTCTGACCTTTGTTTGTGAAACTAGAAATTGTTAAAAACAAATTGAAAATAAATAAGTTTTTATCTGATCACTAACTAAACTGATTAAATAATTATTTATCTAAATAAATAAATAAATCTGTTTAACAGATACCTTGTCTAAAGTTGAGCCTAGTTTTGAAAAAGTTTTATGTTGATAATATCTAGAATTTTACAGATAATATTAAAAGCAAAATTAAAAATACTTCGTTCAAGTAAGCTGCAAAAGCACTAACGAATCGTCATTTTAAAAATTATATTTGTATTAATTTATAGTAAATTAATTATGGTTAAAATAGAATTTAATATGGAATGTAGATTCTGCAGAGAAGAATCGGTAAGAAACTTCGTAGTTACTCTTAAAAAATATGTCTTGTATAAAATAAGTATTTATTTTGCAAGATATAACTAAAGTGTGGCTACAATTTTTATTTGGAGTAGTAATAATTAAATAGTATTGTATAATTTGTATATAATGACACTAATAACAAATGCGAACATAGAAAATAAGAATTATATTTGTAGGCTACCTACGCTGTTTTTTATATTTACCTACCCTCAATCATTCTATTATTCGAGTCGTTCTGACGTGTATGTCAGTACCTGTGATTATTCGAGTCATTCTGTCGTCGGCTAAGGCATTCTTGGCTCTGGCGTGGTGCGGTGCACTTGTGTATTCTGCTAGTAGCTTAACCTCGACTCTTCTAATAGTTAGTTTGTGTACACGAATTAATTGTTACTTATTTAGTTAGACAGCGTGGGCAGCTCGAGCAGTGGATGGGGAGCGTTTGATACGTATCTTTGGAGGGCCCTCCTTAACCCTACACTTGGGTCGCAAGTCCCAGGCACTGACTCTGAGCTGTCCCTCTGCCACGCGATAGATCCGGCGCCCGCTCGGTGAGTACATTGAATACTAAGTAACTATTTGGTGTTAAATTACATTGCTAATTAACTATTCTGGCCATCCGTCATCCTCTCCTCACTTCTGATTCCTACATCAGAAGTGGGATGCAACCTTAACGACCCACATCGCGAAAGCCGTGCGCCGAACAATAAGCAGTGTGCAATTAAGTTGCAATATTTCGTGGTGATAAGTAGGTACATCGATATTTTAGTTCTTTTCGGTCGTTCTGTTGTGTTCTTATCGGTGTACAAGGGTTTTATTCAGTGTTATTTGTTGAATTTAATTTTATAGTTAATGATTTTTGCTAATAGATTTTGCGATTCTGTTTTTATTTCGATTCAGTTACAATATTAGATTGTGAGTGTGATTGTAGTGCGAGCTTGCAGCGCGTTCTAGGTCCAGATCTAGCGAAAGGCAAAGCGTATCGAACCGATTCGTTGCGTACTATCCGAGTTTTTAAGAGTGAATACTCATTTTTCATATTTCGCGACAAGGTCCACCCTCACTTTAATGACTCTCTTCGCTTACGGTATCGAAGCTATTTTTCGGAAACTAGAACTGTTTCCATAGGATAGTTTGAAATAATTGTAATTTGTAGTATTCTGAACTCAGTTCAAAGTTAAAATATTAAATGCTGCGAGCGTAGTTGTAGTATTTAGGTTGTTAAAGTTTTTGTGGTTACCCACTTGTTTGTGATAAAGTGTTAATATCGTCTTAGCTTGAGTATTTCCGATTACCCGAATATTTTTTTGTGTTTGTTACACGATATATCTTACACGATATTTTAACTAATATTATTTGTCGAAGTACCGAAAGAGCGTAAAATTAAAGACGCCATCTTCCGAATAGTTAATACTAATTTTCTGATTTAGTCAGTCACCATTTTTATCATCTGTTGGCGGGATTCTTGTAATTTGCAAGTGAATAAGCAGTTATTGTTTAATTACGTAGTTTTAATTATTACGTGACGTATAAGTGATTGCTGTGATAATAATAATTAATTTGATATAGTTAAAAGTGTGTATCGTGAACTATAGATTTGAAGTGAGAAATGAGTGTTTCTTTGAGGGTTTTAGTCTTTTTCTACCTTTGATGGATTTATTTAAACTGTTTAAAAGTTGTTTTAGTTGTTCTGTTTAAGAACGTTTAAATTACAGAGAGTTAATTGATAACACCTTGGTACAATCGTAAACCTATTACAACAATAGTTATAGGTAGGTCACCTAAAATTAATAATTTTGTTTATGAGTAGGTAACTATTGAAAATTCTTACTATATTCGTTTGTTTTCTTTTAACAGTTCAAGAAAATTTGAAATTAGTGACTCCCTCACACGTTACCGATTTGATTTGAAATCGATTTTAGTTAAGAAGAAATTTCAATCGATTTAATGAAATATTTTTAGTTAAAAAAAAAAATTAATTGTTCCGTTATTAGTTATTTTAGTTAATTACGTAGCTAGTTTGTTAAATAAATAAGTAGACAGGTGTGTGATTTTCTAACTTGATTTCGACTTTATTAACCACGCGTTTTAAAGTTAAATGACACTAACGCGTGAGTAGTACATTTTAAGGCAGTCGTTGTAGGTAACTGTTGAAATTCTTATGTTTCCATCTATGCTAAAAATTGTTGAGTAACTTTGCGAAGCAAGGGTTGTAAATGGAACTGTATGATTTCGATAATTCCTTCATAGAGACAGCTAGGCTTTTTAATATCTTTGGCGATTTTGTTCTGTTACAAAATGAGGAGCGTAATCAAACGAAACTTGATCCGAAATATTGAGGTCCTTTTCACGTAATAAAAGTTCTCGAAGGTAATCGGTATACCCTTAAAGCTTAAATTGTCAACGTACCTACAAATTTGCTCACGAAAGGTTAAGAAAAATGCCAGCACGTCATGTACCAGACGATATTGATGTAATGATTGATGTGTTCAACCGTACCAGTCTAGTTATTTAGTAGTCGTAGCCCTGTAGAAGGTGTCTCTTGGGGCAACCCAAGAGTTCATGGGTTTGCGTTGTGCTTTTAACTCTGACCGTAGCGTGTAGTCACAAGAGGTGACTGACACGGGTGATCCATTCGATTGATATGCGTACTGAGATGTATGTGACTGACACATGTACTGTGATTACTCTTCGCCTAGAGAGCCGTGGTGTTAGAAGTCTTTACTCGAGGTTTTCACAAGCTTGTTGTCGAAGTAGAGTACGTCTATAGTTTTGGCTGTGATGATTTTGATGGTACATGGCTGTGGTATTTGAGTGAAGTGATTAGTTATCACTTTCATGCGAACAACGTATATGTACGTCATATATTGGTAGATATGATATGGCACAACGTACTATTACGTTCAACAAAAACTCGATTTATTGAGCACAACGTAATGGTACGGTGTCTGGCCATACTAATGTTTAAAAGTTCGGTTGCTGTGCCACAACATATCGAATTCTAAAAATTGTAGTGCTACACCACACCGATTTTATTTTGCCTTCTTTGATGGCATTCCGTACTGATACTAAGTACCCACTAGTAGCGCACAACGTCACTATACGTCGTTTCGCCTAAGAAGTTTTATTACATTAATCGACTTGTGCCGCGTCGCGGGGGTGTGCGTGCGCCGATTCTGTGTTCACGTGGAATATTGACCTTATATATGTTATATCAATTTATTTTACTTTTTGAAATAAGTCTGAATGTGTTCAAAATACATATTTTGTATTTTTTGTTTGTTTTAGATATGTAAATTGGACCAAAAAAGTGACCATTGTAGCATAGCGTATCTTAACGTCGACGTCTTAGTACGTCAGAGCAATATATTTAAATACTAATGTCATCAGCTATTTGCACAACGTCATTAGACGTCGCTTGAATTTCTATGAAAAAATGATGTGCAATATCGCATAGACCTACAATATTGGTATGTTCGCGTGAAAGTGTTATAATTGGTTTAATGACAATATTATGATTCAGATTATTGTAAAGTTCTTGAAACAAACTAAGTTTTGAGCGTAGAGTTTGTATACTTTCCCCTTTTACGTAGAGTTTGACTGAGTATAAAGTACTGTTGTGGCCTTTCTTCTACTCCAGGTTAACCATCACACAAGGGCGTGTGCTAGCAGGATGGTCGTGACTTGTCCTTTGTTACTTATATAGTTTATTAATTGAGGTGAAACCGGTCCACACTGACCTATACTGGTCTATTCTGGTAATAATTAGTTAATTCTTGGTTTTAATGGCTTTCAGTTATGCCAAAGAGCACTGTCGATTTTGGATAATAAGCAATCCCAGAATAATTCAGATACTATGACTGCCAACTCTGATACTATGACTGCTACATCTGATACTATTTGTAACAACTATGATACTGTCTGCCAACTCGTATTTTGTGCGATCTGAACCTGTCAACATTATGATACAAGCTGATGTTTACAGAACTAACGACAGTACTTAAGAGATGAATGGTAAAATGAAAAACAAAGAGACAATTGATTTCAGTAAATGAGATAACTTTAAGAAACAAAGGTGGCAAATAAAACTACGAGTATGTAATAAGTACTAAGTGATTAGTAGAACCGATTTAGTAGTAGTAGTAGTACTAACTTGTGTAACTTTTGCCTGGTAAGACTGAGGAAGAGACTAAGTTCTATAATGTTTTCGACCTACGAACAATCATCATGACTATTTGACTTGACTTGATCTCATGACTCTTACACGATGTAGAAATTCACGCTGAACTAGACAGAGCTGATTAGTAGGTGAGAACGCTTTTTGGTTTGTATTGGTCGAAAGGACAGTGCCATCCGGGCCATACCGTGCGCGGTTGGTCGAAGGGATGCACCCGTCCGGGCCATACTGTTGGTTTGCGCTGGTCGAAAGGACAGTGCCATCCGAGCCATACCGTGCGCGGTTGGTTGAAGGGATGCACCCGTCCGGGCCATGCTGTTGGTTTGCGCTGGTTGAGGGGACAGTGTCATCCGGGCCATACCGTGCGCGGTTGGTTGAAGGGATACACTCGTCCGGGCCATGCTGTTGGTTTGAGTTGGTCGAAGGGACAGTGTCATCCGGGCCATACCGTGCGCGGTTGGTTGAAGGGATACACCCGTCCGGGCCATACTGTTGGTTTGTGCTGGTCGAAGGGACAGTGTCATCCGGGCTATACCGTGCGCGGTTAGTTGAAGGGATACACCCGTCCGGGCCATACTGTTGGTTTGTGCTGGTCGAAGGGACAGTGCCATCCGGGCTATACCGTGCGCGGTTAGTTGAAGGGATGCACCCGTCCGGGCCATACTGTTGGTTTGTGCTGGTCGAAGGGACAGTGCCATCCGGGCTATACCGTGCGCGGTTAGTTGAAGGGATGCACCCGTCCGGGCCATACTGTTGGTTTGTGCTGGTTGAAGGGACAGTGCCATCCGGGCTATACCGTGCGCGGTTAGTTGAAGGGATGCACCCGTCCGGGCCATACTGTTGGTTTAGGTTGGTCGAAAGGACAGTGTCGTCCGGGTCATACCGTCCGCGGTTGGCTGTGAGGACACACCCGTCCGGTCCAACTTGCTTGTTTGTTGTTGAGAGAACTAACTGAAGGCCAGACTGTTTGTAATGATGAGTGATGCGCTGCTGGAATCTCACCTTCTATAGTGGGTGACGATTTAGACCAGCAGGTTTGAATTGTAGGATGTAGGGGTTTTCCTATTGTAAAACTAGACTAGTGTTACTTACCATATTGATATGACTGTAATGATGATGATGTTAACCATATTCAGACTGGTGTGACTGAGTGACTTACTAACTGAAACCAATTATTTCTAGTCGGAATGTCCAGCTTGGACGGAATCAGATATTAAGATGTTGGATAGATTTTTGTCAGGATAGTCGAGCGATATTTTGTTTTTGCTTACAAATACCTAAGATTTTAATAAATAGCGCGCGAGGACGCGCGCACATCAGGACGGCCGTGTAGGCTACCTACGCTGTTTTTTATATTTACCTACCCTCAATCATTCTATTATTCGAGTCGTTCTGACGTGTATGTCAGTACCTGTGATTATTCGAGTCATTCTGTCGTCGGCTAAGGCATTCTTGGCTCTGGCGTGGTGCGGTGCACTTGTGTATTCTGCTAGTAGCTTAACCTCGACTCTTCTAATAGTTAGTTTGTGTACACGAATTAATTGTTACTTATTTAGTTAGACAGCGTGGGCAGCTCGAGCAGTGGATGGGGAGCGTTTGATACGTATCTTTGGAGGGCCCTCCTTAACCCTACACTTGGGTCGCAAGTCCCAGGCACTGACTCTGAGCTGTCCCTCTGCCACGCGATAGATCCGGCGCCCGCTCGGTGAGTACATTGAATACTAAGTAACTATTTGGTGTTAAATTACATTGCTAATTAACTATTCTGGCCATCCGTCATCCTCTCCTCACTTCTGATTCCTACATATTCAATCAAATGTAGTTACTGTCATTACATATCTAAATAAATAAACTTAAAAGACATTTTAAAAAAAAACAACAAGCAGTTCCCGCTCAAATGTTTCGTGTTGACAGCTCTCGTATTTGGATGATAAGATTATTAATCTACCCATTATAAATACTGGTTATTATAATTTTAAAATTTGTTTCATTATTAAAAAAAAATATTGCATTTTATTTAATAATAATATATTTAAACTCATAAAAATCGCAGACACATGTAATTTTTTTTGAGATTTTTTTTTCTCAATTAAATTTATAATGTCGTTGGTGACGTAATAAATACTCTATACTGATTTTCTGTTTCTGTAAAAGTGTGAGATTATATACGAATTACTCATATTTGCCTGTTTGTATACATGTGAAGGGTAAATGTCAAGCATAAAGATCACAGCTAAATAACACTGCTGTCAAGTAGTCTTGTTCCTGTGGTGAGTAAGGTGACCAGAGCTCCTGGGGTGATTTGGGGTAGGGTCGGCACGCGCTTGTGATGCTTCTGGTGTTGCAGGCGTCTATAAGCTACGGTAATCGCTTGTTTGCCGACTTGGATAGAAAAAATAATAATAATAATACGTTCGAAAATTGCGCGTACATCGTGCATACAGATGATTCATTAATATATATATATATATGTATTTACCGCTTGTTCTAAGATTGTCGAGATAATAATCATTATTAACAAGAAATGACACAGAAAGTAATTAACAGTGATTGTGAAAGTTGACGTTTTTTATTTGATTTGGTTACCTGTTGAAGTGTAGTCTTGTCTGTGTCAAATATGTTAATAGTTTGGAGAGGTTGTAAGCCATTTTTCAGTTTTTTTTTTGTTCTGGAAAAGTTAATCAAATTTAAATTAAAAAGTCTAATTTTAAGGTTTTCGATAGTGTATTTTATATTTGTGATATATGTAAGCTACTCGATAAGCTTCTCTACTTAAAGAAAGGTATTGAATTTTAACCCACTACACTGTTCCAGTGTGGACTTGCGAGATTCATGTCTCGAAGATAATTTATTATGCTCACGATTTTCCTGTTAAGCTGGATTTATTAATATTGTAGAGAAAAAAAAATTAGCTAGTAAAAAATGTTTGTACTTTCTATTATATGTATATAGGTACATATGCTACTGGCCATTTTGACCCCAGATGACTCATAAAAAAACGATAATCATTATTCAATAGTAATATATGTAACAGTAAAAAAATCCCACGTCATCACCTAAACCGTATTAAAAAGTAAACAGCATGGTGATAAAAACGCGAATATATTAAGATACCGAACATTTTCAAGGAATTAATTTAGCTTATCCAAGGCCTCTATAGATTGATACAGCGACACGTGCAGCCTTTGTTATCAGTGTGTTAATTATCATTGAAAGAAGGGTATCGGAAGTAGAGCAGCCAGCAGATGTGGTGCTACGTTTCCGTGGAGTTTTCTTTTTTTTGTAAAAGATAATTTAAAAAGTTTCTATATATTTTTTCTGTTTAATGTATTGATGAAAAAGTAAATTACTGTGCTATACTTTGTTTGATTTGAATTGAAAATTTCTAGATTAAATAATAAAAAAATAACTTTGGCTAGGCTGTATGAAATAGGTGTTGGCGTCTTAAAAAATTAAATAAAAACTAGAACACCGAAAAAAATTAAATTTGATTTCAATAAAAGAACATTTATCGAGAATGAACTTAAGCAATACTTAAAAAAAAATAGAAAGTGAAAAAATTTGATTAAAATTCAAATATAGAGTATTTATTGAAGAAACTTCAATACGACGTTCCATTCTTAAAAATATCCATTTGATAAATGTCTGCGAACCTCCGGAGATTCGCTGTGTAATGAGTAGTGATGTGTGTGTGCGGACGATAACGATGTATTAGAACATTCCGCCGAGCGCCACTGTATTTATTCTTATCCGGAGCAAGTCAGGTTACACCCCTAGTGACGGGATGTGATATCGATGAAAATTCGATTGTCGACTTTTCACATCGGACTTTGCTAATCAAGTGACTTGACACCTTGATGTGCTTGTATAATTAGAGTCACGATAGCGAGTGAGTGCCTTTATTTATCAGTAAGCTACGTATAACGAGAAGTTAAAGGAGCAGGTTTTTATGTTTAACTAGTAGTTAAAGTAGCTTTTAATTATTTTATGATAGCTTTTATTTATCAGTAAGTAGAGTCGCTTAGAGTTTTCATTTCTTCTATGATCTTTTGTTTAGCAAAATATTTTTTTTCCACAAAAAATTGCCATCATACGCATTTAATATGATTATACAAAAAACGAAAAATTAAGCAAGAATTTTTAATAATAAAAGTTTTTAGTTTTTTTTAACAGTGTCGATTGTAATCGTTTGTCGTTAAACTTCACAGCACTAGCACCTCACGAAGGGGGTGAAGCGACGCTTGGCGCGGCGAGATAGCGCGATACGATCGCCGGGTGGCAGCCCTGATAGTACGAATAATAATAATTTTATTATCGCGATCTAGGGTTCACGACACCCGGTTTTGTTCACTTAACTTAAAGGATATTGTGTAGATACGCAGCATTAGCTATATACTAGTTTAAATGTATTATAACATAAGACTATTATATTTAATTAAAATTTACCTACTGAAAACCATTTCTCATAATTAAAAAAAAAAACAGAATATTTTTAATCTGTTTAATGTAATGTCAAAACTATTTAAAATAATTAAAATTAGATGGCTTATTTAAATTCAAAAAATTATCTTTTAAGACATTATTTTGTTTCCAAAACTAAAAGAAGAAAAAAGTAACTTTTAGCTTTATCTTGGAAATCAAAATTAAATATTTTAAAAAAAAAACGTAAAACAATCAACGGAGTCAAGAGGCAGGCGCGGGTCAAAAATCGTGCGGCTTAGCGCCTCGCAGGGGGCCTTATCTCCCGCGCGCAGATTGAATACATTTCATATGAGGCTGCGCTGCGGTCTATGTACCTACTCGCGATTATGTGATTGCTTTTTAAACTATGATTAAACTTTATTGTTATTGTTATTTTTAATCTTTAAAAATTTAATTGTAAACGTCAGTTTTATTCAAAAAAAAAAGTCAGGAGTTGGCTTTTATTAAAACAACGTATGTATTTGTTATTATTTTTTCAGCAATCCCATATTATGAGTGCGATTGTATGTTTGTTTGTTCACGCAGACTACTGAAGTGAATGTAATGAATGACACTTAGCTAGTAGATAACTGGAGCTCCAGAATAAGTTTTGAAGTGACAAGTCTTCTTGTTCTTTAGATATAATACTTTTATTATTATATATTATGTCGTACATATTTATTTATATATTTATTTATATTTTAAAGGATAGCATCTATATATTTAACAAAAAAGGCGTAAATTTCTTCTTTTTCATTCTTACGCAATATTTTACATTGTTTGGTATATTTAGTAAACTCTCCTAAACTTGGAAAGGTCACTATATGTAAAAAACATATAGAAGATGGTTTTAGTTCTTAATCCGGAGTGGATTAACTGTCAAGCTAACCCACTGCCCCTTGGCAGAGAATTGCTCCATGAGTAACGAACGCTACCAAGTGTCATATAATCTCAACTAAGAACCGGGAGTCGGTAAAACATACACTATTACACAGATGTGCAGATGATACAGACCAATATTTGTACTATAATTCAATTAATATGTATATGCTTCGAGTGGAGTCTGATCCCCGTCTTTCAAACCACTCTCTAGTACCTCTAAGGCTCTAACTACTTTACTCGCAAGGAAGGAACATTACATTACTTGAAACCATAAATATTTGACTTTGATTTATAGGATTGAAATACATCCCCAGTAAGGCTGCTTAAAGATTAAAATTTGAGATTTTGATTTTCACCTTCCCTCTAAAGAACATCGCTTCTGCCTGTAATATCCCTCCGCTAGGCATAAGTCTCTTTCTCCATGTAGAAGAAGGATCAGAGCTTAATCCACCACGCTGTTCCAATGTGGGTTGGCGGATGTATTCCCTACTATGAGTAACAATCACTATCAGGTGTACCTACGTGATAACAACCGTGACCGACGGCTTAACGTGCTCTTCGAGGCACGGTGGGGAGACCCACAAGGACTGCACAAACACACAGACCACGGCACACATCTGTATGTCCAACCGCCAGCGCAACAGCCACCAACCAGTGCTGTGTCCGTTGCGCCAATGCGGCGTCTCTCTAAGTAACATATAATCACTTAAATCTACGCAGCCTGAGCTAGGAGCTAGCTGATACATAGCAGCAATATAAGCCAAAGAATGGTCCTCAATAACATTGATATACTTAAATTAGTCAGACTTAACACAGGGCTTCGAAAATAAAACTCCTTTTCCACGCTTACTAAGCCAGCTCTTTGCTAAAAGCTTTTGACTAGCCCGTTGGCGCAGTTTATAGTGACTCTGCTTTCTGCTCCGGGGGTTGTGGGTTCGATTGCCACCCCGAGTCTGGGTGTAATATACACATTCATTTATATATTTATATGTATAAATTATAAGTATGTTTATCGAAAAAAAAAAAATATATGTAGCTATACCAGTCGGATGTTACCTAACACAAGCATTAAGTTGCTTTTTTTTAGGAACAGACGACCGTGTAAGTATTTTGTAGATATTTAAATTTACTTAAAGGCTCCGTGAAATCGATCGCTGTGTTAGCGTGCTGTGTGGTTACGGCACTAAAGAATGTAGCCACCCCCTCTCTTCCCGTGGGTGTCGTAAGAGGCGACTAAGGGATAACACAGTTCTACTACCACCTTGGAACTTAAAAAGCCGACGGATGGCGGGATAACCATCCATGCTGGCTTTGAAATACACAGGCCAAAGACGGGCAGCAGCATCTTCGGTGCGACAAAGCCAGCCCTGCGGTCACCAACCCGTCTGCCCAGCGTGGTGACTATGGGCAAAACACATGAGTTCGCGTCATAATTTCGGGAGCGAACTTGTGGAGGCCTATGTCCAACAGTGGATTGTGATAGGCTGAAGTGGTGGTGGTAGTGGTTAGCGATAATGTTGCCTGTTGCAACTGATGCAACTTATTTGTTTGAAATGTCACTAACACGGCAGAACCATCCTCGAAGCCGATACAAAGGTAATCTGAGGCAATATTAGTAGGTTCTAATACGGGTGTTATTAATTACCGTGACGAGGGCGTGACGAGGGAAGGACAGTTTTTTACGTGGAAATTAATTAAAGCGATCATATCGGCGAGGCGCGCCTGGGAACGGAGATAGCACGATATTACACACACATATCGCATTAATTAACTTTTATTTTGTAAATTAATTGGTAATTTATTTAGGTTATGGGATGCTACAGATTAAAAAATCTGTAATTAAAAAAATATAACATGAAATAAAAAATTCTTGCAAGTTGGCATCAATAACACCTTTGATACGTCATTTCACCAAGCGTGTGATTTCTTTAAATAATTATTCTTAACTAGCTGACCCGGCGAACTTCGTACCGCCTCACAGTCGATTCACTTTTTTTTTAATTTTTTTAATACTATTCCTTCCCGGAACCCCTCCTCTAACACTTAAACTTTATGGTATGGTATTAAAGTTCAAATTGATTTTTAAGTATTATTACGAATCTTTTGTATGGGAATATGATGGGAATATAGAAAAGTGTTGTTTTTAGACTTTTTCAGGGAACTTTTTAAATTGTTCTCTCCCTAAGAACCATCCTCGTACTTCAAGGATTATAAAAAAAGAATTAGTGAAATCGGTTCAGGTGCTCTCGAGATTTGCGCTTAGCAACACATTCAGCGATTCATTTTTATATATATAAGAGATATACCACCAACTAATAATGTAGAGACATAACGTGATAAAGTCTAAACCTAACATTACATTAGTCATACGATTCACGATACGATTCAGTCTGTAACATCCCACTGCTGGGCATAGGCCTCCTTTTCCGTGTAGAAGAAAGTTCGAAGGTTAATCCAATTTAAGTTTAATTTAATTTTAACCTGCAACCTTTAAATACGAATATCCTGTTGTATCTAATACTTTTATATTGACTACTTTATTATTAACATCTATTGTTAGCTTATAGCCAATTCATTTTCATATTTATTGAGCTACATTTTTATTTATTACACAGATATTTTATATACAGCACATTTCAAAGGTATTTTATTTTAAATAAGTAAATTTATTTGTGCTATTATTGTATTTAGTTGTGCTGTGTGGTTACGGCACTAAAGAATTTAGCCACCCCCTCTCTTCCCGTGGGTGTCGTAAGAGGCGACTAAGGGATAACATAGTTCTACTACCACCTTGGAACTTAAAAAGCCGATGGATGGCGGGATAACCATCCATGCTGGCGTTGAAATAAACAGGCCAAAGACGGGCAGCAGCGTCTTCGGTGCGACAAAGCCAGCCCTGCGGTCACCAACCCGCCTGCCTAGCGTGGTGACTATGGGCAAAACACATGAGTTCGCGTCATAATGTCGGGCGCGAACTTGTGGAGGCCTATGTCCAACAGTGGACTGTGATAGGCTGAAGTGGAAGTAAATTTATCTGCTTCAGAAAAATTGGTATCAATTATACTTTAAATATAAAACCGTAAATAAAATGAAAAAAAAGCCTTCTATTTGTACAAAAGGATTTAATTACAGAAAGATCTGAGTGTAATTTGGCGAATTACAAGCTATTCCCGACAGAGGGCGCTTTAAGCGGTAATATCCGGAGCAACAGGCAACTGACATCCAACAGTGGAATTGAAAACTTAATTTGATACAAATAAAGTACAAATTTGTTTGTGGGTAGTTTTACGTTCGTGTTGTGTAAACTGAAATTGAACCTTAAATATATGGAGGAAAAGATTGAATGCGTTTAAATAAAAAAGGATATATTTGGTTAGCCTCTCTGATGTTACAGAGTGAATATTAACTTAAATATTTTTAAAGAATATGCGAGTATGTCTATTAAAAATAAGAATAACGATTGCGATATCTAAATTACTTACCTACCAAGTTTTGCAAACCATAAACAAAATATAAAACACTATAATAAGTACGTAAAAAAACCAATATAACTTTAAAAGTCAATGGTGGAACATTCAGTAAAGATCCATGTTTTTATATCCACTGTGCTATAAAAGACGTTCATCATATTAATGACAAACATTTGTATTGGCCATACAGAAGTTTGCCGTGGTCTGGGTGTTTGTATAGTCCTTGGGGGTCTAACCGCCGTGTCTCGGTCCCGGTTGTTATCATGTACACCTGATAGCGATCGTTACTCATAGACGGGAATATATCTGCCAAACCGAATCGGAGCAGCGTGGTGGATTAAGCTCTGATCCTTCTCCTACATGGGGAAAGGGTCCTAAGCCCAGTACTGGGATATTACTGGCTGAAGCGAAGCGAAGCGAGCATAGTAATGATTTTGTAGACTTCAATACATGTACTGAACGACTTCCAGGATTCAGCGCTCATAGTTACAGTTCCTTTGACTCGTAGTGTGATCTTTTAATAGCTTTTATTATTCAATTAGAGTTAACCTTAGTAAGGTTAGCACTTGGAAAGAAATAAAATAATTCATACGTTTTATAATAAATTTTATTTATACAGAACTAGCTCGTTGGCAGTTGGCACCCTATCTCCTATACTAGGGTCGTAGGCTCCGATTCCTCGAGTCACCGAAATAAAAATGATATTATAAGAATGTCTATTACTTAGCTATTACCTAACATACAAATAATAAGTTTATCCAACCTTTGGAAGAGACAACCATGTTACTATTAATAAAGGTACAGACAACAAATTTTCGTCACCTTGTTTCACTGTATAGCCATGACTCATGACGTCATTCCCTGAACATTGCAAATGCAGCTAAATTCATCCCCGAACCACCCCTCCGCAGCCCACACTGACACGTCAGCATAACGCCATTGACCGCTGTATCGTATTTGGATTAACTATCGAACGCTTTGTTGTGGTCAGCAGGATTATTGATTGGTTATTGGTTTATTAATAGATATAATTTATAATTATACTAGTGACCCGCCCCAGCTTCGCACGTTTGCAAAAACTATCAATGTTCCTCTACTATATTAGTAATGTATAATACATAATATAAACCTTCCTCTGGAATCACTCTATTTACTAAAGAAAACCGCATCATAATCGGTTGCGTAGTTTTAAAGATCTAAACATACAGTCAGCGGGAAGCCACTTTGTTTTATACTATGTAATGATACAAAAATAATGTAATAGGTATATATGATTATCTATCGTAACTATAGCATTGTTATGTATACAATTATGTAAAAAATTAACTAAAATTACAACCATAGCAACAGCAGTATAGAATATGGTTAAGACTAAATCATTAGGTAGCTCTGAGTAACAAAAAATACTTCAAATCAATTTAACGAAACACCTATCCGAAGAAATTTAAGTTTACAAGGAAAAAGTTATTTACCCATTCTTAATTTTACACGCAATTTTATACGCTTATCAAAAAATATTATAAACTAGCTGCCCGGACAGACTTCGTTCTGTCTGTTATGTTTTTTTTTTTAGTATAAAAACCTTCCATGGGATTTAAGGAACATACCAAAAAAATTAGCCCAATTGGTCGAGCCATTCTCCAGCTATTCGCGCAACATTAATTTTTATTATATAGAGATATCAAAACAAACTATGTATCATTAGTAAAATAAACGTACTAATCATCATGAACATTATATCAGCCATAAAACTGCAGTAGACATACAGACTGAAATTTTAAACAGAATGTAGATATTATTTATCTCTGAAATAAGACAGAGTCAATGTAAGAGCTAGACTCATAAATCATGGCGAAATTGCTTTGGAAAATTATAACCAATAATATCTTAAAGATCGTCAATGGAAGTGTTGCTATAGTTATTAGTACTTTTAACATAAAAGTTTTAATGAATTTAGTTTTATTATTGTGATTATAAATTATTCATATTCTATGCTAAGACTTTAATCAATTAATACATGATTTTTTAATTTAAATTCTGAAACCAAAATTGATTCCTATTTACCAATAAATTGTATTTTGGAGTGAAGACATACACGGTGGCAATAGAGAAAAAAAATTAAAAAAAAAATTTCTGAATTCGCCAAAATACAACCACAATTTGTAATCCAAAAATAAAAATCTATAACTAAACAAACAAATTGATCCAAATTTCGCATCGAATCTTTCGTGTATCCTGAACAAAGCTTTAATCCAACATCATCTATACCATTGAAACTCGGTCCAGCGATTTTAAAAACGTCCCATTCAGGAGGCTGTGATAACGTTATCATCACGGGCAATTTGGTCGACTCGAGCGATCGAACTAACGACATCTACGCAGATACTACGTTTGTGTTATGAAGTGTCACAGATTGTGTTGGAGCTCTAATCTTGTATGACAAGGAAGTAGTCATTTTGAATTTATAAGATGTCAGATAGCTTAGTTTTGATGGTTACCAATTTTTATATTGTAATAGTTTTTTTTTTCATACCAATTCCAAAAAGTGTGTAGGTAGTGGAATTGAAATACCACTAAAACCTCATTTTAATTTACTCTAAAACTCTAGTCTGAGTCCATCACGGACCTTTGTAAACAATAAATATCAACAAAGATTTTTTAAGTAATTAAGGTATTTTTCTTTTTACGTCCTCATCGATTTAAAGTAATCGCAATAAAAATTACAATTTTTTTTTTGAAGGAGAACAAATATTTTACTTTATAGTCAGTATTATTGTCAGTGTTAGTTAACATTCGTGAAACAGAATTGTTCACAAAAATTAAACCAACAATATTATGCTATAACACTGCACTAATATATGATATGATGTTATATGATATGATAACATTAACGATATGAGGATTACAAAACCACGTATATATTGTACAAGAAGAAAAAAATTAGGTACCTAATAAACAATAGTAAATCTACATGAATTCCATCAATCTCCCATTTTCGAGGGTTTTGTTTGATCGAGTCTTATTCAACAGTACCGTGAGATATAGGCGTGCGTCGCCCGTCAAGTACCAAGGGCGATAACGTCTGCCCACATGATCAATCTGGGCCCTTCTCACTATAATCTCATATAAAATATTTCGCATTTCACCTGGCGCGGAGATAGCGGGACGCCATAAATCCTCGAGATGGCGTGGGATAGTGTTATTTTTAATCTATATTATGTAATTATGCTGTATGAATTTTCTGTGGGCTGATTGGTGACATGTTTTAATTTAAATTTTGACATAATATGGAAGAAGGAGATTGGAAAATATTAAAATTTGCAATTAAGTAAATATTTTATTAACAGCGTTCTAATTACATATGATGGTTTTTCAAGGATTATAAAATATTTGTATGTCTCACTATTATATTTTTCTTAATTCTCATCATATAATTTAGTAACAAATCTATGCTGTTTTTCTAGCGGTAACTCTCTTAGGTTTAATGTTGATCAAAGCTGAAAAAATATGTGTTAATAATTCTTTTTTAAAGATTTTACACTTTACAAGTCTGTGTGACCGTCTTTAGAATCCCTGTTAACTGTATTACAAGTTGACTTTTGAAAAATTCACTGTTAGCTATTAATTTAAGACTTTACTTTAAAATGTGAATAATTGTCTAAGATCAATTCAATGATATCAAATAAAATCAAAATAAAGATATCATGTTTCCTAGTGAATTTTTATTTTTACGACCTTAACAACTCTATGTCTGTTATCTACTATTAATCTAGCTGTTTTCTTCTTTTTTTTTAATCAAAAAAAAAATAATGTATAATTATTCAAGACATAAGTGTAAAAGTTAGAAAAGTTTGTGACGTAAAGTATAAAATTTGTATGAACAGTGAAAGAAGAAATATTCACTAGACGCCAAGAATAATTATTATTAATAATATTTGTATATTCTATATAAGCCAATGTGCATCAATCTAATAAATAATTCAGGATAAGCTGCGTACGGTGAGATACCGCACCTCGCAACAAAAGCGCGCAAGCGACAGCGCCCTACGACCTCCTGGAAGTAGGTATCCACTGTACCCTACGATACGTTTATAATAAACTAGCTTCTGCGCGCGACTTCGTCGGCGTGGACTCCGCTCCTATTGGTCTTAGCGTAATGATATATAGCCTATAGCCTTCCTTGATAAATGGGCTATCTAACACTGAAAGAATTTTTCAAATCGGACCAGTAGATCCTGAGATTAGCGCGTTCAAACAAACAAACAAACAAACTCTTCAGCTTTATTATATTATAGTATAGATTTATTTTGAAATAAATTTTAATATATGTACTATGTATTCAGTCATCTGTTTTGTTAATATTAACAATAAGATGTCTATTACTCTAAAAACTATTTTTTATATGCATTAGATTATATTCTTGTTAGAGTCAAGTGGTCGTAGTTGCGTAGATGAGGTTCCCGGAGAAATGTTAGGTCGGTCGTGAGCTCTTCTGAGGACTGTTTCTTGTGTTGTTGGCGTTAGTGGCGTTATGAGTACACTCAACCATGGTGGACTCATATGGACTAATATTATATTATATTTAAAAGTATTCATTAATTAGATAATAGTGATACAATAAAATGAGTTCTTAATCTAACTATTGCTATTTTATATACTTTATTGTACTAGAAAAAATATACAGAAAATTACACGTACCTAAAGTTGATGGCAAAGGTGGACTTACCCCTAGAAGAGATCTCTTCCAGTCAACCAATGGTCATGAGAGAGAGTGTCATATAGCTATTGTGTGACAAACGTAAGTATGATTGTTCATTTTTTTTTTCTTAAAACTCGAAATTATTAATACGTTTTGCTTTTACGAAACTTACCACAGTTGTCATTTTGAAACTTCTGATATTTCGGAGACCCGTTTCGAAGTCCCGAGTAGTGTTTATAGTGGCTGTGTAAGCGTAAAGACTTCTATATTACAATTAGCGTATTATCGCTTAGGCCTCAAAAGCTTTATGATTCCGAATTTTATTTAAATTATAAAAAGTGTGTGTGTCAGCTCCGACGCACGACTGGAGTTTACTTCTTCAGATCGACTGTCTAAATATGCACAAAAAAGACTTTATAGTCTAAGAAAAAGATTAATACCATATCAAATGGTAAATAAATGAATCAAATAATGCCATCGACAGATGATATTATAAGATGATATTAGAAAACGTCGTAACCAATACCGTCGTAACTGTCGTAGCCGGCACCGTCGTAAACGTCCGCGTCGTAGCAGATAGATAGTGCAAACAAACGTGACGAGGTCATTCGTTCAGTAGATTTTACTCCTCATATTTTTTTCATACCGGGGGCCTTATATGAAAATCAATTCATAAGGAGTAAACTCCAAAATTTCATTTAATTCTTCAAAAAATCCTTTGTGAATGAATGAAAACGGAATCGAATGGAAACATAAGCGGGAGAGCATAACGCGTGCTCAGTGAATCAATTATGAAAATGTACATTAAACGTCGACTCCGATAGCCCTGATGGATCACCGACGTTTTTGGACGTTCAGGAGCCGTGATCACTTCATAATAGGATAGATAAGCAAAGTGAATATTATCAAACTATTGACTTTAGATATTATGATATTTATTTTATTTCATTCATTTTATCCAATAATTAAAATTTTATTGAGTTTTTTTTTAATTCTTTTTATTCAATAATTTATTAATTAATTTAGATGATGATAACATTTCAAAAATCAGAACATTGCCAAAATGAAGCATATAAAGATATTCTTTTGTAGCTCTTTATAAAAATAAAAACACTGACTGTTCCTAAGGTCAGGCCTGCCTGTGTTTCGACTTTCGGGAAACAGTCGTCTGGAGACTGGAACACACTTTTTTGTGTCATGTATATTATACATACCTATATTGTCAATATGGACAACATGACACAGAACTAAGAAACAATGCAAATATATTTAAAATTTTAACGTATTGAGTATATTAAAATATGAAAATTAATACTTATAAGTCCTTAACGTATAACTTATAAAAAAAACATCTCCGGCCGCATGAGATTTTCGAGATAAACTTTGACTGAAACTGTTAGATGATCTCGATAATCTGAGTTTCTCTTAAAAAAACCATTGAGATATTTACCATGTTATTATGCAAGTTATTTATTTGTATTATTTTAAACTTGTTTTGTAGTTGTTGGACAACTGTTACACTACTACTTACACTAAGCACCAGTTTTAAAAGTAAAATTAATTTCCATTTTTGCTTACAAGTTGTAGATTTCTAACAACGAGACCATCATAATATGAAGTTTTTTTCGAAGTCTTGTAAGCAAATTCAGAGATAGATTAAAATATTTCCGACAGTATTAATATACAATGTTATTCTTTTTTCAAAATTCTACATTCAGTAAACAAAATCAGATATTAATTCCCATTTTGTTTTTTTTTTTATTCGTTTATTTTAATTAGTTTGCCAAAGAAGTTTCACTTCTGACATGTGTACTTTGTACGCACGCAATTTTTTGTCAAAATTCTATCTCAAATAAGGAAAATCAGATAGCCATAAACCAAAAGGATAAACAGTATAAATAATTCACAAGTCGCTATCAGAAAGCGCGAAGAAGACAAAATGTATTATCTATTACCACACAATTACCCCGATGCGATCTGCAAGTTTCTGATATACTAGCGGGTGGGTTGTGGGGTCGCGGGGGTGTCGGGGGGAGGGGGTTGGGGGACGTTATCTGTTCTCGCGCCATTAACCCGATACAGCCACTCCATGTAGAGTACACCTAATTGAAACAGGTGAGTTGACATAATCGTCTATAAGAAGTGCTAAAATGTCAGCTATGGGCGGAAGGTTTTTGAGACGTTCTTTTTTTTAAGTTTCGCACTGATTTAGTTTACTTTTAATAGATGGCGTTGATTTTGATGTTATTGAAATTTATTTGATGAGTTTTAATGTTAACTATATGTGTACTATTTGTTTTTTTTTTATGTAAAATGTTATTACTTTTTTATGTTTTATATATTATCATTAGTTATAAAAATGATATCAAGGGAAGCGTTCAAATTAAACATTCCTTTTTAACGGTAATAATATTATGACTAATAAATCTTGAAAGTTTAGAATATAACATAGAGTTAGAATCTAACTAATCTAGATAAATCTTGAAAGTTTAGAATATAATAAGTATTAAGTAGAATATAATAAGTATTAAGTATAAAGTATTAAGTAGGTACCTAAGTACCTACTTAATACTTTATAAAACATTATAAAAATATTTCAAGAGAGAACATAATTATACCTATTAGACACTATATTTATTTATTACTCATATAATTAGTACACCTTTGAAATAAAATAAATAGCGTGTTACCGACCCTACCTCCAATCCCCCCATATTCCGGGGCGGTCATCTTACTCACCATAGGAACACAACACTGCTTGAGAGCAGTAGGTATTATTTAACTGTGATCTTCTGTAAGGTCGAGGTAGGTACTTCCATAGTCGGATTGTTCTTGATTTTGATCAGGATATTTCCTTCTGTGCCGTACCTCAAATCTTGATGCATAATCTAGAAGCGGAGTTATTACTCTAAACAATTGTAGTAAAATTATAGAAAAGTATGTATAATATGTATAATTGTATAATAAGAAATGCGGACGAAGTCACGAACTTATGCTAGTATAAAACAAAATACGTGTTCTCTTATCGAATGTTGTATTTAATTAGCAACGCGTTATGAACAAACTTATCTACACATTATCTTTGATTGACAAGAGATATGGAAAAACGCGAATTAAACATATTATACGCCGTCAACTCCGCCCACGTGACGTTTTGTGGAACGTATTGCGGTGTTAAGGCTAATCGCATGCTAAGAAACACATAACACACAAGTTGTACAATACACACGCACGCAAACACATACACACACAGAGACACGCACACATAAATTCCAAAAAAAATTGCATAATTGAAAAAACATGCAACTAATATGTTGTACCCGTAAAAGTAATAATCAGACCAAGTAGAAGTAGTAAAAATCCAGCCCGTTTTTTTTCTCTCTTTCTCAAGTGCTTTAGAAATTCCACAGTAGGTACAGGAGAAATCTTATTTTCATTTTCGTTACTTCCTGTTTGTATAGTTAAATAATATTTAAATACTAGCTTACCGGACATACAGGACAACTCATGTCATACAAACTGTCAAATGCGTAAAAACTAAAATAATCATGACGTTTTCTAAGACTACAGTTTTTTGCAAATTTTTCTCAATTCTTCATTCCTTAGGAACCTTCAGCAAAACTTACAAAACTTTAGGGTTATTCGTCTAAGCCTATGATTATCGAAATGACGTAGTCTTAGAAGAAATCTGCGTCAGTTTTATATTATTCGTAGCTGTCTCCCGCGGTTTCATGCGTTAATTTGAGGAAAAAAATAGTTTCCTCATCGGTAAATGCCCTATCCGACACAACAAGAATTTTTCAATTCAAATCAGTAGTTCCTGAGATTAGAGCGTTTAAATAAACAAACGAACTTTTTAGCTCTATAATATTAGTTTAGTTTCACCATACGCATAACTTTATTCTCCCACCAACTATAAACTTTCTATCGGCCGATATTTTTTACTATCTACACTTCATACATTTGTCTTTGTAATTTTGAAACTCATCAACAGATTACAAAAAATCTTTCAAATAGAAAGCGATATTATTCAAAAGTAATACATTGTAATTGTGTTTGCACGCAAACCAAAAAAAAACGACTTCAATTACAACGACAAGTAATACAACGTAAGTAGACGAAAAATGAGTCAAGTAAATACACGTTATCAATGATTATTCATAAAATAGTCATCAGACCTCGATCAAATTTGACCACAATACAAATATCAGCGTTTGATCGAAACAAGAATCATCAAAATCGTATATGACAACGCGTTGACGCAACGTCAACAGTACAGGCTCATGTCTGTTGCGCTGGCAGTCGCAGGCTCGATCCCAGCACAAGACAAACATTTGTATTGGCCATACAGATGTTGGCCGATGTCTGGGCGTTTGTGCTTGAGTATTTTATGTTTCCGGACTACCAAAACAGGAGTAAATCCTAGGGGTAGTCGATACTACATTGAGTGTGAGGCGTTGTTTATTTATTTAGTTATTGTAAATAATAAATAACCACCTCACACCCAACGTTGTTACAACAAAAGTTGACTTTCTTAATGACTATCGCAGCCGATAGCGCAACGCCACAGATAACAAAAATATCTTGTTTAAGAATACAGTAGCGTGCTCTATCACCGCTTGTAAAAACTGTTTTCACACCTGTTACATTGTGATTAAACAAACTTAGTGTATAAGTATCGATTTCTTAATTTATATTAAGTTATTCTTAGAATTATCTAATCAGTTGGAGTTTCTAGTATGGATGTTTTGAAATATTTTGACGTTTGACTGTGTGTGGGATTGTTCAGATACAAAAATCACATATCTGCAATGAGAGTACCATTTAAGTATTTATTAAGAAAACTGTTATTTGAAAAAAAAAATGTGACTTTTTCTTTGTCTGTTGGTACTTACGCAACATAGCGATAAAACGTGCCATTTATTGTGGTGAGTGAGGGGCACAGTAGCAGAAGCAGACATGTATTTTAAAATCTGAAGCAGCCCGACTGGTAAAGAAACTCAATCGTACAGAAGATCACAGCTAAATGTTACTGCATTAAAGTAGTGTTGTGTTTCTGTAGTGAGTAATCTAGATAGAGTTCCTGGGAATGTGCTATGTGGACAGAGAGGGTGGGATTGACACCGCGTTTGTAAATCTTGTGATGCCCCCAATATCAATACAAGCGTTCATAGACTCACAAAAAGGTAAAATGCTACTGTAGCGAAAACTGTAGCATAATTGTTACACTACATAAGACATAGACATAATGGGTATATTTTTGAAAACATAGGATTTTCTGGTTTCAAAAAATTCATAATATTTTCGGTAAGGTAATGAAGATATGTCTACTACTTAAGCATCGCATTAGTCTACTATTTATCTAATTATTGAGAAATTTATTTAATCTTTAACACTCAAATAATCACCATCACTTTCCCTTTTCAATTCTAAAAAACGAAATAAAACAAATTATATCTAAAAACAAATCGCTTAACATTCCCTTAAATCCCTAAGATACAAATCGAGTTACATCTAGCTGAAACCGGTTCGAACTGGTAACAGGTGGATGTAACAGCTCTAACGATCGTGTCGACATCGCCTCCTACACTTTGAACATGATTTTACTTACAACATCTATTTGTTTCCTCGTTTCACTGATTCTAAACGACTCTAAGATGTAGGATAATTTAAAAGGTAATGGTTTTTGAAAGTGTTTATCTGTACGTAATTAAGTGTATGTTAATTGTATAGATTTTTGTATTCAATTTGCATTAGTTTGGGTAGAAATGTGTAGTTAATTTTAGGTAGTTTTGTAAAGCAGTTGTTTTTGTAATTAGATTTTATAAACGACGATTCGTTGGTATAGTAGTCATTGCAACTGGATGTTATGCTACCGTTTGCGAGTTTGATATCCGTCTATGACAATAATATTTGGATAGGTGATACTAATGTGTTGTGTGTAAGCGTTTATTTATTTAAATTATGTATTATGTAACACCGTCTAGACCGTCTTTTAGAAGTACTGTTTTGAACAATAAAAAGTATAGATTAAATCAAATTATACATATGAATATGATTGCCCATTAAAAATCAAGTAAAATTATTTATTAATTACTTTCGATAATTTTATTATCTTTAATTACACTAAGTACGAATATATAATCACCCAAAAGCACCATAAGCTACACCGCAGTACTCGTACGTAGGTGATATTAATAGTCAGTATCCACTGAGAAAATATTATAATAATTATGTGTAAGTGATCCGATCTATAGTGTTCTATGGTGTTCTAGCGATGGTTATCATAAGAGAATAATTTACTAAATTTATTGCTATGGAAACAAATTTTAATAACATACTAGGAAGATGCAAGGGAGATTATGAAACTGATGTTAATTTATTCATATTACATTCTAGCTAATCTTTAAAAGTGTTTAATGTAACACACGTTTATCTATTACGTATTAATTAGAAAATTAATTAAAAATCTTTATATGAATCTTGTACTGTGTGGCTACGGCAAAGAATATAGCCTCCCCCTCTCTTCCCGTGGGTATCGTAAGAGGCGACTAAGGGATACCATAGTTCCACTACCACCTTGGAACTTAAAAAGCCGACGGATGGCGGGATAACCAACTGCTGGCTTTGAACTACACAGACCGAAGACGGGCAGCAGCGTCTTCGGTGCGACAAAGCCAGCCCTGCGGTCACCAACCCGCCTGCCCAGCGTGGTGACTATGGGCAAAACACATGAGTTCACGCCATTTTGGCGCGAACTTGTGGAGGCCTATGTCCAGCAGTGGACTGCGATAGGCTGAAATGATGATGATGATGATGGTGATATGAATCTTAGCATTTCCAGAACCTTTCTTGCAAGTGTCTGCTAGTCCAGGTGACACACTATTCACACGTTTATTTTATAATTGCTCTGTTGCGGCGATAGGTACTTTAAATCTTACATCAAATGATTACATATTTAATAAACATTTTGAGTTTTAATTAGGCCTTAAGAGGTATAGTAGCGTTAGTTGGACAAAAATTTCAGCTCAAAAGCTACACCTCTGGATCGTGACTTGGTTCACGATTCAGCCTGTAATATCCCACTGTTGGGCATAGACCTCTTCCCTATGTAGGAGAAGGAAGGAAGGTGACTTGGTTGGTTGATAGCAATAGTTGTCATATTCTTGCTATCGCTCGACTATATATCTATTTAAACTCGTAATCATTTAGTAAAAATTCATATTGTAACTTAAGATACTTGTAAGGCACAGCAAGAAATATCCTGCTCAAAATCTGGAGCAGCCCAACTGGAGAATTACCTCGAACTTACTGAAGATCACAGTTAAATAATACTGCTTTCAAACAATGTTATATCCCTTTGGTGAGTAAGGTGACCAGAGCTCCTGCGGGGAGGGGGGATTGGGAATTGTAGGGGCTTGCTATACGATATAATAATGCAAATTAAGCGAAAATATTCATCCCCTTAGAACAAAGTGTTGTGAAATGTTATGTTAAAAGGAGTGAATTATTTATTCTCATTATTCTAATAAAAAAAGGAAAACATAATTTTAAGTAATGAAACGTATTCTCCGCCGAACGAATTTCGTTATCGCAAAATTTGTCGCGAACGGGAATCGAACGGATAACAAAGGCTCTATCTGACACCTCCGCCCTTATATTTATTGCAAATTATGGCCGCTATCCTCCCCATCTCGAGCTCTCGATAATGGACTTCATATGGACGTTAGGTTAATGTGGAATATCGTAGATTATTTATTATTTCTACCCATAATTAAAAAAGTATCATTTATTAGGTCACAGTCCCTGATATAATATTTACCTAAAATGTCAAATAGACTTCAAAAAGTTTAAATAAATTCTTTATTTATTATCATAAAAAATTCAACTGACTGGTAAAAACTGGTTAGTAATATTTTTAATTATCTGTAAATAATAAAAAGAATAGAAATATTTTTTTATTTCAATCAAAATACCTAAAAGTTTAGGAAAAAAATGTACCTCTAGCAAATATTTATGAATCAATCAACAATGAATATCATTGCCATATTGTAATAAATGCTGTAGTTAATATTTCTATTAATTTCAACATGATTTCAACGTATTATCTGTTAATTAGTTTCAAAATCCGAGAAAATTGTTTCATTATAATGAGTGAAATTCAAAAAGTTAAATATAGAACAGTATATTGAGTCTTTCACAAAACTACTCTCAGATTGAATGCCACAAAATATTTCCTTTTATTATACAGACTACTATCAATTCCTGTACTTATAATGATATAACAATATACTATCCGGCGTGTCCTCTTCCACCTCACGGTCAGTCTACCTCACAGCTATTGACAGAGGCGGTATAACATTGATACGGCCTGATTTATACACCATTACACTTAAACCCCGCCTTAACTGATCCAAACGATATTAAAATTTTAAATCTCGTGAAACCTAAGCGATGTTAAACCGATATTATAACGATATTAGACATCGCTTTCATTATAATAGCTTTTATAACGTGCTTGATGACTTATCTATTGAGATATTTCTGTTTATATTTTCCTGAGTAAGTCAAAATGTTAAGTAGCTTTATGATTGTTACAATTCTTCTTAAGATACTTATATTTAGTTTTAAGTAAAACCTCTTCACGCACTTTTGACTTGGGGAATAAGCTGGTGAATGCGTGACGAGAGAGTTAGGAAAAGTGTGATCGGGCGAGGCGAACGGAAGTTGAGAGGGAGATATAATTTAGTGAAGATTGTAAGAGAGAGAGAGTTACGTTTCATAAGTTTTACTTCAGTCGTGTGATCTAAAGCACACTCTTTTTTATCTATATCTATCTATATATATAAAAGAGATTTCCACCCATTTACTCATCACGATATCTCTGGAACCATAAGGCCTAGAGACTTGAAATTTGGTACAAATATTCCTTTTGCCGAGTAGAGGTCAGCTAAGAACGGGTTTTACGAAATGCCACCCACAAGAGGGGGTTGCGGGGGTTAATAACATATATGGCAAAACAACGTTTGCGGGGTCAGCTAGTTGCATATATTTTTGAAATGCAACAACTTGATAAATGTGCAGGTCGGCCTAATCAACAATCATAACAAGAATTATTTATTAACTAGTAAAAAATAGTTAACACATCAAGTAGGTACCTATCTACGTCTTTCACTCGCCAATAAACGTCTTACAATTTATAAGAAATGCAATTGCAATTTAAGACAATTAGTTTAATTTAAAACCTAAAAACATTTAGTTAACATACTAAATAAAATATTTAAACTATAGAGTTATAGACAAAACTACAAATTACATTATTTTTATTAACTTTTATTTTATATAGATGGTTAATTGATAAAATTATTAAATAATCGTCATGTAAATACAACATTATCTTATTTCCTTATCTAAATAAGCAAGAAGCACGACGGCA
Source organism: Melitaea athalia (assembly GCA_905220545.2). Taxonomy (NCBI): domain Eukaryota; kingdom Metazoa; phylum Arthropoda; class Insecta; order Lepidoptera; family Nymphalidae; genus Melitaea; species Melitaea athalia. The sequence goes on from HG992179.1 coordinate 3,300,146, forward strand.
CGTCGCGGGGATGTCGTTGCGATGTCGTCGCGGTGTCGTCGCGGTGTCGTCGCGGTGTCGTCGCAGTGTCGTCGCTGTGTCGTCTCGACAACGCGATCACATTTATCTCTTGTGTCACATTATTCGATATCGAGTTATGCACTTTCGTTTGATACGCAGGGTTGTTAACTTACTACCTAGACTTAAAGTTTTTATTTAACCCACTTTTAAAAAAGAATAAGTGACTTTTCTCGTTGCATTTATTGCTACAAAAATTATCACAAATAATTGGCGTAAAGAATCTTTATGACTGGGCTGTTTTGGTATATTATTAATTTATTTATAAGAATTAAGAAATCTTAAAAAAATTCATTGCTATCTTTATTTTCTAAATCAAATTCATGGAATTGGCGAAATAATTCGTTTTATTTTGTTAATAGAAACCGTTCAACAAATGACTGAATGAATCCGAATTGAATTAACTGTGATACCAAACTTGACAGCAATACTGGCTTACACTGCTCTCTGGTATCAAATCCAGATCCTCCATATCCTCCACACTTCGTTTTTTTTTTATATATGAAACAGTATAGTCCGGGATCCCTAGTCCATTTTTTTTTCACTTGATTACTATCAAGCAAATTTTCCGGGAGTAGCTTCATTTTGATAAGACGAACAAAAATTTCCTCTACGAAAACTCTCGATTGTAGTAGGTAATAGAGTTAGCAGGGGATAGAGCAGCAGTGAGCGTCGGACCGGGATAACGTACCACGCAATTTGTAGGACATTATTACTATTAAATTACATAAATATTAACTAACTAAAACAAGAAAAAAAAACAGAAAAAAATCAATTTCGATCACCTGACGAGGTCATATACGAGGAAGAAGTCTGCTTGTGAAAACTGTTTTAAAAATGAAACTTCTTTAGGCGCATGATGGGTAAAATTTAATGCAGCAACGCGTCATGCGGTCAGTACTTGGATGGGTAACAAACAACAACAGTATTCGCCTGGGAACACCGCGTGACGTTGGTTTTTGTTTTATTTTTCAATTAGTTTTTTTTCTTCTATTTTAAACGCGTTTTAATAAAAAAAAAATTTAAGTAGCTTTTCTTGAATTAGTTTGCCAAAGAAGTTTCACTTCTAACATTTATACTTTGTTTTTTTTTTTGTTATTGCAAAAAGTACTACGTTAAAGGTTTTAGGCGTATTCACATTAAACATTAAGAGCCCAATTCCAGAATCGTACATGTTGAGTAAAATCGGTGGTAACTTCACATTGTAAATAATTATTTGTTGATGTCGATATAATTATAACTTCATCGAGACTAATAATTTACATAGATAATGAACAAAACTTAATTGCAAAAATATAACGCACTCAGAAGATACCAAGTCCCGAACTGTAATGATAAAGTTGAGTCGGTTTAATAGCACTGTATTTGCATGAGCAAGACATGACTTAAATTATAAATATAGTTTCATTCTGATTGACTACTTTTTTTATTATGAATAAATTGGAAGATAACAGCGGAATTTCAATCTGATTTTCATCTGCGTCATCTTTATAATTATCGAATCGTTGTTAACTTCATATGAACCATAAATTATTTATAATTTGTAAAATGATAATTCAAAAATATTTTTAATGATTCTATACACATTTATACTAAATTATTTGGGAAATTAGTCTATACATATAAAAGAGATTTCCACCCATTGACTCATCACGATATCTCTGGAAGCATAAGGCGTAGAGACTTGAAATTTGGTAGGAATATTCCTTTCGCCGAGTAGAGGTCAGCTAAGAGCGAATTATACGAAATTCCACCCACAAGAGGAGGTTATGGGGGTTAATAACATACATTTATGGCAAAACAACGTTTGCGGGGCCAGCTAGTATTTGAATAAAGAAATTATCGATTTTAATTTTATAATTAATTAATTATAGTTAGACGTGACAGCGGTACGGGTTGTAGACTGTAAGAGTTATCGGCGAGAAACTCCTGATATACGTATCAGCCTGTAAAATCCCACTGCTGGGTGTAGGCGTCTTTCTTCATGTAGGAAAAGTTCTCACTCCTGATGTACCAAAATCTAATTATTTATATCCTACATTTATCTTTGCAAGAGCTGGCAGCTACCTCGGACAAAGAATTAGTCTAGTTATCCAAAGGGGGAACGCTGCCAGTATCTTCGGAACCTTGCCTAATGGGACACCTTTTAATAATATATTTTAATTATTATATTATATTTTTTAAGGTTTTTAGTTTTAGGTTCATTGTTTTAGTATATATAGATATAATTTTATAATTTTTTGTATATTTATTGTTTGCAATTATTACTTTTATTCGTGTACAATTTTAAGACTATATATCAAAGGTATCGCAACCCTAACCTCCCGAGGCGACTCATACCCGATAGTGCATTGTCCTGATAAACTTGTTATTTATTGATAAAGAGAAAGTATCTGTTTACCCTCATGTTAATTAGTTGCGAGGGTGACTCGACCGACACCGTTATCGGTATGTCATCATTCCGATATATCTCATGAATTCTTATTGAATATTTAAAGATATAAATATTTTTATTTACGAAATAATAATTTAGATTATTTACACTTAATTAACTTTATATCGTATTATTGTAATTAGTATTCATTAAGAGAGCATGCGTTGAATTCACCGTTACCAGTAAAAATACACGAGCATGGATACATGCACATTGTATACATGTATACGTTTCATGTGTAGTGAAACTAACAACAAAGTCATCTAAATACGTTTTATATCGAAAGTTTTGCGTTAAGGGCCCTGGACACGATCAAATTTGTTTGTCAAACTTCATGTTTTCATCAAAAAAACACATCCAAGAAGCTCGCTCACGTTCAATAAAAATTGTTAAACACGTTTGTCAAACAAAAATTTGACAAATTATTTGATCGTTTACGGGGCCCTTTAATATTAATAATAAACTAAGGTCTCAGACTAGTCTGCTGTAGCTTGTGATTTCTGTGTTGGTGGTCGGGAAAAACACATCAACAACGCCCATACCATGACAAACATTTATATAGGCTATAAACATATTCGTCTTGAGCAGTGATCGAACACGCGACTGCTTGTAGAGCAGCTCTGATCCTTGCTTCAATACGTCACGACACAGATTAAATAAATAAATCTATACAAATAAATAAAATTGGAGTGTCTGTTTGTAATATTAAAATAATCGCTTTCTACTAAATGCATGCGGATCTGTACACGGTACATGTACCAAAATAACATTTTTTTACATTTTTGTCTGTCTGTCTGTCTGTGTGTTCCGGCTAATTTCTGAAACGGCTGGACCAATTTTGACAGGACTTTCGCTGGCAGATAGCTGATGTAATAAGGTGTAACTTAGACTACTTCTATTTTGTTTTTTTTTTTTTAAATAACTGCGAAGTGAACAATACCTTTTTGATTAAATTCCACGCGAACGAAGTCGCGAGTACAGCAGCTAGTAATAATTAAATATCTACAACACACACACACACGGTCGTCTGTTCCTAAAGTAAGCAACTTAATGCTTGTGTTATAGGTTATAGGTAACAGCCGACTGGCATAGCTAAATATTTTTTTTTTCGATAAACATACTTATAAATAATACATATATAAATATATAAATAAATATGTAAATTACACCCAGACTCGGGGTGGGAATCGAACCCACAGGACCAGGAGCAGAAAGCAAGGTCACTACAAACTGCGCCAACGGGCTAGCCATTATACATAATTATAAACCTCCCTCTGGAATCACTCTATTTACTAAAGAAAATCGCATCAAAATCCGTTGCGTAGTTTTGAAGATCTAAGCATATGTAGGGACAGACAGACAGCGGGAAGTGACTTTGTTTTATAATATGTAGTGATGATCGTAACCGCTTACCATCAGGTAAGCCTTATACTTGTTTGACGACATAATTGTATTTAAAAAAAATAGTGCCATCACGATTCAGCCTGCAAATAGTGCCAATGAACTTTTGCATTACTGAAAAACACATTTAGATACTTCAAATTCATAAAATTTTATACAAATTATTACAACATAACGAAACAATAAGGAAAATACGAAATACGTTTGTTTTTATTGTGCGGGTCACGTAAGGAACGTAATTTCCTAAATAACTCCACGCTTGTGCGCCTCGCAGATAGATGGCGCTGAAGCGGCTAGCTTTTGACATACTTGAGACTATTAAAAATTTTCTGTACTTACCATGCCTCACTGGTAACTGAAAGCCATTAAAGCTATCAATATATACTAGTGGTCGCCCAGAGGTCAAAATTCGACCATAATTAAAAAATTTAATTCAAGAAAACCAAATACATAATTATGAAAATAAAGAAATAGAAAATAACCCTTTTTAAAAATTTCCAATTTGACTACAGACTTTGACAATCAACAAATAGCGTACAATATGCGTGTGTGAGTGCTGTAGTGTGTGTAATGCTTTTTTTATTAATTTAATGTATACCTAATTTTGAAAAAATATTAGCATTCCGCACTCCTTCTCTATAAAAACTATAAGTGTGCATATATACATTATTTCTTCGAGACACACAACCAGTTCTTACAATCTTCCAATTTGATGTTGTGTTTACATGCAATTGTAAAAAATACTAACTAACGAAACTCGTACTTAATTAGTCTACATGTTCATTGAATACCGTTAACAATATATGTTCGGTAATAATTGGAGAGATTTCGAGGAACGCAGTAACGTTTCACCTCGTCGAAACGCTTTTTGTTCATTTGGGAAAGATTAAGAAAATTAACGTTTTATTGAAACACGTATTTATGTTAACTAGTGGTCGCCCAGAGGTCGAAATTCGACCCTTACAACAATATTTTAAATGAAAGAAAACCAAATTATTATGAAAATAAAGAACCTTTTTTTTAATTTTTCTATTCGACAACAGACTTTAATATTAAACAAAAGGGCGTATATGCGTGTATGCGTGTGGTAGTATGTGTAATTCTTTTTTTATTAATTTTATGTATATTTAATGTATAATTTTGAAAAAATTTTAGCATTCCGCACTCCTTCTCTATATAAACTGTGTCCGAAATTTCATTCTCCTACGTACGCACAATTTCCAAAAGGTGTACAAAGTTTTTGCTTCACGTATTAATATAATTATAGATATCTTTATAAGAAACTAACTAATCCGACAGGCGTCCGTTCTTGTGAACTGTCAAACGCTACGTAAAGTTTAAGAAACGTGTGTGTGTCAGACCAACAACTCAAATAATAATAATTAATATTTAAATCGTAATATTTAAAAATTGAAATGTACTTTTAAATGAATCAAATTAAAATTAATTAAATTAATCAAAAATTAAAACATAAATTGACGTTTACTAATCGTATCGTATACTTATTTATATCTTACTACAGCTAAAATCGCTATAAAGCGTCGCTTTCAGCTGTGTTTCCTTATTTCACGATATTTGACTTCCCATGTTTTTACAAGCCGCTGATTATATCATTTCTGGATAGGGGCAGACTAATCGCCAAGCGGTATTAAAATGTTCAACATATTCTTTAATTTCAGTTCTTAAAAAATTAAATTTCTTAACAACAGCAACCCTACACAAAATAAGTATAACAAAAAGTATCAATACCAAAATTATTTAAAAAAAAAGAATAAAAACCCTTTGAACGTAAGTAAACTATATGCAATAAACAAATATGTATGGTCTGTGAATCAATAAGCAGTAAAGAGCGCCATACACGGATATACAAACTTTTAATCTATTCAGACAATTGAAATGGCGCATTATGCGAGTTTCGAATTCGAACAATGACTAAGCTCTGTTTAAACGCGCCAAGTGGGCTATCTCAACCTTTCAGCGCTCAGCAAAGTTGTGTGGATTTTTACAGTGTGTCGTGTCGTTTATGGTAAACCTTTTTTTATTTATCTGCAGCTACAAAGAAGGTTCGACATCTGCTCTGTTTTTAAAATACATTATTTTACATAATTATGTCTTTTTTAATATAAAATTCATTATGTACACATTTTTTTTTTCGTTTACTTACTGCAGTCATTCCCAAGTCATTTATTAATACAGCAGCGACTTACCTGTAAAAATAAATAAATTTATTACAAAAATACTACATTATCCTATATATGTTTTATTTTTAATGCTAACACTTAAAGTTTATCAATTTATTTGTGTAGATCTTTGGTATAAAATCTACATTGAATTTGCAACAAATAGTTTGGTATTTTGTTTATGTATTGGAAAAATATTCTTGTAAATTTAGCTAATTTATTTTTCAGAGAGAGATTACTTTCTTTTTTATTTATTTAATAGTAAGATAAAATACTATATAGGTATTTAAAAAAAATAACAATATCAAACACGTAACAAAAAAAATGGCAAATTATTTAATTTTTACTGTACGTACTATCCAGTCAAGTCGTAAATACAATAAAAAGTAGAAAAATGTTTCTAGGCGAGATGTATAATTAAATTACACTTAACATGTTATATATATATATTTTTTTTAATTTTCTTGGCGAAGACTGTAAATATTTTAAAAAAAACGCTAATAGCCACATTAAACCTTTAATTACGTTGAAACATTAAGAAAAAAAAACGCACAAGCGCTAAGGAATGAATTACTTCGGCTTCGGGACATTTTTCCAATTAGCTTAATGATATTTTTTTTATATTTCACCCTCATTACTAATGTTTATGGAGCTCATCTCATTTCGGGAAGTATTATTGTAAATCATTTTAAAATTAAAAAACGTAGTTTTTTAAGGCTGCTCATGCAGAACGTGAAATTATTGTAAAAAAAATTAAGTTAGAAAATACAAATATAAATTGCAGTTAACATGAAAAAAATTATGATGAAATTAAATTTCCCTATAATAAATGTCACAATGAATTTCTAGCGTTAAATTGTTTTACCGTCGTTGGTCATTTAAACGTGTCCAGTTAAGTCATACCTAAATGTGTAATGGCTTTCCTGAAGAAAAACACTCATGTAAAATTGCCAAGAACTTTGTAACTTTTTAGCAATTTTATATGATTGTTAGCGAGGGTGAAAATATCTCTAAAAGGGATCACTTCCAATCAACCAAAGATGATGTATTCCAGTATTCACGGAACATACTCGTAGGGTTTTAATTTGTAGATAATAATAATTATGATATTACAAGATTAATATTTCAATTAGTTAGTGTATTATATTTTAGAAACTTCAAATGTTGTATGGTATTGTAGTGTTGATAACTTTTTAAGGTTTGTTTATAGCGAGATTATTACATTCTAAGCTTGTTCACGGCTGATTTTACGTATTAAAAAAAATAGAATTAAAATATTTGTACTAACATCGACAACACTAAATTTCTACGAAGTGATAAAAAAAGTAATTCATTTGCAATTAAATATTTTCGCCATATCTCATAACTCTTTTTTCGTCAACATAACACAGCTGCTTAAAATTCTCGGCGACTTTACCCGCGCGATTTGTAAACATGGCGTCGTTTCCGGTAAGGCCACGGCGGAAATTCGATGCCCGTCTTTCTGGAGGGCCCAGATTATATACGATGGGAAAACAACAAGTTATTTGATGAGATTTCAAAATAAATAAATGATGAAATGAAATTGTGTTTCGTTACTGTGTGAATAATAACTTCTGTTTTAGGTACTTTACTGTTACTAAGAGTTTTACGTACGTGCTACATGATTGCGATTTATACCGAACTTTTTCCGTATATTACTTAATTTTAATTTTATTATATTTTTTTTAATTTTTTATCTTTCTTATTTTATTTTGATTTTTATTTGATACTTTTGTAATACACTAATTAACTTCATTATTAAATTATTTTAATTATGTGCTTTTTCTGTTTCTTTGTTTTTGGATTTTGTTTGTTAATCTGTTTTTAATTGATGTAACGATAGAACAAAGTTTTTTTTATGTAAGTGTTGTGTACATCTATAAGTGATGAGTTCACCATAAACTTATTTATCCGAATATTTGAATCACGATTCAGCCTGTAATATCCCACTGTTGGGCATAGGCCTCTTCCCCATGTAGGAGAAGGATCGGAGCTTAATCCACCACGCTGCTCCAATGCGGGTTGGTGGATATATTCCCTACTATGAGTAACGATCGCTATCAGGTGTCCATGATAACAACCGGGACCGACGGCTTAACGTGCTCTCCGAGGCATGGTGGGGAGACCCACAAGGACTGCACAAACACCCAGACCACGGCAAACATCTGTATGGCCAATACAAATGGTGTCGTGTGCGGGGATCGAACCCGCAACCGCCCACGCAACAGTCATTCGCAATCCAATGCTGTGACCGCTGCGCCAACGCGGCGTCTGATTATTTGAATCATTTATTGTTAATAGTGAATAAGTCGTTGAAGTACCTTTATAGGAATAAATAAATTAACAATAATAATGCAAAAAAGTTATTTGATAAAAAGATGTTTAGTTGATGTCTGTTGTGAACTATTATTGTTTAATGACAAAAATCACTTTGCTGTCTTATTGCACGCGTCACACGCTTAAGCGTGTGGGTGTGCTTTACTATCGAAAGACGGCTCTGTGTCCATTTTCCAAGATAAAATCGTTCTTATACGTTAAGTTAGGCACTGAATTTAAAAAAAAAAGGTTGTTTCGGAAACTAGACATGTTAATCTATAAAGTCAGCGTATTTTCTTTTCATTTTGTTTAATATTTATAACAAAAAAAACGTAATTAAAAAGTGATATGTCAGCTGTCCGTTGGTCTGTGCCCTTTTGTTGTCTTCACGTTTTAGAAAAATATAAACAATTAATTGTAATAATTTCTTTTGAATAATACTTCAGTCGCTCTAAGGATGAACTGTATATCTTTTTATGATTGAACTCTTAACCGTTTTAAAGATATTAACGAAATTCGAAAGATTTTCTGGGTTTCTTTCATAAATATTTTTTCTTTTTTAAACCCCGGCGCAAAACGAGGGGTGGTATAAGTTTAACGTGTCTGTGTATCTGTGTAACTGTCTGTGGTACTTTTTTCTAGTTGATGAGGGGATCTGACTACCTTCCTTATGTCCTATCGATTCGAAATTTGGTACCGTGTTACTTCAAAGATATTGAAAGTGTATGGTTAGGTATCGTATTATGTATAGTAAGGCATCCGCCAACCCGCATTGAAGCAGTGTGGTGGATTAAGCCCTTTAATATATATAACAAAAAAATGTAATCAAATAATATATTTACAGCTGTCCGTTGGTATGTGCACTTTTAGTTGTCTTCTCGTTTTAGAAAAATATAAACAATTTTAGCGAAATGTATAAGCTATTGAACGAGCGGATAAATAATAAGATGTTATCTATCTTCGCTGACTCTTTATTGAAGAATAATAATGATAGAAAAACAATATTCAAGTAGCAAAATATAAAAAAGTAGCAAAATACAAAATATAATTATAAGATAATAGAAAAACAATATATTCAAGTAGCAAAATATAAAATATAATTATAAGATAACGTGCTACGTCTACGTACATAATTTTACTTACTAAATTGAAAAACAAATTATCAAGAAGAATTTAAAATCAAATTCTTTGACGACTATCAAAAACACGCCACATTACTCTCCTCCGAGACCGAAGGTCAATAGCCGGTTGGCGGGCCAGTGGAACCAGATGCTGCATAGCTCTCGGTGAGTTGGAACTGTCTGCGGTGATGCTTGCGAAGCCTGCGTTGCCGTTCAAGCTCGAGGTTACCAGCTTAGCGAATGACCACCAGTTTAGCAAATGAGCTCGGTTTAGCGAATGGATGAGCGGATGATAAAGTATTCGCTAACTCCGCAGACTTTTTATTAATGAATTGTTATTTTGTTACAATATAAAAATGAATCAAGTAGCAAAATGTAAAATATTAACAAGAAGAGCTTAAAATCAAATTCTTTGACAACTATCAAAAAATATTTTTATTCAAATGATAAAAAGAGGTTTTTATTATTATTTATATAAAAAGTCTATATATGTAGAGACACCAATTAATTGTAATTATTCCTTTTGAATAATACTCCAGTCACTCTAAGGATTAACTCTTTTTCTTATTATGACTGAACTCTTAACTGTTTTAAAGATATTAACGAAATTCGAAAGATTTTCTGGGTTTCTTTCATAAAAATTATCACCGACTATTTTTTTTTCCTCTCTCCTTTTTCATGAACTATTTATTTTTTAAATAACTTCTGCTGCATCTAGCGATATTATTGATATTTTTGGCAGTGAAGTTAAAATTGTATCTATGTTTCGTTACGTGTCGACAGATTTTCGATAATATAAAATGCCAAAAGAAAATAAAAACTGCAAGAAAACGTGATCAATTACAACGTGATTATAAAAGAGAACGTCGTAAAAATTATGAGTCTTTCGAAAAATTATAAAGATGATGTTATGATTGAGCTGAATAAACCTGAAAGCTGCTGTCTTGGAAATAAACATAGTTGAATCTATTCTGCTCAAATTCCTAATAAGGATGATGTAAACCTAGGTCAAAAAAAAATGTCGAATGTCTCAAGTTCGTCAAAACGATGATTTTAGACAAAGCGAACGAGAAAAAGATAGGTTAGCTAAGCAGGCTCAGCGATAATTTAGTGCCTACCTTAACATATAAGAACGATTTTATCTTGCAAAATCGACACAAACAATAATAATATTTTATTCAATTGATTTCTCTTTTAGGCAATTATTATTAATTTCAATTCGTAACACAATGAGCGTGTGAGGCGTGCACTTTTGGATTTTCCAAATTATTTAAGTTTTTTTTTCTTTTGAGGAACCTATTTTTGAAAATTGTACAGCGGTACGGAATATTTTGTGAGAGTTTCACTTGTAAGGACTTTATTTTAATAAATGTTTTCAAGAATTCTGAACACAAGATAATTCTTAAGAATAAAAAAAAAAATGTTTCTATGAGTTTTGCACATGACATTTTTAGCTTCATCTTTAATGTTTTTAACTTTTTACTAACATATAAATTAAGCGATCTTATAATAATCATCTTATATTGTAGTTTTATATTCTTTATTGGAAAAATTAACCTTATAATATCGCATAGAGCGATTTCTTCCAAGCAACATTTGAATGAAAATCAATTATTAAATTCAATGTATAATTTAATTCAACTTAATGTATAAAATCATTAAGTTCATAAATAGCCTTTGCTATAATATGCATCTGTCGTGTTTTATAAAGCTGCTGTCAATTATTTTCGACGCCGTCAATCGGTGAGGTTGCAAAAGAGTGAAAAATGAAAGATTATTTGTAAATCTGTAATTTATATGCGTTGACGCGGCCGTTCGCGTTGACGGTTCCATTAGGGTTGCCAAAACATAAAAAATTATATTTTGAAAGATAAAGTAAGTAAATAATTTGAATTATAATCGCTCTTATATCTGTTTTGGTGGACATTAAAGAATAAAATAAGTAATGATTTACAAATGAAAAAAAAAATTGAAATGCAATGTTTTCTTATTTATTCCAATTTTACCGGTTCAGATATTCATAGGTAATAATATCCAACAGATGGAAGTTTTTTTTTAAATTTCTATTCGCAATCTGTAAAAGCTAAAGTAGTTACTTATTAGGTAAGGGCATACTTTACCTTCTACAAATCAAGACTGACAGACAGTCTATCAGTAACTTGTATTCGGATAAACTCGGTCCTAAGAATTCTTTCCTAAATGTTCAATGTAATCCCTTACCATCGCCTTGCTTCATTAGATGAATTTAACAACAAATTTGAACTGCGTTAATACGACTTCTAAAAGCACTGCCAGAACGGCGCGGTGGTCAGAAATTTAGTACTATAAATAAGTTCAAACCCTGAAATTGTATCGGTTATTTACTTATGTAAAGGATCCCCAATCGATGATAATGATGACAGAAAAAGTTTTACAAAACAAAATACAAAAATTTACCGTACTAATTCATTTATAGATTACCACAGTTGGCAATCATGAATTTCATTAACAAGATATGCTTAAACGTGTAGTAAAACCTATTTTAGCCTATAATTTTTTTTTTTAAATCTGCCAACCCTACTTTCCACTGCATTATTACTTAATAGCGTCCCGGTCGGTACGGAGATAATTTGTTTGTTCTATAAAATCTGTAATCGAAGCACTGTTTAGAGAACATTCTATCATTTAAACGATGATGAATATAAAACAGTGCATAATTTTCTTATCTATTAAACAATTATATTGGAAAAACTTTATAAAAATTATTTTTAACAATCTTAACTTTTATAGGTTTTTACGGTTTAATAGATGTAATTATGTGAATAAACGTAAGTTTCGTTTACCGAAATATTATCATATATGTATATCGTAAATTTTCAAAAATAATAACGAAAAATGTTACACGTATTAAAATACAAGGGCAGTAAATATAAGTAGCGCTTTCTACTAGAGTTAGGGATAGGTGCGCAACAGCCGCAACATTATATTTTAATCGTGCTTTAATTAACGAATAATGACATTTAGAACACGTTTCTTATAATAAATTTTAGTAATACTGGTTAACTATTGAAAAATCATTATAACACTAATATGATACGAATGAAACAGATTATGAAAATAGTACAAAAAATCAAAATCAAAATAGCTTTATTCAAATAGGCTTAAGCACCTTTGAATTGTCATCGTACATTATTTTTTAATTATCGTTAAAAGTGAAGCTACCGCCGATTCGGAATGTACATTTTGGGGAGAAGAACCGACAAGAAAATCCGCAGCAGTAGGCAACCATTACTGTTTGAAGACACACACACAAACGTGAAATCTATAAATTGTCTGTGTATATTGTTTGTGCTGTTCCGTGCCATTTACTTTAGGACAGACGCAAAAACATTGATCATCTATTCACTACCAGACGCGTTCAGTTCAGGTTAGAGTTAGAGCATTCCATGCTGCAGTAAAACGGTACCAGACTACCGTTTTACTGTAGCATGGAATGCTTTCAGATATAGAGTTTTTTTTTATTATAATTACTAGCTGTACCCGCGACTTCGTCCGCGTGGAATTTAACAAAAAAGTTAAAAAAAGTTCGATAAAATGATCTTTGATATTCTTTGATTTCCTTTACAGGCGGTCGAGCGATGCGGGGCAGAGGGTATGGACTCGCCCGCGCCCGCGCCGCCCGTAGGCATCTCAAGGAAAGAACGCTAGCTCGCCGAGCATTAAATGTTTCGCTGCTAATTACTTCTAACGATGATATCTCAAAAACTATTTATCTGATTGATATAGTGTAAAGGGCAATTTTAATCTGCATTAAATGCCTAAGCTAAATATCATATTAATTTGGATAAGGATTAATACTGAACTAAAGAAAATATCTTTAAAAATAACCTAAAGTTTTTAATTAAAAATTTGAACATAAAAGTGGTTATTGTAAGTCAACCCTAAGAGATAGAGATATGCTATCGCGGACTTTTTTGTAGCATTTTTATAGATTTTGAATTCGCTAGTACATTATACAACTATATCTTTGCTAGTTTACGCAGCGTTCGCGTGGAAAGCTCCCCGTTGGCGAGATTTTTTACGACTTCTTCAACATTTATCGCCGTATTTCTGCTAATTTACATTCAAACATAATAAATTATATACCTAAACCTTCCTCAAGAATCACTCTTTCTATTGTTGAAAACCGTATAAAAATCCGTTGCGTAGTTTTCGAGTTTATCGCGTTCAGACAGACAGACAGGAGGACAGAAAGACGCGGCCGGGGGACTTATTTTTATAATAAGTATAGATAGATAAAATAAAAATTATCATGCTCTTTAATTCGAAAACATGTTTTCAACATGTATTCAGGATGTTTGAGTTAACAAAATCTTCTACTGTGTTTTGCACTAAGAACACGGTTTTACTTACGTTTATGGTTCCTACTACTCTCTTATGAATTTTGGTGTATTTTTGAAGTTATAATTTCTTTTGGGACGTTATGGAAAAATGATGAGAGTAAATTTTTACGATGCGCTGGCAAACCGTCACATAAAACTGACACCCGGAAGTTAGCTAGTCAACGAAGAAGTTAGCAACGTTCGACCAATTATTTATGAGACAATGCCTCATAAATACAAACTTTCCATAAACAAACAAACTTTCTATCATTATAATATATACTCAGTATAGATAACGTAAATTCATAATATGACCAGTCAACGTATAAAAGTTATGATAAATATTTCCAAAAATATAAACTAATTAAGATTAATGAATAATCGAATGCTTATTCATTGTCATAAATTAAGACAATTCGTATCGTGAATGGCGTATCTTTAAGGCGAGAGGCGTATCGGTCCGCCTTCATATGACGTAGTCAACAGGTTTTTAGACTCGACTAGTTCTGACCATATTATACTGACTGTGGAACCTTTGAATTATTTCTTTGTTTCAATTATTTATTAAAATAGAGCTTTGACCAATTTAACTTATCAACTGGGAAGGTTTATATGGATTTTTTAGGGTTACATACAAAAACCAGGCTGTAATGGGACAATCATCAGGCTCAGTTTTGGGAGTCCACAAAACGGAAACTTTTAATACTATCAACAAAAATTACTAAAATAGTCAGTAGTCATAGCACTGATTATAGCACTGCCAATCGCAAACTTTTCTATAGCCCGTACTATGTATGTTTGCCACTGTCTGAGCGTTTTTGGTTGTGTAGTGTATATTTCCGGACCTTCTAAATAGGACATTCTTAAAAGAGGCACATTGCACTAAATACATTCGATAAAAGTGTATGTTTATTAGTATATATCTGTATATGTAATTATGTATATTGTCCTATTTCATAAAAAAAATTTGCGCCCCATCCCACACTCCTTAGTTAGTCCTCTGCCCAAAGGTTGCCTGGAAGAGATCGCTGTATTAGCGATAAGGCCGCCTATAGCAACTGATGCAACTTCTATTTTTACATATTATTTGTCATACTGTTAAAACCGTGTATTGGTGTGCGAAAGTGTAAATAAATAAATAAATAAATAAATAAAAGTGCTATTATTTAAGTTAACAACAATGTCTTGTTTGTCTATAATTATTCCCTGTTCGCTTGCCTATTCTAGCGCACTACACATTCCATGAAACAGTGACATTGCAGACGATTGCAAATCAAAAAACCACAACGGACTCTATCCTACAAATAACTTGAAGCTGTAACGATAAAAAGAGGAAAACACGCAACAATTTAATTAAAACAAACAATGACGAAATCCAATAAGTAATCTATACTAATATATAAAGCTGAAGAGTTTGTTTGATTGTTTGTTTGTTTGTTTGTTTGTTTGTTTGTTTGTTTGTTTGAACGCGGTAATCTCTGGTTCTACTGGGCCGATTTGAAAAATTCTTTCAGTGTTAGATAGCCTATTTATCGAGGAAGGCTATAGGCTATGTATCATCACGCTAAGACCAATAGGAGCGGAGTCCACGCCGACGAAGTCGCGCGCAGAAGCTAGTAATCTATATCTACATCGTAAAATGCGTTGTTTGTTTGTATATTTGCTACAAATAAGTTTTCCTACTCAACGTTACAGATTTCAAAAAACATTATTTCTAAACTTCCTATTAGTTATTCCAAATTGTACAAAATTCCATTTTCAAACTGTAATCTACAAAAATAAGTAGAGTTATTTCGAATTTATTTATAGAGATTAAACAATGTTTTACAGGATTTAGCCGACCAACCATCCAACTGCTTTAAAATAACAGGCCGAAGACGGGCAGCAGCATCTTCGATGCGACAAAGCCAGACCTGCGGTCACCAACCCGCCTGCCCAGCGTGGTGACTATGGGCAAAACACATGAGTTCACGCCATTTTTGGCACGAACTTGTGTTTAGAACAGCCTTGCTGGGAAAGTACCTCGACCTTATAGAAGATCACAGCTAAATAATACTGCTTTCTTTTTTTGGCCGTCTTGAAGAAACGTGAATATCGACGTTAAAAACCAGAAAATATGGTTAATTGAATTTTAATCATGTGGGTAATAACTCTCTATGCTCTATTAACATCCAATATAACTTGACCCCTAAAAAGTGCTCAAAATAAACTAGTGTAAATCATTTTGTTTACATCAAACAAAAACTGGAAGAAAACCTAGTATGGTACATACATATGTTACAAATAACAGTATCGATGGTTCTTAAACAAGGAAACACGGTCTGTACAGATAACATTGTACAATTAAAATCGTGTAAATTCAATTGCGATAAATTGAGGAAAACATCACCAATGACTGTAATGTACACACTAAAACTTGAAATAATGTAGATTCTAACAAAACATATATACGAACTGAATTTTCAAAGACTGATGATTTTTTGCTAAACTTTAATAACTTATAATTTTACGATATTATCCAGTTTTTGGAGTTTAAAACAAATCATAATCCAAATTTACTTTATTCAAATAGCTCTAAAAAAACGTTTCAAAATATGTTGTATGACAATATATTATAATTCATCTGAGCATTGGAGGCTGTAAAGTTCCAAATTATTATCATAATATTAACCCATTACAAAAATCTATAAATTCTCTTTGTAATTTTGATTTTCTTTTTGAAAGCTAAAATGTAACTAAGACATACCAAGGACATAAAGCTAATAAGCTGGTACAACGGAATGAGATTTGGTCTGGTTGTCTGGTGGTCTGGGTGTTTGTGCAGCCCTTGTGGGTCTCCCCACAGTGCCTCGGAGAGCACGTTAAATCGTCGATCCCGGTTGTTATCAAGTACACCTGATAGCGATCGTTACTTATAGTAGGGTATATATCCATCCCGCATTGGAGCAGCGTGGTGGATTAAGCTCTGATCCGTCTCCTACATGGAGAAAGAAGCCTATGCCCAGCAGTGGGATATTATAGGCTGAAGCATGCAAATGATATTTCGAAACATGTGGATTTATTTTCTGGTAATCTGCTGAAAATAGCAGAACTTGCCCAGAGCAATAAACGACTAAAATACGTCCTTGTCACTTGGAATGCCATTTCCGGCTTCCGTTTTTCCACCTAACTATAACTTGGGTTTCTTAGACTACATCTTCACTTACTGTCAAATGAGATCGCAGTCAAGCGCTAGTCTATTTGTTTTTAAAAAAAAAATAACGTGCTAAAAATTTCCTATTGTTGTTGATACACAAGATTGTATTATAGAGCACAATATTCCATCCATTTTGCAATGTCTATGGGTTTCAAAGATTGACCTATCAGGATTTCTTTAAAGATGAGTCTCAATTTATCTCTGATGCATTGTTGGACAACGTTAATGGCCATTCTGCATGTCACGATCATGCTTTGTTTATACCAATTAGCCACACAAAAGTTGAAACTGTTGTTAGTCTGGTTTTAGAGGTATACATATACACCTATATTACTTATATCGGTGTATAAGTATAATCTTAAATTTTAAGATGCTCGTAAGAAACTTCATATTATAAATATGAAATACATTTTGTTTCGAAAATAGACAACACCTAGGTTTAATCATTGATATGAAGTATGGGATCAACTACCTACCTGTACAAATTATTTTTTTACTGAGACTGAAGATAATGTCAATAAGAACTAAAATCGCGTCAAAATATTATTGTGAAAAGTACCATTTCACTTTTGACATTAACATCTTAAATAAAGTTAAAAAAAAACAAATATTAGTTGAATGAGTTAGATTATTATACTTATCCCTTAATTTTCTAATCGTTTTACCCCATTCAATAGATCTCTTAATCAAGAATTATAATATTGGTCAGGTCAGTCTGAAAGCATTCCATCAAGAGCCGACGCGAACTTGTTCAAAATAAACCTTCGCATCGACATCGTTCCCACTGATATATCGGACTCGTTATTTAGTTAACAGATCACCCATTGTTACTTAGGAGAGCCACGAAAAAAGCATGGGCGGGGCTGTAATCGCACCTTGCATCTACCCCGATGAAACAAGCTCCCTATCGAGATACATGCCTCCAATGAGACCGCGGCGCACCACGCAAATTTCAATCGAAACCCGCAGATAATAAAGTCGATATTTCAATAGCCCGAAAGCAAGCAGCTTATTAAAGAAAATTAAATTTGCAGCCACGCGAAATCGACACGAAACCGCGAATGCAGAAGAACACTGAGTGGTTCGTTCATGGGAAATTAATCCTTAATGCTTCGAGCACTGTTTCAATTGTGAAGTGTAGTGTTCGCTGATCTCGTTATAACTAGCTTGCAATTTTATTTGCGCTTGAAACCTTACGGTCCTGGACCCGCAATGTTTATATAGCGAAGGATATATAGAGGATTATAGATAAGAGGCGAGCGTATTTTCATTTTATTACCAAATTACCGATGGCGAGATTGCGGACCGTGAGGCGATTGTAGCGGCCCGTATCGGAAACATTTGCCAACAGGTAATTGTCTTATTTTGTTCAGTTCAGAAATTCCAACACTCGCGCGAAGCGTCTCGGTCGCGTTCTTCGTTTGTAATCTCATTTCGATCCCTATTTGTTTTACGGGTCCGGGACGAGATCGTCGAGACCTTTGGAGATTAAAAATTTCGGCAAATTATGTTTTATGGGCAAATAATGATCTGGGTTGATTTTCTCCTGAGAGTAAGTGATGATAACATCAGGTATTTAAAACGAAATGAGACGAAAATAAAGAACCTGAAGAACGTTGAACATAAATTTGAAGCCTATAATCAACAAATAAATTGCAAGATTTATCTGAAATATCCCTAAAATTGTGTATCTACTCAAAAAGCCAGCATAAGGGCAAAACCATCGAAACGTATTCGCACTTCAGGTCACGACTGCAAAACAAACAACTATAGAATAGAATGAAATTAATTACGGCGTGTCTATCTGCGCGGGCGCATCGACACGACCTTTTCGCAGCAAATCGTAGTAACTGAGGGCTCAACAATCACATAACTCAGTTACTCCTATCAGCACGGAACGCTGCTTGAGCAATTCTAACGCAAATCTCTTAACTATTATTAGTTTATTTTATTTTCACTCTCCTACTTAAAATAGATTCAATACTAGGGTTTAGGTTTGGCTTACATATTATTTAAGGAGGTTATATATGATATAACAGATATATAGAATGTAAATGAGTGATTTTTGTGACTAAATCTTTTAGAGGTAGGTACAACCCAATTACATACTTAAGGTATTAGGACTTAAAGGTATGTGACTTTAAATTTATTTTAAAAGGAATCACGAATTTTCTATTAAATTTCCACCAAACGATTGCATGGTTTATAAGATTAGTTAATAATCATTATCATATGTTTCGCTTGTACCAATAAAGAGTATTTTGTAAGAAGTCATAATTATTATGTTTAACAGGGTTTATTGGTACAAAACAAGAATACAGAATGGTTCACGTTTTCTTGAACTATTGGAAGAACCAATGCCAATAGACTAATTAAGCATCTTTAGAGGGTTTGATAAGTTATGCCTTCTTTCTTTTTCTTCTTTGTAGGCTTTGTGCTTTTAAGATAACACACAATGGTTACATGAGTAAAAAAGAAAAGAATAGAATATAGCTGCGGAGTGTTCTAGATAAATATAAACATAAATAATATTTACATAAATAAATATATACATATAACGCACTCAGAGTCGTTGTAGGAATTGAAACCTCTGGAGCAGAAAGCAGCAAACTACGCCAACAGGCTTGTCAAAAATACCACACTAAGACTCTAGTTTTCAAAAAGGATTGGATCTTGCTCCAATGAGCTTTATCTATAAACATCAACCAAATTAAGTACTATCGCTCAATGACCTTCTTTGACTATCGCTAGTAAAACCTAAAATAAAACCATCAAGTATTTCATATTATAATTGTCCATTAGACGCAGATAGAACAACGCTAACGACACAGATGTTAAAACTCGATAACGTAAAAATTCTCGCCTGTCCGTTTGTAACGTAAAAAATAATGTGTTATTAAAATAACATAAATCTCTCTATCTCGTGTACCATCGCACGTCCATTTGGACGGTCGCTCTGATCTCTGAAAT
Organism: Melitaea athalia; assembly: GCA_905220545.2. Taxonomy (NCBI): domain Eukaryota; kingdom Metazoa; phylum Arthropoda; class Insecta; order Lepidoptera; family Nymphalidae; genus Melitaea; species Melitaea athalia. The sequence continues at coordinate 3,320,203 of HG992179.1, forward strand.
CTATTGGAAACGTCACTGAGTTGTATAATTTATTTAAGTGTTCCGTACGAACAAATACACATTAGGACATATTGTACTAACCATTAGAAATGAAGAATTATTTATAAATGCTGACGTAAGTAAATCAAATTTATTGTAAATATAGGAGATATACAATGTACCACTTATTTTTTTCTAAAAAAATATTCCCTAGGTAAACGAAATAAGTACCACCCGACTGAAATAAAACCTTTTTAACTCCATCTAATTTATATCTCCCTCTAAACTTCCGTTCGCCTCGCCCGATCACACTTTTCGTAATGCTCTCGTCACGCATTCACCAGCTAACTCCCATAGAAAAGCGTGCGAAAAGAAGTTTTACTTCATAAACCTTGTAAACTCTGTCCAAAAATAAAAGAATTAAAAGGTAAACAAATATGGCGGAATGTGTTACCATAGACTGCTATAGTGCTGCGATGTATTTTGTTAAATGTCGATATCGGTAAATTTAATATGATGCACTTCTAATGGCGCTATGCAAGGCCATAGAATTAGTGTACTTCCACAGATTAAGTAATAGGTACTACTTCTACAGGCTCTACTTGAAAATAATATGGATGTAATGAGGAATTAAACTAAATGAAACATTAACATATATTTATTACATTTAGCACACCATACTATAAGGGGGCGTTTAAGTATTACGTAACGCAAATTTTGAAGATTTTCCTTGTCGAACGTAGGAAATATTTAACTTCTTACAGTGCATAGAGTTCTGTCTTAATAGGTACATGGCAATACTAGTTGTTACAGTGACTGTTATTTTAAAATATCAGTGACAAAATACTAGGTACTCGACCACTCGATATTAGTATTCTAAAAATACTACGTTTATCTCGCCTCCTCTTAGCGTAAACGCTTAAGCACAAGCAAAATGGAGATGATACCGATTTTGCAGACAAACAATTATTTTTTTGCTACTCTGACAAAGTGAAATCTGTATCTACCGCATTTGAAATCTGTATCTACCGCATTATATTATTGGATAGTGTGACTTGACTTACCTCGCAGAAATGAATTTCGAATAGGAATCCAGTCGAAAGCGAAATCGGGGTCCTTAAAACTTTGCAAATAGTCGTCAATACGGAGATAAACACGGTCCAAATCACAAAGAAATCGGAAGTCCACAAACGAAAGCCAAGTTGTTGACCCGTAGAAACACAAACGCCAATACAAGAATGTAGATTTAGAGGGTCGGTATCGTTCATCAGGTTTTTATTCTTTTTTAATGGATTTTTTTCATTTCTGGCCATAGCCATGTGCATGGTATACTAGGAAATCCATATAACGTTATCTCATTTCTTTTAAATGATTTCCTGTTATTTTTGTATACAAATAGTTTGTTGAGAAACTGAACGATATAACACTAGAAACATTAGCAGGGTGCAGCCTGTATGTGCGTTTCAAATTAGATTTTCGAAAGTACTTTTCGGTATTTGCGTGTGAGTAAAATTTATCAAAACACAGTAACCTTTAGAACCTCGAAATGGCGATGCATGAAAAGGCTATGTAATTAATATCTAATTTAAATATTTTCTACTACTACTACTACTACTACTACTACTACTACTACTATTACTACTTCTTTCTACGAAACTAATGAAAGTTCAGAGAAATGTTAATTAAAACAAAAAAAAGTCTATTTGTATTAGGGGCACATTGCCTTTTCTGGGGCTCCCCACTATCGTGTAACAACTCCTTTAAAAAAGTATTAGCAATTTGATGACAAAGATACACTAAAAGTATTTTCAATGAGACTTAAAGCAAAAGTCACCACAGAGAAAGACATACGGTCTTATTGTCAACGGTCAACGGTCTTGTTGCTTGTTCGCAAACGAAAAAAAACGACTTCAATTACATCGACAAGTAATACAACGTAATAAGACGAAAAAATATTCAAGTAAATACGCTCTATTAATGATTGCTCAAAAAGTTGTAATCAGATCTTAATATAATTTAAACAAGACTACATGACAAGTATTAGCTTTCGATTAAAGTAAGAATCATCAAAATCGGTGCACCGAGTAAAAAGTTATGCGGTATAATACAACGTAGGTCGACGAAAAAGTAGTCAAGTAAATACGCATTATTAGATATAACTCTAAAAGTGCTTGTCAGATCTCAATTAAATTTAAATAGGACCACTTGACACGCAAAACCTTTCATATAAAACAAAATTGGTCGAAATCGGTCCACCCAGTCAAAAGTTCAAAGTCGCATTAAGTAAGACACTATTTAACTTTAGTGGCCGTTTTAACTTTTTTTTTTTTTAGATTATTTATAAAAAGTGAAAATAAATTATGATTTATAAAAAGTTCGAGTAACTTTTTATGATTTATAAAAAGTTCGAGCTAAAACGCTTTTTTTTAATATCATTGACCTCGACTTTTTATCGATATGAAAGAACGTCCAGCCCTTATCCATAGACACAAGACACAGTAATGACAAATGTCACTTGTAAGTTTGAGGTTACAGCGAATTCGGTTTTCTGCTAAAAAATATTAGTTTGACGATGAAATAGATGTATAATTACAAATTTAATGGTAGTGCATGTGATTACCCAGATGCTACAATAATCATCTAGTAGCCATTGTGTGTGATTACACAGGGATTGCGTATTTTTCATCCGGTAAGGGGTTTGTTTACATTTTAATTCTTTTATTTTTGGACGGACTATAGTAAACGCCTTACGCTCAACGGCCCCCACTAGGATTTACTGCTGTGTCCGTTTGTGTTGTCCGGAAATGATTAATTAATCTTTATATACAAACCCATGTATTATTCACTATCTAATGAGGATGAGGACTTTCATGAAGGATTCAAATCTACTTATAAAAAGTATGACCTTTTTATTGGACCTTTTATTCTCATCATCTCGTAAGGATCCCTAAAACTGTGTCACTATTGGCCGGTTTCTGAGTCACTTTTAACGGTGGTTTATCTATTCATTAGCGCTATTGGTTCGATAACTTGTTAAATTGCGTTTCCGAACACGGCGATGTAAGATAAACTCCGTTTAAACTAAGTTCAACTTAACTGTCCAATTGGCGGCGTTTATCGGTTCCATAACTATAATTTGACGATTTATTTCTCAAACTACGTCATATTTTAGGTTATATTGTGAATATATTATGTACTTGTAACGTGTAGATGTTATTATATTTAACTGCCAGTGAAAGCTAAATATTAAAAGATGGTAAAAATATTCAAAGCAGAAAACAATCAGTGTTAGCATGAATACGAGCAGCTCATCAGAGTCTGATTCGGTAGTAATGGAGTTTATTTTTAATATATCCGTACCCAGAAACTTAAGGCGTAGGAGAAATCCTTTCGAAATGTTTACGGATGGAGAATTTCAATTGAGATATCGCTTTAATAAGAACACTGTGATACACTTAAGTGATATTATTAGCCCTGCTCTAGCTCCTGTTACGCATCGCAAATATACACTGTCTGTTTTGGAAGAATTTTTTATCGCATTAAGATTTTACGCTACAGGTACAAAAACAATGAAATGAAACGAGAACGAGGGAAAAAAAGGGCGTTAGGCGTTTCGTTTTAAACACGATTGACAATGCTCACAGATAAAGTGGACAATGATGTCGTTCATAAATAATGTCTTATCATATTTTTTTAACTAAAACAGTGTTAAGTTACTTATTTATTCTCGGAAAAATTATTCTAGTAAATAAAACTAGTATTCAAGACGAATTAAAATAATAAAGTCAATTTTAGATACGATCACTTAAACAGAGCCATCTAGCTGCAAATAAGGAACTAGTTATTAGTTACATAGTTATTGAATGGCTTGTTACGTATTCAGAAACGCAGTGACAGTTAACCGACGTTTATCTTACGTTTAACTTTAATGAATCAATAGTTAGTGAGAAGTTATCTGGGGACTTCAGAAACTGGGCATATGACAAGCTACTGTTATTTCAAACACACAAAATTACAAACGTACTTATTAGGCACATAGCTAATAAAACAGACCGTAATACTCATACCATGGAATCCATTTTGGAACAGCCGATCTAAAGTGACACATAAAGCTACGTGCAGACTACGCGTTGTGCTCTCTTCTTGTACTAGTAGGTACACTGGCATTTTTTAGAAAATTGTTTATATTTATGAAAATAAGAAAAGTGAACTGAGAACAACAATCGGTACTCAAAAATTAGACAATCTGACATCTATAGAAAATCGATGTAGATGGAACCACGTTAAAATGTTAGTAAACGTCTAGTATCCTACAGGATCAAAATCCTATGTCGCAGACTAAACAGAAGATACACTCTAGCATAAAAGACATCACGACGATAAGTATCAGACAAATATAAAATAACAGCGGCAGCGGTAACCTGTGGACGCCTGCAGAAGCACTGCAAGCGAGTTGCCGACCCTGCCTACAAACTCTGGCCACCTTACTCACCATAGGAACACAACACTACTATTATTTTGCTGTGATCTACTGTAATATTTAAGCCCTCAATCGAGCTGCTCGAAGTTTTGAGTGAGATATTTCCTGCTAGCTCTACCTGAACTATTACTAAGATTGCATAATACATTGTAAAAAACATATAAAAGTTAGTGTTCAACACCACTAAGTGTTAAAGTAAACGCGTAGTCTGTGGTCGGCTTTAGATCGACATCCGGCGCGCGCGCACCGTGACGTCGATTACTCGATAATTTTCCTAGATAGTATCATTTTTGACAACACAAATCGTTTACAAACACGTGATGGGTTTCGAAATGTGACTAAAAACATTGTGATGAGGTTTTGATTGGTTAGATAAGTTAATAAGAGCGGCATTAAAATGTGTTAATGTTTATTTTACACTGCTTAGTACTCTTATAATTTCTTTTTGTGTAACAAATAAAGCATTTTATTTTAGGTTTTTAATGAGGAAGGGCACAGCAAGAAATATCCCGAGCAGCCCGACTGGAGAAGTATCTCGACCTAACCGAAGATCACAAGTAATAAAACTGCATTCAAGCAGTGTTGTGTTTTTGTTGGTCAGTAACTCAGTAAGGTGACCAGAGATCCTGGGGGATTGAGGATAGAGTCGGCAACGCGATTGCGATGCTTCTGTAGTTCTGGTGTACATAGACAATATACATATAAACATACGAGTAGATTTTTTTTTTTATGTTACTAGGTTGGCAAACAAGCGTACGGCTCACCAGATGGTAAGACCGTAGCCTATAGACGCCTGCAACGCCAGAAGCATCGCAAGCGCGTTGCTGACCCTATCCCCAATCCCCCCAGGAGCTCTGGTCACCTTACTCACCAACAGGAACACAATACTGCTTGAAAACAGTATTATTTAGCTGTGGTCTTCTGTAAGGTCGAGGTACTACCCCAGTCGGGCTGCTCCATATTTTGAGCAGGAAATTTCCTGCTGTGCCCTACCTCAGTATTTGATTGATATAAACATGAAAATTAATTAAAATAAGGTCAAGTTAAAGAGACAGACGAATAATACTTCTCAAATCTATAGAAATTATTATTTTATCATTAATGTAAATATACCTAAATTATGTAAACCGATAGATTTATGAGTAACTCATACAACTATTTGACGAATATGTAAATTCTGTCAAAATTATTTTGATTAGAATTATACATTGATTGAAGGGAGTTTGATTCCGGTGCATTCTAGTGAGAGGTCAAATTATAATGGACACGTATATTTAGAAATTTCCTAAACGTTAAAATTTTAAGTTTATACTTTCTTACTAAAGGTTATTTGTTAAGTAAGTAACAAAGATAAAAGCTTTTTTGTTATTTATCTTTATATGTTTGCTTTACTTATGATAATACTTTTACCTAAAATAAGTAAACCTAACACCTACGTAATACTTACGTAATTAAATAACTCACAAAATAATTAAATAATGCAATAATTATTTAAAGCTGAATAATAAACCTTTATGCAACAAAGTATGTACTTTTTATTCCTATGTCGAAAAATCAGCAGAAAATTTTACCAAATAAATAAATAATTTTTTTAATAACTGAAGTAAGGATAAAACAAAGACATCTAAATAGTTAGTAAAACGTAGATTGGAAGGAATTGCTATTGAAAATAATATTAAAACTCATGCAATCAACATGTTACGAAACCGGGACGATTCTTTAATTTGAAATAAAAGTGTAAAAAAAAGTGTGTGTGTACTTACATATGTACGCACATAAGAAGTTATACTTCATAATTCATTGGCTAGCTAACTTCACGTTGCTAACTTCTTCTTCGTTGACTAGCTAACTTCAGGGTGTCGGTTTTTTGTGACGGTGGGTGAGCGCACATCGTAAAAATTTACTCTCATCATTTTTCCCTAGCGAGCCAAAAGAAGTATAACTTCAAAAATTAATAACATCTTTAATCATTAATTAATATTGTACATATATAAATAAGCTAAGCGTATGTACATATACCTAATTTTAATATTATAAATGTATTGTAAGTTTGTTTTTTTATCATGAAACTTTGTACACATATTCTTGGAGGTATTAAAAGTAACACAGGATACTTTTTATTAAAAAAAATTAAATGCGAGCGAAGCCGCGAGTTAAAGCTAGTAACACATAAATTAATCACTCAGATCTGCACATTGTTTCAATCTATGTATATATACATTTAGCTATACACGTATTGTTAACAATTGGCACACAAATTTCAAAGATAATAAACAGCCTGGCCATAATTCACTAATGTTAAATTCTGTATCTAGGACTGTAGGCCTTATATAGACCTACAGCTTTTTGTTGGTAGAGATCCTATCTGGCATATAGAATGAGCAGGCGTTGAACAATAGTGCGTAGGAGATTAAAGGAATCTTGTTAGGGTATGCTGACTTAGAGATAGACTCAAAATTTCGTTATAAATGAGATACATAATAAATTAGGCTTTTTTTGCTGTGAATACCGTTTTGGCAGTTTTGACATGACACCATTGATTCGTTAGGAAATCGAAAAGTTCGTCGTTCTAGCTAATCAGAATTAGACACCGTTCAATAAAAACATGTAAAACAAAGGGCAACTCTTCCGATTTTTTTGAAAACGTAAAACAGGATATTTTTATACAAGCTAATAGTATTTCTCACCATCATATAGACATAACAAACGTTATAAATTATGAAGTCTTCATCAAAATATTATATTTAACTACATCTCGCAAGATACGGGATATTTACGAGTTCTATTACAAAAATTATAGACGCCTGCAACACCAGAAGCATAGCAAACGCGTTACTGACCTTACCCCCAAGCCTCCCCAGGAGCTCTGGTCACCTTACTGGCCACGGAAACACAACACTGCTTGAGCGCAGTGTTATTTACAAGAATTTGTATAAGTTATTTCACGGAGTATAACATCTAACTCTTTAGTTATTAAAGAATATAGAGCTAGCCGTTACTGCTAGCGACTTAAACTAGAAAGTGTGTATTACACACGGGTATAATTAAACCGAAACAGCTTGTAGCCACTATCTAATCTCTCCATCGGACCATTAACGTAGCACACAAAAAACACACAAACACACATTATAATCCAAATAAAACAACGTTATGTAAATCTATCGACACACGGCTGCTAATTGCGTGCAGCATTTTTTAAACTTAATTTTAGGTACATGTATGAAATTGAATCTGGTTTGTGGCTACGGCAGTAAAGAATATAGTCTCCCCCTCTGTTTCCGTGGATGTCGTAAGAGGCAACTAAGGGACAACACAGTTCCACTACCACCTTGGAACTTTAAAAACCGACCGATATGGCGGGATAATCATCCAACTGCAAGCTGGCTTTGAAATACACAGGCCGAAGACGGACTGCAGCGTCTTCGGAGCGACAAAGCCAGCCCTGCGGTCACCAACCCGCCCGCCCAGCGTGGTGACTATGAGCAAAACACATGAGTTCGCGCCATTTTTGGCGCGAACTTGTGGAGGCCTATGTCCAGCAGTGGACTGCGATAGGCTAAAGTGATGAAATTGAATTAAACTACTAATAGGTACCAACTGTTATAAATGAATGATGATGCGATGAACGAATATTTTATTAATGCGAAAGTTTTTATTGATGTTTGTTACTCTTTCACACAAAAGATAGATACTGAACCGATTGCAATGACACTTGATATGTAGATAATATAAAAATTACAAATTTCTAATACATATACAAGAAAATATAACCTATATAATTCTGGATAGAGCGTAAAATCGTGTGATAGTATAATTGTTTGATAGTTTTAATTAAAGAAATACAATATACAAAAAATACAGAATATCAACACTTATTTCAATTTTCGAATGGCAATATTGCCACATCTCACTTACAAATCAAACAACTGAATTGGCCCAAAAGCCCAAAACTTTCCATCTGCATATAAAACAAATGTTGATCGACGCTCGCTCCGTCGCGCCCGTGTGTCCGCCCGTCACTCGTTATCTCCCGATCTAAAACGCTCTACAATCGCGCCATCTCAGTCACCGTTGCCATACACAGTCTGTCAAAACAAATGACTGTCCCAACACAATACCCATACAAAAAATAACATACATCTAACACATCCACACGAAAATATAATCTACGACATTCTAAATAGAGTGTAAAATCGTTTGATAGTATAATCATAGATGAATCAATCGGAGTGTCAAAATCATGACCACAAAACTGATCTCAAGCCATCGACGATTAGAGGGTATTTTCGAATGCGATGTCAGATCCAGATGTTTGACGTCGCCCGAGCCGCGGGCGTAATGCATCGAGAGAAACAATCGAGTTTAGCGCGAGAAAATAAACGGAATCGATTGTATCGATTCACGAGAATCGAGACTTGTTAAACTTGTTAACAATTGACGCCTGTTCTGTAGTTTATGTTTGAGATGAAATGGATCGCGGGGCCGTAGGTCGAGACGAAATCTCATCCCAATCGATATTACACCTTTTTGCATACAATATAGAGTTGAATTTTATTGAACGGTAACTCACAATGCGCCAAGCGAGATGGGACAGGTGATTGGGTTACGTACATCGTACCTTAGACAGGGGTTATACTGCATTAAATCAAAAGTGTACTTTAACAAAGTTCGATGTACATTGTAGAATCCCTTTAGAACGATTTTCGTTACGATAATATAGGGGAAGCAATGTATTTTATGTGCGTTAGAGGTGTGAATTATTTCTTAAGCGCTGGACTTATAAATTGCGTTGTCGTGTTTTATTTTAAATACATACTGTTGCTAATAAAATTGTTAAATGTTAATTCTAAAATCAAATTGAAAAAAAGGAATTAAAATATTTAACAAACCTATCCTTGTATTGAAGTGAAACTTCTTTAGACGCATGAGGGTAAATTTTTTACGGATGAAACGGCAACGTTTTGATGAAACGGCAACGTTTTTCTTTTTAATTATTTTTTTTTTTTTTTTAATTAGTTCGCCAAAGAAGTACACACGAAAGTACGACCAAATTTTTTTTGTATTTGGAACCTAAGCAATTTGATTTTCAACTTTATCGAATTTAGAGGAAATGTTAGACCGTAACATTCTCTACATTTTACAACTAACCGAATTCATCTCCTCTTAATAAGAGAAATAAACTTGTAACTTTATTTGTGAAGGGATCAAACGGCAAACCGTAAATGCTGTGTGAAATAGCAAAATAATAATCATTAAATAATAGGATAATAGCAAATATTTAGGTACATTTACATTTTACGCATTAGAATTACATAATTTAAATTTGACCCCTTATAAAATCATAATTTACAAAAAATATTTAATTTTCGACAAATCTGAACACTTCTCGAAGAAACTAACACAACGACAAATAAAAAATCAGCCAGTACGAACAACTTAAATATTCAAATATCGAACCATCCATAGATAAAACAAACGACTCACATCACTCTGAATTAAAAAGTAAATATAAAAGCTAAGATACAATATCATATAGCTATAAAAATTATACATAAAAATGAGCGTGGTCAATGATTATCTTGGTCACAGTTCTCAGTAGCACCCCGGTGGCCCGCACACATCGATGTTACTTGTAGACCTTGTAGTAACACGATATGTGACACATTTACACTGAAAATTATTGGAAATCTTTTGAAATTTTGTTGATAAAACTTTTTAAGATTCTTATTTAAAATGTTGAATAAAATTAGTATAAGTTTAGTAGCCTTGAGTATTCATTTATCTATTGTAATAAATAAATAAACACCTCACAGTCTTCGGCCCCCACTAAGATTTACTCCTGTGTCGGGGGTTCGGAGACACACACAATACACAAACACACAAATATAAACGCCCTTACTAAGCAAACATCTGTTTTACCATTCAAATGTATTCCATGTGCGGTGATCGAAACCCGCAACCAGCAGCGAAGCAACCACAAGCTAGTGCTATAACCGTTGCGCTAACGCTTCGTTAAATGTCTAAGATATAACACACGCACACGATGATCTGTTCCTAAGGTACGCAACTTAATGCCTGTATTACGCGTAACAGCTGACTTATAATAAATAATACCTTTATAAACAATATCACACCCAGACTCGAGGCGGCAATCGAACTTACAATCCCCGGAGCAGAAAGAAGGTGCAAACTGCTCCAACGGGCTAGTTATAAGTATTGACAGTAACCAGACTTGGGAAAGGAATAGAACTTTTCTAGGGTTACCTACCTTTAACCCTTTCACATAACACTTTTCAACACTGTCAACCCTTGTCTAGTGTGATATTTATATTTGTATTATTTATACGTATACTTACGTATAAATAACACAAACTATAAAACTATTTAAACAGATCTATTTATCCCATACAAATATTTTTATAAGAGATCGAACCACTGCTTGTGCAACAGCCAATATTTGTAACCGCTTATATTGAGGTAGGGGACAGCAGGATTAATTCTGCTCAAAATCTGGAGCAGCCCCCCTGGTTAAGTACCTCAAACTACTCTCAAGTAGTGTTGTGTTCCTGTGGTAAGGTGGCCAGAGTTCATGGGTAGAATCGGGGGTAGGGGCGGCAACGCGCTTGCACTTATTATGGTGTTCCCTGCGTCTATAGACTACACTCTACAATAACCGCTTACCACCAGTTGGGTCTGACTGAGTCATATAAAAAAAAACATGGAGGTCAAACACATAAATTCAGTTTTTTTTTTTAAATCACAGCTAATAAAAAAGTATGAAACAAATCTCCTGCGTCAATCGAATCATTACCGAACTCGCCTTTCCCCATTGTTCGACCGATGAGGGACCCAGATAGCGCATAAAATAAATAGCTCTAATTACAACCGAGGCGCAATTAACCAACTTCAATCGTATAGACAAATTGATTGTGGTTACAGAGATAAACTAAACAAATTATAACACATACATACCGTGATGTGATTAGCATTTTACGATTTGACGTTTTTTTTTTTAAATTATAGTTGAGTCAAGGGTAAGCTAGAATTGAGCATGAAGGATTGATGCGAATGGTTAATTTATTTTGAAAAATACGTCGAGATGTAAAACGTATTTGTTTTATATTAAAGAAAATAGTCTGCATCTATGTATGTTTTTATTAAATCAGTAAAAATTTGTAATAGCCATAATCATAACACAGTTGTAAATATATAGCAATATACAATATAAAAATTAAAAACAAAACAAACAATTTCACAGTAAAATTTTATTAAAATTGACACTATTTTATATGAAGTAGAGAGTGCATTACTTAAAACTTTAATAAAATACTTTTTTGTTGATACACTTGAAGTGAAGAAGTGTACATTGTACAAAACAACAAGAACAACAAAATGTTGTAACCGATTGTACAGAAGCGGACCGTGACGAGATGCAAACGTATTATTTTTTCGATTATAGTCCATTGTTTAATCACGGCTGCTAATAGCCTATCGTGAGTATCTGACGGCTAACTGCTTACGGCTTTCAGCTAATAACTCATTCCTTGCGTAACTTTTGTTATAATAATTATAACAAAAATACAATTATTATATTTGTTGATCATTGAAAAGTGATTTTTATAGATGTAATAATATTAACTTTTCGTTTAGTGTATTTGTTTAGATCTCACAAAATTTCCGCGTAGTCTGGTTGTGCAGATTGTGCTTGTATGTTTGTTTCGTTTTTGTTTTTACTTATTGGCCACACAGATATTTGCCGTGGTCTGGGTGTTTGTGCAATCCTTGTGGGTCTTCCCACCGTGCCTCGGAGAGCACGTTAAGCCGTCTGTCCCGGTTGTTATCATGTACACCTGATAGTGATCGTTACTCATAGTAGGGAATATATCCGCCAACCCGTATTGGAGTAGCCTGGTGGATTAAGCTCTGATCCTTCTCCTACACGGGGAAAGAGGCCTATGCCCAGCAGTGGGATATTACAGGCTGAAGCGTAGCGTATACAATGTTTTTTGTCGGTCACTGTTGCAATTTCATAACAAGGAAAGTATCTGCATATATCAGCCAGTTTCTACTTATAAAACAAGCAATAATTACTTCAAGAACTCTTTGTGTTAATCATATCAATTTACTTTGTTTAATTCGATTCAAATTAATCAAACACAAAATATTACTTTATCATATTAATAGACACTGGCTTTTAATATTGAACAAACGTCAAATTTCCAGAACAATCCAATATCTCGTTGAAACAGATCTATCTATCAATAGTCGGATTTTAAAACAGAGATTCATTAACGTTATCTTATCAGTAAAACGTTCTCCATTAGCCGCGCTATCTCCTTATCTCGTTCTTATCACGGCGAGATGAGAGGGACGGCGAATCTGTACGTTTGTTATGACGTATGGAGTTATTTAATTTATTAAAAAAATCGTTAGAGCAATGACATGATGTTCATTTTCCTGTTGATCGTCTCTATTCCGTGTGCTTTATCGAGTTGCAAGAGATTAGGTGTGAACATTATTTTTTTGTATGAATGTACGTAAAGTATGGAATAAAATAATTTGTTAGATATCGCGAATAAAGGAAGAAGAAGCGAATTATGTTATTTTTTGTATATAAAATTTTGTAATAAATTTTTAAGACGAACACATGTCTAAATATATTAGTACCATTAGAGAATTTATTATAGACGAGCATAGGCTATATCTACAACTAACAGGGTAAATGAGCATGTATTAAATTTAAGATTATCACTTAAACCTTTGAACAGATATTAATAATTCTTTAATCTTTAGAAAGCTACATAATGCTGTATCGTCACTTATTATATGATTAAAATAATTTAAAATATGTAGCTACCAGTCGACTGTTACCTATAACACAAGCATTCAGTTGCTTACTTTATGAACAGACGACCGTGTGTGTGTGTTGTAGATATAAAAAATAATTATATGATAATCATATAATTATTTTTCATTTATTATTATTATTATTTATATTTTTCATTTATTATTATTAATCATTATCATATTATGATTACAGTTACTACTGTATTTTATACTAAGATTGACAATAAGGGTACTTGGGGGGACTTGGGGTTCGAAAATTACCGGTGTAGGCTGGATAAGGATTGCGTAAAACCGGGATGTCTTGCGGGAACTTGAGGAGGCCTATGTCCAGCAGTGGACTACAATAGGCTGTAGTAACTAACTGAGTCAAATCATATGTACTTAAAAAAACTAAACAAAACTTAATGTTGTTGAAATCACAAGGGACCTTAATAATAAAAGCGAGTAAATCCGAATCGTGCCATATATCGCCGTGTTATCTCAATAATTTGACAATATAACAATAATATTGTTATACCTACAGCGAAGCGATACTAAGAAAAAAATTGCACCAATTGCATAACAAAAATTCAACACGTGGGAGGAATGTTTGATATTAAGATCAGAGTTATCAAGCTGTTATGGCGAATGTGTGTAATATATGTATATTTATATGTTACGCAATCTCTAATAAGGAATTGATCATATTTTTTCTTGAAATAAACATGTAAAAATAAGAGTGAATCGTTAAGTGCTTAGCTAAGTGCAAAACTCGGGATCGTCAGGATCAATTCTAGTTATATTTTTCGTTTTAGTTTTTCCATACTATGTAGAAAGTTCTTATGGAATGATAAATGTTTAAGAATATTTAATGAAATTTTTTTTATTTACAATAGTTTATTAAACATTATACATATTTACAAGTCACAACTTAGGAACTAAATATTTACAGATAGTTTTGATACAAATCATATCCGCGTGGCATTGTGCCAAGAATGCTGGCAGCATTTGCCCGTTGAATCGCTATGCCGATTCTTTGGGCAAAAAATGCACCAGCCCTCTTGTCACCAGTTGAGGCAATAAGGCGAGGAGTTATCTCATTTAAGAATTTTTTAACACTGCTACTCCAAGGTCCAAGTGTTTCGACTGCAAACGGCACAAAGATGTAATTTGTAAATGATAGAAAGTTGCGTGGAAATGTGGACAATTTCAGCAAACGCAAGCATACAATTTTGTCACTAGTCATATTGTTTGGCATTCACATACTAACTAGCTTCTGACCGCGACTTCGTCCACGTGGAATAGTTACTTGAAAAAAACCCCCCCGATTTCGAAACATTCTTAATTGATGCTCCGCTCCTATTGGTCTTAGCGTTATGATATATAGCCTTCCTCGATAAATGGGCTATCAAATACTGAAAGAATTTTTCAAATCGGAACAGTAGTTCCTGAGACTAGTGCGTTCAAACAAACAATCAAACAAACTCTACAGCTTTATAATATCAGTATAGATTACCTAATGGCCTCTTTCACTGGTGATCAGTGTCGCAGCAGTGTGCATTGTAATGTATGTTACTCCAGGATAATGTAAATTCAGTATTCTGAAGAAAATATTTCAAATTGCACATTAATTTAAAAAAAAAATCATATTGTAGGTATAATATAATAATACCATTCACAATCATCTCTTAAAATCAAGCTTCATCATCATCATCAAAAATCATCATCCAAATATATTAAACATAGATCATCATAGACATAGACAGAGAATTAAAATATTACTTAGTAAGTGTCTGTAATGTAGTACATGGAATCGTTATCATCAGCTATCAAAACATGTTAAATTAAATTCGACGATACGTTCCAAACGTTTGTTTCAATTCAATATTTATATCATAACTCAAGAATAATTCCTATGCTGTGTGGTTACGGCACTAAAGAATGTAGCCACCCCCTCTCTTCCCATGGGTGTCGTAAGAGGCGACTAAGGGATAACACAGTTCCACTACCACCTTGGAACTTAAAAAGCCGACGGATGGCGGGATAACCATCCATGCTGGCTTTGAAATACACAGGCCAAAGACGGGCAGCAGCGTCTTCGGTGCGACAAAGCCAGCCCTGCGGTCACCAACCCGCCTGCCCAGCGTGGTGACTATGGGCAAAACACATGAGTTCGCGTCATAATGTCGGGCGCGAACTTGCGGAGGCCTATGTCCAACAGTGGACTGTGATAGGCTGAAGTGGTGGTGGTGGTGGTGGAAGTCTAAATAATACTGATTGTAACAATAAGATCATAAAGAAAATAAAATGAATCACGCTTTTATCTTCACAATCATAATTATGTATTAGTGTGTAAAAATTGTGTATGTATTCCAACAGTTTTTACACATTGGGTTTATTCATTGATTTTTAATGGCTTCCAATAGTGCCAAATGGCACAAATGATTTCACGTTACTATGAAGAACTACATAAAATACGTCAAACAATTGTACAAGTTAGCAATGCCATCTATCGACGAATAGGATAAACAATACTATTCATAATTTTCCTCATTACTAATCTTTTAAACCCAATCTTATTAGCTTTGGACATGAATTAATTAATGCATTTATAAATAAGCATGCATATAATTATGTATATTTGTTATTTAAACAGTTTACTAAAAGTTTTTTACAAAGATGAGCAAAGCCCCTTTCCGAATTTTAATAATTGTTATCTTCAGATTTTTTGTCTTTGTTCATTACTGTCACGATAACAAATACCATTTGTCGTCTCAGAATACTCATGGTAAATAACGCTTCAGCCTGTAATATCCCACTGCTGTGCATAGTCCCTTTCCCCATGTGGGAGAAGGATCAGAGCTTAATCTAGATTCTAGATATATTCCCTATTTTGAGTAATGATCGCTATCAGGTGTACATGATAACAACCGGGACCGACGGCTTAACGTGTTCTCCGAGGCAGCGCGAGGAGACCCACAAGGACTGCACGAACACCCAGACCACGGCAAACTTCTGTATGGCCAATACAAATGCTCTTATTAACGATATAGATATTTTTCATGATTCAGGTACAAGCCTGAAAAAAAAGCTCACCGCACATATATCTGCTTATGAATGTTGTATTTTCCTTGTTTACTTTTCCTATACACATTCTTCTTCTTTTGCCTTCTCCTTTTTTGCGTTGTCAGTGGATTGTTATCATGTATAAAAAATAAGGAATTTTTTTTCTGTTTTTTAGTTTTTTACAATTTTTACAATAGTTGGTAAATAAATAATGTATGTTGGTAATATTTTAACTATCTTATTCTTATTTTTAACGATAATATACAACTATCCTTGTCAATTCATCGTCACTTAATTAATGAGACTATTAACGTGTCGTACATTTTTTTTTTTTTTCATAATATTGTATCGAGTAACATGTTTTTGAGTGCTGTATGCACCTTTAAATTGCATGCATACTGTGTGTGTTTATTATTAGATGTAAGATTTTGCAATATGTTGCAATATGTATGCTGTTGGTGTGTCAATAAAATGAAATAAAATAAAATGCTTAACATGTGCGGGGATCGAACCCGACAGCGCCACCGCTACAACCACAAAACAGTACTGTGACCGTTGCGCCAACGCGTCGTCAATTCATGTCATGTCAAATAAAATCAGAATGACATGGTAAATAAAATATATATTTTTTTTTGTTAAAATAATTGGATTTCAAACTTTATAAAATTTGTATGATGCAACTATATTTTGTGGTCAAAATTCAAAATAAGTAAAACAAATAATTTTTGATCTGCGGTGACAGTTTTAACAAATAAACATGTATTTTACCTCCTAAAATCAACACGCTAATTTTGAATCATCATATTGTTTCCTATTGTTAAAATAACCAACTGTCAAATAATGTCAAAATGGCATCGAGAACTCATCTGTCAAAAGTTCATAGCATAAGTTCAAAAATCATTAATTATTAGGTACACTTTATAATAAAAATTAGTAAATTAAGTAACAAAAACTGTCACAAATCTATTATCCCGTTTTATCCTCCGTAAAATGTAAAATAAAGTAGGACAAAACACGATTCTTTTTCAACTCAGTAACGTATAACGAAATTTTCTTGATTCTAGTGTAATATTCCCGATAACCTTTACACTTTGATAACTCTGCGACTAATATAATCTGATAACCAGACAGACTCGAGATAGATACGAGATGTTTCATATGAATTTAATAATATTAATTATTGATACGTTATCGCGAGAATATAACTTATTCGGATTCGACTTGAATTTTTTGTACACATCTTTTAATGAAGATGGTAATGAGTTTAACATATATTATCTGTGTAAAAAGGATAAAATCACGAATTACGAAGGATATAATTATTATACGACTAAGTGAAGAATATGTTGAATACCTAATGTTGAAGACTAAACATTACAACAGTAAAACAATCTAGAACCATTAAGACACCGATGATATGCCATTATGATACAGATGTACTGTACTGTAGAATATATTACGGGATAAGTCTGAAAGTGTAAATTCCCAACCTGGAGTGAAATCACACTTTAAAGTAAGCTCCAATCCATCCCTATGTCACGAAAAGAGATGATTTGTATGCGAAATGGTGAAAAAAAGTTTTGAGAATGGATTGATATTATTTGATGCAGTTAATGTTAAAACTTGGGGAGGCCTGTGTCCAGCCGTGGACTGCGATAGGCTGATGTGATGTGGTGTGATGTGATGATGCAGTTAATCACAGCACTAGCTACTACTGGACCATTCTAATGTGTGTCGTGTTTTGTTTTTGTGTATTGTATGTGTCTCTGGAAGTTTGTGTCGTGTATGATCGTGGAGTTTTTAAACAACTTCAAAAAAGGAGGAGGTGATCAATTCGAATGTACTTATTTTGTTTATTATGACTGTTACCTCATAAGGATTTTAAGATGTAGGTACTGATTTTCGTATTTCTTTTTGTAATCGAAATCTGGTACTTGTCATGTGTTTAAATTTGACTGATATCGACTACCTACGTTGTATCAATTGCCGATGTTGTGTGTTCTTTTCGACGATAACTAGATACAGAGATAACCAGATATAGAGATAAAAAACACAACACGAGTAATTTTTGTTCATAAATGTAAATATACAACAAACATATTACACAAATAGCAGGACCGTGTCGTATCTGTTACGGAGACAAAGAAGTCTATTAATGCTTATCTTGAAATTATCGCAAAAACATTACTTACTTTGTTAGCGGTAATAATCTGTCGGCCAAGAACGTTTTAACATACATATACGAAACAAATAGTTTTATACATCCATGGCGGGTTTAGCCGGACTTAATTTATTTTCTTTTATTTTATCAAATACCTATATAACAAAATAGAAAAAAAAAAACTTAAAATACGTTTTCTAATTTCACTTTTAATTTCAAACTTCACTTGTTAATCTGATTAGTCAACATTTACGGATTTCGTAAAATACAATAAACGTAATTGAAATTCGAGACTCTTTTTATAACTAAATCGACATTTTTCCTTATTGCATTCAAGGAATACTTAATCTCAAAATTGTCTTCGAACTGATAAAAAATCTTGTTATCTTTTTCTTTATGGTTAATCATAAAATTACTTTTATTAAGCTACAAGTTTAAAATTCTTATTTAATAAGATATATACCAACTACTACAACAATAAAGACATACGTATATAAACAAAGTACCTATTAAAAATTACTTTGTCAAGATTTTCAACTAAAACTTAACTTACACTTACCCCACGGATGAACTTACCCGTTCATCCGTAACCATGCCGCAAATTGCCGAAATTTCGAAAACTCTAAAAGCAATAAACAACAAACTATTCAAAAATTCATGTTACGTTTAAATTATAAGAATTTACTGCATTAATTTTCTTTAAACCGTAATAATTCGTAAAAGATTAAGTATAGAAGTGATTACTGCTCTAGCAGTAAGGCCGCCTCTTGTATATTTTTCTAATAAGCATTTTTAATATCTTTGTAACGTTTTTGATGTGCAATGATATGTACTTGTTATTGTTATTATTGGAATTATTTTAAAATATAAATTTATTAACAATATACAACAATGCTAATAAATACGATAACGTCAAAACTCAAATTAATCTAACATATTTCAAATCGACGTTGACAGATGTTCTGTTATCTCAAGCGATAACTTAGCGGATGCTGGGCGATACGCATGCGCGATACCGACTCATTAGTTTTTTTTTTTAAATATGTGTGTACATATAATATATATTTTTACTAACTATCCGAGGGAAAGAGACAGGTTATGTGTATGTGTTGAGAGCGAGGGAGATGGGTATCGCGTGATGGACGCATGTTATCGAGAGCGATTGTCGATAATTGTGCAGAGTTTGTTTTTAAACTGATTAAGAAGTTGTTTAACGTATTATTTAGAATTTGTTACTCGACTAGCATAAAAGGAGGGTCAAGTTTTCAATCTGTACCATTGTATCGTGTACCGTGTATGCACTGTTTTTATGTTCTCTGGTAACTTCTAATCGATTTTAAACATAATCTAGTTATGTGTGCATATTATTACGTTAAAGTTTAACGGTTAAACGATGTATATTGAGTACTAGCTGTGCCCTGCGGTTCACCCACGTTAAGTTGAGGAAAAATAGCCTTTAGCGTTCCTCGATAAATGAGCTATTCGATACAAAATTAATTTTTCATCACGAATCAGTAGTGCCTGAGATAGCATCATTAAACAAACAAACAAACTTTTCACCATTATAATATCATATGGAGTAGTAAGTATTTATTGGTTAAGGTTTATAGCCTTTATTAACAATGGTTGCACTTTTTAGAGAAATTATCCGTCATCTCGTAGTAGAGTAGCATAGCGGAACAAGCTCCAACCCTTGTCCTATAAAGAAAGGCCTTGCCTCTGGAACGTTGACTGTTTCAGTACTCAGTAAATATTTTCTTAAAAAAATTCAATTATTTTATACTCAGTCGAATTTTATAACAACATTTTTGAAGTGAAACTTCTTTAGAATCGTGATTTAAAACTCGATGAAACGGAAATGCGTCACGATAAGGAATCAAACACATAAATGTATAGGAGAGAATGTGATAGAATACATTATACAGTGCTTGTCCCGATTTCGCTCGCTTTGTATGTAATATCTTTTTTTTAATTTACAAGTAACTACAACAGTTTCCCTTTGAAATTCAAATAAAAAATTATTTTGTAGTACATTATTACAAATATGTTTCATGATCATCAAAAATATATCGATATTTTAAAGACGTCACTTTCTTCGTCTATTCAATGTTGATAATTTGATAACCGTTATCAATCGTGTAAATCGTTATCACTCTATCAATATAACGGTAGCAATGGGGATGGATCAGTCACGTAACTGACACAGGTAATTACGTTTTATATCGAAGTGTATCTTTACGAAAATGATTATCAGTTAATTTTTTTTTTTTCAAAGAGAAATAATGTTTCTCTTAGAGTATTTTTTGTTGATCGCAACATTAATTACATTAAAATACAGATCATCATATCTAAAAAGGCTTTTCTAACGCAGCAGAAGAGCAGTAGAAAATTAAAAATAAAAACGGAACACATTAGACATCTAAAAAGTTGAATTTTTTACGACATTACAACAAACATATTGTGGCTTTTACAAAGATATTTTATGTACAGGGATTAAAGCTACACACCACCTACACACGTATTAATGCATATATCAACAATTGTTGTGTTATTATCACTTTGAAATAACAACAAATAACTTTTTTTTTGTCGGTTTGTGTTCCTGTTGGTAAGTAAGGTGACCAGAACTCCTGGGGGGATTGGGGATAGGGACGGCGCTTGCGATGCTTCTGGTGTTGCAGATGTCTGTAAGCTACGGTAATCGCTTACCATCAAGTGAGCCGTACGCTTGTTTGCTACCTAGTTGAATAAAAACCAGATCACAACATTGTCTTACGGTCAGTTTTAATATTCTATCTATTTCTAAATTTGATTACTAGAGACAGAATTTTGACGTAAACTTAGTTGTGTCAAAAAGCTATCGCTAGTGAGCAAAACCAGAGATTGATTATTGAAAACCTCACATCAAAAACAAAACGAAAACAACAAAATACAAAAACAGATTAAAAATAACAATACAATTTAAATGTCACATAAATTACTAAATTCATTGACTTGTTATTTTATCTGTAAGACGAAAGATCTCGTTCGAAGTCTCAAACAGCATCGCCATTCGTATATAAAACCTTCTCGATAACATCGATGTGTATCAGGCGCAAATAAATCAGCCCTATCACGGTCAAATCACAATATTCTAATTGGAATCGCGTGATCATTGTCGCGAGTTTGAATTTTAAGGGTCTGTTGCATTGATGAAGCTATCTGACATATGATATCTGACAGATAAACGTGTATGATATATATTAAATTTCTTTTCTTCCAAACTCTATTTGTCAGAGACTTCTATTCGCTCCCTGAGTTATAGTTGCGCTCACACAATACGGGGTCACTTCACCTGTGTGAGCGCAACCGCAATATGTTTATACGCGAGCGACAAAGACAAAAGATGACAGGTCGGTGCAAAGAGTATATAACCACTTGGGTCGGTGTACGAATTTCTTTCTATTGTGCGACCGCTGTATAGTTGAGGTGAAATAACACTTAAGGCTTATTCTACCTCCTGCCTGCTATTAGAGAATATACGTAACTTATGTGTCACATAAACTTTATAAGCAAAACATATAAATGGAATGAATAAATCTTAAATATAAATTTTCAAGAAGAATGTAAAATATAAATTCTTGACATTAAATTTATCAAAAAATTATTTTGTATAAAAATATAAAATTAGGTTTGATATAATCCTAATATTAAAAAAATCGTATATGTCTCGGTACGCCACACAGTTTCATAAAAAGTAAACAGTATTGAAATTCAATTGAGAAATCTCTTACACATCAATCAGATATGAAAAGTAATTATACCCCGTCCGGCGACTAATGATCTTTTTGACAGCTCACGCCTATAAATTACAGTTGTTTTTTTTCGGAATAACGTACTAAAATTCTACTGTAATGTCATACTTAATTGACGATTTGATTGATTGAGTGAAGTACCCTGTGCATAACAAACAACCACAGACTATGAAACAGTTCTTGAAATAATAAATCGATAATAAATCGATCATAAGATAAAAATAATTTTACGTCATGTGATTATTGTTTCTATAAATTTAATAAAAAAAGTAATAAAAATGGTATCTATGACTCCAAGATTGATTATTTGCAAGGAATTAAGTCGAAATCTTGAAATTTAATTGCAAACCAAGAATATAGAGCAATAACTCTGTTAATTCATTTATTTATTATTTATATATTTCATTTATAATTAAAAAAACTAACAAACGCATAAATAAATAATATTTTTAAACTAAATGTATTTAATTAAATCGATTGAAAGTTCTTCTTAAATAAAATCGATTATTATTTCGATCGAATAAATAACGTGTGAGGCAGTCACTAATGTCAAAATTTCTTGAAGTGTCAAAAAGATCATTAGTCGCCGGACGGGGTATAGCTTGTATGTAATGATATTACACATAATCTTTACACGTAATAAAGTTGAGTACTATATCTGTACTAATGTATAAAAAAGAAATATTTTAATTATTTGTTTGTTTTAATGGATAAACTCAAAACCTTAACCCATTTTAAAAATTCTTCCACCAGGGGAATGTTACGTTATGACTCAGTGACATGTAGAAAACGCAACGGCCAAAACTGTGTAAATCACACTGGTGAAACTGCGAGCGGAAAGCTAGTCTCTAGATACATTACTCTAGATACATATTTAAGAAAAGAACATATATAAATAAACATAGATTATATTTTACATTGTTAAAATAATTAGATTTTATTGTCCACTCGTCAGTAAGTTGGTTTCTGTATCCCAAGCCACTGCTAGAGACCGTACGATATTTTCACAGTTAGGTTCTTGGATATCTTACATAAAATCTGGTACATGTTTTATCTTGATAAACCGTATAGAAGTGGAACTATTAGTGTAGCAATATAACACGCAGATTGCATCAAAATCCACGTGTTCTAGTTGTGGTCAAAACAATTTTGTTTGAAAAACAACAGACGAAATATTTTTTCGCGATAATTGAGAAAAAAAATATTTGGTGTTTTAAATTACTACTAAACAAATTACTAGCTTAGTTTAATACTTAAAAAGTAATACCGTATCTGCATAATTTATTCTCAGATAAATATTTGCCTTTCTCGAGCACACATTGAACCGACAAGTGACCTTAAGGCGAGTACTCACTACACCGAATCAGTTGTCAAATTTCCCTTAAATCTCTATCTCTATATATATAAAAATGAATCGCTGAATGTGTTGCTAAGCGCAAATCTCGAGAGCAGCTGAACCGATTTCGCTAATTCTTTTTTTATAATATTCCTTGAAGTACGACGATGGTTCTTACGGGGAGAAAATTCTTAAAAATTTGTCTAAAAAGTCTAAAAACAACACTTTTTATACTCCCATACAAAAGATTCGTAATAATACTTAAAAGTCAATTTGAACTTTAATACCATACCATAAAGTTTAAGTGTTAGTGAAGGGGTCCCGGGAAGGATAAGTATTAAAATAAAGAATCGCCTGTTAGGCGGTATGAAGTTCGCCGGGTCAGCTAGTTAATAATAATTTTATTATTCGTAACTCTGATACTACTAACTAACTGTTAACTGTCAAAGTGCAATAACCAAAGTGACACAGTGCAATGACCTCTGTGACATTGCTTCAATGTTACAACATAAAATAATAAATAAATAAACTAAGGTCCACTTTTTGTATGCCAGACTATAGCTAAATTAAATTCGTATTATTGACATTTATTATTGGCGCCTTAACTAGCCTTATCTTATCAAAAAGATCTATCTTTATAAATTTTATCCAGTCGTAATAATATCCGATTTTATCTATCTTTAAATATGAAAAAAATTCAAAGACGTCACACATATAAATCCTGTACATTTTGGGATTATTTATTAGCGTCGTTAGCGAAAGCGTTATCTTTTAAAAGATAAAATTTGTTATCTAAACAGATATCAGAAAACATCGATCACGGCCGATATCACAAAATCCCTACCGTCGAAATTTTAGGAGTGTTAATATATTGATGTAATTACAAACTAGTGGCTTGTTTTTAAAAGATTACATAGCACATGTAAAGAGGTACATGGTTAATCTATGTTGCAATAATATATAAGTTGATCGAGTTCAAATTCCGATTAAAAATTATATTCTCAATCCACCACTACACCACCACTACAGCCTATGACAGTCCACTGTTGGACATAGGCCTCCACAAGTTCGCGCCCGACATTATGGCGTGAACTCATGTGTTTTGCCCATAGTCACCACGCTGGGCAGGCGGGTTGGTGATCGCAGGTATATTCTCAACTAGCTTCTGCGCGCGACTTCGTCCCCGTGGAATAGGACCAATTCTCTAGGAAGCTCTCAAAAGGAAAAAAACCCCGATTTTGAAACATTCTTCATTGGTGCTACGCTCCTATTGGTCTTAGCGTTATGATATATAGCCTATAGCCTTCCTCGATAAATGGGCTATCTAACACTGAAAGAATTTTTCAAATCGGACCAGTAGATCCTGAGATTAGCGCGTTCAAACAAACAAACAATCAAACAAACTCTTCAGCTTTATTATATTAGTATAGATATAAACATCTAAAATTATACTCCGATTTATATTTACCTTACATAGCCCATTTATTAAGAATGGTCATAAAACTTGTACTTAGAAGTTATATAGGGCAAATTATGAGGTAGTTCTTGGGATATATGTAAAACAATGTTCTACGAACTTTGGAAACAAAGATGTAACCACTTCAGCCTATCGTAGTCCACTGCTAGACATAGGGCTCCACAAGTTCGCGCCAAAAATGGCGTGAACTCATGTGTTTTGCCCATAGTCACCACGCTGGGCAGGCGGGTTGGTGGCCGAAAGAAGTAACTTACTTGATACGTAAAGAAGTAACAATAAACGTAAATCTGAGAAGAATTGAACACGCGAGTGAATCCATAGGCAGCTATTTGACGCGCATTTAAAAAAAATTATACAACTAGATCAGCAAACAAGCGTACGACTCACCTGATGGTAAGCGATTACGGTAGCTTATAGACGACTGTAAGACCAGAAACATCGCAAGCGCGTTGCCGACCCTATCCCCAATCACCCCCAGGAGCTCCGGTCACCTTACTCACCACAGGAACACAACACTGCTTGAAGCAGTAGGTATTATTTAGCTGTGATCTTCCGTAATGTCGAAGTACTTCCCTGTCGGGCTGATCCAAATTTTGAGCAGGATATTTCCTGCATCAGTTATATATTTTATTATAAATATTACCTATTTCACTGTTCACTCATATCTTAACATAGGTACATGTATAAATTACTAATTTAATATTATTATTATGTACATTTTTTGTAATTTTTTTAAATTATTATTTTATAATTATTTTCGAATTAGATTAACATTAATGATTACAAATTCATTGCCAAATTTTGAATGTCGTATAGATACCATCAATTAAATACGAAAAAAATGCATTTTTTACACATCCTGTATCCGTGCCAGCGTTTTAAATCGGACTTTTGCTATCAATGCCAGCTTATCAAGATCGTTATCAACTGGATATCCAAACGATTTTAATCCACCTGATATGCCTTATCTATTCGCTAAAACTTTTATCTAGATGGGATACATTGCGATTACAATGTTCATAAATATACATTCTAAAATGTGTCACAGAATTATGACATCTATGACATAATATTGAGTGTCAGAATAGCGTGAGTCGAAATTTTATTTTTGCTGTGGTGTTGCTCTAGTCTAAACCTTGGTAGACTAGATTATAATCATTGAAACATATATTAAATATTATAAAATATAGTTTTTAATACGTTTCTCATAATTAAGTGGATAATAAAAAAGTTTCCTGTTTAAATGTAGAAATTTTTGCATTTTTAAATAGTATTTTTTTTTGTTTATGCAAGTTTTTGTGTTTTTAATAACCTACTGAATATGTTGATATCTATTTCGAAATTCGCTATGCGTAATTCTTACATATCAACTTTTTTTATTTAAATCATAAGCGAAATATCCCTAGATCACCCACTGTTGCTTGCTTCAGCCCATCTGAGTTCGTTCCTGAACTTTACCACAATATTTAAGTAACAAATAATGATATTATTACATTTTTATTCTTATCAATTTTTATTGTGCGTAATTTCTTTTAACATTTTTTATTTTATTATATATTTTTCTCTTCCTTAATGTGTTTTGAAAACTAATCAAATTACATTTTAACCAACAATATATAATACGTTATTTATAAACGCAAAACATATAAAAATCTGCTATCCTGTTCCCACTCACAAAGTTTAATATGTTAAACAGAGACCAATATATAAGTTTTAGAAGCGATAATATAAACTTTGTCCACTTATTCTGTTCAGACTAAATAATGACTAATTATATTATCGGCAAATCAATGAGTAACAAGGATAAAATGAGGCTATATTACGCATATATATTTATATATTTAATGCATGATTACGCTTAGTGGGTATTAAATATTCCATAAAAATTGAATTTTTTCCGTTTTGTTAACTAGAATACGTAATTATTTTGCAAATTTTTTTTTAAATTAGTTAAGTAGGTATATCCAAATCCATGTAACAATGATCTATGTAGGTACATTCACGGTCAATAAAAATGATATAAATTTGGGAAATTTGTAACCTTATATATAGGGATTGCAATCCGGAAAACCGGATCCGGTAATCCGGCGGATCCGGCATCATTTTACTGTTACCGGATCCGGTAAAAAATGCCGGATCCGATGACCGGATCCGGTGTTGGCGTTTTTTGAGAAAATGACCTCTTTTTAAAAGAAAGAGCGTGGTTCTTAAATACACGAGTCCCTTGACGCTAAGACTAAAGACTTGATTGATAGATTTTTGCCATTTAAATTAGTAATAGATGCATTATAGTGAAGGTATTCAACTCTATTTACAGTTGAAAAAACACTGAAGTTGCTTGACTTATTGTGCAAATATTAAATAACTTCATATTGCCGTTACTTGCAAAATACCTAGAAATATTAAGATTCAAACTAGGGATGTTATTTTATCGTAAACAAACTATTGGATATACGTAATAAAAATGTATCTGTAACTGTACCATAAACCGATGTTAAAGTTTCGTATGATTTCGCAGGGATCTATCGCAGAGGTAATTTAAATACTAAATTTTTTGCTATGTTTTTACACTTTTCTTTTCAAATAACATTAGCCGAGCGCGTTCTTCATTATCATAAAGTCAGTCAATTTTGCAACTAAATCATCGTGGGAGTCATCGATGTTTAGTGTTTAACATAAAGTACTCAGAATTTGTAACAGTAACTAATACAATAAACGTTAATTATTTACTAATCATAGGAAGTAAAATAAAGTATTGTGGCATTTCCTCTAAAATCGAAATATCTGTAACCGAAACTAAAGGATAATCCGAACAAATTTAATATATGTAACCATAATATCATAACATCGACGGTTTGCTGGTTGGATTCCCGCTTGGGAAGTTGGGATGGATATTTGTATTTGTACAAATATTTCTTTCCAGGGTGGATGTCTGTCTCTGTCTGTGTGGGTCCGCCCCACCGTGCCTCGGAGATCACGTTAAGCTGTCGGTCGGAGTAGATAGCGTGAAACTTGTGAAAGGAAAAGTAGAGACGAAGATCTATAATCCCTAAATAAATTAATATTACTGGACTAATTAAAATAACAAATCTAGCTCTTTGATCCGTCTCACCACGTGATAATACGACGTGGTCGAAATTGGAACTCGGCTTAGTTCAATTTGTATCAATAAATTCGACATATAATATGAATACTGAGAAATAACTCACACGGCTACATTTTTAGCTCTTTAAAGTTGATTTAAAAAAACATTTTTATCTTTTCATTTGATAGATATATAATTTGTTTTGAAACTGAGATTTAATTTAAAAAAAAAATATTTAATTAAAATGTACAATTTTTTCGCTTCATTGACGGTCAACATACGTTTGAATTAAAAAGAAAACTTAGGTTATTATGGTTTGATAAATCCAGCCCGGATCCGGGCCGGATCCGGCCGGATTGATAAAAATTCGACCGGATCCGGCCGGATTGAAAACGACACCGGATTGCAATCCCTACTTATATAGGTGTATGGCTTTATAAATAAAGAATTAAAAAAAAGTCCTTAAGACAACTCTGTCAATCATTGCAAAAAAACACATGTATTTTCAAGTATTTTTAATAGAAATATGTCAATGAAATACAATTCGAACCATAAAAATGAAAATCATTCTAACACAATCTGCTAATTCAGAATGTCACATCTATTGTAATGGGGTGTCAACCCTCACAAAACACCCCTGTTCCCACGATCGCGCGTGCCTCTTAACTTCTGATGTATTATTGAACTGCTCATTTATATACTGGACTAACTTAAATTTTGATTTATTAATAACAGAGAAATAATAAAAATAAAAACGCCAAGATTCCGACTGCACAAAGTAAATACATCCATTCTGGGCCGATTGGTGTACATAATAAAGTCCCACGAACAATTTAAATATACTATAATCTCATGAATCTATTAAACAATTAATAATAAAGAAACTGATCAATTTTTGAGTAATTTCATCAGTTTCATCTGTGCTCTACATATACGTACAATGTTTAAAACCTTATTAAAATTCATTTAACCTTCGTCCTCAATCAATAATCATTAGACTACTGAAACCATATCAAAATAAAATTAAAAAAATATATTTCTCTATCTTAATCGATAAGATTTGTTATGTACAATTAGAATTACATCGATACAAGGCACAACACTCGTAACATCTGATAACGATAAGCAATCGCTTCACATCGCTACAATATTTTCTCAAAACTGTTGCAAATACCTTATCTCGCGCAATACAATTCTTTATCGCGTATTACTAAATGATTTAGAAATTATTCGTGTAATTTTTTACTTAATATAATAATGTCATAATAAATATACTTGGATTGTTTAAGGTACCAAAAGTTATATTGGGTTTTTTATTAGGAAAAAAATAGCCTTTCAGAAGTAAGTGCTTCTATTGATGAAAAATTATTAAATTTAGTAGTAGTCACTTGCTTCTAAACCGCTACAACAACCGCTTTGGTGTTGTGTTCCGAGTAGTAGTAGGTTTGGATGTCTATCCTTGTGGGTCTCCCCACCGTATCTCGGAGAGCACGAAAAGCCGTCGGTCCCGGTTGTTGTCATATATACCAGATAGCGATCGTTGGGTACTCATAGTAGGGAACATATCCGCCAGCCCCGGATGGATTAAGCTCCAATCTTTCTCATACGTGAAGAAAGAGGCCTATGCCCAGCAGTAGGGTAATTACATTAGTTATTACATAGGTGTTATACTATAGCGGTATGTATATTTTCTACCCTTCCACCAGATATATGCGACTTTTGCTGCACTACCATAGAGACGAAAATCTTTTAATTTAAACTTTTTTACCAAACTACATGTGCATTAGATATACGAGATATATTATGAGCTGGGATATAACCTATGATCATTAGTACAAATACGTAACTCCTGCGATCGCTTTACCTATTGTCAAAAATGTAGGAAAAGCAAAGTTATAATAAACGCTGTACACTCAACGGGTCCTAATAAGACGAACATTCGAGATCAAAGGTCATAGAAACATGCACAATACGGACACAAATCCTTCGACTACGATAGACATTCCTATGTCCTATATAAATCTTTGTCACGTGAAGAAATGAAACCCGCAACTGCTAGAACATCAGGCATTTGCTTGACTATTGCCCCAACGCGTCATCTTTGTACAATGTCTTTTAACAGAAAAGTATTGTATTCTCTGTACGTTATCGTACCATTATTTAAAATCATAAATCCCCCGCCAATACGCAACAGAACCTACAATAGCATCTTCAATTACACCTGACAATCATCCACAGATAACATATACCATCAGATCGTAAACAAACCTGCAAAGGCACTGCACCAATAATTAAACCTCTTTACGGATATACAGAAACAAAACGACCAGGAAGCGGCACAATCTTCGTTCGAAAGCATAATTTTGTGACACAATGGCGTCCCGTCGACGTTATTTGCGTGCGCGCACAATACGGCTTTGATGTCGCCGCCTTTACTCAATAAGCGGGTAATATGTCGGCTACGTTGCCACGTGTCGCCTTTTACGCGGGATGACCCGAAGATGGTGCTTTGGAGCGTCATTTGGATATTTATTTTTTGTAGCTAACTCCCTACCTACTACCTACTTTCATTACCTTGCCAAAGATTTGTGTGATTTTATATGTGTACTAGCTTCTGCGCGCGACTTCGTCCCCGTGGAATAGGACCGATTCTCTAGGAAGCTCTCAAAAGGAAAAAAAACCCCGATTTTGAAACATTCTTCATCGGTGCTACGCTCCTATTGGTCTTAGCGTGATGATATATAGCCTATAGCCTTCCTCGATAAATGGGCTATCTAACACTGAATGAATTTTTCAAATCGGCCCAGTAGTTCCAGAGATTACCGCGTTCAAACAAACAACCAAACAAACAAACTCTTCAGCTTTATATATTAGTATAGATAACCGCTCTAGTGTAGTAGTGTAGTTGTGAATGTGCAGCGCCTAAACACCGGCGGTTTGCGGGTTTGGTTCCCACTCGGAATGGATATTTGTATTTAACAAATATTGCTTTCCGGTTTGGATGTCTGTCCTTGTGGGTCTCGTCACTGTGCCTCGTAGATCACGTGAAGCGGTCGATCCCGGTGGCTATCACATACACCTGATAACGATAATAATTACTCATAGTAGGGAATATATCCGCCAACCCGCAGTGGAATAGCGTGGTGGATTAAGCTTAAGTACTTCTCCAACATGGAGAAAGTGGTCTATGTGCAGCAGTGGGATGTAACAGGCTTAATCTGATTTTAATAAAGTTAATTTTTTGATATTTTTTAGCATCTCTTAAAAGTTAAGACTTTGTTAATTTGATCTAGCGATCGTAAAATCTAGAAATACATTTTTGTCGTAGGTACTTAGTAATTATTGAGGGAAGTTATACATTATAATGCATGCTATTGTAACTACAGAGGTTGAGCAGTAACCCATTTGGGTTGGCAAAGCGGTCACAACAATTAGCTGTAGCATTATGGACGCCAATTTAATTTGTATAGGTAACTATTGTTGCTGTATGGCCTGTAACGTCTGTATGAGCTATACAAACGTATGTATATCCCATACAGAAGATTGGCGAAGTTTGGGTAGTTGTGTCTGTGCTATGTTTGTTCTTTTTATTTAACAAACTATTGTATCAACTAAATAGAATGTAAAATTTTTCATACTAACATATAATTTGTTAACCGACTTCCAAAAAAGTGGGTTCTCAATTCGAGTGTATTTTTTTTTAAATGTATCTTAGATCAGAACTTTTTACTGGGTGTACCGATTTCGATCAATTTTGTTTTATTTGAAAAGTGTTGCGTGTCATGTGGTCCCATTTAAATTTAATTGAGATCTGACAAGTACTTTTAGTTTAGAGTTATATCTAATAATGCGTATTTACTTGACTACTTTTTCGTCGACCTACGTTGCATTAGGTATACCGCATAACTTTTTACTCGGCGTACCGATTTTGATGATTCTTATTTTCTCGTTTTATTACGTTGTATTACTTGTCGATGTAATTGAAGTCGGCTTTTTTTTCGTTTGCGAGCAAACACAATTATTACTCAGCTGTTGCTCCCTTTACACCTTGATACCTAAATAGTGCCTGAACATATGTTATGTCCATGTAAGTGAAATTGCGTGACAAGTTCAGCTAGTGATAAAAACAAGTCTCGAAGACGCTAAGGGTCAGATAAAGCGGTGTAATTGGTCGGTGCAACATATTTGATTCAGTTTCGACTGAGTGGCACTCGTGTGTAATGGAGCCCTGATAGCGGTTCCCATGCCCTGACACAATTTATTGACTCATCAATCTGGTGTCTGATTATTTGGGTTTGGGATTTTTTTTTGTTTTATAA
Organism: Melitaea athalia; assembly: GCA_905220545.2. Taxonomy (NCBI): domain Eukaryota; kingdom Metazoa; phylum Arthropoda; class Insecta; order Lepidoptera; family Nymphalidae; genus Melitaea; species Melitaea athalia. Next base: position 3,352,726 of record HG992179.1, read on the forward strand.
TTCAAATGAAGCTTAGTATTTTGTGATTAATTATGTTACGTATTGAAAACTGTAAATCGTCCCCTTAGTAACACAAAAACGTATCTTGATTTATATCAATTTTGAGTTAAGTATACCACCAATCTCAAAATACCAAGTTCTATTTAGTCACAAAGACACGTATCTCTATGTCAGTTTTATTTCTAAAATGGAGGTTAACGTACCTAACTATACTATGCGTAAAACAGAAACTAACACAGAAACTTATCTGAAGATATGTCTGTGTGTAACTAACAATATCCGTAAAACAGAAACAGAACCAATATCGAGATACGTTTTTGTGTTACTAAGGGGACGAAATGTAAATATATTCTGATATCTTTTTGTCCAAGAACGATATGATTTCCTATATCTTTATTAAAATCAGGTTCAGCCTGTTGCATCCCACTGCTGCACATAGACCACTTTCTCCATGTTGGAGAAGTAGGTACTTAAGCTTAATCCACTATGCTATTCCACTGCGGGTTGGCGGAACATCTCACACTCTAATTGCCTTTAAGATCTATTTAATTTATATTTTAATATTAAAAACAAGATTTTTGTCTGTTTATATATATTTACAACACGTGACTAAAATAGTACTTTAGGAAAAACCAATAATATTATAGTGATAAAATGTGTTTCTTGTATTAATTACCTAATTAATTTCCTTGTTAAATAAAGTCAATTATTTCATCGTTCGCTCATTGATTTGAATATCATTCCTGAAAACAGCTTTCATTGCTATAATAAATTTCGCCATCAATTGCACGCGTCACACGCTTAAGCGTGTGGGTGTGCTTTACTATCGAAAGACGGCTCTGTGTCCATTTTCCAAGATAAAATCGTTCTTATACGTTAAGTTAGGCACTGAATTTTAAAAAAAAAGGTTGTTTCGGAAACTAGACATGTTAATCTATAAAGTCAGCGTATTTTCTTTTCATTTTGTTTAATATTTATAACAAAAAAAACGTAATTAAAAAGTGATATGTCAGCTGTCCGTTGGTCTGTGCCCTTTTGTTGTCTTCACGTTTTAGAAAAATATAAACAATTAATTGTAATAATTTCTTTTGAATAATACTTCAGTCACTCTAAGGATGAACTGTATATCTTTTTATGATTGAACTCTTAACCGTTTTAAAGATATTAACGAAATTCGAAAGATTTTCTGGGTTTCTTTCATAAATATTTTTTCTTTTTTAAACCCCGGCGCAAAACGAGGGGTGGTATAAGTTTAACGTGTCTGTGTATCTGTGTAACTGTCTGTGGTACTTTTTTCTAGTTGATGAGGGGATCTGACTACCTTCCTTATGTCCTATCGATTCGAAATTTGGTACGTGTTACTTTAATGATATTGAAAGTATATGGTAGGGTAACCATGACCTGATCAGCCGTTCGAAGATCATTAGCTCTTTAATAGTTGATGAGGGAATCTAATTACCTTCCATATGTCTTATCGATTCGAAATTTGGTACCGTATTTCTTCAATGATATTGAAAGTGTATGGTAAGGTATCATATTATGTATAGTAAGGCATCCGCCAACCCGTATTGGAGCAGCGTGGTGGATTAAGCCCTTTAATATATATAACAAAAAAATGTAATCAAATAATATATCTACAGCTGTCCGTTGGTATGTGCACTTTTAGTTGTCTTCTCGTTTTAGAAAAATATCAACAATTTTAGCGAAATGTATAAGCTATTGAATGAGCGGATAAATAATAAGATGTTATCTATCTTCGCTGACTCTTTATTGAAGAATAATAATGATAGAAAAACAATATTCAAGTAGCAAAATATAAAAAAGTAGCAAAATACAAAATATAATTATATAATAATAGAAAAACAATATATTCAAGTAGCAAAATACAAAATATAATTATAAGATAACGTGCTACGGGTACGTACATAATTTTACTTACTAAATTGTAAAACAAATTATCAAGAAGAATTTAAAATCAAATTCTTTGACGACTATCAAAAACACGCCACATTACTCTCCTCCGAGACCGAAGGTCAATAGCCGGTTGGCGGGCCAGTGGAAACAGATGCTGCATAGCTCTCGGTGAGTTGGAACTGTCTGCGGTAAAGCTTGAGAAGCCAGCGTTGCCGTTCAAGCTCGAGGTTACCACCAGCTTAGCAAATGAGCTCGGTTTAGCGAATGGATGAGCGGATGATAAAATATTCGCTAACTCCGCAGACTTTTTTATTAATGAATTATTTTGTTATAATATAAAAATGAATCAAGTAACAAAATGTAAAATATTAACAAGAAGAGCATAAAATCAAATTCTTTGACAACTATCAAAAAATATTTTTATTAAAATGATAAAAAGAGGTTTTTATTATTATTTAACTATATAAAAAGTCTATATATGTAGAGACGCCAATTAATTGTAATTATTCCTTTTGAATATAAATACTCCACTCACTCTAAGGATGAGCTCTTTTTCTTATTATGACCGAACTCTTAACTGTTTTAAAGATATTAACGAAATTCGAAAGATTTTCTGGGTTTCTTTCACAAAAATTATCACCGTCTATTTTTTTTCCCTCTCTTCTTTTTCATAAACTATTTATTTTTTAAATAACTTCTGCTGCATCTAGCGACATTAATGATATTTTTGGCAGAGAAGTTAAAATTGTATCTATGTTTCGTGACGTGTCGACAGATTTTCTATAATATAAAATGCCAAAAGAAAATAAAAACTCTGCAAGAACACGTGATCAATTACAACGTGATTATAAAAGAGAACGTCGTAAAAATTATGAGTCTTTCGAAAAATTATAAAGATGATGTTATGATTGAGCTGAAAAAACCTGCAAGCTGCTGTCTTGAAAATAAACATAGTGGAATCTATTCTGCTCAAATTCCTAATAAGGATGATGTAAACCTTGCTCAAAAAAATGTCGAATGTCTCAAGTTCGTCAAAACAATGATTTTAGACAAAGTGAACGAGAAAAAGATAGGTAAGCTAAGCGGGCTCAGCGATAATTTAGTGCCTACCTTAACATATAAGAACGATTTTATCTTGCAAAATCGACACAAAAAATAATAATATTTTATTCAATTGATTTCTCTTTTAGGCAATTATTATTAATTTCAATTCGTAACACAATGAGCGTGTGAGGCGTGCACTTTTGGATTTTCCAAATTATTTATTTTTATTTTATCTATGCTAATATTATAAGACTGCTGGGCATAGGCATCATTCCCCGTGTAGGGGAAGGATCAGAGCTTAATCCACCACGCTGCTCCAATGCGGGTTGGCATCCTTATATCAGGTCACGATCACGATTCAGCCTGTAATATCCCACTGTTGGGCATAGCCCTCTTCCCCATGTAGGAGAAGGATCGGAGCTTAATCCACCACGCTGCTCCAATGCGGATATATTACCTACTATGAGTAACGATCGCTATCAGGTGTACAATACAAATGTTGTCATGTGCGGGGATCGAACCCGCAACCGCTCGCGCAACAGTCAATCGCAATCCAATGCTGTGACCGCTGCGCCAACGCGGCGTCGGCTTATATCATGTAGTAAATCACAACTATAAATTATTACTCAACTTATTATATTAAGTAGCTGAATTGAAATCCCATATGTTCTTATGTAGCTACGACCGTGCCAAATTTCACTTATAGTCATTAATTGATAAAATAATACAACATTACAACAACTATCGACTAGTCAAGCATTAAAGTGATAACTGTTAAGAGTCACCTTAATAGAAATCATTATAACATAACAAATTTAGAATAATGTTATCGATGAACCCTAAATAAAGAATTATTTGTTTTGTTTATTAACTTATTTATTAAATTAAAAAACAATTAATTTATCAATTATAATTCTAGATCGTGACGTAATCCTAAACGAGGGTTTCGACGGTCGTTACGAATCGTCTCGCCAGAAGACTCGACGAATTCCAACCACCGGAGCAGGCTGGGTTTCGAAAAGGCTACAGCACCGTAGACCACATCCATACTGTTCGGTAGATTATACATAAGACAGAAGAATATAATCAGCCGCTATGTATGGCACTTGTGGACTACGAGAAAGCCTTCGACTCTGTCGAAACCTGGGCTGTCCTGGACTCTCTGCAGAGATGTCATATCGACTGGCGATATATCGAGGTACTGAGATATATGTACGACGCGACGAAGACCAGAGAACAAGGCCTATTTTCCTCCGGCGTGGGGTAAGACAGGGAGATGTAATATCACCGAAACTGTTTACCACTGCGCTGGAGGATGTCTTTAAGACCTTGGATTGGGGGGAACGAGGCATCAACGTCAACGGCGAATAGGTACATCTCTCACCTTCGTTTTGCCGACGATACTGATGAACTGATACCGATGAACTTGGACAAAACGAAAGTTATGCTTAACAACCAAGTCATACCGAGACCGATATCGGTCGATGGTACCATCCTCGAAGTTGTTCAGGATTATGTTTACCTAGGCCATACAATCCAACTAGGCCGCAACAACTTCGAGAAGGAGGCCGATAGGAGGATCCGGTTGGGCTGGGCAGCGTTTGGCAGGCTTCGCCAAGTCTTCACTTCGAAGATTCCGCAATCCTTGAAAACAAAAGTCTTCGAACAATGCGTCCTGCCTGTGTTGACATACGGAGCCGAGACGTGGACACTGACGAAGGGACTGGTCCACAAGTTTAAAGTCGCTCAACGTGCAATGGAACGGGCTATGCTTGGGGTTTCTCTCAAGGATAGAATTACAAATGAGGCTATCCGCGAGAGAATGAAAGTAACCGACATAGCCCACAGAATTAGCAAGTTGAAGTGGCAGTGGGCTGGTCACTTGTGTCGCAGGACCGATGGCCGTTGGAGCAGACGTGTCCTGGAGTGGAGACCGCGTCTTGGCAAACGCAGTGTGGGATGTCCTCCGGCCCGTTGGACCGACGATCTACGTAAGATTGCCGGCGTAGGCTGGATGAGGATTGCGGAAAACCGGGATGTCTGGCGCGAACTTGGGGAGGCCTATGTCCAGCAGTGGACTGCGATAGGCTGATGTGTGTGTGTGTGTGTGTAATCCTAAACAATCGATTAACGATTTTAATCTATATACTCGTAATAAAAATGAATGTTGCTAAGCGCATAACTGGAGAATGGCTCGACCAATTCGGCACAAAAAAAAACCAGATAGAACGAAGTCTGTCCGGGCAGCTAGTTTCAAATAAATATAAAATTTATCAATATGCGAGTTATTTAATATCTGTCAAGTCTATCGACAAAAATGCTTATTAAATATTTCGCTTCTAAGTTATATTGCAGAGTCTTAAAGTCTATTTATTAACTTCTAATTAGATTAGCTTTAATATATTCGTGAAAGACTTATTGAAATTCGTCAACCTTTCAAACAAACAAAGTCATTTCCTCTTTATCAAAACTGTGCAAAAAAAATCTAATAAAAAAAAAATAACCAAAATATTTCCTAATCCCATACTGACATAACAATTTCCAATTTGTTTAAAGGAATGTTTTATACGTCGTATCCCAGCGCTGGACGTTTCCACGATATAATGACCAGCGTGCTATCACAACAGTTTGATAAACAAATAATCAAAGAATACATTAGTATACAGATAAGCGTCTGTTGAACCCGCACTTTGAATCGTTACCACAAACAAAAAATATATACAGCTATCTTAAAATATTATAAAACTGTACAAGGATCTGTTTGTACATTGTTTTTAATGATACTATATTTATGGTGATCGTTCAAGGTCACATAATCGCATAACCACTTCCCGTGAGTTTTGCAGCATCAGAGTACTCACAAATGTATTGCTGGCTTAAGGTACGGTCAGGTGAAGATGATGGAGGATTAAGAGATGTTGGCCATTGAATCTTTCCTTCAAAGTACAGTATCAATTGAGGTAGATACTATTGCTTACGATACGATTGCTTTTGAGATGTTGCAATCTGGCCAGCCGTTTACGAAATGTTATTTGCCTACAATTGCGTATTTAAAACTATTTTAAACTATTTTGACTAAAATTGCTTGTAATGTTAATTTTGTTCTTTTTTTTTAATGTGCAATAAAGTATATTACTATATTAGTACAACATTTGAACGTACGGCTCCTTTTAACCTGGTTTATATTCTTTATCTTATATACTTTGTGACAGAGTGGTGACTACGAACGAAGTTAAGATTATAGCGAGTGGAGAAATAAGTATTTATTATTTACTTAAACTTTATTTTTTAAAGTTAATTTTTATCTACTAGCAAACCCTAAACGTGCAAGTAACGTGTTAGGTCGTACAAAATTACTTAAAACAAACAAACGAAAATATTTCCCTTTCACAATATTAGTAGAGACAGAGTCGGGTTACATCACTAGCTTGACACAAGTATCACCTTGACACCAAGTTAGCGATGAAATAGTTATCATATGAACTTTCTCTTTTAATGACACTGATAACCACAATCATATATTTTGCTTTCGCGACAGATAAACAACGTATTTTTAATTATTTAGCACAATAGCGAACCTAGACCAGTTTATTTATATATGTATACATACACTTTCATTTATACATAAGAAAATGTGCATATAACATATATTACGACAAAAATTTATACAAATATAGAAATAAAAAGTAAATGTAATAAAAAAGAAGATGTAGTGACAAAAGTTGAGAAAGGTATGCGGAGATGGTTTGGCCATGTCGAGAGAATGAGTGAAGAACGATTGACGAAAAAAGTGTATAAGGCGAGTGTGAATGAAAGTGTTGGAAGGGTTAGACATAGGCGGACATTTCAAGCCAGATCAGAGACGTCTTGATAATTGTGTTTGCACGCAAACGAAAAAAAAACGGCTTCAATTACATCGACAAGTAATACAACGTAATAAGACGAAAAAACAGTCAAGTAAATACGCGCTATAAAAGACTAGCTTCTGCGCGCGACTTCGTCGGCGTGGACTCCGCTCCCGTTGGTCTTAGCGTGATGATACATAGCCTATAGCCTTCCTCGATAAATGGGCTATCTAACACTGAAAAATTTTTTTAAATCGGCCCAGTAGTTCCAGAGATTACCGCGTTCAAACAAACAAACAAACTCTTCGGCTTTATATATTAGTATACGTAGGCGGGATGATAAGTAACTAGCCTCTGCTATTTAAAAAGTTACAATTAAAAAAATATATATGTCATTTTTTAAATTTGTATCTCTGGGCAACTATGTTCTAAATTTGAATTTGGTGGCGTGAAAATTTTATTGATTTTTTGTCATTTGAAAATACATTTCGTCAAATGTTTTCAAAATGGATAAAATTGAACAAAGAGTGGTGATAAAGTTTCTTCATATGAAGGGCATGAAAGGGAAATATATCTATGACGAGTTAAAGAATGTTTTGGGTGAATGTGCCCTTTCTTATGACACAGTAAAAAATAGGGTGGCTGAGCTTAAACGCGGTCGTACATGTGTCCAAGATGAAGCCCATCCCGGACGTCCAAGAAGCGTCACGACTCCAGAAATGGTCGTGAAAGTATATGATATGGTTTTATCAGATTGACGATTGAAGTTATCTGAAATAGCTGACACTACATGTATCTCAAAAGAACGGATATATCATATCCTAAGGGAGGAATTAAATATGAAAAAGTCATCGGCCCGTTGGGTGCCGCGATTGCTTACGCACGATCAAAAAAGGATTCGGTGCCAAACTCAAAAGAATGTCTGGACCGTTTTCAGAGTTATAAGGCCGATTTTTTACGTCGATTTGTAACAGCAGATGAAAAATGGGTTCATCATTACACGCCAGAATGAAAAATTCAATCAAAACAGTGGACTCAATCGGGATGCTCGGCTCCAAAAAAAGCTGGCTGTAAAGTCGGCTGGAAAAGTGATGGCTTCCGTCTTTTGGGATGCAGATAGGATTTTGATGATACATTACCTTCCCAAAGGGCAAATAATTAAATGGAGAATACTACGCTAATCTTCTAGATAAGCTTCACCAATTTATTGAGCAAAAACGACCAGGTTTGGCAAAAAAGAATCATCTTCCACCAAGACAACGCTAGGGTTCACACATGTGTTAAAGCTATGGCAAAAATCAACGAATTGAAGTATGATTTGCTGCCTCACCCACCTTATTCGCCTGATCTAGCGTCATCAGACTTCCACTTATTCCTTAAGCTCAAAACTTTTTTGGGCAGACAGAAATTTGCCACAAATGATGACGTCATAGCCGCAGTAGAGGAGCATTTTGCAGGCCTCGAAAGAAATCATTTTTATGGAAGGTATTACTGCTTTAGAACGAAGATGGAATAAGTGCGTAGAGATTCACGGAGACTATGTCGAAAAATAAAATTAATTTTATCACGGAAAGTTAAGTATTTTCTTAATAGGCTAGTTACTTATCATCCCGCCCTCGTAGATTACTCAAAAAGTAGAAATCAGATCTTGATCAAATTAAAAAAATATATATGACAAGTATTAGCTTTCGAATAAAGTAAGAATCATCCAAATCGGTACAACGAGTAAAAAGTTATGCGGTATTATACAACGGTGGTCGACGAAAAAGTAGTCAAGTAAATACGCAATATTAGATATAACTCTAAAAGTACTTGTCAGATCTCAATTAAATTTAAATGGGACCACATGACATACAACACCTTTCAATTAAAACAAAATTGATCGAAATCGGTTCACCCAGTCAAAAGTAATGAGTTAACACACATAAAAAAAATACAGTCGAATTGAGTACCTCCTCCTTTTTTGGAAGTCGGTTAAAAAAAGGCCAGGTCAAGAGTACCCTAAACCGAAGAGCATGTATGAAAGGAATAATGAAAGTGGACGAAGCGAAACAAGTGTGTAAGGATCGTAGCAAGTGGAAAGAAGTGGTCTCTGCCTACCCCTACGGGAAAGAGGCGTGATTATAATTATTATGTGTGTATAAAAATAAAACTAAATTATTTATTGGTATGGTTAAGTATTTTATTAGTGAGTTATTGTATAATATTGACAATATCCAAAGTAATACAAAAACACATAATTTTAAGTAAAATAATTTAGTATAATCACATAATTATTTACAGTTTGTAATACAAAGTAGCTGTGATTCTGAAACACCAAACTATAAATAAAAGTGTGACAGAAGTTAAACTTCTGGAAATTCGTAGTATGGTAGGCCATTACGATTTGTTCTATCGACGATGATCACGCTCTCGTGAAAAAAGTCGTAAACGCGTTTTGATCAGTAATGTAATCTATTTCATTCTCTCCTATATACATTTCTATCTATACACTCAATATACATTTATGTGATTGTCTGTCAATTATTCTAAAGAAGTTTACTTCAATAATCTCTATATATATAAAAATGAATCGCTGAATATGGTGCTAAGCGCAAATCTCGAAGGCAGCTGAACCGATTTCGCTAATTCTTTTTTTATAATATTCCTTGAAGTACGAGGATGGTTGTTACGGAGAGAAAAATTTAAAAAATTGCCTGAAAAGTCTAAAAACAACACTTTTCTATATTCCCATACAAAATATTCGTAATAATACTTAAAAGTCAACTTGAACTTTAATACCATACAATAAAGTTTAAGTGTTAGTGGAGGGGTACCGGGAATGATAAGTATTAAAAAAATTAATAAAAAAATTTGAATCGACTGTTAGGCGGTACGAAGTTCGCCGGGTCAGCTAGTATAAAATATAAATAAACTACATTTCACTTAAATTAATTAAAATGAAAATTGTGTGTGAATGTTTTTATAGACTTACATAGTCCCTCGATTAATAAATAAGTATACTACCATCACATTTGTTTGAATGTATCAAAAGCAATAATATTAAACAAAAAATTAAAAATTTCTATCATTCAACAACACTTTTTGAGAAAACATAAATATTATTAAAATATATTGTATAAAAATTGATGTACCAAATGAAAATGTAACCGAGATTGTTTTTTTTTAAACTACTACTTTTTACCAGTATGAAATGTAAAATGTAGCATTGTACAAACCTTAGTGGTTTTCTTCTGCTACTTACAATTGTGAATTTGTACATATTGTTACTATATTTGATAATTAAATAAAAAAATTACAAAAAAATATGAATTAGTATTAACTGTAATGTAAGAGGCCAAAGATTACTATTTTTTTTGTACAAAGGAAGACTTATGATAATGTAAAATATGTGTAGGTATGTCAGTCGGCTGTTAGGTACTTAAAGTCAGGTGAGTAACCTACCACAAGAACTATCAACTGTGTGTGTGTTAAATAGATATATTTGTTTCATTCTATTTTTTCCCCCCCAAACAAATCAAATCAGAAGCTTTTGTCTAAGGTAAAAACTATTCAAAAGTCCTCCCGTGACCATGGTTGCTGTAAAATATCCGAAACGCCGAGAATTCAAAAAACATAATAAACCGCGATAAAATCAGAAAAAGCTGTTTCATTAGGTATAATGAATGAAGATTGCGTAAACATTAGAAAACAATATACAAAAACTATTACTGAACTTTACAAATATTTAATATAGTTTTCCTATATTTTTGCGTATTGGTATTTCATATGAATCGAGGACTTCTGTTATTAAAATAATAAGTCATCGTGAAACAGAGCTCACCTTGACTCATGACTTCAGGAAAAACAAACCGATATTGGGGAGAAGTCACTGACCCGATATCTCAAACTACATAACCGAAGAACTGTATATAATAAATATCCTTGATTAATTTTAGTTCTTATTTCAAATTTTCAAATTTTATGTCACTAGTGGGGCATTCCACGCGAAGCGGACACCTAAAAAATCTCGATGTTTCCGATTTAAGTAATTTTCGAATATGTTATACCTATTATTGCCCTCAATCTATATGTGTAATATTATTTTAATATATTGTTTAATTAACGAGTTATTAGTCATTAAAGTGTCGCGTAACCAGTAGGAACGCTTTACTGTAAGTGCCAATATTAGGTATTTAAAAGTTATTTTAAAATAAACAAGATAGAAAAGTGTTTACTTGATGAAATTAGCTTTGCAGTGATATTTTTAAAATTTAGAAATTTTAAATTATTTTTAGAAAAAAATGCATTTAAATTTTTAAATTATGTTTTTTTCAAACTTGGACCATTTTATTTTTTTTTATATTTTTTCTCAAAATAGCTAATAGTATGTAAAAGATACTTGCAAAGTTCTAGAATGGGCCGAAAAGTCGTTTAGGAGCTAGACCAGTTATAATGCCTGAGCGCAGTACCCGGTGGTCGCCGCCCGGCCTACATCAGCCGCACAGTAACATTTCACAGAGGAATACCAAAATACCTTTGATTGAAATATTTGAACATATGTACGTATTCTCTAATTTTGAGCAATACTCTGTGGTCTATATGTAATAATCAGTATATTTTTATCACAAACACACATACTAGTAAATAAAAGAGATATTGTTATGATATAAATATAATACAAAATACTAGCGCCGTTTTTCATCACTAGCCGTATTTATTCGTAAAAGTCTGTAAATGAGTCAGAGCGATGAAGATCTGCAGTTAAATTAAAATTATTTGTGCATATATATATATATATATATATATATATATATATATATATATATATATATATATATATATATAATTATATTTGTAAAAACATCACAAAACATTGAGAAAAACAATATCAAACGCAGTATAAGCATCAGAACGAAAAGTAAACGTACGAGTGTCCTTTATACTACTTTATTAGGCAAATTAATCGTAAATAACCGACTATCACATGGCCCTTTGCCATTTGATGGTCTCGGTGGCAATTTAAAACGTCTAGCAGCACGAGCTAGTTTATAATCGAAGATAAACACACCTATTTCGGCACCTGAAATTAATATTATTCGAATGGGCTAAAATAAATTTTTTCTAAGTTTCATACGAAGACATTGAAGCAAAATAGATGTTTTCTAAAAAATAGATTTGCAGCTAGCGGCCGTCAGATGAGCAACAGTTTTCATTAAGTCGTTTTTTTTTTAAATTTTATCATTGTATTTATATATCAGTCACATTATTTTTATTAAAAAAGTAGAAACGATTTGGATTTGGATAATGTAATTGAACATAAAAGTGGTATTGTAAGTCAACCGTAAGAGATAGAGATATGCTATCGCGGACTTTTCTGTTGTATTTTTATAGATTTTGAATTCGTAAGTACATTACTCAATTTATTATATCTTTGCTAGTATACACGGCGTTCGCGTGGAAAGCGGGAGCTAAAAAGCGGGAGCAACTTCCCAGTTGGCGAGAACTTTTGCGACCTCTTCAACATTTATCGCCGTATTTCTGCTGATTTACATAAAAGCACAAAAAATTATATACTTAAATCTTCCTCAAGAATCACTCTTTATATTGTTGAAAACCGTGTAAAAATCCGCTTGGTAGTTTTCGAGTTTATCGCGTTCAGACAGAGAGACAGGAGGACAGAAAGACGCGGCCGGGGGATTTCTTTTTACAATATGTACCTATAGATATATCATAACAATATCTCTTTTATTTACTAGTATGTGTGTTTGTGATAAAAATATACTGATTATTACATATAGACCACAGAGTATTGCTCAAAATTAGAGAATACGTACATATGTTCAAATATTTCAATCAAAGGTATTTTGGTATTCCTCTGTGAAATGTTACTGTGCGGCTGATGTAGGCCGGGCGGCGACCACCGGGTACTGCGCTCAGGCATTATAACTGGTCTAGCTCCTAAACGACTTTTCGGCCCATTCTAGAACTTTGCAAGTATCTTCTACATACTATTAGCTATTTTGAGAAAAAATATAAAAAAAATTAAAATGGTCCAAGTTTGAAAAAAACATAATTTAAAAATTTAAATGCATATTTTTCTAAAAATAATTTAAAATTTCTAAATTTTAAAAATATCACTGCAAAGCTAATTTCATCAAGTAAACACTTTTCTATCTTGTTTATTTTAAAATAACTTTTAAATACCTAATATTGGCACTTACAGTAAAGCGTTCCTACTGGTTACGCGACACTTTAATGACTAATAACTCGTTAATTAAACAATATATTAAAATAATATTACACATATAAATTGAGGGCAATAATAGGTATAACATATTCGAAAATTACTTAAATCGGAAACATCGAGATTTTTTAGGTGTCCGCTTCGCGTGGAATGCCCCCAGTTTATTTTTTATATTGATTGTCTACTTTTTTTATAATGTCATATTTGACATTTGTTTTTTGTTTTTTTTATAGCCAATTGTATAATCTGTTTATTATGTATATTTAAATATCTACACTAAAATTATACAGCGCAAGAGTGCATCTGTTTGTATGACATCAACATGATCTTTTTTCGACATGAGGATTAGACTGGCATGATAAAATGGACTAATTGCAAAATTCTTGAGATAGAAAGAAAATTCTTTGGAATAAACTTACAGGCCATAAAACAACATGCTAGACCTCAGACTGAATCGGAAACTAATAAAACCGCACCGGTAGTCTAGTACTTTATTAAATCATATTTTTTGCTTATCATTCATTTGAAAATTATTTAAATATTCATCAAAATAAAAATATACCTATCCATAAAACTTTCTTTAACATACTTACTTAATACACTAGTATAATACAATGTTATCAATTTTAATTATTATAACCTAATACTCAGTTCTCTTATCGAACACATTATTTTAGTTGATAACCATAATACAGTTTTTAATTTTACGAAGTCAAACGTAAAATAATTTAAGTTAGTATAATTCATTAGTAGAATAATGTGTCGTGTAACTTACTTTTAACTTAAAAACACAAACATAAAAAAGATAAAGTGACACAATAATGTTTGTATACAAGTATATTTCACCAAAATTTATTCAAGTAATAAATTACGTAATATAAGTATGTACATACATTCACTATAATTATTTTCTTGTAGAGATTAATATTGTAGAGTCGACAGTCAACATGATTAAGCACATATTACGTTTAACATTTATAACAGTGATATTTATAAAAGATGAGTTAAAATCATTTTTGATACGGTTTGAGATAAATCAATATTATTATTATTATCTTTAATGGTTATTTTTTTTTCAAACAATAATAGCATACATCACCATCATATAGGAATAATTTTAAGTAGTTTTTTCTTTCGTTTATTTAATAATAGCAATATTATAGAGATATGTTACTTTTCTAAAAACCTTCTTTTACTAAATTTGTATATTGTTTTTTACACGTAATTATATATATAATTAAAATATATTTTAGTATGAGTATTTAAAAGTTATTTTTTAGTTTTTGTTGGCTCTATCGAAATGTTGATTAATATGATAAGTTTTTATATAACTTACAGTATATATTTAAAGTACGTTCAAGATATAAGTTTTTTCCATTCTTATTGTATAAATATATGTCATATTATGTTGCCGCATCTGTGCGGAAATAAACGTTCTATCAATCACATTGTCGTTTGAGATGACGTTTAGTTTACTTCACAACATTACCTGTGTGTAAACTTTGAAATTAATAAAAAATCTTCAACTTAAACTATTCTAAAAGATATGTTTTACATACTTTTATGAGTTACAAAACTTTTATTTCTGTGTACGTGGTAACAACGAGAGTAAAGAGCGATATATATCAGTTACATATGATCGACTCACGTTTCAAAGGCTTCGGATTGCTCTGCTTCCTTCGCGACATGTCCTAGCACGTTGCACCCGTCCCTCCCAACATGTCACACACAGCACTAAACACGATGAAATCTTTGTAAACTTAGCACTAAATTTACACACGGCCGACTCTCACGACGGTCGGATCGACACTAACGTCTAGAGGCGTATTTTCCTCTGCGGTACCAATTCGCGAGGCAGATGAGGGCTGGCTCCGGCGCCGCCCACTTTGGAGCCCCCTCCGCCCCTGTCGTAGCGCGTAGAGGCGTAGCGTCGTAGACTTAGGTTTTAGAAAAAGAGGCTGTAGAAAAAACTATAAATTTTCAGTGTTTATTTTGAAGCGGTGAGTCAAAAAATCAATTGTGTACAAGACTTTCAATAAAATTATTGTTTTATTAGTTATTATTAGATTTACTGATATAATAACATTATTATTATTTATTTGAAAAAAATTAAAATTAAGATTTTATATAGCTAAGTATGTTTAAATTACACAATATGATAACCAAAATAAAATTTGAAACAATTAAAATTAATTACCAACTATAATTTTTCTCTCTATTAGGGTTAAGAGCGTGCATAAGGCGAGCAAAAAATCAGATTTCACCCGCGCGCCCGATGAAACAAAATATACACAAAGCCTCGTGTCAGAGTGCGATAGACGATATAGTTTTGAGCGCATTACGAATGTAAAAAACGACAAATATGTTATTTTGTATATAATTCCGAAACTAAAAGTAATTACATTAAATGCCTAAGCATAGCCTTTACTCATATTTAAATGTAATTAATTATCAAATTATTGTCTTAATGGTCATAACCATATCGAGTATAAATAGAAAAAATATAAAAATTAGAGGTTACTTCGTGATTATATTTTATCGAGGAAATTTCCTTCTTTTATGTTTTTGATAAAGGTCAACCCTTGCAAATATCACCTAGTTTGTCATATATTTTTATTTTAAGATTTGGTCTGGAACTTTTCATGTCAAAACAAATAGAAGATGGTGATTTTGCATTATGCGCACTCTTAAGTTAAAAACTTTGGCCCGCCCTCCGTACCTACAAGCTGTTGAGGAAAATGAAGCACGTTAACATGAAAACTAATTTCATTAAAATAATAATTATATACACAGATAATGCCCAAATTTTACACTTTTTTTTCAAATTTTCAAATAAATGGGCAAAACACAGGAATACAAATACAAAAAGTAACCTGCTAAGTCAGCCATCCTTTTTAAACAACGATTGATTCATGTCTACATATAAACATAATATCGTTTGTTTGTTTTTTTCGTCTATTTCAACTGTTATTCTTTTATATTATATATTATCTTCTTTTCTCCGTCTTCTTATATGCTCTTTTTAAGTAAAGTCTTTTCCTTTTCTGTCATGAAATTAATCAATTTGTTTAAGTATTCATATATTTAATATGTACGATCAGCATTTAAAAAAGACTACGCATATATACTATTTCAAATTCTATTTGAAATGTAATATTTTAATATATTTTATTGTTTTTTCAACCTTAAGAATGTTTTTATTGCAAACAACGTGTAATAATATTTGTGAAAAAATGAGTGTGCTTTAGACCACACCACTGAAGTAAAACTTCTTTAGCTCCATCTAACTTATATCTCCCTCTCAACTTCCACTTGCCTCACATGGTCACTCATTTCATAACACTCTCATCACGCATTCGCCAACTTACTCTCCAAGTCAAGCGTGCGTTGTTTTACTTCAAAAAGTAACTACATATCGTAAAGATAATATCTTTGTATAGGTATTTATTTTTATCTAATTGATAACCTCTGAAACTCATTCGATATCAAATTACAACAGTTTGATGTCTATTAGTAACTATATTTGTAAGTAACTTGAAATATGAATTTAATCCCTAATTCACAAATGAGATTTCTTGTGAGCGATAAATCTCCTTGAAAAACGGAAAGTCAAAATTAATTATCAAAATAAAAAAATATTTAATTTAAATAGGGAACAAAATTAACTACTTTGAATTGTCATGAAACAAAAATGTTGTTGCAAAGAAAAAAAAAACATATTTTCTTCTGCACGTAACATTTATTACTATTGCAGTGTGTTAGTTTAATACATTAATATGAAACCATTAAAAATATATAAAGCTTATTCGAAGTGGTCCCCATTGGCTTCAATACAGTCCTTAAGGCCAGTTATCAATAGAAGCACGCACTCTTTTCATGGGAAAATTCTTCACTGCCAATCGTATGGATTGTTTTAGGGACTCCAAATTATCTTAGCATTTAGAGGAAGCCATACTCTCTAAAACTGACCATAGATCATAATCCAGCAGATTAAGACCGGGACTAGATGACGGCCAGTCTTCATTCTTCAGCTCTGATGAACTCCGGAACGTTGGTTTCTAACCAAGATTGGGTGGTTCGAGCTTTATGACCCGGCGCCGAGTCTTGCTGAAAGGACCATTCTTGGTTATTGTACATGGTGTTGTTAAGGGTCTTAACTACCTTCTCAATAAGAGTATGTTGATACAATTGTGCCGATGTTTTGATACCTTTTTCACAAAAATATAGCTCAGTCACTCCTTCATAGCTAACACCCCACCAAACCATCACTGAAGTCGGATAATGCCTTCGTTGTATTCTGTGGACTAATTGGGAAGCTTCCTTAAAGCTTTGAGCATAAATATAGTCGTTTTGTTTGTTAAAATATTACTTAATTGTCAAAAATTCTCATCTGTAAACAAATTTTTTCTGTGACCCTATTCTTTTTTAAATTATTAGTTAAGAAATGACCAGTGCATCTATAGGCTGCGAGTCATAAGACATGTAGACTAAAAAATAGTCATATCAATCTATCAATTTCGTTAACAAAGATCACTCAAAAACTGCTCATCATATCTCGAACAAATTTAAATGAGAGTAGGTACATGACGAGCACCATCTTTTGATTTAAAAAAGAATTATCGAAATCGGTCTAGCCAGTCAAAAGTTCTGAGGTAACATACATAAAAAATACATTTGAATAGAGATCCCTCTTTTTGCAAAGTTGGTTAAAAATAAGTTTATTTTTACATGTCTTTACTGAAACAAATGTATTTTATATTGTAGAATATATTAACAATGTTAACAAAGTATTTTTGAAGTGAAACTTCTTTAGGCGCATGAGAGGTAAAATTTGAGCAACCGGTAACGCGGCAGCGTCATGACGGTCAGTACTTGGATGGGTGACCGCCTGGGAACACCGCGCGACGTTGGCTTTTTTTCAACTAGTTTTTTTTTTGTATTTTAAATTCGTTTTTTTAATTAGTTTACCAATGAAGTTTCACCTCTGACATGTGTACTTTGTACGCACGCAATTTTTTTTTATTCTTGATAGAGTGGCAAACGTATGGAGGTACAATACACCTGGTGGTAAACGGTCACTCTACCCTTTGACACATGAAACAAGGAGCACCGCAAGCGCATTGGTCACTCTACGCCTTCTGTCAACACAGCGGATTCCCAGCAGCTCTGCCTAAAATTAAAAGTTCCATTAAAAGTCGACCTCCAGATCAATTTTATAATGGAGTAAATATACTGTAGGTACAAATATTTTTGTGTAAGTGTCCTTGCAAATTCCCCAACGCGCTTTAGACAGCGCCTAAAGCTAGTGGTCTCAATTGTTACCGTAGTCACCTGATAATGGTAATTATCTGATGTATAATAGTATTAAAACAATAAATTAACGGAATTCCTACTCAAAATTTAAAACAGGCCGTCTGAGGAAGTACCTCGACCTTACAGAAGATCACATCTAAATAATACGACTCTAGTGTTGCGTACCTCTGGTGAGTAAGGTGACCAGAGCTTCTGGATGGATTGGGGGTGGGGTCGGCAAAGCGTTTGCGATGCTTCTGTAGTTGCAGGCGTCTATAGGTTACGGTAACCGCTTACCATCAGATCAGCTTCCAACTGTAACTTCTTCTGCACCATGTAAAATTTTGTTCGTGGCCGTCCTTACTTTAGTAACATTTGCCTCACCAGTAATGCATTATGAAGTATGTTGTGTAGCCTATAGCCTACATCATTAAATGGGCTATGCGACACTAAAAGAATTTCTCAATTCGAAGTAGTAATTCCTGAGATTAGCGCGTTCAACCAAATAAACTCCTAAGCTTTATGATTTTAGGTAGAGTCACGCATTTATAATTATAATGCCTAAGATACTTGAAACATTAGACATAACTTTGTTTTATTTAACCTCTTGTAATTTCCGACCATTTATTAATGAAATGAAATACTATGTGGTAAATGAGATTCTATAATAAATAAACTAGAAACCAAAAACACTGTACGAACCAGGGCTAGATACTTATAATTAGGTATGTGATTAATTTTAATGTTGTTGATAGATAATCAATTTCTTTATTATATTCAAATATTTATGTGAGTGATAATATAAAATAACTAGCTGTTCCCCGCGGCTTCACACGCGTTAATTTGAGAAAAAAATATTCCTCCTTCCTCGATAAATGGGCTATCCAACACAAAAATAATTTATTTTTCAATTCGAACCAGCTCTTCCATAGATTAGCGTGGCTAAACAAACAAAATTTTCACCTTTATAATATTAACTAGCTGTGCCCCGCGGTTTCACCCGCGTTAGTTTGAGGAACAAACGTACTTAAATATTTTCAAATCATTACTTACAACAGCGCGACACAGCGTCGTTTCATTTGAGTTTACCTTATCTCCTAAATTATTTTTCATTTTATTTATTATTATTTTACTTTATTTGGGAAACAAACAATTATTACAACACTCATAAATAAAAACAATACAAGAACAACACAAATCAATTAAGTTTCCACAGAAAATTAAAACAAACAGTTGACAATCCTTAAAAACAAAAACAAAAACATAACGTAAACACAGCAAGTAAACAGTTAAAACAATTGATCCTTAAATAATAATTCATGTAAACAAATCTTATATTCACTAATTTTCATGTT
The DNA here is from genome assembly GCA_905220545.2 of Melitaea athalia. Classification (NCBI taxonomy): domain Eukaryota; kingdom Metazoa; phylum Arthropoda; class Insecta; order Lepidoptera; family Nymphalidae; genus Melitaea; species Melitaea athalia. The sequence continues at coordinate 3,372,402 of HG992179.1, forward strand.
GAATATGTCTAAACTCTCACAATGCTTATTGTAAATCTTACAGGCACGTATAATATAGTTATGCATCCAAATTAAATGCTATAAAAGCCAAAGTTTATCTTCACAAAGATGTCTTCTTGATAAAATACTTTTCATTCGTAAGGATTTATATGCCTAGCTAATAGTAATGCAATAAAATCGCCTTTTAATTTTTGTGATTCGATGCAGAGTTATTTTAAAACTATGATCATAATAATAATATGATGTCTTCTATGAAATCGAATGATGTCAATAACCGCTCCGGTGTAGTGATGCGAGTAGTCGCCTAAAACACCGACGGTTTGCGGGTTCGATTCCCGCACAAATATTTCTTTCCGGTTTGGATGTCTTTCCTTGTATGTCTCCCCGCCACGCCTCGGAGAGAACGTTAAGCTATCGGTCCAGGTTGTTATCATGCATACCTGATAGTGATCGTTACTCATAGTAGGGAACATATCAGCCAGTCTACAGTGGAGCAGCGTGGAGAAAGAAGCCTATGCCCAACAGTGGGATGCCACAGGGTGAACTGTTGGTTGTAGCATGGTGCTATATAGCCTTTCTCGGTAAATGGATATTTCAATTCGACCAGTAGTTCCTGAGCTTAGCACTTTACCAGCTTCTGCGCACGACTTCGTCCGCGTGGAATAGGACCAATTCTGTCATACATACACACACACACACACTACAGCCTATCACAGTCCACTGTTGGACATAGGCCTACACAAGTTCGCGCCCGACATTATGACGCGAACTCATGTGTTTTGCCCATAGTCACCACGCTGGGCAGGCGGGTTGGTGACCGCAGGGCTGGCTTTGTCGCACTGAAGACGCTGCTGCCCGTCTTTGGCCTGTGTATTTCAAAGCCAGCATGGATGGTTATCCCGCCATCCGTCGGCTTTTTAAGTTCCAAGGTGGTAGTGGAACTGTGTTATCCCTTAGTCGCCTCTTACGACACCCACGGGAAGAGATGGGGTGGCTACATTCTTTAGTGCCGTAACCACACAGCACATGTCATACATAATTTGTGCGAAACTTTAACCGTTTACGTAGCGGAAGCTCTCAAAAATAAAAACAAACCCCGATTTTGAAACATTCTTCTAGGTTAATGAAATTTGGGGTTCTAGTTGTCCTTATGGATATAAATACATATACGTAATTTGATCTGTTTCTGTTGAATAGGTTTTGAGTTATGCAGGGGTCAAAAGTCGCTCGAAATGGTTCGTGTAAATGTACACACAAGTCAGTCAATCAGCTGGTTAGTAATAATTTTTGATGACCTTACGAGGTCATCAACTCGATGACCTCGTAAGGCTAGTTAATATTTATATAATTTGATGGTAATATTGTCCTACAAATTGCGTGGTACGTTATCCCGGTCCTACGCTCACTGCTGCTCTATCTCTTGCTAACTCTTGCGTGGTACGTTATCCCGGTCCTACGCTCACTGCTGCTCCATCTCTTGCTAACTCATATTATCTACCACAATCGAGAGTTTTCGAAGAGGAACTTTTTGTTCGTCTCATCAAAATGAAGCTACTCCCGGAAAATTAGCTTGTTAACTAATCAGGTGAAAAATATGTACTAGGGATCCCGTACTAGTTAAGATACTTTTGTAAAGTACCTAGTTTTTTTTGTTATTATCGATAAAAAATCATAATAAAAATGTATATCCCAATAATTATTTTCTTTATACCCTGAATAGAAATTACATCCACAACACTACTATGCATCTACTATGTACCTAGTACCTATAGTCAATAATTCGATAGATAGTTCAATGTTTAAACAAAGCGATTTTAAAATATTCCATTTTATTTATTTTTTCGAATGAAGATTGTTGAAATGAAGATTTTTTTTACAAATTTTAAGCATTTGTTTCATTTATTACTTTCAAAGTAAATAAATAATTTATAGTAATAAGTAATGAATAATTTCGCCCCAATAAGTACACATAGACGGGGTTCCGTGGTGTAAGTGGTAGCACACCGGACGAATAATCTGGCGATCCAAGTTCAAATCTTGGCGGAATCCTTTATGCTTTTTTTTCTGCAAATAATATTAATATTGTGAAAGTTAATATAAAAAACATTAATATTTTTATTTTAACCTATTTCAAAATATGAAGAGGTTTTCAATTCTACTAATTTTATTTTCGAAATAGTTTTTACTAAATGCATATGGATTATTGGAAATTTATTTTTGCGAATGAAGATTGTTGAAATGAAGATTTTTTTTACAAATTTTCAGCATTTGTTTTATTTATTACCTACTGTCATCTATCTATACTTATTATAAAAAGAAGTCCCCCGGCCGCGTCTTTCTGTCCTCCTGTCTGTCTGTCTGAACGCGATAAACTCGAAAACTGCTGAACGGATTTTTACACGGTTTTCAACAATAGAAAGAGTGATTCTTGACGAAGGTTTAGGTGTATAATTTATTATGCTTTTATGTAAATTAGCAGAAATACGGCGATAAATGTTGAAGAGGTCGCAAAAAATCTCGCCAACGGGGACCTTTCCTCGCGAACGCCGCGTAAACTAGCAAAGATATAGTTAAGTAATGTACTAGCGAATTCAAAATCTATAAAAATGCTACAAAAAAGGCCGCGACAGCATATCTCTATCTCTTACGGTTGACTTACAATAACCACTTTTATGTTCAAAGTAATTAAAAACATTACGTTATTTTCAAAGCTATTTTCTTTAGTTCAGTATTAATCCTTATCGAAATAAATATGTTAGTTAGATTAAGAATTTAATGTAGATTAAAATTGCCCTTCACACTATATCAATCAGATGAATAGTTTTTGAGATATCGTAGTTAGAAGTAATTATTAAAAATAAATTAATGCGCAACGAAGTGGGCACGGGTCGGCTAGTTGATGTATAAAAAAAACCCTACTATCTACTAAATACTGCAAAGTAAATAAATAATCTACAGTAATAATTAATGAACAATTTCGCCACGTAGAGTACACATAGTCGGGGTTCCGTGGTGTAATTGGTAGCACACCGGACGAATAATCTGGCGATCCAAGTTCAAATCTTGGCGGAATCCTTTTTGCTTTTTTTTTCTGCAAATAATATTAATATTGTGAAAGTTAATATAAATAACATTAATATTATTATTTTAACCGATTTCAAAATATAAAGAGGTTTTCAATTCTAGTATATATTTTTTTCGAAATAGTTTTTACTAAATGCATAATTATGGATTATTGGAAACGTATGCAGTACATATACCAAAATAACGTTTTTTACCTTTTTTGTCTGTCTGTCTGTTTGTTGCGGCTAATCTCTGAAACGGCTAGGCCGATTTTGGCGGGAGTTTCACTGGCAGATAGCTAATGTAATAAGGAGTGTCGTTTTATTTTTACTTTTATTTTAGAAATTTATTTATTTTATAACTCTGCGAAATGAATAATAACTTTTTTGTCAAATTCCACGCGGAGGAAGTCGCGGGCACAGTTAGTTTAGGTAAAGTATAAAAATTTTATTTTATCTATTTTAACCAACTTTAAAAGGAGGACGTTTTGCATTCGACTGTATTTTTATTTACCTTGTAAATTTTTACTGGCAGCATCGATTTTGATGATGCTTTTTTAATGGAAGCTGTTGCTTGTCATGTGGACACATTTAAATTTGATCGAGATCTTACGATATACTTTTTTAAGTTATTCTGTTGCCGATATAATTTAAGTCGTCTTAAGGGTTCCGTACCTCAAAAGGAAAAAACGGAACCCTTATAGGATCACTATGTTGTCCGTCTGTCTGTCAAGACCACGTCAAGACCCTTTTTCTCAGGAACGCATAGAGCTGTGAAAAAATCAAAATTCTAGGGCAACGCAATCAAAAGATACAGCCGTTTATGCTAAAATTTTCGACACTCACAAGGAAGTCAAAACCTACAGGGTACTTCCCGTGAACCCAGGATATTGAAATTTATTTTTTTATTTTTATTTTTTATTTTTTTCATTTGGCAGCAAACACAAGTATCAACAATACATATTCTGACGACCTTACCTATCTAACAAGTATAATTTTTTGAGTTATCTCTAATAATGTACATTAATTTAATTGACTGTTTTTCCCACCACTACGTAACTGAATTAGGTTTTAATAGGGAAAATTAAAAAGTATAATAATTTAAATATTAACGCTAACCTGATAGAATATTTTGATTGACTGATTAATTTAATCCTATATAAGTACAATGTGTTTTAAGATGTATTAATAAAACTACATACAGTTACTTGTTTTATTTTATTACTTGTTTTACAATCTTTAAAAGATATTTTTAACTATAAGTTTAAGTACACTTTTCAGCTTTCACACAGCCGACCTTTCTTAAACTAAACTTCAGTGATCCGTCCATAGATATTTTAACAGATAATCAATAATAAACTGTAATAAACTCTCAACACAATGTATTAAAACAAAAAGGAGGTATATTATAATCACCTCCTTTTTGAAGTCGGTTAATTAAAGTGGCAATTTGTAGATTTACAGTTTTTGCTATTATGTAGTACTAGGCGTTAAAAAAACAGTGCCTAGTATGGAACGTAAATTAATAAATATAATTCATAAACCAAGTTTAAAAGACAATTTGGTATGTACGCTATGTAGGTATACCTATACTATATCCAACAATATATAATATAATCCCATTTTTGAGTGAAAATCGCCTGATTGCCTTTCGAGAAATGTTTTTTTTTTTTTTTTTTTTTTCGAAACAGTAAATCAAATAATTGTAATCGCGTAAAGTTTTATTTTGTTTGTTTATCTGAAATTTTAAAATTTTCTATTTATTCCGTTACAAAGTTCGACAATATGAACTGAATCGTGCCAGCCGTTACATTCTTATTAGTCCATTGAAAGGTTACATTTGGGGTTGCGTTTGTCAGAGGACGCAATTTTATTTTTTTAGATTTGAAGGGGGGCTTAGTCTTAAGTTAAATCCAAGTTTGTGGCGTTGCAACCCTTGTGCAACGATTATTAATTAGAAATTAGGATCTTGTTTCCACTTAATTAATAAACTACAGTATACTCTTAGAATCACATTTACGAATTTAAATATCTCATGAATACAGTGGAATTCGATGGCTAAATAGATATTATAATATCATACACTTTTATCCGTTGGATAACGTTATTCGACAAATAGCGTTATCCACAACTGGTGGAACAGGCCCTTTACCTTTAGTCCTTATGAAAAAAAATTTATTAAATAACGATCATTCAACCAAAATTAAAGTTTTATGTATACCTACACAATAATCATGTTTAATAGTCCTACCTATTTTTACAGAGAAATTCAGAAATTCAATATTTATACTTTTGATTACAGTGTTAATGAACAAGTACCTAACACAAAAAATAGCGATTATCAGAAAGTTTCAAATACAAATTCAAAAGGTGTTCAAAAGTATAAACAAGTAGTAGGTACTCCATCTATGATAAAAACGGCGTACCTAGTTAGCTTAACAAGAGTATATTTTTACAATGATACAACGTAGTTTGTAAACGCTTCACTAGATGGTACGGTACTGGAAATTATCTAAAAATGATCTATTACCTATTTAAAATTTTAAGGATGTGTTGAAACAGAAAGCGTGGCCTTATTTATTTTTAAAACAATAAATATATTATATTAGAATAATTAAAAAGCTACGATTCTTTTACTAAATATTAAATTATTTGATAGTTCATCTCACTCACTACTAGATGGCGCTGCATTTAATTTTAATTTTGTGCTTTTTGAAATTATGTATACCAATTTTAAAAAAGCTTTTTATAAAATGTACTAGCTGTGCCCCGCGGTTTCACCTGCGTTGATTTGAGGGAAAAAAATGCTTTCCTTTTTTTTAATAGTATAAGATTTAATTAGCTTCATATATTTTCCTTAGTTTACACTAAATAAATTTCTGAACGCACGCATAAATATTTGACCAAAGAGTATATAACCACTACGTTTTATATTTGACAACCAATATATATTATGTCAATCCGTTTTCATTACTGACATTATTATACATTTTTAAAATGTAAAATACGCCACTATCCGTATATTGTGGATATATGTTGTCGATTCGAAACCTTTATTTAAATACGTTCTTTAATTTTATCGGAGAGTTTACCATATCGACGGGATGAACATTAAATGTTTGACAGTTACGAACACGAACATTATATCTCATACAAATTTTCATTCCAACATTTCAACACTTTACATCCCTTTTTTCGCATTAAAAAGTTGCCTATGTCCTTTCTCAGACTCTAGACTATCTGTATACCAAATTTCATTTAAATCTGTTCAGTAGTTTTGCCGTGATTGCGAGACAGACAGACAGACAGACAGACAGACAGACAGACAGAGTTACTTTCGCATTTATAATATTAGTATGGATTACATATCCTTTCATTGCATTCGTTAAAAATTACATTATAGTTTATAAAATGGTAACTTGATTTGTTTGATAGTAAAAAGTGCAATCGTGTTTAGTGAAATCTGATTCACTGAGGTAGAGCTACTCAAGTAGAGTGCTCGATTTAAAAACCCTTTTTCACAGACTACCGTAAAATGGGGTGAATAGGGATCCAGGGGTGAACCGGGATAATATTAACAAATATTTTTAACGCTCAATATTAGGTAGCAAGTCGTTACAACTTTTACCAATTTTTGTGGGACGATAGTAGATCTTTGGAACATTTTATAGCAACACAGAATAAGCGCGAAATTAACTGCAAACGGTCAATTTATAGCAATTGAAAATAAGCTAGACGAGACGCCGGTTATTACAGTGTTAGAAACTTTGCTCTATAACATTTATTTTATAGTAAGAGAATAGTTGTGTTTGTTTAATACTTTATTTAGTGTTTGGGCCGTCATATACACAAAAGTTAAATCTCAGTTATTAATTAATAATCATAATTATTATTGTGATAATTTAGAAAGACATGAGAAATCTGTTGTTTTTCGGTGAATGGGGACGTCTCAAATATGAATAGCATCGAAAGCGGGATTAAACGGGATGAAACTGAGATCAATAGGGGCGACTTATGTATGAATAGGTACAGCTATGTAGGGTTGTCACTGAGCAGTTAAACGATTATTTTAAAGCTATTTCATAATAAATTGATATATTATAAGTTTGTTGGTTTTGAAATGTTATGTAAAGAATGTATGTATGAAATGTTAAGTTTGTTGTTTATGAATTCAATAATAAATTACAAAAGTTTCGTTCATTACGATTTTTCAATATAAATAAAACATGGAAGACATAAGTGCATTTTATTTCAGCGACTATATTTTTAGGTATTGCATTACTAATCATTTACATTTCCTAGTATCATACTAAAATGCAAGAGTTAGTGGTTTGCTTAGTACATTAATTAATTAGATAAAACAAAATAAATAAGTAGCTAGAAATTGTTATATATATTACACAAGCGCCAGCCCTGATGAATTTCTCTATTGACCTTATTTTCGTCCCTATTCACCCCAATTTCCGGGTGAATAGGGAATGCATATATTTTAATGTTTTTTTTTTTTCATAAATTAAAATGCTCATTGCATAGTTTTATATTTTATGACCAAGATACCATAAAGACTCAATCATTTCGATCACCATACAGCAATATATCCGCAAAAATGCACGTCTGTTAAGCTAGAATGGTCAAATGGGCAGAACCACTTAAATTTTTGGTAAATATTGAGTGCTTTTTAAGTGCTAATTTAGTGCTCCAATATAAAATTTTACGCCCAAGAAACACGATCATAAATTATAAAACTGCTAGCTTTCACGTAAGCTAGCAATGGACAGCCGGCTATAACGCTCATAGTGTTAAGCAGACCTAGGTGTTAGCATTAATAATTTAGTGCTCATTGAGTGCTTCCAATATATGTACAAGAATCACAGAGAAATTTTTTTTTTAATTTTTTTTATTGATTATAGAAAAATATGGCCGTAAAGCTAGAATAGTCAAATGGGCAGAATCACTAAAATTTTTGCTATAAATTTAGTGCTTTTTAAGAGCTAATTTATGGCTGTAATATCAAATTTTACGCCCAAGTAGCATGATCATAAATTATAAAACAGACAGCTTTCACGTAAGCTAGCAATGTACTTCCGGTTATAACTCTTATAACGCTCATAGTGCTAAGCAGAACTACGTGTTAGCATAAATAATTTAGTGCTCATTAAGTGCTTCCAATATATGTAAAAGAATCACAGATATTTCTTTTTTTTTCGATTTTGGAATCGATTATAGATATCTGCTAGCTTATAATTAAGCTAGCAATGTACTGACGGCTATAACGCTCATAGTGCTAAGCATAACTACGTGTCAGCATAAATAATTTAGTGCTCATTAAGTGCTTCCAATATATGTAAAAGAATCACAGATATTTCTTTTTTTTTCGATTTTGGAATCGATTATAGATATCTGCTAGCTTATAATTAAGCTAGCAATGTACTGACGGCTATAACGCTCATAGTGCTAAGCATAACTACGTGTTAGCATTAGTAATTTAGTGCTCATTAAGTGCTTCCAATATATGTAAAAGAATCACAGATATTTCTTTTCCTTTTCGATTTTGGAATCGATTATAGATATCTATTATTATTTTATTTTTTGCATTAGTAATTTAGTGCTCATTAAGTGCTTCTAATATATGTAAAAAAAAGTGTGTGTAAGTACACACGTGTTATACTTATGTACGCACGTAAGAAGTTATACTTCAAGCTAGAGTATTAAAATACTTCCAAAAAAACCTATTACTTAATAATTAGACAATAAGTCCACAACGCCATCTCTTAGAAATGATAAAGACTACTTTTTTGTTATAGTCCACAACACCATCTCTTAGAAATGATAAAGACTACTTTCTTGTCTGCAAAACTAGCGGCATCTATTCATGCATGCTTGAACTATGTCGTATCCATACGCGCATTGTAAACATTTACTCTCATAATTATTATTTTTCTCTAACGCGTCATAAGAAGTATAACTTCAAAAATCACAGATAATTTTTTTTCTACTTTGGAATCGATTCTAGATAACTGCTAGCTTTTAATTGAGCTAAATAATTTTTCTTCTATTTCTACCATAGCAGTGCCCAGTAAAAACCTAATGTTTTTAGGTAGTGTCTATATTAAATGAAAAAAAAAAGATTCTAAATTCATTCAATAAATATTTGTAAGAAATCAATAAATAATTATTATATATGATTTTATCACAATAGAAAATAAATGACTACAAAGGAGACAAAATATTAAACTCTAAAACTATAATATATTAACTTAAAAATAATTTTTGATGACCTTACGAGGTCATCAACTTGATGACCTCGTAAGGTCATCAAAAATTATTACTAACCAACTGATTTTTTTTCTTTTAGTTAGTGATTATCTATAAAATTTAATAGTAATAATGTCCTACAAATTGCGTGGTGCGTTATCCCGGTCCTACGCTCACTGCTGCTCTACCCCCTACTATCTCTGTTAGCTACCACAATCGAGAGTTTTCGAAGAGGAATTTTTTGTTCGCCTCATCAAAATGTAGCTACTCCCAAAAAATTAGCTTGATACTGATCAGGTGAAAAAAATTTACTAGGGATCCCTACCTAATATATTATTATGTTCTGAAATACAGTTTCATTTTTAATAACTGGGCACTGCTATGGTAGAAATAGAAGAAAAATAATTATTTAGCTCAATTAAAAGCTAGCAGTTATCTAGAATCGATTCCAAGGTAGAGAAAAAATGATCTGTGATTTTTGAAGTTATACTTCTTGGCGCGTTAGAGAAAAATTATGAGAGTAAATGTTTACAATGCGCGTATGGATACGACATAGTTCAAGCATGCATGAATAGATGCCGCTAGTTTTGCAGACAAGAAAGTAGTCTTTATCATTTCTAAGAGATGGCGTTGTGGACTTATTATCTAATTATTAAGTAATAGGTTTTTTTGGAAGTATTTTAATACTCTAGCTTGAAGTATAACTTCTTACGTGCGTATATAAGTATAACACGTGTGTACTTACACACACTTTTTTTACATATATTAGAAGCACTCAATGAGCACTAAATTACTAATGCTAACACGTAGTTATACTTAGCACTATGAGCGTTATAGCCGTCAGTACATTGCTAGCTTAATTATAAGCTAGCATAAATCTATAATCGATTCCAAAATCGAAAAAAAAAAGAAATATCTGTGATTCTTTTACATATATTGGAAGCACTTAATGAGCACTAAATTACTAATGCTAACACGTAGTTATGCTTAGCACTATGAGCGTTATAAGAGTTATAACCGAAAGTACATTGCTAGCTTACGTGAAAGCTGTCTGTTTTATAATTTATGATCATGCTACTTGGGCGTAAAATTTGATATTACAGCCATAAATTAGCTCTTAAAAAGCACTAAATTTTTAGCAAAAATTTTAGTGATTCTGCCCATTTGACTATTCTAGCTTTACAGCCATATTTTTCTATAATCAATAAAAAAAAATTAAAAAAATTTTTTCTCTGTGATTCTTGTACATATATTGGAAGCACTCAATGAGCACTAAATTATTAATGCTGACACCTAGGTCTGCTTAACACTATGAGCGTTATAGCCGGCTGTCCATTGCTAGCTTACGTGAAAGCTAGCAGTTTTATAATTTATGATCATGTTTCTTGGGCGTAAAATTTTATATTGGAGCACTAAATTAGCACTTAAAAAGCACTCAATATTTACCAAAAATTTAAGTGGTTCTGCCCATTTGACCATTCTAGCTTAACAGACGTCAAAAATGCTTTAATTTTGTTGAAGTTCGGATTTGTCCCTATTCACCCCATTATACGGTACCTAGTATAGTCAATGTTTCGATAGATGTCACTACTAGTCAATGTTTAAACAAAGCGATTTTAAAATATTCCATTTTATTTATTTTTGCGAATGAAGATTGTTGAAATGAAGATTTTGTTTACAAATTTTAAGCATTTGTTTTATTTATTACTATCTACTAATTACACTACTTCAAAGTAAATAAATAATTTACAGTATGAAGTAATGAACAATTTCGCCCCAACAAGTACACATAGACATTAACATTGCGAAAGTTAATATAAATAACTTTTATATTATTATTTTAACCGATTTCAAAATATGAAGAGATTTTCAATTGTACTATATTTTTTTTCGAAATAATTTTTTACTATATATAAGATTTTAGATTAAGAGAGATGATGATGATGAAAGAGATGTCTCGTGAACAAGACATTCGCAGTTAATGTCGAAATATCGAGCTCCGCGAAGAAAAATTAATAAACATGGTAAATATCCCGTTTTCGAATAATTTTCGTAATTTTTTACTAAATGCATAATTATGGATTATTGGAAACGTATGCAGTACATATACGGAAATAACGTTTTTACAATTTTTGTCTGTCTGTCTGTCTATTTGTTGCGGCTAATCTCTGAAACGGCTAGGCCGATTTTGACGGAAGTTTCACTGGCAAATAGCTGATGTAATAATGAGTGTCTTAGGCTACTTTTATTTTAGAAATTTATTTATTTTATAACTCTGCGAACTGAACAATAACTTTTTTGTCAAATTCCACGCGGAGGAAGTCGCGGGCACAGTTAGTTTAGGTATAAAAGTGTAAAAATAGATTAAGCAATTCCGGAACACAATTTGTTTTATTTTATCTATTCTAAGCAACTTTAAAATGAGGACGTTTTGCATTCGACTGTATTTTTATGCGTACCTTGTAAATTTTTACTGGGAACATCGATTTTGATGATGCTTTTTTAATCGTAAGCTGTTGCTTGTAATGTGGACACATTTAAATTTGATCGAGATCTTACGATATATAGTTATTCTGTTGCAGATATAATTGTCATAAGGCTTCAAGGCTTTTAAACAAAGCGATTTTAAAATATTCCATTTTATTTATTTTTGCGAATGAAGATTGTTGAAATGAAGATTTTTTTGCTTACAAATTTTAATCATTTGTTTTATTTATTATTATCTACTAATTACACTACTTCAAAGTAAATAAATAATTTACAGTAATAAGCAATGAACAATTTCGCTTCAACAAGTACACATAGACGGGGTTCCGTGGTGTAAGTGGTAGCACTCCGGACGAATAATCTGGCGATCCAAGTTCAAATCTTGGCGGGACTCTTTTTGATTTTTTTTTCTGCAAATAATATTAACATTGCAAAAGTTAATATAAATAACATTTATAATTATTATTATTTTAACCGATTTCAAAATATGAAGAGATTTTCAATTCTACTACATTTTTTTTTCGAAATAATTTTTTACTAAAGTAAAAAGTTTAATCGTGTTTAGTGAAATCTGATTCACTGAGGTAGAGAGCTACTAAGTAGAGTGCTCGATTTAAAAACCCTTTTTCAGAGACTACTGACTTGAGGCTTTCAAAGGCACTTACGTGTTTGTAAGTAATTATTATTTTCTATCATCCATTATAGTGTTTTAACAAATAATTATAATAAAACAATTTATAGTGCTGTGAGCAGTATCACTTACGGACATTATTTTGTGACCGAAAATAATGAATGATGATCTATGATCTACAATATATATATCTATCCAAGGAAGTAGCAGTGAGAGTATATTTACAACTGCTGGAATTAAAAATTAAAACTAAATACATAGTTTAGGATGATTCTATGAAGAATCAATAGAAACAACACGATAATATAGCAACAATGCCTATTTATCTTGACTTTACTGAAAGTATATTCTCATTAATCAAAAGAAAAAGTTGTAGGTATCAGCCTATCAGGAATTGCAAAAGCTTCACTCTACATCTGCTTTCACTTTTATTATGCTTTGCAATATTCATTCATGATAATTATAAAAGTGCCGGCTAAATAGATCTGTTTATTATTTTGAGAAACATTACCTATCTCGTCCTGGTGGACCTAAATTAAGAAATTTTTTATTTCGAACAGAATGCGCCATCTAAGCTTTAAATGTTTCTAGAAACTCTCGATAGATGTCGCTACGATTAACACTTTAAAGAAGGCAGCAGATAGTCAATAAGTTGAACAAGGACGCGGTTTCTGTTTTTTAAATTAAAGTCAATGATTATTTACATTAAACGTTTCCTATTTTTGTTACTGTGAAACTTTATTGATAAAAGAATAAAAAAATAAAGTTTCATAAATTAGAAGAGGTATTTCAGTTAATAATTGTGTTTCCTCGCAAATGCAAAAAAATTTTTATTTCAATTACAGCTACAACTACAACTTTAATAGACAAGTATACAGCGTAGGTACGACGACGCGTTAACGTTGCGTCAACGCGTCACAGCACTGGTTTTGTGGCTGTTGCGCTGGCGATCGCGGGTTCGATCCCCGCGCGTGATAGACATTTGTATTGGCCATACAGACGTTTGCCGTGGTCTGGGTGTTTCTGCAGTCCTTGTGGGTCTTCCCACCGTGCCTCGGAGAGCTTCATCAGCTTTCGATAGAAAAATCCAAATCATCATGTGCTCCCTGTGAAATTAAGAGTAGTATTTCTGTGTTCTGTGGAGGTAGCACACATTAAACAAAAACACAAAATGCAATCAAATTGAGAACCTCCTCCGTTTTTTTAAGTCTGTTAAAATTTAAAAATCATACCTAATATAGGCCCTAATAAACTGTCCCTTCATGTAAAATATAATTTCTAATACCCCTGTTTATGATAAAAAAATATTGCTATATGTATATAAAATCATCGTAAAATTGCATTTGCATCAGAATACAACATTTTACGTCGATGATTAACCAACCAGGCAACCACTGGCTGTGACTGTGGCTCTGGATCTGGAATGGCGGGATCGGCGGGAACAAGAATCGCACGTTCAACAAAATCACATTATCAATACTCGCTTAAACACATACGTAGTAGCGTATGGCGTAAATGATAAGCGATTGTCAGTTAATCAATCCTTCGTTTAAACTTTGACAAATCTTGTGTCAGATAGCATTTAATTTTGTCATTTACGATTTATTCATAGGAGAAATCGGACCTAAGTCTGCATTCACCCTGTATTATCCCACGGCTGGGGAGTGGGCATATGCCTTTTTCTCTACGTAGGAGAAGGATTGGAACTTAATCAACCATGCTGTTCCACTGCGGGTTGGCGGATATGTTCCCTACTATGAGTAACGATCACTTACTCACTCACTCACTTCAGCCTATCGCAATCCACTGCTGGACATAGGCCTCCACAAGTTCACACCAGACATCCCGGTTTTCCGCAATCCTCATCTAGCCTACACCGGCAATCTTATGTAGATCGTCGGTCCAGTAGGCTGGAGGACGTTCCACACTGCTTTTACCAAAACGCGGTCTCCACTCCAGGACATGTCTGCTCCAACGGCCATCGGTCCTGTGCCACAGGTGACCAGCCCTCTGCCACTTCAACTTTCTGATTCTATGGGCTATGTCGCTTACCTTCGTTCTTTCGCGGATAGTCTCATTACTAATCCTATCTTTGTGAGAAAACCCCAAGCATAACCCGTTCCATTGCACGTTGAGCGACTTTTAACGATCGCTATCAGGTATTTATGATAACAACCGGGACCGACGGCTTAAGGTGCTCTCGTACGGGGGGTGACCTACAAGGACAGACATCCAAACCGGAAAGGAATATTTATACAAATACAAATATCCATCCCGAGCGGGATTCGAACCCGCAAACCATTGGTGTTTTAGGCGACTACTCGCAGCACTACACCAGAGCGACTATTTTAGTCTAATCACAAAACCATTATCCTACATTTATAAATATTACTTTGTTATATTTCATATACAATACCTGAAGTAGTTTTTACTTAATGTTAAAAAATATTGTCAGGTTTTCATATGACCAATTATTTACAAAAGTGATATTCAGTAAACGAATAATAATAATTACGTAATTACATAATTAATAACTTATAACAACTGAATTATAGAGTTTGTATGTGTTTAAATCTATAAAGTGATCCCACTTTATAAATTAAGTACATCTTAGCCATATCTTAGCATTGTTCAACACTCATTTCCAATTTTCGCTTTTGAGTTGGGAACGATGGAAATAAAACAAAATAAGATATTCACTTATATTTATTTAAAATCAAAAACATTACACTTTTTGATTGCGTTCTATTACGTTCTTCGTGACACTGAGAACTATTCGTATCAGCATTGGGTTCTGACACCCGGAAGATTATTTCACATCGCATATTTTATTGTACCATAAAGGTCCGCCGTAGTAAGCAATTACCGTAGCCTATGAACGCCTGCAATACCAGAAGAATTGCAAGCGCATTGCCAACTATATATATCCCCGACCCTTCCCCAGAGCTCTGGCTACCTTAATCACCACAGGAACACAACTGTTTTGATTGAGAGCATTGTTATTTAGCTGTAATTATTTTTATGGTTCTAACTGCTCTAACTGCTACTATTTACTGATCTGTGCTGCTGCTTTGAGCTAAATATTTCCTACTGTGCTCTATCTCATAAACATCATATAATTATATTAATGGGCAAAGGTTTAAGATGTTTGCCTCCCTTTTTAGAAAAAGCCTCACAATTATTCCACATAAATTAAATATCATTTTATAGATAATTGCTTGCTCTACCGGCGACAACAACTAAAAAATTTGTTATTGCTTTTGTTAAAAAAAAATTTAATTTTGTAAAGCGCTAATTATGATACTTATTTAGTGCGAATTATTCGCACAGGTATTGCTAGTTTCAAAGAAATTGTAATATTTCACATTCCACAAATACATAATATTTCTCTTGTAGTTTAGACATTTTTTCTTGTCTTTTTTTAAACGACTACTGTTAGTAATTCAAGTCATCTTTGCGCGCGGCTCTATGTGTGCGTGCGCTTGTAATTATACAACTTTAATTTGTGTAGCAGACGGTCAGGGACAGTGCGACGGTCGCGTCACTACGCGACCGTCGCACCCACACATAATTATACCCGCGCGCAAAGATGAGTTGAACTTAGTATACTAGGTTGCCAAACCCGCATATGGCTAATCCGATGGTAAGCGATTACCGTAGCTTATGGACGCTTGCAACACTAAAAGCATTGCAAGCGTGTTGCAGACCCTAAATGTATGTGTGTGGATTATCCGTTTAGTGTTAAGCATTTATTTATGTGCTTAATTTAATCGTTGTAATCAATCACTGTTAATTAATAAAAAATGTAATATTACAAATGGTTGTTATCATAAATCTAATTGTTTATAATATCACAACTGATTTACGATTGTCATTATATTGTTTACTTTGTAGTTTATACAGTATGATTTAATGAAAATATCTGTTCACTTTGAACTATATCGAACTAATTATCATTCATTTATTATCCGCGTGCGTTATTTTCCAATATGGTATAGCGCGTGACGTAACGCTATATAATTTGAGGTTGGACAAAAATCACAAAATATGTAAAGTCCAAGCCGATCCTTCCCAGTCGATCATTCACTGACTGCGTGCAATGTTTTTGTGGTTTGATAAGTTACATGACGTGATTCATTTTGGTTTGCCAACATTGTATTTAACACTTTGTAAATAAAAGATTTTGCTTGTTTATTTAATTTACTTACTTATTTATATGTTACTAAATCACATTCCAGGTTTTACCCACATTGACTTTTTCAATTGATAGGAGTATAGGACATTTAAGTAGAAAACTTTTTTGGTATTTTTGGAAATCGAGGAGATGTTTGGATTTTTAACTGACTTCAAAAAAGGAGGAGGTTACTCAATTCGATATATATTTATGTTCGGGCATAACTTCGTCGTTTGTGAACCGATTTTGATAATTCTTTTTTGTTGGAAAGAAGATATCCCTATAAACCAGGATCTGATGATGGAAACCCAGAGAAATCGAGGGGAACCTTCGAAAATCGTAGTGATGACTAGTGCGTTTGTTAATATTTTTCGTTTACTTACGTTGTATTACTTGTCGGTGTAATTGAAGTCGGTTTTTTTTCGTTTGCTAGCAAACACAATTATAATTATAAAGTTTTGTGTTTAATTTATTACTTTCTATTTATTTTAAATACATGATGACTGTTTAAAAGTTAAATAAGACAGTTGAAATGACGTTAGAAAAATAAAGAAAGTTTATAGCAAAAAAGTCTATGCGGTCATGACTTGCACCATGCGAGTCATTCGGTGGCCGCGTGATACTTTCACGGTGTAACTCGGCGGTCAGTGACGTCACTCCATCTTGTTTGATGTCAGTCAACTATGAGGAAAGTTGCGAGAATTACAATAAGTGTATAATAACAATCAGTATAGAATAGACGGATAGTTTGATGAATCAGTTTTTTTTTTAGTAAAGTAGGGCTTTGTAATTTGTTTAAAATACTTCTAAAGAAGTTCTATTACTTTCGTTATTAATTTTTATCACAGATTATAAAAATAACTGAATTATGAATTTTAGATTGAGTGGGAAATGAAGGTTAAATTCTTTTTTTTTTCTTCGTTTTACGATGGTTATGATTTGAGATAAAAAATATAGTAGAAAAAAGCTATAAAATTAAATACGAGTCATAATTTTTCTAACTCTACACTACTCTCTACTTCTAAGTTTCTAACTATAAAAGTTATACTTTGACTAAAAATATACTTAATTCCGAGTTTATAGGTAAAATAAATTAATATAATTGAATAATAAACTTCTTTATTAGTGATATATTTACATTTTCACCATATATTTACTTACAATATATATTAGATAAATGTTCAAAATAATGTTATCAAGCCCCCGACCTGCAGATAAGATAGGCCGTGGGAATACATAACTGCCCCTTTATACTACTTGTATTTAGATTCATTTTCGCACAAGTAAATATTGCGGTATTTTTTATCATTTTTACATATTTTTTAAGTCACTAAAATTTTAAACAAAAACGAACATCGCTCATTGACAAATCATAACGTGCGAATTTCCAAGCGAGCCAGCCAGCGCGCCTATCTGACTACAACGGCCCTGACGAGTGACGGCGTGTGTTTACTATCTAGAATATTCATACCTACCCAGATACGGATAAAGCTCTTTATTATACCTACTGCTATATTGTTATGCTTTCTTAGATGTTCTACTTCTTTCGGTCGTTGGCACCTGTCAAAATTGTAGCAGAGACATGTGACGGAGTGACGGTGTGACGGAGCGCGGTGTGACGATGACGGTTCGCGTACGAACTACGACAGTACGATTGCGACCTTGCGCGCCCGCGCCCCTGCGACGTCACGCGGGGGCGCGCCGGTGACGTCACGCCGCGACCTCGCCGTCGTCACTCGGTGTGCACGTGAACGCCACGCGCCGGCACGCGTCGCCTGCGTGATCGGTCCTCCGCCATTGGCCCGCCGCGCCGCGCCGTCCGCTCCCATTGGTCGCCCGCCGCCCGCGCCCCGCGACAGCCTGTGCCTCGTACCTCGAACGCTCGCTGTGCGGTTTATTCGTCTGCGGATCGCCGACGAAACTACAAGGCTCTCTTGCGATTAGCTGCGCATCGAGCCCGCGAGTTTTGTGAATTAAAAAGAAAGTTTAGAACGTTGAATGATAATACCTTAGTCACCATGTCCACTATGCTAGATGTTTGCGGACCCCTCTCCCCGCCGTCAACGCCGCCGTTGATGGACGTAAAAGTGAGTGTTGACATTGTTTATTTTTTTTACAAGCTTTTATTTTTATTTTTTGTTCACTGAAACTTTTATTGTATTTCTTAGAAAATAAAAAATAAGTATATAAATACAAACCTTGTACCCAGAATAAAACGGTACCTTGTGCAATCGTATGGCAGGAGCGCAGCGCGCGATCACGCAGAGCGCGCGTGCTCCGGGCTAGTGAGCAATCACTTATGTATGTTGTCTTTGTCTCGCAGGTCGAGTTGCCCCTGAAGAAGGCGGCAGTGAAGCGCGCCCGGGAGTCTCCCCCGGCCGGGCTCGTCACCCCACAACCCTCGGATTCCGAAGGCGAAGATGAATGCAGCAAACGGTCTCGCTGCGAACTAGCGAGGCTGTTGCTGGCCACGCCGCCGCCGGAGCCCTGCGTGCGCCCCTCTGTAATAATGCGGGCGCACAAGGACGGCACCTGCAGCCCCGAACCGCTACCCCCGCCTCCGACAACAATGAACATCCTCAAGACCCTCAAATTCAAAATGAACCGAGGCCACAGCTACTCACAAGCTAAATACATAGCGAGCCAGGCGCAATCGCCGCCGCCGGCCCCGCCCAGTCCGAAACCTGTAGAAGAGGAGGCCAGAGTTCCCTCGCCGCACCCGGAGTGTTCGCCACCCAAGCGTGATGAGCAGAGGGTGCCGCAGGTGTCGACCGCGTCCACCCCTGGGTGGGTGCCCCTCGCGCCCCGGCCCGCCCCGGCCGTGCTAGTACCGGGCGCGCTGCTGCCCACTACCGCATTGTGGCTAGTCGCGCCCGCCCCAGCCGCAAGAAGACGTCTCTACGAGTGCGAATACCCCGGCTGCGGGAAGAACTATTTCAAGTCCTCGCACCTGAAGGCTCACGCCCGGACTCACACCGGCGAGCGGCCCTTCCGCTGCGGCTGGCCGGGCTGCGAGCGACGCTTCTCTCGCTCAGACGAGCTGTCGCGGCACAAACGCACGCACACGGGAGAAAAGAAGTTCGGGTGCCGCGTATGTAGCCGTCGTTTCATGCGCTCCGACCACCTCGCCAAGCACGTCAAGCGCCACGCCAAGGAACGCGCCCCGGCCGCGCCCGCGCCTCGCCTGCTACCTTCACCTCTGTGATCGCGATCTCGAGATCGTCACCTAATTTTAGTACTGAATAAAGACTGTCCTATCTGACTACTTAAGTAGTTGCTAGCTGTAAGTCTATGCTAATGATGATGGTAAGATTCAAAGAATATAAGAAATTGATATATAAACACTGTCGTTTTCTTTATCACTTCACTGTAACACTATTTACGATACACATAGATGCACATATAAACCTCAATCCTGACACAATATGTAACTGGGGTGGTGGGTGTCAAAATGCGAGCACAAGCCCAACTGGAGCACGCGAGGCTCCGCGAGAGGTCGCTGGAACGCCGGCGGGCGACTGGCGAGGCGCACGACCGCCTTCGCGCGCCGCACTGATAACGCTCGGCGACTCCTTATCGCGACGCGGTATCTTAAAATTAAATACTGAGAAAATACCACACTTATCAAAAAAGAAATATTCTCATTTATTTAATATTCCAACTAAAAAAATCTTTCGATTCTGTGCCTCCTGTGACAAGTGATACAAGTCGGAAATCATCATTTTACATAGGAGTAAAAATAATATGTCAAAAATTTCAATATTTATTAATATTAATATTATGTTCAAAAATTTCTTGTTCGTGAACAAGTGGGCTAGGTTCAACGGGAGTATCTTCTCTTGTAGAGTAAAACTCTTTCAATATAAGTACACTTTAGTTTTGTTTTGGGTAATATTTAAGTTTTAAAGTCGAATAATTTTCATTTTTCACAATTATTAAGTTATAAAATTGTGTGATTAATGATACTTGTGCAGTTAAATTGCCTATAACTTGTCTTGTATAAACTCTAGAATAATGATCCTACTACAATAATTTCCTCAAACAAAATACAAATATAATATTATTATTGTTATTATTACTTTTTTTTTTGTTTTCTTGCTTATTCGCATATTTTAACTGAATTTTAACAGTTGACGATAGTTTTAGGTCCAAAGGGACATAACTCTAGATACATCAGTATTCACGAAAAATTTACTGAAAATTAAATGTGAATTTCAATACCTACAATCGCACTTAAATTGTGATTTAAGTGCGTTTGTAGGTAATATAGCACGAAAAATATTTTTAAATACTTTGTGAGTTATTTCTGACAAAGGGGTACAAATTGACAAATATTACCTACTAATTGAGATATCACCGCAAAAAAATATTTCCGTAACTATAACAGACAAAATAACGTGAATTGGACCAAAAGATTCGTTACTTTTTGTCTCATAATGCCCATGTTAGGATCACAAAAAGGATAACTAAATAAAACGATATATAAATAATAATAATATATAAATAAATAAGTATATAAATAACACGACTTATATCAATCGTAACAGGAGGTACAGAACTAAACAGTAGGTAACGTAATATTTATTACAAACTGAAACAGATTAAAATCGAAATTAACTTACTTATATGACTAATAGGTTATAGGTAGGGATCCCTAGTACATATTTTAAGAAAAAATCAATTTTTGATGACCTTACGAGGTCATCAAGTTGATGACCTCGTAAGGTCATCAAAAATTAGTACTAACCAGCTGATTTTTTTTTCTTTTAGCTAGTAAATATTTATATAATTTGATGGTAATATTGTCCTACAAATTGCGTGGTACGTTATCCCGGTCCTACGCTCACTGCTGCTCTATCTAGGTACTGCTAACTCTATTATCTACCACAATCGAGAGTTTTCGAAGAGGAATTTTTTGTTCGCCTCAACAAAATGAAGCTACTCCCAAAAAATTAGCTTGATACTAATCAGGTGAAAACTATGTACTAGGGATCCCTACCTATTATAGGCGCAGTCGTCGCAACATCTGACTGTTACGTCAACGGTCGCGGTTTCGATCCCCGCTCATGACGAAAATTTGTATAAACCACATAAACAATACACATACATATTTATCATGTTTTGGTTAGGTTCGGTAATTCACATTAAATATTACTATATTTAATGTGAAGGAGTGAATTTCGCCTTAGTAATAAAAAAATTACGAGTATTAAAATATTAAAAAATTCATTCGATACTTTAAAAAAATCCGTTGTAGAAGCACAGACAAAGAATTTAATTAGTATGGAATAATTCCGATCACTCGCCTGCCGAATGATAGCACTGTTTAGTCACGTGCTTGCGATAAAGCTTTCCGAGACGAAATTTGGTTCCGTAATATTATTTTTAACTCTCACACCCAACATTACACATGTAATATACATAATTATTGTGCAATCATCCGTTTGTCTGTCTCACGATAGTCTAAAGTACGATACAAAGAAAATGTTTCGAATAAGATTGTCACGTTAAAAATAACGGAACTTATAGCTTTCTTTACATTTATGCGATACTAGTTGTACCTGAAATTTTTTCCCGACTAATCCTAATTGTATTTGATTTATGTTCAGAGTAAGTTTTACAGTAGTCCATAAAAAGTAGAGATTATCCAATCATTCTGTACTTAAGTTTATAAATAAAACTTGTAATGATAAATTGTTATTAATATATTTTTTAACATTACCATGATCCGGGACCCTCCAATTAAAGCAGCTGAAGGCTCCCGCAGGGGTTTAGTACGGTATTAGCACCCCCAAGTGCTGAGTCCGACATACGGTCTAGAACTGCTTACCCGGGCGTCCTGGATATCACCCGTAAATGGGTTCCCCTGCAATATAAAAAAGGAGCAAAGTAATACACTGCAATCTTTCTGTGTTAGTGTTACTTTATTAGTGTTGAATGGAAAATGATCGTAGGCGGAACTGTGTGAAGAGCCTGGTGCCCTGGTCATTAGAAATTCGTGTAGATATAATTTTTCATGTAAATGTACTACATAGTCAAAAAATTGACACTTACTCCTAAATAGAAACGTCTAAACGATTTTATTGTACTAATAACAGAAATAAACAATATTTATCGAAACGGAAATAATTACACAAATTTTTTTTTTTGTCTATATTTTTAAAAATTGTTATCTTATTATTAAATAGTGACTGTGTCAGTTTCATTATGTTAGTTACCTACTCACTGAAGATACTAATAAACTTAAAACCATAAATGTTTCGTCAAAATTTGTAATTAGGTACGTGTAATAAGTTGTAGTAGTAGTAGTAGTAGTAGTTGTAAGCAAAATAGTTCAATTCGATTTAATTCATTATGTAAGACAAACTAGGCGAAAGTGAAACTGGACCCTTGAATATTTATTTTTATATAATGTTGTTAACCGACAGCAAATTTTAAACGTGTTTGGATCATCAAAAATCTAATCTAACAATTTCAATGCTGACTTTGTTTCATTTTCATGAAATGGACATGATTTGTATCAAAATTATCTGTAAATATTTAGTGTCTTAAGTTGTGACTTGTAAATATGTATAATGTTTAATAAACTTTTCAATTAAATTCTGTAAAAAACATGTTACTTTTTGCCAAAATTATTATTGCTCATTCAATTTCAAAACGACACGTAGAATTGGTAATAGAATCAAAGTTGCAATTGTATAATTTTGAAGTCAAACATGCGTCGTTGATAGCTAAAAGAAGCTTTTATTTGCCATATTATTGGTATTAAGAATAACATGTTTTATTTCAACCTTAAAAAGATGACAAGATAGAGAAGATATCTTTATATGTGAAGTATAAAACCTTTTGGAAGAAAAGTCCTGGTACCACATTATTATGCGAGACGTAAATTTTCGGTTTAGGAAGCTTTTTAAGTTTCTCAGTTTTGTTTCTACATTAATTATAAATGAACTGATTGATAGCTAATTGCTCGAAGTATTTTGGTTGCCTACATTGTGTCAGAATGTTAACTGTAAAAAATGTCCTTACAAATAACTAGCTGTTCTCAACGGCTTTCACCCGTGTGCGCAAACGATTTCCCGTGAGAACCTATTATTTTCCCGGGATAAAAAGTAGCCTATGTTACACAAAGATAACTAAGCTTTCAAATGGTGAAAGAATTTTTTAAAACGGTCCAGTAGTTTTTGAGTTTATTCATCACAAACATACACACAAAAATACAAATCTTTCCTCTTTATAATATTAGTATAGAATTATAGATGAAGTTTTATAATTATATTATATAATCGTTTATTTCATCCTTCTAACAATTCCGCGTATCTTGCAGAAATGGTCAATTTCGATACATTTTTGAAGATGCAATAGCGCGAGTGTGTTTTTAATCCACAAACAAAAAAAAGGATTTAACGACTAATGAATTATAAAAGGAGGTAAAGTAGGTACGTAAATTCGTAGTCATGTGTAGTTCAGTCGATTACAAATAAAGTAAATATTAAGTTTTTTCCCTCTTCTGTAAAATTCGTCACTCTGTACTTACGACCTTCTTGCCAAAAAGAAAAAAAAAACTATTCAAAAAACAATCTTTTATTCAAATACACCAAAAAGAATAAAATAAACTTTTCCTTATAAACTTTTCATATCAACATATGACGTTACAAAGCTTATATGATATAAAAGCTTATAAAAGCTAGTCGCGAGATTTACGTACTCATATTTCATCATCGTAATTTGTTTTGAAAATATAAAAAATTATAATTATTCAGATCAAGTTATTTAATTTAATCTACACAGGTATCTCTAAATTCTAAAAGCTTAAATTTAAATATAAATTATTATAATATCATTATTATCTAAATTATTATATTTTTATATTGTATTTATATAGAGCTAAGAGTTAAGCGTGAAAAAACGAAATTAATGCTCGAATTCCTTACAACTTTATAATCTTTATATACAAATATTATTGTTTCGCGTTAGTACAAAATCGCAGCACGGTATGCGCACGCGCAGGTCATGTAAAGGAGGCGTGATTTGGACGTCATGTCTGAAATTTATGAAAATCGTACCGATTCACTATCAGTTCGCGATGATTAAATGTTTGAAACATTAAAGCAGTGGGGGGTAAAGTACGTCTCTTCTCTCACCCGTGGCGCACGTGAGAATCATTCGTTTATTTTAAGACTACACGCTTCTTTCAGTTTTACCCGTGTTGGCGGGTATTTCGCTTTAGGTATATATAGCTAATACTATTGAGTACGATTTTAGTAATGGATGACGCACTTATATGTATAATTATTAACCACATTTAAAACCCTTACTCATAGTAACATATCTGCCAACCTGCAGTGGAACAGCGTGTTGGATTAAGCTCCTATCCTTCTCCTACATGAAGACAGAGGCCTATGCCCAGCTGTGGGACGTAATGTTATAAAAAATTAACATACATTGAAAAGTCTTATTATAGATTTCACTGTTTCGGTTTTTGTTACTATAGACAATAATATGATAATAATAAAAAATGATTATGTTGAAATGTAGAGCGGATCGAAAAAGCCTTGTGGTGATGGGTGGATTCAAATCCAAACTTACACCTTTGAGTTTTCAAGTATATAGATGCTTTATTTATCTTTAAAATAATAAAATTCGTTTTGCCACTCAACGAAAAAATTCTGATTCGGAACAATTTCTGGGACAAATCTATTTGCCATATATCGGTACATTATAAATAGCCCTAGTAGAGCTTAATATTCCAAGCCTTCTCCTTTGTAGGAGAAGTATTGGAGCCTATACCCAACTACCTATGTTTGGTCATACGCCTATTCGCAATAGTAGGATGCCTAGCTTTTTCTTTAGCCTCCGTCTCGCATTTTCAGTCGCTGCACAGTTTGCAAATTCAGTGACGTTATAAGGCTACGGCGTTCTTCTCTGGACCAGACAAAAAAATATGAAAAGCATATGATACATATTTTTATATACTTTGCACGAGTTTACATTAAATGAAAATAAAAACTTTGTTTAAACAAATCGACTTAAAAAACTAAAAAGCAAAAAATAACTTAATAAAAATTTGATTTGAAAAACGTCCTCCTATATATACAAACCTACTTACTACCTTTAATAAAATACTATTATTCGAATGTGCTACTTACCGATAGATTTCAAGTCCAAGCCCTAAACAAAATAAAATCTAATTCCTACTACACTTGGGTTGTTTTGTTCTAGACGAAATCTCAAACCATCCCGTTCAAGGTCACAGCGAGCGTTACATTTGGTTTGGCACCGACTTGACGACTTCAAGCCTATCAGTAAATAGCACATACAAATAATCTATACATATAATAAAATGGTAGAAAAGTCAAAAATGTACATTGAATATTTTTTTTAAAGAATACTTGGGGTGTGATCTACAATCGATACCGAAGCCAAAAATATAGTTTTTAGAATTTTTGTCAGTTTGTCTGTTTGTCTGTTTCTCTGTATGTATGTCCGGGATAAACTCAAAAAGTATTGCATGGATTTACTTCAAATTTGGCACGAATATTGTTAAGAAGTCGGGTCAGAACATAGGCTATATATTATCACGCTATCACCTACGGGGAACGAGCAGCGAACCTTTATTTCTTCAAATGTATGTCCGGGATAAACTCAAAAAGTACTGCATGGATTTACTTCAAATTTGGCACGAATATTATTAAGAAGTCGGGTCAGAACATAGGCTACATATTATCGCGCTATCACCTACGGGGAACGAGCAGTGAACGCACGCAGACGACGTCGCGGGCAGCAGCTAGTATATTATAAAATCTAAGCCTAGTGACATATTGAGTACCTTCCTAATTCATTCTCATAAAATCTTAGTGATTAATTTGCTTATTTACGAAGCTTCCAAGTCTCATAAATAGCAAAATTGTAAAAGCTTTTTTTCGGTACTTAATTAATTATGGGGAGGGGTGGATGATACTATTTTCTATGGAATCTTTTGATTATATAATATGAAAAAGAAATCTAATTTTCTTTTCTTATTCTTGTTCGTAATATCGACAGTGGTACTTACTATCCAAATTACCTGAGTATTTTTTGTCTCGATCTATTACGGTTACCAAATGTCTGCTGAATATCAGTGCTTTTTTTTAAACTTTTTTTAATGTGAAACCATTGAAACTAGACCTGATCACAATCTTGGTAAATATGGTTTCATTCTATCCATACATTTATCACAGTAAATTGTCAGACGTAACTCTTAGCTAGAGCTTACTCTCCGCTGACAATCTGAGGTAGATCGTCGGTCCAGCGAGCCGGAGGACGCACCACAAAGTGTGGTCCACACTGCGTTTGTCAACACGCGGTCTCCACTGTCCTGGGACACGTCTGCTCATGCGGCTATCGGTATATATCGATACACGTGACCAGTCCATCACCACTTCTACTGATCAACTAGTTGTATTATAATTTTCTTTAGGTAGATTCGTTTGTAACAAATTTAGCAACGCGATCACGGAGTGGTCACAGTTACTGGCTGATGGCTAGCGGTCGTAAGATCGAACCCGCTCATAACTAATGCTTTTAAGGGCTGTGCGTTTCTGATTGTTTGGGATTCCGGACCCCGACACAGTTTTCACTTTTAGTTAAATGCGGCTGAGTATGCAGTTTATTTTTAATATTATTTTAAAAAAGCGATTATTTATTAAAAAAATTAATTGATTAGGTACTAATCAATGATTAGTGTAATTATTAATTTTTTTTGCATAATTATGTAGTCTTTCGAAGGCATTCTAGAATCGCGATTTATTTCGTTAAGCTTTTAAACCCAAGGTTTTTGATGTTCTTTTATTTTATTGGTATAAAAAATATTTAAACGCAGTCACTTTCATATTTAGACTACAATAATTATGTATAGGTAGGGATCCCTAGTACATTTTTTTAACCTGATCAGTATCAAGCTAATTTTCCGTGATTAGCTTCATTTTGATGAGGCGAACAAAAAGTTCCTCTTCGAAAACTCTCGATTGTGGTAGATAATAGAGTTAGCAGGAGGTAGAGCAGCAGTGAGCGTAGGACCAGGGATAACGTCCCACGCAATTTGGAGGACAATATTACCATCAAATTATATACATATTAAGTAACTAAAAGAAAAAAAAATCAGCTGGTTAGTAATAATTTTTGATGACCTTACGAGGTCATCAACTTGATGACCTCGTAAGGTCATCAAAAATTGTTTTTTTTTTCTGATTTTTTTTTCTTTTATTTAGTTATTATTTATTTAATTTAATAGTAACATTGTCCTACAAATTGCGTGGTACGTTATCCCGGTCCTACGCTCACTGCTGCTCTACCTCCTGCTAACTCTATTATCTACCACAATCGAGAGTTTTCGAAGAGGAACTTTTTGTTCGCCTCATCAAAATGAAGCTACTCACGGAAAATTAGCTTGATACTGATCAGGTTAAAAAAATGTACTAGGGATCCCTACCTAGTACTCGTAGTTCGTAGAATAATTTACGCAAATGTTTCAATTGTATCTTATACTATTAAACGAGCAATTCTTGTATATATATATATTTTCTGAATCTCGGAATCGGCTCCAACGATTTTCGTGAAATTTAGTATGCAGGGGATTTCGGGGGCGAAAAATTGATCTAGCTAGGATTCATTTAAAAAAATGTCGTTTTATCCCTGTTTTTAGGCAATGAAAAAATATCATTAGAATACGAAGCTTAATTTCACTGATGTCAACATAGCTGTAATAGCGTAATTAGGAAATCGGCGGGTGTCAAATCGTGTTGACCTGGGTTCGAATCTCAGTCTCCAAATTAATTTTTTTCTTTTTTTTTTAATTTCACTCGTGATTTATTATTTAAATAAAATTATAAAAATACCGAGAAAAAAAAAACAAAAAATAAAATGAAAATACCGAGCTAGGCTCGGTCACCCAGGTACTTAACCTATTATACAATTAACAATTTTTGATATTTTGTGTATAAAAAAATAACTGTTATAGAAACTTTTGGGACGCAAATTTGTCAGTTTTCCTCACTTAGTTGTTCACAGTTAGCTTGACGATTTGAATTGGCATGTACCTAATATTCTGTAATTTGGCTTTCACTTCAATTCACTTCAATTCACCATGGGCGAATGAAGACTTCGTGCCTGGTGGCACGAATTGGTTCACATATCTTCTCCTCTTTTAAGAATCTTGTACTTTTATGCGTAAATAATTAAGCGTGTACTTGTTTATCTTTTTTTCGAAGTCGAGACCGTTAGTTTTATAATCCTATTGTTTTTATCACTAGGATATCTTAATGTTTTGACTTGTGTAATATAAAAACCAAATTTTAAGTTCGTAATATTTTCCAGTTGGAGCTGAAATTAACTTAAAAAATAACTAGATATAATTAGGGTAATAAGTACATATTCAAATATATTTACGCAACTTGTTCGAAGTTTTACCAATATTCAAACATCAAAACTTCCGACACGCTGCGAGAACGAAAACTTTAGACTGGAAAAGCGCAGCGCAGACATTATACTTTCAAACACATTTTTTATGTAAGTAATAAGAATAGATCACACTCGTTATTTTACTCATGGACGCTAATTTCTGTGTTGTTTGTTTATAATGTTTGTGCTATAATGAGTAGTAACTTTATTTTTTTTAATTGCTTTACTTCTTTTTTCAACGTAACTTTAGTCAACGTAAGTTCAATCGTGAAAGAAATGAAGAAAAAGTTTAGTAATTTTAAAGTGAATCGTACCTTTAATATAGGCGTTAATAACAACGCCGATATATACCAATAAAGGTAGCTTTAATAAATAGTATTGTTATTATTAACATTCGTTCAGAATTTTCTTGACTTTCTTTCATCACTTCCAGTATATCGCAGTCCACTTCTGGACATAGGCCTCTTCAAGTTCGCGCCAGAAATTATGGCGCGAACTCATGTGTTTTGCCCATAGTCACCACGCTGGGCAGGCGGGGTGGTGACCGCAGGGCTGGCTTTGTCGCACCAAAGACGCTCGATTTTCTTTATTGTTAATTAATTGTCTCTTTATCTAAATACTCGCATACATTAAGCGTAGATAAAAACCGGAATACACAATTTTTTTAAATGTTTCAGTCAGCTGTGTATCGTTAAGTTAATTAGTCAAGGAAGAGTTAGTCTCTTCTTAATGTCACAGCACAGATTACAGCTTAAGATCACAGCTAAATAACACTGCTTTCAAGCAGTGTTGTATTCCTATTGGTGAGTAAGTTGACCAGAGCTTCTGGGGGGGGGGTGAATTGGGAGTTCGGTCAGCAACGCTCTTACGATACTTCTGATGTTGCAGACGTCTATAGGCTACGGTAATTGCTTACCATCAGGTGAGCCGTACGCTTGTTTGCCGACTTAGTGATATAAAAAAAAATGTTGTCAATAGATGTATTTAAATAGTTCAAATGAAGTAGCCAATTTTTTTTTCTAGTTTTTCTATAATTTTCAATACTTTCTGATTGTCAGATGTTATCGACAATAAAAACAAACTTTGTTGCGATATAATTAAATACTTACGGCTTCTGTACAACACGATTTGTTAACACTGATTTCGATGCTCAAAGTAAGACAAGACAAGAAAGTCGTGTCTTCAGTCTGTGGCGTGGCTTATATTGTCTAGTAAACGTGCTAATATAACTAATGCGTACAGTCACGAACTAAACACTGATCCACTTATGTCCGGCTTCAGTTCATTAGTACAAAAAATTAAATTAAAAATGATATATTTTTACTGCGTTTTTATTGAATTGCACTGTTCTGTATTATTATCGATCTAGTTCCGTAGGTATA
This sequence comes from Melitaea athalia, assembly GCA_905220545.2. Lineage (NCBI taxonomy): Eukaryota > Metazoa > Arthropoda > Insecta > Lepidoptera > Nymphalidae > Melitaea > Melitaea athalia. Next base: position 3,402,831 of record HG992179.1, read on the forward strand.
CTATGTAGAATTTAAAATGATAGATTGGTAAACTACTACTTTATTAAGGGTAATATTGTCATGATATCATATCATAATCACATAATGGTTTTTCTATACTTTAATAGTATAAAATGATAACGTCGTGTAAAAATGCAGTTAGTTCCAGGAATTACCCTCCATTTAATACTTTCTCTTAATATTATAAGTTAATTAGAACTTAAAATCTAGCATCATGGTGGTTGCGCTTTATATCAGAGGCTTTCCCAATGTAGGAGAAGGATCAGAGCTTAATCCACCACGCTGCTGCAATGCGGGTTGGCGAATATATATTATATTCCCTACTATACCGGGACCGACGGCTTAACGTGCTCCCCACCAGACAGCTTGAGCAGACTTGTGCAGACCCACAAGGACTGTACAAACACCCAGACCACGGCAAACATCTGTATGTCCAATACAAATGTTTGTCATGTCATGTGCGGGGATCGAACCCGCAACTGCCAGCGCAACAGCCACAAAAATACTGCAATAGTGTAGTATTTATTACGATTGAAATAGTAATATTGTTGGTACCGGGAATTAATATCTACGTATAAACAGAGATAGCTAATAATCCGTTTTATTATTGTTATTAATCTTAGAATGGCCAGCTGACGTCCGCAATTTAGAGTTAGCGCTACTGCACAATACAATAATGATGTTATAATGATGGTATAATGACGCCATTATGCCATAATTGAATGTGCTACTAAATTTGTCAATATTAATCATTATCTTAACGATGATACAAACTGTGTCACAAATCAACTAACATTGTGATTATTATACATCTACTAGATCGTTCAATAAGTCCCGAGACTAACCTGGAAATGGCGCATATATTAAAAACTCTTTTGATTTTTAAAAAGTACTGGCTATCAATACAAGAATATGTGTCAAATTTTTAAAAATGGAACAATAAAATTATTGATTTTGAAACATTTAAGTGACGCTACGGTTGTGATTTCGATACAATGGAAAAAAAACGAGTTTCGCGTGTTGATAAAACATTGTTTTTTAATGGGAAAAAATACCGTTGAAGCACAGAAATGGCTTATAAAATGTTATGCAGGATCAGCTCTCTCTAAAGCAACCATTTGTCGGTGGTATGCCGACTTCAAACGCGGTCGCATGGACACCAATGATGGGGAACGCTCAGGTCGTCCAAATGAAGCAGTGACTCAACAAAATATTAACCAAGTCCTCAAAATCGTATTGGAAGATCGGAAGGTAAAAGTGCGAGAGATAGCCGAGATAGCGAAGATCTAAGTGGGTGCCGCGTTTGCTTACAACTGATCAAAAGGAACAACGTATCAATGAAGAGCGATGTTTGGCGCTGATGAATCATAATAAAAAGGATTTTTTACGTCGGTATGTAACAATGGATGAAACCTGGATATACCATTTCACTCCGGAATCCAATCGGCAGGCAGCGGAGTGGAGAGCGGCTGGTGAAAGCCGCCCGAAGCGTCCAAAGACTCAGAAATCGGCCGGTAAGGTTATGGCGTCTATATTTTGGGATGCGCATGGAATACTTTTCATCGACTACCTTGAAAAGGGGCAAAATATAAATAGTGACTATTACATGTGCTTATTGGAGCGATTGAAGTACGAGATTGCGGATAAACGGCCTCACATGAACAAAAAGAAAGTGGTGTTTCACCAGGACAACGCGCCTTGTCACAAGTCCGTGAGAACGATGGCCAAAATTAACGAATTGGGCTTCGAATTGCTTCCTCATCCCCCTTATTCGCCAGACTTGGCCTCCAGCGATTACTGGCTGTTTGCAGACCTCAAAAAAATGCTTCAGGGTAAGAAATTTGACTCAAATAGTGAAGTTATCGCAGCAACGGAGGCTTATTTTGAAGCCAAAGACAAATCGTTCTACACACATGGGATAGAAAAGTTACAAAAGCGTTGGAGGGACTGTATCGCTCTTGGAGGAGACTATGTTGATGAATAAAAATTAATTTTATAAAAAAGACCTTTTTTTAGTACTTAGTCTCGGGACTTATTGAACCACGTGTTATATCTATATATTAATTTTCTTTTGTACATACTGTGTACTAAATCGATTCGATTAGAACTCGAGTTTGGCGCAGTCGTTCCGAACTTATGCGTGTTCATATTTCTACGATTCGTTTTACTGTTTATTTTGTGGCTTTTGGTAGAACTTTTAATATACCTAATCAGGGCCAGATTTAGGGCAGAGCAACCGGGGCTACAACCCCGGGGCCTCCACAATAGAGACTCCGGAGAAAAATATTTCAAATTCAGATTAGTAAACAACTTTTCCTTTCATATTTTTTTTTCGCGTTTTACCTTTAAAAAAATGTCCATTTTATTTGGAAAATAATTTGGGGCCAAGGGGCCTCCACTCCTTTGTTGCCCCGAGGCCGTCACTTTTATACATCTCTTTACTACATCAAAAATATACAAATTATACAAATTTTAAAAGTAAAGATTTAGAAGAGCAAAATAATTCAGATGATATCACCAGTTTTGTAATGGAAAAAATTGGTTAGCTTAAAATTAAATCGTTAGCGTCAATTTAACCAAATAGTTTTGTAAATATTTTTATTAGATTAACATTACGATTCTAATATTAAGAATCAATATTACTTGAAGCATAAGTGGACTTTTTTCCACCAAATCGGATTATCTTTTAATTTTCTACGACAAGAGTTGTTATTCGCGATAAACATATACATAAATTTTAAATATATTATATTTTATTTCATTGCAAAGAGAATGTTACTACTTTTAACGGAACGAATAGTTTTAAATTGGTATATTTCTTGCTTTTAAATTTCAGCGCATTTTACGAATAAATTTAACCTTCTCGCTCAACTATCAATTTACCTAAGCAATTTTTTACATAGCTACGCATCGTATTAAATGCCTACGGTGGAGCAGCTTTAGGGTAGTTTTCCGAAGTAAACCCTACACTAAGTGATGTTCCTATTTACTTCACATTACTTTTATTTTAAATAATTTTATTAATTTATTATATACTTAATATGGCCTGGCCATATAATGATATTTTTGTAAATAAATTAATATCACATGTGATAATTCATAGGAAAAACTTATTTACTTCATATTTTAACGGAATTCGATGTGTTTATTGTGTTGTGTTAATAAAGATATTTTTTGAGTGTACACTCATATGTCTGTTTATTAATTAACACATTGATAGAACTAAAACAATTAGTAATATAGAGTTTTTAGAAGCAATTAGTAGTTAGTTACATCTTTAAACAGGATTGAATCATTGTAATTGCAAGCGCGATTTTGATAAATGTATACCAGGGCATCAGAAAATCGTATGTGGCTTATTTTTTTTTATCTTCCATTCCATGCTTCTTTTTAACCGACTTCCAAAAAAGGAGGAGGTTCTCAATTCGACAGGTATGTTTTTTCTTTCTTTCTTTTTTTTATGTATGTTAGCTCAGAACTTTTGACTGGGTGGACCGATTTCGATCAATTTTGGTGTGCAAAGGTGTTGCGTGTCATGTGGTCCCATTTTAATTTAATTGAGATCTGACAAGTACTTTTAGAGTTATATATAATAATGCGTATTTATGTGACTACTTTTTCGTCGACCAACGTTATATTATACCGCATAACTTTTTACTCGGTATACCGATTTCGATGATTCTTACTTTAATCGAAAGCTAATACTTGTCTTGTAGTCTCGTTTAAATTAGATCGAAAACTGATTACAACTTTTTGAGTAATCTTTAATAGCGCGTATTTACTTGACTATTTTTTCGTCTTATTACGTTGTATTACTTGTCGATGTAATAAATTGAAGTCGGTTTTTTTTTCGTTTGCGAGCAAACACAATTATTACCGTAATATGTTGGAATTTAAAATGTATGTATGCGCATGACTTCTGAGCTTCTGCACATATAATTGTGTAATCTATAGTGAATAGTAATTGAATAGTAATTGTGTAATATGTAATGAATTTTAGGGAATGTGTCCTAAGACTAAAAAATATTAATAAGTTTCTGAATTCAAATCCATTCAGTAGTTTTGGTACAAGGAGTGGCCAAGATACAGACAGTTGGACAGATAAACAAAAATTAAAATAAGAAATATAATTTTAACATTATAATGGAAAAAAAACTCTCCGACATTTCTCAAATTATATTCAATGATTTAACCTATTACTATAATATATAGAGTTAGGTTTAATTTTCAAGTACCTACTTGAATTTGTGTCTAGCGTTCATAGAGCCTGCTGTTTGATGGCAAATATAATTATATTAGGCTATAAAAGATCACACCAGTCAGTTGCGTAGTGACCATTAAACGTTAACTGTACTATTTTAATAACCCGATCTTGATGAGTATAAACAGGCGTCTAATCTATATATAAAAGGTTTCAAAAAATTCCAAAGCACGCATCCAAATACAACACGATCAACTATATGTATACCGACAAGTTATTGCTCAAAGTGTACAGAAATAGACCGTTGAGTCGGTACAAAGTCCCCGGCACACCCACTGCCACTATTTTTACACTATCGATCCTAAAACGAGGGCTTCCCCAAATCTTTCGACAAGAAAACAAAGAAAATTCTCCGAAAAAAAGCGTTACTAGAGGGAATTGAACTTTCGAAACCCGTGGGAAGTTACTGAAATTCTTTTAGTACCTAAGTTTTGTCAATTCAAAAAAAAATGGTCTCAGTAACCGACTAAGGGCATGCAATTTTTTTGGTTAGTTAGCGAGTTTTTAAGTTGATGATTATATTATTAATATTTAGCCACATTTGTGCCAAGAGGGCCAGTTATGGGCTAACCTGGTGCATTAAACTCGTAATTAATCGTACTTTAAAGATCCGACTGAAAGGATTTTCAGAGGACGCTATAATGAACGTCTTTATTTAATAAGAAATTTTTCCATCAGCTTGATTTTTAGAAGAATTTTTACTTATTTCTTGATTGTCAGAAGATCTTTTATTTTTTCCAATAACTCTGTATTAAGTTGCATTTTGTGTTCTTGTCGATCTCAGACTAAAAAAAAAATCATCTGTACTAACTCGGAGTAGAATCTGACACCATCTGTTTAAGATTTGCGATATCAACACATTTGTACAAACAGAACCAAAATATTAAAGCAAAACCTTCGTCGTAGAACGTAGAACCTCTACAGGTCTTATTTATATTTTCGTTACTCAATAGCGTCTTTCTATCAATATTTAAAGATTTTTTATAAGAGAATGATATTACTGCAAACACTGAGAATTATTACCAAACTAACAAAAATGGCCGCATTAGAAAACATTCAGACGTTATTTATGACCTAACCTGATTGAATCCAGGTTAAAAAAGAATACGGGGCAGTGACCTCGCAATGGACGACTAATTAAGCTGTTCATTGTAACGTTATATGGAATGTTTTTGTGTGCCCAAAATCATTGATTAATCTTAAAATAGTCAAAGCATACATATAATTCAGAAAAAGATAGTAAAAATGATAGAGTCGTGATGGTTTAGTTAATCTAACTTTCATTTGGGACATAATTATGACTGAATTTATTTAATTTACACCTTATTTACACCTTACAGAAGACCACAGCTAAATAATACTGTTTTCAAGCAGTATTGTGTTCCTGTTGGTGAGTAAGGTGACCAGAGCTCCTGGGGGGGATTGGGGATAGGGTCGGCAACGCGCTTGCGACGCTTCTGGTGTTGCAGGCGTCTATAGGCTACGGTCTTACCATCAGGTGAGCCGTACGCTTGTTTGCCAACCTAGTTACATTAAAAAAAAATAATAATAATGATTGACAATTCTTAAAAGAATAACTTGTTGAATTTCTTACCAATTCTTCTCTCAAGAATCATAATCAGTATAACAACATGATGTTAATGAATTTGATCATTTAAGAAAGGCAAAAGTGAATTACTTTATAAACTGAAGATTTAAAGTTGCTTTTGAATTACAATTGATTAGAAAAAAATCTTATCTGATTTGTTTGACACACATTAAACAACGATTTAGCTTTGGTCACTTTTACCGCTTGTGAGTTTGGCTAAAGTTTGTATGGGCCATATGTTTGTAGATAGTATATTACTAGACACTGTCTAGTAGACAGTGTTGCATCCTACATGATGAAACTCAGAACAAGTTGTTTATTAATTTTATGAATATACAATTAAAAATATTTATTTACTTTCAAGCCTTGTTTACAAAGTGACTTCAATGAAGTCTGATTGCAAAGGCTTTGATTAATCGAGTAAAAGCGTGGGCGTCCAGAATTAGTCCCGCGGAGACAATTAAACTAAATATAGCCAGGCAGAGGCCGCTGTGACGAATCATTGACCTCATTACAAGTAGGTACCAGTTTCACAGGAGTTTTGACCTCGAAAAATAATTGGCTTTTGCAAAAAATTATCGTAGGTTCGTAGTGGCTAATCTTTGGAACTACTGAATTAATATTAAAAATTCTTTCACCCGTACATAGCTACAAATATTCCTGAGTGTCATAGACGAAATATCATTTCCATGATAAAAAAAAATAAAATAAAACTGAGGTAGGGCATAGCCTAAATTTCATGCTCAAAGTATAGAGAAGACTGACTGGGGCAGTACCTCGACCTCACAGAAGATCACAGCTAAATAATGCTGCTTTTAAGCAGTGTTGTGTTCCTGTTGGTGAGTAAGGTGACCAGTAATGCTATTCTGTAAAAAACCATTTCGATATCGAGCTTCACCTGATTGACAGACCTCACTTCGAAAGCAAACCCACTTGACCTTGATTTGGAATTCTGTAAACACAGAATACCGATACTCATACTCAAACCTACTCATACTATTAATGTCAACTTTCTCACGCAACAGGGTTCGACTCGTCGCTACACTCACCAGTGTGGCGCTACCGGGACTGTCGAGTTTTAGAGAATACGAATTTGATTTCTCACCGCGGATTCCGCTGTCGAGACACGTAAATGTTCTTACAGAATAGCACTACAGAGCTCCTGGGGAGGATTGGCTGGTGTTGAAGACGTCTATAAGCTACGGTAATCGCTTACCATCAGGTGAGCTGTACGCTTGTTTGCCGTCCTCGTTATATATAGAAAAAAAGTATTCAGTCAGAAATAAATACATTATTGTTATGGTAAGTCAGAAAAAAAGCACAACGTCAACATTTTGACTAATGGTCTAAGAGACGTGGAAGAGGGACCTTCACCGATCTGATAACTCAATGATACATATTTTTTATCAAATATAATTTATAAACAAATATGCCTATGTTAACTTGCCTATCGAAAAGTGGTCAAGGCTAATTTTTTTTTTAGTTTTTTCAAGCAAGCCTTATATGATTGGTTTTGTAATTACAATATCTTACCTATGATTCGAACAGATCGATGTAGTATCGAATATAGGTATATATTGACCTACCTGTTCACATCTACTTGCCAGGTAGCCATGACCAAAAATAAGTAGGCAAGCCTACCTAGGTATATTCTGTGTGTTAAAAACTATCAATTGATATAAAACTCATTCGGTTATCATATGAGTGAAGGTGATGAAAAAAAATTAATTAAAATTAATTAAATTAAAAATAGCCTTGACCACTTTTCGATAGGCATTTTATCATAGGCATATTTGTTTATAAATTATATTTGATAAAAAATATGTCTCATCAAGTTATCAGATCGGTGAAGGTCGATGTTCTACGTCTCCTCTACTATAACTTTTAACTAAACAAAAATTTTAATTATGAAAACTTTACTGGTCAATGAATATATATGTTGCTGTATACTGACTCTTTGTGTTATATCAATACTGTTTCTTTTCTGAATAGAAATAAAATAAAATAAAATATAGAAATGTCAACGACACCATTTAGTTATCTCTGTTAGGATTTAGGAAAGCCCAAAATGACATTTAAATTATTAAAGATTCCGCTCTAAAATGCAGATAAGCTAGGTCAAGGATTTAGCTCCTTGCTTAAATTAATAAATAATGTACCTTTTTAATTTCTGTTCAACTGGTGCGAGCTATGGACATCAAATAAAAAAAATTCAATGGAACTAGATGCAAATTGTGTCGTTATCTTACTGGACGGAGACAGGGTAGTGAGGGTGTGTATGTAACAGCCACAAACCAGTGCTGTGACCGCTGCCTAACGCAGCGTACTAAATACAAATTTAAAAGCGGCAATAAAAAATATCAATTTAAACTGACTAAAGAGACAAAACCTGAGGCTCTGTTACATAAATATAATAATTCATCAAATTATTCAGGACAGGTGAAAAGGAGCATGAAATTTAATTATTATCTGACATTTATAAAATTCCTATATTTCGTATATCTAAGGGCCTATGCAAACCACGTTTTTTAAACGCGCCGTCGACGCGCGTTTGTACCGATACAGACGCGATACACACGCGAGTCAGACGCAGCCTGTAGACTTTTGCACGCCTGAATACGCGTTTGAATCGATACAGACGCGATGCATACGCGCGTGTCACGCGATGCAAACGCGCGTGTGTAGCGATACAGACGCGCCGGTGCCGCGCGTTTGAATCGATACAAACGCCAACAAACTGCTCTGTAGGATAAAAACGCGCCGTCGACGCGCGTTTCTAAAATGCGCGTTGACGGCGCGTTTAAAAACGTGGTTTGCATAGGCCCTAAGCGTTAAAGTTCGTTAGTAAGAGAGAATGCTATTTGCGGAGGTTCACTAATATTGGTGCGTAATGATATAGCTTATAAATCACGTAAATATATTGTATCAATCCTGCCTACCTTGAGTAAAACTTTTGTAAAAAATATACTAAACAATTTTCTTTTCAATTTTAAGTTTAACGACATTTTGCACAGAACCATATTGGTGTCACTAGAGGTGAAGTCAGATCTAACTCAGATGGTGGTGTGGGCTGTGGCACTTCTCAAGCATACAGGGTGTATTTGGAACGCATTGAAAAACGAAGAGGTATGATAGTGTTGGCTTAACCTGACATGATACAAGTGAAAAAAAAGCGAAAAAAAAATTTTTTTTTCCTGTTTTCATCATTTTTTTTGGTATAGTCCGGTTTGGAAAAAATAATGAAACAGAAATTTGAAGATAATGCTTTAAAATAATCGTGTTTGGAACAAACTGTCAATGTAATGCAAACCGTTCATACGCGCCATCAGCTGACAGAGGTCAACGGCACGCGGTAAACGTACTCGCCGCCGCGCGCACGTTTAATTTTCGTTCCGCCGCCTCCCGCGCCCCGCGCGGCATGATACATTGCTGCCTCACATAATACAGAAGTCCTAAAATGTTCTTAAAAAAACGTTTCTGGGATAAATGGTTATATGCATTATATAGTATATATATAGTATATTACGTGGTTTAAATCTTACAAAGCGTTCCAAATACACCCAGTATATTATATGGCGCTTCGAGACGTCGCAAAATGCTATTGGTGTATTTTGTAACTTATCAAAGGCGTTTGTTTGCGTGGACCACGGGATTCTATTAAGTAAACTTGATTATTACGGTGTTTTTGGTAAGGCTCTTGATCTTATTGCTTTATATCTAACTAATAGAATTCAACACAGCACTGGAATGCGATTGGCTGTTGCTCAGGCGGTTGCGGGTTTGATCCCCGCACATGACAACATTTGTATTAGCCATACAGATGTTTGCCGTGGTCTTAATGTTTGTGCAGTCTTTATGGGTCTCCCTGCCGTGCCTTGGAGAGCACGTTAAGCCATCGGTCCCGCTTGTTATCATGTACACCTCATAGCGATCGTTACTCATAGTAGGGAATATATCCGCCAACCCGCATTGGATCAGCGTGGTGGATTAAGCTCCGATCCTTCTACATGGGGAAGAGGCCTATGCCCAACAGTGAAATATTACAGGCTGAATCGTGATCATGATCGATGTATCAATAAACGGAACGAAGTCTTTTGGATCTTTGCTAAAATGGGCATTCCACAGGGATCGATTCTAGGACCTTTTCTTTTGTAATGCTGCAGATATTGAAACTGTATTTATTTGCAAAAAAAGGGTTATTCGCGGCATTTCTGATCTTGGAGCTCGAGTCTCCCTACGGGTTGTCTTTATGACGTAGACATATTAACAATATCCGTTATACGTTACACATTTCTAAACTAATTTGCATGAAATATCTATTATAGCAAATATTTTAAATGGAGCCAGTTTAATTCTTGTTTGAGATAAATTTAAGACTATCTATTTAATAATATTGAAGATTTAATTTCTTAGGTATTAGCGCATAAAAAACTTAAAGACCATGTCTTTATAATATTAAATGTAAATACTTTTCAGAAAACAAACCTATTAGCAAACTACTGCAAAGCCAATGTATTTTCTTAAACTTATTTTCGTCATATGTGACTAATCATTTCTAGATCAACAAGGCACTTAACAAAATATTCCATATTATTACTACATTTTTAAGTTCTATTAACGATTTATTCGAACGTATTAAAAATTAATATTTTAATTTCTAACGCTTGCGCAAAACTAGCAGATGTACACTATATAGGTAGTTTTTAACCGACGAAAAAAACGAAGGAGGTTATCAATTCGACACGTATGTTTTTTTTTTTTTTTTTAATGTATGTTAGCTCAGAACTTTTGACTGGGTGGACCGATTTCGATCGATTTTGTTTTAATTGAAAGGTGTTGCGTGTCATGTGGTCCCATTTAAATTTAATTGAGAACTGACGAGTACTTTTAGAGTTATATCTAATAATGCGTATTTATGTGACTACTTTTTCGTCGACCTACGTTATATTATACCGCATAACTTTTTACTCGGTGTACCGATTTCGATGATTCTTACTTTAATCGAAAGCTAATACTTGTCTTGTAGTCTTGTTTAAATTAGATCGAAAACTGATTACAACTTTTTGAGTAATCTTTAATAGCGCGTATTTACTTGACTATTTTTTCGTCTTATTACGTTGTATTACTTGTCGATGTAATTGAAGTCGGTTTTTTTTCGTTTGCGAGCAAACAAAATTATTCATCACGCGTACATCATGCGCACGCGCTGGTTGCGTGCTTGTGACGTCACAAGCTATTCTCAACTCCCGTGTGTGTTCACATTGAACAGACTCGGTCTTGTTTATAAACATAATTTTGTGATTCGATGAAATTCTCGATATGTGAGTTTTCGTAATCAAAATCACTAATTTCTCGCTTCAAATAGAATATAGAAATTTGTGACAAAAGCGCTTTTAAATCCACATAGGTAGGTAGGTACTACAAATTAAAATCATATTCTCGTACATTAGTTATAGTTAATATAATAGACAAGCGTTAATTTAATATCGTATTATTACAATAAATATACAGTCATATATAAAAGTAAAGTGCTTTAAATACTTTTTAATAAGTAGATATAAACTTTATTAATAGAATACAATTGTAACGTCGTTTCTGGGATTTTATTATCTGTACTATTTTATTGCATGAGCCCACAAAACTAACAATAGGAAAATTAACAAATCAATCGTTAGCCCCCCGCCATTACAACGTGCGTATAGGTGTCATAACAACAGGCTGGTTGAAATAATTGTAAAAACCGACTTTAATTACATCAAAATACGTATAGCGTATCCAGGGTAAACATTATGATAGAAATTTCACGTGCCCAACGATTTTATATTTGTCTGATCAATACCCCAGATTGATGAGAAGATTGGTGCGATCTGGTAGCTAGGACTTACCGAATTATTTTTTAGCTTTTAGTACATAACCTAACTACTTTATTTTTATTGTAATAAAACCGTTTAACTTTTAAAAAAAAATTAGTTTATTTTTTAATCCTATTGTTTTTACCACTAGGATATCGTAATGTTTTGGTTTGTGTAATATAAAGGACTAGCTTCAGCGCGCGACTTCGTCGGCGTGGACTCCGCTCCTATTGGTCTTAGCGTGATGATACATAGCCTATAGCCTTCCTCGATAAATGGGCTATCTAACACTGAAAGAATTTTTCAAATCGGCCCAGTAGTTCCAGAGATTACCGCGTTCAAACAAACAAACAAACAAACAAACAAACAAACAAACAAACAAATAAACAAACAAACAAACAAACAAACAACCAAACAAACAAACTCTTCAGCTTTATATATTAGTATAGATAATAAAAAGAATTGCGATTATTTTCTAATATTTTTAAATGCCTATTATTAGATACTAAAACCACCTTTTAACCGTAGTCCATAATAATCCGAAACTGATCACTATTTGAAAGCGCTTAAAGTTTTTTTAAACATAACCTTCTTCTTCTTATCTTACATGTTAACTTCTAGTCTATTGTAATGACAATTTCTGTAGTTTGATAATTATACCAATTTAATGTGCCTATTATCACGAATTTATAACACCAAAAGTCATCGGTGTACACTAAGTTTGAGCGTCCATACAAAAATTGGCCATGTCCTTTTAAGTTCGTGATATTTTCCATAGAGCCGCTCTATCTCCCCGTATGGCAGCACATCGGCTCTCTTGAGTCTTTTACTTCTAACGCGAACTTTTCTATGTTGAAGCGTACTGTAAATTTAACTGAAATATCGTGTATACTTTGTCGGGTTTCTATAAAATAATCAATAAAAATAATTAAATAAGTAATTAGTAAAACAAACGATCATGGATGATATTATACTATTTCAAATTTCAATTGTGTTCCCGTGGTTCGGTCTTTGGCGTCTATTGCGCAAGAAGCTCGTTTTAAATTAACATTATTAGGTATGGCACGACTAAATTAGCAGTATCTAATTTAATAAATATGTATTGAGTCGTAATATTGTGACAAAATGTTACAAAGGGAGATTAGTAATGTTAATTTGTAGATTACTCGTATTTCTCGATAAAAGAGAGGGGTCATTGAACTTACGTGAACTAATAGTTCAGAGGTGGGTCGTTGCAATTGTAATCCAGAATTTAAGACGAATGTGAAGAAGACTAAGGATGTCAGCAGGAGGTAAAAACGGGCAGTGTCTTCCTGTAGAGCCTTCCACTCCCACTACAGCCTATCACAGTCCACCGTTGGACATAGGCCTCCACAAGTTCGCGCCCGACATTATGACACGAACTCATGTGTTTTGCCCATAGTCACCACGCTGGGCAGGCGGGTTGGTGACCGCAGGGCTGGCTTTGTCGCACCGAAGACGCTGCTGCCCGTCTTTGGCCTGTGTATTTCAAAGCCAGCATGGATGGTTATCCTGCCATCCGTCGGCTTTTTAAGTTCCAAGGTGGTAGTGGAACTGTGTTATCCCTTAGTCGCCTCTTACGACACCCACGGGAAGAGAGGGGGGCTATATTCTTTAGTGCCGTATCCACACATCACAAGCACAAGCAGCCTATCCCACCTCAATTAATAAACTATAACGAAAAAAAGGAAAGAGAAACAATTTTATAAAGATTTATGCGTTAGGTATCGCTAAACGTTAGATAATTTATTAACAACCGGTATTACAGGTCTTTAGTTTTATTTTTTTATTTGCGCAATTATGTTTGTGATACCTCAAATTAATACATTCTATTTTTTATTCGCAACAAGTTATGCCGTATTAAACCCATCAGTCTTTGTTCGTACTTTTAATTACCCGGATATAAAATTAACTAAAGATATTTGTAGTCATTTTAATAATTACTTTGCTATTTAACGGAATTCATTAATCTCTTGAGTCTTGATCTTATCTAGGTCCGCTTAGATCAGACTTAACTTTTTAACCATATCATCTATACAGATTAATAAAATTGAAGTCTGTTTGTAATATAAAAATAACCGCTTTTTACTTAATGCATATGGATGTATACACGGTACATATACCAAAATAACATTTTTTACAATTTTTGTCTGTCTGTCTGTCTGTCTCTCTGTTTGTTCCGGCTAATCTCTGAAACGGCTTGACCGATTATGACGGGACTTTCGCTGGCAGATAGCTGATGCAATAAGGTGTAACTTAAGCTACTTTTCTTTTAAAAAATTTATTTATTTTATAACAGTGCGAACTAAAAAATAACTTTTTTTTGTTAAATTCCACGCGGGCACAGCTAGTTTTAAAGTAAAACTTCTTGATTCTTCATGTATTCTTGACTTGGGAAGTAAGCTGGTGAATGCGTTTTTTATAACTGCCAACTGAACAATAAACTTTTTGTTAAATTCCACGCGGACGAAGTCGCGGGCACAGCAGCTAGTATAATATATGAATAATATATCATGTCCTATAATTTTGAACTTACGAATAAAGGGTACCTACCGTGTTACAGTATAATAATTTAGTTAATTACTAGCTGTGCCCCGCGGTTACACCCGCGTTAATTTGAGGAAAATCATAGCTACAGCCTTTCCTAATTTCAAGTTTGTAGGTGTATTTTTCATTGGACTTTCATAAAACTATCATCCCCTGTTTTAACCCAAAAAGGGGGTTGATTTTTCAAAATACATTATTAGTACACCTCAACATCATCTATAGAGCATACATTTTAAATTTCAAGTCTCTTACTTCAAAAACATAGGACTTTCATACAAACTTCCAACCCCCGTTTTACCCCCTTAGGGGTGGAATTTCGCAAAACCCGTTCTTAGCTGACCTCTACTCGGCAAAAGGAATATTCCTACCAAAATTCAAGTCTCTACGCCTTATGGTTCCAGAGATATCGTGATGAGTCAATGGGTGGGTAACTCTTTTATATATATAGATTATAGGTACAAAAACTTTTTTGTATGAGTTTTCTCTTTAATTCTTTATTTAATTTCTAATCTTCATTATAACTGCAAGCTTTGCCTACCATTTTATCTTTTTTATTAATTTTAAAAATACTATTTCAGGTTAAAAGGATACAATTTTGAGACATATCTATGGATAGACACCGTAATCTTAGTAAAGATTAACTAAGATAGGGCACAGCAGGAAATTTCCTGCTCAAAATATTGAACAGCCCAACTGGGGTTAGTACCTCGACCTTACAGAAGACCACAGCTAAATAATACTGTTTTCAAGCAGTGTTGTGTTCCTGTGGGTGAGTAAGGTGACCATAGCTACTGGGGGGAATGGGATAGGGTCGGCAACGCACTTGCGATGCTTCTGGTGTTACATGCAGGCATCTATTAGCTACGGTATTCGCTTACCATCGGGTGAGTAGTACGCTTGTTTGCAAAAAATAATTTTGACGATTATGTTAAATAAACAGAGCTTTAAAAATTAATCGATTGGAATCAAAACTTACTTTACTTGATATTCCTGACAAAAGCTCTAGTTTTTTATAGTCGAAGACATCTTTTATACACATTAAAACCTAGAAAATTAAGAATGATCAATATTTACTACTTTTTAAAAGACAAACGGCTCAAATCAAAAACCACCTTTTTTAAATTAACGAACTAGAAATGAGGAAGTAATGAAGATGTTGAAGTGTGCAAGGACGAGGTGACGTGTCGTGCCGCACGTAAACGGTAAACAATCAAAGATCACGCACGAATTAGAGACATTAGCATTATTCAATTTGTTTACTAGTAACATTAAATTAGAACGGGACAGTAGTTGAGTCCGGTGAACAGATTCTAAAGAACAGGTATGAGTTGAACTCGAAAGCACTACCAACATCGCCAACGGGCTAATCTAATCAAATAGGTTTTCCGAGATGAAAGATAGTCTATGTTTTTTCTGGGTCCTTAAGCTATGCCGAATTTCACGGCAATCGTTCCGGCCGTTGAGCCTAGCCTATACACATTTACTAAGATTATATTTTAACATCTCAAAAACACGTTACTGAATGTAAGCCACTCTCTCTCTCTCTCCTCTCACGATTCCGTCGCGTTGGCGTAGCGGTCACAGCACTGGATTGCGATTGGCTGTTGTGCGGGCGGTTGCAGGTTCGATACCAGCACACGACAACATTTGTATTGGACTATTGGCCATACAGATGTTCGCCGTGGTCTGGGTGTTTGTGCAGTCCTTGTGGGTCTCCCCACCGTGCCTCGGAGAGCATGTTAAGCCGTCGGTCCCGGTTGTTATAATGTACACCTGATAGCGATCGTTACTCATAGTAGGGAATATATCCGCCAACCCGCATTGGAGCAGCGTGGTGGATTAAGCTCCGATCCTTCTCCTACACGGGGAAGAGGCCTATGCCTAACAGTGGGATACTACAGGCTGAATCTCTGCTCTCAACGTTTAACTTTTTCTCACAAAAAAAAACCAGTGTGCTTTAGACCAGACGACTGAAGTAAATCTTCTTTAGCTCCATCTAACTTATATCTCCCTCTCAACTTTCATTCGCCTCGCTCGATCAAACTTTTCGTAACGCTCTCGTCACGCATTCACCAGCTTACTCCCCGAGTGAAGCTTGCGTATAGATCGATTTCTCTATTGCTAGTGTTCGTCTGTAAGAGATCATTGATAGTGATAAGACCGCCCTTGCACTTTTGTAAGTTAAAATATTATTTTAATTAATGTATTTTTTAAATTACAATAAAGCATTAAATAAACAAACAAATAAATAAATGGTAGTTTGACAAAAAACCACCCAACATAAACCAACATGGCAACATAATTATGTCCTTTTTTACCTTGAACTAAAACAATAAGAAAATAAGCAACACGGGCGGACGGAAAACACGCATGCATTAATTTGCATAAAGCAATGACGCATTCTGATAAGCGTTATCAGGACACTACAATAATATAAATTTCTTTACGCCATACTGAAGAATTAATAGGTACTAGTGGTCGCCCAGTGATTGAAATTCGACCATAATTAATTTAAATTATAAGTTTGAATATTACTTAGGTTCTGTTGTCAAAGACTTCTATAATAATAAACAAAAGAGTATTATAAGCCTGTGTGTGTCAAATACATGGTAGTGTGTGTAAATTTTTTTTTAATTTATTTAATGTATTTATTTTAAATAAAAACGATCCCTATTATAGAGAAGTTTAAAAAAAAATGTCTTGTATAGGGACACTATTCGAGAATTTTTTTTGTAAACTTTTGCTAGAATTTATTGTATATTATATAATAATGAATACGGAATACTTTACATCTCATATACATTTCTAAATCACTACATAGTATAAAACAAAGTCGCTTTCTCTGTCCCTATGTCCTTATGTCCCTATGTCCCTATGTATGCTTAGATCTTTAAAACTACGCAACGGATTTTGATGCGGTTTTTTTTAATAGCTAGAGTGATTCTTGAGAAAGGTTTGTGTATATAATTTAGTATACTTTTATGTAAATTAGCAGAATTACGGCGATAAATGTTGAAGAAGTCGTAAAAAATCGCGCCAACTGGGAGCTTTACACGCAAACGCCGCGTAAACTAGCAAAGATACAGTTTAGTAATGTACTAGCGAATTCAAAATCTATAAAAATTCTACAAAAAAGTCCGCGAGAGCATATCTCTATCTCTTACGGTTGACTTACAATAACCACGTTTATGTTCAAATTTTTAATTAAAAACATTACGTTATTTTCAAAGCTATTTTCTTTAGTTCAGTATTAATCCTTATCCAAATGAATATGTTAGTTAGCTTAGGCATTAAATGCAGATTAAAATTGCCCTTTACACTATATCAATTAGATTAATAGTTTTTGAGATATCGTCGTTAGAAGTAATTATTGAAAATAATAATTAAAGCGCAACGAAGTGGGCACGGGTCGGCTAGTTGAACATAAACATAAAAAGCCTTAAATATAACCTTTAAAAACTATTTTTTTCACGGAAATTGACAAAAAAAATACCAGACGCAGTCTTACATACAAAGGATAATACTTAAAAATATTAAGAAAAGCACAACACTATCAATCTTTTAAAAATTACTTATCTCGGAATATCATAAAGTAGTAGAGAAAAAATATTAGAGGCGACCCTGGTAGGTTACTGTCGGATAACACAACATTGTTTCATTAAGGTCACTTACAAAAATAAAAAACAACTAACAATAGAGTGAAACAAAAACGTAACTCCACGCGACTGTTTATACTGTAGGTACCACTACAATACACTTTTAAATTATCGTTATTTTGACGCCCTCGAACAGTAGAGAATGTAGAGTTACGCCTTTATAAAATTAATCAATCGAACGATTGGTAAACGGTATAAGAAAAAGATAATATCAAGATAATTATATGTTCAAAATGCATTGATCTCATCAACTTTACGTAGGGCACAGCAAAAAATAATTATACTTATTGTTCGAAATGTAGAGCAACCCGACTTGAGTAAGACTTCAATCTTACAGAGATAGATTCGGCAACGCATTTGTGATGCTCCTAGTCAGACGTCTATAGGCTACGATAACCATTTATCATTAGCCGATAAGTTTCTCTTAATTTTTTTTTTTTTTTTTGTTTTTGTTATAATTCGATTTGTAAACGAATAGTAATAAAAAAACCGAATTAATTTATTGTACCGGTTATCAAATGTTTTTTCTTAGAAAATTATGTTTTGAGGAAATTTTATGCACAAATAGTTCGTCGAAATGATCTTGAGCCATGACGCAAAGTTTTACGATACGTTATTTTAATAGATACTTATGATTGAATCAAGGTTCTACTAACCTCTCATAAATTAAACACGTTATAGAGGAAAAATACACATTTCGTGTAAAGTTACGCTATAAACAGAACCATACTCCTTGAATAGCTTTTATCCCTATCTACCTCAATATTTTACAAATTCTAAGAAACACTATGTAAAAATTTTTATTTATGTATGTATTGTATTGTAAGGATGTAATCGTAGGTATTTGATAAATTAGATGGAACATGTCAAATCACATCAAAAATGTGTTTTTCCCTATTATATAAAACAGTGCGAGATCTTTTTAGTTTTCTATTATTATTTTCATAAGGGTTTTGTTAAAATAAGCAGTTGAAATATGACTGATCTAGGGATACGTTATACAATTGTTTACGCAGACAGATTATAAATATTTATATTGAGTAGGATAGTTCCTGCTGTGCCCTACCTCAAAAAAACACTAGTAAAAATATACACTGATTCTTGCTATTCGTAATGATACAGTATATGCTGATATACTTTACTACCAACACCTTGCTAGTTGTAGCTAGCAGCAAGGGCATACCCACAGTGGGACAAAATCATATTTAAAAAAATATTTATTCAAATAGACTTAAAAAGGACCCTCGAATCGTCATTCACCAAATTAAAACTTTACTCATATTTAAAAGTGAATTTACCACCAGTTTGGATTGCAAATTCTGCAGAGAATAACTGGCAAGAATCTCCAGAGTTACTCTTTTAAAAAATATATAAACTGTGTTTTTATACTGGTAATATCTTGCATGAAATACAGCGTCACTAAGTTCACTAGTACTATTTACTAATCTGTGGTTCACACATCTTTATCATCTATGTAATCCTGCAACGAATAATTTAGCTATTAATTTCTTTTTAATACAAACTTTAAATTTATTCTCAGACAATTTCAATATTGTTTGTGGTATTTTCGTTTGAGTCAAGGTGGGTTATTTGCCCCATCCTGACATGAAGCTAATAATACACATTGTAGCTTTTCAATATGGAAATTGAAGCTAACAATACACATTTAATATGGAATTTTGAGATAGATTTAGCCAAAACCAAGAGATATTTATTGAAGTAGCGTAGATAGTGAAGGTAAATAAAAAAATTGCAATAAATAAAAAACATTCTTAAATTACTACTACTTATCGAGCTTTACCTATTTGTTTCTGCCCCAGGTTTACAAAATTCGGATTACGTCGTCGCCTAGAAGCGCTGTAGAGTGTCACTCTTCAGCAGCACAAAATGATTTTAAAAGTTTTGCTTACTTACATGAGTAATCATTAAAACACCAAACTTCGTTCTGTATAAGGAAAATATTTTAAAATAATCGTCACCATCTTAGTTCGCAACCCAACACGGTTGTGGCGACTCGTTGCACATTTTAATTTAAACTGCATGATGCAGTGACCTTAGCACAAGCTTCCGCGTGGGACGTCGTTACGAAGTTGCATTACAACGAGGGAAAATATGAAAAATGAATTGTTTTATCACGAATCTTTTACAAATAATTTGTATTATATTATCTGTATAATATATAGATACTGATATTGTTTTTATAAAAAGAAAACTAAAAGCCAACATGAATTATAAAACGTTCCTCAAAAATATAGGTATAAGAGGTAGATCTTACTAAGGTAGAGCACAGAAGACACAGGGGTTTTGACCTCGAAAAATAATTGGCTTTTGCAAAAAAAATTATTGCAGTTTCGTAGTGGCTAATGTTTGAGACTACTGAATTTATTTTAAAGATTCTTTCAACAGTACCTACATAGCTACAAATATTCCTGAGTGTCATAGGCAAAATTTCATTTTCGTGACAAGAAAAACTAAAACTTAAATAGGTCACAGCATAAAAATATAATAATACTGCTTTCAAGCAGTGTCATTTTCCAGTGGTGAAAGATGAGAGTGAGAGTGAGTGGTGGTGAGTGAGGTAACCATAGCGTAGTTTGAAAATAAGTAATAAAATTATTAAAACAAAAATTTAATTAGGTAGAGCACAGGATAGTACATCCTGCTCAAAACCTAGAGGCCGCCTGGGGAAGTATCTTAACCTTACAAAAGATCCACTACCACTACAGCCTATCACAGTCCACTGTTGGACATAGGCCTCCACAAGTTCGCGCCCGACATTATGACGCGAACTCATGTGTTTTGCCCATAGTCACCACGCTGGGCAGGCGGGTTGGTGACCGCAGGGCTGGCTTTGTCGCACCGAAGACGCTGCTGCCCGTCTTCGGCCTGTGTATTTCAAAGCCAGCATGGATGGTTATCCCGCCATCCGTCGGCTTTTTAAGTCCCAAGGTGGTAGTGGAACTGTGTTATCCCTTAGTCGCCTCTTACGACACCCACGGGAAGAGAGGGGGTGGCTACATTCTTTAGTGCCGTAACCACACAGCACACAAGATCGCAGCTCAGTAATACTTCTCTGAAGTAGTATTGCGTAACTGTGGAGAGTAAGAAGGTCATAGCTCATGGGGAGGATCAAGGGTAGGGTCAACCACGTTTGCGATGCTTACGGTAGTTATGGTGTTGTATAAATCTATAAGCTACGGTAGCCGGTTACCATCAGCTGTGTCATAAGCTTGTTTGCTGACCTATTTGTATAAAAAAAGATAAAAGCTAGAGCTAGGTAATAAATTGAGCTATATACTATTCAGCTTGTAACATCCCACTGCTGGCATAGGCTTTTCTTCGTGTAGGAGAAGGATTGGAGCTTAATCCACCACGCTGCTCTACTGCGGATTGGTGCATATATTCCCTACTACGAGTAACGATCGCTATCGGGTATTTATGGTGACAACCGGAACCGAAGGTTTAACGTGCTCTCCGAGGCACGGTGGGGAGACCCAAAAGGACAGACATCCAAACCGGAAAGAAATATTTGTACAAAAACAAATATTCATCACGAACGGGAATCGAACCCGCAAACCGTTTTAGGCGCCTTCACGCACCACTACACCAGCGTGGTTGTTAATACTCTAACAACCTATTTTTAGGTGTTAGAGTTAGAGACTTAGAGCTACATACACTAGAGGCAATTTCTAAGCTATATACAAATACAAATAAATAATCAATGAAATTGAAACAGAAGTTTGAGTCTAGTTGTAAGCCTGTATCGCTCTAGCCTGTAATACCCCACAGCTGGGCATAGGTCTCTTCCCCATGTAGGAGAAGGATCAGAGCTTAATCCACCACGCTGTTCCAATGCGGGTTGGCGGATATATTCCCTACTATGAGTAACGATCGCTATCAAGTGTTCATGATAACAACCGGGACCAACAACTATTGTAGAGGTCAAGCAGAAATGCTATATGTACTTGAGAAATTTTATGTATGGTAATGCGTCATGCACATACGCAAATACATATTATATATCATGATTTTTGTCCCCCCTAAAATTACCAAAGTATTATTGAAGAGTTTGGTAGAGAATAAATTAAGTTAATCAAATAAAATAAATATTGAAATAGTGTATGTAAATAAATTTTTAATTTGACGACATTATCTGTTTCTACTACGATTCTTATTTAAGTTTCAAGTTATTAAGAAGAATCTTATGTCCTAAAAAAAATTTATGAACGTTTATGTTTATTAATACTGTTACAATACGTTGCATCGTAGGTACAGTCCACGTTATCTCTGGAAGAATGAGTAGTATAACTATAACCTAAGTTAAACTAACAGCTCGCTCCCCTGATATCTGAATGCGATTGGAGTAAGCTAGCTCGTGCTGTGAACTCAAATGGTAAACAATTTAACAGTGTTGAACAACAAAAAATTCTGTCTAAGATTAATGGAAAAAAGTTAGATCAAGACCATGTTTAAAACCTATATAAAATAATGCCTAACAGCAGTCTTCTTATTTTTATAGGAGTATATTAAAATACATAGCTTTCTGGTGACGTAAAACATCGAGATAATATTAACATCGATACAAAAAAAGGGATTTAAATTTTCAACGATTTCGCATCATTAAACTTGCATAAAAACAACAGTTATCTCTAAAAAAACAACAAACACATTTTACTTAAGAGAAACATCGACATCTTCTAGAAGTCAACCTTGTGAATCACTCGTCGAGCGCGTGAAACAACGCAACGCGAACGTTCACAGTCCGCTGCGTCACCGACTTCACCGACACAACCTGCCCGACCTGAGAATATACTCTTATTTAACAGAATAATAACTTTGTAGCAAAATTTAAAACTAATTAATAATAATTCACCATTTCACAAGAAAATTTACCATTACTTCATAATGATAACTTTAAAAAATTCTATACTTTTTTTATCGTAACTGTGTTGCTTAAAATGTTAAAAAGTTCAAACACTCACAGCTTCACAACAAACTTTAGTATTGTTACACAAATAACTAATTATTTACAATAATACCTTACAATAATTGAGTATAAGTAGGTAATTAATTTCTTCCCTCTAGATTTATCTCGTAGTAGCTTATCACCCAAAGTTTATTTAATTATGCAAATAACAATCAAAATACTTATATTAAAATGTCATAACGATTTTAACGAAATTTTGACAAGGTATTAAGCTCATCATCCTCATACTTACAATTCAATTTCATCTTTTCACAGTGGCTTAGAGATGTTTGACGTACCACTATAGACTATAGAAACAATGTTAGTAGTTAAAGGCTCTGCATTATTTCTTACTTCTAGAGAAGGTCTATATTCTATTTGATTCGACAAAGAACCCAGCATCTATCTTTCAGTCATGTCGGCTTTTAGCGGAGCTAAAGAAGTAACTATACTACTTATTACTTTTTAATTTATTAATATTTTAAGCTCTACTTTTAAGCTATCTATTTTGAAGCTACATTATCCAGGCCTAGTAGATTTTATACCTTAAATTTTATTTATCTGTGTAACGAAAAAAGGAATGTACTCGACTTTATTAAACATTATACATATTTACATTATATACCTTAAAAATTGTATTGCACTAATCATAATTGTCAACGAAGGTAGAACCTTGGTGGAACTCTACATGTGACTAGTCCATTACTGTAATTGATATACCTTAATTTGAATTACGCAATAAAAGTATTCTTTTACTAATTAGTAAATTATTTGCAACCTTTTAAATTAATTTGATAGGTAGGTATATTAACGCAGTCGAAATGTTTTGTTGGATTCACAGAAGTGTGTTAAATATAAGGAGGTATGACAAGACACCTCAGTAGGTAAATTCTGTCAACTTACTGCGCATTTGATAAATATTTCTTGTTTATACAAAAAACTGGATCGACCGAACGATGTCATTGTGTTTTTGTGACTATCTTACATAGTAATATTCCATCCACATTTTCTATCATAACGAGGATTGAAGAATACAGATGAGAATTCGAAATTTAAACAAAAATAAAAGTGACATACATTATAAAAATAGTCTTATACTGTATACGCAAGATCAACCTTTAATCTGTTCTAGATTCGCTGATCAACATAGTTTGGCGTGGCAGGGAACGTTTCGCTTGCTCGCGCGCCGGTGGGTGTGTACCACGCGCTGGCTGCGTGCGCGTGACGTCACCGCCGCGCCCGTACTGCAACATTGACACACAAATGACTACGCCACACAAACAAAATTGCTACAACCCACAACTACACGTTCTTAACAGCGAAGTATCTCGTGCACACATCGAATACCAGTTAAATGTTACTGTAAACGATAATAGACCGTAAAGTTAAAATGTAGAGTCTATTTTAAATTGTAGAAGGAAGTAGAAGAGTTTTTTTTTGTGGCCAGCTTTACTTTCCTGAGTAATACCGTCGCTTCGTAGGTTTTCACTGTATTAATAATAGCAATGTTTTGCAATAAAAACCTGAACGCAACTGGATGTAAGAGAATAATTATATTGTTGAAGATTATTTAATATTCAGTTAACATCTTCAAACATGTCTGTCTACTAATCAAACTAATCTATAGAAAAGAAGCATAATAAGTCAAAATAATTTAAGAACTAGAGTAAAGAAATAACCCATTATTTACCTATATGTTTTTTGGAAAGTTTCGCAAAATTCGTTTTGGGTATACATATTATGTACATCGGATTTACACATTAAGCTGATCTTATGCTTCATCTATATTATATACATATTATTTGTTTATTTGAACCTAATCTCAGGAACTACTAGTCCGATTTGAAAAATTCTTTCAGTGTTAGATAGCCCATTTATTGAGGAAGGCTATAGGCTATATTTCATTATGCTAAGACCAATAGGAGCAGAGAACCAATGAAGAATGTTTCAAAATCGGGTTTTTTTTTTCGTTTTGAGAGCTTTCGCTGCGTGCGCTGCGCTGCGTAAACAGTTAAAGTTTCGCAAAAATCATCTTTAAATGTTCTAAAAAAGTCCGCGACAGCTGCCATAAATGTCTATCTTTTAAGATTGGATTACTGTAACCTTTTTTATGCTAACCAAATTTCTGTTGTGTTTTTATAAACATGATATTATTCCTTATCCAAATAAATACATTATTCATCACAAGTTTATAATTTAAAACAAAATTTTCGATTCCTTTACAGTTTACATCATTCGATTTCAATGAATATCATGGGAGATATCGCAGTTTTAAAATAACATCGCAGCAAAATAATTATCAAGTAAAAGAAACAAATGTGATAGAGTCCATCTACCGAGAAAGGACTTTTTTCCTCAAATTAACGCGTGTGAAACCGCGGGGCACAGCTGCAGCAGCAAATAGAACACACCTTTTATTCTTCCAAAATTAATGTCATTGTTATAAATAAAATCAACACATTATACAAGTATCGATATGACTATAAATATAGATTATCTCACTGTAGGGAACTGCATCCGTTTCTTTACCAGTTCACGTGATCATCACGTTAAATAACTCTGGCTTGAGATAGCATTTTATGCTTATAATAAGTATAAAGAATTTAATAAACAACTCAGCCAGTGTTACTACAATAAACTTTTTTGTTTTAAACTCTATTGTGGGTCAATTTTTAATGGTCAGACATATCGAACTAGTTAGTAATTGAAACAGCCAGTTTTCCACATAATATAAATAAATAATTCAGAAAATATGTGTAATTATTTGTAAATATTAATGACATAGAATAATTTGTATCAATCAATAAACTTTGAGCTCAGGCTTAATTAAAAAGATAAAAATTTGTAAAAATATTTTCTTATATCAAATTCTTTGTATAAATATTTACAGGAAATTATAACTTTGGAAGGTGTAAAATATATTCAAAAGTGATTCATCCGTGACCTACATGACATGAATACCTGTTCTATGTCCAGCTTTATCAAGAAGTCAGTGTTGTTGTGTTTATTCAATTATTGTCTATTCAATTGTCTTTAATGATATCACCAATTCAAGGTTGATTGATGATTAACATTTAACATAATACCTACACACGGAAATTACTTAATGCAATTTACTATTTGTTTATTTTATTATCTGTTGCTAGTTCGTCTTAATTTATCATTGCATTCTTGAGGCATTCCTTTGATTAGATGAATCATTCATTCATACGTTCTCAGGTCAACGGATCCCGGTAACGATATCGATCTCAATTGAAAGGTTAGGTAATGCCACTCGTCGTTTGAACCCTAATTGTAGTAAGGTAATGAACGTCTAATATCACGGATCACGGATGGAACATTTCAAGTCAATTTCGTTATTACACTGGGTGGATAAGGAATGAGCGGCGAGTTGTATCAACAGTCGAGTCAGTCTGTTATTATTTGGTTATTATCAGTTGCTTTTAGTGTGCCCGTGCAATCCGCACTGGGCGCGGATGCCTCGTTCCGTTCACTTTTATAGCCTCGGTCGGACTTAGCGCGATATATTTACATTGTGATAACGGCCCGACATTTGCACTCGGCAATCGACATTCGTTCCTGTACGAGAATATAAACAAAGCGTGGCTTCTAATTTTAAAACGACATTGTCAATCGAATTATCATTCTCATAAATTGCAACGTTATGGAAACAACGGCTTCACGTTAGACGCTAGATGGTAATGACACCAACGTCAGTCCGGTCGCACGTGGACGGATTCCGTTTGTTGGTGAAAGATGTGAAACACCGTTGCACTTACGCAAAGTGAATGGAAAATTACGGTCAGCGTTGCACAACGAGGAAGCGCTGGTCGTATTGTGGGGGATTAAGGTTTTTATTGGCTTGACGGGGCGCGGTGACGTGGGGTGACGTCAGGAGCACGCCGAGCCGGCGTGATCGGCTGACGCGCCCATCACTTGTTATTCATACATCCGCTCACTTCTTTAGTTCTCAGTAACTATGTAATTTGTTCGGAGAGTTTCGTGTTTATATCGCTACTGGTTGCGATGGTTATGATATTTTAAATATTAGCATAACCGGGTCGTCTCTGAGAAATTTTATATAGAAGTATGATACTGGAAATTTCGATGATGTTGCTATTAGGTATACATAGAGAAGTTTCGTTATCAAGATTAGGGTTTTATTTATTATTTTTGTCTAAGATCATGGTATTTATTTGACTTTTATGTTAAGCAAATATCAGGTTTTGTTCCTTTATGTCTGTAAAGTTATAATAAGTACTACAGTCTGTTGCAATAGAGGTCGCGGGTTCGATCTCCACTCATGACAAATTGTATAGATCTTTGTGATGATCTAATTGCTCTTATATTTTGTTGTGTTTAGAATCCTGACTAAAGATTTTCATCATACTAGGCATCTTTGTTTTAAACAGATCAACTAAAATCACTTCTTTAGTATTGGAAATAAATATTTCATTCACGATTTTTTACTATTAAAAACTGCACAGCAAACAATTGAGTAATTAGGTATAGCAACTTTTCAATTACCTTCATCAAGAATAACTCAATAAAGCGACTTAAACGCCAAACTCGTATCCTTTGTAATGATGATTGACTCATACCTCTGCAAGCAATCAATGCCATTTGACCTCCGCTATTATTCACGGATACGAAACAATAAACTACATTACCGTACTCTTCTTGTCATTGGCCGTATATTTGTTTTTGCAACGGGGTTCAAGGCTTAACATATACATATATGTAGTGTGTTCATATATACTTGTATGAAATATTTATATTAAAGAGATTTCCACCCATATATTGACTCATCACCATATCTCAGGAACCATAAGGCGTAGAGACTTGAAATTTAGTAGGAATATTCCTTTTGCCGAGTAGAGGTCAGCTAAGAACGGATTTTACAAAATTCCACCCACAAGTGGAGGTTGCGGGGGTTAATAACATATAGGTATGGCAAAACAACGTTTGCGGGGTCAGCTAGTAGTAGTAGAGAGAGTATAGGGAGTGATTATTAAAGCAACCTTTAGTTTGATTCTGACCACTGAGTTACTATAGTACCTAATAATAGTTCAATGATTCTGACTGACGGATGGAATCACAAAACATTATTATTTTATTGTGGAATACTACATATGGCTATGCTTCCATGCTTCTTTGTCAAGTGTATATTACATTGGTAAGAAAGTAATAGTGTCAGGAAATTCCAAACGTAGTTTATTAGCTAGTCAGTCAGTTCAGCCTATCGCAGTCCACTGCTAGATATGTCTAGGCCTCCCCAAGTTCCCCCTAAGACATCCCGGTTCTCCGCAATCCTCATCCAGCCTACACCGGCAATCTTACGTAGATCGTCGGTCCAACGGGCCGGAGGACGTCCCACACTGCACATGCCAAGACGCGGTCTCCACTCCAGGACACGTCTGCTCCAACGGCCATCGCGGTCCTGCGACACAGATGACCAGCCCTCTGCCACTTCAACTTGCTTATTCATAATAATTAATATATGGGGACTAATATATTTAATTTTTATTTATTTATACTTTATTTTACACCACAACTACATTTTAAACATTAAACACAAACATTTAAAGCCATTTTGCCAAAATTACAAAAGTAATAAATAGAGATATAGTTTAAAAAATTGGTCATATTTTTTTATTTTAAAATATAAAAAAACAGCTCAATTCTGAATCTGTTTTCGTCAAATAAATTGGGTATCGATTCAACTATAATCGATTACAGAAGAAAAAAGAAAAGGTTTGCACTAGTTAATTAAGTCAAAGTATTATAGTGCATACTATTGAAGTTGTAAACAATGAAGTGCATTTAAATAAAGTTACCTATTTACATTCATAGCAAAAATATGAATTAATAGGTATCTGATAAACCAAAATGATTATCGATTTCGTATTTAGTGAAAATAAAACATATTTTTATTGATAGGTACCATCTTTTAATAAATACATATGTGTAATACATGATAACTATTGATAGTTAGTCTGTTGACAGCATGAATACATCAGTCAAGTCTTTAGAACTCTATATACGGTCATCAAATTGTCCGATTGCCATATCGTGTTGCTCATGTCATTTGTACGAGGTAAATATATAATAAAATAAATATGATTTAATACTTAGTCCTTAAAAGGTGAACATTGTAATAATTTACTGCCTGTTAATCATCATAATAGTCTTGTAAAGTTTTCTCTTTGTATGACATTAGACTCACATTGCTTTTTTTTTAATACGTCTTGGATGGCAAACAAGCATCTGCAGTCTGCCTAATGGTAAGTAGTTACCGTAACCTATGGACGCTTGCAACACCAGGAGCACTCAAGAGCGTTGTTGACACTACCCCAGGCCCTCATCCGGAACTCTACCTTATTCACCACAGAATCACAACACTACTTGAAGCCAGTATTATTTACCTGTTATCTTCTGTAAGGTTGAGGTTCTTCCTCAGTCGGGCAGCTCCAGATTTTGAGCAGGATATATATATTTTTTGTATAAGTAGGTCGGCAAACAAGCATACGGCTCACCTGATGGTAAGCGATTACCCTAGCTTATAGACGCCTACAACACCAGAAGCATCGCCAGCGCGTTGCCGACCCTATCCCCAATTCTCACCAGGAATAATTGGATATTTCCTCCCGTGTCCTATCTCAATAATGTAACGTACCATTCTACTGTAGGAGCATGACAATGTCCTACTCGTAGAGAGGTCGGTAGAGACTCTTATATTTCTCTTCTGTAATAGAGAGGCGTTCGAGCGTAATCAAGCACGCTATTTCTTTACTGTTTTGCGGATTTTACTGTCACAGATGTTTTTAATAGAACTTTAATGACAAAATCGCATGAAAAACGTCTTATTTTGATTCACGCGCTTTTACCCGTCTACGTTTTTAAGAAGAGACCATAAAATACGACAGCTAACACGCTATTAATACTTCTACTACTAGACAAGAAAGCTTTTTTCCTGTGTATTTTTAAAGCTCCGTTATAAGTTCATAGTACGAGTAGGTATGTTATCCTGTAACCTAAGAAACAATTTTTATATTCATCTTCTTAGAATCCCTTAGGATATATTCTAAATTAGTGTGTTTAAACATATAAACTCTCTCGTTTATGTTCCACAGTATAGATTTAAGCCAGTAAGCAGATAATTTTCATTAACTTTCACATGCAAAGCATTTTATTCTATAATAATTACATATTCTCAGTATAGTATAATGTATAAATACTCGAATAATATATAATAGGCCAATTTAATCCAGGCCATGAACAAAGGCTTTTTCGGGGAGCTTAGACAAAGGAGGCAGCTCTCAAAGACTACCTGTTGGCATCGTGCCCAATAACCCAACAAACTCATAGGGATGATATTAAAATGGTTATAATAATTTGTAATTAAATTTAATATATTACATACAAAACTATCCTGCGCACACCTCTATATATAAAAGTAAGTACTACATATACACATGCATACGTCATTACCACTATTATAACAAATCGAATGACATGTCATACGAAAAAAATTGCAATACTGGTACTAGAATAAAATAGAATGTATGGCATCTTTTGATTATCGATTTTAATATTTTGTAACTAAAAATACAGCTAATAAATATAATTAAATTTAGTGACGAATAAAAAGAAAACTGCAAATTTTTTTTAGTTTATGACGTTTAATATTATTTAAACGTAGAACGTAGTCACATAGATCGTTTTAATAGCTATGTTCAGTAGTTGTTTTTTTCGTCTGTTATCATTGACCTCGTTAAACACTCTCGTTATAAAACGTCCTTACAAACGAATTTGTTATTATAAATGATAACGGATCAAACATTTTGTTGAATAAATAGTAACACCATAGTTAGACTTCTGTGCAAATAAAACGCCATATTTTTCTATAAAAATAGTCGAGTAAATACGTGTTAGTAGATACCTATAACTCAAAAAGTAGGTAACCGAGTACACGGCAGATTTCGATCAAATTTGAATAGGACCACATGACTATTATGAAATCGGTTCACTCAGTAAAAAGTTATCAGGAAAAGAAATTACAGTCAAACTAAGAAACTTTTACTTTTTCAAGTTGGTTAAAAATCACAATTGAGCATCTAAAATAAATTGTGAAATTGTGTTCAAGTCTACATTTTATTTTCTATACTAATGGCAAGTGTGTTCTTACTTATAATTTTATTTTGTTTTTGTTTCTTTACTTTCATATTTTAGATGTTTTTGTTTTTAATGTAGCGTCCAATTTTTTTTGCCTTGTGCTTGTAGTATAACTAATACTACTAACTAGTATAACTGAGGTAGGGCACAGCAGGAAATTTCCTGCTCAAAATATGGAGCAGCCCGACTGGGATAGTACCTCGACCTTACAGAAGACCACAGCTAAATAATAATGTTTTTAAGCAGTATTGTGTTCCTGTTGGTGAGTAAGGTGACCAGAGCTCCTGGGAGGGATTGGGGATAGGGTCGGCAACGCGCTTGCGACGCTTCTGGTGTTGCAGGGGTCTATAGGCTACGGTAGTCACTTACCATCAGGTGAGCCGTACGCTTGTTTGTCGACTTAGTAACATAAAAAAAAAGTAGTAGGTAGTACGTACCTACATCGCGAAAGTAAAAAAAAGGATTTTTTACGCACTTCTTTATGCACGCTTGACTTGGGGAGTAGTTGGTGAATGCGTGACGAGAGCGTTACGAAAAAAGTGCTTAGGTAACAGTCGACTGATAAATGTATACCTATTTATTTTAAATAAAAGAAAACATATAATGTATTTAAATATTACAATTTACATCAAGACTCGAGACGAGAA
Source organism: Melitaea athalia (assembly GCA_905220545.2). NCBI lineage: Eukaryota > Metazoa > Arthropoda > Insecta > Lepidoptera > Nymphalidae > Melitaea > Melitaea athalia. Next base: position 3,434,544 of record HG992179.1, read on the forward strand.
TCTACAACCTGAAGCAGACACCAGGAATCCAGGATCATTGCTAACCCCGATTAACAAGAAGGGTAACGTTTTTCGCGCGTATCTTGTCAGTATGCATGTATGTAATATTCCTTATTAACTTTTTTTATCTCATATGTTATAAACCGCTAAACTGATTTAAATAATTAAAATACCATTAGATTCGTCTTTATTGGCCAAGTGTTCTTAAGTGTTCTTAAGTGTGTTAATAAAAAAAATCAACATGACAACAGTAACTATGAGACGCTACAGTTTAATATTTTTGATACTGCAATATGGGTATCTTATTAAATTACTCAAAGGTAATTACTCAAATGGTAGTCATGGTCTAAGATCCGGGATATAGCAAAATATTCCCTCATCTGTTAATTAGATGAAACAATTCTTTATAGGCTGATTTCAATATTGTGAATTTCCATAAGTCTGCTGCAAATAATAATACTTAAAAAAAAGGTTTCAGGTTACTGACCTGGCTGCAGGTAAGTATAGCAATCATAGAGATGGATGCCTACTATAGTCAGGTATATAATGTAAAATATTGACGGTTTTAGCTTACTACGTGTAATTAACATGAGAGGGAAAAGATAATTTTTTTAAGTATTATTATTTGCAGCAGGCTTGTGGTGGCAGAGGTTGTTTTTATAAATTCACAATATTGAAATAAGCTTATAAAAAATTGTTTCATCTAATTAACAGATGAGGGAATATTTTGCTATATCCCGGATCTCAGACCATCACGAGAATTTTGAAATAGTATATCGTGACCATGTTTAAAAAATACAGCAGGTTTTTTTTCTTTTCATTTATTTTATTTAAAGTTATTTACTACGCAGTTGGTTTTTTTAATGTATTTATTATTGTTTAATTGTGTTTATAGAAAATCCAGTTTCGCATATCTCTGAAATTAAACCTATTCCAGTATCAGCAATATTAAGTCCGGGTGGTAGTCAACGTGATACCGAAATATCACCCGGGTTCAGATATGAATTGACATTTATTATATCAAAAAAAAAAAATTTATCAAACTCGTGCGACTTGCTATAATATATAAACATTCGAGTAATATTTGTAAGTAATCGATATACGCAATACACGCGACTCTGTACACGATAGGTCTTAATATTATTTATTTTTTATAGCTAGAACGTTTTTTTATATTCAGCCTCTATTACGTGACATTTACAAAACAATCTGTCCGCTTTTGAGGACATTAAACATTTACAATAAACATTTTATAGCCTAAGCTACCTGAAAAAGGCTGCACAATAGAAACAAAAATTATCTTAAATATGTATAACTAGGTCGGCAAACAACCGTCCGGCTCACCTGATAGTATTAGTAAGCGATTACCGTAAGTGCGTAGCTTATAGACGCCTGCAACACCAGAAGCATCGCAAGCGCGTTCCAACCCTATCCCAATCCCCCACAGGAGATCTGGTCATCTTACTCACCATCAGGAACACAACACTACTTGAAAACAGTATTACTTAGCTGTGATCTTCTGTAAGGTCAAGGTACTACCCCAGTCAGGTTGTTCCATATTTTGATTGGAAATTTCCTGCTGTGCTCTACCTCAGTTAGTTAGTTAAGTTATGCAATACAATTAGTTTATCGTTCATGATTACTTTTCCGCTCATAATTTGTAACAGGATGTTTTATAACATCTATTATTCTATCTTTTTATAACTCCAGGTTCAAATACCACAAACAAACAAACATACAAGCTTACAAAGTTTTCTGATCTTTTGTGTAGGTATATTTACTAAAAACGGAACTAGGTCGCTTACTTAACCTTACTGATTATGATAAATTAAAAACATACCTAATGTGGAAACGCAATCTTACTCTATTCATGATGACTTCCAACTAACAAACAGTCAAATGGGCATGACGACAGTATCAAAAAATCGTCAATTTAATGATTTTAGGGGAGCACTCATATTCAAAAAAACCAAAATACTGGTTTTGTTTTATGTAAAATAATAATTACACAGGCGGGTTTTTTGTTTTCTTTTAATTATTATTTTATTTATGTCTTTTTAGTTAGACAAATTACGTAATCAGTTCAATTCATTAAAATAGTTTACATCATGTGGTTGATTAAGTAATTTATTAACGACGAAAAAAATTAGCCGTTCTAAAGTTGCCACGTATATATCATTTTTATGTTTGACCGAGCATAACTTTTTACAGAGTAGTCCGAAGTTGATAATTCTTTTTTTATGGGAAAGGCTACACCCCGAAATTGACCGTCGGACGTTGCCTAGGAGGCGAGGAAGAAGCTCGGCTCGCATCTTGCTTGCCTTAGGCATGGGAAAGAGCAAAGTCAACATTTTTTAAACTCTCTTATTGTATTTCTTTATTATTATTACAGTAATAATAATCATAATATACATTTTTGAAATCCTTGTATTGAGCCCTTTAATTTGATACCCATATTATAGTATTCTAAAAAAAAAATTATTTCTTCATTAACTACAATGGCTTCGCACAGCCGCCATGTTTGTTTTTTTTTAATGTCACCTATCTATAAGAACACTTGGGCTGCTAAGACGAATCTAACGATATCTCAATTATACAAATCCATTCAGCGGTTCTAGAGAAATCAGGTAATTAAGAATATTACATACATACATACATACAAGATACGCGCGAAAAACATAACCCTTCCTTGGCAGTCGGGTAAAAAGTAAGGCCCACATTATATTCTGATGTCAGAACCGACGCCATGACACTTGCAGCCGTTTTGCCGCTACATTGAAAACATATTAGAAAAATAGTTTTAAACTTCCTTAAACTTAAGTTTATTACCGAAATATAGGTATTTTCGTAAATAGTAAATGTGTACCCACATTATGGAAGAGGTTTTCAAAATCTTTCGTCATGCCCATTCAATATGGATTACATTTTATACAGTCTCTGATTTCGCTTACTATATAGAGATAGAATTTTGACATAAATTTTGTGCGAATTGTGTCAGAATTTCGCGGCAGAATTTTGAAATAATCTTTACACAAATTTTGTCAGAAATCGATTATTGTAGAATTATTATATTATATTGTAGAATTCGGAAGCAACCAACTATTGTAAGTAAGAAAACTAATAAAAGAAATTATTATTGAGACCAGCTGATGATAAATTATGACCGAACATCGCAAGTTTTTCCGTACCTACTGTGACATGATTCTTAAAAACTTACCTAAATAAATAAAATACATATTTCCAATACTTTACAAGTATATTTTTTGTATAGGTACTTATGAGTAATGAAGCTCATATTGTAAACAAGCTACCTTATAGGGTTCTTATAAAATTTATTGGAAACAAATGTGACGAAAATGACAAATATATATGTGTACTTAGACTTGTACCTAATTAAAATAGGACTTCTCTCGTTTCTAACTGACTTTCAAAAAAGGAGGTTCTGAATTCGATTGTTAATTTACAAAACGTAATTCTCCTTTCTATCTTCATTAACTTATATCTCCCTCTCAACTTCCGTTCGCCTCTCTCGATCACACATTTCGTAACGCTCTCGTTACGCATTCACCAGCTTACTCCCCAAGTCAAGCGTGCGTTTAAAAAGTTCCACACAGTTTTGATAACCACCAAATTGAACTGAACTGCGTAGAGTACCTAACTGCACAAAAAATTCTCAACAACGAAAAAAATTCCAAATACCTATTTTGAATATGGAACACGACGCGCGTTCAAAACAGTAGGGCGTGGTCCTTGTGAGGCGCGTTCACCAGCCAACCCACCTTGACCTATGCGAACCGAGACTGGTACCCCGAACACCTCAGAATTTTTAAGCAGCGAGACGGGGTGGGGAGTTTTTATTAATCTGGTCGTACTTTTAGCGCAGCATGTTCTATTTTTGTGCCGCGTCCACGCGAGGAGCGCGTGGCTTTGTTTTGCTCAGACGCCATCTTGGATAACAGTCTCACACGCATGTAACGTGAACAATTTCGTATAAGATTTATCTGTCACCAAGTACCTAAGTGTTGTGACGAGATTCCGTTTATCAGTAGTAAATAATGACTTTAATTAGTGTAATTTTGTTGTGTACATTAATTAAACTTGCACACGGTGATAGCGATAAAATATTTGTATGTCTGTGAGTAGGTATACCTAATAATGTTGTTAGTGATGATAAACAAAATCTTTGATGATAAATACATGTTTGTTTACTATTTTTCTGTATGAGATAATATGTACAACCAGTACAACGTCCCTTTTTATACAACTGAGAACTGACTCATTATTTTTATTAAATATTTTGTTCTGTGTAGTCATAGATCTATGTGTAATGTAATTTTACAAATTATTTCAGATACTTTGGCTCGATTGACTGAATAATGTTTGTCATAAATAAACTACTAAATGTTATATAATTTTTTAAAATATAATTATGATAATTTGAAAAGCACGTATTTAATTTTTTTTTAATATTTTTCTATCAAAATTGTGCAAAACCCTCCTGAGAGGTGTTGAGCCGACGACGATCCACCGCCGACTGAAGCCAAGACCACTACGGAGCTCCCACATCGACTATCACGGTGATAACACCGACCAGTTCGGATGACCTCTCACAAACACGCCGCATTGAACAGCTCTGAGCAATTTCGTGGAAGTAGGGCGATCATCACCGCTGGTTATAGATTAGACCTGCGCTTACGCAAATGGCTCATGGCATGCGAATGTCAACAGATAACGTGTCTATATTGAATCAAGGGTCGGGTCACTGTTTGTTTAGTTCATTTATGTAAATATGTAATTAAATCATACTATTTTCCTTTTTTGTGATATATTTTCATAGACTGTAATGATGACAGTAGACCGACGTATAATGTAATCAAATAGAACATAGAATGACATATACATAACATAAAAATTAATTAATTAACTTACTTACGTACAGTCAAACTTCACTTCAGCCTATCGCAGTCCACTGCTGGACATAGGCCTCCCCAAGGTTGCACCAGACATCCCAGTTTTCCGCAATCCTCATCCAGCCTACGCCGGCAATCTTACGTAGATCGTCGGTCCAACGGGCCGGAGGACGTCCCACACTGCGCTTCCCAAGATGTGGTGTCCACTTCAGGACCCGACTGCTACAGTGGCCATCGGTCCTACGACACAGGTGACCGGCCCACTGTCACTTCAACTTGCTAATTCTGAGGGCTATGTCGGTTACTTTCATTCTCTCGTGGGTAATCTAATTTCTGATCCTACCTGTAAAGGAGACCCCAGGCATAGCCCGTTCCATTGCGCGTTGAGCGACTTTAAACTTGTGGACTCCTTTGTTAGTGTCCACGTCTCGGCCCAGTATGTTAACACAGGCAGGATGCATTGCTCGAAGACTTTTGTCTTCAAGTATTGCAAAATCTTCGAAGTTAAGACTTGACGAAGCCTCAAACACCGCCCAGCCCAACCGAATCCTCCTATCAGTAAAACTTCATCATTAGCAATTATTTCTTAGCAACGTTGACTTAGTGATAATTGAGCAAAAAGTATTAACTGCGCAAAAACAAATATACATAATTTGATTAGCTTATTTAGTATATAAACAGTAGTATCTCACATTTAACAGCTTTATGATCACAAGAAAAACTCACGTAATTAAAGCCTTACTTAAATTTTACAATATTTGTTACAAAATACTTGTGACTATAGACTATTTTAAATAAAAAAGTATTAAAATGTATGTGTGTGTTTGTGAAACTTTATAAATTTTTTTATCTTCTATATATTTTAAAGCTGTTTCATACAATTTAAAAAAAAATCTTATCGCTCAGCGTGCAATGGAAAGGGCTATGCTTGGGGTTTCTCTCAAGGGTAGAATTAGAAATGAGACTATCCGTGAGAGAACGAAAGTAACCGACATAGCGCACGGAATTAGCAAGTTGAAGTGGCAGTGGGCGTGGTCATCTGTGTCACAGGACCGATGGCCGTTGAAGCAGACGGGTCCTGGAGTGAAGACCGCGTCTCCGTCTCGGCAAGCTCAGTGTAGGACGTCCTCCGGCCCGTTGAACCGACGAGCTACGTAAGATGCCGGTGTAGGCTGGATGAGGATTGCGAAAAACCGGGATGTCTGGCGCGATCTTGGGGAGGCCTATGTCCAGCAGTGGACTGCGATAGGCTGAAGTGAAGTTTGACTGTACGTACTGAACTGACTGACTGACTGATAGCTTAAAATATGCGTTCACATTAATTCATGGAAAAATACAGAACATGTACATGTATAATTAAATAATAGGTATATCATGAAGTTCCGATAATAAACATTGTTGGCAATCTTATCTCCTCGTGTGCTTAGGATTTATTACAGAACATGTTTATGTACCCACGTATATTTCATTAATTATTATTATATGGCACGTTATAATGTCGGATGTTGAGCTCAGGTATGGATCTACGATTTTTTGCAATCGTGGAAGATATTTATTATGCACCAGCATTTAAAATAATTATTATTAATAACTAAGAAGACGCCGCGTTGGCGCAGCGGTCACAGCACTGGTTTGTGGCTGTTGCGCGGGCGGTTGCGGGTTCGATCCCCGCACACGACAACATTTGTATTGGCCCACTATTGGCCATACAAATTTTTGCCGTCGTCTGGGTGTTTGTGCAGTCCTTGTGGGTCTCCTCACCGTGCTTCGGAGAGCACGTTATATTAAGCCGTAGGTCCCGGTTGTTATCATGTACACCCGATAGCGATCGTTACCTATTCATAGTAGGGAATATATCCGCCAACCCGCATTGGAGCAGCGTGGTGGATTAAGCTCTGATCCTTCTCCTACACGGGGAAAGCCTATGCCCAGCAGTGGGATATTACAGGCTGAAGCGTAAGCGTAAAAAGAAGTTATTTGAAGGCAAGCTTATCATTGAATTACATTTTGTTATAATTTTGTGTCCATTAAAAAAAAAAATATCCACCCGCTGTCGACACTTCGGTTCACTCTTACAATGACATTCGGGGCTAAACAATCTTAAGTTATTAATATTCTAGTTTTATATAATTTATATTTCTTCTGTAATAAATAGCTTGACAAATACATACTTCAAACCAGTTGCATGTTTTAAGTAGCGTCCTGGACGGCCTGGACCACTAAATTTTGCGCCCTATAAATTAAGGGGACCTAACTATCAGAAAATATCGATTAATAAATAATCGGTAATTTTTCTTTATACCTACAATAAATCGATTAATATACCTGATTAATAAAATTATCGAATTATTTTTAAATTTTTCGGCTGACCTTTTTTACGTAAAAATCGATAGTTTTTCACATCCCTAATACGTATGCTCGATTTGCGCCGCCCCTCGGTCGTTCTCTATTCTTATATTAGACGAGCTGTGCCCCGCGATTTCACCCACGTTAATTTAAGAAAAAAGAGGTACTAAAATATTATATAACCTATAGCCTATCTCGATAAATGGGCTATCTAACACTGAAATAATTTTTCAAATCGGACCAAGTAGTTCTTGAGATTAGCACAAACAAACTGTTCAGCTTTATAATATTAGTAGGTATAGATTTGACAAAATAATTTGTTGCTATGATAGAAATATTGCTTGTCAGATGAGGTCACAGGCTAAAAAACTTCAAACTAAGATTTGTAAAACGGAACCAATTATCGTAAATAATGTCGAACTCGTCGTTATTAGCAACTTGACGCGGTATGACATCACGGCGTTATTATCACGAACTCTCAGCCTCCTAGTGATCTCCTTTCAGAAAATAAGTAAACAATATTTTGTTATTTACTTTTTTATGAATTTCACAATAAAATAACAAAATGTATGTATGTGTGTTTGTATGTATGTATGTTTCTATGTATGTATGGATGTGTGTATCTATGTATGTTTATATCTATACTCATATTTCCATAGGTATACTAATTTATTTATTTTGCACACCTACAAACGTCCGCTCTTGTACTTCCTAAGGTTGGCTGGTAGAGAATGCTTTTAGCATTAAGCTCGCCTTTTGTACAATTATGTATGTATTGTGCAATAAAGTATAAAATAAATAAATAAGTAAATAAAATAAAAATGTCTTCTTTATAAATATCTTATCTGTTTAAATACTTACAAAATACGCAATTACTATTCGAATTACATTAAACCAATTAAACACTTTGTTTACATAAATATTTACGTAACGTACCTAAATTAAATTATGAACTTAATTATGTCACGGTCTATTTTTGTTAATGTAACATTGTATTTGTAAGCTAAAAACAGATCACTATTTTCGCTTCTTCTACCATCGGCCCATTAGCTCAGTTGGTTAGAGCGTCGTGCTAATAACGCGAAGGTCGCGGGTTCGATCCCCTCATGGGCCATGTTCACTTTTTGTTTTTCTAATTTATCCCACTACTCTGCCAAATAAATCTTTTTAAAATTTTGTACTATCGTTTTGATCGAATTTGTAAAAAATCAATAAAATCTTTTTTTGTACTATAATGTTTCTACCTACCAAACTCGAGATAAATACTTTAATATTTCACAAGAATTATTAACTGCACAAAAACAGAAATAATAAAATTACATCTTCGTTTAAAACTTTTTATAAATATCTACCTAAATAACAAATAATGCAATAAAGTATATTAGTAGTCTGTAGTGCACTAATAATAATCTTCTTCATAGAAACAAGATAAAAGTCACATTGCTATATACAAACCGAAAGTCATTGTAAATATATCTTCAAACTGTCTGAAGTGGTAAAATTTCAAATATAATGATAATTAATTCCACATGATATCAAAAACCTCTCGAAACGAGTTAAAGTTGCAATGTAACGAATTAACGATATCCCCTTAATCTGATAGCGCTATCACTTATCCGAGCTTAATCGTAATCAGGCTTAATATAAAATGAAATGATTATTAACTTATACACAACGAATGATATAGCTAAATAAGACATTCATATTTATTAAATTTGAAAACTAAAAATACAATATTTAGTACTAAATTTTAAAATAAAATACAATTTAGTAATAATATCACAAAAAATTTAAATGTAACAAAGATTATATTGATAGATCATATTTACATGCACGACGTTTCGGATACTTTATGCAACCATGGTCACGGGAGGACTGGTCATGGTTGCTGGTTATCCGAAATATCGGGCATTTAAAAAAACTTAATTCACTTCAGCCTCTCGCATTCCACTGCTGGACATAGGCCTCCACAAGTTCGCGCCCGACATTATGGCGCGAACTCATATTTTTTGCCCATAGTCAACACGCTGGGCAGGCGGGTTGGTGATAGAAACCAAAAAGACTTAATAAACCGCGATAAAATCCGAAAAAGTTTTTTTTATTATAATGTTTGAAATTCGCGTAAACATTAGAAAACAACAAACTTTCGTTAAAAATATATAAAGACTATTTGTGTGAAAACTCTAAATTTCGAAAAGAAGCAAAAATTTGCCAATTATCTACTAGTTACAAGTTTAGTATTGTATCGTGTAGGTAGTGCTTTTGGTCCAAAACTCCAGATTACACCAGTTAGTTATCTGCGGTCATATGTCGAGACCTGACCCCCTCGCCCGCTGCCCGCTATTAGTGGTCGCCGATAAGGTTAATGTGTAATAAATTGTGTCTATGACTCGATTGATGAAACAATTCAAAAAATGTCATATAACTTCTAATTACAGGCAAAAAAAGAAATAGCGAAATTATTTTAAACCTACCAATAAAATGAATTACGGATTATTAGAATGGTCAATTTGGGATAAAATGTTTGTAGGTATCACACTTTCTGCTTAAATTCACTTCAACTTTAGTGTTATATTCTGTTAAAATTGTGATTGAAATAAATAAATAATTACTATTAAAATTACTTATTTTTATAACACTCAACATTTCAATCAAAAATCCAAAGCAATTTACTGATACTGTTACGAGAAACCTTTAATCAACTTCAATTCAAATTATTTCTACAGTAAGAAAAGAACTCAATTCTTATTTTTTTCCGTAGCTTTCTTTCTCAACTTCATTCCGAAAGCTTTCACGGTAACTCTGGCACTACAAATGTTCATAAATTAGTGTCTCTAACTAATTTTTAAAGAAAGAAAAATATACGTTTACTTTCTTTCATCATAAGTAAAAAAAGTTTGATAAATATAAACATACTAGCCGACCCGTGCCCACTTCGTTGGGCGTTATAATCCATTTCACATAAGAAGGGTACGGTGAAATTTGATATGTTCCAATACACTCTCACTATTTTCAGCAAATCAGATAAATATAAATGTTTTAAAATCACCAATTAATTTCTAAGGCAAATAATAATGCTTGATTAGATTGAATTGTTGACACGGCACGTCAGAGGGCGCAGGTTCAAATCCTGCTGATTTAAAATCTTTATATATTTTTATCTTTTTCCTTTTATCTTGTCACTCCTGCCGGGCTAGCATGCGTACAACGAGACAATCTCTTGACGAGAGAGATAGATAATGTCTTCATCGAGTATTTTCTCGATTACCCTAGCATGCGCACTACGAGAGACATAATTCTCTTCCGAAGACAAAACGGAACGGAAACGCCATGGTATACAAAAGATATTATAATAATTTATTTTATTTTTATTTTATTTGATTGGGAAACAAACAGCAGAAACAATAAAATTATATCACAAAAATATTAAAAGTACTTAAGCCAGCAAAGTTTCCACTACTATTTAATACAGTTATTACTTAACAACATAAACTTAAACTTATTACAAACTAAAAAAACTTCTATTCTTAACTTTTATCGCTTAATTTTATTCATTTTTAATTACTTAAACTTTTATTACTTTAACTTTAACTTTATTAAATATTAAATATATTTTTATTCTTTATATAATATTTATAATTTTAATATATTTCGTTTATCGTAGTCTTTCTAATATTGACAACGAGTAGTTTATCTTCTTAAAACGTCAAAATCACGTCAAAATTCGACAAAACTACGATAACTCAAATTTCTTGTTATCTCTTCAATTGTCGTGACGAGAAGAGTATCACGTGCACACATGCTAGCTACTGTAGACATAAAGAGATAATACGACAAAAGGAGTAGACAAACTTTTGTCGTGGCACGCATGCTAGCCCGGCTGAATAGTGTAGCTTTCTGTTAGCGAAAGAATTTTCATGATCGGATCAGTATTTGCGAAGATTACCCCGTATATACAAACAAAATTATAAACTTTACCTCTTTATAATATTAGTATAGATATAGATTTATCAAACATTTATTTGTCATATATTTCGTCTATTTATTTGAATTATTTGATAAGAGAACACACTTTTACTTATTGCAATTGCTAAGCACGCAATTAGAGAATTATGTAAAGGCGTGCCGTCACATCGTTACAGTCTGATAGTCACGGGGTCGAACCAGGTCCTCGCTCAACTAGATAATATTGAGAACACGCACACACACACACACATCAGCCTATCGCAGTCCACTGCTGGACATAGGCCTCCCCAAGTTAAAAGTTGTTCAAGTTCTCCCATTGAGAACATATTTCGCCATAAAAGAAATCGCTGTCCTTATTTTATTTTTCTTTATTTTAAGTAGGAATACTTATAAAACTATTGTGATAACAATTAACAGAATGTTATGACGATCTAGCAAGTTGGCGTTGATTTGTTCGTGTGAAAAAAAGTCAGAGGAGAGTAAAGTCATAAATTCATAATTTTGTACTTTCCTAGTACGGCTTACGTCGCCCCTCGTACTCTGTTTGTGCCGCCGAGCTATGGCCCTTTTGGCCCTAGGGTAAATACGCCCATGCTACTAAGCATTAAAAGCGGAAGTTGAATTGGCAACGCGTTTGTGCTCGTACTGTTCCTAGTATTGTTCCATAAGATAATAGCTTTTCTACTAAGGTATCGAGCAGCCCGACTGGGGTAGTACCTCGACCTTACAGAAGATCACAGCTAAATAATACTGTTTTCAAGCAGTGTTGTGTTCCTGTTGGTGAGTAAGGTGACCAGAGCTCCTGGGGGCGGGAATTGGGGATAGACAACGCGCTTGCCATGCTTCTGGTGTTGCAGACGTCTATAAGCTACCGTAATCGCTTACAATCAGGTGAAAAGTACGCTTGTTTGCCGACCTAGTTATATAAAAAAAAATGGTAACCACTTAACGAAAGACCAATCGAACAAAATATAAAAGAAAGTTAATATTTCTTTCCTATTACTTCACGTTAGAAAAAGAATGATACGCCCACGACACAGTTCGTTGGCACCAACTAGTAATAAAGTCAGCAATTGACACGCAAAGCTATTAATTTAAACAAGTTGTTTTAATCATAACACCGTGATGGAATTAGCTTTAGTGGGGGTTAGGGGCCTGTGTTTCAGGCCAATTAAATAAACGAACTTTTCGAACGATAACTTAATATTTATTTGAAGCGACTCATTTGGCTAAAAAAACTTATCATCACATCACATAACAACATCAAAAATCTTTATAATATACTAGCTTCTGCGCGCGACTTCGTCGGCGTGGACTCCGCTCCTATTGGTTTTAGCGTGATGACACATAGCCTATAGCCTTCCTCGATAAATGGGCTATCTAACACTGAAAGAATTTTTCAAATCGGCCCAGTAGTTCCAGAGATTACCGCGTTCAAACAAACAAACAAACAAACTCTTCAGCTTTATATATTAGTATAGATTTATTCATGAAATCTTAATTACAAGTATTATAATTATGTACTCGTACCTACTGTCTCTGTAATAACTTATATAAGGGAAAATTATTATGGAAATAACTCACAATTTCCCAAGTTATTTAACTAAGATTTCACATAAAATCATTTCATATATATATACATATACATATTAATCGTATAGGTGAAAAGTGAAGAAAACCAAAATTTTTAAAAAGCTTGATACGAACTTAATAATTAAGACCCTCAATAAACTGTCACGCAGTTTAGCAGGTAAACAAATTGTAAAATATTTGGTCCAAGACAAAGTTTATTTATTTATTCTCATAATATATCTCAAGACATTCTTCTTAACAATAAAACATTAAAGAAATACGTGTTTGTTCTACTTTTTTTCGAAATCTCAAAATGATAATAAGTCATGTTTATATAAAAGTGTTAATACTGATAAGAAAAGCTTAAAACCTAAATAAAATTAATTATATTACAAGAAAAACTGTTGAATGATGTAATTTCAAGCAAATTAAATGACAAATATTACGTCAATTATTATTATCAAAATGCAGTTCCATATTACTGTCTCTATTTACTTCCTTTACAACGATGTCTTAGGTATTCCACAAGCACCTTGAATAACATAAACACACTGATAACAAAATTTATCTTTGATAAAGTTAAGTATTACTGAAAAATTTGCACGTTTTTAACGTGAAAACCAAAACATTGTTATGAAATACTTATATAAGCGATAGCACTCAAAGAAACCAGCAAAACTGTTTCAAAAACTAAACTGTTGTTTCACTTCACTCACTTCAGCGTATCGTAGTCCACTGCTGGACATAGGCCTCCCCAAGTTCGCGTCAAACATCCCGGTTTGCTGCAATCCTCATCCAGCCACCACTGGCAATCTTACGTAGATCGTCGGTCCAGCGGGCCGGAAGGCGTCCAACACTGCGTTTGCCACCAAGCTGTCTCCACTCCAGGATACGTCTGCTCCAGCGGCCATCGGTCCTACGACACAAGTGACCAGCCCACTGCCACTTCAACTTGCTCATTCTGTGGGCTTTCGATTTTAAAAAAGAATAATCGAAATTGGTCCACCCAGTAAAAAATTCTGGGGTAATATACATAAAAAAGAACCTCTGCCTCTTGTACATTTCTCTGTAAATATTGTTGTTCTGTGCTCCTTTAAGGTGCGCAATAAAGTGCACTTTTATCGTATTGAATTGTACTTTAATAGTACTTGTATTATATAGCAAGGATACTTCACTAGTCGGCTGCTCCAAATTTTGAGAAAAAAAATTAAAAAAAAAACCGTCAGCGTCGGATCACGTTCTAGCTTTACTAGGCAGTCACAGGACTTTCAATTTGTTCGAATTATAAATCGCCTGTGGTATTATAATGCATGTTTAACAAAAGGCACATGGCCACTTTGACCCCGTGGATGTTGATTAAAAAAAAAATTGACACTTATTTTCTGACGTGTCCTATCTCAATAAAACAGCCTTAAGGTAGCGTATAAATAATTTACTTTTGAATACCACGAGCTTTATTTATGGGCTATGGCAGTAGAGTGAAAAGTGCGTGAGTTTGTTCTTCTTGTGTTACATTACACTAATATTACTCTTATCGGGTGCATGATTCACACAATTACATCAGTTGTATGCGGCTTATGACAGTGTGACATGCAAGCTGCATACTGCCAACCATTAACATGTTTTGAATGCCTGTATATTTCACAATAACAAATAAACCACAAGTAATATAAAATATCCACAATATCCCATCATGCACTCGACTGAACTTAATAAGTATTGGCTATTCGATTCCTGGACACGAAAACCTTAGTAACGGTCTTCTGATTACCTAAACATTATTAATCCCTAACAAGTAATAAAATACACTGTTTCCCAAAGTGACTTCCTGGTTTTTATTACGAAAATAACAGAGAAAGATCTACAGTCGGCAAAGTTTTGAGAACAATTTCTCTAAATTGAAATTAAGTCCGTAGTTCTTAATTATTATTAGGAACTACGGACATCGCGTAAAACAACAGGATTTGAATTTTTTTAAGCCAATTAATATTAAAAAAAAATCCTAATAATAAAAATATACTTTATTGTACACAAATGACATGACATGAAAAAAGACGAACATTTTGCAAAAAGAGCTATCCATTTCAGACAACTTTTAGGAAAAGGACAGAGACAGACCTCAAAGTGTAAATATAAAAGTACACAACATTCACACGATAGATAGCAACAAGTGTATCGTTATCACTATCAATATTAATAACAACACTATCAGCGCTATCTCGCGATACTATTGACAAAATAATCAAGCAACACGACCGACACGCGTGATGGAATACTTTACAATAATAACAAACGTGAAGATTACTGATGAAGAAGAAAAACTTATATGATTCATTTTTATAAATTACCGAATAAACGCTTCACACATAACTGTCCCCATTGGGGTAAAAACCCCAAGAGGATTTGAAAACACGCAATCACAACCATCTAGATTCTAGACCATGACTAACATCTGTATGAACTTATTTACAAGTACATATTTGTCAATAGCTGAAGCGTACACACTTCTTTAGGCAGCTAGTTTTTTTTGAAGTGAAGCTTCTTTAAAATCGCTGTGATTTCAAACCGGATGCAACGGGAAAACGACAGGGAAGGCCGCGCCGCGCTGCACGCCGCACTACTTTGTAAATCTATGTAAATAATTTTAAATTAGTTTGCCAAAGAAGTTTCACTTCTGACATGTGTACTTTGTACACAAGCAATTTTTCTTTAGTTGTAGCATTCTGCTGGTGAAAGAATATGCTAAATTGATGTGGTAGTTCATGAGATGACTTCTACAAACCAACAAACTAGCTTAGAAATGGTACCTCTTTATTATGTTACTACTTAGTAATATTAATATTATAAAGGTCTACTACTAATTTAGTGTTTGATCTAGGGGGTTTCAGTTGTGTTTATATTTACTCCGAGGACATACCTATTAACGTGGTTCAATAAGTCCCGAGACTAAGTACTAAAAAAAGGTCTTTTTTATAAAATTAATTTTTATTCATCAACATAGTCTCCTCCAAGAGCGATACAGTCCCTCCAACGCTTTTCTAACTTTTCTATCCCATGTGTGTAGAACGATTTGTCTTTGGCTTCAAAAGAAGCCTCCGTTGCAGCGATAACTTCACTATTTGAGTCAAATTTCTTACCCTGAAGCATTTTTTTGAGGTCTGCAAACAGCCAATAATCGATGGGGGCCAAGTCTGGCGAATAAGGGGGATGAGAAAGCAATTCGAAGCCCAATTCGTTAATTTTGGCCATCGTTCTTACGGACTTGTGACAAGGCGCGTTGTCCTGGTGAAACACCACTTTCTTTTTGTTCATGTGAGGCCGTTTATCCGCAATTTAGTACTTCAATCGCTCCAATAAGCACATATAATAGTCACTATTTATATTTTGCCCCTTTTCAAGGTAGTCGATTAAAAGTATTCCATGCACATCCCAAATAATAGACGCCATAACCTTACCGGCCGATTTCTGAGTCTTTGGACGCTTCGGGCGGCTTTCACCAGCCGCTCTCCACTCCGCTGCCTGTGAGTGAAATGATATTATCCAAGTTTCATCCATTGTTACATACCGACGTAAAAAATCCTTTTTATTATGATTCATCAGCGCCAAACATCGCTCTGAATCATTGATACGTTGTTCCTTTTGATCAGTTGTAAGCAAACGCGGCACCCACTTAGAAAAAAGCTTTTTCATGCCCAAATTTTTATGTAAAATAGTGAAAACACTACCAGCTGAAATCTTCACTATCTCGGCTATCTCTCGCACTTTTACCTTCCGATCTTCCAATACGATTTTGAGGACTTGGTTAATATTTTGTTGAGTCACTGCTTCATTTGGACGACCTGAGCGTTCCCCATCATTGGTGTCCATGCGACCGCGTTTGAAGTCGGCATACCACCGACAAATGGTTGCTTTAGAGGGAGCTGATCCTGCATAACATTTTATAAACCATTGCTGTGCTTCAACGGTATTTTTTCCCATTAAAAAACAATGATTTATCAACACGCGAAACTCGTTTTTTTCCATTGTATCGAAATTACAACCATAGCGTCACTTAAATGTTTCAAAATCAATAATTTTATTGTTCCATTTTTAAAAATTTGACACATATTCTTGTATTGATAGCCAGTACTTTATAAAAATCAAAAGAGTTTTTAATATAAGGTCAGGGTGGCTAATTCCGGCATAGTTTTTTTTCGACTTACATTTCAGTGCCCGTATCCGATGAACGTTTTGATTTATGGTCAATGTGATGGTCTCATGAAAATAACAATGTTGTAAGCTTTCAAATACAGTGATCTTATTTAATTAAACTATCACCAGTACCAGAATATACAACTTTTTTTAAAACTTGACCAGTAGACGGATTTTTTCTTCTAAATCGGGAAAATCCGTCATACTGGAAGAATTTATTGAAATCTTTAGTTGTTTTAAGAAAACACGTAATAATGACATGCGTTCGTAAGAGACAGTCAATTCTGTGCTTAACGACTTTAAAAATAATGTCTCTATCAGGTTAAATAGGTAAAAATCATTTTTCGGGGCTATTTCGGCATATCTAAAGAAGCAGGGGTGGTCAACATATTTTAGTGGAGCGTTGTTAAATATTTTTATTATATTCGATTTGAGTGAGTTGGGTGATAGAGTGCAATCATGTTATTTATGTAACTTACATGTTTAAAATCATCTTAAATTAACATATGTAATGTTCATTCCCGTAATATTCTTGTGAGATAAACAAGTTTATGCTGACGACGTCGCGGATGAAATAAACACTTTAATTTAGCAAACTTAAGATAAAAGCACACAGAAAAATATGTAATTATCTGGATAAAGTTAAGGTACCTTCATATAATAAAAATACACATTTGGTATCGTAAATAGTTTTAATTCAGTAACAAACTTAAAACCTGTCAAAATCAAATGGTATTTTAGTCTTAATAAAGTTAACAATCAGTCATAATTATATTCTCCAACAATATTTAACACTTCTACAATCCAAAGCCATATGTTTCCACAATATGAAGACAGGATGCAAGATTCATTTCAACTTCGGAAGATAGAGTGGTTTTCCTTCCAATCATATTGGAACGTCTTTTTTATGTACGTGGTCCATTATTGTCAATTTTAGAATTTTATATACTTGTGCAACTTTGTAACCACTTAAGGTACCATTACGCACTGCTAATACGGCTTCACGTAGTTGATTTTTATCATAAGCACCTCTATTTGTACGTCTTGTATATGTACCTACGTACCATAATGAATGACAACGACGTCTAGTTGAACTGAAACAATTTAATTAATTCAATTTAGTACCAACCGAATTATCTAAATTCACTATATATTGTATACATACAATGACTATTTGTGATCATTAAAAAAACATTAAAAGAACTCCAAGTAAGTACATATACTGAATATTGAATGGTTCTCTTTTAAAAAGTTGGGACAAAAAAGGTTTACGATCTCTGAAATGGGGCAAATTCGACATATGACGATCTAGCCCCATTCAAAATAGACGGAATTATGCACTTAACGATTTCGAGGGTATTAATTTGTTACGTTGAATAATCTAATCATTTGCAGCGTTATCTTGCAAAAGAATACACGAAACCTTTACAAGGACCCTACACTATATATATAGAATTCATTCGACACTGTAAGTTGCATAATTTTAAACTTACCTTCGAAAATACAGCAGCGTGTGACACTCACATTTCACTTTAAAAAAGCAACTGAACTTTGAAGACTGTTTTAACCCATTTTTATAGCGACTACCGCCATCTAAGGAATTTTATTTGAAGTTAAAAGCAATGCTGTCTTACCGACACTTCTACAAACGCTGCAACTCGACTGTAACGAGCATAATTTCAAGTAGACGGTTACGCCCCATAGACGGAATTAGCCACCCTGACCTTATGCGCCATTTCCAGGTTAGTCTCGGGACTTATTGAACGATCTAATATGTAGGTCCTTATAAGCCTTAGGGTGACTATATTATTAATAAACAACAATCCAAAACTAAAATTTTTTTTAAAGATCCTATAGACATATAGATAGATTTAGACTAAGCCTGTTGAATAATAAACTTTTTCTTTTCTTGGAACCTGGCATATGACTCTTTCCACGTGTAGGAGAAGGATCAGAGCTTACGCCGCTAATGTAAAGCTTATGTAGTACAATTACAGAAATTGTAAGCTTTACGATGGATGTAAAATAAAATCATCTATAATTACTTAAACTGCCAGCGCCTAATTAAGTCTTACCAAAATAGACATTCCATTTTTCGTAATATACCTACTAGTAATTCAAGTGACTGCCATATCATAAAAGATTTCAGAATAACCCTGAGATAAGATCGACTTAAGCTCTTAGAAAACGATATGATATACATTGTATTTGAATAAGAGGACAGTTACGCTTGATAACTGGCTAGCAACGTTACACAAACGTAATAACAAACATAAATATCTCATTATGATGAAACAACATTTTCAGATTTTATCGCGGTTTATTAAGTTTTATAGATGGCTGACGTTTCCATGACCATGACGAGCTCCCGTGACCATGGTTGCTGTAAAGTACCCGAAAGCATCTAAAAAACTGCAATAAATTCCGAAAAAATTATTTCATTATAATGTGTGAAATTCGCGTAAACATTAGAAAACAATAAATATCTCATTTACATATTCTAAAACAAAAGAAAATACTAAGTACCAAATCTATATTTCACTAGTGTACAATTTTGTGTGCTTAAAATATTGTTTATGGGTCTTAAAAAAATTGAATTGATTAATATATTTTTAAGGTTTTTATAACTATGATTGTACTCTTTTTTGTACTTAACTACCATATTACTTCTTTTTTTACAAATTGGTACTTGTACAGTTATGCTGACAATAATCTACTAATATTATAAAGAGGTAAAGTTTTTAACTTTGTTTGTTTGTTGGGGGTAATCTTCGCAAATACTGATCCGATCGTGAAAATGATTTCACTAGCAGAAAGCTACACTATTCAGGAGTGATATAGGCTATATTTTATTGTTATTGAACAAAAAAATTAGTGAAAAATAATAGTATATGTAAATCAAGTCGGAGATGTGCGAGCGAGATTAAAACTCTACTACGAGTATAATATTTGCATTACTAAAATAATAATTAATTAACGCCTAACGAAGAGAGCACGGGTCGCCTAGTTCAAAATATACCGCTATTTTTTATAAACATGACTGACTTGAAATATCACGATTCAGCCTGTAATATCCCACAGTTGAGCATAGGCCTCTTCCCCATGTAGAAGAAGGATCGGAGCTTAATCCACCACGCTGCTCCAATGCGAGTTGGCGGATATATTCTCTACTATGAGTAACAATCGCTATCAGGTGTACATGATAACAACCGGGACCGACGGCTTAACGTGCTCTCCGAGGCACGGTGGGGAGACCCACGAGGACTGCACAAACACCCAGACCACGGCAAACATCATTCTGTATGCCCAATACAAATATAAATTGTCTTGAAATATAGGACATTACAAGTATCCTGTAGTTTTAATAAACGCTTTTATTTTTGTTTATTTTTTTTTATCAGTTGCCATTTCTCACGGGATAATAATAAGATAAAAAAATAGGTGCGGACGATACCGCTGTCACGTACGCAGCGTACAATAGACTCGCATGTAATGTATATTAAACAGGTAATAATTATTTTACAGTTATGTAAAAATCAATTATAAAAAAATGTTCTAGCAAACTGGTCAATCGTGACAACATAGTGACTGACGTCAAACTGTTAGTCATTAAACAAAGCAATGCAGCAATGAATAAAATACTGGCTGTTCCATAATTTTTAAGTACTTAAATAAAAACTAAAGAACTACCTATAAACAAATAAACGCTTTTCGAAATTTAAAATACACTATAATATTTATTGATTATTATACCTAATCTGTGTAATAACAAAAACATTAGTAGAAAAATAATGCGAACCTCATTTATACTCGTATATCATTGAAAAAACCGGTGAACCGACTATAAATATTTGTCTAAATCGTTGATAATGTAATCAATATCTTATCAATGATGCCTCATGAGTCAATGACGCAACTGACGTGCATTAGCGTCACTAATGATCAATCGACATTTTAAAAGATTAAGATTTAGGCGATATTCATCTTTTAAGTTATATTTTCTGGTAAATAAAGATTTTCTGCCATAATTTGTTACAATCTAACCAAAATTTTACACAGAAGCTATCCATTACATATATATGAATTATCCAGCACATAAGAGCTATCACAAGGCTTAAGACTAATAATTTTAAGTTGCAAATACGATAGAGATTTACTACATCCAAATTTATGTTACTAGTAGGTACTAGTTTACAAGTTAACTTAGGAGTTACAAATATCTAATCTAGGTATCAAATAGAATAAGGAAGTTAACATAAAACTATGGTTTCTGACTATCGTAAGTTTTATTGGCCAGCAGAATTTAGTTGAGGTTTTTTTATCTTTCTCTTATTATTATTTATCTGTCTCTTTCTCGACATATGTATATACATCTCAATGTTGCTACCTATATAATTTTGTACGTTTTAAATATTTTTATGTAAATACTAGATGGCCCGGATAACTTCGTATCACCTACGTATATTTGTGAAAAATATACACAAAACACTTTCTGAACGCACCTATAAATATTTGACAACCAATTGACAACATTTTTGACAAAAGACATTTTTCCCCGTCGTTTTTAGTATTTTCCGTTACATATTATTTATATTTCTCACCATTTAAACCTACCATGAACTTCCACAAACATTTCAAGATGAAAATTAGCCAAATCGGCCTAGCCATTCTCGAGTTTTAGCGAGACTAACGAACAGCAATTGATTTATATATATATATATATAGATATAGATATAGATAACAACACTTATAATACCTGCAAAATTAATTACTTAACGTTAATACTACAGGTTCACAAACGTTTTCAGTCGACATCCACGTTTCAAAAGACAAACTTTACAATGACTCTACAACTCTTTTTCAGTGTCCACTGCAAATAAATAATCATTATAATATTGTTTTTTTTTTATACAACTAGATCGGTAAACAAGCGTACAGCTCGTATGATGGTAAGCGATTACCGTAGCTTATAGACGCTTACAACAGCAGAAGGAACGCAAGCACGTTGCCGACTCTACCCCCAATCCCCCTGGTGCTCTGGTCACTTTACTCACCACAGGAACACAACACTGCTTGAAAGCAGTATTATTTAGCTGAGATCTTCTGTAAGGTCGACGTACTGCGTCAGATATTTACTGGTATATCTCAGTGTATTTTTCTATTTACTGAATTACCAACAAAAACTACCGCTACTAAATTCTAAAAATACAAAAATAACGTCTAACTGTTCTTATAATAACAGCATGGTTAGTAAGTGACTGGATGTTTACCTAGATAAGTTGGAATTGAATGCGAAAATAATAACAATAGGTAGTATTATTTTTCTTTGTTTTAAAACTCTTTAGATACCTAATAGACACGTCACATTCTAACGCAAATAGGAACCCTGATATACTTATTCTGTTGATAACAAATCTCTTTATAAATTTGGAAAATACCTATGATATATTGGAAAATACACAAACCCATACGCGTATACATTTTAGTAATTAGAAGTATTAAACTGTATAACAGTAACACATTCTTTTTATATTACTATTTATTGCGTTTACAGCTTAAAAATCAATTTTGTATATATTGATATACCTACGAAATATGATACAATTAAAATATAAGTAGACTAATAGTAATAAAATTGTTACCGGTCGATGCCTGCACTAATTTGTACGGGGGTCTTCATCTAACAATAATTCAAACACTGTTTTGTCTACCTGTAAAACTTCTGGCCATGAAATGTTTTTCTTATATTTTTAAAGAAGCTTTTTAACGCGCAAACAAATAAATATAATTTCCTAATTCCAAACATACGAAGTCGTGAGTTAGAGTTCGTATCGTTAAATATAGTTACCGATAAAAGTACAATATTCAAAACGTAGGACATGTTAAAAATAACAAAAACTTAAAAGAAAACTAGAAATATGTATCGGAATTGAAACGTATTCAACTGTTACTAGTATTGATGTATAAAAAAAACGATAAATCTAAAACAACTCTCCTTAATAATGAGAGCAATCTCTATTAGTTCTTTTATTTATTAATGTCTATAGTTAACTATTCGTAAACCTCTGCTTCTAGATCGTTAAAAATACCAAAGGAAAAGTAATAATAATAATAGCGTAAACATACTAAAATAGTTATAAAACTAACCCCAGTTGACCCGTTTAAAATAGCAATACTACGTATAACAAATATCAACAAGGTTGGAAGCGCATTTCAAGTGCAAGAGCGATCGATACAAGTTCAAGGCTAGTGCGCGCGCCGCCCCGTGACGTCAGCCATTCATACCCGACGCCACCCGGTACCGCGCCCAAGCACCCCTTAAACTACCCACCGCACCGCGTCCTCGTTCAATGTCGGAGCATCGTGGTAAAAGATCATAGCGTTTTTGATTCTAATATATATCACACATATTATAAAACAAAGTCGCTTCCCGCTTTCTGTCTGTCTGTATCATCTGTATGTATGCTTAGATCTTAAAAACTACGCAACGGATTTTGATGCAGTTTTTTTTAATAGATAGATTGATTTGAGGGGAAGGTTTATATCTATACTAATATTATAAAGAGGAAAAGTTTATAAACTTTGTTTGTATATCGGGGGTAATCTTCCCAAATACTGATCCGATCATGAAAATTCTTTCACTAACAAAAAGCTACACTATTCAGGAGTGACATAGGCTATATTTTATTGTAATTGTACAAAAAATTCAGTAAATAAGGAAAATATTAAAATATATTATCAAAATGACAAAGAAACGAACGCCATCTATCGCTATCTATTTATTAGTCTATTTATTTTATTTAATCTTATTTTAGTCAATCGACGACGAAGTTTTTTCGCTTTTTGATAGATGGCGTTGGAGCAACATTTTATTTATAAAGTATGTTATTTGGTTCTGTAATTTAAAATAATAAATACACGATATTATTACGATTTTATACGTCAAATTCTAAACAATGAACCTAATAAAACAGTACTAAGAGCTGCTAGTTACAGATAGATACCTAAATGCTCTTAAATGTACTGATTTTTTAATGTAAGTTTTATTTTGAAAATTCTGATATAAGACGTAAGAGTTTAATTTTCTGTATTCTCTCTAATTTTCTTTCTTAATTAAATTGGAATTAAGTATAAAATTACTTAATATTGCATATTATCACATCTTATTACAGTAAGTAATTAACAATCCCTTTTGTTGTTCCTCTAACCTTAGGTGAAAATTAAAAAAAGTTTGAAAAATATTTAAAAAAAAACATTAATCTTGTAATAAAACCTTTTTATTACTACTTCAAACATTTTATCATTCAATAAAAGTTAATAAAAACTAATGGTCTAAGATCCGAGAAGGTAAATCTTCCCTCATCTGTTAATTAGATGAAACAATTTTTTATAGGCTTATTTAAATATTGTGAGTTTATAAAAACAACCTCTGCCACCATAAGCCTGCTGCAAATTTTTTTTTTTTTTTAGCTTTTCCCTCTCATGTTAATTACATGTAGTAAGCTAAAACCGTTAATATTTTACATTATATACCTGACTGTAGTAGGCACCCATCTCTATGATTGCTACA
Source organism: Melitaea athalia (assembly GCA_905220545.2). NCBI lineage: Eukaryota > Metazoa > Arthropoda > Insecta > Lepidoptera > Nymphalidae > Melitaea > Melitaea athalia. The sequence goes on from HG992179.1 coordinate 3,459,099, forward strand.
CTTATCTGCAGCCAGGTCAGTAACCTCAGTCAGCAGTAACCTGGCTGCAGGTAAGTATAGCAATCATAGAGATGGGTGCCTACTACAGTCAGGTATATAATGTAAAATATTAACGGTTTTAGCTTACTACGTGTAATTAACATGAGAGGGAGAAGATTTATTAGAAGAAAAAAAATTTTTTTTTAAGTGTTATTATTTGCAGCAGGCTTATGGTGGCAGAGGTTGTTTTTATAAATTCACAATATTGAAATCAGCCTATAAAAAATTGTTTCATCTTATTTACAGATGAGGGAAGATTTTGTTATATTCCGGATCTTAGACCATAAAGCAAACATCAAAATATTAACATTAACCCACGCCGCTTAAGCGCTAAATTTGTACCATTCGATCACTGCGGAGTGAAGTAACTCACCGGGGCCGGGGAAAAGGGGCTTGCTTTAGACATCAAAAAAGCTTTATAAGCGCTTTCGCTATTATTACTCATACAGACAAGGAGGCGACTCTCCATATACGTATCTTCACATAGAGGTGTGTTTAAGTATGTTTTTTTCGCTTACTGTTGTAAATATCGCATAAAACTTTTGTTTACCTTTAAATTATTGTATGTTACAAATGCTATTCTTTTACTATTTATGTTTTAATTTTATTTTTAATGCGGGTATTACGTTGTGTTATATTAGGGTACGTTTTGAACATTGATATGCGTTGTATCCTAAAATTACTTTTAGTTAGAAATAATAATAAAAAACTCTTGATAAATTACCGCCTTAGTTCTTTTACTAATTCTTATTCTTAATAATTTTATTATAATTTAAAATCGTAAAATACACCAAATACTGCTAGTACCGTTACATAACGAGGACTCTATAAAATTTTATTGCTACTTTAAATTTAATCGAATTGGTACAAAATCATAAATAATATAGAAAAATAAAATCGGACTTCAACCTTACACAGGTGCCTTCGCTTGACGTATCAGCAGCTACAGTGTACCACTTCTTTGGTACCACCGTAATTGATTAGAATCTAGGTTAGTTTAGCGGTTAACCACGCGAAAGTTTACCGTTTTACCATAACAATTATTTTTAAAAACTCTCATCGATGAGGCTTCTGTCGCCTTCCAATTTAAGACTTATTCGGAAAAAAACACTGACAGTTACCTATCGTTTCTTGTGATCCTACTGTTGCTTCTTATAAATGCGTAGAAATATTGTGAACAAAATTAAAATAATAATATTAAGAATATTATATTTTACGAATTGAAAGAAATAAAATCGACAAAATCTTTTTAAGTATACAGTATACCTTATGAAATAAGGCTTATATGTTAGTGTGAAGATTTGAACCTTTGAGATTATCTTAAAAGGAGAGGCACAAGAGGAAAACGGTGTTCGAGGTGAGACTTTGTATATTATAACAGTGGTGCATTAGGGTTACCCTTTCAAATTTTTCCGATGAAAAGCCAGTAAGTAGTATTGGAGAGTAACGTCATTAATATTTTGACGCCTCCTTATGATAGAAATCAGAAATGTTCGACGGGCACGTCTTAGGGTACGATTAATAGGGTAGCTAGAGCGAGAGATGTGGATAGTTTCTGAAAGGCGCTTGTTATACCCCTGGTGTTGCAGGCGTCTATAGGCTACGGTAACGTCTCGTCATCAGAATGATTACACACTTGTGCGTGTATCCTACTAAATCTGGTTCACTGATATGACCTTAAAAGTTTTATTAGTCAATTTTTATATGTTAGTAGTTTAACATAAACTATAATTAATTTACTAACAAGTAAAATAATATCTATACTAATATATAAAGCTGAAGAGTTTGTTTGTTTGTTTGTTTGTTTGTTTGTTTGTTTGTTTGTTTGTTTGTATGTTTGTTTGTTTGTTTGTTTGTTTGTTTGAACGCGCTAATCTCTGGAACTACTGGGCCGATTTGAAAAATTCTTTCAGTGTTAGATAGCCCATTTATCGAGGAAGGCTATAGGCTATGTATCATCACGCTTAGACCAATAGGAGCGGAGTCCACGCCGACGAAGTCGCGCGCAGAAGCTAGTTAATTTATAAAATGATGATACAAAAGTGCCTTTGAAGCCTAATTGAAGACATTTATTTTTATTTAATTATTTTTTTCATTTTCTGTTAACTTTTTAGCTATTTATTATATACAGTAACAAAAATAATTTTCATCCGCACTCACTCTACATCCCTAACAAGCCCGGATCACCCCCGACCCATCCCGTGGGCGTCTGACGTCATTCAACTTGACATTCACCAGTCTGTATCGACCGCGCCGTACTTGTGGCTTGAATGGAGCGCTGGGAACGTCTACTTTGTTATGATGTTATGAATATGATTCGTGCTGTATGCTGATGTGCTTAATGAAAATTATCTTTGACAGTATAGTTACGATTTCGTTGACTGCCTTAAGCCATTCAGAGACTTTAGGGACATAGGTTTTACTAGCTAACCAAAAAAAGAGTTATAAGAACTATCTACTTTAGTGCAGTCGTTCGGTGCGTACATAATATATTATGTCAATTTTATATATATTTATTCTATATCTACGAGAATGAAAATTTGCACAGTTATGTAACTTTGTCCAACTTTAAATGTTTCTTATTTCGATATAATTATTATATTCACGAACAAAATAATAAAACGGTACGAACCAAGTCAGCTAGTGTAGATATATATCTATATCTATAGATTTATATAAATCTGTAGATTAATAACTATATTTTTTACTTTGTTATGTGGGTGTGAACAGAGACATTTTAAAGCTCTGTAAAGTGGTAATGGATATGATATCCGTATGAGTAGGCAATGAGGAAATCATATAATTTTTTTTTACGCAGATTAAGCGAAGCTTATTGTAATGGCTATCTATAATAAAAAAAGTGATTTTTGTTTCTGAATGAAAAGTGGGAAGTTGCTTACTACTCCTGTTTATATTATACCCAATATTATAACTGTTTATGCAAATATCAGAAAAGGATATGATTCCTTGTTCCACGTTTTTTTCAAAACCGCTTTCAAAAAAGGAGGAGGTTCTCAATTCGACAGTATTTTTATGTGTTACCTCATGTTTAGCGTGAACTTGGGGAGCCCTACGAGTATGTCCAGCCGTAGATTGCGATAGGCTGAAGTGAGTTACCTCATATATTTATATAGGTATACGTATATATATATATATATATATATATATATATATATATATATATATATATATATATATATATATATATATATATATATATATATTTATTGCACTTAAAAACATATTTACCTTTATTACTTGTCTCTAAAAGAAATCTCTTCCACTCATCTTTTTACTGGGTGTAACTTTTTCGATGACTTTTTGATTCGAAATCGAGTGTTTGTCATGTGGTCCCGTTTAAATTGTTCGAGATCTAGCGAGTAGTTTTTAGTTAACTATAAAAATGCGTATTTGACTTCTCAGATTCGTACTTGTCGATGTAAATTAATGTCAGTTTTTTCCTCAGTTTTAATCACACGTGGCAATACAATTTTTTAAATTTCAAGTTCCTAAGAAAGGATAAGTTACGTCTTTACAAAGTCACTTTGTCTGATTATAAAACGGATTATCTCCGCCCACGACTCGTCTTAAACGAAAGTGGGTCGCTTCTGCGACTCTTTTATTTCATATTTTATTAGTCATTTTCTTAAATAATATTAAAACTGGCTAAGATTGTAGAATCTAATTTATATTTTTTCGTTATAGACAATTCTAATTTATTAATAGGCTGTGACGTAAATAGTGTTGCATTTTTAATTTAAAAGTAGAACATAACAATCATATTATGGTAAGAGACTGTGGTCACTGAAGTAAAGCCTAGGTACTCAAAGCAAAAGCAACAACTTAAGCAAGAAATTATATGTAGATTCAAAAATGTAAGTATATTGAATAAAATTAACAAAGTTTTTTAAAACTTAATAAGCTAAGAGTTTGTTTGATTGCTTGTTTGTTTGTTTGAACGCGCTAATCTCAGGATCTACAGGTCCGATTTGAAAAATTCTTTCACTGTTAGATAGCCCATTTATCGAGGAAGGCTATAGGCTATCATAATAATATCATATAATATATTATATATATATATAATATATTATATATATATATATATATTATCACGCTAAGACCAATAGGAGCGTAGCATCAATGAAGAATGTTTCAAAATCGGGGTTTTTTTCCTTTTGGGAGCTTCCGCGGCGTAAACGGTTAAAGTTTCGCTCAAATCATGTTTGACAGAATTGGTCCTATTCCACGGGGACGAAGTCGCGCGCAGAAGCTAGTAAATAATAAAAGCATAATGTGATGTAAATATAAATATCTATTTTAATATATAATTATATACAAATACAAGAGTTACTGGTTAAATTTAACGTATAGTTAAAACGTAGCACGTAGTAACCTCTGCCGTGACCTTTCCGACCCTTGCCTCCACTCCGACCTCTGACGTCAATACCTCCCGCTGCGGGTTTATTTCGCGTGCATTACGGACAAAAAATGTATTTATTTTATGTTTATTTACATAAAATACGATATTATATATTCAAATACTAAAACATAACTGTGAATTTCATTATTTTGATATGTTCAATTTATATCTCGAATAAATTACTTATGGAAAAATATTAATTTATTTTAAGCTTTAGGTAATGTTAAATTGACGCCGCGCTGGATGGCGCAGCGGTCACAGGCCTCACAGCACTGGTTTGTGACTGTTGCGCGGGCGGTTGCGGGTTCTTTCCCCGCACACGACAACATTTGTATTGGACATACAAATGTTTGCCGTTACAGGTGTTTGTGCAGTCCTTGTGGGTCTCCCCACCGTGCCTCGGTCCGTCCGTCGGTCCCGTTGTTTAATCATGTACACCTGATAGCGATCTTTACTCATAATATATCCGCCAACCCGCATTGGAGCAGCGTGGTGGATTAAGCGCTGATTCTTCTCCTACATGGGGAAAGATTGAGGATGATTTAATATATTATGTAGGTGTCACGTTTTAAAAATTGTAAAAGTTTATCACATTATATCTAATCGTAATACAAAAGAGACTACTTTTAAAAGTTTTATTTAAAGTTAAAAACTATATTAAAAAATAATATTGTTAAATCTGTACGTATATTTTCTTTATTATTATAATACAGGCAAATGTCCTCCCACTCGACCTTGCTCGGCCTTGGGCGTTCCCGTGACGTAATCCCTGATCGATGAAATCTGAACCATTGCAACAAATATTAAAAACAAAGCAAAATCAAATGTTTTAAAGAAATTCATAGGTTTAACATTATAACTTAGTAAAAAGATATTTTATAATTTTCGATTCAAGAGTAAGTAAACCTACTGGTTATTTATATGTCAGAGCTGCCATCTGTTGCCCTGACATGAACTAAGTATACCTATACTTAGTTCATGTTCATGTTGTTCATATTGTTTGTGGCTTTACTGCTTGGCCAAAATAGAAACACAAGTAAGAAATTTTAAATTTAGGCTTAACATGGATACATTGTAAATAATATATTACTATGATGCTACTATTGATTTAAGGTTTATAGGGAGATTTTATTTGTCAATTAAGTTGTCTTTTTGTATCTTGTTATTTATTCTTCATATATCTACTAGACTAGATGTAGATGACATTGCAATCATGTACCAGTGCGTTTTATTTTTACGATATAATTATGTAGAGCTCTTACAAAAATGGGACACATACTGTGTACTAAAAATCCTGACTAGAAATTTGAATGTGCGACCAATAGGGTTGTCCTTAGGGCTAGAGATGGGAATGTCACGTAAAGGTCTATCTGGCTCTGTTTTGGAAATTTAGTGAAAGAAACCAACTAGTCTCACTATTTGGTTTCTTTTGAACTAGCCCGTTAGGCTCTACATGGGAATGTCACGCAAAGACCTGTCTGATCAACCAGGGTTGAGGTTCTATTTTTTACTAAACCTAAAACTGAAGCTGAAACCGAACTGAACCGAAAAATAAATTAAACTTTTTAAACCAAAAAACCGCCAACAAAGACCCTACAATCTTGAGGCCTGCCTAGAAAACTGTATCGCGACTCTTAATTTTCCAATATTCAATCAGATTATACTTGTATTTAAAGATAATATTCTAAAAAATTTCAAATTACTATGCATAAAAAATACACGGGCATTTAGTGTAAAACCTCAGTAGGTACATATCACTAAGGAGAAGTAGGAGTTGAAAGTAGTAGTAGGAGGTTAAAAGGTTGCTAAAACACATCACGCGATTATTGACGACGCCTAATTAACCTGGAGATCCCACTTCGTGTACTTTCATATATAGTCAAGCCCTCATAATTATGGTATAAGTTCCAAAAAAATCGGAATCATGATTGAAATCTACTACTACTGTAAATGATTCATTCATTAACTTCAATTATTATATCTACCTACATAAAATTTTTTTTTTCAATCAGTCTCTGTTAAGTTCTGGGGATCTGGAGAATACAATTATTTTTTGCATTGGATTTTTTTTGCTCAGATTTAACTCAGAATCCAATTGGCAAATAGCGGTAGGTAATATTTTTATGTTGGAATTCCCCACTTCAGTTCCACTTAGTGCCCAGGTAGAATGTACTGACCTAACGTTATTTCGTTTATATGTAAGTGTTTTCTAAACTGGGTTCGTCACACTTGGGTCTCGTCACTCGTAGAGATTTACTACTGATGTAAGCCCTCTTATAACCCATAGAGGTCCAGAAGTATACACTGGACGATCCCTCGGTAATTTCTAAAATTTTAAAGAACTTGGAGGTTGTAATTCAATATTGACTTATCCTCTCTCAGAACCGGCTAAATTATTGTTTAAGATTGTGTGCGACGACGACCTCATTAATTTTCTTGTATGTAACAACACGTGTGATGTTCCCACGGGATGTTCCTACGGAGTGGCGTAGTCCTTATGGACTAAAACTCCTTAAATAAAGAAAAAAAAACTATTCTTTAAAAAAAATGCACTGAAGTTCACATAACACCGAATCTAAAAGACGACATGGACGAAGTGGACATGATATATATATGGACTGGAGATGGACTGAGTTCGCGCCAAATATTCCGATTACCCATAATTCTCACTATCAACAAAATTAATTATAAATACTAAAGGTCATTTTTATGTGTAGTTTGATTAGATTTAATTTAATCTTTTGGACGTTAGAGATCAATAAGCTTAATACATTCAATGACCTCCGTCGGCTTTGACCTCGTATGATGTCATTCGCTCCCATTTGCCGGTATATTGGCAATAAAAGCCACATATTCGTGGGCTTTAGCAGAATCACTGCTAGTATTTTGCTTGTATTTGTTGTGGCAAATTAAAAATACAATGAATGAAAGTCATAAGACTACGAATTGTAGACTAGCACATTTTTATACCAACTATTTCCGTGGTCTAAAAAATTCCACATGGGTTGTTACCTCGACCACACTTCCAATCTATTCAATATTTGCAAAATCATCTGCGCTATCTTGGTACTAGTAAAAACCTTTACTATAAATGATAAGATTGATTTCGGAATACAATTAATATCTGTTTATATATTATATATTATTTTTATTTCTTGAAATCAATCTTTTAACACATAATATTGTAGTTAATTTCTCATTCAATGTTAAAATACTTTAGGTTCAAACTTCAGGACCTCCGCCACAGCACGTTTTTGCAGAGGCGGATTGTGTGAGTGACGTTATTGCTTGATACTAAATATAGATTCAATGCTAAAGAACAATAAATAAATTAAAATAAACAGATACAGTGTATTCAACACACGATATACTCAACAAAAATGTGATAATATACACAGACAGAAGCAGTCTGTATGTATATGTCCCAACCCAATACTGAACAAAGATCTCTACAAGATAAAAAAGGCTTCTACAATGCTTCGTAAAGATCGATAATAAGTGATTTTGATAACATCGAGGACCGTTACATTTATTCTAGAGAAGCATCCCGCCCCGGCTTCGCACGGGTATTTAACAAAATTTTCAAAATAATTTTTTCCCCTAATTTTCTTGAAAACATAATATATCACCCGAGGATAGTGTAGCTTCCCAACAATGAAAGAATTTTTCAAATCGGTTCCGTAGTTTCGAAGCCTATATTCAATGCAAACAAACAAACAATCAAATCTTTCCTCTTTATAACATTAGTATAGACAAACTAGTGACTTCTGAAGTAGCTGTGGTGGAAGGACACGTCATAAGCACCAGACTAGACAATAATTGTGTGTGCTCGCAAACGAAAAAAAACCGACTTCAATTACATCGACAAGTAATACAACGTAAGTAGGTACACGAAAAAGTAGTCACGTAACTAAATTAATTCAAAAAGTAGTGATCAGTGACATCAAAATTATTTATAAAGAAAGCTACCCTAGCGCCTAGCGGATAATACAGCGCACTACGTTGCATCCTTGGATAGATTGTACATCTAGATACTGAAGTAGTTTTAAGATAGAGGCTATGTCAAAAGGGACCGTCTCATAAATACGAGCCATCAATGATTACTCAATTACTCAAAAAGTACTAATTATATCTCGATCAAATTTAAATAAGACCACATGATAAGTATTAGCTTTTGATTTATAAAAGAAACATCAAACTCGGTGCACTCAAACAATACAAAAAACAGTCAAGTAAATACGCGTTATCAAAGATTACTTATAAAAGAAGACATTAGATCTCGATCAAATTTAAATAAGATTACATTACAAGCATAAGGTTTCGACTAAAGTAAGAATTATCAAAATCGATAGACCCAGTAAAAAGTTATGCGGATTATTACAACGTAGGTCGACAAAAAAGTTGTCAATTAAATACGCATTATTTTTTTTTTTTTTTTTTTTTATTTAATTAAACATCCATGGGCTCAAAGTGCCCATGCCTTTTGTTAAACATGCATGCTTTAATTATCACTACCGGAGGCGATTTTACATTAGAACTACAGATCGACAGTCCTGTGACTGCGTAGTAAGACTAGGACGTGGTCCGACGCTGACGGTTTTTTTTTTTTTTTTTTTTTCCTTTACAATAATTAATTAATCCTGTTATGGAAATAGTATGCACATCGTTTCTTGAGCATATTGTTATTGTTATGTTCATACACTTATTTGCTAGTTATCATATATATATACACTTATTTGCTAGTTATCATATATGTACACTTATTTCCTAGTTACCATATATGTACACTTATGTTCTACTTACAATATACACTTAACCTATGTTACTGTTAGTAAAGGTTTTTTTTTTTTTTTTTTTTTTTTTTTTTTTTTTTTTTTTTTTTTTTCAATATACGCTTACTACTTACTTTTTTACTTACAATCTACCTATGACATTCTATATATATATTTTTTACATTAATCAAATACGCATTATTAGATATATCTCTAAAAGTACTTGTCAGATCTCAATTAAATTTAAATGGGACCACATGACACGCAAAACCTTTCAGTTAAAACAAAACTCATCGAAATCGGTCCACCCAGTCAAAAGTTCTGAGCTAACATACATAAAAAAAAAAAAAAAAAAAAAAAAAAAAAAAAAAACATACGTGTCGAATTGAGAACCTCCTCCTTTTTTGGAAGTCGGTTAACAAAATAACAAACAAACACAAATATCCAGTCCGAGCAAAAATCTTCTCCTTGTTTTTACCTTAGAGAAGAGGTTCTTTCATAACAGCCTCACGTGTAGGTTTGATACTACGTGTATTTATTGAAAGATTACAACAAATAAAAAAAAAAAAAAAAAAAAAAAAAAAAAAAAAAAAAAAAAAAAAAAAAAAAAATAGATGCATAACATTCAATAGTTAGTCTATTTTTTAATAGCCTTATGTCTTTGGAATAGTACAAAAAATATTTGAAGTAGATATAAGTTTCAAACATACAAAGCTTAAAATGTATGGTGAAATCCTCCGTGGTGAAATCGAAATGTCTTCACCCACGTTTTTATCAGGTATGCGTATTTAGGTAGGTATGTATATGTGTACACTGTACATAATTAAATAAATCATTATTTATTGGTGACTATTAATTTAATCAATTAATAAAAAACATTTATAAATACCTACGTCTAAAACAACAACAACAACAAAAATAATAGCAATAACAACAAATGAAAATAGTACAATTAACAACATTATTTTCGTAATAAATGAATTCACAACATCATTGCTAAATGCAATAAGGCGGGGTCGGCGACGAGCCAACAGAACCGGTTAGCGCCGGTTTTAGATCCACAGAATATAAATGTATATATAAAAGAATATATTAACATTAGTACACCTCTTTGGTAACGCTGGTCGAGTGTGCCAAGTTCTTTAACCCTTGGTACGTCATCATAACGTTTGCTTATAAGGCGCCACGCTTTGTTTCTGTTATGGCAACAATGATTTATAGCATAGTTTTGATGATAATTATATTGTTATTGTTCTAGAGTCTAGACCAAATGTAAGTATATAATATTGAGTATCTAAGGTAATTTTAATAATTAAAATATGCCAATAATATATCTACAGTAACTCAGCAGTTAAAATACATGATTATAAAACATTTTTCTATGTGTTTTGGTGCATTTATATTACGTACATTATTATGTAGGTACAATCGTACATGAACACCAGACGTTCTACATTCTACAGAGTTGCAAGTGTAGTGTTCACAAGCTTACTCTTATGTGAAATAGTTGTATATAAATTTAAATAATACGAATAGCAGAAGCATAAAACATAAGATTATTTGTGTCACATATTTTTGTTTGTTGTCAACAGAGTCCGTTTTATATATCACAATTTACGACACCGAATTTATGATACAACAACCTTGATGTTATTATTTGTCATATTTACGACACAAAACGTGTAAATCTCAAAACGGCACGTCACACTTCACTGTGACAGGACAAAGTACAAATCGTGACATCACTGGAAAAATATGATGTCTTTTGTCACGTTTAATTATTTTTAAACACGTTTTCTTGGCAAACAATTATTTACACCTTATTTCCATTTTGGCTTTGCTCGGGACCGTTTTTGGATGACACGAGTTTCTGTGTTCAGCAGCTTGGCACCAGCGACCATTTTTGTGTTAGATATTTCCTGGACGTTTCTTGCGGTTCTCACTTTTTTTTTAGTAACACCAAGAAAAATCGAAACTTTTTATTAGCATTAGTCAGCTAAGATTTAATTTTTTTTTCTTTTCTGTCAAACACCTACCATTGGTGTACACCTACTATACTACAACTGTTAATAATTCATATACAAATTTTTACAGGCGCATGAGAGCATAACACTGCTTGCAAGTAGCAATATTTAGCTGTGATCTTCTGTAAGGTTAAGGTACTACCCCAGTCGGGCTGCTCCATATTTTGAACAGGAAATTTTCTACTGTGCCCTACCTCAGTTAAAGCCCTATTCGAATTGAATTAATTTGATAAAATCTTTTAGAATTCGGTGTATTTTTAAAAATTGTATATAGGGATTGCAATCCGGTGTCATTTTCAATCCGGCCGGATCCGATCGAATTTTTATCAATCCGGCCGGATCCGGGCCGGATCCGGCCGGATTGATCAAACCATATTATAATAACCTAACTTTTCTTTTTAATTCAAACGTATGTTGACCGGTAATGAAGTGAAAAAATTGTACATTTTAATTAAATATATTTTTTTTAATTAAATCTCAGTTTCAAAACAAATTATATAATCTATCAAATGAAAAGATAAAAATGTTAAAATCCGTGGGAATTATTTCTCAGTATTCATATATGTCGAATTCATTGATACAAATTGATCTAAGCCAAATTCCAATTTCGACCACGTCGTATTAACACGTGGTGAGACGAATCAAAGAGCTACATTTGTAATTTTAATTAGCCCAGTAATATTAAATTTTTTAGTGATTATGGATCTTTGTCTCTACTTTTCCTTTTACAAATTTCACGCTATCTATCAGGGTAATACTTGGTTAAGGCTTCGGTTACGGATATATATAGGTACGAATATTTATTGATATGATATGGTTCCAAATATAAGATTTAGCCCGTAACATCTCACTGCTGGGCATAGGCCTCTTTCTCCATGTAGGAGAAGGATTGTAGCTTAATCAGCGGATATGTTCCCTACTATAAGTAACGATAGCTATCAGGTATTTATGATAACAATCGGGACCGACAGCTTAACGTGATCTCCGAGGCACGGAGGGGCGGACCCACAAGGACAGACATCCACCCTGGAAAGAAATATTTGTACAAATACAAATATCCACCCCAATCGGGAATCCAACCAGCAAACCGTCGATGTTATGATATTATGGTTACAAATATTAAATTTGTTCGGATTATCCTTTAGTTTCGGTTACAGATATTAGATTTTAGAGGAAATGCCACAATACTTTATTTTACTTCCTAACGTAAATTGTATTAGTTACTGTTACAAATTCTGAGTACTCTATGTTAAACAACGATGACTCCCACGATGATTTAGTTGCAAAATTTACTGACTTTATGATAATGTTATTTGACCAGAAAAATGTAAAACATAGCAAAAAATTTAGTATTTAAATTACCCTTTGATTGATCTATGCGAAATCATCCGAAACTTTAATATCGGTTTATGGTACGGTTACAGATACATTTTTATTACGTATATCCAATAGTTTGGTTACGTTAAAATAACATCCCTAGTTTGAATATTAATATTTCTAGGTATTCTGCAAGTAACGGCAATGTGAAGTTATTTAATATTCGCACAATAAGTCAACCAACTTCAGTGTTTTTTCAGCTGTAAATAGAGTTGAATACCTTCTCTATAATGCATCTATAACTAATTTAAATGGCAAAAATCTATCAATCAAGTATTTAGTCTTAGCGTCAAAGGACTCGTGTATTTAAGAACCACGCTCTTTCTTTTAAAAAGAGGTCATTTTCTCAATAAACGCCAACACCGGATCCGGTCACCGGATCCGGCATTTTTTACCGGATCCGGTAACTGTAAAATGATGCCGGATCCGCCGGATTACCGGATCCGGTTTTCCGGATTGCAATCCCTAATTGTATAGCTAACGAGATCTGTCTCTTAGATTATTTTCTTTAGAGATGGCCACACAATATAAATAATGTAAGTAATGCCATTAGTCCGTCTGGTAGTGGCGGTCTCAGTCTAGCAAAAAAATCGCAATTATAAAACAATAAGAATATTAATTAAAACTATCAGTTACGTTTTAGCTTTTACACTTTAGACATTATGTATTTATATCACTTGACTAGACCAAGATTGTATTGAACGCTATGTTCTTATGAATGTTGTGTTTAAAAAATGTATCATTCTCTTCTTGTACCTGTCTCTCAAATATATGTATGTAGATGACAATTAATATAAATCTTTGACTTTACAGACACATATAGTATGAAAGGTTATCATTATTTTATCCTGGATTCCATTACGTTCACAATAACAGCTTAAAAAACGTCAAATGGGGATAGTCCCCTTTACCATAACACTGTATTAGCATTATAATAGCATAAGCAGGGTAATAAACAATATTAGTATAAGCATAATAATGAAAGGGAAGGAAATGTCTAGATTTTAGGTAACCGTTTAAATAGCAATAACGCACGCATGTGTGATCCGTCATCGACAGTCGTCTCGTGGCCGTGTCGTCGCGTGCCGCGTGACGTCAAATCGTTACGGAATATGGAACACGTTGAAATGAACCCAGTTTATTAACTTGTCTTCATTTCAAGAAACGAAAAATATTTTTTACTACTATAAGTATAAAGTAGTCTTCAAGAATATTTGTAAAATATTTATTACAAATGATTGGTCGATTTAAACTCAAGATGTAAGAAGACTGAATAAAATAAAAGACATATTTGTCAAATTTGTTAAATCTCCATCACTTAAGCTGTTGACACATTACTGTTCTGCTTCCGGATGTCGTGGTGTGATTTTTTTATATCCTACAATCATGTTAAATAATCAGGCTTTCTCAAGTGTACACTATACACTATACTACTACGTACATACGATTAAATAAATAACAGTGAAAACATCTTTGTTATGTAACAAATAAACAAGCTTACACTGTCTTGACAGCGGGGGTAGAGCTGCTTGTAATTCTTCTGGTGTAGTACACGTCCGTAGGCCATGTGACCGCTTCCGATTACCGAACCGTCCGCCTATTTGCCATCCTAATTATGTAACCAAAAAGAAATCTGCAATTGACCTTATGCGTAATCCTCCTTGAATGAAATAAAACTCGACTAAATGGTACATACATAATATATTAATAACATGTTGTATAAACGCTTTTACAAACCGTTAACAAACGGCATAGAAAAATAAAATCGGAGTGCACTCAATGCATGTATTAGTTAAATTTCAAATAATAAAAAACGAACCACACGACTGAAGTAAAACTTCTCCAGAATAGGGCTGCACTGTGTCTTAAACATACGAAACGTAACTGGCTATGAGAGACATAGAGAAAGAATATGCTCGCCCTCGCACCTCTCTCTCTTGCTGCGTTCACCTCACCCGATCACGCTTTTCGTAACGCTCTCGTCATACGTCCACCTCATTCCCTAAGTCAAGCGTGCGTAAAGAAGTTTTATTTCAAAAAAGTGTTTATATAAGCATTGCATAAGTTCATTAAGATATAATATGTATATGTAATTACATTACACATCGGATTATGTGCGCCGTCACGTGCGACGTGTCACTGGCAGTCATCCCGATTCTGTCGCGTCGCGTGACGAGGGGACTGTGTGTGACTGAAGACGATGATGATGAAGTGACGAGTTAGAGAAATTATAACTTTTTAAACATTTTAAATCATATCAAAATTTTTCGATCCAGCGGGATTTGAACCCGCGCCTTCTGACGTGCCGTGTCGTCGTGTGTGAAATGAAATGAAATGAAAATATTTCGTCATAAGGTGAGCCAAAGTCAAAAAAAAAAGAAAAGTAAAAATGTCATTTACAAAAAAAAACTAAACAATAATAATAATAAAAAAAAAAAGTTAAGGCAGCAAAATAAAATAAAAATGTATACTTAACATTAACATTGGGTACATTACAAACTTATGTAACGTACCCAGTGTTATAAGCAACCTTAACTTAGTCAATATTACTAATGTCTCGGTAGACATCACCTACCTACTTATACTTATACCTCGGCTTTATTAGATATTACAATAACATAAAGTAAATTCCTAGTGTAGGCCGAGAGAAAAAAAGCCGGCGGAAAAAAAAACTCTCGGTACTCTTTTAAAAATTTAAGGTTAAATACAATATAAAAATGCAGTAATGGACCATGAAATGATAAGGACAAACACGAGACAGCCAATCGTGCATGCCGAAACCATCACATGCCACCTGCTCACAATATTTATATACAAAGCGAGTCACAGACATAGCCTGGTCGAGCTTTATTCAATCCCATGCCTTTTCATCATTAAGGTATTCCTTGATGGTGTAATAGGCTTTACTGCATAATGTTCGCTTAATAATTTTTTTAAACTTCAGTAAAGGCAGAGATTGAAGCGCAGCCGGAATCTTATTATATATTAAGATAGACGTTCCTATAAAGGAACTGCTTTTCTTCTTGAGCCGGCATTTAGGAAATATTAATTTGTGGTCGTTTCTGAGTGTTACATCATTTGAGGCATTTCGATCACTACGACTAACAAATAAATGCCTGTTTTTCCGTATGTACATTATATTTTCATAAATATACTGCGATGCAAAGGTCAGGATGTTGATCTCTTTAAACTTCTCTCTCAGAGATTCTTTACATCCCATTTTATAAATATAACGGATAGCCCTTTTCTGCAGAATAAAAATGACATTAATATCAGCCGCATTGCCCCACAGTAAAATGCCATAGGACATTATACTATGGAAGTAGCTGAAATAAACTAATCTAGCTGTATCGACATCCGTTAATAACCGTATTCTTTTGACCGCGTATGCTGCAGAACTCAGTCTATCCGTCAACTTACAGATATGGGGTCCCCACTGTAACTTTGAATCAATGGTGATTCCAAGGAAGACAGTTGAGTTAACTAAGTTCAGTTTATCACCATTGAGTTCTGGTTGCATATCTACTTGTTTTACATTTGGAGCAGAAAATTTTATACAATTAGTTTTCTTACTATTGAGAAGTAAGTTATTTACGCTAAACCAATGCACAAGTTCAGAGAGAGCATTGTTTACATCGTCATAGTTAGTTTCTTGTCTACGCAATTTAAACATTAATGAAGTATCATCAGCAAACAATACAATCTCGTGCTTCTTCTCTACTAAATATGGTAGGTCGTTAATATATATTAAAAATAAAAATGGACCAAGAATTGAGCCTTGTGGAACCCCCATCTGTATATAAGACCCAGATGACTTAGTACCATTCACTTCAACCCTCTGAGTTCTACCACTAAGATAAGAGCTCAGAAGTTTTAGTGCGGTATTTTTAATGCCATAGTGACTGAGTTTCCTGATTAATGTGTCATGATGAACACAGTCAAATGCCTTGGATAAATCACAGAATACACCTAAAGCATCACGTGACTCCTCCCAAGCATTGACTATCGAAGTAAAAAGCTCAACACCGGCATCAGTTGTGGAGCGTCCTCTAGTGAAACCGAATTGCTTATTGTGTAAAAGTTTATTTCTAGAGAAATGATTTAAAAGCTGACCGAGAATCACTTTTTCAAATAGTTTACTACAGGCAGGTAGAATAGAAATAGGCCTGTAATTCGTTGGATCAGTATGACAACCGGACTTAAACAAAGGAATAACTTTACTATGTTTCATAAGATCAGGAAATTCACCACTTATAATACATTCATTAAATATAATCGCTAAGTGGGGTGCTATGATATCAACAACCCTGCCTATAATTTTAACAGATATACCCCAGAGGTCTGCGGTGTTCTTAAGTTCTAAAGTTATAAAAGTTTTAACAATTTCATTAGCATCTATGGGTCTGAAAATAAAATCACCTTTGCACGCATTTACATTTTGTTTAAGCAACGATTCAGCGACTTCGGGTGATGATATAAGCGCCTTAGTTGTCGAAAGTGGAATGTTGGCAAAATGTTTTTCCAAAGCTGTTGCCACTTCATTAACCGCTTTAATGGAGTAATTGTCAATGATGAGTTCACTGACACCATTACGTTCTTTAACTCTTCCAGTTTCGGCATTTATAATATTCCAAGTCATTTTAATTTTGTTTTTACTCGATTTAATTTTATTTCTAATGAAAATTGACTTGGCCGCGGCACAAACAAGTTTAAAAATTTTTGAATACTTTTTAATATAATTACAAAAAACAATGTTAGTATTATATGATTTCTCATGTAAGAGATCATACAATTTTTGCCTACTTTTATAGATTCCCGGAGTCGCCCAATCGTTGAATGACATACAATACTTGGGAGAGATTGTTTTTGGTGTAAAAATAGTCTTAAACACACTGTTAATATGACCGCATAAAACTCCATATTTATCATTAACACTACCGACTAATGGTATCTCTATTTGGTTTACAATAGTGTTTCTAAATCTCTCCATACGTTTCATGTTCACTGGAACGACCACTTTCCTCTTACTAACCTGCTTTTCCATATTATAATTGAAACTGACTAATTGGCCACAGTGATCAGAGTGTAGTTTATTAATTATTGCAGAGAAGGACGGAGTCCCATCTGTAAAAATGTTATCAATACATGTGGCTGTAGAGCTAGTTATTCGAGTAGGCTCGAGGAAGAGGTTAGTAAGATCACAACATTTAAACAGAGTTAAAAATCTTTGACTGAGTAAGTTATCATCTAATAAATTGATATTAAAATCACCACACACTATAATGTCTTTGTTACGTTTAGCAGTTAGCTTCGTTAATAATTCTTCTAATACTGCTTCAAATTGTTCGTAACATGCACTGGGTGGTCTATAAATACTGACTATTATACAATGCGCTAACTCGATACAGGCTATCTCTATAGTTCGTTCAATGGAAAGGCTTACAATGTCTCTACGAACCTTAAACTTTAGGTTTTTATTTACTATAATTAATGAGCCACCATGTATAGCTGTCTTCCTACAGAACGAACTGGCAACTTGGTGCTTATCAAAATTAAAAACAACCTGGTATTCTTTAAGCCAATGTTCGGTAATACAAATTATACTAATATTATATTTATTCAAAAAAAGTTCTAATTCTAGTTCCTTACCCAACAGGCCTTGTATGTTTTGATGCACCAAGTTTAAACAATGCTTCTTACATAAATATTTATCACTTAATATGTTACTTTTTATTTGTAAATTATAGCAAGAGACTTTTGCCTCTGTTGTCTGCTTATTTAATTTAAATTATTATTACAAGAAGTAGTACTAAAGGTACTACTGGAGTATGTCACTGTTTTTGACTGCTCAATAGAAGCAGCTGGTAAATTATTATCAATGTCAAAAGGTAAATTATGTGATAGCAAACATGCTATCTGTTTATAAAAATAATTAGATAGAATAAATCTATCCTGTCTCATAACAAATGAGTCACTTTTGAAAATCAAATTCATGTCAATTAATTTAAATATATTTTTTGAATCATTGTTCAATGTCAAATTATTGTTTCCAATTTTATTATACAACAAAAGATTTAAATTATATCTCATTTTGTTTTCATTGCAGTTATCCTTAATATATGGTAATGTAAACAAAATAATCTTTTCTACGTTAAGTTTACATAATTTGTCTAAATAAAAGGATAACTGCTGTTGTTTTAAGTTCCCTCTTCTACCGAATAGTAATATTAAGGTAGTGGAAGGTTCATACGTAGCGTAATAAAAGGATAACTGATGTTGTTTTAAGTTCCCTCTGTGTGCCAGAAGGCGCGGGTTCAAACTCCGCTGAATAGAAAAATTTTGATATGATTTAAAATGTTTATAATAACACAAAAAATAAAAATAAAACGAATTATAACTTTTTAATTAATCATTTATTATATTTTCCTGCAAAGAAAAAATATATTTATCGTACTTTGCTTTCGATAAAAGTAAGGTAAAATTAGTAATTCTAGGATTCTATTATTCTAAAACATAAGTTTTTGAAAGACACCACGATATTTTATTTCTTTGGCTTTACATTTCCTTTATTTTATTTATTGTTATTAGTAATATAATAATTAACGTAGTCATTAGTGTTAAACAAATAGCTATTTTAAAATGAACGGCGTTAAGTCGGAGTTTAATCCATAAATCTTGGTTACAAAATCATATTATAATTAAATTGTGTATTTTGTATTTCGTCTATAAATACGTATCTTTCTAATTTATTTTATGTAGTCGTAGTTGTAGGTACGTATAACCTATTTGATTTCTGTCTGTATAATTATATTCCTTTTCGGGTGTGTTGGAAGTGCTCTTGCATTTGTTTTGATGATTTATATTATATGTATATTAGTGTATTTCTGATCTATAACAAAGAGTAAAATATAATATTTTTGTTTACGAGGTTGTGTTGTTACATGGTTGTTACAGACAAGATACCGATCATTAATTTCGATGCATTGTATAACGGCCCATTAGCTCAGTTGGTTAGAGCGTCGTGCTAATAACGCGAAGGTCGCGGGTTCGATCCCCTCATGGGCCACGCAACTTTTTGTTTTACTTTTTATTTTAGCGTTTATCTATTAAAATAAAAATATATCTATCCCCTTAGTCTAAGCATAAAAGTTATCAAATAAAATGACCTAGAAGTCATTAATTTTATTTTAAATGAGACAATTTATTTATTATTATGCTATTATTTGTTGTAAAATTAATAATGTATTAATATATTGTATGTTATAATATATTGTATGTTTTTTATTAATTAATATTAATATGTATTAATATTAATTAATAAATTTTAATAAAAATTAATAATGCATCAAGTCAAGATTAAACTAATTATTTTTATAACATTACTATACTAATGTTATCTATTTATATCTAAATATCGAAAATGTATGAATGAATTCTAATATGTATATCAATGGCCAATTTAAATGTGATTCTTAATTTATGCAGAAATAAAACAAAAACTTATAATTATAACTGTTTTATTTGAATATTTTTATTGCACATATTAATAATTACATTTTTAATTTTTTTTATATTTTTAAATATAATTAATCACATTAAATAGTCTCACTCATACTAAGGAGAGGTCTGGGGTAAATAAGTGTAATTTATTTTGAAGGGATGCCTTTTATAATATTAAGGCACCATTATTTATTTCTATTTTTAACCGACTTCCAAAAAAGGAAGAGATCCTCAATTCGATTGTATTTTTTTTTATGTATGGTATTTCAGAACTTTTGACTGGGTGTACCGATTTCGATCAATTTTGTTTTTATTGAAAGGTTTTGCGTGTCATGTGGTTCCATTTAAATTTAA
This sequence comes from Melitaea athalia, assembly GCA_905220545.2. Classification (NCBI taxonomy): domain Eukaryota; kingdom Metazoa; phylum Arthropoda; class Insecta; order Lepidoptera; family Nymphalidae; genus Melitaea; species Melitaea athalia. The sequence continues at coordinate 3,479,585 of HG992179.1, forward strand.
TTGAGATCTGACAAGTACTTTTAGGGGCTGTCTCGACGAGCGAGCGTATACACTCGACTCACTACAACTTTTTGAGTAATCTTTAATAGCGCGTATTTACTTGACTATTTTTTCGTTTTATTACGTTGTATTACTTGTCGATGTAATTGATGTCGGTTTTTTTTTTTTCGTTTGCGAGCAAACACAATTATGTCTGCCAAGATGATTTTTATATCTTATCCGTGATAATATTTATTAAGTAAACTTATTTATGTAGGCTACATTACATCACTTTATAGAAATATTTAAAAAATTAAACAAAACGAAAAAATATTTGTGATTGTGTGTTTCTGGACGCCCAAGACATTTCATCCTACTGGGGACCGATTAGTATGAGCCATTTCGTTATTTAATCTAAAGCATTTACTTATGTTATATAAAATAAAACCACATATAATCAAATTTTCAACGAACATATATTTATATTTGGTACTTCAATAATATCTACAGTTGTAACAGAAAGGAAACAGGCACTTCAAGCTTAGTGACGTATAAACTTCACAGTCTATTATTATAAGTATTTATATAAAAATAATTTATGATACATTGAATTACATCGGTTTATAAACACTTACATATATGGGATTTACCATACAGTTGCCCATGAACATGGCGTCTGAAACGTCACTGAAATATTGGGAGTTTCAAAGTCATAATCGCGGAAAGTCCCATGTTAGTAAGTGTTGATAGCAACAAAAATTCAACATAAAAATTTTATAATTATTTGACTAAAAATTATTACATATGAGAAATTACCATTATTATTTAGAAATGAATAAAACAAAATAGAATAATATTCTTTACAAGGCAAATAAAAAAGTTAAGTATACAAATTACATACCCAGATCTGAATGAAAATTGTGTGTGTAGTTATGTACGCACGTAGGAAGTTATACTTCACTGGCTAGCTAACTTCACGTTGCTAACTTCTTCTTCGTTGACTATAACTTCAAGATGTCGGTTTTTTGTAAATTTTAATTTACTCTCATCATTTTTCCCTAACGCGCCAAAAGAAGTATAACTTCAAAATGTCATTATATATTCGTAATAGTGGACGTAAAATTAAAATCTTATAGTTATTAATATATACAATATTGAGATAAATTTGAAATAGAATTACATTATTTACATTTTACATTGATACACATATATACAGTATTTTATAGAAAATATTATGCATTAGTTGTTAGGTTCCGTAGAGCGTCATACTAATGTGACAGTCGGCGTTGTAACAACTCTGTATAATTATAATGAGTTGTTAAAACACCCTCCAAAAACAGTAATTGTACGATTATTGCTACGAATTTTTAAAGCCTTATTTTTCATATTTTGCTTTAGGTTAATCAGTTGTGAAACGTGCAATAGGACCATTGAGCTGTTTTGTTTTATAATACTATTTAATAGTTGCAACAACTCCTTAGATATCCTGTTTTATTAATATTCTTTGGGACAGAGATAGCATTCTACGAAACCGATTCGGTCGAGACTCATTCATAAAACTTGATTTAGGATATATATTAATTTGGTATATTTGTGTTCATATAAATAATTTACGGTCACCAACCCGCCTGCCCAGCGTGGTGACTATTGGAAAAACACATGAGTTCACGCCATATTTGGCGCGAACTTGTGGAGGCCTATGTCCAGCAGTGGACTGCGATAGGCTGAAGTGATGATGATGAAATAATTTAAATAAAATTCTTAAAAAATAAAAATAAATCGTAATCGGACTATTAAAATAATAATTTTCACAGTAATATTAATATTTTTCGTATCACATTCTACCACATAAATTCAGAGACGTAACATTCCCTTATACAGCTAAAAAGCATAGCATACTTGAAAGTAATAGTCAAGAGTCTTCAACAAGCAGGCGTTATTAGTTCAAGCTGTGCCCCGGTCAGTGATCGATGACTAGCCAGCGGTGCGTGGTGTGTTCTATCTGCTGCTGTAGCAGTGGGGTGCGCACGCGCAGGCGGACTTCTAGCGAGCCGCCCGCCGGTCTTCGACCGTCCATTAACTGTAATTAAATATAAAATAAATATATAAAAAGTTTTATTATTAGTGAGTACTCGTAGACACTCGTTTGGTAAGTGCTCGTTACTTCCCTTTACAATAAAGATTTAGATACTTAACTCGACTTAGAGGTTTGCTTTTTTATGTACATTATTCTACATCAATATGATAAAAAATTGTTTTTGTAAAAGATAAGCTCTAAAACTAAACCGGTTTCTATGGTTATTTTACTGTTATTAAATGACAGAAATAAGTTTATATTTCATAAATGTGACATAGACTATCAATTATCAATAAAAAATAAAATAATAAAGTAACATTTATTTATTTATTCACAGTTTCTATACACTAATACAAAACAGAAATAATTAATAAAATTTTAAACTATCAACTTGCATCATATATCAATATCATATACAACAGGCGTCGGTTAGTCGGTATAGGTAGTTGGTTTATAATTAAGTTATAATTACAATTACCCCGTAGCAACCTTATCGTCAACACTACGATGTGAGAGGATTCGAACCTTTAAAATTCAGGATCAAATAATTTGAGTGGGTCTACTGTTAGGGGTTATAATCAATAATTATAGCCGAGGTAGGGCACAGCAGGAAATATCCTGCTCAAAATCTATAGCAGCCCGACTGGAGAAGGGAAGTACTTCAAGTATCACAGCTAAATAATACTGCTTTCAAGAAGTGTTATGTTCCTATGGTAAAGTGACCAGAGCTCCTGGAGGAATTGGGGGGAAGGTCAGCAACGCAATTGTTATGCTTCTGGTGTTGCAGACGTCTATAAGCTACGGTAATCCCTTACCATCAGGTGAGCCGTACGCTTGTTTGCCGACCTAGTAGTCCGAGAGTAGACCGAGATAGTACTAACCGGAAATGCCTCGTGTATGGTGACCTGAGTCTCGAGCGGGGCCAGCTTCACTGTCGCCGTCCCCAGCAGAGCGTCCCGGCTGAACCAGCCGCTGCAACACAACGACCTACACCACCTGCACACACGCACTGCCGCACTACCGCACTACCGCACACCACTACATACCACAGGGCAACCGGTCATGTGGGTGCTGGGGAGTGGGGGAAGCTACACTGCTGCATACCACAGGGCAACCGGCGATGTGGGTACTAGGGAGTGGGGGGAGTTACACTGCTGCATACCACAGGGCAACCGGCGATGTGGGTACTAGGGAGTGGGGGGAGTTACACTGCTGCATACCACAGGGCAACCGGGTGATGAGGGTAGAGGGGAGTGGGGGAAGCTACACTGCTGCATACCACAGGGCAACCGGGTGATGAGGGTAGAGGGGAGTGGGGGAAGCTACACTGCTGCATACCACAGGGCAACCGGGTGTAGTGGGTACTGCAGAATGGGGGAAGCTACCACTGCCATATATCACTACATGACACAGGGTTACCGGGTGATGTGGGTACCAGGTGATGTGGATACCGGGTTATGTAGATACCGGGTGATGTGGGTACTGGGGAATGAGGGGAGCGGCTACCACTGCCACATATCATATTAAATGTCACAGGGCTACCGGGTGATGTAGGAATGGGAGGCCATTGTCGTGTACTAGATACACCAGCTTGAGTGATATATGGGGAGGGGGTATGAGTGGATACTACTGACGCTACACATTTTATCTACACCTGTACAGTTCCCATTTTTGTACTTTTATTTCGTTTACTACATATGATGATAATTTTCCAATAAATATGTATTTCTAACAAATAGGTACTGAATAGCCTATTGTTTAATTTACAATAGGAAGTTTAATCATTGTGTATAAATGTGTAGCATCAGTCACAATTGGCTATTTGACACTTTTTAGATAAGTATAGTGATAATTTTTGTATTTTCAGTTTATTTGGTTAAATAAAAATAGAATCTATTTTTTTTTAAGTAGCCTTTTGTTATGCAAAATGATTAAAAGTTCCAAATAGCCAAAATATCAAATATCAAGCAGAATCTATAATCTATATGCGAACACAATGGATCAGACTAATATTTACATCGAAGCATACTCAAAACAATGTCGGGGCAAATACTTCTTATTTATTTATATTGATTGCTTGATAATAATTTATTTATATTAAAAGAAACATTGTAAATATAATTAAATATTAATAAAGAAACCATATATTGTTTTGAGTACTTAATATTTTGACATGCCGTTAAGCACATAACATTAACCCACGCTGTAGACAGACCAACTCAAATACACAAGACATAATGTAATTTACATATTAAAATATAGGCGCATGACTAACAAAAATTAAACCGATTTAAATGAAAAAGATTTATCAATATCTATTATATCTGCAAATTACTAAGACATGATAGTGGACTTTACTAAAGAAAAATATTTACAGAAAAAAGAGCACTTATTAACCGACTACACAGAAGGTCATCCCATTTGACTGGGTGTACCGATTTTGATGATTCTCTTATTATTCGAAAGAGATGGTACTTATCGTGTTGTCTCATTTAAATTGCACTATATTTGAAATTGTAGTGGATTTTTTCTCTTCGAGAATTTTCATACTTTACGTTAATTTATTTTTTCACTATTTGTTCAATAACCCAATAACTTAGACATCACGGAATAGACATTACAACACATAGCTTGGCAAATTTTAATCCCATATGCGATATGATTGTGTGACGTATGGATGAATATTTGAGACAGTTGCATGCAATGCATGTTATGAATTCAACCCAAATGCTATAAAAATATCTATGCTTAAAAATTACCAAGATATATTAAACAATACTCCTAGACAACATACCGCTACAGTAAAACATAAAAGTTTTTTCAAACGTCAAATCGAAACTAATATACAGAAAAATAATATATATATACAGTATATACAAAATAAGAAGATAAAGAAAATAGGACGAAACAAGTTCTTGAGTTCCGTGAATTCTACCACTACTTTCGTGAATTCCCAACCTGTATATTTACATTTTCGTGGAATAAACACTCTTCAAGAATACGAAGACAAAATGTATAAGAAATAAACCAAATTATTTACAAACACTATTAAAATAAATTTAAACAAAATCCAAAGATAATATCTGCGAACCAAAAAAAAATTAAAATGATTTTTTGGAAAATATTTACAACGTATAAGAATTACTACTTTTTTTAGTAAAAAGTAAACTAGACCTAGAGTGCTATTACCATGCTGCTGATAATTCTACATATTTTAAAATTAAATCTATACATCCAACTGATTCAGTGGTGACGTATCGAGACCATAACTCATTGCGTCATAATTGCATTAACTTAAGTTCTCAAGACGATACTCTCATTTTCTACTACCGATACATATAGTTCGCGTCATGTAAAAAGAACGCTGAAAGAAACTGTTTGCGCATATGTAATCTCGCACACTAAAGTACTAGGCCTATTGTTTTATTTTTGAATTAACCTTTCGCTCGCGGCTTTGTATAATGTTTATTGGTAAGGTACATTAAAATATAGATAGACCTCATACCACCATTTAGACCGATAAATCGCCTTTGCGTAACTTGAAGGCCAGCGTTCTTTTTACGTGACGCGAAGTATACCTAGCTAAAGAATGCACTTTACTTCAAGTAAGCCTTTAATATTATTTTTGAATCGGCACTTCACAAATCGGTTGTTTCGTAAACAATTTAATTTTGATATTCTACAACATTATTACTTTAAGTAACTTTTTTGTTGGCGCGAATTTCACTCATAATGAAAATTTTAATTAAAAATTTAATTGTAAAAAACCTTTGGGAAGATCATCCATAACTTAACAAACACTATTGGACAATTAACCCGATATATATTTTGTCTAAATAATTTATTATAATGTTTTTGTATAAAAAAATTGTTTTAAATTTTTATAGGATATTATTGTATTGCAAAATATCTTAAGTTCTAGCCGTATGTATGTTGGTCAGGTTTAATGTAGTAGTCACCTATAGTTAAGGTAAAATTTAGACTTTACTGTAATTGTATGATATATTTGAAATATACTGTCGTATAATTTATTGGTGGTCTACGTGGTGTTGGATTGGTTTAACAAAAAAAATATATATTGCGTGCGTACAAAGTACACATGTCAGAAGTGAAACTTCTTTGTCAAACTAATAAAAAAACTAATTAAAAAAAACGAATATAATACACAAAAAGAAAATTGAAAAAAGCCAACGTCACGCGGTGTTCCCAGGCGGTCACCCATCCAAGTACTGGCCGTCCCTGACGTTGCCGCGTTACGGTCGCTCAAATTTTACCCCTCATTCGCCTAAAGAAGTTTCACTTAAAAAAAGAAAAGAAAAAAAATCATCTTACCCTCTCGAATAAACTTCGAACTTGATGGCGTGTCGCTTGAAGACCCTCAAACAAGGTCTCGCGGATCGCTGTATGGCGAGGGTGAAGACTGCCGAGTAGTCGGGGCTGTTCGTGTCTTTCACTAGCTGGGTTCGGTCTGACACTGGCGTTTCCTGTAAGGTTAGCACATTAGCGTTTACAATTTGTTAATGGAAATCCTTAGAGGAGGCCTATGTCGAAAGACAAGCTGTTAAGAGGAGAGATAAGCCGAATGCCGAGAATACGTTTTAGTTTAGTTAATTTATAGTTTTCTTACCTCTTTTATCATCAAATATTGTATTCTTAAAAGTAATGTTTAATAGCCAAATAAGTTAAAATCTAACAGCAATATAGGCTTCTTTTATTTTATTTTATTGTTATTTTATAATATGAATCAGTTATGGTAGTTATTAGCTTTTTGCGAGCCTTAATAAATACTGAGACTGATTTGTTAGTAGACTCTTGCAATTTATGTTTTTAGAATATATTAATAGACTATTGCGTCTCATTGTAATTTTTTTAATTGCTGATTTGTTTTGTTTTTTTTTTTTTTTTTTTTTTCTCAGCAATATCTTTTTTAAATAATAAATGATTAGGTTTTTTTAAGTGTGTAGTATTTACTCACCTGAGGATACGGGAACTCAAATTTGACGTATGTATCGATTTCCTTAGGGTTCGGCACGTTGTATGCGATCCCGCGGACAATTGTGAGTTCTAAGTCGTTTTCATTAAGATCCGTATTGCACTGAACCACTGAGAACTTGCGGTTTTCGTAGTGAAATTTGGGAGGTGTGTTGCCTAGGCTGAAATATTATTATACGTCATAAAATGAGTAAATAGAATACCCACTTACTTATGACAAGTGTCGAGGGACAATAATTAAATATCAATTTATTAAGGCAGAGTAGTCTGGTCAAGGAACAATGAATACGTGTGTAACATTTCATCATCATCATCATCAGACAACTTCAACGGTTTCAAAGTTATTTCAACCCAAAAATGACGTCAAAATCTCGCTCTAGACCAGTCTACTGCCTTAAGTTAAATCATCTTCCAACGTAAAGTATAAAACTTTATTTAACGACAAATCAAGCTAAAAGAAAAGGTTTCTTTTCTTTCCTTTCTATTCCTATAATAATAGCAATCAATAATTTCACAGCAGCATTAAAAAAAAATCCGGTCACAGCTGGCATTCATGAAAAAGTAATTTTTTTTTTTTTAAATTATATAACTAAACTGCAAATAAGCGTACGGCTCATCTGGCGGCAAGCGATTACCGTAGCCTATAGACGCCTGCAACACTACAAGTATCGCAAGCTCATTGCCGACCCTATCCCCAATCCCCCCAGGAGCTCTGGTCACCTTACTCACCAACAGGAACACAATACTGCTTGAAAACAGTATTATTTAGCTGTGGTCTTCTGTAAGCTCGCGGTACTACCCCAGTCGGGCTGCTCCATATTTTGAGCAGGAAATTTCCAGTAAATGATTCCTCGTCAAAAACAAATCCCATCAACGTCACCCAAAACTAGACCTAAATACGATAGCAATAAAGTTCAAACTCACCTCTTAGCCATCTTCACGACATCCAAGTCCTGCTTCACACTGACGGCGAGGTGTTCGAAGCGATTGCTCTCCGCGATGTTGCCCATCGCCCTGTAGTGGTCGCGGTTGGTGAGGCAGAGCTTCAGTTGTCCGCTCAGCTGTTGCTGGATGCGAGTCATTACGTTGTCGTCGTCTAGGTTTATTGTTGAATCGTCCGTCGGAACGCACTCCTCGGATGATATTACGTCGAAACTGGAAATTCGGGTGTAATTTTGTTAGCTATATGTAATTAATAATTATGTATTTGGGTTTATTGTTTCACAAGAATTTCCCCGTTTGACCCGTTTTTACCATTTTTACCCTCCCCCTTTGGTGACCACCCGTAGTATTTGCTAAACCCCCTTTCACCCTCGAGTTTTCATGTAGTAATTCAGAAGCATGATTTAAATCTATATATATAAAAATCAATGCCACTTTTCGTTGTAATTTTATAACTCAAGAACGGGCTCACATATCCAAACCAAATATTTAGGCTTTGTTCGGACTATTTAATAGATGGTTTATGTAAAGTTTGCACAAAATCGGCCAGTATTGCATTTGAATTATTGGAAAGTATTTGACAAAATGTGACCGTTATTATTTATCCCATACTTCTAGTAGGGGGAAAAGTGCTGCCATACTTGAAATACTTATTTATTTGACACGTTTTTAAAATACGACTGTAAAATACGTAAAATCATTTTTTACATCATGGCATCATTGTATTCTCGTCATTTGGATGCAATTGCACCTAAAAAAAAATATTACAGATTGTAACCATCGGGCGGATGACTTGAGCTAAAAGGTGAAAAAAAAATATATTTGACGATTTGTACCAGTATGGCATTTCGATTTTTGGAAATTATACGATACAATGTGACCATTATTATATTTGCCATACTTGTAGTAAAGGGAAAAAGTGGCGCCATACTTGAAAAAAACTCGAATTACGAATAAAATCTTAGGATTTTGAAAAAATATTGTTCACATTCGCCACCTCCCACAGGTATGGCATTATCAGACTTCTATTTATGATCATACAGGGAACTGATAAAAAAAGTTTCAGGGTGGTACAAATCGTTTGGCGAAATATAAAAAAATTACTCCTTTGCAGTGGTATGGCGGCCATTGGGAACTGTCGGAAAAGTATGGCAAGGTGATTTTCGTGAATGGCTACTCGACGATGATTAGCTATGCAAAAATTAGCTTGGTACAAATGGTTGAATTGTTTTATTTAAATTAATGTATTCGCGTCGGTATGGCGGGCTGTAAGTCACACCCGAGAAGTATGGCATTCCGCTACCGCCTACTTCTTTTTTTTCCGACTATCTGAAAATACAAGCATTTTTGTGGAACAAATCGTTCGACACTCGTTATTTATCCGACGCGTTCGATTAACGCCCACGCGATTGGGCCGCCGGTGCGAGCGCTATGACCATCATTTTCCTTTTTGCCTTTACGTAATTAGACCCCTGACGAACCGCCATACTGGTACAAATGACCTAATATTTTGTGTCACTATCTCCCGGTCTATTTCAGTGTTGACAGTACAAGCATGTTGTTATGTCATTCATTTCTGTCATTTCATTTTGGACGTGCTTCGATTAAAGCAAATTAAGACAAAAAACTCAGGGATATAGTACATCATTAACGCCCAATGAAGTGGGCACGGGACGGCTAGTATTTTTTAAAACAGAAAGTTAATTTTGGCTCACATTCACCATAAAAAAGCCATATTGGAATATATCTCGAAAAAGCCTGAGATTTTTCTTGACATTTTATTGACTACATGAAGAAAATCTTAGACCACCCCCCGCCCTTGTGACCAAGCATGGTATTTTTTAAGAGGGGTAAGACCCCTCCCGTAGAACGGACCACGTAGTAAGGATACGTTCCCTCATTCGAAAATAAGAGAAAGGATCACAAATCTACTGTAATTTTATATTCGAAAGTTGGTACTTGTCATGTGGCGTTATTAAATATTTACAAGTACTCGTTTAAGACAACTTCATCCGTAATTGTATCTTCCATATTCTTTTTGTACTCGAAAAAAAAAAGACTAATTTTACATCAACAACCACTCGTCAAAACTCGTTCAAATTTACATTGGACCATACGACAAGTGCCAGGTGCCGAATATAAAAGAATCAGTAAAAAAAAAGTTGGTTTACCGACGATAGTTTTACGTGATAAAGTCATCAATGTTTATTGATGAAAAATTGCATACTTTTATGAATTGAATTGAATTCTTATCACTGAATTATTTCGAACTGCTAGTTCTGACGTCACGCGAGAAGAGAGATAAATGTGTCACAAGCCAACGCTTAGACCGATCGTGCCTCTCTATCGCTTGTTCCGCGCTCTCGCTCGCACGCTCAGGCTCAGGCGGAACGTGACACTTTTTCGTGCGTGCAGCCGGTGTTCGATTTATAAGACGTCATCACGTCAAAAGTCGAGATAAGCACATAAAAAAACACAATCAAATCGAGAAGCTTCTCCTTTTTTTGTAGCTGGTTAAAAACGAAGGTTATATTTAACAGAGACACAGATAATATAAACTCACGAGTCCTCCATCTTTTTTTTCTCAGTGGGAGGCAGGGGTAGGGACTTAAAGTCGACAGTGAGACCACCCTTTGCCGCCTCTATGACAGAATCGTAGCCCTTCGCTGTACGCAGGTACTCCTTAGCTAGATCTATATCACCTGTTTAAAAAAAAAATCATGTATACTATCATACAAAATATTCATAGCCTATACTTATAAAAACTCAAACAGGTCCAGGAAAATCTGCCAGAAAGAATAAATGTTTTTGAATACTTGGTAATCTAATTAGGTACTACGGACATTTGGACTATGAAACTATAGAACCACTTTTAACACTAACTATTAAAAATATATATGTTGTATAATGCTGAGAATGCAGAATTTTTGCCTAACTTATTCTAGTATAAACCGCTGAGGTAAAGGATTTTAATATTTTGTAACAATCAATGGACTTGACTATAAGATCAAGCTTATTTGTATAAATATGAATCCGTATGACAAGTCTCTTACCATTCTTCTTCGCCAGTATGGCGGCCTCCTTGAACTGTTTCTGCCGATGCAGCAATAGCGCGAGCTGCTTTTCGTATCGCGATGTCGGCGGTGTAGCTCCGGCCTTAGAGGAGGACGGACTCGCCGAGGGGCGAGGGGCCGCGGCCGGGGCGGGTGGCCGGGGCGCCGGGGCGGGCTGTGGCATTCAGATTATAATAATATATTTATTGTTCTTAATTTTTAGGGTTCCGTACCCAAAGGGTAAAAACGGAACCCTATTACTAAGACTTCGCTGTCCGTCCGTCTGTCACCAGGCTGTGTCTCAAAAACGGCGATAGCTAGAGAGTTGAAATTTTCACAAATTATGTATTTCTGTTGCCGCTATAACAACAAATACTAAAAACAAAATAAAATAAATATTTAAGGGGGGCTCCCATACAACAAACGCGATTTATTGCTTATTTTTGCTCGATATCAATAAATGGTAAGAGGTAGGCACTTGAAATATTCACAAAATACTTAATTGTGTATTTACTTTAATAATAAACAATAAAATTGAAATTAAAAAAAAATTGGGGGGCTCATACAACGAAAATGACTTTTTTGCCGATTTTTGCCCGATAAATCAATGTACCTACTGGTGTTTACCTATCCAATGGTACGGAACCCTTCGTGCGCGAGTCCTACTCGCACTTGGCTGATTTTATTATGTTTATAACTTAGCGGAGAAGAGTAACTATCGAAGTAGAACATAGCATTAGAGAGCGCGGTCCCGCGGGATCCGGGCAGACTAAATATTCTTCTTAATATTTATGAGATAATTCTCTGTATATTAACAAAAGACAATACTACAAAGGCAAACATCACTAGACAAATATTACACACCACTAGATCAAATAATATTACAATGAAAGGTAAACAACACAACTTACCCCCTCAGTGGGTATGGGAGCGTACCCATTGGGAGTGGGGAGCTCATCTATGGGTATGGGTTTCCCCATAGAGTGTAGTTTGATGGCGTCTTGGTACTGGTTCACTACTCTACCCATCCGACGGGCTTTCGATGCGTTTCCTTGCTCTTTTGCTTTTGCCTCTTGTTCCTGTTTAGATTGTTTAAAATATATATAACTAGCTTCTGCGCGCGACTTCGTCGGCGTGGACTCCGCTCCTATTGGTCTTAGTATGATGATATATAGCCTATAGCCTTCCTCGATAAATGGGCTATCTAACACTGAAAGAATTTTTCAAATCGGACCAGTAGATCCTGAGATTTGAGCGTTCAAACAAACAAACAAACAAACAAACAATCAAACAAACTCTTCAGCTTTATTATATTAGTATAGATAAAACACCTCTATAAAACTGCACTGTGAATATATCACATTACCGGTTTTTTTTTTTTTTGAATTATTATATACTAGATTACAATTGTAAAAAATACTAAATTTTCTATACATTTTTGTAATAAATAGCACATTTTAACCTTTTGAGCGCCACGCCTCAAATCCATTCCCGTGCCCTGTACGCCAAGGCATAAATTAAACAAAAATACCTACGAAAAAAATAGTGCTGCCAAGAGTCGTTATCGAGTACCACAAAGTGACTTGTTTATGTTGGTTTTTATGCAATAAATGACTACTTATATAATCTAGGATGGTTTATTCTTTCAATATTTTTCTTGTATTATCTCGCACTCGTTATATATACTTACAATAACATAAATAAAAAACAAACATTACAAAAAAAATCATAGTAAAGCACAACACCATTCTCTATCGTCATGACGTCATCGTCACGACTGGAAGACTACGGCGCAGCTGACCTACAGTTTTAAAACTTCCATAGAGACATGTTAGAGACGTGCTGTGTGTGCCGCACGCTGTATATCGATTTCGAATCGAATCTATATATAAATGAAAAGTAATTAAAAAAAAATAACCGAATTCAAATTTGTAATTTTTTTTATTATATAATATCTGAAAAGGGAGTATAAAAGTGCAACATTTTAAAAAATCTAAAGTACTTACCTAAATATGCCTACTATTTATTAAATCCAGCTTTAGCAAAGTAAAACTACAATACCATACAATATTATAATAAAAATATTTAATATGTCATAATGTTCCTTAACATCTCGCAACAACGGCTATTTGCGCATTATTGTTACTCATTTAAAGACAATAGACGCACCGGTCATAAAACATTTTGTACTGCATTTTGCCAGAACTCCTTACTTTCAAACAATAATGGCTCTTGATGTACAGCGATAAAGGTGAGAATTACATTAAAAATCTTTTTTGAGACCATAAATTATATGGAATTCTCAAAAATTATAGAAAAAAATGTTTTTTTCAATCGTGGGAATGTTTTTAAAAAGTTTATGCAAATATTGCGTTTTAAAATTTCATTTCTTTTTGGCTATCGTTTTTAGAAGTTTCGTAAAAATCCTAATAATATTAGTTTAAAATAATGTAATTCACGTGAAATTTGTTCAATGAAATATTGAAGTTGTTATTTAAATAGGATATTTAAAAAATCCTTTGTAATGGAAAGATTGTTGTAAATCTATGTTTTTTAGTCTAGTACGATTTTAAACAACTTTTGTCTTATAGAGGTTAAACTAGATTTATAATATATAAATTCATATCTTACATTTATATTTGTGCCTCTTGCGTCACATTACTAGCGGTCTGCTATAGACGACAACGGCGTACAGGGCATATCATTTACGTGGGATAAGAATGCATGTTTTTATTTCAATATTTCTCAGTACGTGTAGCTCTAAAAGACTGGTTTTTTATACTCAAATGTTGCTGGGATATTCTATTTTGAGAGATGTTGATTTAAAATACTAAAAATATTTTTTTAATAATTTTATTTAATATTTTGGTGGTCCGGGTTTTTTGTCACATATAGACGTCGTTGGCGCACAGAGCTCGCAAATGCTTGTCACGTATATGTGTCTTTGGCGTTCAAAAGGTTAACCAAACACCTGAATATATTTTGATTGATTCAGCCTGTAACATCCAACTGCTGTGCATAAACCTCTTTCTCCATGTAGGAGAATGATTGGAGCTTAATCCACCACGCTGCTGTAGATTATATTATATTATATGTAGTGTATTTGAAATTTTGATATTACATATTCTTATATTTAATTATTCCAATGACTAATACTACAGTTAATAACATTGAATATATCATAAAGAAATATTTTTTACAATGTGACCCTCTCTTTAGTAATAAAAATAATAATAAAATATAAATAAATACCTGGAAACAAGCAAGCCTCTGTCGCAGTGCCTCGTCAACTGTTGAAGCTGTTATCAGCCCCGCTGGTTCCGGGGCGGGTTCTGGAGCCGGCTCTGGAATAAACACACAATACACTATATTTATACAAAAAAAGAATCAACGTAGGTCAGAAAATACTTTGATGTTGACTATATGCTTTCTGGTTTAAATTATCTAAGATTTTGTGATTTTTGCATTAAGTGAGGCTCCCAGTAAAATTCTAATCGGTCTGTAAACCACAAGATACAAAATAAAATAATGTCCAGACTACAGTAAACGTCTGTATCGCCTATAAAAATATTTGTAATGTGCACACAGATGAAGTGACCCCGTATTGTGTGAGCGCAACCGCAATATGTTTATACGCGAGCGACAAAGACAAAAGATGACAGGTCGGTGTACGAATTTCTTTCTATTGGGCGACTGCAGTATAGTTGTAAACGTGTCACTGCGTCGTCTTAAATACATCAAATATAAAATTTTCTTACTTGACATTTTTTAACCTAATTGTATTTTTAATCTACATAACTCAAGTAATTCCACCCACATTAGTGTTTATTTTTACTCAGATCACATTCGATTTTTAAAATATATAGGTGGATATTTTATGGCCTATTTAATTACCTCTTTAACTTATGGGTTTTTAAGCAAATGTTTTTTTATTTAAAATAGGTATATCCCAGGATAGACTAATTAGATAAGGGGACATAATTCAAACATCAATTATTAAATTTTATATATTTCATAAACACAAACAAATATATAACATTTTAAGACTATTTAAGAACAGCAATTTTTGTTATATAATTTCAAATAAAGCTGTTAGTGCGTGTCTCTAAATAACTACTTATAAATCGTGCGTTTATCCGTTAGAACAAATATACATATTTTCTTAATAGAGTACAAATTAAAAACTATCCGTAACTCATAAAGATTTTGATGCCATATTGTATATTAGTCTAGTCCACAAGTTGAAAATAGTCGAAAATAGAGATATGTACTGCCCTTAAAAATTATGTGTGATAGCTCGTTGGATCCGGAATGAAGTCTAAAAAAATGTTCTAAAAGCGTGTATTAGCAGCAGAGTTATAACAATCGTTTTTCTGTAAGAGACGTTGCGCGGTGAAACGTTACTCCTAACGTCACTGTTTCACTCACAGTAACTTAACTATACTTCAGTTAATTAAGGAACAAATTAAAATAAATAAATACACACATTACGACAGTATTATAATTGTACTGGACACAACGACATACTTAGGCCTCGTTTACGGAGACGCGGAGCGTAGTGCGTAGCGTGTGTCGTGGCGGAACGCACTAAATTCACACGTAGAGCGTGGTATGAGTGCGTTTACGGAGAAGCGATTTTACACGCGTTCATTTTCATACATTTTGACACACGCGAGAAGCTACGCCACACGCTACGCACTACGCTCCGCGTCTCCGTAAACGAGGCCTTAGGTTTTTCACAATAATTTTAAAAAATATAATAAGCAAAACCCTATTTGCCTAAACTGTTATAATAATTCTAAGTGTTTATTTGTTTGTTTTAATGTCAATCTTGCTATAAACCCGATTTAGAAATTTCTAATAATGCTGCAAAACATCTTAGACCCATAAGGAGTTATGACCAATGAGCATACATTGACCCCGTAAACACTATAAGGCATACAATAGTAATAAAATTAATATTATTATTACTCTTCATAAGTAAATACAATTAAAAAGACTATATAACTTTATATATTTTATATAAATAAATAATAGCTATAGGCTAAGGGATTAATAGTTGAGATTGATCAATTTGACTGATTAAATTTTTTTCAATTACCATCATCAATAAAATTTTTGTATGAAAAATAGACTTTTTATATAACAGCAAGATCAGATCATTCATTAAATTAAAAATATAAATAATTATTCACCCGAAGAATGTTGAACTTGACTATCTTCTTTGTTCTGCTCTTTGAATGCTGAAGCGATTGCCTCCGGAGTGGGTAGTTCGTTCAAATCCATCTCTTGACCGGCTTTATATGCATCGATGACTAAATCAAATTGTTTTACTACTTTCAAATATTCCAGAGCCAAGGATTTTTCACCGTCGCGCTTGCTTGCTAGGGCAGCCGCTTTGAACTCTTCTTTGCGCTCTAAAAAAGATAATTTATAAATAAATAGATATCTTATAACATACTCACACGGTCATCGTTAAGCAACTTAATGCTTGTGTTACAGGTAACATCCAAATGTTATAACTACTTTCTTTTTTGATGAATGTACATAAAAAATACATATATAAATACAAATATTACACCTAGGCTCAGGCGGGAATCGAGCCCACAATCCGCAAAACAGAAAGCAGGGCCACTACAAACTGGGCCAACGGGCTAGCCTAAAATGTGTTAACTAAGAATACATGATTGCTTTTAGATATCTATAAATTGCTTATTTCAATGATTTTTGTGGTTAAAATTGTAACATACTTTTGAGAATTATGTGATTTGTGAAGAAAATAATTTAAAAACAGTACAGTAACAACTTTAGTGGCTAAAATTTTGAAATCTACTATATTATGTTTTAAAATTATAATTATGTAATATTGTAAGTTTATTTGGAATTTAATGGTAAAATTAAATAGGAAACGTTACTGTTATTACACATGTATGGTGAATTTTTTTTGCAATTTTTTTTTTAAATATTACTTTCCACAATAAAACAATTGAAACAATATTTATTTTAAAAAAATTAATGATGTTATATGTATAAAATATAACAACTATATTAAAACACTCACTTAAAATTAATTTCACCCCTTCAACCTTTGCCGGGTCTACATCATCGAGAACCGGTGGTGGAGGAGGGGGCTCTTTTGGCTCTGGGGGTGTTGGAGACCTTGGTTCAGGGTCTTGGAGCTTCGTCACTGATGTGGAACGAGGAGGAGGCACTGGAGCTGCAACCTGGGGCTCAGATGATTGTGGATTCGTTGCTGCTTCACTAGATTGAGCTGGTTTTCCAACGCTGACTGGAGGGGGTATATCCTCATCCTTGATTGGCTCGCCAGCTTTTGCCTGCTTCAGTAGATCATTAAGAGTTTTGATACCACGATTGAATCTGTTGAAAAAAAAATGATCTCTATTATGTAGAAAGCAATTATCTCTTCCACGAGACTATTTTGAAACTTATTTACGCAGAAGCTTCTGCCCGCGACTTCGTCCGCGTGGAATAGCTACTTTGGGCTAGCTGGGGAAGCTCTCCAAAGGAAGAAAAACCCCGATTTTGAAACATTCTTCATTGGTGCTTCGCTTCGATTTGTCATAGCGTGATGATATATAGCCTATAGCCTTCCTCGATAAATGGGTTATCTAACACTGAAAGAATTTTTAAAATCGGACCAGTAGTTCCCGAGATTAGCGCGTTCAAACAAACAAAATCTTCAGCTTTATAATATTACTATAGATTAGGAAGCCTGTTTATTGAGACAGAATTATTAAGATTAGAATTTATTGAGAAAGAGAGTGACAATGCGTTGGCGCAATGGTCACAGCACTTGTTTGTGGCAGTTGCACTGGCGGTTGCGGGTTGTAATCACACATGGCAAACATTTGTATTGCCCATACAGATGTTATTTTGTAACATCTGTATGGGCAATACAAAGGCAAATACAAATGTTAGCCGTGGTCTTGGCATTTATCCTTGTGTACGCTTCAGCCTGTAATATCCCACTGCTGGGCATAGGCCTCTTTCTCCACGTAGGAGAAGGAATGGAGCTTAATCCACCACACTGCTCCACTGCTGGTTAGCAGATTTTATGTTCCCTACTATGAGTAACAATCTCTATCAGGTATTTATGATAGCACTGGGACCGTTGGCTTAACGTTCTCTCCGAGGCACGGTTGGGAGACACACAAGGACAGACATCCAAACCGGAAACGAATACTTGTAATAAATATCCATCCTGAGCAGGATTCTGACCCGCAAACCGTCGTTGCTTTAGGCGACTACTCGCACCACTACGCCCGAGCGGTTGTTGTGAAGCAATAACATTGATAAAAAAAAAAAATGGAGAACTCACCGTCTAGCCCTGCTGGTCTCTCCATTCTCTTTAGCTGTTTTCTCGGCAAGTGTATAATTTGACAATCTCTCTTGCAACAGTGATACCATGCTACTTTCACATCCAGGCGGAGGAGGGGCGGGTCGAGTGGCACGCCTCTCAGACTGAGGACCTTCATCATCAAAAGATAACTCTTGTAGCTCATTGAGGAGATCTGGGTCATCTTCATCACCTAAAATAATATTAAGTAATTTAAAAAATTAAGATTTTTAGTGTGCATAAAACTGAGGAAACGTGGCTCATACTATGTGATCCATTCAAAAAGAAGGTTAAACAAATCACGCTGGGTCACTGACTACTTTTTGAGTAATCTTTCATAACACGCATTTACTTCATTATTTTTTCGTCTACATAAGTTGTATTACTTGTCGATGTAATTGAAGGTGGGCAAACACAATTATCTTTTGAAATTAGTTTTCTTACAAAAGTAACATACAATTTTTTAAAATATCTTTAGAAATATCTTTATAGACAACTAGCTGTGCCCCGCGGTTACACCCGCGTTAATTTGAGGAAAATCATAGCTATAGCCTTTCCTAATTTCAAGTTTGTAGGTGTATTTTTCATTGGACTTTCATACAAACTTTCATCCCCTGTTTTAACCCCAAAAGGGGGTTGATTTCTCAAAATACATTATTAGTACACCTCAACACCATCTATAGAGCATACATTTTGAATTTCAAGTCTCTTACTTCAAAAACATAGGACTTTCATACAAACTTCCAACCCCCGTTTAACCCCCTTAGGGGTGGAATTTCGTAAAATCCGTTCTTAGCTGACCTCTACACGGTAAAATAAATATTCCTACCAAAATTCAAGTCTCTACGCCTTATGGTTCCAGAGATATCGTGATGAGTCAATGGGTGGGTAACTCTTTTATATTTATTTATTTATTTATTTATTTATTTATCAGGAATGGTACACAGCACAGAAAAAGTTATAAATAAAAATAAGAATTAAATATAATCATAAAGGCCAATTACGACCATCCATCCGTTTAAAATTAAACTAAAAAACGTGAAAATTAGAGAAGAAAAAACTAAACAAATAAGACTTAATACATTAAAACTTATTTACATATTAAACTAATAAAACCCATGGGAAGTACAAATTACAAGCAATTAACTATTTATTAATTAATTTTTTTTAATTTTTATATTTGAAAGGAAATATAACACATATAAAAAATGATAATAATAATAGTAGTAAATATTATATAAATATCTATGAAACATATACAAATACTATTGATTTTATTTGTTAGTTTGATTATTTTCCTTAAATAATTGTCGTTTGCTTTTATTTTGAAATATATTTTTGGAACCATTTAAAATATCTACGTCTTGAAATTTCAAATTGTAGGTGTTAGGTAATCTTGTAAGTGTAGAATTCTGTACATAGTTGGTGGAGCAGTTCGGGACATAAAATAAGGGAGTGTGTCTTGTACGCCGTGAAGGGTTGTTCAGCATAATGCGTTCAGTGAGTTCTGGGCAGTCTAGGCGCCCACGAATTATATCATATAATAGCCCCATGTCTAATACCTCTCTGCGTTCCCTTAACGTCAGAAGGTTATAAGCTCGGCAGACATCTATGTAGTCATCGCCTATATCAACTTTTCTACACTTAAATTTAAGGTGATGAACAAATTTCTTCTGTACACTTTCGATGCTTTTTATATAAATATCGTATCGTGGGGACCATACAGGAGCAGCATATTCTAAGATGCTTCTAACGTATGCGTAATAAACTATTTTGAAGGTAAGAGGATCTTTAAAAGGACTACAGGTTCGTATGACAAAACCAAGATTTCTTAGTGCTTTGGATTTAATTATGTCAATATGAGTAGACATCAACATTTTGCTATCAAAGTATACACCTAAATCACGGACCATCTTTGTTCTGCCAATTTCAATGCCATTAAAATTATATTTAAAAATAATAGGATTATTTTTACGAGTAAAACTAATACATTGACATTTCTGAATATTAACATTTATATTGTTCTTAGTATAGTAATCAAATAAGTTGCCAAGATCATGTTGTAACCGCTTACAATCATCAACCGTGCGTGCGCTAATGTATACTTTTTTGTCGTCAGCATAGAGTAAGTGTTAATGTGTAATATATATAGATTATTTGCTTCATTATTTACCCAAACCTTCTACAGATTTTAAAAACAGAAAATAATAAATAATTAACTTGATAATCCACAAACCTGAAACATCCTCATCCGAAGGTATATCCTTTAAGCTAGCAGCAATCATAGCGTCAAGGTCGGCAGGAGCAGCCGGAGCGGGTTTCTGAGGTCGTGGCCTCTTTTGCCTCCCACTGATAGCTGCCAACTCAGCTTCCAAGTCTAAGTCATCATCTGATACATTCATTGGTTCATCGGCATCATCAAAGTCTGGTATATCTATTAGTCCAAACTGAAAAATTAAATGAATAAAGATAACATTTTAAATAATTTTTTATACATTTCTATATCAAAGAAGCCTATCTCTAGTTTTTTGTTTTATAAAGGTAGCTAAAAGTGTACACAGATAAAACTTTCTTTTCTTAATTAATTAATTAACCTTATTTTAAATTAACAATTGAATTTATCTTAATACAATTTTATAATATGACTAAAAAAAGAAATAATGATTTTATGTACACATAGTTTTAGTATACATGTTTTCTGAAATGTTAAAAATATGTTTCTTTAGTCATTGGATATAGAATCCTAACTGCGTTGCTTCAAATGGGGGTTCTGTAGTTTCTGTAGACAAATTCAAAAATGGTCTAGGAAATTTTTTTTTCACGCATAATGGTATCTATTACACCTACAGAAGAACCCCCCATTGGCGGAACGCAGTTAAGAGTCGAACACCTGATACAATATCTATTAAATAAAAGAGAAAAACAAGTCACATTTCATATTCAATTTCTTTTTTTGCGTTTAGCCTAAGCATTGCGGGCGTATATTGTTATTTATAACTTATTTTTTCTTCTATAAATGAGCAACCTTCAAATCCCTCCTTGTTTACATAGAGGATAAATCAGATATTAACTTATACACATTACAAGAGACACCTACAAACTGCAAAATTAACGCCTAAGCTACAAATAGATCGTTATGAAATAAAACCGGATGAAATCTTTTAAACTAATATTACTAATCAACAATCACAATGACTCACCTGCGAAAGGTTGCCTCGTTTCCCTGAACTAGGTTTTTTAGGCATCGTTAATAACTATATTTTAAATTCTGTTTACCTAATATTATTGTTTTAAGACAAATATGCCTTTAAAAGTAAGATTTAATCGTATTGTTAGTTTCTAATAGCTTTGAAAATGACACAAACAACTTATTTGTATTGTTTAGAAAAATTCCTCTCACACTAAACAAAGAGTCTATTGTTTTTTAAACGCCTCATAAAACTATCACAGCAAAATAATACTCTTTACATATCTTATTTATTGATAATGCGTATTGTTGTATTTTAGAAAAGCGTAACTTGTAGGTATTTCAGATTCAGGAAATTCAGATAAGAATTATGAATTAGGAAAGGAAAATTCTCAAATAAGAAATGTTAAATGTTAAACCGTCAATGTCATTTTTAATTTGTTTTGTCAGAACTCACTGGCTGCGTTCCACTAAGCGACCGCAACGACCACAAAGACCTTTGACCTTTCTATTCTATCGTTCCACTTCCACCTAAGGCCCGTGGTCCTCGCGAACGATAGCTCGATGTCATAGATGACGTCACTGTTCGTGACCACATCGCGCCCACTTTGCCAAAATATAGGTGGGGTGTGAGTTGGCTTCTTCTTCTTCTGGTTAATGGCTTTCAATATAGTGCTAAATGAGCACAGATGATTCCACCAATATCACTTAGAAGAGAGTTCTTCTTCTTCTTCTTCTTCTTTTTTTACTTTGGCTAGAAAGTGTTGGCTTTTCACCAAAATGTGACAGGAATTTAAAAAAAAACAACTATCAATATCAAATTGTGAATGTTATCTCTTTTTCAATTAAGAAAAAACGGAAAAATAAATTCAGGGATCAATGTTGAATTAAATTTTACTCCGATCCATGTGAAATATTTACTCACAGCGCCCACAGCTGCATGTTTTCACCATGCTGCCATATTATGAGCACACAGCTGACGCCTGACATCTGACACCGCCAAAATATGCGTTCCTTTCGTCGTCGTCAAAGGTCAAACATCAATTTCAGCGGTCGTTCCTGGTGGCTTTGCGGGCCTTCAGTGGAACGCGCCCACTTTCATAAGCGGTATGTTGCCATGTCTGCATCGTCATAAAAATATAATTAATTATTAAAAAATAATTAGATAATTATATTTTAATTTTGATACTCAATAAACAAACGAAAATACGATACAAAATTTCGATTCAATAAGAGTTAGTAAATTGATTTTTACTAAACTGGTAATTTATATGTACTGGACATGGTTCTAAATATTACAATATACATATTATTTCAATAAAATTAGTATTACAGCTTATAGCAGTTGAAATAAAATCGAAAAGTTTTCTAGTTTTTAAAAAAGCTAATTTATTACACAAACATATATTCTTTTGTAAACTTATTGGAAAAATGGAAATTATTCGTTCGTATTGGTATTTGCATATGACAACAATTATCAAATACGAGTTTTTTTCAGTCTGTGCTCTGTCCAAAGAGCATATAAAGAGAAAGAGGTGTCACTTCATAGACACGGTTGAGCTCCGGGTTCAAGGTTTACTATACATTTGGTACCAACTTAACGGTTGCTCTAAATTTTTTTTTCGTTAAATTGGTAATGATGGAATTTAGTGTTGTGAAATTTTTTTATCGTACCGGAAGTCGATACTAGTGTGGAAAAAGGTCGATAAATTAGTCGATAAAATTATCGATACTTTTGGCTACAGGGTTCTCATATTTATAATTTTATAAATTTTAATTTAAATAAAAGGCCTTTTAGTAAAATATATTTTTATTATTTATATTTTACTCTTCTAAAAATATTAATTAGCCTATATATCAAAATAAATAAAATTATGGCAAAAATCTCAGTACATAAATTTCTAAAACACAACAAATGTTCAAGATTTCATTTCACTCTTAATGTTCACTGTAAAATAAGTTTATTTATCTTAAGATACCACCTGTAGGACAAATCTACATATTTATTATAAGTCTAACTTTTCTAAATTTTATATTAACAATATTTGAAATAAATTTATTTTTAATATTATACATATTTACAATGCAAGACTCCAGAACTATATATTTACAGTCAATAATGGTACAATTATGATCAAGCGGAGCTATATAATATTTTTTTATAATCTTCTGTTTAAGCAATGTAACCTATGAAAGGGCTTTCTAATGCAAGAAATAAAAATGTAAATGTTGTTCGTAAAACTGAATTGAAAACTTAAATAAATGAACAAGCTCAAAACAAACGGATAAACTAATTTATCTATTGAAAATGTTTGCATAATATTATTATGAATTTCTTTTTAAAAACACTGCAATTACTTAGAAAAAAGAATTATGACGTGTATTGTAGTAGACATTTAAAAAATTGATAAATATATTACTTTCAAACTTGTTACTTGAAACTAATGCACTTTTCAGTTATTGTTACAAGAAAACAACATTACAGTTAGAAATAGTAATTTCGATAGATATCTACTAAAGAAACATAATTCTGAAGAGCCTTATAAGAAACAATCTCACTACACAATAATAAAAAATAACAAATAAGATGATTTCAAGACCATATCAAAATATCAGTTTTTATGGATACGGTATACAAATAAACAGACAAACACTTTCGTTTCATAAAATTAGAATGGCCAAGGATTAGATACTCCTCATTAAAAAAAAAACTGTAATTATCTTAATAAATGCCTCATCCTATCTACAATATTTCACAATAACATTATCTATACTAATATAATAAAGCTGAAGAGTTTGTTTGATTGTTTGTTTGTTTGTTTGTTTGAACGCGCTAATCTCAGAATCTACTGGTCCGATTTGAAAAATTCTTTCACTGTTAGATAGCCCATTTATCGAGGAAGGCTATAGGCTATATTTCATCACGCTAAGTCCAATAGGAACGAAGTCCACGCCGACGAAGTCGCGCGCAAAAGCTAGTAAGTTATAATTTAATGAATTGTTTGTCAGTTTATTTGCATACTATAACATATTATTACTTATTGCTAAAATTTTCTCTTATAGCCTTTTTTATATCTATAAGTGATACAGTAATTTGTACAAAACATGTGTCACATTCTTTTCGTTACAAAAATACTTGATCCTAAATAATATACCAAAATAAATAAAATCTTAGAATATAAACTTCTAAAACACATCAAATGTTCACGATTTCGCATCGCTCTCAATGTTCACTGCAAAATGCGTTGAATTATTTTAAGATATCACCTGTAGGACAAATTTACATAATATACATTACGCACCTTCGGTGGAACAAGGGCTTAACTGTACTTTTTGTAATTTTACAGGAGAGCCATTTTAAAGTTTTTTTTGCATTCCGAGTCGTTTTATTCGCCTTTGCACTGCTTCAAAGTGTTTGTTCTTTGCATAAAATACGACCTATTTATTTGTGAATATGGCCATGTACTTTGCAAGTGCCAAATATTTATTTGTTAATTGCTATTAATATTTTTTCAAAATTAGGTGTACATTTATGCCTTTGTTCCACCAACATTTAAATCATTTTGTAATTATGACCATAATTATCGTTCATGTTTTAATGATTTTGAAACATAGAAACAAGTTTATTTTGTCCAAAATTTTTTTTATTGTATAATTATATATCTTATTTAGGAACTTCTGTTGAAAAAACTTAAAAAACTCTAGCGAAACTCTTTGGAATTTGCCTCTAAAATTAGCGGCAATATTAACGTTATAAAATCTTTATTTATAGTAATCAGTCCGTTTTTACTTTACTCTAAAACGTTAAAATTATATAAACGAGAACGTATCTAAGAAACCAAAATAATAATAGCAACAATGCTTTCGTAGAAAACAAAAAATGAATCACGTAGCACGAGATCTATCTCTTAAAGAGGTATCTGTAAACTGTAATGCAAGAGATTACAGATATCTACTACCCATTTGCCTCTGCATTATACCCGCTTACAGATAAATACTAAGATTAACCAATCAACTTTTAAGTATTATAATTAAGAGATTGTATTATAATACTTTCGTCGAATCTTCACTTCGAAGATTCCGCAATGCTTGAAAACAAAAGTCTTAGAACAATGCGTCCTGCCTGTGTTAACTTAAGGAGCCGAGATGTGGACACTTACGAAGCGACTGGTCTACAAGTTTAAAGTCGCTCAACATGCAATGGAACGGGCTATGCTTGGGGTTTCTCTCAATGATAGAATTAGAAATGAGGCTATCCGCGGGAGAACGAAAGTAACCGACATAGCCCACAGAATAAGCAAGTTGAAGTGGCAGTGGGGTGATCACTTGTGTCGCAGGACCGATGGCCGCTGGAGCAGACTTGTCCTGGAGTGGAGACCGCGTCTTGGCAAACGCAGTGTGGGACGTCCTCCGGCCCGTTGGACCGACTATCTACGTAAGATTGCCGGTGTAGGCTGGATGAGAATTGCAGAAAACCGGGATGTCTGGCGCGAGCTTGGGGAGGCCCATGTCCAGGAGTGGACTGCGATAGGCTGATGTGATGATGATGATTATAATACTGCTCATAGAATTTGTGAAGTATGTCTGAGTTAATCAATTGACGAACGTCTTCTTTTTTTCCTGTTTGGGAGTGGTAACTTCTCAGTATACAACCTTTTAAATACAATATCTTTTATTTGTTTTCTATTGACAGCACGACCTATTCTGACTTTTCCTCCGTCCAGGTCTCAGATTTGTAGGTGTTTCTGTATGATATTCCTCTGAGACTTTAGTAAATTTTATAGCCTTCATTTCTGTCAGCTTAATGGAATTTCTGCCAACATTTTTGTTGAGATTCAAATTTGTTTCATCAGCCAATAACTTAAAGTCAACGAAGGAATCAAAATTCATTTCATTGACTTTGAAGTGGTTGCCACGTTTTTTGGCATTTCAAATAAGACACATACTTAGCTGGAAAGTATGTAGGTCCTGCTTTTTTAGCCCGTTTAACGGTTTTTTCGGTGACGGAATGAACTGCATCAGCTTTGTTTTGCGTATGTCCTCTAATGAGGAAGTTTTGTTATTGATTGTATCGGCAATGTATTTACTGCATATAAATACATGGAAAAAACGAACCTGAAATATAAATAAGATAGTTAGGTATTTCAAAAGCATTTATTTATGTCTATTTTATAAAACATGTATTGGAATAACAACACATAAGACTATAAAATAATAAAAATTTTGGAAGTACAAAGTCACAAATGTTGCAATGGCTTTGTCTCTCCAAACATTTGCTCACGAAAAAGGCATAAGTGTGTTTAATATGACTTTGTCTCTCCAGGAATATCAAATATTAATAGGCGTATTTACCTTTGCGGCTTTGACGCTCCAACATAAAACCACAACGCGCTTGGGCGACGGCGCAACTGACCAAAGAGACCTTGTCGCCCCAAAACGCTCACTCAGTCGATCCAAAATGACAAAGGCACTATTGCCGTCTAGCGACTTTTAAAGTGAATCTAATGGGAGTCTTTGCCCCACCAGATACTGGAGTGTTTTTTGGGCATTTCTGCATATTTAACTCATTTTACGATTTTTTGTAAGATGCGCCCTTGTTCCACCGAAGGTGCGATTATACGTCTAATTTGTCTGGATTACTTATTTAAAAAAATTGTACTAATTTATATTAACAATATTTGAAATAAATTTCTTTTTAATGTTATATATATTTACAATGCTTTGTTTTGATTTTTGATAATAATTTTAATTCACACAAAATAACAATTACAGGAGTATGTACATTGAGCGTGTCATACTAACATTAGTTTTTTTTTAAGTTATAAAACTGTTAATAACACTTTTATGGAAGTGAAGTCTGAAGTAAATCAATTTTTATAATTATATTATTATTAAAACTTTAGAACTAAATATTTACAGACAAGTATGGCAAAGCGGGGCCGTAAAATGTTTTTATAACCTTCTGTTTAAGCAATGTATTACCTTAAGAAGTATAGTTCTTAAAACTAAATTGAAAACTCAAATAAATGAACAAGATCAAAAGTTTATCCATTTATAAACTAACTAGCTTCTGCGCGCGACTTCGTCGGCGTGGACTCCGCTCCTATTGGTCTTAGCGTGATGATATATAGCCTATAGCCTTCCTCGATAAATGGGCTATCTAACACTGAAAGAATTTTTCAAATCGGCCCAGTAGAACCAGAGATTACCGCGTTCAAACAAACAAACAAACTCTTCAGCTTTATATATTAGTAAGTATAGATTTATCTATTTGATAATGTTTGCATCATATTATTATGAAAATATTTTAAAAACACTGCAATTACTTAGAAAAAGGAATTATAAGATGTCAATTGTAGTAGATATAATTATACCAAAATAAATATAATACTTTCAAACTTATTACTTGAAACTAATGCACTTTTCAGTGACCTTTAAAAGAAAACGATATTAGTTAAGAAATTATTAATTTCGGTAGATATCTACTAAAGTAACATGATTCTGAAGAGATGATCTTACCTACTTATAAGAAACCATCTCACTATACAGTAATAACAATAATAATAACAAGATTTACAAAAATAATACGAAAATATTAACAGATATCTAATAAACAAACAATAATAAAGAGCATTACTTGTGAAACAGTCTCACTATACAATATTTTAATTTTTATAACATTAACATGGCCAAGGATTAAATACTCCTCCTTTTTCATGAACTGAAATATGTTTGTGATAACCATTGCAAAATTAAAGATTTTAACAAGAAAAGATCTCGAATAAAGAAAAATGGCACAAACTGGCACAAACTGGCACACGCTCTGAGGTCTGAGCGGAGAAGGCACTCTTCAGCATGCCCGGCTAAAAAGAAGCGACATACCGAGCCTACATAAAAGATTTACCACTTGACATCAAGAGTCGTGTGAAAAGTTTCATACAAGTATGGTTCTCGAGGAAAACATAATATACTGAGAAATCAGACATAGAAGTGCTTATTGTTGGAAAACAGATTGCCATGAAGCAGAAAAGTAAAAAAAAAAAACTGTAGTATGATAAATGAGCGTTATGGGGCCCTGAGCTTCATTGTAATATCCCGTATTGGTTGAATACTTAACACTATTAAGTTTATCTAAATTATCAATTACATTTGCCAAAAGCATTTGAAACTTAATCTACTTTTTGTGTAATGACTCAGCAGGAACTTCTTCTGCGTAGGTATGGTAGGTCTGAAATGAAAAATAGTCCAAAATATATTTGTCTATTTAAATTGTATTTAGTCATATATTTGACGACATACACATCTATCATTAAAAAAAGGCATAAAAACAAGATAAAATTTGTTAAGATAAATTAATTTTTTAATTTATCATTTTTAAAAATCATTTATTATAAAATTAAAATTTCATACAAATTAAATGCTATATAGTTAGCTATGCTTATAGTAGACATGTTACTGTTAATGTTTTATGTCATTGAATAAAATTGAAAATGTGAAATTTTTATTTATATTGAGCTAGCTGACCCGGCGAACTTCGTACCGCCTAATAGTCGATTCTTTAATCTTTTACTTTTTTTTAATACTTATCCTTCCCGGAACCCCTCCACTAACACTAAACTTTATGGTATGGTATTAAAATTGAAATTGACTTTTAAGTATTATTACAAATCTTTTGTATGGGTATATAGGTAATTGTTGTTTTTAGACTTTTTCAGTGAAATTTTTAAATTTTTCTCTTCGTAAGAACCATCCTCGTACTTCAAGGAATATCATAAAAAAAGAATTAGCGAAATCGGTTCAGCCGCTCTCGAGGTTTGCGCTTAGCAACAAATTCAGCGATTCATTTTTATATACAAGAGATTACCTAGAGTTTTTTCAAAAGTAAGTCCTTGTGGAGCCTGCGAAGTAGAGGGCAAGGCGACAAGCTGTATTCAGCACCTGAAAAATAGTAGTAAAATATCTAAATATGCATCTAATACTGGTATTTTTTTTACATACTTAATTATTTACTAAAAGTTAAATCATTTAAATTTTATTTAGTCATATATTTGACGACATACACATCTATTATTAAAAAAAGGCATAAAAAAACAAGATAAAATTTGTTAAGATAAATTAAAAAAAAAAATTAAAATTTCATACAAATTAAATGCTAGTTAGCTATGCTTATAGTAGACATGTTACTGTTAATGTTTTATGTCATTGAATAAAATTGAAAATGTGAAATTTTTATTTATTAATTATTACCTAGTGTTTTTTCAAAAGTAAGTCCTTGTGGAGCCTGCGAAGTAGAGGGCAAGGTGACAAAGGTGTATTCAGCACCTGAAAAATAGTAGTAAAATATCTAAATATGCATCATACATACTGGTATTTTTTTTACATACTTAATTATTTACTAAAAGTTAAATTATTTGAATTTTATTTACTACTAGCTTCTACCCCCGACTGCGAAGATGAAAATGATTTTTTTTTCTAAAGGTGTCATTCATAATTATTTTATAGAAACAGTAAATCAAAAAATCTTATACTGCATTGTATCATATGTTGTGAAGCACTGCATATATGAGTTAAAGATATTAAAGATATTTGTTACTCAGAAAGTGTTTTACATATATCTCTCATTTTATCAGTGATATGTATATCAGCCATAGATATCTAATATCTAAGGGACAATATTATATAGGTAAATGTATAAATAATAACTTTAATATATTATGTCAGATGATTTTTTAGAACTTTGACTAACAATAATCTATTAGGTATATGATATTTATTACAACTGAGATTGTACTGCCACTATCAGTAAAAATATATTTAAAAATTTATCTTTTTCTATACAGTACAAGAACAATTGTGAACATTTGTATGACTTTTATATAATCTCATCTTAATTTTATTTTAATTTCCAGTACATAGTATAAGATGAAGTGTTTTTGAAACAGCTTAACACATTGTTGTCAAGAAAACTTTTTGTCACATCAAAAACGTATAAGACTTGCAACTGCAAATTATTATTATTATAATTAAGTTCATTTAATCTATATAATAAAAATGAATGTTGCTAAGCGCATAACTGGAGAACGGCTCGACTGATTCGGCTATTTTTTTTGTATGTTCCTTAAAAATCCCACGGAAGGTTTTTATGCTAAAAAAAAAACATAACAGACAGAACGAAGTCTGTCCGGGCAGCTATTTAACCATACAACTAGTTAACAATAAATATAAAGAATATAAATATATGTGTAAATAAATACAATACACACACGGTCGTCTGTTCCTAAAGTAAGCAACTTAATGCTTGTGTTATAGGTAACAGCCGACTGGTATAGCTACATATATATATATTTTTTTTCGATAAACATACTTATTAATAATACATATATAAATATATATATATTACACACAGACTCAGGGTGGGTTTCGAACCCACAACTCCCGGTACAGAAAGTAGGGTCACTACAAACTGCGCCAACGGGCAACAGGCTAGTCATCAATAAAAATCTTAATTTTATTTATCATTAAAAACATGTTACATGAACAAAAATAAACTAGCAAGATGCTGTACCTCTTAAACACATTTGTTACTTTTAACCGTATAACATAAATAAATATAATATGATAAAGTAGTTTACTCACTTGTAGATAAAATATTTTCTTTCCATTGCACATTCTCCGAATTCGTTATATCTTGAAAAACTAGAAAATAAAAAAGAATTTATCATAAAAATCAATTAACATATTAAAAACCAGAAATACGGCTAGATAAATAGCTAAACAAGAACTTCAAGAATAATATATAATTGTGTTTGCTCGCAAACGAAAAAAAACCGACATCAATTACATCGACAAGTAATACAACGTAATAAGACGAAAAAATAGTTAAGTAAATACGCGCTATTAAAGATTACTCAAAAAGTTGTAATCAGTTTTCGATCTAATTTAAACAAGACTACAAGACAAGTATAAGCTTTCGATTAAAGTAAGAATCATCGAAATCGGTACACCGAGTAAAAAGTTATGCGGTATAATATAACGTAGGTCGACGAAAAAGTAGTCACGTAAATACGCATTATTAGATATAACTCTAAAAGTACTTGTCAGATCTCAATTAAATTAAAATGGGACCACATGACACGCAACACCTTTCAATTAAAACAAAATTGATCGAAATCGGTCTACCCAGTCAAAAGTTCTGAGCTAACATACATAAAAAAAAAAAACATACGTGTCGAATTGAGAACCTCCTCCTTTTTTGGAAGTCGGTTAAAAAATACATATTTTTATAATTATGTTAATCGTGTAGGTAATTTATAATTGTGATAAACTATTAAACATATAAAAAGTTACTGCAATTTTTTTTTGTACCTTTCAAGACGAGATTTTTCTTTCTCTTCACTTTGCAGAGGAAATTCTTCCAAAAGACTGTCATCCAACGGTTGTGGCAATTTAGTGTTGGAATAGCATTTTTAAGTAATTTATTACTACAGTTAGTTATTGACTGTAATAAAGATTTTGAGGAGATTTTTTTAAAAATATTGTATTTTTCTATTCTTTACACACTAACCGATCTAGATCAAGTGGAAACTTGCTCAAAAATATATTGGCTCCAGGGATCCTCTTTAGCCAACAAATGGCACATTTTTGATATTGCACATTATGTTTCCCAGTATTTTCTAGAGGAATGAAAACATAAAAATATATTATAAGTAATAAAAATATAGGTAAGTACTACAAAATACAATTTTTCTATTGTGGATTATTGTTGATATAGATATTAAGAACTTATTTTCAAAAGCAAAATTACTTTGTTCAACCAAAGAGACCAATGATCCATGGTCAAATACAAACCTATAGTAAAGCCGTAGAAGTAGGAATAATAGTAGTAGAAGCAAGGAATAATATTCTCAAAACAAAGTATTAGACCTAAGAAAATACATATACAAAAAAGAACTAAAAATCCAAAACTTCGGCTGTGGTAACAAGTTACTATACTATATGGTGGTTATAATTATATTATTCCTATAATATGATACATAAAAATTACTACAAAATTATTTAATACCTCTCGAGACTTACCTTTTAGGTTTTCTATGATGTAAAATCTTTCAAAGGAATATCATTCAATGGCGCTGGGAAATTTATTACACTATTTTTTCTTAACATAGGTATGACCCACACCAATATTTTGTTTGGTGCAATTTTATGAAGTCTTCACTCTGAACTGCTTTAACCCACAAATTAACATCTGAGAATCAATGAAAAATGAAATTAATCATTAAGTATATATTT
Organism: Melitaea athalia; assembly: GCA_905220545.2. NCBI lineage: Eukaryota > Metazoa > Arthropoda > Insecta > Lepidoptera > Nymphalidae > Melitaea > Melitaea athalia. The sequence goes on from HG992179.1 coordinate 3,512,461, forward strand.
GTGGTCTTTAAGCATATGTAATTTTTACAAGCTTTTATTTAACTTGCAATGTATGTATGTATGTATGTATGTATGTAACTTTAATGAATGTTTGTTCGGGTGAAATCTTGCAACTCAATTTTGAAGCAGATATCTTCAACCAATTGAGCTGAAATTTTGTATACTGGTTTAATTTGGATGACAATGCATGGTTTGTATTTAATTTTGAAGTAACCAATTGAGCTGAAATTTTGTATGCAGGTTCAATTTGGATGACAATGCATGGTTAACTATGTGACGTAATTCTAAATCCAATATGGCAGCATATCCAAGAGTGCGGACTAGTTATTTTTAGTGCACTTCTACAATATGGGTATCAAATGAAAGGGCTTGCTAAGAATAATTCGAATAAAGTGACGTGATAACCGACTAAAAAGTCAAAAATAAATTAAAAGTAAAAAACCTTTTTAAAAAACAAGCTTTTATTTGAATGTGCTAAAACCAAAAAAATAAATTTTTACTTTAAAACTTTTACTATCTACTTATAAAGTCATTACACATAATCTATATGATATAAAAGCTTGTCGCGAGATTTGCTTGTAAACAAGTAAATTAAATAAATTGATGTGATTGATTTTAACTATTATAATTTTCAAACTAAGGAAATAAGAGTACTCATTAAGAGTACACAATTACATTACATTTTACAATACATTTTAAGAGTACACAATTTCCACTTTGTCCAGATCTATATTATAGATCTGGACAAAGTGGAAATTTACTAAGAAACACTTTGGATCCAGTGGTTATTTGTAGTCCGAAAATGACATATCTTTGATTTAGCACATAGGGTTTCATTGACTTCTCTAAATTCTTTAAAGGAATGGAAGTACAAAAACTACTAAACATAAAAATATGCTATGTATTATGTCCCTTCTATGCATTATTTAATTGTAAATACGTAATTTTAAGAAAATGTTATTAGAGATAACACGGGAAATTATAATTGTTTATGTACGTAGAACATAATACAACTAATTGGAATAACACGAAAACCTATGCATAGCTTTTTATATTATTTTTTGTAAAGAAATAAAATACATAACATACCTCATAACCTCTTTCCTGAAACAAAATTAATTAGTCTAGCATAAGAAAACCATGACTATATTTAAATACAAACCTGTTATAAAGCTATAGTATAAATTAGATTATCATTTAAAATATTGTTAAATTTTAAGAATCCATAAAAAATGAACAAATATTTTTAAAACACGTGTTTAGATTTAGACTAGAATAGAATGTGACATTTGGAAAAAAATAATTTGCTATACTTGACGTTTATGACGTTTCCGGCGTTTAAAATTTTTCATTTTGACGTACAATTCTGCCAATTTATACAAAAATTTAAGGTTGGTAGAGAAAGTATAGCAAATTGAGTGTCGCCCGCCTGGCTCTGTCTGTAAGAGTGACGTATGAACAGCCGAAACGAAAACGAAAGAAAAGCCTCTTGTGCCGTTGTTATCTTCTATCATATCTGAAGAATGGAGACAAACGGCCAGGCTAATGGAGGTAGATCTAAAAAGAAAGAGAATGGCGACGGGAAAGATAACTTGTGGTAATTGTTCACTGTTCATTTAGGGATTACATGCAGCATCCATATAGGGTATCCAATGTGTCACACCTACGTGATGTCAAAGAATTGTACCTGAGAAATATGTGACCTAGCTGCGACGTCTTGCCTTTGTTTGTGAAAATGTAGTGGAATGCGACACCTGCGAACGTTTCACACGACGTTTCATGAGAGAGGACAGCGTGATTCAGAAATACATCACTACATACGCATTCTGTTTACAGGTCAGCTATATTAGAAGAAGTTCAGAACCAAGGTAACACGAAGCTGCCTTCGAACAAGAATGTGCTAGTATTGGGCGACAATGAGACCGGTAAAACCACACTTATAGCTAAACTTCAAGGAGTTGAGGATCCCAAGAAAGGATCAGCGCTTGAATATGCGTATATAGACGTTAGGGATGAATACCGCGATGGTGAGTGTTATTTACACTATATTTGTTACTTCACATGCCAAAACATGTCTTTAAATGATTTTACTTTCACAATTATTTTACACTACAGTTATTTATTAACTATTATTTTGCTCCCAGTAGTTTACATTTATAAATTATATTATTTTAAGATATAAATTGATACACATCCTAATACTGTTCTAATTATTATTTTTGTTTATATGTACCGATGATTCGTACTCCCATTTTCGTTGAATGAATACTTATATTATGACAAAATCTTTTATTTACATCTATTTTATTTTGAAGAGACATGTGAATCTTCATAATGTGGATAGTTGTGGTTATTTTTGTTTAGTCCATATAGATGATATATAATTTTATGTTATAAATAAACTAATTGGTATTTTAATAACTGAATAAATACTATACTTTTGTCAGTAAACCGAGTAAATAGTTAAACAGTAATGAGAAATTTCTGTATTTTATTCTGAATTCTTGCTGTTCCTTTAAGAATTCTGGTATATTAATAACTAGATTACTTTAAAGAGAACTAAAAATCATATGTATGTTAATTTGTCAATATTATGTAAATAAACTCAATATTGATTATTTTAATTATACGTCATTTGTAAGCTCTAACTGCATATACATTTAATGTGCTAAGTTTTCTTCGAGAATTACTTCCAGTGAATGGCACAGGAAGAGTTTGTATGCACTAATCTCAAAAACTACTGGTTCCAAAAAAGAGTAGTTTTGTTAAAAGTTAAGTTATTTTACTGTATTTCATATAAACTGTTTATTGCAGACCATACACGACTTAGTGTCTGGGTTCTTGACGGAGACCCGGGACATACAAACCTTCTCAAATTTGCTCTAAATGAAGAGACATTCCCGCACACATTGGTCATCTTAACTGTAGCCATGACGACGCCCTGGGGCGTCTTGGATCAACTACAAAGTTGGGCGTCAGTGCTCGGTGACCATATAGACAAATTGGATCTCACACCTGGTGAGTTTTTTTCTTTTTTCAATATATGACTACCCACGGTTATACAGAAACCTCTAAAATTACCAGTGTTCCTCTACTATAATATGCATGTATTATACATAAAAACCTTCCTCTTGAATCACTCTATCTACTAAAGAAAACCGCATCAAAATCCATTGCGTAGTTTTAAAAATTTAAGCATACATACAGACAGACAGCGGGAAGCAACTTTGTTTTATAATAATTATGTACTAGCCGACCCGTGCCCACTTCGTTGTGCATTAATTTATTTTTAATAATTACTTCTAACTACGATATTTCAAAAACTATTCATCTGATTGATATAGTGTAAAGGCCAATTTTAATCTGCATTAAATTCTTAAGCTAACTAACATATTTATTTGGATAAGGATTAATACTGAACTAATGAAAATAGCTTTGAAAATAACGTAATGTTTTTAATTACAAATTTGAACATAAAAGTGGTTATTGTAAGTCAACCGTAAGAGATAGAGATATGCTGTCGCGGACTTTTTTGTAGCATTTTTAAAGATTTTGAATTCGCTAATACATTACTTAACTATATCTTTGCTAGTTTACGCGGCATTCGCGAGGAAAGGTCCCCGTTGGCGAGATTTTTTGCGACCTCTTCAACATTTATCGCCATATTTCTACTAATTTATATAAAAGCATAATAAATTACATACCTAAACCTTCCTCAAGAATCACTCTTTCTATTGTTGAAAACCGTGTAAAAATCCGTTTAGTAGTTTTCGAGTTTATCGCGTTCAGACAGACAGGAGGACAGAAAGACGCGGCCGGGGGACTTATTTTTATAATAAGTATAGATTGTTATGTGTTTTGTTAAATTCCACGAAGTCGCGGGCACAGCTATTTAATTAATAAATCTTAATGTAATTTTCACATGCTACTGTTACTTAGTAAATTATAATTTAGAAATTGAAGCATATTTACTGCAAGCTTTCTTGTTAAATAAGAAAGAAGTTATAGCGCTATGCCTTAAGCCTTAAAGTATAGCTTAATATACATCAATCAAAAGAAATTATTAATATTAATTAATAATTAATTTATGCAATATATTATGTGATATTATTATGAGTGATTGTTATCACTGCAACTGTCTGCAAAAAGGTTTCATTAGTGCATTGCATGAGTCAACGTTGTATCGTAATCAAAGTTGATGTCTAATATTTTTTATGTGACACTTGTTTAAATTATGTCTATTTTTTTATTGACGTTTATTATAATATACAGTATAATATAATAATAAGCAAATTTTTTTTTACTATAAAACTAAAGCCAATCGCGATCCAGTGCTGAGAGGCCGCGTTGGCGCAGCGGTCACAGCACTGGATTGCGATTGGCTGTTGCGCGGGCGGTTGCGGGTTCGATCCCCTCTAACAACAGCATTTGTATTGGCCATACAGATGTTTGCCGTGGTCTAGGTGTTTATGCAGTCCTTGTGGGTCTCCCCACCGTGCCTCGTCGGAGAGCACGTTAAGCCGTCGGTCCCGGTTGTTATCATGTACACCTGATAGCGATCGTTACTCATAGTAGGGAATATATACGCCAACCCGCATTGGGGCAGCATTGTGGATTAAGCTGCGGTCCTTCTCCTACATGGAGAAGAGTCCTATGCCCAACAGTGGGATATTACAGGCTGAATCGTGATAAAACTAAACATCTACTAACTATAATAATTAATATGTGAAGCAAAAACTTTGTACCCCTTTTTACGAAAACTCAGCGGACGGAGGAGTATGAAATTTCGCACACTTGATAGTTTATATAGAGAAGGAGTGCAAAAGGCTAATATCTTTGTTGTCTTGCCGCTAAACGCTATTAAAAATGGGGGTTGGTGGTAGAACTAATTTTTTTTGGGTTGTATGTATTTAAAAAAAAAAGTATTTAGGGGTGGGTCACTTATCATTTAGAGGTATGTGTAGCCTCTTTTTTTTGGGCTCTAGCCCCGGTTCCCCTCCCCTAAATCCAACCCTGGTGCCATTAAACAAAGAAATCCTTCTCCTTCATGGAGAAAGAGGCCTATGTGCAGCCGTGGGATGTTACAGGCTAAATCGTGATCGTGTAACAAAATCGCACATCCATCCGACTAGACACCGTTTCGACACTTCCAAGGAATCCAACGCCATCTCGATGATCGTAGTTTTAGATTAGTAAAGATAGTTGGCAGAACATATTTTGGACAACTTTCGAAGCTACATTTACTTAACTTTATGGAAGTCTAAAAATATTTTGATTTTACGTTTTTTTTTAATGAAATTTTGGAAATAGTTGATTAAGACGTACTTTAGTTGCGTAGTTTATCCCTTAAAAATATAAAATACATAGAATTCAGTTGACGTAATATCCCTCTCAGGTGTTGAATTGTCTTAAATTTTAAATCACACCATTGGCATTGACTAGACTCCATGCATCGAATAGAGTTATGAGTTATCAGTATGTATTTATTTTTCATCTATCTAATCTGATCTAATGGCAACCGTTAGCGTAGCTAACTGCAGTGACAAGTACGCCATGCAGCCATCGTTTAATTTATATTATTGGATTAGTCACGTCTATATTTACTTTGTCTAGCTGGTATCTTGATTATATAGATTAGCTAGTTAATAGATATAAATACTATGGTTACAAATAACTATTAAATAATAGAAAAATTAGCTGCCTACTTTTTTCTAAACGTTATAGTGTTCTCTCAATATCTGACGTATTTCTTTCTTATTTACATGGTCCAAGGTACATGCCATACGTAGCTGAGCTAGGCATATATAGTTACAAATAGTTCCTACAACCAGTAGTTAAGTCATATGATAATGATAATGTTCATAAGTTAAATAGAAAAGATGTTTGTTTTTTTATTATTTTAGTCTATTTTTGAGGACTTCATGTTGGGTTTAAAAGTTTGTCCGAATTCGGCGAATTATCTGATAACTATCTAGCTGCTACAAATCATGATAATTTCATAATTAGGCTGTATTTACTTAGGTATAAAGCTAATTGTAGTAATTTAATTAAATAATTTTATTAAATTGTAATACCATAAACGCTAATTAAGTTCACAAAACCTAAATATTATCTTTCGAAATCTAAAATCATAAAGTAGGAGAGCAAAAAATAGTGTTTTTATTAGCAAAGCATACGTATTGTAATAGAAATAACGGATGCTCAAAGCTTGCTTCATAACGCACGGAATTTTAAGTTAAAAGTTATGTTTATTTCTCTTCGTGAGTCACGTATTACGTCAGTCTCACATAATATGTATGACCTGTGAGCGTTCATGGGACTCGTTTTACGATACCACGGATTTTCATTGGTTGATATTGTTTAATTGCTATTAAAGATGCGCATCTAATTATTGTTTTGATGTGTTTTTATGAATGAACATGAGTTTTTATTATGGTTATTTTAAAGACTGTCTCGCTCGGCTTCACTAAGTCGGTGAGGTTTAATACTTTCGCAATTTTTTTTTTCAATCGATTGAACATCATATCATCATATCAGCCTGTTGCAGTCCACTGCTGGACATAGGCCTCCCCAAGCTCGCGCCAGACATCCCGGTTTTCCGCAATCCCCATCCAGCCTACACCAGCAATCTTACGTAGATCGTCGGTCCAGCGGGCCAGAGGGCGTCCTACACTGCGTTTGCCAATACGCGGTCTCCACTCCAGGACACGTCTGCTCCAACGGCCATCGGTCCTGCGACACAGATGACCAGCCCACTGCCACTTCAACTTGCTGATTCTGTGGGCTATGTCGGTTACTTTCGTTCTCTCACGGATAGTCTCATTTCTTATTCTGTCTTAATCGATTGAACGAATTGATACATTTTGGACGATGATTTTGTATCTTACATACTTACAAGATTTTTGATTGGGTTATTTTTGCTGGTTATTGTCACTCAATCAGAAGTGCAATCTAATAAAGAAAAACTTTAAAATTATAAATGTAGACATTATATATTTATTTCTTAGTGTAATAGGAAGTTATTACATTTCCCATTTAGGAAACTACAAATTAGATAGTTGCCTTTTTTCAATATTCGTCGATAGTCAATAAACGCTGGAAAACATTTTGCAACTTATTTGTAACTTTCGTATAGCTGTGATCATAGTAATTAATTTAAAAAAAAATCCTTTTTTACTGCAGAATATATTTTTATTGCTTATAAGATTCTAAAAGGGATCGTTTCTCTGGATAATTGAATAAAGTACGTAAAGTAGAGAAAATTTTGACTGTGATATTTCTGTTCAGAAGCAGAAGTTTTGATATTGCTTCTATCGATTTTACGTCTTAAAAATATATTGAATACGATTGTATAACTCTTAGTTACTGCGTGTGTTGGCGTTCGCTTTGAATTTAAAACAGTTTGTTGATTAAATCCTTAAGAACTCTTTCTTTTTACTGGATTTGAAGTTGTAATATAATACATACGTGTAAACCTCTGTTGACCTAGATTCTAACTTATCATTATCTACTTTTAAAGATCAATTGATAATTTTTAATTAATGTATTAAAAATGCACTTTTATTTCCATGTTTCAAATCAAAAATTGACCAAATTGATTTTTGGGCTTCTCATCAAAATGAAGCTACTCCGTAAAAATTAGCTTGATAGTAGTCAAGTGAAAAAAATGTACTAGGGATCCCGGACTATTATGCCTATGTTTTTGATTTTATTATTTAGTGATACTATGATTTATATGTAAAGCGATATATTTGCCATGTGAATCGTTTGTCATTTTGAGTTTCTGATATTTCGGTGCTATCGCAAGCGCCATGGTCACGGGCGCATGGTTATCTAGTTCTAGTATGTTAGTGAATTTTTAGTTTTTTTTTAAATACAACTAGGTCGGCAAACAAGCGTGCTGCTCACCTGATGGTAAGCGAATACCTGCGACACCAAAGCATCGCAAGCGCGTTGCCGAACCCCAGTCCCCCGATGTAGCTCTGATCACCTTACTCACCACGGGAACACAAAACTGCTTGCAACCAGAATTATTTAGCTGCGATCTTCTGCAAGGTACATCCCAGTCGGGCTGCTATAGATTTTGTACTGGATATCCTGCTGTGCCCTCAGTAAAAATAATATAATTTTTTTTTTAATTCCTATTCATCATTAGTTTGTTAGTTCTTTATAATGTATTTAACACACCTAGCTGTCTAAATAAAAATAAAATGTAGTAAAACTGCTGTACGCATCGCAGCAAATTCAAATTTATTTACATTCTTTATTGATTTGATTGCAGTTGATATCCAAACAATGTTTCCTAGATCACGTGTATTAGTAATATTGTGTTTTTATACATTTTGTGTATATGTGTGTGTGTGTGTGTGTATACATTTTGTGTACGTCGCGTCGATACAGTTTTGTATGACGAATCTTCGTCGTCTCTATTTATGAGTCATAGTTAGCGTAGACTGCAATTTGACGCATTAGACAGTACTTTCCTAAATATTCTAAAAAATGGTACCTACAAGATCGTCTGTACTACCTTTTTAACCCCCTTTTCAATAAAAATACATTGTTAATCTATACTAATATATAAAGCTGAAGAGTTTGTTTGTTTGAACGCGGTAATCTGGAACTACTAGGCCGATTTGAAAAATTCTTTCAGTGTTAGATAGCCCATTTATCGAGGAAGGCTATAGGCTATGTGTCATCACGCTAAGACCAATAGGAGCTGAGTCCACGCCGACGAAGTCGCGCGCAGAAGCTAGTATTAATCTATATTTCATATTCTCTTTTGTGAGTTATCATTCGAGTGTATAAGTTGCACTCGACTTTATTTACACTAAAATTATATATGCATGGTCTTCTATATTTCATTAATTAATTAGTCTCGATTGAGGTTACTGACGAAACCTACTTTTTATAAAGAAGAATAAAAAGTAATTATAAAAGTAGATGAAATAATATTTTTAAAATAAATCTTTACTGTAATGTTATACGTTATCCGCCAACCCGCACAGGAGCAGCGTTGTGGATTAACTCTGATCTTTCTCCTGCATGGGGAAAGAGGCCTATGGCCAGCAGTGGTATATTACAGGCTGAAGCGAAGCGAATGTAACATGTTATAATTAATGGTAATATTGAAAAGATTATCTTATGAGGCAGCAGGCTTTAAAATATCATGTACTTATACGGTCTAAGCCAGTGGTTCCCAATCTTTTTCAACCCGCGGCGCACTCACAAATTTAGAATTTTGTCACGGCGCCTTACCCTAGTTAGCTTTTTGAATAATATATGTACAGTAAAAGGAAATAGGCACCTATAATGATAATAATTAGGTTGAGAGGAACAAAAATGAAAATGTCTGCTTACAATATGAAATTGAATTTTTTTTATTATAAAAGAATTTAAACAGACTAACAAGAAAGACTTGTATTAAGAAAAGCAAAGATAAAATACGATATTCACTCAATCAAATCAATGTGACGGGTGAGCTTGGTGAATATTTGTAGTTTCGGATAATAATTAATAGAGAATCGACTCACAGCGGCGCCCCTCTTTATTTTCTACGGCGCACCAGGGCGCCGCGGCGCACAGTTTGGGAACCCCTGGTCTAAGCAATAACCAAAACGATAAACAAACCTCTCAATGTGACCTTCGAAACCCAATCTGGGTAAAGTCGCGGAAGACGTCAACAAAAAGGGTATCGTATTTCTGATAAAAAAAAAATGTCTATGACATATTATTACAGAACATGTTTTACCATAGAACAATATATTTTTTTTACAACTACTAGATACATTTTTTTAATTAAAATTAAAGTCCTTGGTCTTCGAACAGCATCGCATCGACATATGTTTTTTTTTATATATATACGTACATAGTTAAGGCTTTGTGCAAGGCCGTCTAGTTGACACATCCTACTCATTAATTACGCACTGCCGTATGTGATGGTGTGTATTTCTCTGCTCCGGCGGTAAATGCACGAGTATAAAAGGCAAATGTTCAATTATCTTAACTGGATAAACATTTACGATGACGCATTAGCGCAGTTGTCTGTCTACTAGCTCGGGAGCCAGGTACAAATTCGGTCAATCATTTCCTCTCAATCGAAACTTCGTAACATGAATAAGGGATTTTTTTATGAATTTTCGTCTTTGTCAGCTGCCACTCCGTGGATGGGTTGGGCAGTGGCAGCCTCCCAAACATCGAGAAAAAAATTTTTTTTTGTCATTTCCTCCCACCTGAAAATTTGTCGGATTATAGTCTACCTAACATGTTGAAGAAGTTTTACTTAAATAAAAATTTATTTATAAACGCATAATTTTCAAACGACTGCACTAAATTGGATAATTCTTCTTTAATATGGAGGCATTAAGTTCACTTGGTCAGCTAGTTCAATGTAAATCTTTTAAAAGTTACGAATAAACGTAATAACATCGTACGCTGACACCGCCCGGCGCGATTCCTGTAATTTTATTCGTGAAAGTGCAGTAGACTGTGAAAATTCTTACACCTATCTCTTAAAATTGTTAAGTGTGTCAAATTGTGTTCGCGTATCAATTGTATTATTTTAGATATTGTATTATTTAAGTAATTTACTTCTTCGAAACGTTCTACAAATACTTTTTAATCTGTCTATATAAATAACTAGCCTAGACGCCGCGTTGGCGCAGCGGTTACAGCGCTGGATTGCGATTGGCTGTTGCGCGGGCGGTTGTGGGTTCGATTCCCGCACACGACAGCATTTGTATTGGCCATACAGATGTTTGCCGTGGTCTGGGTGTTTGTGCAGTCCTTGTGGGTTACCCCACCGTGCCTCGGAGAGCACGTTAAGCCGTCGGTCCCGGTTGTTATCATATACACCTAATAGCGATCGTTACTCATAGTAGGGAATATATCCGCCAACCCGCATTGGAGCAGCGTGGTAGATTAAGCTCCGATCCTTCTCCTACATGGAGAAGAGGCCTATGCCCAACAGTGGGATATTACAGGCTGAATCGTGAATCGTGAAATAACTAGCCGACCCGTGCCCACTTTGTTGGGCGTGAATTATTTTTGTGATGCAAATATATAGTAAAGTTATTATTATATTTATACTATTATTTTTCACTGAATTTTTTGTTCAATAACAATAAAATATAGCCTACGTCACTCCTGAATAGTGTAGCTTTCTGTTAGTGAAAGAATTTTCATGATCGGATCAGTATTTACGAAGATTACCCCCTACAAACAAACAAAGTTAGTTTACCTGTATAATATTATTATAGAATAGTATAGATACGCTATTAACAGAGCTATCCTATAAGTATGTAGACAAAGTTATTGAAGTTTTAATGATGTTTATAAGTGCTACTCGTTTTTATGAAGAAATTTTGTGAGCAAATTATAATTTTACTTGCGGCCTCTTTGATCTTTTTGATGAAAACAAAAAAGTCAAGAGATTTATTTAAAAATTCTGTCTTGTTATTAAGAGGAATATAAACATGATTGGGCAGCTAATAGTTTTTAATGATAGGTATAGAAAAGTTAATATTTTCTGTAATTTAAATTTAAAAAAAAACAATAAATTGAAATATAAATCAAGTGACATTCTCTATAATAAAAACGTAATAAACCTAGCTGTTATTAAAAGTATAATATTAATTTCTGAAAAACTGCTTGATGCATATAAAAAACAAGCTTATTGTAATGACTATGTTAAAAGCAATAATATTTATTGTCAGTTGATATAAAAATGATTTATAACAGTGTAATTTGCATTCATAAAAATGGTTTACTATATTTCTATACCTACTAACTACCTAGCTACGTTAATAGTCTTGATGATAACATAATATAATATATTATACACATTGTGTTCGCGCCCCTGCGGCCTGCGATGACGCGACGAATGATCATCTCTCTCTCTCATTTTATACGACGCGACCGCTCGTCTCGCGCCGCCGGAGTTATGAAATATTTAAAAAATTGTAAATTAACAGAAAGTTGCAAGTAACGTAAAATAATGGCAACTTATCTTTTACTGTTTTTTATAACTATACTAGCTGACCTGGCGAACTTCGTACCGCCTTTTTTTTTTCTTAAATATAATAATTACATATACCAAAATAAAATATAGCCTATCTTTCAAGTTGGATCAAACTGCACACGGTGTGCAATTTTGATTAAAATCGGTTAAGTTTAAGGTTTAGGAGTCCATTGAGGACAAACATTGTGACACGAGATTTATATATATATAACTATATAATAATGTACGGCCTTAAGTCCGCCTTTTGCGCAACCTGTTATCTCGAAGTGTTGTTGTTGTTTTTTTTAATTTTTTTTTCTGTGTTGTGTAATAAAGTTTAATAAATAAATAAATAAATAAATAATAATTCGTTCACAGAACAAAGGTTACAAAGTAAAAAGCACCAAGTTCAAAAGTGGCAGAGGTACACGGAGCCGGGCGACGAGTTGGAGCAGGCCTCGTCGCCCATGAAGCGCTCGTCGCGGAACCTCTCCGACGAACTGGACAGTGACGACGAAGACAATGTGCTGCCCGAGGCCGTGCTCACTACTAACCTCGGGCTAGACATCGTCGTCGTCGCGACTAAGGTGGGTTCGAGTGGGTGGGTTGGGTGGTTGAGTGGGTGGGTTTGGTTGTTGAGTGGGTGCGTTTTTTGGGTGGTAGGTGAGTGATCGATGTTTGAGGGTCGCGTTTTAATTGATGAGTTAGAGGAGTGTGAATCATGGAGAAGTGGAGGGGTTGAGCGGGTTGGTTGGTGGGTAAGTGTTAGGTCTTTGAATGTGTCGAGCTTTGAGTGTTGGATTAGACGAGTGTGAGTGTGGTTGTTCACGAAGAAACTTGTGAAACGTAATATTGATTATATTCAAGTTATTTTCACTTAAAAAATTATGTTCTTATAAATTAGGGGAGTGGGTTGTTGAGTGTAAGACGTTAATTTATTTTTTGAGGTAAGACAGAAAATGTTTTAAAAGTAAGTAAAAGCCCGACTGGGGGATGTACTGGAAACTTAAAGAAGATCACAGCCAAATAATACTATTCTGAATTAGTCCTATGTTCCCGTGGTGAGTAAGATAGCTTCTGGGGATGCGCTGCGATAACAGCAGGGGCTAACTAAGGGATCAGCTAAAGGCTGCCGGTGCAGTCACCATTAAGTAGACTGTCCGCTTGTTTGACACCGTAATGGTACAAAAAAGTAAAGTCACCTAACACACATACATATTAACAGTATGAAATAGAGATTGCAACCCGGTATGTTTTTCAACGCGGCCGGGCCCGGTTGCATTCGTCGCCAACCCGGACGGGCCCGCCGGGCCCGGCCGGGTTATGTGTTAGCTATGAAACATAAGTATTTTATGAAAATTTTCTCTATACCCTGTTTTTTTTCGGTACGGACTAAATTGACACATGCAAATGTCAATTTTCGAAATAATGATACCAGCTTTTTAGTAATAGTGTTGTATACCCATTTTATGAATACGATACCGGTTTTATGAATCGTAACTTTTTACTTTTACCACATAATTTTATTATTATTTGACAATTAATCTTTTAAAAATTATAGTAACTGTGGAGCATCACAGATAAAAAAAAATATATTTATTAATTTTAAATACTTATTAGTTATTACACTAAGTAAATACAACAATTATTTATTTTTTATTGAAGAATGGGTACGCAATAACAAGTTTTTAACAGGAACTACACTAGAAATTGGTCGATGGACTGTAGCACGAAGTACTAGTAGTAGCAGTAAGTAAGTAGTATATATACAAAGAATCCGAACGTTATAGGCTTTTCCATAGTATTCATGGTACACAATAATAAAACCAGATCTAAGTTCTCTTTTCTGCCACTGGCTGCGTTAGAATTCAGGACGTACCGACAGTGTTTCCACAATGAGGGGAAATTTCCCTTAAAACGTTTAAAATGAACGAAGTGCGAAGTCTTTTCGAGGAAGTGCTTCGCCTAGTGACTCCCCAGAGCTGGAAAGATTGTTTTAAACATGTAATTGGAGTTGAGGACAGAAATGTGTACTCTAGGCCATATTGTCGACGACATCACCGACAGATTTATTATTAAAGTAGGTGATGACTCTGACGAATCGGCACATTCAGGTACGGGGTCATTGCCTGATTCTGATTATTAATTTTTTTAACTTTAATTTAAATTTGGACATTAATGAACACCTTAATGATGAAAAGGCATGGGATTGAATATAGCTCGACCAGGCTATGTGTATGACCCGCCTTGTAAATAATTAGATGCACGATTGGCTGTCTCGTGTTTGTCCTGATCATTTCATGGTCTACTATTGCGTTTTTACCTTGTATATGATTTTAAAAAATTTAAAAGAGTACCGAGAGTCTTTTTCCTCTGGCTTTTTTTTCTCTCGGCTTACACTAGGGACATTACTTTATGTTATTTATTTTAAAATTTAGTAAAGCCGAGGATAAAATAGATAGGTAATGTCTACCGAGACATTAGAAATTTTGAGTAATTTAATATTTTAACATTTTGACCAACTTAAGGTTGCTTATAACACTGGGTACATTATTTAAGTTTTTAATGTACCTAATGTTAAGATATAATTTTTTTTTATTGTTTGATATTTTGCTACCTTAACTTTCTTTTAGTATTGTTTAGTTTGATTTTTTTTTTTTGCAAATGATATTTTTTTTTACCGTTCGTTAAGTGTGTGTATCACCTTATGGCGAAATAAATGTTTTCATTTCATTTCAATTTGCATGTGATTACTAAGATTAATAAATATACTTAAGAAAATAAGTTTTCTTCATTTATTATAAATCTATACATTAGCCATACAGGTACATTATATAATGTAATACCTATATAGGTATGCCTATAGGTACATTACGGTTGTCGCCACACTCTAAAATTTTAAAGACAAAGATTTTTGTAATTATTACTGAAAAACGATACTAGATTGTAAATTACGTAAAGTTACGGTAGTGGCACATCACTATTAATGATTCGCAAAAAACCAGCAACACAGCTAATGTCAATTTAGTCCGTACCGAAAAGAAACAGGGTATATATGAATGAAAAAACACAATGATTCAAGGTTAATATTTATTTCAAACTGGCTTATGAACAATTATCACAATAATCAGCCTCACTCGAGTCTCAAAATCTCACTTAATACAGAATTTATTACTTTTACTTATGGACGGAAAGTAACATTAGTATTAGTAATTATTTAGTTTAATAAGTTTAAATAAGCAGGTTTTTCTCTTTACTCCTTATAGTGTCTATTTAAAAACATAGTATGTATTTAAATAATTGTGTGTGCTCGCAAACAAAAAAACCGACTTCAATTAAATCGACAAGTAATACAACGTAATAAGACGAAAACATAGTCAAATAAATACGCGAACAAAGATTACTCAAAAAGTAGTAATCAGATCTCGATCAAATGTAAACAAGGCTACATGACAAGTATTGGCCTTCGATTAAAGTAAGAATCATGAAAATAGATAAACCCAGTGAAAAGTTATGCGGTTTAATACGATATACGATATAACGATACGATATACGGTCAACGAAAAAGTAGTCAAGTAAATACGCATTATTAGATAACTCTAATTACTTGTCAGATTTTAATTAAATTTAAATGGGATCACATGACACGCAACACCTTTCAGTTAAAATAAAGTTCATCGAAATCAGTCCATCAAGTCAAAAGTTCTGATCTAACATACATTTAAAAAAAATCAATCAAATTGAGAACCTCCTCCTTTTTGGACGTCGGTTAATAATAAACTAATAACGCAGCTTAAGGTACTAAACGTGTCATAAAGACTTAGATTAGATAGATAGATAAACTTTGGTAGCTTTGTTAATTGTTATTTAACAAAGCAAATTCTTGTTTGCTAAAAGTAAAGTATGTTTTCTCTTAAACTTTGGCTATTAAGAGTTTAGACTAGTGAGTGTTACTAATACTAATTGACTAAATAGCGAAATCTTATATGATAGGTGTACTGTAACTGTAAACAACCAAACTTTTATAGTCGCGGTTTACATACCGGGTCCGGTGACCGGGCTCGGTAAGAATGGCCGGGCCCGGTGGGTGTCTAAAAGGGCACCGGGCCCGGGCGGGCCCGGCCCGGCCGGGCCCGGTTTGCAATCTCTAGTATGAAATTATCCCACACAGACTGACTACATGACCACACTAGAGAAGGAACACGACTACCGCGACGAGCACTTCGATTTCATGCAGCAGTGGATTCGGAGGTTCTGTCTGCAGTACGGCGCCGCGCTGTTCTACACCAGCGCCAAGGAGGACAAGAATTGCGACCTGCTCTACAAGTACCTCACGCACCGGATATATGGCCTCCCCTTTAGGACGCCCGCCTTGATCGTCGAGAAAGACGCGGTTTTGATGTGAGTGTTCATAACTTCATAGACAGTTTAGTATTTAGGGATGTTTGAGTGTATAATTGGATTGTTTGTGTGTATTGTGTAAAAGTTACTAAGATTTGTGTAACAGTGTCGCATGATTCGTCGTTCGAGCAACACGTGTTATTATTGCTCTGTAGCAAGTAGTCAATAAAAATATTTAAAAATTTTGGCTCTAAAATCTGCCTTGAAATTTATTTTACTTTCAGGCTTTACTGATTGGACGTTTTTTATAAATTTCCAATCAGTTTTTATAACTTTGCTCTAATATAAAAAATATTCTGTTTGCGTCTACTGCATAAAACTGTCAAATGATGCCCAAGTAAAAGGCAAAAGTTGGTTCTTTAATAATTATTGCCGAAAGCAAGTAAAAAACTAAAAATGTTAACTATTTACTGTCCTCTAAATTTGAACACTATTCATTATCATGTAATAAACTCGTAGATTACGCTTGGACGACTAATGTTTTTCTTTTTATTGAGATAGAGCACAAAAGGAAATATTTTGATCAAAACTTGAAGCAGCCCGACTGGGGAAGTACAAAATTACAGAATATCAATGCTTTCAAGTAGTGTTGTGTTCCTGTGGTGAGTAAGGTAGCAAAAGGTATTGGGGTGGGTTGGACGTAGGCTCGACAATGAGCTTTCAATGCTCCTGGTGGTGCAGGTGTCTATAAACTACAGTATCCACTTACCATTAGCCAGAACTGTCGGTTTTGCCACTTTTGAAGAATAAAAAAATGTAATCTGCCTTTTGTAATAATAACACATTCTTTTACAGTTGTAAAAATGAAAGTATACACCTGTTTCAGACCCGCCGGTTGGGATAGTATGAAGAAAATTAGTATATTGTACGAAAATATGCAAACTTGTAAACCAGATGACTATTACAGAGATGTCATCGTACAACCTGCGACGAGGAAGGTAAGAATCTCTATTTGAACCTTACAAAAATACAAATTAAAAAATTAAATATCATGTCTATTAAATATTTAAAACTTTATAATTAACCTAAGCATAAAGGTAATACAAAACCAGATTAAAAAGACACCAAATTAAGGTACTTTTCATCTCAAAATATCAATGCGATGATGACTATACACAGACAAAAATTTTATAAAATGTTATTTTGGTATATGTACCATGTTTACATCCATATGCATTTAGTAAAAAGCGGTTATTTTAATAATACAAACAGACACTCCAATTTTATTTATTTGTTTACTAGCGACCCGCACCGGCTTCGCATGGTTGCAATGCTGAAACTAAATACTATCTACAATAAAAGATACGTTAGAAACCTCTAAAATTACCAGTGTTCCTCTACTATAATATGCATGTATTATACATAAAAACCTTCCTCTTGAATCACTCTATCTACTAAAGAAAACCGCATCAAAATCCGTTCCGAAGTTTTAAAAATTTAAGCATACATACAGACAGACAGACAGCGTGAAGCGACTTTGTTTTATAATATGTAGTGATTTATATGGATAAATAAGTAACGTGTATCCCTGTCCCCCTCAGAGCGGAGGTCACCGCGAGGCCGAGGTGGCGGCGGAGGACGAGCAGGCGTTCTTACAGCGGCAGCTGGCCGCGCTGCAGGCCGGCACACCTGCGCCTCGAGCCGACTCGCCGCTCCGGGCTGCCCAGCGGACCACGGCGCAGGTGAACACACAGCTTTATTGTTGGCGTTTACTCCCCCCCCCCCTACGAAAAAATATTAGGAGTAAAATCTACTGAACGAATGACCTCGTTACGATTCGCGTAACGCCATCTATCGCGTAAAATCTAAAGGCGTAACGACGTTTTCTAATAACACCATCTCGTCCTGACGTATCAACGACAGATGGCGTTATTTGATTCGTTTATTCACCATTTGGCATGGTATTCATCGTGCGTCGGAGCTGACACACAAACTTTTTTTTAACGCTGGGAAATGTATTTACGCACTGGCCCCGCCACACGTAGGCGACGAGAGTGTGGGGTGTCCGGACGCTAACAGAACGTGCACGGACTGCCCACTAACACCCAGCAGTGCCCTCATCGTCGTAGTCGGACGCCACGGGGTCGCGTGCGCATTCAACCGCTATGGAGCAGCCAGCTTTACACCTACTCGTATCAAGGTGCCGGTTGGCGGAACCATGCGTGAGAAGCATTTATACGTTAGGTCATTGACTTACCGGTTAGGGGGGGTTGAGTTTGCGTTTGAGACACTTCTCCACGCCGCACGACGGACCTCGGTACAGGTCAGGGCTTAGCTTTACACTTACACGTAAGGTCATTGACTTACCGGTTAGGGGGGGTTGAGGAGTGGAGTTGAGTTTGCATTTGAGACTCGCTCTTCCGAGTTGCGCAGTAGACTTACGTATAAAAGCGTGTTCTCATTGACTTACTGGTAAGGAAGATTGCGAGGAGGGAGAGGGGTTGAGTTGACGTTTAAGAGTTTTGGTTGATTACGTAGGTCACTGGAGGGTCACAGTTTGTGTTAGAGAGTAATGGGAAAATAGGTGTGAGGTTTCATATGTTAGGTTGAAGAGGGGTGTGTGTAGGAGGAGGATTGGACGTGATGTTGGGGGATCACTGACTCGCCGGAAACGAGCGGGATTTTTTTGTGGTAGAAAATAATGGTAAATTGGATGTGGGAGATTTCATGTGCTGGGTTGGCGAGCAGTGCAGATAAGGAGGTGATTATTTGAGTTTTGATTTTGAGAGTTTTGGACCAATCTGAACTGATACGGTTGTAGGCCTCCCCCCTATTCTACGTCTCGATTTCGTTTTAGATTTGATAAATATGATGAGATTCTTGTGCAAAATATTACTAAATCTGGAAGTTTTGTTGTTAACGGTCCAAAAGTCATGTAGAACAATTGAAACTGTATTGCTTTTTGTGTCCTTATTTATTGAGATATTCTTATAACCAATTTCTAAATGAGTTTTTATTCAATTCGCACATTTTTCAAATTGTTTATCGTTTTATTCATACGGCTATATGATAATTTATTACAAAACATTAATAATGGATGGTATTTATTTTCAGCTGGACGGCGCGAAGATCGGCATCGGCCCCGGCACGCCCGGCAACGAGGGCGTGCTCGCCAACTTCTTCAACTCGCTGCTGTACAAGAAGACGGGCTCGCCGGGCGTGCGCGCCCCGGACGCCTCGCCCGGCGCCGCCGCCGCGCGCTCCGACGCCGCCGCCGAGCTGGACCGCCTCACGCGGGCCAAGCGCGCGCCGCCCCTCGACCTCAGCTCCTCCGACTGCTAGCGCGAGCACAGGTCGGTGACACCCCGCCGAGCTGGACCGCCTCACGCGGGCCAAGCGCGCGCCGCCCCTCGACCTCAGCTCCTCCGACTGCTAGCGCGAGCACAGGTCGGTGACCCCCGACACCCCGCCGAGCTGGACCGCCTCACGCGGGCCAAGCGCGCGCCGCCCCTCGACCTCAGCTCCTCCGACTGCTAGCGCGAGCACAGGTCGGTGACCCCCGACACCCCGCCGAGCTGGACCGCCTCACGCGGGCCAAGCGCGCGCCGCCCCTCGACCTCAGCTCCTCCGACTGCTAGCGCGAGCACAGGTCGGTGACCCCCCGACACCCCGCCGAGCTGGACCGCCTCACGCGGGCCAAGCGCGCGCCGCCCCTCGACCTCAGCTCCTCCGACTGCTAGCGCGAGCACAGGTCGGTGACACCCCGCCGAGCTGGACCGCCTCACGCGGGCCAAACGCGCGCCGCCCCTCGACCTCAGCTCCTCCGACTGCTAGCGCGAGCACAGGTCGGTGACCCCCGACACCCCGCCGAGCTGGACCGCCTCACGCGGGCCAAGCGCGCGCCGCCCCTCGACCTCAGCTCCTCCGACTGCTAGCGCGAGCACAGGTCGGTGACCCCCCGACACCCCGCCGAGCTGGACCGCCTCACGCGGGCCAAGCGCGCGCCGCCCCTCGACCTCAGCTCCTCCGACTGCTAGCGCGAGCACAGGTCGGTGACCCCCCGACACCCCGCCGAGCTGGACCGCCTCACGCGGGCCAAGCGCGCGCCGCCCCTCGACCTCAGCTCCTCCGACTGCTAGCGCGAGCACAGGTCGGTGACCCCCCGACACCCCGCCGAGCTGGACCGCCTCACGCGGGCCAAGCGCGCGCCGCCCCTCGACCTCAGCTCCTCCGACTGCTAGCGCGAGCACAGGTCGGTGACCCCCCGACACCCCGCCGAGCTGGACCGCCTCACGCGGGCCAAGCGCGCGCCGCCCCTCGACCTCAGCTCCTCCGACTGCTAGCGCGAGCACAGGTCGGTGACCCCCGACACCCCGCCGAGCTGGACCGCCTCACGCGGGCCAAGCGCGCGCCGCCCCTCGACCTCAGCTCCTCCGACTGCTAGCGCGAGCACAGGTCGGTGACCCCCCGACACCCCGCCGAGCTGGACCGCCTCACGCGGGCCAAGCGCGCGCCGCCCCTCGACCTCAGCTCCTCCGACTGCTAGCGCGAGCACAGGTCGGTGACCCCCGACACCCCGCCGAGCTGGACCGCCTCACGCGGGCCAAGCGCGCGCCGCCCCTCGACCTCAGCTCCTCCGACTGCTAGCGCGAGCACAGGTCGGTGACCCCCGACACCCCGCCGAGCTGGACCGCCTCACGCGGGCCAAGCGCGCGCCGCCCCTCGACCTCAGCTCCTCCGACTGCTAGCGCGAGCACAGGTCGGTGACCCCCCGACACCCCGCCGAGCTGGACCGCCTCACGCGGGCCAAGCGCGCGCCGCCCCTCGACCTCAGCTCCTCCGACTGCTAGCGCGAGCACAGGTCGGTGACCCCCCGACACCCCGCCGAGCTGGACCGCCTCACGCGGGCCAAGCGCGCGCCGCCCCTCGACCTCAGCTCCTCCGACTGCTAGCGCGAGCACAGGTCGGTGACCCCCCGACACCCCGCCGAGCTGGACCGCCTCACGCGGGCCAAGCGCGCGCCGCCCCTCGACCTCAGCTCCTCCGACTGCTAGCGCGAGCACAGGTCGGTGCCCCCCGACACCCCGCCGAGCTGGACCGCCTCACGCGGGCCAAGCGCGCGCCGCCCCTCGACCTCAGCTCCTCCGACTGCTAGCGCGAGCACAGGTCGGTGACCCCCCGACACCCCGCCGAGCTGGACCGCCTCACGCGGGCCAAGCGCGCGCCGCCCCTCGACCTCAGCTCCTCCGACTGCTAGCGCGAGCACAGGTCGGTGACCCCCGACACCCCGCCGAGCTGGACCGCCTCACGCGGGCCAAGCGCGCGCCGCCCCTCGACCTCAGCTCCTCCGACTGCTAGCGCGAGCACAGGTCGGTGACCCCCTGACACCCCGCCGAGCTGGACCGCCTCACGCGGGCCAAGCGCGCGCCGCCCCTCGACCTCAGCTCCTCCGACTGCTAGCGCGAGCACAGGTCGGTGACCCCCGACACCCCGCCGAGCTGGACCGCCTCACGCGGGCCAAGCGCGCGCCGCCCCTCGACCTCAGCTCCTCCGACTGCTAGCGCGAGCACAGGTCGGTGACCCCCCGACACCCCGCCGAGCTGGACCGCCTCACGCGGGCCAAGCGCGCGCCGCCCCTCGACCTCAGCTCCTCCGACTGCTAGCGCGAGCACAGGTCGGTGACCCCCCGACACCCCGCCGAGCTGGACCGCCTCACGCGGGCCAAGCGCGCGCCGCCCCTCGACCTCAGCTCCTCCGACTGCTAGCGCGAGCACAGGTCGGTGACCCCCGACACCCCGCCGAGCTGGACCGCCTCACGCGGGCCAAGCGCGCGCCGCCCCTCGACCTCAGCTCCTCCGACTGCTAGCGCGAGCACAGGTCGGTGACCCCCCGACACCCCGCCGAGCTGGACCGCCTCACGCGGGCCAAGCGCGCGCCGCCCCTCGACCTCAGCTCCTCCGACTGCTAGCGCGAGCACAGGTCGGTGACCCCCCGACACCCCGCCGAGCTGGACCGCCTCACGCGGGCCAAGCGCGCGCCGCCCCTCGACCTCAGCTCCTCCGACTGCTAGCGCGAGCACAGGTCGGTGACCCCCCGACACCCCGCCGAGCTGGACCGCCTCACGCGGGCCAAGCGCGCGCCGCCCCTCGACCTCAGCTCCTCCGACTGCTAGCGCGAGCACAGGTCGGTGACCCCCCGACACCCCGCCGAGCTGGACCGCCTCACGCGGGCCAAGCGCGCGCCGCCCCTCGACCTCAGCTCCTCCGACTGCTAGCGCGAGCACAGGTCGGTGACCCCCCGACACCCCGCCGAGCTGGACCGCCTCACGCGGGCCAAGCGCGCGCCGCCCCTCGACCTCAGCTCCTCCGACTGCTAGCGCGAGCACAGGTCGGTGACCCCCCGACACCCCGCCGAGCTGGACCGCCTCATCAACTTGCACAATGTTCCTGGAGGTCACACTTTACAGGATCATAATTAACTAATAAAAAGTAGGAAATGGCGCACGAAAATACGCATATTAATTGAACCCAATCAAAGTTTCTCCTCACGATTATCACATTAAAACAATCCAATAAAATGAAAATAATATATTTGCGTCCTCTGTTCCAGGTACAGTAGTTGAGCGGGCGCGGCGACGCTTGCGCACGACGCTCTCGTATACACACCGCGCTGGCTTGTCCCGTACGTTTCGTTCGAGATACTTCGCTTTCCGTTCGTGGACCTTCGACAACCTACGAGAACCTTCTCCCCGTGACGTCACCGGTCGTGGAACCCTTATTATTAGTTCCGAGGGATACTTCGCTTTCGGAAGCCTTCGGGATTCTCCGTGTGACGTCACTCGTCGCTCACGTGCGCGGCTCGCGATCGGTCGGGTTAGAGACCGACGGTTTTATAGATATTCCAGCAATGTCAAATGTTTACGGTAAGGCTAACAGCAGTGTGATGTACTTTATAAAGGTATAATGTATTGTAATGTTAAGGAAACGGTTGGGGCGCTTTAACATGTAGAGGAAGTGACTCAGAGCAGAAAGTACTTTAGAAATGACGTAACTTCTTTTGTACACCACACAATATTAAACATTTTTTTATTCGAGACTGAACATGACTAAAGAAAAATGCTTTATCACGCTATATACAAACATCACAGTTACTTTTATGTCATTTCAAATTTACTATTTTCTCTGAGGTAGTATTTATTAAATACCGGCAGCCCTCGATATGTTAAGACGTCGCTACAGCGAATAGAAACAATTTATAATACATTTCCATTATGCTACAGTGAATGAATTGATAAACGAATGTTGTAATAATTTCCTATTCAGTAATTTTTTTACTTGTAACATGTTTTATGATATTAAGTATTTATTTAGTTAGTTTATGTTTGAACTACGATATGAATAAATCATTGGCGGTTATCGGTTAACATCCGATATAGTACCGCCATTATGGGTTTTTTTTATGTCATAAGTTGGTAAATGTCCGAAATCGTCTTGAGATTACTGAGCTTTTTGTATAGAATCGAATACTCTGTTTTTACTAGAAAAATCAAACTTAAATACATATGTACCGATTCTATATAAATGTCTCATACCGAATTGTGATCTTCTATGAAGACTGGCAGTCATAGGAGGGTTGTTATGCACAATAAAGTCGATATTTGTACAAATAATCTGCTAGTAGTGGCAATAATAAAGGACTTCATGATTCTACAAGGGAAATCGCTCTGATAAAATTTGGGCTCAATATCTAAAAAAAATTGAAGATTTATTATTATTGCAACTATATTTCACCTGCTGTATCTAAAATCTACAAATTGTTAACTTTATCCAATTTCGAAAAAGTATGATTGTTTTTTTTTTTTTTTTGTTGGCTGTTGTCAAAAGTGTACTGAAAACTGTTATTATCTGTCGACATATATGCAGGTGAAACAGATCTGTGTGTAATTTTTTTTTTTGTCCATAATAATATTTGTTAGAATCGTTAACACAACTAACGCTGGGCGTAGATCTACTCATGCGCAACACGAATTTATGAGTTAAAGCATAATAAAATCGTTTGTAAGTACTTATTTGGCATTTAATGAGAATGATAAACAGGTATAACAATGACCTAAAAAATTGAAAAAAAATTGGTGATTCGATGGTGTGTACGAGTGGAACAAAGCCCTACCATAGAATTGTAATAGTGACCTTTGTAATTGTTTTGTAACGAAATTTATTTATTTCAATAAAATATCTCGGTATAATAGCCTTGTGAGGTTTTTGTAATACTATTTATATGAAGCGTGTATTTTTTATTATTATTGGAGTATGTTCACATTTGGTGCAATACAGAACATTCCAAACGTGGTTTGGTGCTTATTATTATAGTAAAATTATCGAATAACATGTGGAGTTTCATTTACTTTTCTTGCCCAACGCTCTCTTGTTTTAAATTTAAGCATCAAAGGTCACTATTAACATTCGATTTTATACCTAAGTACTAAAACAATAAATGAACACTTCAAATTCATTCAGACATTACAATTGCTACTTAAATTACATTTTTTTTTTCTTATAACGAAAGGACTTGAAAGCGAGTCTTTTTAGTCCAGTAATTCCTACTTAACTATTTACTTACACATTAAAATAATGATTGCGTAGTTTAATTTAATTTAGATTAATTATCTCCCTTCGGTTATAAACATTTTGGTTATCAAAGCACAAGGTTTTTGATAAAATGAGAACGAAACTGCAGCTTTTTAGTTAAATTATATTTAATAAGCGTCAAATATTCATGTTTCAAAACTCATTCGATTTTATAAAAAATAAGGTTTGACCGGATGGATAGAAACTAAAATTCCTTATAAGAAAAGTATATTTTTTATATAGAGGAATTAATGTTAGGTGGCTAAAGTGCATATCGTTAATTTCATTGCAAATTTTTATAAAAAGTAAACTATTATTCAAATCATTTCATATTAAATTTTTTGAAGTGAAACTTCTTTAGGCGCATGACGGGTAAAATTTTTACGGATCAAACACGTGACGGCGTCACGAGTCACGAATTTTTAAACGACCGATCCGTCCGTCAGACGTGATTCTCGTCCGATCACCGAAGTTAAGCAACGTCGGGCGCGGTCAGTACCTACTTATATGGGTGACCGTCTGACAACACCGCGTGACGTTGGCTTTTTGTTTTTTTTTTTCAAATCGTTTTTTTTTAAATAGTTTCCCAAAAAAGTTTCACTTCTGACATGTGTACTTTGTACGCACGCAATTTTTTTTAATAATATTAAGAACTGTGTTAAAATTTTCCGGCCTTAATAGTACTATAGTTCGCAAGTTTACATTTTATAGAAATTGTAGTGAAATCGGAATAATTATACTATAAATTTCATATAATTATAATATATCTAGGTGTTATCGCTTAGTGCTTTAAATGGCAACTTAGCTATTCATTTTAGAATTTTTCTAACTACAGTTATTGGGACTCGAAAATTATTTATAATTATAGAATATTTGCTGTTTTAATAGTCAGGAAAGAGATCATAATTGTTCTTTATTTCCTCGACCATTAAGTATTATGTGGCAGGTATAATGTTATACTCAGGTATTAGTAATAAAACGAATAAGGTCTATACGTAATAATAAGGCTCCTTATATTCTTATATCTGTATGACAAGTACGATAGATGAAAATCTAATATAAACTACTAAATTGATTTAATTTGAGAAGTGAATAACATTGTCTTAAAAAAAAAAATTCTTGTATTTTTTTTAATAGCCTGTAACTTCTCTCTGCTGGCACATACCTTTTTCTCCGTGTAGGAGAAGGATCTCTATAAATTATAATGAATTTAAAAATCCGCCAACCCGCATTGGAGCATAGTGGTTGATTAAGCTCCGATCCTTCTCCTACATGGGGAAGAGACCTATGCCCAACAGTGGGATATTTACAGGATCGTGAATTAAAAAAAAATCAATACTGCTCATGACACTGATTTTTTTTATCTGTGCTTGTCATACAGGGTCACATACACGAAGATTACATAGAAGGGTTTAACAAGGAACATTTGAAACCTGTTATTTTTATGGTTTCATTATTTATGAAAATAGTATTGAATTTATAATTGTTTGCTCATTTAGATTGTATAACACGTTCTTTTTCTCAATGAACTAGTCAAAACAGTTCAATAATATGTAGATGTTTAACTTTTACGTCTACGTCCTGTGATATGATTTTATCTAGAACAATATTTCTTTTAGCACTATCGTATTAGCCACGTAACATCCTCATAACAGAAACTTATAAGAAAATTTTCTTCAAATCTTTCGAATTATATAGATGAAGTCTAATTCCATAATTAAATTAGGAATATTCGTATGAAAGATAACATTACTTAAATTATTAAAAAATAGAAGAAAAAAAACGACATTGTATAGAAAAAAAGTATAGATAAACCATAAACGGTAGAGCTGTAAACAGTCTTATAAAAATGAAAACTTGTTTTATTTTATATTATTATTTATTAATGAATCAAAGGCATAGTGATTTACTATTAGATTCTCATTCGATAGTTATTACGCTTTCAATAGCTTAGTATGTAATATTTATAGCCATCTCCTTTGGTTGTTTATTCGATAAATTATAAAGAATACAATTATAATAGTATTAATAAGATTTCATACAAAATTAATATGAATTGTTTTAATTGAGTGTATAAAAATATATGTAGATATACGCAAAATGAAAACTAAATATAATTAATATCAATAATATCCTCCAAGTCGTTACTTTTTTGTGAGAAAGATGCTACCTAAAAAAGTAATCGTAACACAGTTTGTCTTTATTAAATTTAAAAGATTTATGTTGTACTGGTGACATTTCCGTTATGTTCTCCATCTGACTCATGGATCTTTTAAAACATGCAAAATTTTCGTTTTTGACTACCTACACTCAACTCTGTATGTAAACTCTACAGAGTCTCCGAAGTGTTGTTTTAAATTCCACATTTAATATTTTTAAGCTTATTGGCGGCTGTTGTACAAGTTATAATTATAAATATTTTAAATAAATAAAATAGCACGAAATCTGTTCAACATGTGTTTTATTGGATTTGTTAAATATGAATAAATAGCTTCTGCGCGCGACTTCGTCGGCGTGGACTCCTCTCCTATTGGTCTTAGCGTGACGATTTATAGCCTAGACCTATAGCCTTCCTCGATAAATGGGCTAACTAACAGTGAAAGAATTTTTCAAATCGGCCCAGTAGTTCCAGAGATTACCGCGTTCAAACAAACAAACAAACAACCAAACAAACAAACTCTTCAGCTTTATATATTAAAGTATAGATATATTTATGTATTTTTACTATACAAAATAACTAGCGACCCGCCCCGGCTTCGCACGGGTGAAATGCTGATACTAAATATACTACAGAATGTCTTTATATACAACGTTCACAGCTTTTTTTAGACAATATACCATACTATACTCTATGCAATATACAAATATGTTTTCTTTAGAGAAACTATAAAACTATTCGCTGCGACAACGATTAGCTAGTTATTTAGCGAAGCAAAACTGTCTATTTTCCACAACGTGAATAACGCCCGCTGTCTCCGTTTTGTAAATTTGTACACTCTATTCGTTGCGACAACGACAGTTTAGCAAAGCAAAACTATCTGTTTTCCACAACGTCCGCTATCTCTGTTTTGTGCTATTTAGAAATTTCGATATTCATTACTAACAACAACAAATCTTGGTAACGTCTAAGGTTTATTTTTTGTTTTATATTGTTTCGTAATATTTCTTCGTTTGCCTGTAATTGTAGCTAGAATTTACTTTTTAATTGTTAATGTTTAATTTTTTACAAATGTATTTTTCCTTTAGTTTTAGTGAAATCTGATTGTGTTAAATTTATTTATGGACACAGTTTTGGTTTATTTATTTTTATTTATTTATACTTTATTGTACATCACAACTACACATATCATTTACAGACTGTGAACTACAATGGGCGGACTTATGGCTATTTAGCCATTTCTTCCAGACAACCCAAATATATATTTCCTACTATGAGTAACGATCGCTATCAGGTGTACATGATAGCAACCGGGACCGACGGCTTAACGTGCTCTCCGAGGCACGGTGGGGAGACCCACAAGGACTGCACAAACACCCAGACCACGGCAAACATCTGTATGGCCAATACAAATGTTGTCGTGTGCGGGGATCGAACCCGCAACCGCTCGCGCAACAGCCAATCGCAATCCATTGCTGTGACCGCTGCGCCAACGCGGCGTCATGTTAGTCAGTTTATGTTTTATGTTTGTAAATTTAATTTCATTTTGTTTATTTTAACTGTTTGTCCGTCCTGTCTGTCCTTAACAATAAAATAAATAAATACTTTTTTGTACGATATACCTATCAATAGTACGATATTGAAATGTAGATATCGACAATTCGACACTCGATATTTTGAAGTAAAACTTCTTTACGTATGCTTGACTTGGGAAGTAAGCTGGTGAGTGCATAACGAGAGCGTTACGAAAAGTGTGATCGGGCGAGGCAAAAGAAAGTTTCGTAATACTTCAGTCGTGTGGTCTAAAGTCTAGAATAGGTACATTACAGTACTACTGTAATCTAGACTCAGCGCAATCGTTTTTTTAAGTAACTTTTTATTTTTGAAGTGAAACTTCTTTAGGCGCATGAGGAGTAAATTTTAAGTACGCCTGTATAAAAATTTTAATATTTTTATAAATATAATTTAATCATTATCACAAGACTGTAAAAGTACGAAAGGAAGTTGTAAACAACGTTTTGTAATCAATCAATTATAGCCTTTGTAGTAGTACGAATAAGAGCCATATTTGATTGACGCTATGGAAATAGATAGTTTTCAAAATAGATAGTTTTTACAACGTGTTCGCGGCTCATAGCGATTACGTTTCGTTGAGGTTTCGTTATTTGAAAAAGCCATAACGACACATCACTAGTTTGGACAATGGACATATGTCATCGAGACGTAAATAGGGAAGTAACCATACGACTCAGTATTCGATTCTCAAGATAAATCGATTCAAATTTGTATGAGTATTTGATCGATTTGATTATGTAGTTTAAAGTATATTGGATTAAATTTCTGATTAGAAAATTTAACTTAAACTTTAATATTGTAGGTAAATTGAAATGATACAATGGTACAAAAGATCAATTTGTCTTTAGTCTAATTTATTTTTTATTTTTTTTTAATATTTACGCTAATTTCTCTCATTTTAATTAAATAATTTCTTCAGGTTTTATCGTGGTTTATTAGGTTATCTTAACTTTTTTTTAATGGAAATAGGTCGTAGTTAGGTAATTTTTGATAACGCGTATTTAGTTGATTATTTTTTTGTCTACCTACGTTGTGTTACTTGTCGATGTAAATGAAGTCGTTATTTTTCGTTGGCGAGCAAATACAATAAAATTATTTTCAGTAGAGATCACTACACAGTATCGATTTACTATTACAATCGAATGATGCTGGTGAAATTCAGTAATCAACTAGTTACAACACTAGTATTTAAAAACAAAAGGACTTAGAACGTAACTGTTTTTGAGACGTTTCGTAATAATTAGAAATTGCATGATACTATAAAGTAAGCGCGAAAAGAACACTCCCAATATATTCTATTATATTATTTAACGCGACAAAAAATTTACGTATGTTTTAAAAACACTATGTTATTCATATTTCTTTTATTATTTCTTACAGTTTCGTACCAAGTTACGTTCTAGGGTATTTGTTAAATGTCCAAACGGGGCTCTTATTTTGTGACAACTATAATGTTATTGTAATAATTATGATATAGATATTTGATAATTTCACCTATAAATGTAGATTATTTATTATCTTTATGAATGCATGACAAAAGAATTCACTTCACTATTACACACGTCATTTTATTTGTTATTGTCAAAACGGAAATGACATTAGTTTCATTGTAGTGATTTGGCTAGGAGAGAGTAGTTTAGTATTATAATAATGTGACGGCGATAAAACTTCGATTAATTATTAATATAAATTAGTCAATGTTAAGTACTATTGAGATTACAATGTGATATGTGCTATAAAAATAGTGTTAAGTTATATAATTAGTGATCAGCGTTTTTTCCTTTTATTATTAGTTTAAAAGTGCACACTGTTTAAATTTGTAGTGTTATGAAAAATTTATATTAAAAGTGGCGACTGCAAACATGGGGCAGAGTCCGAGCTCTGTTCGTAGTAGGAACAATAGATCGTTCCGTGGATTTATAAGACGTTCGAAACTCAACAAGTCGAGTTTGAGCCATACATTTAGCTTGCCTCCATCGGAGGAGTATCCCGAACTGATGAACGTGAACACTGCCACCGAGGAGCAGCTAATGACCCTGCCCGGGGTGTCCAGGCAGGTTGCGCGGGAAATTGTGCGCTATCGTCAGATGATCGGAAGATTCAAACGAGTGGACGACCTTGCATTAGTCTCAGGTGATTACGATGCACTAAACGCTTTTGTTTTTTAACTATCTGTTAAATTAATTTCCTGCATGCAATCGTATTTCAACCTAATGGGGAAACAATGAAACGATATTTAAATGTTTCATTTGTCACTAAACTCTTTGTCTAACTGGAATCCAAAAATAATAAAACAGTGAAACCTAAATAAGTCAAAGCTTGTGCAAATTAGTATTTAATTTTTTGTTTTGTAGGTATTGGTGCTGAAAAGTTAGAACTATTAAGACCCGAGATATGTACAAATACAAGACGGCAGATATCAAGAGCCAGCTCTTTTACATATTCATTAGATAGTTGTAGATCATCTTCAGAAAATAAATTATGTTCGGTTAATTCATCGAGTGTCTTTCAATTGCAATGCATTCCCGGTTTGAACCAAGAAATAGCCGCAAACATTGTCGATTACAGAGTGAAGAAGGGTCCATTTAAATCACTCGATGACTTAATAAAAGTCAGGGGGATGGATATAGTTAGACTGAGCACTATTAAGCCTTATTTGAGCTTAGAACTGAGCAAGAGTGAGAGTTTGCCTAATGGTGTAAGTAATGGTCACATGAATGGGTGGACAGACCCATCCTTAAACGAATCAGTTCTGAGTAGTGAACCTAAAAGTCCACAAACACCTTACAACAAGAGTTTGTCTATAACTACAAAGCTACCCATAACATTGCCAAATGGTTTTGCAACTGCCCCGGTGAATGACATATTGGATTTGCTGTCTGCTTACTCTCATAGACCTATCGTTGAGGAGGTGTTCATGTATGAAAGAGACGGGTCAAGGTGTTGCCGTCTCTGTTCATGGAACCTTCATCAGCTCAGCGTAGACAAAGTAACGAACCCTGGTGTGAGAGAGGTCATATGCAGGACTATTTTGGAATATAAGTAAGTGCTTATCATTTGTACGATTCTAATCATCAAATTCATCCTGTTGCTTGGCATTATATCAGATTATTAAAGTAATTAAGATATGTAATTACAATGTATGCTATAATAAAAGATAAAGTAAATTTAGGTGTCTATAAAGTCTTTTATGTCATTAAATACTAGCTGTGCCCAGGGCATCACAGGCATTAATTTGAAATAAATAAATAAAAAATGAGTGTGCTTTAGACCACACGACTGGAGTAAAACTTCTTTAGCAATAGGCTTGCGTTGTGTCTTAGATATATGAAACATAACTGGCTATGAGAAAAAGAGAGAAATAAAAATATGTGCTCACACTTTTCGTAACGCTCTCGTTACATATTCACCAGCTTACTCCCCAAGTCAAGCATGCGTAAAGAAGTTTTTACTTCTAAAATAGCTAATAGCCTGCCTCGGTAAATGGGCTATCAACCACAAAAAGAGATTTTCAATGAGAACCAGTAGTTATTGAGATAAGCATGCTTAAACTTTTAATAAACTTTATAATATTAGTATAGATAAATCTGTTTTAAGTATTCTTGTTAGAGGTCATTAAAAAGTATAATTTTTCCAATCAGGTTGTCAGTAATAGCCATTCAAGATGTACTTGAGAAGAGGGCTCTGCAGATGATCTGCGATGAACTTAATTTCCCCGCTCTGAGGAGAGTGAGAGAGTGGAGGTGTAACAGTCACACTTGGCAATATTGTTACTCGAAAAATGTTAATGGGTAAGCATATATGTTATCATTTATATTTATTCTTTTTATTATTTACTAACTGTGTCCCACGGTTTTACCTGCGTTAATTTAAGTAAAAATTGCCTTCTTCGGTAAAAGGGCTATTCAAAAGAAAAAGAATTTTTCAATTCCAGTAGTTCTTGAAATTAGCGCATTTAAACACACAAACAAAATTTTCAGATTTATAATATTAGTATAGATTTATTTTTGTGTTTTCTATAAGTTTTAGAATGTAGACATTTGTATGTAAGTTTATTATACTTTGTAGTGTTCCTTTTTATGTTTGGGTTGTCTGGAAGAAATGCGTAGTTAGACTTAAGTACACCCATTGTACATTATAACATGTACGATCACGATTCAGCCTGTAATATCCCACTGTTGGGAATAGGCCTCTTCCCCATGTAGGAGAAGGATATAACATGTAACTATCTTTTAATTTTGTTTGCAATGTGTTTATTGTGTACAATAAAGTATAAAAATAAAAATTAACACCATAAAAATAATAGTCACACTATTTTCTTAAAGAAAACTGATATGTATCATCTAATACTTAGATATTTAAAACAAGTAAATAAGTAAATTGTTCAGCTGTATATTATAGTCACCTTGTGTCTATTTTTATTTAAAGAATGTACACAAAAAAAGAACAAATACATACTTCACGTGACAAGAGAAAAGATTTGCAAAAAAAAAAAACTTGCCATGATAACAACTTATAGTGATATCTTGCGAAAGCGAAACATACACTATAATTATCAAACAAATAAATACTATATACGGCTAGACACTCGTTCATCTATATACTAATCAACCAGTCTAATTTGTCTAGTACTAAACATGAAAAGGATGTGACTCAGGTCATATACATAACATTCAAATAGAAGCTATGCCAGTCATACTGTTGTCCTAAAGTAATTAGATAACAGTAATAATAATAGGAGAGAAAAAAATATCATTTCTATTGAGGAAGGCTACAATCACGCTATTCATAGAAGAGGTCTAGTATTCGTAAACTTCAATTATACCCAATAAAAACTAGTTACATCATACATATTATGAACTTTCGTGTGTGGAGGATTTATCATCAATAACTCGATATAATGCAATCGGAAATGTGCTGGAGTTTTAACACGATGATAACTGCGCATTAACTTTAGGTTTATATAATGACTGACTGTTATGTTGGACCACGGTACAACGACAAATAATGTAGCTTAAAATGCTGCTATACTTGCAGGTTGGGGAGACAATATCCCTAATTCCCTATAAATGATGATAAAATATAATTATGAAGTGCTTATGGTAACAACCAAGATCGACCGCGATATATATAACAGTACCGGGTA
This sequence comes from Melitaea athalia, assembly GCA_905220545.2. NCBI lineage: Eukaryota > Metazoa > Arthropoda > Insecta > Lepidoptera > Nymphalidae > Melitaea > Melitaea athalia. Next base: position 3,546,303 of record HG992179.1, read on the forward strand.
TCCAGTGGCGTAGCTTCTAAGGGGCAAGGCGGGGCGGTGCCCCGGGGCCCTCAAGCTCAGGGGGCCCCTCGGACTCTGACTTACAAACTATAAATTTAACTAATGAAAATTTCTCATACATTCGGAATAAAAATAAACCAGATTCCATGAACCCGATATTAATAATGGTAACGTATATGAAAAATTACACAGGAATTCCCAACAAGTCTTGAACATCTTTGTTTAAAACTTGGAGGTAACTCCCCTGTCCCCAGCGTGTTTCAAAAGCAGGCGCTTGATGCAAGGCGGGACCTATGAGAAACTATTGGGGTATATGGGGACACCAGGGAAAGAAAGTGTTTATAATGGAGAAACCTTGTATTATTTGAATGCTACAAACAACGCTCTTTACAATTACTACATAGCTTCATTAATTACCTACGCCATCTTTTTACAAGTTCACTCCGTACAAGTTACAACGACTATAGAGCACAGATTTAGTCACAAAAAAAACTTTTTAAGGGATGTGCACATTGCACTCTTACAGAAACACTCGACGGAAAATAAAAAAAAAAAGAAAAGAAAAACATTTTGAAGAATTTATCTTCAGATTATCGATTGCAAAACAAATAAATTACTTTTTTCAATAATGTACTAGACATAACAATAACTCAGTTAAATGCACGTTCTGCAGTCAGTTAAATAATTAATTTTACAACACCAACTTAAGCGACTTCGACGATGATTTTTGTTTTAATGGAAAGGTGCAGGTGCTTGTCATGTAGTCCCATTTAAATTTAATTGTGATCTAACAACCATTTTTCGTTATGTATGTAATAACTAGCTTCTGCGCGCGACTTCGTCCCCGTGGAATAGGACCAATTCTGTCATACATGATTTGTGCGAAACTAACCGTTTACGCAGCGGAAGCTCTCAAAAGGAAAAAAACACCGATTTTGAAACATTCTTCATTGGTGCTACGCTCCTATTGGTGTTAGCGTAATGATATATAGCCTATAGCCTTCGTCGATAAATGGGCTATCTAACACTGAAAGAATTTTTCAAATCGGTCCAGTAGATCTTGAGATTAGCGCGTTCAAACAAATAAACAAACAAACAATCAAACAAACAAACTCTTCAGCTTTATTATATTAGTATAGATGCATATTTACTTGACTATTTTTTCCTCGACCTAGGTTATATTATACCGCATTTTTAATTATTCTTGTTTTATTCGAAAAGCGATACTTGTCTTGTATCAATTTAAATTTTATTGAAATTTGATCACAACTTTTTGAGTAAACTTTGATAACGCGGATTAACTTGACAATTTTTTTCGTCTACAGTTTACGTTGTATTACTTGTCGATGTCATTGAAGGGGTTTGCTGTGTGGCTACGGCAGTCTAGAATTTAGCCACCCCCTCTCTACCGGTGGGTGTCGTAAGAGGCAACTAAGGGAAAACAAAGTTCCACTACCACCTTGGAACTATTGAAGCCGACCGATGTCGGGATAGCCATCCTACAGCTGGCTTTTGACGATGAAGTATAAGCCTTGTATGAAGATATTTCAAAAGCCATACATGGCACAACTTCGGTCTTCTACAACGTTGTTATGGGAGACTTCAATGCTAAAGTAGGAGTAAAAGACCGCGACGAATCGAGAATTGGACCACACGGATTGGGGCACAGGAATCGTAGTGGGTAGATAATCGTTAACATCCTCGAAGCGGGGAAGGGGGGGCGCTCTTCTTGATTAATTCATTTTCGAGAAGAAGCCCCAAAGCAGTGAATATGGCAAAGCCTCGATACTGTGACGAGGAACGAGATCGATTTCATCATAGCAGATAAAAGGCTTATTTTCAGGGATGTCTCAGTAGTTAATATAGGTTTAACACCGGCAGCGACCACCGACTATTGCTTGGCACTCTGAATATATGTCCCCGAAAAGAGCGGACCCGCTTGATGAAATCTACTCTCCGAGCTACGCTGCCCCAAATACTATGTGGCTCCGAGTTGTTCGAACTGGAACTTCAAATTCTAAAACTCCGATTCGATTCGCTGGAAACTACTAGCGACGTGGACGAGATGACAACGACAACGTGGTGAAGACGGTGTGTATACTGGATCTCAGATATTTTCTGACGACGAAGTCAACGAAGCAGTACAAACTTTCTCCCGAGGCCTTGGATCTGATGCGGCGGAGGTGCGAGTTGCCCGCTGCTCAAGCAGCTTCAGCAGAACAGAAGGCTCTCCAAGAGGATACGGAAACTTGTACGCCGAGACTTCCGCTGCTCAAATACGAGAGAGATTACTATTCTTATTGATCAGAATATGGGGTTAAAAGTTTTCCAAAGGCCATTGGGGTGAAGCCTTTTTGTGATGCTCTAAACAGCAGATGGCAGGACCGTTTGCTCTCGCCCTCAGATCCGAGAAGAGGTCGAGAAATTTTATGGACAGCTGTACTCGTCGAGCGCACGCAAGCCTGAGACTTGGGACACTGTAGATCCGTGTGCACAATTGTTGAGCTATTATTCGGAAGACATCCCGAACATTGAAGCAGGTGAGATTAGTGCGGCGCTCGGGCAGCTTAAAAATGGAAGGGCTCCGGGGGATGACGGAGTTAGGACTGAGCTCCTTGAAGCCGCAGGCTGTCCTAAAAGCCTTGGCAAGACTCTTTAACGCCGTTATCTACCGATAGGTACCACACCGGAGGCGAGGTCCGGGAGTGTGGTGGAAATGTTTTTTAAGAGAGGCGATAAGTCTCTGTTAAAGAAATACAGACCGATCTCACTTCTGAGCTGCGTCTATAAGCTGTTTTCGAGGGTTGTTATAAATCGTCTCACAAGAAGAAGACGAATTCCAACCACCGGAGCAGGCTGGGTTTTGAAATGGCTATAGCACCGTAAACCACATCCATACTGCTCGGCAGATTATACAAAAGACAGAAGAATATAATCAACCGCTATGTATGGCGAAACCTGGGCTGTCCTGGACTCTCTGCAGATATTTCACATCGACTGGGAATACATCGAGGTACTGAGATGTATGTACGATGCGGCAACGATGACCGTTCATATCCAAGACCAGAGAACAAGACTCCATTTTCCTCCGGCGTGGGGTAAGACAGGGAGATGTAATACCCCCTAAACTGTTTACCACTGCGCTGGAGGATGTCTTTAAGACCTTCGATTGGGGGGAACGAGGCGTCAACGTCGAATCCATCTATCACCTTCGTTTCGCCAACGATATCGTTATCTTTGCGGAGACCTTGGATGAGCCGCACTAGGCCGCAACAACTACGAGAAGGAGGCCGATAGGAGGATTCGGTTAGGCTGGGTGGCGTTTGGCAGGCTTCGTCGAGTCTTCACTTCGAAGATTCCGCATTACTTGAAGACAAAAGTCTCCGAGCAATGCGTCCTGCTTGTGTTAATATACGGAGCCGAGACGTGGACACTGACAAAGAGACTGGTCCACAAGTCGCTCAACGTGTAATGGAACGGGCTAATGCTTAGGGTTTCTCTCAAGGATAGGATAAATGAGACTATCCGCAAGAGAACGAAAGTAAGCGACATAGCCCACGGATTTAGCAAGTTAAAGTGGCAGTGGGCTGGTCACCTGTGTCGCAGGACCGACGGCCGTTGGAGCAGACGTATCCTGGAGTGCAGACCACGTCTTGGCAAACGCAGTGTGGAACTTCCTCCAGCCCGTTGGATCGACGATCTACATAATTTGTAATTACCGGGGTAGGCTGGATGAGGATTGCGGAAAATCGGGATGTCTGGCGTCTTGGGGAGGCCTATGTCCAGCAATGGACTGCAATAAGACTGACTAACTGACTGACCCAAAGGGTGCTCAACGGGATCATATTAACATACCTCCGCTGTCTGCATACTGTTACTGGACTGTACTGTACTGTTTGGAACGGTAACAGGTCGATATTTTCTTTTATTTTCATAAAATAGTTTTAATTTGTATATTAAAATAAGTTAAATTTGTATTTTACGAAGTCGACTGTATTACGAAAAATTTGGAGTATGTCGAATTCGGAACAGGACGACTACAGAACAAACGATTTTAAATAGTTTAGTTGGGGCCCTCGTTTATATTTTGCCCCAGGGCCTTCGGTTGCCTAGCTACGCCACTGCGGGTATCCCCCTACTATAGGTATATAACGCTGGGTATCCGATACCTAGTCGTTCAAAACCTAGATCAAAAACAAATATTTGTACAATTACAAATATCCTCTTCGAAAGGGAATCTAATCTGCGACAGTCGGTCTTAATCCGCGACTATCGCTTTAATGGAATTTTCGTCACCACACTACACTAGATCAGTTTTTCTAAATGTTGTATTAAATGAAAAAAGAAATTCACTCTAAATTATAAAAAGATGAAAAAAGATTGATCTTTCCAGATATATTTGGGTGACACTAGTTTTTTTCAGTTAAATTTGGTTACAGTTATTTTTTTTTGCGTTTGATGAAACTTTACAGTCTCAAATCTTTATAGCGTTGTCGTTGCAATGCCATTTCCGGTTTATAATTTGAAATGACCGAGATAGTGTTTTTAAAAAGTTATTTTCGTAGTTAAATATGTAATTTTTTAGATGGTAACAATTACATACAATTGAAAATATTGTGTAAATACTATTTAACATTATTTCATCATTATTTTGTCTCTCATACATTAAGTTGGTTTTTCGGTATTAGTGTTAGTGATATGAAAAATCCTTTTAAATTAAATACTTTATTAGACTATAAAACGTTACACTATGACTCATAGAATGACAAATATTAACTAACTAGCTTCTGCGCGCGACTTCGTCGGCGTGGACTCCGCTCCTATTGGATATAGCGTGATGATATATAGCCTATAGCCTTCCTCGATAAATGGGCTATCTAACACTGAAAGAATTTTTCAAATCGGACCAGTAGAGCCTGAGATTAGCGCGTTCAAACAAACAAACAAACAAACAAACTCTTCAGCTTTATTATATTAATAATATTAACTAATGTACCAATGATGAAAATACATAACTATTAAATTACAAACAAACAAAAATAATTACATTTTATACCCATAATGCCTTACATCATTTATTTACACTTTATTGTACATCACAACTACAAATATCATTTACAGACTGTGAATTACAATGGGCGGACTTATGGCTATTTAGCCATTTCTTCCAGACAACCCAAATATATATTTCCTACTATGAGTAACGATCGCTATCAGGTGTACATGATAACAACCGGGACCGACGGCTTAACGTGCTCTCCGAGGCACGGTGGGGAGACCCACAAGGACTGCACAAACACCCAGACCACGGCAAATATCTGTATGGCCAATACAAATGTTGTCGTGTGCGGGGATCGAACCCGCAACCGCTCGCGCAACAACCAATCGCAATCCATTGCTGTGACCGCTGCGCCAACGCGGCGTCATATCATCAGGCATCATATTGAAAAGAACGGATACTCTTAAAACTGCTTGATCAATTTTTACCAAACATACCAAAAACCCAACCAGAAATCTAATCGAAATCTGTCTATCCGTTCGGGAGATACGATGCTAGAGAGTAGAGAGTAGAGACTCAGTCAGACAATGGCATCAAACTTAATAAGTACCATATATTCAATGTTCTCTCCCTTTTTTGCGTCAAATATTATGTAAAAAGTTATAAACACATACTTATCTAGAAACAAAGCTGCTGTGGTCCATACCAATAATGTCGCAGTTCGACCATAAAAACGAGTTCGAATAAATCGGCTTTAAAGTTTAAACTCAGTTATATAACTGCAACATTTGGCACTATTAGCTCTCACATGTGCCAAGGTTAGTAGGTCAAAAGTATGTCTTTATTTACGTACATAAAACATGCAATAATTTTATTATTTAGAAGAAAAAACATTGATATTACATTAAGTTCAATTATATCTATATGCTTTATTTTGTTAAGAATAGAGTTCAAAGTCATATGGTCGTCTGTTAAATGGATTGTTTGAAAGTACCATTGTTCTAAATCACTCGATCGAGACATCGAGAGACTGATAAGAAATGAACGCTTGAGACGATCTGATAAGGCGTCGTCACAGTATACAAGATGATAACGGTCAAGTGCAAGAGAAAATTTATCAATCATTACATTACATAGTATAGAACAAAGTCGCTTCCCTCTGTCTGTATGCGTCTTTAAACTACGTGCGATCTTTAAAAATACGCAACGGATTTTGATGCGGTTTTCTTTAGTAAATAGAGTGATTCTAGAGGAAGGTTTATATGTATAATACATGCATAATATAGTACAGGAACACTGATAGTTTTAGAGGTTTCTAATGTGGTGTCATAAATAAACACATTTTTTGCGCATATATTATACTAGCTTCTGCGCGCGACTTCGTCCCCGTGGAATAGGACCAATCCTCTAGGAAGTTCTCAAAAGAAAAAAAAAACCCCGATTTTGAAACATTCTTCATTGGTGCTACGCTACTATTGGTCCTAGCGTGATGATATATAGCCTATAATAAAAAAAAAAAATAAAAATAAAAATAAAAATGTTTATTAGTCGGATGACAAAAGATCCATAATTGTTAGTAAAAATAAAAGATAGAAGCTTAATAACTAGTGTTAGTACTTAATAACTAAAAGTGACCTCGTAATGTCACACATATGCTCGATTAGCGGACAGTCCCCGCTATCGGCGATGACCCTCAAGACATTGTTGCGGCTGCCGCGCACTCGCCTTAAAAGTGAGCTCGCTTTTTTTCGTAGAATGGCCGGGAAACTGTCGACCCCTGCGTGCGCGAACATACTAGAGGCACTGCAGTACCGCGGCAGCCCCAACAATGCCCTGAAGGCGTTATTGTACTGTATACGCAAGGCGTTATAGGACTTCTGAGTATAGCTGATCCACAGACTGCTCGTATAAAAAGAAGTGCAGTAAGCTTTAAAAAGCGTGATCTTAACTGGTGTTGAGCAACGAGCAAATCTGCGGGCCAGCATGTTCGCCCTGATCGACAACGCCCTGCGTTCTCGCTCAATATCAACACTGTCCTTTAGGTCTTCTGTGACAATGTGACCTAGGTATTTGAATTGGTGTACTCTAACAAGATGTGCCCCGTTTAATTTTATTGAGGGTATATTTTCTGGTAGTCTGTTGCCAGCCTTAAAGACTAGGTATACACTTTTCTTGTTATTGTACACCAATCCATGCGCCTCAGCGTATGACTCACAAAAAGCCAACATCCTCCTAATTGCGCTGACAGAGGGGGCCAGCAGCACCATGTCATCCGCGTAGCTGATGTTATTGAAAGATACGCCACCAATATGGCATCCGACCCTCATGCTGCTGAGCCCCTCAATCAGCGCATTGACATACAGGTTGAAAAGATTAGGTGAGCTCAACCCCCCCTGCCTCACCCCACATTCCAACCTATATGGCTCCGAGTACTCGTTTGCCCACTTTATGGTATTCAATTGATTGCTATACCAATATTTAAGCAAGGAAATCAATTCTGCAGGCATTCCCACCTGCTGTAGCTTGTTCCACAGGATGTTGTACATAACCAGATCAAAAGCCTTCGACAGATCCAAGAAGCAGGAATAAACAGGAGTGCTTCTGTCTGTGTAACACCTGACAGCATGCTTTAAACTCAGGATTGCACTTTCCGTGGATAATTGAGACCTGAATCCAAACTGGAGTTCGTGAATGTGCAGATAACAATCTAACTGAGCGTTAAGCACACTGTCAAGTACCTTGGCTATGATTGTTGCTAATGAGATAGGCCTATAATTTGAACTATTTGCAGAATCACCTGTTTTGTTCTTGACAATCGGTACCACAACCGTTCTCATCAAGTTCGGCGGTAAGTATGAATGTACTATACACAAGTTGAAAAGAATAGCCATCACCTCAGCCAGGTGAGGCCCCGCATGCTGAAGGTGCTCGATGCTGAGACTATCGTGGCCAGGAGACTTGCCTCTTGTCATTGACTGAACAATTTTAGCAATGGTTTTAGCATTTACCGAGGTGTTAATATGTTTAAAGTTAATCTCAGCATCAGGCACCCTCACCGAAGATTTCCGTGGGGGCTGTACAGCAAAAAGATCCTTGAAAAGGTTTGCCACAGCCTGGGGCTCACCCACGCCATCTATGACCGCAGGCAGGCCAGGTCTCTAGAGCTAAGTTTATTCGTGGATTTCCAGAAATTGCTGAAATCACCCTTTGCGTGATATGTAGCAAGAGCATCCATCCTAATTTGTTCTTGATGGTTTTGACACCATTTCAGTCTACCTTTAAAGATTTTACGACTAGCTACCATATCGTTATACAGAGTGCCACTTTTGGGCCTACCATACCAAACCCACATAAGAAACCTAGACCTAGCCTCCCTATGCGCGTTACTTACATGTTTATTCCACCCTCTTAATCTGTTTGGCAAACGAGCACCCGAGTTGTCACGCCTTATATCATAAGACACTGTAGCTGCTTTAGACAATATTGATATCAAACGGTCATACAAATTATCAATAATACATCTGTGATATTTGTTATGACACACTTCTTTGCAACAGTTTTGACACTCTTTTGGAAAATCAACATACTTTAATTCATTATTACAAATATTAAAATAACAATCTAACTGCTCTTTGGTTCTATTTCCCCATTTAATTTTATTAATAAAATTTTTATTTAAAGACACTTTTTGTAAAACTAAATTTAAATTACAATTTATGATTAGCGGGAGATGATCGGACCAATATGTATCATATTTAACCGAAGCAGTACTGATACATTGCCATGCTGCCTCGGTAACCACACAGTGATCCAACCATCTCCTACTACCGTGTGCATCACTAACAAACGTAAAAGTTTGAGGTAGGATATTATGTAACTTACGTACATCCGCACAAATCCATGACTGCTCTAAACAAAAGTTTTCTAATTCACTATAAAACAACTCACAGGGGTGGGCATTATAATCACCCAGCATGAAAACAGACTCCACAGCACACTCATCAATAATTGCACTAAGCTCACTAAGGCAATCCGTAAATTCCGCCAGGTTATCACGACAATCGGTGGGCATGTATACACTGCACACAACAATAGGCTTGTCACTAAGTGTTATTTTGATAGCACAGATGCGAGGGTTTGAACACTCAACCACAGACACGCAGGGAAAGACACTCGTTCTCCATAACAGCGCTACTCCCCCATAGGGACGCCCTGTGATTACGCCGGCACCGGTGTCCATAGCTGATGTTCCCGTACTACCGAAGTCCTTATCCACCGTCCCCAAGAACGGCAGGTCGTGGGGAAATAACCAGGTTTCTTGTAGTGCGACAACATCCGCACTCCGACATAACATCCTTACTCCGTCTATTGATCTTTTAATCGACTTACAGTTGAAAGTTACCATACGGGTACATATACCCTCATTATTATTATTTATTGGAGTGTCCATCATCTATTTTCTTCTTAAAATCAATGAATTTTCGGAAAGTGATCCCTTCCGGCCACAAGTTATCTTTTAGAAAAAGAGCTATCTTAGTTTTCGGTATGTCAATTTTGTACGCGTTGTATTCTCTAGGCGTCTTCACATTTATTTTAATTGGAACAACTTTAACCTGCGTTCTGTCAAATATGTAATTAGTGATATCACTTTCCGTCGTCTCCTTTGATACGTTATTTATAAATAGCGAGATTTTAATATCCGCGGCCTTAAATTTTTCACTAGGGCTGGTTGCGGCTTTACCTTCTACTGTACTAAAACGATTTCTATGTCTTTTTCTTTGTACCAGCTCCCACTCTTTACTTTGTTTCTCCTTCTCCTTTTTCCAATGCCCATCAGCGCCCACAATGCGCGCAAATGTTACCGTCCCCGCCGGCTTAGAGGACAAATCACCTTGTTGACTCACTCTTGTGTTTACGGCCACGGAAGTGAGGCCGTCGTATGTAAACGCTCGTTCGTCCTCGTTCGAAACCGCAGTGCCGCCTGAGGTGGTGAGGCGATCCTGCGTAAGCGCTTGTGAGTCATTGTTCGAAACCGCGGTGCTGGCCGGGGCCTCCACGAGCCTAGCTTCCTTTTCGCTGTTCGTTTGAGCGAGCGGGACGGAGTTCTGAACGGCTTGGGTGTGAGACAAAGATGAGTTAACACCGCCGTTGTCCGGCGAAGTTGAGCGATCGCCAATCATTGAACTAATATTAAGATTTGCAATGTGCGGTAGGCCGGTAGGCCCGCTATCCATAAAATAACTATTTGTCACACAACTACCGCCACGATTTTTATTCACGTAACAGTCATATGTAGTATCAGCTGATGGTTTTTTAATGTTTTGCAGTTCACTTTTAATTTCATCGAAGCGGTCTAATGTTAAGCATGTATCTTTTAGTGTTTTAATTTCTTTCTGCATTAGATTAATATCCTTTAACAACCTTGTTGCGTCTAGATGGTCAAAGGTCACTGGAGGTAGCTTGTGCAGTTCCCTTGCCACAAATATCGGAGTTTCTTCGGGGTCAGTCTCCTTAAAGACAGCAATTAAATCATACATATCCCGATTAGTACGTCCGTTTCTCTTCCGAGTAATTTTTCGTTTTGTTGTTTTTATGGATTCGAACAACAAACATTTTGCATGTTCTATATCCGTTTCAGAGAAGGATGAGACGCAAATACGAACAATACTTTCTTCGTCCATAACGTCCACTTTATTTTGAATGAACGCTAATACTTCACAAATAACTATATTGCAGTTGTTACACTTAACTATTTTTGACGACGCCATATTTGCACTAGTAAGTGAAATCGGTGCGCGCGCGCGTGCGTTTCGCAACAGCGTTAGGCGACGACCAAATGAACAATGACCATAGCCTTCCTCGATAAATGAGCTATCCAACAGTGAAAGAATTTTTCAAATCGGACCAGTAGATCCTGAGATTAGCGCGTTCAAACAAACAAACAAACAAACAAACAATCAAACAAACAAACTCTTCAGCTTTATTATATTAGTATAGATTTATTTCATTTTTAAGCGACTTTCAAAAAAGGAGGAGGTTCTCAATTCGACACGTATGTTTTTTTTTTTTTTTTTTTTTTTTTTTTTTTTTTATGTATGTTAGCTCAGAACTTTTGACTGGGTGGACCGATTTCGATCAATTTTGTTTTAATTGAAAGGTGTTGCGTGTCATGTGGTCCCATTTTAATTTAATTGAGATCTGACAAGTAGTTTTATAGTTATATCTAATAATGCGTATTTACGTGACTACTTTTTCGTCGACCTACGTTATATTATACCGCATAACTTTTTACTCGGTGTACCGATTTCGATGATTCTTACTTTAATCGAAAGCTAATACTTGTCTTGTAGTTTTGTTTAAATTAGATCGAAAACTGATTACAACTTTTTGAATAATCTTTAATAGCGCGTATTTACTTGACTATTTTTTCGTCTTATTACGTTGTATTACTTGTCGATGTTATTGAAGTCGCTTTTTTTTCGTTTGCGAGCAAACACAATTATATTTTATATTTAGAATCAGCATTGCGCCCGTGCGAAACGGGGGCGGGTCGCTAGTTAATGAATAAAAAATAATTATTATTATACTTTTTTATGTTTTTAATCTGTACACATTTCTTTTAATAAGAGCTATTAATTAACATCGGTTGTTAATTAAGTTATCTGATGTTTAAACGATATCCAAAAGATAAAAATTTACAATAATGATATTACATATTTCTATTCACGACCTATAAATTCATAAGTAGTCGTTTATTAGTTGAAACGAACCTAATGACCTAGTTTTACCCCCCGTTGATGAATCTTTAACTTCTTTACGCACGCTTGACTTGGGGGGGGGGGGGGGGTGTAAGCTGGTGAATGCGTGACGAGAGCGTTACGAAAAGTGTCATCGGGCGAGGCGAATGGAAGTTGAGAGTGAAATATAAGTTAGTGAAGATAGAGAGAGAGAGAGAGAGTTACGTTTCCTAAGTTTTACTTCAGTCGTGTGGTCTAAAGCACACTCGTTTTTAGGGTTCCGTACCCAAAAGGTAAAACGGAACCCTATTACTAAGACTTCGCTGTCCGTCTGTCCGTCCGTCCGTCTGTCACCAGGCTGTATCTCAAAAACGGCAATAGCTAGACAATTGAATTTTTCACAAATTATGTATTTCTGTTGCCGCTATAACAACAAATACTTACTTAAAACATAATTGTGTTTGCTCGCAAACGAAAAAAAAACCGACTTCAATTAGATCGACAAGTAACACAACGCATAGGTAGACGAAGAAATAATCAAGTAGGTAAATACGCGTTATCAAGGTTTACTCAAAAAGTAGTTATCAGATCTCGATGAAATTTAAATGACTCTTCAAGACAAGCATGAGCTTTCGATTAAAGCAAGAATCATCAAAATCGGTACACCCAGTGAAAAGTTATACGGTATAATACAACGTAAGTCGACGAAAAAATTGTCAAGTAAATACACGTTATTGAATATAACTCGAAAAGTAGGTACTTGTTAGATCGCAAAGAAATTAAAATGGGACCAATTGGCACGCATTACCTTTCGATTAAAACAAAAATCACCGAAATCGGTCCACCCAGTCAAAAGTTCTGAGCTAACATACATAAAAAAAAAAATACGTTCCGAATTGAGAACCTCCTCCTTTTTTGGAAGTCGGTTGAAAATAAAATAAATATTTAAGGGGGGCTCCCATACAACAAACGCGATTTTTTTTTGCCCTTTTAAATATTCACAAAATACTCAGTTGTATTTTTACTTTAATAATAAATAATTAAAATAAAATAAATATTTAGGGGGCTCATACAACAAAAGTGACTTTTTTGCAGCTTTTTGCCCGATGTTAAAATCAATGTACTTACTGTTGTTTACCTAATTAATGGTACAGAACCCTTCGTGCGCGAGTCCGACTCGCACTTGGCCAATTTTTATTTATTATTATTTTTAAAGAGTTTATATCGACGACGCTTTATAACCTGTGTAATTAAAAAGATGATTCGAAAGTTATCGAAGGATGTTTTAAATTATTTCATTATTTTATATTTTGAATATGTAATTAAATACAAAGTGCATAACAGTATTATATCAGATTCGAAGATTGTTTTTTTTTTTATATAACAATGTTTCGCAACTTCAGTATTTCGAATATTTTTAATAGCTAGACTATTCATAAACTACTTTTTAAGTTCCTAGTTATATACTAATACGAGGGAGCGTTTTTATGTTCGCGGAATGAAGGGTAAGGGGTTGAAATAAAAAAACCAAATTATTTTTCCTTTTCAATATATTCACCTGCAAGACGGACACATTTTTCAAATCTTTCAATTAATTTATTTATACCCTCATAAAAAATATTTTGTCTTTGTCCTCAAAATACGCTGAAACTGCCTCCTTAACTTCATTATCGGTGGTAAATTTTTTACCCCGCAGCTTTTTTTTTCATTTTTGGAAAGAGGTAATAATCACTCGGGGCCAGGTATGGGCTGTAGGGTGGGTGGTTCAAAATATCGAAGCCCACTTTAAGCAGGGCAGCCAACGCAACGCGGCTCTTGCGGACGGGCGCATTGTCGTGCAAAAGCAGCACACCTTTCGTCAATTTTCCCCGTCTTTTCTGTTTAATGGCTTCTTTTAGTCGCTCTAATATTGAAGCGTAGTATTCTCTGGTTATAGAAATACTTTTATCTTTATAATCGAGCAATAATATTCCTTCTGAGTCCCAAAAAACCGTTTCCATGGGTTTCCCAGCTGACTGTGACACCTTAAACTTCTTGGGGGGTGCTGTGCCTTTTTTATGCCACTGCATAGTCTTGTTTCGACTCAGGTTCATAATGATGAACCCCAGTTTCGTCTTCAGTAACAATTCGACTCAATACACCATCCTTGTCTTCATTGCAGAGGTTCAAAAATGCACGTGAACACTCTACGCGTTGTTGTTTTTGCGGCGGCGTGAGCATTCTCGGTACCCATCTTGCGCTGACCTTAGTCATGCCAAGATGATCGTGCAGGATTTTAAAAATGGTTGTATCGGATACTCCAACTATTTCTGCAAGTTGTTTCTTCTTTAGTCGAGCATCGTCGAGTACAAGTTTTTCGACTTTTTGGATAAATTCTGGCGTGGTCACCTCGATGCTCCTGACCGGCCTCGGGTCGTCTTCAAGGGGTTCCCTTCCCTTTTTAAACAAACTGTGCCACTTGTACACCATGGTTTTTCCTGGACAAGAGTCACAGTAAACCGATGACATCTCATCCATTATGGTCGCAACTGATTTTCCTTGCTTGGTAAAGAGCTTTATAACGGCACGATATTCGATTTTTTCCATATTTCACTTTTCACTCCTGATTATGTTGCTTGGTTGGCGATAGCTCAAAGACTAATAGTATAATAACAATGAAATCTCGTATTTATACTAATTATGAGTCACTAAACACGTTACGATCCTAATGAGCCTAATCACCCACCTCCAACCCTCTCATTCCGCGAACTTAAAAACGCACCCTCGTACATATATGTATATGTTCAGTGCTTAGACAATGCGAATGTCTAGAAATTTGTATACTATAACTTTCTTCCATATGTTTGCCATGTACGGGGATCGGACCCGAAATCGCCAGCGCAACAGCCGTAAACCAGTGCTGCGACCGCTACGCCAACGCGTCGTCATTATAAGAAACATTTGTAATGAATATACTCAAAAACTACTATAATTATTATAATAATTACTTCACTAGTTAAATGCGACATTATAACTGACTTAGTTTATATTTTAACGAGAGAAAATGATAATATGATGAAGTTGTATGGGTGAAGTTGCAATCAAAACTCTAGATTAAATCGCATCCTCGTATAGTAGCGTATTTAACAATTTCAAAATAACTTTTTTCCTATTTTTTTTTTTCTTTTTTTTTTAAATATAATTGTAGCCTATGTCACTCTCGGATAGTGAAAGAATTTTCAAATCGGTTCAGTAGTTTCGGAGCCTATTCAATACAAACAAACAATCAAATCTTTCCTCTTTATAATATTAGTACCTATAGATACATAATAATATATTATGACTAGCTTCTGCGCGCGACTTCGTCGGCGTGGACTCCGCTCCTATTGGTCTTAGCGTGATGATACATAGCCTATAGCCTTCCTCGATAAATGGGCTATCTAACACTGAAAGAATTTTTCAAATCGGCCCAGTAGTTCCAGAGATTACCGCGTTCAAACAAACAAACAATCAAACAAACAAACTCTTCAGCTTTATATATTAGTATAGATACGTAGAGAATTACGTAATTTAAGTTTCGTATTTATCCTCGACCTTCAAATATAAAAAGACTAATTTTAGTTTTCTCATCTATTGTTAAGAGTATGAAAAGTCAGTGTTTTTTTGGTTTACCGTAGAGATGATGTAACACTGTTGCTATTATGTGTACAGACAGATACAAGCGCAGGCTTTACGCGTGACGAGGCTTCTCTGTAAATATAATATATTTATGGGAAATATTGATAGAGCGTTTAATCTAAATGACAGTGCACTTTACAGAAATAATTAGGTACATAAAAACGATTCTTTTTTTAAATAGTTGCTTACATACTATGATCGATTATTATGATTGTTCTTAGCGATTTCAAACATTTGAGCTAGGAAAGAACAGGCGTCCCCAGAACACCCCGCCTAAGTTTCATCACAACCTGATGGTATCACAATGCATAGATAAAACAGGTGACTCTGTCACTGACTCGACTCTCAAACTACGTTAGTTCGAAAAATTAAAAAAAAAACTGTTTTACAGTAAAATCGGTCATTTATATCCTCTTTACCTATGTCTTCACAACATTTTTTTTCTGATAATATGCCGATTTCAAAGTTACTTAGTAATGAACCGTAAAGTCCTACTTTTTTCACTTCGAAATTCGGCTATGGTATGCATACATGCATCTCTTTGTCTATATGCTCCTATAAACGGAGGGACACATGTTTTGTAACACGTATAGATAGCTTAAAGACAATAAGTGATATATCGTTATAACTTAAATATCATATATTTCGTACAAAATATAGAGCTATGAAATTATCAACGATACCAGTATGACGAAACTTTATCCAAACAATCATAATCATTGTCTGTGACTAAGGATATGAATTTTAAATCTTTCAAAGTTCTTACGTATGATTACACTGATAATTCTTATATAATCTGCGGTAATTAGTCTTTTCGCGCCAAACAGCAAAAATAAGCAGACATAATATACAGTGGCTCTCTTTTATATGTAAAACAAACGTAAAAATTAACAAAACATCGTTTACCACTAGGTAGCAAATAAAAAAGAATATTTTAAAAAGTACATAGTAATTTAAAAAAAAGTTTGTTGTTTTGGGGCCCTCATGGATTAAGGGCCTTGTACGACTCCATCAAAGAGTAATAGGTATAAAAGGGAGATCAGTAAAATACTCACTAAAAATTGTTTAAGAATAAAATTATTTCTGTTTCAACGAGGCCCTCTGGAGTCAAGGGCCTCGATCACGTGGATTACACACAACACAATTAAAAAGGTTACCAACTTAGTCTAACATTATAATTTATAGTTTGAGTATTATCCACCAGACGCTTACTATACACAAGTACCTAGATTCATATAAAATGTTACCTAACTTCATTTTAAATAAATTGGATCAGACTTCAACTATTTCGATTACACAAAAAAATAAGTATTGTGTTCTAAATGATATTAGAAGTGAGTTGTTACTGGATATTTTATTTTTTGTGGTCTATCGGATACTGACATTCGTTAATGGCGTGACTTAGAATAAAATCGATATTGTGACAACATGTTTTGTTATAAATAGCTTTATAACTGACTAGTCGCGCCACGCGTTTTCAATAGCATAATTTCCGATTCCGTAGGAATTTCGGGATAAAAAGCAGCATATGTAGATCTCAGGCTATCTACGTACCTTCCTTCATTAAAATCGGTCTAGTGGTTTTTGCGTGAGAGAGTAACAAACATACATCCATCCTCAGAAACTTTCGCATTTATTTTATTAAAAACTAGCCGACCCGTGCCCACTTCGTTGCGCATTAATTATTTTTAATAACTACTTCTAACGACGATATCTCAAAAACTATTCATCTGATTGATATTAGTGTAAAGGGCAATTTAATCTGCATTAAATTCTTAAGCTAACTAACATATTTATTTGGATAAGGATAAATACTGAACTAAAGAAAATAGCTTTGAAAATAACGTAATGTTTTTAATTAAAAATTTGAACATAAAAGTGGTTATTGTAAGTCAACCGTAAGAGATAGAGATGTGCTGTCGCGGACTTTTTTGTAGAATTTTTATAGATTTTGAATTCGCTAGTACATTATTTAACTATATCTTTGCTAGTTTACGCGGCGTTCGCGACGAAAGGTCCCTGTTGGCGAGATTTTTTGCGACCTCTTCAACATTTATCGCCGTATTTCTGCTAATTTACATAAAAGCATAATAAATTATATACCTAAACCTTCCTCAAGAATCACACTTTCTATTGTTGAAAACAGTGCAAAAATCAGTTCTGTAGTTTTCGAGTTTATCGCGTTCAGACAGACAGGAGGACAGACAGGAGGACAGAAAGACGCGACCGGGGGACTTATTTTTATAATAAGTATAGATGGGATTCTGTTGTTTCAATGTTTCATCGTCGTTGAATTTGGAATGGACTTTTTTATTATATCTATAATAATTGTAGTAAAAAGTTGAGGAGAGTAGACTACCGCAGTAAGGTTTTCTTGGTCTGTTAAATAAAAATTATATCAACAAGTACAATATAAAAATCAATTAAAGGAATGCATATAAATATTTTACTTACATCGAAAAAAGAAAAAAATCTCAAATAAAATTAACAACCGTTTTTTTTTAAAGCTTTTATTTAACTTGCAATGTATATTTTTTATGTAACTAGGTTGGCAAACAAGCGTACGGCTCACCTGATGGTAAGACCGTAGCCCATAGACGCCTGCAACACCAGAAGCATCGCAAGCGCGTTGCCGACCCTATCCCCAATCCCCCCAGGAGCTCTGGTCACCTTACTCACCAACAGGAACACAATACTGCTTGAAAACAGTATTATTTAGCTGTGGTCTTCTGTAAGGTCGAGGTACTACCCCAGTCGGGCTGCTCCATATTTTCAGCAGGAAATTTCCTGCTGTGCCCTACCTCATTTAAACCGGTTGTAAGCTTACACTCACATAAACCATTGTTGCGTCAAATGATAATAAGATAAATACGCTTCAGCCTGTAATATCCCACTGCTGCGCATAGGCCTCTTTCCCCATGTAGGAGAAGGATCAGAGCTTAATCCACCACGCTGCTCTAATGCGGGTTGGCTAATATATTTCCTACAATGAGTAACGATCGCTATAAGGTGTACATGATAACATCCGGGACCGGCGACGGCTTAACGATAATAATTAATTAATAATTAATGGCCAATTAATATCACATAAAGTTTAAGAATTACAGCAAATCAAGCGATTACAAAGTTCGTTTAGAATTTCTGGCGTGACTAACAAATATTCAGCCACGCTAGCTCTCGCATTACCGAGAATATTGTTGAAATATTTGTACGATTAATTTTATTGTTTTACTCTAGACGTAATTAACAAATTAATTTATTATATAATTAATTACTTATACGTACTTTCTTCTTAAGTTAATTCAAAGCGATTTCGACGTTTACTTGGACAAAGAATTTTGATTTTGATTTTTGTATCCTTGAAAGATGTAAACAATTAACAAATCGATCTTAAATGCAAGGAGTACTTAGCCTGCAAAACCTTATTCAAATCCTAATTTCATTCTCCATTCATGTAACATATAAACTACTCATTTATAAACCCTATAAACCTGCAAGCTGCAGACCCTTATCCAGATATCCAACTGAGGTAGGGCACAGCAGGAAATATCCTGCTCAAAACCTGGAGCAGCCCGACTGGGGACCTCGACCTTACAGAAGATAAAAGCTAACTAATACTGCTCTCAAGCAGTGTTTTATTCCTGAGGCTCAGCTGAGCTGAGTAAGGTGACCCGAGCTCTTGGGGGGGTTTGGGTGTAGGGTTGGCAACGCACTTGTAGTGTTGCAGGCGTCTATAAGCTACGAATATCGCTTACTTGTTTGCCGACCTAGTTGTATAAAAAAAAAAACAAAGAAAAAGATATTGATCCCGAATCATTGTTACAGGAAGATCCTAGGCTTCATATATGAACGTTCGAACAAGCACATCTCTGTCGAGGAGGTGGGCCTAGACCAGGTACACCTGCTGACCGAGCAGAACGTGAGGCGGTTGGTCGAGGCGCTCACGACCTTCCAGAGAGACCATGTGGCTATAGCACCGCAAGGTAAGTCACTCTTTGGTTCTCAGAATATTCGAATGATAATAATATAATGATAACTTGTTGTGCCTCGCGATTTCAGCCACGTTAGTTTGAGGACAAAACGTACTGAAACATTATACGGCCTTTCTCTGTAAATGGTCTGTTTAACACAAATATAATTTATCAATTCGAACTAAAAAGCCCTTCAGATTTATAGTATTACTAGCTTCTGCGCGCAACTTCGTCCGCGTGGAATAGGACCTACATATTCTGTCATACATGATTTGTGCGAAACTTTAACCGTTTACGCAGCGGAAGCTCTCGAAAGGAAAAAAACCCCGACTTTACAAAATTATCTTAACCCCTTTATTTTATTTACAATGATTTATAAAAATATATAATAATAATATTAATAACAGTCATCACGTAGACTATACATTAGATACTGTATAGCCATCATATATAGACTATACATAAAAATCTTACGCTTTTTGTTAACGTTACGGACGTTTTTTGCCACCATCCCGCCCCGCCCCATAAGGAACTTCGTTCCACTATATATTTTTTTTTGCAAGAAATTTAGTTTTACAGATGATACATACAATTACAGATCATCTCCGATATTTCACCTATGATAAACCAAATACAAATGTTTATATAAACACAAATAGAATAAGATATAGTAAAATTTAACAATAAATAATATAATATTATTCGGATAGTTACCTTTCAAAGAATAAAAACAGAGTAATATAATTCACTAATTTTTGAAAAATTAAAAAATTTTTTATTTTATAATCTATGTTCATTTAAAAAAAAACTTAGCACTTATGTGTATCTATTAATAATTTGTTATAGATACTTTTTAAATATGAAACTGATGTCATTCGGGTTTTTTTATTTTATTTTATTATAACATCGTTTTTAAAACAAGTGAAGGTCATTTAAGACAAAATAAGGAAGACAAACTTTATAAAAGACAAAAGCAAAATTTTGTCATTTACACGTTTTTGTACATTAAAATGTCCATTGTTATTTAAATACAATAATTGTTACGATTATAGTGATGACTTCATTAAAAGAAAAATTAACTACAAAACAAATCAAACACATAAATAATAATATGTTAAGTAAGTAAACATAATACTACATAACATAATTACAATAATACTTTTTGCACATTCAGAATAACATTAGAGAAAGTAACAATATTCTAACTTAAAAAAGTGATAAGTCGGTCTTATCATAATAACGATCTCTTACAGATAATCTCGATCACTAGAGAAAACATTATGGTTAAAACATTATGATATACATATTATGTATAATACAAAATAAATCATTTTAAGTAAACACTAAAGCCCAATGCATACGTAACGTGCACGGGACGTGGACGGGCCCGGGCACGTGATGTTTTGTAATATCGTTTCATACAAAATGTATAGCAGAGCAAGAGATGTATAGGCACTGGCGGATCCAGGGGGGGGTCTTTTTAAGTACATTACCTACATAGATTAATAAAATACCTACTTTTTACCTGTATCTATCATTATAAAATTTAAATTATAACTTCTTTTTACTTGACCACGACTTTGTGGACCCCCCCCCCTGGCGCCTTGACCATGACCGTGACCCCCCCCCTGGCGCCAAAGCTGGATCCGCCCTTGTGTATAGGACAATGCATACGCAACGGAATCACGTACGGGCCCGGGCCCGTCCCGGTCCCGTGCACGTTACGTATGCATTGGGCTTAAAAATATTAGTTAAACGTTCTGTATTTTTACCTAATATTGTTTTTCTATCTTGAAAATTTTGTTAGCACTTAAAGTCAGTATATGGACAAAATTAATTATTTCGAGGAAACAAAGTAATTATAATGTTTTTATTAGTATTAAATTTTCTAGATAAGGTTTTAATTAATTAATTACTGTAATATCTTTACAGTGTTTATAAATTATAATATATAAACGAATAACTTACAATTACGAAATAGATACTTTACGACGCGCGACGTCTAACAACCAGTTTCAATACCATTTCAATACATATTCTATTTATCTCTGAATTTGCTGACTAGAGATAGAATTTTAACGTAGGCTCCATACGAATTGTGTCAAAATCTATAGCTAGTAGTTCAGACTAGGCTGTATGGATTATAGTCCTTTGCCTTTCCGTATTGGGGATAAATTTTAGAACAACAACAACTATCGATAGTAGGTAAAACCAGGGACGGATAGATTATTGAAACCGGCCGTAAACCGAGTTGTTAAGTTCGTACAGTTTGTCAAAAATGTATGATTGAAGTACACCAATAATAATAAATAAATAAATATCTATAATATACACACACAGTCGTCTGTTCCTTTGGTAAACTTAATGCTCGTGTTACAGGTAATGAGGTAACAGCCGACTGATAAAGCCAAATATATTTTTTAGAGAAATGTACGTAGAATTATTATATATAAATAGAATATTAATTTTATTGTCAGTTTTTGACAAACACACAACTAATATAAAGGATACTCGTAAAAGAGATAATATATATTGTTATATATTTTTGGAATCTCGTTCTCAAAAATGGCTCAAATTTTCGATAAAATTTTTTAATAAGAGGTTTATGAGGGGTTATTATCAGCTAGGTCATGTATCTGAGTAAATATGATTTTTACGTAAGTATATTCATTTAAACAGGGCAAAAGGTCGTTTTCTATTTCTATCCAACAATAGAGAACTCCATTACCTACTTACAAACTGTAGTATGGGTCGAATACAAAAGGCAGGGTTGCTTGAGACGGCGCACATTGTGTAGACGATCCTTAAAGAAAATTATTGTTCTGTAACGCAAGAACGACTGTACCGATCTCAATATATTTTTTCCCGTAAACGAAAAAAACCGACTTTAATTACAACGACAAGAAATACAACGTATATGGACAAAAAATTAGTCAAATAAATACTCATTAAAAAAAAAACTCCTCAGATCTCGTTCTAAATTAAATGGGACCACACGACAGGTACCAACCACCTTTCGATTAAAAAAAAGTCGTCAAAATTGGTTCAACCAGTCAAAAGTTATGAGGTAACACAGAGAACACAAACAGTCGAATTGAGAGCCTAATTTTTTTGAAGTTGGTTAAAAAGAAATAATAATAAACAAAGCTAATAATAAGCAAACACTACCAAGAAAACGCCTCACAGACGGAGATGAAAAAGTACTTTGATCAAAACGGAAGGTATATCCTAAATAGTTAAAGATACGCCTTTTTGATCTCAGTAGTCGAAAGGTGGCCGTATCTGAAATATCTGAAAAACCATCCGTTCGCCGTAAACGCTCGAATGTTTGCGAAAACGTTGAATTATCCGAGCGTTTGAGTGTTTGTTTGAGAATCCGCGGTTAAGGTTTAGGTAGGGTTGGCGCTAGAAATTTTTATATTTGTTTTTTTTTTTGTAATAATATGTATTGTATATTTATTGTAATTTTAAACGTTATTATTATTTATCTATTTTTATGTGTCGGATCGTGATGTTTTATAATCTGTCCTTCACTTCAGCCTATCGAAGTTCACTGTTGGACATAGTTCCCAGGTCCATAGTCCCAAGTTCGCGTCAAACATCCTGGTTGAGATGTGTGATAGTAGCGTTGTTCGACTGTGTTAGGTTGGGGTGTGCATTGTTTGCCGATTTTTGTAGGGTGATACGTCCCGGCAGGGCGTAATCTTCTTCCTACAAATTTATTGTATGGGTGATACAAACATGGTTTTAAACAATACATGATCTTCAATGGCAGCTGCTGGTCTGAAGTTAAACTATTTTTAAAAAAAAAACGCACGTCGTATAGTGACAAATATTTTATGTAGTAAAAATTGCATGGGCTTCCTTCTCCTACATGGAGAAGAGGCCTATGCCCAACAGTGGGATATTACAGGCTGTATCGTGATCGTGATCGTGAAAAATTGCATGGGCAACAAAGACCTCTTGGATATCGTTAATTAATATAATTTAAAAAAAAAACAACGTGATTCTGATACTAAAATTTGTATGTACATATATTTTTGTTTTAAAATAACGACTGTGTAATGAGGTGTCTGTATGACAAGTAGGAATATTTTCGCCAATAATATAAATGATATTAGTCCTCAGTTCAGTTTTGGACATAAATCTCCTCAAATTCGCTCCGAGAATTCATCCCATATATTAAAAGAGATATAAGTTTATAGTTAAAACTACAGTCGAGTTAATTCTCAAGAAGTGGTATCAATTATTTCGTTGCGTGATATCATTATTTCATTAATCTAATACAAACCCAATGATTGGTTTTCTTTTATTTTCCTAAAGAAATTAAGGAGAATTCGCAAAATAAATAATAACAAGAAAATCCTTTTTAAGTATGAACATATAAGTCAGCCACCTTATAACAATACTCGTTTGGCAGCTGTCATTGAAGAAAGAAGTCAAAGAATTAAAAATAAATAATTTTAAAACATTAAAAAGTTTAAATGTCAGGGTCGAAAGTTTCGCTTCATTAGAATATTATTTAAAAAAAAATTGTAGTTGTTAACCCTGCATTCATGCATGAAAGAGTTGGCGGAAAAGCGGCCAGCATCAACATTCTACGTAGTTACGAGCCGTACGTAACACTGCGGAACTACGACACTGGGATTTGTTCACTTCCTCGTTACATTTCAACTGAATTTTGAAATTCGAAAATGGAATGTGTTCGAAAATAGTTTTAGTTTTTTAATTTGTAGATGGGCCTTTTTAATCTATTGTAGTTTTGCGTATTGATGATAACCTGAAAATAAACAAGTTAGAGCCTTTTATTGATGTTTATTTTTTTATTTGTCTTAGAAACACATAGTCACGAGTAATGTCAGGTTGTCAGATAACTATCTTGTTCAGTTTTGATACACCAAACAGTACCAATGCATTTGTATTTAGATGATATTTTTTTTAACGGAATGTACCTATAAAGGGAAAGTAAAATTCTCTTGTACCGCTTTAGGGTAAAATAAAAGAAAAAACCTTAAATACTTAATTTTTTAGTGGTGTCGATAGCATAAATACTACATAAATTTAAAATAATTTTAGTATTGTTAATTTTAGCCAGTGGTTTGACATCGAGTGTGTAACTAACTGGCTTCAAAAACAGTCATATAATTAAGTACAGATGCTCTTGATCTATTTTTAACATAAAATAAAATGAAAAAAAAAAAAAAAACGAAACTCAGTCACGTTTGTGAGCGAATGTGTCACAACTTTATTACTGGTAACTGCTTTGAATGTAAATGGTTATTGTAAATTATACTTTATATCTTAGTGATAAGGCTTATTTTATAACATTAGTTTGGATAAAGCACTTGTAAATCTTTTATAGTGCATTTGAGTGTTATGAATTAGGGTTAGCCGTGCGAAGTTTATATCACTGAAAAGATAAGAGAGATATATATCATTTTGATCTTAGGATATATATCACTCAATTGTTTCTTCATCTCATTTGGCTCAGTGAATGACAACTGACAAGTGTTTCATCGTATGATACAATATGAATCGAAAAGATACAGAGCTATAGCTATCTCTCTCTTTCGTATGATAAGCGCCATCGTCCGATCTCGTTTACTCTGGCTCAGTAACAGAGTTACAGCTGTCTCTCTCATTCGCATGATAAGCGCCATAGTCCGGTCTCGCTTACTCTCTCGCAGTCCGTCAGTATCTCGAAAATGAATCATAACCCTAGTGAGCTGGAGATACATTTGAAATGCAAGTGAGCGGGTGAAACATTAGCTCAATTGAAAAGAAATGTTTCATTTATATCTTTCTCTCATGAGTTACCCATGTCTAATTAGGGTTGCCAGTGTAACTTACTAGTTTTTAATGACATGTTAGTTGCAACTTGCAGTAGTCACAGCAACTGACTTAAGATAATACCCCCCACCCTCTCCAGGAGCTCTGGTCACCTTATTCATCACAGGAACAGAACACTGCTTGAGAGCAGTATTATTTAGTTCTGATCTTCTGTAAAGTTGATGTACTTACCCAGTCGAGTTGTTCCAGATTTTGAGCACGATATTTTCTATTGTACCCTTTCTGAATGATTCACGTTTTTAAGGTATATCATAAATGTATTAAAGTAGTGTTTCTTCCACTAATGTGAGTTATTGAACTTATAATTTTATTATTATTGAAATACCTTTAGTTAACTCTTCTGTATACCAACGATCAATCGAGTTAGCGTAGTATTAATTGGAGATACCGATTTATTAATTGTAAAATAACTATACATATAACTATATCGACTAATTACTAAAGAAATTTCATTTCAAAAATAACCAGTTATAATATAATCTGACAGCCCTGAACGTAAATAAGTACATATTACTGGACACGTTGCGAAGTTTTTCGATTGGTCGATTTTTATTCGACTCGTTACAGACATTGACATTGAACGAGTTAGTATAAAATAGTGTTCAAATAAACGGGGCCATTCACGGTGAGACAGTAAAACAAGGGAGGTTCTTGAAAATTTTCGTATTATGAACATCATATATCTTGTAAGACTGACTTGAAATCACTTGTCAACACTGAATTTTTATATGTCGTAAATTCGGTAGCGGCGTTCCAATAAAATAGTACCTACGTGAAGTTGAAGAAAATTAATTAATTATTTCTTTATATTAACTATGCATGCATATAGGCTACTTTTTTAAATTCAATCTTGATACTATTTTAACTGACTTTAAAAACATTAAAGAATTTTCTTTGAAGTTTGCTATTTTTTATTTATTGTTTTAGTTATGAACCATGGAAAATTACGATGATAAGCATTAGTAGCGTTATCACTTAAGCGGTTTGCGTACAATTTTCAATATTTCGCTTTTCTTTATGATATTATTTCGTTTGTTACGCGACTAATCACACGTCATGTCTATGTCTTCCTAAACACATTTAAGGTGAACAATAAATTAAATACATAATTTTGATATTCTTTTGTCCTATATTAATTCGACTTTTAAACTTACTTACTTGACATTGACCGGTATTAAAATTTAAATTGTATGAAATTCGCGGAGCAACGGCCAACGCCTACTCAAGTTTATTTTAGGAATCAGACGGTAATGGAATTAATTGAGCGAAAAATTATCTCGTTTAGATGATATTTATATAAAATATATACATATTAATAAACAACGCTTCTGCTGTATTGGTGCGAAAAGTCAGTCGTATATTCGATCTCAATGAAGTTGTTTGTAAATCGTACAAATACTTGTTAATGGTCTTGTTGCTTGTCCTTATGAATCTTCCTAGATAGCGTATTAAGATAAATAAAAATATAGATTGAAATGAGCTTAAGTGAAGCAGCCTGTATATACCTTTTATGTTTGGCTTCTAATGCTATCATTATAAAGATACTTACATAAATTATCTTTGATGCAAAGATATTTAATATAGATGTATAAATATTACTTAAAGTGTTACTGTTCTTTTGTGTGTTCTAAGTTGTTCAGAAATCGATCATCGTAGCACGCGGATAGATTACACCATCTAATTCACTTTTAATACGAAAAGAGAGCTACAACAACCCCATTGTTGTCGGTCTGGTTGTCTGTCCTTGTGGGTCTCCCCACTGTGCCTCGTAGAGCAGGTTACGGTATCGGTCCCGGTCGTTACCATATACACCTGATAGCAATCGTTACTCATAGTAGAGAATATATCCGCAGATTAAGCTCCAACAGAAAGAGGTACATGTTTTATAAATAATTATGTATATATAACGTCTGTTTCGTCTGTCCATCAACGGAAGTGTTCGCTACATTCGCCTGTATTTGATTAGACTGGCACTGCTAGGAATAGCAAATGGCACAATGAGAGATAAATACGTGTAAATACAATTTATTTTCCTAAATGTTTTTATTAAAATACTAGCTGCCCGGACAGACTTCGTTCTGTCTGCTATGTTTTTTTTTCTTTTTTTCTTGTTTTTGTAAGAACACTGGAAACTCATTTCTAATACGCACCGCTAAAATTTGGAATGCCATTCCGGCTTCCATTTTTCCAAATAACTATAACTTCAAATCGAGAGTGAATAGGCATCTTCTAGGCAAGCGCGAACCATCGTAAGCTGCATCTTTACTTACCATCAGATGAGATCGCAGTCAAGCGCTAGTATATATATATATATATTTAAAAAAAACTGGATTACTGAATAAAAATGAGTTGGCACATGTTTCAGCTTTTGTAGAAATTCTTACCTTAAATACTTTACCTCATTATATATTCTCAAATTTAGCGGAACTTATTTCATATTAAACCTTGATACTAGTGTTGTGTATATAGTGCGAGTTAGCAACACACCCCGGCTCTGGCATCGATATACAATGAACAATTCAAAATCATTGAGGATTGTTATTAGCATAATTGGCTCAATTCGTGCTTCATTGGGAATTGATTGAGATTCGCATACCTCAGTTGTTTCGCGTTAATTCATCTCAAGTTTGTTTTGATTATTAATTTTTAAAATACAGCTGAGTTTTTTCTTGAAGGCTTTTTGAGGAATTTTTGAATCGATATGTAATAATGCTTTTTTTATATTTAACATACGCGGTTGTCTGTTCCTAAGATTGGTACTTTAATGTCTATGTTTTAGGTAACAGCCTACTGATATAATATATTTTGAAGTTATATCACAACAAACGTTAATCTCTTAGGAATACTTCATATTATTCATTTCTCGTAATTATTTCTCATCTATAGATATTAAAATAATAGTTACAACTTTATTATGTGCTAATTAACTCGAGGCTTCGTCCCTGCTCCCAAAGGAATCATACTAAATTAGGAATAAAAATTATCTAATGTCCTAACATAGTGTATAGGAATATTCATTTTGTAGTTTCAGACTAAATTGCAAAAAAGTCGAAATATCTTCAATATATCTTACATTGGGACGTAGATGAGACTTGTTACAGTTTTATTATAAGTACATGGGTGGTACAAGTGTAACCGTTACGTGAATTTCATGTACTCAAAGCAACTGATTTGAGAATTATCAATGACACGAACATTTGCCTTATGTATGTAGTAATAAAGTAAATAAGCGCTCGATGGAGTTATGTAAAAATATAATTGTAACGTCACTAGCTATTTAAGGCGTTCAGAGGTGACGATATGCATTGTACCGCTTTGCATATTGATTTTATTTTAATAATAAGTTCTAGAAACGTCGAAGGGCTTGGTTAAATTAATAAAATGGATGCGTAATCGGTCACGGCTTCAGGGACCTCTATCGGCGGTAGTCGCACTTCTGTTACGTATATTTATTTTACGTGTTAAATTCGCGTGAGTGTATTTATGTATGTTGTTGATTAATTGAAACAAGCTAATTATGTGTGTGTGGTATTTTTGTATTTGTTGTAATGTATTTAACATTTGTTATCAAATGTATAAAGTTCTGTTAAATGTATTATTATTTTTTGTATTTTTATCCAAAGTTCGCAAGGAATAAAAGGTTTATTTAGTACCTATTTGTATAAAAAAAAGCCCATTGGTACTGTGATAGTGGTGAATTTCCTCTTCTGTTATAATATTGACAATTTACATATTGCTTTTGTCAATCAATGTTTCAATAAATCGATTGGAGAGAAAGAAGTAACAAGTTATAATTATATAGTGATCCTAAAAGATCAATTACCACAGACTGTCCCTTATTCGACCCTTGCGGAGCGTGTAGGTAGGTACTTTATAGTAGGTACACAGACTACAGTAAAAAAGGAGTAGGTACTGTTAATAATACACGAAGTGCGACTATTTTACTTGTAATGGTTTGAAAAGATTAACTGACACCGACGTTCAGCGGTTAGCTTGCCGCTCGGAGCATATACCATATATTTAAAAAGAAATATTTCCTATTTGTCTGGTCCTTGTATATGTGAGTTTCCCCTCCTTGCCTTGAAGAGCACGTACAGTACAGTACGTTGGTTCCGGTTGTTATCATAATCTTCTGATAACAAGCGCTACTCCTAGTAGGAAGGAGCGGCGTAGTGAATTAAACTTCAAACGTTCTGTCAATCTCTACAGAAAAAGATTTTCATTAGATAGGCACAAAATATATTGTGTAAAATCTGGATTAGTCAGACTGGGAGAACAGCTTACCATAATAATACTGCTCTCAAGTAGGTACTGTTGTATACCTATCTGTAGTGACTAGTGAGTAAGGAGCTACTGGGGATTTTCTATGGTGACAGCAGGGGTAGGACTGGATACACAATTATGTACTTGAAATACTTCTTGTGTTGCTAGCCTCCATAGACTGGTAAGGGCTTACCATCAGGCGGTCCTTACGCTTGTGTGGCACTAGCTGTATAAAGAAAAACTTTATATGACGAGACATATGTCTAGATTGCAAACTACATATACTAAGATGTAATTACAGGAATATAACAACCGTGAAATTGATAGTACAAATTGAAAGAAATATGTAGTTATGGTTATGTGCTAACTACAACGACACGATAAGCATACATTGATAATAACACACTTCAGGAACGCAACGCTTCGTACAATTTCCATTAATAAGCTAATAAATGATAAAAAATATATATATCAGACAAGTGCATGTTCTTACACAATCGTAATCGATAGTATTTTTTTATCTGTGTGTGATCTTATCTCGACAATTGAACGTTGAAGTCCGTGTTAAAGCCATTTTTCATTATTTTTCCTTTTTTAAATACTGCTGCATGTTTTGTAGCTTCTCAAATTACGTGTCACAATATTGTAGTTCATTTATCATGCATGTATCTTAAGGATATTTCTAAGTTCTTGGCAAATTTTTTTTTTTTTTGCGTTTTAAAGTTATTGAAAATTGTTGTCGTTGGCTCCATTGTGTAACCAAATACAGTTGTTTTTATTAAAAGTAAAAAGTATGTGCTTTTGCTTGTTAAAGTAGTTAAGTCGAGAAATGTTTATAGCCTTTCTAGAGCATTGAGTCATCATCATCTCCCTGCCCTTATCCTATTTATATAGGGTAGGCACAACATGCTCTCCTCTTCCTCAGACTCATGTTGTAAGTGATTTGGCATGTTATTTTTACGACCGGCCGCATGCCTGACATCAACCCTCCTTGGGAATGCACAGTATATAATACAGAAAATCAATAATGAGATATGTTAATAACATTATTATGATAATGAGGATCAGTAAAGTTCTAGCAAATTCAATAGAACTAGTATCCACGTTATTCTCTATGACATAAGAATGATATTTCTTTTTGAATTATCCAAATCGGACAATTACTTACGAAGATATTAAGTTATAAACATTATGCCGTTCCTGCCGCTACGTCAGTGTACGCGGGATGCGTGTGACGTCACTCGGACGTTCCATGCCAGTTAGCCCATAGTAGCGACAAGCTGCGATGGTGTTTTCATATAAACTATTTGTCCTACAAAAAATTTGTAAGGACATAATTTGTAGCAAATTGCTTTGCCTACAAATATGTTCATATAACTTTTTGCCGAAATTTAAAAATTAAAGAAGTTATAAGCAAAAAAGTGAGAAAATTCCTATAAGGATTTTCTTTTTTGCTCTATAACTTTTTTTTTATACATTTCACAAAAAAATACCTCCGACCAGTCTTGTAGATGGTTTTTTGAGGAAAATTTTTTTCTACAATTTTTTGAATTTCATTCATTTAAAACGCTGTTACACCGCTCCAAAGTTGACTGGGTTCGTCAATGCTCATGAGAATCCGGTCAAAACGAAATGTTTAACTTAGTTTTATGATCCGGAGTGAGTTTTATTATATCTTCGATGTAACAAAGCATGAAACGATGCCCAAAACTAAAATTTTCTGAAACATCCTTTTCAGAGACAAAGTTTTTACTGATTTACGTAAACAAATTGAAATATTTATTTAATACACTTCCAAGAATACGAATCAAACTTTCTTGGCCATATATAATTTTTTTAATTTGTGGATTTATATAAACCATAATCACACATCAAAACTCGAGTCAAACGCTCAAATCCAAGGAAAATTGTAATAGCCCTCTTAACTTAGTTCTAGGATCCTTTTTTTTATTGTAAATATATTCTTAAATTTTTTTTGTTAAATCCCTGCCTACAATTTTACTTATTCATTGGCATAAGCTGTCTGTGGGGTAGGCCTACTGGGAATACCACGTTAAAAAAATATGATTTATGAGATATTTGATTACCTAAGTAGATACATTCGAAGAAGATTAAGAGAAGTCAACGCATTTTTGGAAAACATTAGTATTTCCGACACTGGTTGAGACTCAAAAGTACTCTTCTACACATATGTATAATGAGGATCAATAAAGTTATAGCAAATTCAATAAAACTAGTATCCACGTTATTCTCTATGATATAAGAAAGATATTTCTTTTTGAATTATCCAAATCGGACCATTACTTACGAAGATATTAAGTTATAAACATTATGCCGTTCCTGCCGCTACGTCAGTAATAATAATAATAAATAATAAACGTTTCACACTCAACGGCCCCCAGTAGGATTTTCTCCTGTGTAGGGGGTCCGGAAACACACACATAATATATGTACCACAAACGCCCAGACCATGACAAACATCTGTATGGCCAATACAAATTTTTGTCATGTGCGCGGATCGACCCCGCGACTGCTAGCGCAACAGCTAGTGCTGTGACCGCTGCGCCAACGCGTCGTCATGTAAGCGGGATCAGTGTATGCGGCATGCGTGTGGCATCACTCCGACTCATAAAACTCACTCCGGATCATAAAACTAAGTTAAACATTTCGTTTTGACCGGATTCTCATGAGCATTGACGAACCCGGTCAACTTTGGAGCGCTGTAACAGCGTTTCAAATGAATGAAATTCAAAAAATTGTAGAGAAAAATTTTCCTCAAAAAACCATCTACAAGACTGGTCAGAGGTATTTTTTTTGTGAAATGTATAAAAAAAAAGTTATAGAGCAAAAAAGAACATCTTTATAGAAATTTTATCACTTTTTTTGCTTATAACTTCTTTAATTTTTAAATTTCGCAAAAAGTTATAGGAACATATTTGTAGGCAAAGCAATTTGCTACAAATTATGTCCTTACAAATTTTTTGTAGGACAGATACTTTAAATGAAAACACCATCACAGCTTGTCGCTACTATGGGCTAACTGGCATGGAACGTCCGAGTGACGTCACAGCCTTCCGCGCCGGCCGGTTAGCAAACTCCGCTAGTAATTTGATCATAACTTCGTCAATTTTTGTCGTAGAACAAAAATTTTTGCACTGTATGTCAAGGATTTCTTAGTTCTATAAATCTGCATTCTCAACTAAAAACGTTACGGATCCTCATTCGTCAAGTTGCAATGTGTTTCCCATTTCATATTGATTATCTTCATTTTCTAGTAAATTTTTATCTTCATCAGGATATTTTTATATTTAGATTTTTCTAAGCTCAGTGACAATATGTTTGCATTTCCGACTTCTGTTCAATTGCTTTTATGCTTATCCTATTATTTGCTTTATATATATTATTTTTTTTAATTTTCACTCAATGCTCTTTCTAGAGCAGGTAGAGTAGAGAGAGTAGAGAGTAGGTAGGTTTTTTATATTCAATTCCACAAATTATATAAACTCATAATTTTAAGCAGCAAAACAAAACCACTAAGGTTTGTGCAATGTAAAGTTAATAAAAGCGATATAAGAGAAATAACTCGGCCGAAAACTCAATTTCTTGCAACACTTTTATAGGTTTACGGTATTGTTTTCACTGGCAGTACTTTAATATAAGCTACTATATTTTACGAACTGTATTTAAAAATAATCAGCTTGTAAAAAAAAACAAGTGTGCTTTAGACCACACGACTGAACTAAAACTTTGTATCTTTACTACCTACCTTATATCTCCTTCTCAATAGTTCAGTTTTATTTTAAGTTTTATTCTTACCACAGATTCCAACATAAATATTTATTTATACATGTTATTTTAAATGTACATTTTGCTACAACAAACTATGTAACTATATTAGTATCTGTTATTTGAAATAAAAGTTTTAAATTGCCTATACCGTAGGAGCAGACGTTACAAAAAATGAAGTCACGTATAAAACCTACTTTTCTTACTCTCTTAACTACTTTTACTTTTTAAATCTTATTAAAAAAAGTCATATAAAAAATGTGCATAAAATTAAGCGAGGCGAGTGAAGGTTTCGACATTGGAAATGACAAAAAGTTGAATTAAACTGTTCGAGTTTTTAAAACTGGGTCAGAGATCGATTCAATATACTCGTTTTTGGTGTTACCGTATCAAATATTTAACGTAACATTCCGAAACAAACAAAAGAAAAATTAACGAGTGCACGTGTCCTTATGTTATATTCAACCCTTTAATAAAAGATAGGATACCTGAGGATAAAAACTAATACTAAAAACACTAACTACTAAACTGGTAATACAAAAATTAAGAAAGTTGAAAACAACTTTAGCATAAAAAACAACAATATTAGGCAATCTTGAAACCTTCTTTTTAAGGACGCTTTTGTCCACTAAGACTACCCGTGAGAGAACGAAAGTAACCGACATAGCCCACAGAATTAGCAAGTTGAAGTGGCAGTAGGCTGGTCACTTGTGTCGCAGGACCGATGGCCGTTGGAGCAGACGTGTCCTGGAGTGGAGACCGCGTCTTGGCAAGCGCAGTGTGGGACGTCCTCCGGCCCGTTGGACCGAAGATCTACGTAAGATTGCCGGTGTAGGCTGCAAGCGCAGTGTGGGACGTCCTCCGGCCCGTTGGACCGAAGATCTACGTAAGATTGCCGGTGTAGGCTGGATGAGGATTGCGGAAAACTGGGATGTCTGGCGCGAACTTGGGGAGGCCTATGTCCAGCAGTGGACTGCAATAGGCTGAACTGACTTACTGACTGGCTACTAAGTGTGATGTTTACAGATGTCTGCAATTTAACATTAAGATCGTATATTAATCCAAGTACACAGTACATTTGATTAATAATAAAATCTTCACAAATTAAAATTATAATAATTTTGTACATGAATTTTCAAAAAGTACTTTTTAATCGTCATTTCATAGAGTATTCTTCTTCTTAAAGTGCCATCTTCTCACAAAGTTTGGCGATCATTTTGGCAACTTGTACCCCTGATACCGCGGCCCTGAATAACGAACGGGTGCTTTTCCCAAACCATTGGCGTAGATTTTTTAGCAAAGATGTTCTTCAACGACCCACACTGTGGTTACCATGGATCTTGCCTTGGATAATTGCTGATAAGGTGGTATCTCATCCCATAGATAAAGTATAAAATTCTTTAATGAATTCACTATAGAGAACGCGAAGCTATCATTGGTTCGGAATGTACATTCTGCTGAAGAGAATCTGCAAGAAATTTAAGTTATTTATAGTAGACAATTATTAATCATTTAATTATTTAATTTAGTCATATGATGATTTAGTTTTTCGACATCCTACTACTGGGCATAGGCTTATTTCTCCATGGCAACCTCACCGAACACTAGTTCGAGGGAGCCTCTCGGAAGTCGCTTATGGTGACAGGCGCTACTTAGTCAACGCGCCGGCGAGATCACGGAAGTGCTCAGCGTCCCCGTGATCCCGCCCCAGGCGAGCGAAGGAACACCCCAGATGTTTTAAAAATAGGCCTCTTCTTGTTGAAAGATCAGATTTATTATTGTAATAAAGTTGTAACCCATATATTAATTATACAGGGTGTCCCGCGATAATGTGCAACCCCGAAAGAGGGTGAAACTAGACCATAAATTATCGACAAAAAACAGAAAAAAATTAAAAAATTCAAAAAAAATTTTTTTATTTTTTTTATTGACGAATTAAGGTTTTTATATAGCTTACGTAGCCTCTTTGTACAAAAAATGATCATTTTTGTACGTGTTTTTTGGGATACAGGCGTAAATTTTTTTTATTTGAATGGCAATATGGTAAGAAATAATAATAAATCATAAAATTTCTTGGTATTGGGGGCATAATTCTGAGAAAATTAGAGATCATTGAAAAAAACAGTCATAAAAAATGGATTTTTTTTCACAAGAAGCATAGTTAAAGACATAATGCCACTTTTTTGCGAGCTAATTTTTATTTTATCCTTACCGCCAAGTACGTGGCGTAATATTTTATTTTATTTTAAAGTAATCGACCCACTACTTTGGAAGAAATCATCATTTTTTGTACATAGAGTCTACGTAAGATATAAAAATCTTAATTCGTCAATAAGAAATAAAATATTTTTTTAAAAAAGTTTTTTCTGTTTTTTGTCGATAATTTATGGTCTAGTTTCACCCTCTTTCGGGGTTGCACATTATCGCGGGACACCCTGTATATACATTGAGGAACTTGACTATAATTCAGTCTTCACTTAAAATTCAGTGGATGTATTATTCGAACTAAATTAATGATGAAGTAACGTTATAGTAACAAAGATACGTCACAAGCCCTTTTTGTATTCATATTTAATTTTCAATTTTCGACCGGCATAATATTTTTATAATTACAATAATTAAAATAAAATGAATAAGTATATTCAAACAGGCTTCGAAAGCAATTTTAAATTATCAATTTACTAATTAAAACTATGTTTGTTTTTAATAAATTAATTATATTTATACATAGTAGAAGTGAATTCGGAATGTAAATTCTGCTGATAAGAATTGGAAAGATACTCCACAGTTGCTTTTTTAAAAATCTGTTCATTTGAAAGTTAAAAACATATGTACGGTAATACAATATTTAAATAATACGTGTATATATTTCAACATCTATTTAAAACGTATGATCACGATTCAGCCTGTAGGTAATATCCCACTGTTGGGCATAGGCCCCATGCAGGAGAAGGATCCTTCCTCCTTTACAACGTAAATAATTAATTGTTCGTTCGTCTATCACGACGCTCCAAGTCGGGTCATCACCATGACTCGGAGTAACGCACTCTAATCGACTTCCTTTCATTTACAGGAAACATCAGTGACATTACATTATATCGCGTTTAGACTGAACTTGGGATTTGTTTAAAAATTCCGTTCATATGTTGATACGAATACAAGGGCATCTGTGGTTTACTGTATTATCAACAATATTGTTTTCGTGGGAAGTTAATTTCGATGTAAAATATGAACTATACTGTCATATATATTATGTAGGTAATACTGTAGTTCATTTTACTAGATCGTTCAATAAGTCCCGAAACTAACCTGGAAATGGCGCATATATTAAAAACTCTTTTGATTTTTAAAAAGTACTGGCTATCAATACAAGAATATGTGTCAAATTTTTAAAAATGGAACAATAAAATTATTGATTTTGAAACATTTAAGTGACGCTACGGTTGTAATTTCGATACAATGGAAAAAAACGAGTTTCGCGTGTTGATAAAACATTGTTTTTTAATGGGAAAAAATACCGCTGAAGCACAGCAATGGCTTATAAAATGTTATGCAGGATCAGCTCCCTCTAAAGCAACCATTTGTCGGTGGTATGCTGACTTCAAACGCGGTCGCATGGACACCAATGATGGGGAACGCTCAGGTCGTCCAAATGAAGCAGTGACTCAACAAAATATTAACCAAGTCCTCAAAATCGTATTGGAAGATCGGAAGGTAAAAGTGCGAGAGATAGCCGAGATAGTGAAGATTTCAGCTGGTAATGTTTTCACTATTTTACATAAAAATTTGGCCATGAAAAAGCTTTTTTCTAAGTGGGTGCCGCGTTTGCTTACAACTGATCAAAAGGAATAACGTATCAATGATTCAGAGCGATGTTTGGCGCTGATGAATCATAATAAAAAGGATTTTTTACGTCGGTATGTAACAATGGATGAAACCTGGATATACCATTTCACTCCGGAATCCAATCGGCAGGCGGAGTGGAGAGCGGCTGGTGAAAGCCGCCCGAAGCGTCCAAAGACTCAGAAATCGGCCGGTAAGGTTATGGCGTCTATATTTTGGGATGCGCATGGAATACTTTTCATCGACTACCTTGAAAAGGGGCAAAATATAAATAGTGACTATTACATGTGCTTATTGGAGCGATTGAACTACGAAATTGCGGATAAACGGCCTCACATGAACAAAAAGAAAGTGGTGTTTCACCAGGACAACGCGCCTTGTCACAAGTCCGTGAGAACGATAGCCAAAATTAACGAATTGGGCTTCGAATTGCTTCCTCATCCCCCTTATTCGCCAGACTTGGCCCCCAGCGATTACTGGCTGTTTGCAGACCTCAAAAAATGCTTCAGGGTAAGAAATTTGACTCAAATAGTGAAGTTATCGCAGCAACGGAGGCTTATTTTGAAGCCAAAGACAAATCGTTCTACACACATGGGATAGAAAAGTTAGAAAAGCGTTGGAGGGACTGTATCGCTCTTGGATCGAGGAGACTATGTTGATAAATAAAAATTAATTTTATAAAAAAGACCTTTTTTTAGTACTTAGTCTCGGGACTTATTGAACCATGTTATGTAATAGTAAGGTTGTTAGTAGGGTTGCCGGGCGTCCGGATAAAGATGGACATACTCGTAGTTAGGCTTTTTGAATTCGTGACCGGTCAAATTAAACGGTGTCCGACTTGTCCGGCTTTTGTTAGGCTTTTTAATTTTTAACAGTCATCTCGCAGCGCTCAAGCGCAATTCTCGAGCGAGCAAAATTTTTGTCCTAGACCTACTAAGAGACAAAATCCTTAATATTAATTTAGGGTGTTCGGCTTTTTTAAACAAATATCCGGCCAAACTGGCTATTCGGTACGGATACTAAGTTTGACCACCTGTACTTGACCACCTGTCTGTCCACTGAGGATATCTGGAATTATAAAGGATAGATTAGAATTTTTATTTGTAATTTTGATATTCATTCCTTTGTTATTTACAAAAGATTTGTACGAATCTTACTTATAATAATTGTAAACTCTACAACAAAATAAATAACATTTACTTTGTCATCTCTATCTATATATATAATATAAAAATGAATCGCTGAATTTGTTGCTAAGCGCAAATCTCGAGAGCGGCTGAACCGATTTCACTAATTCTTTTTTTATAATATACCTTGAAGTACGAGGATGGTTTTTACGGAGAGAAAAATTTAAAAAATTGCCCGAAAAAGTCTAAAAACAACACTTTCCTATATTCCCATACGAAAGGTACGTAATAATATCTCCTTAAAAGTCAATTCGAACCATAAAGTTTAAGTGTTAGTAATTGAGAGGTTCCGGGAAGGATAAGTATAAGAAAATAAAAAATTAAAGAATCGACTGTTATAGGCGGTACGAAGTTCGCCGGATCAGCTAGTCTAAAATAATAACTTAAAAATGTGAGGTGTCATTATAACAAAATTCTAAAATTGTAGAGGTGTTTTTTGTGTTATGTTATGAACATGACATAATACGGATGAGTAGGGATGCCCAAAAAAGTAGTCTGTATTGATATATCGCATGCTTTAATATCGATACGCGATATTATCGAAACCTTTTGTACCGATACATACGACATTTCCAATATTTTTATCATTACGAAATTATAAAGATGCATATTACAACATGCAATATTACTATTAAATTATATAAATACTAGCTGTGCCCCGCGGTTTCACCTGCGTTGATTTGAGGGAAAAAAATGCTTTCCTTTTTTCAATAGTATAAGATTTAATTAGCTTGATATATTTTCCTTAGTTTACACTAAATAAATTTCTGAACGCACGCATAAATATTTGACCAAAGAGTATATTATGACCACTACGTTTTATATTTGACAACAAATATATATTATGTCAATCCGTTTTCATTACTGACATTATTATACATTTTTAAAATGTAATATACGCCACTATCCGTATATTGTGGATATATGTTGTCGATTCGAAACCTTTATTTAAATACGTTCTTTAATTTTATCGGAGAGTTTACCATATCGATGGGATGAACATTAAATGTTTGACAGTTACGAAACACGAACATAGTTCCATACAAATTTTCATTCCCACCTTTCAACCCCTTACACCCTTTTATTCGCATTAAAAAGTAGCCTATGTCCTTTCTCAGACTCTAGACTATCTGTATACCAAATTTTATTTAAATCTGTTCAGTAGTTTTGGCGTGATTGCAAGACAGACAGACAGACAGACAGAGATACTTTCGCATTTATAATATTAGTATGGATTAACTAACTAAAAGAAAAAAAAATCAGTAAAAAAACAGTGAAAAAATTTATTACTAACCAGCTGTTTTTTCTTCTTCTTATAGTTAGTTGATATTTATATAATTTAATAGTAATATTGTCCTACAAATTGCGTGGTGCGTTATCCCGGTCCTACGCTCACTGCTGCTCTACCTCCTGCTAACTCTATTACCTACCACAATCGAGAGTTTTCGTAGAGGAAATTTTTGTACGTCTCATCAAAATGAAGCTACACCCGGAAAATTAGCTTGATAGTATTCAAGTGAAAAAAATGTACTAGGGATCCCGGACTATGTTACATGTGGTAGCGATCGTTACCTGTGATGTTCAAATCTGCTATAAACTAAAAACATGCTATAGACTAAATGCTAAATTTTTTTAGCATGCTATTTTATATGCTATCTTTATAGCACATTGTTAACCATAAGCAAACACAATCGATCCTTTAATCAACCGAATTGCGCAATCGATTAGTTTTATTTAGGATTTATTGATTTTTGTTTATATAAGATATTAAACGATATAAGATATTATTAGATTTACAAATTTTGTCATTAATAAACGAGATTTCGACATTAATAAAAAAAAAAAACTACAAAAATTAAATTTTCTCAGTTGAAAGACACGATTTACTTGAATATCAGTTATCTATTAACGACTACTTAAGTAACAACTATTTGAGAAAATTTAAAACCTTTCAAAATTAAAAATAAATGTATTTTTATGACTTAATTTTAATCGATTTCAATAAAAATCGATTAAACAACACCCTCAGGGGCGCGTATTGCACATCCCTTCTTGCTTACTTCATACAGCTTCGTGCTTATTCGGAAATGCTCGGTATACGGTAATCTGTCTCAGTCACACGTTAGTATTCGTGCCACTATCTCTGTCTTTAACACTATCGGCTACAAAAGTTTTCGTTTTTATTGTTGTTAATTTTTATTATTAGTATTAGTAATTAGTTTATTAGTGTTATATTTGTATTCAGTTTGTTTTATTTAGTTTTAATTGTTTTATCTAGTGTTAGTATTAATTTTGTTTTATTTAGTGTTAGTATTAAGTGTGATTTGATTTTGCAGCGACAACGACAGTGATTAAATAATAATTAATAATAGGTACGTGTAAATATGTGTTAAATAATAATAAGTGGTAATGTCAGTGTATAAAAAGTATTAAGTGTGAATATTATTGTGCTGTTTGTGATAAAAATCTGCCACTATCGAAAGGTGAGGTATTTAAATTGAATTTTGAATTTATAAGTTATTTTTGTAGCATCTTAAAGTGTTATGATGTTTATTTTATTGGTCACTGTATTAGGGAAATTTTATTCGTACATTGATTTATAATAAAAATAAAAATTGGTAATAACAGTTTTTTTTCGAGAGTGGACATACGTAAAAGTTCGAAAACGCTAAAAATTTAGCGCGAAGGCATAGTCGGTATAGCAAATGCTATATGCTATAAACATTTAGCATGCTATACTTTTATGCTATACGCTATATTAACCACCACTAATCGTTACTCGTGGTAACAAAATTATTCGCAATACATAGATGATGATTATGCCGAAGAGTGGGGGGGCGTTCACAGACTGATTTATTTCAACACTGGCTGACATTATAATGCCTACACTTTTATATAAAGTATGGTATCATCCTTTTGCGTAGTTAAATGTTAACAGCAGCGCCCACTGAAAATAATTTTATTAAACAATCCGTACAAAAAAAGCACATTCATGTCACTCTTATTTCTATGCGAATGATCTTTTAGACAAATAAAAAAGTATACTACCTACCTACGTTCACATAAAAACAGGCTAATAAAAATGACGTCACGCGTATAATTATATAAATTTAGATATTATATCTACTAATATAATAAAGCTGAAGCTAGTTTGTTTGATTGTTTGAACGCGCTAATCTCAGGATCTACTGGTCCGATTTGATAAATTCTTTAAGTGTTAGATAGCTCATTTATCGAGGAAGTCTATAGGCTATACAGGGTGTCCCAAAAAGTAGTGATAAGCGGAATCCCAGAGATAGGGCACCCCTTGGGGTATCCGAATCACCCCTATGTATGTTCAGCGATTTTGCATAGTTTTCGAGTTATGAATTTTTTTATATGTTTTTGAGAAATTTCCACCTGAACAACTTTAAAAATTTCTAAAAAAAAAATTGAAGATTTTTTAGAATTTTTATTTTTGTATCTAAATAGTCATGAGCTGTAGCTTCCAGCTTAAAAGGTTCAGCTTCTTAACTTTGATAGAAATTGTGAAAATCTAAGTGTAAAGTGAAAATTTTACGTTTTGAGAACTATGACTTCAATTTTCAACTTAGAATTAAAAATCTAAAAAAGCGTTTTTATGGTTTCTAATTAGGCTTAAAAACTTCTCCAGAGTCTCAGCTTTCATAATCATAAATAAAAAATTGTACTTAATAGGGCTACTTTTGCTAAAATTTGCCTTCAAAGACATCAAGGTGGGAAATTCTTAAAATTACCAATTTGAATAAAAACATTTTTTTTGTTCAATTTATTATTCCTTTAAGGTTAAATAGTTTTGTCGGCACTCTAGCTGGGTCATACGTATAGGATTCGAGACAAAAGCAACTACCAAAACAGAAAGACATAAAACAATTAAGTAATGGTACACGTGGACAGAGTTATAAGAAATAATAGTCGGCGTTACAAAAAGAACTGAATACAAAGCTATAATAAAATAGAGATCCGAAGTAATAAAAGTAATAAAGTTTCGTAAAGTATTCGAAAAAATAGTTTTCGAAGTATGCTATTGTCCCTGACGGTAACAATAGAAACTATACAAAACATAATGGCCTTACAATAAAACATATGCGTGACAAATTATTTAAAAACACAGCTAAAACTGAAAAAAAAACAACCGAAGCTTCATTGTTTGTAAGTATTGTTAAGCCATCATAAAGGGATGAGGCGCGGGGAAGGGTACGGTAGTGCGATGCAAATGTTGGTCTATTATCTCAGTGGCCAGTCGCTTGCTTACCTTTGCACCTTACGACACGCACACGAAAAAACGCTCCCCTATGTGATTATTTGACGAACTTTGCTTTCTTTACGGACTTTGAGTGCATTTACGATTCGGTTTTGTGATTATTTAACGAACTTTGCTTTCTTTACGGACTTTGAGTGCATTTACGATTCGGTTTTGTGATTATTTGACGAACTTAGCTTTCTTTACGGACTTTGAGTGCGTTTACGATTCGGTTTTGTGTAGATACGGACTTCAACGAATTTTGCTTTCTTAACGGACTTTTCGAGCACATTAATTTGGTGAGCTATGGCTTTTACGTCAAGAGACTTTGCTCTTATGCATTACTATTATGGTTATGCAAGAGGAAATGCTAGTGAAGCAGCCAGATTGTACAGGGAGCAAGTACAAAATGGAAATGGACCTCAGCCCGAAATTTGGCCTGATTATCGTATGATTTTAAGAGTCCATCACTCTTACATGCATGGACGTCTACCAGGCAGTAGATCCGGGCGGCCTCGACAAATGCATGACCCAGATGATGTCGATTTAGTACGCGAAGAAGTTTCAAGAGATTCATCAGTTAGTGTGAGGACAATAGAACGCAGAATCGGAATTCCAAAATCACAAGTACATCGAATACTCCGACAAGAGGGCTTTTACGCGTATCATCTTCAAAGAGTTCAGCAGCTTAAGCCCGCAGACTACCCGAAAAGAGTGGCGTTTTGTCAAGAAATGTTGCGCCGCCACGCTGAAGATGAAAATTTTTTTAACAATATTTTGTGGACTGATGAATCTCATTTCAAGCGATGCGGGATTTTCAACACACACAATTATCATTCTTGGAGCATTGAAAATCCACACCTGACACGTGAATCCAATTTTCAAGAGCAATTTAGCGTAAACTTATGGTCAGGCATCTTAAACGGGCAGCTGATTGGACCGTTCGAATTGCCTGACCGTTTGAACGGCGAGGCCTACTTGGAATTTTTAAGAAACGACCTCCACGTCTTACTAGAAGCCGTCGATCTGTTGACGCGTAGGAGCATGATTCTCCAAAACGATGGTGCTCCATGCCACTATGCAAGAATAGTCAGACAACATTTAACAGAAAGATTTAGAAACAGATGGATCGGCCGTGGAGGGCCCATTGCATGGCCGCCGCTGTCCCCAGACTTGAATCCAATCGATTTCTTTGTCTGGGGATATTATAAAGAAATAGTTTACGCTAAAAACATTAGCAACGTAGCGGAGTTAAGACGAAAATTGAGACAGGCAGAAGAAACAATTAAAAACAACAGAACAGCATTCGCAAGACTCAAAGAAAACTTTTTAAGAAGATGTAGAATATGTATCGAGCACGAAGGTCGACATTTTGAAAACTTTTTGTAATAAATAATTTAAGACGATTACTTTTTGTTTTATTAATTAAACCTAAATAACCTCCAAATGTTTATTAAATCTTCGATCTTAGTTTTCTTGCAATCTTTTGGTTGGTTAACAGACTAACCTTAAAGGAATAATAAATTGAACAAAAAAAATTTTTTTATTCAAATTGGTAATTTTAAGAATTTCCCACCTTGATGTCTTTGAAAGCAAATTTTAGCAAAAGTAGCCCTATTAAGTACAATTTTTTATTTATGATTATGAAAGCTGAGACTCTGGAGAAGTTT
This sequence comes from Melitaea athalia, assembly GCA_905220545.2. Lineage (NCBI taxonomy): Eukaryota > Metazoa > Arthropoda > Insecta > Lepidoptera > Nymphalidae > Melitaea > Melitaea athalia. The sequence continues at coordinate 3,590,527 of HG992179.1, forward strand.
TTAAGCCTAATTAGAAACCATAAAAACGCTTTTTTAGATTTTTAATTCTAAGTTGAAAATTGAAGTCATAGTTCTCAAAACGTAAAATTTTCACTTTACACTTAGATTTTCACAATTTCTATCAAAGTTAAGAAGCTGAACCTTTTAAGCTGGAAGCTACAGCTCATGACTATTTAGATACAAAAATAAAAATTCTAAAAAATCTTCAATTTTTTTTTTTAGAAATTTTTAAAGTTGTTCAGGTGGAAATTTCTCAAAAACATATAAAAAAATTCATAACTCGAAAACTATGCAAAATCGCTGAACATACATAGGGGTGATTCGGATACCCCAAGGGGTGCCCTATCTCTGGGATTCCGCTTATCACTACTTTTTGGGACACCCTGTATATCGTCACGCTAAGATCAATAGGAGCGTAGCACCAATGAAGAATGTTTCAAAATCGGGGTTTTTTTTCCTTTTGAGAGCTTCCGCTGCGTAAACGGCTAAAGTTTCGCACAAATCATGTATGACAGAATTGGGCCTATTCCACGCGGACGAAGTCGCGCGCAGAAGCTAGTTTTATATATACGTCTGACTTCAAAAAAGATTATAATTATAACTTCAATAAGACACGTCAGATTATGTTAAATCAAATATTTTTTTATACGATAGTATAATAATGTCAACAACTCCGGGTGATGCGTCGTGGTAGATTAAGTTCCAACCCTTCTTTTTAGATGAAAAGGTGTACTGAAGAATGTCTCAAAGTAATACATTTTTTGTTTAGGCAATCTTTAGATTTATTTTATTGAATAACAATCTTAGGGACTTGAATGGATGGAAAGAAATATTTGCTTGAGATTGTTAAAAAAAGTTCATGTTGTGTTATGGTCGATTTACATCAGACGAGCGAATGCTCATTCTATCCCCACTACATCAAATTCTTATCAAATTCTTTAAGTGTAAACAGGCGTAGAGCATTCTTTCGTTGATATATATATGAATACGAGTGTTCGAAGATCAAGAAAGAATGCTCTTGTTCTAGCTCTAGCTCTTTGTTCGTTTGGTCTAAATCCACCCTTAGACAGGTAAGCGTTCATTTTAATTCCCAGAGGAAGACGCAACGTGGGACCTCACGCCGTCATAAGTCATATGTGCTCACGCACATAATTATATTAGTAGGTCGTAGTAGTATTAAAACGAAATAAATGTTTTCATTTTATTTTTGTAATAAAATGAAAATTCATTATTTTACAATAATCTGATATTACTGTGACATTGGCGTGACATGAAAAATTAATACGTTTTTATTCGCTTCAGCCTGTAATATTCCACTGCTGGGCATAGGCCTATTTCTCCGTGTAGGAGAAGGATCAGAGCTTTAATCCACCACGCTGCTCCAATGGGGGTTGGCGGATATATTCCCTACTATGAGTAACAATCGCTATCAGGTGTAGGTACATGATAACAACCGGGGGCAAAAGGTTAACGTGCTCTCCGAGGCACGCTGGGAAGACCCACAAGGACTGCACAAACACCCAGACAAACAAACACCCAGACCACGGCAAACATCTGTATGACCAATACAAAATGTTCGTCATGTGCGAGGATTGAACCCGCAACAGCCACAAACCAGTGCTGTGACCGTTGCGCCAACGCGTCGTCATTTTTATTCACTGTTCATTAATTACTTCTATTTTCACTGTCCATTAGTTACAATATTTCTTGTGATATAGAAACGACCAAGCCACATATAAATAATTTTAATTGATCTGTATTTTAATTGTTAAAGTTAAATGTACACAAAAATAATACAGGATTATTGTAATAATGTTTTTGGTAATCAACTTAATAACTAGCACATTGGGTTCCCTGTAATGTTAGGAATATGGTTTTATGCGTTAAATAAGTTTAATAAATAAAAATAAATTTAACCACGGTACAGTTTGTCAAGTGAGAACGTGTAGAGTTAGATTTGCTTACTTGCTCTACATGGGATCTGAAAACTTTGACAATGTAAGCCTCATCAAGCCAATCAAGCATGGATTTGTCTTTGCAACATGAAAATGTTTGTAATGTGTCTAATACTTATTTAAGAAATACTCAAATAAAAGAAACGTGTTTATAAATTAAAAGACAAGTACAATTGGCAACAAACGAATTTGGCGTCTTACTATTTGATTATATTATTTAAAACTACTCGTAAAATATACATTTTAATGTTATAACATAGACCTTGAAGATGAGCCGAAACAAAGAAAAGACTGCGTTTTGAAAATTATCTGCTTAGTATACAAGTTACAATTTTAATTTTCTAGTGTATTTGTTACAAGCTACTTCGTCAAGTTTTTTTTTGCATAAAAACAATATTGTCGAATGCTAATTTGAATACAAATTTCCGAATAATTCAGTCAATCGTTGTTTTCGACATCGTTCGAAGCCGGTCGACATGAATTGCATATTAATATATTATATTGTATGTGGTGGTCGGCCACTGAAGTGACATTGTGGTTTTTCGTTAGCGGTTTTCTTTCGTAATTGTACATTTAATGAAACTGATCGAAATGAAACTGAGGTAGGGCACAGCAGGAAATTTCCTGCTCAAAATATGGAGCAGCCCGACTGGGGCAGTACCTCGACCTTACAGAAGACCACAGCTAAATAATACTGTTTTCAAGCAGTGTTGTGTTCTTGTTGGTGTGTAAGGTGACCAGAGCTCCTGCGGGGGAACTGGGGATGGGGTCGCCAACGCGCTTGCGATGCTTCTGGTGTGGCAAACGTCTATAAGCTACGGTGATCGCTTACCATCAGGTGAGCCGTACGCTTGTTTGCCGACCTAGTTACATTAAAGTCTCATTTTAAGGTACTTATTAATTAGATAAAGATATTAGTCATTTGACTGATCTCAATCAGGGTAGTGGTGCCGACTGCCAATGGTTTCGTACTACTGTAAAATGTCTATTTTAATATTTCTAAGGTTGAGTTACAATCAGAAGAGTCGAAACTCTGACTTAAAAACTGACTGACTGACTGACTGTCTCCCGGTTTCACACGTATATATTCCGATCCAGTAAGAATGTCGGAATAAAAAGTAGCTTATATCTTGTTCTGGATCTCCAGTTCAGTAATTAATAATTAATTATCGCGTGAAAGAGTATCAATATCATTCCATCCTCAAAAACTTTTGCATCTATAATTTTAGTAGAATCTACTTTTTAATTACTATCATTGCAGGACCATAAAAATATTCTGTGAAATTTTCAAGTCTCTACTTTTGTATAGCTACTATAAATATTATCAGTGGTTAACTGGTTAAGGTCATCAGACACGTGCATTCGTAACATCACATCGGTTCAGGCGAACATAATGGGAGGCCTTACAAGCGACATTTCTTTAATTTAATTAGCAAATTACATACATTGCTTATGATTATGAGTTTCTGACAAGTCGGCTGAGGGTAAGAGGTAGAGCGAGAGTATGTAATCGCTTAAATAACTAAGCAATTACTAGGATGATTACTTAAATACTTATCTAAGAAAAGAAAAAAAAAAGTGAATTAATATTGTTAATAGATGAAAATTTAAAAATTTTGTTTTTTATATTACCCTTTTTTACGACAGTCTCAGTCTATAATATCCCACTGCTGGGCATAGGCTTCTTTCCCCATGTAGCAGAAGGATCAGAGCTTAATCCACCACGCTGCTCCAATGCGCGTTGACGGATATTTTCCCTACTGAGAAACGTTCGCTATCAACCGGGACCGACGGCTTAACGTGCTCTCCGAGGCACGGTGGAGAGACCCACAAGGACTGCACAAACACCCAGACCACGGCAAACATCTGTATGGCCAATACAAATGTTGTCGTGTGCAAGGATCGAACCCGCAACCGCCAGCGCAACAGCCACAAAGCAGTGCCGTGACCGTTGCGCCAACGCGTCGTCATAGGACATAGTTAATACAGTTTTATTATAAGTATAGCTGAGCCTTAAGTCCGCCTTTTGCGCAACCTGTTATCTCGAAGTGTTATTATGTTGTTTTTTTATTTATTTTTTCTGTGTTGTGTAATAAAGTTTAATAAATAAATAAAATAAATATAAAACTCGTCAATATCACAAACTGAATTTCATTAATTGTACATATATTTTGTTTTATTTAGATACGAAATCGCGTTAGTTGGTTACACAATTCTGTTTCAGACGGTTAGAAATTCGAACCATTGGTTAGAACTACATACGTACGCGCGATTCGCCAAAACAAACAGCTGTCAATCGCACTATACATTCTCCGTGTCTACTAAATGCTATGCGAAAGTAATGTTTGTCTTATATATTTACTTAATTAAACGTTCCTGAGATAGATATAGGTGTAATATATAGCAAGCAAACTTGTTTTTTTAAGTGTAACTTCTTTACGCACGCTTGACTTGGGGAGTAAGCTGGTGAATGCGTGACGAGAGCGTTACGAAAAGTGTGATCGGGCGTGGCGAACGGAGCAAGACAGAGAGGTGCAAGCACACATTTTCTTTCTCTCTGTCTCTCTTAGCCAGTTACATATCTAAGACACAGTGCAGGACTATTGTGCAGGCCTGTTGCTAAAGAAGTTTCACTTTAGTCGTGTGGTCTAAATCACTTTTTTTTGCTATTATACAAAGCGTTAACACAGAAAATTACAGTTTTACTTTACAGGTTTGTTTATGCTTTATATCGATTCATTAAAAGACGTTAAAACTTCTAATCTATGTAAGATTTATGAAATTATTCATGTGATACAAAATGACATGGTTACTGCGTGTTATTTTAGCACTCAAAAGTCATTCATTTTAATAGATGACTAGCATTTAAACTTGATTCAAAATTAGTTGTCGGTTATGTATACAAAATGCAGTAAAATATTTTAAGTAAAAAGTTTCACCTGCGCCATACATTCATTACATATCCACGTTTAAGTATTTTTTCGTACACATTGTTTTTAAATAAATGTAGGTAAATGACGAACGAATAACTTCAAACAGAATAAACAATTAAATATAATAGCGGAAAACGTTATAAAAACTGCAGGAATATTTTAACTAGGGTTGTCAACAACAGATAATAATTACAATAAGGGCCGGTATCACCAGTTGTCCTTGTCGATAACGCTATTAGAAGGTTAATGGTGTTCAACGGATTTTGACATATTATTCTGTTTTACTATCGAACTCTATGATATTAATGAGATATTTCTAATCGCAATGTGATTCCAAAAATTTTAGTTTATTAATTGAGGAGAAACAAGTCCTATTAACCCATTCTACTCCCTTTTGTTAAATTCTAATCGTAACTTTATGCAGAATAAACTATTATATTATCCACAATCGGTAAAAAAGGCACTTAGTTTTATATTTCAATTAAACGTAATTTTATGGAATAATTTATATTTTATACGTATATTTATTTTAATATTAAACTATTTTTTTATAATCTCAAATAATCTAATAATTCTGTTAATTATATGACAATCCTCGCATAATTTAATTTTACTAGAGATAATTATTAATCTGAATATAAATGTTAGTAATGAATTTTAATATTCCACCACTGTTGTTAGTAGTGTTGAAGTTGAAATGGGGTTCTGTAGGTGTTAATATATCACGTTTCGCGTGGAAAAACAATTCCTAGCCCCTTTTTAAATATAACTTTGTTTAAATGGACGAGCTACTTTAGTACCTACATAATGTGATGGGGTGCAATGACCAAAGTGATATTATTTGAAAGTTGTGCGAAGTTGAGTTAATACTCAGGTCCAACATTGACATTTCCAAAACATCTTACCATACAAAACTATTTTATAGTAAATATTAATCTATACTAATATAATAAAGCTGAAGAGTTTGTTTGTTTGATTGTTTGTTTGTTTGTTTGAACGCGCTAATCTCAGGATCTACTCGTCCGATTTGAAAAATTCTTTCAGTGTTAGATAGCCCATTTATCGAGGAATGCTATAGGCTATATATCATCACGCTAAGACCAATAGGATCGGAGTCCACGCCGACGAAGTCGCGCGCAGAAGCTAGTTAAATATAAAGCTGAAGAGTTTGTTTGTTTGTTTGTTTGATTGTTTGTTTGTTTGTTTGTTTGAACGCGGTAATCTCTGGAACTACTGGGCCGATTTGAAAAATTCTTTCAGTGTTAGATAGCCCATTTATCGAGGAAGGCTATAGGCTATGTATCATCACGCTAAGACCAATAGAAGCGGAGTAAACGCCGACGAAGTCGCGCGCATAAGCTAGTATTAATTAAATTTTAAAAATTATTTTCAGCGTTCCTTCTATGCGACCGTCCGGTTATAATAGTGAACGTGCAATGCGAGGATCGGTTGAGCGAAGAGGATGGCGCCAAGCTGAAGGAGATAGCCGACCTCGCGCTCGCTAGCAGGCTGCAGCTGGCTTTCTTCGGCGAGTTCGTGAGATGGGAGAATGTTAAATGTGAGTACCTATTGAGTTGATTTAATATTTTGAATAGTAACCAAAAAGGGCATCAAGAAAACGTTTTCTCTCTCTCTCTCACTCTCTCTTTGTTTTTAATAATACACCTTCTTTTTAACCGACTTCAAAAAAGGAGGAGGTTACTCAATTCTACCGTATATATATATATATTTTAATATATGTTCAGGGATAACTTCGTCGTTTATGAACCGATTTTGATAATTCTTTTTTTGTTGGAAAGAAGTTATCCCCACTTAGGTACCATGATAAGAAAACCAGGATCTGATGATGGGATCCCAGTGAAATCGAGAAGAACCGTCGAAAATCGTAGTGACGACTATGCGTTTGTTAACTTATTTATTATTTACTAGTGGACCCGGCAGACGTTGTCCTGCCCGGAAAACAGCTACCGAATTTGATTGCTTACATACCGATAGCAGCGCCACCTACCGGGTCCAATTGAGATAAAAACTACCCCATCTCCCAAGTTGGACCAAATTACAGATGCTTACAGAATTTGATACAAATTGGTTCAGTAGTTTCGGAGTTACATATCGATAGCAGCGCCACCTACCGGGTCCAATTGAGATAAAATTATCCTATGTCTGTTTCCTGGTTCTAAGCTACCTCCCTACCAATTTTCAGCCAAATCGGTTCAGCCGTTCTTGAGTTATATATAGTGTAACTAACACGATTTCACGACTTTCTTTTATATATATATATATATATATATATATATATAGATTACTTGCCGATGTAATTGAAGTCGTTTTTTTTCGTTTGCTAGCAAACACAATTATGTAATATTCAGTTTATTAATTTAAGTTTTTATCGTTTACGAACAAAATAATATGACTGTATTTTCTCTTTATAATATTGGAATAGACTAGCTCGCTGCCTGTTACTTAGTCCGCGTAGAATTTTATAAAACAGTAGTAGTCATAGGCATTAAATTTTCAGAACTATAATTTTTCTTATTTAAGCTGTTACTTTTTTATACTTGCCAGTAAAAGACAAGATATAAATACATGGATAAACGTTTTAAAACATTGCTTCTCGAGCGTTTCGTTCATTGCGTATAGTAAACGTAATTTAACATAAGAAACAGACATTCCAATTTAATTTATTTTTATAAATAGAAACTGACAAATAAAACTATTTCACAGCTATCCGCGAAATAGTTTGTATTAAATAAACTTCGTAGTTCCCAAAAGTTCGAATCATCGTGATTAATCTGGAATCATCATTACGATACTAAAATAAATGCTAAATACATTTTGATATTTAAAATTAAATTAAGATTTTTAAGTTTTTTAAATGAAACCAATATGTATATATAAGAATCTCGTGTGGTCGTACTACTCCGAAACGGCACAAAGATTTTCATATAAGTACCTATATTTGGTAGGTATGAAAATAGGTCGTAAAATATTTTCATACCTAAGTAAGTTAACCTAATAATTTAAGTGATTCATTGCTATCATTTTTTTTTAAATATAAACTTCACTGTCAATGTATAATAATACATATAAACCTTCCTCTGTAATTACTCTATTTACTAAAGAAAACCGCATCAAAATCTGTTGCTTAATTTTAAAGATCTAAGCATACAGATAGTGGGAAACGACTTTATTTTATATTTACTATGTAATGTAATGATTATAGAGGATAATTAAAATTCATTGAAATTGTTGACTTTTAACAGGTTTTAAAAATGGAGAATGCTCTATGTTAATGTGTATATTTTTATAATGTATTCGTCGAGTCGAACCGGATATACATAATTATTCATTTTAGATATTACTAGTTACTTATCGAATTTTTTGATGTTGGTTTTTAAAAAAATCGTTTTTATTGTTTGCTCGCAATCTTTGATTGAGGAAAACTTCGATTATACCTTTTTTTTTGAATGGTTGAAAGAGGACGTTGATATATTTTACTTTTATAATTTCATGAAAGTGTAGATTGTAATAGTTTCATTAAGAACATGAGTCATACATATATGTGCGTATGTTTAGTGCTAGATCATTATCGAGACAACTACTTTATACTCGAGGGCTTCCACTAGGATGATACATGAAAATCTATGTCGGTCTTTATGCTGCCTTATAGCAGTTAATGAATGCTTGGATACTACTCGGTAAAAGGAAAATGCAGCAAAGCAAGCAAAAGATTAGGTACCATTGAAAAAAGTATAAGAGTTTGATGGGTGTCCCATTCTTGCGTTGCGTTGCTCCAATATGACCTAATCACAACAAAATATACATTATTCAAATAGTCTTGAAAAGCACTTTTAATACGTTATTGTACAATAACGTATCATAGTTAATATGAAGTTATCATCAGATCCGAAGTAAAGATTGTTTTGAGATGACCAGGGGGTACTCAACAATTAGTTTTTTAACTGTCGATATAAAAATAATAATAATGTTCTTTATTGTACACCATTAAAAGATACAATGTACAACGGCGGTCTTATCGCTAAAAAAGGGATTTCTTCCAGACAACCTTTGGGTATAGGACAGGGTGTAGAAATTTAGAAAATATGATCATATATAATTTGATAGTGACAAATTTATCCATATGGTCTAAGATCCGAGAAGGTAAATCTTCCCTCATCTGTTAATTAGATGAAACAATTTTTTATAGGCTTATTTCAATATTGTGAGTTTATAAAAACAACCTCTGCCACCATAAGCCTGATGCAAATTTTTTTTTTTTTTATCTTTTCCCTCTCATGTTAATTACATGTGGTAAGCTAAAACCGTTAATATTTTACATTATATACCTGACTGTAGTAGGCAGCCATCTCTATGATTGCTACACTTACCTGCAGCCAGGTCAGTAACCTCAGTCAGAGTAACCTGGCTGCAGGTAAGTATAGCAATCATAGAGATGGGTGCCTACTATAGTCAGGTATATAATGTAAAATATTGACGGTTTTAGCTTACTACATGTAATTAACATGAGAGGGAAAAGATTTTTTAGAAGAAAAAATTTTTTTTTAAGTATTATTATTTGCAGCAGGCTTGTGGCAGAGGTTGTTTTTATAAATTCACAATATTGAAATCAGCCTATAAAAAATTGATTCATCTAATTAACAGATGAGGGAAGATTTTGTTATATTCCGGATCTTAGACCAATATGATTAACGCAACATTTAGTTTAATAATTAAATCAAGATGTATGTTTTAAAATATAATTATTCAAGAACATGGTAAGTTAACTCGTGAAGGAAATGACCGTCTAGTACGAGGTCGACTTTTTACCTAATTTTTTATATTTCTTTTTTATTTAATTATAAAAATCACAAATATAATTAGCATTTTATAATACACCACACTTTGATAAAAAAAATATACATAATACGTAATGTTTTAAGTAAATTTCGAAGTGTAGTTGAACGCAAGTGTTATTGTAGTCCTGTTTTTTCATCTTGTTTGTATTTCTCGCTTGTTTTTCGTGTATAAAAAATCATTAGATCATAGAAAGCTATGATGAAAATGCCCTTTTAATTATTTTAAATAAAAAAAATATAAAGAAAAGGATAAAATTTTAGTTTAAATTTTCTCGTTTTTCGGTAAAAAAATCACTGTCTGGTTTCTATTGTTTTGGTGATCTTACAGTTTTTTCTTAATACGAAAGAAATTTTAAAGTTTTTGTATTCATACATAAATACACTTTAAAATAAATGGCGTGTATCCTATAAATTGCATTATTTATTTATTAATTTTTATTTGTTAATGTTTTTTTTTTGTAAAATATATGTAGATATTTATATTTAAATATTTAATTATAAAAATGATTAGGGGGTAAATATTTTATGCTCTAAGTAGATGGTGATCGTTACTTGTGGTAGTTACTCATTACCCGCAAACCCGCAGTAAAACAATGAAATAAAATGAAATAATTTATTTCGTCATAAAGTGATTATACAGACGTAACGAACGTCAAAACAACTCAAAAATCACAAAGTCATGGTAGCAAAATCAATTAATAATTGCTACGTATTAGGTACAATACAAACTTAGGTAACGTAGCCAGTGCGAAAGATAATATTGATTAAATTAATCTCTTGTCTCGATAGACATCACCTTGCTATTATATAATTGGCTTTATTAAATAATATAATAAGTAACTTAAAGTAATGTTCCTAGTGATAGCCGAGAGGAAAAAAGGCGAAAGGAAAAATCTCGGTAGTGTGTAAAGCAGCGTGTGGATAAACTAACGCTTCTTCTATAGAACGAAGAGGCAGGCAGCCCAGACTTCATGGTTTCATCATCATGTTTTTTAGATACATGTCGTTGCCTTATGTTTTGAATACGAAAAGAATTCATAAATTGTTGACTTTGACCTGTTAGCGCGTTCAATCAAACAATACGAACTTTTCATTATTGTTCGTGTTACAATAATAAATTTATTTCTTTGTTTTGTTATAAAATCAGAAACACTTGATGATGTAATGAACTAAAACTGTACAATTTGGTTTTGATAGACTTATATTTTGTAGTAGTTTTTCTACCGATGTCTCCTAATTTTCCTAAGTGATGGTGTTTAGAAACGACTCTCACAATTTTATAACAATACTTTTATAGAGTAATAACTCCATTTCTAGTTGGTTTATGAAGATTAAACTTTTACCGTTACAGGATTGTGTTATAATAATTAGAAAAAAAAAACAATTGTGTACACACAGCCATACAGATGAAATTTTTAAAAAATATTGTATTTTTTTAATGACTCATACGCAGACGTTTGACTTTCATAATTTTATTATATGTATATGTACGTAATAATCTAACACAGAACAAAGCAGAACTAATAAGTATTTCCAACACGCGGTTCTGACTCATAAAATTAGTGCAAAGATTATTAGCGATAATGATGACTGCATGATGAAAATGTTTACATTAATTTGCAGTAATAATACACACACATATCCTCAAACTTTAGTACCTGACACCTCCAAGAAATTATACAGACAATTCAGGTGTATTACCAGGTATTCAATTTTTTCTCTCTATTATTCCATACAGCAGGCTAGCTTGATTTAGGTAATCGAGGTTGAGTTGGTGCAAAATCTTGTTTTAACAATAAGGATATGCAAATAGAAGTTTTACGCCAGAAGTCACATATTTATAGCGTATCTGTTATTAGAAATCAGGTGCACTGAGTAACTTAACTAAATTCAAGTTTAAACATAATTTAAGGGGCTCCCATCGCTCAATGACCTTGGCGATTTCGTTTTTATACAAGAACTAGATGGCGCCACCACCTATCAAAATGCGTACGTAATTACTACTATAAAACATCCACACATTGGAAGGAACTGATGAAGATTACGCAAGAAAACAGATGTGTCGCTGCGTTGTTATTGTATTCGCCCTCTGAGACTATTTTTATTTTTTATTATACTATTTTATTATATTTTTTATTAGATTATATTTTTATTATACTATTTTATTTATTTATATAAATCATGTACGATTTACCTACATCTTTTATTTATTATTTTATTTCATGATTATTTTGAAATAAGTGATTCACCTCGCCTACGTAAGTATTACTTTAGTAATTGAAATATTTAGGATGTGTATTATTATTTTAGCAAGAGATATTATCTCGGCCACGCTTAATTTACTTTTGTTTTTATGTTTATGCATAATCGGGCTTACTCTTTGACAACTTCAAAACAAAACAAATTACAAACTACTTTAAATATATATTTACAAACTTAGTTTCTACGTAGTATTTATATTTGTACTATTAACAATATCTTTTAATTCAAAATTTTAGGGTCAATTGTATAAACAATAAATTCGGCCACGTCGCGGTGAGCGACATAGCCTCCTCGTCCGACGGCCGAGAGGCGACTGATTTTCTTCGCCTCATCGCCTGAGTGCCCGTATATAACCAGAAATTATATTTTTACGATTTTCTAATAAAATACTGCACCTAATAAAAAACCCTTCTGTAGAATTATTAAGTACATGATTCTTAAGTAACAAAAAAAAAATCACTATTGTATGTAGTAAAATTACATAATTATATACGATTTTTGTACGCGAAAAGAGGTCCAGGTAAATAATTATTTCTCTTTATTTAGAGAGTTTTATGCAATTATCTCTCAGTCACATTAATAAACTAAATCCGAGTTACAACATATATTTATTTGATATTTTTAACGTAACTTTAAGGTATACTTGATAGCACATGAAAACGGCCGAATTTTTCTGGGATCCCCTTAAAGGTCAAGTAATAACTTGTCGTCTTGATATAATTATTTATTGATAATTACTCATTATCTAACGACTAGCTTCTGCGCGCGACTTTATCGGCGTGGACTCCGCTCCTATTGGTCTTAGCGTGATGACACATAGCCTATAGCCTTCCTCGATAAATGGGCTATCTAACACTGAAAAAAAATTTCAAATCGGCCTAGTAGTTCCAGAGATTACCGCGTTCAAACAAACAAACAAACAAACAAACTCTTCAGCTTTATATATTATCTTGATATAATTATTTATTGATAAATAAAATCAATATCTAACGACTAGCTTCTGCGCGCGACTTCGTCGGCGTGGACTCCGCTCCTATTGGTCTTAGCGTGATGACACATAGCCTATAAGCCTTTCTCGATAAATGGGCTATCTAACACTGTAAATTTTTTTCAAATCGGCCCAGTAGTTCCAGAGATTACCGCGTTCAAACAAACAAACAATCTCTTCAGCTTTATATATTAGTATAGATATAAAATGATGACATCAGGCTGATAAGGAACAGTGGTCCAGCTGTGTGTTTATCTGTTACAATGCAGTTATTATGAAAAGACGTCTCATGCCCTTTTCTTATTTAGAAACTAGCTTCTGCGCGCGACTTCGTCGGCGTGGACTCCGCTCCTATTAGTCTTAGCGTAATGATATATAGCCTATAGCCTTCCTCGATAAATGGGCTATCTAACACTGAAAGAATTTTTCAAATCGGTCCAGTAGATCCTGAGATTAGCGCGTTCAAACAAACAAACAAACAATCAAACAAACAAACTCTTCAGCTTTATTATATTAGTATAGATATATATTTTTATTTTTGTTATCTCATGTAAATTAAATTCTCGTGTAATTAGTACGAATTCAAGCGTTTATTTTGGAAGTCCATTTCAATATTTACTGTTGTAATAAAGCGTTGGATAATCCAGTCACGTTATAGTTTCACCTCGGAATGAAACGGAATAAACAAAAATTTTTTGTAAATCTTTATTTAGATAGTCTAAATATTTTCTCAAAAGTCACCCCAACGGTTGCCTGCACAAATTATTTCCTACCCAAGTTAGAATTTTTTTTTGGTGCTTTTTACTTTCTGGACACTTTATGAGGTAGACGTCATAATTGTGACTAAGTGAAGAATTCGCCAGTCGTCTCTTTGTCCACTCAATTGCGAGTAGGTACGAATAGAATCTGCTTTGAACCTCAGAGGTTAATTAGTGTGATTAGGGTTGCCAAACGGTATTTAGTAGTGTACTACAATTTATCATAAGACAAGCTGTCTAGCGGAAATTAAATTTTAGCAATAACTCTTAACTACGTAAAAGCTTGTGTCCTTAATTCTGATATTTTATTATACTTTTAAAGCATATTATGTATTTTACCCGATGAGATATTTTTAATCAAACGTTTAAGTTTACTTTTTCATAGCTCGTATTTAATTAATTGTATTTCGCCCAAAAAATTTGGCAACCCTGAATTTGATCATTAGAGATTTTCATACAGCGTAAGAATTGATTGTGTTACTGTAATAATTATCTGTCTGGCCTGTTGGCGCAGTTGGTATTAATCCTGCTTTCTTCTCCAGAGTCATAAATTCGATTCTCTCCCCGAGCGTTGGTGTAATATAATATTTATATCTATGACAAAAAATATCACAGTTGACTTAGAAACAGATGACCTTGTATATACATATGTTGAACAAAAAAAAAAAACGGTAAGAACGAATTCGGGTTTTTACCAGATTTCACGCTCGAGAAATCCTAAATTAGAGGGTACGTTTGTTATCTAGTAATGATACACAAAATAACCCATTATCTAAATACCAAAGTCGAAAAAAATTAACATACAAAAATAGTACAAAAGCTGACCTATTTTGTAAAACATTCAGATTCCAGCGCTTCGAAAAAGATTCTTGACCTTTGACATTCGAGCTATAAAAAGTCTAAAAATACCCGATGCATTCATCTGCTGAAATTCTGTGCAGAACATTTTAATCAATAAGAGCTTTTATTAAATCTATGGAATTGCCTAGCTTTACTCTTTGACCTAGTTCATATAAAATCGGTGGCGTCTTAATTTGTAAGCATAAATGCACGAATAAACGATTATGACAAGCAAAATTTTAAAAATTGGATTTTTAACAGACTTCGGAACAATAAATTTCGAATTTCATGTTTTTTTGTCAACTTATCTTTAAAAAAAATATATTTTTTGGAGTGATAGTAGTGTTGGGAAAAACGTGTTTGAAGTTTTAAGTACGTACAGTTAGAACTATAAATATTCTAACTTACCTTTAATCTGCGATATTTGGTCATAGAGTACACCTTCCTCCTCTTTTTGAGTCTTTCAGAATTTTTTTTTCTGCAATCTTGGCCTTTTTGGTGATTTTGAGCGATCCATTTTTCGCCACGTTTTTCTACGTAAATATGCGCCTTCCGTCCAATAAAGCTTCCCATGATTGTCATTTTTTTTAATTCCTGGGAACCCATTATTGAGTGTTATAACAGCCAAAAAACTCACAAAATTAAGCTCGTCTGGCAGCCCAATCGAATTTCTGCTATGCAGAATTTCAGCGACCGAAATTACGCGACTCACAACTCACAAAATTACGCTCGTCTGGCCTCACCCTTAAGGAAATAATTTATTTAAAAAAAAAAGAAAATCGAATGTTTGAATCTATGAAAATAGAGAACCCTTAAGACTAATAGATTTTTAAAATCAAATTTATGATAAGAACCTTTTGAGAGAAATCTACTTAGACAAACAAGAATAATTTAAGGCGTTGATGTAACTTTAGATATTAATAATGATTTATTTTTCCTTTCAGCGTTACAAAACTGCGAATCGCTACTGGAACAAGAAACCGCAACTTGCGTGGACCTTACCGTGAAAGGGCAGAGCATCGTTTTGTGCCCCGGGACCATCGACAATAGCCACTTTAATGGACATTCTGGGGTTATCAAGTCTGGTCTATGTCACCTGGCTATACCTCGAGGTTGGTCATGGGGAGGACCGGCGTCCCCATTCTTCCCCATCTGGGTCGAACTAAAAGTGCCCGATTGACAAGAAATGACAATCCGAATTAGAAACGATCCATTAATTTACTGTGCAACGACAGCTCTAATACTGTTGCTACAATTTCTCTTATTCCATTGGCTATTTTAGGGTGGCCATGTTTACCAAATGTCACTTTTGCCGCCAATTCCTGACGTTCTCCTTTTCGAACCCGATTTATGTTTTTTAATTTATTCGCCGTAAGCATAGATAAAGAAAAAATATATTTTTAATAATCGATGCCATGTTTACAATTCTTAAAAAAAAAGTAAGTAATCAATTAATTGTAAGAAGATCTGTATATTTTGTGTACATTAAGTTGTTTATGTATTATAACAATTATTTTTATTATGTCAAAGAGATGTATTTCTGTATATACATGTATTTTTAAACTTTAACTATTACCTACGTGGTTTATTGAAATATTGTTTTATTATTAAAATTTTATTTGGTGAGATGTACTTGCGTCCTTTTTAGCCTAAATTATTCTTAACGATTATAATTACATTTAAATACTGCAAATTCATCCGTAACTCTGCTTGATACACTACAACATAACATTTTTTTAAATATTTAAATCATAATTCTCATATCGACTTTTCAAGACTAATGAAAAATTGCCAAATGATATTATGAAATGTTTATTGTGTCAAGAAAAATGAAATAGTAGATTAATTAAATTTTCAATTCGATTTGACTTAAGCTTGGCATTTTGTAGATCATAATGAAACTTAAAAAAAAATGCAAAAACTAAAACAGCGTACCTGATAATATGATTTCCTTCGTAGACCGTTACTACATTGTTCTATATGATATTAAATGTTGAAAATATGAATAATTAATATTAATTGTCCGTATCGATATCGATTATCGATCATGATAATCGATAATCGACAGCCCTGTTCAACTTCCGATGTCTACCTGACGATCTTTGTAAGTGTGATAGTTTATTAAATGTGTATAAATCTTCAAAATGTAATTGAGATTTAATTCATTAGTTACACCATGATACCATTGATGTGTCATCCAAAAGTACTTCAAAATTTTGAAAAATCAGAATGATATCGGAAGTAATAAACAATAAGAAGAGACTCAACTTCAAAATACTAAGCATGTATGTATATATTGTATAGAATAATGTATTAACGCTGTTAGGATGTTAGAAATAATAAAATATTTAAAAAAAAAAACGATAATTACCTAGAGTTTAATAATTATTAATCTATTAAAACTGAGATCTACTTAATATTTTTGTATTAATCTATAGTGAATTGATCTCGTATTTATTGAAGAATATCAGGTAATGTTAGAAGATTAAAAAAGTTGATGAAGTTCCTTAAGCTTTCATCTAAATGTGTGAATAATTTCAAATAAAACCTTCAAATGCTACTAATAAAGAAAAAAGTTTTAAATTAGTCTATGCCTAGGAATTCATATTTGAAACGAACGCATCAAAATTAATTGTTCAATGAAAAAATTAAAAAAATGTCTTCTATAAAGTCAACCTTAGCCTCACTTCGCTCCCTAGAAAAAATTAATAAATTTTTTATCTGTATTGTAAATGGATAATTATGTCTTCAAGCAAATATGCCTTCCTTGTTTTTAAACTTTTAAAAGTAAAAAATTTAATTTGATCTTCATTATCGCAATAATTGTATTACCTATTTTGTGATAAAAAAAAAATGTAATTTATTTATTATGTTTATTATATTTTAAGTGTTACGTGTTACCGTGGTGTAATTTATTTGGTGGATTGAAATAAATAAATCAGAATTAAATATATAATTTTCATTTTATTTTTTCCTCAAAACATAAAAAAAAATATATATCAAGTCAAGTATAATGACAATTTATTTTGACATAATAAAAGTAAGCTTCATCGTAATATTTAATTGCTTTTTAAATTTCTCGAATAACTCAAGATAGTACTTATAATATTTTTTAATCTCTAAACAAGATCAGTTATGTTACAAGAGACGAAGAAAATCGAATCCATGCTTTTTAATTACGAAACAACTTATAATACTGATTTCCGTTTCGGTGAAATTCGCGAATATCCTAAAACTGTCTATGTACCCAAGCCATCTGGCGGAGGTCGCGGTAAACCAGCGTATAGAAACATTCATACCTTAACGGAGTGGAAGGGAGATTTGCCGCCGTTTAGTCTTCTTCACAGACCTAAGGATGTGGTGCGAACAAACCCCAATAATGTGCAGCCACATTTTGTGAGTTGACTTGCGTTTGTCGCCTTTTAAGTATAACTACGTTTGTTCAATATGTTGTTAAGCGTAGGTATTTGAGATTTAAATTATAGGTAAAAAAGCAAACGTTTAAATATTATAACCTGCATCTTAAATGACTTATCAGGTATTCGTGATAACAACCGAGGCTACGACTGCGTTCTTTAGGTGTGTTCTTTACGTTCTTGTCCCATGGCACAAGAATACAAGTCCCATGTTCAAATGCCAAAATTCACTCATAGCGGGAATCAAAACTGACCGCCCGGTATAATGGAACTTTTATCACTAATATACCAGAATATATTAAATACTATAAGAGTTCGTTAGTATTTTGCGCCATTTTTGGCGCGAACTCATGTATTTTGCCCATAGTCACCACGCTAGGCACTAGTAGGCATACGGGTTGGTGACCGCAGGGCTGGCTTTGCCGCACCGAAGACCTGCTGCCCGTCTTCGGCCTATGTATTTCAAAGCCAGCAGTTGGATGGTTATCCCGCCATTGGTCGGATTTTTAAGTTCCAAGGTGGTAGTGAAACTGTGTTATCCCTTAGTTCGCCTCTTACGACACCCACGGGAAGAGACGGGGTGGCTATATTCTTTACTGCCGTAGCCACACAGCAGATACACAATATAATGTATAATGTTAATTAATGTAGGAAAAACCTAAAGATGTATACAGAGAACACGCACAAAAGACACGTCCTCGTCTAGTAATGACGCCGGCAGTGAGTATGGACGACATAGCGGACGAGCGCGCTCGTCAAATCCTCTGCACCGATATGTACACCAGTGATATGAGCCGCGGTATGCGAGAGGCGGTGAAGCCTTACAAGAATGTGTGTGCGCCCTTACCTGGGAGACCAGCACCTTCAAATCCTGTAAATATAAAATTTACCGAAGTTTTAGTTTAAGTTGCGTAGATATTAGTTTTTCCTGCAAAGATAATAATTGTATCATGATAAAATCTAACATACAAGAGTCTCGTTCCACTGTGTCTGTGGTCGCACTCCTCCGAAACGCCCCGACCGATTTTAATGATGTTTTGTGTATATTTGGTAAGTATGAAAATAGGTCTATGTGATTGTAGTCTCTATCCAGTTTTTTTTGTTTAAACCACGCGTTTCTCAGATCGCAAAACATGACAACTTCTATCGGTTACTTCTGTTGTACAATCCAATATCACACGTGAACATAAAAATATTAGATGCATGTGTTTATGTACCTATCTAGGTCGCTTGATTTAAGTATAAGTAATGACTTTATTCACATCTCTAGATTGCTCTGCCCAAGTTGCAGCCTCCGTACGTGTCTCCAGAATGGCGAATGGACTCCGTTTCTTGGGACAGTAAACAACTGCGTGCCTATTGTGACCCTACTAAAGAGTTTTGGCTTGCACGAGATGCGTCTAGGTAACAATTCATACAAGTTTGTTTTCTCTTATTTTCATTCTATTGTTAGCAATTTATACCAACACAAAGTTATCAAATAGAAAATCAATAATAATTATTATCCCATTGATAACCTAGTGGGTACCTACTTTAGAAAATAGTTTTATGATTAAGAATATCTGATGGTGTATCATGTATGTTTCAGGCGTAAAGCACATAATCAAGTTATAAAACCAAGTTCCCAAGAAGTTACAAATAAGAAGAATTAATTATAGATCTAGAAGCTGAAACTACGTTTCTTTAAGTGTGTTTCAAATTTATTTTAGAAGTAATGTTTTAAGTTAATTTTAATTTAGAAGTTGTATGTTAATTTAATAAAATTTAATAATAAATAAAATATTTAAATATTTTAGTTTTTTATTTATTTAGTACTATGATATGTACTTAAGAGCAAGATGGGCACGGGTACTTTAATCCATCATCATCATCATCACTTCAGCCTATCGCAGTCCACTGCTGGACATGGCCTCGCCAAGTTCGCGCAACTGCTCGCGCATGGACAAATGCAGATCAAATTCTCATACCGATTTATTTTTGATGGAAAAATGAGTAAGTTAACTATAAAAATAAATTAAAAACTGAATTACTTTGAGTTTGAAGCGTTTAATATTATTATTATTAAAATTTATACAATTTTATTTTAGTAATTTTATATTATTTGTATATGTATTATGTACTTACGTACCTATAGTAAAAAAATAATAATATTGTATTAGCACACGCGCACTTCATAACATTCTATTTTGACATCAATTTTGACAATACTTTTAAAATTCAATTTATTTTTATTTCTTTTGAGAATATTTTTTATTTAATTTACCAATAAATATGCCCGATAAATATGAAAACATGCTCTTTAACTACGAAACATCAAATAAAACTGATTACCGTGACGGTGAAATTAGACCGATGGTTAAAACTGTCTACAAAGAGAAAACAAATTGTTTAAGAATTAGGCCTCCGCCTTTAAAATATATTCATACACTGACAGAATGGAAGAAAACGAATATTCCCTCAGATTTATTTGTCAGACCAAAGGAAATCATTCGAACAAACCCGCACGATATCCAACAATACTTTGTAAGATAAGTTAATTATTTGTTATATTAGGTAATAATAAAAAAATATAGTCAAAAATAATTCGGGCTTTTGTGATAATTCGGGGGAGAATTTTATTCCAACGTTCAGGTATTTATTTAGCCATATGTGAGTAATTTTCAAAGACAATTCCAGGAAAAGCCTCCTGATCTAGACTGGGAACTGGCGATGAAAACTCGACCTCGTCTTGTCATGACACCAGCGATTAGTGTTGACGAGATATCTCCGCCAGAGTAACTGTTACATTTTATTACTTTTACAATCTATACTAATATATAAAGCTGAAGAGTTTGTTTGTTTGGTTGTTTGTTTGTTTGTTTGTTTGTTTGTTTGTTTGTTTGTTTGTTTGAACGCGGTAATCTCTGGAACTACTGGGCCGATTTGAAAAATTCTTTCAGTGTTAGATAGTCCATTTATCGAGGAAGGCTATAGGCTATGTGTCATCACGCTAAGACCAATAGGAGCGAAGTCCACGCCGACGAAGTCGCGCGCAGAAGCTAGTACCAAATACATGTGGAATATTTTAAATTCGCACCAGTGTTGCCAACCCAGATTTGCTGTTTTTACATCGATGTCCCTGTTTTCTGTTTCATTTGTAATTTTTACTGTTTTTCAATTAGCTTTCAGCGTCACCTATTACGCTATGTAATATGTTTTGATAACCACTATATAATAATACACAATGATACTAGATGGCAGTATGTAACTATGTACTCTTGTCGGGATTCGAATAAGGAATTCCCCGACCTGAGTCTTATGTGATTGACACTCATATTTTTATGCACTGGAAAATCATGTACAAAATTCTCCAAAACGTATTTTTCGGATATTTCAAAACATTTCAAACATTCACAAATATAACCATTGTGTGAATTTTGTGAATCGGTGAAGATACTTTTGTGCTTACCACACAGCAGCGCCACCGCGGAAAGATTATTTTCAGCTATAAATATTTTGAAAACTAAATTACGCAACAAAATATCGACTACAAAACTATTAAAGGAGCCTTACACACTTAACACACTAAATCCGAAATAACTGATTGCTATTCATTTGAAGTCAAAAAGGCACATAAAGAAAAACAATAATATACAGGGTGGGGATTATAATACAACGATAACTTGGACAGCGTATATGTAATGACATTCCAAGCCCACATACAAAAAATCAATAAAATACATCCAGTAGTTTAGTCACAAATTATGATTTTCCATTTTTTAAAATTTCTACGTATGTATTAGACTAAAGACCTGACCTACCCTAAAACCGGCGGTTAACGACTCAAGGACAGCTATTATTATTTTTAAAATCATAGATTAAGAAATGGATATGGCATCGACTGCCACAAAAAGGCACAATTTTTAATCATTGCCATTTAGTGACAGTTCGCAGACCAAATAATATTATAATAACTAATGTTTAAAAAAAAATAACTTATTCAGTATCGGCTACTGATCAGTTCTGCATATTTAAAAAAAAATTGATGGTTTGAGAAAATTTAAATCAAATAGTTTTTTATTCAATTTAATTTTAAATGCGTAACAATTTATTTTAATTTACTTTTCTAACTTACTATTTTTTATTCAATCAAAATAATGAAGTTTTGTAGGTACAAGCACATAGCATTTCTGTGCGACTTTGCGGCCGCAATCCGAAGGTCACGCGCGATGGCGCGTGTAACAGGTCAGTGATCCTATACTTACAAAAATGATGTTATAAAATTTTATTAAATTAAATTGAATTAGTTTGTATGAAAAAATCTTTTTTTTTATTTTGATGTTAGGACTTATCTGATGGTTTTGAAATACTTCTTTATACTAGTACTAACGGTGTTTTCAATTATCGTTCTATTGTCATCCCCACATTGTATATGATTTTAAAAAGGAAAATGAGTTTGAAAATACTGAAGATGAGCCAATTGATAATGAAAGTGAAAAATAATTTTACTTTGATATTATTTATTTTTTTGTAAGTTGTGATAAATATTAGAATATAACTAATTAACTATGTATGTGAGTCCTGATAACTAATAAAAGTAGGTGATTGTTTTAATTATACGAGGAAAGTATGAAATCTGCCTTTTTTACTTTACCTACTGTTTTCTCCTGTTTTTTTATTGGTTATCTGCTGTTTTTTAGTTTCTTGGGGTTGGCAACACTGATTCGCACTGTTTGCGTGATGCAGAAACTGCTGAAAAATTCGACATTAGGTAGTTGAAATGGTTTTCGCCGAGTTGAATCACATTTACATAATAGGTATAGGTATATTTGCTTTTTTGTATTAAAAACTTAATAGAATGAAGATTTTAATTTTCTATTTTATTTGAAACTAGCTTCTGCGCGCGATTTCGTCGGCGTGGACTCCGTTCCTATTGGTCTTAGCGTGATGATACATAGCCTATAGCCTTCCTCGATAAATGAGCTATCTAACACTGAAAGAATTTTTCAAATCGGCCCAGTAGTTCCAGAGATTACCACGTTCAAACAAACAAACAAACAACCAAACAAACAAACTCTTCAGCTTTATATATTAGTAATAGACTAGCTGTGCCCGCGACCTCATCCGCGTGGAATTTAACAAAAAAGTTATTGATCAGTTCGCAAAGTTATAAAATAAAACATTTCTAAAATAAAAATAGCCTAAGTTGCTCTTTTTTACATCAGATATCTGCTAGTGAAAGTCCGGTCAAAATCGGCCCAGTCGTTTCAGAGATTAGCCGCAACAAACAGACAGACAGATAAAAATTTTAAAAATTCATATCCATTTAGTAAAAAGCGGTTATTTTAATATTACAATCATACTCCGGTTTTATTTATTTGTATAGATAAAATACAATAACTTAGTTACGTATGTATAATGTAGGAAAAGAAAACTTCTAGTCAATGATGTTTATTCTACGACTGCTCAAAGAGCGATGCGTGAGGGTATACCGCCAGTATCATCTGAAGGCAGCGTGTCAGCTCCACTTTCTGGAACACCAGCTCCAGCAAATCCGGTTGGTACCTACTACTGTATCATGTCCTGAGCCCAAGAATAGTTCGGAAGAAATCCCTGTTTCAGCGATAAAATTGCCTTTGTTCGTCTTTTTAACCAACTTCAAACAAAGAGGAGGTTCTCAATTCGACTATATTTTTACTGGGTGGACTGATTTCGTTTTTTAATCGAAAGGTCGTACTTGTCATGTAGTCCCATTTAAATTTAATTGAGATCTGACAAGTAGGTACTTTTCGAGCTATACTATACTATTTTTTTCGTCGTTTTCGTCGTAAGTTGTATTACTTATCGATGTAATTAGTCGTTTTTTTTTGCGAGCAAATACAATTATTGTACCTACATCAGTTTTCTTTGTATTTGGGTGTAACATAAAGAATGTAAGTATTACAATAAAAAGGATAAAGTAGGGCAAATAAGAAGAATCTTGATCAATAATATTTACGATAAATTAGGTACACTTCAGTTAAATATTCGGCAAATAAAACGATAGTTAGGTCGCTAGGTATATATTAATCTGAGAAACGTATTGTAGGTACCTACTGCATTCTGTCCCTTGTCATATCGCTTGAATTTGATTTAAAAATATCTACGTAAGATACATCCATTTAAATGTTTTCACATATAAAAGTTATACTTATTAATTACTTCTTCATTTAGATAACACTCCAAAAGCTAAAACCGCCATACGTGTCTCCGGAATGGCGTATGGAGTCGGCCTCGTGGGACGGACGGCAGCTGCGAGCTCACTGTGACCCAGACAAAGAGTTCTATCTCGCTAGAACTCCAAAGTAAGTATCCAGACAGGCGACACTTTATAAATAAGGTTTACTATGGCGTGCCGATACAACCACATAGCGTACATTTGTATAATAGCCCCATATACTGACCTTTTCGCGTTGTCTGGAATTGGTCTAGGCGTTTGTGCTTGTCTATTGTGTCCCCCCATACAGGAGTAAATATACCAAAAGTCGTCTAGGAGATATGTTATAGTTGTTTTAAAGATAATCCCTTTTCTATGTATGTTTGTTTTTAATGATCTATACTAATATTATAAAGAGGTAAAGTTTATAACTTTGTTTGTATATACGGGGTAATCTTCGCAAATACTGATCCGATCATGAAAATTCTTTCGCTAACAGAAAGCTACACTATTCAGGAGTGACAAGATAAAAGGAAAAAGATAAAAATATATAAAGATTTTAAATCAGCAGGATTTGAACCTGCGCCCTCTGACGTGCCGTGTCAACAATTCAATCTAATCAAGCATTATTATTTGCCTTAGAAATTAATTGGTGATTTTAAAACATTTATATTTATCTGATTTGCTGAAAATAGTGAGAGTGTATTGTAACATATCAAATTTCACCGTACCCTTCTTATGTGAAATGGATTATAACGCCCAACGAAGTGGGCACGGGTCGGCTAGTGTGTAATAAAGACAATAATTACTGAATAAAAATTACCATCAAAAAATGAAAATTAGCAAAACGTTTTCGGAAATATTGTGTTCAAAGATTTTTATGGATCATTCATAGATCTAAAGTTATTCTAGAAGTTAAAAGAACTTTTAACGGCATAGATTAAAAAAATAAGTTATATCATTTTTATCTTTAAAAAAAACAAACATTTTAGATGTTCGGCGTGTGATGTGACAGCTGCGCTAGAATTGCAGAAAAAGATGAAGAAAAAATAAAACCACGTTTCACCAAACCTTATCAATTTTATTGAAAATAACTCTTGTATAAACATTAAATGGAAAGAGAATAATTGATATTTTTTTCATTTTTTCAATTATGTTTATTTTGATATAATTATTTGAATAAAAATAAAATCTTTTTTTTTGGTTATTGGGAATATTAGATCACAGAAATGCTAAATATTTGTTTAAATATTCGAGAAACTATTAAGAGGAAAGGATACTGAATAGACTTTTGAAAAATAGGTATTTGAATAAAATATTCCTGTTTCACTGACTATTGCTGTTAGCCGCTACCGCGCCTCCCGCAAGCCCCGCACTGCTTTGTCTATGTGTGAGTGGCGTGGTGTTAGTGTGCGTGTGCATTTCACCCGCGCTTCGCGTCATGCTATTTTTCTGTATTTTACTTGTTTCATTTGATTAGCCCGTTGGCGCAGTTTGTGGTGGCCCTGCTTTCTGTTCCGCGGGTTGCGGGTTCGTTTCCTGCCCGAGTCTGGGTGTAATATTTGTATTTATATACACATTTATGTGTATTATTTCTATGTATATTTATAAAAATATACATACATATATACATATAGTTATAACAGTCGGCTATTACCTGTAACACAAGCATTAAGTTGCTTACCATAGGAACAGACGACCGCATTTTTACATATTTATTTATTTTTATTTATTTAATTTTTTCTGCTTCGTTCTTCTGTTACTCGGCTTACTTTTATTGGATTTCGTAAACTACTTAGTACTTATTATTTTGAATTATTGTTTGTTAATTCATTGGATTGTTATCTACATAACTGTATTTTGGTAAGTAATTATTGAAATACTTAGGTATTTTATTTATGAATTAGGTATGTAATTACATGGTTGAGGTGTATGTAAGAATGGGTGTTGAGATACATACATATAGTGTACATGATAAATGTATTGTAGCCATACATACATAGTAATTAATATGTTTGTCTTAGTATAATAATAATAATATACTTTGTTGTACATTTAGATAAAGAACAAAATTTACATTACAAGCAATTATAGTCACAAATTGTACAACCAGGCGATCTTATTGCTAAAAAGCAATCTCTTCCAGACAACCTGATAATGAAATGGATATCGCTTTTCAGATGGGCAGGTGGTAATTAGGGCATCGAAACTCGGTTCAATTTTGAAAACCCGGGTTTTCGGGTCTAAGAGTAATCAAAACCCGGGTAGACCGGTTTTTTCGAGCATTTCGATCTTTTTATTGTATTTTTTTTAAAATACACTAATCTGCGTTTATATATCGATTTCCTACAATGAGTGCAAAATATAAAGGATGAGGAATAATTTAAATAAATGAAACAGTACTTTACAAATTACAAAAACATTTTACATACATAAATACAATCACACCTCTCCCATAAGGGTAGGCAGAGACCACTTCTTTCCACTTGCTATGATCCTTACATATTTGTTTCTTTATACAACTGCATTTATTCTACTTTCATGTTTTTTCTGCCATACCCAAATTTCACTTTCATACATGAGTGTCGGAACCAACACCCCCCTATGCACAGCCAAACGAGCCTTATTAGACACCTTCCGACTGCTCATAAAGGAGTGCAAAGCTCCATTCATCATGATTCCTGCATTCATTCTTCTTTAAATATCACTCTCACACTTTCCATCTCTTGTAAACTTTGAACCCAGATACACTAAACTCATTCACCTGTTCAATTTGTTCATCTCCAATCACGCTATTGCAGTCTGTCACTGTCTCATGTCTTTCAAACACCATCACTTTCGTCTTCTTTACATATCATCTTCAGTCAGTCAGTCAGTTCAGCCTATTGTAGTCCACTGCTGGACATAGGCCTCCCCAAGTTTGCCCCAGACATCCCGGTTTACCGCAATCCTCATCCAGCCTATACCGGCAATCTCACATAGATCGTCGGTCCAACGGGCCGGAGGACGTCCCACACTGCGTTTGTCAAGACGCGGTCCCCACTAAACTCTCAGGACACGTCTGCTCCAACGGCCATCGGTCCTGCGACACAGATGACCAGCCCACTGCCACTTCAACGTGCTAATTCTGTGGGCTATGTCGGTTACTTTCGTTCGCTCGCGGATAGTCTCATTTCTAGTCCTATCTTTGAGAGAAACCCCAAGCATAGCCCGTTTCATTGCGCGTTGAGCGACTTTAAGCTTGTGGACCAGTCCCTTCGTCAGTGTCCACGTCTCGGCTCCGTATGTCAACACAGGCAGGACGCATTGCTCGAAAACTTTTGTCTTTAAGGATTGCGGAATCTTCGAAGTGAAGACTCGACGAAGCCTGCTAAACGCCGCCCAGCCCAACCGAATCCTCCTATCAGCTTCCTTCTCGAAGTTGTTTCGGTCCAGTTGAATGGTGTGGCCAAGGTAGACATAATCCTGAACAACCTCGAGAATGATACCGTCAACCGATACCGGTCTCGGTATGACTTGGTTTTTAAACATAACTTTCGTCTTGTCCAAGTTCACACAGAGACCGACTCGTCGGGAGGACTCGTTTAGACCGGTCAGCATTTGGCCTAGCTCATCCAACGTCCCTGCAAAGATGACGATATTCATCTTCATTCCCTTTTTAACAATAGCTCCACTCACAGCAGTTACTATAATTTCCTGCAACTTCTCGGCCGAAGACGCAATTAATACTTGGTCATCAGCATAGAGAAGATATTTGTCGAGTAACTCCTTCATTCTCAACCCACTTTCATTCTCTTTTAAATCTGTCAAGCAATTGTCCATTAATAGATTAAACAGCCACGGTGACGTTACACATCCCTGTCTAACACCTTTTTCGATATTAAACCATTCAGTGTGCGCCCCGTTTATCCTTACACAAGCACTAGAATTTCTATAAAGAGATTTCAGTGCTCGTATGAGGGTACTGCTCACACCGTATTCGGACAGTGCTGACCACAATTCATTCCTCACCACTCTATTACCGCTGGACCGATGATCTACGTAAGATTGCCGGTGTAGGCTGGATGAGGATTGCGGAAAACCGGGATGTCTGGCGCAAACTTGGGGAGGCCTATGTCCAGCAGTGGACTGCAATAGGCTGAACTAACTAACCATCATAGGCTTTTTCTAGATCTACGAACGTGCAATAGACCTTCTTATTTTTAGCCAAACATTTTTCGGCTATGCACCGTAAATAAAAGACCTGATCCGTACATCAAAATCCCTTTCTAAAACCCGCTTGTGCAATTGTGCATCCCATACTCTTTCGTCAGTTTCGTTCACAACCCTTTCAATGAACACTTTTGCACACAATTTACCGATTCATGTCCTGAGATGGACGCGCGCGATCCATTTAACTTGCATGACTTGTTTTAATGGTAGGAACGTAGCAACAAAGCTACTTTTTACGTAATAAATAATAATTTATCAAAGCGTGTTTTTATTCCATTTACTTATTATTGCATTCGGTGGCTTAAACTTAATAAATAACAAAAACAAAAGTATAAGAAAAAAACCCGAAAAACCCGAAAAACCCGAAAAACCCGAGTTTTTAAAAATCAAACCCGGTTTTTTTTTAATCCTCAGAACCCGGGAAAACCCGGGTTTTTTCGGTCCGGGTAAACCCGGGCTCGATGCCCTAGGTGGTATATAAATATAAATACATAAGCAAAAAAAGAATACATAACAATCATACATAGGTACATACACACATACGTACGCAACAAAATAAGTATAATAATAATAATAGTATACATATAAGTTGTAATGTCTCATGTTTGTCGCGGTTATACGTAACACATGCATTGGGACGATATAAAAATGTTTAAAAATAGTAATAAAAAAAAACAAATGAGATGCTGGTGACATATACATATTATAAATTACTAGCTTCTGCGCACGACTTCGTCGGCGTGGACTCCGCTTCTATTGGTCTAAGCATGATGATACATAGCCTATAGCCTTCCTCGATAAATGGGCTATCTAACACTGAAAGAATTTTTCAAATCGGACCAGTAGATCCTGAGATTAGCGCGTTCAAACAAACAAACAAACAAACAAACAAACTCTTCCACTTTATTATATTAGTATAGATTATTTTATTGATGTCTTTTTAGTTAGGCAAATAACGTAATAATACCTAATAATAAGCGCTTTATTTGCGAAACACACTGAAATACAAATGATGAACATAAGATAAAAATTAGTATACTTATTACAAAAAAAAAACATCAAACTAAATGTGGAAGAACAAACTATAAATAAAAAGAAATAATAATAATAATAAAAAAATTTGAAACAACTGAACTCAGAACTAACAATAGACATTAAAAATAATAGTCACTAATAAAGGTGGCAGTGTGTCTCACAAAAAGATAAGTCCTTGGCTTCAGTTAGGGATAAACCCTAACACAGATTTTCAGGACCACCTATTCATTTTTTATTTAATTATTTTGTGGTTGATAAAGAATTTTTAACCGATGAAGAAAAACAGAGGAGGTTCTAAAGTCGCCACGTATATTTTTTTATATGTTTGACCATGCATAACTCATTACAGAGTAGTCCGAATTTAATTTAAAAAAATATTGGAAAGGCTATAACGAAGTTACTGCTATTTTATTTTGTGGAGCCCTAAAGGAATCATTTACAAAAAAATTGGTAATTGTGTTTGCTCGCAAACGAAACAAAACCGACTTCAATTACATCGACAAGTAATAGAACGTAATAAGACGAAACAATAGTCAAGTAAATACGCGCTATTAAAGATTACTCAAAAAGTTGTAATCAGATCTCGATCTAATTTAAACAAGACTAAATGACAAGTATTAGCTTTCGATTAAAATAAGAATCATCAAAATCGGTACACCGAGTAAAAAGTTATGCGGTATAATACAACGTAGGTCGACGAAAAAGTAGTCAAGTAAATACGCATTATTAGATACTAGCTGCTGCTCGCGACGTCGTCTGCGTGCGTTCACTGCTCGTTCCCCGTAGGTGATAGCGTGATAATATGTAGCCTATGTTCTGACCCGACTTCTTAATAATATTCGTGCCAAATTTGAAGTAAATCCATGCAGTACTTTTTGAGTTTATCCCGGACATACATACAGACAAACAGACAAACAGACAAAAATTCTAAAAACTACATTTTTGGCTTCGGTATCGATTGTAGATCACACTCCAAGTATTCTTTTAAAAAAATATTCAATGTACAGTTTTGACTTTCCTACCATTTTATTATATGTATAGATAACTCTAAAAGTACTTGTGCGATCTCAATTAAATTAAAATGGGACCATATGACACGCAACACCTTTCAATTAAAACAAAATTGATTGAAATCGGTCCACCCAGTCAAAAGTTCTGAGAACATACATTAAAAAAAATACAGTCAAATTGAGAACCTCCTCCTTTTTTAAAAGTCGGTTAAAATGAAAGATGCTTTCTGGAATTTAATAGAACCAATATTAGAAAAATTTTACTATGATTGCCTTAAGGGAAAGGAAAGGAAATAATTAAATAACTCTTTACCTACTTGAACTGAATAAAATAATGCTTCTTATTTTGAAATTTTGTAGCTTTATTTAGTTAACCTACTCTTCCTAGTGTCTGTCCGTCAGTCGTTCTACAGTATCCTTCCTTTGCCTCAGTAATAAGACTACCGTTAGCCAAAATTATAGTCAAAGCAAAAACATAAACAACATAATTATTTAAACTATTTACCATAATTATCATTTTTATTTGTCAGAGAAACCCTAGCCCTACCCTACCCCTACCCTTAGCCCAGGTTTGCACAATGTTACAATGAAAACCGCATCCAAATAAGGTTTTATTGTAGTTTATGAAAAGAGAGATTATTTAATTTTGTTAATACGAATTTTTGAAAATATCGACAAAATAATACATCACTAGTGTATCTATATAATTATCGACTATGAGGCATCACTTCGCTGGCGTGTATACGTACTGCTTTGACCCTTCCCTCCCCCAGACCTATCCCACAAACAGCAAGAAAGGGACAACTGCAGCTCAGACCGTTTTAGGTAGATAATTATTGACCAAAACATCATTTCGTAGTCGCCTGTTTTCTCCTCGAAACATGCCAACTTTTTTTTTATTTTTTTTAGGTAAATAAACAAAGCCTTCAGCTATGCCGCTCCGTTTTCTTTTTTTTGTAAATATGAATTATTATTTTTTTATGAGTGTCTGAAAATGTACAAAAAATTAGGCAATATTTCTAGTTTTTGAAGACTCCTACTACCTAATATAATAAGAATATGAAAAAAAACAAAACGTAGGGGCATGGTCATGGCAGGTAAAAGTTTTATTTTACAAAAATATTTGATCTAGTGTCATTATCCAGGGAGAAAACAGTCGAATACGTTTGTATGGAGAAAGAGCTGGTATCCTTTCCTCTTAAGCAGCTCTACCGATACACATAATTAAAAAAATAATTTGAAACGGTCGAGCATTGTTCGAGCAATAAATGTGCAATATTATTATTGACGTCAAAGTGCAATTAGCGTCTTAACACTAAACTCACAAAAATAATGCAACTAACTAGCAATAGATACTATTAAAAAATAATTTGAAGCCATATAAAACATAAATACATCGGTAACATATTTTTGTATCAGCGCGCGTTTTTATTTTTAGTCTAACAGAACTATAATACACTGAATAAATTTAGATGTACGCTCACATAGAAACGCGTAACTTTACATGGCTAAAGGTTTTCAGAACAAAGTGAAAACTCATTTTGACAATTACTATTAGCTTTCCTTACACTTTAAACAATAGTATGTTAACCACATACTTTTATATTACATACCTACATACTTTTATATTATTCGGCAAACTTCGTCAATATTCGGCTTTTTACGACATCCTACTGCTATTCTCAAAATAACGATTCTGGGCATTTTAGAGATTTAATGCATAATATTTTAGATGAACTTTTATTTATTACGTAGTCAAGCAATTATTTATACCTATACTTTTTAAGTTTTTAGTATCATAATAACTATAAAGCTTTGTTTTTAATAACATTTTAAGATTATTTCTAACTTTTATTCGATACATTCGTTAAACCTTTTTACGATTCAGTCTCCTTTTTATCAATAACATTCTTTTATAACAGAGATCTTTCGTTACGCGACTCACAACTCACTAAATTACACTCGTGTGGCCTCGCCCTTAAGAAAAATATTATTGTTTCAGTTTGCGAAAGGGTCACATAATTTTTCTTGAAATAACTATTTCAAATCGATTTTTGAGTATTTCTCACGAAAGATGTACATTTGTGAAAAAAACATGTCTCAAAAGTTTGAGTCAAAATATTAAAATAAAACGATGAAACTTCTTGTAAAATATTTCCGAAGGGTGAAGAAAATATACTCCTGATTAGGATTAGATATTGCAAGGACCTAAAATACTTCATAAAATTGTGTAACGCTTCAAGTTGTCACTATCATGATTTACTCTTCCATACAAAATCTTTTTGTCTCAATGGGTACCAACGACTTTGCCGCTTCAAAAAATACTACATGACGTATGTCTAACGTTCAAATTTTCTGTAATTAGCACCTTCGTATAATCTGGTTTAAGGTTCAGAGATGCTTTTATCCTGCTTTCTTTAAAATAATTGCGTTTCACGCGATAAACAAAATGTCTCACCTTTTTTATTTTTAGTCACGTACTCTTTAGTCACGCCATTTCTCAGTAATTTCTTTAATTTCTGAACGAATCTAAGTATTTTGTACTGACAACTCTAAAATCGTTCCTATTGGACGATGGTAAATGTCAACGCCATATTTTTTTCTCTGTCAAAAACTAGATTCTCTTAGTGCGCCGGCTGTTGTACTATTTCGATACGAGAGAAAAAAAAACTTTTTTCGGGGTAAGTACTTCTTAATTGTATATAAAGTTAATAAAAATGTATGTTAGGATAATTGTTTAAGTGAATTACAATCATTCAAATTCATTATAGACAGAAATCCACTTCTTTTAGAGGTTATGGGTTTTATTTCCTTTTACTGTTTCGTCGTTTTTCGTCACGTAACGAAATAGTATGTTATAAAGCTGGGTGTAGACCACTGACATATATATTACTGCGTAGTTTTTTATTTATTTACCGGGGTTACTTTTCTGAACTGACATCTGTTTGCCTTCTTATTTAGTAGGTAAGGTAAAAGCAATAACTTTTATTTAACGACAAGATAATCAGCTGATCAGTCCAAAAAGCACGGGTAGTTGATGTTTTTTCTGACAAGTTGCAAAACTCGTAGAATAAATGTCTATTATTGCTTTTAATCTCACCAAAAATGGGCAAAAATGTGTCTATGGAGAAACAAGTGTGTTGCTTCGTTTGTTCGTCTTTTATGTACTCCTAAGCCGCTCAACTTTGGAGAGATGTATGTGCTCCGCCGCCAGTAAGGGTGTAGTTATTTAAAGGATATTGGTTTGATTTTACGTAATTTTCACAATAAATTTTTGAGCAGAGTTGTGTGTACAATGGGTTCCCCCATTGTACACACAACTCTGCTCAAATTTTTTTAGGTTAAATAGGAGAGCGAACGATGTTAGGTACTTGGAAATATACAACGTTAAATTAAATTAACTAGCAAAACTTCACAGACGTGACGGGTATCGATATCTAAAGGTAATAAAACAACAATAAACCTGATTTCTTGAAGTGATAATTCAACTATGTTCGAGCATGGTCGTGCGATGTAAGAACTGATCGAAAAAAAAGTTTTAAAATACATGTTTATTCTTGTTTTATTGTGAGTAGATATCTATACCCATCACGTCTGTGAAACTTCGCCAATTAATTTAATTTAACGGTGTATTATTTATACACCATGGTTTGGGGGTCGTTGTGATAGTAGTTAAGATATGTTGTTGTATACCACGCGGCATATAACTAAAACCTGCGCAGTAGTCGTTTTTTAGACGTCCCATACAAATCGAGTAGAGAACCTGGGGAGAACGACGCCATTTTGAGTCAAGTTATTTGCCCAGAAGTAATATCAACATCAGATGACAATATCTTTTTTTATTACAGAAATGCCACCGAAAACAGCTGCCGAAAGGCAGAAAAAATATCGAGAAAAATTAAAACAGGATAATCCAGAAAAATATGAAGAAAGACGTTTAAAACATCTAGAAAAAGTTAAAGAAAACATTAAAAAGAAAAAGATGTCATTAACTGAAGCAGAAAAACAGGAACAGCTTAAAAAATGGAGGAAGCAAAATTTTGATAGGGCTAAAAAGAAGAAAGAAGAGAAAGGAGCTCAAGGTCATTTAAAAGCTGACAATACATCAGCATCACATACTGATAACAATACTGAAAGAAATATTGACCAAAATACCAGATTGCAAAGGTTGATTGTACAAAATATGGAACTGAAAAGAAAAAATTCAAATCTCAGAAGGCAAAATAATCGATATAAGCTCGAAATAATTAACCTCAAAAAGAAATTAATAGAAAACAAGAATAGTGAATCAGCTAAAATTGCAATTGGTGATGAAACCCCGATCAAGAAAACCAACAACTTTCTGGAAGCTACTATACCAACTGCCTCTGCTGAAGAAAAAGAGAAGGTTAAAAAGAAATTGCTTTTGCTGAATACTTTAACAGAGTCCATAAAAATAAATTATGAGATAGCAGAAACTAAGGAAAAGAAAAATGTCTTGAAAAATGTAGCTACGCATGAGATGGTCAATAAATACAAACAGAAAACTAATATCACAAAGGTTCTCGGACTTAAAGGGAGTATTCGATTTCCTAAAACAAGAAGTACTTTGAAACAAAAATATGGACAAGAACTCAATGTTTTTTTTAAAAGGGAAGATGTGAGTCGACATAGCGCTGGAAAGAAGGAATGTGTAACGAAAAATAAAAACAAGATGCAGAAAAGATATTTAACTGAACCATTATACAAGCTTCATAAAAAATATCAAGCTGAAGGCGGGAGAGCATCTTTCCAAACCTTTTGTCGTTTCCGGCCATTTTACGTTGTTCATCCAAAAATCCAAGATCGAAACACATGTGCTTGTGTAAAACATACTAACATGCTATTCAAAACTACAGCTTTGAAGAGATTAGGTGTGCTTCAATCATCGGATTTGGGCCACATTTTAGAAGAAGTTACTTGCTCCACATCGTTCAGATGTTTTTACTCAGAGTGCATGGACTGCAAAGATAAGATCCCAGCCCTTAACTCAACTATAGATGCAAACCTCCCCATTCAGTGGCTGCAGTGGAAAATTATAACACATACATAATATACTAAAGTCACCAAAGGAAAATGTGAAGAAAAAAAGACAAAAAAATATGCTAAAACAACGGTTAAAGGAACAGTAGGTAACTTAATCAAGGAATTCCTGAAAGACCTAAGACAATTCAAAATTCATCACTACAATGTCAATCATCAATACCAATCATGGAAAAAATGCATAAAGAATCTTGAAGATGACGAAATCTGTCTTGTTTGTGATTTCTCCGAAAACTTCGCTTGCAAACAAGCCGAGGAAATTCAGGCAGTACATTTTGGCGCAAGCAGGAACCAGATCACACTTCACACAAGTGTACTCTACACAAAAAATAAAAAACCTTTATCAATATGCACAATTTCACCAATAAATGAGCATGGTCCCGGTGCCATTTGGGCCCACTTGGACCCCATTTTGCAGAATTGTACGAAAGAGCTGAAAGCAAAGAAACTACATGTTTTTTCAGACAGTCCTGCTACTCAATACAGACAAAAAAACAATTTTTACATGTTCCAAAAAAGGTGTTCTGACTATGAATTTCAATTTGGAACATGGAATTTTTTCGAAGCCTCCCATGGCAAAGGACCAGCGGACGGCGTTGGTGGGGCTATAAAACGACAGCTAGACAGTCAAATAGCACACGGTCATGACATTACAAACGCGAAAGAAGCGTATGACTACTTGAAAGATAACACCAACATTAAAATCTTTTATATACCTGAAAACAAAGTCGAAGAGATGACAAAAATGATTCCAAATGACGTTGTGCCCATAAAAGGTACAATGAAAGTACATCAAATAGTAACTACCGGATATGGACCAATTAAATATAAATGGCTAAGCTGTTTCGACTGTGAAAAAAACACTTGCTGTGACTGTTACTACACCAAAGAACATCAGCTGATTAAAACGAACACTTTAGCTTCAACATTAATCAACAATAAGAAGAACGAATCACAGGTAAAAGAAACAAAATCAAACAAAAAATACAGCAATAAAAAAATACCTAAAGCTCAAAAACGACAAAGCATGCAAACAGGAGAAGTACTCGCAAAGAAACGTAAAAGGTCAAAGAGTTTAACTAGTTCATCTACTTCAATAAGTGATGACGCAATGAGTATTTACTCCGAATCAGATTGTACAATGGATGATATACAGGATGAGGACGAAGATGAAGAAGAGGTTAACACTGATAATGAGCATGAAAACACAAATAAGGAAAATAAAAGTGGAAAAGTGACTATTCTATCGTCAATCCGGTTCACACCCGAAAACCTTAAGTATGTTAATCTGCAAACATATGATCCTTTCAAGCTGCAAAAAATTGACGAAAATTTTGATCTCTCTACGATGCATAACACCAAATACAAAGAAAATGACGGAAGCACTTATGAATGGAAAGAAAGAGAAGAGTCGCTTAAAACAAAAATCAAAAGGGAAACATCGAAAAGAGAAGAAAATGTCGCGACCAAAAATGACAATGAGGTTACAGTTCAGGAGATTGAAAGCATTAGCCAGAAAATATTGATGAATGAAAAAAATATCAAGAGCAAAAATTACAAAGAGACTAACCTGAAAAAACCGTTAAAGGAAATAAATATTATAAACACAAATGCCAGAGAGACTGATGACATTACGGACGACGAAGACACTTACCTGAAAAAAGCGATGAAGGAAACAAATATCGAAAACACACGTGGCAGCGAGACTAAAGATGTTAAGGATTATGGAGACGTT
This sequence comes from Melitaea athalia, assembly GCA_905220545.2. Lineage (NCBI taxonomy): Eukaryota > Metazoa > Arthropoda > Insecta > Lepidoptera > Nymphalidae > Melitaea > Melitaea athalia. The sequence continues at coordinate 3,627,763 of HG992179.1, forward strand.
TACCTGAAAACCGTGATGCAGGAAATAACTAAAAAAGATAACAAAATTAAATCATACAGAGAGACTGAAGACAACAAGAACAATTATCTAAAAACAGCGATGAAGGAAACAACTGAAAATAATACCAAAAATAATAATGAAAGAGAAACTGAAGACTTAAATGATAATAAAGACCATTACCTGAAAACGCCGATGAAGGAAAAAACTGAAAAAAGTACCAAAAATAATAATGAAAGAGAAACTGAAGACTTAAATGACAATAAAGACACTTACCTGAAAACGCCGATGAAGGAAAAATCTGAAAAAGGTACCAAAAGTAATAATGAAAGAGAAACTGAAGACTTAAATGACAATAAAGACACTTACCTGAAAACGCCGATGAAGGAAAAATCTGAAAAAGATACCAAAAGTAATAATGAAAGAGAAACTGAAGACTTAAATGACAATAAAGACACTTACCTGAAAACGCCGATGAAAGAAAAAACTGAAAAATGTACCAAAAATAATAATGAAAGAGAAACTGAAAACTTAAATGACAATAAAGGCACTTACCTGAAAACGGCAATGAAGGAAAAAACTGAAAATAGTACCAAAAACAAAGAAGAGCGAGAGACTGAAGACGTTAAGGACAATGAAGGCACTTACCTGAAAACAAAGATGAAGGAAAAACAAATCATAAACAAGTATGACGAACACATTCAAGAAATAATAGAGATTGCCGTGGAACCCTCAATAAATGAAGAAAGTATTAAGAAAGACGTTAACATTGAGGCCGAAGATTATCAGAAGAATGAGATTTTTAAACTAGGAGATACAACTTTAGTACGCTACTACAAAAAGACATGGAAGTATTACGTTGGAGTAATCACCAAGATACATTATGAAGAAAAGATGTACTCAATTTCATTTTACAAAAGTAGAGGAAAAAACGTGGATGTAAAATTTTTGGTCCCTAAAACTAAAGATTTAGACTGTGTTCCTGAAATAAATGTAGTTAAAAAAATTGAATTGGTCGAAAAAGAGGGCAGTCTTTCCTTGATGAATATAGAAGACGCAGTTTATTTTTAATTCAGTTTTTTTCTGCTAAAACTTTTTCTTTTTCCTGTCTTTTAATTTGAATATTTCATTTTGATTTCAGCTAATAATAAGTGCACCTGTAATGAAAAATATGTTTTTAATTAATTCCCTTATTCCCTGCACTTTTATTAAAGCACTCATGCACACTTAGCTTTAGTTTACTATTTCGTTACTTTGTAAACTATTTCGTTATGATATTTTATAACAAATGTTTCGTTACGTGTACATCTTTCGTGAGAAATACTCTTTTATAATTTAATTAAGACATACATATATATGAAAAAAACTGCGTTTTATCTATACTTATTATAAAAATAAGTCCCCCGACCGCGTCTTTCTGTCCTCCCGTCTGTCTGTCTGAACGCGATAAACTCGAAAACTACTGAACGGATTTTTATACGGTTTTCAACAATAGAAAGAGTGATTCTTGAGGAAGGTTTAGGTATATAATTTATTATGCTTTTATCTAAATTAGCTAAAATACGGCGATAAATGTTGAAGAGGTCGCAAAAAATCTCGCCAACTGGGAACTTTCCACGCGAACGCCGCGTAAACTACCAAAGATACAGTTAAGTAATATATTAGAGAATTCAAAATCTATAAAAGTGCTACAAAAAAGTCCGCGATAGCATATCTCTATCTCTTACGGTTGACTTACAATAACCACTTTTATGTTCAAATTTTTAATTAAAAACATTACGTTATTTTCAAGGCTATTTTCTTTAGTTCGGTATTAATCCTTATCCAAATGAATATGTTTGTTAGCTTAGTCATTTAATGCAGATTAAAATTGCTCTTGACACAAAATCAATCAGATGAATAGTTTTTGAGATATCGTCGTTAGAAGTAATTATTAAAAATAATTAATGCGCAACGAAGTGGGCACGGGTCGGCTAGTTAATTATAAAGTATCATAAGCACAATATTAAAGCACTGAAATAATACACGACAATCACGTGTTATCGTATTACACGTCGAATAGACATATTATTATTATTTATTTATATAGTTTTATATGTAACCAAATAACGTTTGTAGTCCAGGCTTAAACCATATATTGCTTGATCTATAATATTTTTATTTAATAATAAGGAGAGACATCATTTGTTATCGATATAAAGGTGATATAAAAACCACTTCTTTCACTCTCTAAGACTGAAATAATAAAAATAAAATAACGACGCAAAAAAAAATCAAATTTTCAAAAGTTTTTTAACACATCAACATAAAAACAATATTATTCTATGTTTAAAACAGATGACATAAGACTTTTTAATTTCTTAAATAAAATTATTTCTTCCAAATATATAAATACATTTCAATATCTTTAATTACTTTTTATTAACACATAACCATATACATATATACCTACTTTATTGCACAAAAAAAGAATATACAGAAAATTACAAGCATAGTTGATACATTGATGAACCATTTTTACAGATAAACTTTTTTTTTCATTTCTAATACTTATACAAAAAAAAACTTCTACATAAGATAAAGAGCGGACTTTTTATGTATTTGCATAATTTAGCATAACGACATAAAATATATAGATCATAATGTACAACGTGATATAAGCAATAGGCACTAAATCAAACCACATTATCATTTCTAAGCTATACATAACAGATCAGTCAATTACAAGCAGTGTTTATAAGATAAAATGTATAATAGGCATGACGTCGTATCAAAAAATCGTCAATTTACCGATTTTAGGGGAACACTCATATTAAAAAAATTAAAAATACTGCTTTAGTTTTATTTAAAAATCGGATTATTATGTTTTTCAATAAAATAAAACATTAAAATACTGCAATTGGCCATTTTGATTGAAACAAGAATCACGGCGCATGACGTCAAGCTTAGGTAAACACCGCTGTCAATACTCGCTCATTAACTGTGTTGTGTTCTTATATTATACAATGACATGTTTACCTAAGCGTAACGTCAGAGCCGACGCCATGACACCTGCAGCTGTTTGGGCGCACATTTTGAAAAAAATTAGAAAAATACATTTAAACTTCCTTAAACTTAAGTTTATTACCGAAATAAAGGTTTTTTCGTAAATAGTAAATGTGTACCCGACATTACGGAAGAGGTTTTCAAAATCTTTCGTCACGCCTATAATGCTTCAATTTGAATGATATTTTGTACATAACTTTTAAATGGTATATAGTATATTTACTTTAATGCCTCTCACTTATATCCATATATATCTGGATAAACTATAAACTATGTTGTCAGATTGGTGCCAAAAGCTACCATAATATTTTTTCTAACGCTCTCTAAGTGACTACAAATAGATAAGACTATTTTAACTAGCGAACAAACCTTAAAAATCTACTTCTATGACTATTTCATTTATAACAATTATAATTAATCATACGATTCTCTTAATAATAATTATGAATTCTCTTAATAATTTTAATTATATGGAATAGATTATTATTAATAATAAGCGATTACGTAAATAATTAACATTTTTAAGGCTTTATTTATGAAATAGAATTATTTACGAATAATTTTGCTCCACTATAAGACTGGTACTGGTTTCAACCAAAGGTTCTCAAAGATTTATCACACATCCCCCAAAATCTATTTAAAAGAAATAAAATGTTGTTCGTCAGAAAAGTCATCACTTTAGTACATCTAGAATCTATATATAATAACATTATTAAGGGTTAAATGCAAAATGTATTAAAAAAAATTCAGCAAAAATTACGAAAGTTGTTTTTTGTAAGATATATTTGTACTTGACACAAAAAAATGGTTATACGTTTTTTACAATCGTTAGGTTTTTTTTAGTTTTTGGCAAATAAATAATTATTTCTTCAATTTTCTACATATTATACAAATTTACCCTACATCCCAAAGGGTACCAATTTCTTAGGTTGAGAAACTCTGATTTATGTCCTTATATTTAGTCAGAGATAAAAACTATTGATTAACAATGGCATGAAAAAATAATTTAAGTCGATGATTGATTGTCGATGATATACGTGCACTCCAAGGCTCCACAACATATTATCTAAATATTTTATAAGAAACTTTCTAAGGCAAATTGGAAGTTACACTACATTTTAATTTATCTTAAATATACACTAACAAAAAAATATAATATTATACGTTGCAGTCACATTCAAAATATTGCATTAAAATTTCCTGATAAACCACGAAACACAAAACGACAGGTGAATTCCTATATATTCTGTATAGACTTTATCATTCGTAAAATTACAATGGTGTAGTAAATCATGATAGACCGGGAGATAGTGACACAAAATATTTGGTCATTTGTACCAGTATGGCGGTTCGTCAGGGGTCTAATTACGTAAAGGCAAAAAGGAAAATGATGGTCATAGCGCTCGCACCGGCGGCCCAATCGCGTGGGCGTTAATCGAACGCGTCGGATAAATAACGAGTGTCGAACGATTTGTTCCACAAAAATGCTTGTATTTTCAGATAGTCGGAAAAAAAAGAAGTAGGCGGTAGCGGAATGCCATACTTCTCGGGTGTGACTTACAGCCCGCCATACCGACGCGAATACATTAATTTAAATAAAACAATTCAACCATTTGTACCAGGCTAATTTTTGCATAGCTAATCATCGTCGAGTAGCCATTCACGAAAATCACCTTGCCATACTTTTCCGACAGTTCCCAATGGCCGCCATACCACTGCAAAGGAGTAATTTTTTTTATATTTCGCCAAACGATTTGTACCAGTATTGCATTTGAATTATTGGAAAGTATTTGACAAAATGTGACCGTTATTATTTATCCCATACTTCTAGTAGGGGGAAAAGTGCTGCCATACTTGAAATACTTATTTATTTGACACGTTTTTAAAATACGACTGTAAAATACGTAAAATCATTTTTTACATCATGGCATCATTGTATTCTCGTCATTTGGATGCAATTGCACCTAAAAAAATTTATTAAAGATTGTAACCATCGGGCGGATGACTTGAGCTAAAAGGTGAAAAAAAAATAAAATATTTGACGATTTGTACCAGTATGGCATTTCGATTTTTGGAAATTATACGATACAATGTGACCATTATTATATTTGCCATACTTGTAGTAGAGGGAAAAAGTGGCGCCATACTTGAAAAAAAACTCGAATTACGAATAAAATCTTAGGATTTCGAAAAAATATTGTTCACATTCGCCACCTCCCACAGGTATGGCATTATCAGACTTCTATTTATGATCATACAGGGAACTGATAAAAAAAGTTTCAGGGTGGTACAAATCGTTTTGCGAAATATAAAAAAATTACTCCTTTGCAGTGGTATGGCGGCCATTAGGAACTGTCGGAAAAGTATGGCAAGGTGATTTTCGTGAATGGCTACTCGACGATGATTAGCTTTGTAAAAATTAGCCTGGTACAAATGATTAAATTGTTTTATTTAAATTAATGTATTCGCGTCGGTATGGCGGGCTGTAAGTCACACCCGAGAAGTATGGCATTCCGCTACCGCCTACTTCTTTTTTTTCCGACTATCTGAAAATATAAGCATTTTTGTGGAACAAATCGTTCGACACTCGTTATTTATCCGACGCGTTCGATTAACGCCCACGCGATTGGGCCGCCGGTGCGAGCGCTATGACCATCATTTTCCTTTTTGCCTTTACGTAATTAGACCCCTGACGAACCGCCATACTGGTACAAATGACCAAATATTTTGTGTCACTATCTCCCGGTCTATGAACATTGTGAAATTAATTAACTAATCACATCTACATTGTAAGCCTATCGCACAAATTTAAGCAAATAGAGGATGTTTATGACACAGCATACAACGAAATGTATAAACTTTTGAGTGATAAGTATACAATATAAACAAAAATGAATGAACTAGGATAATTCCGAATATTACACATGGGATACGTCATACAGAGTTAATGGAACCGCACTAACCTCAGATATAAGGTCATAGATACCAATTTAGTGGAACCTCATTAACCTCATCCGATTCACGTTTTGCATGTATTGGATACAAAGAGACAGCTAATGGATCACATTCGGACTCGGTAGTAGCTTCACTTTTAACAATAATTAACATTTCAATGATTCGAAAGTGCTTTTGAAGCCTATTTGAACAAAGCTAATTTTGATTTTGGATAATCCTGAATATTACACATGAGAGATGATGTCACAGTTACCAAGTCAGTGGAACCTCACCAGTCTCAGTCGGTTCACGTGTCTCATATCCATGTGAGCAAGCCGCCGTGCCAGCCGTCAATCATCCGCAGTGCAGAGACAGAGGCTGGCGAGTGCGAGCGATGCGCTCTGCCTCACTCGAGGGTCTCCATCCTTCACCAGTGTCAGCAGTCTGGAGCGCGCGCCCCTGGACACGGCGGGGTCCAGCTCCGTGTCTTCGGGGTGTGAGTCACGTATGCGGTACAGCTCTGAGTAGAGGAGGCCTGCGGGTGTGGGGGGCAGGTTAGTTTATTGGACATTTAAATAAATAAATATCTATAACATACACACACGGTCGTCTGTTACAAAAGTAAGCTTAATGCTTGTGTTATAGGTAACAGCCGACTGATAATATAGATTACACTCCCAACTTGGAGTGGAAATCGAACCCACAACCCCGGGAGTAGAAAGTATGGTCAGTACAGACTGCGCCAATGGCGCTAGTCTGGGGCTTTTTTTATAAATACAGTAAGGAGACCTATGGACGTGGGGAGCGGTTACGTTAATGGGCATTTGGAGGAAATTTATTGATGACAAAGTAGATGGGTATTTTTTGTACAGTACTTAAGATTAAATTACATAGTAAAATTTCGTTGTAGATTATGTCTAGATGGAACATGGGAGGGGGGCAGTTTATTGGTCATTTGTAGGAAAATAGGTGATGACGAAGTAGCTAGAATATTTATTGTAGTTTTTATTAAGGTAGCGAATAGCAGGAAATATCTTGCTTAAAATTTGGAGCAGCCCGACTGAGGAAGCACGGAAGGTTTTACAGACAGTTACAACTAGATAGCACTGCTCTCAAGGTATTTTTGTGTTTCTGTGGTGAGTAAGGTGGCCAGAGTTCTTGGGGAGGATTTGGGAGGGGGTCGATAACGCGCTGATAATGGTCCTTGTATTGAAGGCGTCCATAAGGTACGTATCTACTTACCATCAGGAGGACTGAACGCTCGTTTTCCACCATTGTAACAAAAAAACGTTGCTAGCTAATCGGCTAGTACCTGTGACCATTGCGCTAACGCGTCATCAAACTAATAAAAAAACAAGTGTCAACTCACCCAACAACAATGGCGGATGTGGTTTAATGTCATCTCTAGCACAGTGCAAATAATTGACCGCTGTTTGTAGACACTTTACTACTGAGGACGGCATTTCGTCTGCGAGTTGCCTTAATAGGGCTGACAGAAACTCATCTAAGTACAATCGGCCTTCGTCTAGGAGGTGTGTTTGGACAAAATCGTTTGATTTCTTCACATTGAACGTTTTGAATACTTGGCGTAGCGTGAATTTGCTGGCCTGAAAATTTTAAATAACAATTAAAATGCGAGTGGATTAAAATAATTTGTTGAAATGGTATATTTTACATTAGTAGTTTAACGTAAGATGTGTCAAATATAATGATTCGGTATTTCGAAATTTTGAATTTTAGAAAAAAAAATCAATTCTCGGGTAAAGTTAATCATACAACAATTTAGGCAGGAAACTGCATTCTAAATTGAGATTACCTGTGGAAGATTGATCTTATCCACAAAGGTGTAATATTTACTACAAATAATAAAACCACGTTTTTATTTCCAAGTTTTAAGACCTTACCCCTACCCTGACCTTAACCTTAAGATCTTTTGCAACTTTTTGACCACCACATATAAAACACATAAAAATGACAATACACACCCTCACAACTGAAGAGTTATTATCACACAAATGCAATAAGAAGCAAGGCAAGGACGACACGGCCTGATCCACTAACGCTTCAGACTTCACCCTTCCGGCGATGATACCAAACAATCTTATCGAGTTTTCTCTCAGTAGTGGGCAGTCCGTGTTCATGAACGGACGTATTTTCTGCGATATCGACAGTAATTCTCTTTCGTATTCCGGGTCCAGTTTGTCTATTTCAGTTATCAGGCGACTTAGACCTTGGATGGCGGCGAGGGGAACGTTGTCGATTGGAGATCTGAGAATGATTTTTGAGATATTTTTTTTACTTATTTCATTTCGCCGAAAATAGATATACAGCATCAGGGTGAGGCAAAGCAGGAAATATTTTGCTTAAACTTTCGAGCAGCCAAATTGAGAAAATTCCTTAATGTTACGGAAGATCACAATCAAATTTCAACTACTTTTGTGTCCACGTGTATTGTAGCCATAAACTGTGTTGACAATAGGGACATTGTCAGTCTCGTTAATGCAAGCGTCCATAGTCTACAATAACCGCTTATCATGAAAATATACGTTATAGCTATAAAAATGTCATCACATGTACGCGCCTATCACTTGCCTTTTAATTTGGTCTGTCCGAATGAATCACACAAGAGTAAAACAGTTACATGCTGGGTATCGGACATGTGCCTGATGTAGTGTTGTATACATACACAGGATAGGCCAGCAACGCATCCGCAACTCCTCTTATGTTGCAGATGTCCAAGAGCGGCGGTAGTAATATAACATTTATTTATAAATAAATAAAAAAATAAAAATAAAAAAAATTATAAAACATAAGATGGCTTCGACTGCTCGTTTGCCCACCATATTTTTATTTAAAAAAAAAAAAGATTTCACGCACGCTCTGTCCTCGTTCGACTATGAGCTTGTGACACACGGTCCTGCACTAATGAGGGTAGCGCCACGTCGCTACTGACCGCCTCCACACTCCACACTCACACTCACAGTCACACTCCACACAACACTCACGGCGCGTGCGGCGCGTCCACGCCCTGGCTGAGCGCGGCGAGCGCGGCGGGCAGGGCCGCTCCCCGCGCCACGTCGCTACTGACCGCCTCCACACTCACAGTCACACTCCACACAACACTCACGGCGCGTGCGGCGCGTCCACGCCCTGGCTGAGCGCCGCGAGCGCGGCGGGCAGGGCCGCTCCCCGCGCCACGTCGCTACTGACCGCCTCCACACTCCACACTCACAGTCACACTCCACACTACACTCACGGCGCGTGCGGCGCGTCCACGCCCTGGCTGAGCGCGGCGAGCGCGGCGGGCAGGGCCGCTCCCCGCGCCACGTCGCTACTGACCGCCTCCACACTCCACACTCACAGTCACACTCCACACAACACTCACGGCGCGTGCGGCGCGTCCACGCCCTGGCTGAGCGCGGCGAGCGCGGCGGGCAGGGCCGCTCCCCGCGCCACGTCGCTACTGACCGCCTCCACACTCACAGTCACACTCCACACAACACTCACGGCGCGTGCGGCGCGTCCACGCCCTGGCTGAGCGCGGCGAGCGCGGCGGGCAGGGCCGCTCCCCGCGCCACGTCGCTACTGACCGCCTCCACACTCACAGTCACACTCCACACAACACTCACGGCGCGTGCGGCGCGTCCACGCCCTGGCTGAGCGCGGCGAGCGCGGCGGGCAGGGCCGCTCCCCGCGCCACGTCGCTACTGACCGCCTCCACACTCACAGTCACACTCCACACAACACTCACGGCGCGTGCGGCGCGTCCACGCCCTGGCTGAGCGCGGCGAGCGCGGCGGGCAGAGCCGCTCCCCGCGCCACGTCGCTACTGACCGCCTCCACACTCACAGTCACACTCCACACAACACTCACGGCGCGTGCGGCGCGTCCACGCCCTGGCTGAGCGCGGCGAGCGCGGCGGGCAGGGCCGCTCCCCGCGCCACGTCGCTACTGACCGCCTCCACACTCACAGTCACACTCCACACAACACTCACGGCGCGTGCGGCGCGTCCACGCCCTGGCTGAGCGCGGCGAGCGCGGCGGGCAGGGCCGCTCCCCGCGCCACGTCGCTACTGACCGCCTCCACACTCACACTCACAGTCACACTCCACACAACACTCACGGCGCGTGCGGCGCGTCCACGCCCTGGCTGAGCGCGGCGAGCGCGGCGGGCAGGGCCGCTCCCCGCGCCACGTCGCTACTGACCGCCTCCACACTCACAGTCACACTCCACACAACACTCACGGCGCGTGCGGCGCGTCCACGCCCTGGCTGAGCGCCGCGAGCGCGGCGGGCAGGGCCGCTCCCCGCGCCACGTCGCTACTGACCGCCTCCACACTCCACACTCACAGTCACACTCCACACAACACTCACGGCGCGTGCGGCGCGTCCACGCCCTGGCTGAGCGCGGCGAGCGCGGCGGGCAGGGCCGCTCCCCGCGCCACGTCGCTACTGACCGCCTCCACACTCCACACTCACAGTCACACTCCACACAACACTCACGGCGCGTGCGGCGCGTCCACGCCCTGGCTGAGCACGGCGAGCGCGGCGGGCAGGGCCGCTCCCCGCGCCACGTCGCTACTGACCGCCTCCACACTCACACTCACAGTCACACTCCACACAACACTCACGGCGCGTGCGGCGCGTCCACGCCCTGGCTGAGCGCGGCGGGCAGGGCCGCTCCCCGCGCCACGTCGCTACTGACCGCCTCCACACTCACAGTCACACTCCACACAACACTCACGGCGCGTGCGGCGCGTCCACGCCCTGGCTGAGCGCGGCGAGCGCGGCGGGCAGGGCCGCTCCCCGCGCCACGTCGCTACTGACCGCCTCCACACTCACAGTCACACTCCACACAACACTCACGGCGCGTGCGGCGCGTCCACGCCCTGGCTGAGCGCGGCGAGCGCGGCGGGCAGGGCCGCTCCCCGCGCCACGTCGCTACTGACCGCCTCCACACTCACAGTCACACTCCACACAACACTCACGGCGCGTGCGGCGCGTCCACGCCCTGGCTGAGCGCCGCGAGCGCGGCGGGCAGGGCCGCTCCCCGCGCCACGTCGCTACTGACCGCCTCCACACTCCACACTCACAGTCACACTCCACACAACACTCACGGCGCGTGCGGCGCGTCCACGCCCTGGCTGAGCGCGGCGAGCGCGGCGGGCAGGGCCGCTCCCCGCGCCACGTCGCTACTGACCGCCTCCACACTCCACACTCACAGTCACACTCCACACAACACTCACGGCGCGTGCGGCGCGTCCACGCCCTGGCTGAGCGCGGCGAGCGCGGCGGGCAGGGCCGCTCCCCGCGCCACGTCGCTACTGACCGCCTCCACACTCACAGTCACACTCCACACTACACTCACGGCGCGTGCGGCGCGTCCACGCCCTGGCTGAGCGCGGCGAGCGCGGCGGGCAGGGCCGCTCCCCGCGCCACGTCGCTACTGACCGCCTCCACACTCACAGTCACACTCCACACTACACTCACGGCGCGTGCGGCGCGTCCACGCCCTGGCTGAGCGCGGCGAGCGCGGCGGGCAGGGCCGCTCCCCGCGCCACGTCGCTACTGACCGCCTCCACACTCACAGTCACACTCCACACAACACTCACGGCGCGTGCGGCGCGTCCACGCCCTGGCTGAGCGCGGCGAGCGCGGCGGGCAGGGCCGCTCCCCGCGCCACGTCGCTACTGACCGCCTCCACACTCACAGTCACACTCCACACAACACTCACGGCGCGTGCGGCGCGTCCACGCCCTGGCTGAGCGCGGCGAGCGCGGCGGGCAGGGCCGCTCCCCGCGCCACGTCGCTACTGACCGCCTCCACACTCACAGTCACACTCCACACAACACTCACGGCGCGTGCGGCGCGTCCACGCCCTGGCTGAGCGCCGCGAGCGCGGCGGGCAGGGCCGCTCCCCGCGCCACGTCGCTACTGACCGCCTCCACACTCCACACTCACAGTCACACTCCACACAACACTCACGGCGCGTGCGGCGCGTCCACGCCCTGGCTGAGCGCGGCGAGCGCGGCGGGCAGGGCCGCTCCCCGCGCCACGTCGCTACTGACCGCCTCCACACTCCACACTCACAGTCACACTCCACACAACACTCACGGCGCGTGCGGCGCGTCCACGCCCTGGCTGAGCGCGGCGAGCGCGGCGGGCAGGGCCGCTCCCCGCGCCACGTCGCTACTGACCGCCTCCACACTCACAGTCACACTCCACACTACACTCACGGCGCGTGCGGCGCGTCCACGCCCTGGCTGAGCGCGGCGAGCGCGGCGGGCAGGGCCGCTCCCCGCGCCACGTCGCTACTGACCGCCTCCACACTCACAGTCACACTCCACACAACACTCACGGCGCGTGCGGCGCGTCCACGCCCTGGCTGAGCGCGGCGAGCGCGGCGGGCAGGGCCGCTCCCCGCGCCACGTCGCTACTGACCGCCTCCACACTCACAGTCACACTCCACACAACACTCACGGCGCGTGCGGCGCGTCCACGCCCTGGCTGAGCGCGGCGAGCGCGGCGGGCAGGGCCGCTCCCCGCGCCACGTCGCTACTGACCGCCTCCACACTCACAGTCACACTCCACACTACACTCACGGCGCGTGCGGCGCGTCCACGCCCTGGCTGAGCGCGGCGAGCGCGGCGGGCAGGGCCGCTCCCCGCGCCACGTCGCTACTGACCGCCTCCACACTCACAGTCACACTCCACACAACACTCACGGCGCGTGCGGCGCGTCCACGCCCTGGCTGAGCGCGGCGAGCGCGGCGGGCAGGGCCGCTCCCCGCGCCGGCTCGCGCAGGCGCGCCACGCTGGCGGCGCCGCGCAGGCAGGCGGCGCGCACACGAGTGTTCTCGTCCTTCCAGCCGGGGCCCAGCGATGCCAGCACCGACTCCGTCAATATTGGGTTGTCGTTGCAGCTGTGGATCAGATACCACTAACTTGTAAAATATTTACATTTATAAACCAATGTTATAAACTAAATAAATACGTTGATTCAGCCTATTTGCCATGCTGGGCTTGGGCCTCTTCTCCATGTATGAGAAAGTTAAGTCTTGACCTCCACGCTGCGCCACTGCGGGTTAGCGTATATATTCCCTACTATGAGTAACGATTGTTATCAGGTGCTACATATTTATGCAGTATTTATAACAATTAGTGCAAAGGACTACAAATTATCTTAAGAATAAAATATTTATGACATCTGTCAGTAAGCGTATACGGGAGTATAAAATGCTTGTGCCATTCAAATTCCATTCAAAACTGCTTTTGAAGTCAGCTTGAATAAAGTTAATTTCGTTTTTGAGCCACAATGCTATATAGTCATAGCACAGGTGCATTGGTAGTGGAGAAGGTGAACAAATACTTACCGGTAGTCGAGCAGGTGAACAGACACTCACCAGTAGTGGAGCAAGTGAACGACACTCACCGGTAGTGGAGCAGGTGAACGACACTCACCGGTAGTTGAGCAGGTGAACGACACTCACCGGTAGTGGAGCAGGTGAACGACACTCACCGGTAGTGGAGCAGGTGAACGACACTCACCGGTAGTGGAGCAGGTGAACGACACTCACCGGTAGTTGAGCAGGTGAACGACACTCACCGGTAGTGGAGCAGGTGAACGACACTCACCGGTAGTTGAGCAGGTGAACGACACTCACCGGTAGTGGAGCAGGTGAACGACACTCACCGGTAGTGGAGCAGGTGCACAGACACTCACCGGTAGTGGAGCAGGTGCACAGACACTCACCGGTAGTGGAGCAGGTGCACAGACACTCACCGAAAGTGGAGCAGGTGCACAGACACTCACCGGTAGTGGAGCAGGTGCACAGACACTCACCGGTAGTGGAGCAGGTGAACGACACTCACCGGTAGTGGAGCAGGTGAACGACACTCACCGGTAGTGGAGCAGGTGAACGACACTCACCGGCAGTGGAGCAGGTGAACGAGACTCACCGGTAGTGGAGCAGGTGAACGACACTCACCGGCAGTGGAGCAGGTGAACGAGACTCACCGGTAGTGGAGCAGGTGAACGACACTCACCGGTAGTGGAGCAGGTGAACGACACTCACCGGTAGTGGAGCAGGTGAACGAGACTCACCGGTAGTGGAGCAGGTGAACGACACTCACCGGCAGTGGAGCAGGTGAACGACACTCACCGGTAGTGGAGCAGGTGAACGACACTCACCGGTAGTTGAGCAGGTCGGCGAGCAGCGCCAGCGCGGCGCAGCGCTGCGGCGGCAGCGGCGAGCGCGCGTACAGCGCCAGACGCGCCGCCACGCGCTCGAGGCGCGCGGCCAGCGAGCGGCTGAGCGCGCCGCCCAGCAGCGCCGCCAGCTCCAGCAGCGCGCTGCTGCTGTCGTGCTCCACGCTCAGGCACAGCGAGCACGCCTCCTTTACCTGACGCACCCAAACTATTTTACGATGTGAATAATCGCGCTAACAGTACCGACGACCTTTGGTGCTCACGATTTTTAATGCTCAGAACGATATGCGAGCGAACCGTAAAGTTGCAGTCACTTAGAGTAGGTATGCCCGTTTTGTAAATCTGAATCTAAAAAACTGCAAAACTTCTTGAGTAATTTGCATTATTTAACAAGTTTTGCCAAAGTTTTTTTTTATGTTCATTAATACTTAGGTATTTTCCCATAAAAATTAAATAATATCATCTATAAATTTAAAACATAACACCTCCATTTGCAGGTTCTATACTTCGTGCGCTGTAGCATGGTGCGGGTGACAGTTTCAGTAACGTTTCGTTTCACTCTTGAAAGTTGCCGCGATTTACAAATTATGACTTAGTACATCACCTGTACCACATTCGTAATACACTAAATCATTAATTACTGTAGTAAATTAAATTAAACCCAACCAGAATGTTCTAGTCTACAAATAAAATCGAATGGAAAGAAAAATTAAGAAAAGTGTAATGCGTATAACGTAACGCCATAGACGTGCTTAGTGATGGGATGTACTGCTACGATAGATAGTCGATGTTTTTTTTTTATAATAAGAAAACGTATATTGGGCGTAGTTCAATGGGCATGACGAAAGATTTTGAAAACCTCTTCCATAATGTGGGTACACATTTACTAGTTACAAAAATACCTATTGGTCTAAGATCCGGAATATAACAAAATCTTCCCTCATCTGTTAATTAGATGAAACAATTTTTATAGGCTTATTTCAATATTGTGAATTTATAAAAAAAACCTCTGCCACCCTACGCCTGCTACAATTGATAATACTTAATTAGTTAATCAGTATTTTTTTATGATCTTTTCCCTCTCATGTTAATTACATGTAGTAAGCTAAAACCGGCAATATTTTATATTATATACCTTACTGTAGTAGGCACCCATCTCTATGATTGCTATACTTACCTGCAGCCAGGTCAGAAAAGGTTGATAAATGTAGATTATTACCCTCACATGTTAATTAAAAAATCCAAGTACAATAATAAACGGCGGCGAATTCTAAACATAATAATGTTTGGCTGCCGTATTAAAAGCTGATGCAGCCAAAGATAAATAGTAAAAAAAAATTTATGATGACTATGGGAGCTCATTGCGAAGAGTAAGACAGAATAATACTAATTCCTTCAACGAAAAAAGACAGCGTAAAATTCATGCGCGCGCATCACAGGCTCATTTAAACATACTAGAAAATTCGAAATTTTCGAAATCCCTAGTACATTTTTTTCACCTGATTAGTATCAAGCAAATTTTCCGGGAGTAGATTCATTTTGATGAGATGAACAAAAAATTCCTCTACGAAAACTCTCGATTGTGGTAGGTAATAGAGTTAGCAGGAGATAGAGCAGCAGGCGGCACGAAGTTCGCCGGGTCAGCTAGTAATAAATAAAACAAATATTTTTGTTTGTTTAAAAAAAAATTAATTTCATCGTATCAGAATTATAAAATTAAAGAACTGTATAAAAACAATTAATAATTGAACCATCAAGAAAATTTCACGGTAAGGGTAACTCAAAAGCATATATATTTTTTAATATATAGCATAATAAAAAATATATAATATGCTTTTGAGTTACCCTTACCGTGAAATTTTCTTGATATAGCATATAATATATTGCACATTATTCCGTAAATTTAAAAAAAAATCTTAAAAATTTGGAGCAATTTTTTTGTCTTTATCTTTGTTATACTTACTCCAATTCTCATCTTCTCTCTCTCTCTATTCTAGTATACATTTTTCTTAAATTTTCGAATTTTTATTACCTACCACAATCGAGAGTTTTCGTAGAGGAATTTTTTGTTCATCTCATCAAAATGAATCTACTCCCGGAAAATTTGCTTGATACTAATCAGGTGAAAAAAATGTACTAGGGATTTCGAAAATTTCGAATTTTCTAGTATGTTTAAATGAGCCTGTGATGCGCGCGCATGAATTTTACGGTCTTTTTTCGTTGAAGGAATTAGTATTATTCTGTCTTACTCTTCGCAATGAGCTCCCATAGTCATCATAAATTTTTTTTTTACTATTTATCTTTGGCTGCACCAGCTTTTAATACGGCAGCCAAACATTATTATGTTTAGAATTCGACGCCGTTTATTATTGCACTTGGATTTTTTAATTAACATGTAAGGGTAATAATCTACATTTATTTACCTTTTCTGACCTGGCTGCAGGTAAGTATAGCAATCATAGAGATGGGTGCCTACTACAGTCAGGTATATAATGTAAAATATTAACGGTTTTAGCTTACTACATGTAATTAACATGAGAGGGAAAAGATCATAAAAAAATACTGATTAACTAATTAAGTATTATTAATTGTAGCAGGCTTAGGGTGGCAGAAGTTGTTTTTATAAATTCACAATATTGAAATCAGCCTATAAAAAATTGTTTCATCTAATTAACAGATGAGGGAATATTTAACTATCTCGGATCTTAGACCATATTTATCTTTGGCTGCTTCAGCTTTTAATACGGCAGCCAAACATTATTATGTTTAGAATTCGCCGCCGTTTATTATTGTACTTGGATTTTTTAATTAACATGTGAGGGTAATAATCTACATTTATCAACCGTTTCTGACCTGGCTGCAGGTAAGTATAGCAATCATAGAGATGGGTGCCTAATACAGTAAGGTATATAATATAAAATATTGCCGGTTTTAGCTTACTACATGTAATTAACATGAGAGGGAAAAGATCATAAAAAAATACTGATTAACTAATTAAGTATTATCAATTGTAGCAGGCGTAGGGTGGCAGAGGTTTTTTTTATAAATTCACAATATTGAAATCTGCCTATAACAAATTGTTTCATCTAATTAACAGATGAGGGAATATTTAACTATCTCGGATCTTAGACCATATTTATCTTTGGCTGCTTCAGCTTTTAATACGGCAGCCAAACATTATTATGTTTAGAATTCGCCGCCGTTTATTATTGTACTTGGATTTTTTAATTAACATGTGAGGGTAATAATCTACATTTATCAACCTTTTCTGACCTGGCTGCAGGTAAGTATAGCAATCATAGAGATGGGTGCCTACTACAGTAAGGTATATAATATAAAATATTGCCGGTTTTAGCTTACTACATGTAATTAACATTAGAGGGAAAAGATCATAAAAAAATACTGATTAACTAATTAAGTATTATCAATTGTAGCAGGCGTAGGGTGGCAGAGGTTTTTTTTATAAATTCACAATATTGAAATCTGCCTATAAAAAATTGTTTTATCTAATTAACAGATGAGGGAAGATTTACCTTCTCGGATCTTAGACCATATATTTCGGTAATAAACTAAGTTTAAGGAATTTTTCTAATGTTTTCAATGAGAGCGGCAAAACGGCTGCAGGTGTCATGGCGTCGGCTTGACGTCACAGAATAATGTGGGCCTTACTTTTTACTTTACTCTTTGGAGCGCGCCTGACGTATTATGTTATGTTTGTGACGTCGTGCGCTGTAATTTGTGTTTTAATCAAAATGGCCGATTGCAGTATTTAACTGTTTTATTTTATTGAAAATCACAATAATCTTATTATATTACATTAAACTAAACCAGTACTTTGAATTTTTTAAATATGAGTGTTCCCCTAAAATCATTAAATTGACGATTTTTTTTTATACTGTCGTCATGCCCATTATTATTGTAAAACGTATTATATTATTATTGTAGTAGTATTACATTAATATTGATTTTATTCGTTTAAACTCATATCAGAGTCAGGAACATCTGAATTGTCTCTAAATTCATCATCTGTATCTGTGACGGATATTACCTATTAAAGATGAGTCCATTATATTGTCAATATGGATGTCACGATTCCAATCAGACATAATGTTCCTTTTTATTTTATTCACAACCTTCGACCAGTCTTCGGATTGAACATTGTTGGTGGCCTCTTGTAATAGAGCCAACATCTTATTTGCCGTAAATGGAATCTATATATTAATACGTGAAGAAAAAATTTTGTACCCCTTTTTACGAAAATTGCGCGGACGGAGAAGTATGAAATTTCGCACACTTATAGTTTATATCGACGCCGCGTTGGCGCAGCGGTCACAGCACTGGATTGCGATTGGCTGTTGTGCGTGCGGTTGCGGGTTCGATCCCCGCACGTCGTGTGTATATTAAATTAACAATAACATTTATTACATTTGTATTGGCCATACAGATAAATGTCGTGGTCTGGGTGTTTGTGCAGTCCTTGTGGGTCTCCCCACCGTGCCTCGGAGAGCACGTTAAGCCGTCGGTCCCGGTTGTTATCATATACACCTGATAGCGATCGTTACTCATAGTGGGAATATATCCGCCAACCCGCATTGGAGCAGCGTGGTGGATTAAGCTCCGATCCTTCTCCTACATGGAGAAGAGGCCTATGCCCAACAGTAGGATATTACAGGCTGAATCGTATAGTTTATATAGAGAAGGAGTGCGGGAATGCTAATATTTTTTTCAAAATTATACATAAAATAAACATTAAATTAATAAAAATAGCATTACACACACTACCACACGCATATTATACTATTTTGTTGATTGTCAAAGTCTGTAGTCAAATTAAAAAGTTATTTAAAAGAAGGTTCTTTATTGTCATAATTATTTGGTTTTCTATTAATATAAAATTTTAATTATGGTCGAATTTCGACCTCTGGGCGACCACTAGTACCAATAAATACGTGTCACATACAAGGCATAAATCCGATTTTGATTACATATTTTCTAGTACAAAGATATTATGTAGCCATAAAATATATACAGGGTGTGTCGTAAATCGTGGATAATCCGTTAACTGGGAGTAGCCCTGATGTCGACCTCCAAGAAAATGTACTTTTTATTTCAGGGTTGCCAACACTGTAAAAATTGTGAATACTTTTGTGTTTTTTCAAAAAATTCCTACCGCGACTAGTAATTTGGTCATAATTTTTACAAATTAAGGTATTTTAATGTAATTTTTATTTTATTTTACTCGAAAATACTTGTACTATCTAACGAAATTACTATTTTAGGCATAATTTATCCTAAACTTATGAAAATTAGCGTTAGAAGTTTTTTTTATTTTTATTCGTTACTTTTTGTCAAGATTTAACCATTGATTGTGAAAAAAAAATGTATGGCACTAGAATTGCCCAGTATTTAAAAAACATGCTTAGTTTGTGTAGTTTCTAAAAAGGTATAACAATTAGTGATTGACAAGCAAAATTATTTTGTAGGAGCGAAAGAACTTATCACGGTAGGTAAGTTCGCTTTGTATCATTAGCATTTGTGACACTTAAATGTTAGGATAAAGAAAAAAAACAAAGATTTTTATAGTAGAAATGCATTTATTACATCAAAGTAAATGTTCAAAATGTCCTTCATTGGCAGCAGTGCAGGTTCGGCATCGCCTTATAAAAGATCTCTTGATACGGCGTGCATAGCCTGATACTTCAATTTCACGAGTGGCTAATTGCACACATGTGCGCAATTCTTCGATTGTCGACACTGCTTTAGTATAAACTTTTTCTTTAACATCCCCCAATAAAAAAAAGTCCAGGGGGTTCAGGTCAGGCGATCGTGGTGGCCATAAAATTAGATCCAAGCGCCCAATCCTAGGTTGATTGGGCTCTGGGTATGTGCCGTTTAAATATTCCCGCACCCGAACAGCAAAATGCGCGGGACACTCGTCATTTTGCAGCCTTATTCCTTATCTTGTCTCCAGTGATAAATTTTGCAGCAGCTCAGGTAAATTATTTTGTAAAAAATTTAAATAGATTACAGCATTTAATGTTGCTGGCAACTCATATGGGCCTATTATTTTCTCACCAAACTGCTGCAAAATTTATCACTGGAGACAAGAGAAGGAATGAGGCTGCAAAATGACGGCTGTCCCGCGCATTTTGCTGTTCGGGTGCGGGAATATTTAAACAACACATACCCAGAGCCCAATCAACCTAGGATTGGGCGCTTGGGTCTAATTTTATGGCCACCACGATCGCCTGACCTGAACCCCCTGGACTTTTTTTATTGGGGGATGCATTAAAGAAAATGTTTATACTAAAGCAGTGTCGACAATCGAAGAATTGCGCACATGTGTGCAGTTAGCCACTCGTGAAATTGAAGTATCAGGCTATGCACGCCGTATCAAGAGATCTTTTACAAGGCGATGCCGAACCTGCATTGCTGCCAATGGAGGACATTTTGAACATTTACTTTGATGTAATAAATGCATTTCTACTATAAAAATCTTTGTTTTTTTTTCTTTATCCTAACATTTAAGTGTCACAAATGCTAATCATACAAAACGAACTTACCTACCGTGATAAGTTCTTTCGCTCCTACAAAATAATTTTGCTTGTCAATCACTAATTGTTATACCTTTTTAGAAACTACACAAACTAAGCATGTTTTTTAAATACTGGGCAATTCTAGTGCCATACATTTTTTTTTCACAATCAATGGTTAAATCTTGACAAAAAGTAACGAATAAAAATAAAAAAAACTTCTAACGCTAATTTTCATAAGTTTAGGATAAATTATGCCTAAAATAGTAATTTCGTTAGATAGTACAAGTATTTTCGAGTAAAATAAAATAAAAATTACATTAAAATACCTTAATTTGTAAAAATTATGACCAAATTACTAGTCGCGGTAGGAATTTTTTGAAAAAACACAAAAGTATTCACAATTTTTACAGTGTTGGCAACCCTGAAATAAAAAGTACATTTTCTTGGAGGTCGACATCAGGGCTACTCCCAGTTAACGGATTATCCACGATTTACGACACACCCTGTATATTGACAAGTTTATACACGTAGTTGGGTCAATATTTAAGGGGGTCTAATTTAATGTCTTCGTGTATTTCTCGAAAACATGTGCATATTTTTTTAAAAGGAATCTCTCTTTTATTAGTTTAATGATTATATAAAATGTTGCTAAGACCACAATGGCTACAAAATAATAAGAAAAAAAGTTATGTCAAAAAAGAACAACATAATAGCCATTTTTCCTTGTGTCGCCGCGGCAGTCGCGCTACTTTTTTTAAATTTCATAATAAAATATGACGTCGTTGAGCTATCTGCTATTTGTGCTGTAATTAAAATATTACAAGCTGTATTTTCTAAATAGTAATACCAATACCCACTCAGTTATTTCATAAAAAACTCATGTTTCAAAATTAGCGTCATTGTCCTACCAAATTTTTGCTCTCGATATATATCGTGTAAGGGGTGAGGGGGGAGTAAACTCGTAGCCGAGCCTTTGACCGCTCCGCGTGCCGCAGTCGAGCGATGGGCTTTGGTGGTGATACGCGCATTTGTTTTAAGCAGGTAAGCCTTTGAATGTCATTCTCCATAAATGTTCATTATAAGCGTCATTTACACTTTCATTGATATATTCTGTAAAAATGCATTTTACTCTCTGTATTTCACATAAAAGTTTGTCGGTTCTGAGTATGTATGCCGAAATAAATCATTTTTCTAAATATCTCACGCCCAAAACATGTCGGAACAAGTTTTTAACGAAATCGTCATTTTCTAAACATCATTGTCCTGAATTTTTACTGTCAGGATAATGATGCACGATGAGGATAATGACATTATGTAAAATGAATAATGATGCACATTCAGGATAATGACACAGGTTCGTTTGCGTTTGTTTTAAGGTGAAAGCTTATGGTTTATAATAATTTTATATCATGGAGCTCAAGTACTATATTCTTCATATTGCAACAAATCGTCACATAATGGACGAAAGAAGATTTTTGTTTATATTACAAAATTTTAATGTAATCTATGCATAAAGAATAAAATAAATAAGTCTTGTAGCGTAATCGGTTGAGTTTCAACAGTCAGTAATTAGGGGTCGTTCAAGTATTACGTAACGCAAATTTTGAAGATTTTTGACCCCCCCCCCCCCCATGTAACGCGCCGTAACGTTTTCCCGTACCCCCCCCCCCCAGCCCATAAACGTTACGTAACACCCCAACTGACCATTTTTACCCAAATGTCTTGTGATAACTACCGAAAAATCGCCTAAAAAAATCGTGTTTGCGGTAAGTATAAATATATATATACAAAAAGGGATATTAAACGAAAAGGGTTGCCAATTTGGGAGATTTTAGTACACTAGTTTTTTTTTATTTAAATAAAAAACAACGGTACGTAACGCGTTGTTCGAGACCCCCCTCCCCCCCCTGTAACGCATCGTAACGTTTTACAAGACCCCCCTCCCCCCTAATTGCGTTACGTAATACTTGAACGGCCCCTTACCAAAATTTTGATATATTTAACACTATTATGAAGGCTAGTAATTAGTAATTATTTTTAAAGGTACAGACAAAGAAAAAAGGAAGGAAACAAAACGCGAAGCACTTTCGAAACAATTCAAGTAAACGCAGTTATTGGTGAAGATGGTGCTAATGTTTCTTCGGATACAAACAATATTAAACAAAAAGACCCTTTAAACAGAAATAGCACAGCAGCTCAGTCAGCAATACAAAAAGTTAAATCTGAAGGTTTAAGGAAAAGGATGCGGCTCATAAGACTTCTCTCATATTATAAAAAAAAGAATAAAGCCCTAGCAAAAAAGGTACAGAGACTTCAAAAGCTACTTAAAATATCGCGACGGACGAATGAAGCTTACTTAGTAAGTGTAGAAACGAATGCAGAGCCCTCGGATGCTCAATCAAATACTTGTGATGTAGCTGCAGATGATATAAATCAACCAGAAACTAGTTCAAGACCTAAAGCGGTACCAGTGATTGAGGACATAAAAAATTTTTATTTGCTAGATGTCAACAGCGTACTATGTGCAGGAAAGAAGCAACAGATAACAAGAAATAAGAAAAAAATGCAGAAACGGCTGTTATGCTTACAATCAGTGATTGTTTGCGTCACGATGCTCCAGCTGTGTGGGCCCACTTAATACCATTGATAGAGGAGTTGTTTACTCTGAACTGTTTTATCGACACTATCCATTTTTTGTCCGACTCTCCAACTTCGCAATACAGAAATAAGCACATATTTTACATGATTACTCAACTTTGTTAAGACTTCCGCAACTGGAAAGAATAACATGGAACTATTCCGAGTCCGGGCATGGGAAAGGTGCCCCTGATGGAATTGGAGCAACTCTAAAAAGGACTGCAGATCGTATGGTCACTTTTGGGAATATTGGAACCTTTGCACAGTTTTACGATTACATTAAAAGCTACATGGATAGGGAAAATCATAAAATAATTGTGAAAAAAATAGACCGAGAGGATGTTATATTTAGAGAGAGCTTAATTCCTAAAATAATGAAACCATTCAGGGGCACCTTTTCTGTATATCAAGTTCTTTGGGAGAAGTCCACTTCAAAAACAACTGTACGCAATATGAGTTGTTTCGATTGTGAAGCTTCAGAAATTTGCAGTCATGGAAAACATGTTGGTTTTATACAGAACGTAATTGATGAACGGGAAGAAAATGCATTATCGTATAGTGGTTCTTTCTGATATAACCTTTAAAAGTCCTTTTAATCTTCCAGGACCATCTTCTTTATCAAAAAATAAATAGGCCACAATTTTATTGCCTATTTATTTAGATTTTTGTGGTGCCTTAATCAATTTTGATCATTTTTTTAAATCGACACTTTTTTGTTTCATCATCATCATTATCATATCAGCCTGTTGCAGTCCACTGCTGGACATAGGCCTCCCCAAGCTCGCGCCAGACATCCCGGTTTTCCGCAATCCTCATCCAGCCTACAACGGCAATCTTACGTAGATCGTCGGTCCAGCGGGCCGGAGGGCGTCCTACACTGCGTTTGCCAATACGCGGTCTCCACTCCAGGACACGTCTGTTCCAACGGCCATCGGTCCTGCGACACAGATGACCAGCCCACTGCCACTTCAACTTGCTAACTCTGTGGGCTATGTCGGTTACTTTCGTTCTCTCACGGATAGTCTCATTTCTTATTCTGTCCTTGAGAGAAACCCTAAGCATAGCCCGTTCCATTGCACGTTGAGCGACTTTACACTTGTGGACCAGTCCCTTCGTCAGTGTCCACGTCTCGGCTCCATATGCCAACATAGGCAGGACGCATTGCTCGAAGACTTTTGTCTTCAAGCATTGCGGAATTTTCGAAGTGAAGACTCGACGAAGCCTGCCAAATGCCGCCCAGTCCAACCGAATCCTCCTATCAGCTTCCTTCTCGAAGTTGTTTCGTCCCAGCTGAATGGTGTGGCCAAGGTAGACATAATCCTGAACAACTTCAAGAAGGATACCGTTAACCGATACCGGTCTCGGTATGACTTGGTTGTTAAACATAACTTTCGTTTTGTCCAAGTTCATACCGAGACCGACTCGTCGGGAGGACTCGTTTAGGCCGGCAAAGATTTGACCTAGCTCATCCAACGTCTCCGCAAAGATGACGATATCGTCAGCAAAACGAAGGTGAGAGATGTATTCGCCGTCGACGTTGATGCCTCGTTCCCCCCCAATCCAAGGTCTTAAACACATCCTCCAGCGCAGTGGTAAACAGTTTCGGTGATATTACATCTCCCTGTCTTACCCCACGCCGGAGGAAAATAGGTCTCGTTCTCTGGTCTTGGATATGAACGGTCATCGTCGCCGCGTCGTAAATACATCTCAGTACCTCGATATATCGCCAGTCGATATGACATCTCTGCAGAGAGTCCAGGACAGCCCAAGTCTCTACAGAGTCAAAGGCTTTCTCGTAGTCCACAAATGCCATACACAGCGGCTGATTATATTCTTCTATTTTTTGAATAATCTGCCGAACAGTATGGATGTGGTCTACGGTGCTGTAGCCATTTCGAAACCCAGCCTGCTCCGGTGGTTTTGTTTTTTTTGTTTACCTACCGAAAATTAATAACTATTATAATCATGATGTTTTTTATATACCAAGTTTTTAATATACCTGCCGGGCTAGCATGCGTACAACGAGATAATCTCTTGACGAGAGAGATAGATAATGTCTACATCGAGTATTTTCTCGATTACCCTAACATGCGCAATACGAGAGACATAATTCTCTTCCGAAGACAAAACGGAACGGAAAAGCCATGGTATACAAAAGATATTATAATAATATTTATAATTTTAATATATTTCGTTTATCGTAGTCTTTCTAATATTGACAACGAGTAGTTTATCTTCTTAAAACGTCAAAATCACGTCAAAATTCGACAAAAATACGATAACTAAAATTTCTTGTTGTCTCTTCAATTGTCGTGACGAGAAGAGTATCACGTGCACGCATGCTAGCTACTGTAGACATAAAGAGATAATACGAGAAAAGGGGTAGACAAACTTTTGTCGTGGCGCGCATGCTAGCCCGGCAGGAGTGTTGTTTTTATTTTTATTTCTTATATGTAAGTAACTTAAGATTAATAATGCTTGTCAAGTGATACTCGTACTTTTAAGATTGACTAAATTTGTGATTCTAAATAAATATATGATTCAGCATTTAGTTTTGGTATTATTTATTACTCTGCGTTTTTAAAAATTCGCAAGCTTATCATTATCTTCAACGCATCGTCATTATCCTTTCACTGAAAATCATTTTCCTCAGATTTTATCATTATCCTCAACAACATTTTTAACAAAAACGTGATTATTCCAGTTTTTGTCTTGTTATTTGAAGTAACTCCGCTAATAATGTGACGATCTCAACCTTTTTATCCTAACTATTAAAAAATCTAAGCGATGCACGCAGGTTTTTGAGAAGTCAAAAAATACTATCAAAATAAATACTGTCTGGAGATTTACCCAGTTACATTGCACAACTGAATAACACATACATTTTCATAACACTAATTATCAGAACTAGATTTATGTTGCGTAATGTATGCTGTAAAATATCGTCAGTGATAAAAATGAATTAGATAATGTCACATCCCTAGTAATGTGTATTGACAGAAGTCAACGTCATATTGGCAACTGTCACCCGCACCATGCTACAACGCACGAGGTATAGAAATAATAGAGAATAAATAATAACACACCTTGTAACAGTCAGCTCTTTCCAGAAAGGCGTTGAATGTGTTCATGGTGATCTTGGCAGGTGACAGTTTGATAGCCTCTCTATTTGGTATAAAGCCAAATCTCTCCTGTCCCTTGTTGGTCGGTACGGAGTATGCGGGGGGTTCCGCTTCCATGTAACACGCGAGCGTTGTGTACAACACTGCGAAGAGATCTGGAAACTTGGCAAGACATATCGGTCTCATTGCCTCCTCTTGTAACATCTCTCCGAGGGCGCTGATGAGCTTTAATGATAAGAAAAAAAATTGGTTTTCTGTAAAGTTGGTTTACGGACGATAGTTTAACGTGACAACGTCATAACAAAACATCTCCTCGGACGCAGAGGCCAATCGAGTGGAAGAGAGATAGATGCGGCGCAAGCGTACAATGAGCGTAACGGGACAATGAGTGTAATGGGACAATGAGTAATCCTTTTTCGTGCATGCAGCCGTCGTTCATCGATTTATTAGACGTTGTCACGTCAAAAGGTACTTTGATGAAAACAATAATCACGAATTCAGGTTATGAAAGCGAGTTTTTAACCTTTAAATGTCATTTCATGTTTTCAGCTACAGGACAGACTTTACTAACATGAATTATGAGAAATATTCAAGGTATTAACTTATAACGTGACGGATGACGCTTTAATTTCCTCCTCTTTGTTAATGAGATAGTTCAAGGATAGGACATTAAAACGGTTTCTGGTTATTGTTAAAGTACACAATATAATATGAAAATTCTTAACATTTTTACTTACAGTTAAAGGCTGCAACGCTGCTATGTGATTCTCGGTAATGTGATAAGGATCTTCGTATAACTCAATCGATGTCATCAGACGTAAGAAATTATCGACTATGGCCGTCGAGAGACTTTCATCCCGCGCTAAGTACCGCCAGCAAGCTATGACACACCTGAAATATTTTCATTGTAAGCATATCAAAGTTTAATGAGAAAATAATATATTGAAGGAAATTGAAATTTTCTTACGATTTTAGAGGAATCTTTTGTGCTAACAGTACCGCTGTAACAGCGTTCGAATGGTGACGTGTCAGTGAAGTAAGTGGTCTCATAAGTCTTATTCTAGGGTCGTCGACCACTTCATCCATAGTTGCAAGTAACACCTCAACTATCCTTTCTATACTTTGGAACAAATCTTGTCCCTTTTTGACGATGAACGCGTCCAGAACCGAACTTATTCCAACACTTCTGAACTCTTGACTGTCGTAACCTTCTAGCAGGCTTTCTATAAATTGCATCGTGTGTAAATGGGGGATTTTTGGCCATATCGCATCGCACAATTTAGTGCAATATTCGCTTATCATGTTCAAATCATTTGTCAGTATATTGTTCTGTAATTGGGACAGACTCGCCATACATTCGTCGTCAGGCTCAATCGTGTGACCTTCGTACAGATCTTGTATTTGAATTATTAATTTTATGCAATCAACTGTCGACAATCTTACTGGGAAATTTGAATCAGCGACACCGGGAACGATAAGTCCTAACAGATAACCCATTTGGCCAAATTTGCTCGGGGTTTCGTAATTAAGTTTTACATTTTTAATGTACGCATCTAAAACTACGTGCATTATTAACATAGCTGCGGTGCGAATCTCATCGTTGTCGTGACGCATCCATTCAATTAACAAGCTGACTATATCATCAATCGTACTCAAGCAGGTTGATTGAATAATTAACTCTCTGATTAACTCGTGTAAGAGAGTTAACGAGTCGTTTAATGTTTTCGCTAGTATATCGTTCTTGTCACCATTTCCTTCTATCTCATACTTTCTTTTAAAAGAAGATAGTTCTCCAAAAATGCTATTAAATAGAACTCGTAGTATAGTATTCCTTTCTTCGGGCAAAATTCCTTTTTGTAATTTCGTCAGAGCTTTTGAAGCTTTTACAATTATCGGATATAGTTCAACGTTCCTCTTATCTAGATTCGAGTTGTATATTTGTTCTAAGACAGCATTTAACAATTGCCAGCGGTTTCTGAGAACTACGTTATGATGTGAAGCCGGATGTAAAGCTTTAGCTATCTCGTACAAAGTCGTTACGCTAGCATTGCACAAGTCGTAAGATGGACTCGATTTTAAAATATCAAACAATATAGACGTAACGTTTTCTCCTAGCCTAGCCAACACGTGGACATCTAGACAGTCAGAGGCGACTTTTCCATAGCAAGTTATTGCTGCATATTTTACCGTTGCTAATTCAGCTTCGCTCTTTGACGGTCTCGATGTTAAGAAATTAAGGAATTTGTTGCCACGTCTCGCTTCGTTCTCTTTGTAAGTCGCGTCTAGTTCATTCATAACGAACTCGCCATGTTCTCGCGATGCGATACCTACAGCTTTACTGACGTACTCGACGCTCTCCATTGGAATAGATTTTAGAGCAAATAGAATTATTTTAAGCACAGTCTCTACCACAGCTGCATTGGACATATGACACGAGAGTATGGCCAAATACTGAAGTGACACTCCTTTGATCATAGGACTTTGTTTCTTTGAAATAATTTGTTGTGATATTAATGTCGATATAGTTTCCACCCACTTATTATTGTTCACTTGCTCCACAGCAGCAATCATTAGATCCAACAACATTCCATGCCATTGTTCCTTCGATTCATTCCTTTCAACGAATTTTAACAACCTCTGAATTTCTACAGTCCAAGAATTTTTCAAATTCTTATGTACATCACCGGAAAATTCTTCGAGGAAGAGAAGCAAGTTCTTATTTAAGTCTCTTTGATCAGGATCAACTACGTGAGTTATACAGCGCACAAAAACTAAATCTGGAGAACACACTACATCGGCATCTTTATTAGGCTGTTCTTCATTGGTGATCTCAGAATTATTTTGGAATAAAGATGTCAAACAGTGGCACACTGTCGACATGGATGGAGTAAATTCATCAACAGTGAGAGAGTACAGCAGCAAGCTGCGTAACTGCGTCCTAACACTCGTAACGGTATTGCACATGAGAATAAGTGAACTTTTACAAGTGTCCTGCAAATCGAGGATTTCAGAATTTGGAATATTCGGTGAACTTTCGTACCCACAATTTTTTATTATAAATTCGACCATAGCAAAGTCTTCAGCAGACATTATACAATTCCTGTATACCAGACCAACGATCGCTTTGACGAGCAATTTTTTCATTTTCAATCCCTGTTCCATAACGATCATTACTTTTAAAATAATTATGAACTTTGATGCGTAATTGTCAATGAATACTTGAGACGATGTCGTTAAATGCGTTAAAATGATAACAGCCTTCATCCTTTCTTTCTCTTGGTTATTTTTACAATGGTGCAACAAGTTTTCGACAGTTTGATCCGGAAACTGGCCAGTCATATGATCAAAACAACGCAATATTTCAAAGTGATTCTTAACTGTATGCGGTTGGTCATAATCTGGCTCCAAAAGGACCAAGTTGAATAAAACATTATTGATTGAATTTATAACGTTATCACTTAAGGTCAATTTTGGGTTTAAGGGAGACGGGGATAATAAATAAGATATGCACTGACTGATGTAGTAGAAATTGATTGCAGGTTTCCGATATAGCGATAAAAGAGACAATACAAATTTATTAACAGTTTCATTAAATTGTCTCTCAGATATGAGTCTAGTGATGGGCCCGAGAGCTTCAAGTACTGATTCAGACACTTTTGGCTCGTGTGACGGTAGCCATTGGTTGTACAGCACATCAAACACAATTGCGAATTCTGTGACAAAATTCTCTTTTATCGATGTTATGTTGTCGTTTTGGACATTGTCACCTATTTGTTCGGATACCGCGACAGCAAAATGGCCGAATGCTAAAACAAAACAATTATTTTGTGAAATATGGATTTACATTTCTGTATAAAAATATTACTATATTTTCTATCTATAGAACACACTTGGTAATACAATTTCTTTAATAGTTACTAATTCTGGCTTTGCTCATGTATAACTCTTAAACACTGCTTTTCTAAAATTAAGCTTTATTACTGTTTAATAATTTGCAAATTTGCGTTAGTAACTAATATAAAATTGATCAAAAAAATATCGATCACCAACCATAAGCAAAGGCCTGTTTGACACCATCCTGTTTGACCAAAGGCAGTAATGGCAACATTTTGCCAAGGATCTCCTTGACATGTGGCACCACTCCATGTGTATTAACGGCAGCCAGTGTGCCCAATGTATGAGCGATCGTGTAGTGCGGTACTGATGCTGGAGTCATTTGGTTTATAAGCAAACGTAATACCTAGAGAAATTATTACATATTGTCATTAGAGTACTCCAAAAAGAATTTCATTTCGAATTAATTTCACAACCAGTGTTGCCAGATGGATATTAAGCACCAAAGTGGCCATCTTTCTTACCGAGCGGCGATAATATTTGGCTACAGGTAGCCAACTCGGCTATCTTTTTTTTTTCATCGGAAATATTAAATTACCTGCTTATTTTTATGTAGAAAAAAAATATTTAAAATTTCCCACCTCAGCTATCTCAGCAACATGATGGGGCTATCTTGGGGCTACAATCGGATAACAAAGTACTGGCAACACTGGTCAAAACCTAATAAAATTAATTTAGGTAAAGTTGTCTTTGTATTTAAATTAAATGGACAATTTTTAATTATTTTGCAGCTTTTATAGCTACAAAAAATGTTTTACAAGCATGAATGTCTTTCTTGTGTATATTAAAGAATATTTGTAATTGTATAATTTTTGTTTTATATTAATGTATTTTATTAAAACATTGAAAATAAAGCATTTAAAAATATTCAAATATTCAATTGATATTACTACAATTATCACCGAGTCTGTGAAATTTAATATTAGTTTTTTTTTTTAGCACTTCATTTATATTTAAATGAATCATACAAGTTTTTGTTTACCAATAGAAACAAACAAGTGTCAAAAATATGTTAATCTCATTAAAAGGTTGAGATAACCTTCATTTCTTTATAGAAAGGTTATCTGAAGTAAGTTAAGCACAGGTAGGTTATTTTTTAACCGTTTGTGGATTGTTATTGGTTGGCTTTAAGTGGTCTTAAAGTTTACTAATAACATTGATGAGTTTGTCAGACCTGCACAGAATTTTTTTTCATTCATGCACTTTAGTTGTTTTTTTTTTTTTTTTGACACAGAGGATAAGAGGGCTTTGTTTTATAATAATTAGTGAAAATTAAATAGTGTTTTTGATATGTAGCTGCTGAATCAAATGTTTACCTTTAAAAAAGTTGTTTTTTCACCCAAACAAGGCTTTAGTAAAATTAAAATTTGTTAAAAGGATTTGGAAGACATAAGAATTCACTTTTGCTGCGGTCAGTAATTAGATTAGACTGTTGAGGCAGATAAGTTAAAAAAATGTAATTGAGTTTATTTTAATGCAAACAAGACTTCAGAAAATAAAAATTTATAACAAGGAGATAAGATATTATGAGGTGTCACTTTGGCTGTATTTAGTAAGTTTGCATCCCTTGAGTCAGTTAATAGAACTTAAAAAAAAATATTTATGGTTATTCTTACCAGATCCAAGTACTCATGACCTATAGCTACTAAAACAGAGGATGCCCCCATTTGTACAGCTGGTTCGTATGTTGTATTCTCGGTCATAGCTCGAAGCATGGAATTGATGAGTTCTGCTGCTACTTTCTGGTCTATTTTCTTTACTTGGTTTACACATGTCTGTTCTAGAACTCTAAAATTTCAATTTTAGCAATATTATATTTTATAAACAAATAAGACAACTCAAAAAAATATATGCACAGAAAGACAAGTTATTTTCATATAATTAATTAATTATAGTGTCTTAAGGAAAAATCTATTGCAAAGGATTATTTGCTAAAAAAAAGTTATTGCATTGTTTTAATAATGTTCAAAAAAAATAGAATATTTATCTACCCCCTAAATTTTTTATTTGATTCCGTGAAGAAAAAGAAAGCAGGCATTGAATCAAAATACTTACTTAACGATATTTCCCAATTGTATGAGGTTCGGTTTAACAGTGTTCCGATAAAACTCACAAAATATTACAATAACTTCATTTGGATACACATTCGCTATCTTTGCCAGGGATTTAATTACAGCGTTGTTGACGGAATTATCGTTATCTCCTAGAGCGTTTATGAGCACGATCACCGTATCTAGAAAACAACATTAATAGTTTAGTAGAGGACAAACATATTTTGCGACATATCAAGTACACTTTTCATTTGATCACTCCACACCTTTAAAATTATCGGACTTTGGCGAAAACATTTTTATGGCTACATGGAAACTAAATTATGTAGTATCAGAAATATTAAAAAAATTGAACACTTTTCTCTAATATAACTGCACAATGATGCAGGATTTTATTTTATTCAGTAATTATCTCCTGTGGTTGTCAAATGTCATATGAGATTCTGTCAAAAGTGTCAAAAGCAAAGTGCCAAATGATGTTTGACATACCTACACATCTTTTTGGTGTCATTTATACTTTTATAGACATCAAGCGATAGGCAAAGGTACTAAGCCATAGAACCTCGTCTGATGTGTTTAATGTTTGACAAATTTTGGCGACATCAAGGTGCGTTTTCCAATATCAGCACTAAAGCGCATTATACGGTATAATGCTCAATGCTCAACGTTGAAAGTTCCAAAGCTACAGCAACGCTTCACACAACGAGCACTCGGCACTCTCAAAAGTAGGGCTTCCGTGTGCGTGCTTGCAATGGATACCAACTCAGTGGTGGCTCAGTGGTTTAGTATTGTGCGCCACTGAGTCGCATTATGCTCTGTAATTGGAAAACGCACAATGGTATAATAATATTCTATTTCAATTGCCTAAAATACGAGAAATCTTTAAATAGTTATTTATTTGAAACTAGATGGCCCGGTGAACTTCGTATTACCTACAGTCCTACATAATATATTTGTGAAAAATGTACACAAAACACTTTCTAAATGCACCTATAAATATAACCAGTTGACAACGTTTTTGACAAAAGACATTAAATTTCCCCGTTAGGAACATTTTGTATTGGAAAATTAAATCGTCGTTTTTAGTATCTTTCGTTACATATCATTTATGTTTCTCAAAGTTTAAACCTTCCCTGAACTTCCACAAACATTTCAAGATGAAAATTAGCCAAATTGGCCTAGCCATTCTCGAGTTTTAGCGAGACTAACGAACAGCAATTCATTTTTATATATCTAGATTAATTTTTTAACAAAACATATTCATACCTGTAAAATTATAGCACATACATACAAACTTATAATTGAAAAAAATTTAAGAAAGAATTTGTAAAGTAAAAAAATATCTAAAGCGAGGCATAGTTCTTTAACGGTTCTTAGAAATCGAGATTTTTTTCGAATTATAATTTTATACCTCGCGCGTTATAACGTGGCACGACTGAAGTTCGCGCAGAAGGCTGCGCAGTAACATTTTTTAAGGGACCGGGGGGAAGGCGATTTTGGCATGAGACGCATGCGGGGAGGCTAGGGATTGACCATATGTAAACACAATCGACCGTTTAATCAACCGAATTGCGCAATCGATTAGTTTTATTTAGGATTTATTGATTTTTGTTTATATAAGATATTAAACGTATTAGATTTACAAATATAGTTAATTTTGTCGTTAATAAACGAGATTTCGACATTAATTTAAAAAAAAAACTACAAAAATCAAATTTTCTCAGTTGAAAGACACGATTTACTTGAATATCAGTTATCTATTAACGACTAAACTATTTGAGAAAATTTAAAACCTCCTTTTAAAATTAAAAATAAATATATTTTTATGACTTAATTTTAATCGATTTCAATAAAAATCGATTAAACAACACCTTATTGCACATCCCTTTTTGCTTACTTCATACAGCTTCGTGTTTTTTCGGAAATGCTCGGATACGGTAATCTGTCTCAGTCACACGTTAGTATTCGTGCCACTATCTCTGTCTTGAGCACTATCGGCTACAAAAGTTTTCGTTTCTAATGTTGTTAATTTTTATTATTAGTATTAGTAATTAGTGTTATAGTATTCAGTTTGTTTTATTTAGCTTTAATTGTTTTATCTAGTGTTAGTATTAATTTTGTTTTATTTAGTGTTAGTATTAAGTGTGTTTTGATTTTGGGAT
The DNA here is from genome assembly GCA_905220545.2 of Melitaea athalia. Classification (NCBI taxonomy): domain Eukaryota; kingdom Metazoa; phylum Arthropoda; class Insecta; order Lepidoptera; family Nymphalidae; genus Melitaea; species Melitaea athalia. The sequence continues at coordinate 3,662,349 of HG992179.1, forward strand.
TTTCCCCCTCAGCGACAGTGATTAAATAATAATTAATAATAAGCGTAAATATGTGTTAAATAATAATAAGTGGTAATGTATATAAAAAGTATTAAGTGTAAATATTATTTATAGTGTTGTTTGTGATAAAAATCTAGCTGCCACTATCGAAAGGTAAGGTATTGAAATTGAATTTTTAATATAAAAGTTATTTTTGCAGCAACTTAAAGTGCTATGATGTTTATTTTATTGGTCACTGTATTAGGGAAATTTTATTCGTACATTGATTTATAATAAAAATAAAAATTGGTAATGACAGTTTTTTTTCGTGAGTGTACATGCGCAAAAGTTCGCAGAGCCTATGTTCAGACGTGCCAAGTTATTTCGCGGGTACTGTACGTTTGTGCGGAGCGGACACTTTTTAGCTGAATCATCATATAAGATTGTGCTCTTTTCTTTTAAACTCGATATAGGGTGCGTTCCACTAAGCGACCGCAACGACCGCAACACTATCGTTCCACCTAAGGGCCATGGTCGTCGCGAGCAATTGCTCGACGTCATACATGGCGTCACTGTTCGCGACCACATTGCGTCCACTTCGCCCACAAAATATAGGTGGGTTGGAGTTGGCTTTCATCAAAACGTAGCGGGAATTTTTAAAAAACAACTCAATGTCAAATTGTAAATGTTATTTCTCATTCAATTCGAAAAAATGCAACGATAAATTCCCGAGAATCCATGTTGAATAAGTTTTGTTCCAATCCATGCGAAACATTTACTCACAACCTCCACAGCTGCATGTTTTCACCATGCCACCATATTGCGAGCCATTGAGGTGAGAAATAATTATATAATATGTTGCGAGCGCACAGCTGACACCTGACAGAGCTAAATATGTGTTTCACTAAAGAACTCTAAACAACAATATTGTACACATTTTTTTTGTACAATAAAGAATTTTAAATAAAAATAAAAAGTAAATCTTTAATGATGTAAGAAATAAATTATTATACCATAAAAATTAACTGTGTGAATATTTACTTAGTATGTAATGTTAACTTTATTAATTTTTGCGATAAAAAAGGTTCAGTATAAAATATTACTTACATTTATATTTTAACTTGGCATAATGTTAATGTACGACATATATGAATCAAAATAATATGGTTACTGATTACATAATGAATAATTATAATCGCAACATTTAAAAACATTGTATTATTTTGTATTGGAAAAAATATATAATTAAAACGAAATTTTCGGATCCGTAGTGTGAATGTAGCTTTATGTTTTTCGTGCTTTATTATTACTAATTTACTAGTCTATGCTTTTTATTGGACGAATGCGGGCAATGTTTCCATTTTTCGATTACAATACCTAACATACTATTCGATTTCATGCAAATCGTGAATAAGGCAGACGTGCTGTTTTTTTGATTGTCGGGCTTTTTCTCTATAAATGAAAACTTAATCTAATCTCGTAACATTTAATTCATTTGAGAGAAAACGTCGTCTCATAAATTTGATGTACGACTTTCACCGGATACATCGTTAATTACATTAGATTATTCAGAGGTTGCCAATCATTTCTCATATCAGTGAATAAATCTTACAATGTATCCGTGCGTATGGTCAGTTACTGATATAACTCTCTGATGTTCTGTGACTCTGTGTGGTTCGTTTAAGTGACAAAGCAAAAGCGTCGGCTCCCACTCAACACTATTATCCCATCCGTGATTACGTTGCGCCGGGAACTGGGCACTCGGGTTAGTCGCCGCGGGGACTCCAAAGCGGTAAATACGGAGTCGCAAATCCTGCTACGCATCATTTATCGCCAGAATTTCGGTGAGTACGCGTACGGATCATTTATGTTTCGCGATTCTCGCATTAGGAAATCGGGCGTTGCTCGCGTACTGACATTGAAGACTATCCGATCAGCTGCCGTATAGTCTTAAAATAGCTGTAAAATATCGAGCCCCTTCTGGCAGCGCAGGCAATCAGCTGATCCGAACAATGTTTTAATTATATCCAATTAGATAATTATTTTACTAGCGGTTAGCGACGCTCATATGAGTCGCGATCGAGTCACTGAGTTAATCGGGCTGATAACGTATTCCTAAGATAATGCGCTTATAAAGTAATTTGCTATCTCCGAACTAGTTGTAGTGATTGTTTGATTCTTGTCTCTTACAGATTTGAAAATGGTGCAGCAAGATTTGACTTAGGTGTTGGGGACGGTGTTACATGAGCCAGTGACGGTGGGTGATGGATGTAGGGAGCTCCAGGGTGTGAGTTGTGGTCGAGACAGGCTGACCCAGTGCCAGTGCAGTGTTGTGTAGTGTCTAGTCATAGTGTGAGTGGCTGTTGAGCCGGGATGCCATCCGTGATGTTGTCCGCAGTGCTAGAAGAGGAACCCGATCTGTATGAAGCGTTTCCTCCTCATGTCGACCCCTCCGGTATCACCATTTTAACTGATAGTCCACCAGGTAAAGAATTCTTTAACTATCCAACACTACCATAATTATTTTAAGAACTTAATTGCAAATTAATCCTAAACTTTATATATATTTTTATTAATATTTCAATAACACTTATCACTAAACAATTATGTTACATAAACATTATAAACTAAGAAAAGATAACTTAGCCATGAATAGATTTTGTCTCGGCCAGATAACTGTATTATTTCATTAGACGCTCAATTCTTATCAGGGTATCCCTGTTTATTTGATTAACATTTTTATATTAAATAGGAAGATGAGTCCATTTATCGACTTTTGTGTATTAAGAGTATTTCCTCTAGCAACTTTAGTTAGATACATTAATTTGATGTGACTAAATAGAAAATTTGTTTTTCATTGTTCCAATCAATGATGTCTGAAATTTAAAATAAGTTATTTAATATTTTTACTATAATAAATCACACGCAAAATAGGCGCTAGGTTGTCGAGTTGTGGAAACCAGCTCGTGTTTACCATACCATACTATAAGAAATAAAATTTATTTATATTAAAAATATAAGAACCATATATCCTAAAAACAGGGACAAAAGAATTATTAATTGATTTGAACGGATATAGGTTTTCAAATAAGTAATGTCTCTTTTTATAAAGCTTATTAATAACTTGTTAAAACTAGAAAATATATAAAAATACTACCATCTGCGTACTAGTAGATAAAAGTAATTAAAACACTTTAAAATCGGTTGTTTTCACATGTAAATCATTATCAACATTAATTATTATTTTGTTGCTAAAATTAGGACATGGTCTGGTATTTTATCATAAATTTTATTGTTTTATATTTATTTATTTCATTAATAGTAGTATCTAGTATTTTATTTCATTAGACTGTTATTACTTTACATTTTGAATTTTGATATAGTTATGTAAATATGAAAACACAAACATAAGTAGTATATTTTAGTGCAGATTCTAGCTCTACATAGTCTAGAAAAGTCTTGAAAATGGACGATGATCTCACCTAAACTTTTAAATAGATTTTCAACTAACGCATTCCAAGCCTATTGTTAGAAAAAATATAAAGTAATTATAAACATTTAACCAATGAAAAGTAACATAGTACAAATATATGTACTATAAGTAATCTTATAAAGAAAAATAGCAATTTTCTTTCAAATGTTAAGAATATTCTCAACAATGATAAATTGTGTTAATTTTAAAAACAAGTTTTACACATAATTTTATTATTAGTATAATTCAAATAGTGTTTGTTGTGAGTCAGTGTCATGGAAAATAATCTGCAGCTGTGTCAACCTTACATATTACTGTTAATTAAGAAATCATGATTGAAACACTGTTTGAACAATATATTATTATACATTGTTTTACATAATGTTTGTTAATCTGAGCCTTGTTTGTTATATATATTTACCTAATTATAATACATGCATATGTAATAAGAATTAGGGATTTTTTTGGTACTTGAAAAGGTAATCATTTGAGGTTACATTAAAAGACCACTGCCCAAGTGAACAGTCTTAAATATCAACAAAATTAACCGAAAAGTATGCAGTGGTATGTACCTTTTTGTTGTTAAAAATAAAATAGCTAATAAGTGCCAACGCCTAAAAGAGTCATTAACAATTTAGGAAGGTGACGTATTATGGATGTTTAATGAAGTCTAAATGGGTATAATAATATTTTTAAAATTGACATAGACCATATAAAGTTAAAAAATATGATAAAATCTATTATAGAGTAGCAAATCTATATACATATATAAAAGAGATTTCTATGAGATGTCAGCTAGTATTTAATATAAATATTTTTAGCCTAAGCCTTAAAATGATATAATTATTTAGATTTTAATAATAGTTTCACTTTTATAACACTGCATGGTTCATTTCATAACTAACACATATTTAATTATCTAATTAATAGTGATAAGCAGGACATATCAATCAGAATTAATAACAAACTAATTTTTAATTTAAAATTCTTTATCATATTTTTATTATAATGTTTTATATAAAACATACAGGGATCATATGACTTGAACGAGATAAAGAAATGTTTTTGCTAAATAAAAAACAGCTGAGTTTTGTCAGGTCAAATGTCATGGTAATATATGGTCTGGGGTAGTACCTCGACCTTACAAAAGACCACAGCTAAATAATACTCTTTTCAAGCAGTCTTGTGTTCCTGTTGGTGAGTAAGGTGACCAGAGCTCCTGGGGGGGATTGGGGATAGGGTCGGTAACGCGCTTGCGATGCTTCTGGTGTTGCAGGCGTCTATAGGCTATGGTCTTACCATCAGGTGAGCCGTACGCTTGTTTGCCAACCTAGTTACATAAAAAAAAAAAAAAAAAAATATTATGATGATAACTTTGTGAGACACTAGCTGCGCGTCGCGGTTTGACGCGCGTATATTCCGATCCCGTTGGAATGTCAGGATAACATGTAGCCTCTCCATCTGACTAGCGACTAGCCCGATAGCACAGTTTGCAATTATCCTATTTTCTGCTCCAGGGATTGGATTTTCGTCTTGTTTCTGGGTGGTGATATATTTATTTATACAAGTAAAATATATGTATTTGTGAAAAAAAAACGTAGCCATTTAGCCGCCTGTTACCTATAATTACCGTGTGTGTGTATAAATAAATCTGTCTATGTACTAAGTTTCATTACAATCAGTTAAGTAGTTTTTACGTGAAATAGCAACAAACACCCATCCAGATATAATATAACTTCATTATTCATCGATCCATCCTTACAAACTATCGTATTTATAGTCTTAGTAGGCCTTGCCGCGAATTTGTTTCCGCGAATTAAATATTCCATTTTGAGACAATAATTGTGTTTGCTCCAAAACAACCGACTTCAATTACATCGACAAGTAATACAACGTAGGAAGATGAAAAAGTTTTGTTTTTAGTATCTAAAATATATTTAATGTGCACAATTTTGTCTATTGGAGTTTTATTATAGCGGCTAGATGTGCCTTGATCTGTTCCCAGCAATTACATATACTAGTGTTTTAATAATGTACAGTGCTGCGTGATGTTTTATGGCCCTTTTATACTTCTGGACACTCCATTTTTTAATTCATGTAGTTTTAGAACTTTTATGTTATAACATAGGCTTTGAATTAGATTTCGTTTGGGAGTGACCTCGGCTTTTATTCAAGTACCTACTGTGAATACATGAACGGTGAATATAAACCAGAGAAATGGTTCACTCGTAAAATTATAATAAATAAACAGTCGGACAGAGTTACTTTTTCTGTTTGTGAAGTATTATTTATGTCTATAGTAAAATCCATATTTTATTAGTTTACTCCTTATTTTGGGGACTATTCTAATTTCTATGTTGTCGATTGTAGCGTGCGACGCAGGGCCGGACCGTGAGGTCAGGGGGCCCTGGGCTAATGCTATTTAGGGGCCCACCAAATTTGACCACGATTGAGATGAATGTGTAATGGCGGCCGAACATTTTAATTGTCAATTCGAAGTAATATAATATGAATAAAGAACTTAATAAAATTATTGATTCTTTCGCATTGTCGTCTATTTTTTACTTTGAATTGATTTAGCTGGGGGGGCCTTGAATCCACGGGGCCCTGGGCTGAAGCCCAAAAAGCCATATGGTAGATCCGGCCCTGCACTGGTGCGACGGATTAATTTTTTTTATTCGAATAGACTGAAAAAGATTAAGAAAAGAAAATCGCCCTCAGAAGAAAAAGTGGTCATAACCAGATATTAATATTCTTCTGATGAAGTCTCAATTTTGAATGTTTTTGTGAAAATGTTTAAGTAAGAAATAGTTAAATCTATACTAATATAATAGAGCTGAAGAGTTTGTTTGATTGTTTGTTTGTTTGTTTGTTTGTTTGTTTGAACGCGCTAATCTCAGGATCTACTGGTCCGATTTGAAAAATTCTTTCAGTGTTAGATAGCCCATTTATCGAGGAAGGCTATAGGCTATATATCATCACGCTAAGTCCAATAGGAGCGGAGTCCACGCCGACGAAGTCGCTCGCAGAAGCTAGTTAAGAATAAACCACGATTTTTTACTATTGTTATTATGAAGCAGTGGCGTCTTTATATTATGAGCGTGCTATATTCTAAGGTTTAATATAATAATTAGGGTTCTACTGGTCCCATTTTAAAGTATCTTAGAAATTTATAAATCCCTATGACCTATTATGGTGCGGTAACCATTAACGCGGATTTGTTCGCAGTCGGTTTCTCTGAAATGTCTTGGTACGTAAACGTACCACTTTGTTTGTAAAACGAGGAGACATTGTATTCTGTTCTGTCTAAACACTGGAAACAATGCGTCAACTTAACCTATCCAAGAACCTTTAGTTTTACGCTAAGAGTGTAACTATGTCTATAATGCAGTATTGCTCAATTAATATATTTACATACATTTTATCACATTCTACATCATTATAACGGACAAAGTGGTAATATAACATAATATTGTTTATCTAAACTTAATATATAAAGCTGAAGAGTTTGTTTGGTTGTTTGTTTGTTTGAACGCGGTAATCTCTGGAACTATTGGGCCCATTTGAAAAATTCTTTTAGTGTTAGATAGCCCATTTATCGAGGAAGGCTATAGAGTATAGGCTATGTATCATCACGCTAAGACCAATAGGAGCGGAGTACACGCCGACGAAGTCGCGCGCAGAAGCTAGTTATTAGTATATATATATATGACATGTATATTTAACGTATTGACTTTATAAATAAATAATTTACCTACAAAATAAACGACTTTGTGGAGGTCTGTAGTAAATAAAGTCATTCCGACTTTATACAAATAAAAATAACTAAAATAAACATGACGCCGCGTTGGTGCAACGATTACAGCACTGCACACTGGTTTGTGGCTATTGCGCTGGCGGTTGCGGGTTCGATCCCCGCACATGACAAACATTTGTATTGGCCATACAGATGTTTGCCGTGGTCTGGGTGTTTGTGCAGTCCTTGTGGGTCTCCCCACCGTGCCTCGGAGAGCACGTTAAGCCGTCGGTGCCGGTTGTTATCATGTACACCTGATAGCGATCGTTACTCATAGTAGGGAATATATCCGCCAACCCGCGTTGGAGCAGCGTGGTGGATTAAGCTCTGATCCTTCTCCTACATGGGGAAAGAGGCCTATGCCCAACAGTAGGATATTACAGGCTGAAGCGTAAAATAAACATGGCGACATCATCTCTACTAAAAAGAGTAATTTTTAACATTTTCTATCACAATTATGAAATAAAGAAAATGAAGTTATCCCGAAAATAATTGATCGCTTTGCTTCTTTATAATAGGAATGATTTTACGAAAACCGTTTGCGTCATAACAAAAACAATAAAAAGGTTACGGGAAACAAGCAGTCGGATTTTCTCAAAAGTACCTACGTGATCAATAAATTTTCCTAGGAAAACAAAATATAACCAGATTTTTTATTGCTTCCTATCGGTCTTGATATATAAGACGTTCGCTGAGATTTTCTGATAAGGCGCATTATTCAAGATGAGAATGTATTTGTTCTGTTAACAATCTCGTAACCTAGATCGCGCGATAACGTTGCTGTGTGATAGTTACGTAGTGATAAAAACTTTTCTATAATATACTACATGACGTTATATGATACCTATATGACATATATATCTATACTATATCACTATCACTACATATTATAAAACAAAGTCTCTTCCCGCTGTCTGTCTGTCTGTGTATATGCTTAGATCTTTAAAACTACGCAACGGATTTTGATGCGGTTTTCTTTAGTAAATAGAGTGATTCCAGAGGAAGGTTTACATGTATAATACATGCATAATATAGTAGAGGAACACTGATAGTTTTAAAGTTTTCTAATGTGATGTCGTAAATAAACATATTTATTGCGCTTAGATTGCAAATATTTATTTTATATTTTATATTTAGTACCAACCAGCATTGCACCCGTGCGAAGCCGGAGCGGGTCGCTAGTAATATTACAAAGCTGAAAGGTATGTTTGTTTAAACGCGCTAATTTCAATAAATTATACTGATTCGAATTGAAAAATTATTTTTGTGTTGGATAGTCCATTTCCGGAGGAAGGCTATATAATATTTTAATACCTTTTTTCCTTAAATGAACTCGAGTGAAACCACGGGGCACAGCTTGTTCATTATAATACCTTATGTGTTCATGTGAGTGAAGGGTATGATCAAATTAAATATGTAGTTAAAAAAATGTAGTCAGATATTGCGAAACAAATTAATTGTTAAGTTAAACCTACTTAAAAATATAGGTAACAATAAATTTAAATAAAATGCTAAACAAGAATATAATAATAAAGGTCTAATTAATCACTTTTAAATTAATGATGTAAAATACAACTAGGTATGTAGGTTTAAAAATACACGTTATAAAATTATAATTCATTCGTCTGCAAGAAATGCAAATACTACGCAGTTTACCCTTTCTCAATAATAATAATAATTGGTCGTTCTTGCAAAATAGTTGCGCACGCGCATGGTGCGATGCTCCGTCCAATCACGTGCGAGCGCTCGGGGAACATACCACCTGGCGAAAGGTTGAATTGAATATTATGCTTATAATCGCATTCCGCCTATAATTATGGGGTAATAAAAAGTTTTATTATGTTTATTTAATATGTTTACTATAGAATGCTTTTGACTATTGTGAATATGAAAAAACTAGATCGGTATTCCATTCGATTTACTTGTTAAAATAATGAACGGATTATTTTAAATGTGACGTACTTTATGAACTTTTTTTTATTCCTTAAGATAGACGACATAATATTACAGTCCAAAATAGAAAAGAGTTATGAAGCAAAAAGTAACTTGTTAAAATATTAAAAAATTAAATGTATCCTGATATAACTGTACTATATGTGTAGAATAATTATCTCACAATATATTTGATTTGGTATAATCTCAATAGTATGAAGCACTTACATTGTGAAGTAATAAACGTACGCGAAATATAAACGGAGATGACTTCTGAATGAGTGATATCGCCGTGATGATTCATAGACTGTATTAAAAACTACCATAATGTCCAAATTTAATGTCTTTGGTCCAAAGTTTATAAATATTCGAAGAAGATTGTTTTAAGGAACGCACATCCAAGTTTTCAAGTATAATAAAATAACAATAGCCTACTTATACCAATATCAGGTATCGCAAGTTCTTTGTTAGATTCCAGCTCACGACAATTTGCGTTGCAGGCTTTGTAATTATGTACTTATTTGAATTTAATAATATAAATAGTAAGTAAACTGATTCATAGACAATTTTTGTAAAAAATATAACTTACTTAATTATTTTATACCCCCTTTTCTGAATTATAGGTAGGTATCCCTAGTACATTTTTTTCACCTGATTAGTATCAACAAGCTAATTTTCCGGGATTAGCTTTATTTTGATGAGACGAACAAAAAATTCCTCTACGAAAACTCTCGATTGTGGTAGCTAACAGAGATAGCAGGGGATAGAGCAGCAGTGAGCTTAGGACCGGGATAACGTACCACGCAATTTGTAGGACAACCCCCCCACCACCACTACAGCCTATCACAGTCCACTGTTGGACATAGGCCTCCACAAGTTCGCGCCCGACATTACGACGCGAACTCATGTGTTTTGCCCATAGTCACCACGCTGGGCCGGCGCCGGCGGGTTGGTGACCGCAGGGCTGGCTTTGTCGCACCGAAGACGCTGCTGCCCGTCTTTGGCCTGTGTATTTCAAAGCCAGCATGGATGGTTATCCCGCCATCCGTCGGCTTTTTAAGTTCCAAGGTGGTAGTGGAACTGTGGTATACCTTAGTCGCCTCTTACGACACCCACGGGAAGAGAGGGGGTGGCTACATTCTTTAGTGTCGTAACCACACAGCACAACACTACTATTAAATTATATAGATATTAACTAACTAAAAGAAAAAAAATCAGCTGATTAGTAATAATTTTCGATGACCTACGAGGTCATCAATTTCAAAAATTGTTTTTTTCTGTTTTTTTTTTATCCTAGATAGATAGATAGATAATGTGTTATTTTTTTACTCAAAAACTATTGCGTTGATTGTAATGTAACTTGGTACGTAGATAGCTGATAGCTGACGATAAAAAATAACGCAGGCAACAACTGAATCTGAAATTGCCACAGGAGCGGAAGTTAACTGAGGTAGGGCACAGCAGAAAATATCCTGCTCAAAATACGGAGCAGCCCGACTGGGGTAGTACCTCGACCTTACAGAAGATCACAGCTAAATAAAACTGCTTTCAAGCAGTGTTGTGTTCCTGTTGGTGAGTAACGTGACCAGAGCTCCTGGGGGGAACTGGGGGTAGGATCGGCAACACGCTTGCAATGCTTCTGGTGTTGCAGACGTCTATAGGCTGCGGTAATCGCTTACCATCAGGTGATGTGTATGCTTGTTTGCCGACCTAGTTGTATATAAAAAAAGTTATGCAGGTGAAACAGCGAGTTACAGTTACTTCTTACTTATCAATATTTTACATGTATGACAAAGTTCGTGACGTTAGATCAAACGAGATGTACCTATATAATATAACAATCATAAAATTATGAGGATTAGCGAACAAAGAGCAGTTAACGTGCATTGTGGCCTATAAATTATTTATTGACGATAAAAACCGGATTTAACGCGTTATGTGTAGGCATTGTGTGTTTTTATTTTTTATTAATGAATATTGTTAATTATGCTGCTGTGACATGAGACCTGACTGTATTTAACAATAACTAACATCCCGCCCCGGCTTCGCTCGGGTATTCAACAAAAAATTCAAAATAATTTATTGCCCTAATTTTTTTGAAAATATAATATAGCCTGTGTCACCCGTGGATAGTGTAGCTTCCCACCGCCTTCCCAACAGTGAAAGAATTTTTCAAATCGGTTCAGTAGTTTCGGAGCCTATTCAATGCAAACAAACAAACAATCAAATCTTTCCTCTTTGTAATATTAGTGTAGATAATATATAAAAGTATGGGTTGAAGGTACTAGGTAGTGTCATAGAAATTAAAATTTTACTCGCGTTTGTCGCATACGTTAATTTTGTTTAAAAATATTTAATATCAGCTATGACGAAATAAGGGATTTGAAGTAATAATGCTTTCTTATAAACGACAGTTGCCGAATCTGATCGAACGGTATAATAAAATAAGCATTTATTTCCATACACTGTTTGCATATTTCTCTTCACCAGAGTTACATAAAATAAAAATAGGTAAAAAAACTTTTTAAGTTAAACGGTTTTATGTTAAACATAGATTGCAATGTTTAAGATAAATGTACTAAAAACCAAAAAATAATAAAATAGATACAGTCGTGGGAATTATAAATATATGCATAGACTAGACTAAAATAAAACCGTGGGGCACGTCAATTGTCTACAATCGTTGATTAAAATGTTTGTTTTGTAATGTTACACTATTTAATTAGGCAGTTGTTCAACCGACAACGATGGACGTTTGATAAGTAGGGCTAGAATGCGGAAACAAGCTAGCAAGCTCGATTATAAGCGAGTTTTAGGGTTTCATAATGGTGAGCGAGTAGTACTTTTATCATATGTTTTGTCGATTAAAGACAAACTACGAGCAGTGAAACGATTCCTCGCCAGCCAGCAGTGTGAATGTCCAACGATAAACTAGTTGAAACATCTCTTTTATTTACATGGAGTGTATTAACTATTGGAATTTCCATGAGCAAGAAAATAGTAAATAATTTCCTCACCGTCTGCGGGCCAACTGCCTAACGATGAATTAACCGATTCTTCTATCGCACATTAAGTCGATAATTTGTAGACAATTGACGTGCCCCACGGTTTTATTTTAGTCTAGTCTATGCATATATTTATAATTCCCACGACTGTATCTATTTTATTATTTTTTGGTTTTTAGTACATTTATCTTAAACATTGCAATCTATGTTTAACATAAAACCGTTTAACTTAAAAAGTTTTTTTACCTATTTTTATTTTCCAGTTTTTAGTTTTTATTTCGCATTCTGTTTAATTCATTTAGTGCTTCATTATTGCAAGGTTTCGTGCCCGTTAGTTTATTGCAGTCCAACTCCTCTATACGTAGTCCCTGCAAAGATCTTACTCTACTAAGAGCCACGTAGGCTTGACCTTCTTCAAACAGTTTCGCACCTAAGTATACGACCTAAGTATACGATATAGCGTGATCCACAGTGCTGCCCTGCATTTTATGTATTGTAGAAGCCCATGATAATATTAAAGGCAACATTCTTCTCTGTATTCTTCTTGTCAAGCCCTTTTATTTGATACCCATATTGGTGGGATTGATAAAAAATTGTTATCAGCCATTTGGTAGCGGCGGCCATCTTAGATTTCAATTTTGCATAGTAAATTGTATTCTAATTGTTGAGACCTTTCATTTGATACCCATGTTGATGGGATTGATAAAACCTAATTTATCCGCCATTTTGTAGAGGCCGCCATCTTGGATTTTAATTTTATATAGTACATTGTATTCTACTGGTTGAGCACTTTCATTTGATACCCATATTGATGGGATTGATAAAACCTACGTTATCCGCCATTTTGTAGTGGCTGCCATCTTGGATTTCAATTTTTTATAGTATATTGTATTCTGCTTGTTGAGCCCTTTAATTTGATACCCATTTTGATGGGATTGATAAAACCTACGTTATCCGCCATCTTGGATTTCAATTTTTTATAGTATATTGTATTCTGCTTGTTGAGCCCTTTCATTTGATACCCATATTGATGGGATTAATAAAACATAAATTATCCGCCATTTTGTAGCGGCGGCCATCTTGAATTTATAATGATAATGAATAAACATAATTGTATTGTCACCAAAATCTAAAGTGTATACAAAATTTCAGATTAATCGGTTGACAGGAAGAGGGTGAAATTTGAATTACTAAATTTGACCCAAGAATAAAACAAACGGGGTGAGCTAAATAAAACCGTTTAAAAAAAACCAATAGGACGAATATTGGAATCTATGTGGATAAAGAGATTCTTAATATTCATTTATCACTAAACTAGGTGACCCCGCAAACGTTGTTTTGCCATATACGTATGTTATTAACCCCCGCAACCCCCTCTTGTGGGTGGAATTTCGTAAAATCCGTTATTAGCTGACATGTACTCGGCAAAAGGAATATTCCTACCAAATTTCAAGTCTTTACGCCTTATGGTTCCAGAGATATCGTGATGAGTCAATGGGTGGAAATATCTTTTACTAGCTTCTGCGCGAGACTTCGTCGGCGTGGACTCCGCTCCTATTGGTCTTAGCGTGATGACACATAGCCTATAGCCTTCCTCGATAAATGGGCTATCTAACACTGAAAGAATTTTTCAAATCGGCCCAGTAGTTCCAGAGATTACCGCGTTCAAACAAACAAACAAACAACCAAACAAACAAACTCTTCAGCTTTATATATTAGTATAGATATATAGATTTAAGATAAAAAAGTGTTGTTATTACACAATATATTGTAACCAATCTCAAATGAATCATTGACATCTTTATCAAGATTCCTTTAGTGAAAAGTATTCTTTATTTGACGATAAAATTGTATGTTTAAATCACTAAGGCTCTCTTATCTCTTATTTGATTATTTTTAATAGACAGTAGTTTATAACACATGCAAAGTATTAAGTAGTAATATTATTAATGAGCTTCGATTTTATCGTATAGCTTCCGCTGATCGTATCAAAACTTCTTCGCTTCGAGCTTTAGCAGCTAGATTTAGTACCGTTTTACCACCACGGGTACCATAATATACAGGGTGCCCCGTAAAGAATGGATAATCCTGAACGTGCGTGTGCGGAGGGGGAGGTGGGATACAAAACCAAAAAAATTTTTTAAAATCTCAAACAGTTCGCGGTCTACGCCATTTTTTGTAAAATTTAGAAAAATCCCAGTTTTTCTCACATTTGTGGGCACCACGTCCGCTATTTGAGGCCTAGATCGGATTTTTTTTCTTTAAAGTGTTCCTTAATAATGCTGTTCCTTAATTATGTTTCAAAAAACTCAACTACTATGAATAGTAGTTTACAAGAAATCGCTAAACTTAAATTTTAATTTTGAAATTTACTTAACTGCTAAGTTTGAGCACCTGTGGTGTAAAAAAAATGTATCGGAGTTGTCGCGGCCAACTACTTAAAAAAATAGCCTACTTCATAAGGATTCTAAAACAGTACCATACTATCTACTTCATATCGTAAAATTTTTGAGCTATAGCCATTAATATGTAAAAATAGGCATTTTATCAAAAAATTGCAAAATTATTTGCAGATATTTTTTTTGAGTTTTTATTGAGTAAGTAAAGCTGTTGACCCTAAAAATTAGATTTTACTACCTGCTCGGCTTATTTAGATGAATTCTAAACTGTGCGAGTGAGACAAACAGTGCTTAGAAAATTTTTCTGAAAAAATTTTGATCTTCGATTCTTCTTAACATTTCTCTGCAGAAAACTATTCATGCTCAGCAGTCGCGTTGTTGTAGCGTTTGTACACGTGTAAGGTGATATGGATGAAGTCCAAATTTTTTGAAAATGCGATGTGCTGTAGATATGGATATTGTACTGGATTCCCGATTTGTGCATTTTGATTGAATTTTGTTTATTTGATGATAGTTGCGACGTATTTACTAGAGTGCACCAAGCTTACTCACAGGCAGAAGACTTGGTACTGACGTTGGTGGCTCGAGTAGCAGAGGAAGACCCCAAAATCCTGTTTTTGAAGAAATCGTCCTTGACAAGTTGGACGAAGATCCCAGTATTTCGATGCCAGATATCGAACGCCATACGAGAATATCATCATATTAGAGAATAGCATCGCATTATCAAAAAATTTGGACTTAATCCGTATCAAGTTACACGTGTACAAACGATGCAACATCGCAACTGCCGAGCATGAATAGTTTTCTGCAGAGAAATGTTAAGAAGAATCGAAGATAAAAAAAATTTCAGAAAAATTTCCCAAGCACTGTTTGTCTCCCTCACACAGTTTAGAATTCATCTGAATAAGCCGAGCAGGTAGTAAAATCTAATTTTTAGGGTCAACAGCTTTACTTACTCAATAAAAACTCAAAAAAAATATCTGCAAATAATTTTGCAATTTTTTGATGAAATGCCTATTTTTACATATTAATGGCTATAGCTCAAAAATTTTACGATATGTAGTAGATAGTATGGTACTGTTTTAGAATCCTTATGAAGTAGGCTATTTTTTTAAGTAGTTGGCCGCGACAACTCCGATACATTTTTTTTACACCACAGGTGCTCAAACTTAGCAGTTAAGTAAATTTCAAAATTAAAATTTAAGTTTTGCGACATCTTGTAAACTATAATTCATAGTAGTTGAGTTTTTTGAAACATAATTAAGGAACAGCATTATTAAGGAACACTTTAAAGAAAAAAAATCCGATCTAGGCCTCAAATAGCGGACGTGGTGCCCACAAATGTGAGAAAAACTGGGATTTTTCTAAATTTTACAAAAAATGGCGTAGACCGCGAACTGTTTGAGATTTTAAAAAAAATTTTTTGGTTTTGTATCCCACCTCCCCCTCCGCACACGCACGTTCAGGATTATCCATTCTTTACGGGGCACCCTGTATATATACATAGGTATATTATACAACGTATATTTTGACTTTGATTTTGTGAGCATTTTCAAGAGTATTTATAAAAGATGTATTAATTATTAAACTATTTTACGCATTACGAATGCACTGTTGATTTTTCATTTCGTTATTAATTTTTCTTTTTGGAGACAATTATGCAAATGTCAATGATAACCTTTAAGGCTTTAAAAAATGGGCTAATATTATTTTAATCTTTGTACTCCTGATTTCATGATATAAGTTATTTTTTGAAACTTGAAGACTGGGTACTCTATACAATCCTATCACTTAGTATAAAGTACAGTTTTAATGAAATTATGATACAAATGAAAGATTCAAGTGCTCTTAGAGATATAATAATGTATAGGTATTAACTAATGCAACTTAATATAATTAAAAAGAATATGACGTTTGTTTGTCTGCGTGCGTGCGCGCGTGCGTGCGTGCGTGAGTGCGTGCGTGCGTGTATGTGTGTGTGTTAAAATATATTAAATTATTAATATATTGTCAAGTCAGTAAAATAATACCAAACTTTTGTTGTTAACAAAATTATTATACTATTAAACTATAATTTAGAAGAAACCTAAATAGTAGTAAAATACATAATTATGTCCAGTATGATACCGTATTGCATGCGGTACGGCAGGTTCATATTATGTATATAATTATGCAATGCCTTACCTCGACTTTGAATAATTTATCTACCTCTGATTTTGTTTACTATTGATAGGTTTTTGACACAATTTGTATGGAAGTTACGTCAAATTTCTATTTCTAGTAAGCGAATTCACAGATAGAGTATTGAAAGTGGCCGTTAGTGAATCTCACTTACGACTTACGTAATAACAACTCGGTCCCACCTGTCCCGTAAGTTCTAATTATCGCGGAAAGTCCCGTGTGAAAACGAATTATTCATTTAAACTTTAAAGTGATTACGTATCATAATGTAGTTATATTTCAAATTGAAGTAGGTACATAATAAAATTTATGCTAAATAGCACTTTTAAATATTTTCACGTATTATCGATACGCGAATACGTAAATATGCAAATATTTGAATTCCCTTACTTCAGCATATCTGTAGGTAATCTTATCACTGTAAACATTGAATGAGTATCGTGTTTACGCACTCATGTTAACAAGATTCTAGAAGCTTAGGGATCCTCTTGTATGTAGTATGATTTTAATCGAGGTTTAATTCATTTGTTAAAACTATCACTATTTGAATGTTTTAGTTTATCACTATTATCACTATTTGAAAGGATATTGGCGCTTGATGTCGCGCTTTCGATACTCGCACATGACAAACATTTGTATTGGCCATATTGATGTTTGTTGTGGTCTGGGTGTTTGTTCTTGTGTATTGTGAGTGTTTCCGGACCTCCGACACAGGAGAAAATCCTACTGGAGGTCGTTGATTGTAAAGCAATTTTCATAATTTAGGGTGGAACTTCTATACCTAATAGGTATACAAGGGTTTACTTGTTCTTACGTAGTTGCATGGTCCCCGTCTTATCTTAAGACCTACTACTACTATACTATATTACTACGTATTTTATCCATACGTTGTGAGCAACAGCTGAGGCTCCGTGCTGTAAAGTTAAAAAGTTATCAAAAATACGACCAGCTTTAAAGAGGACTGCAAAATTAATCTATACTAATCTATACTAATATATAAAGCTGAAGAGTTTGTTTGTTTGTTTGTTTGTTTGAACGCGGTAATCTCTGGAACTACTGGGCCGATTTGAAAAATTCTTTCAATGTTAGATAGCCCATTTATCGAGGAAGGCTATAGGCTATGTATCATCACGCTAAGACCAATAGGAGAGGAGTCCACGCCGACGAAGTCGCGCGCAGAAGCTAGTTTAAAAATATAGGTAATCGTACTGGAACGTCTAACTAATTTATAGACCTTTCAGCTTTCAATTTATTGTCTACGGAATCCTAAAGTAATTATCGTTTTGTACTTACACTACTAATAGGTACTTAGTACAAGCAGCAGAGGCTCTACAAAACTAAACTTATCAATTATAAAGATTGTTATCACATGTTGGCATATTATTTATTTTTTATTTATTTATTTATACTTTATTGTACACCACAACTACATTTTAACATTAAACACATTTAAAGATATTTACAGACTGTGAAGTACAATGGGCGGTCTTATGGCTATTTAGCCATTTCTTCCAGACAACCCATATATTATTAATTGTGGTGTAAAAAGATTTCACGATTCGCACGAATTCATTTATGTATTTGTACAAACTTTTACACACGAGTAAACAAACACACACTGATATGTTTTTTTAAATCAAATGTTCTCAAGTTTATCAACAATATTATTTCAGTTCGTTTTCCTGAAGATATATTTGGACATATTTGGACTCGTCAATTATCCTCCATTTTGCTTAAATAAACAAATTCCTGAAATTGAAGCCCATTATACTGAGTCATCAATAGTACGGGAGCCCAAGGGGGCTTTGGCATTTATTCCGAGCGCCTCAGGTTAATATAAGGAGGGATACCTTGCACCTAAGGATTGCAATACCGGGATACCGGGATCCCGAAATACCGGGATCCCGCACTATTTTTGCGGGACCAGTCCCGCACATAAATCGAGCGGGATCCCGCGGGATTAGCGGGACTGTGCAACGGTAAACGACTTGTGTTGTTCGGCGCGCGAAAGCGCGCGAACTGATTCGGCTCATGACGAAGATCACGATGATTTACCTCTTGCTACAGTGGCCGCAATGATGCAAGCTGAAACTGTGGAGCCTGAGCCGATGTCTCTTCGAGATGAACTTGAACAGACTCTATCGATTCGTATTATTTTTATTTTTGTGTTTCCCACACATGAGGAAATTATAAAATGTTATTCATATAATTTTTTTTTAATCATATTAAAATTTCGATCCAGCGGGATTTGTATCTGGTTTTTTCACCACTTCCATCCACGGTTGCTTAAAACCGAATAAGATCATATCAAAAATTACGATTCGGCTTTACATCGTTCCATAGCTTAATTGGCTAGAGCACCGACACGATATGTCGGGGGTGCGGGTTCGAATCCCGCTGAATCGAAATTTTTATATGATAATAAATAGCATTTTAAATTCTATCGAATTTTAAAACTGCTTGTCGCACAATTTCCTGAGGTCATTCTCTCGAGATAGAAATGAATTTGTTCGAGTCAAGTGGATTAAAAGGCGAATATCTTCAAATCGTCTACAACGCGTTATCAACAGTTGTACCCACAAGCGTTGAAGCAGTTTTCTGCTGCTGGCTATCTGGCATATAAAGTTAGGAGTCGTTTGGCAGACAAGAATATTAACATGCTATGTTTTATGCGCAGTTAAGTACTTTCAAAATAATGCCTAAACTACCTATTGTCTCTTTGTAATAAAGTTTTTTCTTTTATTACATATTTTTATTAATCTCTCAATACGTAATTTTAAATACTATATTTTTGTTTCTTTTTTAGTTCTAGATGCATTTATGATACAAGATGTCGCCTTTTTTTCTCAATGACTTTCAGAAACATGCGGGATCCCGCAAATACCAGGATCCCGCGGGACTTACACCTCTCAGTCCCGCAAATACCGGGATTAAAATTTTGTTGCGGGATTGCATTCCCTACTTGCACCCAATATAGTGTTTTTGTTTTACAAGCAAAAAAATTCCATAAAATGTTTTCTTTTTTTTTGTGTAATCGATTGTTTGTGCTCTCGAGTAAATATTATTGTGCTTAAAAAACTATGACGAACTCGCAAGATCCATCTAGATTGTTTAATTCATAAGGGGCCATCCATATAATATTACGTCACACGAATTTCTCGATTTTTCGACCCCTCCCCCGTCCTTGTCACAGATGGTCACATTTATTAGTACCCCCCCTACCTAGTGTGACGTCACATATTTTGCAATTTTGAGTCAATTCGCCTATAAATCAAATAAAACTTTAATTTTTGAAGTTAGTTATTGATAAGTAGTTGAAATATCATATTTTTGTAAGTTTACATTTTGATATTATTATATTTGGAAATGTGACGTCACAAAATTTTGACCCCTCCCTTCCCCTTGTCACACATGTCACACTTTGTCGACCCCCTACCCCCCTTTTAACGTGTGACGTAATATATATCACAGGTTACAAATTAATTTATTAATATACATAATAATATGTATGATGTGTATAAATACAAAAATGTAAATAAGTAAAATTTATTACATGTATATGGAGTAGTATTAATATTAATAGGTATATGAACGCAACAATTCGTATGCAAATAAAATGATAATTAATTAAACTAGTAAGCGATTCATGTTTACACAATGCGGTAACAAAGGTACGTCACTAATTGGCTTAATAATGTTATTCTGTTGATCACGAAAAGGTTTTAGATAAGAAGTACGACTCATATTTTAATGGTTCGGATAAAAATATAAAATAACTAACGAAATTACTATGATTGATTGATCGATTCAGCCGGTAACATCCCACGGCTGGGCATAGGCCTCTTTCTCCATGTAGGAGAAGGGTCGGAGCTTAATCTACCACGCTGCTCCACTGCGGGTTGGCGGACATCGAAATTACTTTATTACTATTTCTGTGACTACACTAGATCACTTTTTTATTTACGTCCTTTTTTTTCTTTTTGATAAGAATTAATTTGTATGCCACTGCAGGCTATAAACAGTCATTCAAGCCACTGTTCCGTTATAATTTTATATGTAATTTAGGCTTAAATACATAATTAATTCTTGACGTCAATGTTGTAAAGAATTATGTATAATAAATTATTTCGGATAACAGAACTTTACATAGATTAAGTTATCTTTCTCCGTGACTCGTGGCACTCATCTAAATACATATATACCTACATGATACATATTATAAATTTTAGCGATGTCATATCTAAACTAATATTATGAAAATGTTGTTTGAACACGTCCATCTCAAAAAAGTATATAACTAAATATAACAATAATTATTATAGACCAACAATTACTACTCCTTTCAACAAACAAAATATAATATATTATACATTAATAGGAGCATTAAAATGTATTTTGAAAAATATAAACCTTTGTCGGAATTGAAATGATTGATCGAAGCGTCGAATTGAAAATTCAGTAGTTTTAGACAAGTTGAAAAAATATTTACGTACACAGACGCATACTTAATTATAAAGTAACTAGCTGCGCCCGCAACTTCGTCCGCGTGGAATTTAACAAAAAAGTTATTGTTCGCAGAGTTATGAAATAAATAAATTTCTAAAATTAACAATTAAAAGAAACTTTAATAATATGTCAATTTTCTGGTCTTGTGGAGTTTATAATTTAATTTAAAATAAAAATAGGTAAAAAAACTTTTTAAGTTAAACGGTTTTATGTTAAACATAGATTGCAATGTTTAAGATAAATGTACTAAAAACCAAAAAATAATAAAATAGATACAGTCGTGGGAATTATAAATATATGCATAGACTAGACTAAAATAAAACCGTGGGGCACGTCAATTGTCTACAATCGTTGATTAAAATGTTTGTTTTGTAATGTTACACTATTTAATTAGGCAGTTGTTCAACCGACAACGATGGACGTTTGATAAGTAGGGCTAGAATGCGGAAACAAGCTAGCAAGCTCGATTATAAGCGAGTTTTAGGGTTTCATAGTGGTGAGCGAGTAGTACTTTTATCATATGTTTTGTCGATTAAAGACAAACTACGAGCAGTGAAACGATTCCTCGCCAGCCAGCAGTGTGAATGTCCAACGATAAACTAGTTGAAACATCTCTTTTATTTACATGGAGTGTATTAACTATTGGAATTTCCATGAGCAAGAAAATAGTAAATAATTTCCTCACCGTCTGCGGGCCAACTGCCTAACGATGAATTAACCGATTCTTCTATCGCACATTAAGTCGATAATTTGTAGACAATTGACGTGCCCCACGGTTTTATTTTAGTCTAGTCTATGCATATATTTATAATTCCCACGACTGTATCTATTTTATTATTTTTTGGTTTTTAGTACATTTATCTTAAACATTGCAATCTATGTTTAACATAAAACCGTTTAACTTAAAAAGTTTTTTTACCTATTTTTATTTTCCAGTTTTTAGTTTTTATTTCGCATTCTGTTTAATTCATTTAGTGCTTCATTATTGCAAGGTTTCGTGCCCGTTAGTTTATTGCAGTCCAACTCCTCTATACGTAGTCCCTGCAAAGATCTTACTCTACTAAGAGCCACGTAGGCTTGACCTTCTTCAAACAGTTTCGCACCTAAGTATACGACCTAAGTATACGATATAGCGTGATCCACAGTGCTGCCCTGCATTTTATGTATTGTAGAAGCCCATGATAATATTAAAGGCAACATTCTTCTCTGTATTCTTCTTGTCAAGCCCTTTTATTTGATACCCATATTGGTGGGATTGATAAAAAATTGTTATCAGCCATTTGGTAGCGGCGGCCATCTTAGATTTCAATTTTGCATAGTAAATTGTATTCTAATTGTTGAGACCTTTCATTTGATACCCATGTTGATGGGATTGATAAAACCTAATTTATCCGCCATTTTGTAGAGGCCGCCATCTTGGATTTTAATTTTATATAGTACATTGTATTCTACTGGTTGAGCACTTTCATTTGATACCCATATTGATGGGATTGATAAAACCTACGTTATCCGCCATTTTGTAGTGGCTGCCATCTTGGATTTCAATTTTTTATAGTATATTGTATTCTGCTTGTTGAGCCCTTTAATTTGATACCCATTTTGATGGGATTGATAAAACCTACGTTATCCGCCATCTTGGATTTCAATTTTTTATAGTATATTGTATTCTGCTTGTTGAGCCCTTTCATTTGATACCCATATTGATGGGATTAATAAAACATAAATTATCCGCCATTTTGTAGCGGCGGCCATCTTGAATTTATAATGATAATGAATAAACATAATTGTATTGTCACCAAAATCTAAAGTGTATACAAAATTTCAGATTAATCGGTTGACAGGAAGAGGGTGAAATTTGAATTACTAAATTTGACCCAAGAATAAAACAAACGGGGTGAGCTAAATAAAACCGTTTAAAAAACCGTTTAAAAAAGCGTTTATTTGTATGGTTGCGCTTCCGACTTGGTATTTATATTTAATCTGTTTTGACATCTCAAACCCGGAATACAAATAAATATATTATATTTTTTTAAATTAAAGTATAAACTGCGGAGGATCACTTTTAGAATATTATTAAAAATCTAGTTTCAATTAATGAAGGATACTTAAATATATGAATTGTCTGAACACATGAAAGCACGCACCGGCGCACAAATGGGCATTTGTCCTTTAAATAACCAAAATTATGTAACGCGTAACAATTTTCCTAAAATATTTCTCGAACTCAGCATCCTAAAATTAAAATATATAGTATATATTTAAGGCAAATCGATACACATCTGCGTAATTGTTGCATTTACACCAGAAACTAGTGTCAGCTCTCAATAGCACTCAATAGATATAATATTTAGAGTTTAAGGGGCTCCCATCGCTCAATGACCTTGGCGATTTCGTTTTTATACAAGAACTAGATGGCGCCACCACGTATCAAAATGCGTACGTAATTACTACTATAAAACATCCACACATTGGAAGGAACTGATGAAGATTACGCAAGAAAACAGATGTGTCGCTGCGTTGTTATTGTATTCGCCCTCTGAGACTATATTTATTTTTTATTATACTATTTTATTATATTTTTTATTAGATTATATTTTTATTATACTATTTTATTTATTTATATAAATCATGTACGATTTACCTACATCTTTTATTTATTATTTTATTTCATGATTATTTTGAAATAAGTGATTCACCTCGCCTACGTAAGTATTACTTTAGTAATTGAAATATTTAGGATGTGTATTATTATTTTAGCAAGAGATATTATCTCGGCCACGCTTAATTTACTTTTGTTTTTATGTTTATGCATAATCGGGCTTACTCTTTGACAACTTCAAAACAAAACAAATTACAAACTACTTTAAATATATATTTACAAACTTAGTTTCTACGTAGTATTTATATTTGTACTATTAACAATATCTTTTAATTCAAAATTTTAGGGTCAATTGTATAAACAATAAATTCGGCCACGTCGCGGTGAGCGACATAGCCTCCTCGTCCGACGGCCGAAAGGCGACTGATTTTCTTCGCCTGAGTGCCCGTATATAACCAGAAATTATATTTTTACGATTTTCTAATAAAATACTGCACCTAATAAAAAACCCTTCTGTAGAATTATTAAGTACATGATTCTTAAGTAACAAAAAAAAATTCACTATTGTATGTAGTAAAATTACATAATTATATACGATTTTTGTACGCGAAAAGAGGTCCAGGTAAATAATTATTTCTCTTTATTTAGAGAGTTTTATGCAATTATCTCTCAGTCACATTAATAAACTAAATCCGAGTTACAACATATATTTATTTGATATTTTTAACGTAACTTTAAGGTATACTTGATAGCACATGAAAACGGCCGAATTTTTCTGGGATCCCCTTAAGCGCAGCAATCTGAAATATATTTAATTGCTCCACGTTCAAAACATTTACGATCGACCTTATTCGATGTCGAACTGATGTTGGCCAGCTTTTACGTTGTTTTCAAAGCAATATTATTTATATTACATAACAAATTATTGTTTGATGAAGTTATGTATTTTGTTCGTGACCTGAATGTATTTATTTGTTTGTTTGTTTTGAGTTCAAAATGTGATATTCATTACTTGTCTGAACTTTTGTTTCCAATATATGTAAATAATTAACCCCCGACGCAAAAATAGGGGTGTTACAAGTTAGACGTGTCTGCCTGTGTGTCTGTCTGTGGCACCGTAGCTCGCGAACGGATGAAGCGATTTCAATTTAGTTTTTCCAAACCTGACAATTCAATTATAAATAGTCTAAACTCTAAACTAACCTAACTTGCACTAACTATTACTATTGAAAAAATAAATAGTAGGTAATAAATAAGTAGGAGCGGTCCGGTCCCCCAACGCGATGTATGTATTTTTGTTTTAGAATTATTAATACTCGTTCATACTTAGGTAGGTACTTTAAGATTGAGTTTCTTTCATTATTTTTTTTAATTTTAAAGGTAAATCAGATTATTGTGCCGTTTTTTTTTTAATTTTTAATTTAATTTTTATTACTATTATTAGGGTGGCACTTGACAGGTATTTTCACACTATGTTTCTCGAATTTAGAATTAGGTATTTTTCAATGATCATACTGATCGTTATTACGTGTTTAACACGAGATTTTATTCATTTTCTTATACAAACCGATGCTTAAAACCCCTCCTAGCATGTGCTTTCTACTACACGTAACTTACAGTAACTTCAAGCACTTGACAATATTAGTTAAATTTTTAAGCTTAAAAAAGGATGAATAGGAATTTTCTAGGTTCAACTTTGATCTCACCTAGGTCTCAACCTTTTTATCATATACATATTGTATGATAAATGTTTATCATAAACATTTTTTAACAAACTACTTATATTTTAGTT
Organism: Melitaea athalia; assembly: GCA_905220545.2. Taxonomy (NCBI): domain Eukaryota; kingdom Metazoa; phylum Arthropoda; class Insecta; order Lepidoptera; family Nymphalidae; genus Melitaea; species Melitaea athalia. The sequence continues at coordinate 3,688,010 of HG992179.1, forward strand.
GTGTTAAAGTAAGTAATAAAAAGGTTTCACAATTATGAGTAATTGCTTATTTATGGTCCTCTCGCTGTTAATGACTCATAAAGTTAATGACTTGAAATAAAGAAATCTATAATGTAGAAATAGGTAGGTATCCTTTAGTTGTTGATGCAAAATAAAATGCCTACTGAAGTTATATTTATTTCGTAATATTATGTAACAAAATTATTAAATCGACCATGAAGAATGTTAGACGGTTCAATCTTAATCTTCGGGATTAGGGAAGTTTTTCTGAAAGTTAAACAAGTAATATAAGAAAAAATAAAGTCAACAGCTACTTAAGTCAACGAAGAATTTCTTTCTAATTAAGTTTAACTAAATAAAACTGGAGTATGATCAAGTGTCATCATATTGAACTTGAGTGGATGAATGAAAGAACTTTATAAACGACTGAAAATTTTAATGGGATGTATAAATAAATATATATATGTTACTGTAAAAGCTAGAACTACGGTAAATCCTAAGATTTAAGTGTAAGTCTTAGGATTTACCGACATGAGTTGGTAAATGTAAGGATTTATGAAAATGGGACATTTTTTTCGGGCTTTTACTATTAGAATTTAGTACATGCTAGGTTTCACCACTAACGGCTAGTAAAAGTTGGTTTCAGAAATAAAACAAAGATTAATTCTTATTCATTTATTTCATTCAAAAACTTAAATTGGTAAGTCTTTAGATTAAAACTCGTAGACCGTTTATTGGCATAATTTCGTTACAAAAAAAAACCCTAACCTATCTCGTCGACCGCGCGTTTTTAATTTTTTATCCTACAGAGCAGTTTGTTGGCGTTTGTATCGATTCAAACGCGCGGCACCGGCGCGTCTGTATCGATACACACGCGCGTATGCATCGCGTCTGTATCGCTACACACGCGCGTTTGCATCGCGTCTGTATCGCTACACACACGCGTTTGCATCGCGTGACACGCGCGTTTTCATCGCGTCTGTATCGCGACACACGCGCGTTTGCATCGCGTCTGTATAGCGTGACACACGCGTTTGCATCGATTCAAACGCGTATTCAGGTGTGAAAAGGTCTACAGGCTGCGTCTAACTCGCGTGTGTATCGCGTCTGTATCGCTACAAACGCGCGTCGACGGCGCGTTTAAAAAACGTGGTTTGCATAGGCTCTAGTTCGAGCTTTTACAGTAACAATATACAATAAAAGTATGAAATAAAATTGGAAATTTCAAAATGTCATAACCAAAAAAATGAATCAACTGTTTTATTTTTTATGAAGGTCATAAGAATATTAAACTAGTACTTAGCTAAATATTATGATAATCTTAATAATTATTCCGGTTGTTATAACTGAGTAGATATGTAAACTGCACCTTGCACCGTCGCTAGGTGAAACAGCAACACACGGCGCAATTCTACATATTACATCATTTCTCCTCAATTACTAAAGAATTCAGTTTAAGTACGAAACAACGAACTGCACCGTCATTGTGGTTTTATGGAAAACGTATTTCAAGTATTCTTAGCCGGAAATCGTTCGTGGTAATTCATCGCTTTTAAATACATAGTAGGGATTGATTTCGTAACACTTATCACAATTGATGATTTAGTAAAAAAATATTGAATGTTAATATATTCTAATTAGAGCGTTTTGAATATTAATAAGATTATCCAGAAGATTTATAAGTGTTATCGGTTGTTGACAAAGCTGTCTGACATATAACGGTATCCAAAAGATAAAGCCTATGATATATTTATATTTTACACCATCAAACTCCACGTCATCCGTGTCATAGATTTTTATTAGAAACTTAAAAATCCAAATATCTAGTTAATTAGTTCATGTGTAGTTAACTGGGCCTAAGGGCGCATTTAATCTCCAGTTGATAAATGCTATCAGTAAATTATTATGTGCATACACTTTGAGAAAAATATTTAAAGTAGGTATATATATATATATATATATATTTCATGTCAGGGAAACAGCCTTAAAAGCGGGAGCCGCGGCGGAGAAAGCTGAATCGACTAAACGGCACAAGTATTCGTCACTAATTCCAAATTACATCTTTGTGCCGTTTGCAGTCGAAACACTTGGACCTTGGAGTAGCAGTGCTAAAAAATTCTTAATTGAGATAACTCCTCGCCTTATTGCCTCCACTGGTGACAAGAGGGCTGGTGCATTTTTTGCCCAGAGAATCGGCATAGCGATTCAACGGGGAAATGCTGCCAGCATTCTTGGCACAATTCCACGCGGACATGATTTGTATCAAAACTATCTGTAAATATTTATTTCTTAAGTTTTGACGTGTAAATATTTATAATGTTTATATTCTAAAAACCTGATATAGCATAGGACATAGGTATATAATATTTGGAAGAAATGAAACAAAAATGCTTCCGTAAACATTTTGAAATAATTATGCGGTACATATAAAAGTTGGTACCTATCTATATGTATTAACAAAGTGTTCTATGAACAGTGTCTTACATATTATATACATATTAGTGAACGATGGGCAAAAGGGCCTTATTATCTTAGTTAAGAAATAGTTGGCCAATAGGTACACTAAAAATTTATATTACTATAATTATATTTATAGGTAGGCATATCGGACGCAATCGCAGGTTTTAGCTACTTTTGTAAAAAATTAAATTTATGTTTTATATTCTGATTTCCGGCAAAAGAGCTGTGCTTACGTTATGTATTTTAAATTTTTTAAAAGATTTCCTAATAATGTGAATAGAGGTTTAATTTATCTACACTCTACAAGTCTACAGTGTGACGCATTAAAAAAATTTTTTTTTTCATATAATTATACAAAAAAAAGGAAACTATTTTTTATCTTAGATAGCGACGCGTGAGTCACAGACGGATGAATAGATTTTATTGAAGCGTGACTTACAAAAACTAATCTCAAGTAGTGTACGATATTGTTCATTCTAGATAAATGATGAAATATATAAACAATATAATTTATGTGTGGTTACGGCAGTAAAGAATATAGACACCACCTCTCTTCCCGTGGGTGTCGTAAGAGGCGACTAAGGGATAACACAGTTCCACTACCACCTTGGAGCTTAAAAAGCCGACCGATGGCGGAATAACCATTCAACTGCTGGCTTTCAAATACAGAGGCCGAAGACGGGCAGCAGCGTCTTCGGTTCGACAAAGTCAGCCCTGCGGTCTCCAACCCGCCTGCCCAGCGTAGTGACTATGGGCAACACACATGAGTTCACGCCATTTTTAGCGCGAACTTGTGCAGGCCTATGTTCAGCATAGGCTGAAGTGAGTGATGGTGATATAAACAATATACACGTATATTATACTGTATAAAACTACTTTAGTCGAAATTTTTCAAAAATTACATTTTTATCTTTTATTTTTCGTAAGTTTTACTCGTGATTACACCATGTTTTATAAATGGCTTTACAGAATTGAATAATGATAAGTATGTATGGATAAATTGTTAACGGCGACTAGGCGAAATTAGCGATTAACGTAATGGTGGTGACCAATTGTAATGGCAATATTTTTTGTGGTATTAAACAATTTTTGAAATTTCTACTATAATTTTATTCTTAATGATTATAGTCTTAAGTGTATCAAGGTTTTGTAGTTTATGTCATAATAGCGGTCATTTTCAAGCAGCCTCTGGGTAAAGGACAATAAGTAAATCTATACTAATATTATAAAGTTAAATAGTTGGTTAGTTTTAACGCGCTAATCTCAGGAATTACAGGTTTTAAATTTTAATTGAAAATTTATTTTTGTATGGGATAGCTCATTTAACGAAGGAGGCTTTAGGGTATATAATATTTTAGTACCTAGGTTTTTTCTTCAAATTAACGCGGGCGAAACCTCGGTGCACAGCTAGTAATAAGTTAAATATTTTGTTTTCGTTTATTAACGTCTTGCTATCATGTAAATATGAGCATTAACAACGTAATTAACACGATCTTTATGAGTTTAATACGACCTTCTTAGTACAGTACGAGTTGGCGCATGAGTTCCGAAAACTATTCCACCTCAATTTTTTTATGCGATCCTCTTCAAATAGCCCTACTGATGATATAAATGCATGTTGCCAGGGGGAAATCCGGGGCCATATTTTTTAAACCAATTTTTTTTTTCTCAATTGCAAGGAACTGTTATTTTTCAACCGGACAAAATTTTTTTATATTCTTTAATAAAATACAAATAAAAAAGGTCCTATGACTTTTTACGATAAAGTTAATATTTTTAGAGATATGAATTTTTAAAGGTTCGAAAAATCTCAAATTTGGGTACTTTTGACCCATGAAATATATATTAAAGACTTAAATAAAATATAAATTATATATATTTTTTAATTCTTTATACACTAATTAATAGTTTCCTGATGGAGATTTAAAAAAATTTCATTGTTTATACCTGTTTTTTAATTGTTAACTTCGCGCGCTCACAAGTATTCGCTGCACCAGGCTCCCTGTGTCCTGAATCATTATTTATTTATCATTTATCTTAAAAACTATTAAATGTATCAAGATTGTTAAAGAGAGTAATGTTATTAATAACTAAATTCTCTATAATTTGTTTTTAACAAACTTTTTTCTGGAATAAATTTAACAAAAGTTATTTAAGCATGAATCGGAACATGTAATTAAAATTACTTTTTTATCAGTTTATATTACATTTTTGTTAAAGCAGAAAGTAATTACATTGAATAACTTCTTTAGACGAAGTTAATAGATGTAAAAGTTAGAAACCTTCGAAAAAAAAAAACAAAAAAAAAAATCTTTTCTGTACCTACTTAGACACAATCTTACACACCATGATACATATATGCATTTAGGTATTTTTTATTTCATTATATTTCAATTCGAACATTAAACATATATATGTATAATCACGCCTCTTTCCCGTAGGGGTAGGCAGAGACCACTTTTCTCCACTTGCTACGATCCTTACATACTTGTTTCGATTCGTCCACTTTCATTATTCCTTTCATACATGCTCTTCAGTTTAGGGTACTCTTGACCTGGCCTTTTTTCAGGACGTCCCTAATTTGATCTCGAAACTTCCGCCTAGGTCTACCCCTTCCAACACTTCCATTCACACTCGCCTTATACACTTTTTTCGTCAATCGTTCTTCATTTATTCTCTTGACATGGCCAAACCATCTCTATATAAGTTTCTCAATTTTTTTCACTACATCTTCTTTCAGACCACAACGTTTCCGTATCTCACTATTTCTTATCCTGTCACTCAGTTTAACTCCTATCATACTTCTTAACGCTTTCATGTCAACTGCATTTATTCTACTTCCATGTTTCTTCTGCCATACCCAACTTTCACTTCCGTACATGAGTGTCTGAACCAATACCCCCCCCCCCATTGCACAGCCAAACGAGCCTTGTTAGACACCCTTCGACTGTTCATAAAGGAATGCAAAGCTCCATTCACCATGTTTCCAGCATTCACTCCTCTTTCAATTTCACTCTCACACTTTCCATCTCTTGTAAACTTTGAGTCCAGATACACAAACTCATTCACCTGTTTAATTTGTTCATCTCCAATCACGATATTGCAGTCTGTCACTGCCGCATCTCCTTCAAAAACCATCACTTTCGTCTTCTTTACATTCATCTTCAAGTTAAGTTAAGTACGTACCAATATCTTTTTATTATTTATACATAGCTGTGATTCCTTCAAATACCATTATATCTTTATATTGTTGTTAAAAATGCATAAATTACTATGATAATAACAAAAATGTAATATAAACTGATAAAAAAGTACTTTTAATTACATGTTCCGATTCATGCTTAAATAACTTTTGTTAAATTTATTCCAGAAAAAAGTTTGTTAAAAACAAATTATAGAGAATTTAATTATTAATAACATTACACTCTTTAACAATCTTGATACAGTTAATAGTTTTTAAGATAAATGATAAATAATGATTCAGGACACAGGGAGCCTGGTGCAGCGAATACTTGTGGGCGCGCGAAGTTAACAATTAAAAAACAGGTATAAACAATGAAATTTTTTTAAATCTCCATCAGGAAACTAATAATTAGTGTATAAAGAATTAAAAAAAATATATAATTTATATTTTATTTAAGTCTTTAATATATATTTCATGGGTCAAAAGTACCCAAATTTGAGATTTTTCGAACCTTTAAAAATTCATATCTCTAAAAATATTAACTTTATCGTGAAAAGTCATAGGACCTTTTTTATTTGTATTTTGTTAAAGAATATAAAAAAAATTTGTCCGGTTGAAAAATAACAGTTCCTTGCAATTGAGAAAAAAAATTGGTTTAAAAAATATGGCCCCGGACTTCCCCCTGGCAACATGCATTTATATCATCAGTAGGGCTATTTGAAGAGGATCGCATAAAAAAATTGAGGTGGAATAGTTTTCGGAACTCATGCGCCATCTCGTACTGTACTATCTGACATTTGTGGCTTGTTAATTTTGTGCTAAACTGCGGAATAGAATGATGTTTTTTATACTTTGTGTCCAATTAGGTACATACTTTTCTCTCTTAATACTTCTACATTTGTTAATTTCGTTGTTCGTTCCCCGTACATGACAAACATTTGTCTTGGCCATAGGTACAGATGTTTGCCGTGGTCTGGCTGTTTGTGCAGTCCTTGTGGGTCTCCCCACCGTGCCTCGGAGAGCACGTTAGCCGTCGGTGGATTAAGCTCTGATCCTTCTCCTACATTGGGAAAGAGGCCTATGCCCAGCAGTGGGATATTACAGGCTGAAGCGTAGGCGACTAATGCTTTATATTTTGTGTAAATGATAACCATTGCTACTTCTGGTTATTAATTATAGGAAGGGTGTCTTTTACACAATCTCAATGGACAAGTATTAAGTTGAGAAGGTTACGAAAAATAGGATCTAGTAGCTTGTTCAAAGAATAATTAAAACTGTTTCACTTTATTATGCAAATATAGATTACAATTATCTCATATAGATATTTCTTTAAACCAAAACGACGTAGATAACAAGCTGTTTATTTAGTACAATCGTATAGGTACTTTAAGAGAATACTAAATCTAGTTTATAATTTTGTAAATATTTTTCATTGTAATTTGTGTTAATGTGTACTTCAATAGATAATCCTTTATATTTGTTTTTATAAAAACAAAGTTTTATCAACAAAAAAACTTTTTTTTTATAACAAACAAATGCAGTTTAAAATTATGTTATGTTCATTAAAGCAGTGATCATTAAAACGCTGGATGCGTAATAAATCGTGGTTTCAATGATAAATAAACAAAGCTAAGTTTAAATTTAAAGTAATCGTAACGAGACAAGCGTGATAACCTCCCGTTATCAGTTGCGCTGCCACTTAACACTGTGACCGCGTTGTAGAGTTTAAACGACCAGGCTTATTGTGAATTATATTTTTTTTAATGGTAATTTTCCTTAATAGGAAATATCTTTGTTTCAAGAATGTTTATAGGATTGTTATTTTTATGTTAATAACAGTAATCTTCATCGTAATTGCAATTTATAGATATTCTTGATTGTCCTCTTATTGCAACTTTTCGTCATCGATTGTAAATATATGAAATCGTTAACCATGTTTATTAATCACACTAAAATTCATATTCTATGTTTGTATTAATAATGTGTTTAAAAATCCATATTAGAAATTGTTACAATATTCTAATATTGTAAGTACGTAAGTTCGTCAACTTCGATTGTTCATTAGGAAATAAAAGAACATCAAACGTCATTAATGGTATGTTAACGTTTGATGATTTATTTTTAAGCGACTTCCAAAAAAGGAGGAGGTTCTCAATTCGACACGTATGTTTTTTTTTAATGTATGTTAGCTCAGAACTTTTGACTGGGTGGACCGATTTCGATCAATTTTGTTTTAATTGAAAGGTGTTGCGTGTCATGTGGTCCCATTTTAATTTAATTGAGATCTGACAAGTACTTTTAGAGTTATATCTAATAATGCGTATTTACGTGACTAGTTTTTCGTCGACCTACGTTATATTATACCGCATAACTTTTTACTCGGTGTACCGATTTCGATGATTCTTACTTTAGTCGAAAGCTAATACTTGTCTTGTAGTCTTGTTTAAATTAGATCGAAAACTGATTACAACTTTTTAAGTAATCTTTAATAGCGCGTATTTACTTGACTATTTTTTCGTCTTATTACGTTGTATTACTTGTCGATGTAATTGAAGTCGCTTTTTTTTCGTTTGTGAGCAAACACAATTATTATCGGTTAATTTTTAGTAACTTAGTCAACGTAAATCAAATCGTGTTAAAAAATTGAAGATTTCTTCCTTTATTATTTCGAATGCGATAGTAGGAGTCATCAGGTTGCGGGGGTTAATAACATATATGGCAAAACAACGTTTGCGGGGTCACCTAGTATTTATATAATCGTAAGTACCTAAGTTCAAAGGGAAGGTCAAAAAACGTGAAAAGGAACATGAAGTTACTGCTCATATGTGCAGAGAAACGATTATAAATAACATATGTTCTGACAAATACAAAAATGAACGCGTTTAACACACTAGTAACAAACATTTCATGTGTCATATTTGAACTTACTCACCTGTAAGCCAAGGACGTATGACACGTTTGCGCAATAACTTACTTTCTAGTGACAATTACGAGCATTAATTATAATTACCTACATAGTTTTTTACATCTATACAAAGTATAATATTAACTCATTTCTCATATGCAAAATATATAATATGCAAGATTTTTGAATACTTTACCCGATGTCTCCGTAAAAACTTTCTTCTACAATAGAGGAAAACTTTTGATTTCAGAACCCGTCCCAACACAGTACGTAGTTCCTTTTAACAAATCTGAAAGAAAATCATGTACATTAATACGCTAAGGTTTAAGATGTTTGCCTCCCTTTTTAAAAAAAGCCTCACACACTTATTATCACTTTATACTACACTTATATATATATATAATTTTATAGATAACTAGCTTCTGCGCGCGACTTCGTCGGCGTGGACTCCACTCCTGTTGGTCTTAGCGTGATGATATATAGCCTATAGCCTTCCTCAATAAATGGGCTATCTAACACTGAAAGAATTTTTCAAATCGGACCAGTAGATCCTGAGATTAGCGCGTTCAAACAAACAAACAAACAAACAAACAATCAAACAAACTCTTCAGCTTTATTATATTATAAGTATAGATTGCTTGCTCTACCGGCGACAACAACTAAAAAATTTGTTATAGCTTTTGTTTAAGAAAAAATATTGTAATTATGTAAAGTAATAATTATTATACTTATTTAGTGCGAATTATTTGCACAGGTATTGCTAGTGTAGAATTAATTTGAAATCTTCGAAATCTTGCAAATTTAAATTTCTCTTATTGATGAAGTACTCTTAGATCTTGAGTGTAATTAAATAATGAGGTTTTCGACTTAGAAGCTTGGCACACTTGCACACGATATATATGTCTACGTATATTTATTTTATATAACGTTCGTACGTTTTTACCGTTTATGTAAAATGAGGTTTTAATATAAAAGCTTTATTATACAGTAATATCATAGTTTATGACTAACAAACCGACCATAACTTACTGTCTTTCAGTCAAAAAGGTATCAGAAATAAACGACAGTAAAACCGCGATAGATACCTACTTTGTAATAATATCTAGGACAAGGTCTTGTATTGTTATTGACAAGGCAATTCCTATTTATTCAAAAATCTTTTTTTAACATGTACTGTGTGTCATGTAAGTAGAAAGTCTACACAGCCTGCTGAAAATTCCTAATGAAAAACGATGATTTGTATGAGAAGTTACTGTAAACTATTGTGTGTTTGAAACAGGGATTGCAAAATTTTCATACAATTTTTTTTTTATCTGGGCTATCTTGATTCAGATCTTCCTATACAAATCATCGTTTTTTATTTGGAATTTTCAGTAAGGCAGTGAATACTCTATGTCGATTTCCCATGAAAGCTATGTGTATATTTGTATAACCTCTTAAAAATCCGAGCGAAAGCGTAACGAATAATTATTAAAATATGCCAGTTCCTACGTAGGTAGTAATGGATGGACTATTATTTACAAAATAAATTACACTCTGAATTTACACAAGTATTGTTATAATCGATTCTTGAATAAATCTGTATGACTCGCCCGTACTTTGGCTTTTCTCCAAATGTTGTTGTTCATCTTTCTATATTTCGATATCTATTTTTATAAATACTCCAAATTTTTTGTTTCATGTATTTTATTAAACTTTAAATTAATAAATAAAATTGAAATATTATTGTTTGAAACGAAATGTTTTTAAATATATTTGTAATACGTTTATTTTATACTAGCAACCCGCCCCGGCTTCGTACGGATATTTAACAAAAATTACAAAATAATTTTTCCCCTAATTTTTTTTGAAAATATAATATAGCCTATGTCACCCGCGGATAGTGTAGCTTTCCAACAGTGAAAGAATTTTTCAAATCGGTTCAGTAGTTTCGGAGTATTCATTCCAAACAAACAATCAAATCTTTCCTCTTTATACTTAATTAGTATATATATAAGTAGATGTTGTTTACATTAATTATAAAAAAAAAATTGTGATTGTTAAACTCAAAATTCTGTGAACTTTGTCGAATAAAAGCATTAACGTGATCCCAATATTAGCGTGTTTACTTTAAACTTGATAATTTTCCACGGTGGTCTTATCGACCGCGGCGATGCTTACATGGTCAGATAAACAGCCGAGGTGTAACGCCGTCGGGGCGTTCTATCGTACTTTCCGGAGGCTGGCGGAGCTTGCGACCGGCAGTGCTGCAGGCGCGCGCGCACCGAAAGCATGTGTCCCGCGCCTCCGCGATGTACATAGAACCGGCCGCGTTTCGCGCACAGAGCGCCGAATCTCTAGCGCCTGCCGAACAGGCAGCTATCTGGACGCAGTGCTTACCCTCCCCGTTATTCGCAGGCAAGAAGGCACCGCTCAAGACATTCGAGGAACTCCAACCCCTCATCCAGCAGGCGAGGAAGCGTGAACTCAAGCTCCTCATAAGAGAGAACTCCTGGCCGATCAACAGCCCGATCCGCGCCTCCCTCTGGCCGGCCCTCTGCCGACAGCACCAACATGGCAAATCCATGCTTGACGGATTCTACTGGGACATGGTTACGCAGGTTAGTAATATTCAACTATGCTGCACTTTAGTCATAATACATTCGGCGGATTTTTTTATCATCTTCTCGCCGAAATTTTATCTTGCGTAGTTGTTTATTTAAATCTGATAACAGCATTATACATTCCGAATCGGTGATAAGTTTCCGTAGTTTAACTAATTTTAATACTTCAAAAGTGCTTATTACAACCTATGTAAATTAAGTATCTGTAACTGGCATGAGTCTCGAAGGTCACTTTAATTCAATTTGTCCGTTTTTGCCCAATTTTCTTTACGTCTTCGCGCCCCCTGATAACAATGTGACGTTGCGTAATTTAACGAAGGTCGCTCTCACTTTAAGCTGCTCCGGTGATAAGGAACCGCAAAAACACGATACTGCAAACATGTTTTGGCAAATTACTTGATCTTATGCCTCCAATTATTTATCATTTCATTGGAAATTTTGTAACTTGTTTGTACCAATAGTCCAGGGTTTTTGTTAAAATTCTGTACGTAAAGTCCTTCATGGACGTGACTACGTGACTGTCAATTTAAAAAGAAATTACGCCTTAAATAGTCATCGTATGTATTGTATATGGAGACATAAAAGATAGGTACCAATTTCCCAACTTGAAATTGTTTAACTGTGAACAAACAATCATTGTATTATTTAAAGAACTTTTGATTAATAAAAAATAAAATAAAAAAACTAAGTAAGATATAAATCTTAAAATATTCAAAGGTGAGAAAAACATTTAACCGTTAAACAACAATATAATTAATTATTGTATGCGAAGACGTTAAGCGTGTTTATTATTCAATATTAATTAAAATCGTGTCAGTATAGAATGAGTCACAGTAAGAATCGCTGTTAGGATACGTTTGGGCAAGTGAGTCCTTGCGTTCGACATCAACGTGCGCGCGCGCATCTATCGGGGCGTCTCTCGCATCTCAATTAGCTCCGGATAACAATGGTTCGACGATTATACAGCAGCTGGTAATGAAAATTACCACTTGTATAGACTTATTGTTTTTTTTTTTCAATGTTGCGACATTTTCTATGCCTTTTGCTATAAACGAGTCTACTGTAATTTAGCATCAATTGTGTCGAACAGGTTAACTTTGTTTTTCTGTAGTTCGACAAAATTGTTGTTACACAAGTATGTACAGTTAATTATAACTGTATTCTCTTATTTGTTAATACTAAATCATATTTTAATGATGAATAATTATTTTATTAATGTATAATTTACATAACAATATTGATTTTTTTTTCATTCTTTGTTACAAAATATTCACAGTATAAAATTTAGTCGAACGTACAAAATGTTTTTATTTTTATTTTTTATTTTTTTCATTAATAGATTTGAAGCGGTTGGTTACGAAGAAATCAACTGCAAGTAACAAAGTTAATAGATGATCTTGCAGACTTTGTCCGTTGGTTTTCAGACATCACCTATTGCACACATAAAATTTATGCATATTCTAAAAACATTTATTTTAGATTAATTACGAAAATTAAAATGATATGAGATAGTAAAATTACATTTTAATTCTAAATTTCTAATAAATATGCTGTGTCCATGTTATTGCTTTTTTTTATAAAAATAAAATAAACATTGGGCAAGCTTGTGCCCAGCGGTTGTATGCAATGCAAGTATGTTCTTATTAGTATTTCGGAGCACGCGGTTGGCACAGCGTCAACCAATCCGGTTCACCTTTTCGGCCTTCTGCGCAAAAACGTACACTATAGCGACAGGTGGTATTTGTACACTATCTACATCTATAAAATCATTTCCTTCCGTTTTTTGATGTGTTTACCTGAAATGCTCACTTTTTTAAACTGGTTTTACTTAAGTGTTTGCGTCGAAGTAGCTGTTTTAACCTGACTAAATGGAATTGGAATTAGTAATGAAGTTTGTATTTTCCCGAGTATTATTCAAAGAAAATTAATCATTTTACAAATATACGGATACCTTGATATAGATAATAGTACTATGGGCAATATCAAGTAAAAGTTGGCACTGTGTCCAGATCAAGCCGGTTCACCTTCACAATGTGTGCCATATGTTACTAATATGTCTATATTATATGTAGCAGTTTTTAATGGTCAGCGCTAATTAAATTAAGAATTTTTAAATGGTATTAAAACTAAACATTTATATTGAGGTTGGCTTTGATGTTGAAATGGTAATAATGTTTTCATTCAAATTACAATTTGCAACATTTTTAATGGTAATTATGCCATTCTTAAAATCCGCACGTTCACGCTGAATGGAGTTTATCGAAGCTGCACACGTTACTAGTCGATGTTTGGAACTAATGGAAAGTGCTATACAAATTGATGAAATATTTTATTACTCTCTCATCAGATACTCAAAATACTTACGTTTTCTTACTGATGTCACATGTGACCAGTGACATCCTCAAATACTATTTTTGTCTTCGCATAAAAGATTTCTTAAAACTGTAATCGGATTAACTTTTGATGCTTCACAATTTCAAGATGTGATAAAGTTGGAGAGGAAAATTTTAATCTTTTCCTCACCGGATATAACCGGACGTAATTCGTATGACAAGTCACTTCGTAAACAAATACCGAGTGATTCAAACGGCAGGATTCTGACCACGTGGCGTCGAGGTAAGGGGATGCTCGCCAAGATTCCGGTTTTCTCTGAAGGAATGCTATTTTAGAAATATCACTTCCATTAGCAGGAATCGATGATATCATAATTTGGCTTCTCGTTCGTGTTGTGTGATTGTAAAATGATTTCGTGAACTTCCGATTTAATCCGATTCAAGGTTGCCACCAAAATATAATAAGTGTTGTCATTTAGTTTTACACACTTCTGAATTTCGCTAATCGGTGTGATACTAATTGGCGTCGAGCGTGACTCGTGACATTTCCATTAGTACGAGTGTGTTAGTTCTAGTCAATCTTACGACTTAGGGAATAATTTCTTTGAGTATTTAAGTTACCCGACCAGCCTCGTTCCAATTAGTTACAAATAGGACAATGTAAAGTGTTTTGGAAGTCAATGTCATTGGTGATCACAGTTTTGAAATGTGTATCTGATTCGCATCACTTGTCAGTCGTAGTCGACTGGTGCGGTGCCAACGACTTACGCACCTTGACCTAGCCATGTATCGAACTGTCGTTTAATGATAGTAGTCTAATCAAGGCTTTTTGCAGTCAGTAAAGCGATTGAATGATATTTGGATTGGATTTTGTACTAATCTAATAAAACTTGATTATTATTATTTTTTTGTCTTTTACCAGTATTCTTATTTACGAATGAATAGATAGGTACTTGTAAGGTCAAATCGGATAGTGACGGTAATGTGTGTAGTCTGATGAACTTAGTGAATAGTTTTCGCCATTCGTTTGCCGAGGGTACTATTGCATTTTTTTGTAGTTTATTTGCATTCTATTGATAAAATTTGTATTTTAACAGCAGTCAAATTACGCTATTAATTGTATATTATGGTTATTTTATTTCATTCGTTTTTATAACAGTTAACGTGATTTAATCCGTGATATTAGCCCTCTTTCGATTTTATAAGCAGGCTTCAACAAGGGAGCCTTGCGACCTTCCATTCTGTAATGTCATTATATCAAATCCAATTATGTAGACCACCGATGCGTACTGTTTAGTTTTAGTGAGATTTTAATGACTAACATGAGCCACATGCTTAGCTTTTTTTTTACTTTTTTTATGGTATAATATATTTATTTTCCTATTATAACGATTTTTTTTCCTTTACTAGACAATTCATAAGTCTTTGTTGTAAATGTTCTACATTGTCGACATTCTTAATAATTTAGGTCAATTGTTCGCTTTAAATCTGTATTAAGTAATAACTATTCAATACAATACAGTTTTGACACCAATCAGTTGATAAGTCGCAGTTTTATCAGTTTCTTTCTCTTCAAGTTCTATGAATGGATTTTTGTAATATTGATCGACTTTTGTTGATTATTATTTAAGTGCATTAATAAGTTGGCGTTAAATAATATTGGCAGATGATTCTACAATTAGCCTTTTATCATCAATCAACACGTATCGTACCAGCCTCGTCTGACGTAGTGATTTATCGATTGTGCAATCAGTCATGACCTACAAGAGCAACAATAACTCCTTAAATAACTTTTTTGATATTACCACTTCAAACTATAGCTGTACGTTATATTATGATTTGATATGATATTATGATGTTAACATTGCCCCTGTGATGTTCGATTTTATTATAACGGGATTATTGTTTATAGCCAAACTTTTATGTTATATAAAATTCTTGACAGCCAGATTATTGACTAACATAGAATTGCGCGCGCGCAGTGGCCACGAGCCAAATCCAAAAATAGACGTACACTTCGCTTTTCTCACCTACATTGTGGTCACGTGCGTTGTGGGCTTTACTTTTATTTCACATTCCGAATTGCAATACACGTAATTTGTATTCAGTGTTTTTCCACCAGTATTTCAAATGTCTTCAAATTTTGTTGTTTATTTAATAAGTATCTGAATTATGACACGATTTTAGTGCGGAAGTAAAAAAAAAAAAAGATTTAACTATAGCAAATAATATTAATAACCCGTATATACCTATTATGAAAATGGTTATCCAGTCAGCTGATCACGAGCAGGACCTTGGCTTTGAAACGATTTGAACCGGCTGTGACTAACCGCTAAATCGATTACAGGAAGCCGAAGGAGCAGACGACGTATATTTCCTGCACTCGCTAGGTTTCCCATATAACTGTTTCGTCGACCTTGATGTCCCCTAACAAAGTTTAATTCTTTAATTACGCTGCCCGTAAACAGAACGAGTACGAAATGTTGGTTTATTTTTATCGTAGACGATAACGTTCGTATTATTATAATATCTGCATATATATCATATAAAGCTGAGTTTAATGTTATAAGAGATACATCAGCACCTGCATTTGCTTCACAAGGAGCTATGAACTAAACAAGTAAACAAACAGTCTTTGTACGTTTACGACAACTCATACAATGTAATAAACATATTGTTCCGGATAGTGTAACGATAAATAGCTTACTAGGTTAATTTGCATAACATAAGGGTTTTTTTTTTTTTATAATAAAGAAAGTTACAACATTATAAGGAAAAAAGTATATTTGCAACTTATTTTTTTCTCCAGTAGGTCATTTAAGAAGTGATGAAATATTTTTACGAATTATTTAATTTGGCTTGAATAATTTAATTCAAATTAATGTAAGCAATATTGATAAATTGTGTACTAGGAGTACCAGTAACGTAAGTAACAATTACACGTTTGCAATTTCCAATTCTAAGGGAACCGTACTGGCTACTGGATTTCGAGACGAAAGCTCCTGGGGGTGGATTGGGGGTAGGGTCGGCCTCGCTTATCGCTTACCATCAGGTAAACTGTACGCTTGTTTGCCGACCTAGTAACGTAAAAAATAAATGAATCAATGCTCTTGCTAGTGTGAAATTAAAAGCGTACCAAGTTTTATTCATATCCATGCAGTAGTTTGATTTCGACATCGATTATAGAATGTTCCCCAAAAATTCTTTTAATAGAGAGTTTCGTGAGAGAAAACATGTAACCAAAGTCGTGAGAATCTGGAATAATCAAATTTTAATTTGTTATGTGTTTTTTATGTTTCGCCGCAACTACAAAACTTGTAACATTTGGTATAACAAATGTAATTAAAAAATAAATAATTAATAACATTTGTTATGACGTTATGAGACTCAGTGGCTTGTTTGGATTTCCGTCTTTCTATTGTATAGCTATTGCTATCAGGAAATCGGTTTGAGATAAATGTAACGATATCGTATTGTTTGTAGCTGGTAGGCGTACTGTTCGACCGGTAATCTGTTTAAATGGCAGCTCGTGAACCAACTATAGCGTGAACATGATCTAATCAAGTTCGCACAATGCCATTTTTGACCAATTAGCAAAATTTGTAAAATAGCTTTGTACGGTTTAATCGCTACATGCAAATGTATTTTTACAGTTATAGTTAAATTACTTTTATAATTAGTTTCTAGAAAAATTATCTATTTTAGGACTGTTAATTTTCGTTTGTCACGATTTTACTTATTGCCACCTACAACTGCAGTATCAGTTACTTTTAAGTTCATACAATGTTTTATAGTAATGCCTTATAATATCATTCGATTATAATCTTTTTCTGTATCTTTACGGTCTGTGACAAATTCCATGTCAATTGAATTCATGCCCTTTAACTAATTTTTCGCTTGGCTTTTTTTTGTTTTTTCAACGTAGCGTGCGCTGCTGTGGGTATAGATGGTTTTCTAACTGATTTCAAAATGCAGGGCTCTTTGATATTGACTTCAAACTTTTTATTTTTTTACTTTTTTTTTTTACTTTGATATTTGACTGTATTTTGAAGTTTATGGTCTCCAGTTATTTTTTTCTTGAAAAAATGTAGGTATGAAGAAATAGCAAACTGACCACATAAATCTTGATAAAGTGGAAGTACATTTACATAATTTGTGTGTATACACAAACGGCCTTGTGTATACAAACAGACATTGTTTTTTAATTTGTAAGTTTTGTTGTCGCCTTTTTAATATTTTTAACCGAATTCAAAAAAGGAATCTTTCAATTCGACTGAATTTTTTGTGTGTTACCTCAAATTTTTAATGGGTGTATCGATTTTGATGATTTTTTCGTAATCGAAAGCTGACGCTTGTCATTCTCCCATTTAAATTTGATCGAGGTCGGACGAGTACGTTTTGAGTTACCCCTAATAACGCGTTTTTAATTAACTGTTTTGCCTACTAGGAACATGTCGTATTTGATTACTTGTTGATGTAATTGAAGTCGGCCTTTTTCGTTTGCGGGCAAACTATTATCCTATTTTTTTTATTAAATTCTATCTATATTAACTATCCAGTGTCATTTTTGATTTTTATCTGTGTTTCAAAATCTACTATGCTTTAAAATAACCTGTCGCATTAATATCAGGGTAATTTTATGTAAAAAAAAAAATGTACCAACATATTATAAACCTTGAAATACCGATTAAAAAAATGTAACCTAATAATTTCAAAGACATTCCTTTCACATGCAAATCTGCAAATTTTATTGCGTTTATATTACTTGTTTACTCGTTTTTATCAAACTGCGTTGTATAAGTATGGACTGTGATAATGCTCGAATATTATGTATCCTTTTTTTTTTGTTCATAATTTAAGTATCAGTGTTTATATTGACTTTTGCACTACTTGACACGATGTGACACATTCTGACATTGAGTACCTACTTGTGTTAATGATAATAATTCGTGTTTATCCTCTCTTATATTTGTTATCATACACTGTTTATACTGTAAATAAATATTAGATTTAAAAAAAACAATCGAAAATTAAATTTGAAAATTTGTTTGTTCAAAATGCCTTTAAGAACAATTTTGAGAAGTAATTATAAAAAATATATAGCTAATAGCTATACAAATAAATAAAATTAGAGTGTCTGTTTGTAATATTAGAATAGTCGCTTTTTACTAAATGCATGTTGATGTATACGCAGTACATTTAAGTACCAATATAAATTTTTTTACAATTTTTGTCTGTCTGTCTGTTTGTTCCGGCTAATCCTTGAAATGGCTGGACCGATTTTGTCGGGACTTTCACTGGCAGACGCCGCGTTGGTGCAGCGTTCACAGCTCTGGATTGCGATTGGCTGCGCGGGCAGTTGCGGGTTCGATCCCCGCACACGACATTTGTATTGGCCATACAGATATTTGTCGTGGTCTGGGTGTTTGTGCAGTCCTGGTGGGTCTCCCCACCGTGCCTCGGAGAGCACGTTAAGCCGTCGGTCCCGGTTGTTATCATGTACACCCGATAGCGATCGTTACTCATAGTAGGGAATATATCCGCCAACCCGCATTGGAGCAGCGTGGTTGGTTAAGCTCCGATCCTTCTCCTACATGGGGACGAGGCCTATGCCCAACAGTGGGATATTACAGGCTGAATCGTGATCGTTTACTGGCAGATAGCTGATGTAATAAGGAGTAACCTTAGGCTACTTTTATTTTCGAATTTATTTATTTTCTAACTTTGCGAACTGAACAATAACTTTTTGTTAAAGACGAAGCAGACGAAGTCGCGGGCACAGCTAGTATAAAAATATAAATTAGTCTCATGTCCTGTGAATTATGTGTCATGAAGGTTAGCAATTTAAAACCCACGCGTCTTAATCATTGACATAATCTTTTATTATGTGCTTTTTATATAAAACTGGCTGTGCTCCGCGGTTTCACCCGCGTAGATTTGAAGAAAAAGTAGCCTTCCTTCTTCTTAAGGAATAATAGTAGAGTCATTATTTGGTGCTCAAAAAGGGGTTACCTGGAAAGTTTTCCGGTAGTTTTGAAAATTGGTGATTTTATAGATTTCGACGTGCTCTTTTCGAATTTTCACTTTGTCACCTCGTATCTTTGCCACTCTTTTTTTTTCCATATTGGAAAAATGGCGCTCAAATACAGTTTTTTGAGAATAACTCCGTTCCAACTCATTTTACGATAAAAATAGTTATGTAATAAATTAAACTAGAGAAAATTTCCTACAATTTATGTAATAATATTTGTAATTGAACAAAAACTGGTGATTTTTACAAAAAGTGATGATTTTTCTGGAACTACAAATTTGATGGCGCCCTTAATGATTGACAGTTACGAAACACACGAACATTATATATCATACTCTTACACCCTTTTTCCGCATTAAAAAGTAGCTTATGTCCTTTCTCAGACTCTAAGAGTTCTAGACTATCTGTATACCCATATAAATCTGATCAGTAGTTTTGGCGTGAAAGCGCGACAGACAGACAAACAAAGTTACTTTCGCATTTATAATATTATATTTCCATGCTTTGATTATAAAGTTCAAAATCTTTATCATCGACCTGATTTTCGTTATTTATTATTATTAGGTATGTCATAATTTGAATTTTTAAAATTAGACAACACAACAACTCTACGCTAACTCAGATTGTTTGTTGTAAAACAGCCTTGTATAGGTAATAAAGTATTGATTGTTTACGTTGCCATAATTTTTTATTGTCAATTTTAAAAGTACCTATATGTTGTGTCATCACCGTAGGTAGGTACTACGAGTAATACAGTCATCATCATTAATAATATATTTTAAAAATAGAAATGGACCTAGAGTAAACATCATTTTATTCATTCTCTTGAGAAAATATATTAAAATATATTAAAAAATAAATTAGCGCACGAAAATTCTATAGTGTACTTTTCGACAAGCTTATGGCCGTTAAGTTTGACGTGTTATCTACAAGGCTTTGTTTTAATTTTTATCATCAAATAAGCTCGTTATTCTATGTTAAATTAAAATATTTTGACCTCTCATATTTAGTTTATTATATAATTTTGTTGTACCTTTAAAATATACCTATGTAAAAGTCATACTTTACTATTAAATTAAAGTATTGAACTATTGACTTTTTTTATAACGAAAATGTTGAAGCTGTTCTTTACGTAAAATATTAAATATTCTTGTTTAAGAGCAAGTCTTTTTGAGCTATTTTGATGTGACTTCATTAAATAAAATTCACATCCCAACGTCGCGTGGCAGTCGCTAATACAGTGCAACCTCAATATAACAAATCTGAGGGGACCAAGAAAATATTCGTTATATCAAGTAATTCGTTGAACTGAGGTTTGTTATGTTGAGGTTAGGTTGGTCTAAAATTCGTTATAAAGAGGTAAATAAATAGTTTTATTTACCCATTATTTACCTCAGCATTACGTACTCATCTTGTTATAGCGAACAGCTTCTACTAATAAATGATAACACATTTTATCTAATTATTGCATGTATTTTCTATTTAAAAACAATTAGGTAGGTAAGATTAAGAGTTATAAATTGGTGGAAACTTTGTATAAAGGTTTTGGGTTGACAAAATTTGTTAATTAGAGGTATTTATAGTTTTTCTTGATAGTTACAAATTCGTTATAAAGAGGATGTTCGAAAAAAATGTTCGCAATGTAAAGGTATATTTTATATTTAATCTTATGGACAACTTAAGGGGATTACGAAAAATTTGTTAAATCGAGGAATTCGTTATATCGAGTTATATTAAGGTTGCATTGTATATATTTAAAAAAAGATTGTCAATAAAAGTTGGCATTAAATATGTGTTATGCCGTGCGTTATGGTATTTCTAATACAGTGCCAACTGTGAGGCCAAAATTGTTGTACTTTCTGCCTATTGGCTCTACCTTCGTAACATAGCGTTCTATCTGATAAAATATCGATGTATAATAGAATTTCAAAAACGTGAGTTGACGTAAAATAAACATTTTTATAATATTGTTGTTTGTATTAAAAAAAATTCTATGTTGTGTTATTATTTTTATGGTTTCAAGGCTGGATAATAAACAATTCATCGCATAATTGGACTGTAATTAATCGACGCATTGTTTGTTAATAATTCTTCTCGTTTAAAATAGTCACTAAAATGAACGTTATCGAATATAAAATTTCTTTCATAACATTATAAACATCGAGGAAGCTGCCAATGATCATGATCGTACGCCTCTCTAGAGACAATTTATTTAAATGTATGCGCATTGTGCAACGATCCCTTGTCTAGCGTTCGCATCCGTATTTGAGTGTTCGTCTTGCGCAATATGGATCCATTGGCCCGTAGTCCAAACGAATTTAATGGGTTCTCTATTCTCGCTGGTTATCTTCGCTAAAGTGATTCTGGTAGACGTCTGCTCTTGTAACCATTATATTCAACGTAACTGTTCTTTATGGTGAATATTAAAAGTCGAAATTATATATTTTGGGGCTGGGTTTATATGTAAAGAATGATAAACTTTTTAGATTTTTTTTGTTTTTGTTTTGGACAAATGTCTTCTACTTTTGTAAATGTTAATTAATTATCAAAGTGGTTTGGATTGTTGAATGGTTTAAGGAAGCAAGATAAGAAGACTTTATACGTTTTGATATTATCAGCTGTTTGACTTTTCTTAAAATGTGTTAAATATTGTTCAATTAGTTTTATGTTATTTAATTCTGGCATAAAATTAACAATGCCTAGTAAATTTAGTGTCTGAATAACTGTAAACTGTACTTCTTTATCATAATATTTTGCAATTATTTTCAAAAATATACACCTCCGAGGTACCGATGCATAAAACGTATCTTCAAATCATCTTATTTCTTAAAAATCCATACAATAAAATCGTAAGTTACTTGTATTATATACTTACTTGTATTTATACAAAATGATCCTGAGAAATAATTGAATTTAATAAAACTGATTTCTATAAAGTATTTAGAATGTGCTTAAATGTGCTAGAACTCGGGAATTATGCAGTTGTGCACTTAGTAATACGAGATAACCTCTATGCTCATAACATCGTGTTTGATCACATTATCAATCAAACTAGTGCGGTAAACAAGCGCGACCGGCTGAGGTTATCGGGTCAGAACTGTTTACTCTGTAGTTAGATTGATACGGAAATAGTCCTTTCTCGTGAGCTACGACGACTTTAGTTGCTGACTATCGAAATGGAACAATGGAATATTCTCGTATTGTCATTTTTGCTGCTATGTTCTTCCTATATATTTTTTCAATGTTTTTTCACACTAAGATTAAATTTCTGATAAGGTAAATAGTTAAATATCGTGATTTCTCACAGAAATGCATTTGAATGGAAACATCAAACAATTAAACGACAAATCAATCACTTTTTGCATCAATTTGAGTAAAATTTTAGCAATTAAAAAATCTAATTCATTCAATGTAATAGATATATTTCAAGGAAATGAATAGTAAAAAAAGTTAGACCTAATTTTTCGAAAATGACTAATTTGTTATGCGAAGCGCATACCAAAATTCAGCAAGGATTCACGATCACGATTCAGCCTGTAATATCTCACTGTTGGGCATAGGCCTCTTCCCCATGTAGGAGAAGGATCGGAGCTTAATCCACCACGCTGCTCCTATGCGGGTTGGCGGATATATTCCCTACTATGAGTAACGATCGCTATAAGGTGTACATGATAACAACCGGGACCGACGGCTTAACGTGCTCTCCGAGGCACGGTGGGGAGACCCCACAAGGACTGCATAAACACCCAGACCACGGCAAACATCTGTATTGCGAATACAAATGCTGTCGTGTGCGGGGATCGAACCCGCAACCGCTCGCGCAACAGCCAATCGCAATCCATTGCTGTGACCACTGCGCCAACGCGGCGTCAAATTCAGCAAGTTTGACAATAATATTTTGTATGTCTGCCGCTGTTTTGACTTGCCAACAACTATCCGTATTTCATATGGGCGGCCACAAACTATCTGTATTTCATATGGGCGTTATCTTAATACTTTTAATATCATGTAAATAAGAATTACACACTTATGCTTTTCATACTAGATTTTTCAAGATACACGCGCAAGTCAGTCCCGACTATCATTTCATGCTCTTTATGTTTATGTAAATCATAGTAAGACCTTGTTTTCGCTTCTGTAACTTGTTCGACTGCCTATTCAACTGTCATTCACGTTTTTACTCTTACAAAACCTACACTCTTAAACTCATACGTATATAAAGATTCGACCGCTTCGTTCGTAGAGATTCGGCATAATATATTACATTGGCCAATCTGCTCGAATACTTTCTGCGCTTGTTTGTCTCGAGCTGTTCAATAATATGTTGTAATATAATTTATATCGCTGATAACACAAGTGTTTTTCACAATCGAGTCGCGACCGCGTTTCACTGTACTCATTGCGATGGTAAAACGCAAAGTTATTTCAGATGGAATCCGCCTTGTGTATTCGCTCTGCCGAAAATAGTATCATCGATCTTATCCGCGAGAGAATAACGTTGGCAATGTATTTACTTATACAATGGTACATAGCAAAAAACATTGTATTTTTAGACAATATTTATATTATGTTGGTCTGTTATATTTGTTGACCTCATTAATAGTCGCCTAATTAATAAAAGATTACGATTGTCGGTAACGGATTACCTGTTTTTCGGTATATCGAAAAACGAGTTTTGATCGGATTTCGAAATTATGTTTTTTAATTACAGCGTATCGTAATTTTAAATAAAGAGCACGTCAGAATTGCAATTCGGAATGTTCAGGCCTCTTTATTCAATTAGTCGCTGATTGCCCGTGCCAAGAGGTCGCGTCGAGGTTGTGTCTGTACTAATTAGAGCCTTAACGCTTCGCCCACGTGCTCATTGTCCACGACTCTACAAATCGTCGCTACGCGTTAGATACAAATCATTTAGCAAAACTTTTTTTTTTATATCACTAGTCGGCAAACAAGCGTACGGCTCACCTGATGGTAAGCAATTACCGTAGCCTATAGACGCCTGCAACACCTGAAGCATCGCAAGCGCGTCGCCGACCCTACCCCCAATTCCCCCCAGGAGCGTATATAATATAGGAGCGAAAACGTAAAACGTATATTTAAAAAAAAATCGAAGATTTTTTTGGCTTTCTCGATCACTATTAATGCTATTATTATTTACACGGGAAATACCGCAATTAAGTCATCCAAGTTTCCCGTGACGTCAGTAATGTCGCTGACATATCAGGAACCTCGAAATGGCAATAGCTATGCGTACCTGTTATATCTAAACACTAGCTGTTCCACGCTCTTTCACTTGCGTTATTTACAGTTAAAAATAGCCTGAATGCTTCCTCGGTAAGTGGGCTAACCAACCCTGAAATAATTTTTCAATTCCAACCTGACGAGTTTCTGAGATTAGAGGTTAAGAATAAAATGTATCTGTGTGTAATTTGTAATGATTCAAATGATATTATTAACTGTACTTTGCTTTTGAAGGTTTCGAACTATGTATCATCTATTTGTAATGCATTGTTATGATGGAACGGAATGGCGGAGTGTAATGCATTTTGATCCAGATCAAAGTTATTATCAGCGAACGTGAGTTGAGAGCCACTCAATATCGTCCGTTCTTATCCACATCAAGGTTGAATGTATTTGCAACTGTAAATTTTACTGAAATCGTTTTATAAGACTTTTCTATTTGATAACGTCTTTTGGCAATGTTAGTTTTATTTCTTTTGATAAGAGAGAAAAAGGATTCTTTCAATGATACCTTTTATCTTTGATTGCAGCAAATGTAGGATTAATTTTCTTAAGTTTATACAGATAATTTAGATCTGTTGTTCGGCTGTCATTCGTTTAAGTTTACGAAAAAAAAAAGTAAATAAAAAATAAAAAGAAGTATAGATACATCGAAGTTAACGAAACCCTGTACAAATAGCTGTTACAGTTCCATTTATCGATTTTACAAATTAGATTGTCCTTTTCAGATGATGGACTCAAGATATCTCTTAACTGATATCCTCAAATCGAATCAAGGAATCCTTTGATAAATGTCTCCCATTTATCCACGTTGCCTCCATGGTGATTAATGCTGGATAAATGCGCGCAGATCAAGTTATTGTTAGTTATATTTGTGTAAATGAAACTATATTATTACGTACAGCTTTTATTTACTTTTTGGTATGATACTATAAAATTTTCTATTTGAATTGAATTGAAACGTTTTTAAAATCTTACCTATGAAAGAAACTCACATCTTATATTATGTTTTCCTCAAATCGACGGCTTCAATTGTTCTTCCAAGGCACGATGGCACACCCACAACAAAAATAATACCAAACTAGAAAGAATTATATAATAGTATTAAAACATAATCGAAACCATTAGGATGACGTTAATTAAACTATTTGAACTATCACAGAACGATTTTTAATTTAATTAATTGGTTGACTACGCGCGCCGCCCGGCCATACATGGGATGATGGGACATGTCACTTGGCTGTTGCGCTGGCCGTTGCGGTTTCGATCCCCGAACTCTGTAATCATTTGTATTGGCTATACAGATGTTTACATACTATACAGATGTTTACTGTGGCCTGGGAGTTTTTGTTTCTGTAGGTATTGTGACTGTTTCCGGAACTCCGACACAGAAGAAATTCTTTCAGAGGCCGTTAAATGTGAAGTGTTTTTTTAATAGTAACTAAATCATCACCCTTTCTAGAAAAGTCTTGTTAACTAGTTTTCTTAACATTGACCTTTATATAAACGTTTACTTTGTTATCTATGTATTATATATGTACATTTTATAACGTCAGAACTAATACATTGTTTATGTTTAGATACGTCTGTTTCTTTATCGTTACACTGTCCGAACAATTGCCAAGAATTCGTTGATTGATGCGATACCTTTCGGATTATTCGGTTGTTGTTGGATTTTCATGTTCATAATAGTCTTTAGAAGAAAATGTATTGTTAATACTAAACTCGAAAACGGCTGGACTAAATTGGTTTATTTTGAAGTTTTCTAATGCTTTGAAAAAGTTATGAAATTTAAAAAAAAAAAACTACATTCATACCATGCTCCTTTTCTTAAGGAGTAAACTCAAAAATTTGCGTAGATATAATTGATTTTTTTTTTATCCTAACGGTTATTAAACTTCACGGGCTCGACAATGCAAGAAAAGATATCTGTCGACTAAATTAGTGCTACAATAATAGCCAGCTCCGTAATTATTGTCATTTGTTTACGCTACAAGCATTTTGTTTATATGCTTTTCTTATTAAGATTTAACGCTCATATTTCACCGCCCGGATAACTTATTTATAACTCAAGGTTGAAAGTGTCAATTATTTTCCGAAACTGGTTTTTGGTTTCACGTTTATAAACACACTCGTCCACGATGGGGTAGGGTTTTGTAATGCGAGTAACTTGTATGTATTTAAACTATAGATGTAATATTTTTTTCACAAAAATAAATATTCCTGTTTCATTTTGCTCATACTTATCCCAATTTACCAACTTTTAAGTTCGTTAAGAATTGTTTGTCTAGCAAATTTAAATTCAGGCACCAGAGCATTTACATTACATTACATTACGCATGTTAATTATTGTAATAATTTTTATACATAAATAAAATAATGATATCGTACTTTTACCATTGTATATAAAATAAGTAATTTACTTTAGTGACATCCCTGAGAGTACGGCGTGTTTAGTCGACCTTGAAAGTTAAGGACGATGTGCGTAGCCGCTGGGGGAGTGGCATCCTCGTAACATAGCAGTTATATTTAGATTAATTATCTATACTTAATATTATAAAGCTGAAGAGTTTGTTTGTTTGAACGCGCTAATCTCAGGATCTACTGGTTCTGGACTGGTACTGGTTGGTGGATTTGAAAAATTATTTCATTGTTAGATAGCCCATTTATCGAGGGAGGCCTTCCTGTTCCTGTTCCTGTTCTGTGTCTAGCCTTCCTGTTCCTGTTCCTGTTCTGTGTCTTCCTGTCCTTAGCGTGATGATATATAGCCAATAGGCTATATATTATCACGCTAAGACTAATAGGAGCGTAGCACCAATGAAGAATGTTTCAAAATCGGGTTTTTTTCCTTTTGAGAGCTTCCGCTGCGTAAATGGTTGAAGTTTCGCACAAATCATGTATGACAGAATTGATCCTATTCCTCGCAAACGAAGTCGCGCAGAAGCTAGTTTAATACAAAATGAAAATAGTAATGAAAATTATTTTAAAGTTAAGTTCTTGAACACATAAAAGCTTTGGCGTTTGTGCTTAAATATTCACCAAAGTTACTTACTAGGCTGAGAAAGTTAGGGAGTTTAAATAATATAACAAAGGGAATGTTGGAATTGTTCTACGAATTCGCAGTAAAGTATACGGTCTATTATGTACTATGTCATAATTGTTTTTTCGTTTCCTTCGTTTCACGATTCAGCCTGTAATATCCCACTGTCGGGCATAGGCTTCTTCCCCATGTAGGAGAAGGATTTTCCGCGACCTTTCATATTTCTTTACCGTAAGTTATCGAGTTTGATTGAACCAAATATTTAATGTTTTTAATTTGTAAATTTTATTTATTTTTATTTTAATTAATCATTGCTTTTAAGTATTTATATTTTATTTATTTATAGAACACTGTCAAAGTATACACCATATTTCAAGTACATCATATAATATAGTGCCTTTATATGTTTTAGTAACTGATGGAATATTGGCTGAATTTTGTACTATTCACTTGTTATGAATGTATTTTTATGCATATAAGTTTGTTTCCCAAGCATAAATCTAGTAAAACATTTTTAAACACTCTTAACACTTTTTGCATAGTCGTAAAGATATAAGATAAACCTCAGTAACCTTTATAAAAAACTTAATCGAGTGTAATAAATCGTCGCTTAAAAGCTAAAAGGATTAATATTAATATCACGTCTTCAAGCAAAACACATACTCGGCCTGATATCCAAAATCTAATATATTTTTGAAGTGAAACTTCTGTTGGCGCATGAGGGTAAAATTTGAGAGAGAGGTGACGCGGCAATGCGTCACGCGTCAGTACTTAGATAGGTGATCGCCTGGTTTATAGCAAGTTGAATATTTAATTAATTAGTAATTTAATCAACAGTAATGAACTATATCGATTTACTTAACGCATGCAAAACTAATGCGTAATTATTATGGTTTATAAGTATTTTACAGATACATAGCTCAATAATATGGTTAGATAATAATTTGTTTAATAAAAAAAGTTACTTTTCCGCTTAAAATTATTTGTTTCACACAGACAAGATTGTGATTAAATAAACAACTAATGTTTAAAATAAACATTTTTAAAAGTAGAGCTTTCCTGCCTTTATATTTTGAGGCAAATTTAAAGATTATTTGGAAACCTGGGAGTAGTCAGATAAATTGATTCTTCGAAAAAGTGGCCATCTGCAATTTTATCATAATTTCGCAATATTTTTTAGGTTCTATAGTACTTAATACTCATATTTATAATGTTAGTTTCATATTTAATAAATGATTAATCAATATTTCCTATAAATATATGTGATCTAAGAAAACTTATATTTCTTAAAATCCGACAAACTAAGAAACCGCCATTGAAACTAAATAATGTAGACTTTTCGGCGCTTTATCAAGAGTAAACAGATATTTTTAGTACCTACAATAACATGTACAAAGACCGTAATACACACTACAATATTCTAAATCTCATTACCATCTTCGAAACTTCAAAATATGTCGTCGGCTATAATTACCTGTGTCGGTCCAACCTAGTTTAGTCTCAGTGACAAACGATTATTGGTCGTATTTATGTTGCTTATCACTCGACGCATCCACAAACATTTTCGGCCATTGCTCCTTATAATTTACGCAACACGTGGCCGTTTTAAGGAATTATTTCTTTATCTGTAACGAGATTAACGTTCGTCGAACCCATTACGCAATGGGCACCGAGACAAATCGATTTAGCCGATTTTGCATTTTGCTTGTGACAATCGAGTGTTTTGTACTGTGTAATATTTTTCTGTGTCTGTCCTTGTGGTTTCGTTGGTGCCAGCTGTAATCATACTCATGATATCATATACTCATCTGATTCCGATTTTCAGTTCTTGTAGGAGAATAATTTACTAATTCGCAAGAAAATTTCGTGACGAATTGAGCTTCAATCTTTTACCTTTTCAGGAAATAAAACGCATTTGCTTAGATTCAGGATATTTTTACGAACTCTTTTAGTTTAGTTTCTTAAATATTGTTAAAGATTGTGTTGTTGTTGGCATCCTATATTTTCAACATTATTTTAATCATTTAGTGTTCAACATTATAAGCTGCATTGACAATATTGTTAGTTGTGGCTGTCTTGAGGGACTTGCGACTTGAATCCGTATATAGTGAAAATTGTATGACTATAACTTACCCAGTCATACTAATTGATTTACGAGTAAGTACATCCCGTCTGCAAATTGATTGTCTAGACATTTACATTTGTTTCCAGTGTTCCGTATCTAACTAGTTTCTCTCAGTGTATACCTACACTAAAGTTTTATGTTCGTAGTCGAAGGTGTAAAACGATGTTAGATTCTAAAAAATCTTTGCTCTCGTTAGCAAAATATCTTCGACGGAACAGATTTTCATTATCGTTGCTTACGAAAATATTGACTCAAGCATCTGTTTGAACAACTCAGTTGAGCAAAATAACTCGTAATCGTCGAGAATACAGAGCACCATTGAGTGCAGGTTCACTTTAATGTGTAATATCGCGTAATTAAAATATGTTTCTTGACATTGTAAAATATAAGAAATTAGATGAGAGTGAACTAACACGAGAAAGCTTTTTGACTCGAACTAAAGCCATCGACGTTCTACGAACTTTAGTCTCTAGAACACTAGACCTAGAACAACCTTATTTATGTTGGGAGATTTTGTTGAATATATATTTTACCAAAAAAACTAATAGATAAAAATCGACATACACTCGATATATGTTTCTGACGGTAGCTTTGAAAGGATTATAATTATTTACCCAAGATATAGCAGGTATATCCTATTTGGACAAATAGACTTAGACATAATAATTTGGCGTTATTTGTGTTATCTTTTAACGTCATGTACAGACGGGTAGGTACGGTTTCGAGACAAAATGTATAGCGTACCACCGGGGGCCGGCCTTGTACGTAAAGTGGATAATCACGAGCCGACCAGCAATATGTGAGCGACAGATTGGATAAAAGATTTATATAAATATACTAAATGGCCCGGTGAACTTCGTATCACCTACGTATATTTCTGAAAAATATTCACAAAACACTTTCTGAACGCACCTATAAATATTTGACAACCAATTGACAACGTTTCTGACAAAAGACATTAAATTTCCCCGCTAGGAACATTTTGTATTGGAAAATTAAATCGTCGTTTTTAGTATTTTCCGTTACATATTATTTATATTTCTCACCATTTAAACCTTCCCTGAACTTCCACAAACATTTCAAGATCAAAGTTAGCTAAATCGGTCAAGCCATTCCCGAGTTTTAGCGAGACTAACGAACAGCAATTGATTTTTATATATATATATAGATATATATACTAAATATATTCGCGAGACAAACACGAAAAAAAAATGTTTTTACCACATCGCACATCAGGTACTAATTTCATAAAATTTTTACTGATTGACATAAGCGTGTTTATTGAGACGGTTGATGAGAACAAATATTAGCTTAACAAGCACAAAATTTTGGCTTGTTATTATTATAATGTAAGAATGCCTGAATTTTTTCGCAATGCCTCATCACATCTTTTAGTACGCAGTTTTGGCAACAATAAATATTAAGTTTGATTACACTTGTTTAAATTAAACAAAAAAAAAAACGATTTATTGTTTATAAATACAAAATTAAGTTACAGAAATAAAAGTAAAAATATTTAAATTGCCACGAATCGTTTCGTTTAAAGTTTCCAAATAAGCTTTTATTACATTTCCTCGATTTCTCGCAAATATTTTTGACAAATTATTCGAATATTAAGTATAATTAAAGAAGTTATTTGGCACGGACGCGGTAATGAAATTCCTCCATGTTTGTAAATGTTAAAAACTACTTGATCTTACTTAAATTGTGCATGACCAGTCGATGATTATATTCAGTCTTTCACAACTTTGGATGGAAGGAAACATGACTATATTACGCAACATTTGACGTTCGGATACTCACGATTTAAAAACGAAAAATGTTGATATATTATTAGAAAAAGGATTTCAATTTATTAAATAATAAAAAAATATATCAAAAAATATAAGAAAATTAAGTTTATAGTTAGTTTTCTCTAATACTTAATAGGTAGGGATCCCTAGTACATTTTTTTAACCTGATCAGTATCAAGCTAATTTTCCGTGAGTAGCTTCATTTTGATGAGACGAACAAAAAATTCCTCTTTGAAAACTCTCGATTGTGGTAGATAATAGAGTTAGCAGGAGATAGAGCAGCAGTGAGCGTAGGACCGGGATAACGTATCACGCAATTTGGAGGACAATATTACCATCAAATTATATAAATATTAAGTAACTAAAAGAAAAAAAAATCAGCTGGTTAGTAATAATTTTTGATGACCTCATCAACTTGATGACCTCGTAAGGTCATCAAAAATTGATGATATTTTCTGATTTTTTTTCTTTTATTTAGTTAATATTTATATAATTTAATAGTAACATTGTCCTCCAAATTGCGTGGTACGTTATCCCGGTCCTACGCTCACTGCTGCTCTACCTCCTGCTAACTCTATTATCTACCACAATCGAGAGTTTTCGAAGAGGAACTTTTTGTTCGTCTCATCAAAATGAAGCTACTCACGGAAAATTAGCTTGATACTGATCAGGTTAAAAAAATGTACTAGGGATCCCTACCTATAAGAGCCCCGTAAAGCTGCGGTCGGCAACGTGCGGCCCGCGGGCCGCACGCTTAAACTACGTATAAACATAATGTAGTATATACGTGTACGAATTAAATTCCGTATGTTATATAATGACCAATTATACATTTATCAGGTAGAATCTAGGGTTAATATCATAAGTGCGCCCGCCTTTAGTTTATTTTACCATCTTGTGGATCTTGCCTGCCAAAAGGTTGCCGACCGCTGCCGTAAAGGATCAAATAATTTGTCAAATTTTACGCGTTTGTCAAATTATGTATTTGATCGTGATCGCGAGCTTGTTTGATGTGTTTGTTATATGAAAACATGATGTTTGTTTAAATAATTTGACAAATTATTTGATCGTTTACAGGGCCCTTTAGAAGCACTATTGAATTATTAAAACAATTTTGTTTTCTATTATAAACATTTGTATAATGTATAGAATGTTTACAAATTATAAAATATTGTTGCAGGTTTTCGGTACAGTTGAGCTACCGGACAAGCCAATCATGCTCCCTCCGTTCGTGGAGGCGACTCACTGTCTCGGCTACCATCTGACCCGCAAGGGCCGGGCGGTCGCCGACAGGGTCGTCTCCGTGCTCGGCTACGCCTGTCCCGACATCACGTACAGCCCCAGTCTCTACCCCATCACCGCCGCCTTACTACATTTCATGCCTGGTAAGTTATTAATTTAATAAAAAAATAATATCTTAAAAGTCGTCGTCTCTATGAATAACTTCTAACTGAGGTAGGGCACAGAAGGAAATTTCCTACTCAAAATATAGAGCAGCCTTACTGGGGAGATACTTTGACCTTACAGAAGATGACAGCTAAATAATACTGCTTTCAAGCAGTTTTGTGTTCGTGTTGGTGAGTAAGGTGACCAGAGCTCCTGAGGGGAATTTGGGATAGGATCGGCAACGCACTCGCGATGCTTCTGGTGTTGCGGACGTATATAAGCTACGGTGATCGCTTACTATCGGGTGTGACCTACTTATATTAAAAAAAAAAACTTATAAACAAACGCCAACACACACAATACACAAGCATAAATGCAGTGCAGCTTGTAATTAGAGCAGCAATTATTCAAAAACCAGCTATATATTGTTTTATCATTGTATGGTCTGTTTGCAACTTTTATTTAAATAAATAACTAAAGGAAAATAGTCTGAAACATATCAAATATCAGAACAATGTAGGTTGTAATTAAAATAGCAGGCTATTGTAATTGCTAAGGTTTGTTAAACCTCATATCATTTTTTAAAAGATTTAGTACGCTTGTGTATTTACGTTGTTTGACTCTAGAAGTCTTATCTTTAAGACAATATTTACAAAGACAACACTTAACAAAAGGTACATTTAGGAAAAAAGTGTCAGAAACAGCTTATTGTCTATTTTTCGTCTTTTTATTTGAGTCGTAAATGATAATGTTATCTCCTAATTTGTTAAAAATCTCGTGAATATTTTTTTCACATTCCAGTTTGTTTTTACTTCATGACTAATGGATCAAACATTAAAGACAGTCAAATATTTTTTCCTTGATTTTGGTAGTCGTATGACATGAATGTATTACATTTAAATCAGGTAATAACTGGTTATAAAAACATCCTCCCAATTCAGTAGAATTACAGAGGCGACGCAAAATTTACAGTCGCTCTCGCCTTAATTCAGTAATGAGTGCGGGGGGCGATAATTGAACTCGGCAATAGGCAAATTGCTCGAGTCTGTCCCGGCTGATTCTGCTACACCGAGCATACTATCTATTTTAGACTCTGGTAGAATTACATAGGGTCTAGTATTGCACGAGTTGGTATTGTGTTTTGACCTATCATATCAAAACGTGAATTAAGCTCTCATACTGCGTTACAGAGTCGGTAATGGTGTATCATTTGTTGACGCGAAGACGATTGATAGTCTACACTTCTACAGCATACCACAGATTTACAGTGTCTACGGCGTTGTCAGTTTCCTATCTCTCAATTATCTGGCCTATTTTATGTTGGAATGCGTCAAACAAATAATGCATAGGAAGTTGTATCGTTTTTATACAGTTCAAAACCAAGGACTTTATTGGAACGATATTATGACGACACCTGTTACTTAGATGTAAACAGTTTATCTTTGAGAAGCGGTAATAGGCAGCGTCAATTCAAGCCGGGCCGGATGGCTGGATGGTTGTAGAAGTGACTATTTCCTCTTTAGTTTCTTTAACTGACTTAATTATAGCGATATGGCAACACTCGTTCCGAGCAAAAAATATTTCTATTTTTTTATCAATAGCTAAATAATACTTACACGAGATTATACTTTACGGAGTAAAAACTTGTAATACGAAATATAACGTATACGAAGATATCATCTGTAAGTACTTACGTAAATTAAATTTTTATTTTTCTTTATGAGCGAATGTGCCCTACAGGAAGACAAAACTCTTGTTACAAAACTGCTCTTCAATTTTCTCACGTTCCAAGAAAACAATTGTTGCTAATAAGAAAGTCGGTAGGGATGGCGATCTGAGATCGATTAATCGAAGAATCGATTTTTCGGACCAAATAAATCGATTATTTAAATCGATATGTTGTACTGAATCGATTCTGTGAATCGATATTTCACCCTTGAAAATCGACTTCGATTTTTTCTATTTTGGTAAAAACCATAAAATTATTTACAATTAGCTGCACGTACTCATAATATTACGGTGTTGCCGGTTAAAGGGTTAATTACTCAAAAATTCGCGAGTTAGCTTGTTTCCGTATACATTAATTTAGAAAATAAACAAAACAAATACCTACATTTAGAAAATAAATGTCTTCTTTTATACCTGATCTTATACGTTAGGGCATACTGAAAGTTTCTGGATTCTAATAAATAAACAAGATATCGACTTAATATTCTATTTATTGTTCTTCGAAGTATATTCCCCCGCAATTAATGCATTTTTGCATTAGCTGAAAACATTGTACAAAGACCATTAACCATTGTACTTGGGGAGGCCTATGTCCAGCAGTGGACTGCAATAGGCTGAACTGATGATGATGACTGATTGTACAAAGCAGTTGGACCAGTCTTCCTTAGGGACCTCTTCGATGGCTTCTTTGAACGCATTCACTGCTGATTCAGGGCTCATAAAACGTATACCTCTCAGTTTATCTTTAATTTTTGGAAATAAAAAGAAGTCGCAGGGTGCGAGGTCCGGGCTCTAAGGCGGATGCGTCATCAATTCCACATTTGAAGCCTTCAAATAGGCCTCTGCCCTCCGTTACCTTCGCGGAGTGTGAGGATGCGTTATCGTGGTGAAGGACGACATTGCTTCGAGGACGCTTTTCTCTTACTTTTTCCAAGACTCTAGGCAAGCAAGTGTTAACGTACCAATCTGCAGTCACTGTTCATTTTCAAGCGATACTGTCGTGTAATGTCCTGATTTTCCGAAAAAGGAAGCAACCATTTGTTTACCAATACTTCGACTTTTCTTAACTTTCGTAGGTAAATCTTCAAAAGGGAAAACCCACTCTGCCGACTGGCTTTTTCTTTCGGGTTCAAAGCAGTACACCCAGGTTTCGTCACCTGTCACGATATTATAGACAGCCAATGACTGTCCTCCGTTAAACTTTTTTATCATTTTACGTCACCATTGGACACGCAGCCGTTTCTGGTCTTCCGTTAAATCATGTGGTATCCATCGAGTGCAAAGCTTCCGAACCTTCAGATGCACATGTAAAATATTTTGCACTTGGCTCATTCCAATGCCTAATAGGGTACGAATTTGCTGACAAGAAATTTTTTTGTCACTTTCAATTACTTGTCTCATGGTATCAATATTTGATTCAGTACCCGCAGTTACCGACCGACCTTCACGTATCTCGTCATGGAGATGATCACGACCACGTCTTAATTCTCCAAACTACGAATACACAGAGCTGCGACATGGTGCTTCGTCCCCAAATGCCAATTGCAGGTCTCTGGAAACACTCTTGCTGACTTAAAGCCACAACGAAAGTCATAAAAAATCATCGAACGAAAATGTTCACGAGTTAAATTCATTTTGACAGCGACACTCAATTGTCGAAAGGGCGCCACAATGAAGAAACAAAAGACAATCCCGCAAATCAAAGAGTAACATGCTCCGAATGAGTTCCATTTTCGAATTCCATAATTGTATTTTTAATTATTTTATTGTAAGTGGCTAGATCCAGAAAGTTTCAGTATTTCCTACGTACTACTACTTTGATATGGTAATAAAAATAATTTTAATATCGAATTCCCTGAACTAAAAAATCCCTGATTTTACTGGTGAGATCCCAGAAATTATTTATTATGGTATCTTTCTTGTTTTTCATAAAATGGATCTAAATTTACATTGTAAATACAAAATTTAAAAACCTGTGTAGTTTTATGAAACCACGGTAAAAGTGAAACTTTTTTCACATTATAAACATTTAACTAAAAATGTTTGAAATAATATTCTATTAAAGGTATAAAAATCGCTTTTCAATCTTACCGCGCGACCAACTGTCACGCGACATGCAACACACACACTACAAAGTTTGAGACGATGTAATAAAAGTTTCTTTTAAAAAAATCGAAAATCGATTTTTTGGAAATCGATCTTTTGGACCTCGATTTTTATATGAATCGATTTATCAGGTAACGATTCGAATCGATTCAAAAATCGATCTTTTTTGGAAAGAATCGCCAACCCTAAAAGTCGGCTCCAGACAATATTACAGCTATCCCTGTTCGAAATCTAAAATCAAAATCAAAAATTAATTTATTTATGCAAGCATCAAAAGCACTTTTGAATCGTCGTTTTATAAATTAATATTATCTCTGTTATTATTAAATTAATAGTAGTTGAAGTGAAGCTATTACCGGTAATGTAGATTCTGCAGAATCTTCAAGAAACTCCGCAGTTCGAATGTAGTTAATCAATTGGCGTCCGTGGCATTGAATATTTTTTTATTATCGTTGTATTTTATCGGTCGGTGTCAAGAGTTCATCCCCTCGTTTCTAATTTAGAGTTTTGTTTCTACAGTTGTTTTTCCCGTCGGTCGGTGTAAGTGGGGCCTCCTGTGTGTTAACCTATCGTTTTTGGCTTGACGCCAGTGGCAGTGAATTCGATTACAAGAGAAACGCCGCCGGCTTGTTGTTGACATCGTTTCTATTTTTTTGCTTCTTCATACAGATTGTCGTTTATCGTCTCGATTTGATTTTATCGTTTTTTGATATCTCTTTTTATATTTTGTTACTTTATAACATTTTTAATATGCTTGTCAACTTTTAATACGTTCAGTTAAATAACTTAAAAGGAATCATGAATCTTTAATTAATTTTAATTTATCTTATTATCATATATTGTTTTCATTTTAATAATGTACTTAAACGTTTAAATTAATAATTAAAGTGCCTGTTTCACCAGTAACAAACTACTTTATCTGTCAGATAGGGTCTGATATACTGAAAGCCATTCAGTAACTCACAAGCACGCGTTTGATAAACTTTTCAGCAATCGGTAATTTCTAAATTCATTTTCAGTAATTTCTAAATTTATTTTGTTACGTACGTTTGTTCGTTAGTCGTATAATCGGAATCAAATCTAAGTATCGTAAGGTCAAAGGGCCGAAACAAAAAGCTTGATAAAATACTTCATTACAAGTTCAATCGGTGCGCGCTCGGTCGTAGCCAGAGCTCTTCCTGTACTTTTTGCGCAAATAAAATGCCGAACCGACAGAATATTACACTCGTGTCACGTACTGCCGCTTCGTTTATATCCTTGCGTTTCTTTTCATAATGTGACACCTCATCCTTTTTATACCTCGTTTGTCACTGTATTTGTTTTTTTTTTTTTGTAATGTTTATGTTAAGTTATTTGCCTGTGAGTGAGAAAATTATTGCTTGAAGTAGCTTTTTGGTTTTACAAAATTCAATATAACGTTTTAATTAAATGGTGGTAAAGAGTGATGAAAAAGTCTGTTAAAATAGTTTTAATATATAAAGCTGTAAAATAATCTGGTAGTTTGTGTTCAGGCAGCTAGGCTATCGCGTGTCTCAGTACCTCAGAATTTATTTCTTTCCATGTTACATAAAACCACTTAACATTTTTATTTATTTCCTTTAGTACAATGTCGCGTGAAAAATTTGATAACATTTAAAACAAGTTTAATGAAAGTAAAAAAAGGTCTAAAAAAATTATTATTTGATGGATAAGGTTGATTTTACACTACCTTTTATTTCTTCATTATCTGTTCATTCTCCTTAACACTTGCATTTTGGTCGTTCCTAACAACTTACATCCTTTACATTGTCTTGACCCAATTTTTACGACGTGATCTCACAAGAATAAAAGCTGACCTTCCAAACACGCTCCTCCCATATCATTTCTCATATCTAGCCTTAATAAACACGTATTACTTGACGGAGACGACGCCTCTATCGCAATATAATTTAAGTCTGTAATATTTACGATGTATATAAAAAGAATGAGATTAATACTACCTACTCCTAATAACTCATTCGGAAAACATGACTCAAAGAACTTGACCGAATATGCTTATAAAAATTGCTTGAAAAAAACGAGTGTGCTAAAGACCACACGACTGAAGTAAAACTTCTGCACAATAGGCCTGCACTGTGTCTTAGATATGCGAAACGTAACTGGCTATAAGAGAAAGAAAGAAAATGTGTGCCCGGACCTCTTTCTCTATCTCCGTTCGCCTCGCCCGATCACACTTTTCGTAACGCTCTCGTCACGCATTCACCAGCTTACTCTCCAAGTCAAACGTGCGTAAAGAAGTTATACTTCGAAAAAAAAATGTGTTTACTGCCTATAGAATTCGTGCCTTTCGTGTTAAATGCGAATTTGAAAGAACTTGAAGCACGCGCTTTATAGTTTTTGTCGACGCTCAGTTCTTTTTCATTGTAGTTTACTAAAACTAATCCCATCTCAAGGACATTCGACGTTGGCTCTTTCACGAATATCTCGATATCCGCATTCAATTCTATGCTCGATTTCCAGCACTATTATATTCCAACTTTTTTTTTCATTCTAGACAACCTGTTCTATTTTAAATTACTTAGATAACTTTTTCTCTTTAAAGTTGGTTATCTTAATTAAGCTTTGTTAATGTCTTTTTAATGAAGAATTTAAATTTCAAGTAAATATCTCTTAATCTCTA
Organism: Melitaea athalia; assembly: GCA_905220545.2. Taxonomy (NCBI): domain Eukaryota; kingdom Metazoa; phylum Arthropoda; class Insecta; order Lepidoptera; family Nymphalidae; genus Melitaea; species Melitaea athalia. The sequence goes on from HG992179.1 coordinate 3,727,604, forward strand.
TAGAAAACCTTTTTTCGCTTAGGCTGTCAGATTGTTCTGTCTCGGGTGCGTTGATTATCTTCAAGTTTCATCTATACTTATTATAAAAAGAAGTCCCCCGGCCGCGTCTTTCTGTCCTCCTGTCTGTCTGTCTGAACGCGATAAACTCGAAAACTACTGAACGGATTTTTACACGGTTTTCAACAATAGAAAGAGTGATTCTTGAGAAAGGTTTAGGTATATAATTTATTATGCTTTTGTGTAAATTAGCAGAAATACGGCGATAAATGTTGAAGAGGTCGCAAAAAATCTCGCCAACGGGGACCTTTCCTCGCGAACGCCGCGTAAACTAGCAAAGATATAGTTAAGTAATGTACTAGCGAATTCAAAATCTATAAAAATGCTACAAAAAAGTCCGCGACAGCATATCTCTATCTCTTACGGTTGACTTACAATAACCACTTTTATGTTCAAATTTGTAATTAAAAACATTACGTTCTTTTCAAAGCTATTTTCTTTAGTTCAGTATTAATCCTTATCGAAATAAATATGTTGGTTAGCTTAAGAATTTAATGTAGATTAAAATTGCCCTCTAGACTATATCAATCAGATGAATAGTTTTTGAGATATCGTTGTTAGAAGTAATTATTAAAAATAATTAATGCGCAACGAAGTGGGCACGGGTCGGCTAGTTGTTAATAAATTTTTTGAGTTTTTATAAGGATGATACTTCGTTGCGTATTTTTAAATACTCTTGATTTAAGTATTCAAAGTAAAAAACTTATTAATACCCTTATATCGCCAATTTTATGAAAAAAATCTTTTGAATGCTTATCTTCAAAACCGTTTGTTTAAAGGCTTTTTTTACATTCGTAGTAATTTCAGTATCTAGATACTTATTATAAAAAGAAGTCCCCCGGCCGCGTCTTTCTGTCCTCCTGTCTGTCTGTCTGAACGCGATAAACTCGAAAACTACTGAACGGATTTTTACACGGTTTTCAACAATAGAAAGAGTGATTCTTGAGAAAGGTTTAGGTATATAATTTATTATGCTTTTGTGTAAATTAGCAGAAATACGGCGATAAATGTTGAAGAGGTCGCAAAAAATCTCGCCAACGGGGGACCTTTCCTCGCGAACGCCGCGTAAACTAGCAAAGATATAGTTAAGTAATGTACTAGCGAATTCAAAATCTATAAAAATGCTACAAAAAAGTCCGCGACAGCATATCTCTATCTCTTACGGTTGACTTACAATAACCACTTTTATGTTCAAATTTGTAATTAAAAACATTACGTTCTTTTCAAAGCTATTTTCTTTAGTTCAGTATTAATCCTTATCGAAATAAATATGTTGGTTAGCTTAAGAATTTAATGTAGATTAAAATTGCCCTCTAGACTATATCAATCAGATGAATAGTTTTTGAGATATCGTTGTTAGAAGTAATTATTAAAAATAATTAATGCGCAACGAAGTGGGCACGGGTCGGCTAGTTGTTAATAAATTTTTTGAGTTTTTATAAGGATGATACTTCGTTGCGTATTTTTAAATACTCTTGATTTAAGTATTCAAAGTAAAAAACTTATTAATACCCTTATATCGCCAATTTTATGAAAAAAATCTTTTGAATGCTTATCTTCAAAACCGTTTGTTTAAAGGCTTTTTTTACATTCGTAGTAATTTCAGTATCTAGATCAATTTGTGTTAAAATGTACCTATGTTCTAAGAACAAGTACAATAATTGCTTTTCCCACAATACTAGTATTAATCAGAATCCATAGTTGCTGACAAAGATACCGCCCCGTACAGATGGTCAGCAATATCGTAATGGGCATGACGAAAGATTTTCAAAACCTCTTCCGTAATGTGGGTACACATTTACTATTTACGAAAATACCTATATTTCGGTAATAAACTTAAGTTTAAGGAAGATTAAAACTATTTTTCTAATATGTTTTCAATGAGAGCGGCAAAACGGCTGCAGGTGTCATGGCGTCGGCTCTGACGTCACAAAATAATCTGGGCTTTACTTTTTACTTTACTCTTTGGAGCGCGCCTGACGTATTATGTTATGTTGTGACGTCTGCGCCGTAATTTGTGTTTCATTCAAAATTGCCGATTGCAGTATTTTAATGTTTTATTTTATTGAAAATCACAATAATCTTATTATTTTACATAAAACAAAACCAGTATTTTGAATTTTTTAATATAAGTGTTCCCCTGAAATCATTAAATTGACAATTTTTTGATACTGTCGTCATGCCCATTGGGCCATAGGGGACAAATGAGGAATATGTTGCGGGACATGTCCCTCAACAATGTTGCGGGACAGATGTTGCGGAACATTGTGTAGGCCACACACTAGGGGACAAATGCAGCAACATGTTCCTCATGGAGAAAAAGAAACACCTGCATCATTTGTGAAGTTATTTTTATTTATTTAATTAATAATATGCTCATGAAAAATACGTCAAATGCCAATGAACTTTTTGGCACAATTTTTGTTACAATACCTGCTGAATTAAAACAGTATTTATATCAACCAAATATTTCAAGGTCATTAAATGCACTAAAATTTAGAATAGCTGTTAAATATTTGATTTCTTCTGTAGCATCTTAACGAATTGCTTCTATAATCAATCTTTTAGTGCCTAATGATCGTAATAGTTGTTTGACAACTGAACATATAAAACAACGAATATTTTTAAAATCTTACTGAATATTGGTACGCATTATTGTTTTATTAAAATTGAACAATAATTACTGAGAACCTTACATTTTAATAAATCACTGATAATTTAATTTGTTTAACAAATATTATACTGAATTATAAACTGTGTAAATTATTTTTTAAATCGACTTACGATTGTTTTTTAATTATCAAAATCGGACAACTCTGTAAAATGTTATGCGTCCTCCTCCGTTTGTACGTCGGTTGAAAAAAGGCGATGAAATAAAATTGAATAATTGTGTTTGCTAGCAAACGAAAAAAACCGACTTCAATTACATCGACAAATAATACAACGTAAGTAGACGAAAAAAATTTAGAAACGCACTAGTCGTCACTACGATTTTCGAGGGTTCCCCTCGATTTTTCTGGGATTCTATCATCAGATCCTGATTTCCTTATCATGGTACCACCCTTGGGATATCTCCTTTCCAACAAAAAAAAAAAGAATGATCAAAATCGGTTCGTAAACGACGAAGTTATCCCCGAATATACATTAAAATCGAATTGAGTAATCTCCTCCTTTTTTGAAGTCGGTTATAAAATATCGATATTTAGATTTTTCTTCGATATCTCAAACTCCGATATTGATTATATATTTAAAAATATCGATATATCGAGAATCCGATATTTTAAAAAATATCAACAGTCCTACCATGCAACATTGACGCGGAAAAAATAATGTGTTCGATCTCGAAGCGGGAACAAGCAACATGTCCCTCAACACGTATATACTGCGGGAAATGTTGCGGGACATGTTGCGGGACACTGTGCATCATGTATATTACGTGTCGTCGTCACTCGTCACATGTCGCGGGACAAAATGTTCCCTAGTGTAGCTGGGGCTGACGCGGAACAATTGTCCCGCAACACGTATATGTTGCGGTAATGCCTCGTATATGTTGAGGCATTAGGTACACTAATCATTGCTAGTCATTTTATGCATACAATTAACAAATGCATTTTGCAAAATTAAATGGTTTTTAAAGTAGTTAAAATATTCTAGTATCAAGCTATATAATTATCTTTTTTGTTTTATCTTCATTATCTAAAATACTTGTTTTTTTTTTCTTACTTTAAGATGAAAAGGTTATTAAAGAGGACAAAAGATTGCCACTTAGGATAAAATTTAATTAAGTTGTCAATTCCATTTCAATTTTTTTTTTAATCCTATCAAAAGAAAAAAGCGCTTTAAAGGAGTCTAAAAATAATTTTCATTAAGTGGTATGCAAAATGTCCCTAAATATAAATCATCTTTTTAAAATTGTAGCAAACGTCGGCCGTGTCAGCTTAGAGGCTCTCGACGGGCCTGACCTAAATTATTTCAATCCTCGACAGCTGCCTATATTATTTCGACTAATGAAATGTCTGTAGCTTTAATTCTGAATTGCTGAAGATGATATTACCGACTCAACCGAAATTTGGAAACCTTTTCAGTGAACATTCAAAAGAAGTCAATTTCTCTCAAATTTCTGTGATTTTTTTAAAGTTTGTAAATTCCAGTTTAGCCGACTTTCATAGCGCTAAGTGGACGGGAAATTTTTTGCTTCGTTTGCATCGCATTCAGTCCCTCCGGGCGTCATTACCAGTATATAGGTCATGACGTCCTCCACGCCCCCTTAACCTCTCACTTTGATTATACGCCTCGAGCTCAGATCGAGATATGTTAAACTTGATACGCCTCGTTGGAAATATATTACGCTTTATTATTTCTATTTTATTGAATGTTAGACAAAGTGACGCAGCCTTACATACAATATAATAGTTTAATTGCTGTAATAAATAATTTTACTAACGTATTAATTTAAAAGTCAAGTTATGGTCTTTTTTCTCTTTATACAGATTCTATAATAAAATTAATCTAAGTTTTTTTGTTGAAAATAATTAACAGTGCCTCGAATTCAATTCTAAAAAGATCTCAGAAATTGTGCGAGATTGAATCTTGTACCATCATTGGTCATCATCATTCATCATCATCATCAGTTGCGATATTAAGAGATGCTAGATAGGGAAAGACGTCCTGTTCTCCTACAGTAACTAACTGTTAAGGAATAAGGATACATTCATGCATGCATGAACTAAAAAATGGTTTTAATCATATTAATCTGTAGTGATAGTTTAACTTTAAAGTGTTGGTAAGCTTTTTATCAAGCAAGCTCTAGCTTGACGTTGCATTGTTAATATTCCATTATAATATCATTGCGGTGATCCCGTCGACAATGTTACATTAAAATAAGTTTAGTTTTTTTTTTTTTGTACGAACGTTTGTCTGAATTTAATATTGTCACAAATGTCTCTTGTATATACAAATAAATTTTAAAGATGAACAATTTAATCGTGCTCTTATCTCAAATTATGCAATCGAAAATACCCGGCCATCCATTTGCCAATAGTCACGTGAGTGGCTATAGAAAATAATCGTGACCTTGAGTGTCGAATCAAAAGAGAATCTTATACTATTAAACGAGCAATTCTTGTATATATATATATATTTTCTGAATCTCGGAATCGGCTCCAACGATTTTCGTGAAATTTAGTATGCAGGGTATTTCGGGGGCGAAAAATTGATCTAGCTAGGATTCATTTTAAAAAAATGTCGTTTTACCCCTGTTTTTAGGCAATGAAAACATGGCTAAAATATCGTTAGAATAGGAAAGTTAATTTCGCAAATGCCAAATAAGTTTTAATGGCTCGGTGGAACATCGGTCGCTGAATCAACCGATGAGACCATGGTTCAAATCCGTCTCCAATCTATTATTTTTTTCTTTTTTTTTCTAATTTGATTCCTAATTTTTTATTTAAATAAAAGTAAAATATAAAAATACCGAGAAAAAAACAAACAAACAAAAAAAAGATATACCGAGCTAGGCTCGGTCAACCAGGTACTTCCACTGATGTTTAAACGAACGACGCCAGAAGTCGCTCGATACATCAAAGCTTCGGTTTTGATTTAACGGCTCTATCGTACCGCGAGCGCCGGCTCCGTCACTGTTTACAATGCGCCCGCTCGCGATCCTTTACCATACATTATATTATATTGATCGGGTAGTTATTACTAGCTTCTGCGCGCGACTTCGTCCGCGTGGAATAGGACCAAATCTGTCAAACATGATTTTTGCCAAACTTTAACCGTTTACGCAGCGGAAGCTCTCAAAAGAAAAAAGAACCCGATTTTGAAACATTCTTCATTGGTGCTACGCTCCTATTGGTCTTAGCGTGATGACATATAGCCTGTAGCCTTCCTCGATAAATGGACTATCTAACACTGAAAGAATTTTTCAAATCGGACCAGTGGATCCTGAGATTAGCGCGCTCAAACAAACAAACAAACAAACTCTTCAGCTTTATTATATTAGTATAGATTAACAATTTCGTTACTGGCTACTGTTATTTATATTGGGAGTTTGATTTTGAACTATGTTATTAATATTTTTTCAACTACACTTGTAGAGTCATACTGCTATACTATATACTAACGTCCTTGGGCCCGCTACACCCGTTGTGGATAAGGCTGTTTGACGGATGACGTTATAATTACAATGTTATGTACAGTGCTTGTGTTATAGGTAACAGCTGACTGTTATCTATCCTATATATAAAAAGAATGTTGCTAAGCGCATAACTTGAGAATGGCTCGACCAATTCGCCAAAAAAATAACAATTAAAAACAAAAATAAGTGAACATTCGGAAAACGTTACATTTATTTTATTTTTACTATTGTCGGAACGAATTCTGTCCGGGCAGCATGTTACTAAATATTTGTTTTTTGATAAATATACATAGAAATAATATGTATATATATCTATACTTATTATAAAAAGAAGTCCCCCGGCCGCGTCTTTCTGTCCTCCTGTCTGTCTGTCTGAACGCGATAAACTCGAAAACTACTGAACGGATTTTTACACGGTTTTCAACAATAGAAAGAGTGATTCTTGAGAAAGGTTTAAGTATATAATTTATTATGCTTTTATGTAAATTAGCAGAAATACGGCGATAAATGTTGTAGAGGTTGCAAAAAATCTCGCCAACGGGGGACCTTTCCTCACGAACGCCGCGTAAACTAGCAAAGATATAGTTAAGTAATGTACTAGCGAATTCAAAATCTATAAAAATGCTACAAAAAAGTCCGCGACAGCATATCTCTATCTCTTACGGTTGACTTACAATAACCACTTTTATGTTCAAATTTGTAATTAAAAACATTACGTTATTTTCAAAGCTATTTTCTTTAGTTCAGTATTAATCCTTATTGAAATAAATATGTTGGTTAGCTTAAGAATTTAATGTAGATTAAAATTGCCCTTTACACTATACCAATAACATTAATAGTTTTTGAGATATCGTCGTTAGAAGTAATTATTAAAAATAATTAATGCGCAACGAAGTGGGCACGGGTCGGCTAGTAAATATATAAATACAAATATTACACCCAGATCAGAGGGAATCGAAATCGCAATACGCAGAACAGAAAGCAGGGCCAAAACAAACCAAACTGCGCCAACGGGCTAATCAAAATTATTGTTTTACCATATTGGCTTCTACTATATTTATAGCAAATTTCTATTAGGAATTCTGAATCTAAAAGGTTGCAGTTTCTTAAATGAAGCGAAAAAGGTTCTAATGGCCTACTTCTCACTCCTGCTGTTAGATTCTATTCGTAACTTATGTGAAGGATAAACACTTTATCCGTTAAAGATTTAAATAGCTATGAAAAGCTATTTTAATTTTCCGACCTGAATCGTTTTGTGCTTGAATGCAAACGTTCTGAATTCTAAAATTAAAACGTAACTAAAACACTAATGTGACAGATTGTCTCAAAATAGATTGAATGTGATTCATTGATACGAATAAGATATTTCTCATTTATTATGAATGTGGGTTGTTGGCCTCAAACTTGCAAAAGCGCAAGGACAGTCACTTCTATTTATTTCATGTAGTTATTTACAAAACTGTTCCATTTTAAGTCAAACCGTGTCATCTCTATACAAATGAATAAAATTGGAGTGCCTGTTTGTAATAATTAAATAACCGCTTTTTACTAAATGCATATGGATGTATACACGGTACATAGGTAGGTATACCAAAATAACATTTTTTACAATTTTTATCTGTCTGTCTGTCTGTTTGTACCGGCTAATCTCTGAAACGGCTGGACCGGTTTTGACGGGACTTTCACTGGCAGATAGCTGATGTAGTAAGGAGTAACTTAGGCTACTTTTATTTTAGAAATTTATTTATTTTATAACTCTGCGAACTGAACAATAACTTTTTTGTTAAATTCCACGCGGACCAAGTCGCAGGCAGTCTTTTTATATAATTATTCTTTGTTAAAAATGTCAAAATGATCCTTTGTTTTTGCTGGTTTATTGTTAATTTATGAATATCTCTTTTAATACAATAAAGTTGTGAAGTTTAGTTGGTTGTTTTGACGCTCTAAATGTAGGAGCTATCAAATAAATTTTAAATAGTTAGTTTTTGGTTTAAATGATGTTTATTACAAAAACCGGCCAAGTGCGAGTCGGACTCGCGCACGAAGGGTTCCGTACCATTGACTAGGTAATATATATTTAAATATATGTATTATATAAATATCTAGCAAAAATAGGTAAAAAATTGCGTTTTTTGTATGGGAGCCCCCCTAAAATATTTATTTTATTTTATTTTTAGTATTTGTTGTTATAGCGGCAACAGAAATACATAATCTGTGAAAATTTCAACTGTCTAGCTATAGCCATTCTCGAGATACAGCCTGGTGACAGACGGACGGACGGACGGACGGACGGACGGACGGACGGACGGACAGCGAAGTCTTAGTAATAGGGTTCCGTTTTTACCCTTTGGGTACGGAACCCTAAAAAAAGGACCAAAGTGACTATTCATAGAATCGAACCAGTTATAAAAGATATCTCGACAATTCTGATAAATATCGAAACAAAACGAACGAAACTGTTTGGAACGTCTACTTGTTTTGATCTTCAATATCTTAATCTTTTGTTTTCGTAACCGGTCGCAGTTTGACAGGTTTTGTTGCTATGTTTTTCTTTTTTCTTCTTTGTTATTTTTACGTATGTCCATTACACACACGGGGTCGTTGCCACATCGAGAATGGCGTCATGACGGAACTTCGGATTGTGAATTTCTAAAATATTCACACATTTTTTTCTTATTCATCTTTTCACACAATTTATTATAAAGATTATCATTTTCCTATGTAAGCGAAAATTAGTATCGCTTGCAACAAGCAACATAGTTTATTATTTACTAGCTGCCCGGACAGACTTCGTTCTGTCTGTATTATTATTATTATTTTTTTTTGTTTAAAAACCACATAAAAACCTTCCGTGGGATTTGAGGAACATACAAAAAAAATATTAGCCGAATTGCTCGAGCCGTTCTCCAGTTATGCGCTTAGCAACATTCATTTTTATTATATAGATTCAATTATTTACATATCAATTAATCAAATTATGTATTATAAAGATAAATATAATCCCGAATGTTATAAATATATGATACACGTAGTTCCAAATGTCTTTATAGATTTTCCAATAAAACTATATAATTATGATTCGCAGTATGCCGATTGCCGGCCTATTAGCGATAAAAACTGAAAGAGGATATAAATAGTTATTTCCTTTACTACCTCAGCTAGTTATGAGTTTTATGTCTTTATTTATTGCTGTAGTTTCAGCGGTTCGACTTTTACATAAACAAGATGTGTCGTTATAGCTTTCGTTAGATTTTTTTTTCAATTATCATTTCTATAACTATGAACTTCACAAAAAATCGAAAATTAAAACATATACTTATAAATTGTAAAAATGTTCAGTCAGTTCAGCCTATTGCAGTCCACTGCTTGACGTAGCGTGCGTCCACACTGCATGCGCGGTGGCGAGCGCGGAGGCGGTTGCGGCGGCGGAGGCGTATGGTGGCCACAGTGACGCGCGAGCTCATTTAGCGATTTTACGTATATCAGGGGTTGCAAACTATGGACGAGGATTTATTATTTTTACTGGACAGTCCAATCTTGAGATGGGAGGTGTTGAACATTAGAGATTTTGTGCACGAAATAAATAAAAACAGAAATAAGTGGTGAATTTTTAAATTTATATGAAGAATTGAGATTATACCCTACAAAATTCGTATAGTGTATACTGCCATTTTACCAAAAGCAATAATATTACCAATTATACTCGTCCATTCGATTATTTTCTTTTTGACAGTTCAAGAAAATTTGAAATTAGTGACCACGAAGTACCTATAGATACAAAGAGTCCGGACGTAATGTTGAACGAATTGTCTCAATTTAGGGGACAGAATTTTAATTCTAATTTTAATTTCCCACATAAAAAGGTATAAACTACAGAAAGTGAATACATATATAGCGACAAGACCGAAATGGTTTGATACCCCTGCCACCCGCGCATTAGATCGCTTGCTGACTAGACCCGTAGTGTGGACAGAACGCGCGGATAAGAATGTTTGAAAACTACGCTCGTTGTATCGCTCAGTCGCTTCCGCTTTAGCCACTGCAGTGTGGACGCAAAGACGCGTTTCATATGTTCGATATTTCGCGCCCGCCGCCGCCACCGCGTTAGGCTCGCAGTGTGGTCCTAACCATAGACCTCCCAAATTTGCGTAAGACATCGCGGTTTTCCGCAATCCTGATCCAGCCTACACTAGTAATCTTACGTATATCGTCGGTCCAGCGGGCCGGAGGACGTCCCACACTGCGTTTGCTAGCACGCGGTTTTCACTCCAGGATACGTCGGCTCCAACTAATCGGTCCGGTAATCGGTCCCTCGACACAGGTGACCAGCCCACTGCCACTTCAACTTACTAATTCTGTGGGCTATGTCGGTTACTTTCATTCTTTCGCGGATAGTCTCATTTCTAATACTATCTTTGAGAGAAACCCCAAGCATAGCCCGTTCCATTGCACGTTTAGCGACTTTAAACTTGTTGACCAGTCCCTTTGTCAGTGTCCACGTCTCGGTTCCTACACATAATTAATTCATTGTAATTGTGTTTCGCAAATGTAAAAACCGGCTCCAAACACATAATTAATTCTAAATAACAAACACATAATTATTCTCTTCAAAGACAAATAGTACAACATAAGTAGACGAAAAAATAGTCAAGTAAGTAAATAGGTACGCGCTATCTAAGATTACTCAAAAAGCACTCATCAGATCTCGATCAAATTCAAATGGGACCATGTAAAATGTCGATGTGTGAAACAAACGTACTTTTCAATCATTCATTGAAATTAATTCGTTCATTGAAATAAATTTAAATAAAGTAATTTTATGATTTTCAAAAGTATTGTAATAATTATATGTTAGGTATCGAAGGTCACAAAGTCGCGAACGTTAATAAAGTATGTCAACAGGTACATTTTTATTCACATGAGTACATGAAAATGTGAAACACGATCTCAAACACGCAAGCGACACCGTAAATCATACAATTAACAGCGATAAACGCATGTGCCGCGAGTGCTACGAGATATCGTATGCGAGTTATCATGGAGCCGCTGACCACAATTGAAGTCAATAAATAATATAAACATGTATTAAAAGGCCTGTACTAAATGAGGAAGAAGTATTAAGTTATTACATTTATTGAGGTAGAGCACTCCAGGAAAAATCCTGTTCAAAGTCTGGAGCAGCCTTCTGGGGAAGTACCTCACAGATGATCACAACTTTGTAGTAGTCTCAAGTATTGTTGTGTTCCTGTGATGGGTTAGGTGGCGAGAGCTTCAGGGGGGCGGGAGACAGGGGTAGGGTCGGCAACGTACTTGGGATGCTCCTGGTGTTTCAGGCGTCTATAGACTACAGTAACCACTTACCTTCGGTCGTACGCTTGTTTGTCGACCTAGTTGTATAAAAAATAAATCACTAAAAGACGCTTTATACTATATAAGGAAGATGTTATAAGTTATTTATGCATTAATAGCTTCTAGTAGCGCAGACGATTTTGCCAATGCCGCGAATAATAGAGAAGACACTAAAAAGATTAATCGGTGTGGTTGAGATTGCATTCTTAATACAATTTTGAAGACCGTTGAAATAGTATAGGTTTTATAATTAATTCTTAATGGAAATGGAAAAGTAATTATTCAATAATTTGTAATGCGAACATGCTACATCAGAGAGTAGATACATAGATTTAACGTAAACAATAAAGGTAATAAAAGGTTTTACCAAAACCAAACAGAGGTTAGTTGTATTTTACATTTAAACGAAAAACTATTACAATTCTATTGTTTGATACCAAATCATAGCATTTATTTTGTATATCAATTTCAATTAGAATAGAATCCTAGATATCCTCAACGATGAAACATACTTCTAAGAATTAAATCAATACCGTATTTCTAATGTTTATTTAAACTGAAACGAATATAATGATTGACCTTGGCACACCTATAACAGTGTTTTTAATAAGGCCAAGTTTATGATTAATGACCTAAGTGAATTAGATGTTGTCACGTCCAGTTATAGACAGTGACACCCCGCTGTGTACACTTAGGCGTTGCCGCGCCTGTATTGTCACAATATTGATGATATCAAAATTGCATCAGCTATAAACAATAGGAATAATAGGAAAGGGGAAAACGAAGGAAATATCTTATACGTTGTGAGTAATGTGTGTGATAGTTGACAGTCCAATCAGTTTTTATTGTAGTAGTTCATCTGTTACAAGTGCATTTTTGACATGGAAGGATACAAAAATTGACAATTTGCTATTATAACATCTATATATATCATCGTCCTTTTTTTCGCATGGCAATAAGTATTTATTTGTTTACACTGCCATACTAAAGGTTTTTATTTTCGGAATAAATATTTATGAATAATTTATATACCTATGTATATGTATGCATCAATAATAAGTCTATACTTATACTTATATACTTATAATATTATAAATAGTTAAATTTTTAACTTTGTTTGTTTGTAGGGGGTAATCTTAGCAAATACTGATCCGATCATGAACATTTTTGTACTAACAGAAAGCTACACTATTCAGGAGTGACATATGCTATATTTTATTGTCATTGAACAAAATATTCAGTGAAAAAATAATAGTATCTATACTAATATATAAAGCTGAAGAGTTTGTTTGTTTGGTTGGTTGTTTGTTTGTTTGTTTGTTTGTTTGAACGCGGTAATCTCTGGAACTACTGGGCCGATTTGAAAAATTCTTTCACTGTTAGATAGCCCATTTATCGAGGAAGGCTATAGGCTATGTATCATCACGCTAAGACCAATAGAAGCGGAGTCCACGCCGACGAAGTCGCGCGCAGAAGCTAGTATGTAAATAAAGTCGGAGAAATGCAAGCGAGATGAAAACTTTACTATTTATTTGCATCACAAAAATATTATTATATTAACGCCCAACGAAATGGGCACGGGTCGGCTAGTGAATGAAGAATAATTTGAAAAATCCTAGAGAAAATTCTACAAAAAATATTTTAAAAGATTATTACAATGCAAAGCTGCAAAGTCATGCTCTCCAAATAATACGCAAGCAATATACTTGCCTTGGACTTTACCGGATATTAAAATTGACCTTAGTACTGTAGCATTTAACGGCCGTTTTCAATAATCTGTCTGATTTACTTAGCATATACGTGGCTGACACGATTCGTATGGAGTTGTGTTAAAAGTAGAGATGGTTTTTATCTTAGAAGTTAACCATAGGCAGTCGTCTAAATAAAACACATGCATTTAAGTTGTCTCTAGAAACAGCCGACCGCATGGGTATGTTAAAATTTATTTATTGCTCGGTTAAAAAAAAAAAACGTTATTATCAAGTCTGTACACCTCATCAGTAATCAAATCTCTCACGTTTTTTTGGTCATTAAAGTCTTGCCCTATCACACTTCGTGTATTACTCCTATCTTCGGACGTCACTATCATTGTTTATTTATCATTTATGATCTTTAGTTTACGTGGGCATCCTTATCTGTGTACGTGAAATCGACGTCTACAAAGATTACAATATTTGTGTTAATTTACAATTCGCTGTTCATGCGATTATTCTCTTCGTCTCGTGATTTTCGTGTAGTTTTTTTTTCTTTTTTTTTCTTCGGATTTTAAGTCCATAAGGACTACGCTACTCCATAGGAACATCACACATGCTACTGCTACGCGTGTAATCGTAACTTTAAATGCTGACTCATCTGATTCACTATACCACGTAATCGAAACGGTTGATACTTGGCAATAGAACGTCGACGGATTATACATGTGCCGTTATTAATACTAATAGTAGCCGAGATATTGTGATCGAGATATTTATTGTCTCCCTCGAAAAATATCATAAACCAGAATATAATCTCCAAAGTTTGATAAAATCTTAGAATACAATTTGATGTCATATTCTGTGAAATTTGTTAGTGATGTGACGTTCGTATTTTGTGAGTATGTTTGTAAATCATGATTTTTATAAACAAAACAAGCGGCGTGTACCTGATCACGTAGTCATTCCTAGCTGTTTTCTCTAAAGATTGGTACGTTACAATGATGTTCTAGAAGACCAGCGCGGTTCCACCTTCCAGCCGTAGTTGATTTATAACATCGTCAAAAACTTGTATCTTATTTAATTTTAAATTTCATTTCATAATTAGTTTCGTTTGAATTTATTTTGCTATTTCTTATCGTAGTCATAGCGCATAAATGTACGTATGGGAATTATATAAAATAATATTATTGTGCAATGTAAAAATATTTAAATATCCTTACGCAAACATTATAACTGTTTTTTTTTATTCCTTTAGAACAACAAAAAACCTTATTAACATTTTTATAAGTATGTGATCTAGATTCTAGACATACCGTGCGACTTTTTTATCTAACCGCCTTTTATTTTTAATATTTGGGAGACTGATATTTGTACATAATATACAATTTTTCTGTAAAATAAACTCCAGTTCATTCGACAAATAAACATAAAACGAACTTCGAGTTTCTTTAATTAGTAAAGAAGACGCAACATTCTATATATTATGTTTATGTACTTATTTATAAACTGCTATAGTTACATAATAATAACAACATAGGATAATTATGTGTAGGAAATATAATGGGAGATTATCATGAGAGATTACATCACGCAATGACGCAGTATCAGTGCGCTCATTAGAGTATTGAAGATTAATTAGGTTTAGATTTTTGTCACCATTTAGTGTTTTAACCAATAGTACCTGGGTGACCGAGCCTTGCTCGGTATTTTCATTTTATTTTTTGTTTTTTTTTTCTCGGTATTTTTATATTTTAATTTTATTTAAATAATAAATCACGAGTGAAATTAAAAAAAAAAAAGAAAAAAAATATATCTGGAGACAGATTCGAACCCGGGTCAACACGATTTGACACCCGCCGATTTCCTAATTACGCCATTAAAGCTATGTTGACGCGTAGTGAAATTAAGCTTCGTATTCTAATGATATTTTTTCATTGCTTAAAAACAGGGATAAAACGACATTTTTTTTAAATGAATCCTAGCTAGATCAATTTTTCGCCTCCGAAATCCCCTGCATACTAAATTTCACGAAAATCGTTGGAGCCGATTCCGAGATTCAGAAAATATATATATATATATATATATATATATATACAAGAATTGCTCGTTTAATAGTATAAGATTAAAAAGAAAGAAGCAGTCATTTGACTGTTTTTTTTTGTGAATTAAACAGAACAAAAATTAAAAAAGTTTTAACACGTAAAAGTCGAATTGAGGACCTTCTCTTTTTTTTAAGTCGATTTAGCTCTAAAACTACATTACTCAAGAATTATACGACTCGCTACAAAGTCATGTTTTACTGCCATTTTCAATAATCTATCAATCTCTAGTTTTGCCCACTAGGGATAGCTTTTTGACACAATTTTTATGAAGATTACGTCAAAATTCTATCAAATTCAGAGATAGAAACTGGCCGTTAATGGCTGTGCTACTAAATTTTCCATAGATAACAAAAACAATATATTCAAGACAATTATATATTACATACCTGAATTACAATTGAACGTGACATTATTAGTAACGCCTAATTAATCGATTGCACATATGCAATTAAAATTGATAACTAGGTTGAAATTTTTTAATTTCAGTGTGTATTAATGTTACCTTTTTTGATTAATAAATTCATCAAAAATTTCATGCAATAATATTTAATTTAAATTTTCTTTATCAACCTCCAAATCCTCCGGAATTGTTGTTTTTTTTATCCCAAAATCCTGGCACGAAAATATTCATCCAGTATGGCGTATAAGATTCTCATACATGATGCATGAATTGCGGATCACGATCACGATTCAGCCTGTAATATCCCACTGTTGGGCATAGGCCTCTTCCCCATGTAGGAGAAGGATCGGAGCTTAATCCACCACGCTGCTCCAATGCGGGTTGGCGGACATATTCCGTACTATGAGTAACGATCGTTATCAGGTGTACATGATAACAACCGGGACCGATGGCTTAACGTGCTCTCCGAGGCACGGTGGGGAGACCCACAAGGACTGCACAGACACCCAGACCACGGCAAACATCTGTATGGCCGATACAAATGTTGTCGTGTGCGGGGATCGAACCCGCAACCGCCCGCGCAACAGCCAATCGCAATCCAGTGCTGTGACCGCTGCGCCAACGCGGCGTCATTGCGTGAATTGCGGATATTCCACATTATTATAAATTGAACGTGACGAATTTGCACGTTGCACATTCTTAAAATAATATCTCTCTATTGCTTGTATAAAAAAGTATAAGAAAAAAATAAAAATTATAATTATAAACTTGATGTATTTTTAAACGAGTGAGTCGAATTAATTTAGATTTTTTGTAGAGCCGTAACGGAACAGCTGTGTTTACTTTCAGGTAATTTTTAGACTGCTGTTGCTCTAAAGAACTTTTAGATACATTTTTCATGAACTAAGAGCTGGGAATTTTGTTTTTACATCGATTAAAGGTTTGGTATTAAAAATCGTATATTTTATTGTTGTTACGTATATTTTAATTCGATGAAATGGATTAAATGAATTAATATATTTAACAAAGAGACACGGTCGACTGTTTCTAAGGTCAGCAACTTAATGCTTGTAATTTGGTAATAGTCTTGTAGTCGACGTAAAAATGACATGATATGCATTTGAACTAAATGTTAATGTAAATACAACCATATGTTACTACAATCTCTGAAAAATGGTGGAATTAAATATCGTTACACAATATTTGAAATTGATACTATTTAGTATAAATACTTTTTATTGAAAATATAATTATGCATAGAAAAATTGTCTTATAGCACACATAAAGGAAAAATCACGAAAAGCATAAATTTTCAGTACATCATACAATAAAAATATTTTTAATAATTTTGTTTGTGCGGAACCCTCGGTGCGTGAGTCCGACTCGCACTTAGCCGGTTTTTCTTTCTAAACTAAACTACTTAAATATATATAAGATTATTTATCTATTCGTATTAGAGTACCAAAATAATAAGCTGACGTTGCTCTGAAATCAAAGTTTATTCATTAAAATTAAATATTCTAGCATTATACACAATAATAACATAATTATAAACAATACTACCTGAAATCAAAGAAACGACATTTTAAGTTTATTATTCTATATGTACTACAAATTCTAACAATTAAAAAAATAGTTAAATAAATTTTATAACATTGTGTGTCACATAGTATCGATTTAAATTTTAAAATTAAATGACATCCAGCCAGGCGTGACATAATAAACCAAAGAGATTCTTTAAGAATTTCTTTATATCTCCCCCCTGAAGAATGTTTTTTTTTTTTAAAAACTAGGTTTTTTTTTACTATTCGTTCAATGTTAGTTTGATACTCTGACCATGAATTCACGTTTTATGTAGTCCATATTCTTTACGACTGTCAATTCCAATAAAACGTGCGTTATAAAAGACCACTGCAGCTATCTACATTGTTGCTTTCTCCCAGAGCTGTCAATGGCTTGTTTCGATGATGAGTTGCGTCGTTAAATTGATGGCATTGCCATAAAATTCAATAAGTCTAACCGCAGACGTTTCTATGTTTGCTACTATTACTATTGTTGTCGTATTTTCGGAGGAAAAATATTTTATTACCGTTAAAATGAATACTTACAAGTACGTTTTATATTTTATTTGTTTTTTATTTTTATTTTATTTTTATGTAACTAGATCGGCAAACAAGCGTACGGCTCACCTGATGGTAAACGATCACCGTAGCTTATACCTAGTCGTTTGCAACACCAGAAGCATCGCAAGCGTGTTGCCAATCCCATCCCCAGTTCCCCCCAGGAGCCAGAGCTCCTGTGTAAGTAGTAGAGATCAGTGTTATTTAGCTGTGATTTTCTGTAAGGTACTAACCCCAGTCGGGCTGCTCCATATTTTGAGCAGGAAATTTCCTGCTCTGCCCTACCTCAGTTAAAAAATTAAATTGTTAAGAGTGAAGTAGAACATATAAGAATACTACTGTTCGTTGAAATTCATTTTTGTTGATGTGTTTTGTAAGTACGCAGTTTCTGTTTCCGTTTACTGGAACACCAGTGATACAACAGCTTTCGTCAAAATAAAAATAAAATTTGATAGAGAAGTTTTGTCGACAAAAATGACATGCTTCAATATAAAGAAACGCTTTTGGCTGGAACGCCCACGTTGTGAAAGAGCCTATGTATTTATGCCTCTACATATGTATATGTACATAGTACGTAGTACGGCGTTTAAGGGGCTGTCTCCACGAGCGAGCGTATCGCCGGCGATAGTATCGTCGTGCCACCTATTTCTATACACTCTCTATGGAGCTGTCTCCAGCAACTGTCGACAGCAATCTGTATGGAAATGTCTCCGCGAGCGAGCGTATCGCCGGCGATACGCTCGCTCGTGGAGACAGCCCCTAAGATAGCTTGAAACATTGAAACATCCATGCTCTATAGTGCCATTGGGACAGCTTCGCCTCTCGACATTTTATTTTATTTTTCATACGAGCGTCGAGCGCAACCGTTTCTATACATACAGTGGATGGAGTGAATATTTTTTACATAAAGTGTGATTTACAATCGGAATAGATATATACTGTATTTCTAACTAGATGTCTCATGCGTTTTCACTCGAGTTAACCGTTAACGTGTTAGTATAATTCCACTACTACGTCAATTGTCAATTTGCTTAATTAGGCTTTTTAGCGTTTGGACGATTTGATTTTCTATTATTTTAATATTTTATAAAATTAGTTCCGATTTTAGAATTTATCGATTAGTAATTTAAAATGTACCTAAGTGTAGTATAGACAAGCCTTAAGTTAATAAGTTCAATTTCATTTGAGAAGAGTACTGTAAGCGTAATATGTTATCAATACGTCCGTCACACGATAAAAATTGTTATAATTTTTATTGCAAAGTGTGTACGGAATGACACAAATTTTAATAAAGTCTAACCGCGTTAAAAAAACAATTAAGTAAGATAAGAATGTAGTATTATAGTTTGCAATAAGTGTATCGATATAGTTATGTTACTTTTACCTACTTAGTAATTGTGCTGCTTCATTTTTAGGGTTCCGTACCCAAAGGGTAAAAACGGGACCCTATTACTAAGACTTCGCTGTCCGTCCGTCCGTCCGTCCGTCCGTCCGTCCGTCCGTCCGTCCGTCCGTCCGTCCGTCCGTCCGTCCGTCCGTCCGTCCGTGTGTCTGTCACCAGGCTGTATCTCAAGAACGGCTATAGCTAGAGAGTTGAAATTTTCACAAATTATGTATTTCTGTTGCCGCTATAACAACAAATACTAAAAACAAAATAAAATAGATATTTAAGGGGGGCTCCCATACAACAAACGCGATTTTCTTGCCCTTTTTTGCTCGATATCAATAATGGCAACAGGTAGGCACTTGAAATATTCACAAAATACTCAGTTGTATTTTTACTTTAATAATAAATAATAAAATTAAAATAAAATTAATTTTTAGGGGGGGCTCCCATACAAAAAACGTCATTTTTGCCTATTTTTGCTCTCATACAATAAAAGTCATTTTTAGCCGCTTTTTGCCCGTTATTACAATCAATGTACCTAGTCAATGGTACGGAACCCTTCGTGCGCGAGTCCGACTCGCACTTGGCCGATTTTTTTATGTAACTACGAGTATATCGGCAAACAAGCGTACGGCTTACCTGATGGTAAGCGATTACCGTAGCTTATAGACGTCTACAACACTAGAAATATTACAAGCGCGTTGCCGACCCTATCCCCAGTTCCCCCCAGGAACTCTTTCGCGGTTTTACTGCATTACATCCTATCCTTTGAGGATGTCGAGATAGAATTAGCCTACGTATTATTCCAGATCTCCACCTGCTTATATAACATTTGTCTGAAACCGTTCCAAGCTATTATTATTTATAATATTAGTAAAGTCCAAGATATTATTTATAGTATTGCTAAAAAATAAGATTAATTTATTTCATTTGAATTGCTCGACTTTCAAATAATAAATTACTTAAAAGAATATTTTTTTTATCTAGACATCGTAATACATTTCTAGCATAATCCACAAAAAAGAACAATGTAATAAAGGTGTTCTTTATCAATTGAAGTAATATATTTAATGTTTACAATTGAGATAACAGTGTCTTTCGAAGGCGGGAGGCGTATATTTCATCAATAGCTCGGTGATAAATCACTAGAACGCTACGCGACGAGGTCGCCATTCCAATTACCTCTCGTCCAACCAAAATAACTTCAATAATCCACCTTTGACCTGCCTCGGGACAAATACACTGACAAAGCTTACGTATTTGTTTCACAAACACCTATTACGCTACATCCATTCCCGGTTTACAATGATTTATCGTTCGTATCGTCAATTAAATTACGTTTATCCTGCCTTTGCCAAATTGTGTTGTGTTATGTTGCGGTATGCGGATATTTAGCCAAAGTACCAGAGTATTTTTAGAAAATTCTGTTTCGTTAAATTCAAAGATTTCTCACAGTATTCATTATCAGTGTCATCGACCTCCAGATTTCGTATCTTTATTTAACCTAAATTAGCTATTTAAGTTGAATGACAACGATAAAAAACGATGTACTTCAATGTTACCTTCATTTAAATGTTGTGGCTTACATTACAACTAAAATATCAAGGTATTACAAAATTGTATCATACATATTTCATGCCTGCTTTGCATTACTTTCTCCTCTAAATATGGTAATTGTACATCAAACGATGCATAACGTCTATGCGATTGGTTTTGTTTGTGGGTGTTGTTTATGCGCTGTCCGAACATGTAATGTTTATACCGATACGTGGCTTAGGGAAACTTCCATGACCTACGCTGTATGTACATACATATGTATAATTGAATTACATTTTTTCGTATATACTTACTAAAAGTAATATACTTGTTACAGAACACATAAAAATATTATTTTGGAAGTAATACATTAATAGTAATGTGTCATTCATATATAACACAGTTTAAGTATATTGTTGTAATGTATTAATCAAAATAGAAAAGAATCAAGTGTACATTGTACTTCATTTGGCATTATATAAAACAATAAATAAAAATGATGAAACAAAATGCTTTCTTTAGTTGCATAATTCTTGAGTATGTAATTAGAATTGTCGATCCCGCTGTAAACAACCAACCAATCAATCAATCATTTTATTCCTTTGTCTCGTCCACACGTGACGCCTTACCTGATAACGAGGAATAAATTTATGTTGTAATGTAACAACACTATATAGTTTATATATTTTGGAATTTATGTTCAATTATATGATATTGTTGACGCGAGTGCCCGTCGATGTATTTGTATTGCTTTATTATCAATTGCATATTACGATGCAAATAAATTACTTTCGATTGCATTACTAAATTAATTTTATGCATTAAAATATTTGCAGATCTCTGTTATTTGTACCTAGTAATATTATAAAGCTGAAAAGATTGTTTGTTTAAACGCGTTAATCTCAGGAAATACTAGTTCGAATCGAAAAATTATTTTTGTGCTAGATAGCCCATTTACCCAGAAAGGCTATAGGCCATTTACCTATAATCTGAAATGAACTCGTATGAAACCACTGGGCACAGCTGGTTAGGTAGGTATAATTGGTTTGAAGTTATTATAAAAATATTGCGAAACGTGCTTTGAAATATCAAAACTGTTACGTGTGGTTGATTTTTTTAAAGTTTTAAATGATTATGATGACGGATTTATTGAGATTGACTTTAAGATTTATTTTATCGTAATTCTTTTTTTGAAAAAATATTTTCGTATGAGTGAATTTGTTTATTTAACGTTTAAAGTTTAAAAGCACGTCATGAAGTCATGATATGTTCATGCTGAATAATCCGTAATGTTTCTGCAGTAATCTTTGATCGTCCGTCATAAGCACTGAAATTAAGGTGTGTCTCTTGAAAAACAATATTTATTTAGTATCGAAAATTCTAAATTGATAATTATTTGCTATGTTTTCAAACAAAATAGAACTGGCTGCGATTTACATAGAGAAGAATATTAAAATACACGTATAATAGGGGCTTTACACGCTATGATAAATTGTAACAATTTATTGAACGATTTATCGCTCCAACAAATCGAAAGAGTAGAGCACTGTTCACTCCAACTCCAATCCCAATAAATCGCTACAATCTCCCGTTTACACGCAACGATAAATTGTAACAATAGATACTAATTAATTAAAAAAAAAATGCAGACGAATTGAGAACCTCTTCTTAATTCCTTTTTAAGTCGACTTATGTTTTAGATTAAATTTAAAATCTAACTATCACTGTTAAAAAGATAAGAATTTTATTTGTAGATAAATTGGTATTATCGCATCATCAGCACAAACGTTCGCTTGTAAACATTCGGTGAGTGCCGTAAATATCAAAAGTTGTTTGTTGATATAATGTTTCCGCTTGAGTTTATCTGTTATTCGGAGATTTTACTTTAATTGATCAGAAAGTTGGAAAGGCTTCAAATTTTATTCAATTTCACGTAACGTCAATGCCAGATTTGACGTCATAATATTTAGGTCTTAACTAAGAACGTTTCAGATAAGCTATGATCATATTCAATTACTTATCTTTATATACTCTTTCCTAGTGACAATAAAATTTTAGCAAGCTAGTAAGTACAGTTTGTTGTTAGTGTATAATGTGTTCGACTCCCAACTGCGTTCCTTCGAATGGGGGGTTACGTACGTGCAATAAGTCACGTACCGCGTGAAAGAAAAAATTCTACTCATTTTAAAATTAGACTTTGTTTAAATATACGAGCTACTTTCTCCAGCCAGGCTCGTTCCGCAGCCTATATAATCAATTCTTCATATAAATAAAGTTAAGACTTATATAATTATTTAATAATTTTGAGTACTACAAAATCTTTACTATATCGTAGATTTTTGAGATAATAATAGTATCTAACTCATCTAACACATCCTATATATAAACGTTTCACTTGTGTTTATATCAAATCTCATTTTAATTTTTAACCGACAAAAAAACGGAGGAGGCTATGTATTCGACGCGTAGGTATATATTTTTTATATATGACCACGCATAACTTTTCCGATTTTGATAATTCTTTTTTTATTGGAAAGAGTATACCCCAATCCCATATAAATTTGAAAATAAAATTCCAACCCCAAGGGTAGGAAAACAGGGGGTGATTGATTGTTCACTCACTGATTTTAAGGTATGACCACGCATCACTTTTTACAGTAGTAGTAGGTACTTGTCGATGTAATTGAAGTCGGTTTTTTTCATTTGCTAGCAAACACAATTATTATAAATAGAGTTTTTTGATTTATGTGTTGTCTAGTAAATTAAAATAATAAAGTAAAATATGAATATTGTTATGTATGAGATATCACGGAACGCAGGAAAGGTTAAACGCCACAAATGAGGAAACAGAATCGTGTTTAGCATTTGTATATTACGCTGAAGTACTCGTAAATAAAACGCGTAATATTAGTAAATACACTTGAGAGCAAAGAAATCGCACACCCCCTACGTTTTCATTTTGACCGCAAATATTTTTAAAATTTAATGTTGTTTGCGAATACAACATAAATTGAAATAAAGTACACATTATTAGCTTTCTAAAAACCTATAATGTCTAAGCCTTGACCTACGAAATCATTACAATAACAACAAAACAATAGAATGACCTAAATTCACTCGTTACAGGTAGCACGGTTTGTGAGACTTTGAGCAGGTATAAAAGGCTAAAAAACAATATTGTTTTGAAGATGATGGCTTATTAATACGAGGTATTGCCCCCCCTAGCCTGAATAACAGCTTCCATTCGATGTTTCATTGTAGAAATCATTTTTTTTATAAACTCTTGCGGTATGCTGTCCCATTCTTCCTTAATTGCGGTTTGGAGCTCTCTTAGACTCGTAGGCGGTGCGTTTCTGGCTCTTACTCTTTTTTTTAGTTCGTCCCATAGGTGCTCAATAGGATTTAGATCTGGGCTTCGAGCAGGCCACGCCATAACGGGTATTTCAACCTCCTCCAAGTACTGGCGTACTATAGCGGCGGTGTGTGGTCTTGCGTTATCTTGCATTAAAACAAAATTTTCGTCGATAAATCCGGAAAAGGGCACGACATGTTCTTCCAGCATTTCCTCGATGTAACGTCGGGAAGTCAATCCTCCCGATCGACGGTCGGTATCGGTCCCTGTGATGAACACAAGTTCGGTTTTCGCTTCCAGTGATATTCCTCCCCAGAACATGCACGAACCACCGCCGTATGAGACCCGTTCAGAGATGCAACACTGAACAAAACGCTCACCAGATCTTCGATAGACTCTACTCCGTCCGTCGTTACCATGGAGACACATCCTGGTTTCGTCAGAGAACAGTACTGTCTTCCATTGATCCATTGTCCAATTTACGTGATTTCGTGCAAACTGAAGGCGCGCTTGTCTGTGCACTGGGGTCAATTTTGGGCCAGTTGCTGGTCTGTGCGCTGTTAGGCCTCCTTCGGCTAGTCTTCTCCTAACCGTCCACCGACTAACTTCCACTTCTCTAACTTCCTGTAGCTGCTGTCCGAGTTGAACTGCATTCAACCGGCGATTTCGTAGTGATGCCGTCACAAGAAAACGATCATCGCGCTGAGTTGTCGCACGTTTTCGGCCTGTTCCTGGTCGCCTGGTAAAGCTACCGGTTTGTTGATAACGCTGGTATACACGTCGAACGGCATATCTGCTCAAATTTAACTGACGAGCCACTTGACTTTGGTTCTGTCCAGCTTCAATTAGTGCAACCACTTGAGACGCTGCTTTTGGTGTGGTATCCATTTTCTTGTTCGGAGTAATAACGTATTCGGTAAATGACCTTTCTGACTGCGAGTTGGTATGCAAATGATATCATTTCAATCATCCCTTAACCTTTTATACCTGCTCAAAGTCTCACAAACCGTGCTACCTGTAACGAGTAAATTTAGGTCATTCTATTGTTTTGTTGTTATTGTAATGATTTCGAAGATCAAGGCTAGACATTATAGGTTTTTAGAAAGCTAATAATGTATACTTTATTTTAATTTAAGTTGTATTTGCAAACAACATTAAATTTTAAAAATATTTGCGATCAAAATGAAAATGTAGGGGGTGTGCGATTTCTTTGCTCTCGAGTGTATATTTATAGCTATATTTCGTAGTACAATTTATTTATTTTATTATCTTAAATATTGTTGGAACTAATGTTCGATTTTTAGTTAAGTTTAACTTTTAGTATATTTCAACAATTATTATTTATCATATTGATAGATTAATAACCTATACCAATGCCTTTAACATTGACGTCATTAAATGAGACAAATGTATAAATTAATCGATTCACACTGTTATATCCCACTGCTGGGCGTAGGCCTCTTTCCCCATGTAGGACAAGGTATAAATTAATATCTTGATTTAAAAGTAACCTTAATTAAAAGATTTTTTATTATACTGCTAACACCCCCTTGTGTTAGGTAACAGCAAATTAATAAACTGAGGTAGAGCACAGCAGGAAATTTCCTTCCAGGACCTCGACCTTACAGAAGATCACAACTAAATAAAACTGTTTTCAAGCACTTTTGTGTTCCTGTTGGTGAGTAAGGTGACCAGAGCTCCTGGAGGGAATAGGGGATAGGGTCGGCAACCCGCTTGCGATGCTTCTGGCGTTGCAGACGTCTATAAGCTACAGTAATCGCTTAACATCAGGTGAGCCGTAGGTACGCTTATCTGCCGACATACTCGTAGTTGTATAAAAAAAACCGAAGTGGTCGATATTTACATAAGCAACAACAATTATGATTTTAATAGATAGACAAAATGCTACGTAATGTTAACCTTCTTCTGATATTTTCGGAAGCTTCATAAATTTTTCATTGTATTGGGTTAACGATCGACAATCGTTCCACTTCTAAGTTTTATTTATTCATAACAACAGTCAAACTGTGTCATTTTAACCTGTATTTAAATAAGCTTTTATTAAAGCCACAATCTGCTAATTGTTTGTTGAAATAAAGTTGTCCAATGTAATATAACTGTATCTACTATCTAACGAGGAAAAGCTTACGATATATTTTTCTTTCACCATTAAACCCCCCTTTATTTGTCAATTGTTTCTGTCCACATCCTGTGAAATCGAAGGTAACAGTTTATTTTTTAAGATGAAGCAAGTCAGCTCTAAATGCTTGTTCTTATTCGGATCAGCAACCGTTGAAAGAACCAGGTAACCCTGAATCATTTATAACTTAATAATTTTACTTTAGTGAAAATTCTCGATAGATGTAGTTAGGCACTCACAAAAATTCAGTCTTTTATTTATCAATGAAAAAAAGGTGGCGGCCTGTGAACTAAATATACAGCTGAAGAGCCATTGCAGACATTTGAATATTGTGGACCATTGTTGACCTTTTTTGAAAGTGGTTTTTACCCAACGTCGTTTACAGAGATTACCGTCGATGCACATGGGGTTTTAAGTATGTTTACGATAACATGATAAGTTATCGATCGGCTTTAAGCTCCATATCGATTTATGGTACAGTACGCATACAAGGGATTGGTTTGATGACATTTTAATATATTTTACGTATATTTTTATTTTATTGAAACATCATTATGAGGTAACGATGATAAAAGTTTTATTGTGACCGATAGTCGCGTATTCGGTTCCAGTTTGGAAGGGATATTCGTATTAATTCAAATATTTGTTTTTGATTTCTTGATTCGTCGGTGACTATCATAAGTAACAGAAAGTAATCGTATTCCTTAGTAATCGTTTCATCACATATATACATACTAGCTTCTGCGCGCGACTTCGTCGGCGTGGACTCCTCTCCTATTGGTCTTAGCGTGATGACACATAGCCTATAGCCTTCCTCGATAAATGGGCTATCTAACACTGAAAGAATTTTTCAAATCGGCCCAGTAGATCCAGAGATTACCGCGTTCAAACAAACAAACAAACAAACTCTTCAGCTTTATATATTAGTACTAGCTTCTGCGCGCGACTTCGTCGGCGTTTACTCCGCTCCTATTGGTTTTAGCGTGATGATACATAGCCTATAGCCTTCCTCGATAAATGGGCTATCTAACACTGAAAGAATTTTTCAAATCGGCCCAGTAGTTCCAGAGATTACCGCGTTCAAACAAACAAACAAACAAACAAACAAACAAACAAACAAACTCTTTAGCTTTATATATTTGTATAGATAGATTAGGATCTAACCCTGAATTCGTTCATATATAATCTATACTAATATATAAAGCTGAAGAGTTTGTTTGTTTGTTTGTTTGTTTGTTTGAACGCGGTAATCTCTGGAACTACTGGGCCGATTTGAAAAATTCTTTCACTGTCAGATAGCCCATTTATTGAGGAAGGCTATAGGCTATGTATCGTCACGCTAAGACCAATAGGAGCGGAGTCCACGCCGACGAAGTCGCGCGCAGAAGCTAGTTATATATAATGCTCTAAGATCCGAGAAGCTAAATCTTCCCTCATCTGTTAATTAGATGAAAATTTTTTTATTTTATAGGCTTATTTCAATATTGTGAATTTATAAAAAGAACCTCTGCCACCATAAGCCTGCTGAAATTTTTTTTAATCTTTTCCCTCTCGTGTTAATTACATGTAGTAAGCTAAAACCGTTAATATTTTAAATTATATACCTGACTGTAGTGGGCAGCCATCTCTATGATTGCTACACTTACCTGCAGCCAGGTCAGTAACCTCAGTCAGCAGTAACCTGGCTGCAGGTATTAGGTAAGTTACAGTATAGCAATCATAGAGATGGGTGCCTACTATAGTCAGGTATATAATGTAAAATATTGACGGTTTTAGCTTACTACATGTAATTAACATGAGAGGGAAAAGATTTTTTAGAAAAAAAATTATAAGTATTATTATTTGCAGCAGGCTTGTGGTGGCAGAGGTTGTTTTTATAAATTCACAATATTGAAATCAGCCTAAAAAAAATTGTTTCATCTAATTAAAAGATGAGGGAAGATTTTGTTATATTCCGCATCTTAGACCATAATTATATTCCCTAAAAACCTCTGTTATATTATAAATCGAGTATTGTCAAATGCTTTACGTAATTATAATTTTTAGATACGTGTTAGATTTTGTTCTAATATCAGTGTTAATTCTTAATCTATAAAGATTGTTATCGTAGCACGCTAAAAAAAATACTTACCGACCTACTAACCAACGTAAAAACGTTAAATTTTTATTGAATAAAACTGCAGCCTTTTTCCCTCGCGGGAATTAATGATAATGTGTAACAGCGGGAACGTTGTAAGTTTAGAGTTTGAAATTTTTGTTATAATGAAAAATTATTCGTATGAAAATAATATCTCAGTCTTTGCTCGCTTGAGTTTATAACTATTACAATTTATTATAAATCAGAATCCATACTAATATTATAAATGCGAAAGTAACTCTGTCTGTCTGTCTGTCTGTCTGTCTGTCTCGCAATCACGGCAAAACTACTGAACAGATTTAAATGAAATTTGGTATACAGATAGTCTAGAGTCTGAGAAAGGACATAGGCTACTTTTTAATGCGAAAAAAGGGATGTAAGGTGTTGAAATGTTGGAATGAAAATTTGTATGAGATATAATGTTCGTGTTCGTAACTGTCAAACATTTAATGTTCATCCCGTCGATATGGTAAACTCTCCGATAAAATTGAAGAACGTATTTAAATAAAGGTTTCGAATCGACAACATATATCCACAATATAGGGATAGTGGCGTATTTTACATTTTAAAAATGTATAATAATGTCAGTAATGAAAACGGATTGACATAATATATATTGGTTGTCAAATATAAAACGTAGTGGTAATATACTCTTTGGTCAAATATTTATGCGTGCGTTCAGAAATTTATTTAGTGTAAACTAAGGAAAATATATCAAGCTAATTAAATCTTATACTATTAAAAAAAAGGAAAGCATTTTTTTCCCTCAAATCAACGCAGGTGAAACCGCGGGGCACAGCTAGTATTATTATAAACGGATTTATTTCTAGCTGACCGGATAAAATCTTTTCTTGTGAACTGTCAGACGCGTAAAATTAAAATAATCGTTACGCTTTTTTTTTTAATTTTTTAATTTTCTGCGTACCTATTCTAAATTTTTTTCTCCATAAGAAGCGTTGGAAAAGTATTAAAAAAATAAAAAAAATCGGTTAGAATTAATCCAGTTATTCTCATTTTTATTTAATATAGAAAGTATGTACTCAAATTCTAGCAGATTTTAATATGATTTCTTCCATTTGTACAAGCTTTTTGTCTAACACGATTTTCATATTACTCGCCACCCTCTGCGAGGCACCCTGCTCGACCGCCTCTCGGGCCGGCGTAATACTATTTATTATACCCGAGAGAAAATTAAAAGCCACAATGAAATCTTTTAAAAGGTTTTACGTTACACATGCTTTCAATTCATTACGTATAATTGGATTTAGGAATGTACGTAACTTTTTATATTATGTATTCTTACATTGGAACTAGCTATAAAATGTTTCTAACTTTGTAGCCAAATTGGATTTCTTAATCTTTAACGTAAAAACACAGTCATCCGTTACTAAGGCAGGTAATTTTAACGTCTCTGTTTTAGGTTAATATTATATTAAAAGACAGTAAAATCGAGTCGCCTATATTACAATTCTAGTCCTTCAATCCTATTCCTTATTTTGTGGATTAGGAAAGTTTAATATGATAACTAGTTTCTTGTTGTAAATGTCAATTAATCATTGTGACACTACTATCCCAGTCCCAGGATTCATTCCCTTCGGAATACCGTTTTGTGTATAAATTATTATTAAAATCATTTTGATTGTTTAGGAATCAATCTTTTACAAACAAACAAATCTTATATGTATTTATATCTAATTCATACACACACGGTCGACTGTTCCTAAGGCAAGCAACTTAATGCTTGTGTTATAGGTAACAACCGACTGATATAGCTACCATACTCGGGATCCGCCAACCCGCATTGGAGCAGCGTGGTGGATAAGCTCTGATCCTTCTCCTACTTGGGGAAAGAGGCCTAGCAGTGGAATATTACAGTGTGAAGCGTTATACTCGGGACGTGAATCGAATCCACAACCCCCGGAGGAGAAAAAGGGGTCACTGCAAACTGCGGCAACTGATAAGTCATATCACCTACCTATACTTCCGTCAACGTCTTCCTTCTTACAATATACTATGTAGTGGAAATAAATAATTGTTTACATTATGAGAAGCGCTCATCGTTAAAAAACAATAATTCACTAATTCACGGTTCGCTATCATTTCCGTTATCACTGACGGCGCCTGTTCTTCATCGAGATCATAACCTTCGATGATTTATTGATATTTATACGAAAAATGTAAACAAAAATTTCTGCGTAAACATATAAAAAAAGCATTAAAAGCTGGAAGACGATTTGATCGAGAATATAATGTTTACCTACAAATTTAAATTATTATAATTTTTGAATTATAATTACCATTTAAAAAATTTTTTAATAAAATTTCACATCAAAACAACTACTTCTTCACTTCACTTCAGCCTATTGCAGTCCACTGCTGGACATAGGCCTCCCCAAGTTCGCGCCAGACATCCCGGTTTTCCGCAATTCTTATACATTAATTATTATCTTATTATTACTACTTCTTATTAACAACTAAATATACTACTAACACGAGGAAATACAGATATAGTGTTTATGTGAAACATTTTTGAAACAAAAGTTGAGAAAGGTTTTCAATGAAAGCTTTAAATATCTGTAACGAAAAAATAGAACGTATTGAGAATACCTTCCGAGCTAACTGAAATGGGAATATTCAATTTCCGTCAGTCCCGGGAGAACGAAGTCAATGAAACAAAAAAAAAAAAAAAAACGATGAAAATCTCTTAATTGCTTTGCAGTCTATCGTTTTGTATATTTTAAAGTATTTTAGGTTTTAACAGTTATGTGAAAGTAACCCATAACGTAGTTTTATCTGTGGAACTTTGGATATTTATAATAATAAAAACTCTTTAGACATTGTATGTTGTTTTAAATTAGTTATATGTGTAACAATGCAATTAGAGACATACTTAAATTAATTATTTCAAAAGTTGTGATTGCTAAAAAAAAATAGTTTTTTTATGTAAGATCTTTTCCCGTTATGTATATACATAGTGATTCTTTTACGAGTTACATTAGTTCGGCTTGCGGTATTATAAAATAATTATTTATTTTCAGAGGAGGAATGCTACCACTGCATGGCAAGCTTGGTCGCGTCGAAGGAGAAGATGTTCATCACGCAAACCAAGCTCCTCAACGAAGTCACGTGGAAGACTGTTATGCAGATAGCCAAGAAGCATGCCGTAAGTTTAATTTTTACTCTTAAAATAAATGTCATAAAGTATGGATATGATGCAAGAATAATTTATGATCGAGTTTATACAAAATATAAGAAGGTAAAGAAAAAATGTCGACAATTATGTGTAGATGTTGCGGCTCTCATTCATTTTGCTTTGAAAATTTATACCCGTAGATATTTTTACTTTTAAGTATTATAGGATTTAAACACTTTGTACATACAAGATTTTTGTTCATATAGTTAATGAGAGACAGTACATAGTAAACTTTTTGCTCTCTATAAAATATATAATTATCTATCTCAGTATAGTAGGTACCTATATTTCAACATCTGCCATTTTTCATTCAGATACTTTTATATTACTGTGTATAACAAGCGATTATAATGATAATTTATTGTATGTAAATTGCGGTATTTAGAAGATAACCCTTACATGAAAACGTATTATATGTATACAATAATAATTTAAACATTCAAACTGTTCTTGGATCCGCAGTAGTTGGACAAAAGTTTAACAAACAGCTTTTTAATAAAACACTAAAAAATAATATCAAACCTTATTTATAATCTGCATTCATCATATTTTTTTGATTAACCTGTAATCTTTATATTTTTGAACTCGCTACTCCGTCTATATTTTTATACGTGTGTGTACAATACAGCTTAGATACGATTACACTACTATTTATTGTATATAGACTCATAGACCCACGTCTAGATTTTGCCAACGAATTTAATTAATAATAATAATTAAAAAAAAACATTCCAATAAATATTCATAAATGACGAGACAAAAATATATATCATAAATTAATTACCCTGATGTACTCGTCGAAATATTATTAATCATAATAAAACAGCCCCAATTACCCAATAAGTACACTCTAAATTGGATGTAATAGTCCCTCGGATGAGTATCACTCGCCTGTCTCCCACAGGTCCCCACTTCAAACACGATTTCATATTATGATGACCAATAAATCGGACCGAATCGATAAAACTACAAACTAGTGTATCTAGATGACGATTGTTTTCTATTGCAACAATTTTTAATGCTAATTTTTTTTAAATAAGATATACGTTTGTTGAATACCATTTTTAAAAATTAAATATTAGTATCTTAAAAATCAAAGATATTGTTTTTGTTTTAGACAACTATGCACTATTAAAAAAAAACAAAAAAAAACGTGGTTTGCGTAGGCCCTTATAATACTATCGAGTAGGGTAGTTTTTCGAAACCCATACAAAAGGGAATCGCGTGACGCAACAAGCTATAAACTAACGTTATCAAGCACATTTTAACGATACATAAAGCACGCAATATTTCCTTAGTTGAGTTATCTTTACAAATAAAAAAGATATTGTGTTCATTATTTTTAAAATATGCACGTAACACGGTAGAAATCCTGCTCGAAGGATCATAAGTAAATTTGAGTAACTCGGCCCTCAGAAGAATTGTTGAATTGGTCTTGATTACTAATCACAAACACCAATCACCACACTATGACAAACATCTAAAAAGGCTTTTACAAAAACGTGTCATCGAGTGGAATCAAACTCGCAATAGCTAGTGCAACAGTCAATTACCATGACAATAAAACTATAGATTGTAATAATGATTTTAATTTGAATAGACTCAACTAATATAGTAATTTATGTTGGACTGCGGACCATACGTAACATAAGAGATATACAATATGAGCAACGTTGGTGTTAGCACATTAAAACCTAACCTAGGTTCACATTTTATTCGACGCCTGTCCACGTAATGTGAAACGTATTAAATTGTTATGATTCGCTATTATTAGTTGTCGATAGCAATATCTGGCAGCGAAGGACCAGAGGTCGCCAACCGGTCGACACTATCGAATCTATAAATTGTTAATGCGTTCGGGTGAACGACACTACGATCGAAAGTGGACTATTTGTTAACAAATTTATTGATTGTAAACTTTGCGTCTATGGTGATATGTTTATATGTATATGTTTGTCGAATGGGGTCACGTGGACATTGTTTGATTTTATCGGTATCTCCTTTAGTACATTGTTTCATTATAATACGTTTAAAAACACAGTAGGTATATACAAAGTAAGTGTAGCAACATATTGTATATTTATATTCAAACTCATTAGTATCGTAAAGCTATAAATAAATTAGTTTCTATGAATTATATATTTTTTTATTTAATGAATGTTGTTTAGGAATAGAATATGAAATAGGTATTTAAAATGTTGTACCTGCTTTTTCCTTCTACTAGGCAGTACGAAAGAAAATGATCAATGTCTTGTATTTTTAATTTTTTATACATGACACGATGATTGAACTAAGACTACAGATTTATTTAATATACATAATATGTGCAAAAAAGAATCAGAACTAAAATCAGTACAAGTTGTTCCTGCAATAAAAAATGAATTTTGAATAACGGATAATAAATTCCAACTACTAACTACTAGTTTTATTGTTATTAATTTAAATTTACATTACGAAGTTTTGAGTATTTAAGACTAAAAATATCTTATTAGTAGAATTTTTCAAAAATGTATCGTCTCAATTCTTTAGACTTTATACGACATCCAACACTAGATATTTATTCTTAGTTTTATTCGACTAGATTTTAAATACTTATGATTTAAAAACGTATATAACTAGCCCGTTGGCGCAGTTTGTAGTAGCCCCGCTTTCTGTTCCGCGGGTTGCATGTTCGATTCCCGCCTGAGTCTGGGTGTAATATTTGTACTTTTATTTATATATGTATTATTTCTACGTATATGACACAAGCATTATGTTGCTTACCATATGAATAGACGACCGTGTATGTATATGCTATAAATTATTTATTTATTTATATCAATAAGTTTGGTTAGAAATAACCGTTTCGAAGTTTTCGTACAGCATCGCATCTTGTTTGCAGAAGTCGGCCGCGCAGCACCTGTCGCGACTGTCCGGCGCGATCGGTCCTGAGCGAATCTACGCCGACTGGCAGTGGTGGATACTCGCCGCGCTACCCTTCCCTCATCTAGTACGAGTTCTCGATTGCTTTTTCCATGAAGGAATTAAGGTACGCCTACTACTTTATTGAGGTAGGGCACTGCAGAACATATCTTGCTCATAATCTGGAGCAGCTCGATTGGGGTAGTACCTCGACCTTACAGAAGATCACAGCTAAATAATACTGCTTTCAGGTAGTGTTTTGTTCCTGTGGCGAGTAAGGTAGTCAGAACTCTGTAGATTGTTAGGGGATAGGGTCCGTAATCCTCGGCCAGGCCAGATGGACCCTACGCTTTTTTTACCACCTTCAAAGTTTTTAAAAGTTTTTAAAAATGTGTTTTTAAAATTTTTTTAAAGTATAAAAAAAACGCCTACAGTTGGGGTCTTTGCTACATCAATCTAATCAAAATCAAAAGTTACTCGATAGAAAAAATTTAAAACCTACCGGCTACCACACATCTTTATTAGAATATTATCTCGATAATATGGTTTTAAAATATTTTCAGTATAAACTTTTAATTTGTTTCTTGCCTGACTAATCCCTCAATCTCCAGGTTTTCTACAGGGTAGCCCTCGCGATCCTGATTCTGTTTCAAAAACACTCGACCAATCAGAATTCGGAATGGTACGCTGAAGCCAACAAGAATGGAGTCGATCACGCTGTCGACAAATTCTGCAGAAATATGCCTGCATCTCCCACCAAACTCTTAAGAACAGCTTTTAGCATAAGAGCGCTAAGGTCAGTGTGTACAATATTCTTTCGTGACCATTTCTTACATGAAATTACTTATTTCTAATGTTCTTTTATTATCCTTTCACAGCTCACAGTACATATCCCGAGTGTTCATAAAGACAGAGATGACGCTCAAGTCGAAACAAGTGATAACAGGGTCACGTCTCGTGAAGTCCCGGTCGTCCGACAACCTCCCCACCAGCCAGTCACAGGTCAACATCCAGATGATGTCTCACACCCTCACAATACGCGAGGTGAGTTTCGTACTGATGATGTATATCTTGATAATGTATACGTAGATTTAGATCTGACAGGTGCAGAAGAAAATTTATTCAATAAGGTTCATAAAGTAACACCAGATGCTCTAATGTTAAATAACATTGACATTGACGGTTACCGTAGGGATAGTATCCCTGATTCATTGCCATTAAGTCATCGGTAAATGGTACGCTTAAGTTGTCAGTGTTAATATATATCCTTATTGCTCTAACTTATGAAGGGATCGTTCTAACGACACCAGTTGCACCTCCACGCAGTAAAAGAAGCCTAGATATATTTATGATATGAATTATATTAAATATAATATTGTGTATTAGAAATTATTTTACTTAATTTGCAGAGAATGTCTGAGGAAACGTGCAAACAGATGGTATCGTACACGACAAAATTAGGCGTGGCTTTCGCTTTTGTTTCTCATTCAATCATTCGGTTGAAATTCTAACACAACTAACTTCAGTTACGTCGAATTCTTATACAAATTCGATGATTCAAAATCATGAGTCTTAATTTCTTGTAAAATATATCCTCTTTCTCCTCTCTCTTTGTTTTCGAATCCACGTTTTTTTGTTAATTTTCGATCCGTGTAGTCAGTTATTTTGTGAATACTTATCATGTTGTGTTCTATCGATGTATTCATTTTACTCGACACGATTCTCATCAGACAGAAAACTATACTCAGACGAACAGTTCGACGTTCATTTCGCCGGCTTTGAATGGATTTGTTTCTATATGCGTTTTTATATAAATGTTTCGATGTGTTGTTTTGTGTAAATTGCTCAAAATTATAATCTAAAATGTTATAACTGTTACATATTATGTTTTTGTAAGTGAAACATAAAAGTAATATGGCATGCGTGTGAGATGGTCTGAGATGGAGATATCGAAGAAATGAAAGTTTAATGGAACGAGCAATTGAAAATAGCTTGAGATGATTAACACATGTGAATAAGTTACAGATAATAGTGCTGTGACGGCATGTAACGATTGTTTTGTGTGAGTGCTAACTTTTGTGTCGATTTTCCTGTTAGGGCTCACATTCGCCGGGCCCGCGCGCCCTTTCGATGGGCGTTTATCCAATCCAAGCGATCAAGTCGCAGATTCTAGACCAGAGCGAAGTAAGATAACGTAGTGCTGTCACCAACAAACCTAAGTGTCGCCCATTTTGAGCTTGCGACCAACTCGATGTTTAGATGCACCGC
The DNA here is from genome assembly GCA_905220545.2 of Melitaea athalia. Classification (NCBI taxonomy): domain Eukaryota; kingdom Metazoa; phylum Arthropoda; class Insecta; order Lepidoptera; family Nymphalidae; genus Melitaea; species Melitaea athalia. The sequence goes on from HG992179.1 coordinate 3,764,379, forward strand.
TTGCCTCTATTAGGTGTTTAATTTATTATTTTTATTATTGAAGCAAAACTCCGCTTTCTGAAGTCGTCAAGATAAGGTCGCTTCGATTTTTTTATTTTTTTTAATATGGTTTTATTTTGCATTTGTTGTTGTAAGTGTGCGCGGCGGTTGATACAGATTTTGTTTTGTTATTTGCGTTTTTAACTGTTTAATTTGAGTAATAGTATGTCGAAAATTGTCCTGAATGTTAGCCAATGAATTCGGACGGTCCATAAAAATAAAATCTGATCAACTCTGGCTAAAGTTTTGCATGATTTCTCAGTTCAGTTACGCTAGTAACGTCATATTCCTACAACTAAAAATAGCATTGCAACATTAGGCCAAGAAAATAAGACCAATATTCAATACATCACAAGCATTAATCAAAAGCACTCAAATCAACACCAACACTCAAAAGTATACAAGTATATCGAACGACTTGGTCGTATTCACCGTTCAGATCACGTTCATCATCATACGGAGTGTTCACAGAGTCCAAGATCCTCTCACCTGGCCCTGTGGTTCCCATTCCCTAACGCGGTGTTCAGCGATCAACGACAGCATTCATCAGACCTCCGTCAGAAGGTTCGATAGGGATTCATGTATCAGTTATACTATCTTGTGGGGATTATTTTGGTGGCTTGATAAAATTATATGAAATATCTGTTTATATCTCTCTTAATTTAAATTTTCACTGTTCATCATTATCACTTTTGTTATCACCGTTATATCACCCTTCAGAATAATCCATTTGATATCGATTTCACTAAGGAGAGATATAAACAAACTAACGTTAACGTCACCGCTCACATTTCTGGTTGCAAGGAAGAGGACTAAACGACACACTATCACCGAATCAGTTCACGATAATTCTATCATGTTGTGTTATTCTTTTTTATTCTATTGCTAGCTTCTTCGATTTAGACTGTAGAAATGTAAAGTATTCATTAATTTTGTCAGTAATAATAGTAATGTTGTAATTGGAGACACTTTAGCAATTTTTTTCAGCGATAACACTTTATCTTTAAATGTGATTCGTACTTTATAAATAAGCTGAAGAAACGGTTAAAATGACTCCTCTTTAATTTTAGTCTGTTACGGCGTTTACTTTTAATAATAATTTGTTAATCTAAATTGCATGTGATGTCGTTTGTCTGTCGAATTGTTTAAAATTTACTACATATTGTCTCCGTGTTGTATAAATGTTTAGATGTCCACAAGCACTTGGCACCTGTAGCCGTCACTAATATGATACAACTAATTTCGTGCCGTTACTATTTATGTTGTTTATAAGTAATTCGTTAATATTTTTTATTTCTTATGCCTTATGATCCAAGATTATGTTGTTATTTGTTCGAAATTAATGTTTCTTTGATTGAAACGGTCTAATTACGTGTAATGAATCTCTCATTCTTTAGTATCTTTAGTCAAACTTACTCATTACATTAAGTGTTATGTTCTTAGGTTATTTTTAAATTGTCGGTTTTAGAGTAAGTAGATCGTTTTGATAAAACATTTTAAACTTTCACTAGTAGTTTATTTTTATATCACACATCTAAAAACGAGATCATTTGACACAACAAATGATTTCTATCATACATTAATACTGTAAAATAATCGTTTTAATATTAATCAAATAACATTAGCATGTTTAACTAAAGAGAATATTAGGAATCATTTGAATCGATGTTATCAAGTAGACGATTTTGATATTTTAGAAGGTTTAAAGTTAATTTATCAAGTAGATGTAGATGATTCTGATATTTTTGACGATTTCAACGATGCAATAGATGATGAACTTGGAATATTGTAACGCATTACAGTTGTTCACGCTATGGTCGTGGCTGCCGGTAAGGATAACGATGTACCAGCCGGTCTTGCTCTACACTACAGAGGAGCACGGGTGTTCGTTGACGACCTTCTACGTGAGGGTCGAACATCACGAACCTACGTTGCTTATGATAAAGACTTGCAATAATGAGGTTAGTGTTTGGTAGATTTTTTTTAAAGATTATTGCTCTGGTTTTTGCTGTAATCAAAATTACCAATTCAGAAAGTTTGGTTTTTAAAGCATTATTGTATATAGTTTTGTGTTACTAGTTTATAAATAAATTATTTCATAAGACATGACCTTTTCTATATCGGTTTGTTAACGTCCTTCTGTTGGGCAAAGGTCTATTTTCCATTTAGCCTTTGTTCATCACACTGCTTCACTAAACATTGGCGGATAATTTTCTTACCTTGAATAACAATTGCTATCAGGTGTCTATGATAAAAACCGGGAGTGACTTATCGTGCTTTCCGAATCACGGTGAAATGCCCATAAGGACACCCAGAAAAACTAAGCATATGCATTTTGATTTAAAATTTTTGTATGACAATAATTACTGATGTTTAACATTTTTTGGCCTTCTCCTTACGTGGGGAAGAGGCCTATGCCCAACAGTGGGATATTACAGGCTGAATCGTGATCGTGATCGTGAACATTTTTTGTTTTCAAAATTGATTTACATAAATATTCCAATGTTTTAAGGTATTCGGAGCGTATTGTTCGACTCGGTGGTTCGAACGAAATCAAAAGGACGAAAGGGGTAATAGACAAGCTTACTTCGGCACCGGAGAGACATTCCTCTTTAGGTGAGTTAATTTTATTATCTCAAAAATGTGCGAAATAGTAAAGACTTTGTAGTACTCAAAAGATAATAGGGATTATTAAAGATGCCTTAACTTTATTTATATGAAGTAGTGATTATACAGGCTGTTCGACTCCTAACTGCATTCCTTCAAACGGGAGGTTCTGTAGGTTATATAGATCACGTGCCACGTTGAAAAAAATCTTAGCCTTTTTTTAAATGTCTTAATGTACGAACTACTCTGGCAACGTACTTCTGCATAACCGTCCAATACTATTTTTCTTAGCTCTAAAAACGTAGATAAATTGAAATATTAATGCTAACTGCCGCATACAACTAAAGAACTGCTAATGAAAACGAATTATTTTTCTCGTAGAATGTTTTTCATAGTACATTATTATAAAATAGCCGTGCTTACGCCCGAAAGGTATCATGCGGAACGAGTCTATCAAAGTAGCTCGTCTATTTAAATAATGTCAAATTTAAAAACGGTCTCAAAATTTTTTTTCGCGTGTAACGTGATCTATTACACCTTCAGAATCCCCAATTTGAAGGAACACAGTTAGGAGTCGAACAACTTGTATAAATATTTTGAAATATTACAAACACAAACATATTGAACTATAAACTAAAAATTTTTTCTTAATGACGTGCTGATTTTAATATATGGTCCCCTATTTTATTTTGGATACTTTATATAAACTTTTTTCTACATAGAGATAGATAATAAGTACTTATTCCTTTATATTGAGATATACATATGACAGATGTCTGTAACATTTATGATGAACATTAGGTCAATAAATAATAATAATAATAATAATCATTTTAAGAAATATTAAAATAGGGTGATATTATACCAAAAAGTTCTACTACCTAATAATTAATTGTATTTTGAAAAAAAAAGGAGCTTTTATAGTTATAGCAAATTTTTATTGCGTAAATTTTATTTTTTATTTTTTAATAATTATAATGCTTTTTAGTATTCTAGATCGCTTTCGCTGCACTGGTGGTAGATAACACGGCATATCTATTTTATACTATTTATCTCTTATGTACTTTCACATTTTCTTTAGAATTATCGTTATAATATCTTCTATTGTTATTTGTTAGTTGCTTTTTATTCTATATGTTTTTCTAACCAATTGATATATTTAAAGTTTTGAGTGTCTCTTTGACCTTAAATTATGTTACATTCTGTTAAATGCATTTCTGTTATATGTTGTATTAAAATAAAAAAACTCGTGTATCTTTTTTTTTTCTTCATAAATATATCAATTGGTTATTTACTTGGGTTCTTCGGGTAAAGGCTTTTCGTTTCGTTTCGTTTGCTTCTGACCATCTCACAGTCGACACAGTATGGCGTGTTTGACAATTTCGTACACTTCACCTATTTTTCTTTATCACATACTATACCCCGTCCGGCGACTAATGATCTTTTTGACAGCCCACGCCTATAAATTACAATTGTTTTTTTTTCGGAATAACGTACTAAAATTCTACTGTAATGTCATACTTTATTGACGATTTGATTGATTGAGTGAAGTACCCTGTGCATAACAAACAACCACAGACTATGAAACAGTTCTTGAAATAATAAATCGATAATAAATCGATCATATGATAAAAATAATTTTACGTCATGTGATTATTGTTTCTATAAATTTAATAAAAAAAGTAATAAAAATGGTATCTATGACTCCAAGATTGATTATTTGCAAGGAATTAAGTCGAAATCTTAAAATTTAATTGCAAACCAAGAATAAAGAGCAATAACTCTGTTAATTCATTTATTTATTATTTATATATTTCATTTATAATTAAAAAAAACTAATAAACGCATAAATAAATAATATTTTTAAACTAAATGTATTTAATTAAATCGATTGAAAGTTCTTCTTAAATAAAATCGATTATTATTTCGAATCGAATAAATAACGTGTGAGGCAGTCACTAATGTCAAAATTTCTTGAAGTGTCAAAAAGATCATTAGTCGCCGGACGGGGTATAATTCTTACTCGACATTATACTGTCTTCTTGTATACACAGACTTATTGTTGTCACAGAATTTCGTATACATTTCCATACATATCTACTTACAAAAAAAAATGAATGCACATTTTATTCAAAATTATTTTTTTTAAATACTTCCTTATTGATTTGACCATTTCTAAACTGTTTCTTAACGTTTTACAAATTTCTTTTTTTTATTTCATTGTCGTGGTAAGATTTTTTAAGTTTTTCCCTTAATAATAGGAAGTAGTATTTATTAAAAGTTAATATTTTATTCAAAGTATGTAGATTAAATTCTAGGAATTGTTTTACTATTTTTTTTTAAATATTTATGCAAAATAATTACAGCTTTTACGCTTTATAATCAGTTTTGTAATTTTATATTACAGATGCTTGAATAGCTATTAATTTATTATGTTACTATATTTATTTTATTATGCGAATAGTTTTTATTTTTAGCAGATTTATAAAAACCTATTTGGTACATTGTGTTTAATTTTAGTTTAAAGTTTTATGGGCATGGAAATGTCCTTGTTGAATTAAAGCCCGTAAATAAAAATAGATTAAAAATTAAAAAATTAATTATAAATAACAAAACAAGAGATGCTTTTATGAATATCAATTGTGTTATATTTGACCAACTTAATTATTATTTTCTTACTATAAAATTTCACTTAAAGTGATAATAGAGATTGAGTTAATTTATTCACGAAAAACAATCATTTATTAAGAAATATTATGGTCTCAACTTATTAAATCTCATTACTAATTAAGCACTGTAACTGTTTCGGTATAAAACCCCGTCAGGCCATTTATTATTTTTTTGACACTTCGAGAAATTTTGACATTAGTGACTGCCTCACACGCTATTTATTCGATTTGAAATAATAATCGATTTTATTTAAGAAGAACTTTCAATCGATTTAATGAAATACATTTAGTTTAAAAATATTATTTATTTATTCGTTTATGGGAAAAACACATGAGTTCGCGTCATAATGTCGGGCGCGAACTTGTGGAGGCCTATGTCCAACAGTGGACTGTGATAGGCTGAAGTGGTGGATTCGTTTATTAGTTTTTTTTTAATATAAATGAAATATATCAATAATAAATAAATGAATGAACAGAGTTATTGCTCTTTACCAAGAGGTTTGAAATTAAATTTCAAGATTTCGACTTAATTCCTTGCAAATAATCAATCTTGGAGTCATAGATACTATTTTTATTTCCTTTTTTTTATTAAATTTATAGAAACTAGATGTAATACTTTTAAGTTTTATATTTATAAAATGTATGTCATTGTGTGTAATAAAGTTGTTCTTATTATTATTACTAAACAATAACCACATAACGTAAAATTATTTTTATCATATGATCGATTTTTTATCGATTTATTATTTCAAGAACTGTTCATAGTCTGTGGTTGTTTGTTATGCACAGGGTACTTCACTCAATCAATCAAATCGTCAATAAAGTATGACATTACAGTAGAATTTTTAGTACGTTATTCCGAATTAAAAAAAAACAACTGTAATTTATAGGCGTGAGCTGTCAAAAAGATAATAAATGGCCGGACGGGGTATAATAAACTATCACCGACAATAACCACATAGTATACGAGAATATATAATACTGTTTAACAAATAACAAAATATACACATTTATGTGCGTGTGTGTGAAAGAGACAGGAGATTGACGTTGACAAACAAAAGCATCTCTGTCTTTTTCTTTGAATATGAGATGATATGTTGTGTATGCTTGATTTTGATTAAATTTGTACAATACTTAAAAATGTGACTGTCAAATGTACACACAATGTTGTTGTCAATGTTACAAGAACTTCTTGCGATAGTGGCCTCAATCTCATTTTACTACTTTAACCAAGTTTTAGCAATGCTATTTCTCATATTTAATAGGTTTTTAAGTATCATCCCAAGATTTTTAATATACAGCAAAATATATATAACATATATATTGTAAAAATTAGACAGGGAAGACAGAGGAAGACAGAGATCAAGGCCACTTAAAGTTATGCGTACTGCGTTTGACCTTTATGTAAATTAGTTATTGAATTTATTTAAGATATTGTACAAATTTGGTCGAAAACGAATGTCACATACATGCCAAACTCATTCCACACGGTGTCAGAAGTCGCGTTCCTTGCAGCCTTTACCCGGAACGAGCCAAGTACCCCTGGGTGGGTTGCTCCATCGGCGCCGATGGCAAGGGCGAGGAAAAAGTCTCCCACGCCTCCGAGCTCTTCATGGCCGCCGACTCCAAGATGATCACCATCGGAGGGGGGTCAGTCACTTCTAACTATCACTCTAACCCCCCCACATTTCAGCCTCCACCCCGTCAGAGCGAAGTACCCCTGGGTCGGTTGTGAGGAGAACGGCAATGAGGGCGATGGCAAGACTACACACGCGAGTTCTCTTTTCATGGCCGCTGATAATACAATGATTACTATTGGAGGAGGGTAGGTTCTTATTTGGCAGGGCACAGCAGGAAATTTCCTGCTCAATATATGGAACAGCCCGACTGGGGCCGTACCTTACAGAATATCACAGCTAAATAAAACTGTTTTCAACCGATCTACTTATATAAAAGCCGGATCTTTGTCAAAAGAAATAGGCTAAATCGTCTTCATCGACTCTGGTGGGTATGTAATAAATACTTATTAAATTTTTCCCATAATGTTTGTTTAAATGGTAAAGCTGTCATCAATGGTAAAAATGTTTCAAGAAAGTATCAACGTCACAACAAGTGCAGGTAAAAGAAATATTACTATTTGAATTATTTTTTTTAAAGACTATACAAAATGTGTTTGATATTTGAATCCAACTCTAACATCATCAGTTTATAACCTGTTTATGTTAATACATGGCATAAGTAGAGTGGTAAGAAAACAATTTGGTACTTGACACTTTTATTTATAATAATTTATTTTTCTTTTCATCATATAATATATTATAGATCTAATTATAAATTTGCGTCGCTTCAACCTGTAATATCCCACTACTGGGCATAGGCCTCCTTTCCCATGTAGGAGAAGAATCAGAGCTTAATCCACCACGCTGCTCTAATACGGGTTGGCGGATATATTCCCTACTATGAGTAACGACTAACGATCGCTATCAGGTGTACATGATAACAACCGGGACCGACGGCTTAACGTGCTCTCCGAGGCACGGTGGGGAGACCCACAAGGACTAACAACCAGACCAGAAATAAATAAGCTCTGATCCCTCCTACACGGGGAAAGAGGCCTATGCTCAGTAGTGGGATATTACAGCCTGAAGCATAGCATAAACACTAACCGAATAATTGAATATAACACCTATTTAACTATTTTTATTTCTTTTTACAGCGAAGGTCAAGCGATATGGATGGACGAGAACATACGTTTCGGTAAAACGGATCGCTGTTCAACATTTAACAACCCGCCTCTCTGCCCGAGCGGAGACTTCGAGATACGAGTGTTAGAGGTGTACGGCTTCTCCGGGGCCTAGGTCGATATCGACATATCGATACAGCGATATCGATACTCCCGCCGGACGATAAGGAGTGGTGTAATCTCGATGTGTGATGTATATGATCGCTCCCGTTTATCGATGTCTGCCTCGTGTTTCTAATAAATTATCATCGAATGCAACGAGTTATTGAAAAAGTATTATTTGATTGGGCCTTTTATTCACTAGGGCGGTTTACTGGCTATATACGCTTGGCAATACTTCGCTTCGTTTACGGAATAGTGCATGCGATATTCGGTTTTACGTTAACGTATTAAAGTATGTAATAGCACGCACTGTTTCGACTGAAGTGTCGCTAGTGTATTAACGGTAGCGATTTGAACGATTTATTTTTTTAATACGTAAAAATCATAGTAATCGTCGTACATTGTTTCGAAATGTAATAAAATGTTGTATCTGCTAGATATTTGTGAGTCGTATTCGATAATATTTCATGTCATCGTGAACAAAATGTGTGTAATTAGTTGTCGCCGTCTCAACGGACTGTGTAATTCGTATTCCTATATTTATTCTACGTGTGACCCCGTAGTTGAAAATTAACACAGCTGTCCGATCAAGACAACGAATCGGGGAATTTAGGTTGTTTCGTATTTGATATAATTAATCTATATATAGTTGTATGTCTGCGAGTACAAATGGATATGTCGTATGTATCAACTCGGTAAATACGCTTATGTAAAGCAATATTCGTAGGGCATAGCCGTGGTGTTTGTTTCTATCGAGGTGAACATTCCAGTGAAGCGTTAGGGGTCCGTTAACTCGGCCGTGAAATAGAGGAAACTGGATCTTAATGCAATGAACGCAAGGTTCGTAATCGATTGGCAACGACAGTATTTTGTATCCTTTAGTGGATTTATATTATCGCTTTAGGCTTGTCTTTAATGTACTCAAACCGTTATCACTTGTCTTTGCTCACAAAATGTACCAAAGATGTTTAAAGTAGTTATTTTGTAGACAAATGTTTGATCCCCAGCCTTCTACATAAAATACTGCCTAACAAAATTGTCTATGCTACTATTTATTATCTGTATCGCTTCATATACACAATTTTGGAGGGTAGTTGGAATGTAAGTGTTTTAAAGATGAAACTAAAAGTTCAAATGATCGGGGATTGTACCGGTCGAAGCATATCGCATCAGTGATACATATCGTCTAAAATAGGTGTATCAAAACTGTAAACAATTATGGAAAATAGAACTTGAGTAATATCTCCATAGTTGCGTACAGTTTTTTAAAGCGTTCGTTTACCCATATGTTAGCGTTACAAACATTTGCCTACAAAAGTTATTCAAAGTTATAGAATTAAAAAAAATAATATGAAGTTTTATAATGTTTAAATAATTATCTTCAAAAAATAAACATGAAGTTACAATTTTATCATAATCTGTTAAATAAATGCTTATTATATTACGTGGAACAAAGGTTGCCAGATATGTGAATTATGGCGACCCCATCACACCAGTAGACACTGCCAGTCCATGCGTGATATAGTATTATTTACAAGAAAATTTGAAGGAAATGTGCCAAAAATGGACCATTTGGAATCAAATATGGCTGGAATGGTATTGTCTATGGACGTTCGCTTCAATATGTGTATGAGATATTGAGTATTTAACTATTTACACGATCGATGTGTAGTTGGTAGATTTCATATTTTGATGAGTGTTTATTGAGAAAGGTTCTGGGCAAGATCTACGTGATTGTGATGTGGATTGAAGTTTTTAAATTTAAAATAAATATTACGTTCATGTTTAAAATATAAATGTTCTCTCGCAGCATAACACGGCCCTAGCTTTGGGGCCGCTTGCGTTTATTTAGCCTGTTGTTTTGCTACGTGTATGTAAATATTTATTTTATTGTCTCTGCACATTTAAGTTGTCTATGTTTTTTTTTCTTTTAAGTCTTATTTACATAGATACTTTATGATAAGTAAGATTTTGTTTATTTTTTATGTTATTTTTTGTGTATTATAATGAGATGTAATGTGTAGAGACGTTCGAACGTAGTGAAACTGGGAATTGCCACGGTACTACGACATGTTTTCTGAAGCCTAAGACTTGTTTTAAATTCAGATTATTTATATAATTTATTAAATTAGGTAAAAAATAACGTTTATAATGTATATTATTGATTTGCCTCCGTGGACGGTGGTCCAGAATGGTCACATGTTAAGTTTTAAGGAAATAATAATATTAATTGTTCGCTCAGTTGTTTGAGTGACGCTAGCAACACACAAATCTTTTAGAACGCAACTCCGCACGCCAATTGAAACTACACAGATTATAACGCGCTAAAAGGTATCTGTGTTGCCAGCTCAGTAATGACCGTGAGAGGCACGCCAGCGTTGTTGCTGTTAGCAATTTATGGTTGATCAGTGTAAAGTCTAGTCTTTATTCTGTTTTTTTTTATTCTTTATCGATATAATTAATATCTATAATATATTTACGAATTGATATTTGAATATGTGCGGTTTCGCCCCCCGGGGCTCGTAGGCTCGTGGTTAGTTAGTGTTTAAGTACATTTAATGTAAAGAATATACAGTTATTAATCTCTGTTCTCCTGTCAGTATTTGTGGTGTATGTTTTTTTATGAAGATCGAATGCGATATGACAAGAGTGACGGCTCGCATGCTTGTGTGGTCGTGAATGAATGCCGGATGCTTTGTTTTGTTAATGTACTGTTACATTCGAATAGATATTCGCCGTCCGAGCGACGGTGTGAACTCTTTTATGGTAATGTAAATGTTGCTTTATAATGTCTACAAAAAATATATAATCCCATATAAATGTTGTTGTTTTATTTTTATACGTATCTTTTAAAATACTTTGTGTGTAAAATGTAATACGAGGAAAACTAATTACTTATAACTAAATATAAATATCTCATAACATTCACACATAGTCGTCTGTTCCTAAGATAAGCAACTTAAAATGCTTGTGCTATAGGTAACAGCCGACTGATATAGCTAAATATTTTTTCTTTATTTATAAATGTTCATGGAAACAATACATATATAAATTCAAATATTACACCTAGACTCAGGCAGGAATCGAACCCACAACCCGCGGAACAAAAAGCAGGGCCACTACAAACTGCGCCAACGGGCTATAGCCCGACTGACTATAGTCAATTCTCGATATGTCTCGTATAATTATGTATCGTTATGTTTTATAGCCGAAAAAATCTCAAAATCGAATTTAATTGGTAGAATATTTTGTATCTCTTAAATATAAGTAAATTGTCATCTTCTATATATTAACTAGCTGAGGCCCGCGGTTTCACCAGCGTAAATTTGAGTCTATAGACTTTTTAAGGAAATGAACTACCCAACACAAAAATAATTTTTCAATTGGGAATTTATTTTTAATTTTTTTAATACTAAAACTTCCGTGGGCCTTAAGGAACATACAAAAACTAAATTAGCCGAATTGGTCAAGCCATTCTCGAGTTTTGCGCTTAGCAACATTCATTTTTATTTATATAATATAGATTTTTTTTTCTCTGTATAATCTTGCGATCAGTCTCCAGACTATGAGCAGATGTGTAAATATGGTATATAATACTGGACCCAGTACTGAGCCTTGTGGTACTCCAGCAAGTATATCGCAAAAGCGAGATGTGCATTCCGACTCTCTTACTTGAAATATTCTGTCAGTTAAGTACGACTCCAGAATTCAGTAGAATGTATGAGGTAAGAGTAATTTTATTTTACACAGTAGTCCCTTATGCCACACTCTATCGAATGCCTGCTGAACGTCTAAGAATGCAGAGGAGCAATATTCCTTTCGCTCCAAGCTTTCACTGATGTGTTTGCACACTCTATGTATTTGTTCAGTGGTGGCATGCTCTGGTCTAAACCCGAGCTGGTGATCTGGCGTTACAGAGTTTGCATCCATCGCTTGCGAGACTCTTCGTAGAAGTACTTTTTCTAAAACCTTGGAGATTATTGGAAGCAGGCTTATGGGTCTGTACGACGATACTTCATGCGGTGATTTCCCAGCCTTATGAATCATAATTACTTGAGACACCTTCCACAGTGCTGGAAAGTATCCCAATCTGATAGTACAGTTGAATAATTCTGTAAGGTAGACTAATGCCTTTCGAGGTAATTCCAACAGAATTTTTTTGTCAATAAGATCAAATCCTGGCGCTTTCTTGTTTTCTAGTTTGTTGATAGTTCTCTTTACTTCATTTGGTGTCACTTCTTTTAGAGGTAGATCAAGTTGGAAGTCCTGCTGGAGAATATCATCTATGTCTGCTTCACTTGCTCCGGGAATATACAAGGTGTGGATGACAATAGAACGATAATTGAAAACACCGTTAGTACTAGTATAAAGAAGTATTTCAAAACCATCAGATAAGTCCTAACATCAAAATAAAAAAAAAAGATTTTTCCATATAAACTAATTCAATTTAATTTAATAAAATTTTATAACATCATTTTTGTAACTACAGGATCACTGACCTCGCGTCATCGCGCGGTGACCTTCTTTCTACGCGGCATAATCGCGTGGAAGTGCTTTGTGCTTGTACCTACAAAACTTCATCATTTTGATTGAATAAAAAATAGTAAGTTAGAAAAGTAAATTAAAATAAATTGTTACGCATTTAAAATTAAATTGAATAAAAAACTATTTGATTTAAATTTTCTCAAACCATCATTTTTTTTTTAAATATGCAGAACTGATCAGTAGCCGATACTGAATAAGTTATTTTTTTTTAAACATTAGTTATTATAATATTATTTGGTCTGCGAACTGTCACTAAATGGCAATGATTAAAAATTGTGCCTTTTTGTGGCAGTCGATGCCATATCCATTTCTTAATCTATGATTTTAAAAATAATAATAGCTGTCCTTGAGTCGTTAACCGCCGGTTTTAGGGTAGGTCAGGTCTTTAGTAAAATACATACGTAGAAATTTTAAAAAATGAAAAATCATAATTTGTGACTAAACTACTGGATGTATTTTATTGATTTTTTGTATGTGGGCTTGGAATGTCATTACATATACGCTGTCCAAGTTATCGTTGTATTATAATCCCCACCCTGTATATAGATATGTGAAACAAAAACTTTGTACCACTTTTTAAGATGGAGGAGGAGGATGTTTCACACACTTATAGTTTATATAGAGAAGTGCAGAATTCTAATATATATTTTTCAATTGTGCATAAAAATACATTAAATCAATAAAAAAATTACACACACTACCATGTATTTGACACACACATGCATATATACTCTTTTTATTATTAATTATGGTCGAATTTCGACCATTAGGCGACCACTATATTAAATAACTATATTAAATAATGACAAAGCAACACTTTTTTTGAAATTATGTCACATGAGTATAGTTCTCAGCACAGATCTAGAGCGTTGACCTTCAACTGGCGCAGAAACGAATTTTGGGTTACTTCGATGGTAAGAAGTGAGACACAAGGGCGAGATAATCATATTGTCATACAATGATTGGTCAATCGCACGTCGCGCCAAAACATATACATATCATTTTATTTTTATTTTTAATAAAAAAAGTCACAGGTATAACAGGTATAAATGTAAAGAAGACGAAAGTGTGACGGTGTTTGAAAGAGATGAGGCAGTGACAGAGTCAATGACCTTCTATACACAATGTGTATAGAAGGTCATTGGACAGAGTGCAAAAATGAAGAATGGAGCTTTGCACTCCTTTGTGAACAGTCGAAGGGTGTCGAACAAGGCTCGTTTGGCTGTGCATGAGGGGTTGTTGATTCCGACACTCATGTATGGAAGTGAAAGTTGGGTATGGCAAAAGAAACATGAAAGCAGAATAAATGCAGTTGAGATGAGAGCGTTAAGAAGTATGATAGGAGTTAAACTGAGTGACAGGATAAGAAATAGTGAGATAAGGAAACATTGTGGTCTGAAAGAAGATGTAGTGACAAAAATTGAGAAAGATATGCTGGTTTTGCCATGTCGAGAGAATGAATGAAGAACGATTGACGAAAAAAGTGTATAAGGCGAGTGTGAATGGAAGTGTTGGAAGGGGTAGACCTAGACCTAGCTTCGAGATCAAATTTAGGACGTCCTGAAAAAAGGCCAGGTCAAGAGCAAAGAGGTACCCTAAACCAAAGAGCATGTATGAAAGGAATAATGAAAGTGGACGAAGCGAAACAAGTATGTAAGGATTGTAGCAAGTGGAAAGAAGTGGTCTATGCCTACCCATATGGGAAAGAGGCGTGATTATGTATGTATGTATGTACAGGTATAACAAAAAAAAAAAAAAATGTATTAGCAATCAGTCTGATGGATATATTGCAAATATTTTAAAGCTAAAAAAATATTTTTATAATTATTAAAATATGTTAAAATTGTCTATGCTATTTTAGATATATTTGGAAGCTATAAAAATTCATCTATAATCCATTAAAAGAAATAGACTTACATACTAGAAACTACTTTGAAGTATGTGTTATTGTGATATTATTAAATGTTTCAAAGCTACTGTTGATTACAATTACAAACAGAAACTTACAATTGGTCACTGAGTTATCTTTTTTCTTTTTTTTGTAACTTTTTGATAAAGAATCAATGGAAAAAGGTGGAATCTGTTTTTGTGAGAACTTATTTTAAAAAAATTAGTCGTTTCGTACTAAGAATTTTACAACTTTGAGGAAAAAAATAACAAAATACAGAGTATTAATTCATGACAGAAATTATTTAAAATATTAATTAGTAAACAAATGTATTTAAAAAAATAATCATTTTAAAATAAAATAGGAAATATCATTATAATTGTGCATATTTACAAAATAAAGATTAATTTTATAATAAATATTGATAAATGATAACTAACTCCTCTTATTTAGAAGTATCAAATCACAAGACACATTAGCAGTTTTCCGTGTCTTTTAATCTAGTCCTATAGTTGCTCACTCTATCAGACACTGCCTTGGATAATAACTTATCTTCAACTAAGCCAAACATGACATCATAGTCTTTGTTAATTTCATCCATAGCTTTATACAAGTTTTCGTCTGAACACTTATCAATGTAGTAAAAAATGAGTGTGCTCAACGATGCTTTCATTTTTATTGAAAAATCTTGTAGTTCTTCTTTGTCATCAGTTTCAAAACTAGACCCACCATTCCTATCAATTTTGTCGATTGAACTCAAAGTTTCCCACATGTTGTAGCTCTGCGTGAAATACTGATTGTGTTCGCAGATAATACTAATATCAAGAACTCTGACAATTGTAACGGTTGAATCAATAATATCTACTAGATCCATGTCAATTTCTTTTTCTTTGACAAATTTATTCTCATAATAAGAGAAAACAACTGAAATAATGTTCAATGCATCAATTTTGTTATCCTGATACACCTCATATGATTTATCGAAACCAACTAGATTGAGTGTGATTTGCAAGCTGATTATAAATATCCTTTCTAATTCATCTCTGTTACAAGACTCTTTCTGGTTGACCGTGATCTCCGTGAATGCTATGGACAAAGCTTCAATAGCTTCAGATGTAACAAAATGACCAAAGAAACGGGTTCGGAGCTGTTCCGTATTACAATATGAGCAAATTGTGTTAAAGTTTTCTAAGCTTGTTATTATTAAATCCTTGTTAGACGAATTTTTCAATATAAAATATAAGGCACTAGAATATCCAATTTTGATAAATAGCTCGATCCATATTGATATTAAACTATTGTCAGCTAAAAACAAGCTGGAATTCACGAGACGTAATAATTGGACGATAATTAAGCTGTCTTCAGATTTCGTGTATTCTAGTAATAAAGTGAGAAATGTGTCCATTTTCAAGAGTGCCTGTGCTGCTTCTTTTTGGCAACACATGTTACCAATAATCCCTATAAGAATTTCAACAATACGAGGAGACTCGATAACAGACCAGGCGAAGTTTAACAAACTTAAAAAATCATGCTTTTGGAGAAATAGCACCACATCTCTTTCGGCTGTCATATCCCATAACGTACACAAGTCTTCTTCAAATGTTTTTTCTTGTACTTCATCTTTTAGTGTATCTAAGTTCGCGAACTTCAATAACAATTTCAAGACAAAACGTTCACTATAAACAGTATCGCCTATCACATCACCATTGACGACATCTTCATCTTTGCTAGCGTCCTGATCTGGTTTCATTTTTATTTCGTATATGACAAAACATAAAGTATTAAGTTATCTTTTTTGTTAGAATTTTATTTGAATGGGTTGTTTATGTTGGGTTCAATAACTTCAATACTTCAATTTGACGTTTAACCAATAATTGTTGTTTTTCAATTTATCCCTAATACGAAAAGGCAAAAGACATTAAGCGTGGCCGCACACGTACGGTTTCCTCATTAGGTTTCCTGATCCGGAATTCCGATTCGGAGACACGAATGCATACCTTACATACAAAATATTCTACTCGGCGCAAACGTTCTTAAATTTTCCGGACGGAAAAAAAACCTAAGGTACGGTTCGAATCTGTGGTCGCGCGTTCGGGTGTCCGAATGGAAAAAAAACCGAATGACGTCATCCCGAACGCAGCGTTTGCTTACATTGCTTCGAATGACAGCACACGGACGGAAATTTAAATTCAGAATCGGCTCGCGTTCGTCTTGAGTGGACGTACGTGTGTTACATTTTTAGTTAGTTTTTTTTCGTTTTACGTTTGTTTTCATTATGTGCGAGCCCGAAAATTTGATCATGGCAGTAGAAAAATACCCGTGCTTATGGGATATTCATGAAGACTACCACAATAGAGATATAAAAGATTTGGCGTGGGAGCAAATCTGTAAAGAGCTTTATAATGTTTCCTTTTTTTCTTGTTTAGCGCCAATAAAAGTGCTATCCAAATTAATTCTTCGTCGTCCATGTCCATGATACGTCCTTTCACGAAAGCGTTACTATACCCACTGGCGGCAAACATTCCGAATAAAAAAAACCTAACGTCTGCGCTAGGATCACGGAAAACCTAATCTGAATTCCGGATCAGGAAACCTAATGAGGAAACCGTACGTGTGCGGCCAGTCTAATAGTCCACACAGCCTGGTCTGAATCCGATGTAATAAACGGCCGAAGCCACGTCTGAAGTCAACGAATGGCGGTAAAGTCTTTTCCTCTTATTATTTATATACTTTTATCATCACTGAATTCACTTTTAACGTTAATTTGTCCCGGCCGGCTTAACATTATTTTTGAAGTAACGATACCTAAATTACCGTTACTTTTCAGTCATTTTACCGTTATATTTTTACCGGTAAAAACGCATTTAACTCTATTTTTAACGTTACCTATCCATACAGTTACCGTTAATTACTACTGTTAACGTTATAGGTAACGAAATTATTACAATCGTACTATGGATGAGAGACAGAGTTTTTTTTCAGTAAGATTTTAGCATTATAATCTAATGCCACGCGCTGTTGCCGCTTTTATCAATCCAGCGCGTTGAGTTGAAGGTTTTTTATTGCACGGAGCGGCAACGTCGTTGAGGTATCGTTAAAAATATCGTTAATTCGTGACGTCAGAGATATCGTTATCAGTATCGTTAAAATTCTATTTAATGGGCCCCGTAAATGATCAAACTTGTTTGATCAAATTTCATGTTTTCATATAACAAACACATTAAAAAAGCCCGCAGCCCCGCACACGATCAATCAATTTGACAAACACGTTTGTCAAACAGAAATTTAATATGAAGTTTGATCGTCTACCCTACCCTTAACGGTAAAATTTACCGTTAAAAAACGTTTCCGTTACCGAATTACCGTTAAAAGTTTTAACGGTAAAAAAGGTATCTGTTAAAATTAATGCTATTTACCGGTATTTTATAATGGTAATTGGTAACCCCGGCTCCACACGTTGGCCCCAACATAGGTCCCAACGCAACTCGTCCAACGTGTGGATCTAGAAAACGGCATTCGTCCCAACGTTGGGGCGAGCGTTGGTTGTTGTCCGGCTCGTGTCGGTTTTATCAAAGGAATCTGCGCCAACGCTCGCAATCCGTCCACACGTTGGCGCGTTGCTCAGTTCTGTTGCAACACGCAGCGAGTGCGTACGTCGCGCGAGAATGGCTTCCTCATCCACAAAATCGCCACCGGCAGGGACAAATGAAAAAATCATAGAATTTATTGAACTTTTGATAAAGTTCAATAAATTCCATGACTTTTTCACATCCAATAATATGGGACGCTACTCGAAAGGATCATAAAAATAAAAATTTATTAGCTGATGCATGGCGCACCATTCAACAGAATAAGGGAATGAATTTCTCAATTGAAGATTTAAAAAAAAGCGAGAATCATTAATGAGCACATATCGCCTTTACATAAAAAAAAATTAGTGACTACTCGATCTTTGACGTGAATTTTTATTTTTTCTCAGTAACAAATATAAATGTGCACTCAGTACTATAAAAGCGCTCAGAGCAATTTCGATTTCTATATCGGACATCTTCACGTTGGCCCTGACGGGACAGAACTAGTTTGATAGCCAACGTGTGTACGGCTCCCGAATTTGCAGTCCAACGTTGGTACGAGCGTTGGGGCCAACGTGTGGAGCCGGCCTAACGGTAACAAGACTTGCTTTAGTTGACACTCTTTATTATTCCTAAACTTTTATTATCACTAAATTCACTTTAATGAGCTGCAAACCAAAGCCACAAACTAGATTGTCCTAACGGCAACACTAATTTTAGACAATTTTGATCAAATTTTGATTTTATTTTTATTGCATTGCCAGATGGTTATAAATACCTATAATTCACGTTTCACGCTAATTACGATTTCGATCATCGAATCATCGATGTCACTACCATAGAGAATAGTAATATACCTACCTGTCCTGTCACTACTTGAGTTTTTCAACCATCACTACATTCATCAAGTCATCAGTCATCATCATCCGTAGACAGAGAATTACTCTAGGGATGTCGGAAAAGTATCGATATATCGATGTATCGATATTTTTTATCCAAAATATCGATATTTTTAGTCGATATATTTTGATCCGATATATCGATACAAAATATTCAATATCGAAAATAGTATCAAAATATTTTTTTTATTTTATTTATGTAACTAAACACTGACAGTACAGCATGTAAAGAGCAGAGTTTCCTACTTTCGCCACCGGAGAAACACTAGTTTGCCTACAACAAATAGCTTTTAAATATATTATGTTTTATTTTTATTTATTAAAATACATGAAAGAATATAAATTAATAAGACGCCACATAAACTTATTTGAGTTTTACCAGACATCAGTATTATCGATATAAGTCGATTTTAGCTAAAAGATAGCTTTTTAGGTTTTGATATTTTTGTAATTATTGCCTAATATAATTATAGAAATACGTACATTATTATTGAGATTTTTTTTACATTAAAATAATTAACAATGTATTAAAAAATTACTATTGATAATATTGAGCTAAATACACTATTAGTTTACAACGCAAAATCTTCGATTTTTTTGTTTACTTATGCAAAGGGTTTAAAATTTTAAATACATAAAATTTTTTGAGTCCATACTGATCATACTATATGGATTAGTAGCTCATCTCAGCCAAATTAAAATTTGCCCGATATATCGATATTTTTTTCTTCGATATATCGTCATCGATATTGATATTTTTATAAATATCGATACATCGATATATCGATATTTTTTTTCATTTCCGACATCCCTAAATTACTCTGTCAGCTGCAGTCAGCTGTCTACCTGTCTACGTCATCATCACTCAGTTCCGCAACTTCCGCATCAGTAATCAGTTCCGTCAGTTGAAAACTTGAAAGAAACTACTTTGATGAAACTTTAAAACCCATTGAAAATAATAAAGATAATATTATTAAATTCATCACCATAGAAATTATTTGAAGATTCCACCATTATTGCAGTCTCGACTCTCGAGTCGATGATACGTAGTATCTAACTAAAGTAATCTGTGAGTCGATGAAAGTAATGACAATATGAATCTGAGTAAGACTAACGCCCCAGGATAGATCTATATTAAGCCCTAAATCCTAATGATATGGTTATAACTATAAATAGAGATGGAAGCCCAACGCAGTGATTTATTCGAGAATGATGATTCTGAGAAAATGCAATTAGTTACATCTGAACCAGGATCACGAACATTATGTACAGTTTCAGTACCAGGATCTGTACCAAGTAGTTCCATGGAATCTATAGATGATGATGATAGTTCTCTCTGTATAAAAATTTTAACCCGTAAGCGATGTCGAAATAAAAAAGATTGGATAGCCAATAAATCTAAAACATTAAAAAATTCTGGCCAAGCTTATGTTGGATGTCATTCTAAAAAGCAGTACCCTGCAAAATCAGTAGGGCCTTCTTGTAAATGTAAATTGAAATGTGGTGAAACATTTCCTTTTGAAATCAGAAATGATATTATGCAAAAATTTTATAAACTTGGTAACCGTGAGCTTCAATGGCAGTATATCATTAAATATGTAACCTCAGAATCTGTGAAAAAACTTCAACTTATTCGGAATAAAAATCGTACTCAAACTATAAGTTATTATTTGCCATTAGAAAGTGACAAAGTGCGTGTATGTAAGGTATTTTTCCTTAATACTTTACAAATATCCGAAAAAACTGTTTACACTGCTATAGAAAAGAACGATAGTGATTTAGACAAAATGGACAATAGAGGTAAACATAATAATCGACCAAACAAAATGTCAGTTGCAACAGAAGAGAGTATAATTTCACACATAAAATTATTTCCAACAAAAGAATCACACTATCTTAGAAAATCTTCTAAAAGAAAATATTTATGTGAAACCTTAAATATTTCAAAAATGTACCGTTTATATACAGATTGGTTTAAAAAACAGACAGACGAATGTTATAGTGATGTTCAGATGGCTACTAAAAGACAGTACGAGACTATATTTAATACAAAATTTAACTTTTCTTTTCTTCGTCCTAAGAAAGATTTATGTACTACTTGCACGGCGAGATCAAAGAATCTTAAAAAGATAAATACATAAAACATATCAATAATAAAGTACCTTTACTTTATTATTGGATTTGTGATATAAAAAATTCAGAAAATAAAAATTTTGATGGTAACTCTACTCTAGCTATATTTGATTTAGAAAAGGTTTTGGGTGTACCTCAGTCAGAAGAAAGAATATTTCACTATAGGCGGAAGTATCCTGTTTATAACTTCACCGTTTTCAATGTTTCAAGAAAACAGGGATACTGTTACATGAGCATTTTCAAAAAAAAGTCCCTCCTTGTGAAAAAACATGGTTTTTGGAAAAACATAGTTTATTAGCCAAATTATTGTTTCATTGTGTAATTGAATGAAAATACTACCTAAATTTTAATTTGTTTCACGAAAATAATTAAATACTATTGAATAAATTACAAACAAAGGTGACTTATGACAAAATATTGTCAAATGTGTGACTACTTTAAAATCTATTTTTCTGAAATAATTGTTCAACTACGTAGTATTATTTTTCATTTAAATTAAAGATAATTTGAAATCTTACATAAAATACAATTTGCACACTGAACATTGAGGCAATATTTTACAAAAAATGTCTCTGCTGAGCAATTTTGTGACGTTTGATGCATTCGCAACCCTATCTTTTCAGATATTTCGTAAAGTGGCAAATATTCCCGTTCCTATTATTTATCACGCGGTGCAGAAATTTGTTTCTATGAGATTAAAATGCAAATAATTGACTATTTTCTAACATTTACAATAAAAAACACGCATTTTTAATGCACTTTAAGTGGGACAGTCACACAGCTGACAGACAAAATATTCAAAAAACGTCGGGAATTAAAAAAACTTAATAAACCGCGATAAAAT
Organism: Melitaea athalia; assembly: GCA_905220545.2. Taxonomy (NCBI): domain Eukaryota; kingdom Metazoa; phylum Arthropoda; class Insecta; order Lepidoptera; family Nymphalidae; genus Melitaea; species Melitaea athalia. Next base: position 3,786,420 of record HG992179.1, read on the forward strand.
CCGAAAAAGTTGTTTCATTTCAATAAGTAAAATTCGCGTTTAAACATTAGAAAACAATATGTAGCCTCAGCTTTTGGAGTCAATTTTGTGACTATTGGTAGTCAAAGTATATGTGACGAGACTTGTTCGTCACAAGCTGACGTCACATTTTCATCGTTAATCCAGTAAAACAATAATTTTGATTAGAAATAAAACAATCGAATCAAATATTTTAACTACCGATTGGTCACCTTAATATTGTCTATCATTTTCTAATAATATAGATTTAGAAGTATCACTAGTGCAAGAAATATCATGTCACTTACCTGACTGAAAATCTAACCGTCGTCGATGAACACACAAAACATGAATCGACAAGCCCGACGCGTTACACTGCAGTAAACTTTCTAGTTACTAAGGCTGCTGGTTTCTTTTTTAACAATGTTGCGGTTGCAAAATAATATATAAGGTATTATGAAATAGGGTTTTGGCCGTCACAAAATTGACATGTCAGCAGACTTCAAATTTTTATGTTTTATTTAAATTATATTTAAATAGATAAAATATTAATATCGGTGTATTTTTTTTTAATAATATGAAAGAAAAATAGTCAAGCCCAATGTTATCGTAAAAAAATTAGTAGCTTACCATATGAATATATTTCAGAAAATCAACTTACTTGTACAAACATAAGGGTCGGACACGTTAAAAACTTATACATTTTAAGTTTAAAATGCCTTTATTTCATTGTATGAATCAGAATAAGATGTTTAGTAAGGCTTAAAGTAAAATAAACTATATGTTTCAGCATATCTGTACATTAATATAATTACATTGAAGCCTAATTTTAAGTTAGCCTAGAAACAAGTCAAGGGACACCCAAAAACCAAGGGTGGGACATTTTTTTGAAAATGCTCACATGTGGCATACGCAACTTGCTAAAAGAGGATCAACAGAGATAGGTCTATACAATTTCATTGAGGAACAACACTAAACTAATTATAAAACCACGGTAAAAGTGAAACTTTTTTTCACATTATAGACATTTAATTAAAAAATTTTGGGATAATATTCCATTAAGGGTATAAAAATCGCTTTATCAATCTTATCGCGCGGCCGACCGTCACGTGACATGCAACACATGAAAAAGTTTGAGACGATGTAATAAAAGTTTCACTTTAATACATAAAGTTTCATTTTAATCCGATGGCTGTGCAGGACAAAATAAAAATCGATTTGTATTTGCACTTTATCTGTTTGCTGCTACTAAATTCAAGTTGGAGATTACTCATAGTTTTTTTGAATCAGGTCACAGCCTAAACGAGGGTGATTCTATGCATGCATGCATAGAACGAGTCCTGAAAAATAAACAAGTTTATACATCTGACCAACTGTATGGTTTAGTAATGAATGCTAAAAAAACTGGTGAAAAATACAAATTGAAAGAAATGAGACCAACTGATTTTTATGACAAAGAATTTAATTACCGGATAAAATTGTTTAAAGGAAACAAAATATATTGGTCAAAGATCAAACAAATAAAAGTGACTTACACAAACCCATTATTCACTTTACTATAAATATGAATATGACGAAGATATTAGCGAAATAATTACAGCATCAACATCTATAAAGACAAGAAAACGAAAATCTACCACTAACATAACAACTTCATCTGTCGCCGATGTGATCTTGAAACCAGCCTATACCGCTCCAGTTCCAATTTCCAAAGCTCTGCATGAAAATCTGCTGTCTTTGTAGAATGAAAGCCATACCTCAAAATTATCACAGTTTTTACAACTTATTGATTTGTCAATGAGTGTCAGTCATCTTCATCAGGAACTAATTCAGTTCCTGATGAAGATGACTCTGAAAATGAAGGTCTCATTAGTCATTCCGGCTGATTAAGTATTATTACAAAAATATGATGAATTGCCTAAAATAAAGATTATGTTGCTTATGTTTATTATTGTTCTAATGTACCTACATAATAAGTACAGCTGACTATGAAAACTTTACCTAGAAGTACGATGGCAGAGGCCAACAGTAACAATAACAATAATAGCAGTCAAAATTAATGAAAGTTACAATATATTACAATGTTAAGGTTCAGTATATTCATACAAAAACATAGTCGTTATAGAGCTATACTAAAAAGTTTGTGGTAGCTTAGCTTTTATAAGAATAAAGTAATAGAAAGAGTATCGTAATGCATGCAAATAGTTTTCATCATATTACAACTCCACGGGAATAAAATGGTTTTATGTGCATATAAAAATCAGTATTGCACATTTTTGCGATAACTTTAAAAGTACACGTGATATTTATTTTATTTTTATAGCTACATATTACGTTAAAAATACTAAAAATAATGATGCATAATTTATTATAGCCCGTTTAGGGCTTGCGATATAACAGAAAAACTGTTTTTTGCTCGTCCTGTAAAATTTACTTTTCTCTATTACCATTTTATTCCCCGGGGGCGTCGGTATGTACTTTTTTTATCGGTCAACTCAGGACCATACTAGACAATACAATATAGGGAAATAGAGGATAAAGTTAGGCTGTACATAATAAAAACTACTTTCATTAGAATATAACTTTTAATCATATATTAATATACAACAAAAGCAAAATCGTAGGATGTAACCTGATTTTAACTATGTCCTAAATATAGTTAAACGTACAACTTATTTAATAATAAGTTTACTAGTTACATTCACACTGTAGAATCGCTGATTCATTTTTTTTTATTGCTATGTTGATACAAAAGCTTTAACAGAAAAATTTAATTATACTTTAAGTAATAATCAGTTAAATACACTAACTATCGGCAGCTTTTACTTTAGAGGGTGGGCCATCATTAGTGTCCTGCTTCCTCTTCCTCCCCTGTCTTCCCTTAAAGTGTTTGCCTTTGTTCTGTTTGAAGTTCTTCATATTTTTGCGACGTTTCGACATCTCTTCGACAGTTTTATCTAAGTATGTTTTCTCCTCCTCTTCCTCCAGAACTCGAAATACTACCTCTGAATCTCCAATTTTTAGTTTACCGTCAGTCATTTTTTCAAATACTTCCTTTGCAGTATTTTCTTTTGCCAATCGCACCCATCCTTCCGCGTCGCCTACCTTAAAATCGATGTATGCGATATCTTCACCTAAAAATAAGATTGGTTTTATGTTATGCAATAAAAAAATCATATTAAAAATAGGACAGATAGACAACGCATAGTTTTAATATAAAGAGTTTAATATACAGATGAGGATAAAAAAAATTGGAATATTAGTAAATAATCTATAAGGACGTTAACTACAATTACAGATAAATATCAAAGAATGTGATGAAGAGTAAATGCAGATGAATCTGCTTTTGATGTGTACTAATACACTATTTCAGAAGGGTCTCTTTTCTATTCAAATTCTGAATGACTAGCTGTGCACCGCGGTTTAACTCGCGTAAATTCAAGAACAAAAAAATGCATTGAAATTGCATATAGCCCTGGCTGTGCTGACGCGGAGTATCCAACATTAAAAGAATTTTTCAATTCAAACCAGTATCCTGTAATTAACATGGTCAAACAAACAAACAAACTCTTCAGCTCTTTAATATTAGCATAGATTACTACTTTATTTACTAATGAAATACAAAAATATACAATTATTGATAAAATATTTACCTAGAGGAGTGAGAGCTGCCTTGACGTCTTCTCTAGTCATCTTGTCGTGTCCCTGGCTAAACTTGAGAACTGTTCCTGTCGGCAGCTTAAAGTCTTCCTTGTCTTCTTTCACCTACAACAATATTTTAATGACAAAAAATAAATTGACCCAAGCCAAGTATTTTATATACTAGTCGACCCACACATCGTCATTTATAAAATATATTTACGAAAATAATCTCAGTGGCGTAGCCCCAGATGGCACACGATAGGGGAAATCCCCACGAGTTTTTTCAACTGACTAATAACAAATAACTCCCAATCGCGTCCACAAAGTAACACATAAAAAAACGAGTATGCTACACTGAGGTGAAAATTCTTTAGCTCCATCTAACTTATATCTCCCACTCAACTTAAGTTCGCCTCGCCCGATCACACTTTTTGTAACGCTTCCGTTAGGCATTACGCATGCACCAGCTTAATGTCAATTCAGAACCTCCTCCTTTATTCAAGTCGGTTAATGAACATAATGAAAATTGAGCTTGCAATGATGTGCTAAATTAATTTGTGAAAAAAAAAATTAAATGCAAGTGGTAAGGGCGGCAAATTTTCGGCAGGCCCTGGGCGAAATAAAAGCACGCTGCACCACTGAATAATCTTATACACCAAATACTTTTTTTACACCTTTAATCGCTTAATGTAATATTTAATGTCCTATACCCAAAGGAAGAAATAGCTCTTCCAATTACTGTCTGTGATTATTTTGATGTACAATATGATTGTTACTTTATATACTAGCAGACCCTAAAGGCTTTACCTATGTGAATGTTTGAAAACAGGGATGTATATATATATACAAATAAATAAAATTGGAGTCCCTGTTTGTTATATTAAAATAATCTATTTTTACTAAATGTATATGTATGTATACACTGTTCATATACCAAAATAACATTTTTTATAATTTTTGTCTATCTGTCTGTTTGTTCCGGCTAATCCTGCGAACTGAACAATAACTATTTTGTTAAATTCCACGCGGACGAAGTCGCGGGCATAGCTAGTACTTCATATAATATATTATATACTTTCATAACATGACCAATCTAGAACAGTGGTGTCTGATTGGAGTGGGTATTTTCATGTATAGATATTTATTTCTAGTTGAGTCATTATCTTTGAGAGCCCCTTTACTGTTTCATGCAGTTGTTATGATAAATAATTTGATAATTACTGTCTTGGTAACTATAAGCTGTTATATTACTAGTTCATATTTTATTTATATAATTATATTTATCACTAATAGATATTTTTCATTAAAAAAAAAAGTATTTAATACAGACAGAAAATTATTGTTAGGGTTAAAACTTAAATTATTTTTTTGAATAAAAAGTAAGGTTAGTTAATGCAAAAAGTAAATTTCAATTTGTCACAGATTATTTTTAATTTTAAAAAGAAATTTATTCTATCGCCCCAACATTTTTCGTTTATCTATCGCATGTCGCAAGTGTTCCGCGGTATTTGTGTGTTTTGATCTGTGTATTAATGTAAATGTTTTTATTCAATAAAGTTTCACTTGCATCGTGGTTTCCTAAAACCATATGTACTTCTTTTTTAATATTTTACCTCTTTGACTTTTTTCTTATCCTTCTTAGCAGCATATTCTTCTTGTTTCTTCTCTATGTAGTTCTCTTGCCATAGGATCAACAGTTCAGTCTCATTATATTTTAAGTCTTTCATTTCTACTACTTTCTCAGCCTGAAAAATTATTTCATATAAAGACATTATTGGTTTTTTCACTAACAAATAGTGTTATGTTAATTATATTTGGCAAAAATATATACATTAAAAACAAATTAATTATTTAAAAACTGTTAACTAATTTTGTATTAAACAAAGAAAATAAACTTATTTTCTTAAGAGTAAATGCGGAGTTTCTTGCTGTTTCTTCTTAGCAGAAACTACATCCTGAATTGGTGGGAGCTTCACTTTAAGAATAATTTTTTTTTTAATTAGTGTGATGACGATTCATAGGTGCTTTTGAAGACTATTTGAATAAATCTATTTTGATTACTAAGATACTGAATTTATAAATTATCATTAAATTAAATAGCTATTTATTTTTAATTGAATATTAAATTAAATACCTGCTCTTTAGTTTTGAACGTAACAAAAACTGAGCCCTTGAAAACTCGTTTCTTTGATTGCCGATCTAAGTACCTTCTCATAATTATGTTTTCAACGTCATCAAACTGTCTAAAGTACTTCAGTATCTCATCTAGAGAAGCTTCCTTTGGGAAACCTTTCACGTAAATTGTCCTCGTTGCTATTTCCTTACGTCTCTCTTCATTCATTTCAGGTATCGGCAATTCAGGATTTCTGCGTACTTTTTTGTTGTCTTCAGATACCTAGAAAACATTTTTGTTAGACATAAACTAACTTTCAGTTGTACAATGTTTCTTAAAAATAATTCAATTAAAAGTTTCGTAACAAATCATTACCTATTAGGGGACATCCATTAATTACATGAGTTCAGAATGGGGGGCGGGGTCAAAAGAGAGATGATAATCAAAAATCTCACCTCAACTTCATAAATATAAAATGTTACGGATTTATGGATTGAAATAATATATATATATATATGTCAGAGAATCACTCGTCCTCTCGACATCGTCATTAGCGGTAACCAGTCTAGTGGGCGTCATAGTCTTTATAAAAATTACTTTTAAACTAAATTAAATTAAAACAATAGAAAAATCTAACAAATCAAATTAATTAAAATTAAGATTTAACAAAGTATTTTCTAATCTAATTGATATAGTCTTCATATAATCAGCAATTAACTTCATTCTCATTACTTCCTCCGACATATATATATTATGTTGTGTTCATTTTGCCCGCTAAAATAAATCTCGCGGCTATCAAAATCCATTTAGTTTTTGCTTTGAATTTTTATTTAAGTTAAATAAATTAATTATAGCATACATACCTGAATGGTTTATTACTATCCCGAATAATAAAAATAAATTTAGTTTAAAATATTTTAGCAACAATCTCACGTAAGGGGAAATCTCACTAAACCTCACCTATGGGGGGAGGGGGTCTAAACTGATCTAAAAATAGCTCATGACTGTATTAAATGGATTCCTTACGAACAATTGAAATGACAATACAATATACAGTAATACCCCGGACTTACGCGGTAGGTGGGTCCGAGCGATTGCCGTGTAAGTCGAATTCGCGTAAGTCGGGGTTCAACTTTGCATATAAATACATATGAAGTATGTTTAATCGGGGCCAGAGTTTAAAGAAAACAATAAGAATGTAAGATAATAAAACAATTTACATTGTTATGAATAAAGTAAAGTTATTTTGATGTCGAAGGCTTCATATATTCTAACAATGTTGCCTGACGAGTTAAGTTTTTCTTCTTCTCGCGAATAATTTCCTCGTAGCATACGAGTAATTTTTTTATTCCCCGTTTTGTATTAGAAACGCATTCTTCATTAGAATCTATTTTTTATTTATTTATTTTTCTAAAATTTGTAACCCCTTTTCAACTGAATTGAGTCCTTCTATTAAGTTAGCAATTGTCATTTGATTTACCGATTCAACTGAGTCTAGCGAATCAGTTTCTTCAATGTTTTGCTAATACTTACGCATTTCTATAACCTCGTCAATTGTTAGCTCTTGATTGTGTGAATCTAGCAATTCTTGAACGTCATCATGATCGACGATATCGACCACTTCTTCTATTATGCTAGCCGATGTGCGCGTCAATCAACATTAAAAACTGTGTATCTCCGAATTCGCGTAAAACGGGGTAGCGTAAGACGGGGTATTACTGTACATAAATACATTTAACACACATATGCAGTTGTCTGTTTGTAACACAGCTGTAAGCGACGCAATATAATATCTGTAGTCTATGTGTAAATATAATTTATTATGTTGGTAATACTTTAAATATTAATGTAAGGTATAGTGTAAGGTAGTTGAGTGAGTCGTCCAGTGACCGCCGCTGCGATCGGCACGTTTACGTTAAATCATTGTTAAGTCCTAAATCTATTCTAAATAAATTTATTCTCATCCACGAGTGTGTTTTATATCCGTTCAACATCCGACCGCCTACAGTTTTTGGTCCTTCGAGCCGGATCTTTAAATGTTCCACACGCCAAAAAGTATGGTGAACACTCGGAAGAAAAGTATGTTAAGGAAGGATGAGGAGCAACAGGAGTCCAGGTTATCCGTACAAGAGGTTCCACTACAACCAATTAACAATGAAAAATGCGTTAAAGAGGATAATTTACAACGAGATAAAACATTTTTGCTCAACAAAAATAAAAATGAAGGTAGTATGGTAAAAACGGAAACGCCCTTAATGGCCGTTCAAAATATTCCTTCAACGTCTCGACAAGTGTTCAGTGCGAAGTCTAAAAGGTCATCGTCGTCCTCTGCGCTTGCACGTAAGAAAAAGCTAGAACTGGAGGCAGCAGAAGCGAGAGCAAAAATCGAATTGGACTTAATTAACAAACGTTTGGCGGCGGACCTAGCGGAGATTGACGACGAGTGTAGTGTGCAATCAGACCACACTAACAAGGATGTAGAAGATTGGTTGGAGCGCAGCCATCGAGAACTGGACGCACAGCCCGTCCACGACAAGGGTCAAAATACGGACGCGCCATGCCCGCCGATCACACAGGATATCGGCACTGACGGGACAGTTCACCTTCTGGCCAGCGCACTAAAGGATCTTGCAGCCGCTTCTACCAACAACATAAATAGCAACTTGTTAAGTCGCATGTGTACACCAAAAGACTTACCAGTATTTACTGGTGACCCCATGGAATGGCTTCAATTTAAACAGGCGTATGAAGAATCGTCTAAGGTGTGTAATTTCAAAGATAGTGAAAATATGTGGCGCCTAAGAAAGTGTCTAAGAGGTCCAGCTCGCGAAGCTGTCTCGGCCCTGCTGATAAGTGCTTCGTCACCCGAGATGGTAATGTCCACACTTGAGCTACAGTTTGGTAATCCTGACCTTATAATGTCACGCATCATGGTTGATATAAAGAAATTACATCCAGTGTCGCAAGAATATCACAAGGATATTGTACCATTTTCTGTTAAAGTGCGAAATTGTGTAGCAGCCGTAAAAGTAATCGGTCAATATGAATACCTAAATGGAATAAATTTAATAACATTTATACTTTCAAAGTTACCACCCGTTCTACTCTCAAAGTGGGCAGATTACAGTTACCCGTTCATCAAGCAAGGTAAAAGACCGACATGTATCGATATTTCTGAATTTTTAAACGAAGAAGCTGCAAAAGTGTCATCTATGGCTTTATTGACTATTAAAAATAATTCTGATAATTATTATAACAAGAAAAAATACACAGAGGGTATGCATACAATTTTATTAAATAAAAATTACAATCACAACGAAAAATGTCAGTATTGCCGCTTATCAATTCATAAATTACAGGATTGTAAGAAATTCCGCAAAGCATTACGTAAACATCGTTGGAGTTTTGTTAAACGAAACCGGCTATGTTACAAATGCATAGATGCAACGCACAATAAATCGACCTGTCCAGCGGCTGCTTGTGACGTCGATAACTGTGGACAGGCCCATCACAAGCTACTGCATTTTACTATGCGACAAACAACACAAAATGACAATCAGTGTATTAGTGATTGTAACGCGGAATTGTCGTCGGTGAGCCCTGAAAGTGAAAGTGTAATTAATCATATAAAAAGCAACAAGTGTAAAGTGTTACTTAAGGTGGTACCCATTACTGTGCACGGACCTAATGGTATTTTTACTACGAGTGCGTTGTTAGACGACGGATCTACCGTGTCTCTTATTAGTGCATCACTCGCCTCTCGTGCGGGCCTCCGCGGCCACCGCGAGACGATCCGTGTGCGCGGCGCATGGGACAGCAGCGCGTTGGTGTGCGACACCGACGTTCTCACAGTTTGTATAGCGAACAATAACGGTGAGCGATTTAAAACATTACTTCGCAGTATTGAGAACTTTAGTGTACCTGTGCAAAATTTACATTTAATTAATTTTAATAACTATGCTCATTTATGTAATATTAAAAACGAAATTTGTTGTACTAATACTGAGCCTGAAATATTAATTGGTCAAGATAATTATAATTTATTGTTACCATTAGAAATTAAAGTAGGAAAATGTAACGAACCTTGTGCCACTCGTACTCCCCTGGGATGGTGCGTCCATGGGCTGGTGCCCGCATCACTCTCGTCGCGCGCGAGTTCGTACATAAACCACGTTACCGAGGTTCAATTGGGGTCGGCTAAACCTTCGCTGGATGACCTGCACGAGATGGTCAAAAGGTCATTTACTATCGAATCTATGGGAATATCCGGGAAACCACGTCAGAACGCTGATGATCTTCGTGCTCTGGAACACCTGGAACAAACGGCAAAATTAATCGATGGTCAATGGCATGTGGGTCTGCCATGGAAGGATAGTTTTTGTAAAATGCCTGATTCTGAACGTACGGCACATATTAGGTTACGTAACCTGGAAAGAAAAATGTCTTGTAACACACAATACGCTCAGAGGTACCGAGATCGTATTAAGCATTTATTAGATAATAATTTTGCTACGGAAATATTAGATAAAATAAAAGTAAACAAAACATGGTACTTACCTCATTTTGGGGTGGACAACCCTAATAAAAAGAAGTTACGGCTTGTTTTTGACGCCGCGGCTAAATCGCATGGTGTATCACTTAATGATTACTTATTAACTGGTCCCGATTTGTTGGTGTCACTGTTAGGTATCATGCTACGCTTTCGAGAACACGAAATAGCAGTAGTAGCCGACATCAAAGATATGTTTTTAAAGGTTAAAATCTTACCTACCGACCAGGACGCTCTTAGATTTCTGTGGCGTGACAACCCTAGCGAGCCTATAAGAACGTACAAAATGACATCGCTAATATTTGGTGCGAACTGTGCGCCGTTCATTGCACAGTTCATTAAAAATAAAAACGCAATGCGTTATGAATCGTCGAAGCCTATGGCAGTTCAAGCTATTCGCGAACAGCACTATATGGATGATTATATAGATAGTCAACCGAATGAAAACACATGCATTGAATTAGCGCACGATATCATTAATATACATAAACAGGGGGGCTTTGAGATTTGTAACTGGCTGAGTAATAACAGGACCGTCTTAAATAACTTGCCTAAGCAATCGCTGTCCACTACGGCCGCTACTGTGACGATAGGAACGCGTCATAACGATGCTGAGGGCGAGCGCGCTTTGGGGGTAATTTGGTACCCCGACACCGACACCCTGGGTTTTGTCACTTCATTTAAACGTGTATCCAAAGAAATAATGGATGGTACAAAGTGGCCTACGAAACGCGAGTTATTAAAAGTGATTATGTCACTGTTCGATGTTTATGGTTTTCTTTCACCTTTCACTATAAATGGTAAATTATTACTTCAGGAAACGTGGAAGTCGAACGTCGATTGGGACGAATTAATAACGAAAGATATTCATAAAAAATGGTGTAAATGGTTAACGTTGTTAAAGTCAATTAATAGCATACGAATACCCAGATGTTATCAACGAGTGAATGCATCGACGATACGTCACACTAACGAAACCTCATTCATAAACTTAGCTGCGTCTACGCACACTTACGCGCCGACCGGCGACGGACGAGCAAACGATTGTTATAGTTGTTTACAACTTCACATTTTTTGCGATGCATCAATACAAGCTATGTGCTCGGTTGCTTACTGGCGTTGGGTGGATAATAATAAACAAATAAGAGTTTGTTTCGTGGCGAGTAAATGTCGAGTTAGCCCTGTAAAACCGGTAACAATACCTAGATTGGAATTGCAAGCAGCTGTGATGGCTGCACGATTAGCGAACACACTACAGTCCACACATCGAATAAAAACAGCTGATCGATACTTTTGGTGTGATTCCACGACGGTGTTGCAATGGATACACAACAACAAAAGGTCTTACAAACCTTATGTAGCTCACCGTTTGGGCGAGATCGACGAATTAACGCAAATTAATGAATGGAGATACGTACCTACTTCAATGAATGTTGCAGACAGAGGCACACGGGAGAACTACGACAGTCTACAGCTGGAGGGTGAGTGGTTTAATGGACCTACCTTTCTGTACGAGGCGGAGAGGTCATGGCCTACAAGTTCTGTTATACCTAGCGTCGATGAGTGTGACCTGGAATGTGTAACAAATATTTTACAAGTAGAACACTTACCTGAACACGCGGCTGTACCCGATCCGATGCGGTTTTCTTCTTGGATACGTCTCTTAAGAAGTATGTTTGCTGTTCTGAAATTTATAAGTAAATCTCGAAAAAGAGAAATTGATGAGTGTACTATCATGAAGGGTGCTGAAATTCAGCTTCTACGATATGCACAAACGCAATCTTTTAGTACAGAAATAAGTTTAATAAAAGGTGGAAAATGTTTAAATAAAAATAGTAAGCTACTTACGCTATCGCCATTTCTGGATGAAGATGGTGTGCTCCGCGTGGGTGGCCGCATAGATGTCGCTGCTGACGTTACCTACAGCATGAAGCATCCTGTAATATTAGATGGACGGAACAGAGTAGCTAGGTTAATAGTGCAGTATTACCATGTGAACGCGGGCCACGGCAACCAGGAGATGGTAGTAAACAACCTGAAACAAAAATAGTGGTTAATACGAATGAGACCTACAGTAAAAGAAATATCAAAAAAATGCATGCTCTGTAGATTAAGAAGAGTGAAACCTCAGATGCCGAAAATGGGTGACTTACCTTCTGCGAGAGTAGCTCATCATCAACGTCCTTTCACTCACTGCGGGATTGACCTTTTCGGACCTATGGAGGTTACAATAGGCAGACGAAGAGAGAAGCGGTATGGTGTTATTTTTACCTGTCTCACTGTGAGGGCAATTCATTTGGAGACAGTGTCCTCTCTCAGTACCGATTCTCTCATAATGGCTCTTCGTCGGATGGCTTCGAGGCGTGGTTGGCCTGCACATTTGTACTCCGACAATGGGACAAATTTGAGAGGGGCAGACGCTGAGCTTAAGAAGGCAGTAGCAGAACTCGACGAACAAACTCTGCAAACTACAGCAAGCATCCACGGCACGCAATGGACCTTCATACCACCAGCCAGCCCTCACTGGGGTGGGGCGTGGGAGCGCTTAATTCGAAGCGTCAAGGTTGCACTGAAGGTGGTCCTCAAGGAAAGAGCACCCAGAGAGGAGGTTCTTAACACTCTGATGGCAGAAGTGGAAGCTATGGTGAATGGACGTCCGCTGAGTCACGTGTCAGTAGAAGTTGACAGTAAGGAGTCTTTAACACCCAATCACTTCTTGCTCGGCTCATCATCACACTCACTACAAATGGGCAACTTCGACGATTCCGATTTGTTTCTAAGACGTCAATGGCGAATAGCACAGAGATTAGCAGATATGTTCTGGAGAAGATGGGTAATCGAGGTGCTACCTGAACTAATACCACGTCAAAAGTGGACTACCGAATTACGTAAACCCCTTCAAGTAGGGGACCTAGTGTTGGTCGTCGACCCTAATGCCCCGCGTAACGTTTGGCCACGAGGCATAGTCGAGGAAGTTTTCGCTGGCAAAGACGGTAGTGTGCGAGTGGTACAGGTTCGAACTCAGTTAGGTAGTTTTAAGAGATCTGTTGCTCGCGTCGCTAAAATCCCTCTGGATGAATGAGTGCTGCGGCAGCAGCACTGGGGTGGGGCTGTGTAAGCGACGCAATATAATATCTGTAGTCTATGTGTAAATATAATTTATTATGTTGGTAATACTTTAAATATTAATGTAAGGTATAGTGTAAGGTAGTTGAGTGAGTCGTCCAGTGACCGCCGCTGCGATCGGCACGTTTACGTTAAATCATTGTTAAGTCCTAAATCTATTCTAAATAAATTTATTCTCATCCACGAGTGTGTTTTATATCCGTTCAACATCCGACCGCCTACAACAGCTTTCACCAAGTATCTTTTTTTTAAAATAAATATACACAGTGAAATAAGAGCCTTTTTTTCCACATCAAGAACAAATGAAAACAAGCATTTTGTTTCTTATACATTGAATAAAGTTACAAATCATTAAAATACCTCAAGTAATCCAGAATTCGATTTGTTAAGGGCGTTTGCAATGACTTCATAATCGGTGGAGAGTTTTGCAAGACGGTTGAAAGTTATGAGGACCTCGAGTGGAATCCATCCATCATCAAGCTTTACTTGCTCTCGTAGGAACTTGTCTCTGGGGAGATTGAGATCACCTGAAAACAAAATTATAAATACAAATCAAAATTATAAATTTTGCAGGATTTTGCTAAATGTATTAAATTAAACAAATGCATTTTTTTGTGTTAAAATTAACCACGTCTCACTGGTACAACTGAAACCCATTAAACCTATCAATTCATTTATTTTTTTTAATTTACAACAGGAAAAGCATATATGAAATGTTTAAACTAAGTGATTAAATGAATCATGAATCATAAACTATATACTATCAATACTAAATTAATGGTCTTTACTAAACTTTGTTTAAAAACAACATAAATAACCACATTATATTAAGCATTATTAAGGCGCAAAATAAAACATTCTTCTTGAAGGTATTCGGGGAAGTTTAATCTAGTAACTGTACAGTGTACACTATACTTACACAAATGTATAAGGATGGTAAACAAAAAAATTACGATAAAAATAATTACTTACCAAAGTAATACTCCACTTGTCGAATAATGGCTTTTTCTAAATCGGTTTGCTCTTCTTCTGTACCGTTTTCCTTTTCATTACTCTCCTGTCCATTGCTAGGTGAGACCACGTTTTCTTCAGTCATATTGAAAGGAAATATTAAAATAATAGGACTCTATTTGCAAATATAATATGACGCAATTTATTATTTCGGCGACGACTATATCACGTAATATTGTGGGCTAAATATTGAACTTAAAACAATCTATCCACTGTTGTTAATAATTAAACAACTGAAAACACGTGTTAAAATATATTTTAAATCCACATGCGATCACCGGTGTGCTTTGGTGAAGCTTGCGGGGCCGGGGGACTGGGGAGCAGGGCTGCTAGGTCACAGATTATAATAGTAATATTTAGTATATATGTAGTGCACAGAGTACATTGAATATAATGTAGTGCTAGGTGCAAAAAAATTGTGATCGTACGCCAACGCCAACTACAAAAAAAATCGTATGCCAACGAAGTTTTGAAATAAAAAGATCGTACTAATGTATGATCGTATTATTGTACTCTAAGGATCGTACAGCCTTTTTAGTACTAAGTTCTTATTCTAAATTATTAAAATTCGTTTAGTTTTAGAAAATAAATGCAATAAAACTATTTGTTACATTAATACAAATCTTCTGTGGTCATATTTTTAACAAAATAATTTTTGGCTTAAACTTCGTACAATTTTCGTTCCTTCTTATTAATTTACTTGGCTAAGTGTACCATTGGATAAATTGTTTGTAAGTTTTGTTTTGATTAAATTAACTTCGCTGAATGCTCGTTCACAATCTGCACTAGAATGGGGCAAACATAACAAATTATTTTTTTAATAATTAACTGAGGTAGGGCACAGCAGGAAATTTCCTGCTCAAAATATGGAGCAGCCCGACTGGGGTAGTACCACTAGTACCTACTACCTCGACCTTACAGAAGACCACAGCTAAATAATACTGTTTTCAAGCAGTATTGTGTTCCTGTTGGTGAGAGCAGAGCTCCTGGGGGGATTGGGGATAGGGTCGGCAACGCGCTTGCGACGCTTCTGGTGTTGCAGGCGTCTATAGGCTACGGTCTTACGATCAGGTGAGCCGTACGCTTGTTTGCCGACCTAGTCCTAGTTACATAAAAAAAAGTTACATAAAAAAAACATCAGGGCCAATGTAAAGTTACATAAAAAAAGTTACATAAAAAAAAGTTACATAAAAAAGTAAATTTAAAGCAAATTGAGCCAGTGTTTTATAATTTTCAAATTGTTTTTTGATGACGTCCCAAAACTCGTCGGTATTCATAGTCAAATAAATTTTATCCAAAATATTAGGTTATTGACAAGTCGCAATTATTACCGAAAGACAAATTCGTAAGAATGTAATAGATCTCGTCACGCATTAAGTAGTTGGAGAATTCCCCGAAATTCATGATCATGCTTGTCGGTGGATGACGTTTGTTTCATTATAAAATGTTTCCAGGTATATAAAAATCGTACATTTTGCATACGATCTTGGTCTAGCGATCGTACATGAGTAAAAATGCCAAAAAATCGTATGAGTACGATTAAAATCGTACATCTGGCAGCCCTGCTGGGGAGTAGCCAAGCACAGATTTTATTATAGTAGCATGGATAGTAGTATAACGGATCCACACATTGGCCCCAACGCTCGTACCAACGTTGGACTGCAATTTCGTGAGGCGTACACACGTTGGCTAATAAACTAGGCCGGTTCCACACGTTGGCCCCAACGCTCGTACCAACGTTGGAATGTAAATTCGGAGAGGTGTACACACGTTGGCTATCAAACTATATTATTCTATTTTTTTTAAAGTGTCCCAATTGGTAAACAAATATGGCGTACTTACGACCATAGACAATTAGAGTAATGCTAGAGCTCGGACTAAGAATCAAAGATTTGATTCTCCTTGATTCTTAGTCCGAGTGCTAGAGTAATGCTCGGACTAAGAATTAAAGTCGCGAGATATAATATGAGTACTCGTATTTCCTTAGTTTGAAAATTTTAATAGTTAAAATCAATCACATCAATTTATTTAATTTACTTGTTTACAAGCAAATCTCGCGACAAGCTTTTATATCATATAGATTATGTGTAATGACTTTATAAGTAGATAGTAAAAGTTTTAAAGTAAAAATTTATTTTTTTCGTTTTAGTGCATTCAAATAAAAGCTTGTTTTTTAAAAAGGTTTTTTACATTTAATTTATTTTTGGCTTTTTAGTCGGTTGTCACGTCACTTTATTCAAATTATTCTTAGCAAGCCCTTTCATTTGATACCCATATTGTAAAAGTGCTCTAAAAATAACTAGTTCGCACTCAAAAGTCTAAATCCAATATGACATCACAAAGTTAACCATGCATTGTCATCCAAATTGAACCTGCATACAAAATTTCAGCTCAATTGGTTGCTTCAAAATTGAGTTGCAAGTTTTCACCCGAACAAACATACATACATACATGCATACATACAAACCATGCATTGTCATCCAAATTGAACCTGTATACAAAATTTCAGCTCAATTGGTTGCTTCAAAATTGAGTTGCAGGATTTCACACGAACAAACATACATACATACATGCATACATACAAACCATGCATTGTCATCCAAATTGAACCTGTATACAAAATTTCAGCTCAATTAGTTGAAGATATCTGCTTCAAAATTGAGTTGCAAGATTTCACCCGAACAAACATTCATTAAAGTTACACTGTTACATACATACATACATACATACATACATACATTGCAAGTTAAATAAAAGCTTGTAAAAAAAAATTGGATTGACTGGAATCTATACTAATATAATATTATAAAGAGGCAAAGTTTATAACTTTGTTTGTATATACGGGGTAATCTTTGCAAATACTGATCCGATTATGAAAATTCTTTCACTCACAGAAAGCTACACTATTCAGGAGTGATATAGGCTATATTTTATTGTAATTGAACATAAAATTCAGTAAAAATAATAAATCATAATAAATTCACAACCTTTTATCACAACTGATACTGATACTCATAACACATTGGCATAATCTGTGAGTTCTGTGACAAACTAAAAGCCAGCCAATTCAGACTAGGCTGTATGGACTATAGTCCTCTGCCTTTCCCTATTAGGGATAAATTTTAAAACAACAACAACAACAGCAGCCAGCTGCCAGCCAAAGTCAACTGTCAAAGTCAAACATAAGTCATAAAATAAGCCAAACAAATAGGGACACGGTATCGAATACAAAGTATCGATACTGTACTCATGAGTAGTATCGAATAAAAAGTATCGTACTCATAAAAGTATCGAAACAAAAGTATCGATACTTCTAGGTATCGAGTACAAAAGTACTCAATAGTTGGAATTGATACTTCAACTTCCAAAAAAAGAAGGTCGCTTCAAATTTCGTACAAATACTGAACGACTGTTTCCAAATATGTCAGTAACCCAAAAAAAAAATTGTGTTTGCTCGCAAACGAAAAAAAAACCGACTTCAATTACATTGACAAGTAATACAACGTAATAAGACGAAAAAATAGTCAAGTAAATACGCACTATTAAAGATTACTCAAAAATTTTCATTATTTAACGTTGTGTCCTTGTGTCCATTTTTTATAAGTATTTTTTTGAGAAAGCTGTACAACACATATTTATAAATTTTAGATGCCTGATGATGGTCCACTAAAGGATTGAAACGTCGCATGAATTTACACTTGGTGGTTTGATTGGCACCTTATGTCCACTTTCCTGTGAACCGTTAAAAAATTACTCAAAAAGTTGTAATCAGATCTCGATCTAATTTAAACAAGACTACATGACAAGTATTAGCTTTCGATTAAATTAAAAAATATCACAATCGGTACACCGAGTAAAAAGTTATGCGGTATATATAATACAACGTTGGTCAACGAAGAAGTAGTCGAGTAAATGCTATAGACTATTAGATATAACTCTAAAAGTTCTTGTCAGATCTCATTTAAATTGAAATGGGACCACATGACATGCAACACCTTTCAATTAAAATAAAAATCATCGAAATCGGTCCACCCGGTCAAAAGTTCTGAGCTAACATACATTAAAAAAATACAGTCCAATTGAGAACCTCCTCTTTTTTTGGAAGTCGGATAAAAAGGTGTGCTGTGTGGCTACGGCACTAAAGAATGTAGCCACCCCCTCTCTTCCCGTGGGTGTCGTAAGAGGCGACTAAGGGATAACACAGTTCCACTACCACCTTGAAACTTAAAAAGCCGACGGATGGCGTAATAACCATCCATGCTGGCTTTGAAATACACAGGCCAAAGATGGGCAGCAGCGTCTTCGGTGCGACAAAGCCAGCACTGCGGTCACCAACCCGCCTGCCCAGCGTGGTGACTATGGGCAACACACATGAGTTCGCGTCACAATGTCGGGCGCGAACTTGTGGCCTATGTCCAACAGTGGACTGTGATAGGCTGTAGTGGTGGTAGTGGTGGATAAAAAGGTCGTCGCTTCAAATTATCGTACAAATACTGAATAAATGTTTTCAAAATTTCAGGAAAAAGTGTAATAGTACTCATGTAAATTTTTCGATACGATACCTACCAAAAAGTACTCATTGAGTAAAAGTATCGAATGCAAAGTATCGAGTACTAAAGTATCGGTATCGAAAGGAAATGTACTCGATACCACAAAGTATCGATACTTTTTTCGTGTCCCTACAAACAAATTATAAAAGAAGAAGAAGAAAAAGAATAAAACAATATAACTCGTGAATTGAATATAACAATAAACAATTCGACACTTCGCTTTCGTGTGTGCTCCACTCCATCTCCACTCTACGTTACATTGGCGGAATCAACCGTGCCCCACTCGGGCTTCGCCGCCCTAGGCACTAGTGAAAGCCATTAATTCTAAATTATATGGAGACCAAAGAGTGTATATATTATATATAAATTAAATAAACATTACACAGTCAAAAGTGTTTAATATCTAGTATCTAGAACAGAGGGTGGATATTCAAAATGGGTGTTGGCGGTTTAACTTCGTATGTGAATAACAATCAAGATGTGCTTATGAAAAGTTTTTATTTACACAACACAAATCTCATTATTGACGGTTACAGTTTGTGCGCCCAGTTATACGGATTGATGAATAGTTTTCCAGCGTTCGGTGGAGATTACGACGAGTTCGCTTCATCTACAAGAACTTTCTTTAAAAACTTACGCAAATGCAATGTTACTCCGCATGTTATATTTGATGGTTGTCATGAGACAAAAAAATTGCACACCGTGTTTAGACGTTTGCTATGTAAGTTAAACCAAGCAGCTCGTGTGCATCCTACGATGCAGAATTATAAACATATTCTTCCTTTTTTACTAAGAGATGTCTTCAGAAAAGTTTTAAGTGATATGGAAATAAATTACACTATATGTAAGTTTGAAGCCGATAAAAATATAGCATCATTAGCAAGACATATCAACTGTCCAGTGTTGAGCTACGACTCGGATTTTTTTATATACAATGTAATGTACATACCATTTTATACATTACAATTTAATCCAAAATCATTAGACGAAAACGGCACTGAAGTGTTTGCTATGGAATGCAAAATTTTTAAAGTACAATATTTGTGTGATCACTTTAAAGGTCTTGATGAAAAGAATCTACCTCTAGTAGCAATGTTACTTGGTAATGATTATGTGGATAGAAGAATTTTCGTAAACTTCTTGTTTCATCTGAAATTGTGTGAAAGACAAGAAAGGCAAAGTGAAACCCAAAGACTTATACACAGTTTGTTTAATTGGTTACAAAATGAAACACTAGATTCGGCCATTGCAAAGATTTTAGGGAGCTTTAGGAAGGATCAAAGGCACGAAGTTTTTGCTATCATTAAAAATAATTATGAACAGTATATTTGTGATGTTCAGGCATTAAAGTATTTTGATAATATGGAACTTGATTATCTTCCTGAAACAAGTCCTATAAAGCCTAATATGGAGATGGAAATTGTAAGTGATAGTACTGATTTTGCAGTTAAATTTGGTTACGATGAGGAATGGTTATGGCAGGGCGATGAAGCTATTACTTTTCACAAATTTGAATCAATTCCTGATTGGTTTGCAGAGAAAATTCACTGTGAGAAAATACCCCCTGTTTACCTAAATCTTTACGCACATCATTTACAAATTTGTAATCCACAGCCAGAGGATTTTACAGAAAGGGATAGTTTCCTGTGCTCTTTATCCATAGTTAGGTTGGCATTTGATATTCTAACAGATTTCTCTTATGACTACTGTTTCTATTTTTCCAGAGCAAAGGATGGATATAAAAGAATAAAAATAAGTAAACAATATTCAATTCCGAGACCATTTGATGTATCTTTTGAAGAAATGAATGATGAACAATTGAAATTATGCTTTAAATATTTTCTACACTTTAAACTTTCAAATTTCGACTTGCAATTGATTGAGATGCTCCCATCAGATTTTCAGCTCTTTATGATATCTATGCTTTGGTGGACATCTACCTGCAGTGTTCCCGAAGCCCACGTTCACTCTTTGATTATGTCATACATAACATTAGAGGTCATTGATGAAAAGACTGAAACAGCTCGAGGGAATTGCCTTTTCAACAATAGACATGCTAAAAAACTTGAGGAAATTAGAAAGAACAAAATTACATATGAAGCTGCAGAAGATGAACTATTTCTTAATAAAAATAAAGTACAATATGATGACTGCCTCATTGCAGCAAGTGAGATTTTAAAACTTTTTGAAATTGATGACTCTATACGGAAAAGTCCTAATAGTTATGACATTAAGAAAATACATTCATTCGCCCAGTTTCAGTGTGTTCTACATCAAATGAATTCTTTAAACACACTATGTTCTACACCATTTGAATCAACAATTTTTTCCAAAAGTTACAACGGAATCTTGATATATAATATAGCCTTAAAGTTGCAGAAATATCCCGATCCTTTAAGTTTTTTTGATGAATACATAAAAGGTGCTACAACAGTTTTACTATTTTACAAAAGTATTTATTCTATTTATAAGAAGTTATTAACAAAAATGCGCTTGTCAACAGTGCAATGGTCTAAATTGAAGAGAAAAACCAGGTGGGACTAAAAATGATCTAATAGAGTATTTTAAGTAGGATTTATTATAGTTACAGAAGAAGTACAAAGATTAGAAAATGATAAACCCGCTCAATTTTATCATAGACTGTCAATTATTGAATTAGAAATAGATTATAATAATGTATATTTTTAAGCCCGAAGACATGTTTATAATACAAAGGAGTTGAATAATAATGTACCTTTTATTGTGAAAGAGATTGCCTGATGTTATAATATAATACTTTAATAAAAATTTGGTGGATTTATTTACTTGTCTAATATAATTTAGTTCCTTTTAATTTTTATTAATCCTATAGTTCTTGGTTAACTAATCCAGATGTGTTTTTAAATAAATACTTTTCTTTTAAACTAGTAAAAATTGATAAGAAAGCCAGAAATATAATGCAAACCATAATACATACATGTAGAATTGTAGATATGTCATAATAAAAGGACTTAATTTTAATATTTACGTTTATTTATATAGTGATGGCTATAAGATAAGTGAATCTTGATAAAACAGACATGTTTGGAAGTTATATCATCTAAAAATTAACAAAAAAAGAAAACCAATAAATTTAAAATAATTTATGACAAAGATTATCTACTTAGTCTATTATCTATTAGTTTATATCATATACTAGCTGACCCGGCGAACTTGGTACCGCCTAACAGTCGATTCTTTAAAATACTTATCCTTCCCGGAACCCCTCCTCTAACGCTTAAACTTTATGTTATGGTATTAAAGTTCAAATTGACTTAAGTATTATTACAAATCTTTTGTATGGGAATAGAAAAGTGTTGTTTTTAGACTTTTTCAGGGAATTTTTTTAAATTTTTCTCCGTAACAACCATCCTCGTAGTTCAAGGAATATTATAGAAAAAGAATTAGCGAAATCGGTTCAGCTGCTCTCGAGATTTGCGCTTAGCAACACATTCAGCGATTCATTTTTATATACAGACTGTCCCGCGATAAAGTGCAACCCCGAAAGGGGGTGAAACTAGACCATAAATTATCGACAAAAAACATAGAAAAAACTTTTTAAAAAAAATATTTTATTTCTTATTGACGAATTAAGATTTTTATATCTTACGTAGACTCTATGTACAAAAAATGATGATTTCTTCCAAAGTAGTGGGTCGATTACTTTAAAATAAAATAAAATATTACGCCACGTACTTGGCGGTAAGGATAAAATAAAAATTAGCTCGCAAAAAAGTTGCATTATGTCTTTAACTATGCTTCTTGTGAAAAAAAATCCATTTTTTATGACTGTTTTTTTCAATGATCTCTAATTTTCTCAGAATTATGCCCCCAATACCAGGAAATTTTATGATTTCTTATTATACCATATTGCCATTCAAATAAAAAAAAAAATTACGCCTGTATCCCAAAAAACACGTACAAAAATCATCATTTTTTGTACAAAGAGGCTACATAAGCTATATAAAAATCTCAATTCGTCAATAAAAAAAAAAAAAAAAATTTTAATTTTTTTCTGTTTTTTGGCGATAATTTATGGTCTAGTTTCACCCCCTTTCGGGGTTGCACTTTATCGCGGGACACCCTGTATATAGAGATATATTAAACGAGCAATTCTTGTATAAATATATACAGGGTGTTAGGGGAATGGTTAGCCATAGAGGTATGTTGGGTAGGGGGGGTCATTTGGAACCTATTTAGGCTAACTTACCTATATGCAAAGTGTTACGGATTTTTTTTATGATTATTTTTTCATTTTTCGAAAAAAGTGCCGAAAATTAGTGGTTTGACCATCATATCTTTTTTGTTTATTGATATATCAACGCCATTTCATTTTTGTTTTGATCATCAATACATTGCGCATGTAAAATAAATGTGATTTAATTTAGAAAGCATCTACAAAAAAAAATTATGGGCCAAAGAAATCCTGACAGAGACAAAAAGTAAATCAAACCTTCAAGTTTAGGTATAAATTAAAAAAAATTAAAGCCTCCAGACAATTTAAAATAAATTAAAAAATTACTCTAGTTAACACTGTTTTAAATAATATTACTTTCATTCACCTACCTTACTTACTTTTTTTTTAAATGATGAAATAACGAAATGGTTTCTACCTGAACCCGCACTCTACGCTGACAATTATAACAATAATTGTTACTACGCAGGGCGGTATGTCCCTGTACAGCACATGGTAAACTACCTGCTGTCTCTTTTTATCTTGGAATTTGGGGTATGAGTTTCCACGGGCACCACAAATGTCTCTCATAGGGTGAAATTAATGCCGGTAGATATCAAAATAAAAAAAATCATAAATCGAGTAACAAATTTATTTTATTTTTATAAATACAGTGAATTCTGTCGTGAATTTCCACAATCTACATTACTGGAAATAAGGATGATCTTCAAATAAGGATGTAAATCCTCGCTTGATGAGAGCAGACAAGATTTTTTTTTTATAATAAACGCTTCACACTCGACGGCCCCCAGTAGGATTTTCTCCTGTGTCGGGGGTCTGGAAACACACACAATACACAAGCACAAACGCCCAGACCACAACAATACAAATATCTGCCGTGAGCGGGAATCGAACGCGTGACCGCCAGCGCATCAGCCAGTGCTGTGACCGCTACGCCAACATGTCGCCAAAGTCAAGATGGTAGTTTACCATGTGCTATACAGGGACATACCGCCCTGCGTAATAACAATTATTGTTATAATTGTCAGCGTAGAGTGCGGGTTCAGGTAGAAATCATTTCGTTATTTCATCATTTAAAAAAAAAGTAAGTAAGGTAGGTGAATGAAAGTAATATTATTTAAAACAGTGTTAACTAGAGTAATTTTTTAATTTATTTTAAATTGTCTGGAGGCTTTAATTTTTTTTAAATTTATACCTAAAATTGAAGGTTTGATTTACTTTTTGTCTCTGTCAAGATTTCTTTGGCCCATAATTTTTTTTGTAGATGCTTTCTAAATTAAATCACATTTATTTTACATGCGCAATGTATTGATGATTAAAACAAAAAAGAAATGGCGTTGATATATCAATAAACAAAAAAGATATGATGGTCAAACCACTAATTTTCGGCACTTTTTTCAAAAAATGAAAAAATAATCATAAAAAAAAATCCGTAACACTTTGCATATAGGTAAGTTAGCCTAAATAGGTTTCAAATGACCCCCCCTACCCAACATACCTCTATGGCTAACCATTCCCCTAACACCCTGTATATATATATATATATATATATATATATATATGTATATTCTGAATCTCGGAATCAGCTCCAACGATTTTCGTGAAATTTAGTATGCAGGGGATTTCGGGGGCGAAAAATAGATCTAGCTAGGATTCATTTTTAGAAAATGTCATTTTATCCCTGTTTTTAGGCAATGAAAAAATAACTAAGAATACGAAGGTAAATTTCGCCATTGTTTATACAGTTGTAATAGCTCAGGTAGGAGGAAGACGGCCGGTGTTGCATCGAGTAGACCCGGGTTCAAATCCTTACGTTTCCAGATCGTTTTTTTTTTTCATTTACACTCGTGATTTTTTATTTAAATAACGAGTTTATATTTATTTACTAAAAATACCGAGCTAAGCTCGGTCACCCAGGTACTATTATATAAACGATAAACGATTCAGCCTGTAATGTCCCACTGTTGGGCATAGGCCTCTTCCCCATGTAGGAGAAGGATCGCAGCTTAATCCACCACGCTGCTCTAATGGGGGTTGGCGGATATATTCCCTACTATGAGTAACAATCGCTATCAGGTGTACATGATAACAACTGGAGTCCGGGACCGACGACGGCTTAACGTGCTCTGCGAGCCACGGTGGGGAGACCCACAAGGACTGCACAAACACCCAGACCACGGCAAACATCTGTATGGCCAATACAAATGTTGTCGTGCGGGGATCGAACCCGCAACCGCCCGAGCATCAGCCAATCGCAATCCAGTGCTGTGACCGCTGCGCCAACGCGGTATACAATATATAATTATATATTAATATATTTCAGCATGCATTCAAATGGAAGAGTCTCCTGGATCTGTACTAAAAATATGCGTTTCGCAAGCATAAATTCTAGTCCGTTTTCTATTTTTTTTTACATTAATAACGAAACGTATGTAGAACCCATACACTACGTGACCGGTCAAGGGGGGGGGGGGGGGGTAAAAATACCACTTGGACACAAGGCGGGGGGAGTGGTCTTAGGGCCCGTAAACGATCAAAAAATAATTTGTTGAATTTTACGTGTTTGTCAAATTATTTGATCGTGTGCGAGTGTGTGTGCGAGCTTGTTTGATGTGTTTGTTTATGAAAACATGAAGTATGACAAATTATTTGATCGTTTACAGGGGGCCCTTTAGATTTTCGTCACGTACTCAATAATCTAGAAAAATTACGCTTTTTTTGAATTTAAATGCGATTGACATTTATTTCGTACTACGGAACGACTATTTTCTGACAATAAAATATTTTTATCAATAGGTATTCTTAATATATTTATAAATTACACGTCACATAATTTTATATGTTGTTTGTCCGCCATGGACTCCTAAACTACTTAACCGATTTTAATCTTTGCACACCGTGTGCAGTTTCATCCAACTTGAAAGATAGGCTATATTTTATATCGTTATATATAATTATTATCTTTAAAAAAACCGTGTTTGCACGCAAACAAAAAAGACTGACTTCAATTACATCGACAAGTAACACAACGTAAGACGAAAAAATTGTCAAGTAAGTAAATACGCGCTATCAAAGATTACTGAAAAAGTAGTAATCAGATCTCAATCAAATTTAAACAAGACTACATGACAAATATTAGCTTTCGATTAAAGTAAGAATCATCAAAATCGATAAACTCAGTGAATAGTTATGCGGTTTAATACAACGTAGGTCGACGGAAAAGTAATCAAGCAAATACGCATTATTAGATATAACTTTAAAAGTACTCGTCAAATCTTAATTAAATTTAAATGGGACCACATGACACACAACATCTTTCAATTAAAACAAAATTGATCGAAATCGGTCCACCCAGTCAAAAACTCGAAAGTTCTGAGCTAACATACATTAAAAAAATAGTCGAATTGAGAACCTCCTCCTTTTTTTGAAGTCGGTTAAAAATAAGGCGGTACGATGTTCGCCAGGTCGGCTAGTGTATAGCAGATAAGATATAGCAGATCCGACTTTACTTGAAATAATATACTGTGTGAAATGTAATGTTACTGTCTTGTTGACATAATTATGTTGACTTTGGATTTGATTTGACATCGAAACGAAATCTAACCTGATAAATTTTAATTTGCTATTTTGCTTACAGCTTACAGCGAATTAAAATGTTAAATAAAATACTAACTAAATAAGAAAATATCAAATTAAAACAGTGATTTGGTATTGAAAATGGGTGTTCGTGGTTTAACTACGTACGTAAATAACAATCAAGACGTGTTTATGAAAAGACATTATTTACACGACACAAATCTTGTTATAGACGGTCACAGTTTGTGCGCCCAGCTATACAGATTGATGAATAGTTTTTCAGCATTCGGTGGAGATTACGATAAATTCGCTTCATCTACAAGAACATTCTTTAAAAACTTACGCAAATGCAATGTTACTCCGTATGTTATTTTCGATGGTTGTCACGAAACAAAAAAATTAAGAACTGTTTTTAATCGTTTGAAATCAAAATTAAGCAGTACGTCTCGACTGGATCCTGTGACGCAGGACAGCTTACAAATTTTCCCCTTTCTACTCAGAGATGTCTTGAGGGAAGTGTTAAGTGACATGCAGGTAAATTACACAATTTGTGAGTTTGAAGCTGATGACGATATAGCGTCATTAGCAAGACATATGAACTGTCCAGTGTTGAGCTACGACTCAGATTTTTTTATATACAATGTATTATACATACCTTTTAATACATTAGACTTAAAACCAAAACCAGTAGACGAAAATGGTATAAAGTTTCATGCGATGGAGTGCAAAATTTTCAAGGTTCAGTATATATGTGAGCATTTTGGTGGCCTCAATGAGGAACTACTACCTCTACTAGCAACGTTACTTGGTAACGACTATGTAGAGAAAAAAGTTTTTCGAAAGTTCTTTTCCCAGTTGAAATTGTGTAAAAGTAAGAAAAAGAAAAATGAACAGCAAAGGAGCATACACACTCTGTTTAATTGGTTACAAAATGAAACACTCGATTCAGCCATTGCAAAGATCTTAGGAAGACTCAAGAAACACCAAAAGGATAAGGTTTTTGCTACTATTAAAAAAAGTGTTGAAGGATACAACAACAATAATTGTAAGTCATTAAAATATTTCAATATACCAGAATACGATTCTGCTTTTAAAAAAAGTCTTGAAATGCCTACTGTTGAGGAGGAGAATGATAATTCTGATGATGACACTACTGATGTGTCAGTGAATTCTGATGAAGATGACGAAGATTCACAGGAGGATGACGAAACAATTTTTGAAGAGCAATTCGAACTGATTCCTACATGGTTTGCGGAGAAAATTCGTAGCAATAAAATACCTTGTGTCTACCTAAATCTTTATGCTCACCACTTACACTTTTGTAATCCACAGCCTGAAGATTTTACAGACAAAGATTGTTTTCTTAGCGTTTTGCCCATATTAAGATATGCATTTGATATTCTAACTGATTTCGCTCACGAGAACTGTTTGTATGTTTGCAGAGAAAATTGTTCTTATAAAAGATTACAAGTCGGTAGAGAATATTCAATTCCAAGACATATAGAAGTATCTTTCAAAGAAATGAATGATGAGCAATTGAAATTATGTTTTACACATTTTCTTGATTTGAAACTTCCAAATTTGGACATGTCATTGATAGAAATGTTACCATCAAATTTTCAGCTCTTTATGATCTCTTTGCTTTGGTGGATATCTACCTGCAGTGTACCTGATGCCCATGTTCACTCCTTAATAATGTCGTACATAACATTAGAGGTCATCGATGAAAAAACTGGAACAGCTCGAGGACATTACCTCTTCAACAACAGACACGCTAAAAAACTTGAGGAAATTAAGAAAAACAAATCTTCATACAAAGTTGATGAAGATGAACTATTTCTTAATAAAAATAAAGTACAATATGATGACTGCCTCATTGCAGCAAGTGTAATTTTAAAACTTTTTGAAATTGATGACTCAATACGGAAAAGGCCTAAAAGTTATGACATTAAGAAAATACATTCGTTTGCCCAGTTTCAGTGTGTATTACATCAAATGAATTCTTTAAACACCCTATGTTCTGCACCATTTGAAACAACAACTTATTCTAAAAGTTACAATGGCATATTGATATATAATATAGCATTGAAGTTGGAAAAACATGCAGATCCTATAAGTTTTTTTAATGATTACATAAAAGGTGCTACTACTGTATTATTGTTTTATAAAAGTATATGTACTGTTTATAAGAAGTTGTTAGATCAAATGAATTTGTCAACAGTTAAATGGTCTAAAAAGAAAAGAAGGAGCAGGGGTAAAAAGGATTTAAATAATGATATAACTTTTATTGTTAAAGGTTTTGAATCTGATGTTATAATATAATATTGACATGAACGTTTGGTGGTTTTATTGATTATTTTATTTTATTGATTTTTAGACATTTATTTTTTAGTCTACTAATCTGAAATTTATTCATCTATGTACTACTCCACATTTTTTTTTATTAGTTAGTTGAAAGCTCGACCTTATATCACAGCCAAATAGAAGATCACATCTAAATATTCCTGCTCTCAAGAAGTGTAGTATGGTGGGCAAGGGCGGATCCAGGGGGGGGGGTCATGGGGGTCATGACCTCCCCCTCTGGGATGGGTCCAGGACCTAAATGGACCACTAATTAAAATTGTTAAACAAGATTTTTGTTACAATATAGATAATTTGAAGTACAGTAGGTACTTACATCTCTTCTCTATATAATCTCTATATTATATATAAAAATGAATCGCTAAATGTGTCTTTGTTGTGCAAATCTCGAGAGCGGCTGAACCGATTTTGCTAATTTTTTTTAATAATATTCTTTGAAGTACGTTGATGGTTGTTAGGCGGGCTTGTTACGGAGAGAAAAATTTAAAAAAATCCCTCAAAAAGTCTAAAAACAACACTTTTCTATATTCCCATACAAAATATTCGAAATAATAATTAAACGTCAATTTGAACTTTAATACCATAACATAAGGTTTTAGTGTTAGTGAAGAGGTTCCGAGAAGGATAAGTATTAAAAAAAGTAAAAAACGACTGTTAGGCGGTACGAAGTTCGCCGGGTCAGCTAGTTATATATAAAAATGAATCGCTAAATGTGTTGCTAAGCGCAAATCTCGAGAGTGGCTGAACCGATTTTGATAATTCTTTTTTTATAATATTCCTTGAAGTGCGAGGATTGTTATTACGGAGAGAAAAAATTTAAAAATTGCCTATAAAAGTCTAAAAACAACACTTTTCTATATTCCCATACAAAAGATTCGTAATAATACTAAAAAGTCAATTTGAACTTTAACTGTAGGCGGTACGAAGTTTGCCGGGTCAGCTAGTAAATTAATAAAATACCTACTTTTCACCTGTATCTATCACGACTGTGACCCCTTCCCTGGCGCCAAAGCTGGATCCGCCCTTGATGGTGGGTAAGGTGGCCAGAGCTCGTAGACAGGGTCAACCGTCAAGGATAACGCGCTTGCGATGCTTTTCTGTTGCAGGCTACGATAACAGCTTTCTATCAGGTGGACTGTACGCCCAGATACGCATAGATCCAGATGTGTGAAAAATCACTAAATATTAAAACAAAATCTCCCCACGTCTGCCTGTCTGTATAAAATGTTTAGTCCTACTTAAAAACTGGATTTTCGTGTAGTTTTTAACATTAGGCAGGTATTAGGGTGTAATTTGTTAAGGTATTGTTGTAAATGAGCTGAATCCATTTGAAAAAAAAAACTGAGTGATGAAATCATTTCTCTTTTATAATCATATAAATTTTTATCTATAGGTATAGGTACGTCACAAGCAGCCTACGACGACGCCCGGACCCCGGTCTGTTGAATCTAATCATATTAAATATAGGTACACATGATATCAGTCTCGACACTACAATTCGACTCGTCAATAACAACTCGACAATACAATTGATTATATATATAACTAGCGACCCGCCCCGGCTTCGCACGGTTGCAAAAATGATCAGTGTTTCTCTACTATATTACGCATGTATTATACATATAAACCTTTCCCTTGAATCACTCTATCTAATAAAAAAACTGCATCAAAATCCGTTGCGTAGTTTTTAAGATCTAAGCATACATACAGACAGGCAGACAGACAGCGGGAAGCGACTTTGTTTTATAATATGTAGTGAAGGTACATTGAATATGAGATAGTTCTGGTAAAATATGTTTAAATACAGAAATACAAAAAACTATTCAATTAAATAGGCGTTATCAAAGATTACTCAAAAATTCCTTATCAGATCTCGATGAAATTTAAATGGAACTATGCGACAAGCACCAGCTATCGAATAAAAAAGATCCATCGAAATCGGCCCACCGAATCAAAAGTTCTGAGGTAACATACATTAAAAAATTTAGTCGATTTGAGAACCTCCTTTATTTGAAGTCGGTTAAAAAGGAATTCTGCTTCTTCAAAGTTACCTTCGATTCTAATGTTAAAGTTTATCATATCTAAGAATGTATATTATTACCCGCGGTTTCGCTCGCATTAAATTTTTTTAAATAAAAAGTATCCTAAGTATGTTACTCTTCTAATACTTAGGTACCTCCAAGAATATGTGTACAAAGTTTCATGATGATCGGTTATGTAGTTTTCGCGTGAAAGCGTAACAAACAAACTTAAATTCACTTTCACATTTATAATATTATTATTATATATACCTATAATATATATTTTAGGTATAGATATGTAAATATATTTTAGCCTTTAAGTACCTACTCTTCAAGAGTATCCTTTGTCTTTGTAAAATGAAATGTTGGTTATCGAATTATCGATTTCACAATCTACTGATTACATTTGTTAGTCATATCAGTAGGCAATGTTCTGTCATTTAAAACAAATACGAGAAAAGAGATAGGTTGTTTTATTTTTAATATAAATTAAACAATATCTTATTGTTCCGTAAAATGGACGAAACTACTGCAGATGTATCATTCAATCGGAATCCGTCTAATTCAAGGTAATAAGCATTTATTACTAGGTATTTAAAAGTTAGATAATTTTCTTTGTAACAAAAAGTTCTTATAGTGCGTTGTAAATGATTTGTTTTATTGTTAGTCAGAAAAGTTGTTCATATAGGTATTGATCAAAATCTTTTCAATGTAATATCTAAATTAAAACCAGAGATGAGCCGTAGTGATGTAATGGTCTAAGATCCGAGAAGGTAAATCTTCCCTCATCTGTTAATTATGAAACAATTTTTTATAGGATTATTTCAATATTGTGAATTTATAAAAACAACCTCTGCCACCATAATTAACAGATGAGGGAAGATTTTGTTATATTCCGGATCTTAGACCATAACGAATGTTGGATTTATCACATTCGTGAATGCGAATGCGAAAAATTGTCTATAACATTTGCGAATATGAATTTCGACTTTTCAAACAAAGTCCGCTTAAAAGATGTGAAATTTTGTATAGGTCATATTTGAACCAAACATATTCGAGCCAAGACAGGTTGAATATCTCATTTTTGTTATAATGAGGAGGTTATAGAGCGGCCGGTACCATCTAATGGTAAATGTTTATCGTCGCTTATGGAAATCTGCAAATGTAGAAGAGGCGCGAATGAGTCCCCAGCCTTTAAGGAAAATATGTCTCAAAGAAAACAAGGGGCCTCCTTGAGGAGAAACACGCAATGGTATAGATCTTCAATAACAGGTTAAATTGGACAAAACTAAGTCTGCCTCATTCGGAGGCATGCTCCAAGGAGGTCTCGATTTCAAACATAAATTGTAATCTGTCCCCCACTACCACCTGAGGCACATTAACCAGCCAATGTATAAAGCATCACACGTACTGTCATCAGCATAGCATCGAATATTGCTGCTTTGAAACATCCGCGTAACGTCGCAGAATAAACAGTGGGGGTGAAAGCACTGAACCAAGAGGACTTTAGCGTTAACGGGC
This sequence comes from Melitaea athalia, assembly GCA_905220545.2. Lineage (NCBI taxonomy): Eukaryota > Metazoa > Arthropoda > Insecta > Lepidoptera > Nymphalidae > Melitaea > Melitaea athalia. The sequence continues at coordinate 3,819,100 of HG992179.1, forward strand.
ATGGCTTCAGACCCCACTCTGCTGACATGAACATTGCTCTTACTTTCAACAGCGGTTGCCCAGCGAAAGCTCAACAGTCAAGTCTGTGTTAGCCTGTACCATCCTACTGCTGAGCATAGAGTTTTCTTTTTATATAAATATTTTATTTTACTCTATATGAGTAATCTTAAGGTGCTCTTCTAGGTACAGTGGGAAAATTCAGAATCTTGACCGAAAAAAATGATCACACAAATAGGTACAGATAACAGCGGAAATTAAAACCACACAATCGGTGTCTTACATGCACTACTAAACCAGAATGGTTGTTTTTATTAGAATATAAGTAAATAACAGATATATGTCTTATCAGTAGTATTATGATTCCATATCTATCATGATAAAGTAAAAAATAAAAATATTCGCGAATTATTCGCATCGTTTCGCGCGAATGCGAATGCGAATAATAAAAAATCGCGACTATTAAAGAATGCAAATGTGCGAATACGAATATTCGCTAATCACTAGAGCAGAGTATGACTCCGATCGTCTTTTCACATTTATAGTATAAAAATATATACTTTTATGGTTCAATCAACTATTCTTTGTAAAAACGTTGTCCCTACACTTAATATCTATCTATGAATAACTCACAAAACTATAATCATTTACCAAATTTAATATCATAAACAGTCTTTAGAATACGATCACGATTCATCCTGTAATATCCCACTGTTGGGCATAGGCCTCTTCCCCGTGTAGGAGAAAGATCAGAGCTTAATCCACCACGCTGCTCCAATGCGGGTTGGCGGATATATTCCCTACTATGAGTAACGATCGCTATCAGGTGTACATGATAACAACCGGGACCGACAGCTTAACGTGCTCTCCGAGGCACGGTGGGGAGACCCACAAGGACTGCACAAACACCCAGACCACGGCAAACATCTGTATGGCCAATACAAATGTTATCGTGTGCGGGGATCGAATCTGCAACCGCCCGCGCAACAGCCAATCGCAATCCAGTGCTGTGACCACTGCTCCAACGCGGCGTCAGTTTAGAATACACAGCATTGATATTAGACGGCATTTCATTATCTAGATTCAATTATTTTTAATTTTTTTAATGGCAAAGTTACCACTAAAAAAAATTAAAAATAATTGAAGTTGACAAGATCTCCTTTCCATACAAATAATTGTTGTCCCCATGACTAGTTCAGTTATTCATTGACGCATTAATTTAAAAATATTATATATAATATAATTGTGTTTGCTCGCAAACGAAAAAAAAACCGACTTCAATTACATCGACAAGTAATACAACGTAATAAGACGAAAAAATAGTCAAGTAAATACGCGCTATTAAAGATTACTCAAAAAGTTGTAATCAGATCTCGATCTAATTTCACGAAGACTAGATGACAAGTATTAGCTTTCGATTAAAGTAAGAATCATCAAAATCGGTACACCGAGTAAAAAGTTATGCGGTATAATACAACGTAGGTCGACGAAAAAGTAGTCAAGTAAATACGCATTATTAGATATAACTCTAAAAGTACTTGTCAGATCGTATTTAAAAATAAATGGGACCACATGACACGCAACTCCTTTCAATTAAAACAAAATTGATCGAAATCGGTCCACCCAGTCAAAAGTTCTGAGCTAACATACATAAAAAAAAAAATACAGTCGAATTGAGAACCTCCTCCTTTTTTGAAAGTCGGTTAAAAAACACATTAAGTTCCATTTTTTATCACAATCTATAATACTTTCCAAACCCATTTACATGTTTCTCAGATTTTTAATGTTTAATTTTAGTATTAAAAAAAATAAATAACAAACTGTGCCCCCAAATTTCTTTCTAAACTGCTGTCCACTAAGTTGGGGCCTTTGAAAGTTCTAAAATAAAAACAAAAATGGCCACTTTAATCCTAATAATATTTACAGGTTTAGTAAGCTGACGTACCTATATAATGTTGAGACATTTATCAGTGTTTATACATTACAATTGTGTTTGCTAGCAAACGAAAAAACCCGACGTCAATTACGTCGACATTACTTGTAACGTAACGTAAGTAGACGAAAATAAAACCGGCCAAGTGCGACTCGGACTCGCGCACGAAGGGTTCCGTACCATTGACTAGGTAATATATATTTAAATATATGTATTATATAAATATCGAGCAAAAATAGGTAAAAAATTGCGTTTTTTGTATGGGGGCCCCCCTTAAATATTTATTTTATTTTATTTTTAGTATTTGTTGTTATAACGGCAACAGAAATACATAATCTGTGAAAATTTCAACTGTCTAGCTATAGCCGTTCTCGAGATACAGCCTGGTGACAGACGGACGGACGGACGGACGGACGGACGGACGGACGGACAGCTAAGTCTTAGTAATAGGGTTCCGTTTTTACCCTTTGGGTACGGAACCCTAAAAATTAACAAACATACTAGTTGTCACTACGATTTTCGAAGGTTTTCTTCGATTTCTCTGCGATTCCATCATCAGATCCTGGTTTCCTTATCATTTTATTTTATTTTTATTTTTTTTATTTATTAGGAAAACAAACAGTGTTTTATTACAAAAGAACATAACTAAATTAAAACTAAACACCAATTACATGTTTTCACAATTAAATTACAAAAGAATAGCTTGTTCACCTGACACAGTTGTATTAAAATGATAAATGCCACCTACGGATCAGTTCGAGAGCCGTCAAACCAAGTGTTCGCTAAAGTAGTTTTGAAATGAAGTGTTGAAGAAGTAAAGAGATCAAGCTGAGTGGACGCCACCACACTGTTCAAACTTTTAGTTGCACGAATAAAGAAAGAGTTTTGTCTATAATTGGATGCGGACTGCGGAATGTCCAAACATAAAGGTTGCCTAGATGTTTTATAAGGCACCCTCAAGTTAATCTTTGAGAGTAAATGCGGAGAATCTACATGGTTTTGAGCAATTTTTACTAGGAAGACAACGTCGGCAATTTGTCTCCGTTCCTGTAAGGGTAGTAAATGGTGTCTACGGCATCTTGCCTCATAATTGCAATCGTTGATTCCCAGCCTGTACTGTAGATATTTCAAGAATCTACGCTGTATGGACTCAATCCTATCAATGTAGAATTGTAGACGTTATAACGTGGATTCCACACCTGTGAGCAATACTCGAGAATACTACGCACCAAAGAACAATAAAGAACCTTAATTACCTTTATACTATTGAATTGGGAACTTGACCGAAAAACAAAGCCCATAGTTTTATTTGCCTTTTTACAGATCTGGTCTATATGCCTTTCGTATGTTATTTTTGGATCATGCATAATACCCAGATCACGGATCTCATTTACCCTGTGTAACACCTGATCTGTAAACTTATATAGAGTTTTCACGTATTTAAATTTGCGAGTGAAAGTCATGCAGTAACATTTCTGAATGTTTAGCTGTAAGTTATTACGAAGGCAGTATTGCTCGAAACGTTCCAAATCCTCCTGTAACAGCGTAGAATCGCATAGTGAATCAATCTTTTTAAATATCTTCATGTCGTCGGCGTACAGAAGAAAGTTAGAGTGTTGGAAACAGGAGGCTACATCGTTTATAAAAACATTAAAAAGTAAGGGCCCCAGCAATGACCCCTGGGGAACTCCAGAAGGGACATTATTCCAGTTTGATGAGAATCCATTCACTACTACTGCTTGCGATCTTTTTTCAATGTAGGAGGTAAACCATCGGTATAAATTACCATGAATTCCAGCAAAGAGGAGTTTTTGTAGTAATATTTGATGATCAATGCAATCAAAAGCTTTGCTAAAATCTGTGAAAATAGCGTCAACTTGACCCCCAGAATCCATGCTAGCTGTTACAAAATCTGTGAAAGATAAGAGATTAGACAAAGTAGAACGCATCGCTAAAAACCCATGCTGTTCTGGAATAAAAAATGATGATAATGATTGATAAACTTGAGAATACACTATGCGTTCAAACACTTTAGCAAAGAGGCATCATGGTACCTAAGTTGGGATATCTCCTTTCCGACAAAAAAAGAACTATCAAAACCGGTTCATAAACGACGAAGTTATCCTCGAACATCGATACATTAAAAAAATATATTCGAATTGAGTAACCTCCTCCTTTTTTGAAGTCGGTTAAAAATATCAATGAACGCCAGAGGATGATGCAATCGTAATTCGTAATCCACTATTTTGTTTGTCCCGTTAGGGCTTAGGCGTTAGTACCACGCAACTCGTTTAAGGAAAAAGCTGTGTTAATTAAGTGTCTCCTAGTTTTGAATCAAAAAGTGGTAAACATACATTATTTTTACTTATTTGTAATTACTTGCATATTGTTTTGATTATGTCTTTATTTACAATACTAGGAAGCAATTTCGTGTTTATTTTATAAGACAGCGACGGCACCGACCACTTTTCGATAGGCAAGTTATCAAGCATAATATTTGTTCATAAATTATATTTGATAAAAAATATGTCTCATCGAGTTATCAGATCGGTGAAGGTCGATGTTCCACGTCTCTTAGACGATTTATAGTAATTGTAATTTACCTGAACCGTTGTAGTCAAAATGTTTAAGAGTAGTGTGTTTGTACCAGTTCTGGCTCACGAGCCAGAACTGGTACAAACGGTCGGTCCTCTGATCGAGTGATCCTAAAAAAAAAAAAAAAAAAAAAAAAAAAAAAAAAAAAAAAAAAAAAAAAAAAAAAAAAAAAAAAAAAAAAAAAAAGGTTTTGGGGTCATCTAAATCGATTGCACGCATCCATTTTGTGCTAACTCTAACGATTCGCGACTTAGGTTTCTACATTTGCAAACTCCAGTACCCTTAATTACCTCTATTGTCCGCTTATCTATCGTTCCTCGAGCATCGTCGCTATTGTGCTCCATCCATTGTTTCTCGAAAAAGGTCGTTGCCGCTCTTATCTGTTTCTAATGATGCACCTTGCTTATCTGTGCTATTGTATTATATTATTATCATTCTTTGTTATTCTCAATGTATATATATAGTGAGGAGTCAGTTGAGTGTTACCGACCCCCCACCACCAAATCTCTATAAAAGCGATAGTCGTTTTAGAAAGGGGCTTGTTCCTTCTCGACTCTGGTGGTGTTGTGCGGCGCGACTTGTGTAGTGTTTTATTAACGTAACTAAAAGTAGTTCGTGTAATAGCTGTAAGTACATGTTTGTATAACATTCTGGTGATTTATTGTGTTATTGATCAATCTCTAAGTGAGGGTATTTTTGTTACTTAATTGTTAATAAATAGGTGATTGTGTTTTTGCTTCTTTTTTATATTTTCCACTTCTGGATCCTTAATTCAGAAGTGGGATTCATACCGTTATTTCGCCCACATATTAACGTACGTTTTGAGGTGTATTTCTTTTCCTCTCAACAATAATACAAAAGTACCCACACTAATACAAATAAAACACCAGTTCATTTGTCTTGCGGATTTATTCGTTGCTATTGTTTCTTACTTGTGATTTTATTATCGTTTTCGATATGTCTGATATCGGAGCGAGTTCGCGTGACAAGTCGCGTCGACACAAAACCAATAGTAGGTCAGATAGACGCATGTCTCGCTCTCGTTCGCATCCAATAGACGGGTCGGGCGAGCTTGTAGCGCGTTCTAGGTCTAGATCTAGCGAGAGGAATAGCACGTCACGTAGTATCGATACGCCTCCGATAACACGTAAACTGCATCGAAAGTGTTCGAGTTATTTCGGTCGTTATCGCGATAGTTCTAGAAGGCGACACGATTGTTCTCACGAACATGATAGTGCGTTGGACCAAATACTTTCGTTGTCGAGGCAGCGACGGAGGGTAGGTCGCAAAAACGACATCGCGGACGAAAGACAAAGTGTATCGAACGGAATCGTTGCGTAGTAGTTTTTAAGTGAACAGTCATAGTGTTTATATTTCGCGATTCGATACGAATATTCACGATTTTGACCGTAAATGCTTAGATCGTGTTGGTAGTTGTTTACGGGGTGAAGCGCGGTCGCGGTAAATGATTGAGTGATGCAGGATAAAATGTGGGGCAACTTTAAAGTGGAGTTTAAGTCGTTAAGTCCCCGTTACATAGACTCAGCTGCCATTTTATTCAACACTATGTGTACCGACACTAGTAAGTAGGTACTAAAGGTATGCCGAATACGCTCGTAGGTTACTTCAGCGATTTGCCAGACGAATTAAAGACTTCAATTATTATGTTTGGCATAGTCGATCCCCAAGCGGTCAACAATACGAAATTATCACTCAATAATTTAGTCGAGTATCTTACCGCGTACGTTAAACCTAAGACCGAATTGCGTAGCTTCAATAACTGCGCTCGTCAGCATAATCACTCGTGTTGCGAAAGCGTTTTAACTTTTAATAATGTAAATACAGGTAGTAATACCAATACGTGCGTTATTTGTGGTTAAACTATAAAAATTGGTATTGTCCTAAGAAGGTTAAGGTTTCTAATTCCACGCGTCTCTCTGAAAAAGCGAAGTCGTACCTTTCGACTTCTACAGACATAAGCGATCCACAATATTTTGTACCTTTTGCCAATGTAATGGTCATTTTTAGTAGACTCATGCTTTTCAAACAAACGTTCGCTTATTATGGAATCGGACAATAATAGTAGTGAGGTAAATTTTTACAAAGATTTAGTTCTAAACGAAGCAATCTAAATTCATCCGTAGCTCAAGGTGTAAAAGTAGATGTTTTGATCGATAGTGTGTCCGATATATCTCTCATAACCTCAATCTGTCATTAAATATTTTAATTTAACCGACTTTACATATCGTTGGTTGCGTGAAATAGGAAGTCAGGATACCGAGTCGATGTCGTATGTAAGGAGTAACGTTAGATTTCCAGAACTAGACCTTGAAGTACATTTGTGCGTTATTTATCCAGAGTGTATTATCGCGTCAATCCTAATTGGCACCGATGTATTACTTAATCGCAAGAGAGTAAAATAAACTTGAATTGACGGTAAACAAATACTAACTGGGTCTAGTAGTCCGTTGTCGGTATGTTATGTAAAGACAGTTTAATTTGAGATCATTAGTACGCAACTGATAGGCGACATATTTATTTCGGGTACTGTTACGATCCCTTAATACGGGTAGTGTGGAAATTAAATTATTTTCTCCTACGCCAGTTTTTCATCGCCCCTATAAGTTATCTGTAGACAAAAAGTGTAGGGTACTCAATATTGTCAACGATTTGCTCAGTACCCCTTAATTTGCGAGTCACAATCCGTATACGCTAGTCTTGTAATTAATTCGCTAAGGCCTATGAAGGCCTAGGTAGAAAGACGCAAGCCGCCCCTGAACACATGGTTCAGTGGCTCAACGAGTGGACGCCGGACCGTGCTCCGCATTCTACGATAGCGGCTAGTATACACCACCATGGTAGCAGTACGGGTAAGCAAACGTGGAGCCTGTGCCAAAACGTAAGTAACTACCATGCGAACTATGACACGTTCTTAGTGTTGTTCATTCATCATTAACATTTGTTAATTAGCAAGCAAACTTGAAGCTTCTGCTGTAATATTTTTCATGAATCAGCATGCAATAGTGGCGCCTTTGCTGTAATGTTTTTCCACTTATGAGTGGCGTCGTACATTCGTAAATCAGCATAGAAATATGCCAAATACTACGGTATTTTTCATACAGTTTTCAATATTTTTGTGCATAGCGAGTGATGAGAGTCCGGAATCTTATCAATCGCATTTCATTGTTTAAATGATTAAATTTCATTTCTTTAAACATTTAATAACGAATCTCGTTTAGTTGAAATATAAAAATCGTTGCTTAAGGACGCTTGAGTGCACGCTTGCGCCGGCAGCAATGATAACGCGAATTTTAAATTCAAATTTGAAAGTAATACGAGTACTGTCCGACTTTTGCTATATTTGTGTCTTTTGTGTGTTTAGAGTGCTTACGCAACTGACGCAAGTGACGTACTGGCGCGAGTGACGCCCGACGTCACTCACCGAGACGCATAAGTGATGCCGCACACCGCCGCCACACGCTACACTCAACATACATTTACGGCGCCACAATTACTGCGATACAATTTAAGCGGCCACAAATGTGTCGTGTGTGCGCACATTGGAAGCACAATTGTAGCGTGGCAACAGAAGTCAGAATGTCGACATCATCGTCTGACGATGACGATTTTTTGATGAGGCGATTAATGAGAAAAAAAAAGACGTTATTGGGTTCACCCTTTTAATCAAAATTGTAGTTTACGGACATTTCAAAATTGCGCAAGAATTACGATCCGAAGAAGAAAAGTTCATAGAATGAATATGAAAACACATACCAACCACATATACCACATATACATACCATTACTAAATTTAGTTCAATCAAATCAAATTGTTCAATAAATTATAAATTGTTCGATTAATCAGTTCAATAAATTTATTTAAACGGGATTTTTTTCAATCTCTGCAATAAATTCAACATAAAATTCAACATTCTTTTATTTTCGCGCGTTTTTATTCTATGTTCGCGCCACATAAAACGAACGTGTTCGATCTTGAATTCGTGTGGCGTGGCAGCCATCTTGCCACAAACTGCACCTACTACAAATGTGTCCTTGATGTGCGGGCTTACATACAAATATAGGGGGTCGATAAATGTATCGCGTTTCAAATGTGGCGCTACAATTATCGTAATACAAATGCAGCTGTGGTGTGCGGCCTCACTAAGGCATCTCGTGGATCTGCTGCGCTGTGGGGGTCTGGCTGCACCCTCACCGATCACCACCGGCGCCAGTCGTCACTGACGTTTGTCATCAATTGCGTATGTCGCATAATTTCATGAAGGCCTAGTCACACGTATGGTGACTCCGTATAACAGTGCAGCGTGGTGCGGGGCTGTACACGTGCCATGGCGCCTGCATGTAACCGGCCCGACGTGACAAAATGGCTGATTTGTTATTTGAGACAAATGTAATACATCCTCTGTCTACTTCTTGTACATTGGGTATTGCGTAATACTGCCTCTGACCGTAAGGCAAAGTAAATGATGTATGATGGGTATTGCGTAATACATCCGCTACCCAAGGGATATCGCGTTATACTGCCCCTGTCCGTTTATCACGTATGTAGTGGGTATCGCGTAATACTGCCTATTGCCCGGAAGACATATATGTTTCGTCTATTCTGTAAGATATGATTACGTTGTGAATGTGAGAAATGAAAGACGGGCCCTTGAAAGACGATGAATGAAAGGCACGCTACAGATGCACACAGGGTTAAGGCGTGGCGTTTATCGCTAGTGACGTTTTACGTTAATTGCGCTTGTCGGCGTTCATCGCCAGTGACGTTTTACGTTAATTGCGCTTGTCGGCGTTTATCGCCAGTGACGTTTTACGTTGATTTCGCTTGTTGGCGTTTATCACCAGTGACGTTTTACGTTAATTTCACTTGTTGGCGTTCATCGCCAGTGACGTTTTACGTTAATTATGCTTGTCGGCGTTCATCGCCAGTGACGTTTTACGTTAATTGCGCTTGTTGTGGCGTTCATCGCCAGTGACGTTTTACGTTAATTGCGCTTGTTGTGGCGTTCATCGCCAGTGACGTTTTACGTTAATTATGCTTGTCGGCGTTCATCGCCAGTGACGTTTTACGTTAATTGCGCTTGTTGTGGCGTTCATCGCCAGTGACGTTTTACGTTAATTGCGCTTGTGGCGTTCATCGCCAGTGACGTTTTACGTTAATTGCGCTTATGGCGTTCGTCGCCAGTGACGTTTTACGTTAATTGCGCTTGTCGGCGTTCGTCGCCAGTGACGTTTTACGTTAATTGCGCTTGTCGGCGTTTATCGCCAGTGACGTTTTACGTTAATTACGCTTGTAAGCGTTTGTCGCCACTGATGTTGTCGTCATTTGCGACTGCTAACTGTCGTCGATCAGCGGACCTCCTGGCATGCCTGTCGTGGAGTCTTGGGTGTGCTGCTGGCTGGTGGGCGCACATCGTGTGCCACGGCGTTTGGTCGTCTTCGGTCGACGAGCGCTCCGGTCTGAATCGGATGTGCAGGCTGCTCTGCCTGCTAGTCGCGGGCCTCGGGCGCCGCTGGATCGGGCGACGCAGCTGCTGACCGCCTTCTGTCTGCGGGCTGCTCTGCCTGCCGGTCGCGGGTTGCTCTGCCTGACGGTTGCGGGCTGCTCTACCTGCCAGTTGCGAGCTTCGGATGAATCTGCTGTGCGGGCTGCCATTACCAGTCGCGAGTCAGTGTTCTCTGGTACTGGCTGGGCGTGCCTGCAGTGAGGAGCTTCTGTCCGTATGGTTGTGTTGTTCCAACATGCCTACAGTAAGACACCTCTTTCCATTATAAAATCATAATAGACGGTAGGGACACCTTCCGTCTGCTTAGTTTGTTCACGGGAGGTGAGGTTGATACAAACATGTTGAGCTTTTAAACAGAAACCAAAACTCTGGTGGTAGCATATTAGGGTTTGACAAGAGTTCTCAAAGTAGGTACCTAATTTTAATTTCTTTTAGTACATCAAATGCAAATTCGTGTTGCTTACGCTTCAGCTTGTAATATTCTACTGCTGAGAATGGGTTCTTTCCCCATTCAGAGGGGGATCAGAACTTGATCCGTATCGCTGTTCCAATGCGGGTTGGCGGATATATCGTATTGCTTAAGTAAAGGCAACTTAAATCAATGTGTACTGTTGTTTTCAGATGAAGGCATTTCTGAAACAGATAGGGAACCTTTACTAGTTTCTGAGGGTTCCACCCAGTGTCGAAGGGACTGACGCTGATGGTGCCGACGTGGAGTCTGTTGGTGCCAAGCGACGCAAACGCCGCAGGTCCAGCTACAGTTCCGGACGTTCACCTGGGATGAAGACGGCGCGTCGAGGACGACGAATAGTCAGGATGGCCGAGTGAGGAGTCAGTTGAGTGTTACCGACCCCCCACCACCAAATCTCTATAAAAGCGATAGTCGTTTTAGAAAGGGGCTTGTTCCTTCTCGACTCTGGTGGTGTTGTGCGGCGCGACTTGTGTAGTGTTTTATTAACGTAACTAAAAGTAGTTCGTGTAATAGCTGTAAGTACATGTTTGTATAACATTCTGGTGATTTATTGTGTTATTGATCAATCTCTAAGTGAGGGTATTTTTGTTACTTAATTGTTAATAAATAGGTGATTGTGTTTTTGCTTCTTTTTTATATTTTCCACTTCTGGATCCTTAATATATATATATAAAAATAAATAAAATTGGAGTGTCTGTTTGTAATATTAAAATAACCGTGTTTTACTAAACTCATATGTATGCATACTCAGTACATATACCAAAATATTTATTTATAATTTTTGTGTGTCTGTCACTGAACAGTAACTATTTTGTAAAGCTCCACGCGGATGAGGTCGCAGGCACAGCTAGTCATAAATAAAACTCATACTTTTTTTTTGTTACAATTTTTATTTCCAAAATGTTATTGTTGATTATGTATAAAATAGGAGCGAAACATCTCATCCACTAAAATATCGTTGTACAATGTGTTCCCTGTAAAAATGCTCGTAAAACTGTGCATTGAACATCCCCGAAACTTATACAGCAAATACATTAAACAATATTCGCCACAAACTGAAGTCCACTCATTCTGAATCATATCAACATTCCAGTCCCATCTTTTACAATTCCTTTTTAAAAACTCTAGATGATATCGTGCAGGTGATCGTCCGTATGAATCAAAATATTGACCGATGCCATTCGTATCGATATGTAAAGCTATCCAATGTGAGCCTGGTTTATCATCTGTATCTAAATTGCATATTATATACGTTGGTACGTGGGTATACATGGGCAGTCTATTAGCAGCATAAACATTATTTTCTAGACTGGGGTGAATCTTTTTCAGATGTTGTTGTACATCTAGTGTATCCATGATATTACTGCTATTAGTAGATTATTACTGTACCAATCTATTCAATGGTTAACATAGGAATGATTAATTATATTGATTTCTAAATATTAAATCATATTCCTTAGTGATAATTTGTATGATTCATCAGCGTAGCGCGTCTCGTCGTGTCGTCAATACGAAACATACTTTCTAAATATTAAATCACATTCCTTAGTGATAATTTGTATGAGAAATAAAAAATAATATATTACATATAATTTGTTTTATTTAATTTATAATTTTTACATACACAAAAAAATGCATTACACATAAATCTAACACACATTATAACTTTAACTACTATAGTCTACATTAACATTTCTGTTTTTATCTATTTCAATAATATTATCAAACTCAGCATAAACTATACAGTTAATTGTTTGTATTAGTGCGGATTCAAATCGTACTTCTAATCTTACACTACCATGCTTTATGAGATTCCAATGAGTTGATGAGTTAGCTGATAAATCAGGAGTTAAGTCAAATGCTAATAGACAGTAACCTTTGGCATACTGTTCACAAGAGATTCCATTTCCTTCATTAAGAAAGTGAATACCAGTTCCCGAGAATAGAGTATGATATGTTGATGTAAATATACTACTATTAAAAGATGGTTGCAAAGCTTTTGAAGGTATTTGTTGTCCATCAATATATAAGCTGAAAGAATTAATACCATAGTTTTCAAAGTTAAATGGATTTTTAGTAAGGGAACCATTAAATGCAGAATTGTTCACAAATCCAATTATACACCTTTTGGGTACCTGTCCTAGGAATATATTATCAAGAGTTTTTCCTTGAACACCCGATGGAATTGTTAAAACTTTTACTTCGGCTCGAGTAATAGGATATTTAGCAGTAGTAGCAGCTAAAACTTTCTGATGTGCGAGTAATACACTTGGATTAATTCTTGCTCGTCGAACAATAAGAGTTGCATCCGTAATACAAACTTTGATCTTTACATCGCTTGATCCAGCAATTAAATTAAAACTATCTCTTGACCGAACTAATTTTACACTCATTTCAACACCATTAATTAAAAATTTATCTTGGTTGAAAATGTCACCATGAAGATGTCCAATCATTTCTATTTCCTTACTTTCACTAGCCAAATCCTGTCTTTTAACAAATCCTAAGTTTTTATCATCTGTAGAATCCATTTTTCCTGATGTATCCTCATACCAAAGACTACAAGTAAGGTGAGATTGTTTAGCAGCAGGAGCATAGTTTAAAAGGGTTTCTATGTATGCTCGATATGCATAGGTATTATTAGGTGGTGATACAAGTTTTTGGTTTAAATAAACATCAAGTTGACTAAAAAGTGAATGCAGCCAATTATTTACAGGTGCTACTACTGTGGTCGATGTCAATTTAGTTGAATCTTGATTTAATACTTTTGCCTTTATGTGGAGTAATGTATGAGACAAATCTATGTAGTCATCGCCTGTCCCAGGAACTTGAAACTCTATAGGTCCATCATCAGCAAGAGACGAAATTGGTTTATAGTGAATCCACAATCCATTTTCAATGCTTGTTTGTGTAGACGGTAGTGCAAACAAATCTAATTCTGACTTAGCACACTCACAAGAATTATTATGAAGGAAAGACATATTTAATTTGAAAATATATCTTTGATATTTTTTGGATTTATACCAAGTTTTTTAGCGGTTTTCACTTTAGCAGTTAATGGTGGAATGAGCGAGGTCAATCGTTTTCTTTTAGTTATATACCCAGAACCTGTCATGTTTAATCGATCAATTTTGCCATCAACCTTTCGTTTTAAATTCGTACTAACTTGCTTTAGACGATCTTTTATTGATGCTTCCATAGGACGCGCTTGAATCATATCCGATAAAAGTCCTACTCCAGCGTTTAATGCTTCTTTACCAACCACTCGAGCCCCACTTGAAAGTAAAGGTAAAACTGATCTAAATAACCCCCCTAAGAAGCTTCCAATACCATGACCACGTTGGTATGGTGAACCCTTATAAATTACTCCTACCCCCGAACCAGCTTGATGTGTATAATAATTTTCATATGGGCATATATGATGATCACGAAGAGAATTCATTATCACAATTTTCGGAAATGTAGTTTAACACACACGGTTCCAAACTGGAATGGTATTTTCTGTCCTGTGCTCGATCTTATAACTATTTCCACCGTATCGAACTCTCTTCGCATAACAGGTAAGTAGTGAGGTGGAGAGAAAACGTGCATTTTATTTGCTCCATAAATGTATTTTGAAGGATCTAATGAAATTACTCTTAGCAAGGGAGTCATAACATCACCCACAATCTGAGGATCGATAATGTCGCAATATAGAAATAGTTGAGATGGTAACCCTAAGTGTAAATTAGCAGGACACTTTCCGAAATTTCTGTCTAGGAGATTTTTATTTGGTTCATAACCTAGTTGTAAACTTAATTTGGGTGATAATGTTATAGATGTTATATTTTTATCCAAAGCAGAAACAGAAACAAATTTTGTTATTTCATCATAGCGAAATTTTAGGCTCTCTCCGATACCACTTAATGCTTTTAAAATATGCTCAACGTTAGCATAGCTGGTAGCTGGAATATGTTTTTTGTAGTGCACTGTGGATGGTTTATCTTCACTAGGCATTATCATGGATTTTGTAATGTATATAACATTTTCATGATCTTGAACAGTAAACATGGTACATGGATATTGAAACTCAACAACTCCAACCGACCATTCACCTTCTAATTTTATAACTTTTGGTAATTTCGTTGAAAAATTTGTGGTCTTGTTATCAGGAAAGTATTCCATTGAACTATTGCTGAGCAATGTTAAATAAAAACTTTCTTTATTCATATTTCTTTTAAACTAGAAGCTAAAATCCAACTGTTAAATTTATTTGGATAACCTCTCCACTTCACTAATACTTCTTTTCTGTTACCTGAATAACGAGTGTCAATTATTTTATCTATTTTATATTGTGAGGTGGGGTTGTAAGTGATTTTCTGTAATTCCCTTTCATAAAAAGTACCAACTATTGGTTCATTTTGTAAATCTGTTATTGTATAAACAACCCATGGAGATCTATCAATTATTGAAGTTATAATAAATATTTCATCACTCCAGTTTGATTCATATCCTTTTTGGAAAACATGTTTATATTTAGTTATTCGAACATAATCACCCACATTGAAATTTGGTTTTTGAAAGTTGATTTTGGAAAGTTTGTTTGATCGTCTATCATAAAGATTAGTCCAAACCGTCATAATATTGTTGGAATTCACATCACATGGACACATCTTAATACTAGAGTGAAAGCTGTGATTATAAGAATATATTAAATCTTGTAAAACATCTATATATCTATAAGTATTATTATGAGTGAAATAACGCCACATTTTCATTTTTAGAGTTCTTTGAAATCGTTCAACAATACTGGCCTTAATATCAGGATTGTTAGTGGTATAGTAATTAATCTTTTTGGATTTAAAGTATTTTTGTACATCTTTTGAAACAAATTCCGTACCTTTATCAGATTGTATGTGAGTAGGTGTTAAATTACTTTCAGTAAATATACTTTCAAAACATTCTTTAATAGTTTCTGAGTTTTTCTTTTTCATTGATCTTGCAAATGCATATTTACTAAATACATCAATAACACAAAGTATATAGTTGAAACCATCATTATATTGAGAATAAGTTCGCATATCACTTAAATCAGCTTGCCACAATTCATTAATATTTGATAGAATGTACCTATTACGTGGGAATTTTTTTTGAATGGGTTTATGTAATGTGTATGTTTCTTGTGATTGTAACCATTCCTTTACTTGCTTTTTATCCATTTTACCATTCATGGCTTTCGATAATTTATCAATACTACCAAAACCAGCGGGGTTAGATGGATCATAATAAATCCTGTTAATTTCTTCTAGTACGGGGTCCATTTTTCCCAATCAAACTTTTTACGTATTTTAGATATTTTATCTCGACTTCCCGGTGTAGAAAACTCTATTTTAGTTTCAGATTTTTTATCTCCACTTCTTGGTGTAGAAAACTCTTGAACTTCAGTCTCAGAGGATTTGTTTAGATCTTTTACTTGAAGCCGGTTAATAAACTCACATCTCTTTGGATTTCCAATATAAGTAAGTGGTACTTTAATATCTTTTAATGCTTTAGCAAATCTATCCCACCCTATCGGATCACTTCTTTTTAAGGGTCTTAGTGAATCATTTATTAAATCAACAATATTACTTCCAGGAATTTTTTCATTATCAATTATGACTGTGCCTTCATTATCCCAATTTATTTTACTTTTACTTGTTTCAACTAAGTTTAATAATAACTCACCTTTTTTATTATAAGTTTTTGGTATTAAACTGAGTATTTGAGCTGTTGTATAAAGTGGTTTTGTATCATTTTCTTTACTTTTAATGGAACGATTCTCTTCCAACAAAGATTCAGCATCAACTGAACTTTTTAAATCTCTATCTTTATTTTTAAATCCAATTTTAGACTCATTTGAATCTTCATTAGATGTATCAGAATAAATTGGTAATCTGAGTGGTTGACGATCCTCTTCGACAAAGTGAAGATATCTTTGTAGTGTTTGTAAATATAACATCCACTTCTTTCGGTCTTCTATCTTACTATTCATAATATTTTGCATTTCCATATCTAATCGAGACAAATTACTATTAACCTTATTTTCTTGTTTTAATTTTTCAATCAATCCAGGTTCAATTAGTATCATTTTCTTTGCATTTTCCATGTTAACTGACTAGTCCACTTACTAATCCACTCAATATTGCACCTAATATTACTGGTAAGAAAGCTCCTCCTTTTTGTATAATTATGTTTTTTCTTATTTTATGTTTACACTTACGCACCAATTTACGGAGTATATTTTTATGTTTATTCAATTTTTGTTTATCTTGATCTTTAAGAGGTACCTTTCCTTGTAAAACGTTATGAATACATTCACAAATACAATTTATTTCTTCTTCGTCACACGTTTTAAGTAATGCTCTTTGATATTTTGGTTTAAGCGTATGCAAAGCGTTTAGCAAATGCTTATGCGTTGTGAGTCGACGATGCATCATTTAGAAATGATTTGAATTGTTTGATTCTTGGTGTATTTAAACTCTTTTGTGGGGACGTAGACTGTACAGAAACCATTAAATGGGAAGACATTTGATTTGATACGACAAAAATCATTGGTATTCTGTTTTAAATCTACCATTAAATATCCATGTGCTTCTAGAGTTGCATCCCTGTAGGCATCTTCAATGAACTTTGGGTTATCCGGTGACACTTGTCGTGCTAAATATCTTATTTGAGTTTTATCTCTAGGATTTTTAAAATATATTATATAACTTGAGTTTAAAGAAATATCTCTTTGACCTTTACCCTGATGAAATAAATTTTGTGTTAAATAAAATACACTAAGATTCCTGTGATGACTACCTTTTGTAAATATATCCACAATTCTTCCATCAGACTCTCTCATCAGATCATCAATAATAACAAGATGTGGGTTTTCACCATCAAACATATTAAGATTTGGAATTCCTTGATGATAGTTAACATTTGGTAAATTATATAAAGGTTGCATTTCATCAAAGCACCATGTGATCTGATTAAAATCACAATTACATATTTCTGTAACTGATTTTATGAAATTTGTTACAAAATTTGACTTCCCACATCCACTTGGTCCTGCTACAATAGCAGTAAACGGATGGATAAAGTGAAACATTACACACGTCTAAGGTTCTAGGGGGTGAAATAAAAAATGAAAGTTTTGGTTTAAACAATTAATATAGATTTACAAATGATTAGAAAAAGAATATAATGAGTACAAAGAAGTAATTTAAGTAAACAGATTCACTAATGATCAGCTAATGACTGTCATTGTTAAAAAAGTATTTTTTAACTTTTTCACTTATCTCGCATTCTTTCGTATTGACGAGACGCACTACACTGATGAATCATACAAATTATCACTAAGGAATGTGATTTAATATTTAGAAAGTATGTTTCGTATTGACGACACGACGAGACGCGCTACGCTGATGAATCATACAAATTATCACTAAGGAATATGATTTAATATTTAGAAATCAATATAATTAATCATTCCTATGTTAACCATTGAATAGATTGGTACAGTAATAATCTACTAATAGCAGTAATATCATGGATACACTAGATGTACAACAACATCTGAAAAAGATTCACCCCAGTCTAGAAAATAATGTTTATGCTGCTAATAGACTGCCCATGTATACCCACGTACCAACGTATATAATATGCAATTTAGATACAGATGATAAACCAGGCTCACATTGGATAGCTTTACATATCGATACGAATGGCATCGGTCAATATTTTGATTCATACGGACGATCACCTGCACGATATCATCTAGAGTTTTTAAAAAGGAATTGTAAAAGATGGGACTGGAATGTTGATATGATTCAGAATGAGTGGACTTCAGTTTGTGGCGAATATTGTTTAATGTATTTGCTGTATAAGTTTCGGGGATGTTCAATGCACAGTTTTACGAGCATTTTTACAGGGAACACATTGTACAACGATATTTTAGTGGATGAGATGTTTCGCTCCTATTTTATACATAATCAACAATAACATTTTGGAAATAAAAATTGTAACAAAAAAAAAAGTATGAGTTTTATTTATGACTAGCTGTGCCTGCGACCTCATCCGCGTGGAGCTTTACAAAATAGTTACTGTTCAGTGACAGACACACAAAAATTATAAATAAATATTTTGGTATATGTACTGAGTATGCATACATATGAGTTTAGTAAAACACGGTTATTTTAATATTACAAACAGACACTCCAATTTTATTTATTTTTATATATATATATATATACATTGAGAATAACAAAGAATGATAATAATATAATACAATAGCACAGATAAGCAAGGTGCATCATTAGAAACAGATAAGAGCGGCAACGACCTTTTTCGAGAAACAATGGATGGAGCACAATAGCGACGATGCTCGAGGAACGATAGATAAGCGGACAATAGAGGTAATTAAGGGTACTGGAGTTTGCAAATGTAGAAACCTAAGTCGCGAATCGTTAGAGTTAGCACAAAATGGATGCGTGCAATCGATTTAGATGACCCCAAAACCTTTTTTTTTTTTTTTTTTTTTTTTTTTTTTTTTTTTTTTTTTTTTTTTTTTTTTTAGGATCACTCGATCAGAGGACCGACCGTTTGTACCAGTTCTGGCTCGTGAGCCAGAACTGGTACAAACACACTACTTTTAAGTACCAAAGTAACTATTCCAGATGGTAACGTGAGAGATCTGTCTTTTATGTTACCCTGTTGTCCCTAAATATTGATTCCTAATATTACAAATAACTTAGAAATTTTAATTCATGGGTAAATAACTCTTTCCATGCAGAAAGTAGTAGATATAGGCAACGTTAATCTTATAATTCAGCGGGTTATTATTTATAAAAAAAAATACTATGTAAAATAAATTTGAGTAACACAGGAGACATAATATCGTGCAATAAAAATTGAGCCTGAAAAAATATTTCTTTGTGGTAACATAGTGGACCAGATTGATGACACCAAGAGATAAAAACCTACACACAAGGCAGACAAATTATAAAACTGTACTGCCAACGACTGAATGACATGGATTATAGTAAATCTAAATATTATATATATGTAAAATGCTTTGTTGTACGTAAATACACAGTTTTCTCTATCACCACCAAACCTAATCAACTTCCCGTTGGTGGACTGTCATGTACAGATGTATAAAAGTCACTAAATAAAGATATTAAAAAAAAAACTTCCCGTTGGTGTGGTAAATACCCCTTGGTCTCCAGGTGGTAGTAAGGGAGATTGGTCGCGGTTGGTGAAAGTGGGTGGTGGTGGGTGGTGAAAATGTTAAAACATATATTTCTGCCCTTTTCTAACTCATTAGGACATCTGAAAAGATCTCAAAATTTCTATAATGGTCTAGAAAGTTTCTGCGATATATTTTGGTTTCGCTGCTGCCTGCTAGTATTCTAATAAAGTGGAAAGAAAATGTAAAAGAAATCCGTCTTTTTTGTTACTTTACGTTTTTGAAAATCCTTACAAAATGTACAAAGAATAGTTGATCGGCCCTTATATACTGCAACTTGCCTCACTCTACTCCAGCACAAAGCAGGTCTCCTGATTATTTTTAATATTTTTTCGTTATAGTACACCAATGCCGAAAGCAGAAGCTGTCGCAGTTACAGGAATGGAACAAGAAAATATGTATTATAATATGGCGGGCGAAAAGTATTTGATTATATTCAATCATTATCAGTATAAAAAAACGATATATTTCAGGTAAGTAGCTCGGAATAATGTCGTTGAGAAGAACGATTTCTCATTATAATCGGCATATTCTGAAAAGATTCCTTTATCATTGGAAGTAACAAAGTTATTATCTATATATATAAAAGAGTAACCCACCCATTGACTCATCACGATATCTCTGGAACCATAAGGCGTAGAGACTTGAATTTTGGTAGGAATATTCCTTTCGCCGAGTAGAGGTCAGCTAAGAACGGGTTTTACGATATTCCACCCCTAAGGGGGTTAAACGGGGGTTGGAAGTTTGTATGAAAGTCCCATGTTTTTGAAGTAAAAGACTTGAAATTCAAAATGTATGCTCTATAGATAGTGTTGAGGTGTACTAATAATGTTTTTTGAGAAATCAACCCCATTTTGGGGTTAAAACAGGGGATGATAGTTTGTATGAAAGTCCAATGAAAAATACACATACAAACGTGAAATTAGGAAAGGCTATAGCTATGATTTTCCTCAAATTAACGCGGGGGTAACCGCGGGGCACAGCTAGTACTTAATAAACTAATTATCAAAAGCAGCCATATATGGCTAGAATATAGAGAAATTTGATTCCAAACTAAATATTTCACAGATTACATGCTACTTACGATGAACGATATATCGTATTGATAATTGGTTCCTGGTTCCGTATTTTAGTTTACAATAAGTAGAAGAATGCTAAATTTTTTTGAATTTTTTAAACATGAAGATTTAAAGGATAAGTGCGTGTTATTCTGAAATTGATATGTTTAAAAAACCGTTGAAAGTCAATATTAATCACTATTATAGGTAGTAGGTATAAAAGAAAGTCGCTTCCCGCTGTCTGTAGGTATGCTTAGATCTTCAAAACTACGCACGGATTTTGATGCGGTTTTCTTTAGTAAATAGAGAGTGATTCCAGAGGAAGGTTTATATGTGTATAATACATGCATAATATAGTACAGGAACACTGATAGTTTTAGAGGTTTCTAATGTGATGTCGTAAATAAACACTTTTTTTGCGCTTACATTGCAAATTATTTATTTTATATTTAGTATCAGCACTGTTCCGGGTCGCTATTATTCTAATAAAAGCTATTATTATAAAGCTTGTACGAGTAATTGGTAAATAATATATATGTTACTGTAAAAGCTCGAACTACGGTAACTCCTAAGATTTAAGAGTAATAGTTTAGTTTAATAGTTTAATATGTATTCAATCAACAGCACTTACAAATATACAGTACAGTTTTTAGTATAAAATAACAATACTGGTATAAAATTTACTTACAATAAAATTTACTTACAATGTTACTAAGGTCATAACTTGGCTGCTTGCAAACGAAGGTAGGGACTGACTCCTAACTAGATAGCCTGTGTTTAGATGACTCCTAACTAGATAGCCTGTGTTAGGATGGATAGCCTGTGTAAGTCTTAGGATTTACCGACATGAGTTGGTAAATGTAAGGATTTATGAAAATGGGACATTTTTTTCGAGCTTTTACTATTAGAATTTAGTACTTGCTAAGTTTTACCACTGGCAGTTAGTAAAAGTTGGTTTTGGGAATAAAACAAAGATTAATTATTACCTATTCATTTATTTCAGTCAAAAACTTAAATTGGTAAGTCTTTAGATTAAAACCTGTAGACCGTTAATTGGCATAATTGCGTTACAAAAAAAAATAACCATAACCATATCTAACTTCAAAATTAGAGCGTTTATCGGCATAATTTCGTTACAAAAAATAAAAATAAAAAACCCTAACCTATCTAACTTCAAAATTAGACCGACGCGGGTCTTAATCTACAGACTAGCCACGTTATAACGTGTCTTTTTCAACATTTACCGTGTCTTTAATGTAAATCCTAAGACTTACCAAGTGAATGGTGGTAAATTACGAATCGCAAAATAGTTCGGGCTTTTACCATTAAGAGTTGGTAAATCTTAGGTTTTACTCTTAAATCTTAGGATTTTTTTTTATGTTACTAGGTTGGCAAACAAGCGTACGGCTCACCTGATGGTAAGACCGTAGCCTATAGACGCCTGCAACACCAGAAGCATCGCAAGCGCGTTGCCGACCCTATCCCCAATCCCCTCCAGGAGCTCTGGTCACCTTACTCACCAACAGGAAAACAAAACTGCTTGAAAACAGTATTATTTAGCTGTGGTTTTCTGTAAGGTCGAGGTACTACCCCAGTCGGGCTGCTCCATATTTTGAGCAGGAAATTTCCTGCTGTGCCCTAACTCAGTTATTACCGTAACCGATACCGATTTACCGTAATTCGTGCATTTACAGTAACATATATAATACGTAAACTATAAGATTTATAAGTAGATTTGTGAGAACGTGCGGCTTGCTTAAATGCTTACTAACCGTATGCGAACTGACTTGATTTATCAAGATACGCGGCAGCGTGTCAAGCCAAGTTCAAGCAAAAGAACTGGCGACTCAGCGCCGTGTGTATATTTACACGAACCATTTCAAGCGACTTTTGGCCCTTCCATAACTCAAAACCTATTCAACAGAAACAGATCAAATTACATATATATATATTTATATCCATAAGAACAACTAGGACCCCAAATTTCATTAACCTAGTTGAAACGGTTACAAAAATATGAAGGTTCAAAAGTCGCGAATTTTCCACTGACTGACTGACTCATCAAAAACCTAACCCACTTCCAGATGACCTAGGAAGTCGAAATTTGGCATCTAGCTAGGTAATTACGTGTAAGCGTAGGAAAAAATCTGAAAACAAAAGAAAGTTAAAAAATAGAGGGGGTCCCCATACAAAAAAAAAACGTTTTTTAATTATAGCGTCTGAACCGTTATAAGTGGATATTTGAAACTTGCACAAAATATGTATTGTTACATTTGCTATATAAAACAAGTATAAAAATAAAATTAAGTCAAAAAAGAAAGGTTGTCCCCATACAAAAAACTTGTAATACGCGCTAAACAAACGGCCAACGGAGTGTGTCGGCGCGGCGGCTGGCGCGCGTGGCGCCATAATACACAGATATAGTACAGAAGTCAATCTAAAGTTCTACAAAAAGTAATGATATCCCACGAAAAACATAAATGTGAAAAATGACAGCCAAGTTCAATAATAAGAATATGTTGTTTGTGGACTTCGCCGAAAAAAGTATTGAGATCTAAATGTGCGCCAAGTTCTACAGAAAATCCCGAAAAATATTTAAGCTAAAGATTTCACTTGGCTAGTTTTTACTTAAAAACAACATTAAAAAGCTATTAGCCAAATAAAAGAAATTATTAGTGAAAACTGGCAAAGTGAAATCTTTAGCTTAAATATTTTTCGGGATTTTCTGTAGAACTTGGCGCACATTTAGATCTCAATACTTTTTTCGGCGAAGTCCACAAACAACATATTCTTATTATTGAACTTGGCAGTCATTTTTCACATTTATGTTTTTCGTGGGATTTATTTTATTAAATACTAGCTGACCACGCAAACATTGTTTTACCATATATGTTATTAACCCCCGCAACCCCCTCTTGTAGGCGGAATTTCGTAAAACCCTTTCTTAGCTGACCTTTACTCAGCGAAAGGAATATTCCTACCAAATTTCAAGTCTTTAGGTACGCCTTATGGTTCGAGAGATATCGTGATGAGTCAATACATATATGGGTGGAAATCTCTTTTATATATATAGATATACCTACTAGCTGACCCCGCAAACGTTGTTTTGCCATATATGATATTAACCCCCGTAACCCCCTCTTGTGGGTGGAATTTCGTAAAATCCGTTCTTAGCTAACCTCTACTCGGCAAAAGGAATATTCCTACCAAATTTCAAGTCTCTACGTCTTATGGTTCCAGAGATATCGTGATGAGTCAATATATGGGTGGAAATCTCTTTTATACTCGTATATATATATAATATATATATATATATATATAGATTCATATGTTACCGGAAATGTATGTAATCCGTCATTGTATACAATTCCTAAGAAATGTATGTGTGTACCTAATTCCTAAAATCGCACGGAAATGTGTTAAATAAATCATGTTAGACACATTTCCTAGGAAATCTATACATTGCCTAAATAGCAATCGGAAATGTAAATATTTGAGTTTTTGTCATGAAATTATGCCGATAAACGGTCTAATTTTGAAGTAAGATAGGTTAGGGTTATTTTTTTGTTACAAAATTATGCCGATAAATGGTCTACGGGTCTTAATCTAAAATTCTAAAGTCTTACAAAATAACCTTAATCTATCTAACTTCAAAATTAGACCGACGCGGGTCTTTATCTAAAGACTAGCCATTAAAGTAGTTAATTATAAAGGGTTAAAATATAAATCTTATATTGATTCTAATATATTAAAAGAAAAGATTTGGTGTTTTATTACAGAAAGCATTATTTTTATCCATTTCCTAATACGATATTGGAATATACCTACAATATATACAATTCCTAGGAATTGTGCTCATTTCCTAGGACATTTATGTATTAAATAGTTTTTGAAACAATATTCTATACATTTCCTAAATAGCTTCGGAATTATATAAATTTCCTAGGATTTGTATATCTACAATTCCTAGATTCCATACATTTCCGGTAACATATAGGTACATATACCCGTGCGAATAATTCGATCTAAGTAAGTCAAAAATTTACCGACCGTAAATCATGTTAACATTGTTTCAAAATTAAAGCCGTCATATATATAATTTTAATAATTAATTAATTTACAAAACACAAGCAGTAAATTTTTTTTTAGTTGTGGATGCCGGTAGAGCAAGCAATTATCTATAAAATGATATTATATAATTATATTATTTGAAGTAATTGTGCGTTTTTTTTCTAAAAAGGGAGGCAAACATCTTAACCTTAGCGTATATTAATATATATAATATTATTCTCGTATATGATGATCTGCTGTGTGGCTACGGCAGTAAAGAATATAGCCACTCCCTCTCTTCCCGTGGGTGTCGTAAGAGGCGACTAAGGGGTAACACAGTTCCACTACCACCTTGGAACTTAAAAAACCGACCGAAGGCGGGATAACCATCCAACTGCTGGCTTTGAAATACACAGGACGAAGACGGGCAGCAGTGTCTTCGGTGCGACAAAGCCCTGCGGTGACTATGGGCAAAACACATGAGTTCGTGCCATTTTTGGCGCGAATTTGTGGGGGCCTATGTCCAGCAGTGGACTGCGATAGGCTGAAGTGAGTGAATGATGATGCATGCTCTCTAATATAGTAGATAATTATGCCACTGTGTAGTGTTACAGACGTACCTTACAATGTTGCCAAAATATTTTTAGACACAAACGTCCAAGAACAAGAATAGGTACGGAAAAAGATGTCGATAAAATGCAACGAGTGTTTGACAATTTAGGATATAAAGTAATCACATACACAGACCTAGACCACGAGGAAATATTGCAGAAAATAAAAGAAGGTGAGTACATAAAAATATTAACACTACGCCACTGGTTAGACAGTACTACGTAGGTATACGCGTAGAAATTAATTGTTTCGTAAACATCTATTTCATGTTTTATAAATATCAAATTAGAGCGTGGTTTGTTATTTTTTTAAGTTAGGATGTAAGAATTAAAGTAGGTACCTCATTTTTGTTGAAAATTGTTGATTTTATAACGAACTTGTATTATTTTGCGATTTAAAATGATCTTTGCAACGACTTCGCCGGAACAATCTTTTCAGTCTTTGGAATTACTTTTATCAAAAGTATTAGTATCTTGCATGGCACTTTTAAATAGCTAATTTATTACACTTTATAAGACTAATCGTAAACTCTCAAATAACTCGCTAATTTTTTAAGTAAGTTAAGTTAAGTAGTTTAAGTAATTTTTGTTCAAAATTTCAGTTTGTAAAAAAGACCATAAGGCAACTTCTTGTCTGTGTTTCGCGTTCATCACACACGGAGAGAAGGGCGGAGAACTTTTTGCAGCCGACAGGCCATATCAATTTAGAGATGTAACGTTAATAGTAGAAAATGGCCATCCAAGCCTCGTTGGGAAACCGAAATTATTCTTTGTGCAGGTATTATATATAATTAATTTTGGAAATCAACTTTAGCAAAGAAAAAAGATGTCGATAATTTATTAGAATACTAGATTTCATTACTAACTATAGCTGTGCTCGCGACTTCGTCCGCGTGGAATTAGTGACTTTACATTTTCAACGTGATTCTTTAAATTAGTATAACTTTTTTTTATTTATAGACCGATTGACATAAAACAAACACTAAATGTTAAGCTAAGCTTGCCACAATATATTAGTAAAAACCACATCTAAATCGGATAAGCCGTTTCTGAGATTAGCGTGCACAAACGAACAGACAAACAGACAAAAATTCTGACAATCATTGTTTTGGGTGCTATCTGCGTTGATAAAGGTCCCAATAATATTGTTTCTCATATATCTTAAATGTACAGACCCGTTACATTTTTATTATATGTATTGATGATAAGACACATACATTACACAGAAAATATGTAAGTAATAATTAAGTTAATCATAATATTCAAGTCACAACAAGAAATATCTCAAAATTTAGAGCAGCCGGACTGGCGAAGTATCTCAAATTCTCAACCCATATGATATGATATAATATAATAAAGCTGAAGAGTTTGTTTGTTTGATTGTTTGTTTGTTTGATTGTTTGTTTGTTTGTTTGTTTGTTTGAACGCGCTAATCTCAAGATCTACTGGTCCGATTTGAAAAATTCTTTCAGTGTTAGATAGGCCATTTATCGAGGAAGGCTATAGGCTATATATCATCACGCTAAGACCAATAGGAGCGTAGCACCAATGAAGAATGTTTCAAAATCGGGTTTTTTTCCTTTTGAGAGCTTCCGCGGCGTAAACGGTTAAAGTTTCGCTCAAATCATGTTTGACAGAATTAGTCCTATTCAGTGTTGTTCCTGACAAATTTAGGGTTGCCGTATTCTTATTCTAAAATTGCCGGATTTTTAGGGAAAACTAAGAAAATTGCCGTATTGTACAAAATGTTTATTTAGAAGGTATATATACCTAATAAAAAAATATAAAAAAAATACAAGTGATGTATGTAATGTAATATGCGTGTAGTACTTATTCTATTCTTCACCATATAGGTTTTTAATCTTTTAGGTCTTGGCTAAAAGAGTTCCATTAATAGTTGAAGTTATATATATATATCCCGTCGTCATTGTCACACTCAATCATTTTGAACAAAAACTTAATCTTAAAGAAATCTTCGTAAAATAGCTTTCACTGATACACAAAACAACGAAGTAATGAGAGAATGAGAGAATCACAATAGGTAGGTACAGCCGTACGTACAGTACAGTAACAATTATTCCGGGGATTCCCACACATTCTATAAAGAACCTACACGAATGAGGAACTAAAGATTTTAGACATTAACATCTCGGAGATAAGGTTGCATTTGGTTTAATTCTGTTGACGTTTCTGTTCGTGGCGCTTCTACTTTATCTATGGTTTACTTTAGTCAATTGCCGTATATTTTAATACGGTAATCAAAGAGCTGCCGTATACCGTATTTATGATGCCTAAGATGCCTGAATGCCGTATATTACGGCAATTGCCGTATCAAGAACAACGCTGGTCCTATTCCACGGGGACGAAGTCGCGCGCAGAAGCTAGTGATATGATACCACGATGACGCACGATATCTAAATATATAATAGAAAAAAAGAGGCGACACTATCAACATTTTAAATACGTACCTAATTATATTATTAATATATAAAGCAAAATAGTTTTATAAAATCTTTTGAACACACGGTCGATTAAAGAGCATATCCTGCCTTTTTCATATCATCCTTACCTATAGTCTAATTTCTAGAAAGATATACCGATCTAGAAATCTGATTTTATTTTTATCTAATCCTTGCCAGTTATTCTAAAGTGAATTTTTGTAGGCTTGCAGAGGTAAAGAGATTGACGGTGGCAGGAGGGTCCAATTAGACGGTGGCGAGGCTTCGCTTGTCATACCAACTCATGCGGATATTCTCATACTGTATTCTACCGTTGAAGGTAATTTTTTAAAAATTAGCAATATATTTTGTTTGGATGAATTACTTAATTTCATACATGTAATTAATGTGATAAATACCTATGTTCGTATTTTGAAGTAAAACTTCTTTACGCACGTTTTACTTGGGGAGTAAGCTGGTGACTGCGTGACGAGAGCGTTACGAAAAGTGTCATCGGGCGAAGTGAATGGAATTTGAGAGGGAGCTAAAGAAGTTTTACTTCAGTCGTGTGGTCTAAGCCCAACTCTTTTTTTTATTTTTTAGTTTACCTATATTCATATAAGTTTAGTTATATAATCAAATACATAATATATGTATATAATTTTGTTTTTGAGTAGGTGTTAATTCTGTTTTGGTTTATTTCGCTATTTCGTAAAATAATGTATACTTGTATTTTGGCGTACCCACATATAACTATACAGACTTTTTACATTACAATAATATCAAACCTCATTTTGTTTTTACTTAAAATTTACTTTGTGTATGTGTTTGTGTGTTTTACTTTTGGTTATTTTATTATTAATTAAAATTTGGCGAAAATTTTAAGGATATTTGTTTTATTACTCTAAATTTAAAACCATATACATACATAAATATCCACTAAACCAGTGACCCTTATTAGTGACTATACATTTATTTGTGACTTACTATGACACCTTAGAGAAAGCATACATTTTTAATTTATTTTTATTTAAAACACTTCCTTAAGAATTGTTGTTCGCAACAAAACTTATATGATTTTGTAGATTCTTTTGTAAGCTACGGTAAGAAATTTTATATTGTGAAAATTGCTGATAAATGACAGTAACTTTATATTTTCCAGATTATTTATCATATAGGGACAGCGAAGGGTCATTCATGATACAGGAGCTCTGTGACGTCATAGAGGAGTACCACGAACAATGGGATATTTTACACATAATAACCGTTGTGCAAAGAAGAGTCGCATTCCATAGAACTACTTATGCACCTTCAAACTTAGCAATACACGACAAGAAACAAATGCCTGAAACTAGATTTACTTTAACGAAATTCTTAAAGTTTTAAACCATGTTCCCTAGAAAAATTATGTGTTTGTTATTAAGCAAAAATTAATGACGTTAATGTACATCGATAACTTCGATAAGAATTTTACAATTTAAATTATTAAAAATAACTCAAACAGTACTTAAATGTGTTTTATTATCATATCAAAATAAAAAACGTTTCCGGAAGCAACCGAATTCGGTTTTGATTAAAACCGAATAAAATCATATCAGAAATTTCAATTCGGCGTGACATCGTTCCATAGCCTAATGTCTAGAGCACTGACACGGTATGTCGGGGGTGCGGGTTCGAATCCCGCTGGATCGAAATTTTGATATGATAATAAAAATTTAGAATTTCTTCATGTGTGGGAAACACAAAAATAAAAATAACACGAATTAAAAATAGCATGGTGTCGTCTCTTGTCAGAGAATTCATTGTAATATTAAAACTTTAAATAGTTGGGTGCTTTAAAGGACTCACCCTGGGAAACACAAAAATAAAAATAATACGAATCAAACAGTACTTATCAATCCTCGCTCGAAATTAAATTGGACCACAGAACACGCACCCTCTTTTGAATAAAAGAAGAATAATTACCTATGTAGTTTAAAAATTCGTTGCGTTTACTATAAGACAACTCAAAAAGTGGAAAAAAGTGCGTGTGCAATTCACACATGAAAGAAGTAAAACTTCTAAGAAGCCGTTTTGTTCTATCGACGGTAATCACGATCTCGTAAAAAGGACGTAAGCGTCATGCAAAACGCATCGCTTACGCGTTTTGAGCAGTAGTGTGTTCTATCTCATACCGTCCTATGCATTTGTGTTTGTTTCTTTATCGTGACGCATTTTCGTTTCATAGAGTTTCAAATCACGATTTTAAAAATAGTTTTACTTCAAGAAATAAATTTATAATATAATGACTGTATTATAAATAAAATATGGATTTCAATATTATTTCTATTGTATTCTCGTTGAAGTGAAGTGTAAGATAAAATAATTTTTCGTCTTGGTTTTATTCCTCGTCGTCAGACATAAGATGGTTTCTTTTTTTTCAAAAACACAAATAATAATTGTGCAAATGTAAAAAAAACAACTTCAATTACATGTACCTACAAGTAAATACATCGTGATTAGACGAAAACAGTTAACGAACGCACTAGTTATCACTACGATTTTCGAAGGTTCCCCTCGACTTCTCTGGGATTCCATCATCAGATACTGGTTTCTTTATCATGGTACCAAACTTGGGATATCTCCTTTTCAACAAAAAAAGATTTATTAAAATCGGTTCACAAACGACGAAGTTATGCCCGAACATACATAAAAAAATATATATACGGTCGAATTGAGTAACCTCCTCCTTTTTGACGTCGGTTAAAAACCATTTGTATTGTATACTTTATTGGAATTATTTTTATCAGGGTTATGCTATTGAGTTTCATTACTTTCCATTACCGCTTCACATTTAGGTCGCGAACATGTGTCTAATTCTCTACGTAATAACACAGCCCATGAAGTGGTAATAGTGTATATGTAATGGGGGCTTTACACGCTACGATAAATTGTAACAATTTATCGAACGATTTATCGCTCCAAGCCTCCAACAAATCGAAAGAGTAGAGCACTGTTCACTCCAACTCCAATCCCAATAAATCGCTACAATCTCCCGTTTACATGCAACGATAAGTTGTAACAATCTGGATCGTTACGATAAATTGTTACAATTTATCGTAGCGTGTAAAGCCCGCTTAATACGTGTTCTTTCCACGGACCATGAATCAGTATCAGTGTAAATGTAAGGCAAAAAAACGCTATCAACAGTCAAGGCTATCTCAAAGATAACTTTATATAAATGTAATAAATAATAACTTTGTAATTTAATATAACAAAATAATTAATTATAAAAAATAAATACCTTTATAACTATAAAGTTATGTGCTATCTATAACTAAAGATCATCACTATATAGACGTAAAAGTTTGTAACTATAAAATCTATTATTTTCTGAATTCAAGTATGAAAAAGTAGACTAACGAAAAATTACAATATTTTACTAATTACTTACGTCTTACAACATTATTAAGGCTACTATGAATATTATAGGTACTCTCCAAAAATTCAATATATTACGAACTTTAGGTCGGTCTTCGTATTGAAGTTGGGGTAAAATTTTTATAGAGAATGTGCGTGTAATTAAAAAACTTAAAAATTTCTATCTTGAGAAAACATAAATGTTATGAAAATACATTGTATATAAATTGTTGTACCAAGTGTAAATGTATTTTTCTTTTTAAATATTATTTTTACCATTAATACTACTTTTTTTACCAGTATGAAATGTAAAATGTAGCATTGTACAAACCTTTGTGGTTTTCTTATGCTACATAAAACTATAAATTTGTACATATTGTTTCTTTATTTGATAATTAAATAAAAAAAAAATAATAATTTGAGGAAAAAATAACGATTTTTCATAAAAAATTCCTTTAACCATAAAAATATAGGTATTTAATAATAACATGTTAAAGGTCTTGTGTAAAAAAATAAACATATTTAGACAGATTTTTTATTTATTTAGTTTAGTTTTATTTAATTTTTTACTTTTTCTTTTTACCATTTGTAATCCCATCCTTAACTCCCTTACTGCGTGTATCTTTACCGCTTGAAATTATAACATAATTTAATTTTTCTCCGGCTAAATAAAAGATCACGCTCAAAGTCAAACTGATACAGACAAATATAATTCTTAAGGGCCAATTTAGAGGGTTGAACACCGGATAGACCCACGACCCTGTTTTAGCGTAGATATTAAAAAACCAAATTGCGTACGAAATAAAAAAAGTCATATTGACAGTAATACCGATTTTACGAGAAGGATAGTTTATATGCACCATCAGCATTTCTATTATTATAAATATTGCAACAGTGGTGTGCATGACGTGATTAATACTGGGATGATATAACTTCTCAATGTGTTCGGGGAAAATGAGCTCCTTGTCTACATAGTATATGCACCAAAATGTAAGTGATACGTAAATTGCTGCAACGAATGCTAAGGTGTAAAGGGTATCCTTAATGCGTCGTATAATAGGAGGGTTCTTCGGCGTTCGAGAGTTTGTTCCGAAGAGATCGTTCAGCAATGCGATGAAATGGTAGATCGTTTGCAGTATCTGCAACAAAATTAAGAAAACAATTGCTTAAGTAGACCGCCACACGCCACTAGTTCTTACATTAATCCTAAATAACTAAAACTAATTTATTTTATGTAAGAATGACTGGCAATATACCTACTTTTTGTATGTTAATATTTCGAACTGTAATCGTAAAAAACGTCAGACCTAGTATGGTCTAGAATCTAGATAATCACGAGCTACAAAGTTCTAGATGATGATCCTCTGTCTTTGTTATGTAATATATTTTATAAAAATACAAGTAGAAAAGTCCTAAATCGCAACTAGTTACTATTCTAAATGAGATTAGGAGATAAAAAGTAGGAATTTATTTCTATGGTCATGTATACCCATGTATCAATGTAAACTCTATAGATTGGCTAAGATTATACCTTCGTGATCGCACTCAAGCATTTTAAGGAATATAATTATAGCTTTTTAGTTATAATTATAATAATACACTTTATTGTACACCAAAGACAGAAATAATACATAGCAAACAAATAAATTTTTAACAATATATCATTAGGTACAAAAGGCGGCCTTATCGCTAAAAAGCGATCTCTTCCAGGCAACCTTAGGGCAAAGGAAATGGTACCTATATAGCGTCAGCGTAGGTGTACAGACTACAAACAATTTATAGTAAATATTCAAATAATTAAACACATACATACATACATACGCACATACATACATACATACGTACATACTTACACTCATACATACACATAGATACATATTATATACTTATAAATTACTTGTTATATCTGGGGTTGCACAAGGTTTACACTTTGATCTTTAGTTATTTAATATTTTGATTAATTAAATAAATAAAAAAGTTTTTCTTAGCGAATTATACAAAATTATTTAATACTAATAATAAAATAAATGTAAAATTATTTATATCACATTGATAAATATTAGATATACAACTAATAGCACGCCATCGAATCTTATTGTTTACTTTAAGTTTATCTGTACCTATAATATGACGTTTTAAAAAAATGCAAACCTTGTTTTTGGTTGGAGACAGATTCAAACCAATATCGGACAAAATATTACAAAATAAATCCAAGTCAGACTGTTGATCGTAGCTTGTAAAATATCGTTTCCTGAACTAAACAAAACAAAGTCATCCGCGTATTGCATAATCATTGCTGACTTGATTCGTTTGTTTTGTATATTAATGGAAGCTACATTAAACAAAAGCGGTCACAGAGGGTCGCCTTGTGCAAGGCCACGCACGACTACAAGTCTTAACAAAGTTTGCATTATCTACAATAATATGGATACGTCTTTCAATGAGAAAGTTCCAAATGTACAAACATAATTTTGTATCAATTTGAAGACGATCCTTTTTCTCCGCCAAAAAGATGAGGTCTACCGATTTAGTAAAATAGGCATTGTCTATATGCACAAAACATCCTATAGTCAAATAACCTTTTGCAAATCCAATTTGAATTATAGAGACTAAACGACCAAGACTATCCAAGCATGACCTAAACTTTCTGAATCCAAAAGTATTGTCTGAAAGGTAAATGATTTTTCTAAAAACCACACAATTCTACTCTTTAATAATTATTAATTTGCAAATACATGATATTCATAATTAAATATATTTTAAGGTCTTAATTAGTCGTTCTTATTCCTTTTAATTTACTAATAATTATTGTTATGTTATATCATTGTTTTATTATTTATAAAAAAATTACGTGCAATTAGTGTGGGAAAGGCAAACGTCCATTACGCTGAATGAATCCGGAACCTTCAGCGCTAAAGACAAGGCCATTTACTACTTTTATACTAAACTAAGTTTATTATAAACTAGTAAAAATGATTTTACTTTAATTACTTAGAAATATTAAACTTTACATATTAATATTATTAATTACTGTTTAAGCATGAAACGCTTCTACATTATTTAATTACTAGTTTTCCGCTCGCGACTTTGCCCGCGTGGATTAGATACAAGATTATGGTTATGGCTGTGCCAGGTCACAGCAATAACGTGCCATTCTCCTGTTGAAAGTATTATTTAAACGGCCCAATATTTTTTGAATTACAACCGTTCAAAAATAGAAGCACAAAACAAACATATTTTATTCTGGTGTGGGATTAACATTATCATTGTTATTACTATGTTGTAAATACGATAACAATTAAAATTACACATCGATATGATATTATTTATTGATATAAATTATATTTAAAAAGTAGTTTCTAACTTAAAATTTTTAAATATGTGTATTATATTATTTAGCTGTGATCTTCTGTAGGGTAGTTACTACCCCATAGTCGGGCTGCTCCGGATATTGAGCAGTATATTTTCTACTGTGCCCTACCTCAGTTAATAGGTACATAATATTTCTATTAAATTGCATTCAAAATTAAGTAGGTATATATATAGAAGTAATGTGTATTAATTTTATTTTGTTATCTATTGATAGTTATTACTCGGTAATAAATGGTATCACAATTACAGTCACGTATTGAGTAATAATAAGGAAGATCAAATTTAATTATATTTATTTTTATTAAAAAAAAAACATTAAAATTATTGTATTAAAATGTTACAAAAAAAAATTACTTACTAAACACCAGAAAGTAAGAAACATGCTCCTTGACTTCAGTGGTAGGTTTTCCATTTCTTTAGCTGGTAATGGAAGGGTTATATAAGTTTGATCATACCACAATACTAATGAATTTATAGCTACTACACTCAGGTGAAATAATGGCCGTAACATTTTGTCTTTTGAAAAATTAAATAAATAAGTAATAAAAAAAGTTACAGCGTCCGCGCGCGGTTAAAACTCGCGGTGGTGTGTTTGATCAGTCCACACGAGTTAAACGATAATTTGTTGTGTAACAAATAAAATTGATACTCTTATTTATTTCTATATATATATATATATATATATATATATATATATATATTATATTTTTTTAAGATATCACCTAAAGTACACAAATAAAAGTTATGAAGAAAAG
The DNA here is from genome assembly GCA_905220545.2 of Melitaea athalia. NCBI lineage: Eukaryota > Metazoa > Arthropoda > Insecta > Lepidoptera > Nymphalidae > Melitaea > Melitaea athalia. The sequence continues at coordinate 3,854,555 of HG992179.1, forward strand.
TAGACATGGACTTTTTATTCTAATTACCTACCTGACTGTCAATTTAGTGCGTAATTTTAAAGTTTATTTATTTTTAGTCTTTTAGATTAGTAATAAAAGTTTTTTCTATTAATAGAAACCGATTTAGTAAAATAGGTAGTAATTACTTAATATACTATTTATTATTGTATCATAAATTCATAATCTAAAAACATATAAAATAACCTATAATTGTGTTTGCTCGCAAACGAAAAAAAAAAATATCGGACAAATGCGAGTCGGACTCGCGCACAAAGGGTTCCGTACCATTGACTAAACTAAATATAAGTAAATTTTCTGCAAAATAATTATTCTGTAATATATTTATTTAATTGTGACGCCATCTATGCCGCTAATAGAAAACTATTATTAGTCTATCGACGAAGTTTTCCTAATTTCTGATAGATGGCGTTGGAGACTAATAAAAAACAAAAATATTTATCGCCCCCTTAAATATTTATTTTATTATGTTTTTAGTATTTGTTGTTATAGCGGCAACAGAAATACATAATTTGTGAAAATTTCAACTGTCTAGCTATCGCCGTTCTTGAGATACAGCCTGGTGACAGATGTTTATGATGTAGTTTTTACCCTTTGGGTACGGAAGGCTAAAAATGAAAAATTGACTAAATAAAATCTGTTGAACCATTTAAATATGTATGTACTTTTCAAATTGTTTTAAAAAGACAAGTTTATGAATAATTTTACTTTTTGTGGGTCAAGGTTTTAAATAACAGACCACATAAATATTAAGTTACCCATATTATAGTTATTTATGAAAGTGTTGTATAATAGTTGTTGTTGTATAAATGTATGTATAGATGTATGTTGTATATTAAACACGAATGTGGGCTTATCACATGAGTGTTTTAACACCTAATTATCAACAGTGCAACTGTACAAGGTTTTATCTACACCCATAATATGAATCCTCTATAAAAGATTCTGATAATATATTTAAGATCATGTCAAGGTTTATTGGCAACGCGTTTATGATGCTCCTCGATTTCATTAACCAAATCAATACCGGCAAGCTCTGATTCAATACTTGAATTATCTTTCAACTTCAGATTTAAATCATTACAATGTCTCATTAGCTCATCATTGGACTAATTAAATAAATTAATGCTAAAAATGCCAAATACGTCAGTAAATGTTTTTAACTCTTGAGTTGTTATCTGATCTAGGATACTAAAATATAATTCTACTTTATATTTGGTTTTGGGGTCTACTACAACTTCTTCATTTCATTCATATTGAAATTGTGTTGGTTTATTCTTCTCGAACTGTCTCTACGTTGTAAAATCTGTCTCTACGTTGATCTCGTGAGCTACTTTTTAAGCTTCTGCTAACACCATTTCAAAGTTCAGTTGTGCGATATTCTGTGAACTTATCAATTAACTTATTTTATAAAATTTATTAAGATTTGATTATTCATTGTAGGTTGTAGGGCTCTGCATCATTTTGCTTTGTGCATTAACTTCGTTTAAAATATCGAACCAAATTAGAACTCAAAATAATTCAGAAGAAGAAGACTCAGAAGAACTGTTAACAAAATAATTGCAATTTATTATGCGATCGTTGCTGTTTACAACTACAACTTTCTACAGGCTACGCGTACAAATTTCTACCTAAACTACCAACAGAGAAATAAGCTCAGAGGGGATTCCCCTCACTTCGCCTATCCTGCTTTTATAGACTACGACTATGGGTAATTGTATCATAGTCAGAAAGAGTACAGTACATTAAAATTAAACGAATGCAACTCAAGCGAAGTCTTGATAAAAGATAATATAAATATTTTTGACAAATATTTTCATTAATTTTTTAAAATAAAATAAGAAATAATTAACAGGTGACACATAAAGTATCTCCGGGTCACGGGGTTCGCTTGAATAGGTCCAGATAAGATAATTTGCCGGAGCTTTACTTGATCATTAATGTTTATTATTGTACTGATATTTATGTGATGTAATAACATTTTTTATGCGTTGAGATACTATGTTTCGTATCTATATTAGAGATAAGTAATTATTGATACATAATCTTTAAAAACTCTCAGTAGGTTTTAGTATGAAACCAATCTTACACTAAAGTACACTATTATACGGGTATAATTGGCTTTAAAAGTTTTGGTATTCAACTAATTTAACCGTCTACCTAAAAACTCACGGTATTCTGACGGAAAATCAAATCAGATATTCTTCAATAAATGTGGTAATACATATTACATTCACATGCATTTAAAACGTTTTTGGTATGTAGGAGTTTAGGGTAAATGAAAGAAAAATACCGAGTGGTATTCATAAGGAAATTTAGCGCACCGAAACATACTTCCTAAGATACTTATTTTAATGCCTTAGCCAGGAGACGCAGCTCTTACATTGAGATAACACAATTATAACACAAAAACAGTAAAAAAAGCTTTAAATGTAACTTAGAGTATGAAAAAAATCCAGCTAGCGGACCACTTTTATACTAATAACTAGCTGTGCCCACGACTTCGTCCGTGTGGAATTTAGCAAAAAAGCTGTTGTTCAGTTTACAGATATAAAATAAATAAATTTCTAAAAAAAGTAGCCTAAGTTACTTTTTACTACATCAGCTATCTGCTAGTGAAAGTCCCGTCAAAATCAGTCTAGCGGTTTCAGAGATTCGATGGAACAAACAGACAGACAGACAGACGGACAAAAATCCATATACATTTAGTAAAAAGCGGTTGTTTTAACATTACAAACAGACACTCCAATTTGATTTATTTGTATAGATATTCAAATGACGATCTATAAATTTAATAAAATTGATAATGCAACAATTCGTTAAAAATACTATATAAATATTAATCTCCTTTCAATTTGATTGATGTTTTTTTTTGGCAGTGATAATTTATTTGTCAAACTGTAATGAGTTCATGACCTCAGCAATCCGAGTCAAAGATCCGCTATCTCATGTGCCACAAAAATTAATCAAAGTTGCATACTACATTTTTTGTCTTTTGTATAACCTGAGGTAGGTTATGAATGTGGTTTTTGGAGCTTCAACTTATTCGAAATCCTGATTTGAAGACTGGATATTAAGATTTCAGGCAAATTTCGAACACAAGTTCTAGTTAAAGCATCAGCAACATGTTTTTTTAAATTATAATTAGATAGGCTTTCGTTTGACCACTATTTCATAATATGTTAATGGTACAATTATGTGACAATATGTTCGAAGTTTTGGAGTAGCCCGACTGGCGAAATACATATAGCCTAACATTGACTGGAGAAGTTTAATTTTTCTTAATTTTTGAGAAGATCGCTAAAGAATGCTGCTCTATAGAAGTGTCGTCTCTCTGTTATGAGTAAGGTAGAGCTCGTGGAGACTGGAGAGGTTGGTGGGTAGAGTCAGCAAATGAGTCAGCGCTTGCAATGCTCATGGTGTTGTAGGCATCTATTGGCTACAGTATCTGCCTAACATTAGGCACCATAAAAGCGTGCTTGCGACATTTAGTGGTATCTGAAAAATCTATACCTTTTATAGCCCCTATACCAATACCTATGAAGCGACATCTGTTAGACTCACCAAATTATATTTCGTTGACATTAAAAATTTGCATTGTATAATGTAGTACGACCTATAAAATATAGGTGGCGCTTACATAAAATACAATAAATAATATTTTGAGATACTTTTTAAAATATAATGTTCGACTGGTAGTATAATCAGTGTTTTTTAGAAGTTTTTTTAGTATATATTTTTTATATTATTAATATATATTATCTCATGTTTTTTTCATAACGGGGGCCTTATATGAAAATCGATTCTTAAGGAGTAAACTCCAAAAAATATATATGGTTTTCTGTAAAGTTGGTTTATGGACGATAGTATTTAACGTGACATCGTCTTAACAAAACATCTCGGACGCATACGCCAATCGAGTAGAAGAGTGATAGATGTGGCGCAAGCGTACAATGAACGTAACGCTACAATGAGTCTTTTTCGTGCATGCCGCCTGCGTTCATCGATTTAATAGACGTTGTCACGTCAAAAAAAATAAAAAGTACAAAGTACAATATATTAATAATGGTAACCCAACATACTGAAATTAAGTAAGAAAAGCATTAAGTTTTCTATTAACTCGGTAACTGTTGCAGATTACTGCCAATGATGTCAATGTGGCTCGCTATTACGATTAGGTAGGGATCCCTAGTACATTTTTTTTAACCTGATCAGCATCAAGCTAATTTTCCGTGAGTAGCTTCATTTTGATGAGACGAACAAAAAGTTCCTCTTCGAAAACTCTCGATTGTGGTAGATAATAGAGTTAGCAGGAGGTAGAGCAGCAGTGAGCGTAGGACCGGGATAACGTACCACGCAATTTGGAGGACAATATTACCATCAAATTATATAAATATTAATATTGGTTAGTAATAATTTTTGATGACCTTACGAGGTCATCAACTTGACCTCGTAAGGTCATCAAAAATTGATTTTTTTTTCTGATTTTTTTTTCTTTTATTTAGTTAAAGATGATGAGAGAGATGAATTTGATAGATTTGCAAATATTAATATTTATATAATTTAATATTAACATTGTCCTACAAATTGCGTGGTACGTTATCCCGGTCCTACGCTCACTGCTGCTCCACCTCCTGCTAACTCTATTATCTACCACAATCGAGAGTTTACGAAGAGGAACTTTTTGTTCGTCTCATCAAAATGAAGCTACTCACGAAAAATTAGCTTGATACTGATCAGGTTAAAAAATGTACTAGGGATCCCTACCTAGATATAAAAGACGCGGATAATACCTCAGAATTACTTCGAAACAAACTGTAAAGCTTCGTTGTCTCTTCGAAAATTTTCAAGACCATATTAAAATTAAAACTGTCTGACTTGAAGCTTATAATAAAACCGTTTAAAAACCAGGATGATCTAGAAGTATGACATTTTTCACATTACTATTTAATCTATGGTAAAAGTGAGCGTTTAGGATTTTTGGAGATTTATGTCACAAACTTTTAGTGCGTGATACCACTTAATAATAAAGCTACTATATCTAAAGTTCTAAAGTAGGTAGGTATAAATATATTCAACACGTTAAAGTGTGTGTATATTTGCTTTTTTAAGGATCAGAACTTAATCCACCCCGCTGCTTCATTGCGGCCTGCGGGTTGGCGGATATATTCCCTAGCCCTACTATGAGTAACGATCGCTATCAGGTGTACATGATAACAACCGGGACCGACGGCTTAACGTGCTCTCCGAGACGGTGGGGAAACCCACAAGGACCGCACAAACACCCAGACCACGGCAAACATGTGTACCAATACAAATGTTTGTCATGTGCTGGGATCGAACTCGTAACCGCCAGCGCAACAGCCACAAACCCGTGCTGTGACCGTTGCGTTAACGAGTCGTCGTCGTTTTCTATATTAAATTTCTCTTTCTTCATAAGGTGTTTCTTTTCGCGAACTGCGAACACAAAATTTGTGCGAACTTAAATTTTTACCAACCGTTAACAAAGGATGTCACTAACTTATGTGCAAGATAAATTTTACTAACAATCGGTAAATCACCCCCTCTCTTCCCGTGGGTGTCGTAAGAGACGACTAAGGGATAACACAGTTCCACTACCACTTTGGAACTTAAAAAGCCGACCGATGGCGGGATTGGATGGATTGATGGATTTGTGTTTTAGGATTACAATTACAACCTTATTTACTTAGTCGATGCAAAATATTTATTGCAAAACTCACATATTTAAATGGTAGTTTTGTGTAAATAAATAGTGATTTCAAATTTCCCGCGGGGTTTGTCCCCGAAACGTAGGAATATTGAGAGAGATTTTAACGCGAGATGAAGATGGATTAAAATCGAAATAACGACGGAAACAGGAAAGAAAAGAATATATTTATTTAAAGTAAAAGTAATAAAAATTAAAATATCTATACTAATATAATAAAGCTGAAGAGTTTGTTTGTTGTTTGTTTGTTTGTTTGTTTGTTTGAACGCAGTAATCTCTGGAACTACTGGGCCGATTTGAAAAATTCTTTCAGTGTTAGATAGCCCATTTATCGAGGAAGGCTATAGGCTATGTATCATCACGCTAAGACCAATAGGAGCGGAGTCCACGCCGACGAAGTCGCGCGCAGAAGCTAGTTATATGATAAATGGCTTGCAAATTAAAACACTCATCGGCTAAAAAACAATATAGTAATAAAGAAATAATTTGAAATAAAGAAAATAGCCCAAACGATGTAGTAACAAAAGTGTTTGAACTTCTTATACTATTAGTTTATTGTTAGTACCCATTTCCAAGTTTTAAACCGTTCTCTTCTAAGTTTCCCCGAACATAGCATTCAGTACAAAGTGTACTTAGATGAAAAGCGACTATAGTTGAGACGAAACTTAAACTGTATGAATATTCATGATAGATTTGCAAATTCAAATCTTTTGTTTGAAATTTTTCCTAGATTCGCTAGATTGTAAATAACAATAGTTATCCTATTTGTCAAGATATAATGACGGAATCTGAAAAATAATACGTCAACTGCGGTGTTTTTTTGTAAATCAATATCTTAAAGGTTCCTATGACGATTAGGTTATAGTAGAGTATCATAGAAAATGTTGGTTTTCTAATGGTAAATTTAGAAAAGTAAGCGAAAGAACGCCATTATGCATATCAATAGTAATTCAGGGTTGTCGCTGGAATACTTGTCATTACAGAAATAATAAAGTAATTTGTGTTTTTTGTGTGTAATGTTATTATCCTCCCGGGTAATCCTATCGGGGGAGTTTTCATGGTAATTTAAAAAAAAAATCGTAACTTACGTTGTAAGTGTAACGTACTGAACTGCAGTCCAAAATGAAGTTTTAAAGTAAAAAAAACAATTTCTAGAATAACTTAGAGTTATATTTTATATTTATAGGGAAAGGATCCAAAAATGACTTATTTTGGGCTAGGTTTTGTAATTCCTTTTTTGTTATTTTGAGCTGCATTATAATGAGAATTAATTACAGATTTTTAGTCGTACTCGTATTTTATTTGCTAAGTATTGCAAACCTTATTGCCTTAGGATGTTTTTATTACAATGTCATGATAAGCCTATAGGAATGTAAAAACAAGAGAAATTAATTCTTCCTGATATCCCAATATATTAGGCAGTAACAGCCAGTTGTTTATCTGATTCATAAATCTCATCGTCATTTACATATAGAGCACAACATTCGAAAGACCTTACGGAAAATTAAAAAATGCACCAGCCCTCTTGTCACCAGTGGAGGCAATAAGGCGAGGAGTTATCTCATTTAAGAATTTTTTAGCACTGCTACTCCAAGGTCCAAGTGTTTCGACTGCAAACGGCACAAAGATGTAATTTGGAATTAGTGACGTATGTTTGTGCCATTTCGTCTTTTTAGCTTTTTCCGCCGCGGCTCCCGCTTTTAAGGCTGTTTCCCTGACATGAGACGGAGCAAGTGTATCAACGCAGGTTGCGTCCCACAAAAGCGCCCGTCCCCTTTCCCAGAGAACCAACGTCAATCCATCAGGTCTCTTGCCATCATCGCGACTAATTCCAGTAGGCTCGATAAGAGCAGGAACGTCGATGGTGGCAAGAGCTCTCTTTATGGTATCATTTAGGGAACCGTGGCGGGAAAACCTACCTGAACTCTTGTTGCAGGAAAGGCCGTGTAGTCTGAAAGAATCAACCTCCTTTCCGCACGGACATCTGTGTTCAAAGCACAGTGGAGTTCCCAACCGGAGACCGACAGCAACTCTAAAACTATATTTTTATATTAAATTATTATTTAATTAAATTATAAATTTCAGTGTATATAAAAGTGTAAATATATATTCTTAATTTTTTTCACACGTTGAAAATAAAACACCTAATATTAATGGAACTAATATCAGGAATTCCATTACGTTTTCAACATCAAAAGGCGAGTTACAATCGAAAGTTTCAAACTGCGGAATTTGTGAAATATTTGTCGAATTTCATTTTAACTTACTTTGATATAGACCGTGAAATTAATATTAATATTAAATTCATCTCGGCGGTTTCGCGGATTAAAAAGCTCGGGCGGTCCGCGCCGGGCACGCGGAGTTGCGAAACGTGTGCATATACTAAACATATAAAAATGACCACGATTCAGCCTGTAACAATCCCACTGCTGGGCAAAGGCCTCTTTGTTCATATAGGAGAAAAATAAGTACCATGTAACTTTTTATTATATATTATATTATTATATCTACTAGATTACTCTTTCAGTATAAGACCGTCTTAGAATTTCACATCATCATCATTAATTTTATGTTACTATTATTTATTTATTTTATTTCAATGAAAATATTGGAAGGAAAGATTTGATTGTTTGCATTGAATAGGCTCCGAAAATTCTAGGCTAAAAATTCTTTTGCTGTTGGGAAGCTACACTATCCGCGGGTGACATAGGCTATATTATTATATTTTCAAAAAAATTAGGGTTAAAAATTTTATTTAATACCCGAGTAGGAGGAGGAGAGAGTAAGAGGACAAGAGCCTAGCATTGATTTGCTATTCTAGGCCCACAAAGATCGACAATCGTCGCTTTTCTATATTCCACTTAAGGCTGCAACTGGTAATTAATATACCGCATCTCATGATGATGTTACTTAGCAGATCTCGGGTAGTTTATAATGAAGCGCAAGTCGCGGACTTTTTACGTAGCGGCGTCAGGATATTTTACCGACAGTGAAAATTAAGTGCATTGCATTTGTTGCGAGCGTTTTAATAATTTTTCAAAAGTTCCAGGTGCCAGGATTAGAAACCGCGTTTAAGCCGAAAATGTGAGTTAAGGATTAAGATCTGAATATTATTTTCCTAAATTTAAAATATACGTTTTGATTTGTATAATCCAAACATATTCTAACAGTGTGCAAATCGATATATATAAAAAATCAATTGCTGTTCGTTAGTCTCGCTAAAACTCGAGAACGGCTTGACCGATTTAGCTAATTTTGATCTTGAAATGTTTCTGGAAGTTCAGGGAAGGTTTAAACGGCGAGAAACATAAATAATATGTAACGGAAAATACTAAAAACGACGATTTAATTTTCCAATACAAAATGTTCCTAACTGGGAAATTTAATGTCTTTTGTCAAAATCGTTGTCAATTGGTTGTCAAATATTTATAGGTGTGTTCAGAAAGTGTTTTGTGTATATTTTTCACAAATATACGTAGGTAATACGAAGTTCACCGGGCCTTCTAGTATTAAATATGTTAATGAGGTTCAATACAATATTTTTACACTATTGACAATAGATTATTTATCACTAGCCGACACGTGCCCACTTCGTTGGGCATTAATTATTTATTTTTGTGATGCACATACCTATATAGAAAAGTTTTCATCTCGCTCGCATTTCTCCGACTTGGTTTACATATGTATACTAATATTTTTCACTAATTTTTTTGTTCAATAACAATAAAATATAACCTATGTCACTCCTGAATAGTGTAGCTGTTAGTGAAAGAATTTTCATGATCGGATCAGTATTTGCGAATATTACCCCCTACAAACAAACAAAGTTAAAAACTTTACCTTTTTATAATATTAGTATAGATTTAATTAGTTTTACATTATTAATATATGACATAATTACTTACTAAAACTAATTAACATTACAATTATTGAAATGTTTATTATAAGTCACCTTTAATTAATTATCTTTAAGATCATTAGCAATTATCATAAAATTAATTAGCCTTCTAAATTCTATGTAATAAAAAGTCATTAACATCGTAATACATTTTTTCCAACAGCAGATCAAACAATTGCAATTGAAAGATCTTTTAACGTATCAAGTAACGTGTTATAAATCTTGATTAGATTTTTTTTATAAAGAGCTAGTTTTTGAAAGGGTACATATAACTTTTGTGGATATCTGGTTGTTCGTGATATCATATCTGAATTAGTTTTGAAAAGGTCTTCAAGATGTACACTACTTCAAAGATGTACAGCGAAGGAAATGGTAGTATTTTCAAAGATTTAAATAACGGTTTGCAACTGTCTAAATATCTGGCGCCACACATTGGTATTATAGGTACATTTTTTTTGGACTTTAAAAGCTCGATAAGAGTCTACAGAACTACCCCAGAAAATTAGGCCATATCTCTAAAGTAATCTTATACTATTAAACGAGCAATTCTTGTATATATATATATATATATATATATATATATATATATATATATATATATATATATATATATATATATATATTATATATACATATATAGAATTTGAATCTCGGAATCGGCTCCAACGATTTTCGTGAAATTTATTAGTATGCAGGGGATTTCGGGGGCGAAAAATTGATCTAGCTAGGATTCATTTAAAAAAAATGTCGTTTTATCCCTGTTTTTAGGCAATGAAAAAATATCATTAGAATACGAAGCTTAATTTCACTTTTGCCAACATAGCTGTTATAGCGTAATTAGGAAATCGGCTGGTGTAAAATCGTATTGACTCGGGTTCGAATCTCAGTCTCCAGATTAATCTTTTTTCTCTTTTTTTAATTTCACTCGTGATTTATTATTTAAATAAAATTAAAATATAAAAATACCGAGAAAAAAAAAAAACAAAAAATAAAATGAAAATACCGAGCTAGGCTCGGTCACCCAGGTACTTTTATTGAAATAAATAAAATTTTTGAGAAAATGTACTTTTATCACTTAATAACATCTACAATTATTTTTATTTAGTTTAAAAATGAGAGAAAAGTTTATTGTTTCTATAAGGTAATTAAATATATATATATATGAAAATCAATTGCTCAGTTCAGTGCAAGTTCAGGGAAGGTTTAAACGGTGAGAAACATAAATAATAGGTATGTAACCCAAAATACTAAAAACGACGATTTAATTTTCCAATACAAAATGTTCCTAGTGGGGAAATTTATGTCAAAAACGTTGTCACTTGGTTGTCAAATATTTATACGTGCGTTCAGAAAGTGTTTTGTGTATATTATTCACAAACATATGTAGGTGATACGAAGTTCACCGGGCCATCTAGTAATATATAATTATAATAACTAGCTGACCCCGCAAACGTTGTTTTGCCATATACATATAATATTAACCCCTTAATCCTCCCCCCTATAACTTAGGGGTATGAAAAATAGATGTTAGCACATTCTCAGACCTACCCGATATGCACACAAAATTTCATAAAAATCGGTCCAGCCGTTTCGGAGGAGTATTTTAACTAACATTGTGACACGAGAATTTTATATATACGACTAGCTGTGCCCCGCGGTTTCACCCGCGTTGCTTTGAGGAAAAAAATACCCTTCCTCCTTCATAAAGCATAACCTTTCTCTTTAAATAGGCTATCCACCTCAGAGGAATTTTTCAATTCGCTGGCGGTTGCGGATTCGATCCCCACACACGACAACATAATATGTCCATACAGATGCTTGCCGTGGTCTGGGTATTTGTGCAGTCCTTGTGGGTCTCCCCACCGTGCCTCGGAGAGCACGTTAAGCCATCGGTCCCGGTTGTTATCATGTCCACCTGATAGCGATCATTACTCATAGCATAGATTAGTACAGATTAAGATATATCAAACATATCTTTTACACTTTCGCGATGAAAATATTAATATAATATATTGACTTTGACTGGATTGACAGAATAATCTGGAATGTTTCAATGAGACCAATCAATTGATCGTTTTTTTTTTTAATTAATTTGTACATTTATCATTTATTGTATATTTAAGTAGCTTGATATATTTTCCTTAGATTAAATACACTAAATAAATTTCTAAACGCATGCATAAATATTTGACAACCAATATAAATTATGTCAATCCGTTTTCATTAATGACATTATTCTACATTTTTAAAATCTAAAATACGCCACTATCCGTATTTTGTGGATACAGTCATGTTGTCGATTCGAAATCTTTATTTAAATGTGTTCTTTAATTTTAGGGCAGATTTTACCATATCGACGGGATGAACATTAAATGTTTGACAGTTACGAAACACGAACATTATACATACTTCCATACAAATTTTCATTCCCGCTTTTCAACACCTTACACCCTTTTTTCGCATTAAAAAGTAGCCTATGTCCTTTCTCAGACTCTAGACTATCTGTATACCAAATTTCATTTAAATCTGTTCAGTAGTTTTGGCGTGATTGCGCGACAGATAGACAGACAGAGTTACATTCGCATTTATAATATTAGTATAGACTTATTTATTTCAGGAAAATGTTTTCTGGTTTTTACGTTAAATTCGACCAAGCACACTATAACTTATAGCAACGCAGGTAACCCCAGTTTCTATAGGTTGAGGCGACGACATTACATCACTTCACACGACACTCATAACATCACTTTTTGTGAACGAAACTATAGCGCGATTTAATTCGACGCCACCGCCGTCTAGTTAGCAAACAGGAAACATTTTCTTATATGATGAAAAATTATAACTCATCTAAGTTATGACTTTACATGATCTTAACATAAAATAAATGGCTGTGTGTGCGCAGTGTGCGTAAAAAAAAATCTAGCTAGTTCCACATCTCAATTAAGCTTACCTATAGGCGACATGAAAATATATTAATTAAGACGCAATAATTACACCAATAAATACCGAACAAAAATATTAAAAGTCAATGTGTATTTTGTACTAACTCTATTACTATTTATTCTGTACTGTAAAAAAATAAGCATGTCTTATTTTTATTATACATATGGCATGCTTAATTTTTCTCTTTTTTCGGTATTTAGCTCAAAATGCATACAGAAATAGCGTGCGTTTTCGAGTTTAAATTTTGTTATAAATCTATGCAGTTCTTTTTGAGTTCTGTTTATTATATTACATACTAGCTGCTGCCCGCGACGTCGTCTGCGTGCGTTCACTGCTCGTTCCCCGTAGGTGATAGCGTGATAATATGTAGCCTATGTTCTGACCCGACTTCTTAATAATATTCGTGCCAAATTTGAAGTAAATCCATGCAGTACTTTTTGAGTTTAGCCCGGACATACATTTGAAGAAATAAAGGTTCACTGCTCTTTCCCCGTAGGTGATGGCGTGATAATATATAGCCTATGTTCTGACCCGACTTCTTAACAATATTCGTGCCAAATTTGAATTAAATCCATGCAGTACTTTTTGAGTTTATCCCGGACATACATACAGACAAACAGACAAACAGACAAAAATTCTAAAAACTATATTTTTGGCTTCGGTATCGATTGTAGATCACACCCCAAGTATTCTTTTAAAAAAATATTCAATGTACAGTTTTGACTTTTCTACCATTTTATTATATGTATAGATAGACAAACTCGATGAATTTTATAAGACATACATGAAGTAGCTTAAAACTAATATAAACAGATTTTTTTAAATTGTCTTGCTCATCTTTGAAACGAATTAACGATACCTACAATTTTTAAGAAGAACATGCACAACTCCATCTATGACTTTTAAAAATAACAATTAACCTCGCCAACATGATCAAATTTAAATTATTTATATCCAAAAAGGGATTGATGATGATGTTTTTGAAATCTCATAGATGGCGCTGTTTTAAATATGTCTTGAACTACTGATATTCATTTAATTACGTTTATCGGCCTAAATTACTTATATTGCGTAATTTTTATAGTGTGAAGCTAACTTGTAGCATGGTTATTATTAACATAATAACAACAACGTTCAAATATACGTCGTTAGATTACACGTTGTTACAGAATGCGTTGAGTAATAAAGGTTCACTGCTCGTTCTCCGTAGGTGATAGCGTGATAATATGTAGCCTATATGTTGACGCGAATTCTTAATAATATTCGTGCCAAATTTGAAGTAAATCCATGCAGTACTTTCTGAGTTTATCCCGGACATACATACAGACAAACAGACAAACAGACAAAAATTCTAAAAACTATATTTTTGGCTTCGGTATCGATTGTAGATCACACCCCAAGTATTCATTTAAAAAAATATTCAATGTACAGTTTTGACTTTCCTACCATTTTATTATATGTATAGATATAGGACTATTAGGTATTACAATAAGCGCGTAAAAAACAAGTATAAGACATTGAAAAGCTAAATTAGAATTTCTGATTTTACAACAATTTTCTTCAAACTAAAAAAAATCAGGACGAATATATATTCACTACTTAAACTAAATCTAAAATTATTTGAATATGTAATGAATGCAATGTGCTCAACGACTTCAACAGGTACACATGTACGAGTATACGCGAATAAACAGAAAATAAATTTTATTTATTCACATTTTTAGTTCATTTTTTGAAGGAAAAACCACTACCTGTTTCTTTGCCCTTTCGCTTAAAAACGCGTTCATTAAGCGACGCTAACGAGAACTTCAACTTGTCAAATGATCCCCGCTTTCCCTCCATTTTATTGCTTATAGTCTGTGGTCGCTTTAAAAAGCGAAATGTCGACGAACTCTGGATTTGTGACTGCGTTATGAAACAAATTAAATATTATTTTAATTTTAATGGCTGCTTTATTGACAATTTATATAAAAATTAAAAAATATATTTCATCAATATAAAGAAAGCTATAATTTTTTTTACTAATTAGTTTTTAATACTGATCATTACAGTAATGAAATAAATAATATGTCAGTTAGATCTGCTGTGTGGTTACGGCAGTAAATATAGCCACCCCCTCTCTTCCCTTGGGTGTCGTACGAGGCGACTAAGGGCTAACACAGTTCCAGTACCACTTTGGAACTTAAAAAGCTGACCGATGGCAGGGTAACCATCCAACTGCTGGCTTTGAAATAAACAGGCCGAAGATGGGCAGCAGCGTCTTCGATGCGACGCGAAGGCAGCCCTGCGGTCACCAACCCGTCTGCCCAGCGTAGTGGCTATGGGCAAAACACATGAGTTCACGCCATTTTTGGCGCGAACTTTTGGAGGCCTCTGTCCAACAGTGGACTGCGATAGGTTGAAGTGATGATCAGTTAGATCAAGGTTAAATCTAAAAACACTGGAAGTATCCTTTGAGATTATTAAATATTCTAAATGACTTTTTAAAATCTTTATTTTTTTTTCTAATGTTACTATTAAATATAAAACGAGTAAGCGCAACTCGTACTTTTCATTTAGTGAGAGTAAAGCCTAGCCTCCTCGGAGGCGTTCAAAACAGTATAAGTTTATTTCAAACTGTCTCCTAATACTTGATGTGAAGTCCACCTTATGCAATAAAAGCACGCCATGATTGTTTTCATACGCACATTCTATAGAGTCATTGCAGGTGCAGGGGCTGGAATTGAATGGGGCCTTTGCCGCCATCCTGGAAAACGGTAACGAGGTGCATTCAACGTCCTTTGAATATCGACTGCCGTAATCATCTAGTGTAGTGTCACCATAATGACGGATCAGACTAGGATTTACTATTTTAGTGAAGAACACATAGTTAGGCATATGTATTTGTTTTATATGAATAATACGCTACAAAACTGCTGTGTGGCTACGGCAAAGAATTTAGCCTCCCCCTCTCTTCCCGTGGGTGTCGTAAGAGGCGACTAAGGGATAACACAGTTCCACTACCATCTTGGAACTTAAAAAGCCGACCGATGGCGGGATATCCATCCAACTGCTGGCTTTGAAATACACAGGCCGAAGACGGGCATCAGCGTCTTCGGTGCGACAAAGCGAATCCTGCGGTCACCAACCCGCCTGCCCAGCGTGGTGACTATGGGCAAAACAGATGAGTTCACGTCATTTTTGGCGCGAACTTGTGTAGGCCTATGTCCAGCAGTGGACTGCGATAGGCTGAAATGATGAAATGATGAATGATGACGCTACAAAATACAGATAACATAATATTCTAGTGTTAAACATATTATACTTATTATTTTTCATAAAACCTATATCTTATCATGTGATAAGAAAATGCAACGCTAACATTTAAATTAGTGCTTAAAAAATAAGTGTGTAGTTTACATTTATCATCATTAATTGCGTATTGTATTTAAAATGTTTATTCGTATTAGTTATACACAACATAATGAAATAAACAAACAAAGGTGGTAAACAAGTTTAATTGTATAACAGTAAGAAAAAATTGTAATAGTGTTGTCCTGTCCAAATGTACCTTTTTGGTCACAACACGTCTGTGTCACTATGACATGTCATGCTTTCATATCGACGTTCTGAAGTACAGTGTAGACGGTACTCGGAAAATCTGACTAGCGTTAGTATATTATTTTAATAATAATAATAATAATAATAATAATAATCATTTATTTCGGACGTAGGTAAATCCATATTCAAATTAATAATTAAATTACATTAAAATTAAATTAAATTAAATTATGTGTTAGTAACAATATATAAGATAAAATAAAACAAAAAAGGGGGGTTAGTAACAGTTTACATTATATAAATTAAATTAAAATTAAATTTGTGGCTTCCGATGAGACTCCCGTGCTAAAGATGGTAATTAGCAGCGGGAGCATGGAGCTGTATCCAGCGATAAATCAGTGGGGAGTCCCACCGGTCAGCCAACGCATTCAGGACGGTGTTCGATGTTCCGCGCACTCGCTGCCACAGCGAGGCGCACCGCTTTCTAATAATCGCGTGGAAGCAGTCGGTGCGCGCCTCAGCGAACATAGACGACGCACTACAGAAGCGCGGCAGACCGAACAACATCCTAAACGCGTTGTTATACTGGACGCGCAGTGCGCTGTATGCTCGCTGCGTGAAGTCGACCCACAGACCGCAAGTGTAGAAAGATTTACAGTACGCATTGAAAAGTGTCAGTTTGACCTGTTTACTACAGCGTGCAAATCTGTGAATCAACATGTTACAGCGAACAGACAGCGCCCTACGCTCCCTTTCAATGTCACCCGTATCTGACAAGGTGTCAGTGACCCAGTGACCCAGATATTTAAAGCGGTCAACTCTTTTCAGCGGAGATCCCCCTAGTGTAACACAAGGAACTCTCCGCTGACTCCTCGTATCCTTAGTTCGAAATACCATGAACTCACTTTTTCGCGCATTATATCTGAGCCCATGGGCCACTGCGTATTCCTCACATAATTTAAGTAAATTAGTCAGGGCACCGATCGACGGGCTCAGCAGCACCATATCGTCTGCATAGCTGATGTTATTGATGCACGTCCCGCCTACATGGCATCCTATGTAGGTGCTGCTGAGCCCCTCGATCAGTTTATTAATATACAAGTTAAAAAGCTTGGGTGAGGTCAACCCCCCTTGCCTAACTCCACATTCCAACCCGTACTCATCCGATCGCGAGCCAGCCCATTTGACGCAATTCCTCTGGTGGTCATACCAATATTTAAATGTTGATATGACATCAGGGGGTACACTGGTTTCACACCGTAGCTTTTCCCACAACAAATTGTACGACACTAAATCGAATGCCTTCGACAAGTCCAAAAAGCAAGCATATACTGGGGTTTTTCGAGCCGTGTAGTACTGCACAGTCTGCTTAAGACAGAAAATGGCACTCTCTGTGGACAGACCGGGTTTAAAACCAAACTGTAAATCATGGATCTTAATATTTTCGGCCAGTCTTCTGTCAAGCAGACCGTCCAGCACCTTGGCTATAACCGTAGCCAATGATATAGGCCTATAGTTGGACATGTCGGAGGCATCCCCCGTTCGATTCTTTATTATAGGCACAACAATAGTATACATTAATTCGTTCGGTAAGTAACAATGGCTTACACATAAATTAAAAAACATAGCTAGAACTCGAGGCACGTGTACCCCCGCGTACTTCAGGTGCTCGATACTGAGATCGTCGTGACCGGGAGACTTACCTCTGATCATTCCTTTAATAACCGAGGCGACCTCGCGTTCAGAAAACCTGACAGTAAAGTCCCCGTCTCGAGACCCAACATCGAACACCTGCGACTCTATAGGGAGGGAAGACTCCACTTTAAAATGCTTACGGAAGGCATTCGCTATATCAGTCGGATCAAACTTACCATCTACACTCACGGGGAGGCTCGATTTTGGATTAAGTTTATTAGTATTTTTCCAAAATTTATTGAAATTTTTATCAGCATGATTTTGAGCAATAATATCCAATTTTATTTGTTTTTCATTATTTTGACAATATTTTAACTTACTTTTAAATAATTTTCTCGTTTCGCGCATCTTATCATAGATAAAACCAGTGTACGGTTTGCCATACAGTAACCAAGACTGATACCAAAACCGAGCCTCCCTGTGAGCGCTACTAACGTGCATATTCCAGCCCGCTATGCACCTATGCCTCGTCACTTTTTTATCGGTATAGCTACATTCTGCCGACTCCCTCAGAATACATACAATCTTATTATACATAGCTGCTATTTTAATTTTATGATCGACATTTGAACATTTTTTGTCAGTGCACCTACAAAAATCCACTGGAAGGTCTATTAAACGTAATTTACTATCACAACTCTCCGTATATTTCTGTATTTGATCACTGTCCCTTTCACCCCATTTTATTTTATTAACATATTGTGTGGGGGCCACAATTTTAAACTGAATCTTGCTTATATTACATTCAATTAATAAGGGAAAATGATCAGACCAGTAAACGTCATGATTCAACACAGATGCATTAAATACAGAATGCCGCGCTGCAGTAGTAACAATACAATGGTCGAGCCATCTGCGAGAACCGTGTGAGTCACTAACATATGTATAGGTATCGCTAGGTAATAGTTCCATGTCTATACACGACCACATGTTATAATAGAAGTACGCTTCTAGTATAGAATTCGGTCATTGACTTATTTTAAAAATTAAATTCTTGTGATTCCAGTTAATAACAAATCTCTAATTACCATAGAACAGTTTTTTGTTATATATTTTTTTATGTAACTAGGTTAGCAAACAAGCGTACGGCTCACCTGATGGTAAGACCGTAGCCTATAGACGCCTGCAACACCAGAAGCATCGCAAGCGCGTTGCCAACCCTATCCCCAATCCCCCCAGGATCTCTAGTCACCTTACTCACTAACAGGAACGCAATACTGCTTGAAAACAGTATTATTTAGCTGCGATCTTCTGTAAGGTCGAGGTACTACCCCAGTCGGGCTGCTGCATATTTTGAGCAGGAAATTTCCTGCTGTGCCCTACCTCAATAATGTAGAATGCAGTCACATGGCGGTTTTTTTGAGTCCCTCACCCATGTGACTGAATTCTACAATGAACTGCATACTGATTAATTAGTAAAAAAAGAAAATCTTGGGCAAAATTGTAATGATAAATCTATTTAGAGAATATATTACACAAACTAAAGTGGCCTGTGCCCAGAATCCAATCTCGAAGCATCTCACGGGACCACAATTAAGAAGAGCTTTCGAAGCATAAATCCAGAAAAGTCTCTTTGAAATTTTAATGTCGGCGAATACGTTTGGAAATTGTAATTGTAAATCTTTTAAACTGGCCATTAATTGCCACTTAACGACGAATCTTGGAAAACTCTTACATTTGCGCTCAATTCGTAATTACTTATTAGTTTAAATTAGCTGCTATTATACCAAGTCATTTGCTATTAAGAGATTAAAAGAAGTACAAAAATGCTTAGAAGCTTAGTGGATAGAGCAAGTTAACCTTAAATAAAACATCACAGGTTAAAATTGTAGTTAACACGCCTAAATTTTTGAATTCTCTTTTTGAGTCGAAGAAGGAAAACGTGGCCCAGAAAATCATATCTCGTTGTCTCTCTCACTTCAAAGAAGATGTCTCTGCACAGCAATAGGATATTTGTTGTTCATTAAAAACGAAGAATCTTTGAATAAAATTTGTTATAAATTATATTATTCAAAAGTACCTAATGTGTTGGGAACATGTTCACAGTTCCCAGAAAGTGTCTGATCATGGCAAAAACACGCCCATGACCGAAGTAACCAAAGTATGATACAACTTCACTAACGTTAGTATATTTTTCTTATTTTTAAATTTTCAGGATTTCGATAAACTTTTGCACCACATGCCCCAAGTTTTGACTTATAAATTTTTATAAGAAAATCCACGTGTGGCTCATGAACTTGCTAGTATAGCCCAGTCGAAAAGAAAAAATTTTAGATTTACAAAAATTGAAAGTAGCAATTTTCCTTCGGAATTCGTTGGAGGATATCTCTTCTACAAAAAAATTGATAAGAACCAAAATTGTCGGAAATTTAATTTTAAACATCATTTCTACAGATAAGTTATTCAAGAGACAAAAAAAAGACGTGTGGCACTCGGGGACTGCCGCGGTAAAGCTATTGCATAGCATTTTGTATCAACTTATGCAATAATTATAATATTTATTTATTTTATTTATGCAGTATTTCTTTTTCTTTGATATTAATTCAAGTTACACTTTTTTGAGCGTGGTGACCGATAAGAAAACAAATTTTTTTCTTTTATTAAAAAAATTAAATGCCAAATTTTATCCGGAAATAGTAACATTATAGGCAATATCATATTTGCATCAATGAGTAATACGCTCAACTAGATAATAGTACTAACGCCGGTGCTATCCCATTCATTTAGATTTTAGGTCATATTTTTTATTTCATCACGCATTCATTGATAAATGCCGGCAAACTCGCGTCGAAGCTCAGACGTCAAGCGCACCGCCTAGCCGCGCCGACCTAGACGTCTAATCGCACGCACACAACGCCGTGTCGAAGACTGCCGAACTGAAACGACGTTAGACGATGCACGGCCTTCAAGCCACACCTCCGTGCCCGTCGGAGTGGGGAGCGTGAGGTTTTTTCGTTACTGTAATTCTTGAAATTGTCCCCGCGCTCAAGGCCCGCGAAAGAAGCTATGCAATAGCTTAAAAATAACCATTTAAATCAAGATGGCGGATGAAGCAACAAGTCTGGAATCCCTACTTTTTGAATTTAGACTACCAGTAACAGCCCCCAACAAATTCTGAAGGAAAATTGCTGCTTCCAATTTTTGTAAATCTCAGCCCGTTTTATAGCTAATTCGACTAGGCTAGTATGGGATAGGTATTTATTTTAGAAAATAGTTGTTTATAATATAGGTACCTACGGTTTTTAGTACTACTCGAAATGTCATGCAACTACGTACATAAATATCGAGTTTTATTTTTATAGTTTTCGCAAGTTTGGTTTCCCAGTCAAAGCATATAAACTTTCAAAATTGTACTCATAAGTTCACTTTATAAAAGTGATATAAAATATTATTTTATATTCGTGTATATCGTGTGCGGATCTGACGCATCACAAATTAGCATGACAACAATGGATATCTATACTAATAAATAAAATTGGAGTGTCTGTTTTTAATATTAAAATAACCACTTTTTACTAATTGCATATGGATCTATACACGGTACATATACCAAAATAACATTTTTTACAATTTTTGTCTGTCTGTCTGTCTGTCTGTTTGTTCCGGCTAATCTCTGAAACGGCTGGACCGATTTTGACGGTACTTTCACTGGCAGATAGCTGATATAATAAGGAGTAACTTAGGCTACTTTTAATTTCGAATTTTTTTTTTTATAACTGCGAACTGAACAATAACTTTTTTGTTAAATTCCACGCGGACGAAGTCGCGGGCACAGCAGCTAGTATAATAATATATTTCTCACCTGAATGATGACAACATACCGGTGTCGTGAAATGTGAATGTGTCCTCGATCCTTATGATATTTAAGTGATAAATACTTTTAGAATCTTATAGACTATTTTTAATGATGAATTAAAATGTTTCAAAACAAATTAACATTTATCTACGAGATATGACGTGTTAGTTTTCTTTAAATTCTCCTTTATTCTCTACGTAATCAACGTTTACGTACACACAGAAGTATAAATTTAGGCTTATCCTCAACAAGTTGTTTGCTTTTAAAAATTGTAATAGCTATTGATGACAGTAGTTTACTGCAGTCTGAAGCAGTAATGTTACAGTTTTATACGACAGTATAACTACGACTTTCCGTTATAAATTTTATTATCATTTAATTGCAATTTATTTGCATAATAACTTTGTGTACCATTTGATCAAAATTAATTTAATCAAATTAGGTTATTGGTGTTTAATTTTTTTCAATAGTTTTATGGCCTATTATATTATACTAATAATTCAATGGACGACAATGAAAAATCACTACATATTATAAAACAAAGTCGCTTCCCGCTGTCTGTCTGTCTCTATGTATGCTTAGATCTTAAAAACTACGCAACGGATTTTGATGCAGTTTTTTTAAATAGATAGAGTGATTCAAGGGGAAGATTCATATGTATAATACATGCATAATATAGTAGAGAAACACTGATCATTTTTGCAACCGTGCGAAGCCGGGGCGGGTCGCTAGTAAATTATATAACGATATTTTTATTTAAAGTAGTTTTAAATGAAAACTAGTTTAGGGTTATTTTTAGTTAGGGCACAGCAGGAAGTGTCTTAATAAATATCTGGAGCAGCCCGTTTAGAAAGTGTAAGATGCTAATAATGCTTTTAAGTAGTGTTGCTTTTCTGTCGTGAGTGAGGTAGCAAAGACAACTTACAATCTTTCGTTTATTTGCTACCTACTGTTCGAAAAAAAAATGGTTACGAGTGCCTACCAACTTTTACGTCAGATTAAATTTTACTTGATATTATAGTAACTATATGAAGCGAGGGAGGTATTTAATTAATTTTCGAAGACTTTTAAAAGCGTTTTGTCTGTTTTGTCAGTATGTAATTCTATGGTACGCCTCTAGCATGGCATTGTGCTCTGAGTGTAAATATCATTAAGCTTCTGAATTAGAATGGATTTGGCATAACAACGATCACCCGTCTATGATTTGGTAAATGCGCAGCTACTCATGCAGATATTGTGATTTACCTCCAAAGAGATGTTACTGGCTGTATTTGATGACAAACTAGCGGATATGTCACCGGGGTTCGTTGCGTAGAGTGTTTATTATCATTAGTTAGCGGCCTCTAAATAGAAAAAAAACTACTTAGAGACCGAAACTCTAAGCAACAAGTTAATCAATAATGAATAATAGATCGATATCTATACTAATATATAAAGCTGAAGAGTTTGTTTGTTTGTTTGTTTGATTGAACGCGGTAATCTCTGGAACTACTGGGCCGATTTGAAAAATTCTTTCAGTGTTAGATAGCCCATTTATCGAGGAAGGCTATAGGCTATGTGTCATCACGCTAAGACCAATAGGAGCGGAGTCCACGCCGACGAAGTCGCGCGCAGAAGCTAGTTTTAAAATAATTATGATAGTGTTTATCTGTAACGTTAACTCTAAGACAGATTTAGAGTCTTATCGAAAACTATGTCTAACTACATCTTAAATAAATAGGCATGTAATTTATTAAATACCTGCAAGATAAAGAATGCTAAGGCCTAAAGAATGTAGCCACCCTCTCTCTTCCCGCGGGTTTCGTAAGAGGCGACTAAGGGATAACACAGTTCCACTACCACCTTGAAACTTAAAAAACCGACGGATGGTGGGATAACCATCCATGCTGGCTTTGAAATACACAGACCAAAGACGGGCAGCAGCGTCTTCGGTGCGACAAAGCCAGCCCTGCGGTCACCAACCCGCCTGCCCAGCGTGGTGACTATGGGCAAAACACATGAGTTCGCGTCATAATGTCGGGCGCGAACTTGTGAAGGCCTATGTCCAACAGTGGACTGTGATAGGCTGTAGTGGTGGTAGTGGTGGCTGCAAGATTTGCGAAGAAATAGCTGTGAAAAAAAATACAACGTCTACTAATAAAAATTTGATAAAATTACAAATAACCGACTTAAATTAAAATTTATACATCGATTTAAACTGAGAACTTTATGTTTTCAACAACAACATTCTGCGCTTTCAACTTATTAAAGTTTTGATAAATTCTTTCACGCTCCGTTATTTACTTTGAATTTAATCTGACGTTTTAAATTTGTCGGTGAATCAATGCAGATAGTTATTAATGTCGGTACCTGCGATGTTGTCGATATTCATCTACCCTCACTCATTCTATTATTCGAGTCATTCTGTCGTCGGCTAAGGCAGTCTTAGCTCTGGCGTGGCACGGTGCACCTGTGTGTCCTGCTAGTAGCTTAACCTCGACTCTTCTAATAGTTAGTCTGTGTACGCGAATTAATTGTTGCTTATTTAGTTAGACAGCGTGAGCAACTCGAGCAGTGAACGGTGAGCGCCGATGCGCATCGTCAGGAGGGCCCTCCTTAAACCTACACCCGGGGTCGCAAGTCCCGGGCACTGCTCTTGAGTTTGTCCCTCTGCCACGCGATAGACCCGGCGCCCGCTCGGTGAGTCCATTGAATTAACTATCTTTTGTTAAATTACATTGTTAATTAACGAGTTCGACCCTCCGTCGTCCTCTCCTCACTTCTGATCTCCGATATCAGAAGTGGGATGCAACCTTAACGACCCACATCGCGAAAGTCGTGCGCCGATAGTAAGTTACAATATTTCGTGGTGAATAGTGGGTACATCGATATTTTAGTTCTTTTCGGTAGTTCTGTTTTATTCTTATCGGTGTACAAGTGGTTCTTTGTTCAGTGTTCGATTACGTAATTCGATTTACCGGTTATTTGTTGAATTTAGTTTTATTGTGATACGTAGGTAGTTGTGTAGTGATTAATTTTGCTAATAGATTTTGCGATTCAGTTTTTATTTCGATTCAGTCACAATGTCAGACCGTGAGCGTAATCGTAGTGTGAGCAGTCGCGGTAGTCGCAGCGACAGTCGTTTAAGGAAGATGACAGAAGTTCATGTACTAATTGAGTTTAATGTAGATGACGATCATAATGGTGAACATCTTAGTGATGTGACAGAAAACTGATGTAAGCACTCTAAAGACTGTAGTGTGTAGTCATCAAGAGGATGATAGTGATGATACACTGTGATGAATGTGTGATCCAAGAGGGATACACTGTGACGAGATCCAAGAGGGATACACGTGGATTGTGGAGCAATTGTAATTGCTGGTTGGCTTGTGAAGCCTTGGAAAGGTGGCTTACATAGTTGTTAGTGTCGTGGTAGAAAATAAGTTTGGTTATTGAAAGTTTTGATTGACGTTGGTACATGACTCTGGATAGTTGCTTTAAGTTAAGTTTTTGTGGGTGGGATGCTGTTCTCGTGCCCACTAAGAGTCTTACTACAGTGAGTAATCTATTTCACGATGCCACGAGAATCGCGTTCGCGTAGTCCCGTAGTTGAATTATCGTGCGATCGAAGCGCAAGTCGAGTCGTCATCATTTAAACTGATTTAACAGTAGTAGTAACCTGTCTCTTCATAAACTTTTACTTGGTATGACTGAGGAATAAACTAAGTTCAAAGTTACAATATTCAATGTTGCGAGTGTAGTCGTGGTACTTAGGTTGTTTGTTAAGTTTTTGTGGTTACCCTCTTGTTTGTGATAAAGTGTTAATATCGTTTTAGCTTGAGTATTTCCGATTATCCTCTGTAACGGATATTTTTGAGTTTGTTTCTACTATCTTACACGATATTTTAACTAATATTATTTGTCGAAGTACCGAAAGAGCGTAAAATTAAAGACGCCATCTTCCGAATATTTAATACTAATTTTCTGATTAGTCGGTCGCCATTTTTATCATCTATTGGTGCGATTGTTGTTAAGCAGGTAGTTTTAATTATTACGTGGCGTATAAGTGATGACTGTGTTAAAAGTGTGTATCATGAACGTGTAGATTTGAAGTGAGAAATTGGTGTTTCATTGAGGGTTTTAGTCTTTTTCTACCTTTGATCGATTTATTTAAACTGTTTAAAAGTTGTTTTAGTTATTCTGTTTAAGAACGTTTAAATTACAGAGAGTTAATTGATAACACCTTGGTACACTCATAAACCTATTACAACAATAGTTATAGGTAGGTAACCTAAGATTAATAATTTTGTTTATGAGTAGGTAACTATTGAAAATTGTTACTATAGTCTGTCCATTCGTTTTCTTTTAACAGTTCAAGAAAATTTGAAATTAGTGACTTCCTCACACGTTGCCAATTTGATTTGAAATAATAATCGATTTTTATTTAAGAAGAATTTTCAATCGATTCAATGAAATATTTTTAGTTTAAAAATATTAATTATTCCTTTAGATACTAGTTATTTTAGTTAATTACGTGGCTAGTTTTTCAAATAAATAAGTGGACAGGTATGTGATTTTCTAAGTGTATTTGCTCATAACTCTTGATGCAAAATTGATTTAGACTTTATCAACTACGCGTTTTAAAGTTGAATGACACTAATACGTGAGTAATTACATTTTAAGGCAGACGTTGTAGGTAACTGTTAAAACTCTTATACGAGTATGTTTCCATCTATGCTAAAAGTTATTGAGTAACTTTGGGAAGCAAGGGTTGTAAATGTAACTATATGATTTCGATAATTCCTTCATAGAGACAGCTAGGCTTTTTAATATCCTATCATCGATTTTGTTTTGTTACAAAATGAGGAGCGTAATCAAACGAAACTTGATCTGAAATATCGAGGCCCTTTTCACGTAATAAAAGTTCTCAAAGGTAATCGGTATACCCTTAAAGCTTAAATTGTCAACGTGCCTACATATTTGTTCACGAAAAGTTAAGGAAAATGCCAGCATGTCATGTACCAGACGATATTGATGTAATTTATGATCTTGTTGATAATGATGATGTTCAAGTTTAAGCAGAGGGAGAGACTCGAGTGAATGACTCTATCGACTGTAATGTGTTCAACCGTACCAGTGTAGTTATTTCGTAGTCGTAGAGCCCTGTAGAAGGTGTCTCTTGGGGCAACCCAAGTAGTCCGTGGGTGAGCGGTGTGCAAAGTTTAACTTACTGGCGGAGGTCGTGGTCTGTTGAGACCGTAGTGTGTAGTCACAGGGGTGACTGACACGGGCTATCCGTTCAAGGGATATGCGTACTGAGATGTGAGAGAGCAATGTGACTGCTCTTCGGCTAGAGAGCCATGATGTTAGAGGTATTTGCTCGTGGATTTTGCAAGCTTGGTTGTAATTTGTTGTCGAAGTATAGTTTTGGTTGTGATGACGTCGATGGTACATGGCTGTGGTATTTGTGTGAAGTGATAAGTTATGATTGGTTTATTGACAATTATGGCTCAGATTATTGTAAAATTCTTGAAACAATCTATATCAGTTTAGAGCCCAGAGTTTGTCTACTTTCCCCTTTTTACGTAGAGTTTGACTGAGTATAAGGTACTGTTGTGACTTTTTCTTCTTATTCATATATAGGTACTGCCTACTTATTGTACTTACTGCTTAGGTGTTTAGTGTGTGACGAATGTGGTTTGAAATTTGTTGCTAATGGTTGACCCTGGGCGAAGAGTGTCGTCATAACTAATCCAGGGTGATTAGATGGCAGGCACACGTCTTGGTCCCAGAAGGTAGACGAAATTTGTCGTCCGAGCCACACCCATGCAGTGGGTCAGCTTGTCATTGTCATGTATTTAGCATCATCTGACAAAAATTGTCGTCCGAGTCAGGTCCGTTCAGTCGGCTGACTTGTCCTGGATGATTGCTGGTTATGAGTGAGACGAATTGTGTCGTCTGAGTCATTGGCCTGTCTCGCAGCAGACGAAATGTGTCGTCCGAGTCATCCTGCGAAGGATTGGCTTGTCAAGCGCTATCAGACGAAATGTGTCGTCCAGGTCATTGGCTTATCTAGTGGTAACAGACGAAATGTGTCGTCCGGGTCATTGGCCTGTCTAGCAGCAGACGAAATGTGTCGTCCGAGTCATCCTGCGAAGGATTGGCTTGTCGAGCGCTAACAGACGAAATGTGTCGTCCAGGTCATTGGCTTGTCTAGTGGTAACAGACGAAATGTGTCGTCCGGGTCTTTGGCCTGTCTAGCAGCAGACGAAATGTGTCGTCCGAGTCATCCTGCGAAGGTTTGGCTTGTCGAGCGCTAACAGACGAAATGTGTCGTCCAGGTCATTGGCTTGTCTAGTGGTAGCAGACGAAATGTGTCGTCCGGGTCTTTGGCCTGTCTAGCGGCAGACGAAATGTGTCGTCCGAGTCATCCTGCAAAGGATTGGCTTGTCGAGCGCTAACAGATGAAATGTGTCGTCCAGGTCATTGGCTTGTCTAGTGGTAACAGACGAAATGCGTCGTCCGGGTCATTGGCTTGTCTAGCAGCAGAAATGTGTCGTCGGGTCATATCCTGTTGAGGATTGGCTTGTCGAGCGCTAACAGACGAAATGGGTCGTCCAAGTCATTGGCTTGTCAAGTGGTAACAGACGAAATGTGTCGTCTAGGAATTGGCTTGTCGGGCTGTTTGCAAAGCCGGGCTACATCTTGATCGAGATAGACTTGTATAGATGTTTAAGCGTGTGAAGTATGCTGTCATTGTCAAATTTTGGGTTGACTGGTCTAGCTGAAGTGTAGTTCCGAGTCATACCTCGTGAGGTTGACTGAAGTGGTTCACTTACCGGGTTAGTCCATGTCATCAAAACGGTCTTAGTGTTGAGCTGATGATAATCATTAAGTTAGAATGAGCGAACCGACTCACTCTGATACTATGATTGCCAACTCTGATACTACGACTGCTACATCTGATACTATTTGTTACAACTGTGGTACAATGTCGGAGTCTCGCCTGCTTTAGTGTGTGACGATTCCGACCAGCCTGTTTGTAATGATCTGTGAAGCGCTGCAGGAATCTCACCTGCTTTAGTGGGTGACGATTTAGAGCAGCATGTTTGAACTGTAGGAGTTTTCCTATTGTGAGCCTAGACCAGTGATACTTACCATATTGATATGACTGTAATCATGATGATGATAACCATATTAAAGAAAAAAATGACTGGTGTGACTGAGTGACTTACTAACTGAAACCAATTATTTATAGTCGGAAGGTCAAGCGTGGACTGGATCAGATATTAAGAAGTTGGATAGATTTTTGTCAGGATAGTCGAGCGATATTTTGTTTTTGCTTACAAATACCTAAGATTGCATAAGATAGCGCGCGAGGACGCGCGCACATCAGAATGGCCGTGTCGGTGAATCAATGCAGATAGTTATTAATGTCGGTACCTGCGATGTTGTCGATATTCATCTACCCTCACTCATTCTATTATTCGAGTCATTCTGTCGTCGGCTAAGGCAGTCTTAGCTCTGGCGTGGCACGGTGCACCTGTGTGTCCTGCTAGTAGCTTAACCTCGACTCTTCTAATAGTTAGTCTGTGTACGCGAATTAATTGTTGCTTATTTAGTTAGACAGCGTGAGCAACTCGAGCAGTGAACGGTGAGCGCCGATGCGCATCGTCAGGAGGGCCCTCCTTAAACCTACACCCGGGGTCGCAAGTCCCGGGCACTGCTCTTGAGTTTGTCCCTCTGCCACGCGATAGACCCGGCGCCCGCTCGGTGAGTCCATTGAATTAACTATCTTTTGTTAAATTACATTGTTAATTAACGAGTTCGACCCTCCGTCGTCCTCTCCTCACTTCTGATCTCCGATAAATTTAATAATTTGAATTTTATTTAAGTTTTGTTATCCGACGCTGTTCGTTGTTTACTGGACAGAAGGTCAATTGTGTATGGATTTAGTAATGTTTGTGTTCTTTCGTTAGTAAATAGATAAATACAAACACTCAAAACAACGCTTCAGCCTGTAATATCCCACTGCTGGGCATAGGCCTCTTTCCCCATGTAGGAGAAGGATCAGAGCTTAGTCCTCCACGCTGCTTCAACGCGGGTCGGCGGATAAATTATACCCTACCATGAGTATTGAGTAACGATCGTAATCACTTATCACTAAAACAGTCAACAGTAAAATAGCTGGAGTGCAACAATAATTATGTATACTACAAAGTAACGTTTATGTAGGTATGTCAACACGTCGGTTTGCGGGAATGTGATTTCTGTGCTTATATTTATATATTTTTTCATAAGACACTAAAAAGAGTAAGGACAAAAATATTTTGAGTCAGAAAACTATTTTTCCTAAATTTTGACAATTACGCGATTGTCTAATCTAGGCAAGTTTAAAATAAAATTAAATTTATATTAATTAAAAAGGCATTTTTATAGTACACTTTCTCTTAGGTGTTTTTATAGGCCTTTAAAATCATTCATGTTATAGTTGACAAATACGGTTGCCGAAAAATACTTGGTACTCATGGAAATCTATTTTTAATATAATTGATAATTTTTTTAAAGGCTAAATGGTCAGTTTCCGCAAACTTTTCTGCTGTTAATGTATTTAACGAGGTTTAGGTGCAATGTAAGATATAATGTATGTAAAACATTTCTTAACAATTGCTTCGTAAGCAAAAGTTTTCGACGAAAGTGTATTTTTCCTTCAAGACTAGTTTTCGAGAAATGGAATAATAAGATAACTGCATTTAATTATAGTCACATATTCCTGTAACACTGCACAGAGATTTGAATTTAATCTATGCTAGTCAAGTGTTAGCGATGAATAATGCAGAACCTCTGCTACCACACCGCTGATATGACCAACTGTCGCTGCAAGAATCTAACCGTGCACGGTTAGGTATACGTATTTGCATAAACCTGGCACCGGACATTTTAGACATTAAATTTTATAAAGATTAAAATTATGCGGACACCGGGAAAAGTTCACCCGAATGATGATGATAAACGCAAGGCTTGTCTGTTGTTGAAATTGATTGATGATACATCGAGGTTGTATAACAAAATACTGTGTAATATTGGTGACTGAATATTAAATTTATTTGAACAAACAATTATTTATAATTTTTTTAAACATACCAACACCTAACAACCTACCTGTAGATTTTGGATGACAAGATTTTTGTCCCATTTAATTTTGTATATTTTTAAATACGTGGAAAAATATGTTTGTTTTCAAGAAAACGAATCTAACGAATTGATTATACTTTTGAATGTTTATTTCATTTCTCAATTTATTCAGAAATTTTTGTAACATTTGGAGAGCTCGTTCCTTAACCAGACAAAAAAATGATAGTAAAAAATAATACAGTTATGATATAAATTCGGTTGTTGGCTGAGACGGACAGATTGGTTGGAGAGATCTATGTCCAGCAGTAGATTGCGATAGGCTTTAATTTTAATGATGATGACGACGATGAAAAATCAAAACTTTTTAACTGTTTTAAAAGGTCTTGGCATTACATTGCCCATTCGTTTCATTAAATCTTAATATTGGTAGTCCATAATATAATTTCTTCTTAATTTTCCTTTAGGTTTAGACACATGTGACATTGAACTTACATTATTTATCCTTGTTGGATAGTGATTATCGAGCGTAGTTATATCGAATAGAAAGAAAGTAATTGAACTAATATCAATCGTGCAAATTATACATTCCGGTCGCATACTTCGCACAGACCCTACATTTAAATTGTGTTCATTTACAACTGGACAATTCCTTTGAATTGGGAATAGGTTTTCAGAGCAAATATTTCGGTTAGGAAATATTTTGGAATATATTATTTTACAGGTACATTTTTTATCAGCTTCTTTATAAGTTTTTTTCATTTTTAGCACAATCGTTTTTTAAATCTATTATTAATTTAAATTATCAATATTTACATACATATATATGTATATATAAAATTAGTTGTACATAAATACATTGAAAAATTATAAGAAATAATTATTTTCAGAGAGTTATTTTATACAAAATATTTTAGTCTAGAATGGTGGCAAGAATGCTGGTGGCATTTCTTCCTTGAATTGTAAGTTTGAGCTTAGAGTAAGTTAATCATTTCTTCAGTCACCATTGAAAGCTATGAGTGGAGTTACATCTTCTACCAATTTTCAGTGTTTTAAGAACCTATATGTTTTATATGTATATCAGTATATGTATACCTATATAATATATGTTTTACGATTTATTTCTTGACAGTTTCACATTAACTTACATTTCAGGAAGTTTAGCTATTAATTTTTTTACGAAATTCTGACACGATAAATAAATTTAGAAGATTAAACAGTCACATGAAATAGAAAATAAACACAGCAATCACAGCAAATACGAAGCATTTATTACTAGCTGTGCGAAATATTAATTACTAGCTGTGCCCGGCGACTTCGTGAGCGTGGAATTTAACAAAATAGCTATTGTTTAGTTCGCAGTTATAAAAAAAAATTAAAATAAAAGTAGCCTATGTTACTTCGTATTATATCAGCTATGTGTCAGTGAAAGTCCAGTCAAAATCGGTCGAGCCGTTTCAGAGATTAGCCGGAACAAACAGACAGACACATAAAAATTATAAATTAAAAAAAAATAGTTATTTTGGTATATGTACCGTGTACACATACATATGAATTTACTAAAAAGCAGTTATTTTAATATTACAAATAGACACTCCAATTTTATTTATACGATTATATAATACATATATAGATTTATTTATACGACAAAATTATAAAAATCAACCAAAGTATTTTCTTTCCTTTTTTCAGCAAAAAGATTACCTTGTTGAATAATTAATAGGCGTAATAATTTAAATATATTGTCAGCCTTATGGGGTTGTTTCTTATTTTTTTATATTAAAATTCTGAGGTTATCTTTAGCTAAGGTTAGCTGTTTTCAATATGTGGCTAAAGTTAGAACTTGAAGCGTTTTACTTTAGTACCTCATAAACGCGGTCTGGAAAGCTTAATTCACTTTAAGTTTCAACTTCTTAGACTATTATCCTATTTTCAGGTATAAAAGTGATTCTTTCGTCATTATATTTATAGGTATCAAGTATGATGATTGAAATGATCTCAGCTTCTTAATTCTCTATCAAAGGATTTAAAATGAAGTCGTAAAAAGCTTAGAAAATAATTTACTACCTGTTGTTGCGGAAACGCTACATAACGGGAAATAACTATTGCAGTCATTAAAACCTATTTCAGGTTAAAAGTTTAGGCAATCGATGGAAAAATTCCAGCAACACAATGCAAATTACTATTTTTTAAGATTCATCTTGAATGTTACAATAATTGTTAGAATATTATACTATCACTATAAACTTGTATCACGTCCTCACGTTCAGACGCGACATAGTTGAGAAAAAAAATTTGATCCGCTCGGAAGGAACGACCCAGTTTTTCCCTCATTAAAAGACCCTAAGCTACGCTTTAATTTTACAAATAGCTCACCATTTTACGGTTAGACTTGGAAATAGAAAACACGCATGTGCTGATTTGAATGCACATTATATTTTTAATTTAGAGCGCATTTTTTGTACTACATATGAATCATGTCGAAGGGTTTACTTAAAATGTCATGATTCTTAATTAATAGTAACCAATGTTTTTAGAAACTACTAAGACTTCATTTTTGCATGGAAGCCGTCTTGTTTTTAAACTGTGTTACCTAAAAAAAAAATTAAGTCAAACATTATACATATTTACAAGTCACAACTTAAAAACTAAATGTTTAATTGTGTATTAATATGACCAGTTGGTTACATTTACATAAAGTATAGATTAAGTATATTTGAAAATTAGGACGTCTAAAAAACGTCCACGCCTTAATCGAAGACTTACGTATAAAATACTATGCTATATATGTATTTACTGATAAATTAACAAAAGTATTGAAATTGTTTTTTTTTTGTGTCTAAATTCAACGGCCGATATAGATTGTACCACTTGCTAAATAGTGTACATCCACACCCTTCTAGAATAAAATTTCAAAAACTTGTTCTTAAATGAACTTTTTTTAGATAAGCATACCTAAGTTAATAAAGTGCGTCAATTCAGAGTTTTGGAATAATTTCGAATACAATATTGTACCACATTATTTATTAATTTTTAATAATTTTTAAAATTTATTAATTTTCACTAGTTAGCCGACCCGTGCCCACTTCGTTGGGCGTTAATTATTTTTGTGATGCAATTTTATAGTAAAGTTTTCATCTCGCTCGTATTTCTCCGACTTGATTTACATATACTATTATTATTTTTTATTGAATTTTTTATTTTATAACAATAAAATATAACCTATGTCAGTCACTCCTGAATACTTCTTCACACTTTCTGTTAGTGAAAGAATTTTCATGATCGGATCAGTATTTGCGAAGATTACAAACAAAGTTAGAAACTTTACATCTTTATAATATTAGTATAGATATAGTATAAACCAAGTTAGATAAAACTTACGTTTCCAAAATACAATAAGATTACACAACTTCATAGCTACGTTCTATAATTAGAGATCGCGTGTGGTACAATATATATATATATATATATGAAATTTTTTGGACGCAACAAAACATAGTAAAAAAACCGTAACGATGTGGCGTTGAAAACTATAAAAAATTTCAGCCAATTTGACTGCGATCCCGGGAGTCGGTCCCGTCGGTTGAATAAGTAATACCGTCAATTTAACTTCGGGAATGATGTGGAGTATAACCATCTCGTGGGGAGATCTGAGATGAAAATCGCATTTTGCGAATATCAGTTTTTATGAGCTATTTGCGTCCAGGATGTATTGGATTTTAAATGAGCTGATGTAGTCGAGCTTTTGATTATTATGTATTTTGGTAAGAAGAACTACAACCCTTAAAGAGTCATGGATTTGTAGCAGGTGACAGGATTAAAATGAATACACTAGCTACAAATTTTTATCGTAATATATATATAATAATTATTAAACAGTTTGCTTTTGTATAAGACTAGGACGACAAACAAGCTTACTGCCCATCTCATGGTTGGGGCTTAGTAAGTTTATTTCAATACACATTTTTTATAAGCAACACCACTAAGCAGTATCTTGCTTAAAACCTCGGAGCAGCATGACTGGAAAAGTATTGCAGAAGATGAAAGCTAAGTTCAAATAATGTTGTGTTCCTATGATGAGTTAGATAGCCATAGCTCCTAAAGAAAGTGGAGGATAGGGCCGGCAACGCGCCTGCAAGCCTCCTGGCGTAGGAGGTGTCCATAGGTTACAGAATCTGGTAATGGAAAGAACGCATATTTGCCTCCCCAGTGGTGTACAAATTAGTCTTTTTAGACAATTTAATTTATTCAAACTTACTATATTTCTGACTTTAAATATTATCTGTATTAGTTGATAAATATGTGTGGACTTAGTGACGCTGTATTTCATGCAAGATAATACTAATTTTGTACTAAAACACAGTTTATAAATATATTATTTTCAAAAGAGTAGCTGCGAAGTTGCCGATTCTTCTCTGCAGAATCTACATTTCGAATCGGTGGTAGCTTTACTTTTACAAAAACAATACACACTTTAAAATTTTAATTTGTAAAATGACGATTCGAAAGTGCTCTTGGGGTCTATTTGAATAAAGTTATTACAAAAAAAAATTAAACTTAATTTCAATATTTGTTTCATGTACATGAATACAAAACAAAAACCATAGATTGACCGTAACTTTTAATCAGTGACCAAATCCAGCATGAAATACATCTGCACTAAGATCACGCACATGTAATAAGTCGTGTTTATTAAAAGCGCTGGAAACATGACCGTTCGGTCTTGCCAGCACTGAAATACTTAATAATGCATTCATATGCTTCTCTCTATAATAAGACAACAAATAATGGTAATATTTTTTAGGAATGTGCAAATCGTGATTCTGATAACAAGGTACAGCATTTTTTATGTCAATCATGTGATTATGAATTTTGTGGTATCTTTCTCTTTTAGATACTTTTATGTCTCAATTTCAAGGAGACAGAAGCTATGGTGATCGATAACCATCAAGGGAAGCATAGGTTTATTTTTCATCTATAGTGGTATAAAAAAACTGACTTCTGGAAGAATTTTGATGTAAGTACCAAACAAATTGCGTCAAAATATTACCATTAGAAAGGAAAATCAGACAAATAGGATCTTATGATCAAATACGCCTTCCATTTTGCGAAAGTCTTGTTAATTTACTGGTTATGTAACAATTCTAGTTGGACATTACGTTAATCAGATAGTAATTATCGAGGTTGTACTTGTTTGCTGAAGACATGTTTGTGAGGACGTGTTGACAAATAGAATATGTATACAAGTATATGCATAGACACGCTTATATATCAATAAACTTTCTCCCAAGTGGCGTGTACCCTATGTAGTTAATTAGTTATGTATAGATATAGAATTAGTATAGATTAGGTGGTATTATCATTACCAGTTCAAAATAAGATAGAATATAAAAAAATATGATAATAATTATTAATCAATATTAAATTAATAAAATTGGCATGATAATAATATAAATATATCATTACTATATTACATAAAATTAGGTAGCTATTCACGTCTACCTACTACTAGTGTTCTGCACTTTGCTTCGATTTCTCTTTTTAAAAATGTTTATTTGGATACATTTTTCGCTGTGGTGTAGACAGTTTTTCAAAAAAGGTTTTATTTACAATAATAATAATAATAATATAAATTTATTCGGGAACCAAGAAAAGAAAGAAAGAAGAAAAAAAATAGTGAATAGTAATGACTAATAAAAGAACAAGACTAGCTGGAGATAATCTCCGGAAAGGAATGTTACTCAATTATCTACGAAGTGATACTTTGTAACTGATTTTCAGTGAGATCCTAAATTTTTTAGACTTAATTTAAAATAAATAATAAATTAAAATATTATACCTACAATAAATAATTACTTAAATAAAAATATATTACATAATCTTAAAAATATATAAATATAAACAAAACAATAGAATTAAGTTTGGGAATATTAGAGAAAATTTATTGTATTGTATTCGAAATTATTTCAAATCTCTGAATTGATGCACTTTATTAACTTAGGTATGCTCATCTAAAAGAGGTTGAATTTTAATTTAGACACAAAAAAACAATGTCAATAATTTTGTTAATTTTTAAGTAAATACATTAATACATTGATAGCATAGTATTTATACGTAAGGGCGTGGAAGTTTTTTAGACGTCTTTATTTTCAAATATAATCTATACTTTGTGTAAATGTATCCCTCCACTGCCCATGGCGTTAAACTCCATTTGCAAGCCCCATGATAAAGAGCGAGCTTTGTCTATGATACCGCTCTTTGATATTTTATCTGTGGATTGACACTGTTCGCGGTTTGAAATTCAAATCGCGCCCATTTGTTATGCGGAACAGCCGGCTCTTAACATGACCGAGGAAAGGACGTCGGGGTGGACGGTTTTAATGATTTTGTAGAATACCTAAAACCTCGTACTATCCGTTGTTTGACGACGCGTTATGCTAACCAACGGTTGCAAATTCGATTCCCTTTCGTAACGAGTTGTTCTTTCTTTTGTCATATGAATGTTTGTACACCTATACCAGAGCATGAGCGAGTAGTATGATACAAGAATTTTAATTTTAACGCGTTCTGACAACATTGTTCGCTTTTATTGGCGGACGTCATAAAGTCATCGGAAAACGTACGAGTTTGATTGAATTAAGTACCTTTTACAAACTGGCTTTGTATCATAAAGTCTGAAAGTCTTCTGATCGTTTCGGATAAAAAATTGTTAGAAGAATATTCTTACAATGTGCTTGTAAATACTTAAAAAATTATTGATGACTTTTTATATAGGTATTCTATAAAATTTAATTAAATTTATTTTAACTAAAACTATCTATCATTCAAACAAAACGATAGTAGCATCTGAATCGTTAACTTTAGTATTTACAAAACTGACACAAGGCCACGGACAGAGGATTACCACAATGTAAATAAAATAATGACTAAAAGAATGGTCCCCACTTTGCTCTTGTAGCTGTTATGTCTTTGATTGTCGATGGAGATCAGTTTTGAAACTATTTATTTAAAAAAAAAATATATTTGACATTGAATAATTTTTATACTGTTTTGTTTGTACTAACTGTTTAACAATTTAATTGTAAAAAAGTTGTATCTATGTCTTTTTTGACTACAAAATAAATATCAAACGTGGTGCAAAGGCACACATGTCTGAGTTTGTCGTTTTATACGCGGGTGTTTTAAAGTGAATAGCATCTTCAGCAGACGCTTCAGCACGTGACACGGACGTTAATGACCGCCGGATATCCGGATCACCGGTTAATGGAGCCGCAGACATGATGTATTTGACAAGCTATGTTCCGGCATCCGGGTATAGAGACGACAACCTAACAATTTTAACTTTAAAAATATTGTTTTAGTAGAAAAAAACTTAACATTACGATTTATAATTTCATGAAAGAACAATACTCGCTATATTAGAAATTAGATTATCATCTAAATATATTATTTAGAAAACTCATATCTTTATATTTTTCTCGATTTCTCAGATTTAATGACACGAAATTTGAAAAGTAATTAATATAACGTGAAAATGTAAACGGTAAGTTGATTAAAATTTATT
Source organism: Melitaea athalia (assembly GCA_905220545.2). Taxonomy (NCBI): domain Eukaryota; kingdom Metazoa; phylum Arthropoda; class Insecta; order Lepidoptera; family Nymphalidae; genus Melitaea; species Melitaea athalia. The sequence goes on from HG992179.1 coordinate 3,892,848, forward strand.
CGAATCTAAAACAAAAAAAAAAAACACCTAGAAATAAAAGGTGTACACACTACACAGTGATAATAAAAACATCATTCAGTATAAAAAAGTAAATAAAAAGGTGTTGATTAACACTAGAGAACTAGCGCTAAGCGCTCCAATTCCTTTCTACAAATATGCTTGTTCGGTTCACTATAGTCATATATATACCTACTGTGTTTTATCAAAGTAGCTTATGTCTCGTTTCATAAGGTATTAATGAAACTAAATCATTATTTAGTGTTAGTTTAATCTCTAAAAAAATGTTCATTATTTTTATTTTAAACAAAAATAAACTGTGATCATTATTTATACCTATATACGATTCAATGGATGCTTGTTTTGAATATTTTTTGATCGAATCATTTTTGCTTTTTTATTTTTATTTCTTTTACAAAACTAGGTAGGCAAATAAGCGTACGGCTCACCAATGTACAAAGTTTCATGATGATCGATTAAATAGTTTTCGCGTGAAAGCGTAACAAACAAACTTACATTCACATTTATAATATACTGCTGTACCTACCCTGCGCGCGCTACTACGCTTTTTTTTTAATTTTTTTTTTGTACCAACTCGGAAACCTTATGAATATATAACATGATCAAATGCATACTTTACGATTCTATAAAGGACGTACAGACAAACATTCATTTATATATCTTATATATATAAGTATTAGCAGGGATACTAACTGCAAATTTAACATTCCTTCAATTCAATGCACTGAAATGTTGATAAATTATTGAGACGTATAACGATTCTCGCTCGTGTAAAGGAAAATGACAGGAGTTTAGTAAAATTTAATAAATAAATACGCAGGATCGTTTGTCACCAACGAAATAAAGGGGGACATCTGCTTGATGATGGCTTGTCGACTTATAATTAATCATCCAGGGAAATTGGTTCAGAATTTATATTAGGTATAGACTATGTCGAAAGTTGAATGTTCTTAACTTCTCCGAGACGCATTTTAAATTAATATTATTTTGTACATTAATTAAAAATAATAAATAAATGCTTTATACTTAACGGAGCACTGTAGGATTTTCTCCTGTGTTGGGGATTCGGAAACAGACAATACACAAGGACACAAGGACACGACAAACATCTATATGGCGAATATAAATGTCTGTCGTGAGCGGGGATTGAACCCGCGACAGCCAGTGCTGTGACCGCTGCGCCAACGCGTCGCCAATTAAAGTAACAGTGAATTAAATTAACGGTATGATGTTTGCGTTAATGGTGGTTAACTAAAAGTTATCTATAAGAACCTGGGTATATCCGTAACTGAACAAAGGTCTGTGCAGGAAAAGTGATAAAGATTATTCCATTACGCTGGTTTAATATTGGGTGGCGAAGATACCTAATTCCTAATCCAGAATTTGTTTCTGGGCATTTAATTACCACGTATTTAAACCCGCTACCGTCATTTAATTCTCTGTCTAATTGATGCATCAAAATTTGAAACTATCTTTCTTTTAATTTTAGATCTGTTCTAATCTTCAAAATCAATTTAACTGTTAACAGTGATAAACAGTAAAAAGTATTTTTTTCTAATTTAAATCCAAATTATGCAAATGAGTTCATTTGTTTCATTAAATGATCATGATGAATGAAGAAAGAAAGAAGGTGCATATCTACTTTCATCTACAAAAGTTTTATTTAATCTGGCTCTAAAAATTGTTAAAAAAAAAAAAAAAAAAACTATTAAAAACTTCCATGAATTTCTGTGAGATTTTCAAAGATACTATATTAGACCATACAGCGGTGACAGTTCATAGCACATTTGCATCTCAGTGGTGAAACGAGACGAGAGCAAACAGCGTATGAATTTAAGCAAATACGAGGCGTAGGGATATGTAACAAATGGGGATGGGTATAAAAGTAACAGGCCTCTTTCGGTCGGTCTTTTGTCACGTGATCTGCGTATATTCGTTTGAAGTTTTAGAGTGCACACTAGGAAAAATATCCACTTTATTTTTAGATGTATCTCGTAGTTACAAAACATTCGCTTCAGCCTGTAATGTCCCACTGTTGGGCATAGGCCTCTTTCCCCATGCAGGAGAAGGATCAGAGCTTAGTCCACCACGCTGCTCCAATGCGGGTTGGCGGATATATTCCCTACTATGAGTAACGATCGCTATCAAGTGTACATGATAACAACCGGGACCGACGGCTTAACGTGCTCTCCGAGGCACGGTGGGGAGACCCACAAGGACTGCACAAACACCCAGACCACGGCAAATATCTGTATGGCCAATACAAATGTTGTCGTGTGTGATGATCGAAGCCGCAACCGCCAGCGCAACAGTCACAATCCAATGATGTGACCGCTGCGCCAACGCGGCGTCAAAACAAAACATTAAAAATACATTATTCAATTAAGCTTATTTAAGAAATTTTGAATCGTTATTTTTGATTTTAGTGCCTCTATCATCGAATAAACATGACGTCAGAAGAATTCTGATATGTTATCTTTAAAAACCATGGACTGAATGGAATTTAAAAACACTAAACAAAATGGTTCCAAATCCAGCCAGGATTAAAATTAATCGAATGCTAATAGCTCAAGTAATCTAATAGACAGTTATGTACATCCCAATCACAAAGCTTTTTTGTTGATATGCGTTTTGGTTAATAGCAGTCAGACTTAGCTCATTAAAATTGTTGTTTTTGTATTGTAGATGATATAAAAATAATTGTAACTATGTATATGTATGTTTTCATTAAAAAATCATTTAAAATAAACTTTTACATGCGTCCAAATACAAAATGTTTATTAATATGGACATATTAACATAATACGATAAACAATTGTAATATTTATCGTTACTTTTACCACAAACACGACATTTTTTCACAAAAAAAAAACACCCCATTTGTACGACGCCGTGATTCCGAAGCAGGTACCATCAATCATCCTTTTAAAAACGGTTTGTCCCTAACTCCCCCACGTTTTCGGTTAGTGTAACATGGTTCCATTTGTTAACGTATTCCCATGTAATGTACAACCTCGTGCAATTCAAGTTTGGCACCCTAAATATGAGTTATGGTACGATAGAGATTAAAGTGAAATTAAAGGGTTGAAACTTCAGGGTTGATGGAAGAATCTTTTGAGATACTTGAAAGGCAACGTGTAATGCATTCAGTACTTGGATGGGTGACCGCCTGGAAACACCGCGAGACGCTGGCTTTTTTTTTCATTTAGTTTTTCTCTTTTAGAACGATATCAATACCAATAATAATAATTAACGAGTTTAAAAAAATAACGTAAACAAGATAGTCCGGGATCCCTAGTACATTTTTTCCAATTGATTACTATCAAGCTAATTTTCCGGAAGTAGTTTCATTTTGATGAGACGAACAAAAATTTCCTCTACGAAAACTCTCGATTGTGGTAGGTAATAGAGTTAGCAGGGGATAGAGCAGCAGTGAGCGTAAGACCGGGATAACGTACCACGCAATTTGTAGGATAATATTACTATTAAATTATATAAATATACGAGCCGACCCGTGCCCACTTCTGTCGCGTCGATTCGCGATATTCCATAGACAACCCAGCTTTGACATGTAACATCACTATATTTGACAGCCCGCCAATTTACCGACCTGTCTGTGAGTATGACATATTTCTTTCTTTTCACATGCGGGTGATCGGCGAAGGTGGACGCGGATTTATAAATGAAAGTGAATAGTGCTTAAAGTAGACTGTTTTACCTTTATAACAATAAATTGTTATTTAAACTAAAGCCAGAGAAGTCCAACGAGTCACCTTCACTGAAAGCTAAGTATCTAAGTATAAGCCGATTAAGTATTCGGGTTTCTACCTAAATATCCGAGCTTGAGTTTCTAAGTATATAAGAATCTATCCTCTAAATGTTAACCGTTTGATCATAGTTCGATATATGACATATATGACTTCTGGTTGTTAATAAATGCAGGTACATAATGAATAATGTCTTCCTTGACAAACTATACTGAAAGGTATTGTTCTTGACACACTATGAAAATGGCACCTCGGTGGGTGCAGGTTGTGGTGCTTGGTGCGCCAGAGAATGTAGGACCTACAGAATAGCCTCTCGCCTGATGCAAGGTAAGAGGAATGCCCGGCATAGGGGCAAGGATTAATGAATTCCCTTTGAGGGACAAGGACCCCTTGTATTGGGGCAAGGTTTAAGGAATTCCCTTTGAGGGACAAGGACCCCTTGTATTGGGGCAAGGTTTAAGGAATTCCCTTTGAGGGACAAGGACCCCTTGTATTGGGGCAAGGTTTAAGGAATTCCCTTTGAGGGACAAGGACCCCTTGTATTGGGGCAAGGTTCAATGAATTCCCTTTGAGGGACAAGGACCTCTTGTATTGAGGCAAGGATTACTGAATCCCCCTGAGGGACAAGGACCTCTTGTATTGAGGCAAGATTACTGAATTCCCTTGAGGGACAAGATCACTAGCTTGAGATGGTGTCACTGTGGACACAAGGAATTCCCTCTACTAGGGACAAAGGTTGTTAGGACTAAATATAACCGTGTGGCATGAAGGTGCCAGCCATATCTCGAACTATACCGTGAATCTATTGTTTACAGAAACCCAAAGAGAAACGAGGTGACTCTGATCACCTCGGTGGTCAGAGGTCTGACCTCATGTGCCAGTGGCGTTGCATACAGCAGCGTCATTGGTATTTTAAACTTACAGGATGCGAAGCAGATCTCATTGACTTGACTAGACATCTCGAGTCATTGGTAACGGAACAGACTGGAGAAGATACCGGATCATGAACTTAGGTGAGTGTGAACACTCGATTTCTGAAATTTATTATCCAGACAATATCCTTTTGTCGCGGTAGAAGTCTGGAAAGCATCATAAGAACAATAATGTACATAAAACGTCGCGACAAAATATGGTGGAGATGCTGGGATACGGTGTCTTCAAAAGTCTGTTCAGTTCCTGATTTAAAAAACAAGAATGACTATTGACTTTATTGACTTATCATGACATATTATATGAATAAAACATAAAACTAACTAAAAGGAAATGTCGGTAAAAAATAGAATAAAATAAAAAAGTGATGAAATGAAAATAAGGGTTGTGAAAGTTGCGCGTGTAAGCGCAGAGATGGCGCTGTGAGTGTACTTTGTACCTGTTTGCTAACAATGTTTTCTTTAAAGAAAGAAAGAATTTCTAGGATTTACGAAAAGTTATACATTTTCAAAAATTGTGTTTGATTTAAATAACTTGTTTGTGTGTGTAATAAAATAGAACCTGTACATATTAAAATAATAATGAAAACTCGAATGGTAAAAGGAAATGGCTCGTGGGCGGCGATGGCGGCGTTTCGTTTCCGGTCAAAGTAGAATGAAGTCACATTCTTTCATTTAATTACGAAAATGCTAGTAATTAATGATTTATTTATTGTAATGTTTTGGAAAATAAGAAAGTGAATTTTAAGTAGTTAAACTCTGAGAAAACTACGAGATTATCAAGTCAAAGTTTAATTAGAATTGTGATTGACGAGTTTAGTGTTACCAGCATGTGACGAACTCCGAAATGTTCGGGAAAAATTACGTGACGTATTTATATTAAGATGATTAAGATGAATTAAAAACAGGCCTGAAGAGGTAAATACTGTTTATTTACTTTGTGTGTTAATTACTTAGTTATTTACGATTTTAAATAAATAAAGAAAAAAAACTGAGTAATAGGAGGCGAAAGAAAAGTTCCCTTCGTACAACCTAGATAAAAGTTGCGTAAAATAAGTTTTGACTGTGGCAACATCCTTTTTCACTTTGAAATTTGTTGTTCTGTTTTGGAAAGTTTTACTTTTAACTTGCAAATTTGTAAAAAATTACTTAACTAGTGAAAGTGATAAACAATTTCGGTAAGTTATAAGTTTTAATGTTTTAAAGAAGTTTTCGCAGTTTTGCAAAATAAACTAGGTGTTGTGAAATAGTCCGTGCGATTGTAGGCGCGGCGTCATGAAAGAACCGGTAAAAGTTTTTGTAACAAATTACATTAAAACCTGGTGTTGGAGTTCTATGATCATCACGTTTAGGTGAATTAAAGTGAGTTCGATCTTGAAATCCATTCCGGCAACACGAACATGGCGGTATAACAACGCCATTGAATTTACGCAAAATGAGAAATATTTTCAATTTAAAAACTTTTTAATTCGCTACCTACCTGGATCGAAACAAAAGAAACATTGTGCTTTGTCTCGTGGTTAGAGAAAATATCGAATCTACGAATATTTGTTTCAACTAACTTTCTAGAAAATTAAAGTAGGTACCTAGGTATTTACTTGGGTACTTACTTACTTAAGTCACTTATGAGTATTATGTAGGTATGTAGTTAACTTGTTGTTTGAAATCCAATAAGAATCTTAAGTCTGGTTATTTTAATTAACATAACTTTTTCAAAATTTGAGTTGCTTATTGAAGATTGTCAAACTTACAAAACTAAATTGTTATCAAAATAAGTAATCTCATGTAGATCTGTGTGACTATTCAGGTTGAATTAGATGTCCCAGGATAACTTATCACAAGAGAACCAGGGTCTGTAGCCCTATAATATTTAACTTAGTGTACAGGGTTCTATGTACATTAAGGTTACTTCAATGAAAGGTTTAATGAAACTATGTTATCATTGTTTTGCATATTAAGTATTAATATCTATCTCTGTTTGTGTTTCTATCAGTCATAACAAATAAAACTAAATAAGCTCTGAATTTTGGTAATAAAATTGGAAAAATAAAATATAAAATTATAATTTAAACTTTGATACTTCAAAAAAATTAAAAATTAATTAAATCTTTCAGACTAAATAGATGAATAAAATAAATAATACATTTTTAGTTATTGTCATGGATATAAATATTGAAAATAAGGTTGTATTTGTAAATAAGTTTTCAAAGTGTGCGATGTACCAGGGATCTTGGTACATAATATAGTAAATATGTGTAGATACTTATATCACTACTTAGACACAAACAAATCAATAGAATGAATAAAATTGAATAAATAAATTGAAATTATAATTTCATTTTGCAATAATTTGTCTAATTTACAAATTGTAGCTAGGCCTACAAAGTATTTCATTTTTATCAATTGTATGAATAAAGATTAAGAATTTTAAATAAATAAAATAAAATTACTGTAATTTCAGCAGTCAAAATGGAGGCTGTATTTCTGTCACGCCTCCAGGATATAATAACTCTCATGGAAGGATTGACTGCCCAATGTGTGGGATTTTTGACCGAGGATCTGGGTGACCAAGATAGAGGAAATGCAGAAGTTGCATGTAAAAAATTAGAAACGTTACACACTAGATTTTCTACCGAGCTAAATAGCTATTTTCGTCTGGTTACTGAACCATCAGCTGATGATATTTCCAAATTCAGTACTATTCAACTACAATCTGAAGAAATCCTCACGGAGCTAACTTTGAAATTACAAAATACTGTGACTAAACCTGAAAGGGTTGGAGATGGGGTGCGAATAAGCAAGCTACCCAAGCTGAGTCTACCTGAATTTAGTGGTGACATACTACGATGGCAACAATTTTGGGACCACTTTCATTCGAATATTGATTGTCGAGACATACCGGACGTCGACAAACTTCTATATCTGAAATCTTCTCTTAAAGGTGACGCTCTCAGAACGATCGAAGGTCTTGAAACGACTAACAAGAATTACTCGATTGCTATAACTATTCTTAGAGAACGATACGGAAAGGAAAGCCAGATAATCGATGCTCACTACGCGGCATTGTATAAAATTAAAACAGCAGATAACACTCCAGCAGACTGTCGCAGGACACTTAATGAAGTGGAACGCCATGTACGAGTTCTAAACTCCCTTGGAGAAAATACAAGTCTCAACCATCTTCGATTTATAATTATAGAAAAATTTCCAAGAGAAATAATCTATGAAATGAAAAGGGCAATGAAGACTGACACAACTGAAGAAATAAGAAAGCAATTAGAAATTATTGTGTCGGCCAAAGAAGATGCTAGTAGAATTACTCTAGAAAATACCAAGGAAATGCCTCACTACACAGTGGAAGCATTACACGAATCGAGCACTTCAAGCTTAAGGTATAGGCCAAGACCAAAGGAGAAAGAAAATAAATGTAGATCTAACAATAATAAGTTCCCAACCAAGAGAAAGAATGAAAACCAGAATTATTCTAAATCTGTAGAACCAGATCGTAAGAAGAATATAATGACATGTATTTTCTGCGGAAACTCCCATTTTAATGGTGAATGTAGAATAGTTAAGACAATAGCGGAACGAAAGGCTAAACTGCATGATCGCTGTTTCATTTGTTTTAAACGAGGACATCAATCTAAAACATGTAAGAAAAGGAATAGGTGTTTTCACTGTGGAACACATGGAAAACACAATCAAGCCCTATGTCCTAAGAAATTCCCAATTAATCCACCGGATACTAAATACATAAAGACTAATACTATGTTGACATCAGAAGTTCCGGTTACTATATTACAAACGGCTGTTGTACATGTAAGAAAAGAAAAGGATACATTTGAACACGTCAAATGTCGTCTACTCATGGATTCTGGTAGTCAAAGAACCTACGTGACACAGAGGATTGCTACATTACTTAATTTACCTGTACAGGAAGAACATCGTCTTGCTGTGTTCACATTTGGAGCCGAAAGGCCACAAGAATATGACAGTCCACTAGTAAAATTCCATATGACGACTCAAACAAACAAGGAGAGAGTACTATATGCTAATGTAGTACCCACAATAACACAAGATGTACCTTACCCTAAAGAGACTATTAGTCACTGCGAAAATATCATATTAGCCGATGATGGCTCACTGGATGGCCGAGTTGATATACTAATAGGCAATGACTATTATTTTAGCTTCATGTCTAGCGAAAAGAAACAAATAAAGGAAAATCTGTTTCTGGTCAATTCACAACTAGGATGGATATTAACTGGGAAAACTGATCACGAACCAACAGATGACTTGTCGGTTGTTACCTTCTGTCAGTGCCATGAAGCAGGATATCCATACTTCACCAAACCTGATCTTCCACTGAGGAACACTGATATGAAATTTCTCTGGACTTTAGAAGGAATCGGTATAACCGACTCACCAAAGACCACGACGGAGGAAGAAGCTGTTGATCACTTCAACAAAACCGTAAAATATGAGAACGGGAGATACCAAGTCAAGTGGCCTTGGACAAAATACCCACCAGATCTACCTACCAATTATGGATTGTCGTTTGGTCGGTTAAAGGGTCTTTTGAAAAGAATATCTAGAGAAACAATTGAAGAATATAATACAATACTAAATGAACAACTAGAGGCAGGTGTGATAGAAGAGGTTGAAAAACCAGGAGACCCATACGTACAAACGACACCACCAATGCATTACCTTCCCCATCACATAGTTAAACAAGAAGGAAAGAGAGGCAGATTAGTATATGATGCCTCAGCCAAAATCAAGGACCAAAGAAGCCTCAATGAATGTCTTTACAAAGGACCATCTTTATTAGAAGATCTAACAGCGTTAATATTGATATTTAGAACCTATAAAATAGGAATCACTGCCGATGTAGAACGAGCATTTTTACAAGTAGGACTTCAAGAGGAAGACCGGGAAGTCACAAGATTCCTGTGGATCAAAGACATTCATAAAGAAGTTACGGAAACTAACATCTCTCATTTTAGATTTACTAGAGTTCCATTCGGAATCATTTCTAGTCCATTCTTACTTACAGCTACGATACGTTATCATTTATCTCAAAAGAATAGCACTTTGCTTAAAGAAATTGCAGATAAATGCTACGTGGACAATTTAATTACAGGAGTACAGACAGAAAGAGAGGCTATGGAACTGTATAACCACATAAATAAGACATTTGAAGAGTTATCAATGAATATAAGGGAATGGACGTCGAACAGTGAGCGTTTCATAAAGCAAGTTCCATATCATAAAGCAATGAGGGGAAAAGCTGAAACAAAAGTACTCGGATTGAATTGGAATTTGAAAAACGATACCTTAAAACTGAAATATAAAGAGAATACTATTATCAAAGAAAATACACCAACGAAAAGAGATGTGTTAAGCACTCTTGCTCGAGTGTACGATCCTTGTGGATTCGTATCACCTCTTGTCTTATCTACGAAACTAATCTTTCAAGAACTTTGTAAAAGGAAACTAAAATGGGACGATAGAATTCCAGAAGACTTAGCTCTCGCATGGTCAGAAGCACTACGACAACTTAACTTGATTATGTCTATTGAGTTACAGAGGTTTGTTGGTATAGAAAAAACAAATACAGATCTTGAACTACACTGCTTTACTGACGCATCAACCAAAGCCTATGCTGCGGTCGTTTATATAGTTACAAAAAATGGAAGAGCATTTCTAATAGGCAAATCGAGAGTAGCGCCTATCAAGGATCAAGATAATTTAAAAATACCGAGATTAGAACTGTTAGGAGTTTTGATAGGAAGTCGACTCCTAAGTTATACTGTAAGAACATTACAAATAAATATAAATAAACTTTTTCTATGGACTGACAGCCAGATTGTTATAGACTGGCATAACTCTAATAAATTACTCCCACCGTTCGTTGCAAGAAGGATTGAAGAGATCAAACAAAATAAACATCTTACCTTAAGATATGTACCAACGGTATTAAACCCTGCAGACGTGGCAACTCGACCTAACAAAACAAAATCTGACGTAGAGTATTGGCTAAAAGGTCCTGACTTCATATCGCGAACGTCAAAGACGTGGCCCAGCCAACCTAATCATCTTTTGTTGGCCCGGGAGGGTCTGTCTGAGACAGATGAAATTGAAGTTGTAAATACTGAAGAGGTAAAAGAACCACAAGACTATGAAAAGACTGAAGAGACATATAAAACCAAATCAAAAGACCCAGAGGAAGAACAAAGTATATTGTTAAAAATCAAGAAGTTACAAGCAGAAAGTTACCCGGAAGAAGTAAAAGGAAAGGTTACAAATCTTAGTAAGAATCTAAAATTATTTAAGGATGAAGAAGGTATATTAAGATGCAAGGGTCGGCTAGAAAACACAGATTGGTCATACGACACAAAATACCCGATATTGATACCAAAAAACTGTAAGTTCACAAACGATTTAATTATAAAGACACATAAAGACAACTATCATGTTGGAGCAAACCACACACTAAGTATTATTCGAAAATTGTACTGGATTCCTCAGGGTAAAGCACAAGTGATGAAAATAATTCGACATTGCCCTAGTTGCGTTAAGCATGGGGGTGGACCGTTCAAACTTCCACCGACTCCTGCACTTCCTCCAGAGAGGGTGAATTATAGCTCACCGTTCACCTTCACTGGAATAGATTATCTTGGACATATTTTCGTCAAAAATACAAATGGTACTGAGAAGAGATGGATATGTTTATTTACCTGTTTGGCTGTAAGAGCATTACATTTAGAAATAGTTAAAGACCTATCAGCCGAAGAGGGACTTCTTGCTTTAAGGAGATTCATTTCAACAAGAGGAGTCCCAACAATGATCACATCAGACAATGCAACACAGTTTAAGCTTATTTCAGAAATATTAACAAACACATATTGTATCGAAAACAATATTAAATGGAGATTTATACCTCAACTAGCACCATGGTTCGGCGGCTACTATGAAAGATTAGTAGCGCTCGTAAAACATTGTTTGAAAAGGACGTTGCAGAAGCATCTACTCAACGATAGTCAAATTAATACTATAATTAAAGAGATCGAAGCTATTTTGAATACTAGACCGCTTACTTGTGTCGACTCAGAAATGATACATATCTTGAAACCAGCTGATTTCCTAACGATGGGAAAATGTATTACAACGGAAATGACTTATAAAGAAACTAGCTTGGAAGGCACAACAACAAAGGTTGATCTAGTAAGAGGTTGGAAGAGAGGTCAAAAAATTCTAGAAGAGTTCAAAGAAATATTCTTAAACCGATACCTACCCAGTCTTCGAGAAAGGTATAACAATTCTACCAAAGAATCACGAATCACATCACGTTTAGAGCCTAAAGTGGGACAGATAGTGCAGATTAAAGGAAACACAAAGAATCGAGAAGATTGGAAGGTAGGCAAAATAGTATCTCTTGTAGAAGGAAAGGACAAACTTTGTAGGATAGCTAAAGTTAGAGCTGACAACAAAGAATATATAAGATCAATCTCACAACTGTACCCGTTGGAGATTGAAGAAAACGATTCTCTACCGTTAGACTCTGTTGAGAATGCTGCTGGTCATACATCACAGTGTAGTCCTGTTGGCTTCGGGAGCGAATTTCCTATTGAAGAAACTAAAGTTATTGAACAAAATAAGACGGGTATAACAGAGAAATCAAAGGAAACTGAGACGTCACAAAGTGAATTTGAACTTGATGAGGAAACGGAAATATCTCAGAATACTGATGGTGTAACTTTAGAAAATGACGATGTAAGAAACCAATTAATAGAACAACGAGGTAATAAAGACAGTGTAGAGTCACAAGAAAAGAAAGATCAACAAGAAGTAGAATGTGAATTTGAGACAAATGAGAGACCGAGACCGATGCGTGTCGCCGCCACGAGAGCCATAGAAAAGATCCGAGAGTGGACACGCAACCTAGTAAACTCACTTTAATTTTCGCCGTCGGGAGTGTCGCGTCGATTCGCGATATTCCATAGACAACCCAGCTTTGACATGTAACATCACTATATTTGACAGCCCGCCAATTTACCGACCTGTCTGTGAGTATGACATATTTCTTTCTTTTCACATGCGGGTGATCGGCGAAGGTGGACGCGGATTTATAAATGAAAGTGAATAGTGCTTAAAGTAGACTGTTTTACCTTTATAACAATAAATTGTTATTTAAACTAAAGCCAGAGAAGTCCAACGAGTCACCTTCACTGAAAGCTAAGTATCTAAGTATAAGCCGATTAAGTATTCGGGTTTCTACCTAAATATCCGAGCTTGAGTTTCTAAGTATATAAGAATCTATCCTCTAAATGTTAACCGTTTGATCATAGTTCGATATATGACATATATGACTTCTGGTTGTTAATAAATGCAGGTACATAATGAATAATGTCTTCCTTGACAAACTATACTGAAAGGTATTGTTCTTGACACACTATGAAAATGGCACCTCGGTGGGTGCAGGTTGTGGTGCTTGGTGCGCCAGAGAATGTAGGACCTACAGAATAGCCTCTCGCCTGATGCAAGGTAAGAGGAATGCCCGGCATAGGGGCAAGGATTAATGAATTCCCTTTGAGGGAAAAGGACCCCTTGTATTGGGGCAAGGTTTAAGGAATTCCCTTTGAGGGACAAGGACCCCTTGTATTGGGGCAAGGTTTAAGGAATTCTCTTTGAGGGACAAGGACCCCTTGTATTGGGGCAAGGTTTAAGGAATTCCCTTTGAGGGACAAGGACCCCTTGTATTGGGGCAAGGTTCAATGAATTCCCTTTGAGGGACAAGGACCTCTTGTATTGAGGCAAGGATTACTGAATCCCCCTGAGGGACAAGGACCTCTTGTATTGAGGCAAGGATTACTGAATTCCCTTGAGGGACAAGATCACTAGCTTGAGATGGTGTCACTGTGGACACAAGGAATTCCCTCTACTAGGGACAAAGGTTGTTAGGACTAAATATAACCGTGTGGCATGAAGGTGCCAGCCATATCTCGAACTATACCGTGAATCTATTGTTTACAGAAACCCAAAGAGAAACGAGGTGACTCTGATCACCTCGGTGGTCAGAGGTCTGACCTCATGTGCCAGTGGCGTTGCATACAGCAGCGTCATTGGTATTTTAAACTTACAGGATGCGAAGCAGATCTCATTGACTTGACTAGACATCTCGAGTCATTGGTAACGGAACAGACTGGAGAAGATACCGGATCATGAACTTAGGTGAGTGTGAACACTCGATTTCTGAAATTTATTATCCAGACAATATCCTTTTGTCGCGGTAGAAGTCTGGAAAGCATCATAAGAACAATAATGTACATAAAACGTCGCGACAACTTCGTTGGGCGTTATAATCCATTTCACATAAGAAGGGTACGGTGAAATTTGATATGTTCCAATGTGGTTCCAATACACTCTCACTATTTTCAGCAAATCAGATAAATATAAATGTTTTAAAATCACCAATTAATTTCTAAGGCAAATAATAATGCTTGATTAGATTGAATTGTTGACACGGCACGTCAGAGGGCGCAGGTTCAAATCCTGCTGATTTAAAATCTTTATATATTTTTATCTTTTTCCTTTTATCTTGTCACTCCTGAATAGTGTAGCTTTCTGTTAGCGAAAGAATTTTCATGATCGGATCAGTATTTGCGAAGATTACCCCGTATATACAAACAAAGTTATAAACTTTACCTCTTTATAATATTAGTATAGATTAACTAAATAAGAGAAAAAAAATCAGCTGTTTAGTAATAATTTTTGATGACCTTACGAGGTCATTAAATTGATGACCTTACGAGGTCATTAAATTAATGACCATGATGACAACTAGGAATCCCGGACTAAGATAAAATCGTTCGAAGCGTCTAGTCATCTAAAAATTAAATGTATATTTTTATCAAACCAATTACTTTTACAGTACTAAAAGCTATAAATAAAATATTTATACCAATTGCAGTAGAGTGTCAATCAAAGTAAAACAAACCCGCATAGGCCGTATACTAAACAACGTATGGTAAGCGCATTAATAACCACCCCTTAAAAATTACAAATTTCTGAACTTTCAATTCCATTTGAATATAATTATGTACTGTATATCTTTTAATCAAACTGTGAAATTTGTTACCCGGTAGATATTATCTCATGAAACTTTTTTAGTGATTAATTTTAAAATTTACTTGAAATAGATCGCAGGTACCTATATCTATAATGTATAGGTTGACTTTTTATTCTATACTAGTCTAATGCAGCCTGCCTGGAGAAGTAACTCAACCTTATATAAGATCACAGCAATACTGCTCTCAAGTAGGTAGTGTTGTGTGTAACTTGACCAGAGCTTCTATAATAACTAATGTAATTTTAAATGTGCAATTAGGTATTAAGTAAATAGTTGGGTTGTCTGGAAGAAATGTCTAAATAGCCATAAGTCCGCCCATTGTTGTTGTTGACACAGTCTGTAGTAAATGTCTTTAAATGTGTTTAATGTTTAAAATGTAGTTGTGGTGTACAATAAAGTATAAATAAATAAATGAATAAATAAACATGTTCAGTCGCTGTGAGATGCTTTTACCTTTCATCAAAACCTAGTCAACAGTTACTCTATAACGGTGCAAATTGACGCAGCCGTATTTGTCAGCTTAACAGGCACCGTGCACCGCATCAATCAAAGGGAATATAGTTTCGACTAGTTTGCTACACTTGTAAATAAACACGCGTGAGCACACAGAGTGCTGGTCTGGTTGTGGTCTTATTTATTTATTTATACATAAATGATTTTGTGCAGTTAAACTCGTAGTTTAATAAAGCAAAATGAATACAAAATTTGTTACTATATATATATATATATATATATATATATATATATATATATATATACTAGCTGATATACATATATTCTAGCTGACCCAGCCACGCGTTGCTGTGGCTCATTTGAATTTACATTTCAATCATCTATAGAAATACGGCGCCATCTACCGGATATCTGTGCAACTTAGATGCCAAAGCGCCATCTATTAGGATTTTATAGAACTAACCGATAAATACATACTAAAGTCGTATAATAAACATTTATTTTGCAATAATAAATATTGAGATCAATAATTGAGATAAAAACTACCCTATCTCCCAAGTTCGACCTAATTACAGATGCTTACAAAATTTGATAAAAAAAATTTCAGTATTTTCGGAGTTTATCGTTAACATACATCGTGACACGAAATAATACTAGCTTCTGCGCGCGACTTCGTCGGCGTGGACTCCGCTCCTATTGGTCTTAGCGTGATGATACATAGCCTATAGCCTTCCTCGATAAATGGGCTATCTAACACTGAAATAATTTTTCAAATCGGCCCAGTAGTTCCAGAGATTACCGCGTTCAAACAAACAAACAAACAAACAAACTCTTCAGCTTTATAATATTAGTATAGAAGATAAAATCTCGTGTCACGATGTTTGTATGGGCTTATATGCAAAACTACTGGGACGATTTTGATGATGTTCTGTACAGATTTGTAACTTTGTCCAACTTAGAATATAGGCTATACAATAGCACCTTTTTGTTAATATAATCATTTTTTACGCAAGCAAAGCCGCGGGAAATAGTAGTATGCATATAAAAACTAATCGCCGAAATATAAAAATCGATCGACACAAATCGGCACTGATCAAAAAATATGGCGGTGTGAAATTCGTAGGGTCGACTAGTATTTTGTATTCATAACAGTTTCACTTTAAATACATAATTTTGTTTTGAGTACTTTATGAGCTGCTTTGATTTACACCTATGTCTGAATACACACAATATACAAACACAATTGATTAGACCACGGCAAACATCTATATGATACATGTGGGCAATAAAGTTGCTCTAAGCCTCTAACGCGTAAAAAAAATGAAACAAATTGATTTTACTGGCAGCTGTGAAAAGAGAAGCAGAACAAGGAGAAAAGAAAAGAAAAATTCCATATTACTTTATTTTTATTGAATACAACTAGTATCCTGATTAAACCCGTCTGTGAATGCAACAAGAAAAGCAAATGCTAGCTGAACTCGTACATCCAGGCTTCCGTTCCACTTATACCCGAGTCACGCTTGGCTGGTTTTTATCATTTCTTGTTTTGTTTCTGAACTATAATCCTACATATGCTGAGTTTGACGCTTGTAATTAGAATGGAGTGAAAATACAAAATGAATCTTATAATCTCCTCCACTATATTTTCCTATGTCTATACCTATAATGAAACTATGACAGATCCAATTCATCATGATAACGATTCAGACTGTAACTTCCCACTGCTGGGCATAGGCTTCTTTGCCCATGTAACTTATACAATAATATACTTATAAAATAAAAATGTTGTACTGAGGTAGGGCACAGAAGGAAATACGCTTAAAATCTAGAGCAACTGGGGAAGTACCTCGACCTTACAGAAAATCGTAGCTAAATAATACTACTTTCAAGCAGTATTGTGTTCCTGTGGTGTATAAGGTGACTAGAGCTCCTGGGATGCAGTCGGCAACGCGCTTGCGATGATTATGGTGTAGCAAGCGTATAAGCTACGGTAAACGTTTACCATCAGGTGATCCGTACGATTGTATGTCGAACTAATTATATATATTATTATAAAAAAATTTTTCAATTCATATTCACACGCGAATTATATTTAGAAAAATTTGAAGGGCTCTACAAATGACAATGGACCCAAAATTGTCATTTTGAGATTTTTGTCTCATTGTCCATGTTTTGTAAACGAAAAACGATAAAACTAGACGAATTTAATATAAACTGGGAAAAAAAATCAAACAAAAAAAAAATTATGTAGGCTTTTAAGGAAATTTTGAATCTTCATTTTGACACGATTTGATACCACAAGCTACGACGTGATATTTGATGGCTATCAGTTATCATTATGTAACGTAACTACCTACTTGTTTACTAATTACTTTCACTATATAAGATGTCTGATATATCATTATACTATAGTCCTGTAACGTATGTAAATAACATCATTTTCATTATTTTTATGATTAGGTACATCGGACAGAAACTCGTTTTTCTGAATTCCAGTGAAATCATTTTACATTTGCTACGAATTTGTCCACGAACAGTTTGCAGAAAATTCGAGTCATCTTTGATCGGAAACGACCGCTGCTCTGGCTTTGGGATGACGTAGACATAATTCAAGACATGTGTAGAGTTGTTTTAGCTGTGTGGCTACGGCAGTAAAGAATATACCCACCTCCTCTCTTCCCGTGGGTGTCGTAAGAGGCGAATAAGGGATAACACAGTTCCACTACCACCTTGGAACTTATAAAGCTAATCGATGGCGGAATAACAATTCAACTGCTGGCTTCGAAATACACAGGCCGAAGATGGGCAGCAGCGTCCTCGGTGCGACAAAGCCAGCCCTGCGGTCACCAACTCGCCTGCACAGCGTGGTGACTATGCGCAACACGCATGAGTTTGCTCTATTTTGTCGCGAACTTGTGAATTTGAAAAAAATCAAAGCTAATTTCAATATACACATATTTATAGCATGTGCCTTGACCACCGCGTGTCTGTCTACTCCAGGGGAGGAAAAATCAAAACAAAGAAAACCAAGAATATTTTACTTGTTAGATTTTGTAAAAAGTCTGCGCTGTACGACTCAGCGTGAAAATTCGAGTCCTTTTCGAAAAGCTCAGGAAATTATGCATTTTCACTGCACATTCGCATAGTTTGATGCGAGGGTAGAGTAGATGAACCTAATCCTCTTTGAATATCTGCTTTTGCATTATTTAGAACTGTTTTGTTATTGACGTCATATTATTCGTATGTACAATTTATTCCATCTAAATAATTTAAGTACAAATTATATATTTGATCTAGTTGACTATATATTATTACTATTTTTTTATAGAAAACGTTAAAGCGAAAAAATCCAATTTGGTGTAACCGTTTGTAAGATAGAATAAGATTAAACTGTCCGGCAGAGGGACTTTATTTCTAAAAAAACTTCGAGAGAGGCGAGAACACGTGAAAGGACTTTATAAATATGAAAAAAATGATATATATATATATATATATATATATATATATATATATATCATTTTTTTCAATAATTTTTGAAATAATTTTTTTTTTATATAACTAGATCGGCAAGAAAGCGTACGGCTCACCAGATGGTACGCTATTACCGTAGTTTATATACGCTCCACCACCACTACTTCAGCCAATCACAGTCCACTGTTGGACATAGGCCTCCACAAGTTCGCGCCCGACATTATGACGCGAACTCATGTGTTTTGCCCATAGTCACCACGCTGGGCAGGCGGGTTGGTGACCGCAGGGCTGGCTTTGTCGCGCCGAAGACGCTGCTGCCCGTCTTTGGCCTGTGTATTTCAAAGCCAGCATGGATGGTTATCCCGCCATCCGTCGGCTTTTTAAGTTCCAAGGTGGTAGTAGAACTGTCTTATCCCTTAGTCGCCTCTTACGACACCCACGGGAAGAGAGGGGGTGGCTACATTCTTTAGTGCCGTAACCACACAGCACAGTATATACGCTCGCAACACCAGAAACATCGCAAGTGCTTTAGTGACCCAATCCCCAAGAGCTCTAGTTACCTTACTCACCACAGAAACACAACACTGTAGTGTTATATAGCTGTATTATTTAGCTGTGATGTTCTGTAAGGTCGAGGTACTTCCCCAGTTGAACTGCTCCAAATTTTGAGCAGGATATAATAGATATTACATGCATTATTTACATTTTACTTGTCTTCTAAAAAAACTTCGAGAGAGGCGAGAACACGTCTAATAACGTATAAATAAAATCTATTTTATTGTCAGTCGCGTCTTTATCTATACTTCTATACTAATATTATAAAGAGGTAAAGTTTATAACTTTGTTTGTATATACGGGGTAATCTTCGCAAATACTGATCCGATCATGAAAATTCTTTCGCTAACAGAAAGCTACACTATTCAGGAGTGACAAGATAAAAGGAAAAAGATAAAAATATATAAAGATTTTAAATCAGCAGGATTTGAACCTGCGCCCTCTGACGTGCCGTGTCAACAATTCAATCTAATCAAGCATTATTATTTGCCTTAGAAATTAATTGGTGATTTTAAAACATTTATATTTATCTGATTTGCTGAAAATAGTGAGAGTGTATTGGAACATATCAAATTTCACCGTACCCTTCTTATGTGAAATGGATTATAACGCCCAACGAAGTGGGCACGGGTCGGCTAGTGTCGTCATAAAAAGCTCTCAGTGCGCTATTTAAAAATAAAATGTAATGAACAAGTTGCGGTTCGTACGTGTTCATTATTCGGTTTAAATGTTTTCTTGTGAGTGAAGAGTAAAGCGTTATCGTCTTATTGTTTTTAAAGTAAAACTTCTTTTCGCAAGTTTGACTTGGGAAGTAAGCTGGTATGCGTGACAAGAGCCTTACGAAAAGTATGATCGGGCGAGGTGCAAGAGAGAGAGAGAGGTGCGAGCACACATTTTCTTTCTCTCTTTCTCTCATAGCCAGTTACGTTTCGTATATCTAAGACACAGTATAGGCCTATTGTGCAGAAGTTTTACTTCAGTCGTGTGGTCTAAAACATACTCGTTTTTATTTTTCAAAGAGCTCTTCTTTCTTCATGAGAAGAATTGATAAACTAGATAACTATTCGGGTATAATGTTACCTTGACACTGGTGATTGCGGGTTAGATTCCCCTTCTCGGGACAAGTGATTTCTATTAATACAAATATCTCTGCTGTGGGTATATATAATTATATACTTGTTCACCATATTTCTGCAAACACGTTACACCGTAGATTTTAGTTATTATCATAGACATCTAACAGTGATCCATACCAATTGTAGGGAAGTTATCCTCAGGACCGCCAGTATGTTCAACTAATATAGTGGTATAAGGTCCAAACCTTCTCCTTTACAAAGATAAGTGAGAAATAGACGCGAAAAAAGTACAATCGCAACTTTGTCTATCTGACGTAGCAGACATGTATACAATTAGAGAATTCACAACACGTCATTCAACAAACTAGATGCGGGTAAAACCGCACGGGGTAGCTAGGTTCAAATATAAACTGGAATTAGGCAGCCGTAGTTATAGAGAGGTACTACTGTTAATGTACGAGTACATTCTCTTCGGTCTTAAGCGGTCGCCACTATTCGAGAAGAAATTTCTGCAGCACTTCCAACTATTCTGACTCTTACTAAAATTACCATTATATTTGACGAGATCGTCTTCATAATTATATGTATTATATTTATATTTACCGGGTTTCCTATTGTACCATGACTAACTTAGGTACGTCATATTAGACAGGATTGAAACGAATTTAATTGGTTCAAATCCTCAATATCCTGAAAATTTTATTCAAAAAAGTTCATTTGGTGACAAATACTCTTATTTAAGTTACTGAAATTATAGAATAATACTGTAAAAAATTATTTTTCAATCAATTAGCGACAGCAAAACACAATTGAACGACGTAAAAATGTTATCGATGGAAAAGTTTTTATGTAGTGGAAGTGACACAATTCGGATCCCTGGAGTCGATAGCCCATTAATAATGTTACTCGATTTTTGTGGGGAAGAGCTCTTGTTCGGAACTTTTCGACATGTGTTCCGTTTTTACCTGAATTAATATATTTATTTTTTACCTGCTTTGATAAATAATACGCTGAAAATGTTTTCTGGTGCAGTTTGCTAAATGCCTGCTTTGCTCCATTATTACCAACTGCTGCTTGATGCAGACTGCATGCACGAGATATCAACAATGAAACATTATTGTTGACTCCACTCGTCACAGTTTTGTTACCGTTATATATAGTATGAATTATGATAGCAATATCCAATAGGATATACAATAAGGATAGCAATATCCAACCCGTTGTGGAGCAGCGTGGTGAACAAAGCTCTGACCCTTTACCTACGTGGAGAAAAGAGGCTTATGCCCAGCAATGCAATTTTACAGGCTGAATCAATTAGTTTTGAATCCCAAACCCTTAATTATGAAGCAGGTTCTTAGTCAAAATAGTACTAATTAAATTAAAATATATAAACTCTTTATAGTCTGTAGTCATTGACTAGCCTGATGGCACAGTTTGCAGGGTCACTATACTGCTTTCTTTGTATGAAGTTATCTGCCTAAGGAATAAAAGGCTGTATGCTTGTGTTAACACGTTCGCTGCGTTGTGAGGTCATATTGGCTCATAGTGAACTTTCATGTGGTGCGGCGCGCAAAATAGCGTTCTTTCCCCTGGTGCGGAAGGCATAACTTTGTGTATTTCTATCGTAGGAATTTTTTTTAAATACCATTGTTATTGCCACTTTAACGTGAACAATCCAGTATTTTGATATACTCGTGAGTCAATATGACCTCACCCGCACCTAAAGAAAAAAGTTTCACCCTGGTGCGGTGTGAGGTCAATATGACCTACCGCTCCGCGCACCTCACACCCGCACTGAACGATGCGCTCGCGGCATTTCGTGCACTCAGTGTTGTGCCACGCTATCGACAGTTAGGTAAGACGTCGCGTCGCTTGAAGCCATTTTTCTTCCATAGCTTTATACAATAAATCCTAATAATTACAATGAAATGCTTAGGTTTTTGGGAGTCATCATTGTCTTGATCATCATAGTATTTTTGTTTGCCATGCCTCAACGAAGAACACAGGGAAAGTTTTCAATGTCAAGAATCATAAATTACGTTATATTACGTACCTACCTACTAACCAAACGATTGAAACGCGCTGATTGATTCAAGAAACCTAAAATTATGATTAATAATGATTATTTTATAACACTTAATAAAACACGTTGCAAATACATACACTATTAATATTGTATTTTAATTTTAAAGCCTCTTAAAGTTAGTTCATACAAACATATACAGTAGGCTCAGTAAAATTTTGGGAAAATTTATCGAGTGATGTACAACAGACGTGTTTCCCATCACTAGTGTTTTGATAACTTCAGTGCGTTGTGTGGTCAAACGGACCCCACAAATTGTTACTCTTTTAGACGCTAAACGAAACAAGCGAGCTAAAAACGCAGCTAGGTATATATTGCTTGGTTATTGGTCTTTGATCTCAATATAAAATATATTCAATAATTACTATCACCATTGAGAAAAACCTATATCAAGACAGAAGTGAATGAGGGCTTATTTGACCACACGACGCGCTGTAAAAAAGTCCTCTATGGGTCAATATAACCTCATGACGCACCAGCAAAAAGTACACTAAAAATCCTTACGCAGTGAACGTGTTAAATATTATAATTATATTAAGTCATTAATTTTATTAATCTTTAGCTTAACGATAATGACACATGTAAATATATTACGTTTAAAAATACACGAACAACATAAAAAAGTTATGATCAAACTTTTCCTTTCAAGTGTAAATATGTATTTTTATAGTGGTTATAAACATACACACATTTTTTTACGTCGGTCGGTGAAGCGTTCAATTTCCTTTCTCGATTTCGTATAACAGAACCAAGATAACCAATACACGCTATTTCCGAATCACTAAATTGCTTTATTTTTGTTTATCTTCGTTTTGCTATTTTTATCTATGGAAATAAAGAAATGTCGATTCCTAGGCATACTTTTTAGAGCTCCTTGTACTAGGATTTAGTTTTTTTATAAAGAGTTTTTATGAGTAATCGTAAAATAAATCGTAAGTTTTAAGTGTTAATTATATATAGTGTTTTTATTATTATTCAAGGCTTTAAATTATAGATAAAAAGGAAGTAGTAGTAGTTTAGTAGTAGTTTAGTAGTTCTATACTAAACTAATTCTAACTACACACTATTTATATTAAAGAAGAAAAAAAAGAAAATGTGAAAATTCTGAGCGCTCCAGATTCAAGAATCAAACATGTCTACCAATTTCTCACGAGGTGACAAAAGTATTGTTAGAAACATCATTGTCCGAATGAAATTGTGAAAAATACACCGCCAATGACAGTGTTGTCCTCTTTTATAACAGTAAGGACCTTTGTCCAGAATTAGGGCACTAATAGGCTAATAAATTCAATAGTAAATACAGTGCAATTAAAATAAATGGTTTAGTAAAGTGTCACCATAGATACTTAAGTCATTTTGAAATTGAGTTGAAAACGGTTTTTCTAAAATGCACAGAACATTCAAAAGACGATCGGAATAATTGGTTTAAACCCTCAAGCCCTGCTATCGAATGACCCTACCATCTAACCACCTAATAAAGCTTAACGCCTGCACTCGAAACCCTACACTTTACACCTTACGATACGACTACGATAAATTTGAAATGAAAATTATTTTTAAAATAGGAAATTTGTTAAATTAGTACTGTATTTTTGGGTGCTTCAACTTATTATTAAAATTTTTGACCATTAAAGTTATTTTTATTTTTTTTATTTTCGACGTTTTTGTACTTTGACGCAATGTAATTTAATTAATATTAATTTAAATTAATTGACACTGCTACATCTTATATTGGTATTAAACGATTTATTTTTTATACTTTTTTATTTTGTCTTCGCTTTCTTATATTATAATGTTTTAGTATTTTATTTCGGTTTACTTGTTCTCTAGCTTTTCTATACTTACTGTAAAACACTGTTTACTTAATTTTATAAACTTTTTGGCCGAAACTTTTTTAGCCGTTTTTAGCTAATGATTTCAAAATTATTATTAAATTAAAATCGTTTAATTTGTATTTCTCATTTAAGAGAATTGTGCAAATTCTTATCGGAATAAATAAATATCTTTGACCTGAAAAGTATACACATGTCGTGTCGCAGTCGTCTCGTTACAATAAAAGACGTAACATCGTTTGTTTGAGTGGGCACTTGAGCTCTTGTGTTCTTTTACGTGAGATTAAGTGATCGTGAGACGTTCAGTGTCACTTCATTCCACTTTTTTGAATGGCTTTGTTTTTAAATGTTTACTACTATGGAAATATAATTACATTTCCTTGTGGTAGGTCACAGCATGAAATATCTTGTTCAAAATAGGAACAGCCTTATATTATGTACAGGGCAGCTTATAGAAATAAGGTTAAAGTACTTCCCCAGATGGAAGATTGCAGTAAAATAATACTACTATTAAGTAGTGCTGTGTTCCTGAGGCGCATAAGATAGCCAGAATTCCTAGGTCTCCTAGAAAGGATAAGGGTTGGAGACGGCAACGTGCTTGCGATATTTCTGCTTTTACAGGCGTCTGTAGGCTAGGCTGGCTAGGCCATACGTTCGTTTGCCTTTTTATTGGTATTAAAAAAATACACCTCGCAGCACCACAGCTAAGTTATTTGTAAGGGATATCCAAATTTTATGTAAAGTTGACGTCGCCCTGGTGTTGTGGCGCGTGCACCGTGTGAATGCTCACACACCGGAGATTTCCCGGGGTCGTTTCCCACTCAGGATGGACATTTGTATTTACAATATTTCATATTCCCTACTATGAGTAACAATTGCTATCAAGTATGTGTAATAACGAATGGGACCGAAAGCTTAACGTGTTTTCCGAGGCACGGTGCGGAGACCCACAAGGACAGACATCGAAACCTGCAACAAATATTTGTAAAATACATATACCCATCTCGAGCAGGAATCAAACCCGCAAAACGCGGTGTTAAGACGCCTATATACAATCATTACATCAGAGCAATTGTTGAAAAAATAAATATTTTTACTAAAATTGCCGGAAAATTTGTACGGCTTAAAACATAAATAATGAATTAAAAGATATTGTCTGTTTCTCTGGTGTTTCCATCACGTGGAAAAGCAATAACTGTAAATTCACTGGTTCTCTAAGATAAGATGTCATGAAATGGAATTTAACAGGAAAATGCACAATACAAGGGTAGTTGAGCAGCCGACCCGGAACCGTTTCCGGTTCACCTCACAACTAAGCTAATAATATTTGAAACTGACATGTATCCAAATTTTGTATAAAGTTATCCAACCGTTGACTATTGTAACTATTCATATAAACAAAAATGAAATGTATGACGCGCTTATGACTGCAAAAAATTGTAATGTAATTACATATTTTTGGTATTTAAGGTTGAAATAAAACTATATATTTAGGAAAAATAAATAATATAAAATCTTATCATTCAACTGTTTTATATTTTACTTCTTGGAGTTCATAAAATAAACAATAATAATTAATATCAGTCAATCTCTATGATCCTAGATGCTAGAAGCTGTTAGTAATACTTGCATCTTCACCTATGCTTAGGTGCAACTTTTCTTACGCAAGTGGTTGACTAACAAGAAACTTTGGGCATACAGAATTAAGCTTTCAAACTTGAATAGACACAAACTAGACTAGAAATTAAACTTAGTAGCGAAATAAGCTACAAACTATTTATTACTTTAGTTTTAGTAATATTGAAGATGTTTATCTTCAGGCATATCATAATGAGACTTTCGAGTCAACATTTAAAGCACAAAACAAACCTTCAGCTTGTATATAAACCTTTATTTTTGAGCTTTAAGATTTATTTTAACTCTAATTTCGATA
Source organism: Melitaea athalia (assembly GCA_905220545.2). NCBI lineage: Eukaryota > Metazoa > Arthropoda > Insecta > Lepidoptera > Nymphalidae > Melitaea > Melitaea athalia. Next base: position 3,919,097 of record HG992179.1, read on the forward strand.
TTCCCTAACATGACTGCATTACACTTACTTAGTCCTCTGGCTCAGCGACCCATAGTGGATCTTGGCCTACGACACCACAAATTTCCAGCGATCGGGATTACGTTCAGAGCTATCTCGCGCCAGTCGGCTGTCACCAGCTCGCGCAGGTCTCTCTGAACCCAACATAAACAAATTAATGTAACATCTTAACTTTATATAATTACTCTGTGTATCTCTGTTACATTCATTTGTGTAAGCGCACTGGTGTTTGAGGTTGATATTAAGGATTAAAAAATTAATTTTGCGTCACAAGTTTGTATCATCATCATCATCATTTCAGCCTATCGCAGTCCACTGCTGGACATAGGCCTCCACAAGTTCGCGCCAATAATGGCGTGAACTCATGTGTTTTACCCATAGTCACCACGCTGGGCAGGCGGGTTGGTGACCGCAGGGCTGGCTTTGTCGCACCGAAGACGCTGCTGCCCGTCTTCGGCCTGTACTTCAAAGCCAGCAGTTGGATGGCTATCCCGCCATCGGTCGGCTTTTTAAGTTCCAAGGTGGTAGTGAAACTATGTTATCCCTTAGTCGCCTCTTACGACATCCACGGGAAGAGAGGTGTTCTTTGCCGTAGCCACACAGCAAAGATGCAAGTTTGTATACATCATTAAAAAACATAGTACATACTCGTATATTGGTAAGTCCTAAATACTTGTAACCCAATGATTAACAACATGAGTTGGTAAATAACTAAATATATTTTCAATAGGAGATCAATTTTGTAGATATTGCGTTAGACGTTCTTTACGAGTAAATGTATCTCACAGTAAAACTTTAGATAAAAAATAGACAACTAGACATCTGAAGGGCTCCTGCGCTGTGGGATGAGCCTCTTTGTAACAAAGTGTAAGCAACGTTCGAGGCGGTAAAGCTTTCTGCCGAAGGCTAACAAGCTCAAGCTGCGAATATGTATTTTAATAGAAAATCTGACAATCGCTAAGATGTGTAAGTATAGTTGAAAATTTATTGCGATTTCTTGAAGATAACGATGTACCTACATTTATTTTTAGCAGCGGTCGCCCAGAGGTCGAAATTCGACCATAATTAAAAATTTAAATTAAAGAAAACCAAATAATTATGAAAATAAAGAACCTTTTTTTTAATTTATCAATTTAACTACAGACATTAACAAAAAACAAAATAGCATAATAAGCGTGTGTGTCAAATACATGGTAGTGTGTGTAATGCTCTTTTTATCAATTTAATATATATTTCATGTATATATAAAAAAATATATATTAGCATTCTGCTCTCTTTCTCTATATAAACTATATTATGTGTGCGAAATTTCATACTCCTCCGTACGCACAATTTCTGTAAAAAGGGGTACAAAGTTTTTGCTTCACATATTAATATATAGATTATAATAATAATTATTAAGTTACGTTAATTATCCTTTCCTGCATTTTTATCTTTATTTTTCTACTCTGAAGAACATTCATAGAGTCTTCATCTTGAGTCTGTAGCAGCATCAAACAACACCGGAGATTTTAAAAATTACAATAGCCGAAAATTTATATATAATATATTCCTCATATTGATATAAATCTATATATATCTTTGTTAGTACGTAAATACACAGCTTTTTATTTCACCATACCAAACCCAATGAACTTCCCGTTGGTGTGGTAAATAGCCCTTGGTCTCCAGGTGGTAGTAAGAGAGTTTGGTCGCAGTTGGTGAAAGTGGGTGGTGGTGGGTGGTGAAAATGTTAAAACATATATTTCTGTCCGTTTCTAACGCATTAGGACATCTGAAAAGATCTCAAAATTTCTGTAATGGTCTAGAAAGTTTCTGCGATGTACTTTAACCCGAGCAACGCCGGGTTTTGCTATTAGTGTTGTGTAAAAACAAATCGTCATTTTCGCTTCATATAATTCGGCGTTTACATAATTTAATTTGAAAATAAACTTTTTATATCAATTTAAATAATGCAATATACCTACCTTACCTACCTACCTACCTACTTGAGACGCGTAGTCACTACGTGATCAATCTTACTTAATCTATGATCACCCACTTAAATATTCGCAGGAATTTGCTTACACTGTTTGACGTTACATTTCTATTAACGATTATCGACCTTATTCCAAATAACGATAGAATTCAAATTCACGTGAAAATATTATAATTTTTCATCTCTACGCAGACAGTCGAGGGTAAACAGCTAAGTTTAATATACGTGTTTTCAAGGTGCACTTGCAAAGGAACAAAGTCAATAGTTTGTTTCCAGGAAACTCACTTTATTGAATCAGCTAGCCGTCTGCCCCTGTTTTATCCGGGTTGAATTTGGTTTTTAAAACGAACATTTTTGAATTATTAATTTTTTAACGATTCCTTAAAAGTATTTAAGAGTGTAGACCCTAACAGTATTAGTCACCGGACAAGAAAGTATCTCTATGTTATTGTCATCGAAATAAAATAACTTAAACGGTAAAAGTAAATTAAGCTTTATAATACCAGATTTTATAAAATAACTTCCTTTAGCTTTACGTGAATCTTTAATAGCAAAAAACATAAAAAGATACTTAAAAAATATTTCGACGACGCACAGTGGGGTATTTGACATGAAAAGTTGGACGAAACTCTTTTTTTATTCGTTATGTCAGTAAAATCGTTATAAAACCAGAAACTAACACAAAACGGGATATTTATTAAAAAATTAATCTAATTCAGACGAGCTCTCATCAGTTGGTTCGCCGTCTTCACGGACACTTTTTGAACTTTCTTGAGTTAAAGTAATTGTAGCTTTTGGTCTGAAACGGCTGGACCGATTTTGACGGGTCTTTCACTAGCAGATAGCTGATTTAATAAGGAGTAGCTTAGGCTACTTACGTTTTACAATTTTTTTATTTTATAACCCTGTGAACTGAACTATAACTTTTTTGTTAAATTCCACGCGGACAACGTCGCGAGCACAGCTAGTAAATAAAACGCCAAACTTCCGTTACTTTTTTCTTTTAAGATTACTTCCTAAGATAACCTGTATAAATATAATATATAAATTTTTACTCGGACGAACTCGGAAACATTACTAATCTACTAATTTATAAAGAAAAAATTAGAAATAAACTAAAATTTTATTATTAACAATCATAAGTCATAGAAACCTAAATATGGAGTCATGAGTTACTGTATGCAAGTAATAATAAACTACACCATATCAAAATCTTCTTCTAAATTAAAGTATCACTGACTTATAGGAGAACTAAAAGTAGTTGTTTTAAAGCGCCGAGAACTGCAACTTGCAACGTAAACAAAGACGAGATTCCGACTGATGCTGTAAATGAACCACTTAAAAATGGCTGTCGAAATGGCTGCCGTTTTATGCGCTATCTATTGTACTACTATATAAACTCATTACACTTGTCCTATTGAGTAGTTAATAAATTTGAGTTTTGTCTAACTTTTCATGTCAAATACCCCTATGTGCGACGTCGCGTTGGCGCAACGGTCACAGCACTGGTTTGTGGCTATTGCGCTGGCGGTTGCAGGTTCGATCCAAGCCATTGAGCTATTATTACTATACGCTAGTAATAATAGTTCAATGATCCAAGCACATGACACACATTTGTATTGGCCATACAGATGTTTACCGTGGTCTGGGTGTTTGAGCAGTCCTGATGAGGATTGCGGAAAACCGGGATGTCTGGCGCGAACTTGGGGAGGCCTATGTCCAGCAGTGGACTGCAATAGGCTGAACTGACTGATTTATTTATTTATTTATTTATTTCATCACCATCTTACATCTAACATTACAGGATGTTATCCTAATGCGTTAGTGTAGTTGTCGTTTTACATACATGTCGTATAATGAAAAATACAACAGTTTACATCACACTCTCTGAATTAAATTATTACTACACAATTAATAAATAATCAAATTACATAATTCAATAATTCCATTAATTAACCAATAAATCAAAACCAATAGAATACATTTAAAACTAGTCAATAAAACTAAAATCCAATTAAATATCTACTTGATAAAAAAAGCATTAATACCTACAATAAAATATTAAAATATACAAATTTAAAACATAGTCAATTTAATTATAATCATAAATAATGTCAATAAAATATGTATGTATGTAATTATAATTAAAAACATAGTCAATAAAATATGTCATTTAAAACAAAGTCAATAAAACATAATTAAAATCGAATAATTTATAAAAATGAAATTCGTCAAACTATAAAAGTAAAGTAAAATATAAACGTCAGAACAAATAAACCCTATTTCAATTTAATTCGTACGAGACAACTCTGGTTACGATCCTCGTGAACTCGTTCAGTGTGCAACTGAATAAATCAATTTTGTCAGCCACTATGTTAAGCGCGCGTATAGCTCGTGTGAGCGGGGCGTCACGTAACAAGTTGGTACGCGCATGGGGTAGTGCCAGGAGGCTGGGGCGCCGCCTCCGCTGCACCGCGTTGTCCGCCGCGCACAGCCTGAGTTCTTGGAGGATAGCTGGATTGTCCGTTTCACCGCGTAGAACCTTCAACAGGTACGTAGCAAGGGAGACTTCGCGCCTGGTTTCCAATTTGCTGTACCCCACCATGCCTAAAACGAACAAGGTAGGGTACAGCAACGGATAACCAGGGTATACCCCATATAATTTCCGGTAAAGAACTCGAGCAAATTTGTTCTGTATCCGTTCTACCATTGCTTTATATTTGATTCCACTTGGGGCCCATATAACCGAGTTACACTCCAAATGACTCTTCACTAAGGCCTCATACAAGGCCCGGAGAGCATTAGAGTTGTCAAAGCCGACCGATTGCCGCAATATGAAGCCAAGGTTTCGGTACGCTTTTTTGCATACCCCGACTATATGTTCCCGAAAGTTGAGATCAGCGGTGAACCGGACACCCAGATCTTTTACCTCGGAGACGCGCTGCAGTGGCTCGCCTTCGATGTGGTACGGGTGATGTCGCGGACAGCGCGCGCGGCTGAAGGACAACACGGAGCACTTAGCCACGTTAAAGTATAGCTTGTTCTCGTGGCTCCACCTTACAACCCTGTCTATATCCCGCTGCAACTTGATGTGGTCTGAGGTGTCGCCCACTTCGCGTACTAATTTCAGGTCGTCAGCAAATAAAAGGCACGTCGACTCATGGACCACCTCCGGTAGATCGTTTATCATAATGATAAATTGGAGGGGACCTAAATTACTGCCCTGGCTGACTCCTGATCTTGTCCAGTACTGTTCCGAATAGTGTCCGCCACAGTCGACGAACTGACGCCTGTCCCGCAGATAACTGGCGAAGAAGGCCAGCGTATGAGGCGTGCACCCTACACCCGCTAGCTTTGAGAGCAGGACGTCATTATCAACTGTGTCGAACGCCTTCCGGAAATCGAAGTAGGCGACGTCCACCTGCCTCCCGGCATCCACCGCCGGCAACACCTGTGCCATCAAATGCAGCAGGTTCCCGGTAGTCGCTCGTCCAGGACGAAACCCGTGCTGTGCGTCAGACAACCGGGCTCTCACCTGCGCATATAATGAGGTATGAATTGCCGACTCCAATACCTTCGCCGGCGCGCTCAGAAGTGCCACTGGTCGATAGTCGCTTGGTTCTGGACCACCTCGTCCCTTCGGCACCGGCACCACTCGTGTAAGTTTCCACCGGTCCGGATAGGTAGCAGTTGTGAGGCAGGCATTAAAAAGGTGCAATAGGGGCTCCTCCAACACGAAACGGCAGTCCTTGAGGATGAAGGGTGGAATGCCATCCGGTCCAACGGAGCGCTTCGGTGGCAGCCGCGCCAGCGCGCGACCCACATCTGTTTTAGTCAGGCGCGTCAACTGCACGTGCCCGCTGCCACCCACCGTTGCGCTGACTGCTGAAACATCCAGCCGTGGTGGCTCTGGATTATAAACGGAATGAAAAAACTGTGCAAACATCGTTGCGCAGTCCTGATCTGAGAGTGTGAGTCCATCTTGCACCAATTCATACCGCCTAGAAGCACTCTTTTTCGCCCTTATGTAATCCCAAAATGCTTTTGGGTCTGAAGCGAGGGTGTTCTGTACTCTGTATCGGTACCGGTCATGAGCAAGTGCGGTTTCCGCCTTCACTCTCGCCCTGTACCGAGAGAATGCCTCGTAATCTTTCAGTGATTTACTAATTTTATATTTTTTGTGTAAATTGTGTTTTATCTGTATGTTTTTAATTAATTTTGATGTATACCATACCGGGTAAATGTATCTAGTATCTTCGTGTTTTTTATTTTTTTTAACGGGTACACAATCGTCAAGAACGTACGTGATTTTATCATAAAATAAGTTTAAAACCGAATTGGGATCATTTAATAAATATAATTCGGTCCAGTCTATGTTCATGATTGAACCGTACAATTTGACAAAGTCTGATGATGTGGGCCTCCCCACCGTGCCTCGGAGAGCACTTTAAGCCGTCGGTCCCTGTTGTTATTATGTACACCTGATAGCGATCGTTACTCTTAAGCTCTGATCCTTCTCCTACATTGGGGAAAGAGGCCTATGCCCAGCAGTGGGATATTACAGGCTGAAGCGTAGAGTAGAATTATTTACCTAAGCATTAAGTCAAATGTGTACCTACTGATAATGTTAATCCGGTAAAACTCTGAGTTTATGTGACATCTTATCTCTATATCTCTATATATATAAAAATGAATCGCTGAATGTGTTGCTAAGCGCAGATCTCGAGAGTGGCTGAACCGATTTCGCTAATTCTTTTTTTTTATAATATTCCTTGAAGTACGAGGATGGTTATTACGGAGAGCAAGTTTTAAAAAATTGCCTGAAAAGTCTAAAACAACACTTTTATATATTCCCATACAAAAGATTTGTAATAATACTTAAAAGTCAATTTGAACTTTAATACCATACCATAAAGTTTAAGTGTTATCGGAGGGGTTTCGAGATAAAGAATCGACTGTTAGGCGGTACGAAGTTCGCCGGGTCAGCTAGTCTCTATATACAGGGTGTGTCGTAAATCGTGGATAATCCGTTAACTGGGGGTAGCCCTGATGTCGAGCTCCAAGAAAATGTACTTTTTATTTCAGGGTTGCCAACACTGTGAAAATTGTGAATATTTTTGTGTTTTTTCAAAAAATTCCTACCGCGACTAGTAATTTGGTCATAATTTTTACAAATTAAGGTATTTTAATGTAATTTTTATCTCATTTTACTCGGGGATACTTGTACTATCTAACGAAATTACTATTTTAGGCATAATTTATTCTAAACTTATGAAAATTAGCGTTAGAAGTTTTTTTTATTTTTATTCGTTACTTTTTGTCAAGATTTAACCATTGATTGTGAAAAAAAAATGTATGGCACTAGGATTGCCCAGTATTTAAAAAGAATGCTTAGTTTGTGTAGTTTTTAAAGAGGTATAACAATTAGTGCTTGATAAGCAAAATTATTTTGTAGGAGCGAAAGAACTTATCACGGTCGGTAAGTTCGTTTTGTATCATTAGCATTTGTGTCACTTAAATGTTAGGATAAAGAAAAAAAAACAAAGATTTTTTTAGTAGAAATGCATTTATTACATCAAACTAAATGTTCAAAATATCCTCCATCGGCAGCAATATGCAGGTTCGGCATCGCCTTATAAAAGATCTTTTGATACGGCGTGCATAGCCTGATACTTTAATTTCACGAGTGGCTAATTGCACACATGTGCGCAATTCTTCGATTGTTGACACTGCTTTAGTATAAACTTTTTCTTTAATGCATCCCCCAATAAAAAAAGTCTAGGGGGTTCAGGTCAGGCGGTCGTGGTGGCCATAAAATTAGACCCAAGCGCCCAATCCTAGGTGGATTGGGCTCTGGGTATTTGTCGTTTAAATATTCCCGCACCCGAACAGCAAAATGCGCGGGACACCTGTCATTTTGCAGCCTCATTCCTTCTCTTGTCTCCAGTGATAAATTTTGCAGCAGCTCAGGTAAATTATTTTGTAAAAAATTTAAATAGATTTCAGCATTTAATGTTGTTGGCAACTCATATGGGCCTATTATTTCCTCACCAAACTGCTGCAAAATTTATCACTGGAGACAAGAAAAGGAATGAGGCTGCAAAATGACGGATGTCCCGCGCATTTTGCTGTTCGGGTGCGGCAATATTTAAACGACAAATACCCAGAGCCCAATCCACCTAGGATTGGGCGCTTGGGTCTAATTTTATGGCCACCACGACCGCCTGACCTGAACCCCCTGGACTTTTTTTATTGGGGGATGCATTAAAGAAAAAGTTTATACTAAAGCAGTGTCGACAATCGAAGAATTGCGCACATTAATGCAATTAGCCACTCGTGAAATTAAAGTATCAGGCTATGCACGCCGTATCAAAAGATCTTTTATAAGGCGATGCCGAACCTGCATTGCTGCCAATGGAGGACATTTCGAACATTTAGTTTGATGTAATAAATGCATTTCTACTAAAAAAATCTTTGTTTTTTTTCTTTATCCTAACATTTAAGTGACACAAATGCTAATGATACAAAACGAACTTACCGACCGTGATAAGTTCTTTCGCTCCTACAAAATAATTTTGCTTATTAAGCACTAATTGTTATACCTTTTTAAAAACTACACAAACTAAGCATTCTTTTTAAATACTGGGCAATCCTAGTGCCATACATTTTTTTTTCACAATCAATGGTTAAATCTTGACAAAAAGTAACGAATAAAAATAAAAAAACTTCTAGCGCTAATTTTCGTAAGTTTAGAATAAATTATGCCTGAAATAGTAATTTCGTTAGATAGTACAAGTATCCCCGAGTAAAATGAGACAAAAATTACATTAAAATACCTTAAGTTGTAAAAATTATGACCAAATTACTAGTCGCGGTAGGAATTTTTTGAAAAAACACAAAAATATTCACAATTTTCACAGTGTTGGCAACCCTGAAATAAAAAGTACATTTTCTTGGAGCTCGACATCAGGGCTACCCCCAGTTAACGGATTATCCACGATTTACGACACACCCTGTATATAAAAATGAATCGCTGAATGTGTTGCTAAGCGCAAATCACGAGAGCAGCTGAACCGATTTCTCTAATTCTTTTTTTATAACATTCCTTGAAGTACAAGGATGGTTATTACGGAGAGAAAAATTTAAAAAATTCCCTGTAAAAGTTTAATACCATACCATTGGAAGGGTTCCGGGACGGGTAAGTATTAAAAAAAGTTAAAGAATCGACTGTTAGGCGTTATGAAGTTCGCCGGGTCAGCTAGTATGTATATAAAAATGAATCGCTGAATGTGTTGCTAAGCGCAAATCTCGAGAGCGGCTGAACCGATTTTGCTAATTCTTTTTTTATAATATTCCTTGAAGTACGAGGATGGTTATTACGGAGAGAAAAATTTAAAAAATTCTCTGAAAAAGTCTAAAAACAACAATTTTCTATATTCCCATACAAAAGATTCGTAATAATACTTAAAAGTCAATTTGAACTTTAATACCATACCATAAGGTTAAAGTGTTAGAGGAGGAGTTCCGGGAAGAATAAGTATTAAAAAAAATTAAAGAATCGACTAGGTGGTACGAAGTTCGCCGGGTCAGCTAGTTTTTAAATAAATAACAATTACCGACAGTCATTGATATTACAAAATTATATAAAATTCAAGTGAAATTCATGTTTTGACGCTATTTTACATTAGCTAAATTAGTTTAATGTCAAAACAAATCATTAATGAAACTAAAATATTTTGCTTGTCGGTATTACCAAAATTTATTCTAATTCTAAAAGCTTACTTTTAAATAAAAAATATAAAAAAGAAATAGAGAAAAGATTGTTACGTATTAGCAGTTTTTTAAATAAAATATGAAATAAGACTACAATTTTTTAACATCAAATTAGATCAAGTCTTCTTATGTTGTCGTGTCTTCACGATTTTGTAAATGAATGTTGTAAACGTGAACATGACGTGGAAAAATTAATAGTATTGGTGAATCGTAGAAGCATCTTCAGAATTGTTAATTAAATAAAAACACGAAAAATATGGCAACCAAATTTAATACTTATGACAGGTATTAAAAGGGCAATTAATACTTCTATCAAATTTTTATTATATCTAAGTTAGTCATGATTTGAGTATTTGTATTTATATTGTTTGCGTTTCATGTTACTCGTCAACACATAATAGACGTTTAGGTATTAGCATTGGATTACTGCGGGGAAGTGAGTGTGAGGCGTAGGTTTAAGTAAACCTATGTAGATAAATATATTTAAATCTGGAGCAGGGAAAGTACCTAAATCTTACAGAAGATCAAAGCTAAATAATACTGCTCTCAAGTTTTCTGGTCTCTACAGACACCAGAAAAACCTGGTTTACTCACCACAGGAATACAATACATGTATTTGTTTGCCGACCTAGACGTATAAAAAAAAGAAATATTAAAGACGAAAATAACTGTGTGCTAGAATCATGATCTAGATGTTCATAAAAATATAAATCATAATACCGCCATTTTGACGGTGCCATTACCGATATTCGAAATCAATGCTTGATAATCGACTCCTGTTAACTACCTTGATTTCCTTTACGGATGCAGCTTTTTCTTGAAAGGACACTTTGATTGATGGCGTTATGATTAAGATCGTTTCGATTCTAATGGCGCTTTCGGTTTGATTGAACTAACAGCCAATCTTAATAGCAATTTCCTATACCAAAAAACCCATTGTGATCTTGATCGCTTTCATAATTGGGTATACTTTTTTGCATAACAAATGCTTCTCGCGTTATTACGGATTTTGAACGCATAATGTTATTTGATACCTACTTATAAGAAGCTTGTACCTACTATGTGTTATACTCTTGTTTTGGTTATATTTATTTCCAAAAAAAATTATAAAGTACAGTGTAGCGCTAATTATCAAAGATTAGGCACAAAAAAGTAGATGAGCAGATAAAAATAAATTTAATATTATAAAATAAGCTATATCTATAAATAGGGTATAACGTTATATAGCTATCAATTGAGAAAATAAAAAATACAACTATTAAAGCTGCGGATAGTGGATAGTTTGCTGTAATTAAAGCCACAAATATAAAAGAGCAGTGAACGCATTGATTCGTACATCCGAGTGTGACAGATGCTTGAAATATTATATTTGTGTAATATTCAATTATGTGATGAAAACATTCGAACGACTGTTCGAAATTTGAAAATTCTTTTTTGTCATTATTTTTAGGAAAGGGTTTATAATATACATATAATTTTTAAGATAAATAAATCGATGTCTTCACGAAAAGAAAAAATGGTAGTATGAATTATGGCGTATATGTTGTTGCAATGAAAGACATTTTTAAATATTTTTTTTATTGGAATGAAAGTCATTAGTCAATGGCTAACTTAGTCAATAGAATAATATGGAAAATTCTACTCCGAACGATAACTAAAAGAGACTTCGAATTTGAATTTGTATTATTATTTTTCGCTTTTTTCAACGACTTAACTTCAGGATACATCAGTACTTGTGCAAAAGTAACAACAAATTAAAACTTTAATAAGTTTTGTTTACTTTTAAATACTCTTAGTTACACTAGTTTGCCTGTTAATTTAAAATCCCTTATATAAATTAGGCGATGAAAGATGAATACATTTTCAGCTGTTGCTAGCATCGCCGCACATTTGAATGAGAATACTGCTACATCTGAGTTTGTTAACATAACAAACTTACACAAACAGCTTGTACAACACGTGTCAAACCAATTACACCCTTACTACTATGAATTTAAGGATATATCGTTACAAAATCAGAGTTTTAAAACGGTATTTAAATATTGTCAAAAGTGCATGTTCTAGCTAAAATCTAGCGTGAAATGTGGGTAATAGAAGCGTTGAGGTTTCATGGCATGTTTTTTTTAAACTGTTTCTTTATTATTATTATTGTTATAATCTTTTTGAATATTTGTTAAGTGTCCAATGAAGTGGAAATTTGGAAAAACTATAAGACTAGTTGTAGTACCTTAACTTTAATTTGTTACATATTCCTTGGCCTTTTAATGATTAAGCCATTAAGGAATTATTCTATATTTGATTTTGTCTCTTGACAGAAATTTATATAAATCTTTTTTTTTTAGGTCAAGGTGTCTCTAATGTCCCCGTTGTCTACATAGGTTTCCCCACCGTGAGCACTGCGTACGTAAAGCACGGTCTCATTTGTTAAGGAAATTATTTAAAAAATCGCAACCGAGCAGTGTAGTGGACGAAGTTACAATCCTTCTTCAATATAGAGAAGATTTTGCCCAGCAGCGGAAGGTTTATAAGTTAACCCAGAATTATTATAAAGAATAAAGTACAGATTACAAAATAAACAAATATGTAACTCTAAATCAATATGACAATTCCAATTTGTTATAGAAACATTTTATATAATAAATCAAACGTTAAAATTTTGTTTATTGGTCGAAACCGACCATTAGCTAATTGCTTGGTCGACCATTCTGTGGTCGCAGCTATTAAAATATGGCTTGAATTTAAAATTAAATTGTGTTTGTAGTAATAACTAATAATAAATGTGGTATTTTTTGGTTACATTAAGTTAATATCGATTTCCTTTATGGGTTTCAACCGACTTCAAATAAAGAAGGAGGTTCTCAAATTCGGCTTTATGGTCCCATTTAAATTTAATCGAGATCTGATGAGTATTATTTGGATTATCTATAATAATGTGTATTTAACGGACTATTTATTTCGCCCACATTCGTCGTATTACTTGTCAATATTCAGTATTGCAGTCGATTTTTTCTATTGTTAGCAAACACAATTATGCGTCGACAATTTAAAAAATATTTTAAAAGTAAATACCTATATTTATATCATTAATGTGTATATATAGATGGATAGGTAAATTCGAATTGTACTTAAATTGAAGAAACTACAACTGTAACTATTTACTGTAAGTTGTAATAAAACAATATTTTAGATAATTTGTAGATGATGCGTATACTTCAAGTAGAGACTATCGTTTTGGTCTAGTTTTGCAAGTAGGTAGTCACTTTAATGCCGACGGTCGTGGATTTAATTTCCGCTTGAAGCAGATAATTATAATTGTACAAATAGGTTCCAGTTAACAGTTTCTGTTATGGGTGTATGTACTTATATAGTTATGGGCCTGTGACTCTGGGAGCTCGTAAAGCCATCTGTTGTTATTAAAGATATCTCATGGTACATATAGCATTGATGTATAAATGACATATAGTTATTCATTTATGGGAAATTAGTCGCAAACTCTCGGTGGAATAAAGTGGTGGGTTAAGCACCAATCCTTCTATATATAGAGGTTTTTGCCTCAACTTGGGATTTTTTCAATTTATACTTACCCAAGTACAATATGTACAGAAAGCGTAAAAATCTATACTAATATATAAAGCTGAAGAGTTTGTTTGTTTGATTGTTTGTTTGTTTGGTTTGTTTGTTTGTTTGGTTTGTTTGTATGTTTGTTTGTTTGTTTGAACGCGGTAATCTCTGGAACTACTGGGCCGATTTGAAAAATTCTTTCAGTGTTAGATAGCCCATTTATCGAAGAAGGCTATAGGCTATGTGTCATCACGCTAAGACCAATAGGAACGGAGTCCACGCCGACGAAGTCGCGCGCAGAAGCTAGTTATATCATAAAAGAATACTTATCCTTTTTGAATTCGAAAGTAATAATGGGAACTGCAATTTAGGTCAATTATTATTAGACAAAAGATTTGCAAGACTTTTTTAAGATTTTTAAGTAAAATTCTACTAATATGCCTAAGAATTTTAATTTCATAAATTTTGTTTTTAAACCAACATTTAAGTTTCTTAAATGAACATTATTCAGCTTGTAACATCCCACAGTTGGGCATAGACCTCTTTCTCCATGTAGGAGAGGGATCAGAGCTTAATCCACCACGCTGCTCCACTGCGGGTTGCGGATATATTCCCTACTATGAGGAACGATCGCTATCAGGTGTACATGATAGCAACCGGGACCGGCAGTTTAACGTGCTCTCAGAGGCACGGTGCGGACACTCACAAGGACGCCTGTCCTTCCGTCGTTGTGTCTCCGTCGTCTGTCCATCTGTCCATCTATATACTGGGTGTATTTGGAACGCTTTGTAAGATTTAAACCACGTAATATACTATTTATATACTATATAATGCATATAACCATTTATCCCAGAAACGTATTTTTAAGAACATTTTAGGACTTCTGTATTATGTGAGGCAGCAATGTATCATGCCGCGCGGGGCGCGGGAGGCGGCGGAACGAAAATTAAACGTGCGCGCGGCGGCGAGTACGTTTACCTTGTGCCGTTGACCTCTGTCAGCTGATGGCGCGTATGAACGGTTTGCATTACATTGACAGTTTGTTCCAAACACGATTATTTTAAAGCATTATCTTCAAATTTCTGTTTCATTATTTTTTCCAAACCGGACTATACCAAAAAAAATGATGAAAACAGGAAAAAAAAATTTTTTTTTTTCGCTTTTTTTTCACTTGTATCATGTCAGGTTAAGCCAACACTATCATACCTCTTCGTTTTTCAATGCGTTCCAAATACACCCTGTATGTATATAAAAGAGAAAGGTCACTGACTCATCCCGAAATCTCAGAAACTATAACACCTACAAACTTGAAATTTGGCAAGTAGGGTCCTTATAGGGAGTAGACATCCGCTAAGAACGGGTTTTACGAAATTCTGCCCCTAAGAGGGTAAAACGGGTGTTGGAAGTTTGTATGAAAGTCCTATGTTTTTGAAGTAAGAGACTTGAAATTCAAAATGTATGCTCTATAGATGGTGTGGAGGTGTACTAATAATGTATTTTTAGAAATCAACCCCTTTTGGGGTAGAAACAGGGGGTGATAGTTATATGTGAGCGAGATGAAAACTTAAGTATAAGTACATATATTATTTGCATCACAAAAATAATTAACGCCCAACGAAGTTGTCACGGGTCGGCTAGTTTGTAATAAATACAACCGGAATCGAACCAGCAACCGCCGGCGTGTAGACGTTAACACAGCTAGCGCACCACTAGACCAGAGCTATCGTCATAATAAAGAAATCTTTAGTTTGCTATTGGTAACTACATAATGAATGAAATAAAATCTTTTATTTATTTCCTTGTTTCATCATCATCATCATCACATCAGCCTATCGCAGTCCACAGCTGGACATAGGCCTCCCCAAGTTCGCGCCAGACATCCCGGTTCTCCGCAATCCTCATCCAGCCTTCACCGGCAATCTTACGTAGATCGTTGGTCCCACGGGGCCGCAGGACGTCCCACACTGCGTTTGCCAAGACGCGGTCTCCACTTTTCTCCACTTTTTACTTGTTTAAACATTTTTTATTTCTACCTTAATGTAATTTTGTACACCACTAATACATTGTTAACAAAAGCTTGAAGATGATTATTACAGATTGTGTAAAGGTATATTTTTATGGATCTGGAAAAATGCGATTTATACATTAACCCCCAGATCAAGATAAACTTCTACATGGTCTCTATAAATATTTATTATAAATCAGAATGGAACCTACCTAACCAGTGTAAATATTAGTTATTGTGACCACTGCATCAATCCTTCAAAAGTCAATATAAGAAATACCTAGTACACTAGTCTATTCTAAGTATTCATAGTATTATTTTAATTTAAAAAAATGCTTCGAAATTTCTTAATAGTTTCCATTGCCCATAAAGTTATCGTGATATTAGGATATTACTGTCTGAAAAATTAATTATAATGATAAAATTCAACGCAAATGATCGAAAACATTAACGATTGTAAAGTACAATTGGTGTTAAATGAAATTAAATGTAAATTATGTGAACGTTAAAATAAAATAAAAAATCCATTCACAGATTGCCCTTACATTAATACATTTTCTTATCGTAATAGCTAACGCAAATTAAGAATCCCTTGTTGGTAGCGTTTCTAAACCCTGTACTGAATTAATCCGTTTTTTTAGTAGAGATTTTTCTTTTAAAAAATAAAATTAACCAAAATGTGTCTTACTGTTATGCGACAGAAGGTTTAAAATTGTATGTCAGTAGATTTGTTGGTGATAAAATTTAAAATGGCCGCCGGTTTTCCGCGTAATGTTCCTTATCTATTCAATGAGCTTTTCACTTACAAATACAAATATGATTTGATTGTTGTTTTAATATTGTTGTAAATGTTTCTGTGTATTTTATTTCATTTTGATGTTATTATAGATATTCATCATTTACTAAATTATGGGTTATGTTATATTAATCGTCTAATAATATAATATAACACTGTTAAAAAATTGACAGAATTATGATAATTATATATGCATTATTATATTTTTATGTAATAAACGGGCTTATACTTATTTCTAGAAATTGTTGTAGGAAAAATTACTGTGTTATATATATTTTTTAATTTTGTAACATCTTTATAGTGATCATTTAAAATAACCCATAACCTCCTCTGGTGATAGGAGTGCAGGTGCATTATTTGGCCAGAGAATTTGAATTACAATTTCACGGTAAAGTTATGAAGTAAAAGAAGTTAGAGTAACTTTATCGTGTTAAGAACAAACAACTATTATTACTAAGATATAATTTTGGACAGTCGTCAATTATGTCAAATTTATTTTATTGCATTCCCATTTTGAAATTTAATTTATTTAAAGAGACTGCCAGTATAAAATAATGTGTAAAAAATAAAAAAAATAAACGGTGCAATTAAATAATTCACGTATACCGCATTTGAAATAGACCTTTGCAAATGAACTACCATTTTACGATTATTTTTATTGAATACTAGTAAGTACTTTTAACTTTGTTGCAAAAAGCTCTTCTGGGGGTCTTCCAAGCATTGAAGAGCTTGTCAAATACTCGGACCTGGCTTTTGTCATAAACTCTTTACAACAAACGGTAGGAAAGTTATCCGCCAATCTGCGGAGAAAACAGCGAGACAAATTAAGCTCAAATAAAAACTCAAAGTATCTCGCAGCTCGTAAAGTGATACCTTTCATTCTTTATGCGATACAAAGTCACAAGACACTGGTTTACACAAACAATGTTTACTTATGAAGTACACGAAAAGAATAATTGAAACTTGTGATTCGTATAATCACAAACAAATTTCGTCCTAGACGACTGTTATTCAAATTGACCACCACAGGCGAAAATCTAAGATAGCTATCGATTTGAGAACTTCGAATGATAAATCCTAATATCTGCAATTCGTGCCCGAATAGCGCATAGCATTTAGCGGTGAAATGCGACGGCGAATGTAAAATATTACGGTTCAAATAAACAGAAACAGATTATCAACTTTCTGACTTTAGTAATAAGGTTTAAACTTGAACAGTTATTGTTGTTAAGAAAATTGACAGGTAGTGTAGTCTGCAGCGCTTTGCTTGGAGTAAATTAGTAGGTAGCTGTTTGTTACGTTTTCTTTCGTATATTTTGTAGCACATTATGTTTATTGTTGGCGAACGTCTAAACCATATTTTTCGGGTAATATAGGGTTGCATTTGATTGTTTTAATATTTATTTATAAGTTTATTGCTACAGTTTATAAATGGATGTTAATAACGGTTGCACGCTATTTTATTCTATTTATCCATTTATTACATCGCCAGTTATTATTATATAGGTAATATTTCTGCAATTAAATATTAAAACCTTCTTTACTTTACCATACCTTCAGTTTTTACAATTAAAAATTTAATTATAATGAAACAACTAAATCGGGTTTTATCGCGGTTTATTGAGATTTTTAGATGCCCGACGTTTCGGATTATTTACAGCAACCATGGTCACGGGAGGACCTCACCGCTCGCTCACGTGACCATGAAATACAAAAAACTTAGTAAACCGCGATAAAATCCGAAAAAGTTGTTTCATTATAATGAGTGAAATTCGCGTAAACATTAGAAAACAATATGTAAATATTTAATAATAGATACCTGTAAAAAATTGTATTATTGATCGAATCGATCTCTGCACATATTTGCCACATCTATTCTCTTTTATAAAAGAGACTAGTACAGTGGCGTAGCGAGCTTAACTCGCGCCCGGGGCACAATACCTTTTTAGCGCCCTCTCATTCCTCGCGCCCGGGGCACAATACCTTTTTAGCGCACCCCTCATTCGAAAACCATACAATATGCCAAGTAATGTTTAGTTTTGCGGACCTTTTGTGCCCCTTTGTGAGTAGCGCCCGGGGCATGATCCTTGCCCCCCCCCCCTCGCTAGGCCACTGGACCAGTAACATCCTAACATTCTGAAACGTGTCCCGATTGATTAGATGGTATTGAGCACTGTTTTAATGACCTCTCCGATTCTTTTATACACTGTGCCACTGACGGTGCAATAAAAAAAGAATGTATAAATAATATTTAATGCTGTGGTATAAATGAGAACATAATGAATATAAAATCATTATTTATCATAGTCACCGTATCTCGGAGAGCACGTGAAGCCGTCGGCCCCAGTTGTTATCATGTACACCTGATAGCGATCGTTACTCATAGTAGGGAATATATCTGCTAAACAGCATTGGAGCAGCGTGGTGGATTAAGCTCTGATCCTTCTCCTACATGAGGAAGAGGCCTATGCCCAACATTGGGATATTACAGGCTGAATCGTGATCGATCATAGAGAAAACGATAAATAAAATAACTGAAAACGAGTGTGGTAAAACTTGCTATCTTCACTAACTTGCGTTAAAATCTCAACTTCCGTTTGCCTCGCCCGATCACACTTTTCGCAACGCTCTCATCACGCATTCACTAGCTTACTCCCCAAGCCAAGCGTGCGTAAAGAAGTTTTAATTCAAAAAACAATGACAATAAAGAGTCGTTAAAATTGTTATTAAATAACTGATGCAACTTTTACCAATGATGATACGGAAATTCCGCGCTTTTTTCACATCCGTGTTTGCTGCTGTTTTTACAATTTTTTAACGGAAATTCGATGAAAGTAGGTACGTGAATATCTCCTTATGTGGCGGAAATTGAAATTGCAAAAATATCATGTATATTTTATCATTTGTACGCCAATATATCAGCATCTCCAGAATCAACAGAGACAATTTTCAGCGGAATTAATCATGTATATAAATAAAAATTAATTAACCTGAAATGTATGTTCGCGTAACTTGTGGACGACTGCAGTGAATCGTATAATTCTCTTTTTATGTTCGTCATTGTCTGGATAAAGTTTAAAAAAAAGAACGTAAAAAAAACCGATATATTTAAAAAAATAATAATAATCAGCACGAAAATCGCTGGGTCTCCTAGTATATGAGTATAACAAGAATACCGGTAGATATTATTATGAAAAATCTGCAGTAACCCTTAAGTGTGTGAAGGAAATATTGTATAACATTACGTAGGCGTAGGTACGTAGGCTATTAAGTCCGTGGGAGTAAAGAGATCGTATTGTCTATTATAATATTCAAAGACAGATATTTTAATTTGTAAAGAAACTTTAATAATAGATATTGAAACTGAAACGACTACTTTTAAGAGAAATATGAAAAATAGTGGGCGGTTTGACGCATTACTGTTACACTAGTAACACTGGCTGTTGTTCTAGTAATCGTGTATTCCAACCTTATGATTTTTTTTTTCTACTCTTACATAGGTATTTTTTAACACGTTTTTGATTGATTCAATCTGTAACATCCCACTGCTATACGTAGACTTCTTTGTCCATTTAGAAGAAGATATAGTCCACACTAGCACAGACACCCAGACAGAAAGAAATATCTGTACAAATATAAATGTACACTCCAGTCTCCAGGCGGGGATCGATCCCACGACCGCCGTCTTTTAGTCAACTTTACTCACCACTGCACCAGAGTGGTTTTTAGATGTTGTTTGCGCAAACGTGTAGCCCACGATAAACAATGCTCTAAATTTTTGGACTGACTCATGGAACTGGGGGCCATTAAGTGTAAAGGTGTGCTATTATTATTTATTAAAATACTAGCGACCTGCCCCGGCTTCGCATGGTTGCAAAAACTATCAGTGTTCTTCTCCTATATTATACATACATACCTTTCTCTGGAATCACTCTTTTTAGTAAAGAAAACCGCATCAAAATCCGTTGAGTAGTTTTAAGGATCTAAGCATAAAGACAGCGGGAAATGACTTTGTTTTATACTATGTAATGATTATCTCAGTTGAATTTAATTATAATTTGATTTATTTAATAGAATATTTTCATTTTTAAAATATAGTAGTAAAGTAATGTTGCGTGTCAAAGCACTTATTATTTACCAAATTAATATTCCTCGAACAATAACACTCGTACGTATATACCTATGTTACATTACAGAAACACATACTCTATACCACAGGAAGGCCGCACCCGATATCCGAAACTGTTCTTCGAAGCATTCTGTTAATTAACCCTTTCTCTGGAACTGGCGTTGCGTTACATCACCCTTTAAACCTTTTACCACACGATGGGTTTATAATTCCATCGAACTACCGCTCTTTATACTCGTATACATCCGATGTTGTGAAAGATATCGCTGTGTACGATGTCCCTTAAATATAAACCCTTTTCCTTTAAGGTTGTATATTTTATGATATTGTATTGATTTTAAATTTCGGTTATTGTTCAGGAACGAGGTATTATTATGGCGAATAAAATTATTTTGATATTTTAATGTCCGACATAAAAAATATATAACAAATCTAGTAAGTATAACAAATGTTAGTATAACAAATTTTATTATCGTAAAATTAAGTTATGGACAGCTGTACTCGGCGAGCGGACGCAAACCTGAGACTTGGCACACCGAAGTTCCACGTGTACCATTGTTGTGCCATTATTCGGAGGACATCCCGGACATCGAAGTAGATGAGATTAGTGCAGCGTTGAAGTTGACTATATAAATTAGTAAACATACGCCAATCGTTCCCAAATACTAATCTAAATTTAATTAACATGTAAAGGTCGGTGCAAGATTAGTTTTGTAAGGCTAATACATACTATTAAAGTAAGATTGCCGGTGTAGGCTGGATGAGAATTGCGGAAAACCGGGATGTCTGGCGCGAGCTTGGGGAGGCCTATGTCCAGCAGTGGACTGCAATAGGCTGATTTGATTGATTGATTGATTTGAATACATACTACTCTATGTAAGACGCTGCTTCAATGCTTAATCAGTAGTTAACAACTGGCTTTATATGTTGTACAAGAAATGGTGTACAAACACATATAAATAAAATATACACCTAAATGAGAAAAATTGTACATCTACAGGTACAAAGATATCGGATCTATCGTTAAGGAAATTTTCATTAATATTAGGTAAGAAAAACCGTCCATCACCTTCTGAAAGGTCTTCGAAAAAAATTACAAGTTTTGACTTAAGAACTGATCTGAGAAGAACTGAAAGCGACAAAGAAATTATGAAAATAAAAGGTTTATTTAGAATACTTTTTTCCTATCAATTTTGTTTGCAAATGGGTTGTATCTTCGTTTAAGTATTCGACTTATGTCTTTATACTTTTTTGTAAAGTAAAATGTGACGAATTTTATTTCCTTAATATTCTTCATTCTTTTGAAGTTCAACAGTTGTTAATATTTTTGATAACGTTGTCTTTAAATTCTTGATTTCTATGCGTTATTAAAGTACCTATTGATTCGGCTTTTCATTGAACTATTCTAAATCAAGGGTTGATAATTTTGTTTCTTCGGGAATTTCTAGAAGTTTCTACTATTGTCTGTTGTTATTCGAAGCCCCATCTTTTTCTGCGCAAATTTGACTTTCATGAAATTAAATTTCAACGTTTAAAATAGGTACCTATTTGATCGAATTTGTTCAAAGTTGTTCATTAATAAACGATTTTCAAGTTTTTTCTTTAATTTTTACGAGTAAGTCGAGTTAATCTGAATCGACACTGATTAACTTATATTATAAACGTATTTTATATTAATTGTCTATCAACGTTAAATATTAGGTATCATTCTAGAAACTTGATTTAAAAAAAGTCTGTACGTGAATATAACTGGTGTTCAAGTGATGTAATTATACCGCGTGATGTAGCTTTAGGGCACTATTATTTTCTGAGGTTAACGAGTTTTCCATTTTTCTCTCTTTTTATTTTAAGCCTCCTAGAGAATGTGGTGGCCTAATAATAATTGTACGCGGTATAATTAATTATTATTTGGAAATAAATTCTAGTTGCGTATTTTGTTTTAATGAAGTACGAATTCATTTTGTTTATTTTTATGTTGTCAAATATCCTAGCCTTATCCTATCATCGAGTCTTATAGAGATGATTTAATGGGAAACATTAATTATCTTTTAAAATTAAAAGTATAAAAGGTAGAAACATCGAAAATGTCGTAGCATTGTTTGTAGATGTTACTTGTATTATATATAGTTTTATAAGTAAATCTATACTAATAAATAAAATTGGAGTGTCTGTTTTTTTTAATATTAAAATAAACGCTTTTGCTCAATGCATATAGATGTATACACGGTACATATACAAAAATAACATTTTTTTAACAATTTTTGTCTGTCTGTCTGTTTGTTTCGGCTAATCTCTGAAACGACTGGACCGATTTTGACGGGACTTTTACTGGCAGATAGCTGATGTACAATTTTTGAAGTTATACTTCTTTTGGCGCGTTAGAGAAAAATGATGAAAGTAAATTATTACGATGCGCTTGCACATCGTCACAAAAAAAACCGACACCCTGAAGTTAGCTAGTCAACTAAGATGAAGTTAGCAACGTGAAGTTAGCAATGTAAAGTTAGCTAGCCAATGAAGTATATATAACTTCTTACGTGCGTACACAAGTAGGTACACACACACACTTTTTTTTTCTAACTCTAATTAATAATTATTTGTTATACTTTATATGAAATGAATAGGTTGATGCAATTAAAACTGCGAGCGATGTGCAGATTAATGAAACTAATAACCAAACAATTTTCACTGTAATAACTTTACCACTTTCATTCTTTCATCTCGCCCTACCTCCAGCATAATACGAGCATTAAAAATCCAAATCCATAATACACCTTAGATCCATAAAATAAGGTACATTTTAGCTTATTACCAATACGAAGCGGTGAATATACCTTTCATTTGAGTACCTATACACACTGCTTTTAAGATACATATTTACTTGGGGATCGTCGATACCTATATTCCTAATTACATTTGTATGCGGTACCCTCTATTTATCTACATATGAGAAAGTGGGGTTCGGTATTTATTACGATCCAAATACGTGTGGATTTATTTGACTATGTCAATCTATATACATAATACATAATATATAAATATAAAATTGAATCTCCGTAATATAATTTTGAATTACCTAATATATATTTTTGTGTTATTGTATTATTCTTATTGTCTGGAAAAGTTTTATTTAAAAAAAATCTTTCATTCATCTGGCGTTCGCCTCCGAACTACTTTCCTTTAAATGGGTCTATAGTTGTACTAGATCACGTTAAAAATATTCCCAGCCCTTTTTTAAATTTTACTTTGTCTTAATATACGAGCTACTTCGGCAGGATACTTCTGCGTAACAGTGTAATGAGCGCGTAAGCACAGATATAATTTACAAAGAAAACTATTCCTTCCAATAAGCAGGTCTCTATGTAGTTGTATTCGTCAGTTAGTGATGATTTTCCTTTTACAAGCGTGTTTACGTGCTGACGAATGGTATCATGCAGAACGTGTCTATCCAAGTAGCTCGCTTATTTAAACAGTCAAATTTAAAAATGACATACCCCATTTGAAGGAATGTAGTTAGGAGTCGAACACTATATTATATGTGTCAAAAATGGCGGTACAAAATTCGTCGGATCAGCTAGTCTAAGTTGTATCTATTGTTTCATTCGCAATTTTCTTCTCCTAAGCTACAATTTTCCCAAATAAAAATTATTAGTAAATAAATATTAATTTTATACCAGAGAGTAAATTGAGTGCAAGTTACTGACAGCAGTTGATAAAATTTTTAAAAAATGTGATGGTTGCATCGAATCATCGAAAAGTCAGGTAATATTTTATATTGAACTAGCCGACCCGTGCCCACTTCGTTGGGCGTTATAATCCATTTCACTTAAGAAGGGTACGGTGAAATTTGATATGTTCCAATACACTCTCACTATTTTCAGCAAATCAGATAAAAATAAATGTTTTAAAATCACAAATTAATTTCTAAGGCAAATAATAATGCTTGATTAGATTGAATTGTTGACACGGCACGTCAGAGGGCGCAGGTTCAAATCCTGCTGATTTAAAATCTTTATATATTTTTATCTTTTTCCTTTTATCTTGTCACTCCTGAATAGTGTAGCTTTCTGTTAGCGAAAGAATTTTCATGATCGGATCAGTATTTTCGAAGATTACCCCGTATATACAAACAAAGTTATAAACTTTACCTCTTTATAATATTAGTATAGATAATAATAAATTATTATTATTAAGATGTGTAACGTTGTAGTCAAAATGTCAAAATTAAAGTTATTTTGACTTAATTTTTTTATCAAGGGGTTTTGTAATAAAACAAAATGTGTCAAAGATGAATTTTATTCTAATTATCTTTAAGTGGAAACATGAATTATCATAACACGAATCTAAAGAAGGAAACGCTATTATAACCTTAATTACCAATACTTATACAAAATAAAATGTCTTTCATGTGTCGTCATTCAAATAATTATATCAAATAATATTTAAACAACAAACTTCTAGTGTATACCGCATTGGTATTAGTATAAATAAAAATAACATACATCATGCAAAACATATTTACTATTTTGGTACGCGCCAAAATTGATGTTTAGTGTGGCCAAAACAAAAAAAAAAATAAAATAAAAAATTTGGGTTGCCTACATACAAATCATATAGGTAATTTTTTATAGCCACACTTTACAATAAAACCGTCGTGCCAAATATAATACCTACATATTAAAATCGTGTAACAATTACAAATAACCGTAATGAAAAACATATTATTACGTTTTATATTTAAATTTATTTTGAGAAGGCACATGAAAATTTCTTATGAATAAAAGAATAAAACGAGCGAGGCGACGAAGTATTTCAATAAAAAGCAGAAACAAATTACAAAAGGCAATGATTTCAAAATGAGGCTCTATATATCGTATTTTACTAATATTTTTTTCTGCGACAAAAATCGCAATGTCGAAAAACAGCCAGTAATACAATCGTTTATTTTATCCGTTACAATAATTATACATATAACACAATGTATATGAACAATCTTACCAACTATATAAAAATACAACAATATTCACTTGTAAAGCTCATTTGACTTCTATCAAGTCAAATCAGCTTCGCGTTTCGTGATATGCCACAGATTATAAATATTTTTTACACGCTACCCTTTTATTTTTTTAAATTCAACCACTATTTACGCCGATGTCATTGAAAAAAAAATCATTTATGCATGAACTTTTGAAAGGTAAATAAAGACATAAAAATATACCAAAATTAAAATGACATCGGTATTTTAGAGAAATTATAGAAATTTACCAATTAAAGTAACCCCATTCCATGACTAACTTTGATCCCAAACTGACGAATAAATATCGGGGTAACGAAAGGTAGACGTTTAAAGTCTAACAGCACTCTAACATTAAGCATATATACAATGTACTATTAAGTCGGTGTAAGTCTGTCATTACTTTTACCCCCAAAACATTTTATCACTACTGTCAAAACTTTTTCACATTGAAAACGTAATAAAACAAAAAAAAATATCACTTACTCCGAAGTAAATCACAAACACACATACAGGACATCATATAAATAAATATATAGATTATACGCACACTACAACTACACTACGAGTAAGAAAAATATATAATTTTCGATAGAATTAATTTATGAAAGCTCGTGAAAATATTTTTAGAGTTACAAGAATTGTCTTTTATATTTTAATACTTACTAACGTATCTAATAAATAAACCAGCGATGAATATGTAAAAATATATTCGCGATAGAAGATTTTAAAACAATCCAAATACGTTCATAGAGAAGTCCGAGTGTAAGTTTACGTCATAATAGTAGTAAAAAAATTCCAATTTCAATTTGTATTTTTTCAGCTGAAGGTGCTGTATACACATGCTCATACAAATAATCGCACTAGATGTAAAAAGCGTTGCTAGTTTAAAATATAAAATTGTCTATTTGAAATTGACAGAACATATTTGTCAAGTTTTTGACGGCATATATGACATTGACGTTTGACAATTGCAGGAAAGAATCAGTAAACTCACACTCAGTTCGAAAAAAACTGGTATCACTTATCGCCTAGAAACACACAAAACTTATGAATTATGAAAACAAAACAAAACCCTTACTCATGTCTTTAAAACTGCTGCTTCGATCTGTACCCAAACCGAATCGTAAACATTAAAACATCCCTCTTTGGATACACCTATTACTTTGGTTACTTTAAACGGAAAAATATATCAGATTTTTAATCGATAAAGATGTCTTTTAAAAAGATACTGTAAGCGAAACGTATGAAGTAAATGCATATCACACTTCGATAAATCACCATAAACGAAGGGTAACGAAGGAAGATTGGTTTGAAGCGAACAACGCGATTATTTTAACGTATTTAAAGTACAAAATTTCCGAGGATACCTATACAGTCTACTCGAAACTATGGAAGCCAAAAACGTAGCGGCGTCACTAGCACCGCCAATAAAAATGCATTTATTTCCTTAATTATGCATTTGTAGACGCGTCATATTTTACAGAGATAGCCGTTCTATAAACAGTGGTCCTATTTACGATTATTTTTCATTAATAAAATACTGCAGTGGTCCGAAATTTTTTAAGATGACCGAATTACAGTCAACATTTCTCTAATATATTTTTTATTCGAATATACAACATTTCGATTTATGATTTAATATAAAAACGATCTTACGCTTAAGCACTGATAGATGTACCAAAATAAAAATGATACAAAATTTCCATCGTATTGAACAAGTTGACGATGATATCAATAAAATAGAAGAGCTATCTCATTTACGTGATGAGATTGTGATATTAGATGATGATCGTGGTTCAGACCCTGCCTCGTTAAAGCGATAAATCTATTTTAATGATAGTGTTATTTTTACAAAATTTGTTATTACCCCTTAATTCTACGCTACAACAAGCGTTAAGAAACAACCTAGATCGATAGGAACTGAAGTGACAAAATAAAATCTAGAATTCTACATGCTAATCGAAACGAAACGAGCTCTAAGAGGATCACTAGAATTTTGGAAGGAAATGAAAAAAGTAGTACCAAAAAAGTGCAATCGATGCATATAAAATAATTTTTTTTCACTTACTCTACCTTAAACTAATTTACAAAACCTGCCTCAGCATTAAGATAACAGCCAAGTATTCACCAGTGTCGATATTTTATCTATCTTTGGGTCCATGACTTGAGAGAACCCGATTCTTTTGCTTGAAAAGCGCCTCGCGTGTTTTTAAAACATCAAAACTTTTATAATTTTCAAGTAGTTTTCAAGTTTCAGTAACATTTTCTGAGAAATTTAGCTAGAACTAACACATCTTGTATTACACGATATCCATCGAAAACATTCTTACAAATTTTAACATGAATTTAAACATTTAATTCATGTTTTTCATCAACAACACTATCAAAATGATCACATTCATTTAATTTAACATCGTTATTATCGATAATGTCTTTGTTGGTAAGTCCAATATTCACTTCATTGTTTTGCTACTAATATATAGAGATGTGGCGAGGCGCTTCTGCAATGGTGTCAAAACGTGTAACTATGAACTCTCCGGTTCCTCCCAATCGATGCTTGCCCATTGTGGAAGCTCCGTCTCGTATTCCCATCCGGGTCCCTGGAGAGAAGTAGATTAATTAAATCTATTTATTACATTGCAAAGAAGATAAAACCTAAAGAACTTAATATTATTTCCTAACTAAATAAAAACTGTAATGTAAGAAGAAAGCTTTTGATTATCTACGAAAAGAAATACGAAACAATTTCAATTGTTTTTGATCCCATACTCATAAGTGTCTTGTATCATTGAAAGTTCAAATTACATTTAAAAGTTTGCATCTATTTATTTATAAGTCCAATTCGCTTTTAAAATGATCAAATTTATATAATTTTCTCTTCCATTTCATCTGTGCCTTGTGTATTAAGTTACAGTTTTGAACTCAATTCAAACGGGCTATTCCCGGAGGTTTTAATCTAAAGTCGTATAAACTTCGTGTAGAATGTTTATAGCGTTCCGCTGCCTTGCTATAACCTTGGTCAGATCGACTGCTACCTTTTCAACTTTGCTTATTTAAAAATGATATTTCCCGTGAACTCAAAGGTTATTTACGACTTTCTGCGAATTTGTTGGTCTCTTGGTTATTGGGAAAGATGTATTTACAATAATTTCCATTTTTAGAAAGCATGTTTATGGTAACATAACAAAAATTTTAAAGTACTAAATAGTTCTGCTGATATTCTTAACATATCTAACTATTTTATTACGATTTAGCCTTTAACATCAAAAATGCCGGGCTAATGCCTCTATTTACATTTAAGAGAAGGAGAACTTTTATTTAATTTAATTATTGTCTTTTAATTAATATGCTTTTGTTAATTTAAGATTTGATAGATAAGCAGAATTTTGGATTGTTCTGAAAAAAAAAATTTTTTTCGTTATCTTTCAAAGGAATGACGATTTCAATATCAGGAAGTGGCGACAAACCTTGTACTTCCAAGCGTGTAGATACATGACCAGGTCCCTTGGTCTGGGGTCTCTGTATCTAACACGGCACTCGTAGCAGTGAGGATCTGGAGTAAGAGCATCAGACCCAGAAGAACCACCGGCAGTGGTGGTGACGCCGGTTGCGCTGCCGGGATTGGTGGAACTCGTGGCTATGGACGCTGGCGTGCAACCAGTTTGGGTCGCCACTGTTACTTTTTCTGACTGTTTGAGAAAAAATAATAATTTGATAATTAGCATTTGTTTTCCTTACATAAATAACTAAATAAGAACTATTTTTATACACTTCTCTTTCATAAAAATAAAATTTATTGAAGATTTAAAACTTGTAAGTCAGAGTAGCCTATTGAATGATTTTTAAGATGAACATTTTATTCAAAATTAAAATCATTAAATAACGATTTTCTTTTGGAAAGCAAGATAATCAAGATAGTACTACTGTTCTAGTTACAATTTAAGTTCTTTTGGTACATTACCTTAGCATCGCTGGAGTCTTCATTGAGGCTTGGTGAGGCAAGCGGGGAGGGTACTCCCACTGGCGCCTCTGATGCACTCGATGGACTGGCTAGAGTAGCTAAGGAATTTACAATTTCTTTTTCAAATTATACTGCAAGCAACTGCACTACCTGATAAAGATCTCCTATCAAGAAGATGGAAATAATTATATTAACGTTTTGATCTGTGTTGAGTTTTTTTTACTATTTTTATTGTACAAATACAACCATGCTAGTTTTAATCATCTTAAGAAAATATTTCAAAAAAAAAAATAATAATTTCATTGAGTTTGAATCAGTGCTGTGTTAAAAGAACACAAAAAATTTTTTTTTTAAGCTATACATACTGAAAGTAATGTTAAAAAATGCTTACGCGTCATAACGGTTGATGGTGTCAAACCAGGAGCCGGTGACTCCAATCGAGGTGATGATTCTCTTGATGCTGGACCTTCCTCATCTTCTCCAACTGTAGTCAAAAATACATTTATTATAATATTAAACGAAGAAGTCACAAGAATTGGTTGAAGTTGAAAGTTGATAGGATGTACGCAAAATAGGTGCCTGGTCGTCGACTTGCGGAAACCAGCCCGTGATACCATACCATACCATACCATACCAAGTTGATAGGATGTAATGTAGTAGATGTAATGGTCGAGAACTTCACAGAAGTCAAAACACATTGTTTAATATCCATCTTCATTTCAAATTTTTCAGAAAGGAATTCGAAGATAAGGAATGAAAGAAATTAATTTTAAGTGCTGTCGGAAAAGGTGTTTTCGTTTTACATTTTTGTTATTATAAATTACATTTAAAAATACTTAAGCTACAATACAGCAGGAAATATCTTGCTCAAAATCTAGAGCAACTCAACAACATTTCACCGAAAATCAAGCCAAACAATAATGCTTTCAAGTATTAACCGCATACCATAAAGTACGCTCGTTTTGCACCACAGCGGTAGAAAAAAGTATTTTGGTAGAGTAATTTTGATTTTTATCACCTTTATCATCAGACACGGGTTTGGAGAACAGCATATCATCATCAGCCGCATCTACTCCGAGCCAGTTTTCAGCATTGTGTATAGCGATCAGGTCTCTCACTAATTGTTCATCAGTTTTGCCGCCTGTATCACCGCCTTTGCCTCGAAGCGGACCAAATACTGGGTGGTTGTATAGAGGATCGTTTACTACTGGATAACCTGGTTATGGAAACATATTTATTAAGTTAATATAGTGTGGTAGCTATATTCGATAAAGTATATTAAAAAAGACGGAGTGTTGAAAATAAATAACCGTTATCACTTCCCTAAGATTTGCTAATTACAAAATCGGCAAAAATAAGAGTTTAATTAATAATTGTAATAAAATTATAGTTTTTGTTTTCTAATGTTTACGCGAATTTTACTCATTAGAATGAAACAACTTTTTCGGATTTTGTCGCGGTTTATTAAGTTGTTTCACGGGAGTCCTCCCGTGACCATGGTTGCTGTAAAGTATCCGAAACGTCGGGCATTTAAAAAACTTAATAAACCGCGATAAATTTTAGTTATTTACAAGAATTAGTCAAACGATATTGATATTTCAATAAGTATCAAGAAAATATTTATAAGATCAGCTTTGCTTAATTTTAATTGACACAATTTTTTTGTAGCTCGTAGTTTTATATTTTTAACTTTTATTGTTTATGTAAATAGTCATGGTCGTAAAAATATTATGGTGCTAACCGTGATTCAGTGAATGTGCGAGAACAACCTAATACAACTAATATTTGTTGAAAAAAAATTTCACATCCTTACCCAAATATTGCAAATGTACTCTGATTTGATGCATCCTGCCAGTTTTGGGTCGACATAAAACCACGCTAGTATTTGCTCCCGCGTTGTAACCCAATCGTTTGAAAACTGTCGAACAGTCTTTGCCCTTCGGCGAGACCTTACACACTCCAATCTTGTAGCTCACAACTTCTATTGGCTCTTGACATTCGATTTCCTCTCTATACAACAGAAAAAAATATATAATAAATTATATACATAAAATTTATTTTTAATCTTGAATATTTTACACTACATCTATTAAATAGTACAGTTGAAACGATTTTACGTACGAACGTTAAAAATAACGTAATCCTTTTAAATCCAATACAATCAAAATTCAAAATTCGTATTGCAAAAGGATTTAAAAATAAAATAAAAGTGATTTTACGTTTCGTTTTATTTTTGTTTCCTGTAACTCCAATTAATATTATTTCATGCATGTGCATTTCAATTACATTATGGACTTTTCTCTCGCTATGAATGATCTGAATTCATATGTATTCTGATATTGTCCGTTTATTTAATCTCCTTGCTAAATATTATTATAATCTTTATACATTTTGAATATAAATATTATATTCATCAATATTCAATATCAATTCTCGAACTAAAGTCTAATCTGCAATCAGATTTGTCATCAATATAAGCAAACGTTGCATCTAATATTTATTCAAATTAACAATCTAAACTCACTCAGGGAACTCGCCGTCGACTCGACAAACATACTCCTTTTGAACCTGTCGATTTCTTATTTGATGTTCCATTTGCCTCGCCTTCTTCGGACTCCTCCCGAACAGTAGGAGACCTAAGTTCAGCCATTTTTATAAACATTATTGATGTTGGAAGACTACTAGATGTAAAAAAAAACTCATAATTTTTTTTGAAAACTTTAGGTATGCGGTAACGTATAGATTATTTTTAAGTTTCAAAATGTGAACTAAGAAATAGTTAAGGAAGTTATGTAGCTCATAAATAATAACGTTCTCACCTGATGTTAGTCTGTCAAGCCTGTGAATCGTCCTGAGGTTCTTGAGGTTATATTCTTTAGCGAGTATGAACACAACAGTGTTGTGCCGATAACGACCGCAAGGATGAACCTGTTGAGTCAATGTCTATGCTATAACGCAACATGATAATACCTAGCAACATCAAACAATAATCACATGAATCATTTGAAGATGATAAAAATGAACAGTATACAATGAAAGATAACGTAATAAAGAAAATAAAATATTTAGAAAATAAAATATTTTATTATAATTTAAATTTAAGTTTATTTAAATATTTCAATTAAGTACAGTTAAATAAAGCAACAGTAGCAGCCAATGTAAATATTATAAAAAGCGGTGTTTAAGCCAAATTAATTATAGTGGTGATGTATTTCTCTACCACCCCATACGTAATAGTAGGGTTTAAAATTTTTAATTGATAGAAAATACTAGTGATCATGCAATTACAAAAGTGCGTAGAAAATAAAAATATACTATAATCTACTACGTTTTAAAGTTTATATTAATTTTATTAATTAACTAGCTTCTATCCTCTACTCAATGAAATTTATAAATTTCCTTGAATAGAGAGTCATGAAGATATTAGAGCATGGTTAATTCTGACTTGAATAAAAAAAAAGTATACCAATGCATCCATTAGGCTCGCGTTGTCACTTACAAGTGGAATTTTAAACGAAACCGAATCTTTGTCTGGGAATAATCATCGTTCCAAACTTTTTGTGCGAATCACAATCTTTGTCAGACCCTGGTAGCGAAATTACAATTATGTCACCGAACACGAAATCCAATATCATTTAATAAAGACATTTCCTGGCCAAGAAATTTACATTTGAATCTCGCTGTATTAATATTAGTCAAAATAAAATTAAAACCTGTAAAGGAAATAATGAAAAGGATTTAGATTTATTAAAATCAGTTTTGCTAGCAGATTCGTCGAATTTAGAAATAATAGATTTAGTCGAACCAGGGCCTGACATAAAATCAAACGGTCCCAACGCTGACTCACCGGCAACGAGCAAGGCTTGTCTAGCACGAGAAGTTCTTCATCCACGTGTATGATGCGCAAGGGACTAGCGAGGACTGGCGTCTCGTGCCTGGCCCGCCATAGACAGATAATTATATTAACAAGCCCTATGATGTTGCTTTTGGTAAACACAACATTGTTGTTAAAATCACAGTTAAACATCATTTTAGATTTGATTATTGTTTTAGACATACCATTAATTTCATTAAATCAACTGCTGGTATAAGTCAATTTAATCTCAAAATAAAAGAAAGGTGTTATCATTATAAACATTCGCACTTCTATGGTAAATATAAGATTTTTTTTCTAAATCTGAGTGTTTAGTTAAACGCTACAAAATTGTATTGGTAGGATTGTGATCGATGGTTAAAATAGAAATAGAAAATAATTGCAGATAATTTGAGGACTAAAATTAAACAAGCTACCATAAAGTTTAAAGTACCAGATACATAAATATTAAATAGTATAATAGTATTATTAAAAGCTCTTTGATTGGCGTTTCGCTTTAATTTAAATTTTCAACAATTCCCAGTTAACTATTATGGTAGGTACTAAAAATAAAAAATTACTTTATTCAATATTATATAAAGTACGTAATATTACGAATCCAATGAGATAAAATTAAATAATCATACCTCGTTAACGGATGTAATTTTAACTGATATGTATATATTTATTTATTTATTTATATAGAATTCAGCGAAAACGTCAAACAGAGAATGAAAATTTTATAAAATCGTAGTAAAATAATGAACAGAATTCGCAAGAAAATAGCATAGCGTTGTATCGCTATCATTTTTTAAAGATCAGTTAGGGATGAAGATCGAGTAATAAAAGAAGAGGAAACGCAAAAGATTTTTTTTTGTACCTAGAAAAGCTAAAGCAACTTCTAGGAATAATGTCATAGTTAACAAAACTCAAAGTAATTTTTATGCTTCGTGTATCTCTTTACCAGTAGGTAAAGAAGCAATTTTGATTAGAAATACAGGTGAGATTGTTTCAAATATGAAAAGTATTTCGAATACAGTTTGGCGCAAAAATAGATTAGAACGATGGAAATAATTCATTCAACAGTAAAATTAATTTACCAGCCCAAGTGCTCAGCAACACCATAGTAAAGTCGAATAAATAAGTGCGTAGGAGCCGAAGGTTCTATTCTAAAGGTACAAAATGCACGATCAGATTAAAATAATTTAATAGACATTTTACAAGATGTAGTTCAAATAAAAAAAAAAAAAATTGTTTGTGGAGTTATTGGTTCGAGTATTTTGAGTGTTCTAGTAACTTAATTTGTTTTTAATGTTTGTAGTGTATTAATGTATGTTTTGGTTAAAATTATTTTTGGACCTACCCCTTTTTTACGATCTCAAAAATATCAAAACAACCAAAAAAAAAAAAAAAAAATCAAACGTACCAAATTGATATGACATAGACAGATCAATTTCTATATGTTAGTTATGATACATTTTTACAAACAAGAAAATGATCGAATATATCGATCGGTATTTAAGAAATTCTGAATTATTTATTTGAAGCTATCATTCATAGAGATAATACCGAAATTAAGAAGCTTCATACGTTATCGTTTTTAAGTATCCGCCATCTTCGGACATTGTAAATGAATAGCAACAATATATCACTTTAAGATTATTGTGTATTCCGAGTTCCCTTGATGGGGATAGCATCAATCAAGATAATTGGACACGGTCAGTCACTCGCTATAATACAACAAAAATAACTATTTTTTACGAATAATAAATAACAAGGACTTTAAGCCTTTGGGCAAAAGTATTTATTTTCATCGTGCCACATTGATTGTACAGCTGTATTATAAACCTGAGAGGTCCAATCTTTAAAGGCATATTCGACGAATATGTCTGCGTGTAATAAATATAGAACGATGGATCTTTGATGTGGCTGATCTTTTAATCAAGATTGAGTATAAAATAAACTATAACTAATCGATAATTCTTCTTAAGATATCTCACATTGTTATTTAAAATTAATTTCATCAAATGAAGATTGACTATTTTTA
Organism: Melitaea athalia; assembly: GCA_905220545.2. NCBI lineage: Eukaryota > Metazoa > Arthropoda > Insecta > Lepidoptera > Nymphalidae > Melitaea > Melitaea athalia. The sequence goes on from HG992179.1 coordinate 3,954,235, forward strand.
ATTACCTAGGTCAGTTATAAAGTTAAAACACTATAAAATAGTTAAGCAAAATAAATTACATTCCAATTTAAGCTTAATCTAAAATGTACGAGTGTGAATTTTATGACGGACGCAAAACTATGTTACGAGCATCACTTGATAAACTTTTAACTGCCTTTTAAGTATCAGCAGGTTTCAGTTTATCAAACGTTTTATTTGTGATTAAACTTAAAGAAAATTTTACGATATTCGATAGTAAAGTTGTTCAGTGCTTCAATATTATTAAGTGAAATATTTTTAAAAAATCCATCGAAGCGAAACAAAGACTACGGAAAGGTTTTGTGTTTTACGACTTCTATAAATTCCGAACGGAAAGGTATAACTCGGTCGAAAATATATTCTTTGTATTCCTTTCAAAACGTCTAATACAAAATATAATAAAATAAAATCGTGGAAATTGATCGTAACTCTAAAATCTCTTTTATTTTAGAAATCATATTTCATGGCAGCCCGTGAGTATGTGTATAATAAAGTTTTATATTATTGTCATACGGAAATATTTCTCCGAATTGATATCAATATAAAAGAATACGAACAAACAGCTCTTTAAATAGAAGCTGTCATGATATCTCGAAATGTTATTCGTCTGTATATTTCACTGTGGCTATTTTCCCTGATATTACGGAAAGCCGTCCTGAATACGCCGGTTCGTAAGATCGCAATATTAGAAGTACTCCATCACCGAGTGCTCGAGATTATTTCTTGTTAAAGGCAGCACTTTGCGTAAAGTCGAGAACATTGAGAGATTTTAGCCTTTACGGACAGGAAAAGCGGATTTCGGTTCGCGTTACACATATTCCGTATTGTTCTCGTTGAGAAAGTTATGAGATCGAAATGCTTTGTAAATTCAATTGCTGCAAATGTATAATACCTATATGTGTATTAATTTTAGGTTGTGTTGTTTAATATGAAATTAGACAAACTACTTACCTTCATGTTGACCATAACCACCTAAATCTACATTAAAGGCATTCAAAGCGACTAGAAATTGAAGCATTGGGATAGATGCAACACAGGACACAAGTAACATTGAATGGTACAAGCGAACATAACATGGCTGTCTCAATTGCCACTTACGGGGATAGAGGCTGGTTTGTTGACAACCACAATGTCCTCGTCGATATGTACGAGGGTGATCGGTTGGCTGGTCACCGGTACTTCGTGCCTGCAACGATACATACGTCAGGCCGTCGGCTCCTAGCTACGGATTCTGAGCTCGGGTGTGTCTAGTGCTTTTTAATTGAACATGTTGCTTCATAGGATATCAACTACGCTTACAATCATTTTGTAAATAGAACATCAATTTTTAATACTTTTAAATTACAATAAATACAAATTAAAAAAAATGTAGGTATTTATGAAAAAGTAAATTTAATTTTTTTATTTATTTTTGTTAAATTTATTTCAACAACAAGATCAGGCTGCATTATGTTTATGACAGGTTTTAACGTTGAAATGCAGTCGGATGTTTGAAATAATATAAGCGTATATTGCTAAATATATTATCAAAATTATGTTCGATTAATTATTATAATACCATCGTTTGACAAGTAAAGCTAAGCTTTTACTGAAATATATGGTATTATTTTAAGTAATTTATAACACAGTATAAAATGTAATACATAATCCACCATGACTAAAGCGATTATTCTTCGTGTAGTCGGTAGAATAATGTAGTTTGATATTGTTTACATTCCAGTGAGGATAATCTTGTGATAATCTCGCATTGATGTATGTGGGAACAGATTTGTACGAATGATAGCTGGATATATAAATAATCCCTGTAATGGAATAGCAGATTACGCAGGTGGTATCCTAAGATATAATAATACAAACATGTTGCTCAGAATCCAACGTAACTAGTACCATTAATCTGATCTCGTAGTGTATGAAATACAGATAGCACGAGACCAAACGACAACAAATGAACATGCGTGAGCGAAGTAAAAATAAGTTAGATATTCTTTAGATCGACGGTTTCTTGTCCCGAGACTTTCTCATAGTTATTATTCCAAAAGGGATTGTATCATGTGTTATAACATTTTTTTTTCAGAGACAAAAAACCTTATAGATAAAACTTTGAGTATTTATCTTATCGAAGTCAAAGAGGACGTTTACAAAACGATACAAGGGTAAAAACACGGGTAAAAATTCGATGTTAAGTTGAATTTATTTCGGTCGGAAAGTTCGGTGTCCTTGAGGTGTAATAAATATTTCAGTGCACTCGCATGCTCATCCGGTGCTCATTCGTTTTCAAAATTTACATAAATATCATTATACTACATACAAGAAAAAGGCTTGTATATACAGACAAGCTTAATGATTATACTAATACAGAAAGATCAAATAAGGAACTAAGAATTATTTTCGTTGATCGTAAGTCTTTGGACAGTTGTTAGTTTCGGATCAGGAAAACAACTCAAAGTTATTAATACACCGGTTGAATTCCCTCGTAAGTAAAGTAACGAAGAAGATTGTTAATGTAGAGAAGAAGTTCATAGTTTCCTCTTAAGTACTCATCTAAACAACAGTGTTGTGGCAATAGTTTCGTATACAAAATTTAAAAACAGTATATTGTATTGTAGTAAATGATGTGCCAAATGATAAAGTATATCTTGTAAGCTATCTACAAGAGTAGGCATAGCTATAGAATGGGTTGGAGAAGGTTGAAATGTAGTCGATACCTATGAACGACGTTGGCGAGCAAATCGTTATGTTTGAGTCTATAGTCGGGGTCGACTCTTTCGTAGTTGACTGTGAGGGTGCCAGCCCTGATACACCTTTCGTACTCAGCGGCGGGATGAGCCCTGAACTCCCGTGCGAAGACATCGAGAATCTTTTCCCCGACCCATCTTCCTTTGGTGAACGTTGTAAATGTGAAGTAATAAGGGTAAACTTTCCTAAGGCCTGCAAGTTCAAAAGAAAACAGTTAAAATAGCTCATCAGTGATGCAAAATATATTCTTATTCTAAATAAAAATAAAATTGAAATTAAAACTTTCAATTACATTTTGGGATAATTAAATCAACAGACTTGTTTATTTAAATTAGTTTAAAATTTGAGACCTTCAATTATTAGGTATTTTGCATGAACAATTTTATAGTAACTTATATTTCGCAAAATTAGATCCAAATTAACACTAAAATGTCTGCGAAAACATGATTTAAAATGTACCTTTAATATTGTATTAGCTCGTCTTAGAAATATGAAAACGGCAGCGTTAATAAAAAACTCAATTCGTGCCCTCTTAATTTTTAAGTATTAACTTCAGAGTTTGTTTGTAGGTCAAGTTGAATGCATAATGTGCTTGCAAAGTGAACTTTAGGTTACATATGAATTTTATACTGCACACCAACTGCCATTTCATCAGCATAAGTTAAACTGTACCGAGTTTGACACTGCTGCATACGACAAGAAGCTTGGGATTAGACAACTGTGTACCATACGAAGTGATAGCTTCAGTAATAAATAAAACTTAGTGAATTATGGATATCTCGAAGATGGTATTAACTTAACCGCGTTCGAAATCCTACTCTGACAAATATTTGTATTGTGTGAAACATGTATTTTTTGACTCGCTAATGGCCATTATAAAGTTTCTTACCATTACTTACGTAGTTTAGTTACGTATTACATTAGTATGTCCGCACCCTAAGTAAAATAAGTATATGAACATTTCTTACCGACTATATTCTTACGAAGTTCGTGTTATTGACAAGTTTGAATAATGTGCTTTTGAGAGATAGAAAATTTTAAAAAGTAGAGCCATTTATTGCCAACTGTGATCGATGGAAATATTTAATGTACTCAACGATCCTTTCTAATCTTCATATTTACATTTAAATAAATGAAACATTATAATCGAAAAAAATCTCTCATTTTATATTTCAAAGGATTGTAGGGTCGACTATCAACGAATTCGTTTTAATTAACGACGACCTCTCTGGTGTTATATTGCGTGTACCGTGTCGCCGTGTATTTGCGTTCATACAAATTCTTATATCCGGTCTGTTTGTTAGTCCTTGTCTACCCCAGGGATGTCAGACGTACCATTATAATGGTACACGTACCATTATTTAGAGTATTTTAGAGTCACGTACCATGTACCATGACAAATAGTCATGGTACATGGTACGTGATGTCCATACGTACGTACAGCAATTAATTAGAATATCACAAAAAGAAAGGTTTGTTTTCTATTAACGGTACACGAAATTGATATATAATTTTTTTCACTATTATAGGCTGCGATTTCCGACATTTACACATTAGTGTTGGCGTACCATGTTTTTGTTGCCAGTACCATTTTTTTAGCTAGTTCGGTACAATGATTTCTAAGTGGCCGTCTAACATCCCTCTCTACCCACCGTGCCTCGGAGATCACGTTAAGTTGTCGGTCCCGGTTGTTATTATGTACACCTGATATCGATTGTTACTCATAGTAGGGAATATATTCGCCAACCATCATTGGAGCAGCGTGGTGGATTAAGCTCTGATCCTTCTCATACATGGGGAAAGAGGCCAATGCCCAACAGTGGGATATTACAGGCTGAAGCAAACGAATCATATAATATTAAATTATTATTGATTTAAACATGTTTCTAAGTAGTTAATATTATATTTGAATTTAATATTTTTAAGTTTATGTAAATATTACTTGACGAATCGTGATATCGTGACGCCGCGTTGGCGCAGCGGTTACAGCACTGGATTGCGATTGGCTGTTGCGCGGGCGGTTGCGGGTTCGATTCCCGCACACGACAACATTTGTATTGGCCATACAGATGCTTGCCGTGGTCTGGGTGTTTGTGCAGTCCTTGTGGGTCTCCCCACCGTGCCTCGGAGAGCACGTTAAGCCGTCGGTCCCGGTTGTTATCATGTACACCTGATAGCAATCGTTACTCATAGTAGAGAAAATATCCGCCAACCCGCATTGGAGCAGCGTGGTGGATTAAGCTCCGATCCTTCTCCTATATGGAGAAGAGGCCTATGCCCAACAGTGGGATATTACAGGCTGAATCGTGAATCGTGATATATTTAAAACGCTTACCATTTTCAATATAATACGACGTTTCGTTGTATCTGTCGTCGGTGAAGCCGGGCCTTTTCGCCTTCAAAGCCTTTGTTTCTAGTTTCGCCTGGAACAAGCAATACGTGTAAATTATTGTACTGACGGCACGTACATGCGATGTTTGGAAATAGTGTACCCGCTGTCTAATCTCACAGGTTTTTTCAGCGTTAACATTATTTTATTCTATTCTACGTCTATTTATTGTTTCTATTTGTGAATGTAATATTTTCTTTGTAGATAGTAGTATGCAGCTTTTAAATAAATAAATAAAAAGAAATTGTATTAATAATTTATCGATTATAATAAATAGACGACCATTAGGGTCTAGTCACAAGTTACCGGTAAAGTTTATCTCACACATAAATTAACGATAAGCTTTATCAGAAGAAGGTTAAATAGGCGCTTGGGCTTGTTTCACATACATTAAAACTACACCTTTAACAGGTTACGAATATAAATTTCTGACAGACAAAGCGACAAAAACGTGTTAGAGTGAACTTTTATATTTTATTATCAACATACTAGTGACCTCTGTCCGTCCATATTTTTTTTACACGATAAGTAATCACCAACATATCATATACTAAAACCTTCTCCGAAACACGCTGCGATCTTATGGTATAAGTATTATTCCGATCGGTTCAGTAGTTTTCGCAGTATAACCGAACAACAAAACCGACTCACCATTTATTAGTATAGATAGAAGATGCAGGTAGCTTTATTAGTTACCAAGCAAACATGCTCTAAGTTTAGCTAGTAACGAATCATCATCACATCAGCCTATAGTAGTCCACTGCTGGACGTAGACCTCCCCAAGTTCACGCCAGACATCCCGGTTTTTTTTATCATTCAATTGTTTATCTTAGGAACAGACAATCGTATGTACATGTTAAAGACATGTGTTTTAAATTGCTTATGTGTACATTTATTACAAAAAATGTATTTATATTAGACAGGTGTTATCTAAAACCTAAATAAACATTAAGATGTCTGATAGAGATCAACTTGTGTGGATGTAAAAAAAAATAGTTGCCTTAGGTAAGGACGACGGTGTGTGTACAATTACTAAAACAATATTAAAAACTTTTACGAGAAAATGATAATGTGTTTTTATTTTTATTTTATTTTTTGTATTTTTAAAGGTGAAACACGATACAGATTAATCAGAAACCTTACAAAGGTGAAAAAAGACGATTACGCGCTAAAATATTCGACAGTAGGTACGGAATCGGATTATAATAAACATATCGATAAAATGGATTCATTATTGGGGCTTTAAGTAAACTGCAAAGCGTGTATCTGATACATGTAAAGAGGGTTCCGTACCATTTTTTACTTCCTATTACTTCACGTTTTCTTTATATTATGTTTGTATTTCTTGTTCAGATTCAATTGTTTTTTTTTAATATTTTGGTGGATGTCACTTGGTGTTAAAACAGCCTTTTAAATACATATTTATTTATTATTAAATTTGTTTAGTAAACAAAAAAATTTACGTATCAAACGATTCGTACTATAGTGAACAGAACAAGATTTTTTAAATATATTTAAACAATCGAAAAGCCAATAAGTTTTGTAATTCGACACTAGATGGCGCTTATATGCATTCATTATGTAAATTTATTGAATCACTCATATTGTTAGTTAGATATGGTACAAAGAAAAATGTAATAATTCTTTATAGTTAATATTGCTTGGCAACAATTTTTCAGGTTTGAAAATGTAGACGAAAGTAGGTTAAAATGTATGAAAGTATTCTATTCATTCTCTTTTAAAGGTACTCAAGCTGTAAGGAAAAGTCGACGCTGAAGGAATCATTTCGAAAATGTAGGTTGGATGTCGGTCATATAAAAATGCCTGTTTCTACGTATCTCTGTACTGTTGTAGAAAGATGATTACGTGATATGTTTCAAAGGTTGTGTTTTATTTTAGAGTTAGCACATTAGTCATATTAAATATCAAAGTTACAGTGGGGACCCTATATCTGTCGATTGATTGATAGACTGAGTTCTGTAGCATACGCAGTTAAAACAATACCGTTGTTAACGGATGTCGATACAGCTAGAATACTTTATTTCAGCTACTTCCATAGTATAATTATTATATGGCATTTTGTTATGGGGCAATCTGGCTGATATTAGTGTCATTTTCATTCTGCGGAAAAGGGCTATTTAGAGGCTAAAATGGGATGTAAAGACATCTAACATATAACATTTTTAACAGTAATACACAAATTTATTTATAGGATAACGAAAAAACAGTTTTAAAAAGAACGTTCCGCTGATTTCCATACGGATCCCTAAAAAATAATCCTTAAAGCATATTGGATTGACAGAATATTCGCATTGTTGTATGGAAACGGTTATAAAAAGTTTCCTAAGAGCCGTCGGCGAAATGAGAAAAGTTTTTTTAAAACGAAACAATTCGCCCGCTACGAGATTTTTACTCATCCATTGTACGTGTTTTCACTTCATGGATTTTTTAAAGAGTTCATATAGGTTTGTCGAATATAATCAGTATTTTTTTATTACATTAACGTCATTGTACGGTCAAGTTAATTTTTAACGCTTGATTTGTTCATAATATTAAGGTAAATTTTCTTTTTTCATTATTATTCATTAAACAGTGTTTTAGGATGCCACTTTGGTTAAGTTCAGTATAAAAAAAATACTTGAGGAATTAATATGGTACATAAACCGAGACTGTCAACGTACATTAAATGGATTAACGTTGCACACTATGAACGGTGAACCTTCTCGATGAATTGGTTTTGATTTACAAGTTAAGTATAAATTGTGAATGGAGATATATACATGATATGACGTCATAAAATTACAATATACATCTTAAAAAAATAATACATAAAAATATCAAATATTACAAGTTTTAATTTTGTCGTTTCGAATAGGACAGACATGCTAACACGTTTTATTTTTAAGCACTTCAAATAAAATCTTTTCCACTTACATAAAAAAAAACACTGATAACCTCCAAATAATCCTAAAAAATACCCTTCGTTTCGTTACCATCACAAAAAAAAATCAAGAAAACTAATGTATTCAAATGAAGTAGGAGGGAGTACGAGCTTGAGTCGTAAATTCAGCGACCTCTACAGGACACTGTAGAGATAATGAAAACAAAATGACCCCGGACTTGAATGACGCGAAAACTTTAGACTTTATAATGAAATTCCCGAGTTTTTTCAACCTTTTAAACTTTAAAGTGAACACGTATAACTTAGCTCGTACATAGTAGGCGTTATAACATACGCACCTACGTAAATAGTAGGCATTATAGTATACCACCAACGTAAATAATAAATGTTGAGTCTTCAGTTTTAGTAAATATTAAACAGTTTTGTTTTTGTTTGATTAAAGATAAAATGTTTTTAGATCGACATGAAAATGACTGAATATAATTTATCTAATATTTATGAAAGTTAACTTTGTCTTTAGATATTAAAACGTTGCAAGCATTGACAGGTTTATCATTTTGTTGAATTATTTAGTGTTTTGTTTATGTATATTTTATATACGAGTTTTACGACGAGATTTTTATTGTCTTAAGTTGGTTCTTACGTAATAATAGAATATATACTAAAGAGCTTTAACTTCTATAAAATCCTAAAAATAATGTCACAAATTAATTAACTATAATTAATTGAAATAAATTAGATTAACGATCGATAAAGGCCCATTAAAACATCAAACGAGTGCGCACAGCGACGCTATCGTATGATTGATAGAAATTGATTAATGCCAAACATTTGGCACGGTGCCTTGTGATGCATGCAATTGTAAGCCCAATGTACATCCAAAACATTTCATTAGTTTGAAATATCTGGCAATTGGTATGGCCGTTTATATATGCATTCAGATTTTCCAGACGGGATTATTCGGTGCTTCTCTTTTGTTATCTATTGTTGGTTGTTTAAAGACTTTTGTGTTGTTGATTGAAATTTAGAATGAGTTTTTTTTTTTTTTTTTTTATGTTACTAGGTTGGCAAACAAGCGTACGGCTCACCTGATGGTAAGAACGTAGCCTATAGACGCCTGCAACACCAGAAGCATCGCAAGCGCGTTGCCGACCCTATCCCCAATCCCCCCAGGAGCTCTGGTCACCTTACCAACAGGAACACAATACTGCTTAAAAACAGTATTATTTAGCTGTGGTCTTCTGTAAGGTCGAGGTACTACCCCAGTCGGGCTGCTCCATATTTTGAGCAGGAAATTTCCTGCTGTGCCCTACCTCAGTTAAGTTAGTTAGTTAAGTTAGTTTGTGCTTATTTTACGTTACCAATAAGCGTTTTAAAAATACATTCTATTTTTATTGAGCATCAAAGACGTATGTATGTTCAATTAAATTTACACCTAAATAAGGCAACAGTTTTTTTTTTTATAACTTGAAAACAATAAAAGAGTAAATGCTGAGTTTCTTTCCGATTTTTCTATGCAGAATCTACATTCTAAATAGGTGATGGTTTTACATTAACTATATTTAATAATTCAAGAGCGTCTTTGAAGCCTACTCGAATAAGTTATTTTCTATGTTTTGACTTCCTATATTTTTCATATTAACATATTTACCTATGTAGGAACTATGAATTGTATTATACTTGTATGATCTTGTAAATATAAGTAATAAATCCAATTCATAAAATATTCCCTTTGATTAGCATAGTACGTAAGTACAACGTAGTATTTTAACGTATACACTTGTCCTAAGTTCATAGTTTATATTGTACAAAGACCCTATACTGTACACTTTGCTACCGTCTATTTAAATTATAGTTAAGACATGCTAATTTGAATTTTACACCAAGGGTATAAGACTTAAAATCAGTTCCAGCTGGTTCCCCTTTGGTGGTCGATGGTATCAGCCAATGGGTTGCGTGATCGAGAGCATTGAAAGAGTTCGCCAAGTTTAATGTACATCGATGTAACTGAAATGTCTATATTACACACGTGTGTCTTCGTTATCAGCTGTTTGTGCACGTTATGCGGTATTTTATCCGCTTCCGATGCTTGATGATAAGCCAGACTGGTATTGCTAACTTTCGCTGTCCAACAGTGGTATATTTACCGTCTAGTCTAGTGCTTCTGTAGATGCTAATAAGAGCTATAGGCAGTCAAAATCATTTAAGATGAAATATGACATGTCTGCAGTATAGAAATAGCAGACATTATTTTTTTATTACACTCAATATGCGCAAGTTTTTTTTTAAATATTACTATAAAACCTTACCTTCTTTAAATCTTTGTTGACGTCTGAGTCATCGGCTTTCCTTTTTTCGCAGGAAAGTATACAGTTCTTGTTGCTGTCCTTTTCACCCTGTAACAAACGAAATAAAATTAATAAATGGAAATGAACTCTATAGGCTCCGTGGCGTAGTTTGCCTTTGTTTGAAATTATATACATTATACATGATACTTATGATGAAAGATATATATTTTAATTACAGAAATTTATCTTAAGGAACCCCCTACAAATAAGAACGAATACAGTGCAACCTCAATATAACAAATCGGAGGGGATCAAGAAAATATTCGTTATATCAAGTAATTCGTTGAACTGAGGTTTGTTATGTTGAGGTTAGGTTGGTCTAAAATTCGTTTTAGAGAGGTAAATAAATAGTTTTATATACCCATCATTTACCTCAACATTACGTACTCATCTTGTTATAGGGAACAGCTTATACTAATAAATGATAACATATTTTTATCAAATTATTGCATGTATTTTCTATTTAAAAAAATTAGGTAGGCAAGATTAAGAGTCATACATTGGTGGGAACTTTATATAAAGGTTTTGGGTTGACAAAATTCGTTAATTAGAGGTATTTATACTTTTTCTTGATAGTTAAAAATTCGTTATAAAGAGGATGTTCGCAAAAAATGTTCGCAATGTAAAGGTACATTTTATATTGAATCTTATGGACAATTCAAGGGGATTACGAAAATTTTGTTAAATCGAGGGATTCGTTATATTGAGGTACGTTATATTAAAGTTGCACTGTATATATTTTATCCTTTTTGTATATAAATAGTAAATCTATTTCAGAGTTGGTTTTTAGCCTTATATGATTGGAGATATGCGCTTAGTACCAGCGCTCAATCCCTCGGGGGTTACTCTCGAAGTCTGGTTAGAATTTCATCGGTGGAAAATATAAGAAAAATTCTTTCATTTTCTGGATTCATACTCTTGGGAGCCTTGCGGAGGAATCCGTCGAGTTTAATGGCATAATCCTTATTAATTTATGAGATATTGAAAATGAAGCCACGGTAGTGGAACACTGATTTATCATTAGTTTTAGTAATACAAAAGGTTCTGCTTTTGTGACGCGAATAGTCCTTTTCCTCAATATAATTTTGTTTGATGGAAAGCTAATGAGATTCACTAAGCTAAATTAGACTTGCCTCAACAATGCCATATCTTGAAACGATTCACGTTACAAGTTCCTGGTAGCGTGTCGTACCCATAGATTTAAGAAAGAAGAATTTCTTTTCTAAGAATTTCTTTCTTCAATCTGTGGTCGTACCATTTAGATGAGAAACGTATATTAAAAGTTTAGAGTGCTCTACAATACCGCTCATAACAATCATTTGACAGGCCATACAAGATGTTTGTATGTAGTTGCGGTTTTGGGGTTTGTGTTTTGTTTCTTGCTGAACTGTATTTTTGGAGTTTATTGGAGTTTACTCCTTCAGAATCGATTTTCATATAAGGCCCCCGGTATGAAAAAAATATGAGTAAAATCTACTCAACGAATTACCTCGTTACGTTTCTCGTAACGCCATCTATCGCGTAAAGTCTAAAGGCGTAGCGACGTTTTTAACGCCATCTCGTCATAAACTATAGTCGATAGATGGCGTTATTTGATTCGTTTATTTATCACTTGATATGGTATTAATCTTTTTCTTAGACTAGTAAGCCTTTTTTGTGTCTATTGGTCTAAGATCCGAGAAGGTAAATCTTCCCTCATCTGTTAATTAGATGAAACAATTTTTTATAGGCTTATTTAAATATTGTGAGTTTATAAAAACAACCTCTGCCACCATAAGCCTGCTGCAATTTTTTTTTTTTTTTAGCTTTTCCCTCTCATGTTAATTACATGTAGTAAGCTAAAACCGTTAATATTTTACATTATATACCTGACTGTAGTAGGCAGCCATCTCTATGATTGCTACACTTATCTGCAGCCAGGTCAGTAACCTCAGTCAGAGTAACCTGGCTGCAGGTAAGTATAGCAATCATAGAGATGGGTGCCTACTATAGTCAGGTATATAATGTAAAATATTGACGGTTTTAGCTTACTACGTGTAATTAACATGAGAGGGAAAAGATTTTTTAGAAGAAAAAAAATTTTTTTTTAAGTGTTATTATTTGCAGCAGGCTTATGGTGGCAGAGGTTGTTTTTATAAATTCACAATATTGAAATCAGCCTATAAAAAATTGTTTCATCTTATTAACAGATGAGGGAAGATTTTGTTATATTCCGGATCTTAGACCATATTTAGACAGTCGATCGAAGAAGTAAACTGCAGTCGTGCGTCGAAGCTGACACACACCCTTTTTTCCATAGCATTGGATTACATCCTACTGAGAGTTGTTGAGTTTCAGACATTCATTTATATTAATATATTGTTAAGATTAGACTGGTAAATTCTAGAATATGGCCTCTAAACAGATCTGATAAACTTTATAACTTTATGGAGTCGTTTTACTTAAAGTAAGGTATAAAAATTGATGATTTTTTATATCTACAAATAAAACTTTTTATGTCAAAAAATTCTAAAAAAGCTCCATTAAATACAATGATAAGTTTTCATACATGTCATGAATAATACACACTCACATGACATAATGAGGTTTAGTAAAAGTCGCGTGACGTTTACGAGAAATGAGCGTGCAGTTTCAATGCGTGTTTAATGTTGCCGTTCCTTCAAAATTTTCATATTTAAAATATATTTCGTAAAAATGTAGTAAAAAGTCATTAAACATACTTTTTCTGCACATAAAAAAATAAACTGAAAGTATATCAAAGACTAACGTGTTCGAAAAAATAATTATTTTGTGTAAAAGATTGATTGTTTAGAAATATTTATTAAAGTTATACGCTATAAAAATTAAAAAAAAATGTTACGAATAGAAGTCGTATTCATAAATTAAGTTTTTTAAATTAATTTTATACCGAATAACTGACCGAATATCAAGTTTTAATTTGATAGTATTGCATATAATTAATAATGTCATACAAACAGATCTGAATTCTATCCTAAAATAGAGGAACTTATAGGTAGGGATCCCTAGTACATTTTTTTCACCTGATCAGTATCAAGCTAATTTTTTGGGAGTGGCTACATTTTGATGAGGCGAACAAAAAATTCCTCTTCGAAAACTCTCGATTGTGGTAGCTAACAGAGATAGTAGGGAGTAGAGCAGCAGTGAGCGTAGGACCGGGATAACGTACCACTCTTTTTGTAGGACATTATTACTTTTAAATTATATAGATAATCACTAACTAAAAGAAAAAAAATCAGCTGGTTAGTAATAATTTTTGATGACCTTACGAGGTCATCAAGTTGATGACCTCGTAAGGTCATCAAAAATTATTTTTTTTTCTGATTTTTTTTTGCTTTTAGTTAGTTAATATCTATATAATTTAATAGTAATATTGTCCTACAAATTGCGTGGTACGTTATCCCGGTCCTACGCTCACTGCTGCTCTACCCCCTACTATCTCTGTTAGCTACCACAATCGAGAGTTTTCGAAGAGGAATTTTTTGTTCGCCTCATCAAAATGTAGCCACTCCCAAAAAATCCGTCTCCGCGTCTAATGTTATGTTTCGTATTATACTTTCTACGTAAATATATATTGAGAGAATATATAAAATGTTGGTTGGATTACATAGATTCAATGTCAAGTGACTCGTTATAATTTTACATTATACAGTCATAAAAAAGGGTTAGCAAGCGACGGAACATCGTTTTACGACCGCTCCGAAGCGAAACAGTTATCGTAAACGACAACCAATTTGGCAAGCAACGAAAACTCTGAAAACGCGAAATACATTAATTAAGAATAAAAGTAGATTAGTTTAGATCAAAGAAAAGGTATAAAATTACAAAATGTTATAAATAGTTGCGCTGAATTTTGAAATTGAAAGACTGAAAATATTAAATTACGTAGCTCCAAACTAATATAAATTACAATTTTGTATATGAAAATAGTAAGCTTGTACAAAATGATAAAGGTTTCATTTAAATCATTTAAAAAGTTAATAAATTATTTTTTTATAAATAAAAAAAATATTAGTCGTTGTTAACTAAGGATTAATACAAAAATAATTTTAATATTAATAATAATTATATAATAATTATAATTTGCGTTTTTATCGCTAATAGAATATCTTCAAAGCTACATTCAAAAATATACATATTAGTTTATGTAATTAAAATGATACAAAATAGAAAACGTAGAAAATAAAATTAAGGTTGAAAAATAAAACCGATTTATTTTTACAACGTTGGCAGCTCTGAAATTGACCGGGGTTGATCAAGTTCAATTGATAGCGAGCGCCGAATTATGTCAATCGGGCTTAACGCAGCCGTTCAAATTGTTGAATATGTAATTTTGGTGGGAGAAATCACTTCGTTTGATTGAAAATTATTTAGCTATTGTTGTAAAAGAATTTTTAAATTGATTAAGCAATTGTGTATTATAACAATATCCCAAATATTAATAAAAAAATTATTGCGTATTTATTTGTACCTAATTGTAACAGACTCTTCAAAATTAGAGTTAATTTTTTATTGTTTATAGATTTGTATGTAAGATATTTTTGTTGTCTACTGTTTAACTACTGTTGACTGTTTCTTATTCAATAAAAAGTGCTACACAATATATCAGACTATCGTACGAAAAATATACAATACACGTATAGAGTTATAAAGATAATAATAATCATAATACACTTAACTCGAATTTATGATAAATTTTCCGGGAATTGAATTCAAAGTTCTCGAAACAAAATTTTTCATTACACTTCTTTGTAACTTGCCCTGTACCAGTCGTTAATAATGTAAATTCTCGCCGGGGCGTCCGCGAGCTGTGAAAATTCTGCGCTTGATTTAATCTCTCTTCTAAAGACATGGATATAGTTTGAAAAGTTATTTTATTGTAAAATTGAATACAAATTCTATGAAATAATAGTTGTATGCTAAATTTTAAATCCTAATCCTACCATCTACCAATATTCAGTGTAGCTGAGCGTAAAACTCGAGGACTCTGGATAAATTAGGCTATCTAGTAGGGTGGAGCGAAAAAATTTTTTTCCTTTAAGTGTAATGTAATAGTGAAAATTTTGTGTCTTTGGGGCTTAAGTTAAGTCATGCAAAATATTAATCAATTCGGTTTAGAGTAACTGCCTCCGCAGTGGCACTGATTTTATAAAAATAGTTGGTTTTAGACCTCACATAGACGCAATATGCCTGTACGATATTTAAATAAACCTACTATGTTTTTATCACAAATCGTTTACTAGTATACTGTACTTTTGTTGTAGAATAAACAGAGAACCCTGACATTGTGTTTATAATTTTAATAAGGGGAGTAAGAGAGTGTGGAAGGAGACTTTTACCGGCACTTGTCGCGCCACGCGTAAATTCGCATTAGTCGTACGCACGTTATTTTTTATATATATTTTTAACACTATGTAAATAACTCGAAGTGTGTTTAAATGTCCTCTTTTTGTTGGGGATGTTACTGAGATAAAAAGAGAACGTTTTACCTACTTACGACGATGTAATGAAGTTTTACGAATGGACGACACAACAATTGAAATTCCAATTAGAAACAGCAAAAGAATCAACTTTTTCGGAGATAGTAGACATTGTGACAGACTAGTATTGAAAATATATAGCAAATTGCATCTATTCCGATAGTAACAAGGACGAGGATCATTCAAATATTAAAGTCTCAAAAAAAGGAAAGGTTAAAAGTTTTCAGCAAAGCAGTAAGATACTTTTTGATATTTCAGCATGAAAGTACAATGAATTAGCTCAATGCATCTGTCCTAAGAATAGAAAGGTTTCCTAACAAGAGTAGGCTTTTTTATTTTATCAAAGAACGTCTCGAATAATGATAATCAGCGGAATCGACGTAACTGCTACAAAGAAGTAGTAAAAGACTTTAAAAAAGAAACATCAACAATAAAATCACCCAAACACATCCTCAAACACATCACCGTAAGCTAATTTAGATATTAGTACTTCTTCAGCGGCATCATCAGATTCAGAATAGCCAGAACGCACCATAATTGAAAGCGTTCCTGAAAAGAAAAGAAAAAAGTCTGTGTGCGTCGATTTTCCTACGTTGTCAAATACATGTGATAGATATGGAGTGTCAGACAGTTTTGTTTGACATTGGGTCTGATCTCGAGATCACTGATAAACACAATATACGAAGAGATAGATGTAAAATTAGGGAAAAATTAATGCAAAATGCAATAGCCACAGACTGAGCTCTGCGAATGTTGCACTTTTCATTTGGCAACTGATTTTGTATGTGGCAACTGAAAGTACGACGGAAAATTTGATAACTCTGACTACTTTTGTGATCAAAGTCTACGCAAATTACTGGTTTTTAATTAAGACCAAACCGTCATGCAAAGATGGCAGCCGTCATACCTCAAGATACCTGCCAGAAACTTTAAGAAAGATTATAGATCAAGTTATCTAAAGAAACGGCTATTTCGCGCACCCTGAAAGTATTCTTCTTGCGATAATAACAGAGCATAGAAAGCCTATTAGATGAGCTGGCTGCTCGATGCAGACTAAGGCACCCAGTGTGAGTCACCCTTCGAAACCTAGACTTTTTCACATGCCATCGATAAATTTTAATGCTACTTCATATTTTGATTTAATAAACTGGCAGGAAAACTTAACCAAACAGCCACTTTTGAGAAACTTATAAATTTTAATGCTACTTCATATTTTGATTTAATAAACTGGCAGGAAAACTTAACCGAACCGCCACTTTTGAGAAATTTATCTGACCAAGAAATTCAGGACATTGTCGAATCTGGTGGTGAGATTAAACCATTGTTTTTAAGGCTTCCGTGCCATACTCAAGCTATTAAAAGAGCTGTAAAGATAACGACCCAGGCTTCCATTTCTCAGTGCACAAAAAAATAACAATTAGGTGCAATAAAAGCCAAGTTGGAATCGCGGAACGTGATGCCTAAACTTTGAAGCAAAAAAGGATTTTCAAGCTTAATAATTGATGTAATTTATTATATTCTTCTAAGTATTTTTATGTTCTTTGTCATAGTATTACCTTAATAAATGTCTAAACTATAAATTATCTATCAGTTATTACATTCTTGCCACTAAATAGGGCACAATATTTCACCTTCTACGACTTTAAACTTTCCATAAAATTTTAAAACTTTGAAGTCGCTGCGGAGGCAGAAATTATTCATTAAATGGAATAAAAAATTACACTTATTTTTAATTTATTATAAGACACAAATCCCCCCCTATTAGAACTTAGAAACTAAAAAAAAATTTTTTCCCATACATCCGTGCTCCACCCTACTATCTAGGTTCTCATGGTATGAAAAATTTTTAGAATGAAAATTGGGCAAAAAATGGAAACAAGAAAAAATGTAACGATTATCTCAACTGCATGTATTTGACAATTGGCAAGACAGGGCTTCTGTTGAGTCAGCTAGTATTAAATAAAGCGTAATTCGTTTACAAAGAGAAATATACTCAACACAATTATAGTACCATTCTTTATAAGGCTGTCAATTACCCACTGTCAAACCTCTAAAAGGTTAGACGTCCTCGTAGAAGATTGCTTAACTTTCTCATCTCTAAACTTATCCAGGTTTCCTCACCGTCGAATGTAAGATGAATTTTTAATCGCACTGCACTTGAAATTTCAATTGCATCTCGTTCAGTTTTATTTTGAAGTCGAGATTTTTGTAGTGTGTGTGTGTGTATACGTGTAGCCATTTATTATTCTATAAATAGTCACATTACCTAGTACAAGATTATATTACGTAAGTTGTTGTAAGCGTTACTATCAACTGTGTGCTGGGGTATATGCAATGAACATTTATAACTGGGGCAATTATTTACAGCTTGCATGTGAATTTAATGCGTATTATTTTTTGTTTAAGATTGAAAATGAAAAATTATAAACGAAAATTTTGTAAAGACGGGTGAATGACAGCTTGTATATGTACATACTATCGAACTGATTGCAATGAAGCCTGATATGTAAACAGCTGGGGATCTAGAATAGATTATAGGCTAATTTTTATCCTGAAATTTTTCGGAATCGGAAATTACGCGGGTGAGACCTCAAGCTAGTTTTATATATAGCTATTTTACTCGTGTACATATAAAAAAAACTTTAAATCCTTTTACTAACGTATAGATTACGTTATACCCTTAAAAGAAGTAAAAGCTTACGATAAGTAGATACAACGCAAAATTCCTATTTTTATTAATAAAATATATCAAAGATTTAATCTGAGGACAGCGAAAGAATTACTGTGAAGCCTTGTTCAGACTACGCCTTTCAGTATAAATGGATCTTAACTTTGATGAAAATGCTTAAAGACGCTGTGTGCTTAACGTATGAAACGTAACTTCATACGTGTGTGTGGAAACGCACACATTTTACACCGTTTATTAATTATTATTTATAATAAAAAGGTGCCTGATATTTTTATCAATCAATACATAAAATAAACGGCTCAGAACGGCTTATCCGATTTAGATGCGGTTCACTAATGTATTGGGGTAAGCTTCACTTAACATTTAGTGTTTGTTTTATGTCAATCGGTACATAAATAAAAAAGTTATGTCAATTTAAAGAATCACGTTGAAAATGTGACCACGGTGTTTATATATCCAAAATAAACCATGATATATCCAAAAAATGCTTCCAAAGTCACTATTCCAAACGGACGAAGTCGTGGGCACAGCTAGTTAATAATAAAACTGTCTCAAGCGAAAATCGAACACGAAACCACCGATACTATTAGACCTAATGGTCTAATGAACCAGAACGGGTGTCATGTGATTGGATTTCACATGTTTTGTTTTGTTTACAGTTTTTTTTTTTTGTGAAAAATGTTATAAAAATTTTCATCCCCGCGCCGTGTAGAATTAACACCGACATGAATGCGCTCAAACAAAAATGATAAATGCTGCTAAATAATTTAGAACATTCTCAGTTTGTTTACAAAACAATGTTCACAACTTTTGACATATGGAACATTTTGTGACGTGTTTTAATAATTTTGACATTTCAAATAATTTTTATGGAACATAATCATGTAAAAAAATTAAAAATATTTTTTCGTTTTTTATATAAAAGGAATCTTCAAAAGGTTCTTTGTATTATAATATGAATGTTATTAGTTTATTTCAAGACTTATATTATTACAATTTCATAGGCATTATATCGAATTTTATTGTGTTTACATGACAAGCTCAAGAGATAGATAAGCAATAAAGCAGCCTTTTCATACCTATGCAGATTAGTAAAGTTTTTATATTGTGTGTAATTACATTTTAATAAAAATAAAAAATAAAATACTTACTAATTTATTTAATTGAAAAATAAATATCAATAAAAAATATTGTTATAATTTTAAAGCATTCAATTTTCAAATTTGGATATTTTAAATCATAAATATTCATGCCATTTAAAACATTATTTTGCAAGCATAATATTGTTAAATAATATGTTAAATCAAGTTTATACAACGTTTTAATAATCCATTATGACAATTCATATTTAATATTCATTTTATTTAACAGTATATAAATAAAAAATCTACGAACATAACTTTGGAACGACAGATTGAATAATTTAACAATTCTTTTTTATTCTGTTTATTGTTGTTAAAACATGATTAGTACAATAAATTTTAAAAATAAATCGATACACTATTCTAACATAAATGTTATATTTATATTACGTCTGTAAATACGCGTCGGCGGATTCCATAGATTTATAGAGACTCCATTTTGTATACGAGTCGGTAAGACCGAGTTTTATTTTACCAGAAACACGGTTATAAATAAAAGAAACGTATCTAAAATTTCAAGATATCCGAGAACAGAAGAGGATGTACTAACATATATGGTGATTCATTGTTGCGGTTATTTTACTTGAATTTCAATTATACGTTTTTATCATGCCTGTAAAATTATTTAAAGATATGTATTACATATAATATTTGTACGGTCACAGCATTCGCAGACGCCGCGTTGGCGCAACGGTCACAGCACTGAATTGTGACTGTTGCGATGGGGGTTGCGGGTTCGATCCCCGCACATGACAAACATTTGTATTGACCATACAGATGTTTACCATGGTCTGTTTCATTTCATGGTTGAGTGTTTGTGCAGTCCTTGTGGGTCTCCCTACCTTGCCTCGGAGAGCACGTTATGCCGTCGGTTCCGGTTGTTATCATGTACACCTGATAGCGATCGTTACTCATAGTAGGGAATATATCCACCAACCCGCATTGGAGCAGCGTGGTGGATTAAGCTTTGATTCTTCTCCTACACGGGGAAAGAGGCCTATGCCCAGCAGTGGAAT
Organism: Melitaea athalia; assembly: GCA_905220545.2. Taxonomy (NCBI): domain Eukaryota; kingdom Metazoa; phylum Arthropoda; class Insecta; order Lepidoptera; family Nymphalidae; genus Melitaea; species Melitaea athalia. Next base: position 3,974,973 of record HG992179.1, read on the forward strand.
ATTACAGGCTGAAGCGTAAGCATTATATAAAGTTGTTCCACAAGAAATAATATGGAACACGTAAAATTCAAAGCTCTCTTACAAACATTACAAAGTATGGCAGTGAATAAGTTCAGAGTTATCCAGAATACGAGAAAAATGCCGTAAAAGTGTATTATGAATAAACTTCTAAAAATGTTGATCTTGAACTATGAGCTATGAGAGTCATATGTCGACGACACACACATAAATCATAACTTATAACATCCTCGGAAAAAATAGGGTTGTAACTTAGTTATATTAAAAAAATATTACTTTTCATTTGAATTTTTTTTAGACAGTGAATTTTAAGGCGAGAGATATGTGGAATTTGAGATATTCCAATAGCTTTCACCGAAGACGATTCTTCTTCTTCGTCTTAGGTGCGACAAAGCCAGTCCTGCGGTCACCAACCGGCCTGCCTAACGTGGTGACTATGGGCAAAACACATGACAAAAATGGCGCGAACTTGTGGAGGCCTATGTCCAGCATTGGACTGCGATAGGCTGCAGTGAATAGCTTTCTTTATAAGATTGTTTTTATTTCGATTGCGATAACTTAAGTTTTTTTTTAAATATGTGAATGCTAAAATTATAACTAGACGTATTAATCTTGACATTCGACGTGCTGTCTGTTATATGTTTAGCCGATAATTTAAAGAAATTAAACAAAATTATCATGTATTAAGTAATAAAGACAAATCAAAAGACATCCACTAGGCACATCCCTAGCGGTCACAAAACATCGTACCAATGTCCGCGGCGTTTCAACAGCAACATTAGTCTGAGAGATCGATAGCCGTCCTGTTGACCGATATCGGTGACTAAGTCAAATGTCGCATGACTGGAAGCGCTAATAGATATACCTTTTGGACACTTTGTTACTAGGTGGCTTAGTTACTGTATTTACTATGTTATTCTATGTCGCTTCAGCCTGTAATATCTCACTGCTGGGTACAGGCCTCTTTCCCCATGTAGGAGAAGGATCGGACCTTAATCCACCACGCTGCTCCAATGCCGATTGGCGGATATATGTATATGAGTAACGATCGCTATCAGGTTTACATGATAACAACCGGGACCGACGGCTTAACGTGCTCTCCGAGGCACGGTGGAGAGACTCGCAAGGACTGCACAAACACCCAGACCACGGCATACATTTGTATGTATAATACAAATGTTTGTCATGTGCGGCGATCGAACCCGCAACCGCCAGCGCAACAGCTACAAACCTGTGCTGTGATCGTTGCGCCAACGCGGCGTCATTATGTTCTCTGTGAATTAAAAAATTTATTAAGATTTTATGAGTTTTCAATTTACATGGTAAGGGCGCCTTCAAAATTGTCGCGCGGCAGCAGCGCTGCAGCCGCGCTGCCGCCGCGCGGCAAATTTGAAGGCGCCCTTACTATGACAAATACGATTTTTATCAAAAGTGTAAATAAAAATTAATTGCTAAAGGTGTCGTTAAGTGCTAAACTCGATATTGGTTCAACCATTTCTAGCCGTTCATGTTTTCAAAGTTTTGAATTGAGAAAATCCTCCTTTTTTAGTCGATTAATTTTATAGTTCTAAAATAGTTTCATAACAATACATATATCTATTTTAAAGCCTGTTTAAAAAGTGATAAAACAAAGCCGCATAAGTTTTCATTTTTACTTTTATACAAACAGTGTTTATACCACAATAATATTGGGACATAAAAAAGTTATTCACAGACGAAATATAAAAAAATCTATATAGGTATATAAAATAACAAAAAAAGTCTAAAACTACACACAAACCACTATTTCAAAAAAACAATTTGTTGCTCGTAACGGCATAGCAACTGGCTCGTTTACTGCGGACCATTAGCATAGTTAGGTCACACCATAAATTATGTTTTTAAAGAGCCCCTCGGCCATTCATGGTGTACAATTTATCATGGTTGAAAAATGGGGAAACGTCGAATCAAACTAAAAAGAAATAAATCGGTACGATTATATTCGTGATTGGAATTGATAGTAGAAAAAAAAACCTTTTTGGGCTTGTCATTAATTAAAAAAAATCTTTTCAGGAATTATTTATTAGTAAACATGTTTTTGTCGTTCGTACTATTAATATTGTGTAAATGTCTGGCCAAATAAAATAAAAATAAATCTAATACTGGATAATTTTATATGTTTCATATATCAAATTAACTTTTTGTACACATTGTTTATATTGGTATCACGACGAAAATTAATAAAATTTTGTTTGCCATATAAATGATGACATAAATATCAAATGACCAATTACACATAGAATTGGTCATTTGAGACTTCAACATCTTTAACTAGCTGTGAAGCGCGGTTTTACACGCGTTAATTTGACGTAAAATATAGCTCATTATTATATGACCTTCCTCGGTAAATGGGAGATCCAACATATGTATTATCGCATTCAAACAAACAAAAAACAAACTTTTCATATATATAATATTAAGTACAGATTAACTCTACACAAAAGACAATAACCATAGTTTAATCTTTCCATAGAATAAATTAAAATACTATGGTCTCAATTTAAAATTAAGGTAACGGTAGAAGTTGATATATTCTAGGTAATAAAACCAAAGGGCCCTTTTGGGTGACACACTAACCAAATATATCACTGAGGTTATCACTGCTAGTTAAAAATGCATATTTGAATTTATACTCAAAAAGGTTATGTATGATAAGGTTATAAGGCTATAAAAATAACGTTGTGAGTGTGACACATAAACACAGAGCAGCAATAAATGCTAGAACATCCGGTCATTCACGATCACGATTCAGCCTCTAATATCTCACTGTTGGGCATAGGCCTCTTCCCCATGTAGGAGAAGGATCAGAGCTTAATCCACCACGCTGCTCCAATGCGGGTTGGCGGATATGTTCCCTACTATGAGTAACGATCGCTATCAGGTGTACATGATAACAACCGGGACCGACGGCTTAACGTGCTCTCCGAGGCACGGTGGGAAGACCCACAAGAACTGCACAAACACCCAGACCACGGCAAACTTCTGTATGGCCAATACATTTTGCCGTGTGCGGGGATCGAACTCGCAACCGCCCGCGCAACAGCCAATCGCAATCCAGTGCTATGACCGCTGCGCCAACGCGGCGTCCGGTCATTATTGTAATATTATGTGGGCGAATCCGCAAGGAAGTCTATATATTTTGTATGTTTGTTTGTACTAAATAAACTCAAAAGCAACTGTACCGATATAAAAATGCTTCCATTAGTAACCCTACGTTATCACTGAGTGACATATATAGGCTAAATAGTAATAGTAGAAAACGAAAAAGCCAAAACTATGTAATCCAAGCGGGTAAAACCGCAGCGAAAATTAATATATGTAAAGAAATACAGTAGTAGGTATTTCTTTAAATTCTATTTTATATATGACCTTATTTTTAAAAAAAGATTAAAATGTCAAATAAGACGTTTATAAAAATTGTAATTTAAATTTTTCACAACCAAAAGTATGTACATATAAATAGTTTAGAAAATAAATAATAATATAATAATAATTGTGAAGGAGGGAATAGTAAACTTTTATTGTCGTTTCTCTATTTTCAGGTAGGTTTTAAGGTTTTATTTTTTAATAACGTGACTTAATTATGTAATTTTAATAATAAAAACTTTATTTTCAGAGCAACACAACATAGTTTATTTACTATCCTTCATAGTGCACAATATAAGGCAAAGGAAACAGTTTGAATAAAGCAAGTTTAGTAACAATTAATGGTGTCAAAAAGACAAATGGTTTGACGAACATAAAAATAAAAATATTTGAAATAGAAGAAAATGTAGAAGTATACATTATGGACGAACAAAATTTCAAATATGATTTTTTGATTGGATTAGACATGATAAAGAAATTTAAATTAATACAAAATGAAGATTTAGAAATCACTCAAAAACAAAACTTTAATAAAGAAGAGTTCAAAATAAAAATAAACCATTTAAATGAATATCAGAAATCAGAAATAAATAAATTGATTAATAAATATAATTCAGTTTTTGCAAAGAATAAATATGACGTTGGAACTGTTAATGGGTATGAAGCTAGAATAGATTTATTAGTAGAAAAATACTGCGCTAAAAGGCCTTACAGGTGCACGATAGAAGATAAAAAAGAGATAGAAGAACAAATAGGAAAATTATTGGATAATAAACTTATAGAGGAATCCTGTAGCCCATTTGCTGCACCTGTCACTTTGGCATTTAAAAAAGAAGAAAATAAAAGATCAAGATTATGCATAGATTTCAGAGACTTGAACAAAATCGTAGTACCAGAAACTCAACCATTTCCGTTAATAGAAGATTTAATTACAAAGACAAGAAATTGCAATTATTATTCAACTCTGGATATAAATTCAGCATTTTGGTCTATTCCATTACGAGTAGAAGACAAAAAAAAGACAGGATTTATAACACAGGAAGGCCATTTCCAATGGACTTGTCTACCGTTTGGACTAAAGACCGCGCCAGCTATTTTCCAAAGAATATTAAGTAACATTCTAAGGAAATACAAACTTACAGATTTTACAGTAAATTATATAGATGATATCCTAATATTCTCCAAAACTTTTGATCAACATATACATCATCTAACACAGCTGTTAGAAGCAATTAAGACAGAGGGATTTAGATTAAAGTTTCAAAAGTGCATATTTGCATCAGACTCTGTAAAATATTTGGGCCATATAATTCAAAATAATACTATAAAACCAGTGAAAGATAATCTGATTTCAATAAGAAATTTTCCAACTCCAAAAACACAAAAAAACGTACGACAACTGTTAGGAAAAATCAATTTTTACAATGAATATATACCAAGGAGAGCGATAATATTAGATCCGTTACACAACTTACTTAGAAAAAATCAACCATTTATTTGGTCCGAACAATGTCAAAAAGCTTTTGAGGCCATAAAAAATATCCTATGTTCTCAACCAGTGCTAGAAATTTATGATAAAGATTTACCGATAAATATTTACACGGATGCATCTATAGAGGGTATTGGGGCTATTTTAAAACAGATACAGCCAAATGGTAAAGAAAAACCGGTAGCTTACTTCTCTAAGAAACTAAATGGAGCCCAAAAGAAGAAAAAAGCTATTTATTTGGAATGCTTGGCCATCAAAGAAGCAGTGCAATACTGGCAGTACTGGCTTATGGGAAAGACATTCATAGTTTATACAGATCATAAGCCACTAGAAAATATGAATTTGAAATCACGAACTGATGAAGAACTGGGAGACTTAGCATACTACCTATCACAATATGATTTCAATTTAAAATATGCTCCAGGAAAAGAGAATTTGGAAGCGGATTGCCTTAGCAGAAACCCTGTATTAGAATCAAATGAAAACACAAATGAACAATTAAAGATTGTAAACTTGATTAACCTGGAAGATATTAAAATAGATCAGAACAATAATAAGGAAATACAAAATAACAAAGAGAAAATAATTAATAAACAAGATATATACTATAAAAAAGTTAAAAATAAAGAGAAAATTATTTTAACAGAAGAATTCAGTATTAAACTTATAAAAACTATACACAAGAATTTATGTCACATTGGAATAAAACAAATGCAAAAGACAATTAGTCCACTATATATAGCAAGAAATCTAACTAAAAATATTAAAAAAATATGTAGACAATGTGAAGTCTGTATAAAGAATAAAACAAGAGGACAATATAAATTTGGTTTGATGTCGCATCTGGGTCCTGCCACAAAACCATTCGAAATCATGTCTATAGATACAATAGGTGGTTTTGGAGGTTCGAGATCTACAAAAAAATATTTGCACTTACTAGTGGATCACTTTAGTAGACATGCATTCATTTTAACCTCAAAAACACAGAGTGCTAATGATTTTATTAAACTTGTCAAAAATGTGTCAGACACAGAAGACATTGGTATGATACTTACTGACCAATACCCAGGTATTAATTCAAAAGAGTTCAAAGAGTTTTTGAAGGCCAAACAGATAATTATGGTGTTTACCGCGGTGAATGCTCCATTCTCAAATGGTCTAAATGAGAGACTGAACCAAACACTGGTTAATAAAATCAGATGCAAAATAAATGAAGATGGAAGTAAGAGGGCCTGGACAACAATAGCACATGAATGTGTGAGTAAATATAACCAAACTCCTCACTCTGTCACAGGCTTTTCACCAAATTATCTTTTATATGGTACGGATTGCACGGTTTTACCTAAAGAATTGAAGCAAGAAAAAACTCAAAGTGACTGGATCAGAGATAAGACGATAGCGCTTCAAAATACAATAGAATCACATAATTACAATAAAAGACAATTTGACAAAAATAGAAAAAACCATGAATTTAAAATTGGGGACATGGTGTATGTGGAAAACGGCAACACGCTGAATAGAAAAAAACTAGAAGAACTGAGGATTGGGCCATTTCAAATTATAGAAAAAGTTTCAAAATCAATATATAGAATCGACACGGGACACAAAAAAACTGAATCTAATCTTTTTCATATTACGAAGCTTATTCCAAAACAAATAATAGAAGAAGTAGTAGGAGATGAAGAAACATAACAAAAAATTTAATCATGTAAACTTTACTTCCAAAGGGGGGAGATGTAAAGAAATACAGTAGTAGGTATTTCTTTAAATTCTATTTTATATATGACCTTATTTTTAAAAAAAGATTAAAATGTCAAATAAGACGTTTATAAAAATTGTAATTTAAATTTTTCACAACCAAAAGTATGTACATATAAATAGTTTAGAAAATAAATAATAATATAATAATAATTGTGAAGGAGGGAATAGTAAACTTTTATTGTCGTTTCTTTATTTTCAGGTAGGTTTTAAGGTTTTATTTTTTAATAACGTGACTTAATTATGTAATTTTAATAATAAAAACTTTATTTTCAGAGCAACACAACATAGTTTATTTACTATCCTTCATAGTGCACAATATAAGGCAAAGGAAACAGTTTGAATAAAGCAAGTTTAGTAACAATTAATGGTGTCAAAAAGACAAATGGTTTGACGAACATAAAAATAAAAATATTTGAAATAGAAGAAAATGTAGAAGTATACATTATGGACGAACAAAATTTCAAATATGATTTTTTGATTGGATTAGACATGATAAAGAAATTTAAATTAATACAAAATGAAGATTTAGAAATCACTCAAAAACAAAACTTTAATAAAGAAGAGTTCAAAATAAAAATAAACCATTTAAATGAATATCAGAAATCAGAAATAAATAAATTGATTAATAAATATAATTCAGTTTTTGCAAAGAATAAATATGACGTTGGAACTGTTAATGGGTATGAAGCTAGAATAGATTTATTAGTAGAAAAATACTGCGCTAAAAGGCCTTACAGGTGCACGATAGAAGATAAAAAAGAGATAGAAGAACAAATAGGAAAATTATTGGATAATAAACTTATAGAGGAATCCTGTAGCCCATTTGCTGCACCTGTCACTTTGGCATTTAAAAAAGAAGAAAATAAAAGATCAAGATTATGCATAGATTTCAGAGACTTGAACAAAATCGTAGTACCAGAAACTCAACCATTTCCGTTAATAGAAGATTTAATTACAAAGACAAGAAATTGCAATTATTATTCAACTCTGGATATAAATTCAGCATTTTGGTCTATTCCATTACGAGTAGAAGACAAAAAAAAGACAGGATTTATAACACAGGAAGGCCATTTCCAATGGACTTGTCTACCGTTTGGACTAAAGACCGCGCCAGCTATTTTCCAAAGAATATTAAGTAACATTCTAAGGAAATACAAACTTACAGATTTTACAGTAAATTATATAGATGATATCCTAATATTCTCCAAAACTTTTGATCAACATATACATCATCTAACACAGCTGTTAGAAGCAATTAAGACAGAGGGATTTAGATTAAAGTTTCAAAAGTGCATATTTGCATCAGACTCTGTAAAATATTTGGGCCATATAATTCAAAATAATACTATAAAACCAGTGAAAGATAATCTGATTTCAATAAGAAATTTTCCAACTCCAAAAACACAAAAAAACGTACGACAACTGTTAGGAAAAATCAATTTTTACAATGAATATATACCAAGGAGAGCGATAATATTAGATCCGTTACACAACTTACTTAGAAAAAATCAACCATTTATTTGGTCCGAACAATGTCAAAAAGCTTTTGAGGCCATAAAAAATATCCTATGTTCTCAACCAGTGCTAGAAATTTATGATAAAGATTTACCGATAAATATTTACACGGATGCATCTATAGAGGGTATTGGGGCTATTTTAAAACAGATACAGCCAAATGGTAAAGAAAAACCGGTAGCTTACTTCTCTAAGAAACTAAATGGAGCCCAAAAGAAGAAAAAAGCTATTTATTTGGAATGCTTGGCCATCAAAGAAGCAGTGCAATACTGGCAGTACTGGCTTATGGGAAAGACATTCACAGTTTATACAGATCATAAGCCACTAGAAAATATGAATTTGAAATCACGAACTGATGAAGAACTGGGAGACTTAGCATACTACCTATCACAATATGATTTCAATTTAAAATATGCTCCAGGAAAAGAGAATTTGGAAGCGGATTGCCTTAGCAGAAACCCTGTATTAGAATCAAATGAAAACACAAATGAACAATTAAAGATTGTAAACTTGATTAACCTGGAAGATATTAAAATAGATCAGAACAATAATAAGGAAATACAAAATAACAAAGAGAAAATAATTAATAAACAAGATATATACTATAAAAAAGTTAAAAATAAAGAGAAAATTATTTTAACAGAAGAATTCAGTATTAAACTTATAAAAACTATACACAAGAATTTATGTCACATTGGAATAAAACAAATGCAAAAGACAATTAGTCCACTATATATAGCAAGAAATCTAACTAAAAATATTAAAAAAATATGTAGACAATGTGAAGTCTGTATAAAGAATAAAACAAGAGGACAATATAAATTTGGTTTGATGTCGCATCTGGGTCCTGCCACAAAACCATTCGAAATCATGTCTATAGATACAATAGGTGGTTTTGGAGGTTCGAGATCTACAAAAAAATATTTGCACTTACTAGTGGATCACTTTAGTAGACATGCATTCATTTTAACCTCAAAAACACAGAGTGCTAATGATTTTATTAAACTTGTCAAAAATGTGTCAGACACAGAAGACATTGGTATGATACTTACTGACCAATACCCAGGTATTAATTCAAAAGAGTTCAAAGAGTTTTTGAAGGCCAAACAGATAATTATGGTGTTTACCGCGGTGAATGCTCCATTCTCAAATGGTCTAAATGAGAGACTGAACCAAACACTGGTTAATAAAATCAGATGCAAAATAAATGAAGATGGAAGTAAGAGGGCCTGGACAACAATAGCACATGAATGTGTGAGTAAATATAACCAAACTCCTCACTCTGTCACAGGTTTTTCACCAAATTATCTTTTATATGGTACGGATTGCACGGTTTTACCTAAAGAATTGAAGCAAGAAAAAACTCAAAGTGACTGGATCAGAGATAAGACGATAGCGCTTCAAAATACAATAGAATCACATAATTACAATAAAAGACAATTTGACAAAAATAGAAAAAACCATGAATTTAAAATTGGGGACATGGTGTATGTGGAAAACGGCAACACGCTGAATAGAAAAAAACTAGAAGAACTGAGGATTGGGCCATTTCAAATTATAGAAAAAGTTTCAAAATCAATATATAGAATCGACACGGGACACAAAAAAACTGAATCTAATCTTTTTCATATTACGAAGCTTATTCCAAAACAAATAATAGAAGAAGTAGTAGGAGATGAAGAAACATAACAAAAAATTTAATCATGTAAACTTTACTTCCAAAGGGGGGAGATGTAAAGAAATACAGTAGTAGGTATTTCTTTAAATTCTATTTTATATATGACCTTATTTTTAAAAAAAGATTAAAATGTCAAATAAGACGTTTATAAAAATTGTAATTTAAATTTTTCACAACCAAAAGTATGTACATATAAATAGTTTAGAAAATAAATAATAATATAATAATAATTGTGAAGGAGGGAATAGTAAACTTTTATTGTCGTTTCTTTATTTTCAGGTAGGTTTTAAGGTTTTATTTTTTAATAACGTGACTTAATTATGTAATTTTAATAATAAAAACTTTATTTTCAGAGCAACACAACATAGTTTATTTACTATCCTTCATAGTGCACAATATAATCTTATATATATACTAATGTTATAAAGCTGGAATCTTAGGAACTATTTTGTTACTTAGAGGAAGGCTATAGGTATAATATACTATTTTAGTACGTTTTTTCCTTAAACTAACGCGGGTGAAACTACATAGAAAATCTAGTGCGAAATAAAATTAAAACGAACGCCTTAGAAAGTTTCGCTTCCGCATCGTAAAGCTACGCGATCGATCGTAACCGCCTACGACGCTACGCGTAGGCTTTAAATGCTACACTAAGCTCAATGTTCCTCTAGGGTCGTTGTGGAAACAGTTTTTTGGTATTATACCGGTTTATAAACATCAATCTCTCGAATATTTAGTTTAAGTAATTTTATAGCTAAAACATGTACAATAACTTTTGAAATTTTAAACAAAAATATTAGTATTTAAAGGAATAAAATCAGTAGATAGGATTATTTTGGAAAAAATCACTATAACGTGAGTTACTAAAATATTAATTTATGTTCAATTTTATTTTACAATTTTTTTTTTAAATATACTGTTGTAATTTACTTAATAAATGAGAAAAAGTAAACTAACAATAACTTTTAAATAATTATTTATACACCTTTCTGCTAATATCGTCTACTTTTAGCCTTTAATAAAATATACAGGGTGTCCCGCGATAATCTGCAACCCCGAAAGAGGGTGAAACTAGACCATAAATTATCGACAAAAAACAGAAAAAAATTAAAAAAATTAAAAAAATTTTTTTTATTTTTTTTACTGACGAATTGAGATTTTTATATAGCTTACGTAGCCTCTTTGTACAAAAAATGATGATTTTTGTACGTGTTTTTTGGGATACAGGCGTAAATTTTTTTTTATTTGAATGGCAATATGGTAAGAAATAATAATAAATCATAAAATTTCCTGGTATTGGGGGCATAATTCTGAGAAAATTAGAGATCATTGAAAAAAACAGTCATAAAAAATGGATTTTTTTTCACAAGAAGCATAGTTAAAGACATAATGCCACTTTTTTGCTAGCTAATTTTTATTTTATCCTTACCGCCAAGTACGTGGCGTAATATTTTATTTTATTTTAAAGTAATCGACCCACTACTTTGGAAGAAATCATCATTTTTTGTACATAGAGTCTAGGTAAGATATAAAAATCTTAATTCGTCAATAAAAAATAAAATATTTTTTTTAAAAAAGTTTTTTCTATGTTTTTTGTCGATAATTTATGGTCTAGTTTCACCCTCTTTCGGGGTTGCAGATTATCGCGGGACACCCTGTATATAGTATTTTATTCGTTAGTTTGTTAATTTTGTTAGAAATGAGCTCAAATAAAATTAGACCAAGCTTTGACTACTTAAAACTTAATTAAAAGAACGTTCACCTCTCCTATGAATAAGTTGAAATATATTTCTAGTTAAAAATTATGAACTCAATAAATAAAATTTAAGAGTTTTATGCATTTTTCAATTTTTATTTTTTTTTTAATCTAAAATAAGCTTCTTGTTATTATTACGTAAAATATTTAGTCATTGTAAAAAAATTACATTTAAATTATTACGTAAGTTATTACGTAAATACTTAAATTAAATTTCATATTAGAAGCCATTTTCATGGCAAAATCACAGCTGCGTGAACTATTGCTATTTATAAGTTTGAGGCGTTTTCTAAACTAGTATTATTTAACAATAGTATAATTTGTTCTCATTTTCGTTGGAGTCGAATAGTTCTGTAGAAAGATAGATCTCTTTGGAGGTTACGACACTTCGGACTTAGACAAATCGTATCTGCGGACCAGTTGTAAGTCTACTTTGATAATGGATGGACTTTTGGAAACTTTGTTTTTGGGTATTTTTTGACCGAAATAGATGGCTTATCGTTAGAATTAGTAGCTCAAACTTTAGTTTCATTAGTTACGGTTCGTATTATTAATAGAAATATCGAGGGGTATAAAGATTAATTTGTAGGAGAGACTGATTACTGAGACTAACTTTTGAAAATAGAAAAGGAAATTAATGGCCAAGCCTTTACGGTACAATTAGGACAAAAAGTTTGCATTTTACCGCGTAATACGAGTACGTCACTACTCACACTATAATTATAGCCAGTATTTAGTTTACATAAAATATTTTATCTGACAAATGAAAAGATTTGCAATGATTAGCAAAACAAAAAGAATAATTTGAACTTTTAGATAGCATAGATGATTTTTTCCCTGTAATGTCTAAAGCAAGTCCAAAATTACTCAACGCTATAAGAAAAAATAAAGGCCTTTTCAAAATAAACCTACTTACATACGAAATACACATCAATAATTATTAAACTTTATATGTTGCCTATCCACTTTCTTCTTAAAGAAACCAGAATCAAAGCTTGCCCAGCCTCGGGCATGATCTAATGAAGATGTAATGATATCTTACGATATGAATGAGTAACGAGAAACATGCCGATAGTGAAAGTTACTCACTAGAACTTGATCTATATATAGAGAAGCGTAATAACCGAAAGTGGCTATACCTAATAGGGTTAAAACGGTTCAAGATATAAATATGGTCAGCTCATGTCTTGAATGGGCAAATCAAGATACGATGCGGACCTGTTTGTGATGGGAGGGCTTGTTGGATATTGCAAAGTTGTGTTTACATTTGAGATGTCTTGCAAAAATACTTTCGATTTTTCTATTGAACTTTTCTTCGCGGGCGATTGATAGTCTTTTGTTAATTGCTTATTATGTTTCCATATGTCAATCATTAAGTATCGATAGAGTTGGCAGCAGATTATCGTTTTAAAATCGACGTATAAAGGATGGATTATGTTTTATAATGACCTTGTTCAAACTTGGTTGAAAAGGAACAGAAATCTACATTATCAATTTTTATGAATATTTGATAACTTATTATTATTCGCTAGATACTAAAAAAATAAAACTAATAGGTTGTGTGATAGATGTGTGTCGATATCGTTCGAGAATATTTGCTATTTATTTGGTACTGCATTGTCTTTTGTTTTTGTAATCGAGTGTACACGCGGCTTTATGGAGCAAATAAGTTTCTGTGGTATCCAAGGAAGTTAATATGTAGTCCTTTAACTGACTTTGTTAATAGACAAACTACACAAACGTATGCTACGCTAACTTTTGTTATATGTACTGTTTTTTATATAATACTTACCGCCCGTCGAAATTTTGAATGTGGAGAAATTTATTGTTATTGTTACACTATTAATAATTAATATTACCGTAAACAATAAAAACATTCCTCGGTCTCACGAAATCTTAATTTATTAACAAATTATTCCATGGCTTCATTAAATCAATGTCACAGAGGCGATTAAATCACAAATTATGCGCTTGTTTAAGTTCGATACCTACAAAAAATTATTTAAATACAAGCTGACCCCGCAAACGTTGTTTTGCTATATAGGTATGTTATTAATCCTCTCCATTCCTCTTATAACTTAGGGTTATGAGAAATAAATGTTGGCCGATTCTCAGACCTACCCGATATGCAAACAAAATTTCATAAAAATCGGTCCAGCCGTTTCGGAGGAGTATGGTAACTAGCATTGTGACACGAGAATTGTATATATATGATAAGAATATTTAAATTTAAAAAAAGGTCAAATAAATTTTATAAAGTTTTTAAATGACAAGACATAATTAATTATTTATTAGCTTTATGGAGAAATATCATTTATTTGAAAAATAAGGACATAATTTAATTTGTGGTATTGTTATTTTACACATAAAAAAATTATGCTAGATTTTGATACAGTTTAATATAATTTGATTACTTTAGGACACCACAGCTAGATTTTTTTAATACCATTGATTTTATCCATTATAAGATTTTGTATGACGAAATATATTATATCAAGTTTACTTTACAAAGCTCTTCGTTACTATGTATATTTGTTTTGCATAATTCGAAGAACAAAACAAAGTACTCTCAGGCTACGTCTATTAACGTTCGTAATGTACTGTCTCTTAAAAACTTACATTTTATTGCATTTACAATGTTCATACGAATAACGAATGAAATATTCATCAGATGAAGGCATTAGTCCAATTAACAACATGATTTACATATTAATATTACGAGTTATGATCGTGTTAAAACAAATAAATGAATTGGAATTATGGATCTTTGTTATTACATATTATGTCAAAATAAAGTTGTAATAGTGTGCATATTTTATCTGTCTATGTCTATGGTAATTGTGATATTTGTTATCTATGCTTTTTAATAAAGTAGTCTGTTGCGAACAACTACGTGTTTCAATAGGTTATGGGCTTTCTACCGGTTTATCAGTTATTTTATAGTTTAAAATAGATAAATTGTGTGTGTTGTATCGCAGAAACATGACCATGAACTATATTGCTAGTGTGCCGAAATTAAAAGGCAGGGAGAATTACGATGAATGGTGTTTTGCGGCCGAAAGCTTGTTGGTACTTGAGGGTATGGACAAGTACATCAAACCAACGGCAGATTTCGATGTTAAGCCGATTGATGACGCCAAAACGAAGGCAAAGTTAATATTAACAATTGATCCAGCTTTGTACGTGCACATAAAGAACACCAAGAGCTCAGCAGAATTATGGAATAAATTAAAAGCCATGTATGACGATTGTGGTTTTTCAAGAAAAATTACCCTCCTTCGAAATTTAATATCCATAAGGCTTGAAAATTGTGACTCGATGGCTACCTATGTGACACAAATGATTGAAACAGCTCAAAGGTTAAATGGAACGGGATTTATTATAACAGATGAGTGGATAGGATCGTTACTATTAGCCGGTTTGTCCGATCGTTACTCTCCGATGATAATGGCAATTGAACACTCAGGTATTTCGATAACTGCAGATGTCATTAAATCAAAACTACTCGACATGGAGATTAATAGTGATTTTGAAAGTAATGGCGCAGCATTAGCAGTGAAAAATAAATATTCTTCTAGTAACAAGACAAAGAAACATGGCGGATCTTTTTCTACCTCCAATAAAAAAATATTGACTGAGAATACGTCAACTAAGTCAATCACATGTTACAAGTGTAAAGAAGAAGGACATTATCGAAATCAGTGCCCTATGTTAAAGAAAAATGCAAGTAAATGCATATTTAATGTTGTTTTTCTGAATGGAAAATTTAATAAGAAAGAATGGTACGTGGACTCTGGTGCAAGTGCACACATGACTGCTAATGAAGCTTGGGTAAAGAACGTGAACTTAACGCCGTGCTTACCAGAAATAGTTGTTGCTAATAAATCAAAAGTGCCAGTGGTTTGTTCCGGAGACGTAGACATTGTTTCAGAATTAAAATGTCAGATAACAATCAAAAATGTACTGTGTATTCCAAGTCTAACAACCAATTTATTATCAGTAAGTGAGCTTATTAAAAATGGTAATAATGTTATATTCAAAGAGAAGCACTGTTATATCCGAGACAAGAACAATATGTTAGTTGCGACTGCGGATTTAACAGATGGTGTCTATAAGCTAAGATTACAAACAGATAGTTGTTTGTTGGCTGCTCCAGTGGTTAGTGGAAAGCTATGGCACAGAAGACTTGCACATATAAACAGTCAAGATATGCATAAAATGAGAAATGGTATTGTGGATGGCTTGTCATATGACAGTAAGTTTGATATATCTAAGTCTCAATGTACTGTTTGTTGTGAAGGGAAACAAATGAGATTACCCTTTTCACATGTGGGTGAGCGAAGCACAGAAACGCTACACAGAATTCACAGTGACATTTGTGGTCCCATGGAAAAAAGTTCTTTGAGTGGTGCTCGATACTTCTTGTTATTTATCGACGACTATAGTCGAATGACTTTTATTTATTTTCTGAAGCACAAAAATGAAGTTTTCAACAGATTTAAAGAGTTCAAATCAGTTGTTGAAAATCAACAAAGTAAAAAAATAAAAATACTGAGAACCGATAATGGACTAGAATATTGTAATAAGGAGTTTGCAACTTACTTAAATCGTGCTGGTATAATACATCAAAAATCAAATAATTACACTCCAGAACAGAATGGTCTTAGTGAAAGAGCTAACCGTACAGTTGTGGAGAAGGCTAAATGCTTATTATATGATGCAAAGTTAGACAAAAAGTTTTGGGCCGAAGCGGCCAATACTGCTGTATATTTAAAAAACCGTTCTATTGCATCAGGATTGGATAAAACTCCATATGAACTGTGGTATGGATCAAAACCAGACTTGAGTCACCTACGTTTATTTGGCAGCAAGGTGATGGTTCATGTCCCTAAACAGAAACGTTTAAAATGGGACAAGAAAGCCATACAGCATATTTTAATTGGATATAGTGAAGATATAAAAGGATATCGTGTGTATGACCCTGTCAAGAATACTGTCATCATTAGTAGAGATGTCATAGTGTTTGAAAATGATACAGATGTTGTGGAAACCAGTAAAGACACAGCTACCTGGATTACTAATGAAGTGACATCAAAGGATTTGGATGAGGAGAGTAGTGATGCAGTGGGGGTATCAACAAATATTTCAGAAATAAAAGACACTTTAGATTGCTCTTCAGATTCTTCAGAATTTATTGATAGTGAGGAAATGTTACCTGAAATTGCAATACAAGATGTTCCAGAACACGCAGTCCAAACAACTTTAAAACCTGAGCTGGTGACAGATGTACCTAGTATGCGTCAGAGAAAGCCACCTGAGCGTTATGGTTTTAGCAACATATGTGTACCTACTTCTATTCCAGCATCCGAAGAGATTGTGTTCTCAGAGGCTCTAGAGGGGCCCGAGAAGGAGCAGTGGAAGCGAGCAATGGCTGAGGAGTTGCAGTCGTTTGAGGATAACGAAGCGTGGGAGCTTGTTGACAATCCAGGTGATGTGACAATAGTGAAGTGCAGGTGGGTGCTTAATAAAAAATTTGATATTGATAATAATGTGAGATATAGAGCTAGACTTGTGGCTAAAGGTTTTACGCAAAAGCCTGGAGTGGATTATAGTGATACATTCTCACCGGTAGTGAGACATTCTACTTTAAGATTACTATTTGCTCTTAGTGTAAAGATAAGAATGAGTATTAGCCATTTAGATGTAACTACTGCTTTTTTGAATGGTTTTTTGAAGGAAAATATATACATGTCATTACCTGAAGGTTTTGTAAACAAAAGTGGGGGAAAAGTATTAAAATTAAAAAAGGCTATATATGGGTTAAAACAATCATCCTTAGCATGGTATGAGAGGGTTAAAGTTACGTTTTAATTAAATTAAATTTTAATAACAGTCAATATGAGCCATGTTTGTTTACAAAAATGAAGGGTAAAGTTAAAATTATAGTGGCGTTGTATGTGGACGATTTTCTTATTTTTTCAAACTGTGACTCAGAAACTAATAAATTAAAAAATGTGTTAAGTTCAGAATTTAAGTTAAAAGACTTAGGAGCTGTAAGACAATATCTGGGCATGAGAATAAATTTAGATAAAAATAAAAATGTTATTACTGTGGATCAACAACAATATATTGAACAGTTAGTTTCTAAATTTCAAATGTCTGATTGTAAAACACAAAGTACTCCAATTGAGCCTAAATTAAATTTAGAGAAGTCTTCTAATAAATGTTTACCTGATGTTCCTTACCAAAGACTAATTGGAAGTTTAATGTACTTAGCAGTGTTAACGAGACCAGATATTGCCTATTCTGTAAGCTATCTTAGTCAATTCAATAGCTGTTATAATCTTATTCATTGGAATTATGCAAAGCGTTTATTGAGATACTTACAATGTACTAAGAATTATTGTTTAAAATATTGTAATAATAATAAAAGTCTAGAAGGCTTTGTGGATAGTGATTGGGCTAGTGATGCTCTAGATAGGAAATCCTATACTGGATTTTGCTTTATGTTATCAGGTTCAGCTATTTCGTGGCAAAGTAGAAAGCAAAAAACAGTTTCACTGTCTAGTACAGAGGCAGAGTACACTGCACTATCTGAAGCTTCTAGGGAAGCGGTATACTTAAGAAATTTAATGTATGAAATTACTGATAGACTTTATGTAATTGATTTGTATTGTGATAATCAGAGTGCATTGAAGTTAGCTTTAAGTAACCAGAGTCATAACAGATCAAAACATATTGATGTACGTTACCATTATATTAGAGATGTAGTAAAACAAGAATATGTTAAAATTAATTATATTTCTAGTGAGGATATGCCTGCCGATATACTTACTAAAGGTTTATGTCCCATAAAACATTATAAGTTTATGGAAATGCTTGGTATCGTTTGTTTGTAATATATAATAGTCTATACCTATGTTAGATTGATTTTGACATAGTGGGGGTGTTATTACATATTATGTCAAAATAAAGTTGTAATAGTGTGCATATTTTATCTGTCTATGTCTATGGTAATTGTGATATTTGTTATCTATGCTTTTTAATAAAGTAGTCTGTTGCGAACAACTACGTGTTTCAATAATCTTTTATTAAGTTGGTTAGCGAGTAATTTTATTAGAATTTATTCTTAATACAATTGTTTGAAATATAAGTACAAATGTATATCGATTACAATTTTGATGCTACTCAAATTGGTCTACGGTAAAGTAAAACTAATTTCGACATTAAAATATTCTGAAGCCGTCCTTACTTATTACAATAAAATTCATACATAATATATGTTAAATTAAATATTAGCTTATAAATTAATCGTATTTCTGTCTTATATTTGTATGCAATAATTGTGTTTCTTCCTTTAATAAATATAGGAAGTTTTTTATAAAGATTGCAGCGTGTAGGTACCGTAAAGGATTTGAGTAGGAAATTCGTGTTACTTTTCGTTATGTCAAGTATCATTTTGAGCGCTTGAAGCGCTAAAGTGGGTTAAAAGGGGACCGAAGGTGAAAAGGTAATTTTGGGTAATGACCCATTTAAGGATGTTTAAGAAGGTAGAAAAAGTGGGTGTATCACGACGATGGTGGATTAGGAGCTACTTGATTTAAGTACCTACTAAATTAATATTTTATCACACATTTGTTAAACAAATATTAAACATATCTGTAGATTTTATTAATACTCTTATTTGTAAAGTATATTTTATGGAAGAACACGTTTACATGACGGAGAAAAGAAAGGACTGATTAAGAATAGTTTTAGTTATAAATATAAGGGTTTCGTTACAAATTTGAAAGTTTTAGCCAATAATTTATTGAAGTAGGGCACAGCAGGAAATATTCTGCTCAAAATTTGGAGCAGCCCAACTGGGGAAGCACCTCTACCTTACAGAAGATCACCACTAAACAATACTGCTCTCAAGTAATGTTGAGTTCCTGTGGAGAACAAGGAGGACAGAGCTCCTGGGGAGGGTTGGGAGTAGGGTCAGCAAAGCACTTGCGATACTTCTGGTGCGCCTATCTATAGGCTACGGTAAGTTCTTACCATCAGGTGAGCCGTACACTTGTTTGCAGACTTAGAAAAAAAAATTGAATATAAAACATTATCCGAATGATTGATTTACAGATGTGGTGATACTTTGTGAACTGTCATAGACGCAGATGGATGATGTAAAGACCACTCGCTTAAGTGAAGAAAGAGTAAGTAAAATAATGAAAAGTAATAATAACTGTAGACGTTAAAGGACTAATTAAAACTTAACCTAAACAATTAGACAAGTAACTGTAAAACGTAATAGTTTGCTGGCAACTGATGATACAGGAATAGAAATTGTTAATAGCAGTTATTAACTGCAAGACGATTGAAGAATTGTAGGAAATACGTTATAATCGAATCAAATTAAGGAAACATTTAGCCACAGCGATAAAAGTGAACAGTGAACTGGTATTATTCATAGTACGCTCTTTATCATGCTTTTCATTGCTATGGGAGGGTATGTTAATAAAATGATCGTAAAATAATTGTACAATATGATCAAATTATAAGGCATAATCAAAGTTGCGTTTACAACTACAATTATCCATTTAACAGATACCTAGCTTGGATGTAATGTCGAAAAATCTCATCAGTTTGCTTCAAAGGCATCTTTACACACAAAATCGCGTGACTCGATACCTTTAAGTGGGTATTTCAAAAACCATTGAACGACACAAGCAACAAGAAAATAGCGTTTTTATTTTATTGTAAGAGCAAAAATTGAGCTCATACATATCTCTTTCTAAAGTTGGGTAAACTTATAATCTAACAACTTAACTTATCTGGTAAAAGCCAGCAATGGCTCGACAGAAAAAGATAAGAACATTTTCATTAGTTTTTTACCTTCTACGCTCGCTTCAATTTCAATTGTATTATGATGTTGGGATTGCGTACCCTTTCAACGTTTTGCTAGCAGTATGTTATTTTAAATATAAATAATCGCTTACTCTCTCTCCTTTTACCACACAGCGAGACAGTCGTGATGGTCGCTCATTAAGTTCGAAAAGAGGCAATTCTGACATCCAAGGCGAGTAATTTTGCGAGTAATTCAAGTTTACCAATTCGACGTATAAGTCGAAAAATTCTCTGAAACTTTATACTATAACCAATTTGACATTAGAGTCCTTCTTTTTGTGGACATCCCTCGCAGTTTTACCGTTATCTGATATATTAGTGGACATTTTTAGTCACTGCTCTATTTTATAAAGTGCACGATTATCGATACAAGATCTAACGCGTTCGTCTTGGAATTTAAGCTCCGGCCAAACTTGCTTCAAGTTAGGTCGGTCGGTTTTGTAGTGAGGTTAGGCGTTCCAGTTCAAACCAGATAATGAATTCAAACTCTATAGAACATCGGCAAGATATCCAAATCTTTAGAAAAGTCACATTAATCCTAGAGCCGGAAGTGTTAAATATAAAATCAGATAATAAAAGTAAATCGCTAAATATGTTGTTATGAGAAAATTTGAGAGTGACTGGACCAATATGGATGATTTTCTTCTTTTACTTTTCTAATATTTTCTTATAGATCTTTACGGAAAGAATAGTTGACAACATTGCTCAGCAAATTAGTAAATTTCAGAAAATCTAACCATTATTTCAACGTTGACAGTTCGAAGGATAGGACAACGTCAGTTGGGTCAATTAGTACATTAATAAAATCTTTTAGTACATTAATAAAATCTTTTAGGTGGTGGTAAGTTTCGAAACTCCTATATACGAAATATATGAAGCGATCAAGCGAAATCGGGGTCAAAAGACTCCATTCAGCAATGTCGAATCTATTTGACGAAGTCGACCACATTAAATGGATAAGATGTCGCTTCCAAGCCGGAGATTCTTGCGGAAGTTCAGGACGGCAATTTATATACATAAATTATTGGGAAGATAAATTATATACATCAGAATCCTCTCGTCCCCAACCCGACTTAAGGATTCTAAAGCCATTTTAAACATTATATACGCCATGGCTATTCTATTAACAGTACTTGATTTAGATGGCTAGCAGTTTAGTACTTCATGTTGGTTTTTTATTCATGAAAGCCACCCTTCGCTTTAAGTTTCAAAAACCTTTGTATACTATTTTTTAATTTCGCTATTAATTCTAAACAAAGTAAATATATATGTATAACAAAAAATACAAATAAAATTAATAAATAGGAATTCTTCCTCTGTATAATATTAATATAAATTACCCTCGAAGTCAGATACATAGACCTAATGTACAATGTTCGAAAAAAATTAATATTATTTTGATGAAATATCTTTAGTAACGATTTATTACGACTGAGACAAATAAAATTAAATTTTACGAGCGATAAACGATTTACAGTACAATAAAAAAATTATCTACTTTTTATGGCTCGTTAATAAAATAATATCTATAAAATTAAGGTGCACATCCTGTCGGAAATTGTCATTTATTTTACCGCCAAAGATTTAATATTGAAAAAATGTCATGATACTGTAAGTATGCAGACTATAATATATACAATATTTTTTATAGCTAATTATTATAAATGTTTTTAAGAAATTGTTCCTGTTAAAATTAAAAATAAATTCAAAAATAATTATCACCAATTATTTGACTATTGTAAAATAATACCTATATATGATAAGATTAAGCTCACCTTATTAAATGAAGAATTTTTTAACGATTCCTTAAAAGTATTTAAGAATATAGACCCCAATAGTATAGTCACCCGACGTAAAAATAGCTGTATGTTACTATTACCGAAATACAATAACTTATATGGTAAAAGAAAACTGAGCTATATAATACCTAATCTTATAAATGAACTTCCTTTAGCTTTACGGGAATCTTTAACAACAAAAAACATAAAAAGATACCTAAAAAAATATTTTATTAATAATATACAATAACACCAAATCATAATTTGAATAAAAATATAACCGAATTAAATTAAACTGATTGGTCGGTCTATCGGCATACAGTTTAACCTATTGATGTGTAACGATTAGTTTTGTATAATTAATAATTGATGTGATAGTAGGATGATGTACTTCAAAATTATAACTAATATAATTTTTTACTAGTTACTAGTACTGATAATGTAGACAATACTGATGTCCGGTAAAACTCAAATGAGTTTATGTGGCATCTTATTATTAGTTATTATAATTTGTATTCTTTCATGTATGTTAATAAATAAATAAATAAATAAAACTACATTTTGAATTATAAAAACTGTAACAGATGATATGTCGTTTTTATTTTAAATTTTCGGCCCTAAAATGGTCATGAGTATGAAAATTCAATTTGAAATAGAGAAGAAGAGAATTAGAAAAATTTTTGTAAGAATTTTTCTGTTTTTTTTTTTTATTTTTTTTTTTAATGTAACCGTTAACGCTTACCAATGTTCCAACGAACGCGTCTCATTCACATAAGTTTGTATCTAAGATTTCTGTAAGAGCAGTGCTAACAGTAACATCGCTCGTCTTTCAGAGGAATTAAAGCACATTCGATCGTTGCTGTCCAAAATTTCTGTAAAACAAATCTAACAAAAACTTCGGTTTTACCATCGTTGACTTTTAGTCAGTCGCGCTTGAATTATTGACGAGTGTCGAACCAAAGCGTTCGCGTTTATAAAAAAATCGGCCAAGTGCGAGTCGGACTCGCGCACGAAGGGTTCCGTACCATTGACTAGGTACATTGATTGTAATAACGGCCAAAAAGCGGCTAAAAATCACTTTTATTGTATGAGAGCAAAAATAGGCAAAAATGACGTTTTTTGTATGGGAGCCCCCCTTAAATATTAATTTTATTATTTATTATTAAAGTAAAAATACAACTGAGTATTTTGTGAATATTTCAAGCGCCTACCTGTTGCCATTATTAATATCAAGCAAAAAAGGGCAAGAAAATCGCGTTTGTTGTATGGGAGCCCCCCTTAAATATTTATTTTATTTTGTTTTTAGTATTTGTTGTTATAGCGGCAACAGAAATACATAATTTGTGAAAGTTTCAACTCTCTAGCTATAGCCGTTCTTGAGATACAGCCTGGTGACAGACGGACGGACGGACGGACGGACGGACGGACAGCGGAGTCTTAGTAATAGGGTCCCGTTTTTACCCTTTGGGTACAGCATGCATGGAGCATGGAGAAATTGGGTCCGAGAGCACCGCTTATATTATTCAAATGGATAATCCGATTCATGCCACGTATTTAATACATTGGACCTATTTATAACACATCGGTAGTAGTAGATTTATCGGAAAATACGAAAAACCTTTGGCGGAAATAAATCTTTTACCTCTTTTTTCCGGTTGGGTTAGGGTTGGGATTCCGGTGTGCTAATTAATCTAATACAGATGATCAGGTGTAGTATGTCAGAGTATTGCAGAAAGCTCTATTACATTCTTCACTAAGCATCTCTCGCGGTTTCCCCTGTATTAACTTTATAACATTAAAGTTTTACGAAGCCACGAATTTTATAAGCGCTACACATATACATAGTGATGTATTAAAATAACATTATTTGCATAAGGAATTTTGCGTGGAACGAGTATTTCGTTTCCAATTTTCTTGAGGTTTTAGCATCTCTACATACATCTATACTAATATTATAAAGCAGAAAGGTTTGCTTGTTTATGCGCGCTAATATCATGAGCTACTAGTTCAAATAAAAACATTCTGTTTTATTATTAAAAAGTCCATTTACCGGGAAAGACTATAGGCTGTATAGTCTTTTAGTAAGATTTTCCTCAAATCAAAGCACATCTAGTACTTCAATAGTATAATAAGTAATACGAAGTTTCTGGTATCAACTATTATTAATAATGTCTTGTATACATTACATATTATTATATGATGTATAGAAGTATACAGAGGTCCAGATCGTTTTATCTCAATACAAACAAGGTCCGGTACAAGAGGCGGGACAATCTCGTGACAGCCAGCGATGTGTGGGCACAGTTTACGAGTGCAGACTTGCAACTGTTTGAATTACGATATGCGACTCTACTATAGTTACCATTATCAATTACGAGATAGGATAAAAAGGGACTACTTTTTTTTTCAAATACATAATAAGTACTAATAGCAAGTAATTATAATAAATAAAAAATTATTAAACTATTGAGTAATAAATTAGACTAGCCTGTCTGGACAGTTGGCAAGGACTCTGCTTTCCGTCCCGAGTTTGAATTAATATTGTTATTTATGTCTATTACATACGAGTATATTTAAGTTTCTTAAGAAGAGATGTACAAAGATCTAAAACGCAGTCGGTCTTGAAGTTATAAAAGTATCAATTAAAATACAATGCCTTATCCGTAACTGTATCCGCGTACACCTAGTATAAATATTTGAAAACACATGATACACAAAAGCACAGATAAGAGAAAGTTTTTACTATAATAACAATGTAAAATGACGTCATATATCTCATTTAAATTTGTCTTTAAAATTTATAACATATCCTGTGTAAATTAAATATTTGGCGACCCTATCACACGTGATAAAATAAGCCTACCTATTTTTATGCGTGTTGGTCTCAAGTTATTTTGTCCAGATGTTATAAACCAATGCCATAAAATGATAATGAGCTGCTGTACGTTGTTCTGTTGTACATTGGTTATGAAGGTTCAATATAATGAATATCACTGAAAGAGATTGGTTGTAATTTATGAAGTGAAACTTCTTTAGGCGCATGAGGGGTAAACATTTGTCAATGGAACGGAACCCTTCGTGCGCGAGTCCGACTCGCACTTGGCCGATTTTTTTTACTTTAATAATTCTTAACATGTAGGTATCAATAATTTAAAACACCTATAAATTCATATAATTATGTATAACTTCATGTGTAACATGAATGTCTCGCACACAACAGCTCTAATAGGATGAAAATTCTGTGTCAGTTTGGAAAAATATATAGACCATATCAAACATCAGTGTGGTGTATACAAACATTATTCATGTTCAGGGATCGAATCCGCATTTACGCCCAACAGACAATTGTTGTGACCACTGCGTTAATCTGTCGTTAGATATCGTTCCCTTAGTAACACAAAAACGTATCTCGATTTATATCAATTTTGAGTTAAGTATACCACCAATCTCAAAATACCAAGTTCTATTTAGTCACAAAGACACGTATCTCTATGTCATTTTTATTTCTAAAATGAAGGTTAACGTACCTATCTATATTATGCGTAAAACAGAAACTAACACAGAAACTTATCTGAAGATATGTCTGTGTGTAACTAACAATATCCGTAAAACAGAAACAGAACCAATATCGAGATACGTTTTTGTGTTACTAAGGGGACGATATGTACATCAGATATGCATTAACTTCACAGAACATTTCTTTGTTACTGATGTAATTGCATCTAAAATTTCACTTAGACATAACGTTGTCCCTAAATGGCTAAATCTAGAAATAGCTACAAAAAGTAGTTAGCGCATCGCAGGTTAAAATGCGTAACTGCCGATCGCGTGGGAGTTTGAGATTAAAAGTACGCGTTCTAATCTGGATTTTCAGCTATGTATGTATGTACCAAGTATAAGCTAATGGTTAAGTACTTTTTAAGTAAAGAAAGTAGCAAAAAATTCTCATTTGTAATAACCGAAAATTTCTCATTTATAATACTAGCTTCTGCGCGCGACTTCGTACCCGTGGAATAGGACTAATTCTGTCAAACATGATTTGAGCGAAACTAACCGTTTACGCCGCGGAAGCTCTCAAAAGGAAAAAACCCGATTTTGAAACATTCTTCATTGGTGCTACGCTCCTATTGGTCTTAGCGTGATGATATATAGCCTATAGCCATCCTCGATAAATGGGCTATCTAACACTGAAATAATTTTTCAAATCGGACCAGTAGATCCTGAGATTAGCGCGTTCAAACAAACAAACAATCAAACAAACAAACAATCAAACTCTTCAGCTTTATTATATTAGTATAGATTACTAGGATCGCTCTTCTGTCTAATTAAAGGGAATAAAGAACGATACAAACAAGCTCGTCCCAAGAATCTGACCTATCGTTTGGGAGTATGCCAGCGTTCGAATTGATATTTTACTGTTCAGCGGTAACTAATCAGTTTTCTCTGACATTAAACGTACCACAGAGTTCCAGTCGTGAAGTTCATAAATAATATTCTTAAAGGTACTGCAAAACGGTAAATATACCGCGACTGTTTTAACAGTGTCATTACTATTACTTTTTATGTTACTGAGGTGTTTTTGATTTAAGCGTTTTCAACAGTCAAGTATGTCTTAAACAAAATTTGGTCTATGCTTGTTTGGTAGAGACTACCGTTTCAGATTTCATCTTCTACTTGTGCCTCTCCACTACTGGAGGTTGGCCGTCAGCTCAGCGAATTTTTCGCGGTCTCGCGCCAAGTGAAATAGCTCTTCAACGCTAGCGATCTTCATCCATTCGCGGATGTTGCGCAACCAGGACTTTTTTCTTCTTCCAACGCGTCGTTTGCCCTCTACTTTACCCATCAATATAATTTGGAGCAGTTGATATCGCTCATGTCTCAAGAAATACTCGGCTTTTCTCTTCTTGACGGTTTGTAGTAACTTCCGGCTACTGGCGACGCGCTGGAGTAGTCTCACGTTTGAAACTTTCTGTGTCCAGCCAATACGGAGCATTCTGCGGTAACACCACATCTCAAAAGCTTCTCGACGCTCCTGGGTGTCAGCTTGCAAGGAGATCAGATCAGATTTCATAGGTGACATTAAATATTTGACGACGCCTTAGCCTAGCGGTCACAGCATTGGTTATTGCGCTGGCGGACGCGGGTAGATCCTCGCTCACGACAGACATTTGTATTGGCCATATAGATGTTTGTCGTGGTCTGGGCGTTTGTGCTTGTGTATTGTGTGTGTTTCCGGACCCCCGACACAGGAGAAAATCATTCTGGGGGCGATTGAGTGTGAAACGTTTATTATAATTATTATATGACCTCTTAAACACAAAATTTGTGTTTAATTTAATTTTTATTTATATTTAATATAACAAACTACCGGCTATTATGTATAACACATATTGTATATGCTTGTTTAATGAAAGAAATACTTTTGTAGATTTAAAACGCGGAGTGACAATGTGATATCTACCTATCTATGTTATTTTTAGACTACAATCTCCATATTTTAATGAGGCCACAGACTGGGATTAAACACGAACTGAAAACTCGCAGCTACTATGTACTGCCTATACCTACTGCCTGCTATATTAAAACAGAAATATAAAACGTACCACGTACGATTAATAAAGTGTTTCTTTTTAAACAAAAAATAATAATAATTTAGATTGACAAATATAGAACAATACACATTATTTGGGATAATTTTCAAACTAATTGTCAGATCTTAATCAAATTTATATGGAACCACATGACAAGCACCAGATTGCGAATAAAAAAAATATTAAAACCATCAAAATCGTTACGCCCAGTAAAAAGTTATGAGGTAGGTTACATAAGAAAATGCGGTCGAATTTGTCGTCCTTTTTTTGAAGTCGATTATAACATTAATTAATATATATTTGAAGCGTATTTATCAATATATAGCCTATCGGTATATAGACCATTTTATGTCTTCAAAGTAAGTTATATTTACTACAATACTAGCTGCGTCACACACACGTGTGTCTATGTGTTATTCTAGATCTTCAGATATCTATATACCAAGTTTCATTAAAGTCAGTCCAGTAGTTTTTGTGTGAAAGAGTAACAAATATACATCCATCCTCAGAAACTTTCCTATTTATAATATTACTAGGATCATTGAAATTGAAAGTAAACGCTCACGAACGTTTGCGAGGTGCTAAGTAGTAAACTGATTTTATGAGCGTGGCGATGACATTTAAATACTAAGGAAGATATGCTTGTATGTCTACGCTTTAATTGTTTTCTAAAAGCGTAACAACAATAATTTAGAAGCAATAATCTTGAAGCTATGAATAAAATCGTTGCTTAACGGATATAAGTGAACAGATATTAACATTATTTTATACTAGTTAACCTGGCGAATTTCATATCGTTATATTTCTTTTTTCGTGAATATTTTTAACTGAGGTAGGGCACAGCAGGAAATTTCCTGCTCAAAATGACTGGGGTAGTACCTCGACCTTACAGAAGATCACAGCTAAATAACACTGTTTTCAAGCAGTGTTGTGTTCCTGTTGGTGAGTAAGGTGACCAGAGATCCTGGGGGGCGGATTGAGGATAGGGTCGGCAACACGCTTGCAATGCTTTTGGTGTTGCAATCGTTTATAAGCTACGGTAATCGCTTAACATCAGGTGAGTCGTACGCTTGTTTGCTAACCTAGTTATATAAAAAAAAAAGAATATATCAGTTTTTTTTTAATTATCACAAATCTTGTCCAGACTAAACACAATGAAAGAACTGTCCAATTTGGTTTGGTCTTTCGAAAGTTAAATATACATTCGGTGATTGATTTTATTTTACTTAGATTTATATTCAATATTCATGTCTAAAAATTAGTATCATAAATAATTCGTTAAAATACGTATGTAACAAGAAAGAATTAAGGCTATATAGGAAACACCTTATGATCCACTTTAGTACTACTGTAGTGGTACAAATAGTTTGTAAGCGCTGTTAAAAACCGTGCAGATTATCTAGATATTAAACCGTTAAACGACAATCGACGAAAAAATACATATTATATATGGTAGGTATACATATATGAACGAAACCTGGCAGAGCAATAATAAATACATAAAGCAACATAATATAAGCATTATGGCACAGCGGTCAAATGTTGCGTACGGAAAGTAGGTTGTGAAGACCAAGAACCAAGGTCAGTCGAGCCGTCAAGTGACGACGTGAGGCATGAGAGACGAGCGGGTTAATTTATTTGCTTAGATAATTTATACTGAATAAATCAAACCAGTACCCTTCATATAAATACCTATTTTCTAATTATGTAACCTCTAAGAAAGAAGGATGAGGTACTCGACCTGCAAATAAGCATTACGTAAGATGCAATATTCAAAATAAGCCGGTTGTCAAAAGTATGCAAATTATAAGCATAGATTATTATATTAGAGATTAATATTAGCTATGGACGACTTCGCTTGGGCTGAGTTTTTTTTTTCAAGTTGTGGACAACCAAGGTAAGTTAAGAATTATCGCGTGTATTAACTCGATTTCAGCAAATTTACGTTTTTTTTTTTTGATTAATTGTATGTTACATAAATCTGTTAAGACAAAGCTTTCTTTTAGTGAACGTTATATCAATAACTATGAATATAATTTTTAATAATAAGAGAATAACTCATTTATAGCAAATTATACAATGGAACTCAAAACACAATTCTTTATTTTTATCTATACTAATATTATAAAGAGGAAAAGTTTATAACTTTGTTTGTATGTACGGGGTAATCTTCGCAAATACTGATCCGATCATGAAAATTCTTTCACTAACAGTAAGCTACACTATTCAGGAGTGACATAGGCTATATTTTATTGTAATTGAACAAAAAATTCTGTAAATAAGAAAAAGATAAAAATATAACTCCAAAATGGTATATATAATAACGCCATCTCTCGCCGTCATCTATCGCTATTAGAAGATTTTATTAGCCTATCGACGTCGTTTTCGGGATTTTTGATAGGTGGCGTTGGAGTAACATATTATTTATTTAAGTGCTATAAAATTTAGTATGTTATTTGGTTCTGTAATTTAAAATAATAAATACACGATATTATTACGATTTTACGCCCAACGAAGTGGGCACGGATCTGCTAGTTTTTAATATAAAAACAAATTATGCGAACAATTTGAATTTATAGGTCCTAAAAATCGAGTAAATTATATGAACATTAATTACAACTCATTTCAATTTATTTTGATAAGCGATACATAAAATAATAAAATAAACTTCGTAATATTTAAATTGCGTTCATTTTAAAAGTCAATAAAAACAACGAAGTAATAAAAACGTTAAGCATAAAGATTTAGTATCGCTAAACCTTATGGCTCGGGTCAACCGCAAACATTTTACGAGTTACGAGAAAGAACCTTTTATGGAACAATGTGATATTAAACAAAATCATTGCCTTTGCGGCGTAAACAATCTACAAGTTCTTTTCGGTAATTTCTTTTTGAAATATCTGAAGTAAAACAAGAGAGGATTAGAGTTTTATTTAATATCCTCAAAACACTGCATCCTTGCATTCACATTTTATTTTAAATTTCTATACTTTTTTATTACCTTTGCTGTTTCATAACCTTGTTCACAAATAGAGAAGAATGTAATATTTATTTTTAAGTAAGTAATTTTAATGAATCATAATATTATACCCTTCTCCTGAAGAAAGAGGCATAGGTATGCCCAGCTGCAGCAGTAGGATGTTACAGGATGAAACAACTAATGAATTGTATAATAGAAATATTTTTTTACATTAAAAGAGGTTATTGCTTGCCATCAATAGACAATTAAGTAGAAACAATAAAGCTTACGAGTAAAAAATATAAATATTTTGTCAATTTGTAAAAGTAAGTTTTATTTTATATCTTTACATTTTTTATTTTATATTCAAAATGTGGAGTAGCCCGACTGGGGAAGTACCTCGACCTTACGGAAGATCACAGCTAAATAATACTGTTTTCAAGCAGTGTTGTATTCCTGTAGTGAGTAAGGTGACCAGAGCTCCTGGAGGAGATTGTGGGCAAGGTCGGCAACGCGCTTGTGATGATGTTGTAGTCATCTATAAGCTACGGTAATTGCTTACAATCATGTGAGTCGTATGCTTGTTTGACGACCTAATTGTTTAAAAGAAAAATCTATAACCCGGTAAGGAGCAGCGTACAAGTGTTTATACAAACAATTCAAACGTCAGGTAGTGTTGACTTATAGCACACAAGTCTACCTACAGTCTTACAGTGGTTATTCAACTTGTTATTAGGTATTAATATTATCTGATTTCATTTGCGTTCTTTGATAAATTATTTTAAATTTTTAATCAATAAGCCTTATTCGTCAAACGTACTTCAAAAAAGTAAAAATAATTAACTCTTCAAAAAATATTCTAAGTGTGTATTTCATTATTTATCAATTTCTTTTGTTAAAATATTTTAGTCTCGAAATAGCGATGAAGTTACCAACCAGTGAAAAAAATTACATGACACTTGCATAAGTCATGAACATGATACAAGTACATTCGTTGGAAGTTGAAAAGCGTACAATTCTGATAGATAAGGAAGATTCACAGAAATAATTCCAACAAAATCATATTATTCAACGTTCTCTGACTCCAACGTGATCGTAATAATTGATTATTAAATTTTCTTTTTTCACACGATTATGCTAATCTTATAAATTACCATACAGTTTTCAAACTCAAGTGTATATTCGTTAAAGAACAAACATCTAATCCTTTAATAATAATCATTTCAAAGTAATGTATGCTTCGACACGCCCTTGGAGATTATAATAATACACGTCTATCTATATTTCATGCTATAAAGTTTGTCCTGTTATACACAGTCAATATTTGTCTGTCATACATATTCGTTTAGTTATGGACGATTTATTTTAATTTATATTATTTTACGATTACTAGGAATCTGCAAGCACAAGGCATTAAATTGTACATACATTATTTTGCATTGAGGTTTTAACATTTAAGACGAATGAGTCGTATAAAATAAAATTAATATTGTTTTACGATTTTCTAGTATCGACTCGTTTCAATCGCGGCCAGTCATTTCATTGGTCACGGGCACGATCCCCACGCACGGCCATAAACGATACGAAATCTATATTTAAACTCAGTATCTCACAACTAATTAACTTTTAATAAAGTTATTACTTTATTGCCAACGTTTATTATCTATACATATAATACAATAATACAATGACAGGAAAGTCAATGTATGTCCGGGATAAACTCAAAAAGTACTGCATGGATCTACTTCAAATTTGGCACGAATATTATTAAGAAGTCAGGTCAGAACATAGACTACATATTATCACGCTATCACCTACGGGGAACGAGCAGTGAACGCACGCAGACGACGTCGCGGGCAGCAGCTAGTATAAATATATTTCATGAAATCTCGTTATTACGCAAGACCGAACTCCGTTCAACATAAATAATGTAATGTCAAGAAAACGACCGATAACCATCTAAATTGGCGTCTGTGACCGAAAATTTACCTTTAACGCTGTACAAATTTAGTATCGACGGGACCGCGAAACGTTTGACATAAAGCCGCCCCGAAAGGCAAGCGACCAAAACGATGAAAGTAAAAAAGAAAGATTCGCCGAAACGAACGCGACGGGAGATGTTATAAGATCGGCAAAACGTAAAAGTCGTTTCAACTAACGAAGACGATGATCGAAAAAAAGGGGCAACAATGCTAAACTGTGACGACGATGGATATTAAAATAAAGCCGCGAATGCCATGCTCGAAGGGAGACGGGAAATATTTCTGCGAAGTTATTTACACAGTACGATGGACGATTGTGTTTACACTGAGTTAAGGCTGTTTGTTCGAACGTGACGTCATCGTTCATGTACACGATTATCTGAAATGGGTAATATGAAAGATTTTCACATTGATTAAGTAATATTTTATCACCGTTAATGTAATATCTATAGGTACCTGTGGACTTAAAGCTTGAACAGATGGTAACTATATTTATTTGCTTAAAATTAACTGCCCAGAACTTTGTCATTGGAAAACAAGTTTATAGAAGGTTATGTTCTAAAAGCATCATAGCATTCATCAGTAGTACTAAAAACAATAATACATATATAAAAAATAGTACTGAAAAAATAGACGCAGTAGACTATTACAGTATTTTGTTTTCTAAGCTGCCAACTATTTTTTACAGCTATTTATGAAATGTTGACAGCAAAAAGAAGTGGAATACAGCATGACATCCAAAACTGAAGATGAACTTTTCACCCATCTGGTTATTGGATCCAAATTATTTTAAATTTATTTTAGTATAATATTAGAAAAATAATCGCGAAACTGGCGTTGACTAAAAATTACTGTTGAAAAATTACCCTACTGTTGAAAAAATACACCTACAAGTTTAAAGATTAATATTAATACCTACCGACAGTCTTATCATATACGTCAGAGAATTTAAATACTAAAACCAGAATGTTTGGTGCCAGTGGCGTAGCTGCACTTTTTTTTAGATATCCTTTTTCTATTATGTTAAATTCGAAGAACAAAACAAGTATGTTTTTAGTACAATACATCGTAATACTTCCTCGATTACGGCTAGCTGCGCATTTAAGGTGTGTAACACGTCAACATTGTTTGTCCCATACAATATAACATAACATTGTAATTATATTTCCTGTTTCATGACCACCAACGTTCACAAAAAAATCTTATACTACAACCAGGTACTTCATACATACAGGTACAAAAACAATATTGCCAAACATAAACATCACAGCTTATGTTTTATTACCAAAGTATTGAAAATGCATTCATTTTATTTGCTCCTAAAATACTAAATATTTGGCCATTTTGTAAAATTTTTGGCAGGAAAAGAGTCCAGTCTAAAATTCTTACACCGTATTTTGTTATCAGATGGAGTTTTCATTTAGAGCCATATGTCTTGCAATAGCTCGTGTGTTGCATGTATTGCTACTAGACTCAAGCCTCTGGTTTTTAAGGAGAAGGGTTGAATCTTAATCCGCCATGCTGTTCCATTATTTTCTGGTAGCTATTCGCAACATTAAAATAAGTTGTTCATTAATTTAGAAATTTTATTGTTTTACCTAAAGGTCATTGACAGTTTGAGATTTAGTATACATATAAATTCTTGCCACATTATACATAACTAAACATAATTAGCAGATCACCACTATATGCTCAAATCAAGGGTTGTTGTTATGTATCGCAGTTTGATTTTTTATTTGTTAGAAGATAAATGTAGACCTATTAACAAAATATTTCTAAACGAGAATCGTCGACAGTCGAATAAACTGATAACTAAACCAAATATAAAATACCTATATGTAGTCATACTAACACTTTACCTTCGACATGTTTATATATTTAAATAGAAACAGCCAATACATGGTTTAGCCGCTTCATAATAAACGCGTTAAAGATATTTCATAATATTGAAAATCTAAAGGAAGATAAATAATCGAATGATGAACATAAACATCGAGTGTAAACTAAATGAAAGGAAGGATATCGATGCGAAATATACACGTATTATAAAGATGCCATGTTTTCTAAACATGATCGAGAGTTTATAAAAATACAAATCAATTATAGGATAATTATTTCATGAAATAATGAATTATTGAAGGACCTTTATGGTAGAGTAGCGCTGGTCCTCAAAACACTTACTTTTTATTTCAAATTACGTTTGAAGAGTTATGATGTGTACCTATAATAGGTAATGTAAAATAACATAGCATGTAAACTTTTAATTTATGATTTGGCACCCTTGCAATTTTTCAAGACATTAACGACCAAAGGGGTTTCATATTTCCTAAAATTTATATTTTTGTGGATTGTCAAGTGTCGTTTCCTTTGTATGTACAACTTTCCTTGTAACTCTTTTTTTATAGATCAAAAGTTGTACTATCAAAATTTATTGCAAAATATTAGTGTCAAGAAAAATTATAATGATACAGGGGCGACTTACTTTTACCAATATAACAAAATAATTTGGAAAATCCAAAAGTGCACGCCTCACACTTTTTTTTCACACACACGCGAATTGAAATTAATAATAATTGCCTAAAAGAGAAATCAATTGAATAAAATATTATTATTTTTTGTGTCGATTTTGCAAGATAAAATCGTTCTTATATGTTAAGGTAGGCACTAAATTATCGCTGAGCCTGCTTAGCTAACCTATCTTTTTCTCGTTCGCTTTGTCTAAAATCATAGTTTTGACGAACTTGAGACATTCGACATTTTTTTTGAGCAAGGTTTACATCATCCTTATTAGGAATTTGAGCAGAATAGATTCCACTATGTTTATTTCCAAGACAGCAGCATTCAGGTTTATTCAGCTCAATCATAACATCATCTTTATAATTTTTCAAAAGACTCATAATTTTTACGACGTTCTCTTTTATAATCACGTTGTAATTGATCACGTTTTCTTGCAGAGTTTTTTTTTTTTTTTGGCATTTTATATTATCGAAAATCTGTCGACACGTCACGAAATATAGATACAATTTTAACTTCACTGCCAAAAATATCAATAATGTCGCTAGATGCAGCAGAAGTTATTTAAAAAATAAATAATTTATGAAAAAGAAGAGAGGAAAAAAAATAGACGGTGATAATTTTTATGAAAGAAACCCAGAAAATCTTTCGAATTTCGTTAATATCTTTAAAACAGTTAAGAGTTCAGTCATAATAAGAAAAAGAGTTCATCCTTAGAGTGACTGGAGTATTATTCAAAAGGAATAATTACAATTAATTGGCGTCTCTACATATATAGACTTTTTATATAAATAATAATAAAAACCTCTTTTTATCATTTTTTCAATAAAAATATTTTTTGATAGTTGTCAAAGAATTTGATTTTAAGCTCTTCTTGTTAATAATATTTTACATTTTGCTACTTGATTCATTTTTATATTATAACAAAATAACAATTCATTAATAAAAAGTCTGCGGAGTTAGCGAATATTTTATCATCCGCTCATCCATTCGCTAAACCGAGCTCATTTGCTAAACTGGTGGTCATTCGCTAAGCTGGTAACCTCGAGCTTGAACGGCAACGCAGGCTTCGCAAGCATCACCGCAGACAGTTCCAACTCACTGAGAGCTATGCAGCATCTGGTTCCACTGGCCCGCCAACCGGCTATTGACCTTCGGTCTCGGAGGAGAGTAATGAGGCGTGTTTTTGTTAGTCGTCAAAGAATTTGATTTAAAATTCTTCTTGATAATTTGTTTTTCAATTTAGTAAGTAAAATTATGTACGTACCCGTATCACGTTATCTTATAATTATATTTTATATTTTGCTACTTGAATATATTGTTTTTCTATTATCTTATAATTATATTTTGTATTTTGCTACTTTTTTATATTTTGCTACTTGAATATTGTTTTTCTATCATTATTATTCTTCAATAAAGAGTCAGCGAAGATAGATAACATCTTATTATTTATCCGATCGTTCAATAGCTTATACATTTCGCTAAAATTGTTTATATTTTTCTAAAATTGATTACATTTTTTTGTTATATATATTAAAGGGCTTAATCTACCACGCTGTTCCAATGCGGGTTGGCGGATGCCTTACTATACATAATACGATACCTTACCATACACTTTCAATATCATTAAAGTAACACCTTACCAAATTTCGAATCGATAGGACATAAGGAAGGTAGTCAGATCCCCTCATCAACTAGAAAAAAGTACCACAGACAGTTACACAGATACACAGACACGTTAAACTTATACCACCCCTCGTTTTGTGCCGGGGTTTAAAAAAGAAAAAATATTTAACCACCCCTCGTTTTGTGCCGGGGTTTAAAAAAGAAAAAATATTTATGAAAGAAACCCAGAAAATCTTTCGAATTTCGTTAATATCTTTAAAACGGTTAAGAGTTCAATCATAAAAAGATATACAGTTCATCCTTAGAGTGACTGAAGTATTATTCAAAAGAAATTATTACAATTAATTGTTTATATTTTTCTAAAACGTGAAGACAACAAAAGGGCACAGACCAACGGACAGCTGACATATCACTTTTTAATTACGTTTTTTTTTGTTATAAATATTAAACAAAATGAAAAGAAAATACGCTGACTTTATAGATTAACATGTCTAGTTTCCGAAACAACCTTTTTTTTTAAATTTAGTGCCTAACTTAACGTATAAGAACGATTTTATCTTGGAAAATGGACACAGAGCCGTCTTTCGATAGTAAAGCACACCCACACGCTTAAGCGTGTGACGCGTGCAATAAGCGTGTGACGCGTGCAATTTGCGTGCAAATGTCAATAGAATAATCACAATGTTTTAGTGTTATTAACTACCAAAATTGTTTTACTATCTTTAGTACTGAGTACACAACCATTTTTAAAATTTTGCTATAAGCATTTCATAATAATGACTAATAATTGTGTTCATGTTATTAAAACTTTCGTCAATTTAAGCCTACGTAATACCGACGATGAAAAGCGAGCCAGTTACAAAGTATACTTTTCATCAAAGCGAAACTAGCCCGAATTCCCGCCAACTTTTTGCGGCGGCCATTTTTGTCCACGCACAAAAACATGGAGTTCGTGGCATAAGTGAAATT
Source organism: Melitaea athalia (assembly GCA_905220545.2). Taxonomy (NCBI): domain Eukaryota; kingdom Metazoa; phylum Arthropoda; class Insecta; order Lepidoptera; family Nymphalidae; genus Melitaea; species Melitaea athalia. The sequence continues at coordinate 4,012,900 of HG992179.1, forward strand.
TGTTGTCACGTGTTTTTTGACTGAAAAGTAAAAATTCCAGTGCTAGGAGATGGATGGACTAATCAGATGACGCAGTATAGTTATCACATTTCTCTTCCAATTTAATTTTTTGATTAATATCTATTGATATTACATTACCTGTCTTTTGTATGGTTAATATTGAGAGGTAAATTTATAATAAACATCGTGTGCTTCAAACTCTCAAATGCTGGTTCACAGCAAAATCATAATAACATTATCTACTGTTCCCAATTACTCGCATAAATCAATATCAGCGTTCCTACAATAATTTCTAGGAATCTCCTGGGCTCGGCCACTGTTTCGAAAATTCACAGAACTAATATAGGAAACGGCGCTATATTAACGACTGACTAGGCTTATTTATACCAACAACGAGCTCTGATATAAGGATTTAGACATCTTGTACAACATTGTTAAGACTTACAAACATGTAAAATATAATATTTAACTAATTATTTGTGATATTATGATATTATAGCTTAATTTAATTTATCAACAATTCGTTTAATCGATTTATTTTAATAGATTTTTTTTGTGTATTTTAAACTCAAAAACTACGAAAATTTCTTGCACCAGAAGAATGCTATGTTCTCATTAAATGACAGAGACCATTTTTAAAGTAGAGAAAACAGAAAAGCCAAAATCGTGTAATACATGCGTCCAAAGTCGCGGCATAGTGCTAGGCATAAAATAAAATTGTTAGTCGGAAGAGACAATTTTGATAGTTCGTGTTTTATTTTTACTTTTTTGACAATTCTTGTGTCAAAAATAAATAAGTAAACCCTTAACAATGGGAACCGAACAGTCGAACTTTAATGTCATCGATGAATCAGCAAATTTTATAAGAATGAAATTCTTTATAGATACAATTCAACATACAATTTTATTCTGTAATTTCTTAGCGGTTTTTGTAGATCATATTGTTCCTAATTAAAAGCGACACAAGTTATTACTTGTCTCTACTTTGTTAAATTGTTATTATGTTTTAAATGATTGGAGTCGATTACAGTAAATATACAATGATGAATTAACGGAGACGCGTCATTAATGAAATATATCTAAATACGTACATTTTTCCGAAAAAAAAACGACATTCATTTAAATTCCAAACAAATTAGCATTTTCCTTCTTTTCTGATAGATTAAACTGTCAAACGAGGGAGTCTTAACTAAGCGCGTCAAGTATTGACCGCGGCGGAAAACATTTTGAAATCATATTTGAGGGTGAAATTTGCTCTACTTTTTCAGCTTTTATGCCATGTTATTACTATACTATACTCGTTAAAAAATCTATTTCTATAATAATTGTTTCGTGTGCATAGTTAACAGTTTCACTTTTATGGTGCATTTTGTTGCCAAATACATTTCGCTTCTACACACTTTTGTTATTTATGTCCTATGCCAAATATATGATTGAATTTTAATAAAAAAAAATCAGTTGCAAGTAAAAATTCCAAGTCTTTTCCTGTTATTGGTTCTGTGTCAAAAATACTTCGTAAATATATGACTACCCTCGCAAATGATTCATCGGATGTATCTCCGTCTCTTTCTAGATTCTATCGAATACCTGGTGTTATTTGTCGTGTCGTCGTTTACATTTCAATACGAACGGGAACCGGAAATTGGTTACCAAGCACTGTGAACGTTCCCAATGATTTGTATCGGCTTGCGATCACTTGGGGGTCATGAGAACTTTCTTGCTATTTTAGACCATATTTTTACATTTATAGAGTCCAAATTCGATTATGGTATTTTGAGGTGTGTCATGACCGTTGCTGTTTTCAATGGAATTTTGGTTTATTATCATGTATGTGTAGATGAAGCGTGAAGAACCTTTACAGGATTTTGTAATGACCAGATAATAGTTTCGATTTTACGTATAATAGTTACGTATCTAAAAATCTGTGATGTATTTGAAATTAATGTTGTGAATCGAAGCGGCAGTGTGTTTAATAATGGTCTGAAAATGCGCACATTTACTGTTGATGTAGATTTAAAAAAAAGCAAAATGAAAAAATATTTTCAGTCAATTATTGTTAAAAAAACTTTGGACGCCCGGATTGGTCAGGAAAGAATGTATGATAACTAAAACGTATTAGTAATATGATTATTGAACAGTCATAAAATAAAATAAATCATTAGTTTCAATCGAATCGAACTGAACATTCAAACTGAACAGAGTACAATTATAATATAACAAATGAGATTTGATGAGGATTGACAATAGGGATTGACCTATCTTATACTGCTCTACCGAATATTATTTACAAGGCAAGATAGGTACTATGGCGCGAGGAAGCTCCTACTGCTACATTTCTTAATACGAGTGAAAGAATCAGCAGTCAATATGAGTTCCTTCTTCCTCATTCTTAGTTCTATATATATTAAACTCCTTTATTCTTTTGACTAGTAACGTATTTGTAGTTGATGTAATGAATGATATAGATAACTAAGAGACAGTGGGTAATTCACAACAGATGAATCGTTTGTTTTTTGCAAACCATCATCAATACAAACAAATTGTTGTATAACACGTTTCGTAGCATCAAATAGTAACACGCAGCAAGTAGTTGGTTGTTCGGGTTTATATATGGGTGCAGGTTTCATGAATAGTTAACAGATTGGCTCAGAGCCAGAGCGAAATCTACTTGGTTCACAGCGCAGGTCTTTTATTGCATCAGGTGGTAGTTTCGAGTGTCTTATTGATTGACGACAAACACTTCGTTGACGTGTGAACTTGGCCTAATTGGTCCTACTGAGTCTGATACCTGCATTGGTATCTATTCGTTAGTGTTAATTATCATTGTTAATAATTTTATTATTCAAATCCAATTTATACATATATTGAATAAGTATAAAAAATTTAAGTAGTGGAAAGTTTAATTAAATTTTTTTTATAAGTTCAATCATGTCGAAAGATTATTAATCATTTACTTTAAATTTAAAAATTCTCGTTTCTGTCTTACCGTTCTCACGATTCGAATCGCTTTATAGCACTTGTAATTTACTATTTTATGATGTACTAGATGGCCCGGTGAACTTCGTATCACCAACATATATTTGTGAAAAATATACAGAAAACATTTTCTGAACGCACCTATAAATATTTGACAACCAATTGACAACGTCTTTGACAAAAGACATTAAATTTTTTCCCGCTAGGAACATTTTGTATTGGAAAATTAAATCGTCGTTTTTAGTATTTTCCGTTACATATTATTTATGGTTCTCACCGTTTAAACCTTCCCTGAACTTCCAAAAATATTTCAAGATCAAAATTAGCCAAATCGGTCCAGCCATTCTCGAGTTTTAGCGAGACTAACGAACAGCAATTGATTTTTATATATATAGAATAATCAATGACCTTTCCTATAAAACATTACAACTGTCTTTTTTTTCTTTTATTTAGGAAACAAACTTTATAACATCAATATACAGAAATACAAAACACAATAGTATCACTTAACCAAAAATAGTTTCCGATGTTAAAAAAGAACATAATCTATACTAATATATAAAGCTGAAGAGTTTGTTTGTTTGGTTGTTTGTTTGTTTGTTTGAACGCGGTAATCTCTGGAACTACTGAGCCGATTTGAAAAATTCTTTCAGTGTTACATAGCCCATTTATCGAGGAAGGCTATAGGCTATGTGTCATCACGCTAAGACCAATAGGAGCGGAGTCCAAGCCGACGAAGTCGCGCGCTTAAGCTAGTAATATAATAAAGTTAAGAGGAAATGCTTAACATTAACAGTTGCATATCAAATACTTAATAATAATACTTAAAAACATTACTACAAATTGATTAAAGGAATTCTAAAAGAAATAAGGGCAGGACATCTTAATTACTTATATAAATTACGTAACACACTTTATATTTATTTTGCGCATGTTTCACTTTCTTTGTTTCGTAACTAAGGTCCTTGACCTAGTGAAATATGAACACCGATATCAAAATAAAGAAATCTTTCGCGACATTCAATCACTCACTTCCCTACAAACCTACTTCGTTACAACTTATTTAGAATTCGTCGCGCGTAGGTTAGTAGGAGCAAACGGAACATGGAAATAGAGTTCATATTAGTTTAGTAATAGCGACCATAATCCTAGCAATACATTTTCATATATTTAAACCTATTTGTAGTGGACACACATATGTGAAAAAGATTTCAACCTTATTACAAATAGAATAAGTGTCATAATATGAGTGTAAACGTGTTAATGTGCACCTTCGTACACGTCAAATGTTTGAGTTTACCGTCTCGGTGCACATCACGTGACTCGAATAGCGGAACGATTTTAAATCGATAATTGTGTTCGGTTTGCGATTCCTTCGATTGATGTTGAATTAATTCGATTTGTAGAATTGAGCCTACAAAAAATGTAATTAGCAAATTTGATATTTAAAACAAAAAAAAGTGAAAAAACGATTTAAACAAAACTTCGACTGGTTTAATATATATAGTAGGTAGTATAGAAGTTTTACAGTACTAAATAGTAGTTTCAAAATGTTTTAATCTCGGATTCAGACGGTATTCGTCTCATGAATAATTTTATTTCGGCACATTATATTACCGAGCGCGTAAATATTTATACATCGAGCTTATGGAATAAATTACTGTCACATCGTTGATGTAACTCCGTGACGCTTTTAAAAAAAATTCGAATATATTATTTTTATGACGATTATGATAATATAAATAATGGTAAATGTGAAACATTTATATTTTTAATGCAATTCAGTAACGCCTTTACGACTTTATTCATTAATTCTTTGCTCGATTTGTTCACATACGAAATAAGCGCGTTTTTTGCTTTAAAGCGAATCGTAATTGCTTATTAAACGCAGGCTCTATATTATTTTTTCTTTTTCAATATTCTTTATTATTTCATGATCATTAAAAGGTGTTATTACCTCCAGTGTGTAATTTGCATGAGTTCGCTTAACAGGATCAAAATGATTATAACACGTTGAAAAAAATAAGATCACTATAATTTGCAATTTATAAAACGAAAATAAAACCAATATGAACATCTCGACCAATCAACGAATTGGTTATCTATATAAGCTTGACGTTGACAGATGCGACTTTATACCCCACTACCAATCAATTGTATGTAATTACTACTTAATATTGCATCAAATATTTTTAATATACCTTAGGCTATTATTTATCGCTGTGATGGTTTATTCACGCAAATTATGTATCAAAAACTTTTTGGAAGCTTTTATTTCTTTGTATCATTATTTTTGTCAGGTAGATCCTGCCTCGTAATTAAATGTTTATGTTAGTTCCATTTAAAAAAATCTAGAATGCATTTAGATTAAATCGTTTTATTTTTTTTTGTTTTTGTGTTACCCACATAATATGACGAAATTATAAACATTTTTAAAATCATATCAAAATTTTTTCTCGATATATAGGGGGAAGTCCCCTAGTGGCGGACACCTAAGGTTTTTTATGCATAAAATAAAAAATATTTTCTGGAATGTATATTTATTTATGACTTACAGTAGCTAACAAAGATAGAAATAAAATAAAATTAAAAAAAAAACAACCTCCGCTCAAAATATAATTAATACAATTAATCAAACTTTGGTAACAAAAAATATAATTTTAAAATGTGGCACCTAGTACCGGACGGGTGCTTTTGCCATACCGGACATTTCAGAAGAGTCTGCATCGATCGCGTATGTAGCCATCTCCACACTCTGGAAAGTTTGCACATGCTTCACGTGTCCATCCAAGACACGATAAGCATTGGATCCAGTCTTCGATATATTACACTCATTTCCTTGGACAAAACCTTATCAATAGCTGTTTACAAGCTCTGTGGCTCCCACGATCCTTTATTTTTCTTATCTTCCGTTTCGTTTCTCTTCTTTTGTCTATACCTTAAAAGAAAATTAAATTAATTAATTAAATAACGTAAACTGTTACAAGAAATAAAATAAAAATTACTGTCCGGTGCTAGGAGACGACTTAGTGTCCGGTACTAAGGGACAGACAATATCGTACATTAGGTAGTACCTACTGAAATGGTTTCAAAAATCAAACAAAATTCTATCGGTTTACCGATAACAATCAAATGCTACTTCAATTATCAAATACCATTAAAATATAAATGCATAAATGTGCCAGAACTACTTACGTCGATCTTACGTGACGCCGCGCGTTCCCGCCAAAAACAACACAAACCCTCTCCTGCTGCGGCCTTGCGCGTCACGGGCGAGCTGCAGCGCGTGATCCTGTAGCTATGTACCCCCTGCGTCCCTTTCACTAGTAGTTCGAATCGAACAGGATTATACTTGCTTGGATAGTACGACTGTCCGGTGGTAGGTGCCGTCCGGCGTTACGGGACTTCCCCCTACATATATACCTATCCCGCTGGATCGAAAATATTTCGATATGATTTTAAAAATGTTTGCATTTAGGTTAGCCAATCATAAATTGACAAATGCTTTGAAATTACCTAAGTAATCATTTACGTTCTATTGTTTAAAAAAATTTCAACTTTTTATCAATTTATTAAAACGTCCCAATCCGTATTTATCTTATCTTAATAGAGTATATAATATTTAAAATTTAAGTATTTGAAAAATGTTATTACCAAAAAATCTAACACGCTAGTTTTATTTCAATCAGATTACAACTTTTCGCATGAACCATTAAATTAACAAAGTTTTTCTCATTACTGTTTTAATGTGATATAATTTGTAACACGAATAATACAAAATAAAGGTTATTTTCATTAAAATAAATGACATCGGAACTAAATAAAATTGGAATAAAATCAGCTCCCTATGACGTTGACGGATGCTTCCACTTACACCCTCTCCACTAAAATAGGTTTCGACGTTAATACACTTTACACTGTTTTATCTTTCGGTTGTTCATAATAAAGAATTTAGCTTTACCATCCACTGCGAATTACTACACAGTTTAAACGCCTACGAGCTTTAAGATTAAGTATTAATAAGATGGAATAAAAAATTAGGTACACATGTCAGAAGTGAAAATAATTTTAACTACGAATTTAAATTAATAGAATAAAACTACGTGAAAAAAAAAGCCAACGTCAGGCGGTGTTCCGAGGCGGTCAACCATCCAAGTACTGACCATCCCTAACGGTGCCGCGTTACCGGTCGCTCAAATTTTACCCCATATGCGCCTAAAGAAGTTTCACTTCAAAAAAAAAAAAAGAAAAAACGGAATACATTTTGAACCAACTCGTCAACTTAGCCAAGTTGACTCGATTGCGAAGTTGTCAGTGACTATATTCTACGATGGGGTTGCGGGTCCCGCCTCGAGTCTGGGTGTATAATTATAAAATACAGTAAGTTGCACATTTTGGAAGAGACGATCTTGTCTTAAAATTAATCTTAGCAATATTATTTCTGCCATTCATCATCATTCATCCATTTTTGTTACGTTTAACAGAGAAAAACCTGTTCTATCGTTTCAATAAAACAGCTACTAATAGATAAAATCATCGGACCTTTAATAGGTACTCGATGTTCTAGTTTAAGATTGTAATAAAAAATAAACTTGTTTAGTCAATGAAGCTATTAATAATCTGCAACGGCGCGCATTAAAGACAAAGATGGTGTTTATTAAGAGTGTGCATAATGCAAAATTACCATCTTCTATTTGTTTTGACATGAAAAGTTCCAGACCAAATCTTAAAATAAAAATATATGACAAACTACGTGATATTTGCAAGGGTTGACCTTTATCAAAAACATAAAATAAGGAAATTTCCTCGATAAAATATAATCACGAAGTAACCTCTAATTTTTATATTTTTTCTATTTATACTCGATATGGTTATGACCATTAAGACAAAAATTTGATAATTAATTACATTTAAATATGAGTAAAGGCTATGCTTAGGCATTTAATGTAATTACTTTTAGTTTCGGAATTATATACAAAATAACATATTTGTCGTTTTTTACATTCGTAATGCGCTCAAAACTATATCGTCTATCGCACTCTGACACGAGGCTTTGTGTATATTTTGTTTCATCGGGCGCGCGGGTGAAATCTGATTTTTTGCTCGCCTTATGCACGCTCTTAAACATTGGGTCAAGCGAGTAAGGGAGAGTTATGTAGTGGGACCGCATGCATTTTCAGAGTTGTGATGTGTTAGCAATGAACATCTATTATGTTATGGACGTTCTGGATCCTTTCATATGCATCGAGTTGAAAACTGAATTTGATTTAGGCACATAAATATAAATTCAAACCGTACTATAACATTCAAGGCTATGTATATATATTTAAATTTTTTGCAAGAGCTGAAATGGTCTCGTAAACTATATTCGACGGTTATGAGTTAAAGTAAAGGCCAAATACAGAACGAGGATATCATAGCGAGAAAGATTCTGAGACATGAATGTCTGCCAAATAGAATTGGACTAAAATGGTAGATTGGGGACTATACCGGAACTTTATCCTTCATAGGAAAAAGGAACCAGGCGAGAGCTTTGAGGCATAAAATATTTTGGATATCATTTACGCAGAATGTAAGATTAATTTCCTTAATATAGAAAAAGGTGAATTTTTATACTTCATTATGAAGTAAATAAAACAGTATAAATAAATATAAAACATGCATTCGATAAGAAAAAACAGATCCAATTACAATATAAATGTTCATCTTGAAACTAGATACAAAAAGCATAATGAGATGCTGTGAGAATGTCATCTGGATGTAACAGATGGGAAACAACAGTAGTAGCATGCCCATATCGGTATCTTAGGGATATCTGGTTCTAAAAAGTGCAATTATTAAAAGAGTTATTGCAATTATTAAATTTAATGTTGCAAAAAAAAAAAAAACTATTTTTTTAAAACTATTCTCTCTATATACTTCACTCGTTAATAAAATTTTAACTCTTTACATTAAAAATTGCAGTTTTACAGAACCCATAGCGTGGGAACTTGGCTGGATTTTTAACTTTTTTTTTTGTTCCTTAAGCTACTAAGCTCAGCTAGTTGGTAACTGTGAGACCAAGTCTACGATAAAAATAATTTTCATTTTATTTACCAGTTTGTGGGTGTCGTTCTATCTTCACTGTTTTATTTTCAGATGGTCGGGTACCTTACTCGGAGGTATCATATTTATATTTGTGTACTTCTAGCTAGATTACTTCAACAGGTGTGGATATAATTTTACATAATAGCGGCAGTAACTTTGCACATTCTTTTTTTACTTCGGTTTCGCTTGGTGAGTGTTTTTAAACAGATTCGTTTGCACTTGCATATTTAGAGGCCTAGCTTTTAGTTAAAACAATCAAGTGCGATCTTAAGAAATCGATAATTTTACTCTTTATATTTTTAAAGCTAAATTTGTAACCGAGTTACTGTTATTTAGTACCTTTTAATTATTTATATTCTTTTTTTTTTAATTTACCTCGGTCATAAATATTAAAATTAAAAACAAATTTATTAAAATAAAGATACATATAATACATATATTACTGTTTTGATAAGTTAATAAAAATAATGAAAATTAATGATTGGTTAATTTCGTATATGTATATCCCCATACTATGGCGGCATGGGCCCTCTTTAATCGTAATGGAATTTGCAGTAATTAAGAATGAAAACGCATATCTAGATTTCACTTAAGTCCTTATCATTCCTTTTAAAAGTTAATTTATTACGACTATTCTCGGAGATCGAAAGCGAATTTATTACGATTCAAGTTATTGTGCGATCAACAACCGCTCTGACGGTTTAGCGGGTTCGATTCTCGCTCGGGAGAGATAGTTGTTGTACAAATATTTCTTTCCGGTTTGGATGTCTGTCCATGTGGGTCTCTCCACCGTGCCTCAGAGAGCACGTAAAGCAGTCGGTCCCCGTTGTTATCATAAATACCTAATAGCGATCGCTACTCATAGTTGGGAATATATCCGACAACCCGCATTGGATCAGCATGGTTGATTAAGCTCCAATCCTTCTTCTACATGGAGAAAGAGGACTATGCCCAGCAGTGGGATGTTACAGGCTGAATCGTGTATTGTGCGATCAAATGTAAAAAAGTTTATTTTTAGTGCGTTACAACTTAGAACGATAATTATTAGAGATGAAACGGATATCCGGTAACTATCCGGTATCCGGCCTATCCGGCCTTGTTTTCACTATCCGGCCGGATACCGGATAGTAATTCAGTATCCGGCCGGATACCGGATAGTAATTAAGTTTTTTTTCAGCCTGTAATATCCCACTGTTGGGCATAGGCCTCTTCCCCTATGTAGGAGAAGGATCAGAGCTTAATCCACCACGCTGCTCCAATGCGGGCTGGCAGATATATTCCCTACTATGAGTAACGATCGCTATCAGGTGTATAACTCGCGTCATCTAAAAATAACGCTGAAAGAAACTGGAGGGAGTAAGTTTGCGCATGGGTCGCATCGCGCACGAAAGTACTACGCCTATTGTTTTATTTTTGAATTAGCCTTTCCCTCACGGCTTCGACTAATCGTTATTGGTGGGTAAAATAAAAAAAATATAGATAGAATATAATTAAATAGAATTATAAACATGTTTGATTCAGTGTAGAATGTTTAATATAATGACAAAAAATTCAAATAATGTTATGAAATTCCTTCCATTAAGTCATCGTGGGTGTCGTTCATACGTTATTTTAAATTCTTAACTGCATTATTATCAGCCTCTCTCTTAATAAAACACTATACATTATAAATCATTTTTCTCACTTCCCTATGTAAAGCTATTTCGTAATTTAAGACTTGTGCGCGAGCGATTTTGAGTCGACGTCGAACTGTCCAACCAATAGCACCCCGGCAAGCATGCGGCGAGTGATACACACGCCTCCCCTACCTCATACCATCGGTTAGACCGATAAATCGTTTCTGCGCAACTTGAAGGCCAGCGTTCTTTTTACATGACGCGAACTATACATGATAACAACCGGGACCGACGCGACGGCTTAACGTGCTCCCCGAGGCACGGTGGGGAGACCCACAAGGACTGCACAAACACCCAGACCACGGCAAGCATTTGTATGGCCAATACAAATGTTTGTCATGTGTGGAGATCGAACCCGCAACTGCCAGCGCAACAAGCACAATCCAGTGCTGTGACCGTTGCGCCAACGCGGCGTCGCGTCGTTCAGTATACGTCACATATATTTTAAGTAAAGATGAAACGGATATCCGATACCTGTAAACCTGGATAAAAAATATATATTATTAAGTAATTATTTGCTTTATTTAGTTAGTCTTAGTATCACTTAAGAAATATAATTAGTTTTAGTTGTAAATTTTTAATCACACAATAGTAAATGAATGTAGAAAGAAAATGAATTAATTAAATAATTAGTACTCATACTGCACTAAGGGCAAATTATGGTAAATAAATGTATACTAATTTCTCTGCATTGAGAATTTGAGAGGTAGCAAGTGGTTTCACTTCTCTTCATAAAAAGGCCAGCTTCAGAAAAAAGTCTTTCACTGTACACACTGCTGCAAGGTGCTGAAAGATAGATTTTGGCAAACTTTGTTAAATTTCACCAAACAGCTAAGTTCCGCCGGATATCCGGCGGCCGGATATCCGGCTATCCGGCCACGTGGTTGGCCGGATATCCGGCTATCCGGTATCCGGCCAAACTGCTATCCGTTACATCACTAATAATTATATAACCATTTATCGTACGTATAGCGTATAGTATTTCTTTATTTGGTTTCGAATTTGATATACCTTAATAATGCCTATATGAAAATGTTGCAAATACTTCAATCATATATCTATTAATAGTCACATTTTTAAAATGTACACAGATTACACCACGCAGGTATTATAGTAATAACGATAAAATACATACCTATAATTATTAATTACTTATTTAGTTTTTTTTTTTTTATTAAATGAAAACAAGCCCTCGCTCGCCTTCCACCAAAAACGCGCGTTTATTTACAAATGAAAAAAGAACAATAACGGTTTTAAAAAGAAAACAATAAAACGTTCTTACATTAATTTGTGGGCAAGTTAGCATATGATCTCGAAGCAACATCCCGGCAATTACAACGTGATTTATAACTTATAAATGTAACCATTAAGTTGTATGGAGATCCGACATTGAAGATGTTAATTTTGCTTTTGAGATGGATTAATTTGAAACCATTTCGCCCACCTACAACGTTAAACGAAAAATATATTGTCGGGTAAAATGGCGAACTTTATATTCAAATGTATTTTGACCAAAAGAGTATTTGTTTTTTTATTATATAAGTGACTTTTATGTTAATTTAAGTTTAAAAATACTGGAATAAATTTCAAACAGTCGAAACTCAGAAAAAAACTGACTTCCATAATAAATGAATTTTCAATTTGAATACATTACTTAGTGATTGATTAAGTTCCAACCTTTTTCCTATAGGGACTATGTAGAACGTTTACGGTCTGATTTAAATCCGAAAGTTCAGAATCATAATGTGTATTGTATTGTATATTGTATATAAACTAATAATTACAAAAAAAAAGATTACAAAAAAATGTTACTTGAAATGGAAACTTCAAGTTTAAGCCGGTTAAAGCCAGTTTTTCAGTACTTTTATATAATGCACTTTTAAAAAAATATTTCTTGGTAATTTAAAAAAAAATATTTTAACCACTAAAAAGGTTTGCGACTCCAGACGAAGATATACTATTAAATAAAACCAATAATCAATGACGGATTTAACAAAAAAAAAAAAAAAAACTTTCCGATTGAGTAATAAACAATTGAAGATGTCATTAATTAAATTTTATTTATTTTCAGTTGATTACTGAGAGGTAGCAGCTTGATGATAGCTTTCAATTTAATCGTCTGGCGATTGAGTTTTTATAGTTTTAAAATGATCATAATTAAGATTGAGATTAATTTATTCCTTTACTTGTAATGAAACTATAAAGGGAGCGATGTAGTCGTTTTTCAATACATTTGTTGTGGATCCTGTCCATGTTGAGTTAATGCTTTATAGATTTGCTCATTTTGTTGTATGAAATAATTAATTCTAGACGACTTGTAAGCAATTTTCGATTTCAATCTTAAATCAAAATGTTTTATGATGATTCATAAAATCAATTAAGTATATGTATTTATATTTTATTAAGTTAGTAGTTATTTACCTGGGTACTTAAAGATAAAAATAGGGTTTCATGAAAAATGATTTTTATTTATTTACGTTTTGCGTTATATCCTTGAGTCTTGATTACACTTGTAACAGTAATAATTATGAAGACAATAATTATTACGAAGTCAATGCTAGGCGCAGGCTCAAGAACAGAAATTACTATGTAATTAAGCTAACTACTAATAAAATAAAACAATATGAAACGTTATCTATTTTAACAACCAAAGAATGGCAGGTCAGTTGGAGAAAAGTCTCTGCTACTAGACAAAATAGTACGTGACCTAAAATAAAAAGTACAGAAAGCATCGACATTTAGAACCATTAGTCCAAAGAGCTGACGATTCTACGTGATATTTTTTAAAGAAAACGAGAGATAAAATGATAGTTTTAAAAGTCGAATATGACCTTCGAAATTATTTTGTTTGTTCTCAATAAAAAAAAAAACCGACCACATTTTACATCGACAAGTAATAAAATGAGACAGTCATCATTAATGAAATACTCATTATTAGGTATAGGTAACTCAAAAACTACCTGACAGATAATCTTACTCAAGAATAAATGGGACGTGACCAGCACCAGCTTTTGAATACAAAAAACAATTTTAAAAATCGGTACATCTACTTCTCCTTTTTTGAAACCGGTTAATAAACTAGACAAAATATCTGATAAACAAGTTCCTAACCGCTACCGTCTAGCCCTAAACAAATTACGCGACCATTCAATTTGTCCAGCGTTTAGTATTTATATAGGGTCTAGTGAAATATTCTGCATACGTTCAAGTTCATTCATTACCGAGATAAAGGGATTTACGAGGTACGTTGCAAGTTTAAAATTTAAATACCTTTGAAAAGTATACAAGACTGACCGGGTCCGGGCTATTTTTCAATACACAATACTACGCACGTCGTAGCAAATCAAAGGCAATTGCATTATCAGACAAGAAGATGTATGGTTTGGCGATGGAATAATGAGCACTATTTGGACGAGCAACGATTTGGAAGGATATCTTGATAGGTAATTTTCTAAAAAACAAATTAAATATTAAAATATTTTTCAAAAGCTCATATTGCAGCGATGTAAATCGCTCTGATAACTTCCATATTTCGCATTTGTTTTGCCATTACTAAGAAATTAAGAATGCTTTGACATATTGAAAATAACACGTTTATAAATATGTATTTTAATTTCGTGGTGTAAAATAAAAATGATTTAATGAATCATTGGAAACCATGAACTCCATGTTTGTAAACTTACTGAATTTGGAATAAAAATAACGTTTATTTTTAAACGGCTGCAAGACGTCGATTAATTTTTTAGAAAGGAACAAAAAAGACTTTTGATTTTAAAGCGATTGTAAAATGCCGATTACTTTTTTTAAAATACCAGTAACCGTACGATAATAATAAAATTATCTCTCTCAATATGGCCAATCTTTTGAAAGACAAAGACTTACCAGGTATACTTAAACGCAATAGTTATTCTAGTAAGTTCTAAGATAAATATCGGCATTTATACCGTCCCAATATATACGACTAGCCGTTTAAAGCACGGTAGTAGACGGCAGGTGTCTGAGATCGCTGCACTAAAAATGGAAAATAAGCCTATGTTTGTAACGGCGACAACTGCGTGAACGTATAATCGTATAGTACAATGTGACAATAATAAAATAAGCATCTTGTTTGACTTGAAAGTTTATTTTAAGCTGCAGTCGTAAGTCCATGTTGGATACACGTTTGTCTATATCATAGAAAACTCAACGTAGAACTATAAAATATTTCTATGGGTTTTTTATGCTTCTGAATTATTCAAATGAAAATCCAGATTAGGTTATGCATTTTCTTTGTCACTGAAGAAGTAACTTACCTAAGAATGGTTTTGTATCTCTATATTCGTTTAAATTTTATCAATTAGTTCAAAGTGCTTAATTATATTGCTTTTTCAAATTACTAGACATTTTTAAAGAAAGGTTGGTTCTGCAAAAGTGACAAACTATTTTTAGGGTTTCGTACCCAAAGGGTAAAAACGGGACCCTATTACTAAGATTTCGGTGTTTGTCCGTCCGTCTGTCTGTCACCAGGCTGTATCTCAAGAACGGCGATAGCTAGACAGTTAAAATTTTCACAAATTATGTATTTCTGTTGCCGCTATAACAACAAATACTAAAAACAAATATTTACGGGGGGCAACGCACGCCAACAACAAACGCCATTTTTTTGCTTACAGCTCACAAAATATTTAAATATTTGAAGCGATACGACGTTTTTAAGATGGGTCTGAGTATAGTCCTATTTTAGGAACGTGTGTTTCGACCCTTATCAAGAGCATCCTTTTTCTATAATTTTGTTTATGCTTGACAAAATATAAATTGAATTATTTTTCTGTTTCATTAGTCCTTCGACCTCACGCTTCAACTAAAATAGAAACTCTACCTAACTCCAACGTTGTTTTATTGTTTTTCTTTTGAATTTTTAGGTTTAAGTTCCTATTAATTTTCGAGACAAGCAATCAAAATAACTCTTATAATATTTTGTTTTTATAAACATTTTAATGGTTTTAGATACCAAACTTATATGAAGTTCAGAAATATTACTAGTATTGCAAAGTTATTTAACAAAACTTTTCCAACGGCATTATATTATATCATCTAATATGCATTGCAATACGCGCAATAAAACGTAAATCATAATTATGTTATTTATCCGAAACTAGTACAAACGGTTACACTCAGAACTCCCCGTAGAATAAAGTCCTATGTCAAGGGTGCAAAAACACAGAATACAAAAATAAGTATTTGCATGACTTATAGAAAAAAAAATTGTTATTAAAGGGAAACGAACCTTGCTAGTGGAAGAGATGATTGCTGTCATTACTGCGCTAACTCCTCATTAAAAAAAAAAAAAACATAATGTAGCTTTTGAAATCTGGATTTTAAAGTGGATTGTGAAAGATCCTTCTCCAACCAGCTTACCTTTCTTCCCGATTGTGATTGGTGTTGCATAGGCGGAGCGATCAGCCTGAGTGGTGGTGGCGCTGGTGGCAGAGCCGCCAGCAACGGTGGTACGAGTGGTACCACTCCGCCCATAGGCAGCGCCACGGCGAACTTTTGTACCCCCATAGTCCATGGCACGAACCACCCGCCGCCCGCCTGCATCGCCCCCCCTCCCCCGTACCACGCCAGCTCGATCAGCTTCCGACTAGCCACATTCACAACCACTGACACTATCGGTACCTCGCTGACATTTGATTAATATTCACTTTCACATGTACCTGCGGACAAAATTAAGATCATTATCATCGAGATTATTATTATTATTATTATTTATTATATAGGTAGTAAGGTCAAGTAGGTCTTATTTTTTGTATGTTTGACTATTTCAATCGCTTAACTTTAACTTTAACGCGTTAGCGCAACGGTTAAATTACTGGCTTATAGCTATTGCGGTTGCGATTTTGATTCCCGAAAATGGCATTACATTTGTACAGGCCATACAGATGTTTGCAGGGTCTGGGCGTTTATGCTTGTGTGTTGTGTATATTTCCGAACTTCCTACACACGAGTCCATTTATTATGCTTATTGAAGTTAGAAAATAAGGAAGAAGTTACGCTTAAATCTAATAGAATTAAATAATTAATACTAATGATGTTTAGACTACTCGCAAGCTGATCTGTCCTTCTCTTAATCTAAAAAGTCTCGACATACACACGTTAAATATTTAGAAATTAATTATTCCGACATTAAGACGGTCGAAAACTGGGTTAATACCGAGAGCTTTGGCGGTTAAACAAAATCTTTCCGCGGACCGCAGTTTTTTCTTTAAATTACGTAACATCCTCTTTTATTTCGAAACATGTCAGCGTCATGTGACATCAAGGATGACCTTATCTCCGTTCAGTCTTTTGATTTAATGCCAATGTTTAGTAAACAGAAAATAAATCTGAAAAATGTAACAATTGTTTTTTTTTAAACCAGTTTTTTCTACTGTCTATGTAAAAAAAAATATATATATGTGCACGTATAACGTTCGAACGACTGCACTTTGGATAAGTAATTAATTTTTTTTTTATTTTTACTGTTGCCAGGACAAGTTTAGAATAAAATAAATAAAATCGACATATTCACGAAAAAAATTTGATGGGCCGAAGATCGAAGTTAGCAAATTCTGCTTGTCAAATATAAACAAATGCTAATTTCAAAGTAAATGGAATCAATGTATTAGTAGATACTTCCAGAACGTAGTATATAGATCATTAACTCAGATCAAAGGAATTCTGCGTAAAATACGTAATTATTGGAGCGGAAAACCAAATGAATATTGTCAGTTATTCGCTTTCTTGGCGTTGTTGTAAATGTAGGACCGTAGGAAATCTAGACGAATAAGCTGACCTAGGTCTCAATATATAAGACATACATATATAGTGTATATAAACATCTTTATATAATGTAGCATAGTGATTGATCTCTACTTTTTACAATGTCATTTATAAATGCTAAATCTATAAAAATAAAAATCACGGTCTAGTCTGTTTATAGTTAACTATTTAATATGATGTTAAGTTGTTTCAAATAGGAAAGAAATGATCAAGTTACTAAAAAAATAAATTTAGCTTTAAGTTAAAGGAACTAGCCATTAAATTAGGATCATCAATAATGCTATCTAAAATAATGTATACGAGTAACTAACGAGCTAATGAGTGAGTTGTAACTGACAGGTCGTGGCTTTAAGCCTGAGTTTTTGACTGAGTTTTCAGGTGATGATTTTCTAAATATGTATATTTAGTGATCACCGGTGAAGAAAACTATAGCAAGAAATGATTAATTCCTGTGGACAAATAGACAATAAAACAATGTGTCAGATGCTCTAGCACCCTTAACAGGAGAATAAGGTTTTTCCCAAAACCTAACAACTCTTGTCAGAATTTATTTGAATTGAAGAATCCTTTTAAGTATTTTATGTTTTTAAGATCCTCAAATAACCTTAACTCTCTCACATTTGTAAATGAAAATTTCTTGATAGGTTGTGTTTATTCTAATTCTTTATTTAAGACCAAAAAAATATTTGCCACCTCGTCATTGAGTAGCTTAGAGGAAAAGAGGTCCAGCATTGGGGCATTTACAGGCCGACTCAATTCATTTCAGTGCAATGAGCATGAAAATTTGTAAGTAGTATAGGTATCTGTGATTTAAACAAACGTATCACAATTTTTCCTGATCTACTACAAATTCTTTTATACTTATTGCTTCATAGATAACGTTAACTCTATTGTCACGGAATATCATTGTGACGACGGGATTGTGACGAAGATTTTTGTAAGAAATAATTGCTCTCAGCAACCCCGAATAAAGCTTTTGTGTGCACGTTTATTCTAAAGAGACGGTTTTAATAACGATCAATTTCCGTCTCATTTAACACTAATTTATAGTAACTAGTGGTCGCTTAGTGGTCGAAATTCGACACTAATTATCTTAAATTATAAGTTTGAACATTATTAAGGTTCTGTTGTCAAATACTATACTTCTATAATAATACATGGTAGTCAAATGCATGGTAGTGCATGTAATGTTTTTTTTAATTGATTTAATGTATTTTTTATGCATAATTTAAAAAAAAAGTTAGCATTCTGCACTCCTACTCTATATAAACAAAAAAAGGGTAAAAAGGGGAACAAAGTTTTTCCTTCACGTAAAATATAAATATTCACACATAAAAATATTCTTTAAGCATTAGCCGACCGTAAATGACCCCTAACACACTAATACACACCTAATAAGCGCTTACGCTGAATTTTCAGTCAGAAAATTTGAGTTTTGAGAATTTAATTGATTAAACGTACAACTAAAAATAAAACTATGTATATAGAATAAAAACGTAGAGTCCTTACGTGTATTGCGAGCGAGTAGCGTGTACGTCACACCCAGATAAAGAAACGGAGGTGTCAGTCCGCTTCCGTAACAGGAAAAACGCAAATCAGCTGCAATTTATTCAAATGTGCATGGGAGTATTTACATATTCCTGTTTCATTCGAGAATATTTATAGTCAGATAAAAATGAGATAATGATTACAAACAAAGTATAAATCCATTCGCAGAGAAAGATGGCAAATACTTGAATAGCGCGCGTTTTTAACGAGCATGTATCGAATGGCTTCGGTTACGCTCGGCTTTATTTAAAAATGAATGATATTAAAATGTATTCTAAAATATTATTCAAAATACTTATAACGTTTAAAAAAAATAACCCATTATTTCTTTTCGAGATTAAAAAGAGATACATTAACGAAGCTTTAAAACGTAATGAAAATATATAGTTTTTTAGTCTGTGACGGTTTCTTGTGTTTAAAAAAAAAAAAAGTGTCTAGACTTTTTTCAGTTTTATCACAAATACCTCACTAGACTTTGATTGGCGTATAGGATGTGCTATTAAAATTTAAAATGATGGACACAACAGACAGAATGACAAGCGGGCTATTTGTGATGTTGTAGACCAGTGGTCGGCAACCTTTTGGTAGGCAAGGGCCACGAGGTGGCCAAATAAACTAAAGGCGGGCCGCACTTATGATTTAAACCCTAGACTCTACCTGATACCTACATATAATTGGTCATATCCCATAGAAAAAATGAAAATGCTATTAAAATTTTTAAACATATGGAATTTATTACGTACACGTAATACTTACATTATACAGCACAACAGCATTTTTGTTGTATGGATTTTTTTTATGGATCTAGCTGCATTTTCTACCCTAATTCTAAATTTGTACTCAGATTTTTGCTAGCAGCTCTACATTTTGAGATATGAAGGGTAGCTATTTTTGTCAAAAAAACATGGTTTCCCGTCATATAACAATTTATTTAAACAACATTTTCTTTTATATAACTTTCTTGAATAAGTTGGAGTTTTACTACTATTCTGGATAATCCAACAGTAGTCAGCCATCATACTTTCACTCCAATAGCCCTGGTAGCACTCCTCCATGAAGCGAATATCCTGATGAAAGCGTTCTCCCTGCTTCTCGCTTAAATGTCCAAGATTTACAGAAAATCGATCAAGGTGGCTATAAATGAAATGCATCTTAATGCTCATGTTGTATCCAAGGTGCTAAACGTATAATGGTAACTGCTTGACGTGGTCAAGAAAGTCGACGGACTTCTTATTTCCCGAAAAGTTTTTTACAAGCCAAAAAAACTAATTCCAGGTATTTTTTCAGCAGTTGTCATACTTTCAGTAAAATTTACATCGTTTATTAATTTTCTAATTTCTGGTCCTTCGAAAATTCCAGCTTTTAAATTCTCAGCACTCAATTTTGGAAACGATCTGGATATACAGTGGCGTGTAAAAGTTTTGGGCCACCCTGTTTTTTCCATATAACTGACAAAATATTTTTTCTTTCACTTGTTCTTTGTTCGAGTTGTTTGAGAAGACCATAATAAAGATTATTAACGTTAATAATTATATAAAATACAATATTGTACAAAGGTAAATGACTTTCAACAGTGTGCAAAAGTATTGGGCCACCGCAATTCACGAATTTGCCGGACCTTACTGCACAAGATTTTTTGATATTTTTTCTCATTGGTTTCTAAAAACGCTATGCACAAGGAATATGTTAATAATTACTATTATTTCTGCCTCAATGCCGAAAATTTTTAACAATAAAACTTGAAATTTGCAAACATTAAGCTCTGTGAAATTTTGTTCAAACCACGTTCAAACTTTATTCAGAAAAAAAATTCACACGTTTTACACACTATATTGGGTATCCAGTGCTTGTTGTTTGTTTCCAATAGCCGTTGATAGTACTCCATGTAAGCATTTTTAACGAAGTCTGACACATTTAAACAGAATTTTTTGAATGTATATTTGCCACAAATGTAACAAAATCTATTTGGATTGTTTACACAGGTCTTTCTAGACGCATGTTGTGATTGATCTGCAATGTAATGACATTGCAGATCTATCACGTTCATTTGTAAATGACTCGGTACTTCCTGAATATCACAGGAAAAAGGGTTTGCAAAAATCTTCTTTGCTTGAAACTTTTCAAACTCACCAAATCTGTCGCTGAATGAAAAATGTCACATCATATATCTGCCAGTTTCGTTTTAATTCTACGTGTTACGAGATCGCGGTTCGTTCATGCATTTATGTTGATATTTATAACTTATTTACAAAACATTCGCGGGCCGCAAGTAAGACCTCCGCGGGCCGCACGCGGCCCGCGGGCCGCGCGTTGCCGACCCCTGTTGTAGACAATAGAAGTGACGTGACGAGCGGCATATGGGAAGATATGAAAAATGAATTATGTTTTAAAACGTGTTACTATGTCAAATATGAACGGTCATGATTTATTAAATGAATAAAGAACATACATATTTTTTCATTTAGAGATGACCATTAAATATTGGCAATAAAATATGAACCACAGAAATAGAACTACTTTTTGAGTAATCTTTGATAAATCGCATTTACTTGACTATTTTTTCGTGTACCTACGTTGTATTACTTGTCGATATAATTGAGTACGATTTTTTTTCGTTTGCGAACAATTATAATTATGAATTTATATATTAAAAATTAGCGTCACTAAAGTTGAATCCTTTACATTTAGGGTAGTAAATTTAACTACACAAGGCAAATGTGTGGCTTAACTTTTAAACTGCAGTGCGGTAATCGACTTTTTTTATCTTTAAGGGTATTTTCGGAACATATTATTTATGGATTTAACGATTTTAAAAGTCCGCAATGAAACGAACGATTATTATTGATAAAGTCTGGAAGTTCTTTCGTTTTGCACCGTTTTATTTTTATTAATTTTCAAACACTCGGGTTCACGAACTCTCGCGTAGGAAGTTAAGCTTGTATTTACATTCAATAAATATTGAAGTATCTTTTTAAAAGAGTATCAGTATATTTTTAAAACCCTTTACAATGTATTTTCACTATATTTGCGTCGTCTTTACTAATTCTTTTAATCGTTTTACTGCTTTTGCTTCAAAGTATTTTATAAATATTTCTGCGACTACTTGTATTGATACAAATATTTTTTATTAGCTTCTTATTATTTAGGCGTTTATTTTTATATAGTGATTTCTAAATAATATCCTTTTTATTAATATCAGAGTTATTTTCAATTTTAATGAAATAAGCTGTAATCTATATGGTCTAAGATCCGAGAAGGTAAATCTTCCCTCATCTGTTAATTAGATGAAACAATTTTTTATAGGCTTATTTCAATATTGTGAATTTATAAAAACAACCTCTGCCACCATAAGCCTGCTGCAATTTTTTTTTTTTTTTTTATCTTTTCCCTCTCATGTTAATTACATGTAGTAAGCTAAAACCGTTAATATTTTACATTATATACCTGACTGTAGTAGGCAGCCATCTCTATGATTGCTACACTTACCTGCAGCCAGGTCAGTAACCTCAGTCAGAGTAACCTGGCTGCTGGGAAGTATAGCAGTCATAGAGATGGGTGCCTACTATAGTCAGGTATATAATGTAAAATATTAACGGTTTTAGCTTACTACATGTAATAAACATGAGAGGGAAGAGATTTTTTAGAAGAAAAAAAAATTTTTTTTTAAGTATTATTATTTGCAGCAGGCTTATGGTGGCAGAGGTTGTTTTTATAAATTCACAATATTGAAATCAGCCTATAAAAAAATGTTTCATCTAATTAACAGATGAGGGAAGATTTTGTTATATTCCGGATCTTAGACCAATACATATATATAAAATTGAAGTATCTCTCTGTGATTTCAAAAGAACTGTGTTTTTTCAAGTGCATATAGTTATTACAAAAACAAACAAACGAGTTTAAAATTCAGTCTGTCTTTCTGTTTATCCGGACTAATCTCCCGATCTCCGAAAGACCATTGATGTTACATTAAGAAAAAAAAAGAAGCAATCTGTTATTAAAACCGGATCACATTAACACTTTTGAGTGATACGATAACGTAGAACTGTTGCTAATGATAAACCAATTGGCAACAATGAGACAATAGGTCTACCGGACTTAAGCCTATGTGGCGGCTGAGTTAACAGAGGATAATACTGTTGATTGTGTTTGAAATCACCGATTCGACGGAACGGTAAAGGTCCAGCCAAACTAAGCAGATTTGTTCGGAAAATACAAACACTGTTTTGATTGGTTTAAACTACTATCTATATCAATGGTTAAGACCAAAGTTTAATTCATTTTTTTTAATGTTTTTGGAGTTTACTCTTTAAGAAACGATGTTCATATTAGGCCCCCGGTATGAAAAAAATATGAGGAGTAAAATCTACTGAACGAATGACCTCGTTACGTTTTTGTGCGCCATCTATCTGCTACGACGTTTACGACGGTACGGCTACGACGCGGTTACGACGGTATCGGTTACGACGTTTTCTATTTGATTCATTAATTTACCATTTGATATGGTATTCATCTTTTTCTTAGACTATATTGAAACTATAAAATCGAATTTAATCATTCTTTTACTTTAAAAGAATATAACATGAGTATAGATTCAACCATCAACCTCCCACAAGGATAGACATCCTAATCCTAAAAATAAGAATCCTAATCCTAATACAAATATCCATCCCGAGCAGGAATCGAACCTGCAAATCGTTAGTGTTTAAGCGCGTACATTGCACTCGCAGTATACCAAAGCGGTTATTATATACATATGTATACATAGTATGAGTATAAGGGCTATAATACATAACGCGAGCAGCGCAAGTATACCCTATAAACGTGAAGTCATCTTACATTTCAAACCCGAAGGCGTTAAATTTTAACTTTCTAAATAGGTCCCGATATACCGGATTATTTGGGTCAGTATTGTTCGTTGTTCCATTATTGTTTGCGGACAACGAGTTCCCATTGTTCCTTTGTAATCTAAGCGTGAACGAAATGTAATAGCTTTGATATTACTGGATTTAGTGCTGAGACATCTGATTTAATATAGATATTATGTAGATGCTATTACAAGGAGATATATTTGACATATATTTTGTTCTAAGCTTCCATTTGTACACTTAATATTAAATTCAATCGATCACGATTCAGCCTGTAACATCCCTCTGTGGTTAAGCGGATATATTCCTTAATATGAGTAACGATCGCTATCAGGTGACTATGATAACAAACAGAGTCGACTGCTTAACGTGCTCTACGAGGCGCGCTGGGGAGACCCATGAGGACAGATAACCAGACCGGAAAGAAATATTTTGTGCGAATGCAACTATCCCGAGTAGAGATCGAACCCGCCATCGTCGGTGTGTGAGCGCCCACTAGCTCTGCTACAATCGTAGCGATATCGAAGGTAACATTACATTGGAATGTCTTAAAATTTCTATAAAATAAGTCAAAGTCAATGAGATTGGTTCTTTTTTAAAGTTAATCTTTTGAGGAGAATATATAAAAATACGACCAAAAAAGATAGGACAATTCCACAAACAAAATACAAAAATCTAGATAATAGATGACAATAAATTGTTACATTTCTGTACCATAAAAAGGTAACACGTAATCATTAAAGAAACAACTAATCACCTCAAGTGTGATTGAAGGTATATTAAAGACATCAATACGATTAGAACGAAAAAAAATCACTACGCATAGAGTGATTATTCGGTCGGAATTTACGGCCTCCCGACCGATCCCCCTCGTATTAACAATGAACGTCATTTAGTGAATGTTGGTACCGGTATTGTAACGTGGGAACAAAAACGATTTGGTACCATGGATAACATGAAAACGTATTTAAAAAAGCTACGTTATTGATAAATATAAAATCGAAATCGATTCGTTCCTCATTACGAACGACCAAAGATTACTATAGTAAGTATTGGACAGTATATCTTTTGAACGATACCATCTCATTAATCATCATAAAGATGTACTTGATCCAATTTAATCCGAAACCACACTCGAACCTTATTAACCAAACGCAAGAAACGAAAAAGCTAATAAACAAACGAAATAAAAAATATGATCGTGAGTCGACGAAGCGGAGGCATTAGGCATATTTGCAAATTTAGACCGTGTTACAACCGGCCCTTAAACTTTTTCTTCCAAACATGTTCGTGTACAATAAATTACAATGAGATACTTGACTGGGGGGATATAAATTTTTAGACTTGACATTTACTTTTCGGTGTTAGAACGAAATGCAAGCGATAAGGCGCAGGTTTTGACCAACTCATCGAATAAATTTTTGATCGTCGACGTCTGCAACAAAAAACATTGTTTTTTCGATGCTATGAATTAATGTTTAATCTTGTTTGGGTTCGTGTTTTTTTTTTTTTTGTATTTACAAATCCGATGTTGTCGATAGTTTTTGTATTAACAATGCGTTGGTAAAGTTTTCTTCGTTTTACGTCCTTTTGTTTGAGATCTCTTGCTATAGTTTGTTAATGGATTTATTAGCTTTTGAACTGAACGATTATCTATAAATATAAACATTTTAAAACTATTAAATTCCCAAACCGATTTTAATAATTCTTTCGTCATTAAAAAGTGACATTATTAAGATACACTAGAAATAATAAAAACGATACAAAAAAATAATATCAAGGAATTATCAGATTTATAGGCTTATTGATAGATTAATTAACAAAGTAACGTAATTATTATCACACAATCATTTAATATTAGGATTAATACCATATAATAAAATATGTCGATTAATTTACGCATTTTTATGTCCTTATATAAATAATATGAACATATAAAAATAAATTTAATTAACTTGAACACATCCCTTGACATCACACGAGACAAAGACAATCGAATAAATAAAAATGGCATGAACTCTTAATGACAGCTGATACCAATAAACTTCTTGAAAATTACTACGCGTATTAATTTTTTATCAATTACTTCTAAATAATTATCGTTGTAAATCACTGGTTCTTAACAGGATGTTATTAAGCAGAAATTTCGTATTTTTTATCTAGAGTTTTTTTTCTACTGGTTTTAATACTATAATAGTATCGATAAAAAAACACAAATGTCTAATACTATAGTAAATATTTTTTTTATTATTTACTTTACTAAAAAAATAAATTGATAAATAGCAAATTCAAGAAGAAGAAAAAGAAGTATATAAAAATACGCGGACTGCAAAATTTTATTACATTATAAACATAAATTATATCACGTCATAAAAACATATTTTACAGTCTAAAAGCCATTGCTCATTTCATGTAATGTCGCTGTTCTATGATTTGCAACAGAGCAATGGCCCTTGAACACATAAAAGTGTATAAATAATTTATGTGATTTTAAGTTTTATTACATTGACTGTAATGTGACAATCGCGTGACATTAATTATATTAGTTCTTCGTCCGTCGCGTGTATTTGTAATTTTTATTAATGCTTATCTAACGGCCAAATATATAAGCTTAAAATTAACCTACTTTAATATTACACGAATTTGATAAAATAATAATATAGTGAAATACTAACTGTGTATCGCGGCTTCACCCGCGTCCTATCATTTGCGAATTTCTGGACATCCTACTAACTTATAGGTTTTGCAGCCACTTTAAAAAAACCTACCAAAACACAAGTAATATGCATATCATAAAATTTATTTCTCGAAACTTCCTTTAACATTTTATGATAGAAAATAGTATAGCACAAAAATAATACTTGCATTTTCATATAAAATTAAGCACAAATATGTATTTTACATAAACAGAACCACCGAGAAACACTTGAAAAGTATTCATAGCGCTGTATAATTTACTATTATTATGTCGGCTCCCAAGTAGCAATCGCTTGAAGCGCTTAAAGTATCAAATATCATAGTAAAATGTCGAAACGTAATGTCAACAAAAATTATATTACCGCTAATTCAATAACAGGACCATAAAAGGTTCACTTGGAGCGGTATAAAGGTTTTTAGTATCGATTCGACGGTATTTAGTAACTACGGTCGATATCTGGATTTAAAATCACCTATCATTCGATTCGAGGTCCTCGCCCTGCGATTACCGAAGCTGGAATCGATTTAAAAAAAAAAAAGAAAAAAAAAACGTAATTACCTAATCACCGATTTTATCTTTACCTCAAGCGAATCAAATCGAATGTGTGGTAAGATATATGGTAGATTACAAAATGTTATGGTCGGAGCTGGGAATTTGGTTTTTTGTAGCTTAATTGCTGTATGGCGTTGGAGTGAAAAATTGTAGAAGATTCAAAGATTTGTTATTTTTGATACATTTCGACGTTACTCGTGTTGCGTCAGATATTTACTTCGATATTATAGACTTGATTCAGACAATCGTGTATTCTGATAGAACTAATTTTAATAATTATAATAATATACAAATTTAGTTTTCGTTTCCTTTCTAGAAAAAAGACGCTTTTGCTCTATAACGGATTATTTATAGTATATTACCTATACGATGTTCCATATTTAAAATTGATTCCCTACAGAAAGTAATTTTTCTCAATTACAATATTGTCTATACAGTTATCAAGTTTATGAAAAAATTACTTTACGTCACTCTCATTTTTCCTCACCCTTCCACATTAAACAAGAGGTCATCAACTTCTTCATACGTTTCGACAAAAATCACCAAACTATTCAATTGATTTCACCAATGACTTACCTACAAAGTTTACACTTTATCAAACTTTTTATACCTTCTTTAGTACTTTTCCTTTCATTAATAGCTCTCGAATGTGTCTAGGATAAGATAGTTTATGTTAATTTAACCAGTTCCACAATCGGTAAACAATTAGCGCGCCTGCTTGGAAATCGATCATGAAGCCATCGACGGGTTTCACATAGTAATGATGGAATATATAAAGTATAAGTTGGAACACGTAATGGTTACGCCATCGCTGTCACGACTTCAAATTTATATGCATTTGCAATTAATTAAAACAAAAAAATCAAAAACATACTTAACTTGGAACTTAAACATATAAAACCAAAGTTGCTAATAGATGAGCAAGATGAATAAACAAACATTTTTTTCTTCGTAAGCGAAGAAGAATTATTGTAGCGGAGGGATGTTTACTCTTTTCTATTGACTATAAGGTTACAATACAGTTAGACACAGTAATAAAAGTAAAGAATATCTCAGTATTATGAGTTCGTATATATACGATACGTACGAGTCTAACTGAGGTAGGGCACAACAGGAAATTTCCTGCTCAAACACATCCCTTACAGAAGATAAGAGCTAAATAATACTGTTTTCAAGCAGTGTTGAGTTTCTGTTTGTGAGTAAGGTGACCAGATCTCACTGGGGAAATTGGGGATAGGGTCGGCAACGCGCTTGCGATGCTTCTGGTGTTACAGGCGTCTATAAGCTACGGTAATCGCTTACCATCAGGTGAGCCGTACGCTTGTAAGCCGACCTAGTTATATAAAAAAAACGTACCTAATACCATTTACGATTCTATTATATTAGTGAAATACA
The DNA here is from genome assembly GCA_905220545.2 of Melitaea athalia. Classification (NCBI taxonomy): domain Eukaryota; kingdom Metazoa; phylum Arthropoda; class Insecta; order Lepidoptera; family Nymphalidae; genus Melitaea; species Melitaea athalia. Next base: position 4,041,501 of record HG992179.1, read on the forward strand.
CCAGTCATAACTTTTACGATAAAAGTTAGTAAGATATTAATATTCCAACGTCACATAGGTCCGGTATAAATTTGTGTTACATCCTAACGTTGGCAAATGACAACGATTAGGCAATGTAAATTATGCCAGAAAATGTATTGCATCTCTCAATATCAATTAGCAGAAGCAAGCATTTAGCATGAAAGATGATCATTGCTTTTCATTAACATCTTGTAATCATTAAGATATTTTAGATCTTTGACGCAGTTAAATATTGAATTAATTTCGTATTCAAATGTTGATTTATCTTATCTATCTATCTGTTTAATAAATTTATAGATTTGTAATATTTTTTTTAAATTATTTTAATGGAAACGTTTTATTTTCGAACTATGACTCAACGTGGTGTGAAAATTTTCCTGTGAGTGAAAAACTTCGTAAACTTCGAGCGACCGCTAATGCGAATGTTGGTAGACTTTTTCAACTATTTGTGTTCATGGTTTTAGTACTTTTTCAACTATAAAATACTATTAAAGGATTAGGATAATGTGTTTTAGAATAAGCTATATGAGTTTAATTTTACCGCAAAACTAACTTTTCTCAGCGATTCGCTGACAGAGATTTATTTTTTCATCAAATAAGATATAACAGTAACTAAACTAACTCTTAAAATTGATCTTTTAAGTTATTATTAAACGAATATAAATCTTAAGTGGATATTTCAGATATAAAAAGATTTTACGATAGAATGTTACATGAAACTTTTGATGTAAAGCATCAAGCCAAATTTAATAAATGAGCATATTTAATACATTTCATTAAAGACTCTCATAAAACTTTGTTATTTGAGTTACAAAATTATGTTTTTTAAGTCTTACTAATTGAGATGTTCAGCAGTCCAACTATTGATATGTGGATATAACCACTTACAATAGATTTCGACGTAATCAATTTATTCTAACAAAAAAAAAGTGTCTCGAAAGCCTATCAAAAGCCTTATATACGGTCGTTAAGAAGCGACACCGAGGCGACTGTGTCCATAGTTGGAAAACGCAATAAAGATTGTCTAGCATAATTTTTATGAGCGCCGTGGGAATTGTACTCATACATAAAATGTGACATCGAGAATACCGATAGCTTTAACATAAGCGATCGATCGAGGAGACGCGTTTTTATTTACTTTATATACGTAACTAGTTTCGTTCTGTGACTGAACACGTTCTACATTTCATTCAGACACAAGGTTTGAAGTTAGGTTTTACTTAGTTCGTTACATTTTGTTAAAGAAATTTGAGTAAAATCATGGGACAGATCAGTTTCCTCTCTTCTTGATTTTAGAAGTCAACTACATATAATTACCTATATACTTTACTAGCTTCTGCGCACGACTTCGTCGGCGTGGACTCCGCTTCTATTGGTCTAAGCATGATGATACATAGCCTATAGCCTTCCTCGATAAATGGGCTAACTAACACTGAAAGAATTTTTCAAATCGGACCAGTAGATCCTGAGATTAGCGCGTTCAAACAAACAAACAAACAAACAAACAAACTCTTCCACTTTATTATATTAGTATAGATAAATTTCAAGTTATATTTTTAAGGATATATACTTATAAGCGATGCCCGAGTGCTTGTAAGATCATAGTAATTATAATGTTATTGATAAAATAAGTAAGTACTCAGTAATTTAGACGTTCACTAAATATACCTATGTATGTTGAAAATAAAGGTAATTTTAAATAAAGCTGCTTTCGATTTCTATAATACCCAATTTTTCATCGTTAGGGTGAAATTTTTTACAGATAATTTATAGGGAATTTGACACATAGCCTTTTCATTGTGAAGGAACAATTAAAAAAAAACGAGAAGCTTAAGAGAGACGCTCTTGACAATTTTCTCCATTAAGAAATTCAATTCAAAACAACAATATGTGTCTCATACACAATTATTCATTAATTCATTTAGATTACGTTTTTCAATAGTACCAAAATAGCAAAGTTAATTTCGCCAATGTCACGTGGAATAATACATTTGTAAACAACTGATATCGTTAAGTCATAGGTTTAAAGTTAGTATAAGTACTGGCTCGTTGATGCAGTGAACTTAATTTTCATTTCAGGGTCGTGGCTTTGATTCTCAACGTTAGTTCGTGTGTTATAGTTGAATATTTACTTACGTGATTATAAAAAAATGTAAATAATAATGATGTATATTAGTTATATGTTACCTAAAACAGGCACTAATTTGCTTACCTTAGGAACAGATGATTGAATGCGTCTATGTTAAATATAATATATATATTATGTTAATAGCGAAAACGAAACCCTACAATGTTTTTATTTTTACTTAATTATAACGACATTTAAGTAGAATGACTAATTAATTACCTCTCATTTACATCATACGATACGTTTATGTCAAGGTGTTCTTGTTTAATCGCGCAATAAAAATTGAGGTAACCTTAATTTTCTTTTTCTTTTCTATTTACTTAACCGTATAATACATTACTATCAGTTCAATCTATTACATAGAGTAGTATGTATTCAAATCAATCAATCAATCAATCAATCAAATCAGCCTATTGCAGTCCACTGCTGGACACAGGCCTTCCCAAGTTCGCGCCAGACATCCCAGTTTTGCCGCAATCCTCATCCAGCCTACACCGGCAATCTTATGTAGATTATCGGTCCATACTATAGGGTTATAATAATACACGCATGTTATGGTTATGTATTATTTGACTGACGTAAATAGTGTAAAGATGGTCACTCTAGCTGCGTGAGCGTTCGTAGCTTTGACCTTCCTTACTGACAGATATTCAATAGATTGTATAGAGTATATACCATACAGATGTTGACCATACGGATCCTCATTACAAAATTTCATCCTCCTGGAGACTTGAGTTGAATGAGCTTGTTTATGATGTTTAGAGTTACGATTGAGTACCTACTCACAACTTCAAATGCCGCTTTTACAGTTGTATTACAATCATGTAATTCAGTTATGAATATTTGTATATACTATATAGTTTTTGATCTACTTACTATTCCATTATTGACAGTTCGGAAAATTTATTTTAAGAAATATAATTCACTTGGTTAGCTTCTTATGCAAAAAAATAAATAAATACAAAAATCAATGACTACAATTGTCATAACTTCATAAGTCATGAAATATATTATCTCGATTTTTATGTATGATACACACATAAATTGATATTATACGACAGAATCAGGGCAGTGTCGTTAGACAACAGACTTTTTTTATGACGTTAGTATTATTACGTCACTCACGCGTACAGCGAGGGTTGGTCAACTTATCTTTCATGAATTATGTTTTGATATCGTGACAAAAGATATTTTAATACTACTAACTAACTATAACTATTCCCATTTTATAGTTATTTTAGGGGAGTTTTGAATTTTTTGTATTTCTTTTTGTAATATATAGCTCAGCTTAAAATTCTGTTGATTAACCGATATGATGTATGTATAAAGTATAAACTACAGAATTAATTTTGTTTAAAAGTCAGTTTTCCCCTTAACTTAACAAAGTTTTTTTATCACCGTTTATATCTGTATCTATCACAAAACAACTAAGAAAATTTCTACAAAGTGGTTTTTAGCGAAAAATCACTAAATACATTCATAGTTTTTTTTTTAATATTAAATAACCCCTTTTTCAGACGGAAGTAGGTTAAAAGGATATGTAAATGCGTAGTGAGACGTATTGTTTTAGGGTGATAGATGGCCGGGTTCCGGCGGAGCGATCCTTACCATGATTGATTAAAACACATTTTATATTAAATTGTATTATTATAAAAGGGTAAAAAATAAATAAAAATCTTCCTCCGAATATATCGAGTTATATTTATACATTTAATAGATAAATAAACGACTCTCACTCAACGGCAATATTTGTGTGTTTTTACTTGTGCAAAAATTACTATACATACATAAAAAAAATTACTTTTTACAAATTTTCATTAGTTTAATTTACTAATTAATACTTAATTTTTTTTGTAAGTAAAATTAGTTTAAATGGGATAACTTTAACTTTTTTTTATATATATCACTAAGTCGGCAAACAAGCGTACGGTTCACCTGATGGTAAGCAATTACCGTAGCCTATAGACGCCTGCAACACCAGAAGTATCGCAAGCGCGTTGCCGACCCTACCCCCATTTTCTCCCCAGGAGCTCTGGTCACCTTACTCACCAACAGGAACACAACACTGCTTGAAAGCAGTATTATTTAGCTGTGGTCTTCTTTACACGACTGTAACTGTTGTTACGCATACGTATATAATATATTAGGTACATTCTTCCTAATACTATAATCATATCTTGACTAGCCCGTTGGCGCAGTTTGTAGTGACCCTGCTTTCTGCTCCGGGGGTTGTGGGTTCGATTCCCACCCCGAGTCTGGGTGTAATATACATATTTATTTATATATTTATATATGTATTATTTATAAGTATCTTTATCGACAAAAAAAAATATATATAGCTAGACCAGTCGGCTGTTACCTATAATACAAGCATTAAGTTGCTTACTTTAGGAACAGACAGACCGTGTGTGTAATGTGTAGATATTTATATAGTATTATTTATATTACAAAGCATATGATTAATTTACTGTACATTTATATTCGTACAAATAAATTGCGCAACAAATAAACAAATCATTAAAAACGCATTAAGATTAATTAATTAGCTACTCTCGCTTCCCCGTATTCGAAGTCACGATCGATTTATATCTACTCAACACGTTTATCCACTGGGTCATCTCGACAACACGCAAATGATGTCATCGTTATAAAGAATGTAAATAATAAATGTACATAGAATCACGACTGTTTGCATTTCATTACAAGCTTCTATTTTGTTACAATAAATCGTTATTTTAAAAGTAAACGTGTCCTTTACGGGCAAAACAAAAAAATACAATACGCATATCTAATAAAATCATATAAAATAAATCCAAATAAAAAAAATATTTTTCACTTAAATAGGCTTTCAAAGCGGTATTGAATTGTTATTAAAATAAGTCTCACTTTTTTACTTTCCAATTATAAATCTGATTCTGGTTCATGGTTCATTGGCATTTAAAACCGAGTCAATTGTTTTAAACCAATGTTGTATTTGTCATAAAGTATGCGAATACAACGTAAAAAGTGGAGTACGGTTCCCTTATAGGAATGAGGATGTAAGTCCTAATGCACAATCGGGAACGACATCGTAGAAACAGCATGTTACAGAATATTATACTAATATCAATTATATTCAAAAGTTTGTAGGCTATAAACACTAATGGTAAGAGACTTAAAGCCTAAGTAGATTCAAATACATCCAAACATCGTCATCTGTATCGTAAACTGCTCAATATGTTACGCAAGTACTCAAAAGGGTAAAACCACAGCGCTTTACTAGTGTCCTATATTACCAACAAAGTATAAGTTGTAGTGTCAGTCTTGTGATTACGTCTCGATAATTTAATGATAATCAATAGTCATTAAAAAGTATCCTTACAATGTGATAGCACGTACAAGTTTATCCCACAATTCTTGAATGACTTGTATGGGTATATAATTGCATAGGATGATACACACAAAAAAACACAAACAATGTATGACTATTAAATCTGTACGTCTAAACTCAGTACGTTGTTGAACTGTGCAAATTCATCATCATCATCATCATTTCAGCCTATTGCAGTCCACTGCTGGACACAGGCCTACTCAAGTTCGCGCCTAAAATGGCGTGAACTCGTGTGCTTTGCCCATAATCACCACGCTGGGCAGGCGGGTTGGGTTGGTGACCGCAGGGCTGGCTTTGTCGCACCAAAGACGCTGCTGCCCGTCATCGGCCTGTGTATTTCAAAGCCAGCAGTTGGATGGTTATCCCGCCATCGGTCGGCTTTTTAAGTTCCAAGGTGGTAGTGGAACTATATTTTCCCTTAGTCGCCTCTTACGACACCCACGGAAAGAGAGGGGGAGGCTATATTCTTTGCCGTAGCCACACAGCATTGCAAATTCAATGCATAAAACCTAGTTCCCAACTGTAAATCAACTATTAAGTATAAAAAGTAATTATTTCTTAGAACTAAAAAAATCTTCTATGAAGGAACTTTCCTAAGCTATGTTAATGTTACAAGCAATTTTCTGTAAAGCCAACGGGTAAAAAGTTATGCATGAAAAGCCTCACGAACTTAGAACTCGTGTAAAAAGTTTAGCGTCACTCAGAACGAGAGGTTTGGTAAAGTATATTACTATATGAAGCCACAGAATGGAAAAATTGACGCATTTTGGAAGTATACAAATAAGCAGTTTACCAAAATTTAATAATGAATTTATCTTCTCTATACGTATGTTAAAACTAGCTTCTGCGCGCGTCTTCGTCGGTGTGGACTCCGCTCCTATTAGTCTTAGCGTAATGATATATAGCCTATAGCCTTCCTCGATAAATGGGCTATCTAACACTGAAAGAATTTTTCAAATCGGACCAGTAGTTCCAGAGATTACCGCGTTCAAACAAACAAACAACCAAACAAACTCTTCAGCTTTATAATATTAGTATAGATTAACGACTGATTTAAATTTCCGACAAATTTGAAAATCGTCAGCAATAAAACTGTGATCGTAGGTATATTATAAATAGTGAGAGGGTGAAATATTTTAGCAAATCTATGTTTTACATTATACTCTGTTGCACTAGATCCTGGGTTCAACCCCCGCTAATGGCAAATTATTTTTATTGACCATAGATACGTTTGTCTGGCTTATGTTATATATACGATATGAGTACTGTTTAACTCTCAATAAAGGATTTTCATCCTACTTGAGGCCGTAAGTCCTTAGCTTTAAAAAAGAAACAGCTTCAAAGAACTTCACTTTAATTAGACTGAAATCGAAATATCTAGAAATCGGTAAACTTTATACGTATTCCTAATGATCGGGACGAGTAGCGCCGTGTTCAAGTATATGAAAATATTCATACGAATTTTCATCGATTGGAAACATGTTTGAACATGTTTTTTGAGGACCCTCACACGTACAGACACTCGACTCATCGACATGTTTTATATAAGTAGTCAATTAAAATTTTACTCAACAATTACGCGGAAAGTGTACAAACGGCGACAAACAATAAAATCGATAAAATATATTTAAGTACAAAGTATTATATTTTATAAACCTTTTTTACCAACTATCTAGTTTTTCAAAAATCAATCAGTTTTGTAATGTAAGAAATATAAGATCACAGCTAAATAGTACTGCTTTCAAGCAGTGTTGTGTTCCTGTTGGTGAGTAATGTGACCAGAGCTCTTGAAGAATTGGGGGTAGCTTGGGGGCGCTTGCTATGCTTCTGGTGTTGTAAGCGTCTATAAGCTACGGTAATCGCTTACCATCAGGTGATCCGTACGTTTGTTTGCCGACTTCGTTGTATAAAAAAAATAGTACAAAAATGTAAGTTATCATCACCATTACCTACTATAAAAGGATATACTTAAAGTCTGTTGTACAGTCAGTTTAAAAAACACATACAAAACACTATTTCCAAGATTTATATGACCGAAATAACAAATAAACTTCGCGCTACATCTCAAACACGCTCGAATGAATGAGAAACAAAACGTAAATAAGATGGAAAGTAAGATTTTCAGTGATGTGTGTGGACTATGACGTCACACCACACACACCTTACAGACACTACATGAATGTGTAATTCATTTACTTGTGCCATTCATATTAGCGCAAGCCGTAATGTAAACGCAAATGACCTTTAGCAAATTTTTTTATAACTAGGACGCCAATAAAATGTAATGTATCTAAAACGACTCATAACATAGCCCTGTTAGAACCATGAGCAATAAACATTTATTTACATCAAGGGACGTATCAAGGCCATTTCTATTAGCAACAAGACAATTGCTCAGAAGGAGAGTAGCCCAATCCGCAGAGGTGTTAATAAGGAGTTAAATTAAACAAATAACACAGTATAGAGTAACTAGTTACTTAAAAATCAAAATAGTACAATTTTTTAATGAATATTATACGTCATGCATCACGCGGAATTTTTTGAAACCCAAAATTTACAATGCGAAGATGTTTTATTTGTTAGTCATTTGATTTTTATTCAAACATCATGGATATAAAAACACTTATCATTATCGAGTTTATTTACAATTTTAATATGACTAAGATTTTTGGTAAATGATCCTTTATAGATCATGTTTCATAATTTTTAGAGAGAGCTTGTAGTGATTATTTCTTAGAATTTATATAACATGCGAGTTTTTTGAGGTTTCGATAAAACTTATTTTTCGTGTTTGTATTGTCAGACTAAGATTTGTATAAAATAAGACTTAAAAAAATATATACTTATGGCGGTATGAAGTTCGTCGGGTCAACTAGTTTTATATAAACTTACTCTTGGTATTATTTATTCATTACTATTATAAGCCTATCCCATCTAACTATTCTTCTCTCCTGTCTACATATTTTACACACAAATAGGTCTAAACGAGGGTGAAATGTGGGGGAAAATTTGATAAGATCTTTTGAAATTATGTACAAATTTTCCCTCACCTATTTTTCATTTTTATTACCTCACATAATTTACGAATTTATAAGCCTTTTATTTGTAGTGTTAACTTTTAATATGGCCAAGAAAAATATTGTTTTAAAAGTACATAAATAACTTTATGACGCCTTTTAATTTCAAACATTAACACTAACTTATTAGTGAAAAATTGTTTAACATTTTAATAGAACTTAATATTTCTACAATAATATTTCTAAAATAACCGATAATCATCAACATTACACCTATCAATGTTGGTAAATAAAGATAAATTGCAAGTACGCTCTGTCTTTATAAATATTAATTTGCTATTTCCTCGGCTATTGGTTTTTATAATAAATGCAATAAAACAACGCATTATGTGTCCGTCTAGCTATTTACAAGATTTAGTGACGTCATTAAACGTTTCCTTTGCGTGATCGTAAGCAATTTTAAAATATTCAAGGACATGAACAATATATCATTTAGAACTTTATACTGTTTGCTAACTTTAATGTGTCTAGTAGAAATGGGTAAAGTAAAATAGCCCTTTGCTTGCAGTGCTTTCTGCTCAATGAGTTGTGGATTCGATTCCTGGAGTCTTATTGGAATAATTACATTTATTTTAATACGAACTGAGCCCCGTGGTTTTACACGCCATAATTTGAAGAAAAATAGCCTATAGCCTTCCTCGGTAAACAAGCTATCCAACACAAAGAAATTTTCAATTCGAACCAGTAGTACCTGAGCGCGTTTAAACAAACAAACTTTTCAGATTTTTAATATTAGAATAGATGTATGATTTATATGTAAATTTATCAAAAAAAATAATTATAGTTATATCATTTGGCATTACTATTTTTTTACCAAACATGAATAAACATGCAGTTTTGTATTTTACGTATAATTGTATACGCACTATTCGTATATAATTATACAGTTCGGGTCAATTTAATTGTATGTCTATACATTAGAATAGAATTTTGTGAACATTATCTTACGAACCTTTACATTTTTTACGATCTATTGTTCATCATGATACTATACTAATAGGTTTGAAAATTAGGGTTGTCTAAAGATATTCTTAATTATAAATGTCGACTAACCTTACAAGGGTTCTAAATCGACGTGACATTCCCTTTCATATATAAATGTGTGAAATTATACTTTCTAACGTCATCGCTGACAGTTTTGTTTGAATTAAAGAAAAACCGACTTTAATTGACATCGACAAGTAACAAAATGTAAATTGGACTCGATCAAATTTAAATTGAACCACATGACAAGCACCAACTTTTGAGTAAAAAAAGAAGCATCAAAATCCCCTCCAAGTACCCTGCGTAAAAATTTAAAAAGTAACACACACACAAAAAAAAAACGTAGGTACAGTAGAATTAAGAATTCCTTTTTGTAGTCAGTTAAAAGCTGTTATTCAAAATCCACCACAATAAACAATAAAAAATATGACTTCACTGCGATTATTGATGAAAGGAAAACCGTTCTTACCTTTAACCGCTTCATAAAAATACGATTACATGTAAATATGAATAAAAACTATGTGTTAATAAAAAATCAATTTAGCCAGCCCTGTCCCGAGCCGCAGGAACAAAAGAACGCATAATAAAATATTCGTACGTGAGTATCGTTACGTAACCGACGTTGAGATGTGTTTATATTGAGATACTTTTTGAAAAATAAACGAATTTTTAAAAACAAATTATTATTAAGACTGATTCGGCGGTTGTCACATGCGACCATGGAGTCTACAACTACGCCTATCGGGAGTTTCAAATTAACAATCGTTGTCAAAGTCTAGTAGAATCAAAAGTGTAATTATGGTCTAAGATCCGGAATATAACAAAATCTTCCCTCATCTGTTAATTAGATGAAACAATTTTTTATAGACAGATTTCAATATTGTGAATTTATAAAAAAAACCTCTGCCACCCTACGCCTGCTACAATTGATAATACTTAATTAGTTAATCAGTATTTTTTTATGATCTTTTCCCTCTCATGTTAATTACATGTAGTAAGCTAAAACCGGCAATATTTTATATTATATACCTGACTGTAGTAGGCACCCATCTCTATGATTGCTATATTTACCTGCAGCCAGGTCAGAAAAGGTAGATAAATGTAGATTATTACCCTCACATGTTAATTAAAAAATCCAAGTACAATAATAAACGGCGGCGAATTCTAAACATAATAATGTTTGGCTGCCGTATTAAAAGCTGATGCAGCCAAAGATAAATAGTAAAAAGAAAAAAATTATGATGACTATGGGAGCTCATTGCGAAGAGTAAGACAGAATAATACTAATTCCTTCAACGAAAAGAGACAGCGTAAAATTCATGCGCGCGCATCACAGGCTCATTTAAATATACTAGAAAATTCGAAATTTCGAAATTTTCGAAATCCCTAGTACATTTTTTTCAACTGAGGTAGGGCACAACAGGAACTGAGGTAGGGCACAGCAGGAACTGAGGTAGGGCACAGCAGGAACTGAGGTAGGGCACAGCAGGAACTGAGGTAGGGCACAGCAGGAAACTTCCTGCTCAACATATGGAGCAGCTCGACTGGGGTAGTACCTCGACCTTACAGAAGACCACAGCTAAATAATACTGTTTTCAAGCAGTATTGTGTTCCTGTTGGTGAGTAACGTGACCAGGGCTCCTCCTGGGGGGGATTTGGGATAGGGTCGGCAACGCTCTTGTGATGCTTCTGGTGTTGCAGGCGTCTATAGGCTACGGTCTTACCATCAAGTGAGCCGTATGCTTGTTTGCCAACCTAGTTACATTAAAAAAAAAACCTGATTAGTATGAAGCTAATTTTCCGGGAGTAGATTAATTTTGATCAGACGAACAAAAAATTCCTCTACGAAAACTCTCGATTGTGGTAGGTCAAGGCCTCGTAAGGTCATCACAAATTATTACTAACCAGCTGATTTTTTTTCTTTTAGTGAGTTAATATTTATATAATTTAATGGTAACATTGTCCTACAAATTGCGTGGTACGTTATCCCGGTCCTATGGTCGCTGCTGCTCTATCTCCTGCTAACTCCATTACCTACCACAATCGAGAGTTTTCGTAGAGGAATTTTTTGTTCGTCTCATCAAAATGAAGCTACTCCCGGAAAATTAGCTTGATTCTAATCAGGTGAAAAAAATGTACAAGGGATACCGGACTAAAATAATTGATTTTCGCCTTACAATTATTTCCTACAAAATTTGATTTCACTAATTTTCTGTTTGTAATATGTTTATAATAATGGTATGTATTGTATAATAATAAATAAAACAAATATTTTGTTTGTTTAAAAAAAAAATTAATTTCACCGTATCACAATTATAATTAAAGAACTATATAAAAAAAATTAATAATCGAACCATCAAGAAAATTTCACAGTAAGGGTAACTCAAAAGCATTATATATTTTTTAATATTGCACATTATTCCGTAAATTAAAAAAAAATCTTAAAAATTTGGAGCAATTTTTTTGTCTTTATCTTTTCTATACTTACTCCAATTCTCATCTTCTCTCTTTCTATTCTAGTATACATTTTTCTTAAATTTTCGAAATTTCGAATTTGCGAATTTTCTAGTATGTTTAAATGAGCCTGTGATGCGCTCGCATGAATTTTACGCTTTCTCTTTTCGTTGAAGAAATTAGTATTATTCGGTCTCATTCTTCGCAATGAGTTCCCATAGTCATCGTAAATTGTATCTTTTTACCATTTATTTTTGGCTGCACCAGCTTTTAATACGGCAGCCAAACATTATTATGTTTAGAATTCGACGCCGTTTATTATTGCACTTCGATTTTTTAATTAACATGTGAGGGTAATAATCTACATTTATCTACCTTTTCTGACCTGGCTGCAGGTAAGTATAGCAATCATAGAGATGGGTGCCTACTACAGTCAGGTATATAATGTAAAATATTAACGGTTTTAGCTTACTACATGTAATTAACATGAGAGGGAAAAGATCATTAAAAAAATACTGATTAACTAATTAATTATTATTAATTGTAGCAGGCTTAGGGTGGCAGAAGTTGTTTTTATAAATTCACAATATTGAAATCAGCCTATAAAAAATTGTTTCATCTAATTAACAGATGAGGGAATATTTAGCTATCTCGGATCTTACACCATATTTATCTTTGGCTGCATCAGCTTTTAATACGGCAGCCAAACATTATTATGTTTAGAATTCGCCGCCGTTTATTATTGTACTTGGATTTTTTAATTAACATGTGAGGGTAATAATCTACATTTATCTACCTTTTCTGACCTGGCTGCAGGTAAGTATAGCAATCATAGAGATGGGTGCCTACTACAGTAAGGTATATAATATAAAATATTGCCGGTTTTAGCTTACTACATGTAATTAACATGAGAGGGAAAAGATCATAAAAAAATACTGATTAACTAATTAAGTATTATAAATTGTAGCAGGCGTAGGGTGGCAGAGGTTTTTTTTATAAATTCACAATATTGAAATCTGCCTATAAAAAATTGTTTCATCTAATTAACAGATGAGGGAAGATTTACCTTCTCGGATCTTAGACCATTAGTTATCGTAAAAATTTGAAAAAATATTTGCCATCTGTAAAATAAAGCTGTGATTGTGGTTTTTTAAGTTCAATAGTGTACCTACTACATACTCTTCAAATAAAAAAGTGCCCTTTACGCTTGTTTTTAACACACTAGCTTTACACACTACTTTTACTGTTTCGATTTAAGAAAAAACGTGTCTCAAGGCTTATTTAACCTGAATTACTTAGGAAAAATTCTAGAACATTCGCCTATCCTCTATAATACTTGCATAGAGAGATATTGAGGGTTGAGATTTACCTTGGTGTTTTTAAAAAAATTAGGCTCTTTTAAATATATTCTTAATTTTTATAGGCCTTATAACATATAAATCAACACAGTATGCAGTGACCTTTACAAAGTAATTGTCAGTTAATTTTTTTTATAGCTTTACGATATCGAAAAGTATTGGAACGAATCGTGTATGAGACCGCGGTCATTAGCAGCTCTTTAATTGAAAAATCGATTTAAATAAATAGTCTTTAGAAATGCGTTAAGTTTTTTATTTGTACAAAACCCGTCGTAATTAATAAGTATTGTATTGATCTCTGTTTCGTATTAATTGAAATTATTTTAAACTAGCAGACGTTATTTTTATCTGACGTACTATAAAAGGCGTGATGTAAAATAATCAGAAGTGGTTTTCTATAATTTTCTGAGCTATTTTCTTAATTCATCATTATAAGCGAATTTTTTACACAGTAAAAAAATGTGTAACAGGAAAGTGTACAAAAATAAGCTGAAAGTCAAGCCGTTTTCGAGTTATGTTTAAAGTAACAAATTTAGCGATTCCCTTTAATTTATAACTATTACTGATTTAACTAACTAATATTGAGTGTGAAACCGAAAATGAATTATTTTTTAAAGTATAATTGAAATAGACTAACTAAATTTATTAATTTTAACGCGAGTGCAAACAAATGAGTAGCGTAAAATAAATAAATATAAACTTTATAATCAAATCAATTATTCACCGGTACTACATCGATCATTGATAATCAGGCATTCATTACTCACATAATCAATTCAATGTTGCGAGAGCAACACAAGATATATCTAAGCAAGGAATCGATATGCGATATCAAAATTACCTAGATACTGTGCAAGAGATACGTGTATCTGTCCGTAGCTTAACGTGAAGTGTCCATCTGTTATGTACCTTCTCAATACGTCCAATCGATGTTATTGCTATAAAATATAAGGTAAATGTAAATCATACATTACTGTAATTTAGCGCTAATTTTAAAATGAATAACAATTAAAATAGTACATTCATTAGAGTTTAGTGTTTAAAAAATACGCTTTTAATTTGTCTATGTGTTGTCTATTTTTTAATTGATATTATCGTCAATTTTAGTTACAGTTATTTATTTCATCAATAAAATTTCAATGATATATCTTTCGATGGCAAAGAAAAACATAGATGATATTTAGGTACAAAGTACATTAGGAATAAACCTTTTTTTTTTAAGATTATTGGGAATAAATATAATTCGATTGTTTTTTTGTATACCTGCATTGCATTAAATGTCGATATAATTGAAGTCGTTTTTTTCGCTTGCAAGCAAAGAATTATTATTTCTCATATTAAATTAAACAACTTATGAAAAGTCGCTACAAGTTAACCCGTCCAGCGTTATGGATCATCTGAAGGCAGGTGCAAAGCAACAAGGCTATAACCGGTCGAATATCAAATAAATAATGGTTAAATTGTACACAAGCCTCTGGTTAAACGTTTTTATTGACGTGCTAATTATATGGGAGCATCACAGTTTTGAATTCCTCATTAAGTGGGTGGTTTAACTTTTTTAAACTGTTGAGTTATGTTCACTTTTTCTCGTGGAATTCGATTTTAAAGACCTTGCGACTACAATGTATTGTGATTATTAGGTAGACTTGTGTTAAGTATTGTGAGTCTGTTATTTTAAGTGTTATTCCGATATTATCCTGGTGCATTTCATTAACATTGTATGTTATAAATAAATAAATTCCCCACGCTACACGGTCCCTACTAGGGTTAAATCTTGTCTCGGGAGTCCGGAATCACTCACAATACACAAGCATAAAACCCAGACCACGGCAGGCATCTGTATAGTAAAAATAAATATATGCCGTGTGCGGTGATCGAACCCGCAACAGCTAGTGCAACAACTATAAACCAGTGCCGTGAGTTATGACCGCTGAGCCAACGCGTCATTAGTGGTTCATTTAATAATTAAATATTTATAAAACAGTCCTTTTACATATTTAGTGGCCTTAACTTACATTAGTTATGTACTTATTTAATGGATACAAGCGCCTGAACTAGGCTAAACATGTCTAAGACGTTACTCATTAGTTGAGTAGTATTACTATAGTAGACATGTTAATATTTAAATATTTTAACATTGGAAAAAATACTCAATCACAATTCAATATACATTGTTATAAAATATTATTGCTATTAACAAAAACCATTATACGTTACGTGAAGAACTTCAAGTTTTATTAAAATCAGTTCATTGAAAAACGCTATGACAATTACAGTATGAGTGATATACCTATATTCATAAAATTCGGGGTTCAATGAAAAGCGAGGGTTAAACAGACTACATGTGTCGTCTGATATGTACACAGTAAAGAATATAATTATAATATAAGTACAACCCTTAAACTATTTACAGTATACGGAAATAATAAGCTTAGAATATGATAATCTATTTTTTAGGAAAAACACAAAGGATTAAAGTTATGATACAATTTTTTCCATATATCAAAAAGCCTAAATAAATATTTACAAATGTAATCAGTTCACAACATTATTAACTCTTATTTTAACCTATCCTCACCTATCATGACAATGTGTTAACGTGGATATGAAAAAGTTTTTTAATATGTATAATATCAGGGCCATCATTTTTTACCTTGGACTGTACCTATGCTAAGTGGTGTTACTGTAGACCGAAAAACAATGAAGCGTTTATTAATCACAGAAAAACCTATACTAGCCATAAATGTATTAATAGTAGGACAATGAGAATAATAATAACAAGTTAAAGAAGATTTAGACTGAAATAAAAACGCCTGAAGAAACAAACGCTTACCTAACAAACCACACGAGTGACCTCGTTAACGTACACATTTTATGAGTTGAATTCCACTGTAAAAACAGAATTACCATTGCATAAATTATTTTCAAACGTGAACAAAAAGATTGAATCGTTTCTACTATAAAAAACTTGCTTAAATAAAAATAGGTAGTACTACAATCGTCTATTCTAACATCTAGATTAATTTTTTAACTTATTCCGCTAAACATCATCTTTGATTGATCGAATTATCTTAAACAAACTGACCCGGCGAATTTGATATTTCGTGAGTACATCGATTTATATCGAGAATTTCTTTTATTTATACAAACTTTGTTCAGATAATAAAAAAGAATTGTCTTATTTGGTGCAGAGAAGTAATACGTGTATGCATTTCAACGATGCGATTTGTTTTATATATTATAATGAAACAACTTTTCGGATTTTATCGCAGTTTATTAAGTTTTTTAGATGCCTGACGTTTCGGATACTTTATAGCAACCATGGTCACGGGAGGACTATTGGTTTATGTAGATATTTTCCATAGAAAATGTTTAAAATTGACTATGATATCACATAGTATATACAAAATTGATAAATCCTCCTTTTCTATGTAGGTCAATAACGCTAAATATATAGTAACTAAAAATGTATAAATATATGTATAAAAACTACATGAACAATCGTCACACGAATATGCATGATACATACAAGCACTTAAGCAGTGACAAAAAAGAAAAATAATATTGCATATAATTAACATAACAAAGGGTTACTTAGGCACTCAAATCACGATATCTCTGTAACCATAAGGCGTAGAGACTTGAATTTGGTAGGAATATTCCTTTCGCCGAGTAGAGGTCCGCTAAGAACGAATTTGTTGGTACGACAAAAGAAAAAGCATAGCAAGGCGCGCAGGGTACAGCTAGTATAACAATAAAAAATCGGCCAAGTGCGAGTCATAATAACTAATAAAAGTCGAAATAACTCACAAAATAGTTTTAACCAAAATTATTATGAAAAACTCAGATACTCGTAAGTAGGTAATAAGAAGGAAACTTTTATTATTATAGACTTAAAATAAGTAACATTACCCATTTAGCTAGGAGAAAAAAAAACAATTAAGGTTTTAGTACACGTGAAGTAATTATGCAAGCATTCCTATTTACCGCCAATGAGGTGAGAATTTATGAATTAAGACCCATAAACGCAAACGATAAAGGAGCAAAAGTCTAGCACATAATAGTGGGCAACTGACCCCATTAATGCAGCGGTTGTATCGGCGGAACAGAATAATAACAGAACTCGGCGCTCGTCCGGCCAAGGCGTTACACAATGATATTGCATATCGATGATATACAAGGCAATGGACTAAACAGGATTTACGGGTGGTTACTCGGTAATAAATTCTTTTTTTTTTGCTGCGTACGGGGACAATTAGCGTCGTAAGTATATTTACTTGTTCGGGTGGACGAGTACCTTTTTTAACTTCGATTCCGGTTTGAGTTTTGGCAGACTTGTTTTTTTTATCTCTTGCAACATGTTGCTTACGAAATGTTTCTTGAACCAAGGATGTTGATTTATGGGTAGTGTTCGACTACCAGGAGATTGAGCGTGATGTTTTGGTGTCACATCGAGTTAGGAAGGCTTTTATGTTATAAAATAATTATTTTAATCTAACTAAGAAATTATTATAAATTTCATAAACTATTACCTATTACTTTTGGTGATCATTTTCTTAACTTTTGATTACAATTTACAAGAATATAATGATATACATAGTAACCTTTAAAGTATGTTAAGAAAAATATAAATGTATTTCAATGTCTGGAAGCTCAGCCGATACATAGGTTTTTTTTTTACTTCAGTAAAAAATACAATACAACAATAGAATTGATAATTAATCAACAATAAAGAAATATTCGCCAATCACGATTAAATTAGAATATAGTTTACATAACAAAAAACATTTATCATTCTAAAGTTTGAGTGCAAATAGGGCCGTCATCGTCTAAATTATAAATACTATTCAAATAGTTAGAAAATAGCGTGTAATCGAGTAAAATAAAGTAACTTTCCAAAGCAAATTTCCAAAAACAGAAAATCAATTTATATTCGTACTAGCTTCTGAGCGCGACTTCGTCGGCGTTTACTCCGCTTCTATTGGTCTTAGCGTGATGATACATAGCCTATAGCCTTCCTCGATAAATGGGCTATCTAACACTGAAAGAATTTTTCAAATCGGCCCAGTAGTTCCAGAGATTACCGCGTTCAAACAAACAAACAAACAAACAAACAAACTCTTCAGCTTTATATATTAGTATAAGATTATTTTTATTTTTGTGTTTTCCACACATGAGGAATTGAATCGAAAAATTTTGATATGATAATAAATAAATTTTATATATTTATTCACATTTTTATTAAATACATCAGTACCTTTGATTTTCGGCTTAACTATGGTAAAAAGCATTCAGTATTAATATACGCGATTTTAAAATACCTTCGCCACCCCTCCAATTCACCGGGCGTCTTTGCAAAACAAATTAGAAGAAAATCGGACAGCTGGCAGCCCTATTTACATAGAAGCTGGTAGTTAAATATGGACATAAGTATCGTAACTCATTAGACGGTACAATCGATACGCACAATACATTCGCACCCGTTGAGGCTACATACGATTTATCACAACATCTCATAATGAGTTCGCAACTTAGCAAGGCTACACTTTGTATGAAGTGATGCGAAGTACAATTCAAGTTCTGGTTGCCGACTATTTTAAATCGATTTTAAAGTGACTCGAGATGTAAATAAAACATAATAATTTGCAATATTATGCATTAATGAATAGAAGTTGAATGTACAAAAAATAGTTCTTCAAGCATTCGATTTTGACTGACACGTCATTGTACAATTTTCACGAAAGTATATTTCTGTTTATCAAAATTAACTGCAGGATAATATGACTACATATATTTCTTACTTCTATCTGCACTATAGATAGTTAGATACGTATCATATTGACATTGTTACTGCTCCTAAAGCCATTCGCCTTTCTATTAAACATGATATCTACCGCTACTATCGTAACTTTGAACTGAATTTACAATCTGATATACTATAACAATCTGTATCCATCATACTGTTAGACAAAGGTACAGAAACACTTATAAATAAAAGAGGCTGTTAGGAATTTAATCCGAAATAAACAACTGTGGGACAAACAGTGGTAAAGACGCTACGGGTAGATAGATTATTTGTCTACAAGCGAAAAAACATTTATACACATGCTTACCAATGTTTTAATATGTAATCTTTTACGTTATACAATTTTAGCAGTTGAACTCGTGAACAAGTCGTATGACTGTATTTCATTACTGTTGATAAAGAATCCCCCAAAGTCACATCACTAGTAAGTAGCAAGTGCTATTACTGTTTAAAATTAGTTGAATTAGCCTGTGCGCAAATATCGCATGTACAGTCCGTACAAAACTTTAATTGAACTCACAAAAAAGATAGATCTTTATCGTAATCTTATATCATGACTTATATTATTTTAGTTTTTTTGGATGATCGTACTTTTTATCGAACTATTGATCCATTATCTCTTAAAAGTTTAAATTAATAGATACTGTACCAAAAATTACAATGTAGACTTCTAGTATAGTAGTGAAATTAATACGAGTTGATTCTGTTCATTTGTAACGATATTACATGACTAAATGTATTAACACATTTAAATTAAATGAGTGTTAAGCATTACCTTTATTCTCGTTTAATTTAATAAACAGTTAAACATTAAAAAAAGTTGGAATATAATTTTATAATTAAATAATTATAATATTTAATTAGTTGAGTACTTTAACACTGACTTGTCTTTGATAAAATTTAAGTCACGTGGACGATGTCACAGAAAGAAACGTAGCTTTTAATAAAATAATACGACAATTGTAATAATGTAATCAGACATAATAGTAGATATTCCTAGCTACCTACTCGTGCATATCTACATTAGTACAAAAAAATTAATGTTTTGATGCATGCGCCAGATATGCGCAAAAACACGAACGAGATGAACATTTTCATGCTAGGTTAAAACGAGAAAATTTAAATTTTTAATTCGTACTCATAAACCGCGAACGTAAACAATTGTTATCGCTTATAACATCGTAAAATTTTCATTATTTGCGAACATAATTACGAATTTAATGAAATTAAAATTGTATTAAGGAAAAATAATGATAAAGGGGAAAAATAATTATTTTATTACTTTACACGAGGTCGTCTACAAACACGATAACACCAACATATTGATAAAAGTAATAAAACTATAAAACGAAAAACGACAACATGCCATGTTAAAACTTGAATTTTTAAATACGTTTAAAGACATGAATATAACGTTTAAAATAAACAATGTTTTGAAACTGAACAAAAGCACGTATTAAAATTCGAATTAAAAAGAAAATGTAGAAAAGTACATTGAAAGGAATTACGAAAAACAAGTAACAGAAACGATTTTGTTATCGTAGCGATACGACGCCGATATGGAAAGAAATTTACTATGTGAAATAACCATTACAAATAGACTCCTTTCATGCGATCAGATGGTAGCAATGTTGTGCTTTTTTTATGAAAATAACGTGTTATTTTAACAGTTTACTTCTGTAAGCTTAGTGTCATAAATTCTACATTTAAATGACGGTTTCCGTTATAAAGTACGAAGCAAACTGATAAAAAATTATTTATACAGTGTTAAGAAATATGTAGGTACTAAATTAGAGTATTTTAACGTAGTTAAGAAATTAAACAAACGCCTCACACTCAATGGCCCACTAGGATATGAATCCTGTATCAGGTTTAGGAAAAATGACGTCGACAGCTATAATATGTATGGTGTAGGTAAACATTTGTCATATGAGGGAATTGAATTTGCGAGTGCTAGCACATAAATAAGTTGCTATGATAACTGCACCAACGCGAGAAATAGAATCATTTTGATAAATCACGATAACGTACACATATTATACCTACATAGTGATTAGTTACAACTAATGAGATGATTCGACATGTTTCATAATCACCCAAAACTAGCTTCTAATCAAGAAGCTTGTATCACGTAAAGCTACATCGAATACAAAAGTAAAGCAATAAAACCTTTACCCAGCCGAACGTGAAGATACCACTGGACTATCTATTTAATGTTCTGTGTGTTGTACATCAGAGGCTTTTTTTATGTTATTTCTTAACAAAACAATAGACTCGAAAACGTAAAGGAGAACCGAATGATATCACGATGTGAAGACAAAGCCAGTGGTTCTAACAATGCAAAATTAATCCAACTTATCTCTGAAACAGGACAAATAATAATATTCATTCGTATTTGAACATAACCTGTTGCTGATATCAATGTTTCGCGGAGCAAAAAAAAAAAAAACATCAATGGTCTTTTAATGGCCTATTAGTGCTCCATTGGAGAATAAAAGTCTTTCTATACAGTAACCACATTGTAATAAATTTTGATGCCCACAGCACGACGTTCAAAGGATCCAATATTGCATTTATCGCAACTGTTTATTTCAACCATAAATTTCTTAGGATACTTAAAACGTTGTATATTTAGAATGGAGAATCAAATGAGATGATATGAATACAAATTAATGATACAATACTATTTTATTTCAGATACTTTCAGTCGAAATAGCTAAACTTACGCATCGTCGAATAAACAAAAACAAATGTTCAATTGGAAATAGAATCAGTTAATTATATTTGGTATCCCCGTGGTTTATCTAAGACATTTTCTGGATTAGGTTTACTGTAATTTGCAATTAAATGGAAAGAAAACTAGCGCAATTTGACACGATTGAATATTTAACTAAAGATTGGTTTAAAACACCCTCACGAGCAATCCTGCAAGCTATTAGCATTCCATTTTACACACCAATTGCTCATGACCTCAATCGACAGTCTAAGACGTACATTGTCGGACACGAATGTGGGCTTCAATTGTTGAATGGGGCAGATGCGACCCAGCTTCATTAAATCAGAGCTCGACTGACGTCAATCGACGTCCATAGGAGATTTATCTTAATATCACGCAGATATTCATATATTTTAATGGAAATGGCCTGCACGCAAACGTATTCGAATGAATCAAAGTTAATAATAAAAAAAAATCGGTACAAAAACATTTAAAGGGAATTAAAAACCGGTAGATAACTCATATATAATTATGAGAAACAAAAATAAAAAATTAACTACTAAATAATACTCGGTAAATTAATGACAGCATACAGGTCATTGCACTTTCATCTATTCCCCATCTGATTGAAACTAGTTAGCTATTAAAAATTAATACGCAAGAAGATAAGGTCGTAAGTTCATTTATGATCACACGTCGGAACGGGGAGCAATTTATCAAACTGACAAGGAAGAAGAAAAGTTACTGGACAATAATCCGATAATTGATAACTAGCGTGTATAACATACTTGTTACCAATTTACTGGAATAATAAATACGAATTGATTTATTTTATAAGCGATAAAAATTTTAAACACAAATAAAATATCTGATCCATATCACCAGACATTTGATGTGTGTTTTCTGAAGTCTCAAAAATAATTATTTTGTTTATATTGTGACATCGCTGTAAAGTGGCATTAACTATGCGGAAATCGTTAAAATTTTACGCAGATACTAATAAAAAGTAAACTTCGGTATAACAGTTTAGAGACGAGGCATTCTAGGGTAATTAGGAACTATAAAATTTCTAACACATATAAATAATGATTACATCTAAAATAAAGCTGTTTTTAGGGCGGTAGTTAGCGATATTTATTACGTGATAGCGGCGGATCCTAAAAGGAAGATTATGTTTTCGAAATATAGGTACGTATGTATATAGTATGTTTGTTTTATGTTTCAAAGTGACTTCGTAATTAGTGATACGGAGCAATTACATGCAGTGTGTCATATTATTTAATACAAAACGTCGAAGACTTTGAAATTCCAATCCAACACACGCCACGCCGCCTAACTACGACTGAGGGCATTCTCATATGATTGAATTCTTTCTATAAAATTTGCAGGTTTATCTATGATATATTTGTTCTCACTAAAGGTTACATTATGTTATTCATGGAATTTCATTTTGGTGACAGCTATTCATGTGTTCTATTGAATAGACCGTCTCTTCTCAGACCATAAAATACTTCTAAAAATATTCGATTTTTATCTGCTTGCTCATTTAACCTCATAAAATATATTGTGAGAAATATTCTTGCTAGAAATAAAAAAAACCTCTACTCCATTTGTTATAAAGTTAATATTCAACCCTTTGGGCAATAAAAAATAAGGTTTAGTACATGCAAGAGACATCATATCTTCATGCATCGAGCGATTGAAACTTGTGATTATGGTAATCAAGTACATCCCACTTATGGTACGAAAAAATACAATACAGCGCCCTTACAGCGTACTATGTTAATTTAATAACGTATTTTATATTTTAAATATAATTATAATCATAGAGGCCTTACTCGACATATATGTACGTAGTAAATGTATATTCCTTCTCCTATATGGAGAAGAGGCCTATGCCCAACAGTGGGATATTAGAGGCTGAATCGAAATGTATATTAAAAAGTCGATGTTCTGGTACATAGTGGTAGAAAAATTCGATTAGAGTTTCAAACCAGTTGATAGTACCGTATACATATATATTAAATTGTAGATCTATAACAGAAATTTGCATTTATAGGTATATATTTATTTTTGGCTTGATCTTTGTCCTCATGTTTAATGAGACAGAAAGCGACTGGGCAAGTGCACAAGGTACTTACCTCAACCTTACAGAAAATATTAGCCAAAAAATACTGCTCTTAAGTAGCGTATAAGGTAATCTGAGATTTTTTTCAGATACGCAAAGTACCTGTACTACTTTGGTGTTGTATAACCTACGGTATCCACTTTCCATTTGGGGGAGCGAACGATTGTTTTAGTGGTATAAAAGTGTTTTCTCACCAAACTTCTAAGAAAATATTTAAAGTTATCAATAGACTTTTTTTAGTCACAGTCACCTGATGATAATCGAAGATCGATTAGAGAAGATTTTTTTTATTAATACGTCGGCAAACAATCGTACGGCTCACAATAGTAAGCGATTACCGTAGCTTATAAACGCCTACAACACCAGAAGCATCGCAAGCGTGTTGTCGACCTTATCCCAATTCCAACCAAGATGCTCTCGTCACCTTACTCACCAACAAGAACGCAATAATTTTTGGAAACAGTATTATTTAGCAGTGATCTTCTGTAAGATCGAAGTACTACCCCAGTCGGGCCGCTCCATGTTTTGAGCAGAAAAATTCCTGCTTTGCCCCACCTTAGTTAAATATTACAGACTCTCGATACAACCATGTGAAAAATTAACCCAACATTATGATGCTTAGAATCCGACATACCTATTGATTAAGCATAAACTGTTTGATATTTCTATTATTACCTTTTTAAAACCCTTATTTACTTTACTTGGTGGAATAAAACATTTTTACTCTAAAATATAACCTCTTGAATTAATATCTAATGATGTATAATTGGCTGAAATCGGCTACACCATTGACGAGTTACAAAAGAAGACAGCATCGTATATACATACATTATAAAAACATAGCCCTTTAGACCTTTGCGGCAGTCGAAAAATAAAATAAATGGAATATTTTCGTCATTATTACACAGTAACGCAGACCCTTATTGTCTTTTAAAGGTTTTTATTCCATCGTAAACGTTGTCGCTTTGTAAAAAGATCGGCATAAAGTTCCATAGCTAAGAGGCAGCGGTGCCTTCCTCAGATTCTTCGAAGCCTCTCAAGTACAATTCATTAGTAGCCTCGTGTTCAATTGCTTGTAAATACTTCAAAACAAATATCGTTCCTCTTTTTATTCTTTCATTTAAAACACGAATAACAATTTAAAGTTCATTAGAATATTTTGTTGTCTTTTGTTTTATGTAAGAATTCTTTTGTTAAATATTATGATATTTTTTGCTAATAGTAAGATCAAGTAACAATGAAAACAAAATACTGAAATAAAATCAATTACTGAAACAAGAAAAGTAGAAAAGGTGACCATATCTCATAAAGATTTCTAGGCAACTTCAACTATCCCTAGTAGAATGACAACACTGTATCGGGGGTTAAGACCTCCAGACCACTATAAAACCCTGTATGGCCAATTTTTTCATGAGTGACAATATAATAGCGACCACTAGTGCAACAGCCGGTAGCTATGACCACTGCAAGTCGTCAAGACAAAAAGTAAAAACATACAAATAAATATGTTAAACCAATGTTACGATTATTCGTTATATTAAGCGAAATAAATCTTTAAGTAATTTTGCACACAAAATAAATATATTAAAACTAGCTGACCTCGCAAACGTTGTTTTGTCATATATGATATTAAGCCCCTTAATCTCTTATAACTTAGGGGTATGAAAACTAGGTGTTGGCCGATTCTCAGACTTACCTGATATGCACACAAAATTTCATCAAAATCGGTCCAATCGTTTCGGAGGAGTATGGTAACTAAGATTGTGACACGAGAATTTTATATATAAGATATATTGTTTGTTAGTTTATTAAAAAAGCAAAAAAAAATCCGTCGAACGGATGCGCACGTGAAAGATATTATTCTTTTAGCAAATTATACCGTCGAGCTTTTTTATTACTTACAAGTTGCATTTGCCGAAAATACTCGTAATTGCGATAATTTTGGAACCACCCGCCAGAATCTCGGCGTGCTCGGTTATGGCACATCTTTAAATTTACTGGCATATATTTAATGTCTGGTTATTATTTTTAAACTAAATTGAACTGAAGCAGTCTGTAAAAGTCGTGTTGCTAAGCGATGCCCAAATATTCATAGGGGAAGAGTTAAATCTTCGAAATTCTGCTTTTCTGTGGGCTGACGGATAACTTACAGTAACACTTTTAGTGGGGAACCAACATTAATTATATGTCTAGATACATACGATCCGAGTGGGCCCAACCCATCCCATCCCATCCCATCGTTAGCTACACTAACAGAGTGGATTTCCGTTTTTACCAATACCTATCATTCAAAATTCAAATATACACAATTATACTGAATTATATAATTATATTCAAAATCTCCATTACTGTATTATTGTACGATTTTTTGTTTCGTTTTAATTACTTCCGTTTGTGAGCACTAAAATGGTACTTAAAGATGTATATTTAAAGAAACATGTTACTTATGTTTGGTTAAAATGCTTTGTGCAAAAACAGATAAGTCAATTTTAGGTACAATAATCGTAAAAATAAAGGAATTACAACTAAATTATAAAATTATTTTATCATTCTTCCATAAAATAAAAGTTGAAAACACATTTGAAGTGTTATTATCAAAGAATTCCAAACACGCTAAATAATTACGATTACTTTTATTGCAAAAGATAACAAAACATTAAATGTAAAAAAATAATTAAATTTTAATTGGCTCATTTACAGCTTACATTTAAATGGTTGAAATGAACAATTGTATTGTTTAAAATGAGCACAAAAACTTACCGATGAATAAAAAGATGTACCGTGACTACGCTAGCTAATTACCAACGTGTCAAGGATCAGGCTCATCACCGTTTCAATTACCCAAGACCTTGTGTCAGATGCTATGGATGCTTCAAATTGATTCATGACTGATTTATGATCGATTCTATTGTACAGGGTTTTACACATCGCACTCATTATATTTTTAAATTTGACTTTGATTGTACTCGTATTGTGCTTCTGCGGCTTCGTGGTATTAGCACTAATTGTCTTAGAGTAAGATTATCATAATCCGACCTTTTGGTGTCAAAATTGTGAATATAAAGGTAACAATTAAATATGTTAATGAACATTAATTTTAGCTTTACATTTTTCAAATGCCTTCAAATGTGATTAGACTCCAATAAGAGAAAGTTATTTGGTAAATATTTTATTTCTTGATATTTCTCTTTTACTTCCTGCTAACAAAATTACAATTTTGGTTGAAATATAATAAAAATAAATTTATATATGTATACATATATTTATTTTATAAAATAGAAACTGGCTGGCTGGTTAAAATTAATTCCATCAACCCTCTTTGGAACCACTTCTCGTAAAATCATTATTTAAATAATCAAACTTTTCACATAAAAATCAACAAAAATTACTACAAGTTGACATTTTATTTCAATAGAATTAAGAAACCACTTTTAATTTCTTACGACGTTGATTTAATATTCTAATAGGTAATTCCCCTAATTACAGATGTCACTATTTTATTTTCGTTCTCTATCTTGATGTCGTGACACCTTAACTTAATTACCTATTCAGACTAATGTACTATTGGTATGTCATAATTAGTGGTGGTTAATATGGCGTATAGCATAAAAGTATAGCATGCTAAATGTTTATAGCATATAGCATTTGCTATACCGACTATGACTTCGCGCTAAATTTTTAGCGTTTTCGAACTTTTACGTATGTCCACTCACGAAAAAAACTGTTATTACCAATTTTTATTTTTATTATAAATCAATGTACGAATAAAATTTCCCTAATACATTGACCAATAAAATAAACATCATAACACTTTATGATGCTACAAAAATAACTTATAAATTCAAAATTCAATTTCAATACCTCACCTTTCGATAGTGGCAGATTTTTATCACAAACAGCACAATAATATTTACACTTGATACTTTTTATACACATTACCACTTATTATTATTTAACACATATTTACACTTACCTATTATTAATTATTATTTAATCACTGTCGTTGTCGCTGCAAAATCAAATCACACTTAATACTAACACTAAATAAAACAAAATTAATACTAACACTAGATAAAACAATTAAAACTAAATAAAACAAACTGAATACTATAACACTAATAAACTAATTACTAATACTAATAATAAAAATTAACAACAATAAAAACGAAAACTTTTGTAGCCGATAGTCTGTATATATAATGTACTCTGTGCCGATAGTGTTAAAGACAGAGATAGTGGCACGAATACTAACGTGTGACTGAGACAGATTACCGTATACCGAGCATTTCCGAATAAGCACGAAGCTGTATGAAGTAAGCAAGAAGGGATGTGCAATACGCGCGCCTGAGGGTGTTGTTTAATCGATTTTTATTGAAATCGATTAAAATTAAGTCATAAAAATACATTTATTTTTAATTTTAAAAGGTTTTAAATTTTCTCAAATAGTTGTTACTTAAGTAGTCGTTAATAGATAACTGATATTCAAGTAAACCGTGTCTTTCAACTGAAAAAAATTAATTTTTGTAGTTTTTTTTTTATTAATGTCGAAATCTCGTTTATTAATGACAAAATTAACTATATTTGTAAATCTAATAATATCTTATATCGTTTAATATCTTTATAAACAAAAATCAATAAATCCTAAATAAAACTAATCGATTGCGCAATTCGGTTGATTAAAGGATCGATTGTGTTTACATATGGTTAACAATGTGCTATAAAGATAGCATATAAAATAGCATGCTAAAAAAATTTAGCATTTAGTCTATAGCATGTTTTTAGTTTATAGCAGATTTGAACATCACAGGTCATAATATTGATTGCTTTATTCGCACGTTTAGCCGCCAGTGCTATTATTATTATACATTAAACTTTATGAGAGCTATTAATAAAATATCCGCTATCAAGATGACTGTGAAGATCTTAATAAACTATGATTATAACTGCTCGATAAGTGTCGCTTCAAATACATATGTTTTAATATTGTCCGGAGCAACGGTGAAAATACTCCCTAGTCTGATCTTCATATGAGACTAGTAGTCTCATATGAAGATATTTATTAACAAAAGTTGATGACTAATATACAAGGTGTCCCGCGATAATGTGCAACCCCGAAAGGGGGTGAAACTAGCCCATAAATTATCGCCAAAAAACAAAAAAAAAATTAAAAAAATTAAAAAAAAAATTTTTATTTTTTTTATTGACGAATTGAGATTTTTATATAGCTTACGTAGCCTCTTTGTACAAAAAATGATGATTTTTGTACGTGTTTTTTGGGATACAGGCGTAAATTTTTTTTTATTTGAATGGCAATATGGTAAGAAATAATAATAAATCATAAAATTTCCTGGTATTGGGGGCATAATTCTGAGAAACTTAGAGATCATTGAAAAAAACAGTCATAAAAAATGGATTTTTTTTCACAAGAAGCATAGTTAAAGACATAATGCCACTGTTTTGCGAGCTAATTTTTATTTTATCCTTACCGCCAAGTACGTGGCGTAATATTTTATTTTATTTTAAAGTAATCGACCCACTACTTTGGAAGAAATCATCATTTTTTGTACATAGAGTCTACGTAAGATATAAAAATCTTAATTCGTCAATAAGAAATAAAATATTTTTAAAAAAAAGTTTTTTCTATGTTTTTTGTCGATAATAAAATTTATGGTCTAGTTTCACCCCCTTTCGGGGTTGCACTTTATCGCGGGACAACCTGTATAAGAATTTTTCGTCTCTTTCATTTATAATTGTCATATTATGTGATCACGGCTGGAAATACTTATTGAATAGTAACACATTTTGTTGACAGTTCCTAATACAGTATCATATAGATTATATCATAGTGCGAACTTACAGCTATGATAGAAAAAAAAAATAGAATAACTTTTTTATTTATTACACTTAAATGATCGATAAACTATTTATCTTTTCAAAATAGAGTTAACAGCCTGTACAATTTTTTTACTTTAAATTTGTTTTTGTGAGATCAATTTACTATAAGTTTGAAAATTTTACTTCAAAAATGAAACACACTGTTTATATTATATATAAAAGTAACAGCCTCTAATTACTATTTTGTTTTTTTAAATGAACTTCAAGATTTAGCATATCTCGGAGATCATTACCGGTAATTTTCCAGAATCTGTGTGGATCATTAAGTTTGCACTCAAGGCTGTATTCGAGTAATCGCTTATTGCTTGGAAGCTTAAAACCTTGGTCTTGTAAAGATATGGATACACTGCTTCATAATTTTTATAGCTTACTGTTATATAGCTATATTATAATTACTGTTTAATTTATTGACAATAGATGGCGCTGTTAGGATTTTTTTTTTTTTTTTAGGATAAATTAAATCAGTAAATTGCGTAGTTTAATTTTTGTTTGTCATTGTTAATTTAATAAATATTTAAATAAATAACCCAAATATTACGCCCATAGAGGACGTGCCTCATATTTGAGTACGACTTACAACTTTTCTAAGGAAAGCTATAACACGAAAAACATTATAAAACTTTGAAATAAAATAATGTTTATGAAGATAATGACAAAAAAATAAAAAATAAGAACTTTTTAAATGATGACTTGGTTATTGTGTAAAACATGCTCACAGAAAACCGCTTCAAGTGATTTTTAATTGCGCCGAAGCAAATATAAAATTATAAATTGTTTAAAAACTATCCTTATTACTGAAGTACGAAAGTCAAGAATTGCTTGATTTATAAGGCCCAAAATGAAACGTAGTGTAAAAATTAAAATAGGTATATATTTGCGTCAATGAGTCTAAACAAGTTTTGTTCAATTCCAGTGGTCTAATATGTCGAGAACTAATTCGAGTGTGCAATTAACTTCATGCCTCAGTGCCTTGTAGCGTCATGAGATAGGAGATATCAGGTGTAGCATTTTAATATAAAACTTATATAGGTAGTTAGGTACCTACCCTGGATTTTTTCTATGTGTGTAACTTTTCATGTATCTTGGATTTTTCTAAGGTTGTAACTTTTTTGCTCAACTGATAGATATTTAACGAGGAATGAGTTATGACGCCTAATATATATGGCGATTAGTGGGTGCCATTTTCTTGTTGAAGTTGAAAAATAGCACCAACAAGACTAAGCATATATATTTTAACGATCGTATTTAGTTTTAACCCTTTTTTCGTTTCTTACACACTTGATTCCGTTTCACATTCCTGTATTCTTAAACTAGCTGACCCCGCAAACGTTGTTTTGCCATATGTGTTACTAACCCCCGCAACCCTCTCTTGTGGGTGGAATTTCATAAAATCCGTTCTTAGCTGACCTCTACTCGGCGAAAGGAATATTCCTACCAAAATTCAAGTCTCTACGCCTTATGGTTCCAGAGATATCGTGATGAGTGGTGGGTGGAAATCTCTTTTATATATATAGATAAGTAATGGCGATACGTTAAAACACTATGACGTACCATGGACCATTAGGATGTGGTATAAGCTTAGAAATTCAATATTTATAAATATTTCGGTGACTAGATTTAAAATAACACGTGACAGCAGACTGATTCCAAATTTTTTACAGGTTTTCAAGTTGTACTCTACATAATTGATGCACTCTACATAATGTATATATATTAACATATATTAGGTTCCCTCCTCCTACATGGAGAAAGAGTCCTATGCCCAACATTGGGATGTTACAGGCTGAATGCGAAACATATATTTGACATGATGAATGAATCATACATCGTTAAATCGCCTTTTAAAAATACATTTTAATAAAAATATTAACCTAATATAT
This sequence comes from Melitaea athalia, assembly GCA_905220545.2. Lineage (NCBI taxonomy): Eukaryota > Metazoa > Arthropoda > Insecta > Lepidoptera > Nymphalidae > Melitaea > Melitaea athalia. The sequence goes on from HG992179.1 coordinate 4,073,318, forward strand.
AAGAGCGGAAGACATTTTCAGCACATACACTTAATAAATTTAATTTCATTTAACCGAAAAACGCTGCGCGAAATTATTTTTGATCGTCTGCCAGAAGTGGGTAAATTAAAATAATTTTTTCAACTATTGTCCTATTTTTCATTTCTTTGCAATTATGTTCTTAGCTATGAATAATGCGCTCTAGAAGTCTAGAGTATTTTATGCGGCGTACAAATTAAACAACATTATTCTAAGAGTAAATTGTATTAAATTAATACTCTTTCTCATTTGCGTTTCTTTGTTTATTGTTCGAGACTTTTAAGTGATTCTCTTGCAATTTCAGAATTTATATTTTAATTAAACAAATATTTAGGACAGCAAATCTCTTTTACCATTAAATTCTTGTAGAAAAGTATGAAGATAAAGGGCTTTTTTGTTATTTTACTAAGCCTGCTAATTAGTAAAGCTTAGATAGCCTATTTAAGGTCACGATACGATTAAAATAGTAATCGTAATATCAACCAATCTGCGCATGAAAAGTCACGTGCACCATGTTTCAGTTTTTTTTTATCACAACTTTTTATTTTGTTTCACATTCAAGGTAATACAATATAATTAAAAATGTACATTACGAAATAATCAGCAAGATCATCTTGAGTAATGGATGCGGAAATATTACATAAATGTAAAAAAAATTGCAAAAAAATTTACTAATACTGTACAGATGAATAAGTTTGTCTGTGTAAACGTACCAATATATAGTCACCAATAGCTGGTAGTGTATTGCATTGAGGTCTTATAGGCTATAATAAATCACCCTACGATCATAGAGAGAAACAACGATCAATTAAATACAGTTGGTATTAGTAGTAGTTCTTTATTGAAACAAAAATCACAAAACTATAAAGAAAATGCAAAAAATGTTTTAATGGTTTTCAAAAATAAGCTCAGGCGGAAGCCATATGGTTCGCATAGTCTTCAATAATAGTACATTGCGATTACTTGGTAGAGATGTAATTAAATACTTATTTAGGTATAAGCTCATTCTAAATAATAATAAAAAAAACATGCAATTAATTATAAGCATTATTTCAACGCAAAGAAGACCCATTTTAGCACTTCGCATTTGTTCGTCAGTTTTTTTTAAAGTAAGTTTTTAATGTAAATTAAATAATATTATTTATTAAGTCATGATATCCCTACAATTACAAGAACCTTGGACTTTGCATCTTTGCTTTTACGGTTCGGAGCACAACGAAAAACTTAATATAAAAACTTATTTATACAATGCTTAAATATTAAATAAGGAGAAATATTTTACATAGGTAATTATTATATTCGTAATCTTTGAAAGCAATAAATTCATTGTAATTATTATGATAAAACAACGTAGTCTGAAAGAAACTTAAGACTTATATTTATAACAATTTAACAGTAAGTTTTGAAAATTTCGATTTTGATGACAGAAGCAATATTACACAAAAATTAAATGTTAATTAATATTTTAAATTTGTTTTGTGCAAACATAAAAATCGCGACCGCTAATAACTAATACGTATAGCCAGTTTTTTTGTGGTAAGTCGTCAAAAATATGATAAATAGCTAGAGAAAACGAGAATTTGACAAATGTACGATCGTCACGAGAAAGTCGAGGAAAAACGTTAATTTTTCATTAGCGGGTATGAAATTTACCCAGTGTCGAGTTCATGGTATAATTCTCCACATAGTAGCTAACGAGCGTATTAAATCAACTGGGCAGGTGTGGAATCGCCTTAAACGGTAGACGGCAGCTGAGTAGCTGTTGGGTCATCAGAGCTGGAAGAAATAGAAGTGACATAAACTTACTCTAATATCTTTGAGACACCAGATCTATATTAATATTATAATGGTGGTTTTTTAGACTGAGGATAGTTCATTTACTCTGGAAAGCTATAGGCTATATAATGTTTCTATGGACGGTTCTTTATCAAGTTGACGCGGTAGAAACGCCGGGGCGCAGGTAGTGCATACTATATTAATTTACAGTTTAGATTTTTTCAAAGTCTAAGTCTCTAAATAGACATCACTGGTGGACCTTTTCTTAAACTTCAAGTAAAAATATTCAAAATTATCATACAATTTGTTTTTAGTTTCGAAATTCTTCTTACTTTAACTATTTAAAATAACACTATTTGCAAATACCAAATCTATTTGCTACATTAAAACAACTGAATGGTCTTGAAGAAATCAAATAAGAATTTAAGAGTTTCGTTTTCTCTATTTATTTACATAATTAAGGAAACGCAAAACATTCCTATAATTGTCGGCATTTCCATCGTTATTGCTGTTCTAAGGCGATGCGCTGACCACATGATTTATTTACACAATTAACCACGAAGTCTAGGATCTTATGGGATTATTATTGGACGGTCTGCGTATGTTCTTAGTACAACGATTTATTCTGTGGAATTATTCATTTGAAATTCTAAACGTCAGACTTGCAAACGTAAATAGTTAAGCCGACCGGTTAGTGTGTGGTAGGCTTAATGTTACAAAATATATTATGATTTATTAAATTAGTTTTTTTTTTAATGTAAGTTGTAGGAAGTCTCCTCTTAAATCAATGGGTGATTAAATTTATTAAGCATTCAGTTTAGTTATATTAATTTTTATTAAGCATTACATTATGTGTGGTAATATAAGAGGATTAAACATTTAATTATAATATTAATTCAACGAGTTCATTTATATTAATTAAATGAAGTGATGGATCGAATTTTACTAATTAGTAAATATTGTTAATTGTTTCACAACTTAAATTCAATATTCTACATAGTATACAAGCAAATTTACCGGCGTCTGAACTGAACTCTGCCAAAAGTCCGTTCACATCGCTCTATTAAGGGCTAACTACCAACTAGGATTGTTTTTCTACCAAGGGTATGTACTGTAATGAAATACACATATCACCAGATGTAAAATTATGGTAACAACCCTAACCGACCAACGCACTTTCCGAGGAAAAGTAGAAAGATTTACAAGAGTCATATTATAAACAAGCAATTGTATAATAAACATAAACATTAGAACGGAAATCGAATCCCCAACCTTAAGAATCAAGTAAGTGTCACATGAATCTCAAAGACTGTCGTCAAATCAAACAAGTAGATAACAAAGTTTAAAATAAATCAATTATTGATTCAAATCAATAAATCAGAGAGATTAAATTATTGTAACGACTCAATAATTAGGAAAGCGTTCGAGGAGACCGGTTCAGAATCGTGCTGTCAAAACTTCCGACCAAGTTTCTAAACACCCTGTCTGGAACTGACGTGCCCCTGTTATAAGTTAATTTTGCACTATATCATACTGTTCGGGGATTTGATACGACAAAAAGCTGTATCATGATACGGGTATAATAATTATATTACCAAGTATATATTATAACAATACCTACAGTACGAGTGGTCTATATAGGACAATAACAAAACTTAAAAGTACATAGTAAGTATGTTCTATGCCCAGCAATGGGATTTTATAGGCTGAATAAACCAATAAGTACAAAAAATATAGTAAAAATGGGCACATGAGATTCTTATTACTGCCTAAGTTCTATCTTCTAGTCAGTTCTTGTTTCCTTACAGCCAGCAAATAGAAAGATTTTGAAGACATTATACACTAAAACAGCGCGGTGAAAACGTTTAATAATATCAAAAATCATATCATTCATGGAAGAAAGTTTTATTGGACGGATATATAATGTATTTTATTTTATTGCAATAGTCTCAAGAATTCTGAAGTTACAATAAGACTAATGTCTATCTTCTTCATAATTATGATATTAAAATGAGGTATACAAAATTATACGAAATGTAATGATAACTCTAGAATTTTAATGGAAAATAACTATCTAACTAGTGTTTAATCAAAATAGAAATTTAATTTATTTAGGTAGGCTTTAAAATCACTTTAGAGTGTTTATTTTACAAATTAAAATTATATTTTCTAGAATTAAATTAAGTTAAAGTGAACCGATACAACGATACAGAACGATATACAACCGTTTTGGAATGTAGAATCTAAGGAAATAATCGATAAGAAACTCTGCAGTTACTTAAAGAAAAAAAAATACTGCAATGGATGGCAGAATCTTCAATACACACCTGCGTGAGCTAGTAAAGCTGATGGTACTACTACTTATTATACGCAACTGATGAGGATCTTTATTGTAAGTAGATAAATTACCCGCTAAAGAACAATAGTCCAGTGTAGAGTATTAAGATTAAGTTTTTCATGTACGTGGAGACATTCATCAGCAGTGAAACGTTACGGACTATTTCAGTTTAGTTCACATAACCAAAACCGTTATAAAATTATTGCAATAAGTTCTGACCTATGTATCTTCTTGGTTAATACAATGCCACATTTCCGTCTCACACTCAAATATCTCTAGCAACAATTATAGAAATTTTAGACGGCAGGCTTTAACACCGTTCATGTAGCCGAAGCATTACTGTAATCCCAGTAAAGAAACTCCGACAATTAGGAAACGTTGTGATTTTATTATCATTATTCCCGACCATTAAAAGAGCAATTATTAAAGTTATAGCCACAGCTTTACAGGACTCGAAGATATTATTTAAATTATTATAACTTTAACATTATACACGTTAATGTTTGCTGTAATTTCATTTAAGTTTTATGATTTTTATTATATTGATTTGCTGTCATTATGTTTGTAATAAAGAAAATATATTTTAGACTTAGTTTACTTTTTAATATTGTATTTACAACAAGAAAATCCTTCACTACAACTACCTAGTATCTAAAATGCTTATATACTTATTTAATTTCCAATGTAAATGAAAGTTTTATAAATTAAGTAATGAATATTCTACATATATAAAAAAACAATATTCATTATGACTTAACTTTTGAAGCCATCATAACATTTAGGTATAGCATTCGTAAAAATAATAGCTTGAAAAAATAATCACACAAATGGTTGAAAAGCGATCACAATTCGAATAAAACCATTAACAACAAAAGTATAAACAAACAAGAAAAACACAAACAACCCTCGCATTCGCAAAATATGCAGATTAAGATAAAGGATTAATTATTTTTCCAAGCAACGATTAAGGATTAAAAGTAGATAATGAACCTGTATTATTAGCACATCCTATCCTAGAAGCGGTCGGCTTCAAAGGCGATGACAAAAAAAGACCTAATGATAATACGTACGGGTAGCTTGATACAAATATGATATTAGCTGTGAATTTTTCTATTCCCAGCCGCAGTAACTTGTTTTAGACTCGGCTTCTAGTCAGTGAACTTACCTGTAAAGAAAAAAAGGACTTGTAAGCTTATGCTTATGATATTATTATCTCTGTGATAGAAACACATTGCCCTGAGCAGAAAGAATGAGATTATAGAACACAAGATCCGAATGGTAGTATATTTGCAACAACATTGTTTACAAATTGTTACTTGACAATAATGTTGCTGAAAATGATTTTTAATTTAATCCTAGAAAAAATATTCTACACTTCAATATAAGATATGTGATAGTAATAATGTTAATGAACAAACTAACAATTTGAAATAGAAAATAAGAATATCATTAATTGTTAGATTTTGATGTGCGTGACCGTGAAATGCCTACAAAAAGCCTTAAGTAATCTTTGATCATTTTAAAGTGTTAATTGAAATCAACTAACTAAACATTTTAATTTTAATTTGAGTTAATATTTAATTGTGTAGATTTAATTTTAAACAAATGTAAAATAATTCAAGAGTTATTTAATTCTACAGCTAAAAATATAAAAATGATGACTATATTTGATATTTTGTTTACTGCAATAAATTACAGCAATCAATTTGTCTAGACAACGTGCTATGAAAAATATTGAAAATTAAAAAAGAATAGAAAAAAGTTTTTTAATCGCCTCGCCGCGACATCATCACCGAGACAATAGTGTCAAGGTAGACCTAACTAGCTCTTGAGACTAACACTGTCAGCTTTCCTCGTAGTAAAAGTTTGTTATCCGAGCTTTAGTTCTTTCGAGTAACTATTTTCTCTTCCGGTAGCAACAAACCGTTATTTTCTGCGGTTTTTTCGACATTTTAACTGAAAATATTTACTTGCAATCGTTTAATGATTTCAATGATTTTTATGTATTTCATAACTACATAATGCGAATCAGGTCTCAATTAATGTATAAATTAATATATCTATTGCTTATATTTATTTGTATACAATAATAATTATATCCGAAACAATTATGTTTCATTTTTGTCCGTTGTCTACCTGTATTGTTTTAGTTGCGCATCATGATAAAACTAATGAATTAATTTAAAGTAAATTGATAATACATTTTTTTTTTCAAATTTCAGGGTAATTTTTGCAACTGTATATGCAAGGGAATGAATAACCAAATGTGCAATATTGAACAAAGTTGCGGTAAGCTATTTGTTAATAAAGTTTAAAATTGAAAAGAAAATCTTTTGTACATTTAGTGGTAGCGAAGATAAAGTACAATATTTTATCTCAAGATGGATGAAATTCCTCGAAGTGACGGTACCGGTAAATTGGTAAAAAAATCTAGACGTTCACACGCGTCCTACGTAAATATATAGATACTGAAGATACTGAAGAATCCGCTATTGACATACCATTTAAATTGACCGACGCCAGTGCAGGAACGAAAAGAGAAAAGTTCGCGGAATCAAGAAGAATTTAAGTGGATGCTTCATATAAAATTGTTTAAATCGTTTAAGAACGTTTACGAACGCTTAAGGTGTGTTAAAAATTGCGTAAGATTGAGGTTGATCACATACGTACATATTAGAAAACAATGTCCTTATAATTATTTAAGAATTTAGTCTGGGACACAACTCATTAGATAAACAAATAATAATCAACTCAAATATCACAATAAACTAAAGTAATGAAATCAAATTGTAGAATTACAATATTAATGTTATGATATTACCTAACGAAGTAATGATATATCTTTGAAATCTCCGGTGATTTTTTTATTCAAGATTAATAAAATCAAAAACAACGTTCACGAAGCAAAGTACATAACATAATCAATTGATTGTAAAATATAAATTACAAAGAAGAATTTAAAATATAAATTCTTGACATATAATATTTTTATAAAAAATATAAAAAAACATAAAATGAGGTTTGATTATTGTTTTGATACAAAAAGTTTGTATATGTGTGGATACACCACACAAACAGGTTTTGCGAGGTCTCGTGTTAATATGCGTTACCACGAGACATTTGTGTCTACTCTTCTTTATAATTAATGTGAATCTTCAGTCGAGGGACGAATCAAGACTTTACTAACACACACTACCTTAACGCTAATAAATTTTAATGTGTGACAACAATAGAAAAGCAATTTTTAAAACTACAATGATTTTTTTTTAATTCTGAACGACAATTATTGGCAATAAGTATCAAATTTTATTAAGATTGACAACGGTCTTAATTTAACGGAATTTGTTTTACGAAGTTGTAAAATAGATTTGAATACAAAGGTACTTTTAATGCGTGACAACAATAGAAAAGCAATTTTTTAAACTATACAGTGATTCTATTTTTTAATTCTGAACGACAAATTATTGGCAATAAGTATCAAATTTTATTAAGATTGACAACGGTCTTAATTTAACGGAAATTGTTTTATGAAGTTGTAAAATATGTAGATTTGAATACAAAGGTAGTCGTGACACTAATTCGTAAGACAGAAGAGAATATAATAAACAATAAGATATACGGACGAAGACAAATGAATTTGAACAAATACTCGAACTGTCTCGGAAAATCAAATCCTTCACTTGGCAGACGAACTGTTCGTGACTGAGCCAAATGGGTCATACAGACGAACTTGTAACGAGATGAAACGCGTAACAGATAACCAAAAGTTATTTTAAATAAAAACTAAAAGTTATTTTATTTGCAATTATGTACCTACAATTTTAATAAACCTTCTGCACGTCTAAATAAATCTAATGGAAAATATCACACATCTATAAATATAGCACCAACGTGATAATCATCACAATTGCCAACTGTTATGATTGCATTCAAAATAAAATTGTTACACCAATCCGACCTTCATTTCTAATATATTTCACAAGACCATTTCAAACATTAAAAAAAAAATTGTCAGTGACATACTTATTTTTGTCTCCAGATTTTTCTCTAACAACGACTGTTTCACGTCAAATGTTCAAAAACGTATGTATAACAATGAGATGCACGAGAAGAGGCACCGAGCCAACTACACGAGAGATATTACACGGGCTTACACGTGCTGGTGAAATATTTATGCAGATCCACGGCGGACAATTATTTAATGCATAATTGTATTTGCTTTCAAGCGAAAAAAAACCGACTTCAATTTCATGGACTTGTAATGCAACGTTAGTAGATAGACATATAGATAGATTTAATAGACATATAGATAGATAAAAAATAGTCAAGTAAATGCGCATTATTAGCAATAACTCAAAAACTACTTGTGAGATCTCAATTTAATTTGATCAGCACATTTCGATTTAAAAAAAAAAACACCGAAATTGGTCCACCCAGTCCTATGTTCTGAAGTACCATCGAAAGTGGAATCTGAATGAATACAGAAATTATATAGAATATGGTCAATAATTCAAACCATTTCAAAAATTTAAATTAATAAACTTGAAGATATAATTATTTTTTATCACCGAAGTAACAAAAAAAAAAAAAGAATAAATACGAGCGTTGGAAGTAATTTTAAGTCATCAATATTTATGGTATGCACCGGATTGTTACGCTGCCAAAAATATGGGACACCAGGTGTTCCATATAGTCTAAGATACTGGTTGTATTAAAATCGGGTGGGTTATAGCCGATAGAAATGTGTATTTGCATGGAGTCGATTCATTTAGGTTTTTTACGAGGGTCAAAGACTTACGAAAAATATAAAAATTGCTCTGATTTATTCTTTGTCGTGAGATACTGTCAATATCCGAAAGTAATGTAATTTTGTCAAAAGTATTGAAACGATTAGTTCAAAAATACGATTAATATTTTAAAATTTTACTTGTCCTCTACACAAAATAAAAAGGTCTCAATAATAGCATAATATTATTTAAAAAATAGTTAGTCATACAAATACACAACTTATTAAATTATATTAGCCAACCACAACTCTTTTAGACGCATGTAATATTGATCTAGCAATAAATGTTCAAGTGGAGACGGAGCATTATGAATGGAATGATGATAATGGTTTCATACGGAATTATTAGACGACATCTATTTGAAAAACTATGCGGAATAGAACCGAACTCATTGCGTCTCAAATTTGTTAAACGCTTTGTGGACTATATATATTTTCAGAATCAGACTATTAAGAGGGTATAATTTGTCATGTCAAGTAAAGATTGCGATCAGGAATTGTTCACTCTGTAGACGAAGACAAAGTGTCTAGTAACCGATGAGTAAAACATTCGATTACTCACGGAATCTTTTCTATGAATTTGTTCTTTTCTTATGTAAAACCAAATTTAAAAAAAAAATCCTTCATAAGCTCTTTGAAATTATCATTAGACAATGTTCGTGATATTGTGTAACTAATTCATTAAAGTTAACGTGAAGCTTTTATCTATTCATATTACAGATGCTGATAAGAAGAATCGGTCGCAATCAGACATCAGTTACAACCATTATAAAAACAGTGAAATATCCTGTATGAAATCCAGCGCACCTGAGCACAAAATAATAGCTAGAATAATATAGTACTGTTGTCTGTTAATATCGCACCGCTTGGTAAGCATCCATTCTTCTATGAAGTTTTTTTTTTATTTTTATTATTATTACAAATAGACAGGCATTTGACCGCAATCTCACCTGATGTTAGGTGACGATGCGGTCGAAGGTGGAGCATGCCTGCCTGACAAGAGCCTATTCACTCTGGCCTTGAAGGCACCCAGATTGTATCGTTCGGGAAACACAGACGGGGGCAACGAGTTCCATTCCTTAGCTGTGCGCATTAGGAAAGTAGTGCCAAAGCGTTTTGTGCGCGTAGGTGGCATATCGATGACATAAGGATGGAACGATCGACCGCGCCTAGTGTCCCGATGGCGGAAGGTTGTTGGGGGAATTAGATCGTGCAATTCCTTCGCACACTCACCGAAATATATTCTGTAGAACACCGACAGACGAGCTACCCTACGCCGATGATCGAGACTCTGCAACTTGGTGTCTGTCAGAGTAGGGTCACCTATGAGTCTCTTAGCTCGTTTTTCCACCGAGTCCAAGTGTGTGAAGTGCGAGGTTGTTAGATATTATGCAAATATAAATCAAAGTTTCCTCTCACTCTTAGCTGTATGTCTTCCTATGCCACCCTTTACTGAATACAAGATAAATTTCAAAGGTGAGTTCAGAACATAAAAATTAAAAATTGCTAGATCATATTTTAGTCCACGGTCGTCGGTTTCGATCCTTTGATTTGACCACATAAACGATTTTCTCAACCACTACGCAACATTAACAAGCGTCCTGTTCCTTAAAGACGGAACATAAAAGCTTAAGAATATGATAAAATTTACAACGATCGTTAAATATTTATTCCGGTAGATTAAAATCCAGTCTACGTCAGACAGTTGTTAATGTATAAAAGCAAAGTTTTGATGTGTGAAGTAAACATTGTACGAGAGATGTGGTGGCAGGGAACGTTTAATAAGTGCAGTTGCGATTTAAGTCTTATTGTGCTGTGCTAGTTACCAACGCCAATGTAAACAGAATGTGCACTGACGCAAAGCAAATCACGATCGGATATAAGTGTTCTAATTCTGCATAGCGATGCAAAGATGGATGATTATGAGCGAAGCCTTTGCAGATTACACGAGTAATAAAACATCTACTCGTATCATTGAATTTCGAATATTTGATCTTAGTAATTATATACATGAGAAAGTAAACTTAACTTAATTAATATTGACCGTACAATTAAATTAATTATTACAATCAATATCCAGTAGAACCCGATCTGTAATTGATCACGAAAGTATTAAGACTCTAAATTTTTTTATTAAATAATAAACGTTTAAAAAATTTAGAAAATTTAATCTTTGAAACAAATTTAATACGAGCACAGCCTCCAGCGTTAGCTAGTGTGAAATAAATAAGACGAGTGAGTCAGAAGAAACGCAGCTTGAAGATTTAAGTAGGCATTTCGAAGAATACATGAAATATTCAAAAGAAAACTTGATAGAAAAAATAGCCGACAATGTCGATGCCTACAAGGACAATAATATGATTTATTTTCCCTGTAAACAACGTAAACACAGAATTGTAAAGTGGTCATTATAATAAATCGCGCCGACTTTTCGCAGATGTACCTACTCGTATAATTAATAAGGTAATTCATGAATTATGATAATATTTAACACAAGACAATTACATTGAATCACGAACGAGGTTAACAGGTGAGATGCGGTTAATAATGCAAAGTTGGTAAATAAATATGTATATTCAAAGATAAGTTGATCAAGGATAACTGGTTAGATGCTCGTAAATATGTAAAACTGTGATAGAAACGGAAAAGTACCTACCATCCCTGTTTCGTTAACTTTTAGCTTGATAAGACTGCTTATTTGTAATTAACTTTTTTAGACTTAGACACTCGCGGTTTTCAAACATAGTCTATCTTTAAAAATATAACGGGTACATACCACGATATAGATTTTAGTGATTTTTGTCGATATTTTGGACCAGTCAGTCAGTCTCGTCGTGACCACGGACCATGTAACTGGTCCGAAATATCGACAAAAATCACTAAAATCTATATCGTGGTATGTACCCGTTATATTTTTAAAGATAGACTATGCTTATTTGTAATAGTTCATTGATACATACAAGCATATCAATAAACATTGCGCGGTTACTGGTATTAAAATAAAGCGTTTGTTGCTAAATTTTAGTATTGTAGTAAAATTGAGTACGTATTTTTAATGCGTTTTCAAGTATTTATTTTTTTAAATATTATATATTTCGTTCGATAGAGGAAGCAATAAAACGCAAAATATGTTCATATTCATTGCTGTATTGGTATAGTCAATACGAAACCAAGTATGAAACCTAATAAACCATTAACTATACAAATATTGGATACTAATTGCGCCACGCGTTTTCACTCGCGTAAATTCCGATTCCGTGGGAATGTCGGGATAAAAAGTAGTCTATGTGTTATTATAGATCTTCAGCTTTTTAGCAGTAGTTTTTGCGCGAAAGAGTAACAAACATACATACATTAGTAGGATATAAGATTTTATTTTATGTACATTGACGTCCGCCGTGGTTTCATCTGCATTATTTTAATACCCGGTTGAGTTATAGATTGACATTTACAACTAGGTATTCCCTTGCTTCTATCAGTCATACCATGTTGTTTTATAGCCTACATTACTCCCGGATAGCGAAAATTGAGATAATGACAATTACATTCTTCGAATGTCACTTATAACGATCTGTTTTAATAATAATAATCTCTATGACTGTAATGTTGGTTACTGAGGAATCAATTTTGACATACAGTAGTTCGTATAAAGTTTACGGAAAAATTCTATCTCTTGAAATAAAAATTACTAATAGTTTATAGAAGCTGACATCAATATACTCCGTCAACTCATTACTATACCGATCCGAATGAATTATACGAAGCTCAAAATTCAAAATTCAAATTCAAAATCATTTATTTCGTCATAAGGTGCATGTCACACACTTAACGAAAGTCAAAAAATAAAATAATATCATTTATATAAACTAAACAAAAATAACAAAAGTTAAGGCAGCAGCAAAAAATCAAACAATAAAAAATAAAATTTATATCTTAACACTAGGTACATTACAAGCTTACGTAATGTACCCAGTGTTATAAGCAGCCTTAACTTAGTCAGAATATTAAGTTATAATGTCTCGGTAGACATTACCTACCTACTTTATCCTCGGCTTTATTAAATGTTACAATAAATAACAATTTCCCTAATGTAGGCCGAGAGAAAAAAAGCCGGAGGAAAAAAAACTCTCGGTACTCTTTTTAAAAAATGCAGTCAGATACAAGATAAAAACGCAGTAGTGGACCATGAAATAATCAGGACAAACACGAGACAGCCAATCGTGCGTGCCGAGACCACCACATGCCACCTGCTCACAATATATGTAACTATCTATTTACAGCGGGTCATAGACATAGGCTCGTTACAAATTTCGTTAACGTTGGTCTATTCAACAAGTACAATCAGGCCGAATTAACTCAAGTTAAATCTCCATCCGTCCGTATTTTATAATCGTATTTTGATATAGAACGGTATCGGCGATATATCGTAAATTTTCGGTAGATTGAACGAACCGATCAGATTAGAGGTGCACATGACCGATTCAAGAATTTGATTCTAAGTTCGGTTTACGAATCGGCTGGTACGACCATCTGGTTTACGTTTCTATTCCATTTTTAAAAGGCTTAAATCTTTATGGAGTAATGCCATCTGTTTGTGTAATGTACAGTACTATCTCAAGTACAAGAAGATTATACTTAAAATTTATATCAAATGTAATACATAATCTAATAATTAATAGCCTCCCTCAACAGGTAGATACCGAAATTAATCCCAAACAAACAAACAAACTTTACAACAGCTGTATTATAGATTTTGCATAAATCCATAAAACAAACAGACCAGTACAATATTTTGTTTGGAAATATAAACACGTTAATTTCATTGTTTCCGTATTGATTGATATACAATTGTTCATTTTGTGGATAAGCCATATCAAGACAATTAGGGGTATACAATACTTATTTATATATATGATCTATTGATAGAATTGATAGATAAGTATTAAGTATTATTTAAATCTAAATTCCGAATCGGTAGTATATTTACATACACACACACACACACACACACACTACAGCCTATCACAGTCCACTGTTGGACATAGGCCTCCACAAGTTCGCGCCCGACATTATGACGCGAACTCATGTGTTTTGCCCATATTTACTTACATAAACTGTAATTAAGTAATTAAATACACATACTTTGTGAGGTGGCGATACAAAGGAAATGACTGATCTCACAAATTAAATATATAAAAATATTTATAATACATAATTGCCTCGCTTGATTCAATACATATTAATTTAGAGGACAACGAAAAAAACCTTTACTAACTTAATGTAATATGTTACTTTAAGCTAGCTCAAATCTGCGACTTCATTTGCATTGGTGTAGTAGACACGAGTCATATGAAAAATTATTTTTAAATAATAAAGATTTTTGAAGTGAAACTTATTTAGGTGCATGAGGGGTAAAATTTGAGCGACTGCTAACGCGGCAGCGTCAGGGACGGTCAGTACTTGAATGGGTGACCGCCTGGGAAAACCGCGTGACGTTGGTTTTTTATTTTAAATACGTTTTTTAATTACTTTTTTTTAATTATTTTGCCAAAGGAGTTTCACTCCTGACATGTGTACTTTGTACGCACGCAATTTTTTTTCAAATAGTGTCCAAGTCTAAGAAATAAAACTAAGCTAACATAAGAACAGTTTCTATTACATATTCAGAAAAAGCGCCTTTGGTTATCTACCGACCGGTAGGACCCGCATCCGAAATAAATCCAGTAGGTCTGTGATGCACACACGACATAACTATCATTTTATTCATATCGATTACTTCTCGCGTTACGAAATTATAGCCTTGAAATTACGTTATGTTTTTTCTATCATAAACATTACACAACGTAGTAAATCTTTAATGAATTAATATATATGATTTATGAATGGGTTAATTATACGATAATGATTAGATTGAATTTAGTAATGTTAAGGTTCATTGTAAAGTAACTAGCGATAATGATAATGTAGTAAAAGCTTTATAGCTTTATATACTAGTTAGATCTCGCGTTTTTACTTACGTAACTTTTAATTTCGAATCCGCTTGCAAATATCACAATAATATAAGAAAAGGGTTGGAATTTAATTCGCCATGCATGCTCGGTTTGGTGGATATTTTCCTACCACGAGGAATAATCGCTACCAGTTTTAAATGATAACAATCGGTACTGATGTCTACACATATACTCAGAACAGAAAGAAAAAATTGTACCTACATATGCCAGTGTTAAGGCCAGCAGCAAAACAGTTGTTAGACTCCTCATTTCGATCTTATACGTTTTTAAATTTTTACACGCTAATCTTAATTTTAAGTTAATGTGTAACAAGCTATCAATACAAACTAGTGGATTTATATTATTACTAGCCGACCCGTGCCCACTTCGTTGGGCGTGAATTATTTTTGTGATGCAAATAATATACTTATACTTAAGTTTTCATCTCGCTCACATATAACTACCACCCTCTGTTTCAACCCCAAAAGGGGTTAATTTCTAAAAATACATTATTAGTACACCTCCACACCATCTAAGAGCATACATTTTGAATTTCAAGTCTCTTACTTCAAAAACATAGGACTTTCATACAAACTTCCAACCCCCGTTTTACCCTCTTAGGGGTGGAATTTCGTAAAACCCGTTCTTAGCGGATGTCTACTCCCTATAAGGAACCTACTTGCCAAATTTCAAGTTTGTAGGTGTTATAGTTTCTGAGATTTCGTGATGAGTGAGTGACCTTTCGCTTTTATATATATTTATTATTATAATTGTTAAAGTTTTTCTATTTTAATATCTTAATATAAATATCAAAAAAGAGACAGGGTAATCCATCGCAACGGGCGGCGGCCGTAAACCAAGGATTAAGAAGCGTAAAAATCTTACACAAAAAATATATATCAGATGTGGGTTTGAGAGGATTTTTCCCCTAGAGAGGCTGTGAATAGAGATTGCGTGGAAGTTTGCTATTTATTAATGTTTCTCTCTGATGTTTTCCGTGGAAAATCCCAATGGAACATAAGTATTTCGCGGTAATAATAAGTGTATAACGACACTAATATAATATATATTTATTTATGTACATAGAACATGCAATGTCAAATAATAATATTTATATAATAGGTACTATACTACATTGTTATATCATGTAATAGGCCTTTTAACATAATCTCTGGAGATTATTATAAAATTTATAGCTATACTAGTGACCCGCCCGGCTTCGCACGGGTGCAATGTTGATACAAAATATAAAATAAATATTTGCAATGTAAGCGCAAAAAGTGTATTTATTTACGACATCACATTAGAAACCTCTAAAGCTATCAGTGTTCCTCTACTATATTATGCATATGAACCTTACTCTGGAATCACTATTTACTTACTAAAGAAAACCGCATCACAATCCGTTGCGTACTTTTAAATATCTAAACACTAGCCGACCCGTGCCCACTTCGTTACGCATTATTTATTTTTAATAATTACTTCTAACGACGATATCTCAAAAACTATTCATCTGATTGATATAGTGTAAAGGGCAATTTTAATCTGCATTAAATGCCTAAGCTAAATAACATATTCATTTGGATAAGGATTAATACTGAACTAAAGAAAATATCTTTAAAAATAACGTAATGTTTTTAATTAAAATTTTGAACATAAAAGTGGTTATTGTAAGTCAACCATAAGAGATAGAGATATGCTATCGCGGACTTTTTTGTAGCATTTTTATAGATTTTGAATTCGCTAGTACATTATACAACTATATCTTTGCTAGTTTACGCAGCGTTCGCGTGGAAAGATCCCCGATGGCGAGATTTTTTGCGACCTCTTCAACATTTATCGCCGTATTTCTGCTAATTTACATTAAAACATAATAAATTATATACCTAAACCTTCCTCAAGAATCACTCTTTCTATTGTTGAAAACCGTATAAAAATCCGTTGCGTAGTTTTCGAGTTTATCGCGTTCAGACAGACAGACAGACAGGGGGACAGAAAGACGCGGCCGGGGGACTTATTTTTATAATAAGTATAGATAGCTCAGATTAATAAACAAAAGGCAGATGGAGCGTACGCAACAAAAAGTATGAAACCACTTTTTATTCATGTGTGCGTGACGACTAGAAGTGGCACTGTAGGGACACGTGCATCTATGTGCGTGTAATGATACCATAAAAAGAAAAAAACTCCCTGAATTTTTTAAATTTCCTTTTACGACAATAGGTTCTAAAGTTTTATTTGGATACATGAGTTTATAACTAAATGGATACTTTGGGTTTGCATGTGGATTGAACGATTGTTTAATTAAGTTGTTTATTAAACACTTAAATTTTCATGTACATTGTAAACGTCATAGAGCGAAATTCAAGCGCTCGCATGTTTTATTAAATTAAAAGAGGTTTCGTGAAAATAATAAAAGAAATAATATGTCAAGATTTTTATAACTAGCGGTCCGTCCTCACTTTGTTTCGGGTTTTAATTTTGTTTTTGTTTATTAAGGTTTAAATTAACTTTACACTGTATACCACAGTAGATAATAAAACTTCAGTTTTTTTTTTCAGTAGTATCATATAGGTATTTATTTTATTAGGCAGTTGATAATAATAATATTCTTTATTGCACACCATTAAAAATACAAACAAAAGATTTATGTCATTAAAGTCAGAAGGCGCGGGTTCAAATCCCGATGGATCGAAAAATTTTGATATGATTTTAAAAATGTTTACAAACAAAAGATTGAAAAAAACACATAATCCAAAATATTTATTGTAATCACAGTTAATTTTATTGCAAAAAAAATTAACCATCTTCATTTTGTTTTATATTTTAGCTTCCACGTGTTGAGAATTAGTTTCTAATTTTGCTATATAGTGCAATCGTACCATTAAATACTTGAATTTACGTCCGTAGAATATAGTAATATCATCTAAAAATATGTCCGTCCATCCGTCATAAAGTAGTTTCTCCAATTAAAGGGAAAAATATGTCGCCGAAATCTGGCAACACAGTCAATTAATGTCGAGGTTTTGTGTTTCGAGACAACCGTATCATTATTATTGGGTAAATAAATAATAAAATCAATTAAATAATTTATAATTACTTGTGAAATGATATTCTATCCTCTTTTTTTTTTGGGAACAACTTTTACAATGTTTAATAACACAGGACGGCATTTTTTGACACAAAATAATCAATCACTCGAGACGTTTAAGCAGTACGACGCTATCTTTAGCATTGCTGCGACATTGTATTCGCTTTTGAATTTGTATTCGCTTTGGTGGCTTCACTCGCATGTTCGGCGCGCTCCATCTGCCTTTTGTTTATTAATCTGAGATAGATAGATAGATACAGACAGCGGGAAGCGACTTGTTTTATGCTATGGAGTGTACATGTATATTAAATACATTTTAAATGTAGTGTACTTTACTACTTATAGTAACGCGTAACGTATTAGATTTAATTACACGTTCATGCAGTTAAAAGTATCAAAGAAGTTAGTTCATCGTGGTTTCAAAATTGTTGTGCGTTTGATGTCATACAAGTTTCTCATTCTACTAGAGACCAGTAAGTGGGAGACATTTAATTGTAAAACAAACAAAAACCAAAATAAACATATAAAAAAATAATTGTCCAATTATTATAATCGTAATTAGAATCTAACAAGAATATTTGATGACATGTGACGTAACCCCGGTCGCATGTAGTGAAGAAAGCGTCGATGTGTGCTCATATGCGTACGCGCTTACGTAACAGCGCGTAATGTCTGACGTTGACATTGATTATGACTGTAGTAAAATCGTGTTCGTATTTTACATCCAGTTTACAACTAAGTCGACTTCAAACGGTTTTACGATTATTTCCCGGACCGCTATATATTATATTATTTTTGCACCGTTTGTAACACATTAATGTTATGATTATGAATTTGATTTAATGTTTAATGTTCGCTTTTTAATTTTAGTTTTCATTTAATGTACTATTTAATTTTATATTTACACAAAAAAATGGTGGTTGTAAAAATTTCCCCGGGTCAGTTTTAAATGATTTGTTTTTAAATGTTGTAGTCAATAAATAATTTTTATACATATATAGTGTTATGACATTCATATTAATCAAAATTAGTTGTGATTGTTAGTTTGTTACATAATGTAGTAGAATAAGCGATTCATCAGTATTTATATATAATTAAAGTCGCGTCGGCGCCAATTTCATCTATTGTTCCTCTTACGATATCGCGTGGCCATCACGCTGGTCAGCTGCCAAATGTACGTCGTTCTATTCTCGGCTAAAGTGTTACTATCCCCTCAACGTTTGGCTAACTATCTCAGAACCTTCAGTCAAGACATATATTAACGTTTAATACGATCAATTCTATACGAACAATGGATTGTGATTAGATTATCAAATTCTACTAACACTTAATATTTTAAATGATTTTAACCGACCTTAAGAAAAAGAGGAGGTTGAGAAAACGAAACGAGTCGAGTTCATAGTTAAACAATTTTTTAATGAATGTTATCTCAAAACATTTTACCGGCCGTATCGAGTTTGATTATTGCTTTTTTTTTTCAATCAAAAGCTGGTGTTTGTCATAAGGTTCCATTTAAACTTGAACGAGATCTGATGAGGGCTTATTGAGTTATCCCTCATAATGCATATTGATTGACTATTTTTCGACTACCTTCGTTGTAGCACTTGTCAATGTACAGTGAAATCGTTTTTTTTTTTTGCAAACAATGACAATTATAATAGCAAGAAGTTTATATATTAATATAAAATAAATTATTGTGTGGTTTTATGAAACCACGGTAAAAGTGAAACTTTTTTTCACATTATAGACATTTAACTAAAAAATTTTGGAATAATAAAATTAAGGGTATAAAAATCGCTTTATCAATCTTATCGGGCGGCCGACCGTCACGCGACATGCAACACACAGACGAAAAAGTTTTAGACGATGTTACAAAAGTTTCACTTTAATAATATCTCAGAACTAAGCTTGTGTTAGAATACAGATATTGATTCAAATATTTTGACACAAATGATTCGAATATAACAAAAATCAAAACGTTCGGAGCGCGGATTTAAATCTATATATATAAAAGAGATTTCCACCCATTGACTCATCACGATATCTCTGGAACCATAAGGCGTAGAGACTTGAAATTTGGTAGGAATATTCCTTTCGCCGAGTATAGGTCAGCTAAGAACGGATTTTATGAAACTCCACACACAAGAGGGGGTTGCGGGGGTTAATAACATATATGGCAAAACAACGTTTGCGGGGTCAGCTAGTCTTAAATAACATTTGAAGATACGAGTATAAAAACGTATCAATCGGTAACTGTAAAGGCACGGCGCGTCGACAAAGCGCACGCGTCTATTTGCGTTCGTCGTAAACCGTCGGCTTGATATGATCCGACACTTGTACTTCAAAAAGCTGAATCGAGGTCGGACCAGCGGTTTTAAAATATATTATGTTATTGCATCTATCGAATATTTGAACGTATACTATTTCATCAATAACAATAAAATCGTATGTATAAAATAAATGTTAGATAAAGGTCGCGTATGTTTGAATTGTAACGGCTTTATGGTTTTAACTTTATGCTTCTGTTACTAATATTAGGATATAAAATTTACTTTTTTAATGTACAATTACAATAGAATTTTAATCAGAGCTGTCTGTCCGTACACAGGTGTTTTGTGTCTGGCAAGAGCGTCGGGATTGTCACTCTAGGATAAACGTATATAAGTTTTAGTAGTCTCTAGTTTTAGTTAAATTTTATGTGACTAGGTCGGCAAACAAGCGTACGGCTCTGACGGTGATGGTAAGCGATTACCGTCGTAGCCTATAGACGCCTGCAACACCAGAAGCATCGCAAGCGCGTTGCAGATAGCGTTATCTCTAATTCCTCCCAGGAGCTATTCCCAACTCCCTCCAGACGCTCTGATTACCTTATTCTCCAACAGGAACACAACACTGCTTGAAAGCAGTATTGTTTAGCTGTGATCTTCTGTCAGGTCGAGGTACTACCCAAGTCGGGCTGCTCCATATTTTGAGCACGAAATTTCCTGCTGTATCCTACCTCAGTTAAACATTTCCTTTAGAACGATTACTGAGATATTTAAAATATATCCATTATTTTCATTTATCGTGAAAAGTCACTTACAGGGCCGGTCAGTGTTACTCTTTAACACGATGTCACTTTCCATTTTTTATAACAACGGCCAATCAAATTTTTCATGTATAATATGGTTTCTTATAAAGGAGTAAATTCCAATAAATAATACACTGAAATATTTATCATAATGTTTTATTTTTTTATTAAACTGTAGAGGATGAAAGAGGTAATGTTCAGTAATTGTATCTACAAGGGACATACTCGTAACAACTCGAGTTTCACGGTTCACAGCGCATTAGCAGCGAAATGCGACGCTTAATATCTTTAACATTGCTTAGCAACCGACGATCTTCATTCCTTCTATTATGTTTTTGCTTATTACATCTATCGTGTACTAAATAACAGCAATTATGAAGTCATGATACTTAAATACGTTCGTCTACTTGACATAGCAGTAAAGAAGTAACAGGTCGTCCATCCTCTGTTGGTGGAAGGGAGGGTGGCTTTGTTTCACTGGCGGATCCAGGGGGGGGGGAGGTTCACGGTGTCATGACCCCCCCCCTGGGCTGTGTGCAGGACTTAGATGGACCACTAATTAAAATTGTTAAACAAGATTTTTGTCACAATATAGGTATTTTTAAGTATAGTACTTACATAGATTAACAAAATACCTACTTTTTACCTGTATACCTTCTTTTTACTTGAACACGACTATGTGACCCCCCCCTGGCGCCTTGACCATGACTGTGACCCCCCCTGGCGCCAAAGCTGGATCCGCCCTTGCTTTGTTTAGTGTGACGAAATATAACAATGTGGGAAGGGGTCGCAATGTGACATTCACATTTCATTATTTTTTTTTATTTGTGACGTAATATTTGTTAGGGGGTCGCTGAAAGTGACTTAGCGTGACAGAAGAGAGAAGAGAGAAGGGGTCCAAAATTATTAGATTTATATTGGACGTAATTTATAGATGACCCCTATCCCTAACAACAATTGAGTTTTTAGTAACCCTAGATTTAATAGAGATAAAATCACCACTTCTAAACGTTTATATATTACAATAAAATATTTATATAGTTCGTTATAAAGATGACGCGATCAAGATATTTTTTGTTCGAATTCAAGTAATAATTCCCGATGAAGAATATCTATATTATATTTTTTGGAACGCTTCAATTAAATCATTATGACTCGATCGCGAAACGCTCCAGGGTGTCTCGAGCTTTAAGTTTAGATTGATTTTATAATAAGAGGGATTAGCGGGAGATGTTGGAAATTTTAATAATTAAATTTTTGTAGCGTTTTTTGATGTGAAACTTCTTTAGGCGCATGACGGGTAAAATTTGAGCGACCAGTAACGCAGCAGCGTCATGACGGTCAGTACTTGGATGGGTGACCGCCTGGGAACACCGCGTGACGTTGGCTTTTTGTTGTATTTTTTTCAATTCGTTTTTTTGGTATTTTTAATTCATTTTTTTTAATTAGTTTTTTTGATTTTTTTTTGAATTAGTTTGCCAAAGAAGTTTCACTTCTGACATGTGTACTTTGTACGCACGCAATTTTTTTTCAAAGCATCTACTTAATAACCGTTGCAATCCTTTTTACTACCATTTTGATTTTAAATACCTTAGTATTAGACTTATTATTTATCGGCCGTTGCATACCTTACTTATTATGATTGTTTTTTAACTACCACGTTCTTTACAAATATGAAATGTAAACTGTAGCATTGTACAGACCTTAGTCGTTTTCTTTTGCTACTTATACTTAATTGCGAATTTGTAAATATTTATTTCTTTATTTGATAAATAAATAAAAATAAATAACTTATTTTGAGATGCTCTCCGAGGCACGGTGGGGAGACCTACAAGAATTAACAACCAGACCGGAAATAAATATTTGTATAAACACAAATATCCACTCTGAGCGGGAATCGAACCCGCGACCGTCGGTGTGACATGCATCATTAGACCAAAGCGGTCGTCGACATATAATTAATATAATTGTGATATATAAGATCATTAAAATAAATACAAATTTAATCATAACAACAAAAAGTGTTTAGGCGTAATTTAAAGATACAGGAATTATAATATCTACCGATTCGCTATTGACCGTAAGTAAATGAGCGGATTGCGTGTTACGTATACATAGAAAATTATTTTTCATATAGCGTTAATGTCATAGTAACTAAGTGGCGTTTTATGTTTAAACATATATTATATCCCCTTAACCGTGACTGTAAGCTTTGTAATATATGTAGTTTTTTGAATGTAAAAGAATTAAAATAATGTTAAATGTCAAAGAATAAGTATAAATAATTTCGTCTAAGTATCTATAACAAGTTTAGGAAAGGTTATCCAAAAACATTCAATTTTTTAATAAGTAATAAGTAAACACCTCCCATTCAACGACCTACAGTAAATTTTTATTTTTATTTATAGGAATTTCTGTGCTATGTGGTTACGGCACTAAAGAATGTAGCCACCCCCTCTCTTCCCGTGGGTGTCGTAAGAGGCGACTAAGTGATAACACAGTTCTACTACCACCTTGGAACTTAAAAAGCCGACGGATGGCGGGATAACCATCCATGCTGGCTTTGAAATACACAGGCCAAAGACGGGCAGCAGCGTCTTCGGTGCGACAAAGCCAGCCCGCGGTCACCAACCCGCCTGCCCAGCGTGGTGACTATGGGCAAAACACATGAGTTCGCGTCATAATGTCGGGCGCGAACTTGTAGAGGCCTATGTCCAACACTACTGTGAAAGGCTGAAGTGGTGGATAGGAATTTCTATCTTTACCTCCAGTAAGATGAAATATTGTGTCAGAAGTCAGGATATACACAATACACACACATAAGCCTTAACCACGACGATATATACATATATGTGATCAATACACATATTTTTCAAGAATGAGAAATAAAACTGTATTTTTTGAGCAACCCAAATATTAATATAAGCAATGGGATATTTATTGTTTGGGAGTCTGTAAGAGATCACTGTTTTTATTAAGTTAGAATATTGTTATTTTATTTAATGTAATTCTAAATGTGAAATAAAGAATAAAATAAATAAATAATAAAGAAATAGTATATGGTAAACGAAATAAAAAAACCAGAAAAATGAGCAAGCCAACTAGAGACAAAAGGTGACGTCAATGAACTTTGGGTACAGACGTAAATACAGTCCATTAAAAATGATATAAAATAGAGAAGAAGGTGCTATATGAAGACTGCGAAGTGAACAATAAAACAGACGACGTGTCATCAGCGGCGTCACTGCGCCACTGACCTAAATAGTACGACAATGTCGCAAAATGGCCATACTGTAGATCAAGTTTACCTGGAAGGGCAAATATTTTTAGTTTATCTAAATATAAAGGAGCTATAATTGGTTATTACGTGATTTTTGGCTCGAAATTTCTAATCTAAATATAAGCTAGCTGTAATTGGTAATTACGAGATTTTTTTAAAATAAACTTGAAATTTGTATGGTATGATGTGCAAATTTTTGAAATTAGCTCGTAATGTAGGTACGTAAATTGCTAAAAAAATAAAACGAATATTTTATCACGAAGTTTTAATACAATAAATACATTGTATGTTTAGGAGAGATAATTACATGATATTTTTGTAGTTAGTATAACGCATATATTAAGTTATTTTTTAATTGAAAGCTCAGTGTTTTGTATTCTGGCTAATTTATTATTTACAACTAGTCTGAGCTAGGTACATCTTTAAATTTGATTTGAAAATCATATCAATATATTTTCTTATTAAAACAATGTAAAATCTTAAAATTGTATATATGAAGGTAGGTCATTCAAAATTCTAAAACAGTTACGTTATTAGTTACAATAACAAATTTAGAACAAATGTAGCTCTAAATAATATATTACAGAGAACGAAACGAGTTATAACTCAACATCTGCATCATTTATTACAAAGATGAAAATTGACATAATATCTTTCTTCTCGAAATTATACACGTGTGAAACTATGGATGAGTTAATGAAGCTGACAGTCATGTTTTGTGCCGTTAACGTTCGTAGTACTTCACGAAGACCATTATTCATATAAAGTGATTCGCCGATATGTGAGAATACAATATTTACATAATTCGAAATCAAATAATATATGCGGTAAAGAACTCATAAAATGTTTTTTTGATTTTTACTAAAGAGAATGGAATAAATAATTTTAACTACATATTCATTCATATTTATTTTTATAACATTATAATTTCTGCCAAAAAAATATTCTACTCAATAATAATTTATTCTTCACACATATGCAAATACAATGATAAATAATAAACATATGTTAGATAAATCTAACTCTGTTCTAAAAACTTTAAACATCTGTAGTTGACATGTTGAAATCGATGTTTTTTTTTATGCGACCCAATTTTCCAATGTCAGAAATACCACAAAGAACAACGCTGGACTATCTAACATCGTCTCCGTTTTGGTCGTTTTATTATGAGATATTTAAAAATAAACCATGTTACGCCTACATGGTTACGCCTTACTGGTTACGAGCGTCCGGCCCTTCCAGTCGAACTTTTTCTACAATTTCTTTCGATGGTGGTGCTACACGAAAAAAAATACATACATCACGCAAGGAACTATGCGCCGGAACTTTTAAGTGAAGCGAAAAAAATGATGAATCATCAAAAGCATTTTGAAGGCACTCGAATGTAATTACATTTTCCATTAAATTACCGCATTGACGATAAGGTCTTTCAAGGCGATTCTTTTAGTTACTACCATTACTGTGCGTTTTTCATTGGTTGTTTACAAATCGACATAAAATAACATTATTACGACAACCTCGCGCTGTACAAATAATACTTTAGAAGTTTTTGTGTGATGTCGCGAATGGGTATTTAGGCTGCATTTCCTACAAGTTTTAATGCTTAATAAGGCCTTCGATTAGGCTTATATTTTTCTTTATACATAGTAACTTACAAATAAGGTATATCGTTTTTAATTTAGAAGACTACAAACGGTTTTACTGGTGGGTTTATAATTAGCGCCAATAATGTGATTTGGTATTAATCATCGATTATGAATTATCGGTTGTATATTCGTGTCGGACGATCTGGGGCGACGTTCATCACTGTCCGCGTGTCGGCGCCGACCTGATCGTAAAGCAGATTGTTAAAACGCGAAGGCAAAGTTTAAAATGGTTTCTCGATTTTCTGTTTCCGGATGAATGGCGGCACATTTATGTCTCCGGAATCGTATTGCAGTTCCTATTGTTAGGATTCTTGGAATCGATGATGATCATTTAGTTTTAACACAAAGAACGTACTGGTAGGTTCATCAATTTATATTTAATACATTTAAAAGCAGATTTTATGTACAATTTATCATAAATGGTAAAATGAAGTAGCTCAAAAACATTACCGACTGTAAACCGTAAAATGTATGACGTTGTCGTTTCGCTTGTGAATTTACGTGACGCTAATGCTTTCGTAAATTACGGCATTACTTGTATAATATAGTCAACATATGGCAAAACATTATTAGCTCCTTCCTCTTTCATATAATTTATCGGCCCGAGCTATTTCCCCTCGAATAATTGAGGAAATTCTTAAAATATTGCTGGAAGTTTAAAATTTGAAGGCTTTGTAAAGTCTTTTAATACACTTTTCGAACATTAATTGCAGTTTATGATACTTGGTAAATTTGATGTCTTGTGCCGTGTTTTAGGTTAGTGGGGCAAGGTTTTCTCATCAGGTTGTATGCGTTTAGGTTTAATGGAAAGCTCGAATACTTAACTAATACTAATGAAGAATATCGATAAACCAAATTCTAGATTTAAACTAAAATTACATACATTTCATTTTGTGGAACAATATCAAACGAAATACGCAGCCACCAGTAGGATATGAATTCTGTGTCTGAAGTCCGGGAACTAACTCACAGAAATAAAAAACGCACAGACCACGATAACACTAAAACACGAAATCTATATGTCCTAAACAAATATTTTGCATGTGCAGGGTTTGAACTCGTAAATATTAGCTCACTAGCCAGTTAACGCGTCGTCATTATTAGATTATTAGTAATCAATTTAATGACGTACTCATACATTATCTGCTCTTTATTATCTATACGGTAAAGTAAAGTAAAATGAGTTATTATGTGTAGAATACAAACTAAACAAGCGCTACCATTTTAAAGCTTAATCCAACTTTAAATTAAAAACCGTATTTAATTATATAACAAATAATCTAATCTTCAAAGTTCCCAATGTAAAATATTTTGATTAGCAAGCAATCAAGTTTCTGTCATCTTCAACATAATATTTGATGAAGGAATACTGAGAAGTAAACATACAAATTTACTGAGATGTCGTGTAATTTATGATATCTTTGTTGAATTTTCACCCTACGAGCGCTAATGAATAAAGCATCTAACTTTATATAGAAGCTATGGAACCGGCGAAAGAGCAAATTATTAGGTTTTCCGGTTATCTGACGAAATGATGAAAGGATTAATCAGAGTTCCAAATATAACGTTATTGTCAACAAATCCTTTGTTAAGCCATGTTTTGGAGGTAAATAAAATGTTCCTGAAACGGTATAGATATAAATGTATCATCTATAAGAGACACATTTACTTCAATATTTAACTAAACAATATTTTATGTAACTGAGGTAGGGCAAAGCAGGAAATTTCTTGCTCAAAAAATGGAGCAGCCCGACTAGGGTGGTACCTCGACCTTACAGAAGACCACAGCTAAATAATACTGTTTTCAAGCAGTGTTGTGTTCCTGTTGTTGAGTAAGGTGACCAGAGCTCCTGGGGGGAATTGGGGATAGGGTCGGCAACGCGCTTGCGACGCTTCTGGTGTTGCAGGCGTCTATAGGCAACGGTAATTGCTTACCATCAGATGAGCCATACGCTTATTTGCCGACTTAGTGATATTAAAAAAAAAAAATTAAAAATCAATGTCACACAGTTTTTCCTCTCAGAATATATTTATTTACGTAACAATGGATCTGAAGATAGATATTTTTAAAAACACGATAACCTTAAATGCTGACGGCGTTATTGTGAAGTTGTGTTTATTTGGAAGCTTTAGTTCTCTCCGCTCCGTTCTTAAGATTAAACTGAAATCTGTACATATAATGATAATTGCTTGTAAGACGAAGGCGCGGCTCTGATGGCAGATCGTGATAACTCTCGTATTACGTGTTTATTATACACAATAGAAATAATACAATGGGTACGTTATCTGCGACACTCAGCTAAATTAAAATCTTTAGACTATCCTACGCCGTCTCGTGTACTCCCTCCCCCTTGTTTCTTTAAGCAATTCAAAACAGGATGCTTATGAATGTTAAGATTAATACTTAATTATTTTAATTTTTATATACGCTAACACATGCCGTTTTTGTTAGAACGCTAATGTCACTTTGAAATTATATATCATCGTACAATTAAGTTCAATAAATATACATATTTATCTTACATAAAGCTACATTTGAATAGTTTTAAATGAGCGCTAGGTTAAAGAAAGTTCGTATTTTATATAAAATATGTGTTAAGCTAAACTGACTGCATCCAATCAGCACGTAATATTCCATTGCAAAGTAAAGGTGTCTTCATCGATAATAGAACATTACCATAATATCCCACATTGTTCTACCACGGAATGGCGAATAATTACCCTATCAAGAATAACGATCGTTATCGTCAGTAACTGGGATTCATGGCTTAACATGCTCTATGACGAAGTATGGCTAAGAAACTCACAAGCATAAAAACTCAGACCAGAATCAAATACCTGCCCAAACATACGACAGATGGCTTTTTCATAACTATGTATAATAATAAGATAATTAATTCTATACACAAAAGTAAATTAAAACAATATATAGGTACTTGAAATAAAATGTATAAATAAACATAAAAACATAAATGAATAAATATAAAAATTAAAAACAAATTTCCCTTTTTTGAGTCATTAGGTACCTATAAAAAACACTAAAATGCGATATATGCGATAGAACTGTTTGTTACATATTTAATAAAATATATACATATATGTACAATATGTAATTATGCTCATAAGTGAACTGTAATGTTGTTGAGAAAAAATAAAGTTCTTTAAACCTAATTTGTACAAGGAAAGGTTGGATAGTCAAATATTACGGCACTGAAAATAACATCAATGTCGCTGCAGCAGTTCTTTCTATTTTTTTCCCATTGGTATTATAATTCACAGCAATTATTACACGACACAATTTTCAATAACAATTTCATGAATTTCATGAAATGTTACCTACTATTTAAAATTTTATTGCTTCGACATTTTTCATAAATTTTTGTCCAATATAATTTTACTTTGCATGTGGTAAATTCTACACAAACGTACACATGTAGCAATTAATATTATGTTAGTATTGTTATCTAATGCCAGTTGTATGTATCTCATTATAGCAATTAATACATTCGCACAAACTAATTCAACCTCATAATTAACGCATCCCAATGTCTGCATTATATTACATATATTTAGTTATTTACAATGGCATTTGAATTGTTATCGCCCTACAAATCACTCATTATTAATTTGTTGCATTCACGTCCATTATTAAAGAGATGCTTTTGCAATGCATAGGGATGCATTTGCATTTTTTTTCGATTGATCTCTCTCTAGAGTTTGGTAAATATCTTGCCAAGTTGCCACCTTGAAATATGTATATCTAAAATGAATGTGTTATAGATACCAATAAATTAGCAAATAAGCTTCGGATAGTAAGCGACTTTAGTAGCCTATGGGCGCCTGTAAAATCGAAGGCATCTTGTAACGCTTTGCCCAGGAGCAAAATATCTTAAAATTAAACAAGCATATTAAAGAAAAGATTCTAAAACAAATATACTAATAAAGCAGCAAGCAGTATAGTGTATTAAACTTCAACTGTTGCAAAGGTGTATTAGGTACAGCAAAATCACTTAAAACGTTTAGAAATTTTTCCACGGATTTACTCTCGATCTATTTGTTCAGGACCATTGCTTTAATAGGCTATTTCGTTCGTTCACAAATTGAAATCGGAAACTGTGTTCGTAAAATGTTTTTTACTAAAAAATAGAAACTAAAACGCCACTCATTGGTCATTTACACTAAACGATGTATGGCGATCGCAGCAGTGCTATTTATAGTAATAACATCGGAAATTCGTTCATCATAAATTTACTGGTCAAGCACTACTTGGAAGTGCACCAACTATTTCAGAAACGTTTGCGTTAAGCTTGTTGTAATTTAGTACGAGAATCGATGTTTCGATAGACAGTGATATACCTATCTATAACACTTATAGAAAGATAATAAACAAACGCATTAAATGAAAAATTATGTCAATAATAATAGTTACATTATAGCAATTAGTAGCAAAGACCAAAATTAGGCACTTGGTATCAAATGATCAAAAAATACGCCATACGATTTAAATAGAAAAACTAAACAAATATTTCGATATCTGGTCGTAGTCGTTACTAAGAAATGCTAAAAACGGCAATTTAGAGTCAGACCCTAAGATAAACACCCACATGCAATGTAAAATAGTACAAAGACAACACGGGTGATTTACATAACTATAGCATACCATAACCTTCAGAAATATATATAAAAAGTGTAGTAAAAATATACAAAAAAGATTCAAGTGACGCTCAAAAAAATCAAGAAAAGAGAAGTCAAGAAAAGAGCTCTACAACAAGAATTAGTTACGAATTAGGCTTGTTTAGAATATTTATAGTAATAACACACATTTATTTAAGTTTAAGATTCATATTAATTTTTTTAACAATACAATTCAATACGAAAACAAAGTAGACTAAATAAGAGAAAAAAAAAACATTATTTTAAGTGCTCGAAAAAGTGTGAATGGTAAAGTCAACAGCAATAACCTCAAAGATGTCCATATTAGAATAAAAATAGTAGTGTAATCTTTGTAACAATTATTTTTTTTCAATCAATTAGTTTAGTTTATCAAATATTTTACTCAATGGATGTGGTACTTGGTGCAATTTTGTATACGCTCTGTAAGTGTCGTCTTAAGAATTTATAACTTCATGTTTTAATTTATTACGTTTAAATTTTGTTCTTAATTCAAGACAATTCCATCACATTGTTATCTTTGTCTCTTTCGTGTAATTAAACACACAATACACAAAGAGAAAAGCTAAAATATTGCTTATAACACCAGCGTTACGTTTATTAAACGAGATTTGCGTTTCAAACTGGCACAATCATCTTCAATTATTGTACAGTCGTATGATAAATCCATAGAAATAAATTGCACAACACTTTAATAAGATTAAAGAATAGAAACGGGTGTATTTTAAATATACCAAATATAAGATTCTAAGTAATCATTGGAAGCTGTTTTTGGTAATGATTTGCTATGTACAATTATGTACTATTTGTTTCCATAAATGAATAAATAAAATAAATAAATCGATTGTTTTTAGTGTTGATTTATGTTAACTAATCTATACCCTTTTCTGAGTCCGACATACGGTCTAGGACTGCCTACCCGGGCGTCCTAGATATCACCCGTAAATGGTTTACCGTGCGATATCAAAAAAAAAAAAAACTAATCTATACCAATATTATGAAGAGGAATATATTTCCATATTAATTATTCGTTTGTTCTTAAAAAATAAAATCAAAACTAGTGGGCCAAGTTTAAAAATTCTGTCACCACGACGATTCTTTCTTATCACTGAACACAATCGTCACTACACTTATACGGGAGTATTTTAATGGGAGAAAACGAAACAACCAAACTCGTGAGAACAAACAACACACACGGGCAAAGCCACGAGTGGAAAGCTATATATTAATAATATTGTAGAATGTGGGCAGTACTTAAGTTTCTTACTCAATCTAATTTAATTTATAGTGATAAACAATTTTATTAATATACTAGCTTCTACGCGCGACTTCGTCGGCGTGGACTCAGCTCCTATTAGTCTTAGCGTGATGACACATAGCCTATAGCCTTCCTCGATAAATGGGCTATCTAACACTGAAAGAATTTTTCAAATCGGCCCAGTAGTTCCAGAGATTACTGCGTTCAAACAAACAAACAAACAAACAAACAAACAAACAAACAAACAAACAAACAAACAAACAAACTCTTCAGCTTTATATATTAGTATAGATTACGAGTACTTATATGTAAAATTTTAACCAAGTTATAGTCAATGTGACTGAATAATTAGACCATTGTATACATAATTAGCAATTTGAGGATGCAAATGAAATCATCGAGACAACGAACGATTTTTGATAGACGTTTTATCTCATTTATTTTGCACATAAATTACTTTGATAGATTTATCTGAATATTTTTACATACTCGAACTTACCTGATGTCAGTATGAACATTTTCAGCATAGCATATCAAAATATTAGGACTTACCTTATAATTAGTTCTTACCTCATAACTATATTCTGATTTCTTCACTTGTACTATTTAATATGTTTGTACTACTCTACATTAATGTTTTAGCTTACGAATGTACGATTGTTGTATGTTTCACACTTCCTCCAGTCAAGTTCGAATCAAGGACGCGTCTATATATTTACGATGTCGTTGGTATCTTCTCATTAGGTATATTATTCACATCGTTTGTTTGCGTAACTTTTTTTCGTAATTTTTAAATGTCAGTTTGACGATTTAAATTACATTGTTGAATATACATATTTTGATTAGTTTAATTTATTAGTTTTATACAAATCTTATACTATTAAACGAGCAATTCTTGTATATATATATTCTGAATCTCGGAATCGGCTCCACCGATTTTCGTACACAGGATATACCGGGATAACGTACCGCGCAATTTGTAGGACAATATTACCATCAAATTATATAAATATTACTTATTAACTAAAAGAAAAAAAATCAGCTAGTTAGTAATAATTTTTGATGACCTTACAAGGTCATCAACCTGATGACCTCGTAAGGTCATCAAAAATTGTTTTTTTTTCTGATTTTTTTTTTTCTTTTAGTTAGTAAATATTTATATAATTTGATGGTAATATTGTCCTACAAATTGCGCGGTACGTTATCCCGGTCCTACGCTCACTGCTGCTCTATCTTCTGATAACTCTATTATCTACCACAATCGAGAGTTTTCGAAGAGGAATTTTTTGTTCGCCTCAACAAAATGAAGCTACTCCCAAAAAATTAGCTTGATACTAATCAGGTGAAAAATATGTACTAGGGATCCCTAACTATTTAGCCAAGAACTTTTTAACATAATTATTATAATATACATAGAAAGTACATAAGAAACGAGACATACGGGCAGATAAAATTAAAGAACATTTTTACGGCTTCTTACCTCATCATTATTACTAATTATAAGGTTCGAATACGAAATTCTTAGAATGGATGATAATTAGGGGATTTTATTCTATAAACTATAATATTTATAAGTTAAAACGATGACCACAGCTGGCAATGCAACATTATTGAATTATTTATATTTATTATAGGAACAAGCCAAAACGTGTTATATTTATATTGAAATCGACTAATTAATAATTCACATATTTTTTAAGAATCTTTATGTAAAGCGATAAAAACAAAACCTGATTTTTATCACGCAAACACGTATGTACCTATGCACTTTAAAATTTGTCCATATAACACATAATCTTTGTTAGTTTTATTTCATTAATATTTGTATCTAAATGCCATTATTGTCTTTCATTTAAATTAAAGCAATTATGTATGGAATTTTTAATATCAAATATATAAATAACCAAAAAAAGGAGTAATATTTTAACTAATAGCTTCATTGACCACCGCTATTTTTAGTAAAACTAAAATTTTGCTCTCTTTTCTCCGTCAAATTAGATTTTATTTTCAAATTAGGCCAATTTAATAGTTAGTAAGAATTGTAACTTGAAGTTATACTCATACGCGCTTAAGGGCAACTTAAGTAAAGTGGAACAGTGGGTCACATTATTGACCATATTTGAATAAACATTAGCATAATGCTAGTTGTATGGTAAATATATCTTATTATAGACCTTCATATTCATTTTATAACCATGTAACGTAGAATAAAATCAATTACACGGAAAAAAAACTATCATTTGGGAAGATTCCTCAACTAATTTATCTCTTGGAAGTATTAAGGCTAAGTATAAATTCTCTCAATTTTCTCAAAAAAAATTTCTTGGCCTAAAGCCAAGTGTTTAGAAATTTTTTGTTAGTAAATCTATATATTAATACGTGAAACAAAAACTTTGTACCCCTCTTTACGAAAATTGCGCGGACGGAGGAGTATGAAATTTCGCACACATAGAAAAGGAGTGCAGAATGCTAATATTTTTTTTATTATGCATAAAAATTATTTTAAACCAATAAAAAATATATAACACACACTACCATGTATTTGACACACACACGATATAGACTCTTTTGTTTATTATTATAGAAGTGTTTGACAACAGAACTTTAATAATGTTCAAACTTATAATTTAAATTATTTATGGTCGAATTTCGACCACTGGGCGACCACTAGTAATTTTAAATATATAAATATCAATATTAATTATTAACTAAGATGCAGATAGCATTGACCGAGGTCTCGAAATACGAGTTTTGGTTGAAATCGCCTTTTATTGCCAAAACTTTTCGAATTGCGCAACGTTTATATCAAAATATAGTTTAATTATGCCAGACACAGACACAATATTTGAGATAAAAAACCATTTGATATAAAATGTGGTCATTGTGACGTCATAAATATTGTAGTGTGTATACAATGACACAAAATATAAATAATGTATGTGTGTCCATAACAAACAATCGATTTAATACGAGTTGGCAAGCAAGCGAAAACGTTTTAACTGTCAGACATTTTAATTACTTTAATATCTTATTTAAAGAATAATTCTACATTTTCTAAAGTATTTTAGTTTCTAATCCCCGGGAGCCAATTAAATATTTTTAAAACCTCACGATCCCTCGGAAAACGCTTAGATTGTATTTGAAACGTTAATAGAGGAATTTATTTAATGTTAATAATGAAGGAGATAATTTTGAAGATCATACTGCTACGTTAGCATTTATTTTAGACATTAGATTTTCTATAACGCTTACTGAAATAATGCATAAATTCCATCCATTTCAATTCGTATTATACTTGTCTTCAAGAAAATTTAGACACGACTAACTTTAGACCGCGGTTTTACACGCGTAATTTCTGATCCCGTAGGAACATCGGGATACAAAGTTAACTATGTATGTATTGCTTTGGATGTCAAGCTATCTACGTACCAAGTTTTATAAGAATCTGTTAAGTAGTTTTCACGTGAAAGAGTAACAAACACCAATGCCCACAATTCGCATTTATAATACCAGTAAGATGAAAAAATCAGAAACGGACGTAGTAAAAATATTACACGACACCGCATAACAGCTAATATTTCAAAAAGATCGAGTACTACATTAAAAATTGTGTGATATAAATTTAAAAACGATAAAAATATAACCGACGCCGACGCATCTTCTGGATCTATCATCATCTATACCAGGGGTGAGTAACCTTTTTTTACTAGAGGACCGCAAATTTTTGAAAAATCGTTATTCGGGCCAACAGCACAGAATGATGGAAAATAATAAGACTTGATGGTACAAGTATTGAATTTTGGTGTGCCTTGTTATAATAAAATTGACAGTTTTGAAAATTTGAAACCTCTGGCGGGCCGCACAAAATCTGTAGGCGGGCCTCACAAAATCTGTATTCGGGCCGTACGCATGTTGCTCATCCTTGATCTAGACTGTTGATATTTTGAAAATGCCATATAATACATTTAAACCAAGCTAGGTGTTAATTAGAGAAATCGAACGGAATCGGGCAGCTGCGTCGTTGTTAGCCTTCGTAATTTTTCTGCATAATATACTAGAAGATTAGCCCGTTGGCACAGTTTGTAGTGCCCCTGCTTTCTGCTCCGTGGCGTGTGGGTTCGATTCACGCATATGTATTATTCCTATGTATATTCATCAATAAGAAAACTGTTTTACAGTCCGCTGTTATCTATAACACAAACGTTAAGTTTCTTACTATAGGTACAGACGACCGTGTGTACTGTGTATGTTATAGATATTATATATCTATATGAGAATATTCTTATCTTGCCAATAAGAACGCGACGCTTTTTTTAAAACATCCGACATATAAAACAAAAGGTGCCTGTCGTGTAAAGAATGTCTTTTTAAAAATAAAATACGGAAAGTGCGACGTTCGCCAACTATCTGTCGCAGTTCAGAGTGAACGTGCATGAAAATAGACGGTTGCTGTCCAGCTCGGATACTGACAATACACGTCCGTCGATTCTATCACGTGACTTCAGATTTTTGAGTCATGTATTTGAGTCGGGCTAGCCGCGACATTTCTAAAAATGATAATTTAGTTGTATCTTAGTCTGTATTTGACGTTTTATTTATATTTACGAGTATCTGTATGAACAATTCAAATATAAAAAATAAGCTCCGAATTATTATATATGCTACTAGCTTCTGCGCGCGACTTCGTCGGCGTGGACTCCGCTCCTATAGGACTTAGCGTGATGATATATAGCCTATAGCCTTCCTCGATAAATGGGCTATCTAACACTGAAAGAATTTTTCAAATCGGACCAGTAGATCCTGAGATTAGCGCGTTCAAACAAACAAACAAACAAACAAACAAACAAACAAACAAACAAACTCTTCAGCTTTATTATATTAGTATAGATGATAGAAAGAGGATAATATTTTTATTATAATACGGTTTGAATATATAAATAAATATCATATGGCCATATATGCGGTACATGATGGAACAATTATTTATTGAATATTTATTTAAAATAAATACTTTCTATAAATATATGAATTATTCATCACGGAACACAATTATTGTTTTGTAGTTATTGCAAAAATTCATTTTGTTTCTTGTTAAATATAAAATTACAGAACAAAAAATATATTTAATATTTTTTTTTGTTATAAAAACCGAATACATCGTAAAAAATCTAATAAAAACTGTATCACAAAAATCAAATTAAAATTTACAACGAAACTGCAAGAAATTCCATAACGTATGTACATTTTATTTTCTGATAACAAAAACGTGTTAATTTGAAACGCGTAATAATAATAAGCGGATAACCTAACCTTTATCGTACGTAATTAATACTTAATTATTTTGTTACGCTCTTATCCGAGTATAGCATCGCTAAAGAGTTTACTAGTCTTTATATACAGTACACTTATATTAAATTAATTAAATTGTTTTTAAAAGGTAAACTATTGTATCAAATAGCATCACTTATTAATTCTATTATTAATAGGTATAGAAAAAGCCATGAAGCTTAATCCACCTTGGTAGTCTACAACGTATTGGCGTACAATGTATCTATCATGAATAACGATTTCTATCAGGTGTTTAGGATAACAATTAGGTCGACGGCTTTACGTACTGTTCCAGGCACGGCGCTCGTCATCAATTACCGCAAGTGAAACCGCTGAAAGCGTTTAGTGCATAAACGAAATTGATACTACATTTACAATAATTTCATAATAAGGTCTTAGATTTTGTAGTGTCATTGCTTAATGAAATAAAAAATTGGCAAATGTATGTACGAAATATAAAAAATTAAAAGAATGTTATCTACCGAAATACAAAAAACAACAAACAAACAAGAGAATAATCTATCACAAATACATTATAAAGTAGGTATGTAAGTAATTAATATTTATTTTGATTTCAAGGCACGCTACAGAGGGAGGCATCGCATGTTCAAATGTAATGAAAAACTGGACGCGTCGAGTTAGCTTCGATATTTTCTGGATCAACAACTCCTTATAGAAACATTCAAGTCTTAACAAGTAACTAACCGCCTCACATTGAGGCGACTGGTTCACAGATTAACCTTTTTTTCGATATAAAAAGGGGGCGACCGAGCAGATCCACCTGATGATAGTTGTCGCCGTCCACAATACAGACAATTTTGTAAGTTTCATTGTTTTAATAACCGTGTTATTTAAAAAAAAAGTATTTAAAAAAAAGTATTTTATTGGTAACAAATACAAGTACAATTCACACTTTTACAATATTAAAGTGCTTTAAAGAAATATATTTACAATTAAAGTGCACCTGTTATCTGAAATAGTTAATTAACTGTAGGTATCTCAGGATAACAGGGGTTTCCCCTCTAGGAATCTATATTTAATTACAAATTAGACGCGAAGTGTAATTAAGAAAAAACTATTGTTAACAAATAACATTAAATCTTAAGACTTTTATGACTTTTTTTTACACCTGATGGTAAGCGATTACCGTAGCTTATAGACATCTGCAACACCAGAAGCACCGCGAACGCGTTTCCGACCCTATCCCCAATTCCCCACACGAGCTCTGGTCACCTTTCTAACCAACAAAAACACAACACTGCTTGAAAACAGTATTATTTAGCTGTGATCTTCTGTAAGGTCGACCCCAGTCGGGCTGCTCTATATTTTGAGCAGGAAATTTCCTGCTGTGCCTTGCCCTACCTCTTTTATCATTTTAATTTAAATTGTCATTTTAAAGTTATAAATTTTTGCCGTGACAAGGTCTAATAAATCGATGAACGACGGCGGCATGTACGAAAAAGGATGATTCATTGTAGCGTTACGCTCATTGTTCCGTTACGCTCAGTGATAGTTGCTCACTGATAGCGATTGTTACTTATAGTAGGGAATATATCCATCCACCAACTCGCAATGCGGCAGCGTGGTAGATGGAGAACTTACACGGAGAAGAAGACCTATGCCCAGCAGTTGGATGTTACGGGCTGAATCATGATCGTGACCGTAGTTTAGTGGTAAAATACTTGACATTAACGAGTACGTATCTAAAAAATTATGAGTTCGTTTTTTTGTTTAGAAAAGTACTCGTATTAATAGATCTATGAATAGTGAATTTAAAATTTATGAGTAGTTTCTTCCTCCGCAGCTGATTTTATTTAAAACTGTTCTAAATTTTTTTCCGTTAATAAAGGACATGGTTTCTTGACTGCATTTTTGTGTTTTTACAAGCTTTTATTTAACTTGCAATGTATGTATGTATGTATGTAAATTTAATGAATGTTTGTTCGGGTGAAATCTTGCAACTCAATTTTGAAGCAGATATCTTCAACCGATTGAGCTGAAATTTTGTATACAGGTTCAATTTAGATGACAATGCATGATTTGTATGTATTTATGTATGTATGTATGTTTGTTCGGGTGAAATCTTGCAACTCAATTTTGAAGCAAATCTCTTCAAGCAATTGAGCTGAAACTTTGTATACAGGTTCAATTTGGATGACAATGCATGGTTACCTTTGTGACGTCATTCTAAATCCAATATGGCGGCATATCCAAGAGTGCGGACTAGTTATTTTTAGTGCACTTCTACAATATGGGTATCAAATGAAAGGGCTTGCTAAGAAAAATTCGAATAAAGTGACGCGATAACCGACTAAAAAGTCAAAAATAAATTATAAGTAAAAAACCTTTTTAAAAAAACAAGCTTTTATTTGAATGCACTAAAACGAAAAAAATAAATTTTTACTTTAAAACTTTTACTATCTACTTATAAAGTCATTACACATAATCTATATGATATAAAAGCTTGTCGCAAGATTTGCTTGTAAACAAGTAAATTAAATAAATTGATGTGATTGATTTTAACTATTAAATTTTTCAAACTAAGGAAATACGAGTATGTACTATCTCGCGACAAGCTTTTCTATCATATAGATTATGTGTAATGACTTTATAAGTAGATAGTAAAAGTTTTAAAGTAAAAATTTATTTTTTTCGTTTTAGTGCATTCAAATAAAAGCTTGTTTTTTAAAAAGGTTTTTTACTTATAATTTATTTTACTTGACATTTTACTTAATTGACTGGATTCAAGACTGGCGGGCGATTAGATCCATAATTTAGAATTGATCTTATCAAATGTTAAGTATGATCTTCGTACAAAAGATTTAAGTAGTATGGTGATGTTTTATTAATTTTTATGAATAGTGTCGCACCATTGATGAATAACTAACGTAACACTATTATATTGTAAACTTATTTTAAACTTTAGTAATTTATTTTTTTAACTACATGCTTAGGTTACTTTTTTTTTATTGAAGTGATTTTTTATAAGAAAAAAGTCTGAAAATTTTGAAAAAGTATATTCGCTTATTGCTAATCCGTAAGCGATTTACGGATTACGGATTACGGGAATTACGGATTAGCCGATCCGTCTTCTTGATAGAAAGAGATTTGATCAAATCTTGACACCATATCATAATCATATTTATAAATAGCGAACGATTTAAGCGACAGAAGACAGTACAATACATTTGAGAAATTATAAAAATATTTGCTATCTAGTCTATTACTAACAGTTTACAGAAACAAAGCTGGCTGAATGCTTTGCAAGCCTGATTTTCCTTTATGGTTTGATTATATTATTATGTTTTTGCGATTGAAATAAACAATTTGAGTGATTGAGGAAAAATATTTAATAGGTAGCTAACAAGTGGCCAATGAACTAACTGTCCATATATGATTATAAATATTATTTATAAACCAAAAAACAATGTGTAAAGAGCGGTCTT
Source organism: Melitaea athalia (assembly GCA_905220545.2). Classification (NCBI taxonomy): domain Eukaryota; kingdom Metazoa; phylum Arthropoda; class Insecta; order Lepidoptera; family Nymphalidae; genus Melitaea; species Melitaea athalia. The sequence goes on from HG992179.1 coordinate 4,114,016, forward strand.
ATTATAGAGCGATCGTTTTCAGAGAAACTGAGCAGTGTGGTAATATTTCAATTAAACATAATTACGTTATTTATGTTGGAATATATATTTCATATAATAGCGTAAGATTTTCTTTAATTTGTAACTATATTTTATTTCAATTATAATCTATCGTTATATTGACTATTGTGGTTATAAAAACAAATTAGTGTAACAAACAAGCAAACAACCAAACAAAGGGCAGTCAAAGTGAGTAAGGAGCCAAAAAGGTAAAATAATAAAGTAAAATATTTTAAAGTAATGATGATGTAATGATAAACATACAAAAAAAGCTATACATTAAAATAAAGATACAAAAAAGAAGTCAGGAAAAACGTCAGCGGAGGTTACACTATCTCTTTGTTATTAAAAATAATTATATTGTCAAAGTTTTTGTTTTATAAACAGGTTTTGTGCTTGCGCAAAACATACCTATTTACTTATAGTAATTACCAGTTTTCATACATATTTCTTACGTTGGTATAAGAAAAACGTCTGTTGGTTTTACGTACGAAAAAACAAATTGCATCAGCTTCGCGTGTCGTTTTAACTCTTAAATTATTTTCGAAATTCAAAGTCATTTTTAAATTTCAAGGTGATTCGAGAGACAATCTTTTTAAAATCTTTTTATAGTAATTATGCAAGAAATATAATACTGCAATTACCGAAACACGAATTATCAGTTAACGAAAATATATACAGTGTTTAATAATATTAAATTACTTGACGAGATGTCGTACATTTTTTTTTTCATTTAAACGATAATGACTACTATTATTCTAAAATAAATTCCGACGTGATGTTATATCACTTCTAATTTCTATTAAAAGTTCTTTTACGTTGAAAGATAAATTATTGATGCTCCCTCGAAAATTATTTTTTACAATTTTTTTTAATTAGTTAAAAAATACGAACTATTCAAACACGTATTTATATTATTATTTATAAAAAATATAACTGAATACAATGTGCAATGAAGACAACAACTAAGATTATAAATACACTGTAATAGTGGTCTTAATAATATGTTCTATTTGCCGAACTAAGAAATTGAAAAAATAATTATAGCAAGAATAAGAAAAGTATTAGTATAGTACAAATATATCTCATCAATCAATACATATTATAAAACAAAGTCGCTTCCCGCTGTCTGTCCCTATATTATGTGCTTAGATCTTTAAAACTACGCAATGGATTTTGATGCGTTTTTTTTTTAAATAGATGGAGTGATTCAAAAGGAAGGTTTATATGTATAATACATGCATAATATTATAGTAGAGGAACAATGATAATTTTAAAGGTTTCTAATGTATCTTGTATTGTAGATAGTATTTAGTTTCAGCATTGCAACCTTGCGAAGCCGGGACGGATCGCTAGTTGATTATAAATTTAAAAAAAAAGTACGGGAATAATGATTGAAGCTTTTAATTACGTTTCACGATATATATACGAAAAGTTAAATTATACTTGTGAGTTCTGCCAAGAAGATAAATATAGTAAATTAATATAAACATTAAACTATATATCGTACATAAACTTATAAAGTGTTATAAATAGTGCCTAATATTAATTCATAATAATCAGCTGTAAACTGCGGGTGTTTATAAAATAATTACGAATTTGCCGCAACGGTCTTCATACGAAATCTTACATTTGAACAATTCATTTATTGACGTCAGTGTTGTCTTGGCCTAGCGGTGAATGCATTGGTTTTCTAACCTACGATCAGTGACTCCGAGTTCAAGACCAGCAAACAACAAAAATTTGAAAACATAATTTTAGATTTTGTATATTATATTCGTCTTGAATACTACTTAATTATTATCAATCGGGTCCATGGTAAGACTTCAATAAAACTTAGACATTACTGAGAGACTGGCAGCGGACAATTGACGTTTGTCATCTGGTGGGTGACGGCTGACATCTGACAGCTGTCACTTGACGACGGACATCGACAGTAGACTTCTTGGTGTTGCCACGTACAAGAACTTTCCCCAAATAATTGTCACATAATAAATACAATAATTATAATAATAATTAAGGCACGATTGTTGAACTTTAGCTAGAGTTGGAGGCAGGGTAATAGTCATGGCTTCTAAGGGCAAATTTGAATGTTGTCGTCGAAATCCAAACTCGACGGAAATAATATTGTGTCGCACTTGCAAAAAGCGATACCATTACAATTGTATCTCGACATCCAAAATAAGCTACAGCGATCTAACTGACAATTACAAGAATACATGGCTATGTCCAAACTGTGCCAGACCAAAAAGCGATAATACAAACACGCCTGTTAGAGGCTTGCAAGCTGATAGGGTCTTAGAGGAACACGATGATCATGGTAGTAGTAATATTATAAAGGATGGTGAACAAAAGATAATAGAACCTACTGTCGCGGGCTTAACTTTTGAAGAAGTGAGATTAATTGTCAGGGAAGAAATGAAATTTTTACTGGACGCATTTAAGCAAAGTATCCTAGATGAATTTACATCTAAAACTAACGAAGTTTTGGCCTCAATCAATTTTCTTGAAGACCAATATGAGAGCATAAAAAATGATCTATCGGCCAAAACTGATATGATCAAGTTACTACAGTCTGATAATAAGACCCTACAAGCCACAGTTAACGATCTTCAAAGCAGACTCACATTACTTGAAAACCAGTCTAGAGCCAGTAACTTGGAAATCCAGTGTGTTCCAGAACATCGGTCCGAAAATGTTGTAGCGACAGTAAAACAACTGGCAGCAACCGTTAAATGTAACATATCTGATACTGACATACAGAGCTGCAGCAGAATAATGAAATTTAATAAGGAAAGCCCCAGGCCACGTTCTGTTTTAGTCAAGTTTAGTAGCCCAAGGGTTCGGGATACTTTTCTAGCAGCTACTATAGCTTTCAATAAACAAGCAAAATGTAATGAAGACAAGTTGAATACTAGTCATTTAGGAATTGGAGGAAAGAAATGTCCTATATTTGTCGCTGAGCATCTACCACCGGCTACTAAGACCTTGCACGCCCAGGCTCGCATCAGAGCTAAGGAACTGAAATACGAATTTGTTTGGATCAAGAACGGTCGTGTCTTTATGCGGAAGTGTAAATCGTCGGAATACATACTTATTAAAAATTCAGAATCACTCTCAAATTTATCTTAGGTTACTTCTAAAAATTGTTCAACAAGTATTGGTAAAATATTGTTTTGTTAAATTCGATTCGATAAAATGTTATTATCAAAACGTCCGCGGACTGCGTTCTCACCTTACAGATGTAAGAAACCAAGTCCTAAACTCAAGCTATGATATAATTGTTTTGACTGAGACTTGGCTTAACGATGGTGTATATGATGCTGAGATCTTTGACGACAGATATTTCGTATATAGACGTGATCGCGAAACATCTCCCCTGTCTTGTCATAAGAAAATTGGCGGTGGGGTTTTGATAGCAGTAAAAAACTATGGTCTGAAATCACGCAGGCAAATTGGTTGGGAAAGTACTTGTGAAGACTTGTTTGTTACAGTAGAACACAACACTGGTAACGTAACTAGGTATTTGCATGTGTGCGCAGTGTACATCCCTCCACCGGTTAATCGTGACACTCTGGACACATTCATTAATAATGCTACCTCAACCATACATAATAATAATCTTGGTACTGCTAGGGACCCCATTTTGTTGCTTGGTGACTTCAATATGAGTTCAATCACATGGACAATCAACCCCGAAATTGCCGTTCAGTATGCCTCCCCAAGTAACTACGCGAACTGTCTTCTTAAAAGTAGTTTGATAGATTTTTTTGCGTTGCATGATTTAAACCAATATAATACTTGTAAAAATTCGAGCGGAAAAATTTTGGATTTAATCTTGTCTAATACAAAAATTAGTGTAATTGAAAGTCAATTTCCTTTACGTAAAGTAGATAATTTTCATCCACCATTAGAATTTGAATTTAAAATTAACTCATCAGATTTTATACCCCCAACTAAGACTAAAAATAGTCTCAATTTTAAAAAAGCCGATTATGACTCAATTATAGCACATCTGAATAGCATTGATTGGTTGCAAACATTAGGCACAATTAATAATGTTAATGAAATGCTAACTAAGTTCTATGAAATCTTGCAAATAGGAATGGATAAATTCGTTCCCAGATCATGCAGGTCGTCAAACCGTTATCCTGTCTGGTTCACACCCGCTTTGATTAAACTCATTAAACAAAAGCATAAATGTCATAAAAGATTGAAAATATATAAAAACCCATTGGATAGAATTGAGTTCGCGTACTTACGAAGGGATTGCTACAAACTTATGAAACAATGTTATTACAATTATATTCTACATATCGAGGAAGCTATTAGCAATAATCCGAAGTATTTCTGGTCACATATAAAAAACATGCGTCGTAAGGGGTCAAATTATCCTAACAAAATGTCTCTGAATGATCGTGAGGCAAGTGGTAGGCAAGATATTTGTGATTTGTTTGCCAGCCATTTTTCGTCAGTTTTTGTTAGGGACAATATCAATGACAACCTATTCTCACAGACTGTACCCCCAAATTTTATAGGCAGCACTTATTTCTCTAATCAAGACATTGAGAGTGAGCTAAAACGGTTAGACAAAACAAAAAGTGCTGGTCCTGACGGAATTCCACCTGTACTGATCTACAAATGTGCAAGCTCGCTAACTGCCCCTCTGACGCTCATATTTAACACCTCCTTGGGGACAGGTATTTTCCCTGATAAGTGGAAGGAAGCGCGGATCGTGCCGGTCTTTAAAGGCGAAAGCGCTGCACAGGTTATTAATTATAGACCTATATCCATTTTATCCACTGTGTCAAAGGTCTTCGAGAGCTTGGTCTATAAATCATTTTTCAAAGACTTTGCACGGCACATTGGTTGGCACCAGCATGGTTTTATGCCTGGTAGATCTACCGTCACAAATTTATTCTCGTATGTAACCAACTTAATTGAGAATATTGATAACAAACTGCAAGTTGATGCCATATACACAGACTTCTCCAAGGCCTTTGACAGGGTAAATCACGCATTACTTGTTAAAAAATTGAGAGCATTTGGTGTGGGAGAAAATTTGTTGAACTGGTGTGCATCTTACCTTCAGAATAGATCTTCGACCGTGGTGATAGACGGATACGTTTCACAGCCTTATATTGCCTATTCCGGTGTACCACAAGGCTCTATTTTGGGACCGGTATTTTTTAACATCTACATAAATGATATTCCCTCAATATTTCGACACTCGGATGTGTATCTATTTGCGGATGATCTCAAATTGGTAAAAACTATCAGAGACATCTCTGACGTCGAGCTATTGCAACAAGATCTCAATCGTCTTTCCCAGTGGTGTAAAAACAACCAAATGTTTCTTAATGCAAAAAAATGTCACCTCGTCAGATTTACCAGAAAACATAATTATGTGCAGAGTCAATACTATATTGATACTGAGAAACTGGCTGCGGTTCGATCGGTGCGTGATTTGGGTGTCATACTAGACAGCGAATTAAAATTTACCGAGCATATCGATAGCATAGTCACCTCAGCTACAAAGACACTGGGTTTTGTATTGAGGAATTCCAAAGAGTTCAGAAAACCAGCTACTACGATTAAACTTTATAGTAGTCTGGTTAGAAGTAAGTTAGAATATTGCAGTCAAATTTGGAGTCCTCACTACAAAATCCATTCGACTCGAATTGAAAGAATACAAAAGCGACTGCTACGTCATCTCGCGTACCGCTCGAACGGCAGTCAAAGTAGTGGTAATTCATACGAGAGAAGGTTGGTTCAGTATAATATGTCGTCACTGCAATCACGAAGAATTATTTCGGACATGATGTTTCTGCATAAAATACTCAACAATAACATTGATTGTCCACCAATACTTCAATTATTTTATTATAATATACCATCCAGGTTACCCAGGGAACCGCACGCCTTGTTAAATGTATCCCTCTACAGATCCAATTTGGGCAAGTATTCCCCATTGGCTCGATTGGCACGTACTTATAACAATCTGTCGTCAAAGATTCCTGGCCTTGACATTGTTTTTGACGGCTTGCATGCCTTTAGATTAAAATTGATCAGATTCTTTATTGCTGATTGTTATTTAATAGATTAATAGTTTAATGGATTAATGATTCATTGATATTTTTTTTATTCCAATTTGTGATTTCCATAATGTTAAGTGCTGATATGTATTTGTAAAACTGTTTATTTATGATGTGGTCAAGTGATTATATTTCTTTTTAAAAATCTATATCAATTTATCTAATTATGTAATTCAATTTGTAATTTTCTTTTTTTTTTTTCTTTTTCATATTAAATTTGCTGATTGATAATATTGCATGTTGTGATTACCTTTAAAAAGAAATACAATTAAACTTATATCTATTATGTAAAATAATTCTTCTTGTTTAACTGTTGTTATTTCTGTTGGTAATCCTAATAAATAAATAAATAAATAAATAAATAAATATGAACGGTAGCAGGGGAGCACCCGCATTTATTGTTTCTGCTCCGGTTACATGTATTATAATATCATAGTAAATGGCCTCAAAAATCTTTTCTCGAATCTAAATTTGGATTTAAAATATATATCGAATAATATTCTAACACACACTACAATTATATTTGCGTATGCGTTTTAAGTGTTTATTTGTTAACCTCAAATTAATGATAATAAATAATTGTACCGTATATCTGTACCAGAACTTTTCTTACGTATTTCTAAAACTATTAGCTGGATTATAGCTTAGATATGTTTTAGATTTTTTTTTTCTTAATTATATTAACAACATCCAAGGGCTCTTGCTCTTAGTTGCCCATGCCATTTGTACTAAGTACGAAATATTTGTTTTTTTATCGGCGTGCGTTTTTTTACAAAACTTCAGACAACCAGTTCTAAAACTGTCTAGAATTGATAGGATGGTCCGACACTGGCAGCTTTTTGTTGTTATAAATATATTAAATATATAATAATACATGTCCTTTTTTATATATAAGACTTTATTTTAAAGGTACTAGCTGTGGCTAGTCATTTCACCCGCGTTAATTTGACAAAAAAAGTAGCCTATTGCCTTCCTCGGTAAATGGGCTATCAAACACAAAAATAATTGTTCTCATTTTTACCAGTAGTAGTTCCTGATAAGTGCGTTTAAACAAACAAAAACTTTTCAGCTTTATAATATTAGTATGGATGTTTGATATATTTTTATTGTAATTTTATTCACTTTTTTAAACGAATCTTAAGTACATTTTTACGAATGCTATGTACATATATGATTAAGCATGAATAAACATTAAACAAATATTTGTATAAATACATTATCAAACGCATTAGTCCTCCAATTGATAACCAAAATGTCGATCATAAAAACATTTGTTGTAAACGATATGTAATACAGTCTGGTAAAATATCAAGGGGTAGTTTTAATACACTAACTCAACTTTTATTCATTAAACTATTAAAAATTAAACTCTTTGAAATTTCAATGAAAAATTCTAACAAAAAAATAAAAAAAACTTAAATAGAAAATAGAAAAATATTTCGAACCTAAAAACAGCCAAAAATCGTTGAAAATACTCACGTTGTTAGAATAAGTCCTCGGAAAATCCGTGAGCCACTGAGCCTTATCGATTCAGTACAAATAAATACACTGAAAGCTTTTAGCAAACACGATCAAATATACACAGACGAATTGTCACACATCAATATAACATACGATTGGAAAAACGTTTTACCTATCTCGGACAGTAATAAAATATATCGTAGCGGTGCAAGACGTAAATTTTCGCGGGAACTGCGACAACATTCAACGCGTCCCGCCTACGACACGGCTACAGAGCGACTGAACGCGAAAAAGCGGATTCACCTGCAATGCGTGCGCTGATCGGTTGATGTTAAAGTGGAACGGGTATATATGTCGAGCGCTATGAGGGAAAGAGAGCGGCATATACGCACGTGCTCGCCCCCTCTAAAGGGTACTGGTTTCAGGAAAGGGGAGCTTTATTGTAAGCTTCGAATAGGTGCGTACAACATAGCAATGTACACGAACAATTTTAATTAACAGAGTTCAGTCAATAGAAATTTTTTAGACTTGAAATTGAAACCATAAATACAGCAAAAAGTGGGTAAAACTGCGCGGGATAATTAGTTTATTTTAGGTAAGTATAGCAGATATTCTCAAATGGTCCAAGATGAATAAGAAATTTAGAATTCTATTAGATGTTAACAGTTCTAGAAGATGTAGTGACAAAAATTGAGAAAGGTTTGCTGAGATGGTTCGGCAATGTCGAGAGAATGAATGAAGAACGATTGACGAAAAAACTGTATAAGGCGAGTGTGAAAGGAAGTGTTGGAAGGGGTAGACCTAGGCGGACTTTTCAAGACCAGATCAGAGACGTCTTGAAAAAGGCCAGGTCAAGAGTACCCTAAACCGAAGAGCATGTAAGTATAAAAGCAATAATGAAAGTGGACGAAGCGAAACAAGAATGACTGTAAGGAGCAAGAGGAAAGAAGTGGTCTCTGCCTACCCCTACGGGAAAGAGGCGTGATTGTATGTATATATGTTAACAGTTTTTGAAATACCTATTATTAATTTTATTATAATTATATCAACAATCAACAGCGCAATAATTTATCATGAATTATACGAGTATACGCTAGGATTTACGATGTGAGTTAACTACGTTTTGATGATTATAAGCAATAAAATATTCATATTAATTTTATTTTCAAAATAACTTTTAAATATTGAAATTAATGTAGAAAATAAATCATATTTCTTTTTTTTTTTAAATACAAAATAGTTTATTGATTATGATCATATTAATGCGATAGTTTGTGAGGATGAATGAATATGTATTTGTTATTCTTTCACGCAAAAAGCTACTGAGCTGATAGTAACAAAACATGATACGTAGTTAGCTGGACATCTAGAATATTATTCTTACTAACAGGCCCACTTTTTATTTCAACATTCCCACGGAATCGGAAATTACGCAACTAAGTAAAAAATACGAGAGTGTGTGAAACGCGTATTTAACATTTTTGTAGTATCAGTTCTTCATTAGTTTGAAACCTGCTGATGGCTCAGTGAATGGCACGTGGATAGAAATAACATACGTGCTATCAAGCATAGAACTAGTAACGTTGATTTTTAACTGCTTTTTCCTTATTACTTGCTTCGATTGTTAGAATAAGAGACGTTTTAGGCAAATTTTTATCAATCCTCATGGAAGCAGGACTGCACTTGAATTCTTGTCCTATAAGCCATCTTTGACCTGTCTAATGTTTCAGGGTTTGTTTATTATATGTCCTAACGTTATGATGTATAGCTCTTTTCAAAGATTGCATAACAATTCCAAGTAAATGAGTTTTTATAGATGTGGATAGTAGACATAGATAATCTATTTGAAGGTCATATCTAATCTCGAGTAGTAACTGCATATTCAACGGACGTACATCATAACAATTATTCCATGGTTGATGTCATCCATTACTTGTATTGAAGTTTTGCATAAATAAAATATACTCAGTGATTATTTACTAAGATTATACCGGATATATATATATATATATATATTTCAGATGACATTTCAGACATGATGTCATGTGGGCGAATAATGGGATAATCGAGCAAAGAAACTGCTACGTAAATGCCATAATCTTCGTTTTAATGATTTTCACAAATGTTTTCTTAATCATGCTACACGTCGACGTCTTGACATTTAGACCGTTTAGCGCGACAGTGCTGCCAACCTCAGGACAGAATAATTTTTCAACTAAAACCAGTAGTTCCTGAGATTAGTGCGTTCAAACAAACGGACAAACTTTCCAGCTTTATAATATTAGTAATAATATAGTGAATATTTTGAAAGCTTCGCAACACAACCCGAAATCATATCAGAATCATAAAATATGGCATAGAGTCAGTCTGATTCGCCTAACTACGCGTATAGAAAGTACCTTTCCGGTAGCGCTAACTCGTGTTTTGTAGCCCTATGGGCCAAGGTCTCCTCAACTTAGGGTAAAGGTAGATGAGGTAGATTAGTAACACCATACAAAATAAAAGACGTCCCTTGAAATATTCCTCGTATTTTCGCTTCGCGTCGCTTCGTTCCTAATTGCATTTAGACGCTCGATCACAATAGGTTGTGTCGTTGTTAATACATATATTATGTACAAATTGCTATCCATTTATATTGTGATTTCGTACGTCATAATTCCAAGCCAAGGTTTAGGAAGTGTAAGATATTTGGGTACAAGGTTAGTTATGGCTTGACAAAACTATGCGCAACACATTCTTTGATTGTCTTGACTTGATATTTTTAGCATGCATGTAATTTTAGGTTTAAACTATAGGAAATTTACTAATGAAGCATATATGGATTAAGTTTTCTAATCTTCTTTGATAAAAACTAACAAACTAACTTTCATGAATATCAAAGTGAATAAGAAAATACAAAATACAAATAGGTTTGGATAATATGCTAAGTGGCTTCGTGGTGTTTATTCACGCAACGATCGAAATTCAAGAATCGCGAAAAAAATTTAGTTGGTACATTTATAAACATGAAAGAGATAAATAAAAAAGAAAGAGAAAGAGATCTTATATCGTATCGAGAGCTCCAGTGAAACACAAATACATTTATAAAATAAACGTAAAGGTCATGTTACAATTCTAAAACAAGAATCTTTTAATTTTCTGCAAATGAACACTCAAGTAGGTTGAATTTTTTCATCAAGAAGGTTGTGCTTTGAGTAAACTGATCATTTTGTAATGCAAATCAAATAAACAATAAAATAAATTTAATGCTACATGTAATGCTATATTATAACAAGCTTCTGCGCGCGACTTCGTCCGCGTGGAATAGGACCAATTCTGTCATACATGATTTGTGCGAAACTTTAATCGTTTACGCAGCGGAAGCTCTCAAAAGGAAAAAAAAACCCGATTTTGAAACATTGTTCATTGGTGCTACGCTCCTATTGGTCTTAGCGTGACGATAGCCTTCCTCGATAAATAAGCTATCTAACACTTAAAGAATTTTTCAAATCGGACCAGTAGATCCTGAGATTAGCGCGTTCAAAGAAACAAACAAACAAACTCTTCAGCTTTATTATATTAGTATATATAGATGTTATTTAAAATAAATATTAAACATATTCTCGTTAATCCGATCTCGTGACTGCTGGCGACTTATCACTAATATTATGACGTTATAAATAAATTGTTAAGTCATTTTATTTATAATTCGAGTTACACGGAAATGGCTTTAAATATAATTATTAGATTTAGGTATATGTTATAATTATGTTAAAAGGAGAAGTATAATTTATAAGATTGATACTAATATTTAAATAAATGAATTGATGCCAGATGATGATGATGATGATAGTCTGCTAGTTCTGCTGTTGATGTTTCTTTTTATTTAATACTAGTTGGCGCAACGTAAACATTTTTTTAGTCAGTATTGTTTTATGCAAACTTTGTTATTGTCAAGCGAACACAAAATAGAATTAACATTTTTAGACTTAGACACTCGCGGTTTTCAAACATAGTCTATTTCTTATAATATAACGAGTACATACCACGATATAGATTTTGATGATTGTTGTCGATATTTCGGACCAGTTACAGACAAAGACAAAATAGAGTTAACCGATTCGGCATTGGATTTGGCAAAAAATAAGTATTAAATTAATTAAAGTGAAAAAGGAATTCCTAATAAACACAGTTTTCGCTTCAGTATTGAGATAATTAAAAAAAAATTAAGGTCAATGTACTCATAGACACTTAAGTTAAAGGTGATGAAAATCTCGTAAATATTTGCTTATAAATGAAGAACTTATGTCCTTTCTTTGTGTACACATGAGTAGTAATTTTTTTGGAGATATTATTAGAATTTCTTATTTGATTGACTCTAACCGTTCGGAAAAATAAAACTATTTTTTTCATAATAGCAGGAATTTGTATGCCCGAAAAATTTATATATTAAATATCGCAACTCAGGCGATCAATGGCTGTCGGGACAAATAACCTCAACATGAGTTATTTTGGTCATATTTTTATCACAATGTTATTTACCAATATTTCTATCAAGTTATATATAAACCAATAATACGAGTACCTAGTAATCATAGTTACTCAAAAAAATTAGCCTATTATTATATGCGAGTCATATTAGATTGGTCATTGGGTTGACATTGCGAGTGATTAAGGTCGCGGGTTCAAGTCTGAATTAACAGAACTTAATCATCATCAAGTACAAGATATGATGCGGTTGTCAACAAAAACATCACATCATAAGGAAACCTGCATGTTTCGGTAGAAAATGCTTCCTAAAATATATTTAACCTCATCCGCAGTAAAAATTAAGTTTGTTCGCAAAAAAAAAACCGACATCAATTCACATCGACCTTTAATACAACATGGTAATCGAAAAAAAGGGAAAGAAAAACGCATAATTACTAATTATAATCAGTCAGTCAGTTCAGCCTATTGCAGTCCACTGCTGGACATAGGCCTCCCCAAGTTCACGCCAGACATCCCGGTTTTCCGCAATCCTCATCCAGCCTACACCGGCAATCTTACGTAGATCGTCGGTCCAGCGGCAGCGGGCCGAACAATTTAACTATGATTACTAACAATTATTATAATTTTTATATTGATCTCGTACTTTTTCAACACTGTCAGTTTTATCAACTATTATGAATAATAAACTAAAGTAGTCTATTTGAAAATTAACTAATTATAATACATAAGTATAACTGAAAAAGTGCTCCGTAGGTCTCGCTGAAATTATAAGTTTTCAATAAATGGGGCCACATGACAATCACCAGCTTTAGAATAAAGAAAGAATTATAAAAATCAGTACATGAAGTGTGTGTCAAAAAAATGAATCAACTCAGTGGGTACGTTGTATGTGAGTAGTCAAATTAACCTTGGCACGCTCTATAGACTAAACGGTTAAACGGATTTCAACAAACACAGTGTCGTTATATTCGTCATAATTGTGTGAATGTTATTGATACGTGTTTGTATTTAGTTATTTGATCCTTTTTAGGATACCTTTCGATTCTTTATTCTGACAGACAATCAGTTCGTGTCTTTGAGCTAAGTATTTCGATTTTACAAATGGTTTTTTATTTATTTAGATACGACAAACACAACACGTTCGCTTCTCACGACTTTGAATAATAGCGATATATTATTAAAAGCAAAAAAAGCGTGTTTGTACTTATGTACGCACGTAAGAAGTTATACTTCATTCGCTAGCTAACTTCACGTTGCTAACTTCTTCTTCGTTGACTAGCTAACTTCAAGGTGTTGTTTTTTTTTTGTGACGGTGCAGTGCGCGCGCATCGTAAAAATTTACCGTCATCATTTTTCCCTAACGCGCCAAAAGAAGTATTAACTTCAATAAATAAAAAAAGAAAAACAAAAACGACTCTCGACTCTCGACTCGACTTTCTAGCGAATATTTTTTGAAGTCTTTTTTTAAATATAAACTTTTTACCCATAACCTTTACCAATACACAAACTTAAAAAAAAAACAACAAATAAATCAAAAAATCCAGTACTATTGAGATTCTCACGCACAAAAACAACATTATGTATGTGGAGATAAAAACACGTGCACTCTCTGACGTCACCGTTTTAACTAGAACTGTGGATACGGATTTGTTAATTTTAATATCGATTTAGTACTTTTTTCACGTTGTCATATTTATCAAGTATTATGAATAATAAACTAGTCTTTTTGAAAATTAAGTATCCAAAAGATTGGAGATAGAAGGTGGCCAGAGCTTTTTGGGACAGTCTGGCGTAAGGTTAACTGAGGTAGGGCACAGCTGCTGTTTCAAAACAAACAAAATTTCTGTTCGGCTGTTTTCAAGCAGTATTGTGTTCCTGTTGGTGAGTAAGGTGACCAGAGCTCCTGGGGGGATTGGGGATAGGGTCGGCAACGCGCTTGCGATGCTTCTGGTGTTGCAGGCGTCTATAGGCTACGGTCTTACCACCAGGTGAGCCGTAGCCGCCTACGCTTGTTTGCCAACCTAGTTACATAAAAAAAAGGTCGACAACGCGTTTGCGATGCTTTGTTGCAGGCATCTATAAGCTACGGTAATTGCTTACCATCAAATGAGCAGTACGGTTATTGGACAACCTAAAAAAAATTAAGTACAAAAATACCATACCGCACTGTCTGTAAGAGTCCCAATTCTATTCAAAGACCGAGATCACCCACTTGATAGAATACTTGATATGTAGGTTCTAAGAAAAAAACTTTTTCAGTTACGGACAGATAATTTTATTTCATTTATATATAAACACTCTATGATTGGTCTATTTAGGAGCACCTAATGAACGACTAAGTCGTGCCTTGTATGATACTACAATGAACTGTTGTATAAGATGACCTAATGCCGTACTAAGAATTATACCTACGTGTCTATATACTCGTAGAACAATAAGTAAAACTATTAAATAAATATGTTATCTAACCACCAAACTAAAAATCTATACTAATATAATAAAGCTGAAGAGTTTGTTTGTTTGTTTGTTTGTTTGTTTGTTTGTTTGAACGCGCTAATCTCAGGATCTACTGGTCCGATTTGAAAAATTCTTTCAGTGTTAGATAGCCCATTTATCGAGGAAGGCTATAGGCTATATATCATAACGCTAAGACCAATAGGAGCGGAGTCCACGCCGACGAAGTCGCGCGCAGAAGCTAGTAAAAAAATAAAATAAGTAAACTATAACATTTTATTATTTTGTTACTAACTACTGGGTTTAATATATGTATTTATATATGTACTAGCCGTCCCGTGCCGACTTCGTTGGGCGTTAATTATTATTGTGATGTACCTACTCTATATCCCTGGCTTTTTTGTCTTCATCATTTCATTTTGGACGTGCTTCGATTAAAGCAAATTAATCACGAAGAACGTCCAAAATGAAATTACAGAAATGAATGACATAACAACATGCTTGTACTGTCAACACTGAAAAAAGTTTCAATTTGCAAAATCCCTATTAACAAAATGATCCTCCTTTGTTACAAAAAATGTGATAAATGAAGAACCGCTCGACCGATTTTGTGCAAATTTCATATAAACCATCTACTAAATAGTTCGAACAAAACCTACATATTTGGTTTGGATATGTGAGCCCGTTCTTGATGTTTTTTGACGCGAACTTGTGGAGGCCTATGTCCAGCAGTGGACTACGATAGGTTGAAGAATTGAAGATTTTTTAAGTTAATGTGAAAAGGTACGTTAATCGATTGTAGACAAAAAAAAAATTAAGAACGGTTATGACAACTTCAATGTGTATTTATTTATCTTTACCGCATCTGACCCTTCGTCCTACTAGAGCGAGAAGTGACAACACTGCTTGTAAAAGATTCGTGTGCAAGATTACTTACTACGTTACGTAAAATCTTTTGGCTGCTAGCAATTATTTCACTAAAAAACTGATTTATTAATTTTCTTTAAAAAAAAAACGAAAACAAAATAAAACTTAAGTTCAATCGTTAATAAAATATACTTTACAATATAAAAATTTATTTTAAGAACTTGAAAAGTAATCATATCTTTAGCTGCGGTTAGTTATTGGTAATAGAAATATTGACGTGTTTATTTACGTCCTCAATATACGTTGTCTTACGCGACAACAGTGGTCTCGAAACCATTTTTCGTTACATCTACCGATATTGGCTCCGTCCTAACGAAATATTGATACAATGATTTTACACGACTTCAGGTATTTTGGAAATTATACCGATTTTACTACCGATTTGACATTTGCAATTTAGGCTCCAAGTTAAGCTCTTTTTATTCTTGAACGTAGTTATGTGCTTTCCTATATTTTCATTGAATGCAAAATTACACTATTGACCAATAAAAAAGATTTTAAAGGTACCTAAAAAAACCCCAGCCGATATATTTCGTACATTTTATCTTTAATTTAATATTTTATGGAGTAGGAAGTGACCTAAAAAAGTTCTGTAAAAATGTTCGAATGTCTTTGATGGAAATTAGGCTGTGTTAGTATTTTTTTTTATAAATAATCAAATTTGTTTTAATATTGTATTCTTTTTGTCATATAACGATTTTTGGTACAAATATACCGATTTTAGTAGGCGGCTCTACCGATTTCACACTATGACGTTCGAGACCACTGCGCGAGAAACGCGAGAATACGGCGAAAATATCAGAAAGTTATAATATTAATAGTTTGTTCTATATTATTATGGTGTCCAGTTAATTAATGTCAATTAGTCGATTACTTCAGCCTATCGCAGTTCACTTCTGGACATAGGCCTTCCCATGTTTGCGCCAATCTTCGTGAAGATCACCGCAATCCTCATCCAGCCTCCAGACTCCACCGGCCTTACGTAAATCGTCAGTCCAGCGGGCCGGAGGGCGTCCCACACCGCATTTGCCAGCACGCTGTCTCCACTCGTCGAGTTACGCCAAATTACATAATTATATCGCAGCCCATCGCGCATCTTATCTGTTACAGCACCATCATTTAGTCACGAGTTAACAAGCTACACAATATGCACATAATTTCTTTATATACATTACAGTACATTTAATGATCCAACATGAGGTAATGATTTAATGTTATAAACATAAAACATTACTTTAATTTATAATAATCATATTTTTAATGGCGAACATTTTTCCTGTTTACAATATTACAAGCGATTATTTCATATCGACTATAACCTCATTAGCATGAGTGTGTATGCGTTTATCTTATAAAGTTAAAAAAAACATGTGTGGTTTTATGAAATTACGGTAAAAGTGAAACTTTTTTTCATATTATAGACATTTAACTAAATTTTTTTGGAACAATATTCCATTAAGGGTATAAAAATAGCTTTATCAATCTTACCGCGCGGCCGACCGTCACGCGACATGCAACAGACACAGACGAAAAAAGTTTGAGACGATGTAATAAAGTATCACTTTAAAAAAAAACTAGTTTTATGTTAGATGATTTTGCCAGTTGGTTAATTAAGAAAACCCGTTTATTTTCAGAAATTAGCAAAGTTTTATCACCTATTCAACGACATTGAATGCGAGAGAATTAAGTCTAAAAGTCGAAGGTACAAGGGTCAAGGGCGACAAAACGATTGTTCTCAAACCTCATGACTCGTCTTTTCTATCAAATTTAACTCAAGGCTCTGACTAATGAATATTTACTGAATCGTAGCTAAAATGTATTTGTTTTCTATATGATATTTTGTAGCGTGAGTTTTAGCTAAAATGTAGGTAAAATAAACGCCTCATAGTTAATGATCCAGGCCCGTCCTCCTCACATTTCTGGAAATAGTGGGGAATATCCACCTCTATCATTTGGAAGTCTATGCAAACATTAGTTATGAGGCAGGACTAATCAGCGAGCTCTAGTAAACTTACAGGTCACTGAAAACTGTACAACAACGTGTTGGCTAAACACATTTTTAATAAATAAATAAAAAACAAATATCTTACACTAAATTACACTTAGTACAATGTTGAACCTTGTGTAAAATTTACATGTGTTATGTGAACATACGTAAAAGAAACATACGAAGATCATGACAAATAGTGTACCTCTATGGCTCATATAAATATAATATTTAGCACGTCACTCACTTCAGTTTATTGCAGTCTAATGCTTGACATAGGCTTCCCAAAACATCCAAATTTTTTCGCAATCCTCATCCAGCCTCCAGCATTTAGCACATGTAGGTATCGAACTCGCGAACGGTATGACCACTGGATTACGTATTATTTTATGCATTGTAAATGTAAAGTCAAATTAATGGTTTCGAATAATTCAACAGTGCTGTGTGGTTACGGCACTAAATAATATAGCCACCCACTCTCTTCCCGTGAGTGTCGTAAGAGGCAACTAAGGGATAACACAGCTTCACTACCACCTTAGAACTTAAAAAGCGACTGATGGCGGGATAACCATCCAACAGCTAGCTTTCAAATACACAGCTCGAATACGGGCAGCAGCGTCTTCAGTGCGACAAAGCCAGCCCTGCGTTCACCAACCCGCCTGCCCAGCGTCGTGACTATGAGCACAACACATGAGTTTGCGCCATTTTTGGAGCGGGGAGGCCTATGTCCAGCAGCGTACTGCGAGGCTGAAGTGATGATGATGAAAGTCAACAGAGCAAAATCATTTCGCATAATATCACATAGAATTGAGAAGATACGAAGGAGATAGATCGGTGATGTCGGAATTACAAGAGTCCTTTAAAAGTATACTATCAAGCCATCAAGTAATATGTTTTGTATGAAAACGTGAGTAAAACCGGGAGTGAAATCTTGTTCTTCATAAATAATATAATAATATATAAAACATAATATAGCCTTTGTATTAGATTCTTATTAATATTTATAAGAATTATTTGGCTTCGGTCCCGTTTTCTTTTATTGATAAAATTTATCATTTTTATAGATTTAATCATATCTTATTACACGTTTATTGTTGTCGATACGGAATTTAGATAGTATTTGACATTTTTATTAGTGAGATCTATTATTTTGTTTTATCTGATAAATTAATACGTTATCATTTTATGTAGTATATTGAACAATTATTATGAAGATACCTAGATAGATTTTAATCTGTATTTACCTATACCTATTGCAAAATTATAATGAATGAAATAACTTAAAATAAGTTGCAATACGACGACGAATTGACGACGCGTTGGCGTAACGGTCACAGCACTGGTTTGTGGCTGTCGCGCTGGCGTTTGCTGGTTCGATCCCCGCACTTGACAAACATTTGTCTTGGCCATACAGATCTGGGTGTTTGCAGTCCTTGTGGGTCTCCCCACCGTTCCTCGGAGAGCACGTTAAGTCGTCGGTCCCGGTTGTTATCATGTACACCTGATAGCGATCGTTACTAATAGTAGGGAATATATAATGTACACCTGATAGCGATCGTTACTCATAGTAGGGAATAATATATCCGCCAACCCGAATTGGAGCAGCATGGTGGATTAAGCTCTGATCTTTCTCCTACATGGGGAAAGAGGGCTGTGCCCAGTAGTGGGATATTGCAGGCTAAAACGTTAAGAATCTTGAATATTGGTATCCTAGTTGTGTCTATAAATTAACGCTAATGTTTGGAGTGTAGTGTAACATAGTAATTAGATTTTAAAGGTTCTAGTTCTGCGAGATGAGTAGTCTCCTCGTTTTAGTGTAACAGGGCTCGTTCTCAGTCCATTCTGTTACTAGAAGGAGTACTTTCATTTAAATTTCATTACAGCTATTATTATACAAATATATTTTAGGAGGTCCCCTATTAGGAGTCGGTCCAAGTGATTATTATAAGGACATGTTATAATATTATAGTAAAAGTTCTCATAGCTAATATGAACGATGATTTATAATATATGTCTGAGTAATATTTTTACAATTTATCGTTACTTTAGCTAGATAATGTATAAAATTATCAAATAATGTGATTAATTCTGACCCAAAAACAGTTTTGTTGAAATTTATTTATGTTAAATAAATATTTAGATTATTGCTTCAAGTGCGTTAAGCTTATAACAATTATCTCAACTACATTACATATTATTTGAACAAATATGTTTCTAGTTTATTTTAGAAAATAAAAATCTTTTCCATCTACTAGGTACGACATTAAAGAATTTACAAGTTAAACGCGATGTCACCTATATCACAGTGGTTGTTGAACTTTAGTAAGACAGTATACTCGTATAAGAATATTTGAATAATGGCGACATTAATTCAGAGTCAGGGCATCAGGGAACGCGCGTGGAATTTTTTACTAGAGATGGACAGTAGACGTGCTTGTGGTGACGTTGTTCACGCGGGATTTGTAAGTTCGTTTGGACAGGACGGGTTTCCAGCCAGCTCCATACATGTGCCTGGCCACATAATTTAAGAAGGAAAAGTTGATTGACAACTCAATAATGTCATGGCTATAGATATATTATTTACACTAGACTTTTGTTCAGAAAATATTTTTATTTAAGATATTTTGATTATTTATTTATTTGCATGTATGTATAATTCTTTATTTATTTATATAGCACAGGTTTAAATCATAATGGGTTTTCGTTGCTATTATTGTATAAGTAACAATATACATCGTATTTCTGGACAACATAAATAAAAAAAATAAGTCTAGTTTAAAATCATGTACACTTTTGTCAACTCACGAGAGTCAGAATGCGAAGCAGAGAAAACCAAAAAAGTGAAGTTCTTTGTGCTACAATTAATAGTACGATAATTGTGCAGTCCTGGGTTGGGGATGACATAAGGTGACAATCACATTTAGAATAGAAGCGATCAATACATATAATTATCTTCGGAGTGTCTGTTTGTAATATTGAAATAACCGCTTTTTTACTAAATGCACATGGATGTGTACATGGTACATATACCAAAATAACATTTTTTACAATTTTTGTCTGTCTGTCTGTTTGTTCCGGCTAATCTCTGAAACGGTTGGACCAATTTTGAAGGGAGTTTCACTGGCATATAGCTGATGTAGTAAGGAGTAAATTAGGCTACTTTTATTTAAAAAATTATTTCTACAACTCTGCGAACTGAACAATAACTTTTTTGGTTAATTCCAATGACACTTACCTACATGTTATTTCAATTAATGCTTTTGGGAATCAGAACTTCAGTTCAGCTACCTATCAAATTTTACACTAAAGTTCGATAGCAATGAGTTTATTTTTGAGAGCACCAATTTTTGTAACTTTCTGCTATTGTAACTTACGCAATATACCGACCGGTCGAGCCAGTCATATACAAACTGAGATAAAGTTGCAGCCATTTCATACTCAAGAATAAGAGTATTTTAATAAAAGAAACAAGAATATAATTTCTATTTAAGGGCAAATAATAAATAATAGGAAATAATAATCACCACAAGCTGCTCTGAATTTATAATTGATAATTAGTCTCATTAATAATTACGAATTGGAAAAGTGTCTGAATAATTGGTCCGTTTAATATTAAATTTTCTAAGCGATTCTGTTTAATTACTTTTGAAATATAATATCATGCTTTATAAAATTTATTTCATTAATTCATTATCTAAAACTAAACAAAGTTTAAAGATTAACTACTTACATGAATTAACTTATTAATGTTACGTATAATAGCACTGTATACATACATCAAACATATGTTTTTTTTTATGTTACTAGGTTGGCAAACAAGCGTACGGCTCACCTGATGGTAAGACCGTAGCCTATAGACGCCTGCAACACCAGAAGCATCACAAGCGCGTTGCCGACCCTATCCCCAATCCCCCCCAGGAGCTCTGGTCACCTTACTCACCAACAGGAACACAATACTGCTTGAAAACAGTATTATTTAGCTGTGGTCTTCTGTAAGGTCGAGGTACTACTCCAGTCGGGCTGCTCCATATTTTGAGCAGAAAATTTCCTGCTGTGCCCTACCTCAGTTGTGCTGTATCTTAGATTGTCTTCGTTTTTGTGACTTTAGTACTGTTTTATTCATATAATATACCTAACACATTATATGATGAACCGTTCAGACAGAAGAAAACAAAAAAATAAGAACAAACATGACGCGAAATTTGAAGCTCAAAATAATCTATAGTTTTAGTTAAAGTTTAAGGAAATCTTTGATAAAAAGCTAGCAATAAAATATTCTCAGAGCCTACTCGTATTTCACAAGTGAATATGGATGGATTCCTATTACGTTTTCTTACAAGAACTACAGAACGGATATTTGAGAGACTCAACATCGGAATGATAAATAGGCGACATTTTACTAAGATTTCACGTAAAAAAGATTTGACTCGTGAAAAACAAACGCGGGTCACCAGATTTGAATAAATCACGTAAAACGAATATCTTTATTACTCACTACTAATCGTATACGTCTGGTTCGAGTAGGGTAGTACCATTTTTACAATTCATTACTTTAGCCGCTTTATACGGTGCTCTGGCAAATGACATTTTCTATTCTTTATCCTTCTCCTTAATTTAATTAGCTACCTCCATTTTCAACATCATTAGGGACATATGGTTTTAAGCTTTCACAGTCGCTATGAACACTTTTGATTCTACAGGTTACGGGTGACTGTGGATCTGCAAGTTTTGTGAGAGAAAATCACGGTAGACAATCGATAATTGGTAATGTACCTTTTCAAGAACATTAAATCTATCTTAAATTTATCACAAGGTCGTTATGAATAACAAGGTTACGACAATTATATCCAACCGTAAGTTAAATCTATTAACCTGTCCATCAATTGTAATATTTTCCCATTCATCATCTCGTTTTGCTATTGTTTTAATAATTGCCAGACCTTGCTTTGTTAATTGGCAAACTTATCTTCAAATGAGGGTACAACGCGGTAGAAGATTCTCATCTAAATATTTGTTGCGTTATTGTGGTTATTTGATGGTAGAATTTTTATCTGCTTTAGAGAAGACGGCCAATTCACTGATTAACAAAATATTGTTGGGACTTGACGTACGTTTATGAATAAAGAGGTTCACTTCAGTCTATCGCGGTCCACTGCTGGACATAGGCCTCCCCAAGTTCGCGCCAGACATTATGGCGCGAACTCATGTGTTTTGTCCATAGTTACCACGCTGGGAAGGCGGATTGGTGACCGACGGTTACATCCATAAAGAGGTTAGTATTCTCCTATTTTTTTATGTCTGCTATATGCAAGATAGCAACTTTGAATCTACTGAAATACTTTTCTCAAATTAAATGTTGATAACTAAGCACCCTTTTAGAGATAATTTCGCCCTTGCCAACTTCCTATATTATAATGACTAATGTAAAATTACTTAGTGCAATAAAGAATGTAATAAAAATGTGTATGAAACTTACAAATAATAAAGAAGAGCAATAATGAATATTCTTCTGGAGTCCTAATAAATAATTATACGTCATGATAATGAAATATTAATAAATCCTAATAAATGTTACAATTATATTATAATTAAATGTAGTTACCGTAAGTACCCTCGCAGACAAAATTGTATACGAACCTGAAACAAGAAAAGTAGGTTATATAATATGTAATATAAAGGTATAAAATGAAGGATATAGATAACAATAGTTAATACACTAGCAAACAAAAAATAGACACAGAAAAACAATTAGTAAAGCTCTTATAGGACATGACTAAAGTAATATCAAAGGAAAAAATAGCGAGACGTAACTATTATACTGTGCTTCGTAGATGGACTCAGACTGATTATATTTAGACTAGCTGTGCCCCGCGCTATGACATGACACGTGTTAATTTGAGGAAAAAAATATATTCGCTAAATGGGCAATACAAAAATAATTTTTAAATTAGAACCAGTTCTTGATATTAGTATAGAAAAAAAAACTAAAACTAAAACTTAAAACTACTGCCCGGTTAGTTATGCATTTGTGTACTCTAGAATTGCAAATGTTTAAGGTAGTAGTAATCACTTTACATCCATGTTCCGACTGCTCATTACTGACGATTAATAAAAAGTACACAAAAAATTTAACTATCATCTCTTCTATCTATGCTCTTCTATCATCTTTTACATTTGTTTTAAATTAAAATAACGATAAAATTGATTGACAATACATTATTACACTTAAGAGAACTACTGAAGAGTAGCCCCCTAAAGAGTGAGTGGTCTCATTACTAATAAGTTTTTGAACAGAATGTTTTAATCAAAATGAATTAATGAATGACTCTACATATTTTTGTAATTGATAGATTTTGCCTAACGACTGAATTTAGTCTAGACTGCCTATCGTTTTATTTAGTGGTAATTCTATCTTAACGTTTTAGCATCTTTCTCCGTGTAGGAGGCCTATTCATTATATCTTAAAGTAGAACAGAATAAATTTAAATCAGTCAATTTTAATTAAGAATATTTAGAATTTCAATTTGACAATCATGAGTAAGTTTGACAGAGGACTGAGGTGTTTAAATACTTAAACTCTGGTCCCTTGATTAATTTACAGTCTAAAAAGAAATTAGATTTTGAGCTGCTCTAAAATGTATAAAAAGTTTGATTTGAAAACCTGTAAATTATAGTGTATTTAAAAATTAATTAAAAATGAATCAAGCTTATTTTAATTTCAAGTTAGCGTTGGTACAACTATTTTTGTCCTGTTGGAATTAATTTTATTGTTAAATTTTTTTATTGATATCAATAAACATTGATAGAATAAATAAATTCATAATATTTCATTCTTCATCGGTATTTCAGTCTCATAACGGTTTAGTAATAAACATTTTAATCTTAATTTTCTTTACGGTTTACGAATGTTCTGAGTTCAAAACCGAAAACTGTAAAACAATAAATTTTACCAAGGAAACCTAATTAAACCCCGTTGTTAAATTGTCCCGTAAATTTTACAGCACTCTGCATGGTATGATGCGTTTAAAACATTTTTTACCCATTACAGCCAAGGTTCAGCTGGTAAATACATTACTTTTACCTATAATAGATTACGGTGATGTATGTTATGTTGACGCGAATGAGGATCTGGTGAACAAACTTGAGCGACTTCTTAATATGGCCATTCGCTTCATATTTAATCTACGCAAGTTTGATCACGTATCTTCTTATCGCTCGCGCCTGAAGTGGTTGACGATACGGGGCCGTAGATCGTTGAGAGTTCTATGCATGCTGTACTCAATTCTTAACAATGGTAAGTATCCCGATTACTTATTTAGTAAATTTTTGTTCAGAGCTGACGCTCATGATAGGCAACTGCGCTCCTCCGAGAACCTTTTGTTAACTTTCCCATCACATCAATCAGAGTTCATGTCAAACTCTTTCGCTGTTACTGCCGTACGACTGTGGAATGGACTACCTGAAGCGATCAGGAAAGCGCCCTCTAAGGACTCCTTCAAAATCGCCGTAAAAAAATATCTCCTTAATCAGGAGAATATAGGCCGCAATGACTGAGCTGGAGTAATGTCATATTATTATTTTTTATTTTCTTTTTTTATCACTTTTTTTTTTTTATTTGATTACATTGAATTATAGTTTGTTGTATTGTATATATTGTAGTATTAGTATTATATTATATTATATTTATATATTGTTTTATACATTTATGGATTATATTATTTGTATGTATGTATTATTACTAGTATTATTATTTTTTTTTTTTATTGTGCACCTACTCACTATATATACTTTCTTGCACATACCAAGGTTGGCTGGTAGAAAATGCATGAACTAGCATTAAGCCCGCCTTTTGTACACACTTTTTCTTTGTACAATAAAGAATTTTAAATAAAAAAAAAATAAAAAATAAACATAAAAATTATGAGACTCAATGTAAATTCAATAATTAAGCTTGTCTACTTCACAGAGTAGCACCGTTGCTTTAGTACAAAAACGCATTGCCGCAGTACGATTACTCTAGTACAGTACGGCGTCATGAAAATACATGAAAAGCATGATTAGTAGGTAAATGACAATGACTTAAGTTAGTAGATAATTCTTGAACAGTGTGAAAACTGTTGTGCTGCGGTACCATGCTATTGCCAGGTACCGTATACAGCGGCGCGCAATTTTCCGGTACGACGCCGTATAGCGTCAACAAAACCATACCGTACCGCGACCTGACGATATGATGATGAGCAAAACTCTTATTCAAATATTCCAAAGTTTTTATATAAAATAACGTATATATTTGTTTGTTATGAATCTATAATACAATAAGACGTCAGTGAAAGAACTTCATTAACATAAATAAGGCAAATAACGAAGACTTGAAATAGATGGCGTGTCATTAGGTGCGCTTATTTCATGCGTTGTTAATGTCTTTGTGACGAAATATAGCTGATGATAAGCGTAATGATAATGATTTGGTTTTTGTAGGTTTTATGATGGCAAAGAATTTTTTAATCTTTGAAAGGAAAGTATTTGTACTTTTTAACATAAGAAATTACTAATTTTAGTCGATCGATTCAGACGGTAATATCCCACCGCTAGGGGTAAGGTCCCTTTAGCTATGTCCACACTGTGCCTTTTTTCGTTCATCAAGGGCATGCGTCACAGCGCAGTCAACAGCGCACGTGAGGCATGCCCTTGACGCATGCGTTTTTGACAGTTGAAAGCATAGCGCGCGCTACGAAACGTGTTACCCGCGACTAGTGGATTTCTGTGCAACAAAGCGTTTAACATCAAGATGGCGGACGAAGAAAAATATATTACTTTGAGATTTATAGAGGACTAGCTGTCCCCGCAAACGTTGTTTTGCCATATATGTTATTAACCCCCGCAACCCCCTCTTGTGGGTGGAATTTCGTAAAACCCGTTCTTAGCTGACCTCTACTCGGTGCCAGGAATATTCTTACCAAATTTCAAGTCTCTACGCCTTATAGTTCCAGAGATATCGTGATGAGTCAATGGGTGGATATCTCTTTTATATATATTATACAGGGTGTCCCGCGATAAAGTGCAACCCCGAAAGGGGGTGAAACTAGACCATAAATTATCGACAAAAAACATAGAAAAAACTTTTTTAAAAAAATATTTTATTTTTTATTGACGAATTAAGATTTTTATATCTTACCTAGACTCTATGTACAAAAAATGATGATTTCTTCCAAAGTAGTGGGTCGATTACTTTAAAGTAAAATAAAATATTACGCCACGTACTTGGCGGTAAGGATAAAATAAAAATTAGCTGGCAAAAAAGTGGCATTATGTCTTTAACTATGCTTCTTGTGAAACAAAATCCATTTTTTATGACTGTTTTTTTCAATGATCTCTAATTTTCTCAGAATTATGCCCCTAATACCAGGAAATTTTATGATTTATTATTATTTCTTACCATATTGCCATTCAAATAAAAAAAAATTTACGCCTGTATCCCAAAAAACACGTACAAAAATCATCATTTTTTGTACAAAGAGGCTACGTAAGCTATATAAAAATCTCAATTCGTCAGTAAAAAAAATAAAATTTTTTTTTTTAATTTTTTTAATTTTTTTCTGTTTTTTGTCGATAATTTATGGTCTAGTTTCACCCTCTTTCGGGGTTGCAGATTATCGCGGGACACCCTGTATATAGATTACAGAAGCTTCGATTATTATAATAGCTTTGTATCCAAAACTTTCGCTTTGTTCTTTTTTTCTGGATTTTCGTATGACTTAGTAAGCCGCACATATTCCACCAAGCAAAATGTTCTCGTCGCTCATGTTTTGAACACTGACAGAATCGAAATGACTACGTTAGCGTCGCGTTCGTTGACGCATTCGATATTGAATGTGTCAACGAAAGTTGAATAGAAAGGTGACGACGAAAGTTGAAGATGAAAAGGCACAGTGTGGACATAGCTTTTGTCCGTGTAGGAAAAGGAACGGAGCTTAGTCCACCAGTTACACACTTAGTCTGTTCCCAAATGCCATCTTTGGGCTAGGTGGATACTAATTTGAGTTCATTAAACCTGCCTAATATAAAACAATTATTTTAAATAAATATTATTTTTTTATGATATCCTAACAGTTGCAGAAGACGGTTAGACTGAATTAAATTTTCTTCGTAGATACAGTCATAAAATAAGATTTACATAGTACCTGTCATTGTTCTAAAAAATAATTTTGTAAACCCTACATTACATTGAAAATTTGTAATTATAGATTTATTTCAGTGCTGACCCACACATTTATAATACGTTTTCGAGAGTCATCACAAATCGTCTCGCTCATAGTTCGACGACTTTCAGCCTACCGAGCAAACCTATTATTAGCATTACTATTCTCGAAATTGTCAACGGTTATTTATACTTTACAATGCGGTCCCACTTGTTCTACATATCTTTTGTCAATCATTGAAGCTTTTAAATCTGCTCTCAAATGCCATCTTTGGGCTACGTAGGTCAAAGCACCCTCACCATTTTCTCGACTCGATTTAAAGGAAAGGTTATTGAAAGGTCTACCAGAAAAATCTTCGAAACGACCAGCAGTACTGCGCTACTAGTTAGGCACTGTTTCGATAAATATAAAAACTGCTGCATTGAATTAGACTGAGTAGGGTTAGGGAAACTGCCAAATCTTTTTGAGCCATCTTTTATAGTGATTGAAAATAGTCTCAGAGCAGTGTATTGTACCACCAATAATTTACTGAAGGGAAAAACTATTTGGGCCTATGCAAACCCCGTTTTTTAAACGCGATACAGACGCGATGCAAACGCGCGTGTGACGCGATACAAACGCGATGCAAACGCGCGTATGTCGCGATACAAACGCGCCGTCGACGCGCGTTTGAATCGATACAAACGCCAACAAACTGCTCTGTAGGATAAAAACGCGCCGTCGACGCGCGTGTCACGTGATACAAACGCGATGCAAACGCGCGTATGTCGCGATACAAACGCGCTGTCGACGCGCGTTTTAGAAACGCGCGTCAACAGCGCGTTGAAAGAAGTTGAACACGACGGCGCGTTTAAAAAACGTGGTTTGCATAGGCCCTTGGTTTCGTGTATTTCCATCCAAATAATTCAAGTTAAAAATACAAAATCACTTCTGTTATTTACAGTTCGGTAAATTTTTTTTCATCGTTAAGAAAAAAATAAAGAATTTTAAAGATAATGAACCATTGCAGTTCATTGTATAGAAGGATAAAGAAAGTAGAACATAATAGCTAATAATAGTTAGTTTACGTTCAAACTGCATTAGAAATAAAATAGAAACATTAAAAGTCTTCCGTTTCGTATTACTTTGCAGTCAAAAACGTTCAAATGAATAAAACTCAAAATGAAAATATATAATAATTGCAAAATGTAATTACTCTGACAGTTTGCTTTAATTGCAGTACCGGTAGCGATATCACCTTACTTAGGCCAATCAGGATCTGGTCTAACTTATAAGCGGAAGCGGGAACAAATATTTTGATCTATGTAAAAAAGATACATTTTAACAATTACTTTTCATTTTTCTATTTGCACCAGGTACGGAACAATAACTTCTTTTTACCTACTTAGAATATGCATTACTACTATTCTATTTGTGTTATATTTCTGAAAAATGAAAAACTAAGGACACTGTACAACAAGTAGTCTTGGTTCAAGTCTCCTATTTTATGTCTTAACTATAGCGACCCGCTTCGGCTTCGCACGGGTGCAATGCTGATACTAAATATAAAATAAATATTTGCAATCTAAGCGCAAAAAATGTGTTTATTTACGACATCACATTAGAAAACTTTAAAACTATCAGTGTTAATCTACTATATTATACATGTATTATACATATAAACCTTCCTCTGGAATCACTCTATTTACTAAAGAAAACCGCATCAAAATCCATTGCGTAATTTTAAAGATCTAAGCATATATACAAACAGACAACACACATACAACAGTTAATATTTAAGATCACAGAAAGGTTTCTGAAATTAAATTGATAGATTGATCAACTGTTGAATGAAATATTACAATAATATCAGTAACGAAACTACCGGGCCCCCTAATACAAAATTATTACCAGTGCCCATAAACACTTGCAGGTAAAGATAAAACAACACAAACTATATTATTTAAAGGCATGAAGGAAAATGTGATATTTTCTACTTGTTTTACTAGGTAAGAATAATAAGTAGGCCTTCCATCCAACCCTCCATCCGATTGTAATGGGTTTGTATTATGGAATAATACGATATTCGCTCTAGTCTCTCGTTTGCGGCATACCTTATCCGAGTGTAATTATTAAAGAAGTTTCGCCTATCGACGTAGAAGGTAACTGGATTCAATTAAAAGTTGAACACGACCGTCCGTCGTATACTTTTGTTTGTTTTGGATTCCCGATGATAAACTTCGGAAATCCGAGGCTGTATTGAAAAAGTATTGTTATGAAAACCTACCAATTGTTGCAACTATTAAGGTATTTTTTAATTAGATTAATAAGAACAGTAGAAAGAGCATTTATGCAAAACCTACAAAAGATAAACTCGTATTATTATTATTTTTAATTAAAAAAAAATCACAAAACGATTCGGTAGGATGCGGGTTCTATCTCGCTTATAATAAATGCTTCTATATACTATAAACCATACTTTATACTTACATACTTATAAATCTTTGGATGGGGTTTGTGTTATGTACCTATCTTTAAAACACTGAATTTTATGATACTGAGTATTGTTAAGAGTTGTATTTATGTGTCATTCATAAAATATTGATATGTATTACGCGTACATTATTTTATTTTTATTTACGGCCACCCGATACAGTAAATATCAACACATTTACACCATTATAACCACTCAACTTTTTACTACACTGTAAATTATTATTAAAACCGACTACAATATTTAATTTACACCCTCGTAACAAACGACGCATGAAGATAAACAATAGGAAGATGTTATTGTTATGAAATATTGAGCGTAAAGCTGTGTTTTGTAGTCAAAAACTATATGTACAAGTGAATACTTGTACAGAAATATGTACATACTTACGTCACGAAAACGTTGAGACAGTATACTTTTATTCATTGATAATATAGAAATTGTATGCTGCTGTAATTTCCTGTTTGTTATCATAAATACCTGATAGCAATCGATACTTATAGAAGGGAATATATCCGCCTACCTGCAGTGGAGCAGCGTAGTGAATTAAGCTCCAATATTTCTCTTACATGGACAAAGAGGCCCAGCAGTGGGATGTTACAGGCTGAATCTTGACCGCGATTCCCTATATATGTTTGAAAAGAACATGCATTGACAAGCTTAGATTTTCTGATGTGTTTGTTCCCGAACCTCAAACACATAATTTTATCCCACTGGGGATTGTTCACTTCAAAAGGAGACGTTTATTTATCACATAAACATAATTATAAAGATTAATATATATTTGTGCTTATTCCATCAAAATATTATTTAAGCGTAAGTTGGTAAATCAGAACGTAGCGGTGACACGCGACGCTCGACGATAATGTCTTCGTTTGCATTTACGAATAGCTTTCATTAGAGAATTGTCTAATTAAATTGATATACCTATTACAAATTTTTAACTAACTAGCTGCTTTACAAGCAACTTCGTCCGCGTAGAATTTAACAATAAAGTTATTGTTCAGTTCAGTCATTAAAAAAAAAAATCTAAAATAAAAGTCGCTTAAGTTACACCTTATTACATCAGCTATCTGCTAGTGAAAGTCCCGTCAAAATCAGTCCAGCCGTTTCAGAGATTAGCCGGAACAAACAGACAGACAGACAGACAGACAAAAATTGTAAAAAATGTTATTTTGGTATATGTACCGTTTATAGATCCATAAGCATTTAGTAAAAAGCAGTTATTTTAATATTATAAACAGACACTCAAATATTTATTTGTATAGACTAATGGTCTTATTCATAAAAAGTTATGGAACACCTAAAGTGTTCTATAACCTCGCTATAGGAAGATTGGCAAAAAAATGTATTCATAACAGCATTTTAACACTTAACAGTTCTATAAACCTATCATAAAGTTATAGAGGCGAGGACCCTACTATAACAGTACTATAAGTTAAAAAATACAAGATGGCCGAACTCACAACAGCTGACTAATAAGAAACTGGCATTTGATGTTTGACACACTAATTGTTGATCAACGTTATTTTGTTAAGAAAACTAATTTTATAAAATAATGCAAACTTTACATAGCTTAAATGTCATTGAAACGATTATTGAACTTGAAAATAGCACGCGTCGAAGAAAAGTGTATAGAAGCAGGGTTGATCCGTTTTCTTTGAACGACGAAGACTCGAAAGCGTTAGGTATCGCTTATAATAAATCTACTGCGACTTATATAATCAACCTAGTGCGTGATGATCTCAACTTAGATCGAAGAGGCTCTGGTACATCACCTGAAATCCAAGTTTTAACAGCTTTGGAGTCTGGAAGCAACGCTTTTAATGTCTTCTATTTGGCATGACCTGCAAGCTACAAAATGTGAAGACCACAATAGTCGCTTTAGCTGTGCTTCACAAATCACAATATTGCAGTGGACCATGGCGACGTGCAGTTAGAGAGTAGGGTGGAAAATAACAGAGAAGTGTCCGGACAAGTTCCAAGGAGTAGTGCTAACGCTAATGCTGTGTTACAAACTTTTATTAGGAGACATTTTAGCGAATGATAATAAATTTACTATATTATTTATATAAGTATTTATTATATATTAGTGAGTAAAGTGATATCCAGTATTTTAATAATAATTGTTTATTTGCAAGAACATGGTGAAGTTGTACAAGATTAACATTAGTGTAGTCCAAACATATTCTACCTTACAGTGCGCAAATATTAAAATTTAATATCAATGATGTTCAATACATTAAAAGATTATTTATCATTGAATTATCTCTATATTATTAATATTATAATATATTATATACTTTCTTCCTAAAACTATTTCATTAATATTACAATAATTGAAAAAAAATATGAAATTAAATTTTTTTACAAATACACTAGTTAATTAGTTATAGTATAAATTGAATAGTCTACACTAATATTATAAAGAGGAAAGATTTTTTTGTTTGTTTGTTTGTATTAAATAAGCTCCAAAAGTACTGGACCGATTTTAATGATTTTTTCACTAATAGAAAGCTAGATTATTAGGAAGTAACATAGGCTATATTTTATTTGATGATGTACGACTGAATTATAGGACTAAAAAAGATTACAAAAAAGTTCGCGAGGGTGTATATCTATAACAGCTTAGCTAAAAAAAGCATTTTAATATTTGAAAATTTAATAAATGGGTGTTTGTCATAAATTTATAATTCTTTTACCCGAGCGAAGCCGGGGAAAAGAAAGAGCTGCTAGTTAATAATAAAAAATACTGGACAATGCAATCAATTTAATTTGTTTTTTTTTTTATTTACAATATTCTAGTTTATTTTTCAAAACTTCTTCTTTTAATAATAAATTTTTTAACTTTTTTTTTCAACCGTCATCTGCACCTCGTGGAGTTCCTTTCTACAGGCAATTTCATTTTCAGCTATTTGCAGTGTTGCACTTGCGCTGCCCTTGTTGATCTGCAATAAAAAATGATAATTATATCCAAACAATTTATGCATCATAAATAATAATTGATTCTACTAGATTGTACTTGTTTCACCAACATCGGTTTAATAAATTCATTTTGATTTAGTTTGTATATTGTACTAATTGACTGCTGAGATTACATGTCTGATACTGAATCTTGATTTAATGCCACAAACAGATATAAATATTACTTACTAGTTTAATAACACATGTATACTAACAAACTAGAATAAGTATAGTAAGTAAGAATACAAATAATGTTTAGAATTAATGTAAACTATATGTAAGAAATAAATAAAGCTTTGTTATTATTATAGGTTTGTATCAGGATAAAAAAATAATTAATAAAGATAAAAAATAACATACCTGTTTATTTTTTAATTTATAATTCGGACTCTTTAGTTTATTCTTTGTAGGTGTGGTGGTGATCTGAAGTGTGTCCGGTTGTTTAGAGGTAGAGGTACTTGGCGGTGACATCTGAAAGTTTTTTTATTTTATTATTTAGGTACTTGCAGTTCAATGCATGCAATTGGATGCATGATGATAATTATAAACACATGTCATATTTACCAATAAGTCACTTGTTGGTATGTTGTGTTCGGTCTCTGTGGATGTGCCTGGTTGCGACATCTAAAATAATGAAATTAAAATTTATGATTATGCATTACATTACAATGTATAATAACATATAAAATTGGTAACAGTATTTGGTTGGCTACTACAACTACTACAACTTATTAACAACTATATAATACACATACCATTTCTATCACTGGTTCAGGATTCTCACAGAGAAGCGGTGATTGTACTAGTAGTGGTGGTTCTGGTTGGTTGTCAGTTAAAAGCTGAAACAAGAATTAATATAGTTATATACATGTTTCTTTACTGCAGATGGAATACTTATTAAACAAGTATGTGTATCTTTGATGTACCTGGTTATCCGAATCAAACTCATTTGAGTCTACAGTAAATTCATGAGGGAGCCACACTGCTATGTCATCACCAGTTGGTGGGTCAGTAGCAGGTGGTGGACCACCACCAGTTTGGGATCTTTGTTTCCGTTCCAGGCACTTCTTTTTTTTTCACTCATTTTTATGATGCCCCACAGCTTTAATTTGTTGCAGTGTTTTCGGAGTGTGGGCCATATTGTTAAAACTGAAACACGAAATTCTGAGTTATAAACTACCTACTTACACAAAAATCTCATTAAATTATATAAAATATTTGAAATTTTGTACCTAATACGTAAATTATTCCAAGCCGCCACCTTTTTCGCGTTCGTGTTTGCGTCTGTGTTTTTTGTTTTCGATAATCGAAACCCTCTCCCTTATTAACTCTTTCAATATCATCTAATAATAGAAGCTTAAGCAAGCGTTAGTTTGAGGTTTATGAATGTTGACTTACTTTCGTCCAATTTTAGGTATATCAGTACAAACCTTATCTTCCTCCAACCAATTTTCACTTCTCTGCCTTTTAATATTCTTTAATTGAGATTCCATTTAAAAACAAAAACAAATTATATTGTACGCTGACCGCTTGAAATTGAAACCACTTGACTTTCCGTAGATCGTAGATAACAAAATATGCTTTTATGCCGTAATATTGACTATGGTCAGACGTATTTGAACAATCGATACTTGATCGATACATTCGATTCGGTATATTCGTCGCGAACTTCATAGAAATGGCAACATTTTTGTTTATAAACGATTATTTAGTTATAGACAGTTTATAGAACTGTTATGAATAGACAATTTTATCGAACGTTTCATAAGCCTATCGAGCATTTTAACTAATGAACGTTATAAACGTTCTATAAGCTTTTTTTATGAATAAGACCAATAATTTATAACATGTGTGTAAAATTACATTAAAATCATTTTAAGCTGTCTTAATGACCAGGAAGGGCCACAACTATCTATACTACCATACATATAAAGCTGAAGAGTTTGTTTGTTTGAACGCGGTAATCTCTGGAACTACTGGGCCGATTTGAAAAATTCTTTCAGTGTTAGATAGCCCATTTATCGAAGAAGGCTATAGGCTATGTATCATCACGCTAAGACCAATAGGAGCGGAGTCCACGCCGGCGAGGTCACGCGCAGAAGCTAGTATTACATAAAAGTACACAATGAGTAAGATCAGACACTTGTCTTACAAACGCTATCTCGACGAAAGTAAGTACTCGCCCTAAAGCTTTTTAAATATCATAAATCATGAGACGTGACGTTACCGTTCCATTCAGCCGTGTTTAACAATACTACAAGTTGCCAGATATTTTCGTATTCTTTTTTTTATCTGAGATCAAATGCTAAATAAAATAAAAAAACACTTTAAGAGTTTTGTATCTTTTTAAGCCTATTGAAAATTATTAACGAATTGTTGATACAAAATGTATCTATTTAAATAAAAATGAATCTCTGAAATGTTCTTATAAGTATATGAGCTTAGATTTCGAACGACTGGACACCAACCAAATTAAATAATTCATTTTTTCGGTGCTCGTAAAAAAAAAATCACGAAAAAAGGCATGGGGCTATGAAGTAGGTACGTCAAGTCAGTTAATTAAACTTAAAAGTATAGATAATGAAATGTTTACAGCAAAAGTCAAGTCATGACGTAACGCCTGGCGTCTCACAGATATACATAAATCATAGCGAGCTGCTCGAGAATGAAAATAGCTTTCATTCATTCCAAAATTCGAGATTATGTCACAGGTCTTTTCAATCTGAATGGAGTCGAGTTCCATCCGCATTGAATGGTCGCCATTTTTTTACATGTATGTCTTACGAACTATGTATTTAACAGTAATATTGGGAACTTGTGTTATCTATACATCTATACAAATAAATAAAATTGGAGTGTCTGTTTGTAATATTAAAATAGCCGCTTTTTACTAAATGCATATGGATGTATACACGGTACATATACCAAAATTTTTTTTTTCAAATTGTCAAAATGTCTGTCTGTCTGTTTGGTCCGGCTAATCTCTGAAACGGCTGAGCCGATTTTGACGGGACTTTCACTCGCAGATAGCTGATGTAATAAGGAGTAACTTAGGCTACTTTTATTTTAGAAATTTATTTATTTTATAACTCTGCAAACTAAAAACAGTAACTTTTTATTAAATTCCACTTGGACGAAGTCGCAAGTACAGCTAGTTTTATATGTAAAATCTTAGTTTTTGCTTGTTTTTAAGTCACCTGTCTTTATTTATACTGAAATAAATACGAGAGAGGATCGATAGCCGCTGAAGCAAACGTGTCCTGGGGTGAATCCCGCGTATGGGACGTCCTTGGGCTTGCCGGTGAACGATGGATAAGGACTACGGAGAAACGAG
This sequence comes from Melitaea athalia, assembly GCA_905220545.2. Taxonomy (NCBI): domain Eukaryota; kingdom Metazoa; phylum Arthropoda; class Insecta; order Lepidoptera; family Nymphalidae; genus Melitaea; species Melitaea athalia. The sequence continues at coordinate 4,150,419 of HG992179.1, forward strand.
AAGTTGGGCGCGAACTTAGGGAGCGCTATATCAAACAGTGGACTGAAACAGGCTAAAAGCGAAAATATCTATCGAAGTATTTCGGTAGCCAAGTGCCAATAAGAGAATAATATAGACAATTAAAATGACTTGTATTTATTAATTATAATTTATTGATCTACCATAGATAAATAATAAAATTGCCAAAAATGTGAGCGTAATCATAATATCATTATTACTACTGACTAAGTATTGAAAATATTTATCTCTGAGTATATAGTTCTGCCTTTTTTCTATTTCTGATAAAGTTTAATCTAGCACATACTTTACTGAAAACTTTTTCACCAGAAGCCATTACTGCCTTACGGTTCAGCCTGTAACAGCTCACTGCTGGGCATAGGCCCCTTTCTCCATGTAGAAGAAGGGTCGAAACTTAATAGCCTATTAAGTTTTCAAGTATTAATAATAGGTAATAATTGCTCCATTGCAAGTTGTCCGATTTATTTCCCACTATGAGTAACGATCGCTATCTGGTGTATATGATAACAATTGGGACTGATAGTTCAACGTGCTCTCCGAGGCATGGTGGGAAACCCACAAAGACAGACACCAAGACTAGAAATTGATATTTGTATAAACACAAATAACCACTCCGAGCGGGAATCGCATTCGCTGGTGTGTAGCGCCCACACGGTGTACACACTACTAAACCAGAGTGATGTCGAATTATTACTGATTATTTCACCTCAAAAACCGACACCATTAGTTTTTACAGGTGGCAAGTAGAAACACCTGTCAAATATTATAATATATAAAACTAGCTGTACCCTGAGCGCGTGTCACTAACTAAAAGAAAAAAAAACCAGCTGGTTAGTAATAATTTTTGATGACCTTCGTAAGGTCATCAAAAATTGATTTTTTTTCTGATTTTTTTTTTTTGCTTTTAGTTAGTTAATATCTATATAACTTAAAAGTAATATTGTCCTCCAAATTGCGTGGTACGTTATCCCGGTCCTACGCTCACTGCTGCTCTACCTCCTGCTATCTCTGTTAGCTACCACAATCGAGAGTTTTCGAAGAGGAATTTTTTGTTCGCCTCATCAAAATGTAGCCACTCCCAAAAAATGAGCTTGATACTGATCAGGTGAAAAAAATGTACTAGGGATCCCTACCTATTGCTACGCTTTTAAAAAAAATTTTTTTTGTCGTACCAACTCAGAAACCTTTATGGGCTCATGCACAACACTTTGCTGAAGATCATTAGATGATCAAATGCATAGTTTACGATTCTATAAGGGACATACAGACAAATATTCATTTTTATATACATAGATTTTATCTACTGGGTACCGTTATACGTCAGACGGTTTATCAGTAACCGGTGAAATAAGCGCTGAATCTCTTTAATAGGGTAAAATTAATCACGAGCGAGTAACAAACAAGACAACGTGACACAAAATTGACCAATTACGTCACGACACGTGTCACTAAATAAGACTAAAAGCTGAATCCCCCGTAAACGTGTAATGTAGGTCGGTTTCGAAATCCCTCTTTAAAACTGTGTTAATCCTAAGGCTTTCAATGTTAGACCTTTCAGATTTTCCGTCAAGCTTCACTGAGCATAGATATATACACGTATAATAAATTGATATCTCAGTGAATACCGGCTATATAATATATGTATTAATTAACTTTTTTTATTGAAATAGTATATAGACTTTGATTCTAAAAAAACACTTTATGTCGGTTGTCTGTACTCGAAGATTTTTGCTTCCTAGTACAAAAAGTTTTGTTTCAAATCGGAAAGTTTGATACTGAAATTACTAAAAATCATTAGAGCGTCCACACTAAACAAACTCTTATTATATAATACCTAATGTAGTCAGTAGCAATATAATATACGACACAAGTACAAACGCCAAAGCGGGAAAAAACCTGATAAAATAAATATACTAGCAGTTTTCATAACCGGCGTTCGACTCCGCGACTTGTATCGCAACAGTCGGTTATTCTGACTGCCTGTTTTCTAATATATATATTATAGCACAAAAGATAACATTATAAGAAAACAAAAATTATTACTATACGATATCGTTTTATTGAAAAGACTTAAGCTATTTTCCAAATGTTTAGTTGGCTATAGAATAGGATCCTATTCAAAGTAAATAGTATTACATAGGTCCATTTGACAAGTATCAAGGATAATGGAAAATATTGATAGGTATTACGACTTATTCAATAAACCGAGTTAAGTTGATCCCTTCAAACGAATTACTCGCGCGATAGCCTCCGAAAGAATTCGGCAAGTTTCAATTTCTCCCGATACGTTGACGGTGACTCATCAAAGGCGTCGGAAAAAAACGAAAGACGCGTCTCGTACAGGCTTTGTTTGAAAAGGGTCTGAGACCTTTGGAAATGAAACCCGTTTTAATATCTTTCGTGCGACACTAACGGTCGTGTTTGTTTTAAAGTTTAATCGTGTCAGATGATTTTGAGCCTAGTGGTGTGTGGTGATAGCGATCTTTGTGGTTGCTAGTCGATGCAATGTTTACGAGTTTAAGGGTAACTTTCGCACCTAATATATTTCGTTGCTTATTGAAGTTGACCCTTTAGTTAAGGACCTTATTAATTAAGTTACTTGTTTTAAGATTAGATTAGTTTTGTATTATGTAATTTATCTACTACAAAAAAAAAAACACTAAAGATTTGCGTTCGTTTATAGCTACAAAATTTTATGTAGCATTAATTAAAAAAAAAAAACTGGCAGTAAACACTACTTTGAATACCTATATTTAAAAAACAATTTAACTCGGAGTTCGAATTTCAAAAGGTCGCAGGCATTTTCATGCACAATTTCGATTGCACAATAGTGGACGCATCAGTTTGCATCGAGGTTTATTGGTGAGCAGCTGTGCGATAACAGAGTACCTATATTATTTTATATACGAACCTGTTGCTGCACTACATACCTATATGTAGATTTAAATTTTAACAAATACTAGTGGTCGCCCAGAGGTCAAAATTCGACGATAATTAAAATTTTAAATTAAAGAAAACCAAATAATTATGAAAATAAAGAACCTTTTTTAAAAAATGTCTATTTGACAACTAACAAAAGGATATATATGCGTGTCTGCGTGTGGTAGTGGTTGTAATGCTTTTTTTTAATTAATTTAATGTATAGTTTATGTATAATTTTGAATAAATATTAGCATTCCGCACTCCTTCTCTATAGAAGTGTGCGAAATTTCACACTCCTCCGTACGCGCAATTTCCGTAAAAAGGGGTACAAAGTTTTTGCTTCACGTACAGATAGATATTTAAATATTACAATTTCTACTAACTGTTTAAAGATTAGTAGAGTGTAGGTTTTTTATTGCCTTGTTTCCTTTTTACTCATGGATTATGTTGTACTTGTCTTTTAAACTCAACATCACATAAGACTCGTTTATGATTAATAAAATCGGAGTTACAAGTATCTGCACATGTAAACGAGATCTACCTTCCTTCCAACTGTTCATATTAGTTTGATTAAAGGCCATACAATACGTAAAACAAATTTAAAATAACATTCTCGTGATCGAATCATCGACGCATTGTTATTTATTTTACCAACTTTAAACTGTTCGAAGTTTATTACTTCTCAGTAGAAAAATACGAAACAATTCCATTCACCGGACAGTAAAAACTGATGTTATTTTTAGACACTACAATCATTAAGACGTCTGCCGACCTCAAAGAGATTTTATGGATCGTTTAGCGGTGGGACGTTGCTGTAAATGAATTATTTTCAGGCGAGGTAGCCGTTTGAAGTGTTCCCATGGTTATAAAGTGTAACTGGAATTTTAGTAATCATCTAGTCTATACATACAAATGTATTGACTCGGAAATTTTTGTTTGTAACGGAAAATCAGAAAATCAGAATGGAAGTTGATTGAGATAGAAGCTTTAATTATAATAACTGAAATATAAAAGGTATGAATGATTCAAAGTAAATTATAAATATCTTTGTAGGAAGAGGTAAATTGTAGTTACTTAGTCGTACGATTTAAGCGAAATAATGTTTAATGCTTCTTATTTCCTAACCATAATTTAAATAGCTTCTGAAATTTTACGAAGGAGCAGAAATAAGTAAACAAAAAAAAAAACAGAAAAATGCTACAAAATTTTACTTTGTATGCACACTTCCCACCAATTATAAAATGTAATTTTTTTACAAAAAAGAAAAAAAAAATGGCTGGGTTTAAATTAATTCTCTTCTTAAATGCAATAAAAAAGACTAAAACGTAGTTTACACAGTTACGCGGCGAGCACCATCTCGACTAAGAGAGGAGCCAGTTAAATGATATGAATCTTAATTTCAGGGGCCCTCTGAATTATAATTAGGTTACACAATAAACCTACTGTTTACATATGACTATTTACAATGTGTGCACAATGTAATGTGATAATAAAAGTGTTTGAATAACAATTTTTCCAATTAAAATCCTCTTTTTGTATGAAAATTGACGCGCAGTTTACCTACTTTCTTAGCTAATATCAGACAGCTGAAAAGTTTGTTTTATGTATTAAAAAAAAGAGAGATGTATTATAATATAAATATTATACTATGTGTTACATTACATTACATTGTGTTACATTACATTGTGTTACATTACATAAAAGTTATTTATAACCTTTTAGATCAGGCTACTATATAAAAAAGTCATTTTATTTATTTTAATGAATCGACTTTTTCAGATTTTATCGCGGTGCATCGAGTTTTTTAAAAGCCTTATTTAAAATTATCGCTATTTGACAGATGACAGTTTAATGTAAGGGTGTGTGTGCCGTGTCGAAGGCACCTAAACAAAGACGGTCGCCGGTTCGATTCCCACTCGGAGTTGATATTTGTGTTTATACAAATATTTATTTCTGGTCTGGTTGTTTTTCCTTATGGGTCACCCCACCATGCCTCGGAGAGCACGTTAAGCTGTCGGTTCCGGTTGTTATCATATACACCTTTGTGTATTTATTTTGGGTTAAAAGTTTTTTTTTTTTTCGATACAAAAGTATATTAATTTTATATGTTTACACTTTCTAACTTTGTTTTAATCTGACTTCATCCGATAAAAAAATCAACGACTTTATTCTGAATACGTGATTAATTTTTTTTTATCGAAAATAATAAAATCACTCAAAAATATGTCATCTGGCAAAGACACGAATGTAAAAATATGTTACTAAAACAAAATAAAAATGTTTCAATAACAATTTATGTACGATTTAAATTTAAAAATGTTTCATATCAAACAATCAGTGCAGTTGAAAAAAAAAAAGAACAACAGCAGTCGTATTTGGAACGTCCAACTCGCAAATGTTGAAGGCTGGTTTTGTTACAGATCATCGACATTATTGTTCCTTTTCGATATACATTTTTTTTCTTTTTCGACTCTTCAGGCACTTGTTAATTCATTCCTCTGTAGTTTATTTAATCCACAATTACGTTGGAAGCACGCGACTGTTTGTTATTTTCAAGAGGAACATTCTCAACAGTCAGTTTCTTTTTTAATTAAATTATTGGCTCATAAAAATTGAATATAATTTAATTTCTGTAAATTATAATTGTGTTCGCTCGCAAACGAAAAAATCGACACCAATTAACATCGACAATACAACCTAGGGAGTCGAAAAAATAATCAATTAAATACGCAATGCTGGATATATTATTTATTATTAACTCAATAAAATTTAAATGGAACCACACGAAAAGCACCAGCTTATATCAAAGTCGGTACACCTAGTAAAAAGTTATGAGATAACACATATAACATAGAAAAAAAATTCAATTAAATTGAGATCCCGCTCATTTTTGGAAGTTAGATACAATATTCTGAATAAGATTATTAATATTCAAATTGCTTACTTGATCAACGCAAGAAAAGCTAACCTAGCGATTAAGTTTCGAGTTTCTTAGATGAGAGCTTCTCAAGTACCTACTTTTATGTTTGCAAATTATTTTGTACTTTGAAATTTATTTATAACTTGTATTACAACAAATTAATATAATTTCAATTTGTAAAATGACTATTAGAAAGTTCTTTTGATGCCTACTTGTAACAAAGTACCTATTTTATATTTTAATTTTGATTTCGAATCACAAAACCAGCCAGCAAAAAGTATATTTGCTAGTATTATAGTATTTTGCTATTTTGTTACTACTTTGTTTAGTTATCAAAAATGGTTATCGAAAATTAAAATATTAGATGTAACGTTACCTATAACTGGCAAACAATGTAATGGTAGATTAACATGACGTAGGGTAAAGAGTGATTCTTCTTCGTTAACACCAATATTTTTCGGGATGTTAGCCGATACATGACTTGCTGTTCTAGACGAGATGGATGCAGTACATGATGTTCGCTATGGAGGAAATTGTATTTTTGGACGTCATCCAAAATTTTGTTAACAAATAAATGGATACATTTTATAAATTAAACGGAAAACTTTAGCGAAACAAAATAATTAATGGATTCTTAGTAATTTAAACATCATAACTTAAATCGTTTCGAAAAGATATTTCATGTTTATGAAGTTAATTTTGTTTCGAGTAATGCTCGCTGAAGAAACGAAAAACAAAATTACTAAAAAACTTACCTCGTTCTATGAAATTGAAAAGTGCTTAACGTGTTCAAAGTATCGTCTCGTGAGCTGGAAATTCACGAAATTATACAATTGAGAGATCGAAGGCTCTCATAAAATAGATTGAATCTGATTGTACATATTTTTAAGGGTTAGTATATTTTTAAGATTTACATTTACTAAAGTCTATGATAAATCAGGAGCAAATTTTGTTTATAGCACAAATTGGTCTAGAAAATTGTTCACACCGATCTAAAAAAATTTGAAGAACCATTAAACAAATTAAAAACTAAAAAGTTCTACGTTGAATAGTTCTTTGATGTTTTATTATGTATATTCAAGTATAGAACCATATGATTGGCAGGCGTTTGTTCGTGCAGGAAAACATTTTCACTTTCAGTATCGTGCCGTTCTTCGATAAACAAGTTTGACGTCCAACAAAAAAGTTTTCTTTCTCTATTAATCCTTATTAATAAAAATCATATTGTCTTCATTGTGAAATTTAACGTGGATTCATTTTAATTTAGTTAATTAACGCTGGTAATCTTTATGATTTACAAGTTTTAAAGAGATTTTTGTTTGACTTTGTTTTGAATTTTTGTGATAGCTAGTCTGATGATAAGGGCTAGTAGGGTCACAATGTAGGGATGCGAGTATTTAAACAACCGAACGATGATAAAATACTAAATTCTTTATTAACATTCATCAAATATGTATATAGAATGGTACACACAAACATACATAATTATGCTTATTACATAGTACAACTGATTATAGAAATGTTATCTAAAAATTTCAGTCTGTCCGATATAGATGAGATCTTTTCAAATTTACTTTTACATTCCTCTACATAATACATACGTGTCTACTTAATGAATGTCGATCAAATATCGAATCGGCTACTGTTTGCTCGGTGTACACACGCCTCGTTCAATAGCATCTCTTGGAGCATGAATCCATATATGAATCCGCAATATGCGTATATATTTCATGATATTGAATTAGTAGTGAACACATCTGGTCTGGGATTATTTTAATCAATTCAAATAACTCGTTCTATTCTAAATACGTTTCTAGATTATGATTTAAATCGTACTATTGCTGTTCGGGTTTGATGAGTTTTAACCGACTTCGGAATGAGGTGGTTTAGGATTTCGGTGGTATTTTTTTAAATGTATCTAATATTTTTAGATTTTGATAGATAGATTAGAAGATTTGTGTAACTTGCGTTTTAGATAGATGATCTGATGATGAACTTTAGAAAACTTCTACGCAGTTGATAAAAAATTGTGATTAAATATTGTTTCCTTTTGCTGATCGTCACTACTTCAGAATAATAACAATAAAATATTTATGTAGCATTGACTTACTTTTAGTAAGTGCTTTTGAAAATTTTTCTTGTGTTTAATACTTTTAATGAAATTTTATTATTGTATTACATTTAGTCAAAATGCTATTTTTATTTAGAACTAGCTGCTGTGCCCGCGACTTCGTCCGCGTGGAATTTACCAAAACCAGTTATTGTTCACTTCGCAGTTATAAAAAAAAATGAAATAAAAGTAGCCTAAGTTACACCTTATTACATCAGCTATCTGCCAGTGAAAGTCCCGTCAAAATCGATCCAGCCGTTTCAGAAATTAGCCGGAACAAATAGACAGACAGACAGACAGACAAAAATTGTAAAAAATGTTATTTTGGTATATGTACCGTGTATAGATCCATATGCATTTAGTGAAAAGCGTTTATTTTAATATTAAAAACAGACACTCCAATTTTATTTATTAGTATAGATGTTAGTAGCACGTTAAAATACGTACTCTTTGAGTACAAAACTCAACAAAAGTGTAAGTATTATGATTCATGTACTTCAATATACTATTGCTAATCAAACCAAAAAAATTCCTGTTACCTAACCAATGTCATTCGAGGTCTGAGTAGATATTTTCTTGTTATAAGCGACTGCCGTTCAAAAAAAAAATGACTATGAAGTATTTAAATATTAGTAATTAACTAAAATACTAACAAGATTTATTTTAAAATTCAAAGCCGTATAAAGATTTGTAACACTTAAAAATATAATTTTATAACTAAACGACACGAAAGTTTGTATAATACGAAACTAACCACGTACAACATTTTCCAAGAAAAATCCTACTTTTGACGCGTTCTTTCATAACAGAAAAGATTTCCTTTTATGTATTCGAGTCCCTTTGGAAATTCACGAGCAAAGCAAAAGTCGTAGGAAAAATTTCACCCACATTAAAATCTTAGGTGCAAACTTAGGAAAACTGTTCGCGTCGCTGTTTCTCTTTGAGGAATCCTCTTCAAAATATATATAGATTGTTTGAAACCAGTGGCATAACTAGGCTGAAAAGAGCTTTCAATTTTTAGACAACAGAAAAAAAACTATTAAAAAAAATTCGCCTCCAACGCCCGCGGCGTTTTTTACGTTAGTGGAACATCAATTTCAACGGTCGTGGTCGATGGCGTTGTGGGCCTTTAGTAGAACGAGCCTTTTATCTTACGTTTTCGTACAGGCCACGCCCCCTGACGCGTTGGTCAGGCCACGTCCCCTGACGGGAGTTGAACATTTTTTACCCATTACAAATAATTTTATAAAAGTGCACAACGCCGCTAAAGAAGTTATCACTTCAAAAATTATGTATATATGATAGAAAAAGATTGGGGGGCCTTAATGTATTTTATACTATACATATGTATAATCTGGGCCCTTGTTTCAAGAGACCGTACAACGCAACGACAATGGGAACTCATCACATGCGGTCGGATTCAATTCTCTTGCAGATAATTGTGTTGGTCACACGCACTTTAGTACAAATATCTATCTTAATGGTCTAAGATCCGGAATATAACAAAATCTTCCCTCATCTGTTAATTAGATGAAACAATTTTTTAAAGGCTGATTTCAATATTGTGAATTTATAAAAACAACCTCTGCCACCATAAGCCTGCTGCAAATAATAATACTTAAAAAAAAAATTTTTAATCTAAAAAATCTTTTCCCTCTCGTGTTAATTACATGTAGTAAGCTAAAACCGTCAATATTTTACATTATATACCTGAATGTAGTAGGCAGCCATCTCTATGATTGCTACACTTACCTGCAGCCAGGTCAGTAACCTCAGTCAGAGTAACCTGGCTGCAGGTAAGTATAGCGGTGCCTGTAATTAACATGAGAGGGAAAAGATAAAAAAAAAATGCAGCAGGCTTATGGTGGCAGAGGTTGTTTTTATAAATTCACAATATTGAAATAAGCCTATAAAAAATTGTTTCATCTAATTAACAGATGAGGGAAGATTTACCTTCTCGGATCTTAGACCATAAGTGGACTTGTTGAAAATTATCCGTACCCAATTTGACCCTAATAATTGCCAAAAATAGTAATTATTTAAAAAATTTGTGTTTTCTGTCTTTAGCTGAACAGTTTTAATAGACCTTCTATTGATATTTTATTCCACGAATTTATTTTACAAAAGGAATAAATATTCTACTTAAAAATAAACATGGAGTAGCCTGGTGGATTAACTGTGATTCTTCTCCTATATAGAGTATGCGGCCCGTGTCTTATATGCCATATATGCAAGCAGTGAGATGTTACAAGCTGAAATAATCGATTGGTCAATCACTACACACCATGAAAATGAGCTATTGTGTTGATGATATAATCTCAAACAAAGCACAAGATTCAAACACCTAATCATAGTTTCAACAAACCGTCTTCCTGAATTCAATTACATAAATGTATATATGCACTTCAAGATGAAATATTACAATACCACAATCTAAACAAAAATGATAAAGCTTTATACTCTTTTAAACTGAATACCCTAACTCTTTTCTACAGTAACTCCTTCAAAGCGCAAAAAGGTTAAATTTTCTCCCCAATAAATCTAGCGTGACTATCGTAAAATCGTACTTAAAAAACGACTTTAATTTTACTTTTAATGTTAAGAGAGCGACAAATTACTGTTAACTATCGTCGATCGCTTCAATCGGAAAACCTCGATCGACAAATATCCGATAGACTCCAATGAACTATTTCAATTAAATTAAACGAAATTCTCAAGTCGTCTTCTATTTCAAGTGTCGCAAGTTCCAGAATGCTTAAATTCTTTTTTTATCAACAAACTATTCGCAGAATTTAAGAGTATCTTTTTAGTACTTTCGAGTGTTAAATGCAATGTATTTTAAAACGAAATGCTAGTGTATTTATATTAATGATTATAGCTTAGTTTTATCCAGTCGCATTATACTTACGCGCTAAGTTAGGACTAGGTATAAAGCAAAAACTATAATGAGTTTTTAAATATAAATTTAAAAATAAGCAATAATTATTTTTACGGTACTTAAACTAATACAAAATACTTATCTAAAATAAATTCACAAAAAAATTCGATAGGTAAAAAAAATTGATTAAGTTATACAAATATGATTGATCTGAAAACTTTTAAAAACTAAAATGTCCAAATACTTAAATATCTCACTCAAAATTAGAAAGTAAATGATATAAATACATCTTACTTTATTATTGAAACTTAATTTATGTAAATTTTTAACTTAATAATTAATTTTGTAAACAAACCACTTCTAGACAGACGTGTTTACAAAATTGATATGCAAAGCATACGGTCGCATGCTACGCCACACTGTTGCCTCAGATGAAAACCTATTCGTATGCGAAGTCAGCCAGTCTTGTTTAAGATATAAAGCCTTAGTAGGGTGTTACCATACTTTCTATAATAAAACTATTAAACTAAAAATTAAAAAATGCAACAATTCCATTTTATGCCGAAAACGCCTGACATCGGTTTGAAAAAGAACTTCAAAATGCTAGATCAATTTTTACTAAACATAGCTAAGAACAGTAAGAACCACCATAAGAAAACTCGCTATCCCGTTTAGGAATGGTAACGAAATCGGTTCACCCGTTAGAGAGATACGATGCCATAGATAGACAGCCCCACATATAAGCGTCAAACTAATAACACCCTTTTTTGCGTCGAAAGTAAAAAAAATACTTAAACAGCCTGCAAATGTCCAAAGAGCATTTTTTATAAAAGATATTCAATCCAATAATATTTTTATTCGCTACTTCTGAATCTGAGAGAGAAATGTTATAAGTTCTCAATCCACTCGCAAAAGTTTACGCGCTAACGGGAAAGTTGTGTACAAGATGAATTTTTCAGTGGTCGGCTAAATCTGAAACTAAGATTTATATCTTATAAGCGAATAACACTCAATAGAGACTTGGGGTTGACTTTGACATATATTTTATGATATGGGTTGGATATGGGTATCGATGTATGATATATAACACCACGATCACGATTCAACCCGTAACATCCCACTTACTGGGCATAGGCCTCTTTCTTCATATAGGAGAAGGATTGGAACGGGTACATCGTTCCATAGCTTAATTAGCTAGAGTACCGACACGGTCAGTCGGAGATGCGGGTTCGATCCCCGCTGGAACGGATTTTTGATAATATATTGTTTTATTTTTAGAATTCCCTCATGTGTGAGTAACACAAAAACAAAAATAATACGAATTAAAGACTATCGACCGCTCAAACTAAGCGGAATGACAAGTGAAGCCTAGTCTTAAGCTATCTCAATGAGTTTAAGCCCAATTTTGATTTTAATTCTACGTGTTCAGTCAAATGTGTCACTTGAATTATATTTAAATACAATGAAAATGAAACGATTCATAATAAAGGCATTTTAATAAAGTATCAACAGGGTTTCATATAAACTGACCTCGAATGTATTATTGAACGTTTTTCATATAAAATCGTACCCGAACAATTTAAAAATTTATATTCGGATTTCGGATTAAGTGGCCGGATTATACCGACCGACTTGGTTCTGATAATAGCAAATTTGCCCGAAAGATACTGAGGCCTTTTTTTCGCTTTTAATTACAATATTTTAAACAGTTTTAACCGGATTCGTTTGGCAATTGATTTAATAATGAAACATTTTACTGAAAATTTGAAATGAAAGACCTTTACTCGACACAAGCTTACAGACAATAAATAAAATGTACAAAACATAATGAAGACGCGACTATTTTGACGATGCGTTATCGCAACGGTCACAGCACTGCTTTATAGGTAGGTGTTGCGCTGGTGGTTGCGGGTTCGATCCCGGACATGCCATACATTTGTATCGCCCAATCCCTGAGGAGTAAATCTGGGTGGGGGCCGGTAAGTGTGAGTTGAAATTGTTAAAAAAAAAACTAACGCGATGGATGTTAGTGACTCTATATTTCATGCAAGATATTACCAAATTTGTACAGTTTATACATTTTTTTAAAATAATAACTGTGGAGTTTCTCGCCAGTTCTTCTCCGCAGAAAAGAAAATTTTAGCTAAATAAGAAAATAACTTTCAGTCTTGCTTTTGACATAATTCTGTTAATCTTTGTAAAAACTGTAACGGTTCGCCTGTATCAAGAAAATCATTCATGAGTTAAACTTACCGTTAACCACATGAGTGAATAATATCTCCCTGAGCTAAATTGCTTGTTTGAAAAATAAAACAACAACTTAACATTTACTTAACTTAGTTCTAAAATATAAAGTCTGTTTGTTATGAGCTACAAGCTCGGTCAGTCGGTCATGGTTTTACCGACGTATAAGCAAGAGTATTATGCGCGGCTTGAATTCATTTACCGGCCACGAAGACACTTGCGAGTTAGTATGTAGTTTAGGAACCAACGCAAGTGGGTTATAGAGATTGTTGTTGTTTAAGCGAATATAGTTCTTATTTTCATTGCAATAAAGATCATAATTGTTTGTTTAATGTGAAGTTGTTGTTGCCAGGTTTCTGTTGTCTGTATTTCAGTGTTTCGATATACCTAAGCTTTAGTTGGAAGTCTAGTTTCAACTTTTACAGGACAATTATTGTAATACGCCTCGTCGGTTATAACATTTAATACTTCTGCTTAACTAACCGACTATTATTGATTAATATAAAAGTAGTGATACAAATAATAGTGTTTTGAAGCAGTGTTGTGTTCCAGTTGGTGAGTAAGGAGACAGAGCTCCTGGGGGAAATAGGGATGGGGTCGGCAACGCGCTTGCGATACTTCCGGTGTTGCAAACGTCTATAAGCTACTGCTACGGTAATCGCTTACCATCAGGTGAGCCGTACGCTTGTTTGCTGACCTAGTTATATAACTAAAAAAATTAATGTTCTTTGAAAATCTTGCCTTTGATTAGCTTAGCTAGGTAAGTGCAAGACAAATATACTTCGAGAAAATAAATGAAAATACTCATATCTCCGCGTTGATCGCAAAGAAAACAACTACATGAATGCGTTTTGTCACTTACTATACTAAATTAAATTATATTGATAACGTATTGTCCGTTTTTTTCAAATATTATATTCTCCAATATTTCCACTTTTTAACATATTTACTTAACAAAACAGTTCGCATTCCAATATAAACACTTTACTCCACTGCCTTTAATGACTGCTTCTTTACGTTTTTTAAACTAGTGAAAGTTTTATTCAAATATGCCTTTTAGAATAGTTTTAAATCATTATTTTACAAATGTCAGTACTCAGTTAAATTATCGTCAAACAAGATTTTTAACGATTAGCTTATTTTTAACGGTTAAGAGGTTCTTATGTAGGTATGTTTTATATAAATAAAAATGTAAAATAGGTATATTTACCAAAAAGGTTAAAAAATATGTTTCCCGGTATCTACGACAAAAAACATCAACTCGTCAAATAAATAAATTCAATTCGGATACAGGGACGTGGACGCCATATTGCAAGTCTGAAAAGTTTTTTATTACTTTGCGATTTTAGTGTACGTTTATAGAATACTTATTATTAAAAATATGAAATATTATTTCAGATAAAATCATATTATAATAAGATACAAAATTCAATTTTATTTATTTAGAATAATATCTACACATGTATGTAGTTATTAGTATTTACAATTGTACATACATACATTTTAATAAATAAATAATATAATCTCCGTATTCGTTGTATACTTAAGGACAATAAATGTTTTTATGAAAGTCCGAGACTACAGACTAAAATATCATGATTTTGCTCGTAGGAAGGACAATGATTTATTTATACAATCTATACTAATATAATAAAGCTGAAGAGTTTGTTTGTTTGTTTGTTTGAACGCGCTAATCTCAGGATCTACTGGACCGATTTGAAAAATTCTTTCAGCGTTAGATAGCCCATTTATCGAGGAAGGCTATAGGCTATATATCATCACGCTAAGACCAATAGGAGCGTAGCACTAATGAAGAATGTTTCAAAATCGGGTGGTCCTATTCCACGGGGACGAAGTCGCGCGCACAAGCTAGTGTGTTAATAAATTGGCGTCCTTTCGTTTAAGGTCATATAGATATATGTATATGGAATAGCCAAAATTATAAGTGAAAACAATTAAGTAGGAGTAAGTACAGCTCATTACTACGTAACTTTAAAATTGACAAATTAAAAAAAAAGATGAGTAGACATGGGAATGTTGGCTATAAATAATCGACTTAACTGTAAAACTCAGGTGACTCAGTCATTGACACGACACTAAGGTGCACATGACGGTAATTTTATAAAAATAATTATTTAATAATCAATTTTACTTTTTTTTACTAAAGCGTTACATAAAGCAAGTAAGTGGCACATTTAGGTTATAATATCGATTCTGACACCGCAGTTAAATAGAAGGACGCCAGTTTAATGACACGTTGTATAAAACATATACATATAATAGAAACATATAATAGAAATCCGAATTTGTGCAGCAGAGTCATTTAGTAATATTAATACTAAATGAGTAAGGTTTTTGAGAAACCCTCCCTCATTTCTTTTTAATCCTTTCTGGCATTACAATGCATTAAGGACTAATGTAACTCCTCAATGGGAGAAAAACGTTTTGCAATTCACTATGACATTGCTACTATGCTTGTATTATGCGTTTTTAGTTAAAAATTAAATATTTTAATTCACAAAACATTTATTCATTGTAAGAGAGATGATGGAGCTCCGCCAAAACTCGACAAGAAAAAAAATATGGCCGCCAAAAAAAAATTGTCAGATTAATCCAGCAACACTTTTAGGAATTCTTTTATATTCATATATTAAAATATTGCATGTATGATTTTTACGTTTGATAAATGTATGTCACATTAGACGCTGGCTGTATGTCCTATTTCAGTGTTAAATATAGTTATACATTTATTTCTACGAGTCATTTCACCGTTCTTCAATAAACATACTGTTCTTATTATTTTAACAAGAAACAAATATTTTTTTTAATTAATCAATTTTCAAATGATGTTGACGCCTATTTTTAACTTAAATATGTTATGGTCTGTTATGGTAAAGTGATTTTAACAATAAACATACATATCAACTTCTTTCTTATTTGGAACGGGTATTCTACGAATACCTAAGATATCCGAGGTGACATTTAAACCGTTTTGGTGCCTAAGGAGATGGTGAAATGTCCACTAAGCAGAGGTTTGTATTAACTCTAAAGGTGGGACGAACTCAGATGGCATGGCCGTCATAAAAGTTATCCTACGCGTAGGGTTACCCCTGACGAAAAAATAACTTCAATGACTTTAATTGTCTCTATTATTTACTACCTTTTTAGTTAAAAATGAAAATAAAGATTTTTTTAATTTGTTTCTAATAGTCAGCCAGTCAGTCAGTCAGTCAGACTTGTGTAGTTGAGTTGTAGGCTAGTGTTAAAATCTATTTTTAAATTCTAATAAATGATAACTTAGTTCTTGTAAGCAGACTATTCTACTTTCCTAATTATGGATTTTATTAACAGGTCATTCGCATTTTCTTAAAAACTACATCAAGGCTGCAATATTAATAGTACACGAAAAACCGACTTTAATTACCTATATCTACAAGTTATACTCTACTTCATCATCTCTTCATCTTCTATCTTTCTGATAAATTGTAAAGTTTCTAAGCATATAATTCGTACATAGTACCTAATCCGCTATACCGAACTTTTTTTTTTGTGAGGGTTACTTATCGATATATATTATCGGTTATAGTCAAACCGTGTGATGTCAAAACCGACATCATCAGCCCTTTCAATAATTTACATCCCTTTAAAAAACGCCACATAATTTTTATATCCTTTATTCCATCCATCAGCATTTAACAGTCTACTTTTGGATGTAGACCTACGTAACGTGTAGGGACTTAATATATGGAATTATGTCCTAGTTTGATAAATTAGATACGCATAATTAAAACAACTAATAGTCTTAAATTGATTGGAAAAGATGTCACCCCTTTTTTTACGTGGGGAAAATCCATCACGGATACCCTCCGGCGCGGGGGCAATAGAGGGTTATGTCAGACTCCTACTGACCAAAAACCATCCACGTGTGAGCAGACCTTCGCCTGAGTGGGGCGAGATGGGGTCGCGTTAGCAGTCTCAAACTCTCTCTCTACTTTTGGATATAGACCTACGTAACATGTAGGGACTTAATATATGGAATTATGTCCTAGTCTGATAAATTAAATACGAATAATTAAAACAACTAATAGTCTTAAATTGATTGGAAAAGATGTCACCCCTATTTCAGCTTTATATTCCAGCTCTCCTTAGTTGCCGTGGTTTAACCTAACCGTAAAAGTTACGAGCGTTCGCCTTAAGAGTATATGGAACACGCTGCAGTGAAACATTGATTGGGCATTGTGTAGTTTTTTTTATGTTAGTAAGTCGACAAACAAGCGTACGGCTCACCTGATGGTAAGTGTCTACCGTAGCCTATAGACGCCTGCAACACCAGAAGCGTCGCAAGCGCGTTGCCGACCCTATTCCCAATCCCCCCTAGGAGTTCTGGTCACCTTACTCACCAACAGGAACACAATACTGCTTGAAAACAGTATTATTTATCTGTCGTCTTCTGTAAGGTCGAAGTACTACCCCAGTCGGGCTGCTCCATATTTTGAGCACGAAATTTCCTGCTGTGCCCTACCTCAGTTAAGTGTGGTTACGTGCAAATGACTCACAATACTTTAATCCTTGAAAATGGTTAGGGATAAATAATTATTATATTATTTACAGAGGATTATTATAAATGTATAGAGCTACTAAATTACAATGATGTTATTTATTCGCTAACTACTTTTTCTTTGTGCATTTTTCTCATTCAAGATCCAGCGTGTAACATGCCACTGCTAGGTATAGGCCTAGGTAGGTAGGAGAAGAATGGGAGCTTAATCCACAACGCTGTTCCACTGCGGGCTGGCGGATTTCTACTTACTATACTATTATTCATTACATTCTTTATCATCCAATATTGAACTTATAAATAAATTATAATATTTGTTTTTAAATAAAGACAAGCATTCAAAACACAATAATGATTGCGCTAGTAAATTAAATTTTAATAGACATTTTAGGTCCAAAAAAATTTATGTAAAAAATTTATTTAGAAACAAGTAATTAAGTATAATACAAATACCATCAAAAGGGAATGCTAGCATAAATGGATCTTAAACGAATAGTCGAGGGTTTAAATCTAGACTAGTATTAAAAAGACTAAATTAATTATTATTATATAAAAAAAAAATTAGAGGAGAAGGTGGTAATGTGGCCCCCTACTTTGTTTTTGAGGCCTCATGTAAAAAATACTACACTTACAAATAAAGCAAGTACGTTATAGTGTTCCTTACTCATTCATATTATGCAGGACCATAATAGGAACGATGTGAGGGGGCCATATTACAAGTATTAATGAATTTATAACCAAACCAAAATACATATAATTGTGAAATGTTTTTGCATAATCACCTTTAAAATCCAGTAGGAAAACGTTTTTCAAACACAATGTCCAAATCACACAACATAAAACTTAGTTTTTCCGGAAAAAATTAATAAAATGCAGAGCGGTTTTAAATGTTTTCCGTTGCGTTCTTCGAATAACTTCAAATAAAAAAAGAACGTTACGCCATCCCACAGATTTGTTAGTTACTATTCGGTAGCTGTCACAAGAGCTCCACATTGCACGTAAATTATACTAGACAACGCGTTTCTAAATTATAAATATGTAAGGGTTCCAATATACCTGCAGGGGCCACATTACCACCTTCTCCTCTAGTAGTTGGACTTGGTGAATAACGATCGAATTATTCTTCACGTTCCCCAACAAAAAGTATTTAAAGAACGTGCAAGTAATACAGGCAGAATTTGTTTCGTGTTGCGGATATTATAATAGTAGTCGCAAATGGTTAGGTTGTCTGAGATTGGGTACCTACACAATACATACGAATACATAATAATAATACGACATAAATTAAAAATAATATTTTGAATAAAAAAAAAATCTGTCTTTTAACAATTAAAACTATTTTGTTGTCTAACAAACATAATAAGAACATTATGAAATGCGTAAATAGGTCTTAAAGCAAAGCTAGCTACTAACGTAATTGTCTCGATAACCTAAAACCCGTGGTCACCTCAAAATAGACCAGGGTGTCAATGCACATCTCAAGAATCTATTTCGACGAAGATAACCAATCGAATTTCACCAGCTATTTATAAATTCGTCAAACGGATCCCAGCTCGGGCGATGAAGCCGATATAGACAGAGGAAGAAATGCAGCGAATGCAAAACGAAAGGTTAGATTGAGAATCGTTTTGTAGATATCGAGAACGGAGTCTGTTATAGATCGCTTTGTCATGTGACAATTGACGACGTTAAATGCATTCGAAATTCTGATGACATCTATCTTGCTTTCAATTGCTGTAGCTGAAAGGGACTTTTTAGGTTAATCTTACATCGGTATCGTCTTTAATCGGCATTGTAGGACAAAGAAACATGCTAAGTAAAACTGTAAGGAATTGTTTTTGAAGGATAACATTTGATTTTTATTCTAATGACTAGCGACCCGCCCCGGCTTCGCACGGGTGGAATGCCGATACTAAATATACTACACACTTTAAATTTCAAGTCTCTTACTTCAAAAACATAGGACTTTCATGCAAACTTCCAACCCCCGTTTAACCCCCTTAGGTATGGAATTTCGTAAAACCCGTTCTTAGCGGATATCTACTCCCTATAAGGGACCTACCTGCCTAATTTCAAGTTTGTAGGTGTATTTTTCATTCGACTTTCATACAAACTATCATCCACTGTTTTAACCCCAAGAGGGGGTTTATTTCTCAAAATACATTATAAGTACACCTCACCACTATCTATAGAGCATACATTTTGAATTTCAAGTCTCTTACTTCAAAAACATAGGACTTTCATACAAACTTCCAACCCCCGTTTAACCTCCTTAGGGGTGGAATTTCGTAAAATCCGTTCTTAGCTGACCTCTACTCGGCGAAAGGAATATTCCTACCAAATTTCAAGTCTCTACGCCTTATGGTTCCAGAGATATCGTGATGAGTCAATGGGTGGGTAACTCTTTTATATATATAGATTAGAGAATTTTATCTGACTTTTTATATTACTTTGAAAGATCTTTGTGAATGTTGTTTCAACAGTTTTATTCTCATCAATATTGGGTAGCGAGTATTCGCAGGAACGACATACGCCATATACAAAAGCTTGTTTAGATAACACATAGATTTCGCTTCATAAAAAAAATTATGTAACCGCTCGAATCCGGTTGTATCCGGTTTATCGTAAGTTATTTTCTATAAGGTTGTATAAACAACGTAACGAAGTTTACCAGTACCCCTACAAGTTCATATAATAACCCCACTTTGTAAGCGCGAAAATGGTTACTGAACGGAAAAATGATAAAAGGTAAATTCGATTCGCGAGTGTCGCGAAAGGCTCGTCTTGGACTTTTACGCGCTGAATGAAATACTATGATACATTTTTAATGGCGCGTATATTTTGTTATTGTTCTTTATGTATTTAACGTTTTGAAATGAGGCTGATGACAACATAGTCAAGAGAACAGATTAACATAAACAGTTGCAGTTTTATATACGGACTAGTGGTGTTAATATTTGAACTCTAAAGTATTTATTGGAGTTTAGTCTTTAAGAATCAATCTTCATATAAGGCCCCGGTATGACAGTGAAGATTTTCTTTTTTGACCGACTTAAAAAAAGCGGAGGTATTTAATTCGGTAGGTAGATTATTTTATTTGCGTTATTTTTTTTAAACATACAAATACATACATACAACACATACATATGTATTCTACGAATTCAACATTTTTCATAAAAACTAATAGTGTTGGGTTTTGTTACATTTTGTCACTACTTCTTTCTAAAATACATGTTGCATGTTGTATACATACACATATCGACAGACGATAAGTTTTATGCAATATTTAACCGCATTATAGTCGGATAAAATCGATTCCCTTCTAATTCTGACACTAAAACAAACACAATTTTGTAATTCTTCAAACAGACTTGACGTAGCTGTCGTGTTTGGGTTGGCGTTTGATCAAATGTATTTTTTCCTTCGATCGTCAACGGTATCAATTGTCGTGTATGATAGACGTGTTTCGTATTTCAGTTTTAGATTTATAAATCACATGAAACTATGATCTTGAAAAATGAAAAATAGATTTAATCTTTCATGAAGTTGTAGGTAGATTCGGAACACATATTTTGAACAAGTGAATGTGCTTTAGGCTGATCCTGTACTCAGTAAAAGGATTGAAATAATAGACAGTTGCTATTGTCTAGATTCCGAAGCTGCAGAAAACTTATCAAGACGTACATACTAAAACATATAAAAGAAAGAATTTTATTGCAGAGCTTTTTTTAATGGGACCATTTATTGTAAACGAAATGGAAGCGAGTTCTGTTAGCTCTTAGAAGCTGAAAAGATAAATAATTATGTTCCTGCAATCGCAAAATATCGAAACTAGAAATCCATGTACACAGAGCGATAAAATGGGTATTCCTTAACTAATTGTCTATTTCCTATTGGACACACTTGCGAATAAGTGTGCCAGATAATTTTGAACACAAGTTGAAAGTACTCTGATGTAATTGTTGTGATTTCTTCGTTCAGTCATAACAGTAAGACATGTAATGTCTATAGATTTCAACGGGATATGCCAGTGCAAGCCATTTAGCATAATTATTTACACATAAAAGCGATTCATTTTATTAGTATATGAGTAATAATGTAAACGAAATAGTATAACCCAATCAATTAGTAACTACAAAAAAACCTTTGTAAAATGTATTCATTTTAGAAACAAAAGAAAATTCAATTTTCGTACAAACCCTTTTTAGTAGATAAAATGTTTTACGCCTGAAGGGAAGCTTACCTGAAATAAAAAATAAATTCATTCAATTAAAAATAAAAAAATGGTGCTTTCAACGTTTGAATTACTGAACGATACAAGAACAATTTCATGACGGATAGCCTGTTAATTTGTCGTAGCCGGATCGTAGAATTGATAAGTTCGTGATGTATTCGGCAATTTCATAAAGTTGTTGTGTTTTGTAATATATAATTACCCTCACCCACGTCAAAAATTTGTTCATTTTTTTTTTAAAGTAATAGAATTTTTAAGAAGATAGGAGCTGTATCTGACAACTTACTGAAATAATTTATTTATTTTAATATATATGTTACGCTCAAAGATCGAAAACGCTCATTGAGCGGAAAAATAGCTCACAACGCGATGTGGTCACAGTAAAACATCCACATAGCGAAATTCGTGTTATGGCTCTAATGAAAACGCGCACGACGCGTTGTGGCAATCAAAGAAAGACCAAATAGCGAAATTCGTGTCGTGGCTTACATGCTATTCGATCTCAACGCGTTGTGGCAATGAAGAAAAGCCATGACGCGTATGGAATACTATTTGATTACAACGCACACTACTTTTCGATATAGATCCTACTAGGCCTAGGCTGGAAACGTTTTGGTAGATGTCCTTAAGAAATATTTTTCATTTTATAAAATCACGGCATAACGTGTTTCTCATTATCAAATATATTAAGTATATAATTATATAAATTAAAATTAAACGATATTTATTGAGATTTTAAATCATATCAAAATTTTTGACCCAGCGGAATTTGAACCTGCTTCCTCTGACGTGCCGTGTCAGCGCTGTGCCAACTGAGCTATGGGTCCTCATCTAGCCGCGTCGAAATTATTGATAATTATGATGATTTTAGGTTTTTAAGCAAACCTTGGCGTCGTGCTGTGTGGCTACGGCATAGAATTTAGCCTCCCCCTCTCTTCCCGTGGGTGTCGTAAGAGGCGACTAAGGGATAGCATAGTTTCACTACCACCTTGGAACTTAAAAAGCCGACCGATGGAGGGATAACCATCCAACTGCTGGCTTTGAAGTACACAGGCCGAAGACGGGCAGCAGCGTCTTCGGTGCGACAAAGCCAGCCCTGCGGTCACCAACCCGCCTGCCCAGCGTGGTGACTATGGGTAAAACACATGAGTTCACGCCATTATTGGCGCAAACTTGTGGAGGCCTATGTCCAGCAGTGGACTGCGATAGGCTGAAATGATGATGATGAATGATGGCGTCGTCTATAGCGAGTTCTTTACAGATCCCGACTCACAGAACATTTATACCCTATGTCCCGACTACTCAAAGATTTCATATTACAATGAATTCTTCGACAAGAGCCATGCTATTTTTAATTCGTTTTTATTTTTATTTTTGTGTTATCCACACATGAGGAAATTATAAACTAATAAAATAAAAACGATATTTATTATTTATTGAGATTACTTTATATTTAAAAAAAATCAATGTATTAAGTAATAAATCACTGAACACAAAATATTCATATCATTTGTAAATTACTCATAATTCACATAAAATTATAAGGGTTTTAATTTTTTCATGACAATTAAAATTCTTTCAAGAAATAAAAATATTTAACACAAATGTTTATTGATCACCAATAAACAACAACAGTGTACCTATATTAGAAATAACTTTAATTGTGAAAAATAATAATACGTCGTGATATGGTTAACACAATTAATGCTCAGAACGCGTCATGGCTTTTCTTCATTGCCACAACGCGTTGAGATCGAATAACATGTAAGCCACGACACGAATTTCGCTATTTGGTCTTTCTTTGATTGCCACAACGCGTCGTGCGCGTTTTCATTAGAGCCATAACACGAATTTCGCTATGTGGATGTTTTACTGTGACCACATCGCGTTGTGAGCTATTTTTCCGCTCAATGAGCGTTTTCGATCTTTGAGCGTAACATATACATTTAATAATACTGAAATAATTTATTTATTTTAATATATTATAGACTGAATACTTTTTTCTTAAATTACTTTTAATTTTGTCGGACGGATTAATACTCTTATTATTACAACCAAATGTGACCTCAATACATCACATACCAGTAATCATTTTTAGTACCTCCTACTTTCGTGTCTGGGGTACAAAATAAGTACATATATGAGAATTAAATCGACACAACACATTTGGAGCAAACTGATTAAATTGACACCCGTGGTAAGGGTTTTTTTAGGTTTTCATTCGACAGATGAAACCCAAAAAAACAAGCAATATGGGACTATAAAACATCTCCCAAGAGCAATGTTTTCACCTTTTCATCATCTTTAATGTTTAGGTCACCAAAGGGTTTATGCTGTTCTAAAATCAACATGAAACGTTCCGTCACCGAAATTTATATGTGAATATTACAATATAAATATAAACAATTTATTGTAATATTCACATATAAATTTAATGATCAAGAAATCATAAATCCAACCTAGTTAATTCTTGCAAACTTTGAAGATTAGCATAAACATCTTGTATACGTTAATGCTGTGCCGTAAATCAAATTCGGCCTATTTGCAGACGCCAAGTGTTCCCCACATAATATCTGTACGTTTGCGGTCGAGATTTGATTAATAACTGACACGACAGACACACTGTCAAATGGATTTCAATGTGACGTTAAATTATTATTTAGTCCGCTAATAAAGCGGTTCCAGCCATTGGATCTTTGGTCACCCGCTGAAGTATGATTAGTAGAAATGGTATATTTGCTTAAATCTTATGTCTAATAAAATTTAATTATTATTACCTTTTTACTTTTGCTTTTCTCGCTTTAGGGCCTATGCAAACCACGTTTTTTAAACGCGCCGCCGAAACGTGGTGTGAATAGGTCCAAAATGCCAGCGCGTTTGCATCGCGTGACACGCGCGTTTGCATCGCGTCTGTATCGCGACACACGCGCGTTTGCATCGCGTCTGTATCGTGTGACACGCGCGTTTGCATCGATTCAAACGCGTATTCAGGTGTGCAAAGGTCTACAGTATCGCTAAAAACGCGCGTCGACGGCGCGTTTAAAAACGTGGTTTGCATAGGCCCTTACAAATGCTGCTTACATATTATTTTCTAATGTTTACGCGAATTTCACTCATTATAATGAAACAACTTTTTCTGATTGTATCGCGGTTTATTTGTTTCTTACATTTTTTTTAAATATAACTAGATCGGCAAACAAGCGTACGGCTCACCTGATGGTAAGTGATTACCGTAGCTTATAGACGCCTGCAACACCAAAAGCATCGCAAGCGCGTTGCCGACCTTATCCCCAATCCCCCTCCCCCAGGAGCTCTGTTCACCTTACTCACCAACAGGAACACACTGCTTGACATACTGCTTGAAAACAGTATTATTTAGCTGTGGTCTTCTGTAAGGTCGAAGTACTACCACATTCGGGCTGCTCCATATTTTGAGCAGGAAATTTCCTACTGTGCCCTACCTCAGTTAACTTTTTACATTTTAGGCTATAGTACTCCTCGGTAGGCGATGAAACACCAACTTAAAACACACAGAAGCAAAGCTGAACTGAATCAGCCTATAAACGTCCTACTGCTGGATTAAGATCTCTACTCCATAGAAGAGTGATATGATACTAAATATATCACGCTACTCCATTGAGGGTTGGCGGGCTATTTCGCTACTTTGACTAAAGATCTCTAGCAGGTAACTAAAATAACAACCAGGAATACAGGCCTAATATTTTGCTCCGAGGGTACTCTTTTTAGTATATATGTGTATTACAGCTGGGCAATAAACTTTTATGTCTCTCCTTATATATCTCCCATATAGATGGCAATAATAAATGTTTTCCAAAATTGCAAGTAGTACAACAATTTCATTATCAAGCGTTATTAATCCTTAAAATCTAATCAATAAGGGGCAAAATCATCTATCTATCAATGTATTCTTTGCTCAGTCTTCGACATGTTCCAATCGATCTGTTCTGATAAGGTTTCGATTCGTAAGAACGCCAATAAATAAGACCGTAATTATTATTGAATCGCATCTGGTTATGAGTAATTCTTCATCATCAGTGTATATAAAAATGAAGGATATCGTAATATTTTCTTAGAATTGTACATACATAATGGAAATACCAAAATGGTAAACCGCAATAATCTGCAAATACATATTTGTATTATAATAAAATTGTTACAAAAATAGCCAAACGGAATTATCGCTCTCACACTAAGGGTACCGTAACAAGTCATGTTCTATAAAAAAAGGCTTTTCAGGGGACTTCTTATATCTACCTTTACTATTATTGACCTTTTAAGCTTTCATAGAGAACTATAATAGTGTATGGACAGCGGAGTTATGGGCACACAATGAACTATAGGTAAAACGTGATTGGTAGTTCATAACAAAGTACCTACATAACGCAAGCGTATTTGTGGATGATACATGATGTTTTGTCAGCAAACAAAACTATATTGTATTGGATTATGTATATTGCTGTTAATTAAATATTTTTGATTTCATCATTCTTTTTTTAAATTGTATGAGTTCAATATCGGCTTATTTATACGAGTATTAGGAAACAACAAAGAAAATATATTACCATTACATTGTGCTAACTTAATTATCTTAATTATAAAAATAATATATATTTATCTGATCCTTCAATTCAACACTGTGCACCGTCTGTATATCATATTAAATAAGCTAACCAATTAAAATTCTAGTCATAAAACTAGCATACCTAAAAACCACAACACGAAATAATTTCCAATACCTATCTAAAACATAACACAATTACGAACCAATACGTTCAGACCTAAATATATTCAGCCGTGTCCTATCAACTAAAATACGGAGTCAATAGCAATACTCATATCGTTCAGGTCAGTGACGTTAACTAGTGATAAATCATTTTGGGCTCAACCGAGATATGGCTGTGTGATGTATGTGTATCAACAGATGTCTGGGCCTTGTGTGTTTAGGCTTTATGAGACGTAATTTTCTACGGATCTAATGCTGAGGACAATACATTGTCTTGATTATATTCTGTAACATAAATGAGGTCGGCACATATACGAATTACATACGCATATAATAAGATACGTTCCTTTGCATTGAGACAGGCGTTTGATATTGAGGAAAAGTATTTAAAAATGACTATTTGTAAAGTATTTTACTAATTCTTCTCTGCAGAATCTATATTCCAAATCAGCGATAACTTAACGTTAACAACAATTAGTTTATTAAAACGCATACTCACAACTTTAATTTGTTTTAAAAAAAAAACGATTTTGCAAAAAATCTAACTATAGATTAGCGGAGCAGTTTGTATAAAAGCAATTGAATGGATACAAATATATTGGCTAGGGTATTTAAAACATTGGATAGAAAAACTGAAGTTTGGAATACAGAAAGTTTTATATTTCTCGCAAAGCACAAAATTAAATATAAAAATATTACATTGGTTATTTTTCTGCAATAAACCTCAAATCCATTTAAATTTCGCTTCTTACTATATAGCCTCAATACGTGTCATTCGCAGAAACGCTTAGCGAAGTAAAAACGAAACACCACCCAAGACTACAGACATTTTCACTTCACAGCATCTCTATAAGACGTGGCCATAAGATGTTACTTTAGGATTATATCCCCTCAGCTCGAGTAGATCTAAGGCGGCAATAAAAAAAGTAAAATTACAAATCGCTCGGGATGGTCCTATGCAAACAGTGGACGAGTACGATCCATCTTCATTTGAGCGCTTGTAAGCGTATTGAATTCATAACGAGAACGTTTCGAGGCAATCTCAATTTGCCGTTTAATGTTTCTGTATTTGAATTTGTATATCTGTATGGAAACACTCATGTTTATCTCGAAACAAATTAATGTTTATCAAATATTAGTAATAATAGAGATAGGCTAGTATTAAGTATGCAATAATGTTATTCTATTACCAAATGGTCGGCTTATAATTCTCATTTTCATTATAATTGTCTCACACAGTTAAGAAGAATCTTTGTCCAATTTTCAGACTAAGGAGGTAAACTAGATAAGGCCTTCATCTTATGTAAACACCTTTTCTTTATAATAGCATTAAAAACTGTTTCACAGAAAATAGAGGAGAGTCAAGTAGATACTAAGTACTACTTCAGCCTATTGCAGTCCACTGCTGGACATAGGCCTCCCCTAGTTCGCGCCAAACACTCCGGTTTTCCACAATACATATAATTAGGTACAAATAAGAAATAAAATACTGACGAAACTAGAACTTCTCTATTTTTAATTTACTTATCATTAAAGAACAAAAACTTTCAAGCTGCTGAAAATTTTCCACAAAATAATTTGTAGAAAAAATAATCAAAGTAACTGCAGGTTGAGGTGTCATCACCGTGCCCGCATCAGATTTACGATGACACGCCCATCTGTTACGGCTTACAGAAAACAGTTTACGATTACGAGGCGGTTAAAAACAACCATTACTGAAAATGTACGACACTGCACGCCTGGGGGAAAATTTCTTGGTCACGAAAAACGAACGTTAAAACTTACGATCGTCTTGTTATAACAATATGATCGTAAGTTTTAACATGAAATTATTATAAGTAGATTATTAAAATAATTTCTTTTGAATATAAAGTTACTAAAACAATTTATACAACAAAACTCCTCTTGAGAATTTAATTTAAAAAGCGCCTTATATTTAACAGGCCCAAATATGATAAAATTCTAGGCGGAGGTCGGGAAAGCGGCACAACATAAAACGCCTACAAAAAGACATTCAAATGACAAGATTTGATGTTAATGTCAGAATATAATCCTAGTATATAAATCTAGTTAAATAAAAATCCTAGGATAAATGATTGTATGGACTTTGTCTGAAATAAACTTATTATTATATTATTTATTATTATAATAGAATATTATTTTAATTAGAATATAATTATATACCTATTTCTTCGTAAGTTTTTATCGTAATCCTCAGCGTAGTTTTTAGCGGAAGAAACAACTAAAACATCTTTTCTAAAACCTAATAAAGTTTAAAAAAAATGAAAAATGAGCAAAAAACCTAGAGATTGCACAGCAAGAACAATGCGAATGAGCAATAATGAAAACTTGATAACAATACAACCAATTCCAAGCTCAGCGCAAAGCGAGCCTCGGACGCAAATCAAATTGCCTTATATTCTTCGTGCGGGTAATATTTTTTAAGGATTTTATGAAAGTGGTGTATTTTTCAAGAAAATAATTAATTGGTAAAGTTCTAATTATAAGCATTTACAATTAATCAAGATTGATTGCTATACCACCTAACTTTCTAAATGACTTTTATTCTGATGAAAATCAAAGACTAATTTTATTTTCGACGTTCCCTAAAAGCTACAATGTTCTGTGTTGGGAAGCTTTAAGGTTTAAACTAGTATCTAAATCATGTTCCAAATAAACTTTAGCCGCTTTGTTTTATGCAACCTGCAAGATCAACAACTTTAGAAAAGCAACATATGTCTTTAAAAAATAGACTATTAATTAATTAATTTCGTAATTTACATAAAATAAATAAAAGAAATATTTAAACGACATAAAATAAATTATAATATAAGTCATACCATTAATCATTATCTTTAATGGCATTATTACAAAAATAATTAATTAAAAATACTAATTAATGTATTCCAAATTAATAGGTTTATACTTCGAACTCGTAAAATGACGATAAAATATAAATAAATTATGTTATTTAGATTAAGTTTTGGAGGATCGGACCGAGTTATGATTAGATATGTTTGAACAAGTTTTAAAATCAGTACGTTGTATAAATATTTAGCCGGTTATCATAACGTTCAATGACATAAAGCAATTGCATGCAATTTGTATTAAATGAATACATGTATAGGTCTTTTTGGATTCATTTGTTTAAGAGTGTTGTATTAAACCACTAGAAGTCATAGGAAGTCATATAAAATAGAGAAATAAAAGAATTTTGTGGTCAATTGATTTGATCTTTCAAAAAGGGACAAAAGAGCGTTTTTTTTAATACATTTGTCACGCGTTATGTGACAAGACAGTGATAATTTTCGTCTAATAAATCGATAAACGCCGGCTGCATGCACGAAAAAGGATGAGTCGTTGTAGCGTTACGCTCATTGTGGCGTTACGCTCATTGTACGCTTGCGCCGCATCTATCTCTCGTCCATTCGATTGGACTATGCGTCCGAGGAGATGTTTTTTTATGACGTTGTCACGTTAAACTATCGTCCGTAAACCAACTTTACAGACAACCAAGTTTTTAATTATAATATTCTTGCATTTAAAATATGTATAAAATTTAGGCATGCTAAACCATAAACAAAGATAAGGTTTCATACTAATAACATCAATAACTTAAATTATAACTATAAAATGAGTTATGGACAATTACTACATAAGTAACTCAAATAATAACTGTTCAATGACAACTCATTAGGTTCAAGCTAAGAAGCCAAGTAAGCTGTAGAAATGAATAATTCAAATTCATTTTCTGTCATACAACGTGCGACAACGATATGAAACAAAAAAAAAAACTGACTGCTATATTTTCAAATTTCAACATCATTCAAAATCAAAATCAAAATAACTTTATTCAAATAGGCTTCAAAAGCAGCTTCGAATTGTCATCTCACAAATTAAAATTATAATTTTCATTAAAATTGAAGCTACCATCGATTCGGAATGTAGATTCAGCAGAAAACAGGCAAGAAACTCCGCAGTTACTATTTAAAAAAATAAAATAAACTGTGTTTTAATACAAAATTGGTAATATCTTGCATGAAATACAGCGTCACTAAATCTACACATCTTTATTATTTATGTAATCCTGCACCGATTACCGGCTGTTTTAAGGAGATCTGTGGTCAAAATTAGCCATAAATACATTTAAGATCGCATGTTTACTTATATCAAAGTAAATATTTACCCGTCGCACGAATCTTGTGTTATATTAAAAATATGAGTATGGGGAATTGAAATAGTTAATACAATATATCTGCTACATTTATCGTATAAAAATATCTTGTTTGATCTAAAATTAGAAAGGTGTGGTAATTTTTTCTTGTATTATTTGTTATAAGCAAGTCGAAGTGGCTCGAAGTCGAAGGGCTGTTCACCCATGTCGCAAGATCGATGGCCGTTAGACCAAACGTGTCCTGAAATGGAGAACGCGTGTTGGCAGACGCAGTGACGTCCTCCGGCCCGCTGGACCGACGATCTACGTAAAATTGCCGGTGTAGGCTGGATAAGGATTGCGGGGAAGCGGGATGTCTGGCGCAAACTTGGGGAGGCCTATGTTCAGAAGTGGATTGCAATATGCTTGTAACGTTATTCTAGCTACGTTGCTCTTAATTAAATCTATTGGAGATGTGTAACGCCATCTATTCTTTACTTTGCCAAAACTTCATAGCTTGTCGAATTGGCGAGGTTTAATTCTAAATTGCTCAATAGATGTCGCCGTTCTAATCCATAATTGTTTTAATAATTTAATAATATTGCTAAAATAAAATGAATTTAATTGTAGAATTACTAATACTCAATTTTTAAATTAATTTGCTCATAAAACTAATAATAAATAAAATATCTTAACTAATTATAAAAATACAGACTGGCTGTATGAACCATAGACGTTAAAACCTAGAACGCTCTCGAACGAAGGACAGGGTTTCTTGTCTCTGCTTTTGCGTTTTTGTCAATTCATCCTGGCTGCGGAAACTTCGAGGCCTAACCTCGATGCTTTTTCTTATTTAAACTACTTGAGGCCTAAACCTCTATTAACTTCTATTTAAATCATTAATAACTCGGATAAATCCCGCTGGGGTAAGTTTAAATGATATTTTCGTAAGTTTCCAATGATATTCACTGGTGTTCTTGAGTTTAAATAAAAAGATTAAATTGTATTTAGTATTTCTTAACGAGACGCTGGGCCTATAATTATGTTCTCCCTAACACGGAACCTTCTACGTTCCAGGATTTTCAGTTCAAGATTTTTCCTATTACCTATCCAGGATCTAAATCACTACTAACTTACAACTACCTACAAGTGGAATAAAGCAAGGGCTCTGTTACTTGTCTGGTTGGACTATAACCAGCACCTTGGACTACCGACGACCTTCTCAGCGCTGTCACCGTACCTAAGATCGACCTTGACGTCATCTGGCAGCAGCAGCACGGGATTTCGAATCCAGTATTAAGAGCGACAAGGACAAGGTTATCCTGAGAGATCAGTGTGAGGACTGCACACGGCTACATTATTGTCGAAGGAAGACACGAAGAGATGGGGGACCAACGTGGTTTCATGTCTCGTCAGTTTACACGCCGGGAGTAACAGGCCAGCCCTCTTATTTTTCTTTATTAAATTACTATCTTTCTAAATTCTATTTCTTATTTACCCACAGTACGATTTGCGATCTGAGTCAGCCGACGAAATAAAGGCTGAAATTAAGGTGCCCTCAGCGCCTTAATTCGAACCAATCTACTTCTATCTGTTCGCGTAACCTATTTATTATTTTTCTAACCTAGCTACCATAAACTACCTAAAACTACCACTTAAAACCCCCCCTAATTTTTCTATAACGCGACATGCTGAACTGACTGACTGATTATTTGTTTCTATTTAGTATGAGAACTCTCCTTTTGGCAAGAACCTCATCACATTTTAGAGTGTCATAGTCGCATTTTTGTGACCAAGCTGATGAAAAATAAGTGTTTGCTCGCAAACGAAAAAAAACCAACTTCAATTACATCGACAAGTAATACAACGTAATAAGACGAAAAATAGTCAAGTAAATACGCGGTATTAAAGATTACTCAAAAAGTTGTAATCAGATCTCGATCTAATTTAAACAAGACTACATGACAGGTATTAGCTTTCGATTAAAGTAAGAATCATCAAAATCGGTACACTGAGTAAAAAGTTATGCGGTATAATACAACGTATGTCGACGAAACAGTAGTCAAGTAAATACGCATTATTAGATATAACTCGAAAGTACTTGTCAGATCTTAATTAAATTTAAATGGGACCACATGACACGCAACACCTTTCAATTAAAACAAAATTCATCGATTCATCATTCATCCGATTCATCCGATTCATCGGTCCACCCAGTCAAAAGTTCTGAGCTAACATACATATTATAAAAATAAAAAATACAGTCGAATTGAGAACCTCCTCCTTTTTTGGAAGTCGGTTAAAAAAAGATTAAAATAAAATACAGATTTAAAAAATCTCATCACATATGTTTATCTGTTATCACCACTACTAGACATAGGTCTCTAAATATCTGAATATTTGGCGTATTTTTGGGAGACCGATATTGGATGATTGGTTTAAAAATACTCTACTACTTTTACTAGGATTACTTATAATTATTGATGCACACATCCTATGACCTTGGCAAACATATTTTTATACGTAAAAAATCATTTCGTACAACACACTTGTTTTGTATTTTATTTATAACATCAGTACCTATAGGTATAGATAACCATATAATTTACTATAAATCAAGCAGGCGTCTCTTCTATAAATACCTACTTTATTAAAATAAGTAAAAAATGTTATTTCTGAAGAAAAGTAAAAAATGTTATTTCTAAAGAAAAATTAAAAATAGTATTTTAGTACCTATTATAAATCCTCGACATTCGAGAGATTTAACTAAGATTTATTTACCTGAAAACTTAGTTCTCATAAGAGATAAACAAGCTCATAGCGAGTAAACAATATCTGAAACTTACACATTTCACTAGAATATACTTTAAAGCGCCGATATCTTGGTAAAGCTGTTACAGCAATTTTCCCAACTACTAAAATAGAGGAAAGATCGTGTTCTACTTATGAAAGTACATTATTACCATAAATTCACCTAGCGACGCTGGTTGATTAAGAGGGCGCGTAAAGCAAAATTATCAATCTGCTATTTGATTTTACATGAAAAATTCCGGACCAAATCTTAAAATAAAAATATATGACAAACTACGTGATATTTTCAAGACTATAGTCTAATCAAAAACATAAAATAATGAAATTTCCTCGATAAAATATAATCACGAAGTAACCTCTAATTTTTATGCGTTTTCTATTTATACTCGATATGGCTATGACCATTAAGACAAAAATTTGATAATTAATTACATTTAAATATGACTAAAGTCAATGTCTAGGCATTTAATGTAATTACTTTTAGTTTCGGAATTTTTTTTTTTTTTTTTTTTTTATTAAATATAGACCAGCGCTTGACTGCGATCTCACCTGATGGTAAGTGAAGATGCAGCCTAAGATGGTGCGCGCTTGCCTAGAAGACGCCTATTCACTCTCGATTTGAAGATATCCAGGTTATAGTTAGTTGGAAAAACGGAAGCCGGGAGCGCATTCCAAATTTTTGCGGTGCGTATCAGAAACGAAGAAGCGAAGCGCTTGGTACGAGTTCGTGGGATTTCAACCACGTAGCGGTGTAGATTCATACGATGCCTTGCGGTCCGATGGTAGAAGGGTGATGGCGGAACCAAATTGTGCAGTTCTTGAGCACACTCTCCGAAATATATCCTGTAAAATACGGATAGACAGGCAACCTTGCGCCGGTGTTCTAGACTTTGAAGTCTAGAGTTAACTAGTGATTCGTCACCGATGAGTCTTCTGGCGCGTCGATCCACAGAATCCAAAGCAGCAAGCTGGTACTTGGCAGAGCCATCCCACAAGTGGCTGCAGTACTCCATGCACGATCGGACTTGTGCTTGGTATAGAGTGAGAAGTTGTTCAGGTGTGAAGTACTGCCTAACTTTATTGAGGATACCAAGTTTCTTACCCGCAGTTTTTGCCTTGGATTCTATGCATTGTCCGAAGTTCAGACTAGACGAGATATTTATGCCTAGAAGATCAATACTATCGGTGATCGGTACAGATACACCTCGGAAAGTCGGAGTTAAGGGAAATGGACTCCGTTTAGCGCTAAAAAGACACGCTTGCGTTTTTAAAGCATTAAATTTGACCAGGTTGGCGTCACCCCAATCGGATACCTCTTTCAAAGCCAAATTTATGCGTTCGACCAGAGCCTCTCTATGCTCGAGAGTTTCAGCCCCACTAGCACGGGGATCGGACATGTATCTCTCCGCAACAGTGCTGTCATCCGCGTACCCAAAGATACCGGGCTTAAGAAGGTCATTAATGTGAAGCAAGAAGAGTGTTGCAGAGAGAACTGATCCCTGAGGGACACCGGCATTAACCGCCATCAGGTCAGACGAGGAGCCATCTAAGACCACTCGAAATGATCGTCCGCTCAGGAAATCTGATATCCAGTTACAGAGGCTGGGGGGTATTCCATAAGCTGAAAGCTTGCTCAATAGACTCCCATGCCAGACCCGGTCAAATGCCTTCGATACATCGAGTGAGACGGCTAGCGCCTCTCCGTGTTTATCCAAGGCTTCGCCCCAGATGTGCGAGGCATACACTAAAAGATCCCCCGTGGACCTGTTACGCCGGAAACCGTATTGCTGGTCCGACAGGAGGTCATGCAGCTCAAGATATGCCAAGAGCTTATTATTCAGTACACGCTCCAAAGTTTTACATAGTATGGAGGTGATCGCGATAGGTCTATAGTTGGCCGGGTCGGCCCGACTACCCTTTTTAGGTACAGGTTGTACGTTGGCAATCTTCCAAGCTTTAGGTACTTGAGCTGTTTTTAGAGAGAGGCGGTACAAGCGCGTTAGAACAGGAGACAACTCAGGGGCACATGTTTTAAGAACTCTTGCTGGTATCCCGTCAGGACCACTAGCCTTATTCACATCCAAGTTGCGGAGCACTCTCAAAACCACAGTTTGGTGAATACGTACTTCTGACATAACAGAGTTGGAAGGTGGATGTCTAGGCGGTGAGGCACTACCTGAATCAAGGAGCGAATTTTCCGCAAACAGATTCGCTAAAAGGTTAGCCTTGTCTGTCGCAGTAATGGCCAGTGATCCATCTGGTTTCAGCAGAGGAGGCAGCGAGGGACGGCAGAAGTTCATTTCAACCGACTTAGACAGCGACCAAAAAGCTTTACTACCGCTCGGATGGGAAGCTAATTTGGCTCCAATGCGATTAATGCGGTTGAAACGAGCCCTTTTAAGAACCTTTTTGTAGGACTTGGCTGCAGAGTTGAACGCTCTCTTCTTCGTAGTGATGTCCGGAGATTTAAGGGTACGGGCTTCAGTCCACGCTGCAAACGCTGAGTCCTTACGGGCTGCAGCTTCAGCACATTCTGCATTGTACCACCTAGGGATCTTGGCATCTAGTGATACGTCAGCATATGGAATGAAGTATTCCATCCCCTGACGTATCACTTCCGATATTTTTTGTTCACAGCTCGACGGATCACAGGAAGAGAAGCAAGTCCGCTGCCAAGGGTAGGATGCAAAAAAGTGTCGCATTTCATCCCAATCTGCCGACTTATATCGCCACACACGTCTGGTTCCGGTTGGACTGGTATCCAAAGGGTGAAAGTTAGATACTGACTTTACCACACAGTGATCAGATGTACCCAGGGGAGCTGCAACTGATACCGAAGACCGGTCTGGGTCAGTTGTCAACAGAAGGTCCAAACAATTAGGTGTATGGTCGTCAACGTCGGGTACTCGTGTTGCTTCTTGGACCAGCTGGGTGAGATCTAGCGACAGGGCAAATTTGAGCGCCTCTCTCCCGGCATGGTCGGTATTCTGGTATGGGAATAGCCAATCTTGATGGTGAGCGTTAAAATCCCCCAAAAATACCATTTGGGCAGCTGGATACCGACGTTGGACCGTGTCTGCCGTCTCACTGAGATAGTCAAACATCCGAGTCGTCTCCCGATCCCCACTGTGCGACCGATAGGAACAGGCATACACACAATCTGCTCCATGCCCGTGTCCAATAAACACCACATGATGGAAAGGTTAGGTATCTCCAAATTACGTAGACGCCGGCAGCAGACATCATTACGAGCATACATACAGACTCCAGCGCGAGATTTAAAGTTATGCTCGAGCGTATACCCAGGGTACTGCAGGTACGCTACGTCTGCGGGACTACCAATTTGCGTCTCCGTAAGAAAAAGTAAATGCGGCCTCTCAGTCTCCAGGTGGTGGTGGACTGCAATGAGATTTGAGTGCAATCCTCGTATGTTGGTGAGGTGCACTTTGAGAGAGAGGAGGTGCCGCCGCTGTTTAATGTTACTTTTTTTTCTGTTCTTCATTGATGTGGTCAAGAGGCGAATAGGAAGGGAAATGGCAGTTGTACGAGGCGCTACATCTATAGACTCCGACGATTCACACAGAAACCACACCGACGGACGGCTCGACCGGAGACTGCGGGGACGCCCGAACCCCCCAGGAAATCGCCATCGGGTCCTCTCACCGGTCGCCAACCGGCACGATGGAGGCCATCCCTGGATTTTTCGCTAGGTGGCGGGGCAGCCTTTCATAGGTGGCGAACCTACTAATTGGGCCCCCTACTGCCTGCGGTCGGCCAGCGGTGCACCGTGCTTCGGATCCCGCTACCCTCCAGATCGAGACGTCCGGCGCAGCGACTACGCAAATTGAGATCCTCTCACTAAACGCAGCGCAACTGTACATACCCACTCCCCTTTGTTTGGCTATTACGAGCATCGTTCCGGAACACGAAGCGCCTCACGGCACGACAAGTCATGTCGCAAGACGAGTCGCTTGGCGGCGCGTCTTTGCTCGATGGGTGGTCACACTAGCCACGGCCGAAGCCTACCACCTATGTTACTCGTTTTGCACCACCCAGGGGTCACGTGTAGGGTAAAGAGGGTTAAGACCTGACTTGGTACATCCTACGGACGCGAGTAACTCCGACCTCCATAATTTATATTAATTATAAATAAAAGAATTATAAATAAAATAAGATTTTTGTCGTTTTTTACATTCGTAATGCGCTCAAAACTATATCGTCTATCGCACTCTGACACGAGGCTTTGTGTATATTTTGTTTCATCGGGCGCGCGGGTGAAATCTGATTTTTTGCTCGCCTTATGCACGCTCTTAAGCTATTATATGGAGAATGAGCCCAAGCATGGACAGCCAGACACAGACTGACAGTGGGTCATTACAAGCTAATCCAATCAATGAATAAAATTTGTATTATATAATAACAGTGGGCAAACAACTCACTACTGGGTGAAAGAAAACCCTCATATTATATGTCTTAAGCTGACTCGCCTCCACAATGAACCGTACGTCAAATCTTTAAAATAACATTAAAATGATTACAGATCTATTATTAAATCAAGTCTAGCTTTTTTATACGTAATACTAGCTTCTGCGCGCGACTTCGTCGGCGTGGACTCCGCTCCTGTTGGTCTTAGCGTGACGATATATAGCCTATAGCCTTCCTCGATAAATGGGCTATCTAACAATGAAAGAATTTTTCAAATCGGACCAGTAGATCCTGAGATTAGCGCGTTCAAACAAACAAACAAACAATCAAACAAACAAACTCTTCAGCTTTATTATATTAGTATAGATCAGTGGTCGGCAACCTTTTGGTAGGCAAGGGCCACGAGGTGGCCAAATAAACTAAAGGCGGGCCGCACTTATGATTTAAACCCTAGGGCCTAGACTCTACCTGATACCTACATATAATTGGTCATATCCCATAGAAAAAATGAAAATGCTTTTAAAATTTTTAAAACATGAAATTTAATACGTACACGTAATACTTACATTATACAGCACAACAGCATTTTTGTTGTATGGATTTTTTTTATGGATCTAGCTGCATTTTCTACCCTAATTCTAAAGTACTCAGATTTTTGCTAGCAGCTCTACATTTTGAGATATGAAGGGTAGCTTTTTTTGTCAAAAAGACATGGTTTCCCGTCATATAACAATTTATTTAAACAACATTTTCTTTTATGTAACTTTCTTGAATAAGTTGGAGTTTTACTACTATTCTGGATAATCCAACAGTAGTCAGCCATCATACTTTCATCCCAATAGCCCTGGTAGCACTCCTCCATGAAGCGAATATCCTGATGAAGCGTTCTCCCTGCTTCTCGCTTACATGTCCAAGATTTACAGAAAATCGATCAAGGTGGCTATAAATGAAATGCATCTTAATGCTCATGTTGTATCCAAGGTGCTGAACGTATAATGGTAACTGCTTGACGTGGTCAGGAAAGTCGACGGACTTCTTATTTCCAGAAAAGTTTTTTACAAGCCAAAAAAACTAATTCCAGGTATTTTTTCAGCAATTGTCATACTTTCAGTAAAATTTACATCGTTTATTAATTTTCTAATTTGTGGTCCTTCGAAAATTCCAGCTTTTAAATTCTCAGCACTCAATTTTGGAAACGATCTGGATATACAGTGGCGTGCAAAAGTTTTGGACCACCCTGTTTTTTTCCATATAACTGACAAAATTTGTGTGTTCCACCATTATTATGGGAATGAGAGTAAATATATTTGTTTTCAAACATGCATGTTTATATAATAGCGTGTTTTAAAATTTATGAAAAATATAATGTCCAAAAATCTTGCGCAGTAATGTCCGGCGAACTCGTGAATTATGGTGACCCAATACTATTTTGCACACGGCCGAAAATAATTTCCCGTGGTAGAAAAAAAATATGCCGAAAAAATAAATAATTTATGATGTTATTATCTAAATCTCGATATTCTTAAACTGCTCAAATGATTAACGAGTGCAGGAATGAAATATTTTATTAATTATACGAAAAAATCAGGGTGGCCCGAAACTTTTGCACGCCACTGTATGTACTGAGATATACGAGTACTTGGTAGGGGTTTTAATGTATCAGTTGAATGAGACAGGTTAGTAAGTGAAGGTACAGTAGGATAAACCTACTTGAAATGATTTTGGGGGTTAATTCCTGTTATGTTTACAACGCAGAAATAACAGTCGTAGTGGTGGCTCGACTGTTCACGCCAAATCATAGGACTAATGAGGTTCAAGGGATCCCTCTTGTTATTTTTCCATAATCGCAAAAACTCCACACAAGTTTTACACACTATATTGGGTATCCAGTGCTTGTTGTTTGTTTCCAATGGCCGTTGATAGTACTCCATGTAAGCATTTTTTACGAAGTCTGACACACTTAAACAGAATTTTTTGAATGTATAATTGCCACAAATGTAACAAAATCTATTTGGATTGTTTACACAGGTCTTTCTAGACGCATGTTGTGATTGATCTACAATGTAATGACATTGCAGATCAATCACGTTCATTTGTAAATGACTCGGTACTTCCTGAATATCACAGGAAAAAGGGGTTTGCAAAAATCTTCTTTGCTTGAAACTTTTCAAACTCACCAAATCTGTAGCTGAATGAAAAATGTCACATCATATATCTGCCAGTTTCGTTTTAATTCTACGTGTTACGCGATCGCGGTTCGTTCATGCATTTATTTTGATATTTATAACTTATTTACAACACATTCGCGGGCCGCAAGTAAGACCTCCGCGGGCCGCATGCGGCCCGCGGGCCGCGCGTTGCCGACCACTGGTATAGATTAATTTAAATGATTGATGGATCAGTTCGCCGAAAAATTATAACTTTTTTCATTACCATTAAAGGACATTGACCTTTTCACTATAATAAATAACGTGTAGAAAAGCTAATATCGCGAAGTGGTTTGACAGTTATAGCAGAATATAAAAAGTAAAGAATAAAGCACAAAGTGCTGAAGCTTATTCTGTACAATAAGAACAGGCGAAATAGCTGCGACAAAAAATCGCTTTCGAGGGGTAATTGTTAAAAACCGTCGCTATGTTATATACATAATTACATAGAAATGTTAGGTTGATATAAATGTAGGTAACGAAATACGCCATATCGCACATTAAAAAGATAATTAGGAGATTTAGAATGGATAGGTTCTTAAACTGGTAACAGTCAAAGCAAAAAGGAACAAGAAAGAGGGTAAATAGATTTTCTCTGTTCTTTTTATCAACGTCTACTTTTAAAACGAGAAACTCTTGAGTTTTTTGAAGACCCTTCTCAGAAGAATAAATTCGGAATCGTAGGTTCACATTTACTATAATCCATTTATTAAACAGTTATATAAATAGTTATATCAATAGTCTGCATAGCGATCATTCACAAGTACTTTTCAAGCTTGAATAGTACAGTAGTATAGTAAAGATATTTAAAGATTTTACTAGAAATATGAACAAACATCTAACAAACTATCGTGTTACCAACTCGTTAATCAATTAGGTATTTAAATTATCTGTAAATATTCTACATTCATATTTACTATAATTCATTTTCATATTTTAATATCAAGAATTCCGTTTCGTCGGGTACATCGTTCCATAGCTTTATGGCTAGAGCACCGACACGGTATGTCGGGGGTGCGGGTTCGAATCCCGCTGGATCGAAATTTTGATATGATAATAAAAAAACATTTTAGAATGTCCGCATGTGCGGGAAACACAAAAATAAAAATAATACGAATTATAATTCATTTATTATAGACTAATATAATTATAGTTAGTCAGGTGACAACGCAAAAGTACCTTTGATGTTTGTTCGAGACAAAAAAAAATTAAAATATTTTGAAGCATCCGAAATATTGGTGAAAAATAAAGTACCGGCTACTATACGTCTATGCCGATTTTTGATAGCTATTCGCTATGTGCGAAGTACATGGTGGGGGTATAGTAGAGCGATCGTAGCGCTTGTCGTGGCAGAAATACGCAACAATCCGGGAAAGTAAAGTCAATTTGCACGGAGTTTGTAATAAATAAAAAAATTCAAAATGCCTAATAATAGATGTTGTTGTGTTGTGAACTGCAAAAATAACGACACAAATAGTCGGTGTAAATTCTATGTATTTTCTACATTGGACTGGAAATTAAATCAAAGAAATAAATGGATAGATGCCATAAAAAGAAATAAGTAAGCGAAATAACCTTAAATTATGATCAATTTTATTTGCGCTATATTTTATGTGATATTTATTATTGTCTTTATTATTTAAGTGTTGATGGGTCGCCATGGTATCCCAAACCTGACGACACAGTTTGTAGTGAACATTTTATGGGAAACAAAAAATCAGACGAGGAAGAAAGTCCGAGTTATGCTCCCACGATATTTCCTGAAATATATCGAAAGAGGAAGGTTAATGATTCACAGGTCCTAGCTAGATATACACGCTTGAAAAAACGAAGAACCACAAAAGTCTCAGATACCACATCAACTCAAATAAAAATTGAAGTCCCTTCTTCCCCTCTTGAATTAAATCAAACTCAACCTCGTAAGGTCGATCAAGGATGTCAAGTCAATATGTTTTCTGAATCGAAATTAAGAGATACAACCTTTATTTGTATTAGATTAATTTACAGTGATCACTGTGATGCTGAAATCCAAGTAGATATAGCAACAACATCAAGAATTTTAATGACAAATAATTCAAGAAAGAAAGATAAAAGCTGTTGCACTGACAAAAAATCGTATATATTTTTTATGCACTGTTTTAACTAATTTCTTTAAAAATACCACTTGTCGTCTTTTTATTTATCTTTAATCTACTATATTTACTAGAAAGCAATAAAATACTGACATGTTATTATTTGGCATAATCCCGGAAAGTTGCGCATTCTAGGTGGCGCTACTGTCGTGCACATAGCGAATAGCGAGAGCTTCCGAAAATTACCCCGCAGATGCAATTAGGCTAAATGCAGACGTAAAGGCGTTACGACACGCCCGTACAATGGATCCTTTTTCATTCTACGCTTTGATGTTTGATGTACATTAAGATTTTAAATCGTCGGTTTTATTTTCACGATTGAGTCATCACTTTGTTATGTGTTCTGGAAGGAAATTGTAAAATTTCATTTCGATTTTTTTTTTTTGATATATTGAATATTTAACGAGCAATGTTATAGTAACAACAGTGAAATGTTAAAGTAACTTTTTCTGATTTAATTTAGTCAAATACTAGCATAAATAATGTTTGACACTTCAATTTAATTATAATTATTATAATTTTACAGAACGAATTTGCACGTCGTGTTTGCTTTAATATGGTTGTAAATTTAGAAATGTAGTACTTAATTAATAAAAAAAACTGTAATGCTTTATAAAATGTAACAACTGCTAACAAACCTTCCAACCACCCGTCTTTTTACTGTTTTCTGTTGTGTGTCATAA
Organism: Melitaea athalia; assembly: GCA_905220545.2. Taxonomy (NCBI): domain Eukaryota; kingdom Metazoa; phylum Arthropoda; class Insecta; order Lepidoptera; family Nymphalidae; genus Melitaea; species Melitaea athalia. The sequence continues at coordinate 4,193,458 of HG992179.1, forward strand.
TCTATATATCTCTCTATATCTATATAAATGAATCGCTGAATGTGTTGCTAAGCGCAAATCTCGAGAGCAGCTGAACAGATTTCGTTAATTCTTTTTTTATAATATTCCTTGAAGTACGAGGATGGTTGTTACGGAGAGAAAAATTTTAAAAATTCCCTGAAAAAGTTTAAAAACAACAAAAGTTAATAGAGGAGGGGTTCCGTGAAGGATAAGTATAAAAAATTAATAAAAAAATTTGAATCGACTGTTAGGCGGTACGAAGTTCGTCGGGTCAGCTAGTACCTAATAAAAATGAATGTTGCTAAGCGCATAACTGGAGAATGGCTCGACCACTTCGGCTTATTTTTTTTGTATGTTCCTTAAATCCCACAGAAGGTTTATGTACAAAAAAAGTCTATATAATAAAAATGAATGTTGCTAAGCGCATAACTGGAGAAAGGCTCGACCGATTTGGCTAATTTTTTTTTGTATGGTCCTTAAAATCCCACGGAAGGTTTTTATACTTAAAAAAAAACATAGACAGAACGAAGTCTGTCCGGGCAGCTAGTAAGTAATAAAAGAAACATAGTGAAGCGCGTCTTACAGACTGAAGTTCAAATAGAAACGTTTTGGTTACGGAACCCTACAAATTATAAGTGGTAGTAAAATGAATATTCAATTTATTTTACAACTAGCTTGGACTAGCTAGCTAGCGTGGACTTCGCTCCTATTGGTCTTAGCGTGATGACACATAGCCTATAGCCTTTCTCGATAAATGGGCTATCTAACACTGAAAGAATTTTTCAAATCGGCCCAGTAGTTCCAGAGATTACCGCGTTCAAACAAACAAACAAACAACCAAACAAACAAACTCTTCAGCTTTATATATTAGTATAGATTTTAAGCGAAATTGCTATAATTTTACTGTCAATCACGTAACACCAGAGTCTTTAGTATTGTAAAAATTTATTATTAGAACCTAATACATGTCAAATAGCAAAAATGCTAACATCATAACATAGGAGTTCTAAATGACATGTCTTAAAGCAGACAGCTCGAAGGGATATATGGCCTTACAATAAAAACCAAATGAAAAATATCGTCTTAGTGTGACGTTATTTATATCTCAATACCGTTTTATGTTTACATGCAATACGAACGTAAAATATTTAATCGATTTTTTTTACTTTGAGACGTAGGCACCATAAAATAAATATGCAGAACCATCTGATTCACTGAAATTGATACTTAAACGAGGAATGTATTGGTATCTTTCCTTATCCTATTTTGTATGACGTGGATTTTTATTTTGTGTAACCAGATGGCTCACGGGTGCATTCATGTTTAATTTTAACATTTGTCTAGTTTGTCGCGATATGCGAGGTGTTTTTATAGCCTAAAACCATACTTCACATAAATTAGTTGTTCTTTCAAATTTAAAAAAGGTACGTGTAATACACAATCTCTTCATAAAATATTGTATTTTCATGTTATTCACTGTAATTGTACAATAAAGCGATAAGAACACTTGTCGTTCAATACGAGTACACTAAATACTATTAATATGTATATCACGATTCAGCCTGTAGCAACCCACTGTGGGCATAGGCCACTTTTTCCGTGTAGGAGAAGGTTCAGAGCTTAATCCACCACGATGCTCCACTGCGGGCTGGCGGATATATTTCTTAATTGAAATTGAAAACATTTATTTCACCATAAGGTGATACACACACTTAACGAAAGTCAAAAAAAAAAAAAAAAATCATTTACAAAAAAAAAACTAAACAATGATAAAAGAAAGTTAAGGTAGCAAAATATCAAACAATAAACTAACAATATATATCTTAGTACATTACAAACTTAGGTAATGTACCCAGTGTTATAAGCAACCTTAACTAAGTCAAAGATTACAATATTACATTACTCAAAATTTATAATGTCTCGGTAAACATTACCTATCTATTATATCCTCGGCTTTATTAAATATTACAATAAATAACATAATGTCCCTAGTGTAGACCGAGAGAAAAAAAGCCGGAGAGAAAAAAACTCTCGGTACTCTTTTAAATGGTAATTCTCGGTACTCTTTAATATGAGTAACAATTTCTATCAGGTGTCTATGATGACAACCGGGACCGACAGCTAAACGTGCTCGCCGAGGCAAGGTGGGGAGACTCACAAGGACAGACAGATAGGAAATAAATATCAGCACAAATACAAATATCCATCCAGAGCGGGAATCGAAGCAGGAATCGCCTGGGTTTGAGCACATACACGGCACGAGCATCACTACACCACAGTGATGTCTATATATATGAATAGATATATATACAACATTTAAACAATTATGTACACGTACGTACAAGATGTAATAACGTTTTGTAATGAATATTTAAATAGTATTTACGTGCTTAAATAGTAAACCGTGTCATAGAAATAGCACACATAAATGTAACCGCATACAAAATAAATTTTCTTTCTAACTACATTTCTCCGTGAGGCGGAAATTGCATTTGGAATGAAAAATTAAAAGAAACTTGTAGCAACATCTGTCGTGGTTATCAAATGTTTTATATTTATGGTGAATCCATATTAGTATTGTAAACTAGGCGTTACTTGCGGTTCCGTTTGTATCGAATTTCCTTATATGTTAGGTAGATATTGTTACATATAGCGCATTTCCACTTGTAACTAATTCTATCGATTTTGAGACAAACATTTGGAGAACGGAACGTATTGTATATGTTTTGTTATTGTTCAAACTTTTTCAATAGTGTTACATTACATGACAAAAATCTTAAATAGCACATCAGAAATTGAATGATTATGGCGTGTCTATGACTGGTGAGAACCCAATGTCCCTAAAAAGCCGACCAAACGAATCACCTAATATTACGTAAGTTTTACAAACGTGTATTGGTGGTATCCTTCGATCGATACCGGTCTCGGTATGACATGGTTGTTAAACATGACATGGTTGTTAAACATGACATGGTTGTTAAACATGACATGGTTGTTAAACATGACATGATGTTAGTCGGGAGGACTCATTTAGGCCGCCAGCATTTGGCCTATCAGCTATCTCCTCCAACGTCTCCGCAAAAATGACGATATCGTCGGCGAAAGGAAGGTGAGAGAAGTATTTGCCGTTGAAGTTGATGTCTCATCCAAACCAATTCCAGGTCTTAAAGACATCCTCCAGGGTAGTGGTAAACAGTTTCAGTGATATTACATTACCTGTCTTACCCAGCGACAAAGGAAAATGGGTCTTGTTCGCTGATCTTGGATCGTTTAGGAGTTTAATTAGATAAGCGTTAACTACATCATACTCTTAGTAGTATTGACGCAAATCTCGATTTAAATAGCTAATAAACTATCATTTACAAAGTAACATCAAAAACGATATAAGCATTAGTGTTTGTTTGTAAGCTATTTCAGTTTTATTGAAGCCGTCGTAAATATTATGTACAATGTCCTTCAGGCTTTACGAATATTCCCGTAGACCACATTTACACCAAGTGTGATTTATTACAAACAACTATTTCAATATATCACCAATAACATCATCCAAGCTTGTGTAGTACGAGCTTCAATTGTACAAAACTTCACGTCATTCATATGAAAACGTGTAGAAGTGTTCAGAAAATAAATATCTCATATAACATAGTAATTAATTTAGAAGTACTACAAATATTTTAATATACATTATTAAATAAATTTATGTAAATGTTAAAAAAATTATTAATGTACTTGTCTGTAATTATACGACTACGCTACGCTAATGGCACTTTTCATTTAAAAAAAAACTTAAATATTTCCATTTAATTAGAGCTTATAGTGTCCTTGTGACAAAATTGTACGCTACTAATTGATGTTAAATATATGGTACGTGAAAATATAATTGAAAAATTACACCGGAAAAATGTAGCGTATTAATTTGCACTGTTTTAATTAAAAGTAATAAAAAACTACGTTTAAAAAAACTGACTTCCAAAACTAAAAAGCAAAAAATAATTTATTACAAATGTAATTTGTTACATGTTTTCTTATCCAAACCTACTTACTATCTAAAATTAAAATACTATAATATATAAGTGCTACCTATTAGAGGTTTCAAGCCGGTGCCAGGCACTAAACAAAATAAAACTTAATATTATAAACAGCTTAAATTAATACTGGTTAACTACTGTATTTGTATATATTACTTAATGTAAACAAATATATTTTTTAGGCCTTAATTGCTCAAATTTGTTACATACATATAGCAAATAGCGTACTTAAACCACCACAGCCTTATTTGCCAAGCAATTTAAAGCCATGCAAAACAGAAACTAAAAGAATGAAAAAAGTATAAATATAAGCCAGCATATTAACACACAAAAAACAGGTACATACACGCATTATACATATTTAATAAAGATATTAATTTTATAATTTAAATATATGATGTGTTCAAATTTATCGCAACTGTATCCCGGACTACGATCGGCCGGAAGTTTGGCAAACGTATTCAAATAGTACAATATTGTTCAGTTAACATTCTATTAAGCTGTAAAGCAACATTGTTGTGAACGATCTACAAAGCGAATTTACATCCGCTACACTATGATACGAGTAAATTTACGTTGAAAATATGTAACGCTTCTTCTTGTACCAAAAACGACGAGATGACGCTAAACAAAGACGGTATAAGTAGTTCCAATTTTCGATTATTGAATTACCTAAATTATAGCTTTTTTTAAATGTCGGTGTTACTGTTTACGCCTTTTTTTGGAAATATTAGGATATAAATTAGAATCACTTTTTTACGGAATTTTAATTTTCTTTACTAGATGGACTAAGTCCTATCCTTATCCTACATGAAGAAAGAGGAGTAAACCCAGCAGTGCGACGTTGCAAACTGAATCATATATCGCACATCTTTACTAGACGTTTACCGAACTGATGATTTAACGTCATTTATTTTATTAATGATGTGGCATCATTAGAAACTCAAAATACCAGCTGCTTCGACTTATCATCCAGGGCAAGATCCAAGGCAAGCGCAGTGTGGGTCGTAGAAGAACATTTTGGCTGAAAAATTTACGCCAATGGTTTGGGAAAAGCACCCGTTCGTTATTCAGGGACGCGGTATCAGGGGTACAAGTTGCCAAAATGATCGCCGAACTTCGTGAGAAGATGGCACTTTAAGAAGAAGAAAAATTTTATTAATCGCTTGTAGGATAAACATGGTGTTTGAAACCGAGGGAAGGGCAATTTAGAAGCCGTGAATAGTGTTTAATTAAAAAAAAATTCTATCGTTACTTATCGGATATAAAAAAGGATACGAAATGAAATATAGTTCGCGACTTTTATCATCCACTTTATACTTAACAAGATAAGTCAACAATAAAAGACGGTTTCAAAATAGGTCGAATGAGTTATGACAAAATCTCATAAATCATCGACAATAACTGACTACCTTCATCCATTTAGTATTGGTCAAGAAAAAATCGTAGATGGATGAGAAAAAAGTGGTTTATTCCATTAGCTAAAAATAAACTAGACGAAGTTTGCGCTAGTCATATTTCTCCTATATTTTTATTTCTTAGGATCTTAGTTTGTTATAAATCTTGCTGATATCAAATGAAATCAAAAATACTTTCGGATAAAAAAACTTTCAGACTTGAAGCTATTAATTCGGAATGTAGATTCTGTGAAGAAAAAGTTGCAAATATTTCACGAGTACCATAGTAACAAATCTATATATACGAGTATAAATATACAGGAGATAGATAGATTTGACTCATTATATTGTCACAGCATAAATGTAAGTAGCTATAAAATATTTTATTCAGCATTCCAATTACAAATTACAAAACATACTCATTTCTTTTGCAGAAAATATTTTCGACGATTCGAATATTAACGATATTTATATTCGACATTTTACGAAACAAATTCACTTGACAATGGTAAAAATCCCTAATTTAAAAATATTTTTTGTTTTTTTTTTCTTTCGAAAACAAACTCTTGATACAAACAAAATAATATGTTACTTTGTTTTCTAAAATTGTCTCAAATTATTGCAAGACTTAAACGTAGAATTTATTCCGAAGTGAAAATTTCGCCTCAGCATCCGAAACGTATCCATTAGTATAATCTGACGTTCGCTCAAATCATGCAATATGTACGCGTACGGTCTTAGATTTATGAAATCCGTTCGCAAATATAATCAGAGTAGTCACATCTAAGTGACTGTGAATAAATTATTCGCATTTTTCTCTAGGTGAAAAATAGCTTCTCATTCCCATGAACGGCTCCATGTCTCGTCAAGGTGAACGCGTGCCTTGCGTCCGACGAAGACAATTTATCGTGAGACTCGACGTTTAATTTTTATTAGTATGTCTTTAAAGTTGTAGCTTTAACTTAATCGAATCCATAAGTTCGTGTAGTTGTCTTGGTCACGTTCTCAATTAACTTTTTTCAATTATCTTTTTTAATTTAGGGTTGTAAAAGACTTCATTAAAGTTACGACATAATCGGAAAACTTTATTACTATGTACTGTACTGTAGCGTTATAGTCTGCAAAAATTTCCATTATTGGATAAAAGCATTTTTGTTAAAGAGAACGGATAGAGCCTAATCCGCTATGTACTCCCTTAAAGATTTTTTTTGAGATATCTTTCATAATATTATGTCTTTTTATGTAACAGATTCAGTTAATGATAACAATTTTAATATTTCGTTTATATTTTTGAATGTGAACTTTCAATCTTCTTTACGTCCCATCAACGGTCACCGCTGTAACTGGCATAACAAACTTCAGAAGGCTGCATAATAGTTTGTGCGGAGCAAAGTACTTACAGCTAATGCGACGTAAGAAACGCGAAAACGTCCAATTTCTACTGACCTCCTCCGATGACCCAATAACGTGAACTTGTGACATACCTCGCGATGGTGCTTAGGGCCTAGTTATGATGGCGAGTGCAACAAATGTTGAATGAGGTAATGAACTAATTTGTTGTTGCCGTAATGTTCCCCTCAAATCTTGCCGAGCTAAATGACCCCAACGTAAACATAAGGACGTCAATTCGTAATGAGGTCGATTTTTTCGCGTCATTTTGTTTACCCGTCGCTTCTATGTAAATGTTATTGTGTATAATATTGTTAGTATAACGTTGTAGCTATAACTATATTTTTTGTGTAAGTATTACGATATTATAAACATATTTTGGACGTTACTCAAAATTTTACAAGTTTTAAAATTTACAAGAACAATAACTTGTTGGTTTAAAGAGTTACTTATACAAAATGCATTTGTTTGAGTTTTCTAATAAAATCAAGAAAATGAATTTGTTAAACATGTATTCTTCTTTTACATCAACAATAAGCTGACGATTAAAATGAAATTTGTTATAGTAGTAGTAGTGAAATTTGTTATAGTAGTAATGAAAAATTTGTTATAGTAGTTTGTATAGTTCGAGATCAAAATAAAATATAGCCTAGATTGTACCATACTTTGACGTCAGAAGTAGCATGTAGGCGAGAAGTTCGTTTAAGAATGAACTGAACTAAAATGAATCAGCCAGCAATAGTCGTCGACGTGACAGCAATGACGCCGCGTTGGCGCAACGGTCACAGCACTGGTTTGTGGTTGTTGCGCTGGCAGTTACGGGTTCGATCTCTGCACATTACAAACAATTGTATTGGACATACAGATGTTTGCCGTGGTCTGGGTGTTTGTGCAGTACTTGTGGGTCTCCCCACCGTGCCTCGGAGAGCACGTTGAGCTGTCGGTCCCAATTGTTATCATAAGCACCAGATAGCGATCGTTACTCATAGTAGAGAATATATCCGCCAACCCGCATTGGAGCAGCGTGGTGGATTAAGCTCCGATCCTTCTCCTACATGGGAAAAGAAGCCTATACCCAGCAGTGGGATATTACAGGCTGAAGCGTAGCGCGTAGCGTGATATAAATGAACGTTTAAAAAACATGTTAACGTCCGGTTTTTGGATTAAGTCCTTGTTATAATTTAGGACAAGAGAAAGTAGAAATTAAATTTAACTCAACATAAAGTAATTTGAACCATTTAACCATAGCATTATTGATTTTTAACATCCACATAAATGGACCACATAATAATACACAAGAATGAGGTATGAAACAATGTCGATGCAATAAGAGCATCCATATTCAAGTCCAAGAGCATATTAATGATGCTACAGCGACCCAACTGCGTTAGGGCAAAAAACAACTACAATTGCTCAACCCTCATTAACCCTTTGCTCGAGAGCGCTACCTAGAAACCCTTGAACACAGTAAAAATATTACCCGGAAATTGCATTGTTTGTTCTACTTCACTTATCCTTTACTTTGTGAGTCTGATTAAGATAATTGCTCGGTGTTCAGCGTTACTTTTGATCTTCGTACGTTTAAGCTCTAAACTTTTCAGATGTAATTCACTACCCTTCTCGTTTAAACGATTTTTAATAAATTTCTTGGTGTGGTTGAAAAAGTTGTTTTACTCGTATTTGTAAAACTGTTACAGGCAAGTTAACGATATGTCATTGGACCCGGCAGTTTTCATAGAAACCTGATAGCAATCGTAGTGGATAGCTTTATCCAGTGGAGCAGCGTGGTGAATTCATCTTTTCTCACATAGGGTGAAGAGATCCATTTAATAGTGCTTAACAGACGCTTGATCAGATTAGTGTTAATGTTCTTTGACAACTCAGTTCAGCACTACTTTTAAATTACCCGACTACGGCAAAGCCAAAAAGAGGGTTATAATTTTAGCAGTCTATGTATGTATGTACATACATATGAATGTATATACGTATATATGTATATTTATATGCTCCCTCATATCTCCCAAACTACTTATTATATTTAGGCAGACTAGGTATCACTAGAAGCGTCTTAATTGTCCGCTGGTTATAGGCTATATGCTGTTACATAGTATTGAATTCGGAGCCCTCTAAAGGATATAAAGTGACGTACTAAATTTGTTGGTACAAAGACATTTGACAGCATGGGCTTAAGAAATTTAAGACAAAAAATATACATAAAGCTTTTATAAGCCTTAATAAAAAGGACAGCTAAATTTATTCAAATTTATACCAAAATTATAATTGAACATTAGCGAAATTAATTTCAAGTTTTTAAGCTTAGGGCTAACGAGAGAAAATTTAAAGGGAGGCCTCATTAAAGTTTTCTTGTTCTACAATACCTATAGTCATTATGTTAGACATAGAAAGAAAATCAAGCTTGTTAACTATAGGCGCTGAAGCGTACCTAACGGCTGTTGAAAACGTTTTAAACTTGCGTATCATGTCATAGGAGACTTCAAGTTTTTATGAACAACGTATGACATTTTAAAATAAGCTTAAAAATATTAAAAATACAACAAATCTATGTAAATAAAATGGAACTGGCGAAAAGTGCGTTCCAGCATCCATCCAACTTCTTTCTTCGTACGACTACACCAAATTGTGATTTTGAAAAAAGATTTTTTTGCGTTCGTTATTGTCAGGACAAGGTTTATAATTATAACAGAAAATAAAAAAAAATGAGGAAATAACGTAGGGCGTTTTTTTTTTTCGAAGTTGAAATATATCAAGGCAATTAATTTCATTTCTTCTATTAACACGACCTAACAAAAGATGAATTAAAATTTAAATTCATAAGCATTAGTTTGACGTATTTATACAACCCTCCCCCCTCCCCCTTTATTATATACAATATATATTTGTATATAAAAATATATAATTATCGCAGTAGATATGTTACAAGCAGTCATGAATACTAAACATGACAATTATTGCGATAACTTATTCTCGTATATTTTCATCTACGGTAACACATTTAAAGCATAACTAGGTATTATATATGTATTCTTTGTATTGTTTCTTTTTTTTTCCACTCCATTTATAGAAATGGAACTCATGTTCCTATGATTTTAAAATTTATGTTTTTAATGTAGATGCAATTTAATGCACGATTTATTTAAATCGCTGATTCTTATCACTTGTTCCAGATCACAAGATCTTCAGAGAAAGCCCCTCCGACTGAAAGCAAGTGTTTTAATGAAGCAAAGTTGGTGAATGTGCCTTTGATACAATTAGGGGCGAATTTTAAACAAAAACTTGGCACTTTTGTACGTCAACAGTTATTAAAGATGTTAGCTGTGTTTTGTTCTGATGAAAAAAATTAAAAAAAAAATTACGGTTAACACCGTTCGCCTATTGTTTGCTTCGAGTATTTTAAACTAAGCTGGCGAGTGACAAATTCAAATTCATCTTTATGTTGAAAAATATTTCAATGGAATTATAAGAAATGTTCAATTTGTTGCGAATATTGCGTTTAATTAACTCAAGAAAGACGAACATTTTTTGTTCAAACTTTGTTTAACGTTATTTTCAAATTAAAAATAGAACTTGTTTTTGTTTCGTTCACATTTAGAACATTATCAAGCATTAATCTAACATGCTTTGATTTCTAACTAATATTAAAAATAAAATATATTATTTTTACTTTGATATAACTGAAGAGGTTTTATATCATCAATTTCTATCATCAATATCATAGCGGTATTGTAGCGGTAAAAGATATAAATATTAACACGGACGGAATCACAAATGGTATGTAGGATAACCACAGGATAACTGAAACATTTTGAAAACAAACGGTAATTCAATAAATTATTATTACCTATCCTTATGATAATATTTATAGACAATTTGAGAAAAATAAAAGGAAACCGTGTCAGAAATATGATACAAAAATAAAAAAATATATATTATATTTATATAAGCGAGCGCCGTGAACACATTTACTACGTACGTACGTATTGAAAAGCTTTTAGTAAAATTGTTTCTGTACGATGAAAAATATTGCTCCATTATTTTGATCTTATTAACATCATTTCGACTTAACGTGGGCAAGTTTACCGATTCTCGCTTCCGATCTCGAAGATACAATGAAAAATGCTTAAGACTCTCAAAGTATTAAGGGAAATGGGATTATCTTTTATTTATTTTTTAATATATCTTCTACTTGGGGGTTTTGTCTGGATCGAATGGATTAGTATTTATGTATAAAAGAATATTTTTTGTTTTGTTTTTTTGTTTCGTTACGAGTGACAAGCCCACGTACGATTCACCTGGTGATTAGCAGTTACCGTAGTGTATAAATGCCTACAAAATCAGGAACAACGCAAGCGCCTTACTGACACTAAACCCGTTTCGACGCTCATCCCCAGAAGCTCTGAGTACCTTACAATAGGAACATAACATCTATAATGATTTATACAAAATATTTAATAAATGGGATATACGAACATTTCTAAGTACATGTACGTAACATTCCTTTGTTTTAAAATTAATTTCATGCAAGGCGGTATACAAAAACATCACGAGGAAACCAGCGGTTTTCGGAGGAAATTCAGAAATCTATAGCGAAGCCAGACGGTAGAAATCGCAATAGCATTGTAAACGCTGCCCCAAAACGTGATGGCGGATAATTTCCCTAATATTAGTAACAGACGCCGCGTTGGCGCAGCGGTTACAGCACTGGTTTGTGGCTGTTGCGCTGGCGGTTGCGGGTTCGATCCCCACATACTACATCATTTGTATTGGTCATACACATGTTTGCCGTGGTTTGGGTGTTTGTGCAGTCCTTGTGGGTCTCCCCACCGCGCCTCGGAGAGCACGTTAAGCCGTCGGTCCCGGTTGTTATCATGTACACCTGACAGCGATCGTTACTCATAGTAGGGAACATATCCGCCAACCCGCATTGGAGCAGCGTGGTGGATTAAGCCTGATCCTTCTCCTACATGGGGAAGAGGCCTATGCCCAACAGTGGGATATTACAGGCTAAAGCGTAGTAACGAAGGCTGTATCTTTGACAACATTCGGAATCGATGGTTTTATATGCAAGGCACAAAGGGGAAACACAACTCTTCGCACTGTTACACCAAAACGGTATTCTAGTGCGACGATTGATCAATCCTTCTCCATGAAGAAAGAAGAGCACTTTGAAAAAACAATAAGATGTTACCGTCTTACTTTAGTCTACACTTTCAAGAAAACATTTAAACCGGATAATGAACACGTACGAACCGCAACTTGTTCATTACATTTTATTTTTAAATAGCGCACTGAGAGCTTTTTATGACGACAATAAAGACGCAACTGACAATAAAATAGATTTTATTTATACGTTATTTCACGTGTTCTCGCCTCTCTCGAAGTTTTTTTTAGAAAATAAATAAATTTATGTTATTAGTCGTGAATTCGCTCGTGACCACGACATCTGCAACGCCGATATATCGGGAGTTTCGAAATGACTGTCACTGTAAGTCCTACAAGTAAACGAGTTAATAACAGCGAATATAATAGATTTGCGAACGTAGAATTAAGTGCCACTGGGACTTAATGGGGGGGATGGGGGGGGGGGGAGAGAGAAGGGCTATGTCATACCTTCCATTACAAGGGTAACGATGGTCACCAGGTGTCATTGATATGGGAACAAAGACTACAAATACGAGTTCTTTGAAAAAAGTTGGAAAATAATGCAAGGCCTACAAAGGGCTTTAAGAATCCTGACTAAAAACAATTGTTCGTATATTATTAATAGTTAATAATTTCCACTCCCAGCGGAAGTCAAATCCGCGACATTCAGAGGTAAATATAGAACTTTCCCAGCAGAATTGACAATTACGCTAAAACAATAATATATATTATTTACTGAGCTGTTGATTTAACTCGCTGGAATTGATTTAATTAATTTATAATTTAAATCTGAAAGGTCGATGAACTTATTATGTACAGCTGTGGAGTTTGTTTGCTTGTTCATTTGATGTTGATCTCTGATATTTGACTGTTGACATTAAGTGGACAATTAGATAAGTAAAATGTTACGTGATATAATACAGCCTAAAATGTTATGACTTCTTAGATTACCTACGCCAAACACTAAGCTTTATTAATTGTAGTAAGTGACAAAGTATTGGTTTTATTTTTTATTTTTATATTCATTAACAATTACACCAATTTAAAAATTTTTCACCAGAGGAATGGTACGTCATTACTGAATGACATAGGCTATATTTTAACGGGAGAAAAAGAAACAACCGAAACCGTGTAAATAAGGCGGGCAAAGTCGCAAGCGGAAGCTAGTATAGTTTTATACATAAAATAATATTATATCTAAAGGATCTTATAATGTTAGGAATAAATTCCATTATCATTATTGACTTTACGAGCATTAGATAATGGTAATAAAGTCTGTTTCAGACTTGGAAAATCTTGAAAAGCTTTACTTAAATATCGGTAGGTTTATTCGCTTAATGTTCTTCTTTGCTTTGTGGTTTACTTTAACCTGATTTTACTGCTTATCTTTTCATATAAACATCTTATCTTATGTTTTTATAAAAAAAATCTAAAATTAAAAAAAAATCGGTTGTCTGTAAAGTTCGTCTATGGACGATAGTTTAACGTGACAACGTCATAAGTCATAACAAAATATCTCCTCCGACGCATAGGCCAATCGGGTGGAAGAGAGATAGATACGTCGTAAGCGTACAATAAGCGTAACGGGACAATGAGCGTAACGCTACAATGAGTCATCCTTTTTTATGCATGCCGCCGGCGTTTATCGATTGATTAGACGTTTTCACGTCAAAATGCTAACAACGACGTTTGTATCAATTAACTTTGATAATTTATGTTTTTTTTTTTTTTTTTTATGACCAAATAGATAGGCATTTGACCGCAATCTCACCTGATGTTAAGTGACGATGCGGTCGAAGGTGGAGCATGCCTGCCTAATAGCAGCCTATTCACTCTGGCCTTGAAGGCACCCAGATTGTATCGTTCGGGAAACACAGACGCGGGCAACGAGTTCCATTCCTTAGCCGTGCGCATCAAGAAAGTAGTGCCAAAGCGTTTTGTGCGCGTAGGTGGCATATCAATGACATAAGGATGGAACGATCGTCCGCGCCTAGTGTCCCGATGGCGGAAGGTTGTTGGGGGAATTAGTTCGTGCAATTCCTTCGCACACTCTCCGAAATATATTCTGTAGAACACCGACAGACGAGCTACCCTACGCTGATGATCGAGACTCTGCAACTTGGAGTCTGTCAGAGTAGGGTCACCTATGAGTCTCTTAGCTCGTTTTTCCACCGAGTCCAAAGTTGCCAGTTGGTATTTGGCGGATCCATCCCAAAGATGGCAGCAATACTCCATACAAGACCGAACTTGTGCTTGATACAGTTGAAGCAGCTGTTCTGGAGTGAAGTATCGCCTGACCTTAGAAAGAATACCTAGTTTCTTTGCTGCAGTTTTTGCTTTGGACTCGATGTGCTGCCCAAAGTTCAAATTGGACGATAGCTCTATACCGAGGAGCTGTAGGGAGTCGGTAATTTTTACAGAAACATCCCGGAAAGTCGGAGCCAGGTGTAAAGGGCTCCGTTTAGAGGAGAACAGACACGCCTGTGTTTTTGTAGCGTTGAACGTGACCAGATTGGCATCGCCCCATTCGGAGACTGCCTGGAGGGCGACGTTCAAGCGGCTGACCATATCCTCTCGACAAGACTGGATAACATCCTTACTAGCCCTTGCACTCGAAAAGTATCTGTCCGTCACGGTGCTGTCATCGGCATACCCAAAGGTGCCGGGGACGAGCAGGTCGTTAATATGCAGCAGGAAAAGGGTAGCGGACAAGACTGATCCCTGAGGAACACCGGCGTCGATATCCTTTTGGTCCGACGAGTACCCGTCAAGGACAACTCGTATTGAACGTTCGCTCAGGAAGTCAGAAATCCAAGTGCAAAGGCCAGGTGGAATACCATATGAAGGAAGCTTGCTTATAAGGCTCGCGTGCCAAACCCTGTCAAAGGCCTTCGAGATATCGAGAGACACGGCAAGTGCTTCACCGTGTTTGTCAATGGCCTCACTCCATATATGTGTGGCATACACTAGAAGGTCCCCAGTCGAACGGTCCTGGCGGAATCCGTACTGCCGGTCGCTGAGGAGATCGTTACCTTCCAAGTGGGCCAGGAGTTTTTTGTTCAGTGCACGTTCCATAGTCTTACAGAGTATGGATGTGACCGAGATGGGACGGTAATTGACAGGGTCTGCACGACTACCTTTTTTGGGCACAGGCTGCACGTTGGCAAGCTTCCAAGACTTCGGCACTTTGCCAGTCTTAAGTGACAGGCGGTACAGGCGTGTGAGAGGTGGAGTCAACTCAGGGGCACATGTACGCAGGACTATCACTGGTATACCATCAGGCCCGCTGGCCTTGTTCACGTCTAGAGTTTGCAGGATTTTAAGGATCTCTTTTTGGCGTATGCGTACTTCTGCCATAATGCGGTCAGCACGAGTTGCGATTGGTGGAGCTTTTCCTGCAACATCCAGACGCGAGTTCTCAGCAAAAAGAGATGCAAACAAATCCGCTTTCTCTTTTGCAGAATGGGCCAGTGACCCATCAGTCCTCAGCAATGGTGGAAGTGATGGCCTACAAAAGTTAGATTCAGCGGCTTTTGCCAGGGACCAAAACGCTTTGCTCCCAGAAGGGTAAGAAGCTAGTTTGGCCCCAATGCGGCTGATATGGTTGAATCTAGCCCTGCGTAACGTCCTTTTACATGACTTGGCGGCTTGGTTAAAAGCTTTCTTCAAATTCCGAGAATTCGGAGACTTGCGCGCTCGAGCTTCAGCCCATGCAGTGTATGCCGTCCGCTTTTCGGCTTCTGCACGATAGCAGTCCTCATCAAACCATGGGCGAGCTTTTCCATTCGTCGCTACGTCAGAGTAAGGTATAAAATATTCCATACCCTGGTGTATAACCGCGGTAATGGCCTCAGCGCAGCTCGACGGATCATCAGAAGAAAAGCATACCTCTCGCCAAGGATAGGACGAGAAAAAGTGACGCATCTCATCCCAATTTGCTGCCTTGTATCGCCACACCCGTCTTGGGCCACATGGGACTTCTTCGGGTGGGGAACAAACTGATATAGATTTTACCAGACAGTGGTCAGAAGTACCCAGTGGTGCAGAAACTGTTATTGAGTGACTGTCTGGATCAGTTGTTAAGAATAGGTCTAAGCAGTTGGCGGTATGAGAGTCTACGTCTGGTACCCTGGTAGCGCAATTTACAAGCTGGGTGAGGTCTAGCGTCAAGGCTAGTTTACGAACTTCTCTCCCAGCATGGTCGGTCACCTGGTATGGGTACAGCCACTCCTGGTGGTGGGCGTTGAAGTCCCCCAGGATGACTAACTGTGCCGAAGGGTAACGCTCTCGAGCCTCATCCGCCGTTAGGGTAAGATGGTCACATAATTGAGTTGTTTCCACGTCTCCACTGTGCGAACGGTAGACACAGGCATACAGGATTTTCTCCTGTCCTGTGTCCACCAGAACCCATAGGATAGAGTAACTGGATGTCTCAAGGTGCTTAAGACGTTTAATGCAAATGTCATCACGGGCGTACACACAGACTCCGGCACGAGGTATGAACCTGTGCTCCAGAGAATACCCGGGGTAGCTGAGGTACGCCGTGTCAGCCGGACATCTGATCTGCGTCTCAGTGAGGAACAGCAGCTGCGGTTTTTCTGTTTCTAGGTGGTGGTGGACAGATTCGAGATTGGAGTGCAGACCTCGGATGTTAGAGAGGTGCACTTTCAGTGGGAGGACGTGCAGCCGCTGTGTATACATTCTTTTATTCTTTTGTGCGTTCATGGGGAGTGAATAGGTGCTGGGGAACGCGAACTGGATGAGGCGGCACCCTACCTACCAGGTGTCAAACTCAACACCGCCGCACGGAGGGAGCCTGACGCGGAGACCGCGGGGACGCCCGAGCCCCCCCAGAATGGCTACCTGGTCCTCCCTTCCGGTCGCCATCCGGCAAGGTAGATCATTCTGGGATTTTTCGTCAGGTGGCGGGGCAGCCTTTCACAGGTGGCTATCCTGTTACTTGGGCCCCCAACTTCCTACGGTCGGCCAGCGGCGGCACCGTGCCTCGGATCCCGCTACCCTCCGAAGCCAGGCACCCGATGCGGCAGTGATAAGCAGACAGAAACGGTCACATAGAGTGCCACAACTACCCAGACACATCCCCCAAATGGCTGCTCTGGGACCCGCCCCGGAACACGGCGGTTGCCGTTTGGCGGCGCGACTCTACCCAGAGGGTGGTAATCAAGCCACGGCCGAAGCCTACCACCGCAAGAATTTTGTCGGCTCTTACGACAGGCCTTCTTGCCGGGCCGTAGGAAACCGTATTCTACTGCCCGTCCCTACACGGGGAGAAGTGATGAGGGTTATGTTCTAATTATTTTTTGAAGTAAAACTTCTTTACGCATACTTGACTTGGGGAGTTAGCTGGTGAATGCGTGACGTGAGATTGACGAAAAGTGTGATCGAAGTGAGATATAAGTTAGTGAAGAAAGAGAGAGAGAGGTACGTTTCGTAAGTTTTACTTAGGTTGTGTAGTCTAAAGAATATTCGTTTTTTAATTTTACTTTGATTTCTTAAAATTTAAATAAAAGAATTACAAAATAAATGAAGTTTCATAATATAAAATTAATATACCTATAATAGGAAATAATAATAATGTATAGAAAAAACGCAAGGAGTAAGGGCGCCTTCAAATTAGCCGCGCGGCGGCAGCGCGTCTGCAGCGCTGCTGACGCGCGACGTTGTAAATGTATGTAAATAACAACGCGCCACAGCAGCGCGACAAATTTGAAGGCTACGCGCTGCTGTCGCGCGTTGTTATTTACATACATTTACAACGTCGCGCGTCAGCAGCGCTGCAGACGCGCTGCCGCCGCGCGGCTAATTTGAAGGCGCCCTAATTCATAAGTGGAGTAAAGTAGAATAAAATTTGATAAGTCATTTTAGGGATTTTTTAGACGTAAGCGTATTCTAAAATTAATCGTATAACTATTGAAGATGCTAATATCCTTAACGCCTAAAGAAACTGCATTACACGCATGACTTGATAAAATTGATAGGGTTATAATATGAAGTGTTGTTATAAAGGCTTAGGACAAGGGTCCTTAGATGTATCAATATGGAGCTAGTGTTGATATTAATGGACGATGAAAGTTAAGGAGAGCCAATAATGTCTTGTTAATATATCATAGTAATGTACTTTCGATAAGATTTTAGGCTCTAATGGTCACTTTATTGGTTAGACACTTAGATATATCGGTGTCGGTAAAAGTTGTAAATTACTAGTTAAGGAGAAAAAAGTTGAGGACCTGGTTTTATAGATAGAGTAAAACTGTCTCTAAGTGAGAGTTTTACATCATGATTATGAAGTCACTGCTAGCCATTGACTACTTATTTACAAATTATTATTTTTATTCGTGACTAGTGAAATTTGCTCTTAATTTTAAAATTGCTAAATTTGTCACTATAACATTAAAATTTATGCTCGTACTAGTAATGAGAACAACGAATAAACTTTGGCGCGATGCTATTATTTTTCTATGTAACAAATATGTGACCAATAATCGAGTTATATTCCTACTTTTGGAAATTTGAGGATAGGGTTGGCAACGCGCTTGCGACGCTTCTGGTGTTGCAGGCGTCTTGGTCTACGACTACGGTAATCGCTTACCATGAGGTGAGCCGTACGCTTATTTGCCGACCGAGTTGTATAAAAAAAGGCTAGGGTTAATTTCGATTGGTTTAAAACTTAGTCATATTGTACTTGGTACAGTAGTTAACAAAAACGCCAAACTGTTATTCGATAAACAGTCTAGTATTTCAGTTTGCTTTTGTTTAATTATTTTTTTGTTCTACTGAGAAGTCTAATTTATTTTTATGGTTAATGTTAGTTATACACATGTATTTATATGAATTTTTACTTAAAATAAGAAGTATTCATAGTCTCGTAAAATTAAAAGTAATGTGCACATGTATCTACTGCTTTGATTCTTTTAAGAATATATTTTCTCTAGTGGCTATTTATTCCTAAAATATGCCATTATTTCATTAAGTAAACCATCAATAATTTAATATGAAAATTATATTGAACCGCGAAATAACTTTCTAAAAGAGATATAAGAAAGTAAGTATTAAGTAATCCGTGCCATCAGATAATAGGAACACCTTAAAAGAAGTTTATTTACAGCGTGACAGGATTTGAATATAAATTTTGTCCAACAGTGACATAAATAAGTAGCGGCTTTAACTTTATCTACCGAATAAGATTTCCGTCGACTCTCTGAAAACTTTGTTTTTCAACGGTTTTATTCCTGTTCCACTTTTCAGAGACCAACGTGAATTTGTTGTGAGATTTTACCTGCGTTACCTTTCATCGACTCTCCTTACAAAATTAAGTTTAAGTTTATTCTGAACATGTAATTTTGCTTGTGAATTATAAAGATGTTTGAATCCTTATTTTGTTTTAAAAAAGACCGAATTATTGCTCACGAACTGGGGGAAAGAAAATACAGATTGAATAAATATACAATAAATATTTTTATTACATGAAAAAAAGACATTACATTTCTGGTCGAAAGAGTAGTCGTAAAGAACTTCGTGATATTTAATATTACAAAAAAATAGATTTTTGGCATAGAATGGGATAGGTATCCCAATGTTACGCAAAAATTAAGAGTTTTATATAACAAAAAATATATTTTTGATACCACTGCCATACCAAAATGGTCAATCGCACTTTACGACTATAGTAGTGTGACCGTAGTCTACGGCTGTCTACAACATCTAAGCCCGATGTCAACACAGCACATCCCCTGAAGCTTTCGCTACATAACTCACTACAGGAAAACAACTTGAGAGCAGCATTATTTGGCTACAATCTTTTGAAAGGTTGCGGCACTTCATCAACCTGGCTGCTCCAAGTTTGCAGCAAGATATTTCTCGCCATGTTCTTATCTTAATAGAGAGATGATTAGTTTATAAGAAGCCCTATTTATAGATTTCATCTTTTCATTATAAAGTCGTGTCTTTAGTGTTCGCATACCATATTACAGAACTTTATGAAAACTTATAATTGAATATAAAGTGTATACGTCACAAGTTAATATCTCGTTCTTCAACCGTGTCGCGGAGCTTTGTTGAAGCTAGCGCAGATTGTTGTGAAACTTTACCGTGTTTTACGTTTGGGTTCACCACCCATGTACCTATCGTATAAATATGATACTATGGATTTGTCTAGAATAGTTTACTGATTTATTTATTTTATGGGTGGGATTTTATTTATTTTAAAAGTCTGTGATCGGAGACTAGAATATTACACATGTTAAGAAAATTTAAAAGTATTCAAATATCATACACATTAAGATTTTAAAGACTAAATAAGTCCAAAATAAATATTCTATTTATTTGTTTACTTATTAATGTTTATTACTATATTTACATGACTTTTATAGTTTACACATTTAATCAATGAACAGTATCTGTAGATAATAGACTCCCAACACGACGATAATGATTATATGTATGACATATACATTTTTGTCACGTCCAGACCACTGCAAAGACGCGTCGTCAAATTTATTACTATCGTATTTATTTCTCTTAGTTAACAAATACCATTAAGAAGCGTTAATTATTGTGAAATAATGCAACTTTAGTTTTGAAATTTGTAAACTTAGTCACTGTATTACTTACAAAGTCTATTATATCTGCCTGTCAATATCAGTACAGGAAATAATGAACATTACAGTACAAAAAGTGTAATTTAGAATTTAATAACTTTCAAGTAATTATTTACAACAGACGGTATGAACAAGTTGAAAAATGTCATTAAAATAATGATAAAAATAAAATCAAAAACCAATTTGTCTTTATTCACGAAAGATGCAAAAACACTTTTGAGTCATTATTTAACAAAGTACACAAATAACATGCCTTAAAAATTAATGTATATATTAATTATTATTAAAACGTGAAGCAAAAACTTTGTACCTTTTTTTTACGAAAATTACGCGGACGGAGGAGTATGAAATTTCGAACACTTATAGTTTATATAGAGAATGCAAAGAATGCAAAAAATGTCTTTCTCTAATCAAATCAATAAAAAAATAATACACACACTACCATGTATTTGATACACACACGCATATATACCCTTTTGTTTAATGTTCAAACTTATCATTATGGTCGAATTTCGACCACTGGGCGACCACTAGTTATATTATATGTGGAGCTACTACCAATTCGGAATCCGAAAATTAAAATTAGGAATAATTCTTCTGAGAAAATTTCACAAGAAATGAAAATGAATCAGAACATGGTTAAGTTGGTTAGGAAAACTCATTGCGTGCGGTTACACGCTTACTTAGACATACTTAAAACATACTGTTTCTTTGATATGTTAATACAAAATGTTTTGTTATTTAAATGTTGAATAAATAGACATACATAATTACATACGTTACAGGACTTAATTTAATATGTTAAGTATCATTAACATAATTGTTCGTGGATAATGTAGTGTATATTTTTTCGGACCTTTTAAACTCCAATGGGTGGAAAAACTTTAACAAGATTTCAAAACCAAATACTTATTATACTTCAAAATTTTCAAATCTAAAATAAATCATATATTCATAACAAGATAAAAGTAAGAAGTTAGGAGTAGTCACTCATTTGTACGAGTATATTAAATCTATAGCATAGACTTTTGCTTGCGACTTTTTGTAGACTTGTCTACCCATCTTTCCAGGTTTGTAAGGTAGTCGTACTTTTTGGTGTTTTTGTAATAAATAATAATTTTATCCTCCTTCCTGAAATCCTTAAAGACAAAAGTTTTCGAGTAATGCGTCCTGCCTGTGTTGACATACGGAGCCGAGACATGGACACCGACGAAGGGACTGGTCCACAAATTTAAAGTCGCTCAACGCGCAATGGAACGGGCTATGCTTGGGGTTTCTCTCAAAGATAGAGTTAGAAACGAGACTATCCGCGAGAGAACGAAAGTAACCGACATAGCCCACAGAATTAGCAAATTGAAGTGGCAGTGGGCTGGTCATCTGTGTCGCAGGACCAATGGCCGTTGGTGCAGACGTGTCCTGGAGTGGAGACCGCGTTTCGGCAAACGCAGTGTGGGACGTCCTCCGGCCCGTTGGACCGACGATCTTCGTAAGATTGCCGGTGTGGGCTGGATGACGATTGCGGAAAACCGGGATGTCTGGCGCGAACTTGGGGAGGCCTATGTTCAGCAGTGGACTGCAATAGGCTGAACTGAATAATTTTATGACATCTCTATGTTATGATTAATCCAGCGTGGTGGATTAAGCTCCCATTCTTCTCCTTAACTGAGAAAGAGGCCTATGACCAGTAGTGGGATGTTAAGGCTGAATCGTATCTTATGAGAAATATTTTTTTGAAGTAAAACTTCTACACACACATTTAACTTGTGGTGTAAGCTGGTGAATGCGTGACGAGAGCGTTACGAAAAGTGTGATCGTACGAGGCACGCGGAGCAAGAGAGAGAGGTGCGAGCAATCATTTTCTTTCTCTCTTTCTATCACAGCCAGTTACGTTTCGTATAACTAAGACACAGTGCAGGCTTATTGCTGAAGAAGTTTTACTTCGGTCGTGTGGTCTAAATAAAGTAAATACATTTTTTTTAAATATAAAACTTAGTTCTACCTCGTCTAGATTGAATAAAAATAGTATAGTCACACAATACAACAGTTTTATTTAACGTTCAGAAAGATTGCCAACAGAACTATACCGTGCCGGCTTACCGTGTACAATACAGAGCTTTACTCTTTAATACCTACAACTGGAGTGTATGAAACCGCAGCAAGCCAGGGTTTTCGGAATACTTGCATTTTGTAATAAGTGAGAAATTTCACTAATCTAACCAGATACGGATACAAATAAGTTATTTATGTCCTATAGTTCCGTTCGGATAAGTATAAATACGGAACACGTCATAGTAACTTATTGATTATAATATATATTACGTATCCGCCAACCCGCATTGGAGCAGCGTGGTGGATTAAGCTCCGATCCTTCTCCTATATGGAGAAGAGGCCTATGCCCAACAGTGGGATATTACAGGAATCGTGGTCGTGATATAATTACGATTTTTAATTTTTTTTACGCATAAGAAAATAAAAATGCATATTTCTTGGTATGGTCAAAAATCACGAAGTCAAAAATTTTGACTTAATTTATTAAGAATAAAGTTTTTAGCTAGATAGTAAAAAAAAAAAAACTTATATTAGAGCGAAATGACAAAAGCATTTCGACACTGGCATGAACTTTAAAATGTTTTATAGCTTTGAAGTTTAACAATCAATTATGACATACGATTACCAACTATTCTTTTTACTTTTTTGTTATTTTTTCTTTCAAATTCCTTTTAAACTTATATTTTTACACGTTTTTAAGATAGACAGATGGTATTTCTATTTCATAACAAATTCGAATGCTGTATACTTTGGTCGTCACCAGAGACCTAGATGCTTCAAATGTAAGTTAAACGAATGAAATGAATCAAATATAGCGAAATATAGTAATTTTTTAACATTTCAGGCCGAGAGTGCTGCAGTCATATTGTATGAGCTTTGGAGGAAAGCGCTTCTAGCTGAAAATGGAGCAATCAATATTTAACTTTAGAACTAAAAATTCACTCGTACCACAGCTGTCATCAGTCACATTAGCTGTCTAAAAAGACGCATTTCAAGAATCATGTTTAGTACCTATGTTACGAAAAAATTACTACAATAACTATTTTGTAAATAGTTTGTATCTCAAAAATATTTTAGTATTGTAACATTCATTTTTTTCTTTCGCCCTTTACGATTTTTTTGTTCGCTTTCTATTCTATATGATTATAATGAAGCGTACAGCCGCTTTTTTCATTTAATTTTTGATACATCATTTTTATATTCTATAAGAGGTCAAAGACACGATATTTTCAATTATTGTAACTCAAATATTCGATACAAAGAGTTTGTCAAGAAGTTAATACAAATAAACATTTGTGTATATAACTTGTTGCGGAGATTTCAGACAAAGTTTGTTTACATTTACAGGAAACACGCGTCTTGTCTCCTAACATTGTTAATACCATCAAACAGAAGTCTGCGAGTTTCAAGATGTTTCCATGTTGTTTCAACTTTATACAAGTTATTTATAAAACTCATAAAATAATATTAAACGTTTAGGTTAAGTTAACGCTGCCTTTAGCGTATATAAAACTTGAGAACTAGACACGCAAGATGCATTGTGTAGTATATATATAAAAGATTTACGGTTACAGAGTTTAGTCAAAACATTACTTATTTATGCTGTATTGTACAATATATTAAGAAATTGTACTAATTAGCTAAATGCTAAAAGCATCTTTTGTCTAAGCCTTACGGCGTGTAAGTAAGAATTTTTGTAGGTGTGCAAAATCGAAAACAGAGCAAATTCAAATACAAAAGAATATTTATTATCTATGAAATAAATAATAGATAGATTTTAACGAGTTAAATGAAATCTTTTGAATTGGAAATGCAATGGACCATGTCTGCGTAATAACATTAATGGGAAACCGAGATAAGGGCTGCATATCCTCTCGCAATATATTTACTACCCCTACCCCTTACCCCTGTGCATGATTACATTTCTCATAAATCCGTTGAAGTTACATCTATAAATATAATTATATCATTGGAATTTTGATGTGTATTATTGGAAGTATGATGTGGTTACAGCAGTAAAGAATATAGCCGCCTCCTTTCTTCCCGTGAGTGTCATAAGAGGTGACTAACGGATAACACAGTTCCACTACCACCTTGAAACTTAAAAAGTCGACTTACGGGATAATCATTGAACTGCTAGCTTTGAAATACATAGGCCGAAGACGGGCAGCAGCGTCTTCGGCGCGACAAAGCCAGCCCTTCGCTTACCAACCCGCTTGCCCGCGTGGCGACTATGGGCAAAACGTATGAGTTCGCGCCATTTTTAGCACGAACTTGGGGAGGCCTATGTCCAGCAGTGGACTGCGATAGGCTGAAGTGATTGGAATTTAGTTCTTAAGAAACAATACGTGGTATGAAAAAATATGGTAAGTGAAATAGTGTCAAAGAGTAACGATGGCCTGCCTTGAGAGTGACCACGCAACGTCTCTTGCGAATAAGAGGTAAATATATTTTGAAATATCAAGGTAACGGTCGTAGCGAGCTGCAGTCGCATGTCGAAGCTGATGCACATAACTGTAGTTGAGGTACCGCACAGCGGGAAATATCCTGTTCCAAAAACTGGAGCAGCTAAACTGGGTAAGTAGGTACTTCGATCTTACAGAAGATCACAGCTAAATATAATAGCTTTCAGTAGATTCTGAAAAAAGATTAAGACCTTAAAAAATATTAATATTTATGACACAACGTACTATATACTAAGCCGAAACAATAACTATTTAGCGACTTTCTACAATTTTGAATTTCTTTTCATTCGAACGATTATTCTTTCCGTAAAAACTTTACTCAATATAATGTCATTTATAGACATGTTTCAAATATTTCGTACGAAGCACGTTGTTGGAATTTGAAAATGAAAAGATAATGAAAAACGCGATTCGTTACCACTCAAAGAATTTTGTAGGCTACACAATATTCAACTTCATTTTTTTTAAATGGAGATACAACTACATAACACTACTATAAATAACAAAAGATATGTTGAATGGAGTTCACTTTCATTTTCCATTTTTATTACAGTCATACCATAAATATACATACTAATCAAAGGAAGCATTATGGTTTTAATATATTTTTATATCGTTGAATTTAAAAAAAAATCTTTCTGTGTTTTTTTTTTCACAAATACTTTTTATTATAAGCCAGTTACAGTCAATGTTTAGTTAGAACTTAAGATTCTTTGGTAAATTGAAATATTTTTAAAGCAAATAAACCGAGGTGTCATAACAGGACGTACGAACGACGAGTAATAGAGTAAGAGAAATCCTTTGAGTAAGAAACTTACTTTGGTCGTACTATGATTATGTGAAATATATAAAAAATACTAAAAAGTCAGGCTTTTGTCATATATTACAAGATCGTCTTGTGTCATAGACTGGCAAGTATATACATATATATGCAAATAGAATGGCAAAATTTCATTATTGTTATGAGGAATTAAAATCAATGTTATAAAATATTTATGACACAAACGATGAACACTTTTATGCGAGTGAGTACGGTTCATTAAAGTTAGCGCTCAGTTATCTCGTGAAAATTCTGGCGTTTATTATTATTATTATGATACAGCGCTTCTGAATTCTTTGTAAGCGCTTTTGTGCTACATTTTCAGTTTAAATACCGTGTATGAACAAAAATTTGAGACAGTGAACAGAATATTTTAATCGTTATATTAATTCGAATATAATAAATAATCTGTAATGTTAGTATTGATTAGTTATTTTTACAAGTCTCTATTATCTCTCTTATACTAGCTAACCCGAAGATAATGTTTTATAGTCGGACTTTTAATTCGATTCCAGATTTGACAATTTCAGTGTTGCAGCGTTATGACAAGTAATAAATAGTGACGTTGCGAAATTATTCGATACGGAAATCGATTATTTCCGCATCGATTCTTCTCGTTTATAATTTTACTCTCGTAAACTAAGTATATCAGGAAATTAAATATTTCTAAACGGATAATTTAGTTATGACGATTAATTTTATGAAGGATCTGAGAGTTTTCTTTAATAATTGTGTGTGAAATAAATAAATAAATGTGATCATGAAGGAACATGAGAAATAAAACAAAAATAGTCGTATTTTTAATTAGACGAAGCCAACTGACAGTAGCTAATGTCACTTTGTAAAATAATGATACCATATTTAAAGTAATAGTGATGCGTTCAGTTCTCGTTCAATTAGATGAATGAGCAATGAGTGTGAATAGTCAATCACTTCAAACTATAAATGAATATATTGTTACGTGTTAGGGTTCGAACGATTTGGAGAGAAAGACCTGCTGACTCTTTTAGAGACTTTATTCACTAGTACTAGGTACGACACAAAGCACTAGGTACAAACACTAAGTACAAGGTACAAACACTAAGCACTAGGTACACTCACTAAGCACTAACGATGTCCGAGGTCGTAGCCAATGTCGTAGGTTTCCGCTGGTATCACTCTTGATCACTAGTCTTCACTTCGAAGTCGCTTCGTCGATCACTCAAACTGAACTGCCTCCGCTCGGCCACCCGCCTCTTTGGTCATACATTCATTTTCATCCACAACTTCAAAGGCCTCCAATTGCGCAGAAGTTTCATTTTTCACGTACTTGTAGGCGTTGCGGATCACTTTTTCAGTAACAGTGAAAGCTTTTCGTGGACGCTTTTTTCTTGGGGACAAGAAAACATCCACGTCTTTTTGTGATGTACTTGGCTGAGGATCCATTTTGATGGAAAACCAAAACAAATAGATTCACTCAAAGTTCACAAAAAAACTATAAACGTAACAACAAACACAACGTAACAAAACTTTAACAAAACCCAACAAAATAACAAAATATCGATTCGCAATGAAACAAGATATTCGTGCAGTCAGACTGGGAGAATGAAGCCGAATGACAAGATACATAATTGTGTTTGCTCGCAAACGAAAAAAAACCGACTTCAATTACATCGACAAGTAATACAACGTAATAAGACGAAAAAATAGTCAAGTAAATACGCGCTATTAAAGATTACTCAAAAAGTTGTAATCAGTTTTCGATCTAATTTAACAAGAGTACAAGACAAGTATTAGCTTTTGATTAAAGTAAGAATCATCGAAATCGGTACACCGAGTAAAAAGTTATGCGGTATAATATAACGTAGGTTGACGAAAAAGTAGTCACGTAAATACGCATTATTAGATATAACTCTAAAAGTACTTGTCAGATCTCAATTAAATTAAAATGGGACCACATGACACGCAACACCTTTCAATTAAAACAAAATTGATCGAAATTGGTCCACCCAGTCAAAAGTTCTGAGCTAACATACATAAAAAAAACATACCTGTCGAATTGAGAACCTCCTCCTTTTTTGGAAGTCGGTTAACAAAATGGCGATAGAATACTAAGAGAAAATAGAAAACTATCTAGGCTCTTTTATTATAAGTTTTGTTTTTAATATAAAAAACAAAAATATTAACTTTTTATAAAATTAAGCTATACTAATCTATACTAATATATATAGCTGAAGAGTTTGTTTGTTTGTTTGTTTGTTTGTTTGAACGCGGTAATCTCTGGTTCTACTGGGCCGATTTGAAAAATTCTTTCAGTGTTAGATAGCCCATTTATCGAGGAAGGCTATAGGCTATGTATCATCACGCTAAGACCAATAGGAGCGGAGTCCACGCCGACGAAGTCGCGCGCAGAAGCTAGTTAATAAATAATTACTATGAATAATTATGTATTTATTTAAATAAAAATCAATAATTTAGTATTTAATTGGCACACCAATATTATGATTACATAAACATAAATCGCGATTGTTTATCGATTTTTGTGTTCATCACTACACTATTAAATCTGGTATCATTATTTTACAAAATGACAGTAGCTAATGTCAAATCTGGAATCGAATTAAAAGTCCGACTATAGTAATTAGAATAAATAGTGCAAAAAATGTTTTAAGCCGAATGGGTTACTGCTACTGGATTAAAAGCGTTACAAACAATCTTTTTAATCGACTTAAAAAGGAGGAGGTTCTCAATTAGACTCTATTTTTTATGTATGTTTACATCATAACTTTTTACTGGATATAGCGATTTTGATGATTATTTTTCAATTCTAAAGGTAGTGCTTGTCACGTTGTCCCATTTAAGTTAACATTAAAGTTAAGTCCCATTAAGACGTGACAACGTCTAATAAATCGATGAACGCCGGCTGCATGCTCGAAAAAGGATCACTAATTGTCCCGTTACGCTCATTGTACGCTTGCGCTGCATCTATCTCTCTTCCACTCGATTGGCCTACGCGTCCGTGGAGATGTTTTGTTATGACGTTGTCACGTTAAACTATCGTCCGTAAACCAACTTTACAGACAACAAATTTTATTTTTATTTTATTTTTTATGTAGAAGAGAACAAAAGCAATTATTTATTTTATAATATTAAAATATGTTTGATAGCAAAATTAGAATTTAAAACGATAGTTTAGGATTGTTCATTAAACTCTGAGTCGGTCTCGTGCGACGGTTACATGGCAATTTAACTTGTAGCTCCCAAAAGTTCATTATTAACCGGAGCTGTAATATTTTACACTGCTTGTGAACGGTTTCAAAGCGTTTCGGCAACTACGTAGCTTTCTGTTTGAGATGGAAGATATATGGTGGTAAATATATTTTCAGCGAACTTTAAAAAACGAGGTTCGGAATTCGAGCTTTAGTTGTGAGTTCTTCCACTGGATTCTACATACAAAAATGAATTGCTCTATGTATGCGCATAACTTAACAACTGCACCAAATTGGATATCGGTTTTTTTGTATTCGTTATTGCGATGACAAGGTTTTTATAAAAGGAAACTTCGAACAAGATATGTACATTTATAAAAAGACTAGCTGACCCCGCAAACGCCGCAAACGTTGTTTTGCCATATTATATGTTATTAACCCCCGCAAACCCCTCTTGTGGGTGGAATTTCGTAAAACCCATTCATAGCTGACCTCTACTCGGTGAAAGGAATATTCATACCAAATTTCAAGTCTCTACGCCTAATGGTTTCAGAGATATCATGATGAGTCAATGGGTGGAAATCTCTTTTATATACATAATTATATAGATATACATGGCGAAACTATCGCCGTTCGCTAGCTAACAATTTATAAATAATTATTTTAATTACGAATTACGACATAAGTTTGAAAACGAACCGTTCAAATATAGGAACCGAATTAAAAATATACTGTGATTTAACTAGACGTCGCTCCTGGAATGATGTCGGAATCATTATGATGCTTTTTTTTCAAATTGGTAATGACACCTCGAGTCGTTTAACGAAAACATCAAACGGTGTTAACAGAATTTGGCATTGTTTCAACGTGTCATTAGCGATGGTCAGTATGTGTGTATTTTAAAGTT
This sequence comes from Melitaea athalia, assembly GCA_905220545.2. NCBI lineage: Eukaryota > Metazoa > Arthropoda > Insecta > Lepidoptera > Nymphalidae > Melitaea > Melitaea athalia. Next base: position 4,223,479 of record HG992179.1, read on the forward strand.
CCTTTAATAAATTTTTGACCGGAAAAAACGTAGTTGTCATTTTCACATGATAAAACATTTACTTATATATTACGCAATGTGAATAGACGACTTATGCATAGTAAATTTAATAATATTAAATAAAATATTAATAATTATACTGTCACATACGTAGACGCCGCGTTGGCGCAGCGGTCACAGCACTGGATTGCGATTGGCTGTCGCGCGGGTGGTTGAGGGTTCGATCCCCGCACACGACAACATTTGTATAGGCCATACAGATGTTTGCCGTGGTCTGGGTGTTTGTGTAGTCCTTGTGGGTCTCCCCACCGTGCCTCGGAGAGCACGTTAGGCCGTCGGTCCCGGTTATTATCATGTACACCTGATAGCGATCGTTCATAGTAGGGAATATATCCACCAACCCGCATTGGAGGAGCGTGGTGGATTAAGCTCCGATCCTTTCCCCTACATGAGGAAGAGGCCTATGCCCAACAGTAGGATATTACAGGCTGAATCGTGATCGAATCGTGATACACTAATTATTAATTCATTGTATTAATAATAATTCATTGTACCCGTAAAATTAAATGATACCCTACACGTCTGGTTTTTCGACGTAGCAGAGAGGAACCGATAAAAGTGCACGAAAATCGCAATGAATGATATTTTTTTATTGCTACTTTTTTACCAAAATGCGAAGTTATTAATAGCAAGAAAACTTAAAATCAAAGACATTAGTTATTAAAATAGAATATGTTGTACAAAACTTGAATTAATCCCCAAACCCTACCTTACGATTTACAATATAAAATATAAATCATGCAATCTCGAAACTAGTTAATTTTCTCCTCGACGGAGAACTGTATTCGCATCTTTTTAGTTATTAAGGACTGGGAAAAAACAACAACAACAACAAAAATAACAATAAAAAATAGTAGTACAAATGAATAACCATTCCTTTTGTTAAGACATTAAGTGCTAACAATCTCATAATTGCATTTCAAACCTTCATTTACCCAATTTGTGGAATTAATGGATATCAATTAAACAAGACCGAGAACAAGATAGATAAGGACCTGACTTACATATAAGTTTGGCGTACTAAACATACGTCAGCTTAAGTATTTAACCTAATATCCAGACTTAGGTACTAACAGCGGACACAGAATTTTAGATGATTATTACCAAATTCAACATTAATGGCTTTCAGTTGAGCCAAATGGGTATGTATCACTTTACCAATAATTTAGACATTCTTCATCTGTTATTCGAAATCTGGAAACTATTCGTAGCTCGTTACGAGGCGTGTCCTTTGTGGTTTAGTATACTGGTTCTCGCCTGTGACTTTGTTTACGACTTCGCTTTCACATACATGTAGGTACCTCGATCTTAACTGTATTGTCCACTAAGTAATGATGAGTAAGAATTTTATTTGCAAAATCTACCTAAGTAACTATTTATTTTTACATATGTAGTACCTATATAAGAAGATGTGAAACAACACAAAAAAAAACCAGTCCGCCTTATCGGGCGTACCGGTGCGGTAGCGTTATCGTAGCTAAGGACACCCCCGCAACACTAGGAGCATTACGAGCACGCTGCCGACCTTAATTCTTAACTACTTTTTTTCTCACTGGGAAATGCTTTTAGGCACCCCGCCGACGAGGCTGGCGGATGTGTGGGGCTCCTGGTCCGGTGAACAACTCAGACTACCCACTAAAACCATATGGGTTGTCTGGAAGAAATGGCTAAATAGCCATAAGTCCGCCCATTGTACTTCACATTCTGTAAATATATTTAAATGTGTTTAATGTTTAAAATCTAGTTGTGGTGTACAATAAAGTATAAATCTATACTTATTATAAAAATAAGTCCCCCGGCCGCGTCTTTCTGTCCTCCTGTCTGTCTGTCTGAACGCGATAAACTCGAAAACTACGCAACGGATTTTTATACGGTTTTCAACAATAGAAAGAGTGATTCTTGAGGAAGGTTTAGGTATATAATTTATTATGTTTTAATGTAAATTAGCAGAAATACGGCGATAAATGTTGAAGAGGTCGCAAAAAATCTCGCCAACGGGGAGCTTTCCACGCGAACGCTGCGTAAACTAGCAAAGATATCGTTTTATAATGTACTAGCGAATTCAAAATCTATAAAAATGCTACAAAAAAGTCCGCGACAGCATATCTCTATCTCTTACGGTTGACTTACAATAACCACTTTTATGTTCAAATTTGTAATTAAAAACATTACGTTATTTTCAAAGCTATTTTCTTTAGTTCGGTATTAATCCTTATCCAAATAAATATGTTAGTTAGCTTAAGAATTTAATGCAGATTAAAATTGCCCTTTACACTATATCAATCAGATGAATAGTTTTTGAGATATCGTAGTTAGAAGTAATTATTAAAAATAAATTAATGCGCAACGAAGTGGGCACGGGTCGGCTAGTAAATAAATAAATAAAGCCCAGCGGGTGCCCTCATCGTCATAGCGGGGCGCCAGGGGATCGCATTCGGATGCTACCGCGACGACCCGACGACGCACATAGGGGTATTTTGCTAATCTACGCGGCCAAAATTATTTTTGTAGGTTTTTGGCTTTATAATGATGGAAATAAAACAATGGAAATATAAATAGACAATAACCTTTATAGTTTCTTAAAATTAACAAAAAGAAAAAAAATCAAACAATTTTTTTTAAAATATCAAAATAGGAAAAATATCGAAAATTATTACAAATATACGCGTAAAAACTATTCATTTGCAAACTACAATATATACGTATTAAAAGAAATTAATCTCGTCCTCACCTTCTGATTGGAATGAATCTATTGAGTTTAGTGATGCAGATAGAAGCATGTTTAATGTTTCAGCAAGAAAAGTAGACATCTTTTTTTTCTTTATTACCTCTTATATTAAGCTTGTATATTGAGGCGCTAAGATAAGGACCTGAGCTTAAAAGAAGCCTATTTAAAATATCTTTCATTTTGAAAATTGATACTAATCCTGTCTGTACGTCCTGAAGTGTTTGTTGCGTGCCTCTGCTGCTTCCTCAGAAAGTTGCCCTGTAGGTAACAATGCATTTTTTTATATTCCTTTTTGTGAGCTTTAATCCATCTTTTCTACATTGCTGATTTAATTAAAGTGTGTAAAATGGTTTTTCAGTTTATTTAACTGATTTTCAGTAAGATCGTCACGAGTGAAAAGATGATCTCTCAAAAACATAGTTTTTCTTCTAAACTGCGTAAATTTTCTTTCTTCGTCATATCGAAGAGTGATTTACGAGTCACTATCTATATATTCTCACTTCAGAGGCTGAATCTGAAACGAAATTTATAAACATAATGAAATTTTTAAGTAATTTAGCTTATGTTGACTTATAAGATAAAAGTACTATGATTTGCGTATCCGCGCTATTCCGCGCATATTTTTTTTATTTTTCGGTACATAAGAATCTACCATTGTTATATAAATAACAATAGTTGCGGGATCTACCAGGATACTAAAACAAATACGCGTCTAAAGATAAATTTATTTTAAAAAAAAGTTCTCATTTCAGACGTTATTTCGCAATCCCTTAAAATATATTAAATGGAAACAAATTTCATCAAATACATGATATTTAGATTGTCACATACCTGTAGTCTCCGAGTCCATTGCTTCCTTGCACCGGGTTAACACAGAAAACTGCAGTTTAACTCACAAAGTTAATGCTTTCTAAAAATCGCTAATAACTGGATACGTACACAAAGTTCAATGATCAAGTTGCGTCTAAGTTTACAAGGTAACGCGCAACTGGAAATTAATGGAGACGGTGGCCTATTGGTCGTCAGAATGTCCCCTGCCTCGGGTAGTCGAATGTAATAGAATTTTTTAAACTTTGTTAATTTGACTTTTGGCCGCGTAGATTAGCAAAATACCCCTATGTGCGACGGTTGGCCCGTGCGGGCTGCCTTCGTCCATAGAGTGCCCACGGACACTGTGAGCGCTCTATCACCAACCCTTACCTACTTACCCTTACTTCCAGGAGCTCTGGCTAACTTACTCGACACAGAAAGACAACACTACTTATAAGCAGTACTATTTAGTTACAATCTTCTTTAAGTTACTTCCTTAGTCCTCCAAATTTAGAACAATATACCTCTTGTTGTGGACTACCTCAATAAAATTTCATTTTAAATGGCTATTTCATTGAAAAGCAAAAGTCTAATTATAACTTATACATAAAGATTTACTTTCATACTCATACTTTAAGCCAAAATATTTGTAGTATATGCTAGGTTTTTTTTTAAATATACTCGCGTTCCGAGAGCAAAAAAGGCATTTGTCAACAATAAAAAATCTATCCGAAGCGAATGTTTTCAGAATAGCAGGATCAGGAATAGTCCTCCGTTATCCATTGTCCGTCTACTTTTATTATAAATATATGAATTATTCTTCCTTTAGCATTCCCATTTTAACTTATTCATATAAATATATTTTTTGTCTACATACAGAAAACGAGATTTCCAGCATTTTTAGCCAGATATTCACAAAGCACACCATACAACCGATTTTTTAAAAGTTACCGCAAAGTTTCTTCCTGATTCTTCACAGCAGGATCTACCTTCCGACCGTAAAGCAACCATTCTTCGCCTAAAGCTCTGTATAGTTTTAATAGACTTCTATATTCGGAATTCATTTTTTAATTATAGTTATTTTAGCCAATATAGTAAGCAGGTTATCACGTACGTAATTAATATGTTGAATCCATTTTAGTCGATCGTCAATTATAAGTCCTAGATATTTTTGTTTATTGACTATTTTAACCGGCTTACAAGAACAATTGTGAAGATTAGCATGTAGACATTGGTGACTGTGTGCTATTAATTTTAAATTATTATATAATCGACGGTAGTTTTTACTATGACAATTAAAACAAATTCAATTTTTATTTATAAACTGACGATTAAAAGGTACTTCCGTAGATTTGTATATTTTACTAATAATTTGTAGATTTGTATTTATTACTAATTTGTATAAAGTGATTTTTTATTTTAATGTTGATTTCCAAACAAACGAGCATTTCAAGGCAAATTTTCAGGAAGAAAAGCTTTCGATATGCTCTGGTTGGCGAATTAATGTGGATGTACATAAATAAATCTAGTTAGTTTTGTAAGTCCACTATGATATAAAATAATAAAAGAAAAATGTTTTAATTGTTTGGGAGATTTATTAGGCCGACTTTTTTATTTTTCATTTTATCATCTTCTTCTTATTACATTTAATGTTTGGAAACCTGTTAATCAAAGTTGTAGGCTATAATACATCGCGTTTCGACTCATAGTGCAGTCACAGGTTGTTTAGGTTTTTATTAATACTTTTGAAGTTTTACTTTTTTATATTATGTTCAACAATCGCATGAAATTAGTAAAATTCAAACCTACATATATTATTTAATTACTTATTTTAAACTAAAAGTAAAATGTTCTATTAATTAATATGGATAACGTAACAACATAACAACGACACGCAAAATGATTTAATGCGTCACACATCATATTACACGCATAAACGTATCGCAAAGCATTAAATGTTTTATGTTTTTACGTTTAAGGCATAAAATCGCATATATCTATTTTGCTATTGTAAATAAAATGTATTGATGAAACGTTGTTGACTCTAATAAACGAATATTAATGACGTTTGCGAGTCACTACGATATTACAACCGGCGTGGCAATAAGCCAATTGGGTGATCTGCTTTCTTTTCTAACGACGAAATTCGATCTGAAATCGATTTATATTTAGGTCAAGGCGACGAATTTTAATTTATTTCTGAAATCGTTTAGGAAATGCGGAAGTTTAATTTAAATGTTTGCTTTTTTCTTTGCCAAAACTTGAAATAGAAAAGGTGGATAAGCGACGTAACAGCTTGAATTTTAAATATATTGTCTGCATTCATTATCGACAAATTAAACAATTGAAGTATAAAAAGAATTTAAGACTATAATTTAAAATACCACAGCTGCGCATCAGAAAAAATTAAAGAAAAAAAAAAACGAAGCAAAAAAGCCAATCAAATAAACAATAGAATAAAAAGAATATAATTTAAGCTTAGTAAAAAAACTACAAAATTCCCGACACCTATTTAAAACATCACCCGAACGCAGCGTTTATATAAATCAAATATACAACAAGAATAACATATGACGGATCATTCCAACTGAATAATTTTGCTGTACGTGTTCGTCTGAAGTCGTAGCGGAAGAGGAGTGATGTATACCAAACGTTTCTAAATTTACTGACCGACCTCCGTATTGTCATCTGTAGTTAGAGCAGCCGTTACGTGCGGTGGGAGGAGAGATTCTTTGATGATTGCAAAACAATTCACGCCGTAACATTTAAGATAAAACGAACTTTGATCTATATTGTGTATTATTATACGATGTCATGTATTAAAGATAATTATGCTAAAATATATAGTCATCGAAATTATACGTAAAAAAATTATTGTAGTTCAGGTTTTTACGTTCGTCTAATTATAGATTACATAGTTAGAGTTGTGTGACATCAAATTTTTGTTTGACCTTTATTCTTTTTAAAATTAAAATAATGTAACAACTTTTGCAACCATGGTCACGGGAGGACTACTGTGAAGTATCCGAAACATCGGGTAGCTAAAAAACTTAATAAACCGCGATAAAATTTTAAAAAGTTCTTTCATTTTAATAAGTGAAATTTGCGTAAACATTAGAAAACAATAAAGAAAAATAATGTGTTTAAAGAAAATATTTTTATAAGACAAAAATCGACAAAAAAGATTCATCACTAGTATTCTTCAATTCAATAAAGAAAATAACCTAAGTATCCAAAGTATTAGAAGTTATTTATATAGCAATCAGTAAAGCGGAATATCCGTTCTAATGAAGCTCAAGCAATAAAATCATTTACTACACTTTGCTTAAGACGTCTCAGTTAAGTTGTTAATAACATTAACGATTTTGCTGATAGTTTTAGTCGACGAACATTTATCTTATACATTAGTGGTATCTAGATGAAACCAAAACCAAAATTATATTCATTCACAAGTAGGTTTTAAAACAACAATAATTGTCAATTAACATACAACATAATATTCTTGAATAACCACTCAGGTGTAGTTGTGCGAATAGTCGCCTAAAACATCGACGGTTTTCGGGTTCGATTCCCGCTCTGGATGGATATTTGTACAAATATTTCTTTCCGGTTTGGATGTCTGTCCTTGTGGGTCTCCCTACCGTGCCTCCGAGAGCACGTTAAGCCGTCGGTCCCGATTGTTATCATAAATACCTGATATCGATCGTCACTCATAGTAGGGAACATATCCGCCAACCCACAATGGAGCAGCGTGGTGGATTAAGCTCCAATCCTTCTCCTACACGGAGAAAGAGGGCTATGCCCAGCAGAGGGATGTTAAAGGCTGAATGCAGGGCAGAATGCATAATATTCTTAAATAAATTTATGCTAGAATTCGAAATGTAGATTAAATGGAGCAGAATCAGGAAAAAATTAACAGCTACTCCTTTAAAATCCGTCAATCATTAGGTATATATTTAGTATTATTGACAAGAAATGCAGCGCCACTAAAATTTAATACCCTACTCGTATTTTTAGAGTTATTGATTTGATTGTGATTAGGGCATTGTGGGACTGACATTTTTAGACTAGCTGTCTAGTCCCAAAAAAAAATAAAGAAACAAAAATAATTGAGGGTACTTACACTTTTACAAGAAATAATTTATGCCATATTATTGGTCTTAAGGCCTGTTTCACTGGTTATAGATGACAATATTTGAAGGATGACGGTATTTAACAAATAAAAGTTTTTCATATATTATTCATTTTTATCATCGAATTTTACTTATAATTAATATCACTCTCATTTATATTATAATTAATACTAGTTTCTGCGCGCGACTTCGTCGGCGTTGACTCCGCTCCTATTGGTCTTAGCGTGATGATACATAGCCTATAGCCTTCCTTGATAAATGGGTTATCTAACAGTGAAAGAATTTTTCAAATCGGCCCAGTAGTTCCAGAGATTACCGCGTTCAAACAAACAAACAAACAACCAAACAAACAAACTCTTCAGCTTTATACAATATGATGTGTAAAATAGAAGTGATATTTAAGGAGAACACTGGGTGAACGGTACTCATTGGAATTATGTAAAAAAAATAGGTACTTAATTTTTGAAAAAAAATCCGATACATTTCCTAAATAAATAATAATTTATGTTGCCATGCAGGCGCGGGTGGCGCGTGTTAGGTACTGCCTCCCGCTGCCCGCAACAACCGCCATGACCGGTGACCCCCCCCCCGCTCCGCTATTCGATTAGTAGGTTACTCTTACTGGGTCAGTATGCGAACGCCGCGCCGCGCCGCGGTCAGGTTCGCAGTCGCACGTCGGAATATCGTGAATCGATCTTAAGCTATACCTAATAATTATGTCGTGTGTGAATGTGATCTATCATTACTTATTAGTAATTAAGTATGGCTTATCAATACACAAATTCAGAGTAGGTACTAAAAAGTTACAAAACGTGTTAAATCATGTGAAAAACAATAATGCGCAAATAAAATAATACACGAGAAGGAGCTCACTTGAACATTTTAAGGTTAGTGTAGTTATGTAGGTAAATATGTAGTTTAATAATTGAAAATCATTGTAAATAAGCATGATTGCATTTTTAAATAATACGATTAACAAAATTAAACGATTAATTATCATTTCCATGGCAAATACTGTAAAAAACTGCGTAAAAAACTGTTTGCGTAAATAACAACACTCGTTATTGCGTTGATGATTTTAATATTGTAGTAAAATCGTAGTTGAATTATTGAAGTGTGTGAATAGTTTCTTTTATTTGTTTCTTTTGATAAGCCTCTGGACCGCAAATCTTATTTCGTTAAAGATCAATAATTAACACCAAAGTTTATTACTACCAAAAATAAAAATTATTGTTAGTACCTTTGTAAGTACAATTAAAAATAAACATTAAAACAAACCAAACGTGTATTCATTTTCATTTTTTCCTTTAGATTATTACGTAATAATTATTAAAAGGTAAATGACCGCGCAACATATGTTTTGTGACGTCAGCGTAGGGTGACAATAATGGCGTGAAACTAATTCATAGCTGTTCGTTAAGTTTACTTAGAAGTTTATAAATATTTATTTATGTTTCTTACACAATTCGAATTAGAGCCGTGTGCCCAGTGTTCTCCTTAAATATCAATTCTATTTTACACATCATATTGTATATTAGTATAGATTAGTCTGATAGTTGTAGATTATTATTTTATTGTAGAGAGGTAGGTCCTAATGGTTTATTCTACTTCCAGCAGTTGATGTCTATTCGTAACTTATTTCCTGGATAAACTTTATCCACAAGAGGTGAATTCAGCCCCTAGTATAACTTTCATTGCAAATCTCAAGTGGCTTATTGTGTATTATGCAATACACAAGAGCACACAGAAGTTAGAGCAGGAAGTATAGTAATAGAATAAGCATATGAAGTAAATTTTACTTGTAATATATATTTTTGTTGTTTTCATAAAATCCTACAATTAAATTAGCTATAAATATTTGTTCTATATTTACAAAAGTAATAAAGTCAAAAAAGGTTATTCCGAGGTTAAATATGATGGGCAGATATGAACCTAAACGAATAAGTCCTATTTCTACACAAAAATAGCTATTGAGTAAGAGACGATATTTTAAGATTTATTATAAGTAACTTTTACATACGAAAATGAAATTACTAAGCTCCACTAAACAGACCGAACCCTAATACTAGATTTCAATTTCATTAGTTCTTACAACTAATATTCATACAGAATAGAATAACATTTTGTTTTTATTTCTTGTCTTTTGAAATTGGGACTGTGCCAAATAATCGATGCGTTTTGGCATCACGCCAAGCCATCTGTCGACTGAACAAAAGTATAAAAAAAACCTCTCGTTTCACCTAATAAGTGCGAAGTGCAAGATGATTAAGTTCAATTGTATACTAAACGAGCGATTTATTCCTTTGATCTTATATTTATTAAAAAGTATTTTCATTCGAAAATTTCGACTGCATATAGTTTTGCAATGGATAGCAATTAATGACGTGGATCTTTTAAAGTACCGAAAAATTCAAAATAAAATGTTTCATCAATTAATTTAAAAGAAAAAATTAATGTTTTTACGATGTACAACGATTTTACATTAAATTTAATAATAGAAATAAAAATTACGATATTTCAAACCTAATTTCAATAACATAAAGTAATAAATGAACAATGTTAATGATTATTGTTGTAATATTTAAAATGTGTGTTTAGAAAGTCTATTAAATCGACATGTATTCATTCAACATAAATCTTTAACTTGAAAATTTCAAGTGAAATCAGTCTGTTTACTTTAGACAGTCTTCTTGAAAGCTTATCATATTAATGTGATTAAGCAAGATTGTTTTTTTAGGTACGGACTTACAGAGCAATTCATTTAATAGGTTCTTAGCAATTAGACTGGTGACCATTTACAAAATTTATTGCTAACTTATTGGCAGTGGTCCAACGCGATATAGTTACAAACAAAAAGAACGGAATGCACAATTTATGATACGTACTTGGTAAGTATTATTTCCATTGTAATAGCGTTAATAGCCAAGTACATTTATTCTGTTAAGATATTTTTTGGTAGTCATTTAATGTTATTCCGATTGAAATTGAAAATTTTATTTTGTAATGCGTTTTTAAAATAAATACAATTGATTTTTTTTGTAAATTACGACGACGCGTTAGCTAAACTGTCACAACGTTGGATTGCGGCTGTTGTGCGTTCGATCTAGCACATGGCATACATCTTTGCGTTTGTGCTGAGTAAAATAATCCTAGTAGGGGCCGTTCAGTATGTAGCATTTATTATTATTTTTATTAATACTAATATCATATATTCGTATTGTTTGATTTAGCTTTAAAAGTAATCTTACACAATATGCTGAAAATACATATACTTACGATTGATTTACCGTATCAACATATCAACGTACGGCAAAATTGTCAAAATTATAGAGGTCAAAACAAAATGATTTCTTGATTGAACAACATGATTTGACAAACCCTTAACTACGATAAATATATAAATTTACAAATGATGACTATTACTTTATTATTCTACATCTGAATATTTAGAACAAGAAATTCTGTTCAGAAAGTTCAGATTTTGAAACTTTTTATAAGAATTATCTTTCCAGCGCTGGAATACTAACAGATATTACTTTTTTTAATTCGCAAACGTAGACTATTCTAGATCGGAATATTACGGAGTTCTCAAACGTTTCACTCATTATTTAAGAGGCGTTTAATTTGAGGGTTAAGTGGTTAACGAGACGCGTCTTTATTACGGCTCTTAACCGGCAGATAAACTGAGCTTTACCAGATACATTAAAATGTAATATGAGAATCGTGTTTGGGTAATGTTTCATACTGAATTTCGTATCATTTACTTTGTAATAGAAACGTGGATTTCTATATCATGTATTCTATCTCATCCTCTCTTGTACATTTATGTGTGTGTTTCTTTATCGTGACGGATTTCCGTTTCATCGAGTTTCAAACCACAACGATTCTTAAGAAGTTTCACTTCAAAAAATACAAATACTTTTGATAAATCTTTTATTTTTTTGAAACCTCAAATTATTAAACAAACCACAATATTTTTGAAATGTATTTAATATTTATACATTACTAGCTGACCCGGCGAACTTCGTACCGCCTAAAAGTCGATTCTTTAATTTTTAATTTTTTTTAATACTTATCCTTCCCAGAACCCCTCTACTAACACTTAAACCTTATCGTGTGGTATTAAAGTTCAAATTGACTTTTAAGTATTATTACGAATCTTTTGTATGGGAATATAGAAGTGTTGTTTTTAGACATTTTTAAGCAATTTTTAACCGACTTCCAAAAAAGGAGGAGGTTCTCAATTCGACACGAATGTTTTTTTTTTTTTTTTATGTATGTTAGCTCAGAACTTTTGACTGGGTGGACTGATTTCGATCAATTTTGTTTTAATTGAAAGGTGTTAGGTGTCATGTGGTCCCATTTTAAATGAGATTAATTTTAATTGAGATCTGACAAGTACTTTTAGAGTTATATCTAATAATGCGTATTTACGTCACTACTTTTTCGTCGACCTACGTTATATTATACAGCATAACTTTTTACTCGGTGTACCGATTTCGATGATTCTTACTTTAATCGAAAGCTAATACTTGTCGTGTAGTCTTGTTTAAATTAGATCGAAAACTGATTACAACTTTTTGAGTAATCTTTAATAGCGCGTATTTACTTGACTATTTTTTCGGCTTATTATGTTGTATTACTTGTCGATGTAATTGAAGTCGGTTTTTTTTCGTTTGCGAGCAAACACAATTATTAATTTTTTCTCTCCGTAAGAACAACGTACAAGTACGAGCTTCAAGGAATATAATAAAAAAAGAATTAGCGAAATCAGTTCAGCTGATCTCGAGATTTGCGCTTAGCAACATATTCAGCTATTCATTTTTATATATATATAGAGATATGCTAGCGACATATAATAGAACCGAATAAGACCAAAATAAAACTCGGGCAATGCTTATGGTAGCAGATGCTGTTCCGTCCCAGTAAACGTGCCAAATACGAAAACGACCACAAAAGGAGCGAGAATTTTGCGGAGCTTTGAATGTCTTCACGTAGTTTAAGTATCAATTTGGCAATATGTTAAAGTAATGCGGTTCGTTGGGACTTTTTTCGACATTCTATTATTATTGGCTTATTCGATCTTCCAAATAATATAAAAATCGTTTTTAGAAACCAAAAATAAAATATGAGTAAAATCTACAAATAAAAGTCATTCGCTAAATGTTACTAAGCACAAAAATCGGCTGAATCAATTCAGTTAATATAACGTTACATGTCTTTCTAATAATTCGCAAAAGGTTCTTCTACACTATACCTACATCTAGACTAATATTATAAAGAGGAAAGTTTTTTTTGCTTGTTTGTATTGAATAGGCTCCAAAAGTACTGGACCGATTTTAATGATGTTTTCACGAATAGAAAGCTACATTATTAGGAAGTAACATAGGCTAGGCTATATTTTATTTCTTAAAAACTTAGACATGTGCAAAAAAAACGGGTTATGTTCATCAAGGTGTAAAAATCGTCTCAAATATTACTTTCCTTCGCGTGCACTACTTAAATTGGTTAAAGATAAGACACACACACATACTCGTAGGACTAAAAAAGATCTAAAAAAAGTTCACAAAATAATTATTTTACCCGAGCGAAGCAAGGGCGGGCTGCTAGTACGGAATAAAATATTAAGAAGATTGTGCAGAAAATTGTAAAATTTCAGGAAACGAAACGGTTAATTTTAACATAGCGCGTTTGACAGTTGGCAAGATAGGAGGACAACATACATCGATTCAGCAAGTCTATCAATCAATAAAACCAAATACTAATTTAAAAAACTGCATCATTAATTTTGCAAAATCTAGCACAGCTTATGTCCAATAGGATCAACTACTCCACTAGTTTGGTTTAATATTGTCAAAATTGGTGTCAAGGAAGTCGGGTCGATCAGCTCGTACACGGAAACATTGGCACTGATGGCCTAATCCTCAGATGAGTGGTAGTAAAATCAATTCTTTAATGTCATTGCCTGTGACGAGAGACGCGCACGTGTAGCTATTGGCAAGTCTGGCTATTTCGATAAGTAGGTTTAATCTATTGGTATTTTCTGATGTAGAGTTCGAAAAACTGTTTATGATATTTTAATGGACAATTATTTATACATTTTATGGGTGTATGTATATTTAAGAGAAATTAATAGCAAAAGCTTATTATTCGTTACAGGATTACATAAATGATATGGATGTGTGGATGTGACGCTGTATTTCATGCGAGATATTACCAATTTTATATTAAAACACATTTTTTTTAATGAGTAACTGCGGAGTTTCTTGTCGGTTCGTCTCTGCAGAATCTACATTCCGAATCAGTTGTAATTTTACTTTTAACAATAATTAAAATTTTACTTTGTAAGATGACGATTCGAATGTGCTTTTGAAGGCTATTTGAATAAAGTTATTTTGATTTTATTACTTACTAGAAACACTTTGTTTACGTTAAAAATTTGTTTAAAAATGTTATATATTATAAGTAACATCTTAGGCACTTTTTATCGTCATTTCACAAAATATACATATATTATTTTAGTTTTTAATAAATTAATTATAATGCTATGAGAAGCTACCACAGATTCGGAGTGTAGATTCTAATCTGTCGACAAGAAACTCCATAGTTTCTCTTTGAAAAAAATATCTTTCGTATACTTTATAACTTGAAAAATATTCTTTTTATCATTACAGATCTGTACAATCTGAATTGAACACGACATTTGAACACAATGGAAACGACTGTGACATAATGAAATATTGGAAAAAAAATTAAATAAAATTTACACAATGACAAAAGCTTGTATTTTAGAAGCTATTTTACGCATGGGGTAAAATTACACTGTGCGTGTGATTACCGCTTTGAAAACACAGATGCGAACATTGTCAGTGTTAATTAATTTATTATTATTTTTGTATTATTATACAAACTTTAAAATTGTAAAGTAGAAAAAAACCATTTTAACATGTTATTGTTTTATATAAATGTACATAATATGAATATGTATTAGTAATACATTTAAATAGATTTATAATGTGCTTGGAGGACACGATCTTTCTGGTGTAGTCATACAAAAAATTCTAGTAGAGCCGACTTTTGCGGTTTCAATTTACCAATATTTAAATGAGGTACGACACAGCAGGTAAAATCTTGTTAAAAATCTGTATTATCCTGAGGGGGAAAGAATGTTTTCTAAATACAGATTTATTGTTCATCACTAGGGTTGCAAACTAGTCTACCGATTAGTAGCCTCCGGTAGCCTAATGTCGCTTGCCTTGCTGTCAACACAAAGTATCCCAAGGTCAGACTTATCATGTTCACTACATTATAAAATAGCTAGAGAGCAACAGGAACAAGTCAACTGAGGATCGAAAGATTACAGTCAAATAATCTTCCGTTAGTCAGTTGAGTTGTTCCAGATTCTGAGCTCTTTCGATCGGTATTTAAATGGACATTTTAACGTTTAAATTACGAGTACATGAGGAAAATTAGGAAAAATCATTTTGCTTCACGAATAATATTTTGAGATTTATCGTGCCTCGGGGAGCACGTTGAGCCGTCGTCACGTTATCATGTACACCTGATAGCGATTGTTACTAATATTAGGGAAAATATCCGCCAACCCGCATTAGGGCAGCGTGGTGGATTAAGGTCCGATCCTTATCCTACATGAGGAAAGAAGCCTATGCCCAGCAGTGAGATATTACAGGCTGAAGCGCAAGATAAATTAAAATTAAATATTACAAATATAGTTATATGATTTACATTTGTTAAATAAAATATAAAAAAGTTATAGAATGATATTTGCAATAAACGGCAGTCATCACATTATATCTTCGCTTCAGCTTATATCTTAGACGTTCAAATTGGAAAACGTGCACGTTAAAACATCAGAAATTTTAAGATTACTCAAGCGGTCGCAAATAGAACGCTTTGTCGAGACGTGTTTTAATTATAAAATGACTCTCTGCTTTGTTTGAGACTTGAGAGATTTTTAATTAGAAGATTTTTTGCGTGAAAATCATAAACGCGCTACGCGGCTGGCGTGTCAAGTCTCGTTGACAATGACGTGACGGTATGAAATAAACGTAACGCACTAGATGAATAAGTAATTATAATACTTGGTATTTTAAAAGGACTTGATAATCAATTAAATAAAAAAAATCATTATTTTATTTTACATGTATTAGCGCTATATTATTTTGGTTTAGTAAATCAATCTTAGTTTGTTTAACATTCTTAATCCGTAAGTAATGTATTAAGTTAGTAATGTGTTTAGAATATTAATGAATAAAATAATTGTTGTGTTATTTTCTTACCAATAAAAATTACAGCGATATCAGCGTTGGAGGAAATTATCCGAAAGTACCTGAAATTATAAAAAAAATTAATTAAAACAACAATTACATAAATTGAAATTATCCTGAAAAAAATAACGACACTAAACATGTCATGATCTCTTTTATCGTCTTTGTATGATATATGTATTTTATATATGCATTATGTATATAGTAGGTATGTTTATTGTTATATATCATTTATTTATCATATAGTTTCTATTTCGTGACCAAAACCCAACGGTTGTCTGGAAGAGATTGCTCTTTCAGCGATTTTTCAGCGAGACCGCCTTTGTAAATCTTTCATTTTATGTTATTATTTTGCTGTTTATTTTCATGGTATATAATAAAAAGAATTATTATTATTATTAAATGGGTAAGAAGCACATATATAAATGTAAGATAGTGTTTATTATACTTCGTAGCATTTTGCTACGCTGACTATTGTTGGAAAGATCTTAGGAATGAGTAATGTTAACTTTTTAAAGGTCTTTCTTATAAAGTTTACATTTTTAAACAAAAGGTATAGAAAAATTGACTCAAAGAAGTTAGTAACAGTAAAAAATATCAACCAATCCGACAATAATCGACACACAGGTGAAATATAATAATGAAAAATCAGAAATATTAATAATAGAGATATTACTATCATGAAATTGTTAAACTTCAGACAACTTTACCATAAACATCATCTCCCTGCCCTTATCCTATTTATATAGGGTCGGCACAACATGTTCTCCTCTTCCTCAGACTCATGTTGTAAATATACTTTATATACAATAAACTTTACCATAAACAATAAAAATATTACAAAATCATACGCTACAGCAATAACAATTTTTTTACCATTAAAAATAAAACAAAGAACACAATTTATATATACACTAGCTTCTGCGCGCGACTTCGTCGGCGTGGACTCCTCTCCTATTGGTCTTAGCGTGATGACACATAGCCTATAGCCTTCCTCGATCAGTGGGCTATCTAACACTGAAAGAATTTTTTAAATCGGCCCAGTAGATCCAGAGATTACCGCGTTCAAACAAACAAACAAACAAACAATCAAACAAACTCTTCAGCTTTATATATTAGTATAGATTTATATATACATATATAGACTCACCGCTTCAAATATATCAGTCGCGATACTAAAAACGTAATTATCATCCTCTAATTACTAACGCTTCGAGAACAATAGACTACGATTGGCTGACAGGCCAACGGGACGCCCATTACTAAACATCAACCCACCCACTAACCTTAGCTAGATTAGTAATGGCAGTCATCCAAACATTTGCCCAACATTGAGCTATAGTAAAATAGATGAACTGACAGACATTGTCCTGTACAAATTCCATAGCAACATAAATTTTCTAATCTTGTATACCATAAAATCTGTTAATAGACCAAAGACAATTTGTCCTAAATTTTGTCCCCAATGTCTTTGTCTTTATGTCTTATTCACGTTGTGAAAGAGCCACGTGTAAAACAATTGCCAGACGATTGGAAGACCATTATAGAGTATTGCCATTTATCGCCTTCAATTAATCTAAATTGACTTGAACTATTTCGGCGTAGTGAATATTAATTGTCGTTGAAAACGTAAATCATTAGTTACGCTAAGACAGAAATATCGTAAACAAATGTCTGTGTCACTCTTTAGCGGAATGCTTGTGTTTAAACTGATTGTCGTTTCAAATAATGAGCACTACAAGATCTGCATAAAATTAGTTCTCTCGTTATGGGTCTGAAAGAGTAAAAAGATCTTGTAAAACTCTATAATCAATTTCAAATGAATTTTGAAGTAAATATTTCTAAAACTTCAAATTACCAAATGGTATTAGTTTACTATAATTATTATTTATTATAACTTAATTTCAAGATTAGCCCACTTAGTTTAGTAACAATGTTTTTATAATCTAGCTTTAATACAATAACACAATTTAAAATAATTACATTTTTACTTTTATAATTTAAATAATTCGTCATTTCACATAGACTTTCATCCAATATCACAACATTGGACTCTCCCATATATCTAAAAATACTTTCAGAATACTATTACGGTTGCCACGAAAGCGCTTAAGTAATGAAGCGCATCTCTTATGCAAGATAGCTTTAAGTCATCAACGCGTCTTTCCGCGAACATCACTGAGGCACTGCAGCGCCACGGCAGCCCCAACCAAACCAAAGTATCCCGAGCGCATTGTTGTATTGTACTCGGAGATCGCTGTAAGCATGCGTGCAAGCTGAAAATGTTCCACAATATAATAAAATAATTGGTAGAAGGCTTTAAATAAAGTTATTTTGACCCCTTCCGCACATTACATAAATATACGTTCCCAAGACTTTAATGAATTAGATATAATGAACACATTAAAGAAGTCGAAAGCTCAGACATCTGTCAGACGCTTCCCATTCGGAAACATTCCAAGTTCCACATTTCTACGTTCGAGCAGGTAGGATTTCGGACGTAGTGAGAATTTCAGCGACTCTGGCCGAAGTCCAGCCGCTCACCTGTTGCGGAGACATTATTACTGCTTAACTGATGACAGAGGCATGCTATGTTCGTAAAGAAAAGTGCTGCTTTATTATAATAACACTAGCATTTACCCGCGGCTTCACTCGCATTGAATTTTTTACATAAAAAGTATCCTATGCTACTTCTAATACCTCCAAAAATATGTTTACAAACTTTCATGATGATCGGTTATATAGTTTTCGCGTGAAAGCGTATCAAACAAACTAAAATTCACATTTATAATATTAGTATGGATCCCTTGTCAACTTTTTGCTCATAAACAAAAGAACGTCATCGTCTAATATTAAAAGTTATAGATTTTGGTGAAACGAACTTTTATCGATTAGGTACTAGCTGACCCAAAAGACATCGTTCTATTTTGCGAACTGTCAAACACGTGAAGTTGAAATAAACCTTACAACTTCTGAAATTTTCCAATTTTCTGCGCAATCTTCTTAAATTTTCATTTGTTCAGAAACTTTTGCAAAGTATCCAAACCTAAAAAAATATCGGCTAGAATTGATCAAACCGATGTAGAATTTAGCACTTAGCAATTCATTTTTGATTATATAGAAGATAATTAATTAGTATTAGATGTAGTTAGAGAAGAAAATAAATCAATCTTCAACTTGTTATTTTAACAGAGCATTATCGCATTTAAGCATACCTTAAAAATCCTTAAAAACACAAAGTTCAGTAATGAAATTCGGAAGATTTAGCTAATACTCTATGGACCAAAGCAATTTATTTGCAACTTCTACGATGCTGCAGATGTTCTTTGGTGCCGGTAATCACTTAAGGCTGATTTATGTAATCGTTGCTGTAAGTTATTTTGATCATAAAAGTTCATTAAAAATAAATAATTGTATAATAAAGATAATGAAAGTCTTCATTGAGATTTACGAGTAACAGATTTTTAATAAGTGAGGATTGTTAGAACCCAGCAGTAACAACAAACTAGACTAATGCCGAGATTTCACCTGCATTAAGCTTTTATTAACAGCTCCGTTAGGTGCTATTGTCACAATGTGTTCTTTCATAATAGTATTTGATAATTGTGTTTGCTCGCAAACGAAAAAAACTGACTTGAATTACATCGACAAGTAATACAACTTAGGTAATAGGCGAAAAAATAGTCAAGTAAATACGCGTTCTCACAGATTACTCAAAAAGTTGTAATCAGATCTCGATTAAATTTAAATGTCACCACATGATAAGTATCAGCTTTCGATTAAAGCAAAAATCATCAAAATGGGTAAACCCAGTAAAAAGTTATGCGATATAATATAACGTAGGTCAACGAAAAAATAGTCAAATAAAAACGCATTATTAGATATACTTAACTCGAAAAGTACTTGTTAGATCTCAAATAAATTTAAATGGGACCAAATGACACGCACTACCTTACGATTAAATTTTTTTTATCGAAATCGGTTCACCCAGTCAAAAGTTCTGAGGTAAGATACATAAAAAAATACAATCGAATTGAGAACCTCCTCCTTTTTTGGAAGGCGGTTAAAAAAACTTGTTCATCAGCCTTTTGACACAAACAATAAAACAAAAATTAGGCTACTGGAATATTAGAGAATTTGATTAGTCAAAAAAAGCAAACAAATTCATCTTAATAATGAAGGTAACGAATCAAGAGGTAACGCGAAACCCCAGATCGACAACTACGTTTAGTTACAAAGTTTCTAAACATTTCTCATCAACTTTTAACGTTTTGATTGACGTTTCCCATTTTGATATTTATTATCTAAAAGTAATTATTGTTAACGAAGTAGATAACATTCATTTTGACGTAATCTCGTAAAATATGAAGTGTATTTTAGATAACTTTGTCAATTATTAATTAATTAATATCTATTCAATTTGTATACAAAACCAAACACGAAGTAGGCGAATAAAAGTTTAAATAAATACGACAGACCGTTTCTAGTTTA
Organism: Melitaea athalia; assembly: GCA_905220545.2. NCBI lineage: Eukaryota > Metazoa > Arthropoda > Insecta > Lepidoptera > Nymphalidae > Melitaea > Melitaea athalia. Next base: position 4,243,989 of record HG992179.1, read on the forward strand.
GTGGTAACCGAAGTTTCTTTTCCCCAACATTAGCAATTTGATTTCTTATTGAACCAACAACTATTATATGATTTTTATGTTGTAGAAAAATTTACATTTTTAGGGATTACAATTAAATAATCAAATTTCTGCTCGGAGAAAATATCTGTGTACAAACATAGATACAACAATGGACAGATATAACAAAGCAGTATTTTGTGCCTGGACCACTTGTTTTTCCCGAGCTTCAGTAATACGTGACATGTTACCACGTATTAGCAGTTTTTTCTTACGTTAGCAATTATTCATTAACAAACCTCATCAATACGTGCTACGTAAGCTCATATTCACATAAAACGTTATCAGATTAAAAATTATTCATTACTGATTAATACTAACGCTTGGACCGTGTCAAAAAAGACGAAAAATCCACATTTATTACTATTTAAATAAAAATGGATAACTGAAAATTAATTAGAAATATAATTTGTAAAATTGTACGCTTGCTAAAAATTTTAAGTAAAGTTACTTAAGAAAATTAAATATTTAAAAGGTTAAGAAAGTTAAATTAAAGTTGAGGTTTTCTAAGAATTACCTTAAAATAAATCCCGCAACAAATTTTACTTACGATAGCAATGTTACTAACGTTTAGAACATCAAAGCTGAAACGCGTCATATGCTTTGTTTGATAGCGGTATAAACATGAATACGACATCTTAAATGCAAAGTAAAGAGATTTACTTGTCAAGACATATTTTAACCCTAGATAACTAATCATTCGTCTCACAGTCGACAGACCCCCTCCGCATTCGGTGTTCAGGTATGTTCCCGACGCGTCACTACGCTGCCTGCCTGAGTACCTTCCTGATTCGTTAATTAGTGTCGCATGCGGAAGCGACGTGGTTGCACCCATAACAGTTCCTGAGATATTGCGAATTATTCGACTCACAGACGAATGTTTAGTAACACCGTGTGAAAAAAAATCCACGGTTGATTTAAAAAAAATTATTTTTATTGTTTTGTAATGCTTATATAGATCAAACGTTATACAATATTGTTTGTTGTTTGTATAATAATAATAAATTTGCCTCTTGGAACGTACTTTGTGAAGCATTTGTGTGAACCTTTATATGGAAGTAATAGAAACATTACTATGGATAATTGGTTTACTTCTGTTCCTCTAGCTTCGGAACTGCTGCGTGATCCCAATAAATTAATTATTGTTGGTACTGTTCGCAGTAATGAGAAGAAGATTCCAATAGAAATGAAAAAAGATAGGCATGTTGGCACTTCGATGTTTGTTTTTAATGCTGAAAAAACTCTAGTATCATTCAAACCTAAGTCTAACAAGATGGTACATGTTCTGTGCACTACTCACGATCAACTTAATATTAATGGCGTCACAAGTAAACCAGAAATAATTCTTTTGTATCCAACAGTACCAAAGGTGCCGTCGATACCATCGATTCAATATGTTCGGGTATGAGTGCTAATCGTAAGACTAACAGGTGGCCTCAAGCAGTATTTTATAACATTTTAAATTTGATCATGGTCAACGTATATGTCATTTGTGTGCCTAATATGGTTAAGCTAGGTCAAAAGCCCTTGAAGTGTAGAGCTCTCATCAAAAAATCTAGCCGATGGCCTTACTGGACCTTGCTGCACGAACGCTACGGTACATTAACTTTAAGAATGGATATTAAAGCAACCATGAAAGATATTTTAAAAATTGATGAAGTTGCATCTAGTTCAACTCAAAAACAGATAAACAAGCGATAAATTTGAGGATTTTGCCCATATAAAAAACGCAGAATGACCAAATACTCGTGCTACATGTGTAAGAAAGCCATTTGCGGGCATCACACGGTTCCGACCTATAATGATTGTTAGGAGTAGTTAAAAGACATGTTTATTTGTTAAAACTTAATATATAATAACAACTCATCCTTGCCATATTGCTTTTTTTTCAGAAATATAATAAATAAAACAAACATTTTTAGTTTCATTTGTTAGTCTGGCAGTCGAATGTTTAGTTACAAAGTAACAACGAAATATGTTTAGTTATCTAGGGTTAAAAGAAAGAAAGACAATAATTTTTATTTCATCACAACTTATATCAGTGATATATACTTTAAAAAAACTATACTACTAATCCAGACCAAAAAAAATATTATATTTTTTTATATATTAATTTTTATTTTTATTATACTAATAGTTTTATCAAAAATCACGAAATGTATTGCGGCATATATGTTCAAAAATATTTGACAATAAAATTAAAAAGATGTTGTTCGTTGAACTACGGTTATTATTAATTGGAGTACTTACGAAAGAGGGATAAAAAGCAGCACTTGCAACGCCTCTCTTTGCCTCTCAAAGAAATTCTCTCACAGAAACTGAGTAATCAAAATAACATCTATTAGTTTTAGTATTCTTTTTTTTTAAATCAAGTATAAAATGATCACCGAACTATGTACTCTAAATATGTATATCTTGTTTGTTACTCGTACCTGTAATACGTTGAATTTTTAAACATTTTAAACAAACGCTATCTATAATATCATTCTCGGTTATCTATTACCATTATAATTATAAAATCATTACCGTAGCACATTACTACAGCTCAGTCAATATCGCAAGTAGAATTCCTTACCTACGTGTAGTTATAACGATAAAACTTCTCTAACAATTTACGAAGTTGACAAGAAAATACTTTATTCCATTATATTGTTACTCTTGACAGATATGAGAAGTGAGACCGTCGAGATCATATTGTCCAACTGTTTCCAAATTTCGTACACGTATCTCATAAATCTAGTAAAGCCGAAACACTGCAGGACATGATTACTCCGGACACAGAGATTTTTCTATCGGGATTGATGACATCGTCCGAATATCATAAGCGATTTTGGAATGAAGTTCCTTATGGTTTTTTTATGTTTCTCCTTAATGTCTTGGAGATAAAATAGTAAAAATGTCATAGCCTTTATTTACACACATAATTAAGTTATTTCTGTTTATTATTGCGTTTGATATTTGTAAACAAGTTAGAAGAAAACCCGTGCGCTCCTTATCGTCGTTACTATTATTGTTGTTAGAAAACTGTACAGCTATGTTGTACAAGCCTATCCTTTCTCAATAAACAGAACAGACAAGACAAATAATTTACAGAAGATTTTAAGTTTCAAATCGTAAAAAAATCGATCTTACTTTTATTCATATTATTGTATTCTAATGTTCACGCGAATTTCACTCATTAAAATGAAACAACTTTTTCGGATTTTATCGCGGTTTATTAAGTTTTTTAAAGTCCTCCTTTTAAGTCCTCCCGTGACCATGATTGCTGTAAGTGTAAAGTATCATAAACGTCGGGAATTTAAAAAACTTAATAAACCGTGATAAAATCCGAGATATAAAAAACATTATTGTAGACATGGATATTTTTGTATGATGATATGTATGTGTGATGTATGATATTGTATGATATACTTGATGATATTATTTACAAACAATATTCTTTCAACAATAAAAATACTCGTATAATATTTAGCTGTGGCTGGCTAAATGAAACACATAAATCGATATCCGACGAGCATTAGTTCAAATCCCTTTACTGCTGAGTTTTTCGAGTGCTAAGTGAAAACATCGAAGTTCGAGTCTCAGGAGAAACTCGAAGACATGTGAATCCGCCAATCCGTAATGGGACAGCATTGTGAATTATCACAAGGAAAAGTTTTTAAGATACACTAACATATTTATTTAAATAAAGGTTGCTTACAGAGCATCACGATCACGATTCAGCCAGTAATATCCCACTGTTGGGCATAGGCCTCTTCCCCGTTTAGGAGAAGGCTCCGAAATGGGGAATAGAAGAATCGGAAGAATCGGAGCTTAATCCACCACGCTGCTCCAATGCGGATTGGCGGATATATTCCCTACTATGAGTAACGATCGCTATCAGGTGTACATGATAACAACCGGGACCGACGGCTTAACAGATGCTTACAGATGTTAGAAAAACTCAATATACACTATTATAAAGTTTATTAATTAACACATCAGTACTTAACACCACTAAGGTTGCAACGAGACCGCCCTTTTCGTCTGACCCGTAGCCATTATATATTCTCTCTTTTTTTGATCTACCGCCAAAACTAAATAATTGATTCCCGCCAACGTTCTATATTTTTTTTTAAGTGTCAGCTGTGTTGCCATGATAAACGAGTTATCAAATGTTTTTTTAATTTATTAACCGATTTTACTGATATTAAAATGATAGTGTTGCTAAACCTTAAAATAAATGTTTTGATTATTGATTTATATTTTTAATACTCTAACATTCGGCTAATCCTGACGTAAAACGCGGCCTCGCGTTTACAACATAATACAAAAAAAGAAAGAATACAATAAGAGAAAAAAAAAGGAATCAATAACAACATCTACAATTAATCTCAGGCATTCTTAATCATAGCCAATCACTCTTAAAACTAACATCGACTATAGGCTCTCTCACCCATAGCGACTCACTCTTAAAACTAACATCGACTATAGGCACTCTCACCCATAGCGACTCACTCTTAAAACTAGCATCAACTATAGGCACTCTCACCCATAGCGACTCACTCTTAAAGCTAACATCGACTATAGGCACTCTCACCCATAGCGACTCACTCTTAAAACTAACATCGACTATAGGCACTCTCACCCATAGCGACTCACTCTTAAAGCTAACATCGACTATAGGCACTCTCACCCATAGCGACTCACTCTTAAAGCTAACATCGACTATAGGCACTCTCACCCATAGCGACTCACTCTTAAAACTAACATCAACTATAGGCACTCTCACCCATAGCGACTCACTCTTAAAGCTGACGTCAACTATAGGCACTCTCACCCATAGCGACTCACTCTTTTAACATCTCTTAGAAGCTCACTTTTTACAACTCTCTTATATATTTCTGGTAAGTTAAATGTATTGAAACAAAATGATTCTCCTCTATACAATAATTTAAGTATATATTACTACTAGCCATAAATTATACCTAATTATCTCTCTTTATTATTCTCAATATGTTAAACAATCATTCATTCTTTTTATTAATCGCTTTTATGGTTAACTTTCGTAATTGTTACATGTTAAGAGTGTATTTCTATATCTCATAATCTTACAATTAATTTACATTAACTTCACACTTTTTTTTCTCAATTTACTTCTTTAATATAGTATAATCATATACAGGATACGTAATGTAATATATAATACATAAGTACTACAATTCACTCAGCATGCAATTGTACCTATAATTAGACATATAGTTAGATATTTACTTTTACGGTATTACATAAATAACTGTCTTTCATTACCATGATATCATTATTTATAAAATCATACATATGTACATCAATAATTCATTATATAACAGTTTATAAGGTCTATATCACCTACCATCACTTAGTTATAACCAAATCCACTTTCTACTCTGAATCACTTGTCATTGCATCATTAAAAACTAGCCAAGGGTGTAGCCTATCAACAGCAAAAACAGACCTATATGGTCTACAACCTTCTTTTCTCGTAATGGGGGTGTCTTCTATCTCATAGCGATCATTACCGATAATTTTTGAGATTCGAAACGGCCCTACACATTTAGGCAATAATTTGCGACTCTGTCCCGGATCTGAACGAATATCTCTCTCGACTCTTACTAAATCTCCTAATTTATATTGGGTTGGTTTTTTGTGAGACCTATCAAAACGTTCTTTCTGTTTTTGCTGATTAATTTGAATTCGGGACTCTGCATCAGACCTAATCTTAACTCGATCTAACGTGGAATGAGAATCCGCGACTATAGGGTTCATGATACCGTCCGAAACGCCTGTTGTTTGAACACCAAACAACATCTCAGAAGGAGTGCGATTGGTGCTTTTGTTAATAGTATTGTTTAATGACCATTGAATTTGTGGTAAGCATAAATCCCATTCATTTTCAGGTTTACCGTGATTAGCAGCAGTTATGGCATTAACTATAGTCCGGTTGTACCTTTCAACCTGGCCATTAGCCCTGGGAGAGGCAACAGCATTCAAAATATGTGTGATACCTCTACCATTAATAAAATTTGAAAACTCTTTGCTAGTGAAACTTGTACCACGGTCTGATATTATACGGCGTGGTACTCCAAACAGTGAGAAATATTCTGTAAATACTTGAATAGTGGTGCTACTCTTAGTATTTTTAACTGGTTTTATGTATATAAATTTCGTAAAGGCATCAATGATTACTAAAATGTGACAATTTTTCTTTTTACTTATAGGAAAGGGACCGCAATGGTCAGTGTGGAGCGTATCAAATGGTTTACTAATTTTAGGTATAGGATGGAGCTCCCCTTCTTTAGTACCGGCCGGTATTTTGTTATGTGCGCAGCTTAAGCAAGAATTGCAATACTTTTTAATAAATCGTCGCATTTTCTTAAACCAATAAATTTGATTAACTCTACTGTAAGTTTTTTCAAAACCGAAATGACCAACATCGTCGTGATTCATACGAACTACCTGCCACCTTACCGATTTCGGAACTACCCACTTTAAATTTACTTCATTATTTTTATCAATTACTACTCTATATAAACGATTATTTTTTATTGTATAGTTCTTATGAATATCGACGATGTCTTTAGTGTCTGGATCATTTAGGATGCTAATTATTCTTTGTATCTCTGAGTCCTGTTCCTGCACGGTACTCAGCCACGCATCATCATCTATTGCTAAAACATCGACAATGTCTACCACGACCTTCGATTCAGACGTACTGGGATTACGTGATAGGGCATCAACGTGACTCATTTTAGCCCCATCTCTATGCTCTACCGTGAAATCGTATTCCTGCATAGTTAAGTACCAGCGAGCTACTCTAGGAATCAAATCCTTTTTAGTCATTGTGCTACGTATAGCGGCACAGTCCGTAACAACTTTAAACGTTTTTCCTAAAACATAGACTCTGAATCGAATTAGAGCACAAACTACTGCCAGAGTCTCTAACTCATACGAGTGTAGTTTGCTTTCATCTGATGTGGTCTGGCGACTGTAATATGCTATAGGGTGGAAAGTCTCTAAATTTATACGTTGCATTAATATGGCGCCTATACCGATTTTACTAGCATCTGTATGAATTTCTAATTCGGCCTGGGGATCATATAATGCTAAAACGGGTCTGGTGGTTAATTTAGATTTTAATTCATTGAAAGCCTTTATCTGTGGCTCATCAAAACACCACACAGCATTCTTTTTTGTAAGATTCGTCAGAGGTTTTGCTATCACTGAAAAATTGTGAATAAAACGCCGGAAATAGCTAGTGAGCCCGACAAACTGTCGAACCTCGTGAACGTTTTTAGGTATGGGAAAATCAATTACCGCCTGAATTTTAGCTACCCCAGGGCGTATACCGTCTGCACTGATCTCATACCCCAAATAGTTTATTCGAGTCTGAAAGAAATCGCACTTTTTTATATTTAACTTAAGTTGAGCTGATCTTAACAATTGAAAAACTCTTTCTAACTTGTCTAAACCCTCTTCTATTGTTTGTGATGTCACTAAAAGATCATCCATATACGCTAATGCTAGATTTTGTTTACCTTTCAGCATAGAGTTAATGATTCGCTGGAAAACGCTAGGTGCATTAGCAAGCCCGAATGGCATTCTCTCAAACTCAAACAAACCATCCGGTGTTGCAAATGCAGTATACCGTTTACTGTTTTCACACATGGGCACCTGGTAATACCCTGATGTTAGGTCAAGGCTTGTGAAGAATTGATTACCCCCTAACCTATCTAATTGATCCTCAATGCGAGGCAAAGGATATTTATCTTTAAGTGTCTTTCTATTTAAGGCTCTATAATCGACACACAGGCGTTTATCACCATTTTTCTTACTGACTAAAATAACAGGACTTGAATAATCAGAAGTACTTTCACGTATGATACCATTGGAGAGTAAATCTTCTATAATCTTATTTAAGTATTCACGTTCACTCTGGGAAACTCTATATGGATTATATACTACAGGTCTGTTGTCAGTTAGGTTAATTTCCATTTCCGCTAGATTTGTTTTACCTAATTCTCCTAAATTCATCGCAAAGCAATCTCTGTATTTTTCGATTAATTTAAACAATTTTTGTGTCTGATCCTCGGTCACTATTGTACTTATTTTTACATCCGCTAAGGGTAAAGGTTCATACTGTTTGGTTTCTGTAGTTATACCTACATATTCTGTATTTATTTCGTGGTATTGCTGTCCCCGAGCTAACAAAGCTCCTTTAGTAATTTTTAAATCATTAAGCGACAAGTTGGCTAGCATTAGATACCCTTTACCTGCATTGAACTGAAAGATACCTGGTAGAACAATATATTCGTTGTTAGGTAAAGTTCGGAGATTATATTGAACAAACAGCCCCTCCGAGTATTTACTATTTGTAGTGACATCAATGGGCATAGTAGTTTTTGGTTCAATAATGTAATCACTATCTGCATACACTTTAATTTTTAAATCACTATTAATCACATCTGGGGTTTGTATAAAAACTAAATCATCATTTGTTTTCAAAAGTATTACATTAGGTTTTTCCGTAAATGACTGCCCAACCAGAATTGATGTTTTTAAATAATGATTTTCTACGACTAGAATTTCCGTTTCGGCCTTCACGGCGCCTATTTGTAAAGTGACTACTACTTTACCAATTGGTTTTACAGAAGAATTGCCAAAACCCTGCAAAATTGGTAAGTTATCAGTAGCCCAAGTATCGTGCAAGAGTTTTGCGTCGGATTCTCGTATAAGAGTACACTTACTACCTAGGTCAACGTATCCTCGCAATGTTATATCACCCACTTTGACATCTTTGTAAAATTTTGCATTATCGGACTCACTATTGGTAATACGCATGACACTCTTAGTTCGTTCCGTCGAACTATTATTTTTATTAGCTTCGCCGGTATTATTACTGTTCTTGCGACAATCTTTAGTTTCGTGGCCTAATTTTAAACAAAAGTTACACCTCTTTATTGGTTTATTACATTTTAAACTTATGTGTCCCATTTCATTACAATTGAAACATCTAACTGTATCTGTGCTATTATTGCCTTTAATTTGTTCATTTGCTACCTTATTAAACTGTCTGGATTGTTGATAACCATTCCGGTTGCGATTATTGATGGATGACGTGTTGGTTTCATGTTGGGATACCGTACGCAAGTAGTTAAGGACCTGTTCTGGTTCCTCAAACATACAGGCACCTGCCCCCATTCGTACAAACTTGTCATCGATACCATGTATAAGGCAACCAACTGCCTTTTTACCAGTTATCTCACATTTATTTATAAGCGCAATTTTGTCATAGTAATAATGTTCTAGAGGTTGCCCAAACCTACACCTAAGTTTTAACATTGTTGTTAATAAATCACCGTAGTTTTCGTTTGAGGGAAATGCTAATTTTAATTTTTGTGTCCACTCATCCCAGTTATATAGGACTGAGGATAAACCCTGATACCACTTTTTGGCTAAACCACTTAATTTAGGAAGAGCATAATGACATATTTGGCGGTCATTCCAAGAATAAATCTGCGCACATTCGTTAACCTTGTTTATCCAGTTTTCTATTGTTTGACTATTTTCACTAGGGTCAAATTCTGGAACAACACTAAACGCCACTGGAAAATTGTTTTGAGCCCAAAAATTTGGAGTTACTGGCGCAGGCTTACTGTTAGGGATATTTAATCTAGTAACATTATTTGTTGCGCTGTTATTGTTCGACAAACAAAGATCAGTTTGATCATTAACTGCAATGGGAATATTTAACCTATTTAATCGAGTCGGCGATGTCAACGGGGGAGTTTTAGTCGACCCCCGGTTAACATTCCTACTGAGAGATCTATGTCTGCGACGCTCAGAATGTGCTCGTTTTTTACCATGTCTTTTATGGCTATGCTTATGACCTCGATTACGTTTCGTTCTACGTCGTGACCTACGTTCATAATCGTCACTAAAACTAGAATCTGTAGAAATACTATCTACGCTCGATTCCCGCCGTTTTCGCTTAGATTTTCCCATTATCTCCACTAGTGATGCAATGAGTAAATGATTCGAGATATACTTATGAACAACAAATACAAAATTTTATATATAAAACAAAACTAAATATATACTATCACAATATTAAACACAGTATTAATAGACACCGGCTGTAAATCCGGAAACAGCGGCAATAAGTACATGGAACCTTAATTAAAGTGTATAAATACACCAACAGCTATGTAGTTTAAATAAAAAAAAAAAGTCATACACGATTAATAATAACAGTTTAAAAACAAAGATCAACGATAATTGTACGTTACTATTTCGAAACACATCGCGTAGCCTACGTGTAGGTACTTCAAAAAACAGCTTAAATAGTTTTCACTTGCAAATTAAAAAAAGAACACCAACGCTGACCTAATTATTATAGTTTAGGTATTAAATAGATCACTTTCACTAAACTTCCAAAAACATGTGTGCAGTTTGTTGTTTACCACACGCGTACCTTCTGCACGAATGAGATAATCAGGAGCAATTTAAATTTTGAAGGAATTCACAGTAGCTCACTAGTAGAATTTTCCTCGCTTTGGTTCGATACCGATTTTGAGGCGGCAAATGTTAACGTAGCCACATGAAAGTCAAATAACACTTTAAGATCTGACCTTAACATCCAAGATCGAGGAGACCGCAGCATCGGGCACGTAGATTAACTTTGTCACTTCTGACTGTTAGAAAAACTCAATATACACTATTATAAAGTTTATTAATTAACACATCAGTACTTAACACCACTAAGGTTGCAACGAGACCGCCCTTTTCGTCTGACCCGTAGCCATTATATATTCTCTCTTTTTTTGATCTACCGCCAAAACTAAATAATTGATTCCCGCCAACGTTCTATATTTTTTTTTAAGTGTCAGCTGTGTTGCCATGATAAACGAGTTATCAAATGTTTTTTAATTTATTAACCGATTTTACTGATATTAAAATGATAGTGTTGCTAAACCTTAAAATAAATGTTTTGATTATTGATTTATATTTTTAATACTCTAACACAGAGCATATAATATATCAATTATTATTCTATAACATACAGATGTTTCATGTCTAATCGCTGCTCTAATTACAAGAACTCTGCAGTCACAGAGACAACGACTTTTAAATTAAATTAATAAAATTTATAATCTACGACTGTAAACCGTTATAACACAGTAATAGTTTATTGCTTAATAATAGCTTTGAAAGCAAGCGATAAATTAGCTATATTTGAATTGGCAGTATATTACCCTACTTGAGAAGCAATTTAGCCTGACTAAGGGTCAATACATGTTCAGACTTAACTTATTAAAGACAAAAGGATATACCTACGCATACAAATCTATTTAAACAATAGTTCTCTGTGTATAGTACCTTTAATAAATAACCTTTAAAATCTTGTTACACCGAAATACTAAGAAAGGTCAAGCTGAATTGAAATAAATCCTTTGAAGTCGAATTTAATTAATTATTATGTAATAAAGCTTTATGTTTGTGTTTGAAGACTTAACTAAATAGTTTCAATTAGAGACTTATTTTTGTTAGAAAACCAGTCGAATACAATATGTTACAAATAAGCTAATTAGCTAAGATGTTTTGTAATGGCCATAGCGAGCAGTTAGATTGTTGCACATGACAAATATTTACACAGGCCGTGCAGGTGTAAGTCGTGGTCTAGGAGTGACATACTCCTTGATATACATGTACTAATATAATTTAATTATAGAAAAACTTAGTTTACATAATACCAGGCAACGCTTTAGAGAAGTAACAAAGGTACCACATAAATACAAATAAAAACCTCGTGACATTTACTTATAATCCTATATAAGAATGACTATTTTCTCAGACGGCAAAGCTCGGAATCAGATTCCTAAAGCGGACTAAATAGAGGAACCAAAAATTTTCAATTCAATCCATAACGGAATCCCATTATGAAAAACAACAATAAAAATCAACGCGATTCATTTCACGAGTAATGCCGAAAGATAAGGATAGGTCCTTATCTTTCGGCATTATTTTTAATTTTATTTTTAATTCTTTAGTATTGTTATGAATACTGAAGAATAGTAGTCGTTTCGCAGCGCTGTAAAACCTTAAATAATAAATAAATTTAAAAATGTTTATAATAAAAATTGTTCCTTAAAACACCGTCTATAATAATGGTCTGATATTATTTTTATGTAAAATGATTTAAAATAAAGTTTTATCAACAAACAGATTTTTTTCTCTCAAATTTTTATGGATTTTCACTTATAACTTTTTTATTTATGATTCTACGACTAAAAGTTACTGAACATAAGTTGTAGATAATTTTATTTGCAACAAAAAATCTTCAACAATTTTTTTTGTGAGACTTATAGTTTGGCAGATAAACCATAAAAACCATTTGAACCCCTTTTTCCAAGATGGTGGCCGTTGCACAAGGACTACAAACCCACAAACTTGGATTTAACATTAGACTAACCCCTCCTTCATATCTAAAAAATAAAATTGCGTCCTCTGACAAACGCAAGGTAAGCCCAAAAAAATGTAACATTTCAATGGACTAAAAGTAAATTTCTTATACTTAATTTTTGATTATGTTTCTAATAAAGCTGAAATTAAAAAAAAATATATGTTAAAATAAGTTTATATTAAAAGATTATTTAGTGTTTAGGTTACTACATCTTTTATTAACTTTTTATAATCAGACACAGAAGTTAATTTTAGAAAAATGTATTTTTCTTTTCGCGCAAAAATCAGTTCGCCCTCATCAATATTGATTTACTGGTCACATTATATAACTATATAAAGCGCTGATAAAAAATTGTCAACCGATGGACGTCCACTGCTGGTTATAGGTCCCTTGCAAGGTTCTTACACCAAAAAAAAATTTTTTTTTCATGAAGTAAGATAATACGTATATACACAATACAGGCGTTTACACAAGGCATTTTTACAAGGCTAACGCTATTTTTGTCACAGTTTTTTAACAATACTCTAAAACAGTGTTAGTGGCATCACTGCAGTGAACTGGATCTTTCACCAGCAAAAGTAACTCAAGTCGAAAAATTCTCAGATATCAATCAGTTAACTTAAAACGTTCGATGAGGATCTATTTTAATAGCCTTGATGTTCTAAAAGAATTTTCATAGTATTTGCGTTTCTTTTTCTCTTAAATTTAATTCTGGACCACTCAACAGCCTAGTAGTCTGTTAAATTAGAGACGTTGATTATGTAATTACAAGCTTCCGACTGTGGCCCCTTTCGCACGACTTACAGTTCACCTAAGAAGAAAAGTGCTTACTCTCCGAGTACACGTATCTAATTATAACGAATTATAGAATTTTAAATTAATTTGTCTCCTTTATTTTACAGTCGATTTAATTAAATAATGGATTTATCAAACTTTGAAGTTGTGGCAGTAAGGATCTCATATCATTTTTAGGAGACAAAATGACTAAGTAATTAACAAATTTACTTTTCAACCATTTTTCAATATCTGTTAATCGTGATTTTCAAGTTTATCAAAATACTAGCCGACCCGTGCCCACTTCGTTGGGCGTTATAATCCATTTCACATAAGAAGGGTACGGTGAAATTTGATATGTTCCAATACACTCTCACTATTTTCAGCAAATCAGATAAATATAAATGTTTTAAAATCACCAATTAATTTCTAAGGCAAATAATAATGCTTGATTAGATTGAATTGTTGACACGGCACGTCAGAGGGCGCAGGTTCAAATCCTGCTGGGTCGAAAATTTTGATATTTTTTATCTTTTTCCTTTTATCTTGTCACTCCTGAATAGTGTAGCTTTCTGTTAGCGAAAGAATTTTCATGATCGGATCAGTATTTGCGAAGATTACCCCGTATACACAAACAAAGTTATAAACTTTACCTCTTTATAATATTAGTATAGATGTGTTTTATTGATTTGACGCGTTGGAGCAACAGGTTCGAGCCCCGTGGATGATAAAAATGTATTTAGACCGTACAGGTGTTTGTCACCGTTTCGGCGTTTGTGCTTGTGCATTACCGAAATTCATACATATTCTAGTGAGGGTTGTTATGTGTGAAAAGTGTTTTTACTAATGTCTAATGTGTCTGGCGCGAGCTTGGGGAGGCCTATGTCCAGCAGTTGACTGCGATAGGCTGAAGTGATTAATTTATTTTAGAGAGAAATTTGTAATAGCTAAAAAATCATCTACCGTGACTTTTAAAACTAAGTTATTTTCATACTATAACAACAACACTAGTAGTAGTACAAAGTAAGTCTTTCACTTTTAGAATACTGATAACATACACATTTAACGTTGAATTGATGTGATTCTATATCCGTGCCTCACAACCGGTACCTCCATCGTTATTTAAATAGGCGCCTTAGTTCGCTCGAACAGTAACAAATGAAATGAGTTTCCATTCAGTCGATATTGCACCGCTACGATGCCATCTGTTGCTTCTATCAGCCTGATTTAATGTTATACCTACATTACGTATGTATTCTTGCGTGTAATAGGTTTTTGGTCGAAATCAAAACATTAATTATTTGTCGATTTTGTTCTAATTTTACGTGTAATGTATGTTGTACGTAGTCGATGGTAACTATACATTTAACTAGCTTCTGCGCGCGACTTCGTCGGCGTGGACTCCGCTCTTATTGGTCTTAGCGTGATGATATATAGAATTTTTCAAATCGGAGGAGTAGATCCTGAGATTAGCGCGTTCAAACAAACAAACAAACAAACAAACAAACAAACAAACTCTTCAGCTTTATTATATTAGTATAGATGTAATTAGGCTTGTTTTCAAAATTAGATTTTATGCGATTAAAACTATATCCAAATGAGAACTATGTTTGTCATAGTTATAATATTGTAAAGCTGAAGAGTTTGTTTGTTTGTTTGAACGCGCTAATCTCAGGAACTACTGGTCTGAATTGAAAAAACTTTTCAGTGTTAGATAGCCCATTTAACGAGTAAGGCTATATTCTATATATCATCACGCTAAGTCCAATAGGAACAGAGCATAAAGAATGTTTCCAAATCGGGGTTTTTTTCTTTTGAGAGCTTCCCCAGTCAGCCTAAAGTAACTATTCCACGCAGACAAAGTCGCGTGCAGAAGCAGGTACCAATATAAAATACAAATAAATATAACATTTTTTTTTAATAAATACATAAGTAATTAAAATAACAAATTGGTTTCGTTTTTTTCTGCATTAAAAAAGTACTTATGTCGAAGTAGGACACAAAAAAAGCATTACACAAATACTTACAGGGAAATTTTATACACATCGATACCATTTCTCACAATCTGTATTCTCAGGATGCACTATAAATAGTTCTGAATGAATATAAAAACATAGAAAAGAAAATTAATCTTTGTTCGACAAAGAAGTCGTTTGTGATCTAGTTCAGTAGCACATTCGAATATTTTTAGCGTTTTCACCCTTGTAGACAAATTACAAGAAAAGATACCAAGTACAAAACTAATTTACAGACTAACAACACATACTTTAAGATTGAGGACTAAAATTCTAAATAACAATTGACAACCGATATAAATACTGACATCGCTCTGGTTTTGTGATGTGTCTACACACACATAGCGCCCAAACGTTAGGTACACACGATTACCAGCGATTGCGGGTTCATTTCCCAATCGGTATGCATATTTGTCTTTGTTCAAATATTTTTTTCCAGTCTGGTCGTCTGTCCTTGTGGGTCTCCACCGTGCCTCGGAGGGCACGTTAAGCAGTCGGTACCGGTTTTTATCATAGACACCTGACAGCGATCGTTACTCATGGTAAGAAGTAAATCCGCTAAACCGCATTGGAGCAGCGTGGTGGATTAACGCTCTGACCCTACTACGGAGAAAGAGTTCTATGCCCAGCAGTGGGATGTTACAGGCTGAATCGTATATTCACAAAGTTTATTGCTGGTCACCATTGTGTTTCCAATTGTAACGTAATATCAAAATAAAAAATATGGTAAAGATCCCATTTTAAAAATAATTTATAGAATTAGTGATAATTAAAGTTTAAAAGTTATGACGACAGACTATTAAAATGAAATTAATAAGGTCGAATGTAACATGATAGTGCTCTACTTGTATTTCATATTATAGTTAATATATTTTTAATAATTTTTTTGACACCAATTCAAAATCAACGATTTTAATAACTGTGAACGAAACATACTAATAAATCTACTATTATTATTAATTACAATTAAGAATAATAATTTTTTTTTATGCTAGATCGGCAAACAAGCGTACGGCTCACCCTACCTCAGTTCATCAATCATTCTTTAATTTACAAAACATAATATTAATATTCAACAGTCAAACAGATTTAGTCACACAAGATAAGGACTTCATGCCAAAACTAGTTATAACATATTCAGGGACAAAACAGTTATTTCCATTGTAATGTAAAAACCTAAAATTACTTTGTAACAGAATTTCAGTCTATTCGGAAAAGTTCTAATAAAAACAATTTCTAATCTCTTTTATTACTACCATAATGATTACTTTAGTAACACAGAAAATTCAAAATTTAGCTTTATAGTTTAGTTTTGTTTGTGTAACAATATTTCTACGAAGCGTAAATCTAGGTTTTGTGTTGGTCTCAGTATGTAAATTCAGAGGTTCCAGGTAAATTGTACGCTTTTGGAGAGCTTAGACGTAGCCCCCGAGATATTTGTAATGAAGTAATATAGTACTGCTATGCAACTCATGCGGTCCTGGTAACTAAGCCGCATGCAGACGTTTGTTAGTCAGAGTAATTAAGGGTACCCTGTTTAGGTTGGTCTAGTAAATGTTTATAGGTTAAAATTAAAACTTGATCATCATTCCAATTAAAATTTGCTTATTCAATTCGTTTGTATTCAAAATATCTAAATATAATTTGATTGAAAAGACATAAATTCTGAAGTGAATATAAAATATATACATTCGATCTTATATGGAATCACTCATTTAAATATCACGCTAGACAGGAAATCGCTAAACATATAAGGGTTTATTATTGTTATTCAGACCTCTTTAGTGTCTTTGAACATTGAGGGTACGACCCTACTTGAAAAAAACACTGATTTCTTTGACACATCAAGATATACTCTAACCTATTTCGAAATTTTTGTCATCGCCTTGATGTTGTCTGTTTTTACTTGACCAAATTAAATCAGAAACTTTCAAAGGAATGACGCCTGTAACCTTTTTGTCTTAAGTCGAAATATCCCTTTGATAATGAAATTTTAATATGACTGTCACGGCTTTAAGAAATTAATCAACTTAATGAAGTGTCTCGGATTTTGGACACTTTTGAGATGTTACGCCTGTTTTGTCAATACCCTTGAAATTTCAAGATACGCTTTTCTTTCGTCAACCTTTTACTAAATACATTCTTTGAACGTAAAATCGTTAGACTTCAATAACGGCTTAAATTAAATTTACTCATTTTCTTGTGAGTATACTAGGTACTACGTTGTATGAAAATGTTTTATGTTTAGAAGCAGGAATAACGCTTGTTGCTGTAGTTTCGTTCTAGTTTTTTATTCTTTACATCTTGAAGTGCTTTAGAAAACTTCTCGTTAAGTTAATGTGGTTTTTCTATCTACTCCTCTATTCCATTTTTAATTTTATCTCTCACTGTAATTTTATATAGCTTTTCTTCTATCTTTACGATTTTTCATATCAAATAATAAAGTATTTCTACTCCTATGTAAGTAGTTAAGCTTACTATTCATGTGACATGCAACCATACATTGTAAACTCTTTTAGAAAATTCCGAATTGTGTAACTGAATAAAATTTATGTACACGTACTTATTAAGTATGTTATTACCAAAACATAACAACCGACAAATGTTAAGTAAAATCTCATTGTATTTCGACGAATTTCGCGTCTTTATTAAATTCTGAGAATCGTTTCATAAACACGGCTTTGTGGAATTAAATTATCGATCTCTGCCTCTTGAAGCACTCGCTTCATAGATTTTGTTTTCTGTTAGGTTCTGATTAAAACTAGACCCGTGTTATTGTACTGTATTTTCTTTTCAATAAGGATGTATAGCTTGACTGATATTGCGGTTAACTCTTACGTAGGATTTTTAATATTCTGTACTTATGTTCGATTCTTATTGTTGCTAGATATTGTTACGATGTAGGTTCTTGGAGGCAGATTACGAGTAACACATTGCATGACATATGTCTGCATCTTCTCGATTCTTCTCAATGGGCAAATAATTCATGAAATAAAATAGTGGTTTTGAAGAACTCTTGAACAATATAAATTCGATTAGATTTATAAAATTTGTTCGTTTCTTATTATTCAATTAATGTAAAACGTTGTCATTGAAGTAAATGTATGTCGTTAATACATGTTTCATTACCGGTTTTATCTGGGGCAATTTTATTGGCCTTGGTTTATTTTAAATCTGTAGGTCGAAAATAGTGCCGGTTAATTTTATGTTGAAAATATTACAGATGTTAAATTACAGATGTTAAAATCTTTGAAGTTGTTGCTAGCGAAAATGTTTTGAAAAGTGTAAAAAACCCATCGTTTCTAGACCGGAAGCAGTTGAAACGAACTCGACGACAGATTTCTTCCGGCGCTATTCATAGCTGTATCGATGACATAATACTCTTACTGAAATAATGATCTCAATTATTTCAACGAAAGATTTTCGCATTGATATTTTCACAGTTAAAACTTCGGTGTTTAATGTAGCTCTCTGTTTAGTAATACAGTTAATAAACAACTTGTAAATAGATAACTATTTTTTTTTTGTTATCTTCATACAATATATACTTTTTTATTTAACAATAGAAAGAGGTATTAGAAAAGTTTTTTAAACAACGAATATTAAAACTCATTTTAGGTTATACTTTTTAGTTTTTTACACAGGTATAAAATACGAATAACGAAGATTAATACAATAGCTCTAGCGATACAGAAAATTAAGACACCATTCTCAAACAGTTATTAAGGCAGCACTGAACCTGTACCGCTTTTTCAATGATGGCAATTATTCTGACATTCAGTTTTACTCCGAGTTAATAAAAATACTATCTCCTATTTTTCCCAAAAGTGGGAAAAACACTGAGAGTAAAAAGTTCACGTCTACACAACTAAACACAAGGTTTATTAGCCCATAAAGTTATGGCTGCCCATTCAGATTTGAACTGCAACCTTATATTTATTTACAAATTCTCCTAGCTCAACAATCTCAGTTTTTAAACCTGCAAACTGCACAAACGTGAAATATATTTAATCAAATTATGAACTGGAACGTTTCAGATGCTTATTTGTTTCCCTCGCTAGCGGAGAATAATGGCCGGAAAACGTCGAGTCGTAAATATTAATTTAAACGGCAATGGAAAATATAATAGGCAATATTTGTTTGTCAGCTACAGTGTTAATAAGATGAAATTTTGACAGGTATTTCGTACTCGGCGTATAAAATCCGCATTTATTTAATTGGGACTGCTGTAGCAAATCTGATTTATGGAGACTGCGGTTTAGTGGTTTTGTTTAATAGTTAAAGGTACCTGGGACTACATTCGCGATTGTCATCCTCTTTATTAAGTCTAGGGTGTACGCCAGTTTAAGATGATATGTACTGATGATGTACAAAGCTTTTCTTCAAGTTTCAAGTTACTTAGATCCGATTATAATTCAAGCAACTTCTAAACGTACAAATTGAAGAAAAGTTAAAAATATTTTACAGATTTTTTTCAAAATATCTTCTTTGTGAAGATAAAATAATAAATGACATCGGACTACTCTTCAATGTGACAACTACACGGCTTGATTGTCCTGTCCCATAGAAACCTTGTTGAATCTTGTGACCAGAAGTAAACGAAAAAATAAGACGACCTCGATCTCTATATTATCTCGATCAAAATTTTAACAAGACTACATGACAAGTATTAGTTTTCGATTAAAGTAAAAATCATCAAAATCTATAAACCCAGTGAAAAGTTATGCGGTTTAATACAACGTAGGTCGACGAAAAAGTAGTTAAGTAAATACGCATTATTAGATACAACTCTAAAAGTACTTGTCAGATCAAAATTAAATTTAAATGGGACTACATGACACGCAACACCTTTCAGTAAAAACAAAATTCATCGAAATCGGTCCACCGAGTCAAAGGTTCTGCGCTAACTAACATACATTTAAAAAAAATACAATCGAATTGAGAACCTCCTAGTTTTTTTGGAAGTCGGTTAATAACTCGCATTCTCTCTCTCTATTCAAAATATAGGTCGCGGTGTTAATTCAAAGTATATCTAGATTCATTTAAGTTCCCAAAAAGGCATACAGAAAATGAAAAAAATATAAATACAATTTTAGCTTCAGTACCGATTATATATGTAGGTAGACCTTAAAACATACAGATTTAGACCTATAACATTGTTATTATAACGATCATATACATACAACAAATAGTAGCCAATATCAATCATTCACACAACACCAACTTTCGGATATCGGCAAATAATGATTTGAGACATTTTATTTTGTGACCCTTTACCCTATATATCAGAATAATTTCATCTACCAATCATCTAACGACTATATAAGTTTTGACCTACAGAAAAGTCATGTTTTTTATGAAACATTTTCATTCGCAACTTAGAGTGGTTGCTAATTAATAGATCCTAATTAGAGAACTTGAAAATTCAAGACTCTTGTTTACGGAACTAACAATGGAGTTACTGATTTCGAATATGGAAAAATTCTTTTATCGGAATGTTTGCTGACAGACGAGGTACGTTCGCGAGTAGGTTTTATGTTTCGATTTTTATATCCACGAGTCCTGGCTTGAGAGTTTTTTTTTTTTAATTTAAAATGTCAAAAGCATATTTTCTGTTTTTAAAAATTTTTCGGAAAATGACACGAAACTTACATACGTTTATTATAACACAAATTATGTGTGTGATTGATTGACTGATTTAGCCTGTAAGACCTCTTTATCGGGTGTTGGCCTGTTTATATAGAAGAAAAGTCGGAGGTAACTTCATGCTCGATCATAACACGTACAAAACCGATGAAAGGTAAATTAGAAGTCTTTATACAACATGCGTAATAGTACTGCTTAGATATGGTTACGTAATCTACAAAATACACCTACGCAATAACGCTAGAAAATTCTAAGCGAAAAAGTAAATACTTTTTACGAAAATACGGGTAGCTTGCCGCTTTAGTTGTAAAATATTTCAATACGAAACATATTTGAAAATCGTAAAAACGTTGATGCTTTAAAAGGAACGTCGGATGCGATTTAAAAACCGAAAACTTAAGGATTAAATCACTATTAACGCACACAGAATTTTCCAAGTACAGACATACAAAGAATTATTACGATTCGTTACATTTCAATACTGAAATGTTGTGGATTTAATTTCGAACGATATAAATTCAGTTTCGATTGCAGAGTATAAAAATTTATGAGTTTTGCATCCGTTGATAATACTGTCAGCACGGTTACACACATTCTTAATGCATATTTGTTATAGTCAAAGCGTTACTAGTAACTATGAGAACGATAAAATCTATACATATAATAAAATGATAGGAAAGTCAATGTATGTCCGGGATAAACTCAAAAAGTACTGAATGGATTTACTTCAAATTTGGCACGAATATTATTAAGAAGTCGGGTCAGAACATAGGCTACATATTATCACGCTATCACCTACGGGGAACGAGCAGTGAGCGCACGCAGACGACATCGCGGTCAGCAGCTAGTATCAAATAAAAATTATAAAATTTATAAAGTAACATCACTCGTGACTTTTAATTTATACTCATACTAGCTGACCCCGCAAACGTTGTTTTGCCATTTATGTTATTAACCCCCGCAACCCCCTCTTGTGGGTGGAATTTTGTAAAATCCGTTCTTAGCTGACCTCTACTTGGTGAAAGGAATATTCCTACCAAATTTCATTTCTCTAGGCCTTATGGTTCCAGAGATATCGTGATGAGTCAATGGGTGGAAAACTCTTTTATCTATACTAATATATAAAGCTG
The DNA here is from genome assembly GCA_905220545.2 of Melitaea athalia. Lineage (NCBI taxonomy): Eukaryota > Metazoa > Arthropoda > Insecta > Lepidoptera > Nymphalidae > Melitaea > Melitaea athalia. Next base: position 4,266,089 of record HG992179.1, read on the forward strand.
AAGAGTTTGTTTGTTTGTTTGTTTGTTTGTTTGTTTGTTTGAACGCGGTAATCTCTGGAACTACTGGGCCGATTTGAAAAATTCTTTCAGTGTTAGATAGCCCATTTATCGAGAAAGGCTATAGGCTATGTATCATCACGCTAATCCCAATAGGAGCGGAGTCCACGCCGACGAAGTCGCGCGCAGAAGCTAGTATAATATATAGATTAGCGGACCCGGCAGATGTTGTCCTGCCCGGAAAACAGCTACCAAATTTGATTGCATACATACCGATAGCAGCGTCACCTACCAGGTCCAATTGAGGTAAAAACAACCCTATCTCCTAAGTTGGAATAAATTACAGATGCTTACAAAATTTGATAAAAATTGGTTCAGTAGTTTCGGAGTTTATCGCGAACATACATCGGGACACGAAATTTTTATATACATATATAGAAATACTTCCATGTAAAGAATATTTTATCAAATATGACTAAAGTATTCACGTTCTATTTACTTTCAAATTTATATCGTAGAAGAAAAAAAATGTCTTGTGTTTTTAGCAAGTACTTTATTTATAAACTACGTTTACTCACGTCTTCGTCCACGTCTCCGCCGTACCTTTCGTCGAGATCTCGTAATATTTATGGCACAATCTCTAAAATTTCTCCATTCTTAAAAAAATAAAATAAAAGTAACTACATCGGATTACATGTTAATAAACTATAATTTACTTAGGTAAGCCTATAGGACATGGGGCATCGATTTATGGTGTTTTGGGGGTGGGGAGGAGGGGGGTGGGTCGGTTACCTTCTGGTACCACTCTCAACCCCTGAACTGGGCATAGATTTTTTGGGTTTGGGGGGGTTACCCTCTGGTACCACTCCCATCCCCAGCACTGCACTAATATAGATATAGAAATCCGAAAAATAACCAAAACCGAATTGGAGCACCCCACCATCCACGTAGTCTCGGTCTGTCCTATCCCTAGAGTGTTCTGTAGTTTTGGCGTGTAACGCGATCAACATATTAACAGAAAAAAAGTGCATTGGTACAAAGTACACATGTCAGAAGTGAAACTTCTTAGGCAAGCTAATTGAAAAAAAAAAAACTAATTGAAAAAAAAGACACCAGTAGTAGTAGTTAGTCATGTTATAAACATATTTTAATTCATTTTGTATCAATTACAAAACGCTATCAAATATCAAATACACAAGTGAATGATGAAACAAAATTAATTGAATGTTATTAATCACAAATTGCACTAGAACACAATTTATTCCCTAAATCAATGTCAATGCATTTAATTTAAATCAATACTGAACCAATATCGAATCAGTGAACCACACGTCGATTATAATGAATCCAAAGCACTATTAAGCACCTATCAGACGAAAGTGATTGTTCGTATTCAACTAGACAATCTCAATAATGGCTAAGATAACGACATCCCAAACCGGCGTGTGATCAACCAAATTATTATTATATTGCTAGGGGCATTAATTCTAACCGTATGGCGAGCACCTTCAATAGGATTAGTGATTGGTCTAATTTATAAACTATTTAGGGTACTGTATTGGGCTGATGAGCAGTTTATCCTCTTAATTAATTTTATTACGTAAATATATGTTGAACTATTATGTGACTTCCAATTCCTTCATTTCACAGACAAGAGGAGAATTACGGGACCCAGGAACAATTACGGATTGCAAACAAAAACGAAATATTGTATAGAACGTCGGTAGGTAAATATGTACTTATAAAACTTCGTAATTTAATCACTACGTAAATCGAAATCTATAAGACAGAAGGTAGAAAATAAATTCTATTGCATTACACAAAGGTGTACCAAATACAAAATATTGTATTTACTGCAGTTTTGTGTAGTGGTAAAAATCTATCCAGTCAAGACATACTAAGTGCAGATCTTTCTCTGTTCGAAACTAAATAGAATATTAATATGTTTGTCCGTAAAAGATAAACGTAAATCCTTGTTCTTCTACCAATTAATTAAATAAATAAAAGTAATTTAGATTTATATTATAAACATTCCGAGGAACAACAATAAGAAAATCTCATTTCTTAGAGTAAAAACACAAAATTTTACCTCAGAGAAATGTTTTCAAGTGTAACGCTTCTTGTACCAACTGCTTAGGAGTTGTGTAAGTCCACCCTCAGGGCTAGGATTTGTGAGAAAAACTTTCTCCATTAAGAGTGGACCGGTCCATTAATTTATCTGTCCTATTTACTTATTTCGGACTAAGAATCATGTGTCTTTTGTTTTACACCTGAATCGTTGTTTCACGTAAAGTTTTCGAAGTTTTTTTTACCCGAAAACCAAAACAGCAAACAACATCAAATTATGGCCTAGATGTTATTCCCAAAATTGTAAAAGAGTTTGCGACGAATTCATATCAATATATCGCTTTCCTTAACGACGTAACGAGATACGCTCATACAAAATATAATCAGCATATGCATACACAAAAAGAAATATTCAGTAGGGTTCACTGAACAGGAAGATGAGAGATGCTTTAAAATGGAAATACACTCGTAGAATTCAAGTACATTATAGACTGAATATAACTCAAAGATAAAACACTGTAGTGGAATTAATTCATTGCCTGTGATTTTAAAATATTAGTTTTAAGTACTGTGTAATATTCATCTGTTCTCACATTTCTCTGTTGCTAATTATTATTTGAATAAGTGCAAAATCGGGTTGCGACGAAGATATAAATAACTTATGACAAAAACTTCTTGTAGGTACTTCATTTCTCCTAAGTAGTACTTTCTAGGACATCTGTTAGACGTTGAGAGTAAATCCATAATGTAAACTGAAATAAGTAAAATTTATATATATCCGGAACGCGTATTTTTATCGTTGCTGGGTGATATTTTCAGATACCCTGGCCTATAGTATCTAATAAACAAATGCAACAAACATACCTATAAAAATAACTTTTTTATATATACAAATAGGTTGGCAAACAAGCGTACGGCTCACCTGATGATAAGCGATTATCGTAGCTTATAGACGTCTGCAATACCAGAAGCATTGCAAGCGCGTTGCCGACCCTATCCCCGATTCCCCCCAGGAGCTCTGGTCACCTTACTCAACACAGGAACACAACACTGCTTGAAAGCAGTATTATTAAGCTGTGATCTTCTGTAAGGTCGACGTACTTCCCCAGTAGGCCTGCTCCATATTTGAGCAGGAAACTTCCTGCTATGCCCTACCTCAGTTTAATAAGTAGAAATTCATGGAGTAATATCACTTTGCTTTAAGCTCTTAATACTGTTCTAACCTAGACCTGCAATTCTATATTCTGTTTCAATTTTATTATAAACTGATCTTAATCCTCGAGATTAGTAGATACACATGAAAGAGAAAATAACACCAAAATTAATAAACTATTTTGAGAGTACCCCAGTCATTCCCATTACAGGCCCACAGGGTAACACCAACACATAATCATAATAAGTTTCATCGTAATAAGAATAATATTAAGTTTTTATTTTATAACCTAAATTTTGACGTTATTTCAATTAGTTTTTCACACTGTAATCATATTAATTCATATTAGTGTATGAATAATATAAAATGTCATATTGTGGCGTATCTTGGCTTTTTTATAAATAAAATTTTGATAGTGGTTAAGAATTTGTATTTTGCATTCTTCTTCAATTTGTATTTTACAATTTATTTATTCTATTATATATTTTGCTACGTAAACATTTTTTTATATTATTATTTTTCTTTAATAAAAAGGTGGTGGAGATATCGAATATATTATTACTTCATTCGTTAACTAGCTCGTTCGCTAAAATATGATAAATAACAGTAATTGAAAATTTGACATTCTTGATTTTAGAGCAGAGTGGAGACCTCTATTTCTTACTATATTACGAGTTTTAATTCAGCCCTAGAGGTAGAATTGTAATTATAAGAACACTCCTAACACTTTCAAACTTTTCGAGAAAGATAAAAGTAAAACGATCCTTATTACGAGTACAACTTACCACAGTCTTAGACTATGAGCGTTAAAAATAGACCGATATAAAAACTTACGAATCTAATAATAGTAAATTAGTAGCTCAAGTTTGTTTTCCAAACACATGATTCGTTAACAATTGATTACTTAAATATTAACAAGTAATATCGGTTTCTCAAAAGATGATTAAAGAAACTTCTCCTACAGAGAAACTGAGAAATTAATCGCGCTGTCATCTAATCGCTGCGAATTGATAACAGCTAATGTTTTAACAGTTATAAATTATTCGCTTTGATTAATTATTATACTGATAATCTATACAAATAAATAAAATTGGAGTGTCTATTTGAAATATTAAAATAACCGCTTTTAACTAAATTTATATGTATGTATACACGGTAGATATACCAAAATAACATTTTTTATAATTTTTTCTGTCTGTCTGTCAGTTTGTTCCGGCTAATCTCTGAAACGGCTGGACCGATGATGACGGGACTTTCACTGGCAGATAGCTGGTGTAATAAGGAATAACTTAGTCTACTTTTATTTTAGAGTTTTTTTTAATTCTATAACTCTGCGAACTGAACAATAATTATTTTGTTAAATTCCACGCGAACGAAGTCGCGGGCACAGGTAGTTAAAATATAAATATACTAAAATTGTTGTAACAAAACTTGTGATTTTTCTACACATTTAATATTTTTTTATGATTTGTGGGATCCACTATGTAATAAAAAAATCTTTTAAGTTTATTTTGATATTTACAATTTAAATTAAATATTATAATTTAATTTTATGGGTTGAATTTTTAACTTATACCTATGGGTTGAATTTTTTATATCTGTGGTGCGTTGGCAAAAATTTGTTTCCTTGATCTACGTTGTTAATGTCTTTTGAATGGTCTATATGTGGTGAGAACTATTTACAATTGTAAGAACAAATCAAGGCAAACGAAACAGCGCATAGAAGAGCGGCGGAGACCACTATTCATTAAAACTTAAGATGAACTGAAGCCGTTTCAATAGCTTGGAGTATATAGTTATATACCTTGCTTTATATACAACTAAGCAGGACTAAAAGGTCTATCTCATAAAAGTAATTAAATTACTCAAACCAGACTATTAAGTAAATGACGAAGAGTGAATTTTACACTGAGGTAGGGTACGGCTAGCTGCTCCAGATTTTGAGCGGGATATTTCTGGAAATACTCCATACCACGCCGTACCACTGGGTACATACTTAGACCGACTGTAGAAGTACCTCGACATTACAGAAGATCGCAGCTAAATAATACTGCTTTCAAACAGTGCTGTGTTCCTGTGGTGAGTAAAGTGACCAGAGCTCTGGTATTTAGGGGTAGGATCGGCAACGCGCTTGGAATGTTTCTAGCAGGCGTCTATAGGTTACGGTAATCGCTTACCATCCGGTGAGCCGTACGCTTGTTTGCCGACCTACTTGTATGAAAAACGGCAAGACATTAAAGTTGTAATGTGTCATTGAGCGTATTAAGACACCGTTGAAAAGAACAAAAACTTGAAAGCTGCTTTCACTTTGAAAAGCGTTCATTCGATTCGTCGATCGTCTTTCATAAGAGACAAACATCAAAGAGATGGTAAAAGAGCTTCTTGATTATTTAAATAATTTAATAACATCTTATTGCTATAATAAATTGACTGTTTCTGAGTAACCTTGGATACTGTAGAAAATTGAGTTTCTTTTTAGGGTGAACATTAAAAACGGCAATTTCATTACCAGTATTAGAACAGTATACGTATTTATTCCATGATTCCAAATCATGAGACTAAAAACGTTGCTAGGAAAAGCGAGAGGATGAACAGTACAATAAAGATATTTAAATTTTATTTGGAGACATTTTAAAGCTTCTCGATGGAAACAAATTTGTATCAAAGTTAATAAAACATCAGCAAAAAAAATACAAGTGTGTATTAGACATGTTGTACTACGAATATTATTATAATTCTTGCTCTTGCCATTATTTACTAAATACTTGTATCTTAATAGTACTTTTACTCCCTCCTCCTATGTTGGACCAACGATCTACGTAAGATCACCGGTGGGAGCTGAATGAGGACTGAGGAGAACCGGGAAGTTTAGCGCGAATTTGAGAAGGCATATGTCCAGCAGTGGACTGCGATAGACTGAAGCATAGCGTAGTATACATTTTATATATTCGTATCAAATAAGCGTAAGTTGCTTTTGGCCACGACAAAAGCCGCAGGAGTCTCATTCGTAAGTAAGTTTTCATATTGCTCGATGTCCCTATTTATCTTTGACCTACTAAATGTTACTTTAATGCAGTAAATACCTACAGTTAGCAAATTAATTGAAATATAAAATTGCTTGTTGCGATTACTAACGCTAGGAATCTTGAAAGTCATATTACAATTTAAGCACATGTTAAAATATACATACATAAGAAATATGCACCCATACAGAATAATTTACTTATATTTAAAATATAAATGATTCTTCAATTTTTTTTTTCTAAGAGTATAATATAACTATTAGTCTATTACCTGTGTCAGACACAGACATGGAGTCATTAGTATTAATTGTTTGTAATAGTAGTAGAAGTCTAACCTCAAGAACAATAAATCTTTCTGAAATATCAAACATTTAAGAACAAAAAATCGGTTTCAATGTAAGAATTCAGCTTGCCCCGCACCTGTCAAAAGTCCCTTATTCTATATACGAGACTAAGATAAAAAAACAGCTATAAAATTATTTCTCAGTTCTACAAAAAGTAACATAGAAACTAACAGATATATCATATTATATTTAAAATTTTGTCTATGAAATGTTCAAATGGAGAAAACTCATTTAACTTCGACGTCTGCCATTGTCAATTGTATAGCGTAATATTTGCCACAACTTAAATAGGAATGAATCCACCATTCCACCCTATCTAACATCCTATTTAACTGACCTGTTGAGTTTGCTATTAATGTTGTAATTTTTATTTATATTTTATTGATGTTGTTATTTAAAAAAAAAAAAGATCTAAATAGAATATGTGCTTAATAGTTATATATCTTTAAACACAATAAAATCTAGTATAAACGTAGGACTAGTCATGTTTTAAGAAGTAAGCTTGATTTGTATCATTTAATAAATAACTTTAAATCAATCCCTTCAGTTGCATATTGCATAATGTTGAAATGAGTTAAAATATATGAGAAGCCAGTATTTAAAAAGTGTTTATGAGCGTTTACTAATAATATGTTGTTGTTTACCTATATAAGGATAGTCTTATACCATTATTAAAATTTGCGGTCAAGAAAATTGAAAAAAAAAATTTGCGTGCGTACAAAGTACACATGTCAGAAGTGAAACTTCTTTGGCAAACTAATTAAAAAAAAACTTAGTTAAAAAAACGAATTTAAAATACAAAAAAAAAAAAACCTAATTTAAAAAGAAAAACGGTGCGGTGTTTCCAGGCGGTACCCATCCAAGTACTGGTCGTCATGACGCTGCTGCGTTACCGGTCGCTCAAATTTTATCCCTCATGCGGCTAAAGAAGTTTCACTTCAAAAAATTACTTAATTGCTTCCTAACTAACAAAGAACATTAAATAAGCAATTAAATCAAAGAAACGTTAGAGAGATAGGCTAAGCCCGGTTGCGAGTTTATTTTTAATTGTTTTACTTCGTTTACTACATTATTGTAAAGAGCTTTATGGTTTTATATGATTTACTCGAGTTACTGGACAAACAAGTCATGTCATGGAATACTCCTATTTTTACGTAGTCAAGAAAACATAGGTAAACATAGGTACTAGAATTATCAACCATCGATAGGTACTAGACCTGACGTTTAAAATTATCAACCATCGATACGAAAGAAAAAAAGAATCCCTTTATATCAAAAGAATTGGACTACTGTCTCTGTTCGCAACTTTTAATTGTTGTTAGGAATACATTCGTAAGTTGCTTTGGGCTTTATCTTTTCGTTTCGTTTATTGCATTTAAACAAAGGTAATTTCATTTTATACGTTATTTTTATTTTGTTTGCGTATAATTAATTATCTTTTTGTAACGTTTTCTCGGTATTTTACCCTTATTTTGTCACTACGAGTTAGAAGACCTCCCTTTTCCCTGATTATGTTTTTAATTATTTCTTTTGTGTGGTTCTTTTATACATTCAGTAATACTGGCTTAACGAAAAATGGATAAGTCGGCAAATGTATCTCTCCATTGACTTGTGTTTGTATTCTAAATGTTGTATTTATTTAATTAATACGTCTTTACCTAATATAAGCTAAAGTATATTAAACGCTTGAGATCACTGAGATATTATAATTATTATTTTACTTGTAAGCGATGTTACGCAGAGAAAGTTTTTTAGTGCCTTGAGCTTCGTATTTTCTTCTCGGTATAAAAAGGAAACATTCAATAACAGTTAGCAACAACAACAACATCAGTTGATTAAATTAAGTAACGTTCATTATTGAAAAATACTAATACTTCTATTTAAAAAAAAAGAACAAAATGATTTATTATTGTATGTGTTCATACTAGTACCACTTCAACAACCCCCAATGTAATGAGAGTTACGTGTCGGGGATCCAGAAACTCACACAGACATAAAAAGCAATACTACGACAAACATATATATTGTCTTTTCTCATGGTAAGCGATCACCGTAGCCTACGGACGCCTGCAACACCAGAAGCATCGCAAGCGCGTTGCTGATGCTCACCCCGACCCTTACCAGTAAATCTGACCACCTTATTCACCATAGATAGATAGAATATACTTTATTGCACATCACTGAGAAAAGATTTACACAATGTTTTGTGTCATTTACACATAGATATGGTAATGTACAAAGACTGTCTTATCGCTTTGTAGCGATCTCTTCCAGACAACCACCACACCGTATATAACTACTTGCGATATATATTATTTAGATGTGATGTTCTGTAAAGGCGAGCGACTTCCTCAGTCAGAGGACAGGAGGAGCAGAATATTTCACGCTACGTCCTTTCCATATAAATAGTCTAAATAAATATTAGTCACTAGCTTCTGCGCGCGACTTCGTCGGCGTGGACTCCGCTCCTATTGGTCTTAGCGTGACGATACATAGCCTATAGCCTTCCTCGATAAATGGGCTATCTAACAATGAAAGAATTTTTCAAATCGGCACAGTAGTTCCAGAGATTACCGCGTTCAAACAAACAAACAAACAACAAGTATATACCTAACTAGCTTCTGCGCGCGACTTCGTCGGCGTGGACTCCTCTCCTATTGGTCTAAGCGTGATGACACATAGCCTATAGCCTTTCTCGATAAATGGGCTATCTAACACTGAAAGAATTTTTCAAATCGGCCCAGTAGATCCAGAGATTACCGCGTTTAAACAAACAAACAAACAAACAACCAAACAAACACACTCTTTTTTTTTTTTTTTTTTTTTTTACATCCGGCACAGAAGAACAAATTAATAAATTAATAAAGAGAAAAATAAGTACAACAGCAAGATAAGAAATACCTAATAATAATAAAAAATAAAAAAAACAATAAAAAACATAAAGAAAGTTCAACAAGGCCAACCAGGTCTCTGACTCAGCATTGCTTAGCAGCAAATATTTGCTGCTAAGGCGCTGTTTTTCAGCCAGAGCCTGAATTGGTGACGTCAGACGTCAAACGCCACAATAGCACCCTGAACTTATAGAAAAAAAAAATAATAATAAAAAATTAAGAAAAGAAAAATACAGAATAAAACAGAAATAATAATAATAATAATAAAAAATAAAAAAAATAAAAACTATCACATTCATAGTTCATTAAAAAATTAAAAGAAAATAATAAATAAAAAAATTAAGTAATTTGGTTAAGTTTGAATCGACTCCACACATGCCCATCTATGTCTTGTCTGTATACGGGAAGGATAAATAAATAAAAAAAATATATAATAATAATAAACTGAATGTAACACATGAAAATAAATAAAAACTTAAAATACCGAGATAATTACATATTATAATATAATTAATAATATGTACATGTAATAAATAGCTTTGCGCCAAAATGCAATCGTCCAAAGCAACATTATGCTCACGCGAGTCTCGTTGTCATCACTGTCATTGATTGTACCAAACTGTCAGCTGAAATCTGAATACCTGCATTACAACGTATAAAACTATAAAGTTGTTGTATTTTGCAACGTGGTCGTGACGTGGACAATAGCATTAATCAGCAATCATGACGTGGCAGTGGTCATAAGGTGCAGTAGGGATCAGTCACGAGATGCAAGCCCCCGGAACAGAGACAAAGTCCGCCCCGGCAAGACGCGTAAACCCGTCGGTAAGTAAGATTTTTTGCCGATTTAATAAGTGTAACTTTATAAGGCGTTTGAAAGTTACTCTGGATTTTAGCTCGCGCATTGGAGGCGGAAGATCGTTCCAGCACCGGGAGGCCGCAAACCTGAACGACCCACGGAAGGCAGCAGTTCTGTGCGCCGGCGTCTCGAACACACTCGTACACGCACGCCTGGGGTAACGACTATGCTCCTTGGTCCGCGCCAGTCTACCAAACAGATATTGCGGTGTGCCAGTGCTCAGTAAGTCAAACATCATTGTTGATAAGTGCAGTCTTCGGCGAGACTCCATTTTGAGTATGTTCTTATTATTTAATATAGGTGTGACATGAGCTCGCGAGGACAAACCAAAGCAATACCGTACACAAGCGTTTTGCACTCGCTGTATCAGTTTTGATGTTCTAGTAAGCAAGCACGGACCGTAGACAGTATCACAATAGTTGAACTTAGATAGTATGAGTGACTCGCACAATGTTAATCTTAGACTCTCGCTGATATAGGGCCTAATATTGTATAGAAGTTTCAATCTATAAAAGCAGTTTTGAGCACATTTTGTGATATATTTCTCAAAACGCAGGTCGCTATCGAGAATCAGACCCAGGCTCCTAACGTTGTCCACACGCTCCACCCTTTGCCCATCTATTTTTATGTTAATAGGTATGTTATTATATAGAGCAACCTTTTTCCTAGAACCAGTTACGAGGAGCTTAGATTTCTTTGGGTTCAGGACAAGACAATTTGTCTTGCACCAACTTGAAATTGTCTTTAGGTCGCTATTAACTTTATCGATAGCGGAGTCATAATCGACTGGCAGAAACGAATGGTACAGTTGCAGGTCGTCAGCATAAAGATGATATTTGCAATAGGAGATGCATTCTACTATATCGGCACTGTACAATGCATAGAGAATAGGCCCTAGTATTGAGCCCTGAGGGACCCCACGATTTACAGGCTTAACTCCAGACTGATACCGCGACCCATCGGCTCTAACTAATTCTACATACTGATGTCTGTCTTGCAGATAACTGTGGAACCATCTTATAGCGTGGTGATCGATACCATAATAGGTGAGCTTAGACAGCAGCAACGCAGTGTTTATAGAGTCAAATGCTCGAGAAAAGTCAAGCAATATGAGAAGACTGACCATCCCCTGATCCTGAGCTTTAAGCAGATTATCGACAATGTCGGACATTGCAGTTGCCGTGCTATGTCCCTTGCGAAAACCGGATTGCAATAAGGGAAGTAGACTATTGCTCTCAATATAGCTAGTTAGTTGATCACATACAATACGCTCTAATACCTTGGATAAACAGGGTAAAAGACTGATGGGTCGCAAATCCTGCACAGAAGTAGGGTCATTCACTTTCGGTATGGGTTTGACTATAGCAGTTTTCCAGCTACTTGGGAATGTGCCTTCTGTTAAGGACCGATTAACGATTGAAGTTATGGTGCGTAATGTTTGTGGCAGTGTCAGCTGAAGCATGTCTAATGTAATACCATCATGACCCTGTGCATTTGATTTGATCCTCATAATAGCTTTCAGAACCACCTCCCCACTTACCGGATTGATGGGCAAAGTATGTAAGGTCAGAAAGGTTAATTTGATTATCACCCGGGACTGTGAGAAAGTGGTTATTGATTGCATCAGGATCAGCTAGGTGCGAGGGTAGGTCAGCAGTTTTGTTTTTATTAGGTAGAACTGTATGCTTGAGGTTTTTCCACAAATTTTTGGAGTTACCTATGTTATTATTGATAAATTTATTAAAATAACTCTTCTTTTCCTCTTCTATTGCCTTGCTTACTATGCTCTTCATTAGTTTATAGGATTCCTTAGTGTTCTCAGTCTTTTTTGTTTTATTCTTTTTATGATATTTATTCCTAATACGCATCATCGATCTAATAGTTTCGGTAATCCATGGATGGGGGGGATATTTCAATTTCAATTTTATAATAGGGACATGCATATCAAATATCTCTGTTAAACAGTTAGTAAAAGTTTCTACCATCTCGCCGACACTACCACACTGCTCAAGTGATTCCCATTTAGTTGAGCTTAGGTCACCGCAAAATTGTTCGAGAATGATGTTTTTTAGTGGTCTTAATGTTCTGTAAGTTGGCTCATACTTTGGTTTTTTAATTTTGAATTCTGCTTTCAGAAGGGCATGCGCACCCAGCTCTGGTATGTGTTCAACGTCGACCAGGCCCACAGGTATGTCAGAGCATATCAAATCTATCAGACTACTGCTACGAGAGGTGAAATGAGTTGGCATAGTAATTAACTGTTTTAGTGCGAAACAATTCACAAAATCGCTAAATAATTTGAACCTACTGGTGTTTGTCTCGAGAAGGTTAATGTTAAAGTCACCCATTAAGATCATTCCGTCATTTCGATGCAGAGCTGCTATAGAATCTGATAAGGTATCAAAGAAGAAGCCAGGATCCTGCCAGGGAGGTCTGTACGCTGTACCTATAGTAATAGTTAGGTTATGTATACGGGTCGTGATCCACATTTGTTCCACCTTGTCTGATGTGGGATATTTACAACAACGGGCATAGATTCCTTTGCGTATGTAAAACCCCACACCCCCTCCTCGTCCTCCTTTAATATTGATTGGTCTAGGGATGTGTCTTAGATTATAACCCACCAACCTTGGGGCCCTACCCTCCTCACCAGATTTGAGCCAGGTCTCGTTAACAGCCATTATATCTGGTTTACAATCTGTTAAGGCAGCAATAAATTCGTCCGGATTGGTCGATAGCGACCCCGCGTTCAGAAATCCAACTACTAGATTTTTTTTTGTTAGCCATTGTTTATGATAAATAGAGAATAAATATATACATAAATATAAAATATAAAAATAAGCATAAAAAGAAATAAAATTATAATAGTTAAGTGCAATAAACAGAGATATATAGGTAACAATGAGAATTATAAACAAACTATTATATACTGTAAGTGTGGACTTTAATATTGATTGTGGCATGTATGTATAGTTAAAGTTTTGAATGTATAAGCTGTATACTGTTTGAGTGTTTAAAAATGTTATGTAATAAGTATGATAGTGGGAATTGGCATGAGTATGAAGTATAACAGAGACACTACACATATGAGCATCCGCAGAATCCGCCTCAAAAATTCTGTAAATTAATTTGAATACAGTTTTTATAAGTATACACAGTGTTTCATTTCTTTTCTTAACCAAATCCTCAATTCTAGCCCGAACAGTTGTCGCCAAACACCCGTGACAAGTCAGCTTCCGAGCGAAAGTGATGGACGGGGTCTCCATCCATCCGGCGGGCGAAGATTCGCCCTCGCTTCGTCCAGCAGTAGCGCCACTTGAGCCGGCCGCACTCCTCACGCACTCGATGAAAGAGCACGCGGTAGCGGCGCGTCAGGCGCTCGTTGACGAAGACGCGCGCGCCCCCGTCCGCCGCCAGACCGCGCCGCATGCGCGCCGCCTGCAGCAGCTCGTCGCGCAGGCCGCGGCGCGCCAGGCGCACCACGAGGCGGCGCGGGCGGGCCGGCGCCTGTCCCGGCGCCGGCGCCGCGCCCACGCGCTCCGCGAACACCACGTCGCGAGCCTCCAGCGCCACGCCCAGCCGCGCCGCCAGCACGGTCACCTCGTGCACTGCACTCACGCCCTTGTCCTCGGGCAGGTGCCCGATGTCAAGATCGGACAACAGCGCCTCCTGGTCCCGCTCGTTGAGCTCGAGCTTGAGCTCCTCGACCTTGCGCTCGAGTGCGACGACATCCTCCCCGCTGCCGGCGTCCTGGCGCTTCTCGAGAGCGTCCAGCCTCTCTTCGACGCTACTCATGCGCTCGTTGAGACTCGAGATGGTCATCCGCAGCTGCACCAGCTCCTCCCGAAACTCCCTCATGGCGGCGATACTCTCGGTGACCTCGCGTCGAAGGTCAACTACGACGGCCGCAGTCTCCACCACGACGTCCTTGGGCGTAGTCCCGGGTGAGCTTGAGGGGCTGCCGCTTGCCTCCTCGATCCCCTTCACCGGAGTCTGGCTATTATCGCCTTTGCGGACGTGCCGCTTGCAAGCGGGGCAGGCCCAATCTCTGCATATCTGACCTTTGTCCGAGATACCGACACATGCCCTATGATATTTATTCGGGCATAGGGAACATGTGACGGCACCCGTCGGCGAGAGAAATTTGCCACATCCTCCACAGTTCACCATATTTACTCTGATATTAATTAGCTCGACTATTCCAAGGCTATATAGTACGATCCGTATATAATAATAAATGCACTATCGCTTAATTCACAGAATACCCTCTATTGTAATATTGTGCGAGTGGATATAAATTATTATATCACGAGTTTTATTTGGGAAATAACACACCCACAATGCCGCCCACAATGCCACAGCGTCACGGGCACACGACACGCACAACCACACGTTTCAAGGAAGGTAAAAGTACGTATTTATTATTTTAATTTGCAGAGATACACAGAAGTGAACTATACCGTTTGACGTCTCAACGTCTACCCAGCCCCTCTTCAGCTTTATATATTAGTAAGTATAGATGAATTCAGTAGATACATAATCATCTCCAAAATTCACTTAACCGTGTGTTATTTATATTTTATCTATCTTAAGGCTACCATCAGAACTTTCACACAATTTATATGGAGCTTATGGTAAATGTTTCTTTGTCAGTAAAAAAATCACAGGGTTTATCGGAAACGGAAACTAATGTTAGCTTTCTATAAAGTAACTATTTTTGATGGCGTTCGAGTTTCGAAAAATAAAGCTCTTTTATTAAGGGTTAAGGCTCCAGTACAATTCAGAAGAATACATATCAAAAAGCAGTACTATCCTAGAGCCCACGGCTATTGGTTTTCATACAATTTTTTTTGGATTAATCGGCCATCTCTACCAAATAAAGCCGCCGAGTTGAAACTCTTAAGAGGGTTCCGAACTCAAAGGGTCCAACAAGAGGAGACGTATCGCAATCTATCCGTTTGTGTGTCCATTTGGTACATAGCATGAATATTTGAATCGAAACATGTATGATATAAAAATTTGATAAGTTGATATTACTCGAAAGAACGTCAAAAAATAATTATTGTGTTTGTGTTGACAAGTAATTAAATACGCATTATTAGATATAACTCGAAAAGTACTGGTCAGATCTCAATTAAATTTAAATGGCACCACATGACACGCAACACCTTTCGCTTAAAATAAAAATCATCGAAATCGTTCCACCTACTCAAAATTTCTCAGGTAACATACATTAAAAAAAATACAATCGAATTGAGAACCTCCTCCTTTTTGTAAGTCGGCTATGAACAAGAAATTGCACTTATTATATAAAAATACAAGTTTATTCTTCGGAAATTTTCTTTTTGAAGTGATAAAGTCATAGTAGATTAGACAGAAACTTCTTACAGAATCACTAAGAATGATAACAAAATACATTATTCAATGAAATCATAAAAGCTTATATATCAGTTTTTTCTTTACTCTCTAAAAATATCTTTGAAAATATCTACGGTTCTGTGGTATTCCTCAAACAGCCACTGTAAAAAAATAAATAAAAGTTTTAAGCTTGAACGCCGGCGGTCAAAGGTTTAATATCCGCTCCGGGTAGATATTTATATTTGAAAGTGCGCAGAAATATTTGTCGCTAGCCTTGATGTAGGTTCTTGTATCACTTTCATAGCTTCTCAGAGGACACGATAAGTTGTCGGTCCTGGTTGTTATCATATACATATTATTAGTTGTAATGACAAGGATATTATCCGTCAAATCGCAGGGAGCGGCGTGATTAAGGCGCAAGCCTTTTCCTTATGGAGAAGGCAAAGGCCTTATCTAATAGCAAAAGTAGCTAGCTAAAGGTTCTTTTCTTTCTAAAGGTTAGCATTCACACGCCAAATTTTTAAGCTCTCAACTATTGTACCTTACATAATTGCGTCACTAATTGGAATCACTATAAAATAAAGATTATCTAATTAAATAAATATGTTAACTATTTAAGTGGTATCTTAGAGGCGTGTTGTAAATTTAATAATGTAATATGTCATAATTTACAGAATTCTATTATATAGCTTTTATATGAGACCTAATATCGTAAGGTACATAATCGTCTCCAAAATTTTTGCAATATCTATATATTGCAATCTACGAGCGCGCTGAGCCTTTAGTTGTGTAAGTGACTAATCTGTATACGCGTCAATGTAGCCGTGAGAGTGACCGTGCGTACGGTTAGCAAACAAAATTCATTAATTCGAGTTGTGGATTTATCTATTGGTGTTTAAAATAGATGAAAATTGAGGTTTGATTGCAAGATCTATATTTAAAATTTTTCGATCATATTAAAACAGTTCGGCAAACTAGTTTATTTAATACGGTTTGTCGTGTCGTAAGCGGTTACCGTAGCTTATAGACGACTGCAACACCGAGTGCTTCACAAGCGCGATGCCCTATTTCCGCTGTCAACACTTTTTATCCCCAGAAGAATTAGCAACCTAACTCACCATAGGAACAAAACACTACGGTTAAGTATAAAACACTTACAATATTTTATTAAGGTTACAATCTCGACCGCACCTACATGTCCCTCACCCGTGTCTTCTCCATTCTTCATAGCATTCGCCAAATAATCTGTGTAACTTTATCGCAAGCCATGAATTTAAATGAATAAATGAACAATTGTTCAGGTTAATAAATCTGTACACAAAATTGACAAACATACTCGTGAGACAGTTTGATAAATACGTAACTTTCGAGTGTTATCCATCATTGTTTAGGACAGGAAGGGGGGAGCAAAAACTGTGTCGACGGAACACGAACAAAACGACCGCATTAGAGGGGGATCGGGGGTCCTTTGATACGGAAAATCTTTTGTCTTTTAAATTAAACTGTTTATATTCCGCGAAATCTTGTGAATCGTACTGATTTTTTTTATTATTGTCATGTAACTTTTATTTCTCATTGTGAATAGATTCATAAATGTACCTACAACGGAAAAACCATTCTAATGTATGGTGTGAAACTTCCACTATTTGCATTTATAGTCCATATTTTATATACACTAGCGACATCTATACGTCCATATTTTTTCACACGATAAGTAATCACCAACATATCACATACTAAAACCTTCTTTGAAATACGCTGCATCTTATGACATTACTCACATCGGTTCAGTAGTTTTCGCAGTATAACCGAACAAAAAAACCGGCTCTCCATTTATTTGTATATAGATTTGTTTTAATTTTAAGGATACTGTTATTATGGTACAGGTATTATCAAATAATCTCCTAATCAGAAGGAACTGAAGGCACTCAATTTATTTAAAAAGTATATTTTCGATGAAAGCGATAAGATTAAACTTATTGTAGTAGAAGTTAAGATATAGTAAATAATAAATTACTAAAGCTGTCATAAAAAGATTAAGAGAAGAGAAAATTTGTATAATTAAGACTCGTAAAAAACAAAAACATAAAAATAATATCATATATAAAATAAAGCTGTTTGCTAAGTATCACAAACCATCTGTAACAACAATCCCTGTAATGAGAACGCCTCAATCTGTTTGCAGCCATTTCTAGGACGCTATTAGACCTATTTTGTATATAATAAGGTGTCGAGATCGCATTGTTGCAGTTGCAGTAAAATAGGTGGTACTCGCAATAATGCCAGAATCGTTGCAGAGTTGAGGCAGCTAACAAAAACCTTAATGCATTGTTATAAAGGACGCACCTGACCATTCCAGTTTGGCTATTTCAGTCTAACTTTAGCTATTGATTATAACTCAGGTACGACTGTCTCAACCGAGTTATCAGACTGTAATACATTTCCATTACACTTCCATAACCTATTATTTAAAATACTTAATTATATTACGGTGCTAAAGAATTCAATTAAAATCATAATTATGAACAAAATATAGCAACTTCCATACTATTATTATACATACTAGCTGTGCCCCCGACTTCGTCCGCGTGGAATTTAACAAAAAAGTTCAGTTCGCAAAGTTATAAAATAAATAAATTTTAAAATAAGTAGCCTATGTTACTCTTTATTACATCAGCTATCTGCCTAGTGAAAGTCCCGTTCAAATCGGCCCAGCCGTTTTAATGATTAGCCGGAACAAACAGACAGACAGACAGAAACTGTAAAAAAAATGTTACTTTGGTATAACTATGAAATGAGTATTACATCAGCTATCTGCCAGTGAAAGTCCCGTTAAAATCGGCCTAGCCGTTTTAGAGATTAGCCGGAACAAACAGACCGACAGACAAAAATTGTAAAAAATGTTATTTTGTTATAACTATGTACCTAATGTGTAGGTATACATCCATATGCATTTAGTAAAAAGCTGTTATTTTAATACTACAAACAGACACTTCAATTTTATTATTATACTAGCTTATGCGCGCGACTTCGTCGGCGTGGACTCCGCTCCTATTGGTCTTAGCGTGATTACACATAGCCTATAGCCTTCCTCGATAAATGGGCTATCTAACACTGAAAGAATTTTTCAAATCGGCCCAGTAGTTCCAGAGATTATCGCGTTCAAACAAACAAACAAACAACCAAACAAACAAACTCTTCAGCTTTATATATTAGTAAGTATAGATTTGTATAGATAAACAGGAATGATTTGATTTTTGTTTGTTTATCATGGATAAACTAAAATTTTGTAATTCTGACACCAGAAGATTGTTAATATTGAGTGACTGTGTGTAGTGTGTATTTAAAGGGACAAAGTATCGAAATAATTAGCGCTTTAGGTCTCATTTAAATGGAAGTGTTACTCTACTTCTATTAACAAAATCGAGATTAACTAAATTATTTTGGCAATTTTCGTTTAACTTTTATAATTTCGCAGCTGATATTTTACAAAGCGCTTTTGACAAGGGCCACACTATCCAAGTTTGGAATTGTAGTTAGAACTATTTAAAATTTTGCTTGTTTTAATAACATACTTTAAATAACGCTCGAGTTTTTAAAGTTAATGTAATTACTTTTTACGTTATAAATTTTGCTAATTACTTCTAAAGTTATACGTCGCAAATTACTTGAAACTATAAAATATTTTTGAAGTACTTTTTGTCGAAAATATGTTGTCTTATTTCGTTTTATTTGTTACTACTCGGAATTCAAATACAAAAATTACAATTTAAGAACGTAATATACACAAATGAATAAAACTAAAAATAAAGTCATGCGGTTTTAAGCTAACATACGTAAACTAAAAGCCCTCAACCCCAACGTCAAACAGTAGCGAGTACTATTTCTTGTAACGTGGCGTTAAAATTATTAAGGTCTCAATGTAAATAGATATAAATAGGATTAAATTGTCCGCCCGCCGCAAAGGTCACTTACCTAAATTTTACTCTAGGGGCTCGTAGTTTGTTAAATATATATACAAATACACATAGATAACTAACGTGTTTGCGTAAAATTTATAAAGCTAAGCGTATATAATACGCAATACCTTATCTTAAATAGATGGCTGATGTATTTATGAGCTTATATACGAAAATATGGCACGTGTCTTCTTGGTATAGACATATAAATTCGATCATACTTAGCAAAATTAGTACTGAAGTGTACCCAAACTGAACAATATTCCTCCAGTGTGCGCTTGTCTTTAGTATTTTAACCTTGGTAGTATATTATACACACGAGAATTCAACGTTCGTCTAACAGGTGAAATTTACTTGTATTTCGGACACATGTCTATTAATTAGAATTAATATGTAATGTTTCTACCTCCTCGCTATGGCTCGCCGTGATGTTCTGTGTCCATCGAATACATGTGCAGTCGAGCCTAAAAACTATTATTATATCTAAAGCAGGCTTTATTGGTATCTTGAATTATTCACTTAAACTTGTTCAATAAATACGTACATACAGTAAAAATAAATTTATTACATTATTTATAATATAATATTAATATGACTACTAAAATACTTTGAAATATACTATGTATTAATCATCATCATCATCATCATCATTTCAGCCTATCGCAGTCCACTGCTGGACATAGGCCTCCACAAGTTCGCGCCAAAATGGCGTGAACTCATGTGTTTTACCCATAGTCACCACGCTGGGCAGGCGGGTTGGTGACCGCAGGGCTGGCTTTGTCGCACTGAAGACGCTGCTGCCCGTCTTCGGTCTGTGTAGTTCAAGGTCAGCATTTGGATGGTTATCCCGCCATCGGTCGGCTTTTTAAGTTCCAAGGTGGTAGTGGAACTATGTTATCCCTTAGTCGCCTCTTACGACACCCACGGGAAGAGAGGGATGTATTAATATGTTCTTCCTATTTAGAAGTAAATTTATGTCATGAAGCCATGACTAATACTTGCTGAAAATTGTATACCAACGTATTTGTTTTTTAAATTTTATTAATTAGTAACAAGAAACACACAGCTTAAAGCTTACCCTTTCTGCAAAAAAGAGATCAAAACAAAAGTCTAAACTAAACTAACCAAACTACGCATCGACGTGTCTTTCATTGATATTAAAGTTCTAATGGAAAAATGTAATTTTTTGTTTTTCATATGGATTAACATTTTGATATAGATCGTTACCATGGTGACGAATTTTAAAATTTTTCGAAAACAAACATACGCAAGCCGTTAAACATTATGTTAATATAGTCATGCATTTTTAAAAAAATATTTACAACGTAATATACCTAATACTAATTTTATAAAATAGTTAAAGTCCTCTGCCCTACAGCTATCATTTATAATTAAAAGTAAATGTTTAAAAGTTGTTTAAAAACAGATTTTCGAATTACGCTCTTACGTTTTCACAGCTGAGACACGAATTTCGTAAATGAGAAACGACGGACCAATTAAAATAACAACCTCTAAGAGGATGAAATACAGGTTCAACGATCTTAAAACTCAGTGTTTTTGTTACGTTTAAGTATTTATTTTTGGAGTTATTTTCTGCTTTTTTGACAGAGGGTTAGGTTGACGAAGTAGGGCGTACAGTTCTGCCTATTGCAGTACTGCTGGACATAGTCCTCCCCAAGTTCGCGCCAGACATCCCGGTTTTCCGCAATTCTTAGCCAGCCTACTCCGGCAATCTTACGTAGACCGTCGGTCCAGCGGGCCGGAGGACGTCCCACAATGCTTTTGCCTTTTATTATTACGCTACTCATGTGAAGAAAAAGATATTTAAGTAAATTTCAGGGGTTTTGTACTAATTACCGATACAATTATATCGCGATTACGTAACTAAGGAGTAAAGGCCTTTTTTATATAGAGAAAGACTCGAGGCTTAAGTCCCGTTTCTCTTCTATCGACGGATGATATTTAAGAATTTTTTGCGAAAAGTTCGTACAAAAGTTTTTATCACACTATTTCATAGTTAAGGTAATAACGTAGTTTTTTTTAATTTGATTTTTCTTTGAAAAGTGGAAAATTCCAATTAAGAAAATAATAACTGTAAATTCGAAAATCGTACGAATCGTTGCGACTTCGGACTTGTAACTTCGGTTATGGTTCCCATGGGATTCTACCAATTACGTTGTTGTGTTATTTGGGATGAAGCTTGGTATTATGTGACCACGGTAAAAATGAACAATTTATTGAAACAGGATCAAAAGAGCAGCTTCTGTAACGCTGTTCCCAGAAGATGCCATATAATACTTCTCGATAGTATTGCGGTGTAAGCCACCACTTCTGGAAAGGGTCCTGCCAGTGATATTTCATATTTAGCAGGCGTCAATAGGCTACGGTGACCATTTTAAAGTTGTGTTATATTCCTGACTAGCTTCTGCGCGCGACTTCGTCCGCGTGGAATTGGAACCATTCTGTCATACATATACATGTCATGTCATATATATGTCTGTTTGTCTGTTTTTGCGAAAATTTAACTGTTTACGCAGCGCACGCAGCGGAAGATTTCAAAAGGAAAAAGAAAACCCCGATTTCGATACATTCTTCATTGGTTTGACGCCGCGTTGGCGCAGCGGTTACAGCACTGGATTGCGATTGACTGTTGCGCGGGCGGTTGCGGGTTCGATCCCCGCACACGACAACATTTGTATTGGCACACCCAGACCACAGCAAACATCTGTAATGTTTGCAGTGGTCTGGGTGTTTGTGCAGTCCTTGTGCGTCTCCCCACCGTGCCTCGGATAGCACGTTAAGCCGTCGGTCCCGATTGTTATCATGTACACCTGATAGCGATCGTTACTCGTAGTAGGGAATATATCCGCCAACCCGCATTGGAGCAGCGTGGTGGATTAAGCTCCGATCCTTCTCCTACATGGGGAAGAGGCCTATGCCCAACAGTGGGATATTACAGGCTGAATCGTTCATTGGTGCTTTGCTCCTATTGGTCTTCGCGTGATGATATATAGCCTATAGCCTTCCTCGATAAATAAGCTATCCAACACCGAAAGAATTTTTCAAATCGGACCAGTAGTATCTGAGATTAGCGCGTTCAAATAAACAAACACTTCAGCTTTATAATATTAGTATAGATTTAACCACAGCTCCTACGAAAGGTTGCGCATGTGATGCTTCTGATGTTTCAGCTGTCAATATCCTATTGTGATTACCATAAGATGGAATAAGTACATTTGCTACCACCATTGTATATATTGTTTTATTAAGTAAAACTTAATAGTTTATTACGTTATTTCGGTCAATCAATTATACCAAATGTCGGAGATCGTGCTGGGAAAGATCAATTAAAGTCGACAGTCGCGAAATATTTGTATTTACACAAACAAATATTTGTTTCTAGTTATTCGTACTTGTTGATCTTCGCAGTCTGCTGTCACTGATTATTATTGATATCTTGGGTTACTTATAATAAATACGTTAAGTGCTTCTAATTCTTAGTAACTGTACTAAAATAAAAAGATGATAGAAACAACGTTAATAATATGGCATTGACACAAATCTTTAATTGTCATGCATTAAAATTAAATTAAAAAAAAATTGGTAATAAACAAATATTACAAAAACTTAAACAATGAAAATTTATGTGTAAATCATCGTTTATTCGCGATTTCGTAAGCTTCAATAAAGCTCACAGAACCGAAAGTTTTAAAATAAAAGCAACCTCAAATAAAGTGCCCTTCGTGTTTCAACTTGGTCTGATAAAATAAATATGTAGAAAACGTGTCTGCGATATTTATTTGAGTAGATTTTGAAAAGGCGATAATATGAATGAAATGTTTTTTTATTATATAACAAAAAAGTTATTCTTTAGTTCGCAGAGTTATGAAATAAATAAATTTCTAAAATAAAATTATACTAAGTTACTCCTTAGTACATCTACTATCTGAAAGTCCCGTTAAAATCGGCCTAGCCGTTTCAGAGATGAGACGGAACAAGCAGACAGACAGACAAAAATTGTGAAAAATGTTATTTTGGTATATGTACCGTATATATACATAATATGCATTTAGCAAAAAGTGGTTATTTTAATGTTACAAACACACTCCAATTTTATTTATTTGTAGAGATTTCGAAAGTACGAGTATTATTATAGAGCATAATATTTGACATTATAATAAATTGATAAGCGCTAATGTAATTCATACTTGTGCGTTAAAAATAATTTTCATTAAAACAAATTTATTGAATTAAATTATTTTGACAATATGTGATGTGTGGCTACAAGGTCACATTAACAGTCTGCGGCTCAAGCGAAAAAAGGGTTCAATACCCGTCTATGACAAACACGATGAATTATAACTACTTTATACGATATTTTATTTTCTCTTGAAAATTGATATGAAATACTAACAACAGTTACTGATCAGGTTCGATTAAAATGTAAATAATTAACTATATTCAATTATTTTAAAGTTAAGTCCATTTGTTTTGTAGGCTTTTTTGTGCAAAAAAGTACAAATGATTTTGCCAATATTACGTAGAAACTTTATTAATAAAAATCTTCTTCTCTTATAAATAAAAATCAATTGCTGTTCGTTAGTTTCGCTAAAACTCGAGAATGGCTTGACCGATTTAGCTAATTTTGGTCTTGAAATGTTTGTGAAAGTTCAGGGAAGGTTTAAACGGTGAGAAACATCAATAATATGTAACGGAAAATACTAAAAACGACGATTTAATTTTCCTTTCCTTGAAATTTAATGTCTTTTGTCAAAAACGTTGTCAATTGGTTGTCAAATATTTATAGGTGCGTTCAGAGAGGTAAGTGTTTTGTGTATATTTTTCACAAATATACGTAGGTGATACGAAGTTCACCGGGCCATCTAGTATTAAAATAAACTTCATGTAAAGTAGACGACGAACCACAAAATTGACATTAGCAATTTTCCAGTTATTCGTATTGAAATCAAGATTCACTGCAAGTTTGAATATGTAAATATGATTAATGGTAGAACCATGACAGAACTTGTCAAAAATTTCAAACTTGAGATATTTAATACTTTTACTCATGTACATAAAAATTCGCATATAGAAAGGGTAATTTTACAAATGTAAGTACATTTGCGTAATCTATTTGTTGTAGGAAAATGGAATTCTATGCAATTTGCGAAATGTAACGTCCACTCCTGTGCGTCCTAAGGTAGGTTAGTGGGGAATGCTTGTAGTTTTAAATTATTTTTATAAAAGTCTATAATGTATTTTGCAATAAAGGATCACTAAACAAATGTCGAAACGACGTGTTGGCGAAACGGTCACAGCACAGGTTTGCGGCTGTTGCGCTGGCGGTTGCGGGTTCGATTCCCGCACATAACAAACATTTGTATTGGCCACACAGATGTTTGACGTGGTCTGGGTGTTTTTGCACTCCTTGTGGGTCTCCCCACCGTACGTCGGAGAGCACTTTAGGCCAAGGGTCCCAGTTGTTATCATGTACCTACACCTGGATAACGATCTTTACTCATAGTAGAGAACATATCCGCCAACCCTCATTGGAGCAGCGTGGTGGATTAAGCTTTGATCCTTCTCCTACATAGGGAAAGAAGCCTATGCCCAGTAGTGGGATATCACAGGCTGAATCGAAACAAATGTCAATGTAGCCTTGAGTGGTGTATTATTTACAAAGCAAAGAGTCTTGCCTACTGTAGTGTAGGAAAATTTCATTAAAGTCGTTGTATACAATTGGTTGCGATCATAGGTTTAACTTTATTGTAGCAGGTACTTCATACTTATAAAAATATTCATTTCTTGTCTAGGTGTTTATCCTTATGGGGTTTTCCGCTGTCTTGGAAAGTAAAACCGTCGAGTTGAGGGTATCATTATCAGTTTCTGGTTGTTATTCCGGCAGATAAGTTTTAACCCTTCTCCTACATACGAAAGGAGGATTTTGTCAAGTAGAGAAATGTTTATTTTTGAAAAATAATTGAATGTATTTGAAAATAAACAATGAATTCAACCTATAGTATAATCAATCAATGCGGGTTGAAACTATGAAATATTCAATCGTTCTTCTTTAAACTTCATCTCATACTTGGCGATAGAAAAAAATCATTATGAGGAAACCTGGCTCTCTTAAAGAAATTCTTAAGCATTCCCTCACACAAAACACACATTCTTTAACATGACGTGTGAGCTAATCTAGAGCGAAGCATCATGACAGAGTAAGATCTAATCCTTTTCCTATTTAGACCAGAAACCAAGCTTTAAAACGTTTCTAAGATGTTTATGTTTAATTCAGTTGAACAATAAAATAAAGAGAATGAACACAATATTATTAAAGCTCTTTAAAACACGACTTTTAAGGACTGAATTATCGTGTAAAATAAATTTATTGATGTTTTTCGCGAACGTGTAGAGGCTTATATCCAGCAGTGGACTACGTTCTTAGATAATAAATATGTCACATCACTATGTCATAATCAGATAACGTAAAAATATTTATAATAAAAAATCTCATCTCCAAATATCTTGTCTAAAGTAAAACTCCCTAATATTGCTTACGGTCTCTGTCATTCCAACATCATATACAAAATAATGTATTTGCGACAAACTTTCATAAGCCCGCGACTCAACGGCCGCGTTGGTTAACGACCAAGATAACAGAAAACTCGTAGTTGTCAAAGTCTAAATAGTTGTGTGAAACGGTCATATGTTTCGACTAATTATATAGTAATTTATCTATATACCCAGTAGCATGTACATTTAAATTTGTATTAGTTTCAGAGAATGTTTAAAAGTTTTAATGTTGTAATAAAATGTTTTTTTTTTAAAATAGAATATGAGGTCAATGTTCGCAATTTCGCTACACATTAAATGTGTATAATAATCATTTTTAAAAATTACGTTAAGTAGTATGGTATGAAATTATCTTTTTTTTTCTCTAAAAAATTATAATTTAATCCATGTTAAAACGTTAACAACATTAAATAGTAAAATCGAATTTGATACTCGAAACAAGACTCCGACAGGTCTTAAAACCGTATTTAAGTGCTATTAAAACAATCCAGCGAGAGCAACGTGTTGATCCTTACTTATTTGTCAATAAAGACGCTTTGTTCAACTGTCACGCTGTTGATCTATATGTAAAAAACAAATCTTAACTATTAAAACATTTAACAAGCTTTAAATTGTTATCAAATAAATTGTTGGGTTATAAAATAAATTACAGTTACAAGTTTGCAGATTATTCGATTAAAGCTAGATGAGCAGCGTGCCGCTTACTCACCTTATCACGTCAAAGAACTAACGAACACGCTACGTCACACGCGGTCGATACTCCGGCAGTCGGCGTGCGTCGGTGCCGGCGGCGAGACAGAAACTGCTAGGGCGGGCGGGGACGACCCGTGTTTACAGGACAACGCATTTTACGTTACAATGACTATAGTTTGATTACCTATTAACGTACATCTTGTACCTTTTAATATTGTTACGATAGGATGAAATTCGAATATGATTTTCTCGTTAAAATTATGGGCGTGACGATTACGTATGTACACGTGTTGGCATCGTCTTCATTTGCAATTCAATATGTTGGAAATTACTTCAATTCGAACATTGTTAATTTTCATGTACTTGTTATGTTTGTGATATATCAATATGTTTGCGTGAAAGATAATTTTATGTGTTTCAATTACGAAAGACGATATTTAGTATCATGAATGATTCAATTAATGGATGTAGTACACAAGTACACTGATTTTAGTGTATCAAGAAAATACACAAAATCGGAATGCAGAATACAAGAAAACGTGATACACACTTGTCTTGTTCTATTCGTAAGGTGGAAAATCAGGATACGATCCGCATGGTCAGCGGCTAGCAAAGCTTAGGAACGCCTGCAACACAAGGCAAGCGTGTTGTCGACTCTATCTCCGCTGTCAACGGAGCTCTGGCTACCTTACTCACGATTGGTACAAAATTCTAACCGGGAACAGCAGAGTAGTATTATTTGTAAATATTTTTTGGAAGTTTAATATAACTAATTCCCAAGCGTACTGTTCCGAAATTTTAAGCACGATACTTTCTGCCTAAATTATAATTAGCTCATAGTAATAAATATTTTTCAATAATTACAAAATACCGATTTATTTTACCTTATCTGTATTCGTCATTTTCCTATAAGTATAAAAATTGGTAAAGGAAAAGTTCATTATTAAATTTTCGTCTAGTCGACCACTTGACATTGCAACTACAAACAACTATCGATGCATCGCAGGTCTTGTTACGTTCGATTTGATCCAACTTTGACAACTTCTACCTCGTTTCGGCTTCGGCTACAGTTTCGGTACCTATATAGAACAAGCAATATTTTATGTTCATCTCATTTCAAAATTGTAGAACTTATTTTAAAATGACAGACAATAGTATACTAGTATAGTCATGTGTTTTTTTAATTAAATCTAATTACGCTATTAAAAATAATTAAGACCAAATCTATATATTAATCGTGAAGCAAAAACGTTGTACCCCTTTTTACGGAAATTGCGCGTACATAGGAGTTTGAAATTTCGCACACTTATAGTTTATATAGGGAAGGAGTGCGGAATGCTAATATTTTTTCAAAATTATACATAAAATACACATTAAATTAATGAAAAAAGCATTACACACTAGTGTGTGTGGTAGTCCACACGCACACACGCATTTATACCCTTCTGTTAATTGTTAATAATATAAAGTCTGTTGTCAAATTGAAATGTTTTAAAAAAGATTCTTTATTTTCATAATTATTTGGTTTTCTTTTATTTAAAATTTTAATTATGGTCGAAATTCGACCTCTGGACGACCACTAGTTCAAATTATAAGGCGCTACATTGGTCCACTTTTTGATTAAAAACACGCTTAACCTTAAAAATCTTCACGAGTTCAACTACAAATTTTCAGTGATTATACTCTTCATGAATTTAAATATTTCATACATACCAAATTTCTTCTTCAAACCAGCTTCCAACTTTAACAGAACGCAAATCTTCAAACAAAGTTCAAATCAAAAACAAGTACCCATGCAAGATGTTTAAATCTCTTTTACTTAATGAAATTATATACATACAAACAATTATAATAAAGCTGAAAAGTTTGAGCGCGGTAATTTCAGTTCTTCAGTCTTGGGGAGTATATTGTTATTACGGGAAGTTGTTTGTTCCCAAACATTTCAGACGCGTTGTAATAAGTGCCAAGGAATCTGACATGTATGAAATATGTACGCATGTAAAACTGCGATATCGATATATATTTTTTATTTCACTAGGTTGGCAAACAAATATACGATGCGCATAATGGGAAGTAGTTACCGTAGCGGCTACGGCGTAGCCTATGAACGCCTGCAACACACAACATAACATAACATAACATGATCACTTAGGCCTATCACAGTCCACTGCTTGACATAGGCCTCCCCAAGTTCGGCCCAAAAATGGAGCGAACTCATGTGTTTTGCTCATAGTCAACACGCTAGGTAGGCGAGTTGGTGACCGCAGGGCAGCCTTTGTCTCACCGAAGACGCTGCTGCCCGTCTTCGGCCTGTATATTTGAAAGCCAACAGTTAGATGGTTATCCCGCCATCGTTCGGTTTTTTTAGTTACAAGGTGGTAGTGGAACTGTGTTGTCCCTTGATCGCCTCTTATGACACCAACGGAAAGAGAGGGGGCAACATAACATGAGATCAGAATTATTTGATGATTGTATTGGCTGTGATCTTCTCTAAGGTGGAAGTATTTTCCTAATCGTTGTACAAAATATTTACTGATATGACAGACCTTAAATTGTATAAATATTAATGAATTAACCATCGAAAAAATGACACTAAATATAACCAAATAAAAGCAATGAATTGACACAGATATATTTGCAGATGTTGATTACTGTAATCAATGATACAAATGATTTAATTTTGGTCATTGGCACAATTTTACATAACGCTGGCTATCACTGATTGCAGGATAACGAGTGTTCACTCACTAATGAATCATTGTCGTAATTATCAGTTTCTCATTTGTACGTGTTCAATATGTATGTTATTATATCGAATGTCAGTTTTTAATTGATTTAAAAAATATTTACTACCTCATTTGTACTACCGCATGATTTACAAACATTGTTTGACATTATTTCAGAAATGCAAACAGCGTGTAAGTAAACAAACTTATTTATATAACAGAATATAATTTTTATACAAATTTAACCATTTATACACAATTACTCAACCATTATAATTAATACATACTCATACACCTATATAATAAAACAAAGTAAAAAACGAATAAAATAAAAAAAATTAAATAAATGTTGGTAATGATATATTTTTAAATATTTTTATGTATAAAATTATTATCATTTCTGTCACACTTATATTTAGTTTAGAATTATTATATAATATATTCTCGAAGAAAATATTAACGTATAAACTCAGTTAAAAGTTTCACATAAGGCCTCATTTACGGAGACGCGGGGCGTTGCGCGTAGCGTGTGGCGTAGCGTCGCGCGTGTGTCAAAATGTATGAAACTGAACGCGTGTAAAATCACTTCTCCGTAAACGCACTCATCCCGTTGGATCATCCCTACATTTGAATTTAGTGCGTTCCGCCACGCCACACGCTACGCACGACGCTCCGCGTCTCCGTAAATGAGGCCTTAGAGTCAACGCTAATTATTGTAATTAAGTTTTAGTATTGGAGAGTAGAGTGTCGACTTCTAAAAAAGTACAAGCTATATTTATCTATATATGTGTTAATTATTGCTCTTTATATTTTCGGTTGCTTCGACAATAAAGGACCTACTGATACTGTATCTGTATTAGCAAGGACTACAATACATTTTGGTCCGTTGAGCCCAATATGAATCAGCGATAACATTCACAATGGTTTTGTTTATTTTTCTGTCAATTAGAGTTTCCTTGCAATTCCTCAAGAAATACTCATCAATTGGTGAAAATTATTTTATTAAAAGGTCTGGTTTACTTTCAAATTTAAAAATATTCACCATTAAATACATTGAAGATACTTTGGATAATTACGGAATGAAATAAAATTGGAGTATTGAATGAAAATACTTATTTTTATACGTAGGTATTATATTAATAAAACGAATCGAAATAGCTTGTTTATCAGCCCATTGCAGTCCACTGCTGGACATAGGCCTACCCTAGTTAGCGTCAAACATCACAGTTTTCCGCAATCCTCATCAACGGCAATCTTATGTAGATCGGTTTAGTTTTAGTTTGCTTGATCTATGCATATTATGAGTGTGTAATGTGTATTCCAAAACGTGGCTAAAAATAATAGGTAAGTTTCGAAACTAATTGTCAGAGCACTTAAAATTGCGCAGAATAAATAGCCAACAACGTTTTTTAATTATTCCATTACCCATATCATAGACTGATAGACCGAGCCAATATCAAAATGCATTTTCAATTTAAGTGTATTTCAATACGTTTCTTCCTAGAAACTACCCATTACCGTTTTGATAACGCCATGTCACGCGAAACGACCATGAAAACAGACGAACAACAATTCGAAGGCCGCGGATCGTTTATTGTAATTGAGTTATTAATTGAAATTACAAATATCAGTTTTACAGACAAATTGAATTAGAATGATTGAAAACGGAAGATAAATGTTTTCTTCTATATTTGGGTTTTGTGTTACTTATAAAACATAATAATAAATCATAGCCAACCATTTACTGAATTCTTATTATACATTAGCTTCTGCGCGCGACTTCGTCGGCGTGGACTCCGCTCCTATTGGTCTTAGCGTGATGATACATAGCCTATAGCCTTCCTCGATAAATGGGCTATCTAACACTGAAAGAATTTTTCAAATCGGCCCAGTAGTTCCAGAGATTACCGCGTTCAAACAAACAAACAAAGAAACAAACAAACAACCAAACAAACAAACTCTTCAGCTTTATATATTAGTATAGATAACTTCAATAATTGAATTGACTCATTAAATTAATTACTAGCAAATAAAAGAATAAAATATAATACATTTTTTTAAATAAGGTTCTAAATAGCTCACAAAAGCAATAATATAAATGATAAAACATGTTCAAGGTTTTGAAGAAAATATCTTTAGTAAAATAAAAGTGTTCGAATATAATCTTACAAAATCGTAATGTCTACTTTTTACAAAATAGTAAGAATTGTAATTCTTGAAAGCTAAAAAATCTGCTGAGTTAACAAGATATTCAAGAATTAGGATTTCTTGTTATTAAATATGAAAGTTTCAAATTGTACTACAAAATATTTTTAACACATTACTTACTCATTAGACACATTCAAATAAGAAAAAAATTATAAACCATAATTTGAATTTGAACACCTTATTGGTTCTTGATGAGCCTTGATTTTACAAAACTATTCTTGTGAATCTAGATCAACAAATATTAGGAAAAACATGCTCAACATTGTTTTCGTTGTGATATGTTTTTCAAATATTCCAGTAACGTAAATACAATCAAGATAATATAAGATATATATTGAATGGCGAAGTCGCATCAAAAGCCGATTGGTTTTCACCACCAAAGACGATAAGCTTTGATGTATATTGCTTAGTTCAGATAGAGCACGAAAGCCACGTTGAAATTTTGTGCCAATCGTTTTTTACGTAAAGAATTGAATGGTTTATCAAAACTTTTCTAAATATAATATAAGAAAAAATATATAGTAGGTACTTGACTTATTGCTTAATATTTGTAAAAAAATATTTCGATGTTTTGCTGAGACTAGACGTTTCTCGTGGTTTCGTCCGTGTTTTGATAATTGTCTGATAGAATAATGTTTATCTTTAATGTGTAACAATAATCTATCTAACGTGTAGGCTGATTTTAGTTTAGTCTTGCTGAACGCACGCTGACCAACTGAGCTTAACTTTACTTCTAAGAAGCGTTTCTGAATTACACTTTTATTTTCCTTTAGGGATTTTTCCTCTAGGCAGCGTTCTAGTGTCGCGCCGAGCGGACGCTGCTATCTATTCATTATTTTTTGCAATTGTATTTCGTTTTGATAAGCGCGAGACTTATGCTATGCGCTGAACTGTTAGCGCCAAATGGTCTTAGTGCGCTTAGTGTGTCTCTAAAGTCAGTCATAATTATTTAGAATCGGCTCATTTGAATAAACGAAATCTATCGTAGATGTACCAAACATGTTTATCACTAAAATCATTCCATTCAGGTAAAAGTATGCAAAATATGATTTATTATTCTCGAAGCTTCAACTATCATTGTTAAATTATTTCAAATGAGGTAGGGCATAGCAGGAAACTTTCTTGTCAAAATATGAAGCAGCCCGACTGAGGTAGTACCTCGACCTTACAGAAGATCACAGCTAAATAATACTGTTTTCAAGCGGTGTTGTGTTCCTGTTGGTGAATACAGTGACCAGAGCTCCTGGGGGAATTGGCAACGCGCTTGCGACGCTTGTGGTGCAGTTGCAGTCGTCTATAAGCTACGGTAATCGCTCACCATTAGGTGAGCCGTACGCTTCTTTGCCGACCTAGTTATGTAAAAAATATATTTATGTTTTATAACTTTATCAGAGTTTAGAGGCACGTCAGTTTCATCAAAACACTCCTGGCAACTTATCTTCAAAAATTGATTTCAATAGAAGATAAAAACTTAATATTTATTCATTGATCCTTTGGGAAAGCTATAAATAAAACCAATAGACTTTTGGCATTTCTATTATCGGATTTAAGGCTCACGGGAAGTAAATCGCAAAAATGTAACTACTCTCACCTGATGCTACAAATGGGTCTCAAAAAAAAAACTACAAATATGTCTAAAAACATTGTTTGTTTGTCGATTGGTTCAGATTTTCAATGGCTTTGCCCTTTAGTTGTTTATTCAATATGAAGACAGTTCCAAGTCTAATATAACATAAGCTACTTAATACACGATGAGAAGAAAGTACGGAAATCCGAGGCAACCCCTAGTCTTTTATAAATTCAATTAACGCAAATAATATTTTGTGTACACAAGTTAAAAAATAACCAACAATACAATTTTTTCGAATAAAAATATTATTCCTTCGTAATAAAATACAAAACAGAGGTACTATCAAACGAAGCTTACAAAAATCTTAATTAAATTTTCGTTATCTCATTTTCCAAAAGATTATACCTATAACTTATTTGAAAAAATAATTTCTACCTATAAAATTGTTTCTCTTTTATCTTTTATATTTTCTTTCGGTCTGCAGAATTCA
Source organism: Melitaea athalia (assembly GCA_905220545.2). Lineage (NCBI taxonomy): Eukaryota > Metazoa > Arthropoda > Insecta > Lepidoptera > Nymphalidae > Melitaea > Melitaea athalia. The sequence goes on from HG992179.1 coordinate 4,300,000, forward strand.
ATTTTCCTCACAATCGAGAAAATGCTGTAAATTCACTATGTTATTATTGGTGCGTAACTGAGGTTCTATGTCTACTGATATTACGACAAACTGCTATTATAAGATTTTATTGTTGATTTATTCGTCAGCGTGCTCTAATATTACAAAGACACAGTTTGTGGTTATGTATTAAAAGCGTATGTATCGATTAATAAATAATAACACACGTAACGTATTCCGCTAGAATGATTCTTAGTGGGTGGCCCGGAAGCATTCACAGACACAACGCAATGACCATTGTCCGGACCACGAAAAAGGTCTGTGGTCGAACCGCCGAGCGCTAGCGCATGAAGCACCTTTCTCTACAGCGTCAAGTGTCTTAAAAGTATTAGATTCATATTAAAAATTACTTAAAAAAGGTTAAAGGTTGCTTAAACCCGAATAAAATCATATCAAAAATTTCGATTCAGAAGGTACATAGGTCCATAGCTTAATTGGCTAGAGCACCGACACGGTATGTCGGGGGCGCGGGTTCGAATCCCGCTGGATCGAAATTTTGATATGATAATAAAAAACATTTTCTTACAACATCGATTTGCAATAAATAACTGTGTGAGGCAAGCGAGCCGATATCAGTGGAAGATCACGTAAAACTGAATAACACAGTTACGGTACAAAATGTTAAAAGGTTTTAAGCTATAATTCGTCTACAATACGAGTAGCAAAATGACGAAGGTTTGCGGGTTCTATTTCCACTCGAGATGGATATTTGTACTTATACAAATATAGTCTTTGTGGGTTTCCCAATCGAACATCGGAGAGCACGTTAAGCCGTTGGTCTCGGTTTTTATCATATAATTATACCTGATAGCGATCGTGACTCATAGTTAATAACATATCCGCAAACCCGCAGTGGAGCAGCGTGGTGGATTAAGCTCCAATCCTTCTCCTGCATGGAGATAGAGGCCCAGCAGTGGGATGTTACAGACTTTATCCGTTAATCCTACTAACTACGAGTCAAGAGTAAATCAGTATCGTAGATGTCAACAGCAGTTTAATGGTGATTATATGTATTAATGAAATGTAAAAATATTGCGTTATTATGTATAATAAATACGAACTTATTTATTGAACACCGCGTGGGAGAAAGACTCGCAGGAATTTTAAATAGTTTTATTAAGCCCATTATGATGGAGAGGCAAATTGTTATTAATCCATTAAGGAAGCCTACAAAAAAAAGTGTGGTGTCGTGGGACACCAGATAGGAATGAAATTCCTAATTATAAAATATTAATTTCAAGTTCTATTCGAGGTATAAATAAAATAATTATTCGGCAATACATTTTTATTGTGACTTTTTTATCGATAAAAATCAAAAAACTACCTTACAAAATTATTTTAACACCTATATTTTATTTAAAATAATTTATAAAAATATATAGTAATTATCGAATGATATAATAAAAATAGCAAACTGCAATAATCTTAACAGTCATCACGTAGAATATATATTAGATACTGTATAGCCATCATACATGAATATACATAAAAATCATACGCTTTTTTTAAACGTTACGGACATTTTTGGCGGCTAGAGTATCCCTCCGCAATACCCCATAAGGAACTTCGTTCCAAAACTTCTAAAGAATCGAATTTCTCCGTAGTAATAAATACAAGAGAGGAATTAGGATATTAAAAGTTTTTTAATTATTTAATGATTACAAAACAAGTCAATGTTTTAAACTTTCTAACCAACTTCGAAGAACTGACAAAGACGATACGGCTTATTTTATCTTTATTTTTTTAACTGACTTCAAAAAAAGGAGGAGGTTCTCAATTCGGTTGTATTTTTTTTTTATGTATGTTAGCATGTTAGCTCAGAACTTTTGACTGGGTGGACCGATTTCGATGAATTTTGTTTTAACTGAAAGGTGTTGCATGTCACTTGGTCCCATTTAAATTTAATTGAGATCTGACAAGTACTTTTACAGTTATATCTAATAATGCGTATTTACTTGACTGTTTTTGGTCTTAATACGTTGTATTACTTGTCGATGTAATTGAAGTCGGTTTATTTTCGTTTGCGAGCAAACACAATTATGCATTTTATGAAACATGTTTGCATAAAATATTAAAAAACAGTAAAATATCACAATAGTTCCATTACACACTAAAATTGCGTCGATTGAATAGGTACCAAGATCGATTCCCGCTCGGAACAAATATTTTATTAGTACAAAGACATCGATATTGAAATTCTTGTGTGTAAATTGTATGATATTATGCGTCCTCCTACTGTACCGTAAAAAAACACGTATAGCTGCAAACCAATTTTTTTTTTGATTCGACATCGATACGGGGAACGAAAAATTTGTTTTTACCAAAAAAATTTAAAAATGTTTGGGCCGTGTACTCGTTAACCTTGTTTAGTTCCTAGGGGATTCAAATTTGGAAAACATCCTTAAATAAAGTTTAAGTTATTTTTTTTAATGCTATGCGTAAGATTTTTAATAATCTGATGAAAACTATTGTAATAAAAGACCCAGTCAATTCTTCTGAAGATTCTTTAACAAGGGCAGTGATTAAGGCCGCGAAAAAAAGATAGATATTTCGCAAAGTTGCTAAGAAAGTTCAAGACGAGAGTTTGTAGCGATTCAGATTTAGATCGGCTGTTGTAATTTCGTGCCACATTAAAGAGATTTTAATTTCAAGAGATTCAATTGAAGATATATAGGATATAAGTTATAACAATAGAAGAAATTGTACAACACAATATTAATAAATAAGAATGAGATACAGTACGATCATATTAATTTTATGTTACCTTTTATGTGAACATAATATAAAACATTTTGAGGACTTCATTAACTTGTTTAATTCACTTTAACTTAAACACTAATTTAGAGATAGATGTTCTTTTATTAATGAGTTGGGAAGATGTAATAGTATTGTGGCTGACCCACTCTCAGACTTTGCCCGAATGTTATTTAAGTTAGTGGATGAGAGAACGTAAGTTATGTATATGTAATAATTAATTGTACAAGTAACTGAGGTAGGGCACAGCAGGAAATTTCCTGCTCAAAATATGGAGCAGCCCGACTGGGGTAGTACCTCGACCTTACAGAAGACCACAGCTAAATAATACTGTTTTCAAGCAGTATTGTGTTCCTGTTGGTGAGTAAGGTGACCAGAGCTCCTGGGGGGGATTGGGGATAGGGTCGGCAACGCGCTTGCGACGCTTCTGGTGTTGCAGGCGTCTATAGGCTGTGGTCTTGCCATCGGGTGAGCCGTACGCTTGTTTGCCGTCCTAGTTACATAAAAAAAAAAAAAATAGTAGTTTTTTCCACATTTAAAATCACATTTAAGGGCTTTATCGCAAGAGCGATTATGTCACCCTGGTTAGAAGACAGATTATTATCGATATCAATTATTGTTATAGAATTTATATCTGAAGAAAAACTACTTCTAATTGCACGGCCTTTTATGCAACAAGAGTTCCGTTAGATTTTCCCATCACGGTTCCCTAAATAAATATTGCCTCCACTGGTGCCACACGAGGGCTGGTGCATTCTTTGGGCACAGAGAATCGGCATAGCGATTCAACAGGGAAATGCTGCCTCTTCTTAGCCTCATTCCACGCGGACATGATTTTTACCACAACTATGTGTAAATATTAAGTTCCTAAGTTGTGAAATATAAATATGTGTAATGTTTTGAAATAATTGTTAATTTAAATATTTCTGAAATGAAATTAAATAAACTTTCAAATATTGCCGTATATTCTACAATGCCGTACTCATTCCTGCTCTGCTGAATCGTTTTATTCACGCAACTTTTTGCCCTTTGCAGCAAGACGACAATTACTGTTTTCATTAAGAAATATTAATTTATTTCTCATATATAGCATTTTCCTGTCAATATATCAGGTATTTACTGACACTCGTAAAGGTCAAATCAAAAATCCTTTTAATCGTCATTCCACAAATTAAAACTACGAGTATATTCAACTTAGGTAGGGCACAGCAGGAAACCTACTCAAAATATGGAGCAGCCCGACTGGGGTAGTACCTCAACCTTAGAGAAGACCACAGCTAAATACTGTTTTCAAGCAGTATTGTGTTCCTGTTGGTGTGTAAGGTGACCAGAGCTCCTGGTGATTGGGGATAGGGTCGGCAATGTGCATGCGATGCTTCTGGTGTTGCAGGTGTCTATAGGCTACGGTCTTACCATCAGGTGAGCCGTACGCTTGTTTGCCAACCTAGTTACATTTAAAAAAAAAATTGCATTTATACATATGCGTATATACCCATGTATTAACATATATATTACTAGCTGCACCCCGCGGTTTCACCCGCGTTGCTTTGAGGAAAAAAATACTCTTCCTTCTTCATAAAGCATAACCTTACTCTCTAAATAGGCTATCCACCTCAGAGGAATTTTTCAATTCGAATCAGTAGTTCTTGAGATTAGCGCGTTTAAACAAACAAACCAACTTTCAGGTTTATAATCCATACTAATATTATAAATGCGAAAGTAACTCGCTGCGTTGGCGCAGCGGTCACAGCACTGGTTTGTGGCCGTTGCGCTGGCGGTTGCGGGTTTGATCCCCACACATGACAACATAATATGTCCATACAGATGCTTGCCGTGGTCTGGGTATTTATGCAGTCATAGATTAGTACAGATTAAGATATATCAAACATATCTTTTACACTTTCGCGACGAAAATATTAATGTACTTAATAAATTGACTTTGATTGGATTGACACAATAATCTGGAATGTTTCAATGAGACTAATCAATTGAACGTTTATTTATTTTTTTGTTTTAAACTCATTTGTACATTTATCATTTATTGTTAAGTATATAGCTTGATATATTTTCCTTAGATCGAGACACGCGGCAGCGTGTCAAGCCAAGTTCAAGCAAAAGAACTGGCGACTCAGCGCCGTGTGTATATTTACACGAACCATTTCGAGCGACTTTTGACCCCTCCATAACTCTCCTCTCTAAATCGATATCTGAGGATCCGGTTGGTCTCCGACATCGAATCCGTTAACAGAATGAGCAAGAAAAAAGAATAAATTTCAAATAAATATATCTACAAAAAGTAATGATATATATATATATGTCGCGGATCAGAAGTAGGTAAGAGAAGAACGGACGAATGACCGAACTGGTTTATTAACAATGTAAGTTTAACACAAGATAGTTCTAACTATTTAGTAATTCAATGGACTCACCGAGCGGGTACCGGATCTATCGCGTGGCGGAGAGACAACTCAGAGGCAGTGCCCGGGAGTTGCGACCCGAGTCTAGGTTTAAGACGGCCGTCTTTAAAATGCGCATTAACGCTCGCCTCCACTGACCGAGTTGCCCACAATATAAAGTAACAATTAATTCGTGTACACAAACTAACCCTTACAAGAGTTGAGGTTAAGCTACTAGCAGGATACACAAGTGCACTGCGCCACGCCAGAGCCAAGACTGCCCTAGCTGCAGCCGCATCGGTCTTTTATGCACAAAGGAATGACTCGAATAATAGAATGAGGGTAGTTGAATATCGACAACAGCGCAGGTACCGACCTACAAGTCAGAATAACTCAAATAATAGAATGAGTGAGGGTAGACGAATAACGTATGTACCGACATTAATAACTATCTGCATTGACTCTCCGACACGGCCATCCTGACAAGTCACACGTCCCCGTGTGATGCCGTAAAAAGCAAAAAGGTACTGCGATATCAAAGCCTCGTCTCGGCCTATCCTGACTCACACTTAACCAAGGATAAAGCGATAGTACAACCACTTTTTGTTGACACACCATACAACCATACGCGAATCTACCATTAAATCAAAATTGACCAATCGTTTTGGTATAAACATTACTTCATTATTGCTTTCCACATATTAGTCGCCACTGTCACCTAAATCGAGCGACAGCAGCTCATGCCACCTCCATCGAGTGACGATAACCAACCAAAAGAGTCGCTACTGTCACCTAAATCGAGCGACAGTAGCTCATGCCACCTCCATCGAGTGACGATAACCACTAAGTCGCCACTGTCACCTAAATCGAGCGACAGCAGCTCATGCCACCTCCATCGAGTGACGATAACCAACCAAAAGAGTCGCTACTGTCACCTAAATCGAGCGACAGTAGCTCATGCCACCTCCATCGAGTGACGATAACCACTAAGTCGCTACTGTCACCTAAATCGAGTGACAGCAGCTCATGCCACCTCCATCGAGTGACGATAACCAACCAAAAGAGTCGCTACTGTCACCTAAATCGAGCGACAGTAGCTCATGCCACCTCCATCGAGTGACGATAACCACTAAGTCGCCACTGTCACCTAAATCGAGTGACAGCAGCTCATGCCACCTCCATCGAGTGACGATAACCAACCAAAAGAGTCGCTACTGTCACCTAAATCGAGTGACAATATTGCCTCCATCGAGCAATACAACCAAAACATGTTTCAGCAATTGATACTTAAAAACAATGGCACCAACAAAATTAACCTCAATAAAATTGGTTGTATAGTGGTCTACATTGCTTTATCAGTTAACTTTAATCACAAAAAAAGCTACCAATCTATACTATTCGTTCACAGACGAAAGGTTGCTCTAACCGTAATTAAAAAATAAAGTTTTATTACTGACACATTAAGATCACATACAACTCTCATGGCCCGGCTGCCTCAGCAGCTAGTGACAACTACTATTGCCACCCATATCGTCATCACCTCATGTGATACGACCAACACATATCGTCATCAACTCATATGATGCGAACACCACATATCGCCATCACCTTAACCTTTCGTGAGCAAATTTGTAGGTACGTTTACAATTTAAAGCTTTAAGGGTATACCAATTACCTTCGAGAACTTCTATTACGCGAAAGGGGCCTCGATATTTCGGATCAAGTCTTATTTGATTACGCTCCTCATTTTGTAACAAAACAAATTTTAACAGTTACTTACAACGACTGCCATAATGGGCCCATGATTGTACCAAGGTGTTATAAATTAACCTTCTGTAATTTAAACTTTTTAAACAGAACAACTAAATAACTTTTAAACAGTTAAAACAAATCAATCAAAGGTAGAGAAAGACTGAAAACCCTCGATACTACACAAAAATACTCGTTACAGAGGGTATCGGAAATACTCAAACTAAGACGATATTAACACTTTATCACCAACAAGTGGGTAACCACAAAACTTAACGCAAATATAACTGTCCAGAGTCATGTACCAACGGCAATCAAACTTTCAATAACCAAACTCATTTCCCACGACACTAACAACTATGTAAGCCACCCTTGCAACCAGCAATCGTGTATCATCCTCTTGATGACTACACACTACAGTCTTTAGAGCGCTTACATCAGTTTTCTGTCACATCACTAAGATGTTCACCATTATGATCGTTATCCACATTAAACTCAATTAGTACACGACCTTCTGGCATCTTCCTTAATCGAATTTGTAAGCAAAAACAAAATATCACTCGTCCATCCTGACAAAATCGCGACAGCTCGTACTAAGATTATGCTCACGACCTGACATTGTAACTGAATCGAAACAAAAACTGAATCGCAAAATCTATTAACAAAATTAAACACTACACAACTACCTACGTATCACAATAAAACTAAATTCGACAAATAAACCGGTAAATCGAATTACGCAATCCAACACTGAACAAAAATCACTTGTACACCGATAAGAATACAACAAAACAACCGTCCTATCAGAAACTTCACGCTCCCTCGGCACTACAATAAACAACACAAAAATATCCGTTACAGAGGGTAATCGGAAATACTCAAGCTGAGGCGATATTAAAACGTTATTACAAACAAGTGGGTAACCATAAAAACTTAACAAACAACCTAAATACCACGACTACGCTCGCGACATTAAATATTTTAACTTATCAGTTTAAATGATGTCGACTCGACTTGCTCTTCGATCGCACGATAATTTAACGGGACTAAGCGAACGCGATACTCGTGGCATCGTGAAATAAATTACTCACTATAGTAACACTCTTAGTGGGCACGAGAACAGTATCCCACTTCTGATGTCGCGGATCAGAAGTAGGTAAGAGAAGAACGGACGAATGACCGAACTGGTTTATTAACAATGTAAGTTTAACACAAGATAGTTCTAACTATTTAGTAATTCAATGGACTCACCGAGCGGGTACCGGATCTATCGCGTGGCGGAGAGACAACTCAGAGGCAGTGCCCGGGAGTTGCGACCCGAGTCTAGGTTTAAGACGGCCGTCTTTAAAATGCGCATTAACGCTCGCCTCCACTGACCGAGTTGCCCACAATATAAAGTAACAATTAATTCGTGTACACAAACTAACCCTTACAAGAGTTGAGGTTAAGCTACTAGCAGGATACACAAGTGCACTGCGCCACGCCAGAGCCAAGACTGCCCTAGCTGCAGCCGCATCGGTCTTTTATGCACAAAGGAATGACTCGAATAATAGAATGAGGGTAGTTGAATATCGACAACAGCGCAGGTACCGACCTACAAGTCAGAATAACTCAAATAATAGAATGAGTGAGGGTAGACGAATAACGTATGTACCGACATTAATAACTATCTGCATTGACTCTCCGACATATATATATATTTTCTGAATCTTGGAATCGGCTCCAACGATTTTCGTGAAATTTAGTATGCAGGGGATTTCGGGGGCGAAAAATTGATCTAGCTAGGATTCATTTTAAAAAATGTCGTTTTATCCCTGTTTTTAGGCAATGAAAAAATATCATTAGAATACGAAGCTTAATTTCAACATTATTATTACAGCTGTAATGGCGTAATTAGGAAAGCGACGGATTTCAAATCGTTTTGACCCGGGTTCGAATCTGTCTCCAGATTTTTTTTTTCTTTTTTTTTATTTCACTCGTGATTTATTATTTAAATAAAATTAAAATATAAAAATACCAAAAAAAAACAAAAAAAAAATAAAAATACCGAGCTTGGCTCGGTCACCCAGGTACTTATTAACATAATAACAACAACATTCAAATATGCGTCGTTAGATTACACGTTGTTACAGAATGCGTTGAGTAATAAAGGTTCACTGATCATTCTCCGTAGGAGATAGCGTGATAATATGTAGCCTATGTTCTGACGCGACTTCTTAATAATATTCGTGCCAAATTTGAAGTAAATCCATGCAATACTTTTTGAGTTTATCCCGGACATACGTTTGAAGAAATAAAGGTTCACTGCTCGTTCCCCGTAGGTGATAGCGTGATAATATGTAGCCTATGTTTTGACCCAACTTCTTAATAATATTCGTGCTAAATTTGAAGTAAATCCATGCAGTACTTTTTGAGTTTATCCCGGACATACATTTGAAGAAATAAAGGTTCACTGCTCGTTCCCCGTGGGTGATAGCGTGATAATATGTAGCCTATGTTCTGACCCGACTTCTTAGTAATATTCGTGCTAAATTTGAAGTAAATCCATGCAGCTTTTTCTGAGTTTATCCCGGAAATACATTTGAAGAAATAAAGGTTCACTGCTCGTTCCCCGTAAGTGATAGCGTGATAATATGTAGCCTATGTTCTGACCCGACTTCTTAATAATATTCGTGCCAAATTTGAAGTAAATCCATGCAGTACTTTCTGAGTTTATCCCGGACATACATACAGACAAACAGACAAAAATTCTAAAAACTATATTTTTGGCTTCGGTATCGATTGTAGATCACACCCCAAGTATTCTTTTAAAAAATGTTCAATGTACAGTTTTGACTTTCCTACCATTTTATTATATGTATAGATTATTATATATTACATGCATTAATATTTACTTATACATTTTATGTGTATTAAGAGTATCATGGAGATCGGCGTTAACGAAGCGTTCGTTTTTTTCATTATTTCTGTATGTAAATTTCTGTTAGTCTACAATAGAGAGTATTTTAATGCATTATAAGTCTTAACTTCAGGTATTATTTGCATATACAAAGGAAAAGGAATGGACTAACATTTAATGAAGAAATGCTAAAGCGAAAGATCGTGTAAATAAACAATACGAAATGAATTTTGACGATTTAATTTAAAAGAAAATGAGAACAATAATCAACTTTTTAATCTGTAACATAAAATTTAAACATCAAAATACAAACAACTGTTAAAACTTGCTTCAATGGCATTAAATCTACTAAACTCGAATCGGCTAAGTTGGAGAAGCAAAAAAAGCAGTTTAATTTTATGGCAATCCATTCCAACGGTTCTTGTTTGATAATCCCAATTAGGGAGTTTGCTGATCTCTGATCTTTTGGCACCTAATTTGATTCGGTATTTTCAATTTTCTGCGGGTGCAACATTTTCGTTCTACCCCCATTTTCTTAAACGACTTAGCAAATCAAGTTAATGGAGAATTTTAATCTTGTCGAACATTTTGAGGCATTCGAAATTTCGGGTAATCATTGAACTTTTATTAAAAGCAAAAACGCGTAAAAATATTCTTCAAATTCACCTAAAAAATCATTTAACTTTTTGCGTTTAATTATAACACAATAAATGTAGACGTCTTCAAATAATAATAATAAAAAACTAAATCTTTACACATAACAAAACATCAACACATATAAAGTATGTATTATGTGTATATAAAAATGGTTATCCATCCATAATTTTACATCGTATAAAATTTAGCGATAGCACAAAAACTGACTGTTCATAAAAGTAGCACAGATATAGATATGAAAACTGTTTTGAAAAGTTAAAGCTTCTACGAGTATGGAGCTTGATTTATAGTTCATAACAGATTGCATCCAGGGATGCAAGTTTCCTTGTGAAATATTAATTTACATTGGATCTCTCTCACTCGTATTTTTATTTGTTAGTCCCACTGCATTTGTTTCATTCAGTATTGCACTTATTTATTACAGGAAATGTGCTATTATCTTATAATTGTTGTAATATAATAGATACATATCAATTATGCGTATCCATTTAAAGCTATTATTAATATGGTCGCCCAGTGGTCGAAATTCGACCATAATTAATTTAAATTAAAAGTTTGAACATTATTAAGGTTCTGTTGTTAAAGACTATACTTCTATAATAATAAACAAAAGAGTATATATGTATAAATATATAGAGCAGACGTGTATTAGAGTGAAGACCGTGTGTGAGACGTCCCCCGGCCCGCCGGACTGATGATCTATGTAAGATGGCCGGTGAACGATGGATGAGGACTGAGGAGAACCGGGAAGTATGGCGCGAACTTAGGAAACGCTATGTCAAGCAGTGGACTGCGATAGGCTGACGCGAATGTTGCTATTGAAGTTTTTCGGTTGCCAAATGTCCAATAAGAAGGAATGTAATATAGACAATTGAAATTATGTGTATTTATTTATCACTAGTAGTCGCCCAGTGGTCGACCATAATTAATTAATCTATGTTACAATGAAAACACTTTTTCGGCTTTTAACGCGGTTTTTTTTTTCAAATGCCCAACGTTTCGGATACTTTACAACAACCATGGTCACGGGAGGTAATTGTAATGAGTGAAATTCGCATAAACATTACAAAGCAATATAATTAATCTATAATTTATTATCTTTTCTCAATTTGACCACAGACTTTTGTAATGCATAAATGAACATATGCATGTGTGTTAAATACGTGGTAGTGTGTTTAATGTTTATTTATTTATTTAGTGATTTAATGCATTTTCTAAACATCATTTAAAAAAAATTCTATAATAAACACTTTCGTGTGACGTGACACGATTTTCTTTGATCCATTTTGAAGTATCTACTCTAGATTTAAGAGCTCTTGGTAAAAAAATCTAAACTTGTGAACAGTGCCTTGAGCACAGATTTCGATACAGAATTTGAGTGTTCGAAGAAGAAACCGGTAAAGTAACTAATTGCAAACAACTTTAAAAGTCGAAACTAAAAATGACCAATACAAACAAATAATCCAACTTAAAACCTGTAAAAACCATTGAAGATTTTCACAGTTGTTGCGCAAAACCTTTTTACGAAAATACTGTACGCATCTTTGATCCCGAATGGGCTCATCTTACGTTATAGCGAAGTGGAACGGTCGGGCGAGTGCAATAGACGTTTATTGAAATTATGGCGTCGTATCTTCGAACGGATCTAGTGGACCCTTTTCGTGAATTTAATGAGTAGATAAAAGGAATTTCATATCTCTATTTAGAAGATTAGATACGTTGGTATATTGGAACTGAATGGGTCGCCATGAAAATTTATTGTCTATCAACTACGTTAAGAAGAAAAATGTTCTTAGCTTAACTAAAGGTTATCTTTTCACAGTTGTATTAAAATAAATTTTATGCGACTCTTCATCAAGTTAAATTGCTACTAAGTAGCAAACACTAAGTTAATTAGTCTACTACTACTAGAACTAGCGTGGTTTTATTTACGTTAGCATTTAAGACATAATTTTACAAGTCATAACATATGTTATGGCGTGGTTAGGCATATGCTAAGGGTTAAAAGATATATAAGTTTCCATTGCATTCATTTTCTTTAAAAGTTGCAGTGCCTATACAGATATTCGTGTTCATACAACACTGCCTTTTTAACTCAAAATTGATAATTCCTGCAATACAGAACTTTACTTTTCCGATCATACCGATAGGATCAATGCCACATAAAAGATTCTTTATAACAACTCTACATTCATATTTAGTAATTTTTCTTCAAAGCTTTTATGTTTTTTGCCTTAAACAAATATGAACAGAAGTAACTATTTAATAAATTTTCAAATATAAAGTATATAATTTATCTACAACAAAAAAAAAAATTACTTTTATAGGTAGGTACTTACAAGATTAAGTATTTATTTTTGGTAATAAAAATAAATTCATAGTTAAGTTCATTATTCTTTTAAACTAATACCTATTATTTTCGTTTATTATTATGTAACTAGCTGTACCCGCGACTTCGTCCGCGTGGAATTTAACAAAAAAGTTAAAAAAAGTTCGATAAAACGATCTTTGATATTCTTTGATTTCCTTTATTAGCATGAGCAGGCGGTCGAGCGATGCGGGGCAGAGGGGATGGACTCGCCCGTGCCATAGGCATCTCAAGGAAAGAACGCTAGCTCGCCGAGCATTAAATGTTTCGCCGTTAATTACTTCTAACGATGATATCTCAAAAACTATTTATCTGATTGATATAGTGTGAAGGGCAATTTTAATCTGCATTAAATGCCTAAGCTAAATATCATATTCATTTGGATAAGGATTAATACTGAACTAAAGAAAATATCTTTGAAAATAACGTAATGTTTTTAATTAAAAATTTGAACATAAAAGTGGTTATTGTAAGTCAACCCTAACAGATAGAGATATGCTATCGCGGACTTTTTTGTAGAATTTTTATAGATTTTGAATTCGCTAGTACATTATACAACTATATCTTTGCTAGTTTACGCAGCGTTCGCGTGGAAAGCTCCCCGTTGGCGAGATTTTTCGCGACCTCTTCAACATTTATCGCCGTATTTCTGCTAATTTACATTCAAACATAATAAATTATATACCTAAACCTTCCTCAAGAATCACTCTTTCTATTGTTGAAAACCGTATAAAAATCCGTTGCGTAATTTTCGAGTTTATCGCGTTCAGACAGACAGACAGACAGGAGGACAGAAAGACGCGGCCGGGGGACTTATTTTTACCCGACTGCCAAGGAAGGGTTATGTTTTTCGCGCGTATCTTGTATGTATGTATGTATGTATGTATGTATGTAATATTCTTAATTACCTCATTTCTCTACAACCGCTGAACGGATTTGCATAATTGAGATATCGTTAGATTTGTCTTAGCAGCCCAAGTGTTCTTAGATAGGTGACATTAAAAAAAAACAAACATGGCGGCTGTGCGAAGCCATTGTAGTTAATGAAGAAATAATTTTTTTTTAGAATACTATAGTATGGGTATCAAATTAAAGGGCTTAATACAAGGATTTCAAAAATGTATATTATGGTTATTATTACTGTAATAATAATAAAGCAATACAATAAGAAAGTTTAAAAAATGTTGACTTTGCTCTTTCCGTTTTTTACGCAGGCGGGTTTTTTGTTTTCTTTTAATTATATTACTTGTAGATGACAAAAATACAGTTATTATTACAATTTCACAATAATATTCTGTATTTTTCTAAGTTAACGGCTGTCTAGGGTATTATTGTCTTCACATAACAAGAGTATTTTTTGTGATTAAATAAATCATTCAATTTATTTAACCTTTGACTTATTTTATCTCTTCCTATATTTCTCTCTTGAATAATGAATCATCTAATTCATCTGATCCTACGTGTTACGAAATAAGAATATTCCATCTTCAAATTGATATCGAAGATCATTTCTATTTTTTGCGCGTATAAAAAAATACATATGAAAAACAGAAAAACATCTATTCTTAAGGTTTCAAATGTTTCAATACTCAACGACTAGACCAATTCGCCTTTTTTTTAATGAGTAGAAATTAGGTACATTTCAGAAACCGTATCAATTATTTAAAAATCGTATGTAAGGATAGGAAAACCTAGTAGTAAACAATAATAACATAAAAAGGACAAAACAACGTATACTAAACTAAAATCTTGTCTAAATAGAATACTGAAATGAGATTAAGACTTCTTAGTTCCTGGTTTTAAGTTTTGACACTCATGTCTGTAATCTACCTACACTTTTGTCAATATATTTAGTAGACCAGTGCTTTTACCCTTTAAAAATGGTAAAAACCAAAGAAAATTATGGTCAATAATACGGATACACATTACATTCATTCTGTTAAAATCGATATATTTTTTAATCATTTAAATAGTCCTTGGCCGCGACAAATGTCGTATACCACTTTTCCATATTATTGTTGTCATCTGAGACTGTACATGACCAAGTAGGTACCTGGTCTAAAATATTGGCACTTTCATACAATAATATTGGGGTACGTAGATTATTAGATACTCAACTAGTCATTCTAAAGATACTGAGGTAAAATATGAGATCGGAGTCCCCTCACCTAGAAAATGCTTATTTACTCTACTCTTGAAGGTGACCTAGTTATACTGGCAGGGACATGAATGCTGAGTAGGGTGCTCCTCACCTTAGCGGTTCTGATGTCGACCACATAAGACAACATAACTTGGCAATGTTTAACGTTACTACGACGCAAGCGTGTTTGCTTACCACTAAAAGGAACCCCTTAAATTTCCCAAGCACTTTCGAAAATGTATCGGACCCTTTGGTCATTGACATTTCGTCCAATTTCAATTTTAGGTACGAGCGTCAAAGACAGCAGCTACATTACTCGATGATCAAAATGAAGGCCTGATAATAATAAACAAAAGTGGATTTGTATTTTCTGGCAAGCGCACTCAAATTTAGGACTTAAATTTATATTTGAAAATTCAAACATACAGGGTGTGTCGTAAATCGTGGATAATCCGTTAACTGGGAGTAGCCCTGATGTCGACCTCCAAGAAAATGTACTTTTTATTTCAGGGTTGCCAACACTGTAAAAATTGTGAATACTTTTGTGTTTTTTCAAAAAATTCCTACCGCGACTAGTAATTTGGTCATAATTTTTACAAATTAAGGTATTTTAATGTAATTTTTATTTTATTTTACTCGAAAATACTTGTACTATCTAACGAAATTACTATTTTAGGCATAATTTATCCTAAACTTATGAAAATTAGCGTTAGAAGTTTTTTTTATTTTTATTCGTTACTTTTTGTCAAGATTTAACCATTGATTGTGAAAAAAAAATGTATGGCACTAGAATTGCCCAGTATTTAAAAAACATGCTTAGTTTGTGTAGTTTCTAAAAAAGTATAACAATTAGTGATTGACAAGCAAAATTATTTTGTAGGAGCGAAAGAACTTATCACGGTAGGTAAGTTCGCTTTGTATCATTAGCATTTGTGACACTTAAATGTTAGGATAAAGAAAAAAAACAAAGATTTTTATAGTAGAAATGCATTTATTACATCAAAGTAAATGTTCAAAATGTCCTCCATTGGCAGCAATGCAGGTTCGGCATCGCCTTGTAAAAGATCTCTTGATACGGCGTGCATAGCCTGATACTTCAATTTCACGAGTGGCTAATTGCACACATGTGCGCAATTCTTCGATTGTCGACACTGCTTTAGTATAAACATTTTCTTTAATGCATCCCCCAATAAAAAAAGTCCAGGGGGTTCAGGTCAGGCGATCGTAGTGGCCATAAAATTAGACCCAAGCGCCCAATCCTAGGTTGATTGGGCTCTGGGTATGTGTCGTTTAAATATTCCCGCACCCGAACAGCAAAATGCGCGGGACAGCCGTCATTTTGCAGCCTCATTCCTTCTCTTGTCTCCAGTGATAAATTTTGCAGCAGTTTGGTGAGAAAATAATAGGCCCATATGAGTTGCCAGCAACATTAAATGCTGTAATCTATTTAAATTTTTTACAAAATAATTTACCTGAGCTGCTGCAAAATTTATCACTGGAGACAAGATAAGGAATAAGGCTGCAAAATGACGAGTGTCCCGCGCATTTTGCTGTTCGGGTGCGGGAATATTTAAACGGCACATACCCAGAGCCCAATCAACCTAGGATTGGGCGCTTGGATCTAATTTTATGGCCACCACGATCGCCTGACCTGAACCCCCTGGACTTTTTTTTATTGGGGGATGTTAAAGAAAAAGTTTATACTAAAGCAGTGTCGACAATCGAAGAATTGCGCACATGTGTGCAATTAGCCACTCGTGAAATTGAAGTATCAGGCTATGCACGCCGTATCAAGAGATCTTTTATAAGGCGATGCCGAACCTGCACTGCTGCCAATGGAGGACATTTTGAACATTTACTTTGATGTAATAAATGCATTTCTACTATAAAAATCTTTGTTTTTTTTCTTTATCCTAACATTTAAGTGTCACAAATGCTAATGATACAAAGCGAACTTACCTACCGTGATAAGTTCTTTCGCTCCTACAAAATAATTTTGCTTGTCAATCACTAATTGTTATACCTTTTTAGAAACTACACAAACTAAGCATGTTTTTTAAATACTGGGCAATTCTAGTGCCATACATTTTTTTTTCACAATCAATGGTTAAATCTTGACAAAAAGTAACGAATAAAAATAAAAAAAACTTCTAACGCTAATTTTCATAAGTTTAGGATAAATTATGCCTAAAATAGTAATTTCGTTAGATAGTACAAGTATTTTCGAGTAAAATAAAATAAAAATTACATTAAAATACCTTAATTTGTAAAAATTATGACCAAATTACTAGTCGCGGTAGGGATTTTTTGAAAAAACACAAAAGTATTCACAATTTTTACAGTGTTGGCAACCCTGAAATAAAAAGTACATTTTCTTGGAGGTCGACATCAGGGCTACTCCCAGTTAACGGATTATCCACGATTTACGACGCATCCTGTATATGTTAAATAATAGCGCAATTAAAATTTAATCGAAAATACAGCACTATCAAACTACTAAAAAACGATGCATACATTATTAACTGTGAAAGGAAACTATAAGTTTTAACTGGTAGCTTGTAATTAAGGTTGTGTTTTTTTCTACGTGTAATTAAGAAAAAAATAGTCACATTATTAGAAAAAAAGAATTAAGGTCGGACGTGTCAATTACATTAGTCGCACGTAATGTGCATCTCCTCTTCAGCAAATATGGCTTTGTATTCACTTGCAATAATTGTAAGTATGATCCACAACAGAAATATATTACACAATAAGCTACTCCGTTTGAAAATACGGATACAGAGGCTGCAAAAGATGCCGTTTAGCATTTTCAAACCCATACTTTTATAAGAATACGCTCCGGTGACTCTGAACAATATGACGCGGATTTATTTGAAATTGTGAAAGAAATGTCTTTGAGCAAACAAACCGCAGCACCATCCCGTCCTTCTCAATAGTTCTTAAGGATTAAGTGAAAGTTATACCGGTAAGTTTCGTATACTAAAACAACAAAAATGTCATCATCAAGAAAGGGTGATGAGATGGATTAGTATTCTTTTGAAACAATACTCTAATAGTAGGAAATATATAAATAGATATTTATGCTGCACCTCGCGATTTACCTCGTGTAATTTCCGATCCCGTGGGAATGTGGGGATAAAAGCAGCATTTGTTTTATTCTTGTTCTCCAGCTATCTACGTACCACGTATTAACTGAGGTACCAACATAACTTAACCAAACATAACTAATTATTCTCGAAACTTCAAATATCATTGTTAAATTATTTCAACTGAGGTAGGGCACAGCAGGAAATTTCCTGCTCAAAATATGGAGCAGCCCGACTGGGGTAGTACCTCGACCTTACAGAAGACCACAGCTAATTAATACTGTTTTCAAGTAGTATTGTGTTCCTGTTGGTGAGTAAGGTGACCAGAGCTTCAGGTGTTGCAGGCGTTTGTTTGTCGACTTAGTAACATTACAAAAAAAAAGTCTCATTACAATTAGATTAACCGTCTATAGGAAAAGAGTTTTAAATATCTATCCTCATAAATAATCCTTCTCCTACATGGGGAAGAGGCCTATGCCCAACAGTGGGATATTAGAGGCTGAATCGTGATCGTGATCCTCATAAACTGTCTCACGAAATATTAGTAGAATAGAATTAAAGAAGAAGACAAAATAGTAAAAAGTATACGGTCGTAGTTTATGCAAGGTATAGCAGAACCATCGCTTTCACTCACAAATGAATTAAGCTAATAATTGTTGTCTACGAAAATTAACGCCACATTCACCACAATTCAGTGACTATTACCACTAAACACAACGCCCGGTTGCTAATTTAGATTCATTACTCCTCCTTTGCTGTGTTGTAGTTGGATAACAATTCGTTTTAGCGTTCATTGGTATGCATTTATGTATAATAAATTGCAAGATTTGATAAAGACAGGGTTACCCACATTTTATAATAGAAAACATTACATACATTACAATAGGAATAGATACTACCTAATAGATCTTATAATCTTTAAATATAAATTATGTATTTTCAATTTAATATTACACAATATTTTACACTGCTGAGTCTAAGTTTCATTGCAGTAATAATATATACGAGTATGTAGGGTATACAAGTTAAGTATACGTTTATTAAATATTTTATTTTTTACCCAATTTTTTTTAAATTATTATTTAAGTTTTACATCATATTTTGGCAACTGTTTTATAGATTCTATGAAAAATTTCGTTGCAAATTTTTGTTTTTACTAATCTGTGGAAAAATTAAAAACAAGGTATTTCTTTTAGTATTTTATTTATTTATTTTATTTTATTTATTTTTATTTATTTGGAAAACAGACAGTGTACAGAGACTTAGTTTAAAGCTAATTACATAAAAAAAGAAAATACACCATTTAAAAGTTTTCACATACGGTTGCTACATAAAAAGCTAGAGCTTGTACAGTAATTATTAATGGCTAATATAAAATGGTTGCATAACGTTGAATAAAACATATTTACAACGGTTCTAGGGAATTACATTAAACCTTTACTTTGTCAACATAAAAAATAAAAATTATAGTATAATATGACATAATATAGTATAATATGACAGATACAGATTTACCGATATCGTTTTAAACCGTATTTACGTACCGAGATAATAGTAAATTGCCCGCATCGAATATTCAGTACAAGACCTCATGGCATACGTCAATTACCCGGCTATATACGGTTGTAGATTAATTAAACGATGGGTATTACGTATTGATTGATTATATAAACATGTCTATACCTAACTCATCAGACATGAGTTACGATTGTCTCTTTCACTCATTGTGTTTTACACATAGGTAAGAAAGTGACAACAAATTCGAAATTTTGTCAATCAACATTTTAATAACGACATGGTTTCGACCATGTTTATAATTTATGGTTTAATGGTATAATTTATGGTATTAATGGTTATAATTTGTGGTTACTTTTCCGCTCATATAAGACGTAACCTGATATTTTATACCCCAAACCTTTCTAATTACAGTGAAAACAATTAATAATAATATTTAATAATAATTCTTCGAGTACAAAATCTTAATAAATATCGATGGATATTATTTTTCATTGGACTTTCATACAAACTACCATCCCCTGTTTTAACCAAAACAGGGGGTTGATTTCTTAAGATACATTATTAGTATACCTCAACACCATCTATAGAGCATACATTTTGAATTTAAAGTCTCTTAGTCTCTTACTTCAAAAACATAGGACTTTCATACAAATTTCCAAACCCCCGTTTTACCCCTATAGGGGTGGAGTTTCGTAAAACCCATTCTTATAGCAGATGTCTACTCTCTATAAGGAACCTACCTGCCTAAATTTCAAGTTTGTAGGTGTTATAGTTTCTGAGATTTCGTGATGAGTCAGTGACCTTTCTCTTTTATATACTCGTATATAGATAAAAAAAAATTATTCATAACCACCAAAGAACAATGGCGAAAAAGTTGTTGATAGAATTCCCAAGCGTCTATAAATGTCTTAATGACAAATGTAAATAAAATAATTTCTTACGTTTTTTCAATATATTTTTAAGATCTGTGTAAGTCTAGGAAAAATATAATTTTTAATGAAAAAAGCATTTGATTATTGTAAAAAATGATTTGACATGTCATGAATATGAAGTATTAACGATAGTTCCGTTGAATGTTGCCATGGTACATGGTAATAAATGTTCTCTGAGTAACATACATGAACTTTTTGCCTTTAAATAAATAATACACGTTTTACGTATAATATTGCATCACGTTACACGATTTATATGGTATCAATCCGAAACCTTGTTTTATTACAAAGAATAACGGTTATTTATTTATTTACTAAGCCCAATTATTACATAAATACAATAATAATAGGAGTATGGCAATGGTAAAATATGACAGCCATGACAACACTTGAAAAAATAATTGTCAATTGTCATAACATGACAACATGTCCGTTGCTTACGAGTTCGTGTGTTATTATTTTTATTTCCTTGTGTTTTTGATTTTCCGTGCTTGCCATAAGACTCTGATCATCTGCCATAACGAAGACTACGATTCTTTCTGTTACCTACTTTGGATTTTGTTGTGCATCGATTCGTTGTTGTTTACTATGGGTAGTCGTGTGAAGCCTACGCGCATCATATGCGTTAATTGCCACCTGTGCAAAGATTTAAATCGTATTATATTTATATCGTACGATTTAAATCTTTGCACCTGTGTCAATAAATTGCGTCGATACACTGCATTGGCACTTGACACGAGGTTCACTGCTATTACTATTTTAAGCAGCTGAGTTTATCCTCAAATTGTAAGTATATATTTTGTGAATTATACTAACCTTGCTACAAAAAAATGTTTTTCGAGGAAACTTGTCTACTTGCTTAAATACTGTGGTAACATAAAAATATTGAAATTAATTTTTATATTCATCGCCTCTAGATAGACCATGATAAGGTTATAATAAAAACTGTTTCATTGAAAAACCTTTTTTTTTGTTTACCTAATCTTAAATTAATACTTATATTTAACAAATAGAAATTAAAAAAAATACAATAATCTTGTGTATTTACCATCTTAGATTACCTACTATCTAGACAAGATTTGTGATTTGAATAATAAAACCGATTAACTTATAAGGAACCTCTGATATTAGTTTGTCGCATCTTCTTAATCCTGTACTTATTTAAATTAAAGTTTCATATTATAATCATGACACTGACCCCTTGTAAAATGTGTTTATGTGACATCTTTATACCAATATTATGTAATTGTATTTGTATTCTGTTTTCTAAATAAATAAATGAACAATAAATTGGTAGGCTATTAAATGTGATCAATCTATTTTTTTAGATCCTGGAAGATGACTATGTGTGTGAGCCTTGCAGAGATCTTGCAATAGCTGCAGTAAACAATAATTTACAAAATGAAGTTCCTGGTAATGAAGAAGCCGGCCCAAGTACTAGTAGAGGTCATACAAATGTATGTCTTCTATGTGGCAGCTCAATTTTGTGAAGACAGAGCGACAAAATATTGAAAGAAAGCCCTAATGAAATGCAACAAACTATAATTACTATTATAGAAAGCCAATTAGCACCTCGAGAGGTATATACGTATCTTTACAATTCAAACTACAATCCTACATCTTTTGTATGAATATAGGTATTCCTGGTAATATGAGATAATACTCTGTTTTTAAGTTGATAGTACATAGTGCCGTTGATAGAGAAAGTGAGAAGTGAATGTGAGAATTTCCTGCTCAAAATATGGAGCAGCCCGACTGGGATAGTACCTCGACCTCACAGAAGACCACAGCTAAATAATACTGTTTTTAAGCAGTATTGTGTTCCTGTTGGTGAGTAAGGTGACCAGAGCTACTGGGGGGGATTGGGGATAGGGTCGGCAACGCGCTTGCGATGCTTCTTGTGTTGCAGGCGTCTATAGGCTACGGTCTCTTACCATCAGGTGACCCGTACGCTTGTTTGCCAACCTAGTTACATAAAAAAAAAAAAAATGTTTGGTCAGGGTATGGGCACGTTAATAGGAGGAATGAATGTCATATTTTCAAAAAAGTGATAAACATGGAAGTGGATGGTTATAAGAGTAGAGTACGGATGATGATGATGACTACTGTTTTTTAGTTAGTGAAAACAAAGTGAAATACTTGATAGATCACTTTAAGCATTAACAAATAGTTAGAACATACTTGTATGATTAATTATGCACTATTTTATTTTTAGATAACTCCTTCAGATCGGGCAATAATTAGGCAAAATATTACATTACCAAATAATCTGGCTGAGATGGTTGAAGCGGTCAACATGAATAGACGATCCAGTAATTTTCAAAGAATAACAGTTAATCAGAAAAATATTTACTTTCCTGTACTTGACTACAGAGACTCGATTCTATTAGCCTTGGGAACATACCAAATACGACAAGCCCGTTCCTATTATGGCGAGCATGTGCGTTTCCATGGTAGCTGTAGAATTGAAGTTTGTAATGAAATAAATATAAATGCTTCTGAATATAATAATCTTAGAGGTAGTGAGGACACAATTTTAATTAGAGGAAAAATAAAGTCACGCCATGTGTCTAGAAGACAATATTATATATATTTATTAGTTGAAAATAATGTACCCGGTCGAGCAGGAATAGTAGAGTACTGTTGTAGTTGTTTAGTTGGACTAAGGACTATTGGATGTTGCGTGCATACAATGACTTTGGTATGGTACCTTTGTTGGGCGAGACATCAACAGAATATCACAGCACCGGCAGGGTTTCTGGGTGACATTGTTATTAGGGACGATGAAGAATATACGTAATAAGAAAATAATGTTGTTTTATTTTATAAACATGCCTTTCATCTATTAGAAAAAATGAGCACATACTCTAACTGACTGTAGAGGACCACTGTGACTATGACTAGCCCGTTGGAGCAGTTTGTAGTGATCCTGATTTCTGCTCCAGGGGTTGTGGGTTCGATTCCCACCTCGAGTCTGAGTGTAATACACATATTCATTTATATATTTATATATATTATTTATATGTATGTTTATCGAAAAAAAAATATGTAGCTAGACCAGTCGGCTGTTAGGTACCTATAACACAAGCTAATGCTTGTGTTATAGGTACTTGTCTGTTTCTAAATTAAGCAACTTAATAGTTGCTTACTTTAGAAACAGACGACCGTGTGTGTATTGTGTAGATATATATTTATTTATTATTTTACTGTCTTTATGCCACGCATCTGTAGTTAAATGGTTTCTAGTCTGCTTTTTAACCTAGAGGCCGCACTTTCATTTTTTCCAGGGAACAACCTTTTTGTGTGAAATTGTAAACTGTTTCTTATTTGGTTAAGACCTTGTAAGCTGCTTATCTGATAAAAAGATGATTCCATGCTGCATAGGGCACGATAAGTGGATGGTCCTGGTAGGTAACTATCTATGGTGATTATCACTAAAGAAAAATCTAATCAGAAGCTTAAAGGTGGTCTAGAAATTCTAAGAGCAGGGTTTATTAGATCTGTTGACCTACGGCGCTCATGATTTAAGAAGATGAACGTCTTTGTCGATCGTCGATTTTATATCACCTACAGCTAACATTGACGTAGGAAATACCTAAAGACAGGTAACAAAAAATCCCCGAATATGAAATATTTTAGGCCTGAGGTTTAAAACAATCGTCTTAGAAAAATAATTTCCTTTATTTTTCTGTGAGTGCGTCAAAAGTCGTACGTACGTACGTACTACAAGGTTTTGTAATCAATCAATCTAGTTATTTAAAATGTAGATTCGGACTATATTAACATGAATTTGAATTTAATTTAGAATTAATGTATATTAACATGACGTATTTGACTAAGTTTTTGACACCTACAAGTTGTCGAAACATAACCTCTAAAATCTCTAAATATTCAACCTGGAATATCTTTAATTCATTACTTCTTTCGGTGGTGCTTCTTTAGGCAAAAGTGATCAGCAATTTAAGTACTATTTTATTACATATTTTTCATTAGTAGACGCTAGAAATTTATGCCAACAAAAATTTGTTAGGGGATCTGCCATTCTCCTTTTCCTTATTCGTATTGAGAGAGGACTTAGCGACCACGTTGATGACATTTATTTGTAAACCCAAATCTCGGACCGAAATTGAAATTATGAGTTAAATTCCTTCCTTTACACTCGGCTACCTCCTCGATCCTTCAAAGATTAGCCCTTTACGATGGGACCAGATGGGTTTGTGTGATAAGAACGTGATTCCGATGAATGAATAATGCGTAGGCGACCCATATATCTAAGACGTGGGTATGAACAAGGGATTAGTGATAAATTAGTAACGAATGTTATGGATATATACCAGCGGGTTCATCGTTCAAATCTGTCGCTACGGTTGAGAAATTATTTCGTCAAATCGTCATTTCATCATTCGTTATGTTGGCTGTCTAATATACACATACACATAAGTACATAAGTGTAAGTTTAAAAAGAAATATTTGCTCAACGGTGTAAAGTTTACAGGTAGTTAAATTACAATACAGTCAACTACATAAAATAGAAGATTCATAATCTATTACAAAGTATTAAACTGAATCGACATCTATTTATAGTGTGACAATAGCTTTGTCTACTTGCAGACAGACGGTACTGAGAAACGCACACATACAGCGACCCACCGAGCGGCGTTCAGCGCGGAATTTAAAGAGATTAATTAGTCGGCAAACAAATCGTCGTCTATCAAGACAGACACTTCAAAATGATCGCAGTCTAAATGTAGTCTACTAGTTGTGTACTACGAGCCGCTTCCTAGTTCTATTATAGGATCTACGTCTGTCTGTTCATCGGCTATGTTCCGTGGCGCTGTACGGGATTACCGATTTAATAGTACCGTCTGAAAATCTGGACTGACGTAATAAACCTAACATGTACGATCTACCATATCTTGGCGAGTATATAATGCAGTTCACGTTTGTAATTACAAATATTTAGAAGGAAATTTTACAAGAAATTACGCGTCCACAGCAGTAGACCAACGTTGGTCTACTGCTGTGGACGCTTAATGAGGATTGCTTGATTGCTTCAATGACTGCTGCTATGGATTGCTTCGTGATACGAGAAAATGTTTTTTAAGCTATAAGATATTTGTACGTTGTTTGAATTTAGAAATTCGTTTGTCTTATAGTCCTATCCTCAAGATCAAATCAAATCAAATCAAATCAAAAATATTTATTTCGTCATAAGGTGGTATTGTACACACTTAACGAAAGTCAAAATAAAAAAAAAATAAAAAAAAATTTACAAAAAAAAAAACTAAACAATGCAATAGAAAGTTAAGGCAGCAAACAATCAAACAATAAAATAAAAAATAAAAATTTATATCCTAGCATTAGGTACATTACAAACTTACGTAATGTGCCCAGTGTTATAAGCAACCTTAACTTAGTCAAAATATTAAATTACTAATGTCTCGGTAGACATTACCTATCTACTTTATCCTCGGCTTTATTAAATATTACAATAAGTAACGTCCCTATTAGTGTAGGCCGAGAGAAAAAAAGCCGGCGGAAAAAAAAACTCTCGGTACATCGGATCTACGAGAACTACTAAAACCAATTGTAATATTTGGTAATCGGTATAAAAATTATAGGGCTATAGGTATAACATCTCGTTACTAATGAGTTTGGAACAAAAAAAAACTTCCAAAAAGAGTGACCAAAAATTTTGCGCTATTTTGTAATTCTTTTAAAGCTCAAACGCGTAGTATGAAAATGTTTTACATTTCAGTTCGTTGATTGTTTTCTTTGTTTTTGCAATATAACGAGCTACCCAATACACAGAAAGATAAATAATTATGACGTTTTTAAGTTTTTTCTTCAATAATATACAAAATGTGCAGCGAGTGTGATTTATTTGAGCTTTTCGACGTTGAAAATGAGTGTAATATAAATTTAACAATACAAATATCATTCATTTTATAAATTGAATATCACAATATTTATGATAGGTACCGATAAGTGAGGACACTTGTAATTTTTAACGTATATACAAACATATTTATAGTTGCCGGTATTACTAGTAGGTAAACATCCATGGCGGTCACTGAAAATCAGCGCTGAGCTTTGGAGGTCGTTGCATCGGTCCCCCGGGCTATCAAAAGCTATGTGAGCTACATTTTTTGTATAGTACACTGCTGAGCAGAAATTTTGTTTACCTCTTTTTATGTCTTTTTTTTTTTTGTTTCAAATATTTGGTTTTTTTTTCTTATTCGTTTTTATAGCTTACTATTATATCTATAAACGTTGCGTGTGTATGTTCTATCCTTCTCTTACATGGGGAAGAGGCCTATGCCTAACAGAGGGATATCACAGGCTAAATCGTGTATGTTCTAACGTCTTTTTTTTCACTTTCAATTGACACTTTTACTTACTGTTGCTGATAATATTTGATAACTATAGTAGAAAAATAACAATAGATTAGGTAATACATAATATAAAAATAGGCATTTATTTGTTAGTCGTAACGATCGACATGCCTCTAATGATGTAACACTCAGGAACGACCACAAATTAATATTTCCTAAATGCCGGCTCATCTGTGCATCTTTCACTTTTCGGTGCGTACGCGTTGTTGTCATAATGCCATAGATGGCGTTATTCATAATAAATGTAAAAAAATAAAAATATATTTAGGTATTTTCATTAATTCGTTTATTTACCATTTGATATGGTATTTATCTTTTTCTTAGACTAGTAAGATTTTTTTTTTCCTATTTAAACAGTCGATCTGAAAGAGTAAACTCCAGTCGCGCGTCGGAGCTGACACACACGATTTTTTTTTCTCTCGGCCTACACTAGGGACATTATGTTTTTATTGTAATATTTACCAAATAAAGCCGAGGATTAAAGGGTGCTTTTCCACTAGAGATGTGCGAGGGAAATGTGTCGTGCGAGGATGTCTAGCTATGCTGTGGAAATTTGTGGGCGTTTCCACCAAAGCTGTGCGAGGAAAATGTGTCGTACGAGGATGTGTAGCGGAGCTGTGAAAATGCGCATTAATGTGCGGTGCGAACCGTGCGAGGATGCGTTGCGAAACTGTGTGATGTTACGAGGCGGGGGGTGCGGTGTAGTGGGAGCGGTGCGTCGTGAACGCCACACGCCGCAACACATTCCTTGCAACACATCCCTCGTAAAACATTTCTTGCACACTCTCTCGCTTGTTTTGTTCGTAAAAAAACCTCGCTCCACTAAGCCGTTTCCACCAGAGCTGTGGTAAGCGAGGCTAGAAAAATGAAGCAATTATATTGGTTCTTCAAAAACACATCCCTCGCTACGCATCCTCGCACATCTCTGGTGGAAACGCACCCTAATGTCTACCGAGACATTAGTAACTTAATTTTTTAGTAACTTAATATTTTGACTAAGTTAAGGTTGCTTATAACACTGGGTACATCACGTAGGTAAGTTTGTAATGTACCTAATGTTAAGATATATATTTTAATTTTTTTATTTTATTGTTTGATTTTTTGCTGCCTAAACTTTCTGTTATGTATTATTGTTTAGTTATTTGTAAAACATTTTGTAAATGTTTTTTTTTTACTTTCGTTAAGTGTGTGTATCACCTTATGGCGAAATAAATGTTTTCATTTTTCATTTTTTCACAGCAACTAGGTCACGGGAGGAGTCCGAAATAAAATATCCGCGATAAAATCCGAAAAAGCTGTTTCTTCGTAATGAGTGAAATTCACGTAAACTTTAGAAAACAATAATAGATTAATAGATAGATTTAAAATATCGAAAGAGTTCCATCTTTCCTTTTATTGTAAATATAATAATTAATAATTAAAAATAGCCATATTCTTTTGCCATACCCAGTATTATCTACATATATACGTGGTATTTCATCTTCACGGTGTGTTATCAAATAGTTTTCATAATAGCTTTACGAATTTTTTTCATTAACACACACGTGAAACGCCAAGCCATATAATCACAAAACTCAACTTTTTTCATCATAAATAACGTATAACCAATACACACCAGTTTTTATCGCATCACATCGCATTCGGCCTGTAACATCCTCCTGCTCGGCATAGACCTCTTTCTCCATGTTGGAGATGGATTGGAGCCTTAATCCAGTGTTTTTATAGTATGATCGTTCTACACTGTAGAATATCAAGTGTAGATTCACTTAAGTGTAGACTCTATGTAGAATCTACACTTAATAATTTTGAGTTACGTTGTTCGCTGAAGAAGGTGAAGGATGAAAAGTTTTAACTCAACATTAATTAACACACACAAATCCAGAACTAACCATTAAATTAATTTATTAACATCGGAGAGCAAGTGGTTATTAGTTACTCGTAATTGTAGTAATTTTACTTAATCTATGTTTAAATTGGTAACAAATGCGTCGAGCTAAAAACAAGTAATTTTTTATTTATTTATACTAACGAAGGCCCGCCATGACACCATACGCCACTCTCGCTACGGTCGACGATTTCAACCGACTTAACGTCAATCCACACAAAGAGTAGGTTATATTATTAGATCTTGGCAACCCGCTGACTAGTAGACAATTTATTATCAAACCGCTACCGAACGTCGTGTGTATTGCATTTATGTTAATGCAATCACACCATTTAATTTGACCGCAATTAGTACATCGCTGTTGAGACACTATTTGTCTGTGTCTAGTACGAGTTGATTGCGACTTGTAGTCTAAAAGCGTTTTTGATTATTGGGA
This sequence comes from Melitaea athalia, assembly GCA_905220545.2. NCBI lineage: Eukaryota > Metazoa > Arthropoda > Insecta > Lepidoptera > Nymphalidae > Melitaea > Melitaea athalia. The sequence goes on from HG992179.1 coordinate 4,329,254, forward strand.
TGGAAATGTTTTGTAGAACATGATATGATTGAATAGCACAAGTTTTTCGTATATTAATAGGCGTTGTAATTGAGGGTAATTTATTATGTAGAACGAAATAACTATTTAAATATAAATATATCTACAACACACACACACACGGTCGTCTGTTCCTAAAGTAAGCAACTTAATGCTTGTGTTATAGGTAACAGCCGACTGGTATAGCTACATTTTTTTTTCGATAAACATACATATAGCTACATATATAAATAAATATATATATTACACCCAGACTCGGGGTGGGAATCGAACCCACAACCCCCGGAGCAGAAAGCAGAGTCACTACAAACTGTGCCAACGGGCTAGTCTAGTTTACTACATAATAATACGATCGATATAATAGGTGGTGGCTGGATGAGGATTGCAGGGTACCGAAATGTTTGGCGCGAACTTGGAGAGGCCTATGTCCAGCAGTGGACTGCGATAGCTGAAGAGACATAGAAAGACATGTATATAAAAACACATCTGTACGATCTCATCTGATAAAGTTGCATAACGTTGTCACTTCATAAAAACATTAAGCTCACACAGAATTTATACACACAGGTCGAAGTAGGAGAACGACAGGACATGGTAGATTCTAGTAGACATTTATGTTATATGTAGGCTATGAAACCACAACAGTACAAAGAATAAATCATACGGAATCAATCAGTCATATTAACCCTTAACTACCTACCTGGAGTCTCCCAGACTCCATCAAGGTTATTTTTGTTCATAATTCCGCAACTAGGCATTCTTGTACTTTGCGCGTCTGTGTACCTTTTCCCCGCTACCCGCAGTACCATACCTGCGCTCATCGGGGTCATAAGCGCGCGCGCTACGTTTTGGTAAGTAAAAATATTTTTGACGGAGTCTGAGAGACTCCTGGTAGGTAGTTACGTAATTTTTTCATGAAGTGATTTCTTTTTTGTTTTAGTTGAAAATGGCGGCTAGCGATAAAATTATTGATCACTGGTTGGAGGAAGAGCTTTTTTCAAATGAAGATGATGTTTTGGACAGTAATTGCAGTGATGTAGAAGTGAATCTCAACGAAAGTCATGTACTGACCTGCGATTCCGCATCAAATTTAGAAATAGAAGGTGATGAGGAAGCAGTTCTAGTATCATCATCATCATCATCATTTCAGCCTATCACAGTCCACTGCTGGACATAGGCCTCCACAAGAACTCATGTTTTTTGCCCATAGTCACCACGCTGGGCAGGCAGGTTGGTGACCGCAGGGCTGGCTTTGCTCACCAAAGACGCTGCTGCCCCTCTTCGGCCTGTTTATTTCAAAGCCAGCAGTTGGATGGTATCCCATCGGTCGGCTTTTTAAGTTCCAAAGTGGTAGTGAAACTATGTTATTCCTTAGTCGCCTCTTACGACACCCACGAGAAGAGAGGGGGAGGCTATACCTATTCTATGCCGTAGCCATACAGCAGATCTAGTATACTATACGCAAATACTGTTTTATACGTAATTCCAAAAAGAAGCGGAAGACCCAATTTATGTTTCAGGTGCAAAAATCCTATTTGTCTGGAGTGTTCTCACATTGTGTGTTTATGCTGCCGTGAAAAATCATAACCACCAACCATCATCTTCAACCTTTGCAATTTTATAAAAATGTTGCGATTTTGAAGAAAATTTGTTTTTTGCTAAGTTTGTTCATTACTATACCATGGAAAATTTATGACTAAAGTTAATATATTTTTTAAATTTTCGTAATTGGTCTCATTTAGGGAATGCAATCCCGCAACAAAATTTTAATCCCGGTATTTGCGGGACTGAGAGGTCTAAGTCCCGCGGGATCCTGGTATTTGCGGGATCCCGCATGTTTCTGAAAGTCATTGAGAAAAAAGACGAAATCCTGTATCATAAATGCATCTAGAACTAAAAAAGAAACAAAAATATATTATTTAAAATTACGTATTGAGAGATTAATAAATATATGTACTAAAAGAATAAAAATTATAACAAAAAGACAATAGGTAGTTTAGGCATTATTTTTAAAGCATGTCAATAGTCATGTCTGCCAATCGACTCCTAACTTTATATGCCAGATAGCCAGTAGCCGAAAACGCTCGTTCTGCTTCAACGCTCTGGGTACAACTGTTGATAACGTGTTGTAGGCGAATTGAAGATATTCGCCTTTTAATCCACTAGACTCAAACAAATTCATTTCTTTCTTAATCAAAACTTCGAGAGAATGCACTCCGGAATGACGCATACAAGCAGTTTTAAAACTCGTAGAGTTCAAAATGTTATTTATTATCATATCACAATTTCGATCCAGTGGGATTCGTACCCAAACCCCCTGACATACCGTGTCTGTGCTATAGCCAACTAAGCTATGGAACGATGTCCAGCCGAATCGAAAGGTTTGATATGATTTTATTCGGTTTTAAGCAACCGTGGATGGAAGTAGTCAAGGAACCGGGTTCGAATCCGATCGATGGATAGAAATTTTGATATGATAATAAATAACATTTTATAATTTCCTCATGTATGGGAAAGACAAAAATAAAAATAATACGAATCGATAGAGTTTGTTCAAGTTCATCTCGAAGAGACATCGGTTCAGGCTCCGCAGTTTCAACTTGCATCACTGCAGCCACTGTAGCAAGAGGTAAATCATCATGATCTTGGTCATGAGCTGAATCAGTTCGCGCGCTTTCGCGTGCCGGACAACACAAGGCGTTTACCGTTGCGCAGTCCCGCTAATCCCGCGGGATCCCGCTCGATTTATGTGCGGGACTGGTCCCGCAAAAATAGTGCGGGATCCCGGTATTTCGGGATCCCGGTATCCCGGTATTGCAATCCCTAGTCTCATTTTATGAAAATATTAAATATTTTTAATTTTTTTCGAAGTCAAGAAAGAAACTGAGTTTTTAGAATAAGTAATGCAAATGTTACAAAGTTTTATAATTTAATTATAAATAAACGAATATAAAAATAACGTTTTTGATTTTAATTTCTGACCTCAAGTCATAGTTTTTGTTTGTAGGGCTTCAAAATGCAGGAGTCTGAGAGACTCCTGGTAGGTAGTTGTGTGACTGAAAAGAGAGGTAGGTAGCTAAGGGTTAAAATACTAGCTTCTGCGCGCGACTTCGTCGGCGTGGACTCCGCTCCTATTGGTCTTAGCGTGACAATACATAGCCTATAGCCTTCCTCGATAAATGGGCTATTTAACACTGAAAGAAGTTTTCAAATCGGTCCAGTAGTTCCAGAGATTACCGCGTTCAAACAAACAAACAAACAAACAAACAAACAAACAAACAAACAAACAACCAAACAAACAACCAAACAAACAAACAAACAAACAAACTCTTCAGCTTTATATATTAGCATAGATCATATCATCGTGAACGAGACTTGACAATAATGTCAACTGGCAGTTATTTTATTTTCATTTTAAATATTTTTTAATAAAAAACGTAAACTCAGTATCACGAGTTCCAGTTACGGTGTAAGTTAATCTGCAAACAACGGAATAAACACGAGAAGACAAACAGAGACTGCAAATAGAACCTTTTAGAAAAAAACAGTACATACTGTCCGTTTGCTTTTAAACTTGTGCCTTGTTTGATTACAACAGGAAAAAAAAGATCACTGTTTAACTTCTCTACACATTGTTATAATAATTGTATGAGCACGCTTTGATATTTACATTTTAATCTGAATTCGAGCTCGCTCTGCTTTTGAGGAAATAAAACTAAAACGTTTCAACAATTTTATTAGCAGTCTTTGACAATTTTCATGTACCTAATACCTTTTGTATAAAAAATTTAAAATAATTTCATTCCATGTCTATATTCTATGTTATATTTGTTGAAATGTTTAAAATAATAAGCTGTCTTTTAGTATCTGAACTCACAATATTCATCACACTCAATGTAAATACTTAACGAAAAATCCAGTTAAGTTTTATCGAGTCCTAATTAATATTATTTTTATTTATTTTCTTGCTACGGTGCTGTGTGCTCCTTTGCACAGCAGTGGGGTGTTACAGGCTGAATCAGTCAATTAATATTTTCTTAGTTCAATAAATTGTTATTAGGATATAGTTTTTGATATCTTATCATTAGGGGGCGTTCAAGTATTACGTAACGCTAATTGGGGGGGAGGGGGGGTCTTGTTAAACGTTACGATGCATTACAGGGGAGGGAGGGTGGGTTCGAACAACGCGTTACGTTACATTGTTTAAAATCTACTTTTTTATTTATTTATTACTACCACAAACGCGATTAAAACAATAACAAAAGTAATTTAGCGACTTTCCGGTTAGTTTGCGCAACAAAGTTGTAACATTTGGGTAAAAATGTGGTAAAAATGGTGAGTTGGGTCTTACGTAACGTTTATGAGGTGGGGGGGGGGTTGTACAGGAAAATCTTCAAAATTTGCGTTACGTAATACTTGAACGCCCCCTTACACGCGACCCAATGTATTTAAAAATTAAAACGCCATAATCTAACGCACAGTTTAACATGTAAATTAACACTATCTCGTTAACATTTGAACGTCGACACCACAAGTCAATCTGTGGTATCAATTTGACATCATCTATACTCATCGTAAGTAAATTAACGTCATAGTTTTTAGCGATTATCGACCTTATTACCTTTGTGATAAAACTCCCAATAAATCTTGATAGCACCTCCAGTCTTGCTACAAATTAATTGCATCTAATGACACACATGAAGACTCTTCGCGAAAACATCCTATGTTAAATGCAACGTAATTAATACTTTATCGGTTACATTTTAGGGTTTATTTTAGATCTTTTTCTGAATTCAAGGCACAAAAGCTTCTTATAAATCATTGAAATCTGAATCTCTGAAAGAATATGCTTTATTTTTTTGGTAAATAGAATTAAAGACCTAATTGGGTAGGATTAGCCCGACTCAATTAGTTACCTTGAGTCAGATAATACGGTATTTGTACTGAAATAAAAATATCCAAAGCGACTAATTAAAAAAAATCTTAGAAAACAATTCGTCACAAAATACAGAACAAAATTAAACTATACAACGAAATTTATTTTGTGTAGTATGTTTGTACACAAAATCTAACACATATTTATATCTTGATAAAAATAAATTTGCACTATACTGTTACTGGCGTAAAAAACATTAAGTATTTATACGATTTATATTATTAATTTTCGCTAAATATCAACAGTTTATTACAAACAGTATACATTTTTGATAATACAAGCCGGTTTATAAAGAAAATAACATCTAGTGCCATAATGTCGACGAATATCAGTAAAAACCATAGGTTTCGATGAAAAATTGTTCTTTTGTTGTTGTGTTCACTCTAAGATATGTTCATATCACAAAAGTAGGGCACTGTGATGAATTGAAACATGGAGGTTTTCTGTCCACTCGATTAGAGCACTCTCATTCATCTACTAACGAAGCCCTATCAGTTCATTATAATACGTTTTTGTAAGGTAAACTGGACTCAGTTGAAAACTATTTCTTAAAAGAAATTTGATATCTATACTAATATATAAAGCTGAAGAGTTTGTTTGTTTGTTTGTTTGTTTGTTTATTTGTTTGTTTGTTTGAACGCGGTAATTTCTGGAACTACTGGGCCGATTTGAAAAATTCTTTCAGTGTTAGATAGCCCATTTATCGAGGAAGGCTATAGGCTATGTATCGTCACGCTAAGACCAATAGTAGCGGAGTCCACGCCGACGAAGTCGCGCGCAGAAGCTAGTTATTAATAATCGTTACGCAAACTGTTACGTTTATTACTTGACTAATTTCCGATTTTTTTCTAATCGAACTTTTCGAAAGTATGAATATCGAGATTGGTGTTTTAGCACACGATTATATAATATACCTACTATCTATCATGTATGTGTATTAATCTAATGTATGTGTATTTATCCGCCAACCCACATTGGAGCAGCGTGGTGGATTAAGCTCCGATCCTTCTCCTACATAGGGAAGAGGCCAGTGGGATATTTCAGGCTGAATCGTGGTCGATATAATGTACAAAAAATACTTCTTTAATTACTGCTCTTACCGAATCTTCTTATCAGAAGCCGCTATTTGATGATTCCAATGACTTGTTATGCGTTAAAAATGCTCAAAAGAGCTTTTAAAACTTTAACAAAGTACTATTTAAATTTCATACCTGAAACAAGAAAAAACATATTATAACCAGGAATAACAGGATTTCGATTGGCTGTTGCGCGGGCGGTTGCAGGTTCGATCCCCGCACACGACAACATTTGTATTGGCCATACAGATGTTTGCCGTGGTCTGGGTGTTTGTGCAGTCCTTGTGGGTCTCCCCACCGTGCCTCGGAGAGCACGTTAAGCCGTCGGTCCCGGTTGTTATCATGTACACCTGATAGCGATCGTTACTCATAGAAGGGAATATATCCACCAACCCGCATTGGAGCAGCGTGGTGGATTAAGCTCCGATCCTTCTCCTACATGGGGAAGAGGCCTATGCCCAACAGTGGGATATTACAGGCTGAATCGAATCGAATCGAACCAGGAATAAAATACTAAATAAAGAAAAGCCCTTTAAAACGTCAAATTGTTAAAAGTGATAGGAGTTAAAGACTTGAATAAAGGAAACATTATATAATTCTTTAAACATATTACTATAAAAACACCGACAATGAAATTTGTTGGTCAAACTACTTTTGGCTGAAACTGAAATTCGCATATTCGCAATCATATAAATCTAGTCGTATAATTGTCACAGTAAACCGCGGTCGAGTGACGCCCTGATGGGGCGCCATCTGTGGACGCTAATTGGGTGTCCGCGGACTCTGACGCGTCTGCTTTGAGTGTTGCCTCGTTACTAGTTCGTGAAATTAGAGCAGCGTTGTAATTACACTGGATTTGTAAATCGTTTTATTGTGAAAACCATTGCGAGAATTGATTCAAACGAAAATGTAGTTTTGCGTATACGTGCGATTTATTAGATGCAGTTTTGACGCATGCAATTGCTTTACAAAATAGTTAATCTATTTTTATTTATTTGATGGTTTATCGCACTATTCGTTCGCGTCCTTACCTTCTTTAAAAACCTTGTGATAGAGTCGAAGCGAACTCATCCACAAAAAGGGCCATTTAAATCATTTTTCCTAGCTTCTACGATTATGCAGTATCCCTAGTTACTTCTTATAAAATCGCGATCACGATTCAGCCTGTAATATCCCACTGTTGGACTTAGGCCTCTTCCCCACGTAGGAGAAGGATCTTATAAAATAAAGTAATATATATACAAAGTGTATATCGAACCAGCTCTATTCAAAAAGGCTTTAAAAGCATCTTCGAATCGTCATTTTACATAATAAAATTTTACAACTGATTATAATTATTTTTAAAAGTGAAGTTACCACCGACTCGGAATGTAAATTTTGCAGAGAAGAATCGGCAAGAAACTCCGCAGTTACTCTTTTAAAAAATATATATAAACTGTGTTTTAATATAAAATTGGCAATATCTTGCATGAAATACAGCGCCAATAAGTCCACTAATCTTTATCATCTATGTCAAAGATCTACGTCATCCTGCACCGAATAATAAGCTTTAGTTATTAATTTCTTATTAATACATTAATTTATGTTAAAACCTTCTTTCGTGGTTAAGACTATTGTAAAATCATTTGTAGGATTTTAGTATACATGCGAATACCACAACCCAGAAAGGAGACGTTTACTTCGCGCAGTTGGGAACTTGGATTTACAACTTTGTTATTCTTTCTTGCGTATATACTGCGATTACTACTATTTATAAAAAACAATCAATATTCTTGTGAATATAAATAATATTGTTATAAATGTATTGCGACGCAATTGTTAATATGTCTACCATATGAAAAACATCCCGCAGGGAGACTCGAGCTCCAAGATTATAAATGCCGCGAATAGCCATATTTTGCAAAATAAATACTCGTACATATACATTCTCGATATCTGTAGCATTGACCAGACCGTAAGACATAACACTATGGAAATAGCTAAAATATATTAAATGCGAAGTAGCAACGTCGGTCGGTCAGTTGTCGAACTTTTCTAACTACGAATGCAGCGGAGCTGAATCCACCATTCAAGGATGACAAATGAAAATTCCAACGAAGTTTCGAATCCAAATTTGCAAACTAGTATCGACCATAAGTCTCTCCTTAACATTGGGCAACGCAAACACAACACACTTGGTTTTCTTAGCATTCAAAACCAAGTTGTTTGTTTTTTTAAAACTAATCTTGAATTCTCAATAAAGAACTGTTCAAGTTATCATAATTTACTTTTTTCCTATCAACGCTTTCCCTATGCGCCTATATAGGCTTCAAATACGTTTGCTAACTTGTCACCTGAATTTACAACAGCATTATTTATACTTAATGCGATTGGTATAATTCCTAATTACATTTCCCACAGATACCATTAATTATATTTCATGTGCACTTCATATTAATTTTTAAATCATATTAAAATTTTTCGAGTCAGCGGGGTTTGAACCCGCATCTCCGACAGACCGTGTCAGTGCTCTAGCCAATTAAGCTATGGAACGATGTACCAGCTAGATTGAAATTCTTGATATGATGATTTTTATTCGGTTTTAAGCAAACCTTACCGCCGTCTATAGCGAGTCCTTTACAGCACCCAACTATTCAAAGTTTCATATTACAATTAATTCTTTGACAAGAGAAGACACCATGCTATCAAAACTTTGATATGCTTTAAAAATATTTAGAATTTTCTAATGGGTTCTCATATTTCTCATGTCACACAAAAATAAAAATAATTTGAATTAAAAATAGCATGCAAATGAAGCAAAAAAGAAAATGATGAAGTTTTTGCTTCATTTTTAATACATTGGGAATTAATAAATAAGCGTGAGAACTAATACATTATAAATCTATTAAGAAAATTACAGAAGTAATTACTAAATTAGCTAATTAATTAACTCACACATCAACAATATTGGGAGAATAATCAACGGTATTACGTTTGTATTGCCATTCGTCTTACAGTAATGATAACAATACAAGTTTTCAAGCGTACAAATTTATTAAGTTAATGGTTTATACTCATTGTTGTTTGAATTTTATTTTGTGTATCTTTACGATGAGCGAAGTAATACTTTTACTAAAACGTACTACTGGGAAAAGTTTAGTGGTTTTCTATTTAATAATTTGAAGCCAATCTTTTATAAGGACAATTTTATAAGACTAGTTACACAAATTTTGTTTTTGAACTCGTGAAATAGCTTTTAAAGAAATATATCTATACTAATATAATAAAGCTGAAGAGTTTGTTTGTTTGATTGATTGTTTGTTTGTTTGTTTGTTTGAACGCGCTAATCTCAGGATCTACTGGTCCGATTTGAAAAATTCTTTCAGTGTTAGATAGCCCATTTATCGAGGAAGGCTATAGGCTATATATCATCACGCTAAGACCAATAGGAGCGTAGCACCAATGAAAAATGTTTCAAAATTGGGGTATAATTTCCTTTTGAGAGCTTCCTAGAGAATTGGTCCTATTCCACGGGGACAAAGTCGCGCGCAGAAGCTAGTATTATAAAATACTCATAAAATTTATTTATAGTGCGGACTTTCCGATTATTAATTATTTAGTTAATTATCAATTATATATACCAATTCATCATTAGAAGCAGCGTTACTAAAACACTAAGGGGCCATCCATAAATTACGTCACACGTTAAGAGGGGGGTAGGGGGTCGACGAAGTGTGACATTGTGTGACAAGGGGGAGGGAGGGGTCCAAAATTTTGTGACGTCACATTTCGAAATATAATAATATCAAAACTTAAGTACAAAAACATGATATTTCAACTACCTATCAATAACTAACTTCAGAAATTAAAGTTTTATTTGTTTTATAGGCGAATTGACTTTTATTAAAATGAAAATAAAAATAATACCGAATTCTCATCAGTTTGCCCATGCAAAATTGCAAAATATGTGACGTCACACTAGGTAGGGAGGGGGTCTCATAAGTGTGACCATCTGTGACAAGGACGGGGGAGGGGTCGAAAAATCGAGAAAGTTGTGTGACGTAATTTATGGATGGCCCCTAAGGGTTGTGCAATATTACAAGAAACTCGTGTATAGTTTACATATTTTCATAGAGTAACAATAAAAAAAAAACCAATTTCGATAACTATTTCAAGTTACATAAATCATTATATAATTCATTATTATTTATTTGAAACTTGATTCTGATCTGCGTGTCAATTTCACTGTGTCATCTCAGGCCTAATTTGTGCACTTAATATAATTTTCAAACTAACCAAATTATCATTTAGTAAAAATTACTTCAGATCCTGAAAACAATGCTTCAAGCTATAATGAACAAAACCAAAAAGATGCATAAAAGTAAATGGCATATTCCAGATGGTAAAACCCTGTGATCTGAAATTCAAAAACATACGAGTACACACCCTTTTTTTTAACTCAGAGGAAATCCCTGACGGATGCCTCCAGCCCGGGGGAGCTGGTGGGTATGTCTGATTCGCACGGACTAAAACCTCTGGGGTGTTCCTTCACTCGCCTGGGGTGGAATTACGGGGGCGCTAAGCGCTTCCGCGATCCCGCCGGCGTTGCCCAAATAGGGCCCGTCATCATAAGCGACCTGACAAGGACAAATATCTGTACGGTCTATACAGATATTTTACACTGACAGGGGATCGAAATTGCAAACATTAACTCATCGTCAACGATGAGTAAAAAAAAAATGGAATACCAAAAAATTGTTCGAAACGGAATAATTAAAACCTCGTTACATGAAGAATTATTCTATATACGATCAAACAAAAGCTCTATAATGCTTTTAATCAGAGGATGTAATCAATAAACGGGTATAAATTAATCACTATAGACTATAGACATTGACAGACAACATTCAATTTATGAAATGCCCTGGTTGAAATTAATAATTCGAAATGTGTATACGGAACGTTTTTAATTAAAATTTATTAATGTACTACAAGTCCCTCGCGGTTTCACCCGCGAACGTTTTACGTTGCTTGCTAATAGAGTTGTATCACTTCAGCCTATATACTAATCTTTTCAAAATAAATTATTATTAATTTATTGTCACTATACGTATCATATATGTATATCTATCATATGTTAAATATATAAAACATCAGTTCAAGGTACCTCCATACCTACACGTGTTACTGTAATAGAATAAACAGCCTTTACCTAGCAGTAAGTTGTTCTTTTTTTCTATTTTACAGTTCACAACTTGCTAGAAAACGAACGTTGCCAACGATGAAAATCTTCATAAGCTAAATAAACTTTTATTAAATTCATTTTGTATAAATCTTTACTATTTAATATCCTAGAATTAATTTAACTTTGCGATATGCAAATTCTCGTAAGCGACGATTACGAACTTATTTTAACTTGATTTCTTAAAACTTATTTTAATATGAAGACTTGTTAATGGACATATAGTTAATGAGAAAACATTTTTACTTCGAAGCTTATTTTTTGTAAATCTTTTTTTTTCTGTGTCAAATTATATTAAATCACCAGAGAAACTACGTATTACATAGCACACAACTTTTATTTAATAACAAGTATGTTTAATATATACTATATATGGACCCTAAAAACAAAATAAAAATTAAAAATACTTTCTCAAAAAGTATTTTTCCGTAACACTCATAAATTCGAAGTAAAAATTTTACTTTAATCAAAAAGCCTTAAAAGCATTTTCTCGACTTTTTACGAAAATAATTTATGGATAATTGGAGTCCATACTATAAGCTAAAGCTACACTGCTACAAAGCTACACTGATAAAAACGTTATCACAAAATTCAGAAACCTTTGAGGAAGGGGATGAAAGTGAAAATGCAGGTACCAACAGCCATTTTAATATACAGCCATGCCATTTTGAGTAATGAAAACGGTATAGCATCTTAATGACGTTACTATATGTTCTTCAAACATAAGGTACTCTCATAACGACATGTAATTGAGACGCGTACTTGGTACGATGAATCTTGCCTACGCTTATTCGGTACATAAAACACCAAAACATTGGTATACGATTCAGCCTTTAACATCCCGCTTGGCTAGGCTTCATTCTCTTTGTAGGTAAAGAATTTATTGCCGCTTCATCAATCACGTTGCTAAACTGCGGATTGGCAGATATATTCCCTGCTATGAGTAACGATCGCTATCAGATATCTATACTAATATAATAAAGCTGAGTTTGTTTGTTTGATTGTTTGTTTGTTTGTTTGTTTGAACGCGCTAATCTCAGGATCTACTGGTCCGATTTGAAAAATTCTTTCAGCGTTAGATAGCCCATTTATCGAGGAAGGCTATATGCTATATATCATCACGCTGAGACCAATAGGAGCGTAGTCCACGCCGACGAAGTCGCGCGCAGAAGCTAGTTTATGATAAAAACCGGGACCGAGAGCTTAACGTGCTCTCCGAGACACGGCGAGGAGACCCACAAGTACAGACATCTAAACCGAAATGAGAGTTATGCTTAACCTAGAAAAATCGACGGTCCTAAAGAATTACAGTAAAGTTGATACATTAATAAATCCCCTGTCTTAATGAAGAAGGATGCATATGCCTAAAAGTTGGATGTTACAAGCTGAATCGATCAGTTCAGTTGATAAATTTCTTTTTATTGTCAACTTCTAATTGAAGTTTTTAACAATATCGCACAACAAAAACAATTTACAACTAACATTTGTACGGAAAATTGTTTTTCGATAAAGTAAAATAACTAAACTGAAGTAGGGCACAGCAGGAAATATCTTGCTCAAAATCTTGAGCAGCCTGACTGGGGTAATACCTCAACATTACAAAACATCACAGCAAAATAATAGGTACTCCTTTCAAGCAGTGTTGTGTTCCTGTGGTGAGTAAGGTAGCCACAGATCCTGGGGGTAGGGTTGGCAACGTGCTTGCGATGCTTTTGGTGTTGCTTACAAGCTACAGTAATGGCTTAACATCAGGTGAGCCGTACGCTTGTTTGCCGACCAAGTTGTAAAAAAAATAACGTATGTAACACTAACTTCTTTAAACTTTTATAAGCAACGCAAATAAAGTTAGTTCAACTATAAAACCTCTAATAGTAGTCACGTTCAAAACTTCAAAATAGCTCTTGAGACGGATCGATCTGTGTCCCAATAACTTTAATACATAATCGTGTACTCGAGTGTAAAGTTTCAACAACATGCAAGATAAAGATAGATTTATATATCTACGCGTAAACCGCAGTTTTTAGTGCTTTCAATTATGTTTCAGCTTTAACTCATAACGCTATACATAGATTTAGATTTTAGTCACCCTAAGTAAATACCTTTTGTATTTGAATAATTTTTTGTTCTCTAACAAACAAAAACGGCATATGCGCATTATTAAGATAACTCAAAAACGACTTTTCAGATCTCGCGCAAAGATAAATCGAATCACATGACAAGCACCACAATTCAAAACAAAAATTTAAGTAAAAATTATGAGGTAAAACACATAAAAATGCCGTCAAATTGAGATATACTCATTCTTTTTTTGAAGTCGATTTAAATATATTTATGTACCATAGATCTGACCATGACAACATATTACATATCAGATACTTATCGCAGTATTATGGTGTTTATACAGTCCTTGTGGGTCTCCCCACCGTGCCTCGGAGAGCACGTTAAGCCGTCGGTCCCGGTTGTTATCATGTACACCTGAATTCACCTGATAGCGATCGTTACTCATAGTAGGGAATATATCCGCCAAAAGACATTGGAGCAGCGTGGTGGATTAAGCTCCGTTCCTTCTCCTACATGGGGAAGAGGCCTTTGCCCAACAGTTGGATATTACAGGCTGAATCGTGATCGTGATCGTGATACCATGACTTTTTACAAATTTGAATAAAATCCAAACAAATGTGCGTATTGAAACATTTTCCACTCTCATGTAAATTCCGTACCGTACCGTTTCACTCTGGAATGTGCACGGCGTCCTGACGTCACGTACGTTCAGCTCCACAAGTACATTTGCTTAATTGATATATTGTTACTGTGGAATACGCTCAGACTACGGCCTCGCAAATAGTAAAGAATTGTTTCTGGTAAATAAAAAATGCGATTGAGATTACTGTTCTAGATACTGTTTCACAACTCCGTTTATTTCTAGGACTTTTATAAAGTGACAAGACCTTTAATACCAAGTAAGTCAACCTGTTTTCAACAATAGATAATCACTAAGTAATTCATTCATTCAGCAGTACGCTACGTAACAAAATACTCGGATATTAGCTAGAAATGTCGATTAAGATAATTTAAAGACAGCCTGTTTTTTTTTATGTAACTAGGCTGGCAAACAAGCGTACGGCTCACCTGATGGTAAGACCGTAGCCTATAGACGCCTGCAACACCAGAAGCATCGCAAGCGCGTTGCCGACCCTATCCCCAATCCCCCCAGGAGCTCTGGTCACCTTACTCACCAACAGGAACACAATACTGCTTGAAAACAGTATTATTTAGCTGTGGTCTTCTGTAAGGTCGAGGTCCTATTTTACAAAGGTGAGAATTGTATTCATCTTTATGTTAATCAAGCTCATACAGTAACTATACATAAATATATAACTTCGTAGTGTCTGAAAAAATGCCTCACATAGAAGTTCCGACATTATTGGATTTTAATTAAGCTAGTAAAAACTTGAACTAGTAACAACTTACATACCTATATATATGTAGGACTGTAGGTAGGTATATAAGTTGGTTCAAGTTTTTACTTTGAGTACTACAACCCATACGGAGCCAGGTATTTTACGTTCTGGAAGTGTGTCCTTATGCATTTCCTACGGATTCTCTTGAAAGCACGTACAATCCCAGTCGTCGTCAAAGACGTTCGGTAAATGTGAGGTAACATTAAAGTGAACGCAATGAAAATAATGCCTTAATATAATACCTACTGAATTATTTATTAACATAATTATGGACTCATACGTATGTATGTCAAACATGGCGACTGTTTTGTGAAACAAAGTACACACGAGGCAACGCCTATCATATTTCAACGGAGGGTGTTGTGATGACAGTCGACAGCGAAACGTGGTTAATTAACGTCATTATATAGTTTAATTAGTGTTATTATTATGAGCCGCGATGGCCAAATTTTGTATGCCAGTGGTACTTTTTAGCTGTCCCTTGGGACTCATTTCATTTTCCGGGTAATAAGTACATCATATGTCACTCATAAAATAAGGTATTTGGATCCTATTTTGTGAAATATCGCGTAATGATCATATTATTTATCCCTGATTCAGATACTTTATAAATAAAATAAATCAACGCTTCACACTCAACAGCCCCAGTAGGATTTACTCCTGTTCGGGGGTCCAGAAACACACACAATACGCAAATGCAAACACCCAGACCACGACAAACATCTACATGGCCAATACAAATGTCTTGCGTGATAGGGGATCGAACCCGCAACCGCCAGCGCTACAGCCTGTGCTGTGACCGCTGCACCAATTAACGCGTTCTCGTTTGTCGTTTGTTGAGGTAGGGTACAGCAGAAAATATTTTTCTCAAATCTTGGAGCAGCCCGACTGGGGAAGAACCACAACTTTCCAGAAGACTCATAGTTAAATAATACTGCCTGCCTTACCTAATTAAAAACAAGTAATGAAATAAAATTAATCACCAACGTCATCGAAGTCAATCAAATATGCATTATTAGGGATTGCTCAAAAACTACATAGATCTCACTAGAAAAAATATAAAATGGCCCCAAATGATAAGCACTAGATCTCAAATATGATTCTGAAAATTCGCAAAAATTGAACCCATAGTGTCGAAATGCAAATTTACTCGTAAGATTACATTTCCGTTAACTAGAAATGTCTCGAATCAAATTAAGTCTAGACGTCAGATGCAGCTACGAGACGCATCTGCTTAATTAAGGTAACGTAGTCACATAATGCAATATTGTAAATGCCACGTATGGCGTACTGTCGGTCGCGAAATTTATTCAAATTTGGAATATCATTATTCTCAGTCAAAGTTCATGGACTCTGAGTCAGTGACAGTTGTACAATAAATTGGTACTAGAAAGATACGGCTTTTGGAGAGAATTAAGTACATTGTGATGAGTTTCTTTATTTTTTTATTTCAATTATTTTTAATTTTGTCTGTATGGCAAATTAGGAATTTGTTCTGTTCCAAAAAATATTTTGAAAATGTTATTTTAATGTCTTACAAACTATGTGAAGATAAAGAAAGTTGTTCCTTAAATAAAAAAAAAATATACTACATAAGTAACATTTTGTTCAAAATAATTCGTTGCCGACTGTACGTTAACGTTATTATTATCATGCGGCCGTCGCAATTCAATTTTTCATGACGAGGTACTATGAATATTTAGTACAAGTGCGAAATTTTTATAGAGGCTATAAAATTATATTAGATTTTTATCCGATTTCTGTTGAGGTAACCCTCATTGAAATATACAAAACTACATTAAAAATAAAAATTAGGTCATTGCTTAGGTTATTATTGGTAGGTTTTATTAGCAATAACACTTCCATAGAATGGGCATGACGATCGATGATCGACGAATGATCTTAGGAGGGGAACACTCATATTAAAAAAAATCAAAATAGTGGTTTAGTTTTATGTAAAATAATAAGATTATTGAGATTTTCAATAAAATAAAACATTAAAATACTGCAATCGGCCATTTTCAAAACGTCAGGCGCGTTCAACTTAAGACCCACATTCTGACCGCTGAAAAGTGAAAACCACTCAGTAGTATAGTCGATAAGTTGAAAATGGTCGAAAATAGAGATACTGCTCTTAAATTTATGTGTGATAGCTCATTTTATTCGGAATGACGCCTAGAAAAATTTTTTAAAAGCGTATTTTAGCACATAAAAATTGTTTTCGGTTTTCACTTTTCAGCGGCCTTAGGTGGAACGCGCCTGACGACCTTGACGGTGATATAGCGTAACGTCAGAGTATGATCAGAGCCGACGCCATGACACCTGCTGCCGTTTTGTCGCGCTAATTGAAAATATATTAGAAAAATAGTTTTAAACTTCCTTAAACTTAAGTTTATTACCGAAATATAGGTATTTTCGTAAATAGTAAACGTGTACCCACATTATAGAAGAGGTTTTCAAAATCTTTCGTCATGCCCATTCAATTATGCAAAAACATCAAACACAAAAAGAATATACTTAAAACAAAAGAACCAAAACAATAACGCTAAAAGAACACTCCCTACTCCCTATAGAAACCCTAAAATAGATAAACGGTTATAACCGTTTAACAAAGGAATGCTATCAAAGACGAAACGAGTCCAGTCGGTCCCGACTCTACTGGAATTTCAAATACCACTGTCAGTCGACTGGACAATAATTAATCAAACAGTGCAACGTCAAACTGTAAGCTTTGATGTGCACGGTGCTCGTTGGACTGATCTCAGGTTTGGTACAACTTTACAGAATAAGTCAAGCATGGAGTAACAAGACCACTTGCTAGTATCTGTGATAATTAGAACAAAATCATGACAATGCAGTATATAAAAATATTAATGTAAGAATACATTACTCGAGCAATTATTTAAAATCTATACTAATATTATAAATAAGCTAATCTAAAGAGACTACTGATTGAAATTTAAAAATTATTTCTGATTTGTAGAGTCCATTTACCGAGGAGTGCTTTGGGCTATATAATATTTTAGTACGTTTTATTACAACTTAACGCAGATGAAACCGCGACGAACAACTAGCGTAAATATATACCTTAATGCAATTTTTTGGTTAAAAACCCTCTATAAAAGATTATGAGAATAATGTTCTCTAAAAAATTAGAAATTTCAACGAATCATTTCTCTTAAAAAAGTAACGTTTCCCGTTACGAAACAAAATGTTATTTATGTTTAAATAAACCTCAACGCTTGCTGGACGTTGGTGCTATAAATAAGTGTGAAAAAAAAACAGAATTGAACCAATAAATCTTGTTAAGGATGTTTCGTCCGTAGATCTGAATATATTATCTCCTGGACTAAAAAGTTGAACGCGGGAAAAAATTTGATGTTCAACTAAGGGTAACCATTTTTCACAGTGAAAACGTAATGTTCCACATTTTTTTACACAATACGAATTTTTTTAAAACAAAACGAACTTGGGGAGGCCTATGTCCAGCAGTGGACTGCAATAGGCTGAACTAACTAACGAAATTTTTAATATCTTTTTTAAATTGCTTTTTAAGTAAACTATTAAAATATAAAAGTGATTAAAAATAATTCGATTCTGTTACAATGGTTCTTTAGCCTATGTTATTTATTACATATAAAGAACTTTTTTAACTATAAGAGGTATAATTTATATTATTAATTTCAGATAATTCCCCTAAAATATATAAATATAAATTGTTTACTTATTAAAATATAACTATATCTTTTGACAAACATATGTGAACGATAGACAAACATTTTCAACATCATAGAAAGCATAATTTCAAAGATTTTTATAACATAATAGATGATAAAAAATTTCTAATTCGTTAACCAATATTCTGGTAGCTACATACAGCTACTGATTAAGCCTAAAATAAACAGAGAAGCAGTGATTACAGACGCGTATTCAACTTAACGTGTTCTCAATCCTAATAATCCTGATTAGACAATAGAATGTATCCTGGTCTCGACCAGACCATTTTCAGGTCCTTAAGTATCAGTGTCCCATATTCCTTTAACGTCGTTGTTGCACGAGCTATAAAGTTTTGACATCTGTTTTGTTGTCATTCGTGAAGTTTTTGATTTATGCGCGCGGCCCTGTACACAAAGCGTTAGCTGGTTGACAGTCTCCTTTGAAATAATGTAAGTTACGTAATTTCTTTTATACTTCATATATTATAATAGTAGAGTACGTTAGGTGTTTATTAAAGGGGTGATAGACGTGCGAGTAAGTACGCGAACTTGTGGCTCGACGAGCTTTTTCGCCTGTGTGTCACCCTAAGTACGCGTACTTTAAAACCACCGAGTAAGTTCGTTGGCGATCCGACAAGTTTGAAATTTTGCTCGTAACCCGCCTCCGCTCGTACGTGTGGCAGCGCTGCGAGCCGCGAGCCGCCATTTTTGACCGACTTCCAAAAAAGGAGGAGGTTCTTAATTCGATTGTATTTTATATAATTTTTTATTTTTATGTATGTTAACTCAGAACTTTTGACTGGGTGAATCGATTTTGATATTTTTTAATTTAATCGAAAGATGGTACGTGTCATGTGTTCTCATTTAGGTTTAATTTATATCTTACAAGTACTTTTCAAGTTGTATCTAATAATGCGTATTTACTTGACTATTTTTTCGTCGAATTACGTTGTCTTATACTAAAAGTTATGCACTTGTCAGGGTGTACGACTTTAATGATTCTTATTTAAGTCAAAATATTATGCTTATCATGTGGTTCCGTTTAAATTTAATCGAGATTTTACAAGTACTTTTTGAGTTATATCTAATAATGCGTTTTACTTGACTGTGATTTCGTCACCCTACGTTGTATTATACCTTATAACTCTTTGCTGGGTGCACCGATTTTGATGTTTGTTGTATAAATCAAAAGCTAATGGAGTATTCAAGTTTTCATGTGGTCCCATTTAAATATGATCGAGATATAATAAGTACTTTTTTTAAGTGAACTTTGATAACGCGTATTAACTTGACTACGAGTATTTTTTCGTCTATGTGTTACTTGTCGATGTAATTAAAGTCGGTTTTTTTTTCGTTTGCGAGAAAACACAATTTTGTTTCGCCAGTCAGTGAACGCGCAACGCTTGTAGCGTAGATATTTGTAGTTTTTGTTAATTTTGATTGAGAAATTTCTCAAAATGAATGTTTTTAAAATGTAATACGATACAATTTTTAAATAACACAAAGCTTCTGCTGTCGACGACATCGCAATACAGAATGAGTAAGCTCCACGTGTGTCACCGACGTCGAGCCGAGTAAGTTCGCGATCTTAAAAACCGCGTACTTAAAGTTCGTACGTCTATCACCCCCTTAATATTTTATAATGGGAATGTTATCAAATGTCACTGACATGTTATGTGACAAATTTAATGAATGTTATTTACGTGACAGCTGAGTAACGCCATTTTTGGTACTGTTCTTCTATTCGTACCTCTGTTATTGGTACATGTATAGTGGGAGTAAAAATTAACTTTATATTTTTAAAATAATCAAATAAATGATTAATATTACTGAATCAGTCTACAAGTGGGAGTCCGGAAATTGTTCGGACTATTACACAATAGTAGTTATATAAAAATATAGATTATTATATATGATATTATATATACACGATCTTTTGTTCATAAAGTAGACCACTCAATACCTGTTCATGTAACAGGAATATAGAGTAAAAATGATTTTAATAACTTTATTATAAAAATTACATTTTATCGAATAACGTAAAAATAATAATTTCACGAAAGTATTACAATTTTTAGATAACGGTTAAATTTACTTGTTTTTTTTTTCTAGCCCATTGGCGCAGTTTGTAGTGGCGATGCTTTCTGCACCGCGGGTTGCGATTTCGATTCCCGCCTGAGTCTGGGTGTAATATTTGTATTTATTTATAGATGTATTATTTCTTTGTATATTTATCAAAAAAAAAATTGCTATATCAGTCGGCAGTTACCTACAACACAGGCAATAAGTTGCTTAATGTAGGAACAGACGACCGTGTGTGTATGTTATATTTATTTATTATATAATTTTTAATTACTTTCCTTATCTTTCAAGGCATCGAGATAAAATTTTCCTTCTAATCTACCAAAACGTATATCTCCTTTAGATATTATTACTAAGTCCGTTCAAAGTTATTTTAATAATACTTTTAGGCACAACTTCATCTAACACGATAAAGCTAAGAACTGAAGCTGCGAACAATATTTCCCACTTTTCCACGATTCGGAAGGTCCATTAAAGGCTCAACGGGGGACCGACCCGAAAGTACGCTGTAAATATTCAGAATTGTTGCCAACTTGTGGGTTACGCCCGAAATAAGGAGAATATAATTTAAAAGCACTTTTTTCTGATTTTTTCATTAATATTTTTGTTAAGCGATTTTGGAGCGTGAAAAGTATATTAGTGATTTAAGGTACATTTAAACAAATAAAAATTCAATTAACGATAAAATTGATAATTAAAAATATTTTAATTAAAAACAAATTATGTTCATTAGAGATAATTATTTAGTGATAAGTAATCTCTATCTCTATATATATAAAAATGAATCGCAGAATGTGTTGCTAAGCGCAAATCTCGAAAGCGGCTGCACCGATTTCGCTAATTTTTTTTTTATAATATTTCTTGAAGTACGAGGATGGTTCTTACGGAGAGAAAAATTTTAAAAATTGCCTAGAAAGTCTAAAAACAACACTTCTTTATATTCCCATACAAAAGATTCGTAATAATACTTAAAAGTCAATTTGAACTTTAATACCATACCATAAAGTTTAAGTGTTAGTGGAGGGGTTCCGGGAAGGATAAGTATTAAATTAAATCGACTGTTAGGCGGTACGAAGTTCGCCGGGTCAGCTAGTATATAAAATAAATATTGAGCAACTCTAGTTCTAGTTCTAATTTTATTTAATGTGTAGTTTTGATTTTTCCTTAACCACCACAAACAAAGAGAAATTGCGATTGTATTTAGAAAATGTTTCAAACAAAAGGCAACACCGATCAGAATCATTATAAACCTTATTTAAAGCCAAGTATTTGATACGTACTCAATGTATGCCACTAATCTAAATGATTTTCTTTTTTTTAATTAATATAAATATGGAGCAAGTTTCGTAATAATTTAAACAAAAAGCAAACCATGTTTTTGTTGTATTATTTAATTATGAAAATAATATTTATTTTAAAAATATTTTCTACTTCTTGAGCAAGATTTTTCACCGCAGAATTGCAATTAATTTACTAGTCTAATATAATCCATTTTATATTTCTTAATGTTTTAAAT
The DNA here is from genome assembly GCA_905220545.2 of Melitaea athalia. Classification (NCBI taxonomy): domain Eukaryota; kingdom Metazoa; phylum Arthropoda; class Insecta; order Lepidoptera; family Nymphalidae; genus Melitaea; species Melitaea athalia. The sequence goes on from HG992179.1 coordinate 4,351,280, forward strand.
ATATTTAATTGTCTTCTGCTTCTGGTTCTATTATTTTCATTTATAGGCAAAACTTGAAATTTCCTATTTTTCTCTTTGACTTTTATTATTTTAAGACCGAAACAATATCACATATACATATTAGAATTTTTTCATATATTTTTATTGTAAAATATTAGCAATCAATCCGCCGATCTTGTATGAATAACAAAAATATGTCTCATATCAGATTTTAGGCTCGACGCAGCAAACAGATGTAAGTATACAGGTAGGATGAAACAAATTATCTTCAGTAGGACCGCGACCCTTCGATCCCTTATGGATACGTGTCTGGTACTCCGCGGACCCTGGGGTCTATTACGATGAATTATAAATGATAAAGGTATTGGCAATTTGTATTAATTTTTGTCCTTCAATGCGGATGGAGAAAGGTTTTTTAAACCTAAAGATATTAAGTATATTAATGCAATATATTTCTAAAAGTGTGTCAGATGAATAAAAATTGTAATTTAATGTCATGTAATATTTTTTGGCAGAAATTGTATTTCTAATTTTATGTTGGAGAATATTGTTGCTTGAAGCAATATTTAACTTTTATTGGATACGGTTTTAAGTTATTATTTGTAATTGCTTTTACATTTGTATCAGAAGTAATGATAATATTCACGATACATAACAGCACAAAAACTCGTTTCGCAAGTAGTTTTGTTTTGTTAACTTATTGAAGAGTACGCATTTATTTTTATAAACGGTATAAATAAACATAGTAGAATTTAAAAAATTTTAGAATATTTTTTTTTTAATTTTTTTCCTTTAGTCAAAGCAAGTCAAAGCAAAAAAAAACCTAGAGGCGACATGTAATAAACGTAACGAAATTTTTTACTATCAATAAATTTTGACACGAACGCAATCTTCAGCGATAAATCAAAAAATTAAAAAAGATTAATATTTTATCTCGCGAACTTTACGGTCATTCGTTTGAAATTAAATGTCTTTGTTCTTTCGAAAATAAACACAATGAAACGGTAATTTCGAACGTTTACAGTTGTAAAATTATAATTTATATTCAAAAGTTACGTTACCGGTTATCGTGTGACGTTATCGGTGACTTAATCTTACAACGATTTTTTATTTCCCTTAAGAGACATAGAATAAAGATAAACCTTAATATAGGGGTTAAACTTAATTTTTCTTTTTTCTTTATGATATATTTTCGGAAAGAAATATTATAAAGTCTATCACGACTGTTAGTCGAAAATTGAGACTTTAAAATGGTTAAAAATCACGTGTTACATATATTACAGATACAGATTTAAGTATTATTAAATCTTAAAATACTCTGATTGTGATAATAAAATTTCCAATTAATCCGTTAATATATCAAGACAATTTTAACACCTTATTAAAATTTAATAAGGGATTTTACTACGGTTAATAAGATTCCCAGAGTCGTGGAGGAATTTCAAATTTTAATGAGAGCCAACTGTATTAATTTTAGGCGCCTACCTTAAAGGCTTAACTTTATATAAATACGTGCATCCGTGATCGACATCAAAGGGACGGTAAGGTTGTTAAACGGTAGAATTTAGTGAGCAAATGACCCGCTGTTATAATAACCTATTAAACTACTTAAAATTACGTGGTTTGTCTAATAAAATATTTAATATAAACATCTATTCGCAATACAAAAGTTTTGTTTTGACTATTTTTAATCACATTAAAATTAGTCATTCAAAACTGTGTCTTCTAAATTCTAATAGTTTTCTATATGTTACACCAATTTTAAATTATTGCAATATTTTCAAATGGAACAATTTTTTAAGATTCCTGAAAAAAATTCATCCATGAATATAAAACAACCAGATTTATTATGACTCAATTTTAGTTAAACAGGCACCTTTTTTTTCACAATGATGTATCCACGACTTTTAACTCCTGTCTTTTTCCGAATATTTGGGGTCGTCTTGCTTGAAGACGACAGGATAATCCTCGTTTGATGTCGAGACTCTGACAACCTGTCTTGTGCTGTATGTCAACAGCACATCGAGCACGGCTCTCGAGGTGTTGTTTCTGTTTCTCCCTCATTACGATTTTCGTACCAACTCATCGTCTGACGCCTTCGTTGCGTATTTATATTGAAATAATTCTAAGACTCGTTTGCGAATTCCGTAAACGGCTTTTATTTTAATCTGACATAACTTTTACCAAATTTAAATTATTCATTCATTTGAGATAGAAACCGTTTAGTAAATAAAATCGCTAATAGTTATCTATATACATATAATGCCAGCATATTTCGTACAGTGATTTGTGTATCTCATAAAATTATAATAGTGTTGTAATTTTTGAAGATTATATATCACACTTTTTTGACGAGATGTTTCTTTTTTGTACTTACTTTTCTACATCGAACTCAATTAAAAAGAAATTACTAAATAAAGCCGCGATTACTGATATTAACATAAATCTACATTTCAACTGTCTCGCAAACGAAACGTCGAGAAGATTTCGTTCAATTTGGCTCAAGAGCTGCTAGGTTGCAACTGGCTTGATCTTATTTATTCAGCGTTGAGAAGAGCTGGTGTGAAATCTTTAGGTTTTGTAGACTACGACACGGCAAAGGACTTACCATCTGGATATCTTATTTAGACGCAAAATGTAAGCTGGTTTTTATGAAAAATATACACTTTTTTTTTTGGTATTGGTTTTCTTTTTAGTAACTGGAAATATATGTAACTACTTCATCGAAACAAGTATTCTGAATATAAAATTGCAGTTAATTAATTAATTGCAGTAAATTTTTTTTTGTATTTTAAACAATTATATATATCAGAATAATTTAACTGCTAAGAATGAAAATCTGTACTACAGAAACTCACGTGAGAAGTGATTCAAATCTCATAAGAGGGAATGAGGGAAGTTTAATTTGGGAAAGACGGGAAAATTGACAGTGTAATCAAGCGTTTCCTCTGATCCTATTCGAAGGCTTATCCATTCAACTTTATTATAAAGTCAATAAAATTTAAATCTACAGGTAATCTTTAATATTATTATACAAAGAAAAGATTAGTATTTCGTTGAAAACATTTCTGACCTGATTTTAGAAAATATCGCATCACAATGGAGCAGCGTAGTGGATTAAGCTTCGATCCTTCTACGCTTCGATACTTTTAGAAAGAAGCCTAAGCCCAGCAGACTTAATAAATAAATCAATCAATCAATTGTAATAAAAAATCCCAGATAGACTCTACGAGACTTAAGTCTAGACTCAAAAAACATAAAAGTTGACGACTTAAAGTTTTAATATATGTCCATTTTTCAACATTTCTATTTTAATACATATTCGATTCGGAATTAACTTTAAGCCGATTATGAACAAAAGAATGTTCAAGAAAAGAAGAAATTTTCAAACTCAAGGAAAATTATACTTATTTTTTATTTTAAACTTAGAATTTTAAGATTTTTTCGGAACTTTAATGTAAAAATTAGGAACTTATTTGGTTTTAATAATACGAGTACCTACATTTATCATGTTTTAGACAAGTAACAACTGTTCCGGTGTAGTGATACATGAAATAGCCAAAACACCACCGGTTACAGGTTCGATTCCCGCTCGAGGAAGATGCTTTTATTCGCAACAAATATTGTTTCGTTTCTGGGCTGTTTGTATATCCTTCACGGGTTTTTCCACCGTGATTTCATAATACGCACCAGATGTGATTATCATTCATAGCAGGGAAATCACTTACCAACTTAAAGTTGAGCAGTTTAGTGAATTAAGCCGTGAGTTTCTTTCTAAATGGAGATAGATTAATAAGCTCATATAATTCATCATATTTTGTAAAAACATGTTCTGGCAAAATTTTTGTATCTGCATTGCTGTCTATAACGTAAACAAAACCTATATATATTAATTTGTTTTAAAAATTTTATCTTCGAAAACAGCATGTGTTGTTCGACTATTTACCGCATTTAAAATACAAACCACGTACCAAATAAAGTGGCTGATCGAGTGTAAGTATGCGCTGCTATCGGATCAAAGTTTTATTTCCAACAAAAACAATATTAGAGGAATTGTGCCAACTGACGGAATGCCAATGCAAAGGAATCGTTCGATCACGTCCAGAATTTAAATCCTTACTAAACAAGTTGAGCTTGTACGTTTTCAAAATAATACATTGTTATGAATAATTCAAGGGTTTCTTAAACTATTTGATTAGTTACAGCAATTGTCAGCCTTCTTTTACGTACAACCTCTCGAGATGAACACTATTATTTAAAAGATCTAAAATTATGTAAAACTTTTGGTTTGATCATCTATAGTAAATAGCCGGCCATATTGCAATTAGTTTTCGTATTAAATATGTAGTTAATACATCTCAAGCTTTAACCTCAATATTTAGGTTAAGGTGTAACTTATCCGTATAATCCGTCCGTTTATCTCTAAATCCGTGAATAAGTGTTAACTTATCCGTATTTGCTTTCACATTTTGGAAATTAGTCAAATCAAATTAAAAATACTCTATTCAAGTAGGCTATAATATCACTTTTGAATCGTCATCTTCCTTTTCAGTTCTCTTTCTATCTGCTTTTCAGCTTTTATCTCTTTCTTTAATTCGGTAAACATTAAAGTTTTTTTTTTCAATTGTAAGACATAAATACATTAATTTCAAACGTCGCGTGCACCGGCATCGTCCGTCACGGTATTTCCTGGTTTAAATTATTCATGGGACCGTACCTACATCTGGTGACGTATTGGGGTATACCTCCCGAATGCGGCGGAGAATATATTGAGAGTGAGAAATTGAATTTTTTAAGGGTTATATCGCACTATTTATTTAAGGCAACTGCATTGTGAAACTGCTTTAACGGTTAAAAAGGGCAGTAAAGGATTGCTTTGGAATAGCTAACTTTATTTTGAAATTGATAATTCTCGACGTTAGCAAATAATATATTAAAAGAATGTAATGATAATTTGTAGCAAAAACTCACATATTTTACACATTTTGAGGAGGCCCAAATAATGTTGACATACATTGCAGATATGTAATTCTTTCTTCTTCTTCCGGAATACATGATTCCTCTAACTCAGGATATGTCCATTAATCTTCTCAATCGTCTAATACAGCCATATTATATCTTAGCATTGTTAATAGTTTCAGGTATATGAACAGTTTTAGGCGAAACGGAGCCAGATCTTTAGCTGAATCTAGATTGTGCTAAATAATCTAACACATGAGCGTTATAATTACACAAAATCAGTGCGGTTTCACTGCCGAGAAAAGTACTTTGGACGCTATTCAGACCATCCGATTACTGCTGGAAAAAGCCAGAGAAAGTAACACAAACCTACACATGATCTTTATAGATCTGGAAAAGGCTTTTGATCACGTGCCAAGAGAACTTATTTGGGACGCACTTAGAGCCCAAAATGTTCCAGAACAGTATATCGCCTTCATTCAGGACATGTACAATGGTGTTACAACTCAAGTCATCTGTCCAGCAGGTACCTGTAACAAGTTTGAAATTACAGTTGGCGTTCACCAAGGTTCGGCACTGAGCCCTTTGCTATTTAACGTCACCATGGACTATCTTACAAAGCGCTGCCAAAAACCAGTGCCATGGAATATACTGTATGCAGATGACGTTGCTCTGATATCAGACTCAGTGGAAGACCTACAAACTGATTTCAACCGTTGGTTAAAGTCACTTGAGGATAACGGTCTTAAGATAAGTCGTAAAAAGACAGAGCATATGTCGTGTATATTCGATGGTCACACGGACATGAGTCAGATCAAACTTTTCATAGACGGAGCACCTATACCGACAGTTGACCATTTTAAATATTTGGGATCAATAATCAGCAACGACGGCAAAATTGAGCGAGATGTAACCCACCGAACAACAACGGGATGGATGAAGTGGAGACAACTCACAGGCGTAATGTGTGACAAGAAAATGCCCATTAAGCTTAAAGGCAAACTCTACAAAACGGCCATACGACCTGCCATACTCTACGGTACAGAATGTTGGGCATCCACCAAACAACACCTGTCAAAGCTTCACACTACAGAAATGCGCATGTTACGCTGGTCAGCGGGTGTCACACTGCTGGACAAAGTACGCAATGTCCACATCAGAGGAAGCTATAAAATTGCCCCGATTATTGACAAGGTCAAAGAACGACGCCTACGATGGTATGGACATGTGCTTCGCCGCCCTGAGGACCATATGGTACGAGTAGCCCTAAACTTACCCACGACGACGCGACGCCGCGGAAGGCCCCCCGCCACTTGGTTGACGACGGTACAGAAAGACCTGAAAGAATCCGACATGCACGCCGAAACTGCAAAAGATAGGGAAAAATGGAAGAGGCAGACAAGGAGAGCCGACCCCAGATAATGGGAAGAAGGCTAAGGAGAAGAAGAAGAAGAAGATGAGCGTTATAATTACACATGACGCTTTGCTGCAGGACTGCATACATACATACATACATATAATCACGCCTCTTTCCCGTAGGGGTAGGCAGAGACCACTTCTTTCCACTTGCTACGATCCTTACATACTTGTTTCGCTTCATCCACTTTCATTATTCCTTTCATACACGCTCTACGGTTTAGGGACTGCATACACGAGATGAAACAACGGCTATGAAGATCTTTAAAGACTAGATCTGACATCTGTATTCTGTACTAGTATTATAAAGAGGTAAAGTTTTTAACTTTGTTTGTTTGTAGGGCGTAATCTTCACAAATACCGATACGATCATGAACATTCTTTCACTAACAGAAAGCTACACTATTCAGAAGTGACATAGACTACATTTTATTGTTATTGAAGAAAAAATTGAGTGAAAAATAACAATACATGTAAATCAAGTCTGAGAAATGCGAGCGAGATGAAAACTTTACTATATATTTGCATCACAAAAATAACATTAACGCCCAACGAAGTAGGCACAAGTCGGCTAGTCAATTATAATAACGTCTTTGTATAAGTATTGACATGAATTTTATTTAATCGGCTATGAATATTATATATACATGTATTTTAATTTAAATTTCCTATGTTTTATTGGTTTACAATGTTTATTTCTGTTTTTCTCTGTTTTTTTTTTTTCATTAATTATTTTGTAAACGGCTATTTAATTGTATGGACTTTGTCTGAAATAAACTTATTATTATTATTATAAGTCAATAACAATACAATTTTATTTAAAATGGGTTATTTATCATGTTTGCTGTTGGTCATTTTGAGTTCCCGATATTTCGATACTATTCCAAACGCTATTATCATGAGTGTAAAATACACACCACCAATATCCATTAAGGATTTTGATACTATATACGAAGTATTACAAATACGAAATTAAAATATTTCAAACAACAATAAACAAACAAACAATAATGTTTTTTTGTAATATTTTACATAGCCAATACTAATAAGATTTAGTTTGAAGTAGTATATTAATCACATATTTAAATCTACAGAGATGTATGTTAAGTGTTACGAAATATGGAAAGAGATTTTATTATCATTAGAATATCGAAACAATTAGATGCTAAACGACCAATACTAAATCGCAAATCAATTTACATAACTTTGAATTTAACCTAAGTCCTAACGAAAACATAAAATAAATCTCATAAATGTAAAAAGATAAGAGATATAGATATTAAGTACGTACCTACTAGGTTTTTTAAATAAAACTACTATCACACCTAAAATTTTAAAATGATATAAAACTATTTTAAATATTTTTCAGGCCCATCCAGTAACATTTTCCACCGATGAAGTTGGTCGGCCCAATGCAGCGATGCGTGTCGACTATCAGCGCCGTGCACGCCGACTCCACGAGGACACACTGAAAACGCCTCGACACGTAATGTTATTACAAGGTGTATTTTTGTTGAAAACAGCGCTTTAAGTCCAGCCTCAACTGGACGACTTTGATAATACTTTAAGCCAATTTTCCTTTTAAAACCGCTTTGAACGCTTTAAAATTTCGCTTTAAAATACGATAAGTTTCTGCAACTTTATTGAGATTTCGTAATATAGTGATTTTATAGTATCGTAGAAATATTTTATGGAGTTTAATTAAACTTAGTAGTGCGCTAGAAATAGTAATTTATCCAAAGAATAGCTGGATTCGTTTGTGTTGATTGCGCTTAGCAAACATCTATTTTATTACTATAAGGTGGTAGGCCTATGCAAACCACGTTTTTTAAACGCGCGTGTCACGCGATACGTTACATAGATACACGCAAACGTGCGTGTGACGCGATACAAATACAATACAATATATATATATATATATATATATATATATATATATATATATATATATATATATATATATATTCTGAATCTCGGAATCGGCTCCAACGATTTTCGTGAAATTTAGTATGCAGGGGATTTCGGGGGCGAAAAATTGATCTAGCTAGGATTCATTTAAAAAAAATGTCGTTTTATCCCTGTTTTTAGGCAATGAAAAAATATCATTAGAATACGAAGCTTAATTTCAACATTATTATTATAGCTCTAATAGCGTAATTAGGAAAGCGACGGAATTCAAATCGTTTTGACCCGGGTTCGAATCTCAGTCTCCAGATTATTTTTTTTATTTTTTTTTTATTTCACTCGTGATTTATTATTTAAATACCTGTACCTGGGTGACCGAGCTGGGCTCGGTCACCCAGGTACTGTAGAATAAAAACGAGCCGTCGACGCGCGTGTCACGCGATACAGACGCGATGCAAACGCGCGTGTGTCGCGCTACAAACGCGCCGTCGACGCGCGTTTTAGAAACGCGCGTCGATGGCGCGCTTAAAAAACGTGGTTTGCATAGGCCCTAATACTTACTCTTATTTAAAATTAAAAAGAGGCAGTTATACTAAATGTACAATTGCTGTCATCTTAAATAATTGAGAACTACATTCATAATCAGATCCATACCTCCTAATCCTGACATTTTTGCATCAACCCAATCAGGTTAGTGTTTATTGGCTTATACGTATAACGTTAGATAAAATTGCTTCAAAATGGAATCAATTATGAAAAAAGTTAAGTCATCCGAGTAATCTTCTCGATCGTTTTTGAGCCGTTTCACAGTCACTTAATGAACCATATAAAATGATAATTCTTAATCAGCCATACCATAATGTATTTGATTAAAATCGGTCTGACCTTTCTTTGATGATACCAAAAGCCTTCGAAAAAACCTTGTTCGTATTATAAAAGTTAAGTACGTATTTAGGCCTTTTTAGGGTTCCGTACCTCAAAAAGCAATAACGGAACCCTTATAGGATCACTTTGTTGTCCGTCTGTCTGTCCCTTTTTTTCAAGAACGCGTGGAGGTATTAAGCTGAAATTATACATATAATAATAAAATATATAATAAAATAAATTAAATTAAATAAAAATAAAAATATTTTTAATAATTTTGTTTGTACGGAACCCTCGGTGCGCGAGTTTAACTCGCACTTGGCCGGTTTTTTTCTTATATTCGAACATCTAATATTACTGGATTATGTTTGCATCTCCACCCACGTTTTATTTCTATAGGAGATATGGGCATTATAATCTTTTCGTAATAAAGATGTAGGTACCTATAATAATAGACGTTTCTTAACTAATTTAATTTTTTTTTATAAAATTACTTTCAGCAGAACTAATCTTTACTATTATTATAAAGCTGAAAAGTTTGTTTGTTTGTTTAAAAGTGCTAATCTCTGAAACTGCTGATTCGAATTTAAAAAATTTTAGGAAATGGACTATATAATTATATATTTATTTATAATTTTTATATACATTTTTTCTTCATATTAACACGGATGAAACGGCGGGGCATTAATTAATAGATAATTTGCTATCAAAATCTGTGTAAATTTTTTTATTTTTACTTAGTAAATTATAGTAAATAATTGCTTAAAAAATGTGAATTATTTATTATATGTATTTCACAAAAGTATAGTAAAGTAAGAAGAAGTTTAATCCAATCAACGAGATCAATCATCACTAAATTCGATCGAATTCATCATCAAATTTGGATCTTTAGTTTTACAGAACAAGACAGGTTTATTTTTATATGTATGGCTATATCGAAATACCTAAATAGTTTTTCAAGCATTAAATGTTGGATATTTAATATTATACATTATATATGATGCACTATTCCTCTTTTCATCATGCAACCAGTGTCCGGAACTTATTGCTTTGTAATACGAATTTATAGCGTAATATCTGTTAGTGTGTAAGTATGATAAACCTACGTGTGTGTGTATATGCACATATATCTCAAAATAGCGTCGGGCCGAATTGATTTAGCATCAGTGGGAAATAATGTATAATTTTTGAAATGGATTTTGGAACGGATATACGACTCGGTGACACATTTTGATCATCACTCCATCACTGATGATTCATGTATGTATCATACCATGATATTATAAGGCCTGTAATATCATGAGAAATACTTTTACAAATTTACAGTAAAATTACTAAATTAATACATAACAGGATATCTAACAAAAAGTCGTGTTACCCTTTGGTTATATCTACATCTTATATCTCTTTTACATGATAAAACATACATCTGCAGAAGTAACTAAAAATAATGACAGCTGAAAAAAAGCTATTTGTACGAGTTTTTTAAATTTTGTTTGCATCTTCGTGAATTGTACCTAAGCCGATTTTACGATTAGGTACCCTTTTCTGTAAAGAGAATGCAGATTACCAAATAAGGAGAAAACTTTACAAAATACAAAATAATATTTTTCTTTGTATTCAACTTACTGATCAAAAGTTAAGCCATTTATGCTAGTGCTGTACATTTGACATTTGAAAATAATGATCAAGTTCTTTTAAAATGCACATTAATGAAGAAATGTTTTATTATGATTTAAAGAAATTTTCAACATAGTATATTTTAGGGTAAGTTAACAAAAATATATTCTTATCTTCGATAAATACCACGCAGTGTATTGGATATTACTATTAAAATAGACAACAATCTAAACAATATTACCTGCAAATAGCAGGGAAATCAAGTAGGTATATTCCGTTCTGGTCACGTTCTGTTTACTCGGGCGAGTATTGATACGGGCAAAATCTATTTTCTTTCCCTATTTGGGACACACTAAATTATCTTTTGATGGGAGGATTAATAGATACCTACGCTTATATTGCCAAAGTCTGTAGTTATATTGCCAAAGTCTGTAGGGCACATTAAGAGTCATTTGGCAAATACGTTACAGGAGAGAAGGTATTTAGCCCTGCTATTTACTTATTCTGGAGTATGGAAAAAAAATCCCCATGACTGGTTATTATAATTTTACTCACAAACAACTTTATACACGCACTTAGTAAAAAACTGTACCTAAATGAAAAAAAAAACATTCAATGAAATTAACCTATTATTGAAGTTTCATAACTAGAAAGTTTCGTTTATGAGTCAACTATACTACTACTAACTCATTTATATGGGGAAATGATACTTGATATATTGCCCACGCGTTCGCGCAGCGGCCACAGCACGGGCTAATGCTCTGGCGGTCGCGGGTTCGATCCCCGCTCACGAAAGACATTTATATCGACCATATAGATGTTTATCGTGGTCTGGGCGTTTGTGCTTATGTATTGTGTGTTTCCGGAACCCCGACACAGGAGGAAATCCTACTGGGGGCCGTTGAGTGTGAGGCGTTTATTTATTACTTAACGATCAAAATATTTGTTAAAAGTAATCTTATCGAAACTGTAAATAAAACAACTATTAAATTAGAAAAATAATCCTTTATTAAAATTAAATTATTTAAGTTTCCAAGAATAACATAACATTGTTTACAATAACAAAGTCCTTAAATTGTCCAATTGAAAACATTTAAAAGATACCCGCTAATTGTTTCGGTTCAAGATCGACTGCTCGGAAGGGCTAAAGGGTCGTTGTCTCAGCAATTAATAGGAATTTGAAACTTGTCCTTTTCATTATTTTCAAGGAATACTTAATGACCCTAAAGCTTTGAAAAGTTCGTAAATTTTCGAATAATTACATTTTATTTATTATTATTTTTAGTTTTTTAACCCGTGTCCGTAAAACCAGTACCATTTTTAGGGTTCCGTAGCTAAATGGCAAAAAACGGAACCCTTATGGATTCGTCATGTCTGTCTGTCTGTCCGTCCGTATGTGTCCATAAATAACAGACAGGTGCAACTGTTCTTAAATGAAGAACAGGTACCTGTCTAGCAGTTGGATGTAATGTATGAACCGAATTGTGAATACTTACTAGTTTTTCATTTCCAAGCTATATTTTCCTTTTTTTTTTATGTTACTAGGTTGGCAAACAAGCGTACGGCTCACCTGATGGTAAGACCGTAGCCTATAGACGCCTGCAACACCAGAAGCATCGCAAGCGCGTTGCCGACCCTATCCCCAATCCCCCCAGGAGCACTGGTCACCTTACTCACCAACAGGAACACAATACTGCTTGAAAACAGTATTATTTAGCTGTGTTCTTCTGTAAGGTCGAGGTACTACCCCAGTCGGGCTGCTCCATATTTTGAGCAGGAAATTTCCTGCTGTGCCCTACCTCAGTTATTTCCTGCTGTGCCCTATCTCAGTTTCCTTTGACAGAAGGATTTAAATCTAAAGTTTCAGTGAAATATTTAGTTTAAACCCCGAAAATATTGAAGAAATATAATATAAATAAATGGAATAACCTAAAAGGAACTTCGAATAGCCCAAAAAATATATGGAAAGTATTCGTTACCGAGGGCACTAAAATTGCTTTCTACGTAAGATTTAAAAACATTCAACGAAGGGGTTGAGTTAGAAATAGTGACTATCGAAGCGGTTGATCGGAAACTTTCCAATCTGTATGCTAATACGTTTTATAAACCGTACGATGGGATGGGTCTATCGGAACTAATTAATTGGACGATATCTAATGCGAGCGCTTCGGGCCTGATTTACATTACTAAAGTAAGAATGGGAGGAAAACAATTACTTACATTGTTAGTACCAGCTACACTTACAAGAGCTAATGATATTGAGCGAAAACTGTAGAAACTACAATGTAAAAACGACTAATTATTTGTGACTATACTTGGTAATTCTTATTTTATCTTTGACAACTAGACTTAAAATATGATTTTAGGCTTCCTTTTAAATTTATATGTAGTACTAGCTGATCCCGCAAACGTTGTTTTGCCATATATTTGTTAGAGCCCCCGCAAACCCTCTTGTGGGTGGAATTTCTTAAAATCCGTTCTTAGCTAACCTCTACTCGGTGAAAGGAATATTTCTATCAAATTTGAAGTCTCTGCGCCTTATGGTTCCAGAGATATCGTGACGAGTCAATATATGGGTGGAAATCTCTTTTATATATATAGATTATGATGTGTAAGCCGTAAACGAGACTAAGTTGGTACGCCGGCGTTTGCGGGTTCGATCGTCGCACATGGATTACATTTATAGTGGCCATACAAATGTTTGCCGTGGTCTGGGTGTCTGTATTTGTGTATTGTGTTTAGTAGGGGTCGTAAAAAACGTATAGGTTTAGGCATAACACCAGTAAAGGCTCTTTAATATGATGAAGCTGATACTGTTTTGATATTTTTATGATCTTAGGGGCTGTGTTCACTTGTCAAATTTTACCATTTTGCTTTTTTTTAAAAAGCTTTTTTTAAATTTGTAATGACCTTCATATTCTCGCATCTAAAATGCAAAATTAACCATTTGTTACCCTAGCTGACTGAGCTATATACATATACATATGTATGGTTTGATAAGAATTGTTCAATAATATTATATTATTAGCATAGCATAGCTCATGTTTAATCTACATTAGAAGAAAATATCTCAAAAATGAGGGCTTGCTAAAAAAATTAAACCATTTAATCGATGTTCAGATTCACGGAAATGAAAACAATAATTTTATACGATACCTCAGAATAACTTTAATAGCTTCCATGAGGAAATTATGAGCTTCTGAAATGCAAATTTTTATATCATAACTTTTGGGTACTAACAAGAAGCATTAATTTTAAACAATCGTAATGACATTACAACTGAAAAAAAAAGTAATTCAGCTTTATAATATTAGTATAGATTGTCCTGATGTACATGCATTTCGGCTATTTGTTTTTATTTATATAGATTGGAAAATTTCATTTTACAATAAATTAAAATTTATATTACTTTACAAAAAAAAAATTTAGTAAACAAATAGATACGTTTTAAGAACACTAGAAGGACATGGGTGCCTATTTGAACCCTTTGGACTAAGGCTTAAATAATTTTTAACGATTAATTATAAATATAGGAATAAATAAAAACAATAAAAACCCAATTAGGTGAAAATTCTGAAGAAACATTATTATCATGCCTAACTTTAATACAAATTAGAAAAAAATAGAGCATATACGATACTTGGAAACACTTTGCCCCATATTCTCATGCACACACTTAAGCGTTATTGACATGACTGTCTTCAAGTTTTCAGTTCTTGAGTTTTCCAATTGATGCAATCAAGCCTTAATGCATAATTAGTTTATATCAAAATCGAATCGATATCCACCAACATCCTCGGCGATGCAGACATTCGTCTATGCACCTTGCTTTGCGTGACACACGCTATTCTCGTACAACAAATTAAGTAACAACATAAACGCCATCACAAGTAATCGCAATTTAGACCCCACAGCCCACTATTAAGGTATAATTTAGGTTGGTAATGGTGTTTTTCAAACAATTCAGGATAGGGAAGTAAGGAAAGCTTATCAAGTTACTAGCACAATTCACTATTTGCGAAGGCGAACTAGCCTCATACGTGGAACGCTAGATTGAAAACTATTTCGAATTGCTTTGTGTGAATTCATTAAATCAATGTACAAATGTGGAATATTATTAGACATTATGTCTAACATAAAGTTAAAGACAAGACTTAAACAAAAACTTCAACTCAAAGAATACTTGCTACGAATATTTTACGACGGATATTTTAAGCACATGGTAGAAGATTTAAAACGCAACAAAAAAATATACTACAATAATTTTCATCAAGACTTTCAACCGATAGAGTGAATTTTACGACGTTATTCTATATTGATTAATGCATGATATATTTGGACTTATGGCAACGTACCATACCTACTATAAGCATAGTACTTTTATACAAAGATTTTTCAATCAAAGTGAAAACCTTAACTTTTACATGCAAAGTAAATTATGAGTAAAATTTATGTCTAAGAAAGCAAATTCTAGTTCCTACGAAAAGTGTTTTTTGAAGCCTGCGCCTAAAGATAAATTCCTTTGTTGGAAACTTTTACGAGATTATAACGTAGTAATTTACTTGAAATCTGTTTTGAAACTTGTAAACGTGGGTTGTAAATGTATGGCAAGATTTATATAACTCAAAGGTAGCTTCCATAAAAATAAGACGCAGTGTTTATTGAGCTACTTTTTAAAGACAAGGCTCAACCGAAACGGCCTGGATAACACATACAAATCTATACCAAACGGTCGCAAGTTAAAATCTAAAACTCGGCTGCCATAGCTAACATGTTCATTGCATAAACATTATTAAGGAATTTGCATGTTTGGTGCTGTGTGGCTACGGCAATAAAGAATGTAGCCACCCCCTCTCTTCCCGTGGGTGTCGTAAGAGGCGACTAAGGGATAACACAGTTCCACTACCACCTTGGAACTTAAAAAGCCGACGGATGGCGGGATAACCATCCATGCTGGCTTTGAAATTCACAGGCCAAAGACGGGCGGGCAGCAGCGTCTTCGGTGCGACAAAGCCAGCCCTGCGGTCACCAACCCGCTTGCCCAGCGTGGTGACTATGGGCAAAACACATGAGTTCGCGTCATAATGTCGGGCGCGAACTTGTGGAGGCCTATGTCCAACAGTGGACTGTGATAGGCTGTAGTGGTAGTGGTAGTGGTGGGCATGTTTTGGAAGACATTTTGGGACATTAATACCCAGCGGCTAGCAGTTCTACAGCGTAATGGATTAAGCTTCAATAAAAAAAAATTATTGGGAGAATAGTAGGTAACTTGCCGTAAAACATTTATAGGTTGTTATTGCACCCTACAACATTGTAACAATTGTTAGTCTAAAAAACCCATGTTGTCCCAACTTCTAATAAGATCCTAAAACTATAATTTAACAATAAACTTAATTTGAGTGATTCAGTATGTTACCTCTGACAATAGTCTAAAGCGTCGATACAACTCAAGTAAATTCATTCTATTCTCGTCTGATGGGCGGACAATTTGAACAAATTGGATTTACCTAATGGAAGCCTTAGCTCCCTTTCCAATTTGTATGAAGTGTTGCTTCATAAAAGTTTTCCTCTTAAATGTATATATAAACTTTTTTGAGTATACCGTAATTAATTTACCGAAAAATCTTTAACAAAAAACATTTATTTTAATAAAGCTGACAGGTGATAGAAACCACTTTTGTATAAATTTTAAAATATTTTAATCTGTGAGTACCTATTCATACAGTTATCTGATAAATTATATTTTAAATACAAATGCTATTGAGAATTTAATTTCATATTCGTGTCTTAAGTAGATAATACTCACTTCAGCCTATCGCGGTCCACTGCTGGACATAGTCGTCCACAAGTTCGCGCCTAAAACGTTGCGAACTCATGTGTTTTGCCCATAGTCACCACGCTGGGCAGGCGGGTTGGTGACCGCAGGGCTGGCTTTGCCGCACCGAAGACGCAGATGCCCGTCTTCGGCCTCTGTATTTCAAAGCCACCAGTTGGATGGTTATCCCGTCATGTATCGGCTTTTTAAGTTCCAAGGTGGTAGTGGAACTGTGTTATCCCTTAGTCGCCTCTTACGACACCCACGGGAAGAGAAGGGGTGGATATTCTTTACTGCCGTAACCACACAGCAGAATTAGATAATAAACAAGACAAAATGTTGATTTCAACTAAGAAGTGACTACTCCTCGGCGATACGACTTTCAATAACAGTTTAATATTAGTCAAATTTCAGGTAGCAAATCCAGTGAAACTTTGACGTGAAATTTAAGGGACGTACCATACAAAGTATTTTATTCATTTAAGTCAATGAAAGCAAAGTTAACGCAAGTTGCGACGCATTAATTCATCAAAACTTAAGGGGGTGATAGACGTACGAACTTAAAGTACGCGGTTTTTAAGCTCGCGAACATACTCGGCTCGACGTCGGTGACACACGTGGAGCTTACTCATTCTGTATTGCGATGTCGCCGACAGCAGAAGGTTTGTGTTATTTAGAAGTTGTATCGTATTAAATTTTAAAAACATACATTTTGAGATATTTCTCAATCAAAATTAACAAATACTACAAATACCTACGCTACTAGCGTTGCGCGTCCACTGACTGGCGAAACAAAATTGTGTTTTCTCGCAAACGAAAAAAAAACCGACTTCAATTACATCGACAAGTAACACATAGACGAAAAAATACTCGTAGTCAAGTTAATACGGGTTATCAAAGTTCACTTAAAAAAGTACTTATTATATCTCGATCATATTTAAATAGGACCACATGACAAGTTTACTACTCCATTAGCTTTTGAGTTATACAACAAACATCAAAATCGGTGCACCCAGCAAAGAGTTATAAGGTATAATACAACGTAGGGTGACGAAAACACAGTCAAGTAAAACGCATTATTAGATATAACTCAAAAAGTACTTGTAAAATCTCGATTAAATTTAAATGGAACCACATGATAAGCATTATATTTTGACTAAAATATCATTAAAGTCGGTACACCCTGAAAAGTGCTTAACTTTTAGTATAAGACAACGTAAGTCGACGAAAAAATAGCCAAGTAAATACGCATTATTAGATACAACTTGAAAAGTACTTGTTAGATAATTATAAATTAAATTTAAATGAGACCACAAGACACGTACCATCTTTCGATTAAATTAAAAAATATCAAAATCGAGCCACCCAGTCAAAAGTTCTGAGTTAACATACATAAAAATAAAAAATAAAATAACATACAATCGAATTGAGAACCTCCTCCTTTTTTGGAAGTCGGTCACAAATGGCGGCTCGCGGCTCGCAGTGCTGCCACACGTACGAGCGGAGGCAGGCTACGAGCAAAATTTCAAACTTGTCGGATCGCCAACGAACTTACTCGGCGGTTTTAAAGTACGCGTACTTAGGGTGACACACAGGCGAAAAAGCTCGTCGAGCCACAAGTTCGCGTACTTACTCGCACGTCTATCACCCCTTTTATTCTTGTGTCTCTCATCTCCACCAAACTTCGTAGAAACAAATACTGAATAACTTATGACATGTACATCATTTAGTGTTTCAATGAAATAATTGACGAAGGTTTCAAATAATATTACGGAGAGATCGAAAATGAAGGTCTTTTAGTGAGGCGGGTAACATCATCGGCAACTCTCTTGGGCTTTTAGTACTTGGCGTAGATATTTATAGTGTTATCGGTCATCGCCCCAGTCGGGTTGCTATGTTCTGCTATCTCATACCTCAGTTCAATAACTTGTTAAGAAAAGGCCTCGATGTATACCTAAATAAGCCTATTATATTCTTATACAATTTCCTTTTTACATTTATCATATAAAGAACAAAAACAAGTCGTCGAATAAAATAAATTCAGTCTGTGAAATGAAAATATTGTTACCTCTAACATCTGGTAAGCTACGAAGATTTCAAGTTTTATTACCAACCATCTTTTTCTGTAAAATTTTTCTTTTATGTCCGGAGGTTATCAACCCCTAGGTCACGACTTGGCGTGCATAGAATTCTTAACATAGCATGAATTTCCTAGGATGCACTGCAACGGTATCATATGTCATGATTTATTTTCAACGGCGCAATGTATTTTCACAGCGAACTGTTTACGTTTTATTTAATCGACTTAAAAATCTTCATTTCACTGAAGAAATATAAACGTCTCTTATATTTCAACGTATAATTTTCACAGCAAATAATGAAAATTTTTCATTCATAATTCGAATTAAATTTAGGGAAAAAATGAGGGCACGTAACGAAAATGAAATGTCACTTTCACTAAATTAAATTTCATATTCATAGATGAAGACGCTCACATCACAGTGGTGGTGGAATTATTATGAATTCACAGCCAATTATTTAGATAATAGTACCTTTGAAGAGAATTACAATGTAAAGTTATCTAAAGGAATAGACGTTCCTTTTAAATCAGATGGAACCAAGATAAGCAAATTCGATTTTCAAAGCCTACAATACGAATAAAATCGGATTTGACACTCTATTTGGGTATTTTATCGTAGACGGAACAGTATTAAGGCTGAGACCGGCGTCACATCTACGTTTTTATGGTGTTTTTACTGCTAAATGAAAGTTGGCCTTGTCGCGGAGGGGACAGGTATAAATTGTAAATCAATTTCAAGAGCTGTTTTAAGAAATAATCTTTTTAGAGAGGCATTTGATAAAACACATTTTTTATGTTACAAATATCAAAGATGCAAATGGTTGAGTTAATAAAAGATGTACAATTTAAAAATGCATATAAACTGGTTTTTCAGCCAAACTTATTACATGTGAACTTCAACATGTAACTCAATCTTAAATCTTTGAATTTTAATTCTTTTACTTTTATAAGCTAACGTTATAGCGGCTGAATTAACGAATTTTCTTGGATAATTTTAAATGTCCATCTTTTGATTCTAAAAATGGAGGAAAAGGTTGGTGGAATTTAAATTGTTATGTAATTTTTTCTATATATAACTAGCTCGGCAATCAAGCATACGGAAAACCTGATGCTAAACGATTATTACCGTAACTTATAGACTCCTGCAACATCAGAAGCATCGCAGACGCGTTGATGATCCTACCCTCAATCTCCCCCAGGTTCTCTGGTCACCTTACTCACCACTAGGAACACAACACTGCTTGAAAGCAGTATTATTTCGCTGTGATCTTCTGTAAGGTCGAGGTACCTACTTCCCCAGTCGCGCTGCTTCAGGTTTTGAACAGGATATTTTCTGCTTCTACCCCAGTTAAATTCTACTAGGCGTTGATCAGAATTTCGAAATATGCAGTTTTCCTCAAGATATATTTTTCACCACCGGCAAGACGTGAAACTCAGCAGCGCACGTGATTCGAACCCGCAACCGACGTAACAATATTAATAATTTAAATAAATAAATCATTTATTTATTTATTTATAATCATATTTTAATACTCGTGATAACAATGGTGTAAATAAGAATACAGATCTATCGAATATGAAGTGGTTACTGCAGCCCATGTATATCTGCAGCATTAGAGAAGTTACGGATGCGTTTTCGGACTTTAGGAACAAGAACATGTGACGTGAAGACCTCCTACTTGAACCCTTTATATGCCAAAAGATTTATAAAAAGTAGAGTGTTATTTCTACGACATTTATAACACTACTTACCTACATATTTCAAAATGCGGTCATCTACAATATTCCGAGCAATCATGCAAAGGTTAATTCCATAAAAGTTGATACGTATCGACGCGGAAAATTCAATTTCAAATAGAAAAGCTTTTATATTTTGTTGGGTCTTGTTAAACTTAAAATATTTACTATATATATAATATATACATGACTAGCCGACCTGTGCCCACTTCATTGGGCGTTAATTATTTTCGTGGTTCAAATATAGTAAAATCTTCATCTCGCTCGCATTTCTCTGACTTGCTTTACATAATTATACTAATATTTTTACTGAATTTTTTATTTAATGACAATAAAATATAGCCTATGTCGCTCCCGAATAGTGTAGCTATCTGTTAGTGAAAGAATTTTCATGATTAGATCAGTGTTTGCGAAAATTACCCCCTACAAACAAACAAAGTTAAAAACTTTACCTCTTTATAATATTAGTATAGAAGTATAGATGTCGTACTACCTAATAAATTTGTATAATTAGAATGGTTTTATGTAATTTTACGAGCATATTGACAACTATGCTGAAGTTGTGGTGTGAATACAAAATATATAGACTGAGACAGTCAGAGACAGAGACTTCAATACTGGCTGGCGGATGATTTTCCTACCAAGAATAATGATTATCATCAAATATATTTTAATTACAAATATTAGCTCAGAATGGGAACCAAACCCAGAACCACAACACCAGAACGTTTGTCATGATAATAAGGATACAGCAAGTTTCGAAAGGATTTTCTGCCTTTAAACTTTCCAAGCTTGCTAAGGAGAACTTGTCGGAGTCGAGTTGAACCATCTCGGTATAACTTAATCTTTGGGATGAGAAACTTCTGCTTACTCGTGTGACGTAATTGTTACTATAGATAAATCGAATAATATTCGATGTGTGTATGTGTGCGTGATGGGTACATAGTAAACAAATTAACAAAGGGATGGCGTAATATCACTAAAGTCAATTCCTAGGACTTTACTAAGACGAACGTAACGTGTTAAGTATTTATTCATGTGTTTTTGAATTTCTGCAGTGGATAAAGTAAAAAAAAACTATAAAATCGATTTTATCGACGCGTTGGCGCAGCGGTCACAGCACTGGCTGTTGAGCTGGCTGTCGCGGGTTCGATCCCCGCTCACGACAGACACTTTTTTTTTTTATGTAACTAGGTTGGCAAACAAGCGTACGGCTCACCTGATGGTAAGACCGTAGCCTATAGACGCCTGCAACACCAGAAGCATCGCTAGCGCGTTGCCGACCCTATCCCCAATCCCCCCCAGGAGCTCTGGTCACCTTACTCACCAACAGGAACACAATACTGCTTGAAAACAGTATTATTTAGCTGTGGTCTTCTGTAAGGTCGAGGTACTACCCCAGTCGGGCAGCTCCATATTTTGAGCAGGAAATTTCCTGCAAAACTTTTATTGACTATACATAGATGTTTGTCGTGGTCTGGGCGTTCGTATTGTGTGTGTTTCCGGATCCCCGACACAGAAGAAAATCCTACTGGGGGTCGTTGAGTGTGAAGCGTTTATTTATTAATTTTTTAATCTTTTTTTTAAAGAAGGGTGCTACGTTATAACTGAATAACATCTAGTCTATACATTTTAACATGAGCCAAAACCGTGTAAAACATGCGGGCAAAAAGGCGATCTGAAAGCCAGTACCTACCTACATATATCTATAAGAAAAAACTTTCGAATTGTAAATCAGTACAAAATAATAAACTTACTTTATCCACAACGCACGATCGCTTTGCTCGTTCAAACATTAACCCAAACTAATCCATGATTTTGTTTACCAATTGCGAACGGTTTACCGTTTGACTGTTTGCAAAGGATAGATTGAGTATACTCGAAATATTACAGTGACGTTAAGGGCTTATGCACGTTTTTTAAACGCGCCGTCGACGCGCGTTTGTAGACACACACGCGAGTTAGACGCAGCCTGTAGACCTTTGCATACCTGTATAATAAAAGCGCCCTGTAGACGCGCGTTTTTAAAAGGCGCCGTTGACTCGCGTGTGTAGCGATTACAGACGAGATGCAAACGCGCGTGTGTAGCGATACAGACGCGAACGACAACAAACTGCTCTGTAGGATAAAAGCGTGCCGTGCCGGCGCGTTTTAAAAACGTGGTTTGCATCTAATCAAAATAATTAATCCTAAAATACTTGATAACTTTAATTTATTAACTATATATAACAGTAATTTATTTAACTATTATATAATAGTAAATTATTAGTGTAAATAAATGTCATATAAAAAACTACACTATCGTCTGTTCTTATTAAATTTGTAAAGTTTTAAATCATTACACATCTACGAAAATTAAAAAGTTAAAACGTGACACCCATAAGTTGAAACTATGAACACGCAGGAAATATAAAAAATATGTGGTGTCCCTAAAATACCGCTACTAACTCAATTTGATATATGAAACTTATAAAAAAAAATCCAAATAACACTTTTAACTATAATTAATTAATAAAAACTAGTATAATTTCAATTTGTATAATGATAAAAAGTACTTTTATTACGAAAATTATTCGAAAACGGGATATTTACCATGTTTATTAATTTTTCTTCGCGGAGCTCGATATTTCGACATTAACTGCGAATGTCTTGTTCACGTGAACAAGAATAAATTTCGAATAATTTTCGTAATAGAAGTAACCATGTTAATCTAAAATCTTAAAAGTACTTTTGAAGTACTTTTGAAGTAGTTTTTTATTTTGACTTTGATATTTTTTTAATCTTGCTATTTTATATAATGACATTTAGTTTTATTACATTCAATGGTATTCCAACATGTAAAACTACATTCACGCGCTCATACACACACACACACACACACACACACACAAAGAGAGAGAGAGAGAGAGAGAGAGAGATAATATATTCCTTTGTTTAAGTCGTTTCACTTTAAAAGAAGAGATAATAAGCAATTAACCTCAGCCCTGTAACACTATGGTACTATAAACCTTATCTCCTTGTTTTAAGGTACACATATTTACAATTGGATTTTGTTCGTGGTCCACCAGCGGTCCTGCGACGCTCAGGTATCCGCGGAATTCCATAATAACCTTCAGGATTCTTTCGTCGGGAATAAATTGAAAATTTTTCTACTTTAGACGTCGGTATGCTTTACCTTACATGTTCATGTTTTATTAAAACATACCTATTTATGAATTAAGGAGTAAATAATACAGACCTGCAATAGTGTTAAATAAATAAATACATATTTTTTTAAAGAAATAATTTACAATAAGATTGTAAGACAATTTTTGTTTGTATTTCACGATCGACGATCACGATTCAGCCTGTAATATCCCACTGTCGGGCATAGTCCTCTTCCCATGTAGAAGGATCGAAGCTTAATTCACCACGCTGCTCCAATGCGGGTTGGCGGATATGTTAATGATAATTATGTTCGTATTTGTATATCGTAAAACAAAATGAATTTATAAAGTCAAACTACAAGTCACTAAAGTGTAAGATTTCATTTTCTGGAAATAGATGGTCCATTTAATAAACCATCTAGATAATGTATAACTACATAGTTATTTATAAATAGAAAACCCCCGATGCCAAACTCCATTTTATGCCGAAAACGCTTCTCTTCAATTTTCTAACATATGTGATACTTTCAAACTGCAGGACTAAACCTAGCTAAGACCATCCCAATGAATGTTGCTTTCATGTATACAAAACCGCATCAAAATCGATCCATCAATACAAGAGCTACGATAACACCGATAAACACACAGATACTCTTTTTGCGTTGGTAGTAAAAAACAGATTTATCCATAAGCGATATATGTAGAAAACTTGCCAAAAATTTTAATATTACGTATAAAAATCAAATTGTTATCGATTCAATCAGTGAAGGGTCGCTCCATTGAAATTGTTTTTTTTTTTTTTTTAATTCAATTCCTTATCGAGAAATTCGATTACATGCGTCATAACAGTTATTATTCTTAACGCCTACATCAGCTATTTCGACTAATTGAACAGAATTCTATTATTTTTATCGCTCGTAATACGAGCAGCCACAGAGCGTATTCTAAAATAGAAATGGTTTGACCGCGTTAAATATAATGAAGCACGAATTTGATACATTAAAAAAACTAGATTTTCTTTAATTACAAGGCTAAACGATTAGGTATAATGTTAAATTCAGCTCTTCTACTATGATACATTAAAGCTTTTAAATCCCTAATAAAACTGCTAAATCGTAAAAAAATTCAATATCATACCCTTCACGGGCATTCACCAAACAAGCAAGCAGGCAAAAAAAGAAGCTTAATAAAAAAAGTGCACCTTTCAGACTGTTATGCAGAAGGTACACTGAACTGACATTTCGAAACCATTCAAATATAGTTTCCTAAGCACAAGTGCATCGTAGCCTCATTGATTAATGTAATCTACACTTCTGATTCAACGGGGCAAACCTCATAACTTATCTATCATATGGATCTTTAAAGTAATTACTTCATTATTAATGATCATTAATGTTATACTGAAATTAATTCCACAGACTGAAATGTTATTGTTATAACAATGAATAATTGAAAAAAAGTTTGCATAGATATAAAAAACAAATGAACGCTTGACACCTCACACTCAAGAGCCTCCAAGGATTGATACAAGTACAAACGCTACTATCTACAAACATCTGTATATCTATGTTACCGGAAATGTATGAAATCTAGGAATTGTATACAAATCCTAGGAAATTTTTACGATTCCGAAGCTATGTAGGAAATGTATAAAATATTGTTTCAAAAACTATTTAATACATAAATGTCAATGTCAAATAGGAAATGTGTACATTTCCTAGGAATTGTATACAATGACGGTAACATCTACACAAATATTTATCATGTGAGAGTATCAAAACAGTTACTACTACCATTTAGTCATTTTCCTATCATTCAGTCATTTTCTATTACTACTACTCTAATGCATCGTCAGAAGCGAGATATAAGCCGGCAAGTTACTATACTAATTACTTAGTCAAGTTAAAATAATCTTTGGGCAAGATATCATTTATTTCGTACATTTTCGTCTATGGGACGAAGGAAAATTCGTGACTAATCCCATATTTGACTCGAACAGCTTTAGTTTCCATTTTGTGGCTTATAACTTTTTGCTATAGTTAATTTACAGGAGAACTATACATACGGGACGACATTGCGTCTGTTAACGCTGCTTTTATTATTTGAATAAATAAAAAATAATCGCTAAATATGTTACTAATCCCTAGTGAACGAATATTCTAATACTTTTTAAAAGGTTCTTACGGAATGCGAATTTAAGAAAATTGGACTGAAATTTGAAAAATTTCATAAAATGGACATTGAGTGTGAGGCGTTATTTATTTATTTGTTATTTATAATTGAAAATCATTGTATTATCACTATTATTTCTCAGATCAGAGATCCTAAAATTCAGATTTGAATACTTACAATAACCGCTTTAATCATAAATAATAACGGAGAGTTTTAATCTTTAGACTTTTTTTTTTGATATACCTAATATGAATGTTTTTTTTTACCCAACCCTACTTACCTTTTACTAAAACCCAGCTGTGTGGCTACGGCACCCCCTCTCTTCCCGTGAGTGTTGTAAGAGGCGACTAAGAGATAACACAGTTCCACTACCACCTTGGAACTTAAAATACTGACCGATGGCGGGATAACCATCTAACGGCTGGCTTTGAAATACACAGGCCGAAGACGGGCAGCAGCGTCTTCGATACGACAAGGTCACCAACCCGCCTGCCCAGCGTGGCGACTATGGGCAACACACATGAGTTCGCGCAATTTTTGGCGCGAACTTGTAAGGCTTGTGTATGCTACATATTATAATAAATCTCCGTTTTGATATATTATTTAATCAAACAAGGGATATTCGTACACAACACAACCACTTGTGTTTTCAATAGTAATGTAATTTGTAACGACGTAATATCGTGGCCGTTGTTCACTAAAATTAATGTATCAAAATATAAATACAAACATGTTTTCCGCTATTTCAAGTTACATTATCGTAATATTAATTAAAATACAACCATAGCATTTATGATATTAACTGATGTAAATGTACTTTTATACTTAAGTTTAAGCTTATTATGTGAATAAAAATAAAATAATTATAAATTAGGTAAAGATAAACAGATAATTATTTCCAATTTTATGATTTTAAATGTATTTTTAATATCATTTTCATGCTACATGTCGTCTTTAACAATTTATGCATATTCTACGAAGTAGAAGACTGGCCTGGATAAATTAGATTTCCACATTAAATATAAAATAATACAGTATTATTAGCAGGCGACGATGTATTTAAAAAATAAGAAATGAAAGTAAGAGCTGATATAAACATAAAAAACTACAAACCAAAAATCATTTAAGTTCCCTTAAACAAATTACCTTAAAGCCTAGTTTAGTTTTAGGAATGTGTTAACATGACTTGTAGAGTTCAATAAAGAAAGATAGAGTTAAAAGAAAAAGCAAAATAAACAGATTGTGGCAAAAACAATCGTGGCAAAAATCAGTCTAAATAAAACGAAAACCACAAAATCGTTTCAAATAATAAAGATATCACTCCACTTAAGAGCACGCGGTATCGACGTAGCGGAACATTATCGCAAATGTTCACTTTCCATTAAGTCGAGAGACTGTTTCAAAAACAAAGAGTGGAATACGTAATGTTGATGCTTATGTATAATGTACACAAGTACAGACACAGACAGAACTGCTAGTTTTTAAAATATGTTTTTTCACTAGCTGGCGTTCATCTACTTTTGAAGGTTGATTACCTTGGCCTATAGACGCCGTCATCGAGGAACTCAAGCGCGTCGCAACCCCAAGAAGCTCTAATAATCTCACCAAAGTAACACAAAACTACTGGAAAGCAATATTATTTAGTTGTTGATCTTCTGTAAAGTACTTTCAAAGTCTCGCGCAACAACCCAGGAAAATTTAAAATAATATAGATTGTTAACTGTATTTTTTTATTAAAATTATTAAAACATATTTGAGGAATTCGATGACACAGGACCGGCTTTCAGTCCTTGCTATTCTTTCAATCGAAAATTATGTAGCTCATTCGTTAGATTATTGTGCTTTAATTAAAGATTTTATTCTTAGGAAAAGACGAATAGTCTAGTCGACCAGTTTAAAATGGCCGAAAATAGAGATACCGCTCTTAAAATTTTGTGTGATAGCTTATTGGATTCGGAATGACGTCTAGAAAAATGTTCTAAAAGCGTGTATTAGCACATAAAAAATTGCAAAAGTTATAAACAATTTAAAAAAAGGAAAAAATGGCTTTTCGTTTTTTGCCAATATTTCATAAATTATTGATATTTAAGAAATTTCAAATAAAGATTCTGAAAGAAGAGGATATTTCCAATAAAAAACTTTCTGCTCTCGGAACTCTATCTTAATTATTTATAATTTTAATTTAATGCTGAATACAGTATCTCTATTTTCGACCATTTTCAACGTGTCGACTAGACTAGAAGGACGTAGGGCCTAGCAGACTTGCCGCCCGCCCGGCCCGGAGCCTCGCAATGGGTAAGGCCGCCTCTGCTTGCAACACAAGGAGATTGGGCTCCAATAGAATGGAGGAACCTGTAACAGAGATTCGGAGACGCACACAATACAAACACAAATGTCCATTCTTTGATAAAAATCTGTACGGACTGTTGTAATACTTGTAAGCAGTTGCCATGATGATAACGAACTCGTTATCGCTAGCGCAACTGCCACTTTCTGTGACTACTCATTCTGTTCATGTATTTACTGTTTTCACTATACAAATGCCTCGTCATTTATAAATGAAAAAAAGATTGGAGCTTAATCAAAGTTCTCAAACAAAGTTAACCCCCTTACTTCCGATTAAGATCTTTACGGTCTTTTCAGGGCCGTTTTGAATCACAACCTCTCAATACATTGTTTTAGGGAAAAACTTACATGACTTATTTAAGATTCCGCACATTTGTGGGAACTGAACCCTAACGAAATCAAGCTATTATGTGAAATAATCAAGTCTTTCTGTCGAGATAATTTAGTCTAAAATTACAGAAATTTAGTTGAGCTAAAGACAGTAAATACTTAAATACACATGAATATTCAGTTGTTGACGACACAAATCTGGATTTCTGTATCAATCTATCAAATAATCTTTGACGACGCTTTGGCGCAACAGTCACAGCACTGGTTTGTGGGTGTTGCTTTTTTTTCGACAAATAAAAAACCGTGCTTTGCCCTTTAGCACTTTATGATTAGCAGCGACGGCATGCTTTTATCGGTGCTCTCTAGCGAGAAAAATCACAATTATACTTAATAATAATACTTATATATATATTCGTTTTAAACATGATAGTATTTAAATACTAAAGTGAACTCTTTTTAGGGTTCCGTACCCAAAGGGTAAAAACGGAACCCTATTACTAAGACTTCGCTGTCCGTCCGTCCGTCCGTCCGTCCGTCCGTCCGTCCGTCCGTCCGTCCGTCCGTCTGTCACCAGGCTGTATCTCAAGAACAGCGATAGCTAGACAGTTGAAATTTTTACAAATTATGTATTTCTGTTGCCGCTATAACAACAAATACTAAAAACAAAATAAAATAAATATTTAAGGGGGGCTCCCATACAACAAACGCGATTTATTGAATATTTTTGCTTAATATCAATAAATGGTAACAGGTAGGCACTTGAAATATTCACAAAATATTTAATTGTATGTTTACTTTATTAATAAATAATAAAATTAAACTTAAATAAAAAGTATTTAGGGGGCTCATACAACAAAAGTGACTTTTATGCCACTTTTTGCCCGATACTAAAATCAATGTACCAACTGTTGTTTACATAGCCAATGGTGCGGAACCCTTCGTGCGCGAGTCCGACTCGCACTTGTTATTTAAGACAAAACGTGCTTTTCAGCGAGACAATTTTCTATATTTATGTTCGTACTTTAGTCGGTATTAAGGTTAATTTAATACATTCTGTAGTATACTTAGTATCAGCATTGCAACCGTGCAAAGCCAGGACGGGTCACGAGTTAAATATACGTATTTTAGGATAGTTACATTCTGTGAAGTACAATGGTTGGACTACTGGCTATTTAGCCATTTCGTCCAGAAAACGCAAGTAAAGGAAGAAAAAATCAAAATTGAAATCTACCATTAAATATATTATGTTTTTAGTCAGTGACAGTACATACCTGCAGCGGTAATGGTGAGTGTAGTAATCTTTCCACAGAATCGATTATTATCTACCAAATTTGTACTGAGTATTTTCACTTAGCGTCAAAGTTCACATACGACTTTTGTTTTTAATGTAAGTCACATTGAATAATAATTACGTTGTTTTTATTTTTATTCGTACTTTTTATAGCGAGTTTTATGGATATATTAGTTTCAGTAACTCTAGATAAATATATAAACACCTTATACTCGACTGCCTTCAGTAGTACGATTTTTCATGCGTGGTACAAAAACAAGAGCAAATGCGTAACTATACGATACATAAGTACATTGATATGTCTCAAAAAAATATTTGTCGCGACTAAGATCAAATCGACGACTATTGTAACAGACAGTTACATTAACTACTGCGCCAATACAGCGTTGAATAACGTGGCTAAATAGAAATTTATAAAAATAAGTTAAGTTAAGAACTACTATTAATTTAAAGTTCCTCTGAATTTTATGGTTTAACAAAACTAAATTGGTCGTAAAAAATAGCGACGATCTATTAATCTAGCGCAAACGGAAACAAATGTGGACACACTTAACTTTTCACTAGAAGCTTTTAATATACTAACGCGAGCGTAAAGAGATTGCAATGTTTCTTAATTTCTTTTCATAAAATATTATGTCGGAATACAATAAAATATCTAAGTATTTTTTTACACTTATTATCAATCAGTAAAAACATAAAATAGAAAATATACTCAAATAATATAAAAATCCATTACATTAAAAGTCTGCGGTGTATTAAGTACAAAATAATTATAATATTATGTATATTGAATATTTTTTTATAAAAGATTGATTATTACGTGTTTTACTTACATTATTTTTTACGTGTCTCTATTTTCACTAAAATCATCTCTCATTCAAACATAAGTATGGACGAAATTTGTAAAACATTTTGTTTTTATACAACTAGTTCGGCAAACAAGGGTAGGTACGGCTCACCTGACAACAAGCGATTACTGTAGCCTATAGACGCGTGCAACACCACAAGCATCGCAAGCACGTTGCCTACTCTACTCATAATCACCCCAGGAGCTTTGGTCAAATTACTCACCACAGGAACACAACACTGATTGAAAGCAGTATTATTTCGCTATGATCTTCTGTAAGGTCGAGGTACATCCCTAGTCGGGCTGTTAAACCTTAAATCCTCAAACGTAATTTAGGCTATATATAAAACATTACTCTACTACTCATATACAAACAGTAACATGACAAATAGATATTTAAATTACCCTACCGAAGTTAAACAAGAAAAACAACGCTTTCAGACACGCCTACACTATAGAATAAGTGACCACTTAGGTAAATGACTCAATTTGGTTCCAATTAACTTTTCATATCCAGGTACTATTTTATTCGAGTGGGGTCTAATGGAAAGTTTACTAAACCCTCCATAATTATTACTGTTAACCGGATTGTATTAATATGTTTTTTTTATTTATATGGTAAATTGACGTATTGGGATATAATTTTATTGATGAAATATTTGTAATAGTTGTCTGTGAACGATTTATTGAAAAGGTTATGGTGTGATATAATATAAATAATACAAGTGGAAACTTTGCTGGCTTAAATATTCTTACTATTTTTGTGATATAATTGTATTGTGTCTGATGTTTGTTTCCCAATAAAATAAAAAAATAAAATAAAAAGTTTTTTTCAGTAAACTTAAAATCTCATGTTCGATTGTTTTGATTATATTTGTCGGCGCTCTAACTGGGTTATACGTTTAGGGTTCGGCGGAGAAAAATGATAATGTCGGAGACTGAGTGACACGGTGTATATTGAGTAAAATAGTACAATCAATATTGAGTAGTATAAATGAACCGCCTCGGACCGTGGTTACGCGTGTACTCCTCGAGAGCTGGGAGCTTTCTTTATTCGAAACAGTCTAACGGTCGAAGTGTCGGTTCATTTACAAAAGATACAAAAAGCAAATTCACAAAACAAAAAAGACAATTATATTACATTGAAACAATGGACAGAGTTATAATCATTAAACTATAAAACCATTGATCACGACAAATAACACAGAAAGAAATTAATAAACAATTAAATAATAAACATTAATGTAGACAATGTCGGTGTTAGAAAAGAACTAAATACAATAGGTACTATAATAAAATAGAATCTGTAGAAATATGAATACAAAGCGATTATAAAATTAGCAGTTGTAAAAGATATTTCTAACAATACTATAATTGTAAATACGGTAAAGAACAAAAACAATACATAACATAATAGCCTTATAATAAAACATGCCGTGAGAAATTACTTACTACCTATGTGCTTGGGTAATATAAGGCGTATGTGGAATTGTCGCCACATATTAAAATATTTTTAAAGTTTCTTGCGAGTTTTTCTCTGCAGAATCTACATTCCGAATCGGTGGTAGCTTTATTTTTATAAAAATAATAATAACTTTAAAATTTTCATTTGTAAAATGACGATTCGAAAGTGCTTTTGAAGAATGATCGAACAAAGTTTTTTTAGATATTGATTTGACACACGCAGTTGCCAAGAATTAAATTTCCACGCGAACGAAAACGCGGGCAATGGGTGTAGTAAAATCCTGTTTATTACCTACCAATATGTTTTACATTTGTCCAATGAAACCGCTCTACACATTATTATTAATTCTACCCTTGGCGTCTTTAAAAACATAACACACCCTCTTAAAATACAAAACTTTATTGCGTTACGCGAAAATAAACATCTTGTTTTCTAATTTGCGTAAAATTATATGAAACTTTCCTTCAAGTTGACGGTACTAAAGTTCATTATTTTAATTCATTCTGTAATATGTACATTTGTTTTGATTATTTTCAATTATATTTATTTGATAAAACAAATGAGTTTGTTTAAAAGCGTTTCTATAGGAGTTACCAACTCAATTTGTATATTTTCATTGCGTAAAAAAATAAAACCAGCCTAGTCCGGGCTGGACTCACTAACAATATATTTTTTATTAATATAGTTGTGTATGTAGAGACGAATCGATAGGACCTAAAGCCTTACGGAGGCATACCCCAAGTTACAAAAATGTTTCTGAAATGAACCATCCTAAAATGGCCACGGCACAACTCACAACAACTATTTAAGCTACGCACCTTATAATTCCAAAATGTTCACTTCGTATTATTTGAAATAATTAAATAAATTACAAGGCATATAATCTTAAGAATATTGTATTTTAATTGAGGAGTTTAATTAAAGGAGAATTTCATCACGTACCGTCTCAGTCACGCTACACTGAATGTAAATGCCTCGTTAAATACATATGTATAACGTTGCGTACAGACGGGTGTAGTACGGTGTAATGTAACGCGTAACAATTGTATTGCGAATGCCTAGCGTATAATATTATGTACGTCTGCGAGCATTCTACCGTACAAAAGTTTTATTATGAAGATTCAGCAGTGAAGATGTTAAAACTGCTTTAACTTGAAGTAATATTGTGTTATTTACAGGTCATTATTACAGTCACTGTAGTCTCCCTACGTAATATTATAGGTACCTACATATATATTATTTTTGGTGAACATAAACGAAAGGTAATGTTAACATAGAGTAGCTGATGATAAGTAATTATCTTAGCTTGCAAAATCAAAAACATCACATGCGTGTTGTCAACTCTAACATTTTCACACATATTAAAAAAAAATTACATCCATTAATTTATGTAAATTTTGGTTTGAATCTGTGTTTACTTTTATAGTTGGCTGAGAGAAGATTAGAAATAAATGAGACAGTGTTCGTGCATGTAATTACAACTATAAGTTCAAATGTTCAATAAATTTTGATAAATAATCCACAAGTCTGAACGCAGCGTAAAGTTTTGACAACTTGACTTAGGTACTTCAGAATTACTTAGGAATGTATTTCATCAAAACTGCCTTATATTACCATCTGTGTGATGTATTGGTGTTATTAGTTACATAAATAGACAGTTATGGAACAGTAAATATGAAACGTTGAACATACCTTTATTTACTTAGTTGATATATTAAGATAGTAATATAATGAAATATCAAGTAAGCACCTGTTTCCATAAGGTATTATTAAACGGTATTAATTTTAGCTCTAACTCACTACTGGCAAATATGCTAACTATTAATTTTAAAGTAACTTATGTTTAAGACGATATTAAAATATATGTACATTTGAGTGTATTCGTCAATATGAAATGTCATCGCAGCAGTGAGAATAAAATTGTGTATCTAAACTATTACAAACAGGAAAGATTTATTTTGTGTCTCGTAATGTTGTTGTTGGGTAGCTTTGATACTTGTCAAGCATGAGAGAAACGTTAAACAAATAATATCAGTACCATTAGTGCCATATAGGAGATTTATCATATACTAGCTGACCCGGCGAACGTCATACAGCCTAACAATCGATTCTTTAATTTTTTACTTTTTTTAATACTTATCCTTCCCGGAACCCCTCCACTAACACTTAAACTTTATGGTTGATTTTGAATTGACTTTTAGATTTTAGTCTAAATTGACTTTTAGATATTATTATGCATCTTTTGTATGGGAATATAGGAAAGTGTTGTTTTTAGACTTTTTCAGGCAATTTTTTAAATTTTTCTCTCCGTAAGAACCATCCTCGTACTTCAAGGAATATTATTAAAAAAGAATTAGCGAAATGGGTTCAGCCGCTCTCGAGATTTGCGCTTAGCAACACATTCAGCGATTCATTTTTATATATAGAGAGATAGAGATATATATAGAGATTACACGATTATCAACAAATCAAAAAGTATAATTCTGCATAGTACATATTTTGTAGGACTAGACTTTTTTTATTCAACTAGGACGGCAAACAAGCGTACGGCTCACCTGATGGTAAGAGTTTACCGTAGCTTGTGGAGTTGGAATCATATCCAGGACAGTCGTCATCAACGTTCGCATAGTAACATCAGAACTGTCTTCAACAACAACAACAACAACAACAACAACAACAACAACAGATACAAGTAATTATAGTCTAGTCATAATCATCACGCGGTTTTAATAGCTGATAATGCCTAACTTTAGCAATGAGGCTTTCGTTATGACCTAAATTGCCCTGCTGTATCTGAAAATTAACCGGTCATAGCCAAACTTCGTTTAGTTCAAGAGGGTACAAGATTTGTAATTATTTTGAGTCTCATGAACTTCGAGAGATGATTCTTAACTTGTGTATAAGCGAGCTCATGTCAGATTTAATGTTAAGGAATGAAAATTGGAAAATGAAAATAGTATACAGCGATATTAATAACTTAATTTGAAAAAAAAATAGAAATAATCTAAATATTTAATGATTTTATAATACCTTCATGCTTCAGTCTGTAACATCCTACCGCTGGGCAAAGGCATCTATCTACATATAGGAGAAGGATCGGAGCTTAATCTATTTAACATCACAAAATACCTTATTTTGCACTTTTTTATTCCTGTTTAAAGTAAAATATGACATTTAATTATCGATTACAGATAAGGTCGATAGCTTCTATGACGATTGTGCCCAAATTCTATCATAAGTAACCAAAATTTTTTATTAAAAACGAATGTGATTTAGACAAGTGTTCCGCAAAGTGTGTACCGCGGCACACTGGTGTACCGTGGGCGTTAATTGGTGTGCTCGGAAAAATAAGGGTATCTTATAAACTTATTTTAAGTAAATCGTTTCGATAATTAAGAAATAAATGTTGATTATTATTACTTAAAAAATGATTTTTAATTTGTGGTGCACCTCCAAAAATTTATCTTTTCCTAGGTGTACCTTGAACACAAAAAGTTTGCGGAACACTGCTTTAGACCACACGACTGAACTAAAACTTCATTAGCTCCTACAGTAATATACGAAACATAACTCTCTCTCTCTCTCTCTCTTGCTATCTTCACTAACTTTTATCAGCCTCTCAACTTGCGTTCGCCACGTTCGATCACACTTTACGTAACGCTCTCGTCACGCATACACCAGTTAACTTCCCAAGTCAAGTGTATGTAAAAAAGTTTTACTTCAAAAATAAACATAGATTAAACTGGCCCTAAATTATTTGCTTACCAGTAAAGACAATTAACTTTAAGTCACGTCGTATTATATTAACATTAACAGTATGGACTAAAAGCAAATAAGTCATCGAAGAAGTATCACACTGCTGAACGGAAACAAAATATTGCAATTGCATGTAACGATAGAGTTTCATAGCTAATGGTTTATGAAACATCAGTTTTCTAGCTTTCGTGACTAAAGTCTATCAAGGAAATGGCATCGTAAAGCAACAATGTATGTGTCATCTTTAATACTACATGACTGTGTCTATAAAGATAAATTGTAATTTTAAACGTATGTCCATTTCACTTAAAGTTATGATATCTGTGTGAATGTAATATTGTTTTATATTGTCTGTATTCACTGTATAATAGAAATTAGATTTTCTTTTAATTAAATTTTCAATGAAATTAAGATAAGACACACGTTATAGGTACGTTGTCTCCGTATCTTTAATACGTACATTGTCTTTTTATGCTGTACTTACAAATATTCAGTACTACTAACTCACTATGTGTAACGAGAAACCGGAGATTCCTTACTAGGTTTTAATTACAGTCCAAACTAGAAAGTAACTTTTAGAAAAATTTGTATTAGAAAAATTATCGTAATAAAATCAAAATTGATATTAATTACTAATAGGAAAATATAAAATGAAAATATCCGTTAATCTAGACGAATCTTCCTGGAATCTTCGTATACAAGTGTGACACACGTGTCCGAGATCGTAATTCAACACTAGACCGCTAAAAGCTAATTGAAATATCTAATAATACGCCACGTTGCTATTCTGATTGACGGGTTTCTTTGTAACCGATATCGTTTTAACGACGTGAAGTTACAGTGCGTTAAATTGTTAAGTTACAATAGGGTTTTTATTAATAACTAGCTGACCCGACAGACGTTGTCCTATCTTAACTATGAATATTGAATTCGAATTGGTATTGTCTACGAAATTTTGGTTTTTAATTTCTTTTTTCTTTTTTTTTGTATTAAAACCTTCCGCGGGCCCTAAGGAACATACAAAAAATAAATTAGGCGAATTGGTCAAGTTTAGCAACATTCATTTTTATTTATATAGACATCATGCTGACATTTTGTGTTCTAAGGAAATCTTGACTTTAAAGAAGACTTCATTGATTTTATAATGTAACAAGCTATACTCGTGACTTTATTCGTAAAGACACATTCTAACTCGTCGCATTTTGAGTCACTCCCCTTAGCTTTTTACTATGCTAATAAGGTATCAGTGAAGTACTTATAAACAACTAGCGACCCGCCCCGGCTTCGCACGGTTGCAAAAATGATCAGTGTTTCTCTACTATATTATGCATTTATTATACATATAAACCTTCCCCTTGAATCACTCTATCTATTAAAAAAAACTGCATCAAAATCCGTTGCGTAGTTTTTAAGATCTAAGCATACATACAGACAGACAGACAGACAGCGGGAAGCGACTTTGTTTTATAATATGTAGTGATAGCGATACTTTTAACTTTCTATATGGTTGTCGCAATTTACCGTACACTTCTCCTGATGGTAAAAGGTATGCAAGCTTCAACTTTGACCAGCTTGACGGACTGGCTTATCTCGGAGCGGATGACCCCTGATGGGTAAAAGCTACCGCCTATCGACACCTGCAACATTTGGAGCATCACATCGCTACCGATCGTAGCCCCACCATCAACACAACACATCGCTAGGCCTGGAGTAACCTGGCTGCTTTATTGACCACAAGAACACAAAACTATTTGTGAGAATTATTTGGCTGTGATTTTCTGTAATATTGAGGAACTTCCCTAGTCGGGTTGACCAATACAAAAACTTTTTAATTTTTTTTTTTTGAGCTATTAAAAATATAAAAATCTATTAAAAATCTTACGATTCACGATCACGATTCAGCCTGTAATATCTCACTGTTGGGCATAGGCCTCTTCCCCATGTAGGAGAAGGATCGGAGCTTAATCCACCACGCTGCTCCAATGCGGGTTGGCGGATATATTCCCTACTATGAGTAACGATCGCTATCAGTTGTACATGATAACAACCGGGACCGACGGCTTAACGTGCTCTCCGAGGCACAGTGGGGAGACCCACAAGGACTGCACAAACACCCAGACCACGGTAAACATCTGTATGGATTAAAAATCTTGCTGTTTACTATCTCTTTATAATAATACTCATCATTAACTTATTTCAACATAAGTCAACATTTACATATATATATCTATAGTTTTCATGAAGAGAAAAATTTATTTCCGAATAAAACTGAAGGCAACACGTGAACAATATCGAATCAAAACATAGTCATTTAAACATTTAGGTACTTTACAGCTTATATATATCAAACAACAGCTAATCAAGATTGATTTCAACAACATTAAAAGGCTTCCCGGTGTCGGTGAGGTTATTTATGTTAAACCGTAATCCCAAAGCCTATTGAGAAAATGGATAGACTTTTCGGAGGTAAATATCGGTTTTCGGTGTTTTATGTTTATTTATACGACTAATAAAGACGTTTTTTCTATATTGATATATTGAATTTAATTACATAATATAGTCTATGATAATTTAGTTTAGTTTGTGACAAAAAAAACGTCAGAGCTAATTGATAAAGAATTTAAAAAAAGAAAGTTTTTACTATCAATAAATTGCAATACGTCAACTTTTAATTAAAATGACAGGTTTTTTTACAGATCACCTCGCATCGCTAGACTGCGGGCTGGCCGATATGTTCCCATACTATGAGTAACGATCGCTATCAGGTATTTATAATAACAACTGGGACCGACGGCTTAACGTGCTCTCCGAGGGACGGTGGGGAGTGGTAGGGGTGTTTGTGCAGTCCTTGTGGGTCTCCCCACCGTGCGTCGCAGCGTCGGAGAGCAAGTTAATCCGTCGGACCCGGTTGTTATCATGTACACCTGATAGCGATCATTACTCATAGTAGGGAATATATCCGCCAACCGGCATTGGAGCAGCGTGGTGGATTAAGCTCCGATCCTTCTACTACATTCGAAAGAGGCCCATGCCCAACGGTGGGATATTATAGGCAGAATCGTGATCGTGACACTAAATAAAAATCTCGTAAAGTAACAGGCATACTTCAGGAAATCCCGGAATATGAAGCGTGAATTTTAACACTTAGGTACAGACAGATCTTAAACTGAATACATATTATATTTTCATTTTATAAAATTTCGACTTTAGTATTCAATAACTATTCTTTATACTTTTGCAGTTGTAATTTACGTGCCTTGTATAAATTCGAAAAGAAAATAAGATCTTATTCACGATAGGGTAAAAACGCCCTGGAAAAAACCCCTGACGATATTAGAAAGAAAATTGATTTTCTGTCACAGTCAGTTGGCAGGCCCCAAC
Source organism: Melitaea athalia (assembly GCA_905220545.2). NCBI lineage: Eukaryota > Metazoa > Arthropoda > Insecta > Lepidoptera > Nymphalidae > Melitaea > Melitaea athalia. Next base: position 4,390,410 of record HG992179.1, read on the forward strand.
TAACAAAACAATAACTGCAATATATTGTATCACACAACCGAAATAGAAAAATATTTCAACCCATTATCTTTTATGGCAGCAAATATATGAAATATAACTTACTGTGACCACAAATAAAACTGTAGATTATATTCAAAATGTATTTCTTGATAAATGCGATCAAAGAATCTTCCATATCTCATTCTAACCCTTTCTTTGAGGCTAACGAAAAAAAATGTAACAAAATATACGTCGCGTGAGAAACGTCACGTAAGCGCTTAAAGCGCTACCGACGAACGAATAGGACCGATAATATATTTTGATTGTCAAGAAATATTAATACTACTAGTAGCGGGGTCTGTAAAGAACTCGCTATAGACGGCGCCAAGGTTTGCTTAAAAACCAAAATAATCATATCAAGAATTTCGACCCAGCTTGATGTGGATCCATAGCTCAGTTGACAGAGCGCTGACACGGCACGTCAGAAGACGCGGGTTCAAATCCCGCTGGATCGAAAAATTTTGATATGATTTTAAAAATGTTATTTTGGTACCTACAGTAGGTATATGTACCGTGTATTATACATCCATATGCATTTAGTAAAAAGCGGTTATTTTAATATTACAAACAGACACTCTAATTTTATTTATTTGTATAGATTTTCTTGTGGTTGTCGTATTTCGAAATTAAAGAAGACATGTCATTCTACATCATACTTTTGTATAATATTCAAATATTTGCGTTCAAATTTCATACTGCGGTACATGTAAATGTTGGCAGATAAATCTTGGAGGAATATCTGTCATGGCTAAAAAGCGAACAATGTAATATTTCTTAAGTTCTATTCTATTTCATTCGAAAAGATTTTATTTTTAGCGTACGAGAACATTGTTCCAATATGACAAAAGATTAATATTAATATCAGACTCCGATTATCCTAAAATTGACGTAACAAGTATGTCTTGAGTGATCGATAAAATTAATCTTTATCACTATCTTTTTCATACTGAAATTTACTATCTATACTAATATATAAAGCTGAAGAGTTTGTTTGATTGTTTGTTTGTTTGTTTGTTTGTTTGTTTGTTTGTTTGAACGCGGTAATCTCTGGTTCTACTGGGCCGATTTGAAAAATTCTTTCAGTGTTAGATAGCCCATTTATCGAGGAAGGCTATAGGCTATGTATCATCACGCTAAGACCAATAGAAGCGGAGTCCACGCCGACGAAGTCGCGCGCAGAAGCTAGTTTAAATATAAGGAACTACACTTTTCGGCCTAAAATACATTTCTACTATGACTATTTTTTTTTTTTTTTTTTTTTATGTTACTAAGTCGACAAACAAGCGTACGGCTCACCTGATGGTAAGTAACTACCGTAGCCTATAGACGCCTGCAACACCAGAAGTGTCGCAAGCGCGTTGTCGACCCTATCCCCAATGATCCCCCCAGGAGCTCTGGTCACCTTACTCACCAACAGGAACACAATACTGCTTGAAAACAGCATTATTTAGCTGTGGTCTTCTGTAAGCGAGGTACTACCCCAGTCGGGCTGCTCCATATTTTGAGCAGGTTTCCTGCTGTGCCCTACCTCAGTTAAAAAGTATATAAGTAAGTAAGTAAGATAAGTTTTTAGTTATCATTTTTTTGGAATCATCTATGAACATTTTTAATGGTTAATTAATATATTATTAAACAATAATCACTTATTTTAACAATTGGAAAATGAGATACCTACTCAGTAACATAGATAGGGATATGAAAAGATAGGTCATATTTTTAAATGTGACAAAGTACCACAGTTTTTGGGAAAAATATTTATAACTAGATGGCCCGGTGAACTTCATATCACTTACGTATATTTGTAAATATTTGACAACCAATTGACAACGTTTTTGACAAAAGACATTAAATTATTTTCCTTTTCGTTTAAACCTTCCCTGAACTTCCACAAACATTCCAAGATGAAAATTATCCAAATTGGCCCAGCCATTCTCGAGTTTTAGCGAGACTAACGAACAGCAATTGATTTATATAATTATATATATAGACTAGCTGACCCCGCAAACGTAGTTTTGCCATATATGTTATTAACCCCCGTAACCCCCTCTTGTGGGTTAAATTTCATAAAATCCGTTCTTAGCTGACCTCTACTCGGCGAAAGAAATATTCCTACCAAATTTCAAGTCTCTACGCCTTATGGTTCCAGAGATATCGTGATGAGTCAATGGGTTTAAATCTCTTTTAATATAGGTATATAGATTTTAAAATCTATCTAATGCAAGCCATTATTGTGTTTATCTATTATGTATAATTCTAATTCTCAAAATAATTACAATATAAATGGTAATAATATTTAAACGAAATTGATGGATCTACGACGACGTTACAGAAAAAGATGTGTGGATTTAGACGCGCTGTATTTCATGCAAGATATTACCAATTTTATAATAAACACACGTTTTTTGAAAGAGTAACTGGAGTTTCTTGCCGATTCTACTCTGCAGAATCTACATTCCGAATCGGTGGTAGCTTTTATTTTAACTATAATTAATTAATTGAGTCAAAAAAATTATTTTGTAAAATGACGAATCAAAAGTGCTTTAAAGGCCTATTTAAATAAAGTAATTAACACGCTTTTATTGATTTATTGATTGATTCGTTTAGCAACCAATTCCATTTGAATCTTCTGTACCTACCTACTAAACCTGTAGGAATAAGGACCTTTTAGTTTAATCTGCTACGCTACTTCACTATAGGAAAGAAAGAAACTGTTGCTTTAAATTGTTATTTTATACATTTAGTAACTGAAATAAAAGGTGGGTATAAAAATTTATGAAAACGTTTAATATATTTCCCCTGTAACATATTTTCATTTATAAATGAATTTCAGCTTAATTTCAATTTATAATTTTATTTAACCGACTTCAATTTATTTCTGCTTTGCATAAAGCAACGGCAGGTACAAAGGACTAACAAAATGAAATCATTACGTTTTAATATCGTTGATCAGAGTAACTTGCGCTTAATCCTGAATGTTAACCCCGCATTGGCCTACAAATAACTCATTTTATAGTTCATTTACGAAAGAATACAAAGATTTTATCACGGCTTAGTTGTTACGGTATGAAAATTTATTGGAGAGTTGATTTACACTGTATGGGTTCGTAAACGTTAAAGTTCGACAAGCGATACAGCGATTACGTAAACTTCAAATTTATCAATTAAGTAATTGTTATAGTACATAATATGATACTAAGAGTATATATTTGAGACAAATATTGCACGATATTAGTACTTTAAAATTATCAAATTTAAACTATAAATAAATTGTAGGTACTTAAAAATGTATTTTATACCTATTTTAATTTACAGTTATTTATACAAAGGAACTCTAAAGTATATGTTTATTTTTTAATCTCCATTGGGAACAGTAGTTGGGTCGAGTGGTTTTGCGGTATATGTTCGCAAAACTTTTAGTTTGAGTTTTATAAAAGCCTAATTGGTTAGTAACGGAATTTCAAATACTTCAAGATATACCTATTATTAGCCACATTTTTAAATGTCGTTTAAATTTTACTTATAATAGTAACATTGATAAATAGGTGTTATTAAAATAATGTTTACTTTATGAGAAAATAGTTACAGAACAAAAGCACATTGAGTTATATGTTTTTTTTTTATGTAACTAGGTTGGCAAACAAGCGTACGGCTCACCTGAGACCGTAGCCTATAGACGCCTGCAACACCAGAAGCATCGCAAGCGCGTTGCTGACCCTATCCCCAATCCCCCCCCCCAGGAGCTCTGGTCACCTTACTCACCAACAGAAACACAATACTGCTTGAAAACAGTATTATTTAGCTGTGCTTAGTGAGTAATATGTTTCCTAGGATATTCAATTCTACTAAAAATTAACATTGCTAGGACTACTTACTGATTTATGAGCAAAGTAGCGAGCAATAAGAAATGGTTTAAATAATAATTATTGCAATGAGTATTTTATTAAGTACTAGCTTCTGCGCGCGACTTCGTCGGCGTGGACTCCGCTCCTATTAGTCTTAGCGTAATGATATATAGCCTATAGCCTTCCTCGATAAATGGGCTATTTAACACTGAAAGAATTTTTCAATTCGGACCAGTAGTTCCAGAGATTACCGCGTTCAAACAAACAAACAAACAAACAACCAAACAAACTCTTCAGCTTTATAATATTAAGTATAGATGATAAGGTATAATTGTTTATTTTTTCTGTGGTTTTTAATGTTTCCTACACCTCTTAAAGTCGAATGGCAGATAAGGCTCTATGGTTTTCAGCTTTCAATCCGCCTTTTGCGTACAATTCTGTATACTTGTATAATAAAGTTAAACAAAAAACCTGTGTGGTTTTATGAAACCACGGTAAAAGTGAAACTTTTTTTCACATTACAGACATTTAACTAAAAAAAATTGGAATAATATTCCATTAAGGGTATAAAAATCGCTTTATCAATCTTACCGCGTGCGTGGCCGACCGTCACGAGACATGCAACACACAGACGAAAAAGTTTGAGACAATGTAATTAAAGTTTCACTTTAATAAACTACTCGAAGCAAGTATTCGTGAAAGACTTTTAAACTGTAGGTACAACTGCACTTGAAAATGTAACTCAATTAAACAGCGAGTAAGCGGTCTGAAAAATGGCGCAACAAGACATACAGGAATTAATGTAAACATAATTAAAATTGTTCAACATATTCTCTAGGAACTTAGCGCTCCCACACACGAACGGCACGTTGCCAACGGCAGAGGTCGACGGCAGCCGTCGACTGCCGTCGAGCGCCGTCAGCGGCAGACGACTGCAGCCGTTGACTGCCGTCGAGCGCCGTCAGCGGCAGCCGTCGACTGCCGTCGAGCGCCGTTGGCGGCGCGCCGTTGGCTGCAGTCCGCTGCCGTTGAGAACATGCCGCTCACACGTCGGCTCTCTTAGTAAAGGAGCCAGTTGCAAAATGAATTCCGAAGAAGAAACACTGTTATTGTTTTTACTTCGTCGCCGCCGAGAAAAACGAAAAATAAAAACACGTTCAGTCTATTCGTAAAAGAATTTTTAAAATCGGTCCAGTAGTTTTTGAATTTGTTCATTACAAACGAAAATCCAAAAATAAAAATCTTTCCTCTTTATAATATTAGCATAAATATAAATAATAAAAAGGTATAAGTTATTTAGATTATTTGTTTAATGAGATCAACATCATTTATCACCATTTTAAGTTGAAACAAAATACAAGTACTACCTATAGGAACAATAATACATAATAATTATTAGTTACTTCTATTTTAATAACAATGATTTAAAAAAAATCAAAATCAACTTATAATAAACCGACCATTTTTTTTAAACATGTTTTTTTACTAACTCATTATTTTAAATTTTTTTTTTAATTTTTATAATTATTAATTCAATCTTGGCGAGATATTGAACTTTTTAAAATAGCCGTCAGCTCATCAAAAGAAGCAATGGACATCCGAAAATAATTGAAAAACTTTTGCTCGTTTCTTCGTAAAAGTGGATAGAGTGTAAAAAAATGCCCATCTTGATCTCTATTGATTAGTATTTCTTGAACCCACACCGAACGTGTTTTTATTTTTCGTTTTTCTCGGCGGCGACGAAGTAAAAACAACAACAGTGTTTCTTCCTCGGAATTCATTTTACAACTGGCTCCTGTACTAAGATAGCGTCGACGTGTGAGCGGCATGGTCTCAACGGCAGAGGACTGCAACCGACGGCGCGCCGCCAACGGCGCTCGACGGCAGTCGACGGCTGCCGCTGACGGCGCTCGACGGCAGTCAACGGCTGCAGTCGTCTGCCGCTGACGGCGCTCGACGGCAGTCGACGGCTGCCGTCGACCTCTGCCGTTGGCAACGTGCCGTTCGTGTGTGGGAGCGCTAAGTGTTGTTGCAGCGAAAAATAAGCGAGGGAGACTTAACTCGTTTTTCGTGTATTTAATTATAAGTTTCGTTACAAAAGTATTATATTTAATCTGGGACCGGTTGAGTTCGGACTTTCGGATAGTTTAACAATACATATATGTAGTAATAACAAATAAATTGGTTTTTCATTCTATTTCTTTTCGCAGGTCAAACATGACATTTTTTCCTTATCTTAATTATTTTGATTGTTGGTTTTTCCAAAATGAAGTTTTAAGTCTTTTGCCATAACTATTCGACAGTCTTGTTAGTGATATATATATTTTTCGCTTCATTTATAAAATCAAAATCAAAAACAACTTTATTCAAATAGGCCCCAAAAGCACTTTCGAATCGACATAATCATAATCTTGACATATATCTATTATATTAAATAATGATTAACCGGCATCTTTCTTTTGTATACCATAATATAGTAAAAACATATATATTTTTTATATTATAATGATTAGTCGCACTATATCTGCAACAGAAAATAACATGCTTCAAAACTTTATAATACATTTTTAATTAATACAAGTCCTCAAGTGAAGATCATCGCGCAGAAAACCAAGCAAGTTGATATACTTAATTTGTTATCAAAGGCGCTTGGCATATTCATACGAGATGAATGAGTTCGTGCGTACGCATTGTCTGGGTGAAAGTTACTTGATGTACACTTCTACTCAACCTTATGTAGGTACATCTATATTGTATACTAATACTCGTATTATAAAGAGATAAAGTTTTTAACTTTGTTTGTTTGTAGGGGGTAATCTTCGCAAATAGTGATCCAATCTGGAAAATTCTTTCATTAACAGAAAACTACACTATTCAGGAGTGACAAAGGCTATATTTTATTGTTATTGAACAAAAAATTCAGTGAAAAATGATAGTATAGGTAAATCAAGTCGGAGATGTGCGAAGGAGATGAAAATTTTGCATAACAAAAATAATTAACGCCTAACGTAGTGGGCACGGGTCGGCTTGTATAAAATATAGAGATTTAATTTTAGTGTCGAAAATGGTACCTATAAAAATTGCGAACGCGTCCTTTTTTTCAGGTTAACCTATTATGTTGTTTATTGAAGTTATACTTCTTTTGGCGCGTTAGGGAAAAATGATGAGAGTAAATTTTTACGATGCGAGCGCATACCGTCACAAAAAACCGACACCCTGAAGTTAGCTAGTTAACAAAGAAGAATCTTAACTAAAAGATCCTTAGGTAAATAAAAATCACACAAACCATTTATTCTTATTACAATTAGAACTATATACTAACTATTACAAGTACCGAGACCAAACGGATCGTAAATGTATTGTTCACCCTACAATATACTGACAACAAAGACAATATACATTTTATGAGGGTACCCGAAGAAAACTCAGAAACTGAGGGCGCCATTCTCTTAAATATAACAGGTGCAACTCCGAAGAAACGACGGCTCGAAACAAATGAAATACCCTCAATAATATTATCGCGATGAAACTCTTAACAAAAACAAGTGTGTGTGTCAATAGCAGCTTAAGCTTATAGAATAATGTAACTTTACGTAAATATATAATTTATTCCCTTATTAGTTTAGCGTTTGATATAAAAAGTCATTCTTTCAATTCTTTAATCAAGTATCTTTCGAAAATTTATCTAAATACAAGCTCACGCAACAGCATATGGCATGTTTAAAATTCTCTAGAAATACACTTCCGGTAAACAACCGAGCCATAAATTTGATTACATTTAATCATGTACGTGCAAAAATAATATATAGCAGTAGTTAGCAATATCACACTCGGTAATTATTTTGTACAAGTCAGAGGCGACAGGCGATTTGAACCAAAACTACGAAAAATTTCAATTCTATGCAGAATATTTATTTTTTTGCGAAAATTTTTATACCACTATTTATTAGTTTACTTTTAACCGACTTCCAAAAAGGTGGAAGATCTGAATTCGATTATATTTTTAAGTATGTTACCGCATAACTTTTTACTGGGTGTAGGTACCGATTTTGATGATTCTTGTTTTCATCGAAAGCTAATGTTTATCTTGTGATCCCGTTGATTTGATTGAAATTTGATCGAGATCTGATAACTAACTTTTGAGTAATTTTTGACACCGCATATTTACTTGACTATTTTTCTGTCTACCTACACTGTATTATTATTTGTCAATGTAATTTCGAGCAATAACAATTATATTAAACTATGTTTATATAAGTTTTTTTTTCACTTATTATACGAAAATTTAATACCTTTTAGCGGGTTTCATTTCATCAAGCTTTTTAAATCATATCAAATTTTTTCGATCGATTCGATTATGATTTTTATTTGGTTTTTAAGCAAACCTTAGCGCCGTCTATAGCGAGTCCTTTACAGCACTGTACTATTCAAAGTTTCATACAATGAATTCTTTGACAAGAGACGATACCGTGCTATTTTTAATTCGTATTATTTTTATTTTTTGTGATAGCCACACATTAGGAAATTATAAACATTTTAAATTATATCAAAATTGTTCGATCCAGCGGGGTTTGAACCCGCGCCTCCGACATACCGTGTCAGCGCTCTGCCAATTGAGCTGTAGTAATTTGCGTGTAGTTATTAAATATATAGTTTAGTCTTTATTAAATGTGGCACTCACCGGGATAAATAAACGATAGTCCGAGAGTATCAATTCAGTTTATTATTGACACATTACACTATAATATATAGTTTAACACAGACACTACGAATATATATATTTAGAAGGTGCAGGAGAAAGTCTAAAGCACAGCGAAGGTTAACAGAAGAATAGTTAAGTAAGCGAACACAATAATTATAGAAAGAATGAAAGCGAAATAATTTTTATAGACAAGCAAAAACATAATATGAGCGTCGCGCGTCAGAGAATGATCGTGACTGGTGGCGCGGGCGGCTGCGCATACGCAGTACTCCGGCCGGCTAAACTGGTTTTTATAATAGTGTGGAGCGTGAAGGCTGTCGATATCCTTTGCATCGATAGGTCGATAGGATATCGACATGAGTAAAAAGGTTTAATGTATATTTGTGTGAATGTGTAAATATAGTGTGTTTATGTATATATGTGTGTACTATATAATTATATATATATGTATATATTTATTTATAATGTTTAATTATATAATGGGTAGGAGGATGCCTACACCACTCCCCTCCAGAGACCGTCATGGGCGATAAAAATCGGGGAATCTAACTTTACGCCCGTAACGCGTTACGTAATCGGGACGTATTACGGGAGTAGGAGGTTCGCTAGTAGCGTGATCGGATAACGTAAATGCCGGTTTAAGGCGGTCGATAGATACCGTCTTTTCTTTATTATTTAAAAGTATTTTAAATACTTTATCCCCTTGGCTAAGGACTTTATACGGGCCAGAGTAGGCGGGCTGTAGGGATCCACGTGGTGCGTCTTCGCGTAGGAAGACATGACTACACGTGGATAGCTCTTTGAAAACGAATATCCTTGGCTTGCCATGATTTGATGATGGAACGGGTCTTAAGTTCCGTACAAAATTTCTGAGTCGTGCAGAAAAATCTGTTATGTCCGTGGTACCGACAGAAGTTGGCACGAAAAACTCGCCTGGAAGTCTGAGGGGTTCCCCATAAACTAGCTCCGCTGAGGAAGCCTGCAGATCCTGCTTGAATGCAGATCGTACGCCTAGCAAGACCCAAGGTAGGGACTCTGTCCATCTGTCGTTGGCGTGGCACACTATGGCTGCTTTGAGCTGCCTATGGAAGCGCTCGACTAAGCCGTTGCAGGCGGGATGGTAAGCTGTCGTCCTTTTATGTTCGAATCCGGTCAGTTGTGCCAGACACTTGAACAGAGCTGATTCGAATTGAGTGCCTCGGTCTGTAACGATGTCCACCGGACAACCAAACCGAGCTATCCAGGTGGACAGCAATGCCTTTGCAACCGTTTCAGCTGTGATATCGGCAATCGGTGTTACTTCAGGCCATCGCGTAAATCTATCGACAGCTGTCAGGCAGTAGCGATATCCACACGAAGAAGGTAGTGGTCCCACCAAATCTATGTGGATATGCTTGAAACGGGCGCGGGGTAAATTAAAAGTGCCCAGCGGGGCAGTCACGTGACGGGTGACTTTGGCTCGCTGGCACTGTGTACATGCGCGTGTCCACTCCCTGCAGTCTTTGCGGATTCCTGGCCAAACGAAACGCTCAGAAACCAACTTGGCTGAGGCACTGGCACCAGGGTGACTCAGGGAATGTAGACTGGTAAATACCGATCTCCGGTGAATCTTTGGCACGTATGGCCTGGTAATCGGTGTACTGACGTCGCAGTACAGGGATACCGGACTACCAGGTACCTGCAATTTTTGCAGCTGCAGCGAAGAGCCCCCTTGTAAAAGGGTTTGCAACTCTGCATCGGAGATTTGACTTTCGGCTAATGACTCGAAGCTCGGTGGCGCTGCCAGTTCATCTATACGTGACAAGGTGTCAGCGACAACATTATCTTTCCCAGATATATGACGAATGTCCGTAGTGAACTGGGAGATAAAATCCAGGTATCTATATTGCCTTGGCGAACAGTTTGCCTTTCGTTCGTGAAATGCGAAACTGATCGGCTTGTGGTCTGTATAGATAGTAAAATGCCTAGCTTCAAGCATATGCCGGAAGTATTTGACGGCTTCATATACGGCCAGCAACTCTCTGTCATACGGCGAATATTTCGTCTGCGAAGGCGTTAGTTTTCGCGAAAAGAATGCCAGAGGTTCCCAAGCACCATCTCTAAATTGCTGTAGCACCGCTCCGATAGCTTTATCGGATGCATCACTTACTACCGCAAGTTTAGCTGAACATTCGGGATGGGCCAGAAGCGCTGCATTAGATAAGCTCTCCTTACAAGCGTTGAAGGCTGCCAAGCTGTCACCAGTGAGTGTAATTGGCTGAGAACCTTTAGCTGAACCTGTGAGCAGAGCATGAAGTGGAGCCTGGATCTGAGCGGCACGTGGCAGGAACCTCCTATAAAAATTTAACATACCCAGGAATCTTCGAAGCTGTCGGATGTTCGTGGGTAGAGGAAAGTCTCTTACTGCCTGCACCTTAGAGTCCAGTGGCTTGCATCCACTCGCAGAAATACGATAACCTAAAAATGTTACCTCCTCTTCGCCGAAAACACACTTTGAAGTATTTACTAACATACCGTATTCCTTGAGCCGTGTGAAGACAGCACGTAAATGCTCCTCGTGCTCGTTCTGGCTGCGCGAATAAATGAGGAAATCGTCCAAATATGAATAGACGAAGTCGAGGCCCCTAGTGACTTCATCAACAAAACGCTGGAATGTTTGCCCTGCATTGCGGAGACCGAACGTCATATACGGGAATTCATACAACCCGAATGGTGTTGTGATAGCGGTCTTCGGAATGTCATCCGGGCTAACCGGTATCTGATTGTATGCCTTCTCCAAATCTAAGGTACTAAAAACTTTACAGCCTGCAACATTGTGGGTAAAGTCGTGAATGTGCCTAATCGGATAGCGGTCAGGTATAGTACGGGCATTTAATTTGCGATAATCGCCGCATGGTCTCCAGCCGTTATTTTTCTTCGGCGCCAAATGAAGGGGTGATGACCAAGGACTCTCCGATGGCCTAGCTATACCACTAGCTAGCATGGCATCGAACTCTCTCTTGGCGATTTTTAATTTGTCTGGGGCTAAGCGACGGGGGGGAGTAGCAACTGGCGGCCCTGGAGTGGTGCGGATGTGGTGTATTGTGTTGTGTGGTGTAATATGATGCTTACCAGCCGGTCGCGTTATCTCTGGGAATTCGTCGAGTATCTTATGATAACGAGTCTCACCAGTCACGACCTTCACTGACGACACATCTTTACATTTTGCAATAGTGGCTATAGCTGAAACAGATGTCAAATTATCTATAAGTCGCTTATTGCGACAATCTACAATAAGACTATAGAAGTTTAAAAAATCAACGCCAATAATTGGCTTTGTAACATCAGCTACTACAAAACGCCAAACAAAATTTCTACGTAAGCTTAGGTCTAAATCTAAAGTTATGTAGCCATATGTAGCAATATTAGAGCCATTTGCTGCACACAAGGTATAAGATGTCCGGGCACGGCGCTCTCGAAGCATCGACCGCGGGTAGACACAGAGGTCGCTACCGGTGTCGACCAGAAACTGCATCTTGGAGGCGCGGTCGGTGACGAATAGGCGGCCAGTTGAAGACGTGGAAGGGCAATCGTCAGCCGCCATTATCGACTGCCCTTGGGGTTTCCCGACTTGTAGTCGCATGGTCGAATGCACTCATGAGCCTTTTCACCAAATTTACTGTGGTACCAACAAAATGGGTGCTTTCTGTAGTTGGAGTCAGATCGCTGTCTAGAGCGGCTACGGTTTCGCCTGGAGCCCCTACTGTTACGCTGCGGCTTCCTACTTCTCTCTGACGTCATCTGCTGGAACTGCTTCCTAAGTTCTGCGACTTCTCTAGTAAGGTCAGCAATAACAGAACTAGGAATGCCCTCTGCGACGGCTGCAACCCTCGGAACTGACGAAGCAAGCTCGTTCACACGGTCAGCTAGGTCTGACAAATCTTCCAGTGACGTTCTAGCTGGTTGGCCTGCGAGAACTGTTTGAACACCGTGAGGCAGGCGACTTATCCAAATAGTCTGTAGTAGGTCGTCTGGGACGTTAGGGCCTGCTAGGTCACGCAGGTGTCGCAGGAACTGTGACGGCTTACGGTCCCCGAGCTCTTCATGCATTAGGAGTTGCTTCATCTTTTTTTCGTTGGATGCGCACAGTCTCTTTATAAGTTCGCACTTCAGCTTTTCGTATTTATCAGTCGCCGGTGGCTTGATAATGATATCTTTCACCTCCCTCGAATATTGGTTGTCGAGGTGGCCAATGACGTAATTAAATTTGGTCAGATCGTTTGTTATACCAGAAATGGCAAATTGACCCTCGACCTGAGCGAACCAGATCTCCGGCTCTTCAGCCCAGAATGGTGGCACTCGTACTCCTACTTTAAAAACATCGATAGGTGTTTTTGATGCTTGCCCATCACTACGGCCGGGCGTCGACTCGCTTGCGTCACTGAATTCGTCCTTCATGTTCTTATTAGGGGTCACCAGTGTAGTAATTTGCGTGTAGTTATTAAATATATAGTTTAGTCTTTATTAAATGTGGCACTCACCGGGATAAATAAACGATAGTCCGAGAGTATCAATTCAGTTTATTATTGACACATTACACTATAATATATAGTTTAACACAGACACTACGAATATATATATTTAGAAGGTGCAGGAGAAAGTCTAAAGCACAGCGAAGGTTAACAGAAGAATAGTTAAGTAAGCGAACACAATAATTATAGAAAGAATGAAAGCGAAATAATTTTTATAGACAAGCAAAAACATAATATGAGCGTCGCGCGTCAGAGAATGATCGTGACTGGTGGCGCGGGCGGCTGCGCATACGCAGTACTCCGGCCGGCTAAACTGGTTTTTATAATAGTGTGGAGCGTGAAGGCTGTCGATATCCTTTGCATCGATAGGTCGATAGGATATCGACATGAGTAAAAAGGTTTAATGTATATTTGTGTGAATGTGTAAATATAGTGTGTTTATGTATATATGTGTGTACTATATAATTATATATATATGTATATATTTATTTATAATGTTTAATTATATAATGGGTAGGAGGATGCCTACAGAGCTATGGATCCACATCCAGCTCAGCCAAAGATTTAAAATTTTACGAGCCTCGTCTTCAATTCAGTTTTATTTTTAGACCCAAAAACACTTAATAAATATTATTGTGTGTGGGTATTGTTATGTGTGGGTAACACAAAAATAAAATAATAGGAATAAATATTATTATTCTAAAATTTCGGATGGCACCCTACCAATACAGAATACGTCAAACTAAAAAGTAAAGTTCTTTAAATTTTTTAGAGTATGACGAACATTTCATGTATTCAACTTTCAATATTTTCTTAATACTTTTGATTCTACGGGACATACCACAATTGTAATGTTGAAACTTCCGATATTTCGGCGTCATTGCAGACGCCATAGTCATGAATGAATGAGGAGCTATTATGTTATTTTGCGAGTAGCATACGGAAGTCTCGTAGAATCAAAAAAGTTGATGCTAACAGTAAAAGTTAAAAAACTTATATTTTCTTAACAGATATAATACTTAGATAATAATTTCATTATACATCATAATATACAATGTAAAAAAGTACATATAAATCATTTCCGTTCCCGCTTATAACTTGTACTAGGATACAAAATAAGCTGCACTAAAACGCAGAGTTGCGGTAAAAGCCGCGTTTAGAAACTGAAATGAAATATCCATTCCTAATACTAGCGTACAAAATCCTTTCGTAAAACTTGCATTAGAGCAAGTAGTTGGTATATTTTTTGGTAGTAGTTTAATATACACGTAGCGAACTGGTGTCGTTGGAAATAGGATTCATTTTTGTAATTTTCTGAAAATATACTCTTTTTGCTTATGTTGAAGTACTATTATACTACTAGCATATGAGGTATGTGGGTCTATAAAGTATTTATACTTTTACATATGTAAATATAGGGATTAATTAACTCCTTTCACCCTTCATTGTTTCGTATGCAAATAACAAGAAAAAGTCGTGGTGTCTTGGACATTTGCTTTACACGTTGAAGATCTGTGAATTGTACCTGTAACAAAAAAAAAACAATTAATTGGTTGGTAGTAAAAACTACAAATAAAGTTTATAATTAATTATGTTCTATTAATTTTTATTATAAACTAGATGGCCCGGTGAACTTCGTATCACCTACACAAAACACTTTCTGAACGCACCTATAAATATTTGACAACCAATTGACAACGTTTTTGACAAAAGACATTAAATTTCCCAGCTACATTTTGCTACATTTTGTATTGGAAACTTAAATCGTCGTTTAAATATTTTCCGTTACATATTATTTATGTTTCTCACCGTTTAAACCTTTCCTGAACTTCCACAAACATTTCAAGATTAAAATTAGCTAAATCGGTCAAGCCATTCTCGAGTTTTAGTGAGACTAACGAACAGCAATTGATTTTTATATAATTATATAGACTATATGAATGTTAAACAAAAATTAAATTAAATTTTTTTGGTTGGTTGGTTTGGTTGGAATTTAATTTGGTCTTCGGTTATTATAAAAAAAGGGATAAGAAATTATACAAGTAGATAGTTTATATTTTTTACAAAATTCAATTTCGAACAAACTAAAAGGATAAGCAGTGATAAATTTTAAAAAGCAATTTACAAAAACAGTTGTGCAGTATTGAGTTTACAATAACTTTAAAATACGAGACAAGGCGAAAATCGAAATGCACGTGCAATATTATAAAATAGCATCGAGTCAGCTTCGCTATAAGATATTGGATGACAGATAATGTTATTTCAGCTATTTTACAACTTGCTTCCAACTTTACACAGCTCGAGTATTAGATACGTAATACGAGACTGGTACGAAAAGCAAAATATACATACATATATTCGACTTGTGATAGGATGTAGTTCTTGTAATATGCAATTGAGACGAGAAAAGATTTAACAAAAATAAATCTTCAAACGCTTTTCTAGTAGTAATTGTAACTGGAAAATATGTAGACAATTAAATTCTGTTTACGCATAACAGTAAACATTTAGAAGAAATTAATGAACAGCCAGATTTGTTTGAATGTACGTTTGAACCAACTCATAGGATATCATCAATCTTAATTTTGTAGGCAATGCAGTTATCTGGTAAATGAGTGCAAGAAAACTGGACCCTGATTTCCTATAAGAAACGGATTCGTTAATTCATGTTCTCAAGCTATGGAAAAAACATAAAACGATGACTTGGCAATTGACATAGCAACTGGCTATTGCTAATAACACTCTCCAACAGGACGTGTTAGTTACGACTAGACATATAAAAATGGTAAATTTAAAGAAGAGTATTTCCAATAAGAAAAAATATAACATAAATTCGTCTTATACAATGGCTAACTTCGAAAGCGAAACCTTAGTTGAGCCCCCGCATCGATATATTCTGAATAAAATGGAAACATATTTTTAAATGAATATCAACAAAACTTCATGTATACGTAAAAAGATGATAAAAAACGACTTTTTGCAATGAGATTTAGACTTGGTTTTTTAAGAAGAAACGATTTTTTTTTCGTTTTTTACAGGGTCTACTGTTTTCACTAAAAAAAACATTCCTCTATTTGGTATTTTTTAACAATTTCCGAATACGCTGATGGTAAAAAACTTTTCAACGATTTAAGAAAATTAGATTCGTGTTCGAACATACTATCAGCAATGAAGGTGCTAGCTTTCAATAAAAGTTTCATGGTCTTTGTTTATTGAAACGATAAAATATTGAACAAGTAGAATATAACGGTGAAGACCAAGCAATGCACCGGCAATATTTTTTTATACTCGAACGTAGCGGTCGGCAACACGTTAAAACTACGTATAAAGACAATGTAAGCATTACGTGTACGAATTAAATTCTGTATGTTATATAATGACCAATTACGTATATCTGGTAGAATCTAGGGTTAATATCATAAGTGCGGCCCGCCTTTAGGGCCTATGCAAACCACGTTTTTAAACGCGCCGTCGACGCGCGTTTGTAGCGATACAGACGCGATACACACGCGAGTCAGACGCAGCCTGTAGACTTTTGCACACCTGTATAATAATAGCGCGCCGTCGACGCGCGTTTTTAAAACGCGCCGTTGACGCACGTGTGTTGCGATGCAGACGCGATGTAAACGCGCGTGTGTGTCGATACCGACGCGCCGGTGCAGCGCGTTTGTATTGATACAAACGACAACAAACTGCTCTGTAGGATAAAAGCGCGCCGTCAACGGTGCGTTTAAAAAACGTGGTTTGCATACCCCTTAGTTTATTTTGGCACCTTGTGGCCCTTGCCTGCCAAAATGTTGCCGACCGCTGCTCTAACGTAATATAAGTTTTACACAATTACATGAAAAAACATTCTATGGTTTTTAAGTGACATTCTAACTCTAAAGGATTGTTTGTATAATATTAAGTAATATATAAATATAACTGAAAAGTTTGTTTGTTTGTTTGTTTAAACACGCTTATCTCAGGCACTAGTGCTGGTTCGAATTGAAATATTCTTTGTGTTGGATACAGGATAGTCTATTTGCCGAGGAAGGCTTTGGACTATATAATGTTTTAGTTTCTTTTTATTTTCTCATATTAATGTGGGTGAGACCGCAGGGTACGGATAGTTTGTTATAAATGCAGTGATCTTGTGTAAAAAATATTTTATTGGATTTCGTTTAAAGCTGGGAATTAGATTACTATCAATACCAGTTTCAATTACTTTGTACATTTTTTTCTTAATCCACGAACGCCAAAATTTTTTACTTTTCTATAAGCTATATTTGCACTATACTAGCTGTGTCCATAATATTTTATCTGTATTTTTATTTCGTTTTTATTTTTATTTTTGTGTTACCCACCCCACACATGAGGAAATTATAAACATTTTAATTCATATCAAAATTTTTCGATGTGTCAGCGCTCTGCCAACTGAGCTATGGATCCTCATCTAGCCGTGTCGAAATTCTTGATATGATGATTTTTGGTTTTTAAGCAAACCTTGGCGCCGTCTATAGCGAGTTCTTTACAGACCCCGACTACTCAGTCAGAGGGCGCGGGTTCAAATCCCGCTGGGTCGAAAAATTTTGATATGATTTAAAATGTTTGTATTTTTATTTATAAAATACTAGCTTCTGCGCGCGACTTCGTCGGCGTGGACTCCGCTCCTATTGGTCTTAGCGTAATGACACATAGCCTATAGCCTTCCTCGATAAATGGGCTATCTAACACTGAAAGAATTTTTCAAATCGGCCCAGTAGTTCCAGAGATTACCGCGTTCAAACAAACAAACAAACAAACAAACAATCAAACAAACTCTTCAGCTTTATATATTAGTATAGATTAAATTAAATTGTTTTTTATAAAAAATACTTATTCGTAAATGTTCGTTTATTGCACATCACATTATTTATGTACATGATACATATTTAAGTAATGATACTAAGGTTCTTATAAATTTTTTCCGTTATAATGTCTAAAAATACCGTCACGAAAACTGAATGTAAATTCAGAATCAAAGTAATATTTAAATATATAGTACGCTTGTTTATAGTTTCGAATCATCCTTGAATCTCCGCGAACGGTGAAAATTTAATTAAATTTAATTGTTTATCTTAAAATACTAAGATCATAGCTGTGTTGATACTCGATCTACTTAAAATTATGAAATTTAAATATTTAATCAGTTGATAGAATTGTTAGTTAAATAGTTTAGGTAGTAAATGCAAACAAATATAATTATGTACATAGATGTATATTTACCTAACCAAGTAAAATCAACCAAATATTGTAAAATAAACACAAAAAATAAAATGCTATAGGTAGTATTCTAAAATCATAATTATGAGAGATAAAATATAATAATTACTAAAATCTAATTATTCAGCTATAAGGGTGAGGCCAAACGAGCGTAATTTTGCGAGTTGTGAGTCGCGTAATTTCGGTTGCATTCAAAAGGCCAGTTTGTGCCACACGGCGACGCAAAATGAGTTGTGCGCCGACTCACACGCATAATCCGTCCGAATCGCCCGCAGCGCAGCTCGCTGACTCAGCCGTCAGTCAAGTAAAGTATTTTGCTTGGGAAACTCACGACTCACAAAATTACGCTCGTCTGGCACTCCAACTGAATTTCTGCTAGGCAGAATTTCTGTGCCCGAAATTACGCGACTCACAACTCACAAAATTAAGCTCGTCTGGCCTCACCCTTAATGTTTATTACGGGCCAAAGCTAATGATAACAGCCACATACAATTTTTCACTCATTTACCGACAAAAAGTGAAAAAAGTATGTTAAAGTTTTTAAAACTTCTTTTGCTTTGTAATATTATCGATTGTATTTTACAAGCTTTTATTTAACTTGCAATGTATGTATGTATGTATGTATGTAAGTTTAATGAATGTTTGTTCGGGTGAAATCTTGTAACTAAATTTTGAAGCAGATGTCTTCAACCAATTGAGCTGAAATTTTGTATACAGGCTCAATTTGGATGACAATGCATGGTTTGTATGTATGCATGTATGTATGTTTGTTCGGGTGAAATCTTGCAACTCAATTTTGAAGCAACCAATTGAGCTGAAATTTTGTATGCAGGTTCAATTTGGATGACAATGCATGGTTAACTTTGTGATGTCATTCTAAATCCAATATGACAGCATATCCAAGAGTGCGGACTAGTTATTTTCAGTACACTTCTACAATATGGGTATCAAATGAAAGGGCTTGCTAAGAATAATCCGAATAAAATGACGTGATAACCGACTAAAAACTCAAAAATAAATTAAAAGTAAAAAACCTTTTTAAAAACAAGCTTTTATTTGAATGTGCTAAAACGAAAAAAAATTTTTTACTTTAAAACTTTTCTATCTACTTATGAAACAATTACACATAATCTATATGATATAAAAGCTTGTCGCGAGATTTGCTTGTAAACAAGTAAATTAAATAAATTGATGTGATTGATTTTAACTATTAAAATTTTCAAACTAAGGAAATACGAGTACCTACTCGTATCTCGCGACAAGCTTTTCTATCATATAGATTATGTGTAATTACTTTATACGTAGATAGAAAAGTTTTAAAGTAAAAATTTTTTTTTCGTTTTAGCACATTCAAATAAAAGCTTGTTTTTAAAAAGGTTTTTTACTTTTAATTTATTTACTTTTAGGTAGCAAGGATTATAACAATATACTATCTCTAATCGTGTTTGAAAAACATATTTTGTCCATTACTTCGTGTCTGTAGGTAGTACGAATTCGTGTTTTTATGAGCAAGGACGCTCAACGCCTCTAAATTTTACTCCTTAAATATTAATGAATGGCGATGAATTTCTGTGAAATTATTGGACTTTGGAGCATTGTCATAATTGATTTATCCAATGTAAATATTTTTACTGTACTTTTATTTTTCTTCCGTTGTGATAACTTGTGTTTACGTGTTTACATAAAACCTTATAAATCCAAAATAATTCCTACAGAGTATTAAACAAATTTTTAGGTGAAAGAAATGTATGCAGTCGCAAATTACCGGAGGAGAGACTGGGTTGTTAAAGTTCAATTTATTCTGTTATTGACATTATTTTTTTATACTTTATACATTTAATATAGCAAACACATCAAAACTTTGATTTTATAGTCGCAGTATTTTCTTTAAAAAAATGTAACTAGCAGTCTATTCAATGCAAAAAAAAAAACGGATTAATTGAAAATATATTTTCAACTTCCTATAGGAAATTGAAAAAAATATTAAAATGTTATTAATAAAAAAAAACTAGCACTTCTTGTCTTTAGACGAAGAACGAAAATAATTATATTTTTGAAATTTATCACAAAAAAAAGAAAACAAACACAACATTTATTCAAAATTCCTATTAATAAAAAATTGTGTGTGTACAAAGTACACGTCATGTCAGAAGTGAATCTTCTTTGGCAAACTAATTTAAAATTATTTACATAGATCATTAGATACACAAAGTAGCGCGGTGTGCAGCGCCCTTCCCTGTCGTTTTTCCGTTGCATCCGGTTTGAAATCACAACGATTCTAAAGAAGTTTCACTTCAAAAACGTCCAGGTGGAATTAACATTTGATACTTATTATTTAGCTGAGTCAGTTTTATATACCTACTATGAAGCTACGTTTGTCATCATTTTTGGTTTTTATTGGGTACTAGCTGACCCGGCGAACTTCGTAGCGCCTAACAGTCGATTCTTTATTTATTTCGGATTATTTCTTTATTTATCCTTCTCGGAACCGCTCCACTAACACCACCATAAGAACTATCCTCGTACTTCAAGAAATATTATAAAAAAAGAATTAGCGAAACGAAATCGGTTCAGCCGTTCTCGAGATTTGCGCTCAGCAACACATTTGGCGATTAATTTTTATATAATATATAGAGATTATTTTTGACACTTTACATCGTAATAAAACATCCAACTTCCAGTTTCGTCTATGATTTTTCTCTCGTCAGATATCCTTTGCCAACGAGTTGATAATATCTCTTAAAGCAGTTTATATCATATCAACGCTTTTAGGAGTTCTCTTATATTCCACAATAAAAGAAAATTTCGACTTAGGTATAATGTTACAAGTTAAAATAGTTTACAGATAAACGGCTGATGAAATATGATCAAAACAAAACAGTTTTCGCTGTTTACACACAAATTAAAATTAAATAATGGACGAAACTCAATTTGGCGACATTTATTTTACAACTGAGTTAATAATTATATTTCAACGTTTCATTTATTCTCTTATTGTCATTCGTGAGTGAATTAATCAAAGTAAATATTTTAACAAATGACTGGACGTGTATATTCTCCAACTAAAATTAAGGGTAACATAACAAGCTCTTACGCTTCAGTAATATCCCACTGCTTGGCATAGACCTTTTTTTCATGTAGGAGAAGGATCAGAGCTTAATCCACCACGCTGCTCTACTGCGGGTTGGCGGGTATATTGCCTACTATGAGTAACGATCGCTATCAGGTGTACATGATAACAACCGGGACCGACTGCTTAACATGGTCTCCGAGGCTCTGTTAGGAGACCCACAAGGACTAACAACCAGACCGGAAATAAATATTTGTATAAACGCAAATATCCACTCCGAACGGGAATCGAACCCGCAACCGTCGGTGTTTAGGCGCCGCCGACACGGCACACTCACCATTACACCAGAGCGGTCAAGCTCTACTTCATATGTTTTTTTAAAGTTTAATATAAAGATATATATCTTATTGTAAGGAATAAGTTGTATTTTAAACCCTGTATATAATTTAACTAGCTGACCCCGCAAACGTTGTTTTGCCATATATGTAACTAGCTGTGCCCCGCGGTTACCCCCGCGTTAATTTGAGGAAAATCATAGCTATAGCCTTTCCTAATTTCAAGTTTGTAGGTGTATTTCATACAAACAACCATCCACTGTTTTAACCCCAAAAGGGGGTCGATTTCTCAAAATACATTATTAGTACACCTCAACACCGTCTATAGACCATACATTTTGAATTTCAAGTCTCTGACTTCAAAAACATAGGACTTTCATACAAACTTCCAACCCCCGTTTTACCCCCTTAGGGGTGGAATTTCGCAAAACCCGTTCTTAGCTGATCTCTACTTGGCGAAAGGAATATTCATACCAAATTTCAAGTCTCTACGCCTTATGATTCCAGAGATATCGTGATGAGTCAATGGGTGGAAATCTCTTTTATATATATAGATAGATAAGATATAGAAGATTAAAACAAGTAATAAGATTTATACACTTGTAAAAATGTGACGTTCAACTTTAACTTGTAGTTGTCGAAATTGGATTTTTAGGTATAGTGGAGTGTCTGGGGGTTTTTACCTCAGACTTTTGTTACAGTGAATGAATTTAAATGGTCGAGGGGGGGTTTTCTTTTTTATACTATAAAGTGTAAAGTTTACCCAAAATTTTTTTGTGCTTTTGATTTTTTTTTTTATTTAAACAAAAAACTAAAATATTAATAATTTTATTTAAAATATTTTTTTTTCGTATTATGTACGTCGAATAATACCTAAATAGACGTAAAATAATATTTTCTTGAAATGTTGAAGCGTATGAAGGGTCATAACAGCCTTGGACAGGTAGTAGAACGTAGAGAGGGGAGAACGAAAAGATGACTTGTTACCTCATCTTCAAACTTCATTCATTTACGCTCATACAGGTTGTGCCAAAAATATATTCATAAAAATATATTGAAGCATATCAGAAGAGGCCCAATGAAACTCCATTTTCGCCTTCGTAAAAGAAAATCCGAAGTAGCACTGATTTATGGAGCTTTGAGTGGGAAAAACTGTTTCATCTGTGGTCAAGAAGCTAATTAAGAAATTTAAGCAAAATTAAATAAAAAAAGACGAAGACAAATCTCATATATATTAATACACCAACTTTAAATGACTCCATTATAAGCTGTACAGAAAAAACGATTGTTATCAAGAATTAATTAATATATTAATAAATTAATAAAATAATTTCTGATATAGCAGATTTACAAACACTCCACGCAAAATATCATGCTGACTGTTATAGTTCTCTTAAAAATTCTATTCATCTGAGCTCTGCTGATAAGGAGGTTGGTTCGACAATTTCGATGATAGATGCAACAATAGAGCGTACATACAACTATATAGAAGAGAATTACGACTGCCAATTTTCTATGCAAGAGTTGAAAGATACGATGGTATATACCTCACAGCATACACCGGATGAAAAAACTATTAGAAAACGACTAATAGGCCGCTATCATGATGATACCTATTGTTGGATCAAGTAAATTTGGAGCTAATACTATTATACTTTTTAAAAAAACTAATCACACACACACATACTTCAGAATATCGCAGTACACTGCTGCTCATAGGCCTCCACAAGTTCGCGCTAAAAATGGCGCAAACTCATGTGTTTTACCCATAGTGACCAAGCTGGGCTAGCGCGTTGGTGACCGCAGGGCAGGCTTTGTCGTACCGAAGATGCTGCTGCCCGTCTTCGGCCTGCGTATTTCAAAGCCTGCAGTAGTAGAACTGTGTTATCCGTTAGTCGCCTCTTATGACACCCACGGGAAGAGAGGGAGTGGCTATATTCTTTACGACCGTAGCCACACAGCAAGCAGCAAAAAAACTAATCATAACGATAATAATAGTTAAAAAAAAAGGATTGTGAAGCTGCTTGTGGATGTCAAAAAAGTGGCTATACTGCACACTGTCTACAGTGCAGCGAAAATACCTGTTTTAATACTCCACCAATCATTGAAATAAGTAAAGTTGAAGAAAATACTTAAATAGACAAAAATGTAAATTGTTTGACAAATGATTTCTTGATATTTTTTTCTTTTTTTATTTTCCTTAATTTATTTCATTTTCCTAATTACTATCTCTATATGAATGTATATATGTACCTAATTAACTTAATTTTGGTGTAGAAAAATGTTCTACAGGGTTTAAACTATCAAAATAATTTTTTTTTTTTTATCGAGATCACAATTTTTTAATAGGTAAACTTTTTTTTATATATTATAAGCTAAACATTCCACTTTGAATTACAAAATTTCATTCACTGTAACGGAAATCCGAGGTTTTCGTGTTTTGAACGCCCCAGGCACTCCACTAGTAACCAATGTCTCATAATAAACTTTAGAAATTAGTATTGATATAATGTATTTTACATATCTTACCTAACATATATAAGGCACATGTTTAAAAATAAGCAATAAAGATTATTCCTATCACAGCAAACATTCACCCAACTATTTTATATTTATTTTTTATTGAATGGAAGACCCCGAATCACATGGATATGTCTAGTCTCTAGTATATAAGAACCTTAAAGAAGCCCAAGTCAACAAAGAGACGACCCAGGACCGAGTTGCCTGGAGGCACATGATACGGAGGGCCGACCCCAAATGACACGGGAAAGAGCCAGGCAATAATTGTGTTTGCTAGCAAACGAAAAAAAACCGACTTCAATTACATCGACAAGTAATACAACGTAAGTATGTAGACGGAAAAAATTAACTAACACACTAGTTGTCACTACGATTTTCGAGGGTTTCTCTCGATTTCTCTGGGATTCCATCATCAGATCCTGGTTTCCTTATCATGGTACCTAAGTTGGGATATCTCCTTTTCAACAAAAAAAATAATTATCAAAATCGGTTCATAAAAGACGAAGTTATCCCCGAACATATATTTTAAAAAAAATATATATATATATATACGGTCGAAATGAGTAACCTCCTCCTTTTTTGAAGTCGGTTAAAAAAAGAAGCAAAAATTCACCCAATTATTAGGACGCAACAATTGTCAAACAATTGATGCCAGGTAAATACTATTAAACAAATAATTATAAGCAATATAATGCCTAGTATATGCTCTATGATGAGGATGACAATGGGTTTTATGAAAATTGTAACGACAGTCTGGGTACCTATTCTAAAGACTAAATAGGTAATAAATAAGAATAAATCGCCAAAATACATATATATTACGCCTTTGGGATTCAATTTGATGCATTAAGGCATTGTATTACATAACAACATGATTATAAATGAATGTACCTATGTACATATACACGCGCTTGAAATCATAACCATTGTTTGTTTCACAATTTACGAATAAAGTTCCACCAAATAAGTTTTGAACAAATTTTAACAGAAGGAAGTAGAATAACCCATTAGGACCTATATCTCCTCAATTAATAAACTAAAGCTCTTAGATTCATATTAACGAATAGAAATATGTACCTAATAAATAAAGTGGATTTCTATGATAAAATAGTCCGTGTGGTTACGGCAGTAAAGGATACACCCCTCTCTTTCCGTGGGTGTCGTAAGCGGCGACTAAGGGATAACACAGCTCCACTACCACCTGAGAACTTAAAAAAACCGACCGATGGTGGGATAACCATCCAACAGCTGGCTTTGAAATACACAGGCCGAAGACGGGTGCGACAAAGCCAGCCCCGCGGTCACCAACCCGCCTGCCCAGCGTGGTGACTATGGGCAACGCACATGAGTTCACGCCATTTTTGACGCGAATTTGTGGAGGCCTATGTCCAGCAGTGGACTGCGATAGGCTGAAGTGACTATGTTAAAAAAGAGTAACATATCAAAAACTTTTATCTGTTAGATACCGTTATCCGTCAAATAGCGTTATCCACAATCGGTGAAACGGGCCCTTAGTGTATGATCACAAAAATTATATTCCCACAGACTATATCCATATGCTCCATGCTTTTCATCCACACATTAGAATGCACGAATGTATGCACATAATATTACTTTACGTATATAATATTGCAAATGGGATAGATAGTGAATCAGCTTCATTGGAAAAATTTGTTTACTTGATTGAAAATTTTCTGCAACATATTGAATTAATTTCGCTGACTTCGTTCTTTCGTCTAATAAATTAATATTCGACTTGATGCAAGAAAATGGAAATCTAACTTACATTTTAAACTTTTCACAACAAAGTTAAATGAAAAATAGCTCGAATTGTTTCATACAATTAACTCAAATTTATGATTTTTTTTTTCATTTTATGATATTCAAATATGTTTGAAATTTTCTATTTAATACATTATCTTTTCTGAAAATTATCAATTTAAAATATGTGAGAAGTTACAAACAGATTTTATGATAGTAATAAATGTCGATTCGTTTATCACACACATGTGAGACTTTGAATTTTATCCAAGGCACAGAAGAGAAAATTCACTGGACAACTGTTAGATCAGATATTTTCGGAAAATAGATTGTAGTAATAAAATTTATAGTAATATATAAAAAAATAATTTCGAATATTTTGGTATAAAGTTTTTATGAAGCATATCAATTAAGTTGTTATTATTTATTCATTAATTTTAATACGTTATTGTTAATGTTATCAATATTTTTTCTGTTGATAGTGGTTATCTGTAAGAGAACACTATTAGTTATAAGACCGACTTAGCACTTTTTTTTAAATGTGCCACAAAATGTTAAAATAATTAATTGAGTTAACATATACAAACCGTTGTCTTTTGGTAATATAACTACTGACACATTTTTTTAAATAAACCATATCTAAATGAATATATAAATTAAACCTAGACTCGGGGCAGCAACCGAACTAAACACATCTGAAGTAGAAAGCACGCAGTTACTGCAAACTGCGCAACGGACTAGTCATAAATGAAGTATCGTGAAGGCGTCACTATAGTACATATCCTACCCAATTGATGTTTGTTTACCAGTCTGTTTCTTCGGAAACAAATCTAGGTACTATATCAATGTTGGAGCCGTTTTTCTTATTTTTCACTCGATGTCGATAAGATGGTGCTGTTCTTTCACACGTTTTACGGGGATTTCAAATCGTTCTTAAAACTCTAATACCATGTAGTAATGATCAATATTGGCTGATATTTCATCTTTTACATAAATTTGTTCTTGGCTTTATTGTTTTGAGAATTGACAGTTTAGTTTAGTTAAGCATCAATATTATTTAAAATGTTAAGTTTAATCATTTTACTACTAAAAAGTTCTTTAGTAAATTTAGAACAGAAAAAAAAACATCTAAGTATATTCAAAGCATTCTTATAAATTTATTTCTATACATAAATAAATTATGGAACATTTATTCGAAAACCAAATATTTAATGGAAATTAAACTGATTTAATTGACCTTGTAACATCCCACTGCTGGGCACACGCCTTTTTCGTCATGTATATAGTACTTCTACTAAATTCGAATAAGGTCGAAGCTTAATTCAACCAAGCTGCTCCACTGCAGGTTGGCAAAAATTTTTCCTACTATGAGTAACAATCGCTATCAGGTATCTAAACACCTGATAGCGATTCAGGCTGTCAGGTGGATAACAAAAGAGAACGACAACTTAACGTCATACGAATTCAAAAACAAGAAGATTACGTAGGCCTATGTAATAATATTGAATTCACGTCAGAGATATTATTCAATTCAAAGTTCCGAGTTATTCAGAACAATTTTGGTCAATAAAAATAAATTATTTATCGTATAAATAAGTAAAAAATTAGTTTCCGTGTGATCAAACAACTGAAACGATGGATATCTTTATTTAAATTCAATATAAATGAATTCACTCTCTTCTATAAAACCACTTAATTCCATTAACCCAGTTTATCACTAGTAATGGCTAACAACTCATCGAACAATGAACAGCGTTGGCAATAAAATTCGCTTTTCAATCGACTAATTTAGGCTATCTTTTTCACAGAGACAACGTGTTTAATAGATTATTACACGCACACTTACAGCCGCAAACTAGATTTTTTAAAATATTTCTTTTATTGTATTGCAGTAAAGCGCTTGACGCCATCATGTTAATTTACACCATATCACGTTAAATTACGTCTTATCATATTAAGAAAATCGAAAATTAAAATTATAAAGACGAAGTCATTTAGGTATATATATAAATTTCACTTAATGTCTGATTCGATCAGGACAACGTTATGAATTTTTTTTTTGCAATTCTCTGCTCCTTTTCTTTATTCCAATCTTCATTCTGGTATAGTTTACAATGGAAGTAAATAGGGAGTAATATCTCGTTTCCCAGTTAAAAACTTTTGTATTTTATTTTCTATATTGCTTGAACGAGAATATTCAGAATTACGAAGAAAAATTGCGAAGATTAAAATAACAACTCTTAGGTTTTATATTTCCGGGCTTGGATTATATTTTTGTTTTATTTTATTTTTTTTCTTCATATCAGCAACAAATATAATTATGGTGTCATTTTTATATGTACGTGTGTATAAATAACTATGTCGCAACAACCTGTGTAATTCTACTAATGAACAATTCCTCTCGCCTCTCTCCTCTTCCTATTGTCTTAAGCAATGTTTTTGACAACCCATTAGAGAACCTAGCGTGAAAATCTTTTTACAAAACTTATATAATACTGGCTCTGCCCGCGACTTCGTCCGCGTGAAATTTAACAGAAAAGTTATTGTTCAGTTCGCAATAATAAAATAAATAAATTTCTAAAATACAAGTAGCTTAAGTTATTCCATATTACATCAGCTATCTACCAGTGAACGATTCGGCCTGTAATATCCCATTGTTGGGCATAGGCCTCTCCCCCATGTAGGAGAAGGATCGGAGCTTAATCCACCACGCTGCTCCACTACGGGTTGGCGGACAGACAGACATACAAAAAATTGTAAAAAAATGTTATTTTGGTATATGTACCATGTATACATCCATATGCATATAGTAAAAGCGGTTATTTTAATACTACAAACAGACACTCCAATTTTATTTATTTGTATAGATAAATTTTGCAACGAAAACTTTAGGTAAGCACAGTAAAGTGTCTAATTGTACTTAACACTATTAAATCGAATAGAAGCAGAAAATGTTTGGATGACGTTAATTGCCTAACAAATAAAATGCAATTATAAATGTAACTATTCAGAAGTGATGCGACGAATTTTGCGGAAATAGTAAGATTGTAACCTAGAGATCTCACTGGTGGGCAAAGCCTCTCCTCGTATACACGAGAAATATTAAAGCTTAATCCAACACGCTACTCATATTTCTGTAAAATGTTGGAGGGTCAACAACAAGACTTAACATTTTCTTTTTTTTTGACAAGTTGGTAAGACTTGTTCGTGTTTAATAGTTCTAGTTCTAGTTATTTAATTAGTTCGTGGTAGTAGGGTAACATATTAAATATACACATTTAAAAGTTATCTTGTTTTTAAATACAGGTACTTAGTTTGTAACAACATAGTACTAGTATATAGCTTGTAACTAAAACAAAAAAGTGAGAAACATTTAACTCGCATTGAACTTTAACTTGGCACTTTAATTTCCCTCGCAAAATAAGACTTGCTCGGCGAATCGTTTATTACACTAATTCCGTACTAAATAAGGCTTTACAATAATATTTATGAGCACTTTGTTAAGATTATTTTTTTAATTAACTTACCTTTTTATGTATTTATTATTTTTATTATACTTTGGTTTCGCCTTTAAGTTTTTTTTTTTTTTTGGGACATAAAAAATACCTCCAAAGCTAAATAATACAAGATTTCTCTTATTATACACTTTAGATCCATACTTAATATTCAAAAACAGTTACTTACCGATATTTATATATTGGTAACTTAATATTTATAGTTTATCAAAGCTAACTCATTTACAACACTAACATTTTAATTTAAGTCCACATATAGCTAAAACACTTTAAAAATACAACTCATTATACATAAACATCTTGTTTAAAATTACTTCATTGAATAAACTTAAAATTGACGACAATTACCAACAAATAATAACAATTACTCCCTTTCTTAACATCAAAAAGTTAAAGTTCATACAATTTCCGAATCATCTAACAAACACCAATCTGTTGCCGCCCATTATTGAACTCCAGTGAAACAGAATCGTTCTTGTAACAATATTTGTCACACGATTGTCACTAAACTAACTGGAAGCCTGGAATGAGGCATTGATTAACTGCGGTTGAGGCAATCAACGGTAACAAACAAATGATACAAACAAAACCCGTGTGAAACAAAGCAACGAAATTAATCTGTAGGAATCAGAAGTGAGGAGAGGATGACCGAACTACTAAGTATTAAATGGACTCACCGAGCGGGTACCGTCTATCGCGTGGCAGAGAGACAACTCGACGCAGTGCCCGGGACTTGTGACCCGAGTGTTGGTTTACGGCGGCGCCGCCTTATAATGCGCATTGGCACTCACCACCACCGGTCGAGTTGCCCAATTAGTAACAATTAATTCGTGTACACAAACTAACTATTAGAAGAGTCGAGGTTAAGCTACTAGCAGGATACACAAGTGCACCGCGCCACGCCAGAGCCAAGACTGCCTGAGCCGCGGTTGCACCGTTCGTTTTATGCATGACAGAATGACTCAAATAATAGAATGATGTAGGGTAGGTGAATATCGCAGGTACCGACATTAATAACTATCTGTATTGATTCCCCGACACGGCCATTCTGACGTGCGCGCGTCCTCGCGCGCTATTTATTACAACCTTAGGTATTTTTAATCAAAAAAACAAAATATCGCTCGACTATCCTGACAAAAATCTATTCAACATCTTAATATCTGGTTCGGTACACACTGACCCTTTGGACTAGAAACAATTGGTTTCAGTTAGTAAGTCACTCAGTCACACCAGTCACATTTAATATGGTTATCATCATAATCATTACAGTCATATAAATATGGTAAGTATCACTGATCTAGGTTTAAAATATGAAAACCCCTATAGTTCAAACAGGTGAGATTCCTGCAGCGCATCACTCATCATTACAAACAGTCTGGTCTGAGTCGTCGCCCACTAAAAGCAGGCGAGACTCCTACAGCGTTACACTCATCATTACAAACAGTCTGGTCTGAGTCGTCGCCCACTAAAAGCAGGCGAGACTCCTACAGCGTTACAATCATTATTACAAAAAGTCTGGTCTGAGTCGTCGCCCACTAAAAGCAGGCGAGACCCCTACAGTGAATCATGGATCGTCTCCCACAACAGCAGAAGAGACCATACTAATGTAAAACAGGCTGGTCGGAATCGTCGCCCACTAAAGCAGGCGAGACCCCTACAGCGTAACATGGATCGTCTCCCAGAACAGCAGGAGAGACCACACTGGCCCGCATTGTTTGTCTCTTTATCTTTTTTTTAAACATCTCTTTTTTTTTCACTCCATTTACTATTCATCTCTTAAGTACTTTCGTTAGCTCTGTGAGCATTAGCTTGTATCATAATGTCAAAAGACATTGTACAAAGTCAGTATTAGAGTCGGCACACACACACACAGTATCGCAGTAATTGGCAGTCATTGTATCAGTTGACAGTCATAGTATCAGAATCATTCTGGGATTACTTCCATTAAACCGAAAAATTAACTAATTATTATAAGAATAGGCCAGTATGGGTCAGTGTGGGCCTTGTTTCTCCTTAATTAATTAATAAACTACAAATCTCAGAGTCACCTTTGCGAATAGTAATATCTTGTCCAATAATAATATGAGGATGTTTTTTTCATGAACTAAAACTATTACACGAACTAAAATTACTAAAGGGCCTTGATATTTCGGATCAAGTTTCGTTTGATTACGCTCCTCGTTTTGTAACAAAACAAAATCACCGATAGGATATTAAAAAGCCTAGCTGTCTCTATGAAGGAATTATCGAAATCATATAGTTCTATTTACAACCCTTGCTTCCCAAAGTTACTCAATAATTTTTAACACAGATGGAAACAAGAATTTTAACAGTCACCTACAACGACTACCTTAAAATGTTACTACTCACGCGTTAGTGACATTTAAATTTAAAACGCTTTGTTAATAAAGTCTAAATCAACTTAGAAAATCACATACCTGTCTACTTATTTATTTAACAAACTAGCTACGTAATTACAGAGTACAGTAAGAATTTTTAATAGTTACCTACTCATAAACAAAATTATTAATCTGAGGTTACCTACCTACAACTATTGTGGTAATAGGTTTACGATTGTACCAATGTGTTATCAATTAACTTTCTGTAATTTAAACGTTCTTAAACAGAACACCTAAAACAACTTATAAACAGTTTAAATAAATCAATCAAAGGTAGAAAAGACTAAAACCCTCAATGAAACAATCATTTCTCACTTCTAATCTATAGTTCACGATACACACTTTTAACTATATCGAATTAATTATTATTACAGTAATCACTTATACGCCACGTAATTGAAACTACGTAATTAAACAATAGCTGATTATTCACTTGCAAGTTACAACAATCCCGCCAATAGATGATAAAAATGGCGAATGACTAATCAGAAAATTAGTATTAACTATTCGGAAGATTGCGTCTTTAATTTTACGCTCTTTCGGTACTTCGACAAATAATATTAGTTAAAATATCGTGTAAGATAGTAGAAACAAACGCAAAAATATTCTTTACAGAGGGTAATCGGAAATAGTCAAGCTAAGACGATATTAACACTTTATCACAAACAAGTGGGTAACCACAAAAACTTAACGCAAATATAACTGTCCAGAGTCATGTACCAACGTCAATCAAACCCTCAATAACCAAACTCATTTTCTACAACACTAACAACTATGTAAACCACCCTTCCAACCAGCAATTACAATTGCTCCACAATCCACGTGTATCCCTCTTGGATCACGTCACAGTGTATCCCTCCTGGATCACACATTCATCACAGTGTATCATCCTCTTGATGACTACACACTACAGTCTTTAGAGTGCTTACATCAGTTTTCTGTCACATCACTAAAATGTTCACCATTATGATCGTCATCTATAAACTCAATTGGTACATGACCTTCTGGCATCTTCCTTAAACGACCGTCGCTGCGACTACCGCAACGGCTCGCAGTACGATTACGCTTACGGTCTGACATTGTGACTGAATCGAAACAAAAACTGAATCGCAAAATCTATTAGCAAAATTAATCACTACTCAACTACCTTACGTATCACAATAAAACTAAATTCAACAAATAACCGGTAACTCGAATTACGTAATCGAACACTGAACAAAAACCACTTGTACACCGGTAAGAATAAAACAGAACGACCTAAAAGAACTAAAATACAGTAAAATACAGTACATCGATATTTTCATCACCAAATTTGCAACTACCTTGCACACTTGCTAAAAATAGAACTTAAACAAAGAAACCAAAACTCCGAATTAACTTTAAGTGCGCGACTACGCTCGCGATATTGATTTTTTTTTTTTTTTAACTTTGAACTTAGTCTATTCCTCAGTCATACTAAGTAAAAGTTTATGAAGAGACAGGTTACTATTACTACTAAATCGGTTTAAATGATGACGACTCGACTTGCGCTTCGATCTACACGGGACTACGCGAACGCGATTCTCGTGGCATCGTGAAATAAATTACTCACTAGTAACACTCTTAGTGGGCACGAGAACAGTATCCCACTTCTGATGTAGGAATCAGAAGTGAGGAGAGGATGACCGAACTACTAAGTATTAAATGGACTCACCGAGCGGGTACCGTCTATCGCGTGGCAGAGAGACAACTCGACGCAGTGCCCGGGACTTGTGACCCGAGTGTTGGTTTACGGCGGCGCCGCCTTATAATGCGCATTGGCACTCACCACCACCGGTCGAGTTGCCCAATTAGTAACAATTAATTCGTGTACACAAACTAACTATTAGAAGAGTCGAGGTTAAGCTACTAGCAGGATACACAAGTGCACCGCGCCACGCCAGAGCCAAGACTGCCTGAGCCGCGGTTGCACCGTTCGTTTTATGCATGACAGAATGACTCGAATAATAGAATGATGTAGGGTAGGTGAATATCGCAGGTACCGACATTAATAACTATCTGTATTGATTCCCCGACAAATCTACTACACGATGTTTGTTGTAACTAGAATGACGTAATGTGTTGCTTTGTGGATGATACAGATGAGGGTAGGTATAAAATATACTGAGTTTTAATAAGAGAATTCGTTTATGCACATGTAGTTATTTATAGGAACGGAAAACAAAGTAATTGAAAAATTTTCTTTAAAAGAAATGTCAAATTAATGACGAAGATGTATGGTTAGTAATAATTATGAATTAGAAAAAAAAATGCAAAGTAATGCACAGTAAAAGCCTGTATGTAGATTAAAATGTGATTTATCATGTGTCTTAATTTTAAAATAACATTTTTTTAATATTTTCTGAAATTTAGCGGTACTAAAAATAAGTATTATTAAACGTTAATGAAACTGGAATTATGTACGCGTAGTTTTAAGTGAACATATCTAAAAAATTCCCTATAAAACGATATACAATGTTAGAGCGGCAAACTTGTTTATTTACAAATTGTATTATGTAACAGTCGCTTTTATATCCATTCGATAAAGTCATAAACAATTTTATTGCTCGTTTCATGAGGATATATTATCATTTCGACGGCATAAATTACTAAACGTAATTAAATTGTATATTTAACTCGCACTCACTTAGTCCAAATGACTTTTTCAATCGATCAATCTATATAAATATAAATGAATGTTCCTAAGCACAAAATTTGAGAACGACTGAACTAATTTGGCAATTTTTTTTTAAGTTTTCTAATTCTTATTATAACCTTAATATATCTATTATTAACTGAAGTATGGTACAACAGGAAATATCCTGCTTATAATCTTGAGCAGCTCGATTGAAAAGCCCGAGGGAAATACCTCGACCTTGCAGAGGATCATAGCCGAATAATACTTGTCTCAAGCAGTGTAGTGTTCCTGTGGTGAGTAAGGTGACCAGAGCTCCTGGGGGGATTGGGGCTAGGGTCGACAATGCGCTTGCGATGCTTCTGGTGTTGCCGGCGTCTAAATGCTATGGTATGGGACTTGCCATCAGGGGAGCAGTACGCTGGTTTGCCGACCTAATTGTAGATAAAAAAATAGTTTTAGTAGGTTCTTACAAAATAAAAAGATAAGAAAATTTCAGAAAACGTAACGATTATTTTAACTTCACGCATTTTCTACTCCACAAGATAAAACATCATTATATTAAAATTTAAAAGTAAACATTATTAAAATAAATTATGAATATTAAGAATATAATAACAAAGCGTCCCGTTATTACCATTACTATAATAGACCTAACCACATGAATTGCATTTGGTTTCAAAACGTTTCTATTAAATTTATAATGTACCGGAACCAAAAATAAGCTTCGCTGCCACAAATCAAATAAAGTTATCACTAAAACTGTCAATATTATTAAAATAATAGAGACTATAATTATTTACTTATTATTTTGGTAAATGAATTACTATTTGGAAATAAGTAATTCTTGGTATTTTATATTTCTAAGATCGGAGAATTTTTGTAATTAAAAAAAGTATCTAGTATCTTTTACAATAACAATTTCTTAACAATTTACGTGATGAAAGTATAGAATCCTGCCTTCAAATACCTGAAATTCGGGTTATGTTTGGGCACCCAAAAAAACACAACTTATTACACCCTCTATCCCCATCTTAAATCATCCACTCCATAATCGTCCGCTTTTAGCACGTATGGACGTCATAACTCAAGCTTGGCACTCACGCGTGTGCATTTCCAAGAAATTAATAACGTTTGTGCCGTGATCAGAATCAGTGAAACAGGCGAAATTTTTCCATCTCTATACCCAAAGGACCTATTACGTGATTGAAACCACGTTATGAGCTCAAGATCTTGCTTTCTGTGACATTATTTTGATTAATGTCCTTTATTAATGTCCTTTTCTTTCTGAGAAATCTTAATTAAATTCCTTCTTTTCTGAATTTATTTTGTTTCTGATTTTGAAACTGACAATTTTACTAATTTTTTAAATGATAACTGCTTAGTATAGGTAATTTAACAATATATTGATTTGTCGAAATAATATACGAGTATAAATATTTATAAAAATGTTTTAGACTCAATTGTAATTTTAATTTTTTTGGGGTTAGACTAAAAATACTAAATTATTAAAAAAAAAATTTCAAGTTACATTGACGTTTTCTTATGCTTCTTGGAAAATAAATCCGAAAAAATCTTACAATAAAAGACTTATAAATAACTTATAATCGTTTCGTTCTCTTAAATATTTAACGAAATCAAAGCAAATTATCGTCCAAGTGTCAAACACAATGATATTAAACGATCCGGGGTCGAAGCAGAAGCCGTCAGCCCACTTCTGAATGGTTCAAAGATTTAGCTCCGAACTGTCAAACAATGTGCTCCTTAATTTCACATTCAACATTTTAGAATTTTCCTGTCCTTTATTTTTTGACACCCGCTGCGTTTGACGTTAAAAACTGTGCCCATTTGAATACTACTTGAAAGAAATTCGCTTTAGTTATGTGACTGAGAAAATATGATTTAAAAATGTTTGTGTCACGTCTCTATATTTTATAATTATTGGTATTATTAATAATTACATTGTATGGATTTTTCTTTTCATATGTGAAAAAATATTTTTTTTAACTTAATATTAAACTTAATAATAATTATTATTATTATACAGATATGAACAAAATATTCAGATGTGTGATTCAAACAAATTTTATTAAAAAATTGGCCTTTTTAAATATTAAATTTTGAATTTAAAAGACAATAAAACGAAATTGTAATATAATGTAA
Source organism: Melitaea athalia (assembly GCA_905220545.2). Taxonomy (NCBI): domain Eukaryota; kingdom Metazoa; phylum Arthropoda; class Insecta; order Lepidoptera; family Nymphalidae; genus Melitaea; species Melitaea athalia. The sequence goes on from HG992179.1 coordinate 4,427,164, forward strand.
TAAAGTGAATTTGTAGCTAATTATAAGTATAAGGTATAAATCTTAATAGTGAATAATTTGGATCATTCATTCAAAACATTACACTTTAGTTGTTTTGCGCTGCAATTATATTCGCTAAATTATTTCTAAAATTTAATTGTCCAACATAGAAAGACTTGAAATTGTCGTAAAAGTAATGTTTATTTTTGCGTTTGTTCGTATGGAATAAAATTTGTCTTCTGAACAACAAAAACTTGAAAATTTGAACCGGTATACTTAAAGGACATAATAAACAACCTAAATAAGATATGTAACAATATATAACATAAAGTTTTATAACATAGCTTAATTGATACGACCTATGAACAGAGGTTTACTTCATTACTTACTGCATTAATTATGTAATTTTCTACATGTCAAGAAATGAAAAAAATCTTATTTAAATGTTATTTGCTAAGTAAGAAAGGTATAAGTTATTTACAGGTACATGAATCACGTCAAAGAATCAAGAACGTCATCGTCAGTAACGTGCCGTTCATATAACGTATTATAATCTTATACTATTAAACGAGCAATTCTTGTATATATATATATTTTCTGAATCTCGGAATCGGCTCCAACGATTTTCGTGAAATTTAGTATGCAGGGGATTTCGGGGGCGAAAAATTGATCTAGCTAGGATTCATTTAAAAAAAATGTCGTTTTATGCCTGTTTTTAGGCAATGAAAAAATATCATTAGAATACGAAGCTTAATTTCACTTCGCGTTAACATAGCTGTAATGGCGTAATTAGAAAATCGGCGGGTGTCAAATCGTGTTGACCCGGGTTCGAATCTGTCTCCAGATAATTTTTTTTTCTTTTTTTTTAATTTCACTCGTGATTTATTATTTAAATAAAATTAAAATATAAAAATACCGAGAAAAAAAGAAACAAAAAATAAAATGAAAATACCGAGCTAGGCTCGGTCACCCAGGTACTCTATACTAATATAATAAAGCTGAAGAGTTTGTTTGTTTGATTGTTTGTTTGTTTGTTTGAACGCGCTAATCTCAGGATCTACTGGTCCGATTTGAAAAATTCTTTCAGTGTTAGATAGCCCATTTATCGAGGAAGGCTATAGGCTATATATCATCACGCTAAGACCAATAGGAGCGGAGTCCACGCCGACGAAGTCGCGCGCAGAAGCTAGTACGTAATAAAGAAAAACCTAAGCGTCGAATCGAATAAATATCATCAGCACTGTCTGGAGGTCGTACGTCTCGCTATTTAACCTTTTTATCTGTAACGACATTTTGATGACCTCTAACTAGAAGAAATTGTAATCTGAGAGAATAGACAAAGCTAGGTAGCGTGACAATTTCCTTATGAAAACGAACTAGAAAGACAGACCAAAATATTTTCTTTAAATTTCTGTGTTACTACCTAAACTCTTATATGTACTTTTTATCTGTAACGAAATTTTGATGACCTCTATCTAGAAGAAATTGTAATCTGAGAGAATAGACAAAGCTAGGTAGCCTAAAAATTTCCTTATGAAAACGAACTAGAAAGACAGACTAAAATATTTTCTTTAAATTTCTGTGTTACTACCTAAACTCTTATATGTATTAATAACTAGCCGACACGTGCCCACTTCGTTGGGCGTTAATTAAATTATTTTTTGTGTTGCAAATATATAGTACAGTTTTCATCTCGCTCGCACATCTCCGACTTGATTTACATATACTATTATTTTTCACTGAATTTTTTGTTCAATAACAATAAAATATAGCATTTATCACTCCCGAATAGTGTAGCTTTCTGTTAGTGAAAGAATTTTCATGAGCGGATCAGTATTTACGAAGATTACCCCTGATATACAAACAAAGTTATAAACTTTTCCTCTTTATAATATTAGTATAGATATAATTAAAATAAAAATGATTCGACGAAATCGCACCAAATTGAAATATTCTACTCTCTTTTTTTGTTCTTTATTTGCAGAACAAGGTCTATATGAAAGAAAACTAAAAAATATAAGTACATATGTCGTTGGCTAAGTAAATCTGGTTCCACTTAGTTAAGACATAAACATACAGTGAAGCTATTATATAAAAAACAGTAAGCTAAAAGTGAAGTATGACACAAAGATAGTCTGAAAAATGCAAAAGCAAAGAGACTACTCGGAAAAGTAAAGACATAATTAGACTTAGAATTTTTAAGAGCACAAATAGATGAGAAGTACAAAGTGCATCCGCTACACTTTACTTTCAACTACTGCAAAAGTCAAAGTATTATCTATGAGCTTTATAATGCAGTGATAAATATTAAAAGTATAAGGTGAACAATGTTACAATGACCGTAAATTTCTTTCGTATTTATTGGAGTTTATTTGAGTTTACTCCTTAAGAAACGATTTTCCTAAGGCCCCCGGTATGAGAAAAATATGAGGAGTAAAATCTACTGAACGAATGACCTCGTTACGTTTCTCGTAACGCCATCTAACGGAACCCAATATTTGATTCGTTTATTTACCATTTGATATGGTATTCATCTTTTTCTTAGACTAGTACGCCTTTTTTGTGCCTATTTAGACAGTCGATCTGAAGGAGTAAACTCCAGTCGTGCGTCGGAGCTGACACACACTCTTTTTTATGAAGAAACTTTTATTTTATTATCAGAATATAAAATATCGCATATATTATTCTTCTGCTGACTAAAGATTTCTAATTTTGTTGAGAGGTAGAGAAATGTGGGAACTTGAACCGTCATTCCATATTTTGAGGACTATTGACTGCTGTAGTTTGATGATGTTTGGCTACGATTGACTACGACTACTGTATGGTAAATTATTCATTATTCAAAAAAATTACTTTGAAACATGTATCTCACGATATTTCCTAAACTACTAAACTTTACATACTAATACATTTACGAATACTTTTACTAACCATCCATTCATAATATGCAAATATATATTTGCTAAAATCTTGACCTTTATCACTACATAAATTAAATTAAAAAGTGTATCAGACAATAGTCATAATTTTAAGGCTTAGACATAAACGTAAATAATATTTTCAAAGAACGTTTAAATTCATTTTATTGACTCGTAAAATGTTGGCAATTTAAATTAAGTAATAAATTAAGAACCATTTCTCCAGTTATTGCCATAATTTAATTCTAGCTTTCTTAGTAATTTGGGAATACTATCGCCGAGTTAATATTCTTAGAACGGGGATTCGCCTTGACATTTGAATATCCTGTAACAATTAGCGTTGACCCAGCTTAATTGTATTACAGTGTATCAAATGGTATGTCATTAAAATCTATTTGAACCTGATAAAATCTATTTCATGTAGGAATTTCGAAAATATTTTTAATTAATTAATAGAAACTTATTTTTAACATTAACAAAGCGATTCTTTTAATTTTAATTTTATATATTTTTTTGTCCCCTTCTGCGTAATCTCATGATCACTCATTTCATTTTCGAGTATATTATAGTTACAAGTCTACTAATTTATTTTTAGTTAGATAAACAACAGTGCTAAGTTATTCATAGATATTAAAAACATGTAAACTCTAAACAGATTTAATAGTACACTTTATACGAGCAAGTTTCAATATAAGTCTATGCTATATTCTATATATATTAGCGGGATTTCCAACATGTATTTATTATTTTCCCGACCATGCTTCATTCTTCACCCGTTGAAGGATTAAATTTCCGTTCCTCCTTTATTTCTAAGAAGCTCTATTATCTCCTACTCAACCACAGTTTATTGGAAGATTACAATTTCAAACTTTATAGTTAGTAACAATTTCAACAAACAACTTATGCCTTCCTTAGAAAAAGAGCACAAAGTAACAACTTACACAATGAATGCAATATTACTTTGAAATTAAAACTAAAACAGTATTAACTAAAGTGATAAAATATCCAAAAACAAGTTTGCCAAACAACCACCAAATTCATTTCAACAATTTGAAACACAGGCAATATAGAGAAATCAGATGATTGATCTGTAACGTTTGGTATTGGAAAAACTTTTGACATACAAAGACATTGCGTCAAGACGTGTTACATCATTAGAAGTTTAGCAAATAGATAAAACGAGTCGATGAGATGAATTGAATTTGCCCAATTCAAGACATAGTGATAGTGGCAGACTGAGATCGCTCAATTTTAAGCGGATCAATAAATATGCAATGAACCGAGCGGTAGAAACGATCAATCCACGCCAACATGAAACGCAAACAGTTTATCATAATCGTCTCTTAGAGAAAAGTATGTCGTAGACAAATATTGTAATAAATAGTATTATGACCTAGAGTTACTACAACTTTTCATATCATTCTATGAGAAATATTTGACTTATCAGAGAATCCATCAATGTTCATATCAGAGAATACATCCATGTACCTGATTAAACATGATCGCTAAATAGTTGCAAACCACAAAACTGGTAAACGACTGGAACGACAGAACCGATTCGGCAAATTACTTTTTTGAGTTTTTTAAAACTAAAAAGGATTGTTATGAAATGAAACTAATAAAATAGAAAATTTTCAGAAAACGTAACGCTAATTTTATCTTCACGCGTTTGGCAGTTCGTAAGCAAGACAATGTATTTTAAAGCAGCTATTTAGTATACCTACTAGGTAGAGGATATGATCATAAAAAGACAAAACTGACAAAATAGTTCACCATAACCGACATTAGAAAGAGTCTTATATTTCACAGCGTTTATTTTGTTGTAATCTTTCTCAAATTTAAAATTAGACGAGACGTAGAGAACCTTTCTTAAGATGATATTCATATCACTCGTAATTTGTTGCCAGGAAATGGTTTTCATCTGTACGTTTAAATTGCAGCATCTTACTAGCAATTTCCCAAAACATTCGTTTAATAGTAATGTAAATTTAAGATTTTGTAACGAATTCGATATATTTAACAAGTATACATTTACAAAGGCCGTATATTAGTTCAGGGAAGCTTTGTTCGCCGCGTAATTAGAAGCGAGGGTCTGAAAGAAATGTCGGTGAGAAACCCTCATTAGTCCGATCCCTGATCTCTGTCTACGAAATGAACATCAATTGTTGACTTGGGGTTTTTTAGTGAAAAATGAATGAAAACATTGAAATCTGAGTAGTGTGTTTGTACCAGTTCTGGCTCACGAGCCAGAACTGGTACAAACGGTCGGTCCTCTGATCGAGTGATCCTAAAAAAAAAAAAAAAAAAAAAAAAAAAAAAAAAAAAAAAAAAAAAAAAAAAAAAAAAAAAAAAAAAAAAAAAAAAAAAGGTTTTGGGGTCATCTAAATCGATTGCACGCATCCATTTTGTGCTAACTCTAACGATTCGTGACTTAGGTTTCTACATTTGCAAACTCCAGTACCCTTAATTACCTCTATTGTCCGCTTATCTATCGTTCCTCGAGCATCGTCGCTATTGTGCTCCATCCATTGTTTCTCGAAAAAGGTCGTTGCCGCTCTTATCTGTTTCTAATGATGCACCTTGCTTATCTGTGCTATTGTATTATATTATTATCATTCTTTGTTATTCTCAATGTATATATATATATATATAAAAATAAATAAAATTGGAGTGTCTGTTTGTAAATTTTGTAATATTAAAATAACCGTGTTTTACTAAACTCATATGTATGCATACTCAGTACATATACCAAAATATTTATTTATAATTTTTGTGTGTCTGTCACTGAACAGTAACTATTTTGTAAAGCTCCACGCGGATGAAGTCGCAGGCACAGCTAGTCATAAATAAAACTCATACTTTTTTTTGTTACAATTTTTATTTCCAAAATGTTATTGCTGATTATGTATAAAATAGGAGCGAAACATCTCATCCACTAAAATATCGTTGTACAATGTGTTCCCTGTAAAAATGCTCGTAAAACTGTGCATTGAACATCCCCGAAACTTATACAGCAAATACATTAAACAATATTCGCCACAAACTGAAGTCCACTCATTCTGAATCATATCAACATTCCAGTCCCATCTTTTACAATTCCTTTTTAAAAACTCTAGATGATATCGTGCAGGTGATCGTCCGTATGAATCAAAATATTGACCGATGCCATTCGTATCGATATGTAAAGCTATCCAATGTGAGCCTGGTTTATCATCTGTATCTAAATTGCATATTATATACGTTGGTACGTGGGTATACATGGGCAGTCTATTAGCAGCATAAACATTATTTTCTAGACTGGGGTGAATCTTTTTCAGATGTTGTTGTACATCTAGTGTATCCATGATATTACTGCTATTAGTAGATTATTACTGTACCAATCTATTCAATGGTTAACATAGGAATGATTAATTATATTGATTTCTAAATATTAAATCATATTCCTTAGTGATAATTTGTATGATTCATCAGCGTAGCGCGTCTCGTCGTGTCGTCAATACGAAACATACTTTCTAAATATTAAATCACATTCCTTAGTGATAATTTGTATGATTCATCAGTGTAGTGCGTCTCGTCAATACGAAAGAATGCGAGATAAGTGAAAAAGTTAAAAAATACTTTTTTAACAATGACAGCCATTAGCTGATCATTAGTGAATCTGTTTACTTAAATTACTTCTTTGTACTCATTATATTCTTTTTCTAATCATTTGTAAATCTATAAATATTGAACATTATTCGAAATTGGGTATCAGTTGGTGAACCAACACTGAACAGTAACTTACTCGGCTACCTATTTTTCTCTTTACTATAAAGATGGAAAACTTCAGTGAAGTATGCACCAGTGCTTTCTTTTCCACACCCATGGAAGAGAATATGGAACTGTTCAATAGTGAATTGAATCAGGAGCTGTCTAAAGTTTGTGATGAAATGGAGAAAGGTGAACTGTACGATTCATCATATGATGCTGAGTTGTATAATCACTGTGCAATGGTTGAAACACAGTTTATGTAAGTAAAATAAATTACGATCATAATTTACACATTGTCTTATATCGTCTTTTTATAAATTTAAACATTTTTACAGTCAACCACTACAACTTGGAAAAGGTATGGAGCGAACGAGTAGCGAAGAACTCAAGATCATAAAAAAACCAACAATTGAAGGAGGAGCATCTACCTCTGCAGGGAACAGTGTCGGTAGCGACAATCAAGTGGAATGTCTAACGTGTCATATATTTATCAAAAAAAGGTATTTAGCTAATCATTTTAAAAGTAATGTTCACAAAAATAATCTTTTAAATTCCCATAATACTTTATCAAACGTTAATGTTATTGAATCTGCTTTTGGAAATAGAATTTTAACTTACAAAATCAAGAATAAAGTAGATCATTCGACACGAGTAAATTTTGAAACTCCTGAACTATTTTTAGATTCTATTAAGGATGATATTTTATTTTTAATACAAGAGTGTATTCATCAACACATAATTTTTAAAGTAAATTTCATATTGCATGCTGATTTTGTTCAACAAACTAAAGATATTCATGATACATTCGATTTTCAAACATTTAACTATATTATTTGTCAAGGAGATGACTTAAATATTTTTCTTTCATCTTTAAATGATACAATTACTAGTAAAATTAGTGCATTTGAAAAAAAAGATAGTGGATGGAGTCTAAAAAACATAAAATCTATAGACATGAATGTTAATAAATTCAACCCCCTACGCGGTACTTCATACTTAGATCTGCCCATTGATATCAAATTAAAAAAAGCTGTTATAAATGTAAAAAACAAAGATTATTTTTGTTTTAAATGGGCGTTACTCTCAGCGTTATATCCAGTAAACAAAAACGCGGATCGAGTATCATCGTACGTTAAACATGTAAATAAGCTTAAATTTGATGGTATTTCCTTTCCAGTTAAAATTTCTGACATAGCAAAAGTAGAGAAATTAAATGATATTAGTATTAACGTTTTTGGATTAGAATATATTAAAGAAAAACGGTGTAATTCTATCGTAGGCCCATTATTTTTAACAAAGTGTCGTAAAGCTAGACATATAAATTTATTATTTCTTTCTAAGGATATGAAAAATCATTATTGTTACATAAAAAATTTATCGCGGTTAGTCAGTAAACAAATTTCAAAAGATGGTCACATCATGTACATTTGTGAAGCATGTCTACTTCATTTTCCATCTCGGGAAAGGTTAAATAACCATGAACAATACGATTGTGCACACATTTGTACTGAATTACCAAACAGTGAAACTTTAAAAAAGAATTGGTTTGGTCAACCTATTTCAAATGATAAAATTAAATTTGATAGTTATGAAAAGAAGTTAAAGATACCATTCGTGATTTATGCTGATTTTGAAGCATTTTTAAAACCAATAGAATCATGTTCTAATGATCCATCCAAACCTTTCACGCATAATATTCAGAAACATGAAGTGCATAGTTTTGGTTATTATATAAAATGTTCATTTGATAATAAATTATCAAAATATGTAACATATTGCGGACCCAACTGTGCACAAGTGTTTATGGAAAGTTTATCTAACAATTTAAAAGAAATAAATAGACTTCAAAAATGTCCAGTTCCGCTTACAAATCAAGACAAAAGTCATATTTCAAATGCAACCATTTGTCATATTTGTGAAACAGAGTTAACAGAACTTTTTTATGATTTTGATTATTACACTGGTAGTTTTATAGGTGTTGCTCATGAATCATGTATCTCGAAGTTCAAAACACCACGTCATATACCAATATTTTTACACAACCTTAGTCACTATGATGCTCATTTTATTGTTCATGCATTAAACTTTTGTGATGGTGAAGTCGAAGTTATCCCTCAAAATAAAGAAAAATATATATCCTTTTCCAAAAAAATAAAAATAAATAACCATGAAATTATATTGAGATTCGTAGATTCATTTAAGTTTTTACCATGTAAATTAGAAGAATTAGCCAAAAATCTCAGTAATGATCAATTTCAAGAATTACGTAGAAGTTTTCCAAGTGATGAAGATTTCATTCGTTTAAAACGGAAAGGGGTTTATCCATATGAATTTATGACTAATTATGATAGTTTAAACCTAACGTCGCTCCCTGAACAAAAAAATTTTTATAGCTCACTCACAGATTCACATATTTCAAATGATGATTACAATCATGCTAAAGATGTTTGGGAACACTTTGGTTGTTGTAATATGTTAGATTATTCAAACTTGTATTTAAAAACAGACGTTTTACTTTTATCCGATGTATTTGAAAACTTTAGAATGCTATGCATTAATACTTATGATTTAGACCCTACCCATTATTACACAGCCCCAGGATTAAGTTGGGATGCAATGCTCAAATATACAAAAATAGAATTAGAACTTTTAACAGATTATGAGAAAATTGCATTTATTAGATCAGGTATCAGGGGTGGTGTATCTCAATGTAGTAATCGTTATGCTAGAGCTAATAACAAATACATGGAGGATTATGATGCAGGGAAACCAAATTCGTATATCACATATTTTGACGCTAACAATTTGTATGGTTGGGCTATGTCTCAATATCTTCCTACTGGTGGATTTGAATGGGTAAATCCGAAAACAGATTTTAATGTGTCTGAGACATCGGACTTCGGTTTCATTTTAGAAGTTGATTTGGAATATCCAGATGAGCTTCATGATTTACATTCGGACTTTCCTTTATGCCCAGAAAACATTTGTGTAGGCAATACTAATGAGAATAAACTAGTGCCAAATTTAAATAATAAAGTTAAATATGTAATTCATTACAGAAATTTAAAGCAGTGCATAGAAATGGGGGTTAAATTAACTAAAATTCATAGAGTATTAGAATTTAAACAGTCTCCCTGGTTGAAAATGTACATAGATCTAAATACAAAATTCAGAACGTTAGCAAAATCAGATTTTGAAAAAGATTTTTATAAGTTAATGAATAATTCAATCTTCGGTAAGACTATGGAGAATATTGAAAAAAGAGTTAACGTAAAATTAGTTACACACTGGGAGAACCAGGGTAAAGCTTTAGGTGCTCAAGATCTAATCGCTAAACCACAATTTCATAGTGTTTCAATATTTTCGGAAGACCTTGTTGCAGTTCAGTTGCGAAAGACTAAGTTAATATATAACAAACCAATTTATTTAGGGTTTTGTATTTTAGATATTTCAAAAACATTAATGTATGATTTTCATTATAACTATATGATTAAAAAGTTTAGTCATATCAAATTATTGTATACAGATACGGATAGTTTAATATATCATATATTTACAGATGATTTTTACATTGATATAAAGCCTGACCTTTCCTCATACTTTGATACCTCAGATTATGATACAAATAATATTTTTGATTATCCAAAATTAAATAAAAAGAAGTTAGGTTTTTTCAAAGATGAAAATAATGGTAAAATCATGAAAGAATTTGTGGGTTTAAGATCTAAAATGTACGCTTTTAACTTAGAGAATAAGACTATAGCCAAGGCAAAAGGGGTAAATAAATGTATCACTAAAAAGATGACAATGAATAGTTATAAGTCTTCTCTATTTAATAAAAAAGTGCAATATTATAGTATGCTTAGATTTAAATCAATTAAACACACAATTTTTACACAAAAATTAAATAAGATTGGTTTATCGTATAATGACACAAAGAGGCATATTTTAGATAACAATATTGAAACATTAGCTTGGGGTCATTATAAATTGTGCTAAATGTTAATAGTTTTTACTTTTATGTCTGTGTGTGTAAATAAAATTTGTGCTGATCATAAAATTATGTAGTTTGTACTGATTGTAAATAATGTGACATAGAGTTTATTACATATTTAATAATTGTTTGATTGTATATAACTTAAGATAATTGTTTAAAATTCTCATGTACTAATTGTGTTAGAAATAATATACAAATCATTCTGTTTTATATATATTAATTGTTTAAACCAAAACTTTCATTTTTTATTTCACCCCCTAGAACCTTAGACGTGTGTAATGTTTCACTTTATCCATCCGTTTACTGCTATTGTAGCAGGACCAAGTGGATGTGGGAAGTCAAATTTTGTAACAAATTTCATAAAATCAGTTACAGAAATATGTAATTGTGATTTTAATCAGATCACATGGTGCTTTGATGAAATGCAACCTTTATATAATTTACCAAATGTTAACTATCATCAAGGAATTCCAAATCTTAATATGTTTGATGGTGAAAACCCACATCTTGTTATTATTGATGATCTGATGAGAGAGTCTGATGGAAGAATTGTGGATATATTTACAAAAGGTAGTCATCACAGGAATCTTAGTGTATTTTATTTAACACAAAATTTATTTCATCAGGGTAAAGGTCAAAGAGATATTTCTTTAAACTCAAGTTATATAATATATTTTAAAAATCCTAGAGATAAAACTCAAATAAGATATTTAGCACGACAAGTGTCACCGGATAACCCAAAGTTCATTGAAGATGCCTACAGGGATGCAACTCTAGAAGCACATGGATATTTAATGGTAGATTTAAAACAGAATACCAATGATTTTTGTCGTATCAAGTCAAATGTCTTCCCATTTAATGGTTTCTGTACAGTCTACGTCCCCACAAAAGAGTTTAAATACACCAAGAATCAAACAATTCAAATCATTTCTAAATGATGCATCGTCGAGTCACAACGCATAAGCATTTGCTAAACGCTTTGCATACGCTTAAACCAAAATATCAAAGAGCATTACTTAAAACGTGTGACGAAGAAGAAAAAACGTAGTATTGGTAGATCCACTGCGGTCAAACGACTATACACTGATTCCATAATGGCAGCTGCTCGCCCTTATAAAGCACCGATAGGATATATCTTATCTAAGGTATTTCCACAGTGAAACTGATGTAACTTTATGAGTCAACAAGCTTATCTCGCATTCTTTCGTATTGACGAGACGCACTACACTGATGAATCATACAAATTATCACTAAGGAATGTGATTTAATATTTAGAAAGTATGTTTCGTATTGACGACACGACGAGACGCGCTACGCTGATGAATCATACAAATTATCACTAAGGAATATGATTTAATATTTAGAAATCAATATAATTAATCATTCCTATGTTAACCATTGAATAGATTGGTACAGTAATAATCTACTAATAGCAGTAATATCATGGATACACTAGATGTACAACAACATCTGAAAAAGATTCACCCCAGTCTAGAAAATAATGTTTATGCTGCTAATAGACTGCCCATGTATACCCACGTACCAACGTATATAATATGCAATTTAGATACAGATGATAAACCAGGCTCACATTGGATAGCTTTACATATCGATACGAATGGCATCGGTCAATATTTTGATTCATACGGACGATCACCTGCACGATATCATCTAGAGTTTTTAAAAAGGAATTGTAAAAGATGGGACTGGAATGTTGATATGATTCAGAATGAGTGGACTTCAGTTTGTGGCGAATATTGTTTAATGTATTTGCTGTATAAGTTTCGGGGATGTTCAATGCACAGTTTTACGAGCATTTTTACAGGGAACACATTGTACAACGATATTTTAGTGGATGAGATGTTTCGCTCCTATTTTATACATAATCAGCAATAACATTTTGGAAATAAAAATTGTAACAAAAAAAAGTATGAGTTTTATTTATGACTAGCTGTGCCTGCGACTTCATCCGCGTGGAGCTTTACAAAATAGTTACTGTTCAGTGACAGACACACAAAAATTATAAATAAATATTTTGGTATATGTACTGAGTATGCATACATATGAGTTTAGTAAAACACGGTTATTTTAATATTACAAACAGACACTCCAATTTTATTTATTTTTATATATATATATATATACATTGAGAATAACAAAGAATGATAATAATATAATACAATAGCACAGATAAGCAAGGTGCATCATTAGAAACAGATAAGAGCGGCAACGACCTTTTTCGAGAAACAATGGATGGAGCACAATAGCGACGATGCTCGAGGAACGATAGATAAGCAGACAATAGAGGTAATTAAGGGTACTGGAGTTTGCAAATGTAGAAACCTAAGTCACGAATCGTTAGAGTTAGCACAAAATGGATGCGTGCAATCGATTTAGATGACCCCAAAACCTTTTTTTTTTTTTTTTTTTTTTTTTTTTTTTTTTTTTTTTTTTTTTTTTTTTTTTTTTTTTTTTTTTTTTTTTTTTTTTTTAGGATCACTCGATCAGAGGACCGACCGTTTGTACCAGTTCTGGCTCGTGAGCCAGAACTGGTACAAACACACTACTAATCTGCAAGCGAAAGATAAAACAGATTTGATTTACGTATTTAATTACGATGGACAATTTTCATTTGATAGTAGGATAAATAGAGTAGAAGAGGGATAGTTGCCTCAGAGGATATATAGCTCAGTTTCGAATGCATCATGTTAGGTTTGTTGATTGTGTTAGCTCTTTATCATAATCGGAAGTGTCCACCGAGCGGGCCTCGGTATCGCATATGCCGTTGAAGTAGGCGCTCGTATTTTATCCTTAGTACCTGGGTGACCGAGCCTAGCTCGGTATTTTCATTTTATTTTTTGTTTTTTGTTTTTTCTCGTTATTTTTATATTTTAATTTTATTTAAATAATAAATCACGAGTGAAATTAAAAAAAAAAAAGAAAAAAATTAATCTGGAGATTGAGATTCGAACCCGGGTCAAAACGATTTGACACCCGCCGATTTCCTAATTACGCTGTTACATCTATGTTGACAGTAGTGAAATTAAGCTTCGTATTCTAATGATATTTTTTCATTGCCTAAAAACAGGGATAAAACGACATTTTTTTTTAATGAATCCTAGCTAGATCAATTTTTCGCCCCCGAAATCCCCCGTATACTGAATTTCACGAAAATCGTTGGAGCCGATTCCGAGATTCAGATTCTATATGCAATTCTGACGGGCGCGGGCATTGAAATTATTCTAGATATTAGAGATCAAATGAAACAGGATTTACTCAAAATCAATATTATTTATATTAAGAAACTGGGCTATTATACTCGTTGAAGATCAAGAAACTAATGTCATATCTATACCTATGTCGCAACATTTTTTGAAAACCTGCTTGAATATAAAGGTGAAATACTGTCAATATAATTTTATTACTAAACCAAGATAATTTGATAGACAGTATTAATGATCATATTTCATATTATTTCATAAAATCCAAATTAAAAAGGAAATTGAAAATAATTACCTACTGAAACTTTCCTAAAGCGACTAATTGTTTAAAATTGTGGTTTAAGGTTGAATATGTATGTGTGTATGTCTTTAATAAGAAGTAAAGGTATTTTGGAAGAGAAAATTTAATTAAGTCAATGTCGAGTCTGACGATAATTGGCGTTTTTCGATAGTTGAAGGCATCTGTTTCTTATGTTGACATCCCTTTACCTGTCTTTTAGCAAAAATTTGTGGCTTGACTGTTTCTTGCTATACAAAATAAGTTATTTAGAATGTAGCAACTGACTGTGGTTTTGCTGAAACAATTTTTATACTATTTATAGTTTTGTTTCAATGCTAACATTTTAATTAATACAAGGTTTTCACTATCGAATAGATCGGGTAATATACAGTTTTCCCTTTTGCGTAATAAACATTAAGATTAAGAGGGAGCCAATTATTTTACATGCCCTATTATAATATCACTTAAAATTTAAACCCAATACAAAATACAAGTCACTTCAATATAATCAAAATAGGCGCATAAAACGTATGTAATAGTTCAACTTAATTAAAATTCATACTGTAGGAAATTCGAGTTAAATACATTGAAAATAAATGTATCATAAATCTTAAAAGACGTATTACAAAATGAGTTAGAGGATGCTTTACATACTACCTACTTGTAACTTTGGTTGTAAATTTGAAATGCAGCACGCAAAACTATCGTTAAAACTTTTAACGTTTAGACACGCAGCTTGAAGTCGTGACAACCTTTACACTTAATTGACTTCAGATTTAAAAAAAAACACATTTACGACTATTCTATATTTATCACACAAAAAAAAATTCTAGTGATTTTACATGAGGCAGAGCAGTAAATATATTGCATGAAATCTAGAGCAGCGTGACTGGTGAAGTACTTCAACTTTATCACCGATCACCTTCAACCGATCACAGCCAAATCAATCTGCTGTGAGTGAGTGATGTGTGTTGACAGCGGGGATAGTTTTACGCATAAAGATCGAACTAAAACAAAGCCTAAAAACGTTTCATGTTTAGAAACGTTCGTTATAGAAAGGCCCAAGAAATTGTTAAGGAAATAGACTTGGAAGGTTTTATTTCTTAAGATTATCTTTAAATATATAAACATTAAACTTTGATGTTTTTTTGCTTTTTTTCCGACGTCAACAATTTTAGAAGTCGAACCCGTCTAAACGATTAAAACAGTTAGATGTATAGTTTAGAAGCGAAGTCCATTAAAGCGTATTTTATATAAAAATCGACTAGAAAACTTTAGATATCTTTGTTGGAACATAAATTCAATCGTGCGTTTAGAAACTACGAAGCCTACTTTCGTAAAACTTTACTCCTTCAAAAGTTTCTACCTGATTATAAACATTGCAGAAGAATATTTGAAACGTAATTTAGCAAACATTTAAGGTAAATTTCGTGAAGTCGTGATTTTTCAGTTCTCATCCCTCCAATGCATTTTCGTATCTGCTGACTCGGCTCTGAATAATTAGATTGATGCCAACCTCCCTTCGAAATGAAACAATTTCGTGTTTGCGTTAACATCGCCTCATTCTCGATCCAATTTAACTTGCGCTTAACTGTCTCGATTTCCGACTCAATCAAAGGATGTCTGTTTTTATTAAGTACGACATTACGAAAACCTACCTAATAAGATTTGTGCCGAAAATTTATTCATTTTGAATTGTCTTTACTTATTTGAAAATGCAAACAAAAGTTTTTTTTTAATTGGTTAATATTTTCATTATAGTAGTTGAAATTTTCTACTCAATTTGTCCCCGCCATTTTCTGATTTCATAATCGACATCAGATTACGAATTATCGCTGTTCAGCGAAAGTTAAATTAATAATGTCCTCCACTCGATTACCTGTTTGGATTTTGGGTCAAGCTAATCAATTATATAAAATTTTACATTGTAACTATGTGTATTAAATTAAGGATGAACTATATTTTGAGGTGCCTAACAAAGTTAGTTTTTTTGGACAAATATAATTTTAAAATACCTAAAATGTCATATCAATAATAATAGAATGGAATAAAACAGAATCAGATGCAAATTGGAAAGCCTTTTATTAATTTAGCAAAAACCGGAATAAAACAGAATCAGATGCAAATTGGAAAGCCTTTTATTAATTTAGCAAAAACCATATATCGTTCGTTTACAAGATCAGCATATAATCCCAAGGGGTTTCTTGTGTCACGACTAATATGTCAGTCGCTTAAACAAACTCACAAACAATACGTTTAATGAATTTAATAGATAACCAAAATTTACCCCATTCTTCGAACGTATCTCCCATAGGAAATACACTTAACCAAACTCTATATAATTGAAGTTTTTATTTGCCACACGATTGGCTTTCGTATTCACTATGCGCATTATTGACGTTATTAGCCAAATCGCGCGCTTGGTAAGAATTGACAGCGATTGGTTGAATGATGGATGATGGGTAAATCCACCGAGATTAGATCGGACAGATGGAATATCTTATGGTTCTGTGGATTTCGATAATATTCCAATGTTACTATTGGATAATTTACCGACGTGTATTAGAAAGTAAAATTAATAATATTTACATTTTTATTTGGGAGTGTGAACTTTTATTTACATAAAACAATAATATAGATTATAGACGATGCGTGTAAATGACCTGCTGCAGCTCAAAACCCCTTACTCTAATGCAGGTGAAAGATTAGACGTCTACAACATATGCTACACGTACTTAAATAAAATTTAAAAATAATTTCATTTAGAAATTTGGTAATTGCAAATCAAAATGATCAAGGTTTGATAAGAAAAAAAAAGGTACCAAAAATGTATTTGCCTTAAGATACGTTCGTAAAAGTTTTATTTGTAATATTTTCTTTACACATTTTATTATTTAAATCAAAAGTGAAGTAATAAAGTGAAGTGATAAATAATTTTCAAGTTCTCGTAAACGTGAACTTCAACAAAGTGTTTTCACATCGTTTTATTTTGAACCGACCGATCATCTAAAACATCATTAAAATGTCAAGAGTTTTAGGACACGATGAAAAAATAACAAAAGATTTCACCCTGATCACTTCAGATGTAGGAAAGAGATTTCTATAATTTCACAGCTCTTAATAATGTCCCCCCCTCATTATTTCCTTTATCAGCTCCGACGATACGACGTTAGCAGACATTAAAATTTTTAAGGTCAAGGTCAACGAGACCTTTCCTTTAATCTTCGAGAACAATTTCTTGCTTGACTTAATAATTTTTTAATTGTTCAGAAGCTGGATAAAATTTTAGTAAAATTGGGTTAAAAATAGCAATGGAATTGTCAAGATTTTTGAAGATTGAGAAAATTTGTCAAGGGAATCAGTGCATTTTCTAATGATCTAATTTATAGTAAGGTGATATAGGAAAATAAGTAAACTCAATGAAATTAAGTTACGTACGTGATAACGAAATTATAAAACCTTTCTCTCTTCCTGCAAAGGTTAAGGAATGAGCTGCTGAGAGCGAATTGTTAAATGAGCCCTGTTCGCTACAAATGAGGCCAATTAAACATTTAACCTTGTAATCTAACCAGTATTTAACCTGGCCATTATATAACTACGTCTCGCTTTCTGTATTTTATTACTTTAATTAAATATAGTACCTGGGTGACCGAGCCTTGCTCGGTATTTTCATTTTATTTTTCTTTTTTTTTTCTCTCGGTATTTTTATATTTTAATTTTATTTAAATAATAAATCACGAGTGAAATTAAAAAAAAAAAAAGAAAAATAATTAATCTGGAGGCTGAGATTCGAACCCGGGTCAACACGATTTGACACCCGCCGATTTCCTAATTACGCCATTACAGCTATGATGACAGTAGTGAATTTAAGCTTCGTATTCTAATGATATTTTTTCATTGCCTAAAAACAGGGATAAAACGACATTTTTTTTTAATGAATCCTAGCTAGATCAATTTTTCGCCCCCGAAATCCCCTGCATACTAAATTTCACGAAAATCGTTGGAGCCGATTCCGAGATTCAGAAAATATATATATATATATATATATATATATATATATATATATATACAAGAATTGCTCGTTTAATAGTATAAGATAACGTACCTAGATTGAAAATTTTACACCTACAAATTTTGGATTATTAATCTAACGTCTGTCAATCAAGGCAGTAATTTTAAAGGATAGAATTACCAAAATATTTAATAAATTCACATCGAATTATTGTAAACGCTTCAGCGATTTAATTATTTACTATTTAATGCTCACAACTAAATATTACGGATAACTCTATATTGAGTGTATTTGTATTTTATTTTTGTTATCAATCAAAACAAACGTGATAAATAAACCAGGGCATTTTATAAACATTTTCAAAGTATATTGAAAACATCTTAGTAATGACACTCAAGAATAATGTCGTAAGGCATGCAAAGAAATTTAAAGTAAAAGTAAATTCTTCGGGTCGTCTATCGCGATGCGTTGACGAAAATTTCCAACATTCCGCAAAACTGCCAAATTCCTTAGTTCCTTACACAACTTCGCTAATATTCTGTTATCATCTTTTTGATAGTCTTTTAGACATTTTAAGTGTTCGGGAGAATTTTGTTTCGGAGTTTTACTCGTTTGTACTACAAAGGAAGTTTCAAGACAAATGGATGTAATAATCTGTATTAAAACTTTCACTTCTATCTATACTAATATTATAAAACTGAAAAGTTTGTTTATTTTTTGAACGCGCTAATCTCAGAAACTACTGGTCCGATTTGAAAAATTCTTTCAGTGTTAGATAGCCCATTTATCGAGGAAGGCTATTTTTTTCAAATCAACCCGTGTGAAACCGCAGGGCACAGCTAGTAGGTATATAAACATCAATTATAGGCTGTATAAAATTTTATCGACTCATATATCTGCAGTATACTTAGTCTTGCCCTAAATATTGTTACAAAGAAAAAAGACATCTTTTTGAAATTGCACATAACATTTATTACTATTAGTGTTGCGATTTTTCAGCGTAAAAGTTAAAAATTGTACATAAAATCCCAGTACTGAGTTGAGTGAGTGACGACTTTCAGTTTGTCTACTCGTTTAATACATGTTTTAAATCATAAAAATATTCTAATATTCATTTTGATTTCTGCTATTACATGCGTTCATACGGATATTAATATTCGCGTTGAATATTGACATTATTTTGATTTTACAATTACAAAACATTTACGAATAAATCTACCTGTCTGTCATTGTTATACGCAATTGTTAGATATATTGTTCATACACAGTTCAGCGTTCCATCGTTTACTGTTTAAACATTATCAAATTGAAACATGGACATAATGAAACAAATAAAACAAGTAATATAATTAAAAGAAAACAAAAAACCCGCCTGCGTAAAAAACGGAAAGAGCAAAGTCAACATTTTTTAAACTTTCTTATTGTATTTCTTTATTATTATTACGGTAATAATAATCATAATATACATTTTCAAAATCCTTGTATTGAGCCCTTTAATTTGATACCCATACTATAGTATTCTAAAAAAAAAATTATTTCTTCATTAACTACAATGGCTTCGCACAGCCGCCATGTTTGTTTTTTTTTAATGTCACCTATCTAAGAACACTTGGGCTGCTAAGACAAATCTAACGATATCTCAATTATGCAAATCCGTTCAGCGGTTCTAGAGAAATGAGGTAATTAAGAATATTACATACATACATACATACATACAAGATACGCGCGAAAAACATAACCCTTCCTTGGCAGTCGGGTAATAAAAAATACAATAACCTCACGATTCACGTCATTTTCAAAAGTAACTTCAAGTTACTCTAGTACGCAAAACACGTATCACATATTTTCGCCAAATAGTATAACATAAATGAAATATTTCAAAAATCCCAGCGCACATTTTCCTGTAAAAATTTAAGAGCAGACACTTGTGTAATTCAAAAAGCGGATAGAGGAATCTCTCGTGTTGTTTTACAACATGGAAATGTACGCGGATGAAGAAATATTTACTTGCAAGTGAGACTTCATAATGACATGTTTATATAGTTTTTTTTTTTAAATACATTATCTAAGTACCGTCACTTTGTAAACACTAAAAATTAATTTATAATACGATACTCGTACCATAACTGAACTGCCAGACGTTGAACTATCCTGCGAACTGTGAGTTGAAATTATCGTTACATTTTCTAGATTTTTGCCGATTTTCTGACAACAAATCTACTTGAGAGAAACACAGTTTTAACTTCTACATAGTTATAACTTTACCTAAATAGGAATGTTTGATATTATTTTTATGAGTTTTCGTTTTTACCTTTTTAAAATAATTTTACTATACGCATAGTCGGGAACTTCAATGAGAATTTAGAAGTAGTGCGAGTAGTTACCACGACGCGACGGTCGAAGCTGCCAAAGACCTTAAAGAGAAACTGGCCCGCCGCTTTGGTGACAAAACCAGGTCTAGAGTGCGCACCATGGCCTCCATTTTGGTAAATTAGTTTAAAGAGGTTAAGAAATGTAGCCGTCTAACGGTGGACGAAACTTTTATGAACCATTCTGAACTCAAAATTTTTTATATAAACAATTACCCCTTAAACACTTAAACCCTTTGCATAAGTAAATGTTTGTAATTGTTAAATTTTTTTATTTAAAATAAAAAATTATTATTATTATTATTATTCTGGTGCCATAGTGATGGCGGCATAGTTGTCGAGAGCAAACGAAGTTGTCCTCATCGGGGATGTTATCCAGCACCATTTTTGATGTTTCTCTATGACTGTTGCAGTGTTAATTTGGGTGTGATCATTTAAACTAAGGTGTACCACAGTACACCACAACAACACACATACACGAAACCGGTACACGAAATACACGAACTCGGTATATCAATACACATATTGATATACCGATTTCGTCTATGTTAAAATAAATAAGCAGTATGTCCACAACAAACACTATATTATAGCACAGATTCACATTAAGCACCACCAATTTCAATTTCCGTCTAGTGCAAATGTCCCTTCAGATTGTTCAATCTAACCAAGCTCTGACTCGTTAGTCGGTCCGTCTTTACGACAATCAAACGATATTTGAAATAGAAGAATTATTGAAAGTTTTATTCCACCGGGTGTTATACGGTCTGTGAATAAGAAAAATTGACGTGAAGCCAGACGATTTGATTCAAATCGTTTGGCTTCGATTTGAATCAAATCGTCGATTTCGCAGAAACTCGAGATGTGAATTGATCAAATGTCTGATTTAACACCCGTAACGATTCCCGCATACAAAAGATGGAAGAAGATTAAATACGTATGTAGGTATACAAATTTAATTGTATGAGAAATGGAAATTCTTCAAGAACCCCTAACTTTTACCCTCCCGAGTTCGTTCGAATTTAAAATTCTTACTATTTTTTCAATATGTATAACGGAATTCACCACAAAATATTTTCTCAGAGTTAAACCAACATTTAAGTAGCACTTACCAGCAAAATTACACTTTTGAAGCCAGCGCACTGTGCTAACTTTAATTAGATCTCTACTTCTTTTTTTTCTCTTAAATTTTGTTGCCATTAAATATAAAACTACCCTTTTAGTTCATCATCTTTTAATTTTTTTAAACTGTTTAATAAGAAAGCTCTGTATCCCTGACAAAATCAAATGCTCGTAATTCCAAACTAATCCTTCATTAATTTCATATTCAGCGGATCACGAATGCTTTTGGCTTCGGAGGCTTCATTTATTATGGACATGTTAAGCCGGGTTTAGGATGCTTCAAACTCTCCGTTTCGGACTAAGTCTTGGACACAGGACTTTTGTCCATTTCGGACACCAAATGTTCAAAGATACAATTCTAATTAGTTAAATCAAAAACTTTTTTATTCTAACGTTCAATGTTTCTAAGAAACATAATTATTTATTACCCATTGCTCTGCTTAAAAAAATTGTGCAATTCCGACGTTACAACGATTTAGTAGCACATTTTGCATTTTTATCGCTTTACTAAAATGGAAAATTATTGTTTCCCTCTAAAGTTTTTTTGGTAAAATATAAATAATCAATTTTAGAACCATAAAAAAAGAAGAAAGAAAT
The DNA here is from genome assembly GCA_905220545.2 of Melitaea athalia. Classification (NCBI taxonomy): domain Eukaryota; kingdom Metazoa; phylum Arthropoda; class Insecta; order Lepidoptera; family Nymphalidae; genus Melitaea; species Melitaea athalia. The sequence goes on from HG992179.1 coordinate 4,449,409, forward strand.
CAATTAGTTCAAAGCATTTGTACTCAAAATCATTGTTTCAATTAATCTTCACACTTCTTAATTAAATCTGTTAATTAATTTGAAAACGGCTCTTGTGTCATTTGATTTTAAGTTAAAGCGTACCTCGTATACCACGCGCGTTTCATTAACACAACCTGCAAGCACTCAAAAGTAATGAAATAGTTGATTAAAAAATTACGTAAGTACCTACAACAAAGGCTTATGTTTTTGAGTTTTTTTACACAGTAATACAAATAAAAATTAAAATTAAAACACCTTGTCATTGTGTCCATATCTATACTAATATATAAAGCTGAAGAGTTTGTTTGTTTAGTTGTTTGTTTGTTTGTTTGAACGCGGTAATCTCTGGAACTACTGGGCCGATTTGAAAAATTCTTTCACTGTTAGATAGCCCATTTATCGAGGAAGGCTATAGGCTATGTATCATCACGCTAAGAGCAATAGGAGCGGAGTCCACGCCGACGAAGTCCCCAATCCCCCCCAGGAGCTCTGGTCACCTTACTCACCAACAGGAACACAATACTGCTTGAAAACAGTATTATTTAGCTGTGGTCTTCTGTAAGGTCGAGGTACTACCCAAGTCAGGCTGCTCCATATTTTGAGCAGGAAATTTCCTGCTGTGCCCTACCTAGCTATAATAATAAACAAAATACTGAGTACATACGGGTGTGTGTCAAATACATAGTAGTGTGTGTAATATTTTTTTTTATTGATTGAATATTTTTATGCACAAATTAAAAAAAATTATTAGCATTCTGCACTTCTTCTCTATATAAGTAAACATATAAGTGTGCGAAAATTCATACTCCTCCGACAGCGCAATTTTCGTGAAAAAAGGGGTACAAGTTTTTGTTTTATGTATTAATATATATAGAAGATAATACGGTTTAAATTTTTCTATCACTTAAAATGTAATTTAAAAAGTCGTTATGGTTAAACTTGATAGCAGTCGTTAGTTTATAAGAAAAATTGTTGGGGCACAGAAAATGTCTTATTACTGGAAGAGCACGTCGTTAAGTAGAGTACTTTCGGTACAATTCCTCCTTTTTACTAGAACTGGAACGTGTTTTGTTAATAGTTAGTCCTTACGAACTCCGAAAATAGGAAAAGAATCTGAATTTTAAGGGAATAAATACGTATAACGTTACGACGACGTTATAATTACTCTTTTTGTAAAAATTAATATTACAGTCGTAAGAAAATTGCAACCTGCTTACAAGTTGGCATATAAGAAAAACCTTTTGTGTGAGACAATACTGGTATAATTTTTTAATAAGTTAAATGAGTAATCTCAGCAAGAAACAATTTTCGTCTTTTAGATCGCCGTTTCTTTTCATGGCAGCGTAGATGCACTCCTTGGTAGTGGAAAAAAAATTGACAGTATTGAGTGGGTATTTAGAAATTATTCCAATTTTCAAAAGGAACTTCAACCTTTGAAGGGTTTTTTGGATCAGTCAAACTGAACATTTCGTAGACACGGATTACAAAATATATTGAAATTAATTAAGTATATCACTAGTAAAAAATAACATTAACAAAGTTTAGCAACGCAAAACCTTTTACAGCATCTAATCCGAGTCACTGGAAAAAAAATTCTAAAAGCCTAAAGTTCTCTTACTAATGCAACTAACTATATACCGAGAATAGGATAGAAAGCTAAATGTGTAAAGCTAAATGAGCTCCTGGGGGGATCATTGGGGATAGGGTCGGCAACGCGCTTGCGACACTTCTGGTGTTGCAGGCGTCTGTAGGCTACGGTAGTTACTTACCATCAGGTGAGCCGTACGCTTGTTTGTCGACTTAGTAACATAAAAAAAAGAAAAAAAAAAGTGTGAAATGTAAAGTAAGTGCTATGTCAAATAACAAAAAATTGTCGATGTCGGCACGGGCACAAGCTAGACTTCCGTGATGAAATTAAATAGCAAAGTGAACTTAAAAAGAACTGGATGGAGAGTAGACAGATTCTGCCCCTGACAGTTGACACTTGACACATCGCTTTAGAGCAGTCTCGTCGACATCTATAAAAAAAATTATCAGTAAATAATAGTTTGGGGAAAATTCTTCTCGTATTTTCTAGTAAAAGTTGCAATAAAATCTTTTTGGTTGTATTATTCGTAACTGGCTGGTTTTGTACCATGAAAAGGTGACATTTTAAAAATGAAATTAAAAAATAAAACAGTTTCTCGCCACTTTTCATTTGTTTTTCTGTATGCCGAAATGGGTGAACCCAACGAAGAAATTCCGTGCATTTTAAAGTTTTACTTTAAAAAGAAGAAAAATACGACTCAAGCCGCGAAAACATTTGTGACGTTTAAAGACCTAATGCAGTGTCAGTAAAGGTAGCACAAAATTAGTTTAAGGGTTTCAGTCAGGAAATATTGATTTTTAAATCAAACAAAGTATGTAAATACGTATTTGAAAATTCTGATTTTCACTTAATCACGAAACTCTTACGTACTCAGACACGATTTAAGCAAATAAAACTGCGAGAAATTCTAGTATAAACTAATAAAATAAATATGTCAGACCAATCTCCAGGCTTTCATTACAAAGAAATGAGTACTTATATAACAAACCCATGTGGAGCTCACAGCAGGCTTTTAGCGTTTCGCTGAATTTGTTACAGTAATAGTATTGTTTTTCCTTTAAGTTTCATTCTTATTTTAACTTTATTTAGCTTTACTAATGTTCATTCTATTAATTTATTTTTTATTATGCTATCGCCTAAATAAATCGTACTTGCCACCATGTAGCCACATAATAAAGTTGTAGATTTATTTAACATATTGAATTTTTTTTTTATCGAGAAAAAGTATTAATATGTATGTATGTATTTATATGCGTATAAGTAAATATATTTACACGTTTATGTATTTCACGATATCTCTGGAACCATAAGACGTAGAGCAGGGGTCACCAATTAGTTTCGTTAGGGGTCCGTTTGAAGAAATGAAATGACCGTCGCTGATTCGTCGATGATTTTAAAGAAATTTTTTTTATTAAACAAACGAAATAACAAAGTATTTTTTTACACATTAATGAGGTAAATGACATTTTTTTATTGCGAACTAGGTATCTGTCTGAAGTTTGAAGTTGCATGGTTGCATGTAGTGTAAGTTCCGGTATTCTCGCGGTCCACATAAAATGGGTCCGCGGTCCGGATGCGGACCGCGGACCGCCTGGTTGACGGCCCCTAGCGTAGAGTGTAGACACTTGAAGTTTGGTAGGAATATTCTTTTCGCCGACTAGAGGTCAGCTAAGAACGAATTTTTCGAAATTCCACCCACAGAGGGGGTTGCGGGGTTAATAACGATCACGATCACGACTCAGCCTGTAATATCCCACTGTTGGGCATAGGCCTCTTCCCCATGAGGAGAAGGATCGGAGCTTAATCCACCACTCGCTCCTGGGGGGGGGGGGGGGGGGGTAGGGTCGGTAACGCGCTTGCGATGCTTCTGGTGTTGCAGGCGTCTATAGGCTACGGTCTTACCATCAGTTGAGCCGTACGCTTGTTTGCCAACCTACATAATATATAACAAAAAAAAAAAACCACGCTGCTCCAATACGGGTTGGCGGCTATATTCCCTACTATGAGTAACGATCGCTATCAGGTGTACATGATAACAACCGGGACCGACGCGACGGCTTAACGTGCTCTCCGAGGGTTAATAGAATATATGGCAAAACAACGTTTGCGGGGTCAGCTAGTAAATAAATAAATAAAAGGAATACAAAAACAATATGATAATTGGTTCAGTAATGATACAATTCTGTATTAGGTTGATTTTTTATTTCAGCCTGTAACCCTGTGTGCGATAATTTCAAGTTGTGTAATATTTTTTAACTTTATTTTCGAAGAAATTCGTAACAGCGCCATCTATGATATTTACAGTAAAGAAAATAGCATTTGGCAACTGTTACAGCTAGTTCTCACTTAATACAATAGGTGTCGCTATATACAAAACATTCGAATGATAGTCATTTCCTATTCCTATTATTAATTTATTATATTTTCTTCTATAATCTCAATTATATTTATTGAAATGAAATATTAGCTAACCTGTTCAATATCGACGTTTACGAAACTAGCCTCCCAGAAGTCTTCAATGTTCTCAGGAAAGTCGCACTCATTACGTGGGTCCGGGCTTAAACCTGGATCCCTGGTCTTGAAGACAAAGATCAAACCACCATCTGTTTCCTCAGGTCGCCAGGATCCACACATCGTTGCAACAGTTCTCCGATTATCAGCACTCTCTAAAACTTCACTTTTCATCTTTTTCACAGTACTGTGTTCTAAATTTGAATCACTTTTTGTTTTAGGGCAAACATTAGCCATTCTTGTTAACTTGTGCAAATTATTTCTTGGATGCGATAATAAAAATGCTAACTTTTTAATAAAAAATGTTTTAAAATTAAATATTTTATTTAAAAATGTATTCATGTAAACAGATTTAAAATTAATATTTTAGTTTATAATACAATAAGTGATAGTTTAGTAAATAAATTAATTCTTGGATTTATTGGCTTTCACTTGCGCCAGGGAGGAAGCGCTGGTGATTTCGCCAATGTCACGTGAAATAGAAAAGACACCAAGGAGGATGAAAAGTTTCGTTGAGATTGTAAATTAACAGTTTAGTAAAATTTTGATATGATAATAAAAAGCATTTTAATTTAGTAATAGATAAATCCTAATAAAAGTAATGAAAGGTTGGAGCATAGCAATTTAAAACATTTATACCGGTAGCATTAAACTCAATTTTGACATCAGTACTTTTAATTTTTATTTCTTTTATGTAAAATATTATTCCCCACACACCAATAATACAAATATTTAATATATTATACGTTATAAGAATGTATTTAAGGGTAGGTATTTATTTATTATTAAAATATTAAGTACAATATGATATTATGTTGATATAAAGTGCACCGAGAACGCTGTTATTACATTAAATGTTATATTATTAGAAGCTTATATTAATTTTCACTCAAAATTCACTGAAAAAGAGTTCTAAATCACGAAGTTTTAGGTTATTCTTGACCTACGAAAACCGCGGCACGTCAATTGTCAAAACATTAAAGTCAAAAGTCATTAGTCAAAACAATGGTTCCGGGTGCGTTCCACTAAAGGCCCGCAACGACATCGAATACGAGTAATGCGCTTATTACACCTTCCTAAGTTCAGAAGTTCTAAATTCAGAACTTCTAAAGTCTAAACTTAGGAATGTGTAATCGCATTCAGTTAGTTAGTGTTCCTGAATTCAGAAGCAAGGATGGTTTCTGACAGTCAGTGTTGCCAACTTTGGGGATTTTCTGCTAAATTTAGGAATATAATAATAAATAAATAAAATAAAATAAATATCTTGCGAATAGCGGGAAAGTTTTATGGAATACATTTTTTAGGGTATTTTTTGGGAATTTTTAATTAATCGGAACGTAATATATTATTTTTATTTAAAAAAGTATTAAAAAATACCAATTCCTAAATTATCAATTTTTAAAAGAACATGTTCAATAAACATACTAAAGCAAAGTACACAAAATAATTTATTTTTTATTTTAAAACCCTTTGAAAAATAAAAAATAAAACTATAAAACTTTCACTTATTTTTAAATAATTTCGATTTTAGGTTTAGGCCTTGTTTAGGCCTTTAGGTGGTTTTGTTTTTAATTTAGGGAATTTTTAAAAAAAATTTGAATCAAATGTATTTTCAAGAGTTGGCAACATTGGTGGCCGCATTGTTCTATATTTTATTAATCTCTTTTTAATTAAAACTCATAAAAAAAACATTTTTCTAGACGTCATTCCGAATAGAATGAGCTATCGCACATATTTTTAGGAGCTTTATTTCTATTTAACACGTTTTTGAACTCGTTTACTAGAGGCACTAGACTACTATTATGTAATTGATAATTCGATAGATACGTCCGACTTCGTCGCTCTCTCTTAACCACAGAGTACATTGTAATATGCTCGTAACTGACTGATTTAGCAAGTTAGCAACTGAAATCAGGAAGGTGTGATCAGAAGCTTCTAACTAGCGTCCTAACTGGCTTTCTGAATTCAGTGACTACATTTAGGAAGGTGTAATAACTTTAGAGCACCGACATTATTTAAATAATTATGTAAATGGAATTAACAAAAAAAATAGTCGAATTAAAAACCTCTTCATATTTTGAAATCGGTAAAAAATAACAATATTAATGTTACATTAATTTTCGTGGTAATAAAATTATTTGCACAAAAAAAAGTAAAAAGTTTCCGTCGAGATTTGGACTAGGATCGCCAGAGTATTCATCCGGAGTGCTGCCAATTTCACCACGGAGCCAGCCTACCGCTGATCGGTGTTGTTAAATTATTGATTACTTGTTACAGTAAATTAATTATTAAGATTAAAATAGTGTTAAATTATAGTAGATATCTAAAAGAATAGGACGAATGCCTAAAATTTGTAAAAAAAAATTATTCGTATGTCTCAGCATATCATTTATAAACGTGGTGCCGATAAAAATTAATTGCGAACGGTTAAAAAAATCTCAATTCCAATAATTAATTTTTTTTTGTGTCAAATTGTCACAAGCAAGCACCTCAATAATACAACAACAATAACAAACTTTGCATTTTTTTTTTTTAATTAAAAGTTTAAAACTAATAATTAATGAAGTATTTTAACATCGCTCGGAAAAAAATGCTGACCTATGTAGTGCCATCTATCAAAACATGGACTATTCTAGGTAGTGTTGTGGATAGTCCTAAAGACCTAAAATACTTTTAACTGGTTTGTGCAACAAACCGATAGAGTGCTTCCACGTTCTTCTAAAAGCATCATTCTTTCATCAGCCGCCACACTTCGTCGGCCATCTAAAATACTACCTAGTATAGTCTATGGTTCGATAGATGTCACTACATAGTAACATTTTTTACAAAGCGATGATAAAATAAAAATATTTCATTCATTATGTTTTAAATTAAAAAAAATGCTAAGTTATTTGTTCTATAATTAGGTGCTTGTAACAATTTGAGACAAAAAAATTTAATTAATGCAATTGAGATTTTTTTTACCGTTCGCAATTATTACCTATCGGCCACGTTCAGACCACGATTATGTTAGACATGAAGATTTTTTTTAATTTTAGACATTGATCATATTTTATAATACATAATTATCTACTATTGGATTTTATTTTTTAAAACACTTCTTGAAACTCAATAAATATAACCTTAATAAATAATTTACTGTAACAACTAATCAATAATTTTACATTATTGAGCAGCGGTACGCTGGCTCCGTGGTGTAATTGGCAACACTCCGGACGAATAATCTGGCGATCCAAGTTCAAACCTTGGCGGAGCCTTTTTGCTTTTTTTTGTGTAAATAATTTTATTATTACGAAAATTTATCTAACACTAGCTGCTGCCCGCGACGTCGTCTGCGTGCGTTCACTGCTCGTTCCCCGTAGGTGATAGCGTGATAATATGTAGCCTATGTTCTGACCCGACTTCTTAATAATATTCGTGCCAAATTTGAAGTAAATCCATGCAGTACTTTTTAAGTTTATCCCGGACATACATTTGAAGAAATAAAGGTTCACTGCTCGTTCCCCGTAGGTGATAGCGTGATAATATATAGCCTATGTTCTGACCCGACTTCTTATCAATATTCGTGCCAAATTTGAAGTAAATCCATGCAGTACTTTTTGAGTTTATCCCGGACATACATACAGACAAACAGACAAACAGACAAAAATTCTAAAAACTATATTTTTGGCTTCGGTATCGATTGTAGATCACACCCCACGTATTCTTTTAAAAAAATATTCAATGTACAGTTTTGACTTTTCTACCATTTTATTATATGTATAGATTAATGTTGTTATTTTTTAACCGATTTCAAAATATGAAGAACTTTTCAATTCGACTATATTTTTATGTGTGTTACCAGTTAACCATGCCATAACACAAGAGTTCAGCTAACGATGAAAAATTGCATGGAATGCAGGGAACAATAATTAAATCATTGACTCATCAATTTGATTGTTTTCAATTATAATTATTATCGTAATATTTTTTTAAATTCATGCAGTCTTCTATCAATCGTCTTGAAGAACAGTTCATATTGTTATTTCACGGTATGTTTTGAATACTTAAATAATTATTTAAACTAGATCGACATGCCATCGGATGAATTCTTATTTATTTGTTTAAGAACACCATCTTTTCTTTTATATATGAGTATATAGTATGCATCACAGTCATCACACTTCGTCGGCCATCTAAAACACTACCTAGTATAGTCTATGTTTCGATAGATGTCACTACATAGTTAAACATTTTTTACAAAGCGATGTTAAAAAATGTTTTCTTACATTTTACAGTTTTACACCATCAAAGCGGCAAACCAGCTAGCATGCAGCCCCCCTGATGGTAAGCCGTTACTGCAGCCTTTACCCGCTTGCAATGCCTAAGCTCTAAGAAAGGAATCACACTGCTACTTTTAAACATATTTTTTGTAAATACATAATTATGTTCTTTCTTTGTTTTTAAGAAGTATTTTTCTATGTATTATCAAAAAGTGTTGGTTGCGCTATATTCTCTGGCGAATTGGTGAGATCACGTGACACACAAAGTGTCAACAGCGAGCGATACGTCCTCCCTCCGTGAGCTCTTGCAGTCTAAAGTTATTAAGTTACAGACCGCGAGTCCCGAGATTTCTGATGGACTAGCTTCTGCGCGCGTCTTCCTCGGCGTGGACTCCGCTCCTATTGGTCTTAGCGTGATGATACATAGCCTATAGCCTTCCTCGATAGATGGGCTATCTAACACTGAAAGAATTTTTCAAACCGGCCCAGTAGTTCCAGAGATCACCGCGTTCAAACAAACAAACAAACAAACAAACAACCAAACAAACAAACTCTTCAGCTTTATATATTAAGTATAGATTTTAGCACTACATACAATAATTTTTACATTACTTATTATTTCATTTACATCACGATCACGATTCAGCCTGTAATATCCCACTGTTGGGCATAGGCCTCTTCTCCATGTCGGAGAAGGATCGCAGCTTAATCCACCATGCTGCTCCAATACGGGGTTGGCGACTATATTCCCTACTATGAGTAACGATCGCTATCGGGTGATTCTCGGTGAAAAAAATCTTACCTAGGCTACTTTTCAGAGGTTTCACTTCCGCCATGACTTGTGAATATTTGCACACACACACACACACAAACACGCACACACACATACACACACACACACACACACAAACACACACACACTTTTTTGCGAACAAACTAGTACTCGACCTTACAGAAGATCACAGCTAAATAATACTGCTTTCAATCAATATTGTTGTTGGTGACTTGGTGAGTAAGGTGATCAAAGCTCTTGGGGGGAATCGGGGATAGAGTTGGCGACGCGCTTGCGATGCTTCTGGTGTTGCAGACGTCTATAAGCTACGGTAATCGCTTACTATCAGGTGAACCGTACGTTTGTTTGCCGACTTAGTTATACCTATAAAAAAAAGTTTGCGAAAAAAAAACTAGGAATAAATTACAAAAATGAAAAATATAAATAAGAAACATTTTTCTATTTAATTTTTGTTACTTTATTTCAATTTCAATGGTTTACTTGTAAGTTAAAATTTAACCCTAAAAATTTATACTAATACTAGCTGACGCCGCAAATGTTGTTTTGCCATATATGGTATTAACCCTCGCAACGCAACCCCCTATTGTGGGTGGAATTTCGTAAAATCCGTTCTTAGCTGACCTCTACTCGAAAACACTCTCTCTCTCTCTCTAAATTTCAAGTCTCTACGTCTTATGGTTCCAGAGATATCGTGATAAGTCAATGGGTGGAAATCTCTTTTATATACATATATAGAAGATTATAAAGAGGTAAAGTTTCTAACTTTGTTTGTTTTTAGGGGATACCGGATAATCTTCGCAAATACTGATCCGATCATGAAAATTCTTTCACTAACAGAAAGCTACATACACTTTTCAGGAGTGATTATAGGCTATATTTTATTGTTATTTAACAAAAAAATCAGTAAAAAATAATAGTACCTATATGAATACCCAGTCGCAGAAATACGTGCGAGAAAAAAAATCTACTATATATTTGCATCACAAAAATAATTAACGCCTAAAGTGGGCACGGGTCGGTAACCTATAAATCTCTATATATATAAAAATGAATCACTGAATGCTAAGCGCAAATCTCGAGAGTGGCTGAACCGATTTTGCTAATTCTTTTTTTATAATATTCCTTGAAGTACGAGGATGGTTCTTACGGAGAGAAAAATTTAAAAAATTGCCTGAAAAAGTCTAAAAACAACACTTTTCTATATTCCTTTACAAAAGATTCGTAATAATACTTAAGTCAATTTGAACTTTAATACCACTGTTAGGCGGTACGAAGTTCGCCGGGTCAGCTAGTTATAAATATATGTTGCTTAGCTTGCAAAACGTCATTTTTACAAGGAATAACGAAGTACTTAATACAGAACTTCTCTGTACCAAATTGACGAAACAGTTGTATTTCGAAACGTGAAATAAAATTTGTCTTTCATCCCGACAAAATGGTTTAACAACACAATCAACGAAAGTAAAAGGTTTCACTCAACAAAAACATCGGTCGTTTTCATAGAAAACAGCCGAAGAACCGCTTGTAGACAGTTAACCCCATCGGCTTATTTACATGTAAAACGGGGTTAGGAAAAATGAAGCTGTTATATAAATAGAAATTTGAATGGAAAAGCTAGCCTTTGAGCTATCTGCCTCTATTTAAATTGGTTTTTATGTTTACTGGGACACATCAGAAAAAAAAAACAAGACAAGTTTGTATATTCAATGCATTTGTGATGACAGATAAGTAATATTAGAAGTACGTAGGTACCTGTTAGTTATTTAGTTCTTCAACATGTCATTAAAAACATACAAGTGTTTAAAATATTGGGCCTTACTTGTTAGTTTTAATTTTAAATAATGAGAGTTATTATTACAGGTTTCCTCAATTATAGTTTAATATAAATACTAAAGTCCATCCATAGATCCATCAGCCTTTAATAGTCTACAGCTGGATATAGGGCTCCGCTAATGTTCGCCCCTCCGTCCGGTGCTGCGCTCTCTGAATCCAGCGCCTTTTCGCTGTCTTCTGCAGGTCGACATTTCACCTGGTTAGAGGGCAGCCTGTGCTCCATTTGCTGAGACCTGGTCGTCATTCGAGAACCTAGTATTTAGTACATTTTATTATTTTAAGCAGCTTACAGTGAAATTCTTGACAAAGTATCACTTATTAAGACTTTTTTGAATTTTTTCCATCGAATCATTGTTTGGAATTGAACCATCGATTAAAAAAGTTTCACTGAAGAATCTGTATACAAGAATTACTAACAAGATAGGTAGTAAGTATGCCATCATATCATTTCAGTTTTGTCATAGAGGCTTGGTAAATATTTAGAGAAAATGCCTAGATACCTACATACTCGTATCTATTAGGCAATATACGACAAACACAGACTCTTTGACAAGTTGTGTGCATAGGTAACATACAAAAAAGAATTTAGTAATTCTTACACATACCTACTACGTACCTATTTCAAAAGATGATAGCCCAATAGGTCCTTATTCCATAATTATAAAGGTTTTAAAGTTGTATTGTTTTATTTTTGACTAAGCGACCCGCTCCGGGTACAATGCTGATACTAAATATAAAATAAATATTTGCAATATAAGCGCAAAAAATGTGTTTATTTACGACATAACATTAGAAAACTTTAAAATTATCAGTGTTCCTCTACTATATTATGCATGTATTATACATCCTTCCACTGGAATCACTCTATTTACTAAAGAAAACCGCATCAAAATCCGTTGCGTAGTTTTAAAGATCTAAGCATATATACAGAGTTACAGACAGACAGACAGTGGGAAGAGACTTTGTTTTATAATATGTAGTGAAGTGAAACTTGATAAACTAACCCGTCTAGAAAGTACCAGCCTCCAATTCGGACTTGCTATTAACCGAGACAAGACGAAGATGATGATAGTGGACCGGGCTGAGCAAAGTGAAACAAACGTACACAAGATAGCTAACTGCGAAGTGGTACATAACTATATTTACCTCGGCTCTGCTGTATCAAGTACTGGAGGATGTGGCGACGAGATCAGACGACGATGCGCCATCACCAGGTCTGCTGTGGAACGGCTGGGAAAGATTTGGGGAGACAGGAGGATTACCAAGAGGACCAAGGTCAGATTGATGAAATGCCTCGTGTTTCCAATCTTTCTTTATGGAGCCGAAACTTGGTCTCTGAGACAGCAGGATCGCCGAAAAATCGACGCATTAGAGATGTGGTGCTGGAGACGCCTCCTAAAGATCCCGTGGACGGCGTTTCGCACCAACGTATCCATCCTCAGAGAACTTCGTATTAAAGACAGACTATCAGCGACTGTACAACTACGAATACTGAAGTTCTTTGGCCACATCTCTAGGAATGAGAACTCGATGGAGAGACTGGTGGTTCAGAGCCGGGTGGAAGGCAGGAGAGCACGCGGTCGATCGCCAACCCGCTGGATAGATGTCATCACAAGGGCTACTGGGTCCACCATGGTTCAGTGTACTCGCGACGCCTCCAACAGAGAAGAATGGAAGCACATCGCCAGGAGAGCTACCCTCGGAAATGATGTCGACCCACCAAACACCCCACCATGTGCCTCGTCATTGCAACCACGACCACTCTGACAAGAGTGTACGACTAAGAAGAAGAAACTTGATAAGAAATGCGTCACGATGTATAAACAAACATAATTAAAAATAATTATTTATTTAAAAGTGACATAAGTAACTGTGGATAAAACTGCATTATTTGCAAAAATCGCTATACATTCGCAAAAACGATAATAAAGCTGTGAAGTTGGCAATTCGCCGCGTCATCCGCGCTTAAGACGTTTCAGCTGCTAGTTTCCCATTGAATACAGATTGCTTCCCCGGTAATTAAGCGCTTCTTTATTTGTTTTTAAACTATATCGTTTTCATAAAACGGTTTTTATGACTAAATTTTAAGTATTTTTTAAATTATTATTGTTACTCGTACTATTGTTTTATAAAAAAAATAAGCTCTGTAATTTTGCTATCACAGCTACCGTACCTACTTGTGTAATTAGAATGCTTCTTATTTATATTTTGTTTTAAATATTATAGTGTTTTATTCACAATGCTTATTGTGTATTCCGTTTCTTAGTAACATTATAACACGGTTATATGAAATGAAGCCATATAGGCTTATGTATTTAATTAACAAGTCAAGCTTAGAGACAAGAGGTGGACGAAATTGTTATTATTTTTTATAAGGATAGGATTCAGGCTATAACATCCTACTGCTGGGCATAGGCCCCTTTCTCCATGTAGGAGAAGGATCGGAGCCTAATCCACCAAAATGATCCACTGTGGTTTGGCCTACCCTACTATAAGTAACGGTGGCTATCAGGTGTATATGATAACAACCGGGACCCACAGCTTAACTTGTTCTGCTTGCCGCCGATGTGCCTCCGAGGCACGGTGAGGAGACCTACATGGACACATCCAAACCGAAAAGAAATATTTGTACAAAATAATATAAATATCTATCCCCAAGCGCGAATGGCACATGGCACACGCGTCACTACCGAGCTAGTTACCAGATCGTTTGTTATTCTTTGTATCATACAAGGCGAGAAGTCAAGGGTATGCCCAACTAACAGTAACTGGTTACCGAGAGCCCAGGGTACCGTACCAGGGCCCGTCTCTACATAATACAGCGCACAAAGACATTTTTAATGTCTTTGACAGCGCACTACATTACACAGTGCATTTTCGGGAGATCTGCATTTATTTGTAATCTCATTTTAAAGTATAATGTCACAGATCACGAGTCATTTTCATTCATTCATCATCATTTCAGCCTTTCGCAGTCCACTGCTGGACATAGGCCTCCACAAGTTCGCGCCAATAATGGCGTGAACTCATGTGTTTTGCCCATAGTCACCACGCTGGGCAGGCGGGTTGGTGACCGCAGGGCTGGCTTTGTCGCACCGAAGACGCTGCTGCCCTTCTTCGGCCGTTCAGTTCGTGTACTTCAAAGCCAGCAGTTGGATGGTTATCCCGCCATCGGTCGGCTTTTTAAGTTCCAAGGTGGTAGTGAAACTATGTTATATCCCTTAGTCGCCTCTTACGACACCCACGGGAAGAGAGGGGGAGGCTAAATTCTACGCCGTAGCCACACAGCTATCTATAGGCTGATCTGAGGCAAATTTAAATGATTATAGAAAAATCTGGATGCAATTGACCATTTCTACTTTAAGAAATATTATATTTTGTGACAACACAAGAATTCATATTATTTTTATTTTTGTGTTTCCCACACATGAGGAAATTCGAAAATGTTTTTTACTTCCCTACCAGTTTCACTATGCCGTGTCCTATATGCCCAAAGGTTGTCTGGAAGAGATCGCTCTTCTAGCGATAAGACCGCCTTTGTATACTGTTTTGTACTTGTAATATGTTATTGTGTTGATTGATGTTGTGTACAATAAAGAGTATTATTATTATTATAATTTAAAAAAAAATTTGAGCAATAAAACCTATAGCGCTATAGATGGCACCACGTTGCTTAAAACCGAATAAAAATCATATCAAGAATTTCGATTTGGCTGGACATAGCATAGATCCATAGCTTAATGGCTAGAGCACCGAACGCGGTATGTCGGAGGTGCGGGTTCGAATCCCGCTGGATCGAAAAAAAATTGATATGATAATAAAAAATATAGGGATTTATAAAAAACAATTAATTCTATGAAAATAATGGAATACAAAATGATTAACAAAATATTGGCTAAATATAAAGTGTCAAGCATGCGTTAAGAATATCAACTTGTAACATATTTTCAAGCAGGCATCATTAGCACGTGAAATATGTTCTCAGTGACCACTCAGTGGATTGTCTACGCGGTAATCGCTTGGACGTCTGTAAAGTATCAACTAAATGATCCCCCGACTTGATAAATGGAGACATCTAAATAGTTGTCGGGTATTTTTATAGATAGGTATAGGCTATGCAATACGCGGATCATCACGAAAAACTTTATTATACTATTGTTATCAAAGCAAAAGATTGTTTTAAAATTGCCTATTTGTTGACACATACCTAATATCCTATAATCTTTTTAAAAACGAATTATGCATTTAAAGTGTGTTAAGCACGGAAATGTTTTGATTCGGTGGTGAAGACATAGGATACTTGGGTTGTAGACGTGGATGCAACAGTTTCAATGGCATTGTTATTCAGTGTTTTACTTCTTAACGAAGTTCGAGACCTCGAGTTAGTCATCTGATTTACTTCTTAACGAATTCTCGTTAAAGGTTAGATCGTAGATAGCAGATCCTTTATTAGTCTTTCGTTTATAGTGATAGCTATTCAGCGTGCAACATGCACACACCGCAAGACCAATAATATTTTTAATTAAATAATAATATTTTTTAAAAATCGAATATACCTTTTTGAAACAAGTTTTTATTGGACATTGTGCACAAGATTTAACTATGATCAAGATTTTATCTCAATATTCTTACGAAAAAACACATGACAAACATTGCAAATTAAAATAAACTTCGCGGAAATAACCCAACGACAAAATGAAGTCAGATAGGTAGAGTTGTAACAAGCTGTCACAACTCGCCTAGGTGCTCAAAATGACCACTTGGTCCGCATAATAAATAAAATTTCTAAACACGCTACGAACACGTATCAATGCTACACTTTGAGACTTGAATATAAAAAATATAATAGCAATAAAAAAAAATATACAAACAATCACAATCTGCCAACCCGCAGTGGAGCAGCGTGGTGCTCCAATCCTTCCCATACACCTAGAAAGAAGCCTATGCTTAAATGTTACAGGCTGAATGACATGCGAATGCGTGTGTATAATAAGAAACAAAATAAACTAAAATTTTGAAGAAAAACTAACTTGTTACATTTTTTTGCTCACTGACGTCCTAATTTCGTAGCCACTTCCCGTGTAGCGGCGGCGACTACTGAGTCAAGTAGTTCACGCTAACTGTTATAAGTAGGGAGAAATCGAGTTGGTCACAACTCTCCTCTGTCACAACTCTCCTAGGTCTACCCTACTACTTAAAAGTCAATGACTCTATCTCTAAACTCTATCAGATCTAGATCTAGATCTATTTTACAGAATTAAATAAAACGCACTAGACTTGAAGGAAGGCACTAAGAAAGTAATTGCCATTACATTAAGAATCTCTTTTGCGTTTAATATTTATAAGGTATAAGAAGGGCGTAAGCAGTGCCATCTAGCGAGAACTATAATCAATAGTTTGTCTTGATCGGTCTAAGTCAAATCGCTCCACCGCAAGCATTGTATTAACTATTTCTTTTGCTAATAAACGTGTAAAAACCACATAAATGTGTTTTGTGACCCTTTAACTCTTCAAAAAGTATTTGGTATACGTTGCAAAATATCACACTACGATTACAACTCTCCTCTCTCCTCGGTCGTTTGCTGAAGGTCGTGTCCACTCTGATCCAGGGTCTGGGTAACGATCTCTGTAAATTTTCTCCAGTCTGTCCTGTCCTCTGCTTTCCTCAGGGCTGTGGTCACTTGTAGACCAGTGAGGCTGGTAACTTGGTCCGACCCACCGCGAGGCATACACGGTGTGGGGCAGCGGCCACTTGGTTGTTTCCCCTCTACTTTGTAACTTGGTCCGACCCACCGCGAGGCATACACGGTGTGGGGCAGCGGCCACTTGGTTGTTTCCCCTCTACTTTGCCAAGCACCATCAGCTTGTCTAGGTTGTCAGGCTGCCTTCGCGCTATATGACCACTTCGCGCTATATGACCAACAATTACAACACGTGAGTACAAGTGATGTCTTGTATTAAGCATAAAAATATTACCAACATATATAAGAGTCAATTACTACCAAATTTTTATTTTAGTCCCATGTTTAACTATCAATATGTAACAAAGAGATTATTCCTTATTTTTTTGAAATCACATTGTACTTCAAAAAAGGTTTAAGACAATAATATATTACAAAGGTATTACCACAACTTTATAACAATTGTAGGTTTTTAATACACGCTTATTTCATGACTTGAAACGAAAATAATCGCGTGGCCGCAAGTGATAGGAAGAAAATGTAACTATTAACGTTGGTTTTTCCTTGCCATATGTCATACACAATCTTGCTCTCAGGGAGAGAGTACAGGGCACTTGTAGCAGTTTTAATGTCAGTGTAAATATAAACATATTTTTAATATAAAAAAGGAGTGTGTTTTAGAACACACGATGACACGACTGAAGTAAAATTTCTGCACAATAGGCCTGCACTGTGTTTTAGGTATATGACACTTAGCTGGCTATGAAAGAAAGAGGAAAGAATATGATCCGACTAGCCCGATAACACTTTTCGTAACGCTCTCGTCACGCATTCACCAGCTTACTCCCTAAGTCAAGCGTGCGTAAAGAAGTTTAATTTCAATAATTCACTATTTATTTTATATCAAAATGTAAAAGTTTACTTTAAGTTACGCAATATCTGAAAGAATCGTCACATTCTCTAATGACACTTAGCAACAATGCAAACTAAAAAATATTCTTTCTAGCTTACTACAATAGTCTACAAGCTTAGTTTTTTTATTTTTAACTTTTAGTTATACATGAATTAAACCAATTTTATTTAAAAATATCGTACATTTCATATATTTAAACTTATTTTAATGCTGCCACGACTCTTTTAATTTTTAGTTTCATTTTTGATCAGAGAATCAAAATTGCGATTTAGCTACTAGGAATTTTCCGCTACCAGCCAACTTGCAAGTATATCACTTCTACGTGATTGGTTAAACGAACAGCGACATATTGAATTTATTAGACACATACAACAAAACAACATGTTTTTTGATAATATAACAAATAGATATGATAAATAATTTTGGACTTTCTGACATTGCGAATTCATTTATTACTGTCTAATCATTTTCTTATTTCTTTTTAGTTAACCGAAATTAAACTAAAACAACATTTTATAGACTTAAATAATACATAATATAGTCTATATAATTTGTGGGTCGAACTAGTCCGAACAGCGCAAATTTGAGCTTGTCAGTCAGATTAGCGTCCGGACGTAACTATCGGAACGGTTGCCCACCTCGACCATAAATTAGTTGCCACTTGAGCGGTACAAGGCTTCAGAGCGTTTCCTTTGTTATACGATATGAGGAGTTCGACAATTTTTGGAGTTTACTCCTTAAGAAAAGATATTTTTTTTAATTTTTTTTTTATTAGGCAATCGAACAGCGTTATGATACAATAGTATGATAAAATAAATATTATGAATATGGTCAAAATAGGATCACACTGATACGAACTAATTAATTATTATGAAATACATAACTGGTTAGTATTAATCATCATGTTAAACGTATAAGACCCTTGGTGTAAAATAATTTGGAGAGTGAAGTGTGAAACAGTAACGCTAAACAATAATACTGAGACCTATGAGATAGAAATTAATAGTTTTTAGTTTTAGTTTTATTTTATTTTAGTTTTATTTTATTTTATACATACTTTGTTATTATTTTTTAGATTATGTAATTTAACCAAGGTGATTAGTGGGAACGCAATGGTTAATAAAAATAATTTAAGTAACCAAAATGGCGGCGATGTGGTTCGCCACCCATCACGTCTCGTTTCCCGCGGGGGCGAAAAGCGGCCCATGGAGAGCCGCTTCGCTACGTTGAATGTAAGAGGAGGAATGGATGGTAAGGTAGATGAAGTATGTCAGATGATGGACGAACGAGGCATAGATATTCTGTGCGTGAACGAAACCAAGAGGAAAGGATGTGACACCACAGTTCATGGTCCCTACACAGCATACTGGTCGGGAGTCCCCCAAACCAGCCGAGGCTGTCAGGGAGTTGGTGTCATTCTTTCCTCTCGAATAGATGAATGTGTGATGGAGCATGAATGTGTAAGCCCAAGACTCCTCTGGATCAGGTTAAAAGTCGGACTCACTCGCTTGTTTATCCTTGGTGTCTATGCACCGACGGATCTGCGCGGAGGTGGGTCATTAAAAGACCAACAAGAGAGAGAGGAATTCTGGGATAGCATGAGAGAGGTCTTGAATAAATGCAGAGAAAATGAACGGATCCTGATGTTAGGGGACTTTAATGGATGGGTTGGAGTAAAGCGTGATGGGTATGAAGGAGTTCTGGGTATGTTTGGGGACGAGAGAGTGAATGACAATGGGAGAAGCTTGCTTGAAGTTTGCTTGGAATGGAATCTTTGCGTGGCCAACACAATGTTTGACCACAAAAAGATCCATTTGTATACAAATGAAGAGATGAGGGTGAGTCTAGAAGTATGATTGATTTTATAATTGTGGATGAAAGACTGAGGAAGAAAGTGCTAGACACTCGGGCATACCGCGGTGTAGGCCTCGCCACAGACCACTTCCTGGTCATAGCTCGAATGCGTGGCCTCTTTAAACAGTGGCGACACCGAGGGGCAGAGCCTACGAGTGTTTTAGAAAGAGTACAAGTGGAAAATCTGCAAGATAAAGAAAAGAAAGACGAGTATGTAGAGAAACTGAAAGAAAGTTTTAAAGGCATAGAAGAGATATGTGTGATTGAAGATCTGTGGGAGACATTTAAAGAAGGGGTCGTGAATGTTGCTACTGAGGTATGCGGGGTAGTTAAAAGAAGGAAAGGAAGAAAGAACTATAATGTGTGGATGGATAGAGATGTACAAAGGGCTGTGCAAGAAAAGAAGAAAGCGTGGTTGGATTGGTTAGCAACAAAAGCTAACCAAAAAGTTCAAATGGCAACGGATGACGAGGTAAAGGAAGCAAGAACGAAGTATAAAAGAAGTATGAAATCAGAAGCGAAAGAAGTTGTGTCTAGAAAGAAAGAAGAACGAAAGGATGATTTTGATAGGAGGCTCACTGAAGATTTCCAGTCAAACATCAAGTTTTTCTGGAAATCCATCAAAACAGCCAGAGGGAAAACTTCTACCTCTGAGCTGAGTACAATCAGGAGTCAAGATGGGAGCATTATAAAAGGAGAAGAATGTGTGTTAAAGAGATGGAAAGAGTATTTTGAAAGTTTGTTTGAAAGAGAGGAAGTGCAGGTTCAACATCCGGCACCTACCATGGAAGCTAGTATAAACGTTGATGAAAGTGAGATAAGCATGGATGAAATAGTGAAAGCGTTGAATAGTATGAGATTAGGTAAGGCTGCAGGGTATGACAGGATTACCGTCGAGATGCTGAGGGCCGGACAGGGCATTGTGGTTAGCCAGCTGTACCGCCTTTTTAATATGTGCTGGAGAAATGGGCAAGTACCGGGAGACTGGTGCAAAGCAGTAATCGTGCCATTATATAAAGGAAAAGGGTCACGCCAGGACTGCATAAATTACCGTGGTATAAGCCTTCTCAGCGTCGTCGGTAAATTGTATGCAAAAGTGTTGATTAAAAGGGTTGTGAATGAAACAGATGAAAGAGTATGGGATGCACAAGCGGGATTTAGAAAGGGAATGGGATGTACGGATCAGGTCTTTTCTTTGCGGTGCATAGCCGAAAAATGTTTGGCTAAAAACAAAAAGGTCTATTGCACGTTCGTAGATCTAGAAAAGGCCTATGATAGAGTGGTGAGGAATGAATTGTGGTCAGCATTGTCCGAGTACGGTGTAAGCAGTATCCTCATACGAGCACTACAATCTCTTTATAGAAATTCTAGTGCTTGTGTAAGGATAAACGGGGCATACACTGAATGGTTTAATATCGAAAAAGGTGTTAGACATGGATGTGTAGCGTCACCGTGGCTGTTTAATCTATTCATGGACAATTGCTTGACAGATTTAAAAGAGAATGAAAGTGGGTTGAGAATGAATGAGTTACTGGTCAAATGTCTTCTCTATGCTGATGACCAAGTATTAATTGCGTCTTCGGCCGAGGAGTTGCAGGAGATGGTAACTGCTATGAGTGGAGCTTTTGTTAGAAAGGGAATGAAGATGAATGTAAAGAAGACGAAAGTGATGGTGTTTGAAAGAGATGAGGCAGTGACAGTTTGCAATATCGTGATTCGAGACGAACAAATTGAACAGGTGAATGAGTTTGTGTATCTGGGTTCAAAGTTTACAAGAGATGGAAAGTGTGAGAGAGATATTGAAAGAAGAGTGAAAGCAGGAAACATGGTGAATGGAGCTTTGCACTCCTTTATGAGCAGCCGGAAGGTGTCTAACAAGGCTCGTTTGGCTGTACATAGGGGGGTGTTGGTTCCAACACTCATGTATGGAAGTGAAAGTTGGGTATGGCAGAAGAAACATGAAAGTAGAGTAAATGCAGTTGAGATGAGAGCGTTAAGAAGTATGATAGGAGTTAAACTGAGTGACAGGATAAGAAATAGTGAGATACGGAAACGTTGTGGTCTGAAAGAAGATGTAGTGACAAAAAAATTGAGAAGGGTATGCTGAGATGGTTTGGCCATGTTGAGAGAATGAATGAAGAGCGATTGACGAAAAAAGTGTATAAGGCGAGTGTGAATGGGAGTGTTGGAAGGGGTAGACCTAGGCGGACATTTCAAGACCAAATCGGTGACGTCTTGAAAAAAGGCCAGGTCAAGAGTACCCTAAACCGAAGAGCATGTATGAAAGGAATAATGAAAGTGGACGAAGCGAAACAAGTATGTAAGGATCGTAGCAAGTGGAAAGAAGTGGTCTCTGCCTACCCCTACGGGAAAAAGGCGTGATTATATGATGATGATGATGAGATAGAGCGCGAGAGAAAGACAATTTATAAATATCACGTTTATCGTTCTTAAGAAGTAAACTTCAGTCGCGTTTTGTAGCAGGCACTGCAATTTTCAATTTTTTTTTCGTATTTTAAAATCCAATATCAGCTGCATTATATACCTTCAAAGTATAAAAGTTATACATAAGATGTAACAACGCTATGACGATGGGGCTTATGGTAAGTGCATAAATTACTTATATACAATATGGTGTGTCACGCACAACATTAACTAGGTGATAGTTACCTCAAAATATCTAAGATATCTCTATAGTGTTCATTACAGTATCGGCACCTAATGAAAAAAAAATGCTTGAGTGATTGAAAAACGAATTTGTAACAACATTCTCCGTTAGCGAGGTTAGTAGCACGTACAATGAATTGCATAGGATTATGACATTGACGTATTCCATGAATAATTAAAGCCTATTTTTGCACCAGTCACTAGGAATGAGTAGGAAAACTTAGAGTATTTTTTATGTTTATTTCTCTGATTAAACTAAATATATATTTTTAGAAATAATTGCTATTTAAATTTTGTCTTGTTATCACTAATGTTTTTTTATCAATGCTTTATATTGTATGTTATACCTGTTATCGACACACATATCAGAAACGAAAAAATATATTATAATAAAAAAAAAATTGTAATATGTATTATTGTTGTTGTACCATCAAAGTAAGTAAATAAGTAAACATAGCTAACTCAGCACAACACTGCTCGCAAGCTCGAACGCACGCAAACGCTCAAACACACACGCACTCTAACGTTAAGATCATTACAAACGTCGTAGCGTATCCAACAATGGAGTCGGGTTATAAACCATGGACCATAGACTTTTAATCAATCTGCAAGAGTAGTACGGAGCGCAAAAATGGCGGCAGGTTAGTGCCGGCTTAATTAAAACAATAAGGAAAATTGTCGTCCACTCCCTTTTTTGTTAGTTTATTTACGAAAACCTTTTTGGTTGAAATAGTCAGATTAGTTTATGGAGTTTTTTTGTTTTTGTTTATGGCAATGTTTTGTGGCGAATGAGTACAAAAAACGTAATATAGCTCGAAACCGAAAAAGTTTATAGTACTCATAATATCTGAACAGGACTCACTCTTTTTATACAACTAGGACGGCAAAAAAAAAACTTACGGCCCATAAGATAGTAAATTATTACCATAGTCTATAGACACCTGAAACACCAGAAGCATCGCAAACGCGTTGCCGACCTTACTCCCGATCTCCCCAGGAGCTCTGGCTACGTTACTCACCACAGAACACAAAGCTGTTTCAGAGCAGTACTATTTAGTTGTAAAAATTTTATGTACATATATTATATACATACTCACAAGTTTTATAAATTCAATGCAAGTGATATTGCAAGGGGCGGTTAGTATCTAATATCTTAAAAAGGAAAGCACAGATGAATCCCCAGGAGTAAGCAATAAATAATCAAAAGTATAACATATGGAAATACGGTACCAGTTTAATCTTCTCAACAAATCGTATTCAGATATGTTTACAAAAATTTTATGTTAATATTATTCAGGGACATAGAACAGGGAAATTGCATGCGCCTTTTTGTGCCGCTTTTAAATAAAATCTTACCTATATAATTATATGTAACACCCGATACACTACATGAAATAAAGATATGTACCTAATAATTAATACCTACAACATCAAACGTATATGAAATGCAATTATTATGGTGTTTCAAGAAAAGAAAACTCTGACTGAAGTGTATTTTTAAGCATAAATTTTTATGGTTGTACTAAAATATAAGAAACTGCTAATACGAGACTGCTGAACGATACTGAAAAATTATTGGAATACAATTTAAATATTGAAATTGAGTCCCAAATTGGTTAAACTTTGTAATCCCCTGATAAGAGTGCTTCATTCTGGTCTATATCTATACTAATATTATAAAGAGGTAAAGTTTATAACTTTGTATATACGGGGTAATCTTCGCAAATACTGATCCGATCATGAAAATTCTTTCACTAACAGAAAGCTACACTATTCAGGAGTGACAAGATAAAAGGAAAAAGATAAAAATATATAAATATTTTAAATCACCAGGATTTGAACCTGCGTCCTCTGACGTGCCGTGTCAACAATTCAATCTAATCAAGCATTATTATTTGCCTTAGAAATTAATTGGTGATTTTAAAACATTTATATTTATCTGATTTGCTGAAAATAGTGAGAGGCTACACTATTCAGGAGTGACATAGGCTATATTTTATTGTAATTGTACAAAAAAATTCAGTAAAAAAGAAAAATATTAAAATATATTATGAAAATGACAAAGAAACGAACGCCATCTATCGCTGTTAGATTTAACTATTTAATACTCTATTTTATTTAATGTCTATTTGAATCTATCGATGACGAAGTTTTTACGCTTTTTGATAGATGGCGTTGGAGCAACATATTATTTATTTAAGTGGTTTAAAATTTGTTCTTTATAGTATGTTATTTGGTTCTGTAATTTAAAATAATAAATACACGATATTATTACGATTTTATTCATCTCTGTAGGCGCCCGCTGCCGTTTATTTTTTATTTTATATATTTTCTCTTTACTTTCTGTTTTACTTTATCGGTACTCCGCACGTAGTTTTGGTCAAAAGTTTTCTTCAAAACTATTTTTGCATTTTAAAAAAGATAATTAACGCCCAACGAAGTGGGCACGGGTCGGCTAGTTTTTCATATTATACTCTTGTGGTGTAATCCTAAGCCTAACATATATAAATTTTAAAAACAGAATAATTATCAAACCTCATTTATGTTTTAAATTTTTTTTATAAAAATATTTTTTGATAGATGTCAAGAGTTTCTATATTAAATTCTTTTTTAAAGTTTATATTCACAATCTATTCATTGGTTTATATATTTTGCTACGTGAACGTGGTTTTTGATTTTATTATTTGTTAATAAAAAATCGGTGGAGATATAAGATAATAAATTTTTATGGATTTTATCATAACTTCATTAGCTCAATCGCTAAAACTTACTAGTTAAAAAGGTATATTTTATTTAAATTCCAAACATGTAAAACGACAATTAATATTAAAATTATTTTTAATTTGTCATATTACATATAATTGTCAAATATAAAAAAAAAAAAAACAAGAAAAGACATCACAAGAAACAGTTTAACGAAAGTCCCAAATAAAAACCCTTTTTTACCTGTAACCTCTTTTTAAAGCCTTAAAATATTGATAGCAGGAAATCCTCATTGCTCCCAGTTTCATACATTTAAAAGCAATCCCAAAAACCGTGTGTAATCCAAACACGGGGTATTCGGTATTAACAATCCGGCGACGCGCTCCCGCGGGTGTCGTTACCTCACAATACCTTATTTTAGGATGCTATTTATTTTTATATATACAAATGTTATTGTTTTTACCAATCTATGTGATATGATTAAACAGTTTATTGTTAAACTGGTTATACCTATAGCGCAGTTTCGTTTGTGATTATTTTCGATATTTTTGTGGCAATTTTTTGTACTACGATTGAACCTTAATCTTCCTCAACACATGCAAAAAAATAAACAACGCAAAAATTTATGATAAACATTATGAATTTATTAAAGATGAAAAATATCTTGTAAACATTTAATTGATTTTATCTGTAATACAAAAGTTATTTAC
Source organism: Melitaea athalia (assembly GCA_905220545.2). Taxonomy (NCBI): domain Eukaryota; kingdom Metazoa; phylum Arthropoda; class Insecta; order Lepidoptera; family Nymphalidae; genus Melitaea; species Melitaea athalia. Next base: position 4,474,945 of record HG992179.1, read on the forward strand.
TGGTATTTCATTCTTATTGTCATGCACAAAATGAAATCCAACTGCGGTAAATACTGAAAATATCGCCTACAGGAATATCATTTGTTTAATTGTTTATTAGTAAGACATTATGTTAGATTTAATATTTATAAATACACGATGAAAACTCAATTACAAATTAATTAATTAATAATCTAAGACAAAATACATTAAACCAAATTTAAAACTTTAATAACTTCATAATGTATATCCAAATCTAATCCTTATTTTTATTGCATTAAAGCACATTTTGCTTTCTCAGCATACATCAAAAGCAGTAACATATTCCTCTTCCTTTGCAATCCATCCAGCTGCAGTATTTTAACATCGTTTGTGGCGATTTGAATCTCAAAGATTTCGTATTTAAGTTCTCCGGCGCCTTGGGCCTTTGCTCGTGGTTCGAGAAATTTCTGAAGAAACGTTAAATTGTATATTTGAGATATTTTATATCACAAGCAAGCCCCCGTGGTTTCTCCCGTCTTAATGGTGTTGATTCCTTGATAGGCTTTATCTTCAAAGCTTTTTTCTAATAATAAAGAGGAAGGAACGGTCAATAGTCTAAAAAAAGTAAATTAAGGACTTTTTTAAAATATGTAAATACCTTTTAAAGTTATTAGTTACTTGACTTGTAAGTATAGAGAAAAGAAAGAAACTAATATTAGATAACCTAACATTGTTCTTAAAAAATTATATGTAATCAGAAGTGGATAAGTTTTCTTTATGATTCTAAAATTTTTAAAATTTGCTGATTAGCAATCCATAAGTTAATAAACGTAAAGTAAGAACACTTAATTTGGAAAAAATACGAGAAATATTAATACCCAATTGCAGTCTGTTCATTAAAAACCTTTCGAATTATCGATATTGGTCCACCCAGTATTTAAGTATCACACACACAAAAAAAAAAATTATAGTATAATTGAGAACCTCTTCATTTTTTGAAGTCTCTTAAAAAGACTTATTGTTAAGTTCTTAGTAGCCATAAGAGGCAACAATTTGGTCATAAATCTCTAAAATATGTAACAATAAAGTACGTATGTAAGTATATATATAACCATGTACCTACATATAAAAAAGGGAGGCAAACATATTAAACCTTAGCGTATTAATATATATGATGAAGAATTTACAGATGTATTACTACTAATCTTTCATTTGTTTATTACATTATTATTTAAATGTTTCAATGGTTAAAAAAATATAAATACTAAACTAACTAGACTAGCACACGAAGAGTTAGGTACGCCAAGGGCTTTAACACCATTGAGCAATATTTACTTTTATATTTTTTTATGTTTACTATTTACTTCTATATTTTTAATTATCTACTTTAACTAATTAGTAACGATCCACATTCATGGTGGTAACTTCAATCTAATAAATTTATAAAACAATATACCTAATTATTTATATGTTCTACATATAATGACGGTTTAAAGTTCTCTTGCAGCCTAAATGCAAGCTAGCCTTTTATGCGAAAGTGAGATAAAGTAATTTGATTTAATCTGAATCAAATTCTTTTTGTACCATTCTTTTTATACTATATTTCCTTCTGTACCTCTGACGTACTGAAATGTTGTAATTTTGAACACAATTAACAAAACGCTTTATATCACATCTCGCATACTCATTGCGCACTGCTATAGCTATTATAATTGCTGGTTTGTCCTCGTCCGTTTATCCAGCTTCCCGGGGATTTGTTATGATCGCGCTAATTGCTGACATCCCGGTCGAGGTTCGTTCCTTCCTCATTAACGTGCCCGTGACGTCACTTTCCACGAACGGATCAAATCGGTTTAGTAAATAGCTCGGTTTTATGTTGCATTGATCTGTATTAAGATGTTTCGGTTGATTCGCCTGAAATTTTATATTGAGGTTGTAGTTTGTACTTAATGTTAATAATAAAAATAAATGTCGATTTTAAAGATAATAAAACATGTGCAAGCTTCTTTACTGCTGTTGTTAGAAACATATTAGTGTTCTAATAAAATGATGTTTTAAATAAGAGAGTGGTAAATTTTAGATTAGTGCATATTTTAGTTTCAACTTATTCTCATTGATTTTTTACTATCATTATTCGTCTTTGAGGTAATAAGATTAATTCCAGGTCAAGGTAATCAAAGTCATGTATACATACAGTTTTAAAGTGGTTGTTTCAATTACATCGACAAGTAATAACCACGTACCTAGGTAGGCAAAAAAATTGTCAAGTAAATATGCATTATTAGAGACTAGCGACCCGCCCGGCTTCGCACGGTTGCAAAAATGATCAGTGTTTCTCTACTATATTATGCATGTATTATACATATAAACCTTCCCATTGAATCACTCTATCTATTAAAAAAAACTGCATTAAAATCCGTTCCTTTTTTTTAAAGATCTAAGCATACATACAGAGTACAGACAGACAGCGGGAAGCGACTTTTTTATAATATGTAGTGATAACTCAAAAGAACTCTTCAGCTCTAGATTAAATTAGAATGGGATCACATGACAAGCACTATATTTATATTAAAAAAAGGTTATCAAAATCGGTACACCCAGTAAAAAGTTAAGGGGTAACACACAAATAAAAAAAATGACTTCATCCAAGTTAACAAATGCTCAAAAAATAAAAACTACTGAGCCAAACTGAATCATATTTTTATGGGATTAAATCGCAACTATTGCCCATCGAAAAAAAAGAATTACCCAAATCGGACAAAAAATATCGGCATGATCAGTGTAGGTACATACATAAATAAATACTAAACGAATGGAGAACCTCCTACTTTTTGAAGTCTCTTAATTATGGTATGTCACTACGCTGGAGTAGTTATGTATACAATATAACATACTTATGTCTTTATTTAAAAACTTTAAATACCATCTAGGTATACTAATATTATAAAGGTGAAGAGTTTGTTTCTTTGTTTGTTTGCTTGAACGTGCTAATCTCAAGAACTACTGGTTCGATTTGAAAAAAAAATTCTTTGTCAGATAGCCCATTTATCGAGAAAGGTTATAGGCTATTTTTTTTTCAAATTAACGTGTGTGAAACCGCGGGACACACAGCTAGTATGTTATAAAAGTTAAACAAAGTTAAAGCCCATTTTATATGACAACACTCTACCATTTTGTTAAGTTTTTACTAAGTCCAACAGCGTTTACTTTAAGCGTTAAACAGATTAGCAAATACACACCATTTTACTTTGTACCTCATAAAGCTATAAAGAAATGTTCTTTCGTAAGATCGAATCCAGCAGTACGATGCACCTGATGGCAATAAACCCGCGTTAAGAAATTGCTTCCTATCCTATACGGAGCCATTGATTAAAGGAAATCACGAGATACACACCTGGGACTCATCACGTGATAGGAAACTTATTGAATTAAAACCTTTCAACAATCTTCTGTAGAATATACTGATATAACAAAGCCGAAGAGTTGGTTTGTCTGTCTGAATACGATAATCTTAAGATCTGTCACTTCGATTTGATTAAAATTAAAAATATTTTCATTTTAAAACTCAACGGTACGGTGTAATTATAAAAATATCGTGTAAAAAGTATACCTATACTTGAAATTAAATGGATGAATAGTTTGAATTTTAAAGAAGATACTTATTAAAAATTAGATAGGTAAAGACTGTAAAATTGATCTAAAGGTGCTCTGATGCTGGTCTCTAATGTTCTCCGTCAACCAGGTCATGGTTGAATTAGAGGATTATGAAATAAATCAAGATCTTAATTTTAACAGACAGTTTAATGTCCTATTTTGCTCTGATATAATTTTTAATACAATGTTCCATTCTATTTTTAAACATTGTTTAATTTTTTTAAATTGACAGGCAATAGCCAGTTTATAAAATTGTTGCAGAGTAGGTATTGTAATTATTCCTAACGAAATTGTTTATTCCTTTTTCATTTAATGGGTTCTTTACTTCAAAAATAGTTATTTTACAAGAAAACTATCAACACGAAATAATTTATTATTATTGACTGCATTACAATGAACTAAGCATTCTATTGTTATACACAACCTTATGACATGTCTGAAAATTTTCCAATTAAGTGAATTACACATGAAGTGGTCGAGGAGAAGCGAGGTGAAGCAATACACGCTGCCGAAATTGAATTACTGGCCACTCTGACAATGTATACGGGTGTATAATAAGTTGTAAAACGCTCTAAGCGAATGAAATTTTTCTTATAACGCTGGGTACCTAATGCTTTTACGCATTGACTCCGCCACCAAAGAAGTGTAGGACGAGCACCGGACTACCTAGTTACCCAATAAAGCCCTGTGGTGCTTTATTCGTCGTAGAGGGGCGCTACGGGATCGCTAACGCATACAACAGTGACAACCCGTACCTTCTGTAACAAGTAAACTTTCTAACCATTAATATAGTATTAATAATGAAGTTACTCATAAATATTCCACAATACTGTATTGCTGTTCGGTATATACACATGGTAGCTACAGATGTTTTAATGAACGTGAAGAGCATGAAGGTTTCTTTAATGTACTATGATTTCGTTTTGAAGGGATACAAAGGAATAAAACAATAAGGTTACTTTTACTCGACATGAAGTAATAAATTCACATTTAACGACTCTCTGTATGGTGTAAACCTTGTGTCGAGGATTAACAGCACACAAGTACAACTGCGGTAGGGCACAGCAGGAAATTTCCTGCTCAAAATATGGAGCTGCCCGACTGGGGTAGTACCTCGACCTTACAGAAGACCAAGGCTAAATAATACTGTTTTCAAGCAGTATTGTGTTCCTATTGGTGAGTAAGGTGACCAGAGCTCCTGGGGGGGATTGGGGATAGGGTCGGCAACGCGCTTGCGATGCTTCTGGTGTTGCAGGCGTCTATAGGCTACGCTCTTACCATAAGGTGAGCCGTACGCTTGTTTGCCAACCTAGTTACATAAAAAAAAACAACCGCCCAGACCAGAACAAACATCGGATGACATCGACAGTGCAAATCCATCGTTGTATTCCACTTACTATTTGAGTTAATAGAACCTTAAAAAATTACTAAAAAATTCAGCAAGTTATGTAGGCTAGTTAAGTTAATAAAATACTTGTACGCTAGTTACAATTAACGTACCTGAAATTTACCCTAGGGACCATTTGACTGAGAGTAGCAGCAGACAACAGTGGAAGACGCTGGAGGAGGCCTACGCCGTAAGACACGCAGATGTACCTAAGGGACATGGGTATTAGAATACATATAACAAAATATAAATATAAGTCATCTTTGTAAAAGTTCGGAATAAAGGCAAAATTATTATTATAAGAATTAATGTACATTTTGTTATATTCAATAATTTATAATAATAAAAAAACAGACTATCTTTTTAGTACCTACATGCTTTTTATACCTCAAACATTTTGAGTTTTATTATAGTTACACATACAATAAATTTATTACTCTTTAAAGAATTTTTTCTTAACTAAAGCGCTATTGTGAAAAAAAGTAAAAAAAAAAAGAACTTCATATGTATAAATATATAAATAACATTAAAAAGTGAAACTTATATCCGTATGTTTTCAAATGGGATAAAACAAAAACGCGCAGTTCAAAAATAAAGTTTAATTTTGTGGAAACTGTTGTGTTTACGATTCAAGTTGGAATGCTTTTTGGAATACTATTTTTGTTTGTTGAATTCAGTTTTTGTTAACTTGATAATCTAAGCAAGTTTGTAAGCTTATACTAAATTTATTTACTTACATCAATAAGTGAAAAGTAATTAAAAGAATTTTTGTATTTTATTTAACTTATAAATATAATTTTTTATTCGAATAATAATAAATTAAAACAATTCAAGAATTTGCGAAAATCACTAACTAACTTGATCTACTAACTTTGAAAGTAAAACTAAAAGCAGAACCAACAAAAACATTGATTAAAAAAAATTAAAATAGGTAAGTTTACAAGTAATATAACTTGTAATACTTAATATTAATTGTAAGATAATACTTTTAGTACACTTACGTTCAAATTAAAATATACGTTTGTTACTTTTCGCGGATAATTATGATGCACTTACTTTGTAAAAAAAGAAAATATATGACCATATGAAACTGTAAACATAAAAACACATAAACACCGGATTTATTTATGCCCGTTATTAAGCCATTAAGTTCAAACCTAATAACGTACAATAATCGCTCCTTGTCGTTCTCGTCGCAAATTAATAACACATATCCGTCACTCATTTGATGACTCCCTTTTTAACTTTCGACGTGGAACCAACTTTATTTTACTATCGCAAAATTTTATTAAACACTTTAACACCAAAGCCATAAGGAATAAGATTGAGGGTCTTTAATTTTTGAATATCACTTTTAAGTTTGCATTTCGTGTAAGCTAACGACGGTGTGCTACCCTTAAGCCACTCTCCAGTATTAAAATGATAAATATACTACTATCAAGTATGGAAATCTCCCAATTTATTATATGATAGGTCGTTATTCTATTACGTAAACAAAGTTTGGGGGTTAATAGAGTCATCTAGGTTATTACGTGTAATGTATGGGGGTGGGTAATTTTGTGTCACTGGTTTTTTTGGTAATTATCGTGTCGCTTTTTCGTGTTTTATTTTATTTATTTAAATATACACTAGATGTATTTGTGACTGTAATGTCTTGATTAATATGTGTATTAGGTATTCATTTTACTCCAAAACGTAGGTATATTGAATCATATATTTATGTCATACATATTTATATTATTGTATACAAGTGTTTAAATGGATATAGTGTTTATGTAAACTCAGATGTATTGTTAAGCTTAAATATAAATTTAAGATTAATAGAGTGTACAGTGTATTGACTAGTAATATAAAGATAGTATAAACTTGCTTAAGTAATAGGTACAGCAAAATTTATATGTTTGTTATTTTAATATCATCTAATTATACCTTTAGGTTAACTTAAGACTTCTACGTAAGTTCTTGTAAAAATAAACCGAAACATTAACATGATTCCCCTAAAACATTACGAGTAGTTACATTTTTGTGCTAACATATCATTTTAATTTATATTAACAAATATCCTAAACAGAAGGACGTAGACTTCATTAAAAAGCATATAATGTAAAATTTATTTCATTACGTGCCAATAATATTGACTTAAAACAATGATTGTGTACAGTGCAACCCATAAAAGAGACGCGTGCGCCGCGAAACGATATTATTCAAATATTTACGACGTTACGAGGACGTAAAGCGCACATTAAAAATCTAAATTCAAACACTGTTACCTACTAATGTTTCTCGTTTAAGACAATTTTATTATATGATTATAATTTGAATATATAAATTCTTGAAAAAATCAAAATTTACTTTGGTTAATTTTGTGAGGTAGGGCTTGACTGGGGAAGTATCAGGGGGATAAGGACCTTAAAGAAAATCACAGCAATAGTAATTTAAAAAAGGTTAAATGCGATATACAATTGTCTATTTTGTTGATATTTCATGATACGTTTCCGGTCTACTGTATTGCCGTTTATTATACACTTTATTGTTTTTTTTTGTTTCAAATTTTGATAGTACCTAACATACTCGTACATAACAACGTGACGTCGCGCCGCGTTGTCGCAGCGGTCACAGCACTGGATTGTGATTGGCTGTTGCGCGGGTGGTTGCAGGTTCGATCCCCGCACACGACAACATTTGTATTGGCCATACAGATGTTTGCCGTGGTCTGGGTGTTTGTTCAGTCCTTGTGGGTCTCCCCACCGTGCCTCGGAGAGCACGTTAAGCCGTCGGTCCCGGTTGTTATCATGTACACCTGATAACGATCGTTACTCATAGTAGGTTAGTAGGGAATATATCCGCCAACCCGCATTGGAACAGCGTGGTCGATTAAGCTCCTATCCTTCTCCTATATGGGGAAGAGGCCTATGCCCAACAGTGGGATATTACAGGCTGAATCTTGATCGTGATCGATTCTGTAAGGTCGAGGTTCTACCCCAGTCGGTCTGCTCCATATTTTGAGCAGGACATTTCCTGCTGTGCCCTACCTCAGTTAAACTAAGTTTAACTTATGTTTTAATTAAAGTGTTTTATTCTATGAGCTTATTTTAGATTTATTGTTATTATTTTAATAATTTACTTATTATTCTGTGTGCAATTCCTCGATTGTTTATTGTGTATACACATTTAATATACAATAAGAATATATAACTAGATTTATACTGTAAAATATATATATGTATGTCTAAATGTTTATTCTTTCTTAAATTGAAGCTGTTGGGTTTCCATATCGTTTCAATTCAGCTAAATCTCCGTCTAAGGTTGTGGTACCTTCTCAATTACTATTAAACATATTATATGAGAAACTACTATTGAAAATGTTTTTTTTAACTTTAATAAAAAATAATCTCTTAATTAAATTTATGGTATATATTAGTATTTTGAACAATGTCGAAAAAATCTATGAATTAAAACGAGTTTGAATTCTCAGAACCAATGGTACCTCATATTGTGACCAATACGGTAAATACACTCCAACTTAAACGGCAATTTACTTGAACAGTAAACATCAACGTCCGATTTTTAAAGCGAAATGTCGTTCGCCTGTTATTATGACCAATATATCAAAATATTGTAAACGTAACTGTTATTACACCCCCTATTTGCTCGTCAGTGTGTCGCGGGTAAGTATTCATTTGCGTTTCAATACACCAATCAAATCTATTAAAAAATTCTATAACACAACACACGATTATCAACCTTAAGCAAAAAATAATAGTATCGATTTTTCTGTAAGCTTATTTTGAGTTCCAAATGTATTGGTTTGCAGTAAATTCAGTACGACTCGGTCACGCGCTGTTTAATTTAAAAGCTCGCTCATTAAGGGAAGGGTCATCTGTTGGCTTAATAAGTGGTATAAATGTGGAAAATAATTATAACGATTTAAGCCGAACCGATTTCAATACAGATATGGATTTTACTGTGATATGTGATGGTTTTAAGGGTTTCATGTTACTAGGACGCTTACTACTTTAATAATGTAGAGTACCATTCTTCTCATTTTATTGTATTTTACATCAGATTGCTCGCTGTAAAGCAGAATGTTGGATTAACTCTTCTTCTCCAAAGGAGATTAAGTCTTAGCCAAGAGTAAGACTTTTTTAGGCTGTTCCAATACAGTACCTACAAGAAGTATGTGTTAGTAAAGCTTTTTCATTCTCCCCAAAACCCAGTTTTTATCGTCTCTTCAACTATTTGATACATCTTATGTAATTTTGGTTCATATTTTCATAACCGACAAATAATATAGGTAGGGATCCCTAGTACATATTTTTCACCTGATTAGTATCAAGCTAATTTTCCGAGAGTAGCTTCATTTTGATGAGACGAACAAAAAGTTCCTCTTCGAAAACTCTCGATTGTGGTAGATAATAGAGTTAGCAGGAGATAGAGCGGCAGTGAGCGTAGGACCAGGATAACGTACCACGCAATTTGTAGGACCATATTACCATCAAATTATATAAATATTAACTAACTGTACCTAACTGACTGCGCCTTTTTTCATTATTAATCTTAAAATTGCCTACGGTAGTCCAATCGGTTGTTTTAAAAACGGAGCCAAAGCCCTTTATCATCTATCACTTGCTAACAGTCATTAGCCAGTCTAGAGGGAATTGGAAAATGCAACGAAAAAAAAACCGTCGTTTATTAAAAGGCAAGTAAAACAAAACGCATAGAGTGACAGGCCCCGGGGAGCACGTAGCGAGAACAATCTACGGTAGAAGTAACTACGTAACTTTATAATTAACTAGAGTTTTCACGCGGTTTGAAATGCATTGGCATTTTTGACGACCCTTATCGTTTAATTTATTTGATATTTAAATATGCTAACAATATCAGGATGTCATTTTCAAAGGTTCAAAATTTCAAATTTTTTCACTTATTGAACAAAATTTACCACGTGCTTCTACTGAAGACTGGAACCAATTAAATTGGTTAAAATCAAATATTTTTAAGTAAATTCCTTAAAGAAACAATTTAATGAAAAACAGCCTATTTACAAACGAGATTTCTTCCAAACGTTGTCGTAGTAGTGGAATTGTAGAAAAATGAACTTGGCTAGTTATTCATCAACGCGTCTTAAACATGCATATTATACCTACTGATTAGACAAGTTAAATAATTATACAACAGTGATGTCTAGATATAAGGTTTTAAGTTTTCAAGCTTTCTATTTTTTTGATTTACGCATTGATTATATTTGATTTACACGTTACATTTTCACAAAGATATACAATGACTTGAAGAGGGTAGCTAGAAGTGACTGGATGGCGAAAGCGGGAGATAGGGTCTTATGGCGTACCCTGGAGGAGGCTTACGTCCACCGCTGGCAGAAGTAAGAGGCTGATGACTATGAGGAGTATATGTTCTGCTTAGTCAATTCAGGGTAGTTAATATCTCATTAACGTATGACCTATTTTCCTGGGCTAATCTATCAGATTTTGTTATAATCACAAAATCTTGATAACACCAGGAAACAATCAAGAGCACTTAAAGTAACTAATCTATACTAATATATAAAGCTGAAGAGTTTGTTTGTTTGGTTGTTTGTTTGTTTGTTTGTTTGTTTGTTTGTTTGTTTGTTTGAACGCGGTAATCTCTGGAACTACTGGGCCGATTTGAAAAATTCTTTCACTGTTAGATATCCCATTTATCGAGGAAGGCTATAGGCTATGTATCATCACGCTAAGACCAATAGGAGTGGAGTCCAAGCCGACGAAGTCGCGCGCAGAAGCTAGTTATTTATATAAGTACACTAAATGTTTTCCATTTCATTTCAATGTTTTATTTTTAATAAATTATCATTTGTACTAATTCTGTTGTTTTTTTAGCCGACTTCCAAAAAAGGAGGAGGTTCTCAATTGTAATGTATTTTTTTACTTGACAATTTTTTTGTCGACCTACGTTGTATTATACCTACCACATAACTTTTTACTGGGTTTACCAATTTTAATGATTTTTAATTTAATTGAAAGCTGATGTTTATCATCTGTTTACATTTAAATTTCATCGAGATCTGATTACAACTTTTTGAGTAATCTTTGATAACGCGTATTTACTTGACTATTTTATCGTCTTATTACGTTGTATTACTTGACGATACATCGATTACCTACAAATCGAAGTCGTTTTTTTTTTCGTTTGCGAGCAAACACAATTATTTTAACGTTTATTATAAAATTCAAAACAGTGGAGTCGAGTCAACATTTATTCTCTTTCAAATTTTATTCAACGTCAGTTAAATACAATCAAAAACTCACAACAAATTGTAGCAACAATAATGTCTAATTTCGTCTAAAACGTCATTATATTACAAAATAAAAACTCTTTTACCACTTAAGATTAATTGTTAAAAAACCATTAAATCTTTTGATTATTTTTACTATCACTAAACTAACAAAACCATAAAAACGGTATAGACGATAAAATGTAACACAGTGGGAAGTTTTAGTGGATTTTTAGCGGAATCGTTAACTTTAATCAAGTGACCGTAAAATTAATTATCTAATCGAGTGTTTTAGACGGAAATTATTAAAAAAAAAAGTACGTCGCCCGTAGCAATTGGTTGGAAAACAATAAAAATCGTGCCCCGATGGGTCGTTGATTGAGAAAGATGACTGCTGTGTGAACGCCTGAGGACCCTTTATACGTGGCGATGTTTTCAAATTTAATCTAAATTAATATTACAAATAGAAAACACGTTTGTTTGTCTATTTAAAGAAATATACATTACATTATCCAGAAGCTATATAGGCTATAAAACTTCACGCTAGTACTCATCATAGAGGAACAGAAAACTTCGCTGGATTACAAATAATCGCACCTTTTTTTGTGTCTGCGTCACTTTATTTTTTTAACATTAATTTAAATTAAATTGAATATGTTGTTTTCATTTACGATGGACTAATAGGTATGTATGATTATTATTATTTTACATAACTGATTCGTCATCGTCAATATGTATCTAATTATTTAACTATGTTTCATTTAAGCGGCGATTTTGCTGTCGTTACTAAAAATCGTATCAAAATCGTTCCCATGTCGTACGTTTTAAATAGCTTTGTAGCCATCTGAGTCACTCATTAAACACAAGCTGTGCTTTAATCAGTGGGAATAACATGGAATTAGCTGATATAGAACAACTTGGACTAATCAGCCTTTTGACTGCGCGATGAAGGATAGGTTTACAAATAGCTTAGAGTACAACTATTCTAATCTATTTATTACTTATTTAAAAAGAGTTTTCTTGTAAATAGTAACAGTAATTTTGATTTGTAATATATATTGTATACAATTTTTGAAGTAAAACTTCAGTAAAACTTTAAAGAAGAAGAAGAAAAGAAGTTTTACTTCAGTCGTGTGGTCGAAAGCACACTCGTTTTCTCAGATGTTTGTATTAAGTATAATTATGTAAACTAGATTTTTATGCATCACTACATATTATAAAATAAAGTCGCTTCCCGCTGTATGTCTGTCCCTATGTATGCTTAGATCTTAAAAACAACGCAACGGATTTTGATGCAGTTTTTTCAATAGATAGAGTGATTCAAGAGGAAGGTATGTATAATACATGCATAATATAGTAGAGAAATACTGATCATTTTTGCAACCGTGCGAAGCCGGGGCGGGTCGCTAGTAATTTAATAAATATATTAGCATTCTGCACTCCTTCTCTATACAAGTAATATAATTAAAAGAAAACAAAAAACCCGCCTGCGTAAAAAACGGAAAGAGCAAAGTCAACATTTTTTAAACTTTCTTATTGTATTTCTTTATTATTATTACGGTAATAATAATCATAATATACATTTTCGAAATCCTTGTATTGAGCCCTTTAATTTGAGACCCATACTATAGTATTCTAAAAAAAAATTTATTTCTTCATTAACTACAATGGCTTCGCACAGCCGCCATGTTTGTTTTTTTTTAATGTCACCTATCTAAGAACACTTGGGCTGCTAAGACAAATCTAACGATATCTCAATTATGCAAATCCGTTCAGCGGTTCTAGAGAAATGAGGTAATTAAGAATATTACATACATACATACATACAAGATACGCGCGAAAAACATAACCCTTCCTTGGCAGTCGGGAATAAACTATATGTGTCCGAAATTTCATACTCCTCTGTCCGCGCAATTTTCGTAAAAAGGGTTACAAAGTTTTTGCTTCACGTCTAAATTAATTGTATTAAGCATATTTACGTAAATAATTGAATTATTTTTATATAATATGCAAAAAAAAACAATATGTCGAATAAGAATATTCTAATAAAATAAGTTCACATAAGTATAAGATTTAAACTCCGTTGAATTTATACCATAAATACTTGCTAATATAGGGAAATAAACAACACAAGAACAGAAACGCATTTACCACGATAAACATTTGTATGACTTATAGTCTGTACAAACGTTTAGCATGTATGAGAATCGAAGCCTTAGCATTACAACTTATATGTATACGTGCCGAAGAAAATAAAACATTTTAGATATTAAAACAAAAACGTGTGATAACTTTAAATCAAATTTTGAACCATTGCATTGCAATGCTGGTAGCTTAAAATAAATTACATTACTAACAATAAAACTTTTTTAACTATCCGACATGGAGACACGACTCAAAATAAAAAGCAAACATTTCTACCCCGTGGTCTATCCGTATCCATCACTAAGACAAAGGGTGAACGTACGGTGAACGAAAAAAACAAACAAAACGTCGACACCCGCATGTCATTACCGTCACTTAAATGATTATACGTTAATTATAACGTCGCGTCAGATTGTTGATGAAGCAATCATTACGAAGATCATTTTCATTAGCATAATTATCAGTGTGGATTTGTTTGTCAGTGTGTTTTAATTGAGGATACAGATAAAGTATTAAATGTATGGCCTGGGTCTCGGGGTCTGGGTATAGGGTTCAATGGTAACAATTAAGTGGCTGTACTGAACTGAGAGTTTTTGTACGTCGAATATCCAAATCGTGGGAAACCGCGTATTCTATAGAGAAAAGTTGGATTAGTCTTTTTCGTAATTCCAATGCGGGCTAGGAAAAGCTTTGCACTAATAGATATACTTATTTAAATCTGTTCACTGACTGAAATAGCGTGTATATCGCACTGCTGGGCGAATGCCTCCTCCATGAGTCTATAGAAGGGTTGTATTAGTCCGATATGGACTGCTATAAACCTAAGTGTATGCTATATATGTATTTGAGTAGACTTTAGAAGATTATATTAAGCCGTAATAAAATAGAGCTAAAAGACTTAAAAGTTACAGTTAGCAGATAAAAAGAGTTTAAAAACTATCTACTAGTTACTAAAATAGCTGATTCTCTAGTTGGAAATATCATTTCTAAGCAATGATTTAATTTATTAAAACAGCTTTAATTCCATTAATGACAGCACAAAGATTTTAATTGTAATTTTATCACACTTAAAATGTACTTTAATGTGAAGCCGTCAAAAAGCCCTCGTAGTGATGTTCTATATTTAGTGAGACGATAAAAACAATCGCATAGTGATGCGCTGATGAACCGAATTAACTATTTATTAATTACAAACTGCTGAGCGGTCTCTGTACAAAGAATAAACCCTACAAATAGACATGTTATCTAAGTGTTTGCATTAAAAGTGCATGTATAAAAAATACAAATTTCAAACGTAAATCATGTACAATCGATGAAATAAGAAAAAAAATTGTAATTAAACCTACCTTTGCGTATTTTTTTATAATTTCTGTCGGTCAGTAAGCAGGAGGGCATTGCTAGGGTTACAATCCAAGCTTTTTAGTTTTTATAAAAAGGATTTTCTCTGCTCAGTTACAGTTAATGCTGTACCACAGACAAAGCTTCGCAAGTCATTAATAAAATCTATTGAGCCTCTGTTTTTAATATAGTTAGTCTATGACAGCCGTTGCGTGAGCGCACATGCGGGTGCAACAGTTTATCAGCTCATCTGTTGACGGACAATTGGTAAAAACGGCCCCAACACTAAATTTACTGTAAATTGCTAAAACGGAGGTTTGATTCGAAATTTAAAGATTTTGTTAAAAGATTGCTCGCTTTTGTATGCGGGTTTGGATGATTTTTTTTACGGTTATTGTTTTCGATTTTTTCTGATTAATACCGGTTATTGAGATAGTGGTTATGTGTTACTTCCTTTTTGTGGGTAATCTTACGGTAATGGATCCCGCATATATGTATGAGTAGCTAATAATGGTTGAGAAGTGATTACCCTTGAAATAAACTATTAGTTAAATATTGACAGTTTCATAACGTATACCTATGGCTAATTTGTTAAATATAATAAACGATCTGACTGGCTTATTTTTCTACAAAAACCTTTTATGGTTTGAATTGTTTATTCGTTACTTTCCGAATTAAATAGTAGCCGTCACGTTTTAAAACATTAGATTTGTCAAGGGCAAGTAGTTAGGCAATTGAGACGATAATTTAAACTTTCTGTATAATAGTAAAATACGCCTCAATTAATTACCCCCCCAAGGGACAATGATACGGAAAGAGTCTTGAAAACTCTAAATGATTTATTGAGTGTTGTACCCTGTGTCTTTACATTTACAATACAAAATCTTCTCTGCTGTTTAGTTTGGAAAGGATATCAGTATTTTAATCTGCGTGTAATATAATAATTATAGACAAGCTAAACTTACTCAAAGCTTCTATTGTGTGCCCTTAAAAAGCAATACAAATAAACGATTATCAACAAAGTTAAATAAAATGTAGCCACAATTGAATAACATCAATAACTCATCTGTAGCAGATACGATCTGCCACATGGTCCGTACAAATTAGAAAAAATATATATATTCAATAACCCTCCAAGCGCCGATGGGTGATATCAATGACGTTTAACCCTAAAATAATCGAATACGAATCGAAACTACCTCAGGGACATCGGGGACTTTTTTGTACGGCGTAAAATTGTCGAGTATTTTTTGCAATAAAATTCACCCTTTAAAATGCGGGGTGTCGCCTGGGGGCTTAAGGGTTACGTATGGTTTATAGTTTTGGAGTGATCTCCGTGTAAATGCAGGACTATGTCTGACTTGTTCCTAAATAAATAATGAGTGCGTAGGAAATACTTAAGTTGAATTTTCTTATTAATAAAGATGTTTATCATAAGTTTATTATCTTAATATTATGTTCCTATATATTATTTATTACTTACTAGTTTCTGCGCGCGACTTCGTCGGCGTGGACTCCGCTCCTATTGGTCTTAGCGTGATGACACATAGCCTATAGCCTTCCTCGATAAATGGGCTATCTAACACTGAAAGAATTTTTCAAATCGGCCAAGTAGTTCCAGAGATTACCGCGTTCAAACAAACATACAACCAAACAAACAAACTCTTCAGCTTTATATATTAGTATAGATAAGTAACTTTTTTATATCAGGCATAAAAGAGTATTCTTAGGAATACCTAAGAATACTCTTTTATGCCTGGGTATAATAATACCTAATGTAACTATGATAATTGAGACAGTAAACTTAATTAAAAATAACTTATCTAATAAATGAAAACTTATTATCATTTATATTTAATGAATTTATTTTAAATTTAATAAAATAAAAACTATTTTATGGAATATAGTTGAAATAAAAGTCTGTAACGTTTATACATAAAAAAAATAAAACAAAAAATATTTATTTCTATATAATGATTTAATGTAAAGGGTATATGTAAAAAGCACAAAGCTGTACATGAAATAAATAAAGTAAAAAAAAACACTGATAAAATAAACACTAAATGTTGGAGGATAATTAAATTAGTAACAAATAAAAATTTAAAAACTGTATACATTCTATTTAATAAAAAATATACAAAATCTAAGATATATTCAATCATCATTTTCAATCACAGTAACAATTGACTTGTGGTAACTAAAATATGACACATGATCTAATTCTATACTATAGCAAGAAGTGTCGAGAAAAAGTCTTGTTACGCTTTTTTGATCTCACCCCCATTCCACTCATTGCACGTACCGCGCGATAAGGAACTTCGTTTCAAAAAAAAAAACAGGTACAAACTGGTTATAAGCAGGCTAATCATGTAAAAACTTATCATAACGATACACGTACCAGTTAATTTCATTGTCAAAACACATAACCAGCATTCAGATACAAAAGTTGATAGCAAGCAATGTACAAAAGAGTCAAAGCGCCATAACGCGTTAACCCTTGCGTCCCATATTTCCGCCTGGCGGCACCGTGTCTAAACGACCCCGTAATTGATAAGTAAAGGAAAAGAAGAGTACCGCCTTATACATATTTATGAGGATACCCGAAATTGCTACGGGACCATGCGAACGACAGCACTTGCGTTCGCCGTCTCATTATGTTTTTAGGGTTACTTTGTTATTGCGTCTTTGATGTTCGCTCGAAATCGGTAGACGGATTTCAGTCGGCGGCTACTGGGTTGAAATTGGGATTATCGTACTTTGTATGTAATGAAATGATAACGGACTTGTAATAATCTTATATTACAACTAGCCGACCCGTGCCCACTTCGTTGGGCGTTATAATCCATTTCACATAAGAAGGGTACGGTGAAATTTGATATGTTCCAATACACTCTCACTATTTTCAGCAAATCAGATAAATATAAATGTTTTAAAATCACCAATTAATTTCTAAGGCAAATAATAATGCTTGATTAGATTGAATTGTTGACACGGCACGTCAGAGGGCGCAGGTTCAAATCCTGCTGATTTAAAATCTTTATATATTTTTATCTTTTTCCTTTTATCTTGTCACTCCTGAATAGTGTAGCTTTCTGTTAGCGAAAGAATTTTCATGATCGGATCAGTATTTGCGAAGATTACCCCGTATATACAAACAAAGTTATAAACTTTACCTCTTTATAATATTAGTATAGATATAGGTAATATGATTTGAGAAAAGATTAACTGAAAAGGGTTAGTTATAAATAATCTTAATGCATAACCAAACAAGTACTAGTTTAGCCAATCTGTCTCTATGTTATGTTTTTCTTTACAGCAATTACTAAAAACAAATATCTCAACCAGCAAAAGGTTGTGCTAGAAAATGCACTAAATTGATAATTTAATAGTCTTCTTTACACAAATCGTAATAAAACACCAATATTAAAACAAATAAAACCGTAAAAGAAAAAAGTCATTTCACATTCACAGATTAACTGTAAACCAAAATATGTTTAAACCAATAAACAAGGTCACAAACAAATTAACTGTTTCGGATTCTTTATACAATGTCATATTCGAAAAAAGAATGCATTCAAAACCTAAATCATCTCAGTTTAGAAATTCATCCCAATTTATTAGCAGTACCGTTCAGGGTACCACGGAGACATATAACAACGGAGTTTGCGTTCAAAAACCACAATAACCAAACATTTTTACCGTCACAAATGCCATTACGACTCTCTTTACGACGATAATCCATTCTCGAATGTTTTCTGAATTCACACAACGTCTAATACGAAAATCCTGAAAGTATTTTATCTGTGTTGTACACGAAGAAGGAAATTTCAAAGGAAAACAATGCCGTTGTAGGTACCTAATATACTATATACATACATACATATACAACATAATATAATCTGAATAAAGTAGTGTCTTTAAATTGTAAAACAATTAATATAAAATGTATTGAAAATATGTATAGGTATGTATGTGATATGAATACACAAAATTTTAAATTTCTAGGGAAATTATCTATAGACGAAAAATAATTGTTGACATCGACATATTACACTTTACGCTTATGTAATAAGGTAATTAATATTTTGCTAATAGTTTTGAATTACAATATTAAAAAAATTAAATAAAATATAATCAAATTGAGAACCTCCTCCTTTTTTCAAGTCGGTTAAAAGCTTGTTAAATAACAATAGAAGAAAAAAATATATATCACAAGAGTAGTATTTTAGGTAGTAGTAGTCAATAGAAAAATAGCAAAACATATACCAACAAAAATAACAGTCAACTACAAAAAAATTTACAACTATAAAATTTTGCACGTTATAAATTGTCTCGTTCAATCAGTGTTGCCAACCCCAAGAAACTAAAAAACAGCAGATAACCAATAAAAAAACAGGAGAAAACAGTAGGTAAAGTAAAAAAAGGCAGATTTCATACTTTCCTCGTATAATTAAAACAATCACCTACTTTTATTAGTTATCAGGACTCACACACATAGTTATATTTAATACTTATCACAACTTAATAAAAAAATTAAATCAAAGTAAAATTATTTTTCACTTTCATTATCAATTGCCTCATCTTCAGTATTTTCAAACTCATTTTCCTTTTTAAAATCATACATATTATGGTTTTTCTTTATGTGCCTTTTTGTGGCTTCAAATGAATAGCAATCGGTTATTTCGGATTTAGTGTGTTAAGTGTGTAAGGCTCCTTTAATAGTTTTAGTCGATATTTTGTTGCGTAATTTAGTTTTCAAAATATTTATAGCTGAAAATAATCTTTTCGCGGTGGCGCTGCTGTGTGGTAAGCACAAAAGTTTCTTCACCAATTAACAAAATTCACACAAAGGTTACATTTGTGAATGTTAGAAATATTTTGAAATATCCGAAAAATACGTTTTGGAGAATTTTGTACATGATTTTCCAGTGCATAAAAATATGAGTGTCAATCACATAAGACTCAGGTCGGGGAATTCCTTATTCGAATCCCGACAAGAGTACATAGTTACATACTGCCATCTAGTATCATTGTGTATTATTATATAGTGGTTATCAAAACATATTACATAGTGTAATAAGTGATGCTGAACGCTAATTGAAAAACAGTAAAAATTACAAATGAAACAGAAAACAGGGACATCGATGTAAAAACAGCAAATCTACTGTTAAAACAGTAGGGTTGGCAACACTGCGTTCAATTAATATTGTTGAATGAACGAAAGAACGAATGAAATCGTGTTAATTCGCGTGTGAGCTCGTCGCAGATGTTCGCGACTTCCGCCACGACTGACGGACTGACATCCGACATCTCATGATTTGTTGTTTCAATATGTGATTGAAATAAAACAACACAACACTTATCCAAGAAACACACAATGTGAGTGTTACAAGTCGCACGCAAACTTCTTTAGAACACTTTTAGAAAATAGATTATAATATTTTTCAATGTGTGTAATAGTAATATAGATATAGTATTACTAATAGGTACATTAAATTCGAATTGAACGCCTAATTCGTACATGCAGATTTTTAATTGGGTCTGGCATCACTATTTATTTATTTATTTTTAATATGCTATATTCGATTTATATTAATTAGTAAAACGGTGATCTGAATCTGAAAATAATTTTGATTTCAAATTTCGTTCTAATGTAAAAAAGATTACTTGTAAAATAAAAAAAGGTTGTACTTATTACACTCATAAGATATGAAAAACAATTTTAAAAAGTTTCAAAGTACAAGTCTACTATTGCAGTTAGCGATTGATGCCATTATTATTATTGACTTTGGTTTAGTTTACTAATCAATAATCAGTAATCTTGTAATGTAGTCATTATGAGCAGAATATCTGTACGGACAATAAGGATCAAATAAAGGCATAACTTTTAACGACCCTCAATAGTATGTGAATCCTGTGCCATGTTAAAAATAAGTATACACAATATATAAACATATGCTATGCGTTTGCTCAAACCTGAGATAAAAGTGTATATCTTATATGCTTTTATTTTGCAACGTAAACTAAAATCGTTAAAAAAATATACTTTTACGGAATTATCTATGACAGCCAGACAAAAATTAGCTGTTTTATAATACACATAATGAAGTGACATCACATTGCTTCGTGTGTGACCTCCCCACACATGATGGAGTGTTGAATGATTCCTCGGCTACGCGTACATCTGGACAAGTTGATATTCAACGATTTAATAGAGAATTTGTTTTGTTTGTGTACAGTAATATTTAAACTAATTTATTAATATTTATACTGTACTAGCAAACGATGAACTTCGTATTTTTTAAGCATGTCATAATAACCCTGTCAATAAAAATGTTATATTATATTATGACGATGTAATTTATGGTAAAGTCAATAACAACGAGGGTTACAACGCGAGAGATCTCTGGTTTTATAATTATTTTTATATTTGGTTTGTTGTTTCAGGTTGTGGTCGAAAACTTGACTATTTTTTTGTCTGAAATATTTTTTTTTTAATTAGGTCGGCAAACAAGCGTATGGCTCACCTGATGGTAAGCGATTACCGAGCTTATAAACGCCTGGAACACCAGAAGCATTGCAAACGCGTTGCCGACCCTATCCCCAATCCCCCCAGGAGCTCTCATCTTACTCACCAACAGGAACACAATACTGATTGAAAACAGTATTATTTAGCTGTGGTCTTCTGCAAGGTCGAGGTACCTACTACCCCAGTCGGGCTGCTCCATATTTTGAGCAGGAAATTTCCTGCTGTAGCTTACAATCTCAACCACACTGATCTTCTTTCTGTATTTTCTATCCCACGTGAAATCGACAGTGCCCCTAGCTCAACTGAAAGCCATTAAACCCAAGAATTAATTATTTAATTATTATCATATTTGATATGATTACTGTTCCTTTTTTTGGTATCGCAGGGGAATCCATTTACGGGTGTTATCCAGGACGCCCGGGTAGGCAGTCCAGGACCGTATATAATATGTCGGCCTCAGCACTTGGGGGTGCAATACCGACCGCCTGCGGGAGCCGTCAGCCGCTTTAATTGGAGGATAGTCACCACGAAAGCTTATATCAATATGTCGACTAGTTGTCTTTCGAATTTGCCTTAAAAATACAATTAAAACATTACTCATTTTTCCAACCGTCGTCGGGTAATTTAATACCTTACTTGTTATATTCGTTAATGAAACATATGTGGGCTGTTAATGAACGTGGATAAGACAAGTTATGCAATGCGAATTTATGAATTAAGACTTTTTATATCAACAGATGTACGAGATACGGTACTGTTTGAGTAAGAAGTGTTTGTTTTAAAAAAAAAATCCCCTTTTTTTCAAATAATATGTTTTTACATTTAATATGTAAGTACATAGTTGATAAATATATTCTCTTATCAAATGGAATATTATTTTTAAACCACATATTTCACATAACTTAATATTGCAAACTATAATAGGTAACATAATTAAATTTTTTTTTTTTTTTGATATGACAATGTATGCACACAAAACAGTTACCTTATGACAATCTATTCTCTATAATATAAAAATGAATCGCTGAATGTGTTGCTAAGCGCAAATCTCGAGAGTAGCTGACCCGGTTTCGCTAATTCTTTTTTAATAATATTCCTTGAAGTATGGGGATGGTTCTTACGGAGAGAAAAATTTAAAAAATTGCCTGAAAAAGTCTAAAAACAACACTTTTCTATATTCCTATACAAAAGATTCGTAATAATACTTAAAAGTCAATTTGAACTTTTAATACCATAACATAAAGTGTAGAGGGGTTCCGGGAAGGCAAAACAATTGAGTGACGTTAGTATCGTATAAATATTAATGTCAATATTGTATATTAAATTTCGTGTCACGATGTATGTTCGCGATAAACTCAGGGATGTCAGACGTACCATTATAATGGTACACGTACCATTATTTAGAGCAATTTAGAGTCACGTACCATGTACCATGACAAATAGTCATGGTACATGGTAGGTGATATACATACGTACGTACTTTCTGAGTGGCCGTCTAACATCCCTGGATAAACTCCGAAACTACTGCACCAATTTTTATCAAAATTTGTAAGCATCTGTAATTTGGTTCAACTTAGTTTTTGTCTCAATCGGTCCCGGTAGGTGGTGCTACTATCGAATCTGAGCAATCAAACTTGGTAGCTGTTTTCCGGGCAGCACAACGTCTGCCGCGTCCGCTAGTTTAAAATAAAATCATAAAAGAATTACAGTTTTTATTGACAGTACCTAAATAACCTTTAAAAGATTTTTTAGCTGTCAAGTAGTCTGTTTATGACAATAGTGTAGGAGCAGATGTAAATAATAAAAAAAGGCTAAGTGCGCGCAGGAAGTCACCCGATTGTCATGTGTCTGGGTGTCAACGACCCCAGCTAGATAGATCTAGACTCGCCTTGCTTCAGTCAAATGTATAATTTGTAAACTAAAACATTATAGAGATTATATATAATTATGTATAAAAAAAATTATTAACAAGTTTTTCTAAAGTGTTCTATCTTAATTTTGAATGATACAGTTCTTTTTTTTTGTTTCGTTTTATTAGTACCGTCGGAAGAATAAACCAACCAAATAATAGACTTAAACTATAAAAATATCATTTACATCTTATACAAATTATTGTTCATTGAGAAAATAAAAATCGTCGAAAATTCACCTTTAACCCTAAAACCACTAATTTAACCCACGGCCAGTCGTTCAGAAAGTACCCGACTAATGTCACATCTGCATGCAAATTGTTTCGGGTCAGTATTTATACCGACTTTAATTTTCCACGGTAAGCACCGTAAGGGTTGAACTTTTGATTGTTTAAATATTTAATTTTAATATTATTTTGAAAATCTTATTTATTGTGAAAGAAATCTATACTAATATATAAAGCTGAAGAGTTTGTTTGTTTGGTTGTTTGTTTGTTTGTTTGTTTGTTCGAACGCGGTAATCTCTGGAACTACTAGGCCGATTTGAAAAATTCTTTCAGTGTTAGATTGCCCATTTATCGAGGAAGGCTATAGGCTATGTATCATCACGCTAAGACCAATAGGAGCGGAGTCCACGCCGACGAAGTCGCGCGCAGAAGCTAGTAGTAGATAAGCAATGAATGATTATTTGTGGCATAGAAGGAAGTAGACGTAAATAAATCATTGATTTTTGTGATAGAAACAAGCTGTAGGTCGGTGATAGTAATTTGGTGGTAGACATTGTGATTTAGTAGACACTCTCAAAGAAAACCATGAATAAAGTAGCAAGTATGTTCTTTATTGCACTAAGTAATTTTACAATAGTCATTATAATATAGGAAGTTGGAACTTTTCTCTAAAGAGATTTCTTCCAGTCAACCCACTGGTAATGAGAGATGATGTGAACGCGGGGCAAAGTAGCGCAGGAATAGAAGAACAAAAAAAATACAATAAAATACATTCACTACATATACATAAACATACACACATACACCTACATACATACATACATAAAAACATATATATACTACATATATACATACATCTCTAAATTTGTATAGATAAATCAATATAGATGTATAGGTATCTGTACTGATTTATTTATACAAATTAAGTTACTACTTTTGCGCTGTTTATTTATTATGCCTTCATTAACGTTAGAATGTATAATCATTACGTGCCTAAAACAAATAAGATCAGAGTATGAAACTTAAAAAAATTGTGTAGAAACTTGCACTGTTCTTATGTAGTGTTACAGTGTTCCTGGTGAGAAAGGGGACCAGAGTTCCTGGGGAGGACAGAGGATAGCGACGGCAACGATCTTGTTAAGCTTCTGGTGTTGCAGGCGTCAATATGCTATGGTATCCTTAAGCTACTATAATAAGTACTATCTCAAAACACATAGTTGTTACAAAAATCGTTGCTTTTTAATACTTTGGTAACTACATTTAATATTATCCATATATTTTTCCTATATGTAGGTATACATAATTATGTAGGTATATGGGCCTAGTGTCTGAGAAATGAAAATTATCATATTATGCTCACAACGGTAGATCACAATTCAACTTGTAACATCCCACTGCTTAGTATAGGCCTCTTTCTCTATGTAGGAGAAGGTAGGCGACAGCAGATATCCATGTTATTTAACGAGATAACTAAGAACGCTCGTCACTCGAGACTTGTACAGCGTCTGAGATAAAATTTGAATTAAAAGTAAACAATTGTAAGGTAATTTAGCTAAATACCTCGGTAGGCGAACTCCAAATGATTTTTGATAGCTAACTACCTGCTTGTGTTTAACTCTTAGTATAAATGTGAAGCCACGAAGCGAGCGTACCAAATAATAATAAAAAATATTTCTTCAATTTTTTTAAATAAAACGTTGATCTAGTTTTGAGTAAATTTTTATTACATACTAGTATTTTATTTAAGCTGAAATAGTTTTTTATTATTGATTGTCACTACGTATCGATAGGAATCGGACGGATATAAAACTCATTTCGCATGACTTCCTCAATAAGGATTGGTGGGTGCAATAATTAAAACCTGAACACTTGACTTTTCTAAGGACGCTACCTTATTTATTTATTTATAAGGAATGGTACACAGCACAGAAAACTTATAAAAGAGACAAAATTAAATATTATAGTATTAATGTTTTTCCCACAGACCACAGAAATACTAGTTTTTCCAATGCGAATCAAAAGACGTGAATATTAGTGCGGCGTGTCCTGTATTCTCTTTACAAAGTTATTTCCTTAAAACACAACTGCTATACCTATAGACGTTTATTAAAATGTAGCCCTCTTGTTTAGTGGCCTATGTCGTAATGTTTTGTATTAATTAACTCGGTATAATTAAAGTGGTGCAAAATACCGGTCCGAGCTTCCACCTTTATCTTTTTCTTGTGCACACACAAAGTTAAGCGAATATTACATATAATGTACAAAAAAGCGTATGTATTCGTATTTCTTTATTATATGTGTTATGTAGGTATCATATGCATATATATATTGTAATGAATATTGGAGTTTACATTGATATTTCAATAATAATGATATTTCATTGATATTTCAAAATGTTTATGGATGTTATTATAAATTTTGTAAAAAAACAAAAGGAGTGTGCTTTAGATCACACGACTGAAGTAAAACTTACGAAACGTAACCCTCTCTTTTTATCTTCACTAACTTATATCACCCTCTCAACTTCCGTTCGCCTCGCTCAATCACACTTTTCGTAACGCAATCGTTACGCATTCACAAACTTACTCTTCAAGTCAAGCGTGCGTAAAGAAGTTTTACTTCAATAATCGCAACTGACCATCGCGCTATTGTATAAATATAAATAATATTTGTCAACTAGGTACTAATTAAATTTAATACAAAAGTATCAAAACTCGCTCACCATAGTTGGAAAACATAGCAATCTCGAATGGGTATGTAAATAAAATAACCTTATTGGGTTTACGACTTGAAACAAAATTGCACCGTGTTTCAACAGCCGGCCGTTTGTGTGTAAATGACGTCTGATCTCGAAAACGTATTAAAATGAAAAGGATTGTTGTACTGATGGCCGCTATTATTTTATATTGTTACATTTATAATATTAACTCTGATGGAGTATTTTCACGAGGTACGTAAATTTAATTTTAATGGCCTGAAGTTTCACGAATATTTAGTTAATTGTATCCATTTATAGAGTTGTTATTATTATTTTTTTATTGTGATTTTTATTAAAATATATAAACTATTATTTGTTAATTTCAATTTCGTGTGAGCATGTGATTTTTTCATGTTTACAATATGAACTAGTACCTATAAGTTAACTAAATGTTAACTTTTACTAGATTTTGATTCTTGAAGCACGTCTTATTTTGCTTCTTTACCACTACTAAACTATGAATGTTCGCATTCAAATTTACAAATGATATTGATTCATAAAAGTAATATTAGATACATAAATAAATAAATAAATATCTACAAAACACACAATATAATTACAATAAATTAACACAATTAACACAACACAGTGTAATAATATAATTGTTTTAAAATGAACGAAAATGGAGAAGCGTTAGCGAATTCAAATTAAAAAAAAAATAATCTTATAGCGCTAAAAAGATTTCTAGTGTGGATGTTAGGTATGATATGCTACTATAATAAAAGTGAATAAATAAACACAATGTCTAGAAAAAGATAAACGGAAAGTGATAAAACAAAAAAAAAATCTTTCTAAAAAGGTATATAATAAATTCAACCCGCGTAAACGTTTACGAACGAAATCCGGAATCAAACGAACAAATCAAAAGTCCGAACCCGAAATTACGATTACGAATTACCATACGATAGCCATCTTTGTTTCGTTCTGAATCGAAAATGATCAAAATATCGTAAACGCAGCTATCAGCGACCCGTTTTAATATTTTCTACTACCCTTCTAGGTCTTCTTTAACACGCTTTTTTAATCAACATTAAAAAAGGGAGCAGATTCTCAATTCGATTGTAATTTTTTATATATCCTCATAATTGTTGACTGTGTGTACAAATTTTGACGAAATTTTAATCGAACGCTAGTGCTTATCGTGTGGTTGTGTGTAAATTGAAGTCGGTTTGTTTTCTTTTTGCGAGCAAACACAATTATTCTCACGGTTAGAGTGACAAACAAACGTACAGTTCAATTGATGATAAGCGTTTACTGGAGCATATGGATTATGGACTCAAGCAACACCAGAAATATTGCAAACGCGACTCCGACTCTCCCCAAGAAGAACTCTGGCTACCTTACCATAATACTTCTTGAGAGCAAGTATTATTTGACTACAATCTTCTATAAGGCACTTCTCTAATCGGGCTGCTCCAGATTTCTGAGCAAGATATTTTCTGTTGTGCCCTATCTCAATAAATACAATACACCTTATGATAATATGTAAGAAACAGTTTTTTAAAGAATTAAGTACATAAAACTAACTACTTCTACTACTTGTACTCTTACTTAAAATATTAAATCATCTCTGTTATTTTAGCACTGTTGAAATTAATTGTTAATTTATTGCATAATAAACCATCAGTAATAGAGTCAGGGGGGCAAAGTGCGCCATACTTTTTTCATAGTTGACTTTGGTGCAATATTTCTTGTGTTTAAGTTCACGAGTGATACTAAGTCATGGTACCATAAGGATCTGTGATGTTTTGCAACAACAACCAATGTCGTGTCATTAGAATCTGACAGCAAATAAATGAATTTTAGCATAAAATTTGAAAACAGTCTGACCAGGCGCACTTTGCGACAAATCGGGTAAGTGCGCCTTGTATTAATAAAACGTAATATTATAGCATTAGAATTAAAACAGCCTTATATTATTATAAGAAAACAAGCAACAAAACGAATGACATTTAATTTTTTTTCATAGCCACATTCTAGAAGAATCTGTGTACTTAAAACCAAATTTCGGCTAAGTGCGCCATACAATCTTAAGTCAGAGGCTATGAACCTTTTTTCCAAATATTGATAATCGAGTGTCAAGTATATTTTTTCTTTTATTTACCATGGAATACCATGGGTATTCCCATCGTAAATGGAACTACTTATTTGGTATTATAAACGGACTGAAATAAGAAGTTAGTCATTGAAATTAGTTGTTAAGTGTAATATTTATTTTCTAAATGGGAACAAAAATGGGAAACATGACATTTTTGAACAACATTACGATTTTCTCGAATTTTAATATTTCGTATTGCCTCCTCGTGCTTCCATTCCTGCGTTTACCCAGTTTGGCATGCTGTACACCAAGTTTTTTGTGCGATTTTGGGGAATATTCTCCCATTCCTCTGTGAGAGCAATTTTGAGCTCACGAAGCGTAATTTTTTTACGCATCTCCCTAGCTGGTCCCAAGCATGCTCGATCGGATTGACATCTGGGCTGCGTGCTGGCCATTCCATACGAGTAATTTTTATCTCTTGAAGATAGTCACTCACAATCCAATATGTATGAGGTCGGGCATTGTCATGCATAAAAATAGCATTCTCACCCAAATTGACCATAAATGGACCAACGTGTTCATTCAAGATTTCTTTTTCAAATTAATTTGCAAGATTTGACTCGACCATACAAACAAGCAAAGAAACATTGCAAGTTAAATAAAGACTTGTAACAAAGACACATTTTAAAAAGTTTGTAACCTCTGGATTGCGGCGAAGTGCGCCATATATAAAGTCAGTATGGCGCACTTCCCCAACTATATAAATTTTAAGTTAGAATATTTAACTGCAAAAAAATATATAAATTTCACTAGATAGGAGTGAGATATAGTCAGAAACTTGAAGAAAAATATTTAAATTGTGCATTTACCTCACTCGTATGTTGGTAAAAACTAGATTTCCTGAGATTTACGAAAATGATCAACCCATAATCATCTCTGCTCACCACTTTGAATATCAGTGAAAATAAAATGGCGCGTATCTCAAACTCACATGACTAGAGCCATCTGTGACTTTCACCAAGAACTATGATTTAGTTTGTAGCATCGATATATAGTGTCACTACTAGTATCCAATCGGTAGTTTTCGAGATATTTGTGGTAGGTGCACTTGCCCGGTAGGCGCACTTTGCCACATTAACTCTACATGAATGAATAACTTATAAATGAATAAATAAACTTAAATGAATAACTTTCTTATCTATATGACGTGATGTTTACGTTCCTTCCTGATATTTATATATGTAAATATTACTTATTCAAAATTAAATAAGAAATATTTATACATATGTATAAATATCGAGAAGCAAGACATCACGTCATTAATAGATAAGTAAATTAAAATAATTATTAAAAAAATCAGTTCAGTAGCAGGAAAACATTTCGTTTCTATAATATTAATTAGAGGAAAAAACGTCATTACAACGCAAATCTATACAAATAAATAAAATTGTAATCTCTGTTTGTAATATTAAAATAACCGCTTTTTACTAAATGCATATACAGGGTGGGGATTATAATACAACAATAAATTGGACATCGTATATGTAATGACATTCCAAGCCCACGTACAAAAAATCAATAAAATACATCCAGTAGTTTAGTCACAAATTATGATTTTTCATTTTATAAAATTTCTCCGTGATGTATTATAATAAAGACCTGACCTACCCTAAAACCGGCCGTTAACGACTCAAAAACAGCTATTTTTATTTTTAAAATCATTGAGCACGAAAATAATGGATATGGGATCGACAGCTACAAAAAAAGGCAAAATTTTTAATAATTGCCATTTAGTGACAGTTCGAAGACCAAATAATATTATAATAACTAATGTTTAAAAAAATAACTTATTCAGTATCGGCTACTGATCAGTTCTGCATATTTAAAAAAAAAATTGATGGATTGAAAAAATTTTAATCAAATAGTTTTTTATTCAATTTAATTTTAAATGCGTTACAATTTATTTCAATTTACTTTTCTAACTTACTATTTTTTATTCAATCAAAATAATGAAGTTTTGTGGGTATAAGCACAAAGCCCTTCTGCGAAACTTTGCAGCGCAAACCGAAGTTTCGAAAATGATGTTATAAAATTTTATTAAATTGAACTGAATTAGTTTGTATGAAAAAATATTTTTTTTTGATTTTGATGTTAGGACTTATCTGATGGTTATGAAATACTTCTATAAACGAGTACTAACGGTGTTATCAATTATCGTTGTATTGTCATCCCCACTCTGTATAGTATAAATGGTACTCATGCCAAAATAACGATTTTCACAATTTTTGTTTGTCTGTCTGTCTGCCTGTTTGTTTTGGCTAATCTCTGAAACGGCTGGACCAATTTTGATGGGACTTTCACTGGCAGATAGCTGATGTAATAAAGAGTAACTAAGGCTACTGTTATTTTAGTCATTTATTTATTTAGTAACTCTGGGTACTGACAAATATTTTTTTTAAATTCCACGCAGACGAAGTCACCGGCACAGCTAGTATGAAATAAGCTTGTATATTCAATAGCCAACATTATCTAATAATAAGTTGTACAAAAAACGTAGTGTTGTTTATATCTTGTTATGACGTCAAAGCGTTTTGCGTGAGTTACATAATTACTCGTACTTATATCGTTTTATAATATTAATAGCTTCTGCGCGCGACTTCGTCGGCGTGGACTCCACTCCTATTGGTCTTAGCGTGATGACACATAGCCTATAGCCTTCCTCGATAAATGGGCTATCTAACACTAAAAGAATTTTTCAAATCGGCCCAGTAGTTCCAGAGATTACCGCGTTTAAGCCAACAACCAAACAAACAAACTCTTCAGCTTTATATATTAGTATAGATTTGAGTATTTATTTTTAGTCATATTTTTTAAGTTTCCTTATTACTAATGTTTAAAATTTGAAAATATTATTATTACGAAATGGATTGAAAATATTTGCAATTTTATTATTGGTCGGCAATAGCGGCGCTTACTATAGGATCTGCTCTGGATTATGACGGGATTATTTTATCCTGGGCGCTTACTAAAAAAAAAAATTCCGTAACCCAGTCCACATAGCAATCGTCATTCGAATATCAATCTTATAATGTTAAGTTTTAGGTTGAAAATTGTATATAATGTTAAGTCGAGGAAATTTCATTTTGTTCGGAATAAAAATATCCTATACGACGGCTTTGCTTTATCATTTCGAAGCTTGGGTGTAATTAGTTTTCGCAAAGCGAGCCGACGGGCTTATTCCTTATATTTACGTTTTCATTCGATTAATTTTAGATTTCTTATAGAGTAATAATGTCATTGTATATAAACAAATATTAAACGCACTCATACTATATACTTATTACATTATATCTTTGAAGGTTTTCCACACTATTTGTATATAGATATCTTATAGATACTTGACAGCAATGTTATAATTATATAATGGACTAGTATTATAATAATAAATCATCAGGAATGATAGTTTGATTTTCGCAGAACAGCATATGTATAGCAGCGTATATTGTGATATATATTAATCAGTATTTTCTGTCCCCGGGTACAGATTTGACAGGGTACTATTAGTATTCTTACTCACCACTAAGTAAGAGATTTGTTGGTAAAATTGTGTTTTCACTTACATAGTATAATTATTTAAGATACAATATTACCTACTTCTTGCAGCGAAAATGTAAAAAAATTGATTGTCTGTAAAGTTGGTTTACGGACGATAGTTTAACGTGACAACGTCATAATCTTCTCGGACACATAGAGCAATCGAGTAGAAGAGAGATAGATGCGGCGCAAGCGTACAATGAGCGTAACGGGACAATGAGCGTAACGGTACAATGAGTCATCCTTTTTCGTGCAATGCCGCATTCATCGATTTATTAGACATTGTCACGTCAAAAAAAAAAATATTTTAAGTATTACAAAAAAGTTGTCTAAAGCGTTCTCAAATTTCCGTATACATTTGATAACACCGGAATAAGCACGCGGTAAGGATTAGCTGTGTATTTCGGCGGGGCCGGTGAAAAATTGAGGCGTTCATTGTTTTTAATGTCGGCTCGTGACGCACGCAGTGGCCAACCGTCAGGGGTTCAGGGATTTTAAGGAATATCTTGTTTTTTATAAAGGACTATTGACGTGACGTTACGTTGATATGACTTAATTATTAATAATAATTTATAATTAAATACAAATGTATTTAATTAATACGAGTATACAAAAATATTGTTGCAGTTGCTTTAGCTAGGTACTAGTTTCATTTCTAAGTGAACCATTCATTATTTATAATAAAATTTATCGTTGAAATCATTATTTTTATATATATACAACGGCCACAATACTCCTCAATACAGCGTTGATTAGAATTATTACTGTCTATATTAAATTTTCCATTATCCGTTAGTCTTATCTGTAAGAAACAGTTATTTAGCCATAAGTCTACCCATTGTACTACAACATGTATTATTATCAATCGATGGAGTTTGTTTTCACTTGCAATGAATTCTTAAATAAATATTCATACTCTACGACCCCCTTTAGCGGCATTAGGCAAGAACGGGATAGCTGTTTAAAAAATTTGCATAAAACCCAGTAATAACTGCACCACATCAAAATCAAAATCAAAATACCCATATTCAAATAGGCTTCCAAAGCACATTCTAATCGTTATCCCACAAATTAAAATTTTAATTATCGTTGAAAATGAAGCTACCACATATTCGAAATGTAGATTCGGCAGAGAAGAATCGCTAAGAAACTTTGTTGTTACTCTTTTATAAAATAAACTGTGTTTTAATACAAAATGTGCTGTGTGGTTACGGCACTAAAGAATGTAGCCACCCCCTCTCTTCCCGTGGGTGTCGTAAGAGGCGACTAAGGGATAACACAGTTCCACTATCAACTTGGAACTTAAAAAGCCGACCGATGGCGGGATAACCATCCATGCTGGCTTTGAAATACACAGGCCGAAGACGGGCAGCAGCGTCTTCGGTGCGACAAAGCCAGCCCTGCGGTCACCAACCCGCCTGCCCAGCGTGGTGACTATGGGCAAAACACATGAGTTCGCGTCATAATGTCGGGCACGAACTTGTGGAGGCCTATGTCCAACAGTGGACTGTGATAGGCTGTAGTGGTAGTGGTAATACAAAATTGGTAATATCTTGCATGAAATGCAGCGTCACTACCAAAGTCTACACATCCACACGTCATTACAGATACATATATGTTACGTAGATATATGTCAGTTATAACTTTCAAATTTAATAAAATTTAAACAAAAAATCCCATAAATTCTTAATTCATGGCAAACCTAGCGACACCTCTGCCCTTAATCCCGCTGACGTAACCTGTATAATGCATCTTTACAATAATAATATTTTGCTGTTGTATTGAAATATTTAATGACTTTAATCATTTTTATTTTAGAGTAATAAAATATAATAGAAATTGAAGTAATTACATATGAACACAGGAGTAAGCAGTAAGATTTTGGTAAGTTTATGATTATTTTAAATTAATTTTCCATATTATTTTTATTTTTGTGTTACCCACACATGAGGGAATTCGAAATTCGAATTCGAATTTTCCATAATTTCATTTTTCAGATGTATTGAAAGTGATAGATATGTAAAAGTGTTAAAGAATCGAAATGATAAAAATGTTTAAGACCCAGGCTTTAGAGTAGAACTAGGCAAAGTAACTCTAGCAAATATAAATTTACTTAACTTACTAGCAATAAAAACGTAATTATGAAACCCAATAAATGTGAAAAAAATCTGATAATTAGCAAATTCAATTGTAAGTAATTTTAATAGTATTAGTTGTACCCAGAACTTCGTTCGCGATATACGTTTTCACTCTTCCAAGCATAGCAAACATTTCAAAATTTCGGAATAAATTAATGTCCAGGGTCCTAGCTCCTAGTACGAACTCACATTCTACTGAAGTGCTGTGTTTCATTCAAATTCATTTAATTGATACTTTCAGTATAGTATGCCACCAAATTCAGACAATAAATAAATAAATAAATAGTATTACGGCTTCAATATAGATTAGAGAATGAAAATTTCATATTTAACGTTTAGAATGGTATCGATTACAGTTTTATATATAAATATTGATTAATTACATAATATCTATACCTACTAATATTATAAAGCCGAAAAGTTTGTTTGTTTAAACACGCTTATTTCAGGAACTAGTGGTTCGAATTAAAATTTTCTTTTTCTGTTGGATAGCCCATTTACCGAGGTAGGCTATATGCTTTTTTTCTCAAATTAATTCGTTTGGAACCTTGGAGGACAGCTAGTTTATTTATAAATATATTTAAGTAATTTATTTTTACGTGTAATTTTAATTACGGAACAAATTCTTTCCGAGTGGAATAGAACTAACCCGGAAACGAAATAGAAATTTTATTTCGTTGTTTTCTATTATTTTATTTATTTTGCAAATAATTATCTCTGCTATTTTAAGGATCACAGGAAAAATATAAAAATATTTTTTATATTTAAAATAATCGTCCTTATTCCGTTCATTAATGGTTAATTAATCTGTCTATTAATCATGATTTTATATGGTTTTAAAAACATGAAAATAGCATATTATGAAAAATAGTAGCAAGTTTTTATTTATTTATAAGTAGCTGCCCGGACAGACTTCGTTCTGTCTATATTTTTTTTAGTATAGAAACCTTAAGTGGGATTTAAGGAACATACAAAAAAAAATAGCGGAATAGGTCGAGCCATTCTCCAGTTATGCGCTTAGCAACATTCATTTTTATTATATAGATTATAAAAAAAAATCCATAAATGAGTAAAAAGTACCAACAAATATGACATAGATATACACCTATTCTTAGATAAAACTTGATATGAATAATTAGTTTATTAGCATTACGTTAACAACCAAATTTTTAAAGTAACATTGACATACGTACCTATATATTTGTGATTTCTAAAGTGCAAAAAGCTATCTTAGTATTGGGAATTAACTTAGTTACAAGTTACAATGAATTTCAATTCCTAGTTATTTTCATAACATACGGCATTCGGTATTATTTATTACATCACATAATATTAATCTTATCGACATTTCATAAAACAATAATCTATCAATATCGGAGCTTTATCTTAAACGATACTACAAAATAATAATAATAATAATAAAAATTGTGAATTCAATTAAAACTATAAAAAAACTAATTTATATTATTCATAATCCACAATTAAAACGCATTCAAACGAAGAGGAAAACGATTTATAATGAGAAGACTCCGCCGAAATATCCGCGGAAAAAAAAACTGCAGCGCCGTTACAATAAAATCTATCAGGAATCATTATTGTGTTACCTACATATACCGAGTGATTGTCACGCGGTCGGGGGGGAGTGGGCAGGGCCTGGTATACCACGCCCATCCGCGTGATAAGGTCGAAAATTGCAGCGAGATAAGATTCTACGACGAACAGTGTGCTAACGCCTTAATGCTATACAGCGGGCCGCGTAGCTCGCACGTACGCGCTTAGTCAAATTCGTGTTGTGTTCAATGTTTTAAAACTGTTTACGATGGAAGTAAGTGCGATGCCGCCGATGCCTTTGGACTTTTCAATGGTTAGGAGTGGTGGCAGTTCGCCGAGTATGAGAGAGAGTTCGCCGAGGCCGGTGTCGAACAGCGCTTTCAGAGTTGTCACTCCGAAAGGTAAGTTGATTACATTTCTATTATTGTTCGGATAAGCAGCTCTATATTATATTTTTTTCTTAGAAAATTTAACATTAGTGTAATTCCAGATTAAACTACCTATAAAATTTTCCATATATTCAAAGCATTTAAGATTTCCATAAAGGTAAATAATTTAAGTTTAAACTTGTTAAGTATATGAAATTTTATCTCGCTGAATTTTAAGACGAAACATTTTTTATATAATTAGATATTACTTAGTGACAAAAAATTCTGTAAAATATACCTACCGACTAAGAGTTTTTGCAAACCTAAATTACTAAGAGTCTTAGTTTAGGTTTGCAAAATTAGGAAAGTAACGAAAAGTATATTAATAGGCCTCGTTAAACGCTAAACCTACTTTTAATTGACGGTTTTTATAAGATGATGATGATGTTAAGATTTTTCTTATCATATACAATATATTTGTATATATTTTAAGTATGTATATAAGTATATCCTAAATATTAACTGTATATTCTAGTAATTGTACCTAAATAGATTTAGCTATAAGACTTTCCGTTTCATAATATCTGCAAGAGTCGTTCAATATAGGTATTTTCTATGATCAGAATCAAGGAATTATCTTATTTATTTATAAAACCATTTTATGGTATAAGTAAAGTCTAGATATATATATAACTATACATACATCATACAATAGGAACCGTTACTTGGGTTGTCTAGAAGAAATGGCTAAATAGGCAAAAGTCCGCCCATTGTGTCTGTAACTGTCTTTAAATATATTTAATGTTTAAAATGTAGTTGTAGTGTACGTACCTACTCGTATAAATAAATAAATAGGCACATTTAAGGGTCACTTTCACGGGTTGTAGATAACGCTATTTAACCAATATCCAACGGATACAAGTTTATGTACATTATTCCTTTTTTTTCTCTCTGAATTTTTCATTCTATATGTACCTATATATAAGATATTTTTTGTAACCGCAATTGTGAATCTAAATGTTCTAGTTAATTGATGAGAAATAGGTCCTAAACTCCTAATAGTCTATTCTAACTTTTGCTGTTTATATCTATTCTTAACTTACCTGTAGGATATCCTTCATCGACAACTGGTAAAACAGACCCGTAGACTTTTTTGAAGTAAAACTTCTTTACGCACGCTTGACTTGGGAAGTGAGCTGGTGAATGCGTGACGAGAGCGTTACGAAAATTGTGATCGGGCGAGGCGAATGGAAGTTGAGAGAGATATATATTAAGTTACATGAAGCTAAAGAAGTTTTACTTCAGTCGTGTGGTATAAAGCACACTCGTTTTTTTTTTGTATGTTGTGGATTTTTTAATAGATTTTTTTTGCGTTAATTTGAGACTAGAATATCTATTATTTATAATAACACCAGTTTAAATATTACAGTTATCAATACTTATGGTCTAAGATCCGAGATAGGTAAATCTTCCCTCATCTGTAAACCACCTCACCACTGTCAGTAACCTCAGTCAGCAGTAACCTGGCTGCAGGTAGGTAAGTATAGCAATCATAGAGATGGGTGCCTACTACAGTCAGGTATATAATGTAAAATATTGACGGTTTTAGCTTATTACATGTAATTAACATGAGAGGGAAAAGATAAAAAAAAATTGTAGCAGGTCTATGGTGGCAGAGGTTGTTTTTATAAATTCACAATATCGAAATCAGCCTATAAAAAATTGTTTCATCTAATTAACAGATGAGGGAAGATTTACCTATCTCGGATCTTAAGTTTCTCTGATTTTTAAATTAAATACATTTTCAACGATAGTTCAAAACCTAATTTCTAATTTTTTAAAGTAGGTACCTACATGGGTACCGTTACATGTAGATTTTCCTACGCTTACCCTTCTCCAATATGGAGAAAAGGCCAGTCAGGGCACCATTTGAATTTATTTATATTTATCACATTTTACTTTTACAAGTTAAGCTTTAGTTAAAAATACTACCTATGTTATATAATATGAGATAAGATTAACAATTGATTCATTTATTATTTGTATAATTTCCTTTTAGAGGAATTATATGTACCTACCTATATTTACATAATACCTAAGAATATAACTCATTGTATTTTATTTTAATTAATTCTGTTGATGGTTCTTATTAAATTAATAAATTCGTAATCATTGCAACTAAATCTTTTTTGTTTATTTATTGATACTAAAAAACGTATCTATTAGTTTTACCTACAAAGATATTCAACATCTTAATATGAAAGTTTCGTCACTTTGAAAGTTTGAACAAGACAACTTCCATTTTTCCATTAAAATTAAATTAATCAATTAAATTAAATTATAATTGCGTTTTTAGAAGCATTTATAATTTTCAGTTAAAAAGAAAACTCTTATGAATTTAAATAATTTTTTGTTACAAGTTACAAAATGTATTTTATCTTAAATAGAAGTTACTCACGACTTCGCTCGCGTATAAATTGATAATATCTTCAACAAGGGGTTCAAGTAGTGTATTATCATTATATTACATTAATTGATGACCTCTTTGTATGTACCGTATTTATGGTTCACCGTTCACTTTTCGTGCTTTAGAAGTACCAGACTGGTCGCAAAACTCGCTCTTGAACGCGCTTCTTCTCAAGCGGTTTTTAGGTAATTTCGGTAATACGAACTAATCTACTATACTACTTTACAGAATTTCCGTAAAAACTGGAATATAAACTTATTTATGATGTATGCTATGCTAAATCAAATTCTAAAAATAAAATTTCATACTTCTAAATTTCTTTCTACTTACGATATGACAGGATTTAAGATATATAATATACTAGCTGTGCCCCGCGGTTTCACCTGCGTTGATTTGAGGGAAAAAAATGCTTTCCTTTTTTTAAATAGTATAAGATTTAATTAGCTTGATATATTTTCCTTAGTTTACACTAAATAAATTTCTGAACGCACGCATAAATATTTGACCAAAGAGTATATAACCACTACGTTTTAAATTTGACAACCAATAGATATTATGTCAATCCGTTTTCATCACTGACATTATTATACATTTTTAAAATGTAAAATACGCCACTATCCGTATATTGTGGATATATGTTGTCGATTCGAAACCTTTATTTAAATACGTTCTT
This sequence comes from Melitaea athalia, assembly GCA_905220545.2. Classification (NCBI taxonomy): domain Eukaryota; kingdom Metazoa; phylum Arthropoda; class Insecta; order Lepidoptera; family Nymphalidae; genus Melitaea; species Melitaea athalia. The sequence goes on from HG992179.1 coordinate 4,513,954, forward strand.
TAATTTTATCGGAGAGTTTCCCATATCGACGGGATGAACATTAAATGTTTGACAGTTACGAAACACGAACATAGTTCCATACAAATTTTCATTCCCACCTTTCAACCCCTTACACCCTTTTATTCGCATTAAAAAGTAGCCTATGTCCTTTCTCAGACTCTAGACTATCTGTATACCAAATTTTATTTAAATCTGTTCAGTAGTTTTGGCGTGATTGCGCGACAGACAGACAGACAGACAGAGATACTTTCGCATTTATAATATTAGTATGGATTGAGGCATAAAAATAACATCAAGAATAAAAAAAAATTCATTAGACTGGTTGTTTAGGTACTTATTTGGATATTTATACCTAACCGTGTTTAAGAATAAAGGGTAAAATAATATTTATAAGGTCAAAAGCAGTCCAGAAATAATAATTTTAGCAAAAATAAGACGCACTTTTATACGAAATATCAATGATTTTGATGTGTGATTTTTTTCTCAATTTCAGATAATAGGTATGTCGGATTTCCATACAAATTTCATTCCTTATTTCACCATCATCAAAATTATCATCCTTACAGACAATCCCTGTCAATAGAGATAATATTTAAAAGATAAACAATAAAGTCTAAAACTAATTACTAAACCTAATACTTTAGAATTCACGCACTTAGATAACATTATAAAAAAAAATCCTCTTTATTCTAACATTAGCACAAAATTTTCCTGCCGAGCATAAAGTATCAAAAGCCTTTTTATCCATGGACAAACTATGATTAAAATAATTAATTATTATTATATATAAATAAAAAATAACTATGATTAATCAAAATAACTATGATTTAAATAATTAATTATTTATTTGTCAATATCCTAAACTAATTGGAAACTAAGAATCTTAGTTACATTTAAATCTGTTAATTTATTGTTTTTCCGCGATTGAAACTGAAGTTTAATTATAACAAAATATCTCTATATATATATATAAAAATGAATCGCTAAATGTGTTGCTAAGCGCAAATCTCGTGAGCGGCTGAACCGATTTTGATAAAAAAAAAATTATAATATTCTTTGAAATACGAGGATGGTTCTTACGGTGAGAAAAATTTAGAAAAATCCCCGAAAAAGTTTAAAAACAACACTTTTCTATATTCCCATACAAAAGATTCGTGATAATACTTAAAAGTCAATTTGAACTTTAATACCATACCATAAAGTTAAAGTGTTATTGGAGGGGTTCCGAGACAAAGAATCGACTGTTAGGCGGTACGGAGTTCGCCGGGTCAGCTAGTATATAATAAAAATAACAGTATATGTTATGATTTCATTGCTATTAGTTTTTATTAGTAGGTATATTGTTTTAAAATCTTTATTTAAATAATAAATAATCTAGTAAATCTCTCAGTTCTCACACACATAAGTTATTTGCGTAATCCATTTTTAAATATTTTCATGTACAAAAAAATAGTGTGTCAAAATTTAAGTAATGATATCTACTTGTTTAAATATTCGGATGTTGTTTTGTGTTTATATGATTCTTAAAACCAATTTTTACATATTTTTTTTAATCGAACTAAATTAAAAAATTATTAAAAAGTTTAAGAAAAAATTTTTGTACCTTCAACACTTATTTATTCAGTTTCTCAACTACAATATTACAATAATATCAAGAATATAATTTAGAATATATAATAAGTTGATAAAGCAAAACTATAAGGAAGGTAAGTTTTTCCTGCATCTGTAATATTCGTGGTCCCAGTATTAAAATTTAAACATTAACCTATATCTACTAATTACGTTATTACATAGATTATATAATTATTAAGTCAGAGTAAATATTATTACGTATCCTCGAAACAAGAACTATATTAATACGTATCCGCGAAACAAGAACAATAACTATTAGATTTACACATCTAATAAAATAATAAAAACTAATAAACCTAAACTAATATAAATTCAAATTTAGAATCTCGGAAAAATAATTACCAATATTTAATTTACGAAAACAAATATTCGAATTATTTTAAAGAGTTGAAAACCACGAACAATTTTACTGATTGCACATTATCGAACTAGGAACGAACGCCATTACGTTCCAGCACGATTGTGATTGGTCAAAGGTACAAAGGAGATGATGTGGAGCTCAAGTTAAAAATTAATTTACAATTTCCTGATCATAGCTATAGTCATAGCTCGTTATTGTGGTGATAGAAACAGGCGAAACCATTAGTGAAACAATGGAAAGTATGCAGGGATGCTATTTTGCGTAATCATATTTTTTTGTACGAGCTTCTGAATCGAAGTTATACCGAGTTAAGTCCATATAGATTTCAACTACAGTTCCATATTTGAATCTATACAAATAAACAAAATTGGAGTGTCTGTAATACTAAAATAACCGATTTTTACTAAATGCATAATTATGGATGTAGGTCCATAGGTATACCAAAATAACATTTTTCACAATTTTTGTCTGTCTGTCTGTTTGTTTCGGCTAAACTCTGAAATGGCTGGACCGATTTTGACGGAACTTTCACTGACAGATAGCTGATGTAATAAGGAGTAACTTAAGCTACTTTTATCTTAGAAATTTATATAATTATAACTCAGCGAATTGAAAACAGCTTTTTTGTTAAATTCGATGATTAGATTCGATGCGGATGAAGTCGCGGGCACAGCTAGTTTTCAAATAAATTCATAAACACTTATTATTCACATTTTCACTTAGAAGAAATTATGAAACACGCACACTGCATTGAGAGAATACAGTCGGAAATTTTCACAAATTTTATATTAAAGAATGACAAAAATGTTACAGTTATTAGCTACGATAGTAGCTAATTGAATGTACAAAAATATTAATTTTAGCTGGCACGTCTATTTATTTCGTACAGTATTAAAATAATTTCCTTCCTTGTTATTGTAAGTATTCCCAAACTAATTGCTAAGGTGCAGGATTCGTATATTACCATTTATATTATTCGATAGTCTTTCAAAGGAGATGAAAATTTTATTTGTTAACGCTAGGTATAAAACCCTACTGGTGAACTGGAAATCAGTACAAGTTAGGTATAATGATTCATGATTTTCGACATTTTTAAATAAAATTATTAAATTTGTCAATATGGCGTATTATTGGTTTTACATTACAGCTATATAAAAAAAACCTTTTTTCACATTATAGACATTTAACTAATAAATTTTGGAATAATATTCCATTAAGGGTATAAAAATCGCTTTATCAATCTTACCGCGCGGCCGACCGTCACGCGACACGCGACCGACACACAAACGAAAAAGTTTGAGACGATGTAATAAAAGTTTCACTTTAAAATGTGTAGTTCTTTGGGTGTAGGAAATATCTAACTTTAGGTACAGAAGATTACTGCTAAATAATATTGCTCTTAATTCAAAACAACACTACTGTGTTGCGCTCCTGTGGTGAACCAGATAGCCAGAGCTCCTAAGCGTTGGTTACGGGTAAAGTCGGCAAAGCGCGTCTCAACTGTATTTTATTTTTCTTAGCCACATTAAACATACCCCCTCTCTTCCCGTGGGCATCTTAAGAGGCGACTAAGGGATAACACAGTTATACTACCACCTTTTATCTTAAAAAGCCGACCGACGGCGGGATAACCATCTAACTGCTGGCTTTAAAATACACAAGCCGAAGACGGGCAGCAGCTTCTTCAGTGCGACAAAGCCAGCCCTGCGGTCACCAACCCGCCTGCCCAGCGTAGTGATTATGGGTAAAACACATGGCACGCAGTTTTTGGCGTGAATTTAGCGAAGCCTATGTCCAGCAGTGGACTGCGATAGGCTGAAGTAATGATGGTGATGATGAAATTAAAACATAATTAATTTATTTAATATTAAATTAAAATAATTATAAAATGACCGTTCGAGAATAAGGGGCTAGAGGCTACTTGTAACAATTTTTCGTGTCTTGGCTTCACATTTCACTTTTCACATCACTATTTAAAAAAAACACCTACTTTTGAAAGCTACAATGTATAAAGAAATTTTTATTTCGTTTTCACTCATGTATACTTTAAGCGTTTAGATAAAATCTGTAACAGACATATTAAATTAGTAAATAGTCATAATTTAAAAAGCGTAAAATATGGATATTAAAATTTACATACATACATATAAATCACGCCTCTTTCCCGTAGGGGTAGGCAGAGACCACTTCTTTCCACTTGCTACGACCCTTACATACTTGTTTCGCTTCGTCCACTTTCATTATTCCTTTCATATATGCTCTTCGGTTTGGGGTACTTTTGACCTGGCCTTTTTTCAAGATGATTTAAATTTATTCCTATTATTTTTGATTTTTAAGCTTTCATTTACCAATTTCCTTACATAACATTAAATATATGTACATACCCAGTAAAGATAAAAAAACTACGCAAAAATTTTAATACGAAATAATAATAAAAAAACAAACAAATATACTCAATAAATAATAAAACGCAATCACAATACCAGATTAACGAAAACAATTAATATTATAGAAGAAAAATAAGTAATCCCGTATATAATACCCCGGCACGAGACATCTGATCCCGGTCGTAATCGGATTTGTCTGATCGAACACCAGACATTATTGAATTTGTCCGTTGTTCCTCTGAATTACCGGCAACATTGATTTTTAATGCAATTGCATATACATATACATATTATTTATGTATATGGATAATAAACGTAGTTTACATCGCTGTGGTAAACAGTTAACAAAAAGTTTTCATTACCTACTGCAGAACCTGCTTTCGACTTTAAAATTAGTTAAAGAGTAAGTTTTCTAACGATATGGTCATAATATTATATTGTATATGTAAAAGTGGATACTAACTAACAGTTTTTGTGTCATTTTGGCACTTTGTAGGTACACCCGTGAACGCAGCGCTCATAATACCTAAATAGAATAATAGAGAACTTACAACAACACAAACAAGTACAAAGTACACATGTCAGAAGTGAAACTTCTTTGGGAAACTAATTTTAAAAAAACTCGCCCATCCAAGTAGTGACCGTCCCGACACTTTCACGTTACCGGTTGCTCAAATTTTACCCCTCATGCGCCTAAAGAAGTTTCACTTAAAAAAAAGCGGTCACCCATCCAAGTACTGACCGTCTACATGCTGCCGCGTTACCAGTCGCTCAAATTTTACCCCTTATGCGCCTAAAGAAGTTTCACTTTGAAAAGAAAAAGAACTTACTAAAATATAATGCAGTGGAACGGGCTTTCCTTGGGGTTTATCTCAAAAATAGGATCAGACATGAAACTATTCGCGAGAGAACGAAAGTAACCGACATAGCCCACAAAATTAGCAAGTTGAAGTGGCAGTGGGCTGGTTACCGAGTGGAGACCGCGTGTTGGCAAACGCAGTGTGAGACGCCCTCCGGCTGGACCAACGATCTAAGTAAGGTGGCCGGTGGTGGTTGGATGAAGATTGCGGAAAACCCGGATGTCTGGAGCAAACTTGGGGAGACCTATATCCAGCTGTGGACTGCGATAGGCTGAAGTGACTACAAAAAAATGTCCTATCTAGTCCGACCTAAGGTTGATTTGTAAAAAATGTATTTAACATTAAGCTCTACTTAAACTTTATATGTGTACTTATTTATATTATAAAAATATTATAAGTATATCATTTCCATTTCTAACTCAATAATTCAACAAATCCTAAAAATCTACGCTAAAATTTACCTTTCCTCGTACATCTGATTTTAGCGATTCCATCGATCATCAAAATGGAAATCCAATTTCGTATTCGAACTAGGCGCCCTAAATGAATTAACGCTGACACGCGTCTCTATTATTGGTCTAACCGATTTATTTCTGACAGCGCAACTGTGGTAAAATTGAACCAACGTTGGACATATTGTAACCAACATACCCAATGTATTAGTTGTACTTAATACTGTTATTATGTACTGAAAACAAATGTCTTAGTTGGACTACTTTTTCCTATTATGAATATACATTATATGTTTTTGAAACCAATACTTTGGTAGACAACAAAGTTACGCCAGTCCAAATTTTTGTTTAATCGTAATGCAAAAGAGCATAATTTCATTTTTTTCTGTTGATAGTGCCGATTTCAGGATCAATTGTGTTATGTAAAATATTGTGTCAATGTTATAACTGAGTTAATACACTTTTATTACCGACATAATAATTATACTGATTGATAAATAGTTTAAATAAATTTCATTGCTAAATTACTTGGTATAGCATTGCTCTACTTCTAACTCGTCTTTTGATGATTGTCTGACTGTATGCAATTTATATATCGTTCCCTTGTATTTTTTATATGAAATCTATTTGAAAACAACGTGTGAAAACAACAAGCATATATATAAACAGTATGTTTCAGACAAACCAACGGTCGCCTATAGCAACATATAGCAAAATAACCGCAATCGAGTCCTCTCGCGAGCAACACATGCTGTCACAAAACGACAATAAAATCGCATGTCCTTGGTAGCATCCTACATCCGCTTCTCACACTCCGCATCCACGCATTAAATCTTAATGCGTAATAAAAATTAAAAAATTACGATTGTCAATCACACCGATCTGTAATGGTTTGAACGATTAAAGATATGATGAAGACACGGCTTTTTAAGTATTCGTCATGAATGAAAATGAGCCATAGTTGATTTCTTCATGAAAATTCTTAGGTTCTCTACAAAATGTTTTTAAAATATTTGTTTATTTGTTTATTTCTTACTTACATCTAACATTACAGGCCAAACCCAATTCATTAGACATATTTAAAAAAAAGCAAAAAAAGAGCAAAAAATTAACATACAATATAAAAAAGAATATAAATAAGAATAAAAATAATAAATCAGCTTACAAAAACAACAAAACTACAAACAAAAACAACGTAACGTCAATAAAAAAAAACATTAAAATCTTTACTTATAACATAATATTATATACAACGTAACTTACTATAATAATGCGCGTTCCTGTTTATAATTTTTTAATGACAATGTTACGCATATTCAAGTGCATACTCGTGTGTCTTAAAAGGCAAAAAGTTCACTTATTATGTGCTCTTTCGTCGTTGAATAAAAAATTGTATTGTTTTAGTGAAATTGGCAATTCGTCCCTTATTTCCATCTTTAAGCTTATTGTTTTGTTTAGAATCGCGTGATCTATTCCATCTTTATAATTCATAATCAACTTTTATTATTTTTATTATAAAATTTTATTTATTATTCAAATGTTTCAAAAACGAAAAAATTTCAGCATTAATTCCTTCACTCAAACCATCTCACTCTGATTACGCTCGCGACGAGAAGATTCCACCCATTAGAGTAATGACTCACACGTGGCGTAAATCCCTTCACGCACAAAAGAACGATTTGCTGCCCAAATCCATTATTAATGGGCCCTTTGAAAATGTGGTCCAGAGGAGATGATTAGTTGATTGCGAGGATTTTTAGTGACGACATGATGAATCTGATAATTATTATTTAAATTTTTAATTTACATCAACAATCGATGTTTTTAATCAAAGCTCAATTGTTACTTCATAGACTATATATTTTTTAATAAGTATATTTCTTGTAAAGGTACAGCCGATTTGGAATGAAGTTTCTGTTGAAAAGAACCGGTAAGAAAACCAACGGTTATAACATTAAAAACAGTTAAGAAATACAGCGCTGGTAAACTCAGTTTCCGCTCATTGTCGTTTACATAATTAAATCAATTTTACAGCATTTACATATACGAAACATCAGGATATGTAGAGCAAAATTATATGAATTTCTGATTACATTGACAAGTTTAACCACCAAATTACCATATAAATGATTGATGAAAATTCCGATCAAATTCAATGAATTTCAAATTAAGATTCTATTCTTAACCTACTTGTAAAATTACAGCTTATATTAATTCGTAAAGTTATTTCAATGACTATAAACTTATACATTGAGAAAGTATTATTAGTATATTATAGTAGGTACTTATATTATTACTATGTATGTACTTATACATGACAATGACAAAGTATTTAATAAAAGTACAGCTAGTTAACCGAGCCCAATTTTTAATTGCTTCATTATATTGTTAGTTACAGAGAGAAGTTAACACATCAAATTACTAGTTCAGAAATGGAACAATAATACATGTAATTGAGCTGAATGCTGAGAAAAAGCTGATGTTTTTTACAATTATTAAAAACGAATATTTACGACAACAGTACCTACAGTACAACAACAAAAGTAGCTCTTAAAGTTTTTTTTTTGAAAACGTTGTTGTCCATCTGTCTGTATTCTTGCTGATATCTGTTTTTTTTAAATATTTGATTATAATATATACTATATATATCAAGAACTGAAGTTATAAATGCTGTAATCATCGTTTAACTAATCTAATTTAATTAAAAAATAAATAATGTAAGTAATTTTATTCATTAAATTTTTTCGAAGAACTGTTTTCAAAAACAGTTAAAAAAATGCAGTCAGGAAAGAAAATTAAAGACGCACTGTTATAGATAAAAATAGTTTTATCCGAATTTCCTACTCAACTTATTCATAAAGAAGTGACAATAACAAGATTCACAGAAAATGAATATGAAAAAATTTTCATAGTACACACGACAAGCTCGAAATACGTTCCATCCATCTAGCCTATGACCCAACAACTCTAAATCTTAACCCTATTAGAATCTTCCTGTCGGCGAATTAGGTTCTGAAATGAGCGGCCGACATCAAACGTCGGCGACTCTCTGACCAATGACTCGAGCGATGTTACAATGTGAATCATAACTGCCAATGGAATTGATTGAAATGCTTCTGTTCCCGATGATTGTGGTAGTTAATGTTTTATTTGCGTAATAAGTTTATGATGGCAAACGTGATATGATATAAAATTTAGTGTATTATGAAGCAGATTGAGTATCATTTTATTTTAGTCGCGTATTATTATTATTTTTTTTTGTAAATTGAATTTAAAAGTATGTGCTTTTTAGGCCGAATTTTTTTTGACCTTGTGTCGTCGTGAAATATTTTTGTGTGTGTATGTGCTAAGTGAATGACATCTGTCAAATTTTCATTGTGTTCTTTTGCTTGTAAAAAAAATTTGACATGTTATATTTTTAATACACATTACGGTACGTAATAGTAAATTAAAAAGATAAAGCGTTCAATGTCGGTAATGGTTATAGGTATACCATACGACGATGACTTTGACCTCAATTCGCTCAAGCGTTGTCTCACGGGATTTGGTTTCAGAAATCATTTTATTTAGTACGACTTGCGCTCTTGAGATTAAGTAGCGTTGTGAAAAACTAAAATTTACTGACACCTACACATACTTATATACACACACATAAAAAAAAATTGCGTGTGTACAAAGTACACATGTCAGAAGTGAAACTTCTTTGGCAAACTAATTTAAAATTATTTACATAGATTTACAACGGCCGCAGCGTGGCGCACCCTTCCCTGTCGTTTTTCCGTTGCATCCGGTTTGAAATCACAATGATTCTAAAGAAGTTTCACTTCAATAAAGTAGAAAAAGGCATTATAACATTTAAACACGTATGAAAGGATTATATAAAAATTTAAAGTACTACGAATAGCCGAACTGCAAACGATTAGTAGGTACGAGATAGTAACGAAATACTATCTAAACGAGTAATAAGGAGAAAGTAACGAAATTGTACAAACATTTATTGCAACAAAAGACAGCTAAAGGTTAAAATACTAAATATAAGTAGGAAGTAAAACACAATCTGGTACATTGATGTCGAAAAAAACTAAACTGTACTAAAATAGGAGAGATAGGAGACAACTAAATATTAATATACTAACTAGCTGACCTGGCGAACTTCGTACCGCCTTTTTTTTTTCTTAAATATAATAATTACATATACCAAAATAAAATATAGCCTATCTTTCAAGTTGGATCAAACTGCACACGGTGTGCAAATTTGATTAAAATCGGTTAAGTGGTTTAGGAGTCCATTGAGGACAAATATTGTGACACGAGATTTATATATATTAAGAAATATACTAATTGTAAGTTGTACGCGAAAGGAAACCAAATAATACAAAAGGAAATAAAATTTCTACTGAAAAAAGAACGTGAAAAAGAGAAGACAACTAACAATAGTAAGTAGTATGTAAAGCGGAACTTGATGCAGAAGAAAACGAAATAATTCCGGTATCGATGAAAGAGAGGACAACCGTTTACGTGGTAAAAACAGGCAGACAAACAATTGCGTCCAATTGAAATTCTGCCCTGAGAAAACATTCAATCACGCACAATTAACACCTCTTAACCCGTTCCGCCGTTCGCACGACAATCAGCCGAGCACAATTTAATTGTTCCTAAAACTTTTTTGAAGGTTTTCTCGGTTTGGCAAATGGGCCATTCGGTTTGGACCCATAAATAAATTCGCTAAGTATTGTACCGACTGAAATACTAATCCGAGGTTCTTTTAAAATCTGTTTTGATTGCATTATTAAATTGTGCAATAAATCATTTTTTTTTATGTTACTAAGCCGACAAACAAGCGTACGGCTCACCTGATGGTAAGTGACTACCGTAGCCTATAGACGCCTGCAACACCAGAAGTGTCGCAAGCGCGTTGCCGACCCTATCCCCAGGAGCTCTGGTCACCTTACTCACCAACAGGAACACAATACTGCTTGAAAACAGTATTATTTAGCTGTGGTCTTCTGTAAGGTCGAGGTACTACCCCAGTCGGGCTGCTCCATATTTTGAGCAGGTTTCCTGCTGTGCCCTACCTCAGTTAAATCAGATCAAAAATCAGAAAAAACTCTCTACTAATTGATATATAATACATTTGCTGAACTTGTCAAATGTTGAGACATTGTTAATCGATATACTTAAAATCGTATTTCTGTAAATATGATATTGTGGTTGTCTTAACGTAACATATTTGTGTAGGTACTGTATATAAGAAGGTACTAACTTTAATTTTTGTGGTGTTCTTGGAGAAAGGTTTTCAACTAAAAAGCTACTGCTTCCTATTATTCTTATTAATTTAATAAAGCTTCAATTGTACTTATCAATTTTCTTTATGTATTCCACATTCTACGTGACATTAGCGAAATTATCAATTTTTTTTGTTGTTGTTAAGATTGAAAGCCATTAGACCAAAAAGGGAAGTACGTAATAAATAAAATCTTCTCTGACTTAAATTATATTTCAATAATTTTCTTGCAAATTACATAAGCCCTTACGTAATTGTTACCAAATGTACACATAAAAATAACGTAAAAAAACTGACTCATAAAAACCATATTCACACAGAGACATTGATGAGCCACGATTTAATTCACAACTAGATCTTAGATCAATTAGAGCAGATGACAAACATTGTGAGTAAGCATGCGTAGGAGGCGTGCCGTGGGAACCTCATCTAGATCTTGATTAGACGTGGGCTAGACGGATGGTTTTTGTCAGGAGTTGATGTGAAACAAAAAAAAAGTTTGTTTACTAATATAACCTTATCTATACTTTTTTGTTTTGTTATATCTTCTCTATTTGGATATGTGAGCCTGTTCTTGAGTTATAAAATTACAACGAAAAGTGGCATTGATTTTTATAATATATATAGATGAATCGCTGAATGTGTTGCTAAGAGCAAATCTCGAGAGCAGCTAGACCGATTTCGCTAATTCTTTTTTTATAATATTCCTTGAAGTACGAGGATGGTTCTTACGGAGAGAAAAATTTAAAAAATGGTCAAAAAGTCTAAAAACAACACTTTTCTATATTCCCATACAAACGATTCGTAGTAATACTTAAAAGTCAATTTGAACTGTAATACCATACCATAAAGTTTAAGAGTTAGTGGAGTGGTTCCGGGAAGGCAATGGAGAGACGTTAGTATCGGTAGTAGGCGGTACGAAGTTCGCCGGGTCAGCTAGTTATCTATATATTATTACGTGAAGCAAAAACTTTGTACCCCTTTTTACGGAAATAGCGCGTACGGAGGAGTATGAAAATTCCCAAACTTATAGTTTATATAGAGAAGGAGTGCAGAATGCTAATATTTTTTTAAAATTATACATAAAATATACACTAAATTAATAAAAAGAGCATTACACACACTACCATGTACCTATTTGACACACACACGCATATTACACTATTTTGTTGATTGTCAGTCTATAGTCAAATTGAAAATTTTTAAAAAAAGTTCTTTATTTGCACAATTATTTGGTTTTCTTTAATTTAAATTTTTAATTATGGTCGAATTTCGACCTCTGGGCGACCACTAGTTATTATTATTGTTTCTTATTTAATTTATACGTCCACCTACCAACGCATCTAGTACCTATAGTTGTCTTATGGAGTTAAATAAATAAATTATGCAAATATAAATAAAGACAGAAAACATTATTGTTTAATCTATATATATAAAAGAGTTACCCACCCATTGACTCATCACGATATCTCTGGAACCATAAGGCGTAGAGACTTGAATTTTGGTAGGAATATTCCTTTCGCCGAGTAGAGGTCAGCTAAGAACGGGTTTTACGATATTCCACCCCTAAGGGGGTTAAACGGGGGTTGGAAGTTTGTATGAAAGTCCTATGTTTTTGAAGTAAGAGACTTGAAATTCAAAATGTATGCTCTATAGATGGTGTGGAGGTGTACTAATAATGTATTTTTAGAAATCAACCCTTTTTGGGGCTGAAACGGGGGGTGGTAGTTTTATGTGAGCGAGATGAAAACTTAAGTATATGTAAGTATATTATTTGCATCACAAAAATAATTAACGCCCAACGAAGTGGGCACGGGTCGGCTAGTATAATATATTGTATTAATTAATTCTACTGTTAGATACTATTTACCTATTTCCAAAAATATAAAAAATTAATACTAAGTACTATTAATAAGTACTTAATAATAGTAGTTTATAAATAAAGTGTACTTACACTTAATAAGTAGGTACTCTTTATTTCCGAAAATGTAAAAATTAAATGAAAATGAACAAATATATTTTTATTTGGTTCGTTATATAAACGTCTGTAAGATAAAATAATAAAGAAGTCGAGAAAATTAAGCGTAGTTAAACTTTGTTTGAAAGTTACCTATTTTACAAAATATAGACTTAAGAAGAGCTTAGCGATGAGAGAACTTTATGATATCAAAAAGCTTCCTTTGTACGGTACTGAGTCTAGCACTTAAGGAACAACTTTATAAAAATATAATTTTAATAAGGAATATGCTTACCTATACCGCTTTAAGTTAGCATAACTAGGTATCTAACTAAGAAGAAAATTTTGTAAAATAATTTAAAAATATTTTTACTAAGACATTAAGAAAATCGTTTTAAATTATTATAATCTAGAAATTATTCAATATACCTACATAGTAGATATACGGTTGTACCTACTAAATGCTTGCAAAGCTAACGTTAGGATTACCACAAATCATAAGTGGTTCAAAAGTACCAGAACTTTTGTTACTAAGCGAGATAATAATGCAAATGTTAATTAAGTCTTACAATCAACAACTTCCTCTATTAGCGCGATTGTGTTCACGGAAGAGATTAGGCATAATGCACAAGCACTCATTAAAAACAACATTGTTTAATAAAAAAAAATATCGAATATTCCGAAGTCAGGAAGGAGTGACCCCGCTGACCCCGAATGTTTCGCATACAAAAACTCTTGTTTGAGAAAACAAAGAGCCAGTGTGTTTATTAAGATAAGAATACCTAGTAGACAGCGCGTCACCAAGATAATGAGAACGGTCAACAACGAGCAAAACTAACAAGGATTCATGCATTCTTCAGCATCAATAATGATGTTATTGCAATGAGAAATTCAAATAAATATGTTATACTTTAATTCGTACTAACTGATCTTAACTTTGTACCTATATATAAATCTTGTTCTGAAAATAACGAACACAGATAAAAAAGCATTATGCTATTTGACTTGTCATTCGTAAGTTATGCGTTCACCGATCTATTTCATACTAGCTGCTGCCCGCGACGTCGTCTGCGTGCGTTCACTGCTCGTTCCCCGTAGGTGATAGCGTGATAATATGTAGCCTATGTTCTGACCCGACTTCTTAATAATATTCGTGCCAAATTTGAAGTAAATCCATGCAGTACTTTTTGAGTTTATCCCGGACATACATTTGAAGAAATAAAGGTTCACTGCTCTTTCCCCGTAAGTGATAGCGTGATAATATATAGCCTATGTTCTGACCCGACTTCTTAACAATATTCGTGCCAAATTTGAAGTAAATCCATGCAGTACTTTTTGAGTTTATCCCGGACATACATACAGACAAACAGACAAACAGACAAACAGACAAACAGACAAACAGACAAAAATTCTAAAAACTATATTTTTGGCTTCGGTATCGATTGTAGATCACACCCCAAGTATTCTTTTAAAAAAATATTCAATGTACAGTTTTGACTTTTCTACCATTTTATTATATGTATAGATACATAGATTAATACTGAGCTAAATATAAAACGAATTTACTTTAAACTAGTAGTCACCCAGTGGACCATTATTAAGGTTTTAAGGAATTTGTGATGGTTATTTTTGACATTAAGTATAGACAAACAATATTTTATCTATAATCTATTCTCAAATTGACGTCAAACTTTAATAATACAAAAGAGTATATAAGCGTGTGTGCGTCAAATACATGGTATTGTGTGTACTGGGTAATGTTTTTTTTTAAACAATTTAATGTATATTTTATGTATAATAAAAAAAAAAATTAGCAATCTGCACTCCTTCTATAAACTATAAGTGTGCAAATTTCATACTCCTTCGTATTCCAATTCCGTAAAAAGGAGTACAAAGTTTTGCTTCACTATTAATATATAGATATCTGATCTGGCATTCGAATGAACATTATCTAATCCATTACCATCTGACCCGTTCTATAAAACAATGTTGACAAACAAAATATAGACCAAGTTTGTGGTAATGTGTGATCGTTTATCAGTAAAGCGATATTGGCTTCCGTTTGAATTCTCTAGATTGTCATGAGTGGATCGTTGTGGCCAATTATAATACGCTCCTGTACGATGACCACCCAGGCTCCGTGTAATGAAACACTTGGATTAACAGATGAAATCTTTAGAGATGCTATCGGTATATTGAATATTGCGGATGATACGTTTAATTTTTGATATCTTATATCAAGTTATTTAAAGCTCATCGTCTTAGTTTACACTAGCTTCTGCGCGCGACTTCGTCGGCGTGGACTCCGCTCCTGTTGGTCTTAGCGTGATGATATATAGCCTATAGCCTTCCTCGATAAATTACCTATATAACACTGAAGGAATTTTTCAAATCGGACCAGTAGATCCTGAGATTAGCGCGTTCAAACAAACAAACAAACAAACAAACAATCAAACAAACTCTTCAGCTTTATTATATTAGTATAGATTTGTATTAATAGGTACGCATATCCTCTTGACTTATGAATTTTATGCAAATAACGCAAAATAGTATAATTATTGGGACTGTACCTATAAATATTTTCTTAACACACTCTAAGATTGATCAAAGTATGACTTGCGTATCAATAGCACTTGTATTAATGTTTACTCGTTCCTTTTTAATATAAAATTAAGTCATAAAATTAAATTGGTATAAATAAAAACGATGCGTCTCCATGACTTCATACATTTCATCGAACGATCCCATACAGCACCTAACCGTGTCGAAATGACCGAACATTGCAAGCGATTTGTATCCGTAAGCTAATGTGTTATAAGTGGCAAATTTCTCTGACATATTGTTATGATGATTTATGTTGTCAATTGTAATTCATTTGCTAATAATAATTCAATGAATGAACTCGGGCCCATTGATGATGATGAACGGTCGATTGTCTTTCAACTAGGAGTATTATTGATAAGATCGGTACACTTTGATACTGAAGAATATTACCTTCATTGGTATTTTACAATCCGCCGTTTTCTATAATCTATTTTCAGTTTTATGTGATTTTTTTTTTCGTAAAGATCAAACGAATTTTAACAAATTCGTTTATCAAGGTTACACATTTATAGATACTATTATGTTATGGAAATCCTATGTAAATTACATAAATATCCTTTCAACAAAATATATAAAAGGACTGTTTTAAAATGCGTCCAAACTTTATTAAAGATTCATTCATTTGAATGAAGACCAGGTTATTATAAAACGTAGCGTAGCCTTAAACATTCTATAGTTGGCGAAATCATTTGTGCTCATTTGGCACTATTGAAAGCCATTAACCAGAAGAAGAAGAACATTCTATAGTAGTTTTACCAAAAGTATTATGCAAACACAATAATACCATTGTTTAGAAAACTGTTATTTTTATTAAATATTTTAAAATAAATTATAAATTAAGATGAAATATACCAACTCGTATTTATTGAATGTGTTTACGTATTAATTTTTTTTATTTTAAGAATAGGTATTTTTAGATTTTTGTTTACAATTTTTTTTTTCAATCAGATTGCACAAAAGATAAGACGCATTTTGCTAATCATGGACATCTTAAAGTGATAGCTACTCAAAATTCAATTATTTTATTACAGAAACATTACAATCAATTCAGTCGAAATACAATTAGAAAATACTACTACACGAACATAATACTACACAAATCGTTAGTAATAAAGTGTTGGTTTTACTACTTTTATGTGGTTTTACTACATTATAATTATAATTTTCTGACCACATTCCTCGCAAATACAACAATATTTATAGTTTAATATTGTCATTCATAAACATCCGAATAACAATTATATTCGTTTAATTATATGTATATAATATAATAAAAAATAATTAGACATTAGATGTGACTTCAATAAATTCTATTTGCAGTCTTATTTTATAATTTCTTTTTCTTTTTGTATCACAATAACTTACAAAAAAAATATGTGATATAAAAATATATGAATGTATTAGTTATATGGTTTCATTCGATGGTGTAGTATGTTTATGACCACACAATTGTACCTACTAAGAATGTTTCCTGTTATGCAGAATTTACCCTAAGGGCCTATGCAAACCGCGTTTTTTAAACGCGATACAGACGCGATGGAAACGCGCGCGTGACGCGATACAAACGCGATGCAAACGCGCGTTTGTATCGATACAGACGCGCCGTCGACGCGCGTTTTAATCGATACAAACGCCAACAAACTGCTCTGTAGGATAAAAACGCGCCGTCGACGCGCGTGTCACGCGAAACAGACGCGATGCAAACGCGCGTGTATCGCGATACAAACGCGCCGTCGACGCGCGTTTTAGAAACGCGCATCGACGGCGCGCTTAAAAAACGTAGTTTGCATAGGCCCTAAGATCTATACAATAGTTGAAAACATACAAACACGTTTAAATCAACCACAAGTCATATCTACTGATTACTTAATCTGTACGTTACTAAGTAAGCTCCCCTTTCCTCCCCCTTATGTATGAACGTATTTTATGGACAACCCCGCATACAATCTCCTGTCCTGATCTGTTGCTGAAGTTTTAACTACCTCGTGTCTGGGTAAATATGAAAAAATTGCATCCGCCACGACAACAATTGCAATAAAGTCAATCGTAATTGAATGAGCGATCACACGATCAGCGGGAGTGGCGTTATTTGAGAGGGCGCCACTGGCCCTGGCGCCGTCTGATAGACAGCTATAGTCCAACTCATCACAGGATATATAGCTTCAACTACTGCTATCTTATAAGTCAATACACGTCTTACGATATAAGTCACACAAACACACACACACATACGAGTATACCTGCACACAATTGGGTACCCACATACCAAGTGAATTGGTAACGTAATTTCGTCTAATATATAACACAGTATTGATTTATGAAAATAGATCTTTAAAAAAAAAACAAGAAACTTTTCAATGAAATGTAGAACATTTCAAAAGACGGGTATATTGGTTGTATTTTCTGGGTAAATAAGTCAATAACTTAATTTTAGATCTCAAAAAACGTTATGCAGAAGCTTAAAGAGACATTAATAACAATGATAGTTGTACTGGCTGATAATAATTGACTTAAATCTTAATATAAATTATCTGTGCTATTATGCCAGTTTAGCCAAACAAAGTAAAGTCAGTTTTTTGTTCATCTGAATATAGTAAAACGTCGCGCTGATTTCGTGGATCGTTGACTTTATAAACTCGTAATTTTATTGTTTTGGTGTGTTGGCTATAACGTTACAATACTATACCCCGTCCGGCGACTAATGATCTTTTTGACAGCCCACGCCTATAAATTACAGTTGTTTTTTTTTTCGAAATAACGTACTAAAATTCTACTGTAATGTCATACTTTATTGACGATTTGATTGATTGAGTGAAGTACCCTGTGCATAACAAACAACCACAGACTATGAAACAGTTCTTGAAATAATAAATCGATAATAAATCGATCATATGATAAAAATAATTTTACGTCATGTGATTATTGTTTCTATAAATTTAATAAAAAAAAGTAATAAAAATGGTATCTATGACTCCAAGATTGATTATTTGCCTGGAATTAAGTTGAAATCTTGAAATTTAATAGCAAACCAAGAATAAAGAGCAATAACTCTGTTAATTCATTTATTTATTATTTATATATTTCATTTATAATTAAAAAAAACTAATAAACGCATAAATAAATAATATTTTTAAACTAAATGTATTTAATTAAATCGATTGAAAGTTCTTCTTAAACAAAATCGATTATTATTTCGAATCGAATAAATAACGTGTGAGGCAGTCACTAATGTCAAAATTTCTTGAAGTGTCAAAAAGATCATTAGTCGCCGGACGGGGTATATTTCTTAGGAATACTATTTATAGATACTATTTCAATTAACCTTTCCCCGTCTCTTCGTTCTGATTCCGTCTTTCATTAACCGTCTTTGTTTACATTGTGATTGTTAATGTCTTTGTTAAATGCGATTTATTTTTGTTAGGTTGTTACTATGATTTTTTTAATGTGAAGGTACTACCTTCGAAATGGCTA
The DNA here is from genome assembly GCA_905220545.2 of Melitaea athalia. Taxonomy (NCBI): domain Eukaryota; kingdom Metazoa; phylum Arthropoda; class Insecta; order Lepidoptera; family Nymphalidae; genus Melitaea; species Melitaea athalia. The sequence goes on from HG992179.1 coordinate 4,532,962, forward strand.
AATACTTAAATAGCCATAAGTCCGCCCATTGTACTTCATAGTCTGTAAATGATATTTGTAGTTGTGATGTACAATAAAGTATAAATAAATAAATAAATAAATACCTTCTAGTTCTAAGCTTTTTAAAATCACTATAGCATTCGTAGCATATGTCCGTTTAATTTCTTATTTAACGGTATTTTTAACAAATACGAATAATATACCTATTAAACATGGTACCTAAATAAATATTATACCCAAGAGCAACATAAATTGAAAAAAAAAAACTATTGGTTACGCAACATAATTTTTTTTGGGACGTTCAATGTGGTGTAAGTAAATGACGCGAGCGGATATCGTCGCTTATAAAGAGTACATCAAATTGTTTTATTTCACCGAAATATCTATAAAACAATTTTGTTAATAGACCCTTTACGTCTAAAATGTCACGTGTACAACAATATCTTAATTGAATTTTATCAATGAAATAGTGACAGCAATAAAGTGTAATTCAGATGATACAATTTATTGCTAGCAACTGTATAAAAGGAAAATATACTTTAGAAATTACATTCCGATTGGTTGATTGACTAATTCATCAGAGTTGAGCCTAAGCTTAAAACTAGAAACCATTTTTAATAGGACTATATATATTTTTTATGATTTATATAAAAATGGAGTTCGGGTATTAAAAAAAATGTCTTACTTTCGTTTGTTTTATCAGGGCTTCAAAAAACAATAATTGCACGTATTAACATACTTAAAAATATTACATTATAGCTTGGACTATTTCGTATGTAATTTATACATACCTCGTACCAAACCATGTAGTAAACATCATCGGGCGACCGATTTAATAAATAACATTACATTTTATTTTAAAAATAGATATTTCAAATAAATAAAAACAGCGTATATTGCATCTATTTTTCTTCGACACATCTCGCATCCAATTAACTCTATTATAATTTAGACAAACTAATTTATTTATTTAACTTAATTAACTTATTTAATATCATTACATACCTAATTATCAATACATGCACATGAAAGTTGGACATCGAACCTAAATTCGATTATGCAATGTAATTTAATTTATTAAGAATTAATCTACATTAAAATTACATGATCATTTTCACAAAAACAAAACAAACGAAACGCTGAAATCACCAGGAAAGCGAGATATTAATAAAAGTAACACACCAACCAACACACTATATAATTGACCTCAATTAAATTCATTTAGACTCAATTCAGTTTACTTTAATAAGACTAATTTTAGATAAACTGATCACTAAGCATCATTTGTACCAAAACAGAACACAGGAAGCACTGATACAATTGGAGCTGCGAGCGACAAATTAGCGCTGAACTCGTGCCGGACGCCGGTCGTTGATTCTTGAACGGTGTTGGCGCCGCTCGGCTCGCTTTGCTTTTAACATTTTTGTTCCCTGAACCCCTGACTCACAATATTCTTTATGATTCATAGATGAATGGAGGTCAGTGTGACTATTTTAGTCGTAGTAGAGGTATCAAATTTTGTGCGGAAAGGGCTCCGTTGTGATTCAACTAGTGTTAGTGTATCAAGGTGTACAGTTAAAAGTATGAGAAATATTATGTTAGAGTAATTCCCGTAATCCTCAGTAAAATGTTTTAAATTTTTCCCATTTTAATAAATTATTAGATACTTGTATTCTAAGACTTGAAATCTGATATCAGACATTGAATTTGATACCCTTAAATTAACAAGGATCATAAGAGACATCATAAATTGCATCTGACCATAACCCGTTACCTAATTAGGGGATATATTCGCTGCTTGGCTTAATTCTAAATTATTTATTCATATAGCCTTGTTAATGAAGTATATTAAGACAATTATTTTTGAAGTTTTACTTGTTTTGGCGCGTTATGGAAAAATATGAGAGTAAATTTTTACGATGCGCGCGCACACCGTCGCAAAAAGCCGACACCCTGAAGTTAGCTAGTCAACGAGGAAGAAATTAGTAACGTGAAGTTAGCTAGCCAATGAAGTATGATATGTGTAAGAGAATATCATACGTGCGTACATAAGTACACACAAACACACTTATTTTTCTAACTTAACAAATTATTGTAAATACTTTTAAGTCAAATTCCTGAAACCACGAAATGTAAAAAGCTGTCGTCATAGCATAAATAAACTTAGATTGGAAATCTTGTCTTTGAAATAATATGGTTTTGGTAAATACCTAGTGTCAAACACTTAAAATTAATATACTTGTATTAAATCAGTTTAAACAGATTTCAAAGTCGAGTCCTGACATAGGACTATAACTCTACATTAGCGGCCGTGTCCGCCGCGCTGGCGCCATCGAATCGCTCTCTTCCTCGAGGATGCAGAGATTGTCCTTGCTCTTATCATCCTTATCCTGTTTCGAAATGTCCGTCCGTGCCACGATAAATCTTTTCTAATGTTTCTTGAGAAATTAAAAAAAATGTTTTTAGCATTTTGTGTCTATTTACTATTGAATATTATATTTCCAAGTATACCTACTTCAATTATCAAAAATAATAATTATTCATTATTATAAATCATTACGATATATGTATATCGTACAATGTTTTTCATCATCATATCAAGTGTACAAAATTATATTTAAACTATCTATTAATTACTTCATATAATGTAGACAATTAATTAATATATTCTTAATTGGATTAGAATTTACCCGATTGATAAGCTTTTGCTTTGTCTAATTTTGTTCTATCGATTTCAAATAGATTATCAAATTTTTAAATATTCATAGAAATTATTTATCTAACTGGTGCAAATATAGACAAAAAATTTAAAATCATAATTAGCACGATTATAAAATTTAAGTACAACATTAACTGTTAGATTCTCAAATGTTTCAAAATATGGGAAAGAATTTCGTTCCTATTTTAAAAATAATTAATCAAATGAATCATCCCAACGTAATGGTGTACTGACAATATCCTATCAAATATACACGGTATTACACGCCATTACAGGCGATAAATGTAATTACACAACTGTTATCGTGTATCCGTAGCTGTGATTAACTTAAATGTATTTCGATAATGTATATTTATCTATCTTGTTTTCAATTAAACAAATGAAGGAAAATATGTTTTAGATGTCCACCAACCCGCATTGGAACAGCATGGTGGATTAAGCTCTGGTCCTTCTCTTACATGGGGAAAGAGGCCTATGCCCAGCGGTGGGATATTATAACAGGCTGAAGCGAATGTTTTAGATATCATTAGATTTATTTTTCCACTTAAGTCCGTGAAACAAAGATCGGAAGGTTTTGTCGTGACAGTTTTGACATTCCACTAATCCAATTTTTTTTCAATCATGTCATTTATAACATTTTGTTGAAAAATAAGGTAGGTGTTACATAGTACACACTGCCGCATTTTAGTTATTTGTAAAAATTATGAACAAATCAAGTTTGTTTCATTATATTTATTTAATTATCTCCAATGAATTTCAAAAAAAAAATTATGGTTAATATGAGTTTAATTTTGGTTTTTATTGAATGAGTTAATCTTGTAGTTGCAATTACATTAGGCATTAAATTAAATATTAATTTAATTATTTTTATTATTAGTCTTCTTTAGAGGAACATGTATAATTTACCTGTCTTATCAATCGCGGTAAAAATTTTTGGTAGTCATCGGCTTTATGTATATATTCTTTTTACAGACAGTCCAGTTACTTTTTATACTTAGTTTGAAAATAAATACTGCCTTTAATTATGCCTGTCTTTCTTTATAAGATATTCAAATGAAATTGTTTTTTTATGGAATATAAAAGAATCTTATGTAAAACAAAGATGTTTACTAAGAGTTTATATAAATAACATTTTCTTAAATAACAATATCCCAACGAGGAATACTAATTTGTTAAGACAAAATACTACACCAAATAGGTATACATTTTAAATAACATTAACGCACACTTAAAGCCACGGCTAATAATATATTAATTTAGTAAACAAAAGCGAGTATATTTAAACAATTACAATTGTAATAATTAAGCTTATAATTCATACGAAATAAGTTTTTATCTTTTAATCTTAAGCAGTGGCGGCCTTAGGGGGTGGCGAACGGGGCAATCGCCCGGGGCCTCGCGCTTGCAGGGGCCTCGCGCGACAACCCAGCAAATTTAAAATAATATACATTTTAACTGTATTTTTTATTAAAATTATTAAGACATACGAGTATTTGAGAAATTCGATGACACAAGATCGGATTTCAGTCCTTGCTATTCTTTCAATCGAAAATGACGTAGCTCATTCGTTAGATTATTGTGCTTTAATTAAAGATTTTAGTTTATGAAAAGCCGAATAGTCTAGTCTACAAGTTGAAAATAGAGATACTGCTCTTAAAATTATGTGTGATAGCTAGTTGGATTCGGAATGACGTCTAGAAAAATGCTCTATAAGCGTGTATTAATTAGCATGTAAAAAATTGCAAAGGTTATAAACAATTAAAAAAAGGAAGAAATGGCATTTCGTTTTTTGCCAATATTTCATAAACTATGTATTCATATTTAAGAAATTTCAAAAAATTAAAAAAAGATTCTGAAAGAGGAGGATATTTGCAATAAGTAGTATCTAATAGTAAATAGTGTCAGAAAAATCATCATTTTTTTGTTAAAATCACCAGTATTTGTTCAAGTACAAAAATTATTATAAACTAAGTGCCTCTAAATATTTTTTTAACTTTAATAGCGTGATCTTGTTAATCTATACACATTATAAAAAGAAGTCCTTCTAAATTCTGTCTGTCTGTCTGAACGCGATAAACTCGAAAACTACCGAACAGATTTTTATACGGATTTCAACAATGGAAAGAGTGATTCTTGAGGAAGGTTTAGGTATATAATTTATTAAGTATTTATGAAAATTAGCAGAAATACGATAAATGTTGAAGGGGTCGCAAAAAATCTCGCCAATTAGGAGCTTTCCACGCGAACGCCGCGTAAACTAGCAAAGATATATCTAGTTAAGTAATGTACTAGCGAATTCAAAATCTATAAAAATGCTACAAAAAGTCCACGATAGCATATGAGAGATACCTATACTATCGCGAACTTTTTTATCTCTTACGGTTGACTTACAATAACCACTTTTATGTTCAAATTTTTTATTAAAAACATAACGTTATTTTCAAAGCTATTTTATTCAGTTCAGTATTGATCCTTATGCAAATAAATATGTTAGTTAGCTTAGCCATTTAATACAGGTTAAAATTGCCATTTACACTATTTCAATCAGATGAATAGTTTTTGAGATATCGTCGTTAGAAGTAGTCGTTCTTTCCTTGAGATGCTCGCTGCGAACACGCCGCGAACTGAACAATAAACATTTTGTTATATTCGACGCGAAAGGAGTCGCGGGTACAGCTAGTTATGTATATGAGAAAAGATCTACGAAGCGAAAATTTTTTACGACACATTAAGACGTGTAGGTAAACGTTACGACAATTATTTAAACATTTTTTTTTTCATTTACAATTGAGACGGAATTTCGAGAAAATTTTGTTAATTAACAATCGTTTAACTTGTTGAAAAATTAACTTTTTAATTTAATTTTTCAGGAATTAAGTATTTATAGTGTCCAAAATACACCATATTTTTTTCAAATTTAGAAAAAAATAATCAATACCTTCAATAAATTAACCAATGTGTCGTACTCGCTTTTGACGCCGCGCTCGCAACCTAAAAATGTCACGTGGAGACCCATTTTCAGCATTAAGAGGAAAGGATACTGAATAGACTTTTGAAAAATAGGTATTTGAATAAAATATTCCTGTTTCACTGACTATTGCTGTTAGCCGCTACCGCGCCTCCCGCAAGCCCCGCACTGCTTTGTCTATGTGTGAGTGGCGTGGTGTTAGTGTGCGTGTGCATTTCACCCGCGCTTCGCGTCATGCTATTTTTCTGTATTTTACTTGTTTCATTTGATTAGCCCGTTGGCGCAGTTTGTGGTGGCCCTGCTTTCTGTTCCGCGGGTTGCGGGTTCGTTTCCTGCCCGAGTCTGGGTGTAATATTTGTATTTATATACACATTTATGTGTATTATTTCTATGTATATTTATAAAAATATACATATATACATATAGTTATAACAGTCGGCTATTACCTGTAACACAAGCATTAAGTTGCTTACCATAGGAACAGACGACCGCATTTTTACATATTTATTTATTTTTATTTATTTAATTTTTTCTGCTTCGTTCTTCTGTTACTCGGCTTACTTTTATTGGATTTCGTAAACTACTTAGTACTTATTATTTTGAATTATTGTTTGTTAATTCATTGGATTGTTATCTACATAACTGTATTTTGGTAAGTAATTATTGAAATACTTAGGTATTTTATTTATGAATTAGGTATGTAATTACATGGTTGAGGTGTATGTAAGAATGGGTGTTGAGATACATACATATAGTGTACATGATAAATGTATTGTAGCCATACATACATAGTAATTAATATGTTTGTCTTAGTATAATAATAATAATATACTTTGTTGTACATTTATATGATAAAGAACAAAATTTACATTACAAGCAATTATAGTCACAAATTGTACAACCAGGCGATCTTATTGCTAAAAAGCAATCTCTTCCAGACAACCTGATAATGAAATGGATATCGCTTTTCAGATGGGCAGGTGGTATATAAATATAAATACATAAGCAAAAAAAGAATACATAACAATCATACATAGGTACATACACACATACGTACGCAACAAAATAAGTATAATAATAATAATAGTATACATATAAGTTGTAATGTCTCATGTTTGTCGCGGTTATACGTAACACATGCATTGGGACGATATAAAAATGTTTAAAAATAGTAATAAAAAAAACAAATGAGATGCTGGTGACATATACATATTATAAATTACTAGCTTCTTCGCACGACTTCGTCGGCGTGGACTCCGCTTCTATTGGTCTAAGCATGATGATACATAGCCTATAGCCTTCCTCGATAAATGGGCTATCTAACACTGAAAGAATTTTTCAAATCGGACCAGTAGATCCTGAGATTAGCGCCTTCAAACAAACAAACAAACAAACAAACAAACAAACTCTTCCACTTTATTATATTAAGTATAGATTATTTTATTGATGTCTTTTTAGTTAGGCAAATTACGTAATAATACCTAATAATAAGCGCTTTATTTGCGAAACACACTGAAATACAAATGATGAACATAAGATAAAAATTAGTATACTTATTACAAAAAAAAACATCAAACTTAATGTGAAAGAACAAACTATAAATAAAAAGAAATAATAATAATAAAAAAAAATTGAAACAACTGAACTCAGAACTAACAATAAAGACATTAAAAATAATAGTCACTAATAAAGGTGGCAGTGTGTCTCACAAAAAGATAAGTCCTTGGCTTCAGTTAGGGATAAACCCTAACACAGATTTTCAGGACCACCTATTCATTTTTTATTTAATTATTTTGTGGTTGATAAAGAATTTTTAACCGATGAAGAAAAACAGAGGAGGTTCTAAAGTCGCCACGTATATTTTTTTATATGTTTGACCATGCATAACTCATTACAGAGTAGTCCGAATTTAATTTAAAAAAATATTGGAAAGGCTATAACGAAGTTACTGCTATTTTATTTTGTGGAGCCCTAAAGGAATCATTTACCAAAAAATTGGTAATTGTGTTTGCTCGCAAACGAAACAAAACCGACTTCAATTACATCGACAAGTAATAGAACGTAAGACGAAACAATAGTCAAGTAAATACGCGCTATTAAAGATTACTCAAAAAGTTGTAATCAGATCTCGATCTAATTTAAACAAGACTAAATGACAAGTATTAGCTTTCGATTAAAATAAGAATCATCAAAATCGGTACACCGAGTAAAAAGTTATGCGGTATAATACAACGTAGGTCGACGAAAAAGTAGTCAAGTAAATACGCATTATTAGATACCTACTAGCTGCTGCTCGCGACGTCGTCTGCGTGCGTTCACTGCTCGTTCCCCGTAGGTGATAGCGTGATAATATGTAGCCTATGTTCTGACCCGACTTCTTAATAATATTCGTGCCAAATTTGAAGTAAATCCATGCAGTACTTTTTGAGTTTATCCCGGACATACATACAGACAAACAGACAAACAGACATAAATTCTAAAAACTATATTTTTTGGTTTCGGTATCGATTGTAGATCACACTCCAAGTATTCTTTTAAAAAAATATTCAATGTACAGTTTTGACTTTCCTACCATTTTATTATATGTATAGATAACTCTAAAAGTACTTGTGAGATCTCAATTAAATTAAAATGGGACCATATGACACGCAACACCTTTCAATTAAAACAAAATTGATTGAAATCGGTCCACCCAGTCAAAAGTTCTGAGAACATACATTAAAAAAAATACAGTCAAATTGAGAACCTCCTCCTTTTTTAAAAGTCGGTTAAAATGAAAGATGCTTTCTGGAATTTAATAGAACCAATATTAGAAAAATTTTACTATGATTGCCTTAAGGAAAAGGAAAGGAAATAATTAAATAACTCTTTACCTACTTGAACTGAATAAAATAATGCTTCTTATTTTGAAACTAGCTTTTGCGCGCGACTTCGTCCCCGTGGAATAAGACCCATTCTCTAGGAAGCTCTCAAAAGGAAAAAAAAACCCCGATTTTGAAACATTCTTCATTGATGCTACACTCCTATTGGTCTTAGCGTGATGATATATAGCCTATAGCCTTCCTCGATAAATGGGCTATCTAACACTGAAAGAATTTTTCAAATCGGACCAGTAGATCCTGAGATTAGCGCGTTCAAACAAACAAACAAACAAACAAACAAACAATCAAACAAACAAACTCTTCAGCTTTATTATATTAGTATAGATTTTGTAGCTTTATTTAGTTAATCTACTCTTCCTAGTGTCTGTCCGTCAGTCGTTCTACAGTATCCTTCCTTTGCCTCAGTAATAAGACTACCGTTAGCCAAAATTATAGTCAAAGCAAAAACATAAACAACATAATTATTTAAACTATTTACCATAATTATCATTTTTATTTGTTAGAGAAACCCTAGCCCTACCCTACCCCTACCCTTAGCCCAGGTTTGCACAATGTTACAATGAAAACCGCATCCAAATAAGGTTTTATTGTAGTTTATGAAAAGAGAGATTATTTAATTTTGTTAATACGAATTTTTGAAAATATCGACAAAATAATACATCACTAGTGTATCTATATAATTATCGACTATGAGGCATCACTTCGCTGGCGTGTATACGTACTGCTTTGACCCTTCCCTCCCCCAGACCTATCCCACAAACAGCAAGAAAGGGACAACTGCAGCTCAGACCGTTTTAGGTAGATAATTATTGACCAAAACATCATTTCGTAGTCGCCTGTTTTCTCCTCGAAACATGCCAACTTTTTTTTTATTTTTTTTTAGGTAAATAAACAAAGCCTTCATCTATGCCGCTCCGTTTTCTTTTTTTTGTAAATATGAATTATTATTTTTTTATGAGTGTCTGAAAATGTACAAAAAATTAGGCAATATTTCTAGTTTTTGAAGACTCCTACTACCTAATATAATAAGAATATGAAAAAAAACAAAACGTAGGGGCATGGTCATGGCAGGTAAAAGTTTTATTTTACAAAAATATTTGATCTAGTGTCATTATCCAGGGAGAAAACAGTCGAATACGTTTGTATGGAGAAAGAGCTGGTATCCTTTCCTCTTAAATTAAAATTATAAATAATGGAGATAGAGTTCCGGGAGTCAAAAGTTTTTTTTTATTAGAAATATCCTCTTCTTTCAGAATTTTTTTTGAATTTTTTTTTTTAAATATTAATAGTTTATGAACTATTGGCAAAAAACGAAATACCATTTTTTTCCTTTTTTTAATTGTTTATAACTTTTGCAATTTTTTATGTGCTAATACACGCTTTTAGAACATTTTTCTAGACGTCATTCCGAATCCAATAAGCTATCACACATCATTTTAAGAGCAGTATCTCTATTTTCAACCTTTTCAACTTGTCGACTAGACTAGAAGGACATAGGGCCTCGCAAAGACTTGCCGCCCGGGGCCTCGCAATGGATAAGGCCGCCTCTGATCTTAAGTCCCACCCATATGAAATCGAGTGATTCACATTTAATTGTTGAATGAAAAATACGGAAGGACTCATTACAGTAGGGCTTAAGTTTCGTTTAATTAAATGCTATTCGGACGATGGGGATTAATTTATTTAAATATTTTAGATAAATTTTCGACTTTTTGAAAAATTTGGTTTAAAATAAAACGAATGAGGTTTTTTAATGTTTACGCGAATTTCGCTCACTGTAATTAAATAAATTTTCGGATTTTATCGCGGTTAAGTTTTTTATATGCCCCACGTTTCGTCCTCCCGTGACCATGGTTTCTGTAAACTAGTAAAGTATCCGAAACGTCGGGCATCTAAAAAACTTAATAAACCGCGATAAAATCCGAAAAAGTTGTTTCATTATAACGAATAAAAGTTGTTATTGCAATAACAATAACTTTTTTAGAATAACGTCAAAATACTTATTATAATTTCTATAATTATACTTTTAGACATAGACAGATTGTATCTATTAAACACTTTACTTCATGCAAAAATGTATTTTTTTTTTTGTTTTTGTTTTAGCGTTATCACACGACACATAGTCATAAAAACACTAGCAATGGAATAAAAAGGGCATGAAACTAACGTACTAATTTATAAAATACGCTTTTGACATTTATTTTCCGTTTTCAGGAGTATCAGCAAGCGAGGCGCTCAGGAGCGGTCTATGTCAGTCTCTGTGGTCACCGGCGACGCGCCACGAAGCTCGCATATCCTCACCACCTCAACAAATAGATAGTTATCCTGTAAGAGGTAAGTTATTTTCTACTACTTAAATACGTATGTTACCTACCCCATCGTAAGAAATTAGTCAACGTTCGTTATATTTATATATGCCAGACAGACGTTGTTCGGTCTCGCGAACTGTTCGATAGGTATCTGGACTTTAAATAATCATTACGTTTCCTAAAATGTGCCTTTTAAATGTTAATAACCTTTTATATATGGGTAATAGAATCCAAAATAGGTACCATTTCACAATAAATCTACATATCTTAGTATCTATAACAATGAATTATCGTAATATTTAGATTACGTTTTCTAAAAAACGAAGAAAAACTAGAAAATATTACAAACTAAAACTATAAATAACATAACCCCACCTATCGACAACCAAAGGCTTCGACATTTAATAAAAAATCTCATAAGCACGTAGGCCCTCACTGAAATTCCAATAACATTGGGTTTCAAATCCCACGGCTTCAGATTTGGGCTGACATATCTTATCGTGCCGACATCGCGTATCGCTCGGCAAAATTACGTTTGTTTTATGACTCTGATTTGCCGGCGGCAGCGACAAAGCTGATACCGATATGAGTATCGACAGTTTAAACGTTCGTGTTATGATGGTTGTAATTCATATATCGAACACAAAATTTGATATCGCTGATAAGGGTATCGTTGACAAAAAAAAAACAACAAAAAAAGAGTTTTTATATTAGCAGAGAGTGTAGCTACATAGGATTTTCTGTCAGCGTGTTCTTCAGGTCATTTACATTTTGGGTCACTTGTGTTTCTATTTTACACGTTACGATGAAATCCTTGTCGCCACGTCGTCGTCCACGCGAATCACCGTAAATTAAATGCTAATTTCTAGAACTAATGTCATTTCTGTAATGTTCGCTGGAAAGTAATACATATTGTCATCTGCACACAGAATTAACTTTATTTGCTGACTCTCCTCTGCCCTCGTCTTGGCTCGTTGTAAATCCGATTTGGACATGTGTACCCGTGTAAGTAAACATTAGTTTACAAGATAACGCCGTGTCGTGTTTGAAATGTATGGATTGTTTAGGATTGAACTGTGTCGTTTTCTGAGAACCATATTTTTTATTAATTTAACGTTAAAATTGATAAATCTATATCCTATAGAATCTATATAATTATTTTAATTCCATCGATTTTGATTTTTAGTACCTACTCTTTATCAATCAAATTCGTAATTCAGTATCGGGGGGCACGGCAGTGCCCCCGCCAAGTCGAGCGCGAAGCAAACACTGCCGTACCATCCTTTACCCGAACCATTTCGCCGCATTTTCAGGCCCCTATTTGAGAACCTCTGGATAAGACCAGAACGCTGAAATTTTCGTCATCGAGTAAGCTATAATTACATACTTAAAATCCAAAATTTCAAGTCTGTAGGTCATTTAGTTCCGAAGTTAAGCGAAAGCAAAGTTTCGCATTTACGACACTCACTCACTCATGATCATCAAAATAGAACTAGTACTTCCCATAAACTCAGAGAGCTGAAATTTGGTACAGAGTTAGGGTTTAATGGCTACATAAAGGGAAAACTATAAAAACTAGGATAATCGAAGATCTGGAGTACCTGGTGACCCTGATTAAAAAACACAAGAGCACAATCAAACTATTAGAAGAGATCGATATACCACCTTTACATAAAATATAATGCGAAAAACAGGGTGTAAGGGGTTGAAAGGTGGGAATGAAAATTCGTATGGAAGTATATGTATATAATGTTCCTGTTTCGTAACTGTCAAACATTTAATGTTCATCTCGTCGATATGGTAAACTCTACCCTTAAATTAAAGAACGTATTTAAATAAAGGTTTCGAATCGACAACATATATCCACAATATACGGATATTGGCGTATTTTAGATATTAAAAATTAATAATAATGTCAGTAATGAAAACGGATTGACATTATACATATTGGTTGTCAAATATTTATGCGAGCGTTCAGAAATTTATTTAGTGTAAACTAAGGAAAATTATCAAGCTACTTAAATATACAATAAATAATAAATGTACAAAAGAATTAGATTACAAAAAAAGAAAGTTCAATTGATTGAATTAGATACAAAAAAAAAGTTCAATTGATTGGTCTCCTTGAAAAATTCCAGATTATTCTGTCAATCCAATCAAAGTCTTAAATCATATAAATATTTTCGCCGCGGAAGTGTAAAAGATATGTTTTATATATCTTAATCTGTACTAATCTATACTAATATTGTAAACCTGAAAGTTGAATTGTTTGTTTGTTTGTTTAAACGCGCTAATCTCAAGAACTATTGATTCGAATTGAAAAATTCCTCTGAGGTGGATAGCCTATTTAAAGAAAAAGGTTATGCTTTAAGAAGAAGGAAGGCTATTTTTTTCCTCAAATCACAGTGGGTGAAACCGCGAGGCCTAGCTAGTTGGTACATAAAAAAATCGACTGTCATTGCAAAAATCAGATCACATCTTCTAATTTAATCTAGCCTATAGCGTCCCACTGCTGGGCGAATGCCTCCCCTCTGCCTGCTCTCTTAAGAGCGCGCATAATGCAAAATTATCAATCTTCTATTTGTTTTGACATGAAAAATTCCAGACCAAATCTTAAAATAAAAATATATGACAAACTACGTGATATTTGCAAGGGTTAACCTTTATCAAAAACATAAAATAAGGAAATTTCCTCGATAAAATATAATCACGAAGTAACCTCTAATTTTTATATTTTTTCTTTTTATACTCGATATGGTTATGACCATTAAGACAAAAATTTGATAATTAATTACATTTAAATATGAGTAAAGGCTATGCTTAGGCATTTAATGTAATTACTTTTAGTTTTGGAATTATATATAATATAAACATATTTGTCGTTTTTTACATTCGTAATGCGCTCAAAACTATATCGTCTATCGCACTCTGACACGAGGCTTTGTGTATATTTTGTTTCATCAATTAGTCACGGGCGCGCGGGTGTAATCTGATTTTTTGCTCGCTTTATGCGCCCTCTTAACTTAATTCTACTCGAATATTACACAAATTACACTAAAATATTAATTTCGCTCAAAATTTGGTCAAAATATAATGCATTGGACTAAGAGTGGTGGTGATACCAACACGTCAAGTACAAGAATCAGAACCGGAAGAAAGGAAAAGAAATATTTGTATTGTAATAATAAAAAAAAAACTGTTACTAAAAAGAAAAAAAAAATGTGTCAAATGAGAAATTCTAAAAAATAAGTCAATATGCCTGAATATGCCCACGTTTCTACTTTCTACAAAAAGCAGTGAAATCCCACAAAAACATTCTGTAAAAAAACTAGCCAAGTCTCGATGGAGCTGCTTGTTTATCTCTAAAAAGTAATGAAATCTAGACAAAGTCGTACCAAGTCTAAGGTTCATTACTGCGATTTCTTTATTATTATAGTTAATGTTGTGTGACTTGGCCGTTGAAGGGTACACTAGGGTACAAAACCAGGTGCTACATGACACCATTGCACCAATCTGTCGCCAGAACCGCGAACGCGAACGCTGGAAAACGTTGATTGAATAACCAGTCAATTGTAGGCTTGATAAAGCTGCGTATTTCAATAATACTTTTGTATAGGCAAGCCTGAAACAAACTGTATAAAAAATTATTTCCAGTACCAGCGGATTTCTAATCATTGATAGAAGTCCGTCTGTACGTCTATTTTATGTTAGATCGGTGGTCGATTTAACGCTCCAAAAATAAGAGAACAGAAGTCAGCATTGTCAATGCTGAATTCATGTGTTATCAACAACTGCCTAAAATGAGACACTAGTGTCCAATTACCAATACCAGTATGGGATATTATTCTTAGTTTTGTACCCTTGTGTACCCTTTAACGGCCAAGTGACACAACATTAACTATAATAATAAAGAAATCGCAGTAATGAACCTTAGACTTGGTACGACTTTGTCTAGATTTCATTACTTTTTAGAGATAAACAAGCAGCTCCATCGAGACTTGGCTAGTTTTTTTACAGAATGTTTTTGTGGGATTATTTATTCGTTTTTGTTTTCATCCATCCCCCCTCTATTGATGATTTAAATGGAATTAGCCTGCATGTCTATTTCACTTTACACTTTCAATTCCGAGGCATTTCAAACATAAGGTGACCACAATGCTCGATCAATCAAATGTTGTCCATTCGTGTACGCTGAATTTCGTCAATATTTGCCAAGTGGCCACAATGTCACGACATCGCCCCACAATTTTATTTGCCCTGTTATTCAAGTTTCTGTTTGACTAAGTGTGGGCAAGTCGGCAATGTTACATTATACTCTTGTTTAAAGTTCGCGTGACTTAGCGCTATGACAATTGAATTCTGTGTGCCTCATTAATTGTTAAGGGTTTCGTGATTGTTCCGGTGTACTGTCGTTTCTTTGAAATGAACGGCTTATTTAACGTTGATGTATCCATCGCGATTAAAATTACTTTTATCATTTAAAATACGTTTAATTACTTTAGTGATTCCACGAACATTTTTAATTTTAATAATGTCGAGTTCTTAGTTTTTTTTTTGCATAAAGCGACATGATTTAAAGTATACAGAATATTAAAGCACATTGAGAAAACTCATTAAGACCGAAACCTTGTTAAATTGTGATAATCACAAATCTAGGCGCACGTATAACAATTATTGAGGCAGAATTTAATCTCAAAGATGCCGCGAGCGACATTTCGTCAATGTTTACAAACTAACACAGTTAATTTTGCCGTTAGCTATACAATTAAAGTTCAAAATTCAACCTTATGAACATGTAATAAGAGTACACTATGTATGTTTTAGTGGTAATTTTAAGTTGCACAATGTCACAAACATGAACCGTGCTATTGTTTCAGCAAATAATTCGTGGAAACATTGGAGAGAAATCGGGGCGCACACAAAGGTGCCGCCGAGATAGTGTAGCCACTGCGACCTCTGATTAAATTAAACATAACCGACAAAACGCTTGCCGGAGACGACTGTTAGGTTTGATATCAGAAATAATTTCACTGTATTCTAGAATACGAAGGAAGTTGTAAAATCTATATAATAAAAATGAATGTTGCTAAGCGCATAACTCGAGAATGGCTTGACCGATTCGGCTATTTTTTTTTATCTGTTCCTTAAAAATCCCACGGAATGTTTTTATACAAAAAAAATCAAAAAAAAAACAGACAGAATGAAGTCTGTCCGGGCAGCTAGTAATAGGAATAAATAGTAACTATACTACAATGAAGACAAAAAATGAAGTTTAACTTTTCTTTTGTTTTAACATGTACAATCTAATTACGCTTTTAAAACTGATATGAAACTGAACCTGAAGGCTAGGGAACTTGAAAAAGTAATGGGAAAGAGAGTAGATGATGCTATAAATACGTTTTTTTATATATAAAAAGAGTTATGTTATTTATATTTAAGAGCTTTTAGTTACCTATTTGATGTAAATTGTTGACGTAATGGGTTGTCAGGAAGAAATGGCTAAATAGCCATAAATCCGCCCATTGGATTTCACAGTCTGTAAATCTCTTTAAATGTGTTTAATGTTTAAAATTTAGTTGTGGTGTAAAGTATAAATAAATAAATTATTTCGTATAAAGCACTCGGAACATAACGGAGATTGTATGGTGTAGTCGAGAATTAGAGTCATTTTAGAGGGATGCAAAACCTGAAGTTTATGAGAATATGACTAGCAAAGATGTATGTATTAACAACTAACTTTCATTTCAAAAGGTCCGAGTGTAATTTTCAGAGTAAAATGGACAGAACAAATCATCAAAAATAATTTTAACATTTAGTATTCCTTTCTTTATATTATTTCTTTATATTATTACTTTTAAAAAAATCAAAATGACCTACCAGCGGACTTACTTTAAACGATTCTAGTCTGGGATCTCTAGTACTTACATTTTTTTCACTTGATTACTATCACCCTCATAAGGTCATCAAAAATTGATTTTTTTTTCTGATTAAAAAATTATTACTAACCAGGTGATTTTTTTCTTTTTGTTAGTTAATATTTATATAATTTAATAGTAATATTGTCCTACAAATTGCGTGGTTCGTTATCCCGGTCCTACGCTCACTGCTGTTCTATCTCCTGTTAACTGGAAAATTTTGTTCGTCTCATCAAAATGAAGCTACTCCCGGAAAATTAGCTTGATAGTAATCAAGTGAAAAAAATGTACTAGGGATCCCGGACTATTCATAATAATTATATAAAAAAATTCTATTTGAAAAATTAAGACGTTCGAATACGTCACAATTATCAAAAATCGAATAATCAAAATAATTTACGTCACCGAATATCAAGAAAATTCAAACGTCAAGAGCAGCGATTTTTGGATTTAATAAGATCCATCACACTTTCTGACAACATTAGATCACGATGTGTGACCGTAATCCTTTCCTCAGATATATATTATGGCGTATCACTCGAAGTTCATCTGATGTTACCGCTAAGACCTGATTTATCTCACGTATCACGAAAACGCTGTCAATGCAAAATACTTGTAAAACATGTATTAATTTATGATAAGTTACGTTATTGTGACGTATTATTTTCTGGATATAACGTAAATATTTTTCCTACAAAAAGTGTTACATCATCGCTGGTTGTACCGAATTACTTGTCAAAATGGCTGTCACATAACATCACTGCTTATTTGTGATATTTAATAGCTCAAAATCAAAATAGGAATTACTACGTTATCATTCAGTCGTTTCAGTTTGTCGGTTTGAAATGTAGATTCTTCCGAAAAGAGTCAACAGTGTACGAAAAGAAGTTTTGGAATTCGAATTTTGTAAGTTTTTTTGAACTAGGTATAAAAAAATTGTTTCAGATGTGATATGCTAGATCTTGGCGAATTATACTATTAACCATTTTATGGCAGTAGTCAGTAGCAAGTACACTTTTGACCAAAACTATCAAACAGTGTGGTTAGGTTGACAATTTTGAACAAAAGAATTGTGCATGTCATCAGTGATTGAGCATTACGACGATTACAGTTGCAGAGAATTTCTAGTGTATGTAAATGTTATTTAAGTAAGAAATAAAATTGTTCCAATCTTTTAAATAGTTTTTTGACTAAGTAGATTTGGCCCATTGTGTCTGATTCTAATCGAAACAGGAAATTTCACGTATTTGCTTCTTTTAATAATCATTAACCGTTTTGTTACAAGCTCCTTGTCTTTAAGTTTAAGGGATTGATAATGATATAAAATACCGAATATCTGAAAAACATTTAATGGTACCTGTTTATTGCTAAACAATAAAAAAGTATATTATTTACGACGCAGAACGTAATAAGAGTATAATCTCTGGTTTATTACCGTTACGTCACTAAACTTCCTCAGTACACTAAAGATAAATAAATCGATATCGCGCGATCATCGCTAATCTTGGGCGGACCTTCATAATATGGCTTTGATTAACGCCTAGTGAAAGGATTAAGTATAAGAAATCCATTTGATTAGACCCGAGGTTTGCGATAAATATGATTTTCGTTTTTTTTTTAACGAAGCAAACGAAGCGTACTAGTATAATTTTATGAACTGATAAAAAAGGATTTGCTTTTTTATGATTTTACGATAACGGTTATTTGTTTTTGGTATTTTATTGTTTTACGTATCCGATTTGGTTTCAAGGCCATACAAGTCAACGAAATAATAGTGAATTTTTAATGTTGTTCATTTGATAGCAAAGATATATACTAAACAATTATAATATATTTTAACGCCAACTTAGTAAAACCTTTGTATATGTATGTAAATTTACAGTTTTATTTATAAATCTTAGAATTAGTTGCAGTACATTGGGAGGTTTAAGATAATCTAATCTTATTTTTACCAGTTTATTAAAATTTAATACATGTTTTGTCTTATTAATGATGCCTTTTAAAGGCCATTTTGTCATAAAACGCAAGCCACATCACACACACTCACACATCACAGCTTCAGCTTACTAAGCTTCGACTTGGCAGAACTAGGTTATTTTTTTTCACGCTTCTGAACTTACAAAAGCAATGAGAAAACCACCAAGTGAAGTCAAAGTTTGGTAATTACAATAATTTTGAAGTTCTACAAGTATAAACAACGTAAATATTTGTCTGCATATTGGAATGATGAATATTAGAGTTTGGTGATTAGATATTGAATATTATTAGTAGCAAATTATTATTGATATAAATTTGATTTTGATTCAATTGTTTGGTATCAGCTGATTCAAATAACATTTTTTATATGAATAGTTTGGTAAACAAGCGTACTGCCTGACTTGCCTGATGATGAGCGGTTTTCGAAGCCTATAGACGCTTGTAACACTAAAGGTATCGCAAGCGCGTACCCGACCCTTTCCCCGACTCTTCCTAGGAGCTTTGGCCTCCTTACTCACCACAGGAACACTAACGCTACACGAGAGCACTAAGTTTGAGAGCATAACAGCATAGAGAGAGCGGAGCATAACTTCTCTATCAAGACTTAAAGAACTGCCGTATTGCTTCAATTTAGATTTGTTTATGTAGGTACATATCTGCAGGTTTGCAATGACATATAGGTTTCTGATTGTCTTTTTTAATATCAGACACAAGGTAAAAACTTAGTGATGCTCCAAATAGGTATATATGGTTCAATATTCACATGTGACTTTAATTCTTTACAACGTTTCGTCATTTATGATCAAAGTTTTAGTTAATCTGAGCCGATAAAAGGGATTATAAATGTTATTACGAGCGATAAAAGACATTAAAAAGAATGATAATATTTGATTTATACGCATTTTTTTTAAAATAATTTTCCTGATAGCGTTGTAATTGGTTTTACCGAAATTTTGAATATTATTTGAATTTTTTTTTTTATTTGAATAAATTTTGTGACTATCGTGTTATTAATTGATCAATTAATTCATAAAACTCACTTTATCATAATAATAATAAATGAAAACTATGGTGATAATTATTCATAGCTTTTGACCTTTTTTGAAATCAATCAATTAATCAAAGGCTTTTTTGTCAAATTTTGTTTTCTTCTTACTATATAATCTAATAATTACTTGTTTTTTTTTCTGTTGTCACTATCTTTTGTTTTTTTTTTTCGCTTCATGACGACCTAGATTTGACTGATTAACTAAATTCTTTCTAATACTGTATTTCGACAATTTTTAGAAATCATCAACTTTTAGTTATATCTCGGTAAATTTTAAGAAGAGATTTTTTTACAATTGAGAAATCTTACTTTGATAAAAATATTATATCACACTGACCGCAAGAAATTCTTACATCAAAAACTTAATTAAAATGCTCTTAACACCAAATTCATCGATATGGGTCTTATGTACCCCCAGCTTACTTTATTAAAAATGAAATTTGTCACGCACCCCATATAATTTGGATCATTATTAAACATTTCTCTACAACTCCTAATCCTGACTAACGGTTGTGACGTGACTTTGCATTATTCATACATATTAATTATCAATAAATATACCTGAATAACAACTTTACTAAAACATTGATACATACCAGAAACTTGCTTTAGAAAGCATTCATTAATTAGGGACGGGTTTAAAAAAGATCATCAACTGTCACAAAAATAAAAAAATGTCATAAGTGAAATGTTTGATATGTATGTATCAAAAGTCAACGCGTGTAGTGTAGCAACAAGAGCTCACTAATATATCTATACTAATATATAAAGCTAAAGAGTTTGTTTGTTTGATTGTTTGTTTGTTTGTTTGTTTGTTTGTTTGTTTGTTTGTTTGAACGCGGTAATCTCTGGTTCTACTGGGCCGATTTGAAAAATTCTTTCAGTTTTAGATAGCCCATTTATCGAGGAAGGATATAGGCTATGTATCATCACGCTAAGACCAATAGGAGCGGAGTCCACGCCGACGAAGTCGCGCGCAGAAGCTTGTAACTATATAAAATAAACACAATAAAATAAATGTCATAATAACAAAAGGCCTCAATCAATATTTAAAAAATACTATGTCACAAACTGTACAACTAGGCGGTCTTAGTGCTAAAAATTATTCTCATACAGAGAAGCTAAGGGTTAACTTCTTCAGAAGCTTAAATAAACCTTACTTACTAGCTTAGCCGCTTACTAAAGAAAAAAAATGTATTAACCGAATCCAAAGCCAAATTACTTGTAAAAATTTTGAAAAATGTGAAGACGCTAGAACAAAATGTCAAAGCGAAATGAAAACCCTAGAGATATCTTTCTTTACTTTCTTCTATACTTACCTAGTGTACTGCTTTTTTCGATCGTCACAATGCGCTGCTGTGCAATTTGCGACCGCTCCTTTTATAATTAAAATTGCATTAGTCTGCAAATAGGCAGACTATAGTGATGCTAATGCACTGTTTGGATAAAAAATATAATGTTGCTTGCATTTTAATACCCTTAACGAGATTGTGTATGAATAGCATAGTTATAAATCAAAAATGTAATTAAATAATTAGTTATTCATATTCAGCAGTCGACGTTACAACTTGACTATATTAAATACGTACATACATACTTCTTGTTGAAGTCTGGAAGCTGTTGATTCTTAGCGGTAAAGTTTGTAACAACGACCGTTACAATGGCGCTACAACACTTACATAAAACGTCTTAAGGCGCACTTTTTGAAGCTAAGTACTAAAAAAATATGGCTGTCCTGCGAAGCTTGTAAACTAGGTGCGTTAATTTAAAGAGGGCACAGCCCGTATAACGGGAACGACTTCACAGATGAATTCCCCGTCACCAGTGGTGTCAAGCAGAGTTGTGTTATGGCTCCGACCATTTTCGTCATCTATTTTGCGGTAGTAATGCCATAAATGTCCGCATAGACAAAAGCAAGTTCGACCTTCCAAGCCTTAGTAAAACGCAAAGTGCACCTTGTTCCGGTTGCCGAGATTCTTTATGCTGACGATGACGCAAACGCCATGGCTGATAGTTTGGACGGCCTGCTGAATTATCGCAGCAGTCTGGATGAATCCTGTCGCAAGTTTGTCTTAGTAATCAGCGCTTGAGCATTCTATTTATTTACAGGGAGAAACTCTGGATGCAGTAGGAACCTTCCGGTACCTTGGAAGTCTAGTGCGCAGTGAAAACGTTCTCGAATCAGAAATCTTAGCACGGATAGCTAAAGACGCTGCAGGATATAAAACTCCACACTAAAATGGCTGTTTATAGAGCGATAATCCTACCTTTGCTGCACTTTGCCTCGCAAACCTGCTGTCTGTACAATGAAGACATCAGACGTCTTGACGTTTTGCACCTGAAATGTGTTCGGGTGATTCTTTAAGCTGAAATGGCAAGATCGAGCACCAAATTCAGAGATTTTTCGTCGCGCCAAAATGTCTAATGTAATTTAAAAAAATAAAGTAATGTAAACTAAATGACCATAACGAAATTATTATTCAATTATTTATTTACTTATAAATAGAAAGAATGGGACGCCTGACGACTGTATTTGTGACTTCAAATAACTTATATTATCTTATTACAAAACAGTACACAATAGAGCTAAATAATATCCACCTTTACAGTTCACCCCATTACCCTCAATAGAGACCCATTCAATATTTCGCAAGGCCATGAATTCGAGCATACTGTCGAGGCGGAACAATGAATCCAAATAACCATTAATATGTAATAAATACTATGGGGTAATAAAACCGTTTCGCGTAGGGGACAAACAAACAAGTGCACGGAGGTAACCCTAAACTGCTACTATTGAAAAGTTCGAAGCGTAAAATGTTTTGAGGGACTAAGTCATCCCCGAACATTGCCGAATTCGGCCGATTGGTTCCGCTCCGAATGACGACAGCTGCAGAATTTCAGATATAAGGGTCGCTCTTCATTAGTGTAACTTGTCTAGTCTCGAGATGGATGCTTGTTTTTGGACAGCGTGAGTCCGCACTGATGGTTTCTTGATGATCTGCGGATTATTTATTTGAGTTTATATTGAAATATTATAAACGCCTTTCGGTCATCTATACTTTTTATCTAAAATGACGCTAAATAAGTATTTCTTTGACGGCTCGAAACTACATTTACAAATATTTAAGAACATAATCGTATATAACAAACATAATATGTATGATTTGCTACAAAGCCTATTTAAAATAACAAGCTTAAGATAATTCAATAGATCGTTATTTGCATAACTTATACATTAATTATTAATATTATTATTATATTATTAATATTATATTAATATTCATTTTAATATTAATAAATTTATAAGTCTCACATTCACATCATAAATTGAAATAACCAATGAAGTATCAAACCAAATAAACTAAGCATAGAGCGATGTATTTCGTTTACTCGCGCCCGCGGATAAGCGAATTGTAAAAAAGATTGGGGTCCCTCCGATCCGACGTGTTAATTACTGGGGTTGGACGAGGGGTAGAATAGATGAAAGTCAATTTGCTGCTACGACATGATATGGCTCATTTCGTCGCAGCGACAAGTGTGGCACCTGCGCTTTTTCTCTGGCCTAGGGGCGTTTCAGTGTCCTTTGTGCTCTTTTAGCAAACAATAGTGGATTGCATTGTGTGTCTTTAAGCGCTCGCTCCCAAACACATTGGGCATTCTGTTACATTTTCGGACACGCAGCGTTTCTAAACACTTTTAATTCTACGCGTTATTGTATCCCGTATTTAGTCCAAGTTAAAGTGAGATAATAATGGTTGTTTTCTTTTCAGAAGAAATCAAGTTCGGTATCAACCGATTGGTTGGTGAAAGGACCGACGAAGAAGACAATGAATCACACAACAATGAAACTTCAAGAGCAGAAGGTGTTTCTCCTACCTCCCGCTGCGGCAGTCCATGCTGGCCACCATCACCCCATTCACCAAGATCAGTGCGGTCAACATCTCCCGAATTAGAAGTAGATTCCCCTCCATCTTCTCCAAGACGACCACCTAATTCATCTCCACCTTTAAAGAGATCAGAAGCATTTTCAGTGAGTGCATTACTAAGACCAGATGCACCAAGAGTACAACCACAAAGGCCTTTCCTTTATCCACCACTACCATTCGCTGAGTTTTTAAGAGATGCTGGTAGTCTTGGCCTTTCTGGGTGGGGTGGATATAGCAATTTATACCTTCATGCAGTCCAAGCGGCTGGTCCAGAACTATTGAGATTGCGTGCGGCTGTACTTGGTGCTCCAAGTTCTTTGTCGAGACCCTTACCCATCGGAGATGTTTACTCTTGCGTTAAGTGTGAAAAAATGTTCAGTACACCGCATGGTTTAGAGGTGCATGCCAGAAGATCGCACAATGGAAAGAGACCTTTTGCATGTGAACTGTGTAGCAAGACGTTTGGTCATGAAATAAGCCTCAGTCAACACAGGTTCGTCTTTTTATAACCAATTATTTTTATTAAAACTACTTATACAGTACGTAATTGAGGTAGGACACAGCAGGAAAAATCCTGCTCATAATCTGGAGCAGTCCGACTGGGGAAGTACGTCGACCGTATTTCAGTACGATCGATCGATCTTCTGATCACAGCTAAATAATACTGCTTTCAAGCAGTGTTGTGTTCCTGTGGTGAGAAAGGTGACTAGATCTCTTAGAAGGGATTGGGGGTAGGGTTGGCAGGTGCTTGCAATGCAACTGGTGTTGCAAGCGTCTCCTACAATTTTTATAGGCTGATTTCAATATTGTTGTATATATTCACAATATTGAAATCAGCCTATAACAAATTGTTTCATCTAATTAACAGATGAGGGAATATTTAGCTATCTCGGATCTTAGACCATTACCATCAGGTGAGCCGTACGCTTGTTTACCGACCTAGTTGTGTAAAAAAATTAAAAACAGTACAGAGTTTTATCACAAAGCTTTCTTCTATATAAAAGTAAGCTTCTTCTTACTATTAACAAAAATATTCGTAAAATAATATAAAGTAATATATGCTATAATTTTTAAGTATACAATTACATTTTTACGTTATATCTTATCCAACAGGGCTGTCCACAGCGTCGAAAAGGTTTTCGAATGTAAGCAATGCGGAAAGACTTTCAAGCGATCCAGCACACTGTCGACACATCTTCTAATACATTCTGACACCAGGCCCTACCCTTGCCAGTACTGTGGCAAACGGTTTCACCAGAAATCCGACATGAAGAAACACACTTATATACATACCGGTAAGTGACTATTATTGGTGTTACGAAACAATTCTTGATGATTATATTCTTCGTAAATAAAACAAATAAACATTAAGAAAAATGTTAATATCTAAGTACAAAATAATTTAAAAAAAAAATATCAGTTCATCTAAACTAAAGGAATAATAAATAACCAAAGAAATATTTATTTTAAGTTAAATGAAAAAAGTTAAATTAAATTTTTATATCGTGACTTATATATCGGATTGCTAACCTAAATAATGATTTATACTACGCAATAAATTACTTAAAAACTTCAAGTACCCTAACTATGTTTAAATGACGGGATACAACTAAGCTGAGACAATAATTTAAGTTCCCATTTAAAGTACAGGCGTATTTCAAACCGGCGCTTCTGTCACAACATCTTAGCGCCCCTCGCCACATAATTAATGTACATTAACACCTAAGATGAGTCGGGGCGTTTTATAATAATTGCGAAGGAGTGAACGGGAGGAGTTTGCGGCGCGTTAGAAGGTGATTGTGTTATTAATACACACGGAACGTTTATACTGCTAACAAGTATCTGACTGTAAGACAAACACATCAAGATTGCTGTATAACTTGTGTATAATACTACTTTGGATCACACAGACATTTTCCAACTTATAGTTTAAAATCATTTGCCTTTTAAGTAATATTCGCAAATTCGTTGTTCTTAGTTGTTACTTTTAGCATATTTTATGTTATTAAGTCGAAAAACAAGCGTACGGCTCACCTGATGGTAAGTGACTACCGTAGCCTATAGACGCCTGCAACACCAGAAGCGTCGCAAGCGCGTTGCCGACCCTATCTCCAATCCCCCCCAGGAGCTCTGGTCACCTTACTCACCAACAGGAACACAACACTGCTTGAAAACAGTATTATTTAGCTGTGGTCTTCTGTAAGGTCGAGGTACTACCCCAGACGGGCTGCTCCATATTTTGAGCAGGACCTGCTGTGCCCTACCTCAGTTAAAGCATTAGCATATATGTAGAGTCAGTGTTATGTGAGCGCGAAGCTTTTCTTAAGCCATTTTTGCTAAATTTATTTCTCTATAATCGACCATTCTGTAAAGCTCTGAAAGCTACATGTACTCTACACAGTAGTTTACTATACAATATTAATATCAATAAATACCTATCGTGAAATTATTAATACAGTACAAAATCGAAAATTTGTAAAAAAAAAAGTACCCACAAAATATACTGTCTAAACTTCATGGCCGTGTGTTTCTTCTATAAAGCCCTTCATGAATACATGATGTTGTGGTATATAGTCCGTTGTTTCGTTAACACTTAAGCCGAGGGATAAGATTCTGTAACGCTTTGATGACTACTTAACCCTAAACAGCTCATAAGATTCTTACTTGTATATCACGATTCTATGCTCGTACCCACGTAAATCTTAACATCATAAAATCAGGTCATTTTATATCGTTTTTATTATGAAATAAATTAATTATTGTTGATAAATTGCTTTATATAGATGACGGTAAAATGTATGTAAGTATCGTCAAAAAGTAACATCCCGAATTAAATATGAAAGTATGATTATTAAAATTCTATGCGACAATTTCAATTTATATTCTATATATTTTAAATTCGCCGTAATATTAAAATAAGAGACCTCAAATCCCATTAAAAACCTTAGACGGAGAAACAAAACGGATTATTCAAAATGTACCTACGCCACCCTACGTCATATACTTTATAAGATAACTAGTTACCCGCCCCGGCTTCGCACGGGTGCAATGCTGATAATAAATACTATCTACAACAAAAGATACGTTACAAACCTCTAAAAATATCAGTGTTTCTCTAACGTATTATACATGTACATATAAACCTTCCTCTTGAATCACTCTACTTTTAAAAAAACTGCATCAAAATCCGTTGGATAGTTTTAAAGATCTAAGCATACATACAGACAGACAGACAGACGGGAAGCGACTTTGTTTTATAATATGTAGTGAAGTTTCAATCACTTTACAATAATAATAACGGTAGTAATGTATAAAGTCAATACAAGAAATATACAAGAAATACATTAGGTACTATTTTCTAAATTAAAATAAAACTATTCGTGTAAAATTCAGAGATTGAAACAGTTATGTGCAAGCTATGGACACTAGTCGTAGTAAATAAAGAAAACATAAATGGACTATAACCTAAATCGTTTGCGATAAGCTTAAGAATTATCATTGATTTATATCCATGAATTTCCTCTATGTAACGTAAACACAGTACTTCGGATCTAAGAGAGGTTCCGACATACCTATCAAAATACCTACTCGCTCCCCAGTTCATTTAAGATGGGGTGGGGGGTTATCGTCCGTGATTCAGGCGAAGATTCGCTTTTCATTGCTTTACACTGGATGTGAAGAAGATAGAAATAGCTGAGGCAACTAGTGTGACCGAGACAAAAGGTTTAAGGTTCGGTTAGTTATTGTGGCACATGTTACGAAAGATGTACAATTTGTAGATACGTTTTGGGATGAAAAAACTTTATCTACTGGTGGTTTAATCTTGTGATTTAAAGATTTGACGCTTAATTTTTATAGTTACAATAAAGACTGTAATGCTATAGGTTGAAATTAAATGAAATGAAATGAAAATATTTATTTCGTCATAAGGTGGCGGTCTTCACACTTAACGAAAGTCAAAAAATAAAAATGTCATTTACAAAAAAAAAAAAAACAATAATAAAAAAAAGTTAAGGCAGCAAAATATCAATAAAATAAAAATGTATACTTTAACATTAACATTGGGTACATTACAAACTTACGTAACGTACCCAGTGTTATAAGCAACCTTAACTTAGTCAAAATTTCTAATGTCTCGGTAGACATCACCTATCTACTTTTTCCTCGGCTTTATTAGATATTACAATAACATAAAGTAATTTTCCTAGTGTAGGCCGAGAGAAAAAAAGCCGGCGAAAAAAAACTCTCGATACTCTTTTAAAAATTTAAGTTTTTTAGTTGATATGTACCTATAATCGCTTTTTCGAAAATATTTTCACCGACTTTAGATCAATAATATCTTTATCTAGTAACGAATCAATCAGTGATTTACTAGATTTTATATCTATCTATTTATAAGTAATAAAAATATTTTATGTAGGTATACTATAAATCTCTATAAAATTATTTAGTTAAATAATAAATGGGTAAGTGTTTATGAGAAAAACTTAGGTAAGTATATTACTAGCAAATGCGATAAGCACGACTCAAACAGAGATCTATTCTTGTCTAGTCTGTGTATTTAACTGTTTCCGTACTATAAAATTATAAACTAGTTTATAATGTACAAAAAACACTAAAAATTTTTTTTATCTATTGTCACCTGCACGCAATCTCTATCCTACATACGTCAAAATCTATTTAATTAAAGTTAAAAAGGTCAAGTTAGCTTGTACGGAATAGAAACGTTTATTATTTTTAAAAAAGCTGAAGAAATACATCAAAGAAAAAGAGAAACAATTGTCACCTTGACTTTTATAATTGATTAAAAGATTAGTCTGTCCTTTTAAACATAATAAAACAGTATCGAAACAATTATAGACACTTAATCAAGTCCACAATTAAACCGACCCATTAGTAACCACACCCGATCACTCCCGCCCCATCCACGTGTAAAATATTAACAATATCGAGTTAGCAAATAGTTGCACCAACAGCATTTTAATCAGCGTCCCAACTTCTTGATTAATGTTCCACCATACAATTTATCGTCGAAATTTTATTTATAATTGCGCCAGCTAAATTAAATGGGGAGCGATTAGTCAATGTCAAGACGTAGGACCGCGACCTGCGATTTGTCACCTCCCCGAACCGGTTTAATTCGACGCTAATTGAGCTCCGAAGTTTGTTAGCTCTGAACTTCTCTACCTGTTACTACGGTAATTATCTACCCAGTAGTTGTGAGTAGTTAATGAATCGTTCAATCCTTCCAATTTAGCACAGGGGTGCATTTTAAGATTATATAGTATGTACATAGAACATTTTCAAAAGTAGTATGCCTTTTAAATAATTTGGGTTCAAAAGTGTCACCCTGTGTTATCAATTGTTGAAAATGTAGGGTACAAAAATTAAAAACAAACTTAAAAGCGAAATGAAAAAAAAAACATGAAACAAATGAGTTGAATCATCTAAACGTGCCTTAGCAAGCTTCATGAATGTTTGATTTCCCGAATGCGCCGGTAAGGCATTTTTTAAACGCTCTTCTTTCTCTTAATTAGTCAGGGAATAAACAAGAGGCGCATTAGCTCTCGCAATAATTACACAAACGGCTGAACTTTCCTCTCTGCTTTTTTGTTCGTTTTTTTTTTTTTCATTATTTTCCGGTCGTGGTTTGTTTGCGGTGAAGAATTTAGAAGCATTTACGAAATTGGTTTGCAATGTTATGCAATTAAGGGATAACGTTTATTGCGCGAAAGTTAATTACTATTGTATCATTTCCATTTGAAATAACTTAGGACAGCAATCAATCACAAAAATTTGATTTCGGTTCACAGTTATATTTCGTAGTTACATAAAACCTAACTTAAGTAAAAATCGAAATAGAGATAAAAACAAATGTGCGAGGAAGATAAAATTAAAAGTATAAAACGTTTAATAATTGCAATTTCTGCGCCAAATGTCCTCTACCTCGACTCGACATTCAACCCTCTGATTACTCGAGAAAGGCTCTTTCCGTTTAAAAATAGCAAAAAGACACTTGAAGACTTCTTTAAACGAATTCTAATTGCGTCATTGGATTCACAAGGCGCAATACTAACTAAAACGATTGTTGATGTATGCAAATATGTTAAGGTCTAAGATTTTAAGACAAAGACAATAAGCTTATGTTGATTCTAAAGTTTCAAGTTGTATTTCTAAGTTTGCCATCAAATCTAAGATACAATAAGATTGACTGTATCTCGATACAACGTTAATGTCTCAAATACTTTGTCTTATACAAATCAGTTCCTTTTATTTACATTCCAGACTAAAATAATCTTATTTATAGAATGAAACTTTTCAGACCAAATACTTAGTTCTATCTATCGTAAATAAAACTGATCGTAGCGAATCAAGAAAAAAACTAAAACTATCTGTCCAATCTCTCAAACCAATTCGTACAAGATTCAAGTCTTAGAGAATTCCGTCCGCAGTACCTACAGGGTGGAAATCTAAGCGGTCCATAAGGAAGGGGGGGTGGGGGCCGCCCGTGGGGACTGAATCAAGGAGTGCTACGTGCCTTGAGTTTAATTAAGGACTCTGGAGGGTCTTCAGATACTTCGATTTTAGTGTCATTTTCTTTTCATTCCTTAAACACACTTTCATAGTAAATGTCGCTTTGGTAGAACGTTAGGTTTTTTTAATGAATAGGTAATTGTTATAAATATGATTCGTAGCTGGAAGCTATAACCTCTAGAAATATTTTTAAACAGTTTATATAATTTTTACTTCAGTGACGTATGAACCCCTAATACTCCACTTTAAAAAAATAGGTATTTCTAATTTATAAAAGGTCTCCTTTAGAAATACAAAAGATTCTTTATAGAAATAAAGCAAGTCAAGGCACCTATCACCAGATTTATATTTTTCCGCGACACATGTAACTCGATCCAAGTCGCTGGGGATGATAGCAGAAATCAGTTACGAGATTTTTTTATATATTTTTTTCTCACGCGAAAAACTGACATTTGAATTTGTATGCCGGCCGCCTCACTCCCACACAATATTAGATGCTCCCGAGAGAGAAGGGTAATTAAATTAATGTCCTCAGCCCTCTTTTGCTCCGTTTCGTTTCCAGTAATCCGACACCTGCATTGTTTTCACTCGGAAACTGCTGGTGACGTATTACTCTGAGTTTTCAGGAGTAAGGTGATACTGTTTGATCTTTGTTGTAAGATTACTTTTCTGGATTATACTAAAGCGCCGGTTTTTTATGTTTTTTTTTACAGCGTGTTTTCTTTTATCTTTGATGTATTTAAAATGTTTATTATTAGGATTTATACAGTAATTGGTAAAACGAAGATACAGATCATAAATCATGGAATTTTGTGATTTAAAGATAAATACGAATAGCAACATAATTATGAAGTTATAAATTGTAGTATAATTACCGAGAACCGTTTCAAAAGATCAGTCCAATACTTGAACCCACTTGATTTAACCCGTGTTACGCCCGGTCTTTTTGACGTCTACAAAAAGTAACCCCAAGTGCTAGCAACCCATGTGCAACCGGAGAGCGCGGACACACGCCACCTAATTCAATAAACACATTATCGCGATTAGCTGAGTGAGAACCCCGCTGCGTCTGAACGACCCCGGTGAGTATAGCAGGTCTGAACGACCGGCAAAAGCACTCCCGAAGGAACAGATTTCGACGGATGATTTGCTAATATTAATCATGAGGTCTTATTTAAATTGACCTGGCGAGTTTAGGGTTAAATGATTCGCAGAATTGAAAAATATATTGACATAGACGACACAGGCGTATTTTGTTTAAGTCTTGGAATTTTTAATTTATCAATGTTGAAGTTAAATAGTCTAACGATTCATTCATTAAACACTGTTGCACGTTTTATCGCATGCATGTTTCCGATTCTTAGAATTTCATCATAATGTGTTATTAAAACAAACTGGTATAAATGGACATGTGTTATAAAGATAACAAATAATTGCAGAAAAATTACGTTTGTCAATTTTTTCGTTACCAATTTCAAAAACTTTTATTTCTGATTTTCTTAATAATTTCAAGTCTCTAAAAATTCATTACGATAATGATTTTCATGCATTTTTATAACTTTACTTTTTATTTATTATAAAACAAACCTTATGGTAGTGCTATAAATAACAAAATCATGTTTCTATAGGGGTTGTTACACTTTTGGTGTCTATAGTGGATATAAAAACTGGTCGGGACCGGCGCGTGCGCGACGCGTGTCATACATCAGACTTGTGTGATTATTTAAACAATTTGATTTTAAATCCGATCTGGCGTTTTATCTAAATGAAACTATTACGCCATCTGCGTGAAATGATAGAGTATGATAATACCTATAATTTTTTTTCAAATATCTTTAACTTTGCAAAAAGGTTTCAAGTAATTTAGCGGTTGACTATGGTTGTATATTGCGGCATATTTGTGATGACTGATAACAATTCAAAGATCAAGAAGGAAACCAATTAATCGGCATAAATTGTATTATAGGTACCTACTTCTGAAAACAAGTTATATGATATACTTAGTATAAGTCAGTCAGTCAGTCAGTTCAGCCCATTGCAGTTCACTGCTGGACATAGGCCTCCCCAAGTTCGCGCAGTAGAAGTCATTTAATGCCTCCCCCCACAATTTCAGAAGGCTATTATGCTAATAGTTCAGTAGGTCCAAGTTAGATATTAAAAATGAATTTGATCATGTTAAGTTAGTATTGATTTTTAATTAAGTTGCTTAATTTTTCTGAATTTAATTATTTAATTAAGCGATATAACTTATAACAATGTTAAGACTCGTGTACAAAAAATGTATTGCACAATTAAAAATCAATTCAATCTAGCTGCACTATATTTTACCGTGTGAATTATAATTAACGTAATTCCCCGATCGACGCGGTCCTGCGCACGCGACGGGCGCGTGTCTCTCCAGTTTTTTTTTACCCAATTATTAGATTAACTACTAGTATTGGCAATTAAACTTTACTTTTACGTCCTTACATTTGAATGAAAATAATTTGGGTAATTCGGATTGAAAATCCGTAATTTTTGTATCTTCTTATTTAGATTCTAAGTAGGTATTAGATCTTTATTTTACACAAAAGTAGATGAACTATAATTAATTTTGTTATTTAAAATTATTATTATTGTATGCAATTTATGGTAATACAATTAAAACAGCATTTTAGTACCAACGTACTAACTTTACATGATAAAATGTATAAGCTAGGTTCGAATAGGCTATAAACAGCTATATCCACATGAGTAAAACCGATTTGATCAGCACACATTAAAACAACAATAATATGAAAATTCAACACAATACTAACACATTTTCAAAACAAACGCATTCTATAATCAAATTACCGTGTTTTGATTGGCCGACACGACTGCGCACGAGTGTTATGATTCGCTCCCCCCACAATGGCGGCAGTTGTCAAGTGTTTTCTTAAACCGGCAAGCTCACGTATGCCACAGGTACCTGCAATCCTTATTTCTATGTTACTTAGGTTCAAAATAACTGGTAATAGATTGTCAGATGGGAAAGTGCAGCTAAGTGCAATGATAACAGTGCCAAATGTACGTGCGTAGTGATAAATCGTGTTAGATTCGATGGCTACTTTTGTTCGTTCTATTTTTATGTCTGTGTAATTTTTTTTCCAGTAGACACGACTGTGATAACATTTGTGTTACACAAACGATTTTAAAATGCAGTTAAAATATTTAAAGTTTATATTAAAACATCCAACCAGGCTGGGCAGGCGCCCAGCGTGGTAACTATGGGCAACACACATGAGTTCACGCCATTTTTAGCGCAAACTTGTGGAGGCCTATGTCCAGCAGTGGTCTGCAATAGGCTGAAGTGATAATGATGATAATTTTAAAACATGTTTAATAGTCAAAGTACCTACTTATATTATTCCGTACAATAGTCTTTAAATGACCAAGATCTATGTATGGGTTTAGTAGGCACTGGCGTATTGTATTTAAAAAAAAAATTAGATTACTTTTATTTTTTATTACTTTTTCTCAATGTACCTAATGTTCATTCTTTGGTAGCATGAAATCTGAGGTAGCATTTAATTAATTATAAATAATTAGATTAAATAATAAACTATTACTGTTTTAAAGAGTGCTTTGGAAACCTAATTAAAATTTTTTACTTTCGTACCTACTTACCTATATTTTAAGTATAAAAAAAAGAAGTCGTGCATTATCTAAGTTAGTAGACTACGATTTTTTGTTGATATTGTTTTGTTATTTTATGTGTTGTAAACTGTATAAACGAATATAAATAAAAGAAAAAAAACTGATAAATTCTACGGCACTTGACCCGATTGTCATTTTGAAACTTTTAGTTTACTATAATTATATAGCTTACTATTGTGTTTATTATCTAAAAAAGACTAGTTTATAGTAACAAGTAAATGACAAATAGGCATTATTAGGTATAGCTCAAAAATAATTTGACACATCTCGCTCAAATTTAAATGGGACCACATGATTATTTGGGACACCAGCTTTCGAATATAAAAAGAACCATAAAAATATATACACCCAGTAAAAGTTAT
Source organism: Melitaea athalia (assembly GCA_905220545.2). Lineage (NCBI taxonomy): Eukaryota > Metazoa > Arthropoda > Insecta > Lepidoptera > Nymphalidae > Melitaea > Melitaea athalia. The sequence continues at coordinate 4,567,283 of HG992179.1, forward strand.
AAGTTCATACATAAAAATACAGTACAATTGAGAAACTCCTCATGTTTAAAGTCGGTTAAAACTATAAGCAGGCACTCACATAAAAATCTTTATTGCATTTAGCTTTAATATCGCCAATCAAATTCCAGTCATATAACGCGTCACCCCATCGTGTCATGTTTGATTTACAACTTATAATGCCACTGAGATAATCCTTTAATTGCGTAATACTGTCATTATAATGCAGCTACCATATATGCGAACTTGTAAGCACTTATCCATAAAATTCATTAATATAAAAGTGAAGATATTCTTGTCTGTTTGTCGCATTTTTAAGCATTTCTCTTTTAATACGTCCTAGCGTGTAGTAATATTTTAGTTTAGATACCTATTTTTTATACATTTATTAGCTTTATTTACGTGATTTTGATTGTTCAATTTTGTCCAGTTAAAATATGTATAGCCTATGACTATCAGTGTTAACATGGCGTTCTCAGGAGAATAAGGCAAAAGTAAAACCAGAGCAGTAGTTTTTTTTTTTTAATTTAAACATTGAAAAATACAAAAGTACAAATATTTTCTCTGTATAATATCGTAATACAGGTAGAAGAAAATTTAAAAAATTATATTATTTTGTATAACAAGGTCTTCATCTGCGTGATCATACTTTTTAACCGACTTCCAAAAAAGGAGGAGGTTCTCAATTCGACACGTATGTTTTTTTTTTATGTATGTTAGCTCAGAACTTTTGACTGGGTGGACCGATTTCAATCAATTTTGTTTTAAATGAAAGGTGTTGCGTGTCATGTCACATGTGGTCCCATTTTAATTTAATTGAGATCTGACAAGTACTTTTAGAGTTATATCTAATAATGCGTATTTACGTGACTACTTTTTCGTCGACCTACGTTATATTATACCGCATAACTTTTTACTCGGTGTACCGATTTCGATGATTCTTACTTTAATCGAAAGCTAATACTTGTCTTGCAGTCTTGTTTGAATTAGATCGAAAACTGATTACAACTTTTTGAGTAATCTTTAATAGCGCGTATTTACTTGACTATTTTTTTCGTCTTATTACGTTGTATTACCTACTTGTCGATGTAATTGAAGTCGGTTTTTTTTCGTTTGCGAGCAAACACAATTATTAAAATAGTATTTTTAATCGGTTATATACATGTGTGGTGAAATGAATACTACAAGAAAACCGTATGCGTATACATGTATTAGGAGTCTATCATGACTGTCACATCCCTATTATTGTTATTAGGTATAATCCGACTAAATGATAGCCCAACCCTTTAGTATTGTCTCGAAGCGACTGAGTGGCAATTTATTTTGTCATCATTGTATATTGGATTCTGTAATGCTAGGATTAGTGGTGTGGGGTGTCAAATGATTATTGAATATCATATGTGATATTAAAGGGGCGATCAGATGTATGATGTATGAATTGTAGAGTTAGTTGAAAGAATCGATAAGGTATTTTTTCTTTTATGGAACTGTATTGTAACGTATTCTTATTTAGATGACAAATACTGCTGTTGATTACGATAACTTTTTTTTTACGTTTCTTCATCTTTTGCAAGCTATTATTATTTAAGCTTTTTATTTTCGATATTGTTTTTACAAAACATATTGCATAATTAATATATTAAACAAACAATGAATAATTAAGTATTTATATAACAGAAACGCACAAACGCAACTTGATTATTCTATTGTTTAATAAAGTGACAAACTGGTGTGTTGAGTGCACTGCTCTTCACTCGAGTGGAGTGCTCGAACCCCACAACAGAGTGAGCAAATAACCACTACCAACCACTTGTCACTTGTTTTGATTGAACATTTGTACTAGTTTTAACAATTTAGAAGTTTTTCACCGACTTCCAAAAAAGGAGGTTTGTATTTTTTTTTCATTTACATAATTATGTTACCTCACAAAGTCAGAACTTTTGACTGGGTGGACCGATTTCGATGATTTTTGTTTTAATCGAAAGGTGGTGCGTGTCATGTGTTTGCGAGCAAACACAATTTACCTGTACACATTGAAATAAACTTTTTTTCATAATTTAATTATTGAGTTAATAAATAATAATAATAAATACATGACTAATTTACTTTGTTTTCTATGTAGGTATTTATATTTTTCATAAGTAGGTAGTTGTAGTTTTTAATGGTGAAAAACTACAATTTACAAAACATATAATTTCATAGAAATCAGATAGGTATATATAAAATGGGACACTATTTTATTGTTATTTTAACCGCATTTTTTATTTTATTGTTTACGTAAGTGAATTATTTATTTAAGAGTTGATAATTTGACAACTTATGAATCTATACTAATACTTATATAAAGCTGAAGAGTTTGTTTGTTTGTTTGTTTGTTTGTTTGTTTGTTTGTTTGTTTGTTTGTTTGTTTGAACGCGGTAATCTCTAGAACTACTGAGCTGATTTGAAAAATTCTTTCAGTGTTAGATAGCCCATTTATCGGGGAAGGCTATAGGCTATGTGTCATCACGCTAAGACCAATAGGAGCGGAGTCCACGCCGACGAAGTCGCGCGCAGAAGCTAGTATAAAACTAAAATGGTACGAAACTTATAATTCGCTATTTTTCAAAAAAAGTAGTTTATTTTCTAATGTAAATAACGCTTAAATCTAATCGTCACGCTCACGTCCTAATAAGGAAGGTGACGCTTAGGGGAAACCCGGGCATGAAGCATAGGGCGGGTAAAAAGAATAACCGTTTTTTCTAAAAATCTATAATAGATGGCGTTTCTATGTTTTGTCTAGGACTTCCCCGTGCGACCGGCGACGCCATGACAGTTCAATCAAAACAATAAGCGCGAGTATATGTTGTGGAGATAAAAAAAATATTTTTTCGTTGTTTTCTTACGATTTTTGCAAAGGTTTGTACACTAACATTTTATATTAACAATTAGTTACTTATAAATCATATCTTTTTATTCTATTGCTAGTTTAAGTGAGTATAATTTGTGATTATTGTTTTTTATTTACCTATTTCACAATATTTTAAATCATCACTTATTGTGAGAATTGGTACATTGGGCAAAACGGATATGGGCAAAACGGTTAGGGTATCCGTTTTGCCCGTTTGGTATTTTATTCTTGTCCATATTAAGTAAGCCTTATTTTAGTATTTTTACCCACTTCAGATAATTTTACATTTAATTGAAAGGATCTATGTTTAATTTATAGGTACATAAGTACTTACTATTGTATTAAATACTATTACTTATGTATTAAATTAAATTAAAATTAAAACATATAATCAAATATTTTGCTTTATTTTAGATGGTGTTCAAATATATGCGTAAAAGTGATCGAGCAGCATGGTCAGAGGAAACATTAGAGAAGGCATTGAAAGCTGTAAAAGATGATAAGCAGTCCATCAATTCAACCGCGAAGAAGTTTGGTATTCCGTTTACAACTTTACAGAGACACGTTAAATCTGGTAAAAAATCAAAGAAATTGGGTAGGTTCACACCTGTTTTTAGTCCAGAACAAGAAGGAGAGTTGTGTGCCTATTTAAAAAAATTAGATAGTTTGTTTTTTGGCCTTACTCGATCCGATTTTTTAGAACTAGTTTTCCATTATGCCTCAAAGAATAATATCTCTCATCCATTTAAAAATGGAAAAGCTGGAGATGACTGGTTTTCGGGTTTCAAGCGTCGACACCCAGAAATCGTACTAAGAGCACCGGAACCAACATCGTTGGCAAGAACAAGAGGTTTCAACAAGCCACAGGTGGAATTGTTTTACACTAACTTTTGGAACCTGGTAGAAAAATACAAGTTGGATGCAACAACAATATATAATATGGACGAGACGGGAATAAAGAGTAGTACCTACAAGTAAACCACCCAAAGTCTTATCTATTAAAGGCAAAAGACAAGTCGGAGTAATATGCAGTGCGGAAAGGGGTCAATTAACCACTGTCATATGCTGCTGCAATGCTGCTGGAACTTTTATTCCACCCTTTTTTATATTTGCTCGCAAACGCATGCAAGAACGACTCTTAGATAATGCTCCACCAGGGTCACAGGCGACAGTAACGGACAATGGTTGGATACATGGTGAAGCGTTTTTGGCTTGGTTGCATTTTTTTGTTGAAAAGGTTCGTCCCAGTGAGACCAGGCCAGTATTACTGTTACTTGATAATCATGAGGCCCATAAATATTATCCAGCCCTAGAATATGCGACAGAAAAACATGTCGCCTTTTTGTCTTTCGCACCGCACACGACTGATCGAATGCAGCCTCTAGATGTCGCTGTATATGGACCCCTCAAAAAGTACTTTGAGCAAGAACTAAACAACTTTCAAAAAATGCACCCAGGCCGTATTGTAAACCAATATGATATGGCAAAACTTTTTGGAGGAGCGTATGCTAAAAGTGCTTCGGTTCAGAACGCAGTTAACGGTTTTAAAAAACCAGGAATATGGCCCTATAACCCAAATGTATTTGGAGAAGAAGATTACGTTCCTTCGACTATGACAGATCGTCCTTTTAATGGCTCATCATCACCTCCGACTGAACTTTCTGTTAATATTCCTCAGTCGACAATAGCTGACATTTCTTACAATGGTGAATCATCTACTTTGACGAACGTCCCTTCAAATGATTCTCCAGCAGTAAAGACGACTGCACTCGACATTGCATCTGTTACTACTACAGAAGCAATACCTCAATCTTCATCACACTACCAAAGCACAACCACTATGACTGAGATGTTTACTACATCTTTGCCTACTTTCACTTTGTCCAACGATATACTGGAAGAAGGATCAGCTAATTTAGAGAGAGCACATCCAATATCTCCAGCTAATCTTTCACCGTTACAAATCAGACCCATACCAGTTATGGCTGCTCCTAAAACAGGTCGCAAACACAAGAGGCAAAAATCAGAGGTGTTAACATCTTCACCGGTCAAAGCTGATCAAGCTATAAAATTTAAAAGGGTAAATAATAAAAAGACGAAAATTTCTGAGTTAGCGGGCTCCAGCAAGACAAAGAAAAAACGATGCCTTGAAAATCCACTAAGCAAAGGCCCGAAACCTGATTACTACTGTTTGGTGTGCGCTGAAAGGTACACTGATCCCCCAACTGAAGATTGGATTCAGTGTAATCAGTGTAAAAGTTGGGCTCACGAGGACTGCACCTCCTATGTAGGAACTGGCAGCTATTTTTGTGATGAATGCCAAGATTGATTTCTATTCTATATATACCTATCCTTTTTGCCCTTGAGGCGTATTCGTTTTGCCCGGGGGGGTCGGGCAAAAGGAATAATTGACAGCTTTTTTATAATGGCTTTTATTTTTATAGAAATGTTAAAGTTTTGTATTTTTAATTATTATTTTCCAAAGATGATTAACCAAAGTACAAATAAAAAGTACAAAGAGTTGTATTGATTATTAGGTTGTTGTTTTATTTACACTTTCCCTTAACATATGCGTTTTGCCCGGGCTTCCCCTACATTCTGAAGATTCCAAGCTCCGCTTTCGGAGGTATGAAAGACTGGATGGTACAAAATATTTCTTACTAAATGTCACGATTTCTTTATCTCTATATGTCGTATAATTTCAATTTTATGATTGACTAGCTGTGCGCCGGCTTCGTCCGCGTGGAATAGTGACTTTGGACAGCATTTTTTGGATATATCTTTATTGGTTTATTTTGGACTATAAACACCGTCGTTTGGGTATTTACATGTTCAACGTGATTCTTTAAATTTGCATAACATTTTTATTTATGAACCTATTGACATGAAATAAACATTAAATATTAAATGATGCCCACCAAAATATATTAGTGAAAACCGTATTTAAATCGGATAAGCCGTTTCTGAGATTAGAGTGCACAAACATATTACATTTACATTTTCATTATATGTATATGTACTACTTTTGTCTCTGAAGCTTTTCTCACAACACATAGTAAGATCACAAGGCATAGTAAGATATTTTATCAGCTATTATAATTTTATAGTCAATTTTTGCTAAGCAACTTTTTCTTAGTGTTGGATAAAATAAACGAAATGATCTTTACTTTATTAGGTTCAAAGAAAATGATTTAACAGTAAATTTTATAGGAACAAATTATTTCCCTTAGGTATACATCTGCTCAGGTTTAATTTTCCGTATCTAAATCCTTCAAATCGTGGAGCTTAGCGCACCTAATCTTAACGGTACGAAAAAATTTTACAATTCTTTTTATTGACTTAATACGCGCGTCACTTGTATTATCCTACTATTATAAATTCGAAACTTTGCTAAGATGGATGGATGGTGATATTTTCATACAAAAATTACTCAACTGATTGTAATGATTTGGAAATTATACGGGTGGTTATTTCTACTAGATAGGAATTAACGCGGCTGAAACTGCGTTGCCCAACTAGTATAGTTATAAACAAAATCCAGACGAACTAGAATGTACCTAAAAGTCCAAAATCTAAAACACCATCCATTTAACAAGTTAGAGCAAGTCGTTTAACCCGCATCGCGTCGACAATATCACGTTAATGTGTGTCCCGAAAATCCCGAATTCCTGAGTACGACGGTCACAAATACATTGCAATAAGCGAAGTGACTCAGACATTCTCGCATTGCCAGGGACAATTCCGAAGAACAATCCCGCCGGGACAATCTGCTGCATACTTGACCGCTTCAACGTATCCTTGATTATGTGTGAAGGGTTTTGTTTGGCACCTTTATTGTTCGGTGATGAATGTTAATTTTATGAGTTTCTAGCTCTTATGAGTCCCTGCTAGTTTTATATAAATTCTCGTAATATGTAGTATCTATGTAGTCATAAGGGATTTTATGATTAACGCTATACCTACTTTTTATTTTTGTCTGTCTTTTTTATAAAGGACAATCGATACCAAAATAAAAGGTTTTTTAGTTCTCAAAAACTGAAAAGCATATTTTGAACCTCGTATTTGATCACATATCGTGCCACCACCACTACCACCACTACAGCCTATCACAGTCCACTGTTGGACATAGGCCTCCACAAGTTCACGCGCCGACATTATGACGCGAACTCATGTGTTTTGCCCATAGTCACCACGCTGGGCAGGCGGGTTGGTGACCGCAGGGCATATCGTGCAATTAAGAAATAAGCTTAAAACTTGTTTAAGAGATTTATGGCACTTATTTCATTAGAAGTTGTCATAAGACTTACGCGTCCTCCCTGGTCCGTCGTCCTCCGCTCCCTGGTTTTATAGTTTTAGTCATGGTTTGTATCTAAACTCCCCGTCTACTCCGACTGTTATTCTTATTACGTAAAATAATTAGATTAAAAGATAAAATCAAGTTTAGAGTTATTTTGGACACTTTAAATTTCATACAATTTTTATATATTTTTAGGCAGGTTTCATCGTTTGTGATTAAAGTTTATTCTGAAAATAAGTTACAAATATACTTGAACAGCAGGAGATAGAATATGCCATAAGACCTTTTCTTTTCGATTAATAAACTACAATTTTTAAATTGTAATTTACGAATTGATACATTTTTCACAAATATAGTGGAATTCGATGGTAAACAAGAGTGATATATTATCAAAAACATTTATCTGTTAGTTACCATCATCCATGAAATAGCGTTATCACATCTGATGAAAAGGCCCTTAATATATCACGATACTATAGTATCTATACATATAATAAAATGGTAGAAAAGTCAAAACTGTACATTGAATATTTTTTTAAAAGAATACTTGGGGTGTGATCTACAATCGATACCGAAGCCAAAAATATAGTTTTTAGAATTTTTGTCTGTTTGTCTGTTTGTCTGTTTGTCTGTATGTATGTCCGGGATAAACTCAAAAAGTACTGCATGGATTTACTTCAAATTTGGCACGAATATTGTTAAGAAGTCGGGTCAGAACATAGGCTATATATTATCACGCTATCACCTACGGGGAAAGAGCAGTGAACCTTTATTTCTTCAAATGTATGTCCGGGATAAACTCAAAAAGTACTGCATGGATTTACTTCAAATTTGGCACGAATATTATTAAGAAGTCGGGTCAGAAAATAGGCTACATATTATCACGCTATCACCTACGGGGAACGAGCAGTGAACGCACGCAGACGACGTCGCGGGCAGCAGCTAGTAACTAATAAACGTAAACTTTAAACTATCAAAGTAAAATAAAATGGTTGAATCTGTATTTGTCTCTGGACGTTAAAAGTATTATTTTTTCTTCGTTTCATCTCTTCGGCGTCTGTCCGAGGGTCCGAATAACGAATTTGTCAAGTGTCATCGGGGGCTCTTATTAGTTCGAGGGTAGTTTACCGGTAATCGTTTACACGGTGACGTCCACTTGTTTTACTACATCAGGATTTAGTAAGGAAATGTTATAACGAAGAGTTTGCTAAATTTTTACTTCATATTGGTTTTATTTCGTGTTTAATTTACTTAAAATTGTAGTATTACTATATTAATTACTAGCCGTTGAACGTTTTCTTGGATTAGTAGTAAGAAAAAATATATAATTTTAAGTAGAAAACCAAAGAGTATTTTAGATTTAATTAAAAATTAGATTTCGTGTCTCTCAATTTATCTTTTACAAGATCTCTTAATAAAGGTGAGGATATCGAGATAAATTCCACGAGACCAGGCCACTGAAAGAAATTAAAACTGCACAAAACATAAACGGCGTACCTACGCTATAAAGTCGTACTATGATATACCGAGCCAGGGCACGGTAACCATACCAATAAATCCACCTGTAAGTGGCGTTTATACAACACATCTTTCACAGCACAGGGCAAATCGTAAAAGTCACCCGAAGCGCTGTATAGAATGTTTTGTGTATCTGTGACATCAAGGATTAGGTATATACGTATGACTGCGTATGTACACTTTTATATATTTGACACTAAACTTCGTCAACGAATTTACTCATGATTTTTCTAATTTTGTCAATAGATAAATTTGGATTTGCTTTATTTGTATACAATTTTACATGCGATATAGGTATAGCAGCTCTATAAACTGAGGATTATCGGGAGGATTCAACTGAGGTAGGGCACAGCTAGAAATATCCTGCTCAAGCTCTGGAGCTAGAGATCATAGCTAAATAATACTGCTTTCAAGCAAAGTTGTGTTCGTGTGGTGAGTAAAGTGACTAAAGCTACTGGGGGGATTGGAGGTAGGGTCGGCTATAGGTTACGATAATCGTTCACCATCAGGTGAGCCGTACGCCGGTTTTCTCGACCTAGTTGCATAAAAAAAAATTAAAAAACGCATCGCTGAAATGCGTTTGCGCGCATACCTTCCGAACGATAAATTCAAATAGGATCATTTTAAATTTTTAAGACAGTGTTGTGTAAAAGATTTTTTTTATATAAAAATTAAAAATATGTCTCCAAATAACGGTTAGTATGAAATTAGCCGGATCAGCTAGTGTAAATATATATTTACTTATGCAAAATGCAATTGATTGGATTGGCAAGAAATATATTTCTTTGTATGTACCTAAGTACTCAAGTTTGTCTATTCTTATTAAATTATCACGTAACAAATTTAAAAAAGCATTTAATATTACTTTTTATCTGGAAAATAAAGTTTTAATTATTAATACATATAGCTATAAAAGCCCGTCGTTATGTTAAGACAATTTCGTGGTGCCGTGTTTGCCATGCTCTCAAGATTTCATCTTCGTTTTCCATTACATCGTGGAGAGCGTCGCTAGATTCGACAGCATCTAGTTTATCTTGGCTTGGATTGTTTGAGATCAAAATTAGATTGTTTGATGGTTTAATGGATTTATAGAAATACTAGCTTTTATCGTGACCTCGGCGACGATTTATATTTTAAAAGTAAATTGATTTTGTGTTGATATAGGTATATTTCTTATTTTAATAAATTTGTAAATGAATAATGTGGAATAATATAACTATAGGTAGTCTTGACAGGTGTGTCATATGATGGCATTCTCTCCTAATACCTAAACCTCATTACAAAACGGAAAAAATATGTTGAATTAAGATTATTAAAAAAAAGTAGTTACGTATCTTATTAATGTTTAACAATATTTAGACTAAAATAATTAATAATCTTCGAAAAAGGTTAGTTTTTACGTTTTAAGAAAAAAAATTGTTCTTTTTAAATGTTCTTACCTTAGAGGCTTAGATGGTTACAAAATTTACCTACATACAAATATGAGGGTCAATTTTCCTTCAAAAATGCAAAACTAACATTATTAATTATCTAGTGTAGTGTTGCGAGAAGTCACCTAAAACACCTACGGTATGCGGGTTCGATTTCCGCTCTGGATGGATATTTGTATTTGTACAAATATTTCCTTCCAGTTTTCACGTCTGTCATTTTGGATCTCCCCACCGTGTCTAGGAGAGCACGTTTCAGTTGATATCACAAATAATTGATAGCGATCGGTACCCGTAGTAGGGAATAAAACCACCAACTCCAAGTGGAGCAGCATGGTGGATTAAGATCTAATTCTTCTCATACATGGAGAAAGAGGCCTATGCCCAACAGTGTAATATAATGATAATAATAAGGTGATAAATATACACCAATTTATACTAGGTATATGACTATACGCTTACGCTTCAGCCTGTGATATCCCACTGTTATATGACTATATACCATAAGCTATTATGTCATTTACACCTGCTTCACACCAGGGTGGTTCATACCCCCCTAAACTGGGATTCTCAACGAAATCACATCGCTAGCGACCCCGAGAATCACGCCGACGTCTTGTCTGTGGATGTGTTGAAATATATAAGTATGTGGTATACGAGACCGAGTAGCACTATTGAACTAGATTACTATAGACGTTACCTACTTACGTTGATCGCTAGCTCGCTCGTATATAGTATAATTATGTTTGCGTGTATGTGTCCGTGCTATTGGCTAATTTTTTCCTCAAATAACGCGGGTGAAACCATGGGGCACAGCTAGTAATTAATGTAATATTTATATATTAAATATTAAAATTATATTCAACTAATTGAACCTTTAAAACTTAAATTTAAGAAAAATGATTTACACTTAAGATTACAATATTCAAACAAAATCTATTATTATCATCATCACCATCATCATTGCAGCCTGTCGCAGTCCACTGCTGGACATAGGCCTCCACAAGTTCGCACCAAAAACGACGTGAACTCATGTGTTTTGCCCATAGTCACCACGCTGGGCAGGCGGGTTGGTGACCGCAGGGCTGGCTTTGTCGCACCGAAGACGCTGCTGCCCATCTTTGGTCTGTGTAGTTCAAAGCCAGCAGTTGGATGGTTATCCCGCCATCGGTCAGCTTTTTAAGTTCCATGGTGTAGTGAAACTTTGTTATCCCTTAGTCGCCTCTTACGACACCCACTGGAAGAAAGGGGGTGGCTAAATTCTAGAGTGCCGTAGCCACACAGCAAAATTCTTATTAAATATAGTAATATTATAAAATTCTTCTTTATTGTTTCTTTTATATCTTCTAAACAAGCTGTGCGGTTTCGTCCCAGGTTATGGACTATCAAACACAAAAATAATTTTTCAGTTCGAACCAGTAGGTACCTACTTTCTAAGACTAACGAACTCAAACAAACAAATAAACTTTTATCTTTAAATAATACTATATAGATTATTCATATTTCAATAGATTTACTTTTAAAGAGAATTTTCATAAAACTATATGTAACCTATAAAATATCTACTTTTATTAGATTCCTTCTGTTTGCTTTTTTACTCATAACGATTTTTCAAACAAGTAAAACACTGCCTTTTTTCTCAACTTTAAACAGGAAAATTTTAAGCTTTCAGAAACAATATAAGGTTTTAACTTACGTAACACTCTCGGCTATAAGCTGAATGCAGCGATGCACTTAGCGGTACCAGCTGCTAGATTAAAACCGCTCTCATTATGATATTCCGTGCCAAGATACACTTAGATTTAGAGGCTGTATACGCTATACTTTCAAAATTACCAAAATCGTTGCTAAATTATTTAGTCAACATTTATATAAATTAAAATCTATAAAACTCGCGGGCGGCTTCTTTTGCTAAAAAGCGATTTTATTTTTATCCTGAGTTGATTAAATCCAAAATTGTTTCTTTATAAAGTTAATGCCGAAATGACGTAATTATATTCAGCTAATAACGTCTATTAATAATATTCGAAAAAAGAGTTACAGAGGACAACGAATCTAGCCGACCAATGCATAATGTAATATGTACCTCCATACCTCAAAGAAAATTTTCCCTTTGATTTCGTTCTAAATTTTTCAAGAGGTAAAATGCACCCAAGTCCCTCTGCATTTTTTTGTAGTTGAATTATTAAAGGCTGAGCTGCATTACTATTATTACGGTTTGCCAGTCTTAAAACGTGTCCAAAATTTTGATTAAAAATTATGGTATCTAACATTTATATTACGCTACATATATATGCAGGTAGTTTGGCTTATTAGATTATTATTTATAAAAGTTAAGGACAGTTTTAAATGAAAAAAAATAATAGTTGAAACTGTCTACAGTGAGAAAGTATTTTGGCAATTTATTTTTTATAAATTTGTATACATTCCAATGTGTCTGGAATCATTATTAGAAACCTTAGGTTACCGTACCTTACTTTTTTAATTATAAAATACCTTCAATTCCACAAATTCTCAACAACAAAAAAAAACTATGACATTTCCATCAACCACAACACTCCAAACATGCCATTATATTTCCTATTTTCTGAGTGATAAATATCAAATTCCCACCCACTGTACTCTTATATAACAGCTATACCATATTTCGTGAAATCTTACCCGGGAAGCACTTTAAGCGTCGTATATTTAATTCAGGCACGAAGCACGTCGCCATAAAAATCCCGAGTGAAACTGTGCAGATGAGCCTGCCAGGGACGGATTTTGTGTAATTTAATTATATTAACGTCTGTTTTATTGTTAATCTGCGTTTAGTGGCCCGATAATGGGCGGTAATGATTTGGGGGCGATTGGACGAGATTGATGGATATTTTTTGCTTTATTGCGTTATTATATTGTATTTATCGTTAAGTTTACTTTCGATAATTATATTTTTATAGGTAATACTGTAGTACGTACTGATGTGTAACTTTTTGTTAATGACTAAGTACTAATCATGTCCATGTAAAATGACTAAGAATTATAAGGTATAAATGAAAACAAAAATAAAAAAGTAAGTTAAAGATCTTTTAAAATTTCAATAAAATATATTAAATTAATATACCTCATCCTTAGAATTTAAATCAAACCTTTTGACTATAAAAAGACATTCCAAGACGTTCGAAATTTCCATTCCATTATATACAAAATCGTAAAACCGTCCGACCCTGGACATTAGGGATTCTATGTATCCGGGATTTACGGTTATCTCTCGCCAGACTCCGTTCAATCACAACCCGGGTTAATACTTAAGCGAACCCCGGCTTAAGAGCAGTATCTTTTCACCACTACTGCTTGAGGAATCGTTGAAATTGAACACGGCAAATCGAGGACACGGCAACACCGAACACGTCTAAACGTTGGATGTTTTGGGTGTAAAAAATACCTATATATTAAATAAAATAAAACACAGTTCGAGTGTTGAGTCACAGCTACTAAATGTTAGTGATTTAGTTTCTTCATATATTGAACTATCTCTATAGATTAGATAGATAGGTAGGTACTCAAGATAGACATATTAGATAGAATTTGATTCTAATCTACTTATATTTATTTATGTAAGAAATAAACCTATATTTTTTACAGCAAAATGCTAAGTACAAAAATGTTAAAAGATATTAACTAGCAAGTCATCGAGGAACGTAACCTGTGAATACACTTTTGAAACAAACAAGATAACCTTCCCTTCAAAATGATGAGAGTCTTGAAAGCCCTAATAATAGATATACCTACAAACTTATTTATTCGCAACTATAAACATCCTGTGTGCAATTATATAAATCCTGCTAAAAATATTCCTAAAATTATATTTCAGCGCCTCAATTGAGAAATGTACCTACATATACCAAACAAAACCATCTTACTCTTCAAAAGGACGCTGCCCTAAGTACAGTTCGACCTCACCCTCCTCGGTCATAAGACGGTCTGTAATTACGCTGTTAAGATTTCCGACTGGAGGATTTTTAGTATTTACATTTACGACTGAAGCTCGTCAAAAAAAGTGTAAAATAAAAACTTTTAAGTCTCACAAACTTCATATCTTTGGTACGAAGACTTATTTAAGACTAGTTATTTATTATTTACAAAATAAAAATTAACTTTATATAGCAAAAAACTAAGACGATTATGTTTACAATAACTAATTTGTATAATTATAAATATCTGAATAATTTAAAATCCACTACCCCGATCTATTGCTAATGTTGAAAGTTTTAGGTAGGAAAATAAAAACATACGGTCTACGTCAATTTAATTACCCATTTATTCGTCACATACGAATTAAATCAAAAACAATGTTAAATAATATCTTGAAATAACAGTACCTACCTACATAAAAAAAAATTATTAACACAAGCTATAAAAAACTTTTCATGTAAGTTCTAGCCTAAGTTTCTGAATAAAAATAGTTAGAAAATGTTACAGTCTAATAAACACATTTATAAAAAATATTTCGAACAAATTCATCTAGTTTCCTTGAAGAGATTCCGGGAGCCCCGAAACACAATTAAAAGGGCCCTCCGCGCCCATAACCGCCTGTAATTGCACTGTCAAGACTTACGACGCAAAGATTTTACGCACTTGGACTTAGGTAAGAACTCGCAAATGTGTATTACGTTCGCAAGTTGGTCCCTTTATTTCAGTTTACGGTCGAAACTCGGGTAACGTCTTGGAATTACACTTTGAATATTGTTTTATTGTTTTACATCATGTTACTGTCTTTCTAATAGACGACTGTACCTACGCTTCGAATTTTAGGATTAAAGAAATAGGTACTTGTAATTTTACTACGATGTTGCTGGGTATTTGAAAAATATAAGAGATGTGCTGAGTATATTATGTTTTAATAATGTAAAATATATTTTGAGCATTTCTTTATAAAAACGTTCAAGAAGACTTCATTACACGAATCGTCGACTCAAATTCGAAACGATATAAAGGAAGCGAAACGTCGAAATACGTAAAGGAACATCTTCACTAAAAATCTGCTATCTCAAAGATGGAGGACTAACGAGGGCTGCGAACTCTGATTTCCAATTCAAAGGAAAATTGCGATCCATAACGGGGTGGGGGGTGGCTGGAGTGGGGGGCAACCCCTCCCGTTGCTATGCGACGCGGGGTGGAGCCGCCGCAATCACGGCCAATAGCACGACGGATATAAATTGGTCTCGCAGCGCGACATTCACGAGGAAATGAGACGGTCGTCGTCCTCCCGTTCTCTCTAATGAAGTCGCCAGTCGTCAGACCCCTTGATTGACGGACTCTACGGCCCTTTTTCGAAATGCTATACCTAATTATTGGGTACCGGTGCTGTGATTTGCTCACGGTTGCTTCGTATCGCCGTTATTGGCCGTTTTCTTCATCTGTTATTTCATCA
This sequence comes from Melitaea athalia, assembly GCA_905220545.2. Taxonomy (NCBI): domain Eukaryota; kingdom Metazoa; phylum Arthropoda; class Insecta; order Lepidoptera; family Nymphalidae; genus Melitaea; species Melitaea athalia. The sequence continues at coordinate 4,582,825 of HG992179.1, forward strand.
TATTATATTAACTTTCATAAACAGGTTCATAATTTTAAGCAAACATATTAAACTAATTTAAGATTATTATCACAAACAAAAGCAAAGTTATCCAATAAAAATCCTACTCGAAAGAGAGTCAAGAATGTCTCGGTTAAGAAATCCAGAACAAAGAGCGTCCGATATTAAATTCCACACCTAGAATCACGATACATAAACTGGTAATGGTCGCGAATATAACGCGCTATAAATTTTTGTAGACCGGCCGGGAGTGCGGCGAATAATAATGCGAACTGGACTTGGTAGAGATTACACGGACTTGTATTAATACGGGCACGTGATGTATCCGCGGACAGGGCTGAGGGTACAGATACATGTGCATGTTAGGGTACTTTCATAAAAACTGTTTTATAATTTTGTCAATATGCATGTTAGGGTAATTTCACAAGAAGTAGGTACATTAAGTTTAGGGACCTATTAGACGGTAATAAACGGTAACTAGAAAATAGGCTTATATAAAATAGGTTCCTTTATATTTATAGGAGATATGCGAATTTTATATTTTATGTTGACATAATTAGCATAGTATGGAGCAGCGCCTAACTAACTTATTTATAAGTAGGTATAGGTATTATACAGATGTTAAAGTTACAGTTTAAGAGTTTTAATTTAAAAATTTAACGTTCGTTGTCGTTTTGTCACATCCAAAGAATTAGTGATTTAAGTTTTTCCTATAACTTGATATTAAGGTTGTAATTTTATAAAATATCGTATCGGATGCGGAGTTTTTTTTTTCATAATCGACAGCCCTAAAACATTTACAGCCAGCATCACGTGTCAGCGCGGATCGATACTCGGATATGAGGCACAGATTATATAGGGACTATATCGTCGTCTCAGCGTCAACGTGATTTCATTATGATAGTTTTCTTCCCTTATATTATCTGTTTCTTTGTTTTGTTTACTTTATCTGTGGCTGGACTTTTCTTTATTGATACTTTTTGCTAATTTCTGGGATTTGTTGATATAAGGATAATGTTTTTAGACACATATACACCTTTAGGTTTTTTTTATGACAAAGTTTATGAATTATCTACAGGTACATACGAACAAATATTTCGAAGTAACAAACTGTTCAATTTTTAATAATCGTTGATCGGTGTTATCTACATTAGGTATGCTATCTTAAAAGTTTAGAAGAATGCAATTACCTATATTGAAAATAGTGATAATAACAAATAAGTGCAATGCACTAATTAGTTTATGTGATGCAAATTGTACCTATTAGGTATTAATTATTTGTATTCCATATAGATCTATGAAATGATTTTTCTTTTAGGCACACAATAACTGAATAACAAGACTTAATGAGTACCTACCTAGACTATTTAAATTATGATTAGGTGCTTACTGTTTTTCGTCGGACTGTGTCTCAAATGTAAGTTTAAGCAATCATATTTGTTTAGTTGTTTTTAAAATGAACATAAATAAAATAATAGTATTGAAAAAAAAACATATTAAACAATATTATTGCTGATGACTTGAGCATACGTAATATGTACGCAAGTTTTTTAAAGACACTAGTTTAAAAACATACTCAAAAATATATTATATGTTATAGTTTTGACCGCTCTGGTGTACCTACCTAATGGTGAGTGCGCCGTTGTCTGCGGCGCCGAAATGTATAATATAATCGCGGATTCGATTCCCGCTTGGAGTGGATATTTGTGTTTATACAAATATTTATTTCCGGTCTGGTTGTTGTCCTGTCCTTGTGGGTCTCCCCGCCGTGCCTCGGAAAGCACGTTAATCTGTCAGTCCCGGTTGTTATCATATAGGTACACCTGATAGCGATCGTTATTCATAGTAAGGAATATATCCGCCAACCCACATTTTATCAGCGTGGTGGATTAAGCTCTGATCCTTCTCCTACATGGGGAATGAGGCCTATGCCCAGCAGTGGGATATTACAGGCTGAACCAGGCAAGCAAGCATAGTTTTGTATAGTTTTATATTTTACGAAATAGTCAACGGAATAAAGATCGAGATCACAGACATTTTAAGAATAATTGCACAAGTTTTCAGAATAAAATGACTTAATCTAAATTCCATTTTGTCCGCAGGTGAAAAACCTCACAAATGTCAAGTGTGCGGTAAAGCGTTCAGCCAAAGTTCTAACCTCATTACGCATTCCCGCAAACACACCGGTTTCAAGCCGTTTGCATGCGAACTTTGCGGACGGGCTTTTCAAAGAAAGGTCGACTTGCGGCGTCATAGAGAAACTCAACACGCGGACTTACGGAATCCTCAGCATATGCAGCCGCCGCATACGGATGTGCATGGCATGCATGCCCCTGACATGCATGTCGCGGATCGGATAGGTAACTTGATTTTTTTTTCTAACAATAAATACATTCCCGTGCTCAGGCATATAAATATTGTAAAAGGCAGTTACCGTTTTTCACAGCATTTGTATAGACGCCAAAAGTACCTATTTCTTTTATGCTTACAATTGTAATCATAAATTTTCTCAGATTTCGATTCTTACGTGCCTTTTACCTTAGGATGGCTGCATTGTAAATGAACATTCGTTCGTTTTAATATACCTATACAATATACATATATCCTTAATGAAAGTAATGCTGAATAAAATTATATTTTGACTTACTTAACTACCAAATTTATATATAAAAAATATATTTCAAACCTTACAATCAACGTAGTAATTCCATAGTAAATAATAGTACCTTCAAAACTAACCGAATTATCTCTCCCCAGATCTTCGTCCACCACACCCTGATCTCCGACAACCTGACTTCAGGATGAGTAGCGCTGTGCCCCCCCTGCAACCACTTCCCTCCTGAACGTCAACCGCCTTCGCGCCCTGGCGCTGAGGCAACCTTACAGACTTGTAAATAAGACTCAAAATATAAAACGTAAATAACCAAAGACGCTTAAGTGATGATATAGTGAAGAAACTTTAGTATTTAAATAATTATCTCAGTGAATTTTATTGTTTTTTCTTATTTTATTTTTTAAACATGTTTTTTTTTTGACTACATAGAAACAAAGTGAGTTTTGTACGAGTCTTTATAAACAACCAAAGAATGGATTGACTAAAGAATTATTTATCTTTATTATACATACATATAAAATGAAAAATAAAATTATTTATCTAACGTGGTAAGTTTTTGATCTCAAGGAGAAATTATTTGATAAAGTTTCGATATAATGTACCTATTTTATAAAAGACATCACCGACAGCTTAACACATTTAAATTAAAAGAAGCTTTGAATTTTGCTTTAGTAGAAATCATGTAGGTATAATGGTGCCCTTTTATAAGTAGATTACTTATTAAAATAGTGATTCTATTAAGTTTAAATAATAGGTATCCATAAGTTTAAATACTGTAGGTATAGCCAGTCCTTTTGAGTTGAGTTATACGACCAACAGAAATTATGGCAAAACTAGTCAAAATTAATACCGAATAATCCAATATTTTATTGCCATCTGACAAAAATGATTTTTTTATTTTTACTTTTTTATTACTTACAAGAACGATTTAAGAAAATATAACTGGGATATTATCAAATCACATACATAACGTAGATTATAAAACATCATTATGTTTTGAATTGGTCTGGTGAATAGGGCAACACCATAAATGTCTCGAGATAAAATATGACACCGCTGTATATTATAGAACCTTTTATTTTAAAGTCACGGAGCCTAAGAAGGCATACCGTATAAGCAATCTAAAGCTAGAGTGGTCGATTGTCCTTAAATCCTTCTAGCAATTTTTATTCGAAGCCTTTTAATATTTTACTCAAAAGATTAATAATAAAATTATAAATATTTTTATTTTAACTGTCTACGTACAAATATAACAAAAATGTCTGATGTCATTCCTAAAATTTCTTTAATTGTTTTCCAACATTATTTAGTGGATAAAATCCTATATACGTTCCATATGTACCATTCCAAGTAAATTTTTTATGTAATATACAAGCCTATAAATGAAAGGAGTAGGGAGAACGTATGTACTCTTGTAAGAAGTAGGTAATGTTATGCAATACTTCATCGTATACCTAGATTCTCCAGATATTACAACTACTTACATGCTGGAAAATCCTTATTTTCTGTAAGAAAAGAATGAGATAGAGAGAGATTTCGGAATTCTTTCCATAGGTAAAAATATTGTTGAATTTTGCTTCTTGATGATTTATGTGTATAATCTTCTTCTTAAAATAACTGTATGTAAAATACATTTGTGATATTCTTACTTTTCTTATAGTTTTTAGTGAGAAAATGTAAATAATATTGTTAAGAACATATCACACTTTTAATTAAAATTTTTAAATAAATTTTAAAATTACATCTGTAATAATACAAATAGCTATTTGTATAAATAATTTTGCAAAAATGAAATTAATCACAAAATTATACACAATTACAAATATTGTAATACATACACTTACACATATATACCTACATAATATTACAAATATTGTAAAAAAAACGTAGTTAGAACTTCAGCTTATGACAACGAAGTATAAACGAGTTCAATAAAAAAAATACGTTACACATTCGTTCTACTACCTAGAATGTGTAGTTTATTACATTATTTTCAATTTTCAAAATGTAACATACCAACGTTACATTTACATAACGTATTACAATTCTTGTAACATTAAATTTTGTATGTGTAATTCTAAAATCGAGTAGTAATGGCACAAAGGCGTGAATACAATGATAAAAATTATGTAATCTATACAATTAAATATTAATAAATAAAAGTAATAATTTACAATACGTGCTACACTTCAATTGCTTCAAATTACTAATAAATATGTCGTCGTGAAATCCATTATGCCAAACATGTATAGATGTATTTGTACATAAAAATTATTGAAGAATATTTCAGTTTAATACGTAAAAATTGTATACGATAAAATGTCGTCACAGCTATGTTTATAATTAAGAATGTCAATTTTTCACAAAAAATTACTTTGTACTAGCATCATTTTTAACAAAACGTTTTACCAAAGAGTCTTTATAAATAAATAAAAATGATTAATTAATCATACGCCATAATAATTGTTACTATATTTTAAGTACCTATTTATAATTTATTTTTAATCTGTTTACCATCGATAATGTAAGACAAAGGAAAAATACGATTATTTATGTACAATTTTAAAAGGTTTTATTTCCTCATTGTTATAATAGATAACGCTGTATATTTAGAATAAATTTTATGAATTTAATATCTTGAGATTTTAATTCATTTCTAGTGTAATGTTATAGTGTTTCTGTAAATAATGTAAAAATTACTGTAAACTATTCCAAAGAAGAACGTGCAATCATTATGTCATTATAACTTTTATTGTTATAAGCAACTGTCACTTAAATATATATAAAAATGTATTAAAAAGTTGTTTTATTGACTCTTGACACTTATGTCTTATATTAGCTACACTACCAACTATGACAAAATTATGAGAAAAAAGTAGGCTTAAATTTTAAAACTTCAGTGATTTGTATCAATCAACAATCAGCCTAGTAATTTTTATGCGAAAAATAAACGAATATTGATTTATCCTTACAAACTTATACATTCTTAGTATCTTTAGGATTTTGTTTTAAAAATAGTTCTATATAAATAAGGGGGCGTTCAAGTATTACGTAACGCAAAATTTAAAGATTTTTGACCCCCCCCTCTCCCCTGTAACGCGCCGTAACGTTTTCCTGTACCCCCCCCCCCCTACCCCAAAAACGTTACGTAACACCAAACTGACTTTTTATACCCAAATATCACAAGTATGTTGCACAAACTGACCGGAAAGTCGATAAATTACTTTTGTTATTGTTTTAATCGCGTTTGCGGTAGTAATTAATAAATGAAACAATATATTTTAACACCCTAGTTTTTTAAATAAAATAAAAAACAATGTTACGTAACGCGTTGTTCGAACCCCCCCTCCCCACCTTGTAACGCATCATAACGTTTTACGAGACCCCCCCTCCCCCCTAGTTAGCGTTACGTAATACTTGAACGCCCCCTAATTAGAAATCAAAATTATAACAGCAAGCAATAGAGAACAACACTATTGTTCAAATGGTAATAAGTATATCTGTAATGACGTTTTTACGTTATAATATAATAACTTAACGTAACTAAAAATATAAACTTTTTATATGACTTGCTACACGCCACCACACTTTTCTATGTTAACAAATTCGTAGGCGATACAGACATTTCCTGTCTTTTACGAAAGAAGAGCTTAGTTTGAAACTTTTTTTTTTCAATGTAACTAGGTCGGCAAACAAGCGTACGGCTCACCTGATGGTAAGACCGTAGCCTATAGACGCCTGCAACACCAGAAGCATAGCAAGCGCGTTGCCGACCCTATCCCCAATCCTCCCCAGGAGCTCTGGTCACCTTACTCACCAACAGGAACACAATACTGCTTGAAAACAGTATTATTTAGCTGTGGTCTTCTGTAAGGTCGAGGTACTACCCCAGTCAGGCTGCTCCATATTTTGAGCAGGAAATTTCCTGGTGTGCCCTACCTCAGTTAAAGTAAGTAAAATGGAATCATATTTTTGATTACTTTTAGGTGTAGTATGTACCGACTTCGTACATAAAAACAATAATTTATGAACCTATTGTGTATATTTACCACATAAATTCTAATACATACATTAGAAGCTTTGTAATATATTAGAAGCCTTGAAAAAGACTATCTAAAATAGTTTTATTATGGAGATAAGATACGAGTTGATGTAAAAATCTATTAAAAAGCGCTTTACACTCAACAGCCCCAATAGGATTTTAATCCTATGTACCCCTCTTCACGCACACAAGACTCAACCACAAACTAAGTTTTATCCAATTTTATGTGAGGGCACTACATCCATAATTTAATTTGGCTGCTACTAGAGTTAAATCATCATCATCATTTCAGCCTATCACAGTCCACTGCTGGACACAAGCAGTTCAATGTGATTCCCCAAGTTTCCAAACGTCCATGTTTTCAACACCCCTCGTCTAGAGTCTACCGCCAACTCACGTAGACGGTCGGTCCAGCGGGCCGGAGGACGTCCCACGCTGCTTTTGCTAACATGCGGTCTCCACTGTAGGAGAAAAATATACAACTCACAAACACAAACGCACATATCACAATAAATATCTATATGGTTTACACAGGGATTTGTTTTTGTAGGTAATGCAACGTATTTTGCCTTTGAAATCATAATAATAAAAGATAAATAATAAATAATAAAATAAAACGTAATTTTACTTCGAGAAGTAAGTAATACAACGTAAGTGGTTGAAAAAATAGTCAATTAAATAAGCGTTATTGGGGATATCTCAAAAAGCACTTGTTAAGTCTCGAACATGGGACGAACATGATTAGCAGCATTCAATTAAATAATTGTGTTTGCTAGCACACGAAAAAAACCGACTTCAATTGCATCATTCTCATTGATTTTACACTGGAATCCCATCATCAGATCCTGGTTTCCTTATCATGGTACCTAAGTTGGGATATCTCCTTTCCAACAAAAAAAGAGTCACCAAAATCGGTTCATAAACGACGAAGTTATCCCCGAACATACATTAAAAAAAAAACATATATTATACGTCGGAGTAACTTCCTCCTTTTTTGAAGTCGGTTAAAAAAAGAATCATGGAAATCGGTAGGTACAGTACAAAGTTATGATGTAACACAAAAAAAAAGTTATAAAAAGTTTAAAAAGTTAGTCGAACTGATAACCTGCGTTCTTTTTTTTAATTCGGTTAAAAATATTCTAAAAGTTCTATATTTGTAATTTTCAATATTGATAATATCGTTCTGCATCTCACAGTACCTCGTCACCCCTCGTAACCGGAGAAGTCACTTAGTTCATAAATCGCGTTACTCCTCCGATAATGGAGATATTGGATTAATATCAGAATTATCTTCAACGTTATTAGCATAATTTCCTTTGTTTGCTTTTAGGAGGAATTTCCCAATAAATTATCAAATATATCTTCATATAATTTTGTGAAAAAATAAAAAATAAACGCTTGAAAAATATATGAAGTAAATTTAGAAGCTTCCACATCAAAATTGAGAACTTCTTAAATTTACCAAATCAAGTGTAGTTACTACTTACTTATACATACATGCATTCTAGAAACTCAAATCCTATTTCACTTTACAATTGAAATATCATCTAATGAAATTCATCGAAAATAGTATAGCCTGAGTAGACTAGGCGGTAAAATCATATTAATCTGCAAAATGTTTGTGGTAAAAAATTTAAATTAAAAAACCTTTTTAAAAAAAACAAGCTCTTACTTCATTGCGCTGAAAAGAACAATATTAACTTTTCCTTAAAACTCTTAATACCAACAATAATGTCATTGCACTTTTTATATATTATATAAAAGCTTGTCGCGAGATCTACTATTAATAAATAAACAAGGAAATTAAATAACTAAACGTGTATGCAATTTCAGCTCAATGGGTTGAAGATATTCTGTATGCTTCAAAATTGAGTTGCAAGACAAACTAACAAACATATATTACATACATATACATACATTACAAGTTAAGTAAAAGCTTTTAAAAATGAAACTGACACGAGCCCAGTCACGATATAAGCTAGTATATAAAAGAATTAAACCATTAGTGTAATGAGTCATCGATCATTAATAGCAAACACGGCGACCTTTCGACAAATATACGAATCGTAGTAAATTGGATTAATTTATATCGCTAATCGATATCTTTGTATGATAAAGGCCGAGCGTATCTGACTCCCACACGAGGTGTTCAGTGCTACTGCAAATAATATTTTAATGTGCAATAATGTTTACTAGACGCCGCGTTGGCGCAGCGGTCACAGCACTGAATTACGATTGGCTGTTGCGCGGGCGGTTGCGGGTTTGATCCCCGCACACGACAACATTTTTATTGGCCATACAGATGTTTGCCGTGGTCTGGGTGTTTGTGCAGTCCTTGTGGGTCTCCCCACCGTGCCTCGGAGAGCACGTTAAGCCGTCGATCCCGGTTGTTATCATGTACACCTGATAGCGATCGTTACTCATAGTAGGTAATATTATATCCGCCAACTCGCATTGGAGCAGCGTGGTGGATTAAGCTCCGATCCTTCTCCTACATGGGGAAGAGGCCTATGCCCAACAGTGGGATATTACAGGCTGAATCTTGAATGTTTAATAAACTAAGTTACATTAAAAAAAAGGAGTGTACCTACTTACGTACGCACGTAAGAAGTTATACTTCATAGTCTAGCTAATTTCACGTTGCTAACTTCTTCGTTGACTAGCTAACTTCAGGGTGTCGGTTTTTTTCGTGACGGTGTTCGCACGCATCGTAAAGATTTTTACTCTCATATTTATTTCCAAACGCGCCAAAAGAAGTATAACTTCAAAAATTATCTACAAAATAAAATTTTAATGTGTCGAATTTTGTGCGTATAACGACAACTGTGTTTTGTGGATATGATTGGGTAGCCTCACGTATGAAGGTTTTCGTGCTACTGTAAATTTTGTGTCTCAGAAGTTGTAACATGATGCCTGTGATAACGGGTGGGTACATTTGTATGACAGGGTACCGTTTGTATCCTTTGGGTACGGAATTCTAGAATAACTCTAAAATCATGTGACTGTATTCAATTTATAAAATCAATTTATTAAAAACTAGACGAGTAATATGCAAAAAAAAAAACACAGAAAACTATATGAAAAGTATATTAAATCTCTCGGAAGAAATGCATAAAATTGTAGTGAAAACACTAATACTACACTCCGAATAAAAATCCATTGACTAAAAATTGAAATAGTTCAAGTGCTTTATGAAAGTCTGTAAATGCCCACAAGCCGATCTGCACCTAATAATGAGAAAAAATTATGCCTAAATCGCCATTCTGCTACATTGTGAGTGGTCAGACATATAGGCCTTTGAGTACGATTTTATAACATAGGGGAGCACAGGAGAAAATATCCTGCTCAAAATCTGGAGAGAGGATGCTCCTCACCCTTACAGAAGATTACAGCTAAATAATACTGATCTCAAATAGTATTTCAATAATGTGGTGAGTATTTTAGCCAGAGCTCCTGGGGATGCACTGTGTTGACATCAGGGGTAGGGTCAGCAACCCGCTTGCGAAGGTTCTTGTATTGCAAGCATTCATAGGAAACGATAACTGTATAACGAAATCGAGCTGGCCGTAAACTTGTTTGCCACCCCAAAAGTAAAATAATACACGAAAAAAAAATAGAGTGTGTGCTTAAGAGCGCACGGCAGAAGTGAAAACTTCATTGGCAAATGGATTTACTGAGGTAGGGCACAGCAGGAAATTTCCTGCTCAAAATATGGAGCAGCCCGACTGGGCCACCTCGACCTCGACCTTACAGAAGACCACAGCTAAATAATACTATTTTCAATCAGTATTGTGTTCCTGTTGGTGAGTAAGGTGACCAGAGCTCCTGGAGGGGATTGGGGATAGGGTCGGCAACGCGCTTGCGATGCTTCTGGTGTTGCAGGCGTCTATAGGCTACGGTCTTACCATCAGGTGAGCTGTACGCTTGTTTGCCGACCTAGTAACATAAAAAAAAAAATCGCAATCAAGCAATAACGTAATAAGTCCCGAGTTAACCCGAACGAGCCTTTCACCGTTCAGCAGCGAAGAGCAGCAGTCTGTATCTTTCTCGTTCGGGTACACTCGGCGGTCACGAGTTCACCCGATCGAGCCTTTTACCTCAGAGCGTGACGGGTCAGCCTAACTTACTACCTACGAAAAAATATGTGTGCGCTGCGCCAAAAGAAAACTCAGTGGTACTAGGTGCGACGCAAAAATATATATACCTATTTCTCGAAAGCTCAGTAGTTGCTACCATGCTGAATTCGAACTTGTATCATTCACATGTATATATAGTTAGATATCTCAGTTCTATGATGGTCGTATCAAACAAACCGTAAGATAAAAACGTCCAAAAATCCTCATCTATTATTCTATCACATAACAAGTTTTGCTTGATTACGCAGGACTTGGTAAATATTTTTTTCATCCTTACCCCACATTTAATAGAGTCTATTGTGTTACAATTTTATTTTATATTTTTTTAGCGAATTTAATTCTTACTGCTATTTTCATAAGGGTGGTATTGTCATGTATAGGTAGTATAGAGTTAGATTTAGTCATAAACTAGGAAGGAGACTGTCTCACGGGAGCTTGGTAGACTCTAAACGCCTGTTAGCACGCACTACTACGTACTGGGTGCGTTCACGCTATTGTTCGCAACAGGTACGAATTCGTAGGCTTATTAGCAAAACTTAAGCAATTTGCGATAATCGCGCAGTTGTGTTACGCTCTATGTCAATTTAATTTGTTCACCGTTCGCTTATTGTTAAATACAATTTTTTTTTTGAAATTGTTTAAAAACTTGTTACAATAATTAATCTAAACATTATAATTATCCTTTGACGAGGGTTAGAAGCGTATTATTTTATTCATAAAAGCGCACTTCACGCCTACTTTATATATGAAAATATATTATTATATAAGTATGTATTAATGAAGTAATTTAAAAAAAAAGTAATTGAATAATAATTGTAATATTTTACTCACTAATTATTCACTAATTAATCGTATAGGAATCATTGCTTAAAACGTGTTACATGAAGTTTTAAGTTAAAAATAAAAAATCAGGTTCCACCGAGATTTGAACTCGGATCGCTGGATTCAAAGTCCAGAGTGCTAACCATTACACCATGGAACCGGTTGATCTTTTTGTATAATTTGCTATTCACAAACGCGAAGTATTTTAAAGAGGCTATTACATTTACTTTTGTACTTTCATTTTTAAGTCTTGTTTGAATAGGTGTGACCTTGCCATAAGAAATGTTTTACAATGACACCATTATTGACACATCTAATTAAATATAATTAAGGTAATGAAATATTTTACATATGTATATATACTTTTAATTAAAAAATATAAAGTGGTTTAGGAACTCTATAAAATATCTGTTTGTCACGCGATGACTCTGTCTATTTTGTGTCGCCTTTTACAATATTTCATATTAGTTAGTCATTAAAGAGAGTTCCATTTAAATTAAGATCCAAACATAGTTTAACTGTACATATGAACTCTACAGAGAGGTCCCCCCACTCAGGGAACCCACCCGGCTTTAACGCACATGAAGAAATGTTCGTAATACTCTCTACAGCACTGAAAATCTTGTCTATAAAACCTCAATAATTATTTCTTTTTTTTTATATCTTAAACTTTTTTCGTAAAGAAGGAAATGTGTCTTAATGAGAAAGGACATAACGAAAAGAAAATAATAGTAAATACATAATATTTGTGCGTAACATGCATATTTTTTAACTATCATCATCATAATCACATCAGCCTATCGCAGTCCACTGCTGGACATAGGCCTCCCCAAGTTCGCTCCAGACATCCCGGTTTTCCGCATCCGCAATCCTCATCCAGTCTTCGCTGGCAATCTTACGTAGATCGTCGGTACAACGGGCCGGAGGACGTCCCATTTTTTAACTATATGTTTTATTTAAGATATGAATTGATTATTATTTTTCTCAACCGTTTTATGAAGGCAATGCTTTTACATAGTGTTTTCTTGATCTACAACATTATATTCTAAATGGTTTAACGAATTTAAACCTTTAAGGTTGAAAAATAAAGGTTTAATATTTCATACATTTTTTTTTAATTCAGTAGTTTTCTTCGAGGCATAAGAAAATGAATAATAACGAAATATTAAGAAACAATACGAACAACTGAGTCCGTCCCCGTCTGGTCAGAATCGCCAGTCATATATAATTCAACGTATACACGTGCACCCCGGCTTCGTACGCAATCAGTATTCTGAATAATGTATGGGACGCTGGACCGATGATTGTGCGGCCCGCGAGATTCAAGATTTCCTCCCTGTCGACTTTTCTCATTATATCTATATAATACTTTTATTTAACAAAACGAAATTCTCAATAATGCTTATTTCTTGTTAATAAAGAAAATATATTAAATTTCATTAAAATTGATGAGCTGCTACTTATGCTAGCAAAGGTTGTGTATTTATGTAGATTGTATAATTTTTGTTTTTAGATGGCTCATGGATCGTCGATTGCTTGGTAATTGCTTCAAAACCCTTAAGTAAGACTTGTTACCCTTACCCTTAAGTAAGATTGTGTTTTAATTTTTTTTTCTGAGGACGCTGCCTATAATGACAGTTTGTGTAAAGTTAGTGCGTAGAGTAGGTAGAAGTAAAAATAATGTAACTAGATTACATAAATTCGTATAATGGTTAAAATAATAAATCGAATAATCCTGTACGAAAAATTACTGTACATTAATTTATAGTAACTATTGCATAATACAAGTTTTTATAAATTAATAAATAATTTTTCTATTTGTTATTTACTATTCCTATTTACACTAGTGCTCATATCAAAAAGCTGGCGAATTAGCTTTTTTTTTAAATTTAAACCCGCTAACCTCAGTATTTATTAGTCCATTTTTTACTTTTTTAGCGGTAGAGTAGATACCTAGTTTTTGCGAAATCGGCTATAAACCTTTAACTAACTTAGTTATGTATTTTAATCGCATCGTTATATAATATACAATAATATATTCACAGGTTAATGTCCATTTTATTAAGTTATTAGCATATAAAGTTATTTAATTTTAATTTATAATCAGGCACAGATTATCTTTGATGATAAGTGTGAATGTCTGTTTGTCACTTTTTCACCTTCCTAAACGAATGAATTGATTTTGATCAATTTTAGGAAAAAATAGACCACAACTCAGAGAGCGAAATAGACTTATTATGTAGTTCGAACTAAACTTTTAACTTTTTTCTTTTTTTAGTTATAAAAAATTTACCCAGAGTTTTACGCAGATCAAGAAAAGAACCAAATGAAACAAAACCACAAACACTAAATTTTAAATTAAAAATATATATAATTAGATAGATTCATACTATATACATATAATTAGATTCATAATTAATTTAGGACAAATATTTATTTAGAAACTAGCTGCCCGGACAGACTTCGTTCTGTCTGTTATGTTTTTTTTTCATAAAAACCTTCCGTGGAATTTAAGCAACATACAAAAAAATAGCCGAATTGGTAGAGCCATTCTTCAGCTTAGCAACACTCATTTTTATTATACTATAGATAATGATTATACATTTTATAATTTTTACTCATCTTAAGATTAAACAATTATTACGTATACGTCATTACTATATTATTAGGTATGTATATATGATAAAGTTCACATATTGTTGTGCACATATGAGTAAATAATAATAGAAACATCAATTTTTTCTCAATTCTATTTGGTGTTATTGGCGTTTATATCTATATTGGCGTATATAAACAAACATAGGGAATTTTTATTAGAATTTTACATTTTTATGTCTAATTTATTCTACGCTTACGCTTCAGCCTGCAATATCCCACAGCTGGGCATAGGTCTCTTTCCCCGTGTAGGAGAAGGATCAGAGCTTAATCCACCACGCTACTCCAATGCGGGTTGGCGGATATATTCCCTACTATAAGTAACGATCGCTATACGGTGTCCATGATAACAAGCGGGATCGACAGCTTAACGTGCTCTCCGACGCACGGTGGGGAGACCCACAAGGACTAACAATCAGACAGGAAATAAATATTTGTATAAACACAAATATCCACTCCGAGCGGGAATCGAACCCGCGACCGTCGGTGTTTAGGCTCCGCCGACACGACACATGCACCATTACACCAGAGCGGCCGTCTTTTAATTTATTCTAGTCGGCACTAAATAATTAGTACATAAGCATTTATAAATTGTCATTTATTAATACTTTTTTAATCACTTACAACATGAGTCTGAGGAAGAGGAGAACATGTTGTGCCGACCCTATATAAATAGGATAAGGGCAGGGAGATGATGATGATAATACTTTTTTGTTTTAAGTAACTCTAATAAGTGACTCTACCAAGTAGACCATAACTTTATTAAGTATTTTAAGCAAATTTTTACATCGTCTTTGTTTGTCGCCTTTCTAATTCTTTAAATGGTTAAATTTGCAGTAATTAGTTCTTCAAAATACTCGTACCTACTAGAACAAATCGTAAAAGCCGTGCTCTCTGTGTGTGTGTCAAAGGTTATTAAATTAAGTTGGACTCCGTTTATCTTACGCTGATATTGGTTGACATTTTATACTTACATACTCTGTGGTTTACAATTTAATGTAGATTTACTAAATTTTGATTAATGTTATATGAACTTTTACGGATTTAGTTTGGCAAATAATTAGTATAGTTAAATTTTCGCATATTAATTAATCTCGACATATTTTTTTTTACTTTTAATTCGTTCCTGTCTGCCATTTCAAAATTTAATTATCATTTTTAAACTTTACGCTTTATTTGAGCATTTGGTACTGTTTGTTAAACTTCTTTTATAATTTGCATCTCGTGTTGTTGCATGTCGTGTTTTATTTATAAATATAATTTTATTTATAATTGAGTTTTAATAACACCCGCGATTAAAACACGGCACGAGAGCAGCAAGAAAATTTCAGTAATATTATGTTTTTTATAAATGGGCGTAATTGAAGCATGATGTTTTATAGCCTATACATACTTAAATTACTAGTACGTGTACTAGCACTATCAAAAATTAGCGTCTTTAAAAACACATACGACAAAATTCAACTTTATAATACTAATTATAGGTAGAGTTGCTCTACAAGTATTTAGATTTTCGTTATTTAACAGGTGGTTAAAATACCAACGAGAAGCCTTTCACATATTCTCAATATATATGTCATAGTTAACTGTATCATCATGTTCTTGACCTCGAGTCGTCATATAAAAGAGAAAGGTAAAAGAATGCTGTCGCTAATTTAGACAATTCTCACGTGAGGTTCCATGGTGTAATGGTTAGCACTCTGGACTTTGAATCCAGCGATCCGAGTTCAAATCTCGGTGGAACCTAACTTTTTATACTGTTTCAAATAAATTTATGTTTATTTATCTGTATTGATTGTATATATTATACTTGATTTGTTATATTAGGGCTAAGATATTAATGAGTTAACTTTTATCTTCGATTTTTCTATATAATTTATTGTAAATAACTTTTTTTAATTTTATTGTTTTTCTTTTTTTTTCTTTCTAGAATATAGGTATTTACTAGGAAGGTTTTATAGGTAAAAAAAATCAGCTGGTTAGTAATAATTTTCGATGACCTTACGAGGTCATCAAGTTGATGACCTCGTAAGGTCATCAAAAATTGATTATTTTTTCTGTTTTTTTTTTCTTTTAGTTAGTTAATATTCATATAATTTGATGCTAATATTGTCCTACAAATTGCGTGGTTCGTTATCCCGGTCCTACGCTTACTGCTGCTCTATCTCCTGATAACTCTATTATCTACCACAATCGAGAGTTTTCGAAGAGGAACTTTTTGTTCGTCTCATCAAAATGGAGCTACTCCCGGAAAATTAGCTTGATACTAATCAGGTGAAAAATATGTACTTGGGATCCCGTACTAGTAGTTTTGGGTGAAGAAGAAGTTTATTATAACTCCTTATCTCGATTAAAAATCTTTTATTTTTGTGTAAATGTTTATTAGAAAAGAATTATTTAAATTTTTTACATCTATTTTATATCAAAAATTTTTAAACAAATTCTTACAATTTAATGTAAAATTAAAAATAATACGTGACAAATAAAATTCTTCATTATAAAGAAAATAATCAATTAGTAATATAGTAATATCACAGAAGCGACATACACGTAAAAAATATTACGATTGAATATCATATATCATTCGAATGTAAAAGTGTAGGAATGATTGATTCGAGTATATAAAACTCGTAAAATATTGATATTGTCATAAAAGAACCCCAAGTTTGACCACGTTGCTCTTTGCATAATTTTTCTGGTTCCATACACCTTGATCCCCAAGGGGCTAGCCCTTTAAGTGTCGTACTGCTTTTCAGTTTACATTCGACAGAGTTGAGCCGGAATTGGTCTTTGAATAAAAATGTTTTTGATACTGTTATAATGGTCACTCAAGTGAATAATTTTATTTGTTTCGTAGACTCTTTTTTGAGGAGGTTATGCCCAGCATTGGGATGTTACAGACTTAATCGTCGTTTTAATACTAATTACAGAATTAAAGTTACGGGCGAGTTGTGAAAACATCTCTCCATAAAAAAGTGGAGGGGGTAATAATTAACTAATTATATACTAAACAATAGAATCTAATAAAATATTTCAGTTAATTAACAATCACATTACAATATTAAAAGGTAATGTGTATATTTTTTGTTTATTTTAATATATTCTTATATGTATTTATTTTAATATATTCGCATATTTCTTTTTTAGTTTTCAATAGTTTACACGATAAAAGTATCTAACATAGTTACCTACATTACGCTTTAAAGTATAAAAGTAACTATTGCCTTAATGATCGCGTAAAATCATAGTGGAATCGAAAAGGCAAATAATTATTCGTATCTAAATTTACTTTTAAAATAAAGTGTTTTAGGCAAACGATATTGAAAATATACACATTATGACGAACTGATTTTTTTCTTATACATTTTCAGTAATCAGGAAATGTTGATTTTAAGTATAAGACATATACAACAGAGTATAAGAACAAGAGTATAAGACAAGAGAGAATTTGAAGTTTCAAAAGTAATTATGTTTTATAGTTTAAACAGGAACCTTAGTTTCACTAGAACAATTTGGAGACATATTTTTATATGGAAAAGTAGCATAGTAGGACTACGTGGTATGCCATTCTAGATCCTATCTCCTTAATAGGTAAGTCTTTGTCTCGCATTATGTTATTGCAGTGTTAATCGTAAATTCAAAACGATATTTTTGAATAAATAAACATTCCAGAAAGAAAATAACACAGCATATCATCGTAAAACAACATCAAAATCACTCAAAATCGAATAAAACCGTTTTATTCGGTACAATCGATTAAAACGACAGACGTCGGTACTTAACCATAACCGATATTAGTACGTAGCCTTTGACGCACGTTAGTCGAAATAAATTTTATCGTCCTATCACTTAGTAACGTATCGCCTGCAATAAATATCGAAGGGTTTGTCGTATTTATGACGATGCATAAAATTCTGTATGATCAACTTTTTTACTGCAGTAATCACATTTCATGAGATACTAGCATATTACATTTTCTGATGGCCAAACGATTAATAAATACCTTGACCGTTTGCTGTGGAGAGAATCGTGATTCTTTGATTTTTTTTGTGAAATTTCTTTGAAGTGAAGATATTGCAAAAAAATATATAATATTTCAGTAAATGAACTTTCTCTTTTTGAGTTAAAACGACGAATGTGACCTTACATTTCGTCCCCTTAGTAACACAAAAACGTATCTCGATTTATATCAATTTATACCAAGTTCTATTTAGTCACAAAGACACGTATCTCTATGTCATTTTATTTCTAAAATGGAGGTTAACGTATCTATATTATGCGTAAAACAGAAACTAACACAGAAACTTATCTATCTGAAGATATGTCTGTGTGTAACTAACAATATCCGTAAAACAGAAACAGAACCAATATCGAGATAGGTACGTTTTTGTGTTACTAAGGGGACAATTTGGAAAACACAAAACAAAAAACTGAATAGTTTGGTTCTCTTCTTGGGTAGAGACATAACAATTGCTACAATCTTTCATTTGCAATTCCTTCAATTCAGAATCTGAAAAATGGTCTGTATTTAAAATATTTGGTTGAAGTGAAGAATTTTTTTATAACATACTTGCTATATCAGTTACTTCATTCGAGATTACACATTTCGGCTTTCATCCTCTCTTCTCGTGAGACATGAAGTTAGGGATAAAAGCACTCTCAGTCTATTAGTCTACTCACTCTCTGTGCTAAGCCGTAGTATCGTCCTAAATGAGATACTATACAGTATTTCAGCGTGTCATAGATAAAACAAAAATAAATTAAGTTATGTAGATTTTCTATCTAGATTCGTATACATAAATAGTTAATTTAATTAGGGTTCCGTACCCAAAGGGTAAAAACGGAACCCTATTACTAAGACTTCGCTGTCCGTCCGTCCGTCCGTCCGTGCGTCCGTCCGTCCGTCTGTCACCAGGCTGTATCTCGAGAACGGCTATAGCTAGACAGTTGAAATTTTCACAGATTATGTATTTCTGTTGCCGATATAACAACAAATACTAAAAATAAAATAAAATAAATATTTAAGGGGGGCTCCCATACACAAAACGCTATTTTTTACCTATTTTTGCTCGATATTTATATAATACATATATTTAAATATATATTACCTAGTCAATGGTACGGAACCCTTCGTGCGCGAGTCCGAATCGCACTTGGCCGGTTTTTTTTAATAACTTTTCCCAACGTCCATACTACTTTGAACACACCGGTACAAAGAACGACGATAGGATCACCAGGGATTGTATTTTTTAAAATTAATGTAATAAAATTACAAAATAATATGTATTACAATTATAACACATATTATGTAATTTTAGATAGCATTCAAGTGATTGGCATCATCCTTCGCCAACGTCCATACCACGTTGAACACACCGGTTCTCGTCCGATCACCGAAGTTAAGCAACGTCGGGCGCGGTCAGTACTTGGATGGGTGACCGCCTGGGAACACCGCGTGACGTTGGCTTTTTATTTACTGAAAAGACACAAATAGCGAAATCCATAAATCATATATATGTGTATAATTTTAGATACTGATAATATGATGTTTGTTATTTTTCGTCAAAACACCACTTGACGTACGATCACCTAAGTAACGTCAGGCGCGGTCAGTAGGTACTTGGATAAACCGCCTGGGAACATCACGTGCCATTGCTTATTTTACTGTTTGCATTTATTAAAGATCAACATATCTAAACGTATGTTAGCTTAGAAAATATACGTAATCTACTCAGTTCCCAACCTAGTCTTAGGCTAGGCGTAGACTTTAAACAATATACTAAAAACTTAATCTGGTTATGTCCCTACCTCGTAGTTACTTGTTCGCCATCCAAGCACCTACAGAGGGAACTGTACACTCTTGCTTTCACCTCCTCTTCCGATGAAATCGTACTCAATTTATCGTTTAAAAGCACCAAATGTATGCTTGTAGTATGAACTCTATATTGCTAAATCTTATATAAGTAAATCCCTTCGGTTCGGTTTTGGTACGATTCGCGGTAAGACAGACAAAAGAAAAAAAATTGTTACTAGGTACAATAAATCCAAATAATCATGATTAGGTACATAGTATACCTACTAAAATCGTTTCAGCGTTTATCAAAAATACAGGTATACAAAATACAAGTATAGTATGAGAATAGATAAAGATATATTTAAAGAAATTCTTTTAACTTAAAATCAATTTTAATGCGAATATAAATAGTATAGTACATAATTACATACAAAATAAAGACGTCTCGATACCTCCATCGACGGTTTGATTTACAACCATCACGACGTCTTACACCGCTTAATCTCTCATTAAAATTCAGAGAGCACCTCGACGAATCAATTACAGCGTACATTCAAATACGCCCCCTGATAGAATTGTTATTGAAGAATGTGCGTGTGATAGAATGTCAGCCAATACCTATACCACGTGTAGCTTATGTACGTGTTACTTATGTAATGTTATGTAAATTGTGCTTTGAATTTTATTTAGTTCTGTGTAACGTATTGTTTTTATTATCATTTAATATTAATATGACTACTATATGTTACTAACAATGCTTTATGTAATTTTGATATGTTTAAAAATATGTATAAGGTAATCTATAGACGCAGTATACCTACCTACTACTATTTACTGTTGTTACTTAATAATGTCAAGACATTTATAAGTCTGAGATACTATTTTAATGTGGTTATTATCGTGTCCTCCTATCCGATTTATAAAATAACTGTTTTAGAACTATTACAGGCGAAGTAATCAACATCTAAAGAACTTTTGTATTATACCTGCGTGTATGTTGCTGAAATCTTCGTAAATGTTTAATGAAATTTTCAGACAATTATTTCATATCAATTTAATCTTTTAACTCTAATGCAGGTTTAAAACAAGCCCTTATATGCAGTAGGCAGTTACATTTGTCAAGTCCGATTGTTATGTTATACAAAAACCACCATAGCATCTACCTCGAAACTCGCTTAGAGAATTATAAGTTTTTGTCAGATTCATTAGCATTGAACTATTTATATTCATTAATTATCGAGCAATTGGCTTTCTTATCGATCATCGATACAATAGAAATTCTCTTATTAAGAACAGTAGCGAACACAAACAGGAGGCGACCGGAGTGCTATTATGTAAATAAGAAGATTACAACGTATATAGATATTATAATGGCGTTGGTACGATGATACGATTGGACCGAGAGGGCGCGTAACTCAATACGCAACTTGGACGCCTCTGGAGATGGATAGGGATGGGAAACGTCGACACGATACTTTCGTATTTCCGGATATGATTTTATAATTAAATATGGTTCAGGTTTGAGTTTTAACTAGTTTTCGGAATATCGCACAGTAGGTATACCTATTGGTTACAGAACTTAACTATCTGTAGTTCACTAAAACGTACTAATAGCTCTATCAACTGAGGGTAGTTGCATCACATCCTCATAGAAAAATGGCCCCTAGTATTTATTTATGTGTACATATGTGTATTCTGTTAAATTAAGACTATTAAAATAAAAAACAAATACCTTTTTATTATTATGTTTCTTAGCACTATTTGCATTTTAATATTTCAGGGTAAAAAGTATAAGATAAATTTTAAAGTGATATGTCATCAAAAACATTTTTATGATAGTTATATTTTTATTATTATTACCTAATTATAGAGACTTTTAGAGGTCTCATTATTAAAGATATTAGATGTCACATTAACAATAGAACGTAGGTCACATATTTACAATTAAGAAAAAAAAATTAAATTAAAAAAAATTAAAAATAAATATCGATGATATTTTAATCATTCACTAAGCCGTAACTCGCGAAAACTCAGATCGGATAAACGGATTCGGCGTCTCAACTAAGCGACAGTTTTAAAGTAACTCCGCCCCTAACTTGATTCCGATGCGTCACAAACTCACCGTTCGTGCCATCTTTATGTAAATTCGGCAAAGTTAACATTGCAAGCGTCGACGACGAAATTACACTTTGCCGACGAACTGAAACTCGTTTACCGACGGCAAAGGAACGTTGGTTGACGAGACGCCGAAGGAATTTCATCTTATTGGTAGCGTGACGGTTTTTTTAATGTCACGTCATGCCATGTGTTCGTTGCTTTTTAAAAATGTTTTATATTTTTTTATCAGTGATATATCTGCTTTGCCTAATGTATATGGCGAAACACTTTGAAAAAGTGGAAAATGTATGATTTTACCTTTTAACGTTGAATTGTTTAGGAACTTTAGGTTTATTTTATTTGAATACAGGTTAAGTTTATAACCGAAATTTCTTTAAGCGAAATGAAATTTTTATATGAAGAAATGAAATTTTTATCAAACTTTTCGAGTATCATTTGCTTAAATTACAGACCAGCAAAAACTTTAGTACGTAGGTACCTATATGTAACAGATATTGAAGCATTAATACCTACGCATGGACTCAGTATCTTGCCGTATTAATTTACCTATCCTTGAGGATTTACAATTCTTTGTCACATAAATAAAATAAATAATTAAACACGTTTTTAGAATGTTAGTATGCCTACTTATATTGGGGTATGTAAAAGACATGTTAGGTACTCTAATTCTGTTAAAAGTCTCTTTTGTAAGTAGTATTAAGAAGATAAATTACAATTTTATGCGATACACTACAAATTAGCAGATATAATTATCCTACCAAAATTTTAAAACCAACTACGTTAACTCTGGTTATATAAACTTCTGAACAATTCAATAGTAAATCCTAATTTTCACCTGCGATTTTGTTCTGTCTTACCGCTTATTAATTTAAAGTTTTGTAGTAACTATTTTAAATAGGTATATTTTAAATAGGTTTTTAAGCCAGGAGATGCGGCTAAAATATCACGTCGCGTGGCTTTTAACTACAAAATGCGTTGATACAAGACTTCACAAACGTAGGTACTCTATGCATTCCCATTTTCCTAACCTCACTCACAATTTAAAGTGTATTCTTAACACACTTATTACAAGCAGCATAAAGTCTAATTTCGCATAATAGTTTATCGAAGACGAGTGAACCTCTGCTAAGAGAAAACGGATGTTACTTTGAGTGAAATAAGAATTTCTATCCATAATCATACAGTGCTGTTCGAAATTGAGGAACCGTTTCGGCTATTGTAAATTCTGCTTTATTTTATTGGCAGTATAGTTGAATTTCGTTTATGGAAACGTGATGGCAGGTGTGACAAAATTGCGGTTGCGACAAGGTACAATTTGAATAAATTTGATAGCGTCTAAGTCTATTGTGGAAGGGTGATATCGGAAAGTGATATGGTGATGAAATTGAAACCGACTGCGGATTATAAGTGATCAAATCGAATTGAGTTCATTGGGTCTGTTGTTTATAGCCGAGGATATTTCCTATATTCTGATCTGATACATAGCTATATGTACTTGCTGTATGTTGAACGATTTTTTTTGCATATTATATTTTATTTCTTTTTTTTTTGGTTTCATCTTTTTTATGTATGTTTTTTTGGTATAACAAGGAATATTTCGACGGTGCCGTAGAATAACGTACTATCTGCAAAATAGTCGTTTTACAGTAGAGCCGTTCAAAGTTTTCAATTGTTATATTTCGGAAACGGAAAAACCTGGCGCTTTTATACTTTGGAAAAATTTACATTAAGCCTGTGATTATCTATCAGTATTATTAATTATTTTGAAACAGTTTTATTTAAAAAGATAGTAGGGTCGATGTTTATATAATAACGTTTTATAATGGACTTGTTGCTGTCACATTTACACATGTGACGTTATTCACCGGAGGCTCTAAGGATCCAGATGCAAATGGAACGTTTTTTTTATGAAACTTAAGCTAGTTATTTCGTCCTATATGCATATTCCAGATTTATTTTGAGCAGTCATTTTCATAAGTAGCGTGTCATAAATAGTATTTATTATTTTTTGTATAAAATCGATCAAAAAAAAACATTTTAAAAACAAAATCAGTCCTTTATTTTAAAAGTACCACATTTATAATAATTAAACATAAAAAATATCTTCACTTCTTTAAATCAATCAACGTTTCTTAAACTCACATAAAATACTAAAATTATCAGTCTCCAACATCACATTTTGTTCTTTCTTTGTATTTATTATAATTAGAACCGGTTAACACCAGCAGCGACCACCGGCTATTACGGGGCACTCTGAATACGCGCTTGATGAAATCTACTCTCTGACCTACGCTGCTCCAAATACTATGTGGCTCCGAGCAGTTCCAACTGGAGCTCCAAAACCGATTCGATTCGCTGGCGAAGTGGACGAGATGACCGACAACATGGTGAAGATGGTGTGTACACTGGGTCGCAAACACTTTCCGCCGAGGTAGTCAACGAAGCAGTCTAAACTTTCTCCCGAAGCCTTGGATCTGATGCGGCGGAGGTGCGAGTTGCCCGCTGCCCAAGCAGCTTCGCCAGAACAGAAGGCTTTGTCTAAGAGGATACGGAAACTTGTACGCCGAGACCGCTGCTCAAATACGAGAGAGATTACTACTCTGATTGAGCAGAATAGAAATATAAACTTTTTAACGCCGTCATCCACCGAGGTACCACGCCGGAGGCGTGGTCCAGGAGTGTGGTGGTGCTTCTTTAAGAGAGGCGACAAGTCTTTGTTGAAGAATTACAGACCAATCTCACTTTTGAGTCACGTCTATAAGCTGTTTTCAAGGGTTGTTACGAATTGTCTCGCCAGAAGACTCGACGAATTCCACCCACCGGAGCAGGCTGTGCATTTTCCTCCGGCGCGGCGTGGGGTAAGACAGGGAGATGTAATATCACCGAAACTGTTTACCACTGCGCTGGTGGATGTCGAATTCATCTCGCACCTTCGTTTTACCGACGATTTCGTAATCTTTGTGGAGACGTCGGATGAGCTAGGCCGAATGCTGGCCGGCCTAAACGAGTCCTCCCCGAGGAGTGGGTCTTGGTATGGACTTAGATAAAACGAAAGTTATGTTTAACAACCAAGTGATACCGAGACGGGTATCGGTTGACGGTATCCTTTTCGAAGTTGTTCAGGATTATGTCTACCTTGGCCACACCATTCAACCAGGTTGAAACAACTCGAGAAGGAGGCTGATAGGATGGTTTGGTTGGGCTGGGCGGCATTTGGTAGGCTTCGTCGAGTCTTGCCTTCGATGATTCACAATGCTTGAAGACAAAAGTCTTCGAGCAATGCGTCCTGGTTGTGTTGAAATACGGAGCCGAGACATGGACACTGACGGACTGGTCCACTAGTTTAAAGTCGCTCAACGTGCAATGGAAGGGGCTATGCTTGGGGTTTCTTTCAAAGATAGGATTAGAAATGAGACTATCCGCGAGCGAAAGTAATCGACATAGCCCACAGAATTAGCAAGTTTAAGTGGCAGTGGGCTGGTTATCTGTGTCGCAGAACCGATGCCTGTTGGAGCAGACGGATCCTGGAGTGGAGACCGCGTCTTGGTAAACGCATTGTGGGACGTCCTCTGGCCCGTTGGACCGACGATCTACGTAAGATTGCCGGTGTAGTCTTCATGGAGGATTGCGGAAAACCGGGATGTCTGGCGCGAACTTGGGGAGGGTATGTCCAGCAGTGAACTTCAATAGGCTGAACTGACTGACTAATACGTCTTTTAGCTCTAAAGCAATGTTTTCTGAACCCGGATGTAATGGTGACGATGATGGGCTTACAGGTGTCTTTGAAACTGAAAAAATAATATAAAATATAAAAATTACAAAAATAAAAGAAAACAATTTTATTTGAATACGAATAAATTGATAATTTAATTAAGAAAAAAGCAATTTGAACCAAATTACAGTATTTTTCTGGAAGAAAAAACGTACCAATGTTACATATTACATCAGTTTTCCGCAAAAGAACGTTCTATCTTCACATATAACTTAAAAACGTCAGAATATGTCCGTGGTAAAACGACATATGACTACTTGTAACTCATACTTTAATATCAACAAATTAAGTTTTTCATTAGTAGTCAAAGATGTCTTTTACAATTTGATTTAATTTGCAAGAGCATTTTTGTAAGAAACAATGTAAAGACTAATCTCCATTAAATAACGTCACATATGAATATGAAACGCGAAGTTTGGCGTTAGTTATGTAAATTAAAATAAACCACCATAGAATATAAAACAATCGTTAAAATGCAATTTTGTTATACATATTAATAAGGAATAAGATTAACTTACCGGGATAATTCAAAATTTCCTTGCTATAACCAGATATCTTTCCACTATCAAATTCTTCTTCCGAATTTTTACAGTTGTTTTTCACCAAATCAAGGATTTTATTAGATCTGTTATTATATTTGGACATGTTTTAGTACTAATTATGAATACTATTTAAGAAAAATAACTTTATCATCGGCGAATGCGGTAACTCGTGCGCACAAGCTCGTTTTCCACTCAACAACGTAACAAGTGACTTTGGCACGGCCAACGCGTGCTACCCCCGGCCGCGAGCTCCGTCACATATGCATCTAGTTCATTATAATACGGAGACACAAACACATGGGACGTTGTTCGCCTCAGAATCTCAGAAACTATTGGTCGTAAAATTATTTTTTTTGCATGTATAGATAGATCTTTGACTCCTGAAGTAAATTATTAAATAAAATTGATTTCGTACTTTATTCACATGTAACGTTATTCTACGGCACCGTCGATTTGTATTAAATTAGTTTATTTTTCACCCGTTAGAATATTTTATTATTCACCCGTTTTGATATTACAATTTATCGGGAATAAGTTTTGATTATCGATTTAATAGATTTTTATTTATTTTTATAATTTCATATTATATTTTTACATATTTATTTATAATACATCGCATGTGTTAATTTTTTTTTAATAGTTTAATTGAAAAAAGTGCATAATTATAATATTTAAGTAATATGTAACTACATATTATAATATGTAACTACATATTACTTAAATATTATAATTATGCACTGACCATCAACGACGATTGTTTTAATGAGCAACTGAGTCAATCTCAACTTCAGAGAAACCATTAGCGAGTAGTTATTTTAAAGATATATTATAATGTAATATAGGCACACTAAGAAATGGTAAGAGGAACAAGCTGCTACAGTTTTTCTATTAACGCTACAGTGCTACGCCTTTTACACCAACCGGAAACTCTAGCGTAGACTCTACTACAGGAAACTTAAAGTTAGCTACCTGTTTACAATAGTAAATGACTTTTAATATGATAAATCTATATTAGATATTAACGCGTGAAGCAAAAACTTTGTACCCCTTGTTACGAAAATTTCGTGGGCGGAGGAGTATGAAATTTCGCACACTTAGGTATAGTTTATATAGAGAAGGAGTACGGAATGCTAATATTTTTTTTTAATTTATGCATAATAATATATTAAATCAATAAAAAAAACATTACAAACACTACCATGTATTTAACACACATACGCATATCGTTTGTTGATTGTCAGTCTGTAGTCAAATTCGTTTTTTTAAAGAAGTAGTCCATTGAAATGTTACATTTTTTTGAGCTTACCTTGCGTTTGTCAGAGGACGCAATTTTATTTTTTAGATATGAAGGGGGGGTTAGTCTAATGTTAAATCCAAGTTTGTGGGTTTGTAGTCCTTGTGCAACGGCCGCCATCTTGGAAAAAGTGGTTCAAATGGTTTTTATGGTTTATCTGCCAAACTATAAGTCTCACAAAAAAAAAACTTATTGAACATTTTTGTTGCAAATAAAATTATCTACAACTTATGTTTAGTAACTTTTAGTCATAGAATCATAAATAAAAAAGTTATAAGCGAAAATCGAAATAATAAATAAATTTAAAAATGTTTCTGATAAAAATGGTTCCTTAAAACACCGTCTATAAAAATGGTCTGATATTATTTTTTTGTAAAATGATTAGAAAAAAAGTTTTATCAACAAATTGATTTTTTTCTCTCAAATTTTTATGGTTTTTCACTTATAACTTTTTTATTTATGATTCTACGACTAAAAGTTACTGTACATAAGTTATAGATAATTTTATTTGCAACAAAAAATGTAAAATAAGTTTTTTTGTGAGACTTATAGTTTTGCAGATAAACCATAAAAACCATTTGAACCTCTTTTTCCAAGATGGCGGCCGTTGCACAAGGACTACAAACCCACAAACTTGGATTTAACATTAGTCTAGCCCCCCCTTCATATCTAAAAAATAAAATTGCGTCCTCTGAAAAACGCAACCCCAAATGTAACTTTTCAATGGACTAAAGGTTCTTTGCATAAAACACACTGAAAATTTTAAACGCTTGCAATCAGACACGTCTTTATCCGTCAAAAAAAAAACATTACAATTTTTTTTACTCATAGTTAGAACAATACTAATCTATAAAGAAATAACTTTGTTTATAGTCAATAAATTTTAAATTACTAAACCACTATGGAGGCAAACAAAAAGGTAAACAAGGTCGGCAAACGAGCGTACAGTATGATGGTAATCGATTACGGTAGCCAATGAACAATTGAATAACACAGCATACCCCCACGAGCTCTGGCCACCTTACTCACCACAGGAACACAACACTATTTTAGAGCAGTATTATTGAAGTAAAACTTCTTTACCCACGCTTGACTTGGGGTACTCCCCAGCTGGTGATACGTGACGAGAGCGTTACGATAAGTGTGCTTGGGCGAGGCGAACAAAAGTTAAGAGGGATATTTTTTTATGTTACTAGGTTGGCAAACAAGCGTACGGCTCACCTGATGGTAAGACCGTAGCCTATAGACGCCTGCAACACCAGAAGCATCGCAAGCGCGTTGCCGACCCTATCCCCAATCCCCCCAGGAGCTCTGGTCACCTTACTCACCAACAGGAACACAATACTGCTTGAAAACAGTATTATTTAGCTGTGGTCTTCTGTAAGGTCGAGGTACTACCCCAGTCGGGCTGCTCCATATTTTGAGCAGGAAATTTCCTACTGTGCCCTACCTCACTTAAAATATAAGAGATATGTGAGAATATTGAGAGATATAAGTTAGATGGAGCTAAAGAAGTTTTACTTCAGTCGTGTGGTCTAAAGCACATTTGTTTTAGGCTGTGGTCTTCTAAAATTAAGTTATTACTCCATTTAGGGTTTACTGTTATATCGAAAACAATTTGATAGTAATGAGATCAATTTCTATTCTAACAATAAGTTATGTGTACCTCAAGTATGTTTTATGGGAAAATCCATTATTTATTGGGTGAAATATAAAACACATCGGTCTGCAATACAGTTTCGTGTGGAAAGCTAAGTAGTTAGCGGGAATAATTAATGGCGTGGTCGTCCCTTAGGACGAAAGGTACTGGGCTTCTACATGCGATGTGTGATGTTGATATCTGATTTTAGTAACTTTTGCGTGGCGTTACATTATAAAACGGGTTAATTATATTTTCTTTTTGTTAGTGTCAGTCTTTCATAATTATGTCGATTTATAATAAATTCTAAAACCTGCAAAGTACTTTTTTAAATTTTAAAATAAGTAGGTATACCTACCTAATATCATTCTACTAGGTAAAGCAGGTTTCTACTTACTATACTTCTACATGGAGAAAGAGTGTTATGCCCAGCAGTGGGATATTGCTGGTTTAATCAATCCATCAAAGGAACTGACACATCATGGTCCTTAAAGTTGTAGGCAAAGCTTTTTATTATTATTTTACAATTTTGCAGTACATTTTTCACAGGCGTTTAAAACTCAGAATCAACAAAAGGTTATAAGACAGTATAATTAATAATTGTGAATAAAATAGTAATTGTTATAAAAATATTGTGTTAAAATATATCTATATTATTTGATAGTTTTTTATTGCATATAGTAGGTTCCTAAAATAAATTGTTAAAAACACTGTTCTATGTGACTATAGTTTTAAAATAAACTAAGTTTTAAAACATACATTTCAAATACACATACCATTAAATGACTATTTTCTCATAACGTTCTGAAAATCGTAATAAAAATATTTTAAGACTTAGGTATTTTACCTATTAAAAAGCATGATTTTGTGCAGTTACAAACATTAAGTTTGTAGTAGCATTATTTATGTTATCAATACATCAGTACCTAATAGATTACATTATAATTATATATACCACACATTTTATTTTATCGAAGACTTTATTTATTTGAATCCTCCAAAATGAAAATAAATGATTATTAGGTATAATTTTATATTATATGTATATTTAGAATATATTGAAAAAAAAGATTATGGCTTATTAAAATACTCCCTATCTATTTTTATGGCCTTATGATAGTATCTTCTTATACATAAAATTCTCGTGTCACAGTGTTAGTTACCATACTCCTCCGAAACGGCTGGACCGATTTTTATGAAATTTTGTGTACATATCGGGTAGGTCTGAGGACCGGCCAACATCTATTTTTCATACCACCAAGTTATAAGGGGGGAGGGGGGGATTAAGGGTGTTAACATATATGGCAAAACAACGTTTGCGGGGTCATCTAGTATATAATTATATAATGAACAATTTCTTAAGCTCATCGCGTGCTCAGAGCCATCTCGTGGCTAATAAAGATTTAGCGACTCCCGGAAAGGAGAAGATGAGAAGGGCACGTTCCCTAACAATTTGCTACATTGATTTGTTACCAGTTAAATAGGACTTTATTGACGATTAAACACATTCGTTAAATTGTTTCCTAGAAAATAAAACATTTGAACTTATATGATAAACCAATTAGTGATTTGGGGTACAAACTCAAAGGTTGCGAATTGGTTCGCATATTGTAAGTTATGTTGTTTATCTGGACTACTGTGTACCGTCAAGGAAAAGAAGTACCGAAGGTAGGAAGGTGTAACAATAAAGTTAAATTTTAAAAAAATGGTTGTATGTAAAGTTGGTTTACGGGCGAAAATTAAACGTGACAACATCATAACAAAACATCTCCTCGGAAGCATCTATAGGCCAATCGAGTGGAAGAGAGATAGATGTAAATGATAAAATGTGATAAAATGTTCAACTGAACCTACGATTGTACGGACATATTATAAAATAAATATATGTTTGTGTATAAAAGTTGACTAGCTTTGCCCCGCGGTATCACACGCGTTGATTTGAGAAAAATAATAGTCTACAGCCTTCCTCGGTAAATGAGCTTTACAACACAAAAATAATTATTCAATTCGAAACAGTATCTACCTACTTTTTGATATTAGTGCATTAAAACCAACTTTTCAGCTTTATTGTATTAGATACAGTATTATAATATACAACTATAACTACAAATATAAATAATATTACTGTTTTTTTTTTCAGTTTACAAATTGACCCTTTTTTTCTTTTCTAATATCATTATATCATTGATTGACATCGTGAAATTTTCTATGAGGAACTAGAAAATGTATATGTACATACATACTTATAATTTATCACAAAAACTTCAATATATGCAGTGTTTGACTCCTAACTTCTTTCCTTCAAGTGGGGGGTTCTGTAGGTGTAATTAATCACGTTACGCGTAATTAATCCCTACTCATTTTTAAATAATATGACTTTGTTTAAATCGGCGAGCTACTTTGATAGAGTCGTTCCGCCGTTCGTGAGCGTATAAGCACGACTATAATCTATACTAATATAATAAAGCTGAAGAGTTTGTTTGTTTGGTTGTTTGTTTGTTTGTTTGTTTGTTTGTTTGTTTGTTTGTTTGTTTGTTTGTTTGTTTGAACGCGGTAATCTCTGGAACTACTGGTCCGATTTTAAAAATTCTTTCAGTGTTAGATAGCCCATTTATCGGGGAAGGCTATAGGCTATATATCATCACGCTAAGACCAATAGGAGCGGAGAACGACGACCGAACCACGCCGACGAAGTCGCGCGCAGAAGCTAGTTTACAATAAAAAACATTCCACCAGAAAAAGAATTCGTTTCCATGTGCTGTTCTTTAGTTGTATACGACAGTAAGTATTAATATTTCAGTTGCCGTTGTTGTTGTCAGTCAAAAACAGTGGACGGTTATGCAGAAGGACGTTTCCAGAGTAGCTCGTATATTAAGACAAAGTAAAATTTAAAAAAGACCGAGGATACTTTTACGTGGACCGTGACCACGATCACGACTGATGATAGATACACCTACAGAACTCCTCATTTGAAGGAACGCAGTTAGGATTCAAACACTATATAAACAACCGCCTGATTAGTATCTAAAATTTTTGGGTGTAAAATAGCACATGAGAAAAACGCGGCGCGGTTCAACTATCATTATTACCTAGTAAGGAAAAAAATCTACTAAGTACTTTCACAACCTTCTTCAGGTGGTTCCATGGTGTAACGGTTAGCACTCTGGACTCTGAATCCAGCGATCCGAGTTCAAATCTCGGTGGAACCTTCTCTTTTAGTACGGTTGTAAGTAAAATTTTTACCCAATGCTCTTTTATATTTTTATTTTTATTGCTATTTTTATATTTTATCAGTCGTTGAACTCTTCTCTCTATATTACTTATTTTTTATAAGCTTTTAACGAAATGGATGTCTTAGTTACAGTTAAAGATTGCAAATATATATATATATATATATATATATATATATATATGTATTTAAGCGCTTATCTTACGCAGTAGAAATAATAAAGCTATTAGTAAAAAATATTTCTACATATACGATGTCAAAACAACCAACATATTCTACCAATTTTTTAGTATGCAAATATTCAAATCAACGAACGGATTAACATAATAATAAAAATCTATACTAATATATAAAGCTGAAGAGTTTGTTTGTTTGTTTGTTTGTTTGTTTGTTTGTTTGTTTGTTTGTTTGTTTGTTTGTTTGTTTGTTTGTTTGTTTGTTTGTTTGAACGCGGTAATCTCTGGTTCTACTGGGCCGATTTGAAAAATTCTTTCAGTGTTAGATAACCCATTTATCGAGGAAGGCTATAGGCTATGTATTATCACGCTAAGACCAATAGGAGCGGAGTCCACGCCGACGAAGTCGCGCGCAGAAGCTAGTTAGATTATAATTATTGAAATATTAGAAATAACAAGAATATAAAACTGTATTACCATTGACAAATAAATTATATAAATAATTAAAAATTACAAAGAAAATAAACAATTAATTATAAAATATCATGTCTTAAGTTATAATTAACTAAATCATTATAAATATGTACCGTAAAACGACAAAAAAATAATATATAAAATATATAAAAACAATATATTTTAAATTCACAAATATTTTTATTTAGTTATTTTTTATTAATTTATTTATATACCTTTTCACGCCTGTAATATCATAAATGTCTTTTATAAACGATAGTGATGCTTTTTTATCCCTATCATCTGCTTCCGATGATTTAAGTAGTGTTGACAGTTATTATAGAATTCCATCTTTAAGCGACACGTTAGACTCCTGTTTTGCGAGTACCCCTAAGAATTTCAATTTAGTACACATAAATGCACAAAGTATTCCTGCTCACTATCCAGATCTGTTGTCTTCTCTCAGTAATGGCAACATTAATGGTGTCCTAGTCTCCGAGTCTTGGCTCAAACCTTGTCTGCCCTCTACTTCTTTTTCTTTACCGGGATTCCACCTGATCCGTAACGACCGCATTGGTCGGACAGGTGGGGGGGTTGCAATATATCTTCGCTCCCATATTCCTTTTAATATCATTGACACTTCGCAACCTCAGACCAGAGGAGCAGAGCATCTTTTTGTGGAGGTAATTTTTTCTCATACTAAGCTTCTACTTGGTGTCTTTTATAGTCCATGCCTTACTGTTGATTACTTTACCTCATTGGAAACTTTACTTCAAAATTTAACTCCTTTGTATAATCATACAGTAATCATGGGCGATTTTAACACCTGCCTGCTCAAAAACGATCACCGGTCTTCCCGTCTTAAAACTCTTGTTAATGCATCTAATCTTCATATCCTGCCTTTACATGCTACTCATACTTTTCCTAATTGTGTTCCTTCTCTTTTAGACCTAATGATAGTTTCTTCCGTTGACCATGTTGAAAAACACGGCCAATGTTCTGCCGATGCATTCTCTTTTCACGATTTGTTGTATCTATCGTATAAAATCAAGCCCCCTAAACTTAAATCCAGAATTCTTCTGCGACGCAATTTTGGTGGGATAGATTTAGATAGACTCCAGAACGATGCAGCGAAAATCGATTGGTCGGTTGTCTGCAATGCAGATACGATCGACGACCAAGTGGCTGTTTTTAACTCACTGTTAATTCAACTATATGATGTACACGCACCTATTCGACCTGTAAGGATAAGACATCACCCTGCTCCATGGATTACTCCAGAAATTAGAAAATTACAAGAGAAAAAGGTTCGCGCAAAATCGCGATACAAATTGAATAGCAGTGAAGCTAATAGAGAGATGTATATTAGGGCTCGGAATCGTTGTAATAGGGTGTGTAGAGACGCACAACGACGCCACATCTATAAATCTGTCATCGAAGAAGAAGATCCTAGTAAGGTCTGGAACTTTCTAAAATCACTGGGAGTTGGCAAAGCGCATCAGAATAATCGCTCTCAAAACTTAGACCTTAACGAGTTGAATCTCCATTTTTCCTCATTTGTTACCATTGATAGTGTGACTAAATCTTTGACAAGAAATCATCTTTCAACCTTGCCAACTCTTGATACTCCTACTTTCTTTCTAAATCAGCTGGCTGAATGTGATGTTAAGAAGAACATTTTAGCTATTAAGTCCAACTCCGTTGGGTCTGACAGCATTAGTCGTAAGATGATCATTCCTCTCCTTGATTTACTTACACCCATATTAACCACAATATTCAATACTTCAATCTCCTCTGGCTCTTTCCCGTCTACATGGAAAGATGCTGATATTATACCTATCCCGAAAAAAATCAATCCATCAGCCCTATCCGAATATCGTCCCATTTCTATCCTTCCTTTTTTATCGAAAGTGCTCGAGCGTCTGGTGTATCATCAACTTAACCTTTTCCTTTTGAAACACAGTCTCCTAAATACCTCGCAATCCGGTTTCCGTCCTGGTCATAGTACGACTACTGCACTTGTCAAAATAACTGACGATATACGATCTAGTATGGACAGGCGCGAGGTTACAGTACTGACGTTGCTCGATTTCAGTAACGCTTTCAATACTGTAGACTTTGATATACTTTGTGATATTATGCGTTCTCTTAACATATCTCCAGAGGCCACTGATTGGTTTCAAAGTTACTTGCAGGGTCGCCGGCAGCGAATTAAATTGAATGACACTTTTTCAAATTGGTCATTGGTTACTGCTGGTGTCCCTCAGGGTGGTGTGCTCTCTCCTCTTTTATTTTCTATATTTATTAACTCCATTTGTAATACTATAACTTCTCTCTACCACCTCTATGCAGACGATCTCCAGATATTGGCAGATATACTCTCACTCTAATGTAAGTAACTTGCCTCAATGTATATCTCGTATAAATGGTGACCTACTTGCTATTACTACATGGAGTAAAGCTTACGGATTAGTAGTAAACCCAACCAAGACCAAGACTATTATTATAGGAAGTTCTAAATTAATTAGCCGTATAAATCTATCTCAACTACCTCCTGTAATTTTTGATGGCGTTGAAATCCCATATAGTGAAACTGTGAAGAATCTAGGCGTTATTTTTGATCAACACCTATCATGGGGTCCGCAGATTTGTGAGGTCAGTCGTAAGGTTTTTGCTTCGGCTGGATCTCTGCGCAGGCTGCGTAATCTACTTCCTATTCCCACCAAAATTGCTCTTGCACATAGCCTTCTATTACCAATTCTGGATTACGCGGATACATGTTATCTTGACATTACTGAGGAGCAGATTAATAAACTTGAGCGAATCCAGAATTTGTGTATACGATTCGTATTTGAACTTCGCAAATACGATCATATCTCTGAATTCCGTAAAAAACTCAAGTGGCTCCCAATTTGTTTTCGCAGGAATACGCATATTCTCAACTTACTTTACTCTATTCTATTTAACCCTGTTGCACCTGCTTATCTAAAGCAAAGATTTCAATTTCTTACTGATTCCCATGAACGCAGTCTTCGTTCTGAGGAGAGCTTACTTCTTGAAATTCCTTCTCACTCCTCTTCCTTTTATACTAAATCTTTCACTGTTCAAGCTTCTCGACTTTGGAATTCTTTACCCTTGAATATTAGACGTGTACAATCGCTTTCTACTTTTAAAAATGCTGTCAGGAAGCATTTTCTTGATACTCAACGTGAATAAATATATATATAGGTATGTATGTATGTATGTATGTATGTATCTGTCTATGTATGTTTATATGTATGTATGTATGTATTTATGTGTATATGTGTTTAAGTAAATATATATATAAGTTTATGTCACAATTTGTACACCTACACCGACACAATACCATCTCCTCTGCCCCAGGTTGCCTGGAAGAGATCGCTTTTCAGCGATAAGGCCGCCCTTTGTACCTTATGATATTTTGTAAAAAATCTGATATGTATTATTTCTGTTTTGGTGTACAATAAAGTGTATTGTTATGTTATGTTATGTTATGATCAAGTCTCATGTCAAATAATGTCCTTCATATTTATGTACTATAAATTAATCATCATCATTTTCAAGCGATGGAAGTCCACTGCTGGACATAGGTCTCTTGCAAGGTCTTCCATCTTTCGCGAACTAGCGCTGCTTGCATTCGGCGGTTGCCAGCAACTCGTTCTAGTGGGGGGGGGGGGTCTTCCAACGCTGCGCTTACTGGTTCGAGGTTGGCATTCTAACATGTTTGGGATCCCATCCATCGGTTTTTACATCGGTTTTTCGAACTATGTGACCCGCCCATTTTGCGATACCTTGTGCTATGTCGGTAGTTTTGGTTCTTCTACGTATCTTCTCATTCCTGAGGATTGCTGAGATTCCTGATTCCGCGTAGAGGGACTTCAACACACACATCAGACAGACAGCACAGCTCTCTCCATCGCACGTTAGTGAGGCCGCACACCGCCGCCACACGCTACACTCAACATACATTTACGGCGCCACAATTACTGCGATACAATTTAAGCGGCCACAAATGTGTCGTGTGTGCGCACATTGGAAGCACAATTGTAGCGTGGCACTAACAACAGAAGTCAGAATGTCGACATCATCATCTGACGATGACGATTTTTTGATGTGGCTATTAATGAGAAAAAAAAGACGTTATTGGGTTCACCCGTTTAATCAAAATTGTACAGTTTACAGAAATTTCAAAATTGCGCAAGAATTACGATTCGACGAAGAAAAGTTCCGTTTATATTATAAATTTAGTTCAATCAAATCAAATTGTTCAATAAATTATAAATTGTTCAATTAATCAGTTCAATAAATTTATTCAAACAGGATTTTTTTCAATCTCTGCAATAAATTCAACATCTTCGCGCTTCTTTCATTTTCGCGCGTTTTTATTCTATTCGCGCCACATAAAACGAACGTGTTCGATCTTGAATTCGTGTGGCGTGGCAGACATCTTGCCACAAACCGCACCTACTACAAATGTGTCCTTGATGTGCGGGTTTACATACAAATATAGGGGGTCGATAAATGTATCGCGTTTCAAATGTGGCGCTACAATTATCGTAATACAAATGTAGCTGTAGTGTGCGGCCTCACTAAGTGATCCTGAGCCTTCTCATGAGGCTCATAGTTAGCAACCATGTTTCTGCTCCGTATATCATCTGGCAACACGTACTGTACATTGGTCTACACTTTTGAGTGCAGAGTTTTCAACTATTACCGGCTGGCTGAACATGGCTATTAGACATGACGTCTTGCAGTACCAGTACCTACTTCATTTTAAGGTCACTTACTTAGTATTATTCAAGTAACTTTAAAGTCTTAGTAAACTTCTTTAGGAGCATTAGGCAAAATTTGAGCGACCCCGCCAACGCGTCGCCCGGTGAGTACTTGGATGTGTGACCGCCTGGGAACGCCGCGTGACGTTGACTTTTTTTTCAATTAGTTTTTTAATTATGATACCGCCTACTTTGTCAAATAGTTTGCCAAAGAAGTTTCACTTCTGACACGCAATGTTTTTATATTATTAAAAAAGAATATGCTACGTCATTGCCGAGGCTATATTTACCGGGATAAAACGAGAGCCGAAATCTACTGTATACACGCGAAACAGCTTAAGAAAAGCTAGCGTTATAAATTCAATTTTCAGAATTCAGCCTATGATAATATTGAAATTTATTAAAACACCACAAAACATTCTTTATTACGTGATTAGAACGAGACAAATAACGAAGTTAAGCGAAATAAAACGGAAAGCAATTCGCGTAATGTTCGACGGTTCGTCGCGAATAATATATTAACATCACATTAAATTGTATCTCCGGTGACGCCCTCACGGCGCCCGCGGGTGTCGTCAATGTATCGACGGTAATTATTATTGAACGGATATAGACTACTTGGAAATGTTTTATAGGCGACGAGACGAGTAGGACACGACAGTCATATACGTTTTTTTTTTTCATACAACTATGTTGACAAATTAACGTACGGCTCACCTGGTGGTAAGCGATTATCGTGGCCGTGATAGACGCCTGCACACCAGCATCACTGCCGACCCTACCCTCAATCCCCCCCAGAAGATCAGGTTACCTCACTCACCCCAGGCACACAACACTGCTTGAGAGCAGTATTATTTAGCCGTGATCTTCCGTAAGGTATTTCCCCAGTCGGGCTGATTCAGATTTTTCTCCATATATTGCAGTTCCGATTCTCTGGCCAAAAAAATCGCAAGCTCGTCCAGTTAGAATGTCACATTTTAAATGTAATATTGCAAAATGTAATATTCTTCTCTATAAATTAACACTTAACGAGTGTTTTACCGAGGTTTTTTCCTTCAAGTGTCTAGATTACACCATAATTTATTCAAATTATTAAATTGTTTTTTAATACTATAAAAAAATTATTTTAGGTGATATACCGGCATTTTAGACGGCGCGCCTATGGCGTAACGACCTCGCGGAGTACTATTTGCAGCGTTAAAATAAATTATAAATAATAGAGATAGAGTTCTGGGAGTCGGAACTTTCTTATTGAAAATTTCTTCTTCTTTCAGGATCTTTTTTTAAAATTTCTTAAATATGTTTATTTTAGAAATTATTAACGAAAAACTAAATACCTTCTTTTTTCTTATTTTGTTAATAACAATCGCAATTTTTGATGTGCTAATAAACCTTTAAAAACATTTTTTTAGACATCATTCCGAATCGAATGAGCTATCGCCCATATTTTTAGGAGCCTTATTTCTACTTAACACGTTTTTGAACTTGTTGACTAGACTATTACCGATATTAGAATTTTAAAAACCCGTCAAGTGGTCGTGTCGAAATCGTTATGTGTAAAAGGGTAACGTTAGGCGTAGTCTAATGTCGTAAACGTTGACGTTTACGTTATGGGCAATAAGGTTAGTGGTTCTTTGCATAATACCTCTACCCGTAGCAGTTGCATCGAATTTTACAGTTGCTTAGTTTTATTTTCGTAGTTCTACGGTTTCATCGGTAATAATAATTTTATTATTTCAAGTAATGCATGTATGAATAGATTTTCCTGTTATATTTAGGCTTTGATGTATGTCTATCTGTTCGTAATTTAAGATATGAGGATGACTGATACATAGTATCAGTTTTAACTACACTAAGAAAAAATCTAGACATTTAAATACAACATCAAAAACCTACTAAGGAAATCTTAAAGACAAAAATATAAAACCAGGTTCTAAACAAGAAACATTATAATATTGTGACCAAATTTTTTTTTCAGCGTTCATTTTTTTCCACGATTGGTACTAAGACTAACCATTACGAGTGCAAGGCTGTTCGCCATTTTTGATAAATTAATATTTATAATATTGATACTTAGTTACTTTTAGAATTTTGGTAATCGGTGGACTAATCTAATAAATATTATTAAATATATCCGAACTAAACATAACGCAAATTAAATAATTCTAAATGATAATTTAGAAAACGTTTTAACAGCCAACTTGTCCTGCTGTAAAAATTATATTTTTCTCAACAGAAAGGTTTTTCTTTTCTCCTATTACAGAAGAAGATTGAAATATAGTCTGCCTATCCAATATCTATGTAGAATTTATTATATCACGTAAATTAATAACGTTTTGTCCGCTAATTATACAACAATGTATCATTACAAAGCATTCTTAAAAGTACTTGATTTTACTATATTAAGGTGTTTGAAAGGGTATGTTAAACTACATATACTTATTGTGCAAAACATGTCAAAGATCTTTTACAAAAATAAGTTTCCGCAAAAACGGAGACATACGGCTGACTGCGAACAAATTTACCGTTTCATTTAACAAGCAACAGCAATATTTGAACAATCCTCCCCGAGTACAAATAATAATCTCGTTATTAGCCCCCCACAATGAGCGTTTAAAATAAAATTCACTCAAAAGCACAACCCTTGTTCCAAAACAAAGGAAAAATCAAAAACTAAATCGTCCCATATTCATATTACAAAACAATTTAAAGTCGACTTAATTTTTATTGAAAATAAGACTCAAAATAGAATCACGCATTTGAAATACTCAAAAAATACTTTCGTTTCAATGTAAAAGCAAATGAATAAATGCTAAATTGATTTAAAACTGTATTCCCTAATAATAAAAATCAATTTTGTATATCATACACAGAGATGTAGTAACATTAGGGTCACATAAAGCCGTAGGCCTATTTGTGTCGGTTTCACACTTACAACAATAGTGTCATGATTCCTGATCCCGGATTATCCCGAAACAAGGCCGGGATTAGGTGGGTTGCGGCAAACAAATGGGCTAACGATGGAACAAGTGTAATATGTCGCATAACTAATTGTGTTTCAATATCAAATTGTTTTTTTAATTGCCATTCGAGATATTGTCGTTAAAACAATTTAAAGGTAACGTATAAGGTAAGTACGGTGTAAAATTGTCGTTATGCATATAAATTGAGGTAAGGCACAGCAGGAAATATCTTATAGCCTGCAGTAACCCAACTGGTTAAATACGTCAACCTTACAGAAGGTGATAGATCAATATAGCTTTCAAATAATGTTGTGTTAATATGGTAAATAAGGTAGCCAGAGCCAGAGCTGCTAGTGATGTACTGTATTGACAGCAGAAGTAAGATCGGCAACTACTGACTAAAAAGAAGTTATTTCGCAAATAAAATATCGCTAAAATGCACCTAAAAAAAGCTTCGCTTATATTAAAGAATATATTATTTAGGTAATGACAATCTATTATGTGTAAAGAGCTTAGTTTTCTCAATAAGATATCTATAAACGCAATAAATTATAGAAACTAATTATTTTTTTGTTTGAAAATCAACTGCACCTTTGTAAGAGATATGGCAGACGAGAAAATCCGCAAATATAACGCAACAAAGAGAACATTACCGTAACATTATATCATAAGCTCAAAGACGAGACGAGCGGATCCAGGTAATTACTATTGTATTGTACGAGATTAATTAATCACCATCAACAATGGGATTACAATTGTATCACTAAACGCACCACGACACGTGATATGATGAATAGTGCATGATTAAGACGATGTTAGGACCGAACGTGGTTGGTAATAAAGCCGGTAAAATGAATTAGCTTACAGCTTTACCGTTTTACCTAAAATATAACCAGAAAGTCCTATAGAATCAAGTGTTCATAGCGACCGTGAAAGCATAATAACTTATACAGAAAAAGATGAACTTTGGATTTGACGATTAGTTTTGTGTAAATATTATACCAGCATTTACCACTTTCTGTGAAAAACGTCATAATATACTTTTATACGTATTATTATTATATACTACGTTATACATATTTCAATCGTTGAGATGAAAATACTAACAAAAAGGTTTGTGCACAAAATCATTATTTCACAACAGATATAAAAGAGTTATGCAGCAAAGACAATTTTAAAATTAAATAGATAGGTAGACATTTTGATTAGCCCAATCAAGTCAATAAACATAATCTTTGGACAAATGTATGATAGCTGTAAAAAGCTTACACACATTTATAGTTTGAACACATCTCTACCGCATTAAAACTTAAAACCCAAAATTAAAAATTGCAATACTCAAGTAGGCTTTAAAAACACTTTTAAATCGTCATTTTACAAATTAAAATTACATTTGTTTTATTTATTTATTTTATTTTATTTATTTATACTTTATTGTACACCACAACTACATTTTAACATTAAACACATTTAAAGATATTTACAGACTGTGAAGTACAATGGGCGGTCTTATGGCTATTTAGCCATTTCTTCCAGACAACCCATATATTATATAACCA
The DNA here is from genome assembly GCA_905220545.2 of Melitaea athalia. NCBI lineage: Eukaryota > Metazoa > Arthropoda > Insecta > Lepidoptera > Nymphalidae > Melitaea > Melitaea athalia. Next base: position 4,625,426 of record HG992179.1, read on the forward strand.
ACCCATATATATTTCACTAATTATAGTTAAATGTGAATGCAGATTCTGTAGAAATGAATCAGTGTAAAACTCCGGGGTTACTGTTTAAAAAAAAACTGTGTTTTATTATAAACTAGCGACCCACCCCGGCTTCGCACGGTTGCAAAAACTATCAGTGTTTCTCTACTATATTATACATGTGTTATGCATATAAACCTTCCTCTGGAATCACTCTATTTACTAAAGAAAACCGCATCAAAATCCGTTTCGTAGTTTTAAAGATCTAAGCATACCTACATAGGGACAGACAGACAGCGGGAAGCGACTTTGTTTTATAATATGTATTGATGTAGTCATGTCTTGAAATTACTATGTACTATTTCAAGACTAGTACTAAAAATGGTTTGCAGGGTTTTTATGTCGAAATTCACCCTATGACCCTATCACTAATTTCAGATACCACTGACACCCATCCGTCTGACTGTCTTTAATACTGTTGAATCCTAATAAATAGCCATTTAAAACTGAAATTCACAGCGCATACTAATGAAGGGAAATGGAATGGGAAGAAGGGGTAACGATAGCTTCTAGGTCAATCACTTGTTGGATAAAACGCAATAGTAAAGTCTCATCTATTTTCAGTAAGAGTTTTACATTATTTTGACCAACCTATATTATATAACATATTTATTATATAAAATATGAACTCTTATCGGACAGAAGAAACAAAAAACATCAAAACAGCGATATTAATGAGACTAGCGCATCTTTTCCCTGTTCGGTGTGTGGTAGAGTCTGCCGCACCCGTATCGGCTTGTACAGCCATCAGAAAAAGTGCTCTTCAGGCACTGCTTAAATCGTCTGGAACAGACGTAAAAGCCTATGTTGTATATTATATAAACAACTATCAATTTCCCACAGCAAAAATGTATCAAATTTTTTTTATTTTATATTGTACAATTAATTTCATATAAATTTTGTGTAATTATGACTAAACTAACGCTTCATACTCTACAGCTCTCTGTAGGATGGTAATTCTGTAACGAGGCTTTATTTATTTACTTAAAATAAAAACACAATCACTCCGACTATGACAAGTATTATCAGTATGGTCTAAACCAACATTTCTCATGAACAGAGACCGAACCTATGACCATCAGTGTCAAGGATCAGTTATTATAACATCTGCCCCACTCATCACGACTATTTAACTCTCTATTCTACTCGTTTATACTATAAATAAATGTACAAAAGTCATTTCAAGTAAACATTACAATGAAATATGTAAAATGAATGACTTCCGTAAATGTCTAGACTTAAAATCAGAATCTCTAACCGCCATTAGCAAAAATCACAAAAAGGTTATTCAACATTTCAACGTGCCCAGTAAAGGAAAACCAATTCAAGCTCCAAACAAACCTATTGTATTTATTACACCAGAAAGAACCCAAAATAAAGTATCGCCGATTTCCATTACAGGCTGTCTGCTGAAACCGCTAACGATCTCAGGGTGGGGTTCTCTATCTTTTTTATCTTTACGAAATTTATATAAGGCTATCTCTTTTGCACCCTAGTGTGAAATCAGTCCTACAAATTAAATCCCGCCTCAGATTATTACATAGCTCAGTGACTGTTCATAAATAACCCGCAGGGTGGAACGCGAAAATGTACTGAGCGTTCCCGTCCTGGAGTCAATAATTTGAATGTGGAAATGGGTTCTTTTTTGCTTATGCTATTCATTATATTTAATTTTGAAAATCGAACATCAAATTCAAATCCAAATTAATTTTTATTTTTTAATCGAAAGTGATAATTTAATTTAATTAAAAAACAAAATTATCAATACTATGCTTTGTATACTAGCACAGAAAAATTATATCTACTATTCAAAAAACAAACCATTTCGAATAATAATGACGTAAAATTTTTTTTTATTCCATTCAAAGCACGTTTGTAACTGAAAAATATTATATGGAGCCCAATCCATATGAACACTTCCGTTAAAAAAAAAAGTACTCAAATGGCCAGTGACACCGAATCCAAATTACGAAGCGCTACGAATTTCGAAATTCAAATTGTACCGAGGATTTGGGGCGTGCATTCCTGTGCGACGCGACTGCGTTATATTATGCCTGTGATTTATTGCATTGGATTCTCTTCGGTAATTAGTGCGTGCCTCTCCGTGAGCCCGGTGATGCTGTGGATCTAATAAATTGTTTATTTACCCTTTTGTTTATCTTTATTTCTGTTGCGCTTGACTTGTTTTGGTCTAAATGATTTTGAAGCAAGATTAAGTCATGGATTGCTTTTCAAAAATATAGCAATAACAAAACCACTTTTCAGTTAATCTAATGCCAGCTTAAGTAGCTTGTATTTTTACTGATGACGTCTTTGTTTATTTATATATTAGCAATATCATGAGTGTGAATTATAATTTGATAAATTTTCTAACATTGTAACTTAAATTATTTAAATATTGTATATATACTAGCTTTATTCATTTACAAAAGCATTACTACTTTATTTATACTAAAGGCAGATGTGACGCTTCAAGAGTAAAGTTTACCGGCCAGTATTACTCTTAAAATTATACTATGTGGTTGCGAGCATCATTAGGTAAAATAAAATGGGCATAATGTTACATGTCTAACAGAGATCGCTCTTTTAGCGATAATACCCGCCTTTGTACATCTTCCTCTAATTGTACTTTTTTGCTTTTGTATTTTTAATGATACGTATACAATAAAGACTATTATTGTTATTACCCTGATTAGACCTATATCAAGAAAATTAAAGTACCATTCGTCGCAAAATTTTAAAACAAACTTTATTAAAAATATTACACGTTGTAAAAATTTGAAAAAGAATATTTATAATTTTTAATTAAACCAAATACAATACCGACAGTTAACAGTCGTCGTCACCGGCCCCAACGGATCCCGGATTGAGTTTAATCGGACGACCGGAACGGCCATTAATAACGGCTCTGTTAATTGAACTCCTAGATGCTGGTTATATTTCAAATTTAGAACACGGATAAACAAATTATTGTTCACAGATAACAATGTAATATTTCATTTTTAATTGCTTTTAAGCTTACTTAGTAATGCACAGTGGCGGATTTACAAATTTGCCGTAAATAGGCTATTTCAATTTATGCCGCCCCTAGTGACCTCTGAAACTCTATACTCTATTTCCTACCAGAAGTATAGTCATGGTGCGGATCCAGCCCTCAAAAAGGCTGTGGTCACATTAACCGAAAAAACGGCCAAGTGCTAGTCGCAATTATTTCGGCTGAACTTTTTTTTAGTTACCCATTGTTGTAGAAAGGATGTGGGCATGTCCTTTCATTTTCTGGATCGATTTAATAATGTTATTAAAATAAAATTTAAGCAAAATTTGCCGCTCACTAAAATTTACCGCCCTAGCTCCAACCTACTCAGCCTACTAGTAACTGGCAACGCAAATTCTAAGTCTAGAGGTCTCCACTCCAGGACATGTCTGTTCCAACAGCCATTGGTCCTACGACACAAGTGACAGCCCACTGCCACTTCAACTCGCTAATACGACAAACTTTGACTCCGGGTTGTCTTATCTTGCTAACAGTTAATCGCATGAAGTATAAACTATCCCAATGCTTTCTGAAATTTTATACTTCTAATAGATCCATTAACTTTATTGCATATCTATAATAACATTATAAAGCTGAAAAACGTGTTTCTTTGTTTAAACGCGCTTATCCCAGGAACTACTGCTTCGTATTAAAAAATTCTTTTTGTGTTGGATGTTCGAGGAATGCTATTTTCATAAATATTTTAGTACATTTTTTTTCTTAAATTAACGCATATGAAGCGGCGGGACAGCTAGTAACTACATATAATATACAGTAAATTGTTAACTCGAACACATTATCTATTTTTATTAATCATTTCCATGTAGGTATCAGTACAACACAATTAATGTATGATATAAAACTGGATTTGTATAATTATATAAAACTACATCATCACACATAGTCATCGAAAAATAAAACGTAAAAAATTTAATTTCACAGTTTCCGTCGATTTTCAATCAACACTAACACGCTACTTCGATATATACAGAGTTATATAGTTCAGGATGCGAGGACGAGGCAAAAAATCCCTTTCAGCTATCATTATGTGATTGCGCGCAGGTGTGTACGCGGCGGAGTGGATTACAGACGCGACGGGACTGCTAAAATGTATGTATGTGGACAAAATTATTTATTTATTTAAATTTTAATAATTTATTAATTTGCATTAAGGCTAGTTTATATTATAAATACAAAGGGTATACTGCTGCTTATATTTTTAAGGATAATAATTATTTACCCAATCAAAAAAAAACTTTTATTATAACCTATCATATATTAATCACTAACTGACCTGACAGAGGTCTTACACATTGTTTTCTAAATTTTTATTCCATAAGAAGCTTCAAGATAGCAAAGTTGGAAAATAGTTATGGAAAATAGGGAAAAATAGTTGGCTAGAATTGATCTAACCGTTATTAAGTTTTGGCGCCTAACGACACATTTAGCGATTAATTTTCTAGTAGGTTTTCAATTCGACTGTATTTTTTTGTGTTTCCTAATAACTTATTACTGAGTGTAACGATTATGATGATTCTTTTTATATTCGAAAGCTGGCACTCTTAAAAACACTACTCTTACCCCTTATACACCAATCAAGCGAACTGTCCTTGATTGGTCAAGTATACCTGTTACCTGTAAATTGTATAATATAACGATAAGGAAAGTCCTGTTTATGAATGACACATATACATATTTTGGGGCTTCATAAGGGGTTTTTTTGTGAAACTGTGATCCAAGTGAAACAAACAGTAAAGATTTTTTGTAAAATTACTATGCACTTTTCGATCTAGGGTACTTTTAACAAGACATCTCTTGTTAAACGAATCAATGGCGATTAGAGTTTAGTTTATACTTACATCAATATGTAATCGGCCAATATAATAATAATATACACTAGCCGTGCCCGCGATTTTATCCTCGTGGAATTTAAAAAAAAATATTTTTCAGTTCGCAGAAAAAAAAAAGTAGTCTAAGTTACCTACTCCTTATTACATCAGCTATCTGCCAGTAAAAGTTCCGTCAAAATCAGTCTAGCCGATCGTGATCGATCGTGTGCCCGCGATTTTATCCGTGGAATTTAAAAAAAATATTTTTCAGTTCGCAGAAAAAAAAAGTAGTCTAAGTTACCTACTCCTTATTACATCAGCTATCTGCCAGTAAAAGTTCCGTCAAAATCAGTCTAGCCGTTTTAGAGATTAGCCGGAACAAAGAGACAGACAGACAGACAGATCGACAGACAGGCAAACAATAATTGTATAAAATGTTATTTTGGTATACCTATATACATATTCGTTCGCAGAAAGTTCAGTTCGCAGAAAAAAAAAGTAGTCTAAGTTACCTACTCCTTACTACATCAGCTATCTGCCAGTAAAAGTTCCGTCAAAATCAGTCTAGCCGTTTTAGAGATTAGCCGGAACAAAGAGACAGACAGACAGACAGATCGACAGACAGGCAAACAATAATTGTATAAAATGTTATTTTGGTATACCTATATACATATTTTTTTAATGTTATAAGTCGACAAACAAGCGTACGGTTCACCTGATGGTAAGTGACTACGTGACTACCGTAGCCTATAGACGCCTGCAACACCTGAAGCATCGCAAGCGCGTTGCCGACCCTATCCCCAAGCCCCCAGGAGCTCTGGTCACCTTACTCACCAACAGGAACACAATACTGCTTGAAAACAGTTTTTTAAAATTATTTAGCTGTGGTCTTCTGTAAGGTCGAGGTACTACCCCAGTCGGGCTGCTCCATATTTTGAGCAGGAAATTTCCTGCTGTGCCCTACCTCAGTTAAACGAGATTTTGATATATGTACCGTGTATATAGTATGCATTTAGTAAAAAGCGGTTATTTTAATATTACAAACAGACACTTCAATTTTGTTTATTTGTATGGATTAGTTTCTTGTATTTAAATAAAATACGTTTTTGAAGCCTAATTATATTATGATAAGCTTTTCTCATTGCGTCAATAAGTGTAAGAAACAGAAACCAGTTTTGAGCGAAAGCAACATTTTACCGCTTCCGATCAGCATCGCTTCCCAATATAAATCATTTGCTGTCGCAGCGTATTGGATTAAGATTTCCAATGTATTGGATGAGAAGGTTTCATCTCGCGGAGTGACAGCCACGAATATATTGATAACGAAATTTCCCTGGAGTGACGCTTACTTTGTATGTACATATGTTATTACGACTGGTGTATGCTTGCTGTCTTATGTATAATACATATTTTAGTTATTAATTACTGGTCATTATTATGATATAATTGTCTTCGATATAAATGAAAAAAAAAACTTGGTTGATTCCGTTCAATTTTCTGGTGATCCTGAACTTTTTTATGAGATTCGGGTCCAATTAAGAAATTTATTTTATAAAAATATTAAATGACATTACACTATTTATTAAAAAAATACGTTTTGAATTTTTGATAAGAGCTTTTGCTTCTATTTCTTTCTCTAACCCCATTAAAATATCATTGTATCGGTAAAGAGGGTGTTTTTACATTTCACTGTGATAAACTTAAAAGCAACCACAGAGATATACATAAACGTTTGTGTCTTAAATATCCAGTTTCCTTATCTATACATATAAAAGAGATTTCCACCCATTGACTCATCACGATATCTCTGGAACCATTAGGCGTAGAGACTTGAAATTTGGTAGGAATATTCCTTTCGCCGAGTAGAGGTCAGCTAAGAACGGGTTTTACGAAACTCCACCCACAAGAGGGGGTTGCGGGGGTTAATAACATAAATGGCAAAACAACGTTTGCGGGGTCAGCTAGTATATTATATATATATGTATATATATACACTTAAATATCACTTCACGACTTTTAAAAGAAACAAAAAATACTAATTAAACAAGTATTAAACAAACAAAAAAAAACTTTATAACCACAGCAAAGTATGTAAAAAGCATAGAGTGCGTACATCCTTACCATATTTTTATGTTAATTTACAATTAGCTATCGTCTATCTAAGTTTACCTGAAAGAGATCGCTGTTTAGTGGTAAGGCCGCCTCTTGTGCATCTCTCCGTTTTCTTCTACGTAAAGGATTTACGAAGAAGTTTTTGGTGTACCATATAGAGTATTATCATAATTGTATTTTTTTTTTAATGTAACTAGGTTGGCAAACAAGCGTACGGCTCACCTGATGGTAAGACCGTAGCCTATAGACGCCTGCAACACCAGAAGCATCGCAAGCGCGTTGCCGACCCTATCCTCAATCCCCCCCAGGAGCTCTGGTCACCTTACTCACCAACAGGAACACAACACTGCTTAAAAACAGTATTATTTAGCTGTGGTCTTCTATAAGGTCGAGGTACTACCCCAGTCGGGCTGCTCCATATTTTGAGCAGGAAATTTCCTGCTGTGCCCTACCTCAGTTAAAGTATTTTCTTGCAAACGAAAACATAACCGACTCCAATTAATACCGATAAGTATTCCAAAGTTAAAAAATTATCAATTAAGTACGCTTTGTTAGAGATAAGTCAAAAAGTACTCGAAATATCTTAATCAGAACCGCATGACAAGTAACAGCTTTCAATTCAAAAACCATTGAAATCAGTATACCCAGTAAAGAGATATGAGGTAACACACATAAAATTTTATAGAAAATTATAGTAGTAGTTTAAAAGTATTCTTGAAAACATTTAATTGTGTATGTTTACACAAATGTCGGCCAATTATTAGTTCAGTTTGTTAAATATAAATATCTAAAATATTATATAAAGAAAAGTGTATGTATAAAACTATATAATCGTAAATCGGTTCCATGGTGTAATGGTTAGCACTCTGGACTTTGAATCCAGCGATCCGAGTTCAAATCTCGGTGGAACCTGATTTTTTTTTTATTAAATAACAAAGTGCTCTGCGTTTGTATTTTATAAAACATAATCTACGTTCTTAAATAATTAGGGTTTACCTAATAATTCATTGAGAAGTATTTTTGATGAAATAGAGTATAGCAGGAAATATGTTGATCAAAATATAGAGTAGCTTGACTGGGAAGTTAAATCAACCTTACAGAAACTGCTTTCAAGTAATGTTTTTCTGTGATTGCTAAGCAACCTGAGCTCCTGGAAAAGCAATATTGATACCAATATCAATTGGAGATAAGATGGGCAACGCGCTTCGGATATAGTTATATTAACTGCATATTATCAGGGTTTGGGGGTGGGTTATTGTTGTTTGCAATACAGACCACAGAAAGTGGTTTGCCACCCTAATGGTATATAACATAAAAAAGTAAATAAGTAATGTTTAAATCATTAATTAAAAAGCACTAAATGAGTAACTATTAAGCGTTTATCAATTTCTTCTGATAATAATAATTTGCATTCCAATACAGGGATAATTTCCAAAATTAGGTTTAAAATACAATCGTAAAATGACTCTACAAAATAAGTTTTAGTACAAACATTCAATATTCAATCCCTGGCTCCTGGCCTCTCTGGAGCTCCTGGGGGGATTGGGGATAGGGTCGGCAACGCGCTTGCGACGCTTCTGGTGTTGCAGGCGTCTATAGGCTACGGTAGTCACTTACCATCAGGTGAGCCGTACGCTTGTTTGTCGACTTAGTAACATAAAAAAAAAAAAAAAAATTCAATAATTTTGTGGATCTGTATTTTTAATTTTTACTATCATATACACTAGCTTTCAACCCGCGGCATTGCCCGTGAGATTACATGATTTTGGCTGTCCAATTTCTTCCGTTAAAATATAACTTTACATTATTCAGAGATAACATAGCATTCACCGGTGATTCACCGGTGGTCACCAGAGATTTTTGAAGTGAAACTTCTTTAGGATCGTTGTGATTTCAAACCGGATGCAACGGAAAAACGACAGGGAAGGGCCGCGCTGCACGCCGCGCTACTTTGTAAATCTATGTAAATAATTTTAAATTAGTTTGCCAAAGAAGTTTCACTTCTGACAGGTGGACTTTGTACACACACAATTTTTTAAAATCGAGCCAGTACAGCTTTTGAGTATATTCACTACAAGCAAACACAAAATTTAATAGTTACTCTTTATAATGTTAGTATCTATAGATGTCTAAAACTTTTAAAAAAGCTATTAATAGTGGTTAGAAGTATAGTGGTGAGTGTTTGAGAACAACTGCTTTAAGATAACTCCATCTTCGCCCTTTTTAACAGATTTCAAGAAAGGAGGTTTTCAAATCGATTGTATTTTTTTTGTGTAGTAGAGCTTTTCGATGTAAATTGAAATCTTTTATTTTTGTTTCAGTACAAACACAATTATTTGTTTGTATACTAATATATAAAGCTGAAGAGTTTATTTGTTTGGCTGTTTGTTTGTTTGTTTGTTTGTTTGAACGCGGTAATCTCTGGAACTACTGGGCCGATTTGAAAAATTATTTCAGTGTTAGATAGCCCATTTATCGAGGAAGACTATAGGCTATGTATCATCACGCTAAGACTAATAGGAGCGGAGTCTACGCCGACGAAGTCGCGCGCAGAAGCTAGTTCCATATAGGTATTTATTGGTAGAGTCGTCCTTAGACAAAAATTATAAAAAAGATGATAAAATAATTTAGGTTCCACCGAGATTTGAACTCGGATCGCTGGATTCAGAGTCCAGAGTGCTAACCGTTACACCATGGAACCGACTGTCTGGATCTCTCAATAATTAGATACGTTTGCTATTAAAACTTAGTAGGCGTTGAAATAAATAAAAAAACTTGCATAAAAAAAACTTTAAAAGTGCAAAAGACGGATTAATCGGATTTACCTTGTAGTTATAGCTATTTGTCTTATAACTGTGATCGAATTATTATTAATATTTGGAGTAATCCATGGTAAACGGTGTTGGTGTTACGCTAATACTACATACTATTTGTTTACCCAAATAAAGAGAAAAAAAGACACCATTTTAATGTAATTTTCAATATTACATTTCTCACTTAATTTGCTAACTTTGTTTATAAGATTAGGTCGGCAAACAAGCGTACGCGGTACGGCCCACCTGACGGTAAATGGTTACCATAGCCTATAGACGCCTGCGGCACCAGAAGCATCAGAAGGGCCTTGCCGACTCAACTCCTGATCGCGCCCAAGAGCTCTGGCATATCTTGCTCTGGCATTCTTTATATTTAAACAACAAAAAAAAACAACAAAATAAAGAAATCTTTATTGTTAAAACAACAAAATAAAGAAATCTTTATTTTGTTGTTTTTATATATAAATTATTGATTGCATGTAGCTTTCTCACATATGTATAACTGTTATACCTAGATGCCTGATGATGATCAAATAAATTATCGAAACTTCGCATAATTTGCAATTAGTGGTTTGATTAGCACCTTGTATGTCCACTTTCCTGCGAACTGTAAAAATACTTATAATGAATGGACAAATAATAATCAAAATTATACTTTTGTCAGTAGTAATGTCTTATCAAACTGTTTACATTCTTTATGTTTACACAACTGTCGATTGTAGCGGTTCTAGGTGTAGTGGAGAGAATTGAAACTTGATGTTGACTTATTTGCTCCAAGATAGGTAATCTTGACATTTTTGACATTGACTATGACGAATTTCCACGAAAAACTACGTCGCAGGCCTTAGTTTTTTTATATAACTAGGTCGGCAAACAAGCGCACGGCTCACCTGATGGTAAGCGATTACCGTAGCTTATAGACGCCTACAACACCAGAAGCATCGCAAACGCTTTGTCCGACCCTATCCCCAATTCCCCCCCCCCCCTGCTTGAAAGCAGTATTATTTAGCTGTGATCTTCTGTAAGGTTGAGATACTACCCCAGTTGGGCTGCTCCATATTTTGAGCAGAAAATTTGCTGCTGTGCCCTACCTTAGTTAAAAAGTTTCAGAGTATTGTTTGCAGCATATTATTTGTAGGCGCCTGCGTATTGCTCTTCCTTTTGTTCGTCGCAGCCAGTACTGATATCTTACTCCCGTGTCGACAAGAAAGCGTGTTTTGGTGTCTCGCTTGAAGATACAGAGGCGGTTAGTGACATTGTGGATACCGACGTCCGCCACCGTCGATGTGGAAGTTAGATTAATGTTTAACAATGCTTGGTAAGAAAGAAGTTCTCCTATAACAGGGTGATTTGCAACGTTTTGCCTTGTCACAGAAACGGTAATGATATCTGTATTCCATGTCGGATCACCGATCATTTTTGCTGCTCTGGCGTGATGAATTTGAATTTGAATTTGAATTTGAATTTGATGATGCTGTCTAGATCACCCGCGTAGCTCAGCTATCTCCAGCATTTCAAGTTGAGCGCAGATAACTGTGTTTTCGAAGTTGTTGATACTGCTGCTATTGTAGTAGGTCCTTCACTTGTGCTTTCTTGAGCCACTTTCTTGTCTAGGGTCAAATGACAATAGTGACCAGCGTGAAGTATATAAAACACAAGACAAGTATATGAAAGTTACACGATAATTAATAAATTTGCAAAGTACTTATCTCAATTAATAAATAGATAAGACTAAATTATATTAATCAGTAACGCGGTTCCATGGTGTAATGGTTAGCACTCTGGACTTTGAATCCAGCGATCCGAGTTCAAATCTCGGTGGAACCTGTTTTTTTGTCAATATATTTTTTTTAAAATTCATGACACTTAGCTCCATCCCTCGATAATCTGTGCAATGTAAAACTATTTTTATCCTATTAAGGTATTAAGTATAAACAAATTAAATCTAGACTTATCTCGATCTAACATTAAAATTATCTCACTCTTTACTTTGATAACCAAAAAGAATTCACCATGATATAACTTACCATATATTTGCAATCCAGAGGCGATAGCCAAGCGAGTGGCAGTAAGTAATTCATGAAATAAAATTTTTAAATTGAAAGTTAAGTTAGACATATCGTGAACATCTGAAACGTCGCTGAAATCACGTATAATTATGGAAATAGGTAATGCGTATTTGACGATAAGCGATTGATTAGCAATTATGATCATTATTGTAGAGTAGACAAAAAAATTGTTCAATTTTAGCTTATAGGCTTATCGATACTAATCATTTTTACATTTAATTTGTTTTCTTAATTTGAAAAATATAAACACAATAAATATAAATGCAATCGTATTTTCAGCCTTTTCTTTTAAAATCGGTTGAGCACAGCAATCGTCCCAATATCCACGTACAAGTAAATATTTTATTAAAGGCCAAGTGCAACATCATCAGTCTTCTCCGTAATATCGTGTCGCCGCGGACATCTGAACAAATCGTTGTACGAGTTCTGTAAAGGGGTACAACATAGGGTTTGATTGTGGAGGGAAGTCGGGGGACGAAACTGTTTCGTTTTATTGTTATTGAAAATTTTTATCATTTGATTACATCATTGTTAAACGTAAATACTTTTTATATAACCTTTTTTCATTGTGTAATGAACTAGACATTAAATTTATAGTTCAAAAAAATATATTTCCCATGTGTAAAGCAAGCTTATGCTAATTATTTTTTTTTTTTTAATGGTAGAGTCAAACTACATTTCAATGTTTTGATGAAAACCATTTTAATTATATTTAGATCACCTAAATTTAAAATTTTAATGATTTTGAGGATGATGGTACGTCATCTCATAGAAGCTGTACCCGCGACTTCGTCCGCGTGGAATTTAACAAAAAAGTTAAAAAAAAGTTCGATAAAATGATCTTTGATATTCTTTGATTTCCTTTAATAGCATGAGCAGGCGGTCGAGCAATGCGGGGCAGAGGGGATGGACTCGCCCGCGCCGTTATAGGCATCTCAAGGAAAGAACGCTCAACGCTGGCTCGCAAACATTAAATGTTTCGCTGCTACTTACTTCTAACGACGATATCTCAAAAACTATTTATCCGATTAATATAGTGTAAAGAGCAATTTTAATCTGCATTAAATGCCTAAGCTAAATAACATATTCATTTGGATAAGGATTAATACTGAACTAAAGAAAATATCTTTAAAAATAACGTAATGTTTTTAATTAAAAATTTGAACATAAAAGTGGTTATTGTAAGTCAACCCTAAGAGATAGAGATATGCTATCGCGGACTTTTTTGTAGCATTTTTATAGATTTTGAATTCGCTAGTACATTATAAAACGATATCTTTGCTAGTTTACGCAGCGTTCGCGTGGAAAGGTCCCCGTTGGCGAGATTTTTTGCGACCTCTTCAACATTTATCGCCATATTTCTGCTAATTTACATCAAAACATAATAAATTATATACCTAAACCTTCCTCAAGAATCACTCTTTCTATTGTTGAAAACCGTATAAAAATCCGTTACGTAGTTTTCGAGTTTATCGCGTTCAGACAGACAGACAGGAGGACAGAAAGACGCGGCCGGGGGACTTATTTTTATAATAAGTATAGATAGATAATACTTTAATTTTATCGTAGAAAATAATTTTAAAAAATTAATTTCCAAATTCAGAAGAAGAAAGAAAATAATTAAAGTTTTTTGTGATATTTTAAGAATACGAAATCTTTTTCTACATGCGTTTTGTTCCACGGTGTTTTAATTTAAAACTCTGATAAGTTTTTAGCAATTCTGGCTTCCAGAAGCACCTGTAACGTTCATTTTCCATTTTCAAATAACATGCACATTTTTGTGGATGGTGTGAGCGCTTCTTATAAAATGTGACTATAATTTTTAATTAATTAAATATGTATTTTTAGGAACAAGAAGTGGTAAAAGATTAAAATAAAAATAAATAATGAGAAGATTATAAAGTAAAATTAAGATTAAATCTCTAAGATTATACTATTAAATGTTCTTTCTTAGACAATATAAAACTTTAATAAACATCACCGCTTTTAGTTTTTCACGAAAGAGGTTTTACGCCAGACGAAAAACAAATGACAGAGTGCGAAACACGAAGAAAAAAAATAACAAAATGCGTTCAGGTCCGAACCATTTGTCGTCGTAGATTACGTTTGAAATGAAAAGTGGGTAGTTCGAGAAGTTTTTTCATACTTGTCGCTCGTAAATACTTGTCAACCCTTGACTGATTTGCATGCTTCTGTTCATTTCTATTTATTTAACTTGGTAAAGGTTTAAAGAAAGGTTCTTTTTTTTTCAAATTTTTTAACTGAACAGTGCATAATTGACTTAATGATTAAAATTTCATAAAATTGAAATGAAATAAATTCTTGTGTGTTATTTTTAATTATGTACTATGTTGCGTAAAAATTTATTACTTTTAGATTTTTGAAGTGAAACTTCTTTAGAATCGTTGTGATTTCAAACCGGATGCAACGGCAAAAAGACAGGGAAGGACGGGCCGCGCTCCAAGCCGCTAATTTTAAATTAGTTTTTTTTTATTAGTTTTCCATAGAAGTTTCACTTTTATCGTGTGTGAATCGCACACACGATATTTTGTTGATTTTTAGATTTTTTGTTCTTTTTTTTGATACCGGAAATGAAAAAACTTAGAAAACATTAATTACCTACATAGATCATGCAATGACTTATTTTTGAATTTAATTTGTGCCTCAGCTATAGTAGGTACGCCGTGTTAGAGCAACGCTTATAGCGCTGGATTGCGGCTGCTGCACTGGCGTTGCGGATTCGATCCCCGTAGATGGCATACCCCGTAGATGGTTTGTCGTGGTCTGGGTGCTTGTACATTGTGCGTTTCTGGACCGTGAACTGTGATTTAAAGAAGCGATTCTTAAAGTCAGTGGCGTAGCGTGGTTGTCGGCCGCCCGGGGCGGAAAAAAATTTTGCCGCCCCCTTATTTAGGTATTTCAATTTAATGTACCTATACTATACATTCAGCCAAAAAAGTATCGGGAATTGATTATTTGTTTATGGTTCCAAATTAAAAAAATTTTTTTGTTAGTGTGGCGCAACTGTTTTCCATTTTGGCGCCGATTTTGAGTTGCATCTGTTATTTATATTAAATACAGTGCTGTTTTTAGTTACCTATATCATATCTAGTCTGTATTGCGAATTTCGTATAATTATGGACAAACACATCGAACAAAGAGTTTGTCTTAAATTTTGCATCGCCATTGGAACTTCGTGTTTGGAGACAATGAAAATGTTACAGAAGGCTTACGGTGAATTTACTTTATCAAAAACTCGTGCTTATGCGTGGTACAAAAATGTCAAAAGCGGTCGAGATGTGATGGAAGATTTGCCTCGCTCTGGTTTTTTTTTTTTTTTTTTATAGTTAGATAGGCTTGCGTTTGACCACTATTCCACCTGATCTTAAGTGAGAATGCGGTCTAGGATGGAGCACGCTTGCGTAGAAGTAGCCTATTCACTCGCGTCTTGAAGATACCCAGATTGTAACTTTCCGGAAACACAGATGCCGGCAGAGAGTTCCACTCCTTGGCCGTACGCATCAAGAAAGTACTAGCGAATCGCTTAGTGCGTATGTTGGGAATGTCGACCGTATAAGGGTGGCGTAACGCCGACTGTCTGGTTGTACGGAGATGGAAGGGGCAGGGGGGAACAAGGTCGTGGAGTTCCTGCGCACACTCTCCGAAGTGTATCCGATAAAAAACCGACAGGCCGGCCACCCTGCGCCGATGATCTAAGCTTTGTAGCTTAGCAGCGACCAGTCTATCATCACCGATAAGCCTCTTGGCTCGCCTCTCAATTGACTCGAGAAGCTCCAGCTGGTACTTGGCTGAGACATCCCAGAGATGAGAGCAGTACTCCATGCATGATCGAACTTGAGCTTGGTATAGCTTTAAAAGCTGTTCCGGAGTGAAGTACTGTCTCACCTTCGAGAGGACGCCTAGTTTTTTGGCAGCTGTCTGGACCTTTGCTTCTATATATGAGCCAAAATTGAGGGTAGGTGTTAAAGTAATGCCAAGAAGCTCCAGATGGCCGGCTATAGGCACGGGTACACCTCGGAAAGAGGGAGTCAGGTGGAAAGGACTCCGCTTTGCAGAGAAGAGACACGCCTGGGTCTTAGAGGCGTTGAACTTGACCAGGTTAGCGTCACCCCAGTCAGAGACAGCTTTAAGGGACAAGTTCAGACGCTGGATCATGGCTTCCCTCAGCGACTGGATCTCAGACCCACTCGCTCGTGCGTCGGACACGTAACGCTCAACAACGGTGCTGTCATCTGCATACCCAAAGATCCCGGGTTTGAGCTGGTAGGCCATCAACGTCTGTAACTGAAGTTAACATAGCAAAAGTGAACGAAACAGTGACTGAAAATCCTCATTCAACTTTGAGATAGATAGCCACCGAACTTTTTGTATCTCACGAGTCGACCCGTACCATTTGAACTAATCATTTGAGTATGAAACATGTTGCCGCTCGGATAGTCCTAAAAGACCTGAATTTTCTTCAAAAACTCAATCGCATTAGAGGCGCTGGGGACATGCTAGAACGAGTCAATTACGACGGTTTACGAGTTTGACATGCAAACTAGTCAACAAGCTTCGGAGTTGCGCCTTTCAACTGAACCGAAACCAAAAAATCCAAGCCAAACTCGTTCAAAAGTCAAAGTCATGTTGAGTGTTTTCTTTGACTATCGGGGTTTTGTGCACTCGGAATTCGTTGATTTGAGCATTATGCGGCGTTTAAGAGAGCAAATTTGACGAAAAAGGCCAATTTGTGGAAAGAAAATTCTTGGATTTTGCACCACGATAATGCGCTTTCGCACAAGGCCATCACTGAACGAGACCAAACACTCAACAAATACCATCGAGCAACCACCATGTTCACTAGATATGGCTCCAGCCGACTTTTTTCTTTTTCCTAAACTCAAGCTACCACTTCGTGGCACCCGTTTTCAATCGGTAGAAGACATAAAGGAGAATTCGCGGCGAGAACTGAACTCAATTCCGGAAACAGCATTTAAAAATGTTTTGATGATTGAATTATTCGTTGGCGTAAGTAATTTCTGAAGGAGCATACTTTGAAGGTGATAAAATAAATTTGGTTCATCCAACAAACAGTTTGTATATTGATGTGATATTTTGATCTTTCCCTGGTACTTTCTTGACAGAGTAGTACATTACATACATTATTAGATATAGAGAATTTTTCTACAAGAAATGTCATCATTATTTTGTACTGTTACAGGTTATATTTGAAATAAAAAAGTGCGAGCGTACAAAACAAGCCAGAAGTGAAACTTCTTTGGCAAAAAAATTGAAAAAAATAAGTAATTTAAAAAGATTAACAAACAAATTGAGTGTCTACAAACTACACATGTCAGAAGTGAAACTTCTTTGGCAAACTAATTTAAAAAAAAGTGATTCAAAAAACGAATTAAAAAAACCAATTTAAAATAACAAAAAAAAAGATGTGTGTGCGATTCACACACGATAGAAGTGAAACTTCTTTGGCAAACTAATTTAAAAAAAAAACTAATTTAAAATTAGCGGCGTACAGAGCGGCCGAGAGTGCCGAGAGAGAGCGCGGAGAGTTTGAAATCACAACGATTCTAAAGAAGTTTCACTTCAAAAATTAATTGAAAAAAAAAACAATAAGCCAACGTCACGCGGTGGTCCCAGGCGGTCACCCATCCAAGTACTGACTGTCCCTGACGCTGCCGCGTTACCGGTCGTTCAAATTTTACCCCTCATGCGCCTAAAGAAGTTTCACTTCAAAAGTTTATAAAGTTGTCCCTTACATGTAATTTAGTATGCAGGGGGTTTCGGGGGCGACAAAGGTTCAGAGCTTAATCCACCACGCTGCTCCAATGCGAGTTGGCGGATATATTCTCAAACACCCAGACCACGGCAAACATCTGTATGATGATCTAGCTAGGATTAATTTTTAGAAAATGTGGTTTTACCCGTGTTTTCAGATAATGAAAAAATACAACATTATTAGAATAGGAAAGTAAATTTTGCCACCATCTATTAAGTTATAATAGCTCAGGTGGGAAATCGGGTGTTCACGAAACTATATGACCCCGGTTCAAATCCACATGTCACCAGATCGATTATCTTTTTCCCTTTTTTTTTCTAATTGCACTCGTGTTTTTTTATCTGAATAACCAGTTCATTTTTTTTTTTATTATGTCGGCAAGATCGAAAAATATTATTGATATTCCATAAGTATATAATTGGGATGTAGGTAAATGAAATTTCCAAAAAACACGATATAAACCGAGCTAAGCTCGTTCATCCATAGGTAAGACTAACTCCCGTTTATGACTAAGTAAGTCACAAACGGGAAATTCCCACAAGTATAGACGTTGCCAGTCGCTACAAAATAAAAGAGATTCACCGACTTCGTCACAAAATGAGTAAAGAAAAATTCCGTGATCCTTTCAATCGGTCCGAATGTGTAGTTCCGATAAAAATGATATAAAATGGTTCAAATATTTTCAAAGTATTTTTATTATTTATTGTTAAATTTTGCCGCCCCCTAAAAAGTGCCGCCCGGGGCGGGCCGCCCCCCCCCGCCCCCCATACGCTACGCCACTGCTTAAAGTATATAAAGAAGTATAATAATATGTAATGTACTGTGTCAATTAATATCTACATTTTTCCTTTTTTAAACAGATTTCGTTTAACATAATTTCGAGGTTGAATGTTTATCTATTCCCAGTTTGTGTATTGGTAAAAAACAATATTTTATGCCGGTCGCTTAGCGTCCGCTTAGATATGAACATGTCTGTTCTACGTTAGAGAATATTTTATATGATATTTATCTTGAGATATATGTACCTGAAATAATTTGGTAAGTTTGCTTTCATATTTTTTTGAAATCAATGAATAGTTAAAAAATTATAATTTCCGTAAATTAAATAAACGAGACGGAAAAAATCGTCGAAGATGTATTATGATAAATTGTGTTTTTATACGTATTATACACGATTATTATTCCTACAATAAAATAATAAACGATGAAAAATAGTCTCAATTAAAAATGTATGTTTTATGCGATGTATCAAATAAACAATAATTCTATAACAACTAGCAATATATCTTCGGACTCACATTTCACCTATCTCGTGTAGGTACATTCCGGTCTTTCTGGGCATCACATTAAATATTGACAAAATAAAAATGTAGAATGCCAGCGGACGTGCGCGTTATGGCGACGTCGAGTAACCGCCAAAGGAGCCATCTTGCAGCCATTCCATTTTCAGTTCCCGCCAATAAATATCTTATCGAGTTACAATGAGGGATAAGCGCGCCTCGGGACTGTTCGGCACTTTCCAAAAAATTTACGTTCCATTTTTGATGTACACATATCAAAGGAGGTCGGATATGTCCATCTCTGCTTATATTTGACATTGATGGAAATGTTTAGCATGATTGAATAATCTTGAATATTTAAAATGTATGAAATAGTTATTTTACTAAAGAGTAGTTTTTTTAGAAACTATTACATAATTATTAATGTCACTTATACGACCTAATTTATGATTTAACGCGATTTAACGCGACTGAAAGCCGACAATGGCAATTTAAAACTAATTCTAAAATAAATTAAATGTTGAAAGAATCCGTCGGATAGTTGAACAACAGGATCTAAAAGCCTTTTAAATATTTAACTATGGACCTTAGACCCAAACTAAGTTTAAACTGTAGCGATGTTATCCTGGACGTCATCCAATACACGATAATCATGCATAGAAAAATGCTGATAATCAGCAAGACGCTGATAAGGAATAGTAGGAATCCTAACGAGGGTAAGCCAATTTGAATGACTTTCAGCGATTATTCATATCCTTCAGTTATTATGTAACAAATTTGAAACAAAACTTTATTCCTCAAAAAATGTGATGATATCATGATACTTTATTTAATTCACTTCGCTGCTGAGTCACATTAATAAGTTATTTTTGAAAGTCACTACGAATCTTCTTTCGTATAGTTTTCACGACTTTTAGTCCCTTGAATAAGTTTATATATATTTTTAGGCTTATAGATTCCAATTCTTCTTGCATTAAAAATAAGTGTAACGTTACTTTTTTTAGATTTGACAACAACACAGTATAAAGAGAGAATGAAGCTTCTCTAGTCTACTATTTAACAAAACTTTTTGGTTAACTTAAGGTTTGTCTAATGGTCGTGTAATTTCCTTGGTACTTATTTTTTTTGTATTAATTTTATCTGTCTATTTCTATGTGGGACATTGTAATTAAAATAATTACGTAATAGTACAACGATATTATAACGATATAAGGGTAACGACCCTTGATTAGGAAACTTCCCACCAACCTGCAACAGAACTACGGTGGATTCAGCTCCAGCTCCTCATCACATAAAAGAAATCCTTTCTCTGTCTGTAGGATACTTACAATTTGGTTTAATTCATTTTATTGCCTTTGCGTATGAGTAGCGTCACAACTTCATATCCAAAAATGAAATAAGGACCAAACACAATACCTTGCTGAAATCATAGGATTTTCTTAAATCATGACATCACTACATTCACAGGTACCTATTGTTTTATTTGAAATCGTTCGGTAACATACAATAATAATATTTTAAATTATGTTTGCGAGATGTTTGAAATATTCTTAATTTTTAATTGTGTGTTTATACAGATGTTATTAGTTCTGTAATTAGCAAAACTACATTAAATATTGTTAACAAAACAAGAGGTTCCATGGTGTAATGGTTAGCACTCTGGACTTTGAATCCAGCGATCCGAGTTCAAATCTCGGTGGAACCTGACTTTTTTATTTTCATATTATGTTTTTGAGGTTATACTTCTTTTGGCGCGTTAGGGAAAAATGATGAGTAAATTTTTACGATGCGCGCGCAGACCGTCACAAAAAACCGACACCCTCAAGTTAGCTATTCAACGAAGAAGAAGTTGGCCCGGCAACGTGAAGTTAGCTAGCCATATAGCTTCTTACGTGCGTACATAAGTATGTACACACAGACTTTTTTTAGCAATGAGCATAATTTGAGCTCTCCTATTAAAAAATCTTTTTGATGTCACAAATTGAATCACTCTTATACTGATGAGCTATAAACATACAAAAACAAATATTCTTTATTGTACACCACAAATGTTTATTTGTTTAGAGAGATAATAAAACAATGACAAAATAAACAAATGTACAAAAGGTGGTCTTATCGCTAACAGAGCGATCTCTTCCAGACAACTTTTGGGCAAGGGACCTGAAGAAAATGAAGCGGAAAGGTGTACCAATGATACACAAATATTCAAAAACACACATACACACATATAATGTCTATGGGGGTACAAAGGGTATATATAAGGGTACAAAATAGCTGTTACAAAAAAATGTTACATTTACACATACAAATTACATTATAATATGATGACTTGTGTAAGAAACTAACTGCAAATTCACTTGAATTAGAGGTTCATTGGAAAATATTTTACCATATATAGTTTGAAATCTTTAAAATCTACCTATATATATATATAAAAGAGATTTCCACCCATTGACTCATCACGATATCTCTGGAACCATAAGGCGTAGAGACTTGAAATTTGGTAGGAATATTCCTTTCGCCGAGTAGAGGTCAGCTAAGAACGGATTTTACAAAATTCCACCAACAAGAGGGGGGCAGGGGTTAATATCATATATGGCAAAACAACGTTTGCGGGGTCAGCTAGTCTCTATCTCTATATATATAAAAATGAATCGCTAAATGTGTTGCTAAGCGCAAATCTCGAGAGCAGCTGAACCGATTTCGCTAATTCTTTTTTTATAATATTACTTGAAGTACGAGGATGGTTTTTACGGAGAGAAAAATTTTAAAAATTACCTGAAAAAGTCTAAAAACAACACTTTTCTATATTCCCATACAAAAGATTCGTAATAATACTTAAAAGTCAATTTGAACTTTAATACCATACCATAAAGTTTAAGAGTAAGTGGAGGGGTTCCGGGAAGGCAATTGAGTGACATTAGTATCGGTAGTAGGCGGTACGAAGTTCGCCGGGTCAGCTAGTTTATTATAATTCCTTGTTCATGATTAAGGTTTCACCGAGATTTGAACTCGGATAGCTGGCTGGATTCAAAGTCCAGAGTGCTAACCGTGAATTGTATTTTTAAGTAAGTACATTTTGCATTTGTCGCCATTTACCTTCCTTTTTATCATATAATGAAATATAAAACTTTCCCCATTTTATTAGTGTGACAAGTGTTTTAGAGCAACGGTCACAGCACTGATTTGTGGCCGTTTCGCTGGCAGTTGTGGGTTCGATCCCGATCGATTTGTATTGGCCATACAGATGTTTGCCGTGGTCTGGACGTTTGTGCTTGTGTATTGTGTGTGTTTTCAGACCCCCGACACAGGAGATAATCACATCTTTAGCTTGGGCACCTACATTATCTTATAGTTATAGTTAATCTAGCACATATTCACTGCCGTATAGAGTTTCAAATTAAAAATAACATTTTGAAATTTTTATCTGTATTGTAAAAAAAAATTGCATAATTCCTTTAAAAAAAGTTGAGCCTTAACTCGTTTGTACCACAATAAACATTTAAATAAATCGAATTACAATCATTCTTACCAACTTTTACTTATTTGAGTTTCTTGGCACAGCAATTGTGGTTTTAAACAGAAAATTTATCAAGCAGTCGTGGCCGAGCGGTTAAGGCGTCTGACTAGAAATCAGATTCCCTCTGGGAGCGTAGGTTCGAATCCTACCGACTGCGGAATTTTTTGTAGCATTAGTGTCAGCATTTGGTCGAAGTGATCTGTGTGTTGATGGATTAACACGTTCGCGGACACTAGGGCCGATTTTGCAACGCCACTTTTACACTTCATTATTGTATGAAATGCTGTAGCCGCACCGTCACTAGTGAAAAGTACTAAGTATTTAAATAAAATCATAACGGCTATAGCCTTTACCTGCTTTAGCCGTTCCGTCACTAGTAACGATATAATAACTATGCATATAGGACGCAACGGCTATAGCCTTCGTCTGCTATAGTTGTTCCGTCACTTGAAAAAAGTATATAATAGTTAATAATAGTGAATTTTTCATATTAGCTGGGGACGAAATAGCGATTGAAGCCGCTGACTCATCCGAAGCAGAAACACGAACATGTGATCCTAGGCCTTTTAAGGTAATTGGAGAATCTACTGGAGATTCTACAGACAGTACTTGTTTGCGTTGAGTTGGCTGCTTAGGTGTTTTGAAATGCTTTACCTTACCACTGTCCTCTTCAGAGTCAGACACATGAGTTGTGGATGACCCGCTATCTTCATTAAGTATATAGTTAGTGTCTGAACCGTAGTCACCATCACAATCATTGTAAGGATCCTGTTCCGACTCACTTGACAATGATTCGCTATCACTCGGCATTTCAGGTTCCTCTGAACCAGAAGACAGCTCGCCAGAGGAAGCATCACTGAATAATTTCAATAATCGTTCGTTTTCTCTTTCGTATGGATCATAAATTTTTCGTTTACTCCCATTCGGTTCTTGTCTAGACATCTGAAAAGTAGCCATGTTTTACTATTAGTTTTACTCAAATAAGGTAAACGTAAATAGGTAATTTATAGCAAATATTGTATTAAATGAGTATTGTTATATAATATTAGTAACAGTTTATCCATGTTTACTTTAAAAATTAAGTAAACTTACCACTATAGCAGTACGAAAACCGCGTGATAAATACACTCACGACACCTCCGCTCCTGGGGGCACTCGCCGGTCGACTAACAAATTTCCATACAATTGTCGCTGCTATGACAGGTGCGTCAGTGTGCGTGCGCACACAACGACACAAGTGTAGTGACCTTTCGAAGGTGTAAAAAGATATGTTATATGACACCTAGCGATTTGAAAGTTCCAATTTAGGGGCACTCGATGATAAAATATACGGTAGTAATATAGAAAATCGTCTGCTAAAGCCGTTGTGCCCCAAATTGCGGAAAGAACATAAAGGCTATAGCCGGCGTGTCATTCTGAGTAAGTCACTGATGCCTGTTATAGCCGGTGCGTCCGCGAACGTGTTAAAGTACGTAAATATAATTAACTAGCTGACCCAGCGAACTTCGTACCGCCTAACAGTCGATTGGTATTAAAGTTCAAATTGACTTTTAAGTATTATTACGAATCTTTTGTACGGGAATATGAAGAAAAGTTTTGTTTTTAGACTTTTTCAGGCAATTTTTTAAATTTTTATCTCCGTAAGAACCATCCTCTTACTTCAAGGAATATTATAAAAAAAGAATTAGCAAAACCGGTTCAGCCACTCTCGAGATTTGCGCTTAGCAACACATTCAGCGATTCATTTTTATATAATTATATAGAGAAGAGATAATTTCTCCCCATATCTTCTTTTTGATGTTAGTAGATTGAATCGACTAAGTACATAATAAGTTTTTCGCAATACTAGTTTCATTATGTAAATAATAGGTATCTAACTATAATTTCTTTAGTTGAACGTAGATTTTTCCTCAATAATAAGTGTTTTATTATTGGTAGATGCACGCTTTACTCGCTTTAGCGTGTAACATCCCCACTGCTGACCACAGGCCCTTTTCTCCATAATATACATCTTTTTAAAATATTCTCTTTTACATCTATACTAATCTATACTAATATTATAAAGAGGTAAAGTTTATAACTTTGTTTGTATATACGGGGTAATCTTCGCAAATACTGATCCGATCATGAAAATTCTTTCGCTAACAGAAAGCTACACTATTCAGGAGTGACAAGATAAAAGGAAAAAGATAAAAATTATCAAAATTTTCGACCCAGCAGGATTTGAACCTGCGCCCTCTGACGTGCCGTGTCAACAATTCAATCTAATCAAGCATTATTATTTGCCTTAGAAATTAATTGGTGATTTTAAAACATTTATATTTATCTGATTTGCTGTAAATAGTGAGAGTGTATTGGAACATATCAAATTTCACCGTACCCTTCTTATGTTAAATGGATTATAACGCCCAACGAAGTGGGCACGGGTCGGCTAGTTTTTAATATGTTATCACAATTTGATATACCATAATTGTGTTGACAAGTAAAACAACGTAAGTAGACGAAAAAAAATTAACAAACGCACTAGTTGTCACTACGACTTTCGAAATTTCCACTCGATTTATCTGGGATTCCATGATCATATTCTGGTTTCCTTATCATGGTACCACTCTCGGGATATCTCCTTTCCAACATTTTTTTTTTAATCAAAATCGGTTCATAAACGACGAAGTTATACCCGAACATACATTTTTTAAAAAATGCGTGCGTACAAAGTACACGTCATGTCAGAAGTGACCACTAATTCAAAAAAAATTACATAAAAAAACGAATTGAAAAAAAAGCCAACGTCACGCGGTGTTCCCAGGCGGTCACCCATCCAAGTACTGACCGCGCCCGACGTTGCTTAACTTCGGTGATCGGACGAGAACCGGTGTATTCAACGTGGTATGGACGTTGGCGGCTAAACGTTTGAATTACAGTAATTGTATTTACAGATCGTTCTGATACAAACTAGACTTGATCTTCACCCATCTTTTATGTATCTTCTTAGTATGTTAAAGATAAATCGCGAAAAAGTTGTTTAAGAAATTCCAGGCCAGGCTATATTATATTCGGCAACCACCATTCAAACTAGACTAGCAAGCAACCCTATATCATTGTATTCACAATGAAACTGTGCTCATTTTGATGTAATGTTTATTATTTTATTAAAAATCAGGTTCCACCGAGATTTGAACTCGGATCGCTGGATTCAAAGTCCAGAGTGCTAACCATTACACCATGGAACCGTATGATCACTAAGTTTTAAATATCTATTATTTTTATCACAATTCAAATTAATGTAATAAAACATCTGTTTAAATAAAACTATATATGTAAACTGTATATCCACAGGATATATTTATATAATAAAAATGAATGTCGCTAAGCGCATAACTCGAGAATTTTTCGACCAATTCGGCTAATTTATTTTTTTGTATGTTCCTTAACCATGGAAGGTTTTAATTTTAATACAAAAAAAGTTACATTTATTTAGCCGGCAGCTAGTTTACAATAAATAACATTCTCATAAATTCTTTCCAATATACAATTATTTAAAGGGTGTTTAAGTGCTCACGAATGGTATCATGCAGGAAGAGTATTTCAAAGTTGCTCGTTTATTTCAACGAAGTCAAATTTTTCTTCTTTATTGTGGTGTTTAAGTGAGGAGGTCTTCGCCCAGCTGCAAATCGTTTATAAGCTTTTATTTATTTATTTTATTTTATACTTTATTTCACAATACATTACATAATTATACAAAAGGCGGGCTTAATGCTAAAAGCATTCTCTACCAGCCAACCTTAGGACGTGCAAGAGCGGTCGTTTGTAGGTGTGCAAATGAAAATATGACTATGGATACATAGGTAAATACATATAAACATACATATAAAATACTTAATGATCTGACGACAATAAAACCAAATAATGTTAAATTTTAGCTAAGAAGAACTTCTTTACTTGTCTCTTAAATGAGTCACGTGAAGGAGCTTTACGAATGGATTCAGGTAACATGTCCCAGAGACGAACAGCAGTAACAGCAAATGAATCAGACAAAAACCCAGTCCGATGAATAGGAGCTTTTGTTTCAGATCAGTCCAAAACTATTACAGATCGATTCCAATGCGAAGAAACACCACGAGAGGGCGCTGACTCTTGAGGATGTAAGGGTTTAGAGGGGAACGCAATAAGATTTCCTTACTGACTTTACTTCATATCGCTAAAATTCAAAAATTGTCATCCCATTCTGTATCTGTGTAATTTTTGAATAAAAAACTGAGCCGTCGCAAAAGACGACATAATTAACAGACGCTGAAAAATTTAAAAATATTCTTTATTTATTTAATCTTGTACACCGATAAACAGACACATATAGAAAGACACAGAACAAGATGTATGTGGCTTTGTACAAAGGCGCTCTTATAGCTAAAAAGAGCGATTTCTTCCAGACAATCTTTGGGTATAGGATACAGAAAGAGCGGTTAAAAGTTTACAAATATTAAGAAGAAAAAAAATGATAGCAGTAAACATTGTTATCGTATCAAAAAAATCCTATCGAAATAACCTACTTTAACTAGGTATTTTACAAGCTCTGTATCCTTGACGCACGCGACTCCCCGAGGAGCATAACTTGAAACTTGAAGCGTTGTCCATTAGTTTTATAATAAAACATTTCGGAGGCGTATTCAACGGCGCGCCTTACGTATTAACTGATTACTTTAATTAAAAAATGCTAACTCTTCCGTTGTCAGTGTCTGGGGAACGGTGGCGTGTGGCTAGTTGAAATCTATGTAAGTTGGTCGAGCTGCACTAAACTGTGTTTAACTTGCGGTTAAGAATAAAGGTATACAAATTATGGATATTAGTAGGTCTTATTCCTGGTGCGCTGGCGTTCACGAGTTCGACCTTCGCTCATGGTAAACATTTTTATAGGCCATACAGATTTTGTTTGTGGATTGTATGTATTTCCAGACCCCCAACCCACGTGCAAATCATAGTTAAGTTTCCCATTGCCGTTATGTCTGAGGCTTTTATTTATATATTTATATCTATTATTATTTAGGGTTTGTTATCACATAATCTATTGATATTGCTATGATAAATTGAAAACCAAAAAGGTCTGTAAAAATGATATACCTAATTATTGTAAGAAACTATTAAATAAGTTAAACGAATTACAAATGAGACTACAGTGATTTCATTATTTAGTATGCGTTGAAAAGTATCGGGTAAGTATGATTGTTTGAATTATTTTAATGAATTTTAACGTGCGTGTCATTGAATTGGTGACTTGTAGTAGTATAGATGTACAATTGCACTGTACAATAAGTGATAATATCATCATTGATTATTCTATAACATTAGCAATAACTAGCTTCTGCGCGCGACTTCGCCGGCGTGGACTCCGCTCTTATTGGTCTTAGCGTGATGATACATAGCCTATAGCCTTCCTCGATAAATGGGCTATCTAACACTGAAAGAATTTTTTAAATCGACCCAGTAGTTCCAGAGATTACCGCGTTCAAATAAACAAACAAATAAACAACCAAACAAACTCTTCAGCTTTATATATTACTCGTAGTATAGAAATGTCATATATTTTCAGAAAATGATCCACTTTTATCAGAATACCTCAGTCGAGTTTATTTCTCAAAACTTTTAAAATATTTGATAAATGTACCTAGTGTAGAGAAAAAAATCTACGTAGGTACATATTATACCATTCATGATAAAATAAAACAAACATTTATTTAAAAATTACAATAGTTAAAGTTTGAATATATTTATTATTATTTTATTTCTGTAGAAAATGAGAAACTTATGAAAATACTGCTTTTCCAGGAAACATAAATATTAGTTAAATAGGTGCTTCTCACTAAAAACGTCAGTTTTTAAATGCAATTTTACCAGTTTTTTGGCAAACATACAAATGTCGATGGCGACGATCTATTCACAGAAATACGTAAAAAAATTCTAAGAGTTTATTTCTGCGTACCCATTTTTAACCGACTTCCAAAAAAGGAGGAGGTTCTCAATTCGACTGTATTTTTTTTATGTATGTTAGCTGAGAACTTTTGACTGGGTGGACCGATTTCGATCAATTTTGTTTTAATTGAAAGGAGTTGCGTGTCATGTGGTCCCATTTTTTTTTAAATAAGATCTGACAAGTACTTTTAGAGTTATATCTAATAATGCGTATTTACTTGACTACTTTTTCGTCGACCTACGTTGTATTATACCGCATAACTTTTTACTCGGTGTACCGATTTTGATGATTCTTACTTTAATCGAAAGCTAATACTTGTCATCTAGTCTTCGTGAAATTAGATCGAGATCTGATTACAACTTTTTGAGTAATCTTTAATAGCGCGTATTTACTTGACTATTTTTTCGTCTTATTACATTGTATTACTTGTCGATGTAATTGAAGTCGGTTTTTTTTCGTTTGCGAGAAACACAATTATTATGCAAAGTTTTAAGCTAATTTTATATATTATGTATTTTAAATATTTATAATATTGTAAAGTTTTTAAATATCGATAACATGTAGGAGGCAGTCATTAATACAGAACGAAAAAAGGAAGGTTGGAATGCCATACTGAGGTACCTACTCTACAGTCAACACTGTCGAGCAATTCGGCGAACACGACCAGACGACGGACATATTTCACTATTAATAAGAAATTTGTACTCATTAAAACCAATATTATGGCATCTACAAAGTAGTTTCTTTGCTCGATTATCTCACTATTCGCCTACTTGATATCTGACGATAGAGTAAGGGCGCCTTCAAATTTGCCGTGCTGCCGCCGGGTTGCTGTCGCGCTGCAACCGCGCGTTGTTATTTACATAGATTTACAAAGTCGCGCGGCAGCAGCGCTGCAGCCGCGCTGCCGTCGCGCGGCAAATTTGAACGCGCCCTAACGCTGTCTTCTACATATACAAATATTCGATTATATTTTAAATTGTTTTTATTATAGTTACCGTACATAGTATAAGCAAAGACTATTTAAGACTAACTGTGGTGTAAGGAAGCTTTTTACATTTGGTGTAAAACTTTAACCTAACATTAACCAGTCAAACAAACCGGCCTCGGTGTCACCGGACCTAACCCTTCCGACAACAAGCGGACTCGATACTTATCAGTTGTGCCTCGTCGCGACGACGTCGACATTACCTGTGAATTATTATTTCTGATTAATAAATTGTGGCTCCCTGAAGACAGGGGCGGGGCGCGTTCTCGTCAATTATGAAATTTGATGCTTTTTCATTAAAACTTACGGGGCCCTAGAGGCCGCCGGGCCTTCAGTGGGTTAACGGGACGTGTTTAGGCTTATAGCGGTTTCGTCATTTGACAAGTTGGACAGGTGCGGTTATTGGAATTGTAATTTGTGCACGATTAATATTGTAGCGTTAACTTTTTTTACTAAATTAGGATCTCGTTTTTAAGGTTTCGTATCGAATTAGTTTTTCTATATACATTATTTATTCAACATATTTATTAGTTACTATTGAACTACTGAATAATATTTTTAAAAAAATATCTGTTTTTACAATATAGTAAATTTATAACGTCTACAAAAATAATGATAATAAACATTTAGATTAAGAAATAATAATAAAAAATCATAATATTCATATTGTTTAAATTACATTCATACCTTCTTTCCTTACCTACTTTTAACCCGCGATTGAATGATGTTGTCACGCGCATTTTTCATTCGGCGATAGCTCCGAAGATATTCGCCGTAAACTGTATTGTATTTTATACAGGTACCTAATATAATTATATTATATTATATTTATATACCTAATAATATGCTTGTATAAATTATACCTACCGCCAAATACTCAGCCAACTAGTAAAGTGACCTGATAAGGGAATTACCGTAGTTTGTATGTGACAATAGCGATTTTTATCTTAACGTAAACAAACTTGAAAATTAATGATATGAAATATTTAATACACGTGTAAAATATATATATATATACCTACTGTATGTATTATTCTTAGTAGTCAACTAGTCAGTAGCTATAAGTAGTACGGAGGCGTCCTTTGAGTCTTATTCACGACGAAAAATCTTCTAAACGTAATTATTTATTCTTTATAGTTTGAAAAAAAATGGACTTGATTGGTTTAAGGGTGGATTTAGACCAAACGAACAAAGAGCTAGAGCTAGAACAAGAGCATTCTTTCTTGATCTTCGAACACTCGTATTCATATATATAACAACGAAAGAATGCTCTACGCCTGTTTACACTAAAAGAATTTGATAAGAATTTGATATAGTGGGGATAGAATGAGCATTCGCTCGTCTGATGTAAATCGACCATAAGGGACTAACGGTTATTTAAACGTTTGTGAATAAAGTATATCATCGATATATTTCATATCGAACAGACTTTAATAGCAGGAGATAAAAAGGTCATTAGGGCCAGTTTCACCTCAACTGATAAACTACAACTTAAGATTCACATGTTGCAAATATAAATATGCCGCGAAGGAGCGAATAAGACGCCCGCGCCGCGTTGGTGCAGCGGTCACACACTGATTTGTGGCTGTTGCGCTGGCGGTTGCGGGTTCGATCCACGACAACATTTGTATTGGCCATACAGATGCTTGCCGTGGTCTGGGTGTTTGTGCAGTCCTTGTGGGTCTCCCCACCGTGCCTCGGAGAGCACGTTAAGCCGTCGGTCCCGGTTGTTTTCATGTAGACCTGATAGCGATCGTTATTCATAGTAGGGAATATATCTGCCAACCCGCATTGGAGCAGCGTGGTGGATTAAGCTCTGATCCTTCTCCTACATGGGAAAAGAGGCCTATGCCCAACAGTGGGATATTACAGGCTGGAGCGTTAAGCGTAAATATAAATAAACCATTAAAGTGAATTGGAATTCGATTTTGTATAATTTTGCAAGTTTAATCGGTATTTTATAATTTTTTTACTGTACAGAAAAACAAATTATAATTATATTTATAAAATAAAGATTAAACTTTCTTGTGAGAGTAATCACTTAGTAGTAACTTGATTCTTCAACAAAACGTCTAAAACCTCCTTTTTTAAACTTTAACTTCTATAGTAATCCTAAGCGTAAGCGGCTGAAGGCTCCCGCAGGGGGTTTAGTGCGGTAGTGGCACCCCCAAGTGCTGAGTCCAACATACGGTCTAGGACTGCCTATCTGGGCGTCCTGGATATCACCCGTAAATGGGTTACCCTGCGATATCAAAAAAAAAAAGAAAAAAAAGATACCTACCTAATTTAAACTTAAAATAATCTAGTAAAATTTTGTAGGTATACAAATTAACATCTCGATTTGGCACCTTTTTAACTGACCTGATTGTAAGTCTGTTAAATAAACGAGATTTTTTTTTGACCCAGCCTAGTAGGTCTACATACGTAAAGAAGCTGTCCCATAACACATTTACTTGCACAGAAGTAGATCATAAATACATTGAAAATATCTATAAAAAATTTACGTCTTCAATTTCTCACCATAGAACATGAAACTTACATTTCTTCATTTGCACAAATTTACACATTTTTAGAACTTATGATTATTTTAATATTTACAGTGTTTTCATAAAAAATTTCAGGCCACTTTTCGACCCAGTACTAAGGATGAGATTTTAAAAAAAGCATTGGATTTTTTTTTATTTAAATCCACCAAAGTTCTTAGAAATATTTATCATTCACCACTTTAAGTAAAATTTTATGGTTATTGTATTTTTTTATGTCTCAATAACAATATAAAGTATTAATAGTTGAAGCACAATTTTGTAACAGTTAAAAAAAACAGGTTTCAGCGAGATTTGAACTCGGATCGCTGGATTCAGAGTCCAGAGTGGTAACCGTTACACCATGGAACCAACTGCTACTACTATGTTTTATAAAGAACGTAACGTGAAAAATATTAAAAAAAAAGCTGGCACTAGCCACTGCTGACTGACTGAAGCTACTAAGCTTCTTAAATAACATTTGAAAGGAAGAGATAAACAGAAGGGACATGTAAATGTTGGTAGGTAAATGAAGCGAAAACAGATTTGTGTCGATTAAAAAAAGTATTTTTGAGTTCTGCTCTTACTGTCCTTACTAAATTAAAGCTCTATTTATTAAACTGGATGATTTTGTACTTGAACATAATTACATATTTTTGTCATTTGCAGTCGAAACACTTAGACCTTGGACTTTGGAGTAGCAGTGCTAAAATTTTTTTAAAGGAGATAGATAACTCCTCGCCTTATTGCCTCCACTGGTGACAAGAGGGCTGGTCCATTTTTTGCCCAGAGAATTGGCATAGCGATTCAACGGGAAAATGCTGGCAGCATTCTTGGCACCATTACACGCGGACATGATTTGTACATTGTACCATATCTATAAATTAGTAATATATTACAGGTATTCATATTCTTTATAGCGCACACACACAAATCGCCATTATCACGCCCTAGTTCGTACCATTTTCAAGGTTGTTTAATATTTAATTACCATAAGCTATAGACAAAACGAGATTGATGAATTAAAAAATTAGCTACTTTACATAGCAAAAAAAACAAAAAGCCAACGTCACGCGGTGTTCCCAGGCGGTCACCCATCCAAGTACTGACCGCGCCCGACGTTGCTTAACTTCGGTGATCGGACGAGAACCGGTGTATTCAACGTGGTATGGACGTTGGCGATGGTTTAGTTTAATTACATAATGTAATGTTTTCTCATATTATACATAGCTGTGAGGAGTTTCTCAAATTGACTGTAAATAAATTTAGCCAAATACTCCGCAAGCTATTAATGAAGTAGTTTAGATAGGAAAGGTAGCTGAAAAGTTGTAGTAAAAAAAAGGAATTTTTAATTTTCTACTACTTATCGATTTTTTACATTTATTTGTTATGCCCCGCCCTTAAAAAATTCCGCGTATGCTCATGTCCTTGATCCATCTTGGATGTAGCACAGTCCACAGTACAACTAGTGTACTGCCGATGCAAACGAGGGTATTCGGTATTCGAAATTCAAAGCCTATCTAGCATATGCTATCAGTGGGCTATATCAATGCGTTTTTTTTTTACGTGAAAACGAATTTCTTTGCAGGTATTCTTAGCTATGTTTAATAAAAACCGCACCCATTATACGTGAGTCTCCATGACAAATTTATTATGTAAGTTTTGTACGTATGATAAATTGTTAAATAAATAAATTAGTAAATAAAAACCGATCCAACACTTAGTATTGGACCGTTTCAAAAATAATGTACAACATTTTCAGAATAGAATAGAATGATTGCGTAGTGCGTAGCTACTATGTGGTAGCTACTAAAGAGTTATAACTCTTTATCACTCTTAGCGGGTACTATATTGTATACCTATTACCTAGATACGAATAGTACCTACCCGCTTTTTAGATAGCTATTGACACTTGAACACAAACGTCGGTTATTTCCTGAAGAAAAGTCATTTTAATTGCATGACTAAGAATGATTCCAATTAATGAGTAATATGTTATTAAAATAATTGTGTTTGCTAGCAAACAAAAAAAAACCGACTAAAATTACATTTACCAGTAATACAACGTAGGTAGACAAAAAAATAGTCATGTAAATACGCATTAGGTATTAGAGATAACTCAAATCTACTCTCTTAGTACTCGTCCGATCTCAATCAAAAAATTAAATCACATGATAACCATAACCTTTCGATTAAAAAAAACGCGTGCGTACAAAGTGCACATGTCAGAACTTCAGAAGTGAAACTTCTTTGGCAAACTAATCGAAAAAAAAAACTAATTGAAAAAGTAAATAAATAAATAAAAACAAAAAGCCAACGTGCGGTGTTCCCAGGCTGTCACCCATCCAAGTACTGACCGCGCCCGACGTTGCCATGTCACACTTTCTCTCAAATTTTACCCCTCATGCGCCTAAAGAAGTTTCACTTCAAAAAGAATAATCGAAATCGGTCCACCCAGTAAAAATACAGCAGAATTGGTAACCTATCCCTTTTTGCAGACGGTTCAAAACGGACAAATTCGATTCGGGCCATGCTAAGTGAGAGTGTGTCCAACCTATTTATCTTATTAGAAGAGACAAAGAGAGCCACTTGGCTTAAGAAATCGGGATATCAACGACACCTATCATGACAATATACAAATGATCTTGTCATAAAAGATCTGGTTTTGAAGTGAAACTTCTTTAGAATCGTTGTGATTTCAAACCGGAAGGCAACAACAGGGAAGGTCGAGCCGCGCTGCAAGCCGCTAATTTTAAATTAGTTTTTTTTTTAAGTTAGTTTAACAAAGAAGTTTCACTTCTATCGTGTGTGAATCGCACACACACCTTTTTTTTTAGTTTCGATCAAAAATCAATATTTAACATGTAATAACAATTTCTAGCAGTTTTTATATGCATCATTAAACTGCCTATAGTAGGTACCTAGGTATATTATGCGTAGCCAATAGTTTTCTTGAAAACGGACTTTACAGGAAATCCCTTTAATCTTTTATCGTTATCGTACAAATAAATCCTATACTTACTTGTCATGTATTATACCTTTTTACTGTAGGGGAAGAACGCTCTGTTATTAAAGAACGTGTAATTAATAATTATTATTATTTTTCGTATTCAAAGTGTAGGTACCTACATCAAAAATGTTTTGAGAAAATAATGTTTTGTATTTGACGTCAAAGACGGGTAGGTAGGTACTTGCCTACTGTGGCGGATAGTAGCCTAACTGCCTAACGTTAAAATGCTTCAGGACAGTGGCGTAGCGTGGTTGTCGGCCGCCCGGGGCGGAAAAAAATTTTGCCGCCCCCTTATTTAGGTATTTCAATTTAATGTACCTATACTATACATTCAGCCAAAAAAGTATCGGGAATTGATTATTTGTTTATGGTTCCAAATTAAAAAAATTTTTTTGTTAGTGTGGCGCAACTGTTTTCCATTTTGGCGCCGATTTTGAGTTGCATCTGTTATTTATATTAAATACAGTGCTGTTTTTAGTTACCTATATCATATCTAGTCTGTATTGCGAATTTCGTATAAATATGGACAAACACATCGAACAAAGAGTTTGTCTTAAATTTTGCATCGCCATTGGAACTTCGTGTTTGGAGACAATGAAAATGTTACAGAAGGCTTACGGTGAATTTACTTTATCAAAAACTCGTGCTTATGCGTGGTACAAAAATGTCAAAAGCGGTCGAGATGTGATGGAAGATTTGCCTCGCTCTGGTTTTTTTTTTTTTTTTTTATAGTTAGATAGGCTTGCGTTTGACCACTATTCCACCTGATCTTAAGTGAGAATGCGGTCTAGGATGGAGCACGCTTGCGTAGAAGTAGCCTATTCACTCGCGTCTTGAAGATACCCAGATTGTAACTTTCCGGAAACACAGATGCCGGCAGAGAGTTCCACTCCTTGGCCGTACGCATCAAGAAAGTACTAGCGAATCGCTTAGTGCGTATGTTGGGAATGTCGACCGTATAAGGGTGGCGTAACGCCGACTGTCTGGTTGTACGGAGATGGAAGGGGCAGGGTGGAACAAGGTCGTGGAGTTCCTGCGCACACTCTCCGAAGTGTATCCGATAAAAAACCGACAGGCCGGCCACCCTGCGCCGATGATCTAAGCTTTGTAGCTTAGCAGCGACCAGTCTATCATCACCGATAAGCCTCTTGGCTCGCCTCTCAATTGACTCGAGAAGCTCCAGCTGGTACTTGGCTGAGCCATCCCAGAGATGAGAGCAGTACTCCATGCATGATCGAACTTGAGCTTGGTATAGCTTTAAAAGCTGTTCCGGAGTGAAGTACTGTCTCACCTTCGAGAGGACGCCTAGTTTTTTGGCAGCTGTCTGGACCTTTGCTTCTATATATGAGCCAAAATTGAGGGTAGGTGTTAAAGTAATGCCAAGAAGCTCCAGATGGCCGGCTATAGGCACGGGTACACCTCGGAAAGAGGGAGTCAGGTGGAAAGGACTCCGCTTTGCAGAGAAGAGACACGCCTGGGTCTTAGAGGCGTTGAACTTGACCAGGTTAGCGTCACCCCAGTCAGAGACAGCTTTAAGGGACAAGTTCAGACGCTGGATCATGGCTTCCCTCAGCGACTGGGTCTCAGACCCACTCGCTCGTGCGTCGGACACGTAACGCTCAACAACGGTGCTGTCATCTGCATACCCAAAGATCCCGGGTTTGAGCTGGTAGGCCATCAACGTCTGTAACTGAAGTTAACATAGCAAAAGTGAACGAAACAGTGACTGAAAATCCTCATTCAACTTTGAGATAGATAGCCACCGAACTTTTTGTATCTCACGAGTCGACCCGTACCATTTGAACTAATCATTTGAGTATGAAACATGTTGCCGCTCGGATAGTCCTAAAAGACCTGAATTTTCTTCAAAAACTCAATCGCATTAGAGGCGCTGGGGACATGCTAGAACGAGTCAATTACGACGGTTTACGAGTTTGACATGCAAACTAGTCAACAAGCTTCGGAGTTGCGCCTTTCAACTGAACCGAAACCAAAAAATCCAAGCCAAACTCGTTCAAAAGTCAAAGTCATGTTGAGTGTTTTCTTTGACTATCGGGGTTTTGTGCACTCGGAATTCGTTGATTTGAGCATTATGCGGCGTTTAAGAGAGCAAATTTGACGAAAAAGGCCAATTTGTGGAAAGAAAATTCTTGGATTTTGCACCACGATAATGCGCTTTCGCACAAGGCCATCACTGAACGAGACCAAACACTCAACAAATACCATCGAGCAACCACCATGTTCACTAGATATGGCTCCAGCCGACTTTTTTCTTTTTCCTAAACTCAAGCTACCACTTCGTGGCACCCGTTTTCAATCGGTAGAAGACATAAAGGAGAATTCGCGGCGAGAACTGAACTCAATTCCGGAAACAGCATTTAAAAATGTTTTGATGATTGAATTATTCGTTGGCGTAAGTAATTTCTGAAGGAGCATACTTTGAAGGTGATAAAATAAATTTGGTTCATCCAACAAACAGTTTGTATATTGATGTGATATTTTGATCTTTCCCTGGTACTTTCTTGACAGAGTAGTACATTACATACATTATTAGATATAGAGAATTTTTCTACAAGAAATGTCATCATTATTTTGTACTGTTACAGGTTATATTTGAAATAAAAAAGTGCGAGCGTACAAAACAAGCCAGAAGTGAAACTTCTTTGGCAAAAAAATTGAAAAAAATAAGTAATTTAAAAAGATTAACAAACAAATTGAGTGTCTACAAACTACACATGTCAGAAGTGAAACTTCTTTGGCAAACTAATTTAAAAAAAAGTGATTCAAAAAACGAATTAAAAAAACCAATTTAAAATAACAAAAAAAAGATGTGTGTGCGATTCACACACGATAGAAGTGAAACTTCTTTGGCAAACTAATTTAAAAAAAAAACTAATTTAAAATTAGCGGCGTACAGAGCGGCCGAGAGTGCCGAGAGAGAGCGCGGAGAGTTTGAAATCACAACGATTCTAAAGAAGTTTCACTTCAAAAATTAATTGAAAAAAAAAACAATAAGCCAACGTCACGCGGTGGTCCCAGGCGGTCACCCATCCAAGTACTGACTGTCCCTGACGCTGCCGCGTTACCGGTCGTTCAAATTTTACCCCTCATGCGCCTAAAGAAGTTTCACTTCAAAAGTTTATAAAGTTGTCCCTTACATGTAATTTAGTATGCAGGGGGTTTCGGGGGCGACAAAGGTTCAGAGCTTAATCCACCACGCTGCTCCAATGCGAGTTGGCGGATATATTCTCAAACACCCAGACCACGGCAAACATCTGTATGATGATCTAGCTAGGATTAATTTTTAGAAAATGTGGTTTTACCCGTGTTTTCAGATAATGAAAAAATACAACATTATTAGAATAGGAAAGTAAATTTTGCCACCATCTATTAAGTTATAATAGCTCAGGTGGGAAATCGGGTGTTCACGAAACTATATGACCCCGGTTCAAATCCACATGTCACCAGATCGATTATCTTTTTCCCTTTTTTTTTCTAATTGCACTCGTGTTTTTTTATCTGAATAACCAGTTCATTTTTTTTTTATTATGTCGGCAAGATCGAAAAATATTATTGATATTCCATAAGTATATAATTGGGATGTAGGTAAATGAAATTTCCAAAAAACACGATATAAACCGAGCTAAGCTCGTTCATCCATAGGTAAGACTAACTCCCGTTTATGACTAAGTAAGTCACAAACGGGAAATTCCCACAAGTATAGACGTTGCCAGTCGCTACAAAATAAAAGAGATTCACCGACTTCGTCACAAAATGAGTAAAGAAAAATTCCGTGATCCTTTCAATCGGTCCGAATGTGTAGTTCCGATAAAAATGATATAAAATGGTTCAAATATTTTCAAAGTATTTTTATTATTTATTGTTAAATTTTGCCGCCCCCTAAAAAGTGCCGCCCGGGGCGGGCCGCCCCCCCCGCCCCCCATACGCTACGCCACTGCTTCAGGAGATACTTTCCACATGAGAGGATAAATAAATTTTCCTAGAACTGTCAAAAATACATTTAGATACTCGTAAGTGTTTAATAGATTATTCGTTATAGACTCTTTGGTTTAGTTTTTTTATACATGTAGTTCGGCAAACAAACGTACGACCCACTTGATGGTAAGCCGTGGCTGCAACACCAGAAGCGCTGCAAGCGCGTCGCCAATCCTACTCCAAAGGAGCTTTGGCCACCTTACTTACGCCCCGGCTTCGCACGGGTGCAATGCTGATACTAAATACTGTCTACAACAAAAGATACGTTAGAAAAACATTCCTCTTGATTCACTCTATTTATTTAAAAAAAACACATGAAAATCCGTTGCGTAGTTTTAAAGATCTCTACAGACAGCGAGAAGCGACTTTGCAGCATATTTCTAAAGTTGTCCGTTCCTCCTCTGAGTCAAAAATGGCTTTATCATCTAGTTTTAGGTACATGAAACCTTTTCCTATTTCTTCCGAAAATCCTACATTAGAAGATTATGCAATAACTTTTTAAAAGTCTACGTTTAAATGAAATGAGCTATTTTATATATATTTTTAGTCTTTTTACGTATAATAAGATATACAATTATATGCTTTACAAAAACTTTGATAAAAATTGATAATAAATATCATATATAGGCACCTATGATAATAAATATCATAGTTTTTAAACATAGTAAAAATAGTATCATAGTAAAAAACGCAGTTCATCACTCTTCATAATTTCAAGCTACCTAGTCATTTAGGGCACAATTTTCACATTTGATAATTAGCGATTGATAAGGATAGACCACATTCATGGTAATACGTCAAGTGATCAATTTACTAAATGAAGGTACATTTGTTAAAATTACAGTTTACAGTTGTTTTATTGCTTTTTTCTGTCATCAATAATTGTGGTGACCGTTTATCAAAATTTTCCAGGAAAAACCGTTAAATTCAATCGTCGAGTTAACTCCAATTTGGTGCACTCCGAAGTAATGCGTGTACAAATTTTTAAGCGAGTCACTTTAATTTATATACTTAGATTTAAAATCATAATATCTAAAATAAATAAACATGATAATACGTATAATATAACTAATGTAGCTGTACCCCGCGGTTTTACCCGCGTTAATTTAAAAATAAAATGTACTAAAATCTTATATACCCTATTTATCTTATATAGTCTTACTTGGAAAATGGACTATCTAACATAAAATAGTTAATTAAAATAATTTTTCAATTCGAACAAGTATTTCTTGAGATTTGATTGAAAATTTTGAAGATTCAAAGCTTCAGCTTTATAATATTACCTAGTATAGATTCATATTGAATAACTTAAATACTTTCGACGGTACGAACATTAAATCGTCGACAGTTACGAAACCCATGAAAATTTTGTATTTATTTTCTTTTACTTTATTTTTCTTCAATTTTCCAATGTTTCTAATAATTATTATTCTATTCCGGGCTAAGAGTAGGGTGAGATGGGGGAATGGCGGTCAGTGGGCAATGCCGGTCACGTCAAAATCTAAAACTTCCAAAAACATTATGCACTCGCTGCTAGTGTCGCCATTTAGTATGCGGCCAAGTAAACTTATTTACCAAGCGGCGCTATTTTCCATCGCACGCAGTGAGTTTGACAGCAGCTGTGTTTAGGTTCGGACGTTTTTTGTTGTAATAAAATCGAAAATTCGGTGAAAAGTTCGCTTAAAGTGATTTATACCAGTCATTATCTTTCTTAAAGTTAATTACTATACGTTTACAAGTGTATCCCATGTGCTTGTTGGATTTTTTGTAAGTTATTTACGTTTTTCGTGAATAACCAAAGAAACAATTTTCGTCTTTTGGGGTCGGTAATGGCAATCATTCTAAACGGGCAATACCGGTCAGTGACCAGTATTACCCCGTATGGATTTATAAGACAATTTATTATTTGTTTGTTTGTTTAGTTAAGTATTTACTTATTTTTATAATTAAATAGATGCCGCGATACATGGAAAGAATCACAATAAAAGGAAAATGAACAAATAAAAAGCTGGCAAATGCTGTTGAGGCCGTTAGTGCAGGAATTCTTTACTCAACTGCTAAGAAGTTCGGCATACCCTTCAGCACGCTACAAGATCACGCGAGAAGAATAATGTTCCAATTACAGGACCTTCTTTAGGAATACATTCTACTTTTTCACCAGAAGTAAAGAAGGACATAGCTGAGAATATAAAACTTTTAGCCAAAAATTTTTACGGCTTAAGTCCACTACAAATTCGCAATGCATCTTTCATTTATGTCGAGAAACATAACACAAAGCATAACTTCAACACGCAGAGGAAGCTAGCAGGAGAAGATAGGCTTTATGGTTTTTTAATGAGAAATCCTTCGATAACCATACTACCCGCTAAAGCCCAGCGGTGCCCACATCGTCATAGCGGGGCACCACGTGATCGCTTTCGCATGCTACCGTGACACCCCGACGGTTGGCCAGCCGTTGGCGTGCGGGCAGCCTTCGTCTATACAACGCCCACGGGCACTGTGATCGCTCTGTTACACCGGCAAGTGGGAAGAAAGGTGCCTTTCTCCCACTCTATTGTGAAGGGAGAAGAAGCGCATATCGGCGTCTCTTTCCCCCTGGTCGTCTTCTGCGGAGCGGGTTAGCGTGAGCATCGGTCTCGTGCTGTCGCTCCGCAGCCTCCTTTAACGCCCTCCTCCTTTAATGACCTCCTCGCAAAAGGAGGTCACGGCCGACCAGAACCTGATCCTTCAATAACCATTCGCCAACCAGAGGCAACCACTATGACAGCATTTAACATAGACGAAGTTAACTTGTTCTTTCAATACTTGAAAGATGTTATGCAAAAACACCAGTTATTTTTGCTAAAATGTAAAAATGTTTTGGTTCATTTTGATTAAAATATAAAAAATAAAGATAATTATGAATAAAATTTCGTTTTATTTAGTTTTGGTACATTTTAGAAGCAAATCTGTGTTAACTTTGAATGACTGATAAATACCCCAACAGTTGACCGCTATTACCCGCACCTGCGGGTAATAGCGGTCAACGAAGGGGTTTACAAAATGATTAAAAAATAAGAAACCCGTAATAGATAGATAATGTGCCTCATATATATCTATAGCCCACTACATAACCTATATAATAAGTCAGTTATCTACACCGTAAGTCCCAGAAATAAAATAAAAAATGAATTACCGCTTAAGTGACCGCCATTCCCCCATCTTACCCTAATCCAAAACATCAAATATCATAATAATTGGTCAAGCCGTTCCTGAGTTATAAATAGTGTAAATAACACGACTGTTTTGTCTATACTTACAAATAACAATAAATGAAATTGGAGTGTCTGTTTGTAATATTAAAATAACCGTTTTGGAGTGAAACTTCTTTGGCGCATGAGGGGTAAAACTTTTACGGATCAAACGCGTCACGGCGTCACGCTCACGAGTCACGAATTTAAAATAAATGTTTGATAGTTTTAGCTTTTATTGATTAAGTACAAACAAACGTTTCCGTGTGGTTTCCATTTATAAATATTAATAGAGAATAAATAGGACCCACTCACTGATTGTCTTTACGTAATTATCCAAGATCTCAGGCACCCCCGAGGCCAGACCATTATTATTTTT
Source organism: Melitaea athalia (assembly GCA_905220545.2). Taxonomy (NCBI): domain Eukaryota; kingdom Metazoa; phylum Arthropoda; class Insecta; order Lepidoptera; family Nymphalidae; genus Melitaea; species Melitaea athalia. Next base: position 4,668,024 of record HG992179.1, read on the forward strand.
TAAAGACGAAATGCTTAGAATATTAATAATAATAAATTGGTAATTTGATTAGCCCGTTGGCGTAGTTTGCATTGCAGTAACCCTAACCCTGTATCTTTCTCTCGGGTTGTGGTTGTGTTCGCTTCCCGCCTGAGTCAGGGTGTAATATTTTATATTACACATGTATACAGTCATGTAACCTTTTTATAATAAAACAGTAGTAGACACAATACTGAACATCAAGATCATGTTTTTTAATTTACTAATCGCCAACGTCCATACCACGTTGAATACACCGGTTCTCGTCCGATCACCGAAGTTAAGCAACGTCGGGCGCGGTCAGTACTTGGATGGGTGACCGCCTGGGAACACCGCGTGACGTTGGCTTTTTGCTTTTTTCAATTGGTTTTTTTTTAATTAGTCTGCCAAAGAAGTTTCATTTCTGATATCGACGGGTGCAAAGTAAAAAGAGTTATATACAAAACAGCTACTTTTCAGGAGAGCGCATAATAGGAAAAAGTGCTCCCATTTTGTCAATTTCAAACCAAATTTGTTGAAATTTTCATCACTGCTACAAAACTAACAAAGACAAACACTTGTATATTTCATTTCTTCTAATTATGTTTAATTTACGAGATTTTGCAGTTGTCTGCCTCTACATTGTGCTTAAAAATACGACAACTGAGTTAACTACCACTTGGTCGTTTCTACATAGGAATTAAAAAATCTGGATTTAATAAAGTATGTTTCATGTGTATATATTTCAGTAAGTATAACAAGTATGACTTTTCCAATTATTAAAATTAGTCCATGAGTGTGTTATATTCTAATTAAAATCAAAGTTCTAAGCATAATTACGCAGATGTCTTTTTCTACATCACAAAATTATTTGTTTAACATTATTGCCGGCCGGCGAAGAACATGCCATCTGACTGATGACGCAATAGGAATGAACGTGCGCCCCCCGCGCGGACTGCGTAAAAGCGGCCAGCGGTAGTTGAACGCATGTACGTCGTGTAATTTTACAAAACAGCAGTAGTTGTCTTTTTTTACTTGACAAAAGTACAAGAAATGAGGCGATATTTGTATTTTTTATTTTGCCATGTTGTAAAACATAAACTTTTTAGTTAGTTACTGAAATAAAAAAAAATCTCAAAATTGTAGTTAACTTTTTTTACTTTGCACCCGTCGATATGTGAACTTTGTACGCTACTTTTATTTTAGTTTATTTATTTTATAACTGCGAACTGATCTCGCGAGCACAGCTAGAATATAAATATAACATTGCTCACGTTTTAATTATGTCTTATCCGATTTTTAGTTAGTTACCTATCTCTTTTGTGCGTTTGTTATTAATATTACGAAAATAATGTATATAAAATTAACATTATTACAGTCTTTCAGTCTGTCTATTAGCTTAAAAATAACACACTAAAAAAAGCTGAAGAGTTTGATTGTTTGTTTGTTTGAACGCGATAATCTCTGGAACTACTGGGCCGATTTGAAAAATTCTTTCAGTGTTAGTAAGCCCATTTATCGAGGAAGGCTATAGGCTATGTATCGTCACGCTAAGACCAATAGAAGCGGAGTAAACGCCGACGAAGTCGCGCGCAGAAGCTAGTGTGATGATAATAGTTAAATACACGATCACGATTCAGCCTGTAATATCCCACTGTTGGGCATATGCCTCTTCCCTATGTAGGAGAAGGAATATTTAAATAAGTCCGAGTTAATATGGCCTCCTGGGAACTTTAATCGAAAACACTGCTTAAGCCATTATTTTGATACAAGTAGACATAATTATATCAAACAATGTATAGTTGAATTCATCCTTTTTCATGTGGGTCTACACTCTACATAACAAGAAAGTCCGCGATGATGTTATAGGTATGGAAGATTTTGACATCGCTTTGTTGAAATGATGAATATGAATTACCATACAGTGACATCTATCGGAGCGCAGACTAAACTAGATAGTGTGTAACAATGATCATCCAGGGTGCGTTTCTTAAACGACTGTAGGTAACGATTGTAACGCCCTCTCTATCGTTCCACCTAAGGCCCGTGGTGGTCGTGAGCGATCGCTCGACGTCAACGTCATAGGTGGAGTCTCTGTTCGCGACCACATCGCGCCCACTTCGCCCACAAAATAGGTGGCTGGAAAAAAACGACTTCATTTACATGAACGACCAGTAATACAACTTTGATAGACGAAAAAATTGTCAAGTAGACGCATTAAGCATTTTTAGCAATAGGTAAGTCAAAGAGTACTTGTCAGATCTCAATAAAATTTAAATGGGACCACATAATGATGAAGTTGTTCCTATGTTTTTTTTATGTTATTGTGTTTTTATAATTTTTTATAATTTTTTTTATTTCTTTTATGTTATTCATTTTCTTATTAGCCGCTGTAAATATACCTACCTTTTTCTCTTTTTTTAATTTATTACTTGTTTTAATTGTCTATCTGCACTAGATGTAATAATTTTATTATTTTTTCATTTAAGGCCAATAAATTTTTACTAGATCTATGTTCAGAAAATTAAAAAAAAAACTACTTAATTATAAAAAAGAATTGAATAGAAGTGAAACTTCTTTGGAAAACTAATTAAAAAAAACTAATTTAAAATTAGTGGCTTGCAGGGCGGCGCGCCCTTATCTGTCGTTTTGCCGTTGCATCCGGTTTGAAATCACAACGATTCTAGAAGTTTTACTTAAAAAAACAAAAAGCCAACGACACGCGGTGTTCCCAGGCGGTCACCCATCCAAGTACTGACCGCGCCCGACGTTGCTTAACTTCGGTGATCGGACGAGAACCGGTGTATTCAACGTGGTATGGACGTTGGCGACTAGAAAAGTAAATTACATGTACTTATGTTTCTATCTAATTTGAAATTAATTTCGTCAGAACCTATTTACACGTTGAACACACAAATCATTCGCTCGAATTGACACACGTTGAACAAAACTCGAAATAAATAAATATTAAAGAAAAAATATGACTGTGTGCTTTGGACCACACGACTAAAACTTATGAAACGTAACTCTCTCTCTTTCTATCTTCTCTAACTTATATCTCCCTCTCAACTTCCGTTCGCCTCTCCTGATAACACTTTTCGTAACGCTCTCCTCACAGATTCACCAGCTTACTCCCCAAGTCAAGCGTGCATAATGAAGTTTAAAAGTTTTACATTTTACTTCTATAGTATTATTTTTATTTTCTTATGACTAATTACTATGTTTCATGGCTTGGATTCAAACAGTGCCATTTATTATCATCCTTTCATCTCCAACTCTGGCGTCTCAGGATGGCTTATTTTGTGGTAGTGTTGTCTAAAAATACTGAAACATTTGTTAATCAAAATTAAATCACGAAAAAATGAGTTACCAGCTAGTTTATAACGAAAAAAAGAATAACCGTTAAAAAGAATATAAATAAGCTTTAATATTAAATTTAATACAAACATAGCTGATCTACCACACGTTTTTTCAACTTTCATTTTAATTGTGGAATGTTCAAACAGCTTCCTATTGCAGTAAATATTTATTAAGAAATATCACACAATTCAGTGACAATAATACTCGTACCTACTGCAATATAATTTGTACCTAAGTGCTCTTTAATATTCACATCCCTTTTCAGATAACGATAAACACTTGACATACCACAACAGCGGTAGACAAAAACCTAGATCTGTCATTGAGCAGATAAAGGATTGTATGTGTATAAATAATGTAAGGCGCGCGGTATGGAAATACCACGTGCGAGTCGGACTCGCGCATAAATATAAGTAAATTTTCTGTAAAATATTTATTTAATTGTTACGCCATCTATTCCGCTATTAGAAAACTATTATTAGTCTATCGACGAAGTTTTCCTAATTTCTGATAGATGGCGTTTTAGACTAATAAAAACAAAAATAATTAGCGCCCCCTTAAATATTTATTTTATTTTGTTTTTAGTATTTGTTGTTTATATAGCGGCAACAGAAATACATAATTTGTGAAAATTTCAACTGTCTAGCTATCGCCGTTCTTGAGATACGTTATATAGCTGATAGAGGTGACAGACAGACAGACAGACGGACGGACGGACGGACGGACAGCGAAATCTTAGTAATAGGGTCCCGTTTTTACCCTTTGGGTACTGAACCCTAAAAAACAAAGACATTAAAGAGAACTCTTTTAATTTCTTTGGAAAAAAAATATGAGCGGTGAAAGCGCATGAAACAACGCTGACAATGTGAGTTACGCTGACGATCAGAGTTACGAAAATGAGTGACCCTTTACAACTCTTTTTAATTTTTTTTTTTTGTTGCCGTAAAGTTTATTTCATTTTATCTTTATTTATTTTATACATTCTATACGTAAAGAAAAAACAGAACAATATTAATCGTTATTAACACCTGTTGAAATAACAAGGTTTAGGTAGTAAGAACTAACTTAATTACCATTTTACAGAGAATTTTCATAAAATCTAGTATCTTATTGTAATGAAACAACTTTTTCGGATTTTATCACCTTTTATTTGGTTTTTTACGCATAATATTGTATGTAGGTAGGTATTTGAATTGTATTTTATGATGTATCTTATTTGTAATTTGACTCTGTGCCAACTTCTTCTTCTTTAGGATTCATGTGCCAACTTTATAAATAAGTATGTACCTATATAGCAAGAACATACTCGTAAGTCTTTGAAATTTTTGGATAAGTCAGTCAATAAATGAGTATTGAGTGACCTTTCATTTTGTTGTATAGATAACAAAATAATAAGAAAATCAGGTCAAGAAGTTATCTATGTTTATTAGACATAAAAATAAAAAATCAATTGATAACTATCTATAAAATATAGCACAATTATTTCATCCAACTAATCATATGTTAGTACCTAACATAAAAGTTCCGTCATTATTTTATGTCGTTTATATGTACTTACAAAGAAAATAACACGAATAACAAGAGTCAATTTATGTTTTAATCTTAGTTTTATGTTTTTAAGAGCGTGCATAAGGCGAGCAAAAAATCAGATTTCACCCACGCGCCCGATGAAACAAAATATACACAAAGCCTCGTGTCAGAGTGCGATAGACGATATAGTTTTGAGCGCATTACGAATGTAAAAAAAAATCGGCCAAGTGCGAGTCGGACTCGCGCACGAAGGGTTCCGTACCATTGACTAGGTACATTGATTTTAATATCGGGCAAAAAGCGGCTAAAAAAATCACTTTTGTTGTATGAGAGCAAAAATAGGCAAAAATGACGTTTTTTTTGTATGGGAGCCCCCCTTAAATATTAATTTTATTTTAATTTTATTATTTATTATTAAAGTAAAAATAGAACTGAGTATTTTGTGAATATTTCAAGTGCCTACCTGTTGCCATTATTGATATCGAGCAAAAAAAGGCAAGAAAATAGCGTTTGTTGTATGGGAGCCCCCCTTAAATATTTATTTTATTTTGTTTTTAGTATTTGTTGTTATAGCGGCAACAGAAATACATAATTTGTGAAAATTTCAACTCTCTAGCTATAGCCGTTCTTGAGAAACAGCCTGGTGACAGACACACGGACGGACGGACGGACGGACGGACGGACGGACGGACGGACGGACGGACGGACGGACGGACAGCGAAGTCTTAGTAATAGGGTCCCGTTTTTACCCTTTGGGTACGGAACCCTAAAAACGACAAATATGTTATTTTGTATATAATTCCGAAACTAAAAGTAATTACATTAAATGCCTAAGCATAGCCTTTACTCATATTTAAATGTAATTAATTATCAAATTTTTGTCTTAATGGTCATAACCATATCGAGTATAAATAGAAAAAATATAAAAATTAGAGGTTACTTCGTGATTATATTTTATCGAGGAAATTTTCTTATTTTATGTTTTTGATATGGGTCAACCCTTGCAAATATCACGTAGTTTGTCATATATTTTTATTTTAAGATTTGGTCTGGAACTTTTCATGTCAAAACAAATAGAAGATGGTAATTTTGCATTATGCGCACTCTTAAGTAATTACAATCTGATTTAATCAATAGAATATTTAAATAACAACGTAATAATTATAATAGTTCTTTGAGTAAACGTCACGCGTCGGAGCTGACTCACACGCTTTTTAGGGTTCCGTACTCAAAGGTAAAAACGGAAACCTATTACTAAGGGCGCTTGTGCACTACACGGAATTTTACCGTCCAGCAGTCCGATTTTATACGGTCCGATCGTACATAAATGACTGTCGATTTGTAGACAATTCACACAAAACCGCTTTGAGGATAAGCTCAATCAGCGTAATATTTAAAAAGGCACGATCAATAATTATCAAGTTAATTAACAGCCCGTTGATCATGGATGTCATATTTTTACTAAGAAAATAAAAAAATGGCTTTGGGACTCGTTAATATTCAATTCTGCCGTATAGTGCCACATGTATGGTTTTAATACTATTACGAATTTACGAGTATTAACCGACTTCCAAAAAATTAGGTTTCCAATTCGTATGTATTTTTTTTTTCTATTTTTATGTAAATAATTATGTTGTAAAGCAAAAAAAAAATACTTATGTCTTCGTAACTCTGACTTATTAGGTACTGATCTTACATCGTATACAATAATTTAGTAACCAATAAAAAACATCAAGATCATGTTTTTTTAGTTTTTAATTGCCAACGTCCATACCACGTTGAATACACCGGTTCTCGTCCGATCACCGAAGTTAAGCAACGTCGGGCGCGGTCAGTACTTGGATGGGTGACCGCCTGGGAACACCGCGTGACGTTGGCTTTTTGTTTTTTTTTTTAATTGGTTTTTTTAATTAGTTTTTTTTTAAAATTAGTTTGCCAAAGAAGTTTCACTTATGACGTGTAGGTACTTTGTACGCTACTTTTATTTTAGAAATTTATTTATTTTATAACTGTATTATATTTTTATACACGTTATTTACACTATATTTTTGTACACAAAAAAAAAGAAACTAATATAAAAATAATACCTTAGATTTTCACAAATAAAAAATTACTTTTCAGTCTATAATAACGTCGGTGGTGACGGTTCTCTATAAAAATTTACCTGACGGTAAATAACTACACAAATAAATAAAATTGGAGTGTCTGTTTGTAATATGTATTAAAATACCCGCTTTTTAGTTTTTATTAAATGCATATACACGGTACATACCTATATATAAAAAATAACATTTTTAATGATTTTTGTCTGTCTGTCTGTCTGTTTGTTCCGGCTAATTTCTAAAACGGCTGGACCGATTTTGACGGGACTTTCACTGGCAGATTGCTGATGAAATAAGGTGTAACTTAGGCTACTTTTATTTTAGATTTTTTTTATAACTGTGAACTAAATAATAACTTTTTTGTTAAATTTCACGCGGACGAAGTCGCGGGCACAGCAGCTAGTACATATATTATATTTATCGTTTATGTCAAACTAGCGACCCGCCCCGGCTTCGCACGGTTGCAAAAACTATCAGAGTTCCTCAACTATATTATGCATGTATTATACATAAAAACCTTCCTCTTGAATCACTCTATCTACTAAAGAAAACCGCATCAACATCCGTTGCGTAGTTTTAAAAATTTAAGCATACATACAGACAGACAGACAGAAAGCGGGAAGCGACTTTGTTTTATAATATGTAGTGATATTTATCGTAATCTGAAATCAATTGATAACATTCCTACGTGTCTTTCAAGAGATAGGTACTCTGCGTCACCAATTGTTGGTGAAGTTTGATAAATACCTACTTATAATATTGGCGGTAAATTGTTGTTAAATATATTTTAATTAATTGTTTGACTAAAAACTACTTCCATGATTAAAAATTATATATGAAAAACACTATATATAATATCGAGATCTGATATTAAGAACATTGTAACTAATGAAACAATGTTTTCTTGTATACCTACTATCAAAATACTGAGGGGAAAAAATACAGCCGAATTGAGAACCTCCTCCTTTTTTGGAAGTCGATTAAAAAGTTATCTTTCAATCTGGAAACCGTATTTAATTATTTATCTGCCTCTTAGAACGATTTTTAAATTAAAAAAAAATTGCGTGCGTACATGAAAGTACACATGTCTTAAGTGAAACTTCTTTAGCAAACTAATTCAAAAAAAAAAAACTAATTAAAGAAACCAATTGAAAAACAAAAACAAAAAGCCAATCACCCATCCAAGTACTGACCGCGCCCGACGTTGCTTAACTTCGGTGATCGGACGAGAACCGGTGTATTCAACGTGGTATGGAAGTTGGCGATCAGTATATCAAAAAACATGATCTTGATATTATTCAGTATTGTGTCTACATCATGTTTTATTTTGATAGGTAACATAATACATATTTTATTTTACAGTAATACAAATTAATATTACACCCTAACCTGAGTCAGTCCTGAATATTACACCCGCCTGAGCGGGAATTGAACCCACAACCCGAGAAGCAGAAACAGGGCCACTACAAACTGCACCAACGGGCTAGTCAAATTACACTTAATTATTATTAATATTCTAAACATTTTGTCTATTTAAAATATAAAATAAGAATGGTCGGGGGTGCCTGAGATCTTGGATAATTACGTACAGACAGTCAGTGAGTGGGTCCTATTTATTCGTATGTTTGTAATCAATAAAAGCTAAAACTTTCAAACAGATTTTAGAATGCTACAAACACAATACCCAAAAAAATATTAAAAATTCTATGTAGCAATATAAAAATAGGTATCTATAGGCTATAGGTACTAATATTATAAAGCTGAAGAGTTTGTTTATTTGTTTGTTTGCTTGAACGCGCTAATCTCAGGAACTACTGATCCGATTTGAAAAAAACCTTTCAGTGTTAGATAGCCCATTTATCGAGGAAGGCTATAGGCAATTTTAAATTTTAATTTTTAGGCACAGCTACTCTGCTACTCAGTCAGTTAAATTGACAATGCGAGAGCAGTGCAAACTTAGCACCTCATCGATGGAATTTTGGGTCGAAAATGACCTTAATCGATAGGTCTACGTTAGGTCCGTATAGGTCCACTAAATTTTTCGTTAGGTCCGCTATAGTTTTTTAATAAATAATTTTTTAAATTTAGGTAAAAAAAATGCAATTTTAGCACCCCATCCAAGGATTTTTAAAATCAAAATTACCTTAATCGATAGTTCTACGTTAGGTCCGTATAGGTCCAGTAAATTTTTCGTTAGATCCGCTATAGTTTTTTAGCTGCTAAAATACGAATTTTTTTCCAAAATTTTAAAAATTATTTATAAAAAAACTAAAAAGGACTTAACGAAAAATTTCGTGGACCTATACGGACCTAACGTAGACTTATCGATTAAGGTAATTTTGATTTCAAAAATCCTTAGATGGGGTGCTAAAATTGCATATTTTATTTAACAAATTAAAAAAAATTATTTATTAAATAACTATAGGGGACCTAACAAAAATTATTGTGGACCTATACGGACCTAACGTAGACCTATCGATTAAGGTCATTTTGATTTTAAAAATCCTTGGATGGGGTGCTAAAATTGCTTTTTCTTTACCTAAATAAAAAAAAATTATTTATTAAAAAACTATAGCGGATCTAACGAAAAATTTACTGGACCTATACGGACCTAACGTAGAACTATCGATTAAGGTAATTTTAATTTCAAAAATCCTTAGATGGGGTGCTAAAATTGCATGTTTTTTTTACCAAAATTAAAAAAAAAATTATTTATTAAAAAACTATAGGGGACCTAACAAAATTTATTGTGGACCTATATGGACCTAACGTAGACCTATCGATTAAGGTCATTTTGGTTTTAAAAATCCTTGGATGGGGTGCTAAAATTGCATTTTTTTTAACCTAAATTTAAAAAATTATTTATTAAAAAACTATACCGGACCTAACGAAAAATTTAGTGGACCTATACGGACCTAACGTAGACCTATCGATTAAGGTCATTTTCGACCCAAAATTCCATCGATGAGGTGCTAAGTTTGCACTGCTCAATGCGAGGCATATTATAAAATATGATTTCTATTAAGTAATATTGTAAATAAAATTTAAATGAAAGAAAATAATACAACAAAACTTGACATAAAAACATTTATTTAAAAAAATTACACAGTTATCTTTTTCTTTTGAGGTAAATACCTCCACAAAAACGGGGATTAACATTTACTTATAAAAACAATCTTATAAATAATTTCAAACAAGACAATCAATAACGACAATCTCTAATCACAATCATCATCAATATTGATGCATAAAATACCGAAGCACAATTTCACTTCAACCAAATTCCAACGTCCAAAATGTCCGTAACACCATTGGCCAGAAGAAAAACTTTGAAAAATTTCACAGCGAAGCAATTAAAGCCTCCTTTCGATATGTAAATGATCATCGCATAACGAATGAGAAAATTGATTCGATGACGTCATCCAAATCTGTGCTAAATGGTGACAGTTGAGCCTCATACGTTGGAACTGTACGGTCTTTGCCATCTACCATGAGGTGACAGTTAGGTCCAACCGTCGACACTTTGTCGCCCTTCCATCGTTTAGTGATGGTCACCCTACCACCACTGCCGACTAAGCTGATGGTACCACAATTATCGCCGACTTCTATTTGACAATCGTTACCGATCACTTCGATTTCACCTTGATTTATTTTCACTCTCACAACACAATTGTTACCAACAACTTTCAGACTGGTCGGATTTGTTTCCATCGTCACTTTCTTCTTGTTACCGAGGATGGAGTACTTTTTCATTTTTATTTATTTTGTAAGAAGGTTCGATCAGAGCGTCTTGCTCGCGCAAAATTTCTGTTAAGAATGATTTGAACTTGAATCGCGTCCGTCTTATATGCGCGGAGGCGACGCGTGACCGTCACGAGTACGATAAGGGAGTCCCCTGCGTATGCGTCACTCATTGATGAGCAGTGAACGCGAGTACGAAACCTCACGCTCGCTGTGATTGGAAACGGTATTAAAATTAATCGTTATCATTGAATCCTCGAATGTCAATGTTAATCCCCTGGCCTAAGGTGCTTATTAAGGTTAAGGTAAAGGGTAAATTTTACTTACAATATCCGTTACATACCTATGAATAAATTAATAATATAGTTTATTATCATCGAAAAAAGTGGGTTAATATTTTCTGTAAAAAATCGTCTAATTACGACATAATATTATGTAGCTTAACTTACTAATATTTTTAATGTTTTTTCCTGTTAAGGACAATATATATCTTATAGTAATAAATCTATACTAATATATAAAGCTGAAGAGTTTGTTTGTTTGTTTGTTTGTTTGTTTGTTTGTTTGTTTGTTTGTTTGTTTGAACGCGCTAATCTCTGGTTCTACTGGGCCGATTTGAAAAATTCTTTCAGTGTTAGATAGCCCATTTATCGAGGAAGGCTATAGGCTATGTATCATCACGCTAAGACCAATAGGAGCGGAGTCCACGCCGACGAAGTCGCGCGCAAAAGCTAGTCAATAATATAAATTAATGTATTGATAGATACGGTCAAGTAGGTACTAGGTACTTATAAGAATACTAGCCGACCTGGCGAGCTTCGTACCGCCTTATTTTTTTCTTGTATATAATAATTATATATACCTATTGAAATAAAATAACTCTGCCAGGGTCACTTCGGTGGCACTGCCGGTCCCAAGCCCGGGTAAAAGAGGAGGGTTCTTCGTAGTGCTAACCACTCTACGAGGGTAAAAAGGATTCCGGTTCCGAAATCTAACACGAATAATAAATCCGGACTGTCTCAAAACCAACGACCTTGACGAAGACTAAAGGAAAAACGTTTATGCTTACGAATTGGAACATGGAACGTACAAACTATGCTTCAGATAGGAGAGGAGGATCTGAGGGCGATGGGCAAGTTTACGAACTGGAAGAGGGTCGCCAGAGATCGTGACATGTGGAGGAAAATCATGGAGGAGGCCAAGACCCACAAAGGGTTGTAGCGCCACTGGAAGTAAGAAGTAAGTATTGAAATAAAATATATAGCCTATCTTTCAAGTTGCATCAAACTGCACACACGGTTTGATTAAAATCGGTTAAGTAGTTCAGCAGTCCATCGCAGACAAATATAACGTGACGCGTAATTTATATAGGTACTTACAAGTTACATTAAAAGATTAAGATTTCATAAACACACGAATTCGTCTCATTATTTCTATGTAATCTATAATTAAATGTAACGTAAATGTAATGTAATTAATGTAACTTGCTTTATCAAATAAAGAGTCAGGTCACTGGTTACACGCAATGCCGTCAAAAAACCTTGGGACACTTTTAGACAATGAAAGTTTTAGAATTGCTGTCGGTCTCCGGTTGGGAACTCCACTGTGCTTTGAACACAGATGTCCGTGCGGAAAGGAGGTTGATTCTTTCGGACTACACGGCCTTTCCTGCAACAAGAGTTCAGGTAGGTTTTCCCGCCACGGTTCCCTAAATGATACCATAAAAAGAGCTCTTGCCACCATCGACGTTCCTGCTCTTATCGAGCCTACTGGAATTAGTCGCGATGATGGCAAGAGACCTGATGGACTGACGTTGGTTCCCTGGGAAAGGGGACGGGCGCTTTTGTGGGACGCAACCTGCGTTGACACACTTGCTCCGTCTCATGTCAGGGAAACAGCCTTAAAAGCGGGAGCCGCGGCGGAGAAAGCTGAAACGACTAAACGGCACAAATATTCGTCACTAATTCCAAATTACATCTTTGTGCCGTTTGCAGTCGAAACACTTGGACCTTGGAGTAGCAGTGCAAAAAAATTCTTAAATGAGATAACTCCTCGCCTTATTGCCTCCACTGGTGACAAGAGGGCTGGTGCATTTTTTGCCCAGAGAATCGGCATAGCGATTCAACGGGGAAATGCTGCCAGCATTCTTGGCACAATTCCACGCGGACATGATTTGTACCATAACTATCTGTAAATATTTAGTTCTTAAGTTGTGATTTGTAAATATGTATAATGTTTTATTTAATGAATAATGTCACATAAAAAAAAAAAAAAAAAAAAAAAAAAAAAAAAAAAAAAAAAAAAAAAAAAAAAAAAAAAAAAAAATGTAACGGGAATTCTGATATAAAATTGGTTTTTCCTGAAGACATCTTGATCTAAATTTAAAGTGTTTACACTTTAAAACAGCTGTCCAGTTCATTCGTTAAATTTATTATGGGTGATTTATTTTTGTTTTACGCGTGAAAAACGTGTTACGCGGGACTTTTTGTACGTTCGTTACTCTTATTTCTTGTAATATTTAGTGACACCTACTTTTTAAATTTAAGAAGAAGTTAAGAATATGAAGTACCGCGAAAATGTAAAAAATACATTTTCGATAGAAATAATATGTAATTATAATATTTTTGCAAATACTACTTTTTTAAAACTATTTAAGTCAATATTCAATATTTCTAATTATTTATTAAAATTTATAACTGATAAAACTTGTAACGCGCATTACGCACAGCGTTATTTCCGGTCCAAATAATAATTATGAAATCATTTTTGTTTTAGCACGCGTTCATTGAGGAACGTCCGAACGTATTAGACTTTAAAAGACCATCCTACTCATGAAACTGATACAATAAATGAGGATGTCATTGCAGCGGTCCTCAAGTGTCTTTATAAAAGTATGAATAATCTCATACAATTATGTAAAACGCTTACAGGTCGCTGAATGTCATTATTGTTGTAAACGAAGCAAAAATATTGAAGTCGGGACAAAACCGAGGTAATTGAAAAAGAATCAGTTTTAAATCTTACTTACCGTACCTATAGTTATAATTAAAACTCGATTTGTTGGTGATTATTTATTTTTTTATAACTGCTCTGACTGGTTATGTAACTCGAACGATTACAAAAAAATACTATAAGGTTTTTTTGTAGCTTTAGTTCACCAACCGTTATTTTTTCGTTGTCTTGATAATAGTAGTAGGTATATAAAATATTTTGTCAACGTTCATTTATCTTAAAGATATTTTATCTGTGGGTTTGTCTGTTTGGTTTTTTTAGTACGTTACTGATGGAAATTTTTCAAGAATTCGTTATCAGATTTTTGTCTTATCTATACTAATATTATAAAGCTGAAGAGTTTGTTTGTTTGTTTGAACGCGCTAATCTCAGAAACTACTAGTTCGATTTGAAAAATTCTTTCAGTGTTAGATAGCCTATTTATCGAGGAAGGCTATAAGCTATATTTTTTTTCAAATTAACGCGTGTGAAACCGCGAGGCACAGCTACTTTGTTATATTTGCACGGTCCGCCTGATAGTAAGCGGATTTCATAACTTATAGTCAGGCTCAGGAACAGCATTACAGCACACCCTGTCCCCGATCATCCTCAGGAGATCTGGATACCTTATTCACCACATGAACACAACACTACCTACTTCAGAGAAGTGTTTTTAGCTGTGATTTTCTGTAAGGTTGATGAGTATTTGTATTTGTACCAATATTTCTTTCCGGTTTGGATGGCTGTGGGTCTCCCCACCGTGCCTCGGAGAGTAGGTACGTTAAGCTGTCAGTCCCGGTTGTTATCATAAATACCTGATAGAGATCGTTATTCATAGTAGAGAATATATCCGTCAACCCTCAGTGGAGCAGCGTGGTGGATCCTTCTCCTACTAATAGTAATTGCAAAACATATTAATATGACTAAACACCAAACTATTTGAGTGGTTATGTCAATACATATCTATCTTCAGACGTAATTTTGGTTTTTCTCAATGCGTATCAGCATCCTTTTTAAAATTGACCTCCACTTGTTTCGAATAGCAGGATTTACCTTATAATAATGGTGTCAACTTACACATTATAACACAATAATTATTTATGCTAAAACCGATCTTAAATCAATATCATCTAACGATTGAAATGGTTTGTACACTTTTGATAAATAATGAGAACGCGAAAGACAAGCGAATGACCTCAATCATAATAAGTATGTTATTTCCCTCGCAATATCCGTATATTTTTCTTACTTTGTTGTTATGTCACATCGCGATATATTTATTACTAGCTTCTGCGCGCGACTTCGTCGGCGTGGACTCCGTTCCTATTGGTCTTAGCGTGATGATACATAGCCTATAGCCTTCCTCGATAAATGGGCTATCTAACACTGAAAGAATTTTTCAAATCGGCCCAGTAGTTCCAGAGATTACCGCGTTCAAACAAACAAACAAACAAACAAACAAACAAACAAACAAACAAACAAACAATCAAACAAACTCTTCAGCTTTATATATTAGTATAGATTATTAGATACTAAAACACGTTTTTAGCTTTTATATTAGCGATGCATATTACTATGTGTGACACTAAATAAAAATAACATATGTACCTACGAACAATATATAATTTGTATGTTTGTTAATATTATATACTAATAATTACAATAAAGTTATTACTAACAACCATGTTAAAGCATAAGTATTGCTATTAATTGAGCCATTATTATGTGAAGATTTAATTGGTAAATTGTAGGTACTCGTAAGTATATCAAAACTGTATGTCTTTCTAATAAACATAAAAAAGCTATTCCCGTATTTGAGCGCTTCTCAGTTCTCTTCTCAGCCTTTTTTTACTTAAAATCGTTTATTCATTAATATAATATACTTATTAGTTTTCATTGACGTTTATCCTATCATGGTCGAAGGTGTACAGACTTACCATACAGAATGTAATATATATATATATACAATACCTACCTATAATCTTGCCACCCTTGTGGAAATAATTTTCTGGAAAACTCTTAAAAAGTCTTCTAAACTCAACATACTTACCTACTCCATGACCAACTATTCTCAATAATTTTAAAGTCTGAAATTTCAAAGATTTTTTCACCAGAGCACGCACAATATAATCCTCTTCAAACTACTTATATACTTGAAAGAGATAGTGTTGTGTCTACCTACGATGTATCTCTTGTCCATATAATTGAAGTCGGTTTTTTTTCGTTTTCGAGCAAACACAATTATAACGAATAAATAAGTACATAAAAGTGTCAACCGAAACAATTTTAAGTTTACGTTACGTTAAAGTTTGTTAAAAGTGGAAGTGGCAATACAGCCTATGACACATAGGTGAAAATTAGAATAGTGAAATATTAGAATATGCCCTGCTGAAAATTCAAATAAAAACGATTGGTTTGTATGGGACGTTATTGTAAACTACTGTGTGATTGAAACAGGGATTCCAAAATTTTCACACATTTTCCATACAATTTTTATCTGTTTTTATCTGGCCTATATGGAATTCAGATAGTCCAGATAGATCTGTCTGGAATCCAGATAGCCTGTACAAACCATCGTTTTTATTTGGAATTTTCAGCAGGGTGTGAGCATAATATGTAGGTACCTAATACCTAGCATTAATGTCAATGAGATGTTGTTCTCGATTTCCAAGGAAATGTTCATATATGTAGAACTAATTTTAACATCTATGTCATTTTCACTTCCTTCCTTATTCCTCATTTCTTACAACACTTAGTATACAGTCAATACAGTACAACTGTTAGTATTATCAATTGATTCATATCATCAAAAATTTTCCTCAGAATATGCAACATAATGATTCATTATACAATTATACGTATAAAGAAATGTTATAAAATTGATGTAATCTTTGCCCCCGAGGAGCGACGTGAGTCATATGTAGACGCTGAACGCTGATGCAGACGAATGACCGGTCTCGTCAAAGATTAAACAAAAGATGGAATTATAAACGACTTAATCTAGACACACTTTCATTTCCACAGATTTACGTTTATTGTTTTTCTATTATGAGTCAAAATAATGTTTTATAGACAAACTGTTACCTACTGGAAAGTATTTTTATCTATTGATAAAAGAATAGATGTAATTCAAATTTCAGCTTATCTATTACGAACGCAGAAATATCTAATTTTTAGGGTTCCGTACCTCAAAAGGAAAAAACGGAACCCTTATAGAATCACTTTGTTGTCCGTCTGTCTGTCAAGACCCTTTGCCTCAGGAATGCGTAGATGTATCAAGCTGTAAATCACATACTCATGTCTACTTTCTCTTGGAGCTGTGACAAAATCAAACTTCTAAGCCAACGCAATCAAAAGATACAACCGTTTATGCTGCAAATTTTTGACACTCGCGAGGGAATCAACACTTAGTGTACTTCCCGTGAACTTAGAATCTTGTAATTTGGTACGAAGCAACGTTTTATAGCACCGATAAAGGAAAAATTGCAAAAAGCATACAATTTTTGTTATATCATACCTAATAATAAAAATATTTTTAATAATTTTTGTACGGAACTTGGCCAGTCTTTTTTGGTATTCGTATAGACAAAAGATCTCGAGATAGGGCAGAACAGGAAACATTTTGTTAAAATCTGGAGCAGCCCGCCTCGGGACCTCAACCTTACAGACGATAAGAGAAATGGTGAGTAATGTAGTCAGAATTCCTGAAGATGTTGTAATTTGTTGACAGAGGGAATAGGGACTGCAAAGCTTTATATAAAGGCTCCAGTATACACTTATTATCAGGCGGACCATACGCTTATTTGACATGTTAATGACAAAAAAAAATTTACGCGAGTAGATACAAATTTCAGATAATTAAAATAATAATATTATAATGAAAGGACTATTTTACAATGGTGTCGTAAACGACATCTATAATAAAATTGTGTTTGCTCGCAAACGAAAAAAAAAAACGACTTTAATTACATCGACAAGTAATAGGTACAAATACAACGTAAGTAGACGAAAAAGAAATAATAAACGCACTAGTCGTCACTACGATTTTCGAGGGTTCCCCTCGATTTCTCTGAGATTCCATCATCAGATCCTGGTTTCCTTATCATGATGCCACCCCTGGGATATCTCCTTTCCAACAAAAAAATAATTATCAAAATCGATTCATAAACGACTTTAGATGCATGTTATATTAGTTGATGTATTTTTCGTTACTCTTTATACCTACCTAATACCTATACAGTCTTACTCTGATAATATATTCAATAATTCATCAATGAGTTATAAGTACCTACATATGCATACAAATAAACCACAGTTCAAGTAATACTTATGCAATGGACGTTTAATATGTAAATGTTATATGTCCAATGATCTAATGAATACAAATTAAGAGCGTGCATAAGGCGAGTAAAAAATCAGATTTCACCCGCGCGCCCGATGAAACAAAATATACACAAAGCCTCGTGTCAGAGTGCGATAGACGATATAGTTTTGAGCGCATTACGAATGTAAAAAAACGACAAATATGTTATTTTGTATATAATTCCGAAACTAAAAGTAATTACATTAAATGCCTTGGCATAGCCTTTACTCATATTTAAATGTAATTAATTATCAAATTTTTGTCTTAATGGTCATAACCATATCGAGTATAAATAGAAAAAATATAAAAATTAGAGGTTACTTCGTGATTATATTTTATCGAGGAAATTTCCTTATTTTATGTTTTTGATATGGGTCAACCCTTGCAAATATCACGTAGTTTGTCATATATTTTTATTTTAAGATTTGGTCTGGAACTTTTCATGTCAAAACAAATAGAAGATGGTAATTTTGCATTATGCGCACTCTTAAATGTAACGAAACAAAATGGTGTTGTAAATACAAACTGTATTGTATATTTAAAATGACGCCAGTGATACATATATGTATAGTTTCATTGATCTATGACCGTAGCGAATACGCTCACCGGCGACTCGAGCCTATTAATGAAAAATGCCGTGAGTCATGCGCACGCGCATGCCTGTCGCGTTCATCACTTACACCAGCAAAAAGCCGAAACAAATACATTTACAAGGAAATTATTTCTACATGCGTATAGTATTACATTACTAGTGCTATATTTTATTACTCGGAAGTAAATGATTAATGCATTTATTTATTCCCCTCAGCTTTGTAAATAATGATGTGTTGTTGTGGTGAGCAATTAGCATTTTTTTGTTTTATTTACCGCAATTATTCTACTATTTTATACTGGTATGCCCTTTATCCCTACGTTGTTTTTCTTTATAGGGATAAATGCTGTTTTTTGTGATAGGTAACAGCGTTCCAGTTTTTATTATTTATTCCCCTTGTTGTAATGTTGTTAGGTGTTTGAAATTCCAAGGATTATCTTTCAAATTAACGTACCGCATGTGCATAACTCTGGGAAAAATATAACATAATTTCCCACTCTATAATCCTTATTCATCTAAAAAATTGAACTGATTACTTTTTAATTTTTTTGATAGGTACCTATTTAAGGCTCTCGGATTGGTCTCGTATTTACTTCTGTGTTCTAATGATTCATAACGTGATGTTTTATAGCCTACTTGATCGTCGATTACAGGAAATATATATACATTTCTGACCTAACACCTAAAACAAACAAGTACCTACCTATAGTGATATTCGTTAGGCATTCATGATAGTCATGTAAGTAATCTAAATTCTGTTATATCCCACTGCTGGGCATAGGCCTCTTTCCCCATGTAGGAGAAGGATCAAAGCTTAATCCACCACGCTGCTCCAATACGGGTTGGCGGATAGGTATATTACCGACTATGAGTAACGATCGCTATCAAGTGTCATGCACAACAACCGGGATCGACGGCTTAACGTGCTCTCCGAGGCACGGTGGGGAGACCCACAAGGACTGCACAAACACCCAGACCACGGCAAACATCTGTATGGCCAATACAAATATTTGTCATGTGCGGTGATCGAACCCGCAACCGTCAGCACAACAGCTACAAACCAGTGCTGTGACCGTTGCGCCAACGCGTCTATTACTAGGAATCTTCTATATCTCAAATATTTTAGAACATTGTCACATCATTAGTAGGTAGGTACTGAAAACGTAGCCGTAACAGACTATTTTAGTACATTCATGTAATACGTTTTGGTAACAAAAGATGTCTGATAAAAATGTTAATCTTATCATTTATCGGTGACGAAAAGACATGACTTATATGGTTAAAATGTTATGATGGCGCCTCTATCAAGATAAGTGTAATCTTTAATTCTAGGGAACGTTATGTGAGCTAACATTTTACAAGAAGTTTCGTTTGAATCATATTCTTATCACACCTTACGTCAAATGCATCATTTTTAATATTTTTGATAATATCATGAATCATTATTATGTAAGCACTATGTAAAGTACAGCTCTTGAATTTCATAATTTTGTGTCATAAATATTTTGAAAACCTATACTTTTTATTATTATACCAAGATCAATGGTCTTCAATGAATCTCTTACTTCATTGAAGATTTAAGAAACAGATTTTAGCTGCATGTTGAAGAAATTCAAAAAAAAAAAGATAAGAAGGTCAAAGACATAGATAGGTCTTTAAAAGAACATTTGTAATTAATGATTTACTTAAATAGTAATGTTGTTTGCCGCGAACTTGAGGAGGCCCATGTCCAGTAGTGGATAAGGCTGAAGTAAGTACTCGTAGTTTACAAGGTTAGGCTTTAGCGGAGATAAATCTACGTATCTATTAATATTTACAAGTTAACTAGCTAACATGAATATAAAGTAGTATGGATACTAAAAATAATATTCTATCTCCAGAATACTTGCACTGCACAAGTGCACATACTTAACTCTTATGTATAATTTTTGGCTTTCAAGTTTAATTTGTTTCAGTAGGTACACCTGCTAATGTTTTTTTTTTCAGTTTCCATTCAAAGGTTGCCAGGAAGAAATTGCTTTATGCGATAAGGCCGCCTTTTGTAGGTAGGTACTTTTTAATTATACTTTTTTTTCTGGTGTACAACAAAGAATAGATATTATTATAAATCATTAAAAACGTTATAAAACCTTTTTTTTATCAAAGTATTGTAATATCCAAATCTTGATTACAAAAACCTGATTAATATTTGTTTCGAATTAGATTTAAATGAAGGTCGATAAGGGGATTTTTGTTGAAACTCATCCGCATTTATAACAATAAAATTGATAAAATCACAACGACCACGGCTTATGACCAATATTTACATTATTTTATCTAATGCAAACAATTTTATAAAAATCAATACTGTTATAATCTGTACTTTTATTAATTACTAGTCGAGCTATGCGGGTTATTAGGAACTTGATGTAGCATTGCTGTATAGACAATAATACGATTAAGTTTATAACATCCCAACTGTTGGGCTTAAAGACCTCTTTCTCGGTGTAGGAGAAGGATCAAAGTTTAATCTACCACGTTGCTCCACTGTGGGTTGGCGGATAATTATATTCCCTACTAGAGTAACAATTATTGCTATATGGTGTCTATGATAGCAACCGATAAAGACAATAATAGCTCGCTATTATTTTTGTAAGCAAGCGCAATATCAAAATTATTATTCTTATTAAAATTACATACAAGCATAGAACACAACAAAATTTGGAGCAGCCCGATTGGGGAAGTACCTCGACCTTACAGATCACAGCTAAATAATACTGCTATCAAGCAGTGTTCTTGTCCTGTGGTGAGTAAGGTGACCAGAGCTGTTGGGGTGAACAACGCGGGAACGTGCCTGTGATGCTTGTAGCATTGCAGTCGTCTATAGGCTATGGTAATCGCTTACTATCAGGTGAGCCGAGCCGTAACCTTGTTTGCCGACTATTTGAAAAAAATATTGTTGTACTAATTTGATTTATGATAATTGTGTTTGCTCGCAAACGAAAAAAAAACGACTTCAATTACATCGACAAGTACCTAATACAACGTAATTATAGAAGAATAAATAAAGAATTATCAAAATCGGACTACTCTGTAAAAAGTTATGCGTGGTCATACCTTTACCATCAGTGAGTGAACAATCAATCATCCCCTGTTTAGGGGTAGGGACCCTTAGGGTTGGATTTTTATTTTCAAATTTATATGGGACCAACTTCGGCGTATACTCTTTCCAATAAAAAAAGAATTATCAAAATCGGACTACTCTGTAAAAAGTTTTGCGTGGTCATACATAAAAAAAATATACGCGTCGAATACATAACCTCCTCCGTTTTTTCGTCGGTTAAAAATAAAGAATTATTTTCTATTGTATCAAGCTCGTTGCGTAGAACTCAGACATTTTTCAAATGTCATAGTTATCCCACTTACAAAGGTGCGAAACTGGTTTTGAAATAAGACTTTGTGCATCTAATTTTAATGATTGACGTCACTCTCACTGGTCCTGTAAAATCCAGCTGTAACAGCTCGCTCGCTTCGCTTCAGCCTGTGTAATATTATAATGCTGGGCTGGGCCTCTTTCCCCATGTAGGAGAAGGATAAGAGCTTAATCCACCACGCTGCTCGACTACGGGTTGGCGGATATATTGCCTACTATGAGTAACGATCGCTATCAGGTGTATGTGATAATAGCCAGGACGGACAGCTTAACGTACTCTCCCATGCCCGGTGGGGAGACCCACAGACTAACAACCAGAGCGGAAATAAGTATTTGTATAAACACAAATATCCACTCCGAGCGGGAATCGAACCCGCGATCGTCTATGTTTAGGCGCCGTCGACACGGCACAGTGCACAGGCACCAGACAGCACCAGAGCGGTCGAGCTGTAACTGGGGAGTTTCTTGCTGACTCTTCCCTGCAGAATCTACGTTGCCAATCGGTGGTTGCTTCACTTTTAAGTGAAATCAACTATTAAGTACATTCGAAGAATTATTTGAATAATATATTAAAAAAAAACCATGCTGTCATTCTTTGAACTTTCTTCTTTATCTCGTTAACTTTTAAAACGGTAAAATAACGCTCTTGATGTGAAAACACTTTTAATCAGGTTTTTTAAGCAAAAACCTAAATTTTTATGGTAATGGAATTGTGACACTATACGAAAAGTGGCAACAGGTCATCGAAAAAATCACCTGTATGTACCCTGTAGGCTGTACCAAATTATCGTAAAATTAAACTTTAAACATTGTTGCTATTATAAGTGACATCCTTATATTATGCTCAATTCCTTATTTAACTTAATTCAATTATTTTTAGTACAATTATTGGCCAACAAAAAGGTAAATAAATAAAATTAAACAGTCATCGTACAAAAATTTATTTTAAAAAATTTGGCCTACTTACATTATTAATTTATAAGTTACATAAATTATTATTCGATGGTATGATTACAAAATATAAAATTTTATACATGACTTAGATGTAGGTAAATATATTATGATCAAAGGGTAAAAAACGCATCACTTCACTATGAAATGTCACAATTGTAATTTCGACGTTGAACATAAAAATAAAATAAAAAATAAAAATAAAAAATAAAAACATGCGCATATCGTATATATACAGATATAAAAGAAATCGTCTGTAGCTTGCGTCACTTTAATATGAAACACTAATATTATTAGATTAGGAAACGATATGTAATGATTAAAAGGTCAAGTTCAAAACGTACTAAATTATTTTATAGCACTAATAAAAATCAGAATATTATATTAGTTTATTTGTCCACTTAAAAAAGAAAAGCTATAATTAAAAAATATATATAAAGTTATGATATGATGAAACTGAAAAAAGCCTCAATCCAAATTCGATTCAGAAATTATACAAGTACATCAAAATAAAAATAGTCTAGTATTTTTATTTATTTATACATATTCAATAGAATAACGATAAGCTAAAATAATTTCATCCTAATTTTAATAATTGCAATAATATCACTGTTATTATGATTTATACTGAGCATTATTTGGCTAAAATTGTATATGTATTATATCACAAATTTCTCACAATAATTGAGATTTCTATATTAAAACTTATACTAAATATATAAATATATCAACTGGAATAACCTATTAAAAAGCTGCTTGATTTACCCATTTCAAGCAAAAGTATTACAGTTTTTGGTAATTCTAACTTTTTTCAAAAATGTGTGTTTAGTGCCAATATTTATTGAAAATAAGGCTTTTACAAGAAAAATAAGGAATCAGGATTAAATATCTAGTAATGTACATTTTTTGCGGGGTTTTCAACTACTGATCACATGCATGTCATCAAACAGCTAATAGAAAAATGTCAAGAATACGGGAAAGCCTTGTACATCGCATTTGTGGACTATAGTAAGGCATTTGATTCTATAGAACACGATTCGCTTTGGAGGGCTCTAATCCAGCAGGGAGTGCCAAAAAAATACATACGTATAATTAAAAATATATATGCAAATAGCACAGCACAAATAAGACTGGAATCAACCGGCGAAGAGTTCCCAATAGCTAGAGGTGTAAGGCAAGGAGATCCGCTCTCGCCAAAACTTTTCTCGGCAGTCTTGGAAAGCATATTCGGAAATCTTGAGTGGGACAATTTTGGCATTAACATCAATGGTAGACAACTTAGCCACTTAAGATTCGCTGATGACTTAGTCCTAATAACTGACAACGCGAATACCCTTCAACACATGCTACAACAGCTGACTGAGACAAGCAGAGTAGTTGGTCTTACTTTAAATAAATCAAAAACAAAAGTAATGACAAACAGAGAAGAAATATCCATAAAAGTACACAATGAAGAAATTGAATATGTTAAACACTATACATACTTAGGGCAATTAATATCTTTTAGAGACCAGACAGACATAGAACTGGAAAGCAGAGTGGCCTGTGCCTGGAAAAGATACTGGTCCCTTAAAGAGATATTTAAAAGCAATCACTTTCCTATGACAGCCAAGAAAAAAGTGTTTAATTCTTGCATCTTGCCATGTCTTACGTATGGGTGCCAAACATGGGCATTGACTCAAAAACATCTTTTAAAACTAAGATCGTGTCAAAGAGGAATTGAAAGGAGTATGTTGGGCGTGACGCTAAAAGACCGCAAAAGAGCAGCAGACATTAGATCTACAACAAAGGTGGAAGACGTGCTAAAGAAAATAAGACGATTAAAATGGCGATGGACAGGACATATGACAAGGGAAAGCAGAATGAAATGGACTAAAATTATAACAGAATGGCAACCACGTGATGGCAAAAGAAAAAGAGGCCGACAAGCAAAAAGATGGACTGACGATATTAAGATGATTGGAGGGACAATCTGGTCTAGAAAAGCATCCAATAGGGAAGAATGGAAGCAGCTGGAAGAGGCCTATGTGTCACTGGACACGCTGACCACTAAACCGGGAAATCCGATGTATTAGACTTAAGATAAAACAATTTGCTACTATGTGTGATTGTTTAGTATCAGCAATAAAGGCTTATAATAATAATTATAATAATGTACATTTTACTCACAATTCACATACGAAATAATATTGTATAACACTTATTTTTATAAAATTAATTTAGGATCAGATTACTGAAGGAAGATTCACTGCAATATCTAATTTTTACGTATTAATATGATGTAAATTTGAATAAAAATTTAACTAATTATCCTTTAAAAAAATCAAAACAAAAAACTAATATTTTTTGTCATTTAAATTAAAAAAAATACATTTCAAAAACATACATTATTTACTGTCAAATGTTATGTATTGACGTGATAATTTAATAAGTTCATTGACAAGTAACTTAACTATTTACTTGTAAATAAATATGTTTACTATTGACATGTAATATTACTGTTGTATTAATTATTATTACATGACTGTGCGTTTTAGTGCAATCTTTTAAATACAAAAATATAGTAAAGTATAGTAGATTGCAATTAACAATAAAACACAGCATTCACTTTTAATTTCAAAAAAAATAAGTAAACTATAAAAATGGGTAGACCATTATTGAATTTCCGTGACCTCTAAATGACCTATCAGTATATATTTTTTAATTTAATCAAGATATGGTAACAAATAATCATCGACAATGCTTACATTCATGTGCCAATTAAAATGATTGACTCCTGGAACGGTGACTACATGTAGACGCTTGTTTTTGTCCAATGTCTTGAGACCAATCTTGTCTGATAGGTAAATATCTTGACCACGCATCTCTACGACTGTTTCGTTTGCATCGTAGTAGCCAAATTGACTGAAATTGGAAGATATTTAGTATGAATATATGTTTGGGTACACAATTTTGTAATAATTATGCTGTGTAGCTACCATCTGCCCAGCGTGGTGACTATGGACAAAACACATGATATCACGCTATTTTTGGCGCAAACTTTGGGAGGCATATGTGTTCAGCTGTTGAATCTGGTAGACTGAAGTGAGCTACATAACGTTCAGTAAGATCTTCTCCTTGATAGAAAAAGAAGCCCTTCAAAGGTAATCTATACTAATATGTAAAGCTGAAGAGTTTGTTTGTTTGGTTGTTTGTTTGTTTGTTTGTTTGAACGCGGTAATCTCTGGAACTACTGGGCCGATTTGAAAAATTCTTTCACTGTTAGATAGCCCATTTATCGAGGAAGGCTATAGGCTATGTATCATCACGCTAAGACTAATAGGAGCGGAGTCCACGCCGACGAAGTCGCGCGCAGAAGCTAGTTCTTAAATACTTACTTAAATCGTTTCTAAGCTGCTACAATACAGCAGACAGTGAGATTTAGAAACCAATATGACGATTTATTTATTCATTGCAGTAGTAAAAGGAACTTTTGAATTTTTAATATATATTTTTTTAAATAAAAAAATGTGATATAATGTGCTCAAAATTAGTTACAATCCAATTTAGGGTTGATTTTTTTCTAAAAACCGGTACAAATAGTGATTACAAATAATGTCTTTCCTATTTTATTTTTGAATCAAAAAAATTTCACGCTTGACTTGAGGAGTAAGCTGGCTGGTATATCCATTAAGCAAATTAAAACACGTAAACAGAAACAAGTGACAAAACTTAATATGTATACAAATTATTAATTAAAAAAAACATCACATAATTATCATCATCATTGATTTTTCAAATGATTTTATTATTTAAAATAAAAACGTTTTACAGAATAGAAACCACGTTAAATATTTAAACTTACTGATAATATGAATGACGTAACATTTGTTATTTTATAAAATACCAAGCAAAGTATTAAGTTAATCATAAGTCATAATTTCTCTTAAAATTATACATTTCACATTATTCAATATATAAAATAACTGTATAAAACCGATACTGCTCTGAGCTAAATAAAAAATTTAAAATGCTTATAATTAATCTTTTATAATCATATATTCAAAAATAATAAAATATACAGTAATAAACACACCTGCTCTGCCAAGGCGTAATCACTTGGTCATCAGGACCTCCGATAAGCACTAATCTTTTTAAACGAAGCATATTTTTCTTAAAATCTTCAGATTTTGCAGACCTGAAAAAAAAATCGATAAATTTACATCAAAATAATAAATAAAAATTAACATACATTAAATTATTATATCATCATTCATCATCATTTCAGCCTATCGCAGTCCACTGCTGGACATAGGCCTCCACAAGTTCGCGCCCGACATTACGACGTGAACTCATGTGTTTTGCCCATAGTCACCACGCTGGGCAGGCGGGTTGGTGACCGCAGGGCTGGCTTTGTCGCACCGAAGACGCTGCTGCCCGTCTTTGGTCTGTGTATTTCAAAGCCAGCAGTTGGATGGTTATCCCGCCATCGGTCGGCTTTTTAAGTTCCAAGGTGGTAGTGGAACTATGTTATCCCTTAGTCGCCTCTTACGACACCCACGGGAAGAGAGGGGGAGGCTATATTCTTTGCCGTAGCCACACAGTAATTATTATTATATACAGATATTTGAAATAAACAAAGACGAAAAATATTTGTAAGAGTCACAGTAAAGTGATTGTAGAGCGATTTCATAACTAGTTTTTTTGATAATATTATAAGTTGCAAAAATAAGGCAATATCACTAAGAGTTCCATTAAGAACATTCTTGATACAGGTAGTAAGCAATTAAAAATGAAATTATGAGCACAAAAACTTTGATAACTGAATATAAAATGTAAAATGACGCGTCATAAAGCGTAGAACGTACATTATACATACACCGATAGATGGCGCTTTACAGAAAGATTGAATTTCTACATCGCGATGGTAAAATGTTCAGTGCGAAATATAAGTACCATGTGTTTTCTCATAGCAGGTATATCTGGTTTCCCTTCAAAACGCATAAATCTTTCGCCTTTTACTAAAGATTTCCGTGGAGGGGAACACTCAAATGAGTCTTTAAAATTTTTGAATAGTCCTACTTCGGTAGGACAAAAATTGTACCTAATTACCTATATAAAATTAAAGAACTTAGGTCTAGACAGTAGACAACTTAGAGAGGAGATGAATAATTAGAAAATTAAGCAGTACCTAGAGGTAGTGGAAAAATGTTATATAAAAAAAAATAGTGATTAAGTAGAAGAATCATCACAGTAGATAATTTTTATCATGCTGCATTATAATATGAGCTTATTACAAAATAAATATAACATTTTTATTATATTTACAATATAAACAATAACGCAATAAATATTAATATTTATCGATTTGTGTGACGTAAATCAGTTCAATGTAATGCTTTATCACTGACCTTATGTAATGTAAGGTCGAGATTTATAACAGAAAACATGCCCAAGAAAAATACGAAGTGCGTCACATTTAACCTTTAAACATTTTAAAAATAATCGTAAATTATTCTAAACTTTTAAAAATTGTTTATTTATAGTTAAATAAAAATATAATATTAAAAATAAAAGAACAAAAAACTCAGGTTCCACCGAGATTTGAACTCGGATCGCTGGATTCAGAGTCCAGAGTGCTAACCATTACACCATGGAACCGGTTGAGAAGAGTGTTGAAAATAGTGTTCAAGATTTAAAATAGTATATTTGAGTACAATTTTTATTTCGATGTGAATCAAAGAATTTGAAAGACAGAGTGTTTCTATACATATAAATAAAACTGGTGTCTGTCTGAGATTTTAAAAAAACTATTGTTTTTTTTTAACACCAACAACGATTTTAAAATTTTTGTCTGCCTGTCTGTCTTTCTGTTTTCGGGCTAATCTTCGGAACGGCTGAACCGATTTTTATGGGACTTTCACTAGAAGAAAGTCGAGGGTGTGGAGCAATATATAGACTACTTTTTATTCTGGAGTTCCCTCGAAATCGAGATTTACGCGAGACTTACAACTACTTCTTTTAGGTTGAAATTAAAAAAAAATATGCTGGATAGCCCATTTACCGAGAACGGCTATTTTATTCCAGAAATTAACGCGAGTAAAACCGCGGGGCACAGCTACTAATTAAAATAAAATATTAAATTTACTAATAAAAGTTTTATGTGTAGGTATAAAAAGTTAAATGTTACAAATCAAAAATAAACTTTAAAAAAAAATTACCATAAATTAATTTCATAAACATTTTTAAATCAATTTTAAAGTTGTTTAGCGTACAATAAAAAACGTTTACCTTTATATTAATAAAAATAATAGTTTTACTTACTGAATATGATTATTAATATAAGGCAGGTATACGCTGTATGAATCATACAACGTTTGATGGTAAGGATCTCTCCAGTAGTTACCGACGGATGTGTGTTGTCCGACTCTAGAATAAAATAACTCGTATGCTGTTTCTTTGACTAGTCCAGGGAAAACGACATGGAGAAAACCAGCTGAAATGATAAAAAAATTTTGTGTCTATAAATTTACTCATACATATAAATGATATAAACACTTAAACTGTCAAAAATCAGGGGTGAATACATTTCGGATACAGTTATTAAAAAACCGGCCAAGTGCGAGTCGGACTCGCGCACAGAGGGTTCCGTACAAACAAAATTATTAAAAATATTTTTATTATATGATGTAACTAAAAATGTATGCTTTTCGCAATTTTTCCTTTGTCTGTGCTATAAGACGTTGCTTCATACTAAATTTCAGGATTCTGAGTTTACAGGAAGTACGCTATAGGTTTTGATTACCCTGCAAGTGTCGAAAATTTGCAGTATATAAACTGCTGTATCTTTTGATTGCGTTGGCTGAGAACTTTGCTTTTTTCACAGCTTCAAGCCAGGGACAGTAGACCTGAGTATTTGATATGAATTTTAGTTTGATAACTCCACGCGTTCCTGAGAAAAAGGGACTTGACAGACAGACGGACAACAAAGTAAGCTTATAAAGGTTCCGTTTTATCCTTTTGAGGTACGGAACCCTAAAAATAAGCGCTTCACACTCAACATTACATTACAGAGCAGATATACTTGAATTATTGAAGTGAATATTCTTTACAATCGTGATTTGAAACTCGATGAAATGAAAATGTGTTACAATAAAGAACAAATGCATACATTTTTTTTTTTTTTTTTTTTTTTTTTTATGTTACTAAGTCGACAAACAAGCGTACGGCTCACCTGATGGTAAGTGACTACCGTAGCCTATAGACGCCTGCAACACCAGAAGCGTCGCAAGCGCGTTGCCGACCCTATCCCCAATCCCCCCAGGAGCCTATCCCCAATCCCCCCAGGAGCTCTGGTCACCTTACTCACCAACAGGAACACAATACTGCTTGAAAACAGTATTATTTAGCTGTGGTCTTCTGTAAGGTCGAGGTACTACCCCAGTCGGGCTGCTCCATATTTTGAGCAGGAAATTTCCTGCTGTGCCCTACCTCAGTTAAACATGTATAGGATTCATCGAAAAAATGAGATAGAAATATAGAATACATTACACAGTATTTTATATTGTTAGGTAAAAAATCTCTCATAGGCTATACCTATATAGGCTATATTATAGGTTTCACTTCTGTTGAGTGTGAATTGCAGATACACTTTTTTATTTTATTTATTTACTCAGGAAATTTAATAAACTGTTAATTGCCTTTATTCAACACCATCCATTAGGATTGAAGAGATAAATAAAAATTTATTTGTCGTCAATGCATCCAATTTAAAATTATATCAATTTTGGTTGGATATTATATTATTTCAGATTATACGATAGTTAGACATTGCTTCGGTATTTAATTTCAAAAGATTTATCAAAGAGAACAAAAGGACCTCCTTAATATTTCTACTACAAATGAAAAATAATTTTGTCTTTTAAGTTTATGAGGTTAAAGTGATAACAGTTCAGGTCTTTATGAGTTACGTAAAGGTGGCCTTTCTTATGTAAAGATCAATTTAAGTGTATTAAAGATATGTACAAAATTGTGTTACCTCCATATTGTCCGGCTTGTGGTGAACTTAGAGATATGAAAGTGTCAACAGATACATTTACAAATGTCTCCACTATGCCTCTCGCTATCAGACCTCCTTGGGAATACCCTGCAATTATAATGAAAACATAATTAGTATCATAATTACTGTAAAAAAAGATTTGTGTAATAATAACTACTTTATCTTGAGTAAATATAATTTATAAGCATTCTTTCTCCACATTTAAACATTATTTTTATGATGCATTCTTAATAACACATTTATAAAAACAATTATTACATTGATGATTGAGAGATATACAATTTCTTTGTTTTTTTTTTTTTGTATTTCAAATAAGTCGGTAAAGCATAGATATGGTTGAAAAGAAATTATAACGACCAGTACATTAAAATTAAATCATTTTACTTCATGAATAAGTTAAATAAATTTTGTAAATCAGTAAACAAACTTATTTCCTAATATTTTTAAAAACATTTTCATAAAAATAAAAAAAAAAATACTTACCAATAAGATTAATTCCCTGAGGATGTTTACTGGAAATGTTTGCGACATCCAGTCCGATCTCCAAAACTTGATGCCACATGGTCTCGAGACTGGACCAACTCTCGAATCTGTTCACATTGTACACTAGTGTGCCGGGATGTTTCTAAAATTATACATTTTTTATTTGAGGATTAAATATTTTTTGATCAAGGCAATATTGTGATAATAATATTGCTAGGATCTGTTTCACTTGTTGTGGATAACATACACATATCTTATATTCGACAGATAATGGTTTAGAGTCTAAAGTTAAAAAGGTTGCTCACCCTTGGTCTAAAGTTTAGACCAAGAATGAGCAACTTTTTAATCAATGGTAAAATAATATTTTTTTTTTGGCGGGCCACACACTGATTAACTCTTGTTAATAATTTACGAAACTTTTTTTACAATAAATATTAGAAAAAAAAACCACAAAATTAAAAAGAAAGTAAATAAAAACGTAAGTAAGATAAAAACAAACAAGAAAAGAACAGAAAAACGAATTTACTTAAAAATTTTAATGAGAAATTTAACACTGGTTTAAAGGGCCGCAGGTTGCTCATCGTCGGTTTAGACAACAGATAAGGGTTTATGATATATTCTAATGTGAATCTATATGTTGTAGTTTCTTAATGGAGGAACAGTACCTAATGGCCTATTCCTAAGAAGATTAAATTTATTACATTAGGTTCCATTGAGAGTTCTCTTTTTATATACTTTGTACAAATTAAATATATTTTCTGTTTTGTTTACATCTCTAAAGACATTGCTTTAAATTATTTTCTACTTTAATTATAAACGAAAAAGTGATAAGATTATGGTGTATCTATTTTTATAAAACATTTTAGAATAAAATAATCTGAATTAATGCCTTTATTTTCATAGTTTACTCTTATTATTTTTATTTCTTTTATGTGTATTAATAAAACAGAAATGCCTGGATTCTTAAATATGTGAACAACTTATGAGAAAGTTTATATCTTACCTCTTCTATTCTGTTCTTAATCAGTTCCATACTTCCACTGCCAGTCATGATACCGTGAATTAAAACCACGGGTTTATACGATAAGCTTTGATGAAATGACAATGCAAAAACCAAAATTGAAAGTATATTACTTGTAATCATTTTAGCAACTTTAGGAATACGAACAAAGAACCGTAGCGCAATTATATATAAAGGAAACTAAACGAGTCGATAAAAACAATTTAACTTCTTGAAATGATCACAAACATTTCTTTAATAATTTATGAGTTATTAACTATAAATTCGGAATTATTTTTATATCATAGAAATGAACTGCGTCACAATAATTTTGTAAAATTCGCTTGAACAAAACAGCTTGAATCAGTGTGACCGTTTTCAAAAACCGCTAAACTACTGATATTGACAAAATGTAACTTACTTTTCTACTGAAATCTACTAACGTTTTGGAAAAAACTACTGAAATTCTACTGACGTAGTTTGTGATTTAAATTTACTTAAATTGATAATTTTTGATGAGACATAAATGATACACAAGTTAATATAATCAGGTTTAATTAATAAATTATTAGATACACACGTTATAACACATGACAATGACAATATACACATGACAATGATGACTAATTAAATTAGTACAAATTAATTAGTCATCATTGTCATGTTTCGGTTTTGCTCAAGAGTTTTAAATTTAATTTTATATAAACCAAAATTTTTACACCATAACGTATCTATAAACAAAAGGTAAAGGTGACCGTCAGCAAGTGTCGAGACCGTTAGTGGAAAATTTTCTTATCTTTTGTTTAGATCCACACAGATATTGTGTCGATGAAGAAATGTTTGTAAAAGAAAAAAATCTTTGTTTCTTCGGCTGTAAAATTATAGCTACATACTAATTAATATCCAAAATACTATTCTTATTTGCTAATTGAAAATCAAAATCACGCTTCCGTAGTTATAATTATGTATTATTCTATTCGCAAAACGGTGGTTCGGGTCGCATACTTTTTTTATTTTTTTATTTTATTTATTTATATTAAAGTATTATTTATACTAAAAGAACAATATATCTCTGGCCCCCTACTAGGATTCCCTGTGTCGTGGGGTCCAGTCCCTTCCGTTAGTTTGAAATAAAGTGAGAAAGAAAGTGAAACTTAACTTAGCGATGAGCGACCTCGTTCTCCAGCTCGTCCCTCGCCATAGAAATGCGCACTCGATTAATAAAATCGTCATGACTATTAAAATATTAATTATAGTCTAAATGATGTAGCGTAAAAGACGAAGTTTAATAAAAGTATTTATTTTGATATAAAAATCAATTTGTTACTACCAAATGTGCATTAGAAAAAATGTATTATCAAATTTTATTGTATTTACCTATGGTTCACTGTTTTGGCGATAATTATGGCTTACTAATAAAAGATAGATATATGCTGTCGCGGATTTTTTGTAGGATTAATTAAGATAAACATTTCTCTCATACACTATATACCTACATGTAAACTCCACAGTTTTTGCAGAGTACGCCAGAATAGCTAGTAGTTTTTGCGTGAAAGAGGAACAAACATCTATGCATACAAACTTTCGCGTTTATAATATTAGTAAAATACACATACATTCGATCGGCCACTGTAATGCTTCATTTTGTTTTCATGTTTAGTACTTGCACTATGCTCTTTAATTGACGCCAATCTGCTTAAAATTTTAATACCGCAAGCTTTGCAATAAGCATGATTGTTGCTGTTTTCATCTTTACACAATCACGACGAAAATAACGGTTTCTGTTCCCACTCAGCCCGATAATTTTGCTCAAATTTACGCTTCATGCTGGCAATAACTTTCAAGGTAAGTATTATTATTATGCTCTGTGCTTTCAAGACAATGAAACGCTAGATGAAACGTGATTCGCAGTGGTGCCAACCGAGTTAAACGAATCAGTCGAATCATGGTCGAATCACTGACAGTTGTCAGAGGTAATTTGTTTACATTTTCGATGTTGCCGTGTTATGAGAAAAATATTTGCTAAAGTTAAAAATATATCCGGGATATTCTACTGAAATCCGCTACTTTTTCAAAAAATACTGAAAATCTACTGCACTACCAATTTTACAATGAAAATCTACTGTTTCAGTAGTCAATCTACTGCAAACGGTCACACTGGCTTGAATGAAGTGGTTTGAAATCACTTTGAAATTTTAATGTGTCAAATCAGGCAATTGAACCAATTGCAATTCAAAATGGTAATGAATGAAATGGATAGTATTGCTAGCATAAATTATTATTTCGCAATTATTGTGCGTTTTACAATATCAGCACTAAAGGGCATTATGCGATATAATGCTCAATGCTAAACGTTGAAAGTTCCAAAGCTACAGCAACGCTTCACACAACGAGCACTCTCAAAAGTAGAGCTTCCGTGTGCGTGCTTGCAATGGATAGTATGGATACCAACTCAGTGGTGGCTCAGTGGTTTAGTATTATGCGCCACTGAGTCGCATTATGCTCTGTAATTGGAAAACGCACATTAAGTATTGAACATACCAACGAAGTCACGAAAACTACGACATTTCTAAAACAAAATAAAATATTTGAACTTTGAAGACTATAATACATGTTCTTATTTCAATTTTATTTATAATAGTACTAAGACTTAACAGGACTAAATTTGAAGAACTTGTTCATATAATAATACTAGCAGACTCGGCAGACGTTGTCCTGCCCGGAAAACAGCTACCAAATTTGATTGCTTACATACCGATAGAGCGCCACCTACCGGGTCCAATCGAGATAAAAACTACTCTATCGCCCAAGTTGGACCAAATTACAGAAGCTTACAAAACATTATACAAATTGGTTCAGTAGTTTCACAGTTACATACTGATAGCAGCGCCACCTACCGGGTTAATTTGAGATAAAAAGTATCCTATGTCCATCTCCTGGTCCTAAGCTACCTCCGTACCAATTTTCAGCTAAATCGGTTCAGCCGTTCTTGAGTTATAAATAGTGAAACTAACACTATTACACGACTTTCTTTTATACAGGAATTACAGAAAAAGTCTACCTAGATCCGTTAAGGGCGTGTAGTACACATCATTTCTGAATGAATTCACTATGGAACCCCCCATCCTAAACTTAACCGTTTTCGAGATATTCGAGTTTTAATTTTTTTTATGTAAATGCCCAATTTTTCGGCTATTGAATTGAATATTTTGAATTTTTTTGACTCTTTTGATTATTTTTTTGGTTTTTTACATGAAGAATGAGATGCTTAATGACCTCAATGACTAAAATTGCACGTAAGTTAACTAAATAGGTCATTGTAGACCACTGGCGGATCCAGGGGGGGGAGGGTCACGGGGTCATGACCCCCCCCCCCCCGGGCTGTGTCTAGGACCTAGGTGGACCACTAATTAAAATTGTTAAAAAAGATTTTTGTCACAATATAGGTATTTTTAAGTACATTACCTACATAGATTAATAAAATACCTACTATTTACCTGTATCTATCATTATAAAAATTAAATTATAACTTCTTTTTACTTGACCACGACTACGTGACCCCCCCCGGCACCTTGACCATGACTGTGACCCCCCCCCCCCCCCCTGGGGCCAAAGCTGGATCCACCCTTGTTGTAGACGATCGAAAGTTAAGAAAATAAGTACAAATTATAAAAAAATATTTTTCTTTTCTGGATATCTCAAAAAATTATTATGGGACTTGCTCTGCAGATGTGCTTAAAAACATCTAAATTTTATCAGCTATCCAAATAACACTCTAGGGTATTTATTAACCTCAAAGGTGAAACTTAGTTTCTAAGGATACATGGCAGTCAGAATAAATAGCGCTTATTTAATCTAATTAATTTGACTTAAGTTCAGCATCATCATTTCAGCCTACTGGCTTTCACTACTGAACATAGGCCTCCCTCGGCTAGGTCTTCCTATCACCCTAAGTTAGGGTCCTACGTCCTTACATGCATTTACACTAACCCTACGTCTAGTGTCTTTAGCAAAGAGTATAATAATAAAAGACACTAGCTTCTGCGCGCGACTTCGTCAGCGTGGACTCCGCTCCTATTGGTCTTAGCGTGATAACACATAGTCTATAGCCTTCCTCGATAAATGGGCTATCTAACACTGAAATAATTTTTCAAATCGGCCCAGTAGTTCCGGAGATTACCGCGTTCAAACAAACAAACAAACAAACAAACAAACAAACAAACAAGCAAGCAAGCAAGCAAACAAACAAACAAACAAACAAACAAACAAACAAACAAACAAACAAACAAACAAACAAACAAACAAACAAACAAACAAACAAACAAACAAACAAACAAACAAACAAACAAACAAACAAACAAACAAACAAACAAACAAACAAACAAACAAACAAACAAACAAACAAACAAACAAACAAACAAACAAACAAACAAACAAACAAACAAACAAACAAACAAACAAACAAACAAACAAACAAACAAACAAACAAACAAACAAACAAACAAACAAACAAACAAACAAACAAACAAACAAACAAACAAACAAACAAACAAACAAACAAACAAACAAACAAACAAACAAACAAACAAACAAACAAACAAACAAACAAACAAACAAACAAACAAACAAACAAACAAACAAACAAACAAACAAACAAACAAACAAACAAACAAACAAACAAACAAACAAACAAACAAACAAACAAACAAACAAACAAACAAACAAACAAACAAACAAACAAACAAACAAACAAACAAACAAACAAACAAACAAACAAACAAACAAACAAACAAACAAACAAACAAACAAACAAACAAACAAACAAACAAACAAACAAACAAACAAACAAACAAACAAACAAACAAACAAACAAACAAACAAACAAACAAACAAACAAACAAACAAACAAACAAACAAACAAACAAACAAACAAACAAACAAACAAACAAACAAACAAACAAACAAACAAACAAACAAACAAACAAACAAACAAACAAACAAACAAACAAACAAACAAACAAACAAACAAACAAACAAACAAACAAACAAACAAACAAACAAACAAACAAACAAACAAACAAACAAACAAACAAACAAACAAACAAACAAACAAACAAACAAACAAACAAACAAACAAACAAACAAACAAACAAACAAACAAACAAACAAACAAACAAACAAACAAACAAACAAACAAACAAACAAACAAACAAACAAACAAACAAACAAACAAACAAACAAACTCTTCAGCTTTATATATTAGTATAGATTAGTAAAGTTATCATCAGTTTAATCGTATGTAATGATATAAATACATGATGAATTGACGCATTTTCACATTGAAAATGTAGTAAATTTTCGATCTTTCTCTAGAAACATTTTTTTTTTTTTACTTTAGCATGACTGAGCGTTGTAGATGGTAGGCAGTAGGAGTTAGGACTAGGATCTAGGACCTATGGGTACGGAATATGGATGGATAGTAGATATTCCTCAACTCTATATAGAAGGGCAACATTTTTTTTGTCTAATGTCATAAATGTCATTCGCACGTGTTTTGGTTTTGAAATTGAAATTTTGAATTATTAGTTTATTACACGACAAATACAACCCGTAGTATTATTTACTCAAAAAGTGATATTATTTCAGTCACGGTTATGTGTTTAAAATAATAAGGAGTTAACAGGTATTTATAATAAAAGTTTAAGTATATTTATCTATAAAATTTGTGTTATATCATATTACATATAAACATTTTCATTTTAGGTTATACAAAAGTGAATTCTAATCATGGCATCTACTTCGTTAGCGGAACAGCTACAGAAGCTTTCAGTGCCACAGTCTGCCATTTATAAAGATGATAAGAAAAAGGTATCATTACTCTTTAACCCGAAGGAGGCGGCGTTTAAAGACCGCGATACATTTTATGAAATCGGCCTGAGTGGTCTTAAAGAATTGATCGCTTTGTACGAAGGCTTTCGAGTATTTGAAGACTCCTTGTTCAGTGTGTCGTCAAAAGATTTCGAGCGAGCCGTCCAGAGTAAAGAAGTAAACCAAAATTTAGATCAAACTATTGAAAAATTTCTCGTACAACTTTCACCATACTTGCTTTTGCAATCATCACACAAAGCACTAGAATGGCTTGTGAATAGATACCATATACATGAGTATAATCAAGATGCCATCATGATGCTAATTCTTCCTTATCATGAAACGAAAATCTTCATTCGTTTCGTACAAATTTTCAAATTGTCATCAACGTCAAACAGATGGAACTGGCTGGAATCAATTCAGAAACGAGGTGTGCCCCTAACGAAACAGGTTTTATACAATCAATGTGTCTCAAACACGTCAACATTACTATTCATAGCTAAAGCTGTTTTGAAATATGTGACAGAGTTTGGTGAAAGGGCCACACAATTGAACACAGTATATGCTTTCTTCTGCTCGGCAGCGATTGGTACCATCAACACAAGTAAATATGTCACAGAATCAATAATAAATGCATTGCTACCGACAATTGTAGCAGGCCTAGAGTCTTCAGTAAAAGACTTTAGGTCTTCAGCTTATGTTATATTGGGATATTTATCCACAAAAGCTACATTTAAAAAGAAAACAATAAATGAACTTATTGTTCGACTCATCGACACAAGCTCCGAATTTGATTTGTCGTATGACGTTGTCATGCTAATTAATTTAATTTACACAAATCAGAAGGCTTTAACAAGGATGCCTGAAGAAATACTGTGTAACATATCCGTTGATGTAATGAATGACTTTTGTAAGCATTTGAAAAAGTTGGTTGAACTTAAAATTAGTATACAACAATTTAGCTTTGTGTTTCTCTCCAGTGTGTTACCGATTATTCAAGGTAATACAGAAGATTGTCGAAGATTTTCTAAGCTCCCTGAAATATTTATTGACGAAATTGATTTCAAGACTCAGCAGCCTGAAAAGATTATTAGGTGAGGTTTTGTTTTGATATTAAATTATAAACACTTTGTTAACAATCATTAAAAATATGATATAATGAAATTATTATACACTATATATTTCACAAAAATGAAGAAAGATAATGACTTATAATGTATGTTAATTTAGGTATTTATTAATGATTTATTACACTTTATATTATTTAATTAAAATACTGAGGTAGGGGTACAGCAGGAAATTTCCTGCTCAAAATATGGAGCGGCCCGACTGGGGTAGTACCTCGACCTTACAGAAGACCACAGCTAAAAAATTGTTTTAAAAGCTGTTTTGAAGCTTACCATCAGGTGAGCCGTACGCTTGTTTGCCGACCTAGTTATATAAAAATATATATATATATATACATATATAAGGCAGAGGCTTTTTTAAAATTCACATAAATATGACAATATGAAATTCTTTCAAACCTTTAGCTATACAACCCTATAGCTTTTTGTTTATCGTAAATATACTATTTTGATATAATTATAATGCTTAAATCTTAAATGGTTGCTTTGACAAAAAAATATTAAAAATTATTTTAAAATCTATCAACATTCAAGTTTTATACAAAACAGAAATGTCACCACCTTGAATATGGTCAACTAAATGTAAGTTGAGCAATGTTAAAAGTAAATAAGTTGGTGTTTCATTTTTATTTAGTGTATAATATAGTATATTTCATTTTTATTTAGTATGTTTTTACATTACACTAGCTTCTGCGCGCGACTTCGTCGGCGTGGACTCCGCTCTTATTGGACTTAGCATGATGATACATAGCCTATAGCCTTCCTCGATAAATGGGCTATCTAACACTGAAATAATTTTTCAAATCGGCCCAGTAGTTCCAGAGATTACCGCGTTCAAACAAACACACAAACAAACAAACAATCAAACAAACAAACTCTTCAGCTTTATATATTAGTATATAGATTATCGTAATATGTAACTATGAAAACATTAATAGTCACATTAATGTCAAAGGTACATTTATGGGACTTTGAGAATTTAAAATATAAATTAATATTCATTCTTTTTAATTTACAGATGTGCTCTAAATGCATTGAAAACTGCAAAGGATGAAGTCAATGATGATGGAAGTGATGTAGAAATCATTAATGAAGATGAAGATGATATTTCCAGTACAATACTGTCATGGTATTCACAGTTTTTGAAGAATTTAGAAACAAAGTACCCTGAAGCTTTCGACAAAGTGATCAAGAATGTAATGGGATCTGAAAGTAAATTGTCTTCTAAGGCAAAGGCTCAGCTATCCAAAGTACTAGGATTTAAACCAGCTGTCGCGCATAAAGTAGGTGGTGCATATTTATTCGAAAATTTGAATCATATCAATCAAGAACTGAGACTGGAAGCTGTAAATTATATTGCAAAAGAATTTAATTCTTTAAAACTGGAGAACAAAGACTTCCTTAAAGATTCTATCATAAACAGGTTAAAAGATGATAGCTCTGATGTTGTTTTAGCAGCTTTAAAAATTTCGAATGAAAATTATGAAGAATTGTTAGATGAGCACGACTTGACAAACGTATTTGTATATATTGTTTCGAAAAATTCTAAGAAATGGTTGAATGTGATAAAAAATACTATCATTAAATTTTGCTCACTAAATATTTTCCCGGTGAATCATGAAACAGTGCTAGCCATAATGCCACATATGTTTCCTAAAGATAAAGAGTCTGCAGAAATCTCCTTTAAAATACTACAATCACTGTGGGGCAAAAAGTTTGGTTTGAAAGACAAGATGTCTGCATTTAACAATTCTTTCAAACATAATCACGAAGCAATCAATAATTCAGTCTTTGAGGCTTTATTCATTGAAAAGGCTATAAATTTTGATGATATACTTGATATTAATCTCTTGAACAAGGAAAATACTACAGATGTATGCGTTTTCATGCTCCTTAAATCATGTTCTCTAAATAAATCATCAGTTTCGGAAACTACAGCTGTATTGAATCTTTTATTAGAAGCAGTCGAGAGTAGATTAATAATTCCGAGCTCAGAAACTCCCAAGTTCTCTGCTGATATAATGACAGAATTTATCAAACTTTCGAAGCAAAATCAAATAGTATTTGAAGTTATGGAATACGTCTTGTATAGTGTAACAGAACAAGTAAATCCAGATGTCATAACAAAACCATGGTGTAATTTACTGAATTCGCCAGAAACTGTTCTTGTCAGAAGATTATATGAAATATTTTTAACTGGATGTGGAATTCCATCATATAGTGATAATTATACCAAATTGCTGCAAAAACTTCTAGAGAAAACGTTAAAAAATTCAAGAGAGAGGTTCGAATTTGTAGCCAATGTAGCTTGTGGACATATTTTATACGCTACCGACCCGAAAGACGTAATAACACCAGAACTTCAACTCAGAAGCCTCAAGTTAATGACTAACTTTTTGTCAGCACAAAAAAATATCGAATGGATTTATGATTCCGACGTTTTTATGTTAACAATTCTGTTTGATTTGAATAATCCAGTTGGGCCAATACGACAGTGTGTTGTTGATTTGATAAAGTTTGTTTTGGAAAACGCACCAAACAAAAATTTGATTTACGTGCAGTTATTAAAAGAATTAATCGACCACGAACATGAACTTATATTAGACTTTGAACAGCTACCTCAAGTACTGAAGACTATTCTTACACAAAAATCTTTGGGAACGAAAATATTTAGGAAGAATTGTTTGTTAAAGCTGACATCAATTCTCATTGGTGATACGTCATCACACATTAAATCGGCTCTTGTAAAAGTTCTTGCGAATATCAACAATGAAGCTACTTTTACTCATATTATTCCAGCACTTGATAACATACAGAAGAGATTAAAACACAATGAACTCGATAAAAAGTTTGCTTTCGACATTTACGACTCCAATTTAATAAGAACTGTATATTTTCAAATAAATGAGTCTACTGTATCTACTTTTAACAAAGAACAAGTTTGGAATTTAATTGAAATGGGATTGAAAGAGTATAGAGAGTGTGTTCTCGAAGATGACCTTTCTTTTGTGTGTCCAAGTATTTTAATAATGAAACAAATCGACGAAGAAGTTTTTAAAAATGTACCTGAAGAAAAATCGAAGGACCTAATCAAACTGATAACTTTGGCTGGGACGTTTAGCAATAATCCAAGCATTTCGAGTGTAGCTTCGAAGGTTATGAAAAAGATCCATTTACACTTTAAAGATTTCAAACCAATTCTTGACAATATGCTAAATGCAGTTGACCCTGCAGCTAATGTACCTAAAAAGAAGAAAGCTACTGTATCTATGCTCTCTTATCAACTAGCGGAAACAGATGATTGGCGGCTGGGTGTTACTATTCTTGAATACGTCCAAAGTAAGAAGAAAATGACTGTAGATAGTTCTTTTGTCGCTATACTCTTCCAATTGCTCAATAAATGCTTGAGATTCGAAGAGCAGTCTTACGTAGAATACACGAAGCAACTAATATTGTCGTCACTTTGGTATTTCTGTAAGAAGTTTGTAAATGATGCAGATAAGGAACAAATCAAGACGGTTAAGAATATTTTCGATGTTGAAACAGTAGTACAGTGCATAAGAGGAACACAAAATCCACAAACACAACATCATGCCTTAATACTACTATCTCACGCCGCTTATATGCTACCTGAACACGTTCTTCACCACACTATGGAAATATTTACGTTTATGGGATCGTCTGTATTAAGACACGACGATGCGTATAGTTTCCAAATTATTACAAAAATAATAGAAACTCTTGTGCCCATTTTGGTCAAATTAGATAAAAGTGTGGAAGAGTACACGGAAAAGGAACTTCAACAACTACAAAAACGTGTGGTTCCAGTTTTGCGTATCTTTGCAGATGTAGTATTACACGTACCAGAACACAGAAGATTGCCACTCTACAAAAAACTTATTGAAACTCTAGGACCAAGCCAGTTCCTTTGGGTATTCCTTGCTTTATTGCTTGAAACTCATATTGCGCACTTTAATGATTCTAAGAAAAAAGATAAGAGACCGCAAAGAACTTTAGCTGATCAAGAATCTCCGATAAACAGAATGGACTTCGGGCAAAGTATTTTGCTAGAATTTTCCCCTGAAGTTTGTTTAGAAAACTTTATCAAACTAATAATATATATGAAATCGTTGCCTTTACAAAAAGATGAAAATGCTATGGAAACCAACGTGGATCCCAGTGACATTTTCAGTATCAATGCCCATACTCCGATTCAATTAAGACATTATAAATATGTTATTATAACATTCATGAACACATGTTTATCATCCTCGAGATTTATTCAACATAATAGCTCAGCTCATGATATCAAAACGATGGAAAATCATTATAAGACTTTAATCATTAACATATTAACGTTTATTCAGAGTATATCAAAGGTTGGTGATGAAAAAACTGCAAAATATTGGCGCGTAATGCTACACCATAGTTATGATTTGTTAGATCATACTAATAATTTATTATCAGCCCCTATGTTCTTGTCTGTCGTTCGAGGACTACTCAAACACACGTTACAAACTGTTCGAAGAAAGTCTATGGAGTTGTTAAATTCGAAAATCCAATTTAGTCCTGAAATGTTTGCAGATGTTGACAAAGAATTACTTTTTTCGTTACTACCAGTTCTTTTGGAAATCGTGACAACTCTTGAGAATACTAATGATGGCTTAGGTGAAATTGAAGCGCAGGAATTGGAACTTAATCAACAGACAGCACTTTTGTCATTGAAATTATTGACAAGAATGCTAGCTTCCGAACATCCAGAACCGTTCAAGCCAGTTTTAGCCACGGTGACCGATTACACATGTAATGCGAATATACCTGGCAATGTGATGGCATCTATTGTACTGTGTTTGGCTGAACTATGTGGAAATTTGAAGGCACACGCTCTAAGTAGTCTAAGAAAATTCATGCCAGCTTTAATTAAAGTTCTCAAAAAGCAACGTAAAGCAGATACACCAGAATTGATCTTATTGAGTACAGTCACAGCTATATCGAAGATAGTTGAAAGTCTTCCATTATTTTTGAGTCCATATCTAGAAAAGATTCTTTATGAATACGCAATATTACTGGCGAAGTGGCAAGC
The DNA here is from genome assembly GCA_905220545.2 of Melitaea athalia. Taxonomy (NCBI): domain Eukaryota; kingdom Metazoa; phylum Arthropoda; class Insecta; order Lepidoptera; family Nymphalidae; genus Melitaea; species Melitaea athalia. Next base: position 4,712,662 of record HG992179.1, read on the forward strand.
TGGAGACCAGGAATGCAGCAAAGTCTCAGCTATCGTTTCTAAATTGATAAATATAAAGAAAAAGATTGCTACCTCGATTCCTCCGAGAGTACTAATACCAGTAGCTAACGAGACACATAAATTGTTATTGGAAAAAGATAACTTTAATGCAATAGGTCCAGTTATGTCTGTTTTGGCAGATAGTTTCGGAAATGTAACTACTGCTGATTTCAACGCTCTACAACAGGATTTAACGTCATTTTTCTTATCGGCTTTGCAATTGCGAGGAGATGCCTCAGACAAAAATATTGACGCTAATGTAATTGACGCAGCGGAAGACGAAATTGTGAATGCATTGGTATGCCTCGTTCTCAAATTGTCTGAAACTAGCTTTAGACCTTTCTATTTCAAGATTTACGATTGGGCTATACGAACTAATATTGAAGGACGTAAGGAAAGAACCATCACGTTTTATAGGTATGTTTTTGATAACAAAAGTAATAAACTAAATCGTATTGTATAAAAGTTGAATGTAGTTATATTTAATAATTTTTTTCTTATTTCAGGTTAAGCAGTGCAATAGCAGATAAATTAAAAGGGCTCTTTGTATTATTCGCTGGTCATTTCATCAAGAATGCCGCTGAGCTTCTCGACGCGTGTAATAACAGCAAGAACGAAGAGCTATTCTTTGATACGGATGACAAATGTATTTTATTAATCAAATACATTATAAGAACGCTACACATTGTATTCTTGTATGACAGCCAGAGTTTCTTGAATAAAGATAGATTTGAAACTCTCATGCAGCCTGTTGTCGATCAACTGGAGAATACAGTGGGTGGAATAGCAAGTCTTAAATCGAGGTCCACAGAGTATATTATACCTTGTATATCTCAGTTTGCTGTGGCTATTGCTGATGATTCGCTCTGGAAGTTGCTCAACTATCAAGTTTTATTGAAGACAAGACATAATGACGCAGAAATAAGGTAAATACAATGAATACTCAGATTTGTTTTACGTACAAAGTACAAATATTTACTATATTGTTTTCGTATTTTATACATTTAAAGATTATATTTTAAGTCTTTATTTTATGAAAAAAATATTTCAATATCTATTTCATAAAATAAATCAACTATCTATGTATATGTATATTTGTTGTTAGAACAAGGTTTCGGTAAAGGGTTAAAAAAAAGATATTATGATTCACATTTTCTTTTTAATAAACCCTTTTGTTTTCTTGGTCAGAAATCATAAAATGTTATTGACATATTACCGAATAGCTAACGCATATCCAACGAAATTTATTGACAAGTAAAAATGAAATATCTTTTTCTTGATTTAAAATTGTAATAGCTGTATCACTCTAATAGATCATCTTGGTGCTATTTCTAAGCAATTCCAACACGACATATATAAAAAAATATCATAATATCTGTCACATGATATGATATATTAATATATTATGTTGATATGAAAGAAAATCAGTTACAATTAGGGATTGCAATCCGGTGTCATTTTCAATCCGGTCGGATCCGGTCGAATTTTTATCAATCCGGCCGGATCCGGCCCGGATCCGGGCTGGATTTATCAAACCATAATAACCTAACTTTTCTTTTTAATTCAAACGTATGTTGACCGGTAATGAAGTGAAAAATTGTACATTTCAACTAAATATTTTTTTAAAAATTAAATCTCAGTTTCAAAACAAATTATATATCTATCAAATGAAAAGATAAAAATGTTTTTTAAATCAACTTTAAAGGGCTAAAAATGTAGCCGTGGGAGTTATTTCTCAGTATTCATATATGTCGAATTTATTGATACAAATTGAACTAAGCCGAGTCCCAATATCGACCACGTTGTATTAACACGTGGTGAGACGGATCAAACAGCTAGATTTGTAATTTTAATTAGTCCAGTAATATTAATTTTTTAGTGATTGTAGATCTTCGTCTCTACTTTTCCTTTCACAAGTTTCACTCTATCTATCAGGCTATTACTTGGTTAAGGCTTCGGTTACGGATATATATAGGTACGAATATTTATAGATATGATATGGTTCCAAATATAAGATTTAGCCCGTAACATCTCACTGCTGGGTATAAGCCTCTTTCTCCATGTAGGAGAAGGATTGTAGCTTAATCAGCGGATATGTTCCCTAATATGAGTAACGATAGCTATCAGGTATTTATGATAACAATCGGGACCGACAGCTTAACGTGATCTCCGAAGCACGGAGGAGCCGACCCACAAGGACAGACATCCACCCTGGAAAGAAATATTTGTACAAATACAAATATTCATCCCAAGCGGGAATCCAACCAGCAAACCGTTGATTTTATGATATTATGGTTACAAATATTAAATTTGTTCGGATTATCCTTTAGTTTCGGTTACAGTACTTTATTTTACTTCCTATGATAAGTTAATAATTAACGTTTATTGTATTTTAGTTACTGTTACAAATTCTGAGTACTCTATGTTAAACAGCGATGACTCCCACGATGATTTAGTTGCAAAATTGACTGACTTTATGATAATGAAGAACGCGCTTGGCTAATGTTATTTGACCAAAAAAATTTGTAAAAACATAGCAAAAAATTTAGTATTTCAATTACCTCTGCGATAGATCCCTGCGAAATCATCCAAACATTAATATAGGTTTATGCTACGGTTACAGATACATTTTTATTACGTATATCCAATAGTTTGGTTACGATAAAATAACATCCCTAGTTTGAATCTTAATATTTCTAGGTATTCTGCAAGTAACGGCAATGTGAAGTTATTTAATATTCGCACAATAAGTCAAGCAACTTCAGTGTTTTTTCAGCTGTAAAAAGAGTTGAATACCTTCACTATAATGCATCTATAACTAATTTAAATGGCAAAAATCTACCAATCAAGTCTTTAGTCTTAGCGTCAAAGGACTCGTGTATTTAAGAACCACGCTCTTTCTGTTAAAAATAGGTCATTTTCTCAAAAAACGCCAACACCGGATCCGGTCACCGGATCCGGCAATTTTGACCGGATCCGGTAACTGTAAAATGATGCCGGATCCGCCGGATTACCGGATCCGGTTTTCCGGATTGCAATCCCTAGTTACAATAAAAATATTATTTCATTTCAGATTGGCAGGCTTAGAATGTCTTGTGGCCATGGCGTCTCAATTAGGAAGCAACTGGCTTCCGCTACTAGCAGAGAGTGTACCGTTCCTTGCAGAGTTACTTGAAGATGGAGATCAGAGAATAGAAGTAGCAACCAAGAATGCGGTGCGTACGTTGGAGCAAATCCTAGGCGAGCCGTTAGAGAAATATTTTTAATTGTAAATTTAAATTGAATTACATTACATACTAAAAATAAATATATTTAAAATAATTTGTGTTTTCTTTCTGTCTTAAGTTTTAATTATAAATTTACAAACGCAAAAAACATTTCATATTAATTTGTTCCTGTATAATTTTACAATGTAGCTTGTAACAAAACGGTACCTATAAATAATCATTTCATTCACGTCATCATTTCAAAAATAAATTCTAACATTTTCTGACACATATTTTTAGTCGACATCGAAAATGGAGTTCTATTTTTATATCCGGATTTTATTTCTTCGTAAATTGTTATTTGATTTAATTCTTTTTTAATTTATAATCCAGAGGCAGAGGTCAATAATTTCCAGATTAGGTTATGATTGTAGAATTTCGAAAAAATCGAGGAGGCTCTACAATACATCGATTTCTCTGACGTATCTAGGCAGATTTGTTTTTTTTGGTAAATAATTTTAAGGATAGGATGTTTGTACATCTTTTTGTTGAGACTTCAATATCACGAATAAAAATATTGATGAAACCATGGAAGTCTATTCTAATAATAAAAATTATCGTTTCACTAGATTAAAAAAATATAAAATTAACTATTACACACTACAAAAAAAAAAGAAAAAAACATTTGTTGGATAGTAATTATTTTAATTCTTTGATTATATAATCAAAGCATAATTATTAAAAGCAATATCATTTTTGAAGAACTCGTTAAATAATTTATACCTCTGAAAAGTGAAATCTCTGAATTGATGTGATCATCATGGTCTAGATCCGAGATAGCTAAATATTCCCTCATCTGTTAATTAGATGAAACAATTTTTTATAGGTTGATTTCAATATTGTGAATTTATAAAAACAACCTCTGCCACCATAAGCCTGCTGCAATTTTTTTTAAATCTTTTCCCTCTCATGTTAATTACATGTAGTAAGCTAAAACCGTCAATATTTTACACTAGCTGCTGCCCGCGACGTCGTCTGCGTGCGTTCACTGCTCGTTCCCCGTAGGTGATAGCGTGATAATATGTAGCCTATGTTCTGACCCGACTTCTTAATAATATTCGTGCCAAATTTGAAGTAAATCCATGCAGTACTTTTTGAGTTTATCCCGGACATACATTTGAAGAAATAAAGGTTCACTGCTCGTTCCCCGTAGGTGATAGTGTGATAATATATTGCCTATGTTCTGACCCGACTTCTTAACAATATTCGTGCCAAATTTGAAGTAAATCCATGCAGTACTTTTTGAGTTTATCCCGGACATACATACAGACAAACAGACAAACAGACAAAAATTCTAAAAACTATATTTTTGGCTTCGGTATCGATTGTAGATCACACCCCAAGTATTCTTTTAAAAAAATATTCAATGTACAGTTTTGACTTTCCTACCATTTTATTATATGTATTTTACATTATATACCTGACTATAGTAGGCACACAGGTCAGTAACCTCAGTCAGCAGTAACCAGGCTGCAGGTAAGTATAGCAATCATAGAGATGGGTGCCTACTATAGTCAGGTATATAATGTAAAATATTGACGGTTTTAGCTTACTACATGTAATTAACATAAGAGGGAAAAGATGAATTTTTTTTAAAAGTATTATTATTTGCAGCAGGTTATGGTGGCAGAGGTTGTTCTTATAAATTTACAATATTGAAATCAGCCTATAAAAAATTGTTTCATCTAATTAACAGATGAGGGAATATTTTGTTATATCCCGGATCTTAGACCATCAATGCACATCCATATTCCTTTAGAATTAATACAAATTACCTACTGCTAAATGTAAAATGTTATTGTTAATTTAGTTACTATTCATCACAGTCCTTTCCAAGTTTCCATATTTTTAAAATTTATGTGCCATTTTTGTCCCACCGAAGTAGGACTTTTCAAAAATTTTAAAGACTCATTTGAGTGTTCCCCTCCACGGAAATCTTTAGTAAAAGGCGAAAGATTTATGCGTTTTGAAGGGAAACCAGAGATACCTGATACGAGAAAACACATGGTACTTATATTTCGCACTGAACATTTTACCATCGCGATGTAGAAATTCAATCTTTCTGTAAAGCGCCATCTATCGGTGTATGTATAATGTACGTTCTACGCTGTATGACGTATTTCATCAAAGTTTTTCTGCTTATAATAATGTCATTTTTAATTGTTTACAAACTGTATACCTACAAGAATGTTCTTGGTGGAACTCAGTGATATTTCCTTATTTTCGCAACTTATATTATCAAACATACTAGTTATGATACTAGTAGTAACATCGCTCTACAATCACTTTACTGCAACTCTTACAAATATTAATACCACAGAGTACATTGAATATACGTACTTACCTTTTTTGTTGATTTCAAATTATAAGTAATTTTATGTCATTTAATTTTTATTTATTATTTCGATAATAATTTTACAATTTTTTTTTTATTTCAGTGTGTAAGAATTTGCAATGGGATTAAATATATGTAATACATTATTTGTAGTGACAAAACGACATTTTTTTCAAAAATTATCGACGGTGCCGTAGAATAACGTACTATCTGCAAAATAGTCGTTTTACAGTAGAGCCGTTCAAAGTTTTCAATTGTTATATTTCGGAAACGGAAAAACCTGGCGCTTTTATACTTTGGAAAAATTTACATTAAGCCTGTGATTATCTATCAGTATTATTAATTATTTTGAAACAGTTTTATTTAAAAAGATAGTAGGGTCGATGTTTATATATAACGTTTTATAATGGACTTGTTGCCGTCACATTTACACATGTGACGTTATTCACCGGAGGCTCTAAGGATCCAGATGCAAATGGAACGTTTTTTTATGAAACATAAGCTAGTTATTTCGTCCTATATGCATATTATTCCAGATTTATTTTGAGCAGTCATTTTCATAAGTAGCGTGTCATAAATAGTATTTATTATTTTTTGTATAAAATCGATTAAAAATAAAACATTTTAAAAACAAAATCAGTCCTTTATTTTAAAAGTACCAAATTTATAATAATTAAACATAAAAAATATCTTCACTTCTTTAAATCAATCAACGTTTCTTAAACTCACATAAAATACTAAAATTATCAGTCTCCAACATCATATTTTGTTCTTTCTTTGTATTTATTATAATTAGAACCGGTTAACACCAGCAGCGACCACCGGCTATTACGGGGCACTCTGAATACCCGCTTGATGAAATCTACTCTCTGACCTACGCTGCTCCAAATACTATGTGGCTCCGAGCAGTTCCAACTGGAGCTCCAAAACCGATTCGATTCGCTGGCGAAGTGGACGAGATGACTGACAACATGGTGAAGATGGTGTGTACACTGGGTCGCAAACACTTTCCGCCGAGGTAGTCAACGAAGCAGTCTAAACTTTCACCCGTAGCCTTGGATCTGATGCGGCGGAGGTGCGAGTTGCCCGCTGCCCAAGCAGCTTCGCCAGAACAGAAGGCTTTGTCTAAGAGGATACGGAAACTTGTACGCCGAGACCTCCGCTGCTCAAATACGAGAGAGATTGCTACTCCGATTGAGCAGAATAGAAATATAAACTTTTTAACGCCGTCATCCACCGAGGTACCACGCCGGAGGCGTGGTCCAGAAGTGTGGTGGTGCTTATTTAAGAGAGGCGACAAGTCTTTGTTGAAGAATTACAGACCAATCTCACTTTTGAGCCACGTCTATAAGCTGTTTTCAAGGGTTGTTACGAATCGTCTCGCCAGAAGACTCGACGAATTCCACCCACCGGAGCAGGCTGTGCATTTTCCTCCGGCGCGGCGTGGGGTAAGACAAGAAGATGTAATATCACCGAAACTGTTTACCACTGCGCTGGAGGATGTCTTTAAGACCTTGGATTGAGAGGAACGAGGCATCAACGTGTTGACGCAATTCATCTCGCACCTTCGTTTTACCGAAGATTTCGTAATCTTTGTGGAGACGTCGGATAAGCTAGGCTGAATGCTGGCCGGCCTAAACGAGTCCTCCCGACGAGTCGGTCTCGGTATGAACTTAGATAAAACGAAAGTTATGTTTAACAACCAAGTGATACCGAGACCGGTATCGGTTGACGGTATCCTTTTCGAAGTTGTTCAGGATTATGTCTACCTTGGCCACACCATTCAACCAGGTTGAAACAACTTGAGAAGGAGGCTGATAGGATGGTTTGGTTGGGCTGGGCGGCGTTTGGCAGGCTTCGTCGAGTCTTGCCTTCGAAGATTCCACAATGCTTGAAGACAAAAGTCTTCGAGCAATGCGTCCTGGTTGCGTTGACATACGGAGCCGAGACATGGACACTGACGGACTGGTCCACTAGTTTAAATGCAGTGTAGTGTGTATGTAGTGTGCAATGGAAGGGGCTATGCTTGGGATTTCTTTCAAAGATAAGATTAGAAATGAGACTATCCGCGAGCGAAAGTAATCGACATAGCCCACAGAATTAGCAAGTTTAAGTGGCAGTGGGCTGGTTATCTGTGTCGCAGAACCGATGGCTCCAGGATGGCTCCAGGATCTGTCTGCTCCTGTTGGAGCAGACAGATCCTGGAGTGGAGACCGCGTCTTGGCAAACGCATTGTGGGACGTCCTCTGGCCCGTTGGACCGATGATCTACGTAAGATTGCCGGTCTAGTCTTCATGGAGGATTGCGGAAAACCGGGATGTCTGGCGCGAACTTGGGGAGGGTATGTCCAGCAGTGAACTACAATAGGCTGAACTGACTGACTAATACGTCTTTTAGCTCTAAATCAATGTTTTCTGAACCCGGATGTAACGGTGACGATGATGGGCTTACAGGTGTCTTTGAAACTGAAAAAATAATATAAAATATAAAAATTACAAAAATAAAAGAAAACAATTTTATTTGAATACGAATAAATTGATAATTTAATTAAGAAAAAAGCAATTTAAACCAAATTACAGTATTTTTCTGGAAGAAAAAACGTACCAATGTTACATATTACATCAGTTTTCCGCAAAAGAACGTTCTATCTTCTCATATTACATCAGGATTTCCACAAAAGAGCGTTCTGTCTTCACATATGTCATCAAGATTTCCGCAAAAGAACGTTCTATCTTCACATATAACTCAAAAACGTCAGAATATGTCCGTGGTAAAACGACATATCACTACTTGCAACTCATACTTTAATATCAACAAATTAAGTTTTCCATTAGTAGTCAAATATGTCTTTTACAATTTAATTTAATTTGCAAGAGCATTTTTGTAAGAAACAATGTAAAGACTAATCTCCATTAAATAACGTCACATATGAATATGAAACGCGATTTTTGGCGTTAGTTATGTAAATTAAAATAAACCACCATAGAATATAAAACAATCGTTAAAATGCAATTTTGTTATACATATTAATAAGGAATAAGATTAAATTACCGGGATAATTCGAAATTTCCTTGTTATAACCAGATATCTTTCCACTATCAAATTCTTCTTCCGAATTTTTACAGTTGTTTTTCACCAAATCAAGGATTTTATTAGATCTGTATGTAGATGATATTTGGACATGTTTTAGTACTAATTATGAATACTATTTAAGAAAAATAACTTTATCATCGGCGAATGCGGTAACTCGTGCGCACAAGCTCGTGTTCCACTCAACAACGTAACAAGTGACTTTGGCGCGGCCAACGCGTGCTACCCCCGGCCGCGAGCTCCGTCACATATGCATCTAGTTCGTTATAATACGGAGACACAAACACATGAGACGTTGTTCGCATCAGAATCTCAGAAACTATTGGTCGTAAAATTATTTTTTTGCATGTATAGATAGATCTTCGACTCCTGAAGTAAATTATTAAATAAAATTGATTTCGTACTATATTCACATGTGACGTTATTCTACGGCACCGTCGTTATGTATCTATACACATTATAAAGTTCTTATTCATGTAACTAAGTACGATCTACCCTTATACACGTTAAACAGTTCTAGAAATCTAGAGGACTTACGAGTTATGTTTACGCTTTGAGATATGATCATAACATAAGTTCATAACTTGTATTCTATCTGCCGATGAAAAAAAATGTTTTTTTGTTAAAGAATTAATTGTTAGATAGTTAGTAGAATACTTAGAATGACAAAGTTAATTTAATGACTAACACTATAAAATCTCATAAACCGGCTCTACAATACATTTACAATACATACTAGAAATACTAGAATTACTAGCGTGTCTGTTAGTAGTTTAGTACTTGTATAATTAAATATTTAGTTTTAGTTTACCTAAAAATAATGTAGTAGGTATTAAACTCATTTGCTCTGTGTTACATTGCAATTTACATACATTATCTTTATAAGTTTATTGTCCTACCGAAGTAGGACTTTTCAAAAATTCTAAAGACTCATTTGAGTGTTCCCCTCCACGGAAATCTTTAGTAAAAGGCGAAAGATTTATGCGTTTTGAAGGGAAACCAGAGATACATGATACGGCAAGCGAATGGTATTTGTATTTTGTACTGAACATTTTACCATCGCGATGTAGAAGTTGACTCTTTCGGTAAAGCGCCATCTGTCGGTGCATATGTGGTGTAAGCCCGATGACGCTACTTTTCACATCAATTATTCGTCAAAGTTCACCTACCTTTATTAATTTCATTATTAATACCTCCTATATAAAAATATCCGTACAGGAACTCATAAGATATTTGTTTATAGTTTTCTATATCATATTCATATATTATCAAATATACTATTAATGAAATCACTCTTGAATTGGCAATTCAATTCAATTAATTCAGAATTGCCATAATATGATATCAGTTATAAACATTGATGTATAAAAGTTATAAATAATGAATTTAATGATACATGACTTAAGTTAACTAAAATACATTAGATATATTTTGCAAAATGTATTGAAAAATACTTGTAAGTATACAATATTTAGTTTTTATTCATGCGCCTAAATAAGTAAGATTTACTATTTTGTCATATAATAAATTGATAGAGCGAGCCTACTGGCTATGATATAGGTACGCTTTCAGTTGTAACTTGTAATATAATTATGATAGATTTCATTGTTTTCATTAATATCTAATGTAAATTGATATTATAAATTATAATTTTAATGTTCTATTTAAAAATCCAGTCTTGTTTTGCGTAAGATATTCTGTATCTATATGTACAAAGACAAAGATTTTGTGTACAATAAAACACCAGATGCTGACTCTACAATACTAATAGCGGCATCTGTCAAAACTTGGATAAGTGATTGCAAGGGATCTTCGTGTAACATTGGCTTTTTGTTGATTGAACAAATAATAAATATAAATAGTATTTAAATTCAAAACACAATAAGCGAATTTTAGTTTCCTTGTAACGTCATTTTTTTTTTGGAAATAGTTATAGGATATATACATAGGTAGTCAAACTATACATTAAAGAATATTAGATACCATTCCTGTGATTGGCGTTAACTTTCGCCAACGTCCATACCACGTTGAATACACCGGTTCTCGTCCGATCACCGAAGTTAAGCAACGTCGGGCGCGGTCAGTACTTGGATGGGTGACCGCCTGGGAACACCGCGTGACGTTGGCTTTTTGTTTTTTTTCAATTCGTTTTTTTATTAGTAAGTTTTTTAAAATTAGTTTGCCAAAGAAGTTTCACTTCTGACGTGTACTTTGTACGCACGCATTTTTTTATTTGAAAAGTATTATAGACAATGAATATCGAGTTTATTTCGATTTTGACATATTTAAAAATTGCACAATTATTTATTTTAATGTATTTGCTTTATAATGATATTATATTAATACTAGCCGACCCGTGCCCACTTCGTTGGGCGTTATAATCCATTTCACTTAAGAAGGGTACGGTGAAATTTGATATGTTCCAATACACTCTCACTATTTTCAGCAAATCAGATAAATATAAATGTTTTAAAATCACCAATTAATTTCTAAGGCAAATATCTAATAATGCTTGATTAGATTGAATTGTTGACACGGCACGTCAGAGGGCGCAGGTTCAAATCCTGCTGATTTAAAATCTTTATATATTTTTATCTTTTTCCTTTTATCTTGTCACTCCTGAATAGTGTAGCTTTCTGTTAGCGAAAGAATTTTCATGATCGGATCAGTATTTGCGAAGATTACCCCGTATATACAAACAAAGTTATAAACTTTACCTCTTTATAATATTTATCGGAGATCAGAAGTGAGGAGAGGACGACGGAGGGTCGAACTCGTTAATTAACAATGTAATTTAACTAAGACTAACTACTTAGTATTCAATGGACTCACCGAGCGGGCGCCGGGTCTATAGCAGATGATGGTCGTGGCAGAGGGACAAAGTCAGAGCAGTGCCCGGGACTTGCGACCCCGGGTGTAGGTTTAAGGAGGGCCCTCCTAACGATGCGCATCGGCGCTCACCGTTCACTGCTCGAGTTGCTCACGCTGTCTAACTAAATAAGCAACAATTAATTCGTGTACACAGACTAACTATTAGAAGATTCGAGGTTAAGCTACTAGCAGGATACACAAGTGCACCGTGCCACGCCAGAGCCAAGACTGAAGCGCTGAAGACTTAGCCGACGACAGAATGACTCAAATAATAGAATGAGTGAAGGTAGATGAATATCGACAACATCGCAGGTACCTACCGACACATTAATAACTATCTGCATTGATTCCCCGACACGGCCATTCTGACGTGCGCGCGTCCTCGCGCGCTATCTATTTCAATCTTAGGTATTTGTAAGCAAAAACAAAATATCGCTCGACTATCCTGACAAAAACCTATCCAACATCTTAATATCTGATCCAGTCCACGCTTGACCTTCCGACTAGAAATAATTGGTTTCAGTTAGCAAGTCGCTCAGTCACACCAGTTATTTTTTTTAATATGGTTATCATCATCATGATTACAGTCATATCAATATGGTAAGTATCACTGGTCTAGGTTTACAATAGGAAAACCCCTACAGTTCAAACATGCTGGTCTAAATCGTCACCCACTAAAGCAGGTGAGATTCCTGCAGTGCTTCACAGATCATTATAAAAAGGCTGGTCAGAATCGTCGCCCACCAAAGCAGGCGAGACTCCTACAGCGTATCATGGATCATCTCCCACAACAGCAGAAGACCATACTAATGTTAAACAGGCTGGTCGGAATCGTCACCCGCTAAAGCAGGCGAGACTCCGACATTGTACCACAGTTGTAACAAATAGTATCAGATGTAGCAGTCGTAGTATCAGAGTTGGCAATCATAGTATCAGAGTGAGTCGGTTCGCTCATCCTAACTTAACGATTATCATCAGCTCAACACTAAGACCGTTTTGATGACATGGACTAACCCGGTAAGTGAACCACTTCAGTCAACCTCACGAGGTATGACTCGGAACTACACTTCAGCTAGACCAGTCAACCCAAAATTTGACAATGACAGCATACTTCACACGCTTAAACATCTAGACAAGTCTATCTCGATCAAGATGTAGCCCGGCTTTGCAAACAGCCCGACAAGCAAATCCTAGACGACATATTTCGTCTGTTACCACTTGACAAGTCAATGACTCGGACGACCCATTTCGTCTGTTAGCGCTCGACAGGCCAATCCTCAACAGGATATGACCAGACGACACATTTCTGTTGCTAGACAAGCCAATGACCCGGACGACGCATTTCGTCTGTTACCACTAGACAAGCCAATGACCTGGACGACACATTTCGTCTGTTAGCGCTCGACAAGCCAATCCTTTGCAGGATGACTTGGACGACACATTTCGTCTGCCGCTAGACAGGCCAAAGACCCGGACGACACATTTCGTCTGTTACCACTAGACAAGCCAATGACCTGGACGACACATTTCGTCTGTTAGCGCTCGACAAGTCAATCCTTCGCAGGATGACTTGGACGACACATTTCGTCTGCTGCTAGACAGGCCAATGACTCGGACGACACATTTCGTCTGTTACCACTAGACAAGCCAATGACCTGGACGACACATTTCGTCTGTTAGCGCTTGACAAGCCAATCCTTCGCAGGATGACTCGGACGACACATTTCGTCTGCTGCGCGACAGGCCAATGACTCGGACGACACAATTCGTCTCACTCATAACCAGCAATCATCCAGGACAAGTCAGCCGACTGAACAGACCTGACTTGGACGACGATTTTCGTCAGATGATGCTAAATACATGACAATGACAAGCTGACCCATTGCATGAGTGTTGCTCGGACGACAAATTTCGTCTACCTTCTGGGAAAAAGACGTGTGCCTACCATCTAATCACCCTGGATTAGTTATGACGACACTTTTCGCACAGGGTCAACCATTAGCAACAAATTTCAAACCACATTCGTCACACACTAAACACCTAAGCAGTAAGTACAATAAGTAGGCAGTACCTATATAGGAATAAGAAGAAAAAGCCACAACAGTACCTTGTACTCAGTCAAACTCTACGTAAAAAGGGGAAAGTAGACAAACTCTGCGCTCTAAACTGATATAGATTGTTTCAAGAATTTTACAATAATCTGAGCCATAATTGTCAATAAACCAATTATAACTTATCACTTCACACAAATACCACAGCCATGTACCATCGACGTCATCACAACCAAAACTATACTTCGACAACAAGTTACAACCAAGCTTGCAAAATCCACGATTAAATACCTCTAACACCATAGCTCTCTAGCCGAAGAGCAGTCATATTGCTCTCTCACATCTCAGTACGCATATCCCATGAATGGATAGCCCGTGTCAGTCACCCCTGTGACTACACGCTACGGTCTCAACAGACCACGACCTCCGTCAGTAAGTTAAACTTTGCACACCGCTCACCCACGGACTACTTGGGTTGCCCCAAGAGACACCTTCTACAGCTGGCTACGACTACAAAATAACTACACTGGTACGGTTGAACACATTACAGTCGATAGAGTCATTCACTCGAGTCTCTCAGTCTGCTTAAACTTGAACATCATCATTATCAACAAGATCATAAATTACATCAATATCGTCTGGTACATGACATGCTGGCATTTTCCTTAACTTTTCGTGAACTTTGTAGGCACGTTGACAATTTAAGCTTTAAGGGTATACCGATTACCTTCGAGAACTTTTATTACGCGAAAAGGGCCTCGATATTTCGGATCAAGTTTAGTTTGATTACGCTCCTCATTTTGTAACAAAACAAAATCGCTGATAGGATATTAAAAAGCCTAGCTGTCTCATACAATCATATACTTCCATTTAAAACCCTTGCTTCCCAAAGTTACTCAATTATCTTAGCACAGATGGAAACATAATCGTATAAGAGTTTTAACAGTTACCTACAACGTCTGCCTTAAAATGTAACTACTCACGTATTAGTGTCATTCAACTTTAAACCGCGTAGTTGATAAAGTCTAAATCAATTTTGCATCAAGAGGTATGAGCAAATAGACTTAGAAAATCACATACCTGTCTACTTATTTATTTAACAAACTAGCCACGTAATTAACTAAAATAACTAGTATCTAAAGGAATAATTAATATTTTTTAAACTAAAAATATTTCATTGAATCGATTGAAAATTCTTCTTAAATAAAAATCGATTATTATTTTAAATCAAATTGGCAACGTGTGAGGAAGTCACTAATTTCAAATTTTCTTGAACTGTTAAAAGAAAACGAATGGACAGACTATAGTAAGAATTTTCAATAGTTACCCACTCATAAACAAAATTATTAATCTTAGGTTACCTACCTATAACTATTGTTGTAATAGGTTTATGATTGTACCAAGGTGTTATCAATTAACTCTCTGTAATTTAAACGTTCACAGAATAACTAAAACAACTTTTAAACAGTTTAAATAAATCAATCAAAGGTAGAAGAAAGACTAAAACCCTCAATGAGACACTAATTATCTACACGTTCATGATACACACTTTTAACTATAGCGAATTAATTATTATCACAGTAATCACTTATACGCCACGTAATAATTAAAACTACCTGCTTATTCACTTGCAAATTACAACAATCGCACCAATAGATGATAAAAATGGCGACTGACTAATCAGAAAATTAGTATTAAATATTCGGAAGATGGCGTCTTTAATTTTACGTTCTTTCGGTACTTCGACAAATAATATTAGTTAAAATATCGTGTAAGATAGTAGAAACAAACTCAAAAATATCCGTTACAGAGGGTAATCGAAAATACTCAAGCTAAAACGATTTTACACTTTATCACAAACAAGTGAGTAACCACAAAAACTTAACAAACAACCTAAGTACCACGAGTACTCTCGCAACATTGAATATTGTAACTTTGAACTTAGTTTATTCCTCAGTCATACCAAGTAAAAGTTTATGAAGAGACAGGTTACTACTACTGTTAAATCAGTTTAAATGATGACGACTCGACTTGCGCTTCGATCGCACGATAATTCAACTACGGGACTACGCGAACGCGATTCTCGTGGCATCGTGAAATAGATTACTCACTGTAGTAAGATTCTTAGTGGGCACGATAACAGCATCCCACCCACAAAAACTTAACTTAAAGCAACTATCCAGAGTCATGTACCAACGACAATCAAAACTTTCAATAACCAAACTTATTTTCTACCACGACACTAACAACTATGTAAGCCACCTTTCCAAGGCTTCACAAGCCAACCAGCAATTACAATTGCTCCACAATCCACGTGTATCCCTCTTGGATCACGTCACAGTGTATCCCTCTTGGATCACACATTCATCACAGTGTATCATCCTCTTGATGACTACACATACACACTACACATCACTAAGATGTTCACCATTATGATCGTCATCTACATAAAACTCAATTGGTACATTAACTTCTGGCATCTTCCTTAAACGACTGTCGCTACGACTACCGCGACGGCTCGCACTACAATTACGCTCACGATCTGACATTGTGACTGAATCGAAACAAAAACTGAATCGCAAAATCTATTAGCAAAATTAATCACTACACAACTACCTTTGTATCACAATAAAACTAAATTCAACAAATAACCGGTAAATCGAATTACGTAATCGAACACTGAACAAAAACCACTTGTACACCGATAAGAATAAAACAGAACGACCGAAAAGAACTAAAATATCGACGTACCCACTAATCACCACGAAATATTGTAACTTACTATCGGCGCACGACTTTCGCGATGTGGGTCGTTAAGGTTGCATCCCACTTCTGATATCGGAGATCAGAAGTGAGGAGAGGACGACGGAGGGTCGAACTCGTTAATTAACAATGTAATTTAACTAAGACTAACTACTTAGTATTCAATGGACTCACCGAGCGGGCGCCGGGTCTATAGCAGATGATGGTCGTGGCAGAGGGACAAAGTCAGAGCAGTGCCCGGGACTTGCGACCCCGGGTGTAGGTTTAAGGAGGGCCCTCCTAACGATGCGCATCGGCGCTCACCGTTCACTGCTCGAGTTGCTCACGCTGTCTAACTAAATAAGCAACAATTAATTCGTGTACACAGACTAACTATTAGAAGATTCGAGGTTAAGCTACTAGCAGGATACACAAGTGCACCGTGCCACGCCAGAGCCAAGACTGAAGCGCTGAAGACTTAGCCGACGACAGAATGACTCAAATAATAGAATGAGTGAAGGTAGATGAATATCGACAACATCGCAGGTACCTACCGACACATTAATAACTATCTGCATTGATTCCCCGACATATTAGTATAGATAATACTGTCATAAAATTATATTTAGTGAAAGCTTATATGTATAAGTACGTAGACAATAATATAGTTTTAATTCATCTCACTAAGTACGATCTACTTACTATATTGCATATTATTATACTAGCTGGTCCCGCGACTTCGTCCGCGTGGAATTTAACAAAATAAGTTATTTTTCAGTTCGCAGTTATAAAAAAAATCTAAAATAAAACTAGCCTAGGTTACAGCATATTACATCAGCTATCTGCCAGTGTAAGCCCCATCAAAATCGGTCCAGCCGTTTCAGAGATTAGCCGGAACAAACAGACAGGCAGACAGACAAAAATTGTAAAAAAATGTTATTTTGTTATAATATGTACCGTATAAAGATCCATATGCATTGAGTAAATAGCGGTTATTTTAATATTACAAAAAGACACTTCAATTTTATTTATTTGTATAGATTAAACAGACAGTTTTATGCTGTTACTACAGGATATATGATCGATTTCATTGAAATGTTATAATTTGTATGCTAAAAGAACTAGGCCATTAGCACCACACACTGACCATTGCTACCAGCGGTATCTGTAAGGCTATGAATCAAGGGCGGATCCAGCTTTGGCGCCAGGGGGGGGGGTCACAGTCTGGTCAAGGCGCCAGGGGGGGGGGGGTCACAAAGTCGTAATCAAGTAAAAATAAGTTATAATTTAAATTTTATAAAGATAGATACAGGTAAAAAGTAGGTATTTTATTAATCTATGTAGGTAATGTACTTAAAAATACCTATATTGTGACAAAAATCTTGTTTAATATTTTAATTAGTGGTCCACCTAGGTCCTGGACACAGCCCAGGGGGGGGGGGTCATGACCCCCGTGACCCCCCCCTGGATCCGCCAGTGCTATGAATACAGGCAGCGCTTTTCATCAACAACGCCGCAGCATGTGAAAATGATTATAAGTGAGATTAAAGTTCGACCGAGTTTAATTATACTATGTCACAATATTAATTATTCTCAAAAATAAAACGTTTTTCGAAATTCGAGTTCCTTCATAGACTTGTAAATTATACAAAAAAAGTTTTATTCCTATTTTAAGGGACGAAAAAAGAGTTTATCTCTACATCAAAATGTTTTATATTAACCCATAATTTTGTCCCATGTATTAGTAACGTACAAGCTAAAGTGCTGAACTAGGATGAGTCTAGTTGTAAGCCAAAAACTAAATAGATAGATAAAGATAAATGCTGAAGATTTTTGACCCCCCCCCTCTCCCCTATGTAACGCGCCGAAACGTTTTCCTGTAATTCACTGTAGATAAAGTGAGTAACTACAAACAAATAATCCATCTATACTTATAAAAATAAGTCCCCCGGCCGCGTCTTTCTGTCCTCCCGTCTGTCTGAACGCGATAAACTCGAATACTACTGAACGGATTTTTGCACTGTTTTCAACAATATAAAGTGTGATTCTTGAGGAAGGTTTAGGTATATAATTTATTATGCTTTTATGTAAACTAGCAGAAATACGGCGATAAATGTTAAAGAGGTCGCAAAAAATCTCGCCAACGGGGACCTTTCCTCGCGAAGGCCACGTAAACTAGCAAAGATATAGTTAAATAATGTACTAGCGAATTCAAAATCTATAAAAATGCTACAAAAAAGTCCGCGACAGCATATCTCTATCTCTTACGGTTGACTTACAATAACCACTTTTATGTTCAAAATTTTAATTAAAAACATTACGTTATTTTCAAAGCTATTTTCTTTAGTTCAGTATTAATCCTTATCTAAATCTAAATCTAAATAAATTATAAAAAGAAGTCCCCCGGCCGCGTCTTTCTGTCCTCCTGTCTGTCTGTCTGAACGCGATAAACTCGAAAACTACTGAACGGATTTTTACACGGTTTTCAACAATAGAAAGAGTGATTCTTGGGGAAGGTTTAGGTATATAATTTATTATGCTTTTATGTAAATTAGCAGAAATACGGCGATAAATGTTGAAGAGGTCGCAAAAAATCTCGCCAAAGGGGGACCTTTCCTCGCGAACGCCGCGTAAACTAGCAAAGATATAGTTATGTAATGTACTAGCGAATTCAAAATCTATAAAAATGCTACAAAAAAGTCCGCGACAGCATATCTCTATCTCTTACGGTTGACTTACAATAACCACTTTTATGTTCAAATTTGTAATTAAAAACATTACGTTATTTTCAAAGCTATTTTCTTTAGTTCAGTATTAATCCTTATCGAAATAAATATGTTGGTTAGCTTAAAAATTTAATGTAGATTAAAATTGCCCTTTACACTATATCAATCAGATGAATAGTTTTTGAGATATCGTCGTTAGAAGTAATTATTAAAAATAATTAATGCGCAACGAAGTGGGCACGGGTCGGCTAGTCCTTATCTAAATAAATATGTTAGTTAGCTTAAGAATTTATTGCAGATTAAAATTGCCTCTTACACTATATCAATCAGGTGAATAGTTTTTGAGATATCGTCGTTAGAAGTAATTATTAAAAATAATTAATGCGCAACGAAGTGGGCACGGGTCGCTAGTAAATGAATAATAATGAAAACTACTGACAGTGGATGAAAGATGAATAGTAAATAAATCACTTCGTTTTCATGACATAATTTATTATGTAGCAATCTTATCTTGTAGAACTAGTAGTGTTCCTGTGCGATCAATGATCATGCCAGATACCGCTAGTAGTATTGTAGAGGCACCGTGTGAAATTATATAATGACTAAAACATTGTCTATTTAAATATTCTAATGAACAGAACGACTATAAATAGAATACAAGTTATATAAATTTATAATATCTCAAAAAAATCGATCATATCTGATAACATAAATCGAAATCCCTGTCTGTGTCACGTGTTAACATGACGTGTAATGGGAGATTGTACTTAGTTACACGAATAAGAATTATAGCGTGTATAAATACAATTTTTTTGAATAAATGTCTTTTTGCCAATATTGAAACAATGGTTTACTACAATATAAGTATGAATATACATATATAAAAGTATTAATATATGTAAGAGTGAATGTAGAGCGATTTCATAACTAGTATGTTTGATAATATAAGTTTCAAAAATAAGGAAATATTTTTATATACAAATAGGAAGTAATGAAAACTGAAATTATTATGAAGAGAAACTGTGGTAAGTGAGTTAAGTATGAAATTTACCGTAATAAAGAGTAGAGCGTACATTATACATACACCGATAGATGGCGCTTTACAGGATGAGTTAATTTCTACATCTCGATGGTAAAATGTTCAGTACAAAATACAAATACCATGTGCCTTCTCGTAGCAGGTATCTCTGGTTTCCCTTCAAAACGCATAAATCTTTCGCCTTTTACTAAAGATTTCCGTGGAGGGGAACACTCAAATGAGTCTTTAAAATTTTTGAAAAGTCCTACTTCGGTAGGACAATAAAGAATTAAAACATAACACAGTACATGAGAACCACAGTACACACTGTACACAATCTGATTAGAAGATAAGTTGAACAGCAAATAAATTAACTTAGCAATTTAGCATAACAAATCTTTCTAGAATATTTAATATATGTAGTTATTTTTATAAAATCGAAACAAATTTTATTACGCCATCTATCGCGTAAAGTCTAAAGGCGTAACGACGTTTTCTAATAACGCCATCTCGTCGTAACGTATCATCGATAGATGGCGTTATTTGATTAGTTTATTTACCATTTGATATGGTATTAATCTTTTTCTTATTAGACTAGTAAGCCTTTTTTATGCCTATTTAGACAGTCGATCTGACAGAGTAAACTCCAGTCGTTCGTCGGAGCCCTCGGAGCTGAGACACACACTTTTTTTAGTTTCCTTATTGTTTTACAAGCAAAACCAAATTATTATTATTTTTTAATTATTATATTTTGCCTCTTGTAACATCTTTTATGTCGTTAAGTATAATACAGATGACGTGCGACATTTAATTTCGTTGATTCATACAGTTTGCATCTGTCGACTGGTGAAGACATAGTTATTGTGGTTACTATTAAATCTGCTTACGTAATACTTGAACGGCCCCTAAGTGGGAAGGGCGGCATTTTTCAGTTTTTGCCCCGCCTAAAAAAATTGAAGATCCGGGGCTGGCAGAGCTCCAATGTCCTGTAAATTAAACTCAACCAAACTGTAATACGAAGATGATCCATTTGATGAGATGATGATGATGATGATGAGCAATTTGATAGTTACAGAAGTTATTTTTATAGAAGTGTCCAAATCGCCCAGCGTGGGACGTCCTCCGGCCCGCTTGACCGACGATCTACGTAAGATTGCCGGTGTAGGCTGGATGAGGATTGCGGAAAACTGGGATGTCTGGCGCGAACTTGGGGAGGCCTATGTACAGCAGTGGACTGCAATAGGCTGAACTGATGACTGATGATGACTGATGTCCAAATGTATTATCTAAAAGGTAAAATTAGCTCTACGTCATATGATTTCTATAAACAAACTAATTAGTAGCACATTTATATTAACGCATGAAAGCTTAGGTACTGAACTTGGATGAACGTCTTCAAAGGCGAATCCGGCGACGTCTCTATTTTAGTTAGTTAAGGGTTGTTATTTACTTTTGTGGATTTCACTTGCGCTAACAAGCGTTTTGAGTTAGTTTATATAATTTTATATATTCGACCTAGTTACGTAATGTTAGTTTCGCATTCAGACTGGAGGTATTATTCATTTTAGCTAAAGTTTCTTGGTAATTGTAATAATATTGTATTTCAGAGTGTTTGAATATACTCATAATAAGTTTTACTAATAACTGCAACATACTTACTTAACTACATTTTAGTAAACCCTTACAAAATACAAGTGGCTTTGAAGATTTGGAGACTGTTTAGTTTTGGCAAGGCGATATACTCGTATGTACATGGACATTTACAAAAGTACAGAATTCAAGGCTAGATAATCTGGCTAAGCTGATATTTTGTGTTGGTGTAAAACAGACCGTAACACGAGGAACCCGTTGACTGCTCCCAGCGGATTGACGCTTATTTCAGCAATCATGGTGAGGCTTGATACTTGTACGTGTGAAGATAAGGGGAGCTATTCTCCGTTCTGATGGTAGGTCTACAACTTAGTACTGGCGTTTCAGATACGAAGACAGAGTGGAAGTTGATCTAAGATTACAGCTTATTAAATAAATTCAATCACGAAATTTTTATACTTTGGAATTCGTACAGGACTTTATATAAAATCATTAATTTTTCGATATTTATCTTAATCCAGAAGTATTTCAATAGGCAAAATTGCTTATAGTTCTATTGGTTTTAAAGATAGTTGTAGAAGCCTGTAATATTCCACTGCTGGGCTTAGGCCTCTTTCCCCATGTAGCAGAAGGATCAGAACTTAATCCATCACGCTGCAACAATGCGGGTTGGCGGATATATTCCCTACTGTGAGTAACGATCGCTATCAAGTGTACATGATAACTATCGGGACCGACAGCTTAAAGTCTTCTCCGAGGCACGGGGGGGGGGGGGAGACCCACAAGGACTAACAACCAGACCTAAAATAAATATTTGTCTAAACACAAATATCCTTTCCGAGCGGGAATCGAACCCGCGACCGTCGGTGTTTAGGCGCCGCCGACACCGCGCACGCACCATTACACCAAGCGGTCATCTGAAGTCTAAAGATTTAACTGAGGTAGGGCACAGCAGGAAATTTCCTGCTCAAAATATGGAGCAGCCCGACTGGGGTAGTACCTCGACCTTACAGAAGACCACAGCTAAATAATACTGTTTTCAAGCAGTATTGTGTTCCTGTTGGTGAGTAAGGTGACCAGAGCTCCTGGGGGGGGAATGGGGATAGGGTCGGCAACGCGCTTGCGATGCTTCTGGTGTTGCAGGCGTCTATAGGCTACGGTCTTACCATCAGGTGAGCCGTACGCTTGTTTGCCAACCTAGTTACATTAAAAAAAAAATATAGTGATACAAAATCATCACATCAACAATCTTATAGGGATTGTGTAGAACCATTGGTTTCTCTAAACGTTTATACACTGAGTCGTCGTAGTTCTGCACTTAGCATGGTAATGAGGGGTAGTGGCAAATCATGTCTAAATGCAGGCGACTTGCGAATTGAGTCTCTTGTAATGCAAATGTAGACCATTTTCAAGTTGGTTTACAGAGAGATGGTTCTCGGTACGGCATTTTAATTAAATTTTAAATATTTTTCGAATATGTTGTGACTTTTAAATCATATTCATATATCTGTATAATCATTTTACTCAAAACTGTATTTCTTTATGAAATTTGGATTTGAGATGTGTACCCACTTTGTTGTGAGGCCAGTACGACAGATCATTTTCATTGAATGTTCAGAAAAGTCATTATGTTTGCTTGGCATAGACTAAAAAAGCAAATAAAGTAAAGAATAGCTATAGACACAAACACATTTAAAGCAGTTAACGTAATGATAACGGCGTAACAAATAACGTCATATATTAGAGTCCAAGTAAAAACACTTCTTTTATTATCATCATTTTCTTAAGTGATATCGTTATTTCGTTGCGAATTAGTATGGCGTGCTAACTGAGCGTAGTGACAGCATCGTCGAATGCTGTTGTTGCGATAAATATCATGTTATTTAGACGTACATTAATTTACGTTGCTTTCTATTAGCAAGAGTGCTTCAGTTCGTTGGTTCGACACAATTATTATACACGTTTATATTAATAGATGTTTGCCGTGGTCTGGGTGTTTGTGCAGTCCTTGTGGGTCTCCCCTCCGTGCTTCGAAGAGCACGTTAAGCCGTCGTCTATCATGTACACCTGATAGCGATCGTTACTCATAGTCGGAAATATATCCACCAACCCGCATTGGAGCAATGTGGTGAATTAAGCTCTGATTCTTGTCATACCTGGGGAAAGAGGCCTATGCCCAACAGCGGGATATTACAGGCTGAAGCGTATGTATAATATTTAGTTTCGTTTAATATATCTCGTTTACTCTCTCAATTACTCATCTTTTAATTTAATCGTACATACGGATATATAGAAATATTTTACGAATTATTACATTGTATTAGATCCCGAAATATCATTCAAAATAATTTCTAAACAATAACATTAATTTCATGATCCAGATTTAGATTACGAATAAATTAAATAATAAATTTTATTTATAATTGAAAAACAAAACATTACAATTAGTGATATTTGGAATATCTGTTACTATGTCTATAATTAAATTTAAAACGTTAATTAAAAGGAAAGCAATTTGTTTATTTTGTTTGTTCTTGTTTCGCTTTAGGTACAAAAATATGATAAAATTAACTTGAACTTCGGAAATATATAAAAGCAAACAATTTCTTAAAACGAATGATTTGTTTTATTTTTTTTTTTCACATAGCTTTTATTTTAAAAACATTTTTTTAAATATTTTTGTATGTAGGTACGTTAAAATTTGCCATCTTATGCAATTTAATTTGAAATTATTTTTGATCATTGAATCATATTATACTTGTATAATTTCCTTTTATATTAATACTAGCTGCGAAACCCGGCGTTGCTCGGGTTAAAATACATCGCAGAAAATTTCTAGACCATTACAGAAATTTCAAGATCTTTTCAGATGTCCTAATTCGTTAGAAAAGGACAGAAATATATGTTTTCACATTTTCACCACCCACCACCACCCACTTTCACCAACTGCGACCAAACTCCCTTACTACCACCTGGAGACCAAGGGGTATTTACCACACCAACGGGAAGTTGAGTGGGTTTGGTGGTGATAGAGAAAACTGTGTATTTACGTACTAACAAAGCATTTTATATAGATATATTTTTAGATTTAGATTATATAATTTCCTTTTATGATCATTTGAAAAGTAATTGGACGTAATTTCGACTAAAAATTCTGAAGAATTTAGGAAAGCATCAACAAAACAAATTTTAAGTGTTAAAGGTATCAATAATGAAAAAAGATAAATCTAAGGTATCAATGTATGAAAAGACTGTTTTTCGTTTTAACGTAGTCTTTACATGGTGGCAAAGCTTCGTTTACTTTGAAGTAAATGTTTAGGATGTGTTTAGGTTCGTGTCGTTTCAATTCCACGCCTACTTTACCTGTAAGATATCTGAATTTACTCGAGCGGCGTGTGAGTGATTTATAACAGTAATAGCAGCTAAAAAAGTAAAGATTTTTATAGCTTGTTTCGTAGCAACATTGATTTTGTATCTACAATAATAAATATTGTGTGTTTACTAGAAATATTTCTTATGAAATGTGTTTCAACTGGATGATAAATACCTTTTTTAGTTGAAGATAAAGCTTGATCAAGTAACAACCGCTCTGGCGTAGTGGTGCGAGTAGTCGCCTAAAAGACCGACGGTTTGCGGGTTCAATTCCCACTCGGGATGGATATTTGTATTTGTACAAATATTTCTTTCCGGTTTGGATGTCTGTCCTTGTCCATCTCCCCACCGCGCCTCGGAGAACACGTTAAGACGTCGGTCCCGGTTGTTATCATAAATGCCTGATAGCGATAATTATTCACAGTAGGGAACATATCCGCCAACCCGCAGTGGAGCAGCGTGGTGGATTAAGCTACAATCCTTTTCTAAAATCTATTTCCTCATTCCATTTTTCACTGCCCCTAGCACGAATTTATTTTTAACAAGAATACCTGTTCATCATCATCATCATCATTTCAGCCTATTGCAGTCCACTGCTGGACATAGGCCTCCACAAGTTCGCGCCAATAATGGCGTGAACTCATGTGTTTTACCCATAGTCACCACGCTGGGCAGGCGGGTTGGTGACTGCAGGGCTGGCTTTGTCGCACCGAAAACGCTGCTGCCCGTCTTCGGCCTGTGTACTTCAAAGCCAGCAGTCGGATGTTTATCCCACCATCGGTCGGCTTTTAAAGTTCCAAGGTGGTAGTGAAACTATGTTATCCCTTAGTCGCCTCTTACGACACCCACGGGAAGAGAGGGGGAGGCTAAATTCTATGCCGTAGCCACACAGCCTGTTAATTGCTTAAAAATACCTAGTACTAATTTAAGAGGCTGTTATCATTTATTGTCGTACTTTGAGTGAGGGACAGACTAACCTTTTTTTCTTCTTTCAATTATCCCTTTACCTTTTGTTGAGGAGCATGACGTATATATACGTATATAGCAATACTTTTTGTGCTTTATAGGTACTATTACATAATTATTCAAGTAGTTACTTATATTTATAGTTTTGCATCTAATTATATAAGTATAGAAATCTGAAACCTATTTCGTTATTCGAACAAATTGGCATTGGCGTGAGAAATAGTTAAATCTAGAGTATCGAATACAAATATAAACTTTTACAACTATATTAAAATTAGTGCTACCAAATTTTGTTTTTATTTACTTACGCAATTTGCTGACATGGTTCTGGTTTTTTTAGAAATTCGGGATATAATTGTTACTAAATAAAGTCAAACGAAATTAAATAAGAAAAAAAAATTCAATAAAGTTGATTAACAGACCAAAAAACCAATGTCAAAACAATATACATTATTAAATAATTAATAATTAGCCATGGCAGGAAATTAACATACTATTTAAATTGTTACATTAAATAGTGCATAATGTTAAATACTCACGTTAAATACTATAATTGAATTAAATAGTTAATAGACCAATCGCTATTTTTAAAGTCTGCCTAAAGCACCAAAGATAATACATTTACTATTTCAAAGGGAGCAAAGAAATGCTGCCAACCTTAGTTAAAATACTAGATTCATGAGAACAAGGTAGTAAGGTTTTGTACGAAGAATTTAATTCGCCCGATTGTTTGCGGTAACTTCTGGAAATTTCAAACATTTGATTAAAAAGTTACGAAGTACCGGAAATGAGAAATACTACAAAACTAGTCTGAAAATGATACCATGTTGTTCAAAGACTTCTGTCCCTGACAATGTACTCTGTGGTCCCTGTTGAGGGATCGATTCGGAATGTTACCGATCACGTAAATAAATATAAAAGTAAATGAAAAAAAAAATGAAAATAAAAAGTCATGTAGCTCAGTTGCGATTTTGTAAATAAATAAATGAATAAATAAACGCCTTATACTACACGGCTCCCAATGGCATATAATCCTGTGTAAGGGGCTGTAAACTGTAATTTATACTTTTATAAGGTTGTAAATCACGCACTTCTTGTGTAGTGTGCACACAGCACAAATGTCCAAACCAAAAATGAGTGTGATTTGGACCACACGACTGAAGTAAAACTTACGAAACTTTCTCTTTATAATTATCTTCACTAACTTACATCTACCTCTCAACTTTCGTTCACCTCGCTCGATCACACTTTTCGTGATGCTCTTATTATGCATTCATTAGCTTACTTCTCTAGTCAAGTGTGCGTAACGAAGTTTTACTTCACAAAAACAAGTGTGCTTTGGAGTCTAGTGGTGGTTAATATAGCATATAGCATAAAAGTATAGCATGCTAAATGTTTATAGCAGATAGCATTTGCTATACTGACTATGACTTCGTGCTAAATCTATAACGTCTCAAACGCTAAACGTACACAGTGCGCTGCAGCGAGGCTAGAGCGGGATAACATTACTTTTTAGCGTTTTATCGTCTCATCTCTGCGAACTTTTGCGTATGTCCACTCACGAAAAAAAACTGTCATTACCCATTTTTATTTTTATTATAAATCAATGTACGAATAAAATTTTCCTAATACAGTGACCAATAAAATAAACATCATAACACTTTAAGATGCTACAAAAATAACTTATAAATTAAAAATTCAATTTCAATACCTCACCTTTCGATAGTGGCAGATTTTTATCACAAACAACACAATAATATTTACACTTAATACTTTTTATACACATTACCACTTATTATTATTTAACACATATTTACACTTATTATTAATTATTATTTAATCACTGTCGCTGAGGGGGGAAATCCCAAAATCAAATCACACTTAATACTAACACTAAATAAAACAAAATTAATACTAACACTAGATAAAACAATTAAAAATAAATAAAACAAACTGAATACTATAACACTAATAAACTAATTACTAATAATAAAAATTAACAACAATAAAAACATTAAAAACGAAAACTTTTGTAGCCGATAGAGCTCAAGACAGAGATAGTGGCACGAATACTAACGTGTGACTGAGACAGATTACCGTATATCGAGTATCGAGCAGCGCGGCCAAGTTTTGTAACAATGTGCTAAAATTATAGCATATAAAATAGCATGCTAAAAAAATTTAGCATTTAGTCTATAGCATGTTTATAGTTTATAGCAGATTTGAACATCCATACTTTGGACCAAACGACTGAAATAAAACTTCTTTAGCTACATCTAACTTATATCTGCCTCTTAACTTCCGTTTGCCTCGCCCGATAACGATTTTGATTTTCGTAACGCTCTCGTCACGCATTCACCAGCTTAATCCCCAAGTCAAGCGTGCGTAAAGAAGTTTTACTTCAAAACAAGAAAACAACAGAAAAATCCAAAACGGGTGTCATATATGGGAATGTGGACCTTGTTTCACAGGATATATAGGTATACTAAAATTCTATACATATTGTCTCAACAAATATTTGTAGCGAGTGAAAATAAATCAATAACTACGCGGTGACCACAGCAGCAATCAGTAAATTTGATTAATATCGACCAAAACCACACAACAAAACCGCTTTATAAATAAAATCCAACTTCAAACTCGATGCCGATACATTTTTCATACCAGAGTACCTTTTCATAACCCACTTACAGGGCTTAGAACTTATATAAGAATTATTGCTGTCCACGAAAGACCGATTCCTAGGTGAATGTTCATAATAATTGTCGTGTACAATACTAATGATTTATGATGGGTTAGATTTGTCCATTAGGTCTAAACATATAGGAATAAGGTTGAAAATTGAATAAAAGAAATAATATCTTTTATTCACGAGACACAAATAACAGATGATTAATGTTTGGACGAGATAACTTTAGGGTTAAGGAAAGAAGGTTGTTAAGCATTGAGTAAGTTTAAGAGTGGACAATAGGTACTCTAGAACCTAAATATTAAATACCTACGCTCTAAAACATATAAGTGGTAGTTGATTTTATATTGGAAAAAAAATGTTGCGATATTATTATGTAGTAAAAAAGAATAGGAATAAATTAAATGAATTTAATTCACAATTTTTTTATTTATTTGAATGATCAATTTGGTTTATAATATCATGTCTAGACTAATATTTTTAACTAGCTTCTGCGCGCGACTTCGTCGGCGTCGACTCAGCTCCTATTGGTCTTAGCCTGACGATACATAGCCTATAGCCTTCCTCGATAAATGGGCTATCTAATAGTGAAAGAATTTTTCAAATCGACCCAGTAGTTCCAGAGATTACCGCGTTCAAACAAACAAACAAACAAACAAACAAACAAACAACCAAACAAACAAACAAACAAACTCTTCAGCTTTATATATTAGTATAGATGTAACAAACTAAGAAACATTTTTTTAAATATATTTATTAAAAATGATGTAGGCTTTGAAAATCATGAGTGATAGAGTGGCGTTTTCCTCTAGTGAAGAACAATGGAGAAAATAATATTATAAACTCATACCAAATAGATGCACCAGCGTAAAACACAAAACCTCTCACAAGTATTGACACGAAATCAGCCAAGGAATTAGTTTACCACGATAATGTACGTTTTATACGGACGTCTATCCGTTGGTTTGAATTACATAAATATATTTTCGACGAGACCGGATTCGGAAAAGCTTCGATTCCTATCTGGTAATCCCGGTGGATCGTGGAATTGACTTATTTATGGAATGCATCGAACGCTGGAAAACCATAAAAATATCTCGTGCTGTTATTGTACTTTTCGATTTCCATGCAGCGGCAGGTTTTACGTAAGCCGAGCACATTTTTATTCACCTTTAGAAAATTAAATTAACGCCTCACACGCAACTCTTAGGTATTGACTCTCAGGTAAGAACTTGATTTATAAGCTAAATCATTACGCACCAATAGTAGCGAACCTCCCCAAATAGAATTCTCTCCATTGTATAAATATAAATATATAGGTAATCTTAATATCAAATGAAACATCGAATGGAATCAAAACAAAATTAATTAAAGTATCCAGTACGTGATAAATTCCACTTGAGCTTTTCTCATTTCTTTTAATTAAGCGAAAATGAAATTGATGCGAAGAGTATTACGGATGTATAAAATTTTCATTAAGCTTATCAGACGTAATTTTTTTTATTACCGCGAAATGAGTTTTATTGAGGTAGAACACACTAGATAACCTTCTGCCCAAAATCTGGAGTAGTCCGACAGAGAAAGTACCAAAACCTTACGGAAAATCGGAGAATCGCTTTTCAATAAGTATTGTGTTTTTGTGGTGAATAAGCGGTAGCCAGAGCAAGAGAGAGAGGACGCTTAGAGGGGTACCAGAGGGTAACCCACCCACCCCTCCCCCACTCTCCCCGAAAAACCCCATTAATCGATTTCCTTAGATCTAGAGTTTAGCCGTGGTGGTAGCCAGAGTGAGAGAGATAGGACGTTTAGAGGGGTATCAGCAACGCGTTTGTGATGCTCCTGGTGTTGTAGGGTCTATAAACTACGATAGCCGCTTATCATCAGGTGGACCGTATCCTTATTTGCCATCGTAGTGGTAAATAAAAAATATTCGACTATGTCCAAAACATCTGAGCTGACTTTTAATTTAGAATTTGTATTCATCCTTTGTCTGTCGACAGGCGGCCCGGTAGTTCCTAAAGGAATCACATAACTGTCGGGCGTCTCGCGTGTCTGGCAACTTAAAGCCATTTTGTATTCTTTTTACAGCATACTTAAAGAAGACTGTATATAGCTCCAATAATTTTGAAAATTTTTGCTAAATTTTTAGCAAAATATTCGCAATCTGCCATTTTGATCATCATTAATTGTGTTAGGATGTCTTCAGATTACGTTCTGAAAGACTAAAACATATGTATCTAAGATCATACAGTTAAATGAAACTCTTTATTTCTTTGTAGACCTTAACTAAAGGACCAATTTAAAAAAAAATGTGAAATGTCTTTTATACAACAGAGTCAAAATACGAAGATTAAAAAGTATTTCACAAGTTGCTATTAATAGTGTATGAAAAAAAAAAATACTAAAATTCACAAAAATCTTTATTACAATAATTCACATTAGTCTTTATCGCACTTATACACTTTTTAAATTACAACACTACTTTCAAATTCACTTTATAGATTAAAATAAATGTACGCCTTATTAAAAAAAAACCAACCCGCATTAAAGCAACGTGGTGGATTAAGCTCTGATCCTACTCCTACATGGGGAAAGAGGCCTATGCCCAGCAGTGGGATATTACAGGCTGAAGCGTAGCGTTATTAAAAAATAAAATTGTTATATAGCCAGTAATAAAAACTAATTCGTCACATGTGTCCGTTAAAAAGGTTTAAAAGCATAGAAAAAAACGTAACAATTTAAGTTTAGCATTGTTTTGTCAAGCATTCTAAAAATTTAAAATTTTAATAGAAAATGTAAATAACATCACCTATTATTTTTTTTATCTTTAAAATTTTCTAGTGAAACCACATTTCATCATTAAAAAATGAATGAAATATTTCAATCGTAACTCAATAATACCCATCAAGGCTTTCAGCGTCGAGTTTTGTAATTTCATTTTGTTGCGCGTCAAATTCGATTTTTGCACAGTTGCGTTTATTAAATTAAGTGAGTCTAAAAAATTTTACACGTTAAATACAGGAAAATAAAACTTGTTATTTTCTTATGTCGACTTTTAAAATTGCGGCTTTATATGTGTATTTAAAATATAATATTTATTATATTTAATTAACATTAATAACTAAAAATAATTTTAATTATGAACTAAAAAGTAATCAAAAATTACGAGCATGGATAAGCTTTGTATTGAATAACATTATTGTAAACATAGTTTAAATATCTCAACTTATAGGTTTTTTTTTCACTTAGTTTTAAATATAGTTAGTTTTTTAGCTTGTCTTTTATTTAAATTTTCTATAACTATGTAGTTTAACACATATAATTATATCTCTTGTAATTTTAATGTAAGAAATATGACTAAGAGTAAATAGTTTATAATAATATTAATATTTGACTCATAATTTATAATATGTAGTTGGTAATTCTTCAGAAATTACTTGAAAATAAAATATTTCTTTAGACTATACATTTAGGAGCAAAAAGTAATAAAAAAATTAATTTTCTGTCAGAAGTCATATGTTACCTGAAAGCCACAGATATTAAAATTCTTTTTTTTCATATCAATTGTATAAGGAAAAAGAAGTTATTCAAGTTTTCGCAAAATTTTGCAAGAAAATATTTTAAGTTGTAATTATAAGTTGCTCGCCTCCTCTCACGTTCATGCTGGAATTTTTCAATTCCGTGTGCAAAATAAAAAAGCGCGGCGTCTAGAATAATTAAACGACAATTTTTATACACTTCCTCTAAATCTATAAATTTGTAGCTATATGTATATGAAGAAGATTAATGTTTATTTTATTATCAAGCGTAATTTTGTTTCTTAGATATGCTCAAAACTTCGCTATATATAAAACAATTTTTAAAATACTGGCTACTAAAAGGCCTCTACGAGAATTCAAGAAAAAAAATAGTTCGTACATTAACACAAATAATAATATTTTTCAACTAAAAACCTAAAATATATATAGAACGTCGTATAGAACTTGTAACTCCTTCCCACGCATATAAAAACAGTCACTCAATTTCAAAATTAGTTTTCCTAAAACCAAAACAAAAACGAAAACAAATATTTTAACATTTATAGAATACAGCAAATGTAATCAAAAATTTTAATTATCGAACTAAATTAATTTCTCAGTAAATACCATCGGTCTATTACGTAAAGCACCACGTATCGAGAAGAGTGTATCAGATAGAGCACTTTACCTGATTACGTGTCATCTCATGATCAGCTCCCCTTTGATCGATAGCACTCGTTACTCGAAGGGAAATCAAGTAGGCAAGCTGACATATGATAACATTTGTATATATGACTTTGTAAGCACATTTATTGGTAAATCTTTTGTAGCTTGTAGATTTATAAAAATTTTATGGCATTACGGTGGAAGTTAACAAAGAAACTTGATAGTCTAAACCCAAGTTATTTGGGTTCACAAAAATGAAGAAACATTTCGAGAAAAGATACGCAGTGCACTTACGCTTCGCTTGGTTTGTGTTTGCTCAGATTAAGTAAGTATTTGTAAGATTTTGTAAGTCGTTTTTTTAAGCAAATAGAAGTGCTACACGCACAACCTGTTTCCTCCTGTGTACTGTTTTACCTTAGAGACGCGTTGTTAGTCAAGATCGAGTACCACTTTTATACACATAATTAAACTAATATCCCATAAACACTATTATATTTTTTATTTTAAACGGTAGGACGCAGCCTCCTCTTCAACAACTAAGCCGAAACTATAAAAGCGAGCGTAGACACATGTCCAAAGCTGAGGCCTTAAAACGTTTAGTTATTAATATTGATAATTGAGAGTTTTACTGTAACCAACTATATTTCACGTCTAGAATGTGAGTAGGTACCAAATTTCAGTAAAATACACAAAGCGCCTTACCCTCTGAACCACTTAAAAGGGAAATAGTCCTCTGTGGGGCGCCGAAAAATACACAACACGACAAAAAATAGATGATAAATGCTGAAACGGCGCAGCGTGGGGCTCGATTAGTCAAGAATTATTTTGTCGGTTAAAGATCAGTTTATTGTGTACACACATACCTACTTTCAAACTTTTAACGTACATTATTTACTTTTCGATTGTGTGTTATGTATGATTGTTATTGATATAAACAATCATGATAATATATGCAGTAAGTCGTTACTAGTAACGACTTACTCCATCATACATAGGTAATATATTTTGGCATAAATACTAGATTGCAATATTCAGAAAACTATTCGTTTCTCATGAGCTCGTAAGCTAAACGAGTCGTTATTTGAATATGAAAACGTGGCCTAAATCGTCGTTTGATTAAACTTTGTATGTAGAGGTAGACTGTGGTTGACGTCTATGTTTGTTTAATTGACTGCTACATTACGCTTTGTTTCAGCATTCCCGGCTCGGTTAGGCGTGAATCTTAGACTTTGGTGTTTAGCGAGGTATTTCATGCATGACTTTGTTTACTGAATTACTTATAATAGACTAAAAATAATTAGGTTGCAGTACATTTATTATGGTAATCATTTATCAAAAGTTATGTTTTTATTATTTTTTCAAATTCTACCATTACCACTCTCCCAATATAAGACGTATTTTGCCCCATAATAGGAATATATGTCTTGTTAACATTTTCAACCTTTAGTAAAATAGTTTTTATTCATACTCTCAATATAACTGAGGTAGGGCACAGCAGGAAATTTCCTGCTCAAAATATGGAGCAGCCCGACTGGGGTAGTACCTCGACCTTACAGAAGATCGCAGCTAAATAATACTGCTTTCAAGCAGTATTGTGTTCCTGTTGATGAGTAAGGTGACCAGAGCTTCTGGGAGATTGGGAATAGGGTCGGCAGCGCGCTTGCGATGCTTCTGGTGTTGCAGGCTACAGTCTTACCATCAGGTGAGCCGTACGCTTGTTTGCCAACCTAGTTACATTAAAAAAAAAGTTCAAATACATGTTTTTTAACTTGTCATTGTCGATATATTTTGATATCTTTACTTTTACAAATAATTTAATGTTAGTTTTATGTAGAAGAAATTGACCTAAGAGGGAATTGACTTTATTTTTTTTTAAGTTAAAATTATGTTTGAGAATAGCGTCCATTCTTCCTTAAATTTTCTCTTGATTCGTTTGTTTAAGTCAAACCTGTGAACAACAGGCCGTGATAAATCACTTTTGTTTGAAATTAATTGTATCGTATTATTTCATTGGTTTGAACGGAAAGTTTCGTAAGCGTTCGGAGTTGATATTAATCTAAAGTTTTAACGATTTATGAAATCTAAATATAACTTCAAGTTAAACAATTTGAAGCGAAGTGATTCTTATCGAGGAACTCATTACGTGTACGGTGGTTGGTATTTAAATATAATTTTGTATTTTTTTTAATCAGGATTTTACAGCAAGATGCACAATAATCTACGACTAATGCTTTAGGATAATGGCTTTTCTGATTTGGAACTGTTTTTGCAGCGTATGTAGCGAGTGCTTTTCAATATAAAAATAATTATCTATTATTTCCCTTCAAGTACAAAAAGTAGTAACTTTATATATCTTATATTTTTAATAATCTAAAAAATTTATAAGAATCCTATATAAGATATAAGATTGCGATTGGCTGTTGCGCGGGCGGTTGCGGGTTCAATCCCCGCACACGACAACGTTTGTATTGGCCATACAGATGTTCGCCGTGGTCTGGGTGTTTGTGCAGTCTTTGTGGGTCTTCCCACCGTGCCTCGGAGAGCACGTTAAGCCGTCGGTCCCGGTTGTTACAATGTACACCTGATAGCGATCGTTACTCATAGTAGGGAATATATCCGCCAACCCGCATTGGAGCAGCGTGATGGATTAAGCTTCGATCCTTCTCCTACATGGGGAAGAGGCCTATGCCCAACAGTGGGATATTACAGGCTGAATCGTGAATCTAAAAAAATTATAAAAGCAGTTCATTTTTAATCATTTCAACTCATTGCATGGGTTAAATGCTGTTAAAATACTTACTCACATTTTATAAAGTATAAATTGTTTTACAACCTCGACGCTGGCCATAGCGTCAGCAGTCAGCACAAACCTCAATTAATAAAGCTATCCACAGGACTTCATACTTTGTAATATAGTTCTTATCACTTTGGTTTTAAAGATCAATTTGAAATAAAATTGTCTGTACAAGAGTTGTTTGTCGATAAATTAAAAGCGGTGGAACAATGTTGATTTCAAGAACACTCGTATATTTTATTTACCGTTTTTTTAATTTTATTAGAACAGTTCCGGGTTACTATCTTCAGTATGTCAGTCAGTCAGTTCAGCTTATTGCAGTCCGCTGGACATAGGCCTCCCCAAGTTCGCGCCAGACATCCCGGTTTTCCGCAATCCTCAATCTTCAGTATGGGTATTATTTAATACCACACATTTTAAAATTTAACTAGAATGAAATTGAAATCTAAAATCGATTTTAGGGCCTATGCAAACCGCGTTTTTTAAACGCGATACAGGCGCGATGCAAACGCGCGTGTGACGCGATGCAAACGCGCCGTCGACGCGCGTTTGTATCGATACAAACGCCAACAAACTGCTCTGTAGGATAAAAACGCGCCGTCGACGCGCGTGTCACGCGATACGCGCGTTTTAGAAACGCGTGTCGACGGCGCGATTAAATAACGTGGTTTGCATAGGCCCTTAAAGTGGTACAAGTAGTTCAGTCAGTACCTACATAACACCTTTCGTTCTGTACTCAAGTACTCATGCATGTTACTATATAAAAATATTGTCGATACTAATGTTATGAAGAGAAAATATTTCAATTTTTAATAATTATAAAAAATAATAATTTATAATATAATAAAATTGTGTTTGCTCGCAAACGAAAAAAAACCGACTTCAATTACATCGACAAGTAATACAACGTAATAAGACGAAAAAATAGTCAAGTAAATACGCGCTATTAAAGATTACTCAAAAAGTTGTAATCAGTTTTCGATCTAATTTAAACAAGA
Organism: Melitaea athalia; assembly: GCA_905220545.2. Taxonomy (NCBI): domain Eukaryota; kingdom Metazoa; phylum Arthropoda; class Insecta; order Lepidoptera; family Nymphalidae; genus Melitaea; species Melitaea athalia. The sequence goes on from HG992179.1 coordinate 4,749,393, forward strand.
CTACAAGACAAGTATTAGCTTTCGATTAAAGTAAGAATCATCGAAATCGGTATACCCAGTAAAAAGTTATGCGGTAGGTATAATATAAGGTAGGTCGACGAAAAAGTAGTCACGTAAATACGCATTATTAGATATAACTCTAAAAGTACTTGTCAGATCTCAATTAAATTAAAATGGGACCACATGACACGCAACACCTTTCAATTAAAACAAAATTGATCGAAATCGGTCCACCCAGTCAAAAGTTCTGAGCTAACATACATAAAAAAAAAACATACGTGTCGAATTGAGAACCTCCTCCTTTTTTGGAAGTCGGTTAAAAAAAAATAGTTGAGCGTTTTTGATGGATAAAAACGAAAACAAGTGGACTACAAAAAAAATACAAGGAGGATGCTGCGCTGTCACTGAGTGATATATTATGTAGATTGTAGGTTATATGATAACTAGAATGATGCCGCGAACGGAAAATTACTCTGTAGTATAATCTGACAATTTGAAAATATAGCATTAAATAGTAAATATTAGAATATACAAATATACTTCATACAGTATTAGTTAGTATATATCGAGATTTTGAAAATAACACTACATTTAAGGATTTGTTAAGGACTGTAAAGAGTTTTTGAAGGACTTGTAATGATTTTGAATTAACTGAAAATTTTTAGGGGTATGGCAGAAAAGTACAGTCGCGAGTCCGTTTTCTAATAAAATTCTTGCCCTTTAAGAGGGCGCATAAGGCGAGCAAAAAATCAGATTTCACCCGCGCGCCCGATGAAACATAATATACACAAAGCATCGTGTCAGAGTGCGATAGACGATATAGTTTTGAGCGAATTACGAATGTAAAAAACGACAAATATGTTATTTTGTATATAATTCCGAAACTAAAAGTAATTACATTAAATGCCTTGGCATAGCCTTTACTCATATTTAAATGTAATTAATTATCAAATTTTTATCTTAATGGTCATAACCATATCGAGTATAAATAGAAAAAATATAAAAATTAGAGGTTACTTCGTGATTATATTTTATCGAGGAAATTTCCTTATTTTATGTTTTTGATATGGGTCAACCCTTGCAAATATCACGTAGTTTGTCATATATTTTTATTTTAAGATTTGGTCTGGAACTTTTCATGTCAAAACAAATAGAAGATTGGTAATTTTGCATTATGCGCGCAATTAGCGTTGTTAGTGCATAATTCTGACCTGTACAACCACATGCGTAACAACGTAGGTACGTAAAAAAAAACACTACATTATAATTAGCTTTAAATATAGAAAAATAAAATCGTTATGACGTTTTCGTAACTACGAACAGGAACTTGTTAAGTTCTAATAATTCCTCAATCTTGTTCTGTTACTGGAAAATAATATGAAAATAATGAGTCTTTATTCCTTCTCGTCTCATTGCCTGGTGACAGGGGAGCTGATTAATTTTTTGCTGAATTACGAAAAGCGTTTCAATAGAAAATTCCGTCAAATCTCTTACTATCGTCCTACATCGTTATTATTATTCAAAAATAATTATTTTACATAAACTATTTTATAACGTCTCGATATTTTAGTAACTCAGTGTAAAATAAACTTTTTGTTATGGTACCTACAACCTTTGTTTAAATTTTGTTGTTGATTTGAACTTGTTCAATAAAATTACTTTCTTTTCTTACGAATAAATAATAATAAAAAACTGAACAAGAATTTCGTATTATTTTGTAATTATTTAAATAAACAACTCAAATTAAAGTCATTTCGTTAATTCTTACTATTGTATATAACTCGATACCAATTTTTATTTATCCACAATAATTTTAGAAATTTCTAATAGTCAGTCTTCACACGAATCCTTTAGTGGTAAATAGAGCCGTTGTTTCATTAAGTACCTGCCAGCGTGTCGGCGGTGATGGCGTTTTGATTAATCGCCCTTTGTCCCTAGTCGACACTGCCATTATATCTTCAATAAAAGGGTATGATCGAAGATTCTTTTCAAACGTCGAGGAAACTGAAATACCTCGGAATTTTTTATTTTCATAAATTAATTAAATATTTAGACCTAAACGATGAAGTAATTAAGTTTCTCTGTACCTATTTATTTAAATAGTTTTTATATATTGTTTAGCTGTGTAATTATGTTACTTTATGTTTCCTGCGTGTTATATTTACGAAATGTATGTATAAAATTCACAAATGTGGCGCTATAATTGTTTTTCAGCCTTAAAATACATTCTTTGAAAAATATACAAACATTAGGTTTAATTCACACAAACATTCATATACATTCATCTTGTAACATCCCAATGCTGGGCAATGCCTCCTGCTTCATGTATGAGAAAGATCGGAGCTTAATCCACCCGCTGATTTACTTCGGGTTGGCAGATAGTGTAATACTATTATACTAATAACTACTAAGCAATATGGTTAAACATTTATTTCATGAAAAATTCTAAATCGTACGCCATCTATTTTTTTGGAATTATTACCTATGTGATAAAAATCAAAAAGCTTTCTTTGGTTACAATCTGTGGTTACAATGAATCACGTTTACATCAGAAATACATACAACACTATGGTATTAATATGCATATATTACTTTTATTTCTTATTTATTTTTTATTTCTTAAGTTGTGAATTGTAAATAATATGTAGTATGTTTAATAAACTAAGTTCCTATATTTTTCATTAATTTAATTTACCAATATAAATAATTATCTAAATCCAAATTATCTAAGTATATGAGTATGAAGTGTGTCATATGATTACATTTTTGTCTAGCCACTCTAGTAATAATGTTCGCTGCCGTTGAAGAAAATACTATGAGAAAACCACCTTATCTATCATAACTAAAATCGATTTATACTATACATGTTTAGAAAACAATCGTTACTCATACAAACGTCAGCTATACAATAGCTTGAAGGCATAAAATATAAAGTAAAAATTCTGTACTTTACTAACGTTCATCAAAGATAGTGAAGTGTAATTTAAGAACCACTGCATCTAAAATTCGTCGGACGAGTCTAAACTAGCAAAAGCACAGGTCGAATGGAACGTACCCGTATCCTTTCACAAGTTGTCTAAGGTTCCTTATGTGTTAAAAGAAACAGCGATTTTAGAATAAATATTTGTAAAAAAATAATAATTTTTATAACTCAGCGAAGTAAATATTTTCGTTGCCCTTTTCGTTCGGAAACCTAGCTTTGAAATTTTTGGGTGTTATGTATGTTATATAATGTTTCGAAATATGCTGAGTGTTATTTATTTTGGTGTTAGTACACTACTGCATAAATAAATTTTATTACAATATGTAATTTATATTTGAATATTTTATGGAGGTTTTGCTTGTAATTTTTTCTTCTCGTTTCTTGTTCGTAAATAAATGCATTTGTATTTTGTGTGATTATAATTATGTAAAGGTACCCATCATTGTCGTTTTATTGTTAGCTATAATAGCTGTTATAATTTAATATGTTACACTATCGAAGAAAACGTCTGAAAATAATAGGAGATGCAATTTCAAATAAAATCAATGTTTACTCGTATTATTTTTTTAAACATAACCATTTTTTACAATATACAATTTAAGTGTTAATTATTATATCATTCAATTCTACAATCGCTTACTCTTATACAATGTGCTACTTTCTATACAATGGCGGTTCATCGAACCGGTAACTTGCAATTTTGATGTCGGTGGACGGTGCCTGCAAGGGTTATTTTAATTTTTTTTCTATAGTCTAAATCTACTACTCTAACTGAACAAAATAAAATTCATTTTCAATTTTCACATTTGTATTCGTAGACAACTAGACATATAGAAGTTAACTTAATTATTTTGAATTACTCAGGTCAGCTTGTATGTAAGAAAAGTAGAACTTATTTGCAACAATAATATGAACTATATAGTTGAAGTAAGATATCAATAACAAACGGTTCATCGAAGCGATCTTTTACAGCAGGGTTGTCCAAACTTCATACCTACGCGGGCTAATTAAATTTACTACAAAAGCTGGAGGGCCGCAGATTTTTTTTTTAGTTTGTAGTAAAAAAATACAGGGTAATAATTGCTTTATAAACGTATAAAGTAACGTATAAAGGACCAATAAACGTATTGGTCCTTCGTTAATTCGATCGAAAAAAAATATTCAATACCTTAAATAAATTAATCAATGTGTCGTACTTTCTTTTGTTGCCGCGCGCGCAACAAAAAAAACGTCACGTGGAGACCCATTTTCAGCATTAAATAAAAATTATAAATAATGGAGATAGATTTCCAGGAGCTGAAAGTTTTTTATTGGAAATTTCCTCCTTTTTCAGAATCTTTTTTTTTGACATTTCTTAAACATTAATAGTTTATGAAATATTTGCAAAAAACGAATGGCCATTTAATTCCTTTTTTTAATTGTTTATATATTATACTTTTGCAATTTTTTATGTGCTAATACACGCTTTTAGAAAAATTTTCTCGACATTATTCCGGATCCAATGAGCTATCAGACATAATTTTAAGAGCAGTTGCTCTATTTTCGACCATTTTCAACTTGTCGACTAGACTATACTAAGTTTAACTGAAATCTCTGCGTTTGAAGTGGGTCAAAATGAAGTCCAAAGAAGTCGATTACAAACAAACAAACATACAGGTGAAGCTAATAAAAAGCATGTAATAAAGATAAATAAATTATACCAAATATAATTATAGGTTTTGACAAAGAATTATATTATCCAAACTATTTATGTCCAACACTATTTTCTGATTAATTTACACTTTAAAAAGTGCGTCGCGGGCCGCATGGACACAAGCCGCGGGCCGCATGCGGCCCGCGGGCCGCTGTTTGGACAGCCCTGTTTTACAGTATGTAAATTAATTGGCCTAAACTAACAGATTGACTGAGGCGTGAAGCACGGCTATTCCCTTTGTATCACTGTCAATAATCTAAAATTATCGTATTAAGTTTTCAATTATTAATGATTGCCTAAATGTAAGTAACAAAATTGTTTGTCTGTTGGGCAAGATAGATAAGTGACCACTAGGCCCACTAGCCAAGAGAAAAAGAAAAACTCTATTTAAATAAATTTCACAATATAATTATTAAAAAAAAATGATATAAATATGATATAAACTAAGTAATGTTTCATTTTTAGTCATTTTATCTATTTTAGTAACTTTAATTATTTTTTTGTAAATTTTATTTGTTTACAAGCGCCTGTTTCACGATTTTCTGGGTTTATTCAATGTATTTAATTTTATATCATCATAATATTTTATGTGTTATTATTTATAATACAGTAGATACTTATTACTGTTAAGCCATTGCCAATTAATAAGTATGTAACATAGCAAGCTAGAGTCGACTGACAGCAGCATTTGCGCAATAATCTCAATATATATAAAAATGAATCGCTGAATATGTTGCTAAGCAAATCTCGAGAGCGGCTAAAACGATTTCGCTAATTTTTTTTTTTTTATAATATTCTTTGAAGTACGAGGATGGTTCTTACGGAGAGAAAAATTTAAAAAATCCCTGGAAAAGTCTAAAAACAACAATTTTCTATATTTCCATACAAAAGATTTGTAATAATACTTAAAAGTCAATTTGAACTTTAATACCATACCATAAAGTTTAAGTGTTAGTGGAGGGGTTTCGGAAGGGATAAGTATTAAAAAAAATTATAATTAAAGAATAGACTGTTATTCGGTACGAAGTTCGCCGGGTCAGCTTGTAGTTTATAAATTACGTAAGTTTTCCACGGTATAACGAAAACTCCCTAGTAAATTATTTTACACTGAAACGAACGCGAATATGTTGGTAAATCAGCAATTACCGTTTGAATATTATTAGATACAATTGACATTTTAAGCATTCGATTGTGTCACTACTGCACGATTTTCACAAACAACTATAATTTAGCTTTTAGTTAAACAGGCTATGCTTTCTGTATGCGTATGCGAATATACTAAGAAAAAAATTGATAATCACTCTACTCTAGCTAATCATACAAAATTAACTTGATCAAGTTATTTACCTATCTAAACATGCAACAAAACAAACAATTATGTATTAACTAAATTAATTCAGCCCCGACCATGATACGGGACAATTTGAATCGTATTGTATTGTAATTGTCGTGTGGACGACCATTAAATGCGGTAGTCTGATTAATTATGGCAGGATCAAAGGGAAGCTGGCTTGTAATCGTAAAGAGCGAGGTCAAGTTTCAAGATAAGTCAGAAGACATGGTCTTATTATGACATTGAATCTAAGATGGAAGTTTGATGGTATGTAAAAGTACAGCAATATATTTAAGACCAATTAAAAATGCCAAAGTAGTGTATTTTTCTATTAAGAATAAGTAAGAATATTTAATATACTCATACGGTGATCTCATCCTAAGGTAGGCAACTTATTGCCTGTTTTTAAGGTAATAGGTCAGGTGATTTAGGTTCATTCTTTTTGTGATAAATATACGTATACAGAGTTCGTAACAATAAATTATATTACACTCAGATTCTGGCGGGAATTGAACCTGTAACCGTCGAGCAAGAATCAGGGACCAGGGTCAACCTTGCCAAAGTGTCAGTCAAACCGGGCGAGTTAAAACAGACATAGTCCCTAATACATATTCTGTAAAAGAAGTCTTTAGTTCCAAACATTTATTTAGTTTCAATTTGTAAGGTAAAACTTTTTCGTGTAGTCCAACTCACTATCAATTTGCAAAAAAAAATGTACCTGTCACATTTGGTAGACATTATTTTTGACTTTTGTTTTGATAAAAGTACATTAACGCTATATTACATTTATTATCCAATTAATTAGAGCTTTAATTACTTTTCCTTGTTATGAGAATTTTTTTAACGTAACGGTAATTTAAAAATTTATTTATGTAAAAGACCCCTCTATTGAGGTGGAAACGAGGTTAATGTAGGTAATGTTGTTAAATGTTTCATTTTTATGTTAAAACTTTAAATGGAATTATCAGTTAGGACTTTTTTGGAAAATATAATTATGAAAAAGATGAGTCAAAATAATTATGTACTCGTAAAATTTTACTGCATTAGAATACGTTTATTTTTTGTTCGACAACAATTATTTTATTAAAGGAATCTATACTAATATTATAAAGAGGTAAAGTTTATAACTTTGTTTGTATATACGGGGTAATCTTCGCAAACACTGATCCGATCATGAAAATTCTTTCGCTAACAGAAAGCTACACTATTCAGGAGTGACAAGATAAAAGGAAAAAGATAAAAATATATAAAGATTTTAAATCAGCAGGATTTGAACCTGCGCCCTCTGACGTGCCGTGTCAACAATTCAATCTAATCAAGCATTATTATTTGTCTTAGAAATTAATTGGTGATTTTAAAACATTTATAAGTATTTATCTGATTTGCTGAAAATAGTGAGAGTGTAGGTATTGGAACATATCAAATTTCACCGTACCCTTCTTATGTGAAATGGATTATAACGCCCAACGAAGTGGGCACGGGTCGGCTAGTATATAAATAAAAATGGCCACAAAAATGAATACACGAGTATAACACCCGAACGATTGCATAAAATTGAGTAATTCTAACAAAGTTTGAATTAAAAAAAAAAAAAGTCAGCAGGTCAAAGAACATTATTTAAAAAAAGTAAAAGATAAATTAAATTATTCTAACAATGATATTAAAAGTACATTTTAAAAGTACGTAATTTTTTATTTAGTATTAAATAAAAAGCAAATTAGTTTTGAAAATGCAAATTGGTATTCTTATTTGAAGTAACGGCAATCTTGCGTTTAAGTCCGTAATAAAAATGACGCAAAATCCCTCGTTTAACAGAATAATTTCTCTTTTAAATGACTACAAATTAACTTGGCTTTACTCGGCTTCTTGAGCATTTTTAAAGCTTGGGTGATTTTTATATGTCACAAAATGGTCGGCAATTGAAGCGTTCGCCTTAAACTGTGTCAACAAATGAACGGTTGGATAATGCTTGACGTGATTACCTACACTACGTTAAATTATTTGTGATAGAAAATACTGTATATTTTATTGGCATGGAGTTTTAAGCGGTTTTTAACCAATTTTAAAAAAGCAAGGATAATACTCTGATTTCGACTGTATTTTAAGGTTAAACTTTTATTACATCGTCTCAATCTTTTTCGTCTGTGTGTTGCATGTCGCGTGACGGAGATTGATAAAGCGATCTTTATAGGTACCCTTAATGGAATATCATTCCAAATTTTTTTAGTTAAATGTCTATAATGTGAAAAAAAGTTTCACTTTTACCCTGGTTTCATAAAACCACACAGGTTTATTTATGTGTTACTTCTTAACTTTTTACTGGGTGTACCGATTTTGATTATTCTATTATTTAATCAAAAAGTGGTGCTTGTCGTGTGACTCATTTACAGGGAGATCTGATGAGTAGTTTTTTAATTTTTTCCTTAAAAATATAATAAAATTGTAAATTCTGTTATTTTTTTATGATTAGTAACAAGTAACAACGACAGGTAAACCACACATAAATTGTTGATCGTTAGTTTTATGTACGCTATTTAATATAGGTATTTTTATCTGTTTTCACCAGAACAGACTCTGACTGTAGGATCTTCTTCTCAATTAGGCACAGAGGATAGTATATTTTAAATCGCATGGTTGCAGATTTAAATCTTCATTTCACGCTGCTTAGATGATTAGCTGATGCTAACTTTATGATAAAATTTCGTACACCCCCCGTTTATCTGATGATTAATACTATATATATTATAGTATTGCTATTTTTAGACATAATCAAGTAAATATCTTGGGCAGACGATTGGTTATTGAGATGTAGCTATGTATGTATGTATTTTGTATTCATAATGAAAAAAAAAACCTAATTAAATAAGGTTAAAGCAACTTCAAAAAAATAAAAATCTTTGAGAGCAGAATATTTCTGAATAATTATATTCAACAGTAATGTAAAAAGATATACCTACGCTCATGTTCTGTTTGAACCTGTTGAAGTCGGTACTTCACGTAGTCCGTCCTGAGTGCGGAGAGATTAGCTATGGGGAAAGAACGATGTTTGACATTTAAATCCCTAAATGATTAATATAATACATCAATACTTTAAGATCTGCTTGAAAAAGAATTAATTTTTAAATCTTCCGCTTTCATGTTTTAACGTTGGTTAAATGTGCAGATCTATTTGAAAAAGTATCCTTGTGAGAAGTTCATATTTTTAAATTGGATGACATCACAAAGAATATTATTGGCATCGAAATAGTTGATTTTATTTTAAATTAATTCAATCATATTATTGTTCTCACGGGGATTAACGCGAACAAAATTTTAGGTAAAATATATTACCTTGGGGCCTGACGTTTCGGCTAGGTTACACCAGCCGTGGTCGCAGGCAGTCTGCCTAATAATGCAACGTGAAAGTTTAAAAGTAGTTAATTCAATAATTTCTTCGCTAATTAACATTCTAGTGTAGTTACATCAACAATTTATTCTTCAAATATGCCTTCTATCCTAGAAAATCCTAGAGGTGTAAAAAAAGAACTTCCTCTTTTGAAGTCAGTTAGGAACATAAAGAACATAACATAGGTGTTCGTCTTTTCCTGTCATTATTTTGACAGTTAATAACATCGTTTGTTACAATAGCAATTATAATACAATATGCAAACAGTTTATACGCGATTACCATATTTTATTAGTAAATTGAATACAAACCAGATACCATTGACCTCATCTACATAACGTTTATCTTTGGGATTTTACTCGTATTTAGGAATAATTCAGTTCTATTACTGGCGGATTTCGCACAAAGTAGGTTTTCATGTCATGTAAATTAGTTAAAGTAATTATTTGCGAGGTCAGCTAGAACATAATATGAATATTTATAGGAAATTGGCACATTTATTTCTAAGCTCATTAATATATAATAATAAGTATACATTGAGTATTACATTAAGTTATTTAATTTAATGAAAGTAAGTAGAAGTTATTATTTTTGGCTAATTAGGATCGTTTATTTGTGGACACAGTTTTGGTTTATGTTTTATGTTTGTATTTAATTGTATTGTGTTTATTTTAACTGTTATTATTCCTTAACAATAAATAAAATACGATCATACGACTATACTCTGAATGTACATGGTAAGTGTATATTTGTGTTTGCTCACAAACTAAATAAAACCGACTTCAATTACATCGACTAGTAATAGAACGTTAGTAGACGAAAAAAATAGTCAAGTAAATACGCGCTATCACAGATCAAAGAAAAAGTATTCATCTAATCTCGGTCAAATTTAAATAGGCCCACATGACAACTATAAGCTTTTGATTGAAAAAAGAATCATCAAAAACGTTACACTCAGTGAAAAGTTATGAGGTATAATACAATGTTGGTAGACGGAAAAATAGTCAAGCAAATACGCATTATTAGATATAACTCGAAAAGTACTTGTCAAATCTCGATTTAAATGGAGACACATGACAAGCACCACCTTTCAATTGAAAAAAAATAATCGAAATCGTTCCACCCAGTAAGTAGTTCTGAAATAACGTACATAAAAAATATTGTCGAATTGATAACCTCCTCACTAAACTACTCTTTTTGAAGTCTGTTAAAAAAAAAGTTGATTTAACAAGACAAATATGGGAGCAAATCAACGTTGTTTGTCGTATAAATATGTGTGTATCCAAAATATATCTATTGCACACACACATTATTGCTATTTTTTTTAGGCTACGATGAAATATTTTCAATTTGTATGGTGAATTTACACATTCAAAGGAGATTTATAAATACATATTTACAAAAATGTGAGTAAATTCACTTATATTTATTTTTCATACATATTTATTTTTGTATGTCTAACAAATAAGTACAAAAGGTTGTTGAGAATCTTCACACGAAACTTTCCCTCCCTCTTCAGCATAATCCTTGAAACGTTACTGAAAGCCAAAGAAAATAAAATGTATAAAAGGATTTCACTGAAAACCTTTTACCTGGAAAGCGAAATACTGAGAAGCCAACACACGGAACCCCAAAGCCGGATCGTATTATGACAAACACCATTAGTACGTGAATAATTAATCACGGAACGGGTCACATTGTTGATCATGACGAGGGTCAGCTGACCTGATGCCATTTCATTTTTTAATGCGAAATCTGACCGGTTCGACTTTTAGCCGAATACGACTTTTAGCCGAATTCGACGGAAGCGGATCCGGATGTGGTTCTTTTGTTCTCGCTGTTGGTTATTTTATTTTATATTCGTAAAGCTTTTATTGAAAATAGTTGATTTAATGGTTGGAAAATTGGTTGGTTAAAATGACGGATGTTACAGACGCTATGTCTATTTATCTTTTATATTTATGCATGTGTGCTGTAAACCTGATGAAGTTGCGTTGTTCAAGATTAGTGTGTAGGTGTTGGTCAGTTTTTCAACAGCACCACTAAAACTTTTTTATTTTTATTTATTTACAGGCGTCAACCACGCCGCGTTGGAGCAGCGGTCACAGCACTGGATTGCGATTGGCTGTTGCGCGGACGGTTGCGGGTTCGATCCCCACACACGGACAACATTTGTATTGGCCATACAGATGTTTGCCATGGTCTGGGTGTTTGTGCAGTCCTTGTGGGTCTCCCCACCATGCTTCGGAGAGCACGTTAATCCATCGGTCCCGGTTGTTCATGTACACCTGATAGCGATCGTTACTCATAGTGTAGGGAATATATCCGCTAACCCGCATTGGAGCAGCGTGGTGGATTAAGCTCTGATCCTTCTCCTACATGGGGAAGAGGCCTATGCCTAACAGTGGGATATTACAGCCTGAATCGTGATTTACAGCCAGTGTAAGTTTTTTATCATACCTACCTATTAAAATTTTATTCGAAATCATATGAAATTGAGTGTGTTACATATTAAAATACTTATTATAAAAGCGCAATAAATAAAAATTGAAATACAAAATATATACAATCACGCCTCTTTCCCGTAGGGGTAGGCAGAGACCACTTCTTTCCACTTGCTACGAAAATGAAAATGAAAACATTTATTTTGCCATAATGTGATACACACACTTAACGAAAGTCATAAAAAAAAAATCATTTAAGTACAAAAAAAAAAAAAAACTAAACAATACAATAGAAAGTTAAGGCAGCAAACAATCAAACAATAAAATAAAAAATAAAAATTTATTTCTTAACATTAGGTACATTACAAACTTACGTAATGTACCCTGTGTTATAAGCAACCTTAACTTAGTCAAAATATTAAAATATTAAATTACTTAACATTTCTAATGTCTCGGAAGACATTACCTTCCTATTTTATCCTCGGCTTTATATTACAATAAAAAATAAAATGTCCTTAGTGTACGATCCTTACATACTTGTTTCGCTTCGTCCACTTTCATTATTCCTTTCATACATGCTCTTCGGTTTAGGGTACTCTTGACCTGGCCTTTTTTCAGGACGTCCCTAATTTGGTCTCGAAAAGTCCGCCTAGGTCTACCGCTTCCAACACTTCCATTCACACTCGCCTTATACACTTTTTTCGTCAATCGTTCTTCATTCCTTCTCTAGACATGGCCAAACCATCTCAGTAAAAAGTGAAATAAAGATAGTAAATTTGTTTACCTAATCACCTTTAGAAGTATTCGATCAATCTTCTTCTCCAACTATTCCCTTGAGAAAAGTGACACATATTACGTGACAAATCTATAAAAAATCTACCAAGCTGCTCATTTTTTATAATCCCAGTAAAGGTAAATGACCTGGTAGTTACAAAGGACAGAATAACTAACGATTAGGTTGAACACAGTAACAATGCAGGCATTGTTACGATACCAATTTCCACGGGAAGCGCGAATCATTTGTCAAGTCCACCTACTTTAATGTCTAAAACTTTTCGTGTCCTGAGTAGTTCTGTTAGTGTATGTGTTATATACATATATATGTATAATAAAAAAGAACAATTAAATTATTTAAACAATTCCTTTTCTTCTCGATGAATGTGTTTCTTCCGTGCCTTTGTGCATGCGTGTGTGAATGCGTGTAGACTGTGATTTTTCTGCGATACGCCATGATAACGCGTGGGTCGAAATACTGGAAGTTTCAAAATGACATTCGTGCTACGAACGTAAAAGTAAAATTATTTATATCACTCCTATGTATTTGTGTATACTTTTCTTACGCTTCTGAAAATCGGTTTTAAGTTAAAATACACGCGATTTTTAAATATGTATAACGTAATAATAGACACGAAATGGATAACAGGATATTTTGGCGATTATACTTAAAATATAATTCATGAAGAAGTCGGCCTTCTATTGAGCATGATAAATAAATTTCCCAATACGACAATAGGCGATGTTACTATTTGCAATCAATATATAATGTCCACTATAATTTTTAATTTTTTGATTACATTTTATATTTAAGCTTTTTAAATATTTGTTGAATCAATCAGCCATAAAGTTTATTTTGCTTTCATTATAATATTTTTTACTTTAGGCAGGTTATGTAGAATTTTATCGTATTTTATTTATACTTCTTAAGTTAATATTTTTAATTAGCCATAGCTTAAGCCGCGTGGATTTTGTTCCCCATTCGAAAATTTAAACAAAATATATATTTTTTTTAAAGTTCAGAAGCATGACTCAGATGCAGATTCAGCTGAGAAGAACCCAGACATACATACCTATGTCATTTACATATCAATGTTTGTTATATCTTGTTATTTGTATATATAAAAACATCAACCTACCATTTATTGGAGAAGATCAAAATAACATTAATGTTTATTTATCTATTTTATTCAAAGGAGTGGCTCGAATACATTACATAATATAACGAAGAAACAAAACTCTGCCGTGCGGAAAATTAAAAGATTCGCTCGCCCTTATATATAATAATATTATAACTCAAAGATGGATCAGTGTACATTCCGAAGTAAATACTCATTATCATATTTTATTCGAATTTAGAGGATGTATATAAATGTTTTGGACACTTTATTAAGACAAATATAGACAACAATTTTTTAATGTTCTTAGGTGAGTTCCTGTGTGATTAGGATTCATCAATAAACTGTATTATATACCTAATATGTTGCAATAGGTTTATCTCAGTCGTATACAAACTGTATTAGTTTAATTTAAAAGACTATCATTTATATTTATATTTTTTTTGTTAAAGATCTTAATTCTCGAAAATGTCTAAAGCACAGCAGGAAATATAACATCTTGGTCATATGTAATTGGTAGCAGTACGACTGGGTAGGTACGTCAACCTTACAGAAGATCACAGCTAAAGAACACTTCTCTCGAGGAGTATTGTGTTCCTGTGGTGAATAAGGTAGCCAGAGCTCCTGGGGAGGAAAAGGGATCGGAAATAGGTTCAGCTATTCTCCAGGTTGTGGGTTCGATTCCCGCACACGACAACATTTGTATTGGCCATACAGATGTTTGCTGTGGTCTGGGTGTTTGTGCAGTCCTTGTGGGTCTCCCCACCGTGCCTCGGAAAGCACGTTAAGCCGTCGGTCCCGGTTGTTATCATGTACACCTGATAGCGATCGTTACTCATAGTAGGGAATATATCTGCCAACCCGCATTGGAGCAGCGTGGTGGATTAAGCTCCGATCCTTCTCCTACATGGGGAAGAGGCCTATGCCCCAACAGTGGGATATTAAAGGCTGAATCGTGATCGTGATGCTCCAGGTGTTGCTAGCGCTTATAAACCACGGTATCTCTCACCATCATACAGACCGTACATTTATTTGTCAATATTTTAAATATAATATGAAAAATTTCGATCTAGCGGGTACATCGTTCCATAGCTTAATTGGCTAGAGCCTGCCTGCTCCTCCTGTACACGGTGTGTACACGTGTCGGTACACGGTCAGTCGGAGAAGCAGGTTCGATCCCCGCTGGAACGAATTTTTGATATGATATTTAAAAAAAAAATATTTAGAATTTCCTCATGTGTGGGTAAACACAAAAATAAAAATAATACAAATTTATTTGTCACTTAAAAAAACGTAAACTTTGTAATAAAAGAAAGGATAATTGATTAAAATTCATCCTGTGACTGTTCGACGGATAAAATTGTCGCGTATTATCAAAGTCTGTATTTAAATAGAGTATATTAATACTAGCTGAAATACACACGATTCTTTCTTTAAAAATATTGTAGAATTTACTGCTAGGCCAAAATAAATTTAATTTAAAGTAATTATACTTACCAGTAGCTAGACAATACGCTCAAACTACATTATGAATTCTTTATTAATTTTTTAATTGTCAGGAAAGAAAAAATTCACTTTATGTTTTAGGAAAAAAGGTAGAAACTGGATAATAACACATAGTCTAATATTAATAATGTCTAATAAATAATCTATAAGTCTAATAAATAATGTGAACTAACGTGGATGTCATATTTCCAAACATTCATAAAAATATAATTAGGTTTGGACCAATATTGTAGAAAAAAAAAAAACTGAAATCAACTTAGAAAAAGAAAAAAACGGTTGAATTTTTTTAAATGTTCCTTTTTTAAATCTAAAGGGCCCCGTAGACGATCAAATATTTGATCAAACTTCATATTAAATTTCTGTTTGACAAACGTGTTTGTCAAATTATTTGATCGTGTGCGGGGCTGCGGGTTTTTTGATATTATGTTTGTTATATGAAACATGAAGTTTGATCAAACATGTTTGACAAACAAGTTTGATCGTTTACGGGGCTCATTATGGGCCCCGTAGACGATCAAATATTTGATCAAATTTCTGTTTGAGAAACGTGTTTGTCAAATTTTTTGATCGTGTGCGGGCGTGTTTGATGTGTTTGTCAAACATTGAAAATGTTTGACGTGTTTGATGGAAATTTTGTTTGAAGGTGTGTTTGACAAACCTGTTTGATCGTGTGCGGCTGTGTTTGTCAAATAAAATCTCAGATATCGCCTTGAAACCATGGAGAACACAACTGCAATGGCTGTGTATTCCTTTATAATTATAATAATAGGAACCTGAATTTTCAGATTTTTGTACAGCTCCATTGCAGTTATCAAAGTTCCGTGTATTTCTAAATTGTAGTGCCAATATTTTCCAACTTTCTTGTATTAGTAATTTTATATGATATTTATATTTATTATATAATAGCCGTGCCCGCGACTTCGTCCGTGTGGAATTTAACAAAATAGTTATTGTTCTAGCTATAAAAAAAAAAAACAAAAATAAAAGTAGCCTAAGTTACTCCTTATTACATCAGCTATCTGGCAGTGGAAGTCCCGTCGAAATTCAGAGATTAGCCGGAACAAACAGACAGACAGACAAAAATCATAAAAAAAAAATATTTTGGTATATGTAGGTACCGTGTATACAAACATATGAATTTTTTTTTTTTTATGTTACGAATCCGGCAAACAAGCATACGGCTCACCTGATGGTAAGACCGTAGCCTATAGACGCCTGCAACACCAGAAGCATCGCAAGCGCGTTGCCGACCCTATCCCCAATCCCCCCAGGAGCTCTGGTCACCTTACTCACCAACAGGAACACAATACTGCTTGAAAACAGTATTATTTAGCTGTGGTCTTCTGTAAGGTCGAGGTACTACCCCAGTCGGGCTGATAGGAATTTATTATAAAACGGTTATTTTAATATTACAAACAGACACTCCAATTTTATTTATTTGTAGGTATAGACGTACAGATTTCTCGTTTTTGTTTCTAGGAGTCATAAGTTTATTTGATCTATTGGTTTGATCGTGTGCGGGCGTGTTTGAAGTTTGATCAAACAAATTTGACAAACAAATTTGATCGTTTACGGGGCCCTTTAGAAAAGGGCTCTCTTCTCTTTGATAGACCTCGGAAAGTAGCCCTGTATTATTCGTAAAATCGACCCCGATGTTTGATTAATGTAAAAGTCCTTCCAAAGCAGACCTAGGTTTAGTTCTGTTAATTTTTTTTTTTATCCCATACATTGGTACTCTATGATACAATCATTATTCTTCATAACGATAAATATGTCGGTACTTAGAAGTCATTAAATCATTTTTATTGCTCGCTGCACCATTGCTTCTTATCGGTTCAATAAGGTTCCGGTTAAGGTGCCGATATTTCTATCAAAGGGACGTTTGAGTTCATAAACGTTTGTTAACGGTTTATTCCAGACCAAATGTTTGATAATAATAAAATACTGTTTTAATAAACAAAAAAAAAAATATATTTTGCGTGCGTACAAAGTACACATGTCAGAAGTGAAACTTCTTTGGCAAACTAATTAAAAAAAAACTAATTAAAACAAAAGTGAAAAAAAGCTATTTTAAAAAACTAATTTAAAATCCAAAAAAAAATTGAAATAAAAAATAAACCAAAAGCCAACATCACGCGGTGTTCCCAGGCGCTCACCCATCCAAGTACTGACCGTCATGACGCTGCCGCGTTACCATACGCTCAAATTTTACCCCTCATGCGTCTAAAGAGATTTCACTTAAATTTACCTCTGCCCTGCCCTCTATAAAATGCTGGTTACGTCCACGATACTGATAAATTCTTTTAACCTTATATGACCTTCCTTACAATGATTACAGTAGCACTTTAACACAGCAAGATAATTAGACTAAGGTTCTTTTGGAAATCGAAAAGGTAGTTTTAAGCCATCCAGCGTTGCGTTTTGTTTCGCTAAGGCGAAGCACGTTTTCAACGCCTTGATTATTCAGGTGCCTTGAATTTAACATAAGTTTCAAAAGTAATTAAGCTTAGATGAAACCCGTGAATGTTTTAAGACAGAAAATGATATGTTGCAATAAAACTTGTAATTATGTTATATTTTTCGTATGTATTTTTTTTCAATGCAATAATGTAGGTATATTTATTTCGTTTAAGTATAATAGCTCATTGGCGCAGCGTACAGTGGCTTTTCTTTTTTCTGGGGGTTCTGGGTTCGATGCCTCTACCTCCCATTGTGGGTATAATAATTATATAATATGTATAGGTATATGTGTTTATATATGTATGATTTATGTGTAAATTTATTACAGAAAATGTATTTATACTAGCTGGCTTTTGCCTTAACATAAAATTAAAAAAAAACAGACGACAGTGTGTATATGTTCAACAAAAAAATTAGTTATTCATTTATTTTTTATATAAATAATAATTTCTACAGACTTCGTGAACATTCATGTTAAATATAATTACAGCATGTTCTCAATATGATACTTCCAATTGGACAGAGTCCTTTATAATTTTAAATTCAAAGTTAGTATGTTTTGGTTGTTGATTTTCAAAATGGGTAAATATAACTTGATACAAAATGTTCCTGCAATTTACGTTCAATGTCGTTAAGTGTGACCGGACATTGTTAGATAAATTTATTATAATTAAAATTATACAAATCGAGGAGCTGTCCATTTCGTTAAAGCTATCTTGCTATGACAATATTTACGAAGGTCACAGGTAACATAGAGAGATATGTTAGGTTTGAGAATAAGAGAACTAGAACGTAAATGTAAGTGATACGCTTCAGCCCGTAATATCCCACTGCTGGGCATAAGTTTCTTTACCCATGTAGGAGATAGATCAGAGCTAAAACCACCACCCAGCTCCAGTGTGGGTTGGCGGATATATTCCCTACTATGAGTAACTGTCGCTATCAGGTGTACATGAACAACCAGGAGCGACGGCTTAACGTGCTCTCCGAGGCATGGTGCGGAGACCCAATGTGAGAGATATTTGAAGGTAAATGTTAAAAAAATATTTTGGAGTACATGTAGGTAACTGACTAATTACCAAAATAATTCATAAGAGTTAAATTGTCTACATAATTATTTCAAAAATCGTTGATATGCATGTATATGTATACGCGCATAACTTCCGGTAGACTGTTCCAAATATAATTTTTTTGTTGTGTTTGTTATTGTCAGGAGAAGATTGGTACAAAAGAACATAAAATAAAGACGTGTCTCAAAAAAAAATATGGCGGGACGAGGTTCGGTGGAAGTTCAGTTTTATGTATAAACGTGACGTTTATAATTCTATTTATTGTTACTGTTTCATTGGTATTATTGTGCACCTCTAGGATTTATCCTATGACGGGGATCCGAAAACACACACAATACACAAGCACAAATACCCAGACCACGGCAAGCATCTGTATGGCGGATACAAATATATGCCATGTGCAGAGATCGAACCGCGCAACCGCTAGAGGAGACAACTACAACCCAGTGCTATAACCGTTGCACTAACGCGTCGTCAAAATTTAATTAGAAGTAAATAAATATCACAAAGTCTTTCTCTACGAGTTTGCCGAATAGTGTTGAAGTTAATACTTCTACTTTTTTTTAGAAATTAAATTCTAATAATGTGCGGTCAGTCTTAGAACAACAAACTCCGTCGCCACGCCGGATCTCACCGCTAAGGTTAATTTAACTTTTTCAAACAATATCCCCTTTTTCACGATGGCCTAACATTCAAACTTGATTATGAATTTGTAAACCGTGTTTTCCGATACGAAAAGAAAATGATATCTACAAAGCAGGAATTAAATAAAAAACGTTAAGGTTTTTGAATTGTAAATAATATATCTTATTACATTAAAAATTTGTTATACCTATGCGTTTTTTTTAATATATGATTATTAATATAAGCTAAAAAAAATTAATTAAATTGTACGAAACCTTATAAAAAGCTGAAAATTCTGATACACTACTTCATCAGCAACCAATTCAGCCTTCAACTAATCCTAACGGTCAGTTTCAATACTTTATCTCTGAATTTGCTTACTAGAGATAGAATTTCGATGTAAACTCCATACAACTCCAAACTCCATTTGTGGCAAAAACCTACCACTAGTTAGCGAAACCGAGTAGTAGAGTAGATATAGATAGATTATTGAAAACGGCGGGAACGGTTGGTAATAATTTGCCAGATCTACCAGGGTTCGGTATTCAATGAGCTGCTTTCTACATTAAAATTGACTTCCAAGAATAATATAGCTGCTTAAAAATTTGGCCAATTTGGACCAATATTTGATTCCAGTTTAGTTAAGAGAGTAAATAGATACTAATAACATAATCATCCAATTTAAATGAACATTAAGTAGAACTTTAAATGAATATTATATGTATAAAAGCGCATTAAAAATTAAATTAATTCAAGGATTAAAGAACTTCTTTTACCTTGCGTAATATTTATGGTCGTTCCTCGCTACTTTTGTCAGTAAAGGTAAAAAATAAACATTATGCCTCCGTCTTTAAGCCTGCTTACATAATACTTGAATGCTTTCAAAGCTATTCGTGTTATCGTGAATACGGTATTCAATAGCTTAGTTAAATCGCAGAAACGTAAAAAAAGTGTTATATAAAATTCAGTCTTCACAGATTAAAGATTTGTCCACTAATTATTATATTGTATAAGTCGTAGTAATACAACTATAACAAATACATAAAAAATTACTAAATTATAATTTGCTACTGATAAGAATTTAAAATACTTTTGACGTACCGGACAACTTTTGTCAAACCCACTTATCCACCGTAAGGCCTCGTTTACGGAGACGCGGGGCGTTGCGCGTCGCATGTGGCGTGGCGGCCCGCACTAAATTCAAATGTAGGGCGTTGGATGAGTGCGTTAATTCGTTTACGGAGAAGCGTTTTTACATGCGTTCATTTTCATACATTTTGACCCACGCGCGACGCCACGCCACACGCTACGCACAACGCCCCGCGTCTCCGTAAATGAGGCCTTACATGTGAACATACATTTCACACTTTGACCGTTTGACGACGCGTTGGCGAAGCGATCACACTAGCAACATCAGAAGCATCGCAAGCGCGTTGTTTACTTACCCACGAGCTCCCCAGAAGCTCTGCCTATCTCACTTACCACAGAAACACAATACTTATCGATAAAAGTTAATTTAAAGCAATATAAATCATGGACGTAATTCTAAAACAACAATATGATTACATGTATAGATAGGAATGTTATAGGTACGCAGTCGTTAGCTGAAGGATGCGGCGTTTCTAAACTTTTCATAATTCATTACAACTTCCATATTCGTGTTACACATTTCTGTTCGAAATAATTACTATTGGAATTCGAAATGTAATCGCTTTTGAAAAAATATTATACCTATTTCTGTTATAAATGTTTTTAAGTTCATTAATTTCATGGATGAACACTGAGTAATAGCGAAATCATTGAACTAAGGTGTTTGTTTTAGTATTTAATTATTTTTGTAGTTTGGTTTAATTTTCAGTAAGTTCAGTTATCACAGAATCATTATTACAGCCGCAGAAATTTTTTATAGGTTTATTTTATTGCAATTTATGTAGTACAAGTATACAGAAACATAAATTCAACTCATTTTGAAGCTATTAATTTAAAATATGAATTTTCGTATTCATATAATTATTTAATTCTAGTAGCGTTAACGTAACGGTCACAGTACTGGCTTATAGCTGACGCGCTGGTGGTTGATCCCCACACGTGGCAAACATTAGACATACAATTACAAATGTTTGTCATGGTCTACCCTAACTTGAAACCTTTGGCATGCACTTCTTCTCAGTTTTAAAAACAATTTCGATATCAGACATACATTTATATGTTTATTTGTTTAGAATTTCTGTTCCAAACTTCATTCGAATGTAAAGTGAGTTCGCGGACTATAGTTGGGGCAGTTTAAAATATTAAAACCCATGTTACATCACGAAGTGGCGGAGAAACAGGTCTAACCTTTATTATGTTTATTATACTTACTTATATTTATTTTAGTATTTTGTTTCAACGTGGATAAATTTAATGTAAGTATGCTGTGTGCATATATGAGTGTGAGTGTATACATAAAAAAAAAATTAAAAAATTCCGGTCAGCCTGGACCACGTCCTAGCTTTTTCTAGGCAGTCACAGGATTATCGATTTGTAGTTCAAATAATAAGGCGCCTATGGTATTATAATGCAAGATGTTTAACAAAAGGCATCGGCATTTTGAGCCCGTGGATGCTAAGGAAAAAAATCTTCTCGTAAATTAGTGTGGTGAAATAAAGCGCGTATCACTATATTTAACGCATAAGTAGGGTGTACAGTTAGTTTAAATCATCTATCGTAATATCTGCCAACAGTTTGATCCCGGTTAACCGCCTTCAGCATCTGACGCAGCTAGAGTTTCCGTGATGATTAATCACCAGTCATATGAAGAAAGAGGTATTGAATGACTCCATAGTATATTCCGTTGATTTTTTCGTCCCTGGTCCGCGGACGCTTGGTTTCCCAGTTGGGGCTTAATCCTTAACCCGGTTTGTATTTATTATTAAAATTTATGGCATATTGATTGTAACGACTTTGTCAGTGCTTTATATTTCATAGTCACCATCACCGCAACGAATAATAACAGTCCAATTCAGACCCAAGGGCGGATCCAGCTTCGGCGCCAGGGGGGGGGGTCACAGTCGTGGTCAAGGCGCCAGGGGGGTTACATAGTCGTGGTCAAGCCACAATAGATAGATACAGGTAAAAAGTAGGTATTTTATTAATGTATGTAAGTACTGTACTTAAAAATATCTATATTGTGACAAAAATCTTGTTTAACAATTTTAATTAGTGGTCCACCTAGGTCCTGGACCCAGCTCAGGAGGGGTCATGACCCCATGACCCCCCTCCTGGATCCGCCATTGTTCAGACCCCATGAAGTGGTCAGGTTTGTTACCACACGCGCACTGTTGTTGACCTTTTATCCGCGCGCGTACCAGTATAATTATTCTACCTGTTGTAAAGGTCTGTACTTTACCTTCTCAAAGATTTTTTTCATCTAGTTAAGTGTTAAGGCATATATTTCAGCATTATTTTACTTCTTCTTGTTAACAATCATCTTTGTAAGATTTTTCATGATTAGTTGCAGACATTGGTCTGTCATCAAGTTAGCTTTCTTTCCTTTTTTACATACACATGACTAGGTCAGCAAAGAAGCGTACGGCTCACTTGATGGTAAGCGATTACCGTAGCTTATAGACGTCTGCTACACCAGAAGGGGAGCTTTGGTCACTTTACTCCCCAACAGGAACACGACACTGCTTGAAAATAATGATAATTATTTAGCTGTGATCTTCTGTAAGGTCGAGGTACTTCCCCAGGCTGCTCCAGATTTTGAGCAGGAAAATTGCTGTGCCCTACCTCAGCTAAAAGTCCTCAGTTTCGTTTTATTGGCGGTTTTCTTTCCTTTTTTTTTGACGACGCGATAGTGCAATTGTCTCAGCGCTGGATTGGGGCTGTCGCGCTGGCGGTTGCGGCTTCGATACCCACACACGGCATTTGTGTTGCTCATACAGATGTTTTTCGTGGTCTGGTTTGTGCTTGTGTATTGTGTTCCCAAACCCCCGACACAGGATTAAATCGTAATGGCGGAAGTTGAATGTGAGCCGTTAATTTATTTATTAGTTTCTCACCTAACTAGTAGGGTCTGCTAGGCTTCCTTAAGGAGCTAGGCTGGCACGAGTAGTGTCCACAGCCAGCCACTCACCCAGAATAGGCTCATGAAGACGTCGAGCTGCGGAAAATGGCCCGTGTTTCAAGTATCAGCTAACTAGTTTTTTGCATTGGCTACTGTCTTACTGTAAATAGAATTGCGAGTGGAAACAAGTAATTAATCAAACTATTTAAACATTTCTGACATTGAACTTTCCATATTCGTTTCGTTTTAGTTTGGATATTTTATGTTAAGTCTACGTGTGAAGGAAACTTGTATTTCTAGAGTAAGTTATGTGGTTACCGTTATTACATGTATGATAAAGGGCAGGCGCAGGTTGTACGGCTCAAGGTAAGGGTGCGGTTGGGAACGTTACACACCATTCGCACACCATTACTTGCCATTTACTGTACACGTGTATCAGATTAGAAGAAAATTGTTGAAACTTTCAACGTAGTTTTTGTAAGGCAAATAAAATATGGTTAGGGATCATTTTTTTATTTATTTTTTATTTTCATTATAAAAGCAAAAGATGTAAACGTTGATAGATGTAGAATAAATGGCTGTTACGTTTATATTTCTAATAGAATAATGTTGGCGTAAATTAGTTAACACTTGTGAAATAATAAAATAAAATAAATAAAAAAATAAAAATGCTGCTGCTATTTTTAGTCAAGCAGACATACCAAAGACAAATATTTCGGTAAATACTAACATCGGCTTCGAACGGAAACCAAACCGCCAATAGTCGGCATCAGGTCTTTCGTTATCTATATATAAGAGTGATCTAATTTGATGATCTTTCTAATATGATTCAGCTTAGGTTGTTAATACTTGATATATAATATTGTTATCGTTAGGAGAATAATTCGCCATAAAATGCAAAAAATGATTAAACAAATTCTATTATAGTTTGTAATATAAGCTGTAACAAACCTAAACTAAATTTGAGTAGTAAGAAATTTAGTAATTAAACATGTGTAAATTAATATCAAAAAATTGGTTGACTAGATTAGTAACGAATGAGTTCGTGTTTTGTTCGGAGATTTTGATATTGGAGAAACTACTCCATTACCATTTTTAGAAGGTGTTTTAACTTCTAAAATTCTATAAGGTTGGCCGTGTATAATATCGAACATAAATAACAAGGTGTGGGAGCCTTTGAGGAATTGTTATATTTGACTTACCGCTGTTTCAGATTTGATATCGGTTATATTTTGATAATTATAACTCCTTTCTTATATGTACATACTGTATCATTTGACATATTATATTGATTATGTCCGCGGTTTTGCTAAGAGATGTTCTAATTTATCCTAGAGATCGTTTACTCTATAATTTATTAGGAACGGTTTTTCTATGAAACGGTTAATTTTAATTTTAACACCTAAAAATATTTTTAGGTGAACAGTTTTTTCGCCTGGGTGGTACAGAATCCAATTTAAAGTACCCAATTGTTCAGTTTATGTTTATTTGTTTCTGTAGACAACGCTAGGTTTGGATGTCTGTCCTTGTGGGTCTCCCCACCGTGCCTCGGAGAGCACGTTAAGCAGTCGATCTCGGTTATTATCTTGAATACCTGATAGCGATCATTACTCATATTAGGGAATATATCCTCCAGCCTACATTGGAGCAGCATGGTAAGTTAAGCTCCGATACTTCTCCTACATGGAGAGAGAAGTCTATGCCCAGCAATGGGATGTTACAGCCTGAATTGATGTAGATATATGTTATAACATTTGTAATCTATCAAGCACTCTGTATAATAAATATATTCTAATACTTTAAGCTTAACTAAGAGTTCCTTTGACGTATTCACTTAAGGATTTATCACATCAAAAGATTATCAGAACAAAGATTTAAGATTGGCTCTCGTAAGCCTGTTCAAAGGAATATTGTCAGGAAGAACTTGCTCCGTGTAATAAATTCTACATAACACAAAAAAACATAATGTAATTAATTTGCCTAAAATTAAATTAAGCTGAATCAGCCTGCAAACGAATCATATGGCAGGAAAAAAGCTCTTCACAATATACGAGAGGGGTTGGAGTGTAACAAACTATCCAGTATCACAGTTGATTGGCGATAATTTTATGAGTAGTGATGTGTTGCTGTCAGTCATGATCATAACTGACAGTATGACATTTTGACCGAGACATGGTGAAAGAGACCCACGAGTACATACCACACAAGAAACAAATATTTTGAAATATATTGACGACGCGTTGTCGCAGCGGTCACAGCACTGGCTGTTGGCGGTTGCGGGTTCGATCCCCGCTCATAACAGACATTTGTGTTGGCCATATAGATGTTTGTCGTGGTCTGGGCGTTTGTGCTTGTGTATTGTGTGTGTTTCCGGACCCCCAACACAGGAGAAAATCCTACTGCGGGCCGTTGAGTGTGAAGCATTTATGTATTTATTTAGCGTTAATTTGTTTCAAATACAAATATATACCTCGAGTGGAAATCTAACCTCCGTCCATGGGCGTTAATACATACACCGCTACCCCTTAACAATTGTTAATTAGCCCTACGTGAAGTCTATTTAGACAAAGTAAAACTTGTGTATGATCCACAGGTATGTTCTCACCACAGATTGAAGAAAGAAGTAGTTCTTTCTGTAATCTGTGGTTCTCACAGAGATTGCTTGATGTAGTAAGGTTATAGTTATAGTTTACGTTTGTAAGTTAGGAAGCTTGTTAAAATATTTTCTTTGATGATATTATAATGAACACACCGCTTCATAGGGACAGAGTTAATTATTTAGTGTTATGGTTACCTGTGAACGGTGTACAAATACCGTTATAATGTATTCTGTTTGTTTGAGTAGGACATCGTTTCTAGAAATTGGTCAAGCGTTTATTGTCACAAGTAGTCTATAGTTCCGTAGCTGCCCGTAATAAGACAGTTCAGAAGAGAATTTTTTTATTCGATATTTTATTATTATTCAATATGATTGACATATTTTATTACTGAGGTAGGGCACAGCAGTAAATTTCCTGCTCAAAATATGGAGCAGCCCGACTGGGGTAGTACCTCGACCTTACAGAAGACCACAGCTAAATAATACTGTTTTCAAGCAGTATTGTGTTCCTGTTGGTGAGTAAGGTGACCAGAGCTCCTGGGGAGGGGGGATTGGGGATAGGGTCGGCAACGCGCTTGCGATGCTTCTGGTGTTGCAGGCGTCTATAGGCTACGGTCTTACCATCAGGTGAGCCGTACGCTTGTTTGCCAACCTAGTTTCATAAAAAAAAAAAAATTACTAACTATTAACATTTTTGTATTTTATTTTCTTTTCAATTATATTTATTTAAAATTATTCTACTAAATTTATTAAAGTAGAGTAAAAACTAAATAAAATAGTAAAGAAAGATTCTCACAATAAACTTTTTAAAAATGTACCACCACATTTTGGTAATTAAAAATAATAACTGAAATCAAAAGTATTAATTAAGTATTAAAATATCTCATTAGGAAATGTTCAAGCTGTTACCGCGACGCGACTGAATTACACATTGAAAATTATTTTAAGTCAAGGATTCTTCTCGACTCTGTTCACTTAAATATCGCCTATTTTTTATACGACTAGGGCGGGAAACAAGGGTACGGTACCCTGATGGTAAACGGTTACCGTGGCTATTAGACGCCTGCCACACTGGCAGCTTCTCAAACAAGTTGCTGAACTTACTACCGACTCCAGAAGTCATGAGTCTAGAGATGAAACGGATATCCGGCAACTATCCGGTATCCGGCCTATCCGGCCTTGTTTTCACTATCCGGCCGGATACCGGATAGTAATTCAGTATCCGGCCGGATACCGGATAGTAATTCAATTTTTTTTTTCAGACTGTAATATCCCACTGTTGGGCATAGGCCTCTTCCCCTGTATAGGAGAAGGATCAGAGTTTAATCCACCACGTTACTCCAATGCGGGTTGGTGGATATATTCCCTATGAGTAACGATCGCTATTAAGCTAGAATTAATTATTTTTCTATCATTATAAAAATATTTTTCAGAATGATACAATAAAAATGTGGATAAATTCAGCAACATTTGGCATGCCATAAAAAACAATAATTATCAATAATAATATTGCCTAAAAGTTTTTAATAAATTGTATTAACAAATAATTATTCAACAATAATATAATTAGACCATAATTTTTTTTTCTTGAACAAATCGTATGCCGCCATTTTTCTCCTTAATTTTACGAATTGTCTGATATATTTTCCATGAATAAATGTGTGAAACAGTTTTCATTATTCATTTTCTTCTTTTTCTAATCCTTATTCACATTATTATCCCATTGAATAAAATAAAAAATACCCAAATTGAAGAAGTACAACATTTAAATGATATTTGAATAATTACAATATTTAATATTTAAATGAAGTATAATTTTAATTAATTTAATCGATTTACCTTTTTATACAGGTAAGTTGGCTAATAAATGATCATGGAGTACTTTGATATTTCTTTCAAGTACTGAATACTCACTGATGTCGATAATATTGCGACATTGGGGCGGATCTCGCTCGGTAAAGTAAGGTATAACTCCGAAGATATTGGTGTTAGAAAAAAAAGTTTGAAGAAAAAGTTGTTCATAATTAAAGGATCTGCAACTTTGATACTGGGTAAAATTTCATAAAATTGAACGGTTGGGGAGAAAATGGCGAAATATGAAAAATAGAGAGAAAAAAAGTAAAATTTTTGCCTTTCGGAAGTAATAATTTAAAAAGTATTGATGATACAAAAAAAAAAATTTTCAGATAAAAGAGTTAGTAAATTTAATTGAAAAGAGAAAAGGTATTTACAATTTTTTGCCTAACACTAACCGTTCTCGAGATATCGAATTAAACGCGTTTTCATCGAAATGACCTTGAGCTAACCTTCGGAGAACCCCTCAAATTGGAATTTAAGCTCATAATACACACCCCTATCGATTCATCATAATCCCCGAACTGTGGTATTTAATGTTTTTTTAACCCATTTTCAGCCGTAACTTGACTGGACTATAATAGAAAGAAAATGAATTAATTAGTACTCATACTGCACTATGGGCAAATTATTGTGAATAAATACTAATTTCGCTGCATTGAGAGGTAGCAAGCGGTTTCGCTTCTCTTCATAAATAAGGCCAGCTTCAGAAAAAAGTCTTTCGCTGTACACTCTGCTGCAAGGTGCTGAAAGATAGATTTTGGCAAACTTTGTTAAATTTCACCAAACAGCTAAGTTCCGCCGGATATCCGGCTATCCGGCCACGCGGTTGGCCGGATATCCGGCTATCCGGTATCCGGCCAAACTGCTATCCGTTACATCACTGGTCATGACTAGCATAAACAATATTGTTTTGCTAAAATATTCTATAAGGTTCGAGGTACTTTCCCAGTCGGGTTACTAAAGATTTTGAGCAGTATATTTCCTGCTGTGCCCTGCCACAGTAAAACGGTCTGAGAAAGAGAATATATTTTATTGTACAGCAGTTACAAACGAATTGACACAACCACTACCACTACAACCTATCACAGTCCACTGTTGGACATAGGCCTCCACAAGTTCGCGCCCGACATTACGACGCGAACTCATGTGTTTTGCCCATAGTCACCACGCTGGGCAGGCGGGTTGGTGACCGCAGGGCTGGCTTTGTCGCACCGAAGACGCTGCTGCCCATCTTTGGCCTGTGTATTTCAAAGCCATCATGGATGGTTATCCCGCCATCCGTCGGCTTTTTAAGTTCCAGGGTGGTAGTGGAACTGTGTTATCCCTTAGTCGCCTCTTACGACACCCACGGGAAGTGAGGGGGTGGCTACATTCTTAGTGCCGTAACCACACAGCACGCACACAGCAGCAATTGACACAAATTTCAAAAAAAAAAAAAAAAAAACGATCAAAATGTACAATACAAATGCAATCTTATCGTTAAAAAGCGATTTCTTCCGGACTACCCCTACCCATCGCACCTTCTGCTTTAATAAATCAATCTATCAATCCAATATTAGAAGCGAAAGTTAAAGCATATAGTGTGACAGATACGAGTAGATAGATGATAGAGAAATCATGTCAAAATGATACCTTTGGTTGGGTACATTTTGATACGGTCGTTATCCTAAAATATCAAGACAAAGACAGTATAAATGATTATTTTTAAAAGTTTACTAAAAAGTGCAATAGACTCAAAATTGATTTGATTCATTAAATATAGTGTTTAGATTCAGTTGATTCAAAATTGAGTGAAAATTTTTATTGAGTTAAAATCAAAAAGGGAACTTTGCATAATTATTTAGAAAATATGATATGTTTTAAATGTTTTAGGTTTTTAAGTTTTATTATGTCGGGTATTTTCTTTTAAATCAGAATTATTCATCTATACATATAATAAAATGATAGGAAAGTCAATGTATGTCCGGGATAAACTCAGAAAGTACTGCATGGATTTACTTCAAATTTGGCACGAATATTATTAAGAAGTCGGGTCAGAACATAGGCTACATATTACTAGGCTACTATCACCTACGGGGATCGAGCAGTGAACGCACGCAGACGACGTCGCGGGCAGCAGCTAGTTTGAAATAATCTTGAAATCGTGAAGACAAGAGTAGAATAAATCAAGGCAGTCATGTGTTTACATTTAATTACACTTTGTAGACGATATTAAATGAATCAATTTACATACATTTCGGGCTGTCAGTCGGAAAATAATTAAAGCAAACCCTTTCAGTGACGCGATTTCCGCGTTATTACCACAATGTGTTTATGACTTTAATTAATTTTTAATATTGTTTTAGGTGTTTTAGTTGAATTGAACAGAAAAAGTGCGTGCGTACAAAGTATGTCAAAAGTGAAACTTCTTTGTCAAACTAATTATTAAGTCTCGTTTATATTTATACAAATCTAAAGCTTTAGCTTTCCATTCCAGCGTCATCTAGTTAGTTTGCAATGTAATACTATTGATATTAATTTAACAACCTTGTAGTTTCTATAGTACCTACACGCTAGGTGGCTCTACATACCAAAAACAACATTAACTGTTGTTCGACAAAAACGTTGTCGTTTCATCAAAACGTTGCCGTTTCTTCCGTAAAAAATTTTCCCCTCATGCGTCTAAAGAAGTTTTATTTCAAAAATTCTGTAAGTTTCCTGCTGCTAGGATTTTCATCCAAAATCAGAGAATGATTAAGATTAAACCATTCATTAATTACGCAAAAAATTCTTAAATAATTCTTTAATCATATATTACGCTTCTCTATTGCAAGACGACGATTATTTTTTGTTAAGAGATCATAAATAATTAGAATCAAGCAATGTGAACTTTAAATTGTTGTTAAAAAACTGCACTGTTTTTGAGGTGCACGCCAGAAAAGACAATAAAAAGGTATGTCGTCATTTCTATGTATTCATATCAATATCTGTAATGACTAATGATAGAAGCAAGTATCTAAAAAATTATCAATTTTTGTCATTTGAAATGAAATCGAAAACAGATTACAAAGCGCTATGTATCGAAAATGCTCCATTGAAACGTTTCAGATTGTTGTTTACGGATACGTAAATAGACACAGTATCGAGGGTGAGCTCAGGAGAGGTACGGCTAAGCCCATCGACCGCTCCGAGCTCTGAGCTTGTTTGTTCAACATCCAATCCTATGTAGCTATGTAGGACTCTTTCTGTAACGAGATTAACTGCGAGGTAGAAATTTTTGTCGGTAGCTTATGTTGATGAATTGTTAAAGTTGTTATTGACTAGATTATGTATATGGTTACGGTTGGTTATTGTATTTTAAATTGTATGATTTTTAATGGATTTAAAATTAGTTTAGCGTGAGTAAAGTATTTAGAAGAGTGTTCAGGGTGGTCTTTTGTTGGCTCTCTTACTCAGCATTCAAAATGCAACTATTGAAGGTATTTAATGCTAAATTTCAGTGAGAACGTTGTAAAAATTGTGATAATCATCACAAAATTTACAATAAAACAGTCATTGGTTACAGCTCTCCAGACATCTAGACTATCATATTTATGTAGTTTCGTCTTGGTTTTTGCTAAACAAACGAATACCACTATTTGGTTCTAATTCCACTATAGTAAAAATGAAGAGGGATTTTTCCTTTTTTGTAGATTGCTTTGTAGAAGCTAAGCTTAACATTCAACGTATGTTAATGTAGTATAATGTAATTTACTTAGTCGATGCATTATACGTTATTGCTTAGAAGCAGAAATTATTGTGCTTTTAGCGAAAAGAAAACAGAAAAAAGTAATGCAAATTGCATTAAGAAAAAATATAAGAGTTTAATCAGCATCATTGTTTCATAGTGGATCTTCGAATAAAATCCATACTAATGTTATAAATGCGAAAGTAACTCTGTAAAGTAGTCTGTCTGTCGCGCTTTCACACCAAAAGCACTGAACAAATTTAAATGAAATTTGGTATGCAGATAGTCTATATAATAGATATGATCTAAGAATGCACATAGGCTACTTTTTAATTTTTTTTTCATTTGAATCAACTGAATCTAAACACTAAAACTGAATCAAATCGATTTTAAGTCTATCGCACTTTTTAATAAACTTTTCAAAACAATTACTTAAACGGTCTTTCTCTTATTATTTTAAGATACCAAACGTATCAAAATGTATCTTACCAAAAGTATCCTTTTGACATGATTTCTTTTTTTATAAAATTATGCATTAATTTTAATTTAGTTTTTATGGTGTAAAATAAATAGTATTTATTTCTTTTATTCGACATGTTTCCCTATTACTACATTTTTAATATTATCTTCATAAAAAAACACAAAAAAAAAATTTAAAAATATAATAATTGCTCGGTGCGCTGATCGGTCCACTAGCGCTGTATCAGGTCAGCCAATAGGGTGCAATAAGCCTATCAGTGACATTAGATCGATCCCAGTAGAGCCATGCACGATAGTTTCCAAGAAATGGTGTTGGGTTATATATAATAAGGCAACTCATTTTCAACAAGGCCGTATCGAATAACAAGTTAATGGTGGATAATCCAGGCTAGTTGGTTACATAATATGTACTCACCGCTACCAAGATGACTACAATCGAAAACGAGTTCTGGATTTACATCTTTCATTATATGTTTCGGTAGTCATTCGTCTTAATAATTTCGTCCATAAATGTACAGATACATATAACCTTCGGTTTCTTCAAAGATGTGTTTCAATCAGGGTATTGAGCTAGGGTGTCCTACACCTGGGTCTGTCAAAACTTTGTAGAATTGTAATTGTTTGTAGTATTTATTATTATTATTACATGCAGTAGTTGCTTGTTATATTTGCGTAAATATGCCTATAAGTTGCTCAAAATGGTGTTCAAATTTAATTCTGTATAAATGAATCAGGAAATTTTATAAACGAAAAGCAATCTATACATGCACCGGAACATTTGCGTTATGAAAATGAGATTAAAGCAAAGGAAAGTCGTAGTGTTTCATGTATTATTTATAATATTACATTTAATTTATTATTAGTTAAGTATACATGCTTCCTTATTTGCTAATAAGGCTTACTGTACTTTATGCGATTGCATTAGAAGAGGGTACATGATTAGTCAATTTCAATAAATTGAAGAAGAGAAGTTAGCTATAGTTTCTTTAACTAAAATTCTAATAGGTAATCAAAGAAATCTTATTTTGATTTTAAATGTAAAATACGAAGAAGTTGTTGCTTCAAAGCTAAGTTTCAGTTGTTACTAATAATAATTGTTATTAAATTTAAATTTATGAAGACGTACATTTATAATTATTAATAAGTAATCCTAATTAAATAATTATACGTTCATATCTTATAAACGACTAATCGTCGACTACAAATATAGTTCGGTAGTCAGCATTATCAGCTAAGCTGGTACCTACATCTCTAATGCTAATGCATGTATGAAATTGAGGTAACTCGCTCTCCTAATGTTAGTAACATTGTTAGTAATCCAATTTTCCCGGTATAATAGGCAATGTTGCCAGCTATGTGATGTAGTATGAAAGTAGTAGAGACTCATCTCATAAATAAAATTTACTTATTTATGTTATTCTTTTAATTTATTGCAGTATTTTTAAATATTATTGTTAGGTTGTATCTATAAAATAAATATAATTATGTATACTGAAAATGAATTCAAACAGCACGAACTGTCCCACTGTTGGGCTAAAGCCCCTTCTATATTGGAAAAAGGTCTTAAATCAACTACGCTGCTCCACTGCGGGGACATTCGTAACCACAGATTTAACTGAGGTAAGGCACAGCAGGAAATATTGTTTTCAAGCAGTATTGTGTTTCTGTGGTGAGTAAGGTGACCAGAGTTTCTGGAGGGATGAGGGGTAGGGTCGGCAATGCGCTGCGGAACTTCTGATGTTGAAGGCGTCTATAGGCTTGAACGGTAATCGCTTACCATTAGTTGAACCGTACGCTTGGTTGCCGACTTAGTTGTATATAAAATAAAAAAATAAAGCAGTAGGATCTTAATAATACGCTGTATTACGTTGAATTCGTATCCATATGTAGCATTATACATACATACATAATGCAATGGTTTCGCTACAGGTTATGAGTCAAGTATATTTTGTAACATTCTCGGAAGTCAAGTTTGAACAGTAAACTATATTTATGCAGATTGAGAATACGCTATGCATGTGAATATACTTGTAATTTAAATTACGTTGGCGTGTGAACTACAGTGGACTTTTGGAGCTGAAAATTTTCTGGGAATAGAAAGGATCCAATTGCATATATTCAGAATACAATAAAATTGCTGAAACAAGACCAGAGTTGGCCAAAATCTTGAAGTGTTGACTTGTGGTTTTAAATTAATATTAAATATTTTTTTGTTTAGTTCTTTAACAAGCATAAAATGAAGTAGCGTTAGCTTCTAACACTACTTCATTTTATGCATTTTTTTATTTTTAAGACTTACATTTAATTGGACTTAATTTTCTGAGAGTCTTAAATGAATTTAATGTACTGTTTGATTCTCATATAAATACATAGAGGCGAGTTCGGTCTTTATCTCTCACTTTACTTAATTGCGGTTACTGCAGAGTGCAGTGGACGGTAGACATATTAAATATTTTCTTCTTACTTTCACTATATTCTTAACTTTTTTATAATATATTTTTTATTTGTAGTCATAGTAGTAATAGGTAATATGATGTTATATTATATAGCCTACAGTCTTCATAGATAAAATAATTATTTATTTTATCGTAGAAGACTATGATATTAAAGATAATTATTATGATAATATAATGATTCTTTTAATTCAAACCAGTAGTGGGAAGTACTGGTTCAATGAGCACGTTTAACCACAAAAATTCTCCTACCTCTAGAAAATTAGTAAAGATTATAAAGAACAATAAATTTGAAAAAAGAACTAACTGTTTGAGTTAATTGACTTTTATTGTTGAGCAACAAAAAACGATTACCTACAATAAGCTGCGTTATCACTTTGAGTGCTTTCTTACACATTCTTTATTATACACTCGATACTGTAAAAAGTTATCGGTCATAAAAGCAAGAAAGTGCGTCTTATCCGATTTATTTTATAGCGTAAGTCATCACACTCCATTCTTGTGCACACTTGAGTGTGAGATGAGTTGATATCACCTTTGTGTTATCGGCACGTCTTACTTTACATTTACCTTTTTCCAAGAAAATACCATCGAGTAGATGTATACTTTATATTTCCTGTTTTTATCGGGAAAGTAACTTTATCATATATCTATTGATTTTTGTAATAAAAATAACAGATGATAATAGTTATAAATCGCCTTCAAAAAAGAGAAGGGTCTCAATTCATATGAATTTTTTTATTTGTATTACCTCATAACATTTTTGTGAGTGTACCATATTAAATTTTTTTAATCCAAAGCTGTCACTTGTCCTGTATTTCCATTTAAATTTGATTGCGATCTAACAGGTAATTTTTGAGTTATATCTATTAATGCGTATTTACTCTACTATTTTTTCGACGACTTACATTATTTTATACCGAATAACTTTTCACTAGGTGTACCGATTTTGATGATTCTTGTTTTAATCGAAGGCTGATGCTTTTCTTCCTCCTTTTTGAATTATCACTATTAATGCGTATTTGATTGACTATTTTGCCGACTACCTAGTTACGTTGTATTACTTGTGAATGTAAATTGAATTATTTTTTGTTCGTTTGCAAGTAGGGGATCGGACAGTAATGAGATTAAAATCTATAATGTACTTAGATAAAATAAATATACTGTTTTACGATTATTTATCGAATACCTAATCTATACTAATATAATAAAGCTGAGGAGTTTGTTTGTTTGATTGTTTGTTTGTTTGTTTGAACGCGCTTTTCTCAGGATCTACTAGTCCGATTTGAAAAATTCTTTCAGTGTTAGATAGCCCATTTATCGAGGAAGGCTATAGGCTATGTATCATCACGCTAAGACCAATAAGAGTGGAGTCCACGCCGACGAAGTCGCGCGCAAAAGCTAGTAATTTAATATAATTCCTTTTAAATATTTTAAATGAAGAAATAAAATGTTGTTATTTACCATTATTATTAATCTGTACTAAAACACCAACTAGAGTGCGTGACGTCATTTGGCGGTACAAGCCACAGAGTAGGTACTTTAGGAAAGAGCAAGCATTGACTGCACAGGTTATTATATTCTCTCCGTATATTCAACGTACTCTGTGCTTTATATACTCTTTGTTTATTACTTCCAGATGACGTCACGCGCTGTCAGATCTCATAACGTGGCGTTTTGGCGGGATTTTTAAACAAAAATATTAAAACATGATTTTGAGTAACTAAAGGGCTGTAAATTAATAAAATTTTATTTTTTATGGGTATAAGTATCCATAAAGATTAATTTAAAACGCTTTTTGAAAATTTGTCCGATCCCCTATTCTATTTTTAGTACCTAGTCACCTTTTTATAATAGAATATAACGGAACACTTACAACTAAATATCTGTTGTGTCTAAAACTGCCCTCTATGTCTATTATACCAATATAATTTCTAATTCATAAAATATTTTTTGGTACTTTCTAATTATCTTTAAATTATACCATAGTATTTTTACATTGAACCAATTAAGCAACAATAATAATAATCTATACTGATATATAAAGCTGAAAAGTTTGTTTGTTTGGTTGTTTGTTTGTTTGTTTGTTTGTTTGTTTGTTTGTTTGTTTGTTTGTTTGTTTGTTTTTGTTTGTTTGTTTGTTTGAACGCGGTAATCTCTGGAACTACTGGGCCGATTTGAAAAATTCTTTCACTGTTAGATAGCCCATTTATCGAGGAAGGCTATAGGCTATGTATCATTACGCTAAGACCAATAGGAGCGGAGTCCACGCCGACGAAGTCGCGCGCAAAAGCTAGTATAAAAAATAAAAGTAAGCAATGATATAATAAGATTTCAATCAACCTACTTATTTCGTACATCTGTCATGCGAGGTTAATTTATTTATAATCATTCATTTATTCAACCATAAATTCGCTCATTCATTAACCGTCTTTATTTAATGTTTTATATATTTCAGCCACACGTTTGACATATGTCAATAGCAACAATATTAATGGTAGTGATGTTTCGTTCCTAATTATTCACGCGTGTAGAACGTAAACAACGCATCGAGATCAATTTATATCAATTATTAGAACATGCGACGTTAAATAAACGAACGAAAACGTGACGTCTGTCCCGTCACGTAGAGACTGGAGCGTGACGGCAAGGTGTTACAACCAATTTTGAATATTTTTCACACAAATTCTGATGCACTCCCTGTTTTAACTGTTATAATTATATATATTATACTTAAACTATTATTTTCGGGAAATTATAACTAAAATTAGTTATGTTTTTTATAATTAAATTAAAAACTTTATAATTTTTAGTATTTATTTTCTTTATTAATTTTATTAATAAAGACTTATTTGAGTGTTTTTTTATTAATCAATAAAAATATAATATATTTGGATATAATTAGTGCAATATTTTATTTTAATATCCTTTTCTGTGATGATTATCCTATAAATCCTCCTGCTGATAAAAAGTAATCTAACCTCTTTTGCCTACTATTATTTACTTCAAAGGTTAAGTGAAATTTTGCTTTATGATGTTAACAAAATAATAACCTTGAATATTGACTCCACTGGTGACTACCGTCGAGTTCTACCGCGTAAAATGTATCATATAATTATGTACATTGTACCATATTATTTTTATTAGAATGCGGGCAAACGAGCATATGAAGCCTGATCTGATGTTAAATGGCTACCGTCGCCCATGGAAATCTACGACATAAGAGGAGTAGCGGGTGCGTTGCCAGCCTTTAGGGAAAAGATGTCTGTACACTGGACGCTTGAAAGCCCCAAATTATAGCTCCCAGAGAAACTCTCAGTTCATTCCACAGTTAGCATGTACGTGGAAAGAATTCGCTTGAAATTCGTACTTTGGTTGTAAACCAAGCATCCAAGTGGTATGGATGAACCTTAGTCCTTCGACCTTAGAGTATACATTGTATACTCTAAGCCTTCGACGAATGTAACTTTACAAATCTCTGGTTGAGTCGATAATAAGCTATGGTTTATCTAGTTATGGCAGAACTTACAAAACGCACATAGATAAAATTTATACATTACAATTACGAATTTTAAAAGAAATTGTTCCTGTTAAAATTAAAAATAAATTCAAAAATAATTATCACCAATTATTTGACTATTGTAAAATAATACCTATATATGATAAGATTAAGCTCACCTTATTAAATGAAGAATTTTTTAACGATTCCTTAAAAGTATTTAAGAACATAGACCCCAATAGTATAGTCACCCGACGTAAAAATAACTGTATGTTACTATTACCGAAATACAATAACTTATATGGTAAAAGAAAACTGAGCTATATAATACCTAATCTTATATATGAACTTCCTTTAGCTTTACGGGAATCTTTAACAACAAAAAACATAAAAAGATACCTAAAAAAATATTTTATTAATAATATACAATAACACCAAATCATAATTTGAATAAAAATATAACCGAATTAAATTAAACTGATTGGTCGGTCTATCGGCATACAGCGTTTAACCTATTGATGTGTGACGATTAGTTTTGTATAATTAATAATTGATGTGATAGTAGGATGATGTACTTCAAAATTATAACTAATATAATTTTTTACTAGTTACTAGTACTGATAATGTAGACAATACTGATGTCCGGTAAAACTCAAATGAGTTTATGTGGCATCTTATTATTAGTTATTATAATTTGTATTCTTTCATGTATGTTAATAAATAAATAAAAATGGCGCGATGGTAAAAACGTGACGGTGGCACTATATATAAGAAATTACAAAATATTATATAGGATTCATATTATTGGCATCATCATTCGCCAACGTCCATACCACGTTGAAAACACCGGTTCTCGTCCGATCACCGAAGTTAAGCAACGTCGGGCGCGGTCAGTACTTGGATGGGTGACCGCCTGGGAACACCGCGTGACGTTGGCTTTTTGGTGTTTTTTTGTGAGTGTTTTTCTATTTCAAATTGGTTTTTTTAATTAGTTTCCCAAAGAAGTTTCACTTCTGACACGTGTATTTTGTACGCACTCAATTTTTTTTTGTTTAGATAAAGAGAAAATAAAAAAGCCTATCTGAATAAAATTTTGTTGTTAATACAATATTAACTGTAGCATAATCCCTACTAATATTATAAATGTGAATGTAAGTTAGTTTGTTACGCTTTGTTTGTTTACGCAAACTTTTTACACATATTCTTGGAGGTATTAGAAATAACATAGGATACTTTTTATTAAAAAAATTCAATGCGAGCGAAGCCGGGTAAAAGCTAGTAGGTATACTTATAATAATTATAAGTATACCTACCAGCTTTTAACTTTTATCAATTATTGATAGTACAATCCTATATTATCCTAGTAAAAATTCTCCCCACACACAAGTGATATTCGCTTTTAATTATTAAAAAACAAAACTTTTTCTTGAAATCTTTATAATTATTTTAGAACATTCGAAATTCGTTACAATAATTGCGATAAATTTAATTAGCAATAATGAAACTTAGAATAATAATGAAAATTACGTGTAGTTTTAGTAAAATTACGTCTCGTTTGTCGTGTTTAATTATGGAGATTCAGATGTTTTAGTCTTCTATAAAAGTTAATATTTAAAAAATATTTAAAAAATGTGCTCCGCCGAGACAGCTTGCGCTGCCGTGACCAGGATTCGAACCTGGGTTACTACGGCCACAACGTAGGGTCCTAACCACTAGACGATCACGGCTATCGGAGCGATAACAACTTTCTTGAAAAAACGGTCCGGTTACTAAACAGATAATACAAATTTCGTTACATTACACGCTCTGATGATCTTATACACATTTTATTGCAAAACAGTATTATGTACTCAACAGATTTATTACAACTATAATTATGTCAAAAATGTTAAGTGAAAAAAGCGATTGGAAACCGTTTATTGATAAATATAAAAAAATAAGCGATCGGAACTTGTTATAATAAGGTTTTGTTAGTCCTCAGGTATGTAAAATATTATGTGCAATTGTGCGTAATAGCGTGATTAGCT
Source organism: Melitaea athalia (assembly GCA_905220545.2). Taxonomy (NCBI): domain Eukaryota; kingdom Metazoa; phylum Arthropoda; class Insecta; order Lepidoptera; family Nymphalidae; genus Melitaea; species Melitaea athalia. Next base: position 4,789,452 of record HG992179.1, read on the forward strand.
AAAATTATAAATTACCTTTTTGATTTGATTTTTGAAACTTTTTTGGTAACATTAAATAAGATACCAAGTAAAATTGTAATACATACCTACATCACTTAGTTTATATAAAGTAACTATAAAATGTTTCTAACAGACGAATAGAAAGGCACACAAGTGGTACCACAAAGTAACCGTGTTATTATTGAAGTGATACTTTTTTAGGCGCATGAGGGTAGCATTTGAGCGACCGGCTAACGCGGCAACGCGTCACGCGGTCACTACTTGGATGGGTGATCGCCTGGGAATACCGCGTAATGTTGGGTTTTTTCAATATTTTTTGTATTTTAAATTCGTTTTTTTATTAGTTTTTTTTTAACTTAGTTTGACAAAGAAGTTTAACTTCTGACGTGTGTACTTTGTACGTGCGCAATTTTTTTCAACGAAACAAATCCAGGAACAACGGCATCTTTAAAAATTGTAATATTTACGCTTACAATTACTGTGATGACACATTCTAATTCCAAATTCCATTTCAGCATACAAAAGCGATCTACACGCATACCTTCATATACGAAAATACTTGAAAAATATTACCGTTCTTGTAGGGTAAGCCGGTAAAAATACATTGTTTCGGTAAAATAAACGCCAAATAAAATGGCGCCGAAAAATGTATGGAATATTTCAGAGCCGAGGAACCATTTTAGCGTGAAATATAATTTCGATATCTTATTATTAGCTTTTGAATTTATGGAAAATGTATGAACTTTGACTTAATGTCCTTAATCGTATAAATTATATACGATGAATGACTATTTACGTGGTAATTGGGTATGCTTTATATACATATATCTTTTTTCAAAGAACTCTATAATTTTTAAATAATACTTAACTGGGTTATCTAAATAATCATAAATATGATATCATATCGTGTTATGACGAAGTTATTTAATATTCAATTATTTATTCGTTTAATTTGATGATATATATTCATTCTTAGGGGGCGTCCAAGTATTACGTACCGCAAATTTTGAAGATTTTTGACCCCCCCCCCCCATGTAACGCGCCGTAACGTTTTCCTGTACCCCATAAACGTTACGTAACACCCAACTGACCATTTTTACCACATTTTTACCCAAATGTCACAACTTTGTTGCGCAAACTAACCGGAAAGTCGCTAAATTACTTTTGTTATTGTTTTAATCGCGTTTGTGGTAGTAATTTATACATATAATAAAATGGTAGGAAAGTCAAAACTGTACATTGAATATTTTTTTAAAAGAATACTTGGAGTGTGATTTACAATCGATACCGAAGCCAAAAATATAGTTTTTATAATTTTTGTCTGTTTGTCTGTTTGTCTGTATGTATGTCCGGGATAAACTCAAAAAGTACTGCATGGATTTACTTCAAATTTGGCACGAATATTATTAAGAAGTCGGGTCAGAACATAGGCTACATATTATCACGCTATCACCTACGGGGAACGAGCAGTGAACGCACGCAGACGACGTCGCGAACAGCAGCTAGTAAATAAATAAAACAATAGATTTTAATACCCTAGTTTTTTTAATTAAACAAAAAACAATGTTACGTAACGCGTTGTTCGAACCCCCCCCCCTGTAACGCATCGTAACGTTTAACAAGACCCCCCTCCCCCCAATTAGCGTTACGTAATACTTGAACGCCCCCTTATATACGAGTTAAATAGATACTTGTAATAACTATAAAGTTCAATTGCTAGTATTAAATTATACGGAATAAATATGACAACTTAATTGAAAACATATTCGAAGTTTATTCAAAAACAATTTATTTTATTTATTTAATTAAAAACGTCTATATTTCTAAATTCATAAAAACCTCACGTACCTTTTTGAAAGTCGCACTTAACTCGTAATTTATTAAAATATTTTTACTCCCGATGAAAGTTGTTGGCTTACAAAATGTAATCAACCACGATTTTATATTTCGTAATAAAATTAATTTGCCTCCTTGATGATCCTGGAACGGAATTAAAAAGGCTTATTTTATTTTTTACAGCATATAAATATATTAAATGGTAAAATATGTAATCTAAAAGCACGTCAAATCTTTTCAAGTAAAGAAAAAAATATAAAAGTAAAGACATCAAAGATTTATTTATTCAAGTATGTAGGCCAGAATCAATTACAAATCGTTTGTTTACAAAGTGTGTGTATATTTCTAATCGATTTTTCATAGTTGTTGTTAGGGTCGATCACGACGATCACGATTCAGCCTGTAATATCCCACAGTTGGGCATATAGGCCTCTTCCCCATGTAGGAGGTTAGGGTCAAAGTAATATAATCTATACAAATAAATAAAATTGGAGTGTCTGTTTGTAAGATTAAAATAACGACTTTTTACTAAATGCATATAATTATACATGATGTACCATGTAGGGATTGCAATCCGGAAAACCGGATCCGGTAATCCGGCGGATCCGGCATCATTTTACAGTTACCGGATCCGGTAAAAAATGCCGGATCCGGTGACCGGATCCGGTGTTGGCGTTTTTTGAGAAAATGACCTCTTTTTAAAAGAAAGAGCGTGGTTCTTAAGTACACGAGTCCTTTGACGCTAAGACTAAAGACTTGATTGATAGATTTTTGCAATTTAAATTAGTTATAGATGCATTATAGTGAAAGTATTCAACTCTATTTACAGCTGGTGAAAAAACACTGAAGTTGCTTGACTTATTGTGCGAATATTAAATAACTTCACATCACCGTTACTTGCAGAATACCTAGAAATATTAAGATTCAAACTAGGGATGTTATTTTATCGTAACCAAACTATTGGATATACGTAATAAAAATGTATCTGTAACCGTATCATAAACCGATATTAAAGTTTCGGATGATTTCGCAGGGATTTATCGCAGAGGTAATTTAAATACTAAATTTTTTGCTATGTTTTTACATTTTTCTGGTCAAATAACATTAGCCTCAGCATAAAGTCAGTCAATTTTGCAACTAAATCATCGTTGGAGTCATCGCTGTTTATTATAGAGTACTCAGAATTTGTAACAGTAACTAATACAATAAACGTTAATTATTAACTTATCATAGGAAGTAAATTAAAGTATTGTGGCATATCGTCTAAAATCGAATATCTGTAACCATAACTAAAGCATAATCCAAACAAATTTAATATTTGTAACCATAATATCATAACATCGACGGTTTGCTGGTTGGATTCCCGCTTGGGATGGATATTTGTATTTGTACAAATATTTCTTTCCAGGGTGGATGTCTGTCCTTGTGGGTCTGCCCCTCCGTGCCTCGGAGATAACGTTAAGTTGTCGGTCCCGATTGTTATCATAAATACCTGATAGCTAACGTTACTCATAGTAGGGAACATATCCGCTGATTAAGCTACAATCCTTCTCCTACGTGGAGAAAGAGGAATATGCCCAGCAGTGAGATGTTACGGGCTATATAAATATTCGTACCTATATATATCCGTAACCGAAGCCTTAACCAAGTAATAGCCTGATAGATAGCGTGAAACTTGTGAAAGGAAAAGTAGAGACGAAGATCTACAATCATTAAAAATTTAATATTACCGGATTAATTAAAATTACAAATCTAGCTCTTTCATCAGTCTTATCACGTGTTAATACGACGTGGTCGAAATTGGAACTCGGTTTAGTCAATGAGGATCAGTAAAGTTCTAGCAAATTCAATAGAACTAGTATCCACGTTATTCTCTATGACATAAGAATGATATTTCTTTTTGAATTATCCAAATCGGACCATTACTTACGAAGATATTAAGTTATAAACATTATGCCGTTCCTGCCGCTACGTCAGTGTACGCGGGATGCGTGTGACGTCACTCCGACGTTCCATGCCAGTTAGCCCTTAGCAGCGACAAGATGCGATGATGTTTTCTTTTAAACTATGTGTCGTACAAAAAATTTGTAAGGACATAATTTGTAGCAAATTACTTTGCCTACAAATATGTTCATATAACTCCGCCGAAATTTAAAAATTAAAGAAGTTATAAGCAAAAAAGTGAGAAAATTTTTATAGAAATTTTCTTTATTGCTCTATAACTTTTTTTTTATACATTTCACAAAAAAAATACCTCAGACCAATCTTGTAGATGGTTTTTTGAGGAAAATTTTTCTCTACGATTTTTTGAATTTCATTCATTAAAAACGCTGTTACAGCGCTCCAAAGTTGACCGGGTTCGTCAATGGTCATGAGAATTCGGTCAAAACGAAATGTTTAACTTAGTTTTATGATCCTTTTTTTATTGTAAACTAGCTAACCCGGCGAACTTCGTACCACCTAACAGTAGATTATTTAATTTTTTTTTTAATACTTATCCTTCCCGGAATCCTCCACTAACACTTAAACCTTATGCTATGGTATTAAAGTTCAAATTGACTTTTAAGTATTATAACGAATCTTTTGTATGGGAATATAGAAAATTGTTGTTTTTAGAGTTTTTCAGAGAATTTTTTAAATTTTTCTCTCCGTAATAACCATCCTCGTACTTCAAGGAATATTATAAGAAAAGGATTAGCAAAATCGATTCAGCCGCTCTCGAGATTTGCGCTTAGCAACACATTCAGCGATTCATTTTTATATATATGTATAGAGATATATTCTTAAATTTTTTTTTTGTTAAATCCCTGCCTACAACTTTACTTATTCATTGGCATAAGCTGTCTGTGGAGTAGGCCTACTGGGAATACCACGTTAAAAAATACGATTTATGAGATATTTGATTACCTAAGTAGGTACATTCGAAGAAGATTAAGAGAAGTCAACGCATTTTTGGAAAACATTAGTATTTCCGAAACTGGTTGAGACTCAAAAGTACTCTTTTACACATATGTATAATGAGGATCAATAAAGTTATAGCAAATTCAATAAAACTAGTATCCACGTTATTCTCTATGATATAATAAAGATATTTCTTTTCGAATTATCCAAATCGGACCATTACTTACGAAGATATTAAGTTATAAACATTATGCCGTTCCTGCTGCTACGTCAGTAATAATAATAATAAATAATAAACGTTTCACACTCAACGGCCCCCAGTAGGATTTTCTCCTGTGTCGGGGGTCTGGAAACACACACAATACACAACCACAAACGCCCAGACCATGACAAACATCTGTATGGCCAATACAAATTTTTGTCATGTGCGCGGATCGAACCCGCGACTGCTAGCGCAACAGCTAGTGCTGTGACCGCTGCGCCAACGCGTCGTCATGTAAGCGGGATCAGTGTATGCGGGATGCGTGTGGCATCACTCCAACTCATAAAACTCACTCCGGATCATAAAACTAAGTTAAATATTTCGTTTTGACCGAATTCTCATGACCATTGACGAACCCGGTCAACTTTGGAGCGCTGTAACAGCGTTTGAAATTAATGAAATTCAAAAAATTGTAGAGAAAAATTTTCCTCAAAAAACCATCTACAAGACAGGTCTGAGGTATTTTTTTGTGAAATGTATAAAAAAAAGTTATAGAGCAATAAAGAAAATTTCTATAAAAATTTTGTCACTTTTTTGCTTATAACTTCTTTAATTTTTAAATTTCGGCAAAGTTATATGAACATATTTGTAGGCAAAGCAATTTGCTACAAATTATGTCCTTACAAATTTTTTGTAGGACACATAGTTTAAAAGAAAACATCATCGCATCTTGTCGCTACTATGGGCTAACTGGCATGGAACGTCGGAGTGACGTCACAGCCTTCCGCGCCGGCCGGTTAGTAAACTCCGCTAGTAATTTGATCATAACTTCGTCAATTTTTGTCGTAGAACAAAAATTTTTGCACTGTATGTTAAGGATTTCTTAGTTCTATAAATCTGCATTCTCAACTAAAAACGTTACGGATCCTCATTTGTATCAATAAATTCGACATATATGAATACTGAGAAATAACTCCCACGGCTACATTTTTAGCTCTTTAAAGTTGATTTAAACATTTTTATCTTTTCATTTGATAGATATATAATATGTTTTGAAACTGAGATTTAATTTTAAAAAAAATTTAATTAAAATGTACAATTTTTTCACTTCATTAACGGTCAACATACGTTTGAATTAAAAAGAAAAGTTAGGTTATTATGGTTTGATAAATCCAGACCGGATCCGGGCCGGATCCGGCCGGATTGATAAAAATTCGACCGGATCCGGCCGGATTGAAAAAGACACCGGATTGCAATCCCTAGTACCATGTATACATGAAGTATACATGGTACATATACCAAAATAATATTTTTTACAATTTTTGTCTGTCTGTCTGTTTGTTCCGGCTAATCTCTGAAACGGCCGGGCCGATTTTGATGGGGCTTTCACTGGAAGATAGCTGATGTAATAAGGAGTATATTTGGCTACTTTTTTATAAATTTATTTATTTTATAACTGCGGACTGAACAATAACTTTTTTGTTAAATTCCACGAGGAAGAAATGAGATAAAGTTTTTATGTCAAATAATTGACAAACAAATCTGATATTTATTTTGATGATAAATTTTGTCTAGCCTTGAAGGTGTGTGAACTGTCAACATTTTGTTAACATTTATTGCAACAAAGCAATCGATCGAGAGTTATATTAAAAACTATCTTTCTGTCCTCGGTTTCACTCACGAATATTACAAGATTTTATTGTTTAGTTTTCGTCTATTAAAATGTAGCCCACGTCACTAATCACTTAGTGATAATATATCATTTTGATAAAAGAATTTTTAAAATTGATGCAGTTATTTTTTGAATTTATCAATTTCGAACAAATAAAAATCTAATCTTTCCTCTTCATAATATAAAAATAGCTAGTTTAGGATGAAAAATATAAAATTTCTTAGCTTCTGGTATGGACTTAAATCACGTTTCATTCATACTTTGATTTACATGACCTCTCCTACAGGAGTGGTGTCGAATTCCGGCATCAAAACTACCCAAGACCTAGCTCGTTGCATGAACTGAAATCCTCCACACTATTGTTTAACTCAATAGTTTTAACAGCCGCTCTGGTGTAGTGGTGTAAGTAGTCGCCTTAAACACCGACGGTTATTTGCTTCTTAGATTTCCGCTAGGGATGGATATTTGTATTTGTACAAAATAAATATTTCTTTCCAGTTTGAATGTCTGTCCTAGTGGGTCTCCCCATCGCGCCTCGGAGAGCACGCTAAGTCATCGGTCCCGGTTTTTATCATAAATAACTGATAGCGATCGTTACTCATAGTTGGGAACATATCCACCAACCCGCAGTGTAGGAGCATGGTAGATTAAGCTCCAATGCTTCCCCTTCATGGAGAAAGAGGACTATGCCCGACAGTGGGATGCTACAAGCCAAAAATATAGATTAGATGGGCAAAGATTTGTAAAAAAATGCGGCAACATTTGGCAGAAAATATATCTGGCTAATGCTTTAAAAAAAAAACGAAACAATATCCCTACACGTTACACTTCATTATAAGTATAATTATAGGTAGGTATAGATTTGTACCTGTATTAATACCTTTTTCAAATAAAATGTTTAAATGGGCATAAAAGTTTGCAATTATCTACTTGTATTATTCCAAAAACAAACACAACACGCTCTCGCTTATTAATTTTCGGTTCATTGAACAAAGTTATTAAACAAATGTAATAAATTATAGCAAATATAAAAGTAATTACATTTTGAAATGAGTAATTTAATTGAGTACAAATCAATATGATCCAATATAACTTCGAAAATATTCAATTCGCAGATGTCTACTAACGTTGTATTGTACTTTATAACATGTTAAAACATTCATGTAATATAATCGAGATATCGTGCTATATACATATAATAATCTATATATATAAAAATCAATGCCACTTTTCGTTGTAATTTTATAACTCAAGAACGGGCTCACATATCCAAACCAAATGTTTAGGCTTTGTTTGCACTATTTAGTAGATGGTTTATGCGAAGTTTGCACAAAATCGGTCGAGTGGTTCTTCATTTATCACATTTTTTGTAACAAAGAAGTATTATTTTGTTAATGGGAATTTTGCTGTCAAATTGAAACTTTTTTCAGTGTTGATGTAACAACATCAATGTCATTCATTTCTGTCATTTCATTTTGGACGTGCTTCGATTACAGCAAATTGATATTCTATTCTATATATATAAAAGAGATTTCCACCCATATATTCACTCATCACGATATCTCTGGAACAATAAGGCGTAGACTTGAAATTTGGTAGGAATATTTGGTAGGAATATTACTTTCGCCGATCAGAGGTAACTAACCGAGAAGAGCTAAGAACGGATTTTCAGGGGGTTGCCGGGGTTAATAACATATGTGGCAAAACAACGTTTGCGGGGTCAGCTAGTTATGTATATATCGAAGTCGTATTTATTTATTTTATTTAAAAACGAATACTTAAATTACACTTTGTGCAGAAGACGAACTTAAAACCATACAGCCTTAACTATCAGTCAACCTTAAGACATACAAAAAAAAATATGTTGAGGTAGGCTTATACAATAATCCGGGGCGAGGTGGCGAATGCTAGCGCGACCCCATCTCGCCCCACCTAGGCGGATAACTGCTCACACGTCAAGGGCGGATCCAGCTTTGGCGCCAGGGGGGGGTCACAGTCATGGTCAAGGCGCCAGGGGGGGGGGGGGGGGTCACAAAGTCGTAATCAAGTAAAAAGAAGTTATAATTTAATTTTATAATGATAGATACAGGTAAAAAGTAGGTATTTTATTAATCTATGTAGGTTATGTACTTAAAAATACCTATATTGTGTCAAAAATCTTGTTTAACAATTTTAATTAGTGGTCCACCTAGGTCCTGGACACAGCCCAGGGGGGGGTCATGACCCCCGTGACCCCCCCCTGGATCCGCCAGTGTCACACGTGGGGTTTTCAGCCAGTAGGAGTCTGGCATAACCTCTTCGGCGCTCCTGCGCCTTAAGGTTTATTAGGTACTAGCTTATGCGCGCGACTTCGTCGGCGTGGACTCCGCTCCTATTGGTCTTAGCGTGATGATATATAGCCTATAGCCTTCCTCGATAAATGGGCTATCTAACGCTGAAAGAATTTTTCAAATCGGACCAGTAGATCCTGAGATTAGCGCGTTCAAACAAACAAACAAACAAACAAACAAACAATCAAACAAACAAACTCTTCAGCTTTATTATATTAGTATAGATTATAAAAGATTTATACGATAATAAAATATATTTATTATGTATATATGATTAGACAATAGATTAGATTTTAGGTCTAAGGAAGAAAAACGAATCTGATAGACCAAGCAGTTTATTTGTTAGGTAATGAGACACTTTTAATAAAAAATTGTATGTACACAGGCATTTAAGTTTCTGTTGGACATTTATACGTGGACATTTATATGTGTAACAGTATAGTAACTTGTATCCAGCCTTGCCAAAAATATATTTATGGGTACAGTTTTCAGAGAGTTTTATTAGGAAACTGTTTTATTGGGAACTAGCATCTTCGATTAACGGTAACTATTCATCACACCTGCCACATGTTTTTTTTTTTAAGTTGGCAAACAATTGTATGGTATGCGGATATAGCAGCTTATGTACAACTAACAGAAACACCAGAAGCATTGCCCAGGAGCTCTTGCTACCTTACTAATAACAGGAAAATAACACAAAAATATTCCATAACTACAAAACAGTTGTTAGAAGCTGATATTTGAAAAAAAAAACATAACTTTTATCCATAGAGCCCTTTGTATCTACTCGTAAAATCATGGAATTTCTTATACGACAATCAACAAAACTAATTAAAATCTTTACATTTAAACATAAAATTATAACAACATCACAAAATTCAAAGTCATTTAATTGTTATGTCGGTATGTACGGCACTCATATGTCATAAACATTTAACGCTCCTATAAATGTCGTACATTGAGAACAGTGCGTAAACAACTTTATAGCTACAACAGCTGACTTGCACTTAAACGAGGAAAGTAAAATTTATACATTTTATAAACCTAACGATTTTTTAAAACTAATTTTGTTTTGTCATTTATATCGATAATTAGGTCCTACTATAATAATCGGTATAGCGTGTGGATCATAATAAAAAGCTCACACCAAAAAATTAATAGACCATCGGCCTAGTTGGAAGTGCCCCGCTCTTCTATCCAGGATTTTGGGCTCAATTTATGCCCCAAATATGATTTATTTACGTTTTATTATTTAGTAATTATTAAAGAAAATAAGTCAATAATATCAGTCGACTGTTGCCCAAAACTTGCAAAGATATTAAGTATAAACGCCTAACGCCGGGGGTCCGGAAACTTATTATAATAATATCGGCTACCCTTAATACACAAGCACAAACGCCCAGACCACGACAAACACCTACATGGCCAATACAAAATATGTATGTCATGTGTTGTGATCGAACCCGCAACCACCAGCGCAACAACCATAAACCAGTGCTGTGACCGTTGAAAAACTCCAAAATGTCAAGTCAGCACTTTTAAATTTACAAATTATTTCGATGAAAAATTTCGAAAATATTAAGAAAGTGTTGTACAGAACATACTGAGTTACTGACAATAGCGGATTAACTTATAAGCATACTCAGGGCGGACTTAAGGCAGCGTTTAGCAAGGGCTTCCTTTGATCTTTGGAAAATACTTAACATGTACAGCTTCTTTCATTCCTTCATATCCTACTAATATTATAAATAAGACAGTTTTTAAAAATAGGTTAAGGTAATGTCCGTTAGGGCGCCTTCAAATTAGCCGCGCGGCGGAAGCGCGTCTGCAGCGCTGCTGCCGCGCGACGTTGTAAATGTATGTAAATAATAACAACGCGCGACAGCGGCGCCTTCAAATTTTCGCGCTGCTGTCGCGCGTTGTTATTACATACATTTACAGCAGCTAATTTGAAGGCGCCCTTACTGTTACTTTTTCACTCAAAAAATTACTAAATAAATATTATTATTATTATTTTAAGGTTTATCACTCTTGTCCAGAGTGTGCCCCGCGGTAACATTGTTTCTCACCAGCATGGGTAGACTGGTAGAGATCTCTTATAGAGTTTCGCCCTTACCAACATCCTTTGTAAAAAGATTTATAATTATGTTTTTGTAAAGTGCAATAAAGAGTATAGTTTACATACTTATATATAATTTTCAAGTGAGTCTCGCGATTTCGACCGCGTAATTTCCAATTTCGCGAGAATGTCGGGATAAAAATGTTATCCTGGATCTCTAAATATCTACGTAGGTACGAAATGTCATTAGAATAAGTAAAATAAAATAGATGTTGCTTGAAAGAACAACAAAGCCGTTGTCTGATGCAGCATAATTTTTAGTCAGTATAGTCATAGATCTCCTTGATTTTCTTTCAATTTCTAAGGTATAGTGAAAATAAGGGTATAATGGAGCTGACATTTCTATAAAGATAAAGATTTTCAATCAACAAAGGTTTGTTTTACGTATTACTTTTTTGATACTTTCTTCGATTGCAAACAATTTAAATGTTCTTGTTTTATTATCTCTCCAGAATAGCGTCATATAAAACATCTCAAGATTCGAAAGAAGCCAACTGAGTCGGAAAACGGATGACGGCAAATGGCTTGTGATAAACGCGATTCTAGTACTTATAGATTTCAATAAGGGCATACGATTTTATTGTTTCTAAAATATATTATGTAAAAATTACATACTATAATACAAAATTATTTCGAAACTTTACAATACTTGTACATTGTAATGCCAAATACAAAAAAGTGGGTGTGTCTGACATGCGTTACTCGTTACGTTACATAGTTTACTCCTTTAGAAGGATTACCGTTATATTTAAAAATAAAATAACCTTATTATGTGTCTCGTAAGAGACGTTACACGGTAAAACATTTCTCTCAGCGTAAATTTTTCATAAGATTTCACTCCCCATACTTATTTCGTTTTTGAAGGAGTTACAATGATATTTTTAAATATAAACAAATTATAAATTATATTTTCTGCTTATGTTAAAATATTCGTTGACACTTTATGCCTGTTTCAAGTGCAAACAATTACCTACGACTTTGAAGAAAAAATATTAAAGTGTTCCATCATTTTTATGTTAGTAAAGTTGTTTTTCAAAACGTTATAACGATTAATAAGAAACGTCGAAGGTCGTTCAGGAATGAGGCGTTGACTCCGTTACATTGACGTATTGCTCATATTTTTCAAGCGCTCAATTGGAGACACACGGAAACACTTTTTGTTTAATTCGGCTTTAATCTATCTATACTCTATACTAATATATAAAGCTGAAGAGTTTGTTTGTTTGTTTGTTTGTTTGTTTGTTTGAACGCGGTAATCTCTGGATCTACTGGGCCGATTTGAAAAATTCTTTCAGTGTTAGATAGCCCATTTATCGAGGAAGGCTATAGGCTATGTGTCATCACGCTAAGACCAATAGGAGAGGAGTCCACGCCGACGAAGTCGCGCGCAGAAGCTAGTACTTAATATATAAAGCTGAAGAGTTTGTTTGTTTGGTTGTTTGTTTGTTTGTTTGTTTGTTTGTTTGTTTGTTTGTTTGAACGCGATAATCTCTGGATCTACTGGGCCGATTTGAAAAATTCTTTTAGTGTTAGATAGCCCATTTATCGAGGAAGGCTATAGGCTATGTGTCATCACGCTAAGACTAATAGGAGCGGAGTTCACGCCGACGAAGTCGCGCGCAGAAGCTAGTTTTTTATATTTATTAATTAGTTTTGTAAATAAGTAAACGTAAGTAGATAAATAGACAAAAAGTTTATCGTAGTCACTTCAATATCTATTAGACTATTTTGTTAGAGTATTTTAATTACTATAAATGGGTTGATAAAAATGTGTGGACTTAGTGACTGTATTTCATGCAAGATATTACTAAATTTTGAACTAAAACACAGTTTATATATTAATTTCAAAAAGTAACTGCGGAGTTTCTTGTCAATTCTTCTCTGCAGAAGCTCACACACCGAATCAGTGGTAGCATTACTTTAAAATAATATAATAATCAGTTTAAAATTTTAATCTGCAAGATGACACACATAGTACAAATTTAAGTACATATAACACAATTACAGCGCTATAATAATTTTGGTTTGAATTAGTACGTTATATTTATATATATTTTTTTTACGGGAATATATATCTGCCAACCCACGCTCATTAAACTTAAGCCGTCCCTTCTCCTGCATGGAGAAAGAGGCCCATGTCCAGCCGTGGGGTATTATAGGCTGTACTAATCAATTAATCAAACAAAACATTTCTACGATTTTCGTCAGTATTAGAGCCCGTATATTCCCATTATCGAAAATAAGTTAAGTTTTTAGATACGACCGTAGATTTGTAACGTTTCGACGTTTCTGTAACTCAATTAGTTTTCCGACGTGAATTTCGTCGCTTGTCACATAAACGTCAGCCGTTCCAGACACGAGCGTTTGTATTATATTACGTAAAAATATATCGCGGAAAAGTTTTCGTTCCGAAATAAAGTTAGAAAATCGTATACCTACGTCTTATAAGCAGTTGTTAGAAATGCGAATATGATATTATTTGTAATATGTAAATGTTAAGCCTTGAGTAACGCCTTTTTATCTATTTTACATTTTGGGTGCATTTTATATCAATATATGCCCATACAGGAAAGTACCACGGGGCCAAGCGTGGCCCAGTCTTGGCCCAAGTATGTATAACTCTGGGCCAAGCTTGTAAGCCAGGGTTGGCCCCAGTCTTGGTAGAAGTCTGGGATGATAACGATGGGCCCGGCTTGTTTGCCGGGACTGGGCCAGGCATGGTTGCCGGGACTGGGCCAAGCTTGTAAGCCAGGCTTGGCCCAGTCTTGGTAGAAGTCTGGAATGATAACGATGGGCCAGGCTTGGTTGCCGGGACTGGGCCAAGCTTGTAAGCCAGGTTTGGCCCAGTCTTGGTAATAGTCTGGAATGATAACGATGGGCCCGGCTTGGTTGCCGGGACTGGGCCAAGCTTGTAAGCCAGGCTTGGCCCAGTCTTGGTAATAGTCTGGAATGATAACGATGGGCCCGGCTTGGTTGCCGGGACTGGGCCAAGCTTGGTTGCCTTGACTTATTTTATGTGTATTTATACTGTAATTTATTTATTATAATTTAGTATAAATTTTACCAATAATAAAAAGGACACTGCAATGCCGGTCCCGTGACGGGAGTGGAGCGAGCCCCTAACTTCCCATCGTTTTTCAAAAATCTGATAAAATCTGATCAGCATCAGAGTGGTCCTGCAGTGCGGTAACTTTCAGATATTAAGTTGTAAAGTATAGCTACCACACTTAAATAATAGCCAAAATGTCGAGAACCAGTACTGGTATCGAGTATCGACGCATCCGAGGGAGGTCATTATACGCGAGAGAATTTGGCCAGCGCGATTTAGAAAAACTACTTGAGTTGTACAGCGACATCTAGGGAATCATATCTGAACTAGAACAATAATAGTAATTGAATGAATTGGCCGGGGCTGGGTTAACCAGTCTTGGCCCACCCTTGGATCTTCTTTGAATGGCCAAGGCTGGGTTAACCAATTTTGGCCCACGCTTGGATCTCAAATGAATGGCTAAGGCTGGGTTAGTTAATCTTGGCCCAAAGTTGGATAATCATTGGCATGGCCGAGGCTGGGTTAACCAATTTTGGCCCACGCTTGGATCTCAATAAATAAATGGCTGAGGCTGGGTTAGTTAATCTTGGCCCAAAGTTGGATAATCATTGGCATGGCCGAGGCTGGGTTAACCAGTCTTGGCCCACGCTTGGATGTCCAATGAATGGCCAAGGCAGAGTTAGCCAGTCTTGGTCCAAGGTTGGGTGATCATTGGCATGGCCGAGGCTGGGTTAACCAGTCTTGGCCAACGCTTGGATCTCCAATGAATGGCCAAGGCTGGGTGAGTCAGTCCTGGCTCAAGATTGGATAATCATTGGCATGGCCGAGACTAGGTTAACCGGTCTTGGCCCACGCTTGGATCTCCAATGAATGGCCAATGCTGGGCTAACCAGTCTTGGCCCACGCTTGGATCTCTAATGAATGGCCAAGGCTGGGTTAGCCAGTCTTGGTCAAAGGTTGAGTGATCATTGGCATGGCCGAAGCTGGGTTAACCAGTCTTGGCCAACGCTTGGATCTCCAATGAATGGCCAAGGCTGGGTTAGTCAGTCCTGGCTCACGGTTGGATAATCATTGGCATGGCCGAGACTGGGTTAACCAGTCTTGGCCCACGCTTGGATCTCCAATGAATGGCCAAGGCTGGGTGAGTCAGTCCTGGCTCAAGGTTGGATAATCATTGGCATGGCCGAGACTGGCTTAACCAGTCTTGGCCCACGCTTGGATCTCCAATGAATGGCCAAGGCTGAGTTACCCAGTCTTGGTTCAAGGTTGGGTGATCATTGGCATGGCCAAGGCTGGGTCAGCCAGTCTTGGCCCAAGCTTGGATAATCATTGGCATGGCCGAGGCTGGGTTAAGCAGCCTGGCCCACGCATGGGCCAATACAGGTACGCCGAAGCTAGGTTTCCCAGTACTGGCCCAAGCCTGGCCCCTTTGTAAACTCTGGGGGCTTCCTGCTTGGGTGGTTACTGTTTTTTTTTTTCATTGCGTGATGATTATGGCCAACAAACTTTCTTATTACATTTATAGCTATTTGAAAAAAAAAATCTTAAAACGCATAAAATTCAGCATTACGTACTCATAATTATTGCCAGCTACATAATTAAAATATAAACACAAATTTTATTGATTTTTTGCCAATAAAGCAATACTAATTATAATCGAAATATGACAGAGAGTAAAGACCATTAAATGTTCTGAAATAATTTTGATGTAAATTTAAAATTCTTGCAGTAAACAATTGGTGTTTTTTATTTTATATCATTTCTGAACCCTTGGTACAAAAACTTTCATCCGTGGCTGTTAGGAGCAGTTAAAGACTTATTTATCCATTTAATTTTATTGTAAAGGTCAATTGACAGGCGACCTATAATATACATTCTAAATATTTATTTCATAGGCCGTTTATATTTGGCTTTTTCTTTTTTAGTCTATTAAAATATCAAAAATGTCTCTCAGTGATAACATGACTGTGTAGCATTATTCCGGTTCATTGAAAAATCTTTCTCTTTATAATATTAGTAGAGAAAGGAAATTATTAGCCTGTAACATTCCACCGCTGGGCATAGGCCTCTTTCTCCAAGTAGGAGAAAATATTTATAATAAACGTCGACCCTATATTTTTATATTTTATTCAAACGTCGTTTATGGAATATTTCATACCGCGAATGTCATCATATTCCCATAAGATAACGTAATGATATTCAACGCGACATTTCCCATCATTGTTCGTTTAGCGCCATCTGGTGTCCCATTATAACTTTTTCAATAGTACTATTTATTATATATTAGAGAATGTGAATGATTTGATCTTGTTTTGTGCCTCACACGAAATATATAACGTAAATTTATCTATTTTTCGTTACATGCTTATTACTTTCGTCAGACATTTCTTATAAGTATTTTTTTGTGAATATGTACATATATACATATTAATAAAAGCGTAATAAAAGTGTAATTGGTAGAAGTTCGTACATCGGAGATATTTTGGAAAAATGAATTATAGACATAATTATAATCATATTTAAAGAAGCCAAAATAATTATTTTAGAATTTTCGTCGCTCCTATTGCCTGTCTGTGTACCTAAATCACGCAAAATATGCTATTCGGCGGGAGGTCTGAGTTCAAATCTTTTGTAAATTTAATTTTGAGATATCATCCACAAGTTACAGGAGTTCATAAATCCAATTGTTTATACAATCGTAGTGAAATCGTAACGGAGTGAAATCGTAACGGAGTCGTATAATACGAACTAAAATAGACACACATAATAGTTGTTCAACATTAACTACTGAAGTACTGATGCCCTAATATGAACAAAAAAAAAATATAATTAATAAATAGTAATAATCTGTATGTCTCTACCTATGAACATCGTGCTATGATACATACAATGATTCAGCCTGTAATATCCCACTGCTGGGCATAGGCTAGGGCTCTTTCTCCTTGTAGGAGAAGGATCAGAACGTAATCCACCAAGCAACTTCGCTACGGATTGGCGGATATGATACATATAAGCACACCAGTAAAGTAGTAGACTAAATAAACTATATATAAAAATATAGAAAATATACAGAAAAACCAATGTTCTCGATTTGTACTGTATTATATTCCGTGTATTTACTTATATTTCGACAAAGTTCGAATATATATTACTTCTATACAGCGATTTCGTGTATATTTCTATAAAGTTTTAGGTAAAAATGAATATAAAAATTTCAGTATTTCAAGTGAATTGCCGCCAGTAACACCACAATGGCAGCTTGCACCTGAACGGAGTCACAACAATGGGATGAAAGCACGAAGATAATATTTTTAGTATACAACTCTACAGACTGATTAATAGCGGAAAAAACAAATTTATATTAAAAGAAAAATAATGTTCATCAATAACTGCATTGAAGCTTCTTTTACTTTTGAAAATTTACACGGCGATGCTAATAAACGGCAGCAGATGATTTTTTTCTTCATAGTCGTAAAACAGTAAATCTAGCCATTTTTCCAAACTACTTAACATAAACTGCGATAATAATATAATCAAATAATTATGCCAATTGTAAAATCAAAGTTTTCAAAACTCGTAAATTTGTTTTAATTTGCTTGCAGAGAAATAAAACATCGCAGATACAATCAGTAGTTTGGTAGTTTGGTTTTACACTACAATAAATCTCATTCATCGAGATCTTTAGTTAGTTATGGGCAGGGCCGAATTTAGGGGAAGGCAACCGGGGTTACAGCCCCGTTGCCTCCACAAAAGAGGGGCCCCCACCAAAATCAAATTCAGACTAGTAAACACTAGTAAACAACTTTTCCTTTCATATTTTTTCGCGTTTTACCTTTTAAAAAACTGTCCATTTTATTATAGAAAATATGTAATTTGGGGCCAAAGGGGTCTCCACTCCTTTGTTGCTCCGATACCTCCAGACCTCTAAGTCCGGCCCTGGTTGTGGGATTCTAGTTATGTTGGCGTGATTATTAACATACATAGACTTGAGAAGATACATTTCAGTAAAATTTGTGTGATGACATATCGCTTACACTCCAACCACATCCTATCCATTTATAGTGAATCGCGATTTGTGCGGTGACTCGTAGTGAAACGCTTCTCACAATAGAAGGGCTTAGGGGACAAAGGTTTAAATGTTATACCGCAATTCACTTTACGGATCGCGAATATCACTTATATGAATAATAATTTGACAAAGGGTCTCAACACAAAACATTACTACGTAGTAGGAACTATTAGTTTAATCGTTTGTGTTTATCTACATCTATCATTTACTTTTTGGGTTATACATATTCGTATCATTTGCTTTAACGTGTAAGTATATAGTTAAGTCTTTCGCAGTGTCGAGCAATCTTGGCTTATAGTGTCATTTAGAATAACATCAAACATTTTTTTTATATTCACAATATATGAGATATTTACTAAAGTTGTTACACTTAACCATCCTAGGGCCTATGCAAACCACGTTTTTTAAACGCGCCGTCGACGCGCGTTTCTAGCTATACAGACACGATAGTCGATACACACCGCGCGAGTCAGACGCAGCCTGACCTTTGCACACCTGTATAATAAAAGCGCGCCGTCAACGCGCGGTTTGCATAGGCCCTAATACATACCACTAGATGACATGCACCTGCCGGGCTAGCATGCGCGCTACGACAAAAGTTTGTCTACCCCTTTTCTCGTATTATCTCTTTATGTCTACAGTAGCTAGCATGCGTGCACGTGATACTCTTCTCGTCACGACAATTGAAGAGATAACAAGAAATTTTAGTTATCTCTACGGGAGCTAACATGACATCGTCGTAGTTTTGTCGAATTTTGACGTGATTTTGACGTTTTAAGAATATAAACTACTCGTTGTCAATATTATCGACGAGAAAGACTACGATAAACGAAATATATTAAAATTATAAATATTACTATAATATATTTTGTATACCATGGCGTTTCCGTTCCGTTTAGTCTTCGGAAGAGAATTATGTATCTCGTATGTGCGCATGCTAGGGTAATCGAGAAAATACTCGATGTAGACATTATCTATCTCTCTCGTCAAGAGATTATCTCGTTGTACGCATGCTAGCCCGGCATGTGTCATGAACCTACATAAGAATTTGCGACCATAAACATAACATCTAGTTTTTAGACTACTGCGAGAACTTGTTGTGAAATCCTTTGAACCACTAAATAAGTTAACGTTTTAGTTATAATAAAATGTAATGTGAAGATTAGTTTGCAAATGAAACGGCTCATAACTGTATTTAATCGTCACAACAAAGATGTAAAGACTAGTTTATAGCAAAACTATTATTACTATTTTATTGACAATTTATGAAGATAAAATCGTTAATCTTATCGTAACAATAAATGATATTTTTATTACTACCCGTATAAAGATGGTTCAGAAATAAGGTAAATAAATGAGGCGTGTTTCAATAACTCATTGGGCCGTGGCTTCAAATCGTATACCTGATTGGATAAAGACAAAACTTCGATAAAATTTAATTACGTACAAGCTTTGCGTCTGTATATGTTTCGGAGTAATTTGTTGGAACACTCCACAATTCTTTGAGGAGTTATGTGACGAATAATACGACTATCCTGAGAAGAAGATATTTTTTTTAGCATTCAAAGATATTATGTAATTTCGCGAATGCAAAACTTTGCCAATCTTTCTAAATTACTCTGCACCAATTAATCATTAATTGTATCCCTTTATGGGCTCTACTTAAAACACCTATTTACACCTGTAAATATGTGGTACTAGTAGCTAGAGAAAACGCTACTTTGTTAAAGTAGAAAAAGGTTTGACTAGTCCGTTGGCGTAGTTTGTAGTGGCCCTGCATTCTGTTCCGCGGGTTGCGGGTGCGATTCCCGCCTGAGTCTGGGTGTAATATTTGTATTTATATATGTATTATTTCTATGTATATTTATCAAAAAAAAAAGTTATAACAACTGGCTGTTACCTGTAACACAAGCACTTACCATAGGAACAGACGACCGTGAGTGTATGTTATAAGAAATAAAATAATAAAAAATAAAGGTCACACTTTGTGAATAGGCAGTTACATGTTACACACGATACGATATTTTTCGTAAAACAATTCGAAATTTAAGATTTATTTATTTATTTCAACAATAACTTACTACTATCATTACATGAATGATGAACAGCATTTGCATGTCTTTAAACTTAGCAAGCACTGATTTGATTGCTAAAACTTCTTTTTGTACTATAATTAATTTTCATTCAAAGAGCGAATTATCCTTAGAACGAGAAAAAAAAGGGTGACAAATTTAGTAAAAGTCTCTCGAAATGCGTGAATTTGAAATTAATGTGACGTATTTCATGGACAACTTCTGAAATGTTTCTGGTCCTCATTAATAAAACTAATCTTCTATATATATAAAAGAGATTTCCACCCATTGACTCATCACGATATCTCTGGAACCATGAGGCCTTGAGACTTGAAATTTGGTAGGAATATTCCTTTCGCCAAGTAGAGGTCAGCTAAGATCGGATTTTACAAAATTCCACCCACAAGAGGGGGTTGCGGGGGTTAGTAAAATATATGGCAAAACAACGTTTGCGGGGTCAGCTAGTATCCAAATAAAATACAACTGGGCCATATCTTAATACGACTCTTAAATTGAATATTATCTTGATAAAGGGCTTGACTAAGGTTAAACGAATTACCGTTACAAATTGTCCTCTACTAATTGTACTCCGAATATAATACCGCCTTTGTACATCTTTCTTTATATGTACCAAATTTTGTTTCATTTCTTTATGGTATACAATAAATTCTATTATTATTATCCTACTTATTATTTTTGGAAGTTGCGCTTGTTGCAGCACCGCAGCACAGCACCGCATCACTGGGACATGTGCCGTCCACGTTGCTTTCATATTTCATATCAGGTTGATATTATGGATGTCAAATTTAATCTACATTAATATAATTGTACATTAACTAGGCTATATATTGCATTAAAATTCCTGATATTAAATGTACTATAAATCAATTAATACTAATGATATTACCCGACTCAAGAGCACTTATGGTTTAAATAGTCTGTGGATTCTCATTTATAATTATATTTGTCACCCTCTCCAACTCCTAAAATAGCTAATTTCGTTAACAGAAATGATTCATTATTCATATTGTATTATCATTTATGTTTGTAACTTTATAATAAAAATTTGTTAGTTCTCAATAACGACTTAATAGGTAGGTATGTATAAAGTAAAACTAGGATTGATATAATCTAAAAACTTTCTTTAATTGTTACATTCTAGCTGAATTATGTCATATATGCCTTTTGTGATTAAAACTTCTTAACAATACTGAATAATTTTATTTAACACCTAGAGATATACACATACATAGAAGTTTCAATATGTGAGAGCACTCCAAAAAGTCTTGCTCAAATTTAGGAACAGCCAAGCAAGCAAGATCACGGAAAAATAATACTGCTCTCAAATAGTTTCGTGTCCTTGTGGAAGGTGTCGCTTGCGATGCTTCTGGTGTTGCATGTGTTGTGTATTGTGTTGCGTTTGTTAAATAAATACTCTTTTCAAGCAGTATTGTGTTCCTGTTGGTGAGTAAGGTGCCCAGAGCTCCTGGGGGGGATTGGGGACAGGGTCGGCAACGCGCTTGTGACGCTTCTGGTGTTCTACGGTAGTCACTTACCACCAGGTGAGCCGTACGCTTGTTTGTCGACTTAGTAACATAAAAAAAATGCGTCCATCGACTAAGAAAAACGCTTAAAATCAGGCTGATCATATCTTGGTCGCATAAAAAAAAATTACAAAATAACACTTAAAAAACGTTATAAATACCTAGTACCTGGGTGACCGAGCCTAGCTCGGTATTTTTTTTTCTTTGTTTTTTTTTTCTTTTTTCTCGGTATTTTCATATTTTAATTTTATTTAAAGAATAAATCACGAGTGAAATTTAAAAAAAAAAAAGAAAAAATAATAATCTGGAGAATGAGATTTGAACTCGGGTCAACACGATTCGACACCAGCCGATTTTCTAATTAAGCTATTACAGCTATGTTGACAGTGGTGAAATTAAGCTTCGTATTCTAATGATATTTTTTCATTGCCTAAAAACAGGGATAAAACGACATTTTTTTAAAATGAATCCTAGCTAGATCAATTTTTCGCCCCCGAAATCCCCTACATACTACATTTCACGAAAATCGTTGGAGCCGATTCAGAGATTCAGATTCTATATATATATACAAGAATTGCTCGTTTAATAGTATAAGATAAAATATACATACACGCACGTGAGGGAAATTCTGAAACAGCAGTTGGTACGAGTTTGATAACCTAGGAAATTTCAGCACAACCTTTCACGCCATAGCTATGGTTATCAAGCTTATTATGGCCAGGAACAGTACGGCTACCGGTAACCGCACTATTTCAGTGGGTCGTAAATATGGACAGACGGCTGTTTCTAAATCCTCGGACTTGTCTTTTACATTATATTTGGCAGTAAGCTCGATCGAAATCGAACAATTTTTTTTCTTTTACTTAAGTCTATGCTGCCCGTTATTAGGTCTCGTTTTTTAAAATGGCTGTGTTTGAGTGGATTATACTGCCAAAGTTTCAATTACCAAAGCCTTGTTGGTTTTTTGTCAGAAAGAAATGTGAGAAATATACTAATTGATAATTTAAAGAACTCAGTTTGTCTATTTAAATGAATTTTATTTTGAATTTCAATTTTGTGTTACATTGATATAAATTATCTTAATCATAACTTAAATATATTGCAAAAGAATGTATCTTGATTTAGCAATATTTATATTGAGAAAGATTCATAAATCTAACTTTCCTTATTTTACTGGCAATTAACTTGCAAATTTATTGTACTCATTACGATATAATTAAATAATTTGTTTTACGGTTGAAAGTAATGAAAAACGACGGCGTGGCTTTGTCGTTCTTCGAGCGGAACAGGAATTTATTTAGAAATATTTATCTTATTACGTTGTTAAATTGCCAGTTCCGGTAGCCGCGATCGTCTAGTGGTTAGGAGGTTAGTTAGGTTACTTTGTGACCGTAGTTTTGTAACTCAGGTTCGAATCCAGTACGTCTACCATGAGTTTGCAGAGATGATACACGTTAGCGAGTGTAGTTTTCTATGCGGAAGAAAGATAAAGATATTAGTAACTAATACGCAATATAACGCATTTAAAACTACAAGTCTTATCGAGTGCTCGATAGACTCTATATTAAAATTTAGAAATACTCATAATAGGTATGGTATAGTTAAATATTCCAGTTGCGTTTCTACGTTTACTACTGTAGTTACGTCATGACTGTGCGCTTGTTACAAAACTCATGGTAGACCTACTGGTCACGGCAGCGCAAGCTGTCTCGGCAGAGCTGTCTTTTTAAAGACATATTTATTATTATTTCTTTCGTGTCTTCTCCATTCTATGTAACATTGAGCGAAATCATTTGGGTTACTTTGGCACTGTTAGAAGCCTGAATGCCATCTGAATGAATGAAATGAACCTATTTTTATTGTGATATTATAATTTTCAGATTAGAGTGTACCCAAAAGCTATGTTCATGAAAACACATTATTAAAATTACATCAGAACAGGGAGTTAAATACTAGTTTGTGAATTAATACCACGTAGTTTTGTTTAAAAAATAACATTTTTTTCCTATTGTATTTATTTTAAATCGCACCAAATCGTTAACCATTATATTATTTTTGTAAGAGCACTCATTTTGGATTTACAACATCCAGATGTTTATGGAATAAAATCTCATTTAGACTATCTATGTTTAACAATACAACCAAATAAAGATAGTTTGATCAGCTCATGGACCGTCCTTAATCCCAGTAGACACTATGCTCTATAAACAGAATCTATAAATATCTTTAGGTAATGGTCTTTTATCTAGTAACTGATTTCTCATGTCTCGGCTATTAGGATACATTTTCCTCACAAGTAAAAATGCTTGTAATAAAAAGGTTTGTTTTTTATAGAATGTTTACCTCCACTTATCATTTCGCTTGAATCTCGTCTAATTCATGAGACATTATTCGGCAACTCCTGGGTCTTATCTATGATTTAAAACGATATTCTGTAATATATTTAAAGTGTAAAGTGATTGTGATTTTTATTTTTTATTTGCTTTGATAATTCACAAGTAAACGAACATTTGGGATTTCGGCTTGTTTTCAAATATCAAAATTTATTATTTGTATGTAAATAGGAAAGCTTCTGAATCTGGCATTAAGTTTGAAACTAACAAGATACCGCCTTTTACAAAATTAGTAATACTTTTTTTGTATTTTTTTTGTTTTTGATAATTCAACGTAACTTAAATGACACTTCTGGTAAAAATATCTCCAAACATATATAACTGTAAATAAAAGTTAATCAAATTATTTCGCTTCAATGTCATCGCAAAATCACATTCTTAAATTATATTTTTATACGCTTTTCTAATTTATATGAATATTGTATAGATAAAAGATTTTTAATTAGATTATAATTAAAAATAGTTTTCATTTGATTTAAATAATTCTTGCTTTTACAACCATGGACGATAATTGCCAACTAATAAAATTAAAAACATCGTATTTGTAAAAAGTATATACCTAACCTACATTACGAAAATGGAACTCCGGGTTAGTCTCAGTAAAATATGAAATAGGTATTCGTTAATATGTTTATTATCTGTTGTCTTTACGTGTACATAAAAAATTGCGGTATCTATATTTTATGTCATTGACATTTTTAAGCTTCATTTTAAATTATGATACAATTCAAACACACAAAATAACCGATGACAATTAAAAAAGAATGATTCAAATTGGTACATCCAATCGTAATTTTTTTTTTGAAGCTAGTTAAACAGTATTTATTTACCTATAAGCATAAACTACGTGAAAGCGAGCGTTACTAAGTTCACAAATCTTTGTTATTTATGTAATCTTTTACAAGATCCTATGCTTTAGGAATTTATGACTTTTTATTATAAACTTTAAACTGGTTTAATCGTCAACACTTAAAAATATCAAAATATAGTATATATCATAAAACAGAAATATAACTCAAATACACGTAATAAATAATACAAATTTCGACGCTAACCAGTTACAAAGTTGTAATTTTTTACGACTCTTGGTTTATAGAAGTAATGAAATTAACATATATAAATGTTTAAGAGATGAAGACGAGAGTGAAATAAAATATATTACAGCGAGATTTAATTCACGTTAAGAGTTAAGTTCTCTTGCGCCGTAGCTCGCTAACGTAGAGTTCCATCCAATTTTCTCAGCGTAATTAATACGGCTTTGGCGGTGGGCTTATTTGTCGAATTAAGGCCGCTTTCAATAACTTATCGATCAATAATTTAGTTTACCAGCGATAGATGTTTAACGAAATGCTTATAGATGAGTAAATTAATAATAATTAGTGGTCGCCCAGAGGTCGAAATTCGACAATCATTAAAATTTTAAATTAAAGAAAACAAAATAATTATGACAATAAAAAACCTTCTTTTAAATACCTTTTTAATTTGACTACAGACTTTGACAATTAACAAAATAGTATAATATGCGTGTGTGCGTGTGGTAGTGTGTGTGATGCTTTTTGTTATTAATTTTATGTATATTTTATGTATAATTATGAAAAAATATTAGCATTCCGCACTCCTTCTATATATAAACTATAAGTGTGCGAAATTTCCTACTCCTCCGTCCGCGCAATTTTCGTAAAAAGGGGGTACAAAATTTTTGCTTCACGTATTATATAGATTTACAGTTTTTTTTAAAATAGTGACTGAGGATTTTCTTGCCGATTCTTTTCTGTACTATTTAGTGAAGATTCAAAAGTACTTTTAAACCTTACTTCAATGACAATTTTTTATTCCATTTCATTTGATTTAGAAGGATGTTGGAAAGTAAAAAGGAGAATCATAGGGTAAAAGTAAACTGTTTTTGATTCGACAGCCTGGACGAGCTATAAAGTGCAATAATTTCTATTACGAAAAATAATCTCATCTGATTCTAATATTTTTAGCAAGTTGAAGGAAGTGGCAGTGGGCTTGTCATCTCTGTCGCAGGACTTTATTGTCTTTGGAAGTAGACGTGTCCTGGAGTGTAGACCACGTGTTGGCAAAACGCAGAGTGGACGCTCTTTGGCCCGCTGGACGTCTGCGTAAGATCACTGGTAGAGGCTAGATGAGGATTGCGGAGAACCGCGAGCAGTGGACTACCACAGGCTGATGCGACTCTCATATTAAGTTAAATATTTACTTATTATATTTCAGATCGGATACGGAAACCCATTACCCGACTAATGGACGACTATATACCTATACCTTTCAAGGTGCAATATTTATAAGCAACAGGGGCTCCATTGGAGCAACATTCAGTGTTCATTTGTCTAATCTATATAAATATTTAAAAATGAAACGCCTTAATATGTGTACGAGCGTAATTCCGAATCACTACACCAAAAAAAAAAAACTTCTTTTGTGTGTCGTTTATTGACAGGTTAAGATTTGTACAAAGGAACAAAAAAAAAAATGTTTTCACGGGTTTAAAGTTTACATTGATAATGATTTTCGTGAATATAATAGCGTTTTCAAGTAAATTACTTTTGTTTTATCTGTGTAAAGTAATTTATTTCAAGGTAAAGTAAATATTTTAACGAATTTCGTTGATGTCCATCTTTTTATTAAAAATTTTTTTTATCTGTAATAATTATTTTCACAGTCACGACGCCTTTTTTTCAAAATATGTACGAAAGCTTTAGAATTTATGACTGGAACTTCACTTCACGTTTATAAGAAATTCAATAAATTAGATAAATATTATAAGATAAGATAACACAAGAAACAAGAGAGTTCTTCGAGATTTAGATACAAATAACATCTATTTATATTTGTACAGATAAAAAACAATAAAATAATAATTAATTTATTACCACTGTTAAGTATTCATAAACGATAAATAACAACAGACTTAGTATCCTGAAAAAGTGATTTTCTATACTATGAAAATATAAGAGTGTATATAAAGTTATATTATATAAGTTGTTATTATAACTTTATACACACTCTAGTTAATTATAAAATAGTAAAACGATTTTTTACGCAGACTTACTTTTTTCACATCACTTATGTAACTTTAAAATAAAATGTTGATATTCATACCTACTATAATATTTAGCGCTGTTTTGGCGTAAATTTAAATATAAAAGATTGAACGCGAGTAGCTGCCTCGCTGTTATAAAGCATAAATAAAAAGCGTAATGAGAATTTTTACTACAAAATTACCATAATAATTTAGATATTACGCACAAATCCACTGCGATAGTATTGTTTCCATAACTTAAATAAATAACTAATTACTATAACTGCTATTGTACTTATTATGGCTACCACTACGAACCGTAGATTGATATAAAAAGTTAATATTAATTTTGTAAAATGTAGCTAAATGATGTTATAGCATATCTGTAGGTAATTGCTTGGTAATTCTTGCAGAAAAATGAAAAATGTCTTTATGCCATACGTTACCACTCTGTCCCCTTAGTCTTTTGTCTGCCTCGTTCCCCTCTTACTTCTCTTCAACACTGTAATTAACGCCGTTGGATATAGGTACTAGAGCGTGCAAGGGTTTTGTGGTTGTCCTTAACATCAGGTGAGACGAGACGAGTCGCCTTATTCATTTAGCTTTACAAAAAGAAAAAAATAAAAGGTTCTCATTAAATAGTATATCTCAATGACGAAGTCTGAATGTAAAAAGAAAAACTGTAAAAAGCCTTCGTACGTAGAGTTTAGTATTAAACTCCTATCTATACTAATATAATAAAGCTGAAGAGTTTGTTTGTTTGTTGGTTTGTTTGAACGCGCTAATCTCAGGATCTACTGGTCCGATTTGAAAAATTCTTTCAGTGTTAGATAGCCCATTTATCGAGGAAGGCTATAGGCTATATATCATCACGCTAAGACCAATAGGAGTGGAGTCCACGCCGACGAAGTCGCGCGCAAAAGCTAGTATAAAAAAAAGAAATTTTTGCTTTGCTTGTCAGTTGGAAAGCGAAATTATATGATTTTGTACTTATTTTGTAATTTCTAATATTTTCTTCAGATAGACCCTTTATTACTTAAAAATAATGAAAGTTGAAAAAGAGCAATTATCTAGGATAAAAGCAGACGTCGAGGCAGCATAATATCTTACTATTTTGGACCTTATGTCTCGATAATAAGAGCTGTGGGCCTCAATTATTTTTTCTTAAAAACACAGATCTGACAAAGGATCCATCGAAGTACGAAGGTGGTCTTTGTTCGTGGCACCTTTGAACTTCGCTTGTTTTAGAATGGTAGTTCCTTTGGTGCTAATGAACAAGCCTTTCTAGTAAAACGTGAAAAAATCACGATGTAAGAGCATATTTTTCATATAATACATCAGTTTTCAAATTTTTTAACCTAAGGTCAATTAAAAAATAGTAATTATAGGTACAGGTGGTGTTTAAATCTTAATCAGTCTAAAATGCAAAGCTTATGTAGTTTCGCTTTTTAGAATTTATAAATTATTTTTTTCCCTTATGTTTTTTGTACAAAAAAAATATAGTTCTTGGTGAACATAATTATAAATCCCTCTCCTACATGGGGAAGAGGCCTATGCCCAACAGTGGGATGTTACAGGCTGAATCGATCGTCGAACAAAATTAACGGAAAAAAATTGCGTGCGTAAAAAAAACCTAAGTGAAAAAAAAAAAAAAAAAAAACCAACGTCACGCGGTGTTCCCAAGCGGTCACCCATCCAAGTACTGACAGTCCCTGATGATGAGGGGTAAAATTTGAGCGACTGGTAACGCAGCAGGCGTTACCGGTCGCTCAAATTTTACCCCTTATGCGCCTAAAGAAGTTTCACTTCAAAAACTAAACAGACTAAATTTATCTATTTTTCCTCAATGTATTTATTTGTAATTGACAATATACCTACCTCTTCTTATCTCAACTTTAATCAATAGAATTTTGTTTCAAAAATTTTCATTTAAATAATAATTCATAAAGAAATATTTTCGAAATACCCTCATTTTTGACGGGTAACTTTTAAAGCAACGGATCCGTTTGTCCGACCTTTATCCGTTTACGGATGAGCTGACACGTCGGGTTTATCATTGTATCTTCGTGATAACAAGCGGGTAGCAAAAATTTTAAGCCGACATAACATGTAAAATATTTTTGGGATTTCAAAGAAAAATTTTCAGAGAAGGATGTTCAAATATAATGACAATGTATGTAATACAATCGACAAGAGTTTTTATGAGCTAATCCTATTTTTATTTATTTAGATATTTGCTTTATTTTGCTTGACAAAGATTCGAAAATGTTTTGTTAAATATGCTAAAATGAAAGTTACATAGTTTTTAAATTGATTGATAAACACATATTTTCAGCACATTTGTAAATTACCAATAACTCCAAGTGGACTATTTGCTCTATCCAGATCACTATGGTTATAACGACATAGTAATTGCTCTAAATTGATAATCCTTTGTACCAATAGGATTTTAGAAGTAAATACCTACCTGTTAATTATTTTTATTAGAATGATTGTCTATACCTACATCTATACAAATAAATAAAATTGAAATGTCCGTTTGTAATATTAAAATAACCGCTTTTTACTAACTGCATATGGATGTACACACGGTACTTAAGCAATAAATAAAACGGTACATAAAAATTACAATATTTACAATTTTTGTCTGTCTGTTTGTTCCGGATAATCTCCGAAACGGCTGGACCCATTTTGACGGGAGTTTCACTGGCAGATAGCTGGTGTAATAAGGAGTAACTTAGGCTACTTTTATTTTAGAAATTAATTTATTTTATTACTCTGCGAAATGAACAATAAACTTTTGTTGATTTCCACGTGGACAAAGTCGCGGGTACAGCTAGTATTTAATAAAACGCTAATATTGACTTTGAGGCAATTTTAAAGCTGACAAGAAACGTATTGGTGTGTACGATATTATGTTTAAAGAAATTAATATTATTTTCAGTATTTTTAAATGTTTCGTCATTAAGTATTAACAAAAATGATAATTATTTCGTTTTCCATAAAAATCATAGTGTTAAAGTGCTAAAGTGTATTTAAATTTGTGTATATATAAGCTAGCATATATTTCATTGATACATACAATCCTAACACATAAATCCTTAAAAATAACCTAATCAATACAAAACCATATGAAACAATGCATTTCTAAAACTGTATGAGTTTTTAAACCCTCATAACTACTTCAAAGGATAGCTTAAATTCCACGTCAAGTTGACTAAGCTTTGGACTAACATGATTTTCCAATTACCATAACACGACGCTGCGACTCGACCCGTCTGGGAACAAGTGAAGCATTGATTGCATTCTTTTAAAGTAACTCTTCTACCAAACAATTTTTTCAATTTTTAAATCCAATCGAATACTAATTATTATCGAAATTTTATGATTTTTATAAATACAAAATTGTAAAATAGTTCTGGAATTATTACCGATATGTTATAAATGCGTTCTAAATGGATATTTATTATAATTATATAGTTTGCGATATTTGTTCGGACTGCACATTTGAGTAAAATGTTTAATTTGTAAAAAAAAAATATGGTAATAGAGCTTGATGTTATTTCGTTAGATAAGAAATGTTGAGATCTGTCAATTCTTTACCAATATTTAACTGCGTGTACTGTTGGATGTGTTAATTTTTTAATCTGTAATGTGACATTCTTAAAACGTATGTAAGAAATTAAATTAATTGGCTTGTTAATTTGTTCACATAAAGTTTACATACAAGTACTTTTATTAGTTATTAATTATACATACATACTTAAATATTATCATAAATTTACTGTTAAACATTGTCTAAACATAATTACTAACCTTTGTTTAATAAGATTAATAACAACGTGACGGCACGTTATTCCCCAGTAACTGCCGGAACTCACATATTTCCGCGATAATACAAAAATGTACGGAGGAAAATGCGAAAAGTTCACCTGAACCATTTATCGTTTCCAACATCTCAATAAAGCCGTTAACGACGTTCTGTTATAAATCGATTTTGTGTACCCGTTGCCTGTTGCAGGCATCGGAAAATGTTACAAGTTTTATTATAAAGTATACTAGTTTTTTGCGCGTGGTTTCGGCCGCGTGCATTACACGATTTTAGCTGTTGAGACGTCCAAAACTTTATTCAAAAACGCTTCAAAGGCACATTTAAATCGTTACAAACTAACATTATATTCAAGTTGAAATATACTACGATTACTACGAAATAATTATACTATGATTCAACAGTTAGATAATTTTATATAAAAGGCGTGTGACTGCGGTCTTTCAGATCCTGTTAATAATGCTGTTGCAGATACTGCTACCGCGTGAAAAAAAATCCTTGCCCATTTTTATCTTTGACTTTGTCTAAATAGACTAGCTACTTTACACTTAAAGCGGCTGAAGGCTCCCGCAGGGGTTTAGTACGGTATTAGCACCCCAAGGGCTGAGTCCGACATACGGTCTAGGTCTGCCTACCCGAGGCGTCCTGGATATCATACGTAAATAGGTTCCCCTGCTATATAAAAAAAGACGAGCTACTTTGATAGACTTATTCCGCATGATACCTTGTCTGAGCACGTAAATACTCCTTTAACTTATAATGAAACACATTCTACGAGGAAACTGATTCGTTCCAATACGCAGGTTTTAGTTCCGTTGTCTCCTGGTGAAAAAAAAATTAGAATCAGTCTAGTAGTATTTGATTTCGTCCATTGTAAAAAAAGAAAAAAATATATTTTCTCTTTATAATATCAGTATATCAGGACTGTCAACGACAAGCAATTACTTGTTACTCTTTCTGTTTTCATTCTTAATTAATAGCTTGATAGGATTTCAAGTCAAACTTTACAAGATAATAAAAAAAATAACGAATCTTAATAGAAACCGTTTTGTAATATTTTAACGTAAAAAAAAAAAATGTTAATTTTTAATTTACTTCAGCGTCTGTTTTGAGCTGCTTTACTTTATATATATCTTTAAAATTATAAATAAACACTTCAACACTTCGCAAAATGTCTTCTGCCTAGAAATTTTCTTGACAATTCCGAACTTTTTTTTCAAGCATTTAATTCAAAAATCAATTTTTGGGTTAAATCCTTAATTTAAAATTTGTGATACTACAATTTTAGTACCCTTTCATAAGCTGAAAAGAAAAAAATCCTAATAAAATATTTATAGAGTAATATAAAAAAAATTTCGTCTCTAATAAAAGCAATTTCTACCTCTCATAAACAATTTAACGTCCCTTAGGACATCGAAGACTTTACAAGATAACATTAAAGCCTTTATCTAATCTGTTATACAATATTTTTATTTAATAAAAAATAGTATTCCTTATTTTATTCAATTTAAAATACTGTAAGAAGTACTTCCTTTCGTTCATAGATACATTTCTTACAAAAATTTCTTATATTTTTCTGAGCTATCGAATAAATATAGTCTGTATAACATCAACGGAGCGAGTTTTATTATTACCACTTCTTAATGAGAGGACGATGAATAAACTTTTCCCATAACAAGCAGTAACGACGCTCCGATATTCTCCGTCCAGTTCTTGAAGACCCTTCACCTCTTTAGCGTTTCTTACAAAATATATTATTTGTAAGAAGACGGAATAGATCTTTGAATTTTGTTGAAAATGTTTTTTTTTTCGAATATTTTTTTTATTGCTCGATCACGCTAGGAAGTTAAAGATAACTTTTATATCAAAGATTAGCTCGGGATGTTTATTTATAACTGATTAAATGTTGAGATCTGTTCGGAGTTTTAAAAGAAACGTAAGACTTAATAAAGCATACCTAATCAGGAATTATAAACTGCATATTTCTGTTTACAGTAGCTCTTGTTCTAAGGTTTTATTATTTAAAACGTTCATACTACTCTTATATAGATCGTTTACAATGCAAAGCTTTTGTTATATCGTCGACCTTAGGAAACGTACAATCTTTTTACAAAATATTATAGAATGACCATATGGAGTAAGTGTGTGAAAGAATAATTGGTTTCTTAAAACGTAGGTAATAGTGATAGAAGGCCTGAAGTCGAAATTTTTCAAAATGATTTTGTGATAAAACGAAAATACATCAAAAGCATTAAAAAATTATCGTCGAAAACGGTGTTGTTAATAATTACGAGCAGAAAATTACATATAGGTACATACTTAGTAATTTAAAGTATCGAAAATTAGCTTTGATTTCCATTGTTTTTTTACCTGATATAATAAAAGCGTTTATTATTTTATTGAAAGCTTAAAAAAGGAAACTATATTAAACTGTTTTTCAGATAATTAATTATTGTACAAACTTTGTTGAGTGGAGTTAAAAATAAACTAGCCAACATGTAATTAAAAACACATTAATTCTTTAGAACATACATACATTGCAAAGTTAAAATATAAAACACACGCAGATCAAAAAGGTCCAACCGTTTTTAACTCGAGCAAGGGACAAAAAAGGTTTTCTATTTCTATATCAAGAACCAAAAAGGTTTTATATCAACGAAAACTTTACTAGTTGAGGTCTCGATAATATAAATGATATTCAAACGTTGAATCATTGGAGCGTAAATCGAACCCTTTATTGCACACGTGGGTATTTATAAACTTTGTTCATTAATGTTGATAAATAAGTTTGTCATACTTAAATATAAATAGTAAGTTACTTTGTAACTAGTTTCAAGTCGTGGTTTTGCTTGTGCGGTTTGTGAACATGTAAAATAGATTATTTACGATCTATTCAAATGATTATGAATAATTTTTTTTTAAATCAATACACAAACTGTTGTACAGTCAATTTTGTATACATAATCAAAGACAAATTTATTAACTTATATGTGTGATTTTGTCATTACTTTTTATATATAAATAAAAATAAGGTAAATAAATGTAGAAAACTGTGTTTTATGTAATTACCTGTTACATTCTTATAAATATAGTCATTATTTTTAAATCTCCGACGCTCATAAAGAACAATAGCTACACTTACAAAACGTGTAAAAAGGTCAAAATTATGTACAAAGAGAGGCAGAATAGAAACCACTATTTCAAACATTTCATGACCACTTTTATTCATTTTAAATAAAATGTAGGCTTTATTAATGAAAGGTGAAAATAAAATGTATTGCTAAGAATAAACATTCACAAGAGTTTACAAAAAAGTCGTTATATTTAATTTTTTTTTGCCCTTAAGAAACTATAAATTATATATTATATATATATTTTTCTATATTATACATATTTGTGCAAATAATGGACCAGCGCTCTTGTCACCACTGCAGACTATAAGACGAGGAATATGAGAATATGAATGTTTTTATATATATAGAGTCATTCCACGTCAAACCAACCAATAAAAAAATGTTTTCAACCTGACCCTTTCAGATTTGACTGAAACTTTGTTTATTTATACTCTCTGACACCCTGAACTCAAATATAGTTTTCAAAAAATTTAATCCCTGATAGTTTTTTAGTTATAAAATTTTTTAAATCACAAAATCCGCGTTTTTTGACGTGCACTAAAATCTAAAATCTGCAATAACTTTGGTTCTATTAGAGATAGAGAGCTGAATGATAGCTCATTTTAAAGAGGGTTTAATGGGATTCAATGTGATACCCAACTTGAACACATTAATGTACAAAATATTTTTTGAGTAAAACTCAAAAATCGTTTTTGAAAAATCTTTGTGTTGGTGTTTTTTAATTTTTTTCAAATTTATATATGTTTTTATGTATAATATTGTGAGTACACCATAAAAATTTCAGAGTGGGACCATGATGGGATCGGGAGATATATTAAAAATACATCACTGAAGTACCTTTCACAAAATTTTCAGTGCTAATAGCCTGGTTCTGATACATAGGCTATATGAAACAAAACTTTGGAAATGAAATACAAAGATATTTCTTTATTTTTAACCGACTTCCAAAAAAGGAGGAGGTTTTCAATTCGATTGTATTTTTTTTAATGGATGTTACTTCAGAACTTGACTGGGTGAACCGATTTCGATAACAAATATTTTAATAGAAAGGTGGAGCGTGTCATTTGGTCCCATTTAAATTTATTTGAGATCTAAGAAGTACTTTTCGAGTTATATCTAACAATACGTTTTTACTTGACTATTTTTTCGTCGACCTGCGTTGTGTTATACCGTATAAGATTTTACTGGGTGTACCGATTTTGATGATTTTTGATTTAATCGAAAGTTGATGTTTATCATGTGGTCACATTTAAAAATCATCGAGATCTGATTACAACTTTTTGAGTAATCGTTGATAACGCGTAATTACTTGAATATTTTTTCATCTACCTACGTTGTATGACTTTTCAATAAATATAATGTGTAATATATTTACAACACATTATTTTTATATTTAAAACATAAGAATTAGGCCTGCATAACTTAAATTATTCAACATTAAATTGAAATAAAAAAAATTGTGATACTTCAGTGATGTATTTTTAACATATCTCCCGATCCCATCATGGTCCCACTCTGAAATTTTTATGGTGTACTCACAAAATTATACATAAAAACATATATAAATTTGAAAAAAATTAAAAAACACCAACACAAAGATTTTTCAAAAACGATTTTTGAGTTTTACTCAAAAATTATTTTGTACATTAATGTGTTCAAATTGGGTATCACATTAAATCCCATTAAACCCTCTTTAAAATGAGCTATCATTCAGCTCTCTATCTCTAATAGAACCAAAGTTATTGCAGATTTTAGATTTTAGTGCACGTCAAAAAACGCGGATTTTGTGATTTTTAAAAATTTATATCTAAAAAACTATCAGGGATTAAATTTTTTGAAAACTATATTTGAGTTCAGGATATCAGAGAGTATAAATAAACAAAGTTTCAGCCAAATCTGAAAGGGTCAGGTTGAGTGCCTCGTTGGTTTGACATGGAATGACTCTATAATTAAAATACATTTTAATTTTAGGAACATTAAAGGAATGTGTATCATAATTATAAGTTGGTAACGACGCGTTGGCGTAACGGTCACAGCACTGGTTTGTGGCTGTTGCGCTGGCGGTAGCCGGTTCGAACCCCACACATCATGAAAAATTGTTTTGGCCATACTGATGTTTGTCGTGGTTTGGGTGTTACTTAGTTCATTTTTCCCCATGTAGGAGAAGGATTAGAGCTTAATCCACCACGCTGCTCCAATGAGGGTTGGCTGATATATTTTCTACTATGAGTAACGATCGCTATCAGGTGTACATGATAACAACCGGGGCCGAAGGCGTAACGTTTTCTCCGAGGCACGGTGGGGAGACCCACAAGGACTAACAACCAAACCGGAAATAAATATTTGTATAAACAGAAATATCCACTCCGAGCGGGAATCGAACCCGCGACCGTCCGTGACACGCACCATTACACCAGAGTGGTCGTCGGTATATTATATTAAAAAGTTTAGCTAAGTTAGTAAATTAATCTCGAGACACGTTTGTTTTTCAATCTTGCGAGTCGCGACAAATTAAAATACTTATACAAATCGTTACGAATTTTATTTAAGTTAGATGAAAATAAATAATATACAAAAAATAGTACAGTATAATATTTTAAATTTCATCCCACTTTGCATTATTTTCCCATAAAATAACATACAAAATTTCAAGGAAAACGAAAATATGACCACTTTCGAAACCCTTACAAAGGGACCACTTATCTCGGGTGAGCTCATAAGCAGATACCAAACCGCTTCGAATCTAAAATTAAGATAGGGATAAGCATACGAAATCCTGTTAACATTGGTTATAGCGCTTTTCACTCTCTCATAAGATGCTATAGAAACAATGTTACTGTAAGGTTTCTTTTATAAGAAAAAAAATTACTAATATTGTACCACTAATTATTATTTTTTTATAAATGTAACTAGTGTACTGTGCAGATCAGTGGCTATCAAATTAAACACGTCCGAAGGCTTGAAAATATACTTTATTACTACTGTAATAAATGGATTACATACTGTTATATCATAGGGACACTACACGCCCCATAAAATGAAAAAAAAAAAAAAATTATACTAAGGTTACATTTTTTTTTTCTTAAATTAACAATACAATGTAAATAATAATTTGTTTTATAATAAAATATTAGGATTTACACATAACAACGAATAAATTTATATAATATCAAGTGTAGTAAAGTTTTGTACGATTTTTATGTAAAATTTCTTCTTTACCATTTTTCAGAATTTTCACATTTGCTGACATGTCTTCTAAAACTTTATAAGGTCCCGAATAAATTGGACTAGTTAATTTATTTCCTGTTACATTCTTAACTAAGATTAAATCATCTTTATTATAAGTTACAGGATTTACATATTTATCAAAAATACACTTTCTATGCTGTTTGCTTCCAATTAAATTTTGCCTAGCATCACATTGAGATTTTTGCAAACGATATTTCAATTCTTTAGGATAATTATCTACATTATACAAAGGTTCTATTAAATTAGTATTCAATAAATTGCTCGGTAAATTACATTTTTTGCCAAAAACAAGTTCATAAGGTGTATACTTTGTTTCACTATGTACTGTTGTATTGAACGAAAAACACCAATATTGTAACCAATGACTCCAACGTCTAGAATTGTTATCTGTTTGAATTCTCAAAAAAGAGTTAAGAGATTTATGAGTATTTTCCAAAGATCCTAAAGATTCGTGGTGATATGCAGTTGATGAAATATGTATGATATGCAACAACTTGCATACCTCTTTCATAGTACTACTCATAAATTCAGTACCACGATCACTTCCAATTTCTCGTGGTACCCCATACCTAAGAATGAAATTTTCTACAAAAGCTCTAGCTACACTAACACTGTCCTTAGTTTCTAAAGGATAAGCTTCTACGTATTTGCTTAATTCGCATTGAACCGTTAATATGTATGAAAAATTATCATAGTCTTTCTCTAATGGTCCAACGATATCTAAATAAATTTTATCAAAAGCGCTTTTAGCTGTTGTTGTTATTTCCATAGGTTGTTTAGTTGGTAAGGAGTGCTTTTGCTTTTGACAGCTATCGCATCTTCTTACGAACTTTTTAACATCATCACACATGTTTGGCCAAAAATAATATCGTTTAATATTATTTAGCATGCGCCTAACGCCTGCATGTCCACTTGTGGGTAGTAAATGAAAATCATTTAAAATAACTCTTCTATCGTTGACGTCATCTATTCTCATTACTCCATTAATAACACAAAGTCTTGGTCCGGACCACTTTGGATTATTATTTATTTCTTTGGTTAACCATTCAATCAATAGATTGTTTTTATTATTTTTCACAATATACAACTCGTCAACATTTATTTTTTTACAAAATGACTCTAAGCCCCTCACGAATGCGGCTCGCGCAGAACATGATCGGGTGTCTACATCGCTATAAATTGTATACTTCGATGGTAAATATAAAAATTGTTTATCTTGTATACATACATCATCATGACAACTAGCTTTATATTTTTCGTATCTAAATTCGACTCCCAAGTTTGGTTTTTTAAGCAATTCCACGACATTAGGGTGATCAATCCTGCAATCTGTGGAATTGTTATCGACCAAATCGGTATCTTTACATTCATCGCCTTGCATTCTCCTCATCCGTCTAGTCATTACAGACGCGATATTCATCTCTTTCAACTCATCTGATGTCACAACTATGCGAGATAATGCGTCTGCAGCCACATTATTCGCTCCTTTCACGTACTCTATCTTATAATCATACTCTTCTAAACTCAGCCTAAATTTTAATAACCGACTGCTGGGACTATTGATATTAAACAAATATACTAAAGGTCTGTGATCAGTCCTAATAGTAAAATTTTTACCAAATAAATAGGGTCTGAAGTAACGTACTGACCATACTATAGACAACAATTCTTTCTCTATTGTGGGATAGTTAATTTCAGATTTGTTAAGTGTGCGACTTGCATATGCAATAGGTAGATTATTTTTATTACATAACATTGAACCGATTGCTACCCCAGAAGCGTCAGTGTGTAAAATAAATTCGTTATCCTTTGAAAACTCTGGGTATTGTAATATGGGTGGGGATGCAAGACAATTTTTAAGTTTTAAAAATGAGTTGTCACATTCATCCGTCCATACAAACTCAACTCCTTTACGACTTAATTTATTAAGTGGTATGGTGATTTCAGCAAAATTAGGGATAAATTTTCTATAATAGTTGGCAAAGGCCACAAACCGCTTTACCTCATCACTATTACATGGCCTAGGATAATTTTTTATTACTCTTGTTTTTTCAGGGTCAGGACTTACACCTTTCGCCGAAACTACATGTCCTAAGTACAATAGCTCTTTTTTTAAGAAAACACATTTTTGTGGATTTAGCTTTAGATTTACCTTCCGTAGTCTTTCTAAAATATCTATTAAATTTTTGTTATGTTGACCTATATTTCGGCCAAAACATACAAGGTCATCCAGGTATATAAGACATTTTTCATAGTTTAATCCAGACATTGCTACTGTCATTGCTCGACTAAACGCACTAGGACTAGTTTTTAGACCCATTGGCAATCTTTTTAATTGATATTGTTTATCGGTTGTGAATGCGGTTACCTTTCGACTATCTGGATGAAGGCCAAGTTGATAATAAGACTGTGTTAAATCGAGATGACTAAAATATACGGAACCGGATAAAGCGTCTAATATATCATTGATATTTGGCAAAGGAAATTTGTCGTCTTGTATTCTTTCATTCAACTTTCGATAATCAATTACTATGCGCCACTTCTTATCGCCTAAAGTCTCACTTTTTTTCGGTACAAGAAGAAGGGGACTAGACCATTCACTTTGACTTTCTTCTATTATATCCTCTTCCAACATTTTACTAATCTGACGATCTACTATGGGTTTTAATGATTTTGGTATCCTATACGGTTTACTATAGACTGGCATTACATTGTCTTTAAGATGTATAGACTGATTGTATATATTAGTTACTCCTAACTTATCTCCATCAATATAAAATACATCTGAATACTTCGCGCATATATTCTCAATAGATATTCTTTCCTCCTCATTTAAATGATTTAATTCTAATAAGTTGAATAATTTCATTACTCGATTCGCGTTAATTAAGTTTGGTCTAAAAGAACAAATTTCATAATTACTTAATAAATCAAATGTTGGTGTAAAAAAACT
Source organism: Melitaea athalia (assembly GCA_905220545.2). Taxonomy (NCBI): domain Eukaryota; kingdom Metazoa; phylum Arthropoda; class Insecta; order Lepidoptera; family Nymphalidae; genus Melitaea; species Melitaea athalia. The sequence goes on from HG992179.1 coordinate 4,829,847, forward strand.
TAATTTTACTACGTCATCTCTAGTGTTTAAAATTTTTAACGGTATTTTTCCCTGTTTAGGCGTTACTAATGTACTAGCTAAATAAATTCCATCGCATAATTCTTGCGGTAATATTACGCAATCCTGGTTTATATCTGTGTCAATATAATGCAAGGATTCACATCGAGGTGATAGTATTAAATAATTGTTAAAACCAATTTGACCCATCTGTAAATTTAAAACAGTAGTTCCGATATCTGTGCTAAGTAATAAGGTATTTAATTCAAAATTTAAAATACAGTTATATTTACTTAAAAAATCTTGACCTAGGATTCCGTCGGTTCGACAGGGTAGATTTTCAAATACGTAAAATTTATGCGTTAATTCAATATCATTTACTTTTAACTTTAAATAAACATATCCCTTGGAATGTATGTTGCCACCTATACCTCTGATACAAATTTTCTCTATTTGGAATGGAATGTTAAGCGCGATCAAATTCTCATACTTCACCGCGGACAATGAGGCGCCGGTGTCAATTAACCAACTCTGAGGAACGTCTAATACGCTCATAGTAACAGAGTTAATATTGTTACATATTACGTTATTTTTGTTATGCACGAAAAAAATGATCAGTTTTAATGTTATTGCAGTTATTTTCCTGAGGGGTTTCCTCAGCCGATTGAATAGTATTCATATGATTTTGACGACCTTGAACCCTATGGCCTCGATTAAAAGTATTTGTATTGCTACGGTTCCCGCGACGAGAATATGAACGACCCCTATTGTTAGTACGAGTACTATGACGTGAAAAATTTGTTACCGTACCTCTACCGCGAACTGTAGCCAACGCCGTTGAAGATGTATCGGGGCGTCTGTTATAACTGTTAAAATATCTCTGTCTATAACCACGACTATTGTGGTTATTATAAACTGATGACCTACCTCTTGTGTGTCCATAACTCATAACTGTTCCTTCTGGCTGCGATGATAATTCCTCGTCCATTGCGCCTCTAATTGCGTCTTGTAATGTGACATAATTTCGCGCCGCTATAATAGTACTAATTCGACTATTTCGCAGGCCGTCCGAAAATCTTTTAATAGCATTTTTCTCATTAATAGTTTTCAAAATTTTGTATTTCTGTGAATCGCCGTCGGCCTGAGAAATAGTTAAATCAACAAACATAGATTCAATATCCTTACCAAAGTCTTCTATAGTCCTCCCGCCTTGTTTTGCTCGCTGCAACTGCGATTGGATCGCAGTATCAGACTTTTTTGGTAGTAAAAAAGACTTCATATCCTTTATCAAGTCTGAAATTGATGTATAATTTTGACACATTCGTAGCTTAGCACTCTCTGACAGCCTAGACTTTAAAATAAAAGTTATTAGGGAGGTTTTTCCGCTTTCATCAATCATACCCGAATACATTTCGATATTACTAATTATACCCCGTCCGGCGACTAATGATCTTTTTGACACTTCAAGAAATTTTGACATTAGTGACTGCCTCACACGTTAGTTATTCGATTCGAAATAATAATCGATTTTATTTAAGAAGAACTTTCAATCGATTTAATTAAATACATTTAGTTTAAAAATATTATTTATTTATGCGTTTATTAGTTTTTTTAATTATAAATGCAATATATAAATAATAAATAAATGAATTAACAGAGTTATTGCTCTTTATTCTTGGTTTGCAATTAAATTTCAAGATTTCGACTTAATTCCTTGCAAGTAATCAATCTTGGGGTCATAGATACTATTTTTATTTCCTTTTTTGTATTAAATTTATAGAAACAACTAGCTGTACCCGCGACTTCGTCCGCGTGGAATTTAACAAAAAAGTTAAAAAAAAGTTCGATAAAATGATCTTTGATATTCTTTGATTTCCTTTATTAGCATGAGCAGGCGGTCGAGCGATGCGGGGCAGAGGGTATGGACTCGCCCGCGCCCGCGCCGCCCGTAGGCATCTCAAGGAAAGAACGCTAGCTCGCCGAGCATTAAATGTTTCGCTGCTAATTACTTCTAACGATGATATCTCAAAAACTATTTATCTAATTGATATAGTGTAAAGAGCAATTTTAATCTGCATTAAATGCCTAAGCTAAATATCATATTAATTTGGATAAGGATTAATACTGAACTAAAGAAAATATCTTTAAAAATAACCTAATGTTTTTAATTAAAAATTTGAACATAAAAGTGGTTATTGTAAGTCAACCCTAAGAGATAGAGATATGCTATCGCGGACTTTTTTGTAGCATTTTTATAGATTTTGAATTCGCTAGTACATTATACAACTATATCTTTGCTAGTTTACGCAGCGTTCGCGTGGAAAGCTCCCCGTTGGCGAGATTTTTTACGACTTCTTCAACGTTTATCGCCGTATTTCTGCTAATTTACATTCAAACATAAAAAATTATATACCTAAACCTTCCTCAAGAATCACTCTTTCTATTGTTGAAAACCGTATAAAAATCCGTAGCGTAGTTTTCGAGTTTATCGCGTTCAGACAGGAGGACAGACAGACAGACAGGAGGACAGAAAGACGCGGCCGGGGGACTTATTTTTATAATAAGTATAGATGTTGCAGTCAAAACTCTTAATCAGTCAAAAGTAGTTTTGACTGCAAAAAATCAGTCAAAAGTACTTTTGACTAGACAAGTTGGTCAAAAGTGGTTTTGACAAAAATAACAGTTAAAAGTACTTTTACCCAATGGAGCTGGTTAAAAGTACTTTTGACTAAATGATTCCGTCAAAAGTGGTTTTGACTGGTTGTATCAGTCAAAACTCTTAAAAAGTAAGGTGGTCGCGGCATATTTTTGTCACAGAAACAATAAAAAAAATAACCCTAACCTATCTAATTTCAATATTAGACTGTTTATCGGCATATTTTTGTCACAGAAACAAAAAAAAAATAACCCTAACCTATCTAATTTAAATATTAGACTGTTTATCGGCATATTTTTGTCACAGAAACAATAAAAAAATAACCCTAACCTATCTAATTTCAATATTAGACTGTTTATCGGCATATTTTTGTCACAGAAACAAAAAAAAATAACCCTAACCTATCTAATTTCAATATTAGACTGTTTATCGGCATATTTTTGTCACAGAAACAAAAAAAAATAACCCTAACCTATCTAATTTCAATATTAGACTGTTTATCGGCATATTTTTGTCACAGAAACAAAAAAAAAATAACCCTAACCTATCTAATTTCAATATTAGACTGTTTATCGGCATATTTTTGTCACAGAAACAAAAAAAAATAACCCTAACCTATCTAATTTGCAGTTAAAACTAAACTAGTTAAGAGTTAATAGAGTTTAAGAGTTAATAGTGCTTTTGACTGACGCTTTTTTGCAGTCAAAACTACTTTTGACGGAGATCGTCAGTCAAAAGTACTTTTAACCGCAAATTTGCAGTCAAAAGTACTAATAACCAATAATTTTCAGTCAAAACCACTTTTGACCAACTTGTCTAGTCAAAAGTACTTTTGACTGATTTCGCTAGTCAATAGTACTTTTGACTGACTAAGAGTTTTGACTGTGACATAGATAATCACATGACGTAAAATTATTTTTGGGGCCGTTCAAGTATTACGTAACGCTAATTAGGGGGGAGGGGGGGTCTTGTAAAACGTTACGGTGCGTTACATGGGAGGGAGGGGGGGGTCAAAAATCTTCAAATTTTGCGTTACGTAATACTTGAACGCCCCCTTTATCATATGATCGATTTATTATCGATTTATTATTTCAAGAACTGTTTCATAGTCTGTGGTTGTTTGTTATGCACAGGGTAATTCACTCAATCAATCAAATCGTCAATAAAGTGTGACATTACAGTAGAATTTTAGTACGTTATTCCGAAAAAAAAAACAACTGTAATTTATAGGCGTGGGCTGTCAAAAAGATCATTAGTCGCCGGACGGGGTATAATTGCTTTGTGACGTTTTCGTCACCTGTCATAACTGGCAGCAAAGATATTGCAGTTTTTAAATCAAATTTTTCCATGTTGTTAGAGGTGTTTTTACATTCAACGACAGTGCAATCAGTAGAAATTGAACACAGTTCCTTTATTCTAAGAAAAATATGGTTTATTTGTCCATATGTTAACTCTATATCTTTTAAATCAGAGGATTTAATTTCCTCCTTAGTTACGCCCTCTTTTATATTCTTAACAATACACAAAAAATAATCATATAACTCATGGGCCTTCTTATATTTACCACTTATATCCTGTGTCGACCTCCGGGAAGGTCCTAATTTAATAAGATAATTTTTAATTGACTTAAGTTCATTTAAAATTCGATCAAGTTCTTGAGCCATTAACAATCAATAATATATTATTATATCATAATGCTATATATCATAATGGTATATATTAATGGTATTATCATAATGTTATTTATATAAACACAAACTAGTTTTAAACAAATAAACTAAATAAAATAAAGATTACAGTCCACTAAATATTTTCATACCTCCATATGCGCACTGAACTACACATTATAAAATATAGCTACACATTATATATAAATGTGCTTTTATATGTATTACGCACTATATATTGAAAAAAAAAATATTAAAAAAATGCACTTCACAAATTCACTATTCACTTGCTGCTTGCTGGGTCCGCTGGGCTGGGTCAAAAGCTCGCATACATGGGACGTTCCGGTCTTGTCTACCAAAATTCCTCGAACTTCTAAACGTCGTTGTAAATAATTCTTGTCTTATCCATCGCGTATGGCATTTTTTATATAATTTGTAAATGTAGTAAATTAATATAATGCCACTCAAAATAGTTAAAATAGTTAAAATGATGGTATGGTACCCCAAATTCCAGTGCAACATTTGTACATCGTTTCCACTATTTGAGTTAGAACCGGCTGCGTTCTGGTTTAGAAACACTTCTTCTTTATTCTGGGTTGATTGGCACATTTTTAATTAAATATTTTTTGCAGCTTTAATATAATTGCGCAGTTGCACTCGATAGCACAATCTAATTCTTTGCACTGCATTGTTTTTTATTAGTCACTCCACGTAAGGTAAGGTATGCGGTGCCCGAGCGCGCTGATCTCCTGTTACAGGCAGAGTCGCCATGTACTGTGCAGATCAGTGGCTATCAAATTAAACACGTCCGAAGGCTTGAAAATATACTTTATTACTACTGTAATAAATGGATTACATACTGTTATATCATAGGGACACTACACTAGGTCGGCAAAAGCGTAAGGTCGCGCGTATCACCTGATGGTAAACGATTACTGTAGCTTATAGACGCCTTCAACACAAGAAGTATCGCAAACGCGATGCCGACCCTTTCACCAATTCCCCCCAGGAGCTCTGGTCACTTTATTCACCAACAGAAACACAACACTGCTTGAAAACGGTATTATTTAGCTTTGATCTTCTGTAAGGTCGAGGTACTACCCCAGTCGGGCTGCTCCAGATTTTGATCAGGAAATTTCCTGTTGTGCCCTACCTCAGTTTAAAATATTGAAATAACATATGCATATAAGTATCCTATTAAACTATTTGCATATATATACATAGGGTATATAAAACATTTTATTGAGATAAGGCAAAGCCGGAAATATCTTGATTAAAATTTAACAGGACTGTTTTAACAGTGGGCCGGTAATGCGCTTCTGATTTCGTTGTTGTTTTGTTAGTAAGCTGCATTAATCGCCGACCGTCAGGCGTACCGGACGCTTGTTTTGTGCCTAGGAATATAGATACGTTTATCTTCTCTATATCTCTATATATATAAAAATGAATCGCTGAATGTGTTGCTAAGCGCAAATCTCGAGAGCAGCTGAACCGATTTCGCTAATTCTTTTTTTATAATATTCCTTGAAGTACGAGGATAGTTCTTACTGAGAGAAAAATTTAAATAATTCCCTGAAAAAGTCTAAAAACAACACTTTTCTATTCCCATACAAAAGATTCGTAATAAATAATACTTAAGTCAATTTGAACTTTAATACCATACCATAAAGTTTGAGTGTTAGAGGAGGGGTTCCGGGAAGGATAAGTATTTTAAAGAATCGACTGTTAGGCGGTACGAAGTTCGCCCGGTCAGGTAGTAACATATAAATTTATGAGAATAGATGGATAGTATCTTCTATTTCTATTTGCCTTTTATTTTTAACCGGCTTCAAAACTGGAGAAGGTTCTCAATTCGACTATTTTTACGTGTACTACCTCACAACTTACAACTTACTAGGTAGCGCCGATTTTGATGATTTTTTTTTCATCAAAAACTGGTGTTTGTCGTGTGGTTACATTTAGATCGAAATCTTACGATAACATTTTTAATTTATCCATAATAATGCGTATTTAATTGATTACTTTTTCGACTAACTACGTTGTTTTACTATTTTACACAAATTGGAGTCAGTTTTTTTTTGTTTGCAAACAAAAAATAATTACATTTCATCGACATAAGATTACTACGCACGATTTGCACGTTCAACACATCGTCAAGAATAAATTCAAAAAGAATATCTATAACACCTACCTAAATCTTCGGCTATTTCTACAAACTGGTTCTCAGCTCTTTAATGAAAAACCTTACCAATGATTTTTGAGTCAACTATACATTTTATCTAAGTACTAGCTTCTAAGCGCGACTTCGTCGGCGTGGACTCCGCTCCTATTGGTCTTAGCGTGATGATACATAGCCTATAGGCTTCCTCGATAAATGGGCTATCTAACACTAAAAGAATTTTTCAAATCGGCCCAGTAGTTCCAGAGATTACCGCGTTCAAACAAACAAACAAACAAACAACCAAATAAACAAACTCTTCAGCTTTATATATTAGTATAGATTTGTGTTAAGAGAAGCTGACTTAATTCCATTCGACGGATTTATCAGAAGCTCCGCAAATTGAACTTAACTTACACTTAAGCCCAGATGAAGCCGTCGTTGCAATTAAACTTAACTCGGGTAAAGTCCAGATAACAAGAACGTACTTAACGAAAAAATAAATTGAGTATTTGGAACAGATAAAATTAAATACAGAGAGGAAATTACAGTTAAATTCAGTGATTTAATAATAACATAATTATCGTTAAAAAATAATTATTCAAAGAACAATATTGACTCGCTACATCTCTATATATCTCTATATATATAAAAATGAATCGCTGAATGTGTTGCTAAGCGCAAATCTCGAGAGCAGCTGAACCGATTTCGCTAATTCTTTTTTTATAATATTCCTTGAAGTACGAGGATGGTTGATACGGAGAGAAAAATTAAAAAAAATCCCTGAAAACAACTAAAAACAACACTTTTCTATATTCCCATACAAAAGATTCGTAATAATACTTAAAAGTCAATTTGAACTTTAATACCATACCATAAAGTTTAAGTGTTAGTGGAGGGGTTCCGGGAAGGATAAGTATTATTAATAATAATAATAATAAATTAAAGAATCGACTGTTAGGCGGTATGAAGTTCGCCGGGTCAGCTAGTTTTTAATAAATTATAAACTTAGTGTCCACAACTTAAACGAAAACTTACTTGTGTCAATTGTTCATTGATAGACGTAGGTATTTAAAGTCGTGTTTTTTTTGGAAACTTCGGGTTTCAACATCTTACGCATTATTTTATGCTCCCCTGAACTATATATTATGTATATGTATGTACACATTATGATTTATTGACTTGTAAATAATATGAACAGAATAGTATTTACTTTTTTTATATATAGACTAGCGCTTGACTGCGATCTCACCTAATGGTAAGTGAAGATGCATCCTAAGATGGTGCGCGCTTGTCTAGAAGATACCAACTTGATTTGAAGATACCCAAGTTATAGTTAGTATAAATTTCAAATCAAGTTCAACAGAGCTAATAGTTTGGACAGATTAAACAGTCAATAGCAGACATTGTTCATCAGGTTTGGCAGTTTGGAAATAACAAAACGTGAACAGAGGCGATGCAGTGGAACAGAAGTTTAGACTGACGTTGATGGAACCCGCAATCTCTGTTAATGTTGAATGAATGTACTCACCCGTACTGGGGTGACTGAGATTTATGTAGTTTAAATCTAGAAAAAATATATTTCTCGTGTTATCTATTACAAAATACGAGCATGATTTATACAAATATTGTGTCTTTTATATAACATTTTATTGATAAAAAAATTATTTAAATGAACTATTTAAAATAATATGAAACGAAATCAGACCTATTTTTACTTTATCTCTTACTCGAAGATGGAGAAAATTATCGCTAAGTTTTAATCTCTTAATCGCTTAATTTGTACATTTCGAAACGGTTTCTTTCGAATGTGCAAGTCTCGCATTGAGGATTAAATACCACATCCTTTTATTGATAGTGGAGGAATCGAAGAGACGTAGAGTTTGGTAGAAGAGATAGCACTGTAGGGGGATATTTACAACCTGATTTATAAGCTAGTTTTTAGAGCTAGTGAATAATAAATAAACGATTCACACTCAATAACCAGTATGTTGACTATATTTAATTGGGTATCTGGAAACACAAACTACCAGCTAACAAATATCTGCATGGTCTCTACAAATAGCGAAGATTGAGCTGGCGACCGCTGGTGCATTCCCAAGTTGTTATAACTAACGCTCTAATGTTATATGATTTGTTACCTAGTTATAAACCTGAATATTAAATTGACCTATAATTGAAAGTACACTGATTTAACTATTTAAAGAAAACGCCTAACATAATTGTGTGATGGTTTGAAGTAAACTAAAATTACATAAATTAGTTAACTTAAATGTGCGTGTTACTTTATTGCTGACTCGTAAAAGTTGTCAAGCAGATATTCAGCAGGATACATCCTACTCAAAATCTTGAGCAGCCCGTATGGGGAAGTGCCTCAACCTGGAAAAAGATCACAACTAAATAATACTGCTTGAATGAAGTAGAGTTTCTGTGGTGAGCAAAGTTGCCAGAGATTCTGGAGACGGTCGGGAGTATGGTCGGCAACGTATTTGCGATGCTTCTGGTGTTTCAGGCGCCTATAGGCTCCGTCTTACCATCAGATGAGCCGTATTCGTGTTAGCTGACAAAGTACAGTTACTCTGTACAAAATCTATACTAATATATAAAGCTGAAGAGTTTGTTTGTTTGGTTGTTTGTTTGTTTGTTTGTTTGAACGCGGTAATCTCTGGAACAACTGGGCGGATTTGAAAAATTCTTTCACTGTTAGATAGCCCATTTATCGAGAAAGGCTATAGGCTATGTATCGTCACGCTAAGACCAATAGGAGCGGAGTCCACGCCGACGAAGTCGCGCGCAGAAGCTAGTCTATATATATAAAAGAGTTACCCACCCATTGACTCATCACGATATCTCTGGAACCATAAGGCGTAGAGACTTGAATTTTGGTAGAAATATTCCTTTCGCCGAGTAGAGGTCAGCTAAGAACGGGTTTTACGATATTCCGCCCCTAAGGGGGTTAAACGGGGGTTGGAAGTTTGTATGAAAGTCCTATGTTTTTGAAGTAAGAAACTTGAAATTCAAAATGTATGCTCTATAGATGGCGTGGAGGTGTACTAATAATGTATTTTTAGAAATCAACCCTTTTTGGGGCTGAAACGGGGGGTGGTAGTTTTATGTGAGCGAGATGAAAACTTAAGTATATGTAAGTATATTATTTGCATCACAAAAATAATTAACGCCCAACGAAGTGGGCACGGGTCGGCTAGTAGTTTATATAATGTCAATAATAATGGTCACTGTACTAGTATTCAGTAAATAGATGATATTAACTCAGTTAACTGAGTTCATTCGTACGTTCGCTCGAATCCTCTTTATAGCGTTATTGTTGGAAACGTTCAGTGTATTCAAGTTGTTGATCAATTCAATTAAAATAAAACCGTTTTGTCATAAAAGTAATAACGCTTTACTGTCAAGTGAGTGGTTCGTTTTCTCCTGTTATTTCAGTATCCGAATTGTATGGGAAATAAAATATATTGGACTAAAATTGAAACTAACGTAAGCCAATGTTTATTTGTTTGCTATTGGTGAAATTGTAGTTTGATATGTAATGCTTGTATAAAACTTGTTACAGGTAGAGTACAGTACAGTCTTTCTCAACTTGGACATGATTATGTCATGTGTTGATTATTTCTTAGACTTAGTTTTACTTTATATTTTTGATATTATAAATAAATAATAAATAAATGTCTACACAATACACACACAGTCCTCTGTTCCTAAAGTAAGCAACTTAATGCTTGTGTTATAGGAGCCAACTGGTATTACTGGTACTACATTTTTTTTTCGATAAACCTACATATTAATAATACATATATAAATAAATATATATTACACCCAGACTCGGGGTGGGAATCGAACCCACAACCCCCGGTATTATATTGTTTGAATAGATAGGGTAGGGTCACCTAAGATTGCGCACTTAACATTTGACTTGCTGTAAGTCAAAAATAAAATGAGTTAGCGTAATCATCTTTATTTATTTTCAAACATACATTAATATACTTTGTTAACAAACAACTTAAGAGTGCGCATAATGCAAAATTACCATCTTCTATTTGTTTTGACATGAAAAGTTCCAGACCAAATCTTAAAATAAAAATATATGACAAACTACGTGATATTTGCAAGGGTTGACCCATATCAAAAACATAAAATAAGGAAATTTCCTCGATAAAATATAATCACGAAGTAACCTCTCATTTTTATATTTTTTCTATTTATACTCGATATGGTTATGGCCATTAAGACGAAAATTTGATAATTAATTACATTTAAATATGAGTAAAGGCTATGCCAAGGCATTTAATGTAATTACTTTTAGTTTCGGAATTATATAAAAAATAACATATTTGTCGTTTTTTACATTCGTAATGCGCTCAAAACTATATCGTCTATCGCACTCTGACACGAGGCTTTGTGTATATTTTGTTTCATCGGGCGCGCGGGTGAAATCTGATTTTTTGCTCGCCTTATGCACGCTCTTAATCAAATATTTGGTAAAATTTTTTGGAATAATTGAGCAATATATGAAAAATGGTAAATGCGCAGTCTTAGGACTCTGGGTGGGTAAGATTGCGCAATAGGATCGCTAAGACTGCGCATGGAGAACAGAAGCTTTTAAGGTAATACTAAATTAATTTAAGCCCTGTTAATACTAAATTAACCCATTTTAGGTACAAAAGTCAAACTTGAAGTGTCCAATACCAATATCCGCTGTGCATTTTTCATGCTACTGATGCCACCATTCAGAACATACAGAACAACCAATCCAATCTTCTGTAATCGATATACCTATTTTTTTGATTAGGCATCCTGTAATTAAATAAATTTCATTGTGATAATCAATAAAAACAAAGAAAAACAAATAAATATCTTATAACATACACACACGGTCGTTTGTTCCTAACGGTAATTATTGAGGTATTATTGAGGGTAGAAATAAATATTGTTTTTAATAAAATAACTTCTGGTGTTATTTCCAACAATATTATATATACTAGAAGGCAGGGCTACTACAAACTGCGTCAAAGAGCTAGTCATCAAAAATGAAGTTTAAATTAGGGGGAGGTAAGTCTGCGCGCGCAGTTTTAAGGACCCTGGCTCTGCGCAGTCTTAGGGAATCGTTTAATATGCAAATACATTACTATCCATGCCATCTCTTGAGTAGATGCGTAAAATATGCAACCAGGCAGCGTTGTAGGTGAAATTCGTTTTTAAAAACGATAACTAGATTTATTGGAATATAGCTTAATCAGACATGACCACAGTTTCAAAATGACTAAAATTAACATCAGTTACAAGAATTATCTTCAAACTTACCTAGCAGATCCGATATCCCACTGTTTTCAATTTTTTTGTCGCAGCAAAACCACTCATATGTACGCATCAAAATACGACTTAAGTTAGGAACAGATGTCGTTTATGTTTTGAAATATTAGCATTGCGCAGTCTTACCTCCCGCGCAATCTTAGGTGACCCTACCCTACATATAATCCTAAAACAACTAATATGATCATTATCTATTCAAGTTTTATGAGCAAACAAGTTTTAAAGTCAAAAGTAAATGAATAAGTATACGGGTAATATAGGATAATTTTGTTTATTACAGGAAAATGTTAGTGTTTTATTCGTTATCGCCAACTTTGAAGGTTTTAATTTTAAGATATTTAGGTGAATACTTACATACAAAATGTGGAGCTAAGTTGCTATAATACAATAACCGAAATTAGTATGAAATTAAAATTAACGATAACTATGATAACATTATTTAATATTTAACATAAAATATAAGTTCAAGAATATACTTTCTAAATACTTCCTACGTTTTTAAGTTAAATTTGTCGTAGATCATTTAACTCTAGACAGCCAACTGTGTGTTTATACTCGTATTGTAGCAGCTTGATTTGTGTGATAGCGTCACGATAGCGTAGACGTGACAGCATGGCACGGATGTGACAATGCCTGAGTAACAGATACAGTACAGCCAATTAAAATAGGACTTGGATATTGTGATATAGGTTTTGGTGTATATTAAATTTCAATAGTTTTTAGGTATTAGCATATTCGACATGAATATTTCGGTAAAATAGATAAAAAAATATTTTTATAGATGTACAGTGATGTACTAACATAAGTTTCAGTACCAGGAACTTACAAGCTACGTTAAATCTACTGTGTGCAAGCTTAAGAGTTTTATTCGAAACTGCCCTGTTATAAATAGAAAAAAAAGCCTGAATCTATTGCATCAAATTTTAAGAATTTTTTTGATAACATTTTATTAAATAGATTGTATGAATTAACTAAATTTGTTAAGCTCGACGTCTGTCTGGAATAAAATGATTTTTAAATAATATATAAAGGAAAAAAAACATATTTACTATTAAGTAGTCTCGAGTAACGCATAATAGTCAAATATTTTGTTAACGCTGAATTCAACTACAGTTCCCTTTGTTTGATAAAACAAATTGAGGTTATAACGCCACAAAATAGGCTCCGCCATAGATGAAGGCAATTTATTACGATATATATTTCTTTTTCGATCCTATGTGATAGAAACGAGATAGCGATACGTTGTTGACGCCAGAGGGTGTAACATTTACTCCCAGAAGGTGAATGGAGTGTAAAAATATACATAATTCTAATAAAGCGACAAATTGTCGAAGCAATGAGGCGTGGAAAACGAATTTGTGAAGTTGCGAGCAACTAGCAGTACATTACGAATAAGCAAGTACTAGAAGTGTAATAATACGCTAACCGTAAATGATTTTTTTTTATACCTTATGGCATTTTCAGTTTGTGCTGTAGATGAAAAATATTATATTTATTTATTTATGTACGACATGTGTATTTGAATTTAATTTAATTCATTTACGAGTACTGTATATAAAATGTAGTTTAAATACTTAAGTTTCATAGTAAAGTATGAACAACTTCTTATTCTATCAATATCTTTTCTATTGATAGTGGTTGCCTGTAATAGATCACTATTAGTGACAAGACAGCTTTTCCACGTTTTCAAGTTAACCAAACGTAGGTATATTATAAACGTATTATTGTTATGTTTCTTATGTAATTTCAAATGTGAAATAAAGTATTAAGTAAATATTGTGCATTCACACTAAATAGCTTTCTTTTAAATTGTTTCTTTGTATAAAAAACCAATTAAGACAGAAATAATACATAGCAAAGAAAAAATTTTTTTAACAATATATCATTAGGTACAAAAGGCGGCCTTATCGCTAAAAAGCGATCTCTTCCAGGCAACCTTACTTTGTATATGTATATCAATATATTAAAGTTTCTTTTCTAGTTTTAAATTAACCAGAATTACGTATTTAAATACGGCAGTAAGCCTTGTTTATTTGAAATGTGTATAATTAGAACAAATATTAATTATTCAACCATTATTTAGAGTACAGTTTTTATAGTCGTAATTATAGTAATTTCATGTAATTTAGGTACTAGAACTTTTAAACCTTTAATGGAAATAATTGGTAACGTAATACATAGTCGTAAAAGGTTATATTATTAGAAAAATAAAGTAAGGCTGTCAAGCATTGCGTGTTAGGTTGGTAAAATGTAAAACAAACTTTGTACATAGATATACCTACGTATTTCCTTGTGCTAATGATATAAAGAGGTCGATGTACTTAGTTCTTGGAATGAAATTAAATATTTAAATTATTGACTGACTACATTAATTTATTATACTAAGACAATTCTTATTTAAAAATTGTTTAATATAATATAGGCATATATATATTTTAAAAACTATATAAATAAAATGAATCGCTAAATATATCACAAAGAATATAACTCGAGAATACTTAGTCCCATTTCATTATTAATTTTTGAAGTTTTTCTAATACTTTGCTTAAGTTTTTTATGGAATAAAAAAAAGAAAACAACGCTAAAAATTAGGCAATTTAATAAAATGTAGCAATAATTTAAACTTCACGCTTTTATAGTTATCAAGACAGGACCACTTCGTCCGATCAACTAGGATTATGATATTTAAATATCCCTTATAAATAAAAAATATGCTCCGCCGAGACAGCTTGCGCTGCCGTGACCAGGATTCGAACCTGGGTTACTACGGCCACAACGTAGGGTCCTAACCACTAGACGATCACGGCTACTGGAGCTTGTGATAGTAATAACAAAATAACTATACTGTTTGTAAAATTACTTTCACTTACGCCTGCGCGTGATTTTATTTTGCTCTACATTTACGTTGCAAATTCAATTTCTCAACTAAACTAAAAAAACTCAATTTAATGACGTAATTGCATTCTTAACTGATAACAAAACAAGAAAGGTGTTGTAAAGTTTATTAAAATAAATAGCAGCGTTGTAGATAAAAAAAAAACTGGTATTTCAAACAAAAAAAACCGAACATTTTAAAATATTTCACATAGAAGAGATGAAGAAGTTATTTCAGGAAAACACACACATACACAACACACACACACACACACACACTCGCACATGGTAAGTGCCCGCACGCACATATGCATGTATGCACATAGGTATGCATGCATGCACATACTGACATTTGTACACACACATGTACGTACATACTGACGCCACAAATGTAGGTACGTAAAATCCACACGAGTACACGGTAACAACAGTTAGGTTAGATAAAGTAACATTATTGGTTATCAAACCTAAATGGTTAATCCGTTTTACCGAATAATTCGTTAAGGAAAAATAGGTTGAGCGCTTTAGGATTGCTCAATTAAAAAAAAAAAATAGGTATTTCTAGTTGCAACTGACTGACCGGAGGTGGCAATTTAGACAAAAGGTTTTTTTTTATTTATTTGATTCAACTTAAATAATATAATAATACAAGTATATAGTCATATCCCAGGTTTGGGCACAAACTTCTTTCTTTATATAGGAGAAATGTCAGTGTTTAATCCAACACGCTGCTCCACTACGTTATTATAATTTTTTTGTCTCATTTGTATTTACTAGAAAATTATATTTCAGATTCACTGGTAAATAATTTTATTTAATACATTTGTATAGTCTTTCTGGTCCTATTAATATTAGAGGTATCTATTCAATCGCAGGTGATCAGCGCCGATAAGATTACCCGGTGTTTACGTCGTGAGTGGAGAAGAAGCCCCACGGGCGAGCGATAATGAAATACTGGCTTATCTTCATCCCTAAAACGAATCTTGTTATACTATAGATGTATTCTGCATTATGCTTATAGCGTTATGACTTGCAATAATGCATTTGTACATATTATGCCACGCAAATGAAGAAAACGCGTCGTTTTTGACTTTTTGGTAATTTTAAAACGATTCGAAGATTGTTAATCTTTGGTTTTTCTCTATGAACTTGCTTTGGACAATTTGCCTCTATTCGAATTATTGTAAACTTAATACAGTTTTTTCGTATATTATAATTGTCAAAATCTTTACGAAAAATAAACAAATGGAATGATAACTACGAAAACGACGTTTTTTTATTAAAAGTATAGTTTACAAATTGCGATTTTTTTTCTCATAACATATTGTAACTACACTCGACCCGCTGCTTCGCCCACACGAAATCAGGAGAAACGTTTTTTGTATTACTGTAATGGTGGCCTCACTTTACTGATAAATGGAATATTGAACACCTACCTCAGCTCAGCAAGTAGGTATCTACTGATTTTAATTGAAAATTATTATTTTGAAAATTTAATTGAAAATTAATTAATCAATTTAATTTAATCGAAAATTATTATTTTCAATTAAAATCAGTACTTCCTGATATTACGCTACAATGATTTAAGATAAGCGTTATTAATAAAATCTAGTCTCTACAAATTGACAGATACTTAAAGTTATGCTAGCTAACGGCTACTTAGGTATAAAATACAAAGGGAAAGTAAAAGGCAGTACTATGGCTGAGTTAAGAAGTGAAAGTACAAGTTAATGTACAGTAAGATAATTTCGACGTCTTAGTCACCGCTCCGGTAGCCGTGATCGTCTAGTGGTTAGGACCCTACGTTGTGGCCGTAGTAACCCAGGTTCGAATCCTGGTCACGGCAGCGAAAAGCTGTCACAGCGGAGTTATAATTTTTTGTTCCAACTATAAGTTTAATTTTATTATATCTTGTATTTTTTTGTTTTGTCGTATTTTTTTTATATCTTTTTTGTAGTATGTATATATAGGTATATCTCTGTACTTTTATGCATATGTTTAATTTGTTTTTACTGTTGTATAGTCCTACCTTAACACTTACTTTTTACTAACTTTACGCCAGGTTGACTGGTAGATAAGGCTGTACGGCCTTACGTCCGCCTTTTGCGCAACCTGTTATCTCGAAGTGTTGTTATGTTGTTTTTTTTTTCTGTGTTGTGTAATAAAGTTTAAAAAATAAATAAATAAGTAAAAAAATTTGCGTAAACTAGATTTGCGCTAATTATATTGTTACAAATTTAATTTAACAATTTTTCTGTTTCACTGGACTAACGTTATATTAATGAAAATGTTTAATTAAATTTTCGTGAAATAGGAATATTAAATTTTTATATATAAATAGCACAATAAAACGGATAAGTCTTTAATTCTATCAACCTTTAGTCGCTACTCGCTAATTATATTATAATATTTTATTGATAAAATAATATATTATACTAATTGGGTTTGATTGGCGGTTTAATTCGCGTAATACTTGTTAAATTAATTATTATTAGATTCCATTTCTCTTTACAAATGTGTGATTAAAAGCATTATTCAATAACGTACAAAATGTTACACTATTTATTAATAAGCCCGGTAACTCTTTATTTTGCTAAATCTTCACTTAATTTAAAAAAAAAATATGGAGATTATAGATGCAAACAGTTAAAAAATAAATAAAAGAATTAAATACATGTAAACGATATTGTAGTTAGTGTAAAGCTATATCAAATTCGAAATGTAGATTCTGGTTTAAAGGACCCGCAAGAAACTTAAAGTTTTTATAGTCTGGCTAACGAAAGATGATACTGAAAAACCGCAGCATATTAAAAAAAACACACCCTGTCAACTTCAAAGACTTATTTGTTTTTTGTTTATTATTAAAGACTTATTTGTGATTTGTTTATTTGTTTTTTTTTTTAATATTGCCATACTCTGATTCCGATTATTCCCATCTCTGTTAAAATAGCCGAAATTTGTCAATCTTTATAACAAGATTTATATTGCCGAGTATTTATTTTGTCCTAAATTTTAATTGTTTTTTTTCAGACGTAGTAATTGGATTAACAAAGATTTTGCATTGGTTGTAATATTATGCATATTTAAATCTTAGTAGGTTTCCGCTAGTTATTTCCCAATCAAAGAGGTAATATACCCGATGGTGGGAACCTTACAGTGTTGTCATTTAAAAAGTACGCAAAAAAATCAAGTATCATCTTTCGTTAGTCAGACTATATAATATTCTTCAAAACATTACTTAAACTCTAAGGGCCAGTTTTAATATTCTATCTATCTCTGAATTTGCTTACTAGAGATAGAATTTTGACGTAAGCTCTATACAAATTCTGTCAAAAATCCATCGCTAGTATTTATCAGAAATAGGTAGAGTATTGAAGCTGGCCGTTAAATCATAGGTTGAGTGATGTGCCCTGCATTAAATTCAGTTCTACTAAGTTGTATTGTAAGTGCCTAGTGTTGTGTTCCTGTGGTGAGTCAGCTGACCAATGCTCCTGGGGAGTGTGAGGGTAGGGTCGGCAACGCGCTTGCGATGCTTCTGGTGTTGCTACGGCTACGGCTACGTCTAAGTTACGGTATTCGCTTACAGATGTATCAGATGAGTCGTGCGCTTATTTGCCGACCTAGTAGTATAAAAAAATGTACAATAAAACCTGGACGAATCGAACCGCTGTTTTTTTACGTGAATATATCTTTTTTTTTTTTTAAATCAAACCTTGTCTTGACTATAACGACAAAACAAAAAAAAATACAATTTGTTTCAGTCGTCAGTAAGTTATACGTAGGTACCTACACGGTGATTCTTTTTGCTTATAAATGAATCTAAAATAAAAATACACTAAAACGGAATGAAATTCTCACTGCATGTAAATTTATACAACCTAAATACAGCTATCTAAGTGCGAGTACGGTCAATCTGTTGAGTGACACGTTATCCCACTAACACCCTTGTCTTCCCATGTCTTAAACATTAACTATGGGATTAGCTCTTATCTAAAGTTTGCTTATGTTTGCGGTACATTCCAGCAGGGAAATACGTTTCTGAAGATCAGTATCTAAAACGTGCCAACGAAACCGTTTTGGTAATTCAGGCGTTGTCTTTATGTCAGAAAATACTCATCTTATACAAGATATCTTTTTAACAAAAGAAGATTTTGCAACTACTTTTTGGCTTAGACTTCGTATTTTTCATTTATTAAAAAAAAAACCATGAGTACAAAGTACACGTCAGAAGTAAAACTTCTTTGGCAAACTAATTAAAAAAACGAATTTTAAATACAAAAAAAGTTGAAAATGGTGACAAAAATAAAATTTAAGTATTATAAAATAATAGTTTTATTATATTCGTATACCTAAGTATATGTTTTTCTTTGTTCTGTTAGAAACACACATTAAATTAAAACAATAGTAGTTAGTACGCATTTCGTCAAAGACGAACCTCTGCATGTCTTGTCAATAATAAGTCAATGGTTCTTCTCACGTTTAATAAAGATACGTCACTCACGTTAATGCCATAACGCCAGCTGGTGGCCTCAGCTTAACCTTAGGGCTCAATCTCTCCCAAAATTAAGAAAAGATGTGTAATAATAGCATATAATGGTACAAGTCATCGATTTATCTATTAAATGAAGATTAAAAGTCAAGACAAAACCAACTTGCACTTTTTAGATGAAAATATTAATATTTTATTAACAAATGTAACAAATTATTTAGCTTAAAAAATAATTTATTTATACTTTCTATTTTTGCAAAAGTTGTTCAAATATAAGTAAATTTATTAAATTCAAAATTATTAAAATATTATCATTGTATCTCATCAAGGTCAGACTTCAATATTGTTCCTCCATTTAATAAGTAATGAGCTAATGAGATAGCTCACTATATATTTACATTGTATAAATGGCTTTATCGAACTATATTTTCATTTAGATATAGAAATACTGAGTAAAGTTTAGTAAAAAAGTTTTGCAAAGGTATTCTAGCATTCTTGTTTTACGTTTCAAAGAAATTCTATAAATTACAATTTAAGACGAACTCCCGATATAGTTTTGTTTATATTAATATAAATAAAAATTTACTCCTGTTTTGAGGGCCCGGGAACACACAATATACAATCACAAACACCACGTCTTTTTTTATGTAACTAGGTTGCCAAACAAGCGTACGGCTCACCTGATGGTAAGACCGTAGCCTATGGACGCCTGCAACACCAGAAGCATCGCAAGCGCGTTGTCAACCCTATCCCCAATCCCCCCCAGGAGCTCTGGTCACCTTACTCACCAGCAGGAACACAATACTGCTTGAAAACAGTATTATTTAGCTGTGGTCTTCTGTAAGGTCGAGGTACTACCCCAGTCGGGCTTCTCCATATTTTGAGCAGGGAATTTCCTGCTGTGCCCTACCTCAGTTGTACGTCAAAAATATGTACCTATACTAATGTTACGATGAACAGATCGAACTCATGACCGCTAGCGGTCCAGCCAGTGCTGTGGCCGCTGCGGCATCGAATCAATTACATAATTAAGAACTTATAAAGGCTATAAATAGTAAAAATCCAGACCAATAATAGATAACGCTTGCAAATTATTGCAATTTTGAAGAATTTTAAGAAGTTAATTCTTTTTAATGTTCAATATTCTTAATTTAATAAAAGATTCACTGAATTACGGAATTTATTTACTGTCAACCCCTTCGTAGTCTACTAATCGACATGCGTAGTAATACTCGCGTTGACGTTAATGCCTCACGTCCCCCATCGTATCGTGACACGCTATACCCGCCTCAATAAACAAGCTTTTTAACCCAAAAAATAATTTATCATACGTTTTCGTAGGCATGACATTAGCACGTTTAAAAAAAAAAACAAACTTTTACCCTTTACTCGATTACCATAAACTTTAAATTTTATTAAATATATATTACCATAAATGTTTGATTATTAAAAATAAGCCTTTTTCCCTGCATATGAAATTCAGGAAAAAGGCTTGCCATACATGAATTTAAGACCGTCCGTAACACGTTTTCATATCCCTCTAGGCTTTATTAATAGTACACGTCACCGTACAACTACTTTTTATTTTATTTATATATAGATCCATGACTAGAAAACCAATAATATCGCCTATTCAACAGCCTATGCTACCTCTTATGTCAACTAATAACCTCATGTACAATTGGACGAGATTAGTCCCATTGAAATTCACCGTTCAATCTCAACATTGATTAAACGCATATATACATCCTTTAGACACATAGTGTGTCGGCTTAATTAAAGCGATAGAATTACACAGACCTATCCTGAACAGTTATATTGCATTTGAAGATTCACTAATCATTGTATTTTAGTTAATAGGTACCATCATGTACTATTCTGGAATGTGGTAATTAAATATGGACCTGAGAAAATAAACTCAGGATAACGAAGCTAAGCGTGTCTTTATTTGCTTGTTTCTTGGTCAAGCAGTCAAAAGACAAACAAGCGTATTGTCTACCAGATCGTAAATTGATACAGCCTATAGACGCTTTTAATACCAGGATCATTGCATGCTACCTTATTCACCACAGGAACACCAAATTACTTGAAAGAGTATTATTTAGCTGTGATCTTCTGTAAGGTTGAGATTCTTCTTCAGTCGGTCTGCTCTAAATATGAGTTGGGCAAGATATAGATATCTATATTTATTTGAGGAAAGGCACAGTAAGATAGATCATGTTGTCCCCTTCCTCAAATAAACGGTGCACTGTTCTAGGAGTCCAAAAATATACACAAAATCAACCTTATCATTTTTCTCTCAATTAAAGATGTAATTAATTTTTATAACAGTGACGCTATCTAAGCAGATAATTTTGTAAGTAAATTATTTTGTAATAAAATTGATACTAAAAGACAAATATATTCTTATTTCATCTGTAAAATAAATCCACTGTCATAACAAATAGCGATTAAGTTACCGCTCATAGAGCAGTAAAACACAATTTTATGGATTCCATTATTTAAGACAAAAATGCAGGCGTTCTAAATTGCAGATGCAGTTGCTATTTATGATCTTCATTAAACGCAGCTGCTACTGAAATACGAATCGTGGATATGAGTGGTTATGAAATGTATGTCATATTGAAAGTTCGGGCTTAAACTTCGATGTCGATTGTTTGCTGTCACCTAATAAAATAATTCCTTAGTATTATACACTATATGTAAAATATGTTGTAGTTGTAGTTTCAAATTTGAAAATGCATTATGGAACATGAAGGAACCAAAAACCATTTATTTTTAATAAATTTGTAATTTCATTAATTCCACGGAGTATATTTCTGTGTGTGTCTGTGATTAATTCCATTCGTAATACAATTTAAAAAATCCGTTTTAACAAAATTAAATTATTTTAATCAAGTCTGAACGAAAGATAAGCCTACCGTTTCACCTGATACTTATTTCATAAAACTATTGTACTGAATAAACAAAAAAGCTTTTTAATAATGAGTATAATGGACATATATATTATATACATTAATTTAAATGTCCACGGCAAAAGTGTGACGATAGTACGAAAATGGAGCCTAATCTTTAACATGTTTTGTAAAAAAATAAAATACATTTAAAAAAAAAACATTCACTCGTATTGCCCGATGATTTGAATTTAATGCAAATTCAAATAATTTTATTTGTATAATTAAACTAGATGCATTTCTCAACTTGTTTGGTTATGTTATAATCACAGTGAAGTGAATCCTAATATACTAAAATCTTTCTAAATAATTTCTATATTATTACAATAGTACGCACAATATAAACGATACACAAAAATATATGAAAATTAAAATGTAGAATTATTTAAAGTGAGTAGTAGTAGTAGAATGTAGATTATTGACATTTATTTTTACCAAGAAATTTTGTCAGTCACAAATAATTTTATTTCATACTCCGTTCTATTTTGATAATAAACCTTTTTTTAATTAACTTTTTACCAACTTCTGTATATTAACAATATTATGCCTCGTTTCCACTAGGGGACATTTTGTCCCGCGACATGTCGCGGGACATAATAAATACATAGCTTTACATTTATTTATCGCGTGAGTGTTCAGTGAAATCTCATCCTAAATATCTCGTAATGAAACGATATCTATTATCCAAATGTAGATTTATAATTACTTAAACTACCGAGATTTAATTGAAAACCCGTAATCGATAATGAGAGAAGGTAATTTGCAAATTGCACATGAAACAATCTCTATATTACAATATTAAAACGTTGATTGAAATTTTGCTTATGTAGAACTGAGATGTTGATTAACTGAGGTAGGGCACAGCAGGAAATTTCCAGGAAAGATCTAAATAATACTGCTTTCAAGCAGTGTTGTGTTCTGTTGGTGAGTAAGGTGACCAAAGCTCCTGGGGGAAGTTGGGGATAGGGTTGGCAACGCGCTTGCGATGCTTCTGGAGTTGCAGGCGTCTATAAGCTACGGTAATCGCTTACCATCAGGTAAGCCATACGCTTGTTTGCCGACCTAGTTATATATATAAAAAAAGATGTGTGTGACATACCCTAGTAATAATTAGGGCCTCATCGGTACTTGATAAACTTTATCTTGCAGATAACTTACTTTAGGATTATAGCAGCGAGAAGGAAAACAGGTCCCAAACTGTATAATTCACAACAGAGGCGATATTTTATTTAACCGTGAATTATTTCACATTTTATTTACATTTTGATCTTTGAGAAAACTATTTGAATTCCTATGTATGTTATGTGAAAAAATTAGTATATATGTCAAAAACTGCGTTTGTGACGATAGTTATAACTAAGGCCTATCCGTCGTTTACGCTGTTTTATAAATATCCGCAAAGTAAACCTCATAAACGTAAACATGATCGTTTAAGCATCTGCTTGAACCCACATCATACTCGTCGATCGTTCACATAAATTTTTTCCTATTTTAAATGTTGATAAAATTTTACGAACATAAATATAATTATATTTTTATTGGCGATGCGTTGTCGTAGTGGTTACAGAAAGTGGCTGATGTGTTAACGGTCGGTGGGTTCGATTTCCATTTATAAATAAAATTGGTATAGGCCATACAGTTTTCTGTTGTGTTTTAACGTTTGACCATGTATGTTGTGTGTATTTCCGGGCTCATAATATACATTATTATTATTATTATTTATTTATTAAGCCTTTTTAAGTGTGTAAAACAGATTACCATAATGTTTTCATTTCCAAGAATTTATATTATATATCCGCCAACCCACAGTGGAGGACCGTTGTGGATTAAGCTCCAATCCTTCTCCTACACAGAAAAAGAGGACTATGCCCAGCAGCGGGATGTTACAGGCTGAATCATGATCGATACGTAATATTATAATAAATAAACATATCGATACCACCAGCAGTGGACTGCGATAGGCTGAACTGACTTACCTATGTATAATTATATAGAACACTAGCCGACCCGTGCCCACTTCGTTGGGCGTTATAATCCATTTCACATAAGAAGGGTACGGTGAAATTTGATATGTTCCAATACACTCTCACTATTTTCAGCAAATCAGATAAATATAAATGTTTTAAAATCACCAATTAATTTCTAAGGCAAATAATAATGCTTGATTAGATTGAATTGTTGACACGGCACGTCAGAGGGCGCAGGTTCAAATCCTGCTGATTTAAAATCTTTATATATTTTTATCTTTTTCCTTTTATCTTGTCACTCCTGAATAGTATAGCTTTCTGTTAGCGAAAGAATTTTCATGATCGGATCAGTATTTGCGAAGATTACCCCGTATATACAAACAAAGTTACAAACTTTACCTCTTTATAATATTAAGTATTGGAAGAAAAGAAATAGTCGCAACTTTAAGTCTGAGCTAACATAAACACATATTTAAGTGGTAATTTTTTTAAATTACTTTCGTAGTAATGGAAAAGTTATCTTGCATATCGGCTAGGGACTAGGAAACATTCCCAAGATTAATAAATACATACGGCAATTGTTGTGTAATGTCATGTTGAGTACCAGTTGACGCTCATATATTTAATAGCAATAGTTATATGCATCAAATAGTATATTCATAGACTATGCAATTATATATTTAACATAAATTCACTATCACTCTACTTAAATAAATATTACTCAGTATGGTTGAGTATCAAAGAGAGATTTACAAGTGTGAACCATTAATATCAATAAAGCTATTTACTTTGTAAAAGTCAAGAAATTACAATATTACTGTCGTGTTTAGCCGCCCGTGTTTAATGCCGTTACTCATTAGACGTAGATTTTATAAGCACGCGTAAGAATAAACGCACATACTCGACAAAACTTGTGTTTGACAAACGACTTCAGAAAAATCTCGTGTTTGGCTGTTTAGAAAAATTTATTAATTGTGAGAACATTTCGAAATTGTCATAGACATAATTATACTATTAACTAGCTGCTGCCCGCGACGTCGTCTGCGTGCGTTCACTCCTCGTTCCCCGTAGGTGATAGCGTGATAATATTATGTAGCCTATGTTCTGACCCGACTTCTTAATAACATTCGTGCCAAATTTGAAGTAAATCCATGCAGTACTTTTTGAGTTTATCCCGGACATACATTGACTTTCCTATCATTTTATTATATGTATAGATTATTATGATAGACAATTTCATTGAAAACAGAACAATACCACCTCCCCGACTTTACTGATACATTTCCTAGAAATTTTAATTTATACGAAAAAAAAAATCAAAATAGAAAAACCTCACTACCTACCATTTTGAAATGATGATTCATACATACAATATGAAAATATGAAACCTCAATAGTACTGGAACTGCAAGGGACATATTATACCAAAAGACTCCAGTCGTATTTATACGTTCATTCTACTATTAATTACTCGGTCGTTATTAAAACGCGTTCAGAACCTCAACGAGGCTCTTGATACATTTTGTAATTAAATAAACAGCGCCTGTTTCTCTAGGGTCTACGATTATTTTGATAGGTCTCGAAATTTTCGAATAGTTGTAAATATTATTTTCAATTTTAAAACTGAATAATTAATGTTTTCGTTATGTTATATCAGTTTGGATTTGTCATATTACATTACTAGCTGACCCCGCAAACGTTGTCTTGCCATATATTTGTTAACACCCCCGCAACACACTCTTGTGGGTGGAATTTCGTAAAATCCGTTCTTAGCTGACCTCTACTCTGCGAAAGGAATATTCCTACCAAATTTGAAATCTCTACACCTTGGTTCCAGAGATATCGTGATGAGTCAATATATGGGTGGGAATCTCTTTTATAAATATAGAAGATTGGGATTAAGGACAAGGTTATCTAAACATAAAAAAATCCGGGCACTGGAATGTATAGCAACATGAATGAAGAAGCATGAAAATGAGAATCACGTATAAAGATTCTTCGAAAGGACGTAATCGAAAACTCAGTATATTCTCGAGTGTCACAACTAAATATATTTACTGGAATTCGTTTATCACACCGACTAAATAAAACCAGGCTTATGTGATTCTCATTTTACATTGATTTAAATTCCCGTTTTCTTTAAAATCCAAGGTTTTTTATGTATATGAAATAAGAAACTTCCTCCCACGGACCATTCGGCTGTGGAATGAACTCCCTGCCGAGGTTTTCCCACAATGCTACAGTATGGGGTCCTTCAAGAGGGGAGTAAATAGGTTTTTGAAGGGTCGACAACGCGCATGTGATGCCCCTGGTGTTGCAGGCGTCCATAGGCTACGGTAGCCGCTTACCATCAGGCGGGCCGTATGCTTGATTGCTACCGTCGTGGTATAAAAAAAAAGAAAAAAAAGAAAACGTATTATAAATTATGATTAATTTTATGTTTTATAAAAGAAAGTAACAAATTAAAAAGTAAATGCTTATGTCTGGTTAAGAATTAATTATCAACAGTTTTCTGTAGATGTACAATAAACTTAACAAATTAAAATTAATAATGAGTACCTGGGTGACCGAGCCTTGCTCGGTATTTTCATTTTATTTTTTGTTTTTTTTTTCTCGGTATTTTTATATTTTAATTTTATTTAAATAATAAATCACGAGTGAAATTAAAAAAAAAAAAGAAAAAAAATGTATCTGGAGACTGAGATTCGAACCCGGGTCAACACGATTTGACACCCGCCGATTTCCTAATTACGCCATTAAAGCTATGTTGACGCGTAGTGAAATTAAGCTTCGTATTCTAATGATATTTTTTCATTGCTTAAAAACAGGGATAAAACGACATTTTTTTTAAATGAATCTTAGCTAGATCAATTTTTCGCCTCCGAAATCCCCTGCATACTAAATTTCACGAAAATCGTTGGAGCCGATTCCGAGATTCAGAATATATATATATATATATACAAGAATTGCTCGTTTAATAGTATAATTAGGGATCTATCTATAAGTATATAAACTTTTTCAATAAGCAGGTTTTTTTTAAAAAAAACGGTGTTCCAAATAGGCGTCTGAGGCTATCAGGCTAGGGTGAATCCATGAGATTAGATAAACAAACAAACTCCCTCATCAAGAAAAGTAACGAATACAAATAAAGTATAATGTTATTTTCATAAAATTCGGTACATAACAACCACATTAACTTGAATGAATGTCAACAAAAGGACCCTTAAAATATATGGCAAAATAACAAGGCGTTCATGACACTGAAGATGTTACAAAGAACTTGGAAAAGAGCGAAATGTCTCACATTCTTATACCGTCCCAATTCTCTTTATACTTTTTACTTTTAGTCAATTAATCGTGCTTTCGCCTAAGTAAACGTTGGTGTAGGACTCGTGTAAGTGATCTATAATAGGTACCTACATATGTCCCCAATAATAATATGAAGGTGAAATTATTATGATTCACGACGTTCGGTTTTTATATGTGTACTAGTTCACCCAACGAGTCTCGCTATATTTTTTTTTTTTCGTGAAAGTGTCGATTTTTAACGGTTTTCAAAAACGTTTAAATGTTTTTACTGTATTTTTTTTTTGTGTGTGTTATCTCATAACTGTTTACTTGGTGTACAGATTTTGATGATTAGTTTAAAATTCGAAAGCAGATGCTTGTCATGTGTCAATATTAAAGTTGGTTTTTTCTTTGTTTGAACCTTGTCCAGACAAAAACCTACGTAAAAAAGTAGGTACTAGATATACATTTTGGATAAGTAGTTCGGAAATTATGCGCTTACATATTGCGATTCGTTTTATTAGTTTAGATTGATCGATGTACCTACTGGATTAATCTAGAGCACATTACGAAATATTTTTTTATAATCTTAACATTAGTAACTTAAAACCAATTCACATAATTAAAGTTTACGTTTAAACGTTTTTAACGTTTTTATATTTAAACTGTTTTTCTATTTGCAAAATAGCTTGAAAACAACTTGAAATTAAGGGATGTGGAAGTTATATTTATCTGATAGCAAACGATTCAAAACGCAAGTCGTCGACTTAGTAACAAGCTATAAATGTAACAATTCGGTCAAATTAAACGTTAAATAAAATGATTGTTTAAACGTAGAACACAAATTTATTATTTGTGTATTTATTCTTGTTGACTACTATTTGGTTTTAGTGGTAAGAAATGTTCCATTAATGTCGACGTTTTAGGGTTTTATTTTCGCTTGGAACAGATTTTTGTATAAATATAAAAATTTATACCCAGTCAAGGTATTTGTTCACCTGGCTTTCCCAGAATGCCTCAGAGAACAAGTCTTCAAACTATATTGGTCTAGTTTATTATGAAAACATGGTTATAACGTATTTCAGCGTCTATTTCCAAGTATGGATAGGTAGGTATCCAATCTCAGCTATTGTTCATGTTATATAATACCACAATATAATAGCTAATGTTATACATTTTATGGTATCTTTTATGATATTGTATTAAAACATATATATATATATATATATATATATATATATATATATATATATATTTACGTTTTTATATATTTACACTGAAAAATAAAGTAAACTCAGATAAATAGATATTTTACACAATTATTAGACACTAGCCCTTTGGCGCAATTGGCAGTCATCCTACTTTTACATAGGTATATGTGTATTATTTCCGTGTTTATGTATCAAAAAAAATTTGCTATAGCAGTCGGTTATTACCTTTAACACAGGTATTACCTTAGAAACAGACGATCGTGTGTCAATCATTTTATCATCGCCACCCAGACCCATACCGTGTAGGAGTGGCTTGAGCAAACAAACGAAAACCCACATTACACATGTTACAAAAAAAAAAATATTTATAAAAAAATATTATGCAACAAAAAGATACAAAAGCGCTTTCTAAAAAAATAAAACATTTATTTATTTAAAGGATAGTCAACAAATTATATGCATACTTTTTACAAAACAATGTACAGAAAATCTTTGCTCACCTTGCTCATCCATTTATCAACCACAGCTAGCAAGATCTTCAATATTCAACGATCACGATCACAATTCAGCCTGTTATATCCCACTGTTGGGCATAGGCCTCTTCCCCATGTAGGACAAGGATCGGAGCTTAATCCACCACGCTGCTCCAATGCGGGTTGGCGGATATATTCCCTACTATGAGTAACGATCGCTATCTGCCTCGCCTCGCCTGCATCTATGCCTCGCACGTAGTTTTGATCGTTTCCTCCCACTGTGCGACGACTTAACGTGCTCTCCGAGGCACGGTGGGGAGACCCACAAGGACTGCACAAACACCCAGACCACGGTAAACATCTGTATGGCCAATAAAAATCAATATTCAACATTAACATCAAATTCTTCGATATTCAAAATAGACTTAATAAAGTTTTATTATAGGTAAGTGTAAACAATCTAATCCAATAAATAAAATAAGATGTTAAATAATAAAATCCTGACAGAAAGGCCATAAATTATGTATTATTTTCGGGCAAAACCATCCACCAAAGCGTATTTAACGTATTAAATTCAGAACGAATTTATCGTTGTCGAAACGCTCGCAAAATATTACTGTTGAAACGACTATTGGAATATAAATGGACGAACTAATCATTCACCTGCAATACGCATGGGAAAATTTACATCTAAAACTGAAATCGGATTGAAATTGTGCGTTAATATTGTTTAGTAACAATTACTTCGATTTGCAGATAGCTATAAAAGAGGTAAAGTGACTACAATGTTTGAAGATTTCGAAATATTAATAATTCAATGGTTGAACCATTGGAACCCGCAAAGCTTGTTTCAATCAGGACTAGTTAATTATAGCTCTATCAGTAGCTAAAATCTTTCAAATTCATAATCGACTTTTCATAGGAGGGGATATAATTATATAGAACAAAAATAATATAGTATTGTAGTGGTTCGTTCGTAAGAAGCGAAACTCTAAAGACACCCAAATCGCTTTCCGCTTTGCACTTGTCTGTGTTAACATAAATATATAATGTTAAATTTGTATAAATATACATTGGTCAAAAAAATTATCAACGTTGTATATTTCACTATAATAACGTACACTACATTGAACTGTGAATTTTCTACATCTTCTTTGTAAGCCAAATAGCCAGTTAATCTCTTAAACTAGCCCTCATAGGCTCATATATCCGGGTATCCGGTTTCCATTCGAGCAAAATTTAAAGGAAGCAATAGAAAACACAAAGTTGGATAACAATTAATAAACTTGTCTCTGCTTAGCTAACTTCGATTCTCTCAACCTCAGTTGATACCAAATTTTGTACATACATACTGCACTGTAGTATAGGTATACATGTTTTAAATGTCTCACTCTCACTAATGTGCAAAGGTTTACACTGGCCTTTATTTAAGTGACAATCGTACTTGTGCAGTGGTGCGAGTCAACAGTTATTTCTTGCTAAAGAGGTCATGTTCATCTATACTAATATTATAAAGAGGTAAAGTTTCTAACTTTGTTTTGTTTGTACGGGGTAATCTTCGCAAATACTCAACCGATTATGAAAATTCTTTCACCAGCAGAAAACTACACTATTCAGGAGTGACATAGGCTATATTTTATTGTTATTGAACAAAAATTCAGTGAAAAATAATACGAGTAGTATATGTAAATCAAGTCGGAAAAATGCGAGTGAGGTGAAAACTTTACTATATAATTGCATCACAAAAATAATTAACGCCCAACGAAGTGGGCACGGGTCGGCTAGTTACTTCATAAAAGTCGTGGTCATACCTCATGTCTCCATATAGTGAAATAAATGAATTGAACTGAACCATCACCATCCACCATCTTAATACCTTCAAGCTTCCCGCAGCTGGACAAAGGACTATTTTCCATATAGCAGAAAGATTTCAGCTTAATTCATTAACAACGCCCTAATATAATATAAGTTACCGTAAGTAAAAATTGCTATAAATTGACTACAATAGGGATAGACGACTTCATGTATTTGGAGGTATGAGACCCACTAAAACATACACTCAGTCAGGAAACCAATATTGGAACCGAACGCCTACAGGCACCACTACGCCAAAGCGGCAGTCAGATTAATAATTATATATTGTACCGAAAACAAACAGAATTAGGCATTTCAAAGTTCTATAGTACTAATCTGAATAAGCTATTGAAATGTTCTATTGCAGTTTTAGAAATTATCTTATACCTATGCCTCGAATACGATATCTACTGTATCCGTTGTATACAATTTACCTGAACATCGAGTACTTGAAAGTGAAACGTTTAATATAACTTAATGTTATCATAAGCACTTGGATGCTTACATTGAATCAATTTGTTTAAGCTACAGTGTCTGACTACATAGATACGCTTTGAGTCTACACTTTAATTGTATGGAGGAAAGTTTTGTTTGTACGTGAGGTACGGTTAAAATTACTTTTATGAATTAAATTGAACTAAAGTTAGGCATTAAGCGTCATATGGTTGGTTAATCTTAACAGGGTTTCAAAAAATAAAAGTATCCAAAATAAATTAAATTTCAAAATTGAATTTAAATCGCTTCAGCCTGTAATATCCCACTGTTTTTAGCATAGGCCTCTTTCCCCGTGTAGGAGAAGGATCAGAGCTTAATCCACCACGCTGCTCTAATGCGGGTCGGCGGATATATTCCCTACTATGAGTAACGATCGCTATCAGGTGTACAACTATCAGGCTATCAGGTGTGATAACAACCGGGACTTTAGCAAAATTGTGGAATCAATAAAAAGCTGTTTGTAAAATATCGTATTTATGTTTTAAATAATTTTTAACGTACTCCGAAATTCAACAAGTAATTTTACTTGTTTTTAAATGGTTTTATTTAGCTTGACCAGTTTATTATTATTTATTTATTTGTTTGTGCATGCATTTGTTTGAGTCAAATTTAGTAATTGGAATTTTACCCCCTTCCTGATGACAAATTGATCTGATATTTGGTACACACTCTTAATCTTGATGACGAACTAGAAGAGCGAACTAGTTCGCCAAGGAGCGGCGAACTAAGAAGAGCGATCTCTGTCGCGAACTACTTTGCGGTGCGCAAGACTAATAGGCCAGTAAATAAAGCCGTTTTTTCCGGTCAACCTCGCACTACGTTTTATAACTCACCAACACAACACTCAAAAACAACACATAACTCAAAAAGTATGGACATACAACAAAAGTTGTAGAGAATAAAGTGATCTTAAAAAATGGATAGATGCATTTTATTGATTAATCCAATGTTTTAAGAGTTATTGGCCAAAAATGAAAAACGTGCTCATTAAAGGGGCCATAAATCGTAAATGGTAAGTTTTACAAAAAAAGTTTACAGGAAATAAAAGATGCAAAATTTTATTGTCTATAAAAAAGGTCTGAATAACTTTTGCCCTAAAGTGGATAGTTTCCGAGATATCGGCCAAAAACTTTACTTTAAGATTGCGATCAAAGCTCCACCTGGATCTGTCAGCATGTTGTGCTTTTATAGTCAGTAAGTGACCCTTAACCTAAAAAAAATAATTAAAATTGAATCGGAAACTTACCCCCGTATTTATAGTGAAGTAAAAGTGATTACTTGAGTAAAAGTAGTTACTTAAGTAACTGTTTTTATTATAGTTGAGAAATTACTTGCAGTTTGAACTGTCAAAAGTTAGAATTCTCAGCCAAGTAATAGTCACCATTTCCCTTACTTAAGCAAAGTTTACCACATACGAATTTGGCGTTTGGTGGTTGTTATTTATTTGTGTGTAAGGTTATTATTTTACAAGAAAAGAAGTCTTTGGAAGAAATTGAAACGGTTTTTGCTGTTTTTGATGATCTGTACAATAATATATTAGAGGAGTAAAAGTCCCTGAGCCACAAAATTCCAAAGTTTACTTTCGTCATGTGGATCCATTTCGCGATTATTCGGAAGACAGTTTTAAAATAAGATTTCGATTCTCCAAAAATATTGTGATGAATGTGATTTTGCCAAAGATTAATGACTCATTACAATCAGAAACTCAAAAAGGACTTGCGAGAGGAGACATAATATACAGTACTAATAATAATGTATAAAGTATAATTATATCTAATAAATCTAAAAAATATCACAAAATATAATATAATTATATTATATTCGTAATAAATTAAGACATAATTATATTCGTATTTAAAAGTCTTCAATAAATTCAACTCGCCAATGCCGCCAATTCAATGACATTTTATTCCTATTTTATTTTTATTTTTTATTTTTGTGTTTGCCACACGAGGAAATTCGAAAATGTTTTTTATTATCATATCAAAATTTCGATCCCTCGATTTGAATCCCGCCGCTGCACGCTGGATCGAAAATTTTGATAATTATGATAATAAAAAACAGTTTACAATGACATTACACTACAATGTTGGCAAGTAAAAAAGCTCGCGTCAGCCACTATTCGAAGTGTAAAAAGTACACATTCATATTTAGTAGGATATTCACGTGTCAAACGTTTTAGTTTTCCAAACAATGGTCAACCGTTGTCTATTACTCTAGCATTTGCTTAGCTAAGTAATGTGCTTTACTTAACTATAAAATAAGATTTTGTGCTTGAGAATTCTAGCTGTAAGTAATGACTTAGCTAAGAAAATACTTAAGAAAAGTAGGTAATTACTTCTCTATAACTATGGGCGTACTTAGCGAAGCAAATGCTAGCGTGAAAATGCGTGGGGTGCTTATTATAATTACTACAGGTATACTAAACTATCGTTAAAATATTTACAGCAATGAAAATCAAGCCCCCACGCTTTTTGTACAGCAATATGAATTTTTCAATTGAGTACTCCAGTTTTATTTTTAAATTTTTAGTTTAATTAGTTTCAAAAGTGTGTTTTTTTAGTTTATTCAAACTATAACTTACTAAATGTAGATTTTATTTTTCTTATCTTTAACTATTCTTTATAAAGAATGAATTCCAGCGCCATCTATTGGGTGTATTTGCAACCTAGATGTCAATGAAGAATTTTATCGATGAATCAACGTACACCGCCATCTATGAGAAGTTGATAAAACTAAGCAGTAAATAAACACTTGCTTAAGAAACAATTAATTGATAGGTAGGTAGGTACCTACCTTTTATTCGTTTACATTCACGACATAAGCAAATAATTGAGATGATAACTATCCTATCCAAAATACGGGTGTGTGCTTAATGCTGAAAAAACAAAATTAATGTACATAAGTTCAGGATATAACAGATCAACAGTACCAAAGCCTATCGTAGCACACGATCACGCATGTCTCCACGCAAATCTGATCTCTTGTAATTGTCCATCCATAGAATTGGTTGATAAGCAAACTTACCTCGGCTTGACGATCGACAGCAGGATGAACTGGAAGTACCACATCAACAACGTCTGCGACAAACTTCGAGCTCTTTTGTCTAAATTCTCGCTGATTAAGCACAAGACACCATATCACACACGTCTTATGCTCTACAAAGCTCTAGGGGAGTCCATCATATCATATGGCCTTAGCAGTTACGGGCGAACTTTCAAAACCTATTTAGATAAAATATATGAACTTCAATTAAGAATTTTAAAGACTATTGTTTCTCCAAAAGTGAAATATCAATTCAGAAATAATTACCAAGACCTCTTTGCACACTGTAACATAATGTCTATTCATGAAAAAACTAAATATATTCTGCTACTAGAAGAATATTTTAACACTAAAACACAAATTATATCGCGGCAGAAAAATGTAACTCGCACAGTTGTTAATGAAACTTTAGCAGTTCCGCGATATAATAATTTTTACGGAAGTAGAACACTTATTGTACTAATACCCAAACTTATTAACAAAATTCCCTTAGAAATAAGAAAGAACATCAATAAACATAACTTAAAAAGTCAACTAAAACAACATTTTACACCTAAGTAGAATACAACTTAACATATAATGAAAAATATAAAATCTAATTTACATACAAAATACATACCATAAAACTTGAACTTATATTTAATAAAAGTTAATATTTATATAACATTATCTATATAAGATAATCCTATCCTAAATCTATGAGTACATACTATAATTATTAATTTGTAAACAACGATAATCAACCTGTATAAGCTAAAGCGTACGCAAACAACAATAACCTGTATTGAGAATACTTGTTGAGAATTATAAATGTGTGTGTGAGATTCACTGTTTAAAGCCACGCGAGGATTCTCGGACCGGTTCGACGCAATCATAATATATTATACAATAGATGAATTTGCTCACCCACACACATCACTGTTTATGTTTGTGTATCACTGACGTATATTCCTTCTGTTACTACAAATGATAATTTATTAACTCACGATTTATGAATGTATGGATCGACTTGCGCGGCAATCGGTGCACGCATAAAGCGCTGCTCGCTTTCCTGTGTACTTAGAATATAAGTTAAGATAAGGATTTTTATGTATTGTTTTTCCTAAAATAAAAAAAAATAAAATGTGAAATTTGATTGAAATCGGTTCCGTAGTTTTGGAGTTTATTGGCAACATACAATATCGTGACACAAGATTTATATATATATATATAAAGATTTTGTGATATTTTTAGATTTATTAGATATAATTATACTTTATACATTATTATTAGTACTGTATATTATGCCTCCTCTCGGAAGTCCTTTTTGAGTTTCTGATTGTAATGAGTCATTAATCTTTGGCAAAATCACATTCATCACAATATTTTTGGAGAATCGAAATCTTATTTTAAAACTGTCTTCCGAATAATCGCGGAATGGATCCACATGACCAAAGTAAACTTTGGGATTTTGTGGCTCAGGGACTTATCTCCTCTAATATATTATTGTACAGATCATCAAAAACAGCAAAAACCGCTTCAATTTCTTCCAAAGCCTCCTTTTTTGTAAAATAATAACCTTACACACAAATGAATAACAACCACCAAACGCCAAAATGTGGTAAAAGTAAGGGAAATGGTGACTATTACTTGGCTGAGAATTCTAACTTTTGACAGTTCAAACTGCAAGTAATTTCTCAACTATAAAATAAAAACAGTTACTTAAGTAACTACTTTTACTCAAGTAATCACTTACTTCACTACAAATACGGGGGTAATGTGCTTTACTCAACTATAAAATAAGATTTTGTGCTTGAGAATTCTAGCTGTAAGTAATGACTTAGCTAAGAAAATACTTAAGAAAAAGTAATTAGTAATTACTTGTCTATAAATACGGGCGTTAGTGCGAGATTAAGTGCTTTTTTTACTAGCCTATAAACCGTAACGTTCGTAACCATCACAATTCACAGTTCACCTTCACACCATCACATTGTGACTATTGTGAGCCTAGGCTAGGGGTGGATGATATACATCGATGTATTAAAAACACTCGATGCTTTGAAACGATGCATCGAATCAAACCGATGTATTGTTAATATTTCAACATCGAGTATAAATCGATGTTTCTTTATTCGATGCATCGAAGAGGCAAACAAACCCGCTAAAATTATTCTTTAATGGATGGATTGTCTGTCTACGGTTCATAAGTAACATAGGTTCATAGGTTCAAAGAAAAAAATAGTATTTTTCAAATTTTATGTTTTTATTGCTTTAAAAACATATTTTTCTGTGCCTTTAGCACATGCTGACAAATTTTTGTTATCTTTAAATGTTTCAAAGCTTGTTTTACAATCAAAATTTAAATTAAAATAAATACACCATTAGTTTTTAACCCCCGACGCAAAAAGAGGGGTGTTATAAGTTTGACGTGTCTGTCTGTCTGTCTGTGGCTCCGTAGCTCGCGAACGGACGAAGCGATTTCAATTTAGTTTTTTTTAAATGAAAGGTGAGTTACGGGCAAATGTTTTTAGACATGTTTGATGAAAATCGGTAGAGTCGTTTAAAAGTTGTGGGGGGTGAAAGTGCGGAAGAATAACTGAATGTCTGCAAATATAATTGAGTGGTGTCTCAAATGGAAGCGCATCACGTACACATTACAAAATAATATGTTCAATGAAAATCGGTTGAGGCGTGAAAAAACTCCGGGGTAAAAAGTGGAGAAAATACCCAATATCTGCAAATATATGTGGTGGGGAGAAAATTAGGATGGAAATCCAATGTAATCTTTACCTTAAATATAAATTTGAAAATTTTCGACAAGAATCTTTGTATTAAAAACTTAACAAAATCTACATTATAATAAGTGTGTACCTATAAAAAGTATAAAATAAAAATTAAATAAAAAAAACTCGTGTGGTTTTAAGAAACCACTTTTTTTTACATTATAGACATTTAACTAAAAATTTTTGAAATAATATTCAATTAAAGGTATAAAAATCGCTTTATCAATATTACCACGCGGCCGACCGTCACGCGACATGCAACACACACACGAAAAAGTTTGAGACGATGTAATAAAAGTTTCACTTTAAAAATTAAAAAAAAACCCCGACACTAATCTGAGTTCTGGATTTATAAATCGAAAAATATCGATCCTAGGCAAAAATTGATGGGAACCAAAATTGTAGGAAATTTAATTTTAAACAACTTTTGTTATATCTATTTTTCGTGTAAAAATGAAATCAAGATGGCGGACGAAGCAACAAGTCTGGTATGATGGTATCCCTACTTTTTGAATTTAGACTACCAGTGACCTCTCACAACGAATTTCGAATGAAAATTGCTGCTTCCAATTTTTGTAAATCTCAGCCCGTTTTTGAGTTAATTCGACTAGGCTACACAGTAAAGATTGAAAATAAAGTATTTTCACATACTTTATTTGTATGCAAAAATATAAAGTATAATATTACCAAAAATAAAGTAGGATACGTTATTATAATAAAGTATAGTTGGCAGCCCTATATACACGTGTAAGTTTTTTTATATCTAAACCACATAAATATCTAACTTTTGTAAAAAACACTCGATGTATGGAAAACATCGATGTTTTTATTGATATATCGATATTACATCGATGCCACTATGCGATGCATTGAATCGAAAAAAACATCGATGTATTTTTTCAGTGTCCATCACTAGCCTAGGCCCTAGGTAGATAAGCGCTTTGTAAGTTACAAAGTGTAACATTAACGCGCTTCAAAAATTACGCAAAATAGGCGCTTGTCGTCGAGCTGCCGAAACTTCAAAATCAGCTAAGGTGACCAAGCTATTCTTATGTTGTTAGATGGACACTTCGTTAGCGCGATTTAACTACGTACAACGCCATCTAGTCGAAAAGAAGGTAAACTCTCGTTGAATATTCTCGCCATATGGCATATTGCAAAAAAAAAATAAAATTGCGTGTGTACAAAGTACACATGTCAGAAGTGAAACTTCTGTGGCAAACTAATTTAAAATTATTTACATATATTTACAAAGTAGCGCGGCGTGCAGCGCGGTTCTAAAGAAGTTTCACTTTAAAATCTTGAATTCAGAATGATTAACGACAAATACCTCTTAGTAACCTAGTGTTGTAGATTTTTCGGTAATCAGATACAATCAGTGTATTGACGAGGTTAAAGCAAACTGGATTCAAAAGAAAAAAAGAGGGCGCTGTGCAGCAACTAAACACTTACCCATAGACTAAATATTGCGTTTGGAAATAGAACTAAATAGTCCCGCAGTTCATTTTTTCCTGTGTCGGGGCTTCGGAAACATACACAACACACAGGCACAAACGCCTAGCCTACGACAAACATCTATAATATGGCAGTACAAATGATTGTGCAACAGACAGTGATGTGACCGCTACGCCTACGCGTTGTCAACAATCAATGACAAAACACATTGACATATTATTGGTTTAATCTAATGACAAAACATATATAAAGTAACATGAAAAGAAAGTAATATGAAAGCTTATAATATATAGTATATCACATTCTAGCGATTTCTGTCTGTCCATATTTTACACGATAAGTAATCACCAACATATTATATACTAAACAACCCTTCATACCTTATCTTCTTTAGGAAAACCTTCTCCGAAACACGCTTCATCTTATTTTTCGTTTTTAATATTAAAATAACCGCTTTTTACTAAATTCATATGACTGTATGTATACAAGGTACATACCTATACCAAAATAACATTTTTTATAATTTTTGTCTGACCGATTTTGAGTGGACTTTCACTGGCAGACAGCTGATGTAATAAGGAGTAACTTAGGCTGCTTTTATTTTAGATTTTTTTTACTTTGTAACTCTGCGAACTAAACAATAACTATTTTTGTTAAATTCCACGTGGACGAAGACGCGGGCAAAGCTAGTTTATTAATAAAGATAGAAAGATATAACTTAGAAGATATATTATAATATAATAATAATTTTTAAACGTTGATTAAAATTTACAATTAAATTAAAAATTACCATTTCAAGCTCATGTTTTAAAGCATAATTAACTTAAAGCAAAATATAAAAAATAAACTATATTTGTTTAATGATAAACGGTTTTATTACAATAAAAATGATGTAGTTAGGTTATGTACTAAAAGCTAAAAAATAATTAGGTAAGTCCTAGCTACCAGATCGCAACAATCTTCTCATCAATCTGGGGTATTGATCAAACAAATATAAAATCGTTGGGCACGTGAAATTTCTATCATAATGTTTACTCTGGATACGTTACGTACGAGTACGACCAACTTTTTAGTTTATTTTATTGCTGAGTTGAATTGTAAGTGAAGTTCTGTAGGTACTAAAGTGGATTCCAATCAACATTTGTACGATAA
The DNA here is from genome assembly GCA_905220545.2 of Melitaea athalia. NCBI lineage: Eukaryota > Metazoa > Arthropoda > Insecta > Lepidoptera > Nymphalidae > Melitaea > Melitaea athalia. Next base: position 4,869,671 of record HG992179.1, read on the forward strand.
CGATATAAAATAGTGATAGATAGATTGAATAGAGAGAGATAGGATTTAATGCTAAATTCGCATTTGAAATCTATTGTATTTTTTATGTATGTTAGTTACCTCAGAACTTTTGACTGGTAGGACCATTTTCGATTAATTTATTTTAATCGAAAGCGGATGCTTGTCGTAAGGTCCCATTTAAAGATCGAGATCTGATGACTACTTTTTGAGTAATCTTTGATAGCGCGTATTTACTTGACTATTTTTTCGTCTACTTATGTTGTATAATGTATTACTTGTCGATGTATGTAATTGAAGTCGTTTTTTTTCGTTTGCGAGCAAACACAATTATTTGGAAGTCCGTTAAAAGTACTATTAAAATTGAGATAAAAATTAATTGAACTGATATGTTCTGTGCACCTCGCTAGCTAGCCAAAGGGCATTTATTATGAGGGTGCTTATTTTAGAAGTAGGTCTTCATCCTACGTCTTCATGTTCGTGAGTATTCGCGAGAAATTTAACCTTTATTTAGAAGTGGAAACCGAACGATCACAGACAGAATACATCAAAACCAGCTGAAAATCCTTTGAACATTAACTTTTCATTTAACCATTGCATTTCATAATTGAACTATGTGACTTCAAAAGTTCTGCTCGCCACAATAGGCTGAAAATCCAGCTGCAACTTCCAACAATGATAGCAACTGCGAAAGTTTTAAAACAAAAGTTACTCTCTAAGTTTCCGACACTGAATAGCTGATTCTGGTTTCATTGCAATAAGTTATCACGATCTTTTATTTATTGAAGATAGATTTTCTCCGTTCTATTTCCATAGATTTTATACGCGAAATCTATTTTTACGGAATTTAAAATGCTATCAATTTTAACTTTATTTTTAAATTTGTTGCATGTTTTTCTAACTTCTATTCTTACTTCTTTACATTGTAGCCTTTGATTGTAGCTACTGTATTATTACTTTTTTTCATAATAATCTATACTAATATATAAAGCTGAAGAGTTTGTTTGTTTGGTTGTTTGTTTGTTTGTTTGTTTATTTGTTTGTTTGAACGCGGTAATCTCTGGAACTACTGGGCCGATTTGAAAAATTATTTCAGTGTTAGATAGCCCATTTATCGAGGAAGGCTATATATAGGCTATGTATTGTCACGCTAAGACCAATAGGAGCGGAGTCCACGCCGACGAAGTCGCGCGCAGAAGCTAGTATGAATATATTTTTGTTTAAATTTTCGTGATTTATTTTTAATAGTTATATAATTTTTTTAGTACAGCAAGTGCTCTGGTGTACTGGTGCGAGTAGTCGCCTAAAACACCGACGGTTTGTGGGTTCGATTCCCTCTCGGGTTGGATATAATGGTCTAAGATCCGGAATATAACAAAATCTTCCCTCATCTGTTAATTAGATGAAACATTTTTTTATAAGCTGATTTCAATATTGTGAATTTATAAAAACAACCTCTGCCACCATAAGCCTGCTGCAAATAATAATACTTAAAAAATTTTTTTTCTTCTAAAAAATCTTTTCCCTCTCATGTTAATTACATGTAGTAAGCTAAAACCGTCAATATTTTACATTATATACCTGACTATAGTAGGCACCCATCTCGCGTAGAGCAGCGTGGTGTATTAAGCTCCGATCCTTCTCCTGCATGGGGAAAGAGGCTTATGCCTAACAGTGGCATGTTACAGGCTTAATGCTTGCAAATTTTTGAAGCGAAATTTCTTTATTTTAGGGCTGTTTTTCGGTTTAAGTCGGAAGTTAAGCAACGTCGGGCGCGGTCAGTACTTGGATGGATGACCGCCTGGGAACAACGCGTGACGTTGGCTTTTTGTTTTTTTTTTTTTCAATTCGTTTTTTTAATTAGTTTTCCAAAGAAGTTTCACTTCTGACGTGCACTTTATACGTACATACACAATTTTTTACTTTACAGACAACCAATTCTTTATGGTATTTTTCATTCACAGCTACACATGAGATAAACTTTGGAATTTATTTATATCATAAATAATAAAATAAAATGTTATTAAAAGTCCTTAAGAAATAAAGATATATAAAAAAATAGCAAATACATATCATCACTAAATAAAAAATAACTTAAGAATTTTTTTTCGGGTGTTAGTTGGAGAGGGCCCGAGCGTTTTTATTTTTATTTAAAATAATTAACCTTAATAGAATTTTTCATTAGCTCCAGCCTCGCGGCTAATCTGATCTCGTGGTTCAAGTAATTTTAAACAAACTATAAAGTGTTTAACTAAACTTGGAAGTGAGTTTTTCCTGCACGATGTTAATAAACAATCAACGCTGAAAAAGCATTTTAACTTTACCTTTTCCGTATTAGCTAGTAGAGATAATAAATTTTATATAAGTTTTTCTAATTTAACTTACGTAAAAAATTGTGTATGTACAATGAGCGTATATAATATTATATTGAAAAAAAAAGAAGAGACAATTTCGTACAACGAATTTTGTTCATCATACATAATATATTTCACGCAACGTAATTATTACATTTTTTCACCGCCATTTGTCGATATATAGGTAAAGCTGACGTTAGTTTGTTGCTATGAAGTTGCTCCCTTATAGTATCTTTTTAACCTTTACCATTCATTTTATTACTATGGGTTGTCTGGAAGAAATGGCTAAATAGCCATAAGTCCGCCCATTGTACTTCACAGTCTGTAAATATCTTTAAATGTGTTTAATGTTTAAAATGTAGTTGTGGTGTACAATAAAGTATAAATAAATAAAAAAAATTTTTTTTATTATTTACAATGTCATTAACAACTAAAACCAAATTAATGTAACAGCCGCTGTGGTGTAGTGGTGCGAATGCTGTATAGGCGCCAAAACACCGGTGGTTTGTGGGTTCGATTCCCGCACGGGGCCTCAGAGAGCAAGTTAAGCTCCGTTACGTTATAGTTATACGTTAAGTCCCGGTTGTTATCATAGACGTCATATAGCGATCGTTACTCATAGCAGTGGATACATTTATCCAACGTCTTGCATACTCATTATTTTCTGTTGTGACTAGTTTTCTAGATAATCGACAAAACAAGTTATAACCGATGCGACCGATACATCACGTTATGAAAAATTAATGAGTGGTAGATATGTATTAAAAGTACAAGATAAGTATACAATTTTTTTCTTCTTTGCGCTGTTTTTGACAGTCCCCATAGAGGAGAAGTCTGGCCTTTTCGCCGAGGCCAGCCTGTCGCTGGAGGGATCCTGTTGCCTGCAGATCCGCAGGGGGTTTAGTGCGGTAGTGGCACCCCCAAGTGCTGAGTCCGACATACAGTCTAGGACGGCCTACCCGGGCGTCCTGGATATCACCCGTAAATGGGTTACCCTGCGATATAAAAAAAGGGTTCCGTACTTAAAGGGTAAAAACGGGACCCTATTACTAAGACTCCGCTGTCCGTCCGTCCGTCCATCCGTCCGTCTGTCACCAGGCTGTATCTCAAGAACGGCGATAGCTAGACAGTTGAAATTTTTACAAATTATATATTTCTGTTGCCGCTATAACAACAAATACTAAAAACATAATAAAATAAATATTTAAGGGGGGCGATAATTATTTTATTAGTCTCCAACGCCATCTATCAGAAATTAGGAAAACTTCGTCGATAGACTAATTAATAGTTTTCTAATAGCGGCATAGATGGCGTCACAATTAAATAAATATTTTACAGAATAAATATTTTACAGAAAATTTACTTATATGTATATATTATTAAGTTTAGTCAATGGTACGGAACCCTTGGTGCGCGAGTTCGACTTGCACTTGTTTTATGGTGTTGTCTATCTGCGTTTATGGTTCATTAACTGCAATGCGTCAGACGGTACGAAATAATAATAACGCGCATTAATCTTTTTCGTTAAGACAATGATAATTCGTCACTGTTCCAATTAAATCGTAGCAAATGAAAACGCCGTGTTCAAATACATAGTTGAAGTAAGCGATTTAAATAGGTGTTCTAATTTACCACAATTTAATTGGACAAGGGGTGTAGCTAAGCCAAATGTTAGCAATGAGTCACTATTTTACCATTATAATATACATAGTAGACTATAATTATACAGGGTGTTAGGGGAATGGTTAGCCATAGAGGTATGTTGGGTAGTGGGGGTCATTTGGAACCTATTTAGGCTAACTTACCTATATGCAAAGTGTTACGGATTTTTTTTATGATTATTTTTTCATTTTTTGAAAAAAGTGCCGAAAATTAGTGGTTTGACCATCATATCTTTTTTGTTTATTGATATACTCGTATTTGTACTGTACATTGCGCATGTAAAATAAATGTGATTTAATTTAGAAAGCATCTACAAAAAAAATTATGGGCCAAAGAAATCTTGACAGAGACAAAAAGTAAATCAAACCTTCAAGTTTAGGTATAAATTAAAAAAATAATTAAAGCCTCCAGACAATTTAAAATACTTTAAAAAATTACTCTAGTTAACACTGTTTTAAATAATATTATTTTCATTCACCTACCTTACTTACTTTTTTTTAAATGATGAAATAACGACATGGTTTCTACCTGAACCCGCACCCTACGCTGACAATTATAACAATAATTGTTATTACGCAGGGCGGTATGTCCCTGTGTAGCACATGGTAAACTACCATCTTGACTTTGGCGACATGTTGGCGCAGCGGTCACAGCACTGGCTGATGCGCTGGTGGTCGCGCGTTCGATTCACGCTCACGGCAGATATTTGTATTGGTCATATAGATGTTTGTCGTGGTCTGGGCGTTTGTGCTTGTGTATTGTGTGTGTTTCCGGACCCCCGACACAGGAGAAAATCCTACTGGGGGCCGTCGAGTGTGAAGCGTTTATTATAAAAAAAAATTCTTGTCTGCTCTCATCGGGCGAGGATTTACATCCTTATTTGAAGATCATCCTTATTTCCAGTAATGTAGATTGTGGAAATTCACGACCGAATTCACTGTATGTATTTATAAAAATAAAATAAATTTGTTACTCGAATTTATGATTTTTTTTTATTTTGATACCTACCGAAAAACCAAAACGAAAACAGCTTTATGAAGCCTTCAATGTGATAAGGCTTATACTCTATTCTATTTATAACATTAAAGTGTAAAATCAAAGTCTATAATCTTTAAAAATAATTCGTCATCTCCAAACGCGAGGAACCGTCAAATTCAATTATAATATTAACTTGATCTCGAAATAAAACTTCAGGATTCAAATAAAAGAAAAATCTTTCCGAACTTGATCTACAAATTCCATTTCACGTTTCAATCTCAATCCATTAATACATTACAATATTTTCTTTTTATATTTTAAATATTGCCAAGAAAAGACGTATAAATCACTTCACTAATATTTAAGAGATGCTTTTTACGTTTTATTTTGTTTCTTTTGTTATTACATTGACATTACATTGACATTATATGACTCGATATGATTTATTTGCCGATACAATCATAAATAGAAACAAGTGACTTTTTTTATTAAACATCATTAATAAAAACAGGGCTAAGGCGTATATAGATAAGTGCAATGACCACATCCATAACCAATAGCGAAATCTTAGTCACAAAGAAAATACGTAAATGTACTCGTACGCAATAAAGGCTTAAATTAGGAATAAGGAAAGGCTAAGAATTAGAGAACAGTTGTGTATAAATATGTAGATAATGAACCCAAGGTATAATGATAAATGAACACAGGCTACAAGCAGTTTAAATGCTTTTTACTACAATATAAGAAAACACTACCTATAAAAAAAAAAAAAAAAACATATAGAACAGCAACTCTATTCTGAGAGGCAATCCCTCCTGAGCTGCATTTGTGCAAAGATAATAGTTTAATCTAGGCGTACAAGCTCTCACGCAATTGTACAAAGAAAGTAGGATGAAAAAATTGCAAACTGGAAACAGAAAATGTATTGAGAAAGATTTTACTAGAAAACTGAACACAATTTGCATTTTATCCTATTATTACAATATTACAAAATAATCGTCCACCTGACTACTTTATTTAGCAAAAAGTCTAAGAAGCAGGTGGGAACTATTTTACTACATTATTTTATCGTTTATGTACCTTACTACCCTTACAACTGCGAATGTGACTACGACTATACGACTGAAATACAACTATTACCTTCTACAATAATGATGCAGCCTTTAATATCTCACTGTTGGGCATAGGCCTCTTCTCCATGCAGGAGAAGGATCTACAATAATAATCACTTCAAACTTTAACTAATAGCCCAGTCGTTTTAGGTTTCATCTGCGAAAAAATTTCTAGTGAGCTGAATTCTTGTATACACCTTTATTGCAGCGTTTTAATGAAGACGAAAAAGTTATAAAGGTGAAAAGGTCACCAAAATCAGTTTTTCACGAATATCTCGAGACCTATTGCTCGGAGGTAAATAGAGGTCATTATAAAAATTGTTGGTAGTAACAGTAAAATTATCTACAAAAAATGCTTTTTGCATTTTTCTGTAAAACTAACCGTTTTTGGAGTAGTCGCGATATCAATGTTGATTTTTCACATCTTTATTACAATACCGTAATAAAGGTGTATACAAAAATTCAGCTCACTAGGAATAATTCCGAAGATTGGTGTTTAAAATGCCTAAAGTGACTGGGCGGGCTATAAGCTATACAAAAAATATTGATGAACTAGACAACTTTGATTGTCTTTATCGACCGTAAATGATTAGTCTCAAATACTGAAAAATAATTCAATATAATATGATTAAGAAATTACAAACATCAATCTCTATTCTTAGAACAGATTCGATATTCAATAAAAAATAAATAAGTAATTCATAAACCTTAAAAGCTTCTTCATTTTATTTCAAGTTAGAAACATGAAACTTTATTGCGTTGATCACCAAACTCTTTTACTCAAACTTCGCCATTATGGCATCAGAAACGTTGCACTTGATCTCATTGCCTCTTACCTTAGTGATCGAACTCAAAGTGTATGCGTAGGTGACGTAAAATCGCGGGGTTCATCTGCTCTATTGGGTGTCCCACAGGGCTCTATCTTGGGTCCTTTTCTTTTTTTGGTATATATTAATGACTTACCGTATCATGTCCGCGATGCTTGCAATATTGTGCTGTTTGCAGATGATACATCATTAATATTTAAAACTGACAGAAACAAAGTAAATTTTGACGATGTGAACAGTACATTATCTCAGGTATCACATTGGTTTACTGTTAATAATTTGCTCTTGAACGCAAAAAAAACTAAGTGCTTAGAATTCATTGTACCAAATATAAATAAAATTGATAAAACAATAAAAATAAACGGGGAAAACCTGATAATTGAAAACTCTACAGTTTTTCTGGGGGTGACCTTGGATAGTAAGCTTCAGTGGGATGCTCACATAGAGACATTGGCAGGAAAACTCAGCTCAGCTGCCTATGCTGTCAGGAAAATTAGACAGTTTACCGATGTGGAAACGGCTAGGCTTCTCTACTTCGCATACTTCCACAGTGTAATGTCATATGGAATCTTATTGTGGGGCGGAGCAGCTAATATTGAAATTATTTTTAGATTGCAGAAAAGAGCCATCAGATCTATCTATAATCTAGGTCCACGCGTATCTCTTCGTGAAAAGTTTAAAGAGATTGGTATACTTACGGTAGCTTCACAGTACATTTATAATAATATAGTCTTTGTGAGACAAAATATTCATTTACATAAACAAAGAGGCGATACACACAATCGTCTTATTAGAAATCGTCATAAACTCGAAATACCATCATGTCGCCTGCGCAGAGTGCAAAAATCCTTTGTGGGGTTGAGCGTACGCTTATATAATATGATTCCGAAGGAGTTCTTAGATTTGCCACTGCACAAATTTAAACAACGCGTAAAAACTCACCTGAGTCGCGGTTATTACAAAGTTAATGACTTTCTCAATGACAAATTTTAGTATAGGTACTTAACATGCATTATAAAGGCTTATTTAGATTAGATAACAAAGATTCATTGGATAAATTGGCTAGGCATCCGGCTAAACACAAGTTAGTTTCGAAAACTTATAACAATATAATAGTATGTAAAACACTACTTAGTATAGAAAACTAATAAAAATGTAATAGTAACATAATAATATTGTAAAATGAATATTTTTTAATATTGTAAATTTATATTGTGACGTGTCATAAGAGCCACAGGTTGGCCTACATGAAATAAATAATTTTGAATTTGAATTTGAATTTATTTTTAGGTTTTGGTTTGTGAAGATCCTGCATAATAAATCAGGAGATTAGTTTTTATTACTTAAGTTACCTAAATAGGGCTAGAGTAGATCTAAGGAAAGATGAAGACTGATTTTTGCATCGACTGGTTGACTTTGTTTGAGTGTAACGTCTGCGAGTAGTCTGGTGGTGTTAGCGTATAGTCGGACCATAAATGTTGTATACAGATAAATAATAAATAAATAAGCCTTTTATTTCTCATTTCATTTAGCATTCATTATCGTTTACAATATATATTATCACTAGCTTCTGCGCGCGACTTCGTCGGCGTGGACTCCGCTCCTATTGGTCTTAGCGTGATGATACATAGCCTATAGCCTTCCTCGATAAATGGGCTATCTAACAGTGAAAGAATTTTTGAAATTGGCCCAGTAGTTCCAGAGATTACCGCGTTCAAACAAACAAACAAACAAACAAACAACCAAACAAACAAACTCTTCAGTTTTATATATTAGTATAGATATAATTTATTTCATTATATTTCATTTAAGCAAATTCACTAAAAATAATCTTTATAAATTAAATTAAAATCATATTAGCAATAAAATGTTAAAAATTTAAATTTTTTTTAAAAAGTTACATTCAAATTTGCATTCTTATAAAATATTGGAATTACGACATAATTAATATTTAAATTGATTGATAATTGCAAAATATAATGAAAAGAAATTATTTAAAAGTTGATCAATAAATTAAAATAATTAGATTAAAAGAAATGAGACACATGTATACAGACAGGTCCTAAAATAACATGATCTCAGAAATTCGATACTTTTTAGGCCCTGTTTGTAAATACATATCAATTTCTACGCGACCGGAGCCACGGACAACAGCTACTTTCAATAAATCAGACAATGATATGTCAGCATTACCTGTACATAAATGATCGCAAATGTAAAATGTAGGTATCTTGAAATTAACAGACCCTTTTGCTATAATTATATTGTTAACATGATAATTTAACGCTATTATTATTACAATGTTACGTAATACTGAGATAAACCTGACGATGACAGCGGATGGAAAATTAATTAAGAGCGAAGATGTTGCCTCTTTGTCTGATATCCCAAGTTAGCGATACGGTATCGAGTGTTGCGTTAATAACTATTAATATATACCTCCTTTAGATAATAATTGACTGATTCAGGCCGTAAAATCCCACTGCTGGGCTTAGAAATCTTTCTCCAAAAAGATGAGAAGTGTCAGATGATCGTTATTTGTTGTATATGATAACAGACGGGACGTACTTACGTGCTCTCTGAGGCACGGTTGGGAGACTCAAATGGACAGACCCTAAACCGGAAACTAATATGGTACAAATACATATATCCATTGCGAACGTGAATCGTATCCGTGACCGCCACCGTTAAAGTACCTATCTCCTCCACTAAGTCAGAGCGATTGTCATAATATAACTTTTTATATTGTTGAGCGCGTTGGTTAGCGCAGTAGTCGCGGACCCGAACATAACGAATATTTGTACACAATAATGATGTGACTGCAGTTGTCATTTTTCATCACTTTATTTATAAATAATTTTCTACTGCTGGACATAGGCCTCCTCAAGTTCGCGCCAAACATCCTAGTTTTCCGCAATCTCATCAATCATCAATCTCATCCAACCACCACCGGCAATCTTAAGTGGGAACAGTGAGGCTGCCGGGAACTGAGAGTCGAAATTTCTGGCGCGAAATAATGGTTTATGCATATAGTCAGTCATGCTGGGCAAGCGGAATGGTGACAGCAGGGCTGGCCTTGTTATAATTAATTATGGAATCATTTTAAAACAAAAAATCATGTACTATAGCCCTTTGGCGCAGTTTGTAGTGACCCTGCTTTCTGCTCCGGGGTTTGTGGGTTCGATTCCCACCCCGAGTCTGGGTGTAACATACGTATTCATTTATATATTTATATGTGTATTATTTATAAGTATGTTTATCGAAAAAAAATGTAGCTAGACCAGTCAGCTGTTACCTATAACACAAGCATTAAGTTGCTTACTTTAGGAACAGACGACCGTGTGTGTATTGTGTATATTTATTTATTTATTTATGTTAATATTTTATACTCGCCAGCTTTAAGTTCCTTACCTTCTGTTGCAAAGCGCGTTTTAAATTAATGCTTAAATTGAAAATGTTTATGCAAAGTAAATAAGTGTAGAATATTTTTATTATATCTCATGATACTAGATGAATTTAAATGAAGCTACTCAAAAGACATTTTTCAATAAAGAAAAAGATTGTCGAGTTCGCTAATTTTTTCCGGATAATGAAATCTTTCTGTTGAACTTTCAACTTTGTAATCCCCGTTGAGAAGTTTTCGATCGTCTTTTATTTCTTTTAATGCTAGACTCTTTTCTTTGTATTATGAATGTTTTAATCTTTTGAGAGATGTTATTTCAATGTGGATTGTCCATTCTAAATGACATTTATTGACAATTTTTTTTTTATTGTCGATGACAAAAATGTCTCCTTGAAAAGGTTAAAAGGTAATATTCAGTAATATCGACTTTGGGATTTTTCCATGGTTCTTGTACCATATTTTAGTCTAAATTTACGTATGTAAGAACATATATTACATACCCTGTCAAGCGAAACCTAATAGATCTATGTGGTAAATTAATATTAATACGCTTGTTCAAAAGGTAAATTCTATGTGCTTATATGCATGCATATGAAGCCGTAGGAAAATCTTGTCTACGTGTAATCCTAACTACATTGTAACGTAATATTATAGCGTTGTAACAGACAGATGTATAATGTTATCACGAAAACAAATCAAAATAGTTTAGAATTGATTTTCTATGTGATTGACTTTTTTGTGTTTGTGTTGCGACCGTAATTTACATGGTTTGATGAACTCTTAATTTTTGACGCCTGAAATAATGCTACAAAAATTTTGCTAATATAAACAAATTATTGTACTGTATTAATGTCTTATGTTTATATGGTAGCCTGCAATAAATCATTATCAAAAACAGAACATTTATTCATAATCATTTCAGCCAGTTTTTTTTTTACTAAACTTTTACTAGATATGCACCAGAACATGGGATTACATTCGTTATTGATGTCTTAAATAAATTACTGAAACTCAACGACCTCCAATAGAATTTACTCTTCCGGTGGTCCGGAAACACACATGGCAAACATCTATATGGCCAATATCCAAATCTAAATTCTAATCCATGACCGCTACCGCAACAACCACTGCTACTTACAGTAGGTAACCTATAGCCGCTGCGCCAACGCAAAACAATTTTTTTGTGATATCTATTTTTCTACAACATTCGATACCATTTACAATATCAAAACGAAAACCCATGTTCAACTAATCAGAAAGGATTCAACTCTAGCATTGCATCAGTTAACCAAAGGATTGATTGATTACTCTTCCCGTTCGTACACTGATGACATGACTTTGTGTTATCCGATAGGGTAGTAAGTTAATTTCTTTTATTACAGATTTTTTTTTATTAAAATATGTATGTACATGTGTTTATGTAAGCTAATAATTTTAATGGCAGAAATAAATTGCTTTTATATTTATTTTTATTAAAAATATACCATTATATAATGAGAAGAACCGGCAAGAAACTTGGCAGTTACTCATTTACTGAAAACTGCATATCTTACATTATTATCCTTAAATATGCAAGTTTCTTTAGTGATTCCCTTCAGCGCTGAGTGCCGGGTGAATTTAAAGTATTCAACACATGAAAACTTCACGGAGCTCGGATTTGCATCTACGAGCTTTTAAGTAGGCCACGTGTCATGAATTATTTAATTTTAGGGTTAATAATGAATCTTTCTACGGTAATTAATTATAAAAAAATATTTATACTTATTGGATGAGACTATCTTTTTTTTTTTTTTTTTCTGTAAATAATAGTAATAATAATATTTAGTAAGGGGATATTTCTGGATCTTGCAAAAGCCTTCGACACGGTTTCTGTACTGACTTTTAAAAAAAGATGAAAAGTCTGGGAATTAGGGGTGTACCCTCGGATTTATGTGAAGATTATTTGAGTGAGCGCACTCAGAGAGTAAATATCAAAGAGGAGCGTACGCTTAATTATGGTACTGATACACTGTAACGATCTACTACTATGAGGGTGTGATGAGAAAGACCCCAACATATATAAATTTATAACATCCTGGTCACGTGGACCATTTGTAACACTATCATGGTAGTGGCGTTACAAGCTAATATTAAGCTTAAGAGGATATCAATTATCTTTGGCCTTATAATTGTGATCGTCTAGTATAATGAAGGACTCTACGTTGTGTTTGATTTTTGTTTCAGAGTAACTTCAGTTCTTTTTATGGTATGCCGAAGGAAAGACATAGTATATGTTATTAGAAGCCTTGATTTCTATATAAACTCTAACTAACATCCTACCTAGCCACTAATTTAAAATAACATCCCTGCACAATGACATTAAATTACTGAATTTAATTTATCCTAAGATTTAATTGAAAGATATTTACACTTACCAGTGATATAAATACTATAGATAACTAACTTCTGTAATACTATTAAAAGGAAAGAAGGATATAACACCTTATAATTAACTTATTTAGAATTAATAAGACTTAGTAAATTACACTTACCAGTGATATAAATACTAAAGATAGCTAACTTCTGTAATACTATTAAAAGGAAAGAAGGATATAACACCTTATAATTAACTTATTTAGAATTAATAAGACTTAGTAAATTACACTTACCAGTGATATAAATACTAAAGATAGCTAACTTCTGGAATACTATTAGAAGGAAAGAAAGATATTAAGCTTCATAACACCTTATTAGTAAATTAATTAGGAATTAATAAAATTTAGTAAATTAGAACCGTTAAGAATAAATAGTAATAGACTTATTTATTTAGAAATAACTATCACCTACTGTTTAACTAAATATCTGACGTCTCCTTAAGAATGTGTAAATTATAATTGCTAATATTTTTAGTGAATCTAGATAGCTAAAATAGAAATAAAATTAAATAATTACATTCAGGATATTCTATATTGACATTGATTAATTGAATAGTGTCTAAGTTTCTTTTACATGTATTTTTAGTTCGAACCTGATATAATAGATAGATTCTAATAACTCTAAACAAATGAAATAAATAAAAATAGATAAGTAAATGAAATAATGATTAAATACATATTATATAGTTATTAATTATCTTGAAATAATTTATTCAGTTAATAAATTATCTCAGATAATTGTGAAAAATAGTGTGTAGTGTTTGTTTGTGTGTGTTATTCTGTTAGGATAGGGTTTATAGGTATTAAGGAATTAAAAGGCCGGGTTCAACTGAACCCGGGGGGTCGCAACCACCATTCCCCTCCGACCCCAATCCAATCCACACCGTGCTGAAGGCTCTAAATTAAATTAGGCACAACGTTGGTGCTATCAAATCAAAAGAAAGGTAGTAGGTAGGAAATGAGAGTACCCAATTTTCTACAATAAGTTAGACGGAAATATATCCTGTCTAACAAATGCTTGTTTCATACCTCTGCAGCACAATCATGCAATGACAGTATTTGAGTAATCCCTTGGGACGTCATATAGACATAACCAGTGAATTACTAGAGTTGATGTAATTACCAAGCTGTAATCAGACATGGTATTAAGATGTGTTCCACGTGAACAAAAGGAGATCGTGTCTACTGATCTTTTCATTGTGTGCTTACTAGCCCATACGGGAACTTCGGTCACACAATTACTTTGAAATTCGATCACGAAACCTACTACTTTTGCCACAATTGGATTGTGTAGTGTAATTTCCCATAGGTAAGACCTACTGAGTTACGGGTCTATAGTCAGCTATATTGTCAAGCCTCGCCACCATTGTGAGATGGGTCGTCGGCGACTAGCGACTTGCGACAGCGTAACCGTTCGAGTGTCCTATAAGGAAAATAAGAATAATTAAAGGTATAAGACCAACATGTAGAGTAGGTGTATTGTGTAGGTTTGTCTTTGCATGACTCACAGCATTCACATGAAACAGCATTCATTAACCAGAATAGGTTGTTCAATTGAAACATTGAACCAGTAATTAAGTTGTTAAACATTTGATTATATCAGGCTCTCTTAGGGACTGAATGGATTTATCAAAGGACATAGTAGTGTCGAGAGATAAATAAAACAACTAAATATAACATATTCATTTACTCAATCAGAATCTCTGAGAGTATCTCATTTTCACAATGAAAAGAGAATGTATATTTAATAGGTTTTATGATCCATCAATGTTAGTATGTTTGAAAACACAAGAGGACTTGATTAAGGCTTGGCTTAAATCTCAGTAAATCCGCCTTAGGACTTAACAGAGACTGTCCACAAAAATTAGCAATAAATTAATTGGAAAAGTGAATATGTTTCTCTATTAGTCTAAAATAGAACTTCATACCACTGTCCAAATCTAAATTACTAACCTTTGTTGCAGTTCAAACATCGACCATACACTAGGTGTTTGGTGGCGTTTGTCCAATGTCTCTCATCAAAGATGAGGAATTCTTATCAAGGATAAGGAAACGTACGTATAGTATTTACCAAGAACATAGTTCAGTTAGGCAAACACAACCGCAGAGGTTGGTAGGAAGTACTCGCAACTTTCTTTACTAGATAGACCTAGATTAGGAACTACCTAGCATCGATGACGCGAAGAACTGTGGCTTAGACAGGCCTAGCCTTATAGGGGAAACCTATAATAAAACACTGGCGAATACAAACATTTATGGATTCACCTGAACATGTTTATATAGTTCAATGAAAGTCATCGTGAAAATGAGACACTCCAGTCCACCAGATACCTCGTTTTGACACTCATTTAAGAACATAAATTCTTAGATCAATGTTCAAAACTACAATAGTTTGCGTAATGTCATAGTTCAGTGTGTAATTACCTCATCTTAGAATGTATTCAAGAGCTAAAAGTATCCTTGAACTCATTCAAGACTACAAACCACCTGTGTTACCTCGCTCCAACATATATTTAAGATCTACAAGTTCTTAAATTAATGTTTGAACTACAAAGTTTGTGTAATGTCAAAATGAAGTCAAATACACACATATATATATATATATACATATATACATATACATACAATAGAAGCATATTTATATGTAGAGAATATTCAATAAGATACGACAACTACTCATTAGTTTGTTTATAGGTCATATTTTCCTAGAATTTTTCACCACTCTATTTACTTCCAAAGTAATGACATAGTAAAATCTCATTTCATTATTTAAATACACCCTAACGAAAATCTATTTAATCCTTAATATCTAATATGATAGTTTTAACCAAAGATTCATTCAATTTTATATGTACATTAAAGTCAAACAGATGTAATTTCATTTTATTCTAACAACATCATATTGTGGTTATTTACTTAAGTTATATTTCATTTTATCAGTTAATTTCAATATAATTATGGTCATAAGGCTTATTTCATAATAATTCCATTCATTAATCAATCAATAATTAATAATATCAATGTAAACCTAGATAATAATTCCTTTCAATATTCAATCAATAATTAATAGTATCGATGTAAACCTAGCTAATAATTCATTAGATATCTTTTATTAAAAATCTCCGTAAAAGTTATAAAAATCAGTAAAAGAAACACAACATGCAGAAACCCAAACATGCAAATAAATAAAAAATTAATGCATTCGAACCAATCAGGAGCGCTTCATCACAGGTCTTTCACTGAATTTATTTAGCGGATTACAATTAAAATTTTATAATAAAGAATTGCACTTAATATTAATCAGTAAAATTAAATTAAAACTATTTCGCGGACTAAACTGAAGCTACATAGCCACTCGGCCAGCTTACACTAATGAAATCTCTGAATCAGACCTAAAAAATACTTTTAGGTATTCTACCTTTGATCTAATTCAGAAGTTCCACAGTTTCGCCAGCCGAGGGCTCTCGTTACTGTACTTCGAATTCAAAATCGAATCCCGACTGTCACCGAAATTGACTGCCTCGAATTCAAACTCCCCATCGTATATATTGAAATCTCGCGTCTGTTTTTCCCCCACCCTAACACGTCCACCAATGCGCCCTGCAGTGATACCATACACTCGGCAATTCCCGTGTCACAAGGAAATTTGAATATCTTCGGTTCATTGCCGTGTTCAAAGATACGGCAATTCAATGTATAATTGTTTCTTCCTAATAATTTAATCGATAGTTTATAAGTCATTATAGTGCAGCACAAAACCAAGGAATAAAATTATTACACAAAAAACAAGGAATAAAATTATTACTTCCTCAATAAATTGAGCTTTACTGGCTGTAAGCACTTTTATCCGATCCGAAGGAAATTGCGTAAATCAATTAAACAAAAAACACAACAAAAGATAAACAATAAAAGGGAAAAACAAATATACATTGAATAAAGCCGAAGAAAAAAATTGTTAGTTACGATAAATTTGTATGACGGTTGTGGAGAATAATGTATTATTCAACCGATTTCGAAAGGGAAATTATTTAACCGATCATTGTCATTTTTAACCTTACGTGTTAATGTAAAGTAAATACACGTCAATTTTGTAGTTTTTAATCCAAACAAGGTAACTTAAAACTTTGTGATGGCAACACTGGCGTCCTGTAAATACAGTAACAAAAAACCCACTTACATGCTTACCCAAGTCTCGAACTCTTAGGACCGGGTTCCACCGTTTAATAAAGCTATGTTTTGCTTAATCGAATTTATAGTTCGATTCTAATCTTGGCTTTCGTTTAATTATTATTACGAATCATTTGTATGAGAACATAGCAAAGTGTTGTTTTAAGACTCACTCAGGCAACCTCTCCAAAAATTCCTCTCCGCAACAAACATCCTCATACTTCAAGGAACACAAAAAAAAAAGAATTAGTGCAATCGGTTCAGCTGCTATTCTCTAACTGCGTTTAGTTTATGTTAGTGAAATGCAATTTCCAGCTCTAAACTTTGTTAAATGCGTAAACCGACTTTACGTCGAACTAATCGCGATTATATCAATCAGTGGAAACTGGCCCTTAGAACGTTCCACCGCATCTGTCAACACAAAATTTTAAGCCTGTCTCGAATATAAAATTTATCACTCTAATATTTTAACAACTAGCTAAAAACTGTTTGAGTTCCCAACTAATAAATTTCTATTCTTAAGTACAACTTAAAATTTGAGTCCCTAATGTATTTGAACAATTTTCGTTCATTGAATTGACTGTTTTATGTTTACGTGTCAACTCACATTTCAATTTATGCGTTTGTTATCTTAAAATTTATGGCACTACTAAATTAGAACTGAATTGTGTTTACGTGTTACGTTACAACACGTACAGTTACGATCGATCAATAACTAAGATTCAGTTAGTATATAGACACTCAGATATAACAGAATGTAATCCATTTATTAGAGTAATAATAAAGTATATTTTCAAGCCTTCGGACGTGTTTAATTTAATAGCCACTGATCGGCACAGTACACTCTCAGTACTCTCAGATTACGCAAGTTGGTATTCGTCTTCAAAATCTTAAGACATATAGGTGACAGTCGGTTGGTAAGATCGGGGTCCTTTTCTCTTGCTCAGTCCTTAATAAGTTATTGTATCGGCTCTTAGGTTGGTGCGCCGAAAACCACGCTATTGCATTGTGAGAGAGCACAGCGTGCCATACTGAAAGAGGCGTCTTTTAGACCGTTTTACTACTCAACGGATCAATTATATAAAGAGCATTAAAGTTCTAACAGTGCGTCAAGTATTCACGCTTGACACAGTATTGAGGCAACATGTACTTTTAACTTTTAACCCAACCTTGTCCAGTAGTAAAAGACGATACTGTACGTTCACAGTTGATCAACATTGCACACGCCTTAGGTCGTAACCTTTTCAAAACGCGTTTGTTCCCATTTGGGCGGCATCCTGTACAATAAAATTAAAACCAAATAACAAGTATACAAAATCACAAAGACCAAATCACATCGAGCCTGAAACATTCCACTGCTGAGAAGGATTGGAGCCTAATCCACCACACTACCTCACTGTGAGTTGGCGGATATTTTCCCTAATATGAATAATGATTGCTATCAGGTATTTATGATAACAACTGGAGTCGATGGTTTAACGTGCACTAGAAGGCACGGTGGGGAGACCAACAGGGAAACATCCAAACCGGGAAAAAATATTTGTATAAATACAAATATTCATCCCGAGCTGGAATCGATCCCACAAACCTTCGATATTTAGGCGAGTACACGGCGCACGCACCACTATACCTGAGCGATTGTTACTTATAATACAGTAGTTTATTTTATTTATTGATCAATTTATTATACGTACAGAATTATATAAAATATTTGCCATTGGGAGTTGGGACTCACATATAATGGGTGTAGTTATCCCTAGAAGAGATTTCTTCCATCACACTTCTTTTACACACTATTAATCAAAACTTTAGGAAGAGACGACTGAGTGTGTATGTGAAACAACGTTTATATGTAACTATATATATATTTAGATACTTTTTTATAAACTACTGGATGGCCCGGTGAACTCTGTATCACCTACATATATTTGTGAAAAATACACACAAAACAATTTCTGAACACACCTATAAATATTTGACAACCAATTGACAACGTTTTTGACAAAAGACATTAAATTTCTTCGCTAGGAACATTTTGTATTGGAAAATGTAATCGTCGTTTTTAGTATTTTCCGTTACATATTATTTATGTTCCTCACCGTTTAAACTTCCCTGAACTTCCACAAACATTTCAAGATCAAAATTAGCTATATCCGTCAAGCCATTCTCGAGTTTTAACGAAACTAACGAGCAGCAATTCATTTTTATATAGATATATAGATATACATAGATATCTACTATTTTAGTGGTGTAGTCACCACATTAACAGAAAAATATCATTTTGATAACCCATGGGAAAGAAACGAAGAATAAAGAAAAGATATTACACACGCTATTGTTTTTCCTGATTGGATCCTAACTAAATAATAATCGGGGAAGTTTACTTAAGATTCCCTTATTTGTTATTTTACTAGATATTGTGTACAAAAAACCGAAGGTAGAAAGGATTTCGACGACTTAATAACGTTATTATGAAACTTGATTTCGTCTGGTATTTTCAGCATTATTTATTAAGGAGAAACTAGAGGAAAATATCTTTGTGGCAATAATCTTGCTAATTGGTCAAATTGCTGTTTAGTTCTAGTCGTAGAAATGTTTAAATTGTTCTACATTTCGTTTTAGGTTTGTTCGTATATTCTTAACTTTGTTAGTGTCCTTTATGTAAAAAATATCTGACTAGATATATATAAATAAAATAATAAGATAAACGCTAGATTTATGAAGCTATAAATAACATTTATCCATAGGCGTGAGACTTTGTGTGCAAACATTCTGATTCATATAAATATATACTCGTAGTTATTTGAAACGAACAACGTACATGAAGTAGGGCTCAACAGGAAATATACTGCTCAAAATCTGGAGCAGCGTGACTGGGTAAATATCTCGACCTTATAGAAGATCGCAGCTAAATAATACTGCTTTCAAGTAGTATTGTGTTCCTTTAGTGATTAAGGTGACCGGAGCTCTTAGGAGGATTGGGGGTAGGGTCGGCGACACGCTTGCGTTGCTTTTGGTGTTGCAGGCTATAAGCTATGGCAACCACTTACCATCAGGTAAGCCGTACGCTTGTTTGCCGACCTATAGTTGTTAAAAAAAACATACAAATTAAGTGCAGGCTTCACACGCTACGCAAACACAGCTTTATAACTCTAGAGACTGTAGTATAAAAATCAAGTTATGACATCCTATTATAATTATAGGCATCTATCTCCTATACGCAGATAGATAAATTGCCCAGCAGAGGGAACCTGAAACGATGTAATGTTTGTTATGTAGATAGATAAACCCACAAGAATATCGATATATATGTACCGTTCTGAATACGAACTGGCTAACCACGTAGAGAAGGTTACTACGAAAAATACTACTACGGGTAAATACAACTACGGGTACTACGAAAGTAAAAGAGACGTATGTCAATAAAGAAAACAATAAAATGATATAATATCAGTCATCATCATCTTCATCAGTTCAGCCTATTGCAGTCCACTGCTGGACATAGGCCTCCCCAAGTTCGCGCCAGACATCCCGGTTTTCCGCAATCCTCATCCAGCCTACACCGGCAATCTTACGAAGATCGTCGGTCCAACGGGCCGGAGGACGTCCCACACTGCGTTTGCCAAGACGCGGTCTCCACTCCAGGACACGCCTAATATAGGCCGTAGCGTGCATCACATATAGGCAGAAAGGCACTGCCTACCCTGGCGTCTTACTAAAAATGATAATATATAAAACATGAACATTAAATATTTTTGAAAAAGACATAAACCATAATTCAATTTAAATCTCCTTCAATTTTAAAAACACGCCGTCGTATAATATGTATGCGATATCGGCGCGCCGGGCCTTTTTATGAACTACTGCCTAACTCCCCATACAAATCTAAGTAATTTCAGAATGACATAATTATAATCCTACAATTTTATAATGTCACGCGTCATATGGAATTCGAACAAAGTATTGTGTTTTTAACATTGGTCGGTTCGCTTCCGCCGTCCAATCACTGCACAGTGTAATATTATGACAATTCAGTTTCAGTATTCAGTATTCACTTTGAATTTTTCGTTTGTGCGTTGTTTTGTATGTAATTAGTGAAAATATTAATATATTAGTGATGGATAAGTTTATTTGTGAAATATGTAACTGAGATGTGTGTTTAATAATAATAAATAAATAAATAAATAAATATCTACACATTACACACACGGTCGTCTGTTCCTAAAGTAAGCAACTTAATGCTTGTGTTATAGGTAACAGCCGACTGGTCTAGCTACATATTTTTTTTTTTTCGATAAACATACTTATAAATAATACATATATAAATATATAAATAAATATGTATATTACACCCAGACTCGGGGTGGGAATCGAACCCACAACCCTCGGAGCAGAAAGCAGGGTCACTACAAACTGCGCCAACGGGCTAGTCAAAGTTAAAAGTCAAAGTTTAATGAAAGTAAACTGTTTTTTTTTTTTTGCTTGTTATTCGAAACTTCTAAATCTGTTTGGAGCTTTGGAATTGTAACGGGTACGTAGATTTGCACAATTTCACTAATGCTGTAAAGTGTAAAAAAACATGATCAGTCCGAAAAACATCTAGCATTTTCTATAAAATTGCATACTTTTGGCAAAAACCGCATCAAAACAAGCATTCAAATGATACATTGAACGCTATAATATAGATCGGAAATTTGGAATCGAAACATTTCGACGGCTAATTGATATAGTGTGTTTTTTGGGTAAACAAGAACTACCTTTCAGAGGACATGACGAGTAACTTTTTACTAAATAAAGGTAATTATTCAATCAATAATTAATTAAGAACAGTAGGGTAATGGCACCAGTAGTCAGCCCTGCACCAGTGCTCAGCCTTTTCCGGATAAAAACCTGTAAGAATAGTGCTCAAATCAAAATGAACTAATAAAGTTGTATTTTTCTGATTCCGTGACTTGTCATTGGTCGATTCAAAACATCAGATGTAAGGTTAGTAGCTGCAAGGAAGAGAAATAAGTATTCATTTTGGTGTCGACGCCTCGTAAGCCGACACGCGGCATGTGCGCTGACATTTCAACAGTGACGAGCGTTCTTGAAAAAGGTGAGTAATAACGATTGTTAGTTAATTATTGCAAATGATTTACTGTAATATTTATTTTAATTAGTTTTTCTAATAAAACCAGTTAATCACATAACAGTTGCTCTTCAAAATTATTAAATAATGAGGTGGCTGACTACTGGATTCCATTTTTTGAACATTATCTAGTACTCAGCCACCCCTGGCTGACTACTGGATTTAATGCCTTTTTTTATTTTCAAGTAATATTGGTATTATTTTAAAGTTTGAAGTTTATCCTCTAAGTTTAAATACTCATATCACATATATATTGTCAAAAAACCAGTAGTCAGCCGCCTCACTAGATTGATAGTTATTATGGCTGAGCACTGGAATACATGTTCCCAGTGCTCAGCCGCGCGATATCAGAATTATTTATTTAATTGTTTCCTACGTTTTTATATTATTTTATGACTTAAAGCATTTGTTACAGTTAGCAATGATATTGCAGTACCCAGAAGAAAAACTAACCCAAGCTTTAGATGCTATAAGGAATGGCATGTCAATCAGAGAAGCTAGTAGAACTTATGGCGTACCTCGTGGCACACTTCAAGACAGACTTCATCTGCGAATTCCTGAGGGTCCCAGAAGAATGGGTCCCGAATCAGTTCTCATTCATTCATTTCAATTGAGAAAATTAAATCCGCCAACCCGCATTGGAGCGGCGTGGTGGATTAAGTTCCGATCCTTCTCCTACATGGGAAAGAGGCCTATGCCTAACAGTGGGATATTACAGGCTGAATCGTGAAATAAATTCATCACAACTTCAAATCCTAGATATCGATAGTTTAAATACTTTGGCACTTGGCGATCTCACCTTTTTAAATAACAAATTATTAGAGGACGAAATTAATTTAGGAACTTTCGAAGTTAGTGATAAGTCGATATTAGTATCTTTAAATGAGAGTGCTTCAAACCAAGATATCCAGCAAGTAAATAAACATAATTATGATGACGATATTCAAAATAATTAAGCAACAAAAATTACGAAACAGAAAGTGTCACCTTTTGGACGAAAACATCTTACTATACCGTCACCGATAAGAAAATCTACTACACACAGAGTTATGATCAGAATTGGGGCTATTTCTTCTGAAGAATGGAGACAATTTGAAATTTTAAAAGAAGAAGAAAAACAAAAAAGAAAGATGCCATTCAGGTAAGGAAATTGCAGAGGCTAAAAATTAAAAAAGAAAAGCAGAAAGAAAAAAACGATAAGAAGAAAAGAACAACAGACTATTAACTCCTCCAAAAAGAAATTTAAAAAGCCTACGAAGAAGGAAGATGATAATTCAAATGAGGATTTTCAATTACAAAGTATTAAAAAAGGAAATTGATCGATAGAAATTATGCAATGGAAAATGAGAAAAAGATGATGTTTGATTTGGTGGAATCGAAACCTAATAGGATTACCATTATAAGTGACGTACAATTAACACCTGGGAGTTGTGACAAAAGAGAAGAAACATGTAAAGAAACTAAAATTTAGAAGAAGATTGTTAATAGAAGGGAATCTTTTAGAAGTGAAAAAGAACTTGAAAATTTTTTGAATGCTGAACTCGAAGACTTAAAATATTGATATTAATGTAAAACTTACGGAGTAATTTAAGGAAAGGTTATTTTTTGTATTTATTTTTTATAATAATATCTATGTTAATTAGGTCAAATAACTTTTATATAATTTATATAAGTGTTCTTTATTAAACATAAAACTATTGATCTCAAGAGAGGCTGACTACTGGTAACATCATGGCTGTCTACTAGATTTTAGCGGCTGAGCACTGGTGAAAAGTGCCTTATTAAGTTTAAATATGATTTTTATTTAAAATTAAGACGATATCTGTGATTTTTGTTATTTTGTACTAAACTTTAATAAATAAATAAGTCAATTAAGACCATACCATCTGGTTACTTTATATATTATTTTCCCCATACGAGTTTCAATTTGCGGTTTCAACTAAAAGGCTGACTACTGGTGCCATTACCCTAAATAATATTCATGTAAATTATTTTCTGGTTGTAATATAAAAAGTGACATCTAGTGTAGAATCAAGTTTTGTTTCGTTTGGTATATAGATGGCGCTATCAGCAGTTTGGTGATTTTTGTGTTTTTGTTTTTAAATTCGTTTTTTCGTTTTTTTTAATTAGTTTGCCAAAGAAGTTTCACTTCTGACATGTGTACTTTGTGCGAACGCAATTTTTTTTTGACTGCCTACCCTGTCTAAAAACTTTATGCACGCCACTGAATATAGGTATATATGGGATATAATATAGGTACTTCAATTATATACCTAATATATGTACGTATTCCGCGGTCAGTAACCGCGTTCAACGCTCTCCTGGATGCTGATCCGCACTGCGACCTGTTTGCTGATGGGTGGAAGATGATTTTGTCGGAGTGCCTGAGGTACTGTGAAATGAATGCGTGATGTGTGTGTCTTAAAATATAAGTAAGTGAGTTTGTATTTGAATAATTATTTTATTTTTATTGTCTTACTAGCTGACCCGGCGAACTTCGTACCGCCTAACAGTTGATTCTTTAATTTTTTTATTATTTTTTAATACTTATCCTTCCCAGAAGCCCTCCACTAACGCTTAAACTTTATCGTATGGTATTAAAGTTCAAGTTGACTTTTAAGTATTATTACGAATCTTTTGTATGGGAATATAGAAAAGTGTTGTTTTTGACTTTTCAGGCAATTTTTTTAAATTTTCTCGCCGTAACAACCATCCTCGTACTTCAAGGAATATTATAAAAAAAGAATTAGCGAAATTGGTTCAGCTGTTCTCGAGATTTGCGCTTAGCAACACATTCAGCGATTCATTTTTATATATATAGAGATAGAGATAGAGATATGAAATGACATGTCCATAATTAATTTTTATTGTTTATTATTATTATTTTCTTTTTTTTTGTTATAAATTCATGTTTAATTTTGACTGAATTTTAATTTTACTATTATTATTTTTATCATTATTTATGGTTTGTTTTTATGTTTATTATTATTATGATTATTTTTTATTTTTTTTGAAATTTTAATCTAACTTGTTTGAAATGTTAATTAGTGTAAGTGGTAAATATGTACTGATTAATTTTTAAGTAAATAAATAAATTCAATTTACATTGAAACAAATTATGTTAACAATTAAACATCTCTGCCACTTCAGTATAATTCGATGTCTAAAATCTCAACAAAGATACTACAAAATTATTTTAGCCTTTGGAATTATATTTAATTCATTAGTCTTTCGAGCCGCATATTAATGAAGTACGAAAACAAATTATTAGAGTTCGTCGGTAATATTATTCAAATTACTTTATAATAACAGTACATAATAATGAAACAACAGATTGATACCGCAACTGCCATTGATACTGTATGACATAATTCACCTGATATGCGGTTACTCAAATTCCAACCTTAATGTTCTTCATATACGATAATATATTGCTTAAAACACAATGAGGGTAGATAAACAAACCTGATGACCTCTTGACAAGACGAGAGCTATATTTTAACGAAATTACGCCTCATTATGGCAGATTAGCTTAATTTTTTTGTTTGTCTCAAAAATTTTGTTGATATTTTCGGTGGAGGGTTTTTTAATTAAAATTAAGAAGAGCATGGTGATTACTGATTAGAATACAACTTTAAGTGTTATTTGTGGCAGGGTTGTTTTTAGTTAAGTAACTATTTTGAAATTATATACTAGAATCATAGAAACAAACAAACAATAAAGGTATATAAGAAAAATGTTTCGTAGGTTTTTTTTCTTTATTGACCATAAAGGAAAACTTTAAATGTTTCTTTTTGTACGCGTTGTCTATCAATTATAATAATAATAAAAAAATATATTTAAAAAATATTAACCAATTTTAACAGACTGCAAAAGAAAAATAAAAAAATAAAATGCCAAACACATTATAAATTAAACAGAGGTTGATGTTTCTTTGAAAAACAGGCGCAAGAATTTTGAGATTCTCCATAATTTCAAGCTAGATATTGTTACCTAGGCTTAACGGACTTAACCTCATTACAGGAGTTTATTAATTTTCCTGCCTGTCACGGTCAGATTTATCTCCGTAATACCGTATTCTCTCGCAAATTCTTGTTAATTTAAGATAACATTTTCTTTTTTAAATATTTTTACTTTTTTACCTTAGGTATGTATTCAGTACAAGAATGATTTGTTTGCGTAATCGATAAATTTTGAAACTTTTAAACATAATAAATTCCGTAATTATTTTTGTTACGCTTAACCTCACATAACAGAATTTTTTCAATAAAGCAAAATGAAAATTTTTATAACAGAAATATTGAAATTATTGAGTATTAGACCACCTTTAAACGTATGTTTATCAAGAAAGGCTACATTACATCACGTCGTGACTAATAAGACAAAAAATTACAAAGTGAAATAGTTCGGACAGTATAAGATGGATTCCCCAAATACCGATTACCCCGATTTATTTGAAATAGCACGAATAACGATTAACTTTGATATCTAAATTGGTTTTCATTCTCTATCCCGCAATAAAACTACGAGAAAGTTTATTGTAGAGCGTTACGCTTCATAAACGAACAAAAACTATGAAACCCTTCTAATAGAAAAATGTTATTAAATCAAAAGTGAATATATGTGAATAATAATTATGTATTATAATTATAGTGTGTGAATATTTCATAAAGTAAACTAGATTTTGTTAAATACTTTAAATATTCTGAACAATTTTAAGCTTCGAAGTGCTTAATTCGAATTTCGATTTCATTAAAATCATAATCATGTAAACTATGTAAATATACTAGCTGTGCCCCCGTGCTTGCACTCGCGTTAATTTAAATAAAAACGTGCTGAAACATTAAATAGCTTATAGCTTTCATTGGTTAATGAACTATCCAACACAAAAATAATTTTTCGATAAATTCTGAGACTAGCGTGTAGTACTATTTACTAATCTGTGCTAGCGTGTTCAAACAAACAAATTTTTCAGCTTTATAATATTAGGTATAGATATAAATCGCCGAAGTATTCGCGTGCCCATAACTTCCAAACGACTGCACTAATTTGGATAATTCTTTCTTTTTGTTCGTTACTGCCAGGAAAAGTTTTGTATAAAAGAAAAAAAAATGTGACGGTACGATGTACGCCGCGCCGGGTCAGCTGCTATAGACCGGGAGATAGTGACACAAAATATTTGGTCATTTGTACCAGTATGGCGGTTCGTCAGGGGTCTAATTACGTAAAGGCAAAAAGGAAAATGATGGTCATAGCGCTCGCACCGGCGGCCCAATCGCGTGGGCGTTAATTGAACGCGTCGGATAAATAACGAGTGTCGAACGATTTGTTCCACAAAAATGCTTGTATTTTCAGATAGTCGGAAAAAAAAGAAGTAGGCGGTAGCGGAATGCCATACTTCTCGGGTGTGACTTACAGCCCGCCATACCGACGCGAATACATTAATTTAAATAAAACAATTCAACCATTTGTACCAGGCAAATTTTTGCATAGCTAATCATCGTCGAGTAGCCATTCACGAAAATCACCTTGCCATACTTTTCCGACAGTTCCCAATGGCCGCCATACCACTGCAAAGGAGTAATTTTTTTTTATATTTCGCCAAACGATTTGTACCAGTATTGCATTTGAATTATTGGAAAGTATTTGACAAAATGTGACCGTTATTATTTATCCCATACTTCTAGTAGGGGGAAAAATGCTGCCATACTTGAAATACTTATTTATTTGACACGTTTTTAAAATACGACTGTAAAATACGTAAAATCATTTTTTACATCATGGCATCATTGTATTCTCGTCATTTGGATGCAATTGCACCTAAAAAAAATTATTACAGATTGTAACCATCGGGCGGATGACTTGAGCTAAAAGGTGAAAAAAAGAAAAATATTTGACGATTTGTACCAGTATGGCATTTCGATTTTTGGAAATTATACGATACAATGTGACCATTATTATATTTGCCATACTTGTAGTAGAGGGAAAAAGTGGCGCCATACTTGAAAAAAAACTTGAATTACGAATAAAATCTTAGGATTTTGAAAAAATATTGTTCACATTCGCCACCTCCCACAGGTATGGCATTATCAGACTTCTATTTATGATCATACAGGGAATTGATAAAAAAAGTTTCAGGGTGGTACAAATCGTTTGGCGAAATATAAAAAAATTACTCCTTTGCAGTGGTATGGCGGCCATTAGGAACTGTCGGAAAAGTATGGCAAGGTGATTTTCGTGAATGGCTACTCGACGATGATTAGCTTTGTAAAAATAAGCCTGGTACAAATGGTTAAATTGTTTTATTTAAATTAATGTATTCGCGTCGGTATGGCGGGCTGTAAGTCACACCCGAGAAGTATGGCATTCCGCTACCGCCTACTTCTTTTTTTTCCGACTATCTGAAAATACAAGCATTTTTGTGGAACAAATCGTTCGACACTCGTTATTTATCCGACGCGTTCGATTAACGCCCACGCGATTGGGCCGCCGGTGCGAGCGCTATGACCATCATTTTCCTTTTTGCCTTTACGTAATTAGACCCCTGACGAACCGCCATACTGGTACAAATGACCAAATATTTTGTGTCACTATCTCCCGGTCTATTATTGATAAATTAAAAAAGAGACAAGTGAAGACCATTAACATTAATGAACACGATTGATATTCTCTATCTTGGCCAAAAACTAGTAAATCAATTGAAACAAGACTGATTTAAGTGTATTTTTATATTACATAGAGTTTATATTTATTACCCACTAGCCGACCCGTGCCCACTTCGTGGGGCGTTATAAATTAGAATCCATTTCACTTATGAAGGGTACGGTGAAATTTGATATGTTCCAATACACTGTCACTATTTTCAGCAAATCAGATAAATATAAATGTTTTAAAATCACCAATTAATTTCTAAGGCAAATAATAATGCTTGATTAGATTGAATTGTTGACACGGCACGTCAGAGGGCGCAGGTTCAAATCCTGCTGGGTCGAAAATTTTGATAATTTTTATCTTTTTCCTTTTATCTTGTCACTCCTTAATAGTGTAGCTTTCTGTTAGCGAAAGAATTTTCATGATCGGATCAGTATTTGCGAAGATTACCCCGTATATACAAACAAAGTTATAAACTTTACCTCTTTATAATATTAGTATAGATATTTGTGTTCATTGAATGCATTAGAACACTGGGTATCTGAAACTAAACACGAATGGGATAAAATCAATATGTACAATTACGAACAAAGTCGCAGCTACACCTTGTTATAAAGGTATACTTTATATAGTATAACACTGAGGAGGTCATTAATAGTTTTATAACTTTGCTTACAATGATCCTGAAACTATAACTAGGAGAAAACTCATCAATATTGCAGTCTTGTTATCAAACGTACAGATATATCTTTTGTTAACGTATTTAATAATGATAAAAGTTTGTAATTAGTTTGTTTGAGGAAAAGTGTAATAAACTTTATATTAAAAATACATTTCTCATAAGTATTTTGAACTTCATTTTCATTGTGAACTTCTTCCAATTTTTGCAGATTTTCCCACAATGTTTTACATGAATACTAACCACGATATAAATCACAAAAATAAAACGTTTTGAAATGTTATCCCGGATATGAACCTAACAAAACTGAAGCTCATGTTTTGTCAATTAGGCAGAATCATCATTTTCTTTTTTATGATATTTGTAACATAACATTATTACGTAAAAAAGTGCCGTCGTAATAAAAGTTTTATGATATGAAAATATAATAAAAAAATTATGGTTTATAATAAAATGTGAAGTATTTTACGTATGTACATTAAAACTGAAGTACTTTTACCATATTTGTTTACACTCTGGCAAAACCGATGTTGTTTGAATAACACCTCAGGGCATTTAGTTCGCTTTTACCAACTTATTGAAAAAATAGAGAACGTAAACCAACTTTGTTCGCGCTAAAACAAACAACGCAGGGAAATGTTTTCTTACTTCAGAGCTTACGTTGTTTAACAAATTTAACATTTTCTCGGAAAGTTTTTTTTTTTTTTTTTTACTTTAATGATCTATACTCTTACATTAATTTTGCTCATAACATAAAAAAAATATTACGTTTTCTGAAACTTTCCAAATTTTGGCCAACTTATAAATTTTTTTATTCTGTAAGAACCTATATGTCTATAAAGTATTAGAAAAACTAAAAAAAAAATTTTTTTTTAATAATAAACATGTTGATATGTGACTAGGGTTGCCACCTTTTTTTTCTCAATTAAAGTACATTGGGGATTATAGGTAAGAAAAAAAAGTACATAGTATCAACATAAAGTACAATTTATTTTTATTTTTTATTGCTTTTTGCAGCTTAGTATAAAATTAGTATCTCTACTAAACAATTGCACAACATCTTTACACACACTTCAGCTTATCGCAGTCTACTGCTGGACATACATGATAGGTCTCCACAAGTTCGCGCCAAAAATGGCGCGAACTCATGTGTTTCGCCCATAATCACCATGCTGGGCAGGCAGGTTGGTGACCGCAGGGCTGGCTTTTTCGTACCGAATACGGTGCTGTCCGTCTTCGGCCTGTGTATTTCAAAGCCAGCAGTTTAATGGTTATCCCGCCATCGGTCGGCTTTTTAAGTTCCAAGGTGGTAGTGGAATTGTGTTATCCCTTAGTCGCCTTTTAAGACACCCACGGGAAGAGAGAGGGTGACTATATTCTTTACTGCCGCAACCACACAGCCACATCAACCACATCTTACACCACAACCACAATCTCAACCACATCTTTACAGTCTATATTTAAATTACAATTATTTTATTATTTACTAGCCGACCCGTGCCCACTTCGTTGCGCATTATTTATTTTTAATAATTACTTCTAACGATGATATCTCAAAAACTATTCATCTGATTTATATAGTGTAGAGGGCAATTTTAATCTGCATTAAATGCCTAAGCTAACTAACATATTCATTTGGATAAGGATTAATACTGAACTAAAGAAAATAGCTTTGAAAATAATGTAATGTTTTTAATAAAAAAATTGAACATAAAAGTGATTATTGTAAGTCAACCGTTAGAGATAGAGATATGCTATGGCGGACTTTTTTGTAGCATTTTTATAGATTTTGAATTCGCTGGTACATAACTTAACTATATCTTTGCTAATTTACGCGGCGTTCGCGTGGAAAGCTCCCAGTTGGCGAGATTTTTTGCGACCTTTTCAACATTTATCGCCGTATTTCAGCTAATTTACATAAAAGCATAAATATATTATATACCAAAACCTTCCTCAAAAATAACTTTTTCTATTGTTGAAAACCGCATAAAAATCCGTTTGGTAGTTTTCGAGTTTATCGCGTTCAGACAGACAGGAGGACAGAAAGACGCGGCCGGGGGACTTATTTTTATAATATGTATAGACTATTATTTTTTACTAATTTTTTTGTTCAATAACAATAAAATATAGCCTATGTCACTCCTGAATAGTGTAGCTTTCAATTAGTGAAAGAATTTTCATGATCGGATCAGTATATGCGAAGATTACCTCCTACAAACAAACAATGTTAGAACTTTACCTCTTTATAATATTAGTATAGAAAATTAATAAGTGACTACAAAAATGCAAATAAATTTCAATCATATCATCAGATATGATCAGAAATTGTTAAATATGAGTGTTTAGGTGATGTGACGCTGGTGAGTAGCGACATCTACGACAGCAAAATTTTTTAAAATCCTAAAGAAATCAAATCATGCATTTAAAGTATTTTCGTGTACTTTATTGCTCTCATAAAGTATAGAGTACAATTACCTAAAATAACGTACAATACTTTATTATAAAGTACGGGTGGCAACCCTATATGTGACTGTCATCCGTTCGGATTTATAGTTTTGTTCTTGGGGTGGTCGTAATGAGCTTTGAAAATATACAAAACCAATAAAGTCTTGACAAATTATTCGTTTCGGTGCAGAGAAAATACAGATACACAGTAAGTTAAAACAAATCCTAGTTTTTTTTTAAAACGTAAAAATTTTTTCCGAACGTCCGCAAAAAATCTCAATTAGACAAAAATATCTGGATTTTTTGTAATCAGTTAAAAACAAATTAAACAAACACTTCTTAAGCCTTAATAAAATATTAACGTAGAATAAAAAAATAGAGATAATAAAAGTAATAACTTCTTACCTTTAAGTGGATAATCCTCTAGATTGCTTCGCGTAAACTCCCGCCAAAGACTTGTTCAGACACGTCTTTAGTATTCCAATTTTATTCCATTAGGATTACGAGTGTGACGGAAAATTGATTTATCAATCTGCATGATTTTAAATAAGGGATTCGAGTCTGGTGTTACCAGTAACATTAAATCTTATGTACCTACTTATTACATTCATGTACTAATCGTGTCGATATTATAAGAAAAATTATATGGAAAAATATTATGTGGACGTGAACATTTTGGGTGTAGCTACCCATGATCGCAAAACAACGCGAAAACCACTTGACGAAATAAACTGTTTTTTATTATGTCAGGAAACTATTAACTAAGATGCCTATTGAATATGGAGGCTGAAAAATTCTTCAATTTTTTTACAATAAAATATTTTTAGTTTTCACCTTAATAAAATAATGAATCAAAGCCTCTGTGATTTTTTCCAAGAACCAAATCAACTAATTGAACGTTGCAGAATCGAATCGTTGTTGCAGAGTCGATCATTAGTGCTTAAACAAGCTATTAGAAGGCGTGGAGGAATGCACTTATTTTGGATTTTCCAAATATTTTTCTTATTGCGACATGCGTGTAATGAATTTTTCAAATATTCGAAAGAATTTACTTCTTATAGTGTTTTTAACAAATAAAATTATTAAATGAAATATTTTAATAGTTTGAAAGTATGAAATAAAAATAATTTGATTGTGTGAAGCTCGTATTCCCAGCTCTAACTTCAAAATAATACGTGTCAAATAAACAACTAAAATATGCTAAACTAACCAATTAACCTGTGAACTAATAAAACAAAAGCAAGACCAAGAATATAAAAACGTCTAGACACCTGAAAAATACAGGAAACATTATTTGCTGTTTCAAGTTTTCAACGTGTTAATTAAAAAGGAATTCTAAAATAATAATTCAACGTAAGTGAATAGTCGAGACGGTAGCCAGCCACTAATTAAAGATTAACTGCGACCGGAGAAGCTAGTGAACGTTCGGGCGACGAAACTAAGGTCTAATTGACGCCGCGCCGGTTAGTTTGTAAACGTACAGAGTTCCTTTTAGGTTCAGTTTAGGAGTCCTTTTAGGAGTCAGACGATTTTTTTTTAAATGAACGACTTTTTAATTTCAGCGTAGCCTATTGAGTCTCGCGGTTGGTGTATGGTGTACTTTCGCTTTGTGTCTTTTTTTCTGAATAAGTGTGATTATTTCGAACTATTTGAAATAATGAATTAAAATTTGTTCAATGTACCTATTATTAGATTTAAGTATTTGAGGTAGGTAAGGGTTTTTTTGTCTGTGCTTTATGCCCTTTTAATGAATTGTTTATCATTGCCAAATATGCATATAAATTGTATTCAGCCTGTATCATGCCACTGCTGGGCATAGGCCTCTTTCTCCACGTCGGAGGAGGATGCCTAATATAATTATGTATGTACATGCATATAATTTATTTGCATGGCTTTGCTCACATCATATACCCAAAATGAAAATAAAAAAATAATTTTATTCAAAAGACTTCAAAAAGAATTTAAAATCGTAATACAAAAATAAAAAAGATATTTTTTTGTTTTTAATTAAATTATTGGAAGTGTAGATTCTGCGGAAAAGAATTCGCAAGAATCTTTACAGTCGCTAAAGTTTAAAAGAGTCAATTATTATAAAATACTAATTTTAATATTCTTTACTTTATTACAAAAAAAAATGATTTTGCTCAATTACACTTTTACGATACTAGATAGAACGTAATAGATAAAATACAAATAAATAAAATTGGAGTGTCTGTTTGTAATATACGAAAATAACATTTTTTTTATAATTTTTGTCTGTCTGTCTGTCTGTTTGTTCCGGCTAATCTCTGAAACGGTTAGACTGATTTTGACGTGACTTTCACTGGCAGATAGCTGATGTAATAAGGAGTAACTTAGGCTACTTTTATTTTAGATTTTATTTTTATAACTCTGCGACCTAAAACAACAACAATAATATTTTGTTAAATTCCACGCGGACGAAGTCGCGGGCAAAGCTAGTAAAAATAACTTATAGCTAGTATAATAAACTTGAAACCAATATCCGGTAGTTATTCCCATTCAAAGCGTAAGATAATTGCTTTTTCTTTAACTCATAATTCTTAAGCGAGATGCAAGAAATGAGAAATCGTTTATTACTTCAACTCTTC
Organism: Melitaea athalia; assembly: GCA_905220545.2. Classification (NCBI taxonomy): domain Eukaryota; kingdom Metazoa; phylum Arthropoda; class Insecta; order Lepidoptera; family Nymphalidae; genus Melitaea; species Melitaea athalia. The sequence continues at coordinate 4,904,100 of HG992179.1, forward strand.
TCTTAGAAGAAAATTGCTCTAAACAGGAAATTAAATACTATTGAAGAATGCGATATTCTGTTTTGCTTTGAACAAAGCTTTTATAAACTGAGTCGGTTCTTTTAAAATAAACAAGTTAACGAGATATCAGTACTAAAGGAAAAATGCTGAAGTTAAACTATGAAATTACTATGAAACGTTAACCCTCTTAATATTCTAAACATCGTCAGTTTATAACATTACAGACAAGGAATCCGTAATTGTTTCTTTTAGGTGAATAAAAAAGGTCATTGAAAGACTTTTTAGTATAATAGTTTATATAGGTATTATAATATTTTATTCTAATTTCTAATAAATAATATAATAAGTCTTTAATGTTGTATATGCCCCTAATGAATATTATTTTACTTTTATTAGCTTACTGTACGTTACATTATACTACCAATAAAACTAAACAGTGAACACCACAATAGTTTAGAAGCCTACCTCATGTTTTATTAAAATTATAAAACCTACTACTAAAAACATTTTTTTTTTGATTAATTAACAAAATTTAAACAAACCATAAACGTGGAAATCTCTAATATTATTAAACTACCCAAAAAAGAAAACAACACACAGTAGATACATAACATACCTAAACATTCACATCATTTTTCAAGAACAAAACACTATTTAGACGATTCTAAAAATGCATTTTTCTAAACAGCGGAAATATGGAATGGTACAATTCAATTTAATTTTTTATTTTCACGTCGCTCCAGAGATCCCATACAAAGCGATGCATTGCACTCGCTTGCCCTCTGTTCGCATTCATTTCTATGTTATATAGAAATTAATTTCACCATTTTTAAAAGGGTTTTTTCTCGTTTCTAAAATACATTTATTATGCATTTTCATAATGAACATTTTACTGTAAAATAAATTTGTAAAAGGTTCAATTCTGTACTTTTATGGTAGTTAGAATATTCGTTTGAAGAAAAAATTTAAAACCAGTTTTTAATTATTTTTTTTTAAAGGACAGTGCCCATTTTCTATGAAGCCGTGCCCAGGTACGTGCTTTGACGTGTTCAGACAATGGGCATGACGAAAGATTTTCAAAACCTCTTCCGTAATGTGGATACACATTTACTATTTACGAAAATAACTATATTTCGGTAATAAACTTAAGTTTAACCCTAGAACCGTACCCATATAAAAATTTACATTAACGGTACCCTGGGGTACAAGCACACCCCAAATAAAAATACACATTTTTCAATAGGTAATAAAGTTTTATTAAAAATTAACGTATATATGCTGTCTGACACTAGTTTTTATCTCAATGAACACAATTGAGGCACATAAAATTAGAAAATTAAACAATTTTGGCAATATTTTTTTTTTGGTGCTCATTACAAAGGAAAGATTTGTACGTCACGCACTGTGTGCATCATTTATGGTTCTTGAACCTTGGCAGAAGGAATATTTTCCAGATTTTGAATTTTCATTAGTTACCACAGCTAATGATCGCTTTTTCCCTAATATATACTTAATACTTATTTTTAGAGATGTTGGCAAAGTACGATACTGAAATCTAACTTCCAGGTGAGGTTTGATGAGATCAAATGCGAGTGTCGTGAGCTTTGAAGCCACATATGAAAGTAGAGAATATGTACCTACTATTTCACTCTCCTTCAAATTGCGACGTGACGTCATCTGAAAAAATAAATAAATAAAAAATACTAACAAAACGCAAACACTGAGAGCCATACGTCTATCTTATATATAAAAATGTATTAGTAAAAAAACCTACACAGCAAAAGCCTTCATTTTTCAGCAAGTTAATTGTGCACATAAGATGTCATAGATCCAAACATCACATACAATATCAGTAGATAATATAAGCAGCATAAAAACACGAAATAACAAAATAATAATAATAACAAAATACTTACGTTCTAAGTACCCTGGGGTGCTGGTGTACCCCACAAGCATCGTGTCACGTCCATTTGCAAGCAGAACCAACGTCCGACTTAGATATCTGCGAGTCCCCTCGCCCCCCGTAAATACACGGACGAGCGAAGTAAACCGTCAAAGAGGAAAAATGTTATAGACAATTTTTAATTTCTTTTTTTCATTTGTACCCCAGGGTACGGTTCTAGGGTTAAGGAAGATTAAAACTATTTTTCTAATATGTTTTCAATGAGAGCGGCAAAACGGCTGCAGGTGTCATGGCGTCGGCTCTGACGTCACAAAATAATCTGGGCCTTACTTTTTACTTTACTCTTTGGAGCGCGCCTGACGTATTATGTTATGTTGTGACGTCTGCGCTGTAATTTGTGTTTCATTCAAAATGGCCGATTGCAGTATTTTAATGTTTTATTTTATTGAAAATCACAATAATCTTATTATTTTACATAAAACTAAACCAGTATTTTGAATTTTTTTAATATGAGTCATATAGAAGCAAATACAGCAATATCCACTTTTTTGCCAAACAGACCTAACAATAGCGCCACCATCTACGTAAAATTTCAAACGTTTTTTTTAAATAATAGCGCTCCTAAAACAGCAATATCCTATACAAAAACTAATTTTGTTTTTAGTGTTCGTTGCAAAAATAGCAAAATCCAAGACTATCAAAACCAATGACAGCAATATCCCAACTAGCCAATCACAGGCCGTTATTTAGTATGACGAAAACGGTTGAACGGAGAAAATACATGCTCTAATTTTTATGATTATTCTTAAATTTAAACAAGTTTTGAAGTGATCGAGTTATTATATCGTTACGATGGATTGTTTTTCTGTCCCTGTAAATAATAATTATGCAAGAAAACGTCAGCGAAACTCCGAAACTTGGAAACGGAATGTCGCTAAATTTCAGAGGTTAATATTATATATTTTATAGAGTAGGTTACTTCGTTCATCTTGATACTTTTTTAGTAACCGATTTTTCTTTTTATATCAACTAGTAATGTTAATAATGTGAAAGTTTGTAAGGAAAAAAGCACAGTTGAGGTTTCAAGCACAATTAATATAAAATGAAAAATGAATAAAAAATAAATAAAATTATAAATGACTCTGAGTCTCTGTCATGTATGACCTCATTAAAGTATCAACTGTCATACGTCGTACTTGTCATACCTTTTAAATATGGCGTCGTTAGGTGCAATGACAGCAATGTCCCAAAGTAGAAAATTCAAATACAGCAATATCCTACTGTCAAGAACAATAACAGCAATATCCTGTCATTTTTCCAATATTTTACCATTATCGTTTATTATTTTTATCATTTAAAGGCTAGCATATATGCATTATAACATCCCTGTTGTAATAGAATAGACTTGGTTCAAAAAAACATAGGTTTAATTACAGAAAAATGTTTTATTTATGTTAAAACCACCCCGATTGGAGATTGCTATATTTGCTTCTATATTATGATTCATATGATTGTTCCCCTGAAATCATTAAATTGACGATTTTTTGATACTGTCGTCATGCCCATTCATATATTTAAGTATCCTTTATTAATTGAAAATAGATTTTTAATAATATTCTAAAAGTGATCAAAGCCGCAGTTTATACTTTAATTAAAAAAGATATTTTATTTGTATTCCGGGTTTGTGCTGTCAAAACATGTTAAATAATTATAAATACCAAGTCGGAAACGCAACCATAGAAATAAACGCTTTTTTTAATTAAATTATAAACCCCACACGACCAGAAAATTGACATATTAAAGTTTTCTTTATTAATTAAAACTAGATTTTTAATAATAGTCAAAAATGTGATCAAAGCCGTGGTTTATAGTTTAATTTCAAAAAAGCGTTTGTTTGTATGATTGCTATGACGACTTGCTATTTATATTTAATCTGTTTTGACATAACAAACGCGGAATACAACTAAAATATTTTTTTTTTAAATTAAATTATAAACTGCGGCTTTAATCACTTTTAGAATATTATTAAAATTTTAGTTTCAATTAATAAACGATAATTAATTATATAAATTGTCTGAACACATCAAGCACGTACGGGGGCACGTACCTGGGCATTGTCCTTTAGTGTCAAAATTTTACTTAGTAAATCAAAACTTGAGTTTCAAAATATTTTTGTACCTATGGTGAACAGTTGATGGTTTTTAATAAAAACTGTATTTTTATAGCGTATATATTATTATGCATACGTACCATTACCTATGGCTTATGGCTACATATGGCTTTATGAAAAAAATAAAGAAATCTTTCAATTAACATACATTTTATAACTCGTTTTAAACCAAATATTGAATTCTCAATTATATACTCAATTTTTATAAAATAACACCCATGTGAGTATAAAATACGAGTATTTTCTCTTTAATCAGCTTTTTGGTATCAAATACATCCTAATAAATGTAGAAATTCAAACTAAGTTTCAAAGTTCACATTTGCGGCTGTCAACTCTGCCTGCAAAGTTTCGATGATAATCCCTAAATCATAGTTACTAAAACAAACTAAGATGAAGTTTGTTTAAACGATAATTTCTTGTTTCTTGTTATTCAATCACGAGATACATTTATATAAATAAGTTATTTACAGATAACATAACATCTTCTGTAAGATTCAGATTTCAACTGAGTGAAATTAAATTTATGACTTTTAATGACACCAAACGAGCACAAATTTACGCTTTTTTGCTACTCTAATGGCATGAAAACTTTACAAACCTAATGAACTGTGAGATAATTTATGAATGTAACACATTTTTAATAAACAAAAGTTGTATAGGTACATACCTAATTGTAAAATGAAAACATGATTAGAGAAAGATTGTCTAGAAATCTGTTTAGTGTATCATATTTTACTCACCCCAAAATATTTTAAATTATGTTTGACATTCTTTGATCACGAACAATCTGATATACAAAAGAAGCTTAAGAGAAAATACTTATCAAAGAATTAGCAAGTACCTAATTATTATGTATTAAATGTGGATATTTATATTTTTCTTACTAAGTCTAGCTTCTATAATTAATGTTATATCGTAAGTATTTTAATAGTATAAGTCGTACGTTTTAATACAGTTTTTAATTTAAATTTTTGTTGGGAACATTGTTCGCACAACTCTATTCTCGGCGAGCTATCGACACAAAGAGCAAATTTAAAGGTCTGCTAGTTTTGGCTATGAAAATCCTATTAATTTATTTCCCTATTCTCACTTTTTTGGTGGTTGATAACAGAAATAAAAATTTATATACATATATTATAAACACAGGCTAATAGTGTTTTAGAAAATTATTAAAATATACATAATTGTGATTGAATATCGGACACAAAAAGGTTCATTTAATAAATAATTAGTATAAAATAATATACCTACTTATTAATGATATAGATGTGTGGAGTTAGTGGCTTAGTGGTGCAGTAAATCATGTATGATTTTACAAATTTTATAATTTAATAAAACCAAGGAATAAAACACTATTTTTTTTAAAGAACTTTGGAGTTTCTTACAAATTTTTCTCTATAAAACCTACATTCTGAATCGGTGGTAGCTTCACTTATAATTAGTTAAAACAAATATAATTTTAATTTGTAAAATAATAATTCAAAAGTGCTTTGAAGGCAACCTGATGAAGTAATTTTTGATTTTGAATTTTGACGAGCTTTATAAAAAACATAAATTATGTTATCGTATATATTACATGGTAATACAATTACATAGCACTGTGGAATTAAGTTTGCGCTAATGTCACACATTTAACAGCACGTAGACACTTTAATGAAACTGAGCTATTTTTTTAGGTTCGTTTTCCTCTTCTTTAATTTAAAATATCCTCAAAACATTTAGATGAAAATACTACTTATGCTTTGAAACTTCGTGTTCGTAGTTTGAGTACTCCAAGAATTTTTATTTTTTGTTTAACAAACAGACAGAATTAGATTATATGAAAAGTGTTTACATTTTGCATTAGACGTACTTCTGTTTCTTTCTTTGTATATATATACTTAATTAGGAATAACTTTGATATCTCAATTATTCTTAATTAAGTAATTTCCACCCAATGTTTGCATAATTTATCGATTACCTACAAGCAGACAAATATTTAACCCTTATTATGTTTAAGTTTGTATGAACTGTATTTGATCAAGAGATAATCCAAGATAGGATATCATATTGAATGAGCAATCACATGAATAATTCTATCCGGATAAAATTAAAGAGCTGACTAGTTCATGAATAACGTTGAATGCGTTATAAACTTTTATTGAATATTTGATACACATTATAATAGTTTTATTGATATAATATGTAATAGCACAAATATTAGAAATAATATTTTTAATCTAGCTATAATATAATATATTCTTTTTTGATAGAATTTTCTCTTTTTACCAATTGTTCGGTTGTAGTGGTGCGAAAACTTCTTTTAACGCCGAGTCAGTCATTTGCTCGTTCAGAGCAGATATTTGTATTTGTACAACTAGTTGTTCCTGAGTTTTGAACAAAAATAGGTTTCAGGAATGTAAGAATGTAAAATTCACCACCCAGTAAAGTACTGACCCGTAAATACGTTTTGTTGAGTTAACGTGTAGAATATCGTTTAAAAACAAAGTCATCTGGTCACCTGGTGTCATATAAATAATAACAATTTAAAGTGTCTAAAATAAATATTATTCAGATCCTGAATTGTCCTATCATTTTTTGCTATACATTCACTCAGTCTTCACCTGTGTGTAAACAGAAACTACAACTTTGTAGCGTGCTGTTTTTAAATAGCCAGTGACTTTACTTAGTGAATACGCTTTCTAGTAGAAAAAAATAATAATAATTTCAGCAGATTATATGATTAGACTTCTTCTTCTCTATGTCACGTGTGTCTACACGATACGAGAGTATATAAAGTTACTTGTAACGCTTAATGTTCCTAACACAGAAATAGTATTATTACTATTTCTGTGGTACCTAATATGATGAGTAGTAACGTTAGAATATTATAGCTAGTTTAACCAAAATTACTTTTAGTACTAAAAAGTATAATTATATAAAATGTTACCGGAAAGATTAACTTATCAGACATAGATAGAGACTTGCCCTTTTTAACATTAAACAATCGATATATTATATAGTATACTAGCTGACCCCGCAAACGTTGTTTTGCCACTTATGTTATTAACCCCCGCAACCCCCTCTTGTGGGTAGAATTTCGTAAAATCCGTTCTTGCTGACCTTTACTTGGCGAAAGGAATATTCCCACAAAATTTCAAGTCAGGACTTATGGTTCCAGAGATATCGTGATGAGTCAGTTGGTAGATATCTCTTTTATATATATAGAAGATAAAACACAATTCGATAAATATGTGTTTAAAGACAATATTATGTATATTTGTAGCTTACACAAGTTTCCTAGATTTTGAAACCTGTTTAAATTACCATAAAACTAGAACGAGTAAACATAATTCAAAAACGTATTTCATGCACCGAATCTAAATTTGCATTTTCATTATTACACAGAACGTTAGACACTAGCTAACTTTGAACTGGTATTATGTGTAAACGGTGTACGTCGCAAAATATACACTTGAATAAAATAATCTTAATTTTGAAAAAGTAGATTTCTGTAAATGTAGTTAGTTATATTATTACCATATGAAATATGTCTTTAATGGAAGCTTTATTTCATTTCTTTTACTAAAAAAATGTTGAGAAAAATCCTTAAACTTTTTTGTCAGCAGTTAAGTTTGCAATATTTTATTTTTATAAACTACTAGCTGCTGTGCCCGCGACTACGTTCGCGTGGAATTTAATAAAAAAGTTATTGTTCACTTCGCAGTTATATATAGTGTATTTATTACCTTATTATATATATACTAAATATATAATAAATATAATAAATAAATATATTTATTAAAAAGTAGCCAAGTTTCACCTTATTACATCAGCTATCTGCCAGTGAAAGTCCCGTCAAAATTGGGCCAGACGTTTCAGAAATTAGCCGGAACAAAAACAGACGGACAGACAGACAGACAAAAATGGTAAATAATGTTATTTTGGTACATGTACCGTGTATATATCCATATGCATTTAGTAAAAAGCGGTTATTTTAATGTTACAAACAGACACTCCAATTTTATTTATTTGTACCTATTGATAAGTTGTCGCTATTTATTTTGTGACAACATTTTTTCTGTATGTACATTTTATTTTCTCGTGTTTTTTGGCAAGGTATGCAATGTTAATTTGCCATTGAATCTTTCTTTTACATTATTTTATTGCGCATATAAAATTCTATTCACATAGTAGTAGTAGGGATTCGTGCGTTCTGGCTCACACGTTGTGGCTCATCGATGCATTCTGGCTCTCCCATTGTGGCTCATCGGTGCATTCTGAATCGAAACGAAAAATTTCACCGCCTAAAAAAAAAAAAAAAAAAAAAAAAAAAAAAAAAAAAAAAAAAAAAAAAAAAAAAAAAAAAAAAAAAAAAAAAAAAAAAAAAAATTTTGGGATCATCTAAATCGATTGCACGCATCCATTTTGTGCTAACTCTAACGGTTCGCGACTTAGGTTTCTACATTTGCAAACTCCACTACCCTTAATTACTATGCAATTAACATGCAATTACTATCGTTTCGATGTCATTAACAATACTTTCGCTTCTTACCAAACCACATTCCTTTCTCTTGTGTCATTAACAACAATTTATTACGCATCGTCTATTAAAGCGGAGGTTAGAAATAAAACTTTGCTTCAATTTCAGAGAATTTATTTCAAAAAAATATTTTATTAACATTTTTAATCTCTCATAAAACAACATTTTAACATAATTTTTAAGTTTATCGCCGCCAAATTCATTGAACAAATTATTTATTTCGAAAAAATATTTTAGTAACATTTTTAATCTCTCATAAAACAAGATTTGAATATAATATTCAAAAACATATAATTTTAAAGTTTATCGCCGCCAAATTCATTGAACAAATTATTTATTTCGAAAAAATATTTTAGTAACATTTTTAATCTCTCATAAAACAAGATTTGAACATAATATTCAAAAACATATAATTTTTAAGTTTATCGCCGCCAAATTCATTGAACAAATTATTTATTTCGAAAAAATATTTTAGTAACATTTTTAATCTCTCATAAAACAAGATTTGAACATAATATTCAAAAACATATAATTTTTAAGTTTATCGCCGCCAAATTCATTGAACAAATTATTTATTTTTGTTTAGTTTAACAATCAATAAAACAGTTTTAAAATGTAAAAAATGATTATTGTTTTCTTGTACCTCGTCTAATCCACACGTAAGGAAAAATGAAACATTTTGTTCATCCATTTACTGCAATAGTTGCGGGACCTAGTGGTTGTGGAAAATCAAATTTTGTTACAAAATTTATTAATAATATGAAAGAAATATGCAACACATCTTTTTCCCAAGTAACATGGTGTTTTGATGAGATGCAACCTTTATACAATTTAAAAAATGTTAACTACTTTCAAGGATTACCTGACTTAAGCATGTTTGATGGTAAAGAGGCCAATTTGATTATAATAGATGATCTGATGAGAGAATCTGATGGCCGAATTGTAGATATATTTACAAAAGGTAGTCATCATAGAAATTTAAGCGTATTTTATATAACTCAAAATCTGTTTCATCAAGGAAAAGGCCAGAGAGATATTTCCTTAAATTCGAACTATATAATTTATTTTAAGAACCCTCGTGATAAAACACAAATTCGATATTTAGCTCGTCAAGTCTCACCAGATAATGTAAAATTTGTTCAAGAAGCTTATAAAGATGCAACGACAGAGGCACATGGTTATTTAATGATAGATCTCAAACAAAATACTAGTGACATGTGTCGTTTTAAGACAAATATATTTCCAACTGACAAAAACTGTTCAGTTTATGTACCGAAAAGAGGGTTTAAATATGACAAGAACCAACTAATTTCTATCATTTACAAATAATGTTTGGACGCTTAAAGACGCATAAAGAGCTGCTCGTTGCATTGCATACTTTAAAACCAAAGTATCAAAAAGCTTTATTAAAATCATGTGATGAAGATGAAATAAATTGCATATGTGAGTGTATTCATAATGTGCTACAAGGCAAAGTTCCATTAAAAGAAAAGGATAAAAAATCTTTAAAACAATATATAAATTTACTCCGCAAGCTTGTTCGTAAAACTACAACCAAAGTTAGAAAAAATATAATTGTTCAAAAGGGTGGTGCATTTCTACCTATTATTTTAGGTTCTATATTAAGTGGATTAATTAGTGGTCTTGTTTAAAATGGAACACACTAAGAAAATGTTACTGGTGGAACCAGGTTTGATTGATAAAATAAATGAAAGGAGTGAGAGTCATGAAAATCCTAAATCGCGGTTAGATGCTGAAATGCAAAATATTCTTAAAAGTAACGATGATGACAGAACAAAATGGATTTTATACTTACAAACATTACAAAGGTATTTGCACTTTACCGGAGAAGATCGTCAATCTTATCAACTTCCAATAATAACCTCAAATATGGATTTATCTGAAACACTTTTGAAAAAAGAACAATATGATAAAAGTAGTGATTCATCCAACAAAGATCCTATTGTCGATCAGACATGGAATGAAGAAGTTGGACACAAAGAAAGTGACACTGTTCAAAATAAATCTATATACTCAAAAAAACAAATATTAAATTTAATACCTAAATCGTACATTAAAAAAGGTGAGTCCTTATTAGATTTCCTTTTAACAAGTCAGAACAAAGTACAATGGAGTGATGATGATGGTACAGTACTCGTGGATAATCAAAAAATAAATGGAAGTAATATTGTAGATTTAGTCAATGATTCATTAAGACCATTAAGAAGAAGTGATCCAATAGGATGGGAAAAATTTGCTAAAGCTTTGCAGGATCTAAAAGTTCCCCTCACTTATATTGGTAATCCGAAAAGAAGTGAATATATTAACCAACTTCGGTTGAAAAGTTTTGGAGAAATATCTGGTAACGAGGAATATCCTACACCTACATCTGAAAACAAGTATATTAGAAAAGTAAAAAAGAAAATAGATTGGGAAAAATGGACCCCTTACTAGAAGAAATTAACAGTATTTATTATGATCCATCTAATCCCGCTGGTTTTGGTAGTGTTGATAAATTATCGGTAGCCATGAAGGGTAAAATGAATAAAAAGCAAGTAAAAGAATGGTTACAATCACAAGAAACATACACATTGCATAAACCTATTCGAAAAAAATTCCCACGTAATAGGTACATTCTATCAAATATTAATGAACTGTGGCAAGCTGATTTAAGTGATATGCGAACATATAGTAAATATAATGATGGTTATAACTATATATTGTGTGTTATTGATGTATTTAGTAAGTATGCTTATGCTAGATCTATGAAAAATAAAAATTCTTTAACAATCAAAAAATGTTTTGAGAGTATTTTTGAGGAAGCTCATACAGTTCCTACCCACATACAGTCTGATAAGGGCACTGAGTTTGTTTCCAAAGATGTTCACCAATATCTTAAGAGTAAACATATTAATTATTATACGACAAATAATCCTGATATTAAGGCTAGTATTGTAGAAAGATTTCAAAGAACACTCAAGTCAAAAATGTGGCGCTATTTTACACATAAAAATACATACAGATATATAAATATTTTACAAGATTTATTATATGCATATAACCATAGTTTTCATTCAAGTATTAAAATGGCTCCATGTGATGTAAGTTCTAGTAACATTATGACTGTTTGGAATAATTTGTATGTTCGAGAAAATAAAAGATCACAACGAGATATCTCATTACCAAAGTTTCACGTCGGTGATTATGTTAGAATCACAAAATACAAACATATATTCCAAAAGGGATATGAATCTAACTGGAGCGATGAAATTTTTATTATTTCAACTGTAATCCATAGATCACCTTGGGTTGTGTACGCCTTGAAAGATTTACAAAACGAAGTTATAGAAGGTACTTTTTATGAAAGAGAATTACAAAAAGTTACTCCACCGAGCCCCACTTCAGATCACAAAATAGATAAAATTATAACTTCTCGATATTCTGGTGGCAGAAAGCAAGTGCTTGTCAAGTGGAAAGGTTATCCTGATAAATTTAATAGTTGGGTTTTGGCATCACATTTAAAACATATATAATGAAAGGAAGTTTTTATTTAACATTACTAAGCAACAGTTCAATACAATATTTCCCAGATAATATGACAACAAAGTTTTCAACAAAATTACCCAAATCAATTAAATTAGAGGGGGAATGGGCTGTTGGTGTTGTTGAATTTCAATTTCCGTGTACAATGTTTACTGTTCAAGAACATGAAAATATAGTCTATATTAATAAGAATATGTTAATGCCAAATGAAAAGTACCCTTCAATTGTTCACTACAAAAAACACATTCCCGCTACCAACTATGACAATATTAATCACATTTTAAAAGCTTTAAATAATTTAAGAGAAAAATTTACCTTTCGTTACGATGAAATATCTAAGTTTGTATCTGTGACAATTGCAGATGATTCAATTAAGTCCTTGATATTATCACCTAAGTTATGTATTCAATTAGGGTTTGAACCTAATAGAAATTTGGTAGAAAAGACGTTTGGCAAACGACCTGCAAACTTACATCTTGGATTACCATCACAACTGTTTGTTTATTGTGATATAGTGGAACCACAGATTGTTGGAGATGTTATGACCTCTTTACTTAGAATTATACCACTAGACCCTTCAAAATACATTTACGGAGCAAATAAAATGCACGTGTTTTCTCCTCCTCACTACATATCAGTCATGCGCAGAGAATTCGATACAATTGAAATAGATATAAGGTCAAGCACTGGTCAAAAAATACCATTCCAGTTTGGAACGGTGTGTATTAAACTACATTTTAGAAAGTTATAATGTATCCTCACAATAGCATAAATTGTCCATATGAAAATTATTATATTCATCAAGCTGGTTCTGGAATTGGAGTTATATATAAAGGAGTTCCTTATCAACGTGGTCATGGTATTGGTAACTTTTTGGGAGGGTTGTTTCGATCTGTCTTACCTTTGCTTTCAAACGGTGCTAAAGCAATAGGAAAGGAAGCTTTGAGTGCGGGTGTTGGACTTCTATCTGATATGACAAGAGCAAGACCCATTGACGAATCAATAAAGTCACGACTTAAGGAAATTAGTTCAAATTTGAAAAGAAGGGCAGATCAAAAAATTGATAAATTAAACATGACTGGTACAGGCTATATAACTAAAAGAAAATGTCCTGGGACAGTCATTTCTTCATCGAACGGTAAAGAAAGAGGTGGTAGGAAACGAAAATCAACTCGTCAATATCAAGGAGATATATTTACATAAATTGAAAAACAATGTCTTTCTTACATAGTCACTCTTGTGAATGTATAAAATCTGAATTAGATTTGTTTGCTTTACCATCAACACAAACAAGCATAGAAAGTGGAATGTGGGTGCACTACAAACCAATATCATCTTTAGCTGACGATGGTCCCATAGAATTTCAAGTCCCTGGAACTGGTGATGACTATATAGACTTATCTCATACACTGATTCAATTAAAAGCAAAAATATTAAATGATGATTCATCAAAACTGACAGCTTCAACTGTTGTGGCACCTGTAAACAATTGGCTTCATTCAGTTTTTACTCAACTCGATGTTTATTTGAACCAAAAATTAGTTTCACCTCCAAACAATACATATGCTTACCGAGCTTACATCGAAACTCTTTTGAATTATTCATCCGATGCAAAACAATCTCATTTAACGTGTAGCCTTTGGTATGAAGATACAGCTGGTAAAATGGATTCAACCGAAGATAAAAATTCAGGTTTTACTAAAAGACAACAATTAGTTTCAGAAAGTAAGGAAGTCGAAATGATAGGACACCTTCATGGTGACATATTCAATCAAGAAAATTTTTTAATTAATGGTGTTGAGATGAGTATTAAATTGGTGAGATCACGTGAAACATTTAACCTGATGGCTCCAACAGACGATGTCAAATACAAAATAAACATTACAGATGCGACTCTCCTTGTTCGTAGGACAAAAATTAACCCCTCCGTCTTACTTGCCCATCAAAAAGTCTTAGCCACCACAACTGCAAAATATCCCATTACTCGAGCCGAAGTAAAAGTTCTAACAATACCGTCAGGTATTCAGGGTAAGACATTAGACAATATCTTTTTGGGCCAAGTACCTAAGAGATGTATAGTTGGATTTGTAAATAATGCAGCATTTAATGGTTGTTTGTCTAAAAATCCGTTTAATTTTGAAAACTATAAAATGAATTCCTTTTGTTTATATATTGACGGTCAGCAAATTCCTTCAAAAGCTTTACAACCATCTTTTGGTAACAATATTTTTACTGCAGCCTATCATACATTATTCTCAGGAACAGGAATACATTTTCTTAACGAAGGTAATGGGATATCTCACGATAAGTATTCGAAAGGTTATTGTTTGCTAGCATTTGATCTCACACCTGATTTATCAGCCAATTCATCTAGTCATTGGAATCTAATTAGACATGGTAGTGTTAGATTAGAAGTTCGCTTTGAATCTGCTCTGACTCAAACGATCAATTGCGTTGTTTATGCAGAATTTGATAATGTTATTGAAATAGATAAAAATCGTAATGTAACCGTTGACTATAGTAGCTAAGAAAATGAATATTGTATTTCCTTTGTAAGTATTATTAAGTTCTCACTCTGTAATATGTTTTTAATGTGTAAGTAAATGATTATTTTCAAGTTGTACTTTCATTTTATTTTAAAACCCCCGTCAATTTCGTGTTAAATAAGAAGGTCTAGCTTATTTATTTCACTTGTGTATAATAGAGTGAATTAATAAGTCTATTTTTTTGTTTAGAATTATGAATACTTTACAAATACAATCATACTTAAAAAAGATTCATCCAAGCTTACAAAATAATGTATATGCTGCGAACCGATTACCAATGTATGTGACTGTTCCCACATACCTCATAAGCAATTTGGACCCTGACTCAAAACCAGGATCGCACTGGGTAGCCATCCACATAGACAGTCATGGTGTCGGTGAATATTTTGATTCGTATGGCCGCTTTCCTATGGGGATGCATAAAATGTTTTTGGATAGAAATGTAAGGAAATGGCGTTTTAATAATAGTAGACTACAAAATGAGTGGACTTCAGTGTGTGGAGAGTACTGTTTAATGTACTTACTATATAAGTTTAATAACAAGTCATTGACAGAGTTTCAAAATGAATTTGACAGCGATACACTTAAAAATGATATGTTTTTGAATATTATGTTCAAATCTTGTTTTATGAGAGATTAAAAATGTTACTAAAATATTTTTTCGAAATAAATAATTTGTTCAATGAATTTGGCGGCGATAAACTTAAAAATTATATGTTTTTGAATATTATGTTCAAATCTTGTTTTATGAGAGATTAAAAATGTTACTAAAATATTTTTTCGAAATAAATAATTTGTTCAATGAATTTGGCGGCGATAAACTTAAAAATTATATGTTTTTGAATATTATGTTCAAATCTTGTTTTATGAGAGATTAAAAATGTTACTAAAATATTTTTTCGAAATAAATAATTTGTTCAATGAATTTGGCGGCGATAAACTTTAAAATTATATGTTTTTGAATATTATATTCAAATCTTGTTTTATGAGAGATTAAAAATGTTACTAAAATATTTTTTCGAAATAAATAATTTGTTCAATGAATTTGGCGGCGATAAACTTAAAAATTATGTTAAAATGTTGTTTTATGAGAGATTAAAAATGTTAATAAAATATTTTTTTGAAATAAATTCTCTGAAATTGAAGCAAAGTTTTATTTCTAACCTCCGCTTTAATAGACGATGCGTAATAAATTGTTGTTAATGACACAAGAGAAAGGAATGTGGTTTGGTAAGAAGCGAAAGTATTGTTAATGACATCGAAACGATAGTAATTGCATGTTAATTGCATAGTAATTAAGGGTAGTGGAGTTTGCAAATGTAGAAACCTAAGTCGCGAACCGTTAGAGTTAGCACAAAATGGATGCGTGCAATCGATTTAGATGATCCCAATTTTTTTTTTTTTTTTTTTTTTTTTTTTTTTTTTTTTTTTTTTTTTTTTTTTTTTTTTTTTTTTTTTTTTTTTTTTTTTTTTTTTTAGGCGGCGAAATTTTTCGTTTCGATTCAGAATGCACCGATGAGCCACAATGGGAGAGCCAGAATGCATCGATGAGCCACAACGTGTGAGCCAGAACGCACGAATCCCTACTACTCATAGTACATACAGATCATATATATATAAAATATTAATAAAATGTGGATATTACAGATCATATATATATAAAAAATTAATAAAATGTGGATATTACAGTAGAAAACTCGTCTTTTGATAAATAGAATTCCAGGAGATTGCGAGAAAAATAGTATTCCATACGCGAATAAAGTGTCAGACGGAGCATCTCTTAGTAAATAAATATAAAAGAGATATTCAATACAAATGGTAATGCGCATCGTTGCAACAAAGTCATTGTCAATAAATATGTATTTCGTATCGAGATTCACATATTAAAGACCGAGGTTCATTTCCCGTCATATTTGTATAATTTATAATTTGCAGGAAAGAAAAGTTGCTGTTTTACCTAAGTATAAGAAAGAAATTCTGTAAATTGTATATTGTGTGGAAATAACGTAGTTACTTATTTTTATTGTTCAAATTTAAAAATTTATTCTTCTAGCACCTGTAGGAAAAGAAAAGAATAATAAAAAAGCATGTGCTAAAATATAGCGTTCCTACATATTTTATTATTGTAAATTAATAACTCATAGAAAAGGAACAAAGCCTTATAAGTCAAAGAACTTTTTCGGTTATGTTATGTCTCTCCTCTAGAGATTTAACAACTACAATCTCAAACCGCAAGAACTTAGTCGTATTTTAATTTTTTCTCAAAGGAACCTTATCTCTCGTAAGATATTCCCTTATGTCTCAATCAAAATCAAAACATTTATTTCACCATAAGGTGTATGTTACACACTTAACGAAAGTAAAAAAAAATCATTTACAAAAAAAAAACTAAACAATAATAACAGAAAGTTAAGGCAGCAAAAAATCAAACAATAATATAAAAATAAAAATTTATATCTTAACATTAGGTACATTACAAAGTTACGTAATGTACCCAGTGTTATAAGCAGCCTTAACTTAGTCAAAATATTAAGTTATAATGTCTCGGTAGACATTACCTACCTACTTTATCCTCGGCTTTATTAAATATTACAATAAATAAATAACATAGTGAAGGCCGAGAGAAAAAAAGCCGGAGGAAAAAAACTCTCGGTCTATCTGTCTGCCTTGAAAAATCTGTACAGGATACCTTCGGAATCGTAATAGATAATCACTTTTGTGCAATTATACCACCATACCATACCATAAGATGTTTATTATTTTTATTTCTTAAAGGACAAATAATTTTAATATGATTTAAAATATTTATAATTTCCTTATGTGTGGGTATCACAAAAATAAAAATAAGACGAATTAAAAATAGCATGGTAACGTCTCTTGTCAAAGAATTCATTGTAATATGAAATCTTTGAGTAGTCGGGGTCTGTAAAGAACTCGCTATAGACGGCGCCAAGGTTTGCTTATAAACCAAAATAAAAACCATCATATCAATAATTTCGACCCGGCTAGATGTGGATCCATAGCTCAGTTGGCAGAGCGCTGACACGGCACGTCAGAAGGCACGGGTTCAAATCGCGTTGGATCGAAAAATGATAGGATTTAAAATGTTTAGGACAAATAATGAAAATAAAACAGTAAAAAATCAAGGATATTCCTGTTACAGGGAATGTTTTTTTTATTAACTAGGTCGGCAAACAGGCGTACGGCTTACCTGATGATAAGCGCGATTACCGAAGCTTACAGACGTTTGCAACACCAGAAGCATTGCAAGCGCGTTGCCGACCCTATCCCCGATTTCCCTCAAAAGCTGTGGTCACCTTACTCACCAACAGGACCTCAACACAACTTGAAAGCAGTATTATTTAGCTGTGGTCTTCTGTAAGGTCGAGGTACTTCCCCAGTCGAGCTGCTCCATATTCAAGAGCAGGATATTTCCTGCTGTGCCCAACCTCATAGGTAGGTAACTAAAAGAAAAAAAAACAGCTGGTTAGTAATAATTTTTGATGACCTTACGAGGTCATCAACTTGATGACCTCGTGAGGTCATCAAAAATCACTTTTTTTCTTATTTTTTTTTTCTTTAAGTTAGTTAATATTTATATAATTTGATGGTAATATTGTCCTCCAAATTGCGTGGTACGTTATCCCGGTCCTACGCTCACTGCTGCTCTATCTCCTGCTAACTCTATTATCTACCACAATCGAGAGTTTTCGAAGAGGAACTTTTTGTTCGTCTCATCAAAATGAAGCTACTCCCTGAAAATTAGCTTGATACTAATCAGATGAAAAATTTGTACTAGGGATCCCGTACTATCAGTTAAAACGTATTTATCCGAAGATTTAGATTAATATCCACAAGTATAAGTTTAATAAATTAATGTGAACTGTCTTTGTATAAGTATCCAATTCGCATCTGATAAGTTTTCTGTAAGTTTGAGTGTACAGAGTCAAAAAATAGCAACGAATGGGTTTCATTGGCCTTCATAGCCATTTTGGAAGGGTAAACGATCATCGACCTTAAATTCTGACGTCTACTATCAATTTATTGCGTGACGGCAACATCAAAGAGAGGTTCGTTTGATCGAAGCGTAGCAAAAATTATTTTCATATTTATATTTTGAAACTGACGGTTCACCGAAATAGCTCTGTGGGGAAAAAACGTGAATCGAAATCAGTCGTTTGCATTTTAAAATTTGGGCCGACTAGGACTCCTCAAAATTTTCAAATACTCAAATCTCATTTTGTGTTTAGCGGTAAATATACTTTTACATAAAAACATACATGACACTGGAGAAATTCTGTGACATATGAGAACAAATTATCTTCAATAACAACCCACGAAACATGTGAGTTCATTTACACGAAGAATAATAAGCCACAACCTGGCAATTACTGAAAGGATGTAATTTGAATTACCGAAAATTACTTCATTCTAAATTTTGTTACAAAATTGGCAATTACTGATCTTCCTTAATTTATTCTTCAAGTTTTTAAGAAACATCTAAAGCCTTGTAATTAAAAATTATTAGTAATTAATTAGATTTTTCGCCGCGTTGCCGCAACGGTCACAGCACTGCTTTGTTACCTGTTGTTCTGGCGGTTGCGGGTTCGATCCCCGCACATGACAAACATTTGTATTGACCATAGAGGTGTTTACCGTGGTCTGGGTGTTTGGGCAGTCCTTGTGGGTCTCCCCGCCGTGCCTCGGAGAGCACGTTTAGCCGTCGGTCCCGTTTGTTATCAATTATCATGTACACCTGATAGCGAACGTAGTAGGTAATATAAACGCCAAACCGCATTGGAGCAGCGTGGTGGATTAAGCTCTGATCCTTTTCCTACACGGGGAAAGAGGACTATGCCCAGTAGTGGGATATTACAGGCTGAAGCGAGCGAGCGAATTGTGATTTTATACATACACTAGCGACCCGCCCCGGCTTCGCACGGTTGCAATTCTGAAACTAAATACTATCTACAATAAAAAAATTACCAGTGTTCCTCTACTATAATATGCATGTATTGTACATAAAAACCTTCCTCTTGAATCACTCTATCTATTAAATAAAACCGCATCAAAATCCGTTGCGTAGTTTTAAAAATTTAAGCGTACATACAGACAGACAGACAGACAGCGGGAAGCAACTTTGTTTTATAATATGTAGTGATGATTCATTTGGCGTTTGTTGTCTCAATTGGTACGCAAAATCAAGAGAACACAAATATAACACACGACAACAAACGTAAAAGAGCAATCATTAACCTTTACACGCTCTTAAAAACTAGAAAGTCAAAAATAAGAAACGGACACTTTTATCCCGAAGAGGGTTTTTTTGTCTGTTTTTTTTTTGCCCTTTTCTTGACGCGAAATTCAATATCCGTTTAATTAAAGTTTAAACAGGTTTTTTTAAAATACAATTTCTTATTCAAGCAACGTTAAAAGTATTTCGTTTTATTAGTACAATTGACATTTTTCTAAAAGAGTTAAATAATTATTCATAATTCGTCCAATCATTTCGTCTAAGGAAAAGGCTTTTGTATCTTAGCAATATCCTCTAACAATACTAACTTCAGGAAAGTAACAATGATAATAATTTCTAAAGAATGGGGATTCAGTTTCAAAATGGTTTCTATTTCTTAAAAGCTCTGAACTTCTGTTAATAATATATTTTAATTATTATATCATATTTTTAAGGTTTTTAGTTTTAGGTTCATTTGTTTTAGTATATCTATACTAATATAATAAAGCTGAAGAGTTTGTTTGTTTGATTGTTTGTTTGTTGGTTTGTTTGTTTGTTTGTTTGAACGCGCTAATCTCAGGATCTACTGGACCGATTTGAAAAATTCTTTCAGTGTTAGATAGCCCATTTATCGAGGAAGGCTATAATATATCATCACGCTAAGACCAATAGGAGCGGAGTCCACGCCGACGAAGTCGCGCGCAGAAGCTAGTATTTTTATATTTAGTTGTAAATTTGTGTTATTTTTAGATCTATTAGATATAATTTTATAATTTATTTTATAGTTAAGTTGTATGAAAATATATTTATGAATAATTATACGTTTAGTCATACATATATCTGTACCTCAGAGGTAAACTGTGTCAAGTCCATTTTTTATGAATTTTGCTTTTTCAATGATTTATGTCCAATTTGTTCAGACGGATTTAGTGGTAAATTGCGTCATGTCCTAACTTCCATAGATAAAAAAATACTCAGAAATAAATTATGTTAAGTCACAAACTAACACAGGGTAAACTAGTTTATGTCCCACATAACACTTTGGAATTGTGAAATTTTTACTCTATGGTACAATTTTAAGTTAAGTCCCACATAACACATTTTACCTCCAAGTAATTTATGGCACTTGAATTTTTAATGCATTAGTCCTATTTAAATAAAAACAACAACAAGGATAAATACCTTAAAAATTACATCCTTTTATAATAAAATAATTTTTTAAGATACTGGGTCGTATACCTATTAGTTCCATGGGACGTGAAGATAATAGAATGAGCCTTTAAAATGAACGAAATACTGTTGTTTTATGCTAGATTTGGCATATTTTAATGTTACTTAGCATAATTATTTGGTGTTTAGCATATAGCATATTTTCTTAGCATAATATAAATTAATCATTATTTACAAATTATGAAAATTTACTTCTCTTTATTCAGTCCGTATACGTCAAAAATATATTTGAAATATACTCAAAGTAGTTAAGTTTGTATTGGCCATACAGATGTTTGCCGTGGTCTGGGTGTTTGTGCAGTCCTTGTGGGTCTTCCCACCGTGCCTCGGAGAGCACGTTAAGCCGTCGGTCCCGGTTGTTATCATGTACATCTGATAGCGATCGTTACTCATAGTAGGGAATATCCGCCAACCCGCATTGGAGCAGCGTGGTGGATTAAGCTCCGATCCTTCTCCTACATAGGGAAGAGGCCTATGCCCAACAGTGGGATATTGCAGGCTGAATCGTGATACTCAAAGTATTAATTGTTTCATTGTGTTGATTAGATGCTTTTTAGTTAGATGGGGTTGGAAAGACTGCAATGCATATTGGCATGGACGTAATGTTAGTATATTACGTCCATGTACATTGGTCAGACGGTTAGACATGGAGCCAACTTTACGACAATATTGTAAACTTTACAACTAACGCTTTTACACACATTTGCTATATGGCAGAAACACTATACAACATGTATAATGATCCTGTTAATCATTTATAATTATTCTATTTGAAAGCTATTTTGAACAAGCTGTTTGGTAGTAACAATGTTGATCCAACAAAACTTTACAAAGATTTGTGTGTCTTGGTTCAATCTACAAGTCGGCGTATTTTGAATCCAACAGCGAGAGTCGATATTTTTAGATAAAATATAGAAAGTTATTAGGATCCAAAACCATACATGGAATATGCCTTTGAAACAAAATTACAGGAATACCACGCTCAACCTGTAGTGGAAAATAATTTACGTAAACGTTGCCTGGATTTCACTCTAAAACTTATGACAGAACTGCGATCTAGATTACCAATTAATTTTGAAGTACCTACTTGAGAAAATATATTTATTAAAGTGAAACTTCTTTAGGTGCATGAGGGGTAAAATTTGAGCGACCGCTAACGCGGCAACGCGTCACGCGGTCAGTACTTGGATGCGTGACCGCCTGGAACACCGCGTGACGTTGGTTTTTTTGTTTTTTTCCAATTATGTAGTTTTTTTATATTTTAAATTCGTTTTTTTTTTTAATTAGTTTGCCAAAGAAATTTCACTTCTGACGTGTAGTGTGTACTTTGTACGCACGCAATTTTTTCCGTAGAAAAGACTAAAAAGTAGTCAAACCTTCTTTAATTGGTATTGCCCAAGAATTCAAAGTGGATGCAGCTACAACAGATAGGCTCATGTCTCAATGGAGGAACATAGTACACATTAAATGAGAAGAAACTTCTTCCACCGTAGAATTCTGGAATGAAGTTATTAATGACAAAGATACAGCTGGCAATAATCCCTTTGCAGATTTATCTCAATTGGCATTATATTTATTATCACTACCACATTCTAACGCAGAAATTGAACGCGTTTTAAATAATAAAAACTTTAAAAAATAAATGTATATATATCAGATTTGGCCTAAAGAGAGCGGGGAAATGCTGGTACTCTTACACAGTTCCAAACCAAGGAGAGTCTTGACAATGAGACTTCCACTTCTACAAGTACATCGGCTGCTGATGAAGACCAAGATATTATCATTTTATTTGAAAACATCGTAGATTAGAACGTAAAATAATGGATGAATAAATATTCAAAATTATTTAATTTTGAGATTTGAAAAATGTTAGCATATTTTTTTTGCATTATTTTAAAGCATTTAGCTAAATTTTGGCATAATTTTAACACCAGTTTAGCATATTTTCAAGTCTACTTGTTGTAGTAAATAATATTTTACATACATAAGTTATATGTCTGTTTGTTCCCTTTACATGCTTAGATGCTAATATTTTCATATAAAATTATATAGTTGTACTAGCTGATCTGGCGAACTTCGTACCGCCTTATATATTTTTTGTATATATTAATTATATATATCGAAATAAAATATAGCCTATCTCTCAAGTTGGATCGAACTGCACATGGTGTGCGAATTTTATTATAATCGGTTAAGTGGTTTAGGAGTCCATTGAGGACAAACATTGTGACACGAGATTTATATATATTAAGATGGAAATAGTTTGCAGTACAAATATATAATTTTAAATTTCGTCATAAAATGTAATAATGCAGACGAAACCACGGCTGAAAGTATAATTCTTAATAGATAATGGACTTGACACAGTAATTTTATTAATATAGGTAAGTAATATATTTTCGGAGAACAATGCGTTAAGTCCTCCTGTGAACGTTAGGTACATGCTAAAATATTTTTAACACTATGATATTAAAAAGTACTCCTTTAAGCATAAAAATCATGATAATAATCAATGTTTCCTAAAAACATTTAAAAATAAAATGTAAAATTCATATAAATTTTTCATAATCTGCTTCTCCTGTAAAATTCGCCAATTGTGACTTGACACACATTACCTCTGAGGTACTGATATAATTTCAGAACTGAAGTAGACCATTTGTAAGATTTGTTTACATGAGACTGAGATGAGATAAATAATTGTGTTTGCTTGGAAACGAAAAAAAAAACCGACTTCAACTACATCGACAATTATGTAGTACAGCGTAGGAGATGCGCGTTGTCAAAAATGACTCAAAAAGTACTCATCAGATCTCGATGAAATTTAAATACGACTATGCAACAAGCACGATCTATGACGATCGATCATCATCAAAATCGGTCCACCCAATAAAAAGTTCTTAGGTAACATACATAAAAATGCTGTGCTGTGCTGTGTGGTTACGGCACTAAAGAATGTAGCCACCCCCTCTCTTCCCGTGGGTGTCGTAAGAGGCGACTAAGGGATAACACAGTTCCACTACCACCTTGGAACTTAGAAAGCCGACGGATGGCGGGATAACCGTCCATGCTGGCTTTCAAATACACAGGCCAAAGACGGGCAGCAGCGTCTTCGGTGCGACAAAGCCAGCCCTGCGGTCACCAACCCGCCTGCCCAGCGTGGTGACTATGGGCAAAACACATGGGTTCGCGTCATAATGTCGGGCGCGAACTTGTGGAGGCCTATGTCCAACAGTGGACTGTGATAGGCTGTAGTGTGTGTGTGTGTGTGTATACATAAAAAAGTACACTCGAATTAAGAACTTCCTCCTTTTTTGAAGTCGATTAAAAAGTGGTCTTAAGTATTCCTTAAGTATTCCTGTACTCTTCACCTTCTTAGTAATATTTGTGCTAGATGGTTTTATCTTATTTAATTACAAACCATATAATTAAGAAAAATCATTTAAATACAACATAAATTTTTAGGTAGATATTCAAAGCCAACAACGAAATGATGTCTTAGCAAAGCAACCTCTAATGAAGAGCTATGTACTAAACTTTTGACATGCACATAACAACTAAATACTTCGAATTCATAAAGAGACGGGGTACTGCAATATTAATTTTATATACAGTAAAAGTACATGGTGTTCTAGGAAGTTTTAACTTAAAACGCAGTTGAAAACTCCATTTAAATTACTTTTTGCATTCGTTTTAGTGTATGTTACGTGGAGAGCTCTCGTGTCGTAGGGGCTTAGTTGAGAGATATAGGGGACCTGGAATACTATTTTCAGTCTATTTTTTCCATCCACTATAAGGAGGATAGTAGTAGAGGTTTTAAGTTAACATACGCATATAATTAAAATTTCAATAAAAAAGAGTTCTTAAAATGAATATTATATACTAGCTGACCCGGCAAACGTAGTTTTGACATAAATGTTATTTTTTACACGATAACTAATCACCAACATATCGCATACCTTTTCTGAAACACGCTGCATCTTATGGTATAAGTATTAATCTAATCGGTTTAGTAGTTTTTGCAGTATAACCGAACAAAAAACCGGCAATTATTAGAATAGATTAATTTTGTTTCACGATTCAGCCTGTAACATTCCGCGGCATATACCTCATAGGCCTCTTTCTCCATATAGGAGAAGGAAAGGAGCTAAATCCACCACGCTGCTCCCCTGCAGGTTGGCGGATGACATGATGTTTATTGTAATACAATTTATTCATAGGAGTGCTATATACAATTGCTACATGAACAAATTCACGGACAACAGCTAGTCAAATATAAACCATTTATTTATATTTTACAACATTTAAAATTGCAGACATTTGGATGACAATATCAAACAAAAAAATCTTCTCTTGTAATTCATGTAATCCATATTGGGGTACTAGTTTCTTTAAAAAATAAATTCGGTATAAATGTGCGTGTGTCGATTTCCGCTCGGAATGGATGTATTGCAATGTATTTGTAGAAATTTTATTTCAGTTTTTGAAGTCTGTTCTTATGAGTCTCCCCTCTATGCCTCGGAGAGCACATGAACCTGTCAGTCCCAGTTGTTATCATAAATACCTGATAGCAATCAATACTCATAGTGGGGAATATAATATCCACCAAACCGCAGTATAACAGCGTTGTGGATTAAGCTTCAATCCTTCTCCTATATGGAGAGAGAGGCCTTTGCCCAGCAGTGGAAAGTTACGAGCTGTATCAATAATAATTTATATGTTACTAATTTAATTGCTATCCTAACCTAACCACCTTACCAGTAGCAAATTAATTATTCTATGGTTGTCTCTAAGAGTGCTATAAAGCGATAAAACCTTAAATAAATAATAAATAAATATAAGCAATACAATAAAATCATTCATAAATCTTAGGTTTCTCTGTGCTATCTTTCAACAAGATGTATTACACCACAGAGACGATATTAAGAACCGGATAATAATATTCAGCATCCCCCGGGATCTAGTTACCGAGTTAGGAAGTAAAATAAACGTTGTTGAAAGAGTTAACAAAAAGCTTCATCCATTTTATGAATAAAATAGTGAATTATCTAGAGTAACGTTCAATATTTTATGCTTCCGTGAGCAAAAAGTTCGTCTGTACGTTTTGTTTTTATTGTAGTTTTCAGTAGTTTGATTTTAATCAGGTTTTTCTGTGGTGATGTTGATGAATTGACTTTTATGTTTTTGTTGCTACGAAAGTAACACTTTATGATAAGTTTAATTAATTAGTATTGTCTTTGTTGCTTTGAAAATTTCATTCATGGGTTAATTCCATTCATAATTTTTTTTTATTTGGCATGTTTTGTTTGTTTATTACCTAAGGGCGATAAAGATAAGAGCCAATAATTTCGTATTTAGTTGACTTCGACTACCTAAGTCTTAGGACCGAATATGATATATTTTTTTGTTACATTCTAATGCAAATATCGTATACACTATGTAAATAGTATTTATATATTACACATGCTTGATGGAAAAGTTTACGTAAAAGAAAGCGTTACGACAAAGCGTTTACAAATATACATACATATATTCTCTAAGAGGTCTTTAAAAGTTAGAACAGTTTAGTTCATGTATATTAACTTTTTAATGAAAAACATTTAAGACGCCTACGTGACGCTACTTGGGCGAGTGTCGACTTTAATTCGAGCTAGTAAATTTCATCCAGTGTACTTAACCTGAGTAATTGGGTATTTTATGAATTGCCTGAATTGTAATGAAACTGTGACATGACGTTTAAGGGATTCATGACCTGACTTGACATTTAGTAGATCAACTCAATAATAAACTGTTTAGAAGGTTTTTTGGAGTTTATTGGAGTTTACCCCTTAAGAATCGATTTTCATATAAGCCCCCGGTATGAAAAAAATATGAGAAGTAAAATCTACTGAACGAATGACCTCGTTACGTTTCTCGTAACTCCATCTATCGGACTCAATATCACCGATAGTATATATATTTATTTACCATTTGATGTGGTATTAATCTTTTTCTTAGACTAGTAAGCCTTTTTTGTGTCTATTTCGACAGTCGATCTGAAGGAGTAAACTCCAGACGTGCGTCGGAGCTGACACACACTTTTCTTCTTTAACACCAGGAATACAGTAAGCGTGTTGCCGACCCTATTCTCGTGCCTCCTGAAGAGCTGTGGCTTACTCACCACTGGAACACAACACTACTTTGAGAGCAGTATTATTTCTACTTCTACTTATTACCTATAAAGCGTGCAATAAATTAAATATACTTAGAAGCTTTTATGGCTTCTTCATTCAATCGTTAATCGTTCCAGTCATCTGACAAGTTATTGATTTTTATACAGGGCAATCGCTGTCCGAATTCCACAACCCATAAGAGCGAGTAATTATCTACATCCCTAGAATATATGAAGAGCGTTAATGGCTCAGTAGCCATCATTATATGCTGCTATGTTTTATGTTTGTTATATCTCTTATCTGACGTCACCCTTTCATATCTGTATGTTTATACTGGTTTTTTAAAGTTTAAAGGTATATGTACGACGTAATTATCGTAATTACTTTACTTATTTATTCCTTCATTCGATCGTTACGTATTTTTTATTTTCAGCATTCAGATGAATTAAAAATATTAAAATTTATACAGAAAAAGAAAATAATGAATAACAACGTTTCAGTTGAATAGAAATCCCATATTTCAAGTGAATATAATAGAAATAAACCTAGTAGAGGTAATTTCACACATTTCAGTACGGTACGCTTCGAACTGATCAAACGATCGCGTCAAACGGATTGTTTTGTTGGTTGCACGTGCACTGTATCCACAGAAGTTTGTGTACCGACGAAACTACTAGCTATTGTATTTCACACGCTTTTCATTGCGAACTGGCGAATAAAGTTGTACGTGTGCTTAAAGTTAAATAAAAAGAAATACAAGGAAAGAAAACTAGACAAGGGAAAGAAAAAAGCAAACTAGAAGTATATACTGAAGGTGTCGTTTCCGGCTTGGTACGTGTTACCATTACTGTCCGTGCTATGAAAGCCAGTGAAGCCTATATGAGTTTCCATATAATAATAAAATATCCATAAATGATCTGCCTCTGAATCGTTGAACACTTCAAAATCCTGTAAAAAAAACGTTCTGTTAACGAGAATCATAAAAACGAGAAATGAAGCAAATCAAATTGAATCGTGCTTTTATCGAAGAAAATCACTGTCAGTAAAACTGTGTAGAATACGTCACAAATGGACGGAGCTCAGAGCCCCATATGTCTGCAATATAGCTTTTCTCGAGGCTTTGATTCACTTCCTTGCTTTAAAATGGCTTTGCCAAAGGATGGAACGATACAGCACTTTTTATTATAGTTCTTTACCTTTGTAGAAAGTTCTTCCTTTTTTTGTTTGCAAATTCGTGTATTGCTCTACATAGAAATAGAAGATATAATTATATGCAGTTAAATTTTAATGTAAATACATAATTTTAAGACTAACTCTTCAAGCTTGAAAAAATAAATTAAAAAATTAAACTTTTATTGTTAGTTTAACCACAAATGTTTGCCTTTTGAGGTACAATTAAAATTTATAACGTTTATTGCTTACCTACTAAACTCTATTTTGTTGCATTAGAAATAGGTGTTTCTGCTGTTATTATATTTTTGTAGTCTTAAGTTTATATATTTTATAATAGCTTTTTTTATACTTTCTTTTTGTTTAGATCAAAATGGATGGTTTATATTGAAATACCGAAATAGTATAACTATTTATATGCACAAATTTCATATGTACCTATCCTATCTCTTAGTTAATAAGAGAGAAAGAGAAAATAGGGGTATTCTCGGTAATTCTAAAGTTTTTTGTGTCCGATTCGCATTCTGACAGTTATTGGAAGAAAGTCATTCGAAAACTCTAAGGTTATATAAAAATAACCACATAATATTTGGATAAGTACCAATTCTTTCTAGTCTAGTTTCTTAGCTTTTTCTTTTATTCGAGATCAAACTAGTTGCTCAACTAATTTCAGAAAAAGGTTCTTGAACAATTTTTTCACATTCTTGCTTGACTAGCTTTACTTAAGTGTTATTTGGATTGATGCTTGGTAGTTGCTAGAATAGTTGTTTGACTAAAGCTGTTTAAGTAGTTTTACAGATTGCTTTACTTGTCACAAAATTACTAGATTGTCTTTACAGTTGCTCACTTAATACTCAAATACATATTCTCTCAATTTATTGGCGGCTACTTGCTCGAGTTTACATCACTCAAAGTACTCTATTATTCAACTATTTGCTAGACTAATTACTCACTTAAATAAAAGCCTATTCGATTAACTTGTTGCTTCACCATTTGCTCTACAAATTATTATTTAATTTATGGCTGAACAAATTGATAAATTAGTTTTACGATTTATTGATAGATTAATAGTTTAAATGGAACATAGAGTTTGATTACACTATTACTAACTATTAATTGATTGAATATGCTAATTCTAAATTATACTAATTACTTAATTACTGTAGGGGTTACTTGACTAGTTAGTTAATTATTT
The DNA here is from genome assembly GCA_905220545.2 of Melitaea athalia. NCBI lineage: Eukaryota > Metazoa > Arthropoda > Insecta > Lepidoptera > Nymphalidae > Melitaea > Melitaea athalia. The sequence continues at coordinate 4,933,761 of HG992179.1, forward strand.
ATTTAATTTATTTATGATCGTATACATTTCATTTGATTCTCGGCCAAAACCATTTTAAAAAAGAGTTTTTATACTATGTATCATAGATCTCACCAAGGTTGGACTCTTATCAAGGTTTTTAAAAGATCACCACTATCACGAAATGTTTATATTTATTTTATTGTGAAGTCATATCAAATAAGACATCTTGTTTGTAGCACAATATCTTTACACATCTCTCCAATTCTACCTAAATGATAAATTTAAAATAACTGAACATATAAAAATTGCACATCCAACACCATTTGGAATATTTTTCTGGCAATGGGTCATCGATCTCTCTGTAATCCAGATATTATACTCAAGTAAACATAAGCGTTGATGATCATTTATTTAAAAATAAACACTAATCGTAGCAATATATTTATGTAGGTAGTTAATTATTGTATGTAGGTAACTATTTGTGACTGAGAGATGCTACATACTCCGACATGTTACTTAATTAATATTTTTAAGTCGTGTAGTACAATTAACATTCTAGGAGCGCGCTCATAGACGTAGCAAGAGTAAATAACCATTCATACATTTCCCTTGATGTAAAACGATAATCAATACATTATTCTTACAAATTAATTATTCAATACTTGGATTTAAATGTATTAAAAAGGTCCTCTTATAAAATTATTTCGAAATAAACTTAGGTAATTCGCCACATTTTTCCGTTGCAGGTTTTTGGATCCGCACTCACGCACGCCAGACCAGAGACACAAATACTCCAAGAGACTCGGACAGATTCAATAGAATAACGCCTTCGATCATTTTAATAATAATATAATAAGGATCACAAAATAAATAAAAAACAAAACATATAGAGAGTGCTTTTATTCATTACAGATTCTATACAGATTTTGCCGATTACAAAAACATGGAAAATTTCGAGAAAATAAAATTAACAATATACATCTATAAGCATAACCGATAATTGACATAACAGTTAAAAAAGGCAGTGAAGTGTGCGAAAAGAAAACTGTATTCAATGTTACCATCAGCCCTTACTTAGTACCTACCTAGAGATCTGCTTCAAGACTAGTTCACACTCGCGATGTTGAAGTAGCTTCAAACACAATAAATAGGTAAAGGGCAACGTGGTTATTTCTATGTCGTTGTGGCATAGAAGTTGCTTTGAAGCTCATCAAAAATTAAACACCTAAAATATTGACAGTTAATCATTTACTACAAAATTGTATTTAATATCATTGTTACGTAAATAATCTTGTAACTTACACAGTAACTACACGATACAATGTATTTTTTCTAGTTCATAATATATTAAAAAAATGTTCCTGTTTAAAACCATCAAATAAAGTATACATATCCCTTTATTCGTACGATCCCACATCACGAAATTATGACGCCACCGTCAGTCAGACTTCAAAACAACGTCTGTTTCGTGTCAGAGATCGAAAAACAAGTAAAATTGTACCATTTGTTCGAGTTAATCTACGTGTGTTTGAAACTACTCCCTGTAACCTCTGTGTGAGTTTTAATGCCTTGTAATCTTACCTTTAGGGAAACAGATTTTTAAAGTAACCGTAAGTTGCTTTTACAGAGCTTCAAGCGGGTATTTCAGCTTTTGAACGTTTTCATTTAATTTTTAGTTACAAATTTCCTCCGACTAGACTTCTAGAGCCTCAGAGCAGGTAGCTAATTTGGAAATAAATAAGATAACTTAAAACTAGCTGACAATGTACAGAGTTCATTATATAAATTTATGCATCTTCTGTACACTCGCAGAAATTACGAAATACTAAGGACATTTACACACTAGCAACATTTTTACACAGTAATCTCTTTGGTCTCAGCTGTTATAAAAACATTTTGAAAACATAAAATTCAACAACAAAACTTTTATAAAACTCGCCGCAATAACTTTTACACGCAAAAACAACAGAGCGTCGAATCACCTCTTTTGTGTGAAACAAATTGTTTTGACGTCGCCCATTATTTACAACTCACTGACATCCAAATGTACACTTTTTTAAATAACACAGGCAAACAAATTTTAGACTTTCATTCGGACACGAGTAAAACATTTTTACGGTTTCGTTTTCCCGGTAAGACATCTTTGAAATGAACATTTATAAAGGTAAACAATATCATGATTATTTCCATTTCGTTACTTGTAAACATTTCGACAGGTATTAGCCGATCTGACAGACGTTCTGTACAAATTCAATGGAAATCATCAATTCTCGAATTTCCCTTTTTATGACAAATTTTAGTAATACATTTTTTTTTCAATTATAAACAAAGTGAAAGCCAGCGTAATTCACTGTCAAGTAATATGCGTATTGAAGAATCAAATCAAAATTTTATTAAAAAAGAAAAATTATTTTAAACATTAAATAAAGTGATCTTGCTAGTGTGTAACTCCCCACCAGTCGAGTTATTAGACCGCGTTGCCCGCGCTGTGAACTCCGTTCACGCTCAATGGAATTGTATTGAACTCATCCTCCAGGTCTTCTGTTTTCCTGTATAACAAAATAAACATAAATTAATTTCTATGCTACTATTATATAAACAAATGTATTTTCATATTTTTTAACCGATGAATTTCAAAAGCCTTGTACTGATTTTAATAATTCTCTCAACATTAGAAACTCTCTCTTTCTTATATTTATTTCTGGAAGAAATCGATCTTTCAGTGATAAGATCGCTACATCTTTTGCCGCTATTTTTTTTTGTTTACGTTTTTATTTAGAAGAAAGATTATGACATTCGAATATAATAATTACTTTAAGATAATACTTCGAACAATAATGCTGGAGTATTATTATTCTTATTATTATCAATTCGGGTCAAATTCGTAACATTGTCGATAAGTTACGTAATATTTTTCAAATAAAACTATACATTTGTTTCGTAAATTAAAAACAATAATGAAACCGATTATTATCCAACCATCCCAGTTTAAGTTAACTCTGTCTGATTTAATCAAGTGTAAAGTATTTGAACACGCTAATCTCAAAATATAATTTTAGATTTCTATTGTTGTTAGAAAGCTTCTTATATCGAGGTATAAAATGTAGGCTATAAAACATCATGCTACGAACTTAATAGAATAGAACACTAATCAGAACGCAGGAGAATTTGTGTTAATACTATTCTTAAAGTAAGTATCAAATGAAATTAAAATATAAATTAATAACATTCTTATTTAATCTTGTCTAAATATGAGTGACTAGCTTCTGCGCGCGACTTCGTCGGCGTGGACTCCGCTCCTATTGGTCTTAGCATGATGACACATAGCCTATAGCCTTCCTCAATAAATGGGCTATCTAACACTGAAAGAATTTTTCAAATCGGCCCAGTAGTTCCAGAGATTACCGCGTTCAAACAAACAAACAAACAAACTCTTCAGCTTTATATATTAAGTATAGATGATGACTTTTTTTTAATATCCGAAAGCAAGTTATTTTCTCTGCAACAACGTAATTAAACTTAACGATTCAATTTCCGCCAAACTACCGAACTCTACTGTAAGCGGAATAATTTAGAATTGTGTAAACGTGTAATGTGTAACGCTTAATAATAATAATAATAAATTAAAATAATTAACCCAATGACACTAGCGCCACCGAGACCATCCACTATATCCTTATATTATTTTGTACTCGATTCGGATAATAAAGATTCAAGTATTTTTAAAGTATAATAATTTACATAATCAAATATATTGTATGCTTGTGGATCACCAGTTAACAATCCAACGATATGCAATAGATGTTTTTTCAAAGACAAAAACATGAACCTATGTGTATATTTACGCAAATTTTATCACAAACGTTTTGATTATAACTAAATAACTACCACCGAGCATGAGCGATCTTTGTTTGAGCGCACTAAGGATTAAGATTCATTAAATTATAATTCGTGGTAATGGAGTTGTCCTTTGATCCTAATCTGCTCTCCGAATCTTTTCCGAGCCACGTAATTAACTAAGCCTATTTATTTCATTTGATAAACGAATTCAAGATGTTTATATTAATATAATATATAAACATGCCCTTTAAAAGAGTTCCGATGTATGTTACATAAAATATAACAAGATGTTAATGAGAAATTCGTTATTAAATATTTGGATAATTAAATTTCATAAAATTAAAAGATAAATTCAGTCTCATCATTACAAAATCATGTCAATGTGGTTAAAATATTGTTAAATAAATCTCTACAGTGATTATTGATACTGAACATTAATAACATAAAACAGTTTCTTTCTTATATAACTGTCCATAACAACTATTTGGGATATTTTAATTATTATTTCTATAACTTCAGTAATTCTATTTATTGACAAAGAAAATGTCAATTTGCAAATTCTTATTTCGTTGAACTAGAATAGAAAAAAATCCATACTAATATTATAAATGCGAAAGTATCTCTGTCTGTCTGTCTGTCTGCCTGTGTGTCGCGCAATCACGCCAAAACTACTGAACAGATTTAAATAAAATTTAGTATACAGATAGTCTAGAGCCTGAGAAAGGATATAGGCTACTTTTTAATGCGAATAAAAAGGTGTAAGGGGTTGAAAGGTGGGAATGAAAATTTGTATGGAAGTAATGTCCGTGTTTCCTACCTTTTCTACCTAACTACCTTAAAATAAAAATTTACTTAACAAATATTTTTAACATCAAAAAACTACTTACATTAATTATAAATTATATTAGCGCTTTATAACAAATAAACTCTACCACTTTATAACTAATTTTTACGAGGTTATTTGAATAAAGGACATAATATATTTGTTTTAAATTTATTTTATAATTACTAATTGTAATTATTATTTATCTTGTCCTATTCTCCTGCGTAAGAAACTATTATTATTACTAATGTATCTTTTATTGATAATTCTTAAATAAATATATAAAAAGCGTATAGCTTGTATAACATTTGAAATTAATGTTACATACTACATATTTAAAATTGAAACAAATTCAATCAGGCATAGTGTATAAAACTCTTTTCAGAACTCGATTCGAAAGGAGGAATGAGTTTAATTTATATCGTCAGAGAAATTAAATTTCAGCTTCAATTCACTTAGCTTATTGCAACTAAATAGTAAATGAAAATTTATAAATATCTCTAAAAGAATTAAGAGGGCGTATAAAGCGAGCAAAAAATCAGATTTCACCCGCGCGCCCGTGAGTAATTGATGAAACACGTATCTAAACCTATTAATATTATTATTATCAGCGAACATAAAATACAATAATTTTAATTACTCGTAAGTAGGTACGTAGCACGAGCTTTTAAGGAAAACATATGACTAAATATTTTATTATTACGTAATGTAATACGCTGTAACGTTTAATTATTATTTGTCCATTCTTCTCACCAGAGTATATATTTTAAATTTTTCATAATTTTGATTTTATAATACTAAACATTTTTAATTTCTTATCTTAATGTACTATTCCAATGGATTACTGAATGTAAAATGTAATAATTACATTTATTTATTTACTTATTTTTGTATCTGTGGCCAAGTTTATGTTTTTAAATACAATTTTGGATTTCTATTGTTGTTAGAAAGCCTCTTATATCGAGGTATAAAATGTAGGCTATAAAACATCATGCTACGAACTTAATAGAATAGAACAGTAATCAGAAACGCAAGAGAATTTGTGTTAATAAGTACTATTCTTAAAGTAGGTATCAAATGAAATTAACATGTAAATTAATAACATTCTTATTTAATCCTGTATAAATATGAGTGATGATGATTTTTTTTTTAATATCCGAAAGCAAGTTATTTTCTCTGCAACAACGTAATTAAACTTAACGATTCAATTTCCGCCAAACTACCGAACTCTACTGTAAGCGGAATAATTTAGAATTGTGTAAACGTGTAATGTGTAACGCTTAATAATAATAATAATAAATTAAAATAATTAACCCAATGACACTAGCGCCACCGAGACCATCCACTATATCCTTATATTATTTTGTACTCGATTCGGATAATAAAGATTCAAGTATTTTTAAAGTATAATAATTTACATAATCAAATATATTGTATGCTTGTGGATCACCAGTTAACAATCCAACGATATGCAATAGATGTTTTTTCAAAGACAAAGACATGTACCTATGTGTATATTTACGCAAATTTTATCACAAAAGTTTTGATTAAGTATAACTAAATAACTACCAGTCTACCACCGAGCGATCTTCGTTTGAGCGCACTAAGGATTAAATAATAAGATTCATTAAATTATAATTCGTGGTAATGGAGTTGTCCTTTGATCCTAATCTGCTCTCCGAATCTTTTCCGAGCCACGTAATTAACTAAGCCTATTTATTTCATTTGATAAACGAATTCAAGATGTTTATATAAATATAATATATAAACATGCCCTTTAAAAGAGTTCCGATGTATGTTATATAAAATATAACAAGATGTTAATGAGAAATTCGTTATTAAATATTTGGGTAATTAAATTTCATTTTAGTATTGATTATCTCTATATTTGATTAACGTTGTATTCGTATATTGAAATAAATTTAAAAGATGAAATCAGTCTTAGAATTAGACAAGGGCTGTGAAATATTAAAGTAGGTATTAATTAAAAAAATCATGTCAATGTAGTTAAAATATTGTTAAATAAATCAACATATCTCTTGAAGAATTTTGAGACATGTATACCTACCGATCAGTAATGGAAAAGAAAAGATACGTTATGACAATGTATCAGTTTACAAGCCTTTAATAAAGGCAGCCTTTGATAAATAAACACGTGACTTTGTCTATAGTGATTATCTGGCTGAACTAGTCAGCCCTTTTCACGCATAATGGACCATACTGAGTCTAAATGCGGAAATACCACACAACACACAACAGTGAAATCACAACAACAACAACAACAACAACGTCTATAGTGATTATAATTAGATTGATACTACTGAACATTCATAACGTAAAACACTTTCTTTCTTAACTATACATATTTAAAACAACTATTTGGGATATTTTAAATTACCTATAACTTCAGTAATTTTATTTATTCACAAAGAAAATGTCAATTTGCAAATTCATATTTCGTTGACCTAGAATAGAAAAAAATAATTTTATAAATTACGTTTAATGAATTCTAAAAATCTAAATATTCTATTTCATAACATGATCCTTTTGAAAGCATTGACAAATTTTACAGGTCACTGCACAAACGTCTATAGATGAAATTCTGTGATTTTCTTAGAATTTTTTTCATTTGTTTACGTCATAATCCTCAAGTTAATTGAAACGACGTCTGGCAAGCCTTTTCAAAGGAATCGTGGGCAATAAAAATAATTTCACGATAAAGGACAAAAGGTTACGAAAACTTCGTTTTTCGTAAAGAGTAGATTGCTTTTCCTTGTAAAGGAAAAATTATATATTTATTTTTATATTACCACGATAGGTTTTAGTGGCTAAACATTTTAACACACTTACTTTAGAAGTTTGAAAATATGTTTAATGTTACTTTTCTTGTATTATACGAGTATTCATTGAAAGTTTATCGAATGGGTTTATATTATTACCTACTATTTTTTAGTATTCGAAACTGTATTTTTATTTAAATGCAGATAAGAATTTAATGTAGATAAAAATTTCTTATCAAATCATTTTATTTCGTTGACAATGCGACATTAATGCACTTTCAAGGTAATAAACTAAAAACGATAAATCTATCGTAATGAGAGCTACTTTTATTTTTCTTGATTTTTAGTTTAAAGGTAGGGATCCCTAGTACATTTTTTTAAGCTGATCAGTATCAAGCTAATTTTCCGGGAGTAGCTTCCTTTTGATGAGACGCCCAACTATTTCCTCTACGAAAACTCTCGATTGTGGTAGCTAACAGAGGTAGCGAGGATAATATATGTCGATTTGATGATTCTCAAAAATTTATTACTAACAGGTTTTTTTATTGTTAAATCTCAAGATAATTATCTAAATTATTCGAAAAAATATTTGTCCTACAAAATGTATGGTTTGATCAAAGAGTCCCCCTCTTCCAACATGTATGGATAACGAGGTCATCAAAAATGATTACTAACCAGCTGATTTTTTTTTATTTACTTAGTTTATATTTATATAATTTAACAGTCATGTTGTCCTACAAATCACGTGGTACGTTATCCCGGTCCTACGCTCAAAAGTAGTAGTACAGACCCTGGATGTAAATATAATTACTATCAAGCTAATTTTCCGGGAGCAGCTTCCTTTTGATGAGACGCCCAACTATTTTCTCTACGAAAACTCTCGATTGTGGTAGCTAACAGAGGTAGCAAGGATAATATATGTCGATTTGATGATTCTCAAAAATTTATTACTAACAGGTTTTTTTATTGTTAAATCTCAAGATAATTATCTAAATTATTCGAAAAAATATTTGTCCTACAAAATGTATGGTTTGATCAAAGAGTCCCCCTCTTGCAATATGTATCGATAACAAAGTAATTAAAAATGACTAATAACCAGCAGATTTTTTTATTTACTTAGTTTATATCTGTATATTAATACGTGAAACAAAAACTTTGTACCCCTTTTTACGAAAATCGCGAAGAAAGGAGTATGAAATTTCGCACACTTGTAGTTTATATAGAGATCCAAAAATTGTAAGTATTTTTTAAGCATTAATTTAAAAAATAAAATAAATCAATAAAAAAACAAACATTACACACATGCACATAATTATATAGTCTTTTGTTAATTTTAATTATTAAAGAAGTTATAGTCTTTGACAACAGAACCTTAATAATGTTCAAACTTATAGTTTAAATTAAATATGGTCGAATTTCGACCACTAGTTTATATAAATAAACATTAATATGTTATAAATGTATATAAATTTAGCAGGCGTCTATAAGCTACGGTAATCGCTTACAATTAGGCGTACGCTTGTTTGCCGACCTAGCAATATACAATTTAAAAAAAAAGTTGTCCTACAGAATTGCGTGGTATGTTATCGTGGTGCTTCAATTGAATACATATTTGAAATTCATGAAATTAAAAAAACATTTATTTTCTATATTTTGCTACTACAGCTGAATCACACTGTTACGCATGCGCAGAGCGTAATAATACATTATATATATATATATATATATATATATATATATATATATATATATATATATATATATATATATATATATATATATATATATATATATATATATAATACCCTGTAAACGATCAAATAATTATTCGTCAAACTTCATGTTTTTATACAACAAACACATCAAACAAGCTCGCAGACGTTCAAATAATTTGACAAACACGTTTTTCCAAGAAAATTTAGACAAATTATTTGATCGTTTACAGGGCCCTTAAGTCTTACTAGCTGATTCCGCGTGGAATTTAACAAAAAAGTTATTGTTCAGTACGCAGGAGTTATAAAATAATTAAATTTCTAAAATAAAATTGACAAACACAAACAAACAAACAACAGGAACAAACAGACAGACAGAAAAAAATTGTAAAAAATGTTATTTTGGTATATGTATATATAGTAAAAAGCGTTTATAATAATACAAATAGACACTCCAATTTTATTTATTTGTAAAGATAAGGCTGTATGGACTGTAGTCCTTTGCCTTTAAAACAACAACATATTATATAAAATTGGAATGATAATATAATAATAAATAAGAATGAAATAGATGAAGACGACGGCGTTCTTAGTAGTGAAGATGAAGATTTATCAGATGAATCTGATGAAGATTAATTTTTATTCTTTTTTTTAAATATAATTTTTTGTACATAGTTTACTCAAAATAAAGTTATTTAAATTTTAAAGACATGTTTTCACTGTATCTCATGTTACAAATAGGAAAACGAACAAATTAAAAATCTTGTCGGACTAGTGATACATACCTGTTTTCTTGTAGGACATTGTTACATTTGGACAGACAATACACTAACCTATTATGTATATTTTTGTCCTACAGTTAGCAATGAGAAAAATGGTCTTGTAGTATTAACAATTTCTGAGCGTAGGACCGGGATAACGTACCACGTGATTTGTAGGACAACATGACTGTTAAATTATATAAATATAAACTAAGTAAATAAAAAAAAAATCAGCTGGTTAGTAATCAGTTTTGATGACCTCGTTATCCATACATTTTGGAAGAGGGGGACTCTTTGATCAAACCATACATTTTGTAGGACAAATATTTTTTCGAATAATTTAGATAATTATCTTGAGATTTAACAATAAAAAAACCTGTTAGTAATAAATATTTGAGAATCATCAAATCGACATATATTATCCTCGCTACCTCTGTTAGCTACCACAATCGAGAGTTTTCGTAGAGAAAATAGTTGGGCGTCTCATCAAAAGGAAGCTACTCCCGGAAAATTAGCTTGATACTGATCAGCTTAAAAAAATGTACTAGGGATCCCTACCTATTATTATTTGTTTAAAATAATTTCGTATATTATATTTAGTTACATATTAAATATCTTTAAAATAAACGGTATGAATGGCAAGCATCATGGGTTGATTATGCCAATCCTATAAGCGATTTAATTTATGACTACATGATATAGTCCTATGATTACTTAGTAAAGCTAGTAAAAAGTTTTATAATGACTTAGATACATACAGAGCACATAAAAGAATATCGTTAACTATAGTTACTTCAACACATACAAAGTACGAATCAAGTCGGATATACGTGGTAAAAAAACTGGATCTAAAGTACATTAGTAAATAGAAGAACGCTTCGGCGTGAAAAGGCAGCTTTAGTCTTACTTGTTAAGGTTTTTATTCTATTAAAACATAAACACGATAAAACTGATGTTCTATAAAAAATAGTTCCTAGCTTTACAAAAGAGTCACGAGAATGCTAATTTTCTTAACAACTACAATCAAGCGTGCGGCTCACCTGATAGTAAGCGATTACCGTAGCTTATAGATGCCTGCAATACCAGAAGCATCGTAAGCGCGTTACCGACCCTACCCCCCCCATACAACCCCCAAGGAGCTCTCACCACAGGAACACAACACTGCTTGAAAGCAATATTATTTAGCTGTGGTCTTCTGTAAGGTCGAGGTACTTCCCCAGGCTGCTCCAGATTTTGAGCAGGATATTTCCTGCTGCCCTACCTCAGTTAAAATGTTTAAAAAAATCTGTAGTCACTCTTGTAATTAATCGTTTGTAATATAAACGTAATGGACGATGTTTCAACAAAATACACAGGCAATGTAGAGGCAATGTGTTCTTTTAAACTATTAATAAAAAATAATTAAATTAAAAATCAACGACAAAAATTATGTGATAAAATTCTACTATCGTTCTGTCTGTCAACTTCTATAATATTGGAACTGTAATATGTAGACATTTGTACACAAAAGTAATAAAAACAAAATAAAGTTAAAAAATAAAAGGAGTCCTCGAATAAAAAGTTGTAGTAAAAAACGCAACACACGTGCATATTAAATATTAATATCGGAGCAGTTTTACGTTCATGTATGCCTGACCTTTTCTACCTAACTACGTTAAAATAAAAATTTACTTTACAAATATTTTTAACATCAAAAAACTACTTACATTAATTATAAATTATATTAGCGCTTTATAACAAATAAACTCTACCACTTTATAACTAATTTTTACGAGGTTATTTGAATAAAGGACATATATTTGTTTTTAATTTATTTTATAATTACTAATTGTAATTATTATTTATCTTGTCCTATTCTCCTGCGTAAGAAACTATTATTATTACTAATGTATCTTTTATTGGTAATTCTTAAATAAATATATAAAAATTAATTTACAACAATGTTACATACTACATATTTAAAATTGAAACAAATTCAATCAGGCATAGTGTATAAAACTATTTTTAGAATTCGATTCGAAAGGAGGAATGAGTTTAATTTATACCGTCAGTGAAATTAAATTTCAGCTTCAATTCACTTAGCTTATTACAACTAAATAAATAGTAAATGAAAATTTATAAATATCTCTGAAAGAATTAAAAAGCGGAGGTAAAAATTGTATTTAAATACACTCTATCATATTCTTGTAATTTTAAAATATAACTTTAAATATATGAAACGAATATTTAACGTTAACGCATAAATTATTAATTTTCATATTTTTATATATCTAATAGGTTTAATTCTAAATCTGTTAGCATCGTGTGCGAAGTTATGTCATGTTGTTAATATTTTCTTTACAGACAGTGTTGTCTGTAAAAATTACTATTAGTGGTAAGACCGCCTTTACACTTGATTAAAAGTGTTAAATAAATAAATGAAATGTAATAATTGTAGTGTTATAGATAACACTTACAGTGACAAGATCTTTCAAGCTCAACCTAACACTAAAACATGTAATCCTATTAAAATTATTATTATCAGCGAACATAAAATACAAAAATACGTATAGTAATAAGTTAATAACACATAAAGGTATGTACGTAAGGTGTACGTACTCGTAAGTACGTAGTACGAGCTTTTAAGGAAACATATTACTAAATATTTTATTATTACGTAATGTAATACGCTGTAACGTTTAATTATTTGTCCATTCTTCTCACCAGATTATATATATTTTACCATTATATATATTTTAAATTTTTGGTAACTTCAGGTTAATTATAATTTTGATTTTATAGTACTAAACATTTTCAATTTCTTATCTTAATATACTATTCCAATGGATTACTAAATGTAAAATCTAATAAGTACATTTATTTATTTTTGTATCTGTTTATGTTTTTAAATCTATGGTCATGGTCGTCTCCAATAAAATATACTTTAAAGACATCTTTATTTTATTAGTGTCTACAAAATATAACATCGAAGAAAAGTATCAGCATTTCTCGTGATATAAAATACGATCGACTTCCGCCTCACGAAGCCAAACAAGCGTGACACGAATCAATGCTAATGGCTAGACATCCTGCCATCACGTCATCTACACAATAGTTATATCTAGAACTATATGAAATGTTTTTCTTGCTGGCTAATATTTTTTAACTTTTCTTTGTTAATACATGTATATACTTATATGTTCAGATTTTGTTTCAATTTAGACACATATATATGTGGAGTCTAGTTTGGAACTTTTATTCCTATATTAGTTTTTTGTAATGATATGTATGTACAAAATGTAAAAAAATAATAATAATAGATAAATATTTCTACTTCAAACGTTTGACAATTGGTAGAACAACGTCTGAGTTCATAATATATTACCATATTTAGTATAATTATTACCATATAATTTGTTTTTACCTAGTACCTGGTTACCTGGTACCTGGTTACCTGGGCTATTAAAACATTAAATTCAACATACAAATAGTACAACCCACAAACTGAAATAACCTGTAAATGTCCAAATGAAGTACAATAAATAACCTCTTCATCATATGAAAGAAAAGTTGGAGCTAAATCTGTCACGCTGCTCTACTTCGGATTGACGGATAATTAAGAGTAGAAATCACAATCGTTGTCGTGTATTTTTGTTATTTATGGATATCACGATTGACAGATTTACGTGTTCTAGAAAGTACGTTGAAAAGACACGCAAGGGCCATATCAAAAACAAACATTGCTATAAAAACAAATGTAGTATTCTTCTCGAAATGGAACCGAACCTTAACTTTTCACAATATAAATTGTAGTTTTCAAACAATATAAGTTAAAGTATTTATTAAATAATTTTTGTTATGTCACATAATTTTAATTAAATGTACATAAAAATAAAATAGATAAACTAAAGAGATTACAAACATATTATTATCGCTGATAGTAATTTTTTACAGATAGAATAATGTGTGTAGTTCTTCGTAATACAATTCAAATTGTGAAAAAATAATTCGTGTTCATTTTACAAATTTAACGCTTACAATTCAATCTTTTGACCTCTAGAAATTGGTGAGGGAAAATCTTAAGACATCAATCTATCTGGCGACAGAAGGCCTGCCTCATTTTTCACTCTAACAATTGGAATAACGATTTAACGGAAAAAAAATCTTAAAAAATCTCTGGTAGGTATAATTTGTCTCAAGGATAACGCTCCTCATTTTTCATTATCTGTTAAAATTAATTTTCAACTCTTTCTTCTGAGATTTTATCATTTACAAATGGTTAAATTAAAAGTGTATAAACCGTGTTTACGAATAATTATACTGCTAAAAAGTATTTTAAAACACTATTTTATATTTTTCATCATGTGTTTCTTGCACAGTATTTCAGTGCTTTATGTACACCAAGTTAGAAAACGATAATTTATCTAACACTAAAATTCTTAAGAAGTAAACTTTTTGAGTTTCTTTGTAAGTTTGTAGGGATTAGTATCTGGAACTACTGAATTGATTTTAAAAATTCTTTCACCAGACATTAGGACGCATAATTTGCGAAATATGGAATGATAAACATTAACTTGATAAACTCAGAATTACACTAAAATTATGACACACAGACCAGGCACTGATCAACTAGTAGTATAATTAACAATAAAGTATATTTTATACTCACCGTTTTCTGTATTTATATATAATGAGCACAATGAACGCATTGCCTATGAACAGCGCCGCTATTAGCAGCGACGGGATGACTATGTCTGAAACAAACAAAGACTCATTTAAACAACTACTATTAAAAAAACAAAACTCAATGTAGAAACACTTTTGATTCTGTGAAAATAACCGTCAAACGATTGTCAATTAGATTACGCCATGGTGACCGTGAACATGGAGTCTGCATCGTCACCGAAATAGCGGGTGTATCAAAATGACAGCCGTGGGATAAAAAGTCTTCATGTTCATAGTGATCGTAAACGTTTAAAAAACTTATACTGAATGTAAGTTTACCATAAAATAAATATGAATAAACAAAGACATGTCGAACTAGACCAACATTTATACATTGTCAGCTAAAAGCGCTACATAAGCTTAAATATTCTTTTATATGAGCACTCATAAAACCCTTTAAAACTTAAGGTTTGTAAATTTTACTACACATTTGAAACCATATTTACCTTAATGTTTAGAATTAATTGATATGGAATACAACCTTATTTTATCACTTATTCTCTATTTACAAATATTAGAAGTGCAGTGTGAAGTACAATTAGAATGTTAAAGAAATATAGAACAAAGATGTATCGTATCTGTTGTTGCCTTTAGCTATTTGAATATCTGTAATGTCGATTAATGACTAGGTCAAAGAAGCCGCGAAACGCGTGTGGGTGAATACTACGATCTGGTAATAATACTATATTATACAGCTTATAATATACAGCTAAAAATATACAGCTCTTTAACTTATGTTCAATATCGTCATGACGTGTGTCTTTAAACAGAACTTCTACGATCTACACACGTAACAAATGAAGCAGTCATCATCTGACTGCTCCGTCAGCAACCGCAGTCGCTCATGACATATATTTGTATTGACTATACAAATATTTATGTCACATTTCTTCATGTGTGACTATGTATACGGTATTATTACATAGATTTATTGCTCTGGGTATCATTCTTTTTTTGTGTTTTCTGGACCCCGAAACGGGATTTCATTAGATGGTAGTTATTGAGTACGACGCGTAAATACAACAAATACAACTAGCAGTTATTATTAAGCTACTAATATTAAAATCTCAGGAACTGCTAGTTTGAATTGAAAAATTCGTTTTGATTCGTTTGAAATCCCATTTACCGAGGAAGGTTCTATTTTCTTCAAATTAACGCGTGTGAAACCGCGTGCTTTATTTATAACGTTTCAACATTCGGAAATACGCATTCATTTTGACAGAGGCTTTAATAACGGGATTAACAGCTAAAATATATATTTACGGTTCAATATTTTCTATCAAACAGTTATAACGTTTCTCCAGAAAATTCTACTCGAGTGAACAACAAACGGTTTTAACTTGATAGGTACCTACGTTGAATTTGTAACGGACGAGGAATTTGAAAAACAATTACAAAGTTAGCTATGATTCAGGAGTTAGGGTGCTCGCTCAAGTTAGAATACTATTGAGCAGGTAATTTAAATGTATTATACCGCGATTTCTGCTATTTACATTGTATTTTAATTTACAATATAACAGCTATTTTTAATCGTTGGCATACCTATTGAAATTAACTTATCAGTAGGGTTCATCGTACACAAAAAAAAAACTCATTATATTATCAATCGAACATTAACAAAACCTAAGTGAACTACTATCGATTGAATTTATTTGGGTTACTAGTTTGACCTCGCCAGCAAGAATTTGAAGTATGTAATTATAATACACTAAAATATCTGTAGTTTATGAAAGTATCTAATGGAATATTATACACGGTGCACTGAATACATACACTTCACACTAAATTGTTGGGCTTGTTAGCTGTTTTTCCCTTTTCAGTGGGCATTTGTAGCAGTCGGGTTCATTGATTTCTGATAATTAATTTTTATTACAGACTTTTTAGTTTACCATTAAAGAATAAGGACCTTTCCCGAACCTAGGTTTCTTTTATAAGCGAGCAATGAAATGCGGAGAGTTCAGATGCTTACTGAGTGAAGTTTCCGTAGACGAGTTTTTCACTCTCACATACAGATATGATTCGAGTTGGAATCCTAATCAAAATTATTAATTTTTTTATATTATAAGCTAGGTACCTATTTTCGTGCTTTTTTTCACACACACATTGATAAGGTATATTGTACAGAAACAAAAATGTATTAAAATAATGACGATTACAACACCCAGATATGGACGCGTCAAAAGTAACGGCACACTTATGATATGTTCTATCAGATAGGACCATTTTGACATTGCCCGGAATGACATCGATAGCTACGTCAAAATAAAAGATAATGACAAAGTTTTATAAAGAAAAAATGAATCACTAAATATGTTTCTAAGCAGAAAACTTGACAACAGCTGGACCAGTTCGGCTAATTTATATTTTATTTATATTATTTTATAGAAGCGTATGAAAGAATGAAAAATTAAGAAAATTACGCAGAAAACTCAAGACAGTACTTCTATTAGATCAATTAATAATTATACTCGTATAAAAACAAGTACCAGAAAGACATTGTCATGTCTTGCGAACTGACAAACACCTCAAGATAAAATTTAATCGTATCGTTTTCTGTGATTTTCTGTTTTATTCCATAAGAAGCTTCAACAAAATATCAGAAAACTTTAAAAAAAAGTACCCGAGTAGGTGTAGCCGTTCTTGAGTTTTGATTATTTCAACTTCACGCGTTTGACAATTTGTCAGACATTATGTTATATTCCAAGTCTGGTAATTGTATAAAAAATAAAGTCAGTGGCATTATTTGTACATAAGAATAACGCCTAAAATTTCAAAAAACGTAACCATTAATTATTGCTAGTGGTCGTCCAGTTGTCGAAATTCGATCATAAATAATTTAACCATAGATTTTAACCAGGGCCGTCTTAAGTATATTCCGCGCCGGGGTGCAGGTAATCAGCCCGCGCCCCTACTGTTGTAAAAAATGAGTTTAGAGGTCAATAAAATTTCCAATTTCTAGCATTCGGCGCCCCTTAGGACCCAGCGCCCGGGTGCGCTGCACCCCTTGAACCCCCGGGTAAAGACGGCCCTGATTTTAACAATAAAAAAAAATATAAAATATGCTTGAGTGTTACAAATACATATTAGTGTGTGTAATGTTTTTTTTTTATTAATTCAATGTATTTTATGCATAATTAATAAAGAAGTATTAACATTCTGGCCTCCTTAACTATATAAATTATAAATGTGCGAAATTTTATATTCCTCCGTCTGCGCAATTTTCGTGAAAATATTGATATTGATAGATATTATATTTTATTATTTATTTTAACTTTAAGCGTTTGACAGTTCGAGAGGCTCAGACTTATTTGTAATAAATAATAGCGCAGTGACGGTGTAGTGTAGACATTCAGTCTGAAAGTTACCGGAATTCCGGATACGAGAAAATCGTTTGAAACTTCCCCAACTTGTGCACAATTCCCGATGACGCTATTAAGGATTCCAACTCGTTTCCACTTCTCAGCAATTTGCATAAATACCGTTCCGCTGAGATACAACTATCGTGTAATGAACTCTTTATACGCTTGACTGGAATTTTTTACAAATGTAGAGTTTTACATTGCCATGTAAATATGATATTTGGATTTCCTGCTAGTACAAAATTACTAAAAAAAATATAGAACGATTCGATTAGAAATAAATTCCAGTTATAAGCTACTCATAATTTCACTCTTAAAATGGGAGTAAAAACTACTTATTTACTTAGTCAAATTATATTAAACTTGTCACAAATACATCACCATTTCACCATACATCTTTAAATATAACGTTATTTGTACCGTAAACATAATCATAAAATGATATAGGATAGCTATGAATAAAATATTAAAAACAGTTTTTAATGTCATAACAACCGAAAAATTTCGTAAAAAGTTAAAAATCCTCTTAAGAAATTTTATGTTTTATTTTAAGAAAATAGAATTAAATACGTAACTATATAATGTCACGTTGTAAATAAGGTGTTTTAATAAAATAAAACCAATACTAGTAAACAAGTGACATTTTTTACGTGTTAAAATTAGTACATATTACTTCAATGGTTAAAATGCCTGTGGATACTTGGTGAAAATTGATTATATGAAACGAAATTTCATAATTTTAGTATGACATGTGTTTATGTTATACCTACAGGAAACAAATCTTTGAAAGTAAACCGTAAAAAATACAAATGTAACATAGTAGGTACTATTCGATATCCTCTCTAACATGAAATAAAAAGTATTTAATAGATATAATATAGTGACATTCTTAGAGCTAATATGAAATAATTCAAAATCAAAAAAATATATATATGTATAGTCACGGCAGTTAAGATTAGAAATGTAGTTAAAAAAAATAAATGTCATGAAAATCTCTAGGTAAGTCAAATATCAGTATCTAATTTTAGTTATCAAAATCAACCTTGAGCGTTCTTTGATCATTTCTCGCTATTTCTTTTATAAAGTTAAGTGTAACTTTATATAAATGACACTCGCATTCCCGAATCAATAAATGCACTAACAATGACTGTGACCTATTCAGTTAAAATATACCCTAATTAATACGTTTTAAATCAAATCATAATCTCATAAAATAAATACTGAAATCTACATATTCCGATTCTAACCGCTAAACGTTTCAATATTTTGATAATTGTTTAATCTTGATAAATATTTGTAATGAAACTTTAAAAAAAAACTAATTAAAAAAAATACATCAAAATTACTTTCATTAGGTACTGAAGTTCAATGAACTAACAACTTAACTCTGTGACCTTTTAATGGACTCATTATCAAAATTTGCTATCAAAGAACTAACATAGTTTCTAATGTTAATATTATTCCATCCAAACAATATTATGTTTACAAATAATAAGTATTTAACTAAACAGATGATAAAACCTGGACACCTTATAAATGGTTTACAATAATTACATCGTTTTTTTTTTCTTTTTATAAATGGAAAGAACGTTCCTTTTCGCGCGGTACCTACTCGCACTGAGCGGGATGGGAGCGAGATCGAAACAAGCGTAACAGGACATTTTCGACACTTCTTGCTATAGGTACATACCATATTTGTTTATTTTTTATTCTATATTATTCATTAATTCCATGTACAGCTTTATTCTTTTCGCCCTTTTACATTATATAGCACTCTTACATTATATAGAAATAAATATATTGTATTCGAAATTTTTCAATTTAACTCTGTTAACTTCATATTTTTTTTACAATATAAATTATGACTGTACAGCAAACGTCAACCAAAAGGCGAAAGAAACTTCATTCCGACCGGCGCGGGGGTCCGTAGACCCCTTACGCCGTTTTTTTTAACGCCACTTTTAAATTCATTACTTGTAAAATAGTACCACTGCTAGACAGATGTGACTTTTTCTCGTAAGGCAATAATTTACTTTTGGTCTATTGCGTATTGCGCTATATTTTTGTCTTTGAATTTCTCCTGAGACAAAATAATATGTGTTCTCAATACGTTTTCCCCACAGAGTTTTCCCTTAAAGTCTAAGATTATTTTAAAACAGTGCTAGCTCAGATTCCTAAATACATACATTACCAAAACTAGATAGATTCATATAAGTATAAACATACATCTATACACCAATACAAATCATAGTGCGACAGCATTGACAATAGAAAATCATAATTAATAATTTGTTAAATTTCTAAATAGGTATAAATTTAACTTACCAACTATCATGTTGGCCTCGTTGTGCGGCAGTTTTGTATCTTTATCTGGACTTTCCGGTGCAGAATCGTTCCCGGCGACCTTTGAAGCCGCCTCTTCTGTAACAAAAGCATTATTAAGCGCTTTGAAATATTATTATCTTATTTAAATGTCTCTAATATTATTTGACTTCCTTAAATTATAAATTGAGTAAATTTTTAGTATGTAATTCTAATATTTATACTATTTTCGAAGAGTTTATGTACCGTTTTTTTAACATCATTTGTTTGATTATGATATGAGGTGACATTTCGCGCGCGAAGGTCATTTTAAGAACTAATTAACGAATTTCACAACTACAAGCATTTACTTATGTGTCGAGGTTCACTAGCACAGATATCCATAAAACGGCAAACATCTATAAGACCATAATTATGTATGTATGTGGTATTTTGTACATTTGCCATGAGCGGGGATCGACCCGCAACCGCCAACCCAAAAGTCAGTGCTTTGACCTACGCATTCACGCTTTACCAGTGTAAATCTGATATGAGAAAGAGTTTCTAAAGTCTTTCTAAATCCCACCAAGGAATGAAGTGGGCTCAAAATTGAAAGACTAACAACTTTATTAAAGTTACGCCTTACGATAAAATAGATTACCACAAACATATTTAAATAAATATATTATTACTTTTAAATATTTCTTAATTTTAATAAGTTTAAGTACTCATAAAACTTTAAACTTCAAACTCTAATCATAATTTAATATTGATGCTATAATAACAATAAGTGATTTTCAGTTTGGCAATACAAAATATAATATTTCGAATCCCGAGACACAAGCCGCAGACGAACAAAGTAATTTAGACCAGCACGCAACTGGGAATTAACAATAAAATCAATCTTATCCTCGAAGAAAACAATTGTAATTATAAATCGAATTAACAGTAATTTTAATAAAATATTTCTATTAAATAAAATTTTAAATATACAATCACCCAAATAAATAATAGGTAAGAACGTACGTAGAGTTACTAGAACGTAACTTGGTACATAGATAGTTGGATATCCTAAATTCATCACAAGGACTACTTTTGGAAAATACTCGGGTAAAATCGCGGTTTTACTACGCCCCGCGAGGCAAATCTAGTAATAAGATAGTAATTAGGGAAGGTCTAAAGCAAGGTCTGTTAACTTTTGCATTTAAAATCGTTTAAAAAAACTTGGTTTATGGTTTTTAGTGATTTACAGTAAATAGCACGGAAAAATTCGTGTGCAGCTCGCAATTGGTCGAATTTTATTAAAAAGACAACAAAAGGTAGTAAAAGTTACAGTCTGCTCTCGTTCGGCGTAACTTTATTGAATCCGCTAGTAAAAATTTAAGTAAACATTTGATATTTTATAAAAAGTAAACATAATTTCTAGTCAATCGATTATTCATACTATATAAATAAGCAAAGGTCATTAAACGCGTATTAAGATCACACACTCTCCCTTGATTATTATTATTATCTCCCTTTCATGTCAGGACAGACATCTGGACCCTATCCTCAGGTGCCACATGTCACTAAGACCCGTGTTACGAGCAATAAATTGAATTATCTCTCATCCTGCAGTTAACAATTTAGCACTGTATACAACGACACGTCAACGCCCCGCCATGACAGAAAATGTTAAGCTTTGATATGTAAAATGTTTTCAATTAGAAGATTAATCCTCGTATACTCGATAAACCTTTCTTATTTTTTATCGATGTTTAAAACGGATAATATCAAATATCAAAGCATTTACCAAAAATACAGTCAATAAATAATAAATGGCATACAACAGACCCCAGAAGGATGACATTTAGTATCCGAAAACGCATTTATAACAAACATCTAGACTAAGACAAAATGTTGTATAACCTATACAAATATTTGTCATGAGCAGGCAACCAACGACTGAAATCAACAAGGAGCAACTAACAACGCAATATATAGCTAGTCGTGACCACTACACTTACCTATGGAGTATAAACACCTTTCACGCTAAAAAGGCCGTAATTTACTTTTATTTCTGCAAAGGACAATGTGTTCCAAGTATTCCAAATATTTTCAACAGTTATTATCATCATACATATATCCACGATTGGTCATACTTATACATTTGTATTAAGTAAACATACATAATATATGTATATAATATAATACTTAATGATAACCCGTACGCATCATAAGTCACATTAAATGGGTCGGATCAATGTTAGTCTAAGCTACACAAACAAGTTTACAGATCGTAAGTTTTAGAGACGGAACAAGTATTTAATATTACATTTATCTTTGGTTAACTTCGAAAAGAAATTTGTTTTTTTTTTTTTAACAGAAGCATTACACCTACTACTATTTAGCAAATATTTCTTTCTCTATATAGAAGATGCACTACAAAATAATGCTAAGTTAATTGCGAGTTTATTAGGTACGTACATAATTCGTCGGATCACGCTAATAAAAGTATTTAAAAATTAGTCCTACTTCCAGTGGCGGACTAAGCCCGTCAGAGGCCCGGGGCGGCAAAGCTGAATGAGGCCCCCCTTCCCAGCTTTAAATTTTTTTTAGTTTTTTTATCTTTATTTCGATAAAATATGGCAAGTGAAATTTTAATTCGAATTAAATTATTTAGGCTAAATAAACATCGGTACATAGCTACAATATGGAATGGATATGGGTGAAGAAAATAAAATACGACAAAAAATTAGATAAAATAAATCAAAGATAATTTTTGGAGTAAAATCTACTGAACGAATGACCTCGTTACGTTTTTGTGCGCTATCTGATACGACGTCGACGGTACCGGCTACGACGGTTACGACGGTATCGGTTACGACGTTTTCTAATAATGGCATCGATAGATGTCGTTATTTGATTCATTTATTTACCATTTGATATGGTATTAATCTTTTGTGCATATTTAGAGAGTCGATCTGAAGAAGTAAACTCCAGTCGTGCGTCGGAGCTGACACACACTTTTTTTATTTTTTGTAACGTTATAAGTGTTTTTATATTACTAAGAATAGCGTTAAATTTAAAAGGCTTATAAAGGCATCTAAAAGTTAAAATAATATTAGTACCGCGTAAAAAATCTAGATGGCTGTAGTGTTTTGATCTTGATGAAATTATGCAGGTACTAAGCACATTTTTAATGTCTTGTTTACTATTAGGCATGTGGGGCCCCCCAAGATCGAAGGCCCGGGGCGGGCCGCCCCATCCGCCCCCCGGTTAGTCCGCCACTGCCTACGTCTCGGTTTCACCCATGTAACTTCCGCCCCGCGAGCATGTCCAGATAAATAGTATAGCGTATGTATTATTTTATATTTTCGACCATCTACTTACCAATTTTTATTTGTCCAGCAATTTTTAGATTAAAGAGAATAAAACATCTATCCCAACTTTTCACATTTATAATATTAGCAGTATAATCATACGAAGTACCAAAAATTATGTTGTAATCCTGTCCTTGTTTCTTGTTAGCATCAACATCACAACTTGACGTCACACAATGTTAAGTTATTAAAATGACCCTCGTGACTAACTTTGAACCTTGGAAATTAGCTCCCATCTCCCTTTTATAATCAAATCATAAGCCCCTTTTGTTAAGTATGAATTTGTCAAAGTTTAGACGTTACATAAGTTTGTGTATCTTACAATGAATTAGAGTTGTTTCACTTTGCTAAGATTGTGCTGAAACTGGCTGTATTGTGTGTATATTTATTTTATGGCACTATCGTCCCTACTAATAGGGCAGCAGTTTATGGGTCCTTGGGTAGTCACCTAAGCAAATAAGTTTAGATTTTATAGCTCAAGGAATTTCATAAAATACTTAAGGGTACTCTTTACACAGAACTGGCCAGTTTTGAAATAATTTGAATCGACACTAAATAAAAAGTGTAGTTAATATTCTTAAGTTATTAGATGGTTCAGACATCGGAATAAGTCCAGCACGACGATTTAATTTTAGACCATACCGGATATTATGCAATATACATACCAAACAAAGCGCCTAAAGAAGTTTCACTTCATAAATATTTTATATGTTTATGTGTGTGACACGATACTCAGTGTTGCAACGCTCTATCATTTATCTAGCTAGATCTGACGGACTTATACATAATATATTCAAATTAGTGTCACCTATTCAAATCTTAAATTATATTTGATTAATATCACTCATAGAAAAGCATACAGTCAGAACCGTCTACCCAAAAACAGCCATATTTATACGTGAAAACATGAGCACACAAACAAACCCTCGCACCAAGCGCATATATTTGTAGAGAACTTGTTAAATATAAAACCTCCTTTGAAAAAAAAAAACGTCACTGCACTTTAACGAAGGACACTCGCAATAATTACGAGTGTCACGTCTCACGTGTCTTCGTTTTGTTTACAATCTCGACTTGAAAAGGAACCCTCCTAATAAGTCTGGATTTTGTTTGCGAATTTTATACACATTTTCATAAAAATACTTCTTTTATTTGTAATCTTAGGGCCGATTGGCGTTCCCGATTTTAATATTCAGTCAACGTCAAAAAATAAATTTATGTATTGATAAATGGATGTCGAAATATCGACGTCGAGTTTAACATGCAAATCCTATTATGATATTTTATCCATACTAATATTATAAAGAGAGACATCTCGAAGGAAAAATCCTAAATAAATAGAAAGCATTATGAAGTAAAGGAGACATTTATACCTACATACAAATATTGGATTACTTTCTTTCTTCCGTTTAATAATGAACAGGTAGAATCTATCAAAACTGAGAGTTAGGTCGGAGTTCAACAGAAACAGACATAGACAGACTTATATAGTCTTTTTCTTCTCTGTACAAACACTGTTAATAGTCAAAAAAACTAAACACTCAATAAAAACCCTTTTGTTTCAACATAGTCATATAATACAATTTGAAAGTTTTGATAGAGTTATATTTTAATATTAAATTAAATAAAAAACATTAACTATATATAGTACATAAAAGGAAAATTGTCATGGTGTCATGCTCCAAAACCCAATTATTGTTTCACAATAAATTACAAATATTTTACACGCGACAACCACAAGTCAAAGCGTTTTTGAAATACTGTTTTAACAAATTACACGTACCTATATATTTGATTCGAATTAAAAAGTTATGTCTAAAATTTTTAAACCAAATTTTAAAAAATCTATTTATATGGGAAGAGAAAAGGATGAAGGTGTTCTTTATTTGAAAAAATATCGGCACGAATATTCCGGTTTAAAAAATATCACCATATAACCTTTTTTTACGAAAGCTGAAACCCGTTGCTTGTTTTTTTTATATTTTTATTCACAGAGTTAAAATAATAAAAAAAATTGAATATACATATATTCGTCAGTTTACATTTTAAAATCTACTATGACTAATTTAGTTATATTTTTATTTAAGTTAAACCTTAAGTAACAGTACATTTCTCTGTAAAGTTACATGCGCTTTTAATCCTAACAGCTGCACTCATCTCTAAATGAATAGTCATCTTGTGACGAAATGGAATTAAATTAATTAGAGCACTCAGTCTCAATTTCAACTTTGTAAATAAATTCCTTTTACTGAGCTGACTTGAGACAGAATGACTTAGTGAACAGAATATGTGAATCTTCCCAGGATGCTTGTGAATTAAATTCCAAGTAGATTGTTTTTTAAGAAATATCAATATTTAAGATGTTTTGGAAGAAAATTTGAAACTGTAGAGATACCCAACAACCCATAAGAGTGTAGCGTGGATTAAGCTTGAACAAGCATATACCCAAGCAATTGGATAATTACAAATGAATTAATTACAAATTAATAGTTTATAAAGAGAGATAACTGTTACTTGTTGCATAAAATTTGAAGCAAAACAAGAACAAATCACTTGTGAATTATAATACTATTAATTATTAATTGTTAACCTAAAAATTACAATTCATATTTTAATAAACTCGACTCTACATCACATTGCAAATAAAAAGGTGAATCGAGAATTGAGGATTAATTAAAGAATTTTATTATACATTATCGATAAATCGTATTGAAATTATTGTAAACTACTACTAAACATAATAATAATGCACATTTTGTTAGGCTATTATAGCGTGCTCAACTAAATATCTAACGGTTTGATCAAAAAAAAAAAAATTGTTGGACCCGTTCTGTGAAAACCATATATGCATCTACGCTATACGACACTATACGATACGAAAGTATTTTATCATTTTTAACACCTTTATTTCCATCACCTACATTTCAGTCAACATAGTCCAACATGGCCGCCAAAGACTATGATTTTTTTTCTTACTGTCATATGCTGTAAAAATTATAAAGCTGTACTATATCATTTGAAATAGTATTATCCTCATATTGTATCACCCTTAAATAATGCATTTAGGTGATTGAACACAAAGTGACAAGTTATTCGGTCTGAGTAGGAAACACGTTAACTAATTTGTCAAAGATGCGGGTGAAACCGCAGGGGACGTCTTGTCTAATAATATCCCCCATGAAGCTTATTTGTCACGTCCCTTGACCCCCTTATAAAAAGAAACTCTAATTTATTTACCCTACACAAACAATACCACAAAATTTATACATTAAGTAGTTGAGACTCATGAATTACAAATGATTTAATGAATTGTGAATAATAATCTTGATCGTGCATTGCATTTTACGCCGTCATAAAAAATATGTATTCTTCTTATTTCATACAATGTTTTAGCATTTGTATAACCTACCCCCCTAGCCAAGTTGACAATCTACAATCAATAACGCTATTAGAAAACTAACAAATGTATGGGAATAACACTAACGTTCGGCGTTGTTCGACGTTGTTCGACGAACGCTAGTGGCATTCGCTATTAGAAAACTAACAAATGTATGGGAATAACACTAGCGTTCGACGTTGTTCGACGTTGTTCGACGAACGCTAGTGGCATTCGCTATTAGAAAACTAACAAATGTATGCGAATAACACTAGCGTTCGACGTTGTTCGACGTTGTTCGACGAACGCTAGTGGCATTCGCTATTAGAAAACTAACAAATGTATGGGAATAACACTAGCGTTCGACGTTGTTCGACGTTGTTCGACGAACGCTAGTGGCATTCGCTATTAGAAAACTAACAAATGTATGGGAATAACACTAGCGTTCGACGTTGTTCGACGAACGCTAGTGTCATTCCCATACATTTATTAGTTTTCTAATAGCCTTATCGATTGTAGATTGTCAACTTGGCTAGGGGAGCTGATTACAATATATATCTCTATAAATGTGTATATTAAAATCAATCTGGTGTAGTGGTACGTCTAGGTGCCTACAACACCGGCGGTTTGCAGGTTCGATTCCCGCTCGGGATGGATATTTGTATATACATAGAGTGTTCGACTACTAACTGCGTTCCTTCAAATAGGGGATTCTTTAAGTGTTATAAATTACGTTCGATGCAAAAACAAATACTAACCCTTTTTTAAAATTTACTTTGTCGTAATATACGAGCTACTCTGGCAACGTACTTCTGCATAACCGTCCAATACTATTTTTTTAGACCTAAAAAATGTCGATGAAGTGAAATATTGCCACATACAACTAAACATCCGCATATAGAAACAAATTCTTTTTCTCGTAAAATGTTTTTCATTGTAAATTATAGCCGTGCTTACGCGCTCACGAAAGGTATCATGGGAGTCTATCAAAGCGAGAGAATTAAAAAAAAAATGATATATCATCATTTGTAAAATTATCACATTATAATATGATCGTCATTTTAAAGGAGAGTAAACGCAATTTATTTACAAGTATTTCAAATAATCCCTGAGCTGACAGCGAATTATCGCTATCGACAATTCCACTTTGATAACAATTTTAGTACGTTTTGCTTAAGATGGAAGCATGCTGTTCTGATGCCAATAAATCCATTGATTTAATGGTATCTTTTCATCTTAAGACTTAGAAGCGTATTATTTCAATATTTTGTTACGTAAATATTTTACTTAAACTAATACTCAATACTCAAAAATTATTCGAAAACGGGATATATACCATGTTTATTATTTTTGTTTTGCGAAATATCCCGTTTTCGAATATTTTTCGTAATAAAAGTAACCATGTTAATCTAAAATCAATACTCAAAGTTGTCTTTTTTTAATTCTATTTATTTCTATAGAACTCTAGTAAAACTTGAAGTTTAAGATAAGTAAAAAGTTTATCCAAGCATCGCGTCAGTCCTATCCGATTGGAAAGGTAATTAATTTCGTTTTCAATTTATCGGCTAACGAACGAAAATCGGCTTTGACTTTTATAATGGAAGTTTTAACTAGTTTTTAGTGAAATAAAGCTCAATAAGAGATTAAAATTTAGTTAGTATTTTAATGAACGAGACTTCCCGAAAACATTAAATAAAACTTCGTTAATAATTTTCATTATCTGCTGTAAAAAATAATTAAGTCTTAGAGTGCTATCTTAGAGTCTATTTCCATAAAAAGACTAATGCAAAGGAACTATAATATTTATTTACCTCTTATGTAAAATTTTCTAACTCATAGATATAATAATTGTGTGTTTATTTAAATTAAATATACTAATTTAAATATAGGTATGTTATATTAAAAGATCGGATATTTCTAATGCAAATCTTGCTTGATTGCAAAGGTGTGGTCAAAGTTATTATGCGCTCGCCACCTAGGAAATAATTCATTATACTCAAACGCATAGATTTAAAAGATTTCACTTATTTGGATTACATATTCACCACATAAAAATACCAATCTTTAGGGTGCTTGCAATTGTGAGTTAAAAAGGCAAACGAAGCTTAAAATAATGAAACTTGTAACCTTTGCAAATAAAAAGCTGTACTCGAGAATGGTTTTTAATTTGTTATTTTTTTTTTAAATTTGTGACTAAATAAATATACCTCCTTACCTACTAATAAAGACTTAGATAACGTTTGACCAAATTGAAGTTCAACGTATTGAGAGAAAACTATAAATATTAAATAAAATACGCAAACATTTTCATACAACCGCTAATAAATAACTAATGAATAAACATTGTATCCTAAATGCCCTAAAGGGAAGTATATCCCAAACGATAATTGAACAGAGGGTCACGGCGTTAGATTTGAAATTAATTTTAAAAACATGTCAAGTCCGACTCCTGTTTAAAGGTTCTGTAATAATTTTATATTTAACAATACATATTTGTTGAAATTGTACTAAAAATATTAAAAAACGAACGTCATTTTTAGGGCCTATACTTTACTTTTAAAACGTAATTACATATTATTTGTGTTATGAATTGTTATAAAGACCTAAATAAAATACAGGGTACAAACGAGAGGCTTTAATTTAAACAACATATACTGTACATAGTATATAAAATACATGACCATACTGTTTCCGTTGTGTATAAACAAATCAGTCTAATTGAAGAATCGGTTTTAGCTAAGGAATTGATTTTTTTTTTTTTTGTTATTTAAGTTAGGTACTTTTATTTGTTATTTTGACGTGCAACGTCTACTAAATCGATGAACGCCGGCTGCATGCACGAATAAGGGTGACCCATCGTAGCGTTACGCCCATTGTCCCGTTACGCTCATTGTACGCTTGCGCCGCATCTATCTCTCTTCCACTCGATTGGCCTATGCGTCCGAGGAGAAGTTTTGTTGTCATTGTCACGTTAAACTATCGTCCGTTAACCAACTTTTTTTTTACTTAGTTTTTTTGTGTTTTGTGTGATATGTCCCGAACAGAAGTGGTTCTTTCTTTCTAAAATAGGTTTTCAGTATCGCGTATAAAAACTAAATTGCAAAAGTAGCATATGTGGTTTAAGTTATTGCCTCCCGCTCATTGCAAACCTGTATATATTCTTTAATGGTTTTAACTGCCCACTATTTGCAATTTCAAATATCTGGAACAATACATGGACAGTAGGTGTTTTTAGAGAACCACGTTGGGGACCTTTGTCTACGGATCCATAAAAAGACACGTTCCCGCATGTTTTGATGAAAGTCGTGATAAATAAATATTTCATCAAAAAATGAAGTATTTAAAAATTTAAACGCGCTCTGTTAACAGGAAAAGGAATAACGTATTTTTTTTAATTACAACTTTGATTAAAAGGAAAAAGTGTGAGGGTTTGTTATTGTGACTTTTTCTTTACAAAATGAAAAATAAATTACTATCGAATGCGTTGTTTTTTTGTTTTCTATTTGTTTTAACATCGGACTATAATTATATATTCTATTTAATTTGTTATTGATTTCAAATTAAGAACATTAAAGAAGTGTGTGTGTGTCAATATATATCGATCATTGAAATACCACATAATATTATATATAATACGTATAAAGCTATATAAATACAAATATATATACATCGATCACGATTCAGCCTGTAATATCCCACTGTTGGGCATAGGCCTCTTCCCCATGTAGGAGAAGGATCGGAGCTTAATCCACCACGCTGCTCCAATGCGGGTTGGCGGATATATTCCCTACTATGAGTAACGATCGCTATCAGATGTACATGATAACAACCGGGACCGACGGCTTAACGTGCTCTCCGAGGCACGGTGGGGAGACCCACAAAGACTGCACAAACACCCAGACCACTTCAAACATCTGTATGGCCAATACAAATGCTGTCGTGTGCGGGGATCGAACCCGCAACCGCCCGCGCAACAGCCAATCGCAATCCAGTGCTGTGACCGCTGCGCCAACGCGGCGTATATACATATTAATATGATAAATGTTTCAATAAAATTAATAGAACGTAAAACGAATTCTGAAAGTTATGAAGACTGTTTAAAACGCTTAATATAAACCTATTGTTCATTAGTTAGAGTATATTATGTACTTAATTAAGCGAGAAAACGATATGGCGATACAGAAATGTATATATATTTTGATATTCCTCAGACTATTTACTATTTCACAATTGAGGTATCAGTCACTAAGTTGGGCGCCTCAATTATATCTTATTCAAATAATTTCTGTTAGATTTGAACTGTAAATATTGATATAAAATGTCTTCAAGGTATTATGTATTTATTTTCGTTTCAGAAAACAATTTACTTCGTTAAATCAGTTTGCTTGTTCGAATTATTCAGTGTTACCATTAAGACTAAATTTTTATTGATATATGTATGTATTTAAAGGGCCCCATAGACGATCAAATATTTGATCAAACTTCATATTAAATTTCTGTTTGACAAACGTGTTTGTCAAATTATTTGATCGTGTGCGGGGCTGCGGGCTTTTTTGATGTGTTTGTTATATGAAAACATGAAGTTTGGTCAAACAAGTTTGACAAACAAGTTTGATCGTTTACGGGGCCTATACGTAACTGAGGTAGGGCACAGCAGGAAATTTCCTGCTCAAAATATGGAGCAGTCCGACTGGGGTAGTATCTCGACCTTACAGAAGACCACAACTAAATAATACTGTTTCAAGCAGTAATGTGTTCCTGTTGGTGAGTAAGGTGACCAGAGCTCCTGAGGGGGATTAGGGATCGGCAACGCGCTTGCGATGCTTCTGGTGTTACAGGCGTCTATAAGCTACGGTAATTGATTACCATCAGGTAAGCCGTACGCTTGTTTGCCGATTAATTACATTAAAAAAATATATATTTTTTTAAATTTATTTACATAATAATATTATATTATTTATAATATCGGCTATAATAAGTAAATGAAAAAATTAACCATTCTGTTGGACTTTAAAGCTCTATGAGGAGTGAGAAATACTTTAAATAACTTTTGAAAGCATTTAAAATTCACCCTTGGAATTAAAAGTCATAATTTGGAATTAAAAGTCATTAAAAAAAGTTTACAATTTGTCAAAAACAATTCAAATTTTAAGGTTTCAGTCATAAATACAAGTACATACGTTAACACTTTTTAAAAATTCGTCCTCAAAACAGATAAAATGACGAACAAAAATGCGTCCACATAAAATTCCCTTCCACCATTAATTTTTATTGTAACAAATAATTCAGTGTATACGTCTTAAGAATGCAGTTTCTTTCGTACTTCAACCGAAAAGTGTAATCTACAAACGATATTACTGTGGACCTGTCGACGGATTGGTATAGTGGTCACAACTGACTGTGCATTAGTCGATGTGAGTGCAGTCCTCGCTCATAACAAATGTGTATACAAAAGTTTTGTTATAATCTAGACATTTTTATTTTGTTTCCAGACCCTAGCAACAAGGTTCCATTCCACCGATGAGAATAATTTAGTTATATGCCCTTATATTTTTAGCTAAATTAGTATATGATTCAGACGAAATGTTTAGTCAATCCTTGAATAATATAAAATACCGAGCAAAGCTAACAAAATAACAAGCGTGTACTTCGCTTATAACCTTATCAATATTTCCCAGAAAAACTCTTTCAACACCCGAGTCGAGACAACTTATTTCTAAGTAAGTATACTTAATGATTACTCAGAAATAAGTTATCTCATACATTTCATTCAACATTACATCTCATTTTAATTGTGTACATAGAAATATTAGTAGACCCGGGAAACTGTCTCATTACTTCATTACGGTCCAAAGAAGAGTTGGCTGAATTCATTAGGAAACGATACATGAGTTGACGATCTTAGAAGACGAATAAGATGGGGTAAATGAGGAAGGCAGCTGAATTCACCCTAACTTAAGCCGATCATTAATAACGCCGTGATAATAATAGGTACACTTTTCTTTCGATCGAAACTATGTTCAGTAATCACTAGGGTTGGGAGTTTATTACAATCGTGTCAAAATGGCAAATTATTTGTCTTTTGTAGTTAATATTTAAGTACTACTACACTTAAATAAATGGCACTAAAACTATTAAAAATTACCAAAGTTTTGGTAATTTTTCATAGGTCAGCGATCGATAAATAGAGATTTGTCGCTACCCTATTGAGCAACGAGCCATAAAAATAGACTTTAAATCGATTTACGATCGAGGACATTGACATTACATTACAAATGTAATAAAAATGGTCGACCGAATTGAGAATCATTTAAAGCCAGTTTAAGCCATTGTATTACCCAAAATACATTTAAGTTAAATTGGAGACAATAAACGTTTAATTTTATACAGCAACTATTTATATAGAACATTTTAATCTATGACAAAATAAATCATTCATTGTCATAAGTATAATATCAAAGATATGTTCATACTGAATTCAAACAAATATAATTATAATTAAAAGTTAATGTTCATTTGAGCATAGGAGGAGTGGATAGCAAAGTTAATCTTAACCAAAAATTGGTTGACACCAAGCATGGTTAAAATTAACTGTCTGCGGTAAAGGAAAACATGTGGAGCAAGTGGCGCCGATTCAAAAATCGGAAGTAACACTTGAATTTTTAAGTACAAAATTTGTTTTATATTTTGCTCGATATTGAAGAGAAATTTGGGAAAGTTAGCACCTCTAGGGAATAAGTTCTAAACAGTTAGAAACACGTCAATAATAGAGCAACTAAAGAGCCCTGTAAACGATCAAAAAATTTGTCAAATAATTTGTCAAACTTGTTTGTCAAACTTCATGTTTTCATTAAATATCACATCAAACAAGCTCGCACACGATCAAATAATTTGACAAACACGTAAAATTTGACAAATTATTTGATCGTTTACGGGGCCCTTAACACATAATACGATATCTTAAAGAATATAGAGGTGGTTGCTTCATTGCTTATGATGATGGCTTCATTAGGTTGAATTTACAAATCGGTACATTTTTGTGACTTTTATTAATAAAAATAAAAACAAATATTAAATTAACACAGCCGTTTTCATTTACGTTGCATGTCAATACCTACTAGAATGGTTAACATTACGTCGAGCACTCTTTCTCTGAGATATTTTTTTCTTTTACTTTAAAGTTCATCAATAACTATGAAATTTTTAGTACAGTAATAAAATAATATCTATATAAATTCTGCATTTATAGAAATTACAGATAAACATAACAAGCGATGGAATAAACTGAAGTGTCATAGATATAAGTAGATATAATATGAATAGTACAGAGATCACATACCATAAACAATTCGTCTTAGAAAAATACTGAAATAGTACATTGTCATAGAAACGTCAGTGTCCTAATCATTTTCCCAACTCTAATTTTAACACAGCTAAAAATATCTTAGACATGCCGTAAAACGAAGAGACGTTTTTATAAAACGCCGGTTTCCAGTAGCATATCTATTTATTACTTTCCTTGCTAGAGTCTTGCTATTGCAAATACTTACTAAATAAAATGTAAAACTTCGGATAAATGGATATTTGTGACTAAATCTCATCAAAATGGCTGATAGAATCTAAATTCTAGATCCTACAAAAATTTTCCCTTTGTACAGATTTTTATGCGACCGAAGTCACGGGTAACAGGTTGTGTTCAGACGAACTTCATACAATTTGTATTACAAATCGTTATTTCTTACTAATCGTTGGTAAACAAACACAGCTATAGATTATTGGAAGCGACCATCGATAATAATGGTAGGTCATTTCGTAACTCTGATGCTGATCCCATTTTATTATACGTGATAAACAAGCATCAATTACAAACGTAGAGCCATCGTAAAAACATTGATAACACACACATACATCTTACTTAGTATAATGTTTGAAACGATAAATTTATACGTGCGAAAATATCGTTTTTGTTTGTGCGTGTGTGTATGTTTCATTGCATTTTATGTCTTACTTTCATATAATAAAATATATAAAAAATATTATTTGTTTGTAAGGTAAAAAATTATATTGAAAAAAGTAGGCTGTATAATATGATCTCATACTACGATCTTGAAAGGCCCTGGACTCGATAAAATTTGTTTGTCAACCTTTATGTTTTTAATTTTTATCAAAAAAAAATACATTAAACGAGCTCGCACAGGCTCAAAAATTTGACAAACACGTTTGTCAAACAAAAATTTATCAAATTATTTGATTGTTTACGGGGCCCTTTACTTTCAGATGTAAATAATAGCTATAAATCTCAACACAGGTAAAAACAATGTCTAACGAAAAAAATTGTACAGTTTGAATACTCCTCTAATACTAAAACTAGAATTATATTATTCATGAAACTATTATATTCTAATTCAATAGAATTAAAAGTAGGAATCTAATTAGTTAAACAACAACTGGAATTATTGACTCCTAATTAAATCAAACTATAACGCGGTTTATCCATTATTTAGGTGATAACAAAATGAGATTTTGTCCTACTCCTTGTACTGTTTTTACATTATTTCACGAAGAGACGTCTCTATTATAACTACATATATCAATATTTTTGTTTGATATTAAAAAGTTTGTATATCATGTTTTAAAAAAATTGCACCTACCTCTATCAAGAGCAAGACTGTCTTTAAAATTATCATATCAATAAGAAAATTTATAAATCAAAAACCTCAAAATAAATAGTTTTCAATTAAAAAACATTTAAGAAAATTTATTTTAGAAACAAAAAAAAAATCAACGACATACTCTCACCAAATTACAATATCCTCGCACAAATAAAATCACGACCGTTCGACAACACCACAAAAATAAACACTAAATAATATTTAATATTATATTTATACCAAAAACTCACTTTTTGTATAAACACGTGCTTGACACGAGACTGACAAAAATATCAAATCGTCGTCCAAACGAACACCGCCGATGCTGAATAGCGAATACACGAAAACTTGAAGAATGAAGCTCTACTCTAGGGGAGCGTTCAAAATAATAACATTCTCAATCAAACAAAAATCAACCTTACTATTTCATATATAGCTTCCATAATCGCAAATCATGATAATAATAGTAAATAATCGCATTGAAACCGAAACACATATTGTTGTTACTTTCATCGGTAAGATATACTATATGTGCGAAAGAGATATAAGATGCCGATTGCGCATGTCGGTTTTTCACGTAGAGAAGTGAATAATGGAGACGGATAACCTCAAGTTTATGAATAAGTACTTAGATTAAATAGCGGTTTAAAAATAAATTTGCTATTTCTTTATTTCCAGCTAATTAACAGTCACTCTAATTATACAAAAAAACGAGTGTGCTTTTAGACTACACGACTGAAGTAAAACTTCTTTAGCTCTATCTAACTTATATCTCCCTCTTAACTTCCGTTCGCCTCGCCCGATCACACTTTTCTTATCACTCTCGTCACGCATTCACCAGCTTAGCAGCTAGTCAACTTCTTTACGCACGCTTGACATGGGGAGTAAGCTGGTGAATGTGTGACGAGAGCGTTACGAGAAGTGTGATCGGGCGAGGCGTACGGAGCAAGTGAGAGAGGTGCGAGCATTTCTTTCTCTCTTTCTCTCATAGCCAGTTACGTTTAGTATATCTAAAGGGCCCAGTAAACGATCAAATAATTTTTCAAATTTTACGTGTTTCTCAAATTATTATTATTTGATCGTGTGCGAGCTTGTTTGATGTGTTCGTGAAAACATGAAGTTTGACAAACAAAGACAAATTATTTGATCGTTTACAGGGCCCTTTAGATACAGTGCAGGCCTATTGTGCATTTTTTATATTACTAAAGAAGTTTTACTTCAGTCGTGTGGTCTAAAGAAAACTCGTTTTTTATTAATATATAGAGCTAGATAGAGCGTGAACTTTAAATTTTGTGAAATTCTTTCTAAAAAAAATTCAATACATTAAAATAAGGTAATTCAGAACTTTTAAAGAGTGTATGTTTATTGAAAATATGACTTATTTTAGATTTCGGCTAATTTTATAAATTCTATTATTATTATAGGCAAGCTATTCGACTACTGTTACTACTCTTGGTGTTAGTAGGTACTTCCAAGAATCTTCATATAAAAATCAATCTGAAAAGACATGCAAGGCGAGCAAAACATGGTGGTATAAGAGTGTTATCTAGTCTAGTATTTAATAAAACTTACCAACGCACGAGGGCAATGTTTCGTTCCATCTATTATCATCATAGCACCACACAACTCGCGCCCTCTGTAGCGAGTCTTCGAAAACGAAGTTGACATTGCACATGTAATGCGCGACATCCTCGTTTCGGTACACTAAGTAGCCGTTAGATGGCGCTGGTAACGTAACACAACCTATACCTGTTGAACAACTGTATTTATTAGATGGCGCTAGTTATATAAAAAGTACTTAGTTCTAGTAAAATCCGCTAGATGGCAGTACTAATTTCATAATTTATAAAAAAAACTATAGTCCGGGATCCCTAGTACATTTTTTTCACCTGATTAGTATCAAGCTAATATTCCGGGAGTAGCTTCATTTTGATGAGACGGACAAAAAATTCCTCTACGGAAACTCTCGATTGTGGTAGGTAATAGAGTTAGCAGGAGATAGAGCAACAGTGACCGTAGGACCGGGATAACGTGCCACGCAATTTGTAGGACAATATTACTATTAAATTATATAAATATTAACTAACTAAAAGAAAAAAAAATTAAAATTATTACTAACCAGCTAATTTTTCCGACCGGGGTCCTACGGTTACTGCTGCTCTATCTCCTGCTAACTCAATTGCCTACCACAATCGAGAGTTTTCGTAGAGGAATTTTTTGTTTGTCTCATCAAAATGAAGCTACTCTCGGGAAAATAACTTAGTACTAATCAGGTGAAAAAAATGTACTAGGGATCCCTACCTACTAAAATTCGCTTGATAATAAGATAAATACTTAGAAAATGAATAATCACTTACAACTTAAAGAATTTTACAATTTCACTGTCAATCTATAGCAGAAATAAAAAAAATTGCGTGCGTACAAAGTACATACAATACGAGTCACAAGTGAAACTTCTTCGGCAAAGAAGATTCAGTCAGTTCAGTCAGTTCAGCCTATCGCAGTCCACTGCTGGACATAGGCCTCCCCAAGTTCGCGCCAGACATCCCGGTTTTCCGCAATCCAGATCCAGCCTACACCGGCAATCTTACGTAGATCGTCGGTCGGTCCAAAGGGCCGGAGGAGGAGGAGGAGGAAAAATAATGTAAAAAAAAAACTAATAAAAAAACCAATTTAAAATACAAAAAAAAATTAGAAAAAAACAAAAAGCCAACGTCACGCAGTGTTCCCAGGCGGTCACCCATCCAAGTACCTACTAACCGTGTGACGCGTTAAAGAAGTTTCACTTCAAAAACACGTTGTTATGTTTTGCCACGTTTGTTACGAATTACATTTTAATATTTAATGCAGAAGTAACTAATAAAACAATGCATTACGACATAATCACTACATAGTAGGTACCTATAAAACAAAGTCGCTTCCCGCTGTCTGTCTGTCCCTATATATGC
The DNA here is from genome assembly GCA_905220545.2 of Melitaea athalia. Lineage (NCBI taxonomy): Eukaryota > Metazoa > Arthropoda > Insecta > Lepidoptera > Nymphalidae > Melitaea > Melitaea athalia. The sequence goes on from HG992179.1 coordinate 4,972,339, forward strand.
TTAGATCTTCAAAACTACTCTTTAGTAAATAGAGTGATTCCAGAGGAAGGTTTATATGTATAATACATGCATAATATAGTAGAGGAACACTGATAGTTTTTGCAACCGTCAAACCGCAAGCTGGGGCGGATTGCTAGTTTTATTTATAAATAGAATTAATTTTATGTAGGCTATTCCTATAATTTATATTATACTGTATTGTATTGTATTTTCTAACTTACTTTTATAATGAAACAACACGCCCCTCTTCGGAAAGGCGCCTTTAGATCTAGCTTCAACAAGAATGTCCACTGCATCAGTGGCGGAAGTCAAGCGGGAAGGTAAGTCGACTTGCTCGCAAGTAGACAATATAATATCACCATTCGTGTCTTCGACTGAGACGTAGTCTTTACATTCATTTTCGAATGGTCCTATACCTGCAAAAAAAATTCTTTTTATTATTTAAATACGGCCTTTAAGGGACTAAACTTTAAAGCTCTAAATTTGTCTTCGAAAGACGTATTTTGAACCTGTTACTCGGTATATCTGTGTCTTTGTATACAAAAAAAGACTAAACTAAGACACCTTTAATTTATTTTTTAAAACATTATAGAAATTCAATGCAATCGTATATTGTCCAAAGTAGTATTTAAAAATATTGGCAAATACTAGGTACCATTCTTGACATAAACATTTTTTTTAATTAATAAATACCAATTAATGCAATGATTTTCTATAAATTTAAGTTATCTAACCCAACACGACAGTTTATTTGACGGCAGTTATGAGGGTCTTATTCATACCCAAGTGTGCGCCTGTCTGATACAGACCTGGTTTATTTTAATGCGATAACTTAGTCTTGAACCGTCATTTTTAGGGTTGAATTCCCAAAGGACACTAAAAAGACCTTAATAGTTAATACTACCAATTATACTCTGTTAAAAATCCGTTTGCTACATATTTAAGTAACTAAGTACGTGTAAGTATATATTTAAATACCTAAGTACGACAATGGTCACATGATATTTTCCACGAATATCTTAAAATTAATTAAATGATATCTAATGAACAATATCATTCAAAATTTTCTCGTTTACTGAAAGTTTTGTGAAAGTTTATTTTAATATCGTGAATTTTTTACGCAAATAATAATTTAATAATTTTATTATACATTTCCCAACATGTATGTTTTTAAGTTATTCAATTACTTGTGCATTAAAACACTTATAATAATCATCCACTATGCTATGTCTCACTTTTAGACAGAGATTACTTTTATCGAGGAGGATATTTTACTGTCTAGAACTCTAGACATTAATTCATTTTTAATTTTTTACCTCTTTATTATTTAGTTATTACATTACGTACCATATTTGTTAAAGGAAATAATTGATTCAAAGTAAAAGAAACGTCCAGTACCTAATAAAGTATAGGCAAATTCTAAATTTAATTATTCAAGCAGGCTTATTTAAACATTTTTCAAGAAACACTAAATCAAAAACGCTTTATTCACTCCTAACGTTACAATGAATGCAATCATGATTAGCTATTCTATTAACTGCTCATCATATATTTTTATTTCATACTAGATGGCCCGGTGAACTTCGTATCACCTACATAATTATATTTGTGAAAAATATAGGTACATACACAAAACACTTTCTGAACGCACCTATAAATATTTGACAACCAATTGACAACGTTTTTGACAAATAAAGACATTAAATTTCCCCGCTGGGAACATTTTGTATTGGAAAAATTAAATCGTCGTTTTTAGTATTTTCCGTTACATATTATTTATGTTTCTCACCGTGTAAACCTTCCCTGAACTTCCACAAACATTTCAAGATCAAAATTAGTTAAATCGGTCAAGCCATTCTCGAGTTTTAGCGAGACTAACGAACAGCAATTGATTTATATATATATATATATATATGTATATATATAGAATAATCTTGAACTTAATAATGTTTTAACGTCAGAGTCTCCTGAAGTAACAAGTGTTATAAAGTTTACTGATATGAGTTATAAATATGAAGAAACATGTGGTTAGTTTATGTTCACTTTCGTGTAGGTATATGTAAAATAATTAACACATTAAACATTTTCTTAAAAACATCTCGAAAAAATTATTTATCTCCGATATTAAAATAATATACAGTATTTATCATAATTTATCTTTTATTTAAGTTTCCTAAATACTATTAAAAAGTAGATATGTTATTTATAAGTTAAATGATACGAGCAACATATCGAAGTTGTTGAAATTGACTTACTTCTCAAACTAACATCCAACAATGTTATCCGAATCCGTTGTTCCGGATTCACGCGGAGTTTCCACCGGCACTCGTCTCCAACATAGAAGTGCGGATAACCGGGCGTCCGGATATACCCCTCGCTATCTGGACCGCTCTCCGCTATATACACCTCCCGGTTACAATAGTGGATTGATAATAAATCTGAAACAAAACATTTCAATATTTGTATTTCATACATTTCAATACATATTTATTAATAGGTAACTATTTGATGCATGCAATTTAATGTTCTTCGTATTCAGTAGAACTGACTATTGGAATGCATTTTGTTCATAATTTTTTGCACGAAGAACTATTGCTTTTACTAAATAATAAAAAAGCCTCAGAAAGCCCTGATTAAATTGACCTTACACCTTTTGAAGATTAGTCAAAACAAACACACAGACAGTTCAAGTTATAAAAAAGTCCAGCACATACAATCTATGTCTTGTACTATAATAGTACAATATAATGTATTACAATATTTCAATCAAGAAAATTACACAATATTTCAACGTACATCTATACATATAATAAAATGATAGGAAAGTCAATGTATGTCCGGGATAAACTCAAAAAGTACTATGGATTTACTTCAAATTTGGAACAGAAAGCAGGGCCACAACAAACTGCGCCAACGGGCTAATGAAATAAAACAAGCAAAATACAGAAAAATAGCATTCGGCGAAGCGGCACACGCACACTAACACGACGGCACTTACACATAGACAAAGCGGTGCGGGGTTGGCGGGTGTGCGGGGCGGCCTACAGTAAAAGTCAGTGGAGACAGGAACAAAATATTCAAATACCTATTCTTCAAAAGTCTATTCCGTACCCTTTCCTCTTAAGAAGTCGGGTCAGAATATAGGCTACATAATATTATCACGCTATCACCTACGGGGAACGAGCATTGAACGCACGCAGACGACGTCGCGGGCAGCAGCTAGTAAATAAATATACCTTCAGAAAATAGAATTGTACATTTCGTAATTACAAAAACTTTGACTGACAGTAAAAATGTTTACGAGTTATGATGACATTTCTGAAGTCGTCACACAAAAATAGTACTGATGAACCGTGCGTCATTTCAAGCTTTTTGTTAACGTCATAGAATTACGTCATTCCGAAATTCTTACTTTGGCATATTTCTGACTTCATTCAAGGGAAATTTGAGAACGATCGCGTTAACAATGAAATTACATAATTTATTTCTGTGTGTAATTAAAATTATTCATTTTCTAAGCTATTACAAAATGTAACTGACTAATTAAAGACGGTATGCCTCTTGTTTTATCTAGTTAAATAACAAATTATATATCCATACACTAAATTGTCAACTATATTTCATAACTTTTTGGTAATAATTGTGTTTGCTCGCAAACGAAACAAAAGCGACTTCAATTACATCGACAAGTAATACAACGTAATAAGACGAAAAAATAGTCAAGTAAATACGCGCTATTAAAGATTACTTAAAAAGTTGTCATCAGTTTTCGATCTAATTTAAACAAGACTACAAGACGAAAAAGTAGTCACGTAAATACGCATTATTAGATATAACTCTAAAAGTACTTGTCAGATCTCAATTAAATTAAAATGGGACCACATGACACGCAACACCTTTCAATTAAAACAAAATTGATCGAAATCGGTCCACCCAGTCAAAAGTACTGAGCTAACATACATAAAAAAAAAAAAAAAAACATACGTGTCGAATTGAGAACCTCCTCCTTTTTTGGAAGTCGCTTAAAATGTAGTTTAGGTAGAGAGCATATTTACCAAAAAAAATTAATGCTATTGAATGAGAATCATCTAGTGAAATCAAATAGTACCTCTCTTTGGCCTAGCGCACACTTGTTATAAGTCTTCCTTTTAAATGTACCAAATTCTACTTTTAATAAGTCCACTTACAATTAGGTTCGGTCTATTTGTGTTAAGAAAATTTACTGTAGTCTAATAATTAATTAATTCTCTCTAATGGTCGTTAGACCAGAGAGAGAGCGTTGATCAATAATTTTTTTAGTTTATAGTTTATACTGACGAGTTGAAGTAAGCCCTTTATCAGACAGACATTCTGATAGATTACGATTTAATTGGTCAAGGGTTGTGGGCTTGTGGCTAAGCTGAGTAACAGCGATGCGACAACCAACCATACCATAATCAACTTTACTCAAAGGGGTCTGTCATTAACTCGATAGCAATTTGTCTTTATTCAAATAATTTAGATTGAGGGCAAAGTCGTCAATAAACATCTTATTAAAAGAGACGTCGACATTTTAATAGAAACGGAGATCGTTTCATTTTATCCTATTTATCCTATTTTACACATCACTTCTTTGAATATAAGCTTGAAATAAACTTTTATACGTAAAAAGAAAACAAGAAAAATTTAATAATAATTGTAATATTCTTCTGGTAATTGCGAATATTAGAACAATAGAAGGTAATATCTACCAATGATTGTTTTTATAACAACTGCGACTCCTATCTTTACAAAGAATTAATAAAATATCTAATAATATGAGTTATACTTTTTCGACAACTATATATTTCAATTTCTGTTATATTATAGACTTAATTTTCAAACATAGCAATAACTCCAGACCTTTTATAAAATGGAGGCGTCGTTCTCTAAAAAGTTAATTTTTATTAATTCTAAAAGGAAAAGTTACATTACATTTTGTTTGAGTTATTCTAAATCCTATTTTCTATCTCCAACCATTTAGTCAAATTGATTAAGAATCAGACATGTTCAACAAGGTCGTAATTAAAACAAATAGCATAAAAACCAGTCAGGAAACATAAAATCAAATAATTTACGACTGCAGTCACGCCTAGCTTACATTGAAAACTGAATAAGATTTATTCATTGATGAAGAGATAACGTTAGTCACGCGAATTTATGTAACAATGAAAACTTACATGTTTAAGAAATCTCTTTTATCATACCAGTATAATTTATTTTTAGTACTTCTTTTCTTTTCTTTCTTGTTACGTAAATTATACACTTTTATTAAAGTATTTAGTATTTAATGTCTAGATGTTTTCACTGCAAATGAATATCTTTGGTTATAGGAACATCCTAAGGATATATTGTTTTATGATCATGATAGGTACGTTACATTTATTATTCAGAGGATAAACACACAGATTTTAAACGAAAGGCCGTGGATTCGATTTCAAGCTTGTGCTTCTAAATTTTCATGTTTTTTTTTGGTAAAGTTATTAAGAAATTGCATAAAATCTGGAGCAGCCCGACTGGGAAAGTACCTCACTCAATCTTACAGGCGTCTACAGCTAAATAATACTGCTCTCAAGGAGCTGTTGGGTTCCTGTGGTGAGTAATACAGCCAGAGCTCCTAGAGAAGGTAGGTAACGCGTTTGCGATCCTTCTGGTGTTGCAGGCGTCTATAAGCTAAGGTAATCTCTTACCATCATGTGAGCCGTACGCTTGTTTACCAACCTAGTTGTACAAAAAAGGTATTTTATATCGTTCTTATCTATGAAAAACTTTAGAACTAAAGAACTTTAACTAGCTCTTTACCAAAGTAGGCATTGACTCTGCTTTCTGCTCCAGTGGAATAATGTTTCAAGTAACAAAAAAAAGAATTTCACTTGCTTGGCGTCTATATCAAGCTTATCTACATGTCAAACTGCAACATCATCTCTCTTATCTCTCAAAACATATTTTGCGTATATAAAGTTAAGATATTGATAAGTAGGATATTGTATGCTACATCCTTAACAAAAAACGAAAATATATGTAGAAATGGACATACACAGCATTATGTATTAACACATTCAAATTAATTAGTAAACGTATAGTTGCCAGACAGATTTAATAGCTCACAATTCCGTCATACAACCTTGCCCACGTTTTTGTGTTAATGTTTATGTTGCTACGAGCTAGCGAATGAGCTACGAACCGCACCCGCTTTATTCAGACAACACGATTTTAATTTTATTAATATTTTCGATTGACTTTTAATTATTTAATTAAGCATTGGTGAATTAAATCATCTCTATTAAGATTACATTTCAGATTAAAAAAAATATGATATGTACTTATGATTATAAAGTGGTCATAGCTTTACACTTTGAGTCTCCTCAAATTGATAGACATAATGGATATCTTCTTTACTTTTCTTCTTTATTGAAAAGAGACGCATACCTAGCAGAGAGACCTTACCAAGCTGCTCTGTATTCAAGACTAGCTGACTAGTTACTAGCTTGAATATACCTCAATTAATATCTTAGAGATACATACAAATCAATTCATTAACTCGTTTGCGATTCACGATGCTGTACTTGGAGTCGATTTACTACGATATGCTTGGAATGGATATATTATGGAGATACTTGAATTAGACGGACAAATCTTCCCAACTCTATCTTTCCTGCGGCAATACTGGAACTCGTAACAGAGGAATTAATAGACTGTTTCTATGCTAACGCTCTCCTCCGTAGACTGATTAATTACAGGGACAAAGTAAGATTTATTTAAAATACATTTTTAATGGTCACTAGGCTCTTTTAAATGGTTACGATAAGATAAATATTATACTTTATTGTGCATACAAGTTTACATACATAGGTATACAAAAAATAAAACTTACAAAATAATATTATGCACAAAGGCGGTCTTATCGCTAGGTAAGCGATTTCCTCCAGACAACCTTGAGATGTTAGATGTAACTCAATGACATTTCTCTTTTTTTTCACTAGTATGTACTAACTAAACTAGTAACTATATTGTTCAAATACTGCATATCTTCATCAATCTCCATATACAAATAGTGACGTAGATTCGATTTAGATGTAGTTCCCTCAATAAATAATATCTTTGTCAGAAAGTGATGGTTATCGTAGATTGCAAAATCTCATTTCACAGATAAAAACAGACCGAATGCGTGACCAACTCCCACACGAAGAGTTTCATACCATTAACCCTTATGACAACTGAGTTAGGACAAATAAATCATAGAAATAGGGTACCATTAGTGCTCATTGTGTACTGAACACTAAAAACGTCATTATTTAAAAGGTGATAAAGTCTTCTTTTCTGTGGCTACAATAATAGTTTTCTTATTATTTTTGTTCTGATGTAGTGATATATTATACAAGTTTAAATTTGATAGTAGTGGAGATTTTGGATTTGATTGATATTTTTATCGATTACACATAAAAATCATACATAATATCTCTATTAGAAGGATTAACAAATATTTACAAAAAGCCCTTACTTAAATAAAATCGTTACGAAATTTCTTTAAATGTGTTTGTATCTAAATTGTTGACATCTGGATCATGATAAGCGTGACAAATTAAGCTCTAACCCTACTATTTATTTTCAAAGGAAACACATGACCGGCAGTTTAATGTATTGTATATAAGCCATTACAGTCTAGTCAAACACAATAACTGTATCTAGCTTACTATCTAAATTTTTAGATTTTTAAATTATTGGAGTTATTGCTTATCACCTTCGATAATCTTTAAAAAATAATCACCAGCGCTATTTGGCACCATTGAATTGAAATATACCAAATCTATCTCCTTTATTAAAACTTCGATACAAACTTCCTAAGTGATGAAACCTCCGTTTTACCTACTTACCCCCTCCCCCTAAAAACTCTTTAAACCCCCGAGAGTAATTTCACCCACTTCACCAATTTTGGAATAAGTTGCAGCTATTTACATTTCAATTAAATCGTTAAATATGGGTCAAATCAAATTCAACTGTATAGTGACATATGACCAAATTACCAGAGTTTAATTAAAATAGCTTCTAGTAGAAGCTATATTGATTATTTCTTTTCTAAGAAGCCTAGATATGATGAAATTTACAGTCGTTCTCGACCAGAAAATATAGAAAGCAATTGGAGATATAAGAAGTCCATGCGAATGCGTGTGTTGAAATGAGAGACATTCTGTAAAATGTTTTACAAATTTAGATAATATGTAAAGTTCAGGACAAAAGTTTTATTAACCAATTTCAACAGAAGTAAATTTATAAATAATTAATAAACAAATATGCATACCTATATACGCATGCGGTCGTCTGTTCCTGAAGTAAGGAATTCAACGCTTGTGTCTTAGGTAACACTTTAGTGATATAGGAACATACTCTTTTTGATAAATATACATTTAAATAATACGTTATATTAAACCCAAATAATTGGTTATATTACTCAAAAACATGGGGCGGGAAACGAACCAAACTAAATCGCGCAAACCAAAACTAATAAAGATAAAATATCAAAATGATCCATCCCGTGCAGAAAATAACGAAATGCAAACGGTTATTACATAATTATTATCATAACTATTGTAACTATAATAAACGATGGTAATAAAAATCGACTTTAATACAGATATATGGGCAGCTATACATACAATCAACCCTCTGTATCAAAATAATTTAAATAATCCGCAAGAATATAGATATTTATTTATTATTTTACTGATAAAGTTTCAAGATAATTATATTTTCTAAAGATTATATTATTCGATGCAGATAATTTGCAATATCAATAATAAAAAGATGTGTGAATTACTAATTTTGTATTGAAACAGTCTATTTTTGTTATTTTTTTGAAAGAATAACTGCGGAGTTTCTTTCCAATTTTTCACTGCAGAATCTACATTCGGAATCGGAGGATGCTTCATTTTTAACGATAGTTAAAAGTTAATTTGTAAGATGACGATTAGAAGGTACTTTTGAAGACTATTTCAATATTATTTTTTTTGCTATTGATTTTGAGTAAATGCGGCAATAGAAACGTTATTAAATGCCCACCACTCCACCACCACCACTACAGCCTATCACAGTCCACTGTTGGACATAGGCCTCCACAAGTTCGCGCCCGACATTATGACGCGAACTTGTGTGTTTTGCCCATAGTCACCACGCTGGGCAGGCGGGTTGGTGACCGCAGGGCTGGCTTTGTCGCACCGAAGACGCTGCTGCCCGTCTTCGGCCTGTGTCACAGAGTACATTGTAATAGTAGGCCTGTGTATTTCAAAGCCAGCAGTTGGATGGTTATCCCGCCATCCGTCGGCTTTTTAAGTTCCAAGGTGGTAGTGGAACTTGTGTTATCCCTTGGTGTTATCCCTTAGTCGCCTCTTACGACACCCACGGGAAGAGAGGGGGTGGCTACATTCTTTAGTGCCGTAACCACACAGCACATACTAAATGCCATTATTAAATGCCAACGTCAGGTAATTGTTTTTTTTTTGTATTGTAAAATTTAGTAGTTTACATACAGCGTAACCCATTTACCACCACCCAGTTATAAACCTTTACTAGTGTATCCCAAAAATATTACGTTAAAGCAAAAAATAAGCTATTTATATGTGACCTGTATTAATATACAGGTTTATAAATTATTTTATACGCTTCAGCCTGTAATATCCCACGGCTGGGCATAGGTCTCTTTCCCCATGCAGGAGAACGATCAGAGCTTAATCCACCACGCAGTTCCAATGCGAGTTAAAATTATTTTATACAGATGTGTATATACTAGACATAAACAGACGTCCCTTATATAGTAGTTCAATCTGAAAGATTTACAACGCGATTAAACGAAATCACACAATAATAAATTGCGCTTGTCGCTTCTCTCGAAAAGGGCCACGTGTTACGTCGACGGCCATATAATTCACTGTACCCTTAATTTTACACATTTTATTTAAAATCTGACGTTCGACTGACCAACATAAATGTAAAATGTATTTATATAAATCTAAACGAATTATTAAGAAGCCTGGAAATAATAAAAATATGTTTAACAAGTATGCTGGTTAAATTTCACATTCCTATTAAACAAATAAAAGATAATATTAATTTGACAAACATGTATTTCGTCAAATAACGTAATTAAAACATACTAATCAAACTTTAGCTTTTTTGACAACAATTAATACGATCAAATAAAGATCAAATTAACTCGACAAACATGTACTTCATGTAATAACGTCATCGTACTTCAATTTCAATTGAACAAATTCCACTAAGCATCGACAATTCGTTGTCAAATAGAGCGTCAAAACAATTTTCTATCAAAACAGGTCAACTTATCATAGATTGTTTGTGTTTATGACAAACGGTTCACACAGCTGTATACTCAGCATATGATCAAACAAAAAATTTGACAAATATGGTTTGGTAGACTACAAGAGACTGCATATATCATCATTCAAACTTCTGATGTGATCAAACATCTCTGTAAAATTTTCATACAAAATTTATTGTATTGTAGAGTCTAGTACAAAATGTTTTGCACATAATGCCTAACGGTTAGAACTAAGTATACCTTTTTGGTTCAAACATCAGAAATCTATGGCTAGTATCTATAACAAAAACAAAATGTAAAAGATCTGCTTAAATTGGTTATGTAACTATCGAAGGGGATCAAAAATTGCCACTGCAATTTCTAATATACTGTATAATACATAGTAAGTTAAATAATTGTTATTTTATTGTAATAGAGAATAAATTACTATGCACTATTATACCACATGATAATGGTCTCCAAGGAACTCGGAAATTGTTACCAATTATACGATATATACTGTTAATTTTGATAAATAACAATTAATAGAGTTTCATAAAGAGTTACAAACGAAACATATGCCATTATTGAAATTCGCAATGTAGCAACGTCGTAAATTGGCTATATTTTATTATTCCTTTGTGGTTTATATCCATTGTATATTCGTACGCGTAATATATTCGACATCTGTACATTTTAATTTACCTTTTTCCTTATGAAAATGTTGTACAGAAAAATATCCAAAAAGTACTATAAAAGACATTCATTTATTCTTAACACTTATTGAACTGTTTTAACTGTAATGCTTTATATCTTACTTAAATCACGGTTATATAATGTATTACAAAATGTTATAAGAAGTATTCAAAGTAACAATTATTATAAAGAAACAAATATAAAATATTAAATTGAAACTGAAATAATTTAATATGTAAAAAACTGATAATTGCAACAAATTCTTTAAAAATATTTGTATTATGTCTGTTATGATAAAGAAGTTCTGTTGTTATCCGTAGAAGACCTTAAAATTGACTAAAGCGAGTGAAAATTAATATCTGTTTATACCTTTTATCACTCAAGTACCTACTTAAAGTATTGACTATTCATCATATCCATCCAAAACCTAAGTGCTCTCTCTATCTATACTCTATCTACTCGTATATTCAGATCATAAAGGCGTAATAGCTAACTTCTTTACTTAAAGTTCAGAACAAAAATTTATCAAAAATGTACACATGTCAGAAGTGAAATTTCTTTGGCAAACTAATTAAAAAATAATAATTCAAAAAAATTTAAAATAAAAACTAATTTAAAATACAAAAAAAAATTTATTGAAAAAAAACAACAAGCCAGCGTTACGCGGTGTTCCTAGGCGGTCACCCATCCAAATACTGGCCGTCCCTGACGCTGCCGCGTTACCGATCGCTCAAATTTTACCCCTCATGCGCCCAAATAAGTTTCACTTCAATAATTTTGATTTATAATATAAGGAACTTGATATATTTCATCAAAATTTAAAATCTTTTTTGAGGAGTATCAAGTGTTCAGAGAATGTTTTTTTTTTGCTTCTTTCAAATAACTGACACAACTATGAAGTTTTTATACTTTTTGAACAGACTGATTAGATTTAATTTGAATTTTGTGCTCGGTTCCACGCTCGGTTCTCATCCAAACCCAAACTTTTTTGTCACTATGCCCAAAAAAAATTAAAAATTAATCACTGAATTGTTTGTACGTGCATAACTTCCGAACGACTATAACATTTAATGATACTTTTTGTTGTGTTCGTTATTGTCAGGTTGTATAGAAAAGAAGGCATACTCGTATATTCAGGAAAAAAATGGCTGTACAAAGTTTTGGTCTACGAGTCATTAAAAGGTTTTGAGACTGTAATGTTTCATAAGACACACACACACACGTCTGTGTGTGCGTGTTTGTGTATGTGTATGTGTGTGTGTGTGTGTGTGTGTGTAGTCTACAAGATAAGTACGTAAATAAAATATAAGCAAGTGAAAAAGTGTGTAATATATAACATGAACTAGTATAGCAGAGATCATTAGCGTTAATCCGCACGTGTGCCGCCGACAACGACGCGTGCCGATTTGTCGAAAAAATTAAATCCCCGAGGGTATCCGAGATGACGTAAATCCGAATTTGTGGAAACGATTTTTTGTCGATAATTCAGTTTTTGCAAATTTATAAGAGATTATTTTTCGCATAAACTTTATGAACATTGGAACAATTATTATTGAACATGATTACAAATTGGAAATGGTTATATGGTTAATAATAATATTTGACAAAAATTGTATTTTTCACTCGTAATGGCACTGAGAAAGAGATCCAAAAGAAGATAGACCAGTAGCGTATCGTGGTTTTTTGCCGCCAGGTGCACAGCAAAAACATGCCGCCCCTACCAATCATTTTTTTCAAAATTGAATTAATTTATCACACTCATTTTAAGCACAATTTTCATTATTTTCATTAACTGAATTCAATAAAATAGACACTGTCTAAAACAAAATTTTTAAATAAAAAATGGTGATTCAACATATAACCTGTTCAATTAAAAAAAAAAACTCTTGAAATTGACTGTTAATTGTCAAAGATATCACCCAATATACGCAAGCAACAACAGTTAGGGCCTATGCAAACCACGTTTTTTAAACGCGCCGTCAACGCGCGTTTGTAGCGATACAGTCGCGATACACACGCAAGTTAGACGCAGCCTGTAGACCTTTGCACACCTGAATACGCGTTTGAATCGATGCAAACGCGCGTGTCACGCGATACAGACGCGATGCAAACGCGCGTGTCACCCGATGCAAACACGCGTGTGTAGCGATACAGATGCGATGCAAACGCACGTGTCACGCGATGCAAACGCGCTGGCATTTTGGACCTATGCACACCACGTTTTTTAAACGCGCCGTTGACGCGCGTTTTTAGCGATATAGACGCGATGCAAACGCGCGTGTGTAGCGATACAGACGCGATGCAAACGTGCGTGTGTATCGATACTGACGCGCCGGAGCCGCGCGTTTGAATCGATACAAACGCCAACAAACTGCTCTGTAGGATAAAAACGCGCTTTAAAACGCGCGTCGACGGCGCGTTTAAAAAACGTGGTTTGCATAGGCCCTTAGGTTGGATTTAATCGACAGTCTCCTTATAAATAGATTCAGAAAACGTCTCCCATTCAGAACATAATTTGGTAGATATTTACATAAATCAATACGTCCTCACACCTATTTTGGTGACGCCAAAAGCCAGACAGACATATGAAAATAGAGCAAATATTCCATCCATAAACTTAGTAACCCAACAGCCCCTTATCGCAAAAAGCTTTGTAAAATCATCTATTATATTTCACGTATTACTAAAATGGGGTCGATTATGTAAGCGGTATTAAAACCCCAGCTTTTACCCCAAAATCGATATATTGAATAGCGTGTAGCATTTGATAGGTGTGACGTCACAATGTCACACATCTGTCCGTTGATGGGAGTCAATTTCACGGTATGCGTTGACACGTGCGTACTATAAATGTTATTTTAGAAAAGTTATAAATTGGTTAAATTGTTTCATGGTCTCATAGAAAAATTAATCGCAATAGAACATTTGGCATAATTATCCTGCTTTCCACTCTAGCAGCGTGGAACTATGTATTTGTAAAAAATGTTATAAAATGAATTTCAGTCAACTATTATTAAAAAGACAAGCATTATCTTTCCATCTAAGAAGAAAAGTGAGTTTGCATGTGTATGTCAGTTAAAATAAATTTGTTTCAGAATATATTTCACCAGATGTACCTATGTAGTTTCAGCTACGTTAACGTTGGTATTTATGGTCATTGCTGCTACTGCTCTTAAACAATACACCTTACAAATCTTATATAAAATTCATGTAGTAATAAAAAATATAGCATGACAAATATTGTGAGAGAACCGTAAATCAAGCGCATTTCCATATTTTTAACAAAAAAGCCTGAGCAAATTTCAGTGTAAAAGTATTATGTAAATATTATGCTTTTTTGAAGATGTCGGTGAAAATTATTAAAATCATTTTGGAGGCTCTGTAAGGATTACTGGGTGACTAGAACTCAGAATTTGACCCTTATAATATATTCTATTTTGCAAAGCTATTCCGACGTCAAATTGGAGCTCTTTATATATGACTTAAATATTAAAGTTTTAGTTCATATTCAGTAGAACATTATTTACACCTGCCCCTGTCTGCTTCTATATTAAACAAATTGCTTTTGGAAATTATAATTGGTTACAAAATTTGGTTGAGAAATTCTAATCCTGGCTAAAATTATATATTTATAATAATAATAGGGCCTTAAGACCTAACGAGACCTACTTACGAGCTAAACTTGAGATTGTATTAACTTATCGCACATAACTCCGTTATAAGTCTTTCAGACCAACGTCATATCTTTGGAATCAATATTGATATATAACAATGAAATATATAATAACTAGCTGACCCCGCAAACGTTGTTTTGCCATAATTACATTATATGTTATTAACCCCCTTAATCCCCCCCTTATAACTTAGTATGAAAAATAGATGTTGGCCGATTCTCAGACCTACCCGAAATGTACACAAAATTTCATAACAATCAGTCCAGCCGTTTCGGAGGAGTATTGTAACTAACGTTGTGACACGAGAATTTTATATATATAAGAATAAACGACATTTATTGGTGAACTACTATGGTGACACACAAGCGTATGATCCGCCTCATGTTAAGTGGTGACGAATGTTAAGTGGTGAAGCTTTGCTTTACACCAAGAACTCTAACCACCTTAGTTACAACTGAAAATAACACTACTTTAGAACCGTATTATTTGGCTGTGATTTTCTGCAAGGTTGAAATACTTTCTAAGTCGGACTGTTTTAAATATTGAGAAAGATATTTCCTGCTGTGTCCTACCCACAGATTACAGAAAGACTGTGGTCCTACCTTTGATGCGAAATCGGATCGGATTAGATGATGCCATAGGGCACAGTTATCAATATATTATATACTAGCCAACCCGTGCCCACTTCGATGGGCGTTAATTATTATTTTTGTGATGCAAATATAATAGTAAAGTTTTCATCTCACTCGCATTTCTCCTACTTGATTTACATGTATTGTTGTGTATGATATTATTTTTCACTGAATTTTTTTGTTCAATAACTATAAAATATAGCCTATGTCACTCCTGCATAGTGTAACTTTCTATTAGTGAAAGAATTTTCATGATCGGATCAGTATTTGCGAAGATTACCCCCTACAAACAAACAAAGTTAGAAACTTTACCTCTTGATAATATTAGCATAGATTAAATTTAATAGCGTATGTAAAACAACAATAAAAACATACGTAAAAATAATACGAGGTTAAAAAAAACACATACCATCAAAACATGCGTACTTCAAAAATACGACACCAGGAGACCAGCTCCTGGCAGGAGGATAGTCCTCCTCAAGCACGAAGCTGCAATGATTAACTCCTGTGCATCTGTAACAAAAAATGGAAATCTTGAACCTACATAATATGTATTTTAATTGTTCAAATTCTTCGACGAGTCGAAAGCTTAAAGTCATTTAGCGGGCGAGTAAAAGAAAAGATTAGTTATCGAATTAGAAAGATGAGTCCGTACAATTTATTTGTAAAATTTAACCTTATCACGTATATTACAAATAGAATGAAATTATTTATATCATAATTTTATTACAAAACACTGTTCTTTACTTCAACAGTACATTTATGGATTTTTAAAATAAAAATACATTCTAAGGACTTAAAAAAGCTTACCAACAAAGTCTATTTTGAATTTAAATTTCAAATGAAAACGTAAAGTGCGTTAAAATCTCTATACAACTGTAAAATAAGTAAAAAATATATCTATAATAACATGTCTCTATATTACTATAATTGTGTTTGCTCGCAAACGAAAAAAAACCGACTTCAATTACATCGACAAGTAATACAACGTAATAAGACAAAAAAATAGTCAAGTAAATACGCGCTATTAAAGATTACTCAAAAAGTTGTAATCAGTTTTCGATCTTATTTAAACAAGACTACAAGACAAGTATTAGCTTTCGATTAAAGTAAGAATCATCGAAATCGGTACACCGAGTAAAAAGTTATGCGGTATAATATAACGTAGGTCGACGAAAAAGTAGTCACGTAAATACGCATTATTAGATATAACTCTACAAGTACTTGTCCGATCTCAATTAAATTAAAATGGGACCACATGTCACGCAACACCTTTCAATTAAAACAAAATTGATCGAAATCGGTCCACCCAGTCAAAAGTTCTGAGCTAACATACATAAAAAAATTAAAAAAAACATACGTGTCGAATTGAGAACCTCCTCCTTTTTTGGAAGTCGGTTAAAAATAACGTAACATAAACCTGATTTATTAAAAAATAAATGAAATTTGAATTTCTTCGCAGAATACATTTTTCAACATCAATTCTGTGTTACGAATGAAACGTAACTTTTTTATTTCATTGGATTTTTCGTAAACAAGTTTCTTTCTAGGTCACAGCGAATTGCTTTTTGAAACTTAATTAAGTGATCTTTTTATTATTTACTAGCGACACGCTCCGGCTTCGCACGGGTGCAATGCTGATACTAAATAAAAAATAAATATTTGCAATCTAAGCGCAAAAATGTGTTTATTTACGACATCACATTAGAAAACTTTAAAACTATCAGTGTTCCTCTACTATATTATACATGTATTAACCTTTCTCTGGAATCACTCTATTTATTAAATAAAACCGCATCAAAATCCGTTGCGTGGTTTTAAAGATCTAAGCATATATACAGACAGACAGCGGGAAGAGACTTTGTTTTATAATATGTAGTGATTAACTACATTTCCTTTGCGCTTTTCCCCATGTTCATTAAATTGTGACATTATATAACCATTATTTTTTTTTATCATAACATAGGCTCTGTCGTTTTAGAGTTATTGAATAAAATGAACGCTTCTAACTCAATGACCCTAGCCCTAGTCGGATAAATCCATCGGAGTTATGAAAGCACACGTTCACAATCAAACGTTCAGATCCAACACAAATGTGTACTTTTTCAGCATCGAACTCAGAACCACTAACGTATTCAATACGGTGGCAAATAAGTATTGTCGTATAAAATAATATGGAAATTTAAAAAAAATGTGATATTAACAATTATCAGCATAGTTAGATTTCCAGGTTATAATTATTCTGCTCAAAATCTGTAGCGGCCCGTCTGGGAAAGTACCTCAACCTTACAGATGATCACAACTTAATAATAGGTACAGCTGTCGAGTAGTATATAGCCACTTGTTACGTCCGCCTGACGGCGGGGTATCAATAAAAAACACAAATAATAATAACAATGTATATTATAAAAGATTAAATAAAAAAAATAATATATAAAAAACAATCTCAAAATAAGAATTAAATAATTACAATAAAATAATTCACTACTGTCTCTAGTTAAATTAAAGAACTCTCAGGGTATAGGTTCTAAGCACAGGAAGGTTTCTTTGGCACTTTATACAATTAACCGACGTGCACTGGGGACTATTGAGTTCCTGTGGTGAGTAAGACTAGAGCTCCTGGGGAAGGATGGGGGTAGGGGGCTCTGGTGTTGCAGGTGCCTATAGGCTATGGTAACCGCTTACCATCTGGTGGACCGTAGGCTTCTCGTGAACCTATTATTTAGGATGGTAGGTATCACTTAAGTATGTAAATATGGATTAAGAAAATTTCTGAGTTAAATATAAATTATTCATGTCTCTTTTATCTATATGACGTTTATCTCAGAATAAATTACGCTAATGAGCTCTGAAAATCCTTGCTTTAGACGCTTTAAGATTATATATTAGATGAAATACTCAACATCTGCGTTTTATAACCTTGATGGGGTAAAATTAATGGTCAAAAATAAATATCCATAATTAATGATGTAAAGATTTTTTTTTATTTTTTGTTTTTTCTTAACTTTTGGGCGGGTTAAAATTTCGGAATAAAAGAGACTGCTTACCAAGTTTCAAAGGTACGAGCAATTCATTCATTCTCATAAACTTTCTTAATATAGCAAACATTATTGTTTGTTTGTTTTTACAAGCACGTTGTTTACTTCCCCAATCGAGCTGCTGCATATTTTGAACAGCATATTTCTTGTTGTGCCCTAATTCAGTTAATTGGTTAGATTCAATTTATTTTACTTTAAACCAGTAAGCGTTATATTGAGAAAAATTTGGACTACAAAAAACACGATAACCAATTTGAAAAGTATTGGAAAATGCGGATAAGATCGTGACAACCATCAATTTCTTTATGCAAAGAAATTTTGCTAACTACGAACTTAAACTTTTACGTTGGGCTAGTAGCAAAAACACGTGCATGCTTAAAAGCTGCATACGAATTACACACGAGATATCATCGCTTCATTTCCTCCCGAGGACGCGGAGTTACCGTTAAATTACAAAGTAAGGGCGTCTTTAAACGTACGAAAACTATTCATTTTTAGAGCCTGTTACACCAATTGTGGATAATATTCATTCTTTAAATAAGTTACGATTAGAATTTAATAGCAGGAGGTAGAATAGGGCATTTGGACCTGTTTCACCTCTATCAGTAATGTGAACAATAATAGGTAATATCTACATCAAAAACTTTTACATCTCTCATATTCGGTAAGTAGGTTCTTATTACCTCCAAATGGGGCTTGTAGGTGACTAATTAGCGCTCTAGGGTAATAATGTAGCTAGAAAAGCCCTACGGCGGTAAGTAATTTAAAAAAAAACACTTCTTTCTTTCAAAAAGTTCGCGTACAATGCCGTACATCTAACCATCATACTGGCAATAGACATCATGCATTCAGCCCAATGACCAAAGAGGTCGCTTTGCTATTCAGCCTTGTCTTCGTGTGAGTATACCTAATAGTCATCAATTTTTAATATCGAACGGCGAAGCTCAATTTCGATCTTGAAAAAAAAAGTTAAATAATTCTTCACTTGATTCTTTTTAATGAAAAAAGGCGGGAATAGAAAACTTTTACTTTAAATATTGTTTGTTTTTGGGATTTTTTTATAAATACGTGTTAATTGTTATTCTTGTAATGTTGGTTTTTTTCTACTTACCTCACAATCGAGATGTAAAGCAGAATAGTTAGCTCGGGTGTAAGCATCAATTGCACCCTAATATCTCGGGCTGCAATTGATGCCTTACAGCCCTTGGCTACTAATCTACTATTATTTGTTTAATATCGTCATCCGTCAATAAGCGTTATACACAACTGGTAAAACAGGACTTTGGTATTTTAAAAATGGTATAAATTTTGAGAGTTATGTATAAAAAAAATATATAAAAAATTAAACAAGGATTAAGATTTTCATTAACATTAAAATTAAAAACAATTGTATGTAAATAAATGAATGATAGATCAAATAAGCTTGTGTACTTACTATAATTTTCGTTTTTGCACTTATTATGTGCTAGAAAGTAACAATGAAAAAAAAACCTATATTCCGACAGGCGTCCTAATACATTACTATAGAAATCTAGCAATAAAATAATGTAAGAGATATAAATACTCTGTTTAACTATAACCTTACTTTAAGTAGGTACATACACTAAGTAAGTTTTAGTAAAATAAAATAATAATTGCTTTGAATTTATTTATATATTTATTACTGAACATTAAATTAATTTTATTTATATGTTATGAATATAATAATTAACAAACACACATATCGGTCTTGCCTGAAACTTCCTATTTTATTTGCTTTCATAACAAACACATTAGATACTAAGTATATATTTGTACAGTGACACAAACAGCCTCTTCGGTCAGTTCGGTTGTCTTTTTGAGAATTGCATTCAAAAACTTTTTAGTATTAAGTGCACACACGCCCTAACCCATTAAAGTTATAAGGAAATGACTAGCGTGAATACCTATGTAACAAGTTTAAATGATTAATGATTTTCACATCCGAATTTAATGAAAGCTTTTTCCGCCTTTTCTCATAATTCTACCGATTCATTATTCTATGTACATACGTTGGTATTACTTACTATATTAAAAACATGACGGTTTTTAATATTTGGATTTTTATAATATTTTTATATTTTTACCGAGTAAAAGATTTTTTTGTATAAGTATTTTCCAGAACACTCATCATTTTGCAAATTATTTAAAATTCTAATCAAAGTTAATTGAATGTCACATTGCTTATATACAAGTACCTAAATACACATACAAAACTTACTATTAATGACTACGAAATAAAATTATAGTGCTTGTCATATTGCCGGTTATATTGTTTTTATTTTTATTTTTTAAAGAATTAACCTTTAAGGAAAACAAGAATACTTAAGTTTTTTTTTCAAATTAAAGTTACCAACATAAATTTTAAAATAAATAAACTTGAATAAATATACTTAAAACTATGAAGAGTTTCTATAAGTACCAAGATAAATTTTTTTTACGTAATCTGCAAAGTATTAGCAAAATTCATTCTAACGAACATATGTACCTATGCTTAATACGACCTAAACTCCATACTCAATGAGCAAAAACAATACAGTTCGAAGTAAACAACCCATACCCTCACATCCGTGCTATTTTAATTTATAGTCTACGTAACACCTGGTTAATTTGACTGCGTCAATTTGTAATTACGTGAAAGGATGTTTATTTCACATGTCAACAGTACTGACCTACACCAATTAAAAAAAACATGATTCGATTATTAAAAGGAAGAATTCCTTTACTTGTTTTTTTATCATTTTTTTTTAATTTTTTGCTGTTATTTTTCTAACTTATGTACGTTTAGTTCATAGAATTAAATATATTGTCGAATATTATATGCCATAGAACTTAATATTTACTAGCCTTATCAAATAAATTGTAGGTTTTATACCTTTACTTTGTATGTTAACGTAAAGTTGTAGGTATTTTAAGTTTTATGAATTAATGATACGAGTATAATAAACAATCGTTTAACTCTACAATTGCGTACATATGTACATAATTATGAGTAAGTATCAGAAAGAGATAGGTATCAATTTATATTTCCCGTGTTTTTCCTGTGTTTTACTTGCTTAATATCTTTAGTTTTATTTATCTATATGTTTTCTTATGTGGAGAAAAAGTATTCGTCGTCACATTTACAGATTTTTACAATCAATTCGTATCTTTATTTCTGTATATCTTATGTATATAAAATTCTCGTGTCACAATGTTAGTTACCATACTCCTCCGAAACGGCTGGACCGATTTTTATGGAAATTTGTGTGCATATCGGGTAGGTCTGAGAATCAGCCAACATCTATTTTTCATAGCCATAAATTGATTAAGGAGGTTAATAACATATATGGCAAAACAATGTTTGCGGGATCAGCTAGTCACACTGTTCGCGACATCGCGCACCGGTACAGCGCACACGGCGGCTTGCTGCGTCGGCGTCTAGCGAGTAGCGGAGCGTGCCTACGCGCGCCCCACCGCTACTAGCTGTCACTTCTCTTGGATTCGACCCTTTTCCTCGTCTAGCCGCACCAGGCTCAACATTGTTTTGTGAATCTTCTCATTCGAATATTGTTAATTCATCAAGGTCTTAAAACATACCATTTTCTACAACTTAAATACAGTCCACTTGGAACATGCATCTATCTTTTATTTAAATTCACCAACAGATGGTCCTTCAAGGAAAAAAGAAACCTCGACCTATAGCTGCATTATTTCGAGAAATTGAAAAAACCACGCCGCACGGCCATGTTGGATTTATAAGGACAAAGAAAAAGGAACAAAAAACGATCGCCGGCCACACCTCGTGCAGCCCATTAAAAGACGTTTTTATATTTAAAGGAATAACAAGAAAACAGACATAAAGAGTGAGTTCGTTCCAATTCCTTTCTTTCCTTATATAAAAAAAAAAAAAAAAAATTTTTTTCATGTTCCCTAATTTCTTTTCACATTTTATTAACTTCAAATAAAGCAATGCAGCTATTTAATCATCATATTTAATCATTTAACAATTTATAACAGCATATAAATTTCAAATAAAGCAATGCATCTATTTGAAAACTTACTTATCTTTTCATCTAATCATTTAACAATATAAAACAGCATATAATAGTAATCCTAGCATATTTAAATCATAATTATACGTAAATTTAACAAATTTAACTGCAGTTTTTCAGCTACCTTCAAGTACCGACTCGAACATTTTAATTACAATATTAAACTTAAATTTTCAGATATTATTCATTTAAAGGTACTGCTTCATATTTAGTAACATTTTATATTAATTTCTACAATCGTCAATTGATTACAAACGTCAATATTTCTACAAACTTCAATATTTCTACAAACATCTTTTGATTTATAACCTCATGACAAATAACCTACCTACATAATTAACTTGTTCATTATAAAGTTCCGCTTTAAACAACAATTATACTTATATTTTCATATTATTCTCTGCTTTGTTATAAAAATGAGTTCTATTAAAGATTTAATTAAAAAACGTGGAGGCCTAAAAGCTAAACTTACATCTTTCGGAAATTTTTTAAATCTTGTTAAAGGTCACGAAATATTAGCAGATACACAAAAATGTGAACTTGAATGTCGTCTTAGTAAAATTAACACCACGTTTGAACAATTTGATGTATTACAGGCGGAGATTGAAACATTGTCGGAACAAGTCAATGAGGAATATAGCGAGCGTATACAATATGAGGAGCAGTATTATAGTCTCGTGGGTGTGGCGCAGGCTATGCTACATAATGCAACATCGTCAGCCCCTTCTCGAGATGGATCGGTGTCGGGAGAACAAAACGTCAACTATACTCCTAAATTTAATTTACCGGTCATCAATGTACCACAGTTCGGCGGTGACTACCAGGATTGGTTGGAATTTCGAGATACGTATCTTTCAATTATTCATACCAATAATAACATTTCACAGGTACATAAATTTCATTATTTACGTGCTGCGTTAAAAGGTAGTGCATCTTTAATTATACAAAGTCTAGATATAACAGCAAACAACTACCCAATAGCGTGGCAACTATTAACAGATAGGTACGACAACACACGTCTTTTAATTAATAACCACTTACAAGCTTTGTTTAAAACTAATCACATTACTTCTGAATCGAGTTCCGAGATTAGGAATCTAATTGATGTATTGAATAAAAATTTAAGAGCACTTGGAGCACTTGGTGAACCAGTTGATCACTGGGACACACTTATTATTTACATGATGTCGAAAAAATTAGATTCCGTTACAAATCGAAAATGGGAGGAATACAAAAGCAGCACAAATTGTAATTCACCAAGTCTTGAACAATTTAAACAGTTTTTAAATAATAGGTGTGATTTGTTAGATACATTATATACTGAACAATCGCAAAATTTAAATTTCATTAATAAAAATCAATCAAACTTATCGAATAATAACAAAAATTTATACTTTAAAAAAGATTTAGTAACAAGTAATGATAAATTTAATAACTATAAGAAAAATATTTCATGCCCCATGTGTTCACAAACTCATTATTTGTTTTCATGTCCATCATTTATTAAACTTGATATCGATGCACGAATAAAAAAGGCCACGGAAAGCAGAATATGCATCAACTGCTTACGTCCAGGTCATAATCGAAATCGGTGTAGACTTTCAAATTGTAAATATTGTAATCTTAAACATAACACTCTTTTGCACAAAGATGGTTTCAAAAAAGAGTCATCATCATCATCTTCTAATGTAGCCCTTACAACAAATGTAACATCATCTCCTTATAGCTCTTGTGTCATATTATCCACAGCTTTGGTGCGCGTGAAAGACAAAGACGGCTACTTTCATACAGCAAGAATGTTATTAGACAATGGGAGTACTTGCAACTTCATTACAGAGGAGCTGTGTCACAGGCTTGGTTTGGTAAGACGTAACACTGACTCCATTATTTCTACAATAAATAGTCATACAACAAATGCCGTAGAGACATGTGAACTAGCATTTGAGTCTTGTTTTGGTGATTACAGTACAAATATCAATTGTTATATTTTGCCAAAAATCACAAACGCTCTTCCTAGTTCTTACGTAAACATTATGCATCTACCTATTCCCCCAGAAATTAAATTAGCTGACCCTACATTCAACATACCTTCTTCAATTGACATTTTAGTAGGGGCAGAAATATTTTGGGCAGTATTAAATTCAGAAACCTGTAACATTGGTTCATCATATCCTAAATTACATTCTTCTAAACTAGGATGGCTTCTGTCCGGTTGCATTTATAATGACTATATACAAAATAATAATGTCTGTTATCATACTTTTAATCATGAATTAGATCAAACTTTAACAAAATTTTGGGAGTTAGATTCTATTTCTTCTCAATATTCATTTTCTAATGAAGAAAAAGCTTGTGAGGATATGTTTCAAAATTATACTTATCGCACTTCAACTGGTCAATTCGTAGTTACTATACCATTAAAGAGCTCACCGGACAGCTTAGGAGATTCATACGCTTTAGCTAAACGACGATTTCTTGCACTTGAAAATAGATTTAAACGAGATAGTAAATTTAAACATGACTATGATGAATTCATTAGAGAATACATTAATCTCGGCCACATGACGTTAAATTTACCTAATTCACACATGGCCAATAAACATAATTATTACTTGCCACATCATGGAGTAATTAGAGAGTCAAGTACAACATCAAAATTGCGCGTTGTTTTTGACGCATCTGCCGTTACGACGTCTGGTAAGAGCTTTAATGATATACAAATGATAGGCCCTAGAACTCAAGATGATCTTTTTTCTATTTTGTTACGATTCCGTGAACATAAATACGCGGTAACTGGGGACGTAGAAAAGATGTATAGGGCTGTATTAGTGCATGAATCACAACGCTCTTTACAACAAATTATATACAGATTTAATTCAAATGAACCTTTTAAAACATACACACTTAATACTGTTACATATGGTACCTCATCAGCTCCCTATTTAGCCACAAAATGTCTGGTATCTCTTGCTAATGAAACATCAAATTTAAATGCCCAGCGCTCTATTAAACGTGATTTTTACATCGATGATTTTTTAGGAGGTGCGAACTCCATAGAATCAGCTATTGAACTAGCTAAGGATATAAAATGTACTTTAGAATCCGCAAAGTTTAACTTAAGAAAGTGGCAATCAAATAGTCGAGTAATTTTAGAAAGCTTAAATTTTAGTAATGATTGTACAAATAAAAAATTAAATTTAGATTCTTCACCTTCTAAAACATTAGGATTATACTGGGATACTTTAGTTGATACTTTTTATTTTTCAATAAACAATTCTTTTGAACATAAATATACAAAACGTAACATTCTTTCATTTATCAGTCAAGTCTTTGACCCTTTAGGCTTAGTGGGCCCTTGTATATTACAGGCAAAAATTTTACTACAACACTTATGGTTGCAAAAGTGTGGATGGGATGATGAAGTACCACCTAAAATCAAACACGAATTTACTAACATAATCAGTTGTCTCTCTCATCTAAATTCAATACGCATACCACGTTGGACTTTACAAGATAATCCCCAAGTAGTGCAACTACACGTATTCACAGACGCCTCAGAACGTGGTTATGGTGCGTGTGTTTATGTAAGAACTATCTCTACCAGTGGCTTAATTCATGTTTGCCTTTTGACATCAAAAAATAAAGTGTCGCCTTTAAAACCTACAACTATACCTCGATTAGAGTTATGCGGCGCTTTATTAGGCACGAGACTCTATAAAAAAGTTGTAACATCCTTAACGATAGAGTTTAATGATTGCTACTTTTGGTGCGACTCTACAATAGTTTTGGGCCGGCTCTCGACGGAGTCAGGTTCCCTTAAGCAGTTTGTAAGAAACAGAGTCAATGAGATAAAAGAGACCACAAGTTGTGTGAAATGGAGTTATGTGCAGTCGAAACTAAACCCTGCTGACTTAGCTTCTCGGGGGGTGAATGCTGACTTCCTCAGCGCTTCCGCACTTTGGTGGAGAGGCCCTGACTTTCTACATACATCAGAATTTTGTATTCCTTCTACTCCAAATTTTGATAGCATTTCACTTCCAGAGCTTACGCATCACATACATAATAATAATTCATCAATAAATAATAAAAATTCATTACATCAATTAGTTCATCAAACATCAAATTTTAAAAAATTAATAAGAATATTAGCATACATTCATAGATTCATTTTTAATTGTCGAAATAAATTGAAAAAACATAATAATTTTTTATCTTCGTCAGAATTACAAATGGCACAAAAACATATTCTCAGTTATTCTCAGCAGGAAATGTTCCCTGAAGAATATTCATTACTCATGGCTTCCAAACCAATACCAAAGGGTAGTCGGTTACGAGCACTTACACCTTTCTTAGACTCAGATAATTTAATACGAGTTGGTGGAAGATTAAAAAATTCATTTTACACATACGACATTAAGCATCCTATAGTATTGTGCTCAAAACATCATTTAACAAAAATCATTTTTGAATGTAAGCATAAAGAATTATTTCATGGTGGCGCTCAGTTAATTTTATCCAATATAAGAAATCATTTTTGGCCATTGGGTGGCAGAAATTTAGCAAAATCAGTTGTTCATGCTTGCATTCGATGTACAAGACATAATGCAAAATCACCACAACCCATTATGGGTAACTTGCCAGCGGAAAGAACGTATCTTGAATTTCCTTTTCTAAACACAGGAGTCGATTACGCTGGTCCAATTTTAATAGCTGACCGAAAGGGACGCGGTTGTAAATTACATAAGTCTTATATTTGTGTTTTCATTTGTTTTGCAGTCAAGGCCGTGCATTTAGAGCTTGTGACAGATCTTAGCAAGGAGGCTTTTTTGGCTGCCTTCAATCGTTTCATATCGAGAAGGGGTAAACCTCAAAACATGTATTCCGACAATGGTACAACCTTCGTAGGAGCATGTAATGAACTTAAGCGTTTTTTGAAATCTAATAATCCTTATATACAGACTAGTTTGGCTGAACTTAATATTAATTTTAATTTTATACCACCATATTCGCCTCACTTCGGGGGTATTTGGGAGGCTGCAGTTAAATCTGTTAAGACTCTTTTGTATCGTACTTTAAATTTAACACATCTCGTTTATGAGGAACTTTCAACATGTTTATATCAAATAGAAGCTATCCTTAATTCAAGACCTCTTACGCCTTTGTCTACCGACCCTCTAGACCTTACCTTTTTAACACCAGCCCATTTCCTTATTGGACGACCACTCTTGTCTGTTCCGTACCCCCCACTTCAAGATGTGAACATTAATAGACTTCAACGCTTTCACAGAATAGAGAAGCTCAGACAGCATTTTTGGAGCCGCTATACACATGAATATATACATCAACTTCAACAGAAACAAAAATGGCACGCATCTTCTGGTAAACTAGAAATTGGAGACATAGTCCTGATCAGGGATGCCAGTGCACCACCGTTGCTTTGGTCTATGGGAAAAGTAATAAAGCTGATGAAGGGCAGCGACGGAGTTTGCAGAGTTGCCGAAGTACAAACAAAGAGAGGCCCTATAATTAGAAGCTTTAACAATCTCTGTCCTCTTCCAGTGAAACATTCTTGAAGATCATAAATCTTCAAGGCCCGGGAGTATGTTCGCGACATCGCGCACCGGTACAGCGCACACGGCGGCTTGCTGCGTCGGCGTCTAGCGAGTAGCGGAGCGTGCCTACGCGCGCCCCACCGCTACTAGCTGTCACTTCTCTTGGATTCGACCCTTTTCCTCGTCTAGCCGCACCAGGCTCAACATTGTTTGTGAATCTTCTCATTCAAATATTGTTAATTCATCAAGGTCTTAAAACATACCATTTTCTACAACTTGAATACAGTCCACTTGGAACATGCATCTATCTTTTATTTAAATTCACCAACACACACTTTAAAATTTTCGAATTATAAATACCTTATCGTTATTTTATATAAAACAATTTAAATTATCACCCGCAATACCCTCCCCTTCTGACAGAAACGATTATTTTTATTACCAGTAAATTACACATTGTTTATTCACAATCAATATAAATTATCGGTCAATAAAATTTATGTTAATGTAAGCAGAACAAAAATGCCGAATTTAAAGTAACGTTATTATGCGCACGCGTGCGATCAACGGAAAACGGTGCTTAGTACATCCGGAAGTTCGTTACTATGACACGTGACGTCACTTCCTAAATTGCCCCTCACCTGCAAGCATGGCGAATATGTATTATCCAAATAAGTATGACGATGCAGTGTTCAAAAGTCTTTAGGGGATATCAAAATCATTTTATATGGACAGGTACTTAACTTTTAAAACACTTTATACAATTGTATTGACCAAAATAAATTACTTTTACAGTTATTTGGCGTTATTGGTACCACCCCAATCTTATAATTGTAATATAAATACTTCATATATTTTGAGGATGTCGAAAACAAGGCAGACTGTCCTGAAAAAAAAATGGCGTTTGAATAAACAAATCATTCCTCTTCATAAATTTTAAATAATTTAATTAAAACAAAATATGCCATATACAATAACAATAAAAAGCTTGGCTTGAGAAGCGGCTGAAAAAGCTAAAGCAGGCAAATACAGGGGTCTAGGCTCCGAATATGATTTTGTCCCATTCGGTGTCGAGACCCTTGGTCCGTGGGGTCCTAGCGCCTTAAGGCTTTTTAAGGAAATAGCTAAAAGGTTAGTCGACATCACAGGAGACCGAAGGGCTGGCAGCTAACTCGGACAAAGAATTAGTCTAGCCATCCAAAGGGGGAACGCTGCCAGTATCTTCGGAACCTTGCCTAAAGGGACTCCTTTACTTTACTGAGGTAGGGCACAGCAGGAAATTTCCTGCTCAAAAATAGAGCAGCCCGACTGGGGTATTATTACCTCGACCTTACAGAAGACTATAGCTAAATAACACTGCTTTCAAGCAGTCTTGTGTTCCTGTTGGTGAGTAAGGTGACCAGAGCTCCTGAGGGGGGGAATTCGGGGTAGGGTCGGCAACGCGCTTGCAATACTTCTCGTGTTGCAGGTGTCTATAGGCTACGGTAATTGCTTACCATCAGGTGAGCCGTGCGCTTGTTTGCCGACTTAGTGATATAAAAAAAAACTCCTTTTATTAATATATTTTAGTTATTTTATAACATTTTTTAAGGTTTTTAGTTTTAGTTTCATTTTTTAGTATAATATTTCTATAATTAGTTGTAATTCAATTTAGGGGGAAGTCCCGTAACGCCGGACGGCACCTACCGCCGGACAGTCGTACTATCCAAGCAAGTATAATCCTGTTCGATTCGAAATACTTGTGAAAGGGACGCGGGGGGTACATAGCTACAGGATCACGCGCTGCAGCTCTTCCGTGACGCGCAAGGCTGCAGCAGGAGAGGGTGTGTGTTGTTTTTGGCGGGAACGCGCGGCATCACGTAAGATCGACGTAAGTAGTTCTGGCACATTTATGCATTTATATTTTAATGGTAGTTGATAATTGAAGTAGCATTTGATTGTTATCGGTAAAACGATAGAATTTTGTTTGATTTTTGAAACCATTTCAGTAGGTACTACCTAATGTACGATATTGTCTGTCCCTTAGTACCGGACACTGTCGTCCCCTAGCACCGGACAGTGATTTTTTATTTATTTCTTGTAACAGTTTACGTTATTTAATTAATTAATTTAATTTTCTTTTAAGGTATAGACAAAAGAAGAGAAACGAAATGGAAGATAAGAAAAAGAAAGGATCGTGGGAGCCACAGAGCTTGCAAACAGCTATTGACAAGGTTTTGTCCAAGGAAATGAGTGTAATATATCGAAGACTGGATCCAATGCTCATCGTGTCTTGGGTGGACACATGAAGCATGTGCAAACTTTCCAGAGTGTGAAGATGGCTACATACGCGATCGATGCAGACTCTTCTGAAATGTCCGGTGCTATGGGTATGGCAAAAGCACCCGTCCGGTACTAGGTGCCACATTTTTAAATTATATTTTTTGCTACCAAACTTTGATTAATGGTATTAATTATATTTTGAGCAGAGGTTGTTTTTTTTTAATTTTATTTTATTTCTATCTTTGTTAGCTACTGTAAGTCATAAATAAATATACATTCCAGAAAATATTTTTTATTTTATTCATAAAAAACCTTAGGTGTCCGCCACTAGGGGACTTCCCCCTAATGGTTACTTATTTCTTTCTGTAATATTATATATTACATTACATGTTACAATAATAACAATAAAATATTTTCTTATCACTGATATTTACATAACTCCTATATCACCTAAATTTTAAACTAAATATACAAATATTCTCAAATTTTAGAGAATAGTAACAAACTTTATTTATATATACTTACAAAATTTAGGTGACCTAAAATCTGTTTCGGCTCGAAATAAACTATGAAAAAAATCATTCGTGTCTTCTATTCACAACAATGTAGGTCAACAATAAAATTCTCTTAATCCGCATAAGTTCGAAGCAAGAACAGAAATATTATTAAGAGAGCAATTTGGAGGTTATTTCGAGTCCCATTCAGAGTACCACAAGTAACTCTTTAGCATATTCACCTTGACTTTTCCATTGAAAAAGTCAAGTGTCTCTATTTCTGTAAGACTTTTGTATATGGAATACGAATACATTTCAAAAAAATTCTTAATATGTAATCTTAGTGAAGATGTTCTTCGTTGTCTTATGTAGGTACATGTATGTTCATGGTATAGAGACAGTATTATTATAAAATTCGCCCTTTACATTTTTTCATACTTAAATGTTGTTTCATACTTCTATGTTATGAGTCCAATCGCAGTAATATTAGTATTATACCTCTTGGCTTAGCCAACGATTCGAGGAATTTTCGAGAAGATTAAAAAAAACTACCATTATAATGGGCATGACGACAGTATCAAAAAATCGTCAATTTAATGATCTTAGGGGAACACTCATATTAAAAAAATTCAAAATACTGGTTTAGTTTTATGTAAAATAATAAGGTTATTGTGATTTTCAATAAAATAAAACATTAAAATACTGCCATCGGCCATTTTGATTGAAACACAAATTACAGCACATGACGTCTCACTATAAAACGTTAGGCGCGTTCCACTTAAGACCCACAATTTTGACCGCTGAAAACCACTCAGTAGTATAGTCGATAAGTTGAAAATGGTCGAAAATAGAGATACTGCTCTTAAAATTATGTGTGATAGCTCATTTTATTCGGAATGACGCCTAGAATTTTTTTTTAAAAGCGTATTTTAGCACATAAAAATTGTTTTCAGTTTTCACTTTTCAGCGGCCTTAGGTGGAACGCGACTTGGATATAGCGTGACGTCAGAGTATGATCAGAGCCGACGCCATGACACCTGCTGCCGTTTTGTCGCGCTAATTGAAAACATATTAGAAAAATAGTTTTAAACCACCTTAAACTTAAGTTTATTACCGAAATATAGGTATTTTCGTAAATAGTAAACGTGTACCCACATTATAGAAGAGGTTTTCAAAATCTTTCGTCATGCCCATTCAAATAGTCTGTGGAAAAAACGCGTCTCGAATATGGCTATTAATACAAACTAACTTGTTCTATCGATTTCTGAAAAAAAAGGAACGTTACAGTTACATACAGTCTAAAATACACGGTATTAACGATTAAGTTCATCAGAAAAATCCGAAAACAGAATACTTCAAAACGCTATACCTAGCTGAAAGTAGCTTTATGCGCTTTAAACTCCACGATGAACCTGCAGCACAGCTGATAAGAACCTAAAGATGAGCGTATAGCAAAGCACAATGTAATAAACTGACACACGCTGCACATGTAAGCTGACAAAAGTAATAGTTAAGCCTAACCTGCCAACTGACATGCTAACCCTGTTTAAAAACAATAACTTTTAATTCTTTAAAAATAAATCCACTTATTATATTATAATAGACAAAAATAGAAAAAAGGGTATTTACACTTTTTCAGACAAGGATTGACTTGGTTTAACCAAGTCATGGTTAGCTTGCTTGGTTGGCTAAAAAGTCTTAAGCTTCGGGCAAAGTCTTTATAGTGTTTATTGAAGAAGAAGAGGTTTTTGTTTAACCTTTGATAGACTTAACATTTTGGCTTCTTTATAGGTAAACTTGTCGTTGTTGCCATACGATTAGCCTAAGGCCGCTTTGTGCATTTTGCATGCATCGCAAATCACCAGAGATTGCGTTCTCGGTGAATACACCAGCCGTGTTTATATGAAAGTAACAACCCTTTCACGTCATCATTTTGCGGAGTTTCCTTTAAATGAGCGCGTGTGACTAACCTATATACGTTTGTTTTCAACTGTGTCCTGGTATTCCTCTAGATTTTCGTATTAAATAGATATTCGCGAGCGAAGACGATGTTTATAAAACTATGTTATCTAATCATTAAGACAGTTTGTAAATGTCCAATGCAAACTGCTTTATTCAAATCAGGAGATGAGGTGGAGTGGTCTTAATTCACCGAGCGACACATGTTTACGGATTGTACATGCTTAAGATAATGTTTTCCAAAACTTTTGCTCTTTACCGGCAAAAATAGCACTTATTTTAAATACAAATTAACAATTATATAATTTAACGATATGAACTAAATGCAATCCCCAAAATCTGTCTTGTATTCTTGCGTTTTATCTTCTCTACCATTTGAGCTCTACGTTATACAGTATACTAGATATTTTCCGAACAAGAAGACATACATTTCTCGAAAAAGCACCCTTAGAAGAATTTTCTATCTCCGTTATCTTCTTTAGTATATCGATTTTTGTTTCGAAGATCGCCATGATAGACGCGCTTTGTCTTTACAAATTCCTCAAGGAAGCAAACAAAAGGATACTATCTAGCAATAGCCCTAAGGCACAGGAACCAAAAAACTGTTTTTATACTGTATACTTACAAACATTAATTCAATTAATTATGACATTTATACTTTATATAAAAACAAATTGGGCCCCGCGGATTCACTAGCGTTTGTTTGACAATAGCCTTTTGCGGAATGGGCTATCAAACAAACAAACTTTTTAGCTTTCTTATGTTAGTACAGATTTATAAATTTGCTCGCAAAAATTGTCGTATTTAATAAAAATTGTTTGGTTATTTAATATCTATCTGGGCTGTAGGTACTCGCGCGCGTTAAACACGCTTTTCCCGCGTAAATCCCGATTTTGCAAGAATTTCGAAATGACAAGTTGGCTATACATATGTTGCCCCACATCCTCTTCTATCTTCTAGTGAAAGTCCCGTAAAAATCGGTTGAACCGTTCCAAAGATTACCCCCGACGAACAGAAAAATAGACAGACAGAGACAAAAATTTTAAAATCGTGTGTTTGTGTTTTATTATTGTGTAATAAGCTATATGCAAATGAAAAACAGTTATTTTGAAATCGCAGACAGACTTCAATTTTATTTATATGTAATAGATGTATATATGTAGATATATACCACAAACCAATTGTTGCACCATTCTTTAAAATATACACACTACATGAACGTACATATTATGTTAAAGATATTATCAAAGTAACGAGTATATTTATGTCTCGGTAACTTGGGGGGTGAACTTTTATCAATATTGGCGATCTTCCAATCGTGACACGAAACCGGATGTGCGCGAATTTTGAGCCTTGGGACATTTTTAATGCAATGTTTCACTTTCATATATAAATATATGAGTGACTGAAATAACGATTGAAAACTTTGAAGAAACGTTTGAAGACAACTAGGCGTAGTGATAACTGCAACTGAGAGCTGACGAATGGGTCGCGAGTTCAATTCCCGCTTATAATATTTTTTGTATATGCCATAAATTTATTTATTGTGATTTGTGGCCTGGGCGTTCATGTTTGTTTTATGTGTGTTTTCGATACCTCGAAACCTAATTCTCAAGTTATCAGTGGCCGTTGATTGTGACATTTTTGCACGATTATTCAAACAGTCTTTAGTTTTTTAACAGTGTCTAATTTTAGTAAAGACTGCTTATTTGTGAACTTGCATTGCAGGTATAACTATCGCTATCACATATATATGCTAAACATCCACACAATGTATAAAATATTCATACAAATACAAATATCCATCCCGAGTGGGAATCGAATCCGCAAACCGTCGGTGGTTTAGGTGACTATACTATACTCGCACCACTTCATCAAAGCGATTGTACCAAGGTAACATAATAATGAAAATGTGATTGAAATTCTTGCCCCTACCGCAACAAATAATCTCCTTAATGGTCCTATATACCTACTAATAAAAACAAAAACCAAGAGCTTTAACATGGCTATTGTATAAATCTTTGTGACATTTATGCCATTGCTAAACTGAATGCGTACTTAGCTTAGTTCCAAAACGTCAAAACCATTATATTACTATCTTTTAAGCTTGTAAAAAGCAAGGTTATTGTGATTTATCAAATTTTCGATATAGTGCAGCTTCATTTAGCGTATTTGATTGAAAATTTGACAAAAACTATGTCCAACAATAAACTTTTAGGTATAAATAAGTATTTATCAAATAGGATCTAAATCCTACTACTTAAACCACAGGAACGTATAAATAAGGACGAGACACATTTTTTCCAAATTCCTTTAATTTTAATAAAAAATTTAGTAATTTTTAGTGACTTTTACAGAGTTTATTTAATTCGTATTATTTTCTTTTTTGTTTTAAGTTCTTTAACTAAGTTTATTTTTATAGTTTTTTTTGTTTAGTTTATTTCATTACAATACAAAATAAAGTTAACTTTAGCGCAATCTATATCTATTTGGAGACGCACCCCGTTTGACCGAGGCATTACATGACGACCTTAAATTAACAAAAATTGCTTGAGATACACTTATTACAGAAATCCATTATATTAAACAACGTAAACAAACCACTAAAATATGTACATAATAGGTACATATAGATCAAAATCGAAATAACAAAGTGGGTTAATTTATCTATTCATAATTCAAGTAGAATGAATAAAAATAAGTAAGTAACAACGTTTCGTTCTGTGTTATTTCATTTCATAATGAAATTTAGTACAGATTTCAATTACAATATATAATTATGTACCTACTTGATAACTCTGATCGCGATCGCGGGTTCGATTCCCGCTCGGAGTAGATATTTGTGTTTATACAAATATTTATAGGTGTTTGTGCAGTCCTTGTGGGTCTCCTAACCGTGCCTCGGAGAGCACGTTAAGCTGTCGGTCCCGGTTGTTATAATGAACACCTGATAGCGATCGTTACTCATAGTAGGAATATATCCGCCAACCCGCTTTGGAGCAGCGTGGTGGATTAAACTCTGATCCTTCTCCTACATGGCGAAAGGCTCCTACAGGCTGAAGCGTAGTGTTGAAGCGTAATTTAACTTTCCCAAAAACTATAAATAGTTTTACTTACAAGGGACATAATCGATGTCATTTTGAGATTTCCGATACTTCGAGGACCGTGACATTCAATTCCATTTTGTAAGTCATTATTGTGGAGTTAAATATACAAAACAAAAATTTATAATACTCGTATATGTCGCAGATCAGAAGTAGGTAGGAGAAGAATGGACGGATGACCGAACTGGTTTATTAACAATGTAAGTTTAACACAAGATAGTTCTAACTATTTAATATTCAATGGACTCACCGAGCGGGTACCGGATCTATCGCGTGGCGGAGAGACAACTCAGAGGCAGTGCCCGGGAGTTGCGACCCGAGTCTAGGTTTAAGGCGGCGCCGCCTTTAAAATGCGCATTAACGCTCGCCTTCACTGTCCGAGTTGCCCACAATATAATGTAACAATTAATTCGTGTACACAAACTAACCCTTACAAGAGTCGAGGTTAAGCTACTAGCAGGATACACAAGTGCACTGCGCCACGCCAGAGCCAAGACTGTTCTAGCTGCGGTTGCATCGGTCTTTTATACACGGCAGAATGTCTCGAATAATAGAGGGTACCTACAAGTCAGAATAACTCAAATAATAGAATGAGTGAGGGTAGACGAATAACGTATGTACCGACATTAATAACTATCTGCATTGACTCTCCGACACGGCCATTCTGACAAGTCACACGTCCCCGTGTGATGCCGTAAAAAGCAAAAAGGTACTGCGATATCAAAGTCTCGTCTCGGCCTATCCTGACCCACACTTAACCAAGGATAAAGCGATAGTACAACCACGTTTTGTTGACACACCATACAACCATACGCGAATCTACCATTAAATCAAAATTGACCAATCCTTTTGGTATAAACATGACTCCATTATTGCTTTCCACATATTAGTCGCCACTGTCACCTAAATCGAGTGACAGCAGCTCATGCCACCTGTCACCTAAATCGAGCGACAGTAGCTCATGCCACCTCCATCGAGTGACGATAACCACTAAGTCGCCACTGTCACCTAAATCGAGCGACAGCAGCTCATGCCACCTCCATCGAGTAACGATAACCAACCAAAAGAGTCGCTACTGTCACCTAAATCGAGCGACAGTAGCTCATGCCACCTCCATCGAGTGACGATAACCACATGTATTGCCTCCATCGAGCAATACAATCAAAACATGTTTCCATGCCACCTCCATCGAGTGACGAGATTGCCTCCATCGAGCAATACAACCAAAACATGTTTCTCATGCCACCTCCATCGAGTGACGATAATGCCTCCATTGAGCAATACAATCAAAACATGTTTCCATGCCACCTCCATCGAGTGACAAGATTGCCTCCATCGAGCAATACAACCAAAACATGTTTCTCATGCCACCTCCATCGAGTGACGATATTGCTTCCATTGAGCAATTCAATCAAAACATATTTCCATGTCACTTCCATCGAGTGACGATATTGCCTCCATCGAGCAATACAACCAAAACATGTTTCTCATGCCACCTCCATCGAGTGACGATATTGCTTCCATTGAGCAATTCAATCAAAACATATTTCCATGTCACTTCCATCGAGTGACGATATTGCCTCCATCGAGCAATACAACTAAAACATGTTTCCACGCCACCTCCATCGAGTGACGATAACCACTAGAGTCGCCACTGTCACCTAAATCGAGCGACAGCAGCTCATGTCACCTCCATCGAGTGACTATAACCAACTAAAAGAGTCGCTACTGTCACCTAAATCGAGCGACAGTAGCTCATGGCCCGACTGCCTCAGCAGCTAGTGACAACTACTATTGCCACACATATTGTCATCACCTCATGTGATACAACCAACATATATCGTCATCACCTATTGTGATACGACCAAATTAGCATCAACAACATTAAACAAATCTAATTCAGCAGCTACATCAGTAAGAGGAATCCTTCGTAAACGATCGTGAACATACCTATAGGTTCTATTATTATTTCAAGAACTTTACAATAATCTGAATCATAAATGTCGTTAAACCAATTATAACTAGTCACTTCACATAATTACCACAGCCATGTACCATCGACGTCATCACAACCAAAACTAGACCGTACGTCTACAACAAGTTACAACCAAAAATCCTCGATTAAAGACCTCTAACACCACGGCTCTCTAGACGAAGAGCAATCACAGTACATGTGTCAGTCACGTACTTCTCAGTACACATATCCACCGAATGGATCGCCCGTGTCAGTCACCCCTGCGACTACACGCTACGCTCTCAACAGACCAGACCACGACCTCCGCCAGAGTTAAACGCACGCCGCGCACCCTGGACTCTTTGGTTGCCCCAAGAGACAATTCTACCGGGCTACGACTACGAATAACTATACTGGTCCGGTTGGACACATTACGGTCGATAGAGTCATTCACTCGAGTCTTTCCATCGACTTAAACTTGAACATCATCATTATCAACAAGATCATAAACTTCATCAACATCGTCTGGTACATGACGTGTTAGCATTTTCTTTAACCTTTCGTGAGCAAATTTGTAGGTACTTTTACAATTTAAAGCTTTAAGGGTATACCGATTACCTTCGAGAACTTCTATTACGCGAAAAGGGCCTCGATATTTCGGATCAAGTTTTATTTGATTACGCTCCTCATTTTGTAACAAAACAAATTTTAACAGTCGTTGTAAACGACTACCGTAATGGGCCCATGATTGTACCAAGGTGTTATCAATTAACTCTCTGTAATTTAAACGTCCTTAAAGAGAACAACTAAAGAAACTTTGAAACAGTTTGAATAAATCAATCAAATGTAGAAAAAGACTGAAAACCCTCAATGAAATACTTATTTCTCACTTCAAACCTACAGTTATCCATTCACGATACACACTTTTAAGTTTGTAACTACATTGGATAAGCTATCACACCTATTCACTTACACATTACAACAATCCCGCCAAAAGCGGCGACCGACCTATCAGAAAACCAGCATTAACTATTCGGAAGATTGCGTCTCTAACTTTACGCTCCCTCGGCACTTCAACATATTACAATAGTTAAAATATCGTGTAAAACACAAAAATACTCTTTACAGAGGGTAATCGGAAATACTCAAACTAAGACGATATTAACACTTTATCACCAACAAGTGGGTAACCACAAAAACTTAACAAACAACCTAAATACTACAACTACGCTCGCGTCATTGAATATTTTAACTTTGAACTTAGTCTGTTCCTCAGTCATACCAAGTAAACGTTTATGAAGAGACAGGTTACTACTACTATTAAATCGCTTTAAATGATGACGACTCGACTTGCGCTTCGATCGCACGATAATTCAACGTGACTACGCGAACGCGATTCTCGTGGGATCGTGAAATAAATTACTCACAATAGTAACAGTCTTAGTGGGCACGAGAACAGTATCCCACTTCTGATGTCGCAGATCAGAAGTAGGTAGGAGAAGAATGGACGGATGACCGAACTGGTTTATTAACAATGTAAGTTTAACACAAGATAGTTCTAACTATTTAATATTCAATGGACTCACCGAGCGGGTACCGGATCTATCGCGTGGCGGAGAGACAACTCAGAGGCAGTGCCCGGGAGTTGCGACCCGAGTCTAGGTTTAAGGCGGCGCCGCCTTTAAAATGCGCATTAACGCTCGCCTTCACTGTCCGAGTTGCCCACAATATAATGTAACAATTAATTCGTGTACACAAACTAACCCTTACAAGAGTCGAGGTTAAGCTACTAGCAGGATACACAAGTGCACTGCGCCACGCCAGAGCCAAGACTGTTCTAGCTGCGGTTGCATCGGTCTTTTATACACGGCAGAATGTCTCGAATAATAGAGGGTACCTACAAGTCAGAATAACTCAAATAATAGAATGAGTGAGGGTAGACGAATAACGTATGTACCGACATTAATAACTATCTGCATTGACTCTCCGACATATATTTAAGTACCTAGTAATAAAAAATTCAATAGTTGTCTGAAGTTCCTTAACAGTTACTTAGTTGTCCTAACTTAAATCTGGCTGGCTCGGATCCAGCTGGATTCCGAAACAAGTGCGGCAATGTAGAACACGCTTAATTTACTTGTATACTAAATTATTGGGTTAGACTTTTAAAATTACACTAAATTGTTCATGTTGAACGTCCAATGCAATGGAAGAGAAGTTTCGTAGCAACGTTTCTGTGTATTCCAGTACTAGCAGGTATAAATGTTGGTATGTGTTGGTACATAATTATAAGTTGCCACTTTGTGGAATATCTACTTATAACTTTATGTGTTATAAGTAGGTATATTGTAAAAGTGTGTTGTGGATCTTCCGATGAGACGTAGATGATCAACTACCAAATCCGAAACTATAGGACACCGAAGAACACGTAAAGAATTCTAGTAATTGATTTTGATAAGAGATGAAACGACATCACTTAATTATAGTAGCTTTAAAATTATCGTAGCTGGCACTTCTAGCGTTTTTTTTTTTTCTTTACGTAAACACAATGTGTTGTATTCGAGCTTTATCTGCTATCTGTTTGGTTTTCAATATAAAGAGAAA
Organism: Melitaea athalia; assembly: GCA_905220545.2. Taxonomy (NCBI): domain Eukaryota; kingdom Metazoa; phylum Arthropoda; class Insecta; order Lepidoptera; family Nymphalidae; genus Melitaea; species Melitaea athalia. Next base: position 5,012,690 of record HG992179.1, read on the forward strand.
TATCTAAAAAAAAATACGAAAATACATCACAACGGCGTACTATGTAGGTAGAGTAGGTACTGTTTCATAATTCTTTTTATGAAATAAAATAATATTAAAATTAAATGTCAAATTTATTTCTAACTATGTTAGTACATTTTTGACCATTTTTTTTAAAAACAAGAAGTATAAAAAAGCTTTATTAATGAAGCTATTACAATGCTTAAACATATTAGTCTGCGGTTTCAACATTTATAAAGCATTATCTGACCTTGGCCTGAACAATACAAAGCTTACCGATATCATTAGCATTCACGAAAAACACGCGAAGAAACAATTAGGAGAATTAAATGTCAAATCTTTCCCTAGATACTAGAATACCCAGTTCTAATTAGTTTTTTTTTATATAAACCATAAGGATCAACCTAAGATATATGATAACAAAATCTTCTGAATTTTCAACTAATTAAAATCTAAAATATGCAAGTTATGTGAATTTAAGCCTTTACAATTATTGATGCATTGACAATCCCTATTGGTGAATCTCCTTTCCTACTCCCCATTATTGGAGTAATTGTAGTATGTTTAAATTATTAAGGTCTGTCATCAATTAATTAGGTAACCATTAAGCTACCAAACATTTTATTTAAATGGTTAAAAGGGGCTTAACCAGATGGTTAAGAGGGACCTAATAGACAAACATTTCTCAGCAGTTTAGTTGACGGTCGTCTGGGGTAAGACTTTTACAACACATTTGTGTCATAATAATTATGTAAATAATTGAAAGTAGTAATATGCAACTTCTGTCTTCAAAAATAAAAGTACGTACTAATTATTTATTTATATTTTTAACTATCACACACGGTCGTCTGTTCCTATGGTAAGCAACTTAGGTAACCCTTGCGTTGTAGGTAACAGCTGACTGCTATAGCTAAATATTTGTTTGTGATAAATATACATAGGAATAGTACCTACATATATATAAATAAACTAGCCGACCCGTGCCCACTTCGTTGGGCGTTATAATCTATTTCACATAAGAAGGGTACGGTGAAATTTGATATGTTCCAATACACTCTCACTATTTTCAGCAAATCAGATAAATATAAATGTTTTAAAATCACCAATTAATTTCTAAGGCAAATAATAATGCTTGATTAGATTGAATTGTTGACACGGCACGTCAGAGGGCGCAGGTTCAAATCCTGCTGATTTAAAATCTTTATATATTTTACAAGCTTTTATTTAACTTGCAATGTATGTATGTATGTATGTATGTATGTATGTAAATTTAATGAATGTTTGTTCGGGTGAAATCTTGCAACTCAATTTTGAAGCAGATATCTTCAACCGATTGAGCTGAAATTTTGTATACAGGTTCAATTTAGATGACAATGCATGATTTATATGTATTTATGAATGTATGTATGTTTGTTCGGGTGAAATCTTGCAACTCAATTTTGAAGCAAATATCTTCAAGCAATTGAGCTGAAACTTTGTAGACAGGTTCAATTTGGATGACAATGCATGGTTTGTATGTATGTATGTTTGTTCGGGTGAAATCTTGCAACTCAATTTTGAAGCAAATATCTTCAAGCAATTGAGTTGAAACTTTGTATACGTGTTCAATTTGGATGACAATGCATGGTTTGTATGTATGTATGTTTGTTCAGGTAAAATGTTGCAACTCAATTTTGAAGCAGATATCTTCAACCAATTGAGCTGAAATTTTGTATATAGGTTCAATTTGGATGCCAATGCATGGTTACCTTTGTGACGTCATTCTAAATTCAATATGGCGGCATATCCAAGAGTGTGGACTAGTTATTTTTAGTGCACTTCTACAATATGGGTATCAAATGAAAGGGCTTGCTAAGAAAAATTCGAATAAAGTGACGTAATAACCGACTAAAAAGTCAAAAATAAATTAAAAGTAAAAAACCTTTTTAAAAAACAAGCTTTTATTTGAATGCACTAAAACGAAAAAAATAAATTTTTACTTTAAAACTTTTACTATCTACTTATAAAGTCATTACACATAATCTATATGATATAAAAGCTTGTCGCAAGATTTGCATGTAAACAAGTAAATTAAATAAATTAATGTGATTGATTTTAACTATTAAAATTTTCAAACTAAAGAAATACGAGTACTATCTCGCGACAAGCTTTTCTATCATATAGATTATGTGTAATGACTTTATAAGTAGATAGTAAAAGTTTTAAAGTAAAAATTTATTTTTTTCGTTTTAGTGCATTCAAATAAAAGCTTGTTTTTTAAAAAGGTTTTTTACTTTTAATTTTTATCTTTTTCCTTTTATCTTGTCACTCCTGAATAGTGTAGCTTTCTGTTAGCGAAAGAATTTTCATGATCGGATCAGTATTTGCGAAGATTACCCCGTAATCCGTATATACAAACAAAGTTATAAACTTTACCTCTTTATAATATTAGTATAGATAAATAAATACAAATATTACACCCAGTCAGGTTTGAATCGAACCCGCAACCCGCGGAGCAGAAAGCAGGGCCACTACAAACTGCCCCAACGGGGTAGTCAAAAAAATAAGATACAAGAAGTAAAATGACTAATTGAAGCAAGAGCATTATCTTACGTAAACCTAAGCTTTGAAAGATTTAAGGAAGTTATTTCTATAATTAGATTCTATTACAATATTTTCCATAAAAATATACATTTGTCTTCGTTAGCTTTACATTAAATACGAAATATTCTATAAAACGTAATTTAACTTTCTTCTGCTTACTTAAATTTTCCATTATCAAGAGAAAAGTTTATAAGTGTCAACGATGCGAAAACTCTAAGTATCAAATTAATTTTAATTTTCAATGACTAGGTACTTTCAGGCATAGTTGTTACTGAAATAACACACTCTGATAATAAACGAAATAAAGATAGGCGGCAAGAGCTTTAATTAAAATATTATGTTACCACAGAATGGTGCGTAATAAGCAGCTGTAACGTGGGATGTTGGATGATGGGGACAAAGACATGAGCTAAGAGCGTTTTAATGATGAACTTTGGAAGTCCATGATAATTTAACAGTAGCATTTGTTTGCACGCATAATATATGTATTAATATTTTTGAATGGATCTTTAAAAAAAATTGTTTAACTAAATATCTAATCACGATTCAGCCTGTAATATCCCACTGTTGGGCATAGGCCTCTTCCCCATGTAGGAGAAGGATCGGAGCTTAATCCACCACGCTGCTCCAATGCGGGTTGGCGGATATATTCCCTACTATGAGTAACGATCGCTATCAGGTGTACATGATAACAACCGGGACCGACGGCTTAACGTGCTCTCCGAGGCACGGTGGGGAGACCCACAAGGACTACACAAACACCCAGACCACGGCAAACATCTGTATGGCCAATACAAATGTTGTCGTGTGCGGCGATCGAACCCGCAACCGCCCGCGCAACAGCCAATCGCAATCCAGTGCTGTGACCGCTGCGCCAACGCGGCGTCTAAAAAAAATAATCTAAAAATATCTAATAAACTATATTAATATTATAAATCTGTATAATTTGATGTTTAACGAATGTACCTATAACATTTTTATAATAATTTACATCGCCATGGATGGATAATGGTTTGTTTACGTTATGTAATAAAATTGATTGTAGTTACGTGCGTTCATTAACTAGTTTTAGCTAATGAAGTGTCATCAAGTCGTAGGAGCCTCCCTCGGGGCTATTAAATGTTACAAGGATTTGTCGTGACGTAAATGAATGTGAAATGTTGGTTTCTTGTTTTTATCTTTAGATGTTCAAAGTTGGTTATATGAAAATTACAAAACTATTTTAATAGAGTAACACAGGGTGAAAAGAGCATAAACGAAATATAGAGAATTAATCTTGACATCACAAATACAATAATGGTTTTTAGATCAAGAAAATACGGGTTTTTTTTGTAAAGGGAATAATATTTTGTTTCTAATTAAGTAGACTTAATCATATTACGTCTTTTGGATTCTGGTGTTATTGCAGTGTATTACGACTATACGTAAATTTATCTTCTATAAATATAAAACAGATTTCCACCCATTGGCTCATCACGATATCTCTGGAACCATAAGGGGTAGAGACTTGAATTTTGGTAGGAATATTCCTTTTGCCGAGTAGAAGACAGCTAAGAACGGATGCGATGGATGGATTGCGAGGGTTAATATCATTTATGGCAAAACAACGGTTGCGGGGTCAGCTAGTGAAATATATAATTAACCAAAACATTTTTTCTCGTCGAAACTAAATAGGACCAAAACGCTGTCGCCCCTATACCTTGACACGCCCTCGAAAACAGCGTTCATATAAAACAATTTACGCAACATGAGATGAATTTATTATCACGTGATATCACTAAATATTTCACAGGCAGCTTCAAATAATGGTATTTTTAGAATTTAATTTTGTATCTCATATTTATGTCACGGGCGCCCGTCTCTCTATCGCACAGGTACAATTTACTAATGGATAAATTAATGTGAAAAAAGAAAGTGATGTATTTGAAACAGATCTTTCTATGATTATTACCTATATGTGTACTAGCTGACCCCGCAAACGTTGTTTTGCCATATATGTTATTAACTCCCACAACACCCTCTTGTGGGTGGAATTTCGTAAAATCCGTTCTTGGCTGACCTCTTCTCGGCGAAAGGAATATTACTACCAAATGTCAAGTCTTTACGCCTTATGGTTCCAGAGATATCGTGATGAGTCAATATATAGGTGGAAATCTCAATATAATTATAAATATACTATACCAATAATATTCGATATTAAACTTCGGCCTACCACAAAATAGAAAAAAGAAGTGTGCTTTAGACGACACGACTGAAGTAAAACTAACGAAACGTAACTCTCTCTCTTTCTTCACTATCTTATATCTCCCTCTCAACTTTCGTTCGCCCCACCTGATCACAATTTTCGTAACGTTCTCGTCACGCATGCACCAGCTTACTACCCGAGTCAACAATTTCATTGTTTTCTACCAACAAATATTGGCAAAATTTTACGAATTCAAAATGTTATATTTTTAAGAATAAAATTCCAATAAATCTCAAGAACACAAATCTTTTGAGAAACGATATTCAAACATAAGTAACTAGTTATTCATAGCCACGTATATTCAAAGCTTAATCCAAACATTGGATTTCGAATAATTTATCGACAAAAGGCTTTTCGCGTTTTATAACAGTGTTAAAAATATATCATGTCGGTTTATTTTTATAACGAAATTCGCTTTTATGAACAGTCATGAAATATATATATTAGACTTCGTAATAAAATACATGTATACGTAAATAAACGTGAACAGAGGTAATGTAAATCCCACCAAAAACATAATTAATATGCATTATTAGGAATAACTCATAAAGTACTTGACTGAAGAATTTAAATGGGAACCATGACCAATACCAGATTTCAGAAAATCGGTTCCCCCAGTAACAAGTTATGAAGTGCACATAAAAATACAATCGAATTGAGAAGCTCCACCTTTTGAAATCGTTTAACCCCGGCTCCACACGTTGGCCCCAACATAGGCCCCAACGCTACTCGTCCAACGTGTGGATCTAGAAAACGGCATGAGTCCCAACGTTGCCGTTGTGGCGAGCGTTGGTAGATGGCCGGCTCGTGTCGGTTTTATCAAAGGAATCTGCGCCAACGCTCGCGATCCGTCCACACGTTGGCGCGTTGCTCAGTTCTGTTGCAACACGCAGCGAGTGCGTATGTCGAGCGAGAATGGCTTCCTCATCCATGAAATCGCCACCGGCATGGACAAATGAAAGGGTCATAGAATTTATTGAACTTTTGATAAAGTTCAATAAATTCTATGAATTTTTCACATCCAATAACATGGGACGCAACTCGAAAGGATCATAAAAATAAAAATTTATTAGCTGATGCATGGCGCACTATTCAACAGAATATGGGAATAAATTTCTCAATTGAAGATTTAAAAAAAAAAAGCGAGAATCATTAATGAGCACATATCGCCTTTACAGAAAAAAAATTAGTGACTCTACTCGATCTTTGACGTGGCTTTTTATTTTTTCTCAGTAGATAATAAATATAAAATGTGCACTCAGTACTATAAAAGCGCTCAGAGCACGATTCGATTTCTATATCGGACATCTTCACATTGGCCCTGACGGGACAGAACTAGTTTATTAGCCAACGTGTGTACGCCTCTCCGAATTTGCAGTCCAACGTTGGTACGAGCGTTGGGGCCAACGTGTGGAGCCCGCCTAATAAGAGCTAAATCTGGCTTATTTGGATGCACTTGGACCCATTTGAATACTAAAAGTTTCTATGGGAAATCCGTATGTTCAAACTAAGAATATAACTTCACTTATAGTTTCGGAGACTATATTTTACTTTACTCAAATTTTAGTATTTTAGTGACTTTGATATTGTAAGGTCATCAATAAATTTCAGAAGAAAAATTTTTTTTGCGTAAAATTGTTTTAGGCTAACGAAACCAAGGGCGCCATCTTAGTGATGGTCAACTCGAGTTACTAACTCGAGTTAACTCGAGTTGGGCTTAACTCGAATCAACTCGAGTTGAATTCTCTCCGACTCGAGTTCGAAAACCGAATGAAACCGACATGGAGCGAAGTTTGCCGATCATTTGAGACTATAATATTCATTCATAACAAACAAGCTACGAGTTATTTTAAATTTTTAGTGCTCTGTTTTTGACAAAATGGCGGATCCTAAAAGGAAATCTTTGATAATTTGGTTTGGGATATATTTGAACCACCAGTGAGTGATGATGATTTTATATTTGTCTGATCAATACCCCAGATTGATGAGAAGATTAATTGGTGCGATTTGTTAGCTAGGATTTACCGAATTATTTTTAAGCTTTTTAGTATATAGCCTAACTACATCATTTTATTGTAATAAAACCGTTTAACATAAAATATTTTTTTGTTTATTTTATTTTCCAATTTTTAGTTTTGTTGAGTAGTTTTTAGATTAGTAACAAATATACCTACACTGTCTAATAAGATGTATTCTACCAAGCCATTTCATTTGATTCCCATATTGAGGTATTTGTGGAAAAGTAATCCACAATAATTACCACCAATTACCAAATTTGACCCAAACAAGACTCAAGTCAAGCTAAATAAAACCGTTTAAAAAACCGTTTAAAAATGAAAGAATTGAAACAGATATAAATTAAATGTAAAAAACCTTTTTAAAAAACAAGCTTTTATTTGAATGCACTAAAACGAAAAAAATAAATTTTTACTTTAAAACTTTTACTATCTACTTATAAAGTCATTACACATAATCTATATGATAGAAAAGCTTGTCGCGAGATATGAGTACTCGTATTTCCTTAGTTTGAAAATTTTAATAGTTAAAATCAATCTCATCAATTTATTTAATTTACTTGTTTACAAGCAAATCTCGCGACAAACTTTTATATCATATAGATTATGTGTAATGACTTTATAAGTAGATAGTAAAAGTTTTAAAGTAAAAATTTATTTTTTTCGTTTTAGTGCATTCAAATAAAAGCTTGTTTTTTAAAAACGTTTTTTACATTTAATTTATTTTTGACTTTTTAGTCGGTTATTCACGTCACTTTATTCGAATTATTCTTAGCAAGCCCTTTCATTTGATACCCATATTGTAGAAGTGCACTAAAAATAACTAGTCCGCACTCTTCGATATGCTGCCATATTGGATTTAGAATGACGTCACAAAGTTAACCGTGCATTGTCATCCAAATTGAACCTGCATACAAAATTTCAGCTCAATTGGTTGCTTCAAAATTGAGTTGCAAGATTTCACCCGAACAAACATACATACATACATGCATACATACAAATCATGCATTGTCATCCAAATTGAACCTGCATACAAAATTTCAGCTCAACTGGTTGCTTCAAAATTGAGTTGCAAGATTTCACCCGAACAAACATACATACATACATGCATATATGCAAACCATGTATTGTCATCCAAATTGAACCTGTATACAAAATGTCAGCTCAATTGGTTGCTTCAAAATTGAGTTGCAAGATTTCACCCGAACAAACATACATACATACATGCATACATACAAACCATGCATTGTCATCCAAACTGAACCTGTATACAAAATTTCAGCTCAATTGGTTGAAGATATCTGCTTCAAAATTGAGTTGCAAGATTTCACCCGAACAAACATTCATTAAATTTACATACATACATTGCAAGTTAAATAAAAGCTTGTAATAAAAAAATATAATTTGTCCGTTCCAATTTTTGAACTGAAACTTCTTTAGGCGCATGAGGGGTAAAATTTGCGTGACCGGTAACGCGGCAGCGTCATGACGTTCAGTAGTTGGATAGGTGACCCCGGGCCTGGGAACACCCCGTGACGTTGGCTTTAGTTTTTTTTTTGGAGTTTACTCCTTAAGAATCGATTTTCATATAAGGCCCCCGGTATGAAAAAATATGAGGTGTAAAATCTGTTGAACGATTGACCGGTGGCGATTGAATGTCGGAAACCACGAATACGTCGACGGTAGACTAATAAAATAGTTTTCTAATAGCGGCATCGCGCGGTATATAAAGTATAGCGCGGTAGATATAGTAAAGGCGTTACTTTATTCGTTTATTTACCACTAGCTGCTGCCCGCGACGTCGTCTGCGTGCGTTCACTACTCGTTCCCCGTAGGTGATAGCGTGATAATATGTAGCCTATGTTCTGACCCGACTTCTTAATAATATTCGTGCCAAATTTGAAGTAAATCCATGCAGTACTTTTTGAGTTTATCCCGGACATACATTTGAAGAAATAAAGGTTCACTGCTCGTTCCCCGTAGGTGATAGCGTGATAATATGTAGCCTATGTTCTGACCCGACTTCTTAATAATATTCGTGCCAAATTTGAAGTAAATCCATGCAGTACTTTTTGAGTTTATCCCGGACATACATTTGAAGAAATAAAGGTTCACTGCTCGTTCCCCGTAGGTGATAGCGTGATAATATATAGCCTATGTTCTGACCCGACTTCTTAACAATATTCGTGCCAAATTTGAAGTAAATCCATGCAGTACTTTTTGAGTTTATCCCGGACATACATACAGACAAACAGACAAACAGACAAACAGACAAACAGACAAAAATTCTAAAAACTATATTTTTGGCTTCGGTATCGATTGTAGATCACACCCCAAGTATTCTTTTAAAAAAATATTCAATGTACAGTTTTGACTTTTATACCATTTTATTATATGTATAGATTTGATATGGTATTAACCACAGATTACATTGAATACACGGGTAGTATTAACCTTTTTCTTAAGACTAGTAAGTCTTTTTTGTACCTATTTAGACAGTCGATCTGAAGGGGTAAACTCCAGTCGTGCGTCGTAGCTGACACACACAATTTTTTTTCAATTAGTTTTTTTTTTGTATTTTTAATTCGTTTTTTTAATGATTATTTTTTAATTAGTTTTTTTTTATTAATTTGCCAAAGAAGTTTCACTTCTGACATGTGTACTTTGTACGCTCGCAATTTTTTTTTTAATTATTATTGCGAAGCTGAGGAATAAATTGGTAAAAAATTTCAAAAATCATTTTCTCTGTTTTATCTAGTTAACTCGAGTTACGTAACTCGAGTTCAACTCGAGTTACATGAATTTTAACTCGGGTTAACTCGAGTTTTATTTATTCCGAGTTGGCACATCTATACGCCATCTACTTCCCTAACAATATATCAAACAACGCATAAACAATGGACAAAATTTAAACAAACAATAAATCGTTTTCAAAACAAAGAAATTATTAAAAACATGTATATCCAATATTGATCAATTCGTAGAAAATTAATGGAGGCCTATGCCCTATGAAATTATACTAATTAACTGACTATAGAAAGTCTTATGAAATATTCCCTTCATACAAGAAGAGACTTACGCCCATTTTTGTTAACCGACTTCAAAAAAGGAGGAGGTTTCTCAATTCGACCGTATATTTTTTTTTTATGTATGTTCGGGCATAACTTCGTCGTTTATGAACCGATTTTGATAAAATTTTTTTTGTTGGAAAGGAGATATCCCAACTTAGGTACCATGATAAGGAAACCAGGATCTGATGATGGGATCCTAGAGAAATCGAGGGGAACCCTCGAAAATTGTAGTGACGACTAGTGCGTTTTATCACTTTTTCCTTAACTACTATAAAGCACTACTATTTAATGAAGGTCTGGAGTCGATCTGATGATGGAGTCGAAAGACAGTTGAGGGAAATCTTCAACTGTTTACAGCAATCACCTGCTGTTTGAGCTTCATTCATTTCTATTGATGAGAACTTTGCACCCATATGAGTTAAAAGTGCCATTACAGGTCTGATGATGGAGCCCATAAATAGTCGAGGGAAATCTTCAACTATTTACAGCAATCACCTGCTGTTTGAGCTTCATTCATTTCTATTGATGAGAACTTTGCACCCATATGAGTTAAAAGTGCCATTACAGGTCTGATGATGGAGCCCATAAATAGTCGAGGGAAATCTTCAACTATTTACAGCAATCACCTGCTGTTTGAGCTTCATTCATTTCTATTGATGAGAACTTTGCACCCATATGAGTTAAAAGTGCCATTACAGGTCTGATGATGGAGCCCATAAATAGTCGAGGGAAATCTTCAACTATTTACAGCAATCACCTGCTGTTTGAGCTTCATTCATTTCTATTGATGAGAACTTTGCACCCATATGAGTTAAAAGTGCCATTACAGGTCTGATGATGGAGCCCATAAATAGTCGAGGGAAATCTTCAACTATTTACAGCAATCACCTGCTGTTTGAGCTTCATTCATTTCTACTGATGAGAACTTTGCACCCATATGAGTTAAAAGTGCCATTACAGGTCTGATGATGGAGCCCATAAATAGTCGAGGGAATTCCTCAATAATTTACAGCAGTTACTTTTTGTTGTTTGACGACCGCTTTGATATAATGGTGCATGTGCCGTGTCGGCGGCGCCTAAACACCGACGGTCGCGGGTTTGATTCCCGCTCGGAGTGTATATTTATATTTATACAAATATTTATTTTCGGTCTGTAGGTTTCGGTTCGGTCCCGGAGAACATGCTAGGCTGTCAGTCCCGGTTGTATATCACGAACACCTAATAGCGATCTTTACTCATATATAGTAGGTAGGTACTTATGACGACGCGTTACGCAGCGGTCACAGCACTGGCTGTTGCGCTGGCGGTCGCGGGTTCGATCCCCGCTCACGACGGACATTTGTATTGGCCATATAGATGTTTTTCGTGGTCTGGGCGTTTGTGTTTGTGTGTTGTGTATGTTTCCGGACTCCCGACACAGGAGAAAACCCTACTGAGGGCCGTTGAGTGTGAAGCGTTTATTCATTGTTTATTATAGTAAGGAATATATCCGTCAAACCACAGTAGAGCAGCGTGGTGGATTAAGCTCTGATCCTTCTCTACATGAAGAAAGAGGCCTATGCCCAGGAGTAGGATATTACAGGCTGAAGCGTTTTATTTTGTTGGGCTTACTTAGTACTGCCGAGAAGCATCCTAATTAGGTCTACACATCACTAAAAATTGTAAAATAAAATAATTTTTAACAAAAAAACAAACCGACTTCAAACAGGAAACTAAAAAGTAACAAATAAATTTACTTAGCACAAAGTAATTCTTATTTTGATTTAGTTAATCAGAAATTATAAAATAAGTATTTTATAATTTTGAAGTCGGTGCCAAGTAAAACAATAACTAGGTATAGGTATTATCAATTTTTCTCACCCCTCAAGCTAATATTGACAGGTAATTATTACGGAATATCTATCCTGTAGTAATTAATTATCTTCTTATAATAGTATTCGGAGACCGCGCACGGCATAAAGTTCACAAATTCGGTGAATATCTGTGGTGGATATAGTACTGAAGGCACCGACTTCAAAGTTATAAAATATTTATTTTATAATTTCTGATTAACTAAATCAAAATAAGAATTACTTTGTGCTAAGTAAATTTATTTGTTACTTTTTAGTTTCCTGTTTGAAGTCGGTTTGTTTTTTTGTTAAAAATTATTTTATAACGTTCACAAGCCGTTACAATGCGCTGCAGTCCTGACAACAATAAATAAATAAAAATATATATATATAAATATTTCTGTCACAAACGTACATAGTACGACATTCCTTTTCACATAACTTTCAACACTCCTCTTTTATTATCAATTAGTCCAACCGTTTCTTTTAATGACACAACACATGTTAATATGAATGGATGACGAACGACCGTCAGCGGTGAAAAAAAAAAATAATAAATCTGTATTGTATAAGTGGTAACAGTCACAAGTAATTAGTCTTTTAATTAATGTGGGACAGAGTTTATTAAAGGACGCCTTTACGCCTTTATTGTTTACAGATATTTTCCTATTGGAACAAAACAGGAAGACAATTAAAAGTGTTTTCTTTATTTGTGGAAAGAAACGTTTTATTCTTAAGGTCGATTTACATCAGACGAGCGAATGCTCATTCTATCCCCACTACATCAAATTCTTATCAAATTCTTTTAGTGTAAACAGGCGTAGAGCATTCTTTCGTTGTTATTTATATGAATACGAGTGTTCGAAGATCAAGAAAGAATGCTCTTGTTCTAGCTCTAGCTCTTTGTTCGTTTGGTCTAAATCCACCCTTATAGAGTTGTGATTTTATTACGGTGACGAACATTTTCTGGTGAAGGATAAAATATGAGGAATATTATTGCTACTGAATTCTCAGAAATTACAAATTAGGTTGTGTAACGTTTTTTTTTTTTTTTTTATTAAGTATGGATTATTTTCATTTACATTCAATTCTTTATTTAGGGAGATTACATTTTTAAAAGCAAAGTTATTAACTTACATAAAGAACATTTAACTTAATAAGATTAACTGAAAAAAGTGAAGCTTAAAAGAATAATTTTAAAACATCATAATAAATCTAACACTAAAGGTACATCCTCTAAAATCGATTTGATGAGAAACCTTTTCAAAGCTTTTTGAGAGCTTTTAAAAGCGACGCAAGGATTTAGTTCGTAAAACATATTCTGTAAACTGTGTATTACGTGACATTGCTCCACGAATAAGGATTTTCTCAAACAACTATGGAACAAGTACGCATTGTAGTTTTATACATTTTACATTTAATTGAAGAAAGAATAAAATTTAATTTTACGACCAACATGCAACTCTTTATAGCACTTCTTACTAAACAACTTATTATCACTTTTAATTGTAGTAAAGTAAAATTATCTTTCGTTATTCTGTAGAGTATTCTAGGGCCATTAAATTTTTATGTCTTTGAGGAATTTTTTGGGTTCATTTTATCGTTCCTTGCTCTTTCTTCTTAATATGTTTTTTCCCGCAAATAGTACCTATATAAATTTTTTATCGATTTCTCAAAAGCTCGAGGCTGGACTCAACTAAAACCAAACTTACCATAACACCGCACTTATCATAACATACATGATATATATTTACACTAATATTAACTTAAAAATAGGACGTGTACACAAATAAATTGTTATTTTCAACTTTTACGGATATTTAATACTAGCTTCTGCGCGCGACTTCGTCGGCGTGGACTCCGCTCCTATTGGTCTTAGCGTGATGATACATAGCCTATAGCCTTCCTCGATAAATGGGCTATCTAACACTGAAAGAATTTTTCAAATCGGCCCAGTAGTTCCAGAGATTACCGCTTTCAAACAAACAAACAAACAAACTCTTCAGCTTTATATATTAGTAAAGATTATTAAATATCCGTCGTAGTGAATCATAAAATTTTATTGGATTCAAAAGATGTTTTATTTATAAAATATTTTTATTTTTTAATAAATAGCTAGGGAGCAATGCCATTTGCAATATCACTATTTACTTTAATTACTTGAAAGTAAAGTTCTTTTTTCTATAAGGATATTTTACATAGTGACTATAGACTAGTGACATATCCTTTATATAAAAAATAGCTGACCCCGCAAACGTTGTTTTGCCATATATGTTATTAACCACCACAATCCGTTCTTAGCTGACCTCTACTTGGCGAAAGGAATATTCCTACCAAATTTCAAGACTCTAGGCCTTATGGTTCCAGAGATATCGTGATGAGTCAATGGGTGGAAATCTCTTTTATATGTATATAGATTATAGATGATTGCATAACTAGAAATTCAAGCATTTAGCAGACAACAAAAACATTTTATTTTATCACACCATCATCAACTAGTATAAGAAAGGCGTCAATGACTTTACTGTAAATAAGATTTTATTATTCGATAATCTTCAACAGTCCTTTTACAACAAGCAGGGCGGAGAAAACAAAAACATTACGAAGATAGAAATAACGAACATAACGGATTACCAAAGATTTACCGCTTCGCTTTGCTATAATTATTTTAGAAATGTTACCGATAGTTTAAGCTACTACCGAGTTAGATTTTTAATCTCAATTCCAATATATATGGATATTTATATCTACATTACAATAGATTGATTTAAATTTAACAACATCTGTAAGTCATTTATACCTATACCTATAGCACTTTGATAAAAATATAAAATAATTATATACGCAAACTTCGTTATTTGTAATGTTTAAATATTATACATATCAACAGTGCAAAACTTAGGAACTAATTATTTAAAAATAATTTCTGACAAACAAATTTTTGAGTGCAAACAGCATACAGATGTAATTTGTAATCAGTGATTAATAGGTATCTGTGCCGTTTAGTCATTTCAGCTTCTTATCGGATTATGTCTTAACCATCGCAATAAGTCAATTTAATGTTGAAGATATGATTATAATAAAACAGGCGTAGCTGCCGTAAAATATTATAGTGTGTATGCCATTAATATTATACAATATAATTAATTAGTTAATACTTTCAAGATTATTTATTATCTGTATTAAAAAACAAGAACCAATATTTTCTTTAACTTCATATTCAAAATGAATGTGGGTCGTGTACTAAAAATATTATATATTCTATGGACCTACCTAAAGTGACACAGGCCTAGACACTTCTTTCCATGTCTTTGACTTATTAATTAATAATTTACTTATTTTCAATTTATGCCACATTACTGGCCATTTTGGATGTGGTTTAAGTTTGTCAACCACCAATTAATTTATTTTATGCCCAAAACAACGTTAAAATTTTTAAGTATTTTGTTTACCTTGCAATTTGAAAAACACTTCAAACTATTTATTCGTTCAGTAGTTACACATCTTTACCTGACTACAACGAAAAATTAAAAAAAAACTGTGTGACACATATATAATTGAAACATATTTGTTAGTGGTAACAAAGAAATATACCCAAGAAATGTACCCGAAAATATATGCCAATATATTATAGGTACTAGTATTCCATCTAAAATTCAGAATTAATTCATCCTGTGTCAAAACAACGTAGTAGGTCAATAAATTCAATACGGCGGCGCTGATAATCAAAAAAACAAACTGCGTAATACAGCCACGTGGAACCAAAGTCCCCTTGCCCTATATATGGATTCCCACATTGATGACAGAATTATTTATTGCACGCAGGAGTAGCTCTTATTTTCCCGTTGCATCACCCTACAAATTTATTTAGTAATTGAATATTAACTCCTACCACACAGAATAATTTTATCAAAAATAAATTGTTTGTGTAAAAATTACATTTACATACTCAGTGTTTTTTTTTTTTTCATTGCAATTTGACCTAAAAACAATAATATACAGATTAAATTAAAACAAACCTGCGTTTGTAAGATTTTAATTTAACGTGGTTATTTTTGTCTTGTGAACAATACATTCGTAGATAATGTCAAAATATCGAGTTCCGCAAAATAAAAATAAAAAACATGGTAAATAATTAATTTCAAGTAATTTTAGAAACCTGCATTTATAAGTACCTGTACCAATGAGTAATTGTCAAACGATAAAATAGTTGTCAAACAAATGTCAGATTAAAATGCCGCTATTTCCTGCTCTTACAACTGACAACTTATTTAAATGAAGAACAGCTGCCTTATATAAAAAATTGACATAATTCAATTTATAACATATTTTACTTGATTTGTCAAGGCTTATTAACTTACAAACAAATATAAATTAGGTACAGATATACAAGAAGTTTCATTCATTCATTTAATAACTTTAAGAAATTAGTTTCACACATTTTTTCTTCATTCGATAAGTTATTTGACTTTTACGAGTCTACTATTATGGATCGTATTGCTGGAAGTCTTGTCGTAAAATTTTATACATTTCAAACTTTTTATCGATTAAGTTACTTTTAATTTTTTATTTTAAATGAAACTAGAAAAGTTATTGATGTTAATTTGTTGTACAGTACATTGCAACCTTTTTTTTTGTTGTTAAGTAATGTGTTTACAGTTTACACTTCCAAAATATAACTACGAATTATACAAAACCAATAAAGCATTTCGATATTACAAGAACAATGATAATTTTCAAAATATCTACAGCAAGATATGGCCATGATATTTCATTTTCGGTACGTTTTCGCCGTCTTTCATTAGGCTCTTCGGAAACATTTCGCAATTTACTGAACGTCTGAAATCTCAAACAATGCAACAAAGCTTTACATCCAGACGTACTCCTTGTGCTTTTGTTCCTTGGATATTTGATCATTCTGATACCAGTTTTTGTAAAAGATACCATCCCTGTTCCTTTACCATAGCACTTCTTTTATAGTAGTTATTTTTATTTTAAAGTTGCATGTTAGTAAACGGCCATTCTCCGAGTAGCAAATTTTAGGTGTCCGGGCTTGTATAATCCGTCATATTATCATATTCAATCATAATTTTTTTTATATATATTAGAAAGCATCCGTATCTAGCTGTAAAAAAAATATTGGCTTCTGTTTTAAGTAATTAAGACTAAATTAATTTAACTTATGTTCAAAGAACCTCTGTTCTCTAATTACCGTGGCGTGTCCGCACACCAACTTAATCTTAAAAATTGCTTGTAATTTTTATAACGTAAAGATTTACTTTGATTCATTCAACGTTTTAAATGATATTAAGTAACGTGTATCGCACAAAAAAATATCGACTCAATAGAACCAGTCTACAAATAATTATCATTAAGTAATCGCATGTCCATTGGAAAGTTATAATTCCCGTAACATTTGCTGTTCTCGGGTGTACATCCCTAAATAAAAGTATTTGGACCATCACTACCGTACGCGTCGCGTCTCCCTAGTGTGGGTCAAGGCCCATCAGCATCTGAATGTCTATAAGGTTAGTGTACCTCCAATGAAGCACGTGAGTATATAATTACCGTAGCCTTGGTTAAAAACTTTTCTAATTACCGTTGTTCTTAGTTTAATACTTGATTTTTAAGATAGACCCAAGTTGATAATGTAAATGAAGACAGTACTTTGGCCTCCGTACGTTGTAATAAGCTAGTATTTGCATACTGTGTCGGTTTTCGACATTTTTAAGAAAATCTATCGTTTTCTAATTACCGTATACTAATTACCATATGTTTATAATTACCGTTGTATGAAAAAATAATACTTTTTTACTAACTGGAACCGCAACCAACGCCGACAACGAATTAAAAATGACCCTTTTTGTATCAGCAATCAAAATAAAAGGAGAAAGAAAGGTACAATAAAAGAAAATCCGCAATGCTTGAAGACAAAAGTCTTCGAGCAATGCGTCCTGCCTGTGTTGACATACGGAGCAGAGACATGGACACTGACGAAGGGACTGGTCCACAAGCTTAAAGTCGCTCAACGTGCAATGGGAACGGGCTATGCTTGAGGTTTCTCTCGAAAGTTAGAATTAGAAATGAGACTATCCGTGAGAGACAAAAGTAACCGACATAGGCCACAGAATAAGCAAGTTGAAGTGGTAGTGGGCTGGTCATCTGTATCGCAGGACCGATGGCCGTTGGAGCAGACGGGTCCTGGAGGGAAGACCGCGTCTTGGCAAACGCAGTGTGGGACGACCTCCGGCACGTTGGACCGACGATCTACGTAAGATTGCCGGTGTAGGCTGGAGATGAGGATTGCGGAAATTCAGGATGTCTGGCGCGAACATGGGGAGGCCTATGACCAAGCAGTGGACTGCAATAGGCTGAACTGTCTGACTGACTGCATAAAAGTAAAAGAGATAAAAAAATACTACCTGTCTGCGAAATGTCACCAAACAACCGGAAGAAAACTCACACATACTTATAAAATTACTCACACACACTTCACACACTGATAAACTTACTCTTATAAAATCAGCAACTGGTTATTTTCCAAGATGCAACCATTTTGGGTCGTGATTCCAGAGTCTTGCACTTTGAGTCCTTCACTCATAGACATGACGCAGTTGCAGTATGGAGTCATCTCATACGTGCAATGACCTTATAGAAGGTCATTGCATACCTGTCTTAAATTTCATTGAAAATGAAGCTCCTCATGTAAATGTCATCCATTTTATATCAGATTCTCCGACTGGCCAATATCGAAATAAAAAAATGTTTTATATCTATCATCTCATAACTTCAGTGGCACTTTCCTAATCTAAGAGTGGTTGAATGGAACTATACAGAGAGTGGTCATGGCAAAAGCTCAGCAGATGGCGTAGGAGCAACGATAAAAAGAACTGCAAATGGTATCGTTGGTCAGTAGGCCTAGCATGCGCGCCAAAACAAAATTTTGTCTACCCCTTTACTCGTATTATCTCTCTATGTCTACAGTAGCTAACATGCGTGCACGTGATACCCTTCTCGTTATGTCAATAGAAGAGATAACAAGAAATTCATCAAAACTGTTCTAATTTTTTTTTATTATAGCAATGATAAAATGTCTTTTTTCACTATTGGTAGGTTATGGTTATGAGGGAAATCGTTAATTCTTTCGCTTTAATTATAATTATATGTGAACGAATTATTAATATGTGTTATTATCATTTATCATATTTTACATAGACTTTATGTTATTTTCTAATTACCGTTACATTAAATATAAAAAAATTCTAATTACCGTACTCATAAATTTTTTAAGTCTCATTATCTAGAAAACTACAATTAATTGTTACATGCCTAATTAATTATTGAATTCGTATCTTTGATTTGTTTCATATTTTAATGTGTTTAAGTCAAATCAGTGAAAAATAAAAAACGTCACGGTAATTAGGCAAATAACGCCGAATTGGAGAATGGCCGTAAACATAAAAGCAGATCTAATATTTTTAGGTACCACCTCCCGTAAAATCTTGTAAGGTAGGATAGGATAACTCCAAAGCCTGTGAGGCTACTAGGCATTTAGTCCACATTTTCTTCCAACTATATTATTTTAAACTGTTGATCAACTAAGTTTTTAAATAAATAAACTAAATTAGTATGGATCTCTTACCACAATATAATGTTAGTAATATTTACTTTGCTGATTGTTCACGACGGTTTATTTATAGCTGCCATAGTTACGGCAATCTATATTTAAACAGATTCCCCAATCAATTAACGTATGTCATATTCATCAAGTAATTGACTTTCAGTAACAAATCATGCGTAACATCAGACTCTGAACACCCATTTCATCAATCAAATAATTAATTATTCATTGCACTAGCTAGTCATGTGTTCGAGGTTCTCTGTGCCCCAATCCCTTCAAATTTTCAAGATCATATAATTTGATAGACATTTGATCTGTTTTAAGCTGAGTCAAATTGTTACATTACAAATACCAACTGGGTTAGTAATTTAGCGTTTTCAATAAAAACCATTTTTAACCGACTTCCAAAAAAGGAGGTGGTTCTCAATTCGGTTGTATTTTTTTAATACATTAAACAACATACATATTTTTTTAATACATTAAATAACATACATGTTAGCCCAGTACTTTTGACTGGGTGGACCGATTTCGATGAATTTTGTTTTAATTGAAAGGTGTTGCATATCATGTGGTCCCATTTAAATTTAATTGAGGTCTGACAAGTACTTTTACAGTTACATCTAATAATGCGTATTTACTTGACTACTTTTTCGTCGACCTACGTTATATTATACCGCATAACTTTTTACTGGGTTTATCGATTTTATTGATTCTTACTTTAGTCAAAAGGTATAATACACGTCATGTAGTCTTGTTTAAATTTGATCGAGATTTGATTGCTACTTTTTTGAGTAATCTTTGATAACGCGTATTTACTTGACTGTTTTTTGGTCTTATTACGTTGTATTACTTGTCGATGTAATTGAAGTCGGTTTTTTTTCGTTTGCGAGCAAACACAATTATTTATACTTAAAGGATGGCAAAGAAGAATATGGGCCACGTGATGGTAAGCGTTTACCATAGCTTAAGAATTTCTGCAGAAATAGAAGCTTCGCAAGCACGTTGCCGACCCTACCCTTGACTCTTTCCAGGAGCTCTGGCCATCTCACTCTCCACAGGAATACACCACTATATGAAAGCGACATTATTTAGGTGTGATCTTCTGTAAATTTAAAAGTCTTTCTCATTCGCTGCTACAATATCCAGAATATTTACTGCTATGCCCAACCTCAATGAAAATCTTTATTTATCTGTCCATTCATTCGAATGAATGTGTATCCGTCTATCACTTTAGGTAATCATCCATATTCCCAATCATATGGCATCATTCATTCATATATTTTGTTTAATGGGAAATTTATATCTCGTTGTTTATACATATAATAAAATGACTTAACAGTCAATGTATGTCCGGGATAAAATCAAAAAGTACTGCATGGATTTACTTCAAATTTGGCACGAATATTATTAAGAAGTCGGGTCAACATATAGGCTACATATTATCACGCTATCATCTGCAGGGAACGAGCAGTGAACGCACGCAGACGACGTCGCGGGCAGCAGCTAGTAAATAAATAATGCTTGAAGAAATTTAATGACGTAATTTGTCGTTACGTATTGAATTTACCTATTATTTAAATATACGCAATTGTATGCAATTGAAATTTTTAAAATTAGAACTGAAGGATTCATATCAATCAATAGCTATGTCCACACTGTGCCTTTTTTCGTTCATCAAGGGCATGCGTCACAGCGCAGTCAACAGCGCACGTGAGGCATGCCCTTGACGCATGCGTTATTGACAGTTAAAAGCATAGCGCGCGCTACGAAACGTGTTACCCGCGTCTAGTGGATTTCTGTGCAACAAAGCGTTCAACATCAAGATGGCGGACGAAGAAAAAAATATTACTTTGAGATTTATAGATGATTACAGAAGCTTTCCACAACTTTTATTATTATAATAGCTTCGTATCCAAAACTTTCGCTTTGTTCTTTTTTTTTTGGATTTTCTTATGACTAAGTAAGCCGCACATATTCCACCAAGCAAAATGTTCTCGTCGCTCATGTTTTGAACACTGACAGAATCGAAATGACTACGTTAGCGTCGCGTTCGTTGACGCATTCAATATTGAATGTGTCAACGAAAGTTGAATAGAAAGGTGACGACGAAAGTTGAAGATGAAAAGGCACAGTGTGGACATAGCTAATAATTTTAACCAACATACACATAAGTTATTTAGGTTTTTTTCTTTGCATACAGGTATTCAATTATAAATTCAGTACACAAAAATCTGGTTTTTATTTTTAAAAAGAATACTTAAACGTTAGGGAATATTGACTTTAAATTGGCAGTAATTTCACTTATTTCGAAGTTTAAAAAACTTTTTTCAGACTGGTCCCTATTAAAACGCAAAACTTTACAAGTGTAGGTACTTACTGAAAGAATCGTTCGACCCGATCGAATACTAAAATCGCTTGTTTATAAATAACATAAGCCCTTTACCCTTTAAGTAATTGAAACGACACCTAATTTATAAAGGACTTATTTTAATTATTACTGAGGTAGGGCATAACAACTGAGGTTGGGCACAGCAGGAAATTTCCAACTCAAAATATGGAGCAGCCTAGTTATATACAAAATATATATATATATATTATATACGTATCTCAAATAATAACAGTAGGCTACTAAAAAGTAATTTCCTCTTATTACTCATTACGTCAAACCTTTTAGAGGAGCGTGGGGAACCGAAAAATATAACGTGATATAACAAGTCGGTGGGGTCACAATCCAGTGACGTAAAATTTAAATGAAAACGACGAAATATCCAAGACCACGGTAAACTGAAACTTCAATATTGGTTTTAAGGCCTACAATCGTCAGTCAAACCAAAAACAGCTAGAAATTGTCAAAATTAGTTACAAAATCTCGGGGTTTCACACGCGTTGCCACTTATTCCTTATGTTTAGCTACTTTGAGTGACTGAGTAATATTTTATGGCCTACGTTAGTTCTTTTTTTTATGAAAAAAAATTGGTAAGATCGGTTGGATATTATCTATCAAAGTAACACATTCATACAATCAAAATATTTATAAAATTCATACAAGTAAACCGATGCGAAGCTTCTAGTTCAATATACGAGAAGTCACCATAGTTGACATCAAGTAAATTTAGAAAATTTAAAAACTGAGAAATATCGGTACGGATCTTTTAGAACGTTTCAATTATTTCCAGGGATTAAGGCTGTGCATTGTTTGTCAGTGTAATTGTTCATTAACATTTGTATTTGCCATGCAGATGTTTGCCGTGGTCTGGGTGTTTGTGCAGTCCTTGTGGGTCTCCCCACCGTGACTCGGAGAGCACGTTAAGCCGTCGGTCCTGGTTGTTATCATGTACACCTGATAGCGACCGTTACTTATAGTAGGGAATATATCCGCCAACCCGCATTGGAGCAGCGTCGTGGATTAAGCTCCGATCTTTCTGTTACATGGGGAAAGAGGCCTATGCGCAACAGTGGGACATTACAGGCTGAAGCGTAAGCGTGTTTGTTCCTAACATAGTAGTTGCTGTAAACTAATCAAATGTGCCTCTTTTTCAACACTTACTTTCATACAAATTTTTCTTGACTATTATCGTCTTGACAATATATAGCAAATGATTTGTACATATGTAGATATGTATAATACCTATATCTCTTTATTTTCACTTTGTTATCGAATTACAACAACTCAATTTATTGACCCTTGACGTAATAATTCACGTCTGCACTGTACCATTACTATCAAAACAACGCATTCGACGTCTCGTCTAATTGTTTCCTTTTAAGTTACTTTAGTAAATGTCATATCAAAGAATGGTTTATTCTGGTTTAGTGATGATGATTGTAGGTTCATTGCCGTTCAAAGGTGGTACTCGCGTTAATACAAATATTTGTATACCATCATGCCCAGGTAAAGCAGTCGGACTTGGTTGTTATTAAGAACACTTTACAATAATTTCTTGCTAGGGACAGTATCCAATAACCAGCAGTGAAGTAAACTAACGCCTTAATAATACTTTTATTTATAGAGGGCTTAGGTACCGAGATTTTCATTTTGAAACACGGTATTTTGGCTACGTTGCTGACGTGTGATCACGGGCTAACTTTATTTAACTGTGGTAGAGCACAGCAGGAAATTTCCTGCTCAAAACATGGAGCAGCCCGACTGGGGTAGTACTTCGACCTTACAGAAGATAACACAGCTATATAACACTGTTTCCAAGCAGTATTGTGTTCCCGTTAGTAAGTAGGGTGACCAGAGCTCCTGCGGGGAACTGAGGATGGGGTCGGCAACGCGCTTGCCATGCTTCTGGTGATGCAGACGTCTATAAGCTACGGTAATCGCTTACCATCAGATGAGCCGTACGCTTGTTTGCCGATCTAGTTACATAAAAAAAATGACCAACTTATTGATATACCTACGAGCAAACCTTTACCTACATAGATATCAAAGTTCAAGATTGCTAGATCTTGAATTGCACTTAACTACACTGCATAATATGCAGTTTGATTCAAATAATTTATTATTAAATAACAAAAAAACAAAATTAATAAAATTCACGACACCTAATGTTAAACTTGTTGATAATGGTGTAGAATTAGGAGGGGAAATGTTAAAACCGGTAGAGTCTACTAAATTCCTTGGGATTACCATAGATTCGAAATTGCAGTGGGATCTTTATATTGAGGGGTTAGCGAATAGGCTCAGCTCTACAGCGTTCGCGGTAAAAAAATTAGACTTATTACTGACGTAGATACAGCTTGCGTAGTATATTTTAGTTATTTCCATAGTATCATGTCCTATGGAATCCTATTATGGGGAAATGCAGCTACCGTTAATACTATTTTTGTCCTGCAGAAACGAGCTATTCGTGCAATTTATAGTTTAGGGCCAAGAGTATCATTAAGAGATAAGTTTAAAGAAATAAAAATATTGACTGTTGCTTCTCAATATGTGTACGAAAATGTTATGTATGTTCATAAAAATATACACGAATTTCGCAGGAATTGCGACATGCATAGCATTAATACTAGGAACAAACACAAACTTGTAATGCCTGTAACTCGCTTACGCCGAGTCAGTAATTCTTTCTATGGACAATGTATACGCTTATACAACAGGCTCCCAGAAAACGTTCAAAAAGCCACTATTGCCAAATTTAAAAAAATTGTGAAAGAACGTTTGTGTACTAAAGGATATTATTCGATTAACGATTTTATAGAAGACAGTACGCCTTGGGAATGATGTGATCGCCGCCAGGCTATTTCAACCTATAAAATTATTGTAAATTTCAATTTACTTTGGAAAAAAAAACATTACGTTAAAAAAATGACATTAGTCCCGCTGAGTTTCTTTCGCCAGTTCTTCTCAGGTCAGAGGCTTTTCTTTCCGAACTGGTAGTAGACTCATGACGTTCAGTAAGAAATTGTTATAATTTTATGCTGAATAAAATATTTTTGATTTTGATTTTGATTTTTTGATTTTATGATATATTATCAACTTAATACAATCAGCTTTTATGTTTATTATAGTTTTATTCCGTTTCAACGAATTGAAGAAAATTTTCAAATTACTCTCCGCATAAAGATCAAAATCAAATACAAAATTTTACAACATTTTATCAAAGAATACTAGAAGATATCGTAGACAAGACAATTCATTCTTACATGTTCTGATAAGTAAAGTCGGTTTTTCTGATAAGTAGATGAACAAAACACAATAACGTCGGTTTTATATTATCTTTTTCGGTATTTTTAATGTCCGCTTTACGACCAGCGACTCGTACATTTAAATGAACTACATTTAGCGATCAATACGTCGAAAGAACAAAGAGAATTATATTTAACCTACGATTTCGTTTGTGATAAATGACGGTTTTTATTCCTGTTTCAACCCGACTTATGTCATCGAATATAGTTTATACGATATTTTTAAACTTTCAGTGGTAGCCATAAATTTACGTTTAACTACTTGACAATATCAATTAGTATCATATTTAATGAACCATTAAAGCTACGCAGAAAATAGATAACATGTTTTAATTTTGTATGACAAGATTTCCAATTATTTTAGTTCAAAATTCGTTTTAATTTTTTGTTGAAATATATAATATAGATAAATATTTGAACAAGATAATGTAATATAATACTTCTAATAAAAAAAGTATAATAAAATAAATACTGCTAACATAAATAATTAAAGATTTCAAAAGAATCAAAACTTCAAAAGATTTATATTTAATTTCATTCGAAGAAAATATCGTCTTTTAAAACTCAGATACCGAGATGTCTTGAAGTTATTTGTTTTGACATTTCTCTTTAAAGTTTGAATACACTCGAAAAAAAATTCTTTATACTAAAACAAGTTTAAAATGAATCTTTGTGTATAGGAATAAATCTCGATTTATCAAATAACTTATAATTTATAAAAAAAAAACGTAGGCGTCAATCTTTGTTTCATTATATTAATATATACTCAACTCTGGATGCAACTGTAGGTATATTAATTACTTTTTTTTTGTTTTTTTTACATATAACTATTTATTATGATGTCGTTACATATACTGATTCAGCGAATATCAAAGTATATACTCGTAGTTATTTAATAACCAAAGCCACAGAATTACATAAACATCAGATACGGGTGCTGGAATCTAATAGTTGAATCCAATAAATTCCAGTTACTGCCAATTGCACATGCTATATCGTTACAGAAATTGTGTGAGCCGTTTCGTTTAACAGGACATTGAATATTTAGTAGCGCACAGAAAACGAATAGCCTAGATACAATTTTCTTTTAATTTTACATACAAATTTTTTTTACGTATTCAGTGATGTGTATTGGAGCAGTTATGTAATTGGCAATTCTTATTATAGACCGTACGGGTGCGTGTAATTGTGTTAATTTTTATTTTTGTATTTTGTGTGTTTTACAAAATAGAATATCCTAATGTGCAAATTATGCGTGAAAACCTATTCTGTGTGTGAAAAAGTTAAATCTGTTAATTTCAAGCGCTTATTATTTATTGTTTCCTTTATGCGAGGGTTGTGGAAAGTTAACATTGAAATATCTTATATGTATAATGTAAGATAGTTATTATCTGGATGATTTAGTTCGCTGGTAATAGCTATGTATGATTATGTAAAGGATCTATGAAAATAAGGCACAGCAAGAAATATCTTTCTTAAAATTTGGAGCAGACCGACTGGGGAAGAAACTTAAATCGCAACCTTACAAAAGTTCACAAGGACTAAACCTTTTTGATTTATCTCTAATAATGTGTATTTACTTGACTATTTTTTCGTCTACCTACGTTGTTTTATTAGACGAAATTGAAATCGATTCTTTTTTCTTTTGCGAGCAGACACAACAAAAGCTTCATAAATGTGATATTTCTGAAGCTTTTGTTACGATAACAGTCAATCCATGTATTTAAATAAAGATATTCAAACTGGTAATGATACTAAATTCCACAAATATGTGACGAATATTTCTGAGTTCTTGAGAAAATACAAACAAGTCATAAAACCTACGAGTATTTATCCAGTAAGCTGTAAATAATTAGCACATGGATGCGGAAAAGCGACGACTATCTAATAATCTAAATATTTATCGCACTTGGAGTTACCAAGATCCATACATTTTAAAATAAATATGGTTCCGAAATATAAAATTTTAAAAATAAGCTAGGTTTTTTTTCACACGCAACGTGATCACATGACAACACCTACAGAACCCCCCCCCCATTTGAAGGAACGCAATTAGGAGTTGAACATCTTTTATATATTTCATCATCATACACAGCTGTCAGTCCCGGTTGTTATATAAAGGTAACCAACTGTAGGAAACTGTATTCAACTGTATTCACCAATCAATAGTGGAGCAGTGTGGCAACCTTTCTCCTATCTCAGACTCCTCCTAGACCTATTTCTGGCATTCACAGAACGGATGTAGAATTTTATATTGATTCAAGGCAGATGTTTTTTAACAACCATAAAATTAAAAAAAAAAAACATTATGACATAAACAACGTGACCCAGACAACAAAACATTATAGATACCAAAAGAATAATTAAAAAAAAACATGAAATCAAAATTAACGCAAGTCATCGTAACTTTAGAGATTATTGAATACGTCAAAGAAACGAACAATATATAAGAGCATTGATGCAATCCATCTGCCTGTTTGCACGTATTCCACAAAAACTAACTTTTGTGCGTTAATCCGGTTCAGCAAATAATTTTTTACACCGTATTGTTGTACTCGCCTCGGCAGTAGGTACATATTGTAGCCACGTTCATTTTTTAAGACTAGATATTGTAATGGTTTACTCTACTTTTGTCACGATTTTCATTGTCAACCTTGTTTAATAATTTTTTGTTATGAAAAACCTTTGTAGGGCACTACTTTTACCATTTTTCTCAGTTCTTTATTTCGTTTTACTATTGGTTAACGTAAACATCAAAGATTTCAATATATTTATGTAAATCTCTAAAATATAATAAAAACGTAAAAGGTTTTTTTAACTTAATCTGAAAGCTATTACGATTTATATGCAGAAATCTACGTCGGTTATAGATTTTAAATTTTGTATTAATGACGTTCATATATTTACAAATATGCTAAAAAATACAATCAGGAATTCAAATCAGATGAAATTGTGAAGTGTATGAAATTTTTTTCTAAAGCAAACAAAAATATACATTTTTTTTAATTTTTACTGTAAATAGTTATTAGTGTAATAAATCAACAGAACCTATTTTTTGTTGAAATTGCTAACAAATCGTTTAAAAATATTTTACTTGTCGACATAAAATAAATTAAGAAAATCAACCAATTGAGTGACTTTATTTCGATATTTATTTAAATCAAACAACAAATTTAACCATTCACATCATAAAGATAAGTTAATTAAAAGACCTGAATGTCACTTTCAAAGGTACCGAAAGAACACGTGGCACCACATACGATTATGTTCAGTCGTGTGTTGACGAGTGTAATAATTTACTTTTAAAAATCTAATTAATAATATCATAATCATTATAATAAAACTATATCTTATTAATAATTGCAAATCGTCCGACTTATTACTGAAGTGGTAACTAACTATGAAGACACCAATTTATAGAAATACAAATACTAATTTGCCTGTTATCTTTTTAAATATTAATGGTATTTTACTCAGTAAGGGTGCTCGTGATTTTGAGCAAGATATTTCCTTCTGTGCCCTAACTCAATAATATCATTTTTAGTTCCCATATTAGTTTAAACATTCTGGAATACGCCGTGGTATTTCGATACTCTGTAATATAAGTACAACGAACATAATATAAGTACAACTATACGAACTGCACGCAGAAGCTAAAAACCATTGAGTACGAAATATAACAAGCACTGCTAATGAACAAAAATATTTTATAACGAAAAATATAGATATAGGTAGGGATCCCTAGTACATATTTTGAACCTGATTAGTATCAAGCTAATTTTCCGGGAGTAGCTTCATTTTGATGAGACGAACAAAAAGTTCCTCTTCGAAAACTCTCGATTGTGGTAGATAATAGAGTTAGCAGGAGATAGAGCAGCAGTGAGCGTAGGACCGGGATAATGTACCACGCAATTTGGAGGACAATATTACCATCAAATTATACAAATATTAATTAACTAAAAGAAAAAAACAGCTGGTTAGTAATAATTTTTGATGACCTTACGAGGTCATCAACTTGATGACCTCGTAAGGTCATCAAAAATTGATTTTTTTTTCTGATTTTTTTTTCTTTTAGTTAGTTAATATTTATATAATTTTATGGTATGGCAACGGAATACTTTGCTAATTAGTGGCAGATATATTTCGTGCTAGTAAAGATCGTTATTATATCGAGCGATCTAGATTCTAGAACAATCATTGAAAATATTTCTCTGATTATTATGATAAGTAAAAAATCTGTTTAATTTTTAATCGTGAATTAAACTGTAAATTAACAAACAAATTTTGTTTAATACAAGTAAACATATCACGAAGCTCGTGTGACTCGTAAAATAAATCTTCACTGAGTGTAATGATAAGCAAAAACATGTTCCCATCCTGAGAAGAGGGATATGATGCTTAATTTGATGTGTCTCTGCGGGTTGACGGAAATTTATCTTAAAATTTTGTTGAGATATGCCACTTTTCTCTCAGCGATTTCCCATATCGCTTAATTTGTGTAAACTGAGATGTAAATTAAACAGAAACGTAAGTCATCTCTAATTAAAGTTTCTCTTCTGTGTCTCTAAAAAAAATTTCTTTATTAGGTACTATTGCATTGCAATTATCACTTTGTTTTTTTTACGCAAAATAAATGAAATTGGTTTAGCCGACTCTTTGTTACAATTTCACCATAATTGTTTGATTGAACTCTATTTTCAGAACTTGTACGTGATGACACCGACACCAGACTTTCAGTTAGACCTTCAGAATTACAATTGTGACAACCACAATAAATGTGCAGCAGATTTGGATTATATGGGAGCAAATATGTAACAACAGACCCAGACTAATCATTTTCAAAACAATTTTCTTTTCTCTTTTGATTTCTGTTTCCCTTATAAAACAACACTTCATTTTTCTTAAATATCTCTCTTGTAAAGAAATCGGTTTGAATTATATCATACGTATAGACATTACTACTTTTTATACCTGTTATAGATTCCAAGATCATAATTAACACTTCCGCTGTCAGTCGAACAACATTCCATCTGCTGTCCATTACGCACTGGGCTCTAATCATACCTCGTACTCATAGGATATTGATCATTTAGACAACGATGAAAGACTCCAACACTAATTGATCTTCCTCTATCAATTTTTTAATAAAAAATTGATTCATTGGTATACAGTAGTTAATGTCCTAGCTTTTATTAATTTCATGATGGTAAAAATTATTACAAGGTAGATCTATCGTAGCTACTTCACTATCCTAGCCTCTTCAATTTCATGATTGTAAAAAATAGGTCATATCTGAGCTTTTAAATGCAAATATAGTAATTATATACGTCCATCAACTATATTTTAAGTTTAAATATAAATTAATATGGCCTCTTATTAGTCGTAATTATTATAGCCAATTACCGTTTTCAATATAAGTTACACTAATTAATTATATTGTTACGTTTATTTCTGTAAATCTGTAAATTAAATTCTGTATTTATATTTTAATTACAATCACGTAGTTATTTCTAAAGAATATGTTTCCCAGAAGACCGTGTAGGTACAACAGACAGTTTAATTAAAAAGTTGAATTGTATGCTACTTTTCACTTGAGATTAAAACTACTACAAAGCTTAATACAAACATGTTAGTGGGTATAATATAGCTCATAGTTGGTAGCATTTTGTGCTAAAGATAAATAAAAAGTAATAGCATCTCAGTACATAGGGGAACTGAAGGCAAAACGGACCATGCAGGCAAAACGGAACTGTTAAATTACTTTAAGCCTACGGGGGCCATCTATTTGTTGAATAACGCAACTAATTACTCGCGCAATTCTTGTTTTCGGTCAGTGCCGGCGAAACTGCCACTCGTGACAGCGAATTTTTATCGCGGTAAGTATTTTTATTCATATTTTGATGTAAAAAACGTCATTTTTGACCAGCCTGCACTTTTGTTGTAATTAGTATTTTTAATGTAATGATATAACACAGTCTTGTGCATGATTTTGTCTTTATTACAGTATATAAAGAATGAAAAGAGGTAGAATGGTTAACCTCAAAATCTGACATTGATTCATAAACACCTAAAAGGCAAAACGGCCCCGGGCAAAATGGACCAGTGGTCCATTTTGCCTTCATATATATTTTTACATTTGACTCAATGTTTTCTACGTTTTCTGTTTCAGATGGTTAACAATTATATAAGAACCACTAATAGACAGTCATGGGACGAGGACAATATGAGAAAAGCTATCGAAAGAGTGAAAAACAAAGAAATGGGATTTAAAAAAGCAGCTGAATTCTATAATTACGTACCAAAGACACTAATACAAAGACCATAACTAATAAAAACACCAACAAAGCCAAAAAGGGGGGGAAAAGCAACACGAAAGAAGAGAGAAAAATACTTGGAGGATTCAGGATCTGATAAAGAAAATGAAGACACCGAGTGTTTCTAGTTTTCTACTGCTCTCATCTGTTTTCTAAATCAATAGAAGGATGGGAGAAATGCCCGATTTGTCTCCTCTGGGCACATTGTAGTTGTGCCGGCGTTGACGACGACGATGAGAACACAAAATTTATTTGTGAAAGGTGTTCCCCAGATTAGATATGTATTGGGTCCATTTTGCCCTTCACCGTGGTCCATTTTACCTTCACTTACAGGCAAACAGCCCATAAGGAAGGTTTTGGAAATCATTCAATATCTTCAAATTCTGTGATTTGATTAAAGTGTGATTAATAACTATTGTAGACTGATTACTAATAAGGATATTCTATAATAAGTTCCTGATAATAAAGCTATATTTTGTTGATTACGACTAGTTTTTCCTTAAATATACCATTTTGCATTCAGTTCCCCTACTTACAAAGAGTCGTATATTAAGGACAAAAACAGCGTATCGGATATCGATGTAGCGTCAGCAGACAAAATATTTATAATGTGAATTTAAAATAAAGTATGAAAAGAAAATAAATCCCCTTTACTTTGATTTGATAATTTGGCATAGATAAATAATTTTATGAAATATATAATAGAAAACAGATTGTCTGCCTTACAGCTTGACTTGCTTAAATCTTTTATTGACATCTTCAATTAATCATGATAATATTTATGTGTGTGTGTGTAAATTCAATTTAATATTTTAATTATTTTTTAGATAACAAAAATTTAACTTTTTACTAACTTTGAATTATGACTTTAAACGTGTACCTGACTTTGATGGTGAATACTAAATTAAAATGAATCTAAAGAGTTGACAAGCTCTTATAAGTCTAGACTTCTTCACGCGTTCTGAGAAAGTTTTAGGGTAAATCCACCCCGTTGCTCCATTATATATGTATATATGTATAATTTAGAACATAAAATGTTTATTAGATGTATATCTAATAAAAACATTTTATGTATATCTAATAAAAAAAATTTTGTTCTAAATTTTAATTATAAAAAAGGTAAGATAATTTTTTTCTGCTATCTATACTCCATCTGTATGAACAAGCATTCAATATGGCATCGTTTGAAGAGTAATCATTTGATATTAAATCTTGGATGTTTTCTCTTTGGTCGAAAAGATATCGTTATAAACATATCAGTCTTTCGAAAGAAATGAAAATTTATAAAAGAACTTCTAAAACAGTATAACACGATATCGATCTTTTACCTTTTGCCTTTTATTTACAACTAGCCGTGTTCCGCGGTTTCGTACGCGTTAATTTGAAAAAAGCCTATAGCCTTCCTCGATAAATGGGCTATCTAACACTGAAAGAACTTTTCAAATCGGATCAGTACTTCCTGAGATTAGCGTGTTCAAACAAACAAACAAACACTTCAGTTTTATAATATTAGTATAGATTTACGTCAAGTTAATACGACGAACTATATCTACACTACAGGACATAACTACAATAGTTCTACTTCTATGTGTTGCTACGATAACAACAACCGCGTCGCCATCACATACAAAATCGAAGCTGCGTTTTTACACATACATGCACACACGCACGCATACATGTACTGTGTGTACTTTACTAATATTTTAAATGTGAAAGTTTGTGATTATGAATAGATATTCGTTTCCATGGGATTGGAACTAAATTTGAAAAAAACTAAAAAAAAATTAAATTTTATTATTTATGACATTATTTTTGGGAATATTATAATGAATGATTTTTTAACAGTTTTCGGTCATATAATCATCTAACTACAACTATATTGCTAAAAACTATATTGATTACTAAATCGGATAGACTGGGAAAACATACAACACTTGGTAATGTGAAGTCGACCGCAAATCAATACGAGGTGACAGGTAAAATGATTGTGGTTTGATTTCGAGATTGAAATACGAACGTAGTTACCGTATTTGCAACAATGTACATAATACCTCATAATTGTAATTTTTGGGCTAGAGTAGTGGATGGCAACTGGCTGTTGCTATGGTCGTGTTGCTATGGGTCGTTATACCCCGTCCGGCGACTAATGATCTTTTTGACACTTCAAGAAATTTTGACATTAGTGACTGCCTCACACGTTATTTATTCGATTCGAAATAATAATCGATTTTATTTAAGAAGAACTTTCAATCGATTTAATTAAATACATTTAGTTTAAAAATATTATTTATTTATGCGTTTATTAGTTTTTTTAATTATAAATGAAATATATAAATAATAAATTAAATGAATTAACAGAGTTATTGTTCTTTATTCTTGGTTTGCAATTAAATTTTAAGATTTCGACTTAATTCCTTGCAAGTAATCAATCTTGGGGTCACAGATACTATTTTTATTTCCTTTTTTGTATTAAATTTATAGAAACAACAATCACATGACGTAAAATTATTTTTATCATATGTCGATTTATTATCGATTTATTATTTCAAGAACTGTTTCATAGTCTGTGGTTGTTTGTTATGCACAGGGTACTTCACTCAATCAATCAAATCGTCAATAAAGTATGACATTACTCTAAAATTTTTAGTACGTTATTCCGGGAAAAAAATACTGTAATTTATAGGCGTGAGCTGTCAAAAAGCTATTTAGTCGCCGGACGGGGTATAATTATTATAATGTTTGCTGTGGTCTGTGCATTTGTTTTTTTTTTTATAGAAGAGGGGGCAAACGGACGGTTAGCTCACCTGGTGGTAAGTGAAAGCAATATCCATAGACACCCGCTACATCAGAGAATTAGAAGGCGCGTCGCCGGCCTTTCAAATAAGAGTATGTTTGTGTTTGTCCTTTATATGTTTTTTGGTCCCTGGTATTCAACTGAGGTAGGGCACAGCAGGAAATATCCTGCTCAAAATATGGAGCATCTCGACTGAGGTAGTACCTCGACCTTACAGAAAATCAAAGCTAAATAATACTGTTTTCAAGCAGTTTTACTATAAAGTGCGCCAACGGGCTAGTAATTTTTTTGTTTACATGAATACTTTTTATTTTATAACTTTGTACCTACTTTTATTTAATAATAAAAAAAATCTTTATCGTACTATATATTAAAAGTTAGTTCAAATATCTACCGTGACGAAATTCTTAATACAGTTTCTCCAATCAGTCTCAACCAAAAACAACAGTGACAAACTTATATTTACTTTTTTTTTTTATGTAACTAGATCGACAAACAAGCGTACGGCTCACCTGATGGTAAGCGATCGCCGTAGCTTATAACATTTGCAACACCAGAAGCATCGCAAGCGCGTTGCCCCCAGTTCCCCCCAGGAGCTCTGGTCGCCTTACTCACCAACAGGAACACAACACTGCTTGAAAACAGTGTAATTTAGCTGTGATCTTCTGTAAGGCACTTATTTATTTGTTATATTCAGTTTCGGACCTCCTCAATCTTTCACTCAATACTTCTTCTACTACAATATAATACAATCAGTTCATGAAATAAAACTTATAAAAACCTCATATCTAGCAATCAACATTTTTTTGTTGTAAGTAAAGCACGGACTTGAAATTTAGTCTACTGTAAGGAACTTGACGTTCAGTTAAAACAATTAAGGGTTGGTTTATTACCCAGAGGGTGCAGCGAACCCTATTTCTAAGGACTCCGCTGTCAGACCCTTCTACATCCTGTTTGTTACATGGCTGTATCTTTAAAAGTAATCAACAGACACATGAAATCTTGACAGTATATGAATTTCTGTAACAACAAATGAAAATAAAAAAGCTATGCAATAGCTTAACAATAAATTTTCTGTATCTATATAAATGAAAATGAATTGCTGAAATTTTTGTATGTGTATAACTTCAACAAGGTTCAAAGTATTTACGGAAAAAAATACAGTGGTACGTAATCCACCGATTTGTTAGTTTTTTAAACGGTTTTATTAATAATATTTGCTCAAGTGTATTAAATAATTAGTTACAAAAGTTTTACGAAATTCCTTTAAGTAGAATCCGAGCCGTTGTAGTTTCAAACTAGCTTTTATTAATAATCCAGATGGCGGTACAAAGTAAACTCCTCGCGACTTCCTTCTACACGAAATATCTTTAGTCTATCATTATTTGCTGTTTTTTGTTGTTATATAGATAACTTTCATAACTGATCATGCTTGCTGTTGCCAGTGTGTTATGGTCGGTCATTCACAGCATATTAATGTGCTTTACTGTATGTTAATTGATCCAGAGTTACACATAAAATAAAATACAATAATGTGTATAAATAAAGAAACCAACAAATTTTATACTAATGTGAATAATAACGCAGTTAGGACGACCTTATTGTATAATATATGTAAACAAACATAGCTTTTTCTTAATATAATACAGGAATACATAGCGCTACTTGTATACAAACCAGCCATAATCAAAAAAATGTAAATTTTACAGGAGGACCTAACCTAAATCTGGTATCTCCTTTATTTGGAATGTGGCCGTTTTGTATACAAGGTGCAATATTTTCCAAGATAATGTAGATTGGAAAAGATTTAAAATACTACAGTCTGATTCTTCTACGTTTTTGTGTTAATACAATAATGTCATATTAACAGCAAATATGGTTCCAATCTTTTTAAAACGAACTAATATCGTTTTTATTGTTGTTTTACTTCTTTACTCTATTTATCTTCCAAACGACGACAGCAGCGAACATTGGTTCGAATTGAAACTTGGCAACATTACTCTCAAACTTGGAATGCATTCTGGAAAAGTTTTTCGACAAATTTTCAGTTTAGCCACATTTGATCTTGAATTCAAAATAATTTTGTCTGTTTACAATTATAATATAATTATTATATTAGTTTTTTTTACGTTTAAGTTAGCATAAAATTATTGTAAGCAAAACTTCGGTGTCATCAATAACGAACTCGTCCACCAAAAATAATAGAACGAAGATAGCAAAAATTGCAAACAAAATAAAACGCTAAAAATATTTAAAGAAAAGCCCTTTCGGAGAAATTAAAACGGAAAAATAACAAAGATATCAACAAAGAAAAACAAACAATGTGGCACCTTGCCAATCGTTTTAATATAAAACGATGCGAGGTCGTAAAACACAATCTCTCAATTTATTTATTTTCCAAAAACTATACATCGTAAAATTGGAGACGTGAACGTTTGCAGACGTAGTAATGAATATTCAATCAAAATCGCACATCCTGTACGAAACGGCTATTTGATCATCTCCCAGAAGGAGATTTATTAAACGCATTCGTAATCGACATGGCATTAGATCTGAAGCATAACGCATGAGATCATTTTTCTGTACTCGATATAAGAATGCTTTGATGTAAATTTAGAAACAAAACTTAAATTTAAAATATCGTTACAATTTCTCAAAATTTTCAGATGTTTATTTAAAGTGATGTTAGTAATTGTTTACATACCTACTTAATAATGAACCAAACCAAATCAAAGAAATACCAATATTTAATATTGACTGTGATCGATCCTGTTTTCTAGATTAGAAGATTTGAGCTCGTTACATTATGTAATTCCCTACGGAAGGAGAATCTTGAAATTCGTTAACAAAATTTTCCTTCTAATCTTTCCCCATCCGTAACAATGTTATAAATGCTACCTAACATTAATAAAATTCAGGTAAAATGCAATTTAAGTTTAAAATAGACATGCTACGTAAAAAAAATCAAAGTCAATAAAAAATCAAAAACCTTAACCATAGTTTTCTTATGCGAGCTATGGAAATATCAATTGATGATAGCCTTTGATATTAAATACCTCACGATTAAATCTGAAGAATACTATCGGATTTTAACAGTCATTAAATTACACATAACTTTCAAAGTTCTGAAAGATAAATACAAAATAAAAATGGTACGAATTTTATTCCTTTATTCATGTGCCAATTTTTTTATGCCAGTGTACTCATAACTACATTTGTGGTTTGGCACTATCACTTGATTTATTATACTTGAGTCATGTAATTTAATTATTTTTACTTAGTAAATTTACTAAACGAGATGGTCTTTTGAATTAAACACGCTATGTGACACAGAGTTGCGGTTTGTTGTTTATGTGTTGTTTTAGTAACAACAATTCAAGATGACTGCCAAAAATGTCCAGACTTAATGGAGACTGCTATCCCTGATAAAATTTCTCTTTCTACGTTACATAAGAACTTCTTTGCATTAATTCATAATTAGAAACGCTGAACTTCTTCTGTTAACAGCTCATTACAAAACACAGATTAAAAATGGTTTTAAATTTCTTCCTCAGAGTAGTGATCCATTCTGGTAGTTCAAACAGTTCAGTAATATTTGGCAAACGGTAATCTGTCTGACTTTTTTTCTTCTACGTCATCCGACGCGAGAGTTAGAAATAACGTTCGTTTGCTTTTCGGATTTATCTTTTATAGCTGGCTATCAAATGATTGTATACGTCATAAATGTAACATATTCACGATCAAAGAGCTATTTCGAATGAAATCTCTTCCAAATATATTTTTTCATTGATTTATAATAAATTTGGATATATCTTATTTTTACGTATATAAATCCGCCTCTTTTTCATTTACTCGTAGATACCAATAATTTCAAAGTATGAACGTAACGAGGTTATTCGTTTAGTCAATTTTCTTCTCATATTTTTTCATACCGGGGGCCTTGTATGAAAATTGATTCTTAAGGAGTAAACTTCAATAATATTAAGTTTCAAAAAAAAAAACAAAAAAAGTGTGAAGTGAAATTTCTGAAGTGTTAGGAAGGTAGGCTGAAAGGATTTGTTCAATCGACGATGATCACGGTCTCGTGAAAAAGGTCGTAAGCGCCATGCGTCCCTTACACGTTTTGAGCAGTAATTTATTCTATTTCATTCTCTCGTATACATTTATTTGTTTCATACTTTATCGTGACGCATTTTTCGATTCAGCGATATTCAAATCACATCGATTCTAAAGAAGTTTCACTTCAAAAACTCCTAAAAAACCATTTCCAGAAAAAAATCGAACAACAGAATCAAATAGTGATACTAAACAATATTTAACAACAAAAAGTGATTGAAATAGAACAAATACAGTATAATACATCATTAAGTCACAGAGGACTAATACTGATGACTCAATAACGCGTAAATCGTAATCTGATACTGACTGACCTACATATACACGTAATGATCACATCACATCGCTCTTTTTTCCCTAACACTTGATAATACTCATGCAAAACATGCTTATTACTACTACGCCTACGACTTTGGAAGCCTTAGTAATGACTGGACTGTTCTGGATATGAGATTAGATAACTATACACATACATAGTAGAACTGTCCGTCCAGCGGCCACTGAACTTTTTGGGATAAAATGCGCGATCAATTTTATTCGCTTCAGCCTGTAATTTCCCACTGATGGGCATAGGCCTCTTTCCCCGTGTAAGAGAATGGTCAGAGCTTAATCCACGACGCTGCTATTATTGACAATTTAAGAATACTTAGTTACCTACCTTTTATTCAAGTCAACGTAAGCGGAATTTATATTAGTAAAAACAAGGGGTGACATATAAAATAACCTTAAATACATATATAATAGTACTACCATATCAAAGTTATTTTAAAATTGGTTCCTTCAGGACTCAAGGTCATGTAGTTGTTGTAGATTTATAGGTTTTTTGGTCTGTAGGAATCAAAACTAAACTAAAATATTTCATACATCCCAATGTGGCTAATATAAAAAATATATACTGAAACTAATTTTCAGAAACCTCGTTTAACTGAGGCGTAAAGTTTTATGAAATCTTGCCCATAACTTTTAATGATGTTACAACTCTTCTCTTTCACAATATTAATGTTAAAAAAGACCATTTATCTCGTGCGAAATCTATACTAATATATAAAGCTGAAGAGTTTGTTTGTTTGTTTGTTTGTTTGTTTGTTTGTTTGTTTGTTTGAACGCGGTAATCTTTAGAACTACTGGGCCGATTTGAAAAATTCTTTCAGTGGTAGATAGCCCATTTATTGAGGAAGGCTATAGGCTATGTGTCATCACGCTAAGACCAATAGGAGCAGAGTCCACGCCGACGAAGTCGCGCGCAGAAGCTAGTTATTTAATATTCCGGAAACTGTATCTTATTAGAGGTGTAGAGATATTCAATAACATTGAGCCGTGAAATATTTTCGAACGATGCATTTCCGTGTTACGTTTGTCGTTTGACAATTATTTACAGCTTGTTTTTATACTCGACGGGGAAATAAACAACGGTGTTTGTGCGCTTCCCTATTGCTGAGTTTGTATCGTTCTAATTTTATTAAGAGGTTCGTTTTAATCTTTTTTACGCTTTCTCCGAAACAACATAATTATTTAAAATTAATGACGCTGTTTTGTTACTAAGCATCGATACACTAATTAATTGTAATCGGTCAACTTATTTTTTAGAGAACTTTAGAGAACTTTTAAAAAAATCGAGAACGGTTCCAGCTGTTTTTGAATTTTGCACTTAGCAACATATTTAGTAACTAGCCGACCCGTGCCCACTTCGTTGGGCGTTATAATCCATTTCACATAAGAAGGGTACGGTGAAATTTGATATGTTCCAATACACTCTCACTATTTTCAGCAAATCAGATAAATATAAATGTTTTAAAATCACCAATTAATTTCTAAGGCAAATAATAATGCTTGATTAGATTGAATTGTTGACACGGCACGTCAGAGGGCGCAGGTTCAAATCCTGCTGGGTCGAAAATTTTGATAATTTTTGTCTTTTTCCTTTTATCTTGTCACTCCTGAATAGTGTAGCTTTCTGTTAGCGAAAGAATTTTCATGATCGGATCAGTATTTGCGAAGATTACCCCGTATATACAAACAAAGTTACAAACTTTACCTGTTTATAATATTAGTATAGATTTATTTTTATTTATATAGATGAATATACGAAAACTAATTATATAAAAGTAAAGTTAGAACTACTACATACACTTCACTGCACAGTTAATGTGTTAATAATATATAAACTCTGCTTACTACGTATATGAGTAGATACAGTGATAGTAGTACAAATGTAAATTTCAGTTATAAATATCTGAATTCTGTTAACACATACAAGGTTACACATTTGATTAGCATAAAAAAATCTAATAATTTCATTTGTTTGTTTAACGCCGAGTTGCACGAACCAAAATTAAAATTTAAGTAGAGATTAAAATCTAATTTAATCACAAAAATTTCATACAATTCTTGCGATTAAATTAATTTAATCACTACTTAAATTTTAATTTCTTTTCGTGCAACTCGGCGTAAGAACGCTGATTTTAGTAGCGTTGATGTAAGAATATTATTGCGTCTACTTATAAGGGAAGATAAAAGGCTGTATAAAATTTCGCTATGATTGAGTTTGAACCAGTAGCCACGAACGAATAAAATCTGTATTCAAAAAACCATTCGTTTTGCTTACGATTCGCTTAATAATGTAGTGGTGATATATATAGACTCGTTTTGACTTTCGTTAAGTGTATATTATAATAACCTCATGGCGAAATAAATATTTTCATTTCATTTATTTTCGAACACAACAAGTTCAAAATTAACTGTAGGTACCTACTTAAGGAAAGCAAATTTTTTTTAATATAGCTCATAAAATACTGTAGACGTAGACAAATTTATCACTGGTCCAAATAGACCATTTGAGAGTGAATCTGTGAATTCTTTTAGATTTATTTAGACTATTAAGGAATGCTTTTTTCTCTTCCAGAAAATGTGTGGCAAAAAGGAGTTTTTTTGTCAGCTTCTTCACGTAACTGGTGTTCACTCCTTAAGAACGATTACCTTAATATTAAAAATTAAAATTACAAATTAAAATCTAATTATAATTAATCAAAATAATAAAAATTCATAATAAAAACATAAATTGACGCTTGATATTCATATCTATACAGTAAATGCCGACATACTTATTATACCTATATTTTACATAAGGAGGTAAAAGCGTTGTAACACGTCATTCTCAGCGTCACTACGCGTCAGCGTCACTTAACATCAGGATCAGTGTGACTGACATCACACATTCACAGACCTTATATTATTTGGTAAACAAAAAGTAAACTCAAAAATATGATTTAAAAAAGGCAGACCACTTTATCTAAACTACATTATTTATTACTACAGATCTGGGAATTTTTTCATCTTGATAATGCCTTATTAATTTTTTAATATATAGCAACAAGTTATGTCTAGTCATTGGTGGCATATCATGGCGGTCCCTTAAATGGATATGTTATATATACCTATAGGCGACCGCTTTCTCTTACATAAAATTGAATTTCATTACTTTTAGTTATAGAAATACGAATAAAGTAACATTATTTTGAAAATCAATAGAATAAGATGTGGTTGGTGTACATTATAAATTGAAATTAAACAAATAATTTGCAGTAAAAAAGTTTGTAACTCGTATTTTTGCAAATAGAAATTAATTAACAATAACATAACACTGTTTGTAGTGCGAATGAGTAGGTAAAATTTATGCGCCACAGATGTTATATATAAATATATAGGTATTATAACCAATTCGTTACAACATTTGTAACATAAAATTGAAAACTATGATATTGATGCTAGTGCCCTTATTGGACATGTCGCGCTAGGATGTCACAACATCGTGTTACTACTGCATACTCTAGATATGGCACGTACCGAACAGAGGAGTGTAATCCAATTGAAACCTGATGGGCAGCTAGATGAATTACTAATTTCCTAACCAATTGTGATGATACCTATATTTAGGAAAATAAAATTTAAAATAGTTATATATAATTAATATAATTCATGAAAAAGTAATTGTTTCAGTGTAATGTACTTATCATAATTATGTACTCGTACTGTTGTATCATTTTCAATAACAAAACTCTAAAATAATAAAGGGTATCAGACGAATCTCTATTTCATTAAAAATATAAAATTAATTTTATAAAATATAACAGCAATTTAAGTGTATAAAATCTAAAAGTTTTAATAGCTTCAAAGGAAATTACGTCTTAAATATGAGGTAATTACGCAGCGCTTAGACAAGAATGGTTTAACGTTTTTAATATTAATTATTTTAAACGCTTTTATTCATATTGCTGTAATCTTATTTTTTTATTACTTTTAGCATTTAGGTTTGCGTTAAACGATTTTTTAAAGTAAAATTGTGGTAGCTCAGATACGTGATTGTAGTTAATCATTTAAGATTGAGACCGTGATATTTAAAAATTAAGTGCTCTATTTCATTAATCAAATTATAATAAAATATATTTTAATACTTATCCTTCCCGGGACCCTTCTACTAACACTTAAACTTTATGGTGTGGTATTAAAGTTCAAATTGACTTTTAAGTAGGTATTATTACGAATCTTTTGTATGGGAATATAGATAGGTAAGTGTTGGCGGATATATTCCCTACTAAGAGTAACGGTCGCTATCAGGTGTACATGATATCAACCGGGACCGACGGCTTAAAGTCCTCTCCGAGGCACGGTGGGGAGACCCACAAGGACTGCACAAACACCCAGACCACGGCAAACATCTGTATGGCCAATACAAATGCTGTCGTATGCGGGGATCGAACCCGCAACCGCCAATCGCAATCCAGTGCTGTGACCGCTGCGCCAACGCGGCGTCGTAGATTATATCCTGCTACAGCTAAAAGCGCTGTTTAGCGTCATTCTCAACGTCAATACTGTTTCATCGATTCACACGATGTCACTCTCCATGCTTTTATCGTATCGCGCGATTTTCTTAACGAGTAAACTCCAAAAAAACTGATTTCTTTTTTTACACAACACACACACGGTCGTCTGTTCCTAAAGTAAGCAACTTAATGTGTGTTATAGGTAGCAGCCGACTGGTCTAGATACATATTTTTTTTTCGATAAACATACTTATAAATAATACATATTATAAATAAATATATACATTACACCCAGACTCGGGGTGGGAATCGAACCCACAACCCCCGGAGCAGAAAGCAGGGTCACTACAAACTGCGCCAACGGGCTAGTATTAGAGTTGTAACAGTGAAAACTAATATGAAACAGATACAGCAAGCAATATATCACGTAACAT
Organism: Melitaea athalia; assembly: GCA_905220545.2. NCBI lineage: Eukaryota > Metazoa > Arthropoda > Insecta > Lepidoptera > Nymphalidae > Melitaea > Melitaea athalia. Next base: position 5,056,223 of record HG992179.1, read on the forward strand.
TCACACGTCCAAAGCATTGACTGGCCATTAAACCACACACCGCAGGTTGCAGGTCGCTTACCTGTCCTTTCACAATTCCATTTTACTAACCATAATTACTACAATTGCTTTGACGACTGTCTGTAATTTCACTTGTCCAGATTTTTTTTTATTCGACTAGGGTAGTGAACAAGCTTACGACCCACCTAAAGTAAGTAAAGTAATCGGTTACCGTAACTTATAGACTTGCCTACTTTTTCAGAAAGTTTGACCAAATTTAAAATTGATTGTCATCAAAAGTTTTAGGAATATTTCGACCAAAGAAGTAGAGAAAAGGGTACCTATATAGTACAAAATTTGCCTTTTTAATGAAAAAAGCTGAATCCTCTAACTGTGACACATGCGGCTTGCTAGACGATGTGCACCACATATTAAATAAATGTGTTAAATACGAAGCGGAGAGAGAAACAGTGATGAAACGACTTGGTATAAATAAATTTGATATCGGTACATTTTTATCTGTGTTAACAGAGCCTTTGTCTGATGCAGCAAATTTGTTACTTAATATGGTACAATACATCATCAATGATTCTTTCTCAATTTCTTAGACATAGTGCGAATTAGGGTATAATGGGGCTGACATGTCTGTGTACACAAAAGTCCTTAAAAAAGAGAAGAATAAAAAAAAAAGTTATATATGTTAGACGCCTGGAACACCAAAAGCATCGCAAACATGTTGCTGACCCACCCCTGACGCACCCCAGGAGCTCTCGCTATCTTATTCACGAAAGGATCATAATATTACTTGAGAGCAGTATTATTTAGCTTTGATCATCTTAAAGATTAAGTTACTACAAATTACAGTACTACCCCAGACGGGCTGCTCCAGGCTATGACCGAAATATTACGTGATATTCCCCAACCCAATAAATCTTCTTTCTAAACTGTATATAAACGTACCTGAGACCCAAATGGATCGATGACTACTCAAAATACATATATTAAGACGATATGGATTCATACAGTTTTAGATAAAAGAAAATATATTATTAAGACTGGTAACCGTTTTAAAGTGACATGAAATTCTCAAATCTACACTCAGACTAGAGATGTCATACCTACTCACACAAAAAAGTATCTTTTCCAAAAATCAGATCTTATTTATGGATGCATGGATGGAAAACCAACTAAGTAGCTTACTAATTTTTCCCCCAAAATAAATTGCTAGATTTTTTCATCTCTATTTAGAAATAAATTATAGTAAGATAAAAGTTTTCCTAATTCCTGGAACAGTGAAATTTATGCGAAACATATTAGCAGCATTAAATAGTGAATACGAGATGAGCTAAATTTTTGATAATTTTATTGAAAAAATTCGAATTGAAAACAACTTTTTTTATAAAATGGTAACACTCAAAAAGTTTCTACGCCTGTTTTTTTCATATCTGAGCAAGTACAGATAATAAGTAGTTATTTGTGGGATGAATATATATATCACTCTTAAAAATTCGTGAAAATATTGACATATAAGTAGGACGAGACACTTTTAGGTATATAGTTCAATGCTCATTAATTACTGTAACATAAGTGGGAGATTACTGAGTTGAGTGGAAGATTAGGGATGCGATATACGGCGGATTACAGCAGAAAATAAGTATTTTAATAAAATTCTAATGATCCGGTTTTAAGCTAAGGTTGAAAATAGGTGAAAAATTATATTTTCATAAAATTTCTGTTTTTCAAATTCTTTTAGTCACATCTTAGAGGAGTGAAGTTAATCTAGCACAAATAATAAATTTGGTCACTAACAATAAGACCTATTTGAGTGACACTAACAACAAGACCTATTTGAGAGATACCTTCACCATTCCCTCACTGAGATGCAATTGCTTCATCTACATACACGTACTTATAGAAGCTTACAACTTTTCACACCAGACCCGTTTTCTCTTTAGAGCAAGTCTATCGCTACTATTTAACGCTAAAATAACTAATAATACTAGGGCTTATACAGATTGACGAATATGATGTCAACACGCCTTAGATAAAATCGGATTATCTAGGATGTGAGATGGTCTCAATTATTTTACAATTTGATATTTTAATTGACCTTTTTATATTGCAGAGATACTAAAAAGCGAAGCCATTTCTTGCAGTTTTATTTACTCCAGTAAAAATAACTAGCGGTGGGTGTCAAGAGCAGTACGAATTCCGACACAAGTTTTTCATAGACACTCTACAAAAAATTTGATGTACCTACAATGCAAACTATATTATCGTATATAATCAAAAATGTTGTAAATGAATGAAGTCTCTTATTAATCATTAGTTAAATCATATTCATAACCAGCAATTGGATATAATTGATACCTAAAAAGATATGGAAAATTTTAAAAAACTTAACCAACGCAGATGTAGAGAAATACATGTACAAGTTAGTCTTATTTTTTTTGTAATATAAAGTTCATCCAAATAAAGAGCACGTTATTAAATCCCTTTTCACCGGTTCTTAAATGGACTCAAAATTCGTTCTGTAGGAGTCATCATAAAAGCCAAGTATACGATAGCCGCCCCATAAACAGATGGAGGAACCCTGCTTCTTTTCATACTCATCTATTTTATTATTTATAGATCTCATTGCACTCGATGGATGAATTACTCTGCAACGTTTTGTGTTATACAATGGAAATCTATTTCATACCTTTAAAACCATAATTAACACGGAATAATCAATTTTATATCATTGAAAATAAGGTTTCATTTCATTTATAAATATAGAGTGAAAGATTATTTGATAGTTACCTCTGAAAGCAAATCCGGAGTAGACAGTTTTGAACCTTATGTGAAAAGGATTAAGGCGGAAAAGTTTATTATTAGATATTGAATGGTACGATCACAAAGGGCTTTGATTCTTAAATTATATTAAGGACATACTGACTATTCGATTGAATTTAAGAAGGTATTGTTCGTTTAATATTCTGAAACGAGGTTGGAGATTTATAACTTACTTATACATTTTATGGCACAGAATTTGTATCACGTATAGAGGGTTGGTTTTTTTATTCCTAGTTTTGTTTTACCGTTTAAATTGATTTAGATTTATATATATATACCAATTAAATTGAAAAACTAATATTAATTATTAATTAAACATTGATAAAATAATTCTCTGATCTCTAGTCACCGAATAAAATTAGAATTAAAATGTTTACATAATACATTTCGTAGAGATCCTCATTTAAACATTTTTAATAATAAATATATCACTAGCACACCGAATTAAACATTTATCCAGGGCCGGATATAAAGGTCTGGAGGCCTCGGGGCAATAAAGAAGTGGAGGCCCTTTGGCCCCAAATTATTTCTAAAAGTTATTTACTAGTGTTTACTAGTCTTAATTTGAATTTTTTTTTTCTGAAGTCTCTTTTTTGGAGGCAGGGGCTGTAGCCTCGGTTGCCCCCCCTAAATCCGACCCTGCATTTATCTAATATCGGCGAACTGTTCAGAGTTATATCTGTGAAAAGATTTTCTATTTGAAGTCTCAACAAATATTGAAGGAGAGATTGATTGGTTGCTTTTGATCGCAATCGAGACGTGGGTACGTGACGGAAATTTTATTTATAAAGGAGCTGTTTACTTGAAACTTCATTTAATATGAAAACGTTTGATTATCTCTTGATAATATCATACCAGCACCCACTTAAATTTGACTCGCCATATTTTTTTGTGAATATAAATTTTTTTTAAGCTTTTCTTTTATACAAATCTTATCCTAACAGGAATGAATACAAAAAAAAAAGAATTGGTAGTGGCAAGTCAATTTTATATGTACCTATATATTACATATCATTATATATTACCACCCACTTATTAGATATACGTGTGTCATCGTCAGCCACTGATGGTCGTTCACATAAACCATATTATTTTTAGTCTTTGCAATCACGAAAATCAATTTTACCAGGAATTCCATATATCGATTTAACCACTGACCTAGTCTAAGTACGTAATATTTTCGGTTTTTTATATCCCTAAGGTTCGGATTTTATTATCCGTATACTTACCGATTCACGGTTACAGTTCTGTTCTAAATGTGCAGAAACCTTTTAACATACGGTTTACCTTAAACTAACTTACGTAAATGATTGTTAGTGTTTGTCTTACGTTAGTCTTACAAACACATAAAAGGTGTGGCAAATGCGAACAAAGTCGCGAATATAACTTGTGAACGTAGTAAAACAATTTGTTATTTTATTATGGAACAGGCCACCTTATTGTCTCCATTCCCCACATCCTAGGTTCTTTGTCTAGGTTCTCCATTTAAAACTACATAACCAATAGCGATTAAACAATTGCATGGCGATCATTTTATGGAATTCCCTTTGAATTTTTTTCTATTATATATGGTTCATAGTTAATAATACGTTAAAAATCAATACGAATTCAGGGTTGCATACATTATTTTTAAAACGATAAAGTATAAAGTTTTACCGGAAAAATTACTCTAACACTGACATATAGCGTCTGCCAACTTATTATCGGAAATTTTAAAATGATAATCGCGATAAATGCATCTATATTCCATTTTTTTATAAGTGACCCAATTGGTAAACAAATATGGCGTACTTACGACCATAGACAATTAGAGTTATGCTAGAGTAATGTGTAGTTTAGTGAAGTGACACAAAGACAGAATGAATGAACAATATTAATAAGCCATAGATAAGTAAAATTCATTTTACATAAAAATATTTAACGATACCAAATTGCTGAAATTATTTCAAAAACTGATAATATATTGAATAATTTTGTTAATAATTAATACAGGTACAGAATTAAAAAAAATTGGACGACTGTAATAGATAAATAAAATATTGTCACTGGCTTATTCATGAAAATATTAAAGGAAAATATTCAAATAAAAAAACGCCAATAAGGTACTTTATTTTCTAATCACTGTCCATACTTCCTGATGAATTGCAGGACTCTTCAGAGACGTGGATATAGAAACCTGGGCCGTCTGATGCAGCATCCATGATTCCGTCAAGCTGCATCATTTTATTTTCTTCTTTTATAATATGATCAATACATTTCTTCCACGACACCGCACTTATTTGATTTAAGCCTTCTTTTAAGAGCTCCTTGACTTCTGCCATTTTAAAACTTTTATTATTTTTGCCTATATAACCTTTTACTTGTGCCCAAATGAGTTCAATAGGATTTAATTCGCAATGGTAGGGCGGAAGACGTAAAACAATTATGTTTTTGTGGGCTGCCATTTCGTCAATAACTTTTTTGTTATAGTCATCTTTATTAAGAAAGAAGGAGAAATGCCCTAACCGCGAAATAAGTCCGGTACCGCTGTAGCCACTTTTGAAGATGTGTGCGTTTTCATTAATTGCACAACTAGCGTTCTAATCCTTTAATTGTTTCACAATGTGGTTCGCACACTATGAAAACAATTGTACGAATACACTCATACAAGTAAACAACTATTCAAGTTTTCACTTCTGCCGGCACTCCCGGAGTGCAACCCGTTTTTTTTTAAAATGATTTAATATATTTTTATGCATAATTGTAAACAAATATTAACATTCTGCACTCCTTCTCTATATATACTATAAGTGTACGAAATTTTATACTCCTCCGTCCGTGCAATTTTCGTAAAAAGAGGTACAAAGTTTTTGCTTCACGTATTAATAATATACAGATTTTGATGCTCTTTACCATTAAAATTCAACAAATAAAATAACAAAGAAAACAAAGTACGCGTAATATTTTTTTAGCCCTAGAAAGGTAACCTTAAGCGCGTTTTTATCTTTTCCATGCTATTTTAAACACGCGACTGAAAAGATACCGATTTACTTATAAATTAAATTAAATCTATACTAATATAATAAAGCTGAAGAGTTTGTTTGATTGTTTGTTTGTTTGTTTGTTTGTTTGTTTGTTTGAACGCGCTAATCTCGGGATCTACTGGTCCGATTTGAAAAATTCTTTCACTGTTAGATAGCCCATTTATCGAGGAAGGCTATAGGCTATATATCATCACGCTAAGACCAATAGGAGCGGAGTCCACGCCGACGAAGTCGCGCGCAGAAGCTAGTAATATATATTTTTAACTTCAGTTCAATTTTACATTATTAATAAATAAATAAAATGCAACTACGTAATATTATTTGTTTATTATTAGAAATTATGTTAGACTTTACAAAAACTAACAAAAGTTAGAGGTATTTATAGTAGGAACTAGAGATGCGCCAAGTACTCGGTTTGTGCTCGGTACTCGGTGTAATTGGCCTTTTTTTTCAGTACTCGGTACTTGGCCGAATAACTCGGTTCCAGTGACCTAGTATTTGGTAGATAATTAGGTTTGGTAGGTAATCTGTTCCTTTTCTCCTCGTAGACATTACCCGCTTCTGAAAATAAGCGCTCGCTATACACAGTGCTTGCAGGTGCACATAAGAACACACGTGCTAAATGTGCCAAGAGTTTACATCTTGTTTTATGTCCTACCCTCCTCTCGAATGGACTCTGGTCTCGCGGCAACAAACTCTTGCTTACATAAGCGATCTAACTCTTGAGCGATGGGACTTTTAGGAACTAGAAACAACCAATCCACGTATAAACTGAGTCAAACCGAGTTACTCGGCAGAGTAACTTAGTTTGCCAAAAGCAAAACCGAGTAATAATCGGTCCTCGGTTACTCGGTAATCTTGTACTCGGCGCATCTCTGGTAGGAACCAATGTGATACAAAATATAAAAAACAATATGTCACACAATATCATTATGCGCACTCGCTCTAACAACTAAACAAAAGGACTGATAACATTGTTTTTGCCAGTGCTATGTGCTATACTTTTATATTATATGGGATAGAGTAAAAAATGTTCAGGGTGAAAACGATATTCAGAAATATTCACAATATAAAATAAAACCTTTACAATAAACACTTTACTATTAAAGCTTGATATTTCTAATATTTTGTAAGCATATTTTGCGCTCAACAAAAAAAAAAAAAAACAATATATATAACAACTTAATAACAAATCGCTTTACGGTAACATTGTTTTGTAGTTTAATAATAAATTATAGTTCGTGAAAATTTAAAATATAGGTAAAGAATACGGCCTATTTTATCACTCATTTTAATAATTCCTTATACTCATTCACCTCTAAAAATATAATGGCCACATCCCTATTTGCCTTATAAAAAAACATATTGATATGTCATATTCAAAAATATTGATTATCTGTACTGCCAATATTCGTATTTTAGTAAATTTTGTGTGTTTAAAATGATAAATGGATATTTGTTTTTGGTGAAATAAATAGTAAATGGAGTTTTACAAATGTCCGTTAGCTAATATGTTGTGAAAGTGAGTGATAAATGCGGAAAAAACGTGAATTACGTGTTGACAGGAGTTTGTTTACCAATTGGGTCACTTATAAAAAAATGGAATATAAATGAAAGTTTTAATGAAGCCCGTCACTATGAAATCGTTTAATCTTAAAACAATACTTATGTATTTATGACCTCGATACCTTGCAAAGCTAATTTATTAGTCAATGTTTGTAAATCTTGTCCATTATATGAAGAAAACAAATTTATTTTCTGCCACGTTTCTAAGTAGTTTTAACTATAAATCTTTCGTATATTTACTGAATAAAAATTCTTACCGCTTCTATATTTAGACGCCTTTGACAAGTATTGCCAATATACGCTATTGGCCGAGCGATATTGGACTACTCGATCAAAAGATTGGTTTTAATCTTGATTTAAAGGGAAGAATATTTTAATATATGTACATATATTATTTAAAAAACTTATGGATAATTATATTTAAAAAAAAATGAAAAGCCGACATGTCTGTACTTGAATAACTTTTGAATGAAGTATTAAACAGAATTTTTTGTTTTCTCTTAACAAAAAAACTTGAAAACTTGCTGAAACTTTTTAATTCATTTTCCACCATGATCTACTTATTTAACAAATTACAATTTCCAAATTACAATCTAAAATAATATACCTGAAGAGTTTTGACTTTGCTCCGATTTAAAAAACATATTGAAACTAGAAAACGTTTTTGCTTACAAATCACCAAATTATGACTTGATAGTACTGAATAAAGTAACATTACGTTAAAAAACATTAAAAAGAAACTAATTTAACAGATGAAGCCAGAAGAAACACAATGTTAAGCGAAAAGCGGAAGTTGGCATTATTTAACGAAAATATTTATGAAAACGCAAAATGCATTGAAACATGCAAATATAAAATGTACGTGCCCCGTTTAAAAATAAACCTGAACTTTGTAACGTTTTATATTTATTGATACAGTACGCAATCGAACAAATAGTAACAAGCTAATTTTATTCTTTCGCAGAGATCATAAAGCATACATTTGAATTTACATAATATAAAATTTTGTGTACTATTTCAGTTCATCAAAATAGCTCTAAATATAGAAGATGATTGATATAAAATTCACCTTAAGTGTCTGGAGTGTATCGTTTATGAAGAAAATTCTATATCGAAATAAACATTTGTTATATTGATCATCGTTTTTAGTGCTTTAACTTGTAACAAACAACTTGTTTTGCTTTTGCTATTGTGATACAACTTTTCTTCACATCTACAGATGTAACAACTTGGTCTAAGATCCGAACTAGACGCAATGTTTACCCCATCTGCTTCGTGGATAAAAATTAAATAATTATCTTCTTTAATACATTAAAGGTAAATCGCGAAAGGGTTGACTGGGAAATTACTGGTCAAGCTATATTATATTCGGCAACCACCATTCAAACAAAGCAGCGCTCATTTACATTTGAGATTAATTTATTAAACATGTGGGTCAGTCAGTCAGTTCAGCCTATTGCAGTCCACTGCTGGACATAGGCCTCCCCAAGTTCGCGCCAGACATCTCGGTTTTCCGCAATCCTCATCCAGCCTACACCGGCAATCTTACGAAGATCGTCGGTCCAACGGGCCGGAGGACGTCCCACACTGCGTTTGCCAAGACGCGGTCTCCACTCCAGGACACTGCTGCTCCAACGGCCATCGGTCCTGCGACACAGATGACCAGCCCACTGCCACTTCAACTTGCTAATTCTGTGGGCTATGTCGGTTACTTTCGTTCTCTCGCGGATCGGCGGATAGTCTCGTTTCTAAGTCTATCTTTGAATCAATGTGGGTGAAAGTATTATATTATTATACCTGTTTATACCTTACCCAATAGTTATGCCAGGAAAATAATAGACAACCCAACGTTTGCAATTTCTACAGGCTTCATACTGTCGGTAGGTATTTTTATTCTTTAAGCTCGTAGGTGCATTTTTTTGATATATATTTTTTAATTTTGTATATTTTGTATATTTTTTAGTTTTATTAAATATTGCCTAGCCAGAAATTCTTAATCAACCCTTTTGCAATTATTTTTCTATAATATTAAAATATATTTAAAATAACTTTCATCCATTATTCAGATAGGTAAAGTTCGTCACTAGTTCGGATCTCCTACCAGCTGTTAATTTACTAAAAAAGGATTGTATTATTTCTTGAAATCTATATTATTTTTATTTATTGGTTTTATTGCAATGTAAATTATGAAACTTTATTCAATTTCATCATCATCATCACTTCAGCCTACCATAGTCCACTGTTGTACATAGGCCTTCCAAAGTTCGCGCCAAACGTCCCGGTTTTCCGCAATCCTCATCGAATCACCAACGGAAATCTTACGTAACTGAGAATAGTGGGGCTGCGGGGTACTGAGGGGTGAAATTTTGGCGCGTACTCATGTGTTTTGCCCATAGTAGTCACCACGCTGGGCAGGTGAGTTCGTGACCGCAGGGCTGGCTTTGTCGCATCGAAGACGTTGACAGACGTCTTCAGCCTGTGTATTTAAAAGCCAGCAGTTGGATGGTTATATACTGTGTTATCCCTTAGTCGCCTCTTACGACACCCGCGGGGAGAGAGGAGGCGGCTATTCTATACTGCCGTACCGTAACCGCTTTGAGATTTAATAAAAAATTTTGTTATTGTTGCCATATTCCGGCTATTGCAAATTAGGTAAAATTCAAGCAGATTATCTGAATTTAATTATTTCATGTTAATTAATCAAGCACTCTTTTGACCATATTTGTATAAGCATGAAGACAATTTACTTTACTTTGTTGCTGTAAATATGGTATATAAATACTTTACCGCAAGCGGAAAATATCTTAGACACATGATACTAATCCAAAAGATTGTTTTTAAGCCTCTACAAGTACTGTCACTGTAAATTACTCAACGTAATACTATTATATAAGTATTACACGAGGGAAAAGTAAAGAAAAAAATAAAATAAACATACCTACAGGAAAAAAATATATACAATACAAGTCTCTGTCGTAGTTTGGGATTTGGCGTTTTCTTTTGTGCTTGAATTTCTAGACTTTTGACATAGGATTCTCATCCTGCTAGGTCCCAGTATGAAGAGTATAGATATTTTTGTTTTAAATTAAAGTCTAACTAATAACTGACAAGAAAAGAAAGTTACTAGCTCTTCTAAAACTTAATAATGTAGAAATATTTTGTGGTCGCTCGTTGGAATCGCTTTTTATTTAATTTATTAAATTCTCTGCTCTTTATCGAACTGATAAACTATTGTTTTTAAAAAATAATTTTCAATTTTATACGAAAAAAATTCTAACCGCGGCCTTGCTTGCTTGTTAAGTCTATGAAGCCATATCGTCTTATGGTTTAAGTACGTACTTCAAGTATTTTTTATTGCTAACAACGACCCACCCAGGTTCATACGTGTTATCATTCAAATCATTGTTGATACATTGCAAATTGATTGATAGGTAGTTACTGATTTCCATAAAGTTGACTAGTAAGTACGTTTCGTTTCACGTTGTCGTTAAAATGACACTTTTATCAGAAACAGTCTTTACTTTTAAAAATAATTGATTAAGTTTTTAACAAATTGTTTATACTGTTTTATAATGTTATAGTTTTTTGCTTAATATTCTGCTATAAATATCTGCTTTTTTGCACTGCACTAATAGATATATTAAGACTAGGTATACCTAGTCTAGTAGTAGTGTACCTATATACACTTGACAAAACTTAATAATTAATTCAAAATCTTATTTAAAACTGAATGACAAAAATGTACACAGTACAACTATAATTTATTACGTAACTAAAACCAAGCAATTAACCAAAGATAATTACATCCATATTAATTCAGCGATCTCGGCTCTCAATAGCAGATACAATTCAATCATTCCTCTATTTACGGATCGAGATGAAAAGATCGGGGAGCAATCGGAGGAATCCTCGTCAAATATTTGTAGCAATCAAATCCGAATTGGCTCTTTCGACGGTGCGTGATGTTTCGAAAATGGCTGTGTTTATATCAATTGCGAATAAAGGAGGTTCGTACTTTTTGATATAAAATTATTTTGTCTGTATGGTAACTTGCATTAATAATAAACTATTAAATATCAGCGATGTAACCTCCTGTGCTAAATCTAACTTTTTAATTTGTATGTTGTATTTTTCCTTAATATACATACTTTTCGTGTGAAATAAAGTATACTTTAACATATTATAGTAATCTATAAATAAACATAATGTAAGGTATAAATCAGTATCATTTAAGTTTCAAGTTCTTTATTAATTCTTAGGAAACTTGAATTGAATAAAACAGCATTTTAATTAAGTTGATCATATTTTTATTTTAACATATCGCTTTCGCCAAAAACCGGTGGTTTGCGGGTTCGATTCCCGCTTGGGATGGATTTGGATGTCTGTCCTTGTGGGTCTCCCCACTGTGCCTTAGCATGTTAAGCTTTCGGTCCCAGTTGTTATCATGAATACCTGATAGCGATCGTTACTCATAGTAGAGAATACATCCACCAACCCGCAGTGGAGAAACGTGGCGGATTAATCTCCAATCCTTCTCCTAGATCCTAGAAAGAGCCCTGTGCCCAGCAGTGAGATGTTACAGGCTAATAATCGTCTATTTTAACAAATTTAATTAAACAGCGGAAAATTAAAACTAAGGTCCAATGTAATAAAGCAATTTGAAGCCGAACGTTTTCCTACACAAATCCGTTTAAGATTATCCCTGAGAATATTAAATTTACAAAGGATATTGAAACAAAATGTAACGACCTTGCCAAGGTACTTGTTGAGCGATTAATTGTTATTTAAGTAAACTGACATAATTTAATCATTTGTTGTGGTGTACCGTGAAGCTTAGTGAATTTGTAACGATCATTAATGTCTTTCTTCATTTAAATTTGCATTATTATATTGTTTACTAATCTGTTACATCCATTGAATAGTGCGTATCATAAAACATCTACCTAATAAATTGTTTTAATTTTATTGAATGTTATATTTATTGTTTACCAAATTCTGCGCGCGACTTCGTCGGCGTGGACTCCGCTCCTATTGGTCTTAGCGTGATGACACATAGCCTATAGCCTTCCTCGATAAATGGGCTATCTAACACTGAAAGAATTTTTCAAATCGGCCCAGTAGTTCCAGAGATTGCCGCGTTCAAACATACAAACAAACAAACTCTTCAGCTTTATATATTAGTATAGATTTTGGTATCATATGTTTAACTGATTTTTTTAAATTAATATATGAAACTTTAATAGGAACAGTTAATAAATTGATCAATTGAAAAAAAAACTACATTCTGCTTGGGAACGTCAGAAAACTGCCTGACAACAAAATATAATCAAATAACAAATTGAAGCAACCGATTTAAAATAACCAATTCGTTTAATCCCCATTTGCTATTCCGGTGGTCCTTCATTTTAATGAAGCCTCCGTCTATGATTGTCAGTCGTTTAATAACTATTGAGATACGCGCCCAATATTAATTATTTATAATCGTACTACAAATTATCGATCTTAGAGTCATTTAGTATTTAAACATTTTTAAACTTGTAAATTTAATCACATAAAAAAAGAGTGTTCTTTAGACCACATGACTGAAGTAAAACTTCTTTAGCTCCATCTAACTTAGATCTCCCTCTCAACTTCCGTTCGCCTCGCCCGATAACGCTTTTCGTAACGCACTTTTTCACGCATTTACCAGCTTACTCCCCAAGTCAAGCTTGCGTAAAGAAGTTTTACTTCAACAACAGTATTTCGATGAAACGTGATATTTATTGACATAAAGAGAGTCAATTCTGTAAGTTTGTGTACATGTGTGTATCTTCAGTCGCCTGTCAGAGCTGACTCACATACTTTTTATTTTTCGTAATCTATACATTACAAACTATATACAGATTATACGCCGTTATCAAATACACGACAACTAGAATAACAGCAGAAAAATGTAGTAGCTGAGTGAATAACGTAATTTAAGTCGTCGAGGACCGCTTTGCTTAAATAGTGACGGTATTAAGACATTTTTTGTTTTTATTAAGTGCGAAAAGATTTATAGGAAATTCCTTGAAACCAATAGCTAGCACGCCGAAATTTTGTTCCGCAGCCATCAAAAGGATTCCTTTACATTCCACACTTTTACGACATTGCGAGACAAAATCGTATATTAACTTGAGCTTGCTATTATAACATCTATTAATAAATCTGTGTTTAACCATTTAACCCAAGCCATTCGTTTAGCTTTGGTTAGATTATTTCAGAACGTTATGTATTGTTCTGGTCGGGAATGTATTAAAATCGGGTCTATTTAAATTAGTACCTAATTTACACATGATGAATTATAATTAATACTTCTTACAGAAGGACGATTAACAATATTTTGCTATAGATCACTTAATTACCTATATCTTTGCGGGCAGCCGGCAGATGATGTATACAGTTATCATCATGAATTTTGAGCCCTTTGGTGACAAAAGACAAACGCTTACGTTTAAAAATAACATACAATTAGCTAATAAATATTTAGAAAAATACATTCACATCAAATAAGGAACATGCTCTTAATTGAATTAAATGATTAATTAATGTTAAAAATCCATAATTAGGTAATAGGCATTAAGCTGATCATGAAGGTAATGAAATTCAATTTGTAGGAACAAAAAATAAATGGCTTTAATGGTTGCTTACAAACGGTTTGAAATTGTAAATGTTTAACTTTTAAGGGTGTAGGTATTTACGTTAAATACAGAGGTTATATTTTGATATGTTTTTTTAGCATTTCTAGCTATATAAAATCATCGGTATAGCAGTCCGAACTATAACCACGAGTCCACGACCTAGATTCGTTATAGGTGAGTATATTTTTTTCTTTTAAATTATATATAAATAAACAATACGTATAAACTTAGTCACATCTATATTTTAACAGTTTATACTTATATACCGAAATCATAGTAGCATAGCATTCAAACATGAGATATCGTTTGAATTTAATTTATGGTCAATCATATCAAACTTAAGGTGTAGATCTTTTATACAGATAAAAGTTAACTAAAGCAAATCGAATAAAACTAAAACGGTACTACCGTGTCTATTAGTTTCGCCGATTTGATCTCACGATCACTTTACCGATCGACGCTGATTGGATTCGAGATAACTACGCAATCTTTTAATGTGTTTCATCGTCAGATAAAAAAGTACGCGCTACTTTTTATTAGTTAATAAGCCTTCGGTTTAACGTTATGCCTATATGGATATCAGAAGCACCCTTTTAATTTACAAGGATTAACAGAATGTGAGTTTTGTCTTAGCCTCTTTCATATATAATGTATATAATCCATTTTGGTTTCAAAATTAATATTTAAGCACAGGGATCGGATCAGAATCAATATTTCTAAGCTTCGTCATAGTAGACACCCAAATTGAACGTAACGGTATTATAGAGTCAATAGAGTCAAAAGCAATACATACACCATACAAATGTGTAGTTGTGTGGCAGCAAAAGAAAAAAAATCATATAATATTTTATTTATTATAAGCCTTTATTGCTGATACTAAACAATCACACATAGTAGCAAATTGTTTTATCTTAAATCTAATACATCGGATTTCCCGGTTTAGTGGTCAGCGTGTCCAGTGACACATAGGCCTCTTCCAGCTGCTTCCATTCTTCCCTATTGGATGCTTTTCTAGACCAGATTGTCCCTCCAATCATCTTAATATCGTCAGTCCATCTTTTTGCTTGTCGGCCTCTTTTTCTTTTGCCATCACGTGGTTGCCATTCTGTTATAATTTTAGTCCATTTCATTGTGCTTTCCCTTGTCATATGTCCTGTCCATCGCCATTTTAATCGTCTTATTTTCTTTAGCACGTCTTCCACCTTTGTTGTAGATCTAATGTCTGCTGCTCTTTTGCGGTCTTTTAGCGTCACGCCCAACATACTCCTTTCAATTCCTCTTTGACACGATCTTAGTTTTAAAAGATGTTTTTGAGTCAATGCCCATGTTTGGCACCCATACGTAAGACATGGCAAGGTGCAAGAATTAAACACTTTTTTCTTGGCTGTCATAGGAAATTGATTGCTTTTAAATATCTCTTTAAGGGACCAGTATCTTTTCCAGGCACAGGCCACTCTGCTTTCCAGTTCTATGTTTGTCTGGTCTCTAAAAGATATTTATTGCCCTAAGTATGTATAGTGTTTAACATATTCAATATCTTCATTGTGTACTTTTATGGATATTTCTTCTCTGTTTGTCATTACTTTTGTTTTTGATTTATTTATAGTAAGACCAACTACTCTGCTTGTCTCAGTCAGCTGTTGTAGCATGTGTTGAAGGGTATTCGCGTTGTCAGTTATTAGGACTAAGTCATCAGCGAATCTTAAGTGGCTAAGTTGTCTACCATTGATGTTAATGCCAAAATTGTCCCACTCAAGATTTCCGAATATGCTTTCCAAGACTGCCGAGAAAAGTTTTGGCGACAGCGGATCTCCTTGCCTTACACCTCTAGCTATTGGGAACTCTTCGCCGGTTGATTCCAGTCTTATTTGTGCTGTGCTATTTGCATATATATTTTTAATTATACGTATGTATTTTTTGGCACTCCCTTCTGGATTAGAGCCCTCCAAAGCGAATCGTGTTCTATAGAATCAAATGCGTTACTATAGTCCACAAATGCGATGTACAAGGCTTTCCCGTATTCTTGACATTTTTCTATTAGCTGTTTGATGACATGCATGTGATCAGTAGTTGAAAACCCCGCTCTGAAGCCAGCTTGTTCTATAGGTTGTTGTTCGTCCATTATTCCTGTTATTCTGTTCAATATCAATTTGGAGAACACTTTATAAATATTCGACATAAGGCTTATAGGCCTGTAGTTTTCTATGATGTTCCTATCCCCTTTTTTATGTAATAGTATAATTGTGCTCTTAGTCCATTGCGGTGGTATACACGCTAATTGGATTTTGATCATTTCATTTGAAATCTTATCTGGTCCAGGAGCTTTGTTGTTCTTTTGACTGTTGACAGTTTTTTCTATCTCTGATTGTAGGAAAACTGGTATGTCTTCGTCCATGTCGTCATTATCGAGATTTATAGTTAAGTCTCTAGTATTTCGTTCTGCTGCATAAAGTTTTCTATAGAAGTCAGTTGCTGTCTGTAATATATCTTTTCTTGTCGTTTGCTGTTTTCCTGTTTTATTCTTAATATTTGGAATCCATTGTTTCGCCTCTATCAGTTCTTTCAAAGCTTTTTTAACTCCTCCTGTCTTGTTTATATGGTAATTAAGTACATTCGTTCTTTTCTTAGTTCTGTCTTTTTTGATACTGTTACTTATTTTTTTAATTAATTCTGATATGGCCCTTAGATTTTCTTTGTCTTTTCCAAGTTTAAAAAGTTTTCTTCTTTTTTCTATTAATATTTTAGTATCATTTTCGGTATGAGTTGTCTTAGGCTTTGCGAATTGGTTGAATAGTGGACCATATATTTCTTCTATCTCATTGTTATATTTTTCTTCTATTTCATTTCTAGGTGTATTTATGAAACATTGTTGTTTTGTATTTATAAAGTTAGCTTTTGCATTGTATTTTTTTCTACTCTTTTTAGGTTCAGTGATATTTATTACTGCTCTCACTATTCCGGTATTAAATTGGTTTAAAATGTTTATATCATGAAAAAACAGTTTTTTGTTCGTTGCTATGTAATCTATTTCATTTCTGTACGATCCATCTGGAGATAACCAGGTCCACTTTTTCTTCAGATTTTTTTTAAAAAAACTGTTCATGAATGCTAGATTGTTTTCCAATGCCATTTTAATCATTCTTTCTCCGTTTTTACTTCTTCTACCGTAGCTAAATTTACCTATTATATTTTCTTCGCCAGTTCGTTGAGACCCTATTCTACCATTAAAATCTCCTATAACCATAACGTTTTTGTGTGCATCTTGTAAGACTGATGACAACTGATCATAGAAGATGTCTTTAACCCGTTCGTCTTGTTGTTCAGTGGGAGCATATACTTGAATAATCGACCATTTGTGTTTGTAGCCCGGCAGATGCATATTGAGTACAGCTAATCTCTCTCCTATAAATTCTTCAATATTTTTTTCTAAACGTTTTTTAACCATGAAGCCGACACCGTAACTTCCCTTTGTTTCCCCTTTATAGTATAGGACGTACTCTTTTCGATCTTCAATGCTTTCACCTAATCTTCTTACTTCACTTAAACCTATTATGTCCCATTTTATTTTTGAAAGAGCTAACTCTAATTCGGTAAGTCTCTCTTGTGTTCTCAGTGTTAAGCAGTTTAATGTACAAATATATAGTTTCCTATTTTCTTGTATTTCTATTGTTTTGGTGTTATTGGTATTTACTTTTATTGGAGCTGGAAGGGATTGGTCGATATCCCCCACGGATATTATAATATTAAATATGAATAATTATTTTTCTTTCTTGTTTAATTTAGCGTGCGAAAATTAGTGTCTACAGATAGACCGGACACTCCTTAAAAACATTTTTTTCTGTTAGAACAATCAATCGTCAAACCATGGTGCGAAGTCTCTCCTAGGAGCTAAAGAATGACCAAAAATTGAAAACTACCTAAATTACATAGTATCCAAGCGCAGCTCGCGTAAAACCACCAAATGGAAACATTACATTTATACAGTAAATAACAAAATTTTATAACAACAATAAAACATTACAGCTACGCGCTCACAAAATACTCTTAAAAGTAATTTCACCTAAATTATCGTTCGCCCTAAATAAAAGATAACCTTTAACTCTTATGGATGATTGTAGTAAAATGCAACGAAGACGTGTTTGTATTTACAAAATTACTGTTTGCTAGAAATGTACTTTTGATTACAATAGACTAATATCAGGCTCCAACAAAAATATAATGTAATGTATCTACTAATATAGGAAGGATTCGAAGCAAATATAATTCTATACTTTGTACTTCACACAACTTCTTTATAATGCGTTTCTATGCTTTATTATATAAGTATAGGTATACCAAGACAAAAAAGCTATTACTTTTTTAAACATCTGTATTCACTAACAGAATTGTTAATACGTAGAACAAATTTATAGTAAAAGTTACATACTACATAGTACGTACTTCTTGACCATGTCGCTTGCACCAGTGAATAAAAAAAATATATCGGAAACTCAGAATGACCAACAACAAAAACTATAAAAATTATTGAAAAAAAATCACACGTCAATTGACAGTTGTAAAAAAAATAAAAACAAAACAGTTCTCAGTTATAAATAGTACTGTCAAAACATCATCAAATATAAACTTGAAAGGTTAACATGTAATAAATATGAAGTCCGATAACACTAATAGTTCAATTATGATATAAAAGATGCAACTTCCTTGATGTAAACTCCATATCTACGTCGAAAATACAATTTTATTTATCTATTAAGAGTTCATTATCGTGTATTATTTCATTGGTTTTAACAATATTCGTTCAAGAAAAAAAAAATAGAGATTGAAGGACCAAAAGGTTTTAGGTATTTTTCGGATTTCTATATCTATATTAGTGCAGTGCTCGGGGTGGGAGTGGTACCAGAGGGTAACCCACCCACCCCCCTTCCTACCCTCTCCCCCCAAAACCTCATAAATAGATGCCCAGTGTCATGGAGGCTTACCTTAGGAACTACAGGTTCGAAATGAAAAATTATTTTTGTGTTGGATAGAACATTTACCGAGGAAGGCTATATTTAAGAGGAAGGATATTTAATTCTTGAAATAAAAGCATGTGAAACCGCGGAGCACAGTTACTTCAAAATAAATTTATGTGACACACGAGTAAAAAAATACTTGGTTCCATATGGTCTCGGTTATAAGCTTTTTACATATCCTGAGTAATTAAAACATTTCAGAACCAAAAGGTACGACAATGTCTCTTAATTGGATGCAAAATAAAACGTGTACATACGAAACTATTATTTTATTAATGAAAATTGACTAGCATATAATTTACTTTCCTGCAAAATTTTGTTTACATGAAACTCATAGCATCCTTGAACCAAATTTCTCGACTACTAACCAAGAAAGTTCTAATATAAACACTTCTATTTAAATATTTATTATTTAAGTAAAAATAACCAAATTATACGAATAAAATTCAATGTTACTTGTGTTTTAATTCCAATCAATAACACAAAAAATGTTCAACAAAACATACAAGAACTATCAATGAAATAAATTAATCACTACAAAAAATTGTATGTAGAGCACTAGAGCAATCTAGTATATCAACATTTTCGCACTACAATATTTCTTCTCAGAAACAAAACAGAAAGAACTTAGCATCAAAGTGTTATTGCTTTGGAATTATTTATCACTGCATCCCAAATTGAATTCTATATAACAATTTTAAGAATGTTATAAATCAGAATAGTTTATGTACCTATTTACATTTTTTCTCTCGTTGTATCTTATTTAAGAAATATGTTCCAAGATGATCGAAACCTGATTAACATTATTATAAAAATCCAGGTGATATTATCATAAACTAATAAATTTAATAAATTGTTGGTAAACAGATTCTTTACAACAGTAATTATCATGGATGGATGGATGGATGGATGGATGGATGCTTTTGCAACCTTAACTTTTTTTTTCAAGTCTTTTATTTTGAGAATGTAGATATATTTTTTGCGTTCTTTAAGTATATAGTCATCTTATGACGAAATAAATATTTTCATTTCATTTCATACAAAAAAATATTAGGTACCTCTTATATTATAAATTAATAGCAAAAATATATGGACGCACATAACTCGGAGACATAGCACCAAAATAGGGAATTTTTAATTTTTGTTCTCGTTATTATTAGGACAAGGTTTGAATTTAAAAAAAAATATATGAAAAAAGTAGACATATATTCACGAAAAATAAATATGGCGGTACGGAGCTCTTCGAGTCAGCTAGTACAAAATGCTGGGTATAAATGCCTCTTGGCAAAGCAATATTAAATATCGAAATACGAACACTAGTGTGACGCAACTTCTTTCTCCGTCTAAACAAAAACTAAAAATAAGTACAATAAAACAACATTCGTATATGATACTTTTAAAACTTGACAATGATACGATAGCAAAACAGTGCTTCTCGAAATTTCTCAGTAATTAGTGAGCAGTCCGTAGTCTATAGTAAAAAAAAATTCACGTTACGCGTTAATCGCAAGAGCTATTACTTTTTGAGTTAAAAAGTTTCGTAGTAAAACTAAAAGTGACATCAAAAACTTCTACGAAGTACCTTCTAGATAACTAGCAGAAGTACTTATTTCTACTGACGGTCGTGTGTGTACTTAAAACACATTTATTGAAGTGAAACTTCTTTAGGCGCATTAGGGGTCAAATTTGAGAGAAAGTGTGACGCGGCAACGTCGGGCGCGGTCAGTACTTGGATTGGTGACCGCCTGGGAACACCGCGTGACTTTGGATTTTTGTTTTTTTTTTTTTCAATTAGATTGCCAAAGAAGCTTCACTTCTGACATATGTGTACTTTGTACGCACGCAATTTTTGTTTTTTTTTTCGTAGTAAACATTTTTTAACAAAAACAAAAAAAAAACGTTCAGAAAACTCAACTTTTTTTAAATATCCTACTAGATCGGCTCATAAGCGTACGGGTCATCTGATCGTAAGCCGTATTACCGTAGCTTATACCACCACAAGCATTGCAAGCGCGTTGCCGACCCTATCGCCAATTCTCCCCAGGAGCTCTGGTCACCTTACTCACAACAGGAATACAACACTGCTTGAAATCTGTATTATTTAGCTGTGATCTTTTGTAAGGTCGAGGTACTTCGCCAGTCAAGCTACTCCAAATTTTAAGAAGGATATTTCCAGCTGTGCCAGTTACATAAATACAAACACGTAACAGGCGTGTTATTTTTGCAGGTTGTCCTCATTGATGTATAAAAACCCAGATCAATGGTTGACCTCTATTTAACTGTTATTTGTTCATATGTTTACTATAGTCGGCGTAAGGACTGTCTAACTTATATTATTGTGACAGAGTGGGGACGGCTTTGCACATCTTGCAGGAGACGCAAATAGAAAATAGTTTTGTTCAGTAAAAAGATAAAAATGTAAAAATATTTACGCTTCAGCCTGTAATATTCCACTGCTGGGCATAGGCCTCTTTCCCCATGTAGGAGAAGGACCAGAGTTTAATCCACCACGCTGGTCCAATGTGCGGGGATCGAACACGCAACCGCCAGCGCAACAGCCACAAACCAATGCTGTGACCGTTGCGCCATCGCGTCGCGTAAAATTATTTAGTAGTCATTTATATTTAAAGCATATTGGTACTTAATTATATTTCTTACAAGTAATCCTTGAACGTATAGAACATAAAAATTGTCCGGTAGGGCTTAAATTTTAGCGTCGACACTGTCTTACTTGCTAAAGTAAACCATCACTGTACTATGGTAGTAGTAATATTTAATTTAGTAATAGGAATATTAAATTTTGTTGACTGTGTAGGATCACTGTTAATATAGCCTCTAGTCGATAATGAATATTACTTTCGGTCTATATGCATAGGTGGCCACAATGTAATCGTGGTTCGAATATTCATATCAGACATGGACATTGCCTCATTCATAGCAGATATGGTCACTGCCTCTTGAGAATTAGAATGCGGAAATTCTGTGAATAGACTAGTACCATAGTTACTTGTGGGTAGCTAATGTACGTAGCTGTATACATATTGATTTATTTTTGCCAAGAAAATTGCGGTGGAACGAAAACTGCTTGTCTATCTGGACTTTGTCCACGTATCACGCCAATACAAACGAATGATTTTAAGTGAAACTAAGCAAGATGTTGTTGAATATTATGAACTAGGGCATTTGTTACTTTTTTCCTTGAAAAAGGGGCCAAAATGTGTACTTATTCATTATTACGTAGTTCGATTAGATACATTAAATAAATAGATATCAGATTATCATTGCAAACACCATAATCCTTAGTGTTAGATCCAAAGTAATTGTTGAATATTATGAACTAGGGCATTTGTTACTTTTTTTCCTTAAGAAAGGGGCCAAAAATGTGTACTTATTCATTATTACGTAGTTCTATTAGATAATACATTAAATTAATTGATACCAAATTATTGCAAACATCATAACCCTTTAGTATTAGAGCCAAAGTAACTTGAGCCAAAAAATGTTTAAGAAAAACTTTTCTTCTTTTTTAATCACAACAATATTGTACTTAAATATCCAGAAAACATTAATGTTAATTACAATTATAATCAAACAAATTGTGTTTTAAAAGACAAAAGTCGTGTAAATAACATACTAAAAAAACTTTTCCGACGTATCAGTTGAAAACACTAAATTTTATTTACGGCTGAACGAACTCAAATGAATATCTTACGAGTGATACGAAAATAGTTTTGTTTTTTTGGCCCGTTCTTTACGAACATAAAATTTACGCTGTAAATAATCATTTTGACACTTATTATAACGCAAATAAAAACAACGAAGATATTTTTAACAAAAAAAAAAGGTTTTATGCTACACATTTTATGAATATTTTAAGACGTTTGTTTCAGAAATGATGAACAAAATTGATGCTAAGAAGAGAAGATTCTTTTAATAGATAATATGCGGCTTTAGTTTATGATTATCCTAGAATCAGCTATAGGCCTTATTGCTAAGAAAAATTTAATTTAGCAGCGTTAGCACGCTAAAGTTATGTAATTCCATTCCTTGGTAAAGTATCCGCTACTATTTTCTAAAGAATTATTTTAGTAATAGACTTTTAAGCTTATCTTAATTAAAAAGTTTTTGTAATAGCTGTATGTTAACTAAAAGTACAAGATATTGTCTTATAGGGGCTGTAGGTTAGTTATACGTTATATTTCATAAAAGCTAACTCTGTATCAAATGGAAATGTACTCGATACCACAAAGTATCGATACTTTTTTCGTGTCAGGGACCTGTAAGTTAGTTATACGTAATATTTCATACAAGCTAACTAGAACTAGTAGAAACTAACGTTCTTGTTTATTTATTTATTTTTTGATACGCTTCTCTGCATTATCTACAATTTCAAATGTTTGTGATTATGAAGTACTTGAGACAGACAGACCAATTGAATGAAATTACACACAAACATATCGATTTATCAATTTAGCTTAATTAAATAATTAATTTGTAAAATGGCGATTCGAAGATGCTTTGAAACCTATTTGAATAAAGCTATTTTTATTATTATTTATTTATGCTTTTTATTTGATACAGACATTAAAAATAACAACAAAAACACAGCTGGCAAAGTATTGTCTAAAGAATGACCATGTCTATTGCCATATGTGACCTCATTCCATAGCCCCGTCGTAAAAATTTGTCTCTGCCAATACGTCAAAAGACAATCCAGATCAGAATGTCCAAAAATATCGTCCAGTTGTTACAGCTACTTCAACATCCTGAGTGTGTTTTCGTCGGAAAAATACCTAATGAATAAGATCTCAGCTTTAGCGCTTCAAGCGGATACATGTTATTTTATATGTCCACTTACATAGCGCTTGATGCTTAAATTAAACTATTTAACGGTTAGGATATTTTTCTAAGCTTGTAAAGCTAGTACGCACTAATCCAGTAATTTTAGTTACTTTGATCCAAGATTATATAAACAACAATAGATCTGTGGGATTAGTAGCGCTGGCTTTCTTGTAAGATACAAAATAATTTATAATGACTGTATAATGTAATGACAGAATCTAAAAATGTAACTACTGAATTCCGTAATTTTCTGCTAGACTCTACTTTCTCAATCGGTGGTAGCTTATAATTTATTATACAATCATAATAATTCTTCTGTAAAATAATAGTACAAAAGAGATTTTATATATTACTTGAATAAATTAAAATGTGTATGAATTAATTAAACGTCTATGAATACTGAGAAATTATTTTAGCAAAATAAAAATAGGTTATTCAATTTATTTCATCCATTTAGGCTATTAAACCCTCCCCAGTGTGAGTGGATCGATTTCGAAATTAAAGTTTTTTTTTTATAACATAAGGTTACAAGGCTCAAATCATTTTACATGATTAACAATCTTAGCTACACACTTCCTAAGCTTTAAGAAAAGCATTAGCTAGCTACTTAGCTACTCGACTACATTATTAACCTATAACACCGCCGCCAAAAACAATTTGATCGAATTGAAATTGAATGTATTATGTAACTTAATTAGGCTCGTTACGTACCTCAGTAGGTATTTCGGAATTTAAATTAGAACAAAATGTTGGCGACTCACGACACTGAGTAGATTATACTCACGCAACTTTTCCTATGATATTATTAATTTGGGAAAATTTTAATGGGCGTTTTAGATTATCTGTCGTAGGAAGGCTACTTACAAATTTTATCTGTGTACTGTCCAACATAAATTCTCTTAAAATACGCTTAGAATAAACTAATTCGCATAAAAATTACAAATGTGCTTTTACCCTAAACATGATGAGGTAGTATCTTGTAAAAATGTTTTAAAAGAAACATATATACATACTCGTATATAATCTTATGTCTAAAATAGTCACTTATGCCGTGTCCAAACATCTTATCGTTCACAGTCCGGTATAATTCTACTGATAATTAAAAAAAGGTATCCAATTATAATAAGATCAGTCTCGGTAGTTACCAGTTAGTAATTTAGTAAAATTTGTAACTTCTCGACCGTCTTCCTTTATAATAATTAGTTTAATAACAGTCGAATGCCACTACTATGGATATTTAAATCAATATTTAAAAACAAAAACTTTTAACTTTTTAATAAAATAATCAATAACAAAAAGCTGTTTAGATTTTTTTCTGGTTTTCTGGACACGTAAATACTCTTTTATGTGTGTATATAATAATAAATAAATTAAAGCTACATTTTCGTACAAAGTTTTTTAAAAATTATCAGTTGTTTTTTTAGTATCACAAAAAGACGTAAGATAAATATATCTGAAATATTAGCCAAATAAACTGTCTTACCGGTAACTCAGCGGCGCTCGCAAATTAATAGACGAAGCTCTAGACACTGGCCGGCGACGCTTGTCACCGTCGTGCCAGCTCGCGTAACTCCGCGCGTACGACACAACACCGCACCTCTCACTCGCGTTCAAAAACTCCACTGTCATATCAACATTGTCAAAAGTATCGTTCAACCAACTGTCATTTAAAAACTTAGAATCGAACTCAAAAGAACTATTCACATTAACGGTAACATTATCGAAATTGGAATGGTTTGTCAACTCATAAACGCCATTGTGTTTTGGACTAGAGTAAATGTAGACTTGATCGAGTTCCGAGTCGTTCTCGGTTTTGATCGGGCTGGTTTGTAGGTGAGTTTCGTTCGAGTTGCGGTGGTAGTCGTCGGTGGCGGTGTACCACGCCTCGAGGATGGCGATGTGCGTGTCCAGATCCCGACACGTGAGTCGGAACTCGTAGTCGTGACATCGCTGCTCCTCAACTATTTCTGAAACAAGAAGTTAATAACGTTAATATTAGATACCAGTACCAAATAGGGTTCTGTAATAAAAAATAAGAACGTGCACATTAGCCTTTTTTTGAAGTCGGTTGGTTAATAAATTGAATAACTAAAGGTCTGAAGGGCCTGGGATCTTGGATAAATATGATGAATAATGAATAGACCAATTCGACCGTAATTTTTTAATTTGTAGAAACTATTCCAAGTATCTTAATTTCTAGAAAGATCTTACAGAATAAAATACTAAGAAAAATGCCCACCAAATTGGAAAAATTAAGAATTTTCGCAAATTCGCAAGAGAGAACAAATTTTGTTAAATCAGTTTTTGTCTATTAGTGCTAAAATCATAATTACTTATTCTTGTCACTTTACTTTTTTCATCTCTAACAACATTTTTATCAGAATGACATCACAAAAACCATATATTTGCAATTTCCTCGAAAAAAAATATCGAAATAATATATATTTTATTGTAATACGCGTGCTGTGTGGCTACGGCACTAAAGAATGTAGCCACCCCCTCTCTTCCCGTGGGTGTCGTAAGAGGCGACTAAGGGATAACACAGTTCCACTACTACCTTGGAACTTAAAAAGCCGACGGATGGCAGGATAACCATCCATGCTGGCTTTGAAATACACAGGCCAAAGACGGGCAGCAGCGTCTTCGGTGCGACAAAGCCAGCCCTGCGGTCACCAACCCGCCTGCCCAGCGTGGTGACTATGGGCAAAACACATGAGTTCGCGTCGTAATGTCGGGCGCGAACTTGTGGAGGCCTATGTCCAGCAGTGGACTGTGATAGGCTGTAGTGTGTGTGTGTGTGTGTGTGTGTGTAATACGCACACCATATACCTGTTATTTCTGTACTAAATACAATCATTAACCGTTCAACAGGTTAATATTATGTCAATATATCAAATTACTATGCATTTACAGTAATTTGGACTGTATTTTATAGCACTTAGGTTGGCTTTTGCCTATATCTTTGTATGGGATCTCTACAAGTTACAGTCATAGAATATTTATGATCGTGTGACCCTATAGCGTAAGTTTATGTCGTGGATCCTCTTGGGAAATGAAAGAATTAAAATTTTCAATGGAAAGGTACCTAATACCTTTTTTTGTTTTTTTTTAAATCTCAATAGCACAAAAAGTTTGTATATTACGGAAGTTTTTTTTTTCATTAAAATCATCATATACGGTGTACAGGTATAAACTTAAGCATTATTAGCACTAAAGTAGTTATAATAAATAATTGTTTGTTTGAATTCTCTTTACAGGAAACCTATAGAATCGATATGAGGATTTCAAATCACTTTACAACTCTTAGTAAACGATTCTTGGATGGTTTAAATACTGCTTCGAGGGAACGGTAAAACACAATCACAAACGCCCAGAAACCAAACACCTGTGTGACTTATACAAACATTTGCCATCTACGAATTCGTAGCCGCAACAGCTAATGTAATAGCCAGTTGTTATAACCACTGCTCCAAAGCGTTATCATATTCACGTAAACACTTAAAATAACTCTCAATACGAACTAAAATAAACACATCGACAAAACAACAATGAAATACACGTTTATTGATTACCTTTATTCAAATAAACAGTGTAAAAGCAAATGTGGTTTTATATGTGTTTTATGGCGAAATACTAATCTTGATGTATTCTTGTTTTATGGTAATTGATACGTACCTACGATAAAAGACGTTTGACCCATTTTTACGTTCTCGATAGACTGTAAAATATTCGGATGATCAGACAAGCCTGAACAAGTTTTATGATCCATAACACAGCTAGGTACATACGAAGACGCTAAAGTTAGAAATACAATAAAATGAAATTAAAAATATTCTTAAGATATCACTCTTGATTGGTGCCATTGGTTATCATGGTGCGGATCTTTAGACCCATAGCGACGGACACAAAAATTTTACAGAATGTGACTCTATTACTTAAATTAAAGATATTTATTATTTATGCAGACTATTATTATTATTTATTTTATTTTTTATACTTTATTGTACACCACAAAAGCATAAAGATAGTTGTGAAGTACAATGGGTGGACTTATGGCTAATTAGCCATTTTTTAATACAGACTACGTACTGTAAAAACATAAAAACAGCAATAATCAGGTATTGTGTCTTTATGATCGCACGAAATGTCATACTTAAGTATTTAATTTTTTTACTAAGCGTTTATTATTCTGTAAGTAACAACGAAACTATCAAATATGAACGTTCTGTTATATCTGCGACTACCAAAGTAACAAATTCACAACAAAGTAAAGGCTGTGTTCATATATGTAGGTATAATTTGACCTTCCAGGTTAACCTTTTATTTATTCAAGATAAATAATATAACAACCGGGACCGACGGCTTAACGTGCACACCGAGGCACGGTGGGGAGACCCACAAGGACTGTACAAACATCCAGACCACGGCAAACATCTGTATGGCCAATACTAATGCTGTCGTGTGCGGGGTTCGAACCCGCAACCGCCCGCGCAACAGCCAATCGCAATTCAGTGCTGTCACCGCTGCGCCAACGCGGTGTCAAAGTATTTTATCTACATCTTATATAAAAGAGATATCCACCCATTGACTCATCACGATATCTCTGGAACCATAAAGCGTAGAGAATTGAAATTTGGTAGGAATATTCCTTTTGCCGAGTAGAGGTCAGCTAAGAACGGGTTTTACGATATTCCACCCCTAAGGGATAAACGGGGGTTGGAAGTTTGTATGAAAGTCCTATGTTTTAGAAGTAAGAGGCTTGAAATTCAAAATGTATGGTCTATAGACGGTGTTGAGGTGTACTAATAATGTATTTTAAGAAATCAACCCCCTTTTGTGGTTAAAACAGGGGATGGTTGTTTGTATGAAAGTCCAATGAAAAATACACCTACAAACTTGAAATTAGGAAAGGCTATAGCTATGATTTTCCTCGAATTAACGCGGGGGTAACCGCGGGCCACAGCTAGTCTATATATATATCTAACATAAATATATCAACATGTCACTGATCGTGCACATTTTATGTAATGTGTATCTTATGTAATATTTCACGCTGCTTCGCTTGACCAGTCAAGTGAACATTAAGCCGCTGTTATATTAGAATTGTCATACACATCCTCATAGTATAATCGACGTTCGACCAGCATCATGAAAATATGTGCGTATTCATCATTCTGGCAGTTTCTACCGAAGAGATCTTGATTTGGATTGTAAAATTCTAGTTGTAATTACTATTGTTTGATCGAGATTGCTGCTTTTAAAGCTCTTAAAATAAAAAAAAAATCAGTAATTGTGTGAGGAAGACAATGACAAGAGAAGGAAGGAAAAATTGATACTTTAATAGCGAATACATACTATGTACATAACATACATATCATAGTTCGCTATTTAATTATTTCAATACCCAATACGTTAAGAAAATGTTTTTGATGAGAGTCAATCAAGCAGCCTACCAAAACATTGTAATAAAGCCTCCGATACTTGGGTGAAAATAGGACTTCTCCAAAGAAAATCCATAAATCATTTGTGAATGAAAAATTTATAGAATATTTGACTAAGATTAATTAATTACTTGATACACAGCATTGGATAATTACTATTGATTGTTATTGTTTTAATCCTATGAATCTTAGCGAAGCGTTTTATTGCTCTACATACCGCTAGCGTGGAAAACAAGCGCACAGTCCTTCTAATGATAAGCGGTTACGGTAGCTTATGAACGCCTGTGATGTCTGATGTCAGGATTGCAAGCGCTCTGCTGACCCATCCCCCCACCCCCCAGTAACTCTGGCCGCCTTACTCACCAATCACCATAGCAACACAACACTTAAGAACAGCATTATTTAGCTGTGATCTTCTATAAAGTTAAGGTACGTTCCCAGTCGGGCTGCTTCGGATTTGAACAAATTATTTCTTGATGTGCCCTACCTCAATAGTAGAGATTATCATCAAAATCTCATCAGTAAATTTTTTTTTCTTTTTAATATTAGTAAAGAGCCATTAGAAAAAGCATTCGCGTTGTACCCGGAAACCCTTTAAAACGTTTCCTAACATCCACCGGATGCCCCTCAAATTATGAGTCCGGCCCTACCATTACTCAATAATCTATACCTACTAATATAACATCGTATTATCAAAGTGTTTTAATAATTCGACAAATTTCATACCCATTGTAGAAACAAGTAAACGCATATTTCTTAGAAAATTTAATAACACAGTAGTTAAAGGTGTCTCAGAATAATTTATAAAAAATTAGATAAATAAAAAAGAACATTATAATATTATTGTGCAAGATATAAATACTATGTAAAGTTTTAATTGTTCCATTAGAAATATAAGAGGAAAGATTATGTTTACATCTATCTCCATATTTACAACTCCCTCCTTCCCTCTCAACCTCCCTTCGCCTCGCCCGATCACACTTTCGTAACGCTCTCGTCACGCATTCACCAGCTTACTCCCCAAGTCAAGCGTGAGTAAAGAAGTTCTACTTCAAAACTCTTTTTCTATATTCTATTAGTATCATCACGCAACGAATTACGATTAATTTTATAATGAAGCAATTATAAACATCAACGTGTAAAGTCACACCGGATGTCTTGTCAACAATTAACACAAAAACTAATCCATAATACACTACAACGATAGTTTACCGACAAAGCAAACGAACGCCTAAACAATCTCATAATATTAACATAAAAATTAATGAAATACACAGCTTGAATAATTTAATAAAACGGCATTCTCGCACGGTACTGTTGCCTTCGTGCATACGATATTTTATTCAAACTTAGGCTAATGTCTTATTAACGGTGATAGCGGCAGCGGAAGCGATTTCTGTGTACTACGTTATTCATATACAATTTCAGGTACAATTTGACTAATAAATAAGGTTACTTGACTTGACTACAAACACTTGATTAAAAGTTACTCTACATATACTACACTTATTTGTCATTGAACCACATATTAGTTTTGCACCGTAACAAAAAAAAATATAATTAGATTTAAAAAATCTTAATGCGGTTCGCAGAATACATTTAATTACCAAATTTCAACAGTATAGTTTTTATAGCTTCGGAAAAAGTGGCTATGATATACGGACGGACAAACAGACAGACATGACGATTCCACAAGGGTTCCGTTTTTTGCAATTTGGCTAGGGAACCATAAAAATGAATATTCTTAGTGTGGATTAATTTTTACAATCCCCTGGTGTCGAAATTACTACATATTATTATCAGCTCCAGATGTATCTGTTGCAAAAAAAAAAGTTTTTTTGTAAGAGACAGTTAATTAACATTATTTTTCAAGTACCTATCAAACTAAGTTGGCACCTTGTATTACGTGGTAGTTTGATACCAAGTAATCAAAGAATCGCACGTTTCTGAATTAAGTTTAGTTCAGATAGAGTTGGTTTGTACTAGTTTATCATTTCTTTTAATGAAATAAAATACTATTACAAAATATAACAAGAAAAGTCGCAGATTCGAAGCAATAACCATAAACCATAAACAAATCTAGCCACAATAAACATTGATGCTTGAGAATATTTTATTTGAGATTAAGCTTGTTTGATCTCTGTTGGAAGTGTGTAGATGAAATAAGTAAAAACCACAACGTTGCACATTAAAAAATGAACTTGAAGAAATGGATTTAATATTTTTTTAAAATATATTTTATATCATTTTATCTCAAATTGTAATTTTTCTCTATAAATTTATATAAATTTGCCATAAAATTAAATTAGTAACTATTCAGAGTTTTAGACTCAATGGCTCTGTTTATAATTCGTCCTATTAAATTTAAAATAAATAATGTAAAAAATTCTATTGGAGACTTAATTTAAAATATTACGGTTCAACGAATAGAACTTTGTTGACAACAGTTTTAGTTCAATTGATAACCTTTGTGTATTGAACCCATTTATTGAGCAAGCAGAAATACTAGCTTTATTTTATATTTTGATTTTCTTATATTAAAAAATGTTGTCCTAATAGATGCCGTGGTTAGGGAAATAATTATGAGGGGCTTTCGTTAGGTTATCGTAAATCCGATGTGGTTAAAACAAATTTCGTCTGTTGCTCGTAGTAAGCAGCATATTAATGCTGCTTTAATTATGCTATGGTTTAATAAACAGTTATATAATTGCAACACAGTAAAGCAATTAAAGTTATTTCCGGACATATATCAAAAGTATATCAAATACGAAATTAAACATGCAAGATGGGATGATATTATAAAAGCTACGCAATAAAACTTTTGACTATAAAAATATCTATGCTATCTCATCAGATAGTCGCCTATTTTAGTAACAATCACTGTTCGGTTGATATCGAACAATTCGGCCGCACAGCAGACTAATGCAATTTACCGAACACTACCAAATGCGCATTGCAACCCCTGTATGCTGTCTCTATCACACCTATGCGAAATTTTAATTTCGTCCTACTTACACGTGCTCTCACCCCTTACGTGTCTAATTTTGATCATGCGTTACTATAGCAACAGCCCAAAACAACGCCATTACGAAATCCAGTAACAATTGGCCTTCCTCACTTCACTAAACTGGTAGACTTCGCTAAAATTGGGAAGAAATTGCACATAATCGAAGACCAATTAACATTGGTCCAATTCCGGTCGGACTTGGGACCCAGAGTACTTCTTGATTGCTGCAAATTAAACGTTAAATAGACGGACTAAAGACCAATTTTCTTTTAATTAAGGACTTCAGAAAAGGGACAGGTTGCCCGGAGATTTGGGGGAATTCGCTCTACTTTCGGTGTAATATTTTTTAATGGCGTTTTAAGAAGGGTTAGCTTAATCTTCTGTACCATAAAAATATTCAAGCTAACTCTAAAGGAAACTCTAAGTCTTATTTATGAATCTAAGTTATTACCGTAAAAATTCACATTTACATAAAAAGCACGTTCCTCTATTCAGACGTCATCAGACAAATTGGTTCGTTTTCCCCTACTTTAAAATGGGGATGAAAGTGAAAAATATAAAGTGTTCGCTGCACCAAATATCACGGCTATGAAGACATTTGTCGACTGCACTTCACACACAATAGACAGAACCTTCACATTGAAGTTTAAAGTGTGTGTGAGTCGTGAAAATCAATTCACTGTACAACAAAACATAAGCTGTATTGAGAAGGGTGGCACCCCAGACAAGGGCGAAGATGCAGTCAATGGACTGTTTCCATTGCTTTTTTAGTACTAACAGGTGAATTTGACAATTACGTGAGTGCCTATCTATCTTGAAGTAAAATAATACTTAGTTAAAAAAAAAACTAAAAAACACGATATAATTATTTAAAACCAAACTAAAAAGTAGAGAATCTGAACCTTAGAAAAGTCCAAAGGATAGCGAGAAAAGCCTTGATTATTGTGCCAAGCCGTTAGGATAATTGAATAATTTTATCAAATTAGTGTATTGTCATTGGTCCTCGATAAGTCTACCAAGTTTAAATGAAATCTGAAAGTTAGAAGTGGGTCAAAATGAAGTTCAAAATAGTCGGTTACAAACTTAAAACATATTAACAAACATACAGGTGAAGCTAATAAAAAGCGTGTAATAAATTTTTATGCAATAACATAGAACTTCTGTTTATTGTTTGTAGTATTTGACTGTGTTGTTGACCTAAATAGCTTATGAATATACTATCTTTCTTAACCAAATAACCTGTAAGTTTAATATAATTGTTTGCTCGCAAATGAAAAAAAACCGACTTCAATTACATCGACAAGTATTACAACGTAGGTAGCAGAAATGCTACCTACATATGCTTTTAAGCTTTCGATTAAAATAAGAATCATTAAAATCGGTATATCCAGTGAAAAGTTATGCGGTACATATAATACAACATAGGTCGACGAAAAAAATAGTAAAACAAATACGCATATTAGTTATAGCTCGAAAAGTACTTATGACACGCACCACCAGTCAATTTAAAAAAAAAAAACATCGAAATCGGTCCGGTTCGGTTCGGTCACCAAACATCGGTTCGGTCCACCTACTCGTAGTCAAAAGTTCTTAGGCAACGTACATAAAAAAATACACTCGAATTGAGAACCTCCTCCTTATTTGGAAGTCGGTTAAAAAGAAGAAAGAAGTAAGAAACTATTATTTTAAATTATAAGTTGTAGCGAATCTCGTATTTGTCATATTGGCTAACATTTGATTTGATATGAGGCGTTTACTTATGTTTCAATTCTATAGACCGTCGTTAAACAAATAGGTACATATGCTATTTGTCTCAAAATTTTCAAATTGATTTTCTTTTAAATAAATACTTAAACGATGATTTCTTTTAAATCTATATAATAAAAATGAATGTTGCTAAGCGCATAACTGGAGAATGGCTAGACAAATTCGGCAATATTTTTTTTTATGTTCTTTTAAAATCCCACGGAAGGTTTTTATACAAAAAAAAACACATAACAGACAGAACGAAGTCTGTCCGGGCAGCTGGTACTAAATAAAAGTGCTTCATTAGTTTTTTGGTAAATTAATCGCTACGATATATGTATAATTGTATAGCCGTATCGTGTAATCCTTTGGACACACGCAGTACAGGACATGACCCACTTCTTACAAATTCCCGATAAGCACGAACTTTTCATACTTAAGACTTTAAGTATCTTAAAATTGTTTGATACAGCTAAAATTATAGTCACAAAAAAGTATAAGGGATTCTTATTGCGGATAAAACGTCCTTACATTAAAACGGAATTTTACTGTGGATGGTGCTTGAGATCTAACATAATCTATTATAACCGACGTATGGTGCATAGCAATCATAAATGTCAGACTGTGCATTGTGCAAACTTCTGCATGGAGAGCAATGTCATAATCGATAGCTTGACTAGAAATAAGTATTATTAAATCTATTTTACTTAGGTTTAGTTTAGGTTTTGGTCTAGGTTTTGGTCTTGTCTAGACGACAAGAAAAATAGTAACGAAGAGAATCAGAATTTCAGAACTTACTCCCCTCTAAAGCTTTTCGACAGCGCAGTAACATTACAATAGACGACAAGACAACGTTTTACCACTGCGTCACGTGTCGCTTTTAGTAATCTTTGATTTGCGTAATTTAGGCAAATATTTGACTAAGGAATAGATTAAATAATTTTAAAGTAAATTAGGTTCAATAACCTTGCCTTGAAATAAATAATTATAAAAATCTCATGATTAAGAAAATTAAAAAAGTAATAACGGGGTATGTTATTTTTAAATTGCTCTTAAATGTGTCATCATTTCTCAACAATCGCGTAGTAAATCTTTCTCTTTTACTCGTATTTCACTGCAATTATATGCATTTATCGTTGTAAACATCATAAATCCACTGAATTTGTGATATGTTTTGCATTATTAAGGCGGGTGCAGATTTACTGTCGTTATTTGCATTAAATATTCAACAAACATCGTGACGAGAACAGACTTTTGGGACATTAGGGACTTCGTTAAGGTAGAATAAATTCAATTCAGAGTGATAAATGGAAAGGGAGCACACTAATATACTTTTATTTATTTTTATGGAAATAAAGTAAATAAATAATTGAAATTTTAATTAATAATGTTTTAAAAATACAAAAGCTTACATGTATGAACTTTTATTATCCAATCTTTCATTCAAAGTGAGTGCTGTAAAGGCGTCTTATTAATTAAAGTGATTAATGACTACAATTATTTTTACACCAAAATAATAGAAACAGGTTCAATTAATAGATCATACAAATTTTATTTAAAAACTAGCTGATCTGGTGAACTTCGTATCGCCTTTTTTTTTATTCCACGAATACTTCGCTTTTTTTAAATTTTATTTTATAAAAAAAAACTTGTTTTGATAATAATGAAAACAAAGAAAAGTATAAACCAATTTAAGGCCTTCGTTTGAAAGTTATGCACGTACTTACTTATATTTCAGCGATTTATTTTTATTTATACAGATAAACAAAATCATTTGTAATGAAATTTTTACTTCAGTCTATTATTTTATTTTGAAGCTCTCTCTCCGTTTCAATATTTTTAAACTGATTAAGCGATCACTAACGCTGTACGATGTGTGTACACAGCTTTGTAGCGACAATGATTAATGAATTCCACCGTCTCTATTTGTGGTTGAAGAAAAATGTATTTCTGATCTCGTTAGTTTTGTTCGTTTAAAATGCAATTAAATTTTACAATTTATGACGTATTGAGATTGATGATCTTTTTAATTTTTAATTGCTTTTTATTTGTAAAAATACAAATTTGAAATGTGTTATACAAAGTACTGATTTAATACGAGTTAGGGTGTAGTATAAAGTATTATTTTTAATTAAGTTTACTTTACCACTTTTTTGTTGATATAATCGAATTTTACGTGAGCGAAGCCGCTCGCAACAGCTAGTATATATGTTACTGTAAATGCACGAATTATGGTAAATCCTAAGATTTAAGAGTAAAACCTAAGATTTACCAACTCTTAATGGTAAAAGCCTGAACGATTTTGCGATTCGCACTTTTACCACCATTCACTTGGTAAGTCTTAGAATTTACATTAAAGGCACGGTAAATGTTGAAAAAGACATTTTATATCGTGGCTAGTCTAGATTCAGACCCGCGTCGGTGTAATTTTAAATTTAGATAGGTTACGGTTATTATTAGATATTTATTTATTTTTTGTAACGAAATTATGCCGATAAAATAATGGTCTTATTTTGAAGTTAGATAGATAGGTTAGGGTTATTTTTTAAATTTTTTTTTGTAACGAATTTATGCTGATAAATGGTCTACGGGTCTTAATCTAAAGACTTACTAATTTAAGTTTTTGACTGAAATAAATGAATAAGAACTAATCTTTGTTTTATTCCCAAAAACAAATTTTACTAGCTGTCTGTGGTAAAACCTAGCGTGTACCTACTAATAGTAAAAGCCCGAAAAGATGTCTCATTTTTATAAATCCTTACATTTGCCAACTCATGTCGGTAAATCCTAAGACTTACTCTTAAATCTTACGATTTACCGTAGTTCCAGCTTTTACAGTAACATATATACCTATTTATACTTTATTCGTGAAATGCAAACTACGAACGATATAAAAATATTTAATGACGATACAACCATACAACTGTCGTTAGTTGCTGTTGACTTTTAAGTTTAACACATTTCAATAGATAAACGAATATTATGTCCAATTCTTTAGAAATGTTTCTATCTAAAGTTTCTATGAAATCGGTTATAAAATACGTATTGCGCTATAAAACTCAAAACATTTTACGAATATTTAAAGTCATTAAAAGCCTTTATGAATAATGTATTCTTCGCTCGAAGCTCGCAGATACGCCTTACGATATGTATCTTTCCATGTTAACCATGTTTAAACTACCATAACATAATCACGTAGGTATATGTGTAAATTATTTTTCAATTTTTGTTTAGTATTTTCAAAGAAATTATAAATCTTCATAATAAAGATTAAAATAATAGATAGCTACGAAAATAAACTTTAACTGTATATATTTGTTACACATATATAAATATTAGTATAGAATATTTGTGGGTACCTAATCGTCGAACTTTAATAGACTTTCAAACATGTGGTTAACTCTACGACATTGTTTTATTGTTACCACGTAGAAGGTTCATTATTATCTCATTTTGAACTTCTATAATATGTTATGTAGTTTTTATAAGTTTAAACATCACATCTATCGATACATGTAAATATTTAGTAAAAAACGACCAAAATGTATACCTAACCTATTATTTACCTACTAAAACTTAGATTTCAGACATACAATAAATTATACTTATCCATATACTGCACTAAGCCTTCTGCTGTTTCCAATACAAGAAATGCTTATTCAATATTAATATTATTCCTATACAACAAGTAAACAAAAAGACTTACAACTGCAATATGTTTATATAAAAATGATCAACAGAGATCGAAAATATAAGGAATGATAACGCTATGGAAACCGGTTACCATCAGGTGAGCCGTACGTTAGTTTGCCAACCTGGTTGTATAAAACAGAGTAAAATTATGAAGAAAAAACCTTTTATATAACGGTAAAGTTTTACAAAATGTCATACAACGATAGTTCAAACTTCAGTGAAACTCAAACTTCAATACACGTTATCAGTTGAAAAGTTGGCGATGATCCAGAAGAAATACCTTTGACGATATTCGTTCTATTTCTCAGAACACGCTAGAAATGTCCGACTAGAGTTATTATTATTTTTTTAGTTTTTTTTTAACAAGTTTTAAATATATTTTCATAAATTATGTCTATTACTTCAGAGTGATGTAAATATTTTGACATTTTGTTATGCTTTTATATCTCTAAAACATTTGTTTTGTTTTTATTGTTTTAAAACTTATTTTGTTTTTAGACAGTTTTAACTCTTTATTTTTTTGTTTTATAACTTTTAAATGTTTTTATACTGTTTTGGAGACGTTAAAAATATAGTTTAAAAATTAAATTTCAATTTCCCATATCCAAGGAATTATATACTTCGCTTGTGCGTTATAGCTGTGTGAATGAATTATTTCGCATCCTAAAACAATAATGTTTTCCCAAATACAACTCCAATACAACCGGAAATTCACGCACTCAATTAAGAAAACCTATTCTCTTGCTTCACAACATTTATATAGGTATATGTAGATATATAAAATTAAAGTATTTGTCTAAAAAACTTTTTATTATTTAATAAAATTTAAAGTTAATTCCCTATTTATTTTTTTATTATAAGGCTTTAACCTTCTAGAACTCAACCAGTACTACCAAAAATATTTCTAACATTGAAATACCTTCATAAATATCTAGATTTATTTAAAATAATTTAGAATAAAAATATTTTTCAACAAAAAAAAACCGTCTGGAGCGAGAATCGAACTCACTGACGTCAAACTTTCGTCACCAGTCAACCAGAACGACCTCTAACACGTTAGATGTCGTTAAAAGGGTAAAAAATAAGCTGTTAATATACAACTTCAAAGAAAAGACGACTAGCAAAAGACGCTAATGACTTTTAACTAAACGCCGAAATATGACTTTGTATTCAATATTTCCCGCTCTGTTTGTGAGATGCATTTTATCACTGTAAGTGTAAATTCACATTTGTAACGTCAAGAAATGAGGTCATAAGTTCAAATCATTGCTTTATTTCATGACCACATGTGACGTTTTTTTTTTTCTTATTTGTCACTACCTGTTATGATGTTTTGCAATGAAGTATAGGTAATATAGTTAAAATTAACATTTTTTAAACTGCTTAACACATTGATACGTAAACACCTTTTACTTTTGTTCTTTAGTTTTATTTCACAACCATTATTTACATAGCTTTGGGTTGTCTGGAAGAAATGACTAAATAGCCATAAGTCCGCCCATTGTACTTCACAGTCTGTAAATGATATGTGTAGTTGTGATGTACAATAAAGTATAAATAAATAAAATAAAAATAGTACTTATAAAAACAATATAAATGATAATTATGGACCACTGATTAATAAATTTTATATTTAGCTATACTGAAACAATGTACAGAACATTGTTATCTACTCAAATCTAAATCATGAAATGTATCTCATTCAACATAATATTAACCAATAATATTTACCACTCAGTATTATACTCTATGATATAATATCAGAATTATGAAACTAACTCATAATAGAAAGGTAATTGATAACAAGACATCCCGTCCACACATCTGTGATACTATTGTACTCCACTACAAAAGAGCCCTTGCGCTTTTTTATTCAATTTAAACGCAGCTAAATCAAATTTGTTCGTCATTCACAAGCATTTATAGATTACATGTATTTGAAATAGAAACGAAAGTCCTTTGAATATTTTAGGAACATTTATTGTAGTGCGTATATAAAAAATTTAAGCCCTCAACGACAAATTGGAATTGTGCGAATTTGTATCGGATGGATATCGTTCATTCGTTGCATATTATAAAAAAAAAATTGACGAACAGATGCATTTGTATATGGATATAATTTTAGAGTAAGAGTGTGGGGTGGTTTTGCTAATGTGGCTTAGAGAACTCTTACTATGGAAAACTACTACGGAAATTAATTATAATTATGAAAGTAGCAGTTTAAGAAAAGCTAGATCTATATAACCAGATATCAAAGAGCAACTTCGAGACTAGTTCAAACACTTCACAAATATTGTCTATATTGTAGACCTTCCCACTAACACCATACATTACGAAAACAGTTTCAAAGACAGGAGTGTAATGAGGACACGAAGTCGAGAATCAAAAAAGTACAAGCATCCCTTACCTAAGGATCTTATGTACCTACCTATTAGATTATGAATCAATTTCAATATCTTCCTATCCGATGTTAAAACCGCTATAATTATATCTGTAGATATACATACGAATAGGAGATGTACACAGTCGTCAAATTTAATGTCTTCGTAAAAGAAATCTTTGATAATAACTGATGTGGCAAATTTTCTAATGAGAACCTATGGATCGACCAGTAACTGGAACGCCACAAATAGAGCCCTAGAGCTGATATTATTTAAAAAACGTGATGTTCCAAATACCAGTAGACCTGGTGGCGGAATAGCGTTCCAAAGTGAAGACCAAGGCCTGAAATAAAGTCAAACGACAACTCAAAAGCAAACGAGATGACGATCATAAAAGAAAACAAGAAAATCAAACGTGACGTTCCAAAATAGACCAATGTGCCAAAAGGTGTCTACATGTCTATCATTCTGAAACAAAGGCCAAAGCCTGGAGTTAAATCAAACGTGAATCTTATGACCAAACGAAATGACGACGAACTTCTAACGTCGAAGAAAATTCAATAACTTAAGTGAAATTAGAATTAGATATTTGGCTAGATTTAGATCGATCTGTAGTTTAGACTAAATTCAACGTTGTATATCAAAAATATTAACATAACTTAATTATGTCAACAAATTTAATCCTTAAATATTTTTGTCATTGTTCAGTTTTGGTTAATTACTATGTATGATATGAAATTAAATGAAAAATTAATTTATTAAAAAAATCATTATCTTATCATAATTATGAAGAATCATAAATAATCTTAAATTTAACGTTAAAACTAATAAATCATAGTTAAATATAAAAGCAAGCAGCTGTAAAATAAGTATTAAAATTTGTTATATTCAATATTTAAACCTAAACTTACTAAGACGGCAAACTAACTTCACTTAATATAAAATACAAATCAAATCAAAAAAGAAAAGTCTCACAAACCTTTTTATTGCTCGATTATACTCGTACATAATACAAAAATCTAAAAATGGTCGCTCATACTAAAATTTAGACATAAAGGAAATTTTACATTATAATAAATAGGCATTACCTATAAGACCTCGGGCTCCACAAATTATAAAAGCCAAGCACATCAAACCTCCGGGCACATATCGCGTTCGAGACGCCTTCACCATTTTTCTAAACTCACATCCTTCAAAAACATCGTTCACCAAAACTAAGCCGAAACTTTAAACCGAGTATACCTTAAGCCACATACTCGTATTAATTACAAACAACAATATTATCCCATTATCAACCGAGAAATGGGTCAATGACCCTTCATGATATTTTTTTAACCTGTAATTGGATTTAAGGTTAACGTAAAAGAATACGCGCGCGTATTATACGCCAGAGTGCAGTACACCCTCCCCGTTTGACGGCTAAAGCGGTACTAAAAGCAATGTTACATCAAATGAGCTTCGTACGAAAAGTGAGACCGTAGTCGCCGTAGCGGCGTAGCGTTTTAGGAAAATCCGACTCACATTGATCGAGTTTTCATTACAAATTCAATTTTTTTAATTATTAAAATAACAATTAGTTATGTAAGTATGTTATACTTAATGATAACATTTAGTTTTAGACATTCCTTGTCCTCTTAATTTTTATTGAAATTAATTATTTTCATACCGAACTTTTTCCAAATTTGGTGTAAACTTCTACATTATTATTGGCTTTATAAAAGTAATAATAATTAAAAAATGATTTTAAGTTAACTATATCTTCAGTAATAGTGAATATAGTACCTATAGTAAAAAAATGTAGTGTGTGCTTAAGACAGCACGTCAGTAGTGAAAACTTCATTCTGAATATACTAAATAAACAATGCGACAGCAACTGCAACAGCGAAGAGCAGCTGCCTGTATCTTTCTCGCTCGAGTACACTCGGCGGACCCGAGTTAACCCGATCGAGCCTTTCACCTCAGAGCGTGACGGATCAGCCTAACTTACTACCTACGAAAAAATGTGTGGGCGGTGCACCATTAGAAGTTTTTTCGTCAAAAGTGTAGGTATTCCATAATCTATACTTACTAAAATTATTATTTTTTTCTATTTATTTTAGTCCATCTATATACATTTTACATCTATCTCATTTACATTTACATCGATACTATTGAATAAATTTAAATCAAACTTGGTATAATT
This sequence comes from Melitaea athalia, assembly GCA_905220545.2. Lineage (NCBI taxonomy): Eukaryota > Metazoa > Arthropoda > Insecta > Lepidoptera > Nymphalidae > Melitaea > Melitaea athalia. The sequence goes on from HG992179.1 coordinate 5,098,589, forward strand.
TAATTATTTACTCTAGTGAGTCTAGAGAGTCTAGAAAATATAGAGATCTAGGGGATAGGTACTTTTTATTTCGAAACTCAGCACAATTTGCTTGCAACCAGTTATGGAATTCAAAATATGTAATCGCGAACTAAGACATGGGTAGTTACAGTACAAAAATACACTAATATATTATAATACAGGTGCGTATAAAGTTACACTAGTACTAGAACATTTCCAATACAAAAAATATGCTGCAATCTTGGGTCTGTTATAAAAATATGTAAGACAATAAAACATTTTTTTTCTAAATACGTTTTATACTGAAACCGTTAAACTATTTTCAAGTATTTTATCGCCTGCTGTGTAACTCTAGGTCCATGAACTATATATTTGAGAGGCTTCTAAACAATACCAAAATAATGATTTAGGTCCGTTATAACTGATGTTAATCATTAGCGGTTATTCCTGAGAAAGAAATCCTGGGAACTAGATAAATGTAACGCATTATTATTCATTACATTTAACTAGAATCAATATCGTCCTTACAAAACAGTGTATCGTGCTCAAATCAACGTCACGACTGCCTTACATTAGTATGGGCAAAGGGCTAAACTATTCGGCGTCCGTAAGGGCATCACTTAGCAAAACAAACACGTTTAAGTTCCATTAATACCGGTTCAATAGAAGAAACCGCGCTTTCTGGGTGACTACGAAATCTATATAATCTATAAATGACTGAACGTTCACCGTGAACTATATACTCTACCTAGCTTTCTGCTCACGGCTTCGCCCACGTGGTTTAGTAACAAATATAGCCTATAGTATGTCACTCAGTGATACCGTAGCATTACCGTAGCATACCAAACCAATCCTTTGTTTTTTTTTTGGAATGTTTATTATTCTTAGCTATAAATTGTTTATGTATATCAATAAAAAAATACTTTCAATAATAGTCAAAATAGTTTCATTTCTTTTAGAACATATCCATTATAATCAGACTAAAAACCAAATCTTTCCCTTTTATAATTCAAGTAAAGATACATACATTCGTAAACAACTTTAAAATTGATTTAGTTGTTTTTAAGTTTAACCATTGCAAACCAAGAAAATATAATTTTATAATATTAGTATAAACACATACATAAATATCTGTACGCTTTATTTTCACTAGCCATTGTATAAACACGATTGCCGAATTTCCGCAACGATCGTAACCGATTCATGTTGTTTGTTCAAAAGTTATGCATTACTGTGCCAAAATTATAGTTATTTACATATTTGCGATGTAATAAAATCGCTTCGTTTTTCCGTTCACTTTCTCGGATATTTATAATAAGGTATTGTTTGTGGTTTCGCCTGCGTTTGTTGGATTTTGTTTTTCTAAGAACCATAGTATAACCATAAAGGTATAGGTAACAAACGTAGGTATTATAATAAGGTAATAGTAGGTATTATTATAATATACCTATATACCTAAACGGTATCCATATAATCGCCGCGTTGGCGCAGCGGTCACAGCAGTGGATTGCGATTGACTTTTGAGCGGGCGGTTGCGGGTTCGATCCCCGCACACGACAACATTTATATTGGCCATACAGATGTTTGCCGTGGTCTGGGTGTTTGTGCAGTCCTTGTGGGTCTCCCAACCGTGCCTCGGAGAGCATGTTAAGCCGTCGGTCCCGGTTATTATCATGGACACCTGATAGCGATCGTTACTCATAGTGAGGAAAATATCCGCCAAACCCGCATTGGAGCAGCGTGATGGATTAAGCTCCGATCCTTCTCCTTACATGGGGAAGAGGCCTATGCCCAACAGTGGGATATTACAGACTGAATCGTGCGATCCGTATAATATAGTAGGTAGGTACTATATGTATGAAAAGGGATATATAAAAATAAAAAGGTGTGTGTGCAATTCACACACGATAGAAGTGAAACTTCTTTGGCCAACTAATTTAAAAAAAGTAAAAGTAATTTAAAATTAGCAGAGTGCAGCGCGTCGCGGCCCTTCCCTGTCGTTTTTTCGTTACATCCGGTTTGGAATCACAACGATTCTAAAGAAGTTTCACTTCAAAAAAGTTTAATCATATTATTTCGTTACATACAGTTCCAATTTACATTTTTTTATTCAAACTCTTAAAAGACACTTAATAGTAACTATACCTATACGTTAACCAACTGAGAAATATTTATTAATGTTAAAAATTCTTTTATCTATCTAGGTACTTATCAGTAATCTAACTTTACTTCTACCTATTACTAATTTAATTTTAATCATTCTTTACTTATTAGAAAAGTTTATTATAAATCAGTAATATAGGCTATATAACAACACGCACGGGTTATACTAAAACTATAATGGCCATAAATGATAAGGAGAAAGAAATTGCAAAGTACACCTAGGAAATAATAAAATTTAAAGTTGGCTGTAAGAGGTCTACTTAGTAGAGGTAAATCTGCCTTTGTACTAGTGTCCGACCGAAGTTTCGGTTTCGGTTTCGGCCGAGTTTCGGCCAAAAATCAAGTTTCGGCGGCAGTTTCGGTTTTGGCCAAAATTGGCCGAAACTTTTGCCGAAACCGAAACTGATTTCGAAAGTTGTCGTGCATGCTCGACTAACTGTTTTCAATTCAAATGTTTACTGTTGCTTAGTAGTGGGTTACTTAATTCTAAATGTAATTGTATGACTGTCCTACTAATTTTGATCTAGGTAGATACCTATCTTAATTAATTCTAAATGTGTGATTTGATTATCTTTGTCGAGACTGGAACTAAGAGTGTAATAGTAATTTTAGTAATTATTATTTTTATATATGAGGTACCTAAAAGAGATTGATGATTCTTCTAAGTAGGTACAAATACAAACCAAAGTATCAATTAATAAGATTTGAAAATACATTGTGAAAATACCAATACAATATTTAATGAAACAGTAACAATTAGTGATTTGATTATTGATAACTGATAAGCATTTTGCTATGAGAACTTAATTTGAAAAAATAATCAAAATATTATTAATATTTTTGAAGTGAAACTTCTTTAGGCGCATGAGGGGTAAAATTTGGGCGACCGGTAACACGGCAGCGTCATGACGTTCAGTACTTGGATGGGTGACCGCCTGGGAACACCGCGAAATGTTGTCTTTTTTTAACTAGTTTTATTTGTGTATTTTAATTCGTTTTTTTTTTTTTTTTTTAATTAGTGTTAATTGCCAAAACCTTGTCCAACACAACCAGGAGCACAAATTAAACCAGTACTAGAGATGCTTCAACTTGATATATTGGATTGTTCAATAATTACACAAATGTATGGTGGCCATATATGTACTAACAAGAAATAATTTTGCCAGCGCGATTTAATCTACTACTGGCACCATCTAGTCGTAGACGTGTTAAACTTCGAACAAAAAACTGAAACAAAAAAAAACTTAAATAATTGTAAGTTGCAGCGTTAACGATTAGTTTTTTTTTTTTTTTTTAATTAGTTTGCCAAAGAAGTTTCACTTCTGACATGTGTACTTTGTACGCACGCAATTTTTCTTTCTTATATTATCTATACTAATATTATAAAGCTGAAGAGTTTGTTTGTTTGAACGCGCTAATCTCAGGAAGTACTGGTCCGATTTGAAAAATTCTTTCAGCATTGAATAGCCCATTTATCGTGGAAGTCTGTAAGCTATACCTACATCGTCAGGTTAAGACCAATAAAAGCGGCGCATCAATGAAGAAAATTTCAAAATCGGGAGGTTTTTTCCATTTTGAGAGCTTCCGCTGCGAGCACTGCGTAAACAGTTAGTTTCGCAAAAATCATGTATGACAGAATTGTTTCACTTTAAAAGTTCTAAAAAAAAGTCCGCGACAGCATAATTATGTCTATCTTTTAAGTTTGGCTCACTATAACCTTTTTATGCTAAAAAAAAATTTGATCTAAAATAATGCAATATTTGCGAAGGTGTTTTCATAAACATGATATAAATCGTTATGGAAATAAATATATTTTTTTATCACAAGTATTTAATTTAAAACAAAATTGCCCTTTACACCATTCGATTTCAATGAATATCTTAGGAGATATCACAGTTTTTAAAAAACATGGCAGCAAAAATATTATAAAGCTGAAAAGTTTGTTTGTTTAAACACGCTAATTTCAGAAACTACTGGTTGGAATTTTAAAAAATCTTTTTGTTTTGAATAGCAAATTTAACGAGGAAGGCTATTTTTTTCCTTTAATTAACGCGTATGAAACCGTGGGGCACAGCTAGTATTAAATAAATGATTACAACAAAATTAATATACTGTGTTTCCATTTCATGCCAATAAAAAAATGTGTGTAAATGTGTAAAATGCACCAAATTTCAGTATTTTAAGGAATTTTATACTTGACCACGTGAGTTTCGGTTTCGGTTTCGGTTTCGGCCGAAACTGTAGCCACGGCCGAATATTCGGTTTCGGTTTTGGCCGGAAACCGACTTTCGGTCGGACACTACTTTGTATACAACAAAATGTGATTTTACTAGTATATTTGATTTTAACATTAAGGAATACTGAGTAACTTGTAAGAGCAGTATTTTAATAATGTATGTGAACATTATGAAATATTTATGTAATGTATTGTTTTCAAAAAAAATTTCTTCCTTCATATATTTCAATATTCATCGAAATCGGTAGGTAGGTATCTCTTGAAATTACAATAACCTATAAAAAATAAAAAAGCTTTTGTTTACAATTACAAACGAAATAATAAATTAACAATCTACGGCAAACTCAAAACTAACAATAGGGTGACATGTTTAATTGCATTGTTATTGCTACTGTTGGTTTTATCATTAATCATCAAATATCAGATAAGGCAAACGAGTTGGATGGAATAGGCTTAATTTGTTGTACTTTCATGTCACTTTATCTATATAACAAGAAAGGTAATATCAGGGGAGAAATTAATAGTCTTTTCGCCCTAGCACTGAAGAAACATGACTGAGTAATCTGTCAGTATACTTATTAATCCTTGTCATATAAAAATATGATGTTGCGATACCCTAAGATTATCATTGGGAAAGTATAATCGAACTATAAATTAATTTTTTAAAATTTATTTTCATTAATTTTTAACTTAATAAAAAACTGTGCTCCACCGCACTGATTAACCACTTATTTATTAAACTATAATAATGGCAAACAAGCATACGGTCCCTGTGAAGTAAACGGATACTGATATAAGCGTAACCTATGAAAGCTTGCAAAGCTTGCAAGGAGCATGTGCGTTGCTAGCTAGTACGTTGTCGACCCTATTCTCAACCCACTCCATAGCACTGGCTACCTTACCACAGAGTACATTGTAATAGTAGGGAATACCTTACTCTCAACAGGAATGCAATCCTAAATGAGAGCGATTTTATTTAACTGTGACCTTCTGTAAGTTTGAAGTAGTTCCTCTCCTGACTTCGAAACAGAATGTGTACGAATAAAACCAAAACATTATTGAAGTGAAACTTCTTTAGGCGCATGAGGGGTAAATTTGAGCGACCGGTAACGCGGCAGTGTCATGACGGTCAGTACTTGGATGGGTGACCGCCTGAACACTACGACTATGTTGGCAGATTTGCCTGCATTGGAGCAATGTAGCAGCATAGACTACACCCCTCCATATAAGATGAGCCCTTTTACCTATAAAATATTACTAAGTCTTACTTACTTAGCTTATAAGAAAAAATCTTGGGACTAGAAATATCAATAAATCAGAAAAGTATGAAGAAAACATTGTACTTAAGAAGTAAATAAATATTGATTTTCGGAATTTGTTATGGTTTGGTACTTACCGAAGCTAATAAATTGTAAATATAAACCTACGAGCCCTCAAAAAAGTTACCCTTCCCTAGCCTATAGAATATTGAAGCGAGCGAAGTTTTAAAAACACCCTTCCGCAAATTTTTAATTTTACTTATACCTATGTTTGTATAACGCCGTGTCTAAAAGCTAATCGACCACACACAGTTGAGAAAAACAAACTTTAGTTATATTACAAAATAAAATGAAAGGACTCCTAAAACTTTAGTAAAGAAACATTTCGTTTCCATTGAAATATGAAACTAAAATAAAAATGTCATATTAGCTTCTACCGACGACGTCATGTGTATTAGTATAATTGATCTAAGTACCTGGGTGACCGAGCTTAGCTCGGTATTTATTACGAACTAGCGACCCGCCCCGGCTTCACACGGTTGCAAAAACTATCAGTGTTCCTATATTATCGTTGCGTAGTTTTGAAGATCTAAGCATAATATATAGGGACAGACAGACAGCGGGAAGCGACTTTGTTTTATAGGTATCTACTATGTATAGTGATTACATTATTGATAAAATATGAATAATATTTTTCAATTTTCCCGACATAATAATAAAAAATATGAACTGGTTATTTAAATAAAAAATCACGAGTGAAATTAGAAAAAAAAGGAAAAAAATCGATCTCAAGACTGGGATTTGAACCGTGGTTTTATCGGTCAATCCCGGCCGTCCGATTTTCCACCTGAGCTATTACAACTTTAATAACAATTGCGAAATTTACCTTCGTATTCTAACAATATTGTAGCCCATTTTACATTGTCTAAAAAAGGAATAAAACGACATTTTCTAAAAATGAATCCTAGCTAGATCGATTTTTCGCCCCCGAAATCCCCTGCATACTAAATTTCATGAAAATCCTTGGAGCCGATTCCGATATTCAGAGTCTATATATATGTATACATATAAATATTGTATATACATATATATACAAGAATTGCTCGTTTAATAGTATAAGATAAGATAATAGGTATTTGTTTCGGAATTTTAAGTTTAATTTTTTTTTCTTTATGGAGTCAATTGGAGTCTTTATAATTTTCCAAATAAAGCAGCTTACGTAACTTCTAATAATATTAGTACGTGATAAATTAAGGTACCCTTTCCCATTAACTTTCTCATTTCAGCATTTTTACCTCGATTTAACAATATATAAGTAACTAGCTTCTGCGCGCGACTTCGTCGGCGTGGACTCCGCTCCTATTGGTCTTAGCATGATGATACATAGCCTTCCTCGATAAATGGGCTATCTAACACTGAAAGAATTTTTCAAATCGGCCCAGTAGTTCCAGAGATTACCGCTTTCAAACAAACAAACAAACTCTTCAGCTTTATATATTAGTATAGATGCTAAAAATTCTCCGGTGATACGGAACTGTTTTCTGTCATCTTCTTCGTTATATTCATCACTGAAATATTACATAAAAATCATACGTTTTATAACGTTTTACATAATTAATGTAAAACGTGCAATGTCGTATCTCAGAAAAACGGAAGTGTAGGTCGCGCGTGCCTGAAAATAACTTTATACTCCTACAACAACTTTATATCGAAGTATCTTAATATTGTAAAAAAACCTGCATTTCCTCTCGTTTTGTTGGGTTTGAATTAGTTTTATTGTTTATTTCTTTTCTCATAAATCCAAAATACGATTGTCTTTAACTTATACTTTATATTTTTTGAACTAGATACATCACTCACTTCAGCCTATCGCAGTCCACTGCTGGACATAGGCCTCCCCAAGTTCGCGCCAAAAATGGCGTGAGCTCATGTGTTTTCTCATAGTCACCAAGCTGGGCAGGCGGGTTGGTGACCGCAGGGCTAGCTTTGTCTAATATCTAATCTAAAATAATAAATCTAGATACATAATAAAATATTTTCAAAATATTAAAATAGTCTACGCAAAAAACATTTATAAGCTTACCGAAGTGGACAATAAACTTGGCCATTCTATATACTTTATTCAAGTAACTTTAACCCTATCTATGCAGGGCCATAATTTCTGTGCCGTCATTTACACGGGCACGATTTAAATATTTGAGACACATATATTTTCATGTAGCGAAAGATATATTATGTCGCAATATGCATATCGTGTCTGTAATATCGACAAACGTACTATGTACTTGTTTTAGGTAAGACATGGAAATATCTTGTCCAAATTTAATAGTAGCCGGACTGTGAAAGTACTACAATCTTACAAAAGATCGTAGACAGAGCTTCTGTGGAGCGTAGGGCTAGAGTTGGCAACGTTTATGAGTTACAAACTCTTTAATAATTGCCTTTTGAATAAACATTGAATGATAATTGCAGTGTCAACCAAACTTTTTTTACTGTCGTTAACATAAAGTAATATCTATGTAATATATAGCACGATTCAGCCTGTAACATCCCACTGCTGGGCATAGGCCTCTTTCTCCATGTAGGAGAAGAATTGGAGCTTAACCCTACTCCACTACAGGTTAGTGGATATTTTCCCTACTATGAGTAATGATAGCTATCAGGTATTTATGATAACAGGGACCCTGGCTTAACGTGATCTCTGAGGCACGGTGGGGAGACAAGGACAGACATCCAAACCGGAAAGCAATATTTGTACAAATACAAATATCCATTCCGAGCGGGAATCGAACCCGCAAACCGTCGGTGTTTTAGACGACTACACGCACCACTACACACCACTATGTAAATCTATACTAATATATAAAGCTGAAGAGTTTGTTTGATTGTTTGTTTGTTTGTTTGTTTGTTTGTTTGTTTGAACGCGGTAATCTCTGGTTCTACTGGGCCGATTTGAAAAATTCTTTCAGTGTTAGATAGCCCATTTATCGAGGAAGGCTATAGGCTATGTATCATCACGCTAAGACCAATAGGAGCGGAGTCCACGCCGACGAAGTCGCGCGCAGAAGCTAGTATAATATAAATAAATACTTAAAGGGTATTAAAGATAAAACACAATATCGGTGCTCTTAAACGAAATAATTTTATTGGAATACTTACAACTATAGATAAATCACAATAACAAAATTGGTTACTCAGTATCTTAAACTATTGATATAAACAAAACCCCAGTCATTCGTGTTATTGTACTTACAAGGCAAACATACATAACCTAATAAGTTGATAGGAAAGGACTTAATGAGATTGTGTTACCTACTCATAGAATTTCTTGAGGTATCAGTTCATTTATGGCTTCTACCGACAGGCGCCGATTCGTTATGCAGATGCGATCTAAAGGGCGCCATACACGGCGAAGATACTGTATGTTAAGATAACATAATTATTACCTGTAGTATCTTCGCCGTGTATGGCGCCCTTTAGATCGCATCTGCATAACGAATCGGCGCCTGTCGGTGGAAGCCTTTACTAAGAAAACTATAAAAAAAGAAAAAAAGTAGTAGAGAAATACAAATAGGACTGCTGAATTAAAATATGTAAAAAAAAGTAGTGTTATAGTTGAAATTGATAGTAATAAAGGTTAGAAAGTATTCTATAAATCTGCAGAATAATGCAATTGTATCTTCATTTTAAAGTTATAACTGCAATTTAGGTTTTTTTTTTTGTTATTTTCAAAATGTAAAACACGTCTACGTAATAAATACAATTTGAGTACAATTATAGACATTCAGACTTGATTAATATTTTTTAACAGTAAAATCCGAAAAAATTAGTTATGTTTTATGTTTTTTGTTTAAGGTACGAAATACAGCTTATTTACTTAAGCTTTTTCCTGAATCATACGAACATACATTCTCATGTTAAAATTCTGCTTATGTTAAATAGTAGGTTGCGCATTTCCTCTAAACTTACCCCTATCCACTTACAACAAAAATCAGTAGCTTAATAAATTATAGCCGTAAAACTAGAAATATTAAATTAATACTAAATTATACCGAGACAGATAATTTCAAGTATAGAAATAGAATTTATGCAAAATATAATTATGAAAAGACATTTTTAAATAACAAAGTATTCATTTTAACAGTAATTAATAGATGGTGAGAGAAGAAGGCTCTATTTGGTTTTACTTAGACTTAACTGTTATAATGATCAATTGAAAAAAATTCTTCTGCTGAGTAGATATTCCATATTCTTGAATTTCAAAAACAAATTTAATACTTAATAAGTTAATAACTGTATTTTCTCATAAACGAAAAAAGTCGCGACTTCAATTACATCGACAAGTAATACAACATAAGTAGACGAAAAATTAGTCAAGTAAATAAGTGATATCAAAAGATTACTCAAAAACGAGTTATCGGATGTTAATCAAATTTAAATGGGACTACAAAACAAGCATCAGCTTACTAAAAGTATTTAAAACGGGATATTTATCATGTTTTTTTATTTTCATTTCACGGAGCTCGATATTCATAATAGCGATGAGTATCAACTTTCGATTAAAACAAGAATCATCAAAATCGGTATACCCAGTGAAAAGTTATGCAGTATAATACAACGTAGGTTGAAAAATAGTCAAGCAAATACGTATTATTAGATATAAGTGGAAAAGTACTTGTTAGATCTCAAATTAAATTTCGATTAAAAAAGAATCATCGAAATCTGTCTACCCAGTCAAAAATTCTGAATTTACATACATAAAAAAATACATTCAAATTGAGAACCTCCTCCTTTTTTGGAAGTCGGTTAAAAATGTGTTTTTTTCCGTTTTGTCTCGCCATTACTTGGTTTCGGTTTATATTTTTCTATTCACTTTCCTAATAAAGGTAACGTAATAAGTATTTTAAGATGTTATTTTTGTATATTTTACATAAATTCTATTTAGAAGTAGTATCACAAAATACAATCAACATACGTAATACGTAAAAATAATCAAAACTTGAAAACATTAAAGATCCAATATAGCACATCGCGTTTTAGTTCTAAAATCCTTATATTTTTAAGAATTATTAATGATATATTATACAGTTTGAAATCAAAAAGAGTAACACAAAAAATTTAAAGAAAATTAATGCACATTTATAAAAAATACATTACATGTGGTATTTCTTAGAGAATTTATCTAAAAAAACTATAATATACAAATTTGATGTATAATATACTAATAACCATTTTTGGAAAGTGCCCATTCAAACAAAAAATATTAAGAATACAAAGAAACTGATAAAAAATAACGCTTTTTTTGCAATCTGTAGCGATCCAAAAACTAGCAACATTTTTACTTATGTATTTTAAAAGAACTTTATCAAAATATTTAGATATAACTAACACAATTATGTATTTTTATTCTATATGATATTACTTTTGTATAGGAAACCACATTATTGTTTCATGTTTAAGAGAAGTAGCATATAATTACTATATCCAGTTGTTATGAAAACATTTCACTAACTTTATATGGTCAGTTTTAATAAATATATTTTTAGATTTTTATACTCAACATTTTGACATAATTTGTGTAAAATTCTATGTGCCTTTGTAATAAAGTAAATTTTGTAAGCTTTTTCACTTAATTAAATTTTTTAATTAATCTTTTATTTGCACGTACTTTCAATAGTTCTTTTCGTATTATTGGAACTAGAATAAGCATAATAATATGTAATCATTATTAGATTATTTTTTTTTTGAGTCGTACAAAAATTACAAATGGAACATTTCAGACAGACGCGGGTACATTATTTATAAGCAAAGATATATTTCTAAAACTGACCTTAAAAGTTGTAATAAAGAATATATATCAGTCTATCAGAGCAGTCATCACATAGGCTTCATCACATACTATGTTATTTGGAAAAGTAGTAACGGAGTTCATCATAATTTTATTAGAATAGCATTAACTCAAAAGTCGACACCTTAGTATAGTAAAACTGTTCAATTTAATTTACAACCAATTAAATTGATGACTTAATAGGTCTACAATAACCTAAGTAAACGTTATTTTTGCAGGAAACTGTAAATTTTTTTTATTGTTTTTTTATTTTTTATTTATCGTCTAAAGTTCGCGTCAAACCGGTCGAAGATAATATCATGGCGGCAGTTATAGCGTCAAATCTATGACAGATCCCTATAACTTTTTATAATATGTTTTTAATTACATATTCTTTTAACATGAATTGATTCCATGGTCTATAAGTGTGTTTCTTTTTCTTTTTCTTTTTTTTTTTGTTGTCATAAACCAAATTAAACTTTAATTTTTAAACTATCTACTTTCACTATTAACTAGTATAATTTTCATATCATATCAATACTAGTAAAATACTTGGAACAGAGTAACAGTTGATATTGTTTAGATATTAGTCGCTGATTTTACTTTAAACTTATGCATACATTGATTTCTCTGTATATTGTGTTAATTATAAATTTACATTTGTGGAAGAAATTCGATTGGTGTTGCAAAGACGAAGTCCTCGGGGAATAGTTTGGCTGCGAAAGGATACATGAGTTTGTATGATTGTCGGATGGTGACATCGGCCACACCAGCAATATCACCGATTTCTTTCTGACTTCGTTTGTCTGCAGAGGCCTGGAACAAGAAGGTATAAATTGTAAAAAAGAAATATCTAAGTTTGAAATTTACATATTCAGTCTCAACTGGTCCCAACCTTAATTACACAAATGATTATGAGTATTTCAAAATAGACTTTAGACTATGGGTTCCTACATTCAATCTTAAGTACTACAGTTACTACTAAGCCATGTGGTTTTTGATGTGCATTTTATTTTTGACATCCTCAATCAATATTTACTAATTGTGAGAAAATAAACAAAAAGTGAAATTAAATTTAAAAATAATATCTAATCACAACATATTTTCTACACGGTTATACAATAAATAAATAAATGCCTTACAATTAATGGGACAACTACGATTTAACCCTGTGTGGAGGATTTGGAAACACAAAATACACAACCACAAACAATCAGACCATGGCAAGCGCCTGTTTAGCCTACACAATGTTCGTCATGAGCGAGGATCGAACCCGCAGCCATCAGTGCTTTGTCAGAACTTTTTTTGTTCTTGTATATAGAAAAAGATTGACATGATTGGCAAACAAGCGTACGGCTCATCTGATGGTAAGCATTTACCGTATCCTATAAACGCCTGCAACACAAGGAGCATCGCAAGCACCATCAAGCTCCTCCCTCCTAGAACTCTGGCCACCTTACTCACCACAGGAACACAACACTAGTGAAACGCAGTAATATTTTCTTTAGCTGTGATCTTTCGTAAGGTCAAGGCATGTCCCCAGTTGAGCCACTCCAGATTTGTAAAATTAATATTTTTATCTTTAGCAATAATTTTACCTGTGATGCCATATAAATAGCGGCCGCAGCAACCGAAATAGGACTCCTTCCGGACACAATGTCCAACTCCCCAGCTTTTCTGGCGATATGAGTCGCTGCTCTCTGTACAGAGTTTGGCAACGCCAAGTTCGAACAAAAACGAGACATAAAGTCTGCCGTTGTGATCAAATCCACTGAAGTTTCCAACGCCTTGAGGATAAGTTTGAAACATCTACCAATTTCCTTTTTACTGATCTTGCTAACCGCACAGATTTCTTTGAAGGTACGTGGCACACCTTCTTGTCGACAAGCAATGTATAAACATGCTGATGCTATTGCATCGTTTGCTCTACCTTTTAAGTTTTTACCGTCGTGAACCTTTAACAAAAAATTAAAAATTTTATATTGTAATATTAATTTATATTCAAATGAAAACAGCAATATTTAAACTTGTATTATGTATACAATTACATATATCTTGATTATGTAAATAAATACAGGTAAAAACTAGGTCTGACAAAGTAAAAAATTATCATCACTACTATTAAGTACTAATTAAGGTATTGAGGTCAACTAGAAAATTACCAATGGCTTTTTGAATTATAATTAACAATATACACCTATTTGCATTTAAAACATGAGTTGAGCACATGACTTTTAGTTTTTTAGTGATAAATTCTACATAAATTTACATGTACAACATAGAATATGAATTTATTTGCTAAGATATTAAGCATTACAAATATAACTTTTCAGTGTTTGTTACTCAAAAAATTGTAATTTCGATACGTAAAATAAATAAATGTTTCTTTATATTGTTTTTACCTCATTTTATCTAGATGTAAACTATATATTGTTTTTACATCGACAAGTAATACAATGTAGGTAGTAAAAAACACAATTAAGTTATTTATTAGGGTCTAGCCGACCCGTGCCCACTTCGCTGGGCGTTATAATCCATTTCACATAAGAAGGGTACGGTGAAATTTGATATGTTCCAATACACTCTCACTATTTTCAGCAAATCAGATAAATATAAATGTTTTAAAATCACCAATTAATTTCTAAGGCAAATAATAATGCTTGATTAGATTGAATTGTTGACACGGCACGTCAGAGGGCGCAGGTTCAAATCCTGCTGATTTAAAATCTTTATATATTTTTATCTTTTTCCTTTTATCTTGTCACTCCTGAATAGTGTAGCTTTCTGTTAGCGAAAGAATTTTCATGATCGGATCAGTATTTGCGAAGATTACCCCGTATATACAAAGTTATAAACTTTACCTCTTTATAATATTAGTATAGAAAACTCAAAAATTACTAGTCAGATCTCCCTCAAATGCAAATGGGACCACCCAACATGCACCAACTTTTGAATGAAAAAAGATCATCAAAATCGGTACGTCTAGTGAAAAATTATCAGGTAAAAAAAATAAAGAAAAACACAGTTGTATAGAGAACCGCTTCATTGTTTTTCGTTCAGTTACATAAGTGATAAACTTACCTGTTTAAACAAATTATTTGCTCTGTCCACAATAGTTTTTGGTAGGTTAATACGATCTGCCATTGTATTTATTTCTCTGAAAGCATTTATTAGAGCTCTGTCTGTACTGCTGATGTTTCTCCTATTCTGGTATTTTGATACTCCAAAGCTGTCGAAAGAAGCATCTCCCCGGCCAGGACCGATGATTGTGGACAGATCTCCACCAGATAGAAGTGGATTTTCTGGACCACCGACACGAGACGGGTCAACACCTGACTTCTCGTTACTGAAGGTTCGCCATTCTGAACCGACGTCTATTACTCTGCAATGTTTTTAAAAGACTTACTATGAAAATAGACAACTATTAGTGACGACAAATTTGTTAAATTTGTTTAAAACAACCAGTTATATGTAATTTCTTTTTATTTTTTTTACAATCTAATTACTATTTGTATTGTTTTTACTTAATTACAAAATTAGTATAGAAAATGAAGAAAAACTACAATCACTAACAAAAAAAAAATTACATGTAAACAGTTATGCAAAATGTAAAATCAATGTATGTAACTGATAGTCTCGAAATCACATATATCTTTACACAATAATCATTGCCCTTGACACATAAAGCCCTTGTGATGCACTGGCAGGTACCGAAAACCAATGCAACGACTACATATTCTATTCAGTGTAAAACTACAATACAATTATTGTCACAACCTACTTACCTATCGCCTACAACGAGACCGCATTCTGAACAGATCATGTCACCTGCTCTATAATCCTCGATAAGCGGTGCATCGGGATGAGCATAGCACACCACCTTATTCGCCTCGATTCTAAAACCACAAAGGAAAGCATATTGAAATATATTAGAAATCTAATACGCGATAACTAGCACAAGCAACTTTAGCAAACTTTATACCACCACACCCACAAACTTACGGAAAGCCACTTTGTATATTAACATATTTCTGGTTTATAATTATTTAATAACTTCGATACGATATAAACAGAATGAAAAATAAATTAGGAAAACAGACCTCGACGTGCTCGCCATGATTGTCAAGTTGTAACACAGACAATTTATCCAGTGTTGCCAACTCTCAAAAATTTATCCCCCTAAAACCTTAATCAAAAACCCCTAAAATCCCCACAATTACTAGGGATTCCCCCTAAAAATTTTTCTTATTTACAAAATATAAATTAAATATTTTTAAATAAATAATGCATTAAAAATAATTAATAAATAATAAAACATCATTAAATAAATAATAAATTTCAAACAATCAATAAATAATTTAATTCAGCAATATCATTTTTTAAAATTTATTCATGTATTATCGAAAACTTGAAGTAACAAATCATTGTCTTCAGATTCTAACTTCTTAAAATCATACATATTATATTGACATTAAATATTTTCAACATTTGTACGTATTATAATCATTATCATTATTATTATAATTATGTAATAAAACTAAGTTGATAAAATGTGCGTGCCTATAAAACTTAAAAGGAGTCCGGGCACGATAAAAGGACTTATATAGTGTGATAGCCCTATATCCCCCTCAAACAAGAAAGTTTTCGTTTCAACCTGAAACCTGTGTTTTTAAAGATATAAGGGCTTTTCCAACCCTTCAAATGTGTAGTGGCGCCATCAGTTGTCGAGTATTTGAACTTCATTCCGAACAACGATTATTTGGGTTGCATTTCGAAAGGCGCTGCGAGCAATTACAGCATGACTGTGTAGTAATGGCGCGAAATTTAAAATTATAATTTCAATTCTTAAATTACATTAAAAATTTTTTTTGTATTTTTGTTTGTTTGTATTGAATAGGCTCCAAAAGTACTAGACCGATTTTAATAATTTTTTCACTAATAGAAAGCTATATTATTGGTAGTAACAAAGGCTATTTTTTTATTCCTTAAAAACTTAGACATGTGCAAAAAAACGGGTTATGTTCACGAAGATAAAGATAAGACAAAATTATCTACGACTGAATTATAGGACTAAAAAGATCTACAAAAAAGTTCGCGAGGGTGTATATCTATCTATAACAGCTTAGCTATAAAAGCGTTTTAATATTTTAAAATTTAATAAATAGGTGTTTGTGTTAAATTTATAATTCTTTTACCCGAGCGAAACCGGGGCGAGCTGCTAGTTATGTATAAAAATGAATATGATTCGCTAGATTGGATTATCTCATGGTCTATACTATCAAATCTTTATTTTGCTTATTTTGAAAAAATATATTTGAAGTTATAAAAGTCCCTAAAAACACCCCTACAAATATGACACCCCTAAAAACACCCCATCCCACTTTATTCCCATTAAATTTGGGGGAAAACCCCTAAGCTGGCAACACTGATCATTTATCGACCATAGATATAATTAAAAATGAAAGAAACTTCGTTGACAATGGCTACGTTCCACTTAAGGCGCACAAGGCATCGACAACGACCGCTGAAATTGCCGAAATATGCAGCTGTGGGAATTGTGAGTAAATATTTTGCATGGATTGGAGTAAAACTTAATTCAACATGGATTCTTGTGAATTTATATTTGTTTTTGACGAAACGAATGAGAGATATTGACTCGGAAAGTTCATAAAGTTCTGAATAAAATTGTGATAACATTCACAATTTGACATTGACAGTTTTTTTCAAATTCCTGCCACATTTTGATGATAGCCAACTCTGCCCCACCTATATTTTGTGGGTAAAGTGGGCGTGATGTGATCGCGAACAGTGACGTCATCTATGATGTCGAGCGATCGCTCGCGACGAACGATAGAGTGGGCGTTACTATCGTTGCGGTCGTTCAGTGGAACGCACCCAATATTGTCTACCGATACCGAATATTGAAACGGAAAAAGGTAATTGGACAATTGGTGTTTCGATGACAGTATCCCACGGTAAAAAGTTTTTTATTCATTATTCTTTTTTACCATCTAATTTTACTATATTTGTGAGATATTTCTATTTGCTAAATTTAAATTTAAAGTTGCAATTTGTTAATTGAAAAGAAGCAGGTCCTACCATGGCCTTACTGGGCTCACTGAAGTTAGCCGCTCAAAAAATTTTTATTCTTGTATTTTCGATTATTTTTCTATGAGTTATGAGTTGAAAAATTATATATTATTGCGTTATTATTCTAAGAATTAAGTATAAATAAAATAGTATAGCTTCAGTATCACTTCAGCCTGTAATATCTTCGCTTCAGCCTGTAATATCCCGCTGTTGGGCATTATTCTGAACTATCTGTTTTTTATGACTTCCTACTAGTGTAAATTTATTTCAAAATTTCAAACCTTAAACATATTTCACGCCATCAGTTTATTACGTATGATGATACTATTGCTAGTTTTGACGTCCTTTTGGGGTTGAGAGAGGACAGGTTGTGAAGTCCCAGTTTGGGCGGCGCGAGGAACAAGGAGGATCTTCTAACCAGACGGGTGTTGTGTCTGGTAGGGCTACTGCCCCGACGGTTGTTGTCGGGTTCTTATATACAAGGTGTGGATGACAATAGAACGATAATTGAAAACACCGTTAGTACTAGTATAAAGAAGTATTTCAAAACCATCAGATAAGTCCTAACATCAAAATCAAAAAAAAAGATTTTTTCATACAAACTAATTCAATATAATTTAATAAAATTTTATAACATCATTTTTGTAACTACAGGATCACTGACCTGTTACACGCGTCATCGCGCCGCCTTCGCGCGTGGCCTTCTTTCTACGCGGCATAATCGCGTGGAAGTGCTATGTGCTTGTACCTACAAAACTTCATTATTTTGATTGAATAAAAAATAGTAAATTAGAAAAGTAAATTAAAATAAATTGTTACGCATTTAAAATTAAATTGAATAAAAAACTATTTGATTTAAATTTTCTCAAACCATCAAATTTTTTTTAAATATGCAGAACTGATCAGTAGCCGATACTGAATAAGTTATTTTTTTTAAACATTAGTTATTATAATATTATTTGGTCTGCGAACTGTCACTAAATGGCAATGATTAAAAATTGTGCCTTTTTGTGGCAGTCGATGCCATATCCATTATTTCTTAATCTATGATTTTAAAAATAATAATAGCTGTCCTTGAGTCGTTAACCGCCGGTTTTAGGGTAGGTCAGGTCTTTAGTCTGATACATACGTAGAAATTTTAAAAAATGAAAAATCATAATTTGTGACTAAACTACTGGATGTATTTTATTGATTTTTTGTATGTGGGCTTGGAATGTTATTACATATACGCTGTCCAAGTTATCGTTGTATTATCATCCCCACCCTGTATATAATATATATTCAATATCTCTGAAAACTTTGATAGCGTGATTTAGGCTTGTAAGATACGTCAGTTTTTGCTTTGTAGTTTATATGTCGTGAGATAGATGTCACCACATCACTCCCCTCCGAGACCGGAGGTCGATAGCTCTTGAGTTCGTCCATGCTTGCCGGGCCAGTGGAATGATGCCCCAGTGAGTCGGGGCCAATAGCTCAGTGAGTCGAGGTGATGCTGCCGATGCCCCAATGAGTCGCGGTGTTGCCGCCGATGCCTCAGTGAGTCGAGGTGATGCTGCCGATGCCCCAGTGAGTCGGGGTGATGCTGCGCTTCCCCAGTGAGTCGGGGTGATGCTGCGTAGCGGCTGGCTGCGAAGCGGCTAGCTGCGTAGCGGCTGGCTGCTACGTCGGCCAGGAAAGGAGTGCGTCTCTGCTTGCTAAGGCTGCGCTGATGTTCATGCTCGGGGTCACGAGTTCGGAGGAATGCGAGGAACAGGGTGTTGAGTTCCTCGCCACCATCGAAAAGGGAGGATCCTCCAACCAGACGGGTGTTGTGTCTGGTAGGGCTACTGCCCCGACGGTTGTTGTCGGATTCTTATATACGAGTATATACTCAATCGCTCAGGAAACTTCGATAGCGTGATCTAGAATCGTCAGTTCGTATGTGGCTCGATAGATGTCGCCACATCCTCCCTACTCTATATAAAAAAACCGGCCAAGTGCGAGTCGGACTCGCGCACCGAGGGTTCCGTACAAATAAAATTATTTAAAATATTTTTATTATATGATGTAACTAAAAATTTATGCTTTTTGCAATTTTCTCTTTATTTGTGCTACAAGACGTTGCTTGGTACCAAATTTCAAGATTCTGAGTTCACGAGAAAGTACCCTGTAGGTTTTGATTCCCTTGCTAGTTGCGAGTTTCAAAATATGCGGCTTAAATTGCTGTTTCTTTTGATTGCGTCGACATAGAAAATTGATTTTGTTACAGCTTAAAGGTATTATAGACTTGAGCATTTGATATGAATTTCAGTGTAATATACCTTTACGCCTTCGTGAGAAAAGGGGGTAGTAAGTATAAATTATTAAAAATATTTTTAATATATGATATAATTAAAAATGTTTACTTTTCGCATTTTTTTCTTTATTTGTGCTATAAAACGTTGCTTCGTACAAATATTCAAGATTCTGAGTTCACGGGAAGTACCCAGTAACTTTTGATTCCTTAACGAGTGTCGAAAATTTGCAGTATAAACAGCTGTATCTTTTGATTGCCTTGGCTTAGAAGTTTGATTTTTTACAGCTTCAAGGGACAGAAGACCTGAGTATTTGATATGAAATTCAGCTTGATACCTCCACGCGTTTCCGAGAAAAAGGGTCTTGACAGACAGACGGACAACAAAGTGATCCTATAAGGGTTCCGTTTTTTCCTTTTGAGAATATTCATAAAATGGGGGAGTTCCTGAGTAGAACAGTGCAGCCTGCTCAGGACCATGCTATGGAAATCATTTTAATACTTATGCGTATAGATTATACGGTTAATTAATAGCTATACCTACGTATCTGCTTAATAATAAATCCTGAATCTGTCTGTCAATAATAAACAAATATCTAGCTATGTGCTTAGCGTCATCTTAGGAACCGGAAACCACGTCTGTGTTTTGAGCGTTTATTTATTTATCTACTAGCTGCCTGGGCATACTTCGTTCTGTCTGTTATGTTTTTTTTTTTAGTATAAAAACCTTCCGTGGGATTTAAGGATCATACAAAAAAAATTAGCCAAATTGATCGAGCCATTCTCCAGTTATGCGCTTAGCAACATTTTTTATTATATAGATTATTTTGTATCTTACATAAGAACTATTAATAGGTACCTACTAAACGCGGGAGGGGAGTAATTAGTAATGATAGTTCCCCCTCTTCCTAAGAAAAAGTAGCTTATGAAGTTATGATCCATTACAATATAGCACCACAATATCGCAACATGCTTGTTTTTGACAATTTTTATCTTTGTAAAAATTGTAAATCAACTATATACATAATTATAGATGAAACAACGAAACTGAGGGTATAAGATATCGCTAACCAAAATCATTCTATTATTTTAATGCAACTAGGTACCTAATTCAAATATCTCTCTGATAAATACTTTAAGTTCAGAATTAAAAAAAAATATATATAAATTGTGTACTTGTTTACGTAAATAGTATATTTCATTACAAGTGCGGAAAGGCTGTCATTGCAAAGAGTTCCAACAAATGTCTACCCGAGCCGAGACGCAGCCGAAGGCGAGGGTTGACAGTCGGAACAAGTTGCAATGACGGTTCCGCACGTGTACTGAACGACTATTTTTAATACAGTTGCGAAAAAATGAAACAATTTAATAAAATAAACTCGCAAATAAAATTTCTGAAAAATGGCGCCAACTGTCGTGTGTATATAAGCAGAGCTTTTCTTTTCTTCACCCCTTCTGGTAGGCAAAGGGAAACTATGCCCATACAGCCAAGTCTTCAGTAGAAGTTTTTTAATGATATGAAATGAAAATGGAATTTAATGAGATGAAATGAAATGAAACCTAACCAAACTCATTCAATCAAATCATTAAATCTGATATTGAAACAAATTAGTAGATACGTATTTGCATGAATCATAAAAACTTTATGAATTTTTTTAGTAAAAACTTCATGGTTGGTTTTTCTTTTTAATAGACATTATTTTGACAGTTGGGAAAGAGAACGAACGAGTGCGGGAAAGGTAAAAAAAAAGCACGAGTGTGTAATTATAGCCTACTTCCCGAACGCTATACGTCCCTGCAATACGCCACTTTTTGAGCAACTGTATTAAAAAATATATTTTGAAATAGGCTCGCCATAAAAAAGAAATATTATGTATAGATATTAACAAATATTCACTGATGGTTCAACAATCAATTAAATATGGCCCAATCAAAGCTCAGCAAAAAGATCGCAGATTTCAAGAGTATTCAATCTGGGGCAGTGGGTCGTTGTCGAAACTGAACGAGCGTTGTGTTTTTATAATATATATTTAACCGCTGAAAATATCAATTACCATTTTTGAAAACATTTCAATTTTAAAATTTTATTACATAACAGGTACCTATCTATACCCATATTAAAAACACCAGAAGCAGCAAGGGCGGATCCAGCTTTCGCGCCAGGGGGGGGGGCACAGTCTTGGTCAAGGCGCCAGGGGGGGGTCACAAAGTCGTGGTCAAGTAAAAAGAAGTTATAATTTAAATAGATACAGGTAAAAAGTAGGTATTTTATTAATCTATGTAGGTAATGTACTTAAAAATACCAATATTGTGACAAAAATCTTGTTTAATAATTTTTATTAGTGGTCCACCTAGGTCCTGGACACAGCTCAGGGGGGGGGGGGTCATGACCCCCGTGACCCCCCCCCCCTCTGGATCCGCCAGTGAGAAGCAGGAAATATCATGTTGCGTTGTTCGTAACGAAAGGACATACACGCTAAGTAGATATGTATTATTCATGACAACAGAGCATAACTATAAAGTCAACAAAGTCAACAAATCTTACGAATATCGAATATCAAGGCGCGTGGAATCAAGATGGGTGTCTTGTATATAGAGCAAAAAATCTATAATATAATTATATTCGCTTCGCTTTTGTGGAAACATAGCAAATCATCTTTATTATTGTTATAAAGTAATAAAGAATTGCATTTTATAACACAATATCTAATATTGTTCAACCAAAACAGCTACTTTAACTTTTCTGTAAATCAATAACTTCATCAGCTATGTCTCACTGACAAATGCTTGGTCACGTTTAAATATTAACGTAAATTAAATGAGACTACCAAGTACCAAAACTGTGTTACAACATAATTGAAGAGTATTAGTAAGGAAATTCGAAATTATTTTCATATAAACTGGAAAATAGGTGATAAAAGTTCGTTATTTTCAAGTATAAAACTAAAATTTTCGACTCTTCATTTGAAATGGGTTACTACGTGATTCAGCTCTTTGGGCAAGTCCATTTTTATCGAGGTGAAATTAAGCATGCAATATTGTATAAAGCTCCGTAAATTTTCATTTTTTGAAAGACAAATAGAAACGTTACTATTCAGTTTTGTGATTAGTATATAAAAAAATATCGCATAAACTAGCGTTTTATTTATAAATTTTACCTCTGAAGGAAAAGATTATGTACATTTTTAGGTTTCCGTACCACAAAAAGAAAACGGAACCCTTTTGGCTTTTAGGATCACTTTGTTGTCCGTATGTCTGTCACAACCCTTTTTCTCAGGAACGCGTGGAGGTATCAAACTAAAATTCATATCAAATACTCAGACTCAGGTCTACTTTCACTTAGAGATGTGAAAAAATCAAACTTCTAAGAAAACGCAATCAAAAGATACAGCCTTTTATGGTGCAAATTTTCGATACTCGCAAGGTAGTACAGTGTAGGTACTTCGCGCGAACTCAGAATCTTGAAATTTGGTAAGAAGCAACGTCTTATAGCACAGATGAAGGAAAAATATCGAAAAGCATAAATTTTTAGTTACATCATATAATAAAAATATTTTAAATAATTTTCTTTGTATGGAACCCTCCCTCGGTGCGCGAGTCCGAATCGCACTTGGCCGGTTTTTCTTTTATAACTTACGTATGTCCCATCTTTATGTTATATTACCTAAAAATATGTGAGTATGATTTGTTCTCGCACAAGTAACTTTCAAAAAACACAGATAACAACCTATTAACATAGTGTTGTACAATAAAATTAGTCTTTCATTTTGAACTACAATGTTTTCATTTTGATACAAACAAGAACAACAAATAGAAAAGAGTACCTAATTGTAAATAATGATTTTTAATAAATCAAAAAGTAAAAAGTAAATAAATTTTAAGCACAAGTGTTCCTACGTTGTTACTTTTTCTTTGAATAAAAATTGTTATTAATTAACCTAATAATAATTAATAGATACACTATTATATTAAAACGTGTCAACTGTCACCTGACGAATTACGTACTTTTAGTCTAACTCTATGCTATAACCAGACTTAAGCTGTAATAATGCTTTCCT
Source organism: Melitaea athalia (assembly GCA_905220545.2). Lineage (NCBI taxonomy): Eukaryota > Metazoa > Arthropoda > Insecta > Lepidoptera > Nymphalidae > Melitaea > Melitaea athalia. The sequence goes on from HG992179.1 coordinate 5,122,494, forward strand.
CAAAATCGTTTCAAAACTTTTAAGATTAACTTAGGTATATAAATATACAGACACATTAAAATAAGAACAACATGTAAAAATCTCGTTATGCTTGTTTTCTTCTCCAAATACTGTTACTATAGGTTATATATTATGTATTATGTATAGTGTGTTATTACTTACCTACATGATTGTCAACTTCGCGCTATATAAACACAAAAAAATAAAAAAACGTTCACGCAAGTATGATTAGTATATTTCCTAGCATGATAAGAATGACAAAAAAAGTAAAAAAGTATTACATTGATACGTGATTGTCGCAATATAAACAGCGAAATTGGGAAAAAAGGAAAGCTGTTTCGCTAGGTTTAAAATATACGCACACGGTAAAAGTATTAGTATTATAGTAGTAAAGTATTTGGTAACCGGCTCTGACACAGCGCAGCGTGATGAATAAAGCACCAAACCTTCTACTATATAAAGAAGAGGCCTTAGCCAAGCTTTGGGCTGTGGTGGGCTGTGAAACGTTTACAGTCTGATTTAGTTCAGTTCAGTTCAAAACTATATTACAATTTTTTAGAAAGGTATTGTTCAAGTTCTTTGGCCTATTAGATGACGGCACGTGTAACAATATCGTGTCCATAATCAGACGTGAATTCAGATAACACTATCAAAATCCGCACTAAGCCATGTCGCGAAAAACAACAAAGAACACATACGTAACACGTAAGTTTTATATATATACCTAATACTGATATATTATTACCAAAAATTTATGGGAATGCAGTGTTATTAAAAAAATATTTACAGAAAACTGAACAAACAACGTCATACTATGGTTCCGAGTTCCGGTCGGTAAACAGTTCATACAAAAATACGAATGAATTGACGAAAGGTGCCAGATGCTTAACAAGCAGTATATTCGGTTTTACGTGTTTTCCAGGGCAAGATAGAGATACCCAAGGGCAGACACCTTGACAGGAAATAAATATTTCTATCGAAGAAGCGAGAATCGAAACCGCGACCACCGTTGCTAATACACCACTACGCCAGAATCGATGTCTAATGCATTATTAAAGAAAATCTCTAATGAAATACTAGCTTATACTCACGAATTTGTCTGAATTTTAAGCATTTAGTTCTCTCGATTTAAAGTTAGACCACAGGCATATAATTGTAAAAGAGGCAGACGCAGCTAATTTTGTAAAATAGATAGCAGACATGAGACAGGTGAATTGACAAATACTTTACAAATAAGTAGGTGATTGTTATGGCTTTCTTTGGATCTCTCATGTACAGACATGAGCTGGTTACAATTTTACTACATAATATAGATTTATTCTGCTCTGCGGATATTACCTAACAGTTAACACACAACGTAGTTTTCTATCACGTGTTTGTAAAATCTAGGTACGAAATTGTATGTTGGCACTCCTCAAATAAATAAAATAATTTTGCTCAAATTATTGGAGTGTCTGTTTGTAATATTAAAATAACAGATTTTAACTCAATTCATATGTATAACATGTGTATACACGGGTACATATACCAAATAACATTTTTTATAATTTTTTTCTGTCTGTGTGTCTGTCTGTCTATTTGTTCCGGCTAATCTCTGAAACGGCTGGACCGATTTTGACGAGACTTTCACTGGTAGATAGCTGATCTAATAAGGAGTAACTTAGGCTACTTTTATTTTAGTTTTTTTTATCACAATAATTATTTCGTTAAATTCCACGCGGACGAAGTCGCGGGCACAGCTAGTCATTCAATAAAATATTTCAATTTCATACTATTATTGTTGATACTATTATTTTTTATGTAAAATTTTTGTATTTATATAGGCTTCTGAATCGTAATATTACAAATTATAATAACATTAGTCTTTCGCTGAGTATTACACTGGAGAAAATGATAATATTGTACTTGGACCTCTTAAGTCGATATATAGATTTGTAGAAATTAAAACTGTATCACTCTGTGTCTTGCACTTTTTTCCACGTGAGTTAATATATAGTACGAAACAGATGCCTACACTATATATCTAATCACGTGCGGTTTCGTACACCTATCCTACCGGTTACTCGCACAAATAATTCATTTTAGAATAATTCTTTGTTTGTTTAGTTATACTTTTCATAATAATATGTCCACTATCCACTACAGCCTATCACAGTCCACTGTTGGACATATGCCTCCACAAGTTCGCGCCCGACATTATGACGCGAACTCATGTGTTTTGCCCATAGTCACCACGCTGGGCAGGCGGGTTGGTGACCGCAGGGCTGGCTTTGTCGCACCGAAGACGCTGCTGCCCGTCTTTGGCCTGTGTATTTCAAAGCCAGCATGGATGGTTATCCCGCCATCCGTCGGCTTTTTAAGTTCCAAGGTGGTAGTGGAACTGTGTTATCCCTTAGTCGCCTCTTACGACACCCACGGGAAGAGAGGGGGTGGCTACATTCTTTAGTGCCGTAACCACACAGCACTAAAATAAATAAAAATAATATATAATATAAAAATAATATTATATAAATAAATAATATGTACGTGTTTGAAAATAAAATAAATAAATAAAAGAATCGGGCACGAGTGAGCTACGTTTCCACATATATATTTTTTTTATTGTGCTGTAATATACATACCTAGAACAAATTAGATTTGACAATTTAAGCAAAAAAAAATTTAAGGGAAGACTTTCATATTTGTCTGTGTTTCAAATCCCTTAACTACATAACAACAGACAATGATAAGATTTGAACGGAGACAAAGTCTTAGATGATATTAAATATTTTTGTAAATAGTCACTCATGGTCATGACACGCTAAATACATATTATCACTTAAAAAAGATTGAACGATCATACCTCTATTTACTTGATGTAATCTCATAATCTGTGTTAGTTGCCTCTGGTCTGTTTTAGACGCCGCGTTGGCGCAGCGGTCACAGCACTGTGGGTGTTGCGCGGGCGGTTGCGGGTTCGATCCCCGCACACGACAACATTTGTATTGGCCATACAGATGTTTGCCGTGGTCTGGGTGTTTGTGCAGTCCTTGTGGGTCTCCCCACCGTGCCTCGGAGAGCACGTTAAGCCGTCGGTCCCGGTTGTTATCATGTACACCTGATAGCGATCGTTACTCATAGTAGGGAATATATCCGCCAACCCGCATTGGAGCAGCGATCCTTCTCCTACATGGGGAAAGAGGCCTATATGCCCAGCCGTGGGATATTACAGGCTGAAGCGTAATCTGTGTTAGTTTATATAATTATGACAATAAAGTTTTTAAAAAATGATGTGTATACACTACTATAGACAATTAATTTAAAAAAAAAAACCCTACAAAAATGTCTATGATGATTGTTAATAACTTTGATGTCGAGAATTAAATTCACGATTATAAGAAAATTACATTTCTGTACGAATGTTTCAAACAGACATTTTTTAAATGTTTTTGAATATTTTATAAAAGAGGTTTCTAAGGTTTCCAGGTCTTAACGATTTTATACTGTAAAAAAGTTTTTCACGAAGAGATATTTAATTGATTTAACTACGTTGTATAACTTGTTGACGTAAATTGAAGTCGGTTTCATTCGTTTGCGAGCAAACAATTATTTATATTAAAAACAAAAGATAAACTTTATCGGTATACTAGCTTCTGCGCGCGACTTCGTCCCCGTGGAATAAAAGGAAAAAAAACCCCGATTTTGAAACATTCTTCATTGGTGCTACGCTCCTATTGGTCTTAGCGTGATGATATATAGCCTATAGCCTTCCTCGATAAATGGGCTATCTAACACTGAAAGAATTTTTCAAATCGGACCAGTAGGTCCTGAGATTAGCGCGTTCAAACAAACAAACAAACAAACAATCAAACAAACAAACTCTTCAGCTTTATTATATTACTATAGATATTAATTACACATTTCCTGTTGTTGATATACATCTATTTAAAGTCTTAGTATGTGAAAGTAATTATTATCTTTGTTATCTCTTAGATTTTCGCATAGCGTAAAAAACATGAAAACAAGTAATTAAAAATAAGGCTGGTACAAAACTAACAACTCTCCACAAATATCTACGAAGTACGAGGTGACTCGGCGACCTTCGGGCCACCATATCTTTTCTTGAATGAACTTATATGTGTAATTAACTAATTATACAGGGTGTCCCGCGATAAAGTGCAACCCCGAAAGAGGGTGAAACTAGACCATAAATTATCGACAAAAAACAGAAAAAAATTTAAAAAATTTAAAAAAAAAATTTTATTTTTTTTATTGACGAATTAAGATTTTTATATAGCTTACGTAGCCTCTTTGTACAAAAAATGATGATTTTTGTACGTGTTTTTTGGGATACAGGCGTAATTTTTTTTTTATTTGAATGGCAATATGGTAAGAAATAATAATAAATCATAAAATTTCCTGGTATTAGGGGCATAATTCTGAGAAAATTAGAGATCATTGAAAAAAACAGTCAAAAAAACGGATTTTTTTTTCACAAGAAGCATAGTTAAAGACATAATGCCACTTTTTTGCGAGCTAATTTTTATTTTATCCTTACCGCCAAGTACATGGCATAATATTTTATTTTATTTTAAAGTAATCGACCCACTACTTTGGAAGAAATCATCATTTTTTGTACATAGAGTCTACGTAAGATATAAAAATCTTAATTCGTCAATAAAAAATAAAATATTTTTTTAAAAAAGTTTTTTGTATGTTTTTTGTCGATAATTTATGGTCTAGTTTCACCCCCTTTCGGGGTTGCAGTTTATCGCGGGACAACCTGTATAATAAAAGCAACAACTGAAGATAATATTGTTTCCGATATTGTTTTTGTTTATATTTTTGAGTACGTAGGTACACACTCACTGATCGAAGCATTTTGGATTAAACTCTTATATAATAAATCTACTATTATTAAAAGAAGAATTTATCTACTCGATATGTTGATAACAAAAATGGAGATAGTGAAAAAAGTTGATAAGCTTCTTTTGTTCTTATTAAACGTCAACCGAAAAATAAATCCACATTATGTATCTATAACAACCGCTTTGGTGTAGTGGTGCGAGTAGTCGCCTAAAACACCGACGGCTTGCGGGTTCGATTCCCTCTCGGGATGGATATTTGTATTTGTACAAATATTTCTTTCCAGTTTGGATGTTTGTCCTTGTGGGTCTGCCCACCGTGCCTCGGAGAGCATGTTAAGCCGTCGTCACAGATTACTAAATAGTTACTACGGTCCCTGTTGTTATCATAAATACCTGATAGCGATTGTTACTCAAAGTAGGAAACGTATCCGTCAACTCGCAGTGGAGCAGCGTGGTGTATTAAGCTCCAATCCTTCTCCTACATGGAGAAAGAGGCCTGTGCCCAGCAGTGGGATGTTACAGAGTGTATGCATACACCTATCTGTAAAACTGATTTTAAACTTACTCTCAATTTCTATCATGGTGGTATGATCCTACCCATCTCTGTCATCAAAGTGTTGTCGTCAAAAAAACAATAAAGGTCGAACTTTAAAAAAGGACATCTCTAAAATGATCTGCCCTTTAAGGGTATAAGCCTTTGCCTAGTTAGAGCCTAGTTAACTTACGTCCACCGGTTACCCTTGACTCGTTCGGGGCAGCTTCGTGTACAGTCATAGGAACAACCAGTCACGTACGCTTATTATTTCACAATGTTATTCCATTCGTTTTTCTTCACTATGTGGAAGTGTTTGATGAATCAGGTAATGAATTATCAAGAAATCAGTTACCATATTCACAGATTCCTTGAACTTAAACAAGTGTACTTATATATTAAAAGATACATATCGACTCGTAAATATACATCAATATATACATAATTATAAAGTGTACTTATACATTAAATATACATAAATTTTTAAAATAGACTATTGTTTTAGTAAAGTACAAGACTTTTTGCTTTTGATACTTTTTTGCAAATGTAGATATTTTTTGACATTCGTTAAGTTTTTATAATCAATCATTTTATGGTTAACTAGCCGACCCGTGCCCACTTCGTTGGGCGTTATAATCCATTTCACATAAGAAGGGTACGGTGAAATTTGATATGTTCCAATACACTCTCACTATTTTCAGCAAATCAGATAAATATAAATGTTTTAAAATCACCAATTAATTTCTAAGGCAAATAATAATGCTTGATTAGATTGAATTGTTGACACGGCACGTCAGAGGGCGCAGGTTCAAATCCTGCTGATTTAAAATCTTTATATATTTTTATCTTTTTCCTTTTATCTTGTCACTCCTGAATAGTGTAGCTTTCTGTTAGCGAAAGAATTTTCATGATCGGATCAGTATTTGCGAAGATTACCCCGTATATACAAACAAAGTTATAAACTTTACCTCTTTATAATATTAGTATAGATAAATATTTTCATTTCAGTTCGTTATTTTTTAGTTATGTGTTAGTACGTAATATTTTTTTAATGTGTGAAGGATACGCAACATTAGTTCAACTAACAAAGGCTATTTTAACTCATCTATTTTTCAATATCTGTATCCTCCTTCTTTCTGGAATGATCGAAAAAATTACAGCATTTAACTTTATAAAAATCCAGATTACGTAACTTTTTCTCTATGAAAATTTTCCACTAGAAAAGATTTTTTTTCATTACGGTCATATTAATGAGGTAAAAAATTATTTTATAGATAGTAATTAATAAAACATTTCCCTCTTACAATTTTGAGAAGACAAAATTGAATCAACGATTATTTAATTTTCCTCTATAATTAATTCTGTATCATAAAATAACCGTAACGCATTTTCCTTCTGACTGTCCAACGTTCTCTGCGTAAATTGATATAAAATGGCGTAGTTTGTAATAACGTTCATGATACCCTATTAATTATTACATTTTGATTTCAAGTTTGCTATTTCGTTAGAAGAATTTGTTGTTGCAATGTTCGTTGTTAATAATTATCGTAATTACAAAACTAATTGACCCTGTGAACTAAGTACCGCCATTTTTTTGCATATACCAATTTTTTTTTGTACAAACCCTGTCCTAACAATAACGAACACAAAAATAAAAGAAATCCAATTTGGTGCAGTCGTTCGACAGCTATGCACGGACATACATAGGTAGGTAGGCGTACATAGGTACCTATGTGTACCTATGTGTATATTGTCGCTCGCTTCGCTTCAGCCTGTGATATCCCACAGCTGGGCATAGGCCTCTTTCCCCATTTAGGAGTAGGATTGGAGCGTTGTCCACCACGCTGCGCGCTGATCCGGTGGCGCGGCTGACGCGGTTTGGCGGATATATTCCCTACTATGAGTAACGATCGTTATCAGGTGTACATGATAACAACCGGTACTGGGTGGTGAGACCCACAAGGCCTGCACAAACACAAAGACCACGGCAAACATCTGTATGGCCAATACAAATGTTTGTCATGTGCGGGGATCGAACCCGCAACCGATAGCGCAACAGCCACAAAAACCAGTGATGTGACCGTTGCGCCAACGCGTCGTCACCTATATTGTCGTGATTTAATTTTATTTCTATATAGGTAATATGATAGAAAGGTTTTCTTACATTCTTTATTTCACTCGCCAATTTCAGCGTCTATTTATCCGTTTTAAAGGAATATTTTTGTGTAAGAGTGCTTCGTGATACTTTCTTTTATATTTAACGGTATTCTAAATGATTTACTTTCGGTTATTAAGAAATATCGTGAGAACATTTAAATATTTACATATCTTGTTAAGACATGTACTTGTATGACCAAAGCCGTTATAAGATATGATTGAACAATATTTCTCAGCCGATGGAAACAATACGAACTGTGTCAAGGGATCGTCGCGCATTTAAAGCAATTTAAAATCTAGAATCTAGATATCATATCTATGGAAATGATACAAAGACATATTTGCATAAATGTGTATGTAAATAACACGTTAATTTCAATTATATTGTTTTAAAATATTTTTGTTTAAATTAATAAAATATGTCATTATACAAGACCCAATCTATTACACACATTAAGAGCTGCGAAGATTGTTATTGTTTTTCTTGATTTGTAATAGTCCAGTAATATCTAAAAAGAATTTTTACACCAGTATATCCTATCATAAATCTATATAATATATAAAAGAGATTTCCACCCATATATTGACTCATCACGATATCTCTGGAACCATAAGACATAGAGACTTGAAATTTGGTAGGAATATTCCTTTTGTCGAGTAGAGGTCAGCTAAGAACGGATTTTATTAAATTTCACCCACAAGAGGGGGTTGCGGTGGTTAATAACATATATGGCAAAACAACGTTTGCGGGGTCAGCTAGTTTTTAAATAAAATAATTCGTCGTTAGAACGTGGACTAGACGGGGACGGAATATGTAGTGATAGTAAGCACTGACGGGGGTTTTTAACCGACTTCCAAAAAAGGAGGAGGTTCTCAATTCGACACGTATGTTTTTTTTTTTTTTTTTATGTATGTTAGCTCAGAACTTTTGACTGGGTGGACCGATTTCGATGAGTTTTGTTTTAACTGAAAGGTTTTGCGTGTCATGTGGTCCCATTTAAATTTAATTGAGATCTGACAAGTACTTTTAGAGATATATCTAATAATGCGTATTTAATTGACAACTTTTTCGTCGACCTACGTTGTAATAATCCGCATAACTTTTTACTGGGTTTATCGATTTTGATAAATCTTACTTTATTCGAAACCTTATGCTTGTAATGTAATCTTATTTAAATTTGATCGAGATCTAATGTCTTCTTTTATAAGTAATCTTTGATAACGCGTATTTACTTGACTGTTTTTTGTATTATATCTCATAACTTTTTACTGAGTGCACCGAGTTTGATATTTCTTTTATAAATCAAAAGCTAATACTTATCATGTGGTTTTATTTAAATTTGATCGAGATATAATTAGTACTTTTTGAGTAATTGAGTAATCATTGATGATACGTATTAATGAGCGCCTTGCTACGCAACGCCATCTATGGGACTATGTTAAAACTACTTCAGTTTAGAACCAATCCAAGGATGCAACGTAGTGCGCTGTATTATCCGCTAGGCGCTAGCGTAGCTATACGTTGTATTACTTGTCGATGTAATTGAAGTCGGTTTTTTTTCGTTTGCGAGCAAACACAATTATAATGCATACGCATTGTAACAGTAACTCAGTGTAGGTAAATGCACGTGCTTTCTACTTTAGCGTGCTTTAGCTATCTCCGGAGCGACTGTGGTGCATTATGCATACGCAGCGGAATCACAAACGTAACGGGACACGCGCGGAGCGGGACGTGCTTAAGGGGCTCTCATCGCTCAATAACCGTGGCGATTTCGTTTTTAGGCAAGAACTAGATGGCGCCACCATCTATCAACATGCGTACGTAATTACTACTATTAAACATCCACACATTGGAAGGAACTGATGAAGATTACGCAAGAAAACAGATGTGTCGCTGCGTTTTTATTGTATTCGCCCTCTGAGAATATTTTTATTTTTTAATATACTATTTTATTATATTTTTTATTACATTATATTTTTATTATACTACTTTATTTATTTATATAAATCATGTACGATTTACCTACATCTTTTATTTATTATTTTATTTCATGATTATTTTGAAATAAGTGATTCACCTCGCCTACGTAAGTATTACTTTAGTAATTGAAATATTTAGGATGTGTATTATTTATCTTAGCAAGAGATATTATCTCGGCCACGCTTAATTTACTTTTGTTTTTATGTTTATGCATAATCGGGCTTACTCTTTGACAACTTCAAAACAAAACAAATTACAAACTACTTTAAATATATATTTACAAACTTAGTTTCTACGTAGTATTTATATTTGTACTATTTACAATATCTTTTAATTGAAAATTTTAGGGTCAATTCTATAAACAATAAATTCGGCCACGTCGCAGTGAGCGACATAACCTCCTCGTCCGACGGCCGATAGGCGACTGATTTTCTTCGCCCGTCTGCCGGAGAGCAAAAAAGCGGTTCGAAAATCACTTGAATAATCGATTTAAAAAAAATTATGTAATTAAAAAAAAAAACACTCGATCAAATTATTCCAGTTATATATGAACTTTATTTTGGTAATTTATTTATAATATCAAATCAGTTATTTTAAGAATAAAACCCAATCATAGTAAATAAAATGACCCGAAAAGAGGTAACTTTGTGAATTTATTCTATCGAGCCAAATTTATCAAATCATGTTTCCAACCAAAGCTTGAACTAGAATATACCCTCAACAATACCAATTAAATTTATCAGATTACAATTTCACTGTTTACTATTTCAAAAATGAATTCATATAAACGTGTTTTGCAGGAATATCTGAAATACCTCGCCTTAAACATCGTCGCATCGACAATATAATTACATATTTCCATTTTCCTCCCCGTGCGCTTCACGTTCCCGTCCCGTCCGTCACTCCGTGCTCCCGTGACGTATGCTCCTTGGCTTACATTTTCTATGAAACGATATTTTCAAAACTTCACGTTTCTTTAACATGTTTTTGTCCGGACGGATAAAAAACACGTTACGTATGCAATGTGGCCTTTAAAATTACTGTGCAAATTTGCTTAGATAATGTTTCTCATATGTTCACTAAAATTGTTGATAAATAATTGTGTTTGCTCGCAAACGAAAAAAAACCGACTTCAATTACATCGACAAGTAATACCACGTAATAAGACGAATAAATAGTCAAGTAAATACGCGTTATTAAAGATTACTCAAAAAGTTGTAATCAGATCTCAATCCAATTTCACGAAGACTACATGACAAGTATTAGCTTTCGATTAAAGTAAGAATCATCAAAATCGGTACACCGAGTAAAAAGTTATGCGGTATAATACACGTAGGTCGACGAAAAAGTAGTCAAGTAAATACGCATTATTAGATATATCTAACTTTTAGAGCTATAGCTCTAAAAGTACTTGTCAGATCTTAATTTAAAAAAAATGGGACCACATGACACGCAAAACCTTTCAATTAAAACAAAATTGATCGAAATCGGTCCACCCAGTCAAAAGTTCTGAGCTAACATACATAAAAAAAAAATACAGTCGAATTGAGAACCTCCTCCTTTTTTGGAAGTCGGTTAAAAAGTAAAAGTGAATCATGAATTCATCATCATGACTTAAAATTTGTTAAAAAAGTCATTCTTATAAATATTAGTAATTTTCAGTTACAGTTGCTTTTCTCAGCAAAACTAACGATGATAAAGTTTTCAAAACTTTCAGAGGAATAAAAATTTCAAGAAATAACACTTATAATAGACTCAAAGATTTAGTCCTTGTGGGTCTCCCCACGTTACTCATAGTATATAGTTACTCATATATATCCGCCAACCCGCATTGGAGCAGCGTGGTGGATTAAGCTCTGATCCTTCTCCTTCATGGGGAAAGAGGCATATGCCCAACAGTGGGATATTACTGGCGAAAGCGAAAGATTTAGTTAAAATTAGCTAAGAAAATCAATCTTGTTAATTCCAAGAGATTAAATCATCTGAAGTGGTAAAGAATGATGGTGCTCACTGCTCGTATTATACTCTAGACTTGTAGAGAGCCCTCGATCAAGTTTGACAAATTAACGACGTTCCTTTATTAAAACACTGTACATTTTTAAGGAATGTCTTAGAAACAAAACCACTAATTGATATTGGTAGGATAGATAAGAATATTTGATGAAACTAATTTTTCATTAGTCTAGAGATCGGTAATCGTATGAAACTATCGTTTCTAGACATGACGTAGGTAGATGACGCCAGACAATCCTTTATGACTAAGCATTTGGAATGCAAAAATTTATAACGATAAGCAATGAAACAGCCGATATTGTTATTTATTTTGCATGGAAACACCACGTCATATGACGTTTAAACGCGGAAGATGTTATGACTCATGATACAAAGAAGCAAGGAAAGTAATTAAAATAAGACAATATTCTATTTGTTAGGTAAATAACCAATACCTACAGTTATGTGTGTGTTGAGATATATATGCGCTGTTATTGCTTTTTCTTTACGTCATCGCTATTTATATAATTTTACATACACCTATATATTACGCATGTATGCCTGTGTTATAGCACAAAAATATTTGCACGAAATATTGTAATGTTAAAGCAAGTATCAATAAAACTGGTCATAAAACTATCGATGTAGGAACAATGAAAGTAAGGGTGAAAGAATTCTTATCTGTGTTACGTAACTCAATTTTTTTTAATGATTTCAGTGAAATAAATATTGCAATATTCAAAAGGTTACAAATAAAATGAAGCAAAGGTATCTCATATTAATGCCAAATTTACAAACAAAAATAACCTTGAAATATTAAAATTATTTAGACGCAATCAATTACTTTGTTATTCTTAGACGATATACGTTATACGTACCTACCTTGAAATAAATATTATAGCGTCAAAGCAACCTAGGACTTACCGAATTATTTTTTAGCTTTTAGTCCATAACCTAAATACATCATTTTTATTGCAATAAAACCGTTTAACATAAAAAAAATTAGTTTATTTATAATATTGTAGTAAATTGTTCCCTAAAGTTCCTTGTCTCGGACAAGAAAATTAAAAAAGCTATAAAATTACTAACACACAAGGAAAGAAAACATTTACAAGACGTACGTAAGTAAAGGACAATGCCTATTTGTGCCCGGTACGTGCTTTGACTAGTTTAGACAATTCATATATTTAAGTATCGTTTATTAATTGAAACTAGATTTTTAATAATATTCTAAAAGTGATCAAAGCCGTGGTTTATAATTTAATTTTAAAAAATATTTTAGTTGTATTCCGCGTTTGTCATGTCAAAATAGTTTAAATATAAATAGCAAGTCGTCATAGCAACCATACAAACAAACGCTTTTTTTAAATTAAAATATAAACCACGGCTTTGATTACTTTTAGACTATTATTAAAAATCTAGTTTTAATTAATAAAGAAAACTTTAATATGTCAATTTTCTGGTCGTGTTGGGGTTTATAATTTAATTAAAAAAAGCGTTTATTTCTATAGTTGCGTTTCCGACTTGGTATTTATATTTAATATGTTTTGACAGCACAAACCCGGAATACAAATAAAATATCTTTTTTAATTAAAGTATAAACTACGGTTTTAATCACTTTTAGAATATTATTAAAAATCTATTTTCGATTAATAAAGGATACTTAAATATATGAATTGTCTGAACACGTACCCGGGCACGGCTTCATAGAAAATAGGCATTGTCCTTTGCGCATAAATATACGACGATGACTATTATTACAAGGAAGAGTTATTCAGTATATAAGCGTTTATTACTTTTCGGAATTAATATTCATAATTTAATACATGTTGATTTTCCCACATCCGCAATAAAATACATACTAGCCTTATTAAAGTTTAAGTCACTCCGATTCTTTATTACGTTAACACGACTTACCGATGAACCCTTACAGGATAGAGATAGATCTTTTTGAAGTTATAGGTACTTCTTTTGGCGCGTTAGGGAAAAGTGATGAGAGTAAATTTTTAGATGCGCGCGCACATAGTAACAAAAAACCGACACCCTGAAGATAGCTAATCAACGAAGAAGAAGTTAGCTACGTAAAGTTAGCTAGCCAATGAAGTACAACTTCTTACGTGCGTAGGTACATAAGTACATACACACTTTTTTATCCTTCCAATTGTTTCTGATAATTTATTTCATTTTCATTTCAACACTGTTGTGATGTTACAACAATATATATAACGTTTCTTAATTATTATAACATTACAGTCAATAATAGTTTGTTTTGGAAATTCAAAATTAGAACCAATACTGGAAAATATACCTACGAACAAAATTAAAACCACAATGTAAACAAGTAATATAATTAAAAGAAAACAAAAAACCCGCCTGCGTAAAAAACGGAAAGAGCAAAGTCAACATTTTTTAAACTTTCTTATTGTATTTCTTTATTATTATTACGGTAATAATAATCATAATATACATTTTCGAAATCCTTGTATTGAGCCCTTTAATTTGATACCCATACTATAGTATTCTAAAAAAAAATTTATTTCTTCATTAACTACAATGGCTTCGCACAGCCGCAATGTTTGTTTTTTTTTAATGTCACCTATCTAAGAACACTTGGGCTGCTAAGACAAATCTAACGATATCTCAATTATGCAAATCCGTTCAGCGGTTCTAGAGAAATGAGGTAATTAAGAATATTACATACATACATACAAGATACGCGCGAAAAACATAACCCTTCCTTGGCAGTCGGGTAATAAAATAGGTAACATTTATGGAAATGAAAATTACTACCAATATACTACAATTAATACAGATGCTACTAATTAATAATAATAAATAATAACCAAATATAATAATTGTAATATTGGCCAATGAACATTTTAATACTAAACGCAATATTTCTTAACAGAGAAATTCGTAATAGGCCAAATTGAAATGTAAACTAATAACAGACGAGGTCATTAAACAATCCTTTTAGATTGTCAACTTTATATTACATTTTGTTAAACAATATAGGTACGTGTTTTTTCGTTTTCAGAAATTTTATAAATATTAAGAAAACGCAGATATTGTACACATTAATAACAAAAAAAGGGTTTTCAATAAAAGCTAAATAAAATATCCTTAAAATTAACAACCGCAGTCCGCAACCCTTATTATGAATATTATGATATCCGCTAACCCGCATTGGACCAGCGGCTCTGATCCACAATACACTGTAATAGTAGCTCTGATCCTTCTCCTACATGTGGAAAGAAAGAGGCCTATGCCCAGCAGTTGAATATTACCTACAGGCTGAAGCGTAGCGTAAAAAAGGACAACAATTTTTAATCCATATGTAGGTACTGTATAGTCATTTTCATTTGAGCGGGACCTAACGCAATCATTATTTTGAAATTACCGATATTACGGTGAAGTTGCACACAGTAAGGTCGCATTAGTACCACACCCTCACCAAACCACACAAAATCACCGTCAGTGGTTATAATAATAATAATAATAAAACATTTTTTTAAAGAGTAACTGCGGAATTTCCTGCCAATTCTTTTCCGCAGAATCTGGATTCCGAATCGGTGGTAGCTTGACATTTAACTATAATTAATTAATTAAAACAAATATAATTTTAATTTGTAAAATGACGATTCAAAAGTGCTTTTAAAGCCTAGTCGAAAAAGTATTTTTTTTTAAATAATTACATTAAATAAGGACAGTAAGAGAGCTTCAATACTACCCCTGCTGGTTCGTTGCCCACTCAGTCATTAACTACTCCTCTGGGCTCTGGTATTATATTTCTTGAAGTAGGTGGTGGTCATTACTTAGCATCATATGATTCGCCCACTCGTATGACTATTACCATAAAAAACCCACATGTTATAGTTTAGGGAAAAATAGAATACTTTATATCTTAATATATATAAATCTCGTGTCACAATGTTAATTTGTCCTCAATGGACTCCTAAACCACTTAACCGATTTTAATCAAATTTGCACACCGTGTGCAGTTTGATCCAACTTGAAAGATAGGCTATATTTTATTTTGGTATATGTAATTATTATATTTAAGAAAAAAAAGGCGGTACGAAGTTCGCCAGGTCAGCTAGTATGTATATATTTACTTTACAATCTAGTATATAATTATGTTGTGTATATAAATATTTTTCTGCAAATGTGAGTCGATCTTTCAAAGATTTTTTACATTTCTGGTTTCAAGTTATTTGGATCTTTACTAAAAACTATCGTTTCTGTAATTTCTAAAGAAATCGTCCAAAAACCTTTAAATATTTACAGAGCAATCTTTAAAATATATGCTTAGCATAAGCTACCTATGTGCTTAAAATAATATACTTATGTGCTTTCTAACATTAAATTACGCGAATGAAACCGTAAAGTGCAGCCAGAATGGTACTAAAATATGAACAAACTATATATATGACAAATTCTCGTATATGAGAAGTAATAAAAAACACAAAATCAGATATCGTTATAAGGCAGCCTGTCAAATATTCAAAGGTTTTTTTGTGTCACATAAATAAGTATCATATTTTTCGTAGTCTGCATGCATGCAAGGACAAACCTTGCAGTTGCATCACGCAAAAACTTCTGCACGAACACTTACAGCTCTATGAAGTATAATTTTTAACTTAAAATTTGATTCACAAAATACTAAACATAAATGATCGCGTACAACAGATTGTCTAAAATGTTTATTATTATCATATCAAAATTTCGATCCAGCGGGGTTCGAACCCGCATCCCTAACATATCGAACCCCACTGGATCCAAATTTTGATATGATAATAACAAACATTTTATAATTTCCTCATGTGTGGGAAACACAAAAATGAAAATAATACCAATTAGAAACAGATTGTCTATCTATAAGAAAAGCATTCATTTAAAAACAAAGTACTGCTCAATAACAACGTTTAACTTTAAAATCACTGGTCATACGGCCACAGTCCATTCTTAACGTTCATTAACCGATGGGACAAAAAATATATATATCTTGGAATTTCCTCAGTCAGTAAAAAAGTCCAGAGCCAATCTGGAATGGAACGGCCTTGTCTAGTTAAAAACTATTTGTCATTTCATTACTAAATGTTATAAACAACTTAAAATAAATGAAAAAAGAATTAAAACAGTTTTTAGAAGTAAAATTATATAATTAATTTTAAAATTAATTAATTTTAAGACAATCAAATCTTAATTTTTTATTTTTGTAAAGTTTTCAAATGATAACTAAATGTTCTGTTATCTGGGGCAAAATAAAAGAAATAGAAATAGGGAAGAAAAACATTTAATAAAACGAATTTAAAATACAAAAAAAAACTAACTAAAAAAAACCAAAAAGCCAACGTCACGCGGTACTCCCAGTCACCCATCCAAGTACTGACCGTCCCTGACGCTGCCGCTTAACCGGTCGCTCAAATTTTACCCCTCATGCGCCTAAACATTTTCACTTCAAAAATAAAATTCTGTTTTAGATATTTTTAGACTGTAATAATGCGAGAGCGCTAAAAATAAAAATAAAACAGTATAAAATAGCAATTGCATCATCTAGTTGGGTTTCAGTCTATTTTTGCTTACATATATTTTCCAACAGCACATAGTACTCAGACCGCACAATATGGGCAATACAACGTATTTGCGTACATCGTTATTATTATTTTTATAACACTTCGAGGAATACCCTTAGCAGCATTAAAGATCGAAAAGTATATCACAATATGAGTTCGCGTCATTCTTATACGTTAATGTCAATATCCACTCTAAGCAATTTAAAATTCCAATAACGAAATAAAGTTTTCACTTTTCTTATTATTGATTAATATTTTACTGAGTGGTTTTCTTCGTATGTCAAAACATTACACTTTCAGCAGATAACGTTCTTTAGTGGGAAATCCCATAAATGTCATAGAATGACAAATAAAAATCCCCATTCAAAGAATTCATAATTACATGATAAGGAAGCAACACATCTACGACTTATAATTTTTATGTGATTTAAACATTAAAATATACATAAATATTTCACCATATTAATATTATTATTAGTTATTATTTTCAAAATATTTTGACATTTATGAAACCAGTAACGTAAAACTTAATAAAATGTCTTTGTGTTCTCCAAGTGTTCTCAATTTTTTTCACTTCTTAAATAATTGTTCCCGACTTATCCTTGAGATCGTCGAGGGCCGAGTATTGGAACTCAACCGTGAAAATAAGATTACAAGTTGAGGGGCTCTGATTGGATGCTCGCATTAGTCCCAGTAAGAACATCGTAGGTACAGTTGATAATATTTATACTTGACTGTACGATACTTGGTTGTGGTGAAGCTTATCGTTAGTTTTTAGTTAATTGTTCCGATGTGATACATTTCTTGACTAGATTGAGATAGTAAATACTACCTACAGTCTTCTAGATCAGTGTTCCGCAAAGGGTGTACCGCGGCACACTGGTGTGCCGTGGTCGTTTATTGGTGTGCCTCGGAAAAATAAAGTTTACGTTTACTGATTAATAATAAATATTGTTTCGATGATTAATAAATAAATGTTGGTTAATGTTACTTAAAAAATGATTTTTCATTTGTGGTGTACCTCCAAAATATTTTCCTATTCCTAGGTGTACCTTGAACACAAAAAGTTTGCGGAACACTGTTCTAGATAATTGAGTTGGGAAGTAACTACAATCAACTGTCATTCACGCGGTAAGTGAGAATCCTACATCCACGTTTTCACATCTTCATCATACTCCTTCTGAATTTAATTCCTCTGGTGCTATAAATGCTTATAAACGAAGATCGTTACTAAACATCAATTCATCCGCTTATTCGCTTAAAAGTGACATTTTGTGTCCTCTAATATCGACATTAAATTGGCTGAACAGTAAAATTCGAACGATAATGCTGTATGTAAATATTTTTTAATGATCTCTTGGAAAACAAAACTCTTATATCGTATGTTATCTAAACTTAATTGTAATTACTGGAATGCAAATTGATCCAAATAGGTATATTGTATGAATTTCTAAATATTTTATTTTGTTCACTTCAGCACAAAATACAGGATTTGATCATTACAAGTCATTGATTTGAAACATTTTAGTTAAATTCTACGTGTCTATCCTTAAGGTGAACATGTTTTCCCTGAATTTAGGCTTGATTAATTTACTCGTAACCTTGATACGAATAAAATGCAACGATTTCGTGCAGTGCATCGGCTCTAGACGAAATTTTATAGTCTGTCAGCTGCGCAACCATTACCTAATATCAATTCGTGTCATTTGACGGATAGATTTCAATATTTGTTACTAGAATAGCTAATGTATTACACAAAATGGGCAATAATATTATTTTTAGTTGAAACAAATAAGGAAACTTGTTCTGGAGTCATAAAAATATAAGAAATTATCTTTGATTTTGTGTATATAGGTATACCTAATAATATAGGTATAGTTACTTTGTTCTAATATATACTAGTAATATTTTTAAAGTTGATTTTTATGCATAGATATTTTCGAATTTAGGTTTATTAAATTAACTAAGGTAGGGCACAGTAGGAAATATCCTGCTCAAAAGCAGGAGCAGCTCGACTGGGGAAGTACCTCGACCTTACAGAAGATCACAGCTAAATAATACTGACTACTGGGGGATAGAGGGTAGTCAAAAATCCTTTTCAGTGTACACAAACGGAACTCTATTAGAACTCCGCTGTTCGTTATCCGGCCATCTGTAGAAGGCTGAATACACATAAATACCTAATATCTATAGATGGAATGGAACTCATTCATCTATGAGACCAAAGAGCACTTTAAATTTACACAATTATTTCACTGCACTAATCCTAAATATATTGTGCAACAAGCATGACATTTTATAATTAGTCAATACAACCTTTCTCAACAAAACGGGTTATTTGACGCAAAAAAAACTCGTATAACCTCAGATCCCGAGATTAACGACTTAAACGGACAAAATTGTTTACATTTTTATCCGAAAGGGATGAGAAAGTCGCTACTAAATCGGGTCTTTCGCTGTCTAATTTTTGGATATTTCATCCATGCTCTTTGCTCTTTTCGAATTTGTAAACATAATATACAAAAATTCCATTTAATGAGGAAAAAGATGAAAGGAAAAACAGAACCGATCAAATTGCGTTTAATTGTTACTATATTGTTTACTGTATTCATGTATTGTATTGCATTTATAAAAACAAAACCGTTTAAATTTTCATTTCGAAGAATACGATGATTAGGCTTTGACTGATTTTTGTGGTTACTGTTTGCTTAAACTGTTTCCTAAAAGTGTACCGTACATATTATAAGTACAAAGGACCGCGCTATGACACATACCCATGAATGTATGTTTTTGATATCATCACGTTATGACATATCTCATGACTTGCTTCTAAGCATGACTAACAGTTTTGTGAATGCTTTACTCAACATTGCAGTTAAAGAATGCAATACATTTTTCTTCTAGTTACCATTTTATTTGTCATAGAACAGTTTTGAATAACCAATGTTACTTTCAATAATTAAACTTTCTAATGACATTTTTTTTATTTTAGTTCAGTACTATATGTATAGTTCGGTACAATATATATAGTAATAGCTTGCGAACAAATAACAAGACAAATATAGGTTTAATGATACGCAATTTTTTTTTGTCGTTAATTTTTCAGAAAGGTATTCTTCTCTCGTTTTTCCTGTTACGAACATTTGAACGGCGAATGTTTTCTTGTGCGTGTATTGTGTTTGTTTTGGACACTAGCACATAATTATAGCTCTCCAATAGAAATATTGTACGTACTCGTAGGTATAAGCAGTATATATATGACAGTATTAAGTTATAACAATTGATTAAAATTTTGGTAACTGCAAGAAATAAGTCATAGTATGATCTAAAATGATATTAAATAAAAGAGGTATTCTGTATATGGGGGGTGAAGTTGGTATTGGGTATGGGTGGGGGCGCTAAGACCCGAGCTTAGTGTCTTCTATAAAAAGCCCGTCTTCTGACTGCAGTGCTTTGATGGTGGAGTACAAGTATGCAGGTACCAACCAGTCCGATCTGTCCACGTCCCCGTCGTACCCCCTGGGACCTTCTGCGCCCGTACTCTAAGTACGATCACCATCCCTTTCTCAGAGCGCAGATGCTAAGGACAAAGGGCGAAGGCGAGCAACCGGCGCCTTAAAACTGGTTTCAACTCGGAAGGGACGATACCTGAAAATAAACGGAGCTAGGTCTTGAGCTCAAAAGTGGCAGCCCCACTAAAGGCCTAGGACGCAGGGGGTTAATCACCCACTCGTCTAAAAACAAACGATTATGAAAGGAAGAGCAAAACTTACGGACCGGATTTTAAACCAACGACCTGGCTACTCAATAATGGCTAACGAATTTACCTTATGTACATGGAACTTGAGACCACTGTACAGACCAGCGGGCCTTCAACTTTTAACGGGATATGAAGATCTTGGGAGTAACAAGTTGGAGAAGGAAAGCCTCTAACAGATCGGACTGGAGAGCTTTGCTGGACCAGGCTAAGGCCCACCCGCGGCTGTAATGCCTCAGATGATGATGATGATGATTCTGTATATAATTTTATACGTTAGCAGGCAATAATCTGGACTTTATTAATCCTATCCCATTTTTTCAGAAATAAACTAAAAACTGAATTTTACATTTTCCTTAAAATTCCCGTTAGAATAATCTTGAGAATATTAAAACTTAAAGCAGATAAATAGGTCTGTTTCAATTAATTCGCTAACATAAGTGGCTAATTAGTAATTACACTTAATAGCGGTGTATTCCAGACAGACTTCCTTTCGACCAATGCTTTGATCAGATCTTTAATCAACATGATGATGTAGGCAACTGCGCTATAATTAATTATCGGCGATCTCCATAATTTACATGCTAAGATTAGAATTTGTGTTACATACCTATCTATAGGTACTAATATTATAAAGAGGTAAAGTTTATAACTTTGTTTGTATATACGGGGTAATCTTCGCAAATACTGATCCGATCATGAAAATTCTTTCGCTAACAGAAAGCTACACTATTCAGGAGTGACAAGATAAAAGGAAAAAGATAAAAATATATAAAGATTTTAAATCAGCAGGATTTGAACCTACGCCCTCTGACGTGCCGTGTCAACAATTCAATCTAATCAAGCATTATTATTTGCCTTAGAAATTAATTGGTGATTTTTAAAACATTTATATTTATCTGATTTGCTGAAAATAGTGAGAGTGTATTGGAACATATCAAATTTCACCGTACCCTTCTTATGTGAAATGGATTATAACGCCCAACGAAGTGGGCACGGGTCGGCTAGTAATATTATAAAGAGGTAAACTTTATAACTTTATTTGTTTGTAGGGTACTTAATCTTTGCAAATACTGATCCGATCATCAAAATTATTTCACTAACAGGAAGCTACACTATTCAGGAGTGATATAAGCTATATTTTATTGTTATTGAACAAAAACTTCAGTGAAAAATAATAGTAGGTATATGTAAATCAAGTCGGAGACGTGCGAGCGTGATGAAAACTTTACTATATGTATATTTGCATCACAAAAATAATTAACGCCCAACAAAGTGGGCACAGGTCGGCTAGTGTTTTATGTATGGATAATGCTGTACATAGAAGTTTTCAAGACAAATGCTAAAACATACTAAACCATAACCCACATCAGTTTGTACAGCAACTTATTAATTTATCATGATTTATATTCATTGCTATTCTACACATAACAGAATTTCTCCCAAGACGTAAAAATCATCTCACAATAATGTTAGAAGGACGTATTTCTCTAATTTAACTAAATAACGAACTTGAAAAATCAACTTGTTTACTGTATGAAAATACTTTGAATTTTGTTTTTAGTGTTTCTAAACTTTATTAAAATTGTGATTGATATTGTATAAAATGGGGGAATACCCGTCCCAATACTGTACAATAAAGATCTTCTTGCATGTTAGTGGAAAACGTTTCAAACGTCCGCCATGTTTTCCCACTATGAATGAGCGGAAATAACTATGTATATCTCCAAGTTTTCCGTAACATATAGGTTTCCTCAAGAAGCCTTCGAACATGAGATGAATAGTAAAGACATAATTACCTGTAGCTTCTTCAATGTAGACAATAGTGATTAAAGTGTTCTAGAAAGTTATCGGTGACAGCAAATAGAATTTCTGCTTTCAGAGGTGTTGTATTTTGAAGGTACATGAACTTACGTATTTGTGTATTAATAAAAAATAAAATATAATGTGTTGTTAATTCCTTACATACATCATACATACATTGAAATAATAGCTACAATTTCCTCGTTATTTTCATTCTGGCAGTATGTTATTTTCGTGCTTAATTAAATAAGCTCTTTCACAAAAGGATCGTATTACTGTTGAGTATTTTGGATTATTCATTATTAGAGAATGCAAGACAGAAAAACTTCAAAGAACATCAAACAAAGGTATGTGTGATACATCTCCAGTGAGTCACTTAATGGAAGGGATAAGAAGGACCTCGTGGTTTAAGTAATTATAGCCTTTATTTCGATGCAATAAAGTGCATTCATGTTGCATCATATTAATGATATCGTTTGACCTTCTTCCTTGCATGAGTAAAGTTTAAAAGTAAATCAGTAACTGTTCAAAAATTTTATACAGAATTTAAACTGTAGTATTCTGATTTCAACTTAAATCTATAGAAAATTTTCTATTATATGTAGGTGGATACGGTATTTTTCTGATTGTCAATTATTGTTATTTTTAACCGACTTCCAAAAAAGGAGGAGGTTCTCAATTCGACAGGTATGTTTTTTTATTTATTTTGTAGGTATATTAAAACTTCTCTCTTATCTTATTTTAAAACTTTGAGTTATCCTACAATAATGTAAACAAACATGCATCTAATATAATTATATATGTTGTAATTATAATTACTTACGTATTTTACAGACACGTATTTAACTGAGGTAGGGCACAGCAGGAAACTACTGATCAAAATATGGAGCATCCCGACTGGGGTAGTACCTGGACCTGGTTGTTTATATTACATATTATCTATTGTTTGTTTTCACTATATAGTAAAACTCATAGAACAGAAGTAGAAAAAGAACCCCAAACATAAACCTATTGTAATACATGGGAATCCGATTATTATCCTTAGCATTGTTAGTATTTTTTGTACGTTCAGTTAAAAAATAAATAGAATAAAAACTGTTAAAGTAATTTAAAACAAAACTCATACGACTTTTTAGTGTTTTAAAGGCCTTGACACATTCATTCGAAGCTTCCTGTTTCCGACTTCGAGTGGACATTGATGCATTAAACGAATATAGACCTAAAAATTTACTGTCACAGAGTATATATTAGACTGGTGCTAATATATAATACTTGATTTCAAATTCAAAATGAGTGATACTCATCCGTAATGAATCATGCATTTCCTCGATACTATCGCTATAAAAAGAAAGTACAATTGATTGAAATAAATAACCAATAACAACCTATTTGGACCGTTGTAAATTATTATCTTTGAAAAATTATTTTAATAATGAATTTGTAAGTTATTGCTCAGTGTTTGGAGGACAGCATTGTTGTTTTGGGTAGAAATTTTTGTCTAAATATTAGTTATTTGTACCTACTTAAAATTTTTGGTAAGTAGGTAGGTAGGTATATGAAATGAAAAACGAACTTACAATATAAGTAACACGTTAATGTTTAAATAGTTTTTTTTTTCTGAAATATCTATACTAATATATAAAGCTGAAGAGTTTGTTTGTTTGATTGTTTGTTTGTTTGATTGTTTGTTTGTTTGTTTGTTTGAACGCGCTAATCTAAGGATCTACTGGTCCGATTTGAAAAATTCTTTCAGTGTTTTTATAGCCCATTTATCGAGGAAGGCTATAGGCTATATATATCATCACGCTAAGACCAATAGGAGCGGAGTCCACGCCGACGAAGTCGCGCGCAGAAGCTAGTATTAAATATTTTAATTGAGCCTGAAATATATTAAATAATTGGTACATTTTTAATTGCTTAATGTCAAATAATCTAAATAGATTAGATACCTATTAATCGTATAGTTTAGGCAATAAAACATCCCGCTATAACTTACACCGGGTCAATAACACAACACTAAAATTATAAATTCCGTTATCGAACTGAAGGGGTCAATAATCCTTATTCGTTCATTTACAATTTAAATAGTTGTGTTCACCAAAAAACATAACCTGATAAGGAAACTTGACTTATAATACTTTTTAAATGTTTGTAAATGTTTGTTTTAGATTAAACGCGTGCTGATACTGGGTTGTGAAAATTCTGACGGTCGCTAGATCGATTCCCGCTCAGAGCATGTTTTGTTTTCGACTCAGATTAGTATTTACAGGGACAATTAAGTTGTTTTTTAGGTATTTAATTTCTTGTGTGGGTGTTTGC
The DNA here is from genome assembly GCA_905220545.2 of Melitaea athalia. Lineage (NCBI taxonomy): Eukaryota > Metazoa > Arthropoda > Insecta > Lepidoptera > Nymphalidae > Melitaea > Melitaea athalia. The sequence continues at coordinate 5,147,458 of HG992179.1, forward strand.
CCTAGTTCTGCTAAGAGCTCGCAAGACGGTCGGTCTCGGTTGTCATCACGAGTATAATAACGAATGTAGAGAGACAGAAGGGAGAGACGAGAGATAGTTCTTTTGAATTTATCCACAAAGCCCTAGTGGAGGACTGTGATCGATTAAACTCCAAACAGTGGGATATTTACAGTCTGCATCAGATAACTTAATTATTTGTTTTACGGGTAGAGTAAATAAAGACGTCAATAGGTCGTTGCAGGGAGCGTTTGCATACTTCATCGAAAAAAATATTTTAAGTTGATTATTAAGTTGGAGTCTTATCGTAATTACAAATAATGAGAATAGTTTGAATCTACTAACATTTTCAGTGATAAAATGCTAAGCTGTCTAAGCTGTCTTTGATCGTTGCAAGACTTAATTCAATCTTTATAAAATAGAAAAATAGTGTGATATGTACATTTTTTTAAAATCAATTACACCATTCTTTAAAATAAAAATGTAAATTTAATTATATATACTTTATCTAGATAAGATTAAAAGAATTAAGTAACATTTATAGACTTATCGTATCTTTCACAGGATGTTGATAGATGTAATAAGGAAATGAAATCATCGATTAAATAAATATGTTTTGTTTTTCAAATTTCATTTTATCTTTCCAAAAGTCTAGGTACATCTTGCCAAAGTTCTAAGCTGACGACGGTGACGACGCAATCGGCAGGTTCGTTAGCCCAGCGGTGGGTGCCTCGACGAAGACCAGAAAAGAACCATCTACAAGTGCGACATGTCGCTGGCCAGGGCTTTGCTCAAGATGCTAAGGGTAGGCGTGGGGTCCAGACCTATGAAATAGTGACACACCAGTGAAGTGCGTGATGTACATAGAAAGTACACTAACCTGTGGGTAAGGGATAAGAATATATACCTACCTATGTGGAAATGGATTAATAATTTTTTAAATGCATATGTGTAAGTATGTAATGTAATGTATATATGTATGTGTGTATGTATGTATGTATGTATATCTGTGTGCATGTGTGAGTGTGTATATACATATGTGTAAAAATTCCGTCAGCGAAGAACCACGTCCTACCTTTACTAGGCAGTCACAGGACTGTCGATTTGTAGTCCGAATAATAAATCGCCTGTGGTAATATAATGAATGCATGATGGTCAACAAAAGGCATGGGCATTTACTCGTAGAAGAATATGGATAAGAAAAGAAAGTTCGCGGATGTAAATTTAAAAAAAAATCTATGCTGGAACTTTTTTGAGCTCTAGACTTCTAGAGTCTAGGGCAGGGGTCACCAATCAGTGTCGCTCAGGGTCCGTTTGAAGAAATGAAATGACCGTCGCGGTCCGCACATCATTTTATAGGAAAAAATATTTATTAAACAAACAAATTAATGAGAAAAATTATTTTTTTTTTATTGCGGACTATCTGTCTGAAGTTTGAAGTTGCGTGGGATATATTTTTATTAAATTAGTAGTGTAAGTTCCTGTGCTCCATTTGACGACCCCTGGTCCAGAGAATAAAATAGTGATATTAATATAATTACGATAAAATAAAATAAGAGCAACAAAAAATAATATAAATAATGTTGTATTTCAATAACAATTTTGTTATTCTGTAAAATATAATTATTAAAATATATAAAAATAATATTTAAGTAGTAAAAAAAATATTTATTAATTAAATTAAAGAGTATAATATACTCAGAATATTGTATCACTACATATTATAAAACAAAGTCGCTTTCCGTCTGTCTGTCTGTATGTATGCTTAGATCTTTAAAACTATCCAACGGATTTTGATGCGGTTTTTTTAATAGGTAGAGTGATTCAAGAGGAAGGTTTATGTGTATAATACACTAGCTTCGGCGCGCGACTTCGTCGGCGTGGACTCCGCTCCTATTGGTCTTAGCGTGACAATACATAGCCTATAGCCTTCCTCGATAAATGGGCTATCTAACAGTGAAAGAATTTTTCAAATCGGCCTAGTAGTTCCAGAGATTACCGCGTTCAAACAACCAAACAAACAAACAAACTCTTCAGCTTTATATATTAAGTATAGATGTATAATATGTTAGAGAAACACTGATAATTTTAGAGGTTTGTAACGTATCTTTTGTTGTAGATAGTATTTATTATCGGCATTGCACCCGTGCGAAGCCGGGGCGGGTCACTAGTTTAATATAAATATTTCGTAACTATCTGTGAGTATATCGAGGCATACTCTTGTATAAGTAATTGTGTACCTACATACATTTTACACAATAGACCTAATCATTGTGCAATATCGCAAAGGCAAGAAAATTTGTGAAAAATTAATCAATCTGTGTTGTAACTTACACCGGAATCTTCGTGACGGTAAGATTAATTTTAATATAGCATATTTTTTGTTGATACTTATTTTTTAATACTGACCGCTTAGCAATAATAACCTTTGATCAGCTTCGATTCCTTGAGATCGTCTCTTTTTGTGTGAAAACTTTTTGTTACAATTTTTTTTTTGTTTTTTTTTTTTTGAATAAATTGTATAAATATTTGTAGTTTAGTACGTACATGACTTAGCCGGTACCTGAATAAACATCTAATAAAAATTTAACTCATTATAACCCTTTGTGAGACATATACGTATTAGTGATATCGTTAGCGATTGTAGAACATAATCAAATAAGAGCAATATTCTTATAGAACAAATACTTATATTATATTTTAATGACAATTTGTTTGAATTTATAATGTTAATAGTATCTACTGCTGACATTTTAATAAAACGGTGTAATTTCTTTCGATTTGACTGGCGTATAGACTAATACTTGGATAATATTTCAATACGACGTTTTTCATGTAAGTAATTAATTTTAAAAAAAATTATAGATATAGACAGATTTAAATAACGTCTCTTTGTTGCCAATTGGTTACAATACTTACAATATTTATATCAAAATAATTTAAAATAATGAATATATTAAAAAAATCGGCCAAGTGCGAGTCGGACTCGCGCACGAAGGGTTCCGTACCATTGACTAGGTACATTGATTGTAATATTTGTAATAACGGGCAAAAAGCGGCTAAAAATCACTTTTATTGTATGAGAGCAAAAATAGGCAAAAATGACGTTTTTTGTATGGGATCCCCCCTTAAATATTAATTTTATTTTAATTTTATTATTTATTATTAAAGTAAAAATACAACTGAGTATTTTGTGAATATTTCAAGTGCCTACCTGTTGCCATTAATGATATCGAGCAAAAAAGGGCAAGAAAATCGCGTTTGTTGTATGGGAGCCCCCCTTAAATATTTATTTTATTTTGTTTTTAGTATTTGTTGTTATAGCGGCAACAGAAATACATAATTTGTGAAAATTTCAACTCTCTAGCTATAGCCGTTCTTGAGATACAGCCTGGTGTCAGTCGGACGGACGGACGGACGGACGGACGGCGAAGTCTTAGTAATAGGGTCCCGTTTTTACCCTTTGGGTACGGAACCCTAAAAAATATGTATTATATTTATATTAAAAAATCTATATTTTTTCATACAGATTAGACAAACAGTATTTTGTTAGTTATCAAATTGCCATTACGTCATCGAGTGCTCGTTATAATCGTACCTACCTAATTTTTTTTATACTTATTTGATATTTTTTTATTAATACCACGTTATAACGTACCTACCTAATTTTTTTATACTTATTTGATAATTTTTTATTAATAGCACGTTCTAAACTCACTGAAACAAAAAAAAATTAGTTATTTTGTGTTTATTTGTTTATATAATTTGAACCAGTGCGACTGCAAAACATTTCGAAATATACAGAATGTTCGACTCCTAACTACGTTCTTTTAAATGGGGGGGGGGGGTTATACTTATAGGTGTAATACATACATCACGTTTCGCGTGTTTAAATAGACGAGCTACTTCGATAGACTCGTTCAATAAAAACAACAACTCGTTACAATAAAAACAATCTACGAGAAAAATAATTCGTTTCTATATTCAGTTCTTTAGTTGTATGCGGCAGTTAGTATTAATATTTTAATATATTGACGTTTTCAGGGCTAAGAAGGGCAGCATTGGGCGGTTATGCAGAAATGTATGCATATATTATGTAGCTCGTATATTAAGACAAGGTAAAATTAAAAATGGCTTAGGATCTTTTTTTCACGTAGAAAGTGATCTATAACACCTACAGAACTCCCCAATTGAAGGAACCTAGTTAGGAGTCGAACACTCTTTATAGGTAGTCTGTTTAATGTGTCTGATCCTGATTTTCAGAGGTATAGCATAGGAAAGATGCTGGCAGTAGAAATAATATCTACCAGTCTGTTGAAGTTTTGTCAGATTTTACAACAAATTGTATGTCTGTTTTTTTTTTTTTTACAGTTTTGGTATTCTGCTAATGTACCCTTGTTGTTATGGGTCCTTCGCGTAATTTTAAAACTCAAACTATTCACTTGTTCTGATAAAAATATTGAATGAAATAAAAAATGAACATGCAGTTAATAAAAAACGTTAATCACTTTTTATAATATCGACAAAGATTTTTTTTATTATCTATTTCTATTTTTGACTAGCTGTGCCCACCACTTCGTCTGCGTGGAATAGACTTTGGACAGCATTTTTTTGATATATCTTTTAGTTTATTTTGAATTATAAACACCGTCGTTTGGGTATTTACATGTTCAACGTGATTCTTAAAATTGACATAACTTTTTTATTTTTGAACCGACTGACATGAAACAAACACTACCTATATGTTGTGGTAAGCCACAACATATTAGTGAAAACCACATCTAAATCGGATAAGCTGTTTCTAAGATTAGCGTGCACAAACTTATTACATTTACATTTTAAATTTTAATTATATGTATTGATTACAATTTATTTATGTCTTTTTTTATGTAACTAGGGTAGCAAACAAGCGTACGGCTCACCTGATGGTAAGTGACTACCGTAGCCTATACCTAGACGCCTGCAACACCAGAAGCCACCCAAGCGCGTTGCCGACCCTATCCCCAATCCCCCCCAGGGTCTTAACATTTACCACAAAATAAATGTTAATAATGAAGTGAGTTTCCTTTATTTGCTGTTTTATCTCGTGATTGAAGTACGTAAGTAAGTCATACAAATATTCACGCTTTTATGTAATACGCATTTCACACGTATACGTCACGAAGGCTGTGTCCTGACGTTGTAACAGAACGCCTTGAATGTCATTAATTATTAGATTAATAGAATACCAAATTTATCAAAAATAGCCATTATGAGGTTCATGATTTCTCTTTGACGTGGAAGTGAGAATCGTAGTAGACTAGTAGAATATGGTACTGATATTTAAAATATAAAGCATATGAAACCAAGGCAAACGTCTAGTTATAAGATAAATAAACATTAAAACTCTATATTTGCTCGTCCTGAACAATGTTTACAAGCTTCCGCTTTAGGTAACAAGGTGTAACATGCGGGCGTGCTAAGAGCAAGCTTAAACAGGATAGTTGTGCATAGGGCTGGTATCCATCTGGATTTTCCCCGATTCGATCTAATTTGAAATAGAGGCGCGACGTGTTCTATAATTAAAAACTAGTGAAAACCCGATAACATACATTTTAATTCAGGGGAAACCCAGTTAATTGATAAGGTGAATAAGGTGAAGGTGTAAATTTCTTTATTTTTTTCGTTTTCGACTTAGGTAAAAAAACTGAATGTCATCAAATATCTAGCAGTGCATAAGGTTTCTAAATGACAGCCCTAGATACGCAGGATACCAGTAAGGATTGTGCTAAGATCTTATTCAAACACAAAATTACTTCAACTTTCAACCCCCGTATATTACTAGTTTTATGTGTTATGGTGTTAAAATCTTACGTGTTCTCGTTAAAATTTGTAAAAAAGTAGTTTAAAATTAAAAAATGAGTAATGACAAGTGTAACATTGTGCAAAAATGTGAAAAATAGACATCCAAAACGAAATTAATTAAACGATTTTAAATTTTAATATTAAAGCTGAATATATTTTTAATATAATCCTGGTTCACGAGGAAAACTTTATTTTAATATACATACCTACATATTCAAAAAATAGTTTAAAATTAAAAAATGAGTAATGTCAAGTGTAAGATTGTGCAATATGTATTGTGAAAAATAGACATCCAAAACCTAAAACGATTTTAATATTAAAGCTGAATATATTTTTAATATAATCCTTGTTCACAAGGAAAACTTTATTTTAATATACATATCTACATATTCAAAAAATAGTTTAAAATTAAAAAATGAGTAATGTCAAGTGTAAGATTGTGCAATATGTATTGTGAAAAATAGACATCCAAAACCTAAAACGATTTTAATATTAAAGCTGAATATATTTTTAATATAATCCTGGTTCACAAGGAAAACTTTATTTTAATATACATACCTACATATTCAAAAAATAGTTTAAAATTAAAAAATGAGTAATGTCAAGTGTAAGATTGTGCAATATGTATTGGGAAAAATAGACATCCAAAACCTAAAACGATTTTAATATTAAAGCTGAATATATTTTTAATATAATCCTGGTTCACAAGGAAAACTTTATTTTAATATACATACCTACATATTCAAAAAATAGTTTAAAATTAAAAAATGAGCAATGTCAAGTGTAAGATTGTGCAATATGTATTGTGAAAAATAGACATCCAAAACCTAAAACGATTTTAATATAAAAGCTGAATATATTTTTAATATAATCCTGGTTCACAAGGAAAACTTTTTAATTCTTAATATACATAAATATTCATAATCTTATAAATAAGAAAAACTTTAGAGAAAAAAGGTCTAATTTAAAATCAATTGTGCGACGTTGGTAACATTGTGAAAGTGAAACGTTATAAAAAGGAAAATAATTTAATATAAAACTATAATTTTTAATACTTACACATGTATTCACGTAATTTACATGCAAAAAATTTTATTTCTATATTTCAAACGTATACATATGCGATTTTAGATTAACATGGTCTATTACGAAAATTATTCCAAAACGGGATGTTTACTATTTTTATTATTTTCGCTTTGCGAAGCTCGATATTTCGACATTGACTGCGAATGTCTTGTTCACGAGACTGAAATTTGCGGGTAGGTTTCAACGGCTTTAGCTGTGTCCATACCGGACTACCTCCTTTCTAACACGTTTGTCTACAGGAAACAAACGCACACCGACAGTTATCTGCATGCTGACTCACACCACCACCCTCGACACTTAAACGCTGTTGCAACATCATTGACCAATCGCGCACATGATCTTTGTGACGAAGACCATATACAATCAGAGATCTGACACGTCAAAGAGGTCCTACAGCGGAATGGATATAACGTGCAAAACAGAACTACAAAGGATAAAAAGTTACGGCGACAGTACAGGGTTGAAAGGCAAGACTATCTTTACTCTTTTTAAGAAGATAGGGCAAATGTTGCGTTCACCTAAGGATATCTTTCCCCTGGAAAATTTCGGAGTTTACAAAGTCATATGTAGTTGTAGTAAATCCTATGTGGGGCAGAGGAAACGTACGGTATCTAGTCGTATTGACGAACACATCAAGGCGGTGAAAAACAACGACACCAAGAAAAGACTGGCACTCGCGGAACATCTTCTGGAAGCCGAACCAAACCATTGGATTGAGTTTCATAATGGTCAGATACTCGCGACAAAACGCCATTACCCCGACTGGTACCAGAAGCCATTGAAATTACTAAATATAGTAATTTCAATAGGGAAGATGGGTTTCAACTGTCGAGGGTGTGGGATCCGGTGATTGGGTTATGCAAACCCTTGAAGAGTGACATAAGCAACTCGCGAATCGATACGGTGAGTTTCGTCTGTAAAACACAGGATCGAGGTTCGAATGTGCGTAAAGCAAGTGACAATGGTAGGGGTGAAAGAAACAATAGCAGTGGTGACCAGTGTTTACGCAGCAAACGTGTTAGAAAGGAGGTAGTCCGGTATGGACATAGCTAAAGCCGTCATAATCTACCCACAACAGTCTCGTGAACAAGACATTCACAGTCAATGTCGAAATATCGAGCTCCGCAAAGAGAAAATATTCTACGTGACATTGGCGAAATCATCTGTGCTCATTTGGCACTATTGAAAGCCATTAAGAAGAAGAAAAAGAAGAAAGCGAAAATAATAAACATGGTAAATATCCCGTTTTCGAATAATTTTCGTATAGGTACATATAGTTAATATTGTGCAAACGTTGCTAATGTTGTGAAAAAAATCATAATAATTCGTGTTTGATATTATCCACGTACAGGAAAACGTTACGGCGCGTTACATGGGGGAGAGGGGGTCAAAAATCTTCAAAATTTGCGTTACGTAATACTTGAACGTCCCCTTGTGAAAACACACTAAATTACTACAGGAACTAAATTTACCATTGAGCAAATTGTATTGATAACGAAGAAAAACTTTTAAACTTCACTTTTACGATACGTATGTCCTTATAAAGTTATAATAACATCGAAATAATTTAAAACAATTTTACAGAAAAATATTTAATAAACGTCGCATTAATCCTCTGAAAGTGTGATGAAAACAAATTAACGCGTGGCAATGTAATTTGCAATGAGATAGATAAGAGACGACGTTGTTTGACGCAAGATGCTGGCGGCAATATAATATTTGTAAGCATAATAATTATAGACTAGACGATCCTGTGGTTGCACCTTATTTGACTTTTATAGATACAAAGCCTGCTTCACCGGTTGGTAATAAAATTTATAATTAATTATTGATAGAATTTATTACTAGGAAGTCCCTACAACAACCCTTCGCACTTGTTTCTTCTCAACGAATAAAGTACCTACAACTAGGTCTCAAAGGTTACGTAAAAAATATATTATTTAACAAATAAAATGGTCTTTGATAGTGAAAAAGAAAAATAGCTATATCAGTAACCGACGAAGGGGCTCTCAGAGTTTATAAATGTTATACAACAATTTAAAGAAAAAAAATTCTTTCAATATTCCTCTATGGATTCACTTGAGTTGCGTTTCTACAGTTTTCCGATTTCATGACGTCATCAGTTATAGCACCACTCGACACGACGTAATGAAATATTGTTTTGTAACTTATGTACTTGCCAACGATCTTTTTTATTTATTTATTCGTATATATTCATCTTAGTTTTTCTTTTATAAATTCGTTATTTTGTTTTCAATTTGTTATTCTCTACTCATTCTTATCATATTTGTGACTAGCTGTGCCCGCGACTTTGTCCGCGTGGAATTTAGCAAAAAAGCTATTGTTCAGTTGGCAGACTTATAAAGTAAATAAATTTATAAAATAAATAAATTTATAAAATAAAAGTAGCCTAAGTTACTCCTTATTACATCAGCTATATGCCAGTGAAAGTCACGTCAAAATCGGTCCAGCTGTTTCAGAGATTGGCCGGAACAAACAGACAGACAGACAAAAATTGTAATGTTATTTTGGTATATGTTCGGTGTATACATCCATATGCATTTAGTAAAAAGCGGTTATTTTAATATTACAAACAGACACTCCAATTTTATTTATTTGTATAGATAATCGTCATTTATAATATATGGTTGAAATTATGCACAGGTATAAGACAGTCTGAATTAGCACAAGTCCACTTTTTATCCTGGATATTATATGATTCGTGTAAGGTCGCAAAACAAATGGGATAACATAAAAATGAAGAACTAAATTTTCCAATTTCCTTTATTATGTACTTTAAACGCTTTTTCTTTAGCATATCAATGCAGATATATTTTTTTTTTTTTGTTTTTTTATAATGATTGTGAATTTTTATGTTGACAGTTATTAATTATTATAATTAGTAATCCTGTCCGGTCGATATAAACCCGTTTTTAATGGTGAAGTCGGATTTTGGTTTTTTACAATTTGATCGAAATCAAAATTGAAACAATAATTGAAAGTTTCACAATAATAAAAATTTGATTGCAATACTGCATGACTACAATATGACTACATTTACCCACATCAAGTGCACTATCGAAGACAATATTACGCCGTCCCTTCATGTCCCGTCTGTTTTTTATTGCTCTTTTTTTGTATGTTACTTACTTCTTACTTCTAACACGGGCTATTACGGCAGCTCGACGACTAACGCGCCTATTCTGCTTGGGTGGCCGGCTGAGGACACTATTCCTGCCAGCCCAGCTCCTTCAGGAAGCCTAGCAGACCCTTGACGTTGCCGACGACTTCCCGGAGCGACCTCGTATTCCCGAGGTGTCGTGCCCTGTAGTTCGCCACACCAGCGCAATCCAGCAGAATGTGTGCAGCCGTTTCTTCCGCCTCCATGCACGCTCTACATAGGGGGCTGTCTGTAACATCCATAGTATACAGATGTTTATTAAACAAGGCATGTCCAGTGAGAGCCCCTATCAGTAGTCGGAGCTGAGTTCTCCCATAACCGCGGAGTTTGCGGGATAGTCTGGGGTCGATCCTCGGGAGAACTTCTCTTGTCTGCCTGCAGGTACCTAGGTTTGTCCAATATTTTTGGTGCATTACCTTGGTGTTGTGTCGTAGCCGGTCGCGCAGCCAACCGAAAGGCAGGGGTAGAATCGGTTCAGGTCCATAGACCTTCAGCTCCGATCCCTCCTTCGCCAGTCTATCGGCCGCGTCGTTACCTCGCGATCCACTGTGACCCTTTATCCATTGAAGGGTGACGGTGTTTGTTTCGCTTACCTTCGTCAGAGCTCGATGTCATTCATATATTAGCCCTGATGTCATAACACTGCTCTGCAGGGCTTGCAGGACCGATTTGCTATCAGACAGTATACGGATTGGAAAGCCCTTTACCTCTCTGGAGCTAATCGCCGCTGTTGCCATTATGATTCCCATACATTCCGCCTGGAAGACGGTATTATGGATGCCCAATGGCGATGAGATGTTGATGTTCAGGTCTTCTGAATGAACCCCCGAACCTGTGCCTGTTGCTGTGTTCGACCCGTCTGTGAAGATTCTTAACTCTTTAAGGTTAAGGCCCTCCACTGGGTCTTCATGTAAGTGTATCCTGTATTTTTTGTCGAATACGTACTGCTTGGGTATCCTGTCGGTGACCGCTTCGATGAGCGGTTCCCTGCTCACCAGTTCTCCCAGTATTTCTGTATGTGTTACCTTTACATTCCTCCATAGGTTTAGCTTCCTGAGTCTTACCGCAGCCGCCCCCGCCTCCTGCTGTATGAACAGGTGCAGCGGCGGCAAGTTCAGTAGGGCTTCCAGGGCCGCAGTCGGAGTAGTCCTCATGCAGCCCGTAGTCGCCATACAAGCCAGCCTTTGAAGTCGTTGCAACTTTGCCTCCACGGTGATAAGTTTGGTTCTCGGCCACCAAACCACTGCACCGTAGCTGATGATGGGCCTGATGACGGACTGGTACAGCCACAGAGTGATTTTTGGGGATAGGCCCCATCTTTTACATATCATTGTATGTTAGAAATGATTTGGTGAAACATCCCTAATTATTAAAATACAGATTCAAGACATAAAATAATAATCAAAATAAGTCATCGTTTTAGGTCTATAATATCCATTATCATTTTAATCTTCATACAGCCTGACCAAAGTCAAATATTGCACTTGTGACTTGTCATTTTAATCTACGGATTTTTAGGGTGCAAGTGTATAAGTTAATACTTCTTATTCTCGTAAAATGTTAAATGATAACTGCATTAATCATGATCTAGTATATCTAGTATCGGAATATTTTTACGAGAACACAATTGTATGGACTGTTTGTCATACGAACATATATTTTAAAGGTATAGTATAGGTAAGAAAACATTTCGAATGTTATATTAAAATTTTATTCTTATAATTTAATATCTACCTACCTGTGATTAATGTATGAAGACTACTACCTATAACATTTTGTAACTTCGTGGAATATCCTACAAAAATTAAGCAGAGGTATTACCGCCCACAGATCCCAAAAATGAAGTTAGCTAGAATCAAATCATAACAGTTAGTTATGATTTGATTCTGCGGTGACGGCGATTATGTACCAGTATGTACTAGTACATGCTGCGTCTCACGGCTTTACTCGCGTAGCTCCTGAATTCAGATCTCGTGAGAATGTCGCGGTCGGGTAAAAAACAAAATTATTATGTTCTAATCTAAACTTCAAGTTGTCTAATTACCAAGAGTAAATTAATAATAATAAATTGGTTCAGCGGTAAGTATTTGCGTGAGCAAGTTTGTATTCACCTAATTATATTCGCTTCTACAGTCTACTTATAATAATAATTATAGTAACAAATACAAATTTAAAAAATGATTACATTTTTAATACTGTTATTATAATTAATAATTATGTTTAAATAATTAATTCACGAGAAACAATAAAATAGGTGTTAGTCATTTTTGAGTGTTTGAACGTAAAATAAACGTAGGTTAATAATGCAATATTTTTAATACACGATTTAAATGAAGTAAGTAGGTAATAAATTTTAGCCATACCTATTGCTTCATTTTTTTTTTTTTTTTTGTTAAGTATATTAATAAAATTATCTAGGTCAAACAATAATTTAAGAATAATTACATAGTTACGTACTAACTACGTTTAAAACATTTGTCTAGATAAGTACATGTACAATCGTGTATATTAGAAATAAAACTTTATAAAATGAGTACCTACTATTTCGTTTATTTTTCTTAAGAAATTTCATAACATGATTACTTTTTGCCACACAAAGACGCAATTACAAATTTATTAAAACAAAACTCGACGTATTTGATTGAGAATCGAGTGGCGGTGAGCTAATTAAATAAGTGAACAAATAAAACAACCACCTTAAAAATTTCAGTCTTGAAACAAAAATTTTCGCAATAATTACATTTTTGTAAATACTGTACTTATTTCTGTTGTTTAATTTATTGTTGTGAAAAATATTGAAACTGTATACACATTTGACATCATTGCATTGCCAAACGTAAATGAATGGTCTAGTGCTGTCTCATTTTACGTTCGTTCTATACGCTGTACTAAAAAGAGATAGCAACACAGCAGACATTGCGCTTACAAACCGCATGGCGTATGCTCGCGTACTACGCAAGCTGGCGGTGTGTCGACATTGGACGTTGGATCGGTTGCCGGCCCGAGGCTCCGTCCGAGCGCCGCGTCAGCTTCGTCACTAAACTCGAAGTTAGTCTCGCAATGGCGTTAGTGGGAGGTGGTTGTGTGTTCGCTTAGTCTCACTTCAACCCGAGCGGACACCGGCCCAAAATATTGGCCTGTCTATACGCGTTCGAATTGCACGAATTTAATTCTTGTAATTCCGTGTCAAAAAAGCGTCATTCGCCAACACGGACAGACAAATTTTGGTACGATATCCTCTCAGGGCGAATCATTTCAAGGTTTGTACCATATTCGTAGGTACTTTACAATTTCCCCTTACTAAACCGCGTTGCTAAATCCTCGATTGTCTCATAGTTTCGTTTAAAATTTTGTAAGAATCCATGTCGTATGCAATAAATTTGCAAACTTCGGTCGCGTGCTGTGAAATTTCTAACAGGATTGCATTTCTTTTGCAGATCATGATCATCTCATCGTAGTTCCTTCTTCGTTTTTAAGTGTTTTGTGTTCTGTGAACATCTAGTGTATTTGTGACAGTGACAGTGTAATAGTGTTGTGATGGATCCGGGATCCCCCTCGTTGTTGTTTCCGCTGCGCCTGACCAAGCCCGCGGTGACGGTTCCCGTACCGGCCCCGGGGGAGCACAGCAAGGCCGACGAGCGGGCGCAGTCGCCGGCTCTGACGGACCGCTTGTCTGCAGCCCCGTCACCCTCCAGCCCCGCACCCAACAGCCCCTCGCCCCCTCAGCACCAGTTCCAAGCGGCCTTAGTGGCTGAAAAGTATCTCCTCTTGGAACAAGTCGAAGGATCATCTCTTTGTCGGTGTGTGGACGTGCGCACGCAAGAGGAATATGTTTGCAAAGTGAGTGACCATTATATATATCGATAACTGAAACTATAATCGAAAACCTGTTGGACCGCGTCTCAGTCCTGCACAATACAAAATTTGTAGCATAGGTACTCGACCTAACAGGGTCTGTTGTATGGCATCGAACAAAAAATAACTATTCGCTAGTGCTCTTAAAGTCCTATATAATGAAATACGTAAATATCTATAATCTAATTACTTTATTACTACATCTCTCCACTATAAATATAAACGTATAATAAATATTTCTTTCAATGAACGTAACTATTGCGAAAAAAAATATATGTTTTAATTACTCAAAATTCGTATGGTTGTCAAAAAGTCCGAAAGTGTTTTTGTTTCTCAAAAAGACATTTAAGCAGAACGATTTAACATGGCATTCAAGACGACACGACCGGGATACGTAACGCGTTTCGTCTCGTGTCGAAATTGTGCCCGGTTTCAAAAGAAGTTGCGTAGTTTTATTTGATTGATACACTGTAATCTCTTGTTTTATTCGACCTCTGGTCCAGTCTGTAATTAGTTTGAAAGACTAGTAAAGTCTTAATATTATGTAGTCATAATGTTGTTTCTACATTCATTGCGAACGAACTTGTCCTGTCATGTGTGTAAGATAAAGTCTGCCAAGATAGAAGTTCTAAAATAATATAGGTATTCAGACAAAGTAAATGTTTTGTTACGTAGGTATATACCTATATAAAAATTTTAAGTTATAAATTGTTCCTATAAATGTTAAATCCAGTAAGTAGTCAATTTAAAAGGGTTCCATATATCCCACGGGATAGACACCCCATGGAGATAAACCCAGTTCACAATAATATGCCCACATGGTGTTTCCCTTTCATTCTAATTATTCGATTGATACTTATACCCACTTAATTTAATTCTTACTAGAATTCACACATATTCGTACAACGATAGACAATTATGTTTATTACTTGAATGAAAGATAAACAACTATATCAATAATAAATGTAACTTTTCTCGTTAAAAATCTCGATGTCAAACTTTATATGTCACGGTCTCGCGCTGCTCGATCGCACTTGTAGGCTATACCGCCATAGCATCGCGTTTTTTTACAATGTCATGTGTCGACTTTCGCAATATTGCAAACAATACCGTTAATTTCATAGCAAATGAAACAATCGTTACGTGAGACTAGCTAGAGATCGATCAAAATCATAGTACAGTCATTGTATGTGTCATCGCGTCGCGTCGGGTGAGGCGTAATTCGAATAAAGCACGATTTAAGGTAATCGTAATCTTTTCCGCGTTCGTTTTAATCATGTCAGCATTACGATCTACTTAGAAACCAGTTTGAAAAGTCGTTATAACGAACATCCTCGCAAATACGTAGGCACCGATTTAGGCAATGCAGGATACATAGTAGTAATTCCAGTGCTAACAAAGGCCTATACATGTATTGTCAAGGCACAGAATAGGCACTTCCCTCGTGAGAACTTGGCAAGGTTAAGTGTGGCAACGTTATCGTTGCTAAACGCTGAGTATATTTACAACATCGCCTCTTGCCGACACTGCAGCCACATTTGTACTACATTACGGCGATTATATTTATTAAAAAATTGGTAGGGCAGGTCAAATGTTACGACTGCCCAAAATCACTCGAAACGGATGATATATACGAAATGGCACGTCTATAGTAAGTCATTCTGAAACATTAAGTATGACGTCAAACGTGGATGCCGCATCGAAAATAAGCTTGACCTTCTCATTGACATTGTGAAATAGACGAGTTGATAACGCACCGATCACCGAATGTCACAGCGAGGCTAGCGGGCCCCCCTCTTACAGCTCCCCCACTAGCTATTGCGTTAACACGTAATAGAATAGCGTTACAAGTTCATTGCTGGTTTAACTACAATGCTAATATAGATCGAGTAAACTTAAGCAGTGTTACAATCGCAACGAAAGCGATGTACTATATCTATTTAGTTTATCAACGATTTATAATGTAATCGACGACATTTGAATTCTAATTGAATGTAGTTTACATTTACTAATGTTTCAAAATTACAGTTTTGTACACAAAGTTTCTAGACATCAAATATTGCAGTTAAAAATTTGACTTAACATCGACCTATTTTATGAACTGGTCAATAACTACATACCCAAGTTATATTATGTAGATAGCTTTTAGTAAATATTTTGCAACATCTAACGATTAAATAAACGTTGATACCGCTAAGTAGGTTAGCTGCCGTAAACGCATTCGGAGCCAAATATTATTATCAGTTGCTTTAACTATTGCAAATTCTTATCAACTATTTTTTTCGCAAACACTCGACAAATAGGTCACATTTTATTTTCGTACAACGCCAAGCTTAAATATAATACGCCGATATGTCTAAGGCGAATTAAAATACATAATTTCTATTAATACGGTATGAGTAAAAAAGAAAAATGGTTTTACGCACGCGACATGATTCATCATCATTTGTTAGTCGGGAAATCAGATTTGGTATTTGCGTTCACGATGTCGTTGACATTTCGTGTGACTTTCAAAATAAATGACTGCAGTGAAGCTAAAATAACCATTATCAAAATAACTATTCAGTTAACCATATTTTTGTAGTTCTATTGATTGAAATAGATTTCTATTTTATTTGTAATTTTCAACGTATTTGTAATAAAGACCTTTATCAAAAGACACATCTGTCGTTGAGCACTCCGTTCGTAGGAGCGTTTACTATTTATTTGCAAAGGGTCAATCTATGGACATTTATGTTTAGATATCTTTATTCTCTTTAGAAATAGCCCTTTCCTTTTAAATGAGTACGTTTTGTATAGCTACTACGTAGTAATATTTAAGACGGGGAGCTGTATTACTACGTAGTAATATTTAAGACGTATTTATTAAACCTTGTTATATACGATGGTAGTTTCATAAAACTTATTTAAATAGAGTCCGTTTAAGATATTTCAAGAGTAAACTGGTCTAGCCGGGATAATATTTATGCGGATTTATTAAATCGAGTAAGCTTTACAAGTTCACTGAGAAAATTGCTCTTCACTATCGTACATCTTTGAAGTTTTCTGAATAATTATGTTTCATTCATTTTTTTTTTTTCATGAATAATCTAAAGCATTTTTGGATATTTATGAAAAATTTTCTTCTAGGTGGTATCGAGAGACTGCAGTAGCCTCCTCCAAGCGCACTACCGTCTCGACGGTCACCCACACGTGAATCCAATCCACGAAGTTCTAGTTGGGGACAAGAGGGTATACCTTATATTTCCAAAATCGCACTCCGATCTCCATTCGTACGTGCGGGCGAGGAAAAGGTTGAGAGAGCATGAAGCGCGGAGACTATTTAGACAAATGGCGGAAACTGTAGCAGCGTGTCACGAACAGGGCATCGTCTTAAGAGATCTCAAGTTGAGGAAGTTCGTCTTCGCTGATCCTCAAAGGTGAGTTTAATTCTATGGCTATGCCGAGTAAATATTTAATATGTTTAGAATTTCAAAACTAATTGTGTGGCGCTGATGCGGCGACTAAATATAGTCTGAGCACATACTTGCATTGCTCCTCTTCAGTATTTAAATAAACATACGGTATTACGCTCGTTGATCAGAACGACGATTTCCTATCTTAATGTTATGTTTTCGCAAGGACTTGATTTAATGTAGAGAAATCTTGCCTAGTATAAATTGCAATCGTTTGAAATACGACATTATCTCAGTACAACACAGTCAGCCGTTCGGATTGCCGTGTGCTAAATTTTGCCAATGAAATAAACTGACGCAACGGTCCCCTACTGACGATATCTCTAGCTTGCAATCGAAAATCGTTTACCTTGTGTAATTTGTATTGAAAATGCTACCAACACTTGTATACCTACTTTAGCTACAAAACTACGAACGCAGCTGATGCGACAAAAAACGTAACAAATGTCATATCATCAATTGCACCTTTTAGGGTTCTGTACCTAAAGAAAAACAAAAAAAAAATACTATATCGCCTCTATTCGTTCGACCATCCTTATGCCATAAGGCTTAGTATCTACCTGTAAACATGAAATTTGTACTTGTACTTTGTTGTAGGTACACACCACGGTCGCTATAATGTCATAGTAAATAGTGTAGAAGAAACTTGTTTAATAGGTGTTTTCAGAAACGTCATACGGAACCCTTCGTGTGCAACTCTGACTGAATCTTGCCCTGTTTTTTTTTTTCATTCCGCCCACTATAAGGAGCCCGTGAGAAAAGTATTTTGAAGTAACAAATACGTCGGAAACGGAAACGATCCTTGTATGGAACAGTTCGTCATTTCCTTTCTATTCGATAACGTCGTATAAAATGATAAGGGGGCATCGATTAATTACGTGAGGTGTTTTCGAGCGAAATTTCTCTCAATCTTACGTGGGAGAGAGGGCGGCAAATATCACGTATTTTTTCCCCGCAAGAAACTATACAATTGCAAGAAAACTAGGTTAAATTTTGTAAAAAATTGTTCTTTCACTAAAATATTGCTAAATAATACATAATAATATTCATCGCGGTTTAATTATACACTGATAGAAGAATTTACTAACTATTTATAAATAAATTAATTTGTTTGGAAACAATTTATTCATTTATTAAATTAAATGAATAATTTTTATTGTAAAAAAAATCTCAGTCTCAAGTAATAAATGTATGCCCCTTAAACCGTCATCATTACAACAATTACATACAACAATTAGACAATACGTGATAAACTACCTACTCGTGTTATGTTCTTGCACTTCCCATAGTTCCCCCCAACGCACCGACCGACGCGTAGGAACATACACAGACAAGATCGATCAATAAAAAATATACACTATATTGAACAAGAATTGCAGTAAAGGCAAAAATATTACAAATAATTACTCAACGGCTTTATTAATTACAAGCAACCGGTAGGAACCGGCGGATTTTCGACTTTTGAAACGTTATCTGGCCTCCATTGTTGCGAATATCTCCGGCAATGCTAGCGACTCAAGGCGAACGGTGTCATTGCTGCGTACAATACAATCGGGTCAAGGGTGAGCGGCGCTGCGCCCGCGCACCTCACGCACTATCAGACGACCCCTATGTATTAGCCTTACGTACCTGCCACCCTTATTCGATCACCTGATCCCAACCAACTCCCTAATAAAAATACAACAAAAATTCATGTTATGCACCCTTTACTATAACATACCTTTAAACTTTATACCTTTAAACTTTTAAGAAAGTTTCATCATTCACCTGTCCCGCATACCGACCCTTGTATTGTTAATCTTAAGAGATTCCTTATTTGATTAAAAATCCAATCCTAATTTGTTTTCTAATATTGTTATAGAATTTAAAGAATTCGATGAGATTGATCCTTTATTTAGTCGCTTTCATTTAGCCTTATCGGCCTCCCACGATAGGGGCAACAACCCAACTTTAGTACATTGAGCTCTCCTTGACATCCAGACCGTGACATCCCGACCGAAACAATTTCGATTACGCCCTCACAAAATTCATTCTGACAATAATGGCTTCTACGACCTGCAACTACTTTGTTTCGTCTCTAATGACATTCGTCAAACGACTTTAAAAATGCCCTTAAAGCAAATATAGTGAAACAGAAACTCAAAGATCTAAAATAAAAGCCACTACTGGCTAACGTAACGAAATTTCGCCGTGTCTATATTTACGCAACAGTATTAACTTAGTCCGCTTTTGAGTGGACAGACGGTAAAAAGGGAAAATTTAATACCCTTCAGTGGAGTATCATCAAAGCGAACGTTGTCAAAAGCGTCGTTTCGTGATGCGAAACGGTACCATGGCTCAAATGTAAAAACTTTTGCTTCACCTTTTACGTAATAGCAGAGCCGCAGAGCCAAGTACGCCGTGACTTGAGAAGCCTTTTCAAAGTTACTACTCAAAGCGGGAATGTTTTGCATTTGGTTATTACACGAAAAGCCTGAATCCTAAAATGAAGACTGTATACATTTTCTTTATGAAAAACTTTCATTAAATTATTTACTATTAGAAGTGAATTGACACATGCTATGTTATAGTGTAATTTTTTTCCACGTCTTCTAAGAAAAATATGTAGCCGTTAACAAAGTAGATAAGCGATCCCGCAGATGCGGGTCCAGTTCTGCCATGTGTCATTTCAGAAAGGAAATGTTAGTTTTTGTTTTTAAGATATTAACGGACCGCTCCATGTCAGGTAGCCAGCTGTACGACAGGATCTTGACCCACAGCCATCTCCCGTTAATGGGCGTATGTCTAATTTTCCCAGAGAATTTTAGTAATCTGATTAAACAGCCGGCAAAATAACATTTGCATACTGGCAGCTGACCTTGCCTACCCCTAATAAATTCTAATGATTGTGCACATGCCGCAGTGGTCAAGATTATTCCTTGGTCTTTCTTTATAATTGTGAGAATGGTCACATGTCAGATTATGGAAGGTGCAACACGAGCAAGTGACCCGCCCTTTGACCTCCGTTCTCACGTCTCGGGTATAAAGGCACCCCTGATTATAAATTCGAGTCATACGACGGACTCCACGCCGTGATATCCCGCCATTTCGCACCGTCTCAAAGGTAAATAAGAACATTAATATTGATTCCGCGTTTCTTTGAATCTTTGAAATAGATTGTTACGGTCTCCGTCCGTAGTTTTTCTCATCCTTCGAGAGTGAGACTGAATGAAATTATTTCTCTCGACCTTACGATCACTTTTATTGAGTTTCTAACAAGAATCTTCGACAAAACTTCAATGGTGAATAATAAATTTATGTTCTGATTTTATATTAAATGTTCGTTTTGTACTTTCTCTTGACCGTACGAATTTCGTAACGAAACTGACTAGTAATAGAACTACTAGGCAACGAAATTTATGTTGCTTGGACGATTAATACTTTCACTGAGAAGAATGCACGAATGCCTTTAGTTAAATAGATACACGTAAATATATTTAAAGGAAGTCTCAATCAATAGCATCCGGACAAGTATGTATTTAAGGTCGATTAGAACTGACAACGCAGGTAGCAAGTTTTGATCCCGCGAGATTATTCATATTTCATATCATATTCAATTTACTTTTTTTGTATTTTTTGTGCGGTCGTTTTATATTCTTATAAAATATAAATTTAATGATTACCATGTGCAATATGATAATAGGCCAATTTAGAAATATATAAAATGTTTTATTCTAAATTTTTTATGTAAATTATTTTAATGTACATTTTAAATGAAGCGACCGTAACAACCGGCAGACAAATATAACCGGAAATACGATTTAGAAAAAAAAAATAGATCCTAGCAGTAATTGTTTAATTTTTTTCAATCGACGTAAATTGGATACATTACATGCTATGTCGAACCAGACAAGGTGGAGCCCGCGATTACCAGTCGCTAGTAAATACAACGAACCTTTATAACCTTTGTAAACAATCTCAGGTATAAAATATTGTCCTCGACGTATTGTTCGAGCCCATCCCGCCTACTCCACGCCAAAATAATAATACAACCGATCCAGGTAACGAAACAAAACCCATGGTTTTTTGCGTAACGCGGTGCTCAGAAACGGGTCGGATGATCACAGACATCGCAAACAATAACGAGCTCACGATACGGCTTTTGATTACTATTACGCAACTCGATACATATTTAATAACGCCGAGTAACAAAAATTTATCATTTGAAAACTACTAATGTCCGTTCCGTAGTGGATAAACTATAAATATTTTCTAAGCGTGTGTTTTCGTGTCGCGAAATGAAATTGGCGTGTCTGCGACGCTAACGGGACGAGATATTTATGACTATGGCTGCGCTGGCACTCTCTAGCGGATGTGCCAAATCGGTTCGCGATAGACCCGGCAGACTCCGTCGCGTCGCATTCCGGCCCGGCCACCGCCTGTACTATATTTCCATCAAAATCAAAACCTACTTTCCAATCAATTTACTTTATTAATTAACGAACACACGTACGTAAATATACATAAGCCAAATATAAAATTGAAGATTTCGCCCGGGGCCGTGGTCGATATCTGCATAGTTCGCCTGCACCCACACTGACTATTTTGAAAACGTTTTGAAACCATGTTGCCAAAGTATCGTGGTGTAAGACACCGCTATGTTACAGCGGCGCATTTGCATAATACCGGGCGCTCAGCAAAACGCCCGTATCTGTACGTCTTTTAGTTTCGACAGTTCTATATTACTTCAATGAGACGCAAAAGGTATTGTTTGAATTGCATAACTACACTCGACCCTTGGTAACGATTTTGGAACGAAACATAGAGCAGCGTACATAATTTCTATTGGCACCGGACGCGGCGCCTACGTCCACGCTATTAGAGTTATGTTGATGCGATTACGCTTCTAGTTTACTTTTGCACGACATGATTCAGGCGTGCCGGAATTCAGACGTTTATGTTATTCGTTTTGGGGCGTTTGCTCGTGGCCTCGGTCGACTTGCGGCTGCTGAGGTCGTGAACAACTATGCCAATGTCGCTGCCGTCGACGCTGCACTGCCTCTTCGCTCGTGCGGAACCGATGCTTTAAACATTTAAAAAACAATCATGCATGTTAGTACGTCATGCGATTATAAAAAGGAAAGGTCATTTCAATTACTGTCCGACCGATGAGAACAGAAATGCTTTCGTATTATTCAGACACCTACACCTCTCCTCGTTCCGTAAATAAATGAGTCGGACGAGGACGAGGCAGTGTTCGTCACTACTATAAATAACGCATGTTCGCACCTTTTTTGGTGATACGAAAACACCGGATGCGGCTACCGGACGTGGACATAGTGCATTGATCTCGAGCAAGCATCACCACTACTTATTACTCAAAACACAATGCGAACGTCATTCCGAGAAATAAATTGCCGGACATCATTGTATCTCATGTACAAAAGAACACTTTTTCAGGTGTATTCAAATGGTTTAAATTTCGAACACCTGATCAAAAGAGACGGAAATGCTTCGTGTATTGCGATTTGATTTTTTTTATTTTTATATTAAAGTATTACTAATTATTTCGGTCCGTATCTTCGCTCATTTTGAAAACGTTCAACTATTAAATCGATCTGGTTGCGTAAAACAAAGGTCTGCAAAACCTTGTGCAAGCGTTGTTCGGCGCGCCTGCGCATGGCTACATATCTGCGGATTTGCGTAACGTTGCACTTATCCGCCGATACGCCAGTACGTTGTGACACGCTCCGTTTGCCTATGTATGTTACTAGTATTCAGATCGATTGTCTTTAAGATTTTATTAACCCTTAAAAAAATTATATAAAAAGTATATCTTTATATCTACATACGTGTTTATAATACAACCGAAGTCAAAATCATTGGACAGGTAGTGACCATTTTGCAATTCACAAGAGCTTCTATTTATTAGTTTAGTTTGAAACTAAATACATAATAGAGGCAATAAAAACAATACAAAAACCTTTAAAGAAAGTAAGCGCACGTGATCGACCCTAAACCCATAAACGATGGGTGCATTCACATTGACCCGAGCAAAAAATATGCGCGTGCCGGCACTTGGGGACGAGTCTTGTTTTTACTACGCCCTCAGAATACCGTCTCACAAGAGCGCTCATCGATGACCAAGGAACGCCTATAAAAGTGGACTCACTCGCAGCCAAGACACGCGTCTACCATTTCTTTACGATTATTTTTATTTAACGCCGTTCCATTTCGTTCCATACGAATTGTTATGAGAATTCACTCCCTAGCAACAACAAATCCCAGCATTATTACGCTGTCTGATTTATTTTCCCATATTTTTGTTCCACTCTAACGCTGGCTCCAACCACTCGCCGCTGCATGTCCGCGTCGCTAAGGTCGCTGACCGATGAAACTCATCTAGCGTAACTAAAAACATAAATCTTTGAATTTATTGATAAGCTCTAGGACCGAATTATATTTTTGAAGTAAAACTTTTTTACGCACGCTTGACTTGGGAAGTAAGCCGGTGAATGCGTGATGAGTGAGTTTCGAAAAACGTGATCGGGTGACGCGAGCACAATTTGGGAGGGCATAGCACACTCGTATTTTAATTTAATACTAACATCAAAAACTTTCCAATGATATAATTGAAATAATCAGTCATATTTCGGTCGGTATTACCAAAGGAAAATAATATTACTTAAGACTTTATAAACTTCTAAAAATAAACTTTACAAACAACACAATACATTAAAACTTGAAAACGATACGCAAAGTAATTTCAACAAAATTGCCCAATAATTTGTCTCCAAGCTACGTAGGACTTTCTTTGTTCAGTATAAAAGAAACTTCAAAGTATCGTAGCTGCGGTCTCCGGTAAAAATAAAACTCGTGCTTCCAAAACAACAATGTAAAACAATGAATCAAAATAAGGCAGGATTGTGACAAATGCCTTTCGAGGGAACGAATGCGTCATTGCATTTGGTGACGTCATCGAGAGGGATGGTATAAAAACCGGAGGGCGATAGTAGAGGGTTCGAGATGAATCATAGATGCTTCTAACAGGTCACCACCCTCAGCTATTTATAACTCCCCTTGATATCGTTTTAAAATAAAATTTTACCCTCTAAAATACCTGTGCCACAAATAGTAACATGTACCACGTAGGCACATAAATGCCACAGAGTAACACCACCGACGTACGTATACAATACCTACCTGTGTTTATTTATAATTACAAAATTACAATAGCGTTTTACAACAACGACGCACCACGCAATGTTTCTACGTGCTAAGTATGAGTTCTTAATACTCTAAAGTGTCCTAATTACTAGTCATTTAAAGCAAGAACTTCTCATAATTTTGAAATAAGAACTAGTCATGTGTAAACATCAAGCAAAAAAACTAACTCGCATTCTGTCGTTTAAAAACTGCAAAAAAGGAATCCAACAGTTTTCCATGAAACGTTTCGAGCAATAGAATCCGAACCGCACAAAAAGAAATTAAAGTGTACCTTTAGTAATAAGGCCGACCCTGCTACCGTTACTGTACTGGTAGTAGATACTTTACCTCCCAATAAAACTGATCCGGCTTGGAGTACGTACATCAACTCATGATATCGTACTCGATAACATATGCCCAAAAGTCTTTTGTTGATTTCAATTTATTTTATATAAAATTCGTACAATGGAAATTATTTCAAATAACATTTATACAGTCTGTAGAATCCGGTTATAATGACGGCAAAGTGCAAGGGACCGGTGATATTACGTCTTACTAACCGAAAAGCTTACTAAACGAACTTAAATTTTTAATATTTTTTGGCTAAAATTATGCATTAGGTTTTTATGTATAGTAATATATATAGTGGGATATTACAGGCTGAAGCCTGAAGCAAGATGACCGTTCATAAGTGCACGCTCTTATTTAGGTACAAAAGTTACATCTTACATTTTTTAAATAGAAATACGAGGGTCCATTTTGGGTTCCTAAGGGTTAATTTATATAAAATTAAGATACACAAAATAGTGATTGTTTTAACGATACGATTCAGCCTGTAACATCCCACGGCTGGACATTCCTCTTTCGCTATATAGAAGGATTTGAGCTTAATCCACCACGCTGCTCCAAAGCGGGTTGGCGGATATATTACTACGACTAACGATCGCTATCAGGTATTTATGATAACAACCGTAATGATATCCACAACGACATACATTAAAACTGAAAAGATGAATATTTGTACAAATACAAATATTCATCCGGAGCAGGAGTCGAATACCTACTTACGTCGCTATATGCGGTTAGTTGTTATATGCAAAGTCGTACTAAGTGGACTTAACTGTACATCATCATCATCATCATATCAGCCTATTGCAGTCCACTGCTGGACATAGGCCTCCCAAAGCTCGCGCCAGACATCCCGGTTTTCCGCAATCCTCATCCAGCCTACACTGTAAATGTTCGAGAATAAAGCTATACATGAAACAAGAATTCTTTTGGGATCATCCGCAGACAGAGGCGTAAGCAATTTCGGTCGTCCTTATTTTCATTTGAGTAAATAATATCCGACTTTTCCACCTACGCGATACGTTCGCTCAGAAAATATTTTCTGCGCAGGCGGTAGCCAAATATAATTTCGTACGAGAAATTCCTTTTTAATATTTCTCGAACATCAATCCAGAATGGTATGGAACCCACGCGAAAAGGTATTCATTGTTCTAAAAATACAATTTATTAAAGTAACGCGATAAAACAAAAAAGTATAATTTACACAGTAAAATATTAATTATTTGCATAGTCAAAGCAAAGTAAAACATTTGTGTATCAATTACAAACAGAAATAAAATAAAAAATAATGCACAAATCCCAACCAATAACAGGACTAAATGAAATAGAAGGCAGCCAATTTCCCTGTGTGTCGAGCGTTTACCTCGAGTCTGGCGTCGAAAAAAAACAAAACACAACCGGTCTGCGAATGGCCAGAATTGCGATTAACCCTTCAAACCCGATGCGTCGTCACTAAAAATACTTGACGTCTGCGCCTGCTGTATGAACTTTATTTTTTTGCGTATTGCATTTCATATCATATGCATGATCATTTTATTTGCTACTCGATTTGAAAATCGAAATTTGTTAACAACAAAATGTCGCCAAAATATTTTGTTTAAACAATTTGATATTCGTTTTCCTCAAACCTGTTTGCCGTGTTTATCTTTTGACGACGTATTCATAATTAGTAGTGTCACTTTAATATTGTTTACCAAACGAATGAATTTTATCTTGTAACTGCATTGTTCGTTGGCGCCTGTGTTTTCGGTCGGTAATGAGTTGGACATTACGTGTAAACTGCTCACGTCTGCGTCTTAACAATAGACTATAATGCACATTTGTTACTAATCGAGTCACGGGCGTCTGCCCTATAAAGAACTTCCTGTTTTAGTACACAATTGACTTTTTAGTACTAACCTTGATATTGAATCTACTTAAACCTTCTATTTGTATTCGCTTGACCTGGCGAAAGATATAATCATCGGCTCAAATACAAAGAAAATAAAAGAATTCCGTCTTTTTGACTGTATTTATAATCATTTTAGAATTTTAAAATGTTACATTAGTTACTTTGTATAAAATTTTATTTGCTTTTCGCGATAATAGCAGGAAATAATAACACGTTTACAAACACGTTTTATAGATTTTATCTAGACTAGGCATAACGCTATCTTTGGTATCGTCTGCATAGATAGACTTAAATATGTGACTACGAAAATAAAGCGAAATTATATTTATGATATATTTCCCTCGACCTCAAAAAATAAATGATGTATTTAGAATATCCGTGTTATTGGAATTTACCTCTGATAAACAAATAAATTAATCAGAATGATGTCATCTGCTTAAATTTAACGAGTTATTTACCAACCTTTAGCCGATGAAGATAAATACATAAATTCGTCATAATAAACTCTGACTTAGCATGCAATCACCAAGTGAGCAGTATTAAGTGGAGCACCATCTATAATGTTGGGGGGACGGAGACGCGTCATTTTCGTAGCGTAGGCGCATCCTAATCTCGTGTGACGTAACGATGGTTCACGGCCAACAAGAGGAAATTACGCACGGCCTGCCAACATTACAAAACAATTTCCTACTTGCCAAAACAAACCACGTGACCGAATACCTGAATGAAATATGTACACATAAAGTGTTACATACTTTGAAAAGATCGGAATAAAAGAAAAATTTTATGTAAGGTTGAATAAAATAAATATCCCTGAAAATATATACAACACATTTAAAATACGATAACATTTTTAAATAAACATGCGTCATTTTAATTAATTAGATAAAAATAAATGTCATCTTTTTATAATGTTTCAAGAACTTTAAAATTACTAATTAAAATCGAGGGCAGTATTTATGTACCTACATAATAATTATACAGTGAATATTATAGTGAACTCAGAAAGCTCGCTTCTTTAATTGCAGCAGGCTAACTATGTCCTAGACCGGTTCTGCTGTTTCATGGCCTGGCAATATTTTCAAGTGTCAAACCTACTCGGAATCGATTAATGAAACTTGACTCGTAATACGGTAGAATACGATCTAAATTTCTTTACCTTTGTTCCAATGTTAATAAACAACTAATTTATAGTCGCACACTTCTTATTCTGTTTCCTGTAAAACACAAGCTCGGTGCAATAACCAGATTTGTTGCATAGAAGTTTGAAGTCGTGAACTGTTATAGTTTTCTTTGTACTGGCGTTTCTTAGAAAATTACTCATAGAAATGAACCAGAAGAAACAATTCAAAGTAAGTTACTCTATATTATATCTCTAGTATTGAAACTAATTATAATTAAAGTTGATAATTAATCAGTACGTACATACGGCAGACAAAAACGACTGTATGTTTATATAAATGTTATTCTAACATTTTAAAAACCGCGAGCCGCGTTGGGAACGTTTACAATGACATTGAAATACGTTTAGTTGCGAAACCGTACTCTTTTCGTGGTTTCGGCCTCGCATTCGAGATTGAAGAATACGTATTATAAATATGAGAACGTATACGACCTCTGTTCGCGGTCACTCCTTGCGTAATCGACCGCGACAACAATATCTCTCGCATCTAGTTGTGTTATTATTAAATTGACAATATAATTTAATTTATTGACACGCTTTGAACAGTATCAATTAGTAGTAATAATTTCGAACTTTGTTAAGAAAGCCTAGCCCATGTTAGCTTAGCCAAAGACTCAGTCCTTCCGTGACCATGGTGGCTGTATTATGATATAGTAGGGGTCACCAATTAGTTTCGCTCGGGGTCCGTTTGAAGAAATGAAATGACCGTCGCGATCCGCACATCATTTTATAGAAAAAAAAAAATATTTATGTAACAAACGAAATAACAAAGGTATTTTTTTACACATTAATGAGAAAAATGTAATTTTTTTTTGCGGACTATCTTTCTGAAGTCCGCACAAAATGTGTCGGCGATCCGGATGCGGACCGCGGTCCGCCACTTGACGACCCCCTGATGTATAGTATCCGAAACGTCGGGCATTTAAAAAACCTAATAAACAGCAATAAAATCCGAAAAAGCTGTTTCATTATGATGAGTGAAATTCGCGTAAACATTAGATAACAACATTAAAACTTTTTGCCAAGTCACCCATTACCGTTTTTTTCCCGTAATCATTGTAAAGATAACACTCAGAAGTGAGTGATGTTATATTTGCCTACATTACAATACATACGCCGATATGGAAACATCGCGGCATATACGCCGGCGTCATTAGCGAAACAATTACCCGTGCATTCACTTCTGTCTTTCTGGCGAGTATTGTTTGAACTGTTTTCCAATAATTTGCGCAGTTGTCACGATGGCGTTTAATTCGCGACGCTGATGTAATCTTATAAGAATGCCCGCTTAGTACGGGCGTACTCGAATTCAATTAACATTTTGACACTGAAGGGTAATAACATTGCTGTGTTATAATGAAGCTGTATAAAATCGTCCGGTGGAATTGTTTCAAACTCCGAAACGACGCCTACTGAAATAAATGGTTTTACGATTCTGACGCATACCGCCCACGCAAATCCGAGGGCTTGCTGGGCCCAACACGTGACTGACGTCACGGGGAGAAATTTTAGGGCACGGGAAGTTTCTCCCCGTGACGCACTTGCTAATTTCTTAGGCCGGATCGATTTCCAACATTTTCTTAAACGCACGTTCCGCCCTTACAACATCCACGCATTTTGACGAAATATTTGTTTTATATTAAACGAATTGTTTGTTTATATTTAAAAAAACGAGTGTGCTTTAGACCACACGACTGAAGTAAAACTTTCTATCTTCACTAACTCATATCTCCCTCTCAACTTCCGTTCACCTCGCCCGATCACACTTTTCGTAACGCTCTCGTCGCCCATTCACCAGCTTACTCCTAAAGTCAAGCGTGCGTTAAGAAGTTTTACTTCAATAACTTAATCGAGCATTTAAGGCAACTGTTCACTGTAAATCTCGGTAATATTGTGTATGTGTAATCAATAAAAAGTATCAACAAAACAATATAAAGAGACACGTGTTTCGCTTGTGACGTAACTGGAACACGGAAGCTGTTACGGTCGGCCGCTTCGCACCGATCGGCAGCCACGAAGCGTCCATTACCAAGGACGTTCGACTCGTACACCAATTTTAACATTATAGGAAAAAAAAACAAGATACGCGAAGTGACGTAAGTGTGTTGCGGAAGTCGTCAACCGTAATCCGCCCATGGCCAAGGACGGGCTTTATACGACAAGACACCGGACACCCGGTATCGATGTCGATACCATATCTTACATTAGATTAATGTACCGAATACCCTTCGAATAGTCACAGAACGGATGCTTTATTCAACACTGTGTGACAAGACTTATCTATAATTCTTATTAAAGTATACAGCGTCATAGTTTGTTTATTTTCTTGTATACTACAGACTCTAGGCATAACGCTGGATTGGATTCGTTTATCTTAGTTGCAACCAGACTGATTGGAATAACTATTCTTATTTTAGAATACATCGAAGTTACTCCCATAAGGTTTCATTAGTCATAAACGTCGATCGGAGTGCCACCGCCTATTTTGCCTATGGTCTAGTTAAAAAAAAAACAAACAAATACAGAAAACGTATATAATTATATATTTTACTGCATATTTAGTAAAAAATTAAGGTTTTTCAATTGAAGTAATTTCCTTGATAACACGTAAGCAAT
This sequence comes from Melitaea athalia, assembly GCA_905220545.2. Lineage (NCBI taxonomy): Eukaryota > Metazoa > Arthropoda > Insecta > Lepidoptera > Nymphalidae > Melitaea > Melitaea athalia. Next base: position 5,178,099 of record HG992179.1, read on the forward strand.
TTCCTTTTGATATAACGTTTTTATGTCATGGCAATAATTATCATGAAGGTGACACTCATACCGCAACTGATGTAATTAACTTGTAGTATTGCGAAAATATATAAAAAAAAATAATGTGTCTTATTGGTTACACTATATGTATTGTTCATTTGTTACGTAATTTTACCCGTATTGTCTTTTGTATCTTAATTTTCATTTATCACTTCTTGCATACGTTAAGTTAAATTTTAAATTTCTACCAGTACACTATTGAGTCAGTAGCTACGTAACTATCTAGAAATAGACGTAGCTACATTGTCGTGTAATGTATATAGCACACTAGCAGCAACTACAGCGTCAAGATTGTGATTTATTAACACCGGTTTACGAGCCTCTTCAATGTGTAACACCTCTTCGAATAAATTATAGAAAATGTTATTTTTATTAACGATTGACTTTTAAGCTCAAGAAGAATATTTTGTAACAGCTTTGACGACACCTAGTTCTTTCAAAAAAAAATATCTAAGTACTGTAATAAAACTGTAATGCAATGAATATAATAAAATGTTAAGTCTATTTCATTATGATGATTCTTATCTGTAGTAAAGGATTTGGTGGAATGATTGATAATAGTACAGAGAAAACTACTGGAATTTTGCAATTTTTTCATTTATTTCTTTTTGTTAGCCTTATAAGTTATAAGTGAGTGTTATAACCAAACAATTTTTCAAAATTGACTCCTAAATTCTGAATAGGTTTCGCAAATATTTTATATGGGATAAAAAGTCTCTACTTATAGACTTGAGATTCCCATACTATAAATAAACAAAGATATACATTTGGACAAATTTTACGTCGTAAATGTGTAAAAGTAAGCACAAATAAGACTGTACTTATCAACTAGTTTTACTATAAACAAAACTTAGCAATAAACGTTATCGTTTGAGAAAATACGTCATCTTTCAAATGCGCAATTTATCGCATCCTGTTACTGGGAAATGTTTGAATTGTTTGTGATAATTTCGCAGTTTTCCTCATAACAAAAAAAAAAGAATAAACGACCGGTTTTCGGTTTTAAAGTTTCATAAACTTAAGATATATGTATATTAAAAATAGAATTAAAAATACACGAGAATCCGGCGCGTGGCCTCCGCGTAGACCGCTGGTTCAATGTCAGTTGCGCAAGCGCCGCTCTTCCGCCTTTACGCTGCCTGTTCGACCAGGAACAGACAATCGTTCCAATTCAAATTTAACGTTTGTTGCCTACAGATTAGTCTGAGGTATTCGTAAACATTGATTATACAACAACAAACAATCTATATTTATTTTTTATTGATGTCCAAAACCGTAAACATTCTAGAATCTAGAATAACTAATATCTATACTAATATTTTGCATGGGAGATAATGTTAAAATCTTAGGTTAAAATCAAATGAAATAACGCCGAGTCGCGCCACGCACTTGTGTAACTCGTTGCACAGTAATTAATGGTTTAAAAATATTTTAGTAAGTTTTTTCTAAAATTAACGCGGGTGAAACCGCAGCTAGCTATGTAGCTAGTATTCTAATAGAATTAGATCATCACCTTCGATGTAAAAGTGACGTCATCGCACCGTACTTAAATTGTTGATAGGTATGTTAAACAAAGATAAATTTTTTCTCAAACGTATTATTGAAATGGAGATAGAAAATATTCCTACAATACGTGCCCTTCAATAAATTAAAAACTTATCTACGTGAGTGAATTTCGATCATAATTTGTTTTGTGAAGATAGTGTCGAGAAGAGCACGCGTCTGCTAACTATGTTACACATTTAACAACTCGCTATGAAACAATACAATATTTACTAATTATTTTTTATGCGCAATCTAAATGAAATTTTAATTACGACGTTTATAAAAATATTACACTTAATAAGAAATTTACTAACGTAAATAATGTGATGTATTATATTTAATGATTGAATCATATTAAAGAACGGTATTTACGTCATACGTAATGATGCTTCATCATCAGCTGTTTGTTGCGTTATTTTACCGTTCTATTTAGAAATACCCGACCCCGTTACATCCGGCCCTTTAAAGCTCTTGAGACAAAAGTAAAAATTCTAAAACCTTCCGAACCGCTATGTCCGTTCAATATAATAAGCGTTTATAAAATAATATTGTTTGTATGAAATGTTTTGGTACTTTTTAATACTATTATAATTATCAAATGTTTTATCAGCATTATTGAAAAGAAATTAAATAGTTTTTATTGTTTTTTTTTTCAAGTATCTCAGCACGGTCAATGGTCTTGTCTTATCAGAGTATTGTCAGAGACACCTAGTGAGCGTTTAAAGGTCACATAATCATCCTTATCGCTCAGATAACGACTTAGAGGTCGACTTATGCCGCAACTATGTGAATCTTACGATTCAGTAATTATTAATAGTGAGTTGAACTTCAAAAACGATCGATATATATAGTCTAAAGAATAAAAGTCAAGGTGTTTTTATTCGAGTCCATGAAATTCGTATCGGGTTAATCTTTTTAATATTACCTGAACTACGACAAAGCGTTCGTTTTTCAAACTTGCCATTTGTAAAGGTTCGTTCAACAGATGTCCCAGTAAACAAATACGTCATTGTATGCTATCCTACGCGTGATGTATTTTTCGGGTTCTTTATCGGACCGATGACGATGCGATAGAATAAAATTGTCCATTGTGCAAAGAAATCCTTTTCATGACCGAGAAAAACACCTATTCTTGAGATACAATGAGAAGCACATGCGATGTCTATACCTGCGAAACGCACGTGTTCAAAATTCGTAATACACATATTAAATGAAAACCTATTGTTATAGTAACTGCCATCTCGTATTAAACCAGATATTTTATAGCACAAGGTGTCTTTTACTTCGTTTTGAGAACAAGTTCAGAGTCGATCGTAAATCTGATTCACAAAGAGCTTTATAGTCTACATTTTCTCGATTTTTAAATGCAACGTTTAAACGATTTTATTTCTTGTTACACTTAAGACGTGATAGTTAACCTTACTAGGCTTAATTTGAGTAAGTACTATAAGAAATTAGTCTAGTATGATATATAGTAGTATTAGTAAGTAGTTGTTTCACTATTTTCAAATAATAAAATGAAAAGGATGATGTATTATTTCTACGGCGACAAGCATCAGTCCTGTTCGGCTGCGCTCGTCCGATGACAACTTTATCTGGGTGCATACAATGCCGACATTCGATACAACGTAAGGTCAACAATGTTGTGTTACTATCGCACAGCGAATGTTTATTCAAATGCACGTATAACCAGTCTTAAAGTTTGACTTTCGACATATGCTACGAGGTCAATATTTGTCATTTTTTCGATAGTTCCTTTCTTTGTCGCTTCGGCTGCACGACTTTTAAAAGCTCACGTTACAGCAGGATCGAAGGAAACGTACGCAACAAACGATCGTGCGTGTGCTCTTTAAAACGTAAAATAGGTAAAAACGTTTCAGATTGTAATTATTCCCCGCATTCGCACGGAAAACAATTGAAAATTCTGCTCAATAAATGCGCTAGCAGGATATTACGCGATCAAAGTAAATTGCTTTTGCTGTTATTAATTTTGATAACTGGGATTCAATTCGTTTCTCTCTTTTGTAACAAAGGGAAACCATTGTATTTAATTTACTGTAGTCACACAGCAAACAAAGCATCGTCGATAACGCGAAAATTGAATTTTCAATCGAATACGAACGGACTGCGATTTATATTGTGATGATATATATGTTGTCCGCCAACTTGCATTGGAACAGCGTGGTGGATTAAGCTCCGATTCTTCTCCTACATGGGGAAGAAGCCTATGTCCAAACAGTGGGATATTACAGGCTGAATCGTGATCGTGAATCGTGATATATACAAAGATTTATATGTTTAAAACGGACATGTGCCGAGCCATCTGTTCGGTCAGATTAGAAGTATTTTTTCTGGTTTCTCGTCTAAAACATGTTATCATCTGAAAAAATGACACGTAGCACATGGCGTAGTAACGTTCTATGATGCATCTACCTGCCTTTGTTCCCTTACCAATTGTTCGCGAACATCTGCCGCCGCGCCGCCTGCGCTTCATATCAGCCTGTGGTCCTGAATACTCCTACCGCTTATGTAAATTTACTTTACATTATCAATGATTATTTTTATTTATCTTATCCTTACTTAAACAGCACGGATGAAATATGAAATTTAATTATTACAAATCTGAGCCTCTGAGGCCGGCGAGTCGAAGGTCCTACGTTTATTTATTTGGTTGCACAAGTTTTCAGTTGCATCAGTACCGAGTACTTTAGTGGCGAGACTGTTACACATGTAATGAAAATATATTTAATTTAATACTTAATATAATTTAAATTTTAAGTGTACATAATTACAATGATTACTCTAAACCTTTCTATATCTTTATGCCTATTTCAAAAATACCTTAATTAATAAAATACAAATATTTTAGTTTTCGATTCGCAAATTTAACTTAATTTCATTGAAATGAAGTAATGTAAACGATCATTACACACAAATCTGAGGTCTATTTCTTACATAATTCGTTCGAGGTCAGATTGCATTGCTAAAATTCAAACTCGTTCAACCATTATAATATATTTTAATAGCACTCATAAATAAATCGTTATTAAATATCAAGATTCTTGAGCAATAAAACAGCTCCATTTAGAATAGGAACATATTTGTGTCGAAGTACTCTTCGGCGGAGACGATGAGAGTTTAGCATAAAACAAAAGAATCGAACAGTCGACGTTTTACGATAGAAACAATTAATCGAGTGGTCCGGACGCTGCGATGCGAGTTACGAAACAATCGGCCGTGTAGTTGCCAAACGGTTGTGTGCTACCGCTTTTGTAATACATCTGGATCGTTTTGAAACTTATTAACCTGTTTGTTTTGAGCTCGATTTTCGGTACTTGTAACTTTCAAAAGCTTCTCAAAGGACGGTGCCATTGTTTTCGGCCATTAATGCTGGAACAAATAGCCCACGATCGAGTTACTTTTGTTTTACTGGACTCTAATTAAACAAAGGACATCTTCTCCTTTGTGTTAAACTAGCGTAATTTTCGTAGGCAGGTGAATGAAATGCGACATTTCTAAATGAACGCAAAGACGAGTGAAATAGGAATTGGGGTCCATTCATCATGCAAATAAGATGATTCACATTTAGCAGACAGCACGTCGCCATCGATTGTAACGTTGTCTAAAATTGTTCGAACTGTTAAAGTCAAATGCAGCGGAACCGAAGCGTGCAGTTAGCTTACAGTAACAAAACTCGGTTTTGGAGCGGTGTTTTGCCGCAACAAATCCTTGATGGAACCTTAACCCAGTTGGATTATTACACGCCGACACCGGACGCTACGAGCGCTGCAACCGCTTAGTTTTTAATTTTGTCACCGGGAATGTATTGTATCGAACGATATAAGTGTGTTAATAAACGATGGTACTACAACATAACGACTGACGCAGGTGCATTTACGAGGGCTTAACGATGCACCTTTTAAACTACTAACCGATATTAAATTCAAATTCGAAATACCTTTGTAAGTACAATTAGGTAGTCGATGGTTTAAAACGCTTAGAGTTATAAAAGATTCATACAATTACTATTAGAATAATTTAATGAGCACATTCAAAAACAGTGATATCACCAGTTATGAAAGATAGCGCTGACGCGTCTCTCGATGTATTATTCCTTGATTGACGTAAACGTAGCCGCGCGTTCGTGCCAAAGATGTTTTTTACCGTGGCCTAGTGAGCCAATATGCCAATGTCAAAGCTGTCATAATCAGCCTTTTGTGTTGCACTCGAGTGTTTAATGAGTTTCGATGTGAAAAATATGAATGCTTGTCTTGCGGTCGATTTAAGTTTTTGTTCTTTGTCACTGTAACGTCAACGAATTTTTATTAAATTTTAATAGATATGTGCACTTTGTAAGTATACTTAATTCACAAATATGTATTACAAGAAAATTAGCGGCATGTGTATCATCCGTCGGCAGTTGCAGCGGACGGGCGTGACGGTTCGGATACTGGGTCAAGTACAGCGGTGCTTGCCATTCATTGTCAACGCGCCGCCCGCGCCCGCACCGCGCCCGCACTGCGTCCGCCGCGCACACACGCTGAACTTGACACATCCACACTTAATAAACATGTTTTTCACCCATTTCTAAGGTCAGACCTTAATATTTAGTGAATCGACATTGCCATTTTTTCTGCATTTCGCACATTACATCAGCTCATAATTGCAACAAACGAGTGTGACAACACGCGTTACCTAACCGCACGTTGCGATCCCGGCAGCTTGATGTAACAAGCAATGATAACATACCTCCCTTGCTAGGTGCTGTCGATTCAACTTCGCAATTTTCTACGCGGACTGTATTATATCATACGAGAGTCGAGTGCAAAATACACGGTGACTGTGAGAGCGCGGGGTCGTCGTCCGCGTGCCGCTAGAGCCTTTGCGGACTCGAATGATATACAACTAATAGTTGAGTACATTCACCGCGTTAGAAAATCTACTTCAGTTCCGCACTTTCTTTATTGCATCACCGCAATGTGCCGTTTTACCCGCACTCCTCCGAGGCATGCTTGTGTAAGCGCTGGGCCCTCATCGCATTAAAAATGCGTCATTGAATTTAATTTCAAAATCAAATTCTTCGCATCATCTTTCGCTCGCCCGCTGCGTAATCATTTGTTTTAATCTGATTTGCAGTACTTTCTTCGTTGCATCGCGCTCATTGTTTCTCTCCCCTCGGCTATAACAGGTGAAGTTTCGCAAGTTCACTGACCCTTCCCCACCGCGCATCCGCGAGATGCCCGGGATTGTGAAATAATGAGTCGCGGCTCGATCTGTTAGAATTACCATTTCCGCACTTTCCAAGTTACGTCACTGCGTGTAGTAAAAAATAATCGCGAGGTTAACAACCGAGTTCAAAGACCGCCTCTCCTTAAATCATCGAGCCGATCATTGCTTTGGCATCCGTATAGAGCGTCCTTTATGATCTCATCTTGACCGTATGAGGTGTCAGTAGTCAAAAAAACTTACTACGCAGTAATTAAACTTAAATCCACATAGACAGTACCAGGATACTATAGATAGAGGATAACATCGGCAGAATAATTTTGGCCGAACGGTACAAAACGAGAAAGTACCGCTGTTTCGTGTTCCACATAGTCTTAGCGAACAGCATTCCACGGTATCACGCAAAACATGTCTTATCAAAATTATATTCACTTATCTCTATCTATCTGTACATTGCAAAGGGCATTGTTCAGACATCAACATATATAACGCGATCAAATCATATTCGATTCACGTTCCCGATTCACACAATCGTACGGTGTTTGAAATTCTTAACGGAGGCCTATGAACTTTCGTGTTTCGAACGAAAGAATTCCTTACTTACTATTGTGTCTATTACAAGATCATAAAAATCTAATAGGACGTCCATGTCGATACGCTTATCGACATAGCGTTACGGTTGATATTGGAAATAAACTAGACTATAATACTGTCGTTAAAGTTATTAAAGTTGATGTGTGAACCGGTGATAATAAATGGATCAAATAATAATTTCGAGTAGTCTGGTATTTACACATACATATATCTATACTAATATAATAAAGCTGAAGAGTTTGTTTGCTTGATTGTTTGTTTGTTTGAACGCGCTGATCTCAGGATTACTGGTCCGATTTGAAAAATTCTTTCATTTATCGAGGAAGGCTATATATCATCACGCTAAGACCAATAGAAGCGTTGCACCAATGAAGAATGTTTCAAAATCTGTTTTTTTTCCTTTTGAGAGCTTCCGCGGCGTAAACGGTTAAAGTTTCGCTCAAATTATGTATGACAGAATTGGTCCTATTCTACGGGGACGAAGTCGCGCGCAGAAGCTAGTCTTGCATATATGAAGGACCTGTGTGTTGACGTAATCAGTTAAGGCATGATGGATAACTGGGTTTAAGTGATTGATTTTAAGGAAAACCAATAAAGGAACTCGTTTCGAACCCGGTCCTTGCGTTTCCGCGTTTCAGCGGCTAACGGTAAAACGGGTTTCCGATTCGCGGTATTTATTTTTGTTTTGAATCGCGATAACAAGTTTATTTACAAACGCAAAATTGTTTATTCGATACAATCACCTCTCGTAAATTGATATGAAAATTTCCTAGTATTATTTGAGTACGTAATTCTTCGCTTTTAACGCTCTTTGTATTTACTGTAAAGGGTTTTAATGGGTTAGACTAGAAACAGCTATTATTGTTCGTGAAACTTTTCTTACAATGTAATTAGTGTTACATAGCTTGTTTTTTCAAATAACTGAATATATATACATTTACTAACGCAGTAATGTACGATATGTATTCCGATGTAATTGTATTGCGCGGTAGCAGTAGTAAGGTTTCGTGTCTTATCGGTACGAGTTGACGACGTCATTGGGGTCGTACGTACTTGCTCCTGCGTTTAATAAACTATTGTCCTGCTTCGATGAGGTCTCAGATAATCATCTCAGTACTTGTAAACCTACATTCTACGTGCCCCCACTGAGCTCAATACTCAATTTTACCTTATTAATATATGTAGTATGTACTACCGAACGGCTGCTCTCTCTCTATCTTTAGAAATAATCAACAACGCGATAAGCGTTAATAACATAACTGATATAATTTTCTCTTTGTTATCGCAATTTATTTTTTCGCAAATTGATGTTACGCATTTACATACATTTAAAATTTCAATATAACCTTTTGTTCTCTATTAATAAATAAAAAATAACAATGAAAAGTTGCGAGCAAAAAGAATGACGATAGTTATGTTTGTAATATTCGCAATAGCAGCTGCCGAGTTGTTTTGTAAAAACACTAGGTAAATAGCTATGAGCTCACTATGTAACGCAAAATATAGCGAAACTCGTCTTGGAAGTTGTTCCAGTCTAGTATCGACTATAAATAATTTAATTTATGCGCTCACGCACTAGTCCGACATCGCAAGCGCCCAATATTACCATGTCAATACAAACAATAAGATCAATCTTACAAATAACACGGCTTAACATCTAGATTCTTGAATAATATTTTCGCAACGAATACAGTTTGTAACTGAGTTCTGAGGCTTAAGCAAACGTAACCTGCCCGTCATTACAAAATATTTGATTATCGTATCGATGCCGAACAAATAAACAACTGGTGAAATTTTGGAGTATTAAAGATAAGGTACCAGTGAAATGTTGATAATCACGATAAATATTTCTGTAGTAATTTCATGCACTTCGTTCTACTGAGCTTAGAACTACTTAAATAAAATTTATGTTAAAATAATTTTGTTAGCCCTTCGCCATGTTCAACTTTATATACCATGTAATATAAAATACAAGATCCAATATGGCCAAAATGGCCAATGTAATGAATAAGTTTCAAGTCGACAGATTAAACCTATTTGTCGTCCCACGCGTTTCTGCAACCACGAGGCAAATGTATTTCGTAAGGTTAATCGCAACATCGCTTATTTTACGTTTTCGAAACTCCTGCGTCATCCCAAAGCTTTTTGTGTTTACGTCTGAGTAAATTGGTATTGTCTTAAAATATTATGTTAATATTGTTATGTAAAGAAACAATTGCGTTGAGCGATATGAATAAAATGTACAAGTAGAATTTATATTGTTGTTACCAAATTAATGTCAATTTTAAGGAGTGGTTAGTGGCACACCCACCGGAGGACAATTGTTCGATTGTCTCGCCTTGTGTAAAAGTTATGAAACGGAGCGCAAGGAGCTACATTAGCTTTAACATACGCGGACCGTTTTGCATATCTTTTGTGCTGTTACAAAATGAGCAAGGATTACTCAAAGACACCGTGTCACTGAATATCTTGGCCCGTCCGCGGAATATTAATCAAATAAACACTCATTGTCACACATTAGTTTTACAAGACAATGAAATGAAATCGCTATGAATGTCACAGATGGTAAAAAGTTAGAACATATTTCATTACCATAACTAGCAATTGGGAACGAAAATTCTACACTGTAACTAAACATTAGCAATCTAAAGAATTGCCCAGTCCGCGACCATCGCTCGTTATATCGCAAGCTCTTGCGTCGAAGTATGCAAGACTAACTTTAATGATTTACTATCGTTTTTATTCTTTCGTTGGTTCCAAATTTGCAAATGGGCTCGTCGATCTGCAAGGAAGGTGCACATTGTATGTTTCGTGTTTCCGACTTACAATAAGGCGGAAACGTTTGCAGGGCGGAACAATCGTCTATTCCGGCTGCATATGAGCCGCGGCGGAAACTGCTTAAACGCTCGCGGATGTGGATTTACTCTTTTATTTATCGACCGATCTAGACCGCATCTGTCGAGCAACAAACATATACAGCTGCCCTTTACGGCATTCTCGTTACGGCGACCTCCACAAATAAGAGTGCCGGGCACGCGCACCTGTCGCCAGGTGTCACCGCTCGAATCGACTTCGGAGTGTGTAGGTGGGTATGATTGGAGCATAATTATTCCTCTCACGGCACCATTATGTAGCTAATACGACTGATACCTCCGAAGAGAAACACTATCACACGAACGTTACGCTTTTTTACACATCTCTCTCGTAATGCGTTATGTACGATCATCAGCATTGTGGGAGCATCGGCTTTTAACGCGTTTCACAACCGTTAGAAAAGTTGAATTTAAACGTAACAACGTGTTATGAAAGATAACATTTAAACCAGTGTATACTGTACCTACGCAATTTCTTCGCGTAACATCCCGCTCGACAGAATTCCTGAGTTATGCGATAACGCGATATGGATCGTTAGTTGCGTTCGTTTTGAGCGTATCTTTTAATGATCCTTAAAGATGAAAAATTGATACGCGACGTACCTTTTTGCGACCTGACAATTTCTCGAGGCCCACATACAATAGTTTGTCGGTCAGAGAAAGTATTTCGACACGGATAGCAGTAGCTTATAGACGTATCGGTGAAGTCAATGAACGGAAGTAATTCACTCGTTGTGACATTAGGCCGAACGTTTATCGCGGCTTGCGTAACCCTACTGACTCAATTCATGCGTACACTATCATACTAAACTATACTACTGTTCGTAGAGTAGAAAACTTACTCGTAGATGTCACAATTGTCTTTTTATTTTTAACGAATCATACCGTGGCTTCTTAAAGTTCTAAACCTCGAGTACACTTTCTACGGAGATAGAATCTTTCGCCGTTCCGCCAGCGAACGATTGCAAAATGGAGAGGTCGCGCTTTCTTCGTTCGCGGCGCAGGAGAAATTCTTGCGACACGCCGGCCGCCTCGTACACCGACCCCGCGCTAGAAAGCCGACCGCTCACCGGAATTAACACTCGCGACCACGTAACGGTGTAATTGCGACGATTCGAGACGGCGGAGATCAATGAGAATTTGGATTGTTTTTGCGGACACATTTCGGAGTTCCGGGCGCTTTCTTTCATTGCGCAATTTTCGCGTAATAGAAGTCGGGGTCGTTGAACGGATATTTTGTAAATGTCACAACGTGAAGCGAAATGACATCGTGCTACCGGCCAATTACATGTCGGTTACTAACATTTGCGCAACGGGCTCTGGAGTGGCGCCCGTTCCGCAGTCTCCGGAGTTGCAACACGGGATAATTTCGGCGCATTGGACCGCCGCCCGGCCTTGCAACATGCCGTATCGCAACGGTTCATAATCCATTGTGAGGTGTGACATGCGTCCAGCGAACGAACGCTGTCCGCTTGCCAAATACGGTTCATATTGCTATAATTCGCGGCGCTACTTGATCTCTTTACTCCGATAAATGTCATCAGTGTGTCGACGCATGTTCCTCGGCTCATTGCCGCCGCATTCGATTTTAAAACTAAAACAATTTTGCAACCGATGTTCACATTAGCGTTTTCGCAAGCAGCCCAGCGTATGGTTTCAAAACTTACGCCTTGCGTTATCGCAGCTCCGATAAAGCGAACCATGCCGCAGCTTATGCGGTTTTGAGACCTAAATTATGCCGTTGATATGGGACTGAATGAAAACAGTTATCGGAAAACGTTATTTATATAGCATGGGAATATCGAATTACATAATTTTGCAATATTTTACGATATTGTTGTGTGATAAATAGTTTGAAATAAAAAGGTAGATTAGCTGCGGCTATCACCCTTCACAATAGAATGTTATCACTCTCGTAGTACCATGTCGGCAGTGGGAACGAGCGCGATTGCTCAATGCGTACGGCCGGCTGTGTGTAATTGGGCAGAGTCGGGATGGTTTCCCAACTTATCCCGGCTTCTCCGCGTCCGTGTGGCAATGCGCTTGCGACACGACGTGCTCCTACAATGCGGGTTACGAAAACCTATGACTAACTATCGTTGCAGGGCACCGAGCTGTCGATACGGAGAGCAAACGAATTATGAATCGTTGACGAAGTATTAAGTGTAATGTTTCGCAAGAAGCGCGTTGAACGCATCGAGACGGTTTCGTGTACGGTCGCACACAAAGCGTTAGCCATCATTGCGCAAGCGTTCGTCATAGCGATATAAAGTCGAGCAGGAAGTGCATGCATGTGTGCTGCATCTGTGCCGCGGCTGCCATTGTTTGTTACGAAACTGTCAGGGTTGAGTTGAGCAATGACGGCGATTGCGAAACTTGCGCCGGCGCATCCCGCTAATTGTGGGCGATCTCCCACACTGTCTTTCATAATGTTAAAGTATCGATAAACTAATACTTATATAATTGTATGACTCTAACCCCAACCGAATAAAAAATTATACTAAAAATAATAAGATCAATTATGAATTTCGTAATATACTAAGATGAACATTGTCGACGCTAGGTCAAGTCGACCAAGGCTAAGGCGCGCACAGTACACGACCATACATCGTTCATAATTTAAATGAAACGCTTATTAGTTAATATTGTTGCAACGTATACGTGACTCAATATACAGAGTTGTCGTAATATGTTTATGCGTAGACTCATCACGATCCCATTTTGAATAAATATTAAGACATGAAAATATACTTATAATTGTAAGTAAGACTCTGTACCTACGCAGAAACATAAGAAAGCGCACTTTCCACCTAATCGCGAAGTGTCCAAGCGACCTCGCAAGTGGAGCAATGGCAGGTAGAGCGGGACTGGTGAAGCTAGCGTACGCAGCGGTGCTGTCCTTTCGCGGTCCCGCGTCCGCAACCGAGAATCCTTCGAGGCCACGCTCAGCGCCGCTGTTCGGAGCACGCTCGGAAATCCGGCCAACCTTCCGACCGGCTTACGACACCGTGTAACTTATTTACACGTTGCGAAATGCGAATCGATTGCAACTGCAGACATCGCACTTTAGCCTTGCTGTAAGGGATTTAATTAGGATCATTGCGCAGTCGTCTAAAACGGATACGAGGACTCCCGCTCCGCTCACTGTCGAAAAAGGGTACTGACGTCAATCTCGCACAGCTACTAGGTACTTTTTTCAACAAATTTTAAAAGAACAACGAGAAAAGGTTTCATTATAAACTTTTTTCCAAGAAAATACTGAACCTCAAATATTGGTAGCCATAGATCGTAAATAATAAATGAATAAACGATGAAAATATCGGAATTTGAATTTTACTTATTTTTATAATCTGCATTTTAGTTTCTATGTGCGCACGCAATTCGCGTGCTAAACGGATTGCGACATATATAACGAGGTAACCTTTAGTTAGAGCGGCGCTCCATATTGTCACGATCGATTCATAAATATGTATGTTAATCATAAATCACTATCTCCTTATCTCCTTCTCAAATTATCGCTGCGGCGGCGTTGCGTTATGTTAATCACGCTAGGCCTTCGCACAACCGTTGTGAGCTACGTCAGCGCTGGTGACTCGCGCGCTATTTGTTAAGCAGTTGAAACCGCAACTTGCGGGTTTTGTAACTGCGCTTTGAGCAAACTTGATATTTATTACAGGCTTCGGAATCTACGTATAATTATTACAATATATTTCTTAAGTAGTTTCGAGACTACCTAAGTATTCCTAGGTACTTTTTCACAATCACCTGAGGTCTTTCTCGGGAATCATTTACCAGACGGTTTCACCGCAGGCTATTATAAGTATCGCGTGCATTGACTACTTTCGACTCCTTCGTGGCTGCACATACGCACCTGCCTGAATTATTACGTGAAATTAGCATATCGTGACTGAATTCTACTCGTATCATTTATATGGCGGGTAAACTAAAAATATCAAATAAAAACGCCGAAAACATACAAGACTGAACAACTATGAACGGAAGGCATTATTCGTTCAACTGTGTAAATATTAGAAGTTCAATAGCAGGCCCCTGGGAAAGAAAGCGTCTCAGTAGGTACAGCTCGTGTCGGACACCGCACCCTTTCCATATCTACATTATTCATAATCATACAAAACGGTATACTGTTTCGAACTGTGCATTTAATGCATTTCGAAACGATGCTGTGAAATACGAGGTCGCTGTGCGCCCAAAGCCCGTGATGTGGTGAAACCGAACCTATTGCGTCATCGAACAGCTTTATGGTCCGCCATGTAATTATTTACATGACATTACAGTTGCATACGCAGAGATATCCCTGAATGAGAATATTATTTTGCAACGATGGCGAGAGTTCTCCGCTTTAATGTACAGCGCTTTACTAATTAGTCGCACGCGCGAACCGTTAATAGTAGCCGGTCAAAGGACCTCTCACAAAGGGATCCATTACGGGCGAGCGCGCGTCGCGGCGGAATGGTTATTATATTGCTAACAACCTAACATTCGCGATTTATTTGGGTCACTGGTCAATGCACGTCAAATGCAGTTGACCTGACAATGTAGCAGGTTAAACGGACCTTCGTTTGTGATAAGAATATACAACGAGACTTTAATTTATTGTGAGCGCATTATTTACATGTACGTTTCTCTTGTTTCAGGACGACGCTAAAACTTGAATCGTTAGAAGACGCGGTCGTTTTAGACGACCCTGAAGAGGATCTTCTCCAAGATAAGAGAGGATGTCCCGCGTACGTCTCGCCAGAGATTCTCCGTGCTCATCGGACGTACTCCGGGAGAGCGGCCGATATGTGGTCGCTCGGCGTCATACTGTACACCATGCTCGTTGGAAGGTGCGTGTCTAATTATAAAACTAGACTAAACGGTACGAAATTCCGATCGCCCGATTATCTCATTCATTAAAACATTTAGGTTAGTCGCAATTAAATGCGCATAAATAAAACGTAGGGCAGTGGGGTGGGCGTCTTCACCTGCTAAGCGTGGGACTTACCGTTTTTCGAGATCACAACGTAAGGGTCGCGGCGACCGTTGGCGACATACAGGGATGATCACCTGTCGGCCGTTACGCGCCAACGGCTAGCAATTATATCACCCATATATATAAATGAGTCTCGTGAAATCTTCACCGCACCTGCCTCGGTCATGTGGCGAAGACGTTCCTGCCTCGTTTTAGGCCGCCCCCGTCCGCACCTGCCGTTCGCGATCCTTTGTTTTCTACTTTTTCGAGTCCGTGCACCCGTAATTTAAATTAAAAACTCGGGATTTCGCCGCAATCGCCGCATCACCTGTCGCCGGAAGGGTTCCATCGCGCTTACCTGGCTTTTCGAGTTTTTGTTTCGCGCATCTGCCCACTCCAAAATGACAGTCATTAATTTTAACTTTGCTTTTGTAAAAAAAAGAACCATTTGTTCTAACGAAGATTTTAATGAACCCAATCTTATCTTAAAACTGATAAGATCTGTAACGTATCTATTATTTCCGTCAGGTTTTGTCGTCTTTTTTTTGTATTTTTTCACTCGACTAATACATTTTTTCCATCTTTGCAGGTATCCGTTTAACGACTCAGAGCACGCATCGCTGTTCGCTAAGATATCGCGAGGGTACTTCGTGGTGCCGGAGTGTTTGTCGTCTCGAGGTAAATGTTTGATTCGGTCGCTGTTAAGGCGGGAAGCCTGTGAGCGTCTTAGTGCGCGGGACGTGTTGCGTCACCCGTGGCTGGCCCGCGATCCTCGCAACGAGCTACCTCCGCGCGCCGCTTCCTCGCACGACCGCCTCGTACCCGACATCACCATGGACGACGACGTCTAATACCCGCCTTTAAAACTGGTGCTGGCATCAGTTCACGACATATGTTATCCTCCAACAGCACAAGAGCAGCCATTTGTGCAGATTATAAAATTTGACAGATCTTAGATTAATGAAATCTAAGTCTTAAATTGTATTGTTTCGCGAATGGCCTCCACCCGGCCCGGTCCCTGCTCGCGCACACCGTCGGCCTAAAGTTTTCATTATAATCCGGCCTAATGCCGTGTAAGCTTGCGGTCGCTGACTGAAATGTCGGATATTCCGCGTGGATGTTTAGAGTTCAGCGTGTACTATCCCAAGCCAAATAAAGGTCTCTATCGAGATTTTAATTTAGTGATTACGAGACGGGTGCGAGCGGCGGGTCCGCGTCCCGCCCGTCCGCTTAATTTATAAAGTAGAACCGTACGGTAGCGCAATAAAAATCGCATAATCCAACGTATATTAAACGTTAACTTTTTAATGGGATTTTTTAGTTTTATGCGGCTTTTATTCGCGTTACGCGTCGGCTTTACAGCTGTGGTATATGTAACGTTTATAATGACAGGATAAGTGAGACTGATATCGCGTTTTTGTGATCAAACTATGAAATATTAAGCGATCCATCGTGCTTCGTACGAGCGACGCCCGGGCGATGATGTACCCATTGTTGCTCTCGAGACTTCGTTGCGTACAAAGCGTTCTGTTAACTACTGCGGTAATTCCTGTTAAGCCTTTAATCATATCAATTTCACATCAATATAGGATGGGTATATTGCTTTGAAATTGCGGCTATAGTTTTAGGTGAAGTACCTAGGTGTGTATATTTTGTATTTATATGAAAAAAATTAAATTTATATCGTGTAATTGTGATCTCCACCGATGTTATTTAGCGATTACTTGATTGCCATTATGTTGTTGTACAGAAGAAGGTATCTTTTGTTTCACGACGTTCAGTTGCTTCCATCATAGAGTTATTAATTATATGTGAGTTTTTGGTTAATCTATATCATGATTATGTATTCGGCATATATACGTGTGAATTAATTATTTTGTTACAATCTTTATCGATCAAAATTATGTTATTCGCATCACCATGTACCGAATGAGATCATACTTTGGTTTTGTGCCATTTATTTAATTTTAATTAATTTATTCGTTGTTGTAATTGACGGTTTGATGGCGGCACTTCTTCCTAATATTTAATTATTGCATTTGGTACTTGGTGTTGAGTTGAAATCGATTTAAAATTTGAAATCAATATTTTTTTTTATAAATCGAGACGTTCCAAAAAAAAATCGATAATGTTACCATGATTATCAAAATTGTTGTTTTTTATTTATAATTTTCAGTCTTGTTGCATTGTATCTTTTTGAATTCCTGTTTGATCTTTCATAAAATTGAAAGTGAATTCGATGTAGTCAAGTCTTTCAATTTTGAAAGCGTACTGTACAATAGTAGTTTACTGTAAAATATACTATTAATACATTAATTTATACAAACTGTAAATAAGTTAAGATATAATAAGGATATCAAAAAAAGAAAGAAATGATAAGAGGGAATAAATTAATAATTTAGAAAATTATACCGTAATTTTATTACATTTTCCTGAATCTTAAATCCTACGAGAACACAACATATAGACCTCAATGCCACCTCAAATGCCAAAAAAAAAAAAAAACTACAACAGTGTAAAAAATAATTAATCGAACAAACCGTCCAATATGCGCGGCAATGTGACAATGTTTTACTCTTACTGTATGTATAGAGAACCCTTAAACCTTTGTACAAAGGGTATAAAATATAAATTAATGTTAACGCACCTGCTCATAAATCAACAGCAGAAAGAAGCAAACTTGTAGAGATATCGTGATATATTTTTTGTATACCAAGAATTTAAAACGATCGCTATCAGACTACTAATGTACAAGACATTTTATGCAAAGAAAGTTGGTGAAAAGAATATGTAGGTAGTAAGGCAGAAAAAAAATGTGATTTATTGACCTATTGACACAAAAAAAAAAAAACAAAGCCTTGGCCAAAAATAATGTAATAATCGATTCTCAACTCGTATTACTTCTATTAAAAAGCTCAAAAGACGTAAAATATGATATAATATATCTTTTTGCAGTTATTAAAAATATTAGCTTATCCGGTCAATAATTTTTGTTTCTTGTTTTGAAAAATAATTTTTACAACAAATTATTTTCGATAAAGTTATTTTCAAACTATTTGGCGCACCGAAAAAATCGTACAAAAGGGTAGTAATTAATTAGCTTTGTTAAAATAAATTCGAGAACTTATTAAAATTATAATGGAAGGTGGTGGTCTGAATATATAAACTTTTAATTTAAAAAGGTTGTAAATTCTAATCAGGGTTTAGCTTTAGACTGCTACAATCCAGCGGCCGGCAGCGGCCAACGACGCAGAAATATCGATAGTTTCAAAATAATAATCGCGGTAAGTCCCGTAGAATCAAGTGTTTATAGTGAACGTAAAAGTTTAAAAACGTACATACATATGTTACAAGCTGTAATATTTATTGACATTTTTTTTGTAGTTTAAAATGTCCTTTAAGTATTTTTTTTTTGTTAAAAAAAATTTAATACCTAACTAGGAGACCTAAAAATAATTCTATTAAATTAGTATCATTATTCATCACTTCAGCCTATCACAGTCCTCTGCTAGACATAGGCTTCCACAAGTTCGCGTCAAAAATGGCGTGAACTCGTGTGTTTCCCATAGTCACCACGCTGGGCCAGGCGAGTTGGTGACCGCAGGGCTGGATTTGTCGCACCAAAGACGCTGCTGCCCGTCTTCGGCCTATCATTTCAAAGCCAGCAATTGGATGGTTATCCCGCCATCGGTCGGCTTTTTAAGTTCCAAGGTGGTAGGGGAACAGGGAACTGTGTTATCCCTTAGTCGCCTCTTACGACACCCATGGGAAGAGAGAGGGTGGCTATATTCTTTACTGCCGCAACCACACAGCAAATTGTATCATCATCATGATACCTACAATTTGATCATGAATTCATGATCATGCAGTATCATTATTAACAACAGGAAATTTGATAATAATCTGCCAAGTCATAAACAATTTTTTATCTAACTTTGAAAAGTTTTAGTTTATTACTAGGTACGTTATATTTTTAGTAAGTGAAGTCTGGAACTTACCTACCTATACCTACACGCAGTGGCGGCCTTAGGGAGGGCGAACGGGGCAATCGCCCGGAGCCTCGCTCTTGCAGGGGCCTCGCGCAACAACCCAAGCTTTAAAATAATATAGATTTTTATCTATATTTTTTTATTTAAATTATTAAAACATATTTGAGGACTTTGATGACACAAGATCGGCTTTCACTCCTGCTATCCTTTCAGTCGAAAATGACGTAGCTCTTACGTTAGATTATTGTGCTTTATTTAAAGATTTTAGTCTTATGAAAAGCAGAATAGTCTAGTCCAGTGTTCCGCAAACTTTTTGTGTTCAAGGTACACCTAGGAAGAGAAAAATATTTTGGAGGTGCACCACAAATGAAAAACCATTTTTTAAGTAACATTAACCAACATTTATTTATTAATCATCGAAACAATATTTATTATAAATTAACAAACGTAAACTTTATTTTTCCGAGGCACACCAATAAACGACCACGGTACACCAGTGTGCCGCGGTACACCCTTTGCGGAACACTGGTCTAGTCGACAAGTTGAAAACGGTTGAAAATAGAGATATACTGCTCCTAAAATTATGTGTGATAGCTCGTTGGATTTCGGAATGATGTCTAGAAAAAAATGCTCTAAAAGCGTGTAAAAAAAGGAAAAAAATGGCACACATAATATTTTAAGAGCAGTACCTATGTCTATTTTCGACCATTTTCAACTTGCCGCCCGGAGCCTCGCAATGGGTAAGGCCGCCTCTGCCTACACGACGAGTGGAGCCAAGTTGGAACCGCGTAAGTAGACATTGTATTGTTTTTCTTTACAAACTTTATTGTACGATGCTTGTTTCGGTTAGCTGAAACGACAGTATCGAAATGTCAAAAACGCCAAACACTAGAACTTTATCTATTATAATAAGTAATAACATTAGATAAAAGTAAAAACTTTAGTAAATTATGAACTTTACGATTAGGAACAAACAGGTAGGTACACTAATTGTAAGGAACAATTTGTCGGTCACAGCACTGGTTTGTGGCTGTTGCGCCGGCGGCGGTTGCCGGTTCGAACCCCGCACATGACAAACATTTGTTATACAGATGTTTGCCGTGGTCTGGGTGTTTGTACAGTCCTTGTGGGTCTCCCCACCGTTTTTGTTCTTATCATGTACACCTGATAGCGATCGTTACTCATAGTAGGGAATATATCCGCCAACCCGCATTGGAGCAGAGTGGTGGATTAAGCTTTGATCCTTCTACATGGAGCCTAACAGTGGAATGTTACAGGCTGAATGCGAATATTTTATAATTAACTAGCTTCTACCCGCGTGGAATTGGAACGATTCTGTCATACATGATTTTTGCGAAACTAACTGTTTACGCTGCGCACGCAGCGGAAGCTCTCAAAAGGAAAAAGAAAACCCCAATTTTGAAACATTCTTCATTGGTGCTCCGCTCCTATTGGTTTTAGCGTCATGAAACTACATGGGAAAAGAGGCCTATGCCCAACAGTGGGATATTACAGGCTGAAGCGTTATATATTATCATCATCTGCATCTTCACATCACTTCACATCAGCATTCAACATTCCGCAAACCTTGAAAACAAGTCTTCGAACAATGCGTCCTGTCTGTGTTAACATACGGAACCGAGAGTCGAGACGTGGACACTGACGAAGCGACTGGTCCACAAGTTTAAAGTCGCTCAACGTGCAATGGATCGGGCTATGCTTAGGGTTTCTCTCAAAGATAGAATTATATATTACTAGCGGCCGCCCGCGACTTCGTACGCGTAGAGTTAGTTATTTTCAAAACATTTTTAATTACATTATATTCGAAAAAGCTAAATACCAATGAAAGGAAAAAATAAAAGAAAGATAAAAACAATAGCTAGAAGAATTTTTAGAATCAATGAAATCGATGGATATTATTTTTCATTGGACTTTCATACAAACTCCCATCCCCTGTTTCAACCCCAAAAGGGGGTTGATTTCTAAAAATACATTATTAGTACACCTCAAGACCATCTATAAAGCATAGATTTTAAATTTTAAGTCTCTTACTTCAAAAAAATAGGACTTTTTTACAAACTTCCAACCCCCATTTTACCCCCTTAGGGGTGGAGTTTCTTAAAACCCGTTCTTAGCGGATGTCTACTCCCTATAAGAAACCTACCTGCCAAATTTCAAGTTTATAGGTGTAAGTTTCATTGGACTTTCATACAAACTTCCAACCCCCGTTTTACCCCCTTAGGGGTCGAGTTTCATAAAACCCGTTCTTAGCGGATGTCTTCGCCCTATAAGGAACCTACCTGCCAAATTTCAAGTTTTTAGGTGTTATAGTTTCAGAGATTTCGTGATGAGTGAGTGACCTTTCGCTTTTATATATATTATAGATATAGATAGATTAAAAAATTACTTCCGACAAATTTGTTATTTACATACATATTTACAACATTTTACAAGATTAACAACAAATGTGCAAAAGCTGAATTGATAACTTACAGGGATTTCTTAGATCATGAGTAGAGGATATTTATTTACTAACACAAAGCAGTTGGCGCTCAAGTAATTTAATCTTAGTAGACATTAACAACGGAATTACAATAAACTCCGGTAAACTTCTTATAGGAAATAGTTAATATTTCAACAGGCAAACATTGTTTGATTGCGGTTTATATTTTAAGGAACAAGAACTGTGGTTGAAGATTATAATATTAAAATGAAACAATATAAATATATTGAGTACTTTTATTAAAATATTTACACTACATACTGACTTAATTGGATATTATTATTAATATACAGAAAAGTTTTCTTACAATGTCACTTTGATATTATACCGAGTGTGATTTAAAACAGTCTAAATGAAAGACAAAATATAAAAAAATATTTTTTATTATTATTTGTAAAACTTTTAAGACGTTATTTTTATCGAATACTAGCTGACCCCGCAAACGTTGCTTTGTCATATATGTTATTAACCCCCTTAATCCCCCACCCCCCCCCCTGTATTACATGCCTGTATTACAACTTGGTTTGAAAATTTAATACTTAACTTTAAATTTAACGAGCAATGTTTACAACATTTTTATATGAGAACTCTTCATAATTAAAAGTGTAATGAGACAATCACATTTACTTTAACATGATTTTAATTTCTTCTAAAAATAAATCCATTATTGCCAAACTTTTATATTTACATTCATTTGTCAAAAATGTCAATTTATTTAACAGGGTTACCAACATAATATAAAAAAATTTAAAACGTTTAACTTTTGTTTTTCTTTTAAATATTAATTTCAAGCTATTTGATAACACGTAGGCTACTTAGTAACGACTTGTACTAAATAATACTATACTAGTAGGATTTCATGCAGGATTACCAATGTTATATTAAAACAACATTTATTTTAAAAGAGTCACTACAGAGGTTTTTGCCGATTCATCTCTGCAGAATCTACACTCCGAATCGGTGGTAGCTTCACTTTTAACGATAATAATTAAAATTTTAATTTGTAAAACGACGGTTCGGTGCTGGTGAAGCCTATTTGAATAAGGTTATTTTTGATTTTGATTTTATTAATTAACAGCAGGTATAGTATACTAGTACTAGTGGTAGTACTTTAAGCCCTAGGCGTCAATTACACAGCGATAAGATGGTAATCCGTTGGTCTGTGTGTAATATAACACTAGTAGAGTCGCTCGGCTTGGCTCGGACCGTTTTGTGCGGCATACTCTGCCATACGACGTTCAAGCTCAGGCCGGAAATGTCTTATGAGACCCTGGACTGGCCAAGCGGCACCATCACCCAAAGCGCAGATAGTATGCCCTGTAACATAACATCGTATTAACATCAAAGTTGTTTTATCTAAATATAATACACATTTAACAAGCTGACCCTGCAAACGTTGTTCTGCCATACAGATAGAGACACCTTTATCATATATGTATAGTTATGTAAAACATAGCCTGCGACCTATTTTTCAGACCAAACAAATATACACGATAAATTTCATAAAAATCGGTCAAGCCGTTTAGGAGGAGTTCGGTGATAAACTCAGTGACACGAAATTTTTATATATTAGATTAATATTTCAGTTATCATCTATCATTCTATCCTTAGGGGCCATACATAAATTACGTCACACGAATTTCTCGATTTATTGACCCCTCCCGGCTCCCCCGTTCTTCTCACAGATGGTCACATTTATGAGACCCCCTCCCTACCTAGTGAGACGTCACATATTTTGCAATTTTCCATGAGCAAACTGATGACAGTTTCAACATTATTTTTATGTTAATTTTAATAAAAGTCAATTCGCTAACAAAACAAATAAAACTTTAATTTTTTAAGTTAGTAATTGATACGTAGTTGAAATATCATGTTTTTGTACTTACGTTTTGATATTACTATGTATTTGGAAATGTTACGTCACAAAATTTTGGACCCCCCCCCCCCTACCCCTTGTCACACAATGTCACACTTCGTCGACCCCCTACCCCCCTCTTAACGTGTGACGTAATTTATGGATGGTCCCTTATAAACTTTTAGTTCATAATAATTAAGACTATTAAATTGCATTTTTAAATCAAGAGTTTCACACTCAACAACAATTTTAAAACAAATATGTTGTTTATACATGCACTTAAAAATCACTTAAATTTTATACAAAATATCAAACAAATTATGAAATTAAATAAAATCAGACTAGAGAACACAGTCATCACAATAATAATAAATAGTTATTGTAATAACTATTTATTAATTATTATTATGAAGTAATTTATTATAGTATTGAAGACAATGTCAAATACTGTTCGTAGGAATATTATAAATAATTTAAAATGAAAAAAATTATTAATTTAAAATGTTAACCTTCAATTTGTTTAGAGATCTCCCACAGCATGTCAATTTCCTTAGGCGATGCGTTGCCATCGACGAATCTAAAATCATGACAATATTTTATGCATATAATATAATTATATACTATTTAGCATAGCATGCTGGGCTAGAAATTTCTGGACAATAATAATTTTTTGCATTAAAATTCTGGTATTGGAATTATAAAATTTACTAACAACAAAAAAATAATTTGTCAGTCAGTTAGTCAGTCAGTCAATTAGCTTATTGCAGTCCACTGCTAGACTAGACATAGGCCTCCCCAAGTTCGCGCCAATATTTTGTAGGTACATTGATTAATACATTTCAAAATTTTTGTCAAATCAAATTAGTTTACTACGGATCTATTCTACTCACAATATATGTTCAGAGAAATACAAACTTATTTTACTGCATATTAATTATAAAACATTCACATTCAGATTATTACACACAGGTCTCTTTCTCCATGTATGAGAAGGGTCGGAGCTTGATCCACCAGGCTGCTCCACTGCGGGTTGGCAGATATGTTCCCTACTATGAGAAACTATCGCTATCAGGTATTTATGATAACAACCGGGACCGAGACCCACAAGGACAGACACACAAACCGGAACTGTTTATAAAACGTTACCTGTATATAATCTTGTTCATCCACGAGACACCCTCCCGGCAAGGCGTACACTGACCACACGACTCGTGCTTGTAAAACATAATGAGACGAGCGATCGCCTTCACTATGTCAGTAGACTTATCCATGACTATGATGGCCGCTGTGCCTAGAGACGTTTGAGCGGCAACCAGACCATCAAAATCCATAAGAACTGTTTCACAGACACTGAAATTGATATAAGTTTATAATTAATCATCATTAGATTACTTAAAGTAATTCTTGGCTAAAATTGTTATTACAACCCAGGAAAAATTTAATTTAAATGTATGAAATTAGTTATTAAAATTATGTAAAATTTGTAGGATTGTTTGTTGGAGACGTTTTTCACTAACATAGAAAGCTATATTATTTCTTAGTGTTTTAGGCAATATTTCATTTAATCACTAACGTGATGAGCATTATAACCCATGTTGGGTTATGACACCACTGGGCAGGAACAGAATCACATAATAGTAGTTTATGCAACTGTCATATAATGAAGGGTATTAAAACACGAGTGTGAGTTTATGAAACGAGCGCAGCGAGTTTCATAATAGTAACGAGTGTTTTAATACCCGTGTTATATGCAGTTGCATACACTACTTTATCTTCACTAATGCAATTAATTTATTAAATTAAATTCACGCGTACGTATATTGTCAGTGATTTTGCCGCCATTAAAATGTAACCAATCAACCGCGGCGTGCGCTCGCTGGAGGCGGCGCTGGCGGGCGCGCGGCGCGCGTGCACGTGCAGGCGCTGGCCGCGGCGCGCGCCCGTCGCCTTGGACGCGGTGTTATAATGAGATTTTACGATATCGATGTGGATATTATACCATCATGTGAAATTGCTTAAATTGAGTGTTTTGTTGTCTGTGCTATAACAGTAGTAATTATAAGTCAAGTATTGGAAACATAAGTAGAATGTTACAACATTAGTGTAGATAAAATAATTTATTTCATTACAAATATTTAAATGGATGGATGGTTGTCAGTGTCATTAATAAAATTAAATTACATTTTGTTTCTTTTATAACTTTTTCAGTGCTGTGTACTGTCCCTTATAAATAAATAAATAAATAAAAAATTCATAAAGGCGGTCACAGGAAAATGAAATTAACATAAAAAAACTACTAACTCCTTAGGGATGAGCGGAGTTGAAGATCCCCCAGGGATGATAGCCAGCAAGTTATCCCAGCCCCCTGTGACTCCACCAGCGTGTCTCTCTATCAGCTCCTTGAGGGGGATGCTCATCTCCTCCTCCACGGTGCAGGGGGTGTTCACGTGCCCCGAGATGTTGAATAACTTGGTACCGCTGTTACGTGGACGACCGAACGATGCAAACCACTTGCCACCACGACGGCAGATTGTCTGTAATTTTATTTATATTGATGATTTAATTTAATAGTAATTAAAACATTTGAGCGTATCTATAAATATATAAAAATGAATCCCTATTTGACTTGATAACGCCATAACTAGAGAATCACTACCGATTTTATTCATTTTTTTTTTAATTTTCTAACACTTCAGATGCTTCTTATAGAATGAAAATTTGAAAATTTTAGAAAAAATTAGCAACGTCCACACAGGAGAAGCTGTGGGCTGTTGTATATTATAATAATAACATAAATAGTAACTGGAATTATACCATTATTTCTTAATTTTACTTTAGTTTAAAATAATGTTGTAATATATTCATAGTAGGCGAGTTATAAATGTTTGTTTTTTCTCTTCATTTTTAATTATTAGTTTTTAATTACATTTATGACACAATAAAGTTAATTACCACAAAACAATATAATATCAATTAACTTACAGGTGCAACTGCTATAGTCTCTACATTGTTGACGGTAGTGGGGCATCCAAATAGACCAACATCAGCGGGGAATGGAGGCTTTAGTCGTGGCTTTCCCTGCTTGCCTTCAATGGACTCGATGAGAGCGGTTTCCTCTCCACAGATATAAGCACCGGCCCCACGGTGGACGAAAACATCAAAGTCGTAGCCTGAACCACAGGCGTTTTTACCAATCAAACCCGCTTGGTAAGCCTGAAATAAAGATAATATATATAATCAATATTACAATTACATAGGTACGGTGACTAGACAGTAAAGCAAATTATCTAGCCATAATTGCAGTCAACGCTCAGTTGACAAGAAATGCAAACTAATTAGTCATTTATTATTTTTCATCACTACTTGATATATTCTATGACATAATAGTTTCAAAAACATAAAGGTACAGATTCTTATTTAATTTTTCTTTTAAAATTTCACGTTTTTTAATTCAAATAATACAATAATAGTATAATTTCTATGCCCTATCCTATACTCAAAGTTTGTTCGGAAGAAATTGCTTTTTTAGCGATAAAACCGCCTTTGTACATCTTCCTCTAATTGTACTACTTTATTACTTATTTTTATAAATAATACTTACTTCAGCAATTGCTACTTGCAGATTACTGGCTTCATTGTAAAACTCTCCTCTGATATAAATGTAGGCCGCTTGAGCGCCCATAGCCTTTCCAGCAATCAAACAACCCTCGACTAGCTTGTGAGGGTCATGACGCATTATCTCCCTATCTTTGCAAGTACCTGGCTCTCCTTCGTCAGCATTTACTACTAAGTATTTAGGTCTACCATCAGAAGGTTTGTTCATGAACGACCACTTCATACCGGTTGGAAAACCGGCACCTCCACGACCACGGAGCCCAGATGTTTTGAGTTCATCTATGTTATAAGAAATATTTATTGTTTAAGAAATTGATGAATGTTAATATTAACAGGTCACATTGTCATACACAACATTCAATTGTCCAAAGTCATAGTGATTTGAAATTTTGAAAAAGCATTTTTCATATTCTTTTACTGAGTATTGAAACTAGTTTAATTACTTTCCAATCAAGTTTAGTAGAATATAAATTCCTTAAAAACATTTTTAATTTTATCCTTTTAAAAAAAAAAAAATAGCCTATCATAGGTAAAATGGTAAGGTGAAGGTAATTGTGGATGGAAAGAATACACATTATTTACAGTACATACAATATTTACAATATGAATGAACAGTTTTGAAATTTACCTCTTGAATTTATTTCTATAACAGATTACAAAATAATGCATATTGATCTAAGCATACAATAAAACTGTTACTGGTTTGTATCTGTACTTAAGATATACTTCAGGAAAAAATGCATAAAAGGTCTTCATAGGCCCAATAGAAGCCAAGTATTTCTTTTAGAATTTTTGTCTATCTGTCTTTGATTGTCTGCACATTACGAAAAAATTACTGAATGACATTTGATGAGACTTTTGCAGTTGTATTGCTGGAGGTCTCACTTAAAAACTAGTGCCTATTTCATCTTAATACGCTGCTTAGAAACTAAGATAATTATTTACAATATTTCACACTAATGGATTTAAATTTACGGGCACAGCAAATAAAAAATAGAACATTTTTCAAACTACAAATGTTAATAGGACATACTATAGGAATCATATAAGGCAAATAATTATAAAAAAAAATAGTTTTTAAAATACACTATTATTTATATTTTAGAAGTCTTACTACATAATTGGTGTTAAGCTATGTTTCCTGCTTAATTTAAGAATACTTTTTTTTTATTTTTCTTATTAAATCAACTAATTAACGATTGCACAATATATTTTTAGATTAATACACAATAATAGACTAATAACACAAATTAATAAATTTAAGTACGTACTGACAATCCAGTCTGTTCCTTTGAGCATGATTTCCTTGGTCAAATACCAGTCTCCGCGACGTAGGGCTCCTTTAAGTCGCCAATCATGTCGCCCATACAAATTCGTGAAAATCCTGTCACTATCCGCAAGTGGTCCAAATTTCGTTTTGGTGCTTTCAGTCTGTTGGAAACGTACTGAACCATTGTTGATAGTAGCCAAAGGTCCGATTATGCCTGTAAAAATTTGTCAAAATTATGTAAGCTCATGTCTACGCCGCAATTACTAAACTCAAACACGGTGTTTCTACATATAAAACCCTTGTCATATTTTCACAACATGTTTGAGATATATTATATTATGTATTCACCTAAATGGCTCTTAGACCCTTGAATAATCCTCGCCAGCGCACCAGCCATTTTTATTATTTTCTAATTTTCTTACTCAGAAATCAGAATCGAAACCTTCATATGTCAATTACTATTTGCCAAATTTTAATTGTCAATGTCACTATCTGTAATGGTGGCTCCACACATTCTATTTAATGATATTCTATCTATGGGCATTTCTCTGTAAGCTCGTACAGGTCCCATACATATGCTGTCCTGGCAATTCTTTTTGCCATTTGCCAAAAAACCGTGTCCTATTTCGAAGAAAATGAACTACTATTTTAGTTAGATAAGGAGGCCCACTGAATTTATACGTAATTTGCGAGTTATTAGCGATTTTCCAATAAAATCATGACAGAGGACTGTTTGAGGCATCAGGGGACTGTTTTGAACGTGATACTGTGGGCTGTTAAGTGAGTAAGTGTGCACTTAAAAAAAATTGAACATTAATCAAACATTTATTGTTTTTATGACATATTTTCGCATCAATAATCAACAATAAAAAAGAGTTTCTTTATAAAAAAAGAAGACAAAATATAATATTCACATGAAAAATTTAAAGATGGAATTTCGTAGGTAAATTACTACGGTATGCAGGCACAGTTGTGCTCAAGATCCACCAAAATGAAAGGCCTGTATTTCTTCTGTTTATTTAGTGCAATAATTTTCTCTAAAATCTACATAAATCAGGATTTCACCATCTTGTAGGTTTGACTTCAAAGCATTCATGGCTTTATATTGGTGAGCAATATTTCGCTGGTGATCCAAACATTTGTGTAAATCTTTCCGTAAATGTGTTATGAGCTGTCTTGGATGTACTTCAAATATTTTTTTCAAATATTTAGTCACCAGTCGGGGCTTTTTAGTCTTAAAATCTTGGATTTGTTGCCTTTCGGAACCCATACGCCGATACGGCTATTACTATCTTTATATCTATCTATTCTTTAGTCGCTTTGTGGCTTCTTTTTTTCTTTGGTATAGACTGGTATTAGAGACTGCTGGGCTTGGAACTGGAGATATTTGAACTTGAATTGGAGTGGCGGGTCTTGTAGGCGGAGTATCTGCTTCTGGATCTGATAACGGCGTATTTTCTCGTACAAACGTATTAGTGACGCTTTTCAGTCTTAGTCTTTTAACTCTGTATACAGTACAATGTTCCACTTCTTTAAGGCAGCTCTGTGCTCACGAGGTGTCATGTCCTTTACTAATTTTCGCACCCCTTTTTCTTTCTTCTTTTGGTACTTCAACTTCTCCCTTTCTCTCATTTGTTCTCTCTTTTCAGGGTCATTT
The DNA here is from genome assembly GCA_905220545.2 of Melitaea athalia. Classification (NCBI taxonomy): domain Eukaryota; kingdom Metazoa; phylum Arthropoda; class Insecta; order Lepidoptera; family Nymphalidae; genus Melitaea; species Melitaea athalia. The sequence goes on from HG992179.1 coordinate 5,208,249, forward strand.
ATTTCTTCTTCGATATCGTAGTCGCTCTGCTTGTCTCTTTTTCTGTAGTAATTCCTCTCGTGATAACTTTTTCTTTTTAGCAGCCATATGTATATGTGTTAGACAGGCCTGTGTAAAATAATATAAGTTTATAAAAGAAAATAATGTGAGGCAATGATACTTTGATGATTCTCACATTAATAAAATAGACTAGAGGACAAATTTACACAAACAATACATAAAAACAATAACCAATACGCAAAATACACAGTCAGCTCTGAACTTTCAGGCAGAGGACTGTTGCCAGGGGACTGTGTATTTAGGTTAGATTTCACAATGTTTACAAAACTGATGTAAAATAGTTTTTTAAGAACCTACCAATAAATTTAGGCATAAATATTAAAACAAAAAACTATATAGCGATAATTTAAGTGATTAACATTTAAATATTATTACTTACCAGAGGACTGTGTGTGGTAGCGGATCAAACGCGTGTTCACCTTACAAATGACGCCTTGACACTAAACAAAATGTCGTCTCATCGCCGCATTCGGCAAAGTTGCGAAGTTTACAATAATTGCTTTTCGTTTCTCACTAAAAAAACGTTTGTAAATATTCTATTTTTTTTATTTTGGCTTTAAAATTTTGATAGGGGACTGTATGAAAATTCTAGGGACAAACTTTACAGGTGTTTACTAATACAATAAAATTTGTAACGAGACCTTGTTTTACGAAAATAATATTAATTTTGTTACCTATTTTTCTTATTATATTAACTGCCAAATGTATGTAGTTTCAATAACTTTTTCGTAAATCTCGTTTCTAGGTGGGAATACAGTGATGGTGACAGCCAGGGGACTGTACTTTTAGCGCTTCTATCGTGTCTAGAAATAAAATTAAAATAGTTATGGTTCTAAAAACAATAGGCCCGTAAAGTTTCGGGGTTAAAGTTTCATTAGAAGTGATTTTTTTTTTAAATAATGAAATTACTCTTTGAAAAAATCGGTCGGGACAGCCGATTACGAGATTACAGAGAATCGCCCCTATATTTTTTATTTTACCTACCAATAACCATTATGCGAAGCCGTGAGCGAAAGGCTAATCTAATTCAAAAATAAAACACTAGGCCTAGTACTTTCGTGCGCGATGCGACCCATGCGCAAACTTACTCCCTCCAGTTTCTTTCAGCGTTCTTTTTAGATGACGCGAGTTATACACACTGGCGGATCCAGGGGGGAGGTCACGGGGGTCATGACCCCCCTGGGCTGTGTCCAGGACCTAGGTGGACCACTAATTAAAATTGTTAAACAAGATTTTTGTCACAATATAGGTATGTTTAAGTACATCACCCACATAGATTAATAAAATACCTACTTTTTACCTGTATCTATCATTATAAAAATTAAATTATAACTTCTTTTTACTTGACCACGACTATGTGACCCCCTGGTGCCTTGACCGTGAAAGTGACCCCCCTGGGGCCAAAGCTGGATCCGCCCTTGGTTATACACCTGATAGCGATCGTTACTCATAGTAGGGAATATATCTGCCAGCCCGCATTGGAGCAGCGTGGTGGATTAAGCTCTGATCCTTCTCCTACATAGAGGAAGAGGCCTATGCCCAACAGTGGGATCTCCCTCCAGTTTCTTTCAGCGTTCTTTTTAGATGGCGCGAGTTATAAAAAACGTCATTAACTGACATTAACAAATTGTGATTAACATAGCGAATCTTGGTGGCGACAAGGACGACAAGTATCGCCAGTGGGCAGTGGCGAAACTTGTCTATTCGTTACCTATTAAAATGATATTTTTTTGTCTTTGGTATCTCATAAGCTCATAACTATACCCCGTCCGGCGACTAATGATCTTTTTGGCACTTCAAGAAATTTTGACATTAGTGACTGCCTCACACGTTATTTATTCGATTCGAAATAATAATCGATTTTATTTAAGAAGAACTTTCAATCGATTTAATTAAATACATTTAGTTTAAAAATATTATTTATTTATGCGTTTATTAGTTTTTTTAATTATAAATGAAATATATAAATAATAAATAAATGAATTAACAGAGTTATTGCTCTATATTCTTGGTTTGCAATTAAATTTCAAGATTTCGACTTAATTCCTTGCAAGTAATCAATCTTGGGGTCATAGATACTATTTTTATTTCCTTTTTTGTATTAAATTTGTAGAAACAATAATCACATGACGTAAAATTATTTTTACCATATGATCGATTTATTATCGATTTATTATTTCAAGAACTGTTTCATAGTCTGTGGTTGTTTGTTATGCACAGGGTACTTCACTCAATCAATCAAATCGTCAATAAAGTATGACATTACAGTAGAATTTTAGTACGTTATTCCGAAAAAAAAAAACAATGTAATTTATAGGCGTGGGCTGTCAAAAAGATCATTAGTCGCCGGACGGGGTATAGGTACGTATTTTATTATGAACTGTGAAGTGTGAATTGTGATTATGAAACTCTTTAGTCTTTCTCTTTGCTCATAACATTATCAGCTGTTTGACAACTTGTAAATTTTAAATTTTTAATCCAAATAAATAAATAATTAAATACCTTACTTAAAATACATACCGTTACGTACGTATTTTTTATATTATCTTATTTATCAGTGTTTTCTAATCTCTGCTTACGTGAGTTTTTAATTATTGAAACATGTTCATAAATATGATTTTAGTATAACTGTATAATATAAACGTATATCGTAACAGGCAGTCCAATAGGCTATCTATAATTTTTAAATGTATTACTGTTAGTTACTAGTCTTTTATGTGATAAGAAACCTTTTTAACTTTATATTTTATTTGTAGTAATAATGGCAGCTGTGATACCGGCGGTGACAAAATTATCAAGCCGAATAATAAGAATTCTTGGCTGTAACCCTGGTCCTATGACTCTGCAAGGTACCAACACTTATTTAATTGGGACCGGAAAGAAGTATGTACGACAACCACCTTAATTCAATATCTCAGCCTCTAAATTAAATTACCAAGACCCATAACTTTAAACGTAGTAGTTTTGTAGTTAAATCTGTTAAAATTTAAACAGATCTAACTTTGTATATGAATCAAATTCTATTGGAAAAATTCACCATTAACTCATTGAGTTACCTTTGTTGTAATATTTGTTATTACTGTTTATTTTATATACTTTTAACTTCCCTTACATATGTATTTAAATTAATTATAATTTAAGTTCGTAATTTTTCTTTTCAGTCGGATTTTGCTAGATACTGGTGACAAAGATGTGTCAGAATATCAGAAGAACCTCTCAGAAGTGGTAAAAGCAGAACAAATTAACATAGAACATATTGTAGTGACACATTGGCATCATGACCATATTGGTGGGGTAGAGAACTTGTATGGAACTATTGCAAGTTAGTAAATATAAGCTGTTCTTTTATTATATTTTCCTCAAAAAAAAAGGAGAAGGTCCTCTTGAAGAACGGGCCATTTTCTGCAACTCGGCGTCTTTGTGTGTATTTTTTTTTTTGTGTTACCTCATTTTATACTGGGTATTACCGATTTTGATCATTCTTTTTTTTTAATCAAAAGCTAGTGCTTGTAATGTGTTCTGATTTAAATTTAGTTGAGATCTGAGAGTACTTTCTTGAGTTATCCCTAATAATGCGTATTTAATTGACTGTTTTATCGATCCTATGTTGTATTACTAGTTGATGTAACTAAAGTAGGTTTTTTTTTTCGTTTCCAAGCAAACGCAATTATGAGAATTTTATTGTTTTTTTTTTAAATAGTAATTGTGTGTAAACAAATTAATATAATATATATACTAAATAATTTCAGAACAACCTACAATTTGGAAATACAGAAGAGACGCCAGTGATGCCCCAGATAATGAACTACCAAGTAATTTGCCTATGAATTGGTTGACTGATGGCCAAGAGATCAAAGTCCAAGGCGCTACAGTAAAAATCCACCATACACCAGGACACACTACCGATCATGTGGTCCTTACTTTAATAGAAGAAAATATTTTATTTAGCGGTGATTGTATATTGGGCGAGGGGACAGCGGTGTTTGAAGATTTATATACTTATATGAAAAGTTTAAATAGGATATTGGAATTGAAACCAAATGTTATATATCCGGGACATGGCAACATTATTGAAGTGAGTTATTTTTTTAATCTTTTGTTTATACTGCAATAGTGCCCTGTGGAAAGAACAATTAAATTAATTTTACTGAATTAGCTGTTGTATTTTCATTTTCAATTCGAAGAAAACATTTTTATCCAAAAACTTCAAAACGTAGTTAAGTAATATAGTGTATTTTTTTCCAATCAAAATAAATTGTTTAGATCTTCTTCAAAAATTAATTCAACAATAAGAAAATAATTCTAAACAAAAAGTATTTTATCATTCTTATTTATGTTACAGAATCCATCAGAGAAAATAGAATACTATATAGCTCATCGAAACCAAAGGGAGGAACAGATACTTGATGTATTAAAGAAAAATAAGGAAAAGAAGTTTAATGAAATGGATTTAGTTAAAATAATATACACAGAAACACCAGAACACTTATGGCCGGCAGCGGCATATAATGTGAGCCATCACTTGAAAAAGTTGACAAAGGAGAATAAAATTACATGCTTTAATGTAGATAATGAAAATAAGTGTCAGTATGTTGGTTCTCAGAGTAACCTATAATAAAACACATGAAAAGTGCAACTTTTTGAAACTTTAAAAGTGATTAATTATTGATTTAGAAAGTAAAGGGAAAAAGGTTATCTATGTTAATCAGTCATCATCATCATTAGTTCAGCTCAGTGCAGTCCACTGCTGGACATAGGCCTCCCCAAGTTCGCGCCAGACATCCCGGTTTTCCACAATCCGCATCCAGCCGACGCCGACAATCTTACGTAGATCGTCAATCCAACGGGCCGGAAGACGTCCCACGTTGCGTTTGCCAAAACGCGGTCTCTACTCCAGGATCCGTCTGCTCCAACGGCCATAAATGTATAATCTATACATATAATAAAATGGTAGAAAAGTCAAAACTGTACATTGAATATTTTTTTAAAAGAATACTTGGGGTGTGATCTACAATCGATACCGAAGCCAAAAATATAGTTTTTAGAATTTTTGTCTGTTTGTCTGTTTATCTGTTTGTCTGTATGTATGTCCGGGATAAACTCAAAAAGTACTGCATGGATTTACTTCAAATTTGGCACGAATATTGTTAAGAAGTCGGGTCAGAACATAGGCTATATATTATCACGCTATCACCTACGGGGAACGAGCAGTGAACCTTTATTTCTTCAAATGTATGTCCGGGATAAACTCAAAAAGTACTGCATGGATTTACTTCAAATTTGGCACGAATATTATTAAGAAGTCGGGTCAGAACATAGGCTACATATTATCACGCTATCTCCTACGGGGAACGAGCAGTGAACGCACGCAGACGACGTCGCGGGCAGCAGCTAGTATTAAATAAAAACTCCAGGATACCTGAACTAGATGTTAAAATTATTTTTTTATACATTATGTCCATTTATTTAATAAAGTATAATAATTGTTGAAGTTGAAAAAAAAAATTTTTCCACACAAAATGTAATTTATACCTAAATAAGAGAATTAAAAAGTCATAAAATTTCTACACAATTTAATCACTAAAATCCTAAAGCTAATTAAGATCAATAAAACTACAAAATTTGATTTGCACATGGATATATTTGAATACTATGATATTAAAAACCATGTTTTAATTCTGCCACGTGGCAGTTATTTCAGCTTGAACATGAAGCAACTGTATTATCTGTCTCGTCTGCTTCTCTAAGTTACAATATTTGTAACAATATAAAAAAGGGTACATTATTGTTCAAATAAAACTCACCAGCTGCCAATTATTCTGGATATAAAATCAATAATCCAAATAAAAATAATGGCTATCACTAAAAACAACCATTTAGTAACAATATGTGTGTGTGTGACATCAAATTTATTTATGAAATGATAATCGAAGCACTTCAAATCACACATTTGTAAAATAAATAAATTTTCTTGGTGTTTATCTTTTTTTTGGACGAAAAATAAACCATTATTCTTAAAAATTACGTCAAATCAGTGTAGTCTACTGACGTCATTTCTTTGCTCATCTCGTGTATGTTTTTTTTGATAACCGTAACGTTGAATGTAGTCTATAAGAACTTCCTTTGTGACTGGGTTTCTTATACTTTCAAATACCGCTGAAAAAAGACAAAAATTTAGGTAACCTTACAGTTTACTATTTTTTATAATATAAATATATTATATATTTAGATTACTATCTGCCAAGATCCAGTAGACTAGCGTGGTGGATTAAGATTCTTTCCCTACAAGGAGAAAAAAGACTGCTCAGCAGTGGGATGTTAGCAGCTGAATCAATTAATAGTTTTCTCTTAACAAAAAAGTCTCTAAAATCTAGATATTAGTTTTTTGAACTTAAAATAAATTTATTTATTTGCAGTATGAGAAATTAATTTCGCTTTCACAATAAAATTGTTACTGAGTTACAAAATAAAAAATAATTACAATATTTAATATTTAAATGAAGTACAATTTGTAATTAGTTTATACGATTCACCTTTTTATACAGGTAAGTTGGCTAATAAAAATGATCACGGAATAGTTTAATATTTATTTCAAGTACTGAATCCTCACTGATGTCGATGATATTGCGACATTGGCGCGGATATCGCTTGGTAAAGTAAGGTATAACTCCGAAGATATTGGTGTTAGAAAAAAAAGTTTGCGGAAAAAGTTGTTCATAATGAAAGGATCTACAACTTTGATAATGGGTAAAATTTAATAAAATTGAACGGTTGGGGAGAAAATGGCGAAAAATGAAAATTGGCGTGAAAAAAAAGTAAAATTTTTGCCTTTCGGAAGTAATAAATTGAAAAGTGTTGATGATTTAAAAAAAAAGTTTCAGATATAAAAGTTAGTAAATTTAATTTAAAAGAGAATAGGTTTTACAATTTTTTCCTTACGCTAACCGTTCTCTAGATATCGAATTAAACGCGTTATAATCGAAATGACCTTGAGCTGACCTTCGGAGAACCCCTCAAATTGGAATTTAAGCTCGGAACACGCCCCCCCATCGATCCATCATAATCCCCAAACTGTATAATTTAATGTTTTTTTAACCCATTTTCAGCCGTAATGAGGATCCGTAACGTTTTTAGTTGAGAATGCAGATTTATAGAACTAAGAAATCCTTAACATACAGTGCAAAAATTTTTGTTCTACGACAAAAATTGACGAAGTTATGATCAAATTACTAGCGGAGTTTACTAACCGGCCGGCGCGGAAGGCTGTGACGTCACTCGGACGTTCCATGCCAGTTAGCCCATAGTAGCGACAAGCTGCGATGGTGTTTTCATTTAAACTATCTGTCCTACAAAAAATTTGTAAGGACATAATTTGTAGCAAATTGCTTTGCCTACAAATATGTTCATATAACTTTATGTCGAAATTTAAAAATTAAAGAAGTTATAAGCAAAAAAGTGATAAAATTTCTATAAAGATTTTCTTTTTTGCTCTATAACTTTTTTTTTATACATTTCACAAAAAAATACCACTGACCAGTCTTGTAGATGGTCTTTTGAGGAAAATTTTTCTCTACAATTTTTTGAATTTCATTCATTTAAAACGCTATTACAGCGCTCCAAAGTTGACCGGGTTCGTCAATGCTCATGAGAATCCGGTCAAAACGAAATGTTTAACTTAGTTTTATGATCCGGAGTGAGTTTTATGAGTCGGAGTGATGCCACACGCATCCCGCATACACTGATCCCGCTTACATGACGACGCGTTGGCGGCTGGCGCAGCGGTCACAGCACTAGCTGTTGCGCTAGCAGTCGCGGGTTCGATCCGCGCACATGACAAAAATTTGTATTGGCCATACAGATGTTTGTCATGGTCTGGGCGTTTGTGGTTGTGTATTGTGTGTGTTTCCGGACCCCCGACACAGGAGAAAATCCTACTGGGGGCCGTTGAATGTGAAACGTTTATTATTTATTATTATTATTACTGACGTAGCGGCAGGAACGGCATAATGTTTATAACTTAATATCTTCGTAAGTAATGGTCCGATTTGGATAATTCAAAAAGAAATATATCTTTCTTATATCATAGAGAATAACGTGGATACTAGTTTTATTGAATTTGCTATAACTTTATTGATCCTCATAACCTCATTATACATATGTGTAGAAGAGACTTTTGAGTCTCAACCAGTTTCGGAAATACTAATGTTTTCCAAAAATGCGTTGACTTTTCTTAATCTTCTTCGAATGTATCTACTTAGGTAATCAAGTATCTCATAAATCATATTTTTTTAACGTGGTATTCCCAGTAGGCCTACCCCACAGAAGCTTATGCCAATGAATAAGTAAAGTTGTAGGCAAGGATTTAACAAAAAAAAATTAAGAATATATCTATATATATAAAATTGAATCGCTGAATGTGTTGCTAAGCGCAAATCTCGAGAGCAGCTGAACCGATTTCGCTAATTATTTTTTTTATAATATTCCTTGAAGTACGAGGATGGTTCTTGGAGAGAAAATTTTAAAAAAATTCTTGAAAAAGTCTAAAAATAAAAAATTTCTATATTCCCATACATTCTTCGTAATAATAACTAAAAGACAATTTGAACTTTAATACCATACCATAAAGTTTAAGTATTAGTGGAGGGGTTTCGGCAAGGATAAGTATTAATTAAAGAATCGACTGTTAGGCGGTACAAAGTTCGCCGGGTCAGCTAGTTTACAATAAAAAAAGGATCATAATCTAAGTTAAGCATTTCGTTTTGACCGGATTCTCATGAGCATTGACGAACCCGGTCAACTTTGGAGCGCTGTAACAGCGTTTTAAATGAATGAAATTCAAAAAATTGTAGAGAAAAATTTCCTCAAAAAACCATCTACAAGACTGGTCAGAGGTATTTTTTTGTGAAATGTATGAAAAAAAAAGTTATAGAGCAAAAAAGAAAATCTTTATAGAAATTTTATCACTTTTTTGCTTATAACTTCTTTAATTTTTAAATTTCGGCAAAAAGTTATATGAACATATTTGTAGGCAAAGCAATTTGCTACAAATTATGTCCTTACAAATTTTTTGTAGGACAGATAGTTTAAATGAAAACACCATCGCAGCTTGTCGCTACTATGGGCTAACTGGCATGGAACGTCCGAGTGACGTCACACGCATCCCGCGTACACTGACGTAGCGGCAGGAACGGCATAATGTTTATAACTTAATATCTTCGTAAGTAATGGTCCGATTTGGATAATTCAAAAAGAAATATCATTCTTATGTCATAGAGAATAACGTGGATACTAGTTCTATTGAATTTGCTAGAACTTTACTGATCCTCATTTGACTGGACCATACGTCGTTACGTCGTACGGTCGTTAACCTAAATTCGATTTTTGAAGTTAAACTTCTTCACGCACGCTTGACTTGGGGAGTAAGCTGGTGGATGGGTTACGAAAGCGTTACGAAAAGTGTGATCGGGCGAGGCGAACGCAACTTGAGAGGGAGATATAAGTTGGTGATGTGGTCTAAAGTACACTTATTTTTTTAAAACTGCTTTCTTTTCTTTAATTTCCTTTTACTTTTATCTAGAGATCATTTCCTGTATACACATAACGCCTTTTTATATATATATATATATATATATATATATATATATATATATATATATATATATATATATATATATAGGTCAGTTTCAGGTTTATTATAGATCAAGTATTTAGATATAAGTGTATATAAAACAAATATAGTACCGTTGGCAGTATCCACGCTGTTAGGAAAGGATTTATCAGTACGCTCTCTCATGAAAACCCACTGATTTTTCTCATACTTGCACTCTATTATCTTCCCGTGTAGATTTTTTATGGTAGAGTCTACTTTTATTTCACCATATGGACGATCCAGCTTTCCGACATAAAGATAGCCCACTTTTTTCTGTACCATTCTGAAAAATATTTAATTTATTCCATTAGTACTTTAGTTTATATTCAAATTAAGTAAATGTAAGAATAATGTGAACTAATGCCAATAACTTAAGAAAAATTTGTGAAATAAATAAAGGATTGAAGAGGTTTATCTGTAGAAACAGATACAGCATATAAACTATAATACAAATATTTTGAGTTAGATTAAAAGTTAAAGCATTTTTATTACTTATAATTTTTTTATTTATCTTTTACAGTATTTACCTACTAAAAGTAGGAGGTTCTCAATTCGACTGTTTTTTATTTATTTATTTGTGTTACCTCTTAGCTTTTTACTAGTACCTTGATCTATACTAATATTATAAAGAGGTAAAGTTTTTAACTTTGTTTTTTTGTAGGGGGTAATCTTCGCAAATACTGATCCGATCATGAAAATTCTTTCACAAACAGAAAGCTACACTGTTCAAGAGTAATATAGGCTATACTTTTTTTAACAAAAAATTCAGTGAAAAATAATAGTATATGTAAATCAAGTCGGAGATGTGCGAGCGAGATGAAAACTTTACAATATACTAGCCGACCCGCGCCCACTTCGTTGGGCGTTAATTATCTTTGTGATGCAATTATGTTGTGTAGTTCTTAGTACTGTTTTATTAGGTTCATTGTTTAGAATTCGACGTATAAAATCGTAATAATATCGTGTATTTATTATTTTAAATTACAGAACCAAATAATTATAAATAAAATGTTGCTCCAACGCCATCTATCAAAAAGCGAAAAAACTTCGTCGTCGGTAGTCTAAAATAAAATAAATAGACTAATAAATAGCGATAGATGGCGTTAGTTTCTCTGTCATTTTGATAATATATTTTAATACTTTTATTATTTACTGAATTTTTTTGTACAATTACAATAAAATATAGCCTATGTCACTCCTGAATAGTGTAGCTTTTTGTTAGTGAAAGAATTTTCATGATCGGATCAGTATTTGCGAAGATTACCCCCGATATACAAACAAAGTAATAAACTTTATCTCTTTACTAGCTGTACCCGCGACTTCGTCCGCGTGGAATTTAACAAAAAAGTTAAAAAAAGTTCGATAAAATGATCTTTGATATTCTTTGATTTCCTTTAGCATGAGCAGGCGGTCGAGCGATGCGGGGCAGAGGGGATGGACTCGCCCGCGCCGTTATAGGCATCTCAAGGAAAGAACGCTCAACGCTGGCTCGCCGAGCATTAAATGTTTCGCTGCTACTTACTTCTAACGACGATATCTCAAAAACTATTTATCTGATTAATATAGTGTAAAGAGCAATTTTAATCTGCATTAAATGCCTAAGCTAAATAAAATATTCATTTGGATAAGGATCAATACTGAACTAAAGAAAATATCTTTGAAAATAACGTAATGTTTTTAATTAAAAATTTGAACATAAAAGTGGTTATTGTAAGTCAACCCTAAGAGATAGAGATATGCTATCGCGGACTTTTTTGTAGCATTTTTATAGATTTTGAATTCGCTAGTACATTATACAACTATATCTTTGCTAGTTTACGCAGCGTTCGCGTGGAAAGCTCCCCGTTGGCGAGATTTTTTGCGACCTCTTCAACATTTATCGCCGTATTTCTGCTAATTTACATTAAAACATAATAAATTATATACCTAAACCTTCCTCAAGAATCACTCTTTCTATTGTTGAAAATCGTATAAAAATCCGTTGCGTAGTTTTCGAATTTATCGCGTTCAGACAGACAGGAGGACAGACAGACAGGAGGACAGAAAGACGCGGCCGGGGGACTTATTTTTATAATAAGTATAGATAATATTAGTATAGATTATTATTTAAGTCATAAAAATAATTTAATTAACGCCCAACGAAGAAGGCACGAGTCGGCTAGTACCTTATATTTTGATCATTCTTTTTTATTTAAAAGCTGTTGCTTGTCATGTGGTCCCATTTAAATTTGAGCTAGATTTGATGAGTAGTATTTGAGTTATCCCTTATTTATTGTACTATAATTGACATGCATTTTTTTTTTAAATATAGGACTCGGGCTTTAGTCGACTTTACTTAACACGCAGCTGTATGTGTGTATAGACTAGTACATAGCTTTAACTGTGTGCTTATCACTAAATTTTGCAAGTATAGAAATAAAACTTGATATACTCAACATAAATTTTCGTACCAAATAAATATGTATACCTGGTATCTCCTCTACAAATAATTATACCTCTTCTGAAGCACAAACATTAATTGTATCTTTACTTGATGAATGTATGTCTAGACAGTGTACAGTTGAACAAAAATTTACCCAAGTCTGGTGTCCTTGACGATTTCCAACTTGAAGTCTATGCTGTTCATATCACTCGGTTTCCACTTTAGAACATTGGGGCAGGGACCAGCGACATATGGCTAAAATAGATGTGCATAACTAATATGAATAATATGTACGAGATGGCGACAGGGGAGGGCTTTAAATTAGTACTGTGTATAATATTTCTGTCCTTACGCCGAGTCAGTAATTCTTTCTATGGACAATGTATACGCTTATACAACAGGCTCCCAGAAAACGTTCAAAAAGCTTCTATAGCCAAATTAAAAAAAAAATTGTGAATGAACGTTTGTGTACTAAAGGATATTATTCGATTAACGATTTTATAGAAGACAGTACGCCTTGGGAATGATGTGATCGCCGCCAGGCTATTTCAACCTATAAAATAATTTTAAATTTCAATCCACTTTGGAAAAAAAAAACATGATTAAAAAAATGATATTAGTCCCGCTGAGTTTCTTTCGCCAGTTCTTCTCAGGTCAGAGGCTTTTTCTTTCCGAACTGGTACTAGACTCATGACGTTCAGTAAGAAATTGTAATAATTTTATGCTGAATAAAATATTTTGATTTGATTTGTCCAAAAAGTGTATTAACTCGACTTACACCACTGTGATGAGTGGTGTAAATCGAGTTATACCCTTTTTGAGATTTTAACGTGGCCATTATCAAATTAATAATAATAATAACGAATTTCGGTCTATTCACGTTCGTCTGCGGGCATCCATTAATTAGGTGAGCTATTTTTCGATCTGTTTAGATCCCTCAGTCCCTTTACCTGAGATTGACGCTGAATATAATAGAGATTGACGGGAAATAATAAACTGTTCAAATATACTATAGTTAATTTATTTAAATTAAATAGCCATGAGATTTATTTTAGCGGGCAAAACGAACAATCAAATATATTTTTTTAAATATCTGTAATATTTTATATATGTATTTTGAAGTTGAGGTAAGATTTTCGATTATCCCCCCTCGGTTTAAATCTATACTAATATATAAAGCTGAAGAGTTTGTTTGTTTGATTGTTTGTTTGTTTGTTTGAACGCGGTAATCTCTGGTTCTACTGGGCCGATTTGAAAAATTCTTCCAGTGTTAGATAGCCCATTTATCGAGTAAGGCTATAGGCTATGTATCATCACGCTAAGACCAACAGGAACGGAGTCCACGCCGACGAAGTCGCGCGCAGAAGCTAGTATTTTATATATGTATTTTGAAGTTGGGGTAAGATTTTCGATTATCCCCCCTCGGTTTAAATGAGATTTGGTGAGATTTCATTCGACGTCTCCCCCCCCCCCATTCTGAGCTCACGTGATTAATGGATGTCCACTCCATATGCTGTAATTACGAAAATGGTTTTTTTTTGTAGTTATGTAACTGTTAAAAAGTTCGTGAAAATAGATATTTGTCAAGTTGTACCCCTTTAGCAGTAATGAATCACTGGAATTATTCAACACTATTTTTCGCGCTTTTTAATTAAGTGCGATTGTATTGAATTTCACAATTAATTTTATCAGTTGTTATCATAAATATCTGATACCTGATAGAGATCGTTACTCATAGTAGGAATATATCCGCCAACCCGCAGTGGAGCAGCGTAGTGGATTAAGCCTCGTTTCCACTAGGGGACATTTTGTCCCGCGACATGTCGCGGGACAAAATGTCCCCTAGTGAAGACGATGCATTACCGCAACATGGGACAATTGTTCCGCGTCAGCCCCGTCTACACTAGGGAACATTTTGTCCCGCGACATGTTGGGGGACACGTCCACACACATGTTGCACAGTGTCCCGCAACATGTCCCACAGTGTGTACGTGTTTAGGGACATGTTGCTTGTTCCCGCTTCGAGATCGAAAACATTTGTTTCGCGTCAATGTCGCATGGTAGGGCTTTTGATATTTTTTAAAATATCGGATTCTCGATGTATCGATATTTTTAAATACATAATCAATATCGGAGTTAGAGATATCGAAAAAAAAATCTATATATCGATATTTTTTAACCGACTTCAAAAAAGGAGGAGATTACTCAATTCGATTTTAATGTATATTCGGGGATAACTTCGTCGTTTACGAACCGATTTTGATCATTCTTTTTTTTTTGTTGGAATTGTTGGAAAGGAGATATCCCAAGGGTGGTACCATGATAAGGAAACCAGGATCTGATGATGGAATCCCAGAAAAATCGAGGGGAACCTTCGAAAGTCGTAGTGACGACAAGTGCGTTACTAAATTTTTTTCGTCTACTTACGTTGTATTATTTGTCGATGTAATTGAAGTCGGTTTTTTTCGTTTGCTAGCAAACACAATTTATCAATTTTATTTCATCGCCTTTTTTCAACCGATGTACAAACGGAGGAGGTTATGTATTCGACGCGTATATTTTTTATGTATGACCACGCATAACTTTTTACAGAGTGGTCCGATTTTGATAATTAAAAAAACAATCGTGTCGATTAAAAAAATAATTTACACAGTTTATAATTCAGTATAATATTTGTTAAACAAATTAAATTATCAGTGATTTATTAAAATGTAAAGTTCTCAGTAATTATTGTTCAATTTTAATAAAACAATAATACGTACCATTATTCAGTAAGATTTTAAAAATATTCGTTGTTTTATATGTTCAGCTGTCAAACAACTATTACTATTATTAGGCACTAAAAGATTGATTACAGAAGCAATTCGTTAAGATGCTACAGAAGAAATCAAATATTTAACAGCTATTTCTGAGAGCACCTGAGTGATAATATTTCAATATTTACTATCAATCCAAAATTTTAGTGCGTTTAATGACCTTGAAATATTTGGTTGATCTAAATACTGTTTAATTCAGCAGGTATTGCAACAAAAATTGTGCCAACAAGTTCATTGGCATTTGACGTATTTTTCATGAGCATATTATTAATTTAATTAAATAAATAAAAATAACTTCACAAATGATGGAGGTGTTTCTTTATCTCTATGAGGAACATGTTGCTGCATTTGTCCCCTAGTGTGGCCTACACAATGTTCGAAACATCTGTCCCGCAACATTGTTGAGGGACAAATGTTCCTCATTTGTCCCCTAGTGGAAACGAGGCATTAAGCTCCAATCCTTCTCCTGCATGGAGAAAGAGGCCTATGGCCAGTAGTGGGCCAGGTACAGGCTGTCATATATAACATACCTCTAAAGAAGGTTGAAATATCAGTCCATCGGGTTCATGAGTGAGAGTCCTTGCAAACTTTTCTTCTAACAATTGCCATGTCATAGTAATGTCCCAAAACTGTTTGAGACCGATACGAAAAGATTCCATATCCTTGTTTATCCTTCCGTTTTCTATTTCTCTATCTCTGGAAATTGTGTGATAGTTAAGATTGAGAAATTATGTCTTATTACTTACTATTACATACAGAAGAAAAAACAGTTGTTACAAGGCTGGTAGGAGGGATTTTTGAATTAAAACTTCTTTACGTACGCTTGACTTGGAGAGTAAGCTGGTGAATGCGTGACGGGAGCGTTACGAAAAGTGTGATCGGGCGAGGCGAACCGAAGTTGACACAGAGTTATAAGTTAGTTGGAGCTAAAGAAGTTTTACTTCAGTCGTGTGGTGTAAAGCACATAATTTTTTTATGTAAATTAGGTTGGCAACCAATTGTAGGGCTCACTTAATGGTAAGTGGTTATCATTGCTCATAGACAACCTGCAACACCACAAGCATCATAAACACGTTACCAGTCACCTTACTTACCACAGGAACACAACACTGCTTGAAAGCAGTATTATTTAGCTGTGATCTTCTATAAGGCCGAGGTACTTCTCAGTTAGTCGGGCTGCTCCAGATTTTTGAGTAGGATACCTGACCTGAGACCTGTTGCGCCCGATAGTTTTGGTTTGTTAGGCTGTACATACCTCGGTTTTATAATCTCCTCTTCTATACATTTCAGTCTAACGTCGAAAGGCTCTTTGCCCACAGTCATCTTTTCAAACCTTATGATATCGTAGCAAAGGTACCTTGTCTTCTTTATACCTTGAACTATATCTATAACCATTTCCTGAAAAACATTTATATTTGTGAAAAAATTGTTAAATATTTAAAAAAAAAATACATTTGCTTCCCGTATTTATTCGACAGGCTGTAACAACCCACTGACTATAAATTACATTGTGTACTGGTTTATCATAATCAATATATTAATATGCGAAGCAAAAACTTTGTACCCCTTTTTACGAATATTGCACGGTAGGAAGAGTATAAAATTTCGCACACTTATAGTTTATATTATAGAGAAGGAGTGCAGAATACTAATATTTTTTTTTAATTATGCATTAAAAATATATTAAATCAATAAAAAAAAACCATTACACACACTACCATGTATATGACACACACACACACACATAGTTTATATTATAGAAGTCTTTGACATCAGAACCTTAATAATTTTCAAACTCATAGTTTAAATTAATTATGGTCGAATTTCGACCACTAGTCGTCCCTAGTGGACGTGGTGTACAATAAATGAGAGCCTTACACCATCGAGTAATGTGTCTTTAAGTGGCATTTTTGTTTTTTTGTGATAGAAATGTAGATTGTGAACTTTGAACACGCAGTTATCTCTGTCCAACAGGTAAACTTCGTTTTCACCGTCGATTAACATCATATATCTGAAAGAAGGAAAATCGTTTATTTAGGACATCACACATACTTACCGCAGACAAATTTTACACAAAAAGATAAATAGTAAATACAATTAAATAACACCTTAATTTTAAAATATTGACAAATAAAACGATCACAATTCACGATTCAGCCTATAACATCCTAATGCTATCCCCCCCGCCCCCTTTCGGAAACCATATAATATGTCCAGCAATTTTTTGTTTTGCGCCCCTTTGTGAGTAGCACCCGGGGCATGACGTCCTTTATCAATCCTTGCCCCCCCCCCCACTCGCTACGCCACTGCTGGGCATAGGCCTCTTTCTACACGTATATAGAAGGATGAAAGAACAAAAAAATTAAAAATATACTTTGGGGTCGTATAATCTGATTAAACTTTGGAAAATAAGTCATCGTGATACGAATTTCTAGACAGACATAAGGTTTCAGGGTGTTTGTTGATTGTTTTTTTTTTTAACTTCATACATAAGTAGCTGAAAAGAATTATAGAAATAATATAATATCATACCTGACACCATCTGCCTTCCAAGACACCTTATAAGGTATTTTATGTAGTAAATGTATATTTTTTATATCCATTGAAACCGGTTGAGATCCAGGAAATTCGAGACGTTTCCATTTGCAAAAGTCTTGTGCTTTCTCTTGTACCTTGAGTAACCTTTCTTCGTCAGTGACAAGTGTGACACCTTCTACGCCAGGCATAAATTCTTTATTCTTAAAGTTCTTTTTGTTTCTTCTTGATCTGAAACAAATAAATTCCACAATCTATAAACAATGAGTTGGTGAATTTTCCTTATTCTATGGGATTTAGAGTTTCTTCCCGTTTGCCTTATTTATTTATTTTTTTAAATAAAAAAATATACGCATACAACATAAATATTAAATACAAATGCTTAGACCGCAACAAACATATGCGGTCTGTAAGAATAATTATTACGAGCGAAGATCAAAGCTATGACCGTTTTCGTATCTAGTTGCTGTAACACTTGAAATACATTATTTATTAAATTAAACGTTATCAGACGCCAACTAAGGTTTCGGTGTCGCTCCCGAATATCCCAAGATTACTTAATCATTACTAAGTGGATGGATCAAGCTCTATGCTCAAAACTCAAGCTCATGGATTAGGCTCTAATCCTTCTCCTACATGGAGAAAGAGGCCTATGCCCAGCAGTGGAATGAGTGCACTTAATTATTAACCTCGAAATAGGCCACCTCTTCACCAGTGTCGTGTGATTTCTTAGTGTAGTTTCTTAGTGAGTTAGAAACTTCGTAATAGCCGTAACCACAGATCGAAATTAGACGGTTTATAGCCATATTACGAGTATTATCATCTCGCTGGCTAAGTAACAATCTACTATTTATGTATCATACACAACACTGAACGTGCAGAGAGCGACTCAAATGTAGCTGTACTGGGAAAGCGAACAAAGAGGTTTTTTCAGTTTGTAAAACCTTTTTGAAATCTGGTTAGCGAAGTTATTAGAAATGACTGAAACTACGACCGGGAATATCTCGTAAATATAAGCAGCCAAAAAGATCTATAATGTGTTCTTTTTATGATGAAAAGAATTTTTGTCTCTGGGGTTATTTCAAATACATACTCTAATGTTTGGGTCTCGTTAACCAGACCTTTAACATTGTGTTGAGTTGGGTGAACTTTGAACCTCGTTTTAGGTTTAGATGGAATGGTACAGACATTATCGATCAGTTACATCAGTTATCTTTATTCAGTAGATA
Source organism: Melitaea athalia (assembly GCA_905220545.2). NCBI lineage: Eukaryota > Metazoa > Arthropoda > Insecta > Lepidoptera > Nymphalidae > Melitaea > Melitaea athalia. The sequence continues at coordinate 5,226,960 of HG992179.1, forward strand.
GATATCTGTGGTAAATTTCAGGGCAATGTAATATGTTACTGAACTATCTAGGTTCATATAAATCTATTTATTATGCGGCTTCTTGTTGTATTAGAATCGTCTCATACTAAATAAAGGCATAAAGTCTTATTACTGTTTTATCGCCTATTTAGTTATAGACAGCAAATATTTCTATGACATATAAAATAACATACATAAGTACTTATTTTGTCATGTGCAGGAATAAAACCTGATGCTAATGCATCAGCGACTTGCTGTGATCATTCCGCCAACGCGTCACTCTTGAAAATTATATTGAACATCGTATCGTATCGTAAACGAAATAGTTGACTATTATTTCGTATTATGAAATAATTAATAACTTACTTCTTACTCTGTGGTGGCGCACTTTGTGAAAATGATGGTTTGTCCTCGTCATCATCATAGTCATCGTCCTCATGGTCAATTTCTTCTATTACAAAAAATAAAAATTAAATAACTTAAATCACTATCCTGTTTCCTGTGTCCTGTAACTACAAGTAATTGACAAATTTGTCTTTTTATTTATTTTTTATGAAAATAACTTGTTCTCATTTAAAATTTTACTGCACAGTACTAAAACATAATTTCATAAAAATTATTGCACAAATTTTTGTTTCTTTATTAGAGAAACAAATAACTGTTTGTTACTGTTGACTACTTGTTATTAACAAGTTGCTAACTTAATATTTTGAGTATGTATAATATATTATAGTAGTAGTAGTAGTAGTATAAATTATCTAAAAGTATATAAGAACTTAAGCTAGTGACCGTGGAGTCACTATCAATACTTTTTCTTATTACAGAATTTATTGTAATTGTCATTCACTTCAGCCTATCGCAGTCCACTGCTAGACATAGGCCTCCACCAGTTCGCGCCAAAAATGGTGTGAACTCATGTATTTTGCCAATGACACTAACGGTAAGTCCAATATTAATAAAATATCACAAACATGTTCTACAATATTACATACCATTACACCAATTGGGTCTTTGAGGAGCCTGTATTGTATCTTCAATGTCATCGTAACGTCTGAACAATTCATCTATATAATCCTGCTTGTATATACCTGGAAGTCTATAAAAAAAGTAATGTAACCTGTAGACTGATAAATCAAAAATAGAGAGAGAATATACTTTATTTTACATCAAATGATCACTTACAAAAGAAATTAACACAAATTTCTTAAATATATAAAGAAATATGCAAAGGAGGTTTCCAGACAGCCACAAAAAGTAATATATTTGTGTGTGAATTTTCTTTAAGATGTACAAATTATATATATATATATAGTTGTACAACTAGGTCGGCACACAAGCGTATGACTCCCTTGATGGTAAGCGATTACTGTAGCATATAGATGCCTGCAACACCAAAAGCATTGCAAGCACATTGCTGACCCCAGACACCCAGGACATCTTATCACCTTACCCACCACAGGAACACAACACTGCTTGAAAGGAGTATTATTTAGCTGTGATCTTCTGTAAGGTCGAGGTACTTCCTCAGTCTGGCTGCTCCACATTATGAGCAGGATATTTCCTGCTGTACCCTACCTCAGTTATTTTCTCATATAATATGTTTAATATACACAAACATTCGTATGTTTCACTATCTGTCGCTCTAACCAAACAAATATCTTTGTGTGTACAGGCAGTCCTCGTACTTACGGCATGTTAGGTTCTCGAAATACGCGATATAAATCAAGACATATTTTTTCATGTTTACAGGTAAAACTCAAGGGTTAGGGTCCACACGGACTCAAAATTAAAAATTAAAAAAAAACTGCACGTACTTATGAAATTATTATTATTATTATTATTATTATTGTCATGTTATGTCAAAACATTGTTCGACGTAACGACTTAAGTCGTGGACTGCCTGTACTTATATATTCGTATATTTAATTTTGTTATGTTACAATATGGATATAATTATATTCTAGTATAATATTTATTATTTTTTTATATTTATTTATACCCATGTGTTCTGGTTCAGTACATGATAACAACCGGGACCGACGGCTTAACGTGCTCTCCGAGGCACGGTGGGGAGACCCACAAAGACTGCACAAACACCCAGACCACGGCAAACATCTGTATGGCCAATACAAATGTTGTCGTGTGCGGGGATCGAACCCGCAACCGCTCGTGCAACAGCCAATCGCAATCCAGTGCTGTGACCGCTGCGCCAATGTTGTTATCATGTACACCTGATAACGATCGTTACTCATAGTAGGAAATATATCTGCCAACCCGCATTGTAGCAGCGTGGTGGATTAAGCTCCGATCCTTCTCCTACATGGGGAAGAGGCCTATGCCCAACAGTGGGATATTACAGGCTGAATCGTGATCGTGATCGTTCTGGTTCAGTACACCTACTAAATTCTTATGTTTCAATTTCCATTCAAAGGTTGTCTGGAAGAAATTTATGCGGTAAGACTGCCTTGTAAACTTTTTCTTGATTTGTTATTGATTTTAATAATTTTTCTGGTGTACAATAAATAATACATTATTAGCATGGTAGGCAATATAATGCCTGCATTGTAGGTAACAAATAATTGATCTATATTATATATTTGTAATAAATGTGTGTTTAGTCATTTTAGAAGCATTTTTCATCTTATATTACTAACCTTTTATTTGCAAATTCCCTAATAGCAGCCCTAAGTTGACAACCAAGTTCATCTACCATGTATGCCACTATAAGAAATCCTGTTCTGTTAAAGCCATGAGTACAGTGCACACCAATTATGCCATTAGGATTTTTTTCCACGAACATTCTTACAACAGTTATGAAATGACTGAAAAAAAAGGCATTTATAGTGAAAGAAGGAAGCTTAATTCGTTCCTATTTCATGAAGAATTATAAACTTTTGAAAGTAACAATAAACAAAAATAACTAAATTAATTAAAACAAATTTAAAGATTTTATGTCTTTCAGTTGTGCTAATAGATTAAAGATGAAACAATGAAACTCTGAACCTGGTAGTATTTAAAAACGAAACGAATTGTAAAACTAGAAATGTTACTTTATTTGATCGTCGGAAGGAGTCTCCTTATGCCCACGACACTTTAATTTGACGTATTTACAGCCACGTCTTTCTACTTCATCTTTGTCGTAGAACCGAGATGTGTTAGTCAGATCGATCCACAAACCAAGCTCTTTCTGAAATTGGAACAAGTTCGACTCAATACATCAAGAAATTATAACACAAGCTTCGAACTGCTTCTCTCTTGTTACTCACTTTTGTGCTTCTTAAGCTGTCGAATAACATTTGTGGTGTAAAACGATTCATCTCAGGTACTTGACTGTTGTATTTCGAGCTTAGTGGTGTTTTGAATGCAAGGAATTGATTTGCAATAAGGTCTGTTGATTTTCGTGGACAATTAAGCCACCGATCAGGAATAGTGTATTTTTCAGACATGATCACAGCATTCACAGCTTGCTTAGCCTAATGTGTTCAAAATGACATGAGTTTATATTTTATCACTTTTGCGATAAAATAATAACAATGGTGATTATGAAAAACTAACAACTGTTTCTATTTTCTAAGATAAATTTCATAAACTAGGCAGTAAGCCAGTGATTGTGATTTGTGAATCAACTTTGTGAATGTGAGAGCTTCAGGCTTCTTGAAGTTCTTGAAGGTTTGAGTTTGACAAAATAAATGACATTAAATTAAAGATTTTTTGTCTGTGAAAGTAACATAGATAATATTTAAACACGAGCACGAAATATAATAGGTGCGTTCCACTAAGCAACTGCAACGACCGCAATGCCCTTTCTATCGTTCAACCTCAGCCTGTAAATAAAAAAATTAAAAAATACCAATCTTTTTAATGTTTGAAATAGCACTTTCCAAAATTATTTATTATTAAAACAGCACCCTCCTAGTTTACGAGTAAAAAATAAATAAAGATGCTACATGCTACACCATCGATATCACATGAAATACTTTGAATTTCGTACTTTTTGCACAGTGGAAAAACTGCACCCTACTCGAAACTGACTGCATCATCATTAGAATTTCATAAAATGCAATAGTTATTGCAACAAACAAATAAAGCGTAATCAGTCAATTGCCGAAGGAGCGTGGTACGTTTGCGCATGCGCGTGCCAAACATCTAAGGCTTTTATTTTCGAAGTTTCGAAGCAAGTTCCCATCCCTAACCTTACCTATATGTGTTTTCTTTTCTGCTGTGAATGTTGATGCTAAAAAAAACACGCTTACGTCGGTCCTCGGTCGGTACGATTTATTTGTTGGGGGTTTGGGGGGGTCCATCTAAGGCCCGTGGTCGTCACGATCGATCGCTCTACGTCATAGATGACGTCACTGTTCGCGACCACATCGCGCCCACTTTGTCCACAAAATATAGGTGAGTCAGAGTTGGCTTTCATCAAAACGTGGCGGGAATTAAAAAAAAACTGTCAATGTCAAATTGTGATCTTTTATTCGATTTGGCAAAGACGCAATATAAGCGATACATTTCCGGGAATCCATGTTGAATTAAGTTTTACTCCAATCCAAGCATTTCGCTTTATACTCTCAACCCCCACAGATGCATGTTTTCACCATGCCACTATATTGCGGGCACACAGCTGACACCTGACAGTGCTCAAATATGCATTCCACTTATAAAATGCGCCTATAACGCACGCCCCTTTTTTGGTACGTTCGTGGAACGGCAAGTTCAGTGGTCCTGGTCAACGGCGTTACGGGTCTTAAGTGGAACGTACCCAATGTGAAGCTAAAAATCCACGTAAAAATCATTACATTACAATTCATTACTGCCTTTATAAAATACTTATTTTAAAAATAACTTTGTAAGTTTGTATAAATTAGAGGTATTTGACCATTTCTATAATAAAAAATAACGTACGCATAATATCAATAGTCCCTTGTGTACTTACGAACACATCTTGAATTTTTTTTTTATTAATCTTTCAATTTTTTTTGGTCCAGTCTTCAAATTTTGTTCAGTTTATACACTCACACATATCTAAGTGCGTTTTCCAATATCAGCACTAAAGCGCATTATGCGGTATAATGCTCAATGCTAGGGAATGCAATCCCGCGGATCCGCAATCAGCGGGATTACAAATGCGGGATTACACCTGCGGGATCCGCAAGATTTGCAAGATTTTATTTTTTCCAGCCTGAATTCGCATTACAATGTGTACGGCACGAACAGTGTTGGATTTCGTAGTATAATTATACTGTTTGTACCATTATTTCATGACTTGTAGTATGTAGTATCGTAAAGCAAGGATACTATATACGCGAAAATACCATAATTTTACCTTCAGATCGATTGACTTCATTTATTGGTCGAATTATTTTGTTTTTATTATTTACCCTTCAATATAAAGAAATTATTTATCAGGCAAAAACCAAACAGTCGCGAAGAAGCTTCAGTGATTCTCTTTGTAATGTTTTACCAAGTAATTTGTATACTGGTGTACGTAGTATACAAATTCCTTGGTTTTTTTAGTATCTATCGGTCGTTTGACAAAGTAGGATGGATATATTTTATGTATGAGTTTGAGTAAAACAATGATATGATAGGGCACAGCAGGAAATTTACTGCTCAAATATGGAGCAGCCCGACTGGTACCTCGACCTTACAGAAGATCACAGCTAAATAATACTGCTTTCAAACAGTGTTGTGTTCGTGTTGGTGAGTAAAGTGACCAGAGCTCCTGGGGGGAATTGGGGATAGGGTCGGCGACGCTCTTGTGATGCTTCTGTTGTTGCAGACGTCTATAAGCTACGGTAATCGCTTACCATCAGGTGAGCAGTAAGCTGGTTTGTCTACCTGGTTATATATTTAAAAAAAAAAGTACCTACATTTACTACATTTACTTTTTTTAATCAAAAAATCGACGAAAAACGAAATATAATTTTGTATATTTTTTTTTCAACTTTAGATTTTTAGATTTTTTTTCATTTTTAGATTTTTGTCATTATTTCTGATCGAAATATAATTATACTATTTCTTTCTTTTAAGTAAATTATATTAATTCATTTACTGACTTCGAAAATAATTTTGTGGACTAATAATTTTAAAATATTGTACAATCCTGCAAATCTTGCGGATCCGCGGGATTAATGGTCTCAATCTTGCGGATTTGCGGATTGTCTTTTGGGTGCTGGATTGCATTCCCTACTCAATGCTCAACGTTGAAAGTTCCAACGCTACAGCTGAGCAACGCCTCACACAACGAGCACTCTCAAAAGTAGGGCTTCCGTGTGCGTGCTTGCAATGGATACCAACTCAGTGGCGGCTCAGTGGTTTAGTATTGTGCGCCACTGAGTCGCATTATGCTCTGTAATTGGAAAACGCACCTAGGCAGATTTTATTAAAATGAAATGTAAATTCTATCTGTGCATCAAAATCAACTATTTTTGGCTGTTGACAGTGGTAGTAACGTAACATTAGAAATACGTAGTGACATTTCTTTCTAGCTGGTATAAACACGGAGAATTAAAAAGAGAGGGAGAATAATGTAAATATTATGTTGGCGGCGCTCAAAGTTGGTATTTGCCCAGCGCCAGCCTGCCATTTTGTAAAAAAAGAAGGGAGATAAAAAATAGTTTTATGGTGTTAAAGTTTTATATAAACGTCTTTGCCATTTCTAAAAAGGCTCAAAGCAAATGTTTAAATGGACGCATCGTCCATTATAACTCAAGTGTCACGGGATGACGAACAATTAAACAACTATGGATCCGAAAGAGGTAAAGCCAAACTCAGTTACACCTGTTACCTACTGCCATCAATTTAGAGCGTATTATGTTACCTCTCCTCGAGACTAATATTAATATTATAGATGATAATGACCTATTCGGAAACAGTGGATCGTGAAGCATCTAATCATTGCGTTTATCGCGAGAATAAAGCGGAGGTAAACAATTGAAACGTGTTGCTGCGATAACATTCTTGCATACAACCTTGAGAAAGCCTGTCTTCACGCCAAACCTACACGGATTAGCGAGTGAGATTCCGCGCGTACAGCAGTATCGGAGCTGACGTTAATGTTTGTTATAGGATCGTCACCGGGTGTACAACATAACGATGGCGATGGAACACCAGTGGCGGGCTCCACCCCGCTGGGGTCTAAGAAGTCGAGCGGGAGTGGCGGGTTCCTACGATCTTTGCTGTGCTGTTGGCGAGGCGGGCGTGGCAAGGGCCCGCCCGGAGGCAATGGCACGAACAGTATCGATGGCAGGGCTTCGCCCCCTCTCCTGGTCATGTCAGACCACACAGTGCGGCCACTATTACCGCCAGTGAGACACCAGGATATGCATAAAAAATGTATGGTGATCGACCTTGATGAAACATTAGTACACAGCTCATTTAAGGTATGTTTAATATTAAATAATTATATACTAAATGCTTCTGCTGATCATATATAAACAGATATAAAATAATATTTAATTTTTTTTGTTATTTTAAGACTGACTAGCTTTTACCCGTGGCTTTGCTGCTATTGAATTTTTTTTTTAAATAAGAAGTATCCTATGAGTCTTATAAAACCTCTAAGAATATGTATACAAACTACAAAGTTTCATGATAATCGTTTAAATATCATATAAATAGTTTTCGCGTGGATCACGCGTTCGATGGATATTTGTATTTGTTCAAATATTAATTTCTGATCCGGATGTCTGTCCTTGTGGGTCACCCTATCGAGAGAGAACATGTTAGCTGTCAGTCCCGGTTGTTATCAACCTGGCTGGCTGGCCTGGTAACGATTGTTACTCATAGTAAAACATATCCGCCAAAGTACACTGAGGCAGTGTGGCGAATTAAGTTTTGACCCCCCTCCTACATAGAGAAAGAGGCCTATGCCCAGCAGTGGGATGTTATAGGCTTAATCATCAATCAATCATTCAAGTAGTCTATGACTTTATTTGCATTGAAGTTTTCATACAATCCATGTTATGCTTTTAAAAGGCAATATATTTTTACTGTTTTTGCAGGACTTTTCATTGATGCTAGGCTGTTATTGGTTGTATTGTAATGCTATAAGCTATTAGGTATAGTCGTCCTCTGTAAATTGACTAACTGACAAATTAAGATATTTTCAATTGTAACCAGTAATTCCAGAGATATGTACTTTCAAGCAGTCAAACTCTTCAGAGTTCAGATCTATAAAACTAGTATGGATATACCTCTTAACATATTACATAAATAAGTATTTTGTAAATAGTCTTCACTTTGATTAATCATGTGCATTTTTTATTAAAGTTGTCAAACGCATGTAATTTTTCATACATATGCATGTTTAAACCATTTTTTTATAGTGATAGTAAGATAAAATATTTTTATCATTAAGTTCATATATGTATATATATTTTGATGACCTTCGAGAATATATCTGTCCTGTGTGCACTATTGTTGTGATTTCACCTATCAACAATATATCAAATACAAACATTGATAAGGAACAGGCAAGTATATATTTAGTACTGAAAGTAATTGATAATAAATAAAATAAAACTATTTTCAGTTCAGTTTAGTTAAAGTGTGTATAACGTATAGTTAATAAATGTTTTTGTCATTAGAATTTTACTGTTTACATACTTTTAAATTAAAATAATTAAGATATTTAAAAATACAAAGTTACGACTGTATGCATAGAATGCATCAATCTACCCTAATATAATAAAGCTGAAGAGTTTGTTTGTTTGATTGTTTGTTTGTTTGTTTGAACGCGCTAATCTCAGGATCTACTGGACCGATTTGAAAAATTCTTTCAGTGTGAGATAGCCCATTTATGGAGGAAGGCTATAGGCTATATATCATTACGCTAAGACTAATAGGAGCGGAGTCCACGCCGACGAAGTCGCGCGCAGAAGCTAGTTGAATATAAGTATATATAGCTTAATTATGTAATCAATCTACATAATTATTTTGCTTACTGTTTTTATAGAGGGTTCCACATTTGATTAACTTTCGTAGCCGATATACGTATTTTTTTGGGTTTGGTTGTTTTAAACCCACAAGTGTATTGAGAGAGGCCACACTTTGCCCTGGTTGTTATCATAAACATTAAATAATGATTGTCAGTCTTTGTTGGAAAATAATCTGCTAATCCACAGTGTATCGACTTAGGGGATTAAGTGGCCTTCGCTCAGCACACCTTTAGAGGCTGCTCATTTCAGTTCACATGTCTATTTTTATCTGTTAAAATCTTTGCACTATAAATTTAAGAAATTAAAGAATAATTACAATAAAATCTCTGTCGGAGAGTCGGAGGGTTTAATTTGTATCAAAGTGTAATTACTATTTATATATTTTTTTAAAGTTATTATACATATAGGTAGGGATCCCTAGTACATTTTTCTCCTGATCAGTATCAAGCAAATTTTTTGGGAGTGGTTACATTTTGATGAGGCGAACAAAAAATTCCTCTTCGAAAACTCTCGATTGTGGTAGCTAACGTGTAGCTAACAGAGATAGCAGGGGGTAGAGCAGCAGTGAGCGTAGGACCGGGATAACGTACCACGCAATTTGTAGGACAATATTACTATTAAATTATATAGATATTAACTAACTAAAAGCAAAAAAAAAAAATCAGAAAAAAAAACTTACCAGCTGATTTTTTTTTCTTTTAGTTAGTGATTATCTATATAAAAATTCTTTCAGTGTTAGATAGCCCATTTATCGAGGAAGGCTATAGGCTATGTATCATCACGCTAAGACCAATAGGAGCGGAGTCCACGCCGACGAAGTCGCGCGCAAAAGCTAGTTTATTATATTGTTACAATAAAGGGTTACAATAAACGGCCAAGTTTGATTATGCCTTCAGTCCACCTTAAACTAAATGACGTCATGGTTAATACTTAAGAGCGTGCATAATGCAAAATTACCATCTTCTATTTGTTTTGACATGAAAAGTTCCAGACCAAATCTTAAAATAAAAATATATGACAAACTACGTGATATTTGCAAGGGTTGACCCATATCAAAAACATAAAATAAGGAAATTTCCTCGATAAAATATAATCACGAAGTAACCTCTAATTTTTATATTTTTTCTATTTATACTCGATATGGTTATGACCACTAAGACAAAAATTTGATAATTAATTACATTTAAATATGAGTAAAGGCTATGCCAAGGCATTTAATGTAATTACTTTTAGTTTCGGAATTATATACAAAATAACATATTTGTCGTTTTTTACATTCGTAATGCGCTCAAAACTATATCGTCTATCGCACTCTGACACGAGGCTTTGTGTATATTTTGTTTCATCGGGCGCGCGGGTGAAATCTGATTTTTTGCTCGCCTTATGCACGCTCTTAAGTTGAAATGACAGGAAATCTGCCGGATATCAAAACGAAGGTTAAATAATCGCGTGGGAACGTTAATTAGAAAATATATTAGAAATTTAAAGTATACGCGCTTTATATCTATACTAATATAATAAAGCTGAAGAATTTGTTTGTTTGTTTGAACGCGCTAATCTCAGGATCTACTGGTCCGATTTGAATAATTCTTTCAGTGTTAGATAGCCCATTTATCGAGGAAGGCTATAAGCTATATATCATCACGCTAAGGCCTGAAGACCAATAGGAGCGGAATCCACGCCGACGAAGTCGCGCGCAGAAGCTACGCGCTAATCTCAGAAACTACTGGTCCGATTTAAAAAATTCTTTCAGTGTTAGATAGCCCATTTATCGAGGAAGGCTGTAGGCATTTTTTTTTCAAATTAACGCGTGTGAAACTACGGGGCACAGCTAGTATCGAATAAGCTAGTGCCATTCCCATACATTTGGTTAGTTTTCTAATATCGTTATCGATTGTAGATTGTCAACTTGACTAAGGGGGCAGGTGTACATTTCTATCTACTAATTTATTTGCTTGTCATATTCATGATACTGTAGAAACTACAGTTTATTATGTTCTCATTAAACAACCCCATTCACTATGCCTATCGCAGTCCACTGCTGGACATAGGCTTCCACAAGTTCGCGCCAACATTATGGCACGAACTCATGTGTTTTGCCCATATTCAACACGCTGGGCAGGCGGGTTGGTGACCTGGCTTTGTAGCACCGAAGACGCAGCTGCCCGTCTTCGGCCTGCAGTGTATTTCGAAGCTAGCAGTTGGATGGTTATCCCGCTATCGGTCGGCTTTTATAAGTTCCAAGGTGGTAGTGAAACTTTGTTATCCCTTATTCGCCTCTTACGATACCCACGGGAAGAGATGGGGTGGATTATTTTTATTACACGTTTTAGCAAAGTTATATTTAAATTGTAAAATGTTTACATCGGTCTTGATGATGATGACGAGACGAATGTGTAAATCGACATTTCGTTTTGTCTATTATTTTATACAGAATTCCTAACTCGTCAGAAGTCTTTATGAGATTCTAAGCACATGTCATAACAATGCGTTAAGGAAATTTTGATAAGTCGACGAATGACATTGTGAATCAACTTCGTTTTCGGGTATCCTTAATTATGGATACTTCTAAAATTACCGTGATCAAATAAACAATTCAGCTTTTATTACATGTATGTAGAAGATAGATAAAATAGACACAGGGGAAATTATTTGAAATTACGTTGATGTGTAACACATACGTAAATGGTTTTTCCTGTAACTCTATGTTTTGCAAAGTAGGTATATTGCTCTCATGTAATCACTACGGGCAGTTTGTTTTTCAATTAATTAATTTCATTGCGTAAATTTCATTAATGCCTGTTTTATTAAATCGTAGTTGTATAATATAAGTATCATCGTGGATTTCATCATTAAATTGAGGGTGAGAGATTAATATTGGTTTACGTTCTTTCAAAAGTTTACTTAAATTTGTAGCTATTACAATTTTTATTTTTGCCTTTTAAGAACGTTTTTTAGATATAAATCACATCGCTTAGGATAATAAATCGGAACAAATTTTTTGAATTCTGGCGCGAATCTTAATAAACTGGTCAGTTAAACTGATGCACAGCAGGAAATATCCTGCACAAAATCTAGAGCTGCCCAACTGGGGAAGTACTTCGACCTTACAGAAGATCTTAGCTAAATAATACTGCTTTCAAGCAGTATTGTGTTCCTGTGGTGAGTAAGGATTTAGGGGTAGGGTCAGCAACGCGTTTGTGATGTTTCTGGTGTTGTAGGCGTCTGAATGCTACGGTCAAGCTACGGTAATCGCTTACCCATACGCTTGTTTGCGGACTTAGTTGTATAGAAAAACGAAAAACTATACCAGTAACAGAACAGAATTTCTTAAACTTACAGGAAAGAATATTCCTATTGTAATAGGAACTAATCTTTAAAAAAATCTACACTAAATTGTATATTTAAATAACGATTGTCTCGTTACCGCTCTCATGATAAGTGTGATCTTGGAAAACATAATAACGCGGGTCTAAAGTACATGGGAAAGAACAGCGTTATAATTATTATAATATAAAATGATGAAAGCAAATACGACGTCGGATGTTAAGCTTCCTATGCTTTATTCTTAGGTAATTTTCGCGTGTATTTCTCATTATATAGCATTGTATGGCCGGTCATAAAGGGCTGTGTGACCTCAGGCGCTATAATATAAATAGAATACTATACTTACTCTCTCTCTCTCTCTATTTTTTTTAAATGTGAAGGTGGTTTTACTCGGTGTTAATTTATCCATAAATATTAGCAGGACTAGATCTTCAAGTGTCTTGTATATTTGGTTTTATTTATTTGAATTTATATGACGTGAAAGTATTGTGGAAATTGTAATTGTGATAAGATATTTTTTTTTATTTCCATTATATATTATCTGCGGTTTTCTGTACTAGCGGTCAAATATTACATGCATTGTATTTGCTTTGGTGTGAAAAATTTGCCACTACGATGCAAAAATGAAATACGTAAAAGATCAAATTTCTTTCTTTAGACCTAAATATTGATGATAAAATTAAAGATAAGAAAATGTCAAGTTTCTAACTACTGTCTTGGATCAATGTTAATGTGTTGTGTTAAAATTTTAAATTGAAGTAATACCATTAATTCTTAAAAATATACTGTTTATTTTTTCGTATGTTCAACTCGATCGTAGAAAGTCGTAACTCGGTTTAATTCGGCTGTTGTTGTTTTAACAGATCTCTGTTAATGGATCAAGTAATTTGGGTATTGGACGTAACACGGATCTTTCCATTCATAACTAGAAAACTTCCTCTTCGTTACTGTTTGTGATTGTAATTTAATGTGACTGTTATTTGATTCTTAATCTAAAGGTAGAATATTTAAAGATTGATTTTTCGTTTGTCATATAAAATGGATACACTCAAAAATTACTGGATCGATTTTAAAAACTCTTTAACCAGTAGAATGGAACATTTTCTCTGATTGGCACAGGATATATTTTAATCAGAAAACGGAACAGCCAAAATCGCGCAATTCATACGGACGAAGCCGCACAGGAACTCTAGTTTATAATTTTTTTCTCCGTTCTTCATTACGATTGTATTAACGGCGACCGTAGTGTATTATCGAAATTAAGTATAATTGAAATATAAAGTGTTTGTTATCCACTATTCTACGAGTCTACGTACAATCTCTATCTATGTCGAATTGAGGAATATATTGCTTGAAAAAGTTAGACGAATATCAAAGACCTCTTTATTTCCTCACTAGCTGCTGCCCGCGACGTCGTCCGCGTGAATATAGCAAATGTGTATACAGCAAATAAAGGTTCACTGCTCGTTCCCCGTCGGTGATAGCGTGATAATATGTAGCCTATATGTTGACCCGACTTCTTAATAATATTCGTGACAAATTTGAAGTAAATTCATGCAGTACTTTTTGAGTTTATCCCGGACATACATACAGACAAAAATTCTAAAAACTATAGTTTTGGCTTCGGTATCGATTGTAGATCACACCCCATTCCCCAAGTATTCTTTAAAAAAATATTCAATGTACAGTTTTGACTTGATATGTAGGTATTATCCGCCAACCCGCATTGGGGCAGCGTGGTGGATTAAGCTCCGATCCTTCTCCTACATGGGGAAGAGGCCTATGCCCAACAGTGGGATATTACAGGCTGAATCGTGACCGTGATCGTGATGTAGGTATTGATTTTGAAGTAGTAATTGTGGATAATTTTACGCCTATCTGTTCAGTCCTATCCGCTACTGCCATAATATGATTCATAGGTTTTTATATCACACCTATAGGTATATATAGAATGCTAAGATGCATGTATTAATTTGATTAAGGTTACTAAGCGTTATGAAAGTCATCTAGGGACTTGCAGCGAGGGCATAAGAATTAATACTGATTAACGAAAGAATGTTTACGTTAATTGTAACTTCCTTGTAATATTAACAGTATTTTAGATAATGTGTATGAATAGTCAAAGAATCGAATTAATTAACAATCTTTTAATTACAGCATTGGTCAGATAAATTAAATTTTTTGTTTTATTTAATGTTAAATAATTACGAAGTGACTTCCAGGAAAAAGTCAACATAACAATTTTTTCTAACTGTCCATTATAAACGAGTTACGAGTAAATTTAGAAAAATCTCCGTATAAGTATGTATTAATTTTCTATTATTTTAATTACTTTACGCTCGTCCGTGTTAAAAAAAAAATTGCGAAGAAGATCAATTCCAATTCGCAGTTAGGTGCAGCCAGTATCGACATGAGAAAAGATATCTAAAAATAAATCGTGTAGTGAAAAGAGTTACAACAGTTACTAGGCGTGTACAAATGGAATCTTTGTGATGTATATATATTTTATTTTTAAACGAATTATAAAACGATTCTTATGTTTATTTTTTCATTGTCGATAGTGCGTTAGCCCCTTTTGTATTATAATGATTGATAATTCAAATAATAAATTATTGGAATAATTTTTTGTTTCTTAGGTTTAGGTATGACTAGTTATTGCCATTTAAAGATTTTTAAGATTAGTAACTGAGAGATTAACTGACAGACTAAGAGAATTATACAAATGAAGATGACGTAGTATATATAATGATCAATTTGCCGGCAGTCTTGTATTTACTTCGTCGTTTCGTGTCGATTCTTCTTATACTGCCTTCTGTTAATGAATCTACATCGC
This sequence comes from Melitaea athalia, assembly GCA_905220545.2. Classification (NCBI taxonomy): domain Eukaryota; kingdom Metazoa; phylum Arthropoda; class Insecta; order Lepidoptera; family Nymphalidae; genus Melitaea; species Melitaea athalia. Next base: position 5,242,059 of record HG992179.1, read on the forward strand.
TTAATACCTACTAGTCTAGTAATCGTATAGTTTATGGATTATGCTAAATAGTTTATCGATTCATTTTGATTTGTAAAACGTTTTAGCTATCCGTCGCTTACGTCAATATAAATATACGATAATACAGTTCAGCTAGAGTTATCACAAATTAAAAAAATCGGTTACGATTTGGAGTGAAGCTTTGAAACTAAAATTAAGATGTGATATTTTTGTAATATGCTAATACCGTTTTCGGTATGTAGTCAATATTGCTTAACCCACAAATTAATTTGACATTCTGTCGTGAGGCTTAGCCACCATACTGCACTTATTGAGAGGCCCCAGTGACTAACGCGTAACTATTTGTTCGGTCAGGTTTGTGTGTCAACTGCTGTCTATGACATGTTATGAAATAGCTTCTGATTCATTTGATGGTCTATTGTTGTTATTAGTTTATCTATCTTCCTATTGTTCTATGGATATGTACCTCAAACTGATTGTCTGCTTTTCTACTAATATAATTGTTTTATTAATTTGTGAAACTGGGTTGATTTTTTATCTCCTGGAGTATAATACTTTGTTAGTAAATCATTATTGATGGTTGTTTTAACGTTTTAACATTATTGTACATCATTTCAAGATTTGGTTTCAATATTCGAATGTTATTTTTTTTTAAATTGTAATTGTATCCATTCACTAGCTCTGCGTTGTGGGTAGAGCACTGCTCTAAGAGCAGTAGAGCTGTTCGAGCTGGTCTGACAATATCAATAGCATCTCATACGCGATAAAGCCATTGTATTTAAAAAAAAAAGATTTTGCTTAACTTTTTTTTTGTTTGAAAAATCGTACATTATTTTTTTAACATACATTTTGAATATGAGTTTGTTATTATTATTTTTTATTTCCACGTAATGTGAACATATTATGGGTCCTATCAAATTAGCAGTTATTAAGACACGTGTAGGTTATGTTATATCTGACAAAACCATTGATTATACTTACTGTGTGATCATTTTCTCACAACCAACTTTGAACGTTCATTGTGTGCAGTTTTGATTCGGTTCATGTCGAGGTCGAGGCATTGATTTTGTTTGGACACGTGGTTCTAAACGCGCAGGAAATACGATGCTATTAATTAAATATTTTATGCCTTTGCCTTTTTAATATTTAAAACCTTATAGGGAAAACTCACTCGCCTACTATAAACATGTAGTAAAGAATGAATGGCTTGGAACTCAATGGTTTCCAAGTAGGATGAATTCCTATGTCAATATAATTATACAAAATGATAAGGCCACAAATATCTGTCTAACACTATATTTTATTACTAGCTGACCCCGCAAACGTTCTTTTGACATATACGTCATAACCCCCGCAACCCCCTCTTGTGGGTGGAATTTCGCAAAATCCGTTCTTAGCTGACCTCTACTCGGCGAAAGAAATATTCCTACAAAACGCCTTATGGTTCCAGAGGTATCGTGATGAGTCAATATATGGGGGGAAATCTCTTTTATATATATATATATATATATATATTACATTTCCTACTTTTTGTTTACGATTTTGTTAATAATTTAAAGCTTATTTAACTTTTCTAATACATAAATAAATGTATGGCGATGACAAATAAAATATAGCCATCGATAAAATTAAAGACACCGGCTAATAAAAATCATAGAAACGATTTATATCTCTGTCACATTCACATACCATTGTTTTCCTTTTACAACAAAGGAGAAAAACGGCGCAGGAATTCTAAGGATGTTAGTTAATACATCGACGCTAACCTTATCATATAAATCAACTAGACTGCTATGTGCATTGTGATTAGTGGAGATCAATGCCTCGAAACAATAGCAAAGATTATGTTTGAGAATTATCTTTTTTTATATAATTTTTCTTTGTTTTTCTGATTGTTGTAGTTATAAACACGGTCAATGTCGTTGACTGTTATGACTCATTATTGAGAAACCAAAAACATTATACAACAATTATAATTTTATCACCAAGAATTACAGATTTTTATCAGGTATCCGTTAGATCTGAAAATAACTAATACAAAAGAAAATTTAAATTGCTTTAAATAACTAAGACTATTATTGCCTACTAGCTTCTGCGCGCGACTTCGTCCATGATTTGTGCGAAACTTTAACCGTTTACGCAGCGGAAGCTCTCGAAAGGAAAAAAAAACCCGATTTTGAAACATTCTTCATTGGTGCTACGCTCTTATTGGTCTTAGCGTGATGATATATAGCCTATAGCCTTCCTCGATAAATGGGCTATCTAACACTGAAAGAATTTTTCAAATCGGACAAGTAGATCCTGAGATTAGCGCGTTCAAACAAACAAACAAACTCTTCAGCTTTATTATAGTAGTATAGATAGGTATTAGATGTTGCACTGAAAAACATTTTAAAACATTATTTGAACGTACTGAATAAATAGATATAAGAAATAAGATTTACTTAAGATACGATCAAATCTCAAATAGTATAAAGTGCTATGTAACGTTTTCGTATTATTTGACTCCTTTTAAGTCACAACACAGTAACGTTAATAGTACTGTTATTTTTTATACGAGTACTCGTAATAGCTAAGTTCGTGACATTAGCGGGTTTCCCGTAACATTGACTCAGCCAATTTGCGACATGCATACCTTTAATTTATTGCATGTGCCACTTGTTACTTTGTTTTGATTTGAATAAATCTAATTACCGATGGTATTTTATGGACGACGATGACGCATCTATGTGCACGTGTACAACTAAACGTGTACATGTTTGAATAAACGGTTCATAATTCCTCCATTTTTATATCTTTAAATATCTGTCATATCTGTATAAATAAAAAATAAATAAATAAAACGAGTGTGCTTTAGACCACACGATTAAATTAAAACTTACGAAACGTAACTCTCTCTCTTTCTATCTTCACTAACTTATATATCCCTCTAAAGTTCCGTTCGCCTCGCCCGATCACACTTTTCGTAACGCTCTAGTCACGCATTCACCAGCTTGCTCACCAAGTCAAGTTCACTTCAATAATAACGATTCGATCGCCGAAAAGTATATAATTTAGGTACGCTCGCACATAACTTCCGAAAGAGTGCACTAAATTGGAGAATTATTTTTTTTGTTTCTTTTTTATTAGGGCAAAGACAAATAGTTACAAGAAATGGAGTGTTGATAGATGGTTGATAGTAATATGTTTTTAACGCTTTCCGGAGCTTGGTGAATGTTGGTTTCGAAGATTATTTCGGGTGAAACCCTCCAATGGCTTACATGTCTATGGCTACTTTACGTAAAACTTTTTTATTAGATTAGCAACATAGACAATCGCTTTGATATTAAAAACATTGTTTAGATCTTTAATTCTATATATCATTAATATTAGAATGTGAAGTTTGTGTACTAATGGTCATTTTTTTTTTAACTGAGGTAGAGCACGGCAAGACAATGTCCTGCTCAAAATCTGGAGTAGTCCGACTGGGGAAGTACCTCGACCTTATAAAAGATCGCAGCTAAATAATACTGCTTTCAAGCAGTGTTGTGTTCCTGGGGTGGGTAAGGTGACCAGAACCCCTGGGGAGATTGTGGACAGGTTCGACAACGCGCTTGCGATGATTTAGGTATTGCAAGCGTACGTATAAGCTACGGTAATCGCTTACCATCAGAGGTAGAGCCGTACGCTTGTTTGCTGACCTAGTTGTATAAAAAAAAGTAAATCCAACATTTATTTGCGATTCAGTATTGTGTCCAGTAACGAACTGCTCTTTTCTCTTAAAAAAAAAAAACTCTTTATTAGGTAATGCGTTTAGTTACTAACCCATTTGGTAAGCCGGGACAAGTTTTAGTCTACGTGTAATTCAGAATTTTCATCTACAATTATATTTACATCATTATCGAGTAACTTTATGGAAACGGTTATATAATTATCTACTAACATTTTTTTAACTCAACGGCCCCCGTTAGGAATTACTCTGTGTTGGGAGTTCCAAGGGAGTTCAGAAACACACAATACAAACGCCCATACCACGGCAAAATCTGTATATCCAATACAAATGTCATTATTAGTGTAAACTTAAGATAACTGGTCTATTATATTCTCGGCAGCCGATCAACAACGCAGACTTTGTCGTTCCGGTGGAGATCGATGGAGCTGTGCATCAGGTTTACGTCCTAAAGCGACCCCACGTCGACGAGTTCCTCCGGCGCTGCGGGGAGCTCTACGAGTGTGTGCTCTTCACAGCCTCGCTTTCTAAGTACGCGGACCCCGTCGCAGATCTATTGGACAGGTGAGTCCCCCCTACGTAGTTGTAAGGACCAAAAAAATATACCGTCAGCGTCGGACCCCGTCCTAGTTTTACTATGCGGTCACAGGACTGTCGATCTGTAGTTTTAATGATAAATCGCCTGTGGTATGATAATGCATGTATGTTTAACAAAAGGCATGGGCATTTTGAGCCCGTGGATATTTATTTTAAATTTAAAAAAAAATCCTACGTAAAAGTGTTATAAGTTTGACGACAATGTAATATGTCTGTGGTATCGTAGCTCTGAAACGGATGTATCGATTTCGAGGGGATGTGAGTTTTTAGATGAAAGTTTTCTTGGAGAGTTTCTTAGCTATGTTAAGATTATTTATCGTTTTAATTTATGGATCGTATTTATGTTAATTACAAAGGATTAAAAAAAATGACAAATATACATCATGACGTTCTTATTTCTGTAAAGTATAAACAATATCAGACAACGTTAAATGATTATAAAAACACAAAAAGTGAAATTTTACAAAAAAAAAAAAAGCATAATATAATAAATGTCCTCGTATATTTATGTGTTTTCGTACATACGACATTCATAAGTAATCAATATATTGCTAAGTTATAATATATAAAAAAATAAAACACCAAAACTACTAGTATATAAATCCGAATAAAATGCACGTTCGAAATTATGACTTAATAAAAAGTTTTATCATTTCTTTTGCAAGACAAACTTAATATTTATCATAAGTAGAAATTGACGATCTCAATTGACCTAACCACATTGAGAACACCGCTTAGTAAGCATTCCATGTAGTACTTGTCTAGACTATGACAATAACTATGATGCTGACATTTTGATGTTTCTTGTAAGCTTAATAATATTTTACAGTTAGAATTAGGGTAGCTAAGATTGTTTTCTAAGTCGGAATTATAGCTTATAACTTTGTTCTCAAAAAAAAAAAAAAAATACTGGCTTCAAATTATATCGACAAGTAAAAAAGTGGAAACAACATCAACGTAGTCGAAGTCGATTATATTATTATTAGGTATAACTAAAAAACTACTCGTCAGATGTCGGTGAACTTTAAATGGGACCACATGAACAGCCTTTGATTACAAAAAGTGGCATTTAAATCGTTTCACTCAGTAAAAGTTACGATAAAGTACATTAAAAAAATAAATAAAATACAAACGAATTCAGAACTCCCTTCTTTTTAAAAGTTTATTAAAAATAAAAGCGTTAGTGAAAGTAAAGTAGTGAGAAAAAGGCGCAATCAAGAATCCCACGCTCGACTTAAGTGTCCATAATATTTGTAAATTTCTCATGCTTAAAATATTTTTTTTTGATTTCTCAGTTTTCCTTTTGATCAATTTTGGTCATATTTCTCAATATTGGTTTATCTCTCGTTTCTTTCTATTTCTATAGTAATTTTTGAATTATAATTTTTATCTATATATAAAAAAAAAAGAAATAAATAACACTTGAATAATGCTATGTTTCATACGTAGCCGAAAAAAATATATTCCTGAAGTTAAAAAGGATTCATGTTCCGTCAGACGCTTATATACAACTAGCCACAAAAATACAGTGCATAAAAAGGGCAACAAAATAAATCGTTTCGAGACTAAAAGGTCGAGGGAAAGGCGTCAAGTGCCTTTTGTTCAATGCACTAAGTATGCGGGCCTCTTGTGAAGGGTTGTAAGAACTAATGGTCCAATAAATGCGTGTTGAATAAATCTTAAAGGCTGTTTAAAAGGCGCAGATGTTCAAGTTACGGTGATGCAATTTTAATTGCTTGAATTGGAGTGAGTTTTGTGATAATTAAAACTTATGGGAGAGTATGAGACGGTTCGAGTTCCTTTATTTAACCGATTCAGTGCGGATGGCACCGTAGGCGTGCCATGGGTATTTTTTGTGTATGGCGTGTGACGCCTGAGAGGAGCCAAAATGTTTACCTGTAAAACTCTGATAAAACATCAATTTTCAGTGGTCATCCGTAAACGAAAGTGTCTTTATTTGTCACACAGATTAAAAATACACTGTTAGCATCGGGATGTTGCAGGAAAACGCATACATCAGGTGTTGTAAACCTTTTCAAAAGAAAAATTATGTAAAAAAAAAATATATATTTCGGTACGGATGGCAGGCACCGTAGGGGCGCTATGGGTATTTTTTGTGTATGGCATGTGACGTCCGAGAGGAGCCAAAATGTTTACCTGTTAAAACTGTAAACTGTAAAACTCTGATAAAACATCATTTCTAAGCGCGTTGCACAATTCTTTAAAAAAAATGTCATGTTAAAAATGTCATCTGTTTGGTATTTAGATCAACAGAGTTGTCTAGAAACAACAGTCTTGAGTATTTAATGCAATCCGTAATTTATCATCTTCTTGAATATTTGTATTATATTATTATTTTTATATTTAAATGAAAAACTTCTTAAAATGAAAGCTTTTTTAGTAGGGTAGTTTTGTTGTATCTTTTTCCCTACTCTTTTGTTGACTATATGTAATGGATGTATTCTTACATTATGAACAGAGGCCTTTGTTATGTTATGTTAGGCTTTGTGTATGTTTTTCGTATGTGAAAATGATCACATTTTGATTGATCACGAGTGCACTAAAATTTTTGCATATACTTATTTATTTACGTTTACTGACAGTTGTACATTGTTACATTCTATGATAAATACAATTTTTTTAAGTAACTACATTTCTTAACATAAAACCATATTAAAGCAAACACGACATGCAAAGTTATCCTGTTAATGGTAATGATACAGATGGAAGAATAATTATAAACAATTATTTGTAGCCATATCATACTACCCTCTTTTTCACTACCATAGATATAAATTTTTAACGTAAAGTTGGTTGTTAATTTCAGATGGGGCGTGTTCCGAGCTCGATTGTTCCGGGATAGCTGCGTGTTCCACCGCGGGAACTACGTGAAGGACCTCAACAGTCTCGGTCGCGACCTGCGACGCGTTGTGATCGTAGACAACTCGCCCGCTTCATACATATTCCATCCGGATAATGCTGTACGGATATCATTGTTTTCTTTTTTGTCTATACAATGTGTTTAAGCAATCAACAATAAAAGGCCATAGGACGATAAGCATACCGAATCGGCCCCAGAAAGGTATTGGGCTCATAATTTTAGGAAATGTTGGTACTCATGAGATACTTTGATGCTGCAAGTTTCAGATTTTTATCTATTACCGTTTCCGAAAAAATCCGAAAAAAATGAAAATCAGTAAAAAAAAATTTCTCAGCACCGTGTGAATCGATTGATCTAAATACCGGATATGTTGTGGGGCATGATGGTACCTTCTACGAAAAAAAATATGAGCAATATTGGTTCATAAGAACCTTAAAAAAAACGAGGTCATTTTTTTAATTTTAATTTTTAACCATGTTACGATAACGATAACATTATGAAACTATTTTTTTTGAATTCCTCATTTAATTTCCAATGAAATTATGATCTTGGATTTTTTTTAAAAACGGTACGCCATATTGAAAAAAAATAAAAACTGATTTTTTCTTTTTATTATTTAACTCTTGTACTAAGTCTGTACTCTGTAGACCAGTGCTTTTTAATAAGCCTTTGAAAATGGTAAAAAGGGAAAAAATATATAGTAGGATGAAACCCATTGGAAAAGAAAGAGAATACAATGAAAATGAAAGGAAAATAAATTACGAGCGACGTGAGGTTGGGAAGTGGGGGGGTAAGGGTAAAAAAACGGTTTATCTCGATTTCCGGCTAAACAACAAGTCCTATTGAAAAAAGTTAAATAGCAAAGTTGTAGATAATAAAAATAATTATAAAGTTTTGTATTTACACCTTTTTCCCATTACCTCAAAATTCATGTGAACAATTCAAAATACCAAGTTTTTGGTTGTTTTTTTGGTTTTTTATTTTTATCTTTTACAATTTTTTTTATTACGCAGTTTGGTTTAAACTTACTTTTTTATGTCCCAAATACACTGTATTTTTTTTTGTTTTAAAATATTACTATGGTAAATGTTCTCAGAAAATGCTCGCCATAGCCTGTAGCTATTGTGAGATTGTACTTGAGCCTTCAATATATTGGTTTTATCTCTGACAAACTGAATAGTTATATTATCTGAATCATCCATTGTCTCTGCTAAATATAATATTGCTCGTCTATATCGATGGGAACCCGTAAATAAAAGTTTCAAGTCTTTTTCGGTCATTTCTCGTAAATCTGTCAAATTACTAGACAGAATTGCCTCAAATATAATTGTGTTTGCTCGCAAACGAAAAAAAAACGACTTCAATTATATCGACAAGTAATATGTTAGCCGACGAAAAAAAATACTAGGATTTTTGGGGGTTCCCCTCGATTTCTCTGGGATTCCATCATCAGATCCTGGTTTCCTTATCATGGTACCTAAGTTGGGATATCTCCTTTCCAACAAAAAAAAAAAGAATTATCAAAATCGGTTCATAAACGATGAAGTTATCCCCGAACATACATTAAAAAAACACATACGGTCGAATTGAGTAACCTCCTTTTTTGAAGTCGGTTAAAAAAGTTCCGTGTTCAGTGACTGAGGTTACTGACCTGGTTGCAGGTAAGTATAGCAATCATAGAGATGGGTGCCTACTACAGTAAGGTATATGTATAATATATGTAAAATATTGACGGTTTTAGCTTACTATATGTAATTAACATGAGAGGGAAAAATAAAAATAAAAGTTTTTTTTAAGTATTATTAATTGCAGCAGGCTTATGGTGGCAGAGGCTGTTTTTATAAATTCACAATATTGAATTCAGCCTATAAAAAATTGTTTCATCTAATTAACAGATGAGGGAACATTTTGCTAATCCCGGATCTTAGACCATAAGAAGATTTTTATCGCTAACAGATTAATATAATTAATACATTTTTAATAGTTCATAATAAATAATAATATTGAAATTATTAAATAAGAAACGATTTTTTTATATGAGTGGTTCTAATTTATTCTGTTGTTTTCGCTAGTACAAGAGTTAAATAATAAAAAGAAAAAATCAGTTTTTATTTTTTTTCAATATGGCGTACCGTTTTTAAAAAAAATCCAAGATCATAATTTCATTGGAAATTAAATGAGGAATTCAAAAAAAATAGTTTCATAATGTTATCGTTATCGTAACATGGTTAAAAATTAAAATAAAAAAATGACCTCGTTTTTTTTAAGGTTCTTATGAACCAATATTGCTCACATTTTTTTTCGTAGAAGGTACCATCATGCCCCACAACATATCCGGTATTTAGATCAATCGATTCACACGGTGCTGAGAAATTTTTTTTTACTGATTTTCATTTTTTTCGGATTTTTTCGGAAACGGTAATAGATAAAAATCTGAAACTTGCAGCATCAAAGTATCTCATGAGTACCAACATTTCCTGAAATTATGAGCCCAATACCTTTCTGGGGCCGATTTGGTATGCTTATCGTCCTATGGCCTTTATTTAAATAGATTATCGACACAATGGCAATATTTTGATTATCTTATTACTCTATTTGCAGGTTCCTGTCGCGTCATGGTTCGACGACATGACAGATTCAGAACTATTGGACTTGATACCATTTTTCGAGAAACTGAGTAAGGTCGACAGTGTATACACAGTGTTGCGTAACTCGAATCATCCGTACAACCCCACACAGAACAGCTCGCCGCCCACATAGCCGCGGCTCACCATCCAGACACGTGCCGGACATGCATGCTACGAGACATGTGTCGAACATTCGTGCTACGAGGCGTGTGTCGAACATGCATGCTACGAGACATGTGTCGAACACGTGCCGTACTACGAGGCGTGTGTCGAGCGCGTGCCGCTACGCTGCGTAGCCCGCTGCTCGCACATGCCGGTCTGCTACGAAGCACGCTACTCGCCCATGCCGGTCTGCTACGAGAATCGATGTTCACACGTGTCGGTCTGCTACGCGAGACGTGTCGAGCACGTGCCATGCTACGAGGCACGTTGTTCCCACATGCCGATCTGCTACGAGAATCGACACTCGCCCAAGCCGGTCTGCTACGAGAGACGTGTCGAGCACGTGCTCTGCGGAGCTCGCTGCTCACTCGTGCTCCGCGAGACACGTGTCGAGCACGCGCCCCCAGCGAGCACGCTCACTCTCCTCGAAACGATCATAAAGAAAGGAGCGAACTTCGTCTTAAGTGCCAATTTTGCCTTCTGGTTAGTAAGGACGTTATTTGTACCTATTATACATTTTAGGTATCTCCTAGTGCGTAAGTGGTCCGTGTAATACCGTATCTCTCCTTCGGCCCGGTGTCGCTGTTAAGCTTCCGCGTCGCGTTCAATGTTCGACTTTAATACTTCTGTACTGTCTATGAGTAATTCGGTGTTTTAATATGACTAAAATCGATTTCAATTTTATATCGTGCTTGGGATCAAATATGAGTAAGTAAGTTCGGCGGTCGGTGCGATGCCGTCGCTGATGGGAATTGTTTGACTCGGTTCGCTTCTTTAAATCTATAGACTTAATGTAAACACGAATTTCGCAGTACGGCTGTTATTTATCCGCGACTTTTATCCAGCCTTAATAATGTATATATATTTTTATCATAATTATATAAATGGTCTTAATCGTAAGCGATATATATCCGATCGACTATGGGTGTACATTGAGCATAGTAATAAATAGCGGCAGAACGATTAGCACTTAAGGTGTACAGTGTCGCACTGGTCTAAAGCCAGTGTTGCAAAGCTTTTTTTAAAGTATGTAAATAATTCAGAAATATATTTAAAGCACAAAATATTTTACTTCTGATAACTTTAATAGGGATTACTAATGTACTATCACATTTTCATCATTTACGAATGTGACACTGGCTTTAGATTAATGCTCGTGCGCATAAGCATTGATGTGATCAGTTTTACATTGTCAACGACGTGTACGTAGCGTACGTATACGTACAATGTGTACGTAGTTTTTTTTCTTATACTATTTTAATTTTAATTTTCATTTAAAAAGAAAAAAAATTCTTTACTGACAATAAAGAGTCAATCAGTTCAGTGTTATATTTTAATAATATTTATTAATTGTGTACTAAACATAAAAATTACATAAACGGGTGAAACTATGAATGTAATGGAATTTTTTTAAACTTGATTTGTATAAATCATCGATAATTTCATTGTAATAATTGTATGTATTTAATAACGAAATTAAATATCACAATGTATTCTAATTAAAATAATGTACGATGGATTTGATCACCAACCAAATGATGATATTTTTATATATATATAGCGTTTTTGCATTCACGTTTTCGTGAATACAGTATTTGCAGCACAATATATGATTTTTAAATCGCAACAGTATTACCTAGTTTTTTAGACATGAATGCCATTGTACACGAATATTTAATATAGTTACTGCTATATATTTTTTACATTGTATTGTGAATCACTTAATTGCTGCACACAACACTGTTAGTAGTTTTTGAAATATTTAAAATTATAATTAAAACATCTTAATAATATGTACGAGTAATCAATTTTCTTTTATAGCGACACAGTTTTAATTTTTTTTTTATTTGCTTATAACTTATGCTTGCATTAAATATTTTAATGTTTAAGCACATTTTAATAAAAAAATGTAAACAATATTGTGTGCAGCTCAGTCGTATAAATTGGCAAATCGAAATTCAAAGTTTTATCACATTTTTTAAAAAATAAGATTTGAATGAGGTGAAATAAAATGGTGCTTTCAGTATTAGTTGAATAAGCGAAACGATATTTGTACTGCAAAACTTGTAACGCACACTTCTCTTTGGTTGGTAGTTTAGTAGGCAGTGGACGGTCGCATTGTGGAATCATTCTTACTATTACGACTTACTTCTATTTATTGTTTTTTTTTTCTTATTGCGTAGCTAAAACTTATGTTCTTATTATTATATAACAATCATTAAATGTCTGTAGGGGAGTGTAAATAAGATTTTTATGAAACTTAAATTTATGATTAGAATAAACATTAATTTCGATAATCGATTTCGGATATAACTTTTCGTATTTTACACATTTGTTATTTAGTGTATCGATGTATGTATATATTATTATACATATATTTTTTAATTATTAATAGTTATACACTGTCGCTAGATTTGTAACCTTGTCCTTATATTTAAAGATGCTCTGATCTTTAGGTAATTCACGATTTAACGTCGGGGATAGTATAAGTATTGGATAGATCTGTGTACAAGAAAAATGAACGAATGAAAACATTCAAATTTCAATTCAAAGACCAATGACATAAGGTTACGTCGATAAAACCTTCAGGTTGATACGCTCTTTTACTATTAATATCTGCGGTTTTCGACTATCCCCGAATATTTAACATTAATGCGAATGTCAAACGGTCATCGATCTTCTTTATTATCGCGTCATCCATTTGTCCGTTATCACGTGATATTCGTTTGTGGAAAATTAATGTTTTCTGAATCAGCCGTCCCGTTCATATCTTATTGTGTAAAATAGATTTTTGTGCGTTATTTTTACATGGTACGTTCGTAAATTACGTTTATACTTTTGTGGTTTGAATTTGTCCTGTTTTAAAGTACGATATTTGCACTTTATCACCAAAAAAATCTCTATTTAATAATCTCTTAAAAATTATTATAAGCCATAAATGAGTTGGGTAAAATAAACGTAATAATAGTGTTATGATAAAAATGTTTAAATATTTCAATTTAATCGCAAAAGTGTAAATGTAATGTACTATCAGTCGTATGAGGATGTCACATTATCACTCATGAACCACAGTAGAGCATTTATTTCATAAGCATTAACACATAGATGTAGTATGTTATAGTAATATATACGTTGATTTCTGTAATTATAAGGATTATGTTGTTCATATGATGTATATTAAACGCAAGCTTATACATGAATACGATATATTTCCCTTAAAATGTATGATATAATATATCATATATACATTAAAATTAATTGACACCGATGAATCGTCCATGTTTTTTAGGAATTAAAATATTTGTTACATATAAAAAAAAAAATTATGCATGCAATAAAATTTGATTGATATTTTTTCTTAAATTGTATTGTTTATAAAAATTTTATGATTTTATTTTAACATTATATCGGGAATTTATTGTTATATGATTAATTTTGCGATTTTTTTATATTGTAATTTAATATTAGCGTAAGTTATGTGACATAGTGATTTTTAACGCAATAACGTTTACGTGTTTGAATTTTAGCTAACCTATAAAGTGTACGGAACTCGATTATAACGACCCGGATGCTTTTTGAAACAAATCGAAACGGTAGCCATATTTAGTGTGAGAACAAAGCCATTAAACCATTATTAGGTACAAGATAATAGTCAATAATAACGTTTATTAATCACATAGAAGTATGATTTTGTCTATTACCTACGTTTATTAATCACGTAGAAGTATGATTTTGTCTATTACCTTAACTTGTCAATGCTTTAATATGTTTAATTTTTTACTGTTCTTTTTTATATCTTTTGTAGCATGTGCTAAAACAGTCGAGTTCTGTTCTGTCTGGGTTTTTTAGTTTGCTTGTAAACAAAGTACAAATCATAAGTAGTATGCAGTGGCTAAATAACGAGAACATTTTATTATATTTATTGTTAGACGTTTACACATCTAAAAATTATTGCTTCCCAAACGTTACTTGCCTCTAGGTTATAGAATGTTTGGTGAAAACTACAATCATTTCACATTTGACTAACAATAGCTACCCACCTACGTCACTGCCTCCTTAGAACCGATACATATTTATCAATGGTTGTAACGTCAGCAATATAAATATTTACATGCAAAATTATTATTACCATATTGTCTGTAAGATTTTGATTATGTTCTCATGGAAAACGTAAATGTTTTGTGTGTGATGTGTTTATGGCTGACTTGATTGTATATTATCGGATATATACCACTAACTACGTCTTAAATAGTATTTAAAAATTAAATCAGATTTTTTCTGTTATATTTATATGAATATTTTTTAAAAATCGATATGCTTGACGTACGACAATATTTCATTGTTTTGTAGTGAAATGAATGTTAAGTACCAGATTAGTGCAATATGTTTGAATAAAAAAATATTAAAATAATCTGTGTAAACGGTTTTTGTTTTGTCGTCACAGTACTTGTAAGATTTGATTACTTAAAAATTGAATTATAACAATAAATAGGTGTTGGCATATTGTAGATATATTGTACAGCATTGGAAGTTAGATTTTGTCCTGTGAATTTAAATAATGATTAAAACACTTTCTTTTGAGGCACTTTTAATTCATTTGAAACCTTTGAATTATGAAGTAGGTATTCAGTGAATTGACAATTAAAATGAATCGCATTTCGCATGATCTTATTTTTGTTGTTTAACTGTTATTTAAGTTACATGACAAGATCTCTTTAATGGTATTATGAATTTTTTACCTATCAGAGATTAGGCAGGTAAGCGGACGATAATTATATTATTATTTATGAAGTTTAATAGCAAGGAAATATGAGGAATCAAGAGTAATAGGTAACATTTACCTGAGACGAAATTTATATAATGGTGTACATTTTTGATATGATGTTGTACAAAAGAGACATTTGGTATGTTATTTTATAGGAATGAAATAAATAGCCTTAATAAATGATTCGCGTATTATTTAATTAAACATCACGCTTTAAATAAAATATCAATTGGATTTAATATAGATAAATGTATACACCTTATAAATATCTAATTTAAAAAGGTCATTGTTGATGTAAATAACACAATTTTGAGTGGTTTTGTCTAAAGGTTTATTGAAATTAAATATTTTTTTAAATTTTTACACTACAGTACAATAGCGTGAAATATATTATATATAATAAATAATTATGTTCCTTTCGTTTCACTCGAACTATGATATGGTAAATGTACTTAATTTTAATATAACAACATATTGCTAGTTTCAACAAAACTATCTTAATATATCTAAAACTACATTCGACGAAATGATATATGGAACGTTAAGAAATCTTTAATTTGTGTCTATTTATTTGTACTTATGCTTTGGATGTATTCAGGAAATAATATAATTATGAAAGAGATGAGATAAAAATATTTTTAACTACTTTATTTTTAAAAAATCAGCTTAACTAGGTATTATGACACGCGCTAGACAATTTAATAAAACTTAAAAATAATTAAAGCCCTAAAAATTAACGTTGCTTTTAATAATTAATATTTTGTAAAACAATAATTTATACACTATTAAATAATTTTATATTGTAATAATATTAATGTATTTTTATTGTTTAATGTTCTAAAACAAATAAAATAAACTCATATATATTATACAAATTCGAGGCTCTTTATATGAAAATTTCTTTGGCACAATTTTTACACATGCAATTTACATAACATTAATTTGTTATCTATGAATTTAAATAGTAAATAATATATGACAAAACAGTTAACATTCATTAACAACAACAAAATTTTATTTTAAAATATCTCTACCAATTTTTTATGATAAAATTAATATCTCTTTCACATATTTAAATAGTAACACATAAATAATTATACAGTATAAATAATATCTCGCAAAATAATACTAATTTCTAAGTATTATACAAAAAATAAAATTCATTAAAATTAAATCAAATAGCAGCAACAAAAATATTCGGCATTTATTGTTGAAAACTAGTTCATAAAGGTGGGTTATGTTATGATCTATACGTCTTAATTGTGTTCGAATAATATACCTACAAGTAAAAATTGGTTTTTTACTTTTTAAAATTTATCTTGGACATAAGTTACTGATAGGCAATCAGAAACTATCTAAAGGTAAAACAGACCTTTAGGCCGCGGGCACGAAACTTGCGACAGCCGAGCGATGCCGACAGCGGGGCGACGACGCAGTGGGCAGAAACGATTAAAACTACGCAAAATCAAAATCTAATCCAAATGATTACTGCCTCGCGCGTAGGTTTGATCGTTTCCGCCCACTGTTCGTCGCCCCGCTGTCGCCGTCGCTCGGCTGTCGCAAGTTTCGTGCCCGCGGCCTTAGGGCCTATTTTAACAGATAGATAGAATACATTAAAAATGGCGTTTTTAGGCTTTTTATGTACTAATCAAAACATGCTATAAAAAGTTAATTCTGTAACTGTTTTTCAATTAGTATCAAAATATATAGTGTGACTATATTGACCGACATTAGAGCCACATTATTGGTACTGTAATTTACCTTACTATTTTAATATTCAAACTTGAAATGCTTTTTAAAAATTTTAATAACATTATTTATCATTTTTAACAGCGAACACACGAACACAATAGCGAAATTGCATGCTTATAAGCGCACCTTACATTAATTGCGAGATCATTATTTCAATTATTAAAATTATACTACGAGTTGATAGACATCTTCTCTTGTAGAATTTGAAAGTAGCACGCCTGTAAATAAAGCGATTATGTTTATAAATAGTTCGTAATTTTTATTGCAAAAATTTACTTAGCATTTTATTTGATTCATCATTAAACATATTCAGTTATAATCTTATATGTATTTACTAACGGCTGAAACTGACCAATTTTAAATTCAAACCAATTTTAGCTTTTTAGATTCAACTTTCTTGTGTATTATATACTTGTACAGTCTGTCTAATGAAAGTAGATACCTACTGAAAAAACGCGTAATATATAACCACACCCTGGCAACCCCAAAAAACTTCAAAGAGGCGCCATCTTTATTTTTTTTTTTAAGTATTACCATACTCTGATTCCGATTCTTCCTAATCTCTGTTAAAATCGCCGAAATTTGTCAATGTTTATAACAAGATTTGTATTGCCGAGTATTTATATTGTCTTAAATTCTAATAGTGTTTTCAGACGTAGTAATTGGATTAATTAAGGTTTTGCATTGGTTTTAATATTATTTTGTTTAAACCTTAGTAGGTTTCCGCTAGATTATTCCCCAATTAAAGAGGTAAATATACCCGATGGTGGGAACCTTACAGTGTTGTCATTTAAAAAGTATGCAAAAAAAAATCGGGTATCTACTTTCGTTAGCCAGACTATACTAAAAACATTATTTTACTAGTAAAAAGTACGGTCATTTAGGGATACCATATCAAAAATAGTTGTTTTTAATTTTCATATTTTGGGTTCTTTTTTTTTAATACACTACCAGGTCGACAAACAAGCGTACGACTCATCTGATCAGCGATTACAGTAACCTATACACGCCTGCAACATCAGAAGCAACGTAAGCGCGTTGCCGACCCTATCCCCAATCCCCCTAGGCGCTCTGGTCACCTTACTACAGGAACACAACACTGCTTGAAAACAATATTATTTAGCTGTGATCTTCTGTAAGGTCGAGTTGTGGCGACATCTATCGAGCCACATACGAACTGACGGTTCTAGATCACGCTATCGAAGTTTCCTAAGCGAATAAACTATATATACAAGAACCCGACAACAACCGTTGGGGCAGCAGCCCTATCAGACACAACACCCATCTGGTTGGAGGATCCTCCCTTTTCCGAGGGTGACCGAACAACCCCCAAACTGGTGACCCCGAACATGAACATCAGCGCAGCCTTCGTCAATCTACGTCATCGTGACTTCATCATCACTTCCTCAAACTTTCGAGCAATGAGTCCTACAGCTAGCCAGCATCCACGGCTACTACGGGTATCCTGACCACCAGCATGTAGCGGACGCGCATGCCTGGTCATCACCCACAGCCTTCTCAGCGACCTTGGCACAGCACACTGCACTTCGGCCGGTCAGCAAGCAGAGACGCACCTCTCTCCTGGTCGACGCAGCAGCCAGCCACTACGCAGCACTGCACCACTCCGACTCACTGGAGAATTTGCAGCATCACCCCGACTGACTGGGGCATCACCGCAGACAGTTCCGACTCACCGTGAACTATGCGGCATCTGGTTCCGACTCACTGGAACATTCCACTGGCCCGGCAAGCATCACAAGATGTGTATGGACGACTCAAAAACCGCTATCGGCCTCCGGTCTCGGAGGGGAGTGATGTGGCGACATCTATCGAGCCACATACGAACTGACGGTTCTAGATCACGCTATCGAAGTTTCCTAAGCGAATAAACTATATATACAAGAACCCGACAACAACCGTTGGGGCAGCAGCCCTACCAGAGACAACACCTGTCTGGTTGGAGGATCCTCCCTTTTCCGAGGGTGGACGAACAACCCCCAAAGAGTTACTTCTTCAATCGGAGTGCTCCAGACTTTTTTTTAAATCTTTTATTTGCTCCAGACTTTGAGTAGGATATTTCTTGCTGCACCCTACCTCAGTCTAACGTCAGTTAGTTATATTATAATGTACTAGCGACCCGCCCCAGCTTCGCACAGGTGCAAATACTATCAGTGATCTTTTACTATATTATGCATTATTATACATATACTCGTAAACCTTCCTCTGGAATCACTCTATTTACTAAAGAAAACCGCATCAAAATCCGTTGCATAGTTTTAAAGATCTAAACATGCAGACAGCGGGAAGCGACTTTGTTTTATATTATGTAGTAATAATGCAATAGGACCAATTTACCTTCAAAGTAGTAAACATAAGTCCCAATTCTCCGTGTTGCATACCGGGCTCCAGAAAGTCCTCAACAAAGTGTATTTCAGAACCGAGCTGCAAAATACGAGCTCGAACAACCACGAAATGAAATACCGGAAATAGCTCGTCCATACTCCACAGATAATGCTGACCTGTTACATTTGCATTTTTTTAGATTAAACTATACATATAATGCGGTTTCACCCGCGTTAAGTTCAAATAATTATGGAATTGTTTCACACTTATATATAAGTGCATGTATTTGAAACACCGGCACCATTCATTATGTATAATACAAGTATGTATAAATCTAGGGAATTAGGTATACCTTAATACCTATATGTCTTTCAAAGGCATAAAACATTTTTGGTTTCATTCTTATAGCTTATGAATTTTCGTTTTTTTTTTTTTTAAATGTAACTAGGTCGGCAAACAAGCGTACGGCTGATGGTAAGCGATTACCGTAGCCTATAGACGTCTGCAACACCAGACGCATCGCAAGCGCGTTGCCGACCCTATCCCCAATTCCCTCCAGGAGCTCTGGTCACCTTACTCACCATCAGGAACATAATACTGCTTGAAAACAGTATTATTTAGCTGTGATCTTCTGTAAAGTACCCCAGGGCTGCTCCATATTTTGAGCAGGAAATTTTTTGCTGTGCCCTACCTCAGTTAAATTTCCGTAATAGGCAAACCTAACAAACAAAGAAATTATTATTCTGCTTGTTAGAATCACTTCTAATATCATCTATAAAATCAATCCTTAGTTAGACTATTATTGTTTCGAAGGATTTTAGCACCAAAAAATAATAGACTTGCCTAGTTCCTGTTGCACGGCCGTTGTCATTTTTTGAAAAGTACTTCGTATAACAAGAAGCTTTTCTATCGGTGAAAATGTTGTTTTTAATTGCTGGAGTGTTTCAACCGCCTCGTTAAATAATTGCTCTTTCATTGGTGAAAAAGTTGGAGATGTTTGAGGATTGGTCGACCAAAATTTTCTGTAAAACAAATAATTGTCTTTGCAATTTTTCGCATCACCACTAACTTCAAGGACATATAGGTATCAAATTATTTTAGTAAAAATATTTTTTCTTTGTAATATGTTAATCTTATACTATTAAACGAGCAATTCTTGTATATATATATATATATATATATATTTTCTGAATCTCGGAATCGGCTCCAACGATTTTCGTGAAATTTAGTATGTAGGGTATTTCGGGGGCGAAAAATTGATCTAGCTAGGATTCATTTTTTTAAAAAGTCGTTTTATCCCTGTTTTTAGGCAATGAAAAAAATGGCTAAAATATCGTTAGAATAGGAAAGTTAATTTCGCAAATGTCAAATAAGTTTTAATAGCTCGGTGGAACATCGATCGCTGAATCAACCGATGAGACCATGGTTCAAATCCATCTCCAATCTATTATTTTTTTTCTTTTTTTTTCTAATTTGACTCCTAATTTTTTATTTAAATAAAAATAAAATATAAAAATCCCGAGAAAAAAAAAGATATACCGAGCTAGGCTCGGTCAACCAGGTACTTAAGTATTATAGTACCTGGGTGACCGAGCCTAGCTCGGTATTTTCATTTTATTTTTTGTTTTTTTTCTCGGTATTTTTATATTTTAATTTTATTTAAATAATAAATCACGAGTGAAATTTAAAAAAAAAAGAAAAAAATGTATCTGGAGACTGAGATTCGAACCCGGGTCAACACGATTTGACACCCGCCGATTTCCTAATTACCTACGCCAAGCTATGTTGACGCGTAGTGAAATTAAGCTTCGTATTCTAATGATATTTTTTCATTGCTTAAAAACAGGTATAAAACGACA
This sequence comes from Melitaea athalia, assembly GCA_905220545.2. Taxonomy (NCBI): domain Eukaryota; kingdom Metazoa; phylum Arthropoda; class Insecta; order Lepidoptera; family Nymphalidae; genus Melitaea; species Melitaea athalia. The sequence goes on from HG992179.1 coordinate 5,262,754, forward strand.
TTTTTTTTAAATGAATCCTAGCTAGATCAATTTTTCGCCTCCGAAATCCCCTGCATACTAAATTTCACGAAAATCGTTGGAGCCGATTCCGAGATTCAGAATATATATATATATATACAAGAATTGCTCGTTTAATAGTATAAGATGATAATAATTATCAATTTTTATAATTATTATAGGTACAATTATTGTACCTACTTGCTACACTTGGACTTGTTTTCCAACACTTTTTTTATTTAAAAAATGTTGTACACTTAATTAAAATTAAATCAAAATTGTGGTAATTAAGTAAACCTCCATTTGTTATTTAATAAGATAAAATTCACCCCCCTCCCCCACACTTGATGCTTAGCGTTAAACCATGAGTCTTTTCTCGATAAATAGCATTTTCAAGTCAAAAACATTTATAAAATCAATCGAGTTGATCCCAAGATTAGCGCATGCATGCATATAATACTAACTTAACTTTATTTAGGCATATGTAAGTCAATGAATCAATATATCGTGTAAACTAATATAAAACTCACTGATCGATTCCAAGGAAAGCCATAAGCGTGATATCAGGTTGCTTGTTCCATTTCAACAATCTTCTCCAGTACAAGTCGTCTTCGCGCTTATTATGCAACGCGTATAATACAAAGAGTGCGGGATGCACCCTCGGTAGTAGCGTGGGTTGTAATAATGAGGCTGCGGATACTACTTCACTGAAATATTTAGTTCTAAATAAGTGCTTGGCAATGAAACTAAGGTAGAAAATATCCCCTTGGAGAGATTCAAGAACACATGAGGGGAAGTTAATGAAGAGAAAGAAGAAGAAAAATAATGAAATGAGGAAACGTGTTTAAATTGGGTGAAATTTGGAAACACGTTGGATTGCGTTGAGGGTTTAAAATTTGAGGGGTAAATTGTCCTTAATTTGGAGACATTATTGGCAGATATTTGTGAGATAAAGCTTGTAAAGAAGAATTAAATATTATAAATGCATGGAAAAAAAACCTAGACATATTACGTATAGTAGTAGTATCAGGCTAGTTTTTTTAATCAAAAACAATAAAAAAAAAAATTTCGAAAGATATAAATAAGGGTATAGTATTTTTTTTGGAAATTAATTTTACATTGTGGTTAAAAAATTTAATATTCATACAGTTTTATATCTATTATATTTAAAGTATGCAGGCGAGCAACTGTAATTGCTAATATTAAAACTTACCCGTCTATTGGATTGCTGTTAGTTTGTTGTTCAATATACTCCGAATCTTCTTTAGTTTTATATGGCAACACCACATCCGTGCCTTCCAGTGGTAAGGCCGGAAACAAAAGTCGCACAACTTGATACAGTCTTGAGGTAATACTCTTAAGTTCTTTGACAGCATGACTCAGTAATAATGGATGAACTCTAACACCCCCATAGGTTGTGTTAAACGCATTTGTTAGACTAAGAACTAGTTGTCCTAATGGATGATGAGCAGACTCACAAGCCTAAAATTAGAGAAACAGTTTTTTTGATTTTTTTTTGCCGAAAGTCAGTTCTATTATTAAACAATTTTTATTCGAGTTGTAAGCTTAAGTTTTACACTATGTGTTTTCAGATAATAAAGTATTCAATTAAAGTAACATACTTACATTATACAAATACTGTTTTAATTCCATGAAATCGTTTAAAGTCAGAGTTTTTTGACCAAACTGCGGTATGACCTCCAAACAGTCGACTGACTTTTCTAAATCAGCTCCTTTAGACTTTTTAGCAGATAGTTTGGTGTGTTTATCTTTGTGAGAACAAGATATGGCCACTGCGACATTTTGCCATATTTTCACATTGTCTGGTAGAGCTGATGTGCCATTCGAAAAATGGTTGCCAGTTGGAGTAAGGACGGTTTCAGATACACCCATGCATTGAAAGCATTGACGAAATATCGCGTTCCATTTCTGATTTGGTGCTACGCTTAATTTACCGAAGGAGCTAAATTAAAAATAATTTAAGAACATCAGTATTTAATGGATTCATAATCACATAAACATGTTTATTGTATATAATTTCTTCACGCTATTATATATCATGAGATATGGACGGACGGAAAACTTATGCACGACACACACAGCGGTGTCATAGTAATATTAGGCTTCCATAAGGTCTCTTGGGGTACCAACAGAAAATTGTTTGAAAGGTCAACCATGAAAAATAAATCTTAGTTAATTAATTTTAAGAATTTATAGGATTACACGTACTTTGGTTTTGAATTATCTGGAAGTACAGGATTAGATACATTTAGATGCATAACTCCATTAGAAATTTTGACGCCTTCCGTCCAAGCGCCGCTAAGAGAACCTTCAATTTTGTCACCGCTAGAAAAAGTCAAAACTCCCTTTCCCGAAAATACACCAGCTGACCTAAACTCTCCTTCATAATGAGTTCCATCTTCAAATACCATAACACCATGACCCTAAAAAGACACATTATGTAAATATTATAAAAAACTTATTACTAAAAACTTTATTTTGCTGATTTATATTTTTGTAAATTACATTAAAACAGAAACTCACAGTCAATACGTCTTGGGTAAACAATCCTTCATAATAAATACCGTCCAGGGTCACTATAAGGCCGCAGCCGTGTTTTTTGTTGTCACTCCAATTACCAAGATATTTCTCTCCTTTACCAATATCATCCATGACGCCGTACCCATGTTTGACACCAACCACCCATTCTCCAGTGTATATTGTAGCTGTCGATGAAGTAAAATCTCCTTGTTTTTTAATACCGTGCCCATGAGGATGGCCATCTTTAAAATAGCCCTCGTAAATATCTCCAGACGTGTACTTTAAAACGCCGTAACCGTTCTGCAAATTGTCTTTCCATTGACCTTCATATAGCCCTAAAATAATTTTTATAATTATTATGCTAGGCTTAAAAAAATCCCACATAAATAAAAATATTAAAATACTTATATTACCTACTCCCGGAATTTCCATTTTTCCGTGTCCACATAAAGAGTTCAGTTGAAACTGTCCTACGTAAAACTTGCCATCCGGCCATTCTACTTTACCGCTACCATGAATTTTTCCATCTAACCATCGCCCTATATAGTTAGCGTCTTTGTAAAAACCTGATTTATTAGAAAACGTATAACTAGCAGTCCGGATGGCAGGAGGTTTGAATGACGATTCTTTATTTAGAACCGTTCGAATTGAAGAATTCAGAGCATGCAACCATTCAGTTTTCTCTTCCTCAGAAGTAGTAGATACATTTATTACTTCTTCTGGAGTCGTGAGTTGTAATGCATTTTGTATCGAGTCAGTATTAGGGACGGCTTCAACCCATAGTGTTTCTAATGGATGGACATTTGTCGTACTTCCGCTTACATGGACGAATAAATCATTGAATAAAATGAACCAATGACTACTAAATCTCCCAGGATTGACCAAATTCAAAGGGTGAGACTTGGATTCTCTAATCAATCGTCTCTCAGGAGTTCTATACTGATCTAAATTCTTTCCTATAGTTTCCCAAAATAATTTTGTCGTTTCTGCTTCTTTTCTCTTTTTCTCTTGTTCTTCTATCAAAATATCTAACAATGAAACGACTTTACTTATTTTCTCCTCTACGGTCGTTTTATTATCGCCTTTTTTTCTTTTAGGTAAATGACGCAATAATGACTGTGATATGCATTTATATGAGCTTAACCTCGTCAATGGTTGAACAAATGCCAGTGAGACTACAGCTTCTAATGTCTTTTTATTATTTTTCTGCTTATTTGTAGGTAATTGATCACTAAATAAATTATAGACACTTGATGGAACATCAACAATGTTGTTTATATGAGCGAAACCACCAATAACAATTAAATTGCTTATACCTAAGTAATATTTTTTATACAAATAAATAAACTCTTCCAAATTTTTTATTAAGGAAATATCACATTCGTTTATGTGCTTCTCAGCATATTGCCAAGTCGATAGAACATTCAAAGCGGTTACATTTAATATGTCACCAAATATATCACAAACGGTTTCATATACATTGGAATGTGAAGTAATGGCTTTGCTTTTCTTAAGGAAAGGCTTTACTAGTGAATGATATATTAAGAGCATTTCTTCTAAATATCTTTGAGCAATTGATAAATTCTGAAATTCAGGACATATTGCGGATTCTTCCACAGAACAGTAGCTTATGTTACCAGAAGACAATACCCTCCAATGATAGCATAAGTTTTCAGGTTTGACACCCACATTCTGCACCTCATTCACATTCATTTGGGAATTTTTATCTTTGTCATTATTAACTTCAATATTTTTCTGGTTTAAATTGACAACACTCTCTGTAAATCCATCGAGATGTTTTCCCATGTAGAAAATATTTTCGTTCTGAGTGTAAGCAAGAGTATGGTTATCAGTAGCTATCATGTCTCTTATTCGATCACTATCAAAATTTTCTGTGAATTGTTTCGGACTGCTTTTATCTTCTCTTGACTCAAAGCTAACTTGGTGAAAGTGATTGTATCCCCACATAAAAAGGCGTCCATCTAACGTTAAGGTGGTGCAATGCCATTTACCACATGAAACCTTTTGTAGACCAAAACCAGATAAACTCATAACTATCATTGGTTTGATTCTTTTTACTGCATCACCTATCCCCAATTGACCATGTGATATGTCTCCCCAAGTCCACAACTCAGTTCCTAAAATGTTTTTACCAAGTTTTGACATGTTTTTGAGATTCTCATTTTTTCTCGCTGTTTCAAATTCTTTTTCACTACTAATTGTGCTTGTTGAAAATTGAAGATCTTCAAACTTGTTAGATATGCAACTGTACATGAGTGAGTTAACTTCTTCATTGAAGTTACGATTTAAGAGTTCAACAGTTTCATTGTTATCACTACTTCCACTTACATGTCTAGATAAAGTAGCAACTTTGTCTCCAACTGTTTTTACACCTTCGTAAACAAAGTTTGTAAGGTTGGAAACATTTTCTTTAATTATTCTTGTTGGTTTCTCAGTATACTCTACTAAATAATCTTCACCAGCTGATACCCAAGACAGTTGTCTACTTAAAAATTGTCTTGCAGCATCAGTATTGATAAATATATTATTTATTTTTTCTGTACTAGCATGAGGACTTTCAGTATTTTCAATGTCAACATTATCACTTTCTTCTTGTATTTCATTATCTATTTCTAAATGATTATTCTCATAATGTATGGCATCGGGCTTCGCAACTTTAGACTCTTCCGATGAAGGACTAGAGTCTTCAGTAAAACTTTGAGCATCGACATGAACATCGGTCTGGGGCGCAGTTGTACTACTTGAATCTTCACTGGACTTACTTATATGTACTCCAAGAGGGCAAGTTTCAGACAAGGAAGGAATTGAGGCCGGTGATGCCAAACCTATAATTGTTTGACACTGAGAGCAATTGGAAGCAAACACTTCTTCATCATCATTTTCGCTGTCCGTATCACAGTTACCAGACTGTCGAACATTTTTTCTCACTATCACAGCAGCAAAGTCTTGGCCTACAGAAGCACTATAAACTGTTCTCCCCTCAAAGAATGGAATTTTCTTTATACTGCTGGTGTCTAATGCTATCTGAGGCATAGCACCAGATCCCCATAGATGCCCATCGCTACTGATAAATAGTTGCCCAAAATCATTTGTCACTACATTTCTAAACTTAACCTTAGAGCTAGAACTTTTAAAGCCATGAGGGCAACACTTCGAGTCCTCTTTTACGACGATTTCTTCCTTGTTTTTGAAACTAGTAGTCGTTTTGTAAAGACGTCCATGTACATCAATAATATAAAGGATATCATTGTGATAAGATATGTCTATGGCTGAAATACCGCTTACTTTTTTAAAGCTTAAGTTTTCTTCCTTGACTGTGCAATAATAGAGGCCATGGTCACTTCCAAGAACAATGAAATCTGTGCCCAAAGAACAAAGTTTTACAATCTTATCAGGTACCTGTTGCGTTGAGGGTAAGTTTAACGTCGTTATACCTCTCCAGAATTTATGCTGACTCATTTTAAGAACACTTTCTTCTTTCTTCGACTGAAACTAGGCGGATCATTATGACCAATAAAAGTGTTTATTTATTTATTCACATTAACTCATATTTGTAATTAGTCACTATCATATTCTGATTACGACGTTGTTCTTGAGTTACAAAACACTTGAGAAATAGAGAAATACTTTTCAAAACATCTTATTTAACATGCAAAACAAAATGCAAAATTGATTCATTCTGATTGACAATTGAGAATAAGTTGACGTTGACGTTAGGCTGTAGGGATGTAGGCAGCTGTTTAAGGTTGTTAAAACTGGATGTCAGTTTGTTAAAAATATCATAAATCATTCTGTTATAGTTGGACGCGTATCCGAACAACTTAATTATCTATGCTCAAAGAAGAATCAAACAGGTTTTATAATCTTTGAAAAGAACTAAAAAAAAAAGTGCAACTGTCAAGTTCGTGCTCGACTGCTCCAGACTGCTCGCTCGGGTTTTCGCTGATTTTAACTCGCCTCTTTCTTTTAAAAATGGCGAGTCGCGCTGGAACATCTAGACGCGTTCCTGAAAATGAAGCCGCAATTACTTACGTGCAGTGCGATGGATTGGTAATTAACAATACTCTGTCCTTTATTTAAAATATTAATTGTGCTAATTAATTTAAAGAGCATCCCTTTTAAAATCTGTTGACGCGTCATGTTAGCTGTAAACTTACCTAAGATGAGACTAAATACCAGATTTGCTGTTATAAGAAAGTTACTTTACAACATTTTAACCATTTATCAGTATTAACAATATGCGAAAAGTAAAGTACTAGTGAACATTGTTCGAAACGTGTGTTTAGGTTATATAGCACCCCAAATTTCTTTATTTACCTGTAAATACTTATGACTCATAAACTGTTTTCGGATGCTCGCCTCACATCCATCCATATGGCGTTCTAACTTTGTTTTGTTTCCAAGACATTGACCTTTATATACAGTTACTAGCTTCTGCGCGCGACTTCGTCGGCGTGGACTCCGCTCCTATTGGTCTTAGCGTGATGATACATAGCCTATAGCCTTCCTCGATAAATGGGCTATCTAACACTGAAAGAATTTTTCAAATCGGACCAGTAGAACCAGAGATTACCGCGTTCAAACAAACAAACAAACAAACAAACAAACAATCAAACAAACTCTTCAGCTTTATATATTAGTATAGATTGTCACCACAAAATTGAACTTTTTTTTAATTCTTGATGTCTACATATTACTTTAATCATTATTTATGTTCTTAAAAAATGTTAAGCAATCTGTGTAAATTGTGTGTGGTATTTTTTTAATATGTTGTAGTCATTAAAATAACAATAATATTATTAACATCTCCATCCATATTATACATACTATCCATATTTTATTGTTAACAACAAAACTCAATCAATAAATTAAAATGAAAACAATAACAAAATACTACTTTATAACATATATGTCGGTACCTAAGATATTGTTGATGTTCATCTACCCTCACTTATTCTATTATTTGAGTCTTTCCTTTGTGCATAAAAGACCGATGCAACCGCAGCTAAGGCAGTCTTGGCTCTGGCGTGGCACGTTGCACTTGTGCATCCTGCTAGTAGCTTAACCTCGACTCTTCTAATAGTTAGTTTGTGTACACGAATTGATTGTTACTGATTGGGCAACTCGACCGGTGGTGGTGAGTGCCAATGCGCATTATAAGGCGGCGCCGCCGTAAACCAACACTCGGGTCACAAGTCCCGGGCACTGCGTCGAGTTGTCTCTCTGCCACGCGATAGACGGTACCCGCTCGGTGAGTCCATTGAATACTAAGTAGTTTAACAATCTTGTTTTAAATTACATTGTGAATGTGAATTAACCAGGCCATCCGTCCTACTCCTCACTTCTGATTCCTACATCAGAAGTGGGATACAACCTTAACGACCCACATCGCGAAAGTCGTGCGCCGATAGTAAGTTGCAATATTTCGTGATGATTAGTGGGTACATCGATATTTTATATTTTAGTTCTTTTCGGTCGTTCTGTTTTATTCTTATCGGTGTACAAGTGGTTTTTGTTCAGTGTTCGATTACGTAATTCGAGTTACCGGTTATTTGTTGAATTTAGTTTTATTGTGATACGTAAGGTAGTTGTGTAGTGATTAATTTTGCTAATAGATTTTGCGATTCAGTTTTTGTTTCGATTCAGTCACAATGTCAGACCGTAAGCGTAATCGTAGTGCGAGCCGTCGCGGTAGTCGCAGCGACAATCGTTTAAAAAAGATGCCAGAAGGTCATGTACCAATTGAGTTTATAGATGACGATCATAATGGTGAACATTTTAGTGATGTGACAGAAAACTGATGTAAGCGCTCTAAAGACTGTAGTGTGTAGTCATCAAGAGGATGATACACTGTGATGAATGTGTGATCCAGGAGGGATACACTGTGACGTGATCCAAGAGGGATTCGCGAGGATTGTGGAGCAATTGTAATTGCTGGTTGGAAGGGTGGCTTACATAGTTGTTAGTGTCGTGGTAGAAAATAAGTTTGGTTATTAAAAGTTTTGATTGACGTTGGTACGTGACTCTGGATAGTTATATTTGCTTTAAGTTTTTGTGGTGGGATGCTGTTCTCGTGCCCACTAAGAGTCTTACTACAGTGAGTAAAAGTAATCTATTTCACGATGCCACGAGAATCGCGTTCGCGTAGTGCCGTAGTTGAATTATCGTGCGATCGAAGCGCAAGTCGAGTCGTCATCATTTAAACCGATTTAATAGTAGTAGTAATCTGTCTCTTCATAAACTTTTACTTGGTATGACTGAGGAATAAACTAAGTTCAAAGTTACAATATTCAATGTTGCGAGCGAAGTCGTGGTACTTGGGTTGTTTGTTAAGATTTTGTGGTTACCCACTTGTTTGTGATAAAGTGTTAATATCGTTTTAGCTTGAGTATTTCCGATTACCCTCTGTAACGGATATTTTTGAGTTTGTTTCTACTATCTTACACGATATTTTAACTAATATTATTTGTCGAAGTACCGAAAGAGCGTAAAATTAAAGACTCAATCTTCCGAATAGTTAATACTAATTTTCTGATTACTCAGTCGCCATTTTTATCATCTATTGGTGGGATTGTTGTAATTTGCAAGTGAATAAGCAGTTATTGTTTAATTACGTAGTTTCAATTACGTGGCGTATAAGTGATTACTGTAATAATCAATAATTCGATATAGTTAAAATTGTGTATCGTGAACTATAGATTAGAAGTGAGAAATGAGTGTTTCATTGAGGGTTTTAGTCTTTTCTACCTTTGATTGATTTATTTAAACTGTTTATAAGTTGTTTTAGGTGTTCTGTTTAAGAACGTTTAAATTACAGAAAGTTAATTGATAACACATTGGTACAATCGTAAACCTATTACAACAATAGTTGTAGGTAGGTAACCTCAGATTAATAATTTTGTTTATGAGTAGGTAACTATTAAAAATTCTTACTGTACTCTGTAATAACGTAGCTAGTTTGTTAAATAAATAAGTAGACAGGTATGTGATTTTCTAAGTTGATTTAGACTTTATTAACAAAGCGTTTTAAATTTAAATGTCACTAACGCGTGAGTAGTAACATTTTGAGGTAGTCGTTGTAGGTGACTGTTAAAATTCTTATGTTTCCATCTGTGCTAAAAATTATTGAGTAACTTTGGGAAGCAAGGGTTGTAAATAGAACTATATGATTTCGATAATTCCTTCATAGAGACAGCTAGGCTTTTTAATATCCTATCGGTGATTTTGTTTTGTTACAAAACGAGGAGCGCAATCAAACGAAACTTGATCCGAAATATCGAGGCCCTTTTCGCGCAATAGAAGTTCTCGTAGGTAATCGGTATACCCTTAAAGCTTAAATTGTCAACGTACCTGCAAATTTGCTCACGAAAGGTTAAGAAAAATGCCAGCACGTCATGTACCAGACAATATTGATGTAAATTATGATCTTGTTGATAATGATGATGTTCAAGTTTAAGTAGAGGGAGAGACTCGAGTGATTACTCTTCGCCTAGAGAGCCGTGGTGTTAGGAGTCTTTACTCGAGGTTTTTGCAAGCTTGGTTGTAACTTGTTGTAGAAGTAGACATACGTCTAGTTTTGGTTGTAATGACGTCTATGGTACATGGCTGTGGTATTTGTGTGAAGTAATTAGTTATAATTGGTTTGATGATAATTATGATTCAACTACTATGACTGCCAACTGATACTATGACTGCTAACTGATACTATGTCTGCCAACTCTAATACTGACTTTGTACAATCTGAATCTTTTTACGGGCTGGTGTTCACAGAACTGACGACAGTACTTTACAGATGAATGGTTAAAAAAAAGAGAGATGTGGTAAAAAGAGAAATGTGAAAAAAAATGAAAAAAAAAGCATAAAAAAAAGTGATGAAATGTAAAAAAAAAGCGTTAAAAAGAGATGAAAAAAGAGCATTAAAAAAAAGCGTTAAAAAAGAGATGAAAAAAAAAGCATTAAAAAAAAGCATTAAAAAAAGCATTAAAAAGCATTAAAAAAAGCATTAAAAAAGCATTAAAAAAAAGCATTAAAAAAGCATTAAAAAAAAAGAAAGTAAAAAGGTATAAGTTTATGATGATCATAAGTGATGATGACGATAAGTCATGATGATGACGATAAGTGATAATGATAACCATATTTAAAAAAAAATGACTGCTGTGACTGTGACTTACTGGCGAACCAAAACCAATTGTTTCTGGTCGGAAGGTTCAGTGTGGACCGGACCAGATGTTAAGATGTTGGATAGATTTTTGTCAGGATAGTCGAGCGATATTGCGTTGTTTGATACCTAAGATTTTAATAGATAGCGCGCGAGGACGCACGCGCGTCAGAATGGCCGTGTCGGTACCTAAGATATTGTTGATGTTCATCTACCCTCACTTATTCTATTATTTGAGTCTTTCCTTTGTGCATAAAAGACCGATGCAACCGCAGCTAAGGCAGTCTTGGCTCTGGCGTGGCACGTTGCACTTGTGCATCCTGCTAGTAGCTTAACCTCGACTCTTCTAATAGTTAGTTTGTGTACACGAATTGATTGTTACTGATTGGGCAACTCGACCGGTGGTGGTGAGTGCCAATGCGCATTATAAGGCGGCGCCGCCGTAAACCAACACTCGGGTCACAAGTCCCGGGCACTGCGTCGAGTTGTCTCTCTGCCACGCGATAGACGGTACCCGCTCGGTGAGTCCATTGAATACTAAGTAGTTTAACAATCTTGTTTTAAATTACATTGTGAATGTGAATTAACCAGGCCATCCGTCCTACTCCTCACTTCTGATTCCTACATATATTTTATAATTTAACAGGTGATACTAAAACAAAACATTTTGTTGAAAACTTATAATGCAATCTGTTCCTTAGGACGTTGACCTTACTATGAATCTCAATTTGTTGTTATTTATTTAAAGGCGGTAATGAAAATAGTGAAGCACTGTCATGAAGAGTCGTACAGTAACATGGAAGTGGCTCAAGGAGCGCTGCTAGGGTTGGTCGTTGAAAACAGATTGGAGATAACTAACTGCTTTCCATTCCCGAAGCATGACGACACCATGGATGAAGAGGAATACCAACTTGATATGATGCGGAGACTCCGTCGTGTTAATGTAGATCATTTTCACGTTGGTTGGTGAGTACTCCATTTTTTTAATACAACTAGGTTGGCAAACAAGCATATGGCTCACTTAATGGTAAGCAATAATTGTAGCTTGTCGTCTCGCATACGTCTACAATGAAGGCCTTCAAAGAAGGACCAAGTAGCCAGAGACACCAGATTTAAAGGTATATTCATATTTTTATGTTCAATATAATTATTTGCAATGAAATCATACGTATATTTATAAAAGAACAGGTATTAACTGATTGGTAAATTTAAAATGTATTATCGCCAGACCAAACTTAAAGCTTTTATACATTCAGTATAGTCAATCTAAAGCAAAAATGGAGTTTTTATAGATTAGTCTTCAGACATTTTCACCTTTTAGCAACTTACTTAGGAATATATATATATAAAAAAAAAAAAATTATATGACAAACCATATTTTCAGGTACCAGAGTGCAGATGTGGGTAATTTCCTGAGTCAGTCGCTGTTGGAGTCTCAGTACCACTATCAGACGTCAATTGAGGAAAGTGTTGTAGTTATTTATGACACTAAGAAGTCAGCGAGAGGTTTCCTGACTTTGAAGGCCTACCGTCTCACACCTCAAGTAAGTTTTTCATAAACCATCTAAAATAAATGCTAATCACACAGGAAAGTTTAATAAACTAAGTATATTTTGTTAATTTATCAAAAATTCTCTACTGATACTGGTTATAAACAAAAGACGTTATTTTGATGGCTATCATTTAAACTATTAATTGTCAACTTTAAATACATATTGGTCAAAGTATAAAACTAGATCTTAAATGTGTAATCATGACCAATATAGTTCTATTGATTGAATAAAACAATAAATCGAACCGCTGTTCTGGTTTTTTATAGATTTAATGTGTACATTTTTGTCAATAAATTTTTTTTTGTATTTTTTAGTAATAAAACTCAATCTCAGATGAAAATTGTTTGTCCTAGTTGTTATCTGTTAATATGTATTTGTTTTAGTGGTTTAGCCACGAAGTCTATTTTTGTTACAATATTGAAGTCTTAAATAGTTTAGTAAAGTATGTTTTATTCGAAAGAAACTTTCAAAAAAGTATTATTGTATTATTTAGAAATTATTGTCAATGTGTATGTTTACATACTGTTTGAAGTTGTACATGTATGAATATTTGTAGTTTAATTTTTGGAGATATTTTAATTTATTATTTGTACAAAATGTAATCATAATTATCATTTTTAAAGGCGATTGCGATGTACAAGGAGAGAGATTACACTCCAGAGGCGTTACGTAACTTGAAGATTGGTTATGAGAGCCTTTTCATCGAGGTGCCTATTGTTATCCGTAACTCGCCACTCACAAATATAATGATGTCAGAGATTTCCGAGATGATACCTGAGGAGGAAGGTTCCAAGTTCCTCGACCTTGGCACTGCTTCAGTGCTTGAAGGTAAATTTTGTCCTATTTAAAGTTAGTCACAGATATGCTATTATAAATAATTATTACCGATAGATAATTAAAAAAAAAATGAGTGAACAGGTGAAATGGTTATCAAATAATTGAAATATATAAGAACTTTACATTAAATGCAATAGGGCAATTGAATAAGGTGGAAAATTATATAATTATAATATCAAGAAAAATAGTTGTTTGTTCACAAATGAAAAAAAAAAACTCACTTCAATGTACGAGAATCTCTAAGAATTGTTAGCGATAAGTCAAAAAGTACTTGTCAGATCTCGATCTAATTTATGTGGAACCACATGTTGTGGCAAGCTCTAACTTTTGATTAAAAAAGAATTGTCTAAATTGGTACACCTAGTAAAAGTTATATTGTAACACATAAAAAACAGTCGAATTGAGAACGTATTCCTTTTATTGAAGTTGGTTAAAAATAAATGTTGCACATACAACGGCCCTCAGTAGGATTTTCCACTGTGTCGGGGGTCCGAAAACACAACACACAAGTCAGCACAGCCCACGACAAAAAACTGTATGACGAATTCGACTGTTTGTCATAAGCGAGGATCAAACCCTTCGTCCTCAAGCACAACAGTCAGCGACCGTTGATAGACCGCTGCGCCAACATGACTTCAATAAATTAATATTAATTTTGATAAATCTAGTTTAACACGTACTTCAAAAAATTTATAGGTCAATTAAGGAGCTTGATGGATCGAGTTGACGAACTAAACCAAGAGGCGATCAAGTTCAACCGCTATCAACTTCTGGTAGTACGTCAACAGCAAGACAAACACCGTTGGTTATTGAAACGTGCCCAAGAAAATGCAGCCCGAGCTGCTAAAGACGAACCCCCACTACCAGAGGAAGATGTTAACAAACTTTTCAAGCCACACACAGTACCTCCGAGGCTAAATCCTATGATCGTCGCTGGTCAAATCAACACATACAGCCAGCATATAAGTCAGTTCTGTTCGCAAAGTCTCGCTAAGTTGTATCTGACACAAGCACTCCAAAACGCTAAGGACACGAAGCAGAATAACTAGATTTATATTATTTGTAATAAATCCTGAACTGTGTAAATATTTTGTTTTTATCAAATCCTAGTATAAAAGGGTTGAAAGTGATTAAATGTGTTCAATGATTCTAAACTTCTCTAATTCTTTTACCAATTGAGCAGTATTACTAATTAATCAAATAGGATTGACAGGAATTAAACTTGTTTATAACTTATGTTTGCCCCCCCTTACGTGAGATTGACGCTGAATATAATAGAGATTGACGGGAAATAATAAACTGTTCAGTTATCTGTTATACTATAGTTCATTTATTTAAATTAAATTAAATTCAAAGCAAAAACTAAATTATTTTAAGCCATGAGATTTATTTTAGCGGGCAAAATGAACACAAAAAAGATTTTTATGAATATCTGTAATATTTTAAATTTTATGAAGTTGATTTGAGATTTTCGATTATCCCCCCTCGGCTTAAATGAGATTTGGTGGGATTTCTATGGACCCCTTCTGAGCTCACGTAATTAATGGATGTCCTCTTTGCAGTCTCATGAAGATTATTGCACAATGGCATAAGGACACACCAAAATACTAAAAAAATTAAACAAAAATTAGGTTAATAAAAAGTTAAATTTAGGTTATCTGTTTCATAATAAGATTAAACTTGTTTTTTATTAAAGCTTCTCTTAAGCATTTTTAAAAGTAATTGTTTTAATGTTTTTAGTGATGCAATTACATACTTGAAGTAAGGTTTTACCTATTTAAGAACTGATAGAAGGCTAGATAAGTGCACATAGATAAACAATAGAAATTGCATGACAAAAGTTAATGGGAAACTAAGGGCTCGTGGAACTTGCCTGTGAACAATAATAATTATAAAAAATAAATAAAATGGACCAACTAGAATTTTCAAAAACTTATTGTAGTTGGTCAAATTTATTGTTTACATAAAATATATAACCTAATCCGCCAACCCGCATTGGAGCAGCGTGGTGGATTAAGCTCTGATCCTTCTCCTAAATGGGGAAAGAGTCCTATGCACAGCAGTGGGATATTACAGGCTGAAGCGAAAATATATATTTTCGCTTCAAGATAAGACAAATAAACAGTTACTTCCTGATTATTTACTATTTTTGATGATTTATCAATCACTAGGTTTAATAGTTCAATAAATAATATTTACCATCTTGGACTCTGTCACGGTAATTAATTATAATAATTACATATAAGTTGGAGATGTTATAAAATAAGATTTTGAAACTCCAATAACATTTTTTTCCTTGTTCTTTTAAAATAAACCTGGTTCTGTGGTTGTTAATGTTAAAACCGTAAACGTATTAAAAAAATAACAATAACAAATTCAATGATACCGATCAATGCAAAACAAACTTAATTATTGAATTTTTTAGAGCGATTTATTTTTCATAGCTTAAATTATTATTTGATTTTACTTTTTAGCAAAATATTTTCACATAACTACTTGTAGGTATAATCTAAAACAAAAAAGGATAACTTTATACGTTTTATTATAGAGACTTGTAATATTGCAATTACTATTTCGCCATTCTGGCCTCCTAACACATTACAAAATCCGTTGCACTACCTACTCCAATTTGCTAAATTATCATACGTCTTATTAAATACGAGAGGAAACGAACATTTTTCTTGTTTACAGCTGTGTAGGGTTGCATAATTACTTAATTAGGCTAATTTTATCTTTATAACGTGGCTCTTGATGTTTTTTCCGGGTACGCGTAACTTAGCTAGTGCCGACTGCCGACAAAGTTAATGGCGATACAGGATTGTCCCTTGATTACCACAAATTGCTTTATCCCGGCTAACTTCGACGCCGCCCCTGTATAATTGAGGGCAATTTGTCTTACTTCTAAATAACGCAGTTTTACTAAAGATTTTTTAGTCTTAACCTGAAATATTTTTAACATATAAGTTATTTTGTATTCAGCAAATAGTTTTTAATATAGGTACTACATTTGTAGCAAAGGATGACTTGGTCTATTTTTGTATGAATAAATTATAATGCGCCTGATATAAAAAATTAGTTAAAATATCCTTCGATAACTTTATTACCCTTTTCCTTATTTTAAAGACAGTCACAGCAACAGACTAATGGTGGCAAAAAAATAATAGTAATATCATCTTGCAGAATATAGGCTAGAATTTATTTTTCTATACAGCTGTACTTACAATTAGTAGCGGCGTTAGGGGTGGGCGATTGCTCAATACGCCAAATAGAGCGCCGCAGTTTCTGGACTCTGACGATTAAGTCAGATTAGATAGCCGCTGAAAAGATTATGGAGAAAGATTCCTATAGTGAGGAGACAGGTAATAGATAAGTTGAGGGTATCCCGTACCCTTACAAAAGATGCTCAAGATGACTATTAGTGATTGATTGATTAATGACTTTGGTCTCATTATGCAGGAGCACTTGCAAATACCTATTAAAAGAATGATATTTGTGACTGCTACTGCGGAAAAAACATAAGAATTTGATGAATAGAACTGAAAATGATGAATATGAAAAGTGAAGTCAGAAATTATATTATTTACGTCCAAAAATATAAATATATTCTTCTACAGCAGACTAGTACCCAGAAATTAGTCATACAGAATTTAGTTGTAATCAGTAGATTAAGTTGCAATCAGGGAGCACCACAGAAATCCCACCCAGGGTCCCAGGGCACTGGCTAATAGGCGGATAGATAGAGATTCTCTATCTATCCGCCAAAACGTTAGCGAATGAATATGGAAGAAATATTTTTTTTGCAGATGCACGTTTCCTTGTTTTTCCATCATCTCTGAGATGAATTTGAAAGACACTGCTGTTTTGCACTAGAAACGTCAAAAGTGTTAAACATTGTAACCACAGAGTACATTGTAATAGTAGGGAAATTGTAACCGGCGCGGCGGTGTGTGGACGGGTCTAAGAACGATTCTCGAGCTCTGTCCACTGGGCTTTTTGCGAACTTTGAATTCTTTCACCTTCCACCTAACTAACGTGTATTTTATTTTTAATAATGAAGTCTTAAAATTTATAAGTAATTAACTATATTTCCCTGTTCATACAAAGTTGCTATTGTTGTGATATTTTGATTACATTTTTACTACAATCTATTATTTAAATTTATATAGGTAGGTTTAGGTACATATTACATACTCATTAAAACGATTTATGAACATTATATTTTTTAATGTTACTAATTACTTAATTGCTAGTTTTTCAATTATGTATTACTGTATTATACATAATTATGTAGGTATATGTACAAGAAAACGATAAAAAATAATTATTTACCTACTGATAATTACGGTAATAAATAATATCCTCGTGTATTGGTGGTGAGACTTTTATATTACTTTTTATTATTAGCTGTAAATTAATAAGTAAGAATTGAATTTTTTAAACTAAACAAAGTTTATGTTGTAAGTGGTTATTTAATTTTTTTTTGTTATGAACGATATATTTGACGAGTAGGTACCTATCTATAGCGTAGATCTATTTCATTCTTCTCTAACCGATTTTACCTTTAGCAATAAGTATATTATAGCAATATATATATATATATATATATATATATATATATATATATATATATATATATATATATATATATATATATATATATTTTTTTTATATATATAAGTAGATTAGCTGACCCGGAGAACTTCGTAAAACATTTTTTGTGAATATACAGAATGTTCGACTCCTATTTTATTTTAAGTGACAGATAGCACCTATTAATAAGATTTCACTTTATCGAGTTTTTTTTAGGGTTAAGAAAAATAGTATTAGACGGTTTTCAAGAAGTAACTTGTCAGAGTACCTATATCGTATATTAAGATTGAAAGTAAATTTTATAAACGGGCTAGCATTTTGTTTCACGCGGAACGTGATCTATTACACCTATTTACAGAACGGCAGAACCCCCCCTTTAAAGGAACGCAGTAAGGAGTTGAATCTATAAGTATATTTAAATAAAATTGCGTGCGTACAAAGTACATGTCAGAAGTGAAACTTCTTTGGCAAACTAATTAAAAAATAACTAATTTTAATAAACGAATTTAGAATACAAAAAAAAACTAATTGAAAAAAAAAACAAAAAGCCAACGTCACGCGGTGTTCCCAAGCGATCACCTATCCAAGTACTGACCGTCCCTGACGCTGCCGCGTTACCGGTCGCTCAAATTTTACCGCTCATGCGCCTAAAAAAGTTTCACTTAAAAAAATCTATAAAAATCTTGTCCTGATAATAACGAACAGATAACAAAATGAATTATCCGATTTAGTTCAGCCGTTTGGAAGTTATACGTGTACAATGTACATACATACATATACATGTCCGCGAGTACCTACATTTATTTCTTGATGCACTTTTTCAATGTACCTAATAAAACTTCGGAGATCTTCTTGACAGTGGCAAAATGCCTCTCGAGGGTCAATTTCAATTGTAGATCAATTATAGATCGATAATTATAATCAGTCACCTGTAACGTTTACTTGCACGCTCATAAAATTAAATAAGTAGGTAGTTTGCATTGCGTGTGTTATCGAGTCCGACCTTAATACGTATTATTTATGAGACAATTTTCATTTAATAAAGCTATCAGGGAAAGGAAATAAGATGTCAGACGGCGGTCCAGGTGACTTTCGTGACCAATTTTGTAAGTCCCTGATAATGACTGCTGTGAACCGCAATTAGGATTCGAGACAAAACCGCAAAGGTTACGTGGGTATCAGTGGATATTAGTTGATTTTTGGTATAATTTAAATAATCTTTGTGTTGCCATATGATATTTTTTATTTTTTTTTAATATTAAACACTTAGGTAGGGATCCCTAGTACATTTTTTTCACCTGATTAGTATCAAGCTAATTTTCCGGGAGTAGCTTCAATTTGATGAGACGAACAAAAAATTCCTCTACGAAAACTCTCGATTGTGGTAGGTAATAGAGTTAGCAGGAGATAGAGCAGCAGTGACCGTAGGACCGGGATAATGTGCCACGCAATTTGTAGGACAATCTTACTATTAAATTATATACATATTAACTAATTAAAGAAAAAAAAATAATGACCTGATAATGATTTTTGATGACCTCGTAAGGTCATCAAAAATTATTACTAACCAGCTGATTTTTTTTCTTTTAGTTAGTTAATATTTATATAATTTAATGGTAATATTGTCCTACAAATTGCGTGGCACGTTATCCCGGTCTTACGGTCACTGCTGCTCTATCTCCTGCTAACTCTATTACCTACCACAATCGAGAGTTTCCGTAGAGGAATTTTTTGTTCGTCTCATCAAAATGAAGCTACTCCCGGAAAATTAGCTTGATAGTAATCAAGTGAAAAAAATGTACTAGGGATCCCGGACTAACTCATATAGATATTAAATTATGATATTTATTGGCTTTAAGATTTTAGTTTTTCAGGCATAGGTATAGGTAAATTTTAATTAAAATTAGTAATTTAGTATGCTAAGACAGGACCGTCTTGACAAATCTTATAAAAATTATCTTAACGTTATAGCATCAGCTTAAAATTGTTAAGACTTTACAATTATTTTCTTTTTAAATAAAATTTTATTGTTCCCATTTCGTAGATCTAGTTTGTAAAACAGTGGTCAGGAAGAAGAATTTAAAAAATCTACGGAATTAAGAAATAAGCAGGTAGGTACGCTATCGTTATTCAACGTAAACGGAAAACATAATTTTGGATTATTTATGAATTGAAAGAACTTAAATAGATAATAATAATAATATGTTCTTTATGTACTATGTATGAATAAAGCAATATCTTCCAGGCAACTTTTGGATGAAAAATGAACAATTTATTTTTAATTAATTTCACATAATTTACTTACAAGTAAACGACATAAACAGTTAGATCCAATTTATTATCAACCTTAAACAACTTTTCATAAAATACGATACATGATAAACTCTTCATACCGCTCATATTTTTTGTATCATGATGATACCACTGCCGGTCTTCGGTAATTTTATTATGCAAATGCGGCATAAAGTGTTGCCAGCCATAATCGTTCAAATTACTGCTACCCAGGGACAAGTGCGCGGGAAATGGCGCTGCTAAAAAATGGCGGGAACTCGTAATGTGCTGTAAATACAGCAATCAATCGGCAACTTGTGCTTATTAAGCGAGAAATCGAATATTTTATGCTAATGGAAATTAGTTCAGAAGTGGATGGTAATCAATTTGTAGGCCAACGGTTTTGTACCTACTTATGTTGATCGACAAGTTGCGCTAATAAAAAATAATAATTGGTTTTGTACATAAAACTGCTTTCTGTTCTTTTTTTAAGTTTAAAATGAACATAATGCAGTTTTGTTACAATATATTCCATTCAAATCCTTACAATCCTGTGTTGCCAAAAATAATAAATTTCAAAATATCTTCAATGTCCTATATTATTTGTCCTGTTACAGTCTTATTATAAGTATAGATTTATTTTCGGATAGGCAATTCCAGCTTAGACATTCTAAAACATTTTTTTAGTTTTATTATAAAATTACAAAATTATATTAAAATGGGTGACTTCTTACGAGCTTTTGTTAGGAGAGACACAAAAGAGGAGGTCCTGAGTGTGTTACTGATAAAATTGGCTGACCTTCGGACATCGATAACAGCGGTTTGATAATATTTAAGTATTGGTTTTGGCGGATTTAATCAAAAGCTTGCATATTACTGTTATTACCTTGCGTGGGTTAATTTCAAAATATACGATAAAAGAAGCAAAAATAATATTTAGGCTGCCAGTCCTCGGTGTAATTTGGAAGATTGCTTCTGCGCCGCCGTTCGTTTTCTGTGAATTTTTTAATTAAATTACGAACCAGATGCTGTCCAGTTGGAATCGGAGCTTATCAGCCCTACCGCGTAATTTATTTATAAGCCTTCGTCTTCGTCAGTATATGTAATGTGCTCAGTAGCTTGAAATTGTTATCCCATAAGAGGTAATCAGTGGAATTCGTCGTTTATATAATTTTGCCTGACTGTTATGAAATGATGAAAATTGTTTAGATAGATATAAAAATGTGAATCATTTATACACATAAAGGGAACGGTTTAAAATTTGTAAATCGTGTAATTTTGAAGCAGCTTTGATAAATATTAAAAATAATAATCCTTGGTACCTACCTATAGTGATATAACTACAAAAAAAAAAAAATTACAAACTTTACCTGATAATTGGAGTGTTTTCCAACAAATAGTAAAACATCTTATGTAATTCAAATAGTTAAGATCATGATAAAGTTATATCTTTATATAGGTAGGTACTAGGTACAATAATATGATAATGTCATAAACAAATTTATAATTATGTCGCCTGCAGCTCCCAAAGTGACATTTCAATGTAATCGCAAAGCCGTGAGTAGTGTACTGGACCGGGGGCCATCAGTGACAGGTTGACATGACCAATAACCTCTCAAACGAAACTTCGTAACATGAATAAGGGATTTTTTTTACGAATTTTCGTCTTTGTCAGCTGCCACTCCGTGGGTGGGTTGGGCAGTGGCAGCCTCCCAAACATCGAGAAAAAAATAATAATTTTTTAGTCATTTCCTCCCACCTGAAAATTTGTCGGATTATAGTTTACCTAATATCTTAAAGGAAAAATAACGTCAGCTGACCATAACATGGTGGATTATACGTCAGCTGGCTGCTTGAACATGAAAAAAAAAATTTTTTTTTCAATGATTTCCTCTCAACTAAAATTTTGCCTGGTGATAGTTTACATGCTACTATGAATGAAAATTAACATCAGCTGGCTGTATCTCGGTGGAAAGTTTGTCAGCTGGTATCTTGAAATATGTAAAAAAAAAATTTAGTCATTTCCTCTCACTTCAAAATTTGTCAGATTATAGTTTACCTAATATCTTGAAGGAAAAATAACGTCAGCTGGCCATAACATGGTGGATTATATGTCAGCTGGCTGCTTGAACATGTAAAAAAATTTTTTTTCAGCGCAGTGGCGTAGCTACTAAGGGGCAAGGCGGGGCGGTGCCCCGGGGCCCTCAAGCTCAGGGGGCCCCTCGGACTCTTGACTTACAAACTATAAATTTAACTAATGAAAATTTCTCCCACATTCGTAATATAAATAAGCCAGATTCCATGAACACGAAATTAATAATGGTAACTTAGATGAAAAATTACACAGAAATTCCCAACAAGTCTCGAACATCTTTGTTTGATGAAACTTGGAGGTAACTCCCCTGTCCCCAGCGTTTTTCAAAAGCACGCGCTTGATCCAAGGCGGGACCTATTCAGGGTTGCCAACTTTTTTTACAAGAAATAAAGTATATTCAGATCTATGGAATATTAAACAGTATTTTAGAAAAATGAACAGTATTTTATTTATTGTTTTAAATACATATTTTTTTGGGCTTCTTGCACAACTTACTAATTTACAATCTTTATTAAAAACTTCATACGCCTCATCACAATTATAACTGAAATTAAAATAAATGAGGAGTTCATTTTTCATTAAAATAATAGATGCTCTACTTCTATCCTCCCGCCAAATAGCATTCACTATTGAAAAAACTCTTTCAGTAAAATAATTTAGATGCTGAAAACAGTATTTTGTTCAACAGTAAAAAGTATAATTTAGTGAAAAACAGTATAATACTGTTTAAAACAGTAAAGTTGGCAACCCTAGACCTATGAGAAACACTCGACGGAAAATAAAAAAAACTACTCAGTTAAATGCACGTTCTGCAGTCAGTTAAATATCTAATCAATTTTACAACACCAACTTAAGCGACATCCAAAATAGAGGTCTCAATCCGATTTCGATGATTTTTCTTTTAATCGAAAAGTGGCACTCGTCATGTGGTCCCATTTAAATTTAATTGCGATCTAACAACCATTTTTCGACTTATATGTAATAATGTATATTTACTTGACTATTTTTTCCTCGACCTAGGTTATCTAATATCGCATAACTTTTCACTAAGTATACCTATTTTTAATGATTCTTGTTTTATTCGAAAAGTGATACTAACTTGTCTTGTATCAATTTAAATTTTATAGAAATTTGATCACTATTTTTTGAGTAATCTTTGATAACACGCATTTACTTGACTATTTTTTTCGTCTACTTACGTTGTAACAGTTACTCAGTAAACAGTCAGTCAGTTGTACGTCAGTTACATCGACAAGTAATTGTCGATGTAACTGAAGGGGTTTTGGTTTGTGGCTACGGCAGTCTAGAATTTAGCCACCCCCTCTCTATCCGTGGGTGTCGTAAGAGGCAACTAAGGGATATCAAAGTTCCACTACCACCTTATTGGAACTATTGAAGCCGACCGATGTCGGGATAGCCATCCTACAGCTGGCTTTTGACGATGAAGTATAAGCCTTGTATGAAGATATTACAAGGGCCATGCATGGCACTACATCGGCCTTCTACAACGTTGTTATGGGAGACTTCAACGCTAAAGTAGGAGTAAAAGACCATGACGAATCGAGAATCGGACCACACGGATTGGGGCACAGGAATCGCAGGGGGGCAGATACTCGTCAACATCCTCGAAGCGAGGGAGGGGGAGGCGCTCTTCTTGATGAATTCATTTTCGAGAAGAAGCCCCAAAGGTAGTGAATATGGCAAAGCCTCGATACTGTGACGAGGAACGAGATCGATTTCATAATAGCAGATAAAAGATATCTCAGTAGGTAATGGGTTTAACACCAGCAGCGACCACCGACTATTACTTGCCACTCTGAATATATGTCTCCAAAAAGAGCGGACCCACTTGATGAAATCTACTCTCCGAGCTACGCTGCCCCAAATAGTATGTGGCTCCGAGTAGTTCTAACTGGAACTCCAAAACCGATTCGTTTCGCTGGAAACTACTAGCGACGTGGACGAGATGACCGACAACGTGGTGAAGTCGGTGTGTATACTGGATCGCAGACATTTTCTGACGACGAAGTCAACGAAGCAGTACAAACTTTCTCCCGAAGCTTTGGATCTGATCCGGTGGAGGTGCGAGTTGCCCGCTGCTCAAGCAGCTTCACCAGCTCTCTCCAAGAGGATAAGGAAACTTGTACGCCGAGACTTCCGCTGCTTAAATACGAGAGAGATTACTACTCTTATTGAGCAGAATAGGGGGTTAAAAGTTTTCCAAAGACCATTGGGGTGAAGCCTTTTTGCGAAGCTCAAAACAGCGGATGGCAGGACCATTTGCTCTCGCCCTCAGATCCGAGAAGAGGTCGAGAAATTTTATGGACATCTGTACTCGTCGAGCGCACGCAAGCCTGAGACTTGGGACACTGAAGATCCGTGTGCACCATTGTTGAGCTATTATTCGGAAGACATCTCGGACATTGTAGCAGATGAGATTAGTGCAGAGCTCAGGCAGCTTAGAAACGGAAAGGCTCCGGGGGATGACGAAGTTAGGACTGAGCTCCTTGAAGCCACAGGGTGACCTACCCTAAAAGCCTTGGCTAGACTCTTTGACGCCGTCATCCAGCGATAGGGACCACGCCGGAGGCGTGGTCCAGGAGTGTGGTGGTAGTTCTTTAAGAGAGGCGATAAGTCTATTTTAAAGAATTACAGACCGATCTCACTTTTGAGCCGCATCTATAAGCTGTTTTCGAGGGTTGTTACGAATCGTCTCACCAGAAGACTTGACGAATTCTAACCACCGGAGCAGACTGGGTTTCGAAATGGCTACAGCACCGTAAACCACATCCATACTGTTCGACAGATTCTACAAAAGACAGAAGAATATAATCAGCCGCTGTGTATGGCGAAACCTGGGCTTGTCATGTACTCTCTGCAGATATTTCATATCGACTGGCGATATATCGAGGTACTGAGATGTATGTACGATGCTGCGACGATGACCGTTCATATCCAATACCAGAGAACAAGACTCCATTTTCCTCCGGCGTGGGGTAAGACAGGGAGATGTAATACTCCCTAAACTGTTTACAACTGCGCTGGAGGATGTCTTTAAGACCTTCGATTGGGGGAACGAGGCGTCAACGTCAACGGCGAATTCATCTCTCACCTTCGTTTCGCCAACGATATCGTCATCTTTGCGTCGGAGACCTTGGATGAGCTAGGCTAAATGCTGGCCGGCCTAAACGAGTCCTTCCGACGAGACGGTCTCGGTATGAACTTGGAGAAAACGAAAGTTATGCTTAACAACCAAGTCATATCGATCGATGGTACCCTTCTCGAAGTTGTTCAGGATTATGTTTACCTAGGCCATACCATTCAACTAAGCCGCAACAACTACGAGAAGGAGGCCGATAGGAGGATTCGGTTAGGCTGGGTGGCGTTTGGTAGGCTTCATCGAGTCTTCACTTCAAAGATTCCGCATTACTTGAAGACAAAAATCTCCGAGCAATGTGTCCTGAGTTCATATACGGAGTCGAGACGTGGACACTGACAAAGAGACTGGTCCACAAGTCGCTCAACGTGTAATGGAACGGGCTAATGCTTGGGGTTTCACTCAAGGATAGGATAAATGAAACTATCCGCAAGAGAACGAAAGTAAGCGATATAGCCCACGGATTTAGCAAGTTAAAGTGGTAGCGGGCTGGTCACCTGTGTCGCAGACGAAAAAAAAACTCGACTATAATTACATCGACGAGACGAAAAAATTGACAAGTAAATACGCGATATCGAAATCAAATCAATCAAAGATTACTCAAAAAGTGATAAGGATCATATCTCAATCAAATCGTCGGGGGTGCGGGTTCGAACCCCACTGGATCGAAATTTTAATATGATGATAAACAACATTTTAGAATTTCCTCATGTGTGGGAAATACAAAAATAAAAAGAATACAAATCAAAAATAGCATGGTGTCGTCTCTCCTCAAAGAATTCATTGTAATATGAAACTTTGAATAGTTGGGTGCTGTAAAGGAATCGCTATAGAAGGTACCACGGTTGCTTAAAACCGAATAAAATCACATCAAAATTTCGATTCGGCGGTACATCGTTCCATATCTTATTTGGCTATAGCACCGTCACGGTATGTCGGGGGTGCGGGTTCGAACCCCGCTGGATCGAAATTTTGATATGATAATAAATAACATTTTAGAATTTCCTCCTGCGTGGGAAACACAAAAATAAAAGTAATACCAGTTAATAGTAATAAATTTTTGAGAATCGTCAACATATTTCACCCCTGCTTGCCCTTTAAGCTACCATTATCGATAATCCTTGTCAGAGAAAAAGTTGGGCATCTCGTTAAAATAAAGCTACTCTCGGAAAAATAGCTTGATAGTATTAAGTGATAAAAATGGACCTGGGATCCTGGACTATATCTGTTATGCTAATATTTTCTTAATATAACTAAAATTGGTGACTTTAGAAACTCGTAGAGAGAATTTATTCCATAAATCTGCCAGTTATAAGGTGATAACTGGCGCAATAGTCGCAAAGTGGGTATAAATCACACGGAGTGCACATTCGTCGACCATGATAGGAATTTTGCTATCTTATTTAGTGAGAAGACCTACCCGCGGTCGTCTTACAACAGCTTTATAATGGGTGACAAAATTTAATCTTGATGAATTATGGCTATTTAAAAGAAGTCTACATATTTTATTAATATTGTTTTTATTTATTTTGTTAAATGTTTTGAAATTAAAAAAGTCTGTGAAATTAATTTATTACTTGATACAAAATTGACATATTTTCAATTCGTCTTGCGTTGCCTCAAATTTTAATTGTATTTTATTCATTGAAGTAGCTATAGCCGCGACTTCGTCCGCGTGGAATGTAATAAGAAAGAAAGAAAGAAAGAAAGAAAGAAAGAAAGAATAAACTTTATTTGACACATGAAACACAAAAAATATACATATGACAGGATTAAATAGGTACACAAAAAGGTCAAAAAGGCAGGCAGCTCAGCATAATTATGCGACTGCACTAATTGCTGACGCGCTGATTTTCAGCTGTAGCCTGAGAGGTGACGCACTAAATACATTAATTTATTATCAAACTTAGGTTAACAAATTATATTTAAATTTATTATATTTATTTTAGGTTTAAAATAAACAATATTCCAAAGACAACACATAAATATTAACTGACAAAAATATCGTTTCGGCTCGACTAAAGTGCCTTTTGGTAAAGCAGTAAATACTTTCTACAACTATTTTTAAATGTTTGGATGGAACAAATGAAGGAAGAAAGGAGGAAGGAAGGAAGAGGAGGAGGAAAGGAGGAAGGAGGAGGAAGGAAGGAGGAAATAAAAAAGTTATTGTTCAGTTCGCACAGTTATAATAATAAATAAGTTTCTAAAATAAAATGGGAGTTATCGAATCTGCCACCGACTCTTATAAATTTTAACTTACCTACTTTATACACGCTTTAATTTGAAAAAAAAGCCTATAGCCTTCCTCGGCTATCTAGCACAAAGAATTTTTTAAATCGGACCAGTAGTTTCTGAGATTAGCGCGTTCAAACAAACAAACAAATAAACAAACAAACAAACTCTTCAGCTTTATAATATTAGTATAGATAAGAAAATATCGGTAACCGAAATTATTTGTTTTATCTTATTTCTGAAAATACCCTTTTTAACACGCTTTTATTAGCTTGACCTGTATGTATGTATGTATGTATGTAACGGAATCTTTGAACTTCATTTTCACCTCCATCTAGGACTTCTAGGAGTCTGATTAACTTGAAAATTTGCACAGGGGTCAAGGGCCGATGACAATACAATATAACACACTTTTTTTTTTAATTGTCGTCTTGACACTAAAAATTCAGAAAATAAATTATAGTTTAAAAAAACAAAAAAAAAAACCACGCTTTCTTCACGAACTAAAAAGTAGAAATTAAAGTGAAAAAGCGTGGGGTGCTTAATCATATTCTAATATTGCAAACAGTAAGCCCGACTGGGGTAGTACCTCGACCTTACAGAAGACCACAGCTAAATAATACTGCTTTCAAGCAGAGTTGTGTTCCTGTTGGTGAGTAAGGTGACCAGAGCTCCTGGGTGGGAATTGGGGGTACAGTCGGCAACGCGCTTGCGATACTTCTGGTGTTGCAGGCGTCTATAGGCTACGGTAATTGCTTACCATCAGGCGAGCCGTACGCTTGTTTGCCGACTTAGTGATATAAAAAAAAAAAAAAAAAGTAACTAATAAAATGATCCTCACATTCGATACCAAGCTACCCAAGCTTTTTCACTTTAATTTCTACTTTTTAGTTCGATTATTGCTATTAAAGCGTGTTTTTTTTTTTAAGGGGGTTAAACGGGGGTTGGAAGTTTGCATGAAAGTCCTATGTTTTTGAAGTAAGAGACTTGAAATTCAAAGTGTGTAGTATATTTAGTATCGGCATTTCACCCGTGCGAAGCCGGGGCGGGTCGCTAGTTATTGTACAAAATAACATAGATAATAGCCACATAATATCCAAACTTTATTCAAATTAAAATGGATGACATAACAAGTGCTACAAAAATAATCACCAAAATCGGTGCACCAAAAGCTGAAAGTTATGGGGTGATACATAAAAAACTGAGGTATACTAATAGGAAATTTCCTGCTCAAAATATGGAGCAGCCAGACTGGGATAGTACCTCGACCTTACAGAAGATCACAGCTAAATAACACTTTTTTCAAGCAGTGTTGTGTTCCTGTTGGTGAGTAAGGTGACCAAAGCTCCTGAGGGGAATTAGGGATAGGGTCGGCAACGCGCTTGCGATGCTTTAGGTACGTAGAACTATTTACTAATCTGTGCTTTAGGCGTTGCAGGCGTCTATAAGCTGAGATAATCGCTTACTATCAGGTGAGCCGTACGCTTGTTTGCCAGTCTAGTTATACCTATAAAAACAGTACAGTCGAATTGAAAATGTTCTCAATTTTCAAATTCTTCTTTTTTGAAGTAATTTAACTGAAATATATCTATGAAAAAATATCGTGTATTCTCCTATTCATCTTGGCAACATTAAATCAAATAAATAAATAAGATGTTAAACATAATTAACATACATTAGTATGTATGTAGGTACTCTGGTCACCTTACCTGCCGTAGGAACATAACACTACTAAAATTGGTAAGTACCTCAACCTTACAGAAGACAACAGCAAATGTGGTCTTCTGTAAGATTGAGGTACTTACCAATTTAGGCTGCCCTAAATTATGACCAAGATATTTTACGTAGTTAAGCTCATCGTAGGGTGCTACAGGAAACGTCGGTCGGTCAGTCAAAGTTTAAAACAAAGTTAAAAGTTTAAGTTCTTTTTAGAAAACATTGTTGGTAATTGATGGTTACATTTTAAGTTTATTTCACTTATGTATTGGGGTTAAAAGGTTTATTACATTTTATTATTACATAAAATATTCTTAATTTAACGTAATGAAGACAATTACATTTTATAACTTTCGCAATAATGTAAGAAATGTTTTGTAAATTTAAATTAAATAATATGTAAATGGCAAGAGACCGGACGGTATGAGTTTGATTCCATGGAAGATGGGCCGGGTGCTGGTATGGGATGCAACCTGTTCAGACACGCTGGCCCCTTCCCATCTACATGGAACCAACAATAGAGCTGGTGCGGCTTGTGAAGCGGCTGAAAGTGCGAAAGCTTGCAAATACAGGGGTCTAGGCTCCGAATATGATTTTGTACCATTCGGTGTCGAGACCCTTGGTCCGTGGGGTCCTAGCGCTATAAGGCTTTTTAAAGAAATAGCAATAAGGTTAGTCGACATCACAGGAGACCGAAGAGCTGGCAGCTACCTCGGACAAAGAATTAGTCTAGCTATCCAAAGGGGGAACGCTGCCAGTATCTTCGGAACCTTGCCTAAAGGGACTCCTTTTAATAATATATTTTAGTTATTTTATTATTTTGATTTTAAGGTTTTTTTAGTTTTAGTTCCATTATATTATAACTATATGTACATGTGTAATTAAAAAAGTAAACAGAAAGAGATTACCATAAAAAAATATGTAAATTAGATTTATCTTAAAGTTCTATAACGTTAATGTTTATAAAAACGCCCATAAACAAATTTAATAATTGTTTTTGCTCGCAAAAGAAAACAAACCAACTTCAGTTTACATTGACATGTAATACTTACAACGTAAATAGTCGAAAAATTAATTAAGTTATCCTTAATAATACGTATTTAATTTTAACAGATTATTAGGGATTACTCCAAAAGTATTCGTCGATCTCGATCAAATTTAAATAGCACCCAGTAAAAAAAAACTTCCTCCTTTTTTAAATGTTGGTTAAAAATAGATAATGACGTCCTAAGAATTACACATTATAGGGAAATCAAAACCTAATATCCAGAAATACATTATTATTTTTATGTTTTTGATATAGCTTGAGAGTTGAGATTTTGAAAAACCTTTCATATTGTTTACTTATTTTTAGATAGAATAGATATTTAGGTAGAAAACAAAATTACTTTTAAATAAATCTTTGAATCACAGAGAGATAATATTGGAGTTCTTAAGTACCTACAATTCCCGAAGTGGTAATAAACTAATAAAGTACTATATACTATTTCACGGAAGCCGATAGCCCCTTGTAGAAAGTCCACCTTCCTACCTTCCCACAGTAAGTAAATTGGTAAAAAAGAGTTTATAACTATACTAGCTGTGCAATGCGGCTTCGCACGTGTTAATTTGAGGAAAAAATAGCCTATAGCCTTACTCGGCAAATAGGCTATCCAACACAAAAGTAATTATCGATTCGGACCAGTAGTTCCTGAGATTAGAGCAGCAACAACAAACAAACAAGCAAATTTTGATATTTATAATATTAGTATAGATTAATTTTGAAGTGGTGTGTGATAGGCGTGAAACGGTATGAGGTGTTTCTTATTATAAGCGCATAGTTTTTTTTAAATTACATAAAAGTGCAATCATCACTTCGCAAAAATAATGTACCGAGATGTATAGATGTCGATATGACAATAAGTTTTTTAACACATTTTGATTAAAAAAACTCCACTACTACTAATTAATTTATAGTCAAATGCGCGACATATAAATAAAACATACGTTTCACGTCTGAACTCATAAATTTCTAACAGATACGTCATGAGCGAAATTGAACTGTTTCAGAAAAACGCCTAGTTTTTTGAATATAGAAATGCGAATAGGGGATTTAGGACAGGAATACATAAATTTCGCTATTAAGAAGAATCACAGTTAGTAGAAGATGGTTAGTTGTTGCTTCAAAACACAGTATCTCCTTTATGATTTACCGCAACAAGCTGCTTAGTTAAGTGTGATGAAGTTACGTGGTAACCCCAGTTCAAGCTGTGGTGTGGCGAGCGGATAATGTGTGCTATGTGCTATGAAGATGCGTTTTATTATTAGCTATGCGGGTATTACTATTCCTAACTACCAAGTACATCACCTGGTATTCACATGTGCTTTACAATTCAAATAACTACAATATAATTATAGTTAGAACGTATCTAAATCTTTTTATTTCTCTATATTCTCTGCCGCTAATTTTATAGTAAAAAAATCTTTATATCTACATATAATATGCTTAAAGTAAACGTATAACAGGTCCAATTATATCATGAAACCTTGATTATTTGGAGAATATTGTTTATATATACCTACTAAAGCCAAAACCAACCAATTTTATGTATTCTTCCTGTATTTTGGCAGCATAAACTTGGAACGTTTTGAGTAATTTGAGTTAATACTACACTTTAGAAAACTATTTACTTTTTTTCCCGAAACTAATAGAGAATGAAATTAAAATGTGTTATCGCACATGAAATTTGTACATTTAAATTAGTTATTCCTAATGTATTTATCCAACATTGTAAGCACTGTAAAATTAACAGATTGTTACAAAGTAGTGAATGATTTATTACGTACAACGAAGGTACTAATAAAACCGATAGCACGCGATTCGCACAGCCCTATCGACAC
The DNA here is from genome assembly GCA_905220545.2 of Melitaea athalia. NCBI lineage: Eukaryota > Metazoa > Arthropoda > Insecta > Lepidoptera > Nymphalidae > Melitaea > Melitaea athalia. The sequence goes on from HG992179.1 coordinate 5,294,802, forward strand.
ATTCGAATGAAAATCGGAATCGCAGTCGGTTATTAGTGGCGAAATATTATTCGATCTGCAAACGCTGTAGTTTATCGATTCGATTCACGCCCTTCGCTCTATTGTTTCTAGGGTTGTGATTTTTGAAAACATAAATAATGATATTTTTTTACACGACTAGGGATACAAGTGTACGGCCCACGTCACCCACATGATGGTGAGCGGTTACCGTAGCCTGTAGAAGACTGCAACACAAGAAGCATGTTGCAGACAGTTAGCCTCCTTTCTTCTTACAAGAACACAACAGTAGGTACTTGAGTGCAGTGTTATTTAGTTGTGATATTCTTTAAGGTTGAGGTCCAGTCCGTCGGTCGTCGGTCCCAGTCTAACTGTTCTAAGATTTTAAGATTAAACGATTTTAAGCAAGTTAGTAAACTTACTTAAAATATAATCTGCTAGCAACTAAGAATTGCAAAATAAACAGGTTCTAAAATAAATAAATAGGTTCAGGCTTAAAGGTTATTCCGATTTTTTTACAATTAGGTATACATTGATCATTAATTGTAAAAGAGTTAGTAGTTAGGTATGTACAACTTTCAGTCTACAATTTAATACGTTTTTTAAGTAAACTGTTTAAAAACTTAAATGGCGATAATAAACTTTTTTTAAATTTATATTTGTCAAAGAAACTATGAAAATAGTAAACTGATTTTTTAAAAATAGTTTTCAAATAAACTATGAAAATAGCTATTCTATACTGGTATTGATAGTGAATTAACCTTGTATTATTCTATTACTCGTACTCTACCTACCCATAATTTCGATTTCCAATTTCCGACACGACGGATACATTTATACATAATTATATATTTAAATACATACATGAACCTAGTTTTGTTTTTTTATTGTGTATACTCGTATTAACATAATAGTAAATGCTGTGATACAATATAGTAATCTATACATATCATTATAATATTATAATTCATATTATAAGTTACAACATACAAGTGAAAAGAGTTTCAAAAGCCAGCAACCCTAGCAGTAAGGATAATAAGTTGTTTTGCGCGGTGTTATTCGCGTTATCTGACGTAATGAACCGTTACCTAAACGTTCCTCAACGCAATGCATTTCCCTAATGAGGAGAATAATGTTAGAAATTATATACTGAGCGTTTGTTATAATTACTAAAAAGAATAAGAGCTTAGCGTTTGATATAATGGTTTTGCATGTTAAAATGTTTTATAAAAATGACGGATGTCGTTTTCTTATTTTGTTTTTATATTTCGGCTGGAAAATGTTAGGAGCATTTTAAATTAGTATCAGTATCACCAATATTACGTCGTTAAAAACACGTTGTCAAGAGCCTCATCTTAAAAAAAGATTGTCTATTTTTCTGGCAAGGGCCAAGACAATTCCAGTTTAATCTTTCGCTCTTCCCTGTATTTACAGTCAACCCCTCTTGTGCTCTTCTTGTTTTCACTGTTTTGTAGAATAGATAGAAGATGTACCTAATCATCCTCTCCAGTTATACAGGTATATAACAGCGTAATCTAATAGGCTATCCTCTAAAGATCTAGGTTTCGTAAAAACATAATTATATATATTATCGCTCATCGCTAAAAAACGATTGAAACTAAATTATCACTGAACACTTCAGCAGAAGAATGAAACCTCCTTGTCGATTATAGTTTATCTATCCTCTGAAGCAATTAAGGTTTTAAGTTCTAGTTACCGTTATATCAGTATGTGCTTACCGAATAAGATCATAAACTATAAAATACCCGCCGATCATGTGAAGTAAAAAAATCGGCCAAGTGCGAGTCGGACTCGCGCACGAAGGGTTCCGTACCATTGACTAGGTAAACTGATTATAATAACGGGCAAAAAGCGGCTAAAATCACTTTCCTTGTATGAGAGCAAAAATAGGCAAAAATGACGTTTTTTGTATGGGAGCCCCCCTTAAATATTAATTTTATTTTAATTTTATTATTTATTATTAAAGTAAAAATACAACTGAGTATTTTGTGAATATTTCAAGTGCCTACCTGTTGCCATTATTGATATCGAGCAAAAAAGGGCAAGAAAATCGCGTTTGTTGTATGGGAGCCCCCCTCAAATATCTATTTTATTTTGTTTTTAGTATTTGTTATTATAGCGGCAACAGAAATACATAATTTGTGAAAATTTCATCTCTCTAGCTATAGCCGTTCTTGAGATACAGCCTGGTGACAGACGGACGGACGGACGGACTGACGGACGGACGGACAGCGAAGTCTTAGTAATAGGGTCCCGTTTTTACCCTTTGAGTACGGAACCCTAAAAAGCGTGTTTAAGCTCCGCTTCAGCCTGTAATATCCCACGACTGGGCATAGGCCTCTTTCATCATGTAAGAGAAGGATCAGAGCTTAGTCCACCACGTTGCTCCAATGCGGGTTGGCGGATATATTTCCTACTATGAGTAACGATCGCTATCAGGTGTACATGATAACAACCGGGACCGACGGCTTAACGTGCTCTCCGAGGCACGGTAGGGAGACCCACAAGGACTGCACAAACACTGAGACCACGGCAAACACCTGTAGGTATGGCCAATACAAATGTTGTCATGTGCTGGGATCAAACCCGAAACCTCCAGCGCAACAGGTACAAAGCAGTGCCGTGACCGTTGCGCCAACGCGGTGTCAAGTTTGAGCTACGCGCTATATAAAAATATTATAACAGACCTCAGAAACGTGATTCTTACACACCTACTAAGTGTAATACGAATTCAAATTAAAAAAAAATTAAATTGATTTATATGCTGTAGGCCCTGCTACCGGCCTGTTCTACTAATATAATCAAAGTTCACAAATTCTTAACAAATAGTAAGATCTTTTGACACTGGCAAATACTTTAGGTGAAAAGCACATAAAGAACAATAATAATTATAATTTCTGGTTAGAGATGAAACAATGAAACTTTAAAAACAACTAAGTACATGTTGGCGCTAGTAAAAAAAACTTCTTACTTCCATAGTGGTAGAAATAGAATATTTCATTACAAGTGCGGAAAGGCTGTCATTGCAGACGAGTTCCGACAAATGTCTACCCGAGCCGAGGCGCAGCCGAAGGCGAGGGTTGACAGTCGGAACAAGTTGCAATGACGGTTCCGCACGTGTACTGAACGACTATTTTTAATACAGTTGCGAAAAAATGAAACAATTTAATAAAATAAACTCGCAAAGAAAATTTCTGAAAAATGGCGGTAACCGTAGAATATAAGCAGAGTATTTTTTTCTTCACCCATTCTGGTAGGCAAAGGGAAACTATGCCCATACAGCCTAGTCTTCAGTAGAAGTTTTTTATTGATATGAAATGAAAATGAAATTTAATGAGATGAAATGAAATGAAACCTAACCAAACTCATTCAATCAAATCATTAAATCTGATATTGAAACAAATTAGTAGCTTCTTTTAAGAAATATACGTATTTGCATGAATCATAAAACTCCTATGAATTTTTTTAGTAAAAACTTCATGGTTGGTTTTTCTTTTTAATAGACATTATTTTGACAGTTGGGAAAGAGAACGCACGAGTGCGGGAAAGGTAAAAAAAAAAACGCGTGTGTAATAGCCCACTTCCCGAACGCTATACGTCCCTGCAATACGCCACTTTTTGAGCAACTGTATTAAAATAGTATAATCAACGTTTGAACATTTTTATTCTAATGGCTTTGTTTCTAATTATTAAGTTAGGCACATCAAATTTTTCCTGATAAGTTTTTTACCCAATAGGTAGACAATATAAAAATATACTTATCTGTATTTCCAAACAGGTACAGTAAAAAAAACCTTATTTCTAAAAGAGACAGAAAGGAAGTAAGTCATATTATACTTTAGGACGATTGAACTATATTGAATATCTGCATGCCCGAAATTCCCAACTTTCGTTCATTTAAAAAAAATGGTCCGCTGTTGATTCTTAAAATAAAATAAGTTCTCGCTTCATTGATGAAATTTAAACGCAACAGGAAGAAATGTTACAACACTATCATTATTATATATTTACACGTACAATTTTAAGATTAGCTAATATATACATAAAAAGGTCTGGTCTGCAATGCCCCGGGTGTATTATTACTGGTCGCGTATCATTATACAATTTGAGATAATTAACTACCGGACTTTGTAGGTAATTACGTTTCATAGCATGTTGCCTCCATAATTAAGGCCTGGTTCCACTGTTTCGTATATTTTCTAATTGACACTGAATTTGTTTAGCTTGTTTAAGAAGCTATTTACGTGTTAAGATTTTTTGGCACATTTTTTTAGCTCAGTTTGAATAAAGTGTAGCGTATTTTGATGGGTTTTCATATATTTTCAAATGTTAACTTTTTTTGCGTTAGTGCGTGCTCTACGGATTTAAATTGCCAATAGTGATCCTATTTCGCAAACTAGTATATGTATACTAAGGCTATTTTAAAATTTAATAATATATCGTAAAATCTTAAAAAACTGAAATTTTAAGTTTTATAAAATGGATTGAAACCGTGACGTTGCAAGCACAACCCTACGGTTTTAAATTAAATTAGGTATATGCTCAGATATATTACGAAATATGTAGATATGGAATTAACTACTAGTTAAGAAAAAAGTAATATAAATACGTGGACGAGACCTTTTTTAACCTGTATCTGAAGATATAAGTAAGAAATAAATGTTATATCAAATACGTAAATATGAACGCAAAACTGTAATATTTTAACACATATATTTTCAAATGTAAATTCACCGTCAATGTACATTGACGATATTTTTATTTACTTATAAGCTATCCGTTAAGAATGGTATATACGTGGTATACACTTTTAATTTTATAATTTTTTATATTTGATTTAAAATTATAAAGAAGATACATTACGTCGACAGGTAGAGACAGAGATTAAAAATTCAAAAGAAAATAGACAACTTTTAAACTACTTTCATAATCTTTTTACTTTTTTTTAAAACAATCATTTACTCAATACAAAAGTCACCAGTGGACAGTATAAGTTATTGTTTTTTAAAGTCGGAACGGAATCTCAGAATTCGCTCGTTAAACAATATTTGTACATGTTGTAATTGGACACACGGCAGATTTATACTTTGGCAACAAACTGAGGTTAATGCACGTTACATTAAGTAAACCGTCATTACTGCTCCCATTCGCTGTGGAATTATTTAAATGTCAGATAAATTGCTTTAACAGTTCGAGAGCAGTAATAAGGTGTCCATGCAGTCGTAGCCTATAATTTGCTCTCGCATTCAATCATTCGGGTATACTGGAGGCGCGTTCGCCATAGATTAATTAGCGCAGACGGTGTTTATTTCAAATTGACCAGCTTAATTTGCAACTTGTTGCTGTTTAAAACGAGTACAATTAGCAGGTCGTCATTTTAGCGTTCCGTGTTCTGCACATAACTTTTTAATTTTAGCACTACGTATGTATAATTGTGCGCATATTAAATGTAATATGTTGCTGTAATTGTCCTTTTTATCTAGCACAATTATAAAAAATTATAAAAATAATTATATACGATGAAAGTTTATAGAATATTTTTTCAAACGTTTTACATCTACTGAATTCGGTTCGGTTAATGCTGTGTGGTTACGGCACTAAAGAATGTAGCCACCCCCTCTCTTCCCGTGGGTGTCGTAAGAGGCGACTAAGGGATAACACAGTTCCACTACCACCTTGGATCTTAAAAAGCCGACGGATGGCGGGATAACCATCCATGCTGGCTTTGAAATACACAGGCCAAAGACGGGCAGCAGCGTCTTCGGTGCGACAAAGCCAGCTCTGCGGTGACTATGGACAAAACACATGAGTTCGCGTCATAATGTCGGGCGCGAACTTGTGGAGGCCTATGTCCAACAGTGGACTGTGATAGGCTGAAGTGGTGGTATGTATAATTGTGCCCATATTAAATGTAATATGTTGCTGTAATTGTCTTTTTTATCTAGCACATTTATAAAAAAATATAAAAATAATTATCTACGATGAAAGTTTATAGAATATTTTTTCAAACGTTTTACATCTACTGAATTCGGCATAGTACCTACTGTGCAAAGTGGAGGGGTTTGATCGAAAGTTAGACCGTGGCAATAGGTGCGATTAATAATGCTAGGAAGAAGAAGCTTTAAGTGTATATAATTATTTTAAGCGCATAAAAAGTTGTCTGTGACATTTTTACCTCGTTATTTTTTTTAAATTGTATTAATAATGTAATATAATCTTATGTTAAGATTAGTAGGAACTTTTAAATATTTGTATTTCCTCCCGTGATTATTATTGCTGTAAATATCCGAAACGCCGGGCATATAAAAAACTTAATAAACCGCGATAAAATCCGAAAAAGTTGTATTGTTATAATGAGTGAAATTCGCGTAAACATTACAAAAACAATATTTGTATCTTAAAATTAATCAATTTAGATAACCTGGGGTATTTCTAATACACTAAATAATAATTTTGTACACTACAAATATGTACCTAATTCAATAATAATTTCCGAATAATCTTTGACAGAAAACTTGATATCAACTTTCGTCTTGTTCGAGCCGTCGCTCTGTTGTGATAAGTTTTAATAGAAGCCGCAATCATAGGCCTATTAATAAATGCTTTGAGTCGCGTCTCCTCACTTTAATCAACATTTTCAATGAGATTATTACATGGCATAGCGTCAACGATTATAAAATGGCCGGCGGTTTATGCGTTGATGGGTTTTATTAAGTTTTATGAAGTGACCGCGTGAGATGGGACGTGTCGATGTTTTTACGATCTATTCAAATGATGGCTTGGAAATTATTATCATTAGTGCTAAAGGTGACAAAAAGGAAAGGCAAGCTACGAGTATGTTGTATTAGTCCAATCAAATTACAAAAAAACTTAAATTAAATTTCATTTTGTTGTCGTTCGGGAATATTTTAATAGAAATGTTTTTTGTAACCATTTTAATGATAGCCATGAACCATATTGTAATAGACTTTATTAAAAATATGTGTTTTTAACTGATATTTAGTTTTTAATAAATTATACATAAAAGACTTAGTTGTTACTTGACTGTTTAATTTTTTGAACTTTGCTTTAATTAATAAGAAAAACGCCCCCTTTATACCTTTTTATATCAAGAGGTGCAAACGAGCGGATGATGTGTTGTGTATGTAATGGATAATGGCTAAAGTCACTCATCTGCAATATGAGAGTACTAGCGGGTATGTTGCCAGGCTTTAGGGAAAATATGTCTGTACACTCGATGCTTAAAAACTACCAAATAATAGAGCTCAAAAATCTCCGAAGAAAACCTTAGAATAAAGGTCATTCCAAAGTTTGCCCGTACGTAGAAAACATGTGCGGGTACGTTGAATGAAAACATGGATTGGATATGGATAATACCTAGACCTGCGAAGGGTGCGATGGTAGAAACGTGACGGTGGTACTAAATTGAAGAGTTTTTAAGAATACTCAACATATACCTACATACAACAGTCAAAAGCACTCAGAGAGCCAACGTTAAAATTAAATACTGCGATATCAGCTAATCTCGGACAGCTAATAAATTTTATAGGTATAATAGACTTAAAAATTTCATCATTTCGTCTAAAAACATCACGTGTGAATCAGGCTACCGATTGACAGATTATTTAGACCACGCCGATTTGACAAATTATTTTTTAAATATAAGCTGCTTACTAAAGCTTAAAGCCAATAAAAATTATTTTGAGACTCGGAAACTGAGATTTTGATGTCGGTAATAATAAATGTCAACAATATAACAGTATCAAATTTAAAGGTAAAACTGCGGCGAAGTCACTAAACTTCTTTGTAGATTATATTATATTATAAACTAGCTTCTGCGCGCGACTTCGTCGGAGTGGACTCCGCTCCTATTGGTCTTAGCGTGATGATACATAGCCTATAGCCTTCCTCGATAAATGGGCTATCTAACACTGAAAGAATTTTTCAAATCGGCCCAGTAGTTCCAGAGATTACCGCGTTCAAACAAACAAACAAACTCTTCAGCTTTATATATTAGTATAGATAAGTGTGTTATCTATTTGTATATGAGAGTACAGCTATGCAGCGCTTTGTCATGCTCTCGCAATCTGCACCCGCTGTGCGACATCACTGATGACTTATTTTGACTACCATAGATTAAATAATACCGCATAGAAGCAAGTTTGAAGAGTATGCAACCTTTTTCGTTGAAATTAAATTATGACATTATTAGCTAATGGCAGAAGTAATACCATTTTTTAATGTTTAAATTAAATATTGAAATATATTTCGGTGCGGTGGTAGGTAGTATACCCGATTTAATACACTAGATAGAAACAAATATTTGTTCCTAGTATGTGTACTACACCCAGTAAGTCTATGTGAGTCTCCTCACCGTGTCTCGGAAAGCACGCGAAGCCCTCAGTTCTGTTTGTAATCATAGACACGTTGCCGTTGTATTCAAAGGTACTCGAGGTAGAGATCTAAATACAAACCCGCATTACAGCAGTGAACTGGATAGAGCTCCAACCCGTCTCCTCGTATGGGGAAGAGCATTGTAGTGAATGTAGTGGAATATTGGCAGGCAGGCATTGGCTATGTTATTGAATATTCGTGTTCTTTCTCGTGTCCTCGCACTCATTTACCAAAATACGAAATTGATTTCGACACGGTTTTTACAGTCGTTAAGAGAAAGTTTCTATGCATAACCTTTATTAATATTTAAAATATTTCATTTAATAATTAGATGTAAATTAATTTAAGTCGTCCCTAATAGTTTATTAACTTGATAACATAATAAAATATAATATATCACTGTTTCACACTTTCACATATCAAAAAGTCGTTGGAAAGAATTGACTCAGCACCACGTCTAGAGGTGTAACGTAATTTCTAGTTTGCACTTTGCAGGCAAACAAAACAGTCCAAATCACGAATTATTTGATATTTTTTTTTTAATAAATAGATACATATTTTCAAAATTTCTTTGTTTTATAATAAAATTACTGTTCTATGACTTATTTATACGTAATATTTGTACAATTATTTCGAACGGAATAAGAAATATGAAAAGCCTTTTATCCTTTACCAAGGAACCCTAAACCAGTATATATATTTAAATATATTAAGTTTTCTTTTTAATAAAAAGTTTTAATAGAGTTACAAATTAATCTATGACCGTCGGCAAGTTACCCTTTGCTATTATCAGCCTTAATTGATATTCTACACAAAAAAGCGCTGAAAGAGAGCGAATCAAAGACCGCTATTACAAGTAACTTCAGATCTGACGCCCCACGACACCATTGTCAAGCCAAAAGTACAAATCAAATAAAAACGATTGAAGAAAGTCATGATCTATTTCTATAGAATCAAATATAGATGTTACGATTTAATTATATTTGAGTCACTGTCTGACCGTGTATTGGGTTTCGTGTGGATTGCTTTTTTATCTACATTGTAATTTAGAAGACTGGTAGCGGGACTAGCGGGCACGACCGACGCAATTCAAATTAAACTCTTACATTCGGAGGTAGCATTTCTAGATACAGATGATGTGTTATTTAATTTATGCTTTTAATTATTGATACTAAATACGTTATAGGATTACGACACTATCTTAATTTCATATCTATGGTACCCAGCAAAAGTAAAAAGCGTTGAAATAAATAAATTGTTCAAAATCTGGAGCACCCCGACTCGAAAAGTAAGTCTACTACTTCTATCTTACAAAAGATTACACGTAGTATGTGTATCAGTTGGCTGTTAACTAAAAATATAGACATTAAATTGGCATAATTAACCATATATTATACTAGCTTCTGCGCGCGACTTCGTCGGCGTTTATTCCGCTCCTATTGGTCTTAGTGTGATGATACATAGCCTATAGCCTTCCTCGATAAATGGGCTATCTAACACTGAAAGAATTTTTCAAATCGTCCCAGTAGTTCCAGAGATTACCGCGTTCAAACAAACAAACAAACAAACAAACAAACAAACAAACAAACAAACAAACAAACAAACAACCAAACAAACAAACAAACTCTTCAGCTTTATATATTAGTATAGAATATAGATTAAAAAAAAATTAAAATAAAAGTTTTGAATCTAAATGCAATGCATCCTGTAGGTACAGTTGTTTTATAACTGACTCATAAGTATTTACATGTTTCCTCATTAATTACTCATAATGTTTGTCATTGACTCTTCCCAACAATAATAATAAACTGTCATTTGAATTAATCTCATAGTTTTTTAAGCCCGAGGAAGCCGTTAGTAAATCATTCTGTATGTCGTTTGTTTGTAAGCAATCAACCTTTTGAAAGTGAACTTTCAAATACGTTTTGGAGAATTTCGTTACACAACATAGCAAAGCTTACACAAGTTTATTAGATGTATGATAAAATTATATATGAGTGTTCTATGTTACCTTGATTTTCGTAATAAGAAAAGCATGAAACAATTATATGCCATTGTTCTACAATTGTTGTGACGTATTTAATTACTTTCGGTTATATGAACAAAAGACAATACATTCCCAGTAATTAATTATGTAAACGATAACTACTTTAAGATGATTGATTTTCCCCTGCAGCTATAATAATAATTGTATTTAATTAAAGGTTTTAATTTGTAACAAATAAAAAAATACTTTTAAAATTAAACTGAAGATTAATGGTGTTGCATTATGAAAACTAATTCTTCATTCAATCAAAGTATCGCTGAAAGGCCTATTAAACCAGAGACACGCTATTGCTTTAATAATTGCAGAAAACAACATTTAAGCCACGAAACGACCTACCATTTTCAAACAACCAACTTACTTAGAACCGTCTTGCACCCTCGATCTAGTATAACGTTTGAGTATTTGCATCGCGAACAGGAGGTCGGGGAGGTCTTGTTGCATCGGTCGGTTAAACCTCTGTATGCCGAGTTGGGAGGTCCCTCGGTCACCTCGCTAATTGAATATGTCAATCATTTTAACAACGTAAATGAATAGCGTTTCAGAGATTTATATCCAGTATAGTTGGATACTTAAAAACGGTATGTTATCATTAATCTCGAAGTAACGAGAGGGTCATGTTAACGTGGCGGTCGGGATTGACAGATGCCGCGGGCCATCGTTTACAAGAATATTAATGTCCATTTAAATGGGACAGTACTAATTGTACGGATATAATTTTCCGGTAAATTCATTACAGCAATAACGCTCGAGGCAGACAAAGAAATCTATTACAAATTGGTGCTTGGCCCTGTTTTACAGGGCGTGTCGACTTTCCTCAATTGAAATACCAACATTTAACTGTCGAGTACATTAAACAAATCTTTACTTTCTTATTGAATAGTACATGTCGATGCTCTTTCTTAAAGTATAATATTTGTGTAAAGTAACAGCCGTAATTGTACAACACCTAATTTGAAGTGTAGTTTTTTTCATCAATATTTACCAATATAAATTAAAAATTTATACTTTTTTTTAAGGGCTAAGAAATACATAACTATCATGAAATCTAAGCTTAAAGCACGTCATTAAAATTTTATAGAGTAGATAATGCTTTTAGCAAAGTTAAAAATGTTTTTACTTTAAATTATAAAATTAAGTTATTTCTATCTTAGGGTTTTAATTACATATTACTAGCTTCTGCGCGCGACTTTGTCGGCGTGGACTCCGCTCCTGTTGGTCTTAGCGTGATGATATATAGCCTATAGCCTTCCTCGATAAATGAGCTATATAACACTGAAAGAATTTTTCAAATCGGACCAGTAGAACCTGAGATTAGCGCGTTCAAACAAACAAACAAACAAACAAACTCTTCAGCTTTATTATATTAGTATAGATTAGTACAAAGACTGAAACCTTTTAAAAAAATAGTAGGACACAATAACAGGTCAACATAGCAATAGTTGCGATCTATTGTTACAAATCACTACATATTATAAAACAAAGTCTCTTCCCGCTGTCTGTCTGTCTGTATATATGCTTAGATCTTTAAAACTACGCAACGGATTTTTGATGCGGTTTTCTTTAGTAAATAGAGTGATTCCAAAGAAAGGTTTATATGTATAATACATGCATACCTAATATAGTAGAGGAACACTGATAGTTTTAAAATTTTCTAATGTGATGTCGTAAATAAACACATTTTTTGCGCTTAGATTGCAAATATTTATTTTATATTTTATATATATTTAGTATCAGCATTGCACCCGTGCGAAGCCGGAGCGGGTCGCTAGTTTAGTATTAAATATTTAATATAATCTAAAATGTATATTGGTTAAGCAATTACGTATTCACAAAACAACCAAAATCTCCGTAGCCCGCTATCCTTACATCAACATTATTAAATCAATCCCAGACACTTTATTTACATATACAACGGAGGCGGCTTTGTAAAAAAGATAATTTGTTATAATAAATCATCGAAGTGTAATATTTCATATAGTAAGTATAATTCGGGCGTATAATCATCCTATTACAATACTAAATGAAATGAGATGATGCCTCCATGTCGAAGATAAGATCTGTAATAAGATTTTCTTATCAGGATTGTTTTATGTATTAGTTTGTAGACAATCAGTCTAGTTTCAATCTCGCTGCTTTATGATTTATGTCAGTTTAGGCATCTTTGGGCAGATCTTCCTCAGTACCTATATACACCAATGCACCACGTGTGAGGAGACTAAATAAATTTTCCTTTATTTTGTAATAAACAAAAGAATATTTTAACAATTATTAAAATATTAATTAATTTTTTTTTAGTTTTAATTTGAGATGTTATAAGACAAAAATAGATTATGAAAACTGTGTAGGGTTTAGTGGTAGTATAAAAAATAATCAAATAAAAGCCTGTTCAAACGAGAGAAGAGTCATACATCCCCTTTAGCAGATAGCAGACCACATACAATGGCAACTAAACTAACAGATTGTTGTATGACATTTAACCAAAGATTTATTTATTAGATTGTTGAATTACAGTATACCAAGCTTGTGGATTTTTGAGATACTGTTTGTTAAGTTAGTTTAGTAATCTAAAATTATTGCAGAGCAATGGACTGTTTACAGACTCATTACAATGCATTTCAGATGAGTCGGGGTAGAAAATTGACTTAACAAAAATAATAATATTTTATATTTATTTATTTAAATAGTATGCGAGTAGTTTAAACTGTATTTTCGTTAATAATACTATATTTAGTTATTAAATTGTTAATTGTTTATAATAAGTATAATATTGTAAAGTTTCCACTTTAATTAATATTAATACAATTTTGAAAGCAATATGTATAAACCATTAATATCAAAGATTAATAAGTATCTACTAATGCTATAAAGAAAAAATCCTCTTTACCTAATACTAGAAGTATTGACGTGAACGTCGAAATTAGCCTAATACAATGTTCATGTTATTTTCTGTAGTATTGGCAATAGCTTATGTTTTTCTGTCGATGTATATGTCATTCAGTAATTAGAGTCAACACCATACGATGTTGAAGAATGTAACTCTGTTATGCTGGGTAGTTAGTAGTGTGTTTGTACCAGTTCTGGCTCGCGAGCCAGAACTGGTACAAACGGTCGGTCCTCTGATCGAGTGATCCTAAAAAAAAAAAAAAAAAAAAAAAAAAAAAAAAAAAAAAAAAAAAAAAAAAAAAAAAAAAAAAAAAAAAAAAAAAAAAAAAAGGTTTTGGGGTCATCTAAATCGATTGCACGCATCCATTTTGTGCTAACTCTAACGATTCGCGACTTAGGTTTCTACATTTGCAAACTCCAGTACCCTTAATTACCTCTATTGTCCGCTTATCTATCGTTCCTCGAGCATAGTCGCTATTGTGCTCCATCCATTGTTTCTCGAAAAAGGTCGTTGCCGCTCTTATCTGTTTCTAATGATGCACCTTGCTTATCTGTGCTATTGTATTATATTATTATCATTCTTTGTTATTCTCAATGTATATATATATATATATAAAAATAAATAAAATTGGAGTGTCTGTTTGTAATATTAAAATAACCGTGTTTTACTAAACTCATATGTATGCATACTCAGTACATATACCAAAATATTTATTTATAATTTTTGTGTGTCTGTCACTGAACAGTAACTATTTTGTAAAGCTCCACGCGGATGAAGTCGCAGGCACAGCTAGTCATAAATAAAACTCATACTTTTTTTTGTTACAATTTTTATTTCCAAAATGTTATTGCTGATTATGTATAAAATAGGAGCGAAACATCTCATCCACTAAAATATCGTTGTACAATGTGTTCCCTGTAAAAATGCTCGTAAAACTGTGCATTGAACATCCCCGAAACTTATACAGCAAATACATTAAACAATATTCGCCACAAACTGAAGTCCACTCATTCTGAATCATATCAACATTCCAGTCCCATCTTTTACAATTCCTTTTTAAAAACTCTAGATGATATCGTGCAGGTGATCGTCCGTATGAATCAAAATATTGACCGATGCCATTCGTATCGATATGTAAAGCTATCCAATGTGAGCCTGGTTTATCATCTGTATCTAAATTGCATATTATATACGTTGGTACGTGGGTATACATGGGCAGTCTATTAGCAGCATAAACATTATTTTCTAGACTGGGGTGAATCTTTTTCAGATGTTGTTGTACATCTAGTGTATCCATGATATTACTGCTATTAGTAGATTATTACTGTACCAATCTATTCAATGGTTAACATAGGAATGATTAATTATATTGATTTCTAAATATTAAATCATATTCCTTAGTGATAATTTGTATGATTCATCAGCGTAGCGCGTCTCGTCGTGTCGTCAATACGAAACATACTTTCTAAATATTAAATCACATTCCTTAGTGATAATTTGTATGATTCATCAGTGTAGTGCGTCTCGTCAATACGAAAGAATGCGAGATAAGCTTGTTGACTCATAAAGTTACATCAGTTTCACTGTGGAAATACCTTAGATAAGATATATCCTATCGGTGCTTTATAAGGGCGAGCAGCTGCCATTATGGAATCAGTGTATAGTCGTTTGACCGCAGTGGATCTACCAATACTACGTTTGTATTACTTCAACGCTTCAATGGACCCGGACGTAAGTGTTTATTCTCTTGACAAACTTACTTTTCTTTCTGTTGTTTTCTTACGTGTGTGTGATTAAGTGTAAACAAATTGATATTAACATGATAACTGTGTTGTTGCAGAAATCATTCAACTTCAATGAAAATACCTATAAATATTACTACTCGCCACTCTCCCCTCAAGAAGAGAGTGATAACATCGTCATTAATAATGGTGAAAAAAGAAAATCGCAATCGATTGATCATTTTTTTGAAGCTCAATCAAAAATAAGAAAGAGGAAGCTGTTATCGTCAACCGTAGCACGAGCCGCTAGAGATGGTGTATCATACATTTCTACTAATTCCGACGACGGAGATCAAGCGACGCATCTCATAAAAATTGAAATATACGATATGAAGAAGCTATGCAAGATTCCAACTACTGATCATTGGAAACATGCTTCCACGAGGATTAAATATTATGTGAAGAATAATGAGGATAGCATCTACGACAACACAAACACCCTCGTATACAATATTACGAAGACAATAGCAGAAAGTGAAAAAGTTAAAAAATACTTTTTTAACAATGACAGTCATTAGCTGATCATTAGTGAATTCTGTTTACTTAAACATTCCTTAGTGATAATTTGTATGATTCATCAGTGTAGTGCGTCTCGTCAATACGAAAGAATGCGAGATAAGTGAAAAAGTTAAAAAATACTTTTTTAACAATGACAGTCATTAGCTGATCATTAGTGAATTCTGTTTACTTAAATTACTTCATTCATGTGTGATTCTGTTTACTTAAATTACTTCTGTATGATTTTGTATAAGGTTTAATAGGGGTTTATAAAGAAATAAAAAATAATATATTACATATAATTTGTTTTATTTAATTTATAATTTTTACATACACAAAAAATGCATTACACATAAATCTAACACACATTATAACTTTAACTACTATAGTCTACATTAACATTTCTGTTTTTATCTATTTCAATAATATTATCAAACTCAGCATAAACTATACAGTTAATTGTTTGTATTAGTGCGGATTCAAATCGTACTTCTAATCTTACACTACCATGCTTTATGAGATTCCAATGAGTTGATGAGTTAGCTGATAAATCAGGAGTTAAGTCAAATGCTAATAGACAGTAACCTTTGGCATACTGTTCACAAGAGATTCCATTTCCTTCATTAAGAAAGTGAATACCAGTTCCCGAGAATAGAGTATGATATGTTGATGTAAATATACTACTATTAAAAGATGGTTGCAAAGCTTTTGAAGGTATTTGTTGACCATCAATATATAAGCTGAAAGAATTAATACCATAGTTTTCAAAGTTAAATGGATTTTTAGTAAGGGAACCATTAAATGCAGAATTGTTCACAAATCCAATTATACACCTTTTGGGTACCTGTCCTAGGAATATATTATCAAGAGTTTTTCCTTGAACACCCGATGGAATTGTTAAAACTTTTACTTCGGCTCGAGTAATAGGATATTTAGCAGTAGTAGCAGCTAAAACTTTCTGATGTGCGAGTAATACACTTGGATTAATTCTTGCTCGTCGAACAATAAGAGTTGCATCCGTAATACAAACTTTGATCTTTACATCGCTTGATCCAGCAATTAAATTAAAACTATCTCTTGACCGAACTAATTTTACACTCATTTCAACACCATTAATTAAAAATTTATCTTGGTTGAAAATGTCACCATGAAGATGTCCAATCATTTCTATTTCCTTACTTTCACTAGCCAAATCCTGTCTTTTAACAAATCCTAAGTTTTTATCATCTGTAGAATCCATTTTTCCTGATGTATCCTCATACCAAAGACTACAAGTAAGGTGAGATTGTTTAGCAACAGGAGCATAGTTTAAAAGGGTTTCTATGTATGCTCGATATGCATAGGTATTATTAGGTGGTGATACAAGTTTTTGGTTTAAATAAACATCAAGTTGACTAAAAAGTGAATGCATCCAATTATTTACAGGTGCTACTACTGTGTTCGATGTCAATTTAGTTGAATCTTGATTTAATACTTTTGCCTTTATGTGGAGTAATGTATGAGACAAATCTATGTAGTCATCACCTGTCCCAGGAACTTGAAACTCTATAGGTCCATCATCAGCAAGAGACGAAATTGGTTTATAGTGAATCCACAATCCATTTTCAATGCTTGTTTGTGTAGACGGTAGTGCAAACAAATCTAATTCTGACTTAGCACACTCACAAGAATTATTATGAAGGAAAGACATATTTAATTTGAAAATATATCTTTGATATTTTTTGGATTTATACCAAGTTTTTTAGCGGTTTTCACTTTAGCAGTTAATGGTGGAATGAGCGAGGTCAATCGTTTTCTTTTAGTTATATACCCAGAACCTGTCATGTTTAATCGATCAATTTTGCCATCAACCTTTCGTTTTAAATTCGTACTAACTTGCTTTAGACGATCTTTTATTGATGCTTCCATAGGACGCGCTTGAATCATATCCGATAAAAGTCCTACTCCAGCGTTTAATGCTTCTTTACCAACCACTCGAGCCCCACTTGAAAGTAAAGGTAAAACTGATCTAAATAACCCCCCTAAGAAGCTTCCAATACCATGACCACGTTGGTATGGTGAACCCTTATAAATTACTCCTACCCCCGAACCAGCTTGATGTGTATAATAATTTTCATATGGACATATATGATGATCACGAAGAGAATTCATTATCACAATTTTCGGAAATGTAGTTTAACACACACGGTTCCAAACTGGAATGGTATTTTCTGTCCTGTGCTCGATCTTATAACTATTTCCAGCGTATCGAACTCTCTTCGCATAACAGGTAAGTAGTGAGGTGGAGAGAAAACGTGCATTTTATTTGCTCCATAAATGTATTTTGAAGGATCTAATGAAATTACTCTTAGCAAGGGAGTCATAACATCACCCACAATCTGAGGATCGATAATGTCGCAATATAGAAATAGTTGAGATGGTAACCCTAAGTGTAAATTAGCAGGACACTTTCCGAAATTTCTGTCTAGGAGATTTTTATTTGGTTCATAACCTAGTTGTAAACTTAATTTGGGTGATAATGTTATAGATGTTATATTTTTATCCAAAGCAGAAACAGAAACAAATTTTGTTATTTCATCATAACGAAATTTTATGCTCTCTCCGATACCACTTAATGCTTTTAAAATATGCTCAACGTTAGCATAGCTGGTAGCTGGAATATGTTTTTTGTAGTGCACTGTGGATGGTTTATCTTCACTAGGCATTATCATGGATTTTGTAATGTATATAACATTTTCATGATCTTGAACAGTAAACATGGTACATGGATATTGAAACTCAACAACTCCAACCGACCATTCACCTTCTAATTTTATAACTTTTGGTAATTTCGTTGAAAAATTTGTGGTCTTGTTATCAGGAAAGTATTCCATTGAACTATTGCTGAGCAATGTTAAATAAAAACTTTCTTTATTCATATTTCTTTTAAACTAGAAGCTAAAATCCAACTGTTAAATTTATTTGGATAACCTCTCCACTTCACTAATACTTCTTTTCTGTTACCTGAATAACGAGTGTCAATTATTTTATCTATTTTATATTGTGAGGTGGGGTTGTAAGTGATTTTCTGTAATTCCCTTTCATAAAAAGTACCAACTATTGGTTCATTTTGTAAATCTGTTATTGTATAAACAACCCATGGAGATCTATCAATTATTGAAGATATAATAAATATTTCATCACTCCAGTTTGATTCATATCCTTTTTGGAAAACATGTTTATATTTAGTTATTCGAACATAATCACCCACATTGAAATTTGGTTTTTGAAAGTTGATTTTGGAAAGTTTGTTTGATCGTCTATCATAAAGATTAGTCCAAACCGTCATAATATTGTTGGAATTCACATCACATGGACACATCTTAATACTAGAGTGAAAGCTGTGATTATAAGAATATATTAAATCTTGTAAAACATCTATATATCTATAAGTATTATTATGAGTGAAATAACGCCACATTTTCATTTTTAGAGTTCTTTGAAATCGTTCAACAATACTGGCCTTAATATCAGGATTGTTAGTGGTATAGTAATTAATCTTTTTGGATTTAAAGTATTTTTGTACATCTTTTGAAACAAATTCTGTACCTTTATCAGATTGTATGTGAGTAGGTGTTAAATTACTTTCAAAACATTCTTTAATAGTTTCTGAGTTTTTCTTTTTCATTGATCTTGCAAAAGCATATTTACTAAATACATCAATAACACAAAGTATATAGTTGAAACCATCATTATATTGAGAATAAGTTCGCATATCACTTAAATCAGCTTGCCACAATTCATTAATATTTGATAGAATGTACCTATTACGTGGGAATTTTTTTTGAATGGGTTTATGTAATGTGTATGTTTCTTGTGATTGTAACCATTCCTTTACTTGCTTTTTATCCATTTTACCATTCATGGCTTTCGATAATTTATCAATACTACCAAAACCAGCGGGGTTAGATGGATCATAATAAATCCTGTTAATTTCTTCTAGTACGGGGTCCATTTTTCCCAATCAAACTTTTTACGTATTTTAGATATAGATTTTTTATCTCGACTTCCCGGTGTAGAAAACTCTATTTTAGTTTCAGATTTTTTATCTCCACTTCTTGGTGTAGAAAACTCTTGAACTTCAGTCTCAGAGGATTTGTTTAGATCTTTTACTTGAAGCCGGTTAATAAACTCACATCTCTTTGGATTTCCAATATAAGTAAGTGGTACTTTAATATCTTTTAATGCTTTAGCAAATCTATCCCACCCTATCGGATCACTTCTTTTTAAGGGTCTTAGTGAATCATTTATTAAATCAACAATATTACTTCCAGGAATTTTTTCATTATCAATTATGACTGTGCCTTCATTATCCCAATTTATTTTACTTTTACTTGTTTCAACTAAGTTTAATAATAACTCACCTTTTTTATTATAAGTTTTTGGTATTAAACTGAGTATTTGAGCTGTTGTATAAAGTGGTTTTGTATCATTTTCTTTACTTTTAATGGAACGATTCTCTTCCAACAAAGATTCAGCATCAACTGAACTTTTTAAATCTCTATCTTTATTTTTAAATCCAATTTTAGACTCATTTGAATCTTCATTAGATGTATCAGAATAAATTGGTAATCTGAGTGGTTGACGATCCTCTTCGGCAAAGTGAAGATATCTTTGTAGTGTTTGTAAATATAACATCCACTTCTTTCGGTCTTCTATCTTACTATTCATAATATTTTGCATTTCCATATCTAATCGAGACAAATTACTATTAACCTTATTTTCTTGTTTTAATTTTTCAATCAATCCAGGTTCAATTAGTATCATTTTCTTTGCATTTTCCATGTTAACTGACTAGTCCACTTACTAATCCACTCAATATTGCACCTAATATTACTGGTAAGAAAGCTCCTCCTTTTTGTATAATTATGTTTTTTCTTATTTTATGTTTACACTTACGCACCAATTTACGGAGTATATTTTTATGTTTATTCAATTTTTGTTTATCTTGATCTTTAAGAGGTACCTTTCCTTGTAAAACGTTATGAATACATTCACAAATACAATTTATTTCTTCTTCGTCACACGTTTTAAGTAATGCTCTTTGATATTTTGGTTTAAGCGTATGCAAAGCGTTTAGCAAATGCTTATGCGTTGTGACTCGACGATGCATCATTTAGAAATGATTTGAATTGTTTGATTCTTGGTGTATTTAAACTCTTTTGTGGGGACGTAGACTGTACAGAAACCATTAAATGGGAAGACATTTGACTTGATACGACAAAAATCATTGGTATTCTGTTTTAAATCTACCATTAAATATCCATGTGCTTCTAGAGTTGCATCCCTGTAGGCATCTTCAATGAACTTTGGGTTATCCGGTGACACTTGTCGTGCTAAATATCTTATTTGAGTTTTATCTCTAGGATTTTTAAAATATATTATATAACTTGAGTTTAAAGAAATATCTCTTTGACCTTTACCCTGATGAAATAAATTTTGTGTTAAATAAAATACACTAAGATTCCTGTGATGACTACCTTTTGTAAATATATCCACAATTCTTCCATCAGACTCTCTCATCAGATCATCAATAATAACAAGATGTGGGTTTTCACCATCAAACATATTAAGATTTGGAATTCCTTGATGATAGTTAACATTTGGTAAATTATATAAAGGTTGCATTTCATCAAAGCACCATGTGATCTGATTAAAATCACAATTACATATTTCTGTAACTGATTTTATGAAATTTGTTACAAAATTTGACTTCCCACATCCACTTGGTCCTGCTACAATAGCAGTAAACGGATGGATAAAGTGAAACATTACACACGTCTAAGGTTCTAGGGGGTGAAATAAAAAATGAAAGTTTTGGTTTAAACAATTAATATATATAAAACAGAATGATTTGTATATTATTTCTAACACAATTAGTACATGAGAATTTTAAACAATTATCTTAAGTTATATACAATCAAACAATTATTAAATATGTAATAAACTCTATGTCACATTATTTACAATCAGTACAAACTACATAATTTTATGATCAGTACAAATTTTATTTACACACACAGACATAAAAGTAAAAACTATTAACATTTAGCACAATTTATAATGACCCCAAGCTAATGTTTCAATATTGTTATCTAAAATATGCCTCTTTGTGTCATTATACGATAAACCAATCTTATTTAATTTTTGTGTAAAAATTGTGTGTTTAATTGATTTAAATCTAAGCATACTATAATATTGCACTTTTTTATTAAATAGAGAAGACTTATAACTATTCATTGTCATCTTTTTAGTGATACATTTATTTACTCCTTTTGCCTTGGCTATAGTCTTATTCTCTAAGTTAAAAGCGTACATTTTAGATCTTAAACCCACAAATTCTTTCATGATTTTACCATTATTTTCATCTTTGAAAAAACCTAACTTCTTTTTATTTAATTTTGGATAATCAAAAATATTATTTGTATCATAATCTGAGGTATCAAAGTATGAGGAAAGGTCAGGCTTTATATCAATGTAAAAATCATCTGTAAATATATGATATATTAAACTATCCGTATCTGTATACAATAATTTGATATGACTAAACTTTTTAATCATATAGTTATAATGAAAATCATACATTAATGTTTTTGAAATA
Source organism: Melitaea athalia (assembly GCA_905220545.2). NCBI lineage: Eukaryota > Metazoa > Arthropoda > Insecta > Lepidoptera > Nymphalidae > Melitaea > Melitaea athalia. The sequence continues at coordinate 5,317,064 of HG992179.1, forward strand.
TCTAAAATACAAAACCCTAAATAAATTGGTTTGTTATATATTAACTTAGTCTTTCGCAACTGAACTGCAACAAGGTCTTCCGAAAATATTGAAACACTATGAAATTGTGGTTTAGCGATTAGATCTTGAGCACCTAAAGCTTTACCCTGGTTCTCCCAGTGTGTAACTAATTTTACGTTAACTCTTTTTTCAATATTCTCCATAGTCTTACCGAAGATTGAATTATTCATTAACTTATAAAAATCTTTTTCAAAATCTGATTTTGCTAACGTTCTGAATTTTGTATTTAGATCTATGTACATTTTCAACCAGGGAGACTGTTTAAATTCTAATACTCTATGAATTTTAGTTAATTTAACCCCCATTTCTATGCACTGCTTTAAATTTCTGTAATGAATTACATATTTAACTTTATTATTTAAATTTGGCACTAGTTTATTCTCATTAGTATTGCCTACACAAATGTTTTCTGGGCATAAAGGAAAGTCCGAATGTAAATCATGAAGCTCATCTGGATATTCCAAATCAACTTCTAAAATGAAACCGAAGTCCGATGTCTCAGACACATTAAAATCTGTTTTCGGATTTACCCATTCAAATCCACCAGTAGGAAGATATTGAGACATAGCCCAACCATACAAATTGTTAGCGTCAAAATATGTGATATACGAATTTGGTTTCCCTGCATCATAATCCTCCATGTATTTGTTATTAGCTCTAGCATAACGATTACTACATTGAGATACACCACCCCTGATACCTGATCTAATAAATGCAATTTTCTCATAATCTGTTAAAAGTTCTAATTCTATTTTTGTATATTTGAGCATTGCATCCCAACTTAATCCTGGGGCTGTGTAATAATGGGTAGGGTCTAAATCATAAGTATTAATGCATAGCATTCTAAAGTTTTCAAATACATCGGATAAAAGTAAAACGTCTGTTTTTAAATACAAGTTTGAATAATCTAACATATTACAACAACCAAAGTGTTCCCAAACATCTTTAGCATGATTGTAATCATCATTTGAAATATGTGAATCTGTGAGTGAGCTATAAAAATTTTTTTGTTCAGGGAGCGACGTTAGGTTTAAACTATCATAATTAGTCATAAATTCATATGGATAAACCCCTTTCCGTTTTAAACGAATGAAATCTTCATCACTTGGAAAACTTCTACGTAATTCTTGAAATTGATCATTACTGAGATTTTTGGCTAATTCTTCTAATTTACATGGTAAAAACTTAAATGAATCTACGAATCTCAATATAATTTCATGGTTATTTATTTTTATTTTTTTGGAAAAGGATATATATTTTTCTTTATTTTGAGGGATAACTTCGACTTCACCATCACAAAAGTTTAATGCATGAACAATAAAATGAGCATCATAGTGACTAAGGTTGTGTAAAAATATTGGTATATGACGTGGTGTTTTGAACTTCGAGATGCATGATTCATGAGCAACACCTATAAAACTACCAGTGTAATAATCAAAATCATAAAAAAGTTCTGTTAACTCTGTTTCACAAATATGACAAATGGTTGCATTTGAAATATGACTTTTGTCTTGATTTGTAAGCGGAACTGGACATTTTTGAAGTCTATTTATTTCTTTTAAATTGTTAGATAAACTTTCCATAAACACTTGTGCACAGTTGGGTCCGCAATATGTTACATATTTTGATAATTTATTATCAAATGAACATTTTATATAATAACCAAAACTATGCACTTCATGTTTCTGAATATTATGCGTGAAAGGTTTGGATGGATCGTTAGAACATGATTCTATTGGTTTTAAAAATGCTTCAAAATCAGCATAAATCACGAATGGTATCTTTAACTTCTTTTCATAACTATCAAATTTAATTTTATCATTTGAAATAGGTTGACCAAACCAATTCTTTTTTAAAGTTTCACTGTTTGGTAATTCTGTACAAATGTGTGCACAATCGTATTGTTCATGGTTATTTAACCTTTCCCGAGATGGAAAATGAAGTAGACATGCTTCACAAATGTACATGATGTGACCATCTTTTGAAATTTGTTTACTGACTAACCGCGATAAATTTTTTATGTAACAATAATGATTTTTCATATCCTTAGAAAGAAATAATAAATTTATATGTCTAGCTTTACGACACTTTGTTAAAAATAATGGGCCTACGATAGAATTACACCGTTTTTCTTTAATATATTCTAATCCAAAAACGTTAATACTAATATCATTTAATTTCTCTACTTTTGCTATGTCAGAAATTTTAACTGGAAAGGAAATACCATCAAATTTAAGCTTATTTACATGTTTAACGTACGATGATACTCGATCCGCGTTTTTGTTTACTGGATATAACGCTGAGAGTAACGCCCATTTAAAACAAAAATAATCTTTGTTTTTTACATTTATAACAGCTTTTTTTAATTTGATATCAATGGGCAGATCTAAGTATGAAGTACCGCGTAGGGGGTTGAATTTATTAACATTCATGTCTATAGATTTTATGTTTTTTAGACTCCATCCACTATCTTTTTTTTCAAATGCACTAATTTTACTAGTAATTGTATCATTTAAAGATGAAAGAAAAATATTTAAGTCATCTCCTTGACAAATAATATAGTTAAATGTTTGAAAATCGAATGTATCATGAATATCTTTAGTTTGTTGAACAAAATCAGCATGCAATATGAAATTTACTTTAAAAATTATGTGTTGATGAATACACTCTTGTATTAAAAATAAAATATCATCCTTAATAGAATCTAAAAATAGTTCAGGGGTTTCAAAATTTACTCGTGTCGAATGATCTACTTTATTCTTGATTTTGTAAGTTAAAATTCTATTTCCAAAAGCAGATTCAATAACATTAACGTTTGATAAAGTATTATGGGAATTTAAAAGATTATTTTTGTGAACATTACTTTTAAAATGATTAGCTAAATACCTTTTTTTGATAAATATATGACACGTTAGACATTCCACTTGATTGTCGCTACCGACACTGTTCCCTGCAGAGGTAGATGCTCCTCCTTCAATTGTTGGTTTTTTTATGATCTTAAGTTCTTCGCTACTCGTTCGCTCCATACCTTTTCCAAGTTGTAGTGGTTGACTGTAAAAATGTTTAAATTTATAAAAAGACGATATAAGACAATGTGTAAATTATGATCGTAATTTATTTTACTTACATAAACTGTGTTTCAACCATTGCACAGTGATTATACAACTCAGCATCATATGATGAATCGTACAGTTCACCTTTCTCCATTTCATCACAAACTTTAGACAGCTCCTGATTCAATTCACTATTGAACAGTTCCATATTCTCTTCCATGGGTGTGGAAAAGAAAGCACTGGTGCATACTTCACTGAAGTTTTCCATCTTTATAGTAAAGAGAAAAATAGGTAGCCGAGTAAGTTACTGTTCAGTGTTGGTTCACCAACTGATACCCAATTTCGAATAATGTTCAATATTTATAGATTTACAAATGATTAGAAAAAGAATATAATGAGTACAAAGAAGTAATTTAAGTAAACAGAATTCACTAATGATCAGCTAATGACTGTCATTGTTAAAAAAGTATTTTTTAACTTTTTCACTTATCTCGCATTCTTTCGTATTGACGAGACGCACTACACTGATGAATCATACAAATTATCACTAAGGAATGTTTAAGTAAACAGAATTCACTAATGATCAGCTAATGACTGTCATTGTTAAAAAAGTATTTTTTAACTTTTTCACTTATCTCGCATTCTTTCGTATTGACGAGACGCACTACACTGATGAATCATACAAATTATCACTAAGGAATGTTTAAGTAAACAGAATTCACTAATGATCAGCTAATGACTGTCATTGTTAAAAAAGTATTTTTTAACTTTTTCACTTTCTGCTATTGTCTTCGTAATATTGTATACGAGGGTGTTTGTGTTGTCGTAGATGCTATCCTCATTATTCTTCACATAATATTTAATCCTCGTGGAAGCATGTTTCCAATGATCAGTAGTTGGAATCTTGCATAGCTTCTTCATATCGTATATTTCAATTTTTATGAGATGCGTCGCTTGATCTCCGTCGTCGGAATTAGTAGAAATGTATGATACACCATCTCTAGCGGCTCGTGCTACGGTTGACGATAACAGCTTCCTCTTTCTTATTTTTGATTGAGCTTCAAAAAAATGATCAATCGATTGCGATTTTCTTTTTTCACCATTATTAATGACGATGTTATCACTCTCTTCTTGAGGGGAGAGTGGCGAGTAGTAATATTTATAGGTATTTTCATTGAAGTTGAATGATTTCTGCAACAACACAGTTATCATGTTAATATCAATTTGTTTACACTTAATCACACACACGTAAGAAAACAACAGAAAGAAAAGTAAGTTTGTCAAGAGAATAAACACTTACGTCCGGGTCCATTGAAGCGTTGAAGTAATACAAACGTAGTATTGGTAGATCCACTGCGGTCAAACGACTATACACTGATTCCATAATGGCAGCTGCTCGCCCTTATAAAGCACCGATAGGATATATCTTATCTAAGGTATTTCCACAGTGAAACTGATGTAACTTTATGAGTCAAACAAGCTTATCTCGCATTCTTTCGTATTGACGAGACGCACTACACTGATGAATCATACAAATTATCACTAAGGAATGTGATTTAATATTTAGAAAGTATGTTTCGTATTGACGACACGACGAGACGCGCTACGCTGATGAATCATACAAATTATCACTAAGGAATATGATTTAATATTTAGAAATCAATATAATTAATCATTCCTATATTAACCATTGAATAGATTGGTACAGTAATAATCTACTAATAGCAGTAATATCATGGATACACTAGATGTACAACAACATCTGAAAAAGATTCACCCCAGTCTAGAAAATAATGTTTATGCTGCTAATAGACTGCCCATGTATACCCACGTACCAACGTATATAATATGCAATTTAGATACAGATGATAAACCAGGCTCACATTGGATAGCTTTACATATCGATACGAATGGCATCGGTCAATATTTTGATTCATACGGACGATCACCTGCACGATATCATCTAGAGTTTTTAAAAAGGAATTGTAAAAGATGGGACTGGAATGTTGATATGATTCAGAATGAGTGGACTTCAGTTTGTGGCGAATATTGTTTAATGTATTTGCTGTATAAGTTTCGGGGATGTTCAATGCACAGTTTTACGAGCATTTTTACAGGGAACACATTGTACAACGATATTTTAGTGGATGAGATGTTTCGCTCCTATTTTATACATAATCAGCAATAACATTTTGGAAATAAAAATTGTAACAAAAAAAAGTATGAGTTTTATTTATGACTAGCTGTGCCTGCGACTTCATCCGCGTGGAGCTTTACAAAATAGTTACTGTTCAGTGACAGACACACAAAAATTATAAATAAATATTTTGGTATATGTACTGAGTATGCATACATATGAGTTTAGTAAAACACGGTTATTTTAATATTACAAACAGACACTCCAATTTTATTTATTTTTATATATATATATATACATTGAGAATAACAAAGAATGATAATAATATAATACAATAGCACAGATAAGCAAGGTGCATCATTAGAAACAGATAAGAGCGGCAACGACCTTTTTCGAGAAACAATGGATGGAGCACAATAGCGACTATGCTCGAGGAACGATAGATAAGCGGACAATAGAGGTAATTAAGGGTACTGGAGTTTGCAAATGTAGAAACCTAAGTCGCGAATCGTTAGAGTTAGCACAAAATGGATGCGTGCAATCGATTTAGATGACCCCAAAACCTTTTTTTTTTTTTTTTTTTTTTTTTTTTTTTTTTTTTTTTTTTTTTTTTTTTAGGATCACGAGGAGGACCGACCGTTTGTACCAGTTCTGGCTCGTGAGCCAGAACTGGTACAAACACACTACTGTAGTTTCTTATGGGAGAGTGACCTGGTGGTCTAATATATAGTAACAACTTAAATATCATAGCTGTCAATGTGATTACATTGTAAGAGATTACAATGCCACCTTACAGTATGTACGTTAATTGTTAGGAAAAAGATTTGATAAATATATGTAGTTGCGGTTACTGTAGCTCGGTGCGTTTACAAGTTTTTAAAAAGGGCAGTGCATACAGACAAGTTTATTGAAAAGAAAACGTATACAGTGCAGTAGGTAATTAATTAACAAGCACGAGGCAGTGTTCTCGTGTAGCGCTCAGCAATTTCGAGGAAATGAAATTTCAGCGACGTAGCAGTTATTAAAATACTTTAAAAAAATTAATGAAATTAATTATTCTCGTCGTTATTTATTTACATCGAATCGCTACAAGATTATAAAGTCAGTAAAAACATGCATAAATTTTTTTATAGACGTTCATTTTAATTACTATCGAACAAACTTGATCGTTTTATTATTGAGTTTTAATGAAATTATAAGATTCACGAAAAGAAAAAAAAATATATGAAAAAAAATACAGCTGTCATTTTTTATAAATGAAAAATATCATTATTTGCACCTGCGAATCGTAATCGATTTCCTTACGTTTCTTTTATCTGGTCACGTAAAGCGGCCGACGTCACGCTGAGTACGCGCACCCCTACCGTTATTAGGTAATATCACTTATATGTATGAGGCACATTAAAGAGTTCCGATCAAAAAACTCATAACACACGTCGGCATCAATTTAGTTTCTTAATTTTTATTTATTTACCAGTTTTTTTTTTGTTCAATCAGGTTTGACCGTTACCCTGTTCAAATTATAGAGACGCTCTAAGATATCTTACATTTCTTTTATTATTTTAAAAGTATTATATTAATCAAGTCGCAAATAAAAATAGACATATTATAAATAAATTATAAGTAGTTTATTATATTTACTAAAGTATATTTAAAGTCAGAATTTTGAATAATAAAAGTTCTTACAACGTATGCCGTTTAGACAGTCCATTGTAAAAAGCTAATTGAATAAGAAATAAATTAAAATGAAACAACCTTGTTTGCAATCAAGCATAGCTGCTGTTTTGTTTATAATTCAACTAGCGAACAACCCCGATTTTAAATAACTGATATTATTACTGAGGTTGTGTGTTTCGGAAATACTTAAATACTTTTTTGTTTGTATATAAATGTTTTATACATAAATGCCTGAAAACGCCTGTCAATGCAATTATAAAACATCCACTATTGTGTACATTCAATAAATAATTAGTTTGTATTATTTTAGCTATTTCAATAAATAAAAAGTTCGGAAAAATTAAAAAAAAAAATAGAAATGAAAACTATTACAAAATCTATCATGTGCTTAAAATAAGTAAGTGTATTTACAGACAAATACACATGATTTTATATTACTTATTTGTTGGTAATGAAATTGAAGAAAGATCGGGGCCCACATTTGAATGATTGATGTAGTCTACTTTATCAGTTCATTGATGTTAAATAGATTCCACTCTGGTAGCCGGTCAGATTTCTAATTTTTTAATTTAACTTTTTTTTGGGTGTTTTATAGTGTCCGATATTTTTTACTGTCATTTGTTTTAAGACGAGTAATTTTCATAGACAATTGTATAAGTAATATATTTTTAATAGAAGCTGTTTATATAATATGTATTATGATATTTTTCTTGTAGTTTTAAAGAAATAATTTTTTAGTTATTTTATGTGGTACCTCTTCGTAGACAACTATGTAATGTAAATACAAAATTAAACTCTAGATAATATATGTATAACGATTTTTTCATGACAAACTTGTAATGATTATAGCATATACAATTATGGTTTCATTGATGCTTACAATGCAGTGTTCTGTATTTAATTAAGACGGTCTTAAGACAATACCGTGTCCACGAGTTATTGATATTAAGGTCCGGGTCTCAATAAATTCCAGCGTTAATTATATCGTGATCGAGCGGCGGCACAAAGCTCGGGCGCGGGCGGCGTGTTGATTTTCAGTTTATTTCATTAGATCGTCGCCGCGGGGAGCGACGGAGTCGACGCCGGGCCGACTGCGGTGACTATTATCACTTTCCTTCATGGGATTATAATATGAAGATTTGAGAAGGAGAGACTGTAAGCTGATTCAATATATTATGAAAATGGTTTTAGAAGCTTAATGTGGAAATAAAACGTTACACTAAATCATTCAAATTTACCCTTTTATGTGGATGCAGAAATCGAAATTAGCACAGTTTATAAAAAAAATAATTTGTCAAAAGTAGTCCTATGGGGAATTTTTAAAGTGAAAGTTCTTTAGGCGCATGAGAGTAAAATTTAACGGATGGAACGGCAACGCGTTTTGATGTCTCGTGTCCCGCTTCACCTTAGTTTTCCAAAGAGTTTGCCAAAAAGTTTCACTTCTTTTATTTCTGTCGTAAATTTTATATTTAGTAACTCCAACTGTAAAAGTATATAATATGAGGTAATGTGGGTTAGATAGCGTACGAGTATATTGCTTTTAATTTTTTTATCAATTCCTTTTAGTAAAATTTTGTTGTCACCCTACTGATCGACATAAGGCTCACCTGCCTGCTTAAAAATGGTAAAATATAGTATTTTTAATGAGTAGTCTTTTCAATTTTCGGCTTTACGGCCTTTATCGGCGTGACATCGGCCCAATCAGCTTCGTGCTTATTTCACTGTTTATTTTTTCTAATATTATTTAATGCTCGCGTTGATTACCTTTCTTTTTTAACATCGTATACCTTTGGTAAAATATTTGTAATTGAATTTCTGGGTTATGAGATGCGCAGGTCGACTTTTTTAATTAGGTTATAAGTCGGAAATGTCAGCGTTTAGTAATAAAAACGAGTTTTATGTAAATTCACTCATGAGAACTGTTGATTATCGTTACAGTTGATTGTAATTTATTTGCAATCAACTGTAATTTAGATTAGAATTTTTATTATATGTTTAAATATTTGTATCGGTGAGTTAATCTTTTCATTATTATTTATTTTAATTATACGTCTTCTTTTTTTATCTATCCAATGATGTAATAGTTGTTATTGTTGCTCCAAGTAGGTACAAAGTAATACTAGATCGTTCAATAAGTCCCGAGACTAACCTGGAAATGGCGCATATATTAAAAACTCTTTTGATTTTTAAAAAGTACTGGCTATCAATACAAGAATATGTGTCAAATTTTTAAAAATGGAACAATAAAATTATTGATTTTGAAACATTTAAGTGACGCTACGGTTGTAATTTCGATACAATGAAAAAAAAACGAGTTTCGCGTGTTGATAAAACATTGTTTTTTAATGGGACAAAATACCGTTGAACCACAGCAATGGCTTATAAAATGTTATGCAGGATCAGCTCCCTCTAAAGCAACCATTTGTCGGTGGTATGCCGACTTCAAACGCGGTCGCATGGACACCAATGATGGGGAACGCTCAGGTCGTCCAAATGAAGCAGTGACTCAACAAAATATTAACCAAGTCCTCAAAATCGTATTGAAAGATCGGAAGGTAAAAGTGCGAGAGATAGCCGAGATAGTGAAGATTTCAGCTGGTAGTGTTTTCACTATTTTACATAAAAATTTGGCCATGAAAAAGCTTTTTTCTAAGTGGGTGCCGCGTTTGCTTACAACTGATCAAAAGGAACAACGTATCAATGATTCAGAGCAATGTTTGGCGCTAATGAATCATAATAAAAAGGATTTTTTACATTGGTATGTAACAATGGATGAAACCTGGATATACCATTTCACTCCGGAATCCAATCGGCAGGCAGCGGAGTGGAGAGCGGCTGGTGAAAGCCGCCCGAAGCGTCCAAAGACTCAGAAATCGGCCCGTAAGGTTATGGCGTCTATATTTTGGGATGTGCATGGAATACTTTTCATCGACTACCTTGAAAAGGGGCAAAATATAAATAGTGACTATTACATGTGCTTATTGGAGCGATTGAAGTACGAAATTGCGGATAAACGGCCTCACATGAACAAAAAGAAAGTGGTGTTTCACCAGGACAACGCGCCTTGTCACAAGTCCGTGAGAACGATGGCCAAAATTAACGAATTGGGCTTCGAATTGCTTCCTCATCCCCCTTATTTGCCAGACTTGGCCCCCAGCGATTACTGGCTGTTTGCAGACCTCAAAAAAATGCTTCAGGGTAAGAAATTTGACTCAAATAGTGAAGTTATCGCAGCAACGGAGGCTTATTTTGAAGCCAAAGACAAATCGTTCTACACACATGGGATAGAAAAGTTAGAAAAGCGTTGGAGGGACTGTATCGCTCTTAGAGGAGACTATGTTGATGAATAAAAATTAATTTTATAAAAAAGACCTTTTTTTAGTACTTAGTCTCGGGACTTATTGAACCACGTGTTACACTGGATTCAACTTCACTTTTGTCAATGAATATGCTAATCGTTTTTTATGAATAACATTCATAAATACTGTCTTTCAATTATAACTATTATCTTTTTATAATAATCTTGTCTATATTACATTGATTGATCTTTATAAAATACTAAGTACTTGAAATATGAATGACTAGCTTCTGCGCGCGACTTAGTCGGCGTGGAATCCGCTCCTATTGGTCTTAGCGTGATGACACATAGCCTATAGCCTTCCTCGATAAACGGGCTATCTAACACTGAAAGAATTTTTCAAATCGGCCCAGTAGTTCCAGAGTTTACCACGTTCAAACAAACAAACAAACAAACAACCAAACAAACAAACTCTTCAGCTTTATATATTAGTATAGATTATTAAAAAGTGTAATTAGTTATACCTATACCGAGAAATTTATAATAGCTATAAGGAAAATGATGAAAAAAATAATGAATTATTACTTTTATTTACTTATTACACAATAATATTTTAGAAGTCATTTTTATATATTACGATGTAAACATAAGCTAAAAGAGTTTTTCCGTACATCCAGCCGTCGAAAACAGAAACGGCGTGACGGGTCTATGTAATTATTTAATATACGTAAATAGTAAAGGGTATATGTAAAAAGCACAAAGCTGTACAGTGTACATAGAATAAGTAAATAAAATTAATAATATGACACATATGTTTTAGATCTAATTTTATACTAGCAATCAATAGCAAGAGGTGTTGAGAAAAAGTATTGTTACGCTTTTTTCGATGTCACTCCCATACCCCTCAGTGCGTGTACCGCGCGATAAGGAACTTCGTTTCAATAAGTGATACATAACATACACTATTTAATCATATTCCATATCGCTAGATAAAGAGGTGATTCTTATATTATTAGTTAGAAGGAAGAAACTATACTAAGTATATTTATATATGTATCTATAATATCCTTTACATAAACATTATTGTATTCATAAATGTACGAATGTTTTGAGTTTAGAAATAACGCGGAAGTGAATAAACAGTCCGAACAAATACTGTCAAGTTAATTGGCAATCTCGGTGACGGCTCCATCTCATGAACACCAGTAATGATGCCGGCTAACAGTCTTTTTGCACTCGCATAATAACTTTCTTTCCTCTCGCTAACGCGTGATCATTAGGGTGAATAGGATCTCGACTCATGGGAAAACAATCCGATATTTTTAATCATAATCATTTCTTGAAACAATCGAATATTCTATATTTTCGATTGTGTTATCGATTAAAAATCAGAAAATTGAAAGTGTATTGGTGTGCAAACAAGAATGCGTGAAATATTTGTGAAATAGCCTTAATAAGTTTTGTACGAATTTACAGATTAATTTTAATTCAATTAGGTCAGCAATGTGGGTTTTTCGTAGATGCTTGTTAATTCTATATGCACGTATATCAATATACGAAATGTTTGATAATAGTTTGTTACTACTTAAGGTAAATGTGTACGTAACGTGTTTTTTCCCGTACGGGACGGGACGTGAAGTTCGTTTCATACAAAATCACGTGCCCCGGCCCGTACGTGATTCCGTTGCGTATGCATTGTCCTATACATTTTGTATGAAACGATATTCCAAAACTTCACGTCCCCGTCCCGTCACGTTGCGTATGCATTGTCCTATACATTTTGTATGAAACGATATTCCAAAACTTCACGTCCCCGTCCCGTCACGTTGCGTATGCATTGTCCTATACATTTTGTATGAAACGATATTCCAAAACTTCACGTCCCCGTCCCGTCACGTTGCGTATGCATTGTCCTATACATTTTGTATGAAACGATATTCCAAAACTTCACGTCCCCGTCCCATCAACGTTACGTATGCATTGGCCTTTACTTGGTCGACATAATTATCTACATAACCTAACATATCATATTGTTCACCTCATACCTTCAAACTATTCTGAATAAAGAATTTAATACACTCCATCCCTACCAAATTCTTTTCATAAAAGTGTCCTGGATTAAGTAAAAATCTGGTCATATCACCGTCGGTCGTAATTTATTACGATCTCGCGACAAATCTCACGTTTTTGCTGTTCAGTGATCGGATTTCTCTAATGCAGTCCGCACTCCGCACTCATTGTAAATTGTAACTTAGACGCCCGCTTTACAAAAACCATCTGTTGACTTATGTAATCAAATATATGAATAAATCCATTTTTTTGTTAAATTGCCAGTAATAATGATGTTACTTCTCTGATGGGGCAAGTTTTATAATGTGCTCGAGGGCGGACGCGAGTGCTCATTGAATTTCAAATGTAACTTTAGAAAACTATTACTTATAAACTTGGTTATTTAGTTTGAAATAGTAATTTGAATATTTGATGGCAGTAAACTATCAAAATCAATTTTGCAACTATAAAAGTAGCACATTATCCGTTTTTTTGGCTATTATGATTTAATTAATTATAAATTATAGTGATTGACTTGAGTTTTGGGACAAGTTTTATCAATATAAAATTAAAAATTGAATATAATACTAAAAAATAATCAAAATCGGTGAAATGGTGGTTTAACGTCGTAAATTTTCATTAAGAAGCTTTAATGTAGTTAAATTAAGAAACATAAAAATAAAAAGCCGCAAAATAGACTTCATTTAAAAATAAAATAATATTGATTTATTTACAAAAGGTCTGTTTGTGGTTCTAACAGAGATTAAAAAAAAAAAAAAACTAGATTTCGCTCAATATGGATCAGCGATTTTACTCTAAAATGCTGAAAATGTATACAATTGTTAATTATTTATTTAAACTCTTTATTGTACACAACAAAAAGCAAAACAATAACAGTTTAGGTCCTTACATAATATGAAATTGTATTGTATAATATATTTAATTAATCATAGTATGCCATTGCTATCTATGCACTTTTGCCATTTTATAGGTAGTTCATTGATACCTTTACTAAAAAAACCATTCGGACGGGAATCAATAAAATGTTTGAAGGCGGTTTGGTTTTATCGGAGTTGAATTTTGCGCGCCTCATAAGCGAAGCTTTGAGGTGGGTACTACGTACTACCGTCACTTCACGCAAAACAACTGATTTTTCAAACTTAAAATGTCTCTATTTATCACATATTGCACTTGTCGAATAATATAATTATATATACACACAAATATCAAGAAAAAACACAATTTTTAACACATGATATTTTTTATGCTATTTTAGTTATTTAAACTAGTTTTTTACTGTTTAAAAAAGTTCTGTCTTGGACGTCCCTGTGTCTGTATGTGCAGATCCTGTATGTTATCACAATAACGGCTGAAATACTTTAATAATAGAGTTTTTTTTTCTCTTACGCTTTAATATGATTGGAAATAGAACCCTATCACTTTTCACCGTCTGTTCTTCATAGTTGATTATGAGGCGTACACTTTTGGATTTTCCAAAAAAATTTCCCTTGTAGGAAGTTATCCAATTTTCAAAAAAAAAAAAAAAAAATTGTAATCTTTTGGAGCAAGGTCCGGGGAGTACGGTGGATATCTTAGACATTCCAATTAAAGCTCCTCTAATTTGGTAGTGTAGCAATACTCATAATAATAATAATATAATAATAATAGCCTTTATTTAAACAATCTTACAATATTTTTAACATTTTTTTTTATATTAATTTTTTACAGTTTAGTTAATTATTTATTAGTTGACACCGGTACGTTAAGATTATCTTGCTTATTAGCATAGGCCTCCCCTAGAGCTTTCCACAGTGTGCGGTTATGTGCTTTTTCTCTCCAAACAGATCCGGCAATACTTTTAAAATCAGCAGCAATACTCATACATGATAATTAATATGCAGACAAATAGTGCGCCTTGCGGTATTTGTTGAAGCAAGAAAGGAATTGGGCTTACTTTATAGGAGGAGGTAAAGCATTCCACATTTGAACAGCTTTGACTGGAAAAGAGTTGTATTGGAGTAAAAAGGAGTTGTGTGAGTTGGAGTTTCGAGTTTCAAAGTAGATTCGGATCTAAGGGTGCGTTCGTGCGTATTACAAAGATACTCGAAACGCTCCTTGAGGTTAAGAGATGTATCCGTAATTCACTCACTTCAGCCTATCGCAGTCCACTGCTGGATATAGGCACCAAAAATGGCGCGAACTCATGTGTTTTGCCCATAGTAACCAAGCTGGACAGACGGGTTAGTGACTGCAGGGTTGGCTTTGTCTCACCGAAGATCTATACACGGTACATATACCAGAATTTTTTTTTTTAATTTTTGTCTGTCTGTTTGTCTGTTTGTTCCGGCTAATCTCTGAAACGGCTAGACCGATTTTGACGGAACTTTCGCTGGCAGATAGAATAAGGCGTAACTTAGGCTACTTTTATTTCACTTTTTTTTTTTAAATTATAAATGCGAACTGAACAGTAACTTTTTTGTTAAATTCCACGCGGACGAAGTCGCGGGCACAGCAGCTAGTTATTATATATTATTTTGCAAAAAAAAAGAATATTTTAATTTATGATCAGTATCTTCGTGTATATTGTTTGAACAGGATTTTAGTAAATATTCATAACAATTTAGCTGCTACTTACGAAAGGCTATCGATTTCCGTATAGTTCTCAGCATACATTAGACATACGTTATTAAGTAATAAATAATTTTCAACATAATGGCGAGTGTACTTCGAATCAAACACTAATTGCGTATTACACTTTAATGAAAGGAAATCTCATAGAATTACCGACTTTTATGGCTACCTCTAAAATCGCGTATATATGCGAATTTTCTTTAAACTACCCGCCACACAATGTTGTTTATGTAATTATTTAATGAGTCGACTGATTGAAGTGCGGGAATGTGCTATATCATTACCAATTAAGAAAAGCATGTAATTTGTACTCTGTTAACAATACGGACGGTAAAGGAAAGCGCTGTAGCTTGTAATATGCGATCATTCTTTACTATCTTGTACAGATTATATTTTAGTTATTTTAAAAAGTAAAAATAGGTATGAATAAAATGTTTTATAATCAGTTAAAAAATAATCAATAGCTTGTTGCTTGTTTCGTCGCAAATCACTAAGTTCTATGTTATCAAAATATCGTATATTAATAATTTAAAACATTTAAGTGTTGTTAAAACTTGTACAATAATATACGTTAGTTATCACATTATATTTGAAACAATAACATTTATATATACATTTATTTTGCTTTATTATACAACTATCTATACTATATATCTATACTTAATATAATAAAGCTGAAGAGTTTGTTTGTTTGTTTGTTTGTTTGTTTGAACGCGCTAATCTCAGGATCTACTGGTCCGATTTGAAAAATTCTTTCACTGTTAGATAGCCCATTTATCGAGGAAGGCTATAGGCTATGTGTCATCACGCTAAGACCAATAGGAGCGGAGTCCACGCCGACGAAGTCGCGCGCAGAAGCTAGTTAATATAATAAAACTGAAGAGTTTGTTTGTTTGATTGTTTGTTTGTTTGTTTGAACGCGCTAATCTCAAGATCTACTGGTCCGATTTGAAAAATTCTTTCACTGTTAGATAGCCCATTTATCCAGGAAGGCTATAGGCTATGTGTCATTACGCTAAGACCAATAGGAGCGGAGTCCACGCCGACGAAGTCGCGCGCAGAAGCTAGTTTAAAATATGTTGAGCAAAAGTCGGACTTACAGCAACATATACATATAACCTTTTCTACCAGTCGACTTTAAGGCGGATAAGAAAGAGTGATAATACGACACATCAACAAGTACATACAACAAGTGGTAGATACGTAAAACAGCTATAACAATATGTCTTAAAGTACAAATTTTTCATGATATTAAACAATAAACCTGACATTCAATTTTACATATGAATACGCACAGATCACAGAATACGAATATTCAATCATATCAATTAATGATTACATAATACGATCACGATCACGATTCAGCCTGTAAAATCCCACTGTTGGGCATAGGCCTCTTCCCCATGTAGGAGAAGGATCGGAGCCTAATCCACCACGCTGCTCCAGTGCGGGTTGGCGGATATATTCCCTACTATGAGTAACGATCGCTATCAGGTGTACATGATAACAACCGGGACCGACGGCTTAACGTGCTCTCCGAGGCTTGGTGGGGAGACCCACAAGGACTGTACAAACACCCAGACCACGGCAAACATCTGTATGGACAATACAAATGTTGTCGTGTGCGGGGATCGAACCCGCAACCGCCCGCGCAACAGCCAATCGCAATCCAGTGCTGTCACTGCTGCGCTAACGCTATTATTACATAATACGCGCGTATTTAATTCTTATATACGGTTTTCCGAAAATATCGTTGTGTTAAGTTACAATTAATAATAATTAATTGTTTTTATAATGTTCCAAAAGAAGCAGAAATAAATAAGTAAAATTTTTAACTTTGTGTAAGTTGAAACCATTTTTTGTTGTTATCATAGTAAATAGACCAGAAAAAAAAACTTGACGAATAAAAAAACAAATAGTGTTTTGTAGTTAAACTAATTCGACAAATTTGTCAAATATTTTATAGTTTTTCTTTTTTTTTTTGGTTACAATAACATACATTTTTGGTTTTTTACACACTTTGACCTCTATTTGACCTTCAGAGGTTACGTTAACCTCATACCTAAACACGTATCCGGGCGTAAAATTTATTGTTCTTTTCGATCCCAGTATAAAAAATAGGGGTTAAGATTTAAAAAATGAGTTTGACCTTAAAATAACCTTGAAAATGAAGTTCAAGGTCAAATCAAAGGTCACTGTTGGATTTCTCGTTGAAAGTCACCTGGGGTATGACCTTTGTTTCACGACTAACCCCTGCGGTTTTCCGGTTTTCGGGGTTTCCATACTTTTTCCTCACCCGGTACAAATACTTTAATATAGATGCAGTTATGTTTATAATATAATTTGAAAGTGAGCTGGAAACAATTGTTCTTAATTTTTTTTTCAAACTCCTTTCAACAGTTTAACATCCTCATTCTTTAAGTCTGTCTTTTTTCATTCTATGACACATAACCGAAACCAAATATTGATACTAGTGAGAACCAGACGATAGTAGCAAAACCGCCGTTTATTGTTTTATACTATAAAATAAGCATATGTAGTTCCGCCTGATGTAGTCGTATAGTGTAGACCAGTGGTCGGCAACCTTTTGGTAGGCAAGGGCCACGAGGTGGCCAAATAAACTAAAGGCGGGCCGCACTTATGATTTAAACCCTAGACTCTACCTGATACCTACAATATAATTGGTCATATCCCATAGAAAAAATGAAAATGCCATTAAATTTTTTTAAAACATATGGAATTTAATACGTACACGTAATATGTACTTACATTATACAGCACAACAGCATTTTTGTTGTATGGAATTTTTTTATGGATCTAGCTGCATTTTCTACCCTAATTCTAAATTTGTACTCAGATTTTTGCTAGCAGCTCTACATTTTGAGATATGAAGGGTAGCTTTTTTTGTCAAAAAAACATGGTTTCCCGTCATATAACAATTTATTTAAACAACATTTTCTTTATCGCTTAAATGTCCAAGATTTACAGAAAATCGATCAAGGTGGCTATAAATGAAATGCATCTTATTGCTCATGTTGTATCCAAGGTGCGGTAACTGCTTGACGTGGTCAGGAAAGTCGACGGACTTCTTATTTCCCGAAAAGTTTTTTACAAGCCAAAAAAACTAATTCCAGGTATTTTTTCAGCAGTTGTCATAGTTTCAGTAAAATTTACATCGTTTATTAATTTTCTAATTTGTGGTCCTTGGAAAATTCCAGCTTTTAAATTCTCAGCACTCAATTTTGGAAACGATCTGGATATGCAGTGGCGTGTAAAAGTTTTGGGCCACCCTGTTTTTTCCATATAACTGACAAAATATTTTTTTCTTTCACTTGTTCTTTGTTCGAGCTGTTTGAGAGGACCATAATAAAGATTATAACGTTAATAATTATATAAAATATAATATTGTACAACGGTAAATGACTTTCAACAGTGTGCAAAAGTATTGGGCCACCGCAATTCACGAATTTGCCGGACCTTACTGCACAAGATTTTTTGATATTTTTTTCTCATTGGTTTCTAAAAACGCTATGCACAAGGAATATGTTAATAATTACTATTATTTCTGCCTCAATGCCGAAAATTTTTAACAATAAGACTTGAAATATGAAAACATTAAGCTCTGTGAAATTTTGTTCAAACCACGTTCAAACTTTATTCAGAAAAAAATTTCACACGTTTTATACACTATATTGGGTATCCAGTGCTTGTTCTTTGTTTCCAATGTCCGTTGATAGTACTCCATGTAAGCATTTTTAACGAAGTCTGACACATTTAAACAGAATTTTTTGAATGTATATTTGCCACAAATGTAACAAATTCTATTTGGATTGTTTACACAGGTCTTTCTAGACGCATGTTGTGATTGATCTGCAATGTAATGACATTGCAGATCAATCACGTTCATTTGTAAATGACTCGGTACTTCCTGAATATCACAGGAAAAAGGGCTTGCAAAAATCTTCTTTGCTTGAAACTTTTCAAACTCACCAAATCTGTCGCTGAATGAAAAATGTCACATCATATATCTGCCAGTTTCGTTTTAATTCTACGTGTTACGCGATCGCGGTTCGTTCATGCATTTATGTTGATATTTATAACTTATTTACAAAACATTCGCGGGCCGCAAGTAAGGCCTACGCGGGCCGCACGCGGCCCGCGGGCCGCGCGTTGCCGACCACTGGTGTAGACTATGAAGGCATGCAACACCAAGAGCTTTGGCTATCTTACTCGCCACAGGAACACAACACTACTTGAAAACAGTAAAAGTTAGGAAAAAAATAAAATAAAACACAGTCGAATTGAGAACCTTCTCTTTTTTTAAAGTCAGTTAAAAACGAAGTTATTTTTATTTCGGTTTATTTATTTATATGTTATTAGTTATGAATATAAAATATCGTATATTTGATCGTTAAACATATTCATAAAAATATTAAATGTTACTGAAAAGCTTAAATATGTGCTTAATTTTTATATCTATTTACTAATTAATTTTAACAGATATATAACGGGGCTTCCATATTATAGCTGTGTGCATAAAATTTTATTACGAAGGTCATTAATGTTTAAAAATCTTACATTATAACTTATTTATATAATATAACACGACTTATGACGTTAGAAGTGAAAAATTATAAACTAGAAACAATCCCTAGCATCCAACTGGGATATCATCAATTAGTTAATGTTATCCCGGGAGAGTTCTATATTTTTTTGCCTCATAATTGGATATTACAACAGAAATGTTCCCTTATTAAAAACAAGAAAGAACTAATTCTCCACGCCTCATTTGTATCCGTTTGTCTATATTTTGATTTTTGGGTTCCTTACGCCTTACTCCTACCACATACCTTACCTTAATTCGTTTTAAATCGGGTGATTTTATTGCTTACTAGCTGCTGCCCGCGACGTCGTCTGCGTACGTTCACTGCTCGTTCCCCGTAGGTGATAACGTGATAATATGTAGCCTATATTCTGACCCGACTTCTTAATAATATTCGTGCCAAATTTGAAGTAAATCCATGCGGTACTTTTTGAGTTTATCCCGGACATACATTGACTTTCCTATCATTTTATTATATGTATAGATTTTTGAAGCGTAGTTTTTTCTGAAGAAACGTTATTTTGAAAACTTTAAACAGCCTTCGTTGTCGTCTTATAATCATTTAATTACTTTTTATTTTCTAAACGAAGTGAAATTGTCTTTGTAGACCAGATTTTTATAATATAATACATCGTTTTACGTTCTCTACATTATCATTTCTGGTCAAGTATCATGTTGAATAAATGGTATTTCTTATTGTTTTATTTCTTTATTTAATTGATACGTACTTTATAGATATAAGAACATAAAAGTTAAGAAAAAAAAGAAGTATAATAAACTGTACCGTTGTGTACGTACTGTCTTACCGTTTTAAAACTATTTTCCCCACAGAGTAGTTGCAGTGGAAAACTAGGACAAGAGGAACACAGAACTAAACATAAAAAATTATATATTGTAAATATTAAAAAAATAATAAGTAGCTATTGATTTACAATAAAGTCCTTGAATGATTACAAAATTAAATTTTAATTAATGTGTATTATGATTTAGTAATGATTCGGAACATATGATTAAAAATCCGTTTCTCGCTTGACCGCTTCCCTTCCTCGAGTTATCCCGGGCTTTTAAGATGAAAAATGAGGCCTAATTTATTATTCAAATTTACGGCTAAGCGTATTTATATTTAAACAGATACAATGATTTATCACAGAAATAGATTATTTTAGATGAAAAAAATATTGTAATAATTCGGTTTTAATTTTGATAGAGATTTTATTTTCTGATAATACTTAAATAAGATATGTAAGTACTTACAACTAACTCTAAAAGTTCTAAACCATTAATTATAACCAGTGTGAAGCTATAACCAATTCAGATTATAGATTCTGCTAAGAAGAATTGGCAAGTAACTCATCAAGTACTATTTTAATAGTACACAATGCACCTTTAAGTTTTGAAAATGAAATTATCCTCAACATACAATCTCAAAATAATTCTATATCTACATTTAACAAATCTACTTTTGATCGATGTAGAGCAGAAATACACACATACACACACTCAAACACAAACAAACATTCACTCACACATACAAACACAAACACACACATTCGAATAATTTAATAAACCTTTCATTTTAATTACATATTACAAAAATATTATAAATGGTTCTCAATAAAAAATACCAGTCGTGATCTTCCACCGCCATTACGTGCGGGGTAGCGGTTCAGATAAATCATTGTGGCGCTTCTTGATGACCATCGGATTCTGTGATTGATTGAACCGCATCGCTGAGGGCTCAGCAATGCAAAGGTCAACGTCTATACGGCCATTAAATTCGCATTTCGTTAAGTATTTATATTTTTGTTTGTTTTTATGTTTAGTGCAATTTAAAAAGGATTAACTGGATGTGTTTAACATAATAACTGTGTATTTATGGTGTTTTTATTTTTATTTTTGTATGAGGAAATAATGTTTTTTCGAAGAAACGTTGAATGAAGCTATTTGTTAGAATGATAAAATGTATTTTTAAACATTTTATCTGATACTAGATACTATATTTGATAAAGAACTTATTGAGTGTAATAATAAAATAATAAAGAATGACAGTTTGAACGATTGCTTGTAGGGTTGTAAGCACGTTGTAAGGTATTTTAAAAGTCCTTTTGCCAATAGAAAGCTACTGGACATGATTCCTGATTATTATACTTTTTCGGAACAGTAAGTTTCATTCAGAAATGTTAACATTATTTTATAAAACAAACCGGAAGAAAAAGCGCCGCTTTAACCATTTACAATCATGTACATAGGTGATACGTTAATACAATGTAGGTACTACAAAAGTGGTAATTATTATCTATCTGTGGTCAATAAAGAATCCTCAGTTCAGAAAAAAGTCCTCAATTCTATTGTATTTTTTTAAATGTTTGTTACCTCATAACTACGGGTCCTGGAGTGGAGACCGCGTCTTGGCAAACGCAGTGTAGGACGTTCTTCGGCCCGATGGACTGATGATCTACGTAAGATTGCCGGTGTGGGCTGGATGAGGATTGTGGAAAACTGGGATGTCTGGCGCGAACTTGGGGAGGCCTATGTCCAGCAATGGACTGAGATAGGCTGAATTGAATGACTGACCTCATATCTTTTTACTGGGTGTTCCGATGTTGATGATTCTCTTTTAAAATCGAATACTGGTGCTTGTCAAATAGTTTTATTTAAATATTGAGTGAGATCGGTCGAGTAGTTTTTTAACTGTCCCTAATAACGCGTATTGTACTGTACTTGTCTATGTAAAATGAAGTAGATTTTTTTTGTTTGATAACAAAAACAATTATGTCTTAAAACTATTGTATGTAGGTACATGTAAACTATTTAATATTATAAGTACATACATTTATTCTCTAGATTACGTTTTGATTCATCACCTTCATTAATTACGCTTATTTATTAGGATTAAGTGATACGTTGTTTTCATGATTTTATCATTAGGAAAATTGTTATAATTTTTTTTAATTTCAACAAAATTATTTTTTATTTAAAATCAATACACAAATGACATCACATTCATTAAAGGGCTAATACTTAGGTAATTGTCATTTCTTATATCTCCCGAGGATTGGATCCGTTTGATAGAGTCAAACTATTTTTTTTAAATACGTCTAGATCTATCTATCGTCTAGAAGTTAAAATTGCTCTTCAGACAAAGAAAAAAACCATAGAAATCCGTGACTGGTATTAAAATTAGTATCAATTTCAGTGGCGTAGCGTATGGGGGGCGGGGGGGGCGGTCCGCCCCGGGCGGCACTTTTTAGGGGGCGGCAAAATTTAACATTAAATAATAAAAATATTTTTTTATTTTTTTAAATAAAAATATTTGAACCATTATATATCATTTTTAACGGAATTACACATTCGGACCGATTGAAAGGATCACGGAATTTTTCTTTACTTATTTTGTGACGAAGTCGGTGAATCCCTTTTATTTTGTAGCGACTGGCAACGTCTATGCTTGTGGGAATTTCCCTTTTGTGACTTACTTAGTCATAAACGGGAGTTAGTCTTACTCTTAGCTATGGATGAACGAGCTTAGCTCGGTTTATATCGTGTTTTTTGGAAATTTTATTTACATCCCAATTACATACCTACTTATGAAACATCAATAATATTTTTCGATTTTACCGACATAAAAATAAAAAAAAAATTGAATGGTTATTGAGATAAAAAACACGAGTGCAATTAGAAAAA
The DNA here is from genome assembly GCA_905220545.2 of Melitaea athalia. Taxonomy (NCBI): domain Eukaryota; kingdom Metazoa; phylum Arthropoda; class Insecta; order Lepidoptera; family Nymphalidae; genus Melitaea; species Melitaea athalia. The sequence continues at coordinate 5,340,256 of HG992179.1, forward strand.
AAAGGTAAAAAGATAATCGATCTGGTGACATGTGGATTTGGACCGGGGGCATATAGTTTGTGAAAACACGGGTAAAACGACATTTTCTAAAAATGAATCCTAGCTAGATCATCATACTGATGTTTGCCGTGGACTGGCTGTTTGTGCAGTCCTTGTGGGTCTCCCCACCGTGCCTCGGAGAGCACGTTAAGCCGTCGGTCGCGGTTGTTATCATGTACACCTGATAGCGATCGTTACTCATAGTAGGGAAATGGGAATATATCCGCCAACCCGCATTGGAGCAGCGTGGTGGATTAAGCTCTGATCCTTCTCCTACATGGGGAAGAGGACTGTGCCCAACAGTAGGATATTACAGGCTGAAGTGAATCCTAGCTAGATCAATTTGTCGCCCCCGAAACCCCCTGCATACTAAATTACATGTAAGGGACAACTTTATAAACTTTTGAAGTGAAACTTCTTTGGGCGCATGAGGGGTAAAATTTGAACGACCGGTAACGTGGCAGCGTCAGGGATAGTAAGTACTTGGATGGGTGACCGCCTGGGACCACCGTGTGACTTTGGCTTTTTTTTTCAATTTTTTTTTGTTATTTTAAATTCGTTTTTTTAAATTAGTTATTTGAATCACTTTTTTTTAAATTAGTTTGCCAAAGAAGTTTCACTTCTGACATGTGTACTTTGTAGACACTCAATTTATTTGTTTTTCTTTTTAAATTACTTTTTTTGTTTAATTATTTTGCCAAAGAAGTTTCACTTCTGACATGTTTTGTACGCTCGCAATTTTTTATTTCAAATATAACCTGTAACAGTACAAAATAAAGATGACTTTTCTTGCCGAAAATTTCTCTATAATAATGTATGTAATGTACTACTCTGTCAAGAAAGTACCGGGGAAAGACCAAAATATCACATCAATATAAAACCTGTTTGTTATTCATCCTTTATTTTATTACCTTCAAAGTATGCTCCTTCAGAAATTACTTACGCCAACGAATAATTCAATCATCAATTGAAACATTTTTTAAATGCTGTTTCCGGAATGAAGTTCTATTCTCGCCGCGAAATCTCCTTTATGTCTTCTACCGATTGAAAACGGGTGCCACGAAGTGGTAGCTTGAGTTTAGGAAAAAAGTCGGCTGGAGCCATATCTGGTGAACATGGTGGTTGCTCGATGGTATTTGTTGAGTGTTTGGTCAAAAATTCGTTCACAGTGATGGCCTTGTGCGAAAGCGCATTATCGTGGTGCAAAATCCAAGAATTTTCTTTCCACAAATTGGCCTTTTTCGTCGAATTTGCTTTCTTAAACGCCGCATAACGCTCAAATCGAAGAATTCCGAGTGCACAACACCGCGATAGTCAAAGAAAACACTCAACACGACTTGGACTTTTGAACGAGTTTGGCGTGAATTGTTTGGGTTCGGTTCAGTTGGAAGTCGCCACTCCGAAGCTTGTTGACTAGTTTGCATGTCAAACTCGTAAGCCCACGTCTCGTCACCAGTAACAATGCGTTTCATAAATGTTGGGTCGGAATGAACTCGTTCTAGCATGTCCCCAGTGCAGCGCCTCTAATGCGATTAAGTTTTTGGAGAAAATTCAGCTCTTTGGGACTAGCCGAGCGGCAACATGTTTCATACCCAAATGATTAGTTCAAATGGTACGGATTGACTCGTGAGATACAGAAATTTCGGTGGCTATCTATCTCAAAGTTCAATGAGGATTTTCAGTCACTGTTTCTTTCACTTTTGCGATGTTAAAGTTACAGACGTTGATGGCCTACCCGAGCGAGGCAAATCTTCCATCACATCTCGACCACTTTTGACATTTTTGTACCACGCATAAGTACGAGTTTTTGATAAAGTCGATTCAACGTAAGCCTTCTGTAACATTTTCATTGACTCCGAACACAAAATTCGATGCAAATTTTAAGACAAACTCTTTGTTCGATTTGTTTGTCCATTATGAAATCCGCAATACACACTAGATATGATATAACTAAAAACAGCACAGTATTTAATATAAATAACAGATGCAACTCAAACTCCGCGCCAAACTGGAAAACAGTTGCGCCATACTAACAACAAAAAAAAATAATAATTTGAAACCATAAACAAATAATCCATTCCCGATACTTTTTTGACTGAATGTATATATAATAATGTATATAATACTAGTATACTGTATACATTAAATTGAAATACCTAAATAAGAGGGCGGCAAAAATTTTTTCCGCCCCGGGCGGCCGACAACCACGCTACGCCACTGATCAATTTTAGTGATCATCGACCGACGATTATTCTGTTAACAATTAGACACGAGACGTAAGATTTAAGACGTTTTATTAATTTTAATTCGATTTTGCGCCGTTGATTAAGATATTATACGTTATTACCGACGACTCGTTTTATATGAAAATTCGTTATTTAAGAAGTCAATTTATAAAATAATTTCACATCGTGCCTATAGAAATTAAGTTATAAAAGTAAATTATCGACGTTTTTAATTAAATGATAATTATTATCGACTTCCTTTGATATCGAATAAAACATTATAGTGTTCTAGACTTCGTGTGTTTATTCATTCGTTATACTACAGATCAACACAAACTGGTCAGTGAACCGTGAGAAATACATCTAAACTATGTGATTCTTTTCTTCGAAGAATAATATTATTGTGATCATTAATCGATCGAGAAATCGTAGTTAATCGATATTATGTTTCGTGTTTGTTTAATTACAATACCCGCCTACATACGACGAACCCGTCCGGAGGACTTCTGGTCTTAAAAGGTAAGCCAATTAAACGCTTTGGAGGTCTTGTGTCGTCCATTTGTAATATATATATATATATATATATATATATATATATATATATATATATATATATATATATATATATATATATATATATATATATATATTTATTATCACGGTTCTATGTTTGAAAAGAGAATTCAGTTTTGGTTTTGAAGTCTAATCTATATATTTAATTAGATATCGTCATAGGATATCGTTAAGGTTTTACTAAAAACTACAGAATCTATACTAATATAATAAAGCTGAAGAGTTTGTTTGTTTGATTGTTTGTTTGTTTGTTTGAACGCGGTAATCTCTGGATCTACTGGGCCGATTTGAAAAATTCTTTCAGTGTTAGATAGCCCATTTAACGAGGAAGGCTATAGGCTATGTGTCATCACGCTAAGACCAATAGGAGAGGAGTCCACGCCGACGAAGTCGCGCGCAGAAGCTAGTAGTATAATATAGTTTAGACACAGTAAAAGTAAAATTCAACTCATTCTATAATTTATGAATAGATAATTGATTGTCATAAATATTATTTTAGAGAACTAATAAATATTAACTTAAATATATAACGAATAGGTTCGTTATATATAACCAATTTAACAAAATTGAGAAGAATCATCAAACACATTAGATTATCTTGTTACGTTTTGTTTGACTTACTTTAAATGCTTGGTATAATTGATATATAAAGTAAGCCAAACAAAACTTAACAAGATAGTCCTGTAGATCTGACATAAATAATCCTGTGAACGTCCAACTGCAAGGCAAAGGCCTTCAGACTAAGACCTGACAATTTTCGATGTAAGATGTCTATGACAAAAACTGTATGCATTTTTCGAGCACGATTGGAAGATCCACTACTAGTTAGTAAGAGTACGAGAAAAAATATGAGAATTATGATCGTTTAGAAAATATAATTCAACTACAAAGAAACATTTCAGTTTTACGAAACGATTATAGATTACGAGTATACTTATACTAACAACTTGAGATAGGAGCTCGTTTAGCGTTCCAATATATTTTAATTTGTTACTTGAAATAGCTAGTTAATTATAGATAGGCAGCTTGAACATTAAAACAAGTTTTTTACCTACCCTAAATTGATTAATTACCGGCGTAGCAACGGACCCGTTTCACACGAAAACAGAGGGAATATATAACTTTATAAAACATACAAAAATGTTTTCGCTGAAGGTTTTTTTATTTAGAATTTATAATTAGATTTGGTGAAGGCCCGCCCTTTTGATTAACTGAGTGATGGCGTAAGTTACAAGCTTATTGGTTTTGCTAAAAGGTTATTAATCGATTTTTTTTAAATAGGCATACATCGTACTTAAGTTTTCAGTCTTTTATAATCTACTAGGCGACTCGTCGAACTTTGTACCTGCGAACATGTTTTTTTCGTGAAATATATACATTTTTAATTTTTTTTTATACTTTGTCCTGAAAACAACTAATACTAAAAAAATATCCAATTTGTTGTTGTTATGCTTCGTTGATTCATTTTTATTTGTATAATATATTTTATGACTCAATTACAATTACTTAATAACAGGCATTCCTTTGTATTTCACTTTAGTTAGGGGTATCAAACACCATTTTGCAGAGGGCCATATATGTATTAAAGTTAGAATGTGTACGCGGGCCAGATTGAAATAAAAAATATGTATTATGTGCATTTTAAAACTTCCGTAGAGGAATCGAGTGAAGTCATGATTTTTCTTTCTGTGACACATTGCGATCACGGGCCGTATCTTTGACATCCCTGCTTTAGTTGATATCTTTGCCTTTGTTTTGCATAAAGCCTATCACTTCTATATAAAATATTATAGTTTTCTTGGGCAAAAGATTATGATCTTCAAAATTGACTTAAAATTTATTAATTATGAAGAAACAAATCATTTTGTAATGTAATAGGTGTAGGTCATATTATCTGTTCTATTATCTATCGAACAGAGATTAACGAGTTCAAATATACAAACAAGTCGTTTGACTTTTATCAAATTCATAAATCGATATTTTGTATGGTCATCTAAAGATATCATTTCAATTATGTATGTCATTACAAAGTATGTAACAAAATTGGAGTAGTAACATTGTGTACACAAAGCTTAAATTGTTTATATATTCCTTAAAAATGGTGAAATAAACCAATTATATGCAGGCGTATGTCAGTCAAACTTTAAGCGGAATCCGATTTAAAGCTAACTAAACGTAATAATCCTTTCTGCTTCATCTTTGTATGCGTAGGAACTACAAAATGTGTAGTAATCAAAGTAAATATAATATATAGTTTTCTTTTTAGTTAAGAATATAAATAAAATATAGAAAAAAGTTACTATTATTTTAGCTTTTTATTCAAATCGCTTACGTTTACAAATTACACTAAGCCAAACGAGCCAGTCAGGAGGCGGGCATGTAGCGATGACCCGGTAAGGATAAAAATTCGATTACAATTAAATTAACTGCACTCCTATTTGTTTTGCATTAGTCGTGTCTGATTTAAATTACAACATGATAAGTAAAAACTTTATATATTTATGAATATTAATGATTCTGCGATGTCTTCTCGAAACAATCTTTGAATATACATTTATATTTTAAATAATTGGTAATGCTTATTGCTGCTGCTATTTTTTATCTAAGTTGCATACAGTTATATTATACCACAGAATTAGATTTTTTGATGCTTCGTAGAATCTAATGCAATATAAAAATACATAACACTGGAATTCGGCGTTGATATCTGTGCAAAAACTCAGTCTCTCTTTCTCTTTTTGATTTTTATTTGTGACAAGATCATAATTATTAATGAAACTAAACTGCAATTACAAAATAATTAGAAGTAAAACTCATAACTTTTTTTGTGTGTAGTTTTATGAGTCTATGAGTTTTTTTTAATAGTTCATTAAATAATAAAAAAGAAAAATGTTTTGGTCTTAAAAGGACTTGTATAATAAAGAAAGAAAATAATTTCCTCTACGATTTTTTATATCACCTCTGTTCAAGCAGACTAGATAATGTGTTGTGAAGCATTACATAACAATCTTTGGTAAACAAGTCTTCCAGTACTGAAATTTTTATCACTAAAATAGATTCCAAAGCTAGATGCTTACTAGAATAATCGTACCATACTTTTAAACAAATGAATTTTCAACTTATATGTCGTATATTATTCGTTCTCAGGGCTAATCGTGGTCACCTCGCTCATCAGTCAGCATCTGGCCACCCGCATCTCTGTCGAAGCGAGGGTAAAATACGTTCACTTACATTTAAAACAAATCAGATACGGCTCCATGTAGTGTACAGAATTTGATGAGGTTTGTACAATTATTTTGGAGGATACTTAACAAGCTATAGTAAAGAAAAAACTGTGTTATTTTTCACTTTTGTACCTTTTTGTATCTTGATGATTAATGAAACTAGACATTATAATTATTGAAGTTCGTATTGCAAGATAGATACGACGACACACGGGCCTTCTTACGCTGTATTTCTACGTAAATTAAATAAGACACTTATTTCTATGGAATAGAGCATAAAGTCGAAGTATGTAGTCTATTATATATGTCATGTATACTAGCTGCTGCCCGCGACGTCGTCTGCGTGCGTTCACTGCTCGTTCCCCGTAGGTGATAGCGTGATAATATGTAGCCTATGTTCTGACCCGACTTCTTAATAATATTCGTGCCAAATTTGAAGTAAATCCATGCAGTACTTTTTGAGTTTATCCCGGACATACATTGACTTTCCTATCATTTTATTATATGTATAGATAATAATATATATTTTACACATATACTCTAATTATATAAATACCCACATCCTGAGAACGTGACGTGTTTCGAACGCTCAAATGTAATAAAATAAACTCGAGTTTCACGTTCAAAACATTCGACTACTAAATCGTCATTACTTAAAGCAATATTATAATTGAATTTTAGATTAATAACTCTTTTCAATTAATGAGCCCACGCTCGCTTCCCACGGAGTCTCATAATTGAATTTCTTATTGGATTACGTTTCAATTAGGTTCGATTACATTATAAATGAGTGTCATTCAAACTCAGTATTGTTTCGATGCTTGATGGATGGGTGGAGATCACGCTAAACGTACGCTGAGCTGAAATGACTAACCGCCAGATACAATACCCTATCCATCTCTGAATTTGCTTACTAGAGATACGAGTAGAACTTTGACGTAAGCTTCATACAAATTGTGTCAAAAACCTATTGCTAGTAAATAAAACCAGCGACAGATAGATTATTGAATAATACTGTAAGTATTTTTAAAAAGCATGAATACTAAAACTATTCAGCTTATTATTTTTTTCCTTTTTTTTAGTAACAGACGCCGTCGTTTGTTTTTAGGGTAAGCAACTTTTTAACTTAAGGTACTTTTTTTCGATAAATACATATAGATAATGCTTACGCATAAATAAATCTACAATTACTTATATATAAATATTTTACACCTATATATAGACTCGAGGAATCGAGCCCACAACCTGAGCAGAAAGCAACACTGCAAACTGCGCCAACGGGCTAGTCAAAGTCAATTTATATAGAAAACTAGCATCCCGCCCCGGCTTCACACCAGTGTTTAACAAAAATTTCATTTTTTGACAACATAACGGTGCCTATGTCACTCGCGGATAATGTAGCTTCCCAACAGTAAAGAATTTTTCAAATCGGTTAAGTAGTTTTGAAGCCTATATTCAATGCAAACAAACAATCAAATTATTCCTCTTTATAATATTATAGTATAGATATGTTTTATATAATTTAGAATGCTATTGATTTATATTTCATATAATTATTTAAATTGACAGTATATACTCTAAAAGCATCTGGGTCGTGCGCAAACGAATTTTTATTAATTTCTTTTAACAAAGTCAACATTTAGCATACTCTTAACTTTATTCACGTTTCGAACCCTGACGTTTAATACCTTCGTGATTGATGCTGAACGGCTGTTGAAAATTAGTAACAGACGTTTTGTTTTCTTTTTAAAACTTAATTTTTTTTTTGGCATTTATTGAATACATCGTTTTCTGTAGACAGGTTAATGTTTTAGGTGAATCGCTGACGATACTTAAGTGAATATATTAGTTTTAGTCATTTTTTATTCTCATATGATGTCACTAAAATACTCGGATATGTATTAAATGTTTTAAGTGAGGTAGGGTACAGCAGGAAATTTCTTGTTCAAAATATGGAGCAGCCCGACTGGGGTAGTACCTCAAGCTTACAGAAGATCACAACTAAATAACACTGTTTTCAAGCAGTGTTGTATTCCTGTTGGTGAGTAGCTAGCTCCTGGGGGGTTTGGGAATAGGGTCGGTAACGCGCTTACGATGCTTCAGGTGTTGCAGGCGTCTATAAGCTACGGCTAAGCTTACCATCAGGTGAGCCGTACGCTTGTTTGCCGATCTAGTTATATATATGTACCTATATAAAAAAAGCAGTAAAAAAATGTTAAACAAAAACTTTATGTGATAGATACAATTGTAACGATTGTATAAGAATGGTAACCTAACATACAGCACAATATATGTAACAATACCAAACTAAAAACCAGAGGCGGTTCTTCTTTTGTATATTCAAAATATTCGCTACTGAATATTTTTTATACTAATAAATAATTAAATACAAAAGTATGTCATTAATCACGTCGAAGGGAAGTTAATAAAAAAACACCATTCACTGTAAACCATTTATTTAATGGAACCCATATAATTCTTTAATTCAAAATTACTATTTTTTTTTTGTACAGAAATACGTTGAAAACATAAAATATTAAGCTTCTTGCAAATTGACTCTTTGGTGTTACATTTAAAATTGTATTTAAACGAAACAAATGAAGTGCATTAGGAATTCTGATAAAACTATATTTATTTTTATTATTGCAAGTTTTTATTAATTACAAACCATTTTACTTACATCGAATCTTTGTATAAATGAAAACCTTAAAAAGAAAATAGAAATACTTTATAGGTACCTACTTATGAGTATTTCTCACGAAAGATGTACATTTGTGAAAAAATCATGTCTCAAAAGTTTGAGTCAAAATATTAAAATAAAACGATGAAACTTCTTGTAAAATATTTCCGAAGGGGTGAAGAAAATATACTCCTGATTAGGATTAGATATTGCAGGGACCTAAAATACTTCATAAAATTGTGTAACGCTTCAAGTTGTCACTATCATGATTTACTCTTCCATACAAAATCTTTTTGTCTCAATGGGTACCAACGACTTTTCCGCTTCAAAAAATACTACATGACGTATGTCTAACGTTCAAATTTTCTGTAATTAGCACCTTCGTATAATCTGGTTTAAGGTTCAGGGATGCTTGTATCCTGCTTTCTTTAAAATAATTGCGTTTCACGCGATAAACAAAATGTCTCACCTTTTTTACTTTTTAGTCACGTACTCTTTAGTCACGCCATTTCTCAGTAATTTCTTTAATTTATGAACGAATCTGTAGTATTTTGTACTGACAACTCTAAAAGCGTCCCTATTGGACGATGGTAAATGTCAACGCCATATTTTTTCTCTGTCAAAAACTAGATTCTCTTAGTGCGCCGGCTGTTTTACTATTTCGATACGAGAGAAAAAAAATACTTTTTTCGGGGTAAATACTTCTTAATTGTATATCAAGTTAATAAAAATGTATGTTAGGATAATTGTTAAAGTGAATTACATTCTTCAAATTCATTATGGATAAAAATCTACTTCTTTTAGAGGTTATTGAGTTTTATTTCCTTTTACTGTTTCGTTGTTTTTCGTCACGTAACGAAATAGTATGTTCTAAAGCTGGGTGTAGACCATTGACATATATATTACTGCGTAGTTTTTTATTTATTTACCGGAGTTCTAAACTGACATCTGTTTGCCTTCTTATTTAGTAAGGTAAAAAGCAATAACTTTTATTTAACGACAAGATAATCAGCTGATCAGTCCAAAAGCACGGGTAGTTGATGTTTTTTCTGACAAGTTGCAAAACTCGTAGAATAAAAGTCTATTATTGCTTTTAATCTCACCAAAAATAGGCAAAAATGTGTCTATGGAGAAACAAGTGTATTGCTTCGTTTGTTCGTCTTTTATGTACTCCTAAGCCGCTCAACTTTGGAGAGATGTATGTGCTCCACCGCCAGTAAGGGTGTATTTATTTAAAGGATATTGGTTTGATTTTACGTAATTTTTAAAAATTGAATTGGTCGAAAAAGAGGGCAGTCTTTCCCTGATGAATATAGAAGACGCAGTTTATTTTTAATTCAGTTTTTTTCGGTTAAAACTTTTTCTTTTTCCTGTCTTTTAATTTGAATATTTCATTTTGATTTCAGCTAATAATAAGTGCACCTATAATGAAAAACATGTTTTTAATTAATTCCCTTATTCCCTGCACTTTTATTAAAGCACTCATGCACACTTAGCTTTAGTTTACTATTTCGTTACTTTGTAAACTATTTCGTTATGATATTTCATAACAACTTTTTCGTTACATGTACATCTTTCGTGAGAAATACTCTTATAATAAATAACAATAAGGCATAACTGGACGGATCAAATAGCAATAATTATATACTTAATTTGATTATTTACCTAATTTAAATCAAATACATAATACATAGGTAGATAATTTTAAGGGTATCACCTCACTTACTCGTCGTTACAATTTAATTTTATTACATAATAAATATAGGACTTTTAAATTTACATCGATAAAATAAAAGGAAAGGTAAAAACGCAAAGCTTTGTCACAGACGATGTCTATCAATATTCATTTTTAAGACAAAGAAAAATTTTAATTTGAAAGGCCATAGCCCTTTTTAATATTAATAGTCTTTAATTTAAATAACCTTCAACACTATTGTCTATCACGAAACGAACAGAGCTCAACTGATGAGATCTGTGTGGTGTCGTTGTCTTAGCATTTCCAGCCTTAGTTCGTGTTCTCTGGCAGCCATTCTTAGTGCTGCTATGCTTGAACTTCTACGCTCTACTTCTGGCCCTTGATGGCTGGGGGGAGACTCGCTTCCTGGGGAAATGGGGGGTGAAACGGATGCGTGGTCAGGAGACTGTCGCGGAGGGGCGGCTAGTCCAGCTAGTAGAGAATGGAATGGTGGCGTTGTGGATGAATACATTGGTGCTGAGAATAGAGGCGGTCGTGACAGTGGAGCTCCGAGGTACTGCGCGCCGAGGACTGGTGAACTGCCGTATCTATTGAAGAAAAAATAGGAATAAGGTATTGTTTTTATAAATTGGTAATTCAAATGCCAATAAAAAAATAATAAAAAAGAAACGATAAAATTTGAATATCAGTATGTATCTAAGTTGAGTAATATACTATTTGAGTATTTACTATTTCACAAAAGGTTGTCTGCTGAATACTGCTAATAGCAATAAGACAGCCCTTGTGTAGGTACTTGTGCATGTTTTGTCTTGTTCATATTTTCTTTCTCTTGTTTCTCATTGTGAATATAGTGACTACAATAAACATTGTATCTGTCTATGTATCTTACATTTATTATGGTAAAATTTTATTTAAAAACCTACCTAAAAGACGCCAAGGCATTTGCATCAAATGGTTTTCTAAAACCGAAGCCCAGCTGTGAGAACGGGTTAGGCATGGACGCCACGACTGACGGTGGAGGCGCACCCCCTCCTCCCAAGTACGGATTGTATGGATGAGCCTGCGGCCCAACTTTTTCCTGCTTACGCCATTTAGCACGTCGATTTTGAAACCATACCTGTAACAAAGAACAGCTTTTAAAATTTTTGTTTCTCCCCACAAGAATGTATAATTTTGTTATATTAATTTCAAACAATGTATTTCTGAAGTTCGTTAGGTGAATAAGCAAGAACTAACGCTCGAATGTTATCAGTTTTATCATATGGCGCCCCCTGGTGATTAATTTGCATGAATTTATGGTCTAATCAAAGTTTTTAGCGTTTTCGAATTTGCCATCCCGCGTCTACCTAATAGGATTTTTATATAATAAAACCTATTTTCGTAGTATCACGCTTGGTCAATGATAATTAATGATAATGATTGGGACCCCACGGTGATAAATCTAATACCCTTTTTTGTGACCGCTACTCTACTTTAAAATACGTCTGAATATGGATGGAAGAAAACATTTTAAATCATTAAAATTCTTATTTCGATATCTAAAATAGTGATCTCTGAAAATTATTAAATATTTGTTAGACCAGTAACAAAATATTTCTGTGTGTGTTAATGTTTCATACAATAAATAAAAGTTTTATTATACAGTATCGACTTGTATTTTGTAATGAACTAGTTAGACATTCATCATTTCATCATTTCAGCCTATCGCAGTCCACTGCTGGATATAGGCCTACACAAGTTCGCGGCAAAAATGACGTAAACTCATGTGTTTTACCCATAGTCACCACGCTGGGCAGGCGGGTTGGTGACCGCAGGACTGGCTTTGTCGCACCGAAGACGCTGCTGCCCGTCTTCGGCCTGTGTATTTCAAAGCCAGCAGTTGGATGGATATCCCGCCATCGGTCGGCTTTTTAAGTTCCAAGGTGGTAATGGAACTGTGCTATCCCTTAGTCGCCTCTTACGACACCCACGGGAAGAGAGGGGGAGGCTAAATTCTTCGCCGTAGCCACACAGCAAGTTAGACATTACTAATACTTAAAAAAGCGTTTTTACTAGAACGGAACAAATTTAATTTAGCAAAAGTTTTATAGATTATTTTTTATCAAGAAACTTAAATAAAGAACATATAGCTAGTACACAGATAGATATATATTATATACACACAGTAAAATTAGGAATATGTTATGAGATATGATGAGATATAGGTACTACAGAGTAAATTAGGTATATTGAATGTGGGTGAAAATGCGGGAACGTCAAATTAATGAACATTATGAGATACTAATAGTATTGGGAAATTATTGAACTCTTATTTACTTTAAACACCTGTACTTGTATAGCAAAGATTTGTACATAACTGTCAGCATCATAAGTTTAATTTATATAATCATGATTTTAATTTGAAAGTATCACTTCCATGATTGATAAAATATTTCTGCAAACAGTCAATTGTCTCACAAAGGAACGTGTTCGACCTGTCAACCTTGAGGACGGGCAAAAAATAATATTGATTGATTTATTAGTCATATTGACCCAATATTACAACATTAAATATTTATGAACCCGAAACGGAGAAGAACTGTCATTATGTTAACCGATATTTTTATTTTAATTTAAATTAATTCGCTTATGATAAACGTAGCTTGACAAAAAAATAATCGAAAATGCATTTCTACAAATGTCGTTTTCGTTAGCGAATACTGTGTGAAACAAGAAATGTCTTATGCATTTTTAAAATCAAAACGTACAAGTTAATTTCGTCCTAACCAGTTAAATTATAAAGTTCATTTTGTAATGATGTTAATGCTTTCATTAAGTCTATTTTCGTAGCGTAAACGTGATCCAAATGTTGGAGATTTTAAATTTATACGTAGTAATTGGAGGTAAACATGTGGTAAGAATGCAGTGTATTATTCAGAAAAAGTCACTGACGAAACCAGGCGCGAGAGACATCTGAGAGTGATGACGTCATTCAAATTCAAATTCAAAATATTTTATTCAGCATAAAATTATTACAATTTCTTACTGAACGTCATGTGTCTACTACCAGTTCGGAAAGAAGTAGCCTCTGACCTGAACAGAACTGGCGGAAGAAACTCAGCGGGACTAATGTCATTTTTTTTATCGTAATGTTTTTTTTCTTCAAATCAGATTGAAATTAACTATAATTTTATAGGTTGAAATAGCCTGGCGGCGATCACATCATTCCCAAGGCGTACTGTCTTCTAGAAAATCGTTAATCGAATAATATCCTTCAGTACACAAACGTTCTTTCACAATTTTTTTAAATTTATACTTTATACATTACTATCTGTACTAATCCTATAAAGAAGTTAAATTTTCTAGAGGTTGTACACATAGAGTGTAAATTCTAGAACAATAACCATAAAGAGTTATTGTTTTGGCAGCTGACGTGGGTAGATATGATATTTTAGCCCAGGCCATAAAATATCACCATCTAGTTAAACAAACATTAATTGGATATAAACTCATGAACTTCGAATAAACATTGACAAAATGTACTCGAACTGGTAACATTACTATTTGCACAATAGTAACATTTGTACATACAATTAATATTAAAAATATTTTGATTTAGATTTTTATGCAGAGGGTGGTTTCTAAAACTATTGACCTAAAAAGCATTGTTTAAACAATAATAATTACATCATTTCTAAAACCACTCTGGTATATATAATGGTGCGAGCAGTCGCCTTGAACACCGACAGTTTGCGGGTTCGAATCCCGCTAGGGATGTATATTTGTGTTTGTACTGATATTTCTTTCCGGTTTGGATGTTGGTCTCCCCACCGTCCCTCTGAGAATACGTTAAGCCTTCGGTCTCGGGTATTTTCATAAATACCTAATAACGATTGTTAGTCATTGTAGGGAAAACATCCGCCAGCCCGCAGTGTTGCGGCGTGGTGTATTAAGCTCCAACCCTTCTCTTTCACGGAGAAACAGCCTATGCCCAGCAGTGGGATGCTACGGCCTGAATCATGATCGAGATTAACATCACTTCAGCTAAGCACAACTAATTAAAGAACAGTTAATTAAATATAAACTTATAAAACTCGAAATCAAATTGACAAAACGAAGTTTCAAAGAAGCAACGTTACAATACTAAAAAAAGGATTAAAATTCATAGTAGTTTTATGGGTTCTGGTTTTGTTTATAAATTATACCTACTGTTTCACGAATATCGTGACGAATTTATGTTTTTTAATTTTAAAATTTACTTATCTCACAATCTTATTTTATTTATATTCTTATTTTAATTATTTGCAAAATAATATAATTTGGCCTTTCAACTTATTTTCGTTCGACGTAATGTGCTTGTTATTTATCGATATTTCAAACGTAATTAAATAACGAGCGACACTCCATAAAACTTAATGATTTATTTTGATTAACTTCCTTTAAAATTGTAATGACACAATTTAATAAATCATTTCAGTATACGCGTAGGTGTAAAAGGATAATAAAAATTTAATGTAATTTCGTAATGTATATTGTAACAGAGTAGTACAGAGTAGGTTTTGTAGTACTGATTGGTACTCTAGCGATCGTAGGATTGATTCCTATTATTGACAACTAGCTTCTGCGCGCGACTTCGTCGGCGTGGACTCCGCTCCTATTGGTCTTAGCGCAATGACACATAGCCTATAGCCTTCCTCGATAAATGGGCTATCTAACACTGAAAGAATTTTTCAAATCGGCCCAGTAGTTCCAGAGATTACCGCGTTCAAACAAACAAACAAACAAACAAACAAACAAACAAACAAACAAACAAACAAACAAACAACCAAACAAACAAACTCTTCAGCTTTATATATTAGTATAGAAGTATAGATGAGCTCGAGGCTTGTGTGGTCACTACTGTTAGACTAAGTTTTTTAAGATTTAAGTTTTAAGGTAAGATAGACTAGAAGTCGCAGGTTAGTCCGCAAGCAAAAAATGATTCTATGCACCATATATGATTTAGGGCGGTTGTGTGTATTTCTGGAAACCCCAGGATTTACGTTCTACTGGGGACCGGAGAGGTATACGACAATTGATAATTTATTGGTATTAGGTATTATGTCCGTAATCATATAAGAAACTACATATCAATTATAGCTACTACCTTTCGTAGTTACGAAGACAATATGATAGGAGATCATTGGTTCGTTTGAATGTCAAAGAGTAAAACATGTTTTTATATTAAGTATCAGTACCTGGGTGACCGAGCCCAGCTCGGTATTTTTATTTTATTTTTTGTTTTTTTTTTTTCGGTATTTTTATATTTTAAT
This sequence comes from Melitaea athalia, assembly GCA_905220545.2. Lineage (NCBI taxonomy): Eukaryota > Metazoa > Arthropoda > Insecta > Lepidoptera > Nymphalidae > Melitaea > Melitaea athalia. The sequence goes on from HG992179.1 coordinate 5,355,984, forward strand.
TTTATTTAAATAATAAATCACGAGTGAAATTAAAAAAAAAAAGAAAAAAAAAGTAATCTGGAGACTGAGATTCGAACCCGGGTCAAAACGATTTGAAATCCGTCGCTTTCCTAATCACGCTGTTACAGCTATATTAATAATGGTGAAATTAAGCTTCGTATTCTAATGATATTTTTTCATTGCCTAAAAACAGGGATAAAACGACATTTTTTTTAAATGAATCATAGCTAGATCAATTTTTCACCCCCGAAATCCCCGGCATACTAAATTTCACGAAAATCGTTGGAGCCGATTCCGAGATTCAGAAAATATATATATATATATACAAGAATTGCTCGTTTAATAGTATAAGATTTATTACTCTTTATTGGTGTAGGCTGTAAAACAAAAACCAAGGACAGAAGGCGAACATGAATACATTACCAAATTACGCAAATTCCGAAATGGATTTATAAAAGAATGTCTGAAAAATGCGCAGTGATTATCAACAGCTGGTAGCTGAGGTATTCATAAGGCCATGTACAGACTGAGCGTTTCTTTGCACGAATATACATATATATATTTTAATCTTACAAATGTACGTCTCATATTCTCAATACTTCGAGGCTTTTAGTGGGATGATATCCTTTGTCGGACTTCTAAAAACACACACAATACAAGCAAATTTACATAAAATAACAAATTAGTTAGGCCTGTATAACAGTTGGTTCGACTGTCATGCCGATCTGCTGTCTGATGCCATTGTTAAAAAAATAAATATATTTTTCATTACTTTTTAGGGTTAACGCTATGTATCACAATATAGGACACACACACAGGCGTTTATTTATTATTAACTAGCCGACCCGTGCCCACTTCGTTGGGCGTTATAATCCATTTCACATAAGAAGGGTACGGTGAAATTTGATATGTTCCAATACACTCTCACTATTTTCAGCAAATCAGATAAATATAAATGTTTTAAAATCACCAATTAATTTCTAAGGCAAATAATAATGCTTGATTAGATTGAATTGTTGACACGGCACGTCAGAGGGCGCAGGTTCAAATCCTGCTGGGTCGAAAATTTTGATAATTTTTATCTTTTTCCTTTTATCTTGTCACTCCTGAATAGTGTAGCTTTCTGTTAGCGAAAGAATTTTCATGATCGGATCAGTATTTGCGAAGATTACCCCGTATATACAAACAAAGTTATAAACTTTACCTCTTTATAATATTAGTATAGAACTAGCTGCTGCCCGCGACGTCGTCTGCGTGCGTTCACTGCTCGTTCCCCGTAGGTGATAGCGTGATAATATGTAGCCTATATTCTGACCCGACTTCTTAATAATATTCGTGCCAAATTTGAAGTAAATCCATGCAGTACTTTTTGAGTTTATCCCGGACATACATTTGAAGAAATAAAGGTTCACTGCTCGTTCCCCGTAGGTGATAGCGTGATAATATATAGCCTATGTTCTGACCCGACTTCTTAACAATATTCGTGCCAAATTTGAAGTAAATCCATGCAGTACTTTCTGAGTTTATCCCGGACATACATACAGACAAACAGACAAACAGACAAACAGATAAACAGACAAACAGACAAAAATTCTAAAAACTATATTTTTGGCTTCGGTATCGATTGTAGATCACACCCCAAGTATTCTTTTAAAAAAATATTCAATGTACAGTTTTGACTTTTCTACCATTTTATTATATGTATAGATATAGATGATTCAACAGATATTGTCCTGTTTTGAGAACCGAAAAACACGTGAAGTTGAAGTTATTCGATACTTTTTTTAAAAAATTTAAGTTTTGGGCCGTTTTCTTAATTATAAAGAATTTATAATATAAGAAATTTCTTAATATAAGAACCTTCTACAAGGTACTAGAAAACTTCAAAATAATGAGGCGTATCGGTCTAGCTGCTCTTCAATTTTTCGCCTATCAACTCACTTAGTACTTAGCATTCATTTTCATTTATATATTTCATTCATATGTTTATTTATTTTGTGTACAGTGGACCGCGCAGTACATACGTAGCTTAAATCGAAGGATGCTTCTACGCAGGTAACCGAACGTAATTGTTCACTAAATGCCTCTTAATACTGGATAATTTGTGGTAATTGTAATCTTACTCAAGCGCTTTGGAGAGTTCTCATTAATACTTTTTTGTGTTTTAATGTAACGGTCAGAATTACATGATATAAAGTTTAGGAATATGAAAAAAAAAGATTTTAAACGAAAATTTTTATGAAGTTATTATTTTTTGTTTTCAGCTTAAATAGTCGTTATAGAATCAAAACGTATATAGTTTTAAATTATAGAACAGGACTTTCTTTGAAAAATTAAAAAATAAAAGTAATTCATATACAATTTTAATATAGAACTCAAATTTATTAAAAGTATTCTTTAATTAAGACAAAAATTTCTTATAATTGTAATAACACTGTTGTCTCATATTTAATTAATTTCTATTAAGAATAGCCTCTGGTCCTGGCTCGGTTTATCTGTACACGCCTAATTTGTATTCAGATAATTGCTCCACCGGAATACACGGCGGGTTCAAATTAGCGACCGATGTTAATGTCTTTAGTGTCTGATTAAGGAAATTGTTTTTTTTTGTAGTTCCAAACTCAGAGGCGATGAGTTAACGAATTGTATTATTAACCTTAGCTTGATTCAGTTGACTTAATTTGAGTGGAAAATCTTTGTATTTATTTAATATGATATTGTAGGTGTTAATGTAAAATATGGCCTTGTTAAATTACCCTTGTTATGGTCACACTTTCTTAAATTTAATAAAAATATCGAAAGTATTTTATCTTACCTGTATTCTTGCTTCTGTTAATCCTATTTTCATTGCTAGTTCCTCTCTGCAACAAAAAGAAAAATAACTGTTATAACAATACAAAATCTTAATATATATATAAATCTCGTGTCACAATGTTTGTCCTCAATGGACTCCTAAACCACTTAACCGATTTTAATCAAATTTGCACACCGTGTGCAGTTTGATCCAACTTGAAAGATAGGCTATATTTTATTTTGGTATATGTAATTATTATATTTAAGAAAAAAAAGGTGGTACGAAGTTCGCCAGGTCAGCTAGTAAGATTATATAGATTAAGTTAGAAGCCATTATTTGATTGGTGACAGACAGATATGATATGTGAGTTTTTTCACTTTATAAGGCTATTATTGAGGTTATAAAGTAAGTCGTTGAGTAGTAATCGTTGATTAGAAGATGAAGGTGATAGATTGGTTCGAATAGAAAAAAATATTTTTGTGTTGGATAGTCCATTTACTGAGGTAGGCTATAGGAGTATAGGCTATACAATACTTTAATACTTCTTTTTCTTTACAAATTAACACGGGTGAAACCGCGAGGCACGGCTAGTATCTAATAAAACTGCTCTGGATGTCCTGGATGCTCTGCAGATGAATTTGACGTAATAAAAATATAAAACGGATTTTACCAAAGGTTTTTTTGTTAAAGGAAATTTTATTTCACTTTGATAACGGATATCATTCAATAAATTTGAAAATCTAAATTTTATTTTTTATTATTATTGTTATCTAAGTTCATTTTCTTTGCTTACAATATTTGAGTACAAGTTACGTACAACATAGGTAACCTTTTAGGTTTTTGACCACAAATCGGGTTCGTTATATCCTCATGAATTATATACTGAAATACTCTGTAAATGTCAGATCGCTAGGCAAAGGCCTCTTTTACTTTACGAATTGAAGTTTAAATCTTCTTCGGAGTGGCAGAAATTGGTAAATTTTGCCATAATACAGGATAATTATACGTATTACACTGACCTGGTAAAAACGTCCGGGTAGTGCGTTCTTGAAAAGGCTTTTTCTAATTCTTCCAATTGAAAACTAGTGAAGGTTGTCCTATAACGTCTCTGTTTTCTTTTAGGTGCGAAGTCATCTGCATCATCGCTGTCTGCAGACCCTGGAGGTGGCCGTTCGGAAGCTGGCGATTGGTCAGCTCGGGACAGTTCTGGCGTGGTCCTTGGTGAATCATCTTTTTGAGTTTCAGACACTCCCATGTTGGCGTACTTCTGGTACGTGTCTTGGTGATAATATTCTGTGAAATAAAATATGACGTTAGAGACGAGATAGTATGTGTGCATTTTTTTTCTTTTAACTAATTTAAACAAGACTTTTGGCCACTGACAATATAAATATGAAAGTTTTTGAGCATGGATGAATATTTGTTACTCTTTCATGCAAAGAGTACAAAGATTATTGTAATGAAATATAGTGCCAACCCTATCCTCGATCCCCCCCAGGATCTCTAGTCACCTTACTTACCAACAGGAACACAATACTGCTTGAAAACAGTATTATTTAGCTGCGATCTTCTGTAAGGTCGAGGTACTTCCCCAGTCGGGCTGCTCCATGTTTTAAACAGGAACTTTCCTGCTGTGCCCTACCTAAGTTTACATTTTGTTTGTTGCATTTAGATTTAAATCTACTTTGCTAAATACCGAAATTTTTACACAGATAACTGCAAAATAACTTGCAAATACAGTCGCAGTTCAGATCGTCTTCATAAATGCGAAAAATTAACTTTATGTAAATTCATTTTAATTCCAATTTTTTGTCATGCACCAACGGAAAATATGCAATCTTTAGTTTGTATTTCTGTCGAGAAGCAGGTCAGGGGTGCATATTTTAGTATGCAATTAATTTGATATTTAAATTTTAATTAATATAATAACAGTATACAAAAATGCTTTAATGTTAACAGAAGTTGATACTTTTAAGGTGAAAGATAATGGGAAAGATATCTATAAACGATGAATTCTGTACATTTTTTTTTTGTTAAAGTTGTTTTTGTTTGTAAAAAGTTGTGATAATATGTCCATTTAATATATTTATTTATTACATTTAGTAATGCTTTTTAACCCTAACTAGTTCTTAGTAAAATCCGTATCAAAATCAGTTATGTAGTATATAAGAAGTAAATAAAGAAATAGAGAAAGAAAAAATATCAATTCCGTTTTCTATTGTTAGATTAATAGTTCAACAGGTGAATCCAATGAATATTGACCGATTTAAAAAAGGAGGGGACGTTCTCAATCGGACTGTATTTTTTTATGTGAGTTACTTATTAACTTTTTACTGGGTCTACCGATTTTGGTGATTCTTTCTTTAATTCAAAGCTGGTACTTGTCATGTAGTCCTACACAAATTGATCGAGATCTGATTAGTAGTTTTTGAGTTATTCTTAATAATGGGTATTTGACTTATCATTTTATTACTTGTCGATATAAACTAAAGTCGGTTTTTTTCTCGCTTCTGAGCGAACACAATTATGCAAGACCTTTATTCAAATCTATTGAATTCTAAAAAATAGATAATAAATTAGGAGGTTAATAACGGCTCATTGTTTAATTAAGTGATAATAAAGGCAATAATTAAGATCGATTTGCTCGTAATTTGTGTTAATCATTTAATTTGCGTGTTTCCTTGCACGAAGTATAATTAAAAAGATGTGTAGTAACAAAATTGCTTAAGTAATAAAGTGTAAACGCGAGCGTGTATTTGATTAAAAGCTTAAATTATTTTTACAAATACTAATAATAAAAATATAAATATATGTTTATTTGTATAGGTATACAGAATGTTCGACTTAACTGCGTTCGTTTAAATGGGGGTTCTGTAGGAGTGATAAGTCTATCACGTTCCGTGAGAAAAAAAATCTAGCCCATTTTTAGATTGGAATTTTGTTTAAATAGACAAGCTACTTTTATAGACTTGTGCCGCATGGTACCTTTCGTGAGCGCGTAAACACGGCTATTATTTGCAATAAAAAACATTGTATAAGATAAAATAATTTGTTTCCATATGTGGTTCCTTAGCTGTATTAATTATTATTTAGTTATTGCAGCAGTTAGTATTAATATTTCACTTCATCGATGTTTTTCAGGGCTACAAAAATACCTCTTGGATCTGGTACGTTAACAGAGTAGCTCGTATATTACGACAAAATAAAATTTAAAAAAGGACTAGTAAATTGTTTTCACGTGGAACTAGTCTATAAAATCTATAGAACCCCCCATTTGCATTACAGATGTTATATGTCGTAATAAATCAATCAGAAGGTCAAACTACTGATTGCAACTTAAAAAACTAATAATCCTACAAATATTCTACAGTAGGTATCGACATTGTACAACTATGGAAAACAAAAGAACACTCGTAGTTCAAATGTATTTAATATTTGTTCCTTTAAGTATATTTTTTCTTTTCATTGACAAAAGTTGGGTATTAAATTAACAAGTTACAACAACATCAAACGTTTATTATCGTGGACTTGATACTCATTCATCTAATATATAAAATTCTCGTGTGGCGGTGTTTGTTGCCAAACTCCTCCGAAACGGCTGGACCGATTTTTATGAAATTTTGTGTGCATATCGGGTAGGTCTGAGAATCGGCCAACATCTATTTTTCATACCCCTAAGTTACAGGGGGGGGGGGGCAAGGGGGTTATTAATATATAGGGCAAACCAACGTTTCATAGGTCAGCTAGTTTCTATACAAAGATCTCGAAATAAGAGGATACGTCGTGAAGTGGTGAAGTAGATTTTCTACCGGAACTCGAGTTCCGGTAGTTTAATTTTGCCACTGTTATATAATTCTTTCCTTCAATGGATTTTTGTTTCTATTTATGGTTCTAAACCATTAGTTTAAAGTCTGTGATTTAATACTATATTTCCACTCTTATATCATCTTTATTTTAATGTTAAATCTTTATATTATTGTATTGATGTCATTAGCTGTCAAGTTAAACTTACTTGTAATTCCGTAAATGTAATTTAGTAGTTACAATAATTTGTAATAACATAACAAATTGCAACGCACCATGACCTCTGTTTCTCGTAATCAATCGACATTTATGAATTAATGCTATTAACTTAATTACGCTCTTATTATAGTGTTGCTGTAATTGGTCCGCCATTACGCGTTGACTTCTAGAAAATAATGGTTCTTAGTGTTTTATATGAGGTAAATCATTTTTAAGCTGATGATTTTGTTTCGATTAAAAAAATATAGAGAATAGAAGTGTTAAAGAATTTTGTAAAAATATTATTGTTTTAAATATTTTGGAGTCGATTGCAAAAATCAGAGACATTGTCATATTTGCGAAGTCTTTTTAAGATCAAGAGAGCAAACTGTGCTAGCGCAATTTTAGTACTCAAAGGAAGGAAATATTTAAGCTGTCGAAGTTTGTGTGTGTTAATAATATTATTATAGATTTATTAAAAATGTCTGGTGGTATAAATGATCACTTTATTCGGCACATAAGTATAATACTACTATGACAATGAATTGTAAATTTGAAGATCATCAAGAGGCGAGGATGAGATGTGTGAACTAGTTGTTGCATTTTCGAAAATCAACAATAGGAGAGGAGACAACATACCACCATTGTGGAATGCCAGCATTTATGTTTAACCAGTCTAAATAAGAATCCGAGACACGCACGCGATGTCGACGTTCAAACTACCAATCGATTACTGATGAAGATATGTATGGTCTATCCAAACACCATAGCATTAACTGCAAGAGAGAGCAGGAATTGCGAAAAATAAAGTGATAGGTACCTAATAAAAAGAGGGAAGGACTGCATGTTTGCTACTAACAAGGCTTTACATATTAAGTTTCTGGGGTTATTGTAATTACTTTAGCTTTAGCTATCGCTCGTAATCAGTGTATCTATCTATACTAATATAATAAAGCTGAAGAGTTTGTTTGTTTGATTGTTTGTTTGATTGTTTGAACGCGCTAATCTCAGGATCTACTGGTCCGATTTGAAAAATTCTTTCAGTGTTAGATAGCCCATTTATCGAGGAAGGCTATAGGCTATGTATCATCACGCTAAGACCAATAGGAGCGGAGTCCACGCCGACGAAGTCGCGCGCAGAAGCTAGTACCTTATATATGCTCAATGCTGAGAGAAAACAAGATATAAAAGTAACCGTGTTCTCGATGTGCTAGAACGTGCTTTGAGACCTCGTTGCAATAAAAATTAATTTGCTACAACGCATTTAATTATGTCTATTGTCTCATTTTACAAATTATAATAGTAATAAACTACGGTAATAATACTTTACGTAATATTAATTACCTTTTTTTAATTCAACATTCTATTATCATGTCAACGTTAATATTTATTTCTTTCTTTGGAAAAAAATATATTGCTGTATTATGTTTTTTAATATGTTTTTATATATTTTATACTGAGACTACAAAATGATTTAGACCTAAAAAGTATAACCTCTGTATAATTCTTTATTTTAATTCCTACGTAAAATTACAAACAAGGATATTTATAGTAATAGTTAAAATGCACGATTTTATTTTAATTTAATAACAAAGCCTGTTTCCGTAAGAAAACTTACATGAGATTACACAGTTGTATAAAATTAGGAAATAGAACTTTAAAAGAAAGAACGAAATTGAATTATAACTTCCTAGTAATTTTACTATACCATACATACATATATAATTTGATATGTTCGCTTATAAAATACGCGGAAACCCCCCGAAGGGTCAGCCTTCGTTGATGAACTAGGTACTTGGTGATATATCTTTGTCAAATGTTTACTACTTTAGTCAACTTGAAACTGAACTGTTGGTATATAGTTGCTATTACATTCTTAATATCAACTATGTTACCGGGCTTCAACTACAAGTATAAATAATTGATTTGTTGTCTTACATCGAGCAATATTCTACAATAAAATTAAAACAAAATAAAATAAGTGTTGCAATATATTGTAATAAAGTAATCTAGAAATATTAATTAAAATTAAATAAATAAATAGGCAAATTATGTAAACAATTAAACAAATAAGAACAATGTAAAAAAATAACTATAAACTATTAATAAACAAACTCACGGTAAACAATGCCCATTTTCGTCAGTCTCGCTCTAATGGTACTGGCTTAATGAATGAATTACGTTTCATTCACAAGTAAAAACTATAATAACACCGCTTATAGATAATGCAATGGATTTTATCTCTTCTATTATTAACCCGCGACATCGCCCGCGAAATTTGGCTATTTTAGTTTAAATTAAAATTTACATATTTCGAAAATGTTTTTTATTATCATATGAAAATTTTCGATCCAGCGGGATTCGAACCCGCACCTCCCGACAATCCGTGTCCGGTGCTCTATTTCCGAATTTCCTCATGTGTGGGTAACACAAAAATAAAAATAATACGAATTATACATATTTCTTTAATTTTTAGCGATTCAATTTTTATTTTTTGAAAAATATCTGTAGTTGAGTTATAGTATACTTCAATCTTATAATATCAGTTATCGTCAAGATAAAAATTTGATTTAAAGGTTCTATACTAATAAAGCTGAAGAGTTTGTTTGTTTGTTTGTTAGTTTGAACGAGCTAATCTCAGAAAGGACTAGTCCTATTTAAAACATTACTTTATTGTTAGATAGCCCATTTATCGAGGAAGGTTATAGGCTATATAGCATCACGCTAAGACCAATAGGAACGGAACACCTATGGAGAATGTTTCAAAATCAAAATCAGTTTACCATTAACAGTTAGGTAAAGTTTCGCAAAATTATGTATGGACAGAATTGTTCCTATTCCACGCGGACGAAGTCGCGAGCAGAAGCAAGTTACTTATAGTTTAATAATTTACATTATACCATTTCAAGTGGTTAAATTTAAAAAAAAATAGTTCGCATCATATGTTTAGAGCGTTTTCGTGGTAAATAAGGATTTTTCGCAAAAAGAAAATATGTACAAAACCATTCTTTTATATGGAGAACGAGGCCAACATGAAACAAATAGTTACATGTAAATATGAATGTTACCGACAGACACCCCAAGTTTCTTTATTTAGGTATGTGGTTGCTTTTATCAAAATCCATGTATAAGCATATAATTTATTTTAATGATAAGAGTTTATAATTCCTTATCTCCGATAATTGAACGGACGAGTAAAGCGATTTGTAATTATATGATAATAAATAATAATTAATGAGTAATAGTCTGAAATAGTTTTTATTGTTTTGTTTCTTTTTAATCATGATAAATCTAAAAAAAAAATAGTGCAAATTTATCACTGAACATGTGGTGAGTTCCTTGAAATATCTTTTACTAGCGACCCGCCCCGGCTTCGCACGGGTGCAATGATGACATTTTTAAATGACAGGATCTTTACGTAATATTCCGACGTGGCGGCTGAGGTACTACTCTTACAACACGTAATATTACGGCGATGGCGGTTAAAGGGTTAAATGTTTCGCTGTTAATTACTTCTAACGACGATATCTGAAAACCTATTCATCTGATTGATATAGTGTAAAGGGCAATTTTAATCTGCATTAAATTCCTAAGCTAAATAAAATATTTGTTTGGATAAGGATTAATACTGAACTAAAGAAAATAGCTTGGAAAATAACGTAATGTTTTTAATTAAAAATTTGAACATAAAAGTGGTTATTGTAAGTCAACCGTAAGAGATAGAGATATGCTATCGCGGACTTTTTTGTAGCATTTTTATAGATTTAGAATTCGCTAGTACATTACTCCACTGTATCTTTGCTAGTTTACGCGGCGTTTGCGTGGAAAGCTCCCAGTTGGCCCGATTTTGTGCGACTTCTTCAACATTTATCGCCGTATTTCTGCTAATTTACATAAAACTATACTAAATTATATACATAAACCTTCCTCTGAACCACTCTATCTTTAAAAAAAAACCGCATTAAAATCCGTTGCGTAGTTTTAAAGATCTAAGCATACATAGGGACATAGGGACATAGGGACAGAGAAAGCGACTTTGTTTTATACTATGCAGTGATTTAATCGGAATTGAATAAAGGAAAAGTATTAATTTATTGTGGGTTATATACATAAAGGTGTTTTATAGATAAGATATTAAGATCGTGGTGAATTGTGAACCATACATATATCTACCCTTATTTGAAGGTTTCTTACAGAATAAGATATTGATCTATATTTAGTGAACTCTTATAGTTACAGTTATCTTGACCCAAAATAGCTGGCGGAAATATGTCTAAATGTAGATATAGATATAAGTTTATATACTCAAAGTCTCGATCTGAGTCATAATTAAAAAAGTCGTATTTGTTATTCAGCTGGAATTTTAAAGTAACTTTTATTCCTTAAGATATTAATAAAGTAAGTATTCCATTAGTTATTTTACGTTACTATCTGCAGCAGATGTCTCCTTAAAACAAAGTGCTTCAGTGGATTATATTGGTACAGTAAATATACATTACAAAGGATGGTATATTATCTATCCACCCACCCAGCAGCCTTTGATAGTCCACTGCTGGACATAGGCCTAATGTTAGCCATTCGGCCGGTCCTACGCCCTTCGAATCTTCGTCGTCAGTCCAACTGGTTTTAGGGTGGCCTGAGCAACTTTTGACGAGACGTGGTCGCCTTTCGAGAGCCTTACTTCCGCCATCGGTTGACAGTTCTCCTTGCGATATGGCCTGCCCATTGACACTTTAACTTGCAGTTTTTTGTATATTACAGCTTCATTATAAGTGAAGGTGTATGCGTAAATACAATGAAGTATGTCATAAAAAATTCCTCGCACTTGCGACTAAAATAAAGCTTAAATTGTTTAATTATTATCTAGTGATTACAAATAAATATATCTGTATTAATTGAAATCCAATTAATAATAATCATGTAAAAATTGAGCAAGATTGATAACGATAAGGATGTAAATATTTAAGTATTTTATTTATTCAATAATATCAGTCTTTGAGTTTTTTTGCATTGGCTAAATACTTTTTATCTCAGTTTTAAATCATTTTAAATTTATATGGTTATCGCTTTAGACTTATCGATGTATTTTATAATTGAATGAGATATATAACGCAGAATTTGTTATATAATGTGTTTATTAAATAAGTAAAACTTAATAAAAAATTGATAAATAAATGTAATCTGAACGAATTTGGAACATCGTAAATCTATCATTTTTATATGAGTATATTTTAATGACATCATTGTATTGTATTATTGTACAATTGACTTGACTTGTATAAATAAGTTCAATACTCAATAGTTGTACAAATAAGTTCAATTTTCCTTATACATAATGATCTGAATTATTATGATTATAATTATGTTGGAACTAGAATCGAGTGTTTCATGAATCGTCAATGAATCACGTGTAAATAAAGACGTGACTAATTAAATAATATTAATGTATGTTTATGTAAAACTTGGTGAATCACGTTCCATTGACGAGATATATAATTAGTCAAAATAACCACAAACCAAACATTAAAATTTCTAAGTTGGGAGGTTTTGGAATATATTTTTTTTAGATGTCGAGCATAATAATTAATAGTCATGGAGAAAGAAAGAGACAAAAAGAGGGATAAAGAGAGAGAGATATATGGAATAATACAGAGATAGAGGAGTTAGAGAGGGAAGGAGAGAGAGGAGTCAGGTGATTTAAAAAAAGAGGAGATAGAAGTAAAAGAGGAAGAAATAGACAGAATGGGGGTAACTTACGATTTAGCCTGTAATATCGCACTTGTGGACATATGCCTCTTTTTCAATGTAGGAGAAGGATTGGAGCTTAATCCACTATGCTCCTCCAATGCGGGTTGTTGGATAGGGGGGATAACGTTCTCTAGTTTAATTCATCCCTATTCTTATCCAATAATACATTTTGTAGGTCTTGTGGAGCTCACTTCTTTAAATAATACAATAATGAATAAATTATAAAATTTTCCTGTTCTATTTATAGTTTATCACTTTAGTTAAGCTTCACTTGTATCGGTCAGGTGATTATAGATGATATAAATAATGTTTATTAACATGATAAGGTTAAGGTTTTGATAAACATTTTAATAGAATATTACTTTCGATATTTTGATAGTCTTTATATCTTAAATTTACTATCCGGAAACGATAAACCAAATCAACGCGTCATACTCATCGGCTACCAGTAGGGTTTAATATCGTGTCGAGGATTGGATTTACTCCTGTGTCCTGAATATATACATTACGAAAGCACAAATGCGCAGAACAACATTTGTATGCTCTTTAATATAAATTGTTGCCATGAGCATGATCGAACTCGCGACGGCCAGCATAACAACCAGTGATGTGACAGCTGTGCCAATACTTCGTCAAATGCAGTGACGTGAAACGTGAAAGAACGTGAAATTTCCAAACAAACAACACACAAACACCCTGCAATTTTAATGTCGTCTGGACATTTTTATTACGAGTCGCTTAATTTTTCAAAATTTAATCAGAATATACCGTTTGCCTTTCAAGATTATATTTTGATAATTTAAATTTACTTAGTATCAAAAAAAAATACACGTGATTTATGGGTACGGTGGGTGGATGGGTGGGGTGGAGAGGAGGTAGTGTAAATCCGCACCTCATATCACCCGAAAGTACCCGGAAGTACCCGGGGGTAAGGGGTAAAAAGTTGCTATTTTTAGCATGTGATTAATGGATAACCCTATGACAAATCTACAGCACCTATAATATATGAATATTCTGTATAGCATTATGTAATTAGTAACTATAGTTTTTGTTTAAACTTTAGGTCCGTAACCTTCTTCATGTAGGTATATAGTTGCATAATACTTACGTTTTTCACTCCGTTCGGATAGACACTGAATTCCTCCTCTGACTATTTTATTTATTTTCGAGTATTTTTTTGATTAACTTCCACTCCACTACACACAATTTTACTAAATACGCAAACAAACTGTGACACGTCTACAATCAAATGATGGAATATAGGCAATGACTTATTGTTTTTTTTTTTATCAGGCAATCCAACAGCGTTATGATATAATACAACATTATTTAAGTATGAATCCAAAATAGGATTACACTGATATGGTGATATGAATATTTTTTTAGCTATGTAGTATTTTGCTAATCAACTAAGATTACGCCAAATTGATGCTTTATTTTATATAACACATTGTCATTTTTTAATATGCACCTTGCAATGCAAGTAAATGTTCTGGTCGACATATGTATGTGCTTGTGACTGCCTGATGTTATGGACAAAAACAATGTAAAGGATTTTTTACACGAAATAGGTAACTACCAAAAAGTATATTTGGAAAAGTATGCGTAGTAGGGTAACTCCCTCTTTTGTACGTGTAACAATTGGGTTAAAATAACATAACGTTATTAAGAATTATTAAACCGCAAAAAGGTCCCTTTTCTCACAATTCAATTGTTATAATATAACTGAGGTAGGGCACAGCAGGAAATTTCCTGCTCAAAATAAGGAGCAGCCCGACTGGGGTAGTACCTCGACCTTACAGAAGACCACAGCTAAATAATACTGTTTTCAAGCAGTATTGTGTTCCTGTTGGTGAGTAAGGTGATCAGAGCTCCTGGGGGGATTGGGGATAGGGTCAGTAACGCGCTTGCGATACTTCTGGTGTTGCAGGCGTCTATAGGCTACGGTCTTACCATCATGTGAGCCGTACGCTTGTTTGCCAACCTAGTTACATAAAAAAAAAATAGTTTCCTTATTGATTACTAAATAATAGCAATGTTAATAAATATTTATTTTAGATAAAATATATTTATAACAGTGTCATTGTGTTAAAATAGTATAATAAATAATTTGTATATATAATAAAAAAGGTAAAAATAAGAAATACCAGATAATAATCTTTAAATAATGTAAGAATATAATATTTAAATTCCTAAAAATTAGTGTTCAACTCAGCTAATGTTGAGGTATTGAGTGAGCCATTTTTCAGTAAATATTCAATTTTAACAACACATAATAAGGAATTTGAAGAAACATTTCAACAGGTCTCAAGCGAGAATATATACATAAATAATGATATTTTAAAACAAATCAAAATTCGGCTAAAGACACGTTTCCAATCAAAAAATAGTTGGAAAAAAATAAATTTCAAACACAAATGAGCCGTCGTCGTATAATACAACAGAGTATAAAATTAACAAATCGCTATAATTTACATCGTAAATTATGCCTTAATAACACGACAAGTTATCTCGACCTAAGACATCTACTATGGGGTGTGATTTGCCACCGATTCAAGACTCGTAACACTTATGAACTGGAGATAAGATCTATATTAGCGAGAAACATTGTTTGGCGAGTGCAAAAATTGTTTTGCAGTGTTTGGTAATAAAACAAAGGGAATGATACGTGCAAGTTAATTACGGTCAGAACGTAATTAGGTCTAATCAAATAACGTAATCTTTTGTGACTTTTTGTGGTGTAAATTTTTATTGCGTTTCTTTACGAAGGTTGTAATGATCAATTTATTTGTAACGACACTTTGTTTGGAAGTTTTTTAGCTTTAAATTTATCAAAACGTATGTTTATACTTCAATTATTTTTATTACTTTTTTAAATTAAAGGATTATTAGTTTTTATTACTATAAACAACAATAATGTTACATGTTTTGTGTGTGATTATACTCATTGTTTTTATTTTTAATATAGACACTATAATTTATTAGTAAGAATACGTGTTTATTAATTTATCGATCATTGATGAAATAAGATCGGTTTGAAAACAACTGGAAGAATACTTATTATTTTTGTAAATTATAATACAATTGTTATGTAAAAAGAAAACAAACACATGAAAATCGTAATAACTTGAAACAGTTGTACAAGTATGAAATACCTAAATTAAGAAAAAACAAAAGGTTTTCAAAGTTACACGCAAGCAAAGCTTATAGTAAAAATATATATAAGCAAATAAAAAATTAAAAAGAGATTAATACTCATAATCTGTTTTTAATGTTATTATCTCACGTTACATAAAATTACGAACGAAACGCACCGGGAAACTTTCACAATGCAATTATAGATGTAGTCGATAACTTAATATCTGCGCTTGGATGTATAAATAAGTCCAACCCTAAAATACGATGTGGTGGCAGTCCGTAATTTTTTTTATTTTTTTATTTCTGCATTTGTTATTATGCGTTCATTTTAAATACTGGTTGTTAAACGACTTTATGTTTTTAAAATAAATTTTAAATGCTATTAAAAAAAGGTTCTATGTATATATAGTATATAATAACAAGTAAATATTTAACCAAATTTTGTACCACTTTTATTAATTAAGTACCTAATACAAATATATGTAGGTACTTAAATAACTCTATTTTTCAAAATATAAAAAATGCTTCATTGTTAGATTATTACAAAATTGTAATATAATTATTATTTATTACCTTCTATTCAATATATTATACAAATATTATACCTACTAAAAATTACCAAATATGTTCGTAGCTGTAGTGTGTTTAGTGTGTTTAGTGTTAGGTACTACACAGTAATGGGTTTATTGATGGTTTTATAAAAAAAATTAAGCTTATTTTAAATTTAAAAAAAAGAGCGGAAATATTTGATAATATTTTGGCATCAAAATACTTTCGAAGTGAAACATAGATAAATGAGTGCGATTGATATTTTACTGAGATTTTTATAAAAGAAATATACCTTTATTTCTTGAAAACACTATGTAAGGTACTTTTTATTATTACAATATGATTAAAATAGCTTAAGAGATATCTAAAGTACACCTTTTTATCATAAAACCAAATTTAAAAAAAAGTCTAGTGATTAAGTAAATCAGTAAATAAAAGATCTGTTCACATTTATTATATAATACTGTGTTCGTTAAAATGACGTCATAAAAATTTTACACCTTTCTAAAGCGTCACAATTCAAAGAAGTACGAGCACTGGACATAAAACAACGCATGGCATTATAATTTAAAATAAATTAATTTTGCCGCGCGTGAGTTGAACTAAACTGAAAAAAACAAAACAAATGGTACCTAATTGCGGACTGCGGCAGCGCAGGGTTGATTTTTATCTGACAAATAAGTTTTGCAATTGAAGTCGGCCATCACAATTTGTTTGTTGTAATTACTTACATGAAACTGTATTTGTTTGTTTGGATTTGTACTTTATTGTGTAGCAATTAGTTCACAGACTTTGTTACTTCGACGTTGTTTATGTAGGTACTAGTGTTTATCAGGATAAGTAATTTTTCTTATATTGTTTTAATACTCTTCAGCAAAGGAGTAATGAAAATATATTTTTGTAGTAAATTAACGTTGGAATACCAACACTTATAGTGTGTTAGAAGTGATATTTATTTATACTTTGTGTAGTATTTTTAGTCTTTTTTTAATATTTAGCAATTATCCTGGTCCGTTGATTGTGTGTCGGTTAGTGAAAATATCTTTCGAACGATGCAGGTTCTTCAAAGAATTGTCTCCAAATTGTCCAGAAATTGACAGACAGTAACCATCGGGCAGGACTTAAGGTAGTTTATTAACTGAGGTAGGGCACAGCAGGAAATTTCTTACTCAAAATATGGAGCAGCCCGACTGGGGTAGTACCGCGACCTTACAGAAGACCACAGCTAAATAATTGGTTTGGATTGGGGATAGGGTCGGCAACGCGCTTGCGACGCTTCTGGTGTTGCAGGCGTCTATAGGCTACGGTAGTCACTTACCATCAGGTGAGCCGTACGCTTGTTTGTCGACTTAGTAACATAAAAAAGAAGTTTGCTTGCTACGGATCTGGGTCAGTATAGTTATTATTTTGATTTCAGTTGTTATTAAAGTATTTGTATTTATATATCGTTATATTTAAGCAATATGTAGCGTTTGGTGTAAAAAAAATATATTCTTACAACGTGAAGGTTTTAATTCGTGCATTATTTATTTGATATTTTAGCGATATTATAATAAGTTCTTATTAATAAGCTGACCCAGTGAACTTCGTACCGCCACATTTTTTTTGGTTATTATACGAGTATTATTATTATTTTGTTTTGTTTTCACAATAATATAAGCAAAAAAGCTGATGCATGTCATGTGCAATTGTGGGCATTTGATGATGTCGTTTGGAGGTTATGCGAGAACATACCTTTCAGCGATTCATTTTTACTTATGCATAAATAATTATAGACATAGTGATTTAAACCATTGAGAACAAAATTACATAGTTAAAAGGGAGCTAATATTAGGTACCATGATCGAGATATTTGTCTTTTTACTGGTTATTATGAGAGCAATTTATCTTATTTATTACTTAAGATGTAAAGAGTCTTACTACACGAGCAGAGATGCGCTCAAGCGCTAGATCGTAAATAAAACGATGATTTAGCAATTGTGATATCCCGTCCTCGATATCAACGTTATAGGGTAAAAAGCAGTCTTGCTCTAAGAAAAAGCTGACGTATAACATATTAATTCATGATCGTTTCTTGATTATACTATAAATTTTCTAAGAAATTCAATTATTTTTTAGTACTCACGGTTCTTGTAGAGATGATTATCTTTTATGCATTTTCATACAAAAAGTGAACATTTATACTTGAGCTGTAAATTATCTTGTAAAGTTGAACTGAATTCAATATGGTTTATATGTTACTTGTAATTATATTTTATAAGCTTGTATGTTAAAGGCAATTAACTTTTTACGTTGGTATCACCTTTACTACAGCGAAATATTGGAACGCCTGTTCATCGAATAAATATTATACATAATTAAGCACTATAAAAATGCACATTACTATGCAACTTTCTTATTTTTTTGCGTTTACGTCTTTACGTTTATAAGTATTTAATGCGTTTGAATACAAATAAAATAAGTACTAGTTTGTTTGCATGTTTATTTATTACGTGTTAACGGTAGAAAATATTGTATTAATAAAATATATATATATTTAGTTCCTTCTCCTACATGGGGAAGAGGCCTATGCCCAACAGTGGGATGTTACAGGGTGAATCGTAATATATATTTAAAGCTTGTTTTTTGATAAATGCTATAGGCCAACACCACGCAGTTGTCGACTCCTAGTAGCGTAGCAATATGGGTCCGTCAAGCGTTGAATCATAATTAAAAGTTTCTTTTCTTGCACTATAGATCACAAAGGTGGGAAATAAGATTACAGACCGCCTTAAAGTAATTGGGTACCGTACCTTGTAGACGCTTGCAACAATAGAAGCATTGCAGGCACATTGCCGACCCTACCCTCTAGGCTCCTCCTTAGATCGATCTACTCGTACCTAACTCACTACAGGAATATAACTTGTGAGTATTCCTAATTAGTTATGATCGTCTTTAAGGTTGAGGTACTACCCTAGTCGGCTTGCTTCAAATTTTGAACAATATATTTCCTGCTATGTCCTACCTCAATAAAACACAACTAAGATACAACTTTCCGAATTAACTTCGTGTTTTATACAACTTTTGTTTCGAATTCAATACATGTAAAATGGCAATTAACATTTAGTTTTTGAGTATAATTTTTTTCAAAGAGAACTTAAAGTATTTTTAACATACTTCGGTAATGTCTGAGAAACTTAACTATGTTTTATTCATCCGCTACGAAAATACTTCGAGCCAGTAACACTGTAGCAGCTAGTGAGAAATAAAATTATTTAATGACATAATATAGTGAGTACCTAAGTACGCAATCAGTTACGACGATGGATTTACCGCTGACGTATAGAACAGTAATAATGAAGTAGAAAATATATATTTTTATATAAACATATTGTGGTTTATCGATAACAGCTAGGAACATTTCATTTAATTCATAGTTAAATATGTCTCTGAAGTATATTATTGAAACATAATGACATAATAATTAATAAATATGTTGCAATACTTTTTATAGTTAACATTTTAAGATACCGCTGACTTAGCTTTGAATGGTAGGGACTTCTTTTACAGCAAACACAGGTAAAAACACAATTATAATATGTATTTTTTTATATGAACAGTACGGAAAACAAGTACACAGCCCACGAGATGGTAAGCAGTTACCATTTTTACCACCATACGTTCCACTGTTTAAGCATCGCAAGCGCGTTCCCGAACAGCGATGGTGTGTTATTTAGTTGTGATCTTCAGTGAGGTTTACATACTTCCCAAGATGGGCTGCTTTAGATTCGAGCAGGGCAGCATTCTTTCTGTGCCCAACCTCAACAAAAACTTCTTTTGCGACTGAAGCTTTTTAAAAATCATCAATGTTTGTCTTGGTCCGGGCGTTGCTAATTTTGTTGTGTGTGTTTCCTGACCCTAGTTACAGGAGTATGCGGGCCGTTGAGTGTGTAGCGTTTATCATCCTGATTGACAAACGGTTAAAGTGATTTAATTGCAGGTTAAGTTTGTAAAACACCGGGTTTACATCCTGTTGAGAGCCGTTTAGTGTGAAGCGTTTATTTATTTACTTTATAAATATATATGATGAGCAATAATTCGTAGATTTATTTAATGACTATTAATATTAATGTGAAGTAGGTACTTTCCTGTTTTGTAGATTTAATGGAGTGGCAAAATATATATACCGATAACATTAATAAGCACTCAATATGTAATTATATAGTAGTAGAGCCTAACTGTAACCGTTTATGACTGCAGATCGTATGGTGGTTAGCTTCATGACCCTTTGATATTTTGGTAACAGATACCATGCTTTTTTCTCCGGGGCTTTGCGGTCCAGTATCACCACGAATCTTGATGATTTATGTATAAAATATATGAAATATATATCTAATTATTTAGTAAAGATTGTTAAATATTCATTACTTATTTATATGTTTAAGCATTTATAGATATTGTGGTGCTATTCTACTGAACTATTTAAGTTTTACTTTAAAAAGAAAAAACTATTTTTCTGAATTCGATTTAGTATTTTCAAAATTACTGGTTTAAATTATAATTGTATTTGTAAAACCTTCTACTCGTAGTAGGTACCTAATGTTGCATTATTAATACATATAATTTATATCAATCCATTTAATACGACACGTATAGTTACGTGCGAATGAACAATTATGTAAACTGTTGCATTTAATACATAACTTATAAGAAAATAAAACACTTGCAATTTTAATCAGACGTAACTTTCTCACGGGCGTTAGTAAGTAATTGTTGCTTTGACAAGAAAAATGGGTATCTTCTCAACTGGTTGGCGTTAAAAAGCTTACTCACACATTATTAAAATTGTTATTTTTTTCTTTATTTGGAGAATTTAAAAACAGCGCTATAGCTACGAAAGTATTTTACAATTTTATAAATAAAAAAAGGTTTTATATCATGTAACTATGGAATTTTTTTAATGTATATTTTAATTTGCTAGGAACAACTTTTTAATAAGTAATGAACGAGTAACATTTTGGTGATAATTATGTCACAAATCGAATTTTTTTTGTCCAAACATTATATATATAATACAACGATTTTGGTGTAATATCGAGGTCGAGGTCGCAGGTTAGGTTACCGCTCGGTTAAGATAATTATGTTGATACAAATATTAAAATATTTTTCTGGTCTGGATCCTTGTAGATTTTTTGCCGTGCTTTGAAAAGCACGTCAAATTAACGGTCATGATCATTATCATACAATCTTATAGTGGTTATTAATATTTATGGCAGGGAAAATAACCGCCAACTCGTAGTAGAGCACTACAGCTTGATAGTTTAAGCTTCCAACACATCTCCTATATATTGGAGAGGGCTTCGTTCATTTGTGGAAAGTTTATAGGATATATTTATACAGAAGGTATTTGTTTGTTCAAACAACTTAAATCATATATGCTATATATACGCTAAGGTTAATATGTTTGCTTCCCTTTTTAGAAAAAAAAAAACCTTACAATTACTCCACATAAATTATATATAATTTTATAGATAATTGCTTGCTCTACTGCTTCAACAACTACAAAATTAATTTCTTCTGTTTTTGTAAATTACTTAATTTTTAAAATTATTGACGGCTTTAATTTTGAAACAATGTCAACATGATTGACAGATTGATGACATAATTGTAATCCTCGATAAATTTTCAGTTTTGAAATGAATCATTGCGCTATAAAATGTATTTTTTTTTTATTTTCAACTTAGTAATAATTTTAAATGAAAATGTCTAGTAGTAGATTTAAAGTGTCTTAGTTTACGATTTATAAAGTGCTGTTTTAATGATAAATTATTGGATTATTTATGTTTGTGGACAAAAAGTACATACATTGTATATTCATTTTAAATTCATAATGTATAGGTATTTGAATTGTTTAAGCGATGTTGAAGTACTTAATAATTTTTTGTAGATTAAAAAAAAAGTAACGTTGTAAATCCTTAGAACTTTTAAAGTTTATGTATGATTTCTCAAATACCTGTAGAAGAAAATGGGTCACAAGCACATTTTCAGCCAGCTATTACCACTGCACTAACGTGTTGACAAAAATATTACATTAAACTTTTTTTATGGATTGAACCACTTAAAAAAAATTAGATTATAAATTTACATGGTTACCTTTATTGACTGAGTCTCATGAACAAGACATTCGTCGATAATGTCGAAATATCGAGCTCCGCAAAATGAAAATAAAAAAAAAACATGGTAAATATCTTGTTTTTAAGTAATTTTAGTAATTAAAAAACATGATTTAGTACGCTTATGAGTATGCATTACATTTTACTAGCTTCTGCGCGCGACTTCGTCGGCGTTTACTCAGCTCCTATTGGTCTTAGCGTGATGATACATAGCCTATAGCCTTCCTCGATAAATGGGCTATCTAACAGTGAAAGAATTTTTCAAATCGGCCCAGTAGTTCTAGAGATTACCGCGTTCAAACAAACAAACAAACAAACAAACAAACTCTTCAGCTTTATATATTATTAAATAGATATCTAAAAAGGTTAAATTAAAAATAAACTACAATTTGGTATGTATGAAGTAGTTAAGGCTATGATAGGCTACCTAGACAGGTCTGTTTAACCGTAGAAGGCGTGCGGAAACGTCAGTCAGTATAACAACACCTGCGGGTTTTAGGGTGACCTTCCTTCGTGATAATTTTTTATCTTAAGTTTTAATTTTTGTTTTGTTTTTATAGATAGTAACATTAACTACTGTATTCGCAATCTTAATTCAAAACTAACAACACATTTAAATAGTATTTTTTTTTAAAAATCCACCGCCTTTGCGAATGTTTTTTTTTTAAATTAAAGTTAAATGCTTTAGAAATATTTATTTTACTTTTCATATTAAAATGAAGAGTCTCAAAAATAAAACTGAATTACTAAAAAAAAATAGACGTTACCGATAATAAAGAAATTAAAACATCTTTTCATTCTGGTAATTTTTATCTGTTGATATTAATTTTACGTTAATTCTGTATAGATTGATTTAAGGCGACACCAAAACAACGGTTACTATTTCGCTTATAATAGACTAAAAATTAACTACATAACACAAGAATAATTCCTAAATATACACGCACACACACACAACACACAAACAAACTCATCCGTACAATTTTATACATCAATATTGAAAAAGAAATGGAATGCAAGGTCTTCTTATAACAATAAAGTTTCACTTTTGTTGACTTTCGCAATTGCAACCACACGGACGTGGCCTTCCATCGCGTATTATAATTAGTAATAATTATCGCTATTGTGATAATTACATCACTGCGTTATGATGTGAACACATGAGGTAGAAAAACGGGTATTTATCATCCTTAAGACACGGTGTTTAAAATGTAATGAGGCAATTAGACGATGTATTTTCATTGCCTTTAAGCTTAACGAAAGATGGAAAGGTTTATGTGTTGTTGGTAAAAAAAATTAAGATGATCGGAATAGTTTTGTACGAAAAGATAAAATGTGATTATATGTCGTTAAATGAAAATTACTATTACACATTGCCTTTGTAACGTTTGGTTTTCGAATAAATAATTGTTTTTATGATTTTATAATTATAATATGTCCTAATGAAGACAATTAATTTTACAATAAAAAATATGATCATTTAATTTATGAAATTTTAAATATTTTTTATTATTTTTATATTAAGTAATATCTTTGTATTACCGAAAGCGTGGTGACTCTTTCAACTATCATACGTCTACTTTCGCAACCATAAATTAACGAACACAGTCTTAAATTATCGGACATGGCCTTCCCGTGCGGGTTCTAATTGCAAACAAATATCGCCCTTCGAACATGCGTACTACGACCACATTAACGAATATGATCCTTATTACAAAACAATAAAAGTATAAATTAGAGTAAAGAAGAAGTGCGATCAACCTTACAAAGCGTAATTATACCATCGTAAGTACTTGTTTAAGGACATTAGAAGTGTTATGGTATAATTGACGCGTTAACTGTTTTGCCCTGACTTGACCTGTGCTGATATGTATACTCACACTGTTTTTGCTTTTTAATTAAATTAAATATTCACTTTTGTTATGAAAACATAAACGTAATATCGATACATACAAAAAAGGCTTGTCATGCTCGATTGAATTCTTTATTGTAAAAAGCATTGAAGTGATGTTAACGTTTTTAAATTGACATTTAAAATGTTTTATTATGTGTTTGAAATGTCATCTGTTTCTTAATTCAGTACATTATTGGAAACAGGATATCGTCAATTTGTATCGCATTGTAATGAACAATGTACCTATTTCTTTATTTTCTTCAAAAGTATAAGGTTTATTGTGTTCAACCAATTAAAATGTACACAAAATATATTTTTTAAAGTGAAATTACCTATAAACTAAAGTATGCTCATCTTACTTTACATATACAAAATTCTTTGTTTTTAATATTTTTAAGATTTTCGTTATACTATTAGTGGAATACATTATTTTTATTTTGAGAAACATTTATTTTAATTAAAATAAAATAGTACTTTACAATAAACAATGGTTTAAATTTTTTTTACTGTTTGTTTTCTTTATTACCTACTGTTCGATAAATATGTTCGGTATAGTTTCGGACTATTTAACATAATAGCAATAACTTAAAATTTTCAAAATAAAACAGTGTCATTTATACTTAGCAAATTGCAGTATGTATTTATTTCTACTTTAATCATTTTTTTATTCCATAAAACTGTACTACATTAATTTTATACCATACAATAAAAACCTAGTAATTTCGATACCTTTAACAGAATCGAACGTAATTAACAGGTTTTTCATGTAAATAGTGAACGAGTGATCTCCTTAAGGCTTATTAGATCTAGTCGAGATAAGCTTAATGGAGTAATACCAATCTATTCGCGTTAACGTTGGTTAATTCCGTATTTATAATCCGTTTTAATGTGTAGCGTGCTGTGTACTAATAATGGTGAGACTACTTATTGGGGCCCACTTGCTGTTTATAGTTATTAATTTTATATTTGCTGTTTTTCTATATAAAAATTGTAGTATGAGTACGAGTTCGAGAGTTTTTGTCTGAATGTATGAATATTATTTTTGTAATTTAATATATATACTTAGTTTTTTAAAGAACCAAATACCAATTACGTTAATTGAACTTAATTGCAAATAAAATTTCAGCAAAATCATTTATTGTTTTATGCTTAATATGTATCAACATTCCCTAAAATATAATTTAAAAGTCTTGATTATTCATAGAATTGTTAACCAAAAAAAAAAAAAAATTCAATAGCGTAAATGTTCATTAATAAATTATTTATTTTACAAAGAAATTACCTAAAAATATATACATGAACTCGTTTAATTAAATATAATCTATAATTTTAATTACGCTTCAACATAAGCTAAGGTAATTAAAGCATTGGACTTATTTTGATTGATTTCGTCCGTACATACTCAACTGTTATCGTAAGCCCGTCCGTCAGTGCCGGAGCTAATCGTATTAGCATTGCCGTTATTTATATTTTGCAGAACCTTAAACTGCTTATAAAACAAGAAACAGGTAACGAATGATAAATCCGACCTTCCAGTTTGAACTCGGCGCTAAGCTAAATAAAGCTATTTATATAATTAATGTCATTTTGGCATACTAACGCAATATTATTTATTAGTTTTATTTTTAAAATTAGAAATCTCATTAATGGAAATTAATACCGAAATTAATGGAATATAAACCGTCTCTAACCGTCTGATATTCTATTGGGCATATCAGGAGCATCGTGTCCTACAATGAGGTCCTCATATTTCTACTAAGACAACATCCAATAATCTGCAGACATAGATGGGTACCTACACTGTTTGTCTATTTAACGAAAAAGAAAACATATTTTTTTATTTTTTTTTTATACACAATACACACACGGTCGTCTGTTCCTAAAGTAAGCAATTTAATGCTTGTGTTATAGGTAACAGCTGACTGGTCTAGCTACATTTTTTTTTTCGATAAACATACTTATAAATAATACATATATAAATATATAAATAAATATGTATATAACACCCAGACTCAAGGTGGGAATCGATCCCACAACCCCCGGAACAGAAAGCAGGGTCACTACAAACTGCGCCAACGGGCTAGTCATCACATTGTCTGATTTTAAAACTCATACCTATCATATTATAAGCCTTGTCCAAAGCGTCTTGCATTCCTAGGCGCTTGATATTCCTAATTGCTCTGTGTTGAAATTATTGTGGAAATTAATGGCTACAATGTGTACTAATATAAGTGTGTGTCTAAAGAAAGCCATGTTCATATTTGAAAAGAAAAATGCTATAGTATTTAATAACATATTATACTCCATTTAATCCTCAAATATAGTAGTAAAAACTAAGTGGACGGTCAACTTTTTGGCAACTACATATATTTATTTTACGTACCGGTCTATTTATAAATTTAAATATTTCGACAATATTTTATTATTATACTCTTTGGACAATAACTCTCAGTCCAGTTACTATAATTGTTAGACAAAATGGAGTGAGATTAGATCTGATAAGAGTTAAATACATTTAAGTATGTATATAAAAACATGGACAAATATGTTGTACCTACTACTTAGGAGTATTTATTTTTTAATTTCCTTTTTTATTTTGTTTTTATGATGAAAACTAACTTTTCGTCGCGGCTTCGACATCGTGGACTACATGATTTGGAATGTTCTGTTTTCTCCTGTTAAAATATGTCACTCAGTGATGACGCTGCACTCTACTGGTAACAAATTTTTAAAATCCGTCATAGCGAGTGGTGTTTTAAATTTATCCATCAGCAACAAAGAAAAAATCGTTTCGTTCATCTTTATAATTTATCATAAAGTACTGTTTATTATTAAGAAGTCATTTTTTTTTAAGTAACTAACTTCTTACTTTTTTTTTTTTTTTGTAATAAAATGTTTTAACGATTTTGTGCCATTCTAGTTAGTTTAAATATTAAATTGTTAATCGTGACAGTGTAACGGACAAACAGTTTCTTTTATATTTCTGTTAGTAAAATCGTTGATATACAATCTATAATTAAAAAATTATAAGATACTTGTATATTTCCTGTTATTATAGTCGTTGCGATAAACCAGTTTATAAGAAAAGTAGGCTTAAAGTGAACAAGATTACAGTGTTGTTGAATATTGATAAATTAAGTGCAATTATTTCATTATTACAATTTTATGCTCAGAAGATGTATTAGAACTAATTGACTTCCTTGTATCGACTTAGTCATGTTGAAAAACGGGACTAAGGCTAACGTATAAATGTTAATGTTGTTTGTATCATTAATCTATATGAATAAAAACAAATAGCTTGTTTCTAATAGACGCAAAACTCGCATTTCGGTTAAATATTTTTATTTTGCAACTTCCCAATACAAAGTAGTTTACTTAGCTGATACAAAATTCTTATTATGTTAAAATACGTTAACATTAGTTTCAATATTCTATTTATATCATAAAATAATTTTATTATAGATGCATCTTTTAAATTAGTGCACTGTTTAAAACTTACCGGTCTATTTTTATGTTTATATTTTGTAGCATAATAATGACAACGTAAAAAGTTCGATACACATAGGTACGAACTTTGTATGTAATAGTAAATATAGTAGGTAATAAAAAATAACAGATTGATAAAATTAAATACTTACTCAATCACTTATGGATAGGATAATGCATATAAGTATATAAAAAACTAGCTTCTGCGCGCGATTTCGGCGTGGACTCCGCTTCTATTGGTCTTAGCGTGATGATACATAGCCTATAGACTTCCTCGATAAATGGGCTATCTAACACTGAAAGAATTTTTCAAATCGGCCCAGTAGTTCCAAAGATTACCGCGTTCAAACAAACAAACAAACAAACAAACTCTTCAGCTTTATATATTAGTATAGACATAGAATATAGATTATACGAAAATAAATTTGCTCTTTCGTTTAAAATTAATTAATTTTGTCAGTCTTCAACGCAGTTATGTAAAAATACTCTACAACAAAATAAATAACAATCCTTTTTTAAGGAAAAAAATTACAGCCGATTTGAGAACCTTCTATAATTATTACTGAAGTCGAATACAAACATGGGATGTCTTCGAAACATTCAAATGTGAATACTATTGTAAATACTAGTACACTTGAAATAATTAGTAGGTATTCTGTAAAGCCATAATTTTTTATTACTCTATTTATTTTTAATTTAGGTTCTATGTACATATATAGTTTTTAATGGAGGCATATAATAAAAGAAATAGTAATAAAACTATTGATAAACATCAATATCGGTACTAAGCACGTAATACTCATTATTTGTCATGTTTATTGCCCATCACTAGTGTCTATTTCTGTGGTCTGTGTTAGTGTCATTGTGACACAAGAATGCGTGTCAGCGACAGGAGTATAAAGCTGTAGCAAACCGTATGTATTCGTTACTGAGTAACGGGTACGCCATCGAGTACCGAGTACCGAATCGGTACTCACGAATTCATTTCGGTACTCGCATCTTTCGTATGTTTCGTATGTTCGGGTTCGACAGGTTCAAAACGCTACACGAATCTATTTCGTTACTCGCATCATTCGTATGATCCGTATGTTTCGCATGCGGGTTCGAAACGTTAAACTAGTACGAATGTATTTCGTTACTCGCATCGCATTATCTGATGTATGTTAATATGTAATTATGTTTTAAAATTTGAAAACGTACGTTTACAAAGAGCGAAATAATTCTGAATTTCATTCTAAGAACAAAAATTTTTGTTGTTTAAATTTTGTTTAAAACATGTTTTATACATATTTTTATGTTTAATTTCATTCTAAGCAAATCTATTTTTATTTTGATTTATCGTTAAAATGTTATTTAAATATTATTGTCAATAAATAATTTTTGACTCCTAGGTATTTGTTGTTTTTTATTATAAACTAGCGACCCACCCCGGCTTCGCACGGGTGAAATGCTGATACTAAATATACTACAGAATGTCTTTATATACACGACGTTCACAGCTTTTTTAGACAATACAAACATGTTTACTTTAGAGGTTACTCTTGAATTAATTATGGTTTTAGTCTAACCCTATCAAAAAAAAATTGTCGCGCTGGCCCCTGCCCGCCTGGCCGGTATAAATAAAAAAATAAATAATAATATAATATTGAATATTGATATTGATTATAATCGATACCTACATAATGATTGCTATGTTATTGTGATGTAACATAAGCTCACGGTTAAAATTTTCAAAATAGTAAATCCATATTCCGTCAAGAGTTAAGTTCTACACTTTACCTATTAAATCAAATTAAATTTAGAATAACTTAAACACAAGTTTGGTTAAAAATACGGAATAGTGAAAAAAATTAAAAAATGCACCCTACGCAGCTTGGTGTGGTAAGTATGTTTTCTACAAAATATGTAATTACGAATGTTGCAACGCCTCGAGATCAAACCGTACGCATACGCAATACAACCTGATTCATTACTCAAACATATACGATGATACGACATACGAGTAATATAGCATGTTATGAGGTATCAGAAGTAACGAGTCCAGTAACGATACGAAAGTAACGAGTACTCATTGTCAAAGTAACGAATACATACGGGTACGCTTTATTTCGTTACTTTTACACCTCTACAGGAGTATGTCACTAAGATGTCACTCTTGTTTTCACTAGCTTTGACAGATGAAGAGTAATATGTCTATCACACATATAATCATATCATATATTATTGTAACTTTTATTATACCCCGTCCGGCGACTAAATAGCTTTTTGACAGCTCACGCCTATAAATTACAGTTTTTTTTTCGGAATAACTTACTAAAAATTTTACAGTAATGTCATACTTTATTGACGATTTGATTGATTGAGTGAAGTACCCTGTGCATAACAAACAACCACAGACTATGAAACAGTTCTTGAAATAATAAATCGATAATAAATCGTTCATATGATAAAAATAATTTTACGTCATGTGATTATTTTTTCTATAAATTTAATACAAAAAAGGAAATAAAAATAGTATCTATGACCCCAAGATTGATTACTTGCAAGGAATTAAGTCGAAATCTTGAAATTTAATTGCAAACCAAGAATAAAGAACAATAACTCTATTAATTCATTTATTTATTATTTATATATTTCATTTATAATTAAAAAAACTAATAAACGCATAAATAAATAATATTTTTAAACTAAATGTATTTAATTAAATCGATTGAAAGTTCTTCTTAAATAAAATCGATTATTATTTCGAATCGAATAAATAACGTGTGAGGCAGTCACTAATGTCAAAATTTCTTGAAGTGTCAAAAAGATCATTAGTCGCCGGACGGGGTATAGCAAATACACAAACGATTTTTCAGCTTAAAATTTTGTTAATTGTAAAAAAGAAATGACTTAATATTAAAATCTGAATCTGTACCAGGGCCGAACCGTGAGGTCAGGGGGCTCTAGGCTACTACTAATAATAAGGGGCCCTGGGCTAATAAGTAATTAAGGGCCCACCTTTGACCACGATCAAGATGAATGTGTAATGGCAGCCGAACATTTTAACTGTCAGATAAATTCAAGTGTAAATAAAGAATAAAGAATTTAATAAACTTATTGATTCTTTCGCATTATCGTCTATTTTTGACTTTGAATTGACTTAGTTGGGGCTAGCTTACCCTTGAATCCACGGGGCCCTGGGCTGAAGCCCAAAAAGCCATATGGTAGATCCGGCCCTGATCTGTACCTAACATGAATATAATTAATAATAAAAATAAGTGCCATATATAGCTAGAGCATTGTTATTAAGCTTATACAGTAAGAAATAATTCTTAATTTACATGCTGAGTATAATAATAATTACCTTCAACATACAAAGAAAAGTAGTAGCAAGTTATCCAAACAGAAAAAAACTTACTTCTCTCTAAGTTAGATAAAAACCTCTGTATTTAACCAATAAATTATTTCCTTATTACTGTTAAAGCTATCGATACTTACACGCATAAAGACCTTAAAAAAATAATATTATAAAAGCCCAAGAAAGGCGTATCTTCGATACGATCCGTGAAGATTTACGCAATATTAACTTTCATATCTCCTTACCTTATTGACACAGAAATAAGCTTTAAAATAATAAGAATAAGGCGAAAAAAATATTTTTTAAGTCAGCGATGGGATTTGTCAGTCGGTAAAGTATAATGAAGATTCTGATCCGATGGTTTGTTTTGACGGAATTCAATTAATGCCTTTACGGTCGAATAAGCGGATTATTCGGTATGAATCGAGAAATTGCGGATTGTTTTAGAATCATCGATTTGAAACGCCGGGGATTTTAAGGGACTTGGAAATTTTTAGATTATATTTGATTTACGTTTGTTAATTATTTTTATCTGGGCAAGAGTGATTTGATTGCCTTGTCCGCTGAAATGTTCAGTTGTGTGTGATTTTATGTAGTGTTTCGTGTATTACTAAGATGTTTTAAAAGCACTACATACTAGAAAAAATATACCTTTATCTATACTAATATATAAAGCTGAAGAGTTTGTTTGTTTGTTTGTTTGTTTGTTTGTTTGAACACGGTAATCTCTGGAACTACTGGGCCGATTTGAAAAATTCTTTCACTGTTAGATAGCCCATTTATCGAGGAAGGCTATAGGCTAAGTATCATCACGCTAAGACCAATAGGAGCGGAATCCACGCCGACGAAGTCGCGTGCAGAAGCTAGTATATAATAATTACTTTTATATGACATAAAGATGACCGTTCGTCTGATTATATGTGGTTACCGTGGTCTATGGACGTTTGCAATACCAGAAGCACCACAAGCGCGTTGCCGACAACACCTCATTGTCAACACAGCGCATCCTCGGACGCTCTAGATACCTTTTTCACCACATGAACACAAACTTTCTTATAACATAGCAGAGAATATCTTAAACGAAATTTTTAGAAGCCCGACTAAAAAAGTACCTCAACCTTACAGCAGATCACAGCCAAACAATAATGAGCTTGAACAGCTGGGGATCGGCTGCATTAACATTGATGATTAAGTCGGCAAGTCACTAGTGATGCTTACCTTGCTGCAGGCGTCTATAGGTTACGGTAACTGCGTACTATCAGTCAGACCACTTGCTTTTTTTCGTCTAATGGTATAAAATATATTTTTTTATGTAACTAGGTCGACAAACAAGCGTACGGCTCACCTGATGGTAAGACCGTAGTCTATAGACGCCTGCAACACCAGAAGCATCGCAAGCGTAATCAAAGCGCATCGTAAGCGTTGCCGACTCTATCCCCAATCAGCCCAGGAGCTCTGGTCACCTTACTCAGTGAGTAACAGGAACACAAGACTGCTTGAAAGCAGTATTATTCAGCTGTGGTCTTCTGTAAGGTCGAGGTACTACCCCAGTCGGGCTGCTCCATATTTTGAGCAGGAAATTTCCTGCTGTGCCCTACCTCAGTTGAAAAATGCAACCTTTGCAATCATTTTAATAGGTAGCTGTTATGACGGACAGTGACGTGAGCGCACAATTGGGTGTTATTAATTAACATATTTATGTCCTCACGCGTAATTGCTGGTATTTATTAAATTACATTTTAATACAACTTAATTGAAACCGGTGCAGTAATTTACCGACCTCCGTAATTACCGACTCGTGTAATGCAACAGATTATGAGAAATGTTCTCTTAAAGGCTGCTTTTTATCTTTAAGTTTATGTATGTGTGTGTTTGAGCGCGTATGTGTCAATAGAATTGGGTTGTGTAGCGTAATTTTGTAAAATTTTTGTGTGATCTTTTTAATGTCTAATTTTTTTTGTGATTTTATAAAATTTTGTGTGAATCTAAAACACTACGTACATTTTGAATCTATTTTGTAACTCGAGAGACGGATCGTTATATTTCATAATTATTTATGTTTAATGTTTTAGGAGAAATAATTAATAAATCTGTTTACTATTATTGGAGTTACTCGTTTAAAAAATCAGTATAGTCTACCAAAAGGGCAGCAGAAAGTTTTAACTTTACATACATAAAGTTAAAATGGTATATCTAATATTAGTTTCATATAAAATAAAACATATTATCTACTCACATACTTAAAGTGCAGTCATTAGTCATGAATCCCTAAACACTACATACTACTACATAGAATAAGCTAAAACACTACATACTGTATAACTTGGAAACACACACACACACACACACACACACACACACACACACACACACAGCACAAATTACTTTAATTATTTATTTTACAAAATAACTGCTGACATTCAAGGGAAGCTTGTTTTTTAAGCCACGTGCGAACTGTGCGTTCTCCGGGTCGGGTACGCATACGTTTAAACACGCTGATCAAACTTCTTTGTGAGCATAATTTTGTACACAGTATATTTGTACGTGTGATCAACTACGGACTATGTGTAACTCTTTTCTTCCGCGTGTAATGATCTTTTCGTACTTGTAGCTACTCATATTTAGAATGCATGTTTATACTCCAAGACAATGTCTCAGTAAAATGACATTTCTGGGTCGAAATATATACAAAACAAATAAAAATATCCTTCTCCTACATGGAGTAAAAGGCCTATGCCCAGCAGTGGGATGTTACAGGCTGAATCGTGAAATAAAAATACTTATTTGTATTTACGTAACTTCTATTTGACGTGAAAATTTTATGTATGGTCAATAATGTTTTCCATAAGTGGATACCGAATCCGGAATCTTCAGAGTGACAGTCTTTTGATACTGAAGTAATGAGTCGTCAAATATGCTCGTGTTCAATGTAACACTGCAGATACTCTGCAACGTAATTCCGTAATAATAACTATATATACTATAATTTACTTAGTCTTTTTTTATTACAAAGGTGGTGTACGGTCTGCCTGGTGGTAAGCAAATAGCTTATTAAGGGCGCCTTCAAAATTGACAGCAGCGCGGCGCCTTCAAATTTGTCGCGCGGCATCCGCGCGTTGTTATTTACATAGATTTACAAAGTCGCGCGGCAGCAGCGCTGCGGCCGCGCTGCCGCCGCGCGACAAATTTGAAGGCGCCCTTTACGTTAGGCATACCAGAAGCATTGCAAGAACGTTGCCGACCCTTGACAAACATTATTGCTATAGCATTGAGGTTCGCAAGGTAAATATTTCTTGACCAAGCGTGTTCTAGAACGTGCAGTCCGTACACGGCTTTAAGGTGCTAATACGAAGCAGGCGTTCGCGAAAGAATCCGCTAACAATTAACTCAATCAATTATAATGGAAGAGGAAATTACTCGTTTCCGCGGACGCTCCGATTGAAGACGCGGAATAGGACATAGTCCATGACACAGAATAATGCGGTGATAATATTCTATCGCAGCTATCTCATAATATTTTTTCAGTTATTACCTATACTTTTTCGTTCATTTTGAAACAAAATTATCAAAAATGTATTCTTTTATCGATGACAGTAACTTATATTAATACTTTACCATTTCTGTTTCTTTATTAATAGGCTAATAGGTAGGGATCCCTAGTACATTTTTTTCACCTGATTAGTATCAAGCTAATTTTTCGGGAGTAGCTACATTTTGATGAGACGAACAAAAAATTCCTCTACGAAAACTCTTGATTGTGGTAGCTAACAGAGATAGCAGGGGGTAGAGCAGCAGTGAGCATAGGGCCGGGATAACGTACCACGCAATTTATAGGACAATATTAGGTACTATTAAATTATATAGATATTGACTAACTAAAAGAAGAAAAAAAAAATCAGAAAAAAAAAACTAATTTTTGATTCTGTATTCGTAGAGAAATTTTTTGTTCGTCTCGTCAAAATGAAGCTACTCCCGGAAAATTAGCTTGATACTAATCAGGTGAAAAAAATTTACTAGGGATCCCTACCTATAAGTTAATCTTTTTAAATATTACCAAACGTTTCAGGAAGCACGTAGAGCTAGCAAAATTTGTATGACTATACAGGGTGTGTCGTAAATCGTGGATAATCCGTTAACTGGGGGTAGCCCTGATGTCGACCTCCAAGAAAATGTACTTTTTATTTCAGGGTTGTCAACACTGTGAAAATTGTGAATATTTACAATACAATACAATACAATACAAATACTCTTTATTGTACACTAAGAAAGCAAAATTTTACATCAAATAGAAAATATAAACATATAGTACAAAAGGCGGTCTTATCGCTAAAAGAGCGATCTCTTCCAGACAACCTCTAGCATGAAAAGGACATGACAAAGAATTAGACGGCATGGGAGTGTACATACATATATATATACATATACACATACACGTAAATATACATACATATACATATTAAATATACATATTATATATATAAACTCAAATATATATACATATAAATATAATATATAATATACAAATATACATACGACAGAAGAGAGGAAGAAATGGCTAGTCATTGTCAATAATATACATTAGCAGTAAATGATTTTATAATGATTTTAAATAGTGGTTCTTTAAGTGACTCTTAAAAGTATCTAGTGATTGTGCACGCCTTATATATATAGGTAAAGCGTTCCACAACCGGACAGCTTGCACCGAAAAAGAGTTGGTATAAAAAGAAGAAGCATGAGAAGGAATTTTAAGCATAAGATTACTATCCGATCGAAGAGACCGGTCGTGACTATTTGATAGTAACTCAAAGCGCTCTTTTAAATAGCAAGGTGTCTTTGGATTAAACAGTAAGCAGTAGAGAAGCGATAGGATGTGAGTATTCCGGCGAAGTCGAATAGGGAGCCACCCGAGATTTTTGCGAAACTCAGAAATATGGTCATATTTTCTAAGTCCAAATATGAACCGAATAGAAAGGTTTTGAATACGCTCGAGTTTATTTAATTGATCTTCCCTGAGATCGAGGTAACAGGTGTCGGCATAGTCGAGAATAGGTAGAAGGATGGATTGTGCCAACGCAATCTTGGTGGGAATTGGCAAAAGATTTCGTAACCTACGAATGGAACAAATAGCAGAAAACATTTTACGACTTACTTCCATAATCTGTGTATTCCAGGACATGTTTTGGTCAAAAATAATACCTAAATTTTTTACTTCTGAACTATAAGGAATAACGTTGTTGTTAAATATAACTGACGGCAAAAGAGAGTGATTCAAACGGCTTATCAAATGCTGGCTGCCAATAATAATAGCTTGACTTTTCACAGGATTTACTTTTAGACCAAATGAGTTACTCCAATTAACAATTTCACTTAGGTCGGAGTTAATTGAGTTAATTGTGTGGTGAATATCATCTAACTTAGAATGCGCATAAATCTGTAGATCGTCGGCATACAAGTGGTAGAGAGAAGTAATACGGGAAGTTATATTATTAATAAAAGCTGAAAAAAGCAGAGGCGATAGAACGCCTCCTTGAGGTACACCGGCATTGACAGTCAGCCAGTCAGAATATGAGTCCTGAACTCGTACCCGCTGACGGCGACCGTGTAAATAACTATGAAACCAGCCAATTACCGATGGAGATATGTTAAGGGAATTAAGAACCGCCAGGAGAATGTCAAAGTCTACCGTGTTGAAAGCGTTACTAAAGTCTAGTAGCGTCAAAACAGTAACCTTCCGGTCGTCCATAGCCTGTCTGATGTCATCAGTAATCTTGACCAAAGCAGTAGT
Organism: Melitaea athalia; assembly: GCA_905220545.2. Taxonomy (NCBI): domain Eukaryota; kingdom Metazoa; phylum Arthropoda; class Insecta; order Lepidoptera; family Nymphalidae; genus Melitaea; species Melitaea athalia. Next base: position 5,392,872 of record HG992179.1, read on the forward strand.
CGTACTATGACCCGCTCTGAAGCCAGATTGAAAGGGGTTTAGAAGGTTGTTAGAACAAAGGAAACGCTCAAGTTGATGATATAAAATTCGTTCCAAAACTTTAGAGAGGAAAGGGACAATGGAAATAGGACGGTAATCATTGTATGAAGAGGGATTTCTTTTTTTTGGGAGTGGGATTATTTGGGCATCTTTCCAGGAAGAAGGAAAAGTCATAGTCGTAATTGAGTTATTGAAAATGGATGTTAAGACAGGAGCAACATAATCAATAACAGGGATTATCATTTTCCGGCTAATGCTATCAGAACCAACAGCATCAGACTTAATGGCTAAAATATTCCTCTTAACATCACATTCGGTTAATTGGCAAAAAGAAAATGGGGAAAAAGTGGGAGTTACATTGGCAGAAAGATGAGAAATGGTATTTGACTTGATTGCATTATCAATAGCATCTGAAGAGGAGAAGTGACTATTTAGTACATTTAGGTCAATATTATTTGAATTTATGTTCTGATTGAGTACTTTGCCAACTCCGAGTGTTTTTAAGAATTTCCAAACTCTAGAGGTATTGCAGTCTTCTGATACGGATTTGTGAATATGCCGTCGATGTGTATCTCTACACAGCTTGTTGCAACGATTCCGGATTATTTTGTAACGGGATCTGTTTTCATCCGTTGGATTTGACCTGTATTTTGCTTTTGCTAAATTTTTTCTCTCTTGTAATGTTTTGATTTCTGTAGTAATCCAGGGTGCAGGGAGATGTTTTATGCGAATCCGTCTAATTGGAGCATGAATGTCATACAGCTGAATGAGCAAGGAGTTAAAGATATCGATTTGCTCATTAGCTGACCTACCATCTACAGCCCCCAACCAGTCGATTTTATTAGCATCTTCCCGTAAGAGATCCAGATTCATTCCACCAAAATTGCGCTGCAGAAGAATTCTCGCTTTTGGCTTAGGAGGTTTAATTTTATATGAGAGGAAAAGAAGATCGTGATAGGAGAAAGCAAGTGCCGGACATTGTCCATGTTTCACAACATGATCAATAGATGAAACAATAATTAAATCCAGCAAGGAGGGAGCACAGTTTGGAAAGCAGTGAGTTGCAGTAAGAGGGAGAATATTTAAATTAGATCCATTAATAGCTGAGGTCAAACGCATTGATCGAACATCCTTTTTGAGTAGACAAGTATTGAAGTCACCCATTATAACAGTGTGCCTGTATGTAGGAGTTAAATTGTCCAACAAATTTTCAAAGGATTGAAAGTAGTCAACGGTTTTTGAAGGACTATAGTATACGCCTAAAAGCACTTTTGTGCAAGAGAGGGTAACCTCAACAAAAAGGTGCTCTGGGTCACAATCATTACGATTTTGAGAAAAACTTATAATGGAAAAAGGAATATGAGATCTGAGGTAGATGGCGACACCGCCGCCTGGCCTCCTGGTACGATCGTTCCGAATTAAGTGGTATCCCGGGAGAGAGTAGGAGATTGAGGGTAAGCAAGGTTTAAGCCAAGTCTCTGATACAAGAATAGCGTGTAAATGCTTATTTTGAAAAGAAGATAACAAGTCAGGAAAATGTGCTGGAATACTCTGAGCATTAATGTGAATAATATTTAAATTATTCCTAACGTCATTAAAATATGAGTCTAGCGAATCAGTCAGAGAAGGGGGAATGCTGTGAAAGCTACTGTCACTGTTGAATTCGGAGGATGAAATGGAATGAAATGAGTCATTTGAGCTGTCGTATAGTGCCATGTTATATAATAATAAAATATAATATTAATAATATAAAATAATTATAAATAATAATAATAAATTAAAAAATATAATTAATTAAAACTAGATAGATAAATAAGTAATATAATAGAATAAATAATAATTATTAAATTTTTTGTCATCAAAAATTACTTATATCATATCCTTTTACCCGCCAGCTTTAAGAAAAAAAAAATCTAAATAAAAAATAAATAAATATATATTAAATATATAATATAATATATTTTTGTGTTTTTTCAAAAAATTCCTACCGCGACTAGTAATTTGGTCATAATTTTTACAAATTAAGGTATTTTAATGTAATTTTTATTTTATTTTACTCGGCAATACTTGTACTATCTAACGAAATTACTATTTTAGGCATAATTTATTCTAAACTTATGAAAATTAGCGTTAGAAGTTTTTTTTATTTTTATTTGTAACTTTTTGTCAATATTTAACCATTGATTGTGAAAAAAAAATGTATGGCACTAGAATTGCCCAGTATTTAAAAAGAATGCTTAGTTTGTGTAGTTTCTAAAAAAGTATAACAATTAGTGCTTGACAAGCAAAATTATTTTGTAGGAGCGAAAGAACTTATCACGGTCGGTAAGTTCGTTTTGTATCATTAGCATTTGTGTCACTTAAATGTTAGGATAAAGAAAAAAAACAAAGATTTTTTTAGTAGAAATGCATTTATTACATCAAACTAGATGTTCGAAATGTCCTCCATTGGCAGCAATGTCGGTCCGGCATCGCCTTATAAAAGATCTTTTGATACGGCGTGCATAGCCTGATACTTCAATTTCAAGAGTAGCTAATTGCACACACGTGCGCAATTCTTCGATTGTCGACACTGCTTAGTATAAACTTTTTCTTTAATGCATCCCCCAATAAAAAACAGTCCAGGGAGTTCAGGTCAGGCGGTCGTGGTGGCCATAAAATTAGACCCAAGCGCCCAATCCTAGGTGGATTGGGCTCTGGGTATGTGTCGTTTAAATATTCCCGCACCCGAACAGCAAAATGCGCGGGACACCCGTCATTTTGCAGCCTTATTCCTTCTCTTCTCTCCAGTGATATATTTTGCAGCAGTTTGGTGAGAAAATAACAGGCCCATATGAGTTGCCAGCTACATTAAATGCTAAAATCTATTTAAATTTTTTACAAAATAATTTACCTGAGCTGCTGCAAAATTTATCACTGGAGACAAGAGAAGGAATGAGGCTGCAAAATGACGGGTGTCCCACGCATTTTGCTGTTTGGGTGCGGGAATATTTAAACGACACATACCCAGAGCCCAATCCACCTAGGTTTGGGCACTTGGGTCTAATTTTATGGCCACCAGGATCGCCTGACCTGAACCCCCTGGACTTTTTTTTATTGGGGGATGCATTAAAGAAAAAGTTTATACTAAAGCAGTGTCGACAATCGAAGAATTGCGCACATGTGTGCAATTAGCCACTCGTGAAATTGAAGTATGAGGCTATGCACGCCGTATCAAAAGATCTTTTATAAGGCGATGCCGAACCTGCATTGCTGCCAATGGAGGACATTTCGAACATTTAGTTTGATGTAATAAATGCCTTTCTACTAAAAAAATCTTTGTTTTTTTTTCTTTATCCTAACATTTAAGTGACACAAATGCTAATGATACAAAACGAACTTACCGACCGTGATAAGTTCTTTCGCTCCTACAAAATAATTTTGCTTGTCAAGCACTAATTGTTATACCTTTTTAGAAACTACACAAACTAAGCATTCTTTTTAAATACTGGGCAATTCTAGTGCCATACATTTTTTTTCCCCCTCTTCGCATCATCGGAAAATGAAATGGCGGAGTTGCTTCACAAACTGGAAACCATCAGTATAGAAATGGGGCTTGTTATTAATAAATCCAAGACCAAGCTCATGATCATTGACCGTTTCACAGCTATCCAACGCAACAATCTCCTACATGATTACGAAACCGTAACCCAGTTCCAATACCTTGGCTCATTGATTACCAACAAAGGAAGCAGCGAACCTGAAATACGGAGACGGATTGGCATGGCAAAGTCTGCAATGACCCAACTGAGTAAAATTTGGAGAGACCGTAATATTACCCACCGGACTAAAATACATCTGGTCCGCACCCTTGTCTTCTCCATTGCTCTATACAGTGCAGAGACGTGGACATTCAAAGCCGCAGATAGACAGAGAATAGACGCTTTTGAGATGTGGTGCTGGCGACGTATGCTACGAATACCATGGACGGCCCACCGCACCAACATCTCTATTCTCAAGCAGTTAAAACTAGAAAAGACTCAACGTCTGTCCACAACCTGCCTACAAAGAATATTGCGGTATTTTGGTCATGTTGCACGCAGAGATACCAACAATTTGGAACGCCTTATGGTGACCGGTAAAATCGAGGGAAAAAGGCCTAGGGGTAGAAGTCCCAAACGATGGTCGGACCAAATAACGGAGGAACTGAAGATGCCTGTCAGCGACGCACTCCACCAAGCTACAGAACGGGATCGATGGAGACAGCTGGTTGACGGAATCAAACGGAGTCACGATCCTCAGCAATGAGGGACCGATTGAAGAGAGAGAGAGACATTTTTTTTCACAATCAATGGTTAAATATTGACAAAAAGTTACGAATAAAAATAAAAAAAACTTCTAACGCTAATTTTCATAAGTTTAGAATAAATTATGCCTGAAATAGTAATTTCGTTAGATAGTACAAGCATTCCCGAGTAAAATAAAATAAAAATTACATTAAAATACCGTAATTTGTAAAAATTATGACCAAATTACTAGTCGCGGTAGGAATTTTTTGAAAAAACACAAAAATATTCACAATTTTCACAGTGTTGGCAACCCTGAAATAAAAAGTACATTTTCTTGGAGGTCGACATTAGGGCTACCCCCAGTTAACGGATTATCCACGATTTACGACACACCCTGTATATAATAATTTGTTATATTTTGTACGTTGAAAGTAAATTATTCTAGCCTAAATGTTTCTTGTTTTCCAATGAAATGAGATACATAAGTTTATGGCAATTGTTTGATTAGAATATTTTCAAAGAATAAGTAATAACTTTTTAATAAAATCAAACCCTAAAGCCAATATTAATAAATGTATAAAAAGGTCGTAACTTAAAACTAAATAATAAAAAATATAGATGTAGATTTAAAAGTATGACTCTATTACTCAAGTTAATGTTTCATTTAATTTCGCTTGTAATATAAATAAACTTAAATGCCTTTACTATAAAATACAATGGAATAATTAAAACGCCAAAGCTCGTGATTTGAACTGATAGCTCGTAACAACTGTTCAACACGCGACTTGATACATTTCATAGAAACAAAACAGAATGCTCTACGAACAAATATGATATATTTTTATTACAAATCGATTTTTACGTAAAACTGCATGATCTCGTAGGTACCTATATTGTATGTTTCTTTACAAAATAAATAAATTGTAGATTGACGTTTTTGTTTTAACTTATCCTGCTTAACATCTGAACAGCTAAATAAATACTGCTTTCAAGCAGTGTTGTGTTCCTGTGGTGAGCAAGGTGACCAGAGCTTCTGGGGGGATTGGGGTAGAGTCGGCAACGCGCTTGCAATGCTTCTGGTGTTGCAGGTGTCTATTAGCTGCGATAATCGCTTACTATCAGGTGAGCGGTACGCTTGTTTGAAGACCTAGTTGTAAAAAAAATGTTAAATTTGATATAGATATATCATAGCTTTAAGTTTGCATTCACGGTTTTATGGTATCAATATGTCCACGGTTGTTTGAATTTTGTACATTTTAATAATACCTTCATTGCTTAAACTTTTATTTTTACCATTAAAACAGATTCCGAAGTTGCTTCAAATGAAATTTCGCTAAAAATACGTACCTAAATGTTTTGCACATTAATTAGAAAGCACAAATCTATCAGTTCAAGCTAGATAAAATAAAGTAAACAAAGACCCATAAGTTATACATCAAATATTTCTCGATTCTTGAAAAATTTATTTTCACTAATTGTTATAAGTATAATTATATTCTTTATTGCACTTAAAGACACATACAAAAATATTAGTATAATGGCAGTTGGCAAGGACGAACTTATCTCTAAAAGAGATCTCTACCAGTTTACCCATATTATATATGTAGTAAAAAAATATGAATAGTTATCTACTTTTGTAAAAAAAAGATCATTAAAATTAATAACAAAGCCGATTATTTATTGACTACGCAATCCATCGGGAACATTTACAAAGACACTGATTAACTATGAAAAGTAATAAAACGTTTTATTGACGAAATAATCTATCCGCCGCATTATTGCTCCTTATTCCGATGATTACTTTACGATGTCTTAATTAAAATAAAACTAACCGATTGCTTTATATTGAGACCTCAATTTTATTACCATCAGATCGTACGTGAGTTGTCTTTTTCATTCCCATAATTATAGAAAGGGATAGAGTTATCCCTTTCGTATAACTTCCAGCGAAGTAGTTTATTTAATTAGGTTAAGGTAGCAATCAAAGTGCCATGGCGTTGCTGCACGATGTACGCAGAAAGTTAGGCCGGCTACACACAATGCGTTTATAAAAACATACCGGTCAAATTAGTAGCGATTAAGGGATTTAAGGAATTGAGCATCGAGAGAATATTTCTATGAATCGGAGATTTTTAATGGGCTTCGATGGTTTTTTAATCTGTTTTCATTTTTTTAAGTAGGTACACTTTTTTTTAAAATTATACTTACATATACATATTATCTAACATTTTATAAAATTTCGTTGTGATTAAATTTTAAGTTTAAAGTTTATCTATTAATGTAATAAGCATTCTAAAAAAATATTACGATTAATAATAGTGTTTGTTCGCGAACGAAAGAACGACTTTAATTTACGTTGACAAGTAATGCAACGTAGGTAGTTGAGTTAATATTTAATAAGATATTAGGGAAAACTAAGAAATACTCGTTAAATCTCGATCAAATTTTATTTGAATTGGACCACTTGACAAGCACCGCTTTCGATTAAAAAAATAATCCTCTAAATCAGTACCTACAACTGTAGTAAGTTATGAGTAAAACACAAAAAATAAAATCGAGTTTAGAACCTTCTTCTTTTTGAAGTCGGTTAGAATTCAAGTTACGTGTTACATTATCTTAAAATAAAAGCCGTCGTGTAATAATTTATAAGTGAACTCAGCGAGATGCAAATAATTGTGCATATTTACGTAGTAATTGTTGTACGTGGAGTTAGCATTTAATAAAGTGTAAAGGGAGTCATAAAATACGGTGAAGGAATGTTGTGCACTCAGCCTAAGCTATAAGTATAAAAAGGCGAAGGGTGAATGAAACGTGTATTTTACCGTTTTAATTATTTTCAATCAGCTAAAAAGTCCAGTTACATTTATTTTTTAACTTCACTTTTATCGTTAAACAATTATATGGCTTGACGAATTTTATACTTGGAACAATTTTAATTTAACAAGATTTTTTTTGTAGTAAATTTCAGAAACATAAAAAATTGGGAATGAAAAACTTTTGGTGAAATATATTTACACATACACAGACAATATGAAACAAAGTAAAAAATAAATACGTAAAGGTGAAAATATTCAGGAAAAAATATAAAAAACACACTCTCATAAGAAGGAGCTATGGATAGAGCGAAAACGAACACATTGACAAAAAATGTATATCAAATAATACATCAGTATTATACATATAAAGTCTAAAAGGCAAAAATATATGATAATAATACTCCATTTTGTACGTAATATCAGCGATCGCATTATAATATAATAATTGTGTTTGCTCGCAAACGAAAAAAAACCGACTTCAATTACATCGACAAGTAATACAACGTAATAAGATGAAAAAATAGTCAAGTAAATACGCGCTATTGAATATTACTCAAAAAGTTGTAATCAGTTTACGATCTTATTTAAACAAGACTACAAGACAAGTATTAGCTTTCGATTAAAGTAAGAATCATCGAAATCGGTACACCGAGTAAAAAGTTATGCGGTATAATATAACGTAGGTCGACGAAAAAGTAGTCACGTAAATACGCATTATTAGATATAACTCTAAAAGTACTTGTCAGATCTCAATTAAATTAAAATGGGACCACATGACACGCAACACCTTTCAATTAAAACAAAAATGATCGCCGATAAATGGCTTTATTTCTTTTAAAAAATCGGCCAAGTGCGAGTCAAAAAAAGCGGCTAAAAATCACTTTTGTTGTATGAGAGCAAAAATAGGCAAAAATGACGTTTTTTTTGTATGGGAGCCCCCCTTAAATATTAATTTTATTTTTATTTTATTATTTATTATTAAAGTAAAAATACAACTGAGTATTTTGTGAATATTTCAAGTGCCTACCTATTGCCATTACTGATATCGAGCAAAAAGGGCAAGAAAATCGCGTTTGTTGTATGGGAGCCCCCTTTAAATATTTATTTTATTTTGTTTTTAGTATTTGTTGTTATAGCGGCAACAGAAATACATAATTTGTGAAAATTTTAATTGTCTAGCTATCGCCGTTATTGAAATACAGCCTGGTGACAGACGGACAGACAGACGGACGGACGGATGGACAGCGAAATCTTAGTAATAGGGTCCCGTTTTTACCCTTTGGGTACGGAACCCTAAAAAGCGACAATATCAGTTATAGTACCGTAAGAATAATGTACCTACTAATGACGATACGTTTAAAAAATCGCAATGGCGGCCGAGCAATGGGTGACAAAAATGCAATTTAAGTTATGCCGAACTAAAAAGTCAATTCTGCATCGAAATGTTCCAGTGATGGTATAGAACAAAAACATTTCGATCATCGCGACGTATAATTAGTCGCATGCTGCGTCTACCTCGGACTTGCGTTAGGTTTCCTGTAGACTAACGGCAGATCTTAATTTTGTCGCATTTGCGAAGAAAATGACTATTGCTCTATAGGTACATCGCAGGGATGTTCCCTACGCATTCACATTCAGCCTGTAACATCCCGATGTTGGGCATAGGCTTCTTTCTCCTTGTAGGAGAAGGATTAGAGCTTAACTTACCGCGCTGCTTCACTGCGGGTTGGCGGATATGTTCCCTACTATGAGTAACGATCGCATAATTTCTGCATATTGACACAGATCATCATATTTATGTACTGTCTCAATATAAAGATAAAATAATATATATAATATAATATATTAAAAAATATTAAAAACAATATTTTTTAAATATATGTATTTACAATTAAATAATAATTTTGAAATCTTCGTGGTGTTTGAAGTTGTATTACATAAAAATCACTTACTAGATACATATTGTATAAGTTATTAGAATAAATGTAACTCTAAAAATCTAAATTATTAAAAAATATTGAATATCTACTAACGAACACGCCTAGCATATCATCTGCTTAGTTATGCGATTAAGACTTATTGTTGCCGTCACAAAGTATGTGGTGGACCTTACATACAGCTGAGAACTTTATATGGCGGTTAATAATGATTGAAAAACGAAATAACTGTTAACAGTCTACCGTAGAAGGCGGAGCCTTTTCAGTTCTGGTCGGAAAGACGGTCCCATAATTAGTTTATGTTGTAAACTATGTTTGCTTGTTACTACACCGTTACATTTATAGAAACGATATTATAGATTTACATTTATAGATTTATGAAAAAAAAACGAAGTGTTAAAATACACTCTTTTTGTTTTAATGAATTCGGCACTAGCGTTTAATTGGTTGGGTTTGTACAATAATTAGCGCGATACTTTTTGTACATCAAGAGTCCTGTCTCTGTCTTTCGATGTTGTCTGACTGTTAAAATTATTTGAATGTTTTAATTATTAAATATAATTAGATTAAATCTGAATCGTTTTTGTGTTCTGTAAAAAATTCAAAGAACTTATAATTAATCCGTCTGTTACACATTCAGAGTTCCTCTTTCATCCATATCTGCTTTAAATTGTAGCAAATATTTTAGATATAAATTTTAATTAAGATTTTTTTAATTGGTTACTCGCTAACGTGAAATCATATGCTATTTTTATTTCTTAGAAAACTCAATAAATGAAACTGAAATAAAAACACAAACTCGCTTGAATGAGATTTTTAAATATGTCTATATAATATGTTTTAAAAATGTGTGTATGATATAAATAATATCATATCGAATAATATCATATCTTAAATGTTGTTTAGAATGAACTAATTATTCTAGTTATAAAAATTGCGTAACTCAAGGCACGAGGTACTCATTATTAATTCATCTTTTTAAGATTAAAATAGTAAAAAGGTTAATCATTAATAAGAAATTGCGCAGAATATGTGTGTATATATGTATACACACGACTCAAATGGAAAACATTTTACTAACGATCGTTTTATAATGAAGTCGGTACCTATTATTAACGATAAAGTAAACTGTATATACCAAACACTATTAATTTTTAGCTCATTCAATCAAATGTCATTGAATGTGCTAAAGAACGTTCCTTCTTGTGATGGTGCAGATTACCTTTCGGAAAGTCAGTTCTAATCTCATAAATAATCATTGCTTTAATTAGCACGTGACATCGTCGATTTGAATGAAGTGATTTAGACTTCCACGGATCTATAAATGAAATGATATAAGCGCAAAACATAGGCAGATACAATGAATTCTTCGCGGAATCGGTTACCTCATTTCTACCAGTTTTTGTACCTTATCTCAAACGAGCCCCATCCTTGTACACATCGAACTTATAAATTCAACTTCGAAAGATCGTAACCGAAACGTGATTATTGATTTCCCTTTTAAATTTCATCAACAAAGTGCCCTTTTAATATTGAATGTGGTAATTTCGAGCAGGGTGGCAAACTGTTCCTTTTTCTGCGCTGTTTCAACGATTCAGGAATTTATATCATGCGAAATGGCGGGTAGTTATAAAAAATGAATTCCATTTAATTATGGACGATTTTTAAATCTGTGAACAATGCCAACGATCCTTTGTAGTCGTCATTCGGTTTTTATTAATGACGAAACTAATTTGATAATTTCTTATTGAAATTCGGCGGAGTCCCGTCTCGTCCCGATAGAATTGTATAATGACCTATTAAATCTTTCCAAATTGATATTTTCGATGTGAAATTATTGGTCGTTGTGTATGTTTTTAAGGCTCATTCCAGATTAAAGCTTAATTTTATACGATATAAAACATTACGCTAAGACGCAGAGATAATTACAGAGTATCGTAGAGTGCACTTTCTTAAAAATAAATAAATAAATAAATGAAGGGTTGTTCTCAATATACAATCGAAACATAGCATAGGAGTAGGAGTAACTGCTTTCTTTTGTCAGTTTTTTTTTATTTATTTATTTATTTAACAATTTTTTGTACACTAGAAAACAGTATATATAAAACAAATAGCACAAAACAATGCTGGTACAAAGGCACTACTTATCCCACTTATTATACTTATTTTACATTATAATGATTAAATGTTTCACATACAACCGTCTCTAGTATGATATTTCCTGTGTCGGGATTTCAGAAAAAAAAACAATAATAGCTTAAATGTCTTGACCAAAATAACACCTGATTGGCCTACCTATATGTAGGTGTAATATATTAATTATCATGTATAAAGATCAAACCCACGATCTGCAGGGCATAAACTTCACCTTTATTGTGTACTAGTGACCCGCTCCGGCTTCGCACGGGTGCAATGCTGATACTAAATATAAAATATAAAATAAATATTTGCAATCTAAGCGCAAAAAATGTGTTTATTTACGACATCATATTAGAAAACTTTAAAACTATCAGTGTTTCTCTACTATATTATGCATGTATTATACATATAAACCTTCCTCTGGAATCACTCTACACACTAAAGAAAACCGCATCAAAATCCGTTGCGTAGTTTTAAAGATCTAAGCATATATACAGACAGACAGCGGGAAGAGACTTTGTTTTATAATATGTAAGGATAAGGATTATATGCTGTATAGTTATTATATGTATATTACGTTAGGTATTATACTTTTCTCAGTCAAAGCCCTTACAAATTATGAATTTAATTTACAGTTCATATAATGATTAATACATTTTTGTCATGTTGGAATATTATTTTTTTCAATCTGGTTTCTTAATACCACCCAATTGTAATTATAAAGTCAAAAATCGCACGTTCGAAACGAGAGTGCTGTAAATGTAATAATTTTTTTATATAATTATTAAATTTTTGTTTCTTCGTAAGCCCGTCACGTAAATCAACGAAATGTATTTGGAATTATTAATTGTGTAAGAATAACGCAAGGCTCATAATAATATAAATTCCTTTGAACTTTTTCCTCGTGAAATAATTTTTGGGTTCAAAGTGAAACAAGTTTAGCGACGAAATTATTTTTGGGTAATTGAGACACAATTTTGACTTAAAAGTAACGTATTAATTTTTACTGTATCAAGCTGGCTCAGTGATGTTTCCCTTACCTACATAAACAAGAAATTGACATGGTTTTTTTTATTACTAAAATTATTTAAAACGGAATATTTACCATGTTTTTATTTTCATTTTGCGGATCTCGATATTTCGACATTATAAATAAATAAATAAATATCTACACAATACACACACTGTCGTCTGTTCCTAAAGTAAGCAACTTAATGCTTGTGTTATAGGTAACAGCCGACTGGTCTAGCTACATATTTTTTTTTTTCGATAAACATACTTATCAATAATACATACCTATATAAATCCACGTTTTAAATTATTTTAAAACGAAATTGTATTTATTTGATGGATATTGTTTATCCAAATCAACTATCGACAGTTAGAGGTTCAGTATACATTTTCTATTAACGTACATATTAATTTTAATGTCATGATGTAAAAAAGGAACCTGAAAAGCGTAAAATAAAATACGCCTTTTTTAATCTTAAGTAAGTCTCAAAAGCTATGTAGGTAATTGAGACGGCGCCGAACAGATAATTTGCAAAAACATTCCATAAGTTTGCTTTTGTCCGAAAAGGCGTCATGTTGTTTTTTTAGTTACTTTGCATTTTCATTTAAAATAATAGTATTTTTAATTAATTATTTTGCTTTACAGTTTTACTTTAAGGCATTAGGATAATTTTACATTGCATTCGCATTCAGCCTGTAGCATCCCACTGTTGGGCATAGGTCTCTTTCGTGGGACCAATTTCGACCTGTATTCTACCTACTAAATAAGTATTACATAATACAATAAATACATTGATTTAACAACCATAACAAAATTTTTGTAATGCTATAAATTTGATTTTATTTATTAATTATAAAATCGAGAATCCTAAATAGAATTATAAATCGTTTCACCGTATCGAAAAATCGAGAAAAAAATGCTCGATATCTTGTTCATGTATTCGCAATTAATATCGAGAACGCGTCGGGGCACGGCGTCACCGTCACCGCCGTAGATACAGAGATTTATGTCCCGACCACGCTAAAAGCCTCCGAGTCACCGGACGATAAGTGGTCTCATATAATTAGTGGCCACGCGACCACAGACGTGGTGGATTCCTAAAATATTTTAGTAGTGACATTCCTGTGTCACGTTCACGGATATAACGAAAAAAAGTATTATTATAAACTGACCCGGCGAACTTTGTAATCCTAATCTATATTAATACGTGGAGCAAAAACTTTGTATCCTTTTTTACGGAAATTGTGCGTACGGAGAAGTAAGAAATTTCATACACCTATAGTTTATATAGAGTAGGAGCGCAGAATGCTAATATTTTTTTAAAATTTGTACATTAAATATACCTACATTGGATTAATAAAAAAAGCATTACACACACTACCATGTATTTGACACACTCACGCATAATTTGTTGATTGTCAAAGTCTGTATCAAATTGAAAAATAAAAAAGGTTCTTTATTTTGATAATTATTTGGTTTCTTTAATTTAATTTTTTAATTATGGTCGAATTTCGACCTCTGGGCGACCACTAGTATAAATTATTATCTAATTTGGCGAGTACTACATTGGGCGTTTAATTTCTATTTATATAGATAGAAATCTATACAATACGCAGGTGTACTTTTAAGTGGTATACAAATTTGTTTTATAATAACTCATTTTTAAAGTGTTAGAAACGTATCCATCGAAACTCCTTTCAACGTTAAATGTTCATGTTATTTTTAAATATCGCAAAAAATATTACTAATCGAATGTTGTCAAATTGATCAATATTTTGGTATAATTAGTATTTGATTTATAATAACAGTTTAAGGAATAAAAAGTTTTTAAATTATGTTTGTGTAGTTTTATTTGTAAAATTATTTCAAACCAATCTATAATTGCAATTATATTAATTAATAATTATAGTTAAAAATAGCTAGTGTTTCGTCCTAGTTTCGCGCTAACCTAACGAGAACCTAAAGAGATAGGTACGTTTATTTCAAAAAATATAAACAACTCGTAACATACTTTTCATCGAGATTTTCATGCTAAAAATGCTAAAATATATTTTTGGCGATGATTTATTTCAAACAATAGACATATTAGGTAATTATGGTTATTTAAAATTGTCATCTTAACCATGTACTTAATTGAGTTTAATTTACCCACATTTAATTTTAGTTACAAATTGATTTCTATTCGCTCTTTACGGCATCTCACTTGCATTGCTACTTATAGGCAGGCATCTATAAAGTACCTACAAGCTGCGCCACGCGGTTTCACCCGTGTAATTTCCAAACCCGTGAGATATAATTATGTATATGTATATTGTAGCAAACAATATATATATATATATATATATATATATATATATATATATATATATATATATATGCATAATATATATTTACGCTTGTTTGCTACCACGGGAGGGATGCGAAAGAGATCTCATTGAGAACAGTAGACAAAGTTTTGATGACACACATGATGGCAATCGACAAAAAAGAATTATAAAAATTAAATAATCATCACTTCAGCCTATAACAGTCCACTACTGGACATAGGCCTTCATAAGTTCGTGCCAAAAATGGCGTGAACTCATGTATGCCCATAGTCACCACCCTGGCAGGTGGGTTGGAGACCACAGGGCTGGCTTTGTCGCACCGAAGGCGCTCCTGCCCGTCTTCGGCCTGTATATTTGAAAGCCAGCAGTTGGATGTTTATCCCACCATCGGTCGGCTTTTTAAGTTCCAAGGTGGTAGTGGAACTGTGCTATCACTTAGTCGCCTCTTACGACACCCACGGGAAGAGAGGGGATGGCTATATTCTTTACTGCCGTAACCACACAGCAAAAAAATAATAGGTAGAGATTCCTATTTTTACTATATCTACGAATACAAACTATGTAAAGCCGTATATCACCACTACCACCACCACTACAGCCTATCACAGTCCACTGTTGGACATTGGCCTCCACAAGTTCGCGCCCGACATTATGACGCGAACTCATGTGTTTTGCCCATAGTCACCACGCTGGGCAGGCGGGTTGGTGACCGCAGGGCTGGCTTTGTCGCACCGAAGACGCTGCTGCCCATCTTCGGCCTGTGTATTTCAAAGCCAGCATGGATGGTTATCCCGCCATCCGTCGGCTTTTTAAGTTCCAAGGTGGTAGTGGAACTGTGTTATCCCTTAGTCGCCTCTTACGACACCCACGGGAAGAGAGGGGGTGGCTACATTCTTTAGTACCGTAACCACACAGCACGTATATATGCTAAGTACCTGGGTGACCGAGCCCAGCTCGGTATTTTTATTTTATTTTTTGTTTTTTTTTCGGTATTTTTATATTTTAATTTTATTTAAATAATAAATCACGAGTGAAATTAAAAAAAAAGAAAAAAAAAGTAATCTGGAGACTGAGATTCGAACCCGGGTCAAAACGATTTGAAATCCGTCGCTTTCCTAATTACGCTGTTACAGCTATATTAATAAATGGTGAAATTAAGCTTCGTATTCTAATGATATTTTTTCATTGCCTAAAAACAGGGATAAAACGACATTTTTTTTAATGAATCCTAGCTAGATCAATTTTTCACCCCCGAAATCCCCTGCATACTAAATTTCACGAAAATCGTTGGAGCCGATTCCGAGATTCAGAATATATATATATATATATATATATATATATATATACAAGAATTGCTCGTTTAATAGTATAAGAATAAGATACTATTACTACTAACGTATAGTAGGTACCTATCTAAATATTCATAACATGAAAATTAGTTTTAGATTTAGCATATGTGGCTAACAAATAATTATGTCCTTATACATAATAATCCACATTCACATTTCTTTTTAATAAATATTAATTAGCACTTCTACATTTATTTTAGTAAAATGTGATAATACCGTTATATGTTTAAAAATATGTTATCTATGATATAGGTATGTATTATGAATATTACAACCGACCAGTGTGCTTTCCTTACGTTATCCGTGCTTGTGAGTGTAAAAGCGTGATTTTTACTTGAATTCAATGCCAGATTAAGGCAATAATAAAAGCTTAATACTGCTTAACTCTCTGATCTTACAATAATAATGCTTAACAAAATCTGTTTGGTTCTGTTTTAAGAATATTTTTATAGAGTGTGTTATAATAAAAATATTATTACATTTTATAATGCTGTTATGGGCAATAAAATTAAAAGGGTATGACTACTCGAACTCTACGAAAATAGTGCAAATAGTTAACGTTGTGTAAGTTTTAAAATTGAGACTTTTTGTCATTAATGTAAAGGATAAAGGATAGGTAGGTACCTATTGTTTCCTAATGTTTACGCCAATTTCACTCATTATAATGAAACAGCTTTTTCGAATTTTATCGCGGTTTATCAAGTTTTTTAGACGCCCGACGTTTCGGATACTATACAGCAACCATGGTCACGGGAGAAATGTCGATATCAAACCATGGTCCGGGAGGAGAAAAACGCAATAAAATATAAACACGGAAGTACTTTAATTAAAACTAGTAAAGTTTATTTTCTCAAAAATTAGGACGGTTTTTACTTCTTTAGGTAATTGTTTCGATTACAACAAAATTCAATTTGTCTGTTTTAAGTTACCGTCGGTGTTTTAAATGATAGCGTTAAATCTTCATGTTTGGTGTCAAACATTTAATTCCTTAATTTAATTACCACAAAAACGTAACGCAGTCACATCGCATATTTCGTAAAGATTACTCCTAACATAGCTTCACAAACATCCACAGCCCACGATCGTCAGACATTCCACAGACGTGTTCGGTGCCTCCGTCAAGCAGCCGACTTTATCTCAGGCGCCTGCGACAAATTACGTCGGCCCCAAAAAGTCAGACTTTATCAAAACGTTAGCCTGTGTGTTAGTTGCTTGTTCGTCGTTTCTTTTAATTTCGCCCGTATAGTTTTTGTTACGTAGTCATTTTAGGGTTATCTCGCTCGGTATGGCTGCGTGCCCCTGTCACATATTTTTCCCGCGTCCTTTTTGTTCCAGATCGGACCTTGTAAGTGCCCGCGTCAGATTGTGCCGTGGTCCGCGTTTATTTATTATTAATGACAAACTTTTAGTGCATTTTGTGTTATGAAAACCGTTTTGTTATTGTTTCGTTCGCTTTATTAGTTGCTTTATTTTTGTGATAGTAGGTATAATATTGGTCTAAGATCCGGGATATAACAAAATATATATTCCCTCATCTGTTAATTAGATGAAAAAAATGTTTATAGGCTGATTTCAATATTGTAATTAACATGAGAGACATAACAAATGGGACATAACAAATGGGAAAGTTACTTATTTCTGATATTACCTACCTATGTATTTGTCAAGTTTCATCTATTCGCCTTGGTTTTAGAGCTCCGGCTCCGTGGGGAAATGATTCCAACGCAACTCTTTTACTAAGACTTAAGAAATTAATGATATGACATAAAAGTATAGTGATAATTTCTATAATTTTTTACTCGGTATTTATTATTTATTTTTGTAAGGTGGTACGGTACGGAACTACACTTATATAGTTCCTTTTTTTTCATAAATTTTTATAAATTTAATGCACAAAGAAATGAAATTTATTTTTTGTTATTTCATCTATATATACTAGTGATGTTCCGGATATCCGTATCCGTATCCGTATCCGCGGATATCCGCGGGAAAGATGAGATCCGTATCCGTATCCGTATCCGTCACTTTTCTTGCGGATCTTTCACGGATCTTTTATTAATTTTCAAATTAAATTCACAGGATAAAATGCTGCATAAGTAGTACCTATAATTATTTTAAAAAATTCCATTCAGAGTATATTTTCCTTTAATTGCAAACATATATTGTAGTAAGTTACCATACTAATAGTATATAACTCAAAGATATTTCATAAGATATAATCAACTATCTTAAGAGTTTACTATTACACATAGAAAGTTACGACATTACTTTTAAAAATATAAGAAAATGAAAAACAAATAACTTTTTTATTGAAACAACTTTTACGGATTTTATCGCGGTTTATTAAGCTTTTTAGATGCCCAACGTTTCCTGGACCTGGTTGCTAAATAACTGTTTCTCGCAAACGAATAAAACCCGACTTCAATTACAAAAGTAGTTATCAGATCTCGATCAAATTTAAACTGCCACTGCCCAGTGGATAATATAGCTTACTACGTTATACAATAGTTCAAATCGAAGTAGTTTCTAATAACGTTAACGAAAAAGTAAATTACGACAACGACGCGTACGCGCCGTTACATAAATACGCGTCATCAAAGATTACTCATTATATCTCTATCAAATTTAAATGGAACTACAAGACAAGCACTAGCTTTCGATTAAAACAAGAATCATCAAAATCGATGAACCCAGTGTAAAAGTTATGCGGTATAATACAAACGTATAAATCGACGAAAAAAATAGTCCAGCAAATACGCATTATTAGATATAACTTGAAAAGTACATACTTGTTAGATCTCAATTAAGTTTAAATGGGACCACGTGACACACCTTTCGATTAAAAAAAGAATCATCAAAATCGGTACAATCAGTAAAAAGTTCTAAGGTAACATACATTAAAAATACAGACGAATTGAGAACCTCTTCCTTTTTTGGAAGTTGGTTAACAAAAGTAATACGCGCGCAATGCAAGTTGAAATCTGTCGTTTCAAGATCACGTGCCGACACCGATTGAGTGAGCAAATAAAGATCCGTATCCGTATCCGTATCCGCGGATCTTGACACTAAATATCCGTATCCGGATCCGTATCCGCGGATCTATATTTTTGACGATCCGGCACATCACTAATATATACCTACCCCTTAAAATTAACTTATGGCCTAAGGGTGAATAACGAGTAGGTACCTATGTAGGTACCTACGTACTAAAATAACCATTTTACAAACGTCCTAATAAATTTTGCACTGTCAAATAATTAATTAAAGAAATAATAAATATCTAATAATTAAATTAAGATATAAATTATAAACTAAAGTAGTAATCTTTGTACCATATTAATAATAAAAAAATGTATTGTTATTTTAATTTAAAATACTATTAATACATAATTGAAATATGAAAAATTGGAAATTACAGTCTATTGATATTTTAAAATCTATTTTATTAATGTTCAAATACGTCTTATAAATATTAACTAACACACACTTAAACTAGCAGTTAATAATTTTTGAAGGAAACAAAAAAGTTACGCACATGTTGATTATTAGGGTAAAACCGGGATAGATGCCCCAGCGGGATAGTTGCCCCCACATTCTAAAAACCTAACTTCCCGAACTCGAGACTAAAAATTAATCGCATGAGTAGGAGCCGAAGTCACCCCGTACATAAATTACCCAGGGACAGTCCTACGACGAGGACGCGTTTTGCTAGTGTGTGTAATTATTTCCGCGGCGAAATTAAAAAACACGTCAAAGTTTTAAGGGTTAGTATTTAAGGTTGTGTAACTTTATAATTAGTAATAAATTCTGTTATATTTTTTATTACCTCAATAAACTGGTTCATTGAGTCTGTATCTAGGTGTAAATAGATGCTATTTTGTTTATAATTTATTTAAAAAATACGGGAGCATCTATCCCTATCACAAAGGATAGTTGCCCTGATTTTTCGAGGTATAGGTGCCCTTAGGGGCATCTATCCTTTCATAGACCATATAAGGACTAACTGTATATTTTAAAAATATTTTTATTGTCTGTTATATTATTTATATATTTACGTATATTTATATTTTATATTTAGACATTTTAATAATTTTAGCAGAACTATGCCACGAAAATATAAAAAAAGGAAGGAATGCGAGCTAATATAGAACAATAAACACTTTCGAAAATGCTAATAGAAGCTTTACCTATTCCAAAAATCCCTTTGACCATGGCTAAGAGGGCGAAACAATCAGCAGATATTTACAATTCTAATGAAAATATAAAACACAAGAAGGGTGTAGCTGACAGAAAGGCAAAACAAATAAAAATTAAGTTTGACCAGAAAAACAAGACTGAAACTACCAAAGAACTTAGGAAAACAAAGAAAGAAGCCACAAATAAAAAACAAGACAAAAATTCTTTTAGTGAAAATGACGGTGACAAACTAGGTGATTTGTGTGATACCTAAAGAAAATGATAATTATTTAAAACTATATCAAGACCGAGCATCATTAAAAAGACAAATTATTTACAGTGCAATCAGCGAAGATGAAGATAATCCACGTAACCTATAATTTGAAAATTAAAGGAAAGAAAACTAAAGATTTGCCCGTAAAGAAAACTAAGAGAGATCGACAGGATAACCCTAAAAGTACAAGTAAGGATAACTGCATTTAATGTTTTGAAAACTATATGAATACGAAGTCGCAATCCGACTGGATTCAATGTGTAGTCAGCCAGAACTGGCTACATGAAATCTGTACACTTTTCAGAAATTATTGCTCAAGATGTGGAAAATTAAAAATACTATCCGGCTAAATTTCAATTAACTTGGTTAAAATAATGAAGATAATTAAAACAGGAGTAGAACTATTAGAATTTTAATTGAGTATTTCGTTTACACGCTATAAAGGGCATCTATCCTCCACTGCAGGCATCTATCCTTCTCAGGATTTTCATAGTGGGGCAACTATCCATACAGGTAGGCATCTATCCTCCAAAAAAAGGTTCCACGAAAAGTTAATTTCTGTTAAATATGTATTTGATAGGTTAAAAAATAATAATAATAATTCAACATAAAGGACTGAACTAGCTATGTTAGTAAAAATTATTCGTATAAAATTCATATTTTTAAAATTAGGTGACTATTTCAAAAAGTGGGGCATCTATCCCGGTTTTACCCTATATGAGTGATACCTACAGATGCAATTAAAAACTGGATAGTGTCATTTATTATCTTATTAAGTCATTTAAGTTTTAAAACTCGCCTTTTTCTACATAATAAACACTCTTTACTGTTTTTCTGTCTACTAGAATTACGATAGCCAACTGTTTGTCCATAAATAATTGAGACATAAACAAGTAACCAGTAATTTACTAAATTCTTGACTACTCCACACGCTATTAAATTCCTTTAAAGGCTTTAATTGCGTCAGAATGCAATTATTAACAACACATGAACTTTAGAAAAGTTATTAAATAATTCAACGAAATAAACGCAACGTGTTCCACAATTATAAAAATATTCAAAGGGAAACCATAGTAATTAATTAGTGATAGGCGTTAGACGAATGCACTCACCGCGTTGCTACACGCAGAGACGTCCGCGAGAGATCGACCGAATATAGCTTATCCACTAGATATTAGACGTAACCGACTAATTAGAGAACGAGCTAATAAATGAAAACATCAATTAATTACGAGAGGGGAGGCGAGCGGGCGCGAAGCTGCGGCGCTCTCAACTGGTTTGAGAGGCGATCGGCGCATGCATCATCCATAATTCAAATAAAACATGGGACCCAAACCCCGCCCACGAGGTACGCCAGCCAATAGCCTCGATACAGTGCTAACTCGACGACTCCGCCTGCTTTCCACTCGCGTCCCCTCCTGCTCGGTGTGGAATTAGCCCTATTTAATTTAATCATTAAATAAATACGTGCTAACATTATGATCCCGCTGAACTCGTCTCCGTCGAGTGGATTGTAATTGCCCGTGGGTGCCGATTGATTATTTGCAGTATTCAATTAATAACGGTCGTGGCTCGGATCATCGTGATAAAGCTAGTATTACCGCTTCGAAATTATTAATTATCTGAGAGCGGTAAATGAAAATCAAATCTAACAAAGATAATGAGTTCAACTGCTTTGTAATTAACTTAAGATTGACTTCCGATAGACGAACAGGAATCGCCTGGCCTCCGATTAATTATTGTTTTAAACAATGTAAATTATAATTAGTAAAAGTAGGGAGTGGCTTCTGACAGGAAATTCTTTAAAAGTTTTGTGTTATCATTATTAATATTGCGTACTGGCGAATTGAAGGCGAGATAAGATGGGCTATTGGTCCCAAATCTCGGTTCAATGCCACGACAGTCACGAGCTTGATCACTTTACTCTCAAACAACTAATTTACTTTGGGACATTTTGCTTGATGCCTGACATTTAACTTGGTCCTTGTTGATAAGATAGTTCGAAATTGTTAAAAGGATCTTATATCGATAGAGCTAAGCATTTCTAAATATTTGTAGGTACTGTTATTAATTCACGTAGATAATGAAAAATAAAACTAAAAAGTACCTACTCTTTTGATGTGTCTGGTTATTTTTTAGTTCAAAATCGACATTGAATTTTATACCATACCAAATTTCTGAATGTAATAAATTTAATGAACCCTTTAGTTCTTTTTTCCAAACTCCAAAAAAATTACTACTACCTACATCCTTCTCCTACATGAGGGAAGAGGCCTATGCTCAGCAGTGGGATATTACACGTTGAAGCGAAGCGAAGCGATAAAAAAATTAAAACCGAATAATATTTATTAAACTGTCATTTTACAATGTTTTTTAGATAATAAGAGCTAATATGGATTCAGAATATAGACTGGCGAAATTCTCCAAGAAACTTAACAGTAACCATTGTTAGAACTACAAATATTACCTACAGTACTACAAATATTACCTACAATTGGCGGTACGATACTCCAAGAATTTTAACTATTACCTATTTATATATACTTGTATGAAATAATATTCTCTCATCTAATAATTTTTGTAAAAATAATGCATGAATTCAATATAAAAACGTGTAGGTATCCTGAATCAGAAAGGAAGCTTAGCCATACCAATCTATAACTTGGTGCTATAAATGTATTAATCCATCTGTTTGTAACACAATACCTGCTACTGGTTATTTTAAGTTAGGTAAGCAACCGTTACTAAACTAACCAATATAACAACTTGCTACTAAAATGCGAATGATCGCTACCAATATAGGTACCTACAAAATAAAACCAGTAATAAAAAAAAATTAGGATCTTAAAACCCTTTGTGTAAGCAGTGATTCACTTAAGAATTTTTTTCCAATTCTTTGTTAGAGCAATTTGTCAGTTTGTTGTCCTTTGAAACTCGTCCGCTAGACGGTGCAAAAAATCTGCCTCTTTTCGGAAGTTGCTAATAATATGGCGCCTTCGGTAGCTTTGTGTTTTTTTTCTTTTTCGGGCGTGAATTGTAGACAACTAATTTACGTCTATAAAGAAATTGGACCGCAGATAATCACAAAATATCGTATTCTGGTGCGGTGCGTGGTTCCTAGTAAATGACACGTGTTGACAAATATTCTGGTGCTTATTGGTCTTGCGTTCGTGTGGTCCGGATGTGGACATTGTTATTATACTTGGGATATTTCCTTTACTCTTTCCGGTTATTTAGTATTTTGATTGATAAGTAACAGTTTATTACAATTTTTGATAATATACCTAGGTCACCGTTTCTACCTATGTTAAATTTCTTCTCAATTATGAGTAGGCCTCCACAAATCACAAAAATATAGGTATAGATTCTAAAGTAAGTTACTTGAAAAAAAAATAAAGATAGTAGAAAGAAGTTTTATTATATATAAGTATATTTTATTTAGAAAAGCTAATATTGTTTCTATGCTTTGTAAAATCATATCAAGTAATGAATCGCTGCATAATTGTTGGAAACGACAAATACAATTAAGTTTCTCCATTAAAACGTTGCATGCTACTGCTGTGATTCATTTTGTTAATTTCCACTGATTACTTTACATTCTGGATAATATTAAAGACACCCGCGTGTACTCAATCTCTTGTATCTAAACATTTTAATGAAATAGGACATTTCTATAACGTTATATTTGATTTGATAAAATACTTTAATGTTTTTAATTTTTTAAGTAGGGGAACACCGGGCAAGACGGGGTAGTTAAGGTTTAAAGCTCCAGAAATCATAGGGGTTCATGGTTTCATAATCATTTTTATTCTTAATCAGTCTTGTAGTTATCAATCTTACATATTAAATTTAAATCAGGATCACAGAACCATAGAATTATTAATAAAATAACAAAATGTAGAATATGACGTATCACCCCATCATGCCCGATAGGTCGGGTAAGATGGGGTGGGCCTAATGGGCAAGATGGGGTATAGCCATTCTCTTGACTATTCAGGAGTACAGAACTCGCAAATTAATGTTGCTTCGGCATCATCATCGTCCACCCCTGCGCAGCCACAATGTGACCATTTAACACAAGAAGAACAAGCAATCCAGCCTTCCTTGAAGTCAAAATATAGCCCTGTACAATATAGGCATGGTCACTCTTAATGTCTTCTTGGTCACTGGAAGAGGCATTAGTTGCTTTGGGCTGACCAAGGTGAAGTTACTTTTATCTCACACTGGATTAAGCCAGTAAGAACATCTAGGGGAAGGACCCAAATTTAAATCTGTGTTAACTTCAGTTGTACTAGTTGTCATAACTGTTGAAGTCGCGGGAGGTGTAAAGAACAACTGCAGTGCTCATTGCTGTTATTGTAAGAGGCGCTGCGACAGTATCTACAGTTAAAAAATCTACTTTCTATGTCTAATCAATAATCCACCAGCTCATCATGTTCCTTTTGCGAGAATAATGGTACCCAAAGGTATCTTTATATTCTCCATTGTACTCTCGTTTTCACGAGCCTTTTTTACTTTTCGTTTCAATGTGGTTAGTGGGACTGAGAAGGATTTTGCAGCCAACATATATCCCATTTGTTGCTTGAAAACAACTTCTAATATAAACCATCCTAAAACAACATATAATAAAATATAAATAATCAAAATCGTGTTTGGCAAGACGGGGTACCTGATACCCCGTCTTGCCCGTTCATCCGTTTTAAAATTAATAATCAAACAAAAAAAAATGAATAATGTTTCATAACAAAACAAGTTATTACCTATTACTGCAGTTTATTGTAAATAAGATTTACCAAGATGTCGCTTGAAAATCACCAAATACAAATTTCATGCACTACCAAACGTATATATAAGATATTTTTATACCAACAAACGAAATCTACTTTTCGACGATAACTAAAACAAATGACTAGCCACCGTGTTAGTACTCGTGTGACTAAGAGCTGTCATGGCAGCTAGTAGCGAGATGGCAGAGTGGACGTGATTGATCAATTCAAATTACCTGAAAAGCCTGATGCCCCATCTTGCCCACCACTCCGTCTTGCCCGGTGTTCCCCTACCACAAATTATTATACCATAATATAACTTTTGATGTGATAAATTCTAAACATATGAAATACCAAACATACGCGACAGCAATGGCGCCGATCACGTTGTTAGGTAAATATAAAACTTTTGATGTCTGTTCCACTTTAAATATATTTTTATTTAATAACTTATAATCGAATAAATTATAAATTTCGTTACGGTACGATCGTCGGACCGTAAAACCAACATCCACAACAATGAGGCGTTCAAGTAAAACGTGTTGAAAAACGAAGATAAGTCGTACCTAGTTATTTACTCGTTCAATACCCCGATATTATATTGAGTGTAGAGTAATCTTAAAGGCAAGCGTGACGCTGCGGTGGCACACGCTTTTTACCTGCCTGTAGGGGGGACCCTTACCCCCCTCCACCGTTCCACTGAACAAACGTCACGGTGTAACGCCAAATCGATTCGGCCTGATCGCATCACAAGTCCTATAATGGAGAAGCACTTTTTATCATCGCTCTATATTGTTAACGAATCGACTATGAAATTATACCATCAAATCTCATTGTTTCCATCCCGATCTCATGGATTTAGTGTCGATATCTCTCACCCCATATCCATTATCCCCGAATCAGTTATGCTTTGTTCCTGCTGAACATCTTTGTCTACGAAATTGCCGTCGAATTCACGTGTAACGGTAAAATTTTAGTGATTTGCTAAAAAATTAAACAATTTTCGGTTGAATCGATTCGTCGATTCGAAATGTTACCGGATCGAAAGGATCGCTTTTTGTATGTGAGCGAATTCGTTTTGACGTGGGTGTCCGAGGCATTGTCTCGCCGCTAATGAATTCTATTGAACGTTGATTGAAAACTTAAAAACCTATTTAAGTTTTGGGTTCGATGAACTGCGATTTGGAATGAAAGAATGGAAAATTTAGGATAAAAACAAAGATAGCTGTGGTTAATTTAAATGGTCGTCCATTGATGAGGTGCAGTGGGGCGTGGATGCGCTAACACGAGCCAACGTTGGCGACAGGTGCTTGCAACCATTTCGTTTGAAGTTTAAATATTTTTGTTGTAATAAAAACTTATTAAGTAAGCTGTGTAGCTTAACAAATTGTTGTACTTAGCAGGTTATTGTAATCATATTTTATAAGTATACTTTTATATTGTATCTACCTATTTGTAATATTTATTTTATTGTAATTTAATTACTATATATACTTTATTCTAATTTTTACTTTTCTTAAGAAGCAATTTATGCAATTACGATTAAAAATAAAGCAAAATACATTATTTGGAAAAACGTTTTTAAATGTTTTTTAAGTTTATATTCATAGTTAATATTTCTTTAAAAAATAATTAGCTTTTGATGCGAAAAAATCTAAAGTGCAGTTTAAACATCCACACTAGAAATTTAATATGGAAGATATTTATAACAATTTGTTCCAATAAAAACAGATATTGAATTCTTAATAAACTTATATATTATAATGTTATGCCGATTTCAATTAAACTTAAAGCCGTATGTTTTATCCAACAACAAATACAATTGATAATATGCGCTTTACTGAGAAATATAAACAAAAAAATATACTTAAAATGTAAATAATTGGATTAATTTTTAAGTAACCTAACATTAAATGTACTGTTTTCGTATTATAAAAACATTTTCTATAACACACATAATAATAAAAAAAACAATAAATAGCGTTATATTAAATAAAACGCCATATTGAATACGTTGACGACAACTGGCCTAAATCACAAACGTCCATCAATACAAACACAATTTATATTGGTACAAATGTCATTACTGGCAATAAAGAAAGAAATAGCTCCTATTTGAGGTTTCCTCGGTCAACAGACTAGATTTACGCTTTTTATGCGCTCGCGCCGGATGTGGCTGTAGATGAATCAGAAATTGCGTTTGGACCAGCCTTTAATGTAAATATAATTTCAGTATAATTGCTTTGTATAATAACTTTATAATATGCGATGTGAAATTATATTCGTATCAATGTTAGCGCGTTCCTTGAAAGTTTTGTTATGAATAAAAATAGTTTGTTCTAATTTATATTCGTTATTGGCGAAGAATTGCAGTGGCTTCATCTGTGTAATAATTTTGTCTCCATTTATATTAGTAGATTTTTTATTTAACCATTTTTTATGAACCATTGAAGTTTTTAGAACATAAAATGAGATAAGTAAATTGAAATTGAATGATTAAATATGAAATTGAATTTAAAACCTAATGTAATGTTAGATATACATTATATACATTTTATCTACAAAGAAATATTTTGCACGTCCCTGAAGCATGTAAAATATTAATATTAAAACAGCGGGATATGAAAAATAGAAAAGTAAAAATATATTACACATCGTTTAATTGGCAAATAAGTACTTCTATAAATTTCGGTTATTTCTCTGATTGTGATCCTACCTCAACAGATAATAACAGTACAAATATCTCAGGAAGTTGACAAAATCCCAGAAGCGTTTTGAATCTCCCTGGGTCACCTGTAAATTCATAGCGTGTTGGCAGCCCTAAAGTACCTAATAATAATGTCATTTTTCAACAGTAGCAATCCTATATTAAAAGGTCATGAGACCTTAATCACTCACTTTAATGCCCAAAATGGCCGTATTCCGTGAATGAAAGTATTTGTTCACGATTACCGTGACGGTTTGATAACGTTTTTTATGTGCCTGAACTTTTCTATGATTACTAATGACTTGTATTAATTTATGCTCTTGATAGATTATTTAGTTTCACAAACACTCTTTAATTTTTACTAAAGAAGAAATGGCGACTGGATACAAAAGGTTTATATATTTTATTGTACTTTGAAAACATTGACTTATCTTCAAAAGTGATCTCTTCAAGTCGATCCATAGTTATTAAGAAAGAGACCTATTATGTTGTCTATTGAGTTGGATCACAGCTCAAAATTTTGAAGCAGCCTGACTGCGAAAGTACCTTTACAATACTGATCATAGCCATAATATAATGATGATCATAGCCAAATAATACTGTTCTAATATAGTATTATTTTCCTGTGGCGATTAAGGTAGTCATAGCTCCTGGGGAGAATCGGGGATAAGGTTGGAAACGCGCTTGTAATACTTCTGGTGTCACAGGCGTCAAAGAGTACGAAATCCTCTAACCATTCGAAGGATTGTAAGATTGAGAAGAGAAGATTGTATACTCAATTGAAAAATATTGCTGTATAGCGGGGAAGTATATGTATCTAATGATGAAAATTAGAAGCGCAATACAGAATCAGAAGTCTGTGGTTATTAATAATTTATTTATAATAAATAATTATGGCTTAATCAGTCGACTATTTCCTTTTTAGTATGTAAACTTCCCCAATTGCAGTATTTGTTCTCATTACAAGGAAGTAAAGACTTAGTTAAATCTAACCCAAATAATATATAATTAAACAGGAAGTTTTATGAAAATGCAGCTAATTTGAGCATGATGTAAACAATTACCAGAAATTTCTTATTAAAATGGGATTATTAATCCTGAATTGGACATTTTTGAGATTACGTTGTAAATATTTGCTGGAAATTTATACATCTCAAATATTATTAAGGAAAACACTAAAATAATTTAAATTATTAAACTTTTAATAGTTATTTGTTACTTGACATAATTATGTACCTTCAAGTTTTGACTAGCCCGTTGGCGCAGTTTATAGTGGTCCTGCTTTCTGTTCCGCGGGATGCGGGTTCGACTCTAGCCTAAGTTTGGTGTAATATGTCTATTTACAAAACATTTTATTTCTATGTATATAATTATCGAAAAAAAGTTAGCAATATCAGTCGGCTGTTAACTGTAACTCAAGCATTAAATTGCTTACCATAGGAACAGACGACAGCTTGTGTACCTATGCTATAAAAAAAAAATGTCGAAATATCGAAAAGTCAAATTGATCAACAACAAATATGAGAAATACGTTTTACATGTAAGTAATACTAAAATTATTACAGAAAATTCGTTGATACCGTGACTACACCCCACTCGTTTATTAGTTTTGATGTTACACAAACCATAAACTAAACATCGTTGATTAATCTTGACGTTACACAAAATTGTTTACTCTGTAGCAATCAAAACGTCAAGCCGATATTTTTCGGTAATGACCCCAGTCACTCGTAAGTGAGTAATTTGGAGTACATGAATGAGTCTACCGCATTATTTATCGGTAACGATATTGTTACCGATAAATAATGAGATAGTCAATATCGTGGTCAATTTTGTAGATAGGAGTGATTGGATTGCTCCATTAGATTGGAAGGCTCGATCAGATTAGTAAAAAAAAAATATTGAAACAATACGTTAAACTAAAACATTTTTTCCATAACTTCAATTGTTATTTTAATCGATTTAGACATAAAATATACATGGTTACGATGTCGGTCTGTAACTTAGTAAACTAGTGGTCATCCAGTGGTCGAAATTCAACCATAGGTAATTAATTCAAATTATAACTTTGAACATTATTAAGGCTATGTTGTCAAAGACTACCTATACTTCTATAATATAAGTAGTTTATTTAAATAAATACCAATTAAATATTTTCGGAGTAAAATTAAGCGAGCTTTAAATTAATATTTTAGTGAAATGTGTTATGTAGTTACTTTTCCATAATAAGGTTCGAAATATCAACAGTAGATTTTCTTAAAAAGTTTATATTTTGCAAAGAATACCTACTAAAGAACTTAATGTAAACAATCTAATTTATGTAGTGATTTTTGTTAATACGATAAATTCTATTATTCTAGTTCAAAAGTATGATTTATTATTATTTCGCACGATTTATTTTTGTGTTACCAACACATAAAAAAATATTATTTACATTTTTAAATCATATCAAAATTTTTCGATCCAAAATAAATGTTTATAATTTCCTCATATGTAGGAAACAAAAAATAAAAATAATACATATTAAAATTATTATTTATTTTAAAATATTGTATGATTTAAAATATTAAAA
Source organism: Melitaea athalia (assembly GCA_905220545.2). NCBI lineage: Eukaryota > Metazoa > Arthropoda > Insecta > Lepidoptera > Nymphalidae > Melitaea > Melitaea athalia. The sequence goes on from HG992179.1 coordinate 5,423,254, forward strand.
TCACTCAATTTATTTCCTGTGCGGTCTCGCTTTCCTGTTGACGAGTTTTGGCGAAATTCATATTGATAACCAAGTCACATTCGCGTTGACACTCGTGGTCTAAGAGACGTGGAAGAGCGACCTTCACCGATCTAATAACTCGATGAGACATATTTTTTATCAAATATAATTTATAAACAAATATATCTAGGTATAGATAGCATAGATATCATATGTATGATATTGTAATTACAAAACAAATCATATAGGCTTGCCAGCAAAAACTAAAAAAAAAAAATCAAAAATTTGCCTTGACCACTTTTCGATAGGCAAGTTATCATAGGCATATTTGTTTATAAATTATGTTTGATAAAAAATATGTCTCATCGAGTTATCAGATCGGTGAAGGTCGATGTTCTACGTCTCCCCTACTATCGATATTTATGAGATTGTAGTAAATTACGACGACTGTTGTTTTAGTTATCAGAGAGTGATTGTTTAGAGCCTAATCTTTTTTCACAAACCCAATATAATTATATAACGTCTTCTATCACAAATTCAGTCTTTAAACGATTTTTTCATACAATAAATTAAACGAAACTTCATTATGTTACTGTAGAATACCAAATTAAATAATAATAATAATAAGAGAAAATTTCTCCAAAGTGACCAAAACCAATCCGAATGAACTATCACACCGACGCTTATAAAATATAGTTTAAAAGTTTACAAATACTTTATTTGCTTACCCGTCAATGTACATTTGGCCTAGGCCCGTGTCATCGACTACCCGGCTTAGAGGTTATTAGCCGAGATTACACAAAAAACAAAATAATAATAATAATAATAATAACGACCTCTTTGGGGAAACCGAAGGTTTTGTCTGTGCAATACAGGATCAGGTGGTTAAGACGAACAACTACCGAAAGCACATCCTGAAGGATGGCACCCCCGACTTCTGTCGAGCCTGTCGCCATCCCGGTGAGTCACTCAGGCATGTGCTTTCGGGTTGTTCTGCGCTTGCTAACACTGAGTACTTGCACAGACATAACCAAGTGGCCAAGATTCTCCACCAAGAGCTTGCTCTTATGTATGGTCTCCTGGAACAGAGGATGCCGTATTACCAATACACACCGGTGCCAGTACTCGAACGCGACGGAGTCCGACTCTACTGGGACCTGCCTATCGCCACAGACAGGACGATACTGGCGAACAAGCCTGATATCGTGGTGATGGACAGGGCACGGTCGAGGGTGTTTTTGGTGGACATCACCATCCCACATGACGAGAACCTCGTGAAAGCCGAAACTGAAAAGAAACGTAAATATCTGGATCTGGCACACGAGATTGTCGACATGTGGGATGTGGGGTCCGCTGAAATCATTCCTATCGTCATATCTGCCAACGGTTTGATCCCGGTTAGCCTCGCTCACCATCTGAGGCAACTGGGGATCCGGGACGGTTCGCTCGCAGGCAGGATGCAGAAGGCGGTGTTACTTGACTCGGCTAGGATTGTCCGCCGGTTTCTCAGCCTACAGCCCTAACCCCCGGCCGTTTGATCTCCCTGCCGGGGTGTAATCCTCCACCCGCTTATATTTATATATGTAAGTATATGTAAATTTATTATGTTATTCATATAAGTATTTATTATATATATGTATATAATATATATTAAACGGGTGGAGTGACAGCGAACATGATAATAATAAATATATACACAATACACACACGGTCGTCTGTTCCCAAAGTAAGCAACTTAATGCTTGTGTTATAGGTAACAACCGACTGGTCTAGCTACACATATTTTTTTTTCGATAAACATAGGTACTTATAAATAATACATATATAAATATATGAATAAATATGTATATTACACCCAGACTCGGGGTGGGAATCGAACCCACAACCCCCGGAACAGAAAGCAGGCACTACAAACTGCGCCAACGGGCTAGTCGAAATTGTATATCAATTTAAAGAATTCGATAAATTAGAATTTTAACATAAAATACATTGCGTGCGTTTGTAGTACGTAATCGTAGGTATACTTGCTAACTTGAAATTCCACACTACTTTGTTGCATTTTCTTAAGGGAAATTAAATAATTACTGTTTGTTTCAATGTAACACATTAGACACTGTATGTACCGGAAACGGATCATTTTTACTATATACATATATGGATATATAATATATTCTAATGTATTTAAAGAATTCAGAGAGTAATGTAGGTATAATGTGCGTAGAAATACATTGACATTTCGTAACCATATTTAGTTTCATATCTTTTTATTATCTTATACTATTAAACGAGAAATTCTTGTATATATATATATATATATATATATAGAATCTGAATCTCGGAATCGGCTCCAACGATTTTCGTGAAATTTAGTATGCAGGGGATTTCGGGGGCGAAAAATTGATCTAGCTAGGATTCATTTAAAAAAAATGTCGTTTTATCCCTGTTTTTAGGCAATGAAAAAATGTCATTAGAATACGAAGCTTAATTTCACTACTGACATCACAACCGTAATAGCGTAATTAGGAAATCGGCGGGTGACAAATCGCGTTGACACGGGTTCGAATCTCAGTCTCCAGATAAGTTTTTTATTTTTTTTTTATTTCACTCGGGATTTATTATTTAAATAAAATTAAAATATAAAAATACCGAGAAAAAAAAACAAAAAATAAAATGAAAATACCGAGCAAGGCTCGGTCACCCAGGTACTTATTAAATTTATATTAAGAATAAGATATGTTTAAAAATGTCATTAAAATGCTCTACATATATAAATATAGACTAATAATGTTATCAAATGATTGTCGAAGTCTATAATGTTCTAGCTCTAGTAACGGTAACGATGCCGTCAACGATCTAGTCTCAAATTACACGATAAACAGAAGCGTAGATGTTAATCGGCGACGGTTACCCGAATATTTCTAATGTACTTTTAATATACCTCTCGACTTGTCCCGGGCAATTTGGCGGGTAGCAGCGAAAAAAAGTCATTTATCCGCACACCGTGTGTGGTTTGATGGTACATTAATTATCTGTGTTTTTGGCTGAAGGGTACGGCAAAAAACTTAAAGGTCAATGCACCGATGTTGGTTTTCAGTTTTGAATTATGGAATACGAGGTCAGTCGTGTTTATACTTTTTAGTGTGGAGACACGCATCACATGCTTAATGAAGATCTTCTTTGTTTTTGTTGCCCGTTTTTGACGATTTGCTGTTGTGTTGATTTAGCAAAATGCATTCTGGACCATTCGTTTAAAATGTTTTTTTTTGTCTGTATTTGATTGAACGTTGTCTGTATTTGATTGAATTTGAAATGAAATGTAATTTTTTTTATTTTTCTTATGAAGAATACATTTTTCTGTGTTACACGTTACGTTAACTAGTTTACAGGTTTAATGTAAATATGAATGTTTTCATTCTAGTAAAAAAAACAACAAAAAAAATCTAAAGAGAAATATACTAAATTATTTTCGTATTTTTTCTCAATAATATGGTACTAGAAGTTTCGCATGGTTTCCCCTGGATCTATGATTAACTACTACTTTCTTATATACATATATGTCAGAACAGAATACCATCACAAATCCATAAATAATTTTGCAAAATGAGGTCTCACATTTTTTACTATTAATAGTACCTAATGTAATAAATATTACAAAGAAAGGGCTTTAGTAGTTTTTATAAATTATCTATGATGAGAGAATTGAGACCGTATAGACCTAGTATTGACCAACATAGCCTATACAAACATTTAACTTTTACAGCCTTCGAAGATGCGAATTTTAGCGTACCAGCCAGTTCCCATAACCAGTGCGCCAACTCGACGACAATTATATTGACAATAAATACAACCTAGGTTGACGAAAAAATAGTCAAATAAATATACGTTATCAAAGATTACTCAAAAAGTAGTCATCAGATCTTGATCAAATTTAAATACGACCACAAAACAAGCTCATATCAGCTTTCGATTAAAACAAGAATCATCAAAATCGATACACCCAGTAAAAAGTAATGCGGTATAATACAATGTAGGTCAACGAAAAAAAGATTCAATTATCAAATATAACTCGAAAAGTACTTGTCGGATCTGAATTAAATTTAAATGGGACCACATGACACGCACTATCTCTCGATTAAAAAAATCATCGAAATCGGTCTACCCAGTCAAAAGTTCTGAGGTAACATAAATAAACGAATACAATCGAATGAATGAGAACCTCTTCCTTTTATGGAAGTCAGTTAAAAAAACTAGACAAAGTAGTAAAATTATTTAATGCACTTACAATTTAATGTACTACGCAACCGATTTCCGAGTAAAGGGGATCAAATTGGTGACATTAGGATGTGTGACGTGTTTAGAGGACGGCGGTAAATTGAATTTTATTATACGTTCGCTTCACCGACTCGAATTATAAAGGGTTGAGAATCATTATCATGAAAGCGTAAATTATGTATGAAGTATACTTAACTGTGTTCATTTTGTTTTGATCGTGTAGTCAGTTGGTGTCTTTGGCGTGGATTAATCGACGATGTCACATAAGCTTACAATACTGTCACACAGTTGCACTTTTTGTTTGAACATATGCCAGATGTCTACAAAGTGGCTATAAAACTATTATCACCGTTACGTACACACATACACATACAAACATTTACAAATAATATAATATAAATATCTTATAGCATACACACACGTTCGTTTCCTATGTTATTCAACTTAATGCTTGTGTAGTACAGGTAGGTAACAGCCGACTCTTATAGCTAATTTTTTTGATAAATATATACATATATGTATAGAAATCATACATACATAAATATACATATACATCCCCAACCCGCGGAACAGCTAGGCTAGGCTAGTCAAATACATCTGTAATGTAGTTTTTAGGGTTCCGTACCCAAAGGGTAAGAACGGGACCCTATTACTAAGACTTCGCTGTCCGTCCGTCCGTCCGTCTGTCGCCAGGCTGTATCTCAAGAACGGCGATAGCTAGACAGTTGGAATCTTCACAAATTATGTATTTCTGTTGCCGCTATAACAACAAATAATACTAAAAACAAAATAAATTAAATATTTAAGGGGGGCTCCCATACAACAAACGCGATTTTCGTGCCCTTTTTTGCTCGATATCAATAATGGCAACAGGTAGGCACTAGAAATATTCACAAAATAGTCAGTTGTTTTTTTATTTTAATAATAAATAATAAAATTAAAATAAAATTAATATTTAAGGCGGGCTCCCACACAAAAAAGAAACGTCATTTTTGCTGTCATACAACAAAAGTGATATTTTAGCCGCTTTTTGCCTGATATTAAAATCAATGTACCTACTGTTGTTTACCTAGTCAATGGTACGGAACCCTTCGTGCGCGAGTCCGACTCGCACTTGGCCGATTTTTTGTACTTACTTTTATAATTAAAAAATAAATGCGTTGAATTTTTTTTTATTAATTTTCAGACGATATTGGTAGGCGTGTGCAAATATGATAACGATGACAAAGACGTTATATGGAGGTTTAATTAAAAGTATTTCTCAGGAAAATTGCTAGTATGAAAAAACAAGTACGTCTTAATTATTTAAAAACAATTAATTTTTTATAACTTAAATGGTTATGACATATGTCGCTTCTAGACGTTTATTAAATGTTATCATGTACAGTCAACTCGCTGTCAATTACACTACATAATTTGTGTTTGTACTTGACTCTAATTGCGACGTAAAAAAAAGTTTCCTAGAAAACGTAGCAACAATCAACTGATAGAGATCGAAGCAAAGTGACAATAATAAGACTTATGTTCGTGCCAAATCGTATTTTAATTAGGCAGATAAGGTAAGTCATTAGCCAGCAAATTACCCGAAGCTATTTGTTTTAATTTTTTTTCTTATCTGTTAATGTTGCATCTTGTCCATCAAATTACTTGTGCTGGAGCGTTGCGTTTGCTAGCGATGTTTTATAACAAGAAATAGGTTTTTCACGATATTTTTTTTTTTGTGTTAATTGTATATCTATACTAATATTATAAAGCTGAAGAGTTTGTTTGTTTGTTTGAATGCGATAATCTCAGGGACTACTGGTCCGATTTGAAAAATTCTTTCAGTGTCAGATAGCCCATTTATTGAGGAAGGCTATAGGCTAGGCACCACGCTAAGACCTATAGGAGCAGAGCACCAATGAAGAATGTTTCAAAATTTGTTTTTTTTTTGCCTTTTGAGAGCTTCCCCAGGTGGCCCAAAGTAACTATTCAACGCGGACGAATATATATATTATTACTAGCTTCTGCTCGTGACTTCGTTCTTACTACTACTACTTATGCATATATTAGGTGCATTGTATATTACCATTTATTTAGCAGTAAGCTATAAAATGTAAATTAATTAATAACACTATATACATACATCAGTCAGCAAGCTAGTTAGTTCAGCCTATCGCAGTCCACTGTTATACATATTTACAATTCACAACTAATGAACTACATATTTGGCAAAAGAGGCAAAAAAATGCACCAGTCCTCTCGTCATCCTGCTAATCCAAGGTCCAAGTGTTTCGACGGCAAACGACAAAAAAAAAAAAACGATGTTGAAATAATATAATAATTAAATTAAGTGTAATATTAATTATTTTTGTTGAACAAATAACCATATTCGAGTAAAGATTTTGTGTTGATATAATTTTGTATCCACTGTCGCTGTAGCAACACCTTTATCTAGTCATCAAGCGCAGTAAATGTATACGGTGTATACCTATATGTTTTTACCATAAAATTATTATTTATTTGCAATGTAATTATTTTCATCATATTGTATGAGTTATATATTTAAACATTTGTTACATAATATCAAGATATATCAAAATAAAAAAATAAATAAATTATATAGGGTAAAACCGGGATAGATGCCCCAGCGGGATAGATGCCTCACATTCTAAAAACCTAACTTCCCGAATTCGCAACTAAAAATTAATCGCATGAGTAGGAGCCGAAGTCACCCCGTACCTAAATTACCCACGGACAGTCGTACGACGAGGACGCGTTTTGCTAGTATGTGTAATTATTTCCGCGGCGAAATTACCAAACACGTCAAAGTTTTAAGGGTTAGTATTTAAGTTTGTATAACTTTATAATTAGTAAAAAATTCTGTTATATTTTTTATTACGTGAATAAACTGGTTCATTGAGTCTGTATCTAGGTGTAAATAGATGCTATTTTGTTTATAATTTATTTAAAAAATACGTGGGCATCTATCCCTATCACAAAGGATAGTTGCCCTGATTTTTCGAGGTATAGTTGCCCTTAGGGGCATCTATCCTTTCATAGACCATATACGGACTAAATGAATATTTTAAAAATATTTTTATTGTCTTTTATATTTTTTATGTATTTACGTATATATATATTTTACTAGTGGTCGCCTAACGGTCGAAATTCGACCATAATAAAAAATTTTAATTCAAGAAAACCAAATAATTATGAAAATAAAGAACCTTTTTAAAAAAAATTCAATTGACTACAGACTTTGACAATCAACAAAAAGTATAATATGCGTGTGTGAGTGCTGTAGTGTGTGTTATGCTTTTTTATTAATTTAATGTACTTATATTTTATGCATAATTTTGAAAAAATAATAGCATTCCGCACTTCTTCTCTATATAAACTATAAGTGTGCGAAGTGTCATACTCCTACGTACGCGCAATTTCCGTAAAAGGGGTACAAAGTTTTTGCTTCACGTGTTAATATATAGATATTTAGACATTTGACTTAATTCTAGCAGAACTATACCACGAAAATATAAAAAAGGAAGGAATACGAGCTAATATAGAACAACAAACAGTTTCGAAAATGCAAATAGAAGCTTTACCTATTCCAAAAATCCCTTTGACCATGGCTAAGAGGGCGAAACAATCAGCAGATATTTATAATTCAAATGAAAATATAAAACACAAAAAGGATGTAGCTGACAGAAAGGAAAAACAAATAAAAATTAAGTTAGACCAGAAAAACAAGACTGAAAGTACCAAAGAACTTAGGAAAACAAAGAAAAGAGCCACAAATAAAAAACAAGACAAAAAAAATCTTTTAGTGATATAGCTGATTTGTGTGATACCCAAAGAAAATGATAATTATTTAAAACTATACCAAGAACGAGCATCATTAAAAAGACAAATTATTTACAGTGCAATCAGCGAAGATGAAGACAATCCACATAATTTGAAAATTAAAGGAAAGAAAACTAAAGATTTGCCCTTAAAGAAAACTAAGAGACAGGATAACCCTAAAAGTACAAGTAAGGATAACTGCATTGAATGTTTTGAAAACTATAAAAATACGAAGTCGCAATCCGACTGGATTCAATGTGTAGTCAGCCAGAACTGGCTACATGAAATCTGTAACTTTTCAGAAATTATTGCTCAAGATGTGGAAAATTAAAAATACTATCCGGCTAAATTTCAATTAATTAAATGTGTTATTTACGACATCACACTAGAAAACTTTAAAACTACTAGTGTTCCTCTACTATATTATGCATGTATTATACATATAAACCTTCATCTGGAATCACTCTATTTACTAAAGAAAACCGCATCAAAATGCATTGTGTAGTTTTAAAGATCTAAGCATATATACAGACAGACAGACAGCGGGAAGAGACTTTGTTTCATAATATGTAGTGATTAATTAATAATTAAACGGTTTAAAAAACCACAAAATGTTTTTCATTGCTATAACGCGTGTTTCTTGGAGACAATTGCTGTTTTAGGAGTAGAACTATTAGCATTTTAATTGGGTTTTTCGTTTACACGGTATAAAGGGCATCTATCCTCCACTGCAGGCATCTATCCTTCTCAGGATTTTCATGGTGGGGCAACTATCCATACCGGTAGGCATCTATCCTCCAAAAAAAGGTTCCACGAAAAGTTAATTTCTGCTAAATGTGCAATTGATAGGTTAAAAAAACATAATAATAATTCAAGATAAAGGATTGAGCTAGCTACATAGATAAAAATTATTCGTATAAAATTCATATTTTTAAAATTAGGTGACTATTTCAAAAAGTGGGGCATCTATCCCGGTTTTACCCTATACAAAACACGTGTCTTAATTCATTTGAAGTTTTATAAACTTTATAAATTATTTTTATTATTCAGAATATACGTGAAATTAGTTCATTATTAATTTTTTTACATTCTGCAATCAAAATTTTGAAATTTTTGCTAACTTAGTTTAAGTTTTACAAAATTTGATTATTCATTGTCCTAAGGATTAGTGCCCTACCTTCGTAACCCTACTTCATTTATTTTTATATAATTCTTTATTGTGTTAGTATAATAATTAAATTCTAACGCTGCTATTATAATGTTTTCAATCGGACGTTGTTTTATCAATCATCTATTAAATTTCATAACCGTTATGACTTAAAATAGAATTTCCTATGACTGCTTGGGGTTTTTTTACAGTACAAAACACGTGTTGAGGAAAAAATACGTTTTCAGTATGACTTAATTAACACAATTAAATATATTTAATGAGTAATATGATTAGTTGTGTATATATAGCTACATAATAATATAAGTATATGGGCCTGGTCAGTGGTTACTAAATCTATCTGATAACGGTATCCAACAAATAAAACATTATATATACATACTAGCTGACCCGGCGAACTTCGTACCGCCTTATTATTTTTTTCGTAAATATAATAATAACTAGCTTCTGCGCGCGACTTCGTCCCCGAGGAATAGGACCGATGATTTGAGCGAAACTAACCGTTTATGCCACGGAAGCTCTCAAAAGGAAAAAATCCCCGATTTTGAAACATTCCTCATTGGTGCTACCCTCCTATTGGTCTTAGCGTGATGATATATAGCCTATAGCCTTCCTCGATAAATAGGCTATCTAACACTGAAAGAATTTTTCAAATCGGACCAGTAGATCCTGAGATTAGCGCGTTCAAACAAACAAACAAACAAACAATCAAACAAACAAACTCTTCAGCTTTATAATATTATAGTATAGATATATATCGAAATAAAATATGGCCTATCTTTTCAGTTGGATAAAGTTACACATCTGTGCAAAATTTCATTAAAATCGGTTTAGTAGTTTAGGAGTCCGTTGCGGACAAACAACGTGACGCGTAATTTATATACAGGTATTAAGATGATGACTATTTACTATCGAAATCCTTTCTATCTGTGAAATATTTCTATACGCAACCTATGAAACTTTAAGTTGTAGTTTATTAGTTAGTTCAGCCTATTGCAGTCCACTGCTGGACATAGGCCTCCCCAAGTTCGCGCCAGACATCCCGGTTTTCCGCAATCCTCATCCAGCCTACGCCGGCAATTTTACGTAGATCGTCGGTCCAACGGGCCGGAGTACGTCCCACACTGCGTTTGCCAAGACGCGGTCTCCACTCCAGGACACGTCTGCTCCAACGGCCATCGGTTCTGCGACACAGAATGACCAGCCCACTGCCACTTCAACTTGCTACAAACTACAAATTACAAATTAGCAAGTTGTAGTTTATTAATCAAGCCCAATTTAGCCTCCTGCTGATGACTTCTCTAACTGATGTATTGGTAAACCTTATCAGCGAATGGTAATAGAGGCTAACGTAATATTATATCGAAATTTGATGTTCCCTCCAAAATTCATCAATTTTAACTTTAATATCCATAACATTAATTATGGCTTATGGTTGTATCTTTGCTCAAATTTAAAATTGTAAACAGTCAGCAGTATTGTATTGATTTACTAAGCAGAATTAATGCGTCTCACTGTTAGACAAAGGTCATCCTCTAAGTCAAGGGTAGGGTCAGCAACGCAAATAATCTATACTAATATTATAAAGCTGAAGAGTTTGTTTGTTTGGTTGGTTGTTTGTTTGTTTGTTTGTTCGTTTGAACGCGGTAATCTCTTGAACTACTGGTCCGATTTTAAAAATTCTTTCAGTGTTAGATAGCCCATTTATCGAGGAAGGCTATATATAGGCTATATATCATCACGCTAAGACCAATAGGAGCAGAGTCCACGCTGACAAAGTCGCGCGCAGAAGCTAGTAATTGATAAAGTAGGTATTCATTAAATGTTAAGTGAAATCGCGCAAAACATCTTGTAAATAATACGTAAGTCAGTCTCTTGTTAGGAAAACGTAGTCGTTCGTCCAGTAGCAATGGAAAATAAATAAGGAGATTGGTTATGGATCATAAATTTTCCTTATTGATCTCATATTATGTTTTTGTACTGTTTGCAATCGACACACTTAGACCTAAACGTAATGTGATAGTAATGATGGTACAAAATATATATAAATTAATCTTTACATTACACTGCTTCTTGTTGAAATCAGAGGAGGTGGTAATTTTTTATACAGACAATTGCAATTTCAATTTTAGTTAATGAAAAGTATCAAGATTGTAGCTTCCAATGTTATTAATGTGTATCAAAATAAAGAGGTGACTTCGTTTTATTAAAAGTTCTGGGATAACCTGACCGAGTTAAAAGTTAATTTTGTAAGGTATTTTTTATTGAGAAATAAGTTTTTAAGCTTTCACAGTCATTATCAATATTATCCCAATATATATATACTCGTATATCATGGCATCTGTAAAGTCACCTAAATATCCGGAGTTTCAAAATTACAACCGTCAAGTCAACAAGTAAAAGGTTATCAACTTAAAAATGTAACGAACAGCCTTGTAGTACCTATTCAAACATAAGTACAACCTATACTTCTGATTTTTAAGTTAAAAATAAAGTTTTTTTTTTTATATTAAAATATCATATGAGTAGTGAATGCAAACAGTTTTATTATGTACTAGCTTCTGCGCGCGACTTCGTCGGCGTGGACTCCGCTCCTGTTGGTCTTAGCGTGATGATAGGTATATAGCCACCTATATAACACTGAAAGAATTTTTCAAATCGGACCAGTAGATCCTGAGATTAGCGCGTTCAAACAAACAAACAAACAAACAAACAATCAAACTCTTCAGCTTTATTATATTAGTATAGATCTAGATCTTAGCCGAGATACAGCGTGTTCTGGGCTACTAGATCTATTTAAATATGTATGCTGCATTTGGATCTTAAAGAAGATGAAAATAACTGTAACTCGGGTAAAATTTAAATTTAGTGGAGACCATGACCGTGTTGAACCTTGAATAGTATGAGAAGATAATAATAAGCTGTTACCCTGGAATTTTGAAGTAAAATTTCTTTACGCATTCTTGACTTGGGGAGTAAGCTGGTAAATGCGTGATGAGAGCGTTACGAAAAGTGTGATCGGGCGAAGCGAACGGAAGTTGTAAGAAAGATAAAAGTTACATGGAGCTAAAGATGTTTTACTTCGGTCGTGTAGTCTAAAGCACACTTTTTTTTTGTCAGTATACTATAGGTCAATACAATTATTTATGAGAGTAACGGCGGAGTTTCGTATCTCTTTTGTGCAGAAACTACATTTCCAATCGGAGGTAGGTTCACATTAATCAATCAAACACAATAAATTTTTCAAATACTAATTACTTTATGCTGTGTGGTTACGAAGAATATAGCCACCCTCACTCTTCCCGTGGGTGTCGTAAGAGGCGACTAAGGGATAGCACAGTTCCACTACCACCTTGGAACTTAAAAAGCCGACCGATGTTGGAATAACCATCCAATTACTGGCTTTGAAATACACAGGCCAAAGACGGGCAGCAGCGTCTTCAGTGCGTCAAAGCCAACTCTGCTGGTAGGGCACAGCAGGAAATTTCCTGCTCAAAATATGGAGCAGCCCGACTGGGGTAGTACCTCGACCTTACAGAAGACCACAGCTAAATAATACTGTTTTCAAGCAGTATTGTGTTCCTGTTGGTGAGTAAGGTGACCAGAGCTCCTGGGGGGATTGGGGATAGGGTCGGCAACGCGCTTGCGATGCTTCTGGTGTTGCAAGCGTCTATATGCTACGGTCTTACCATCAGGTGAGCCGTACGCTTGTTTGCCAACCCAGTAACATAAAAAAAAACCAACCCGCCTGCCCAGCGTGGTGACTATGGGTAAGACACATGAGTTCACGTCATTTTTGGCGTTAACTCGTGGAGGCCTATGTCCAGCAGTGGATTGCGATAGGCTAAAGTGATGAACTACTTTATAATTTGTAAAATAACTATTTACAAAAAAGCACACACAAATAATTTACTTGAATCGTAATCGTAAATCGTATAGAAATGTTTTATTTTGATTTTAATATTTTGACAATTTTTACAGAATAAATTTTTGTTACCCCCAGTTCCTACGTACACATAAACATTGTTCAATTAATAATAATGTACCGTAAACCAGCTGTAGGACCTTTACTAACTTATGCAGTAAAAATATCATGTTTTATAAAATAACTAAAACTATACAGTTCAATCTACCCACATAAAACAACACCTGTTACTCGTTGCACTTACAGACGTTTGCACTAGAAATACAGTTCCTACCATAGAATAAGTTAATTAAATCAACCCATTGTTTTACTAATATTATCAATTTCAAAAGGTCAGATCGCTATCGCGATGTAAAACTACTAAATGTCATGTGTAGTTGAAGCTAATAGTTTGAACAGTTATCTGTAGAATATCTTATATAAAATTACAGCGGTAATCATGTTGTACATGTTTCATCTTAATATCGTGTTGAGTTTTCTCCTTAGTTTATTTTAAATAATCGGTAGCAAATATTTTAATATTATTCAATGATGAGTAAAATTGTAGGTTTATTTACTTAGTGGGAGTAGTGAGCAATTTAAATAGTTATTTAGTTTGTAAAAGATTAGGATTAAAAATAACTTGATTAAAAAACCAGTATGGGACTCCCTCCAGCCCACTGTATCGACAATCTATGTAAGATCACCGGCAATGGCTGGATGAGGACTGTGGAGAACCGGGAACTTTGGGGTGAACTTGAAGAGACCTATGTCCAGTAGCTGACTGCAATAGGCTAAAGCGAAGCGAAACGACATTTTTTCTCAAATATTTACAAACATAACCTGCAAAAAGAAACAGAAAACGCACAACACAAACCCAAGCAACACATTCCATAAAACCTAAGATCGAAACGAGATATCATGTGCGTGAGTATTTCTATTTAAATTAATAAAGTGATGAAGATAATTCAACTAGCAAGGTAATTTAAAAAGATACACTGGAAGTACTCGTAAATGCCGAACTTTGAGGAAATGAGTGGGTACCTATATGTATTATATTGTTTATTCATGCATCAGCATTGGTTTAATAGTATATAGTAGAGTAGGTAAACCTTCCAGCACGATAATAGCCGCAAATGAGGACATTTGCGGAAATTTGAATTTGAAAATGAAAGAACAGACCTTTGCCCAGCAATGACACATTTGCAAGCTGATTCAATTTAGTTCAGTTTAGGCTTAAACATAAAAAATAATTGAATAATTGTATAATTTCCGATGTGCTAATTAACCAAGTCATTTATGAGTATGAATTAACAAAGAGTAATTGCGTTTATGTAAATTTTATTCATGATTGCTTCAATAAGTACACGTTGTATCCTTTAATAAATTGCCCATTAGCCTTCACTGAACCCGCATTGAATGGGTCAGTTGCAGCTGCTAAGGGTTTTACTTAGACTTTCTTTAATAAAAGTATGTATTATTTAAAAAAAGTTTAAATAAAACTGCTACCTATAACACAAGAATTGAGTTGTTTATCTTAGGAACAGACAACCGACTATGTATGTTATAGATAGATATTTATTTATTTATTCAGAACTGATGACCCGCAATAGCTTAGCACAAATGCAGTTTTCTAATGAATAAAGTTACAAGTAAAATTACTGAAAAAAATATCATCATAGTCATTCATCGTGTTCAAATTGAATAGTGTGAAGTATGTCTTACGGACAAGCGTTTTAAGCTTTTAAAGTTACTGCGTTTAATACGATTTAATTAGTCAAGTGCGTTACTATATTCTTAACGCAAAAAGACTGGTAGGCCAATAAATAATAAGGACATATACCTTTATGTCTCACTGTAGTGTTTTATTATCATATTATTATCATATCAATTTTTTTATTGTCAAAAAATCTTAAAGCTACAGAATTAGTCTTGTTTGAATTTTATTATAGGTAAATATATTAAAAACTGAGTGGTTTAGTTGACGAAGTTTTCTAACTGCGCCAATGATGCGGAGCTGCAGCTTCCTGTATGGGGTGACTTGTGGGATTTCCAGTGACGTTTTGAGTATAAAATTGTCCATTAAAACTATATTGTTAGGTACTAATTACAAGAATCTCATTAACTATTATATATTCTGATTTGTCGAGTATTGTTTAAGACGTCATATAATAGTTACTTTTTCCTGTCAATTTTAAAAATAGTATGTCAGAATACAATGAAAACAAATAAAAATAAATGTTCATGTATGTAAAGTGATTGTGTTATATCAACTTTATGGCCAAAATGTATCCGAAGATTCAATTTTTTTTATTGTCTCTAGATTTAATTTCAAGTTAGGTATACTTCTTTTGACATGTTAGGGAAAAATGATGTGAGTAAATTTTTATGATGCGCACGCACACCGTCATAAAAAACCTACACCCTGAAGCTACCATAACGAAGAAGAAGGTAGCAACGTGAAGTTAGCTAACCAATGAAGTATAACTTCTTACGTGCGTATATAAGTTTACACACACACTTTTTTTCCTTATTGTCAGTGTATTAAAGATAGTTCTATTATAAGGCGTAAAAAACACTATAAGCACGTAAGAGCCCAGTGATAATATCTTATCTGAAATTAATATAAATTAAAATGAATTTCTAAATATATTGCTAAGCGTGTCCCTCAATTAATGCCAAACAAATTTTAGCAGATTTTTTTTAGACTTCGCGTACTTTGTAGACGGTCTTTTAAAATACAACATTAGAAAATATTACAGAAAATTGGAAAATCTCCGAAAATAATTTAATTTTACGTTTGACACTTCGTAAGACAGATCGTCTTTCGTGTCAGCTAAAATGAATAAAAATACGTGAGATCTCGAAACTTTCTATCCAATAGCGTGTGAGTCATGATGTACCAAATAACTCCATCTCCTTTATCTTCATTAGGCGTAACGAAATATGTGGACTATTCGAAAAAACTAAGTGATCCCGATTCCAATACCCCTTATCGAGACAGGAGTCACTCTTCAGAGGTTGCCCAAGGAACATTATTTTTACGATATTGTATACAAAACGTTTTTAATTTTGGAGTTCCTTTGTGGGTGGTAAAAACATTATAATATTAGGCTATATTAAATTCTTCGTCAATAAATTATTAATGAATTTATGACATACATATTTTCATTACAAAAGTATAAAATCTCTATTTCATTTTGTACAATTTTCGTGTTTTTAACGAAAATCTAAAACAATATTAATTGTTAAAATTAGCAATATTTTACTTAAAAAATGTAATGATTTTATTTCGTCTGCAGGCGCTATTACTATATTATTAAGATAATCTCTAAGTAATAATTCAAGCGTTATTCACGGAACCTTACTGTTGACAAAGACTTTTTGTTATTGTTTATTTGTCAAGTCCCTGTGGGGCCGCGCGTGCGCCCTAATGGGTCCCCGTGATAACTCTCACTTTTAAATCCTTTTTATTTCTATGTCACTCTATAAGAAAGGCTTCGACTATCAAACGAATTTCGACTTTATTGTAATTATAATAAGGTGTAGTTTCTTGTTAATTACGTTGACACTCTAAATTCCAGGAACATCGGTCATTTGTAAAGTTATCTGCACTTTATTTGGATACAAGATTTGTTTACATCAATACTCGTTTCTGATTCTCGACCTTTAGAAGTACGTTCTTCGAATGTTTCGGATTTTTTGGTTTGTCGTAAATTACTATTAGTTGGACTTTATTAGTAAGTAGTGACGTAATGGTGTCGAGAAAGTGGGGGATTAGATTTTATTCTTTTATTTTGTACAGGTTTTTGATGTTGTTTATTTTGTCATTGCACAATTCTACTTATTGGGCACATACCATTGTATGTTGCATTAATGGCCGACCTTAGAAAAATTGCTGAATAAAATATTGATCTCGAGTATTTTTGTGTTCCTATGGGTTCGTACTAGTGATGCAACAGATCTCTGTTTCTGTTTCCGCAAGTGCGGAAGTTCCGCACGGTTTTCAACATTCGTTTCTGCTTCTGTTTCCGTAACTTTTATAACGGAGATGTAAACGGAAGTTTACGACGGTTGAGAGTTGAAAGTTTCACTTACCACTACTAAATTTTGAATATTAAAATAATTTCAAGATCCAATATTGTTTTCTATTGTAGATTTCTAATATATCTATTTCTTATCTAAGCTTGGTGTGTACTCAATACTTAATAAAGAAATATATTTGTAAATTTATTAAATTTTTTTCATATTATTTACACTTTCGTTTCTGCATCCGTTTACGTTTCCATTTCTGCTAAAATTTTCTTTTGACATCTGTTTCTGGTTACGTTAAGAAACTTCCGTTGCATCACTAGTTCGTACGGTAGCTACAGCTTGGAGGGGGTCGGCGACGCGCTTGTGATGCACCTGATATTAATACAGGCGTCCACTTGCCATCATGCTGGCCGAACGCTAGTTTGTCACTCTAGTGATGTTCCTATATTAGCAACCATTCGTTAACCTAAGCAAGGTCTTTTAACAAGTACCTACTTTATACTTATTTATATAACATTAATAAAAAATAGCTTAAAGCGAAATATTGCGTGTAAATTGAAGAATTAAATTACTATTATGAAGTGCAGCTTAGTACGACATTATTTAAAAAATTACACATACACTTAATTATAGAAACTGTATAAAACAATACCAAAAGCCTGCTCCTTTACAACCGTGCTCAAATAAAATTATACACTTAACATTATGCTTCATATTTTGTTAAAATCAACATAAAGTATGAGAAGTCGCGTGCTCGCACGAGTAAGTGCTAAAAATAATACTACAGTATTCAAGAAGTAACGCTCCTAACGCATGCGATTCTTATTTATTGCACACGCATTCAGAACATCTGCATAATGTTATACTACCTACTATTATATTAGTTCTCTTTTATTTTATTTTTAAATGTAATCGTACGTTAAGTAGTTTGTTTACATATTATTGACATGTAATCATCGCCAGTGAAAAATTATAATGAAAAAATCAACCCCAAAAGACTTTGTGTAGTAAAAATAATATTTTGAAATTATTTATAATATGTGTCTCTATGTATCTAACTGTAGTACTCTGAATTATTTGTGTATGAACACATGAATTATACATAAGTATAGTTGCAATTATACGTGTCGGTCTGACCTAATTAGAAATGGTTCGTTATTGAATTTAATTACAAAGCAAAGGAATTGAATATGAAGGATTGAAAAAATATAGAAATTCTTTTTAATTAAATACAAATTCTTTCCGACCATTCTTCGACATCTTTACAATTGAAAAAATTGTATATATTAAATATAAATCTATACTAATATAATAAAGCTGAAGAGTTTGTTTGTTTGTTTGTTTGTTTGTTTGTTTGTTTGTTTGTTTGTTTGTTTGTTTGTTTGTTTGTTTGTTTGTTTGTTTGAACGCGGTAATCTCTGGAACTACGGTGCCGATTTGAAAAATTCTTTCAGTGTTAGATAGCCCATTTATCGAGGAAGGCTATAGGCTATGTATCATCACGCTAAGACCAATAGGAGCGGAGTCCACGCCGACGAAGTCGCGCGCAGAAGCTAGTAGTACATACCCCTACAACTAACGCACAAGTTTGAATGACCGTTTACGTTTCTCACATTTAAATATATTTGCAGTAATTATGAATATTTATTAAGTGGAAAAGGGGAATACCATTCGATAATAATTCCACGTAGACTCGAAAAAAAGGCAATTAATATGAAGCTAGTATGTGTCGGCGAAGTAATGAAAGGCTTGAAAACGTATGCTGAATATTAAATAAATAAACAATAAATTGTTTTTAAGGTTATAACGTTATAAGTGACAAATTATTGCAAAATATTTCAAGTATTCCTTTCAATAAAAACAGTTATTTGCCGTTTCTGTGAATCAATTAATATAGAATCGTTTATTATAGTCTTCTAAATGAACCGGTAACTGCGGCATAAAACCTTTAATATTTTACAAATTTTTTAAAACCTTTAATATTTTACAAATTTTTTAAAACCTTTAATATTTTACAAAATTTTAAAGTTTTTAATTTTTTTAAAGGCAAAAACCTGAGGTAGGGTACATCAGGAAATTTTCTGCTCAAAATATGGAGCAGTCCAACTAGGGTAGTACCTCGACCTTACAGAAGACCACAGGCAAATAATATGTTTCGTGCTTTCAAGCAGTATTGTGTTCCTGTTGGTGAGTGAGGTGACCAGAGCTCCTGGGGGGGATTAGGGTTAGGGTCGTATGTAAGGTCGGTGTAATGTCGCGAACAATAGGCATTGCATTGATTTACATTGCAATAGGATTAATTAATAATTTACATACATATATACGAGTACATGGTTCATATACATATATAGTTATTAGTAGTATATAGTAATACGTAATTCAGTAAGTACCTACATTAAGGAGTTGATTTAGGTTGTTAGAATAAATATGACATCACCTTATTATTCTTTGGCGAATAATTTTAACATATAGATTTCTTCTCATGGTACGTAGAGTAGAGGTAAGACGAAAAATGTTTTGCATGTAACTAAGTGCACCTAAAGTCTTTACTGACTTTATTGTGTCTATCCATATTATACTTGAAATAAATATGGTATATTATTAAGTCAAATGACATGCTCAAAATTGATTTTTCTATATTAAATACCGTAAAATAGCTGAAAAGTTTGTTTTTTGGTGTTCGCAATTCAAGAAGTCCGATTTGAAATTATTCATTTTGTGTTGTAAATATATTTATGCCTATTTATTGAATATATATTTTTTTGTTCTATAAAATCACCAACAGGTTTCTTACTGTCCTATCCATTTTTTATCAAAATTTGCAATTGTATGTATATTGAGACAGACTAAATAGGTAGATACTATTGAACATTGCCTAAAGAGCGAAGTGAATGTAAAAAAAAAACAATTTGAACTATCAAATTCAATGCACGTAAAAAGGTGAGAACCAACTATATAGTGTAATTATAAAAGAACATAAAACATAAGACCACCACCACAACGAACGCACCAGAAGGTTTTTTTTTTATCGTATCCAATTTTTGTTAATTATTATTTTTATTTATATGTGTTATTATTATTTTTATTATATTATATTAATAAATAAAATGCAATTAACTTCGATATTATCTTAAGATAATTGAGTAATTATTTGTATATTTTTATAATTCTGTAATAATGAAGCATTTAATAATGTATTTTACATGCCCCGTGCGTACGTATGCCATATGTAGTCGGCGACTTTTGCAAAAAACAAGATGGCTTCAAGATATTTTATGGCCAGTAAAAAGCTGTTTTTTGGTTGAAGCTAAATCTGGCTGTAATATTAACAGTCATTTTAATTGTTTTTAATTATAATTACAAACATACCTATTATATATTCAGATATTGTACTTCTCTTGAAAATATAATATAATACTATCTATATATTTTAAAATTATCTGTTATGCAAACCTTGTCCTGACTGCAACGAACAACACGACTGAAGTAAAACGAGAAGTGTGTGTATTATGTATATATTTATTTATTTATTTATTTCTTTATTTATTTATTTAAAACACTTCACTATCGGTCTTAATAAAACAAATAGTTTGTTGGATATAGAAACCGAACTTCGATCCAAATACACAACCCCCTTTCGAGGCATTTACATCAAGTAAATGCTTTGTAATGTGACTTATAAATGCACTACCTGCATTCCGCGGATTCGCCCTCATAACTTACGAACCCATGGAATTATCCATCCTTGAACTTTCGCACTTTAGAACTTTTGTAGAGTTTGATAAAGCAACATACCTAAATAAAAATATTACACGAATTGTTCACTACATGTCTCATGTAGATTTTATCGATACGTCGTAGTGATGTAACGTGAAAATATCGATAAGTTTGTTGAAAAAAATATTAAAAATTTCACCTCAGAATGCACCTGCCGTGCAAGTGCGAAGTATTTCAATACATAGCTAGTGGAGCGGTGTACCTATTAATTACAAACGGCTTGTTATACAATGCTCAGTACGGTATAATCTGCATAATTTTCACTATTATTACGATTAAATATTCTTTATAGAATCGTTAATATTTATAGGCTTTATTAATTTTTTTTATTGGACTAATGTAATGTATTTTATTAGTATGTGTCATTTCTGTTACGCTGTTTAAGTTTTATTATAATTGAAAAGTACTGAGAGAAAATGAGAAATTTAATTTTATTAAGCTCTTATAGCACATTCTGTATAGAGTTTATGAGTACCTATATAAAATTACTATTTTCCTTGATTTGAATAACTTTTTTGTATACCACATTTACAACGTAAACGATCTGAAAGTTAGTATACAAATATAGGCAGACGATTATAATTATTTTTTTTAAATATATATTTTTTTATTAACAATGAACTGAACTTGAATAAACATCTGTGATATGCGACTGTTGATTAAGGTTTAATTTAATTGGAGAATCTACAAAACGATCATAAGACCTGTCGTAATGTATGGATCAGAATATTGGGCAACGAAAGTGACGGATGGAAGAAGAGTAAACGCAGCCGAGATGAGAATGCTGAGATGGGACGAGGAAAGATCGGATTAGAAATGAGTATATAAGGGGAAGTTTGAAAGTAGCACCCGAGACGGAGAAAATGAGGAGGAGTGTGGTATGGGCATGTAATGAGGAGGGATGAACGTTATATTGGTAAAAGGATGTTAGGATTGAATGTCGCAGGACGAAGAGTGATCGGCAGGCCATAAAGGCGATGGATGAATTGTGTGAGTTAAGGACATGAGAAAGAAAGGAGTAAGCAACGAAGTGACGAATAATAGAGAGTAATGGAAGAGGAAAACATGTAATGGTAACCCTACAGGCCTAAGGGGCCATCCATTAATTACGTCACACGTTAAGAGGGGGGTAGGGGGTCGACGAAGTGTGACATTGTGTGACAAGGGGGAGGGAGGGGCCCAACATTTTGTGACGTCACATTTCCAAAAACAATATTATCAAAACGTAAGTACAAAAACCTGATATTTCAACTACCTATTAATAATTAACTTCAAAAATTAAAGTTTTTTTGTTTTATAGGTGAATTGACTTTTATTAAAATGAAAATAAAAATAATTTCGAAACTCATCAGTTTGCTCTTGCAAAATTGTAAATTATGTGACGTCACACTAGGTAGGGGGGGGGGGTCTCATAAATGTGACCATCTGTGACAAGGACGGGGGAGGGGTCGAAAAATCGAGAAATTCATGTGACGTAATTAATTGATGGCCCCTAAGGATAAGGGCAGGGAGATGATGATGTGAAGTATATTTAATTCTTGATAACCAGACTATTAGTTAAATGTAATCTAACAGAATTCATTTCAGCTTCATTAGATTGCTCGATTTTCCAAACAGGTACACTTATATGAGTTTATAATTATAAATTGGCCATCATAGGTTTATAAAAAAAAAGATTGTAATTGATTCGGTATTGGTTTTTGCATCGACGACAAAATAAATCATAAAAAGAATCAATTTTACATCACTAGTATAATTACAGAACTGCAGAATAATTGATATGTTTCTATGTTTGGTATAACAAATAAGAAAGGGTTGAATAATAATAAATGATTTTTTTACTTTCCATTTTTCCGACAGTTCAATTGACAATCGAAGTTTTTATCTTTTCCTTACAAAAATACATGAAAAAGCCCGTTTCCATATTAAGTTACGTCATCTTATACTATTAAACGAGCAATTCTTGTATATATATATATATATATATATATTTTCTGAATCTCGGAATCGGCTCCAACGATTTTTGTGAAATTTAGTATGCAGGGGATTTCGGGGGCGAAAAATTGATCTAGCTAGGATTCATTTAAAAAAAATGTCGTTTTATCCCTGTTTTTAGGCAATGAAAAAATATCATTAGAATACGAAGCTTAATTTCACCATTACTATTATAGCTGTTACAGCGTAATAAGGAAAGCGACGGATTTCAAATCGTTTTGACCCGGGTTCGAATCTCAGTCTCCAGATTACTTTTTTTTTCTTTTTTTTTAATTTCATTCGTGATTTATTATTTAAATAAAATTAAAATATAAAAATACCGAGAAAAAATGAAAATACCGAGCAGGGCTCGGTCACCCAGGTACTTTACATTAACGTAGCACATAGATACACAATCATTTTAATTTAAAAGCAAATGAGTCGATTAGATAGTTAAATTTAGCAAATATTCGATTAATTTTAACAAAATTCGTTTTAAATGTGACCTGTAAATTAAGACGATAACAGTAATTTATATTAAAATACATACGATTAAATGATAAAAATTACATTATACACTATTTTATTTTTAATTACCTATTTTCTATATATTTTTTATATAACTAATTACAAGATTACAAAACGGATGTCAATTTTAATTTATTTATTCAGTTACAATTATATACTGACGGTAACATTTTTCGGAATAGTTTTCTAAAATTATTTACCAAAGAGATATGTTACAAATACCAGATCATGTTTTTGTTTTTTATTTCAATATATATTTTTTTTGTATATAGGTCCTTCGACCTTTGGGGTTTTACCTGCACTGTTTTGATGTTAAAGTGGCTAAAACTTACCGTAACCTTTGCATTCTCGCGAATTTCCTTTATGTCATGCCGCTGGCTTGTCAAATTTATTTTTTCTTTCTATATAAATTAATATTTAATTATATCCATTTTTTTTGTAATTAATAATTGAATACTAATATTGAATTAAAATTTCTTTATTTTTAAACTAATAAAAGTGTAAATTCAATTATAGAAAGGATAATAATATTATATATTTTTTTATATATAAGAATTATTAAAAAATACGTTATCAATTGTACACTACACAATAAAATGATGTTCCCAATTTACCAACTACAAACAATAATGATTCAAAAGAATAATACATATTATACGAGCTGTCATATGACCGCTTGAGTTCCGTTCCATTTAATATGTCTATGCTTTCAATAAAAAAAAAACTTCAATTTATAAAATTAGTTTAGATCACGTATTTTAGTACTTTTTATAACTTAAAAGTAAACTAGTAATAGCAAAAAAGTCATAGGTCTAGTTAACATAGAGGTACATAAAAAAACGAAAAGTGTAACAGTTAAGTTAAATAGCTCGTCACGAAAAAACCTGGCTTCAATTATGTATATTTGAACACGTAGTAATGTGGTGTCATAACAATAGTTTATGTTGCCGTTAGCTATTTTACTCGAGAGATTGTCTTTTTACAGTAGGTACATAACGTTTCATTTAAGTGATCAATGGCCACTATAATGATGTTTGAAACTGTTGACTTTTTGTTGCTATAGTTTGAATAAAAGTAGCGTTAGTTTATATGTTAATGTATAGAGTAAGCTTTGTTATTTATACATACGTAGATATTTGTAACGGAATACATTATATTAATTTCGCGAACACGTTTTGTCTTTAGATTACAACGAGAAATAAGTATATGTATAACGTACAGTACCTACCCGGCCATAAATATTGCACATCGACCTTTGGAAAGAGACAATCGGCTAATTTCGACTTCGTAGAGCGTTATAGTCCAAGATCCCAGACCCCAGACTTCCTTGTTTCTGATTGACAAAACATTACAGTATACATCGTAGTATAAAGAGTTGCTAAAATATTTTCTACAGGTTTTAAAATATAGTAATATAATTAGTGTCTGGCGATAAATACTAAAATAGCTGGTTAATAACATTTTTACGTACATAAAGCAGTCAAATTTAAAAAAAATTGTGAAAGAACGTTTGTGTACTAAAGGATATTATTCGATTAACGATTTTATAGAAGACAGTACGCCTTGGGAATGATGTGATCGCCGCCAGGCTATTTCAACCTATAAAATTATTGTAAATTTCAATCTGCTTTGAAAAAAAAAACATGATTAAAAAAAATGATATTAGTCCCGCTGAGTTTCTTTCGCCAGTTCTTCTCAGGTCAGAGGCTTTTTCTTTCCGAACTGGTAGTAGACTCATGACGTTCAGTAAGAAATTGTAATAATTTTATGCTGAATAAAATATTTTGAATTTGAATTTAATATATTTTGTCCTTCAAAAAAATATGACAGGTGATCTGGGAACTGGGTTCTTACACTATTATATCTGTCATATGAAATACTGACAGTCCGATACGTCTCATAGGTAATGTGCGTCAGAGATAACGCTCTACAAAGTTCAAATTAGCTGATTGTCTCTTTCTAAAAGTCGATGTGCATTATTTACGGCCGTGTACTATATAATTATAACGTAACGTGGACTACATTATTTGTACGGGGGGTTGTTTTGTTGGGAACGAAAATCATTGAGGTGCTTTAGTTCTTGTCCGATTAGCTTAAGATAACCGATATTACCACTATATTGTGAATTGTGATATAATAAAATAAATTAAAGTTCCTGTTTTATTTATTAGTTATAATTATTACTAGCTTCTGCGCGCGACTTCGTCGGCGTGGACTCCGCTCCTATTGGTCTTAGCGTGATGACACATAGCCTATAGCCTTCCTCGATAAATGGGCTATCTAACACTGAAAGAATTTTTCAAATCGGCTCAGTAGTTCCAGAGATTACCGCATTCAAACAAACAAACAAACAAACAAACAAACAAACTCTTCAGCTTTATATATTAGTATAGATGTGTAAAACTGTTTCAAGTTTTCAAGTTGCTCAGGGCATCTCATCTACCCCCCTAGTTCTTTGGTAACCCTAAACGAATGATTTTGATTCCAGTAAGTCAGTTCAGCCTATTGCAGTCCACTGCTGGACATAGGCCTCCCCAAGTTCGCGCCAGACATTCCGGTTTTCCGGAATCATCCAGCCTATACCAGCAGTCTTACTTTAATAAGCGTCACAATAACAAAATGTTTTATTTTTTTTTTACCTAAAAAGTCATTAACTATTTAAATCGATAAGTGCTGCTTTTAATTACAAGTATAACGGAAAAGGTTTTACGGATATCGAATAACGTTTTGAATTAAAAAATAAATGGCGTATTGGATTATAGTCATTGATTGAATTGTATTCACGACAATTATGGTGTTGAGCTGCTAAAGTTCCATTAATGCAGAAATTCGCATTTTGGATACCTACTGCTCCCAGTATGTTTTTTTATTTGTTTAAAATACTGTTGTAAAAGTTGTCTGTTGTTTCTGAAATTGTTTCCACCAGCCCACAGAAGAGAAGTAAGGATCGAATCCTAAAAATTCTCGTATAAATAGAAAAAAAAATCTTTACTCAGTAGTGGAGAATGAACGATTGATTCAGCTTAGTTTAGTTTCAAGCTGTGTAATTATTATGATTATAGTGGTTTAATTATTGCGCTTAAAACTTTATTTTTAAGTCACTATAACTTGGTCAGAATAATTGAAACATCAATCGATTATTTTATTAATTATGTTGGTAATACAGTCAGTTATAAATGATGAGGATAGTTGCATA
The DNA here is from genome assembly GCA_905220545.2 of Melitaea athalia. Classification (NCBI taxonomy): domain Eukaryota; kingdom Metazoa; phylum Arthropoda; class Insecta; order Lepidoptera; family Nymphalidae; genus Melitaea; species Melitaea athalia. The sequence continues at coordinate 5,449,930 of HG992179.1, forward strand.
CATTAATTAGCATCAACGATCCCGATCCAAAAAGTTCATTGACCCCAATAATTCTGTACAATTGTTTAGGGGCTACCTTCACCTGTCTCTTAACTGGCAAGTATTGAATTTGCTGTAATCGATCAGTAGTTCAATTTAACTCAGGAAGCGGATGGTTAACGAGTGACGTCACGAGGCTGGCACCAAGGGGTTAGACTTGGCAGGTACAAGTTACGAGATGTAGGCGAAAGTTGTGTTTTTAAAGCTATTTACTAATTTGACCCTTATTTGTAAGTGGCTTGAAATTGCGCTGTAGGTATACTGAGTTTTTTTATTGGTTTCTTTTTTGCAGGTTTTTTTTTTTCGAATTTAACAATATCTTGAAATACTTATATATCCTACTCTAATTGAAAAATAATAATACACACACACACAAACACACACACACTACAGCCTATCACAGTCCACTGTTGGACATAGGCCTCCACAAGTTCGCGCCCGACATTATGACGCGAACTCGTGTGTTTTGCCCATAGTCACCACGCTGGGCAGGCGGGTTGGTGACCGCAGGGCTATAAAAAATTATAATATTTGAAATGAAATATTTATACAAAATAATAATAATAATAATAATCACGAAATGATTATAGTTTAACTCAAGTACTCATAATTATATTTAAAAATGTATATTTTCTGAAAAGCATAAAACTTAGCGGATAAACTACTTGATGTTCTATATGAAGTAATTTTATTAATTAATACATACAATAGTAATTAATTAAACAGTACCATCCATGTAATAAAATTATCTAAATTAACACATTTAATTTAGAATTCTACTGATTCGCCGGTCATACCGTGACCGAGACTAATTTAACACAATTGTAAAGACGTTATGAATAGCTAAATTTAAGCGTATTTTTAATTTTCTAACAACTTTTTTAGCGTTCCGCAACAAAAAAAAATGTTGCTATGATCACGCTACCACTCCTCTATATATTGTGTAATTATATATAATATCTAAACGTAATAGGGAGAATAGCGGCCGTTGCAAATTTCATATGAAAATTAAAAATATAATGGCTAATAATAAAATAAAGTTGAAAAAGAAGTTTTGACCATACAAGTATCGTATGTTTTAATATTGTGATCTTAATAAATATTTCTCGATAAAAAATGATACGGAATAGCTAATGCAAGATTCTGATGTACTAAATAAAGTATTTTTTTTATACACTTTTTTTTGTATCAAGTAAATAAACATGCGCATCATGTGATGTGGAGCGGCTATACATACATCTGTATGTATAATAAATAACTCAATGGTTAATATGAATGTTAAAATATTCATGTGAATAAAGTTTATGCCACTTCCTATTAATTGTCTTTTTAGTTTAGAGTCAATGTGTAGGTAGTAATTACTACATCATACTATCTCTTTTAAAACATTACAGTGTCGAAGTTACGTATATTTACGAAAAAAATTGTACGACTTATAATTATATCTTTTTTTGTATTAAAATAAACCAATTTATATACTATATAATTATGTAGATCGTATCTCGGATCTCCAGATCAATATTCAAGATTTACATTAGCAAAGTTTTATTAAAAAAAAAATTTTTTTTAAGAAAAGTTTGAAGCTGATAAAACTGGCTTAAACTAGTAAGTTACAACATCATTACCACAACAATGTTTTTAATGTTATTAAATTGATAACACACAAACTAAAAACACACAAAGTAAGAAACATACGAGACATAAGTGTATTAGCTATTAACATTTAAATATATAGAGGTTTTGTAATTAATGAAAGCAATTAATTAATGTAAATTGGTTCAATACAATCAATAAGTAACTTTAAAAAAATATAACGATATCAGTGAAAAAATTTTGTATTACATTCTGAATCGCTGAAATGTAGGTATGTATCCGAACATAACTTCCCGAATGACTTCATCAAACACGGTAATGCTTTTTTGTGACTTTGTTAATTTATTTATTACTAGCTTCTGCGCGCGACTTCGTCAGCGTGGACTCCGCTCCTATTGATCTTAGCGTGATGATACATAGCCTATAGCCTTCCTCAATAAATGGGCTATCTAAAATTAAAACAATTTTTCAAATCGGCCCAGTAGTTCCAGAGATTACCGCGTTCAAACAAACAACCAAACAAACAAACTCTTCAGCTTTATATATTAGTATAGATTGTATAAAAGAAAATTCAATAAAATCGATATATTCATGAAGAATAAAAAATATGGTGGTACGAAATTCGCCGGGTCAGCTAGTTCTAAATAATAAGAACTCCAGGGAAGAAAACATCGCATTCTATTTTGTACTTTTAGGCACTAACACACATACATACGCACTGGTGAATACCTATAATATGTTAAGGTCTAAATATTAGTAATAATATTAGATAGTGATAATAATAAACTTTTTCTTAAGTGTACTTATCTTATTAACATTTTTAAATCATATCGAAATTTTTCGATCCAGCGGGGTTTGAACTTGCGCCTCCGTCATACCACACATGAGGAAATTATAAAAATGTTTATAATTTCCTCACGCCAAGGTTTGCTTAAAACCAAATAAAAATCATCATATCAAAAATTTCGACCCAGCGAGATGTGGATCCATAGCTCAATTGGTAGATCGCTGACACAACCCCACAATTCAATCCCACTGGATCGAAAAAAAATAATTGTTTATATGATTTAAAAATGTTTATAATTTCCTCATGTGTGGGTAACACAAAAAATAAAAGTAATACGAATTAAAAATAGCACGGTATCGTCTCTTGTCAAAGAATTCATTGTAATATGAAACTTTGAGTAGTCGGGTGCTGTAAAGGACTCGCTATAGACGACGCCAAGGTTTGCTTAAAACCAAATAAAAATCATCATATCAAGAATTTCGACCCAGCGAGATGTGGATCCATAGCTCAATTGGCAGAGCGCTGACACGGTATGTCGGAGGCGCGGGTTCAAACCCCGCTGGATCGAAAAATTTTGATATGATTTAAAAAAAAATTATAATTTCCTCATGTAACACAAAAAATAAAAATAACACGAATGTATCTTATTAATCCATTTAATAGTATATGTTTTAAAAACTAAATGGTACTGATTTTTGCGTAAAACTAAAAGTTGGAATTTTTTAGCTTTCAGCAAATTTAGTAAATCATTTAAATTATAGTACAATATTCATTATAAAAAGTCTATACAACATTTTTTTTAATTCGACTAAAAACTTCATATTCGATCTAAGAGAGAAACTCAACGACTTTACTATGTCTGTTAGATATGACCTGGGATGACTTTATAGCAGTGGAAGCGAATTAAACTTCAGGTCCTTTTAACATCTAACATACTTTACTGCGATACACAGCGTTTTATAATACTAATTAGTTACCTTGCTTCTAAAGATGCGTTGTCCTGGCCTGGCCAGCTAACACCAACCTAGATTAGCACAAAAACACATATGGCCACATGCAGTTTCAATGATAATTAGGATGGTGAGCTTATCTGATCAGCCAACGCGACGAACTGGCCGTTGCAGGATGTCCTCGGCGGCGTTGTGCACAATTTACACACATACACTTGCAATGTTAACTTATATTTACATTAATTCTTATCTAATATCAATTATGAACGCGCAACGCGATACAAAGGGCGAAAACAACTTATTAACCAATAATATTTTAATTATTCGAGCGCGATGTCGAGAGAGGCGTCGAGACGCACACGCAGATTTTACGAGAAGGAAGCTGTCAAACTACACCGGAAATAGTATTGCCCTATGCAACATAGATTATAGAAACTATTAGTCTAGTACTTTTAGTGTTGACAGCTGATAATTTCAATTTGGTTCATAACATCTACCCGCCTCGGCCAGGACTTACCTGGCCGCTAACTAACTGGTAGTCGTGACAATGTCGATACCGCTCTCCTCAGTATCGCGCCGTCCACCCGGACCTCAGCGAAACGGGGCACTCCATCAGCACCCAGGACAAGGTTAAGAATGCGCCCTCTGCGCCAACACAGTGGCGGTGAGTTAGCATCCTTAACTAAAACGAGGTCCCCTACATGGGGTGGATCAGTTTTATCAGTCCACTTAACGCGCTGCTGGAGGATATGTAAGTATTCTAAGTTCCAACGCTTCCAAAAACTCTGAGTGAGCTGTTGGACCAATTCAAACCGCGAGAGACGATGAGGGTTCACATCAACAAAAGGATATTCCGGCAGGGCGTTAAGCGGCTGTCCAATCAAAAAATGTCCCGGCGTAAGGGCTTCTAAATCGTTAGGGTCTGAGGAGATCGGGCACAACGGGCGTGAATTCATAACAGCTTCAATTTTGCAAAACACAGTTGCGAGCTCTTCAAAGGTCAATACTGATTCACCAATTACTCGTCGCAAATGTGTTTTGGCAACTTTTACAACACTTTCAAATATTCCTCCCCAGTGGGGACATGAAGCGGGACTGAACTTCCAGGTTATTCGGCGACTAGCTAGCCTAGAAGCAAGTTCAGTCTCGTTAGATGACAAAAATTCATATATTTCTTTTAAATAATTATTTGTGCCCTTGAAGTTGGTGCCGCAGTCAGAACGAATCAAGGACGGTAGTCCTCGTCGCGACACAAACCTATCCAACGTAGCGACAAAAGCCTCTGTCGAAAGAGCTGAAACGAGTTCTAAATGGACCGCCTTGGTGGACAGACAGACGAAGACGCACAGATAAGCCTTGACAGTTTTACTGTTCCTGAGAGTCGAGGTCTTGACTGAGAAGGGACCTGCAAAATCCGTACCAACTCCAGCGAATGGCCTCGTCTCCGTGACTCGATCCGAGGGCAAGTCACCCATGATCGGCTGCATGGTTGAAGCCTTGAGTCTATAGCAAGGCATGCAGCGAAAGACCACACTACGTATCGTTCTTCGGGCTGATAAGATCCAAAATTCTCGCTGTAAAATAGCCAATAAGGCATTACAGCCGGCATGGGAATTTTTAATGTGACGATCAGTCACCAACAAATTCACCAGGTGGCCACTCTTAGGTAGCAGGAGGGGGTGACGTGCTCCATAAGGGAGATTTGCGTTCCTAAGACGCCCTCCGACACGTAAAAGACCCGTACTGTCCAGAAAAGGGCTCAATTTACAGATGGCTCCAGACAGCTTGGATTTGCCTTTCCTCAGGATATCGATTTCGTTCTCGAAGTGTGCTTCTTGCACAGCACGAACCCAATGGAGAAGAGCATCCTGGAGCTCTTGTGGCGATAAGAACGCCTCCGAACGTTTGGTCTGTGGGTGCCTACAATTGTTGATGAAGCGCTTAATCCAAGCGGTGACAGCCAGCAACTTGTCTAATGAACTGTAGCGGTTCATTAGAAAATCTGGGTCGAACTGACGGTCCTGCCGTTCAATCGCAAGGGTTCGCAACCCAGGTAATGCGACACTATTCAAGGCCGGCGTTCGCGGCCAATTAGACTCTGACTTGGTCAACCACTCAGGTCCCCACCAGAGAGAGTGCTCAACCAAGAATGGGGCCATACATCCTCGTGACGCACAATCAGCAGGGTTGACTTCGCCAGGCACATGCCTCCAAATCAACGGAGTCTCTGACTTTTGGATCTGAGAGACCCGATTTGCTACAAACACCTCTAATGTGTGGACTGACGTCTTCAGCCAACACAGAACAATTTGACTGTCAGTCCATGCATAGACAGTTTCAATGTTAACTGACGGGCCCAAGGTGGACATGACGTGATTTAAAAGACGAGCAAGAAGAGCCGCCCCTGACAACTCTAACTTAGGAATCGTCAAGGCAGTTCGAAGAGGCGCGACCTTGCTCTTAGCCATGACCAAGGACACCTTTACCTGACCATCCATGGTGACGGTGCGTAAGTATACTGCTGCTGCGTACCCACGCTCGGAGGCGTCCGAGAAGCCGTGAAGGGACGCTGTATGCTTCCCTGGCGGAAGCATAGCACGAGGTATCGAGATCCTGTTGATGGCAGGCAATGATGAAGCGAATAGGAGCCAGTCTTCCAATACAGCTTCGCGGAGTGGCTCGTCCCATCCGAGACCTGCGGTCCAAAGCCTCTGCAGGAAGCATTTGGCCCAGAATATAACCGGGCATATCCAGCCATTGGGATCGAACGTTCTTGCGACAGTCGACAGAACCAGTCGTTTCGTCCAGGTGTGAGGTGAATCCAAGTCGACATTAAAGGTGAAGATGTCCTGAACTGGTCTGTACTGAATTCCAAGTACAGTCATCATTGTTGGATTGTCAGAGTTTTCAAATAGGTGAGGATCCTGCTGGTGGTCATCCGGTAGTCCCTCCAAGAGCGCCGGTAAGTTAGAGATCCATTTACGTAACTCATAGCCTGCGGAGGCTAGTATCCCAATCAACTCATCACGTAAGAGGAGAGCCTCTCTCTCCGTGGACGCGCCAGTGCATATGTCATCGACATATAAATCCTCCTTTAACATGGCGGCTGCGCGAGGAAATGACATACGCTCTCGATCCGCGAGCTCCCAGAGCGATCGTATGGCCACATAGGGGCTTGATCGCAGCCCGTACGTGTTCGTATTGAGCTCGTAGACACGCATGGGATCTTGCGGGTTTTCTCGCCACAATATCAGCTGATATCTGCGATCGTCGGGGTGAATGACCGTTTGCCTGAACATCATCTTGATGTCAGCCACGAAAACGAATTGATGACGCCGAAACCGCGTGATGACGTCACAAAGGTCCTTGAGTAACTTGGGACCAGAATGAAGACACTGGTTCAAGGACACTCCCGAAGTGGTCTGCGCCGAACCATCGAATACTGTGCGCAGCTTGCCACTAGATGGCTTTATTACCGCATGATGCGGGAGGAAAAAATGCTCCGTCGAGCGCCAGTCAATTTTTGACACAGACATATGTCCCAAGTCCTCATACTCCCGCATGAAGTCGATGTACTTCTCCTTGAGTAGAGGGTCCCTGCTCATGCGCCGCTCCATTGCTAACAGACGCTTCTCTGCAGTAGGCCGCGATGCACCTAGAGGCGGCCGTACGGCGAGAAATGGCAATCTTGTCATGATCCGGCCAGATCGGAGGTAAGTGGTGTTGTTCTGGTAGAACCGTTCGCACTCCTCATGTTCCGGATCAGAGCGGGGCGCTTGTGGTGGCTCTTCCACCTCCCAGAATCTCTGCACAGCGTCAGAGAGGGCGGAGCCCACCATCAAGGCCGTTCCAGTGTCGGCAGGGGGGGAAGTCCTCAAGACTGGACCCATCATAGCGAACCCGAATATGGTCCGAAGGGCCACTAAGCCACCTGGCTGTAAAACCCGATCCTTACCGAGTAAAATTTTACCCAGCACATCAGCTCCAAGCAGCAAGTCGACCGTGCCAGGTAGGTCAAACTTAGGGTCAGCCAAGTTCAGATTCGCGGTCAATTTTACCGCGTCCGCAGACAATCTAACTTGTGGGTGGCTGCCCAATATATTCTCCATCACTATGGCTGATGACCCCAACATCGGCCGTGGAGAGTTGGAGGGGGAAAATTCAAACCAAACGCTACCCTCAATTGTGGACACAGGGGCATTCCCAACACCCCTTATTACATCTGAATACCTTTTAATATTAAGGCCAGTCTGCCCCACCAGCCAAGACGAAGCTATGCACCCTTGCGAGCCTGTGTCTAAAATAGCTCGGACTACAACCGAGGCACCCGTCCGTCCCCAAACCCTGACATATGCCGTGGGCAAGAGAACGGTCTCTAAGGGGGGAGGTGCATAGCGGGGGCAGACGCCAACGTCCTAGCGTTGGCGTGGCGGCGAGCGAACGCCGCTTTCCCCTGTCGGCACGTCAAAATGAGGTAGAGGTCTAAACTCTACCTCTTCTCGGTGGCGACTGCCACGAGCCATCGCTGGCGGTTCGTAGCGCCGGGAGCGTCCACACGGCGGGTTCCGCGGCTGTAAGCGGGGACGCTCGGCCAGAGGGGGGGACGGCAAACGTGCCGGACGTACATCACGGTAGTCATGATAGACCACCGGAGGCGACCGTGATTGGCCACGCGAGTGAAGTGGAGGCGAGCCGCACACAGAGGTGCGGGATTGAACCCGAGGTCCGCTATCATACCCTCCCGTGGGGCTGCGCATCGACCCCTGTCGGTGCTCAGCGGCAGCACACTCAGCGCGGCGGGGGGGAGGTGAACCTGACTCCGAAGTGCGGAGCTGTTCCCGACGTTCACTCACATACCCGCCCGAGGGCGACCCCGGGTGGTCGCGGCGGGCATTCGCGTTGGCACAGAGCACCCTCAGGTGCTGGCCCCCACAGTTGGGACACAGGTGCGTGTCAGGGCAGTCGCGGTTAAAGTGGTTCCCCAGACAAGAGAAGCACCAGCGTCGGGCCTTAGCAATCCGCCTACGAGCGGCCACGTGCAGCGCTGCGAATTCCGGGCACTGCGCAGTTCGGTGCCCCTGGGACTCACAATAGCGGCAGTCCGGGCGCGGAACCTGAACGACAGCAAAGCGGGGGGGCGCTCTTCCCGCTGGCGCAGTTTGGGCGGTGCGCCGCTGGTTCGAAGTCCTAGAGCTCGTCGACGCCACTGGAGTGTCGGCGACCATAACATCGCCAACGCGACACTCGTCCTCGAGGAAGGTCAGGAGCTGTTCGAAGGTAGGGAGAGGGGCCTCATCCCTAGCGTGCCCCTGTTCGAAGCGTGCCCTCAAGGAGACCGGCAATCTCTTAAGCACGATGCGCACCAACAAGTACGACCACTGGTCGACCGGCAGGCCCAAGCGGCTAAGAGCATTGGTAGCCACGACGAGGGGGTTGAGCAGCTTGGTCCTCAACTGGGCGGTATTGCTCACGACAGGGATGTCCATAATCTGGTCGATATGAGCATCGGCCAGACAGCGCTGATTCTGGTAGCGCTTGGCGAGCAATGACCGCGCAACTTGATAGCTGCCGTCACCTATCGGTAGGTGCTGCACTAATCCCCTCGCCTCTCCATCCAGCACTGAGAGCAGGTAGGCCAGCTTTTGAGAAGGGCTCAAATCCTCCCTCGAATCCACGAGGCTCTCGAACAAGCCTATGAAGCCCATCCAGGCATCGAGTCGACCATCGAAGCGTGGGAGGTCCAGATTAGGCAGTCGAGTTAAGAGACCCACGGGGGTCTTCATAGTAGGCCTGTCAGGCGGTGCTCCGGCGCGCGAGGCTGAAACTTCCCGCGCGCGTTGGGAGATGGCATCGGCGAGGTCCAAAATCTGGGAGTAATCTGCGTGAGCTTGCTCCCTTTTCTCCTTTGGGAACGAGTCCATTGGCACGTCGTCCTGGTGTAGAAGGAAGCGCTGGTACAAGGTCTCCACCTGTTGAAGACGGGCCGGGGATTTTTCATACCTGTCTAACAAGGCCTCGGTGCGATCCTCTCTACCCACCAAAGCGGCCGCTGAGCTGAACCATCTCAATTGACCTGCAAGCCCGGAACATGATTCGCGAACCATAGCGACTGCGGTCGAAGCCATCTTCAAAGGCACAATTACAATCAACAAGAAAATAAAATTAAATCCAATGAAACTACAGTTAATACTGAGTTAAAATCAAGTATGAAGTCTTAAATAACTTAAATAGAAATATAAGAAAAAATTAAAACTAAGTTTTTAAATCTAATATTCCGTTAACTAAATTCTAAGAATGAACACAATTTACTTAAAAAAGAGAATCAATGAATTTAGTTATAAATACACACTAACAGCTATTCCAATCTTATATTAATAACAACCTTTAATAACTATATCAAATATAAAGCAACGTTCAAATAACAAACAAAATGTGTATTTATTACCAATACAACAACAACTATTCAATTCAATAAATTTCTATATTATAAATTTCTATTCAAGAAGACAAAGAAAATATATAGGTTTATGTAATAAAGAACAAAACAAATTATTAACTTGAGATATGTTTTCTTTTTATTTTAAACAATATGAACTTTATTTTTTACTTTTAACTACAAATGTTTAAATGTAAGGCAAATGTTTTAATACAACAAGAATCCACACAAGTAACTTTAATTCTAAACAAGTTTTTAAGTCCTATGTTCAATTACAAAAAATAATTATGAAACATAACCTAGTTATGATTTATTTAAAAGTATTCTAAATACTAATAATAAAACCTTTTGAACAAATATAATAAACTTGAATACAACTATAAAGTTTAACAACTAGTTCCACAAAACATTTGTTTTAACAAATAAATATGGATACCTATTTAAACTTTTAAAAACAATCTTAACCTGTGTTATTTACTTTTATTAAATTATTTAAACAAAACATTTACTATAAATGAAAAAATTATTTTTTTTTTTTTAATGCAAAATTATTATTTTCGACGTATATAACTTGACAAAACTTGGCAATTATCCAAGATCATTAACTTAAGAACAACAAATTATATTACTATTTCAGTGACAAAACAAAATGGCTACCAACGCTAGTCTAACTACGCGGATTTGCGATCATGTTACAACAAATTATGAACCACGCTCTTGATACCAGAAATTATGTTAGATATGACCTGGGATGACTTTATAGCAGTGGAAGCGAATTAAACTTCAGGTCCTTTTAACATCTAACATACTTTACTGCGATACACAGCGTTTTATAATACTAATTAGTTACCTTGCTTCTAAAGATGCGTTGTCCTGGCCTGGCCAGCTAACACCAACCTAGATTAGCACAAAAACACATATGGCCACATGCAGTTTCAATGATAATTAGGATGGTGAGCTTATCTGATCAGCCAACGCGACGAACTGGCCGTTGCAGGATGTCCTCGGCGGCGTTGTGCACAATTTACACACATACACTTGCAATGTTAACTTATATTTACATTAATTCTTATCTAATATCAATTATGAACGCGCAACGCGATACAAAGGGCGAAAACAACTTATTAACCAATAATATTTTAATTATTCGAGCGCGATGTCGAGAGAGGCGTCGAGACGCACACGCAGATTTTACGAGAAGGAAGCTGTCAAACTACACCGGAAATAGTATTGCCCTATGCAACATAGATTATAGAAACTATTAGTCTAGTACTTTTAGTGTTGACAGCTGATAATTTCAATTTGGTTCATAACAATGTCATTAATACATTATGTTAAATTTACTGAAAAAAAGAATATCTAAATATAAAGATAAAAGTTGTAGAAGCTGTGAACAAAATAGCTCGTGCTTATTAATTTATTTAATACTAAAACGGTTGTTAATTCGTGTACACTCAGACACGGTATGGCTTTAAAGTAGAACAATAATAAGCAATTAAAATTTTCCATTATCCTACTTATTAACAATTTTATAGAAAAGAGCAGACTGAAATACTTATATAACTATTCAAATTACGTGTGCTAATCTACCTCGGTATATAAAATTAATTAAAAGAATATTTAGATAAAGACAAATTACACTTTAATTAGACTTCAATTACTTTTGTATATAGATATATATGTAAGTATACGTAATTTGTAACTGAAAACTATATACAGCGTCATTAGATACATAAATTGAACATTATCTATAATTTATTGAAATTACTCTACGTTATCAATTTTCAATTAAATTTTTTAACCATTTAGATAATTTTAACTAGTTATTACTTCGTTCGATCGTAACTAATTACAATTGCAACTAAATGTAATTTTAAAGGTATATAACAATTTTATATAGGGTAAAACCCGGATAGTTGCCGCGAGGGGATACTTGCCCCGGTTCTTAATACACTATGTTAGCAATATGAGTTGTGTTCGCGCTTTACTACAATAAGTAGTGACCTCCCTCAGGCCTCAGTGCCACGTAAGCCATCGGAATAGGTGCACTTATTTCGTCCATGTGAGCAAAAATCTTCCGCGTCGAAACTTTGACGGGCGTTATAATTATATTGGTAAGTAATTTCTGTTGTATATTTTTTTTACTGATCGTAGTTTTAGTCAACTTTTTGTTCCTTTGCATGCATTAGAGTTTAAACTACATTGTTTATTATGCTTGATTGCTAAATGTTTTTTATTTATTTTCTAAATGAAAAGGGCAAGTATCCGTATCAAAAAGGATAGTTGCCCTACTTATTTTCGCGGATAGTTGCCCCTTAAGTAAGTAAAAAAAAAATTAACAAGCAAAGACAGATTTTACTTTTTTGTTGTTTTTAACGAATTTAGTGTGACTAGCTTATTGTAAATAAAATAAATATCTAATTAACTGTTTTATATATTTATTCTAGATGAGCAAAATGACTCGCAAATATAGGCGAAAACCAGGAGTGGTGCCACGCAACATCAACTAGACAGAAGATACCTTAGTACTTGGCTTGGAAGAATTAAGACAAAAAAAAGTATCAATGAAATTTCTCGATCATACGGAATATCCTCTCGAACCTTAAGAAGACGCTATGAAAAGAATAACCAGCAACTGCTAACTCAAGGCATATTTTTGATATAAAGATATAATTGTATTTATACCTAGCAGTATAAATACAAAATTCTATCTACATACCTTCTTATTTGACGTAATTGTATTTTTGTCACTTCTAAGCTGCAATGGCTAAAAAGCTTTCATAAAAGAAAGCCTGAAATAGCTTTGAGACAAGCTGAGGTTTTATCAATTAAAAGAGCAAACAAATACCAGATATTTGTACTGTAACGGTATCTGAGTCTAATCAGGGTCTACATCATCAAAACGAACTGCTTCCCTCGGGGTATCAAGATCTAAGTAATACTAATAATCACTGACACGGTGTGTCGGGGGTGCGGGTTCGAATCCCGCTGGATCGAAATTTTGATATTATCATAAAAACATTTTAAAATTTCCTCATGTGTGGGAAACACAAAAATAATAATTGTGTTTGCTCGCAAACGAAAAAAAACCGACTTCAATTACATCGACAAGTAAATACGCGCTATTAAAGATTACTCAAAAAGTTGTAATCAGTTTTCAATCTAATTTAAACAAGACTACAAGACAAGTATTAGCTTTCGATTAAAGTAAGAATCATCGAAATCGGTACACCGAGTAAAAAGTTATGCGGTATAATATAACGTAGGTCGACGAAAAAGTAGTCACGTAAATACGCAGATATAACTCTAAAAGTACTTGTCAGATCTCAATTAAATTAAAATGGGACCACATGACACGCAACACCTTTCAATTAAAATAAAATTGATCGAAATCGGTCCACCCAGTCCAAAGTTCTGAGCTAACATACATTAAAAAAAAACATACGTGTCGAATTGAGAACCTCCTCCTTTTTTGGAAGTCGGTTAAAAATACATAATACGAATTAATTTTAAGGACTGTTAAATAAATAATAAAAATTACTTTAATTGCTATAAATTTCTTTCTATCCAAAATAAAAATCATACCGAGGCTACTATCCCCGTACGAGGCAAGTATCCCCCGAAGCATTTTCCACGCAAGGCTACTATCCGCCATAGTAGGCAACTATCCCTTTTTTGAGAGGTGAAATAAAACAGTATTTATTCAAAACCATTGTTAATTATCTATACGAAAATAGGCTATTATAGAAGATAAAAGACCTATGTTTTTAGATACATACTGAATAATTTTCAGCAAGTTCATATTTTTCTTAAATAAAGCTTTTTCGAAAAGTGGGGCAACTATCCGGGTTTTACCCTACACGTAATGAGTGCCCAGTGTGCAATAAAGCAAATTATTTTAGTACTATCAACATTGTGTACGTCTATGGAGTAATTACGTATATTTTATGGAGGCGATACACCATAAAAATTTATAACAACAATGTTATTCTGAATCATGAAGATTTGGTCGTAAAATATTTTTAAGGATCGTCATAATGTAGTGTTTCGTAAAGATATTATTAAAGGGTTTGGCGTTTTATAATATAAAAATTAACTTATGTTGTTTATTTTTGTACATTTTTTTGTTAATTTATATATTTATTTTATTTGAATCGATCCACATATGAAATGATTGTTCAAAACTAAAAGCTTAAAATTGTATGAAATTTTATTGTGTTTAGTAAGTATAAACAGACAGGCAAAACATTTTAGTGAATGTTAGAAAAGACCAAGACTGTTGTTAAATATTATTTGAAGAAATAAATGAAAAAAAATTGCTTGAAGTGAAGATTCTTTGGCAAGCTAATAAAAATTTTTTTATTGAAAAACCTAATTGAAAATACAAAAAAAAACTAACTGAAAAAAGGTACATAATTGAAAAAAAAAAAATCCAACGACACGCGGTGTTCCCGGACACCCATCCAAGTAATGTCCGTGCGACGCGTTGCCGCGTTAGCGGTCGCTCAAATTTTATCTCTCATGCGCCTAAAGAAGTTTCACTTCATAAACATTTTATACCTTATTTCATAGAAGAATCACCTTGAGAATGAAGAAGCATCCTTGGCAAATTTTAAATATAAATAACAACATTTTAACCTCAAGATATATTATAGCACATGTATATGCGAGGTTACTGGGTTAATAATCATATGTTTTTATTGTGTCATTAAATTATTAATTACTTGCAAGAATATAGATAATTAAAAGACGTTGAAAGGCTATTAATTTATTAACAACGGCCGCGTAGATTTATCTAGGATTATAGGTATAATTTTTTTAAACTGTTAACGATTTATAAATATTCTCTGTGGTTTTACTCGACATTCATTAGGATTGGCATGCTATTAATTACATATATATTTCGTATATCTCTAGACAATGTAAATTTTTAATTATAAAATACTAATTAATATGGTAAAATATGTTATAAAATTAGTAACTATTACTTTTTTCAGCGAAATGTACATTCCGAATCGGTGGTATATTCACAGTTACGTCGAAAAATGCTTTTCAAGCTTATTTGAATAAAAAAATATATATATTTCACGTTAACAAATATTACTTTATGTGTATGTACAACAAATAAATAAATAAATATCTTATAACATACACACACGGTCGTTTGATCCAATGGTAGGCAACTTAATGCTTGTGTTATAGGTAAAAGCCGGCTGATATAGCAAAATACTTTTTTTAAATGATAAATATACATAGAAATATTACATATATGTATATAAAAATAGAAATATTACACCCAGACTCAGACGGGAATCGAACCCGCAACCCGCGGAGATGAAAGCAGGGCCACTACAAACTTCGCCAACGAGCTAGTAGTAGTAGTAGTACAATAGTAGTGTTATGAAGTCAAACATCATCATTATATTAATTAGTATATGTACTACGTACGCACTGTTAAAATGCATAAATTAGTTTTGTACTGCATGTAGCAAGAGAAACGGGCCTAACTACTGGGTGACTCTTTCATGTTCTCATAACACTTCTTTCATCTATTTTACAACTTCTCTTCAACTCTTTTATCATTCCGTTTAATTTTTTTTCTGTGAGGTAAAACTTCTTTACTCACACAGTCACACCAGACTTGGGGAGTAAGCTGGTGAATGCGTGATGAGAGCGTTACGAAAAGTGTCTTTGGACGAGGCGAACGGAAGGGTAGAGGGAGATATAAGCTAGTGAAGATAGAAAGAGAGAGAGAGTTACATTTCGTACGTTTTACTTTAGTCTTATGTTTGCTAACTCGTTTTTTTTTAATTTAAAATTACATCCATGGGCTCTAAAATGCCAAGCCAGGTTAGAGGGTCCACCGCTAATGGATTTTTTTAATTTTCTTTTTTTTATGTATACACACACAGGCATACAACACATACTTACCCATATACAGACTATTCTTAACCTCTCTATGAATGATGGATTAGGGATAAGAATTGTTTGTATAATTAAATTTTATCTTAAGCGTTTGCATTTTCAAATAACATACGACAGAATCCAATACAAATTTAGAAAATGTTATACAGTTACATTTTAAGTGCAGTAATCATAGCGGTGAGCTATTCATTCTATTAGCGGTCGTGGTTTTAGGACTCATTTGTGATAAATATTTTGCATACATTTTTAAGATAGAGCACAGTAGGAAATATTTTTCTCAAAATATAGAGCAGCCTAACGGGGGACACGCCTAGACTAACTTGTCTCAAATAGTCTGTGGTGAGTGAGGTAGAGCTGCATAGCGTGGTAGAGTCGGCAACGTGCTTGCGATGCTCCTGTTGTTATACCACCTTTTTATTAAGCCAGGTCGGCAAACAAGCGTACGGCTCACATGATGGTAAGCGATTTCCGTAACTTATAGACTCCTGTAACACCAGAAGCATCGCCTGCACGTTGCCGACCCTACCCCCAATCTTCAGGAGCTCTGGTCACCTTACTTACAACAGGAACAAAATACTGCTTGAAAGAAATATTATTTAGCTGTGATCCCAGTCAGACTGCTCCAGATTTTGAGCAGGATATTTCCGGATGTGCCTTACCTCAGGTTATCACTCTATTGTAGGCCTTAGAGTATGAAGCATTTATTTATAAGCAAAGTGTTTTAACGATAAAATAGAATAGTCCTGTCCAAGGCTCACAAGTCACGTTATGGTCGATTTACATCAGACGAGCGAATGCTCATTCTATCCCCAGTATATCAAATTCTTATCAAATTCTTTTAGTGTAAACAGGCGTAGAGCATTCTTTCATTATTATTTATATGAATACGAGTGTTCGAAGATCAAGAAAGAATGCTCTTGTTCTAGCTCTAGCTCTTTGTTCGTTTGGTCTAAATCCACCCTTACAAAAATGTCATCAAAAGTTTAAGCTGCAATATATCTAAATATAGAGTTAGATTTATATTATTATCTAAGTCATATTGTACCCGTTTCATATCGCGTCACTATGGTATTATTTAAAAAAAAATCGATCACAAATTACTTCACTTTAGTAGGCTTCAAAAGCACTTTTCAATCGTCAATTTACAAATTAAAATTATATTTGTTTTTAATAAATTAATTAAAGCTAAGCTGATGCAGATTTGGTATGTAGATTTTGCATTATTGTTTTTTATTTTATTCTTCTCTGCGTAGTGAAAAACTGGAATATTAACTTATGTGATACCAAGAGGGTCGTTTAGTTTCTAGCATATAATTATTATGTACCTACACTTTCAAAATAATTCTACTATCTATAAAGGTTGTATAATACCCCTTCAAAAGTACCTACCAAAGGGAAGACTAATTTGAATTTTAATGCTTATCACGGTTTAAGTAACAATGAGTCTATAATTTTATTTAATGAGTACTCACATAAAGCAGCATTGACAAGAAATATATCAAGCATTATAATACAATATTATTTTGTAAATATATCGATCGATTAAAAAAAATTCTTGTAGAAAAACCTTGTCCTGAAAATAAGGAACAAACAAAGAAAATAATAATCTAATTTGTGCAGTCATTTGGAAGTAATGCGCGTACCTACATGATATATTTCGGCAATTCATTTTTTTTTTAAGATAGAAAATAATAATTAAAAAATAAAATAGTGGTACAGTATTCAAGGTCAAACGAGGCACTATCCACGACACAATTTGGAAAAATAAACACAACTTCACATTTAAATAGTTATATATTAAAAAAAAATCAAATGTAGTGCCATTTATTGTAGTATTGGTAGTCCCTTCAGCTTATTTCGTAAATTACTTTTCTATTTCTAGTCTTTCTCATATTGTCTTTTAATATATAGACAGAGAGATAGTTTTTTACTAATAAGTAATGTATAAAATATTGTGGTTTTAGAGTCATATTATGTTTTTAACAACCTTAATTTTTTAATTATTTTATATTTTATAAATCCTGAATTTCAGTAAAAGTCTACAAATGTACCTTATATTAAAATTATATTATATATTGTATGTTACATTAATTAAATGAAAAACAAAGTTATTTAAACATTTTTGTTAAAACAACGTTTAAACAAACGTTTTTGTTAAAAAAGTTACTGAGAAACTAAAATACAAAATATGTATATATTTTTTTTTTATTTGTAAAACTTAAAACTTGTTTTGAAATTGATTTTAACGAAGAACATAGATGTTTACATCGAATATTCTTGCAATCATAATAAAATACAATCACTATCTAATCTAAAAATTAATGTTATCATAAACAAACAAGCAATAATTATTTTTATTGTTGAGATAACTTTAATTAAATATTTTTGATGCTTGTTTACTTTTAAAAAAAAAGCAAATTGAAACCCTATAAAGTAAACTTACACTTATTGATAACCACTTGTCCAATCTAGAACCTAATGTATTAAGCAATATTGACTAAAACCTTTTTGAACCTTATTTTCTTTGAAAAAGAACGAGGCAAACGAATTTTTTTTAAATTTAACTTACCCTCATTCGTCGTATTCGCATTCCCGTCGGCAGGCCGATCGCAGTCCTCGCCGCCGACTAGGTTCCTGATACTGAACGAATTTGTTTTTCTCGGCACTTCTATAACCCCCGTGACGTCACTACCCGTACCGTTGACATCCCGGCACTGCTCCGTACCTTTCACAAGCAAATCTCCCGGCCCATCCTCGCAACGACGTGTCGTTAGGTCCATATTTCAAATGTAGAGTTCGAAATTTTAATTTTTTTATTTTTAATCACGCTTGTCATTATCACACACTTGACAGTTGGAGTACGTTTTTTAATCCCATTTTTGGTCCTTACACGTCCTTCTTTTTTAAAAGTTTTATATTTTCTTATGTTAAAGAAAACTTATTATTGCTAGTTATTGCACTAAGTGTCGAAGATGTTTTATCACAGTTTTTTTTTTATTAATGTGTTAAATGAGGTTATGGTATGCGCGTGTTAAGTCAGAGGTTTCGTTTCGCGAGCGCAACGCGCGCTAACTCCGCGGTAGTGAGCGCGACTGGTCCTCTTTCCTCCTCTGGCTGCCCGCTCTACGTCACTCCCTACGCCCTCCGAACATAAGACTCCGCCCCCTATATTGACATTTAAAGCTTACGCGATTTCGTCAATTACTTCGCATTATATTTACTGTTCGTTTTTATTAATAAAATGTAATTGTGGTTAATGATTCGTTGTAAATTATTTATTAGGTTTGGACGAAGCTTTCTGTTTTCTAATTGAACATTTTAATTCTCTAAGTAAAAATTTTAATGAACACATATGTCAAATTACCTTCACGTATTGTATTTTTAAAGTAGAGTTTAATTTAGTTCATTTTTAATCGTATTTTATGTCTAACTATATTTTATTTACATAGGGTAGACCGAGGCGAATCGGATCAAGGGGCGAAACGGATCCTAATAAGAAATCCGTTAATATTCTGAATAACGCGTTGTCAAGGAACATAAGCGACTAACGTCTTATGAACCTACCCCCACCCCTCAACTCCCACCATCGGTAGTGTTTTGATTCGACAAGTACATTAGTGTCAACGCTGCTCACCAGCTAATCGGATTTTTGTGTGCATAACAATTTTGACGCACATCTATGGTACGTAATTACCATTTTTCTTGTCATTTCAAAGATTTGCGTTATAAGTTTGAATTATATGTAGAATATTAATTGAAAAGGGTCCTATTTAAAAAAAACATTTTACTTTTAAATCATAATGTAATAGGTTTATTTTTAAAATATTTATTTCGAAAGTCTTTAATATGGGGTTATTCGGATCATGTCAAAGGGGGCGAATTGGATATTGTTTTTTAAATATATTATTTTATATTTAAGGTACCTAATGCATTTTCATTTCATTGTAGATGGTTCGTACGTACCAAAGAAAGACTATTTCCTTCAATTGGTTCACAACAATTTGATACAGCCCAAGCACCCAGCACACTACTGGAGTTATCAAAGAAATTCTTCCATCCCCTTTAAAGCCACCACCGGCTGCTATTAAGAAATCTCGTAAACTACAAAACTAATTACAAATTAAAATTACAAACTAATTTTGCATTTGATATCACCCAGCGTAAGATTAACCTTTTCGAAAAAGATGTTAAGAAATTTTTTAAGACTGATAAAAAAGCTCCGAAGAAAAAGAAAAAGACTGATGACAAATAAAATTTCAAGAAAAATAAGAAGAATAAAAGAACGACTGGAATAATCAAAGGTGCCTATGCAAAACAGAGAGAATGGTATTGAATTTACTGCATGGAAAATTCATTCATCCACCACCAGAGGATTGGATTTAGTGTCATGCATGCGAAGAATGGTGTCACGAAAAATGTGCTGATGTAGGAGGGAAAAAACGCCCATATAAATGTGATTTATGTGTTAGTAATTAATTTTGATATCATTACTTATTATTTCAATTGTATTAATGATTCCAAAACCTAAACCGATTAGAAAATTTTAATTTAGTTAAGTGTTATGTACGATCCGATTCGCCCCAAAAATTGGGGCGAATAGGATATTTCTGTCTTCAAAGTTTTTAGTTAATATTTCGGATAAATAATGAACAATTTAAGTTTTGAAATGTTTATTGTGTAGCTGAATTGTTACTTATTATTATTTTTTCAATAAAAGTTACGTAAATTGCATTTTAGTATGATTTTCGTACTATCAAAAAAAAAGTGATCCGATTCGCCTCGGTCTACCCTACTAATAACTTTTAGGTACCTACTATGTTCAAATGACGTTAGTATTGTATTTAATTAATAAAATCATCTCAAAAGCTTTATTTTATAAGTATTTTTTTGTTATATATTTTAGGTAACTATCATAACTATGAAGTATAACAACTTTTTTTCTTTTTCTTTAATTTGAAACATAATTATTGTAAGAAGGTTTTATATAAGTACATATAGAGTTGATTTGTGTAGTCGATATATTTAGTTACAGTGAGATATCTAGACTTAGTGCTGATTTAAACGTACAGAGTCAGCTAATAATTGTTGTCAATACGTTTATCACAATTTAAAGTCATAAATTAAGATAGCCACCGGGTCTGGGTTGATAGGGTTGACACTGAGAATATAATGAAGTTCATTTTGTTTTCAACGGCTTAGGTACGTAGGTACATATTGTTTGAAGTATTTTAAAACTATCTATTGGATCAATTACTTTTCATTGGTATTTTATTCCACGTTATTCACATTCATTCAGTAAAAAACTTGTTGAAAATTTTATTGAATCTCTAAAGGTTAAAATTTGCTTAATCTATGGAGTAATTATAGTTCTCAGTTCCCTTATTTTCTATACAACAGAATCTTTAAATAAAATAACTAATATAAATTCTAATGTTTTTAAAAATAATATTGTAGAGATATATAGAGCTGGAGCTGTATTATTATAAGAGATTAGTTTTAAAAACATTAGAATTTATGTGATTTCTTTTAGACATAATTATAGATACAGTGGAAACAAAAGAATTAAACGAGAGCTGCCCGAACTCATACCAAATAAGATATAGGTAATATTTATACTAATATTATAAAGCTGAAGAGTTTGTTTATTTGTTTGAACGCGCTAATCTCAGGAACTACTAGTGCTATTTAGGCCGTAGCCCATTTATCGAGGAAGGCTATACGCTATATAATATTTTAGTACCAATTATCTCTTAACGTGGGTGAAACCGAGGGGCACATCTAGTTTATTTATATGTTAAAACAGTTTTTGACGTAAATATAATTTTGATGACCGCTTGGTACAGCGCTTAAGGGACTGGTAGTTTGGCTTGCGGTTGGCAGTTCCGATCTTCGAAGGTATTTTTCAAACATTAGGTACTGTACGTTTATACCATTTCTGCATAAGTCGTCACATACACGGCATACGTGTCACTACACCAGAGCGATTTTTATAATATTAATTAAAATAAATAATAATATTTAACCGACAATAAAAATATTGACGATTGATATAAGTACAACCCTAAACAAAACAAGATTTTCTTAAGGTTGCCATTTCTACTTGTCCTTTAATCTATGCGTTCTAGTCAGCGAACTATTTTAGTGTAACCTGCGGCACAGCGGATTTATAATATTGCGAATCTGTTCTCACTTATAATTATTATTTTAGAGCTGACGGCCATTGCTTAATTAAAAAACCTATAAATAAGTATTAAGTAAATAGTTAAATATTTTATTAATGTAATTTATTTCATATTTGATATTAAAAGTAACTTTTGAATGTGATTTCAACCGCATGAAGTATTGTATAGTAGGTATATAAATAACGCTGTATTGTATAACTTATTCATAACGCGAAATTCAAAAGTACATAATATTTAAAGATATCTTATATATTAAATTCTCGTGTCACAATGTTAGTTGCAATACTCCTCCGAAACGGCTGGACCGATTTTTATGAAATTTTGTGTCCATATCGGGTAGGTTTGAAAATCGGCCAACATCTATTTTTCATACCATAGCTATATGGGGGGTGGGTGATTAAGGTTATTAATAAAATATATGGCAAAATAACGTTTGCGGGGTCAGCTTGTCTTGCGCGTCAAAAAGATCTAAATTTTGAGTAAGAACTGGAGTAGCCCATTGTCACCTCAATGTCACATTATCTATAGGTACTAATATTATAAAGCGAAAGAGTTTGTTTGTTTGTTTGCTTGAACGCGCTCATCTAAGGAACTACTGGTCCGATTTGAAAAATTCTTTCAGTGTTAGATAGCCGATTTATCGAGAAAGGCTATAGGCTATAATTATAATATCATCACGATAAAACAAATAGGAGCGGAGCAACAATGAAGAATGAACCAGAATATTTTTTTTTCTTTTGACATCTTCCGTTGCGTGCGCTGCGTAAACAGTTAAAGTTTCGCAAAAATCATGTATGGCAAGTGTTCCTATTCTACGTGGACGAAGTCGTGGGCAGAAGTTAGTTGCAAATAAATTATTTATGAAAAAGTGCGTGTGTCAACTCTGACGTGCGACAGGTATTTACTTCTTAAGAACAATTGCCGTGATATTTAAAATTAAAATATTCTATTAAATAAATCAAAATCAAATTATTATTAATTAAAAGAATACAACTTTAAAATATAAAGAACAAACGAGTGTGCTTTAGATCACACGACTGAAGTAAAACTTACGAAACATCTCTCTCTCTTTCTATCTTCACTAACTTGTCGCAGATCAGAAGTAGGTAGGAGGAGAAGAAGAACGGACGGATGACCGAACTACTAAGTATTAAATGGACTCACCGAGCGGGTACCGTCTATCGCGTGGCAGAGTGACAACTCAAGGCAGTGCCCGGGAGTTGCGACCCGAGTCTAGGTTTAAGGCGGCGCCGCCTTTAAAATGCGCATTAACGCTCGCCTTCACTGTCCGAGTTGCCCACAATAGAATGTAACAATTAATTCGTGTACACAAACTAACCCTTACAAGAGTCGAGGTTAAACTACTAGCAGGATACACAAGTGCACCGCGCCACGCCAGAGCCAAGACTGCCCTAGCTGCGGCCGCATCGGTCTTTTATGCACAAAGGAATGACTCGAATAATAGAATGAGGGTAGTTGAATATTGACAATAGCGCAGGTACCGACATACACGTCGGAGTAACTCAAATAATAGAATGACTGAGGGTAGACGAATAGTGATAATAATGCAGGTACCGACATTAATAACTATCTGCATTGACTCTCCGACACGGCCATCCTGACAAGTCACACGTCCCCGTGTGATGCCGTAAAAAGCAAAAAGGTACTGCGATATCAAAGTCTCGTCTCGGCCTATCCTGACCCACACTTAGCCAAGGATAAAGCGATAGTACAATCACTTTTTGTTGACACACCATACAACCATACGCGAATCTACCATTAAATCAAAATTGACCAATCGTTTTGGTATAATAAACATTACTCCATTATTGCTTTCCACATATTAGTCGCCACTGTCACTTAAATCGAGCGACAGCAGCTCATGCCACCTCCATCGAGTGACGATAACCACATGTATTGCCTCCATCGAGCAATACAACCAAGACATGTTTCAGCAATGGATACTTAAAAACAATGGCACCAACAAAATTTATCACATTACAATTGGTTGTATAGTGGTCTACCTTGCTTCATCAGTTTACTTTAATCACAAAAAAAAACTACCAATCTATCCTATTCGCTCACAGACGAAAGGTTCCTCTAACTATAATTTAAAAAAAATAAAGTTTTATTATTGACACATTAAGATCACATACAACGCTCAATAAACGACAACTACTATTGCCACCTATATCGTCATCACCTCATGTGATACGACCAACACATATCGTCATCACCTCATGTGATACGACTAACACATATCGTCATCACCTCATGTGATACGACCAACACAATATATCGTCATCACCTTTTGTGATACGACCAAGCCATGGTATGTGCTCTATTTACTCATCAACATTAAACAAATCTAATTCACCAGGTACATCAGTAAGAGGAATCCTTCGTAAACGATCGTGAACATACCTATAGGTTCTATTACCAGGCAACTGTTTTAACAGACAACTTTAAACGGTCCCTTGTATTTAGGATCTAAACTTAGTTTGTTTCAAGAACTTTATTAAAACAAAATTTAATTTTAAGCAGGTATTACTATCCAGAGTCATGTACCAACGTCAATCTAACTTTCAATAACCAAACTCTTTTTCCACGACACTAACAACTATGTAAGCCACCCTTCCAACCAGCAATTACAATTGCTCCACCATCCACGTGTGTCCCTCGTGTATCATCCTCTTGATGACTACACACTACAGTCTTTAGAGTGCTTACATCAGTTTTCTGTCACATCACTAAGATGTTTACCATTATGATCCTCATCTACATTAAACTCAATTGGTACATGACCTTCTGGCATATTCCTTCGACTGTCGCTGCGACTATCGCGACGGCTCGCACTATGATCGCGCTCACGATCTGACATTGTGACTGAATCGAAACAAAAACTGAATCGCAAAATCTATTAACAAAATTAAACACCACACAACTACATACACCTACATATCACAATAAAACTAAATTCAACAAATAAACCGGTAAATCGAATTACGCAATCGAACACTGAACAAAAATCACTTGTACACCGATAAGAATACAACAAAACAACCGTCCTATCAGAAACTTCACGCTCCCTCGGCACTACAATAAACAACACAAAAATATCCGTTACTGAGGGTAATCGGAAATACTCAAGCTGAGGCGATATTAAAACGTTATCACAAACAAGTGGGTAACCACAAAAACTTAACAAACTACCTATGTACTGCAACTACGCTCGCGTCATTGAATGTTTTAACTTTGAATTTAGTCTGTTTCTCAGTCATACCAAGTAAACGTTTATGAAGAGACAGGTTACTACTACTATTAAATCGCTTTAAATGATGACGACTCGACTTGCGCTTCGATCGCACGATAATTCAACGGGACTACGCGAACGCGATTCTCATGGCATCATGAAATAAACTACTCACTAGTAACACTCTTAGTGGGCACGAGAACAGTATCCCACTTCTGATGTCGCAGATCAGAAGTAGGTAGGAGGAGAAGAAGAACGGACGGATGACCGAACTACTAAGTATTAAATGGACTCACCGAGCGGGTACCGTCTATCGCGTGGCAGAGTGACAACTCAAGGCAGTGCCCGGGAGTTGCGACCCGAGTCTAGGTTTAAGGCGGCGCCGCCTTTAAAATGCGCATTAACGCTCGCCTTCACTGTCCGAGTTGCCCACAATAGAATGTAACAATTAATTCGTGTACACAAACTAACCCTTACAAGAGTCGAGGTTAAACTACTAGCAGGATACACAAGTGCACCGCGCCACGCCAGAGCCAAGACTGCCCTAGCTGCGGCCGCATCGGTCTTTTATGCACAAAGGAATGACTCGAATAATAGAATGAGGGTAGTTGAATATTGACAATAGCGCAGGTACCGACATACACGTCGGAGTAACTCAAATAATAGAATGACTGAGGGTAGACGAATAGTGATAATAATGCAGGTACCGACATTAATAACTATCTGCATTGACTCTCCGACAAACTTATATCTCCC
Source organism: Melitaea athalia (assembly GCA_905220545.2). Lineage (NCBI taxonomy): Eukaryota > Metazoa > Arthropoda > Insecta > Lepidoptera > Nymphalidae > Melitaea > Melitaea athalia. The sequence continues at coordinate 5,475,851 of HG992179.1, forward strand.
TCTCAACTTCCGTTCGCCTCGACCGATCACGCTTTTCGTAACTATCTCGTCACGCATTCACCGGCTTACTCCCCAAGTCTAGCGTGCGTAAAGAAGTTTTACTTCAATAATTTGACGCCGGCGGGATCGCGGAAGTGCTCATCGTCCCCGTGGTCCCACCCCAGGCGAGAGGAGGAACACCCTAGGGGTTTTAGTCCGTGCGAATCAAACATAACTCGCGGCTCCCCTGGCCCGTTGGTATCCTTTAGGGATTTCCCCTTTGACAAAAAAAATTAATAAAAATAAACAAGTACTACTTACATAATAATATGTCGCAGATCAGAAGTAGGTAGGAGAAAAACGGACAGATGACCGAACTACTAAGTATTAAATGGACTCACCGAGCGGGTACCGTCTATCGCGTGGCAGAGGGACAACTCAGAGTCAGTGCCCGGGAGTTGCGACCCGAGTCTAGGTTTAAGGCGGCCGTCTTTAAAATGCGCATTAACGCTCGCCTCCACTGCCCGAGTTGCCACAGTATAAAGTAACAATTAATTCGTGTACACAAACTAACCCTTACAAGAGTTGAGGTTAAGCTACTAGCAGGATACACAAGTGCACCGCACCACGCCAGAGCCAAGACTGCCCTAGCTGCGGTTGCATCGGTCTTTTATGAACGAAGGAATGACTCGAATAATAGAATGAGTGAGGGTAGATGAATAATAATAACAACACAGGTACCGTCATTAATAACTATCTGTATTGACTCTCCGACACGGCCATCCTGACAAGTCACACGTCCCCGTGTGATGCCGTAAAAAGCAAAAAGGTACTGCGATATCAAAGTTTCGTCTCGGCCTATCCTGACCCACACTGAACCAAGGATAAAGCGATAGTACAACCACTTTTTGTTGACACACCATACAACCATACGCCAATCTACCATTAAATCAAAATTGACCAATCGTTTTGGTATAAACATTACTCCATTATTGCTTTCCACATATTAGTCACCACTGTCACCTAAATCGAGTGACAGCAGCTCATGCCACCTCCATCGAGTGACGATAACCAACCAAAAGAGTCGCTACTGTCACCTAAATCGAGCGACAGTAGCTCATGCCACCTCCATCGAGTGACGATAACCACTAAGTCGCCACTGTCACCTAAATCGAGCGACAGCAGCTCATGCCACCTCCATCGAGTGACGATAACCAACCAAAAGAGTCGCTAGTGTCACCTAAATCGAGCGATAGTAGCTCATGCCACCTCCATCGAGTGACGATAACCACATGTATTGCCTCCATCGAGCAATACAATCAAAACATGCTTCCATGCCACCTCCATCGAGTGACGAGATTGCCTCCATCGAGCAATACAACCAAAACATGTTTCTCATGCCACCTCCATCGAGTGACGATATTGCCTCCATTGAGCAATACAATCAAAACATGTTTCCATGCCACCTCCATCGAGTGACGATATTGCCTCCATCGAGCAATACAATCAAAACATGTTTCTCATGCCACCTCCATCGAGTGACGATAATGCCTCCATTGAGCAATACAATCAAAACATGTTTCCATGCCACCTCCATCGAGTGACGATATTGCCTCCATCGAGCAATACAATCAAAACATGTTTCTCATGCCACCTCCATCGAGTGACGATAATGCCTCCATTGAGCAATACAATCAAAACATGTTTCCATGCCACCTCCATCGAGTGACGATATTGCCTCCATCGAGCAATACAATCAAAACATGTTTCTCATGCCACCTCCATCGAGTGACGATAATGCCTCCATTGAGCAATACAATCAAAACATATTTCCATGTCACTTCCATCGAGTGACGATATTGCCTCCATCGAGCAATACAACTAAAACATGTTTCTCATGCCACCTCCATCGAGTGACGATATTGCTTCCATTGAGCAATTCAATCAAAACATATTTCCATGTCACTTCCATCGAGTGACGATATTGCCTCCATCGAGCAATACAACTAAAACATGTTTCCACGCCACCTCCATCGAGTGACGATAACCACTAGAGTCGCCACTGTCACCTAAATCGAGCGACAGCAGCTCATGTCACCTCCATCGAGTGACTATAACCAACTAAAAGAGTCGCTACTGTCACCTAAATCGAGCGACAGTAGCTCATGGCCCGACTGCCTCAGCAGCTAGTGACAACTACTATTGCCACACATATTGTCATCACCTCATGTGATACGACCAGCATATATCGTCATCACCTCATGTGATACGACCAAATTAGCATCAACAACATTAAACAAATCTAATTCAGCAGCTACATCAGTAAGAGGAATCCTTCGTAAACGATCGTGAACATACCTATAGGTTCTATTATTATTTCAAGAACTTTACAATAATCTGAATCATAAATGTCGTTAAACCAATTATAACTAATCACTTCACATAATTACCACAGCCATGTACCATCGACGTCATCACAACCAAAACTATAGACCGTACGTCTACTTCTACAACAAGTTACAACCAAAAATCCTCGAGTAAAGACCTCTAACACCACGGCTCTCTAGACGAAGAGCAATCACAGTACATGTGTCAGTCACGTACTTCTCAGTACACATATCCACCGAATGGATCGCCCGTGTCAGTCACCCCTGCGACTACACGCTACGCTCTCAACAGACCAGACCACGACCTCCGCCAGAGTTAAACGCACGCCGCGCACCCTGGACTTTTGGGTTGCCCCAAGAGACAATTCTACCGGGCTACGACTACGAATAACTATACTGGTACGGTTGAACACATTAAGGTCGATAGAGTCATTCACTCGAGTCTTTCCATCTACTTAAACTTGAACATCATCATTATCAACAAGATCATAAACTTCATCAACATCGTCTGGTACATGACGTGTTAGCATTTTCTTTAACCTTTCGTGAGCAAATTTGTAGGTACGTTTACAATTTAAAGCTTTAAGGGTATACCGATTACCTTCGAGAACTTCTATTACGCGAAAAGGGCCCCGATATTTCGGATCAAGTTTTATTTGATTACGCTCCTCATTTTGTAACAAAACAAATTTTAACAGTCGCTGTAAACGACTACCGTAATGGGCCCATGATTGTACCAAGGTGTTATCAATTAACTCTCTGTAATTTAAACGTCCTTAAAGAGAACAACTAAAGAAACTTTGAAACAGTTTGAATAAATCAATCAAATGTAGAAAAAGACTGAAAACCCTCAATGAAACACTTATTTCTCACTTCAAACCTACAATTATCCATTCACGATACACACTTTTAAGTTTTTAACTACATTGGATAAGCTATCACACCTATTCACTTACAAATTACAACAATCCCGCCAAAAGACGGCGCCAAAAGCGGCGACCGACCTATCAGAAAACCAGCATTAACTATTCGGAAGATTGCGTCTCTAACTTTACGCTCCCTCAGCACTTCAACACACAACAATAGTTAAAATATCGTGTAAAACACAAAAATACTTGTTACAGAGGGTAATCGGAAATACTCAAACTAAGACGATATTAACACTTTATCACCAACAAGTGGGTAACCACAAAGAACGCAAATATAACTGTCCAGAGTACTCTGAACAAAAATACACAGTACACAAAAAATACACAAAAGTACACTGAACAAAAATCACTTGTACACCGATAAGAATACAACAAAACAACCGTCCTATCAGAAACTTCACACTCCCTCGGCACTACAATAAACAACACAAAAATATCCGTTACAGAGGGTAATCGGAAATACTCAAGCTGAGGCGATATTAAAACGTTATCACAAACAAGTGGGTAACCACAAAAACTTAACAAACAACCTAAATACCACGACTACGCTCGCGACATTAAATATTTTAACTTATCAGTTTAAATGATGTCGACTCGACTTGCTCTTCGATCGCACAATAATTTAACGGGACTACGCGAACGCGATACTCGTGGCATTGTGAAATAAATTACTCACTATAGTAACACTCTTAGTGGGCACGAGAACAGTATCCCACTTCTGATGTCGCAGATCAGAAGTAGGTAGGAGAAAAACGGACAGATGACCGAACTACTAAGTATTAAATGGACTCACCGAGCGGGTACCGTCTATCGCGTGGCAGAGGGACAACTCAGAGTCAGTGCCCGGGAGTTGCGACCCGAGTCTAGGTTTAAGGCGGCCGTCTTTAAAATGCGCATTAACGCTCGCCTCCACTGCCCGAGTTGCCACAGTATAAAGTAACAATTAATTCGTGTACACAAACTAACCCTTACAAGAGTTGAGGTTAAGCTACTAGCAGGATACACAAGTGCACCGCACCACGCCAGAGCCAAGACTGCCCTAGCTGCGGTTGCATCGGTCTTTTATGAACGAAGGAATGACTCGAATAATAGAATGAGTGAGGGTAGATGAATAATAATAACAACACAGGTACCGTCATTAATAACTATCTGTATTGACTCTCCGACAAATATATATTCAGAATTATTATCCAACTTAATACAACCAAATATAATTATTAATTATTCCCTTTTTAATTTACTGTATATTTTTGTAGATGTTCTGTTTATTTGTAACTAGCTTCTGCGCGCGACTTCGTCCCCGTGGAATAGGACCAACTCTGTCATACATGATTTGTGCGAAACCCCGATTTTGAAACATTCTTTATAGGTGTTACGCTTCTATCGGTCTTAGCGTGATGATATATAGCCTATAGCCTTCCTTGATAAATGGGCTATCTAACACTGAAAGAATTTTTCAAATCGGTCCAGTAGATCCTGAGATTAGCGCGTTCAAACAAACAAACAAACTCTTCAGCTTTATTATATTAGTATAGATTAATCAATGCATTTATGTTGTAGTTCTTTTATTTTTTCTTCTACAATTATTTGATTAGACAAAAAAATAAATAAAACAAAGCGCACTACATACTTTATTACCTTTTAAATTAAAATATACTTCACCATGTAGGTATACACAACACAAAAAATACATAACAAAATGTATTCTAAAAGCACTATATACATCGGATAATTTAATTGCAATAAACATTACAATTGATGGTGATTTAATCAGACAGTCGATGCGACGGTTGACATTATCGATGCTTAGTATTAATAGAAAATTTAATTGGAACGTTAATATCACCGTATATAGTAAAATATGTAGTTTACTTGAAGCCAGCGGGAAGCTGCATGCTAAATATACGGCTGGCTGTATTAAGTATCCCGGCACCTAATAAGGTTCTGAGGCGCCAACTACTACTCCAGACGATATAACTTAGATGTGAGACGTTTAAACAGTGCATGGGACATTAAAAACGCTTACTTTATTCGGTATTGGTTGAATGTAATTAATTAATGTTATAGTAAACTAATATTAATTATAGTTTTAGAGGTATTGAAAATTGCAATACCTGTTGAAAGTTTAGTTTTAAGTTATAAAGTCTGCTTCTATGTTTCTGACTGATCCGTTGGTACAGTTTGCATTGCTTTTTACTCCGTTCGTTGTGAATTCGATTTTTGCTCTGGGTTTGGATGTAATACGAGTATATTTAGTTATTTATCAGTCACATGTTACATATAACACAGGTATTAATTTATCTATCCTAGGAATAAACGGCAGTGTGTATATAGAATTTTCGAAATAAAACTTTGTCATGAACGCGAGACTTGGGGAGTAGATAAGCTGGTGAATGCGTGACGAGAGCATTACGAAAAGTGTGACCGAGTGAGGCGAACGGAGTAAGAGAGAGGTGCGAGTAAACATTATTTTTATTTTGAGGCGAAACAGGTCCCGAAATGGTCTATTCTACCTTTTGGTGTTAAAGATATTCGTAACTTATCTGCAGGATAAACTTTATTCAAAACCAGTGAAACAGGCCAATAGAGTCTCGACACATATAATTTTAACGAACATAATAGCGTATGATTACTGTAACGGTTAATGCAAAAACAATTCCAGTACTGACCCAATCTCTCATCAAAATCGAATCAAAATATACTTTATAGTAGCAGGCTTTTCCACGTACTTTTGAGTCGTAGCGTGAAGTGCTATTTCGGAATACGGTCACTACCGAGAAGAATTGGTAACGAACTTTATACTAGCAGAAGTACAAGTTAATATTGTTAAGAAATAACCATATTAATTTATACCAATACTACTTACAAAGCGAAAAGATTTGCACTTTTCAATTTTTGAATGCTTGTAGTGGATTAACTCCAAAGCTATTAGACCGATTTTAAAATTATTCCAGCAACATAATTCTACGTTATCAGTGAGTGATATAGCCAACATTTTAATGTAAGAAAACGGAACAGATATAATCATGTAATCCATGCGGGCAAAGCCGCGAGCAGATAGCTAGTTGTATGTTATTTTAAAATACATTACTTTATAATATTGTTTATTATTTATTATTATATTAAATTTGTTTTTTATACATATAAAATTAGCTTCTATAAAATAATTATGTTTTGTTCTAACCGCAAGATCATTTGTTCAATATAATAACGTAAATAATACGATATGTTATTTCGAACAATAAACAATAATTTACATTATTATTTCCATATTTGTCACAAACTATAATCATTTATAATATAGGATTTATTTGTTTTTAATGATCGTTTAGCGCATTATTCGTCATTACGAATATAATTATTTATTTTATTACATACTATCTACTATTGATGCAATAAATAAAATTTAAATTAATTTTATTTAAGTGTAAATAAACAATTAATAAAGACCCGACCTTTTTACGCCATCGACTACGTAATATTTAAAATTTTAAACGCTCCTTCTTACAAAAAAATGAATCCTTTTAGAGTATTATTTATGATGATGCATCTGTTGCTGGCCATCTGCTGGTGACAGGAGACTTATGTCTTGTTATTGAAAAGTTTTAAGGTACAAGGCAATGGTACAAGGTATTAAAATTTTAAGGTAACAAATAAATAAAATTAGTTTTTATAAAATGAGATATTTAGTATGACTAACAAAATTTAACCACAAATGTTCTTTAAGAGAATACGCGGTTCTGATTCCTCTGACGTATTCCGGTTATACAATCATGTCAATTGCAGTATTGAATAAGAATGAAAAAATATCCTGAAACATAATTAATTTAAAAAAATCGTTGAAGTTATTCTAAATTTGGTCTTATTCATCACCTATTTTTATTTTTCGAAGAATTGTCCAGTTAGAGAAGTTAACTGGTGACAGTTTTTGTTATTGCTCCTCTAACGAGACGTACCTTGGTACGTGTTTTGAAGTGTACTTACTCCTACCGATACTGATTGCGTTGAGCTTAGTTTATGCAAAGTTCTATATTTTTCTTAAGTAAAACTAACGGAGTACTGTGTGACTGTGGTGAGTAAGGTGGCCACAGCTCGGTATAGGGTTGGCAACACGCTTGCGATACTTCTGGAGTTGCAGTCATCTATACGCTACGATAACTCGTTTACCATCAGATGGGTTGTACGCTTATTTGCTGAACTAGTAGTACGAAAAAATTAACATATCTGCCAGTAAAGATCCGCCGATATTGAAGTTTTTCGTCAAATAACTTAAAGTGAACAATGTTACTTACAATTTTTACGTTTTTGTATATTAGTATAATAGAATTATTACATATTAAAGTGAATCACAGTTTAATGTTCGTCAGTAGCTAAGTTTATTTGTTACTTGTAAGACGATACTCATGGAATTTACATTAGGTGTCACGCTGGTTTTACACTTCAGAGCGAGGTAATGAACGCTTTACACGTTTAAAACATATTAAAATTACCATACGGTTCCATTATTCGAATACCAAACGGACATTCGTCGAAAGATTTATAACATTACTCGCTTTTGGGTGTGTTTTACAAATTTTTAGAATAATATACGATTTCAAGTAAAATTCTGAAATAATTAAGTACATAAAGTGGAAGACCATTATTTAACAGATTTTTGACGATTCTTTTTGACTAAATTTTATAATTAAAATATCTTTCATTTTGTAAATTAAGCAATAACTACAACGTCGTACTGATAGATTTAATTTCTTTTTTGCGTATGATAAAATAGAGTCTAAGCGAAGAAATATATTACAGTAAAATAAAATAAAGCTAAACGCAAACTGAAGACTAGTGAAGATATATTTGAACCGTTTTTATCATTGGAAGCGAACTCGATATTATCATTCATCACAAGTAAGTAATAGTACAATATTACTAATTTCCTACTGGTAATGAACAAATCTAGACTCACACGCACGTAGTCTTCCACTAATATTTGTAAAGTAATGCTGTAGCGTTCACATATACCTAAATTGCAGTTGCTATCCGCGCGGCGCCAACTCACAAAGAAACTAAGCCAGCGGGGCGCCTGCCTCAATTATAACTGACTCCGAAACTGAGTCGCCATCGAAGAACCCTATCCCTATTCCTTAATCATCATAATGTAGGATGTATATATTCCTTATGAAGTAGAGACTTCCAATCCCATTCGAATACGCTATCGTGTTCTCTGATAGCGCCATCGACTCTATTTGTATGTTAATGTTCTCATTATCAGAGACAAAAAGGGATGAGGTTATAGAAAATGTTAGGATTTATGACTTGCCCTTTAAAAAGTTGCTTTCTAAAGGGCTAATGAAATGTGTAGGAATTCAAATTGTATTATTATGGCCCATAATGTTGCGCTTGTGTGGTAATTCTACCTTAATATTTAATAAAGCTTTTTTTTAATAATAGTAATTGTCAAATTATAATGATTTTGACTCCAGTTTACAATACTTCTAAAAATATTAGTCATTTATATACCAATGACGTATTAGTCTAGTAATTAGATCCTAAGCTTATATACTTATAAGACGTTTATCTGGGCGTGTATTTGGAAATGTATAAAGAGAAAATGCTGTATCATCGTTTATTTAGTTTAGAGACGGTTCAAAGATGCCGGTTTCTCATTGCCTTCCAATGTTTGTTGTGAGGATTGAGGTTGATGTATTATATTAATAAATAGATTAAACCTTTTGTAAGTGATATGCCGACTCTTGTTGTAGAGTGAGGAGGACCGATTTACATCTGACGGCTGTTGCAATGGTAGCGACTTATCTTTCAACGACGATGGGTAGAAAGTTACTATTTTATATGGATAAATTTTGGGCTTATTATGGGGCAATTTATTCTCCGAATAGTCCGAATCTAGGTATATTATAATTTATACGTTATATATTTTTATGTAGTACAAAAAATGCATAAAATACTTCAAATATTGCAGTAAAAACTACAATAGGACTCCCCCTGTTGTAGAAATAACTTCCCTCTTAATTGGAACACTAAAAATAGTTTTTAATAAAGTGAGCACTTAAGTGAATAATAACATTAAGGAAATAAATCAAGCAATATTCACTTTTGTTAGTAAAAATATCGGTGACTATGGTACACGGTAAGTTTTATAAAACTTTTTCTGTACCATAATTGTTGTTTTACTTATGTTAAATAAAATAAAATAAAAAATACTTCTAATGGTGCATTAATATGTACTGGTATGTAATGCAAACAATGAAGGGTTTACTTTTTTATTTCTATGTGGTTATTCTAAGTTTCCACGTGGGTCGGTCCCGGTTGTTATCATGTACACCTGATAGAGATCGTTACTCATAGTAGGGAATATATACGCCAACCCGCATTGGAGCAGCGTGGTGGATTAAGCTCCGATCCTTCTCCTACATGGGGAAGAGGCCTATGCCCAACAGTGGATATTACAGGCTGAATCGTGATCGATCGATTCTAAGTTTCATCCGTCTGTACATTAAAGAAAAAGTAAGTTATAAAACATCATGTTACTATAAACAAATATAGATCTGTACTCATAACTTTTCTTATGAGTAGTACATAGCTCGTCCCATTTTTATAAAAAAAAAATTACAACGTATTTTGATAATTTTTTTTAGAAATTTATGACAAATTGACAAGAACTTTTCCAAACTAAAATTTTAGTAATTTTGTGCGCCATATGGTGGTTGATTTCCATAAATTCAAGGCGACGCTTTAACAAGGTGCAAGTCACTCGAACGCAATCAGCCTCCTTCTGTTTTGTTTCAAAGGACACCGCTCTATAGTGGCGCCGAACACAGATATAAACAAATAATTTCTAGCTTTTGTTGCTGCAAATGATATTTAGCTAAAATAGTTATTAAAAAGATATACCTACATGTTTATTTTATTTTTACTTTTTTTATACAACTGGGTAGGCAAACTAGCGTACGACTCAGTTGATGGTAAACGATTGCCGACCCTACCCAAAATGACGCCCAGGAGCTCTAGTCATCGTACGGAGAGTATATACGAACAAAACTGCTTTAAGGAAGTATTTATTATTTAGCTGTGTGTGTATGTTACTCAGGTATTAATTTACTTTACTACAAATAAAAAATATAGAAAATATAGATATAGAAATACATACGTTGAGTAAAAGACGGACTTAATCCATATCTACCAGTCTACCTTTTTCGACGCATTGGCGCAACGGTCACTGCACTGGTTTGTGGCCTTTGCGCTGGCGGTTGACGGACAAACATTTATATTGGCCATACAGATGTTTGTCGTGGTCTGGGTGTTTGTGCAGTCCTTGTGGGTCTCCCACCGTGCCTCGGAGAGCACGTTAAGCCGTCGGTCCCGGTTGTTACCTTGTACACCTGATAGCGAGCGATCGTTTCTCATATTAAGCAATATATCCGCCAACCCGCATTGGAGCAGCGTGGTGTATTAAACTCTGATCCTTTTCCTACATGGGGAAAGGGCACAGTGGGATGTTACAGGCTGAAGCGTCAAATAAAGTTTAGTTTTATCTCAATCGACGGTATTTTCATTCGTGTTGTCTATGTATAATACATATGAAATCATTTTAAGTTTAAGTGCAATTTAAAAATAATGTACATTATATATGGTAGTACCTATAGTTTTAGAGAAAACTGATTTTAAGTAGACAATTTTGGCTGCTAAGTTGGAAACTTCCATCAGGCAAATATTTGATTATTCCTATTAATTTTTTTTGCATGATGACTTCGTACGAAAACCGCTTACATTTTAATGGCATCAAAGTATAGTATAATACTTAAATTTAGGCATCCGTACCTTCTGTTACAGAGTACTTGATGTAATGCACTCATATAATAATTTTATGGCGATTACGTATAATGTAATTTAAAGTACCCAAGAAAGGGAGATCCGGCTTCAAAGGGGTCCGTAATAAGTGCTACTTGCTAAGCACTATAACTTACAAGTTCCAATACTGTACATTAAGGCAGACATTATCGTCTAAGATACGTACTATAAACTACCTTAACCTATCTTTGTAATGAATAAAAATTCGAAATATTAAATAATAAATAAATATCTAATAACATACCTACATACACGATCGTCGGTTCCCATGGTAAGCAACTTATGTTTGTGTTATATGAAACAGCTGACTGTTATAGCTAATTTTTTTTTGATAAATAAACTTATAATTAATACATATATAGATATATAAATACAAATATAACTTTAAAATAAATGCACATTAATTAGAAAACTTCTTATTATTCTTTGTAGTATGCCAGTAGCCACTTAACTTTCTCCCTTACCACACAAGAATTTCCTTAACTCATTTAAACTACGTGACAAGTTGAAACCATTAAGAACATGTAGGTTATCTCTACATTGAGTCAGATTAACATTAAACGTGACGAAGTATCTAATAAACTAACGGATATTTATTAAAATCAATTTATGTGAAAATAGCTTTTTAGCGTGACAAGAACGATCACGCTGAGATTGGTCGTTTGCGTGACCATTCGTGACAAGACAGTCGCACATATTGCCAACAATTGCTTGATGTAGTTTTCTTACAGCAAATTTGGTTGTCACTCATAATATATCATCTCATATGTATGTATGTATATATGTATGTCCAAAATCTCGTATTACTGTTGTATATGGACAATTTCACTGAGGGTTGCTAAGTGTGATATTTGTATTCTATTTTGAATTGTTAACGTGCTATGGCGTGTATGATAGGTACACACTACACAGTCAGAAGAAGTCTCTAATGAAACTCTTGTAAATATACATATTTGTTGCACATAAAAAAATATTCATATGCGAGTATTGATTTTGAACACGTCACCTATCGTAACCGATGTGTGTTTAGCGATTTAGACACAAAAGACAAACGCGAGACATAGGGATTGACGTTTCGTGAATGGTGACTTTATTTAAGGAAAAGCGTATATATATGAGGTGTTAAAGACAAATGGCTTTCATGTGTATAACGGGAGCGTTTAATTTTTAAAATATTTTTAAATATAGTGATACAATTAATACATGATTAATGTGTCTAGACTTGCTATTATAGTATTTTGTGTAATAAATAATAACGCTACTTAGATTTTTATCTATAATAGCCAAAACTTTCAATAAAATAAAAGTTGGCACACACAATAAAATTAAATACATATTTAAAAAAGAAACACTTTTTGTAATTTTTTGAAAGGCTTTTTGTCATCAATCATCATAAACAATTTTATTTGTTACCTTCAATCAAACTTTTATTGAATTTGAAAAATAAAAGTGTGTGTGTCAGCTCCGACGCACGACTGGATTTTACTTCTTCAGATCGACTGTCTAAATATGCACAAAAAAGACCTTATAGTCTAAGAAAAAGATTAATACCATATCAAATGCTAAATTAATGAATCAAATATCGCTATCTATCGATGGCATTATTAGAAAACGTCATAACCGATAGGTACTGTCGTAACCGTCGTAGCCGGTACCATCGTAAACATCGTAGCAGATAGATGGCGCACAAAAACGTAACAAGGTCATTCGTTCAGTAGATTTTAGTCCTCATATTTTTTTCATACCGAGGGCCTTATATGAAAATCGATTCTTAAGGAGTAAATTCCAATAAACTCCAAAAAAATCGTTACTAATAACTTTAAAAAAATTATCATCTGCAGACTTTTTGTTGACTGCAGACTTGTGTACCTATGACGTTTTTTATGCATAATTTTTTATACATATTATTTATATAGGTACCTACTTCTCATTAAATTTGGCATGTAGATAGGTGAAACACAGATTCACACATGGACTACGAATTTCCCACTATATAGGACCTCAAGTAAAACTGCGGGACACAGTACGTTTGAAGATTTATTAATATTTCGTGTGCGTTACAGCGGTCCCTTTAAACGAACTCGTACAGTTGCTTACAACGTACTCGTACAACGCACAGTCACCGCAACGCGCCGTGTACACGCCCACTAATTCAATTTACATCACTCTCGGTACGGGGAATATCGTGGAGATAAATGCTATACCCATAATTATTTTTACATTATTTTATATACGCCAACTTTTTTACTTATAATATAATCGTCATTATGTACAAAATAAGCAAAATCTACACTAATATTATAAAGCTGAAGAGTTTGTTTGTTTGTTTGAATGCGCTTATTTCAGGAACTACCGATCCGATTTGAATTTTGTTCCAGTTTTAGATAGCTCATTTATCGAATAAGGCTATAGGCTATATATAATTACGCTGAGGCCAATAGGAGCGAAGCACCAAGGAAGAATGTTCCAAAATCGGGTTTTTTTTCTTCCTTTTGAGAGCTTCCATTGTTAGACCAAAGTAACTATTCCACGCGGACGAAGTCGCGGGCAGAAGCCAGTCATAAATAATTTTAGGCACTACTCTTAAGTAGAAATGTAATTATTATAGTTATATAAAATGTAAGCTGTATGCAAAGGAGGATGGTGACTGACTCATCATTGCAAAGCCAAAGTGATGGTAGTTGATAGTCGTTTTTAACGTAGACACCCAAAGCACAGCTAAACTGCTAACACTGCTTTCGATCAGTGTTGGATTCCTGTGAACAGTAAGATAGTTGAAGCATCTGACTGCATCTGGTGAAGGTCAGGACATTGTATGAATCTGTAGACTACGGTAGCCGCACGCTATCAAGCTCATCGTACGATTCGTACGCTTATTTGCTTATAAATTTTGCGATGTAAAATGGCTACTTTTCGAAATTCTAGTCCTAGAAGTTGACAATTACAATGAACTAGATGATATTAATACTTCTTACATTAAATTGAAATTTCGCGCAATTTTTTTAAGTTTAAAATAGTGCAAGAAATATTTATTTCAGCATTAGACTAGAAATATCACGTTAGTAAAACCGCAAAAACCAGCTTTATTTCTAAAAAAAAAAAAAAACAATTTTTTAAAAATCCCTTTCGAATTTCTCTCCGTCAGTACTATGTCTGAATTAATGATCAACGATGATTTGCGAAACAAGGAGGTTGAACAGGCATATTAAATTTTGTAATTATTCTAACAGGCCGGCGGCGAAGCTTTCGACTTACGGTAGCCGCTGCCTTGTAATGACGGACCACATAATTGCTTTTATAATAGTTATTTGCTTAAAACTAAACAGATATCTGACCGGAAGGACTTGGCAGATAATGATTTTATAGACAAATCGATTTTCAGAAAATACACGAACTTAATTTACTGAAAGATATGGGAATTTTCTATACCTATATAGGAGCACGAAAGTATTAATATTATTACTTTAAAGTTAATGCCACCTCAACCACGTCACCAAAAGGGGTGCCTTGTGTTTATCTGTAGCATCTTACTTTCTAAATAATTGGACAGACTTTGTTGCGTTTATTCTTAGTTTCTTACCCATGGTTTTTACTTTACGTTCTATTATCAATATGCGTATATACATATTAAAGAATTATTGTAATATGTTTGTTAGTTAATTTATATAATTAGAAGGCTAGAGCTTTAAAAGAAGACAGCAATAGCGCTGTGCAATATAATGCTGACCTTAACTGAGGTAGGGAACAACAGGAAATGTTCTGCTCAAAATTTGAAGCAGCACGACTGGGGAAGTACCTCGATCTTATAGAAGTTTACAGCTAAATAATGCTGCTTTCAATCAGTGTTGTGTTTCTGTGGTAACTAAGGTGATCAGAGCTCCTAGGGGGAACTGGGGATGGGGTACGATAATCGGTTACCATCAGGTGAGCCGTACGCTTGTTTGCTGACCTAGTTACATTTAAAAAAAAACATGCATCGTCTAAACCAAGTAGGATATAAATAATTTAAGAATACGCGTTTAAAAGCATGGTACCATATTAGGTATCAAACATGCATAGTTACCTACCTGACTGTCTTACTGCTACCTATCTGGCTATCTTCAAGAATAATCGTATACGTACGTACGTAGTATTAAGATCAGGGCGAATGTAAGTTTATGAGCTTTGACAGTCACAAAATTTTACTCGATTTAACCTCGAATCGAGGCCGCATAATGACAGTCATTATGCCATAGTTCGGTATAACCACAGGCTAATCGCTAACGAGTGAACTATTTTGTGCTGAAACCACAAAGCAGCGTTTTGCAAGGCAATGTTTGAGGATTTGATGAAGGTATAAGTGGTCGAGTTATGAAGCCTTTTACTACTCTTACTGATATTTGGTTTGTTTTGTACTAGCTCCTTCGCGCAGCTTTAATCGCGTTGAATGTTATAGTTACAGTTTTGGTAGTAAATTGATACTTCTAAAAGAATTTTGCCTTCTTATAGTGAAATTTTTTTAAACCGATTTTAATCGATTGATTTTGCAGTTTCAGTAATTATCGATCAACTAAAAATGTACCTAAGTTTTAGAAAATAAAGCGTTATTCTAAGCTACCCAGCTCAAATAACGCTGTACCTTCTTCCGGAGTAACGGCAGCGGCAACACATTGCTTTCATTTTGGCATTATTATAGCGATTTATTTGTTTTTAAAGTTATACTGATTTATTTTAACCCTTTTGCGGACGCTACGTGATAGTACGTCAGAATGTAAAATTATCATATGGCACCACGTACCATGACGTTAAAAAAATACGATCTTGTACGCCAGCACGTTCATTTCTGATGAACTTTAAAGCAAAAGTACTAATATGTGTACCTTGCGTCACAACACATCCAATACTCTAAACTTTACTGTCATATTGAACAAGTGATTGCGTATGTCAAAAAGATGGACGGTTAGGACTAAACGGCAACGTTACACACGCACGAGCAACGTGTCAATACGTCCCTCTCGCTACCCGCATCCCTGCATTTAGTAGTACCTGCATTAAATATTAGTATTTGTAGTTTTACTAACAAAACATACGTATTTTTTGATTAACAACTAGCCGACCCGCGCCCACTTCGTTGTGCGTTTTAATTATCTTTGTGATGCAATTATGTTGTGTAGCTCTTAGTACTGTTTTATTAGGTTCATTGTTTAGAATTTGACGTATAAAATCGTAATAATATCGTGTATTTATTATTTTAAATTACAGAACCAAATAACATACTTTATAAATAAAATGTTGCACCAACGCCATCTATCAAAAAGCGAAAAAACTTCGTAGTCGATTGACTAAAATAAGAGTAAATAAAATAAATAGACTAATAAAAAGCGATAGATGGCGTTTGTTTCATTGTCATTTTGATAATATATTTTAATATTTTTCTTTTTTACTGAATTTTTTTGTACAATTATAATAAAATATAGCCTATGTCACTCCTGAATAGTGTAGCTTTTTGTTAGTGAAAGAATTTTCATGATAGGATCAGTATTTGCGAAGATTACCCCCGATATACAAACAAAGTTATAAACTTTTCCTCTTTATAATATTAGTATAGATGACGTGATAAGACGTTTCTGTCTCTAAAACATTTAATATCACGCCAGCACGACGTACATAAACGTCAAGTCTATTTGTATGAAATTTTTTTGTGTCATCTTGAACACTACGTTCTTCACGTTCTGTCCGCGAAAGGGTTAATGTGATTTGGGGGAATGTCAGCCATAATTTTTTTTTTCGTTCATTCTTTTGTTTGTTTTAAAAATATTTGCGTGTGAAATAAGCTTTCGGCTCCAACAGCCGTTATTGTGTTACTAACTCAAACAATAAAGAATAGTTACAACATTAAACTTTTTTATTTATTTAAAAAAAGTAAATAGCTATCGTTAAAGTTTTTATAATTACCTGATGGTTACTTCGATAGCAAAAAATGATTACGCTTTACAAAATTACCTTCGATTATTACATTGTTTAAAAAGCATTATGTAAATAATAATTTGGTCTGCTTTCCTCGTAATAATCGATATCTGCTCGTAATTGTCTCGGATGGATAGACAAACAGAATATCCGATTGCGGTTTTCTCACTGTCCTATCGGTTAACACGGATATATGAAATAAATGGAGAAGGTATTATTGAGCAGACATGTATTTACTGTGTAAACTGTAAAGCTGTGCAAAAGCTTGTTCTTCTTATACAATTTAGAGGTTCATAAATACATCCAATTCAATTATTGAGGCAGGGCAAGCAGGAAATATTCTGCTTAAAATTTAGAGTGTGCTGTGGATTTTTTTACTTCTAGCTTACAGAAGATCACAGCTAAATAACGCTGCTCTCAAGTGATATTGTAGTCCTGTGGTGAATAAGGTGGCCAGCGCTTTGGGGCGGGTCAGAAATAGGGTTGACAATGCGCTTGCGATGCTTCTAGTATTGCAAACGTCAATAGTCTACGGTAACGGCTTACCAGGTATGGTCTAAGATCTAAGATAGCTAAATATTCCCTCATCTGTTAATTAGATGAAACAATTTTTTATAGGCTGATTTCAATATTGTGAATTTATAAAAACAACCTCTGCCACCATAAGCCAGCAGCCAGGTCAGTAACCTCAGTCAGCAGTAACCTGGCTGCAGGCAGGTATAGCAATCATAGAGATGGCTGCCTACTACAGTCAGGTATATAATGTAAAATATTGACGGTTTTAGCTTACTACATGTAATTAACATGAGAGAGAAAAGATAAAAAAAAAAATTTTAAGTATTATTATTTGCAGCAGGCTTATGGTGGTAGAGGTTGTTTTTATAAATTCACAATATTGAAATCAGCCTATAAATAATCGTTTCATCTAATTAACAGATGAGGGAATATTTTGTTACCTATATCCCGGATCTTAGACCAGTAGGCCATATGCTTGTTTGCCACCCTAGTAGTATAAAAAAACTTCTTAATCATACATATTAATACTTAATAATTTCACACTGATCGCCAAGTATTGATTCTACCGTTAATTATACTACCACTGATTTCTACTTATTGATTTATTATATTATAATACAATAGCAGACTTGCGCAGATCTTTACATTCATAGATCGATGTAGTTCTAGTTGTTACGTTGATTGCGACGCTCCGCATGCTTGCCACCGCAGGCCATTATTGAGCTGCTCCGTGTACTTTGTTTGCTTTGCCCCTGATTGACTTCGGTCGATCTTGGCTATTGTGAGCACGTGCCGGTGGTAAGAGAGCTCTAGATACAAATATGTACTTATAGTAGTTTCATATTAATGAAGTAATCAAGTTATTTGTCGTTTTTTAATAATATTCGCTCAAGGAGACTGTCGGATAAGACCTTAGAAAAATATGGCAATTGTTGCTCTAATTAAAAAATACGTATTTATAGTACCTATTTGGGCTGATTTAAATAGCTTATTTCTTTATATAAGAGTTTCATGTAAATATATAAAGCTTACAAATAACATGAACCTTATGTTATTTATAGTATTTAAATAATATTGGAGCTAGAAGACTCTCAAGCGAATTGCCGAATTGAAATCAATTTTTTTCTTAAATAAACGATAAGACCTTCACTTAGAACTTTGACAATAAGAGTATGTTATATTAAATTAGATGTGTCTAGCAAATGATACTAGTATTATAGAATATGGACTGAATAATTAAAATAATATACAGAAATAGTATTTTAAAATAAGCAACACAAATGTTGATATGTAGATCCTGGAAGTGACTTCACTTAAAATATAATTAATTAAATGTAATTTTCTATAAATGTCTTAATATTATTAAAACAATAATTGTTAAAAACGTCTTTAATAATTAAAATTAACTAATTATTGCAAATAATTATGTACCTCTATACGAGATCGCGCAAACAAAACTACAGATTCCAACTCGTTCTTGGCCATGCTATTTTTAGTATTTTTATTCTCAGAATACAGTTTGTTCTTTATTCTGAGTTTTTATTTTAAAACAATTAAGATTTATGTTAATTTATGTAAAACTTATCAGTTATATATGAATCTCGAAATAGGAACATCTATTATGTTCATTAATCCAAATAAAGGTAATTTATCATTTATGTGATAAAAATATTACCGGCCACTAATTCAACTGACGATATATTGAGTTACGATATCTGCTGAAAGTCTAGACGCCATTTATTGTCTGCAGACGTTCCAATTTCAAACGAATTCGAATCGTGTTCCTTTTAAATGCCATTCGTGTTTTGACTCGGCGCGTGCCTGCTAATGGAAAGCCTAACCGAATGTTTCCTTTCAAAAAATACCTAAAACCTTTACAAATTATTTTTAAACTTATCACAAAATGGATAAAGTTTAATTTTGCTTGTTTGTTCATTAAAATAGGATCACATAATTAATGTTTCGCAATAATGTTATCAAGCAACATTATTCGGTTTGTTTCGATGTACCCCTTATCGAATTTCTAGAGTGTTCGAATTAAATTAAACATTACATACATTATACGAGTTTGGAATCGATTAATGACAATCGATTTTAGATATCGATATTTCATAAGTATTGGCCGAATATTCTTGATAGTTTTCTTTCTATTATGAATTCAATCAGCATAAATTATTTTTAATTTGGCCGGCGGAATTCATTGACGGGATTTGTTGACCGTAAAACGACGATTCGTTCTTACGATCCCTAGTTGATTGTGATTAATACTTTTTTTTTGTTTATATTTAATTTAAAATCGATAGGCATGTTGGAATTGGATAGAATAAATTGTTGTGTAAACTCTTTACTTTTTAATTTATGTTTGTATCTTGATATTCTAGTTAACTTTATTAAGTTTATTGAAGCAATTTTTATTGATCTCTTATGATCTATGAATTATATACTTAAATTATTTTGAGAAGGCTTGTTAAAATTGTTGTTATTTGTAATGTTTTTACTATATCTTATTTTTCTTGTTTTGTGGTGCGTAAGACATTAAATTGTGTATCTAATTATACTGAAAAATAAATTAAGCGAAAAAAATTTATAAATCGTAATAAATAAAATAACTAATTATATTAAAAATTATTATCTATAAAAATCTGTATTAAAACTCTTTCTTAATACATATTTATTATATGAAGGGAAAGTTGGGTAAGAGGAGGTAGCGCGGTATGATGCTTTCTTGTAAGTCAAAAGTTTATGGAATAAATAAATATATATTATACTTTTTAGACACCCACCTATGCAATAAATACCTACCTAATTGTTAGGCCTATGTAAATATCCAAATATGACAAAACATAATAGTATCAAATGACAATGATTGATTCAGTCTACATGCCTATAACATGCCACTGCTAGGCGTAGGCCTCATTCTCCATGTAGGAGAAGGATCGGTGCTTAATTTAGTAGGTATCGACGTTTAACACGAAGGCTCTTCATATTTTTTTTATTTCATGAATAATTAAAGAATTACACATATCTTCTTGCTTCACAATGTGTTTTTACCAAGTCCCATACCTTTAAGGTGGGATAAGATAGGGCAATAAAAGTAATATTGTAAATTAATTATTTTATTATGATAGGTTTTAGTTTTCTTCTTTCTGTTATGTTATTAGAAAAACAAAACACTAATTGAATTTACGTTTTTAATTCTATAGAAAATCTTGTTTTTTTTTTGTAAAAAACCATAAAGACACTATCTTGCCCCAAGTTCCCCTATTTCATATAATATATCGTAAATAACAAATTAATTGCCTTTGATGAAACACATAATGACGTTTTAAATTAAAAAGCAACAAATAAATTTAATTTTACAAAATTGTCCGGTTGTTGTTCTTTAATTATACGAATGTGTTACATTTAGCAATAAATAAAGTGTATTAACATTTAAATATAAAAATGCAGAACAATTACAATTTATTTATGATCCTTAAGATTTGTTGTTGAATACGTAAAATAATATTTCTGTGAGCAAAGGTCATCCCTTTATTTATCAAGAACTTATTTTTAGTGGAAGGTCATTGAACTGTACGCAAACTTATGAATAATGTGTAAACAGCCTCCAGTGTCCCACTACTGGGACACTACTGGGACCCATTACTGGACTCACTAGGAAAACATTAATAGTTATGAAGTGATAATGTACAAATAAACATTGTTGTAGCAGTTTAGCTAATTTAATATTAAAAGTAGGTACATATCAATGCTGAGAGGATTTTAAATGATTTTCAATAAACAAATTTAATTTGTAGATATTATGAGTGTTTATGGTACAATAGTGAAAATTAACGGAATTTTTAATAAGAAGTGTGTGTGTTGAGTGGTATATCTTTATGTGCGTACATATCTCAATTTATATATTTAAGATTTATTCTAAGAAGTCTTATTACATTTCAGACTTCAATATCAAAATACTAGATGATTTTACAATTATAAAACACTTTTACCTATGCTAACCCTGATTATCATTTTGAAAATTGCGATCTTTCATCGATGTCGCAGACGCCATGGTAGGAGCGAGACGAGTCGCCAAGTTTAGTGACCCTGAAAATCAAGTTTGTGACCCTGAAAGATTATAAAAAAGATTCGAAACATAAAATATAAATAATAATAATAATATTTTTTGTTAATTTTATGACGAGTTTTTATAATAATTCAAATATACATAATTATATACAATAAGAAAGTAAAAAATCTATTATTGTTTCTAATACGTATACATATAGGTAATTTTATAAACTAAAAATGATTAATTACTTTAACAAGGTCATAACGAGTTGTCTTGAGTTGAAATTACACCTGCACACTAACGACTTTCCTAGTAAAAAAAATTATGTCAAAAAAAAAAAACTATACAAGATTTCATTAGAATTAGCTTAAGCTATGAATCTTATTATTCTGCTAAGACAGGGTCAATGTAGTAAGTTTCAGTTTTATGAACAAGACTATCAATACTATTGAACTGAACTTAAAAACCCTATAAACATCCACGTCCTTTGCAAATATTTCTTTATGTAGGGGTTTATGCTTAATTATCTATGTCTATTTCTACCTGCAGAATAGTGGATAATTTACCTACTTAGAATCACAATCGGTAATAGCCTAATAGGTGTTCGTGTTAACAACCGACAATCATGGTTTTACATGTTCTTGACAAAACATCGACACCCATATTAACATTTGGTACCTAATATCAAATCTTGGTACTAATAAAAACATTTGCTTTAATATTCATTACACACAAACTTAAAATAAATTTAAACCAGACCTTAAACCAAAACTTCAAGACATTTTGTCTTAAGACAATCTTGTCGTACGTGCACACGGAATAAATTTCTAAACAGGAAATTTGGATTCGTTAATCGATTCCATTTCCCATCCCCGCCCATATGTTACCATTAGTGATAACGAGACGTTTACGACTCGATCTAATGAACGTCATATATCGAGTTTGAGCACATGGTGTTGCTTGATTTTTTATATTTGCTTTGGTATATGAAAATATATAAAAATGAATGCATGAAATAAGTATTTAATATTAAAATAAATGTGATTCTAAATTACCTGAAATTTTATAGTATTATATATTTTATATTATATATTAGTGGTGGGGGTCAGCCTCCCGTAACCCGGTTATTCGTAGCACCATCCGCATCACCGTTACCGCAACCACTACCGTAGTCAGGAATATTGGGTCTACCGGGAACTGAGAGCCGAAATTTCTACAGCGAACTCATAAGGGTTTTGCCCATAGTCACCACACTGGGCAGGCGGATTAATGACAGCAGGGCTGGCTTTATCGGACTGAAGACGCTGCTGCCCGTCTTCAGTCTGTTTACTTAAAAGGCCAGCTGTAGGATGGTTATTCCGCCATCGGTCGACTTCAATAGCTACAATGTTGTAGTGGAACTTTTTTATCCCTTAGTCTCCTCTTACAACAATCATACAAAGAGAGGGGGTGGCTAAATTCTAGATTGCTGTAGCCACACAGCAAATCATAGAGCTGTTTGACAATTACAAACTCCAATACGTGCAGCATTTGCAGTAATCGACTTACCTTTTTAAAAACACATAAACATCCATCAATATGTAGTTAACAATAAAACGAAATAAATAACAATCATGTGTACAAAACTGTTAGATTTCGATTAATATGAGTTAATAATAATTTTCCCATCAAACAGTCGACCGCTTGTTCAACTAATCAATGTATGGGACCATAAACGCTTCGTAGTAAATAATTTCCCTATTAATTGGCACTATATTATAGGAAACGTTATTGCTTTCATTATTTATGAAGCTATGTTTATTTAAAAAGGCAAAGGGTGACGTTTTGTATCATAATATATAAAAACATACTAATGTTATACTACAAATAAATTCATAAATAAATATTTTTAAATACCTACGTACACGGCTGTCTCTTCCTTAGAGACAATTTAATGCCGTGTTTTAGGTAAGCAAGTTGATATAGCTAATTTTCTTGTAACAAAATGTGTATAAAAATACATATTATATACATAGTAAGTAGTGAGTGGGTTCCTTTGCTGTAGAAATTTTGGTACTTCTCATTAAAAAAGCGTGATACCTAAGTAGTTTTGACAGCCCTCTCTTGACGTTAACTTATTCAGAAGAGACCGAAACATATGGAAATCTGAGTCTGTATCAAAACCATTCAGTTACAAACAATACAACCACCACTTCAGCCTATCACAGTCCACTGTTGGACATAGGCCTCCACAAGTTCGCGCCCGATATTATGACGCGAACTCATGTGTTTTGCCCATAGTCACCACGCTGGGCAGGCGGGTTGGTGACCGCAGGGCTGGCTTTGTCGCACCGAAGACGCTGCTGCCCGTCTTCGGCCTGTGTATTTCAAAGCCAGCATGGATGGTTATCCCGCCATCCGTCGGCTTGTTAAGTTCCAAGGTGGTAGTGGAACTGTGTTATCCCTTAGTCGCCTCTTACGACACCCACGGGAAGAGAGGGGGTGGCTACATTCTTTAGTGCCGTAACCACACAGCACATCACAACCAAATAATACAGAAGATCACAACCAAATAATACTTCTTTCAAAAAGTGTTGTGTTGGAGTTGGAGGTAAGGTCGGCAACGCGCTGTCTTGCAAGCATCCATAGATTGCGTTATCCGCTTACCATTAGGCGGACTGTACACAAGTTTGCCATCTTAATGGGATAAACAACCAAAATGATTTTATTGCAACTTTTTACTACAAAACACTAAATTATCTTTCTCGTGTTATAAAATATAAAATTGGTAGGTAGGTATAGAATAACCAACATTAACAACAACCAAAATTAGTGTTCCCAAATGTAATTTTTTAAGCCATAGGTAATTGTATAAATATTTATACATTGACATCTTACACACAGTATCAGATAAAAGTTATGTCATAACAATAAACACAAACATCTCCAAGAACGCAGATATATTTGCAAAGAAAACATATTTGTTTTACAATATAATGCACACAATAACCGATCCTTAACAGCAAAAAGTACATTTCTTTGCAAACTAACCCCATTAACGAAACGGGTATCCATAATACGAATACGAAGACTTCATTGCAAAACCGCGGAATAAACGAAGTAAATTGAAACAGCGAAAAGCTTATTAAGACTCGCAAGTATTAAACCGGCGCGTATTAATATAATTTAAATGGAAACATCCCGTCGTTCTTCTAACAAAACGTCTTTATATGTTCACGTTATTTACGACACGCAGTAAAACCTCGTATAAGATCGCTGAATAAACGTTAGGCAGACTACGCGCCAACCTGACTGCTGGCATAAAAAAAATATAAAACTAGTGACGTCCTTATTATTATGGTTATCGACAGTATTTTGAACATTGTTATTTTCCAATAATTTAAAAGTTAAATGGAACGTAATAAAATCTAAATTGGTGATATTGAAAAGTGACGTTCAATATCGGCTCATGACAAACGTTTGTTTTCATTAGCTCATCCGATGTAAATATTACTGTTTGTAATTATGTCAGCTCGTAAAACCGATATCGATAGATCAGCTCAACACTAAGCGATGCGCTTGCGCCGGTCACAGTCCGTTGTTGGTCGTAAAATGCTACGCTAACCGCCATTATCATCACAAAGGACGCGTGTAATTGTTTGTCAAATAAATACTAATAAAATTTTGATATTTATTAAACGTTATTTTGAACTGACTCCGCATTGATTTTCATGTATATTTGATAGCTGCTCGCGTGATTATAGAATCCCTGTTCCTTTCTGGATGTGTTTATAATTTTAATTTATTTCTTACTTAGTATTTTATCATTTTTGTAACGGACTACTTCAATACTGTAACCACTAGGAGCTATTTAATGTAGATCAATGACGATTCATCATGAAGTAAAAGATTTTTGTTATAATGTAACTCACTCTTACTTATATTTACTAAGTTATATCTCCCTCTCAACTTCCGTTCGCCTCGCCCGATCACACTTTTTGTAACGCTTTTGTCACGCATTCACCAGCTTACTCCCCTAGTCAAGCGTGCGTAAAGAAGTTCTACTTCAAAAATATTAAATTGTTCCAAAGAAAAAACTTTTTAAGTGTATACTCATAGCACGATGCATTCATTACTTGTAGCGCGGTTACCCAGTCAAATACATATAATTTAAAAATTATCTAATTTTACAAATTGCACGTCCTAGCTTCGTTTCGACCGCAGATCCTAGGTCCTAGGTCATGTAATTAGCCACGTTCATATCCCTTCACCTGACCTTGCTAGTAAATTGGTGATGAGTGCGTAAGGTGACCCCCGTGAATCATGGTTTATCTGCAGAGGTTAATATTATGTGGTAAATTATTATTATTTGAATATAAGGCAAAATACTTATTTATTTATTTGTAATGAGGAATTTCTTAGTGTAAAATATATTTTTCAAATAGAATAATATAGTAAATCAAATTCAAATTTTGTTAAATATTAAATCATTTTATTTTCATTATTAAAAAAATTACGTCATGTTACTCTACCACAGAACGCAAATTTGGTAGTTAGGTATAGAAGCTTATTAGTTTTTTACGACTCAATATTTCAATCCAAGTTGGCATAGCGGCTACAGTGGTGTAGGCGGATTTGATCCATGTGCATGGTATAACTATCTTGAGATAACATAGGGGTTTGGCATGGTATATATGCGTTTGTGCTTGTGACCGGATACCCGACACAATAATAGGTACATTTTACGGACGGTTATTGAGTGTGAGGCGTTTACCATTCATATATGAATATCTACCTAGGCACTTATGTGACAGTGATGAATATGTACCTAGGCATATTCAATAATAATTAAATCATAATATATATGTAAAAAATGTAAAAAAAATTCATCATTAAATAAATAAATAACAAATGATACGTTACTTTTTTATGTAATTTTTTTAAGTATTTCAAGTAGAGTTTTTATTTTGCGTAAGTAGAGTAAGGGCCAATTTCATGGGTCATGGCATAAGTTGCTAATAAACTATCAAAAACTTTGTCAGCAGTTCAGAGTTGAAACGAGCTTAAAAATGCTCTTAGATTCAACTAATAAACTTCGACATTTGTTTCCACTGGTTGAAAATAGGACTATCTGACATATAATACAAATAAAAAAGTGCAGATTTGAGTTGAATAGATGATAAAAATATACAATTTTATCAGCAGTACATTTTTTATCTCCCTTTCTATCAAAATCATCCTCCTCGAAAGAGTGAGCCGAACTCGAGTAGGTACCTACTCTAAATTTTTAAACTGCCTATTTAAAGGGAAATACGAAATTAGAATGTGTTTCTTGTAATATGTGTGAACAAACCGGAATACTAACGTTAATCTACACTAAATTACTGTGTTATTGTTTAATGATGATCGGACTCAACATGAGGACAGGATGATAGGAACTGTCATGTCTGTGAATACTTCTTGTACCTACTAATCTACTAAGAAAAATAGGCAAATAATTGATACAAATCTATGTATTTCCAGAAAACAACAATTGTTATCAAGACATCGATTAAATCGATTTATATAGTTTTAATCAGTAAATAAAAACGCATTATTTATAAATATAGTTTTATTCGTAACTCTATAATATACATTACATGCACTTAAAACTAATAATTACAAATGATAATAACTAAGGATTTATAATAATTGGGATATAATTTTAACAATTAATAACTATTTATTGACACATTAATCTTTATACATGAAATATATCACATAAATATTTATGTTGTCCGTGAGTTATAAAAGTAAAAGAATAAAGTTTACTATACTACTTATACAGTTACAATCCGTATTTTCGGTTGCAAGTGGCATAGGAAGTCCAGCTTAAAATATAATTTAGATAATCTGTATTTAAATACACTTAAAATGTTTGTGATATTTACATTTAAAAAATCTAGTATGTTTATTTTAGTATACATTTTATTTAATACATTTACTAATATACAGTAACTATCATATCATACAACTATCAGCAGATCAAATCAGCCCTCTGTCTTAATAACTCCAGTCTCAATTCGTGTTCTCGAGCCGCTAATCTTAAGGCTGCTATACTGGAACTCCTTACATCTTCAGAAGGAGGAGGCAATGTTTCACTACCAGGTGAAATGGGGGGAGAAATGGAAGGAGCTGGCGATCGGGCAACTTCGGGTGACAGTTGGGATTGTTCGGGTGAAAGGCGAGGAAGTTCGGGTACGGTTAAATTAGCGAAGAGAGAGTGGAAATGCGCAGGGGAAGTCGCGTATAGTGGGGCTCCAAAAAGAGAAGGCCGTGAGTGCCCGAGTGGTGGTAGGTACTGTGCTCCGAATAGTGGTGAATTTGCGTACCTATTGAAATAAAAGAAAGGTAATTGTTAATTAAATTAAAAATTCTTTAAATTGTAAGGACTAATTTTATTTTACCTAGTAAAAAGTAATCGTCACCACGAAAATATTACTTTAATAAGTAATATTTTTTGAACTGTGTTTGTGATGACGCGTTGGCGCAACTGTCACAGCACTGGTTTGCGGCTGTTGCGCTAGCGGTTACAGGTTCGATCCCCGTACAAGACAAACATTTGAACCTACTCGCCATACAGATGTTTGCCGTGGTCTGGGTGTTTGTGCAGTCCTTGTGGGTCTCCCAACCGTGCCTCGGAGAGCACGTTAAGCCACCGGTCCCGGTTGTTATCATGTACACCTGATAGCGATTGTTACCCATAATAGGGAATTTATCCGCCAACCCGCATTGGAGCAGCGTGGTGGATTAAGCTCTGATCCTTCTCTTACATGGGGAAAGAGACCTATGCCCAGCAGTTGGATATTACAGGCTGAAGCGTAACCGTAAGTGCCTGAACTATATATTATTGTCACAAAATATCAAAATGTTACAATTTACCATTCCTATTGTATTTTAATATAAAAATTTAAGTAATAATAAATATTATTTAGTACAATAAAGTGTGAGTAGATAAACTATATTGGTACTTTCACTAGTGCGACAATTTATATATGATCTGCTATCCGTCGAACCATTTTGTTACAAAAAAAAGACTACCATGGAAATAAATAAATGTACATAAATACAAAGCTTAGCTGTACTTACCTAAATGAAGCCAAAGCACTATCAAACGGCTTTCTCAGTCCAAAACTGAGCTGTCCAAGCGAATGCGGCGGAACAGGTAGACTTGATGTAGGTAGTGGTTGCCCTCCATTCAAATACCCGCTGTACGGGTGCGCGTGTGGCCCCACCTTTTCTTGCTTCCTCCACTTCGCACGCCGGTTTTGGAACCACACCTTGTTGACAACAGAAAATTTGATGTTAGATAGTAATAATTGAGTAGCTAATGATGTTAGCAATTTTTTTTAAAGTTATTGTTATTTAATAGTAAAAGTTGAACTTTTCTCTAAGTTTCATTGTATCATCATTCGTTAAGAGTAATGAAAGCCATTCTTATATTGTACAGTAGATTTCTTTGCACGAATATAACTTTCACTATTATATAAAACAAAAAATACCTTAAAAGTAACACTTAATTTGGTACAAACTTTTAGTTCAAAGTTTAAATGAAAGTTAAATTTTAATACAGATATTTAATATGAAATTTGTTTAAAAAAATACTTAAAGCAGTTTATATCTAGGGAATTTCTGATTTAATAGTGTCGAATAAGCCATTAATAACAGCTTTAAAATACAAATTGGAACGTAATCGAAAACGTTACACAATTTATTACACCTAATGGCTCCTTCATACCTATACAGATTACTTGTCAATAGTCGGTACATAACCAGAGCTTGCCAATCTAATTTAGTCATTCTGGGATAAAGATTTTTATAATAATGTATACGAAATTAAGTATTGGAATCCAGTCCGTAAAACCGTATCAATTAAGCCATAAATATAAATGTGACAGAATAAGTAAGCCAGTGTTTGTCAAGGAAATGTAGTTGTAACGCTTATGACCTTAAGCTTGTAAACTGTTTGTGATTTATATGTTACTGTGATGATATTTTTGCTACATTTAAAACCGACTGTTTATAATGTATCCATTAGGTATTCGTAAACTGTGTACAGACCATAGTTTTTCTCATCAAATATGGATATACTTACAATGTTATGGTCGATTTACATCAGACGAGCGAATGCTCATTCTATCCCCACTATATCAAATTCTTATCAAATTCTTTTAGTGTAAACAGGCGTAGAGTATTCTTTCGTTGTTATATACCTATATTGAAAACGAGTGTTCGAAGATCAAGAAAGAATGTTCTTGTTCTAGCTCTAGCTCTTTGTTCGTTTGGTCTAAATCCACCCTTAGGTCAACATTATACTGTTCACGACACGTCAGTTGAAATTAGCTCAAAATAATTAAAATTTCTAAATAGTTAACAATTATAATTGCAATAGACAGATTATAAACAATAAATATAAAATCAAAATCAAAAGTTTTTAGTAAAATCAAATAGAGTTCAAAGACACTTTTGGTTTACTATCTTACTAATTATTATTTGTTTGGGCTTAATAAATTAATTATGGCTAATGTGAAACCCACCATCGATTCTGAAAGTAGATTCTGTTAAAAAGAAAAGAACCGGCTAGAAACTCAGACTTTACTTTTTGCAAAAAAAAAACTATCTTTGTAATACTCAAAATATCAGCATGCAAAATTTTCTAATATTTCTTAACAAAGCTGCTTAAAATGGAATATTCGTAATCAAGACCGTCTTCGGTCCCAATTAACGCATACTGATAATTCTATGGCACTGCGTGATAGCTTTGCAATATATTTTTTATGTTATTCTTTGAGAGAAACTCAGTATCAATAAGTTAACATAATTAGGACCGTATACGGAATCTCTAAATCCGTTCAAAGCAAGTCCAATTATAAATGTACATGTTGATTTATAGGTTACTTTTAACACGTAATATCGTTGGTGGTATATTTACGATAATGGCTGTGTGGGTAAAAAATCAATAAATATTAATTGGTGATGACGAACGAAATTAAAAATTAACTCTTGATAAATTTAAATTAAATATTTTTTATATTATATATATTATTATATTTATTTGTAAAATTTATAATGATATTTGTATGTATTAAATTAATATATAAACGCTGTTTCGCTCCATTACTTTTGAACTAAAATTAAAAAAACAACTATTATTTTTTCTTTATCTATTATCATTTCGAAAAAAAAAAACAAAAAAAAATAACAAAAGATTAAATTACATAACAAAATGAGTATTTCTATTTTACAGATTAAATACATTTTATACCGATTAAAAATATATTTTAACCTGTGTAAGTAATACCGCTCCGATTGTACATAAGTAACTAGGTGGTAGAGTCAATGAGGTCTAGCCTTATAGTAACACTACGAGCTGATGTCTTTAGAATTGAGATTGATTGATTGACATTTTTGTGTTAGCAAGTTTGCTGAATCTTAATATAGTATGAAATGAACGATTTTCATTTATTTATGATTTAAC
Source organism: Melitaea athalia (assembly GCA_905220545.2). Lineage (NCBI taxonomy): Eukaryota > Metazoa > Arthropoda > Insecta > Lepidoptera > Nymphalidae > Melitaea > Melitaea athalia. The sequence continues at coordinate 5,507,015 of HG992179.1, forward strand.
TATATATTTAGGTATGCACGAATATGTATACATACTTGTGTGTGTGATGTGTATGATAAATATATTATGTAGACAAGTTTATATTTTAAAGTCATTTGCACTGTTTGCGTTTATGATGTCAACGTTTCTACATAGAAAAGCGTACCTATTGTCTGTAAGAAAGCTACCAACCGCCTTTACAAGTTTGTAAAGTTTGCTTCCATTTTTTTTAACATCTTTAGTGTGAAATAAAGAATTAAACAAACAAAAAATAAATAAATTAACTAAATAATATCTACTTTAAGTACTTAATGACTTCCATGAATATGATAAAGAAACTATTGTGATTGAATCCTTCCCCGGTAGTACAAGCAGATTAAGCAACCGTTCTTAGAAGAGATTCCTAGAATTGAAGCTTATTCTTTCAAGCCACTTACTGGTATTTGCGTTATCTAAGAAATTCTTACTTACTTAGATCTGATCCTTTGCCGCCAAAAAGGCGATCAATTAAAAAAAAATTAATACTCAGTAGCTCAGATTTGAACCTGGAATTTATGTTTTGAATGTAACGACATCTCTATTAATCCTGAAAAAGGAGCAGGATTTTTAATGTGTGCTAGCTACCTCATAACTTTTTACTGGGTATAACGATTTGGTGTTTTTTTTTTAATTCGATAGCTGGTGCTTGCTTGCTGTGGTCCTATTTAAATTTAGTAAAGAACTGATGATTGGTTTATGAGTTATCCCTAACAATGCGTATTTAATTGATTTTTTTTTTCGGTTACTTACGTTGTATGACATGTCGATGAACATTGAAGTCGAAGTCGAAGAAGATTATTTTCTATTCTAGGGCCTATTTTAATTTATATTGTAATTTGTAAACCATCATACAAATTGTAGTAATATTCTAATCAATTCTGTGATATAAAAACTGTATATAATTTCATTGACGAAGGTAATAAATATTACAAAGAAATAATTGAACAAATTGCTAAATATAATAACGAATATACGCAATTAATGCACGAAATAATAAACATTACAGGTGCATTTGTTAAATTAAATCTGACTCATAGACCGCAATGCAGTACTCGTGCATCATTACGTATTATCAAATAATCTTTACTTACGAAGGTTTCTATTTTTGTATGACATTATTTTTATACACACAATTTTTACATATCTATATGTAATTATCCTCTATCGTATATTTAAATACTTCAATATTGATTATATCATATATTATATTAATAAAATATATTATATAAAAAGAGATTTCCACGTATATATTGACTCATCACGATATCTCTGGAACCATAAGGCGTAGAGACTTGAAATTTGGTAGGAATATTCCTTTCGCTATACTAATATAATAAAGCTGAAGAGTTTGTTTGATTGTTTGTTTGTTTGTTTGTTTGTTTGTTTGTTTGTTTGTTTGAACGCGCTAATCTCAGGATCTACTGGTCCGATTTGAAAAATTCTTTCGGTGTTAGATAGCCCATTTATCGAGGAAGGCTATAGGCTATGTATCATCACGCTAAGACCAATAGGAGTGGAGTCCACGCCGACGAAGTCGCGCGCAGAAGCTAGTCTATATGTAATTATCCTCTATCGTATATTTAAATACTTCAATATTGATTATATCATATATTATATTAATAAAATATATTATATAAAAAGAGATTTCCACGTATATATTGACTCATCACGATATCTCTGGAACCATAAGGCGTAGAGACTTGAAATTTGGTAGGAATATTCCTTTCGCCGAGTAGAGGTCAGATAAGAACGGTTTTTACGAAACTCCACTCATAAGAGGGGTTTTTGGGGGTTAATAACATATATGGCAAAACAACGTTTGCGGGGTCAGCTAGTATATATATATTATACTAGCTTCTGCGCGCGACTTCGTCGGCGTGGACTCCGCTCCTATTGGTCTTAGCGTGATGAAACATAGCCTATAGCCTTCCTCGATAAATGGGCTATCTAACACTGAAAGAATTTTTCAAATCGGCCCAGTAGAACCAGAGATTACCGCGTTCAAACAAACAAACAAACAAACAAACAAACAATCAAACAAACTCTTCAGCTTTATATATTAGTATAGACTAGCGACCTCTGTCCGTCCTGACTGTTTTTTCACGATAAGTAATCACCAACATATCATATACTAAAAGCTTCTCCGAAACACGCTGCATCTTATGGTATAAGTATTATTTCGATTGGTTCAGTAGTTTTCGCATTACAACCGAACAAAAAACCGGCTCTCCAAGTATTAGTATAAATTTTTTACACGATAATTAATCACCCACATATCATAATATACTAAAACCTTCTCTGAAACACGCTGCATCTTATGGTATAAGTATTATTCCGATCGGTTTTAAAAATAGTCATTTTTTTACACACGTGGTCGTCTGTTCCTATGGTAAGCAACTTAATGCTTGTTTTATAGGTAACAGCCGACTAATATAGCTACATTTTTTCGATAAATACATATAAGGTGTCCGACTCCTAACTGTATTCTTTCAAATAGGGTTCTGTTTAGGTGTAATAGATCATAGTTTTTTAAATTCACTTTGTCTATACGAGCTGCTCTGACAAGGTACCTACTTCTGCATAACCATCCAATATTATTTTTCATCGCCCTAAAAACGTCAATAAAGTAAAATATTAATACTAACTGCCGCATTCAACTAAAGAAACGCATTATTTTTCTCGTAGAATGTTTTTTATTCTAAATTATAGCTGTGCTTACGCGCTCGCGAAAGGTATCACGCGGAACGAGTCTATCAAAGGAACGAAGTATATAATAGTAATAAATTAATGGCTTCCAATAGTGCCAAAATAATATTGAATTCATCAATGCCAATTTAAGATTACTCGTGATTTATAAAAATATCTATAATTTACATAAATACATCAGATTATCAGCTGATACTCTTATCAGCAACCGATGTAGAAAGCCCTAAGTACTTATTCGCAATCATCAGTACAGTCTATGTGGGAACGCCCTTAATGAAGACGTGAGAAAAATAATAACGTACATCATGAATAATCAGTCGTGATAATATTTTTTTTGTTGCTTGCAATTGATCGTTATTGGATTTCTTTATTTATCAACAATGACATGTCCACAGTCATTACGCATTCGCTACGAACAATAAATAGATTTTTTACTATTGATAATGTTGTACGTGGTTTTTATAATTGATGTAATGTTGTTTTAAGGTTGCTCTGTCTGGATTTTCCCGTTGATTTATTCAATACTAGCTTCTGCGCGCGACTTCGTCGGCGTGGACTCCGCTCCTATTGGTCTTAGCGTCATGATACAAGGCCTATAGCCTTCCTCGATAAATGGGCTATCTAACAGTGAAAGAATTTTTCAAATCGGCCCAGTAGTTCCAGAGATTACCGCGTTCAAACAAACAAACAAACAAACAAACAAACTCTTCAGCTTTATATATTAGTATAGATTAAAACTAAAGTTTTGGATTTTATTAATATGAAGATGTTTATGTCCAAAATTAAGATCTTAAAAAAAGGTTTAATATAAAAAAGATTTTGTTTTTTAATGCTTTCAAATACAATTCCATCAAAAGATCGACAGCAAACCAGTGTTCATAAATAATCATACCAATCGTTTTATCTATAAGATTTATGTAAGAGAGATATCGTATATGTTTATAAGTACCTGGGTGACCGAGCCTTGCTCGGTATTTTCATTTTATTTTTTGTTTTTTTTTTCTCGGTATTTTTATATTTTAATTTTATTTAAATAATAAATCACGAGTGAAATTAAAAAAAAAAGAAAAAAAATTTATCTGGAGACTGAGATTCGAACCCGGGTCAACACGATTTGACACCCGCCGATTTCCTAATTACGCCATTAAAGCTATGTTGACGCGTAGTGAAATTAAGCTTCGTATTCTAATGATATTTTTTCATTGCTTAAAAACAGGGATAAAACGACATTTTTTTTAAATGAATCCTAGCTAGATCAATTTTTCGCCTCCGAAATCCCCTGCATACTAAATTTCACGAAAATCGTTGGAGCCGATTCCGAGATTCAGAAAATATATATATATATATACAAGAATTGCTCGTTTAATAGTATAAGATACGTGCTAAAAAGTGGAAGGTAACACATGACGGATCTACGTCGGATGAATCAAAGGATTTGAGATTAGTTTTTGCTGATCCTATAATGGACTTAATTGTCCCATGAAGGTTTTACGACATATTGTCACGTATCAACACGACGTTATGACTTTTTCAACTCCTCATTACATCGAGTAATAATATTGAACGGTAACTGCAAACGCGGATATCAAAAGGCGCCGATAATTTTTTTCCTGAATTATTAAAAGTCGTTTCATATCCGTATGAATGCGTTTTGTTTCCTTATCGCCTAAATTGATTAAATAATATTCGTATTCATTTATTCACCAAAAAATTATAACAGTTATAATTATACGAGTATTCTTGGTAAAACACTTGTCTTAGTGTCTGTTACAAATTAACATTTTCAAAGAATTGTAAAGTAATAGATATTTTAATATTTTGAGATGGGATGAGATTAATGAATAAAACATTGTACCTATATTTGAATAGAAATAACGCAGAACGCGATATCGGCTATCTTTTAGCAATCATATGTATACTTTATTATGTAGGTACATATCAATTTAAATAGATTGACCACCGCTCTGTTGAAGTGGTGCGTGTGCCATGCCATGTACGCACCTAAATATTAGGTTGTGTGGAAGAAATGGCTAAATATCCATAGATAAGTCCGCCCATTGTACTTCACAGTCTGTAAATGTCTTTAAGTGTGTTTAATGTTTAAAATGTAGTTGTGGTGTACAATAAAGTGTAAATCTCTATCTCTATATATATAAAAATGAATCGCTGAATGTGTTGCTAAGCGCAAATCTCGAGAGCGGCTGAGCCGATTTCGCTGATTCTTTTTTATAATATTCCTTGAAGTACGTGGATGGTTGTTACGGAGAGACAAATTTTAAAAATTGCCTGAAAAAGTCTTAAAACAACACTTTTCTATATTCCTATACAAAAGATTCGTAATAAAACTTAAAAGTAAATTTGAAACCATACCATAAATATAATTTGAGTGTTAGTGGAGGGGTTCCGGGAAGGGTAAGTAGGTATTAATAAAGAACCGACTGTTAGGCGGTATGAAGTTCGCCGGGTCAGCTAGTACATAAATAAATAAATAATAAATACCGTTGGGTTTTAAGGTTTGATTCCCGCTCCGGATAGATATTTGTATTTGTACAAATATTTCTTTACAGTTTGAATGTCTGTCCTTGTGGGTTATCCCACCGTGCCCCGGAGAGCACGTTAAGCCGTCGGTACCAGTTGTTATCATGTAGGTACACCTGATATCGTTACTCATTGTAGGGAATATATCTGCCAACCCCCCGTTGGAGAAGCTTGGTGAATTAAGCTTTGATCCTTCTATTACATGGAGAAAGAGACCTATGCCCAGAAATGGGATGATTTGAATGACTCTTACCTGTATTCTAGCTTCCGTAAGACCGATCTTTAGTGCTAACTCCTCTCTAAAACAAAAAATATTATGATATCTTTATTCATATGATAATTTACATTTACACATAGGTACATGGTTGTCATTAATAATCTTATACATGTATTTGTATATTAAGGAAAACCAGTGTCAAAAACTACTAAGCGGAAAAACAACAAAATTATTACAGTGCAAAAAATCCTCAATGAATTAAATCAAGGGTTATAAAAAAAATTAACCGCCGAGATGTACGCACAAGTTCCGAACTTACTGCACCTTTGCTAATAATTCATTTATTTACGTTCGTTTTTGTCAGGAAAAGATTTTTATTACTTAGAAAATACGGGCACAGCATCTTGGCACCCCGAGGACACTTCCGGAGATCTTCAAGAAGCCAAAAAGACTTCTGAAGTTTCTGGAGGAGCTTGGGTGGCAAGAGTGAGTAAGCATATTCCTACACACGCAAAATAGGCGCCTAGTCGTCGATTTGCGGAAATCAGCCCGTGTTAACCATACCATACCATACCATACTTAGAAAATAAAAAAGCGATATATAAACTTAAAAAAATATCGCGTTACAAAGTCAGCTAAGTAATTTATAATTTTATTAAATATTCTTATTCTGCTGTACCTGGTAAAAACATCAGGGTAATGCGTTCTTCCAAATGCTTTCTCTAATTCATCAAGTTGGTAGCTCGTGAAGGTAGTTCTGTAACGTCTCTGCTTCCTTCTGGGGATGTCTTCGTCATCCAACCCACTTCCGGACCCGGGACGTTCAGGATCGTGAGGAGGCAGGTCAGGGGTGGTTGATGAACCAGTGTCTGATACTCCCATTATTGATAAGATTGAGCACTTATGTTTATGATGATATATTGAGAAGTAGTACAATTTTTTATCTGTAACAAAATTTTTATGGTTAAAGAACTTTATTCCTCATCAGAATTATATTTTACTCACTGACAAACATAGTACAACGAGAATAATGAGGGTAAAACGCGACTTCACAATCCATATAGGTAATATATATAAATGCCGGTTGTTCACAAAACAAAAATAATGTTACTAAAACATGGATGTTCAATGATCAAAACTAGGCAACTAGCGACATTGTACGGTTTTTGAGAATTTATTTTCATTTAAATACATTTAAGTACACACATTTGCAATTTCTGGTATACTTTTTGTATACCAGACACCGTTGTATTTGTTTATTCTATTTTATTATTAAACTAGCTTCTGCGCGCGACTTCGTCGGCGTGGACTCCGCTCCTATGTGACTTAGCGTGATGATATATAGCCTATAGCCTTCCTCGATAAATGGGCTATCTAACACTGAAAGAATTTTTCAAATCGGACCAGTAGATCCTGAGATTAGCGCGTTCAAACAAACAAACAAACAAACAATCAAACAAACAAACAATCAAACAAACAAACTCTTCAGCTTTATTATATTAGTATAGATTTGTTTAATTATTCTTTTAAATTTAATATCTACTACTTTGTTTTATGCAAACATTTAAATACTTATGTACTTGATAGAGCGAGATAGATAGAGTCTTAGATTAGAGAATAATTAATTAATCACCATCATAATATTGGCAAATTTCCCAGATATTTCGGAAATTTTATGGAAATCTTTAAATGTTTGATATAACAACGATCAATAAAATGGATAAACATGATTTTATATAATTGAAATAAAATGTTTCGAATGTAACATTGAACAAATAAATAGTCACAATAACAGTATTAACATCAAAGCAAAACGATAACAGTAAATATAATTATTCATCATTACATCCGTACGGAATACTTCGAACAATCGCGATAGCAATCAACAATTATTATCTAATATAAAATCGTTATTGTGCGTCTGTATGTTGATATTAATAAACACAATTACGCCTGACCTAAAAGTCGTCAAGCACAATTAAGCCAGTTATCGCATTTCCGCATCTAAATTGCAATATGCATGTCCGCTTTCTTTACCCCGATGTTTTAAAATAAAACGTAATTTATTATCAAATATTGCTAATGGTGGTAAGTAGGTACTGGCACTTTTTTGGATTTCGCAAAATTGAAGTGCGTTCACAATAAAAACTTTTAGCTTAAACTTATTTAGTTTACCATGCGATGTATATATTTTATACTTTAATTGCCATTGTAAATTAATTTTCGCAGACTACAAAGTTTGAAACGATAAAAAGCTTTATAAGACTGGCAGCCCTTTTGATAGATATAAAAAATAATGTCTGTGTGGAATGTCTCGAAATAAACTACAATTATTTGGTAGTATAAGCTAATTTGCTGGACAACTTTAGAAATCCCATGGAATGACGTATGAAAGTACACGTCAATTCATGTGACATCATTATTAAAATTATCAATTGCGTCATTACTTTAATAAACAAATTGGGTTTTACTTAAAACCAGAAATGCGACAGGTTTCCGTAACAACAAAAATAGTCACGTACAGTCATTGTTAAAACAAACAGTTTTAGAAACAGTACTGTTGAATTGTATTTGATGTGTCATGTCATGCCATGACATAAGCCATATAGGTAAGTTAACACAACTTGCTTGTTAAAAGTAAAGAAAATTGTAAAAAAATATTGGTAACCCCTAGACTAAATTATAGATTCTAGACAAAATGTTTTTTCGATTATAATTGACGTTTACAATTCTGATTACTCATGAATGTATTAGTGTCAAAAAATTATCTTTGTTATAATTATGACAAACAAAATCAATAACTGTGTCATTTTGTTTAATCTTGCTGTGACTTTGATTATGAGTTGTGAGACAAAAATGATTGAGCGATTGTCAAATTCGTTCGTCAATGCCTCAAAATGTACCTACAAAAAGGACATTTATATTCGATAGTCTCTTTGCCAGATAAGATTTTGTAATCAGAAAAAGTTATTGTCTAAAATACAATAACTTTGGTATATTATCTTTATTTAACAGTTTTTGCACTATCCCGTCTAACGAATTTCTCTCGCCTAAGATTACCTGTAAGGCACTGCTGCTTTAAGATAATATTGCTAATACCAATTATGGACGCTATCTGTGTGTACTTAACTTATCTGTACCTACTACTTTTTATAATTTTATGTATTTGATTTATATGGAATTAGGAAATAAACGAATAGTTTGTAGTATTGCAATCATTCAGCTTCAAAAAACGTACAAGTACGTAAGACAAGACGTGGAAGGTAGTACCTACTATTTACTAATCTGTGGTAGAAGTAAGACGAGGCGTCATTGTTGCGAATTGGATTTCATTTTATATGTTAATAAGTTCATTCCGTGTTTTGAAACAATACTCGCTTCCATCGGACTGAGACGAAGATCTAATTAAGTCAGTGTTAATTACATTTGAGTCAATTTAACGGCGCATTTGTTTCATTACAATTAGCCCAGTTTGATGATTATTCGATGAAAATCGTTTAGGTATATAAGTATTCTTATTTAAATTGGTCGACATACCAAATTAATTAGCCTTTTTTAAAATTAAATGTCTTTATAAATTGTTGTGACGAAAAAAATATTTATCGATATTTCATAATATATACATTAAATTTGGAATGAATACATACGCAAGTATCAATAGTAAGCAGTTTGTAACCTTTAAAATAATTATGTTTGTAATTTTGATAGCTTATTTTCGAGCAGACGCGTCCTAGAGTGGAGACCGCATCTTGGTGAACGTTCTCAGACCTGCTAGACAGTGACATATCGCCACTAAAGACTAAATAAGGGTTGCAGACAAATATATTTGGCGTGAACAATGGAGAGGCCTATGTCCAAAGGTAGGCTGCGGTAAACAGAAGCGAAGGGAATGGTCACAATTTTTTTTTAAGTTGAAACTAAGAAGAAACTTGGAAGTTAACGATAAATCAAAGAAAAAAAATGGATGAAAAATACGTTTACCGCATTTAACTCGTACATTACACACAATACGTTATTCTTAGAAGCTTGTCATTCAAAATGACTAATTTGCCAAATGTTTTGTCATCGAATTTATGTCTCGTGAGTCATTAACAAACCGTTACATTTTCTTATCTTTGATTAATAACACTGTTACTAACACTATTGTATGAATATTCATCTTTATCAATCGAAATGTAACTTATTTTTAATATGTAACTAAATAAATGTCTTTTCATAAATTCAAAATTTAATAATAAATATTTTTATAGGTTTTATCACTTTACGCTTCAACCCAGATAAGGGGGGTTAGATTACATTTTTATAAATCTAAGAAAGTACTTAAAAACGACAATTTCATCAATTTTTTTTTCTTAATTTTTTTTTGTTGTCGTTAGAAAGCGTAGCAACATAATAACTATTATATATTTATTTAGCCTTTCATAGATAGCGTAAAGTAGCGTAGCAAACAAAAAGTCGACGCGATCTTTCGTGAAATAATCTTAATCCTATTTTTTCTGTTTTCCCAGTAAATTTGGAATGGACTGATATCGATGGTAGCTTTGAAGCGTGACGGTACTGCCACCTGCAACCGCATCTGCTGGGCACGCGCCGGTGACTGGACTTCATGACCATTTTATACTTACAAAAAACACAAATACAATAATTTTTCATCAACATAAGTTCTGTTTTAAATTACTTAATTATTAGGTGGAAATGAAGAAACGAAAGTAAGCTTGTGACTCTATTCAAATATAAACATGTGTTTTTAATTTTAAGATTAGATTAAATTTAAAATATACTTATGTAAACAAAATTTAATTATCATTATCATTTATCTGTACATCAATACATTTGTTTTAAATGCCGCCATCTGCAATAAGTTGTTGTGATTCGAAATTTAAATTGGTTTGTTTCTTGCTATAATCATAGCATCTTGAACAAAGATTTCGTGTTCGCTGATGAATCGGGGGGGAAAAAAAGATTAAATTAAATAAAGCAATCAAGAAGTCGAACGAGACGGTTGAATGATTTCGTTTAGTATTGGAATATTTGCTATTGATTGAGTTTGCCGGTTAATCGGCGAATTGACAGATTTTTTACAATCGAGTTAGCGGTGTCGAGTTCGTTTGCCCCGGTGTTGCTATCATTAAATGTAGCGCTCCATTAGCTAAATACTTAGAAAACTTTCTTTTCGCGAAATCAATTACCTTCTGACCGATTTCATTAATTAACAAATTCAATGAATTTAGCGAAAACTACGTTATTATCTATTGTTTTAATCGGATAACAATTTTAATTTAGCAATCAATTTTCCATGTTTGTGTAATATTTGGTTTATATACTGCCATAAAGTTCCATATTGACTTTTAATTAAACGTGCTTTATGATACTGTTATAATAATATTCCGTAGACTGATTAACCAATTAATAGGCCGATAGATAACGGCAGTTCCAATTAATTCGCTCGCATTGTAAATTTTATGCACCATTGGTTTCATGGTAGGCATCGGTTGTTTGGTAGTTAGGTATCTACGTTTTTTTAACAACCTACGTAAGTAAAAAAAATGTTGGGTAACAATAAAATAAGTAATATTTATGAATACTGAACACAAAGTTGGGTAATAGTGAAGAAGAAGGGAAGAATATTGATTTTTATAATACAGTTTCAATCCGTTTAAAAGTTAGGTAGATTTTATGACGTACCTACGTAATGGGTAGTAATAAAGTTACATATTTTTACGTTACAATCACGATCACGATTCAGCCTGTAGATAATATCCCACAGTTGGGCATAGGCCTCTTCCCCATGTAGGAGAAGAATCAACAATAGAATTTTCACATAAATCTTTTTCACGTTTATTCTTGAATTTTTTTTCTTCAATTTATTTATAACTGTAGAAATAATTAGTTGATATAATTTTAGCATTAATATTTTATTCTACTTTAAGAAGATTAGTATAATTTAATTAACATTTTAAGACGATTGAAAACAACTCGTATTAATTGTACAAATTCGTGAAATTGATTTCGAAAATCTCATTTTAAAAATCTTTAAGGTTGCGTCCAGATAACTTCAAGATAATAATCCAAAGTTATTTATTTATACGGGGAACTTATAAATACTTAAATCTATGTCGTGACGTCTAATCTCTCTACAAAAGTAATTTTTATCACTTCTTAACACTTTTCAAACAGTTATCCTTAAAATGTAATATGGAATGTTTTAGATTACGAGCATAATAGGATGGATGTAGATGAGTCCGGCGCCTTCGGGATTACTGTTGTGATCCATTAGAGCAATTTACGTCTTGACTTGTTCGACACTTGACTGTTTACTACTTAAATGTGTCCATAGTTACAAAATATATAACATAACGTTATTGAGTTAAAACTTTGTATTTAATATATAGTAAGTAATAAATGTTGTTTAGTTCTTCTTAAGTTATGAATTATAAAAATGGATAATATTGGAAAACCTTTAGAATGTTTTTAATCATTGGTTAAAAATAATAAAAGTTTATAACATAAGTATTTTTCTTTCTAACTATCTAAATTAATTTTATCTCTTGTATATTTTCATTTGCAGCCTGTAAAAACCAAAGCAATTTTGTGAGATGAATGGCTCTAAGTGTCTATTTTACCTTCTAACGATAAATTCTATTAATTACCTTTGTGCGAGAGAAGATTTAAAAGTAATCATTATTACAGGCTCTAAGTAATCATATTGTTTCTATTTCTAAAATAGTACTTAATTATTTATCAATAATACACGTAAAGAAAAGTACGTTTTAAACAAAGCATTTTAAGTCGGTTTTACCATTTTGGCAATGAAGATTATCTACAAGGTGGTGGATTAGAGTTTTTGTCCATTAGGCTTAAGTATTAATGGTGTCCGGGATTAGCCTCCAAACATGACAACGGATGAAAGTGTGTGAGTCACCTTGACCGCCTTGACTGATGCCTTTCTGCTACCTGATAATCTACCATCCCTTTGTATAGAACAACAAAATTTAAAGAATGCATTGTTGTAGTAATTTTGGATGTAATAAAGCGAATGAAAAACCAAGTAGTGTTTGAAATGTTACCGTGACCTTTTGATAGATTTTAGTTAATTACAAACTTAATGAGTTTGTTTTTTAACTGTAAAGGCTTTGTAATAGACCATACAATAATTACTTTGATACAACACAATACAAACTTTATACTTTTTTAATCATTAACGCTCCCAGTTATCAAGATCTACAAAGGCTACTGAATATTTTCCCTTAATAGCTAATAATAAACCTCTGTTTTCCTTTGTATGGTAATTACACTACTATTTACAACAAAACGTAATGAGAAAACGTACACATTAGCATAATTTGATCAACTCGAATAATTACATCAGATAATTCGATCAAAATGAAACATATACCTCGCACTCTACAAAATAATCGTTACAATAAATCTTATATGAATTTTAGTATAATTTCATCACTGTATAATGAAACAAAAAATATCAGATCAGATCAGAAACATCGAGATATGATCTCGAGGAATCGACTTTCCTATTACACACGCCGCTGGTAGCTCCGAGTAGCGTGTAATGAGAAAAATCAAAATGTTAATTAAGATCTAATTAAGTCTAATACAATCAATACTGCTCGCTCTTCGGAGGCTTCCGCAAGTCATCACGAGGGTTTATCTGAACCGGCTAACAGAGATCTCTGACCTTGGAACAAAAACGTCCTGCGGAACGAACTTCATCAACTACCGAGGGGATAGCGTGGAGCTATTAAAAGTGGCAATGTTAATCAAATTGAGATCGGCCAACCCTTTAGTAAAAAAAGATGTTAGAATCACTCATTCGAAAAGCTATTGTGATCTGAGAACTCAATTTAGTTAACGTTAAAGCAATACGTGAGGTAACTTAAAATGGTAATGGAGATATCTCAACGGACAGAAAACTTTATTAAGCTTTGATTAAGTAGGTATTCGAGTATGAAACATAATTGTATTACTAAGTATAAATGTTTAAAAATTGAAAAAAAATATTAGATACTTCATAAACAATGCTGCCGACGCTACACGAATATCAAAAATAGTGAAACGATAGTGTTTAAAAGTGTTTTTAAGGTTTTACTAAATTTATGACAACAATAAAAAAATCTATTGTAATAGAAAACGAAATTAATAAAACAGTATGAAGGAATCTAACCCGATATCAAGAGCCATAAGATGTTTTACAGGTTTATAAATGGAATAAATGGCATCTTCAATAGCTATATCCAATAAAAATCATATAAAAATGAGGACAATAATACAAACGTGCTATTGTTGTCAACCAAAGCAGCATCTAATAACGTTTAAAGCGCTTGAGATATGGGAATAAAATTCAAAGCTGACCATAATACAAGCTATAAACAAAATTAACAACACAGGAACCCCCGCTGGTTTCAATTTTGGTTCTGACATCGGCCCTAATTCAATAAAGCAATAAAATTCACCTAATTATGCAAATGCTTTTAAAATTTCAAACATTATGCTTTTTCGACTTAAAAAATATGAAAGGTGCCGTCTTGATACCTTGTTGTGAACTTTGATTAATGGCTGTGGAACCATCGGTTATGAAAATAGTGTCATTATTACAACAATTATCTAATATCAAGTTATAATCAACGTAACAGCGGGGAGGTGTCGTGTGAAATAGGTCAAAATATAGAAAATGTCTTCCAAAAATTTTTTTTTATTTAGGTACAATATATCAAGGTCGTAGCTAAGTGAAATTCTTATATTTACTAACTTTTAAAAGAAATTAAGATATATGTAAATGAAAATAATTTTATATATTTTTTCAACTAAATAAGTATATAGAGCTAATAATCTTCAATTTTTATTATATATTTTTTTTTGTTATACTTAGGTGCTCATTTTCATTAAATCGATATTTAAAAAATTAACAAAAAAGACGACAAAAATATTTGACCTAGAATAATGTTGTATTTGTAATTTTGTATACTATAAAAACATTTTTTAATAAAAATATAAGATTATTAGATTCATTTAGTTGCTGGATATTATTAGATATCATATAAAAATATATAAAACCGTACTTACATTAAATCACTTGAAACATGAAACTAAACTCAAATAATAAAGTCCTTAAGTCACAAATGTTAACAGAGAACAATTTACTGCTAACAAAATCCACAATTTACATAATTCGACGACGTTATGAGCACGAGGCTGATAAACTATGACACACCAACGCCAGCGATCGACCGATGTTGAATAAAGCGGATGGACTGCGATCGCCCACGCACGATTCAAGAGTGTACAATAAAAAATGTAGCGGTCCAAAACCCCGCCCCTGGAAACGCCCGTCCAATGGCGGGGCTCCGATACGAAGACAGAGATGAGGGTGGGCCCGCATCGGTTAGTACGGGTCCCTGCTTCGATACCGCTAATTGACTTTATCAACAAACTAACTTTACTGGCCAGAGTCACGATATACGCGTGTGTCTGACGCGTCAAAAGCCTAACTGCGGCCAACTAGCGCTGTAATTAAGTGTGCCGCGGAGTAATGGGTGATTTGATCTTGTAGCCGGGACATCCATCTAGTGATGCTTTTTATTGTACAAAGTTACACCGATACCACTAGATACTTTTATTGCCAATTATTTCTTTAAACGTTTAATAAGTTTTCTTAGTTTTAATGATGGACCTGTAATTTTTAAGTATTTCAACATCAAATTACATATGTGTATTTGCATTTCTTTCTTCAATTGATTAACGACTGACAGCCATGAAAATTTATAAGTTTTTTTATGGTAAATTTAAATACGGTTTATGCTGTTCAATTATATTTTAGTGACATTGTTATTAATTTCAGTTTATTTATGAACACAAACGGTTTTGCAGATTATATGTTAATATATATAACTACATACATTTTTATTTACCTACTCCTTAATTGTTATAAATATAAAAGAAGTTTTAAAAAACGTATGTGAAAGTTTTTCGTAATTTCCATTATAGTTGTATGAACATTAAATAAAAATTACAAACATACTTTGTCGCCGTGCACGCAATGAGCACAATTATCTAAATCATACTAAGCTCATACGATCCAATTAAAACTATTAAAATGACATTTTAAACCTGGGACCGGACTCTCTAACCGCTTAATATGCTCAAGTTGTTTAAAATAATAGTAATCATTAACTAGGAAAAAACGAAATGTATTATTATTTTACTTAAGTGCACTTATTTATAAGTAGTTAAATTCGAAACTAGACTCTAACTCTTAGATAGGTACCTACCTAAGCATTTGGAACATAAAATTAATGAATACCAAATAACTTAGGTACCTACCTATAATTGAAATAGTTTTGTGTTCAAGTTTTCTGAAATATTCGAACATTATATTTGGTCTACTGTAACGGATAACATTTTTGTTTCCACGGAGCTAATTCGTCAACCAGAATTAATTATGTCATTAGAAAAAATTATATGCAAAGGTTTCTGCGAAAAATTTGAGATCGCGTATAACATAAGTAGGTACCACTCAGATAATCTAATACAATGAAAAAACATTCATATCCATTAAATATAACTCAATCCTCGATTACACAACAATCACGCGAGCAATTTACAGGGAATTACATTTTGTTAAAAATATTGTCCTCGGACGTAATGAATGTAAATAATGAAACACAATCGTAACAGATAAACACAATCCGCGGAGCGCATTAGAACACACAAATTACAAAATAACAAGGATTTCCTCCCGCACATAATTACACAAACGACACAAATTACTCAAGTAATAACACGTGAATAATAAACCGGCGATAACAAACTTGCTTCCTAAGGGCGTGTGTACGTTCATGTTTGAACACATTTAATCTATTTAGTAGGTACCTACTGACTTAGGTGAGCTTCTTGCCGATTATTCTTAACGGAATATACATTTCGAATCGGAGAAAGATTCACATTCACCACAATCAAATTTAACTAAAGTTAATAATAAAATGACGATTCAAATATTTTTAAGTCTACTTGAATAAAGAAATGATAATCTTTAGTAATTAGCATTACATTACATACCTACAGCTGTAGCTAGATATATAGGTATGCAAAATACATCCATACTAATTGCAATATACTTAGGTAATACAAGATGTTATTATTATCTCCGATATGACAATCGTGAGTGAGTAGGTACCTATATGTATATATAAAGAACTAAAAGTTTAAACAAAAAATATCTTACCTACCTACTCCTGAATCTGTAAACTAAACAAGCTAGATTTAATAGTTAGGTCTACGTCTGGTACGTTAAAACATAATAATATGTATATAGGTATGTACAAAAATCCAATTTTGAATGAAGAATAATCCATTTTGTATGCACTCGGCTTTAATCGAACGAATTACTTGACTATGTAATTCCCGCGCCCAGTAAATTAGCCCATATTTAATTTTGGGAAAATGTAAAAATAAACGTTTTTATTTGTGTAAATAACACAATAAAACCGCCGCTATTAAGTCCAGACGAAATTTGTGCGCGCACCAAATTACAGTGATAGTATCTCTGTCGCCATAATTGTTATTTTATGTCGTTAGTGCGCGGATCGTGTAAATTCAGTTAGGGCTACGTTTTTTTTACATATGCACTTTATAGGGTCCCTTAAATGTGAAGTAAATTTAATATAATTGATATTTGTTTAAACAAATTTGTACCTATTATAATGAGTCTTTATAAACATAGTTTTTATACGTATTCGTAATTTGAAACTGTTCATTTTGAACTGTTTCATTCTTTACAGCTTAAGGAACTTAGCTTGAAGTAGGTTAGCATTAGTGGTAAGTAGTTAAGTACTTACTGTATTCTATTCTGTATTCTATTCTATTTCCAGATGTGTAAAACTACTTCAAGAATTGGGAAAGTATAGGAATTAGGCACTGTAGGTAGGTAGGTACCTATATTTCTTTTTTTTACTTCTTTCAGGACTGACAATCCCACGACTGGGCTTAAGAGGAAAGGATACCGGCTCTTTCTCCATACAAACGTATTCGACTGTTTTCTCCCTGGATAATGACACTAGATCAAATATTTTTGTAAAATAAAACTTTTACCTGCCATGACCATGCCCCTACGTTTTGTTTTTTTTCATATTCTTATTATATTAGGTAGTAGGAGTCTTCAAAAACTAGAAATATTGCCGAATTTTTTGTACATTTTCAGACACTCATAAAAAAATAATAATTCATATTTACAAAAAAAAGAAAACGGAGCGGCATAGCTGAAGGCTTTGTTTATTTACGTAAAAAAAAATAAAAAATAAATTGGCATGTTTCGGTGAGAAAACAGTCGAATACGAAATGCTGTTTTGGTCAAAAATTATCTACCTAAAGTGGTCTGAGCTTCAGTTGTCCCTTTCTTGCTGTTTGTGGGATAGGTCTGGGGGAGGGAAGGGTCAAAGCAGTACGTATACACGCCAGCGAAGTGATGCCTCATAGTCGATAATTATATAGATACACTAGTGATGTAATATTTTGTCGATATTTTCAAAAATTCGTGTAAACAAAATTAAATAATCTCTCTTTTCATAAACTACAATAAAACCTTATTTGGATGCGGTGTTCATTGTAACATTGTGCAAACCTGGGCTAAAGAAGGGTTTCTCTAACAAATAAAAATGATAATTATGGTAAATAATTTAAATAATTATGTTGTTTATGTTTTTGGTTTGACTATAATTTTGGCTAACGGTAGTCTTATTACAGAGGCAAAAGAAGGATACTGTAGAAAGACTGACGGACAGACACTAGGAAAAGTAGGTAAACTAAATAAAGATACAAAATTTCAAAATAAGGATTTATTCAGTTCAAGTAGGTAAAGAGTTATTTAATTATTTCCTTTCCTTTCTCATATGGCAATCATAGTAAAATTTTTCTAATATTGGTTCTATTGAATTCCAGAAAGCATCGTTCTTTTTAACCGACTTTTAAAAAAGGAGGAGGTTCTCAATTCGACTGTATTTTTTTAATGTATGTTCTCAGAACTTTTGACTGGGTGGACCGATTTCGATCAATTTTGTTTTAATTGAAAGGTGTCATGTGATCCCATTTAAATTTAATTGAGATCTAACAAGTACTTTTAGAGTTATATCTATTATAATAATGCGTATTTACTTGACTACTTTTTCGTCGACTTACGTTGTATTATACCGCATAACTTCTTACTCGGTTTACCGATTTTGATGATTCTTATTTTAATCGAAAGCTAATACTTGTCATGTAGTCTTGTTTAAATTTTAAATATCTTTATTTTATTGTTAATTCTGAGTTCAGTTGTTTCAATTTTTTTTAATAATTATTATTATTTCTTTTTATTTATAGTTTGTTCTTCTACATTTATTTTGATGTTTTTTTTTGAAATGTACTAATTTTTATCTTATGTTCATCGTTTATATTTCATTGTATTTCGCAAATAAAGCGCTTATTGTTAGGTATTATTGCGTAATTTGCCTAACGAAAAAGACATAAATAAAATAATAATTTATAAATTAGAACAATATCAAACATTATGTACAACTGTATACTTAAAAATATCAATACGGTAGTCCTTTGAAATTTTATGCAACACCGTACCTAAATAATATGCAGTCGGAGGCATAAAATTTTAGGATTAGTCAACCAGTCTCTCTTTGTATATTATGTCACCAGAATCTCATTTGTTTTTTTTTATTACTATTTTTAAACATTTTTATATCGTCCCAATTATGTAATACTAGCTTCTGCGCGCGACTTCGTCCCCGTGAAATAGGACCAATTCTCTAGGAAGCTCTCAAAAGAAAAAAGAAACCCGATTTTGAAACATTCTTCATTGGTGCTACGCTCCTATTGGTCTTAGCGTGATGATATATAGCCTATAGCCTTCCTCGATAAATGGGCTATCTAACACTGAAAAAAATTTTCAAATCGGACCAGTAGATCCGGAGATTAGCGCGTTCAAACAAACAAACAAACAAACAAACAATCAAACAATCAAACAATCAAACAAACAAACTCTTCAGCTTTATTATATTAGTATAGATAACCGCGTATTAAATAACCGCGACAAACATGAGACATTACAACTTATATGTATACTATTATTATTATTATTTTATTGCGTACGTATGTGTGTATGTACCTATGTATGTTTGTTATATATTCTTTTTTTGCTTATTTATATTTACATACCACCTGCCCATCTGAAAAGCAATATCCCTTTCATTAGCAGGTTGTCTGGAAGAGATTGCTTTTTAACCGACTTCAAAAAAGGAGGAGGTTACTCAAATCGACCGTACTTATATATTTTTTTTTGTTTTTTTTTATGTATGTTCGGGGATAACTTCGTCGTTTATGAACCGATTTTGATAATTCTTTTTTGTTGGAAGGGAGATATCCCAACTTAGGTACCATGATAAGGAAACCAGGATCTGATGATGGGATCCCAGAAAAATCGAGGAGAACCCTCAAAAATCGTAGTGACTAGTGCGTTTGTTAATTTTTTCGTCGGCTTACGTATTACTTGCCGATGTAGGTACTTAATTGAAGTCGGTTTTTTTTCGTTTGCGAACAAACACAATTATTAGCAATAAGATCGCCTGGTTGTACAATTTGTGACTATATAATTGCTGGTAATGTAAATTTTGTTCTTTATTTAAATGTGCAACAAAGTATATTATTATTATTATACTAAGACAAACATTATAATTACTATGTATGTATGGCTACAATACATTTATCATGTACACTATATGTATGTATCTCAACACCCATTCTTACATACACCTCAACCATGTAATTACATACCTAATTCATAAATAAAATACCTAAGTATTTCAATAATTATTACTTACCAAAATACAGTTATGTAGATAACAATCCAATGAATTAACAAACAATAATTCAAAATAATAAGTACTAAGTAGTTTACGAAATCCAATAAAAGTAAGCCGAGTTACAGAAGAACGAAGCAGAAAAAATTTAATAAATATGTAAATATAAATATCATATAACATACACACACTGTCGTCTGTTCCTATGGTAAGCAACTTATATAATGCTTGTGTTACAGGTAACAGCCGACTCCTATAACTATATGTATATATGAATATTTTTTATAAATATACATATAAATAATACACATATAAATATGTATATAAATACAAATATTACACCCAGGCTTGGGCAGGAAACGAACCCGCAACCCGCGGAACAGAAAGCAGGGCCACCACAAACTGCGCCAACGGGCTAATGAAATAAAACAAGCAAAATACAGAAAAATAGCATTCGCGAAGCAGCACACGCACACTAACACCACGGCACTAACACATAGACAAAGCAGTGCGGGGGGTTGGCGGGGACGCGGTCGCGACTTTACAGTGCGAGTCGGCGAAACAGGAATAGTTGATTCAAATACCTATTTTTCAAAAGTGTCTTCAGTACCCTTTCCTCTTAAGGCCTCTTTCTCCGTGTAGAAGAAAACGCCCTTTTAAAGGCGCTTAGGAATATTACCACGATAGATTAAGACACAATAATAGTACAAAACAACTTTTATGATGAGCAATTCAGTCGGAATAGTTAAACAAGCAGACATTCTTCTATTTCATATTTTTCTTGTAAACAATTTTTGCTGTAAAATTTCACTCAAAATAAAACATATAACAGAACCCTTTACAAGAGCGATGTATCGTCCTGACCAATTCGGTTCAACAGGAAACAGGCGCGTTAAAAAAATTACACACATCCGCCCATTTGCTTTTGCGATATTGCAATAACTAATTATTATAATAATAAGTTTAGACGCGTCAATGAATTTCCGGATTAAATTTAAAATTAAACTAAACAACTCTAATAAAACGGAGAATTTTGTTGAATAAATATTAAAATATGAGTATCAAGTTCTCCTACATTTTGCTTACTATCTAAATTCATAAAAATTAATGTTTAGTTTATTTTAAATTGAATTTTATAAATTAAGAAAAATACAGTTAATTATTTTAAAAAATTTAATTTATTTTTCACTTTTCTTCTCTAATAAAGAACAAAATTGTCGTAGCTAAAAATATGAATTAAAATCATGACCAGTTTTTTTTATACGACTAGGTCGGCAAACAAGCGTATGGCTCACCGTAGAGTCATGCACAGCTAAGATACAAACAGACAGACATACAAAGATAGGTTTTTTATCATATAGGTACATACATACATACTTACATAGCATTGATTTACGACTCAACAGAATTTGATCTGTTAAAGTTATAGTTTTTATGCTAGTATAAGTAAAACTATTGTAGAGGCATCTTAATAAGACAGGTAGGTATTATATTTTAACTTAAAATGCACTTAATTAAATAAAATGGATAGAATATTTTTAAATCGGTAAGGTAGGTTCTGTAAACCCCCGTTGATTAAGACTTTAGTATATACATAATAAAATTTAAAATTAGGTACAGTAAATCCACTTAAATAACATAGAAAATAATTTATTTATTTATTGTTATTATGGTCTATGATCCGAGATAGCTAAATATCCCTCATCTGTTAATTAGATGAAACAATTTTGTCAGTAACCTCAGTCAGCAGTAACCTGGCTGCAGGTAGGTAAGTATAGCAATCATAGAGATGGGTGCCTACTACAGTCAGGTATATAATGTAAAATATTAACGGTTTTAGCTTATTACATGTAATTAACATGAGAGGAAAAATATTTAAAAAAAAAATTTGCAGCAGGCTTATGGTGGCAGAGGATGTTTTTATAAATTCACAATATTGAAATCAGCCTATAAAAAATTGTTTCATCTACTCGTAATTAACAGATGAGGGAATATTTTGTTATATCCCGGATCTTAGACCATTAACTCAAATGTACTTACTGAAAATGCACTTGAATAAGACACATTATATACTCGTAAACACTATTAACGGTTTTCGCTTATTACATGTAATTAACATGAGAGGGAAAAGATTAAAAAAAAAACTTGCAGCAGGCTTATGGTGGCAGAGGTTGTTTTTATAAATTCACAATATTGAAATCAGCCTATAAAAAATTGTTTCATCTAATTAACAGATGAGGGAATATTTTGTTATATCCCGGATCTTAGACCATTAACTCAAATGTACTTACTGAAAATGCACTTGAATAAGACACATTATATAAACACTAGCCTCCCAATATCAAAGCGTACCTGCGGTAACAAATTCAATCACTATTTTTTTCATTACAGTTTTTCCTCGTCTCCCGCCGGATGTTATACCGGACTTCGACTTTCAACACTGTAGTTAATTTTTTGCTTAACTTTAAATAAATTGCCGCAGAACCTTGTCACCTTTTTATACATCGTAGCCATTTGCTTTTTGTTCACGTTAAAAGTAAAATATTACATTATACGCGTCAGTTAATAAAAAAATGTGGACAATACCGCTTCAGTCTGACTTACTTGTTGTTATGTAGCTATAGATATATATCTATAACAAGCTTTGAAAAGAACAAGTTCTTTTGAACCGAGCTTGCAATAGAGGTAGGTACAAAAATCATGGTAGGTAGGTATGTAATTAATTGAACTTAATTATATATTGTGTTACAAGTCAACTTATTTAACTAAAATAGTTATAAATTTAAGTTTTCCTATTAAAAAAATGTATATTATGGTTTATGTTATTAGTGTTATTACTATGTAATAACATTTGAATTTCTGAAGAAAGCCTACGTCCTCAGGAAGGTTGCAGGCCATAGAACAGCTTGCTATAACACGTGTGCCAGCAGAATTAACAAAGTTTTCAAGATCATTTTTCAACGACTTCCAAAAAAGGAGGAGGTTCTCAATTCGACTGCAGTTTTTTTTTAAATGTATGTTCGCTCAGAACTTTTTACTGGGTTTACCGATTTCGATCAATTTTGTTTTATTTGAAAGGTTTTGCGTGTCATGTGGCCCCATTTTAATTTAATTGAGATCTGACAAGTACTTTTAGAGTTATACCTAATAATGCGTATTTACTTGACTACTTTCTCGTCGACCTACGTTGTATTATACCGCATAACTTTTTACTCGGTGTACCGATTTTGATGATTCTTACTTTAATCAAAAGCTAATACTTGTCATGTAGTCTTGTTTAAATTAGATCGAGATCTGATTACAACTTTTTGAGTAATCTTTAAGCGCGTATTTACTTGACTATTTTTTCGTCTTGTTACGTTGTATTACTTGTCGATGTCATTGAAGTCGGTTTTTTTTCGTTTGCGAGCAACCACAATTATTGTACTAACTGCTTGCGTTGGCGCAATGGTCTCAGCACTGGTTTGTGGCTGTTGCGCTGGCGGTTGCGGGTTCGATCTCTACACATGATTTATCATTTGATTGGCCATACAGATGTTTGGCGTGGTCTGGGTGTTTGTGTAGCCCTTGTGGGTCTCCTCATCGTGTCTTGGAGAGCACGTTAAGCCACTGGTCCCGGTTGTTATTCTTGTTTGTCATCCTAAAAAAACATTACACGGCTGACGAAGTAACTTAAAAATACTAATTATAAAAATAAGCAAGGAAAGAGAGAGAGGATATATTAAAAGTGGTTGATTCTTTTTGGTTGATGTCTCGAAGGGTTTAAATAAAAAAATAAATACAAAAATAGAGAAAATAAACAAAAACGGAGCCACGAAACCCTCCGAGACGAAACTGTAACTCAATATTTGTTTTAATCAGACCAGTAATTGATCTTCACGCCGAAATCGTGTATTCGAGCCCCAAAACCCGTCACGACGTTCTCAGAGCGAAGCACTAACAAAATTTACTTGCCTTTGTGAACAGGGTATAAAAAGCAAATCGAGTTACAGGCCAAAACGGATAAATCGACAAACAAACACCATTACCACGGCCATTTTCGAATGGTATCCGCTCGTGATGACGGCTTTTTTCATACCATCCGCTACCATAAATAAATCGTCCCATAATATAACTTTTTACTCGTAACGCGTACATTGCTTTGTTTTTAAGCGTTACGTTTTGAAACACATTAACTAAGCAAGGAATGGATTGTAATATCTTGATATTATCGACATACTGATTTGTATTAGAAGTTTATAAGCGGCGGATTCAATTCTGAACTCATCTTTTTGAAGAGACGCGATCGAGCTAAACAAACTGTGCGTCGTTGGCCGCCGCATCGATTGGTCTCGCTGTGGTTCAAAAAGGAAGACATGACACTATTTTGATACGTTGATATTCGACGCTGTACGAGTGGTGGGAATTAACTAAATATTCGATCGCCCACTTTGAAATTGGATCTTCAGATATTAAATTTTAATTGTACTGGTCGAAATGGGAATATACCCGCATGATTGAACTTTTTGTGACTGTAACTTATTTTTCATTTGTATTTTTTGTCATATCTTAAATATGAACATTTTTGAAGTAAAACTTCTTTACGCACGCTTGACTTGGGGGAGTAAGCGTGACTAGAGCGTTACGAAAAGTGTGATACGGCGAGGTGACCGGAAGTTGTGAGGGAGATATAAGTTAATGAAGATAGAAATAGAGAGATTTACGTTTCGTATATTACTGTAGGAGCTAAAGAAGTTTTACTTCAGTCGTGTGGTCTAAAGCACACTCGTTTTTTTGTATTATACCTAGGGTCATTAAATGGATTTAGGTACGTAACTATGAATGATACAGCTCTAAAAATAAATAGTGTTAGACTTTTTCATGTACTTAAGTGTAATACAGACATTTTACATTTACATATATGTACATATGTATCCAAAGGTTTTTAAAAATTTATAGACTACTAGCTGACCTGGCGAACTTCGTACCGCCTTTTTTTTCTTAAATATAATAATTACATATACCAAAATAAAATATAGCCTATCTTTCAAGTTGGATCAAACTGCACACGGTGTGCAAATTTGATTAAAATCGGTTAAGTGGTTTAGGAGTCCATTGAGGACAAACATTGTGACACGAGATTTATATTATATATTAAGTTAATTCAATTCAAAAACAAAAATTACTTTTTCACAGAATAGTCTTAATTTATAGTAAAAACCATTTGCCGAATTCATTTTATTTTTTAATGTTAAAGTATAAAAAAATTAGATCTAGGTATTTCAGTTGTAAAATGTTCTTAAGAACTTAAACCTCTTACCACTATCTAAAGGTATTAAGATGAAGCACTTAAAAGTGTGATTATGAGCAATTATGAGGCTTGTTTTACACCGATTACCTATCTCATCTCAGGCAAGAGTTTATTACAAAGTCTGATCAATAAATTTTACAACGTAACTTTTAGTAGTTTATAATTCTACAGATTCGATGATGTTAATTGACAAAATACTCTTTTATCTGAAATAAATAATCATTTCTCTGTTTAAATCACAAATTGCTGTAGCTTTTTTCAGTACCTAATCATATTAGGTATTAACTTTATTGTTATTCTGTTAATTAATTTAAAACTTTAACTTTTCAAATGTTGTCGTTTTATTATTATTTTATTGTTATTATGGAAACTTTGACGACGCGTTGGCGCAACGATCACTGGTTTGTGGCTGTTGCGCTGGCGGTTACGGGTTCGATCCCCGCACATGAAAAACATTTGTATTGTCCATACAGATGTTTGCTATGGTCTGGGTGTTTGTGCTGTCCTTGTGGGTCACCCCACCATGCCTCGGAGAGCACGTTAAGCCGTATATTGTTTAATTGCCAAATAAGAAGACTTTAGAAAAAAAACAAAACAAATTAATATGTAAAAAAAAACTAAACTTGGGAAAAGCTTGAATATGTGTTAGTAAATTAATTTAGCGAATTAAGCTTGTTTAATACGCTTTTTAAGAGTAAAATTAAATCTTTATACAATTATTGTACCGTCACCGTAAAGAAACCATCATACATATATATAAGAAATAAAATAAAATATTGAAAACAGAAAATCATGCGTTGTTTCATTTACACAATATCAATATTGTATATTTAAGCAAATCAGACCAACAAGGCAAATATCAAAATACCGATGTGTTTTTACCGTTACTATTTTTTTTTTTTTTTACATAAATTGTTCTTATATTAGACGATTCGTTGGCGTAGTGGTAATGCGTTCAATCCCCCACATGTCAACCATTTTAATGACCATATATAGATGTTTGCCAATGATTTGAGCGTCTGTCCTTGTGTATTTTCTGCGTTTCTGGACCTCCGACACAAGAGAAATTCCTAATGGGGCCGCTGAATGTGAGTGTTTTATTTATTTCTTATTAATGCTGCTTATATAATTTTTTACTGTTTGCAGTAGAAATTTCTATAATTATCTATATATAAGAGATTTCCATATACATATATATGTATATATATTGACTCATCACGATATCTCTGGAACCATAAGGCGTAGAGTCTTTAAATTTGGTAGGAATATTCCTTTCACCGAGTAGAGGTCAGGTAAGAACGGATTTTACGAAATTCCACTCACAAGAGGGGGTTGCGGGGGGTTAATAACATAGGTACATAGCAAAACAACGTTTGCGGGGTCAGCTAGTATATTTATATATTGTTTTAAACGGTACCTACTGTCGGCCGGAGTAAAGACAAACATGTTGAAGCAAACTGGCAAATTGATCAACTTTTTTAAACTAGTAAACAATCACAAAGAAAATCATTTACAAAAGGATAATAAAAACAGGACTTACAATGTAAGCTAAGGAGATCTAAATGAATTTTAGTTGATACATTTTATTATGCAGTTAAACCGCGCTCACGAAATAGTGATTAAAATATTATGTACTTGTAGAAAAATAATTTTATGGCTTCATTATCGGCGGTAGGTATACCTTTAAAGTCCATCTTGATCTATTCATTGAGGTATTTTTATATCTTTGCAATCAGTAAATAAAAAATGTTAATTGTTTTAAATTTTAATGAAATTTTTAATAAAGTATACAAAGTTATAGTTGAATGATTGTGTAGTTTTAGAGCTTTTTTATGTAAAATTACTGTTTGAAATTTTTATATTTTACAACAAAACGGCATAAATAAGACGTAAATGTATATAAACATATTTTTTTCTAATTGGTTCGTTGAAATTTTGAAATAAATATGTAAAAGAAATAAACGTAAACTTTAAGTAAACTTTTACATTCTATATAAATAAAAATGAATGTTTCTAAGAGCATAACTTGAGAATGGCTCGACCAATTCGGCTAATTTATTTTTTTGTATGTTCCTAAAAAAAAAGAATTTACTATTAACTATTGACAGAACGAAGTCTGTCCGGGCAGCTAGTTTTGAAATAAATATCTATCTAAAAGAAAAAAACTTAAACTAAATGGGGTCAAATTAAAATGTGTAGTTCTGTTTTACAGGTTTAGAAAACACAAACATCTACCATATAGCTTATACCAGTTAGTCATAAGCGTCGTTCGAACCGCGACTGCCAGTCCATTAGCTAGCTGCTGTGACCAACCTTTTTGTTAAATTGTACTAATGAGTAGGTACACAAAGAGCAATAAGCCAACACTACTTCATAAAATTAAATACACGCCAACAACATTTTCGTAATACATAGAAACGTTTATTTACACGGTCCAATGTTATAAATTCATAATTTTCAGGTATGAGCGTTTATAACGCCTAATCTTTTAACATACAACATTAGTTTAAGAAGTTTGTATAACGAAAATGAGTTAGTAAGAAACAAACTACGTTTTAAACTGTGATCTTCATAATCGATTTACTCACGCCGCATCCCGTACTAATTTACGTAAATCTTTCCAGATGACCGCTCTCCCGGCGGATGCTGGGACTGTGGATAATCAGTATACAATCAATCTAATTTCACTTTAAACGTACTACGTGGAATTTCATTTAAAATTTATTGTTAAGAATTATCTATTCTTATTATAACTAAATTTAGTTTAGTTTTTGGTTTATAGTTTTAGATAAGCTTTGCTTAATCTATACTTTTTTCACAATTTCAGACAGCTAGTTTGCTAAATGTAAATTATGTGTACTTAGATACATATGTTCAGAAATATATATATCAAGAGCTAATTTCTTTTCTTATAACATTTTCGGTGTAGTTTTTTCGAGTAGAAATATTATTATTTATAGGAGGAAATCGATCAAATACATCAGCAATGAAGTTTTTTGTTTTATGAGGTGTCCTGGCCACTTTAGAATAATGACCCTACCTAGTGAGGACAGTAATTTTGACAATATTTTCTTTTCAAAATAAATTTGTTGGGTTCCTCGTGAATTTTTGAGTTCAGGGCAGATACAGATACAGAGTACCATTGTATGGTATGACAGCTCTAAATGTACAAGCAACTTAATACGCGGGTAATGTACGTCGTAGCCGACCGGAAGTCGAAACAGTTTAAACATACACCTGAATAACACTATTTACTCTGTAGTGTTTTAAAGTCATATATGCATATTGTGCAGGAAAGGCTCTAGCTGTTGGACAATTTTTCAAAAAAAAAATGTTTTTTGTATATATAGCTATTTTATTTAAAGTAGAGTTTAAAATAGTTAAAACGTCAGTTAAAACAAGCGACATAATCAAACTACGGTCACAATTAACGTCACACATTACCCGTAACGCTCATAAAGTCATTAATCACACATAAAAGGATTCGCCCAGTTAGCCATGTCACTAAACAGATGTTAGATTTACTGTGGTTAACCTTAGAATAGACAGAACAGAAATGGCATATGACAAAATTGTTTTACATTACTTTCTGTGGAGTGTGGTCTGTGTATATAACCCATAATTATATAAGTACAGCAGGAAATATTCTGCTTAAAATCTGGAGCAGCCCGACTGGGGAAGTTCCGCCATCTTACAGAAGATCACAGCTAAATAAAGTATTAATTTGCTTTCAAGCAGTGTTGTGTTCCTGTGACGAGTAAGGAGACCAGAACTCCTGGGAGGGAATGAGGGTAGGGTCGAGAACAAGCTTGTGATGTTTCTGGTTTTGCAGTCCTCTATAAGCTACGATAATAATTGCTTACCATTAGATGAGCCATACGCTTCTTTACCGACCTGGTTGTATTTATTTTCTTATAAATAAGAACATGCCAAAATGTTTATGAATATAACTTCCGAATGACAGCATCAAATTTTATATATTTTTTGTGCATTCGTTTTTATTAGGACAAGACACAGGTTAAAAGGTATGTGCGAATAAAAATATATGACAGTACAAATTTCTCCAACTCCGCTAGTGTAAAATATAAATTGTAAAGAGTATTTACTGAATCTAATCAATATTACGAAATCATTTTTTTTTTGCTTTAGAGAATTTTTCTACATTCTTATAAAATTTTGAGTTATTGATAAGTGATAGTTGAAATTTTCCAAAAAGTCCTCGATGTTTGAGTAAAGTTAACACATCTTTAGTACAATTATACAACAATCCACGGGCAGTATTTATTATATTTTACTATGACATTGTGTTGTAAACAAGATTTTTTTTTATTATTATTAGTATTACTTACTTGTAGTTAAATATCAGTTTAGTATAATTCACTTACTTCATTATTAATTAGTTCAAAAATTATATAGACTGTGTATGTGTATATGCCACATGATATATACAGAAGATATCAAACTATCATTTATAATGTCAAAATAGTAAGTCATATCTGTGAAAGCAGGTGAAAACATAAGGGATGTCATATGTAATTAAAAGCTTGATGTAATTTCTTTTGTGTCGTGTTATCTGAGGTCGGCGATAGAAAGCGCGCTTAATCGACTTTTAATTATTCAGATAAGGAGCTCATTACACCGACATTAGTTGAGCTAACTTAGTTTTTTATATGAGATTTAGGGTTGTGCGACAAACCGCGATGAATGTATTTAACGTTCTGATTACGGTTCGGTTGTTACAAGCAACAGCGTGATGTACAATTCAGTCTGTAATATCCCACTGCCGGCCATAAGCCTCTTTCTCCTTGCAGGAGAAGGATTGTTGACGAAAAAGGATACCATACTTTAACATAATGTTCATTTCTGTTGGTAAAAGAACTTTCGTTTGGAATGCTAATTTCTTTTCAGTGGTTTCAAAATTTGTGGATCTATAGACACTCATGATATGTTTTTCTATTAAAATTAACAACATCCATGGCTTTGAAGTGCCCGTGCCTTTTTCAAACATCATTCATTACGGTTATCCTACAGGTGTTTCATTAGATTACACTACAGATCGATAATCCCGTGATTTTCTAGTGAAAACATTTATTAAATTTTTAAATACAAGTATAATCTGTATTCTACGTGCCATTGGCGAAATCATCTGTACCGTCTTGGCACTATTGGAAGCCATTAGGTAATATACGTATGTATATATATTAAATATTATAGTATTATTTTTGTTTTGGTTAATTATTTTACTAATGTCAGCGTAAGTAGTTCGTTCTTTTGCATTTTAATTTGATATACACCGTGTACGGTCTATGTAACAAAATTTGCTAGTGAATTTTTCGCTTTAGATTTGTGATTCAACAGGAAAACTATTGTTTTGTAATGTTTACGCGAATTTTATTCATTGAAATGAAACAACTTTTTCGGATTTTATCGCGGTTCGTTATGTTTTTTAAATTCCCGACGTTTCGGATACTTGGTCACGGGAAGACTGTGACCATGGTTGAAAAAAAGTTGTTTCATTTCAAGGAAAACTATTGCTAATATTCTTGTACCTACTCGAACAGTTTTGAACAGTAAATATGAAGTTACATGTTTGTTATAAATGTGTGTTGTTATTTATACTATTGCGTTTCTTTTAAATAATTTAATTAAGTTATTTAACTACATACTTTGTTATATCACGTTAATAATAAGAAGAAAAAGTAGGCATGTTTAAAAAAAATTAACGTCGTATGAATAATATAAAATTTGTTGAAAAGTTTTAAAGAAATGAACTGCGGAACCTCTTGTTTCGTAGAATCCGTTCAATTGTTCTAAGAGTGGTAGAAACTATAACGTCGTAGCAAGGCGAGCGTAATGATGATAATGTTGTTTTAACCGATGGCAATATCTCCACACGGAATCTTTTTCCATGGAAAATAAAATTTAACCTAAATACTTTTGTACGATATTTACTTAGTTTTATTTTATTTGAGAGTTGCGGTTTCATGTGAAAACAAAATATTTTTACAGAAAACTTTCTAACTTAATTTAGTTACTTTAAAAAAATATTTGATCAGCCCTGTAACTATCTTATTGTTAGGAAATTTATATTCGAGAAGAACTGTAGCTGAGTCCACCACGCTTCTGAACTGTGGGATTTCAGATATTTTTAACGAAACGATTATTATCATATATTTTTGGTAATAACCGGAACCGACGGCGACGGCTCTACGTACTCATGCGCGTGGGGAAATCCACAAGGGCAAAATATCTAGACCAGCAATTATTATTTATTTGATTGGTATACTCGAACGCTTATCAGATAAAAATAATTAGTTTACTATGAATTTTCATCAAACGTATTCAAAGGAAAGGACATTTAGCTTAATATCAGATATTATTTCCTCTATTATTCTAATATTACATGAATCAACATACACGATAATTGATTTTAAGAAACGTTAAGACAAGAAAATGTATCACTAATTCAAAGATTACGGTCCATTATCAGCATCATGCGTCGACCGGATCGAAGCAAATGATACGTTCGCAGTCCCACGCCGGCAATCTGGCAACACATTACGAGACGATTTTCACTCCTAGCTATAATTTAATATAATCCAAAGAAATAGGTGCACTCGACAAGACTGTAAACGCGGCAACGTTATCGATATTCGATATTACTTGGACAGAATTTTCACAACACTAACACTGACGCACTATTACTATCTTTATAGTAACCCCATAAGGTTTGTTTTTCAAGAGTGTTATTGGATGAGGTAAATTTGAACTCTATAGTGTTGTCAGTTGCGTTGTCGATGTGTTGCACTGTACACGAATAATCGTGATTTCGATACGATTGGTATGTTATCGATCACGACGTTAAAGATTCGATTAGTTTCGATTGTGGATGGTTGTTTTGATTTCCAATTTGCGCTTGCTCCGTTTGGGTGCTAAATAGCGGCACGTAGACTGTACTCTCATTTCACATTGCGATTTTCGTTTTCAATTTGAAATCGTATCGATGCGATGTCCGTGCGATGTGTACGTGTTTCTCATGATAACTCTAATATTTGATTGGACGGTATTATGTGCGTTAATAATGTGAAAATTGGTAGGTAAAAGTGTTAATAAAATTATGTTACGACTCACTCGTCTTCGTTGCTATAATTTAATAACGACACAATATAATATCTAGTGTACAATACAATAAACACAAATAAATAATGATTGTACAAGTACCCATAGTAAATTACTTTAAAGGTTGTTGTATAATTTTATGTTTCCAGAGAAAAGTAATGTAAGTGAACTTTACTAACCATTAATTGCATAACCCAGTATACTTACTACACTCCCTTGTCATAATTATGATAGTTATTCATTACCAAAATGCATAGAAATTAATTTAAAAAAATATAATTACAAAGTAACCTTTATTATACAAATTTTCGATAGTAAAAAGCTAATGCAAAAAAGCTCACATAAAATACTAATCGAATCAATTTCAAATTTATTCACGTTCTATACGAATCAAATACACATTAGTAAAATTAGTAAACGGATGAACCCTGTTTTATTATTGGCGCAACGTTTTTATGGACTCACAAAATTATATAACTTTATCTTTTATATCTTTCTATCGATAATGTCCTTTAAGGCACCGCACTAGAGTCCACGTTTTGCGCACAGCCGTCGGAACACAAAGGCTCACTGACATAATGTTGCGTTCAGACACTCGTCAGCCGACAAATAGACATTAGCGTAACTAGGATTTTTTGTTACATATTGCTTTCAAATTATACGAATTACAGTAATAAAGTTCATGATTAAAAGTGATTTAACTATAATAAGGTATTAACAATGTATTAAATATTCTTTCAAATGATCAAAGATGTTTTGAAGTCTTATTTGAATAAAATTTTATTAACATGAACAGGTCTTATGTGATCATATTCGTAACCGAATTCGTAGCATTGTCTGTCATATCTCAATAATTTCGAGTGTCTTACCGTATCATAATCTTTTTAGTAATATTGGATCAGCGGTCTCATGCCGATAACAGGTTAAGTAAATGACACAAAATAGCCCCTAAAAGCAATAAAAATAATTCGGAACGAACATCTCATACTGCTTCCCGAAAATTCAATTTTGTTTTTTCATTAGGTAGGTACGTTTTTTATACTTACTTAAATTTTTTACGTTTAAGGAAATAGACTATTTTATATACTTATTTTTATGTGTTCTTTGTATCATCTTGTTTGTCAATAACATCATAGATTAAAATGAAATAATCTAATAATTCCATTTGTAATGGGTTTGTGAGTGAGGAAAGAAGCATGTTTCAAACTAAATGTGTACATGCTCGTACATATACATCGCCAATTCGCTGTGAATCAGCGTTACGGAATACATAGTATCTAATTTTTCTACATAAGAGGACAGAATGAGACTTTTGTCAAACTATGCAAATATAATAAATAGGTATTACGAAGTAAATAGATGTGTAATCGTAACAAGATGAAGTTAATATTAAAAAATACATTTACCAAATTTTTCAGATTCACATTATAGCGAAATTATAATACGTTTGTTTTAATTTAAAATTTATTCCTGGTTTTAATTTATTTTATTTCGATATGTACCTACACAAAAATACTAATTTCAATCTTTAGAAATAGATTTTAAATAAAATATTATATGTTATAAAACCTAATTTAATGATGCGAACAGAACAGAAAAGTTATTAAACGAAGTGACAAAAAGTATGGAAAAGTATCGACATCCGGGGATAAAGGCCCGGGTGTGAATTGAAAATTGTTGCACCAGCAGGAAACACGCTCGCTTGAGCTAAATTACAACGTTACTGTCAAACAAACTCATAACAAATTGATTTTTTTACCACCACAACATTTGAGGAGAGTTTGATTTTTATGAGCATATAACAGGTTAATATTTATACTTGTCATTACACTACGACTTGGATACTATAAATAAACAACATAATATTACACTTTTCGACCTTCTAGTCTTTACGTTACGCTTACTACGACTTACAAAGCTGACCTAAAGTAACTTATAAGAAATTCGTTGTTATACAAACACCATTTTTTATACTATGCCAAGGAAGGCTCAGCTCATTGATAATAGGGGATCGGACAGTAATCAGATTAAAATCTATAATGTACTTAGATAGAATAAATATACTGTTTCACGATTATTTATCGAATAATAATTTAATATAATTCATTTAAATATTTTTAAATGAAAAAATAAAATGTTGTTATTTACAATATTATTAATCTGTACTAAAACACCACTAGAGTGCGTGACGTCATTTGTTAGTTACAAGCCACAGAGTACTATAGAAAAGAGCAATCATTGACTGCACGGGTTATTCTATCCGTATGTTCAACGTACTCTGTGCTTTATATACTCTATGTTTATGACCCACAATTGACGTCACGCGCTGTCAGATGTCATAAAGTGGCGTTTTGGCGGGATTTTTGAACAAACAATATTAAAACATGATTTTGAGTACCTAAAAGGCTGTAACTAAATAAAATTTTATTTTTTATGGGTATAAGTATCCATAAAGATTAATTAAAAACACTTTTTGAAAATTTGTCCGATCCCCTATTAAAATAGGGCACAGTAAGAAATATCTTGCTCAAAATTTGGAGTATCCGTCTAGTGGAAGTAACTCTACCTTAAAGAAGATCACAACCAAATAATACCGCTCTAAAAAAGTTTTGTGTTCCTCTGAGTAAGATAATCAGAGCTCCTGGGAAGAGTTAGGGGTAAGGTGGGCAACGCACTGTCTTGCAAGCATTCATAGATGACGTTATCCGCTTACCATCAGGCGGACTGTACACAAGTTTGCCATTTTAATGGGATAAAAAGAGCTTAGGCTCAAATGAGAACCCCAATGTTGCTTTATTGCGAATAGATAAAATGAGTACAGTGGTATTTCTAATTGAAAAATCGAGATCAATACAAGGAAAGTCGAAGACAAATTAGTTGTTGATAGACATATAGGCACTCCACTTTAGCCCCCAAACTACCACGTCAAATAATCTGTCACTCTATTAACTACCTCACTAGACAATCACGCACAGAATAAGAGATCACGTAACGCGTGTCGAGATGACAGATAAGTCGTAGAGAGGGGCGGGTAATAGTGTTGAACACGCGAGCCGTGACTCTCGTATTTCGTAAATAAGGAAATTGGGAAGTTAGTTAATCAGTTACAGGACCATTTACTGAAATTAGGTGCGCAGTGGAAGGGCCATAGCTTGTAAGCGTAAACACAAAACTTACAGTTTTAACAAAAAAAATATTTAGGCGCTAAATATGAACTAGTAAATGTTATATTATCTAGGTTAAAGTTTATATTATTAGTGCTCAATACACTAGACAGATCCATAGCGGATTGGCAAGTTACCTACTAACAATAAGGATTATATCTTTGAATATACTTTTAAATGGTAATTAAAACTAAAACGCGTGACTTTATTATTTAAAAAAGATATTCAAAAAGAAGTCTTAAATTTTACACATAGGTACTTATTAGGATAACGAAAGCTGATATCATCAGATTTAGATACATAGACTTCATACTGTGAGGTCAGATAATATGACACCAATACATAAAACAAAGTAATATTTTAAAAATATTCAATTTTTTTTATAAAATAAGATTATTTTCGTTTTAAAACATTTTTTTTGTCTACTTGAATTACAAAATAGAAATTACAGTTTCATTCAAACATTCATTATAATAATAATGAAATAAAATTTCTAATAAAACCTTTGTAAAGAATAAAAAAGTCGAAGTTATATAACATTCAAGAAAAAAGAATCAAATTAAATTTGTTACAAAGGCTAGATTTGTTTTATTGTCGCATTGCGTGTTTCGAGGCAGTTAAGTACATTAGTTACTCTAAGTATAGACCCGTACTACGTTTTAAACACTTAAAGATAAATTGTCCTAAGAAAAACAGAGTTTTATTTATATTATGAACGATTTATTTTAAATAATTTTATTTTTTTCTATTTTAATTCAGGCTAGGCTATATTAAAAAAATCGTACAGATAAAAAAATAAGATATTGTAACAGGAAAATACCGTAAGAGTCGGACCACATCCTAGCTTTACTAGGAAGTTACAATACTGTCAATCTGTAGTTTTAAGTAATAAATCGCCTGTGGGATTAGGATAATTATAATGCATGATTTATAATATAAAGTAATAATTTATTAAAATCTCAATAAAAACATGACTTTGATGAATTTTGACAGGCTAAGAGACAAAAACAGCTATTAAATGAAGAGAAAGGGTCGCTAGAAATAAAATGAAAATACGAAACCTAATACACATTCAAATTATATACCTAATTAGTTTCTTCACAGCTAAATAACATTATATAAAAAAAGACCTAGAAAAAAGTAAATTACATCGATTAATGCAAACGATTTCCTTATCTTTTCCTGATAACGGAGTGCTTAAGTGGCTTAAATACTTAAAAATTAAGCTTTTTAGCGTTATCTGTACTGAAAACTATTTAGAATTATAGCTTCTTATGTAGTAAATATACCTAAGAGACAAGCAACACTGTTACTGGCATTAAAATTGATTAAAGTGTGAACACATGAAAAAAAATAGTATGCTACTTTGAAAGAAGAAACATGAGCCATATATAACATGAACATATATTAGAATAAATATACAATAGTAATTAATTATATGGGCATAAATGTATACACGATTTTTTTTTACCACGTAGGTAAGTGTTATACATCCGTACGTATGATGGTGAGCGGTCACCCTAGCCTATAGACGCCTATCACAACAAGAGCATCACAAGTTTATTGTCAACCACAGACCACAGAAATATACTCCGTGTTGTCAACCCTATCTCCGCTCACTACAAACAAGCATATTGTCGACTCAGCCAAACACTCTATTTGAGAGCACCTAACTTTTACCATACTAAATACAAATATTCGTATAATAATTCAAAAAAAAAGTTAAATATATCGTATTGTCAGTTGTTTTAGCAGTAAGGCATCTGCAACAAATAAACAATAAATCCCTATTTTAACCCTTTAGTAACGTCGGCGCCGTGGCTTAGTTGGTTAAAGCGCCTGTCTAGTAAACAGGAGATCGTGAGTTCGAATCTCGCCGGTGCCTTCAATTTTATTTTGGAAAATTATTTAGATTTTTTATTGTTTTTTTTTTTGTTGAGCACTGTTTTTACGAATTAAATATATTTTAATGTAACGATAAGATCTCAAATAATAACGAATTAAGAGCTACGCAGACTTTGACGATAACCATTTCAAATCAAAATTAAGTAATACATTTCGATCTGAAGCTTCTTTTTCACTGCTTCTTCTTCTTTGTCATTGTTGTACGTAGGTAATAAATAGGTTTCTAATTAAATTATGTCCGGACGAAAGGGACAGACAAGGCTTAGGTTATAGTGCTTAAAAAACTTTTGATAACAAAGCTATGTTATCCAGAAAGAATGTAGGCTGTAAGCTTTGTTGCATGATAGTGAAGCAGTAGCCAAATTTGCTTAGACGCTGATAAAATTACGTTAATAGGTCTTTCTCATTATCGTGAACAAATAAAATATGATTGATTGTTCTCAAAAGGTGTCTTTTAAAAATATGCATTGTGAAGTAGGCCTGAAAAGATGAACAATATATTGAGTTTACAGTAAAGACTAAAGATACTATGAAAATACAGGAAAAAATATACATATAGTTAAGTGTCATTCTCATATCGCTAATGACGCATAATGCCATTAAAATGATGTACCTACCTAATCCATCTATTGTTATAAGGACAAAAAAGAAGGAAAATGAAAAAAAAGCAGTAATGGTGACGTCACAATACTTCGAAGATATACATACGTTAATTTAAATCCAACGTTAATTAAAATAATTATGATTCATGATAACCTACATATTTGCGTCAAGTAGGTACATATTTTGAAGTAGGTACATAACAAAAAAAAACCTTTTCATACGAACAAAATGGAACAGAAAATACAATATTATAATACAATCATATTAAGTATATAAAATACTAGCTAACGCAAACGTTGTTTGGCCATATATGTTATTAAACCCCGCAACCCCCTCTTGTGGGTGGAATTTCGTAAAATCCGTTCTTAGCTGACCGCTCCTCGGCGAAATGAATATTCCTACCAAATTTCAAGTCTCTACGCCTTATGGTTCCAGAGATATCGTGATGAGTCAATATATGGGTGGAAATCTC
Source organism: Melitaea athalia (assembly GCA_905220545.2). Lineage (NCBI taxonomy): Eukaryota > Metazoa > Arthropoda > Insecta > Lepidoptera > Nymphalidae > Melitaea > Melitaea athalia. Next base: position 5,545,902 of record HG992179.1, read on the forward strand.
TTATATGTATATATACATATTTAAATAAAATTTTGCTCTATGTTATTACTTTCCTCGAAAATACATATTTTTTTTTCCTTTAAATAAGTACCTACTATCACCCTTTTAATGAGGTACACTACATATCGTTCGTATTCATTAAATCGAATTTTTTTCATCACAATTGTTTATTTTTGTCAGTAAATACACTTAAATTACTAATCATCCTAGGCTAACTTTTATAATCTTGAACAATGACATATATAACAAGTTATTATGACGTCATGAGACAAAGACAATACCTTTACTCTAAAAGCTCTGTAACGCACGTCACGCGTCCTTTCGTCGGCGACACAAACGACATCGTAAAATGATAAACATGTATTTCGTTTTCCAACAAAAACAGCACGATTTACTCTACCTACACGAATGGAACTTCGATTGAGAGAAACGAGCACAGTGTGACACGGTGTTGCATCGTGATCGTCGTCGAGCCCGGGCGAACCCTATAACAATAACAAGGGCAATCAAAGTAATAAATGACGGGCCAGAGCGGATCGCTTTTTGTTCCCAATTATTTTTATTGGTGTTCTGTTAATTACATTCTTTAGGAAAAGCCGTGCGAGTGAGTTGGAGGGAACTTATTCAGTTATTCTGTAACCACTAGATACATAATATATGATTTCAAATAAATGCATTACTATTGAAACATAAATAAAGAAATATAGGTATATAATATTATAATAAAGCAGTTATCACCACAGTTCCATTAAAAAAGAAAACTGTATGAAAAACTTTTCCTAGTTACGAAAATGGACAAATATTTTTAATAATTTTTTTTATTAAATTTACAAGTTGATAATTTTATTGTAAATTAAATTTAAGTACACTAAGATTCCAAAGTTAATGCTTATTTTAGTAACGTTTATTCCGCACATGAAGCCTTTTTAAAACACGGTAATAAGGACCCGCAAAGGGCGAGAATGGCACTGATCGCGCTATTTCATCATATAATAATGCCGTTGGGACTTTCGACACGCAATTCTCTTAAACACACCAACGTACTGCAAGCTATGCTTTGCTGGTGCAATTAATTTCTAAAATAAATCTTAACTTAACTGGCGTAATATAACAGTATAAATACTTAACTGGCGAAATATAATTCCTGTTATAAAAAAAAATTAAGAAAATAAAGAATATATTTTAAAATGAAAATTAATTAATAAAGAATGACATTAAGACTAATTAATAATAAAATAATTGAATTAAGCAAATGATAATAAAATAAGTATAGATCTGAATTTAATTAAAAAAAAACTACGTATCCCAATACTAGGATAGCTCTCATAATTATAAAGCGGTTTGAATCTTATCTATAATGTCCTAATCAACTCAGATTTTATGTTAGATCATTAACAGATGCCTTCATATTACAATAACCTACTCCTTTACGTAGGTACTCTTTAGTCATTGTAGATGGGTGATTCTCAAGGATAATTTGATATCCTTTGAGAAAATTATCTTTTTTAATTAACTGTTTGATTTCTGCTCTTCTTATATATAATACATCAATTAAATAAATAAAGTACAATGTGATAAGTAAAATTCAAACTACTGCTTTTAATAGCTTTTAAATCGCATCGCATCTATTTTTTAGTGTTCCAGCTACCCATACAATTGAGATGTACAGAGCTTCAGACTTGCACTTAAATAGCCCTTTGCGGCGTTACTTAATGAGTAAGGCAGTTATGATCTTAAGTTGTTATTAAAAATTATTTTATCTCTAATTATCTCATTACAACTTCTTGCTCTTCGATAAATGTTTATACCAGTCGCAATATAATTTTCCGTTACTTAAAGGTGCTAATAAACTTGAGCTTTTGCTTGTAAAAACACTTCAAACATTCGCCGTTAAAGCTTTAAAGTATTGCGTTTGTGAAGTCATATTTAATATTATACTTATATACGGATACATTAAAAAAAATATATTGCTTGTACGATTTGATAGTTAACTTAGAAGACCTATTTTGTTAAACAAATAAATAAAAGTTGTAGCTGATAAGTGTTTGTGTTAAAACCTAATAGTTATGCTAATTCTGAAGATAACTAATCGTATCTATACTAATATATAAAGCTGAAGAGTTTGTTTGTTTGTTTGTTTGTTTGTTTGTTTGTTTGTTTGTTTGTTTGTTTGAACGCGGTAATCTCTGGAACTACTGGGCCGATTTGAAAAATTATTTCAGTGTTAGATAGCCCATTTATCGAGGAAGGCTATAGGCTATGACTGTATCATCACGCTAAGACCAATAGGAGCAGAGTAAACGCCGACGAAGTCGCGCGCAGAAGCTAGTATTTTATATTTAGTATCAGCATTGCACCCGCGCGAAGCCGGAGCGGGTCGCTAGTCATAAATAAATATACATTTTCTAATAAACTTTGTAACGACTTATATTATGTTTGAAACTTTGGTGACGATTAGTGTTTGTTATTACAACAAATAATATACATTTAAAAAAAACTTTTACCTAACAACTCCTTGCCGTACTTCCCAGACCTCGGATAGGGACTGCGCTATATTTTTAATACCTACTATCGCAATCATGTTCTAAGCGAGCTATATTACGTAAATACTGGTTTTCAGGTTTAAATGTAGGTACTTGCCAAATATCACACAGGTCGGCCGTCAGCCCGTAGACACTGTCTACGTATCAAAATATCGATTAGGTATGAGTACCTAATCAATAAAATTTATTGCGAGTATTTGTTACAATATTTTCTATTTAACACTTACACGTGAAGTTTAAGATCAAGTCATCACTCATCATCATCACTTCAGCCTATCGCATTCCACTGCTGGACATAAGCCACAAGTTCGCGCCATAATGTTGGCGCGAACTCATGTGTTTTGCCCATAGTCACCACGCGGGGCAGGCGGGTTGGTGACCGCAGGGCTGGCTTTGTCGCACCGAAGACGCTGCCGCCCATCTTCGGCCTGTGTATTTCAAAGCCAGCAGTTGGATGGTTATCCCGCCATCGGTCGGCTTTATAGGTTCCTACTGTGTTATCCCTAAGATCGCCTGTTTTTCAGATATAAAGAGAAATAATAGCGAAAATCGGTTTTAAATGCTTATGTTTACAATTCCCTTCATAAGTAATAAAAAATTTAACAAGCCCTGATTATGAAGGACGAAATCTAGTTAAATCATTTTTTTTATATCTTAGTTGTGCTTCCCTAACTTTATTTCTATTTTTATAGAATAAATAGCAACAGGTGATTGATGAAGCAATATCAAAACATATAGGTTAGATCTTATTTCACAAAATGATATGATTAAATATAGACGTGTAATAATAAAAATACCTATAATTGCTTGGCAAAAAAAGGTGCAAAATGAAAGGTACAAGGTATCATAAGCTTTACAACCAGGTAGTGTTATTGCTAAAAAGCAATTTCTTCCAGATTAACTGAAGCTGAAAGACATATTTTTAGCATGTACTATTCGCTTTTCTTCTTATACTACTATAACATTTAGATCTATTATAAGATTCAACATAATCGTATTTTGATGATAGATGGAGTATTAGGGTAAAAGTGGGAGAGACGCCATATGAGGAGAGACGCCATACTATCGCTAATTCACTATGTGGGTAAGAGACGTCTACATTTCTCACTGTATTATCACAGTCATATGGCCGTCAGTGAATCGTGTTAAGACATGTTCCGCTGCGCTCGAGCAGGACGTGATAGTAGACGAAATTCGATGTTAATGCTCAATTTTTTCGACGAAAATTTTGTGTGAATGCGGCTCCAGTGAATATTGCACATAAAACAAAGACACAGCCAGGTAATAATTGATTTTATTTTGTTATTTTGTTTGTTATTAACTTATTTAAATTATAATTTTGACATATCTGTTAATACCTAAATATTTTTAGCTGTATGGCGTCTCTCCCACGAAATGAGGTGAGACGCCATACTTTAAAAGGTTGTAATTGTTATGTATAATATTGCGTATTTTTATTGTCTAAAGGATGCCAAGAAAATATGTAAGAACTTATAAAGTGGTCAGAGGGCAATGGATAGAAGAAAATGTAAAGAATATTTTTTACCAAAAAAACCAAAGACAGGCAAAACAAATTTTGGTTTTAGATGGCCACACCTCCCATTCCAATAGATCTCTTGGACTTAGCAAATGAAAATGACGTTATTATTATATGCTTGCCAAGTCATACGACACAGGCTCTTCAACCTCTGGATCGCAGTTTTTTGAAACCTCTAAAGACCTATTATAATCAGGAAGCCAATGCATGGATGTTAAGGAACAAAGATAGAACGATCACAAGACTGCAGGTTGGGTCTTTAATAGGGCAAGCTTGGGGGAAAGCTGCAACTGTAGGCAATGCCACAATGAACAGCTAAAAAACGCAAGCTGGCTGCTACAATATCAGCGTCTACAACTTCTCAACAAATTGCATCCAACCCAATTGAAGATGACAATAACGAGTGCACTGAGTGCTGGGAAAACTATTACATAACAAAGAAGAAAACAGATTGAATTAAGGGTTCTTCATGCCTAAAATGGCTTCATGAGTCACGCACAATGTACTCTCCGCATTGTGATAACTGTGGAAGAGAAATACTCCGCAAAAAGAACTAAAAAAAGGCATGATAGCATGTATGGCATCTCTCCCACACTATTTGGGAGAGGTGGCCACTTGCCGACTTGATTATTTTATTTTATATAATTTTTATTTTTATATTTAAAGTCAAAAACATTTAATTATAATAAACACTATTAGTGTACCTTTAAGATAAAAATTAAACGATTTAAATATATCACATTTTATACATTTATTACTAATTTCTACAAAAAGTATGGCGTCTCTCCCACTTTTACTATATATATATTCAGGTCATGAGATTCGCATATTTAGGTAGGTACCTACCTATAGGTAGAACAAATCCTATAAACGATTTTACAATTGAAATAAAATAAATTTAATGTGTATATTAAAATTTTTAGTTTCAATTTTATATTAATGATAAAGAAGAAAAAGATATGACAGTTTAATGGCACTGAATTACATGCAAGCCGACCCACATTATTTTGATTGACAGTATTTTAAAATAGAGATTGCGTTTTATGCAGATACTTCTATACAAAAAATATATTCGCGAATCGGTGGTCACTTAAAAAGTTAAAATTACGATGACGATACAATAGCGAAAGCGGCCTACTTGAATAAAGTTATATTTGATTTTGAGTTTTTTAGTTACATTTTGTTTTGTCATAGGTAACTAAAATCCAGTCGGACACTAACCAGTCGCGCGTAATTACGAACGTATCTTAAATTGACTGGCGCCTACCTTCACAGATTGATTTAATTACTCACAGAGTTCTAATATACCATGAAATCCCATGATATCGGACGATCCGAGGTCATTATATTGATAGCTTAACGAAGGGAATCGTTTTGATTATATGTAGGAACAAATTTTATTAAGTGACCGTGTTCGATTCGATGGAATAAAATAATTATGGTATTTTGTATGATTATTATAATTAGGCGAGGCTTATAGCTTCATTTCTTTGATTTGAGTATATTTAAAATTGGAATGTAAAGAAAAGCTAAATATATTATTTATGTGAAACGTAATGAACACAAAAATATAACCGTGTCTATTTTAAAGTAAGAATTAATCGTTATTATAACAAAACTATTGATTACATTCTGGGCGGCTTTTCTTTTTCTTCTTGTAAAGAAATGGATTTCATTAGTGCCAAAAGACACTAAAATGAAACAGACGATTTCGTCAGTGTAACGTAGAATATATTCTAGAATGTATCATAAACTGTTATGTTTGTTATTCAATCCATAACATTTTTCAGTCGCTATACATAATGTACCTACTTACTACAAAAGTTCATTATATACATACAGAGTTTAAGCACAGAAAACGAAACTACAGCGTTAATGTATTTGCTCGGAGAACGAACCTATTAAAGTTTTTATATTTACTGCACAGGCTTTAGGTATTCTATATACATACTTGTTTGCAAAATATATGGCAGTAAATAAACGTTGAGCAGAATTATTTCTCATAAGACTAGGGTTTATTATAAATTCTAGGAACGACCATATACAATTAAATAAGTAACTGAGTACAGGAAACAACAACATTTCAATCAGTAATTTTTTTAATTAAAAATAAGATTTAACGGGCATATTATTTCATAGTCTTAAAAAATATATATCAAGCATCAAAAGCAAATTAGACAGACAGTACTTAAAATATTTTGTATTTAATTTGATATACTAATTCTTCTATGAAACCTAATCTATTAAGAATATTATTCTAAAAACATATCAACAGAACTATTGACATTTAACAAAGCAACCGTTTCATCCAATTAGAAAAACATAAAATTAACAATAAACGTCTTCCCAAACAATTCTAGCATCCTTTAAACAATGTAAAACTCTTATAGTGTATGAAATACGGCCTAGTATCGCTTGTTGTATTTCGTGAATCATAATACAGTTTCATATGAGGTTATAGTAAGATATAACAGAGTCCTCATTAGAGAAAACAAATCAAAATAATTAGGCAATAAAGCCGGCCATATCCCCATTGTGATATAATTTCATAGATTGAGTTTTATTACCCATTTGATTGTTACAAATTTGTTTATGGGCGCGGCGTTCGTTCATGTGTTTTTTTAGTTAATGTCATCTAATTTCGTGTTTTTCGTATAATGGAATTAGAAATGTCGTATAGGTAGGTACCTACTTCAATCTATTTTTGGTTGAAATAATTGTTTGTTGAATTTTATTTAATAACTGTATGCTGACTTTTATTTCTAAGTATTTGTTCTATCTAGATTTCTATTAAATGTATTATAAATATTTAGGACAATCACACATAGAGATCGTTATAAGAGCAATGGGAGATAAAATCTAATCTACTCAATGAATCCGGACGCGGTTAGTGCCTACTCTATAAAAAGCAGGTATTGAAGTCCGTCATTTTGTGCAAACAATTTATTTATTTTTAACGTTGAATGAAAGTACAGACATAATCCACACTAAACAATATTTGTTGATTAGTCTACATGTTATAATATTAAAGTTTTAAATATAAATAGTATTAATAAGGATTTTCTTAAGTCTGTACTTAAGTTTGTTGTCGTCAACCAATAAATTTAGACGAATAGGAATTAGAGAAGGAAAAATGTATTAAATATATAGATATTTTATTGTATTCTGGTTTTATTTAGAAAGGAATTTAAATCATTATTATATTATACCTAGGTATTAGTAAAAAACACTGAAGTAGTTGTTACAATAGAACTCTTAAAAAGAATTAAATTATTGTTACGTTTTTACTTACCTATATAAATAATATTTTATCTCAAAGAGCTGCCTATGTACATAACTTATGTCAAAACTTAATGACAAAAGTATTTCATTAATTTAGTCGATTGTCAACGCGGAGCGTCCCGCCCAACTTGCCGCCCATCCGCCCACCGCCTCCAGCTATACATTTTATTAATTTACGAGTAATATTGCGCTCAAAAGTTCTTCGTGATTTAAATCTCAAATTATTATATCTTGAAAGAAGGCTGCGGAGTGTGGATTACTTTAATTAAATTAAAATATATCTATACATATATAATAAATATATAATAAAGCTGAAGAGTTTGTTTGTTTGTTTGATTGATTGTTTGTTTGTTTGTTTGAACGCGCTAATCTCAGGATCTACTGGTCCGATTTGAAAAATTCTTTCAGTGTTAGATAGCCCATTTATCGAGGAAGGCTATAGGCTATATATCATCACGCTAAGACCAATAGGAGCGTAGCACCAATGAAGAATGTTTCCAAATCGGGGTTTTTTTCCTTTTATTCCACGGGGACGAAGTCGCGCGCAGAAGCTAGTATTAAATAAAAGGATTTTTTTTTGTACAACCAGGTCGGCTAACAAGCGTACGGCTCACCTGGTGGTAAGCGATTACCTTATAGACGCCTGCAACACCAGAATCATCACAACCGTATTGCCGACCCTCCCCCTCAATCACCTCCAGGAGCCCTGGTCACTTTACTCGCCAACAGGAACACAACACTGCATAAAAGCAGTATTATTTAGCTGTGATCTTCTATAAGGCCGATGTACTTCCTCAGTCGGGCTGCACCAGATTTTGAGCAGGATATTTTACCTCAGTTAGAAATAAGAGAAAAATGTACCTACTGGCGAAATAAATGTTTTCTTGATATTTTACAGTATAGTAAGTACCTATATATCCCGATTTATATAAGCAAACAAAACTAAAAAATGTTTTAAAATATATATTATTTTATGTATAATTTAATCACAAGTACCTAATTATTTTATTTAACCCAGGAGCTGTGGTCACCTTACTCACCACAGGAACACAACACTACTTAAGAGTTATATTTTTTAGTTGTGATCTTCTGTTAGGTTGGGGTACCTAATAGCCTAGTTAGCAGAATGCTCAAAATCTGGAGAAGTCCGACATCCTGCTGAGCCCTCCCCCCTTTATAGAGATCATTTTTAATACTTTCATTAAATCTAAAATATTTCATACTCACTAAGGCGCCACAGTCGTATTTCTTTTCAGCGTCTGTTCGTGGGCTCGTAATGAGGAACTTATTAAAAAAATATTAATCGTATTTTGTAAATTAATTTAAAAAAGATTTCAATTTACTTACGAAGTTTTCTTTAAACATCGTAGGTACCTATATTTAAAACCGCAAACATAACATTCGAATTTTAACATAGGTATTTGATTAAAAATGTACATTTTACGTGATAAATAGGTTTTGAAAATTCCACTCTCCGGATACAAGTCAGTAATAGCAGATGATTGGCTACGATCACACCTTGTGGAATGTAATCATGTATGCCGGGACAGATTGTGCTTATAAAGATGATACATTATTGCCTTACTCAAGCAAAATACACCCTTATAAATAGCTTGTCTCCTATTAAACAGAAATCACATATAGAACTACCAAGAACTACCCAGAAATTTTAGTAGGTTACATAGATAGAAGCAGCATATACTGATGCTTTCTTTGCACAAAGTCGGAACCTAGTTTTTTAGTAAAATAGTATTTTCGAGTCCTTAGAACTTTATTATTACAATAGGTACTACATACAATGCTTAATGAAAATTGCCTACTATCGATTAATTATTTATCAATTTATATTCAAACTATCTATAGGTACTAACATTATAAAGAGGAATATTTTGAATTTTTGTTTTGTAATGGATAAACACTACCGATTTTTAAAATTCTTTCACCTGTGCAATGCTACATTATCACTGGATGACATAGGCTATATTATATCAATTATATGTGTAAGCAAGCGGGCGACGCTATGTTCGAAAAGCTAGTAAATAGTAGGTACCTAAGTTCCGATTTCATGCGAAGGTGGAATTTATTTGTAATATTGAAAAAATATGCTTAAAACGATTTTTTAAAAGTGCTGTGTGGTTACGGCACTAAAGAATGTAGCCATCCCCTCTCTTCCCGTGGGTGTCGTAAGAGGCGACTAAGGGATAACACAGTTCTACTACCACCTTGGAACTTAAAAAGCCGACGGATGGCGGGATAACCATCCATGCTGGTTTTGAAATACACAGGCCAAAGACGGGCAGCAGCGTCTTCGGTGCGACAAAGCCAGCCCTGCGGTCACCAACCCGCCTGTCCAGCGTGGTGACTATGGGCAAAACACATAAGTTCGCGTCATAATGTCGGGCGCGAACTTGTGGAGGCCTATGTCCAACAGTGGACTGTGATAGGCTGAAGTGGTGGTGGTGGTGGGATTTTTTAAAAAAATAACGAAGGTAACATTTTAAAAATGATCTGCGTAGTACTTTAATGTTCTTTCGTACATTTCAATTTGCATAAATGTAAATGAGATTAATTTAACACGTCTGGATGTTCTTTCGTAAAGATCAACAGTAATTAGACGCTGGCAACAAGTTTAAAAAATTATGATTGAGCGTAATTTATCTTCTACCGAGACTAAAATATGTAGAGAGTAGTAGTAGGGATTCGTGCGTTCTGGCTCACACATTGTGGCTCATCGATGCATTCTGGCTCTCCCATTGTGGCTCATCGGTGCATTCTGAATCGAAACTTAAAAATTTCAGCGCCTAAAAAAAAAAAAAAAAAAAAAAAGGTTTTGGGATCATCTAAATCGATTGCACGCATCCATTTTGTGCTAACTCTAACGGTTCGCGACTTAGGTTTCTACATTTGCAAACTCCACTACCCTTAATTACTATGCAATTAACATGCAATTACTATCGTTTCGATGTCATTAACAATACTTTCGCTTCTTACCAAACCACATTCCTTTCTCTTGTGTCATTAACAACAATTACGCTTCATCTATTAAAGCGGAGGTTAGAAATAAAACATTGCTTCAATTTCAGAGAATTTCTTTCAAAAAAATATTTTAGTAACATTTTTAATCTCTCATAAAACAAGATTTGAACATAATATTCAAAAACATATAATTTTTAAGTTTATCGCCGTCAAATTCATTGAACAAATTATTTATTTCGAAAAAATATTTTAGTAACATTTTTAATCTCTCATAAAACAAGATTTGAACATAATATTCAAAAACATATAATTTTTAAGTTTATCGCCGCCAAATTCATTGAACAAATTATTTATTTCGAAAAAATATTTTAGTAACATTTTTAATCTCTCATAAAACAAGATTTGAACATAATATTCAAAAACATATAATTTTTAAGTTTATCGCCGCCAAATTCATTGAACAAATTATTTATTTCGAAAAAATATTTTAGTAACATTTTTAATCTCTCATAAAACAAGATTTGAACATAATATTCAAAAACATATAATTTTTAAGTTTATCGCCGCCAAATTCATTGAACAAATTATTTATTTCGAAAAAATATTTTAGTAACATTTTTAATCTCTCATAAAACAAGATTTGAACATAATATTCAAAAACATATAATTTTTAAGTTTATCGCCGCCAAATTCATTGAACAAATTATTTATTTCGAAAAAATATTTTAGTAACATTTTTAATCTCTCATAAAACAAGATTTGAACATAATATTCAAAAACATATCATTTTTAAGTGTATCGCTGTCAAATTCATTTTGAAACTCTGTCAATGACTTGTTATTAAACTTATATAGTAAGTACATTAAACAGTACTCTCCACACACTGAAGTCCACTCATTTTGTAGTCTACTATTATTAAAACGCCATTTCCTTACATTTCTATCCAAAAACATTTTATGCATCCCAATAGGAAAGCGGCCATACGAATCAAAATATTCACCGACACCATGACTGTCTATGTGGATGGCTACCCAGTGCGATCCTGGTTTTGAGTCAGGGTCCAAATTGCTTATGAGGTATGTGGGAACAGTCACATACATTGGTAATCGGTTCGCAGCATATACATTATTTTGTAAGCTTGGATGAATCTTTTTTAAGTATGATTGTATTTGTAAAGTATTCATAATTCTTTAAACAAAAAAATAGACTTATTAATTCACTCTATTATACACAAGTGAAATAAATAAGCTAGACCTTCTTATTTAACACGAAATTGACGGGGGTTTTAAAATAAAATGAAAGTACAACTTGAAAATAATCATTTACTTACACATTAAAAACATATTACAGAGTGAGAACTTAATAATACTTACAAAGGAAATACAATATTCATTTTCTTAGCTACTATAGTCAACGGTTACATTACGATTTTTATCTATTTCAATAACATTATCAAATTCTGCATAAACAACGCAATTGATCGTTTGAGTCAGAGCAGATTCAAAGCGAACTTCTAATCTAACACTACCATGTCTAATTAGATTCCAATGACTAGATGAATTGGCTGATAAATCAGGTGTGAGATCAAATGCTAGCAAACAATAACCTTTCGAATACTTATCGTGAGATATCCCATTACCTTCGTTAAGAAAATGTATTCCTGTTCCTGAGAATAATGTATGATAGGCTGCAGTAAAAATATTGTTACCAAAAGATGGTTGTAAAGCTTTTGAAGGAATTTGCTGACCGTCAATATATAAACAAAAGGAATTCATTTTATAGTTTTCAAAATTAAACGGATTTTTAGACAAACAACCATTAAATGCTGCATTATTTACAAATCCAACTATACATCTCTTAGGTACTTGGCCCAAAAAGATATTGTCTAATGTCTTACCCTGAATACCTGACGGTATTGTTAGAACTTTTACTTCGGCTCGAGTAATGGGATATTTTGCAGTTGTGGTGGCTAAGACTTTTTGATGGGCAAGTAAGACGGAGGGGTTAATTTTTGTCCTACGAACAAGGAGAGTCGCATCTGTAATGTTTATTTTGTATTTGACATCGTCTGTTGGAGCCATCAGGTTAAATGTTTCACGTGATCTCACCAATTTAATACTCATCTCAACACCATTAATTAAAAATTTTTCTTGATTGAATATGTCACCATGAAGGTGTCCTATCATTTCGACTTCCTTACTTTCTGAAACTAATTGTTGTCTTTTAGTAAAACCTGAATTTTTATCTTCGGTTGAATCCATTTTACCAGCTGTATCTTCATACCAAAGGCTACACGTTAAATGAGATTGTTTTGCATCGGATGAATAATTCAAAAGAGTTTCGATGTAAGCTCGGTAAGCATATGTATTGTTTGGAGGTGAAACTAATTTTTGGTTCAAATAAACATCGAGTTGAGTAAAAACTGAATGAAGCCAATTGTTTACAGGTGCCACAACAGTTGAAGCTGTCAGTTTTGATGAATCATCATTTAATATTTTTGCTTTTAATTGAATCAGTGTATGAGATAAGTCTATATAGTCATCACCAGTTCCAGGGACTTGAAATTCTATGGGACCATCGTCAGCTAAAGATGATATTGGTTTGTAGTGCACCCACATTCCACTTTCTATGCTTGTTTGTGTTGATGGTAAAGCAAACAAATCTAATTCAGATTTTATACATTCACAAGAGTGACTATGTAAGAAAGACATTGTTTTTCAATTTATGTAAATATATCTCCTTGATATTGACGAGTTGATTTTCGTTTCCTACCACCTCTTTCTTTACCGTTCGATGAAGAAATGACTGTCCCAGGACATTTTCTTTTAGTTATATAGCCTGTACCAGTCATGTTTAATTTATCAATTTTTTGATCTGCCCTTCTTTTCAAATTTGAACTAATTTCCTTAAGTCGTGACTTTATTGATTCGTCCATGGGTCTTGCTCTTGTCATATCAGATAGAAGTCCAACACCCGCACTCAAAGCTTCCTTTCCTATTGCTTTAGCACCGTTTGAAAGCAAAGGTAAGACAGATCGAAACAACCCTCCCAAAAAGTTACCAATACCATGACCACGTTGATAAGGAACTCCTTTATATATGACTCCAATTCCAGAACCAGCTTGATGAATATAATAATTTTCATATGGACAATTTATGTTATTGTGAGGATACATTATAACTTTCTAAAATGTAGTTTAATACACACCGTTCCAAACTGGAATGGTATTTTTTGACCAGTGCTTGACCTTATATCTATTTCAATTGTATCGAATTCTCTGCGCATGACTGATATGTAGTGAGGAGGAGAAAACACGTGCATTTTATTTGCTCCGTAAATGTATTTTGAAGGGTCTAGTGGTATAATTCTAAGTAAAGAGGTCATAACATCTCCAACAATCTGTGGTTCCACTATATCACAATAAACAAACAGTTGTGATGGTAATCCAAGATGTAAGTTTGCAGGTCGTTTGCCAAACGTCTTTTCTACCAAATTTCTATTAGGTTCAAACCCTAATTGAATACATAACTTAGGTGATAATATCAAGGACTTAATTGAATCATCTGCAATTGTCACAGATACAAACTTAGATATTTCATCGTAACGAAAGGTAAATTTTTCTCTTAAATTATTTAAAGCTTTTAAAATGTGATTAATATTGTCATAGTTGGTAGCGGGAATGTGTTTTTTGTAGTGAACAATTGAAGGGTATTTTTCATTTGGCATTAACATATTCTTATTAATATAGACTATATTTTCATGTTCTTGAACAGTAAACATTGTACACGGAAATTGAAATTCAACAACACCAACAGCCCATTCCCCCTCTAATTTAATTGATTTCGGTAATTTTGTTGAAAACTTTGTTGTCATATTATCTGGGAAATATTGTATTGAACTGTTGCTTAGTAATGTTAAATAAAAACTTCCTTTCATTATATATGTTTTAAATGTGATGCCAAAACCCAACTATTAAATTTATCAGGATAACCTTTCCACTTGACAAGCACTTGCTTTCTGCCACCAGAATATCGAGAAGTTATAATTTTATCTATTTTGTGATCTGAAGTGGGGCTCGGTGGAGTAACTTTTTGTAATTCTCTTTCATAAAAAGTACCTTCTATAACTTCGTTTTGTAAATCTTTCAAGGCGTACACAACCCAAGGTGATCTATGGATTACAGTTGAAATAATAAAAATTTCATCGCTCCAGTTAGATTCATATCCCTTTTGGAATATATGTTTGTATTTTGTGATTCTAACATAATCACCGACGTGAAACTTTGGTAATGAGATATCTCGTTGTGATCTTTTATTTTCTCGAACATACAAATTATTCCAAACAGTCATAATGTTACTAGAACTTACATCACATGGAGCCATTTTAATACTTGAATGAAAACTATGGTTATATGCATATAATAAATCTTGTAAAATATTTATATATCTGTATGTATTTTTATGTGTAAAATAGCGCCACATTTTTGACTTGAGTGTTCTTTGAAATCTTTCTACAATACTAGCCTTAATATCAGGATTATTTGTCTTATAATAATTAATATGTTTACCCTTAAGATATTGGTGAACATCTTTGGAAACAAACTCAGTGCCCTTATCAGACTGTATGTGGGTAGGAACTGTATGAGCTTCCTCAAAAATACTCTCAAAACATTTTTTGATTGTTAAAGAATTTTTATTTTTCATAGATCTAGCATAAGCATACTTACTAAATACATCAATAACACACAATATATAGTTATAACCATCATTATATTTACTATATGTTCGCATATCACTTAAATCAGCTTGCCACAGTTCATTAATATTTGATAGAATGTACCTATTACGTGGGAATTTTTTTCGAATAGGTTTATGTAATGTGTATGTTTCTTGTGATTGTAACCATTCTTTTACTTGCTTTTTATTCATTTTACCCTTCATGGCTACCGATAATTTATCAACACTACCAAAACCAGCGGGATTAGATGGATCATAATAAATACTGTTAATTTCTTCTAGTAAGGGGTCCATTTTTCCCAATCTATTTTCTTTTTTACTTTTCTAATATACTTGTTTTCAGATGTAGGTGTAGGATATTCCTCGTTACCAGATATTTCTCCAAAACTTTTCAACCGAAGTTGGTTAATATATTCACTTCTTTTCGGATTACCAATATAAGTGAGGGGAACTTTTAGATCCTGCAAAGCTTTAGCAAATTTTTCCCATCCTATTGGATCACTTCTTCTTAATGGTCTTAATGAATCATTGACTAAATCTACAATATTACTTCCATTTATTTTTTGATTATCCACGAGTACTGTACCATCATCATCACTCCATTGTACTTTGTTCTGACTTGTTAAAAGGAAATCTAATAAGGACTCACCTTTTTTAATGTACGATTTAGGTATTAAATTTAATATTTGTTTTTTTGAGTATATAGATTTATTTTGAACAGTGTCACTTTCTTTGTGTCCAACTTCTTCATTCCATATCTGATCGACAATAGGATCTTTGTTGGATGAATCACTACTTTTATCATATTGTTCTTTTTTCAAAAGTGTTTCAGATAAATCCATATTTGAGGTTATTATTGGAAGTTGATAAGATTGACGATCTTCTCCGGTAAAGTGCAAATACCTTTGTAATGTTTGTAAGTATAAAATCCATTTTGTTCTGTCATCATCGTTACTTTTAAGAATATTTTGCATTTCAGCATCTAACCGCGATTTAGGATTTTCATGACTCTCACTCCTTTCATTTATTTTATCAATCAAACCTGGTTCCACCAGTAACATTTTCTTAGTGTGTTCCATTTTAAACAAGACCACTAATTAATCCACTTAATATAGAACCTAAAATAATAGGTAGAAATGCACCACCCTTTTGAACAATTATATTTTTTCTAACTTTGGTTGTAGTTTTACGAACAAGCTTGCGGAGTAAATTTATATATTGTTTTAAAGATTTTTTATCCTTTTCTTTTAATGGAACTTTGCCTTGTAGCACATTATGAATACACTCACATATGCAATTTATTTCATCTTCATCACATGATTTTAATAAAGCTTTTTGATACTTTGGTTTTAAAGTATGCAATGCAACGAGCAGCTCTTTATGCGTCTTTAAGCGTCCAAACATTATTTGTAAATGATAGAAATTAGTTGGTTCTTGTCATATTTAAACCCTCTTTTCGGTACATAAACTGAACAGTTTTTGTCAGTTGGAAATATATTTGTCTTAAAACGACACATGTCACTAGTATTTTGTTTGAGATCTATCATTAAATAACCATGTGCCTCTGTCGTTGCATCTTTATAAGCTTCTTGAACAAATTTTACATTATCTGGTGAGACTTGACGAGCTAAATATCGAATTTGTGTTTTATCACGAGGGTTCTTAAAATAAATTATATAGTTCGAATTTAAGGAAATATCTCTTTGGCCTTTTCCTTGATGAAACAGATTTTGAGTTATATAAAATACGCTTAAATTTCTATGATGACTACCTTTTGTAAATATATCTACAATTCGGCCATCAGATTCTCTCATCAGATCATCTATTATAATCAAATTGGCCTCTTTACCATCAAACATGCTTAAGTCAGGTAATCCTTGAAAGTAGTTAACATTTTTTAAATTGTATAAAGGTTGCATCTCATCAAAACACCATGTTACTTGGGAAAAAGATGTGTGGCATATTTCTTTCATATTATTAATAAATTTTGTAACAAAATTTGATTTTCCACAACCACTAGGTCCCGCAACTATTGCAGTAAATGGATGAACAAAATGTTTCATTTTTCCTTACGTGTGGATTAGACGAGGTACAAGAAAACAATAATCATTTTTTACATTTTAAAACTGTTTTATTGATTGTTAAACTAAACAAAAATAAATAATTTGTTCAATGAATTTGGCGGCGATAAACTTAAAAATTATATGTTTTTGAATATTATGTTCAAATCTTGTTTTATGAGAGATTAAAAATGTTACTAAAATATTTTTTCGAAATAAATAATTTGTTCAATGAATTTGGCGGCGATAAACTTAAAAATTATATGTTTTTGAATATTATGTTCAAATCTTGTTTTATGAGAGATTAAAAATGTTACTAAAATATTTTTTCGAAATAAATAATTTGTTCAATGAATTTGGCGGCGATAAACTTAAAAATTATATGTTTTTGAATATTATGTTCAAATCTTGTTTTATGAGAGATTAAAAATGTTACTAAAATATTTTTTCGAAATAAATAATTTGTTCAATGAATTTGGCGGCGATAAACTTAAAAATTATATGTTTTTGAATATTATGTTCAAATCTTGTTTTATGAGAGATTAAAAATGTTACTAAAATATTTTTTCGAAATAAATAATTTGTTCAATGAATTTGACGGCGATAAACTTAAAAATTATATGTTTTTGAATATTATGTTCAAATCTTGTTTTATGAGAGATTAAAAATGTTACTAAAATATTTTTTTGAAAGAAATTCTCTGAAATTGAAGCAATGTTTTATTTCTAACCTCCGCTTTAATAGATGAAGCGTAATTGTTGTTAATGACACAAGAGAAAGGAATGTGGTTTGGTAAGAAGCGAAAGTATTGTTAATGACATCGAAACGATAGTAATTGCATGTTAATTGCATAGTAATTAAGGGTAGTGGAGTTTGCAAATGTAGAAACCTAAGTCGCGAACCGTTAGAGTTAGCACAAAATGGATGCGTGCAATCGATTTAGATGATCCCAAAACCTTTTTTTTTTTTTTTTTTTTTTTTTTTTTTTTTTTTTTTTTTTTTTTTTTTTTTTTTTTTTTTTTTTTTTTTTTTTTTTTAGGCGCTGAAATTTTTAAGTTTCGATTCAGAATGCACCGATGAGCCACAATGGGAGAGCCAGAATGCATCGATGAGCCACAATGTGTGAGCCAGAACGCACGAATCCCTACTACTGAGAGTTCTTTAATCTATTTTTTATTTATCTAATGTAAGTTTGTTTGTTAAGAAATTCTGTATAATCCTGCACTGAATAATACGCTTTATTTATTAATGTTGAGACAATTTCAAAATTGTTTTTGGAATTTTTTTATAAGTACATGCGAATACCATAACCCAGAAAGGAGACGTTTACTTGGAGCTACAATTTTGTTATTCCTTCTCGTGTTTATACTGCGATTATTACTATTTATTTCAAAACAATGAATATT
The DNA here is from genome assembly GCA_905220545.2 of Melitaea athalia. Lineage (NCBI taxonomy): Eukaryota > Metazoa > Arthropoda > Insecta > Lepidoptera > Nymphalidae > Melitaea > Melitaea athalia. The sequence continues at coordinate 5,564,442 of HG992179.1, forward strand.
CTGGTAAATATGCATAATATTGTTATAAATATATAAAACATCCCGTAGGGTGATTCGAGCTCCAAGATCATAAATGCCGCGAATAGCCCTTTTTTGCAAAATAAAGACCGTAAGACATAACATTATGAAAATAGCTAAAATATATTAAAAGTGCAGTAGCAACGTCGGTCAGTTGTCGTACTTTTCTAACTGCGAATGCTGAAAAAAAAATACATGTAGGTACGAAATAAAAATATTAGTTATATTATACCTACCACACAAAATTACAAATTTGAAAGTTATGTGTAATAATAAAGAATAATTATTGTTAGAATTATAATTATTTAAATTGAATTATTAATGTGTGTTTTATTTATTTTCTTAAAAGTTTCAGGTTCCAAAACAAATAAGAATACTGAGAACGAAAACAGCGTCAATATTATCATTCGAATTAACGATGAGGCGATTTCAAACAAATAATTTAAACCAGCAAACCCGATAAGTCTTGAAGATGACATGTGTGTTTCATTAATAGGGCTGACAATCGTTTTACATTAAATAAAAGAAAATTTAGGCATACTTAAATACTTATGTACCTACTACAGTTTATAATTTTACAAATCAGGGTGATATGCTAAGTAAAATCAAAAGTCATAGCTATGATCTAATGTAATCTTTAATTATCGAAAAGAATTGTTTTTCAAGATAGCTTTGCATCTCAAATATTAATTATGCACAAATCTAGCTGCCTACGTTTATTTTTAAAGATATAATCAACAACAAAAAAAGATTCTCAAAAAGCGTGTCAGCCCTATTAAAGCGAAGTTCTCAAGTAGGTAAGGTATTGCCCGTCCAGCCAGACGCCATTTTGTATTGAAATTTAACCACAATATATTACGTTTGTTTGTTAAGTTAATTGCTAAATGGAGTTCGTTGTATCAAGTATATTTTATTGTATCGTCGCTCGCGAGTCGAATAAATTCTTTGATTGTGAAAGATGCGTCTGCACCGGTCGAATGTTCGCTGCCTCCGGCCATCCTTCGGACGCGAGTTAATCTTTTTCTTTACTTATACAAATTATGTTTAGAATATATAGAAATAACAAATTTCCTATTTTAAATTGTGATTCGAGTTTATCAACATTTGTGATAAGCCGACAGGCGATAACGGAGTTGAAATTAAATAATGAAGCGAGGCATTTGATAATTACGTTTTTATTAATGAACGTAATATATCTTTTGATTTAATACACATCTGTATACAAATTGGTTAAATTAACAATTTCAAATAGAATCGATTAAAAATATTTTAATTATATTATTTTGTTTATTTATTAATTTTTATAGATTTTTAGTTATAGCGCAAATTGCCTAATAGTTTTGGTTTTAATAAGTGCTGATGGATACTTTACGTTTATTCAAATTATTTATTAAATAACTATTATTTTTCGAAAACATTTTTTTAATATACCTACACAATTAGGTCGGCAAGCAAGCGTATGGCTCACCTGATGGTGAGCGATCATCATAGCCTATAGACGCCTGCAATACCAGAAACATTGTGAAGTCGTGCCGACTCTACCCCGAATACCTACCCAGGAGTTCTGATCACCTTACTCACCACAAGAACACAACATTGCTTGAAAGTTGAAAGCAATATTATTTAGCTGTAATCTTCTGTAAGGTCGAGGTACTTCCCCAGTCAGGCTGCTTCAGATTTTGAGCAGAACATTTCCTGCTGTGCCCCACCTAAGTTAAGTTGTTATTCTGCTTATTGCTGAAAGCAACAGGCTGTAATGCATCGTAATATGATCAAAGGAAGGGGTAGTAACGACGATTGAAATAAAACACAGGTGAAATCATGAACGCCTTTCATAATCAGACGTAAAATTTTAATTTTCTTTTAAGCAATTATGTATATTATCTATAATATTAGTAACTGCTTGTCATTCTATTTTGTGAATTTCACTATAATAAGATAATATCGACTTTAAAAAAAGCAAAGGAAAATATTTCGTAATAAACATTAATTTGTTACGGTCTATAGAATAAAAAAAAACTAACTTCCTAATCACATAAAACATTTACAAATAGCATTCAAGAACTACGCCCGAGGCGCTTGTTTAATTATTTCTTAAAACCGCTTCAGGTCATTTGCATAAAACAACAATAATTTATTTATATAAGAAAATTAACCTCTTACCCCGGACTCAATTAGGATTAACCGAAAACGAGTACTAAAAGAGCTTAGGTAATGTGTTTGTCGTTTTTGTTTAGTTATGTTTATCTTAATAGGTAGGGATCCCTAGTACAAATTTTTCATCTGATTAGTATCAAGCTAATTTTCCGGGAGTAGCTTCAGTTTGATGAGACAAACAAAAAGTTCCTCTTCGAAAACTCTCGATTGTGGTAGATAATAGAGTTAGCAGGAGATAGAGCAGCAATTAGCGTAGGGCCGGGATAACGTACCACGCAATTTGTAGGACAATATTACCATCAAATTATATAAAAATTAACTAACTAAAAGAAAAAAAAAATCAGAAAAAAATCAATTTTTGATGACCTTATGAGGTCATCAAGTTGATGACCTCGTAAGGTCATCAAAAATTATTACTAACCAGCAGGAACTTTTTGTTCGTTTCATCAAAATGAAGCTACTCCCGGAAAATTAGCTTGATACTAATCAGATGAAAAATTTGTACTAGGGATCCCTACCTAAAATCTTATCATGTATAGGTAGCTCTTAAAAGTAAACTATTTTATTAATAAGTACTTTGCGTTAAGCTAACAATCGTTTGTAATAGTTTATCAATATATACGCTTTAAAATTAAGGAACATATGTAAGTATATGTATATATTTAATAATAAGAAAGTATGCAATGTATTTATTATATTTTTAAAGTAGGTAGGTACATGAAACAAAAAATTATATGTTAAGTAAAAGAATAAAGAAAAAACTGGATTCATAATCTGAACATAAATAGTATCGACTCTATATTAAACAGTATAAGAGCCATAAGCTTCACAATTTACACTAATAAAGAATGTTTTTCTATTATAAGTAGTATTATCTTTAATTGAACTCGGTACACGCGGCGACTTTGTCCGTACGTTTTGAAGTTGAAACGTAATTGGAAAGGCCCGGGGCTCGTTATTTATGAGGCAATACATCAGCCGCGGAAAACAAACAATACAATCACGATGCAAATGTACCGAATACGCTTACACCTTGTGTTGTCTTCATACCGTAACATTGTTAGACAAATTCGTTATATTACTTATAAATGATAAATGTATCAATTTATCTTTGATGTTATGAATTTGCGTTTCTGCAGAGCCACGTTCAACGATATTGTAAGTTTATATAACAGGAGAGTAGGTTATAGAGAGCCCATACCGTAGCCAGTAAAGCTTTGGGAGTTCTGGTTAAGATAGTAGAACGAAATTATTTAGTTAATAATATGAAAAGCCTATTATATATGTGCGTAATAATAAAAGTTTTGTTATTTTTTATTTAAGAGATGAGGTGGAAAATTAATCTCGTTTTAATGAACTCGGAAATTAAGTTAGAGATTTTGAAGTTAATTTTTTACTAATTGATGATTACAGGAAAACTTTAGACAAAAAAAAAACTAGATTTATAATATCATTCATTTATTATAACCACATTTTCAATTACAAGTGCATAGGAGAACCAAACATTTTACTCAAAATTTAAAAGGGATCAATGTTGTGGGCACTACTTGCTTTTACAGCTTAAATTAGGACGCTAACGTTTAATAATGAATTAAACTACAAATCATATTCGCGTTATCGATATTTACCCAGCAGCAAAATTTCTCAGTCTGTAGTGTCTGTACCTACTTGAATAAAATATACCCGTTTAATTGGGACGATTGCGACAACAAATACAAATTTACTAGAAATAACAGAATAAAAAAAAATAAAAACACACACACACATTACTATTTAACAAAGGCTACTTCAATGCATTAAGATTTTAATAGTCTTTTACTTAAATATTGGCCAAAGGATTGTCACAAGGGGTTTATTATTTATGTGCGTTTTTTTTTTGTAAGTTTGACGACAATAGCGGTAGTGAGTTAGATATTCACTCATTTTTCTAAGTAAGGTAGAGCACAGCATGAAATATCCTGCTAAAGAAAATATTTTTTTAGAAGGTTAAAGGCTAAAAAACATAACACCATAGTACAAAGAATGTGGGCAACAAACGAAAATTGCTTTTATCTCTAGTCAACTATAAATTGCATTATTATGTGTGGACATCGACAATTAAAGCAGCTGATCGGTGAACTAATTGATTATTTGTACTTACCGTTATAGTTATTAACATATTAAGTTAAATCATTCAGCAAGTTGAATTGTAATAGAAATTAACTTAAATGTCACGAGTTCACGACCCACGTATGGTAATCGCGACAATAGGAGTGCGCGAGCGACGCGACTTCATGCTGCGTGCAGCGTGCGCGTGTGCAGAACGATGAAGGTGTATGACTGTATGTTGGTATACTTATCGATTTAAGAGTGACTATAATATTATTATAAAAGGGTAATAATAAATTAAAAATAATGTACTCATTTTAATTTTTAAATGTTCAATATAAATACTATAATTTCTAATGTAAAAACCAACGATATTTATTTTTATCTACAAGCTTTTATTTAACTTGCAATGTATGTATGTATGTATGTATGTATGTATGTAACTTTAATGAATGTTTGTTCGGGTGAAATCTTGCAACTCAATTTTGAAGTTAGTTTTCATAATAAAAATATAGGAAAAAAAATGGTCTCAGCATTTGGAAGTACACAACGATAGAGACAATCACATTATTGACGTAAGGACACCATACGAATGATGTAAAATTAAAAGACCAAAAATATAAACTAAGCAATACTATGTTGGTGCTTACCTACATATGCATGTCAAAATGTTACTTTCAATATTATTTACAGATATGTCATGTCTATGTTATCGAGTAGGTAAATAGAAACAACGCGGACAAAACCACGGTCTTAAGAATCGTTCAATGATGTTTAATAAATGTGTATATTTTATTAGATTTTGTATCGTAAAATGTAGTCACAATAACTAGATACTCCACATTGTGGCAACAGCCGAGTTGTGTGTATGTCTTTTCTCTCCTACATAGCTATTGAATAAGCAATCGTTTGCATGTACAATATTGTGTACAGTAACTTAACAAATTTATAACTCGAATAATTTCTGAGTACAATAAACTTACAAAGGTGGACATACAATAAAATTGTTCGATATTTGTAATTTTAATCAAAGGATTATTGCCTTAATTTATTCTTAAGGCGTATTTTAATAAAATATTTATACCTATAAATAATTCAATATTTCAAACAAAATTCGAATAACGATGAGTTATAAATAATGTAATAAAAATAAACGTATTCCTTTTAATTGGCAGTATTATACCGAATTAATTTTATGAGAAAAACTTCAAGTATGAATACTTAAATATCGATTCAGTTTTTATTAGATGCATTAAAACTTAAATAGTATGTGTATTTTAATGTAAATAAGGTAATATATTAAAACGACCGTTAACATCTAGCAAACAATTTAGTACTCTACATTAATATTTTTCAAAAGCTAAAAGAATATTTAGGTACACCGTGTCGCTTGGTAAAACTTTTTTATACACGCTTGACTTGGAGAGTAAGCTGGTGAATGCGTGACGAAAGCGTTACGAAAGGTGTGATTAGGCAAGGCGAACGGAAGTTGAGAGGGAGATATAAGTGAAATAGAAAGAGAGAGTTATGTTTTTAAGAAGCTTTACTTTAGTTGTGAGGTCTACCGTCTACAGCAAACTCAATTTTTACCATAGAGAATTCATTAACCTTTTTAAAATACGCACGACCTGTCCAAAAGACCTTTCAACTAAATCGTTTCCGACACGTCGTTAAAAGAAAACATGCTCATTAGACAAAAGTAATTGCTATGCACCATAAAACTTTTACGCCCTCGATCAACAACCCCAAAGAGAAATAAGTAATTTTCCGCTCGATTTATCGAAATACCTACATACCCTATCAAGAATATCCACGTCACGGTGTTACGGACAAAAAAGCGAACCAGTCGATTCCACCGGCGCTCATTGTGTTTAATTAATTACTTGTAAACAAGGCCGATGATTTTCGAAAAGTAAATAATAATCGTAGAAAGCCAACCGGTATCGAAATAACAATGGCAGTCGATTCTACGCTTCTTTTTTGCCTTTGGTAATTGTGAATGAACTTATCCCGTTAAAGTAACACGGTGTTTCCTTTATGAAATTTTAATGAATTTCCAAAGTTAGATCACTTTATAAACGTTTTATGTAGTTTTTTTTCTTCATAAAAATAATGTAAAAATACTTTTGGTATCGTAAATACGTGAGTTTTGGTTATAGGTAAGTAATAACTGAAACGTCTTACTCTACAAGACTTACGCTACAAGTGAAGCGTAATTGGCACTAGTTGAAGTAGTTGACCATTAACAATGCATGTTGATACGATATTTTAGAAGAGACGATCCAACCTGTCCCATCGCCCCCGCGTGCTTTATCTTATTATACAAGATACACATTAATCAGGACTAAAAATAGCCCCGATTTTAATTTCTATTACTTAGTAAATTCTATTGTCAAATATTTTTTTATGTTGTCAATACATTTATGTACTCATAATAAACATGTTACGTTCGATACAAAAGGTATTTTTAATACAAATAGAAAGGCTGACGGCTCAGTTGATAGATCACAATGTCTAATTTCAACACAATTCGTATTCGCTTAGTAAATTATGAAACATTAGTCAGCAACGCTTAATACTTAGGTACCTAATCATAACATGGTAAATATTATAATTATGATATTATTTTATTAAATACATCTACACAAGACTTCCATTTGTTATTTAGGAATAAGAATAATAATAGGTAGGGATCCCTAGTACATTTTTTTAACCTGATGAGTAGGTACCTATCAAGCTAATTTTCCGTGAGTAGCTTCATTTTGATGAGACGAACAAAAAGTTCCTCTTCGAAAACTCTCGATTGTGGTAGATAATAGAGTTAGCAGGAGGTAGAGCAGCAGTGAGCGTAGGACCGGGATAACGTACCACGCAATTTGTAGGACAATATTACCACCAAATTATATAAATACTAGCCGACCCGTGCCCACTTCGTTGGGCGTTATAATCCATTTCACATAAGAAGGGTACGGTGAAATTTGATATGTTCCAATACACTCTCACTATTTTCAGCAAATCAGATAAATATAAATGTTTTAAAATCACCAATTAATTTCTAAGGCAAATAATAATGCTTGATTAGATTGAATTGTTGACACGGCACGTCAGAGGGCGCAGGTTCAAATCCTGCTGGGTCGAAAATTTTGATAATTTTTATCTTTTTCCTTTTATCTTGTCACTCCTGAATAGTGTAGCTTTCTGTTAGCGAAAGAATTTTCATGATCGGATCAGTATTTGCGAAGATTACCCCGTATATACAAACAAAGTTATAAACTTTACCTCTTTATAATATTAGTATAGATTAAGTAACTAAAAGAAAAAAAAATCAGCTGGTTAGTAATAATTTTTGATGACCTTACGAGGTCATCAAAAATTGTTTTTTTTTTCTTGATCTGGTGATATACTCGGAGACTGTGAAAACGAGCTGCATCTTGTGTTGGAGGCAGCGATGATAAACTAAATAAAATTTTAGTCACTGTCTTGGCAAATCTTTTGTATCGCATGTCGTCTAGTGAGTCGTCTTTATTACCGCCGTATAAAGCTACGAAAAAACGTTCGCTAACAAGAGTGAGCAAAGATGGATCGACTTTCTAACTCAGGAATAGCGCGGTACCTTTACCTTAAATTTTAGTTTCCCCATATTATAGGCTGCTGATGTTGTACCACATCCTAAGAAAGCATGAAGAAACAGCAAATTCTGTGATATAAAACAGTTAGGTATTAATAACTACGGTTGTACGGATTTAACAAATTTTTTTAAGAATGTGTGTATTTTTAAAAAAGATCATAAAACTAAGTTAAACATAATTATATTTCGTTTTGACCGGATTCTCATGAGCATTGACGAACCCGGTCAACTTTGGAGCGCTGTAACAGCGTTTTAAATGAATGATATTAAAAAAATTGTAATGAAAAAGTTTCCTCAAAAGACCATCTACAAGATTGGTCTGAGGTATTTTTTTTTGTAAAATGTATTTAAAAAAAGTTATAGAGCAAAAAAGAAAACTTATAGAAATTTTCTCACTTTTTTCCTTATAACTTCTTTAATTTTAAATTTAGGGCAAAAAATTATATGAACATATTTGTAGGCAAAATGATTTGCTACAAATTATGTATTCACGAATTTTTGTAGGACGTATAGTTTCCGAGATATCTCAATAAAAGTGTTTGCACTCCTTTCTCCAAGATGGCGGCCGGGGGACAAGGGCGGAAACCCCACAGACTTGGGGTTAAGCTTCTATTAAACACTTCTATGAACACATGTCCCAATAATAAAATTGCGTCCTCTAACAAATGCAAAGCAAATGTAACATTTCAATGGACTAATTATAAAGAAGCAAAAGTAATAAATAGCTGTACTAAACATGTAGAGAAATTACATCTGCAACTGTTGTACCTACCTATCCCAAAAAGCAAAAAAAAAAAAAATTAATTCATTTAAACAAATTCAATAAAATACTGTAGGATATGGTTATGGTAGCAGCTAGTAGAGAAATCACCTGGCGCCAAACATAATTTAGCCCACAGTAGAGGGCGTAACTCCCAACTTGCTAGTCAGCAAGCAACGATTACACGCGCTCCGCCCTGGAACATTGCACATAATACTGGATTACATGCAGATTTTTAATACGCTCCTACTTTTCTCATGTTGGTACTCTTTGAACGCTTCCGTCTTTATTGTAATTTTAATTATGTAACGCCCACTTGGTTATGAGTAACATGTGCAGGACGGTATCATGTTAAATTATATTGATTTTATTAATAGGATATGAATCTCTCTCTCTTCTCTGTTACAACAAATTCTGAAGAAATTACTTTTGTCTAAAAATTTACAGTAGAAAATTATATACCTACTCTAAAAACTCATCGACATTTTAGAAGTGTATCTTCTTTAGAATCGTTGTGATTTGAAACTTGATGAAACGAAAATGCGTCACGATAAAGAAACAAACACATACCTAAATGTATAGGAATATCAGTGGCGGATTTACAAAGTTGCCGCCAGTAGCCAGTAGGCTATTCAATTTTTGCCGCCCCTACTAACCTCTGAAACTCGATACCCTACTTATATCCTAGTACCTACAGTCAAGTAGTACAGTCGAGATATGTACGTGTACATCTAGATAAAAAAAAACCTGTGTGGTTTTATGAAACCACGGTAAAAGTGAAACTTTTTTTCGCATTAATTTAGCATTAGCATTTTTTTCGCATTTAACTAAAAAAAATTGGAATAGATAATATTCCATTAAGGGTATAATAATCGCTTTATCAATCTTCTTAACGCGCGGCCGACCGTCACGCGACATGCAACACACAGACAAGAAGTTTGAGACGATGTAATAAAAGTTTCACTTTAATTAAAAAAAAATTGGGTACGTACAAAGTACACATGTCAGAAGTAAAACTTATTTAGCAAACTAATTAAAAAAAACTAATTTAAAACGCAAAAAAACTAATTGAAAAAAAAAAACAAAAATCCAACGTCACGCGGTGTTCCCAGGCGGTCACCCATCCAAGTACTGACCCCGTGACGCGTTGCCGCGTTAGCGGTCGCTCAAATTTTACCCCTTATACGCCTAAAGAAGTTTCACTTCAAAAAATTACAAACAAAAAAACATTTAGCTGCACAGCAGGAAATGGCCTGCTTAAAACATGGTGCAGCCCGACCGGGGAAGTACCTCGACCTTACAGAAGATCACAGCTAAATAAGCATTGTTGTGTTCCTCTTGGTGAGTAAGGTGACCTGGTCTACTGGGGGAAATTTATTTATTTATATCAGTTAACTTTTATTGCACTTACAGTATAAAACCAAGGCGTACAACAAAAAAAAAACACAAATAATATTACAACAAATACACAGAAAACAAGCAAAGACATAATTACAATACGAGAATAGACCAAACAATTAACAATTTAACTTTTTAATTAACAACACATTAATTACAAAAAAAAGCTATGACCACTTTTCGATAGGCAAGTTATCATAGGCCATAAAAAATATGTCTCATCGAGTTATCAGATCGGTGAAGGTCGATGTTCCACGTCTCCTCTACTATAACTTTGTAAATATTATCCTCTCGGAAATAAGTCACCTAAGCAATCCTTATTCACAGATAGTGGCGAACATGTATTTTTTTTAAACATAACATATAGATAGAACCTGCTCCTTTTTAGTCAATAAAATTTTTGCTTATCTCCTTCAATAATTAAAGATACAATTATGTAATTTCAATCAGTGAATAAAATGGAGATGGAATAAAAATAAAAATATTGATTATCGTGATTACACTTTTATAACTTTTGTCAATTACCTAAATCATCGTTCTTTTTCGTTTTTAAAATTATAATTTACATTCACAAAAATTAACATTTATCTTCTTGTATGGTATAGGTCTATCTATTGAGCACAAAAAAAAAACAAATTATTGTACCTTAAAGTACCTACCATTTTAGAAAGTCATGGACTACATCCACGGCTCTTGATAAACTTCTTCTACCTTTATTCCCCGCCGCAATATTCCTACAGTGTACCTTATGGTACACTGTAGGAATATTGCGGCTATTCCTACAGTGTACCGTATGGTACACTGTAGGAAAATCGACGCTAAAAAACTGCCACTGTGATATAAGCCCTAGCCACAATCAGCTTCAGGTAAGGTAGAAGCCTGATAAGTTATTATAACACAGTTCAATAATTATAATAATGATAGTTAATGACTATATAATAATAATAAGTTAGGTACAAAAACTTCGTTCATTTAAGGCGGTATGCCAAGCAAATAACCTTGAGCATTCGATCCCTCTTTGCCGCACCCCACCTCTCGCGGCACATCTAGCGGCATTTGGTTACAACTTACGAATACACGTAAAAATTACAGATCTAGGGATCCGCAGACCGCACGGCATTCAATAAAAAAATATATTATTTTTTTATAAGAAATAAATGTTAATTGGTGCGTATATATTTTAGGTAATGAATTCAGTGACTACACTTACGTTCAATAAATACTAACAATGAAGTATAATTACTTAAACTTATAAATAACTAGCTGACCCGGCGAACTTCGTACCGCCTAACAGTCGATTCTTTAATTATTTTTTTTAAATACTTATTTTGCTATTCGGGATAACGGCAATTTGGGTCAGCTAGTAAGATAAAAAAAAGAAAAAAGAAAGTTGATAAGTCAATAATTACATTATGTAAAAAAAATAATTATAAATTAATATATTGACAAATATTGAGATTAATATTTATACGATACTAACGTCACTCAATTGCTATTCGGGATAACGGCAATTTGGGTCAGCTAGTAAAAAGATTAAAAAAAAGAAAAAAGAAAGTTGATAAGTCAACAATTACATTATGTAAAAACAAAAAAATATATAAATTAATATATTGACAAATATTGACATTAATATTTATACGATACTAACATCACTCAATTGCCTTTCCGGAACCCTTCCACTAACTCTTAAACTTTATTGTATGGTATTAAAGTTCAAATTGCCTTTTAAGTATTATTACGAATCTTTTGTATGGGAATATAGAAAAGTGTTGTTTTTAGACTTTTCAGGCAATTTTTTTTAATTTTTCTCACCGTAACAACCATCCTCGTACTTCAATGAATATTATAAAAAAAGAATTAGTGAAATCGGTTCAGCTGATCTCGAGATTTGCGCTTAGCAACAAATTCAGCGATTCATTTTTATATACATATATAGAGATTTTTTTTTATTTTAACGTAGGTCTAGGTAAAAAGTAAAAACCTATAGGTACATGGTCAAATTAAATTAGCTAGCAAAACTCTTTATCATGGGTGTCGTTTCTATAATTTTCAAAGGTGCTAAAACCATTGTTTAGATACCTACACAACAATAGCGTTTTTAAAAAAAACTCAATAGTTTTAAATACACACACAGCGTTTTTTCACAATAAATAACAAACAAAAAAAAAAACTAACCCAAACAAAAGTCAACAAAAAATGCTAACAATATGCTAATTGCTAATAAATTATTATTGTTTACTAGCTGTGCCCGCGAATTCGTCCGCGTGGAATTAAAAAAAAATTATTGTTCAGTTCGCAGAGATACAAAATAAAAATAAAAGTAACAGCCTATTACATCAGCTATCTGTCTGTAAAAGTCCCGTCTGAATCGGTCAAGCCGTTTCAGAGATTAGCCGGAACAAACTGACAGACATACAGACAACAATAAATTGTAAAAAATGTAATTTTGGTATATGTACCGTGTATACATGGATATGCATTTAGTAAAAGGATATTATTTTATTATTACAAACGGACACTCCACTTTTATTTATTTGTATGTATAGAGTATAGACGTATAGATTTATAATATGACGTGAGCGTGCGCTAGCCGAGACGGTGACAAACGACACAAGCTTCTCCCTCCAAACCTTGCGGCAGACTGAATTCCAATACAACCGCGCTTGAGTACAGTAGTGAATACGCCCAGATTTTAGAAAAAAATCAATAACACATCAAATTTAGGTCTTTTCGAAAAAAATTTTCATGCGAATTGTTCCTTATTAAATTGTCAATCCATTAGTGTCGGTAGCAAAATAAAATAATGTTTACTTCACGAGGAGACGCACAGTATCAGTAATTATTTCTCATTTTTGTGGTTTCGTTGTAAGGCGATTATTTAAAATGTAATCCTTTAAAAAAATTAAAAAAAAGAACCATCATGTAATCAAAATTATGTAGAAATTAAATGTGTTTGTATTAGTTTTATATTTCTTTCCAATAAAAAGTAGATAGCTTCAAAAAACTGCACAAAAAACGGCTAGCGCGGCGTTTTGCCCCCCCAGGCGCCTTAAATAAGTGTTGTTACTTTGTCAGCCGTGAAAAGAAAGTCTATTATAGTCGTTAGTGAAACAGCGTTAATTAAGATTATGATGGAAGAATAGCTAACTTGCGCACCAGTGTATTGTTTCTTCATGACAATATGCTTGGATAAAAGCTTTAATCTATAGTAACTAATTAACTATTATCCAAGAAGCTGGGTTTAAATTCGTTTAATGCATTATTCTATTGATGATTCTTTCTCAGAATCCTGTAAATATCAAAGAAGTGACTAGCTTTATTATATGTAACCATTATTTTTAAAAGAGTAACTACAGAGTTAGGTACTTGACGCTTCTTCTTTGCAGAATTTACATTCCGAATCGGCGGTATCTTCACTTTTAACTATAATTAATTATTCAACCGCTCTGGTGTAGTGGTCCGTGTGCCGTGACGGCGACTAAACACCGCTGGTTTAGATTTCGGATTCGATTACCGCTCGGGATGGAAATTGCTGTTTCTCCCCATTGTGTCTCAGAGAGTACGTTAAACAGTCGGTCCAGCTTGTTATTATCATAAACATCTGATATATATCGTTACTCATAGTAGGGTATATACCCGCCATCCTGCATTGGAGCCCGCGTGGTGGATTAAGCTCCAATCCTTCTCCTATCTGGAAAAAAGGCCTATGCCCAGCATGAAGTAATTTTTGATTATGATTGGTTGTTTCATGTAGGAAGAGAACCGGAGCTTTAATCCACAGCTCAAAATAACATGAGTACATAATTCAATCATTTAGGTAAATAAAACAAATTTCTAAAATGTATAAGTATACTTTTATTTGTATCTACATATAAACACGTGGGCACGATACGATATTGCTACATCATACTTAAACTAAGAGACCAGTGCAGTACACGAAAATTAACTATTTTACAATTTAAAAAAAAAAAAAAAACCTTCAACCATAGTCTTTGGCACATTATCTTTGAACAGGACAAAGACTCGATTTCTACTTTCAGTTCTTTTCCTACCTACTTTATACACACCAATTATAATTATTAATTTATTAATACAGAGATAAATCTTTAAACATAAGCAAATTTTTTCTTTCGTAATAAAAAATACAGAAATAAAATAATTGCCACAAACTTATTGTTTTTAAGTTTTTTAACCAACAAATATATATATTTATAACTCATAAAAAAATCAAATTACGCGTCGAGAACTCATTGATGATGAATCGACATATTTTTTTTAAATTATTTCATAAAAAAATTATTGGATGCATATAATTACGAAATGTGGTAACACCATTCGAATTCGAAAATAATTAAACTTAAATAAACATTCTTGTGATGACAAATCATTAATTATTATCAGAAGTTATATTAACTAAAAACACATTCTAAATTTATAATACAATCACAAAATAACACAAATCACATTTATATAATTTACATACGAATTGACTATATTTATAATGACGAGAATAAAAATTTATCCTAATTACATCAATATAAAATATGAGTATTAATATTTCAAATTCCCGAATCGGTGGTAGAAGATGAAGAAATATAATTTAAAAAGTGTGAATTATAAAATTATCATATACAAATATTTTAACTTTTTAAGTACTTATGTAACGTCGAAAGTAAATTGCACTCCAATTATTGCATAATTCAGTTTCTTTTAAAGAACAATAATTGTGTTTTTCTTTTTGACAGTTTTTAGTTGACAAAAACTTAGTGATGGGATCAGTTGTGAAATTATTAATAGTATATGTACATAAAATATTATACAATTACTTAATAATTTTAGTTAAGGAAACGATAATACTTTTTCATTTTTGTCTTACTTAACTATTGCAACTAACATATATGATTTCTTAGAACCATTGAAAATCGTTTAAAAATATTTTCAGAGTAAGATATAATATCTAAGATAATATCATTGATTAACTGCTTCAAGAAATCTCATTTAAACTCACTTTAGTATTTATTGACGTCATTTCGAGTACCACATACCTACTGCTTAGAATGCTAGGATCGTAAAAAATTATGAAAAAATTTCTTAACTCAAATCTGATTTTATTAGTATCAATGCATTATCAATTTTTTGATGGAATTTTTATAAAAATAACACATCATTCCCTCTTCACTCTCAAGTAAAAAGGAAAATAAATCTGATACCTATTTATATCTTGAAAACACTATTTATGGTTTATTTCATATTTTGTCATAGTCGATTGCTCAAAATATGAGTATTATATATTTATTAATCACAATTTTCAATAAAAAACTTAAACTTCAATATAATCACGTGAATATATGACACAAAGAGAAACATCTTATTGTTTTTTTTTTTAGTTGATATTGACAAATACTCTTTTCTCCTTAGTATTACAGACCAATTTAAAAATCTCATTTATAGTATGTGTAATACTTATAATGTCTATTTTGCATGTGATTTTTTTAAAGATTATTCAATACCTAATTGTTACACTACACTGCATCAAAAATGGCGTTTACTAATCGTTGAGTATATCATTAAACTCATTTGGTACATTTTAAGTGAAAATCTACTCCTATACTAAAGCTCGAGATAATTTCGATCAAGTTCAAAGCGATCGACGAGTATAAATTATTGACGAAAAAATGGCACTATTGTTCTCAATGAACCGTGTAATATCAGTCTCCTGTAAATCTTATCAAATCGATATATTTGTTAGCTATCACAAAACTTGTTCTGACACGTTTTCATTTTGACCGATTTCAGTCTTGATTGATTCATATTTACTCCTCAAAACCTAATTTGTCTTGCGCCGTATATTTAGAATAAATACAAGAGTTCTCCACTACACTTTTTTCTATTTGTACAGTTAAAGACATTGTGACTATTGCCAATAAAATAAAAATTATTTTATTCACAGCAGGACTGTAATTTACAGCTCAACTTTGTTTTCTGTGTGATTTTTATGTTTAGTCTACAAAACAAAAATATGAATTAAAGCATATCAATGGCTGTTGTGCGTTTTTCCTATCGCACAATATCAATACAGTCAGATGTTTATTTATTTATTTATTTAATTTAATGTATACGAGATTCGTAAAATTTAAGGCAACGAGATGTGATGTCTACATTAATCGACTACGTGCCTACGACTACAATGTGTAAATGTACCGAAAAACCACTACTAGTAAATTCGTGATTTATGTAAAGCACTTGATGGTTATGTAAAGTGATCCAAGTTGTTTCGAGGTGATCATTTTTTTTTTTTCTTCAAAAATATTTCATTTATTTTTCTGGTGTCATTATGGTCATTGTCAATATTATTGGTGTTTTTACCACATTAGGTACAAATTTAAATATATAATGTGCACTTTAAGAATTTATTATAATTATCAAAATTTATCGTGCAATAATGAGGGCATTCAAGTATTACGCAAACACAGAGGGGGGTGGCTCTTTGTTTTGCTTATTTTAGATGACACAGGGGCTGGGAAGGAAAATATTTATTTATTATTTCTGCATATATTAATATATTTACGTAAGCATAGGGGGGATGGGGAGGGTTTCTCTGACTTTCGCTGACAACTCTGACTGAGGTGGGGGTTAAAAATTACTAAAATTCTGCTTACGTAATACTTGAATGAACCCAAACAGAACAAAATATATTTGAACGTTAAAATTCAAATAAACCTAATTATAATAGTAAATCACATCGATCTAATAAAAGTAGCATCCTGGCGTAATAGTGTTCAACTACAATAAAAAGCATTAAAAAGATAAGATCGCTTTAACAATTCCAAATACACATTCTTTCAATAAAAATGATTTACATCAATCCCAAGAGACAAAAATCGCTACTTATGTGCGTATTATTTGAACAGTCTTAACTAATTTTGTAAGTGCGTATTATTTAATTATGAACACCTATTTTTAACAACCGCTAAATTTAAATTAAGTAATTCTAATTTCAAGTGCATTACGAAATTGTCACGGTAATTATTTAATGGACTTATATTAGGGTGTAAGTGTAAGGAATAGGCACTTTTAAAGATGGTCGCTGTTTAAGCTATAAACGAAGTTACGTGTATATTTTATTGCTAACAAATTTTCTAGAAACAAGGAATCCCATTCTTCATTACTGTAATGTTGGAAGTTTGAACTGGGTTTATTCGTTATTAAGTTATATTATATGGCGATGATACTTTCTACTAGTGGTAGAAAAGATTAAGTAACTTTTTGTTTTCATTATTAGAAAACCAATTAAATAAAACATGTTTTCGTCCCTCATTATAAATGCATATCATACTGTCGTTACGAGTATTACATGCAGTACAAAATAATTATAATATCAGCATTACACTATTGACTAGTTAATAACTTTTAGCGATTAACAACCTAGAGATAGGTAGCACGAATAAAAATCACGTCAAAACTCGACTTCCCCAACTAGTCGTAACTAGTTATGAGTCACTTTACTCGTAGACATAAAAGTTAGACACTTATAGACACATTCTAAGTCATTTCATAACATAGTCCTTCGAGCCGGATATCCGGTTAGAGAGAGTGTTGAAATAGACACGTATAGACACATTATAAGTCATTTCATAACATAATCCTTCGAGCCGGATATCCGGTTAGAGAGAGAGTGTTGAAATAGACACGCATAGACACATTCTAAGTCGTTTTATAACATAGTCCTTCGAGCCGGATATCCGGTTAGAGAGAGAGTGTTGAAAGTGGTGCGACGGCGAGTTTTTGGCGCTAGGTGGTCGGGGCGGCCGCTTGTGTCGCATGTGTCACCGGGGAGGCGTGTGTCGCTAGTGTCGTGTGTGTCGCTAGTGTGGCGGGCGTTACGTCACGCAAACACGTCTGTCGTCGGAGTAACTCGGTCACTGTGATCGCGACTTGCACGGTCCCCTTCCCCTCTAAGACGTCTGCCGCACAGCACATCAGCTTCTGGATTAGTAAAGGAATTAAATAATTTTATTATGTATACTAATGACGCCGCGTTGGCGCAGCGGTTACAGCACTGGATTGCGATTGACTGTTGCGCGGGCGGTTGCGGGTTCGATCCCCGCACACGACAACATTTGTATTGGCCATACAGATGTTTGCCGTGGTCTGGGTGTTTGTGCAGTTCTTGTGGGTCTCCCCACCGTGCCTCGGAGAGCACGTTAAGCCGTCGGTCCCGGTTGTTGTCATGTACACCTGATAGCGATCGTTACTCACAGTAGGGAATATATCCGCCAACCCGCATTGGAGCAGCGTGGTGGATTAAGCTCTGATCCTTCTCCTACATGGGGAAGAGGCCTATGCCCAACAGTGGGATATTACAGGCTGAATCGTGATTATGTATACTAATATAATAAAGCTGAAGAGTTTGTTTGTTTGTTTGTTTGAACGCGCTAATCTCAGGATCTACTGGTCCGATTTGAAAAATTATTTCAGTGTTAGATAGCCCATTTATCGAGGAAGGCTATAGGCTATATATCATCACGCTAAGACCAATAGGAGCGGAGACCACGCCGACGAAGTCGCGCGCAGTAGCTAGTCTATACTAATATTATAAAGAGGAAAGACTTCGTATTTTTGTGTGTATGTTTGTAATGAATAAACTCAAAAAAATACTGGACCGATTTTTAAAAAATTCTTTCACCATTTGAAAGCTTAGTTACCCCTATGTATCATAAGCTACTTTTTATATCATAAGCTACTATTTTTAGGGAAAATAATAGGTTCCCACGGGAAATTGTTTGCGCACACGGGTGAAAGCCGTTGAGAACAGCTTCTAGTGTAATATAAATTTACATCGTATCACTTTATAATAAAAATGGGTAACCCTTTTTGGAATTTACTCCTTACGAAACGATATAAACAACCCGAGGTATGAAAACACACGAGTGAGTGAGATCGTGTAAAACAACTGGCTTTGACGCTCAACGGAGCTGAAAGGAACGTTTTCAAGTGCTTTTAGATTTTTATGTAAGATATACAATTGTAGATATAATTATATACCAGCAGTTACTGTATCGATACGAATAGCAAACGTCCATTTATGTTTTTGTCGTACACTTTTATTATTTTAATTAATTATATTTGTACCTAATTTGATTCATTCAACATTTTATTTTTTAAGGAGTAAACTCAAATTGCGTGTTGGAGTTGACACACACACACACACATTTAGTGCTTTGTCTTTAGGATCATAGGTAAAAATAATATTATCTACTAAATAAAACACAGGTATTGCCAATGAGAAATTTATTTTAAAATCGAGATAAAACATTGTAAGTACATACAAAAGAAGTACATTTCGTAAATTCTTTAGCTGAATAAATTTCAAAACACATTCATACAATAATCAAAGGTACCATAAAACGACGAACATTTTTTATCAACTAAACTGTATAAGAAAAAAAAATCACTGGACTCACGATTAAAGGTAAACCAATCAAACAACAAAAAAATACTCTATAATTTAAATAAAAATCTTAAAATCGTAATGGAATAGCTCGGCAGACTGGTTTTAACGCCCGAGTAAAGGCAAGAATACATTAACCAATGAAACTTGAACAAGCAACCGTCCCGCGGTACTTCAAAAACTTTCACAATCAAATGATGCCATTTACAGACAATACATTTAGTAACGAAATCATTAAAACCAGTCATATACTAAACACATACCCAAGCACCACAAGCTAATAAATATATTTATGACTAAAATATATATTAATCTGTATATGATAGTATGAACTTAAGTATATAAAATGTTGTACTTGAAAATTTAAAGCTCAAAAATAATGTGAATATTTAAAAAGCTATCGAAAATATTATAGTACTGAAAGATAAATGACTAAAATATGTATAATCTGAAATGTCGTATTAAGTTAATGTAGTTATATATTTTGGTTTACCACAATTTTTACAGTATATAAGTACTTCTAGAATAGCAATATTAATATCACGTTACATATATTTTAAAAGAATATTTGTGGCAACCAAAACCTCTCAGAAAATACATTAAAATAGCACTCTCAAAAGCTAAATCATGAAACCAATACATTATTATACTATGAATACTTTAATGAAATACGTTATTGAAATAATTCAGCAAAATATATTTATCATTTTATACAACAGTTACATAATACTCGTAATATAAAAAGAAAAAATTGAATCAAAACATACAAATATTTAATAACACACAAAGACTATATATAGCCTTTTAGAATATTAAAACATCTTTGGAATGCATAAATGTTGACTCGACGACCGAAAATGTAGAACCTCATTCATCATTTGATTAAAAAATAAATGCTTAATTTATTCTTATAATAATTTTGAAAAGACAATCTAAAATTAAAACGTCAGATTACATTCCAAGTCGCAAAGTCACAAATATTTATATACTGTATATCATATTTAAAACTTTTATAAATGCAAAAGTCAATGAATTAGTTGGCAACACAAGTTAGTTGGCTTTCTTTAGGAAGATGCGTTAGTTGTTAGTAGAATATTAAAAAAAAATGTCTTTTAATAAATCTTTTATCCAATATACGAAAAAAGCCTCAAATGATAAGTCTAAATAATCACTACGCACTACTGAAAACCGTCTGCATGCTGTTACCGATTTTTTTTTAATTGAAAGAAAAAAAAGTATTGTCACACACATGCAAACGGCCTCCGAATAAATTTTAAGACTATGCGTTTGCATTAAAAATACAATAACGATATGAAGTTTCGATTAAGGCATACGTTTCTTATTTTATAAGAAATATTAAACTGGGTAGCACTACGTGTAAATTTAATTCGTATATTACAATCACGATACTAATTTTATCGTTCATAAAACTAACGCACCAATATTTTCTTGAAACATTGTACTTTCGAACTGGTTTTATTATCATTTTCACACACATACATCATTATTGCACCGCAGTAATCTGCTGTCTTTTGACTAAGACTTGCTTTTTGTCTTTGATTACATCATTTTACAAACATGACACAATATGTCAATTACGGTTTATTTCATGTTTGTGAAATTATTTCATTGAGATATTATGTACTACGTACTAGAGAAGCTATTTAAAACAAAAGTTATGAAACACTTTTGATGACAGCGGCGTTTGCCGCGCATGCGCTGTGTAAGCGAGATCGCACAGAATCGGCGCGAAAACATGGCCGCAGTAGCCGCCAGCTGCGACGCGTTGCAATTGAAAAATTATAATTAAATTAAAGATAATAATTATGTCGAAATTACTGGTGAAAAGTCACTCCTTGATTTTTACTTATGTTTCTGGAGCTGTTTGAGCAATATGTCAATGCACATGTAGGCATATTTAAAAACAAAACTTTACTCAAAGGTGTCACGTTGCAGCAAGCGCTTGAAACAGACTAAGTGAGTTAGAGCGCACGCGCTCTAACTCTTGTTACAAAGAATCAAGTCGAGGCGTCTCCTCTAGTACGTAGTACATATATCTCAATGAATTATTTACAGAATTATTCTATAGTGGCAATGAAGACATCATTAATCTTTGCCATATTTTTACAGGCCAGTACTGAGTTACATTGAAGTTAATCATAATGTTAAGAATTTCAATTCCTGTGACAGCTAATATAAAGAGAATATACTTTACTTGCATATATATTAAACATGTAAGTAGTATAAGTCCATAAGTATAGCAGCTAACGTGACAAGTAATTTGATACAATTTTGTTGAAAATTTTCGGTAAGTAAACTTCGTTGGCACCAGACACGATAATTTTAAAATTTCAATGTTTATATAAAAATAGTTTCAGGTTACAGGAAGACAGACTTACATACACAAATATTTTTACCATTTGAAACAAATAAATCGCGCACCTGCATTTATACTGTAGAATTATATAAAGAAAAACGTTTGTTTAATAAATTAATGTCTAAAGATGAAAAGTAAAATACACACCCTTAAAAATAAAATTACATATCAAACAAAAACTGAGATCTTCTTTATAAAAATCAATATAAAAAAACTCATTAATCAACACAACGAAAAATCATTCAAGTATGTACTAAAATCAATAGCTTAAACTAAACTTATATACAAGTCTACTAGAAAAAATTCGTATTTTTTAAATTAAATTAAAGACAAAAGATATGTATAAAGAATTAGAAAAAAAATATATAGAAATTTTATTACAATGTAAAAAGTTTGGCAGTTTATTTGGAGTGTAAAAGATTTATTGGAATTTTGGGACTCAAGTCTTTAATTTATTATTTCATAATAAACAATAAAATAATTATTGTTTACATGTTTTTTAAATGCTCAATCTCGTACTGAATTTCAATCACTCCGTATTTGGTCAGAGATTGGTCATCTTCACTCAGATCTAATCTTTACTAAGAAAATGACTGGTATCATCAAAATAGCTGAATTTATTAAAGTATACAATTCCTTAAATGTTTCAATACTTTCAATTTCCTTTCATCAGTCTTAACATAAGGAAAGCGGCACTTTTCTATAATTAACTGGTGAAAACATTTCAGAACAATTGTAAAAAATTGACGACAACTAAAATTCACTCTTTTTTAAAAACTTTTTTTTTAATCAAATAATTGTCTTTGCGTTTCGTCAAATTTATTAATAATACGAAAATGTCATTTTGTTTATTGTTCTTATTAATAATACTCACATAAACCAATTTCTTAAGCCAAGCAGAACACCTTTACTGGATTTCGCGTTGTGAGGAAATATATTTTTTTTTTTGAGTATATATTTTTATTATGTGAATATCTAATTTGTGAAGTTTGTATTGTAATTGTACGTGAATGTGCCGCATTCCCTTAAATAGCAGCCTCAGTTTGATTACGATCACAGTTTTACTGTTACTATAAGGCATCGTGTACACTAATCGGAAATAATGGTGTATTTCGATACATTAACAACTACCGCACATACCTTAAACATACGACAGGATCACTTCTTGCAGCGATATAGTCACGTAAGTATACAAAATATATTTTATTTGAACATAAAATAACGCTCTACAAATGAGACAATATTATATTTTGGCTTATAAGTACTCGATAAAATTGCATTTATAATATTTCTTGTGTAAGATTTTTACGGTTTATGACGTCAGTTATAAGTTTTTTAAGTAGGTAAAAATTTATTTGTTTAAACGCTGCAAAAAGTTGATTCCTATTTTTATTTTTATTTAGATCAAATACGCACGACAGCGGTGAAATCTTAAATTAGACGGCTAAGATTATCACTAAAATATTCAAAGTGGATATAATATAAGCACAATCGCAGACAGAATAAAGCCTCCGATGCAGAGACAAGTATAGAAGATTCTATTCTCTCTATCTCTCGCCGATTCGAGTTCCGTCGTTGATTGTGATTCATAATTCGTCTGTAAATCAAGATTCATCTTTTCCCTGTCGTATCTATTTACATCGACCGTCTCTTCGCTTAGTTCCATCGGAAAATCGACTTCATCCGTGTCATAAATTTCAAAATTGTCACTCTTCATCACCCCATCGCCCTTACAAAACGGCGTCACGAACTGTATCCTGTTCTTTTGATAGTACGGTCCCCTGGCTCTCAGTTCGTCGCTATAGACCGGGGAGTACTGCACGCCGGGCGGCGAATCGTTATTGTTATCGTACTGGAACTCCTCGGATTCATCGAACGTGTAATCCTGGTCGTTGTAATTGAAGTTGCTTATGTACCTGTCGTCGCTGTATCGGTGACGTCGATTGTAGTTAACTTCGATGGTGTCGAATTCGGGGCTCGCGGGTAACGGTTCGGGGGAATCGTACGAGTGCAGGGGAGAATCGTTGGGATATTGGGGGAAATTATGGGGGTGTTGGGAGAAGTCGTTTCGGAGTTGGGTTGAATCGTGGTTGTACTTGGGTGATTCGTGGGGGTGTTGGGGGAAATCGTGAGGGTGTTGGAGTGAATCGATGGGGTGTTGGGGGGAATCGTGGGGGTGTTGGGGGGAGTCGTGGGGGTGTTGGGGGGAATCGTGGTGGTGTTGGGGATGGTGGTTAGCGAGGGAGTCGCGTCTTGGGGGCGGTGGCGGGGGCGGGGGCCGCGTGTCGGGCGCGTGCGTGTGTGCCAGGAGCGCCCGCAGCGTGCGCGCGAGGGCCCGGCGGGCGCGCACGCTGGGCTCGCTCAGAATGTCATCGGGCGAGCACAGCTCCTCCTGGAACACACGCCACCCGACACTTAGTTTCACATTATATCACACGCGTTTTTTTAAATAGGCAGACATTTTAACGACCGTGTGACGTTTAAAACGGATAGCGGTTGACCGGATCGACAGAATGCGTTTGACGAATTTTTAAACTCCGAAATTGGGAACATGTTGATAAAAAATTTGAAATATAACGAATTAAACAAACTAATTCTATTAGCTAAGTTTATATAAATTATTATACTATAACTCTTGGAGAGTTTAAAGGATCCATCTAACTGATCTAATTGTATAATAAAACAATAAAAAAATGATCTACGAACATTCGAAAATTATAATACTGAAATAAAATCATGTTTTTCTTTATTTTGTTATCAAAGTATATTTGCCAAAATGACTAATTCACACAAATGTAACATTTCCAATGATTGTAGTTTCTGTATTATAAAAAAATTATACACACCTCTTCGACTCCAATTTTTCGACACGCCTCCAGGAAGTTGTCGACATTTCTTCTACATCTTGCCATTGTTAATTTAGGCTGAAAAAAAAAAACTTTAATTAAAATTTGGACACAATAATAACTTTTTTTATGACATGCTCTTTTAAAGTAATGGGGGAAAAAATCATTACACACCTACTACGTAGTATAGTTGGACTTTGCAGGACTTAGGTGATCAGATATGATAGTTTTGTACTACTCGAGTTATTAGGCCGATTTAAGAGTTGCTCTGGCCGCACGCTGACCAT
This sequence comes from Melitaea athalia, assembly GCA_905220545.2. NCBI lineage: Eukaryota > Metazoa > Arthropoda > Insecta > Lepidoptera > Nymphalidae > Melitaea > Melitaea athalia. Next base: position 5,589,452 of record HG992179.1, read on the forward strand.
CATCGTTGACATCCGAAATGTATTGAAGTTCTAGAAACTATTTCTGGACAACCTGTGGCTGAGTCTTAACTTTTCAGCGGTGTTCCTTCTCCTCCCATCTACTTCTCTGTCTTCAGAGAGCGTTCTAATGTCGTGCTGAACGAACGCCTTTGATTAATTAACGATACTGAAACCTGCGCGGGCGAGGGCACGTGCACGGAGGCGACGGCGCGCGGCCGCACGTGGTTGGCGAGGTGGCACACACAGCACCACGGTACAGGCTACCTGCGCGGGCGAGGGCACGTGCACGGAGGCGACGGCGCGCGGCCGCACGTGGTTGGCGAGGTGGCACACACAGCACCACGGTACAGGCTACCTGCGCGGGCGAGGGCACGTGCACGGAGGCGACGGCGCGCGGCCGCACGTGGTTGGCGAGGTGGCACACACAGCACCACGGTACAGGCTACCTGCGCGGGCGAGGGCACGTGCACGGAGGCGACGGCGCGCGGCCGCACGTGGTTGGCGAGGTGGCACACACAGCACCACGGTACAGGCTACCTGCGCGGGCGAGGGCACGTGCACGGAGGCGACGGCGCGCGGCCGCACGTGGTTGGCGAGGTGGCACACACAGCACCACGGTACAGGCTACCTGCGCGGGCGAGGGCACGTGCACGGAGGCGACGGCGCGCGGCCGCACGTGGTTGGCGAGGTGGCACACACAGCACCACGGTACAGGCTACCTGCGCGGGCGAGGGCACGTGCACGGAGGCGACGGCGCGCGGCCGCACGTGGTTGGCGAGGTGGCACACACAGCACCACGGTACAGGCTACCTGCGCGGGCGAGGGCACGTGCACGGAGGCGACGGCGCGCGGCCGCACGTGGTTGGCGAGGTGGCACACACAGCACCACGGTACAGGCTACCTGCGCGGGCGAGGGCACGTGCACGGAGGCGACGGCGCGCGGCCGCACGTGGTTGGCGAGGTGGCACACACAGCACCACGGTACAGGCTACCTGCGCGGGCGAGGGCACGTGCACGGAGGCGACGGCGCGCGGCCGCACGTGGTTGGCGAGGTGGCACACACAGCACCACGGTACAGGCTACCTGCGCGGGCGAGGGCACGTGCACGGAGGCGACGGCGCGCGGCCGCACGTGGTTGGCGAGGTGGCACACACAGCACCACGGTACAGGCTACCTGCGCGGGCGAGGGCACGTGCACGGAGGCGACGGCGCGCGGCCGCACGTGGTTGGCGAGGTGGCACACACAGCACCACGGTACAGGCTACCTGCGCGGGCGAGGGCACGTGCACGGAGGCGACGGCGCGCGGCCGCACGTGGTTGGCGAGGTGGCACACACAGCACCACGGTACAGGCTACCTGCGCGGGCGAGGGCACGTGCACGGAGGCGACGGCGCGCGGCCGCACGTGGTTGGCGAGGTGGCACACACAGCACCACGGTACAGGCTACCTGCGCGGGCGAGGGCACGTGCACGGAGGCGACGGCGCGCGGCCGCACGTGGTTGGCGAGGTGGCACACACAGCACCACGGTACAGGCTACCTGCGCGGGCGAGGGCACGTGCACGGAGGCGACGGCGCGCGGCCGCACGTGGTTGGCGAGGTGGCACACACAGCACCACGGTACAGGCTACCTGCGCGGGCGAGGGCACGTGCACGGAGGCGACGGCGCGCGGCCGCACGTGGTTGGCGAGGTGGCACACACAGCACCACGGTACAGGCTACCTGCGCGGGCGAGGGCACGTGCACGGAGGCGACGGCGCGCGGCCGCACGTGGTTGGCGAGGTGGCACACACAGCACCACGGTACAGGCTACCTGCGCGGGCGAGGGCACGTGCACGGAGGCGACGGCGCGCGGCCGCACGTGGTTGGCGAGGTGGCACACACAGCACCACGGTACAGGCTACCTGCGCGGGCGAGGGCACGTGCACGGAGGCGACGGCGCGCGGCCGCACGTGGTTGGCGAGGTGGCACACACAGCACCACGGTACAGGCTACCTGCGCGGGCGAGGGCACGTGCACGGAGGCGACGGCGCGCGGCCGCACGTGGTTGGCGAGGTGGCACACACAGCACCACGGTACAGGCTACCTGCGCGGGCGAGGGCACGTGCACGGAGGCGACGGCGCGCGGCCGCACGTGGTTGGCGAGGTGGCACACACAGCACCACGGTACAGGCTACCTGCGCGGGCGAGGGCACGTGCACGGAGGCGACGGCGCGCGGCCGCACGTGGTTGGCGAGGTGGCACACACAGCACCACGGTACAGGCTACCTGCGCGGGCGAGGGCACGTGCACGGAGGCGACGGCGCGCGGCCGCACGTGGTTGGCGAGGTGGCACACACAGCACCACGGTACAGGCTACCTGCGCGGGCGAGGGCACGTGCACGGAGGCGACGGCGCGCGGCCGCACGTGGTTGGCGAGGTGGCACACACAGCACCACGGTACAGGCTACCTGCGCGGGCGAGGGCACGTGCACGGAGGCGACGGCGCGCGGCCGCACGTGGTTGGCGAGGTGGCACACACAGCACCACGGTACAGGCTACCTGCGCGGGCGAGGGCACGTGCACGGAGGCGACGGCGCGCGGCCGCACGTGGTTGGCGAGGTGGCACAGCACCACGGTACAGGCTACCTGCGCGGGCGAGGGCACGTGCACGGAGGCGACGGCGCGCGGCCGCACGTGGTTGGCGAGGTGGCACACACAGCACCACGGTACAGGCTACCTGCGCGGGCGAGGGCACGTGCACGGAGGCGACGGCGCGCGGCCGCACGTGGTTGGCGAGGTGGCACACACAGCACCACGGTACAGGCTACCTGCGCGGGCGAGGGCACGTGCACGGAGGCGACGGCGCGCGGCCGCACGTGGTTGGCGAGGTGGCACACACAGCACCACGGTACAGGCTACCTGCGCGGGCGAGGGCACGTGCACGGAGGCGACGGCGCGCGGCCGCACGTGGTTGGCGAGGTGGCACACACAGCACCACGGTACAGGCTACCTGCGCGGGCGAGGGCACGTGCACGGAGGCGACGGCGCGCGGCCGCACGTGGTTGGCGAGGTGGCACAGCACCACGGTACAGGCTACCTGCGCGGGCGAGGGCACGTGCACGGAGGCGACGGCGCGCGGCCGCACGTGGTTGGCGAGGTGGCACACACAGCACCACGGTACAGGCTACCTGCGCGGGCGAGGGCACGTGCACGGAGGCGACGGCGCGCGGCCGCACGTGGTTGGCGAGGTGGCACAGCACCACGCCGTCCGCCAGCACCGGCGCCAGCTGCTCCGGCAGCGACATCTTCAGCCGTGACTCGATTATCTGATACGACACACTTGTTTAAAAATTAATATTATACTAGTGGTCGCCCAGTGGTCGAAATTCGACCTTAATTAAAAATTTCAATTAAAATAAAACCAAAAAATAATGAAAATAAAGAACCTTTTTTAAAATTTTCAATTTGACTACAGACTTTGACCATCAACAAATTAAGAGTATAATATGCGTACGTGTGTCAAATACATTGTAGTGTGTGTAATGTTCCTTTTTATTGGTTTAATATATTTTTATGCATAATTTAAAAAAAATATATTAGCATTCTGGAAATAGCTCAAAAAGTACTTGTCAGATCTCAATTAACATCTATTTAAAATGAAAATTAAATTATCGTAATGTTTTAGCAGGTGCTGCAAATAATTTAGGATCATGTTTTTTTAAATCAGAATATCGTTTCACACAACATTTTTTCTCTTATAAAGTACGATTTTAATATTTACCGTCCTCAATTGCTGCAGTAAGTCCGACTCCTCTTTCTGCTTGTCGAACTCCCTTTTCATTGTGAAACTTAGTTTATCCGGCGGCGTGTCTTTGTTCCACGCGATCTTGACCGCAGGCTTCGCTCCCGCACCTTTCAAGTACGAAACCGTTGTCGTTAACAATTTCGCATCGCCGTTCACCGTTCGCGGTATATTCGACTTAGGACTGTAACCTATCGTGTTAGTCGGTGACTTTGTGGGAGATGTCGGTTTCGAGTACGCCTCCGAACCGTTCAGTCGCGTATAATCGACGTTTCCGTTGACGGACGAGTACATTTTATTCACGTTTCGCGACGGAACGACTTTTTGGACGGGCCGTTTTGTTTCTTCGGTTTTCTCCTGGTTGCCGTTTTGGGCTTGAAACCTACGGGGGGTAGAGTGGAGGATCGGGGAGTTTGGGGCGATTGTGGATGTGTTTGGGGTGGAGTTTGAGGATAGCGATCGGTTATAGGGTGATACATTACTGTAACCGTTGATTGGGGAGTGGGGTGATTTCTGGAAGTGCACCGGACTCGGGGTTAGGGAATGGGGGTTGTCCAACTCGGGGGATGGGGAGGGTTGATCGCAGCGCGGCCGGTATACATCTTGCTGGCGCTGCTGTCTTAAAGCTTCTTTGTATTGTCTGTAAATTACAAATATTACAATTAGCAAAGTTGTAATGTATTCTGTACTGGATTTTTTTTAGTACCAACATTTCTTTGACAGTGTATCGAAGCGCGTGCAATACTTTAGTAAAAGCAGTTATAAAGCTGACGTTACAGCGGTATTAGTTCAGTTAAAAGCCTCCCACAATTTTATACAAGACCCTCTTACAAATACGTGAACGCTAAAAGAGCGATTTCAATTACGTTCCCATTCAATCCACGCAAGTGTCGATTAAGTCTGGCATTTACAACTGAAAGCTCAAACACAGCGTTGATCACATTCACATGGTAAAAACGACTGTAAAGTGCACCATAACTGACTGTACCAAATCTTACAAATCCAAAAATCGTAACTTCTATACAAATCAAGGAGCACTTTACAATCATAATAGTTAATGAAGCCATCAATACATGCGACGAGCTGACGTCACAATACATATAAAGAAATAGTGCCCATATGCCCGTGAATGTGTATGATATACCTGTATGTTTGCTGATGAGCTAATTTACTCTTATCCTCGCCATTTGAAATGTTCCCTTCAGGTGATATACGGAGGCTGAAAGGGACAACACCGGGGTTAATAATAAAAAGGGACGGAGTATGAAGGGTGATGATATGAGGACGAGCGAAAACTTTTGATTACCTCTGCATCGGCCAACGCGATAGAAAAAAAAAATATAAAAATATATATAAGCAACTATATAATAATAGAAGAAATTAATTAGTGAAGAGTTCAGAAAATGCGTTACAAATGTCCATAATATATTACTTATACACTGTTCACTCTGAAAGGCGAATAAATGTAAGTAGAGACACATGATTTCAGTATGTATTTATTTGGTTTTTATAAGTACGGAATGCCTCAATCTTGCGAGATATTGTCAACTCCTTTCCTCCTACTTTGCAAGATTAGATTCCGTGATGTTTTATACGAGAGCTCGCGAGATAGCGAGATTACAAAATATTTTTTTGTGTTATGTTACGTTTAGAAAAGTAAATATGTAGTTAATGCTAATTTGTACAGCGACTAAATATTGTGAGATAGGATTAAGGAGTATTTGTTTTAACTCGATATGAGTAAATAAATAATTTAATTTACGTAATCAGGAAAGGTGCTCGTAATTTGTTATATTGTTTCAAAAGCTTTAGCTTTAAGGAATTTTGAAACTCTGGATATAGTATCTCGCGAGATTTCGACTGCATTCATCAGTCCAGAAACTTCAATTATAATAAATAAATGGTATTTTGTAATTATTATTGCATTTAAAATATAATTGTAACTAATTTGAAAATTTTAGGTTAATTTTGTATACTTTTAATGTAGAGAGTTATTTATCTACGAATTTTGCTTTTTCAAAATCTGAAGTTTGTTACAAGTTTACTAATTCGGAGTGATATCTGTAACAGTTTTGTTAGTTAATATTTACTTCAAGTCAACGGAATAAATTTTTATTGCAACTGTATCAGACGACTTGAGAAATTAACTGTTGAGCATGGACTTTGTAACGCTAATACTACAAACTCCATATTATTGAAAACCTTGAATAAAATTGAAAATATGTGAAAAACTATATAACAATAGAAAAACAACTAATTCTAAATTTCCTTTATCACAAACTTTTCCCATACTACAAAATCCCGTGAAGTAAGTATAAAACCATGTACAGACTTGTGGACCAGTATAACGGGCCAATAAGTTTATTGTTGTAAAAAAATTATGATATCATTCGACAGGGAATGATCGATAAAATGGTTAATAGAAATAATCCCAATGTCGTTAAAAATATTTTACTATATTATAAAAACAAGTGTGCTTTAGATCACACGACTGAAGTAAAACTTACTAAACGTTACTCTCTCTCTTTCTATCTTCACTAATTTATATCTCCCTCTCAACTTCCATTCGCCTCGCCCGATCACACTTTTCGTCACGCATTAACCAGCTTACTCCCCAAGTAAAGCGTGCGTAAGGAAGTTTTACTTCAAATCGTAAACAAGAAATACTAAACACAGGAATTCATTGTGACAAATATAACTTTCTCTTATTAATTTAAGTCACGTACACTAACCGTTTAATTTATAAGACGACTTATTCGATTTTTTTTTTAAATATATATAGCAACTGAAGCCGTGCTTTACTCAAGTCGAGATTACGAATATGCCCAGTAAGCTGTAATATTGTGACCTTAACTACACATATACTGGTCCATACAATCCATACATGGTATCTATGTATATCATTTAGATTGTGTCTAGGTTGTGATATATTCTAGAACATTCGAATACGTACCCTGTGAGTATAGGCGTGAGGGGGGCGAGGGGGGTTTCGCTGGACAGCGACTGAGCTCTTGATAGTGCGGCGCCCGGTGATAGAGTTGAGGGTGTGCTGGGGGTGGACCGACCTGACCCTCCGCCTGACTCTCCACACGCTGTATAAATAATGTTTAATGCTATTTTAAGTGATCACAAGTAGGATAAATATATATGTAGCAAAACATCACGACAAATCTATATAAAGTATACAAATAAAACGAATTTCTAAAATGTTGAAATTATCTTCCAAACAATTGCATCAAATTAGATAATTCCTGTAAAAAAAGTGTTCGTTATTGTCAGGACGGGTTTATATAAAATAATATTAAATAAGATATATTCACGAAAAAATTAAAAGATATGATGAAATTCGCCGGGTCAGGTTGTTATATTATAAAATATTTTTTAATGCTAATTATATATTATTTGTAATAAAATATTTGATTTACTCTTTTAGAAATTTTCAAGTGACGAAGTTGCCATGTAAGAATATAGAAACAATATTTCGGTGAGAAATTCCAAAATTACCAGCGTCATTACTCAAATCTTTCCTCTTATCGGTAGAGTACAAATGATTGACAAATGGCTGCAGAAGTTAGCTATTATGTAATGAGTATTTCGTACACAACAAAGTCAAAATGTATGTCAGTGTCCTAAATCTGTCACGTCACTAATCGAAAGATTATATTATTATTTATGACATAACGTCCGATTATTTTTGATGAATAAATTGACAATCGCTAAGGACTGGTTTCAATGGCTCGTCTACATGTGATTTAATTTAGAGAGAATTTTATATAACCTTTATTTATACATAACTAGCAAACCCGGCGAACTCCGTTTCGCCACCAGATGGCACTGTATGTAAAAAAAGATTTTCCCGCTTTTCTGTTGAAATTTTTCCTGAATTTTCTTCGCTATAAACCTCACGGAGCCCGAGACCTTTGCAACGAATGCAAAACCGTGGAAATCGGTTCGTGCGTTCTGGAGTTATAGCGTCAGGAAGGAAAACCCGACTTATTTTTATATAGTAGATAATATAGATATTTATTTTAACAATTTTTGTACAACACACTCAATCTATAATAATTACAAAATGCTTAAAAAAATTGGTATTCAATAAATTATAGCCATAAAGTTCAGTTCCCACCCACTGATGTGTTCTTGTGGTGCGTAAGATAGCCAGAGCAGCTGGGCGGGTCGAGGGATAGGGCCAGAAACGCGCTTCCGGTATTGGTATAATCCGGGCCTGTATATTCTGAATCGGAAATACAGAGTTACCGGACTTCCGATACAGGAAAAAGTCCTAGTAGAAGCCATTGAGTGTAAGAAATTTATTTATTTATTTAGTGTAACATCACTTACCATCATTGGACCACCTCTTATCCACGCCATCAGTGCAGTACCCACTATCTACGACATGCCTCGGCTTATGCCTCAGACAGTCAATAGTCGCGTTACCAGACGTGATCTGATGTGTCCCAGTATTGGGCGAGCTGATGTACGAGGTGTGCTTCGCCGTTCGCCTGGTTTCGTCAACTCGTTTATGAGCTGGCAACGAATCCTTTACAGCCATATTCTCTAAGTATTTGAATATATGTACGCGCCCGCGCATGCATATCTGTTGATAAAAAAAATCGTATTTTTTATTTTTTTGGTTAAGTAAAGAAATATTAGGTGTAATGCGCTATTTTCGATACGTCATATGTATAAAGTGGGAACTTAATTTTGAATAAAACGATTTTATAACATGAAATATATTACCATCATAATTCAATTAAAAATATTATTGACTATTTCAATACTGCTAATTTCCAACTTATAGCGTATAAGAAAGACCCTATTTGTAAGTATCGTTAAGTATTACAACTTTACAAGACTCAGAAACGCTATACGAGTATGTAGTTTATAATTGAGAACAGCAGCTTTATTTTTAAGTAATTATATCGATACAAAGATAAGATGTTAACACAGATTATTCAAATATAATTATAACTCAATGATTTAGTTCAAAAAGGTGTTTATAATAATTTTATTTACGCCACTTTATTTCACGCAAAAAATGAGGTTTTTACTTCGCGACTTTTTATTTAATTGTATTAATTATTTTAGTTTCCGCGTTATTTAAATTGCAAGCGGTACGAAATACTTGAAAGGTTACCGACCGTCGTCGGCGAAGCAAACATTAGATAGACGTAAGTACATAAAATGTATTATTGTTGTTACTAACTAAGACATAATTTTTGTATTATATCCCACTATAGGAAAAAAAATACGCTTTAACATATTACTCAAATTACTAATTACTGTTTATTTTATTCGTTATACATATATTTTAATTTACAGAGATCACGTGGAAATGTTGAGATAAAAAGTAGCCTATGTGCTAATCTGGACCTCCAGATATCTACGTACCAAGCTTTCAGTTCAATAGTTTTTGCTTGAAGTACTTAACAAAAATCCATTCTCCTGGACTTTCAGATTTACAACATAAGTATAATATGATAGGATTGTTTATTCAACCTTCTTTACGTAACATACTTTACATTGTAATTTCTAAAAAATATAAAAATACTAAAAACTTAGAAAGTGTTGATACTCGTATAACGGGATAAAGACGTCTCCACAAATGTTTCAATATTTGCTTTTTCCTTTCACTCGGTGATAGCGTTAGTTATGCTCCTGCATAAACATATGTTTATCAAATTCCACCTGCTTCTTTTATGATAAACTCAATGTCGAGGAAGGTATAATGAAGCGTTTATTTAATTTGCCGCTTATCAATGAAGAATAATTGTGTTTGCTCGCAAACGAAAAAAAACCGACTTCAATTACATCGACAAGTAATACAACGTAATAAGACGAAAAAATAGTCAAGTAAATACGCGCTATTAAAGATTACTCAAAAAGTTGTAATCAGTTTTCGATCTAATTTAAACAAGACTACAAGACAAGTATTAGCTTTCGATTAAAGTAAGAATCATCGAAATCGGTAAACCGAGTAAAAAGTTATGCGGTATAATATAACGTAGGTCGACGAAATAGTAGTCACGTAAATACGCATTATTAGATATAACTCTAAAAGTACTTGTCAGATCTCAATTAAATTAAAATGGGACCACATGACACGCAACACCTTTCAATTAAAACAAAACTGATCGAAATCGGTCCACCCAGTCAAAAGTTCTGAGCTAACATACATTAAAAAAAAACATACGTGTCGAATTGAGAACCTCCTCCTTTTTTGGAAGTCGGTTAAAAAAATAATACAATGAACTCTTGTTTCTGGGACTTAAATAAACATTTGCGTATTCTTTTATCGATTAAATTATTTCTTTACAAATTAAAATACCAAATGTGAATTCTTTCTAGGTATGTAGTTAATTTCTAGACAAATTTTTAATAAATACAAATAAATATCTTTAACATACACATACGGTTGACTTCGTGATACCTATAGCTACATTTTTTTCATAAATGCACATATAAATAATAAAGATTCGAGGTGGGAATCACTCCCACGACCATTGCAGCAGAACGCAGGATTACTGCAAACAGCGATACCGGTCCAGACAAGTTAAAATTAATTCAGTTCAGTTAATGGAATTGTTCTATCAGTCGGCTGCTACCTATAACGAGAGCATTAAGTTGCTTATCTTAAGTACAGACAACCGTATTTGTACGTTAAATGATTTAAAAAAAAAGTGCGTGCGTATAAAGTACCTACACATGTCGAAAGTGAAACTTTTGTGACGCCTGTACCGGACGAAGTAGGCAAAACGTCGCCGTTTCATGAAAACGCGTTGCCGTTTCATCCGTAAAAATTTTACCCTAAAGAAGTTTCACTTTAAAAATATATGTGTATACTTACTGTAGTGGGAGGGGAGACGAGAGGATTGTTGTCCAAATTCAAAGTAATTAAAGTGTTCATATTGCGAAGCTCTAATGGAAGCGAGGATATACAATTACAGCTGACGTCCAAGTGTTCGAGTCGGAGGTATGTGATCTCTGAAAACAGGACAATTATTTATTTAACACAGAAATATCTTCGCGGATTGTCGTTCTATTATTAAGAGAGCTGGTAACGTTCCTGCATTAATCTGATTTAGAATCGAGTCCCCATGCAAGACAGATGACCGGCTATTTATTTATTTAGTAAACTTTGAAAGTACATGAAACAAATGACAATTTAAAAAAAAAACAGAGAGAAATTAACTGTAGTAAGTACTTATACCTGAATGGTTTATTATTTTCCCGAATAATAAAAATAAATTAAATTTAAAATATTTTTAGCGTCAATCTCATGTAAGGGCGGTTCCAGGTAAATCTCACTAAATCTCACCTAAGGGAGGGGGGGGTCTAAACTGATCGAAAAATAGCTCATGTAGGTAATTAATGGATGCCCCCATTATAGGATATCCCATAAATTTGGGACATTTCGTTGTTCCTTTTTTTTAGTTTTATCCAGTTGTTTGAATGCAAATGCTAAAGTTTCCTCTGTCCAGTAATAGTCATAATAATGATTGGATTTGATTACTAATTAAGTAGATTCAATGACATCATTGTATTAGATTACCAAAACTGTGTAAATTATCCATAATGGTATTAAGGTTCACCCTATTTTTTTGGGACACGACTTTAAAAGTAAATGGTGCTCCCGTTTCACTAATCACTTAGGTACACATACAGGGCGTTCAACTCCTTACTAAGTTCCTTCAAATGGCGGGTTCTGTAGGTGTAATTTAAATAGATCACGTAACACGTGAAATAAAAAGACTTCTAGCCACTTTTTAAATATTCCTTTATCTTAATATACGAGTTGCTTTGGCAAGGTACTTCTGCTTAACCGTCCAATGAGCGCGTAAGCACGGCTATAATTTTCAATAAATAACCTTCTACGAGGACTTCTTTCATTATTCAGTTGTATTCGTCGGTTAGTAATAATTTTCCTTTTAAAGGCATGTTTACGTGCTCTCGAAAGGTATCATGCAGAACGAGTCTATCAAAGTAGCTCGTTTATTTAAAAAGGGCTAGAAATTTCTTATCCATGCGGTACGAGTCTATTACACCTACCGAATAACCCATCTAAAGGAAGGTAGTTAGGAGTCGAACATTCTGTACAGTATAAAATTCTACATATCGTATAATAGGTACCTAATTTATTCGAAATTAGTTAAAAATAGCTTTGCATCAAACAATACGCCATGTGCACCTGCTTTTAAAATTTAAAACCTAATGTTGGTAATGTACTTCAATATTTCATATATGAACGTAGTATCTTCGGGATGAAAACGGACATACCACAAGAATAAGTCATCGACTTGAAACAATCTTATACTCTAAGACGACCCGCAATGGAACGAACGAACTATTTCGATAATATTAAATTTGTAATTTGAACTTTTTATTCTCTGAAATAAATTATAATAAAATCTATACTAATGTTGTAAATCTGACGAGTTTGTTTGTTTGTTTAAACGCGCAAATCTCAGAAACTACTGGTTCGAATTGAAAAATTATTTTTGTGATGTGTATTATGTGATGGATAATCCATTTACCTAGGAGGGCTATTATAATGCTACTTCTATAAGTAGCATTATAATTTATAATAGCTATGTATAATATTTTAGTAAGTTTTTCTCCAAATTACCGCAATTACAATTACATTTGGTAAATTACTATTATACTAATAACATTTAATGCTTTTGAGGTAAAACATGTTTCACACATGTTTATGTAAATTACAAAAAAAAAAACATTTCAATGTGGGATTTCCCTTCGCATAAAGTAGGTACACATAATTCTAAGAAAAAATTACGTCTACTACCACTTTATGGTGGCTGACTAAGCAAAAAGGTGCGTTGAAATTTTAAAGTAACTCGAAAAAGTAACCAGTAAACTTTTCAAATATTAAAATAAACAAGTTTACTGGTTACTTTTTCGGTTAAACATTTCAGTCGTTGCGTTTTTATGATTTATGTACCCATAAGAGAAATTTTAAATTGTATATTAAATATGCACATATACACTTCTGTTATAAAACTAAAACTACTTTCAAGCTATAATAGCGTTTGCTCCATTAAATTATTACTGCCTCAAAATGTAATAAATCCATACCGTATATTTGCATAATACGGAAGTTATGTAATAACATTTGTTTTCAAATATAGCACGGATGATTTCGGCAATGTCAGATATTTGTTTAAGTGGACCACTAAAGGATGTCAGAGATGGCCTTGCGGGACACGTGGCTTTTGACCAATCAGTGTAATTGATGCTAAATTGTTATAAAACCTAAGAAAAAATTGTCCCAGATTTTTTCACTGCATTATTTTCCAAAATCAGAGTCGATGAATCGTTCTGTACTCAATAATAAATTATATACTGTAATAGCTAAAATTAATTAATGTTATAAATAAGCAAGAACGCAAGACTTCATACTCTTTTTATTATATTCCTGTTACGACGAACGTCTTACAAAAAAGAAATTGATACCGATTCGACACACACGAAGCGTTTATGCGATTTAAATTGAAAAATAAACAAAAACTAAACTAATCTTACAAAACGCTAATAGCGTAGTCTATTAATAAATGATTTAACATTAAAATTCGAATCACGAACCTATTTTAAATTCTATTTTGTTAATACCACGACAAAATAAAAATAAAGTTACTTTGACTCATTTATTTCCTTGACGTCTCTTAATTGGACGTTTTAGAATATTTACGCAATTTATCAAATCCGTGAAGCCGTTTATGTTGCCCTGGCATTTATTTCAAGAGATTTTATGAAAATTGCATTGCACTGAAAATATATTCATTACCTTCAGGAAATGGCTTCGAAGTTTACGGCGATAAAACTAAGAAAACAACTTGAATGACGTTAAACAAATTTTATATTTGTTATTTCTTAGTTGGCGTTAGATAAAAGTTAACTACATCACTATTGTCATCTATATAATTTCAAATGAATCAAAAGTTTTTATTACTTATTGCCATCAATTAAACTGCGTGCTTTTATAGCGTATCAAACAATAATTTGGTACCCAATTAGATAAGTAGGTGACTGGAGTGATAAAATATATTTCGAATTCTTCTTCATTTTGAGTGAAAAAAAGTTAAACGGACTCAAATAGTAATTAAGCGAAAATATTATCATTATAATTTATAGAGATCTTAATATTGACAAAACCTTTTTAATACTTTTTGCTTGGTACTACGAGGAGATAAATTAATCAAAGTTTAAATCAGTACTAAGGTCATACCAATTTAAACTCCATTGTTGACAACGCAGTGTTGGAGGCATGAAATTTTTAACAAGGCAAGTCCGATTAACAAATTTTAAAATACTTCCTGTCGTCGTTTTTTTTTTTTTTGTCAACACTATTCTTTACAGGTTAATAATAAATAGTTAAAGTCATATGAAACTTACGTAAAGGCAGCAACCCTAGCTGGTTATTACTGAGGTCTAAACATCGAAGACCAGCACAGTCTCCCAAGGTCATTGGAACTTGTGTCAGCCTATTGTTTGATGCGTCCAGCTCAGCTAAGGATGCCATTTTACCGATCTCTTTCGGCAGACTTGTTAGTAGGTTGTCTGGTAAAAGAAGAACTTGCAACGGCATCATGCATACTTCACGCGGCAGTTCTGTTAGCTGGTTTGAACTGTGAACAAACAAAATAGCTATTTAAAACAATCGTTTGATTTAAATCGGGTTCAGAATATTCAACATCTATTGAATATATTTATCATTTTCATAAAATTATATAAAAAAAAACTTAGTTTATATAAGTCACCTACTTAAGGATTCGTGACAATGACAATATGCTACAGTAAATGTATTTATTTTATTTAAGTATATATAGACTATAAATAGCAATTATCGACAACGAAAATGACGCAACACAATTAAATTTAAAAATCATACTTGCTAAGCCATATACGAGTATTACCATTGTTTGAATTTAAATAAATCAATTCCAATATTACTAGTCGACCCCGCAAACGTTGTTTTGCCATATATGTTATTAGCAGCCGCAACCCCCTCTTGTGGGTGGAATTTCGTAAAATCCGTTCTTAGCTGACCTCTACTCGGCGAAAGGAATATTCCTACCAAATTTCAAGTCTCTACGCCTTATGGTTCCAGAGATATCGTGATGAGTCAATATATGGGTGGAAATCTCTTTTATATATATATATAGATTATGTATTCATATTCATAAGATATTAATTATTAAAAAAATCTTTGAGCAAATTTCCATGCACAAAAACTCTTAAAACAAAGTCCAAGTAAACTTATGTTTTGTGATGTGTTGAAAGCGTGTGTGAATGCACCGATCAATCCGAACACACTATTTTTAATCTAAGAACCTACTTTACCGTATGCTTGCGTGTAATAACACGTCTTCAAACATAAATCGCTTCACGCCTAACCTAATAGTTTGGTCGCTGCTAAAAATATCGTGTAAATATTAACGCTTTAGGAAGTTTTCAATTTCATACACACAAAATTTACATATAATTTCGACTTATACGGTATGTTTATAAAATATACAGTAACATGAGCAGTAAAGATTAAAAAGCGTTGCAGACCAGGTCATAATTGGCTTGATGTCAAAAAATAGGTCACGTTAACTGTTTACTAAAAAATGTAACTGAGGTAGGGCACAGCAGGAAATTTCCTGCTCAAAATATGGAGCAGCCCGACTGGCGTAGTACCTCGACCTTACAGAAGACCACAGCTAAATAATACTGTTTTCAAGCAGTATTGTGTTCCTGTTGGTGAGTAAGGTGACCAGAGCTCCTGGGGGGGATTGGGGATAGGGTCGGCAACGCGCTTGCGATGCTTCTGGTGTTGCAGGCGTCTATAGGCTACGGTCTTACCATCAGGTGAGCCGTATGCTTGTTTGCCGTACTCGTAACATAAAAAAAAAATAAAAAAAAAATGCCATAATATATCCTTTAATTTTATCGTTTACTTTATAAACGTATAAAATAGTAGGTAAAGAGAGAAATGTTATTTTTTAAAATTGAGATTATACGTGTTCGTCTAGTAGGTATTATAATACGCAAATTTGTTAACGTGCCGTAAAAATGTGTTTTCGCCGGTTAAATGTTACGAAAACATAAAAAAACTTTCACATTTGATGCATCACAGCCACGTTAATGTTATTGATAACTAGAGCAGAATAAAAATTTTCTCCCATTGTGATGATTACAATCAGGGTATGTATATTTATCGCCACGAATAGATTAGCAATAAAATCTTTTAGAGCAATTTCAATAAAATCAGACCACAATATCCTAAATAATTGTGTTTGCTCGCAAACGAAAAAAAACCGACTTCAATTACATCGACAAGTAATACAACGTAATAAGACGAAAAAATAGTCAAGTAAATACGCGCTATTAAAGATTACTCAAAAAGTTTGTCATCAGTTTTCGATCTAATTTAAACAAGACTACAAGACAAGTATTAGCTTTCGATTAAAGTAAGAATCATCGAAATCGGTACACCGAGTAAAAAGTTATGCGGTATAATATAACGTAGGTCGACGAAAAAGTAGTCAAGTAAATACGCATTATTAGATATAACTCTAAAAGTACTTGTCAGATCTCAATTAAATTAAAATGGGACCACATGACACGCAACACCTTTCAATTAAAACAAAATTGATCGAAATCGGTCCACCCAGTCAAAAGTTCTGAGCTAAAATACATTAAAAAAAAAACTGATTCTCCTATTTGCCCGACCGACCGACCGATTCAGCCTGTAATATCCCACTGTTGGGCATAGGCCCCATGTAGGAGAAGGATCGGAGCTTAATCCACCACGCTGCTCCAATGCGGGTTGGTGGAGATAACCTATTTGCCTATTTTGCCTAAAAATTTAAAGCAACATAAACAAAATTTACTGATTAAAAGTATCAATTAAACATGTCAACCTCCCATAACAATGAATATGTGCAACCAGTGTATCAAATAGATGGCGTTTATAGACCAAATACGATTCAAAACAATCAGAAACAACTACGTTCGTTACAACTTCCATTTGATTGAGCACAAAACCACCAAAGAGATTAGGTGACAAACCTGTCGCATAGTATTGTGTATTTGATTGTATCAAATACCGTGATATAATGTAATTAATATCTTGAATTTGCTGCGGATTGCAAATCGTAACGAGACTCGTTTCGCACTTATGTACATATACGAATATTTTTTGTTTCCTTGGAGACCATACCTCGTCTAGACGCCTAGACGTAGACGTGCTTTGAAACTGGATTCAACTACGGTAGGCCCGGATTAATAATAGACGGGGTCGACGGACGGTACATTCAAAGAAACTGATATCAGAAACGTCACAGGCCCTCATTTATTTTGGTACCACAGACAAGCCAGTCGGAATGCCATCAGTGGGAAACGCAGTAATCTCCGTTTTCAATGGTGCACTAAAATGCGCATTTTTATCAGTTTACTGTCATCTGACACTATTTGCATGGAGCCGCGGCGAAAAATAAAAAAAAGCAACCGTGTTGACGCATTCATGGTAATTGGTAACTTTATTTCAGTTATGGTCTAAGATCCGGAATATAACAAAATCTTCCCTCATCTGTTAATTAGATGAAACAATTTTTTATAGGCTGATTTCAATATTGTGAATTTATAAAAACAACCTCTGCCACCATAAGCCTGCTGCAAATAATAATACTTTAAAAATTTTTTTTTTCTTCTAAAAAATCTTTTCCCTCTCATGTTAATTACATGTAGTAAGCTAAAACGGTCAATATTTTACATTATATACCTGACTATAGTAGGCACCCATCTCTATGATTGCTATACTTACCTGCAGCCAGGTTACTGCTGACTAAGGTTACTGACCTGGCTGCAGGTAAGTGTAGAAATCATAGAGATGGCTGCCTACTACAGGTGGCAGAGGTTGTTTTTATAAATTCACAATATTGAAATAAGCCTATAAAAAATTGTTTCATCTAATTAACAGATGAGGGAAGATTTAGCTTCTCGGACCTTAGACCATTATATGTAACAGAAAACATTGGTGTTTATTTAATTTACAGTCAGACTGTAGTGTAGCAATTTTAGTTTTTTATTCATTTTAATAACAATCTCGGGGTACACAGAACGTTAGCATAAAGCGTGCTGCTTACCATAATATTTAGAAACGAATATTTTTAGGTATAATTATTTACGTTTTTACCGTGGTGTAACCCCATTTAACAACATTGTTTATAAAAAGACCTGCCCAATAACAAACACTTCAGGATTTTACTTTTTTTTAATTAAATTTCCGGAACAAGAAACAAATGTTTTTACGTCGACATTAAGTACTTGACATTTTGTCATTATTATCTATATCAGAATGCCCTTCCAATTAACTTAACCCTATGGGTAAATGAACAATTTTCTGTAAAATTAGGATGAATTTGGTTATATGATTTACAACATGCAGGCTATTAGATATTTTCTTTTCAAGTTATACAGTGATTTGTAAGTATAACTTCGTCCAGGGATCTTGGACTAACATTTACTCATTTTCAACATCACATCTTAATGCAATACCGATATTTCTCACAAGGCGGCCAATAAACGACCGTTATCACGAACCGTAAAAGGCTAACAATGGAGTTTCACCAGATTCTGAAGACGAACGGTATGGACGCTTGAAGTGTAAATACGCTTTCTACATGCAAGAAACCAGTTAAATTTCGAAGATGGTTGACTTTGTTTCATTACTATCAGATCATCGATTGTTACGTAAAAAGGTTTTTTATTCGCATGACAATGGGTTGTACCATTATGATAGCAAAATTGTATTGTCTGTATTCACTATTTATCAATTTATATACGATTCAATTGTTTTAGAACATTCTCGATTTTATATTGTCAATTTAAAGTGAAAAGGTATTCTTTCTCTTGTTTATTTCATAGCTTTTTTGCGTTTTTTAGTTTACTTAACTGTTTCAAATACAGTTGTATATAGCCAATTACATATGATTGCAGCTAGGTGTTATTAGGTATGTACTTTACAATCACACTGTTTCCTATCTCGTTATATAACACCAGTCATCTGTGTGCAATTGAGTTTCAAAACCTGTACTTCTCTCGAGAACAAGTATAAGTACTAACAGGTACAATAAATTGTTAATTTATTGAATAATTTAAACATTTTATATGATAGTTTAGAACTGCATTTTCCTTTTTTAGTCTAATATAATTCATTTGAACTGAGGTAGGGCACAGCAGGAAATTTCCTGCTCAAAATATAGAGCAGCCCGACTGGGGTAGTACCTCGACCTTACAGAAGACCACAGCTAAATAATACTGTTTTCAAGCAGTATTGTGTTCCTGTTGGTGAGTAAGGTGACCAGAGCTCCTGGGGGGGGATTGGGGATAGGGTCGGCAACGCGCTTTCGATGCTTCTGGTGTTGCAGGCGTCTATAGGCTGCGGTCTTGCCATCGGGTGAGCCGTACGCTTGTTTGCCGACCTAGTTACATAAAAAAAAAAAAATTGATTGAATTGATTTGAAAAAAAAAATAATAATTTTTTTTTCAAATCTGACAAGCAGCAACAAAAGGTGCATAAGTAGTAAGTCATAGGACGAGTCGGAAATATTAATTTATATTATATTTTAACTATAAAATATAATTTATAATTTATATTTATAATACTATACCATTATAGAGATGCGATACCTTCAACACGATAGGTATTATATTAACGATTAATAACTTTATTTGAATATTCTTATTTATAAATTATGTAGAGATTTTCTCACGGTTTTATAAAAAAAAAATACATCAGCGCGAAGCAAGATTCCTGTATAAATACACAGATAAGTAATAGTTCTCGCTCGGTAGACCGGAACTAGATCGTAAGAAGGTTTTAGCAAGCCAATACATAAATAGTATAATTACGTACACCTGATCTAAGGATCAGGTGTACGTAATTATACTATTTGTACATGCATTTGCATGTACGAGTATCATAACAAAATACGCCATACATTCTACCGGTACTCAATTAATCACTCAGGATGACTAAACAAATACTATGTAGGTATCCTTACGTTTATCACGTTTCAAAAGGTATTCTTAATCCTACTTTTTTTTTTGAGAAATTGACAACTATAAGACAGCTTTCCGCTCGTGGCTTCGCCTGCCTGTATTTACTCGATTTTGGGCCCAGTTTTTTTCTCCCGTTAAAATATAGCCTATGTATTCGGTGACAACGTAGCAGTTACCTAGTAAAAGGATTAGTAAAAGGATCATTAAAACATATAAAAATACAAGTCTTTCTTCTTTTTAATAATAGTTTAGATGTACACATTAACATTTTTAAATACTCTTTACAAAACACAACTTGTTAAATTATTTGTCAAGTTAAATTAATGTTAATTATATTAGTTACGTCGTGAGACAGACCAATACAATTCTGGGAATAATCCTAAAATTTGGTAATCACTAATATTTGATTCTTCAAATGTACAATAGCTAAGTAGTATCGAGCGTGAAATTATAATTTCACGGATATTTTAACTACAGACACGTTTTTAATTTTTACTTCATTGTTAAAAGTAAAAGAAAACCTTTTAATAATTCATTTTTTAATAAATACGGGTTTTTTTCAACAGAATTGTACCTATTTATAACGAAAATTGCAGTTTCCAATTCCATTTTGACTAATTTAAATTATTAAAACGATAATGGTTCTCAATTTAACGGCCCTTTAACGTGTAAATCAAATAGTGCTTGTTAATTTTTTATTGCAGAGGACATTTCTTTACCCGTAGACTACACACAATAAATTATACAAGTAAAATTTTAAACTTACGTCTGGTTACATGACAATGCCTACGCAAAAAGAATAAAAATTATTTCGCAACATAAGTAGCAGGGGTTGCACCCCGAAGTGAAAACAGCCCCTGTTTATAAATTATGATTTGATATTTTAATTGAGACTCTGTGCTTGTTTCGTGGCATTGTTTTCGTTTAATTGCTTTAACTTTTAAAGTTGTTGTATTGTTTTTGACACTTTAACTTAGTAGTCAAAGAAAGCTAAAAATGTTTCTTTTTTTATTACGCTTTTACCAACTATATGAACTAATTTATATTTGTATTAGAACAATGCGTTTTTTCAAATTACACTGCGATTATTACGTTCTTTGCCAGCCAGTTCTTCTCAGGTCAGAGGCTTCTTCTTTCCGAACTGGTAGTAGACTCATGACGTTCAGTAAGAAATTGTAATAATTTTATGCTGAATAAAATATTTTGAATTTGAATTTAAGCATTTAAGATACTAAAAATATTGTTAGTTTCCTTACACAATCCTTAATAATTTATTACTATTTCGTGTTCATATTTTCAGATTTTTACCTTACGAAAAGTTATTCAAATGTCATTATGTAGAGTAGAAAAATCGCACATAGATTGTGTCCCCTCTAGGACAGTTGGTGTTAGGGACGGATGGATCAAGGTCGTAGTTGTTATCGATCAGACCAAATCTAGTACGAGGGGTGCCATAACTCGAGAAACAGTGTTAGCGGGGAAAGGATCACATGTTCTGCAAATTTTAATTAACGTTATTGCCCCTATACGAGGACAAACTTGTATTGATCCAGTTCTATACGTACCTAATACGCAAAAACAATTTAATGACAGATTAAAGATTCATTCATTTTAGCGAATTGCTTTCAATAACTCTCGGATGGACTCGTTAATTAAATCACGAGGTTCACAATTTTATTTTATTTCGTTCAATAAGAACCTCGATGATGGAGCTCAGCTCAGGTGAAAATCCGGATATATTTTTCATCGATATGAAACCTAGCTATCTATCTTTCGATCTCGTAATCCCCTATGTTGGAAATTTCATCAAAATCAAATCAAATATATCATATATACATATTTCTCGATTAATATGACGAAACAGATGAAAGTTTGATATTACTTTAAAGTTAAATGCTTTTTAACTAATAAATTATAAAGACAACATTTTTCCACTAAAACGGCGACAAATATACTTACTTGGCGATTACATTTTAGACATCCACCCACCCGCAGTGGAGCAGCGTGGTGGATTAAGCTCCAATCCTTCTCCTACATGGAGAATGTGGCCTATACCCAACAGTGGGATGTTACAGACAGAATGAGACATTTTACACAAACATCTGGCGCAGTGTCGCGACACCACGCAGTTTTATTTAAATTATCTTTAAAAAAAAAACTATCACCGAATAGATATGGTCTATACAATTTGACAGTTACGCAAGTACTATTACAATACTTTTGGCACGTGTTTCAATTTCGTTGAATTCTGTACTATGGCGTCATGGATGATGCGTTTGCGACAATGCTCGCGCGCATGAGCTACGACTGCGATAGACCGACATTTCGTAACAGTGTTTTGGTGATTTTATGCGGTTTTTGGGTGCATTTATTATATTATTAGGAACACTATTAATTATACTTACTTAGCTATAGATATATAGGGGGTAGTTTAGATCAGCCATAACTTGAAAAATATCGTAAACAATTGCTCAGTTATAATATATAGTTCACTGTAACTTTCTTTTTCTTTTATTTTACAACTTATCACGGATTGCGAAAACCAAGTACATACTAGGTAGTATCTTAAGAAACAAATAAGTATGTTGACGTTAACTAGCGGTGCATTGTTTTTCTTCTGAGTATAACGGTATGCCGCTTACTTTGAAATTGATTGAAACAAATTGGTGATATTATTTTGGAGAAAAGTGAACATTAGTTTTGTTTTCAATAACCATCACACTTATTCTTAAGTCTCTTCGTGATAACTTCTCATTAAAACAACAATAAAATTACATAAAACAGCGTACAGCAGAAAACGTTACTTTTTATTCCTTAACTAGCTTCTGCGCGCGACTTCGTCGGCGTGGACTCCGCTCCTATGTGACTTAGCGTGATGATATATAGCCTATAGCCTTCCTCGATAAATGGGCTATCTAACACTGAAAGAATTTTTCAAATCGGACCAGTAGATCCTGAGATTAGCGCGTTCAAACAAACAAACAAACAAACAAACAATCAAACAAACAAACTCTTCAGCTTTATTATATTAGTATAGATAATAAGAACAAGTAAAATAATTATACTTCCTTCATTATCAAGTAATCTCTACGAGGAATAGATTGTTATAGCACCTCAAACAAACCGAGTTGCGTCATATATGTAGGTTCGGTTAAAGGAAGTAACGGCTTTATAAACTGTTAATACGTGCTAAAGCATGTATGAGTACTACACCGTACAAAAATAGGTAGCATTCTTGTATGTTACTGGTACGCTACTTATATTTAACATCTTCATACTTATTATTTCCAAATACTTATAAAATTAATTAGTTCCTGATAAGGTAGTCGGTTTTTATGTCCTATATCCTGCTCCAAAGTTTATGTAAGAGAAAATTTACCATTTTGGTATGTATGAAAAGAGTACCCATTACTTTCGATTACTTTGCTGACATAAAAGTTACTGTCAATAAATGGTTATCAGAATGACACAAATAAAATGATAATTAAGAAATAAAACAAACAGACCTACTTATATGCCGCATTTATTTGAAGTATATATTTACATATATTTAAAATATACAAATATAGTCGAATAGAGAACCTCCTCCATTTTTTCAAGTGGGTTAAAAATAAGTAAAGCCGAAAGTCTAGTTTTGTTTAAATTTTTAAGCATGTAACAAAGAAACAATACACTTTTTTTCGAATTAATATTCAATACTTACTATTCGATTATGTATAGTAAATTTTTTTGCAATTGTGGACCTACTTGGAAATGTAGAGTAATTTTAAGGTTTTTAATTAATTGTTAACTTATAGAAAAACAGTTAGGACGTAAAAATAAATTGTGAGCGGTTAAAGGCTCTTAGTTCCCAAACAAAGCACTTATACATAAAACACAATTTAATTTAGCGAATGGACCGATCAACGATCCGCCCTTTGAACATTGGCTCCGACAATTTTGCCAAGCGCACTTCAACAATTCAATTGCATGCCGGCACTTAATGAACAGTCAGCTGTCTATTGTACCTAATGTTTGAGATCAACATTTGAATACGACGTATATCTAAATTTTTTATTCACTTAAGTATGCTTAACGAAACCAGAAATAATTGCTCAAAAAATATACCTTAGGTGCTTTAAAATCAAAGTTTAAATTACGTTTTTAATAAGACTTGAAATATCAAACGTTTTAGAAAAAAAAGCATGGGAATATGGGTTCTCTAAAGCATGGGAAGGTAGGAATGTGTTAGTATTTTCCATGTTACAAAAATAACAATTTAAACTCAGCTTTTAGAGATAATTGGTAAGAAATCAGGTGTGAATATTTTTATTTAAAAAGTAATTCCTCACATTATTAAACAAATAAAGATACGTATCACTTGATATAATCAATTGATATTTGAAAAACTTTTATTAATCAATACCGGAGAAACAATGTTAACGATACGATAACATCTGAGATTAAAAACAAATTATCTTTCTTCATTCATATATGTAATTAAACAAATATATTATACAAACAGCTCTCATCTCATACCAATAAAACATACTTATACTTTTATATAAATTCTAAATTTTCTAAAGTAAACAAACTTGACCATTCATATCAGAATTTCACTAAATTATCTAATAAATTTTCACGTGTAACCTTTCAACTATAAAAAAAAACCCGTGCTAAATAAAACTATACCAAGTCTATGGTAGCACCATTCATTCTACATATAACACGGGACCGTGACATCTCGGTCGTTCACCCCGCCCACTGATCTTTATACCGACCTACAAAACGGTCCTCTATCACAATACACTCTTTTTGTTACAGGAATAAAGGTGACAGTGACAGCTCTAACGATAAAACAATGTCTCCGCTGTTATAGCAACTTAGATTTTACGACTTGAGCCGGAAGTATACGTCTAATAAAAGTGTCATGGTAAGGCTAGTATTTCAATAATGATTAGATTTTAGTTGGTTAGGACTATAGACTACTCCTGGCGTTAACAAAAAACTGACTCATCGTTGTAATTTAAGTAAGCCACACCCCTTGGTCAATTATGTCGTTCTAAATTAGTACGATATATTTAACGATAATATAACATAATAGATTATGCTTCTGCCATTCTTATACATGGAGTAAGAGGCATATGCACTGCCTAGCAGTGGGATGTTACAGGCTGAATCAAATCAAATAAAAAATTAGAACTCAGTGTTCAAATTGACCAGTTGAAGTAAGCCCTTCAGACAAGTTTAAAATTAGTAAGAAATTTTATAATTACATAATTTGGATTTCGAACAATATGATAGGTAACGTGCACCATTGATTTATTTTTACATCTCTTTCCTTATCTCCTAGTATTAAGCTGGCAAAGATCGATGTCATGGATAATGATGAATTTTATGTACAAACGACGCCGACATCTATAGAAACCTATAAGCATAACTAGCCGCAGGCGATACTTAGTACTTTGTGAAATACGACAGAACTTTCTCTGAACTATGATTCTGATAAATAATGAAACACGATAATAAACAAATAATAAACGTCTTACATTCAATGGATTAGGATAGCGTTAATTTGAGGAAAAAATTGTCTATAAGGCTTCCCTGGTAAATATGCTATCCAACACAAAAATATTTTTTTAAATTCGAACAAGTAGTTCCTAAGATGTCGTATTTAATAGAAAACGTTTGGTTATTTCATTATCTATCTGGGCGGCAGGTACTCGCGCGCAGTAAACACAGTTTTTCCCCCATAAATCCCGATTTCGCGGAAATTCCGGGATAAAAAGTACCCTATATGTTGCTCCACAACGTACTCTCATCTTCTAGTGAAAGTCCGGTAAAAATCGGTTCAGCTGTTCCGAAGATTACCCCGGACAAATAGAAAGACAGGCATACAAAAACTTTAAAATCGTTTATTTTTGTTTTAGCATCGTGTAAATAACTTTATGAGATGAGAGCGTTAAGAAGTATGATAGGAGTTAAACTGAGTGACAGGATAAGAAATAGAGAGATACGGAAACGTTGTGGTCTGAAAGAAGATGTAGTGACAAAAATTGAAAAGGGTACGCTGAGTTGGTTTGGCCATGTTTAGAGAATGAATGAAGAGCGATTGACGAAAAAAGTGTATAAGGCGAGTGTGAATGGAAGTGTTGGAAGGGGTAGACCTAGACGAACGTTTCAAGAGCAGATCAGTGACGTCTTGAAAAAAGGCCAGGTCAAGAGTACCCTAAACCGATGAGCATGTATGAAAGGAATAATGAAAGTGGACGACGCGAAACAAGTATGTAAGGATCGTAGCAAGTGGAAAGAAGTGGTCTCTGCTTACCCCTACGGGAAAGAGGCGTGATTATATGTATGTATGTATGTAAATATAGTTAGGGATCCCTAGTACATTTTTTTAACCTGATCAGTATCAAGCTAATTTTTTGGGAGTGGCTACATTTTGATGAGGCGAACAAAAAGTTCCTCTTCGAAAACTCTCGATTGTGGTAGATAATAGAGTTAGCAGGAGGTAGAGCAACAGTGAGCGTAGGACCGGGATAATGTGCCACGCAATTTGTAGGACATTATTACTATTAAATTATATAGATATAAACTAACTAAAAGCAAAAAAAATCAGAAAAAAAATTAATTTGTGATGACCTTACGAGGTCATCAACTTGATGACCTCGTAAGGTCATCAAAAATTATTACTAACCAGCTGATTTTTTTTTCTTTTAGTTACTTAATATTTATATAATTTGATGGTAATATTGTCCTCCAAATTGCGTGGTACGTTATCCCGGTCCTACGCTCACTGCTGCTCTACCTCCTGCTAACTCTATTATCTACCACAATCGAGAGTTTTCGAAGAGGAACTTTTTGTTCGTCTCATCAAAATGAAGCTACTCACGGAAAATTAGCTTGATACTGATCAGGTTAAAAAAATGTACTAGGGATCCCTACCTAATAACTTTAAATGCTTGGAAAAATACAGTTATTATGAAATCACAGACAGACGCTTTAATTTTATTTACATAATATGTAGGTATAGATGAATAGAACGTGTACCAATAGATAAAAATTGCCTCGCGGTTTTACCCGATCCGACCCGAGTAATTCCGATCCCGTTTGAATATCAGAATAAAAATTAACCTATGTGATATTTTAGATATCCATCTATAAGCGTACCAAATGTCTTTACAATCAGTTGAGTAGATTTGAAAGAGGGACAAACATACACCCACCAATCCCCACAATCTTATGCATTTATCATATTATTATTAGGACATATTGATCCGACAACTAACGCGTAATAGAAAGCAGTGTTAACCAGTCACCTGATCTTGTTTTTACTCAAAACCCCAAAGAATATCAATTTAGTATGATATATGACAGTTTCACATACGACCTACTAGACAGAGGCGTGCCATATTATTATATTAAACGCCCAAACGTGTATATCATTAAAAACCTAGTTTCTAAATAATACTGCATTCAAGCAATGTTGTGTTCCTGTTGGTGAGTAAGGTGATCAGAGCTCCTGGGAATCGAGGATAGGGTCGGCAACGCGCTTGCGATGCTTCTGGTGTTGCAGGCGTCTATAAGCTACGGTAATCGCGTACCATCAGATGAGCCGTACGCTTGTTTGCCGACTTAATTATATATTTAAAAAAAAACATACATAAATACACACATTCATTTAATACATCTGGACTCAGAGCAGGAATCAAACCCATAATTTCTAGAGCAGAGAGCAAGGCAGTAAATTGCGTTAACGGGTTAATAATTAGAGATGAAACGGATATCCGGTAACTATCCGATATCCGGCCTATCCGGCCTTGTTTTCACTATCCGGCCGGATACCGGATAGTAAGTCAGTATCCGGCCGGATACCGGATAGTAATTGTTTTTTTTTTTCAGCCTGTAATATCCCACTGTTGGGCATAGGCCTCTTCCCCTATGTAGGAGAAGGATCGCAGCTTAATCCACCACGCTGCTCCAATGCGGGTTGACGGTTATTTTACCTACTATGAGTAACGATCGCTATCAGGTGTACATGATAACAACCGGGACCGACGGCTTAACGTGCTTTCCGAGGCACGGTGGGGAGACCCACAAGGACTGCACAAACACCCAGACCATGGCAAGCATCTGCATGGCCAATACAAATGTTTGTCATGTGTGGGGATCGAACCCGCAACCGCCATCGCAACAAGCACAATCCAGTGCTGTGACCGTTGCGCCAACGCGGCGTCGTTCAATATACGTCACATATATTTTAAGTAAAGATGAAACGGTTATCCGATACACAGGTATATGGATAAATTTTTTTAAGTAATTATCTGCTTTATTTAGTTATATTATCACCTAAGAAACATAATTAGTTTTAGTTGTAAATTTGTAATCACACAATAGTAAATGAATGTAATGGAAAGAAAATGAATTTAGTCTTAGTATCACTTATGAAATATAATTAGTTTTAGTTGTAAATTTTTAATCACACAATAGTGAATGAATGTAATAGAAAGAAAATGAATTAATTAGTACTCATACTGCACTAAGGGCAAATAATGGTGAATAAATACTAATTTCTCTCCATTGAGAGGTAGCAAGCGGTTTTGCTTCTCTTCATAAATAAGGCCAGCTTCAGAAAAAAGTCTTTCGCTGTCTACACACTGCTGCAAGGTGCTGAAAGATAGATTTTAGCAAACTTTGTTAAATTTCACCAAACAGCTAAGTCCCACCGGATATCCGGCGGCCGGATATCCGGCTATCCGGCCACATGCTTGGCCGGATATCCGGCTATCCGGTATCCGGCCAAACTGCTATCCGTTTCATCACTGTTAATAATATTATGATCTATTACTACTTATTACTGCAACAATAAAAATATTGAGAAACTTATGTTGGTGTTACTTATTCTTAATAAGATATTTCGTTATTATATGTCTTTGTAAATAACAATAAGTATGATGTTAGAGGCAAAAATACGTTCGCTCCAATGAACGCTTGGTCTCTATTCGACGGTAGGTTCAAGGTCAAATGTAATGCGTGGAATTAATTTTCAATAACAGATTGTATTACAGTGGAAGTATTTTATAAGAATTTTAATATGAAAAGACGTTTCGTGCCCCATTAGCACATATAGAGAGGTAAGGTATACTTAGAGTTATAATCTCTAGCATTCTAACACATGTGAACATAATGGTGACAAAGTTATAAATGTGTATTTCTAATGCATACCATATTTAGACAAATAAATAAACGATGATATATATTATTAAATATAATTCGTTACGAAGTAAGTAGAACTTTATCTGTTGATTATCATAAAAAATATATGTTTGTATAGGTCATTCGGATGTTTGTAATGGTCTAAGGATTTGTTTGCGTCGTGTTTCCGGACCTCCAACGAAGTATTTTCATTCTACCAGGTTCCAGCGAGTGCTTAGTTTTTAGGGTTCCGTACCCAAAGGGTAAAAAAGGAACCCTATTACTAAGACTTCGCTGTCCGTCCGTCCGTCACCAGGCTGTATCTCAAGAACGGTGATAGCTAGACAGTTGAAATTTTCACAACTTATGTATTTCTCTTGCCGCTATAACAACAAATACTAAAAACAAAATAAAATAAATATTTAAGGGGGGCTCCCATACAACAAACGTGATTTTTTTGCCCTTTTTTGCTCGATATCAATAAATAGTAACAGGTAGGCACTTGAAATATTCACAAAATACTTAAATGTATATTTACTTTAATAATAAATAATAAAATTAAAATAAAAAAAATATTTAGGGGGCTCATACAACAAAAGTGACTTTTTGCCGCTTTTTGCCCGATATTAAAATCAATGTACCTACTGTTACTAGTCAATAGTACGGAACCCTTCGTTCGTGAGTCCGACTCGCACTTGGCCGATTTTTATATACGACCTTTGCTTGTAAATAATTCCCTTTTTAATAAGAATTAACAAATAACATAATTGTTAGTTTATCTTAGTTTGTTAGTACAATACAAGCAAATTCAATAATACCCTGAAGGTAAATCAGTTTTCAATAATGACAGTCATTTCAAAACAAGCAAAGCTTATTATGTTACGTATCACAAGTGGCATCGTTTGAAATTTGCCAGTGTTGATGCTATTTCTGTCTGAAAGGGCAACGCCTTCCTGTCACTTGTCTCGGCTATCGATACTAAAACACCATAGAATACATTAATTGTATTTATTGAATACCCTAGGTTAAAAAACAAAACGATACCTTGACTTCAATTTCACAAACAAACCTTTTATCATTTATTAAACTTTTTTTTATCGCTATCAATCTTTATAAAAAATTTATTCGCTATACCAGTTGCTAAGCGTAAAACTCCAAAGTAATAAAGTTCTTATTTATTTAATAGCACTTTTTATATTATGCCTTTCCTCAGTAATGGACGTTTAAAGGCTGCTACAAACAATTTCGCTTTGACTTAAACCTACTAATACAAACGAATCATTTTTATTAGAAACTCATTAATCCAACAAAGAAATATTTACATACTCGTAAATATTTATGATTTTAATCTAAACCCTTTATCAATTAAAACGAAAATCATACCGTACTGTAAGCGTCTCACAAAGGAAAAGGAAGGGTTGGAGCTTCCCAACAAGCGACACTGCTGCAGTTTCGCGAATATTAATATGTACCTACATGATTTAGAATTTCTTCTGACACAAGGGTTACTTCGACATATTTGCCATCACCAGGTCAGTCAGTGGCAACATGAGCATTGAAAACAATAATTCTGTTTGCTCGCAAACGAAAAAAAAAACGACTTCAATTTACACCGGCAAGTAATAAAACGTACTTAGGTAGTCGAATTAGGGATAGCTCAAAAAGTATCTACTCATCAGATCTCGCACAAATTTAAACGTTATAATTAAATTTAAACGGGACAACATGACAACTACACTACCAGCTTTAGAATAAAGAAATAATCATAAAAATCGGTACACCCATTGAAAATTCATGAGGTAAAACACATATAAAATAGAGTCGAATTGAAAACCTCGTCCTTTTTCTGAAGTCGGTCAAAATGATAGTGCATCGTTCATATTCGATTAAATGTGTCACTTTAATTAAAAACAGGCGACTGTATTCGGTGACTAAAGATATGTGTCACGTATCAAGTGCATTATAAATAAAGCTTTCGTCGAAGTTGATTGCTGATAATTTTTATCGTATTGTGATCTATTTCGCGAAAAAGTCGATAACATTCTTTTTGGTTGATTGGTTTAAATAATAATAATAATAATAAGCCCTTTCAACTGAACTTAAATACATATCATACAAATACGTGTTCTTATTTTATTTTTTTATAAAATGTCCCGTAGCTCAGTTTGCCTCTTGGCATAGGCCTCCTCTAACAGCTTCCACTGAAACCTGTCCCGTGCTACCCTTCGCCAGTGATGTCCTGCCGTGAGTTTTAGGTCGTCTTCCCATCTTGTCTGTTGGCGTCCTCTACTTCTCTTGCCATCTCTAGGGTACCAATTTGTGACCATTTTACACCATTTCTCTTGTGTGTCTCGTAACATGTGACCTGTCCATCTCCATTTTTGTTGGTCTATTCTGGTTAATATATCAGCAACTTTGGTTCTGTCTCTTATTTCGCTACATCTTACTCTGTCCTGTTTCTTTATTCCTAGCAAGCTTCTTTCCATGGCTCTTTGGCAGCGTTTCAGCTTTTCCCTGTGTTGTTTGGTCAGTGCCCATGTTTCACATCCGTATGTGATGATTGGAATTATGCATGTGTTGAAGACTTTCCTTTTTATTTGTATACCTAACTCCTTGGATTTCATGATTTCTTTGAAGGACCAGTATTTTTTCCATCCGCTTCCTATTCTTCTTTCAATTTCTTTGGTAGTTTGATTTTTGAGAGATATGATTTGTCCTAAGTAGATGTAGTCCGTCACATATTCGAGGGGTTGGTTGTCAATTTTAATTGTTACTTGTTTGGAGTTTGTGAGCAGTTTTGTTTTGTCTTTGTTCATGCATAGGCCTACTTTCTTACTTTCTTTGTTGAGAGTTTCTATCATTTTACTTAGATGCATCGGGTTTTCTTCAAATAAGACTATATCGTCTGCGAATCTTAGGTGGTTAAGTTTTTCGCCTAATACGTTTAAGCCGTATTCTTTCCAATCTAATTTGCGAAATATACTTTCCAGAACAGCCGAGAATAATTTTGGTGAAAGAGGGTCTCCTTGTCTTACTCCCCTCTCAATTTTGAACTTTTTACCTAAGGTTTCAAGCTGGATTCTTGCTTCCCCATTCAAATAGATGTTCTTTATGATATTGATGTAGTTCGGTGGTATCCCCTGCTGTTCTAAGCTGTTCCATATGGCTATGTGGCTTATACTATCGAAAGCTTTAGAATAATCGATGAATGCCATGTAGAGATTCTTGTTATACTCGTTGTATTTCTCCACTATTTGTTTAGTTGTATGTATGTGGTCTAAAGTGGAGTATTTTTGTCTGAAGCCAGCTTGCTCTCGTGGTTGGTTTTCATCTAATTTTATACTTATTCGATCCAGAACAACTTTAGAAAATACCTTATATATATTTGATATCAGGCTTATGGGTCTATAGTTACCTATATCCTCCTTTTGTCCTTTTTTGAATAATAGAATTATGTTTGCTGTTTTCCATTCTTTCGGGATTTGACCAGTTGTTAGTATTTCATTGAATATTTGAGTGAGTATTGGTAGTAGTTCATCGAGCGTGCCTTTTAGAATTTCGTTTGTCACTTTGTCTAGCCCTGGAGCTTTTTCCATCTTCTGGCTGTATATAGCTTTTTCGATCTCTCCTGGAAGTATTTCTGGTTCAGTTTCCGGTTCTTTGTTGGAGTTAGTCCTCGGGTAGTGTTCTTGTTTATGGTTTTGGTTTGAATAAAGGTCTTGGTAAAAGTTTGTGGCTATTTCATTTATGTTTTTTCTGTTAGATGAGGTATATTTCTTATTGATTAGTTTTGGTATCCATTCCTTGTTTGATTCTCTCAGTTCCTTTAGCGCTTTCTTTACTCCTCCTGTCCTTGCTATATGTCTTTCTAATGTTTGCAACCTCGTCCTCTTTCTATCTTTTCTTATGCTCGCACTGATTTCTTTGCTTAATATCGTTATGGTTTTTAAGTTGTCTTTTCTAGGGTGTTTTGATAGTAGGTTTTTTCTTCTTTCTATTAGTTGTAGGGTTGTGTCACTTAGTTTGTATTTACTTTTTTTGATATGATCAGCTTTAACATTAGTCAGTATTTTTTGAAGTTTTTCATATTTTATATGAGTATCAGTGTTGCTCATGGTTAATTCTTCAGCTGATTCAATAAGAGCTTGTTTTATTTTCTTTGTTGTTTCTTCACTATGTTTTGTGTTGCACGGAGTAAAGTATTTTCTGGATTTCCTTGGTGGTTCTATCTTTATGTTGCTTCTTACCATACGGTGGTTTGTGTTGAAATTAAACTTTGCTATGACCGACGTATCTGTGAAGGCTTTTGGATAATTTGTTGTTATGTAGTCAATTTCATTTTTAGTGCTGCCATCGGGTGAAATCCACGTCCACTTATTATTTTGATTTTTTTTAAACATACTATTTAGGAGTGTTAGGTTATGTTGCAATAGAAATTCGACTAGCATTTCACCATGTGCACTCCTTTTTCCTTGGCCGTAGTTTCCCAAGACATATTCTTCCTTACATTGCTTTGCCCCGACTTGAGCATTAAAGTCACCCATTAAAATAATGTGGTTGTTAGAATATCTTGTTATTGTCTTTGATAGTTCGTTATAAAAGAGTTGAATTTCTATTTTTGAAGCTTGTTCGGTTGGAGAATAACATTGTATAATTGTCCATAATTTTTTGTATCCCGGTATGACAATGTTGAGAATGGCTATTCGATCTGAGAGTCCAATTAGCTCTTGTATTTGTTGTTTCAATGACTGTTTGATAATGAATCCAACTCCTCTGTGTCCGGGTACTTCCCCTTTTTGGAATAGTATGTAGTCGGTTCGCTCTTCTATCTTTTCTCCCAATCGTCGCATTTCACTAATTCCCAAGATGTCCCAGTTTATATCCCAAAGAGCTTTTTCTAGTTCGTGTAGGTTTTCTTCAGTTCTAAGGGTTCTCGTATTTAAAGTTGCAATGTTGAGTGTTTTGTGTCTTCTCGCTGTTAGAGGGTAGTGGTCAAAACTTCCCGCGGGGACCAGCCGTTGTGGGAATTTTTTTGGTACTTGTTTTGTGTTGTTTAATCTAGTTAGTATTGGTAATGTTTGTTTCCGATTTTCCGAGATGATTATAAGTTTTTTGGAATGTTTACTTGTGGGTCAGGACTTGCACGGTTAATGTAGTTCAGTATGTTGGGTTTGATAATCTCTTTCCTGTTGGTAGTTTTGGATAAGGATTGTGGCTGGTTGCTCTCTGTTTGGTGTTTTTTCAGTGCTGATGATTTAGGAGAATCAGAAGTTTCCCTTTTCCGCTTTTCTTTATCGTTGTTCTTTGGATTAAGCACTATCAGTTTGTCGTACTTTATGTAAGCTATGTTACCCTTCTTTTTTTCTTCTTCTAGTTGAGGTTGTAGCTGTTTTCGTTTTTCCAGGATTTCCTTAGAGTAATCTTCTTTCACATTAATACCTGGGGGCAGATTTGTCTTGTTTTTTAGTATAAGATGTTTTTTCCACAGGGATGTGAAAGAGGCTACCACTGGGCGGTTCTTGTTTTCTCCTTTTTTCCCGATTCTGTACACACTGTTAATTTCGTGGCTGTCCAAGCAGACTCCCGTATTTGAAATAAGTTCTTTAATGTAGTTTACAAGTTCCTCTTCAGATTTTCCCATCTCTTCCAAGCCAAAGAACACTAGGTTATTTTTGCGTTTTTCTCTTTCTACTGCTTTAAGTTTTCGTTCTAGTTCTGATACTTTGTTTTTGAGGATATTGTTTTGCTCGATAATTGTTTTCATCTTCTCATCTAGCGCTTCCATAACATTTACAGTTACCGAGTGAGTTATTTTTTTTCCGCTTGTTTTTCAAGTTTCTCGTCAATTTTGAGAAGAAGTAATTCCATGTTTATATCCATTCTTTTTTCGGGCAAATATCTCAAAGTCACTTGCGTGTAAAGGAACGTAAGTAATGGTGGAAATTATTTTATTCGGAATTGCAACACTGTGTGAAATGTCTGTTGTCAGTTATGTTGACGTTGCTGTCAATCCGCCGCTTGGAACGACAATTTTGAGTTCTACCCTCTGTTAAAATATTGACAAACTTGTACTTGTGTAGTTGTGTTTATTCGATAAATTCCAGTAATCACGTAAAGTTGATTATTACTACGTACGTTTTAGTGTTTTTTCTGATCCTTTGACTCGAATCCAGTATCCAGATAGTGTTCAAACTATATTTATTGAATAAATTTTAACGGAGATTATCGCTGTGGTATTGACAGTTCTAGTGTCGGAAACGGAACCTCTTCCTTTGTGGTGGTCCTGTTGTGTGGTTGATTGGTTTATTTTGTGGTTAATATTATACGTTGAAATTTAAATTTTCCTGAATTTCCTACAGGTAATTTTCATCAATTCATGACTGCATCCATTTCTACGTCATCAGTACTCAAACATCGCTAACTCAATAAACACCAATGAACGTGATAGATAAATATGTATTACTTTCCACATATAAAGCTTATATTTAGATCATTTTTGTCTGTACGGTGTATTGCATCGTCAAAAATGTTAAATATACATTTTGTTTATCGCTGAATCTATTTTAGGCTAATTCCCGAATGACGTCTTTACATAATGTATCACGCATATGTTACTCAATAATAATTATTTAAACACCGTAAGGTTTAGCCGATATAATAATAACAATTATAACATTTTAGCTGTGAGCATTTTCGATGCAGGTATAGAAAAGATATTTTTTTTTTTATATTATGTATATTAGATTTTAGATTAACATGGTTACTTCTATTACGAAAATTATTCGAAAACGGGATATTTGCCATGTTTATTATTTTCGCCTTGCGGAGCTCGATATTTCGACATTAACTGCGAATGTCTTGTTCACAAGACTCCGCAAAGCGAAAATAATAAACATGGTAAATATCCGTTTTCGAATAATTTTCGTAATTATGTATATTGTTTGGTAACTTTTTATTTATCACAGTGAAATAATTTGATTTGTTTATTACGAGTAAAATTGTAGCAAGCGTTTGACAGCATACGACGCAAGAGAACGCTTTTTAGTATGATGGAGCTAGGCATCCGAAGTAAGTTAGGAAGACTTGTCGAAGCCGTATTGGAGCACTCCAAGGCTGTGGTGGCCATCCAAAACGTAATGTCTGAGCCTTTTGACATACATTCGGGAGTCAAGCAGGGGGATGCACTCTCGTCCGTCGTATTTAACCTTGCCATTGAAGCTGTCATACGAAAACTGAACATCAGGGGACTAATAGACTACACTACATCACAAGTAGCCGCATACGCTGACGATATAGTCATATAAAGCAGGTCCCAAAACAGCATGATTAACCATTGCTTGAACCTCGAAGCCAAGTCTGCGAATTATGGATTGCAGATAAATGCACCCAAGACTAAATATCTAGCAAATAGTAGACTGCCAGAACCAGCAAAACGCATCAAGGTTGGCGATAGTGACATTGAAGGTGTGGAGAGCTTCAAGTATTTGGGATCGGTGGTGACTGGCCAGAATGGGATGGACGATGAGATAAGGGCAAGGATGTTAGTGACAACAAGTGCTTCTATGCGTGCAGCAAAATCTTTTCCTCGAAATTGCTTAGCGTTACATCAAAACTGACTATATACCGCACCGTTATCAGGCCCGTAGTTACCTATGCCTGCGAAACGTGGACGCTAACGCAGAGAGATGAGCGAAGACTGGCAATATTTGAAAGGAAAGTGCTGCGACGAATATTCGGAACCATCAAAGACGACAATGGGACATACCGACATCTAATGAACCACGAAATAGACGCGCGCATAAAAGGGGAAAATATTGTCAGGTTTTGCAAGTCTCAAAGACTGAGGTGGCCAGGCCACTTAGAAAGAATGCCGGAAAACAGGGCAGCCAAAATAATATCTAAGTGGACACCGCAGCAGAAAAGACCAAGAGGAAGACCAAGAAAGAGATGGAAAGATTGCATAGAGGAGGATCTGAGGGCGATGGGCAAGTTTACGAACTGGAGGGTCGCCAGAGATCGTGACATGTGGAGGAAAATCGTCGAGGAGGCCAAGACCCACAAAGGGTTGTAGCGCCACTGGAAGTCAGAAGTAAGTAAAGTATTACGAGTAAAATTATGTCATCACGCAAGTCGAAAGCAATTATTGCTTTTAGAAAGACATTAGTTTAACATTAATTGTTCAACGAGATACGACAAATTAATACGAGGAATTATGTTGCAGGTTTGCCCGCTTCGTCAATACACAGAGGAAAAAAAAGTAACAGGTAAAAGCTACTGGCGTGTTATATGAATACTAAATACAAAACTCCATTTAAGTGAGTTTTGACGACACGTTAGTTAGGGCGACAGTCACGCTGTCGGCTGTGGCTTATTAACACGTTCAGTGCCACCGACTCGCCCGGCGAGTTCACGTAAATTTTATTCCAGTGCCGACGACTCGCCTGGCGAGTTCAGTGTTTTTCACCAATATTTCGAAAATGCATCCGTATTTTCTGCTCAAAATTATAGTTTAGACTAAATATATGCTAAACTAAAGATTTACGAGGTGGGCCGGGTGCGGAGACCCCGTTTATATTTGAATGGAAAAAAACTATTCTGCAATGCCTTGAACTCGCTAGGCGAGTTCGCTGCCATAGATCCTCAACCTTTTAAAGTAAATATGTCGCGACGTCAACATAGTAGCAAGGACTACCTACATACTTGTGATATGGAACCAATATACCACAAACTACAGTGGAATCTTAATAACTCGAATGTTAAGGGAAATGCTAACAATTTCGAACGAGTTATCGACTTACCAAGAACTTCGAGATACATATGATTTAAATGCGCTGAAACTTCGACTTAAAAATTAATACTGACGGACAAGCTCCGTTAAAAGTAATCGTGTCGACAAGGAACAAACATAACACAGCTGTGTTACTTATAAAGTTTTATGATTGTTTTCATTCATTGCACGTGTATAAGACAAAAACAATAGATTAGAAGCCCCGAACCCGAACATTCATTTTGGATTTTATTGCTATTATTTCGGGGAATTCCAAGTAAGACGTCATTATATTGTACTAACTACGACTTACGGAGTCTCCTTTTAGAAATTCGAGTTATAGAGCGCCGCTGTTTTTGAAGAACAAAAGCACTGATAACATTGTTTTTTGCGAAGCTCTCATTGGCTAATGTTAAATCGCACTCCAAGAATGCACTTGCAACTAAATATTCAATTTCAGTGATCAGTGCTCTGTACGACCCTTTCGTCATCGCATGCGTTTATCTGTTCTCTACTTTAGTGACCTGGCTTACATTTACTGGACTCCCGTGTTTTGATTACCTTGGCTTGCGATTACTGGACTTGTTTGAGTGCTGTTTCGACTATACCTTTGCTTACGATTACCGGACCTGTTAGATACTGTTTGAACTACTTTGGCAAACGTTTACTGGACTTTGAGTGTTCTCGTGTCTACCTTAAGTTGCCACAGCTGGAATTTTGAAAATCGGTGAGTACTCTCCATTTTGGTTTATTTATTAAATGGAAAGTCTACTTTATCAGAGTGTAACTCTATCTAAATCTTTCCTTGATTTAACGTCATTTCATGATTCCTAAGTAGGCCTTAAAACTGTGCAAAACTTACATGGGGTGATTCAAGACCGCGTGAAACGGGGGACCTAATTTTTTTCTTTGGACGTCAATCTTCCGGCTAACCTGTATAAGCCAGAGAGATTCATTGATTTGTTTGTTTCATAATGTTAAAAAAGTTTATTAAAGTAGTACAAATTAATGTTTTGTTCCAAGGTTATGGATTCTTACGACAACCCAGTACCTGGAACTTCTCATTCCTGGGACGATCCTGCTTGGAATACCCTCCACATCGAGGAGACACTCGCAGTTATAGATTCGTTTATCGAAGAACCAAACAGAGAAGAAACAAATTTACTTATCCATTCACCTCAATATCCAATCACGGATTCTGAATTATTGGGGATATTGTCAGAAAATGTATTGGATGAATTGGAGACAGATAATGATGGTGACTTTGATCCCGAATTTTTCGAAAATGCACATGAAAATGCTCAAGAAGACTATGTTACGCCTGGTGAAGCATGGTTTCCCGGAAACCCGACATCTAATATAACCGAATTGCAATTCCTGAAGACCCCCGGACTGAAAGAAGATGTTGGTGATGAGCCTATTAATTATTTCGACGCATTGTGTTCTTCTAATCTGCTGGAATTACTTAAAGACTGCTCCAATCAATATGGAGAAATAGAAAAAAAATCTACCGCGGCCACAAAAAGCAGAAAAAAATCTTGGAAGCCTGTAACCAGTCAAGAAATGAAATTGTTTTTCGGTCTCATATTTCATATGGGATTTATAAAGATAAATCGCTTGAATGACTACTGGAAAAACGATGCGTATTTTGATCAACCTATATTTGGAAGGGCAATGTCACGGAATCGATTTATTTTAATTTTGAGAATGTTATGTGTGTATGTAGGACAAGTGACGTGCAGTTATGATAAAGTTAAAAATATAATCGATTACTTTAATGAAAAAATATTATCTTTATATTATCCAACAAAAAAAATTACCATTGACGAATCAATGATGTTATGGCGGGGACGATTGTCATTTAGACAATATATGAAGGGAAAGCGCCATAAATACGGCCTAAAATTCTACGCACTGGCTGACCAGCTCGGGGTTATTATGAAACTACATTTATACGGCGGTGCATCTGATGCTCTCGTAGGCGGCAAAAATCACGTGCAAAAAGTAGTTGACCACTTGCTTCATGATTTTATTAATGTAGGACATCATTTGTTCGTAGACAATTATTATACAAGCGTCAGTTTAGTTGAAAAATTATTTTCTAATAAAACCTTTTGCACAGGTACGCTTCGTCAGAAGAGAAAAAATAATCCAAAAGAAATTGAATCCGCGAAATTAAAAAAAGGAGAACTATGCATTGTTCACAAGAATAATGTTTGTGTATTAAAATGGATAGACCAAAGAGAAATAAGGGCTATATCAAGTAAATATAATGGGGATTTAGAACTCACGCGAAATCGACGGGGTACTTTGAAATTAAAGCCACAAATGGTTATTAAATACAATAAATGTATGAAAGCAATCGATCGACATGACCAAATGTTGTCTTATTATTCATGCGAGCACAAATCGTTGCGATGGTATAAAAAGGTAATCATACATGTTATGCAAATTCTATTGGTCAACTCCTTTTTATTATATAACAAATACAATTCAAAAAAATTAACATTGTATGATTTCCGCTTAAGTGTAATTAAGTCAATAATAGAACCTCATTTGCCTCCCACATTACAAAGGCCTTTAATGAATAAAATTCATTGTATTATGAAACTACCAAAAGATACCCACGGCAAAACAAAGAGAAGGCGTTGTAATCAATGTTGGCGCACATTAAAAAAAAGGGTTCAAACTGCATTCGCATGCGAAGATTGCCCAGGTCAGCCAGGATTGTGTATTGAGTGTTTTAGACCGCACCATAAATATTAAGAGCATTTATACCATCCACTAGCATCACTTACTAGTAAAAGCCTTTAAGATCGTACTAAAAATTTTTGTGTTGCCTAAAAATGTTGATTTAAATTGTTTTGTGTTATAAAAATAAAAGTTGATTTACATAATGTTTTATTTACTTAACTAATTTCCACCACTTAACAAACACAATATCACAAATTATTATTCATTAACATAGCAGCATTTAGACTCAGTCTTGTGGATTAAATTAATAAGTAAAACTAATCAATATATTGATAGTATTTATTAATAATCATTCATAGATTCTTTTGCGTTTCTATCATTACATAACTTTCAACCCAATTATCAGAGACCTTAATTATTAATTTATGAATTGTTTTCAATCAGTCTAATAATCTGATACATAACAATGCGCCTTTTAAACATTGGCACATTGGCAAGTTCACGTCCAATAAAAATGCCAAAGCTTTCGTTGGCCATTTCTATATACTTAGAATTATCACCTGTAGTATTAGTTTGAGTGCTGCTTTCAGTAAGATTTAAGTTTTTCGTATTTGTTGAAATGTCACATGTTTGATAGTTATTATTGTCGTCATCCCAGTCTTGAGAATCATTTTCAAACAGAACCTTCATCGAGTTGTCTTCAGTGTAATTTTGGAGATTTCCTAAAATAAAATAAAAATAGGAATAAAGCAGCTTTTAAATATTACATGTTTTTTATGTAAACAAGTGATGAGACGTGCTGGACATTCACACGATGGTAAGCGTCATGCCAGCTCATAACAGTTGCAGTGCTACCCATTGCTTTGATTTACAGTCATTGGATGCACTGCACTGCGCTCATCAATGTGAGAAGTCAGTTCTTGAGTCTCATGTGCCCAGTTATTTCACTAGCTACAGTGCCATTCAAACAGGAACAGAGCATTACTATTTGGCGGCTGAATATCTGGCACTGCTGGTGTCCACCACAGGTAGTCGTACCTAGCATAAAAGGCCTACCACCTGGTAAAACGTTGTTAAGATAAGTAAAATGAAAATAATCAATAACAAAACAAACACGTTACCTTCTATGCATGGTCGCTTTGTAGGTCTCTCCTCCTCCATCTGAGTTAAATCGTCGTCGTAAGGCTCCGTTTCTGCCACAAACCGCGCTAAAAAAATATCAGGCACTTCTTAACAAACGAACGTAATAAAAATGTTGTTTCATTTAAAGACACTATAATTATTGCATATTAATAAGTTATCATTTAATTTTAATTCGACAGATTTTAAACGTTTTCAAAAACTATTTTTTTTAATTGTTATCAATTAAATTCGCAATAAAAATTATATATTTTAATCTGATACAATATTCTTAAAACTGAGAGCCCGTATTTCAGGGTAAAATTGTCTATTTACAAGTACATATTACAAAATTCAAAATATAACCTTAACAGTAACCACAGTTAAAAAGATTGACAACCACTGCTTAAATTACGATTACACTTACCTTTTTTTTATCCGAAGAGTTTTTTGCCATTTTTACAAGCTAAAACACTTTTTAAAGAAAAAAGACAAGTCCTAAAACACTTTTTAATTGCGTTGTACACTGTGACGGCCACAAAAATAACAAAACATAGAATTTACCATAAGTAGTGCCAGTGAACTCGCGTGGCGAGTCGATTCAATTTATATAGCAGTGCCGGCGACTCACCTGGTGAGTCCACCGGAAAATGTAGGCGGCATCTGAGAAGACATCATGAAAATCGTAGTGGTAATGAACGTGTTAAGCTGTTGCGCTGGTGATCGCGGGTTCGATCCCCGCACATGGCATACATTTTTATTGGCCATACAGATATTTAGGCCCTTAGGTGTAAGGCATTTATTTATTTATTACTGTACTTGGCGTAAAAATGAATATTATAACATGAATAATAAATGTTACAAATACCTATATAAAAAATAAAAAAGAATAAAAATAACTATTACCACTGTTAATGAAATCTATATAATATATTACTTATGTAAAATAAACTAGCACACATCGGGCAATAAACGTATGATGTGTTATTATTATTAGTGTGCACTGTGTAGCGTTTTTATTGTAAAACCGCGTTAGCTGCGGTCGGCCCGCCGCGAACCCGCTCATTCCCCCCGAGGCGACGGGTGACGGGCGGGGTCACGCCGCGTCGCTCGATACAATACGAAACCACTGCTGTAGTGTGACCAGAAATCGTCAACGTACCCAACAGACACAAAACTAATAATTCGTTTTAACTTACTACTACTTAATCTCTATATATATAAAAATGAATCGCAGAATGTGTTGCTAAGCGCAAATCTCGAGAGCAGCTGAACCGATTTCGCTAATTCTTTTTTTATAATATTCCTTGAAGTACGAGGATGGTTGTTACGGAGAGAAAAATTTAAAAAATTGCATGAAAAAGTCTAAAAACAACACTTCTCTACATTCCCATACAAAAGATTCGTAATAAAACTTAAAAGTCAATTTGAACTTTAATACCAATCGACTGTTAGGCGGTACGAAG
Source organism: Melitaea athalia (assembly GCA_905220545.2). Classification (NCBI taxonomy): domain Eukaryota; kingdom Metazoa; phylum Arthropoda; class Insecta; order Lepidoptera; family Nymphalidae; genus Melitaea; species Melitaea athalia. Next base: position 5,632,522 of record HG992179.1, read on the forward strand.
TTCGCCGGGTCAGCTAGTTCTATATAATAAAAATTAATCAGCATTGCTAAGTGCAAAATTTAAAATCGACAGGATAAGTTTGGTTACCTTTCTTTTTTATTTTCTAATACTTTGTAGATGGTTCTAAAAGAAAGAAGTACATATATCACGATCACGATTCAGCCTGTAATATCCCACTGTTAGGCATAGGCCTCTTCCCCATGTAGGAGAAGGATCAGAGCTTAATCCACCACGCTGCTCCAATGCGGGTTGGTGGAAGTACATATATAAATAATATGTATTGCACAAAAACGTAACGATTATTTAAACTTCGCGCGTTTAATCGTGATGTAGACAGGACGTCTGTCGGATCATTTAATTTAAAAATAAATAAATAAAATATTATTTCAATAGCACATAAAATTTATTATCCTCATTGTATTGTCGCTTTTGTTGTATAGTATTGTAAATATATTAATGAGGTTAATATAATTCTGTTAACAATAACAGAACGACGATAAAGCAAATACAAACACGCATTATTATCTTTACAAATAAATAAATTTAGAGTGTCTGTATGAAATATTAAAATAACCGTTTTTTATTACTAAATGCATGTGGATGTATACACGGTACATAAACCAAAAAAAAAAAAACATTTTTTTACAATTTTTGCCTGTCTGTCTGTCTGTTTGTTCCGGCTAATCTCTTAAACGGCTGGACTGATTCTGACGGACTATCACTAGCCAATAAATGGTGTAATAAGGAGTAACTTAGGATACTTTTATTTAAGAAATTTATTTATCTTATAAATATGCGAAATGAACAATAAGTTTTTTGTTTAATTCCAAGCGGACGAAGTCGCGGGCACAACTAGTATTGCATATTATATACTAATTTATAAACAGTATTGCTTTTTTAATTCTTTTCCCTACGTGACATATTTCTGTCCCGAGTCTCAGGCAAACTGTATTGGCTACACTAGTCGTTCAGACGCCATCTTTGAACACACTGCGCGTTCCCCCGCCGCGGCCCGCGCGTCAGTCGCCCGGCGACCGCCGCCCGTGTAGACAGCCTGCGTTCGCACGCCCGAAAACGTTACTCAGTAATAATGACCACTGTTCAGTTCGAATACGATCCGGAGCGTCTCATCGAGGAAGTTAAAAAACGCCCGGGCATATGGGACTTCGAGAATGTGGAATATAGGACGAAAAATTTAAGACACAAACTTTGGACGGAGGTCGTCAACGAACTAATGACCAGCGACGTGAAGGTTTCGAAGAGCGAGATGAGGGAACTAGGTAATGTAACGCGTTGCACACAATTCGTGTAGTACTTTGTTAAATGAGCGTTTTGTACGAACAACAGAAAGTGAATGGAATGAGAATAAACATCATGATGAGTTATTTTACTATCAATGACAATTGCAAACAGTTGTTAACATACGCTAATGAAAAAGATGTTGCTCTTTAATGTTTTCATACAAGTTTGTTTTGTTTTTATTTATGTTATAAAAGTATAAAGCCATATTTTTCTATAAAATCGCCTTTAGGTTTTAGTCTCACAATTAGTAATATAATATTTAATTTGGATGTCCAAGTTTTTGTTAGTATCGTCTGTCTTTCTCTAATTAGTCATAACTATCAAGCAACAGCAGCGTTATCTTATCGCCTTCAAGCCTTATTTTTAAATATACATTTAACTGGTGATAGACATATTATGATGAAAATTAAGATTAACATTAATTATTATTACATTAATAGGTAAATGACATCCACCACGCTGCTCCAATGCGGGTTGGCGGATATATTCAATACTATGAGTAACGATCGCTATCAGATGTACATGATAACAACCGGGACCGACAGCTTAACGTGCTCTCCGAGTCATGGTGGGAAGACTCACAAGGACTAACAACCACACCGGATATAAGTATTTGTATAAACACAAATATCCACTCCGAGCGGGAATCTAAACCGCGACCGTCGGTGTTTAGGTGCCGCCGACACGGCACACATATATAGAGACACGACATAGAGACCACCAGAACGGTAACTACATAACTTAAGAAAAAAATTATTTAAAATAAAAATACTTTTAGTAATGAAATAACTAAATTACCATGTAAGTATAGCCTATAGGTATACATATAGGGTAAAGAACTTTATATTGAAACCAATTCGTATTTTACAGAGCTTCAACTACAGAAGAAATGGAAAAGTATCAGAGATTGCTTCCAAAAGTACATCACAAATCCTAACAGAACAAAACGTCCTTACTTATATAGTAGACAATTACAGTTCCTTTTAAAAAAGCAAGGTGATCAACCCACAGAGCCGGGTTCCAGTGAATCTGACGACGGACGGACAAAAAGACGAGCGTGGAGACCTAAGAAAAAACTCAAACTAACCAAGGAAAGTTCCGAAGACGATAATGATGCTGACAACAACGATGATTACCACTTGGGCGAAGATATATGCGTAGAAATAACGCCAAATCATAACACTTCAAATAAACCTAACGTAAGCGTAATGGATGAATTCGCATTCGCAAATGTCGACACTCAAGTTAGAACTGAAATGGAAGATCCGGATAAACTATTTCTACTATCATTGCTTCCACATTTCAAATCAATACCTGAAGAAATGCGTCTAAACGTCAAAATGGATATGATGCAAGTGCTGAGGAACGCGAATTACCATACATCGATGGAGCATAAATTAATTTAAGTTTTATAATACATACGAGTATAAATAATGTATATAGGTACATTTTTAATAACGTAATTTAAGACACATTATTATAACGCTTAAATATATTCTGTTATAATATATTTTCTAATTTAATTTACTTACTGACCTGAGATCTAAATATGTGAGCGATTGTAATCCACCGACTGCATCTGGTATACTCCTTATTATATTTTGTGATAACAATAATTTTTCTAAATATATATACGTTGTCACTTCCTCCGGCAATTCACTGAACCGATTTTTTGATAAATCTGTAACAAGAGAAGCGTTATATTATTTTAAGATCCACTAAAGGCTTCTTTGTTTATCGCCGCAGCATAATTTGCTGTAATTTAATAGTTCTTATTTTAAAAGAAAAGGGGGGCGAATGGAAAACAATATTTCCTTTCATGGGCGTGAAGTGGTTTTACGATGCATCGGATGCAATAGTTAGTCATAAAAGCAGTGCATAGAAATAATTATATAGTTTGAAATATTTAATTAGTATTAAAAAAAAAAGAAATAGGTTATCGAATTAAGTACTTATTTAAAATTCACGAAAGATAAAAACATTTACGACCGACATATTTAACCATGCGTGTGCCACTCAACAAGGCCTAAAACTATATTACACATTTTAACTGCTGCGGTTTTGTCGATATGACATTTTTTTTACTTCACAATCGTTAGTATTATTAGTAACAAACAAAAATCCCAACTGAGTATAAGTAAACTGTACATCGTAGCTTCTGGTGATTCTAAGAGCAAATTTCGTTATGATATCAGAAATTTCAATAAACCCTATGATTAGATAAGAGTTTGTATTACTATGTATGTTCTTACGAAAACTGGTTAATAAGTTCGTTGACTCCAGTTCAGCTGAGGGTTTGTGTGTTGTGAGATTACATTACTATCAACGACGTAACCGCAAATACTATTAAAACATCGTCTTTACACAAGTCAAATGACATCACGAGAATTAGAATGTTGTATATATATCGTATTACTTTGTTTCATCATACTTTATCTTATTTATATATTTTACTTGTTAGAAAGTCAAGAAAAAATAGGCTTTAATTAAATTTGAATAATTATTAAAGAAGACAATTATTTAATCTATGTAAGCAGATAATTTAGATTTGAAACAGTATCTTTGTTCTATTCTTACAGATAGTAAAGCATAATTGTTAGCGAAACACATATATTACTTGATATATTTTAATACTAGCTGTCCTGTGTGTTTTTTTTTAATAATTTATAAGCCTTCCTCGGTAAATGGGCTATAACTTGAACCAGTAGTTCCTGAGATTAGCACGTTTAAACAAACTTTTCAGCTCTACAATATCAGTAAAGATTTATAGATTTGCTCGCAAAAATTGTCGTATTTAATAATAATAATAAAAAATTGGTTATATCATAATATCTTCGTCTAGTCTTCACTTCGAAGATTCCGCAATGCTTGAAGACAAATGTCTACGAGCAATGCGTCCTGCCTGTGTTGACATATGGAGCCGAGAGGTGGACACTGACGAAGGGACTGGTCCACAAGTTTAAAGTCGCTCAAGGTGCAATGGAACGGGCTATGCTTGGGGTTTCTCTCAAGGATAGAATAAGAAATGAGACTATCCGTGAGAGAACGAAAGTAACCGACATAGCCCACAGAATCAGCAAGTTGAAGTGGCAGTGGGCTGGTCATCTTTGTCGCAGGACCGATGGCCGTTGGAGCAGACGTGTCTTGGACTAGAGACCGTGTATTGGCAAACGCAGTGTAGGACGCCCTCCGGCCCGCTGGACCGACGATCTACGTAAGATTGCCGGTGTAAGCTGGATGATGATTGCGGAAAACTGAGATGTCTGGCGCAAGCTTGGGGAGGCCTATGTCCAGCAGTGGACTGCAATAGGCTGATATGATATGATGATGATATATGATATATCATATCAGATATGATATAACCAATTTTTTATGACATATACCCACATATATGTGGGTGGTTTCGGTATGTAACTCGCGCGCGGTAAACACGGCGAAATCGGGATTTACGCGGGAATTCCGGGGTAAAAAGTAGCCTTTTAAAATATAGTTGGTTTGTGTTAGTACCAAGTGTACCTACATATAATATAATATGTAACAAAGTACATAAATAATGATTATAAAATACAATAATAGAAAAAAATATATTAATAGCAACAAGACAAAGAGTTCCAATAAAATCAAGTCCTCTGAGAATTTAATTCACTACGAGGTATCTATTACGTAAAGCTCCCAAGTGGCCACGCTGAGAGGCCTTAGAAGACAATGGAGTTCACTGCTCGAGACGCGATAAGTGTATCAAGAGCGAAATTAAAAATTGAAACTACAAGTTAGTAGCGGTACAGATTCCTGTTAATTAACATTTAAGGGATTGTACTTACATATAATTTGCCTAGACTGTTAATAATATAATTCCGAGTAAATGTACTCGGGATAAAACTCGAGACCTCGCCTCAATAATTACACACCGCAGTTTCCGTTGCGTATCGTAAATACAAGCCGGCGCGTTGCGAGAGACGTGACTCACATCAGACCAAGCTAAATAACCTCTCGATATGCCTGCTTGTGCATCAACTATAAACAATTCGCTTAAGGAAATGGTGTTACATTATGATAGTTACGATGCATAAGAAACTTAAATAACGTTCTCTTCTCTGTCGATGTATTTAACCCTTGGATGTTTTACTATCTCCCTACTATCATCATTTTTAACCATGTTGATTTGGCAGATAAATAAAATGTATGTAAATATTTTCTAATCTAATTTGCCTTTAGAAAAAGTCAGTAAAATAGAAGCTTACTTTATTTTCAAGTGTAGGTACACGATTTACGCATATCGTAAGATTTTTCAAGTTAAAGATTCAAATCTCTGTAAGTAATCTATACTAAATATTATAAAGCTGAAGAGTGTGTTTGTTTGAAACTTTGAACGCGCTAATCTCAGAATCTACTGGTCCGATTTGAAAAATTCTTTCAGTTTTTTTTTTAATGTAACTAGGTTGGCAAACAAGCTTACGGCTCACCTGATGGTAAGACCGTAGCCTATAGACGCCTGCAACACCATAAGCATCACAAGCGCGTTGCCGACCCTATCACCAATCCCCCCCGGGAGCTCTGGTCACCTAACTCACCAACAGGAACACAATACTGCTTGAAAAGAGTATTATTTAGCTGTGGTCTTCTGTAAGGTCGAGGTAACCCCAGTCGGGCTGCTCCATATTTTGAGCAGGAAATTTCCTGCTGTGCCCTACCTCAGTTCAGTGTTAGAAAGCCCATTTATCGAGGAAAGCTATAGGCTACATTTATTTTTATAAATATTTTTTCTATATTTTTTTTTTAAACCGCGGGGCACAGCTAGTTTTACATATTTTAATCGGTCTTTTATTATTAACAAATAGGTATTGCTATATTCTATTAGTCATTCTATTTCGTTATGGAAAGGGTTATGATCCTAAAGTATGTGTCAAAGATATTAAAATATTTGTGGCATTCTAATACTGAATAAAAAAATCATTGATGAACTAACAACACTACCAAACTGCTAACAAACAGCACTATAGCCATAATTTTGAACATAAATCGCAAACTCAGATCTAATCGATCGCTTAATTAAATGTTAGAACTAACTAAACTGAAATCACAAATTATAATATTTTCTTACATAAAATATAGAAAACTTTAATAGAAATAAGAGTAAATTATTTACGTGTCGAGATATTTTTATTAAAAGGATGAAGGCCATTAGGGGATCGGTAAAGGGCACTTCGATAATGAATAAGCGATTGGCACGGGTAAAAGGTTAGGTTGATCAAAATAGATGGCTCTTGTAATATCAATCTTTATTCGTCCGATCTTAAAAAATCGGCCAAGTGCGAGTCGGACTCGCGCACGAAGGGTTCCGTACCATTGACTAGGTACATTGATTGTAATAATGGGCAAAAAGCGGCTAAAATCACTTTTATTGTATGAGAGCAAAAATACTCAAAAATGACGTTTTTTGTATGGGAGCCCCCCTTAAATATTAATTTTATTTTTATTTTATTATTTATTATTAAAGTAACAATACAACTGAGTATTTTGTGAATATTTCAAGTGCCTACCTGTTCCCATTATTGATATCGAGCAAAAAAGGGCAAGAAAATCACGTTTGTTGTATGGGAGCCCCCCTTAAATATTTATTTTATTTTGTTTTTAGTATTTGTTGTTATAGCGGCAACAGAAATACATAATTTGAGAAAATTTCAACTCTCTAGCTATAGCCGTTTTTGAGATACAGCCAAGGAGCAGCCAGACCAGCCAGGAAGGACGGACGGACGGACAGCGAAGTCTTAGTAATAGGGTTCCGTTTTTACCCTTTGGGTACGGAACCCTAAAAATCATAATTATATAAATTTTTCGTGTTTTGTATATTATTATTGTTGTTTGCAGCTACTACGTTACTTGAATAATTCTTTACCTAAAATTCAAAAGTAGACAAAGCTAAGTTTAAAATTAATAATCCGTATCCTATTGATCTCTGGGTAAAAATACATTAAGTTGATTAGGTTACAGAATACTTTTCCAACTAAAATGTAAAGATAGATTTACTGCATTTTGTGTTAATTCTTATTAAGTTAAATTGAGCAATAATAGATTTGCAGTTTACATTCGAGTATTGTGAAAATACGAGAAAAGCAATAACCGCATTCACGTCTGCTTTGTGACTCGAAAGCTTTGAGCTCTATTCAACATTGTGCAATTACCAAGCTACTTAAATAATTGGTTACATGAAATGCAAAATAGATGAAATTGACGGTAGAATACTTAGATTTACTTTAATTTTCATTATTCGCTTAATGAAAATACAAGTTACGAAAGAATAACGATGAAATAATAAGGTATGAGGTAACAAAACATAAATACAAAAATAACACTTTTACTACGTTCATAAAGATGTATGATAATCATAATTATAACGCGTCATCTTATAGCAAAACTGGCTTGGAACAAACATTTGAAAAAACAAGTTCGCGTTCTAGTTTTTATGTTTGAAACGTCCTCGAAAAATAACCGCCACAAGCACATGACGTTTAATGAGCTTTATTTTACAACGTTTTATTGTCTGTTATACACAAGAATATGAAAAACTTAATATGAAACGTTATAATTGTGTATTTTGAACTTTTTGGTAAGTATAATAAATTATTGCTACAAATATTTTCATCATAACATTTCTAAACATAATTCATAAAATTACGTTGTATTTAAGGAGATATTTGCACCGACAGTAGAAGTCGTGCCAAGTCCACTGCGGACTGCGGGCCTCCGAAAACCTTGACCGAAGTTTAATCTGATCGTTACTCTGCATCAAACAATTTCAAGTTTCAGGCATCTTTAAATCGTACATGGCCATATACCATTCTAATCATTCACAGTCAAGAACAATGGCGCGAGCTAATAATAAGTTCTAAATTGCGATAACCGAATTCAATACAATAATTATATCATCGTCACAGCCGTAATAACTAGAAACTAATTCTTCAAGACGTATATGAACATGTTAAAGCTTTTCAGATTTAGCGAACTAAATATTATATAAGGACTTTTAAATTATTTTATAGATTTATATTAGATATCTACTTATCGAAAACAAGAGAAGAAAAAGATTAGCATCCCAGTCTATAATTCAATCTAGACACGCGGCAGCGTGTCAAGCCAAGTTCAAGCAAAAGAATATAGTTTAACACGATTTTATGATCTAAATAAGAGAACAACTGAAACGAGAACCTAGAACAATTTTATTTCTATTTGAAATATCACCTATTTAATGTAGATGAAAATTACTAATTAAGTACTCACTACTTGAATAATACAAAAAAAGAATCCCACAATTTCATCAATTAATTAATAAAAATAAATTACTGAGATTCAAAACATCTTTAAATGTATTTCAATAAAGTGACACTTATTTGATTACATTACGAGCAACGAAATGTGAAATGAATAGTAATTTAATATTTATTTAAATAATGTCTTATAGCCAGGACATATTTCTGTATAGATCTTTGAGAAGGTTGCTAAGATAGATTCTTTTTAAAATGATTCATACGTTTTATACGATTATTTTTAAATTTATTATAACGGTAGCATATGTTTAATGGTACTAACAGATTTCAAGCCGTTAAAATACGTCACCAAACGCTACTAGATGTGTGTCGGACTTATAAAAAATGTGAGTACGATTCCATTTGCGCTTGTACGAGTATGTAACGGTACTTTAACGAACTTCGAGCATAGAATAGTTAATCGTAGATATACTGTTGATGTTATGATATTATATCGTAAGACTGTTGATATTTTGATACTAGCTTCTGCGCGCGACTTCGTCGGCGTGGACTCTGCTCCTATTGGTCTTAGCGTGATGATACATAGCCTAATAGCCTTCCTCGATAAATGGGCTATCTAACACTGAAAGAATTTTTCAAATCGGCCCAGTAGTTCCAGGGATTACCGCGTTCAAACAAACAAACAAACAAACAAACTCTTCAGCTTTATATATTAGTATAGATTTTATTTTAATAGATAAATCATATCGATATCAATTGGTCAAACTTGTAGAAATTGGTAGCAGATTATTACAATTTTACAAGCGAATGACAATATTGTTATGGTCTAAGATCCGAGAAGGTAAATCTTCCCTCATCTGTTAATTAGATGAAACAATTTTTTATAGGCAGATTTCAATATTGTGAATTTATAAAAAAAACCTCTGCCACCCTACGCCTGCTACAATTGATAATACTTAATTAGTTAATCAGTATTTTTTTATGATCTTTTCCCTCTCATGTTAATTACATGTAGTAAGCTAAAACCGTTAATATTTTACATTATATACCTGACTGTAGTAGGCACCCATCTCTATGATTGCTATACTTACCTGCAGCCAGGTCAGAAAAGGTAGATAAGTGTAGATTATTACCCTCACATGTTAATTAAAAAATTCAAGTACAATAATAAACGGCGGCGAATTCTAAACATAATAATGTTTGGCTGCCGTATTAACAGCTGATGCAGCAGATTTTTTAATTAACATGTGAGGGTAATAATCTACATTTATCTACCTTTTCTGACCTGGCTGCAGGTAAGTACAGCAATCATAGAGATGGGTGCCTACTACAGTCAGGTATATAATGTAAAATATTAACGGTTTTAGCTTACTACATGTAATTAACATGAGAGGGAAAAGATCATAAAAAAATACTGATTAACTAATTAAGTATTATCAATTGTAGCAGGCGTAGGGTGGCAGAGGTTTTTTTTATAAATTCACGACATTGAAATAAACCTATAAAAAATTGTTTCATTTAATTAACAGATGAGGGAAGATTTTGTTATATTCCGGATCTTAGACCATTACTATTTTTCGGTAAATATATGTATATTTTTAGACGTTCAAAGGATTTATCCTTTGTGTCACGACATACAAAGCAGTTTGAAAATTTGTTTTTTTTTTATTTTTCCGCTAAATTTTCGTCAGTTATGTTGTTATGTCATAAGTAGGTAGGTATAGTATTTAGTATCATTACGACGATTGGGCAAACATCTTCTCCAAAGATAAGGCCCGAATAGTATTATGTTGTCTTATTAGGAAAACATATTTTGTAATAATTTATTGTGTTGTTTTGTCACAAACGAAAAAAAACGAACTTCAATTACATCAACAATAATACAAGTTACAACGCAGGTAGACGAAAAAATAGTCAAGTAAAATACGCGTTATCAAAGATTACTCAATCAGTAGTAAACTATCTCGATCAAATTAAAATGGAACCAAAAGACAAGCTATATGTATATCAGCTTTCGATTTAAACAAGAATCATCAAATCGGTACACAAAGTAAAAAGTTATGAGATATAATACAACATAGGTCGACAAAAAAATAGTCAAGTAAGTACGCCTTATTAGATAAAACTCGAAAAGTAAGATCTTGATTAAATTTAAATGGGGTCACATGACAAGTCGTTCGATTATAAAAAGACTCATCGAATTCGGTTTACAGCCGAACCTCCTCCTGTTTTTGGAGTCGGTTAAAAATAAATTATTACTTGTAAAACTGACAGTGTTGACACGGAAAAACTAAGACTTACTATCATTGTGGCTATGTACTTTAATTCTTGTTATTTGTGAAATCATTACAGTGCATGTAAGGTTCTAGAATATTTATATTATATTTGTTTTTAATTGTTTTTAATAGCATCCATACATTATGTTTATTCAATTACTTTTTTGTTGTATGTATGGATAAAATCTGTAGTGCATTATTTCGTACAAACGTACAGCAAGGGAAAAAATTTGGGAAACCTATATAACACAATAAGTTCCACGTGCCGTCTGATCAATACGTTAGTCGGGACGACGACCGGCCGTCGCGGTATATCACCCTAAACACAGCTGATTTTACCACCCTCCCCCTTAGCTGTTGCGTACTTTACCCCATACTCACAACCCCGCTTACTTTGAGTCTCGGAATAACATTCGCAAAGGACTCCTCGAAAGTTTAAAAGGAAATCATAATTTTCTTCTAATATAATTATGTTTTTCTGTAAACAGGTAAATCAGGTTGGCTACGATCTAATAATGTAATGTCAATATGACAACAAAAAACTTTAACCAAATGTATGGTACATTTAATAAAAATATGTCGAGTAAAACGGGTACCCAGTCAACTTCGACAGAATTTCGTGATGGATATACAGAGCAACAACAACAGCAATATAGAAAATACCTGCAACAGCTCAAAAACGAATTCAATGAAAGGTGGTGTAAAAAACCAAACCCTAGTATTCATTTTACTGACATAGAACGTGTACGAACCTTGGGTACTGGCGCCTTCGGTAGAGTAGTTCTGTTAAGACATACTAAACAACAAAAATTCTACGCCATGAAAGTTTTAGAAAAAGAAAAAGTCATAAAGATGAAACAAGTCGAACATACGCTGTATGAAAAGCGAATTCTCGAAGCAATTCGATTTCCGTTTACGGTTTCCATGGAGCTCAGTTTTAAAGATAATAGCTACATTTATTTTATAATGCCATTTATACCTGGAGGTGAAATGTTTACCCACCTTCGGCGGATGGGAAAATTTGAGGAGCCATTAGCGAAATTTTATGCTAGCCAAGTTGTTTTAGCCTTAGAGTATCTTCATTTCACAAACCTAGTATATCGCGACTTAAAGCCTGAAAACATATTAATAGATAAGAATGGCTATTTAAAGATAACTGACTTCGGATTTTGTAAAGTATTACAGGGAAGGACGTGGACTTTATGTGGAACACCAGAATATTTAGCTCCGGAGCTGATTTTGAGTAAGGGATACGGGTTTTCTGTCGACTGGTGGTCGTTTGGAGTTCTACTTTTTGAAATGAACGCTGGCTATCCACCGTTTTACGCAAATGAACCGATGAAAACTTACGAAAAAATTGTTGCTGGAAAATATAGGTGTCCTTCGGGCTTTAATCCTGATTTACGAGATATTGTGCGCAATACTCTGCAAGTTGATATAACTAAACGGTTCGGAGTAATGAGAAACGGTGTTATGGATTTCAAAAACCATAAATGGTTTAAAGGAATAGAATGGGAAGCTATTTTAAATTGTCGGTACCCACCCCCGTATGTTCCAAAATGCAGACATCCTGGTGATTCAACAAATTTTGAACGCTACGATGAAGAACCAATGAAACCAGCATCATACTGCAGATTTGAATCTGAGTTTCTTGATTTTTAGATATCAGTGATGAAACGTTCGCTGCGTATACTGGTCGCATAATCTTTATTTACAACAATTTATTCTATCTTATGTCATCTATAACAAAAATAATTTTATAAAGCATTTCAAAACAAAATGTTTTGGTTATAAATGTTAATAAATGAATATTTCTTACAAGTTGTGAATTAACAACATTTCACTCTTAGAAAAACTTTTTACTAAGTCAATCAATACTGGTGAGTCAAAAATTTTACATAGGTACGTATTAGAAATGTATAAAAAATCGGTATCTACCGTTGTTTACATCCGATAAGAGTACGTGGTTAGGCACGTGTGAGGGAACCCACAGTGCGTCGGCGCAAGGCAGGGAACGTAATGATTTGTGGGGGAATACAGTTGCTATTTTTAGACTTAAATGTATTCATATAAATATGTCGCGTGGCACAATGGGAAGTACAAATGTAAAAACATCTTCACCATAATCATATACATTAAATAAAAAAATTATATGTTTTTTCTGAAGCCTTTTTTAAAGAATATTTACAATGACAGCAGTATGTTAAAACTGTTATACCTAAGTATTAAAGTTCTTAAGCTAACTTGTACATTAAACGCATATTGAAGAATCGTCTAAATACGAAAATCATGTGCGACCTAAATGAGATTCGTGCTGCCAATTTTAGCATGGTTAATGGAACATAACTATGTTTACAGCATTCTACTCGTCCACATTGGTCGCATCCAAATATTTTGGATACTTAATAAATTGTTTACTAAAAATAAATTCAAAACGGAGATATTCAAGAAAGTATTATTGGAGTTTACTCCTGAAGAAAAGATATATAGGATGCGTGGTATGAAAAAAATATAGGGAGTGATATCGTGAAAAAAAAATAGCATGATGCCGAGAATGCAGTGATGTCGATTGTTGAGTGACACTTTACACCGATTTAGCTGTAGCAAGGGTAAAAGAGTAATCCAGCATTTATTTTACTGATACGAATCGAAAGTTTTAATTTTAGAGTGTTTATTGTTTAAATTTTTAAATACGTCCTAGGTAGTATATACTATCTTTAGATAAATAGACGATTCGATCCAAGGTATACACCATAATAAGAGATAAAGTGACCTCACGGTCGTGCAACTAAAGGGTTGTAGAAACCAACCGACTGGAAAGTGAAGGAAGCGCAGTTCCGTTTCACGTACGACGGGATATCCTCATTTTGAAGTTGACTTTTTTTAATGTTATTTTTTAATATATTAAACACGAGAAAACTGCCATTAAATAAACATTAAAAGGCCAAACGAATTATTTGTTTTTGATTTTTTTTTTTCATTCATTTCTTAATTATTATTATTTTTTTGCTGAACTTTGTCAGTTATAAAATTTAAACTCATGTTAGATTGAAATACTGGATCATTCACTTCACATCTTCTTTAGATATCTACCAATTCATGTTGTTAGTTTTAGGTAGTAAAAGCTGGAGGAAATGTCGTTTATTAAACTTGCACTATTAAGGCAACGAATAAAATATCTATATTATTCAATATACATATGTAGTTTAGCTATCTGCTGCTGCTTAATGTTTTATTGAACAAAGGTTAAATATTGTTTTGTAATGGGAAGATTAGTTGTACCTTGATTTTACTTTTCAAGTTCCGATTCACAGTTTAGTATCATAACAGACATCTAATTCCTATTCTTTTTATCGTAGGTATTATTCATGAAGTGAATGGTAAGTTTACATTCTAAAATAATATTAGCATAGATATACTAAACAGATAAAAATTGTGGAAAATGAGGTATATTACACAATCAATGAACTGTGCTTTACGTAGGAGTGCCATATTTATCAGTCTTTCGAACAATAATTTAAGTGCTATTACTTAATAAATCACTACGAAAGACGTTTCATTAGTCTAACAGCTTTTAGTTGAATCTAATTTTCATTCTATTTTCGTATCTGCAATTCTATGTCTATAATAAAAATCTAAGACATAGAAAACGAAGTGTCTTAAAACGGGTCAACTTACAACTTAAAGATATTTTTTTGCATAAATTTTGCTTTTAAAACGTAAGTAAGAACTGAGAAAAGAATTGTAGTAAAATAGAAGATGAAGGCGTGTGCGGAAGTCGGTAATTTCTGATGACAGTGATGATCTAACAATTGTAAAAGTTGTGATAGTTATTTGTTCTCACAAGTTGTTACTACAATTTTTATTATAGCGTAAAAGGTATAAGAAATGTGACTATCATATTTTTAACAATTTTTTTTGACAATTATAACACAAATATACACGTAGTTTGGTCAATTCTGTACATTTGCAATTGTTTAAAAACAATAATTCAGGCAAGACCTTTCAGGTCTGCTACTTTATAAATTAAATCGTTATTTAAGCCATGTCAGAAAACAAATCGGTTGGGTAGCGACAGTTAATAGTATACCATAAGCGAATGCTCTGACAGGGGCCAAGGATAACTAGTCTTTAATTTATATTTTCATTAATTCACAAAAAGGTCCATGATATTTCGTGCTATAAAACAGAAATGATCAGAAGATTACCCAACGAGTGAACATAAACACAATTACACAACAGCAAAGGGCTATGAAAGCCGCCGAACACGCTCGAAGAGCCATCAAGCTATTGATAGACCACCGTGAACGTGATGAAAGGGTTACTAACTCAATTGCTTTCATATCTACAGATACGATAAAAATATAGATAAAAGATATATACGACCTATCGATGACATACTATTTTTAAATTAAATATACCTACCTACCTACTCAGCTAAATAGTTATCCATTAAAAAAAGTGTACTGTTACAATAAGATTTTATACCCACATTCAAATAGATAAACTAAACAAAAAAATTATCAACTTTAATGAAATGAATTTTATTTGTTAATTTTTTTTCCCTATTATAATTAGAATACGACATAGCGGGCTCAATAATTAATTTACTAACAGTCGAGACGATGTTTCGTATTTTTTTAACTACGAACTACATTAATGTCTTTTTCTTTATAGATGGACTAGACAACCGGCGTTGGCATGTTTACACGCAGAGGCATAAATTGTAGCAAACGATAAAATAGGAGTGTTTTTATTTGCATTGATTTATTGATATTTTTTGTGGTAAATATGAAATGAAATTTTTACTCTCTGTTTCGATCTGTATGTAATAGTGGTGCAGCTTCTCATCTGTTCGGAGTCAATTTGACTTCAATAATTTTTAATGAGCTTCCGCGTTACTAAAAAAAAGTTGACCTATTCGTATCTATACTATATTTCAAGTTTCCACTTTTATTGACAAAAGCTAGAGGCATTTAAAATCGTAAGTACCCAGTTGTTAGGCTCAATGTGGGTCACCGACGATGCAAAGGCTTGCAGTAGGCGATGAAGTGAAACGTTCAGGGCGAGATAAGAGCGCCGGTTACAAAGGCACACGATATATTGATCTAGATGTAGTTACTGGCTAGTTATTGTAGATCACTTCTTGGGAGCATCTCGATTTTATGTGTTAAGAAGTGATTCAAACTTTAAAAACTTGCTCAGAGTTCCTGATTTCTGAGCAAAACTAATTTTGAATTTTAACATTTATTTAAAGTCATGCAGATGTTAAACTAACATTAGAAATGCAAAAGTTTATGAGGATGGATGGGTGAATGGATGTTACTCTATCATGCAAAACTACAGAGCTGTTTGTAATGAAATCTATCACACGTAGATAAATGGATACCCAGAATATAACTCATACAATACTTTTAGCCCGACACTTCCACGAGTATGAAGTTATGCTGGTGAAACCGCGAGGCGCGACTAGTTTTAAATATTATATCAATCGGTATATCAGTACAAATATAATATGCATAAATATGAGCCGAGATGTCGCAGAGCGTATAAAAAAAGTAAATCGATACAAGACGATTGCTGGTTTGAGTCTACGTTCAATACTATGAGATTTTCACGTGTTACTATATTTGTCGTTAATATATAGTATAAAACGTTCTCAGCGGTAAAGCAAACGTGCATGCAGCAAACATGCATATTTTAAAAGAATTCTAAAACATTATAACTGTCCACTCTTGGTGGATCAACGTGATGATTAAAGCTCGCACTCTTCTAAAAGGAAATATGTCCTTATAGAAGCAGCCATTACCCAGCAATGGGAAGATAAATATGTGGATATCTCAATAACTTTTAATAAACAAACGTTGATAGAAAGAACAAACACACATAATTATTATAAGCATTTAAAAAAATACAATTTAACATTAAAGACAAAAGGCTAATTTCTAACCACAGAGTACACACGCTGAACGTAAACACCGTTTTACGTATGTACAATATCTCTAATTGTCTAGACAGCGCAGATGACTCTGCGTAAGGCAATTTAATTATCTGAACTAAAGCATTTATCACAGTGAATGCTTTCTCAAAGCATGCCCTAAAGCTTCAACTACATAGGAATACAATTACACAGATATGTATAATATACTTGTAAAATAATTTGCTAGCGAGTTGATAGCATTAATCTATTTCAAACATGAAAGTGGATCCCTAAGCATATTGGTTTTTACAGCTTTATTTTTTATATATGTAAATTTTAAAAGACACGACCAGACAACTCACGCGAAGGAAGTTCGAAACAGCATGCATACTAATTTAATACAAAACGTATAGCCCGTACAAATTTAAAAGCACAATGGTTCCAGTCTTTATCATCGTATAATGGATGACCTACGCTATTGGTCAGGATAACATCATCAATATTCTCAGGACCATACCCGTCTATGAGGCGAATAAAAATGACGCGACCATTGTCACAAACTGGCTTCGCCAAAAGTATGGTCGTGTGTTTTCTTTGTACACGTAACCAAATTAGCTTCACGATTATCTATTCTGGTTTAATTAAAGATTGTTACCTTTTTGTGTGCTACGGTCGGATGTAAGCTAACGAACCGGTAAAATGGAAATTTACAGAGAGTAAATTATTTCGTTGGCCTTAAACCCCTATTAAAAATACAGAGAGGCTGTGCACGAGAACTCGATAAAGGGTTATATTTAATTCAACCGTTTTGAGCTTCCCACGTACATGGCTAACCAGGTGGAAATTATAAATAGGATTTCACACAGTCATGCCGGTTTGCAAACAAGAGAAAAAATTAATCATGTCAAGGGCTTATGTCGTGGTCTCATTCTTTGGTTTAAGAGCACGGATGAAGCCATAACAAGAAAACAGTCCCAACTGTTTGTTGCAAGGAATGGCAACCCGATAAGCCGCATTAGCGCAAGCCACATGACATACGATACGACTTTCGTAAACAGAACTCATTTATATTGACATTTAATAATACTTGAGGATTACATAAACGTATTTGCGTATTCGATTGCTAGAAATATATCTCATCGTGTCAAACAGATAACGACAAAGCTATTTATCTACTATCTGTTTAGTTTTCTGGAACTACGCCCACTATGCGACCACACAAGAAACAGGTTTGTGTACCTGCGTTGTGTCACATACTGAATGAGATACCTTACCGATTCTGTTGTGGATCAGATGGCGCCTATAACATCCTTTTTTACTTTTGCGTGTTACAAAACGTATATTTTAATTATTGTTAATGTATAGGCATTGTATAGGACAAATTTAGATTTATTGTATGTTAAGATACTTTCGGTGTCTAGATACACATTTTACTCTTTGCTTTGCCAACTTGACTGTCAAATTTAAGTCTGTATACAGTTCCATTTATAGGTTCTTTCGTGTTAAACAGCGACAGATGACATTTGAAGGTATTGGGAAACTTCTCGCATAAGAAAACTATTTAAAAAGGTTGTCTGGTAGAAATCGCTTACCTAGCGATAAGACCGCCTTTGTGCATAATATTATTTTGTAAGTCTTATTTTTTGTATACCTTATATGTAAACTTGTATGCACAATAAACATCACAATAAAGTACATATATTTAACTTATCTTTAAAAGTTCAATACTAATTACTACTGCCAAGTTTTCATGGTATGCTCTGCTCTATTAAAGAAAAAACTGCAGGATGATTTCGATTTTATGCCATGCACTATGAACATTTTTAGTTTTACTTAGCGCGATTGTAATTTTAAGTCACCCGTAACCATGGCGTTTATATAGGAAATATCGGTCTAGTCTGCGTAGGTAATATAATATACTATAATATTTATATGCGAATAAGAATAAAGTAATATGCAAAGTGGTATCGATGGTGTGATCGTCCCCCTACATCCGGAGTTGCAACGCTCGAGCGAGCGCGGCTGTGCACCTGTCGCCATCATTGTATGCCTTTGTATATAAAAGTTTCGAGACACAGTTATCGTGAACAAAGCTGAACAAAGTTCATGGACTGCACATATTCAAATATTTAAAATACCGAACTTTAGGAACGTTTTAACGAATAGGAGTTAGACAACAAAGTAGGGAGATCTGTATTTTTTTATAAAAAAGAAAGAAATATTTTTTGTATTACAACTATATATTTTTAGTTTAATGTTTGAATTAAGTACTGGATATTACTAGCTATCCCATTAATTAAGAATTTTTACCTTTTTAAATAAAAAGACCTACGATCAGCAGTGGTATGAATCAGTCATCTTTTACAGATTGTACGCTCCTAGCATTTTTATATTCGCCCATTCATTTGTCCTACCGTCACAAGGATGCTTACCAGATTTTTTTTTGAAACCATAAAAGGTAATTTACAATTTTTAGTATGTAATAACTAATAACTACGACCTCTGCTGTGATAAATAAGAAAGGGTATTCCTATAAAACTAAACGTGATTTGCAATTAAAATTTTAGCTAAATTATTTGGATTAAACTTAAATTAATTGAGCTATTAAACTTCATTTTAACTCTGCATAAGCTTAATGTTAAACTAAATTAAATAAGCGTAAGCCTACCGATTCAATGGTAGGTACTTCAAAAACGATCCGAATCGGGAAATTACAAACCAGAACGAACTTTTTTGTGCGTTTTAACATAGATTTTTTTTTTAATAATACGAGTATAAAGTTAAAAATGCTTCGAAATGATATTTATGTTAATAGCCCTTTTACATAACACGTAATAATTATTGTCATAAAGAAGCATAATGTGATTGGGACTTGTTTAAATTTCTTTAAATTACATTTTCTCTTCCAATTTAATATGAAATGTCGACCGGTTGAGACTCCACTTTAAAGCCTCGTTTCAACTAGGGGACATTTTGTCCCGCGACATGTCGCGGGACAAAATGTCCCCTAGTGAAGACGAGGCATTACCGCAACATGGGACAATTGTTCCGCGTCAGCCCCGTCTACACTAGGGAACATTTTGTCCCGCGACATGTTGGGGGACACGTCCACACACATGTTGCACAGTGTCCCGCAACATGTCCCGCAACATGTCCCACAGTGTGTACGTGTTTAGGGACATGTTGCTTGTTCCCGCTTCGAGATCGAAAACATTTGTTTCGCGTCAATGTCGCATGGTAGGGCTTTTGATATTTTTTAAAATATCGGATTCTCGATGTATCGATATTTTTAAATACATAATCAATATCGGAGTTAGAGATATCGAAAAAAAAATCTATATATCGATATTTTTAACCGACTTCAAAAAAGGAGGAGATTACTCAATTCGATTTTAATGTATATTCGGGGATAACTTCGTCGTTTACGAACCGATTTTGATCATTCTTTTTTTTTGTTGGAAAGGAGATATCCCAAGGGTGGTACCATGATAAGGAAACCAGGATCTGATGATGGAATCCCAGAAAAATCGAGGGGAACCTTCGAAAGTCGTAGTGACGACAAGTGCGTTACTAAATTTTTTTCGTCTACTTACGTTGTATTATTTGTCGATGTAATTGAAGTCGGTTTTTTTCGTTTGCTAGCAAACACAATTTATCAATTTTATTTCATCGCCTTTTTTTTCAACCGATGTACAAACGGAGGAGGTTATGTATTCGACGCGTATATTTTTTATGTATGACCACGCATAACTTTTTACAGAGTGGTCCGATTTTGATAATTAAAAAAACAATCGTGTCGATTTAAAAAATAATTTACACAGTTTATAATTCAGTATAATATTTGTTAAACAAATTTAATTATCAGTGATTTATTAAAATGTAAGGTTCTCAGTAATTATTGTTCAATTTTAATAAAACAATAATACGTACCAATATTCAGTAAGATTTTAAAAATATTCGTTGTTTTATATGTTCAGTTGTCAAACAACTATTACTATTTATTAGGCACTAAAAGATTGATTACAGAAGCAATTCGTTAAGATACTACAGAAGAAATCAAATATTTAACAGCTATTTCTGAGAGCACCTGAGTGATAATATTTCAATATTTACTATCAATCCAAAATTTTAGTGCGTTTAATGACCTTGAAATATTTGGTTGATCTAAATACTGTTTAATTCAGCAGGTATTGCAACAAAAATTGTGCCAACAAGTTCATTGGCATTTGACGTATTTTTCATGAGCATATTATAAATTTAATTAAATAAATAAATAAATAAAAATAACTTCACAAATGATGGAGGTGTTTCTTTATCTCTATGAGGAACATGTTGCTGCATTTGTCCCCTAGTGTGGCCTACACAATGTTCGAAACATCTGTCCCGCAACATTGTTGAGGGACAAATGTTCCTCATTTGTCCCCTAGTGGAAACGAGGCATTAGAGTCAAAGCGAAATTGGAAATCTACGAAAACATAATTATATTGAAGTGTGGATATAGTGTGTACTATTAGCTAACACGTGTAACTTTTTAAAAGCAGCCTTGTTTAATCTTGATATTGAATATTATTGGGTTGCCCAGAAGAAACGTCTAAATAGCTATAGTTAAGCTTTGTTTATATTTTTTTTGCTGCGTATAAAATGTATTAAAAAATTAGTATTCAAATGAATTGATTTTTTTTTTATTTGTAAAATAATAGGTATACCTTGTGCTAGAGAATAAAAGAAAATCGAACAAGATATTCTATATACAGCGGAACAATCTGTGTTGTATCCGCCAAGTTGCAATTAGGCAGCGTTCTGGAATAAGTTCCATATCCTTTTCTGAACATGAAAGGTTTTTTTCTACGCGTTATTATTATTGCTTTTACAGATTTTTTACTAAAGAATATCATAACTGGTCGTAGTTCGTAGCTTTATACGCAATTTTAGCATGTCTTTAAACGAAAACGACTAAACACAAATGTCGTTATTATTTGGTCGTTTAACACTTATAAAAGGTTTTTTTTTATTACGCACAATTTCTAGGAGGAAAATAGTATTTGTATTATGAGACGACATTTTAGCTTTAAGTAGGTTTTCTCCTATTTTACACAACTTAAATGACATTCAGTGTAACTTGAATATAGACAAAAGGGAAAGAAAGAATAAAATAATTTTATATGCTCACGAATCGAATATCATTTATAATAAGAAAATGCTCGACTTCATTTTTTTATAGTTACTCCATTACTCGAATGGTGTAAAAGTTCTCTTTTAATTAATGTCAATATGCGAAAAGCTATAAAGTAATAAGAATATCGTGTAAAAACAAATTGGTTTAATGTTATTGAGGTTTCATTATGATTAGATAAATCACGCGATCACACATTATATGCTCGTGAATCTAGAAATCTTTTACTTTCACCTCATTTCACGCTGATTTCATTTCTAGTTGTATGTTATCATAGATTTATTTTTTATAGCTCTGCTATGTTGAAATAATTTTAAATGTAAAACTACTTCTTATACACTGTATAGGCGTAAATTGTATTGTTGGTTTTATTTGTTGGAAAATGGGCAGATAGAAATTCATTTTGCGAATATTAAGTACATATACCTATATATATATATATATATATATATATATTTAATTAGGGAACAAACACTACAATAATACATAAAATTAAAAAAACTTATACAGATTATACACAAACCAATAATGTTTCCAGCAGTAAACAATTCATAAATGAGCTAAAAGGCACACGTTAATTAGAAATCATCGTATCAAGAAGGAACATGCGGAATATCTTGATGATGCCGCAAAGCTTTATAACTTAAAAATTTAATTTTATGATTAATTTTTCCAATTGAGCAACACGACGTTATTGAAATGGATTTCGAACGAATGCGAACGGTTGAGCAGTAGGTACTCCATGTGAGCGACCTTACGAAGGAGTTGTAGAGGAAGGAGAAAAATATTGTCGTGAAATTTTTAAAATCACGTCCCTCTTATAGTTATAAATTATAACACAAAGCCAAGCATTCGGAATGCTTTAGCAGTAAAAAATTAATATGTGAATTAGAAGTTAATTTGCTATCGATGTAAAAAAGTCGCACCTTGGTAGCTAGTGTTATTGTCTCCTGGTATAGTTGATAATTACAATTATTTAAGTTGGTCTTACGAGTCGGCAACGCGCATGCAATGCTTCTGGTGTGGTAAGCGTCTGTAGGCTACGGTAATCACTTACCATCAGGCATAGATCTAGTAAAAAAGGTAGATAATGCGCGGCCTTTGTTGTTAGTGAATGAAGCCACAAAACTCGGCTCCTTCAAGTAAATACACGCGCTCACGCACACATATGCATCAAACTACGCTCATTTTCGTTAGTATCTAACGGTGCTTCGTACAGTAATTTTGCCTACAAAATGCCGTCTTGTGTAATTAAATGGTGCAAAAACAATACCAAAGTGAATAAAAAGTCTGAAGGAATATCGTTTCACACCCAAAACTTTAAATTTATTGTTATTCCAAAATAATTATGAGGTTATTCGAAACTTATAATTTCAATGTCACGAAAGGACGTACTGGGGGAGTGTTGCCAGTAATTTCATATTTCTAATACCCCAAAATGTGGGTAAGTAAATTGTAGGCAATCATAGAAAAATAATTAAGTACAAAGTAGACATCATTATTGTTTTTTTATCGTGTGATTTTATGTTACATAAATTAAAGTCACGTTAAATGTGAATTTTTAACTCGTTTTTTTTTTCTATTAAAATTTTTGAGTTAACTGCTCATATTTTACTATCAAATATCATGGTTTTAGGTTTCCAACGAATATTTTAATAAGAGATGAGTTCTAAGCGACAAAAATTTAAGAAACTCATACAACTTAAGGGATTTTAGGTTTAATAAAAACAGTTTAAAAAAAACCGGACTCCAAACTGAAAAGAGTTTTTTTTTATTATTCATACGATTTTATATTTTACTAGCAGACCCGTGCCCACTTCGTTGCGCATTATTTATTTTTTTTGAAACGGTTTTATTTTTAATAATTACTTCTAACGACGATATCTCAAAAACTATTCATCTGATTGATATAGTGTAAAGGGCAATTTTAATCTGCATTAAATTCTTAAGCTAACTAACATATTTATTTGGATAAGGATTAATACTGAACTAAAGAAAATAGCTTTGAAAATAACGTAATGTTTTTAATTACAAATTTGAACATAAAAGTGGTTATTGTAAGTCAACGGTAAGAGATAGAGATATGCTGTCGCGGACTTTTTTGTAGCATTTTTATAGATTTTGAATTCGCTAGTACATTACTTAACTATATCTTTGCTAGTTTACGCGGCGTTCGCGAGGAAAGGTCCCCGTCGGCAAGATTTTTTGCGACCTCTTCAACATTTATCGCCGTATTTCTGCTAGGGAATGCAATCCCGCGGATCCGCAATCCCGCAAATGCGGGATCCCGCATAAAATTAGCGGGATTACAAATGCGGGATTACACCTGCGGGATCCGCAAGATTTGCAAGATTTTATTTTTTCCAGCCTGAATTCGCATAATAATGTACGGAACAGTGTTGGATTTCGTAGTTTATACTATTTGTACCATTATTTCACGACTTGTAGTATTTAGTATCGTAAAGCAAGGATACTACGCGACTACGCGAAAATACCATAATTTTACCTTCATGTCGATTGACTTTATTTATTGGTCGAATCATTTTGTTTTTATTGTTTACCCTTCAATATAAAGAAATTATTTATCAGGCAAAAACCAAACAGTCGTCAAGAAGCTTCGGTGATTCTCTATGTAATGTTTTACCAAGTAATTTGTATACTGGTGTACGTAGTATACAAATTCCTTGGTTTTTTACTACCTATCGGTCGTTTGACAAAGTAGGATGGTTGTATTTTATGTACGAGTGTGAGTGAAACAATGATAGGATAGGGCACAGCAGGAAATTTACTGCTCAAATACGGAGCAGCCCGAGTGATACCTCGACCTTACAGAAGATCACAGCTAAATAATACTACTTTCAAACAGTGTTGTGTTCCTGTTGGTGAGTAAGGTGACCAGAGCTTCTGGGGGGAATTGGTGATAGGGTCAGCGACGCGCTTGTGATGCTTCTGTTGTTGCAGACGTCTATAAGCTACGCTAATCGTTTACCATCAGGTGAGCAGTACGCTTGTTTGTCTACCTAATATATTTTAAAAAAATGTACCTACAAATCCATCAATTTTAGATTACCGCAAGTCGGCAGTCGGTACTCGAAAGGACAGTTTTCGCTTTTTTTATCAAAACATCGACGAAAAACAAAACGTAGTATAATTTTGTATTTTTTTTTTTTTCAGACATTTCACATGAAATAATTTTTAATTTTGTCATTATTTCTGATCAAAATATAATTTAATACTATTTGTTTCTTCTAAGTAAATTATATTGATTCATTTACTGACTTCGAAAATAATTTTGTGGACTAATAATTCTAAAATATTGTACAATCCTGCAAATCTTGCGAATCCGCGGGATTAATGGTCTCAATCTTGCGGATTTGCGGATTGTCTTTTGGGTGCTGGATTGCATTCCCTAATTTCTGCTAATTTACATAAAAGCGTAATAAATTGTATACTTAAACCTTCCTCAAGAATCACTCTTTCTATTGTTGAAAACCGTGTAAAAATCCGTTCAGTAGTTTTCGAGTTTATCGCGTTCAGACAGACAGGAGGACAGACAGACGCGGCCGGGGGACTTATTTTTATAATAAGTATAGATTTTTAACTAGCTTCTGCGCTCGACTTCGTCGGCGTGGACTCCGCTCCTATTGATCTTAGCGTGATGATACATAGCCTATAGCCTTCCTCAATAAATGGGCTATCTAACACTGAAAGAATTTTTCAAATCGGCCCAGTAATTCCAGAGATTACCGCGTTCAAACAAACAAACTCTTCAGCTTTATATATTAGTATAGATAAATTTATTTAAAACCATGAACAGATTTATTTTCGCATACCCATTTTACCCATATTAAATTAATAGTGTTTAATCCCAATTAATAAAATTTTCAGGGAGTTTTTTTAACAGGTGTCAACACTTCACTCACTCACACATACTTAAAAACGCTTAAAAAAGTAGCTTCAGTTTTTAGTTCTACGTGCGTTATCTACCTTTTTTTACTAGATCTATGCCATCAGGTGAGATCTTACGCTTGTTTGCCGACCATGTTTTATAAAAAAAAAAGTATATAAGTACCTAACTGGAGTTGTTTTTTTTTTTTTTTTTAAAGAGAAGTTTACTCAAACAAACTAAGGGCTCCCATTCAAGAATAATAAACGAAGTCTGTCAATATTTGGTTTCGGTACTTGAGGCACAAAATGTAAACATCTTAGGGCCAGAAAAACAAAAATCACCCATAACAACCATAAGTCATATATTAACTGAGACAAGTACTTTTTCAACAGTTCTAAGATTCTGATGAGTGGAACGTGTGTGCACGGCTGTTTGGTAACATAGACGAAGAGCTTGCCGTTCTTTATATAGCTTTCCATTAATTAAACATAAATAATTTTCGACTATATACAGTGCATTTGTTTTTGGCATGTTCGTTAACTTGAATGCTAAGGTGGATTTATGATATACGGAATATACGAAGAATATAACTCATCTTAACTAAAGTGTGATTGTTATGCACGTAAGATGATCTGGGTGTTTGTATGCGTATGTCATATTTGTACTCAAATTATCCCTACATTCTTTCAAGTAGGTACATTTTATTACGTTAGGTTGAAATTACACAATATGGGGTTACCCACTGCTTAGTAAACCCTAATTTGTAAGATTAGTCGGGAACGTTTTGGTGAAAAAGAAAATATTTGAGACAGTTTAGAATTAAACTATGTAGGACAAATTCTCACCAGTCAGCCACCTCTCGTCCTAAAGCCCTTACACTAGAAATAGATTCGAAACAAACTCATTAGGATTCTATTTTAATTCATAACATCCACTTCAGCCTGTCGATGTAAGCTTTCATTAATTTTAACACGTCATTAATAATAATAGAAGAAAACTCGACTGATAAGATAAATAATTCTGCGTTAGAAATTTGTTTATTTTAATTAAATTCGAAACCTATTTTGATAATTCTTCAGAAATGTTCCGGTTGTTGATGTTCTGAAAATTGTTCCTTTATTCTTGAAGTAGGGAGACGACAACTTTTAACAAAATTGAATTATTAAATGTTAACACCTAACCAAACTAAAGTATGTATAATTAGTTAATTACTTGAAAAAAAAAAACATTTACGAGTCGTTTGTAAGTCACCTTTTTCTATAAATTTAGCCTTGGAATGCCAACAACCTAAACAGCAAAAAATCTTTAATATTAAATTTACACTATATTTTATTATCGTTAGCGTAAAATATAAACTTTTGGAATACAGTAGATATATACCTTATAAATTACATTGTTTACGTGTATTTACGAAGGCTCACACAACACAGCATTCAAACAAAATATGTATTGTAAATAAGAAAAATTCGATTTATTGTTCGTATAAATAATGGATAGACTAAAAAACTACAAGACTACTCTAGTTTCATACCATTTTTTTACGCATAGGTACAAGACTGCGAAAATACAACTACATTATGCGCGATTTTAAATGTAAATAATATATGTATGAAATAATAATTAAAATATTCTAAGCATAACAAAAACGTTACCAAGAATCGTTTCACAGCAGCTGGTGGGAATAAAAACATTTATAGTATCTCGTCTTTATAGGTGAACCATAATAGTAAAATACGCCAAATATAGCCACAGGACAGGAGTTTATTACACTCGAATTTGGAACTATTGTTTAGGATGAAGATTAGCCTTTTAGCGAAATGTTGTGACGAAATTGTGAACTAGATAAAAATTATACCATATAGAGATGTACCTACATGTCTATGTTTGCTTTCACATTATTTTGCACTAGCTTCTGCCCGCGACTTCGTCCAAGTGGAATAGTTGCTTTGGTCTAGCTGGGGAAGCTCTCAAAAGGAAAAAAATAACGATTTTGAGACATTCTTCATTGTTGCTCCGCTCCTATTGGTCGTAGCGTGATGATATATAGCTTTTAGCCTTTCTCGATAAATGGGCTATCTAACACAGAAATAATTTTTATAATCGGACCAGTAGTTCCTGAGACTAGCGCGTTCAAACAAACAAACAAAACAAACAAAGAAACAAACTCTTCAGGTGGTTGACCAGTGGTTTACTACTGGTGTTGTCTATACTACGAGTTTGTTCCAGTAGTTGACCATCTATACTTTTTCTACAGATACAATGCCGCCGAAAATCACTATTTTCAAGTTCAACCAATAAGTCCTGCTTTTGCAACAGCAATAATATGGCCGTCTGAGTCTCCAATTAAAAGCAACCAGAAAAACCGTAAGAGGTTTCGCCTGCCCGATGCAGTAAACAGCAGTGAATGGATGAAATATTGGAAAGAGAACGAAAAAATCAAGAAATAAAGAGAAGAAAAAAGCTCTAATAGAGAAAAAAATATCAAAAAAAGAAAGGACTTCCAGGGACTAGAAAATACTGACGGAAAACTTTATAAGATAAGTACTATGACATTTTCTGCTGGAAAGACTTTCCGTTGGCCAGAACAATGTGATAAATTAATATGGTGGAAGAGGAGAAGATCGCAATTCCATCCTTGGCAAATTTGTGCCAAAAATTTGATTAGTGTATTAATGTCAAAAGTTAATTTTGTTTTTATTTAAGAACCTTTAAGTTTTATATTTAGTGTTATGTTAATTCATTAATATTTTACTGTAAACTGTAGCAGTTCTGTCAGTGATATGAATCTCTAATATTACTCGTAGCTATTATTTAATTATATTATTTAGTATTAAAAATAATTTTTTTTTCATTAAAAGTATTGGTTTTATTTACTGGTTCACTATTGGCACAATATTAAGTACTAAACAAAACTAAATATAAAATAACTACAGTAAGAACATAAATATGGTCAATGTAAAATTCTAGAAAATAAAATAGACATACCCTTAATTGAGTCAAACATAAAATTAACCCTACAGTTCCTAAATGATTATTTATTAACAAAAGTAACAAACTATTTATTAGCTTTGTCATGGCACTCCCAAATAAATTAGGCCACAATACTGCACGGCTAGAATATTGTTAAGTACACACCTATCTATATATTTTATGTATTTGTTATATCATAGATGTTTGCCGTAGTCTGGGTGTTTGTGCAGTCCTTGTGGGTCTCCCCACCGTGCCTCGGAGAGCACGTTAAGCCGTCGGTCCTGGTTGTTATCATGTACACCTGATAGCGATCGTTACTCATGGTAGGGAATATATCCGCCAGCTCGCATTGAAGCAGCGTGGTGGATTAAGCTCCGATCCTTCTCCTACATGGGGAAGAGGCCTATGCCCAACAGTGGCATATTCCAGGCTGAATCGTGAATCATATAAATATTATCATATTTACTGGAACAATTTAAATGATATCTAGTAAAATTATAATAAATACAAAATATCATATAGCAGCTTTTATAAGCAGTGCCGTAACCATTAAAGTTAATGTGTGGTAAAACCATACAAGCAGACTGGCAATTAATATACCTATTCAAAAAAAAGGAAAGAACAAAGTTTTATATATTACTTATACGAAACATTTTTATCTTTTTTTTACTGACATTATGTTTTGCAAGTATGTACATAAATGACTACTCACTTACTACTTTTATGTCTAAGTATCATACTAACATAGATTTAAGTGAAGTGTAAGAAAGTGCTATCTTTTAGTACCTACTTGACACACTTATTAGATCTTAAAATTAGGGTATAACAATAAATGTACATTTAATCTCATAATTTATCTATACCAACCTAACCATAATTTATATATACCAATATTATAAATCTGAAGAGTTTGTTTGTTTGAACACACTAATCTCAGGATCTACTGGTCTGATTTGAAAAATTCTTTCAATATTAGATAGCCCATTTAGCGAGGAAGGCTATAGGCTATATATCATCACGTTAAGACCAATAGGAGCGTAGCACCAATGAAGAATATTTCAAAATCGGAATTTTTTTTCCTTTTGAGAGCTTCTGCTGTGTAAACAGTTAGTTTCGCACAAATCATGTATGACAGAATTGATCCTATTACCACGCGGACGAAGTCGCACGCAGAAGCTAGTTTAAAATATAACCGTTTAATACACAATGCGAGATCATACAATTATTTCAAATTTTTCAGACATGATTTTACAAGAATAAAGTTTTCTAATATTTGTTACTACAATCTCAATTACACATTCATAGGCAACCCTTATGCCCCATTCAAATAAGATAAATGTATAACATATGAGTCGTAATATTTCAATATGTCTATATTTTCCTTTGAGCCCTACCAGAGGGTCTGTTATAAGCCTCTTTTGAGGTAGGCTCTAATGTAAATAAGGGGGTTTTTTCAGGCTATCCAAGTGTAGACGTTAGGAGGGTATGAGGTTAAAATTTAGACTGTGGACCGTCGATTTTTGGAGGTTTGAGGGATGCGGGGGGGAGGGGGAGGGGAGGGCTACCCACCAGTACCACTCCCACATACCAGAAACCCATAGTTATTGAGATATCCATGGTTAAAGTTTTAAGATTAGAAGAAGAATTTAGATCGTTTGGCACGAATTTAAGGGCGAGAGTGGGAGGAGGGAGGTAGCGGTGATCCCCCTAAACCCCCCCATACCACTCACGATACAAGGTAATGCGCCGTTCTTGAAAAACATAGAAAAAATGAATCTCATAGACCTAACCTCGAAATTTGACAGTTGATCGGTATAAATTCATTCCGTGACGGCTCCGGCGCTTCGGAAGGGCAGCCCTTTCGCCCTTGCGTAACAAAACGCAGACACCCACGCTCGCCTCCGCAGCCTCGGCTTGCTGGTCGCCTTCGGCGACCAGCCTCGGCCTCTCCAGCTCGCCCGGGTGTCTGTGTTTCGTTACAGCGGGCGAGGTCTGCCCTCCCTCCGCGCCTCCGGCTTTTACAAAACACTCTAGGGGTATGACAGACCAAGACCACGTGGATAGTGGGGTGCTCCGATTCGGTTTTGGGTATTTTTCGGACTTAAAAAAAAAATAACCCTAACCTATCTAACTTCAAAATTAGACTGTTTATCCGCATAATTTCGTTACAAAAAAAATACCCTAACCTATTTAACTTCAAAATTTATAATGTGACCGTAAATAAGCAGAAAAAATATGAAAATCTAAATCGACGGTCCATAATCTAAATTTTAGCCGGGTATGATGAAAAAGTAGTCTATTAGAGGAAATTTTAGAAAATTTACATTTCATTATGTAGTATTTTTTGTGGTTTGTATATAAACGTACGAAATGTGTAAATTTGTTATTGTTTGAAAAGAATATAAATAAGAAAGTACCGTCAGAAGCACATTAAGAACAGGACAACTTTTTGTTATCTCTTCCGATCGATCTTACGACCACGCCGGCGATCGAGACGCAGCGCCGGTAAATAAACAAAAATAACGCTTCCAACACTGACACACTAACGGAATGACATAAAATATATATAAAACAATATATTGAACACATATCGCATGCAAATGCAACATGATTTATTTATAAATTTCAACTTACCAGCAACAACTGTATCACTCAAGTCATATTTCACAGGTTTCGGGAACTCTCTTAACTTTCGTCCGCTTAATTTTAACTCACCACTTAAATACGCATCTTCTAAAATTCTTTCCAACGATTTAGTTAACTGACTATGAATATTACTATGACCGTTCATATTTACACTCACATTTGGCCCTAACACGGCCATATTCTTTTTAAACTGAAATTAAACTGACAAATTTATGTTATGAAGTTGTCTCTTGTCTAGTCTTCCCGTCAGTGTTGCCAACCCCAAGAAACTAAAAAAACAGCAGATAACCAATAAAAAAACAGGAGAAAACAGTAGGTAAAGTAAAAAAGGCAGATTTCATACTTTCCTCGTATAATTAAAACAATCACCTACTTTTATTAGTTATCAGGACTCACATACATATTTTAATATTTATCACAACTTAATAAAAAAATAAAATCAAAGTAAAATTATTTTTCACTTTCATTATCAATTGCCTCATCTTCAGTATTTTCTAACTCATTTTCCTTTTTAAAATCATACATATTATTGTTTTCTTTATGTGCCTTTTTGACTTCAAATGAATAGCAATCGGTTATTTCGGATTTAGTGTGTTAAGTGTGTAAGGCTCCTTTAATAGTTTCAGTCGATATTTTGTTGCGTAATTTAGTTTTCAAAATATTTATAGCTGAAAATAATCTTTCCGCGGTGGCGCTGCTGTGTGGTAAGCACAAAAGTTTCTTCACCAATTCACAACAAAACATTTCAACCATTCACACAATGGTTATATTTGTGAATGTTTGAAATGTTTTGAAATATCCGAAAAATACGTTTTGGAGAATTTTGTACATCATTTTCCAGTGCTTAAAAATATGAGTGTCAATCACATAAGACTCAGGTCGGAGAATTCCTTATTCGAATCCCGACAAGAGTACATAGTTACATACTGCCATCTAGTATCATTGTGTATCATTATATAGTGGTTATCAAAACATATTACATAGTGTAATAGGTGACGCTGAACGCTAATTGAAAAACAGTAAAAATTACAAATGAAACAGAAAACAGGGACATCGATGTAAAAACAGTGTGGCGTACACACAAACTTTATTTTTATATACAGTCTTTAAATTAAAACCTTCATGTTGATTTATATATATTATATGGAAGAAGAAATTTGACATGTCACTAGAATATTTTTAATTTAATTGTCATTCTGTAATTTCTTAACTTACTGAAGAATAAAGTTAGTGGATTAATATAAATATTTTTATTTCATCAATAAAAATAAAAAGGACTTAATTGATATCATCAGCCACTACACTGGTGACCCCGTATTGAAAAATAGGAACGGACTAAAAAGTAAGCATTTAAACTTTATACAAAATGGAAAGAAAAAATGTTGAACCTACAGAAACTGACGTTTTTCGTATCGGCGTAAAACCACCTCCATTTTGGGCCGAAGAACCTACAGTTTGGTTCTCACAGCTGGAAGGAAATTTCACATTATCTGGTATCAAAGATGACGATACTAAATTTTACTACGTTATTTCTACTTTGGAACAAAGATATGCTGCTGAAGTTAAAGATATAATTGTATCACCCCCAAAAACAGGCAAGTACGAATTATTAAAATCCGAATTAATTTAACGACTATCTGCGTCTCGCGAGAAAGAAGTCAAGCAGCTACTCATTCATGAGGAACTGGGTGACCGTCGACCTAGCAATTTCTTACGTCATCTACAACGCTTAGCAGGACCTTCAATTCCAGACGACTTTACAAAAACGATTTGGATTAGTCGCCTACCTATAGCACTTCAACCCATTATTGCGGCTCAGAAAACATTAGATCTACAATCTCTCGCTGATTTGGCTGACAGTTTGCATGAGATAGTACCACGTACACCACAAGTTGCGTCGACGTCTACGTCTCAATCCGTATTAGAATCCATGGCTAAACAGATCGACGAGCTGTCCATGCAAGTTAACGCACTTAATACATATAGTTATACAACAAGATCAGGACCTAGACGTCATCGTAGTCAAACTCGCAATACAAGCAGTACCAGATCACAATCCAACCATCAGAAGTTTCCAGTTTGTTGGTATCATTACACTTTTGGAAAAAATGCGAATAAATGTATTAAACCATGCGACTTTAAGTCGGAAAACTGCAAGGGCAGTCGGTAATGGCGACATCCGACAGCCAAAATAACATTCCAGGTCGCCTTTTTGTCACAGATCAACGCACAAAAATGCAATTTCTTGTCGATACTGGTAGTGATCTATGCGTTTTTCCTCGTACGTGTCTTAAAGAACGACGCTCGCCAACAAATTACCAACTATATGCTGCCAATGGATCAACAATAGCTACATATGGTTTTGCTCACCTGGAATTAAACTTAGGGCTTCGTCGAGACTACAGCTGGCGTTTTATCGTGGCGGATGTAACCAAAGCTATAATTGGAGTGGATTTTTTATCACATTATGGTCTTATAGTCGACTGTCGTAACCAGCGTCTCATCGATAGCACTACGACGTTGACAACACAAGCTCATTCGGTATCATCAAGCACGATTTCATCAGTCAAGATTTTTCTGGGTAACTCGCAATACCATGAACTACTACATGAGTTTCTTGACATCACCAAGCCAGCCGGAATCGAACGTGTTCCTAAGCATAACACTGTTCATTATATTAAAACTACTCCCGGACCGCCAGTTTCTAGTTCACCACGTCGCCTGGCTCCAGACAAACTACT
The DNA here is from genome assembly GCA_905220545.2 of Melitaea athalia. NCBI lineage: Eukaryota > Metazoa > Arthropoda > Insecta > Lepidoptera > Nymphalidae > Melitaea > Melitaea athalia. The sequence continues at coordinate 5,666,704 of HG992179.1, forward strand.
CATTGCTAAGAAAGAGTTTGAAGCCATGATCAAGAACGGAACAGCGCAACCGTCAAAGAGCCCATGGGCGTCACCGCTACATCTAGCACCAAAGAAAGATAACGGTTGGCGGCCATGTGGTGATTATAGAATGTTAAATGCAAGAACCATTCCTGACCGGTACCCGATCCGCAACATACACGATTTCACGCACAACATATCTGGTTGCCATATCTTCTCCAAAATCGATTTAGTAAAAGCATATAACCAAATACCAGTATATACTGAGGACGTTGCGAAAACTGCTATAACTACTCCTTTCGGCCTATTTGAATTTCCATACATGACATTTGGACTCAGAAATGCCGGTCAAACCTTTCAACGTTTTGTCGATGAAATGACCAGAGGTATGGACTTCGTTTTTGCATATTTAGACGATTTTCTTATATTTTCACCTGACGAAACAACTCACAAGAAACACTTACGAGATATTTTTAACAAATTTCGAGATTATGGAATAGTTATAAATACTTCCAAATGTATCTTCGGAGCAACAGAGCTATCATTTCTAGGATACCACGTCTCGTCGAAGGGAATCAAGCCTCTGGAATCAAAAGTAGATGCAATTAAACAATTTCCTGTGCCAAAAAACGTTAAAGAGCTGCGTAGGTTTTTAGGCATGGTAAATTTTTACCGTAAATTTCTTCCTAATGCAGCATCTATTCAAGCACCACTTCATGCCTTACTTACTGACAATGTGAAAGGCGCAAAACCTATAGATATATCAGGCAAGTCATTAGAGGCATTCCAAAATTGTAAAGAAAGTTTGTGCCGCGCCGCTCTTTTAGCGCATCCAGACTTCAATGCAAAAATCGCAATGGTAACTGATGCCTCTGAAAACGCAATTGGCGCAGCGATACACCAGCGCAGGGGAGATTATTGGGAACCTCTTGGTTTTTTTTCACGAAAACTTAGTCCATCTCAATGTAAATACTCTCCATATGATAGAGAGCTTCTAGCGATTTACGAAGGAATCCGTTACTTTCGCTACATGTTAGAAGCCCGACATTTCACCGTTTTCACGGATCATAAACCACTATGCTACGCGTTTGCTACGCAGAAAGAAAAATGTTCACCACGACAATTTCGGCATCTCGATTATATTGCTCAGTTTACTACAGACATACGACACATTTCTGGAAAGGACAATGTTGTTGCAGACACGCTGTCACGCATTGAGGACATCTCACAACCAATCAACTTAACACTTCTGGCGCAGTCACAAAAGAACGATTTAGAATTGAAGCAATTGATTCAAGGCAAAACATCGTTAAACTTACGGAAAATAGATATTCCTGGAACTCGGCTACAAGTATACTGCGATGACCATAACAACACATTAAGACCTTTCGTTACAAAGTTATTTCGCTACGAAGTATTCAAAAGTTTGCATTCCCTAAGCCACCCAGGAACGAATGCGACAGCCAAGCTGGTTTCACAACGTTTCGTATGGCCCGGAATAAGAAGAGATTGTCGTAAATGGGCAAAATCTTGTCAGGCTTGCCAGCGATCAAAAATAACCCGTCACGTAACAACAACCCCTGGGACATTTTCCTTACCACGTTCGCGATTTACGACAGTCCACTTAGACCTGATAGGACCCATGCCTATTTCTAACGGCTACAAATACTGCCTTACAGCCGTGGACCGTTTCACGAGATGGCCAGAAGCTTTACCCATAATGGACATTACAGCAGAGACGGTGGCAAAAGCCTTTATATCTGGCTGGATATCTCGTTTCGGTTGCCCTACCACTATTATAACAGATAGAGGAAGACAATTTGAATCAGCTCTTTTTAAGCATCTATCTGACATGGCTGGTTTTGAACACAAACATACAACTGCATATCACCCTGCATGTAACGGAATGGTTGAAAGATTTCATCGACAGTTAAAAACAGCTATTGTTTGCCATTCCAATGCTAGTTGGACGGAATCACTACCATTAGTACTGCTTGGTATTCGAAGTGCACTTAAAGAAGATATCGGAGCATCCTCTGCCGAATTACTATATGGCGAAAGTCTTAGACTTCCTGGAGAGCTATTTCAATCTTCTACAAATAATACTCAAGACGTAACGGAATTTATAACACGATTAAAATCTATCACTAAAAGCGTCAGACCTCAACCAGCTTCCAGACATTGTAACAAGTCTGTCTTCATTTTCAAAGACCTTTTTCGGACGAGTCATGTTTATCTTAGAGAAGAAGGCACAAAGGGAGCTCTTCAGCCTGCTTATACCGGACCACACGAAGTGTTAGAAAGAAGAAGCAAAGTTTTTAAGATCATCATAAAAGATAGACCAGTTACTGTATCAATCGAAAGACTCAAACCTGCTTATATTTTAACAGAAGATTTCGAGCACAGAGACGATAAACAGCCCATTCCTACTCCACCTCAGATAAAAAACAGTGAAGAGGATAAATGCCAAAACGTGAAATCACGTTCAGGAAGAACAGTGCGCATACCTAAGTATCTAAGTATTTATACCTAAGTATCGCCCGTAACGGTCTCTGGAGGGGGGTGGTGTGGCGTACACACAAACTTTATTTTTATATACAGTCTTTAAATTAAAACCTTCATGTTGATTTATATATATTATATGGAAGAAGAAATTTGACATGTCACTAGAATATTTTTAATTTAATTGTCATTCTGTAATTTCTTAACTTACTGAAGAATAAAGTTAGTGGATTAATATAAATATTTTTATTTCATCAATAAAAATAAAAAGGACTTAATTGATATCATCAACTACAACAGCAAATCTACTGATAAAACAGTAGGGTTGGCAACACTGCTTCCCGTTCTATTGCCAGTACAATATTTATAAAAAATGGCTAACTTCATACTTGATCTTTGTTTTACTTATGATAAAAATCTTAAACTTTTGTTATAATTTAACTCAATCATATTTATTGCTGAAACTTATCACTTGTTTTTTGAGACAACGTTTTTAAAATTTTATTGCATTTACCAATAACTTAATAAATCAATGTATAAATAAACAAAATCTTGAACAGATGAAAAGGTCTTTTTTATTAGGAATTCAATAATCTTTTTCTCAAAAAAGTTTATAATTTATTAAATAATTTTCAATAATCAATTTTTAATTTGTACAGGACCTATTGTAAAATCGATTAGTGCATTTTTTTAGTGGGTAACTTTATAACAGTTCAAAGACTAGAAAAAAGGAGTGAAACTGACAGTGACATTTATATAACCTAACCTATAATTTTAGGAAGTAAGACTTATGTATTAATTAATATATTTTTACAATAATTACAAATAATTATGACGCTATTAAATTTATTTCGAATAGGTTCGTTATCAAGAGTTGCTAAGAAGGCAACTAGTCTACAAATTGAGGTAAGTAAGTAAATTAGCGAAACATTTTTTGATGTATCTTACAATTTTACGTAATTGAATAAAATAAGAAGAAAATTGTTTTACTAGAATAAAGGAGATAAATCGTAATAATTGATACTTAGTCTTATATTAAAAAAGAAACAAAATGTCATTTAAGTGTATACAACATGTTAAAATGAAAATTTAAAAATCTCCAGAATTTTTCTTCACATGTTAAATATGCCGAACACAAAGCACTGGAAAAAATCAGAAACATTGGGATATCAGCACATATTGACTCAGGCAAAACCACCTTAACAGAAAGAGTATTGTTCTACACGGGTAGAATAGACCAAATGCATGAGGTTAGCATTTTATTTTTAATTCTAAAAAATGTGAAAATTTGATTTTTATAAGATGTCTAATATTTAGATTTTCTTTCTGATATTTACTTTATTTTATGTCATAAAATATAAATTTTATTTTTCTAATTAATTATGTGGAATAAAATTGTTCACTATTACATAAAATTAATAATTTTAAGTTGGTAAGCACAGTTTAATTTAAAAAACAAAAGTAAAAAAAAATCTTCAATAGTAAATAGTATTTAAACAATTACAGGTTAAAGGTAAAGACAATGTTGGCGCTGTAATGGATTCAATGGAGCTGGAAAGACAGAGAGGCATTACCATACAATCAGCTGCTACATACACAATATGGAAGGACCACAATATCAATATCATCGATACACCGGGCCATGTTGACTTTACCGTTGAAGTAGAGAGAGCATTAAGGGTTTTAGATGGAGCCATATTAGTACTTTGTGCTGTTGGCGGTGTACAGAGTCAAACACTGACGGTGAACAGGCAAATGAAGAGATACAATGTACCTTGTTTAGCTTTTATTAATAAATTGGATAGGATGGGCTCAAATCCGGACAGGTAGATATAAATTATAAATATTATTGTTGTAATTTAATTTATTTACATTGATAATTATGATATACTGTCTTCTCTCATAAGTTGTATTGTAGTAATTGTATAAATAATGTGATAGTATGATGTTTTGATTATTTTAACTACAGTTGAATCCGTTTATAATGACATCGAAAGGAATTGACAAACACGTCATAATAAGCGGACGTCATACAAAGCGTTTTGTGAAAAAAAAACGTGTGTCAGCTCCGACGCACGACTGGAGTTTACTTCTTCAGATCGACTGAAACAAAAAAGTTTGATACTCCATTTTCTAATCTGCATATTATTGCACCTTTCTCCTCAATCGTAAATGCGTTACGGCGATGAGATGACATTTTTTTCACAGTATGTACAGTGAAAAACACAAACGACAAACAATACGTGACCTTCAAGCGTCAATTAATTACTCACTGAGAAGACCAATAAGTTACTCTATGGACCAAACTGAGACTCAAAACAAAAACGAGCCACACGTGGCTTGCACTTGGCGACGCGTTCGGCAAGTCGAACGTCGCGCGTCGTCGGGAATCAATGGATTATGGAGGTGTAAAGAATCATGTCGGTCATTATAACCGGACATCATTTCTTAAAAATGGGTCATAATAAGCGACATGTCACTGTAAGGGAAGTCATTATATCCGACTTTTTTATAAAGAATTTTATATGAAAACCAAACTTCGTAATGTAATTACGTCATAATAACTGGTTGGTCAATATAGGCAGAGTCATAATAAACGGATTCTACTGTAGTTTAAGTATCGACTTATAGCACTCATCAAAGGAGCAACAGATTTAATTTAACTAAAATTACTAATAAAAATGCTAACTATAAGGTTTTATGTGAGTCTTCTGCATAGCACCAAATTTTTAAGTCTTATTTAAAAAAAAAATAAACTATTCGGTTACAGGGTATTAAAACAGATGCGTTCCAAAATGCATCACAATGCAGCATTCCTCCACTTGCCTATAGGATTAGAGAAAGAATGTAAGGGAATATTAGATCTAGTTGAAGAGAAGGCTATGTACTTTGATGGTGATTATGGTGAAGTTGTTCGGTTAGATGAAATACCTCAAGACAGACAAACGGAGGTGAAAGAAAGAAGACATGAGCTTATTGAACATTTGTCCAATGTTGATGAAACTTTAGGTAAGAATTTGTTCATATTATGTGTAATGTTTTATTGTTTTTTTTTTATCTGATAAATAAAATCAATCAAATTAGACAACACTGTCCAGTGTTCTATAATTTGTTTTCTCAGGAAGAATTATCCATGAAAAATTTAATTATTGTAATCTATATTTATACAGATACCTTCAAGGTATCATAGGTGTTTTTCAACCACTTAAATTTCTAATTATTACCTATATTTCTATCATCTTAGGAAACCTTTGAATTTAATTTGAATTGCTTTAAAATGTAATTTTTTTCTGTAGAAGCTCTTTGGTTACGGTAAAGCGAGTTGGCAATTTAATCCTTGGAGGTGTCAATATGCATTTCAAAACAATTACATGTTACTGAATGATTAATATTATAATTTTCATTGAGTTTCAGTCCTTCAATTTCTTATTCCTTGATCAAGTGTGATATAAGTATTAATTAAATATTGTAATGTTTCAGGTGAATTATTCTTAGAAGAAAAAACACCAACAATCACTGAAATTAAGCAAGCCATTCGCCGTGTCACTTTAAAAAGAACTTTTACACCAGTCCTACTGGGTTCTGCGTTAAAAAACAAAGGTGTACAACCTTTACTAGATGCGGTATTAGATTACTTACCTCATCCAGGAGAAGTTGAGAATACAGCTATTATTAATGAAACAAAAGGGTCGGAGGGTCAAACGATAGTCTTAGATCCGGCTCGAAATGGATCGAAACCCTTTGTAGGATTGGCATTCAAGTTAGAAGTCAGTAAGTTTGGTCAACTTACATATTTGAGATGTTACCAAGGAATGTTAAGGAGAGGAGATAATATCTTCAATGCCAGGACGGGTAAAAAGGTAATTTTTTGTGTGACTGTGTCTTGTTATTACTCTTATTTAGTTTATTTTGTAAGTTACCGGATGTCATTCACAATAAAAATAACAAGTAAAATAAAAATAATTAAATAATTGTTCTTGAGACGACAAGAGAGGTAAATCTCTTTGTTATTTTTCTGTATTCAACAATCATCTGGTTATAAAAACTGACTTGCACTTTTTTTAATATTATGTGCATCTTATATCTCCGATTCAGAAAACTAAATTAATAGTCGGAAATAGAATATATTAGTATTAATTTAATATATTTTGTAGGTAAAAATATCTCGTTTAGTGCGAATGCACTCAAATAATATGGAGGAAGTGAATGAAGTACTATCAGGCGATATTTTCGCGTTGTTCGGCGTGGATTGTGCTTCTGGAGACACTTTTGTCAACGACTCCAAACTGCAACTATCAATGGAGTCAATACATGTACCAGATCCAGTCGTCTCTATGTCCATCAAACCAAAGAATAATAAGGATAGGGATAACTTCTCTAAGGCTGTTGCGAGGTATGATTTTTTTACAAATTGTAATAAAATTTTAAGAATGTTCGACCGAGATGCATATAAATAGGTAAAGTTGTACCACAGTCTACACATTCGTCCAACGAAGCTAGAGTAGAGTATGTCTAATTGTTAGTTAAAACACAATTAATGTAGAAACTGATGTTTTAATTTAATAAGAATTAATAATTGAAAAATGCAAAATATGTGACGTCACACTTAGGGAATGCAATCTCGTTCTCGCGAGATCTCGTTTTTGCGAGATCTCGGCCTTTTTTAGCGAGATTGAATCTCGGACGAAAAAAAAAGGACGAGATCTCGCAAAAACGAGATCTCGCGAATAATTCGTAATAATGGCTTGTGCCGCATTGGAGCAGCGTGGTGGATTAAGCTCTGATCCTTCTCCTACATGTGGAAAGAGGCCTATGCCCAACAGTGGAATATTACAGGCTGAAACGATAATGGCTTGTGATTTGAACTGAACAAATCTTTCATTTGATTGCTACATTTGTAATATCTAATGGATCTACTGAGTAGATATAGTTTTATTGATAATAATATCTCAGTTTAATTAATAGTCAACTCAACTTAGTTAATAAGATTCATTTTTTTTTGACTTCTCGTTCTTTTATTAGTTATAAAAGAGTTGTTTTATTGCTAAAAGATTTTTGTTTGATATTAGAAAAGACGACTGGTTGTTTCTTTCATTTTTTATTTGATAGATACGACGTAGGTACGTTAAAGTTTAATTACTTAGAAGTTTTAAAAAAAATTATAGACAGAATACGTCAAACAATGTTTGTTGAATAAGTCTATTGAAAAAATTCTTGAAAATAAATTTTTTTTTTATAATACTTATAATTTTCATTATTTTTTAACTGACTTCCAAAAAAGAGGAGGTTCTCAATTCGGTTGTATATTTTTAATGTATGTTAGCTCAAAACTTTTGACTGGGTGGACCGATTTCGATTAAGGCGACTAGAAGAGCTAAAACGATGTTTTATAACGCCTAAAAGTTTATGATCCACTGCAGTGAAAAATAACAGAAAAATATATGATATTCTGCAGGATATATGCTAGATAGATAGTGTGTTGAAAACATGATTCTTTAAATTTGATACGATAGAAAAAAATCACAAATATACCTCTAAAAATATCTTTTAACGGGTAAAACCATGTTAATATACAGGCTATAATTCTGATATTTTGTCAAATTATTCTTTAAGCAACATACTATCGTGATAGTGTTTTAATTATTTTGTTTGATCAATAGATTTTTATAAATACATGTTTCCTTATTTTTGTGCATAAATAATGATAATACGTGCGCATGGGTGCGTAATGCCTGTGTACAGACAGTCTCGGCCAAGGCCTGATGCTAAACGGACGTGTTGCTCGTTTTTTCCGCATTATTCGCATAAGATTATTTACTGTTTTTAATTATTTTCAATATGGGAAATAAAGCGAAACCCGTCACGAAAAGTAAAAAACGTTCATATAAAACAAATGCCCAAAATATGAACGATATTAAAAGGTAAGAATATTTTATTATTACTAAATATTGATTGTCATAACAATGATAACAATGAATTTTGGCGTTTTAGATGTTTGACGGACGGATGTCAGTTCGAATACGTTCAGTTTTTTTTGATCGGAAAAAGTAATAGGTAGGGATCCCTAGTACATTTTTTTCACCTGATTAGTATCAAGCTAATTTTCCGGGAGTAGCTTCATTTTGATGAGACGAACAAAAAAATCCTCTTCGAAGACTCTCAATTGTAGTAGCTAACAGAGATAGCAGGAGATAGAGCAGCAGTGAGCCTATGCTTACGGGATAACGGGATAACGTACCACGCAATTTGTAGGACAATAATACTATTAAATTATGTAGATATTAACTAACTAAAAGAAATAAAAATCAGAAACAAAAAGGTCACCGTTGGATTCCTCGTTAAAAGTTACCTAGGTTTGACCTTTGTTTCACGAGTAAATTGTGCGGTTTTCCGAATTTTTCGGGGTTTCCATATTTTTTACTCACCCGGTATATTGATACACTAAGGTTAAGATGTTTGCCTCCCTTTTTAGAAAAAAAAAACTCACGATTACGCTTCAGTCTGTAATATCCTACTGCTGGGCATAGGCCTCTTATAGTAAAGGAGACGTGGAACATCGACCTTTACCGATCTGATCTCTCGATGAGGCACATTTTTTATCAAATATAATTTATAACAATATGCCTATGATAACTTGCCTATCGAAAAGTGGTCAATGCTATTTTTTTTTTCAGGCAAGCCTATATGATTGGTTTTGTAATTACAATATCTTACAGGTAGATGTAGTATCGAATATAGGTATATATTGATCTACCTGTTCACATCTACTTGCCAGGTAGCCATGACCAAAAATAAGTAGACAAGCCTACCTAGACATATTATGTGTGTTAAAAACTATCAATTGAGATAAAACACATTCGGTTATCATATGAGTGAAGGTGATGAAAAAAAAATTAATTAAAATTAATTAAATTAAAAGTAGCTATGACCACTTTTCGATAGGCAAGTTATCATAGGCATATTTGTTCATAAATTATATTTGATAAAAAATATGTCTCATCGAGTTGTCAGATCGGTGAAGGTCGCTCTTCCACGTTTCTTAGACCATTACCCCATTTAAGAGAAGGATCAAAGCTTAATCCACCACGCTGCTCCAATCCGGGTTGGCGGATATGTTCCCTACTATGAGTAACGATCGCTACCAGGCGTACATGATTACAAACGGGAGCGACTGCTCAACGTGCTCTCCGAGGCACGTTGGGGAGACCCACAAGGACTGCACAAACACCCAGACCACGGCAAACATCTGTATGATGATCTAGCTAGGATTAATTTTTAGAAAATTTCGTTTTACCCGTGTTTTCAGATAATGAAAAAATACAACATTATTAGAATAGGAAAGTAAATTTTGCCATAATCTATTAAGTTATCAGGTGGAAAATCGGGTGGTCATGAAACTATAATATGACCCCGGTTCAAATCCACATGTCACCAGATCGATTTTCTTTTTCCCTTTTTTTTCTAATTGCACTCTTGTAATTGTTTTTTTTATCTGAATAACCAGTTCATTTCTTTTTATTATTATGTCGGTAAGATCGAAAAATATTATTGATATTCCATAAGTATGTAATTGGGATGTAAATAAAATTTCCAATAAACACGATATAAACCGAGCTAAGCTTGTTCATCCATAGGTAAGACTAACTCCCGTTTATGACTAAGTAAGTCACAAACGGGAAATTCCCACAAGTATAGACGTTGCTAGTCGCTACAAAATAAAAGGGATTTACCGACTTCGCCACAAAATAAGTAAAGAGAAATTCCGTGATCCTTTCAATCGGTCCGAATGTATAGTTTCGATAAAAATGATATAAAATGGTTCAAATATTTTCAAAATATTGTTATTATTTATTGTTAAATTTTGCCGCCCCTTAAAAAGTGCCGCCCGGGGCGCCCGGGGCGCCCCCCCCTACGCTACGCCACTGGTGGTACGTAATCCCGGTCTTACGCTCACTGCTGCTCTATCCCCTGCTAACTCTATTACCAATCACAATCGAGAGTTTTCGTAGAGGAAATTTTTGTTCGTCTCATCAAAATAAAGCTACTCTCGGAAAATTAGCTTGATAGTAATCAAGTGAAAAAAATGTACTAGGGAGCCCGGACTATAATAATTGCGATCGAAAAAACTAAATGTATGCGAACTGACAGCCGTCCGTCAAACTCCAAAATTCTTTCGCGCCATCTATTAGCATGGTCGGGCATAATCTCGCTAAACGGCTGTCGAGTTAATTTTTATAAGCGCCATAGTTAAATGGCGTTCACGTCGATATTGTAAATGTGTGCGTGCGTTCTTGAAGGTTACTTAGCTCTTCTATGCGCCTTAATTTTGTTTTACCTTTTACCTGAAAGGTGTTGCGTGTCATGTGGTCCCATTTAAATTTATACTTTTAAAGTTATATATAATAATACGTACTCGTATTTACTTGACTATTTTTTCGTCGACCTACGTTGTATTAAACTGCATAACTTTTCACTGGGTTTATCGATTTTGATGATTTTTACTTTAATCGAAAGCTAATAGTTTGCTTGACAATTTTTTCGTCTTATTAGGTTTTATTTCTTGTCGATGTAATTAAATTCTTTTTTTTTTTTCGTTTGCGAGCAAAGACAATTATTTCCTAAGTTATTTAAATATTGTGATTCTTTGCAAAAAAAACCGGCCTAGTGCGAGTCGGACTTGCGCACCGAGGGTTTCGTACCAACAAAATTATTTCCGTACCAACTTTATTAAAAATAATTTTTTTACATGATGTAGGTAACTAAAAATTGATGCTTTTCGCAATTTTTCCTTTATTTGTGCTATAAGACATTGCTTCGTACCAAATTTCAAGATTCTGAGTTCACGGTAAGTACCCTGTAGGTTTTAATTCCCTTGTGAGTGTCGAAAATTTGCAACATAAACGGCTGTATCTTTTGATTGCGTTGGCTTAGAAGTTTGATTTTTTCACAGTTCCAAGGAACATGTCGTGACAGACAGACGGACAACAACAAAGTGATCCTATAAGGGTCCCGTTTTTTCCTTTTGAAGTACGGAACCCTAAAAAAACACAAAACTGCCAATCTCGCGAGATCTCGAAATTGGCGAGATCTCGCGAGATTGATATTTATAAACTCGCGAGATCTCGCTTGAGCCCCAATCTCGCGAGATTTGCATTCCCTAGTCACACTACGTAAATGTGACCATCTGTGACAAGGGTTCAAAAATCGTCAAGTTCGTGTGACGTTATTTATGGATAGCCCCTTATTAATTAATAACATTACATATATTATATGAAACATTGTAAAATTGTATTCGAATTTGTCTCCGCGAAATGCCTTTTTGTATTAGTTGCTATGAAGAACTTATATAAGTTTTGATCATTTATGGCTAATAAAATAATATATTTTAATTAAATTATTAAAAAAAAATTTACAAATCACATGAACCAATAAGTACTTTAGTATTTATATTTCTACTTTTTATTTTTTCAATAGGTTCACAAAAGAGGATCCAACGTTCCATTTCCGCTACGACAGCGACAACAAGGAGACCGTAGTATCCGGTATGGGAGAGCTGCATCTTGAAATATACGCTCAAAGGATGGAGAGGGAGTACAATTGTCCTGTTGACTTGGGGAAACCGAAGGTTGCATTTAGGTAAACAATAATAATAATAATAATAAACAACTGCACCTAAAACTTAGCTTACACAGCAAACCTTAATGTTAAATACTGTTGGAGAACCAATGCAGATATTTATTAATGTCAGTATCTGCGCTGTTGTCGATATTCATCTACATATTATACATATCATTCTGTCGTGTATAAAAGGAACCATGCGACCGCGGCTAAGGCAGTCTTGGCCAAAGAGTACAGTATATATACTAAGATAGAGAGCTAACTTCAAGGGTTATTTTAAATCGCGCGACAGCAGCGCCGACCTGGTAGTTGTTCATGGAACTAAAATCTCGCTATTTAGGTATAGGCTTATATAGGTATAGCAATATAGGTATTTTCGTTTCAATTGTTGAAATTTCTGTTTTTCTCTATTTACGTAATCACTTGATAATGTAATTATTAAAACCGCATTTTTGAATAATCGCGAGTAGAGACTTCATTCAATTTAGCGTTCTTGATAATTACAATACCAAGTGATCGCGTAAATAGAGGAAAACAGAGAATGGGTATTGTAGGAAAAATTTAATTATAGAATGATAGGTGCCACACATAAGTAAAAGAAAATTGTTTTGCACAGTTATTTAATTTATTTACTGATAAATTGATCACAATAATCTTTAATAAAAAAAAAGGTAATCTTTAGTATTACAATATATAGGTATTAAAAAACTTTAATCAATTCGTTTTATTAAGGGTTTACAATTAACATACAACAGTTAAAACAAACTGATATTTAAAAATTTATTGATTTTGTAACAATGAATATCTGAATAAAGTGGTATTTTTTTATTTGACCCCCCTAATTGTACAATTTATGGTCTTGGCTCTGGCTTGGCGCGATGCACTCGTTGTATCCTGCTAGTAGCTTAACTTAAGACTCTTTCGATAAATAATTTGTACCAACGTATTAGTTGTCACATTGTATTACGATCTATAATTTGACTGGGCGTAGCGAGGAACTCGGGCAGTGAAGGTGAGCGCCGATGCACATTGTAAGGAGGGCCCTCCCTAAACCTACACCCGGGGTCGCAAGTCCCGGGCACTGTTCTGAGTTTGTCCCTCTGCCACACGTTAGTGAATCCGTCGAATGCTAAGTAGTTCGGTCTCCACCCCGTTAACTACTCTCTGACTAACTAAATAAATTCTGTACATTTATAAGGAGAATAAAATTGGACTAAAAAGGTTTTTAATTATTATGGGTCAGCAGATTTATTAACACAAATGTGTCTCTTACAGAGAAACCCTCATGTCTCCGTGTACGTTCGACTATCTACACAAGAAGCAGTCCGGAGGTGCGGGACAGTATGCACGTGTCATTGGAATCTTAGAGCCTCTACCACCACACCAAAACACTGGTATGAGTCTTTAATTATTGTATTTTTTATTGATCAAAATTGTATCATCTGCTAACCTATTGTTTAATACTCATAAGTCATAGTGAACTCTTACCACAAGTATATTTATTAAGAAGAGAATTAAGAAATCATATCCCGATCCCCGTTTTACAGCCAATAATTTGTTAACTTCTCATTGTACAAAAAAGCCTTTATATAAAATTTGGCATTTTGCTATTTCATTTTTTTTCGCATTTCTATATTAATTGTATGCAATATAGCATAATTATTTAAATGACGCTTCTTTTCTGTAAACTTGGAATATGGACTTCAAACTATTTTTTTTTTATATTTTCAGTCCTAGAATTCATCGATGAGACAATAGGAACAAATGTACCAAAGCAGTTCATACCCGGTGTTGAAAGAGGTTTCTTGGACACTTGTCAGAAAGGCTACCTCTCCGGACATAAGATATCTGGTGTCAAGTTCCGGTTGCAAGATGGTGCCCATCATATCGTGGATTCCAGTGAATTGGCATTTTTCTTAGCTGCCAAGGGGGCTGTTAAAGAAGGTATGTTTCGTATTGCTTTTACTTTTATAAAATAACGTGTGAAACTTTATAGTACAGTAACTGTAATGTACAGTATTGTATTGTACAGTGCAGAACAGTACCAAAAATACCAAAAATTTAAAAAGTTCGTAGGTTTTATTTTTTTTATTTTTATTTATTAGGTTAACCTACGATTGTTTACATTAATTCATTAACATATTCAAATGAGAAAAAAAATCATATTTAAATGTAACAACCACTTACAGGCTAACACCACATACACAAATTATGGTTGTACTGTTGTACATACATATTGTAATATCACGTTATTACACATAGTGTACAATCTGTAAAAAACGAAATTTAAACCTTATACAGTCGTTCAGATCATGTATTAATATACCATAGAAATTTAATTACAGTTTTCGAAGACGGTGCATGGCAGATCTTAGAACCTATAATGTACGTTGAAGTGACAATGCCAGATGAGTTCCACGGTACTGTGATAGGACAATTAAATAAGAGGGGAGGCATCGTGACCGGTACGGAGGGGGCTGAGGGCTGGACCACTATATGCGCTGAAGTACCTTTGAATAATATGTTTGGATATGCCGGGGAATTGAGGTGAATAGATTTATATTATACATAGTATGATAGAATTTAAATTAACAGTTTTTTAATTTGTTTTGTGTTTAAAGAAAAGATATTTTATTATCTGTATAAAACAGTCACATTTTTTATCTGTAGGTACTGTCAAATTGGAAGAGTTGGCTTGTTGGTTATAGTGTGCTATGTTTGTTTAAAAATTTTTTTAGACTGTATGTTTAACACAATTCGAAGCATGGAATTTGAGCAGTAAACGTATTCGTGTATAAATCTTCATAGTTGTCGTAGTTTTTTCTTTTTTAATAATGGATTGCTTTTAATTCGCTCGTTTCAAAATATAGTCAAACTGCTTAGCCAGTTTTTTAAGTATTTATACATAAATTATGAAATAGTAAAGTAACGTGACCTTATAAATGTATGTATATCTTCTAGATCAATGACTCAAGGTAAGGGTGAATTCAGCATGGAATACAGTCGGTACTCGCCTTGTCTCCCCGACGTTCAGGAGCAGTTGATACGTAAATTCCAAGAGGAAATGGGTTTATTGCCAGATCAGAAAAAGAAGAAAAATTAACCGCCTAGAAAATTGTTAGAATAATTTATTATAATAAGTCATATATTTAATTATACAAATTAATTTAAAATTTGTTTTTCATTTTTATTCTTTATTAGCTTCTGCGCGCGACTTCGTCGGCGTGGACTCCGCTCCGCTCTCCTATTGGTCTTAGCCTGATGATACATAGCCTATAGCCTTCCTCGATAAATGGGCTATCTAACACTGAAAGAATTTTTCAAATCGGCCTAGTAGTTCCAGAGATTACCGCGTTCAAACAAACAAACAAACAAACAAACATTCAAACAAACAAACTCTTCAGCTTTATATATAAGTATAGATTAGCTGACCTGGCAAACTTCGCTCCTTTTTTTTTCTTGCATATATCGATTTATTTCATTTTCTTTTCGACATACCTTGTCCTAACCATAACGAAAACAAAAAAGGATAACTCAATTTGGTATAGACGTTCGGAAGTTATAGGCGTACAATACAAAATGTCGCGCATAAACTATTTTTAATATTTATTAAAAAGAAAAACTACAAAATGACTGACAAAGCCAAAACGTTTGTTTGTATACATAAAAACGGCAACAGCGCATTGTTTTAGGCAAATTATCCACGCGGCGCGCCTAGCACACCTCGCATGCCACACGCTCGAACCTGCGGTATAGCATCGTCGCGCGTGAGCGGTGCTCCAGATTAGGCTAATTTCTCATACAAAATATTTTATTTCACGTGTCGGCCTGTCTCTTTCGCACTCATTGAATACATTGCTAGGAATCGTACTATATCTTCGTTTCATGGGAACGCAATCACTAGCGTTCCACTCATTATAACTTATGTCAAATGTCGTACGTATTATAATAGATTATTGTATAGGCATAATAGAATAGAAAGAATGTAATGTAAGGATAGTATGTAATATAAATAAATATAGATTTAAGATTACCTATGTAATTTTCGTGGGAGTGCACTGCACCAGCGCTCTTTAGGACGAGTCGCCTCTTATAATAATAATGTATATTATATTATTATTTAGACTGAAATAAATTACAAAACAGGTACCTATTCAAAAATACCTTTACTTTGTATTTTATCTCTTTCGGAAGTGAGAGGGCAACATTTACTTTTTTTAGACAGATAAAAATAACTAAACACACAACATTTCTCATAAAAATCCATTTATTCATAACACTCCACAAAGATCTCCAAAAACAATACAAATCGAGTAACAAACATATCCCGCCAGGTACAATAATAATTGTTTTTACCGTTGCAATAATTATATACTAAACATCTAAACATTCAGACTACGTTGGGACTATATTTTACTATTTTAGGCATTTTAAGGTTAATTATATATAACGAACCCGATACTAAGCCTTTTTTAACTAATATGAATCATGACTTTGAATCTAATTGACAATGCAAATAAACTAAGCGATTAAATTTCCTTTTAATTTTATTTTTTAATTACATATTTCTTGTAGATTTTGAATTAATTAACGGAGTAGATATAATCCGAAATACTGATGTTAACTTTCATACAATCGGTAAAAAATAAAAATAGGTAAATGAAATTACAAAACAGTCGCGCCCCTTTTTTTCGATGAATAAATAGATTAAAGTTAATATAAAAAATTAATTGTAACCACATATTGTCACTATTAACATTTTTCATAACAAACAGTTTTCGTTTTAAATTTTATAACATAAATAAAAATATCAAACGCGTTAGTATTGGGTTCTATGAATTAATAATTACCTTTACAACTAAATATATTGGATCGACAATTACTTAGAGAGAAATACTTTACGAGTCATATACAATAATTATAATAATACTATGACACCGGCGTAAGATCCGAAAGTATTAAGTTCTAACTAGAGGTACACTAGTAAAATATGACTTATTAAAAATTGAAATATGTGCTAAACTAATTTAGGTACTACTAAACAACGCAAACGTTCAAAAACAAATAATATTAAAAGGTTTAGAGATGGTAAAATAGAAGTTAATTCTAGTATTTGGAATGGTACCTAGTTACTTAATAATATAAGTAGGTACGTAATAAAAATATATCCTTATTTACTATTATAATGGATTTAATATTTGTAACTTGTTTGTAACTAAATAACAAACCAACTTAAAATCTAATGGTGTTATTCTATTGGCACTTGGTTTATTGCAGTGGTTGTTCATATTATAACCACTACTGCCTAATACAATTATATACTAACCGATATAAATACAATACACCTACTTAAAATAAACTTATGTATAAAACATTTATAGTTATCAAACGATGGAAAAATAATTTTAATGTAATTAGGTCTCATTTGTTTGATTTGCGATGTGTGTGACATTTACATACTTGAACTTCTTTCTTCTGAAGTTGCTGCAAGTTTCAGCCTCCACTCACAATAGTACCTACATTGTCAAAGCTATGTGGATCCTTTAATTTAAAATGTCACAAATACCACATCAACGGATACCACAAAGGATACAATTTACAATTTAACGACAAATGTTTTAAAAAGCCAAAAACACAATTTTGTATGAGGCCTTCGTTTCATGCTTTGATATTTTAAATTTAATGTATAGCGCATATATTCCTACCCATATACTTAAGATATATTGAATATTGACGAAATTGTTCACTCATTTAAAAAAAATAAAGACAATAACGGACAGAAGGACGTAATACAATACCTAGGTCCACCCCCAGGTATAAATCGAAAAATATCAATCCTACAAACAAATGATGAGAACCAAAATTGTAGGAAATTTAATTTTAAACAACTTTTATAATAACTATTTTTCGTATAAAATTGAAAATAAACGAGTTATTCAAGATACAAAAAATAACCCATCAAGATGGCGGATGAAGCAACAAGCCTGGATTCCCTAATTCTTGAATTTATGCTACTAGTGACCTAGTGTTAATATTTTAGTAAAAGTATTTTATAAATTGTATCCAAATTTAAATGTTCAAATTATTTCAAATCCTGATTACAACACATAAACATCAAAACGCTTATTCTAAAAACGAAGTACACATATATTATACTAAACATTCACTTTTTTGTCTTTTTCGTCTAAAAAGCTTGGAATGTTATTGTATTTATAATAAAACCCTTACACACATTGATAAATCTTGACAATCATTAAAAAAATGTTTATTACAATTAATGATGATGCATTATTACGAGTAAAAATATATTTATTGAAATTTAATACATTTGCAATTAGCATCGTTTAAATATTGTTCATACCTATCTAAACACAATTTGCTCGGATTTGTGCCAATTGACTTAAAAGTCAATATTAAAAGATACACATCTACATATTTAAATATGCGAAATAAGTAGGTACCTATTCATATAAAAAGTTTAAATAGGTTCATCTAACAATACCCTATATAGTTAGCGTAAAACAATTCCTTTGATTGACGTAGTATTTATCACTAAGTTTAATAATTTAGAATAATGTACTTTAAATAATATAAGCGCAAACTGAAACATTTTTCCTTTTTCATTGTTAGTTGTTAACTAATTATGTCAACAGTAACTAATTACTTCACTTCATAATGTACGGTCTATTTTGTTATTACAAAAAAGTTTAAGAAAAACATTAAAGCATTAAGAAAATTGTTAGTTAGTCTAAGAAGTGTTTAAACAGTGTAAAAACAGATTAGACTGAAGTTTCAGCAGAGGTATTCTTTTTAAATCCGCTACTCCACGAATCCTTGCGCCTTAGGAGATCGCTCTGAAAATCATCCAGAGGAGAAAAGCTTGTAAGCAGTAAATTACAAATAATTTTTACGCAACAATAAATTTAATTCGCGGTTCTCTAGCGTACGTGAACTGAATTTGACTAATATTACAATTAGCGTTATAATTACCTATATTGATCGGAGATAATTAATAATTATAAACTACTATACATACCTACTCACAAATAAATAGCTTAAAAAGCATGCTAAAGTTAACATATTGAAGAACACTGCAATCATGCAAATAATGTTATTATAACAAAAACATAATTTACCCATGGTGAGACATTAAAAGCAGATATTATTGTAAAAAAAAATCGAAAAAAATAGGTAATAATTCCTTAAAATACTAAACACGTACAAAGTTCTACAAATGATAAAATACCTACTAAAAAAAACTCAGATTTTACTTATCGTAAATTTGGCTTTTCGACTCACAACAATTATTGTAGGTACTTTTTTTTTAAATAAATAAGAATTATGAACGTTAATAAACGTTACAAGAATAGTGACACACATTCATTGAATTAAAAAAAAGTTTTATTAAGAACATTATGTCATAGAATTAGGTATCTAAGGTACATTATAGCTGTTTGTAAAATGAATTACAATATTAATCATGAATGTATCGTGAATTACCTATACCATTATTAAGGAATACCTGGAATATAATAAACATTATATAAATGTATTTGTAACTACGACTGAATAAACTATAGCCTTTATTATATCTAGAGACATAAAATGTTTACTTGAATTTTATCTACAAAAGTGAACTAAGTACGACTAAGGGTTGTACTAGACGCATCTTTTTCTGAACAATCGTATGACAGCTTTTATAATAAAATACAATTTAAAATTCGACAAATATATGAAAAAATCGATTATAATATTAAGTACTAATATTTTTTTAAAGCTTGTTACGTTAAATCGCTGTTAAAGTTTTTAAACGCTAAAATAATAAAAATTTTGTGCATGTTCCTGTGCTTGCATATAAGTAAAATTCGAAACAAAAGCGTATTACGAAAATACTAAGTATTTATATAAGACAAAGACAGTACCTAGATATTTATATCATTTTGTCATAGAACAAATTTTCAAAAATTCTTGCCAAGTTACGATGTTCATAAGAACTTTTACACCAAGTTTTGTCGTATATAGACCCAAACTTTTTAGGCAGTCATGTTACTCAATAAAAACTGGAAATGACGAATAACTCGAAAAAATGTTCAGGAAAAGAAACGTCTTCGCATAATGTTGGATGCGTGCCATGCCGTGCTTCTTCAGGTATAGGTACAATGTGGTCGAGTTAGAATTTTGTATCTCTGCACACCTTCATGGAAGGATCGTCTTCTTCTACCTCGTCCATTGTTGATAGACGCCTTTCTATTTCAGATTGTGCGTTCTTTGAAATAAGTTTTTTGTGTTTTATACTGTAATATCAATTAAATAGTCATCGTATCTTATAGATATAATGTGTTATGATTACATATGAATTGGTAAAATAATCTTTACAAAAAAATAGTGATTGTGTGACGTTTTAAGGATATGATTACAATATGAGAATGTTTCCGATGATTAACCAGCGATGATTGGTTGAATAGGTACTCACGTTTTCTTTGAAGATTTTACTTTCAATTCCTTTGTGTCAATATGACTTTTTAATTTATTGCTATTATTAACCTGTTTCCAAATACCAGTTTTATTAACTTCCTCGGATATATTTATAGACGTCAAAGGTATATTCATAATATTGCCATTGATGAGAGGAATTTGTAGATTTTCTTGAAATATTGGTGGATTAGTCTTGTTGGTATCCTACAATGGAATAGCCTAAGAATTTTTTTTTAAATTAAGAAGATTCCTGAAGTCTGGACTTGGAATGCCATTCCTATAGGTAGATTACTAAATTCGTTTTCATTTTTTACAAGCTACCGTCGTTTTATTTAGTTTTCCACTAAATTATATGTATATAATTTACCTAAGTGTTACATTCGGTTATCAAAAAACCCATTAAATATTGAATTAATCGTTTCTTAATTTTTACACCAAAAATTTAACATTTTCGAAAAGCATCCCACCTCAATATCGCCGAGTTCACGAAGTTCGTCTTGATTCCTTTTTGTCATTTCTGGCATAACGTCATCTAAAATCTTCATTTCGCGTCTTGTGAAGAAGATATCTAAAGATTTCCTAATGCCTATCATTACCACAAGCATGAGTGGAAATAGTATGGACGTCATTGAGAAGGACTTAATCAACCATAAACAGATGAGGCATGTCAATTGAATTGCAGTGAACAAATGGACACGCCGAATAGGTACCTAGAAAAATATTCAAAATTACTTTAAAAATATAAATGTCTCAATATTATTAAACGTGTTTATTGTTTTAAATGAAGAACTCACTTGTCGTAAAAACATGTGGTCTGGCTGATACTTCTGTGGCATAAACATTATCAGTATTCTATCAAAGAACTGAAGTCCTTTCAATGATGCTACACCCATGTAAAGAAATACGCCAAACAAGACTGGCATAGGGATATGTCTCAATACAGGTGTCAAAAGTACTGAACATCCTATAGTTAGGAATATGAGGATATGTGTGACTCTTTGTTCTCTGACACCTAAAAACCTTGGTTTCTCTCCAGGAGCAGCGCATTCCGACTCAACTTTTAACGAATTTACATGATTAATGCTCAATACTGTGGCAGCCACAAACCACGGTAATCCCATAACAGAACATATTTGTATCAAAATAGCCAAGACAAAGAGGTCAAGATGGTAGCCACATCCTTTTTTTAGTTTATTTTCTTTGCGGTTTACAATAACCGCCGTTATCTGCTGATCCATAAAAATTAAAATCGTTCCTAGAAGAGCTGGTAATATGGCTACAAGAGCAGACCATACAGGATTGCCATTAAAAGGCGTAATAACCCATTCTCGCGTTGGTAGTGTGGGCTTAAACTCTGAGGGTACTTCTAATTTTGGTGTTTTTACTCCAACTTTAAAATCTAAAAGCGACATAGATAAAATGGCTATGATGACAGAAAAGTCGCTTATTATTTGTCTGATCTGTAAATAAAAATATGTTTTGTAGAACATTATTTTTAAGAATAATTGTAAATAGATATCTAACAATATTAGCACGCTGCTGTGCTATGTGTTTATATTCTTGTAAGGTGATCTTTGGGTTATTTTGGTAGCATTAATGGAACAGGCGTTGTCTGAGCAACATATGTGTATTCTGCTCGTATTATTATTTGAGTCAAAAAACTTTGTTGGTTATATTGTGTATTATTGTAGGTGTATGTGATTAACATAAATTTTAACTTAAAATCGTACTTACATTTCTTATAACACGCAGTTTTTGTATTTATACAAGTTTCACACACACTATACTGCGCATACACTTACATAATACCGTATTAAGAAAAACGAGAGAATCGTAATTAAAGACAATAAATAATCACCTTAGAAGGGAAGAAGAGAGAATTTTTAAAATCCTTTAAAATTACTGAAATTGTGAAAGTTCCAAGAAATAGGATTATCGACATCAAAAACACATCCGGAACATACACTTTTGTGTCACATCCAGCACCAGCTAAAGTTCCGTTGTATAACTGAAAAAATGTAAGTGTTAGGTATTAATTAATATTAAAAAATGAGGTTAGTTAAATGACAAAAATTTTCCATTTATAGAATTTCTACGTGTGTTACGACAACTCATTATTAAATCAATAACGTCATTAATCATGACGAAAACCTATTACCTGACAAGACTCCTTGTCAACGGAAGTCCAATTAAACTGTTCCGGTACTCTTGAGTAATTGCCTGGCAAACAATAGCACTCATAATTGAGCACTTCTTCAGGGCGAGTCTTCAATGGGTACTTTTTTCCGATAGAAATAACATTTTCCACAGCCTGTAAAAAATTAATCATTCGTCTCTATTAGACTAATGGTATTATTTTATAGCACTAATTCTAATAGCCATTGTGATTACCTTGTAAATAAAAATAAAAGCGATAAGTGTTGCAAAATTTTCTTCCGTAAAACGTGTTATGTAACATACTAAAGCGCTTGCATCAATTGCAACTAGAGTAATGAGTATTATAGTAGTCCATGTACCAATACAAAATCTAAATGACATGTAATTCCATCCTATTTGCTTACAGAATTCAAAAACTATTGTTTCAAATACTAATACAGGGCCTGTTGATCCTAAAATAGTCAGTGGCTGTCCTGAAAAGAATCCGTAGCCCATTCCACATACAAATCCAGACACTAATGATTCCATTGCAGCCATATTTTTGCCGGTTGCTTCGCCCAAAAGTCCTCCAAAGGTTATAATAGGTGAAAGACATGCGAAATATAAAAATATCCATGACGCAATGCATTGTAGAGCTAGTGCATCTTTAAAGTCAGACCAGTACCATGGTATTTTTCGTTTTAAATCATTCATCAAGCCTCCAAAAAGTCTTCCACTTCTTGCTAAGCCTGACTCTTCTCTTTGCCTTTGCTCTTCTTCTTCCTCATCTGGTTCTTCCTTCGGATTATTATCATTAGGACGTTTACGCGGATCTTGAGATGGTATAGCAGCAGGCGGCTCTATACGGATAGCAGGATCCCATTCACCAGGTGGCAATACTGTAACTGCATCTAAAAACTCATCTATGCCGGCTAAAAGATGGTCCCGTTTCTTCGCGCGATAGGCCACTTCATGAAAAATTTCATCAGACATAAGTGTTGCCATTGCTCTTCCGATTTCATGAAAACTTGAGTTACTGTTAGGTGGTCCAAGTAAGACGAACATGAAACGTGTAGGGACAGGAACTTCAGTTAAATCGCCCATAATGGTCCCAGTTTTCAACCTAACAAATGCGGATAATGTCTTTTCTAGAAAATCAACTTCGCCAACGAGTATATTAGAAGCTTCTGCTCCAGGTGGGATTTTCCGCATAAAATGAGTGTTACTCTTGTGATTTATGTCACCATTCATAGGAAGATCGCCTGAGCTGTGGTTACGATGCATTGATAAATTGCTCGGACTTTTAACCATTCCTTCGTCTGGAGCTGCACCTAAAATGATTTTTCTATATTTAACAAAGATAAAATGTGAGTAATTTGTTTAACAATGATAGAATTCAAAGTAATAACAATAAAAAAATATCCATAACGTAATAAAAGTGCAATCTTATTTTCGTGTAAAAATATGTCCTACTAATGAGTCAAATATTGTAGTAGTTTTATCACAAAAAGTTTAGAACAATTTAATTTGGTTAGATTTTTAATCTAAAACTTTACACAAATGCTAATAAGAATTAATATCAAAAAGCAAGAGCAAAAGCTAAAAATTAACAAAAAAAGTTTGAACGATAAATCGGACATTACATTTAGCCCAATTATCAATATGAGCAGACAAAAATACTGTTCTCAAAAATAGTAAAGTTTGAAATGAATGCAGCATTAAAAATATAAAACACCGATGAAGAGAAATTAATGATAAGCGGTTACCCGCACTAGAGATGCCTAGGAATCGACCGAAATCTGCTTTGTGAGAATGTCCACTTGTTGTACTGCCTTCTTCCACTGGAATATAACGCCAATTGTTCACATGGGAAAATAAATTTGGTTGACCTATCTTTAGTATATTGATAATAAAAATGAATGAAACAATAACACCAATAAATATATATCTGTACATTTTTTATTGAAATTAGCTTAAAAGTGCTAGCGTGTCAAGTGTCAGTCAAACAGCGTGATTTAGTGAGCTGATGCACACATGTTACCGTAACACGCTTTGCTGACCTGGAACAGCTAGATAAGAGCCTCTTGAATCAGCTGCATGAAGTAGAACCGAGTTGGGAGATGAGGTGGGCCCCCGACAACTCCTCGAACTGGAGCGTCGAGAGCCACCATCCTGGAAATCTGGTATAATATTGCCACAATGTCCATATAGTTTTACCTATTAGCTTTAAGAATAACAACAACAAATAAGATGAGTGTTGATTTAATTTCATTAACAAAGAATTTTTACTCACTTTTACAGGATGAGTGATTTCTTCCAATATCTGCCAGAGACCTTATTAAGGGAAGTCTAGACATATTATTATGATTTCGTCGTTCATATTGATGTCTATGTCTTCGTAATAACGCATCTTTAACTTTTTCCCTTCTATCGTATGCTAAACCACCTTCTACAATCATATTATCAAGAACGCTTTCAGCAACTTGTTCCAAGGAATTTGCTTCTAAATCTAAAATCACCGATCCATTTAAAATAAGACTCCGGAGCTCAAACAATGAGTGTAATGAAAGTGTAGCAACATGAGGCTTGGACCATCGGTTGCCACCTTCTTCAACATCTTCCTCAAACTTAATCCACCGAGCTGTTTCTTTCCATTCTAATTCATCTCCATCCTTAACAAGTTCTTCCATTTCAGAGAATAGGGGATGGGATTCAAGAGTGCTATCGTCAACATCTTCGCCTAGAATGAACTGAACTCTTTGAGCAGGTGGAGTCACTGTAAAAAATACGTACAAAATACTTAGAAAAAAATTTGTTATATAATTTGAGACAAAGATGTTGATAGATGTATGACAGGAAACAACAGAATCACGAGAAAATGTTTAAAGAAATATTACAAGACATTGATGGAGAAAGAAAAAAAACCGATTATTTTGTCGAGTGATGTATTAAGACATGCTTGAATTAATCTTTTTTTAATGAGACAATAAAAAGTTTAAATAATAATATGAAAGGAATCAGTCTGGATGAGTCGCAACTATTTGTCTTACATGTTTCTCCATCATCCGTTACGCTAAGTCTCCTGACTCGAGCCATTATTGCTGGGCCTACGGATCCGAATTATCAATTTTTATTTATTTATTAAAACGTTAAAGTAAATAATTAATGTGTGTGAGATATTAAAATAATACTTGAGTTCATAATTATGATTCTTCAAACTTACTAAGACTACGCTTACATTACAGCATTTTCTTGATGTATTTGATTAATGGTAGGAGAGACGTAGAATATCGACCTTCACCGATCTGATAACTCGATGAGACATATTTTTTATCAAATATAATTTATAAACAAATATGCCTATGATAACTTGCCTATCGAAAAGTGGTCAAGGCTATTTTTAATTTAATGAATTTTAATTATTATTTTTTTCATCACCTTCACTCATATGATAACCGAATGAGTTTTATATCAATTTATAGTTTTTAACACACAGAATATGCCTAGGTAGGCTTGCCTACTTAAAATATGTCTCATCGAGTTATCAGATCGGTGAAGGTTGCTCTTCCACGTCTCTTAGACCATAAGATTGTTGGCATTTTGCTTTGAAATCAAAATGTAATTTTGCTTTGAAATCAAAGTGTAATTTCAACGTCAACTCACTAATCTGTAACAAACTATTCTATCTGCTTTCATGATGAAAGAGTTAACGAGTCTTTTCATAAAATTCTTTTCAACCTTATTAAGGAGAAATAAAATTACTGTTATAAAAATTCAATCAAGTTTGTAATTCCGGTAAAAGGGTTTTTTTGATTAAAATAGGACAGTTTGATTAAAATACTTAAATATAGCAAGATTATTAATTACATTTAATAAATCTCTTTCTTTTTAAATATTGATTAAAGGAGATTTATTTTTATTTTTAATATAAATAATTTTATTATAATATAAGTTATTATATTTTAATTTCTTTAAATAACTTGGTGAGTCATTTTTTGTATTTTAAAATTTAATTTGAATATCATAAACAGAAGACTAGTAGAAGATTATGTTAATAATATTTCTTTATTAAATTTTTGTTAGTAGATATTTGTACTTTTTTCTTGTAATTTTGTCAAAGTAAATAGAAAATGTTAAAACCATCGTAACCTTTATGTACTCGTACCTTTTAAAGATTACAGGTAATGTTAGGTAGGTGGTACTATTTACTGTTTCTTCTCGTCGATTAGGTGGATATGTTAAATTTTATAGCGCGTTCATTTTTTTATCAGCAGCACAATTAAGTGTTAAATTTTCGTTAAGTAAAATAGGTAATATCCAAGTATAACAAGTGAAATTCTGTTTCATCCTTTAACAGTTAGGCACCTACTGTTAACTATTGTTGCTTTTCCAATGTAGCCAATTCAATGAGTAAGTATCAAAATATTTTCTGATGTTCTATTATAAATTCAAGAAAAATCATTTCTTTATTCATCGTTTCTGATACATTTTTTTTTATAAAACGTTCTACGACGAAAAAGTACCTAATATTTTCTACAAATATCTGTCAGATGCAAAATACTAAATATTACAAAATTTTACTTTAATATTACTTTCAGTGTATAATATTGTTTTAACGAATACAATAAAAATAGTGTATTATTACTAATAGTAAACTTACTAGGCTTTTCAGGATCCTTGTCCCCATTGCGGTGATGTTTATGTTTTCGATGTGAGTGTCGACGGGCGGGCACGTGTACGCCCACGAACACTGTGTGTGCACGGTGACCTGTGTAAAGACAAGAGTATAGATAATTGTGTTTGCTCGCAAACGAAAAAAAACCGACTTCAATTACATCGACAAGTAATACAACGTAATAAGACGAAAAAATTGTCAAGTAAATACGCTCTATTAAAGATTACTCAAAAAGTTGTAATCAGATCTCGATCTAATTTCACGGAGACTACATGACAAGTATTAGCTTTCGATTAAAGTAAGAATCATCAAAATCGGTACACCGAGTAAAAAGTTATGCGGCATAATACAACATAGGTCGACGAAAAAGTAGTCACGTAAATACGCATTATTAGATATAACTCTAAAAGTACTTGTCAGATCTCAATTAAATTTAAATGGGACCACATGACATACTACACCTTTTAATTAAAACAAAATTGATCGAAATCGGTCCACCCAGTCAAAAGTTCTGAGCTAACATACATTAAAAAAAATACCGTCGAATTGAGAACCTCCTCCTTTTTTGGAAGTCGGTTAAAAACTAGCTAGATATAAATCAGTTTTACCAATCAATTTAAAGCTACACAATCTTTAAAGGATGATTCTCACAAACTTTCGACTTTATAAAGTTTTTACAAAATGGTGAATAGTCTAATAAATAATAATTTTAATTGACAGACTAGAAATTATAGCAATTTTAGTAGGTATATGTAGGTATTCGGGACGTGTTGTGTTACATTATAGGGTAGTTTAGCGTATTTAAATAAAAATACATTTATTTCATTTATTGTCAGTTTAAAAACCGTTAATTAATAGGTTTACGAGTAAAATACAAGAAGATGGTTCATTGTCAGATATAGAATCATGAAATGAGAAGTAAAATTGTTCAATAAGGTCTCTAAAAGGTCTCTCTAAAATTTTGTCTACACTAATTTGACACTGAAAGTTATGCAAACTGAGTCGGGAGAAGTCGTTTCTTTTCGCAATATTTCAACAGTTGAAGCAGCAACTCGATTTATAGGTCAAGTTCGTGATGAGAGCACCAGTTATCGTATTTTTTTTTTTGTATTTTCAGAAAGAAAAATGTAGGTACTAGTTTACAAAAACTTTTTCATATTTATGGAAAAAAACGTATGAACACTTTTCCGTCACCTATTAATATGTGATATTATTTTGTATGATACTGAAGCTGCTATTATTTATTTAAACATTGTTATATTTTTTTTACCCACTTCAAAAAAGGAGGAGGTATGTTCGGGAATAACTTCGTCGTTTATGAACCGATTTTCATAATTCTTTTTTTTGGAAAGGAGATATCCCAACTTAGGTACCATGATAAGGAAACCAGGATCTGATGATGGAATCCCAGTGAAATCGAGGGAAACTCTCGAAAATCGTAGTGACGACTACTGCGTTTGTTAAGTTATTTATTATTTATTACTTGCCGATGCAATTGAAGTCGGTTTTTTTTCGTTTGCTAGCAAACACAATTATTAGAATACAATTTGCATACAGTGTTGTAAAAAAGAAGATAAGATTAATTTAATCACACTTGTACCTAATATAATTATGTATAGTTGAGGGTTAAATAAAAGCTTAAGCTTAACGCGTTTGAAAGTTAACTTTACACTTGACCTTGAAGTTTATTTAAAATGCTTCATTAGAAGCTTAGTTGTTGATATTTCAGCATAGACTTAAACTCAGTTTAGAATAACTAGAGAAATGATAACTGTGTCTGTTTATGAATATTTTGTTAGATATATTTTTCACGAGAAATACTACACAGATAATACATGATACATGTCCTGCCTTATTATAATTTGACATTAAAGTAATCGATTATTATATACTTTTAAAAACAAGAATACTTCACACTCAACGGCCCCCAGTAGGATTTTCTCACGTGTTGGGGGTCCGGAAACACACACAATACACGAGCACAAACGCAAACCCAGACCACGACAAACATCTTTAAGTTTGTAATGAGCGGGATCGAATGACCGCCAGTGCAACAGCCAGAACTGTGGCCTATGCGCCAACGTGTCGTCAAAATTTATTGAAATAATTGTGTTTGCTCGCAAACGAAAAAAAAACCGACTTCAATTAGGTACATCGACAAGTAATACAACGTAATAAGACGAAAAAATAGTCAAGTAAATACGCGCTATTAACGATTACTCAAAAAGTTGTAATCAGATCTCGATCTAATTTAAACAAGACTACATGACAAGTATTATCTTTCGATTAAAGTAAGATGATTCTTACTTCAAAATCGGTACACCGAATAAAAAGTTATGCGGTATAATACAACGTAGGTCGACGAAAAAGTAGTCAAGTAAATACGCATTATTAGATATAACTCTAAAAGTACTTGTCACATCTGAATTAAATTTAAATGGGACCTCATGACACGCAACACCTTTCAATTAAAAAAATAATTAATCGAAATCGGTCCACCCAGTCAAAAGTTCTAAGCTAACATATATACATAAAAAAACAGTCGAATTGAGAACCCCTCCTTTTTTGCAAGTCGGTTAAAAAGTAAGCCTTTCTGGGACATTATTCAAATGATCAAAGTTTCAATAAATGGCCTAACGCCTTAAATAAATGTTGAAAAAGGACAGCTTAGATACTTAAGCAATCTTGCTCAAAAAACTTATAAATGTCCAATTAAATTAGCTAAAATCTCTTAAATGACGGCAACATTTTTAAGATTATCGATTAGATTATTATTAGTTAGCAGCAGTGTTTTTGGGGTTCCGTACCCAAAGGGTAAAAACGGAACCCTATTACTAAGACTTCGCTGTTCGTCCGTCCGTCTGTCACCAGGCTGTATCTCAAGAACGGCGATAGCTAGATAGCAATAAATGGTAACAGGTAGGCACTTTGGGCAGGCTGGAGCCAGGCCCGGATCTAGGGGGGGGGCAAGCCGGGGCCCATGCCCCGGGCGGCAAGTTCAGGGGGCGGCCAAATTCACATTTTACAGACGAATGGACAACTCATCATTTACTTAACTTTGACCACGGAATAAATAATAGTACCTACAAGTACCTACAGAAATTTCATGGCCATATCAACTCTACCGATACCCAGAGCGCAGAGTGAGACATGCTGCACGAACATTTATTATTCGCGAAGCGCGTAGGCATAGTTCATAAAAATTAAATTAAAAATTAAAAAAAAACCCAACACAGTAACCTGAGTTCCCTTTAAAAAGTAAAAAACGCGCTTATTTTGAAGTAATTTTATAAAAATTTATGTTGTTTAGTTAAGTTAGGTTAATTTTAGTACAGTCATTTGGTGCTCAAAATGGAGGTTACCTGGAAATTTTCCGGTAGTTTTGAAAATTGGTGATTTTATAGATTTCGACGTGCTCTTTTCGAATTTTCACTTTGCCACTTCGTATCTTTGCCGCTCGCGTCGCCATATTGGAAAAATGGCGCTGAAATACAGTTTTTTGAGAATAACTCCGTTCAAACTCATTTTACGATAAAAATAGTTATGTAATAAATTAAACTAGAGAAAATTTCCTACAATTTATGTAGTAACCTTTTTTTTTTTGTAAAATCCATAGTTTGAGCGTACGAGAGCTGCAAAGTCCACTCTAACACGCGTTTCACGACAATCTTTAAACTCCGTTCGCGAGCTACGGTGCCACAGACAGACAGACAGACAGACAGACAGACACAGACAGACAGACACGTCAAACGTATAACATCCCTCTTTTTGCGTCGGGGGTTAAAAATACGCGTCCGCTCGCCCACAGAAATCGCAGATCGCGGCAGCACGCGTCTGGATACGCGTGCGAAAGAGAGAGTACAAAGAGTGCAAAAGAGTAAAATTGTAATTTCAATTCACAAATGCAATACAATATTTGATTTTTATTTTTATTACACATATTTTTATTTTAAATCCTATCCTATGCTGTTTATAAAATATATATCCTACACGTTTATGTCTATTTACCTATGTATGTGTAAATAAATAGGCTTAACACAGAAAGAACAGCGATGGATGCATTATTTCCGAAAGGCCTATGTAGGCTATGTCCAAATTTCAATCAAATAGTGGACATCTGATAGCTGAAATTATAAGCATGATAAAGGTAAAAATAAAATAAATATAAGTGGGCGGGGGCGGCATTTTTCAGTTTTTGCCCCGCCTAAAAAAAAATTGAAGATCCGGGGCTGGCTGGAGCTTTGCTCGGTTGCTGGTGCGATCCGGCAGACGTGATGTGTGAGGGCCGGGCTGTGCTGGCTCCCTGGAGCTTTAAGCTCGGTTGTTGGTGCAGTCCGGCGGACCCGTGGGGTAGTTGCCGGGTCGTGCTCGGCTCCCTGGCGCTTCGCTCGGTTGCTCGGTACGATCCGGCGTTGGAGGTCGGGCGGGCCGGACCCCCGACGCCATGATGCTGGGCGTTGGAGGTCAGGCCTGCCTGACTTGGAGGGGGGGACGCTCCTGGACATATGTCCCCATTCTGCAGACGGTAGACTGGTCCGGTTGAGCGTCCCCTAAGTGGGGTGGCCGGCTGGGGGTCGGGGGATCCTCGGCTGGCTTGAGATCCCACGTCGTCGGGAGGGGTGGTCTTGTGGGTGCCGCCCCTCTAGGTGCCGGGGTCCGGATGTTTACATTCGGGCCAACCGCCGGGGCGGGGTGGAGACTGCTAACGCGACCCCATCTCGCCCCACTCAGGCGGATGTCTGCTCACACGTGGATGGTTTTTGGTCAGTAGGAGTCTGACATAACCCTCTGGTGCCCCCGCGCCATAGGGTATACATGATGGATTTTCCCCACGTAAAAAAAAGGCTCAGGGGTAGGGTCGGCAACGCGCTCGTGATGCTTCAGGTGTTGCAGGCGCTTATAGGCTACGCTAACCACCTTATTATATGACTAGGTTGGCAAACGAGCGTACGGTCCACCTGATGGCAAGCGGCTATTATCAGGTGGTTAAACACCGACACTACAGTTAAATCTTTATGCATCACGAGATATCATTGAATCTATATCGTAAAAGATTGATCGTAAAATAAAAAGGCACTCTTACACCGCACCTACTGATCGCGTGAGCGTGACCGACTTACGTAGCAATAAATGTTAATCTCAACACAGCTCTACTAGCCTGGGATTTACTTATAATTAGAACGTAGGGCGATCGATATCGGTGTAATATATCTTTGCTTTTGTGTAAAATGTAAAACGAGTATATACATAAGTATATAATTATGAGTTTATGTTGTGCTGAAGCTTTAAATAATTAAAAGACGAACAAATTAATTGTATTAAGGGTTCCGGTCCTATGATGTTTCTTGAAAAGTTTCTTACATTTTGTAGGAAAAAGAAATGGAAGGATGGCTGGATTTACAAATTTGGTGAACCTTGTTTTCCAGTGTTCATTGTGTTTTGTTTTATCCTTTTTTTACGTACAAAAGTAACTACTTTGTCCACATTTGATTGCCATATTTCCTAAATTAAAAGGATAATTGTTATTTACGCTTCAGCCTGTAATATCCCACTACTGGGCATAGTCCTCTTTCCCCACGTAGGAGAAGGATCAAGCTTAACGTACGAGCTTAGGTAACCAGTCCAACAAGAATCATATTTAGGAATTTGGTAAAAGTTTTCTGTATCGGAACTTCCGGATTCTAATACAGATCTAAACCATAATATAGGTACGTTTCGCAACTCATAAATCGCTTATTATTGTCTATCTAATCTTTATATCTTCTACTAGCCGACCCGTGCCCACTTCGTTGGGAGATATAATTAATTTCACATAAGAAGGGTACGGTGAAATTTGATATGTTCCAATACACTCTCACTATTTTCAGCAAATCAGATAAATATAAATGTTTTAAAACCACCAATTAATTTCTAAGGCAAATAATAATGCTTGATTAGATTGAATTGTTGACACGGCACGTCAGAGGGCGCAGGTTCAAATCCTGCTGGGTCGAAAATTTTGATAATTTTTATCTTTTTCCTTTTATCTTGTCACTCCTGAATAGTGTAGCTTTCTGTTAGCGAAAGAATTTTCATGATCGGATCAGTATTTGCGAAGATTACCCCGTATATACAAACAAAGTTATAAACTTTACCTCTTTATAATATTAGTATAGATAACCGTAGAAAAGCACCCTATAAAACAAACCTTCGCTTAGATCATATAACTAAGTTTCACATTTCCTACCCTTGTTAAGTCTCCTAACTTCCCACTTGACCTACTTACAAAACGGTAATTTATAAAGACGCTGGCAATTCGTAAAGGGGCAAATTGTTTTTTCCGCCAAGAACAAATCATGTCTCTTAAGGAAAATGTTTTGAAAAAGTATGAGAGCGGTGTATTGTTAACTACTTTTTAAGAATTCATGAGCGACACGCTCGCTGTGTTTCCGCTTGCAATTTTATAGTGCGCGCAACTTGTCACACAAAGTACATAAATCAAATGCAAACAGAAACGGCCGCCTACCGTAATAATGTGTGTGGCCTGTGCTATATTCGACCAGCAACCGTCAGTGCAAGAGTCAGTTGCTAATTCCTATTATTACTGAGCCAACCCGTATATAGGTATGTATATTTTCTAATTAAATTGCACAACCAGCTATCCCAAGAGAGCAACAAAAGCGGCTGCGATACGTGACGTTAAGAGAAATACGGAATAATAATTTTACCCTTAATAATTATGTTCCACGTTGACAATACACGCTGCGTAAAATATGAATCGCATTATTTCATAACGTGTATGATCTCTTTTTATCACTTTATGCCACCCATTGCCATTGAAATCGTATAAATCCGACAAGCCATAGGTTATTTTTCAGAATGTATGTTTTGAATTCTTATCACATGTAACGTATCAAGACTTCAAAACCGCTTGGTACGAAAGTTTCTTTGTTTGTACAAATGATAGTTTCTCATCCGGGTGTTTATTATTGTTTTGAGCTCTAAAATAAAATTAAGATGAAGCCTTTGTAAGAAGAGGTAGCCTTTGTCTGACATTGTGACAATTGCAGGCTGTTTTAGTTCCATTCAACTGAATTGTCATTGGAATTGACAATTACTTAGATGTAAATCAATTATGTTACTGTAAATTATTAGCTGAATCTTCCATGATAAAAGTGTCTAATGCATTTCTAATAATACTAGCTATGCTGAACGATTCAGTCAGGGCTTAAAGTATAGGTACTTGTCAGAATGGTATAAATTATTTTACGATTATGTACTGCTTCTAACTTATGAGTCATAACATCGACTTTAATGGTCTATAAACGCATAAATAAATAGAGAAAGACAAAGCAAAAGGGTTTAGATTGGACTGCTGTATGAGGACAAAAGTGAGCTGTTTTTTTTGTTATAAATCTTTACTTGAATATCACTTCAAAATTGGGTATACATTAACACCTTTTTCGCTAAGGGATATAAAAAGGGGATGGGATTGTCGAGGTAAACTGCTGACTTTCATAAAAAGAAACGCTCCCTTTTATAACTACCACTTCAAGACAATGTATCAAATTGAAATCTACAGTACATTTTGAGTTAGACTTCTAGGATAACAAAAAACCACATCTAATTTCGCGTAGCAGATTTTATGGTATTCCTGTTCAAGCATACAGATAGACAGCAGAAAATAACAAAAATCATTATATAATATATATTCTTTATCGCACTTTGAAATACAGATTATACAATATGTTTACAATAAATGTTGGCAAGGGCGAACTTGTCTCTAATAGAGATCTCTACCAGTCTACCCATGGTGGTGAGAAAACGATGTTACCGCGGGACACAGTAGTGCAAGAGTGATAAAGCAACGAAAGATAATATAAAGTACATATATATATTAACTATATTCATACACATATACATACATAAATACATACATATATACATACACACATTATTTCACTTATATAACTGTCATAAATAACACTATTTATTGTTTTCCTAAATGCCTGTCTTGTACAGACATCAACAGTTATATTTTTATATATAGGTAGGCATAGTAACAATAACCCATTACCCCTTGTATCCTCGATAAAAGACATTAGCTATTGTAAGGCGTTAGTAACTGAAGTAACTGAAGCAACTTAAATTGAGTCTAAATACTATTAACTTGTAACAAAACTTAAATTGAGTTATGGCCTTAAGCCAATTTCAACATTAAATTACTATGTCGTCTCCTGTTGATAGAATTGTAATTTAAATAACAGCCTATTATGTAATCTAATGACTTCAAATTTGTCTTTAATGTAATATGTTCAATACTGGTATACTGTTGCTTAGCACCGTCAGTTGTGGGTTGGGTTTATATACGGAGTAGACAATTGTATTTATGCAAAGACTTGTTATTGGTATGGTCTGGGTGGATTTCTTTTGGGTACCCACAGTTAGCCTTGGAGAGCACGTAAAACGCCGATTTCAGTTGTTATTATGGATTCCTAAGAGCATTGTTAATATAAATTATATTCACCGATAAATTCGGTTCGTAACACTCGTGTTAAAGAAATTATATACCAACATGCAGTGGATTAGCATGATGGATCTACAACCTTAAAACACGAAGACGAGAGAAGTATAGTTCAGTTCAGAAAGTATTCGAACAGCGACGAAATATTCTAGTGGGTAAGGCCTCATTTACGGAGACGCGGGGCGTCGTGCGTAGCGTGTGGTGTGGCGGAACGCACTAAATTCAAATATAGGGCGTTGGATGAGTGCGTTTACGGAGAAGCGATTTTACACGCGTTCATTTTCATACATTTTGACACACGTGCGACGCTACGCCACACGCTACGCGCAACGTCCCGCATCTCCGTAAATGAGGCCTAAGGCAGGTAAAACTTAGCCTAAAGAAAAGGTTATACGTAGGTGCTCAACGAGCTGATACCATTGAATCTTTGTAAGCTCGTTTGCTTAAACAATAAATCTCGGAAGCATACATGGCCGTAGTGGAAAATGTGTTTAAACATACCTATCGTATAAAAATTACATCCGGCAACCCGAAAAACAGGATTGCGGGTAACGCATCTATTATCTATCTTTAGCATGAGACAA
This sequence comes from Melitaea athalia, assembly GCA_905220545.2. NCBI lineage: Eukaryota > Metazoa > Arthropoda > Insecta > Lepidoptera > Nymphalidae > Melitaea > Melitaea athalia. Next base: position 5,703,197 of record HG992179.1, read on the forward strand.
GGCTTTTTCCAAATAATTGAAAATAGTCAAATTTTTAGACTATAATGTTTGTTTTTAGCATAAATATTTAAGTTCCTTTTGGAACAAAGCTTGGTGTGGTGGAAGGTGTTTAATGTAAATTTTCATCGCATTGTCACGCAGAGGTAACATTTAACCGTAAGAGGACGTATTCCGTAAGTTTAGAGCTACTTATAAAATTCATCTGCCACGTTTTACGTACCAAGCGAAGCGCTTATTACATATATTGTATACTTAGTACTTATGTTTCAAATGAAATTCAGAGAGTAAGAAACTAAACTCAGTTAATATAAAGTTTCGAGACAAAATTATACAAACTAATTCGTTACATCTTCGGCAAGTTTAGGATGTTATATAAAAAAATAAATAAAACAAAGAGTTATGTATATAAAATAAGATATAAGGTAATAATATGAACAAATAAATATAAATTTAGTTTCAACCCTAAATAATGGTTTTTTCAAAGGGTAACCATATAGGTGTTTTAGTTTTAAAGACGTTCTCTAACTTAATTATTATTTAATACTAGATGACTCGGTGAAGTTCGTATCACCTACGTATAATTGTGAAACAACAAAACAAAACACTTTCTGAACGCACCTATAAATATTTGACAACCAATTGACAATGTTTTTGACAAGGAACATTTTGTATTGGAAAATTATATTGGCCTTTTTAGCATTTTCCGTTACTTATTATTTATGTTTCTCACAGTTTAAACCTTCCCTCAACTTCCTCAAACATTTTAAGATCAAAATTAGCTAAATCGGTCCAGCCATTCTCGAGTTTTATCGCGACTAACGAACAGCAATTGATTTTTATATTTAAAAGTGTTTATATTAAAATTAATAAATACCTTCAAAATCCTTTTCAGTGTAGTCATGGTGAGTGTGCTTTCTCGCCGCTGGGTCTGGTGGTGCCTCCTCATCGTCAGCTCTCGTATCCATCTTTCACGACCTTTAAAAATACATTTAATTATTAGTAGTTAGTATTTAATTTACGTAACATTTATTTAAAAAAAAAATACAAAAAAGTGAAATCCTTTAATTTTCCAGAAATTGGTTTGTCGAGCGAAGGATAGATAGTTATCATTCATGTTTATGTTCAATCTGGCATCTCAAATTATACAAAATCTAGCATTCAATTAAGTTATTAAAGGTATACGGTAGATAGTGGTAGTCACGGGTGGTAGTGGATAGGTAATGTTACGATGTGACATAAATTAAACGAGAACGAATTTACGTTACATATAACGTTATACGTGTTAATATACGCGTAGTATTATTTCATCCACGTCTACAAAACAATGCTAACTAGGTATGTGTGATCAAATAATTCTGATCTCGATTCAGCTACTCCCAACATAAAATCAAAACAAAAACACATTCTAGAATGTTTTTATTCAGGTAAGTTTTAAAAGCAGTTTTATATAAAAAAAATTTACAATTATAATCATAATAAAATTATTAATCCTAAAAAGGTAATAAATGTTAAAGTGAAACAACCACCGATTTTCAATATAGATTCTGCGGAAAGAATCGATTAGAAAGTCTACGGTTACCATTTTAAAAGACCTAAGTAAAGACGTAATAGTAATTATCTTATCTTATACTATTAAACGAGCAATTCTTATATATATATATATATTTTCTGAATCTCGGAATCGGCTCCAACGATTTTCGTGAAATTTAGTATGCAGGGGATTTCGGGGGCGAAAAATTGATCTAGCTAGGATTCATTTAAAAAAAATGTCGTTTTATCCCTGTTTTTAGGCAATGAAAAAATATCATTAGCATACGAAGCTTAATTTCACAATTGCCAACATAGCTATAACAGCGTAATTAGGAAATCGGCGGGTGTTAAATCGTGTTGACCCGGGTTCGAATCTCAGTCTTCAGCTAAATTTTTTTTCTTTTTTTTTAATTTCACTCGTGATTTACTATTTAAATAAAATTAAAATATAAAAATACCGAGAAAAAAAAAACAAAAAATAAAATGAAAATACCGAGCTAGGCTCGGTCACCCAGGTACTCTATTTCATTAATAATGAAAGAATATGTCTATATAATAGTGATTTCGATGTGGATAATCTGAGAAGAACTGTATTCAGTAATAGAAAAGCCTCCATTATTCGTACATGGATCCGACTTTCTGCAATATTTCGCTTGAAATGTTTCAGTGATTCAATACTTTAAAACGGAGTCACGTTTTCCATCCACTATAATACGTAACCTGATTTTAAATACGTATCTATTTTATCGTCAATTTTATTTTGTTTATATGCGTTTTATTTTTATAACTAGAAATGGTCTAAGAGACGTGGAAGATCGACCCTCACCAATCTAATAACTCGATGAGAGATATTTTTTTTATCAATTATAATTTATAAACAAATATGCCTATTGTAACTTGCCTATCGAAAAGTGTTCATAGCTATTTTTAATTTAATTAATTTTAATAATTTTTTTTTCATCACCTGCACTCATAATATTATGATAACCGAATGAGTTTTATCTCAGTTGATGAATATGCCTAGGTAGGCTTGCCTACTTATTTCTGTTCATGGCTACCTGGCAAGTAGATGTGAACAATTGAACAGGTAGGTTAACATAGGTAACTACATCGATCTGTTAACCAATTGAAATTGATGTCATAGGTAAGATATTGTTAATACAAAACAAATTTAAATAAAAATTTTGTCATATAGGCTTGCCTGCAAAAATAAAAAAAAAAATAAAAAAAAAAGAAATAGTTATGAACACTTTTCGATAGGCAAGTTAGCATAGGCTTATTTGTTTATAAATTATATTTGATAAAAAAATATGTCTCATCGAGTTATCAGATTGGTCTTTCACGTCTCCTCTACTAAAATGTTATGTTTATTGCCAAATAATATATTTAAAAATAAAAATCTAAATTTTCTAGACAAAAAAGTTTTGTCTAGTAAAATTCAAAAATAAATCTAAATTTTAATTGACAAAACTTTTTTGTCTAGAAAATTTAGATTTTTGTCTTTACTTATTTTATATTTATTATTAGTGCTGTGTGGTTACGGCACTAAAGAATGTAGCCACCCCCTCTCTTCCCGTGGGTGTCGTAAGAGGCGACTAAGGGATAACACAGTTTCACTACCACCTTGGAACTTAAAAAGCCGACGGATGGCGGGATAGCCATCCATGCTGGCTTTGAAATACACAGGCCAAAGACGGGCAGCAGCGTCTTTGGTGCGACGGCGCCAGCCCTGCGGTCACCAACCCGCCTGTCCAGCGTGGTGACTATGGGCAAAACACATGAGTTCGCGTCATAATGTCGGGCGCAAACTTGTGTAGGCCTATGTCCAACAGTGGACTGTGATAGGCTGTAGTGGTGGTAGTGGTATTTTATATTTACTACTACAATGCAAAGTTATTTAGTTTTTCTCTGCTGACAAAAAAATAATTAGTTAAAATCGGAATGAGAGATGTATATATAGTAGAGATGAACACGCAAACTTTTCGAACAAACACAAACTTTATATTTATTGTTTTCTAATGTTTACGCGAATTTCACTTAAAATAATGAAACAACTTTTCCGCATTGTTTCGCGGCTTATTAGGTTTTTTACAGTTTAAACATTAGAAAACAATATGTGAACGAATTTTATTTGCGATTTCCAGGTCGTACTGGACGAACTGGAAATCGCAAATAAAATTCGCCGCCTGGAAGATCTTATGACAAAGCGAGCAAGATTTATAACATCGTTAAATTTTTTGAAAAGATGCAAAGACCGAGATCTCATCTCTACGTTTGTCAAGATTTCACCAAAAAACGACATCCGAGGGAGCGTAATATAAATCTTTAAGCCAGGCGAGTAAAAAGTTATTACGGAGAGTCCTCCCGTGACCATGGCTACTGTAAAGTATCCGAAACGTCGGGCATGAAAAAAAACCTAATAAACCGCGATAAAATCTGAAAAAAGTTCTTTCACAAACTTAATAGTTATATTACAGATTACCTAATAGATTTCATCTTTCTTCTAGAGTCCTAGCGTGAACTGCAGCGAATATAGAATAACAGAAAGGTATGAAATTCTATTAAAATTATTAAGACGGTTTATTAGAGCTGCAGTGTTGACAGTAAAAGACTAAACAAAATTTTCAAATTGTCTTCAATACATTAAAGACTCTAATCCTCAAATTTAATTTTTTCGAGTTTTCGTGTGCCAAAAATATTTCAGAAGAAACCTTCCCATAAATATTTTTGTATTCATTTTATTTTATTAGCTATTCCGAGTGTATAAAAAAATAAACATTGAATCCAATTATTGTAAGAATTGCGGTATAGAATCCAAACACTGAAACATAATGAAATGAGAACTGTCACTTTGGACGTGAAGTGCTATTTGTATAACTTATTTTTGTGAAATGTAAACAGGTACAAAATAAATACTTTTTGTTTCTTCGCTCAGATATAACAGAACCTTGCCTTGATGTAATTGACACATTGACAATATTTGATATCGTAAAGGAATGTAATAAATTGTCTGTGTCTATACTCTTCAGTAACCACTGTCTGAAAGTCCATAATTGAAACAAAACGATGACTTTGACTTCGACTTTGCGTTGCGTATTGGTCTAAGATCCGGAATATAACAAAATCTTCCCTCATCTGTTAATTAGATGAAACAATTTTTTATAGGCTGTTTTCAATATTGTGAATTTATAAAAACAACCTCTGCCACCATAAGCCTGCTGCAAATAATAATACTTAAAAAAAAATTTTTTTTTTCTTCTAAAAAATCTTTTCCCTCTCATGTTAATTACATGTAGTAAGCTAAAACCGTCAATATTTTACATTATATACCTGACTATAGTAGGCACCCATCTCTATGATTGCTATACTTACCTGCAGCCAGGTTACTCTGACTGAGGTTACTGACCTGGCTGCAGGTAAGTGTAGCAATCATAGCGATGGCTGCCTACTACAGTCAGGTATATAGGTAATGTAAAATATTAACGGTTTTAGCTTACTACATGTAATTAACATGAGAGGGAAAAGATTAAAAAAAAAAATTTGCAGCAGGCTTATGGTGGCAGAGGTTGTTTTTATAAATTCACAATATTGAAATAAGCCTATAAAAAATTGTTTCATCTAATTAACAGATGAGGGAAGATTTACCTTCTCGGATCTTAGACCAATCGTGATGTTGAGTACCACATAATTTTTAATGTTTAGTATTAAAAATTTCCAATGTAGTATCGATATATTGTACGTAATGCTTTCCATAAATAGGACCAAATTTTTGTTTATTGGCTATGAGACGAAATCAATGTAATGAGTGGTACGTATGAACAGCTTTTTCATTTCAAAATGGGCTGTTTATTGGTTAAGATTACGGGCCATAAAAATTCTTTTACGAGTCAAAGCAACAGAGTTGAGAGTTTGAGACTATACGACAACCAACATCTGATGTAAATTTAATGCGTAAGAAACCCGAGAGTCGACATGATTACGTTAAGTAATATACATACGTATAACGTTTATAAAGAAAATAAAGCCATGATGGAGTTTGCTATTGTCATTAGAGAAATAACGACGATGAAAAGGAATCCTTAATATACTTACATAAAGTGTTAATATCATGAATACTGCAAGTAACATAAATAAGAGTGCTTTTTCATTAATAGGCTTATATTTTAGATGTTTATTTATTTGTCGTTGGTTTTAGTTATTTATTTGTCGTTGGTATTAGTTATTACATATTCTTTAAGTTTAAGCGATCGATGATGATCCAAGATATACAATTCGAATTTCTATTTCCTAGTTTATCAGTGGTTTACAAAATTTTCTATAACGTGCGAATTCGTCACCCAATTTTTTTCGCGATCCTTCACATTTGACCCTACATACCGAAAAGGTTTTGGGAGCATGTCCCTATTAAATTCCTCTGAAGATATTCTTTTGTGAAACATAAAATTGTAACACACACTGTTAAAATATGATTAAGTAAATTAATTAAACGTAAATAGCTCCTATACGTACCTAATATATATGTAAATCTCAAACCAGTTTGATTACCTTGCAAATTATTAGATGTAAGTAATACAAATAGTAAGTACAACTAGGTCGGAAAACAAGCGTAGGTACGGCTGATGGTACCTGATGGTAAGCGATTACCATAGCCTAAAAACGCCTGCAACACCAGAAGCATCGCAAGCGCGTTGCCGACCCAAACCCCAATCCCTCCCTGGGAATTCTGGTCACCTTACTCACCACAGAAAGACAACACTGCTTGAAAGCAGTATTATGTATTTATTACCTATTGTGTTTGAATTCTTTTACTGTTTTCGCAACGGAGAAAAACGTGTTAATTTTATTTTTACTAGGCGTTTATTATTAAGATAGCCTTTATTCAGTTGTTTATATAAAACTTACAGGGTAGAACGATCTTTATTAAAAGTAAAGATGTTACGGCTTCGCGCTTCATAATGAAATGAAATCTTTAATCTTTAACCAAGGTTCTAATGAGGTTTAGCGTGGAATTGTAACATTTTGTTACATGAAAATGTTTTTTGAATTGAGATGATTCAAAATTATGTTGTAAATTTTAGAAGGTACTTTAGTATCACAAATAATAAACATTATTATACTGGAGCGTAGTTAAATTTTTTTTGGGATTTCGTACACAAATAATGCCCTTTTCGTCGATCCGTCTTTTGAAGGGTTTGCTCGCGATAAGTAGGTACCTACCTCTTGACCCATAACAGGTAAACACATAGAATGTTTGCTCGATGAAATGTGTAAGTATTCCGTACGTACAAATTATACGGCACTGTTGATCACTTTGGATACAAATCCAATTCGGCTTTACCACTTTTAATATCAAAAAAACAGAACGGATTGTTTTCTGGCGACGCTACAAAAACCGACAGACAGTAAAACTTACTGTCAAACCCGGTAAATATTTCACTAATTCATCAATCATATTAATATCACTTCGTCAAATCTATACTAATATATAAAGCTGAAGAGTTTGTTTGTTTGGTTGTTTGTTTGTTTGTTTGTTTGAACGCGGTAATCTCTGGTTCTACTGGGCCGATTTGAAAAATTCTTTCAGTGTTAGATAGCCCATTTATCGGGGAAGGCTATAGGCTATGTATCATCACGCTAAGACCAATAGGAGCGGAGTCCACGCTGACGAAGTCGCGCGCAAAAGCTAGTACGTATATACATTTGAAAGGTTATTGATAACACTTGTGGAACTCATAATCGTTATTAATAGCAGTATTTCTTAAATATAACATTTTAGTGGAATCTATACTAATATATAAAGCTGAAGAGTTTGTTTGTTTGTTTGTTTGTTTGGTTGTTTGTTTGTTTGTTTGTTTGTTTGAACGCGGTAATCTCTGGAACTACTGGGCCGATTTGAAAAATTCTTTCAGTGTTAGATAGCCCATTTATCGAGGAAGGCTATAGGCTATGTATCATCACGCTAAGACCAATAGAAGCGGAGTCCACGCCGACGAAGTCGCGCGCAGAAGCTAGTGAAAATATAAAAGAATAAAGATAGCTCTTCTAGTTCTCATAATCTACGGTGGAACTCTTATCACAGCGATAGAAGAACAGTAATTGACGCAAAAATGACCCATCATAAACGCAAGCTGTAGTTAAATTTAGTACGCGTTTACCGGTTGGCGTGAGAAAAGATTATAAAAAAACTGATGATAAAACCCCATTTATAGGTACAATATAAAGGAACAATCTACGCAAGTAGTCAAATAAAATAATATTTAGTTGGTGCGTATTATTTTCTATAAATGAATAATTATATGTTACAAACTAGATGGCCCAGTGAACTTCGTATCACCTACGTATATTTGTGAAAAATATACACAAAACACTTTCGGAACGCACCTATAAATATTTGACAACCAATTGACAAAGTTTTTGACAAAAAACATTATATTGCCCCGCTAGGAACATTTTGTATTGGAAAATTAAATCGTCGTTTTTAGTATTTGCGTTACATTATTATTTATGTTTCTCTTCCACAAAGATTTCAAAATCAAAATTTAGCCAAATTGGCCCAGCAATTCTCGAGTTTTTGCGAGACTAACGAACAGCAATTGATTTATTATATATTATTTTAATGGCAATTTTAAATGACAAGAAGGCAAATTCTTAAGTCACAACAACAATAACAAATTGTATCCACAGTTTTTATGGTTACGTCCATACATGTTGTAATACCTGAATATATTGAAAGTACTAGTAAAAAGGTAATTTTACAAAATGAAAGTACGCTGTAACCTTGCTTCAGAAATCGTTCCATTAATATAAAAATCTTCATTACCTAATCTAACCTAAAGCCATAAAACATTTATAAGAAAATTGATTTAGCATTTTTGGAGGAACTACGCAATATATGAATTATTTATAGGTTTATAATATAACTTGAAATGTTTTGCGAAGTCAATTTGTTTGTTTTGGTAACTTAATTAATGAAATCAAATGTCTTGGAACTTTCTAACTTTCATCTTAAGTACAGCCAGTCTTAAAAAGTAATGATATTTATTTGATAGATATTATTTGGCTCAGAATGAAAATAATATTTTCATCTACACTAATGTGTCAGTCGAATATATTATATCTCTTCTCTATATCTTTATATAATTATATAAAAATGAATCGCTGAATGTGTTGCTAAGCGCAAATCTCGAGAGCAGCTGAACCGATTTCGCTAATTCTTTTTTTATAATATTCCTTGAAGTACGAGGATGGTTGTTACGGAGAGAAAAATTTAAAAAATTCTCTGAAAAAGTTTAAAAACAACACTTTTCTATATTACCATACCATCAAGTTTAAGTGTTAGTGGAGGGGTTCCGAGAAGGATAATTAATTAAAAATAAATTAATAAAGAATAGACTGTTAGGCGGTACGAAGTTCGCCGGGTCAGCTAGTATACATATATATTCGATAAAACATTCAGTAATTTTGGAGCTAAGTCTAAGTTCTAAATCGCTGTCCTTTTTAGAGATGCACTATGTTGTAAGTTTTGTATTTTGTAGCATTTGCTCCATCACTATTTTGTTGACTGATTTAATATTTATGTACTCTATTGTGTTAAAATATATCTATACATGATGTGTTACACGTTTTGTTAATTTAGATTAAGAAAAATTTATGTCTACTAAGATAACATAATCTGATGTGCGAAATTCCGTATTTCTCGTAAGCTATTTTCTTACCTAACAAAACGTTAAAACGACTCTGGAAATAACTCATGAATACATTTAGCAAGTTCATGCATTAAATATGAAATTAAATCGTTTCAACCCCTTCTTACCTTATTTGCACCTTGACATAATTATGATTTGTGCTATGGTCATGGTGGTTTTAGTGGTATTATGTAATACATAATGAAGTGATCTAAACTAAAACAATCTATCAGTTTCACACTGATGACTAAAGGCTTTTCCGTAGAGAGGAAAGATATGTAGTAATGATTACTATTAAATGCTTGACAACAACCAGGTCAAATAGCTAACCATGCAATCCAAGGCACTATAGCGAGATCCAGAAATCCAAACAAAGGGAGCAAAGAGGGCAAAACATATATGTTTATAATATCATCAACCAGGAATCGAACCCACGGTTATCGACGGTAATGACACTTTTGCAAAATTATTCTAGAATGGTCGTCCGATACAAATTAAAAGTTATTTACATCTCTCATGTTCGGTAAGTAGGTTCTTATTACCTCCAAATGGGGCTTGTAGGTGACTCATTACCGCTCTAGGGTAATAATGTAGCTAGAAACGCCCTAGGGCGGTAAGTAATAAAAAAAAAAACACTTCTTTCTTTCAAAAAGTTCGCGTACATCTAACCATCATACTGGCAATAGACATCATCATGCATTCAGCCCAATGACCACAGAGGTCGCTTTGCTATTCAGCCTTATCTTCGTGTGAGTATAGGTAATAGTCATCAATTTTAAATATCGAACGACGAAGCTCAATTTGAAAATTGTTCTCATTTCACTATAAATTTCAACAAATAAAATGTTTTATTCTTGTAATGCCGGTTTTTTTCTACTTACCTCACAATCGAGATGTAAAGCAGAATAGTTAGCTCGGGTGTAAGCATCAATTGCACCCTCGAACTATAGGCGCCCTCGCTGCGCTCGTGCGCCTAAATATCTCGGGCTGCAATTGATGCCTTACAGCCCTTGGCTACTAATCTACTATTAAGTTATATGAAAGTGTAAAATATCTGTTTTATTAAAAGAGATTTCTTACCTAGCACGAAGTCAAAACCACTTTGCAGTTCTCACTAAGTTGAAACAATCCATAATTCACGCAATTTCCCGAAGGAATATGAATAATTGGTCTAAGTAGACTTTTAAATGTACTTTTAAAACTTTTTTTTTGCTTTCTTCACTTAACTATTATACGAGTATAATTATGATGCGATAACTCTCGAATATTTGACTAATTTGTATTAGGCGAACATTAAGTTGGCTTTTCATAAATTCTTTGACATGTTTACCTTATTTTGGCGTCTATAAAAACACCGAATAAGTCTGTAGCTGTCTTTACAGTGGTGGATAAGTGATCACTTGTGTGAAGTCCTGTGAATTAACAGCATTCATCTTACCTTATTTACTCGTTTCCTTAGGAAGCAATTATTCCCTTACTACGGACCTCAGAAAATCCTTCGAGATTATTTTTATGTTGTACTTATTATTAAAAATGCTTCTAAAACAGATTTATTGAATATTATCTACTGGTGTAAATTGTTTAAAATTGCATATTTCATTAGGTCAAACAATTAAGCGAAGAACGCTTATTTGATGAATTAAGTATTTTGACATTTGTCTTATGCAATTCTGTAGAAGTCGAAATTATACATAAGAATGCCTTGCAGTGTAAAATTGAAGTATTGGGTAATCGGGTTTCATAACCTAGTGCACTTTTTGAAGGGCTAGAAAATTGATAGCATAGGTAGGTACAGTAATATAATTTTGACGACACGCGAAAGTTAGTCGGCGTTAGTTTAGCATCGCAAGAAACGAACACTCAATAAACGTTAATATGATAGCAGTCTTAAGAATAAAACTTTAAGATCTCTATAACACCTGCTCATTTAATTCTCACCAAAAGTACTAACAAAAGGGATCTACCTTCAACAACCTCTTGTTTTAATTGGATTATTTAATTTCTAATCTCTATCCTAGTTATTGCAGCATTTTAAGACTCATCGTACACAAGTAAAGAGATTCTACTCCTGGTTATCCTTATTTTAAAATACGCTGTTTAGACAATTGTAGTTACATTCATCACTACATTGAGTCCGGTTGTCCGACTGTCATTTAGCTTATTGTGCGGTGTCTTGTTAATAGACACTCATTCAAAACGTAGCACTAGATAGGGCTGCCCACTGGAAAGTGATATATTTATTAATTTTGTACAGAATGTGTACTCTAGATATTATAAACAGTTTAACATGCAACAGAATTTACAGTAAATTGTTATCATTATTATTTTATAGGCAAATACAGCATATCTAAAATCGACTATACAACGTTATAGTATTTAACATTATCATTCTGCACTCCTTCTCTATATAAACTTAAGTGTGTGAAATTTCATACTCCTCCGTCTGCGCAATTTTCGTAAAAAGGGGTACAAAGTTTTTGCGTCACGTATTAATATATAGAAGATGTAGCGGGCGAAATAAAATTCTGACAGCCCTATACAGCTAAATAGGTAATGAGAAGAGGGGAAGTGAAGTACATTTTTAAGTTCAACGATTTTTTTTTGTGATAACTTACTAAATAGGTTTAAAACACATTATGTCACGTAATATAATTAATAACGTAATTTAAAGTGACAATGCACACTTGGGATAGGGTTCTGTTCTTTTAAACCTCTTTTGTTTTAGTGTGTTATTTGTAGTGACCCTGCTTTCTGCTGCAGGGGTTTTAGGTTCTCCACTCGTGCCGGGTCCGTTTATTTATTAATTTATATGTAGGTACATATATTTTGTTGCATTATTATATTGCATTATTGCAAATAAAACGTATGTCTATATTAGCCAGCTGTTACGGTCTACCTAAAATACAGACATTAAGATGCCTAACTTAGGATTAGTTGACCGTATGTCTAAATTAAAACAATTTTTAAGTATATGGCATTTAATTGGCAGCTATTTCCACTATACAATGAATGGTCTAAGCTAAGTAATTAAGTTATTTATTAAAAAGCTGATAAATTCAGTTTTACGTGACACTAAGTCATTTAAATTGAGGTCAAAATACATTTGAATATGTTGCAAAATGCTAATTGTAATTTGGATGCGATCATTAATTTTACATGAAATTTCCGCTGATCTTTTATAATTGTATTACATTTTGTCATACATATATTTGTTTCATGTATTTATATACATTCATATCAATTTTTTATTTTACCTTTATTAGCTTTTGTTTACCGCTTTAAAAAAATCAAGAATTTAACCAATAAATAAAAAAGGATTTTGATTAATTTTTTTCAGTCGAACGTAATGATATAATGTTAAGAAATACCCCCTATATTGTGGAACACTTGACTTTCTAAGGACGTTACTCTAGGTAACTTATGCTAGTTTTACTTTATTTTAGGACTTCTTCTAGTCCTCGTCTCATAGTACAATGTTTATAGGCTTTTCCACTTCACTAAATTTTACTCTACACAGGGCTATGTATGAAAATGTAGTATCGATTTATTTTAATACCCACGCTTCGATTGCTTTCAATAAAAAAAAAATGAATCTGACATAAAAATGGATGCGTAACAGGTAACACGTTTGCTGCTACTATTATATACGATACCCATTTTTGTTGCCAATAGGTTAATTACAAACTTTTATTAAATACAGTAAAAAAAAAAAACTATTTAAAACTTTGTGCTAAAAATTGAATTAAATGAAATAGTTGTCAAAAATTTATAAGTAGGGATCCCTAGTACATATTTTACACCTGATTAGTATCCAGCTAATTTTCCGGGAGTAGCTTCATTTTGATGAGACGAACAAAATATTCCTCTACGAAAACTCTCGATTGTGGTAGCTAACAGAGATAGCAGGGGATAGAGCAGCAGTGAGCGTAGGACCAGGATAACGTACCTACCACGCAATTTGTAGGACAAAATTACTATTAAATTATATAGATATTAACTAACTAAAAGAAAAAAAATCAGCTGGTTAGTAATAATTTTTGATGACCTTACGAGGTCATCAATTTAATAAAAACTAAAACAATTATTTTTATTTTTATTTTTTCGACGACAATTTAATAGTAGCATTTTATTATTCACGCATCTGCAGAATGTTCATCAGAAGGAAGTGATGACGATAGTTCTTAAGATTACAAGAAATTATATAATAATTAATTTATTTATATAAATTCTAGTGCATAATATATTTATTCTATATCCAATATTATTTTATTGTTATTTATTTGTTAAATTATTTAAATATATAAAAAAATCTACAGTAAATTTTAGAAGTATTCATTATGTACGGGCTTTAACGATTTCAAAGAACACCTTTGTTCTTTAGTTAATATTATAAGTATACCAAAGTTTTAGAGACCTTGTGGTTTTCAAAACATTTTCAAATAATTCCCACTGAGATAAGATTGCTCGAGATACTTCAAAAGCCTTACAAAGGTACCATTTATCCGTCACCCACTGTTTATATCCATTTTAGTACATATTATAATCCATACTAATCCATACTAATATTATAAATGTGAAAGTAACTCTGTCTGTCTGTCGCGCAATCACGCCAAAACTACTGAACAGATTTAAATGAAATTTGGTATACAGATAGTCTAGAGTCTGAAAAAGGACGTAGGCTACTTTTTAATGCGAAAAAGGATGTAAAGAGTTGAAAAGTTTGAATGAAAATTTGTATGATATATAATGTTCGTGTTTCGTAACTGTCAAACATTTAATGTTCATCCCGTCGATACAGTAAACTCTCCCCTAAAATTAAAGAACGTATTTAAATATAGGTTTCGAATCGACAACATATCCACAATATACGGATAGTGGCTTATTTTAGATTTTAAAAATGTATAATAATGTCAGTAATGAAAACAGATTGACATAATACATATTGGTTGTCAAATATTTAGGTATGCGTGCGTTCAGAAATTTATTTAGTGTAAACTAAGGAAAATATATCAAGCTACTTGAATATACAATAAAGGATAAATGTGCAAATGAATTAAATACAAAAAAAAACCGTTCAATTGATTGGTCTCATTGAAACATTCCAGATTATTCTGTCAATCCAGTCAAAGTCAATATATTATATAAATATTTTCGTCACGAAAGTGTAAAATATATGTTTTATATATCTTAAACTGAGGCTATTTTTTCCCCTCAAATCAACGCGGGTGAAACCGCGGCCCCAGCTAGTATTTATATACCTATTTATTTTTATATTACTTTGAAGACCTTTCATCAAATTGACAAGCCAACGGTCACTATGACAATCTTTAGGAACGACCCTTTCATTAAAAAAAAATACGATTTTTTAAAGGAAACTTTTACAACATAGGTAATATGTTTGTTCAAACATACATTAAAATTGTTTCTGTAATGATGAATAAAAAATGCTGATAAATAAATTATTTATAGTAACATTTTTTTTCGAAAAAATAACAATTGAAAATATTTAAAATTGAGTTTAAATGGTTTACCTTCAACACGATTCACAAGGATTATATTAGTGCCGCTTCAGTTATAAACAAATAAATAAATAAATATCTACACAATACACACACAGTTGTCTGTTCCTAAAGCAAGCAACTTAATGCTTGTGTTATAGGTAATACAAGCGTTAAGTTGCTTGCTATATAACAGCCGACTGATATAGTTACATATTTTTTTTCGATAAACATACTTATAAATAATACATATATATAATATAAATAAATATATAAATATTACACCCAGACTCGGGGTGGGAATCGAACCCACAACCCCCGGAGTAGAAAGCAGGGGCAAACTGCGCCAACGGGCTAGTCGTTGCAGCAGTCGGGCAGTTAATCTGTGACGTGATACAGTTCGCGTTACTTCAATGGAAAAACAACCCTTAACCGTAGATTTTAAATATATCTTGTTACTTTAACATACTTTTAACACGTAAATTTGATTAACATGAGTTTAAGGTGAAAAAGCATGAGTTTCCCGTTAGTGTGATTTGCAGTGACCCTGCTTTTCGGGTTGTGTAATCAATGTCCGTCCCGAATCTGGTAATGATATCCCTATCTATATATGTGTGTCTTATGTGTATAAATATAAATTTTTATATAATTCGGTTGTTAGCTAAAACAGAGGCATTAAATTACTTCCCTTAGGAACCGGCTCGTTATCATAAACTTAATAATAAAAGGCCTTTGCTCGCATGTTTTGACACTGATACACTTAATATTTCTTACATTTTTATTAAATATATTGAAAACAAAAACATAATAAACACTAAAAATGCACTTAATAATTAATCCTTTAAATAAGCAATGTATTCTCTCTTAATAACATTATAATGTATTGTGTTATAAATACTAATTTGTATTTGTGGTTCTCTCGTGTTACGTTTGAAATTGACTAAAAATTTTATAAAATCTTTCATTTAACGACTAAGGAAAATACGGTTCGCAATGTATTGGGACATTCATAATAAATAGGGTCCTTACCCTACCTAAAACATTTCTTAGTCGCGGTATTTTCGAAGCTGAAAGGCTTCCAGCGAATAATTTATTCAGAAGGGATATTTATACAACAAACAGAATTAACTGGACCTTGTAAGGTTCAGCAGAGCAAAGCAATCGATGTCCAGTTATAGCATTAAACATTTAAAGTTATTTGTTTACCTATACAAACTTTGTCAAAAATTATGCAAAATTAAGCGGTAACGGTTCTATTTCAGCTGTTTTCGTCCAAAAATACTTCAGTTAGAAAATATTTAAAAGTCCCTAAAAGTTTTGAGTTGCCATGTATAAAGAATAATTTTTTTATCTACAATCGAAAAAAATTGCATCTAAAATTCACAAAATAAATTATGTTTAAAATAATAATTTGTTATTACATAAAACGCTAAGCAATATGTTTAGAAACAAAATAAACTCTTAAAAGCTTTGATTATAGGTACATATCCTAATTTATCTTATTTTACACACATAATTTAATTTCTTCCTCAATAGTTAGAAATTAATTTATATTTAAAGCTTTTTGTGTAATATTTCATGTGAATTTTTCAGTTTAAAACAAAAATAGCGTGGAAATAACGTGCACAACAGTGATATCTAAGTTTTGTCAGACATTCTCGACTCTGGAAATTTTCATTACTAACGAAATCGTCTAGAGTCTAGACGTCTAAAACCAAGTTAAAATTTTATGGATGACTGCTACGTGTGGTAAGTGAACTGTTGCGTTGTTGTATTATATGTTTAGGTACTTTTATTACTTAATGATTCATATAAAATATTATATTGGTCAATAATTAAATAATTTAGACCATAAGATTTTATAAAACGCATATTTTACTAAACGTATACCATACAGTATACCTATAAAAGGTACACAAATATTAAAAAGTGTCTGATTAATTTTTACATAATGTTCAAGTTTCATTTCCTTTATTATTTTACAGATTGTATTATGATATTGATATGGATGCATGCAGTTACATTTGAAGATACGTTACGTTACTTAAATTACTGTCAACAAATTAAAAACTGTAGGTATCTGGAGATTTAAAAGTGTGTGGTATAATGTTATACAAAAAATGTCAAAAATTAAATAGGATTATTTACGTTTAGTTATATTATCGCTATTGTACTGTTAATAGGAATATTGTAACATTATCTTATTATTTTAAAAATAATTATAATGTTGTTTTAAAAATATTTAGTTGACAATACATGTATACCTACCTACTATTTTTACTCTGTTGTTTTAATAGATTTTCTTCGTAAAGAGCTAAAAATAACAACTAAATCGCATTGGTATACCTAAGACCTTTTTCTACAAGGGTTTCTACAAGGGTCAGAAGCCTATGCCCAGCATTGGGATGTTACGGGCTGAATCGTGATACCTATTTTGTGTTATCAGACTTAACATATGTAAATCTATAATTAATAATTTCAGAAACTCTACAAAGTCACCAGTGTTACGATCATGCGTAACAATGCAATCCATCGTAGTTACAATGCAACTCCTATTCCATCTGGGACACGCTTTGTACCCAGCCTCACTGTATTTACTTGTCACGTATTCAAGTCTGTATTCGCAGGTTTTCACTTTAATAAATCTACTTGGCAAGCCCTTTTCTATTCGGAAAGATAGACAGACAACGATACTCTGTACTTTTATAAGTCAACTATGAGGTAGATAAAGATAAATTTAAAATGAGATTTGCTAAGAAATCTTACAGAGTTAAGCCTTAAGGTTACTTAGAAAATGATTAACACAAAGGTTAAAGTTAAAACTATTCTAGTTGATATTTTATAAAAAAAATGTCTGATTGTTCTGCAACAAGAATTCTTATGATTAGTTTCTAATT
The DNA here is from genome assembly GCA_905220545.2 of Melitaea athalia. Lineage (NCBI taxonomy): Eukaryota > Metazoa > Arthropoda > Insecta > Lepidoptera > Nymphalidae > Melitaea > Melitaea athalia. Next base: position 5,720,807 of record HG992179.1, read on the forward strand.
TATAGCAATATTATATTTACAAATTTACTGTAAATACACATATTGAACATAGATAAAAAAAACAATATATAACTGTATCTTCGTATCTTTTAGACGTAAGTTTTATTAAAAAATAAATAACATCAAAATATATCTAATCAATTGTATTTTTAAAATTGGCTCACAGTTTCATACAGAGTAGGTACATTAGACGTAACATTTGATCAAAGACCAACAACTTTTTGTTGCAATATTGGATTCGGATGTCGAAAAATCATTTTGATTCGATGATTGTTGTTGTCATATAAAAAAGGAATAAGTCTGCAGATTTCCATACTTATTGTACAGTGGAGTGACAACACAGTGGAGTCGAATTCACAGACGAAACAGAATATTTTTACTGTTATTTTTAATCTAATATTGTGCCTTTGTTCAGTTTCGTGAGTACACGAGGGAGGTTGAAGGAGTCTACTGTTACGAATGTACTTTCTACCGAATAGACAATATTTTAATTGATAAACGAGTATTTCACTACAAATACATATTTAAAATACAAATGTATCTATTATAAGCTATGAAAAATAACAACCTACTTTATAATTATAGTATCTAAATAGTGTTAAATATTTTTAAATTAAATATAATGGTTAACAACAAATATGATTTAGTGTTTACTTAAGTAAGTAGTTTTCTTAGAGCTTAGTAAAAAGAGTATTTTATGCCAGTATCTTTTCCTCTTAGAAAAAAATATCCCTCGTTTTATTTTAAGTGGAATTTAAAAGAAACGATGGAATAAACTTAATTAACTATCAAAAGCCTAAAAGGAATTTTATTAAATTTACGAATTTATTTTTTTAATAAATAGAAGTGAAATTTCTAAAAAAATCTTTATTAATGAGGGTTCTAAGAAAACCTTACAGCTCAAATTAGATATACTTCAATATTTTATAATTTAGCTAGTCAGGATATTATTTTAATTTTGCTTACGCTTCTGATCTCAAACTTTATTAAGAAAATATTGGTACGTTTATGAAAACATTAAACAATTTTTGAAGTGAAACTTCTTTAGGCGCATGAGGGGGTAAAATTTGAGCGACCGATAACGCGGCATCGTCATGACGGTCAGAACTTTAATGGGTGACCGCTTTTTTTTCAACTAGTTTTTATTTTTATTTTAAACTAGATGGCCCGGTGAACTTCGTATCACCTACGTATATTATTTGTAAAAAATATACACAAAACACTTTCTAAACGCACCTATAAATATTTGACAACTAATTGACAACGTTTTTGACAAGAGACATTCATTTTCCCGCTAGGAACATTTTTACGTAGGGATCCCTAGTACATTTTTCACCTGATTAGTATGAAGCAAATTTTTCGGGAGTAGCTTCATTTTGATGAGACGAACAAAAAATTCCTCTACGAAAACTCTCGATTGTGGTAGCTAACAGAGATAGCAGGGGATCTATCCCCAGCAGCAGTGAGCGTAGGACCGGGATAACGTACCACGCAATTTGTAGGACAATATTACTATTAAATTGTATAAATATTAACTAACTAAAAAAAAAAAAAATCAGCTGGTTCGCTTTTTCTGCGCTCTACTCCGAAAACGGTTAATTTGACAGAAAAATGCAAGCAACATTTTTTGTAGATAATTTTACTACCAACAATTTTTATAATGACCTCTAGTCACCTCCGAGCGATAGGTCGCGAGATATTCGCGAAAAACTGATTTTCGTGACCTTTTGATCTTTATAAACCTTTTTAGCCGGCACGATATCAATGTCGATCACAAAAATAATAATTAACGCGTTTCCGTGATTATAATTATTGAAAAAACAACGATCTATTGATTCGTCGGTCTGTGAGACCACTGTGTGAGTATTATTAGGTTAACGAAAAATAAATGTTGTAACACTTTTTAAACTTGATTCATAAAAACCTAATTTCAGAATAAAATAGATCTTACCAAAATAGATTTAAAATAATTTCATTTTGCGAGCACTTTAGAATCGACCTAACATTAATTAAATGAAGAGATATTCTAAAAAGATACTGATTAAAAAGGGATTGGCATGAGCAACCTTTCAGGGCTTTTAAGGAGCAATGTCATTGGAATGTTGAAAGGATAAGCTAATTTAAAATATAAAGGTTTTTTTGACTTGACATTGAATTTAAAACAAGGTGATATAATTATTTGATTAATTAAGTTTTGGCACTCCGAAGGTTCAGGGGTGGAAGATGTGAGTTGACATCAGACTAGACAAAGACCTTTTCACAATATATGAGAAGGGTTTGAGGTTAGTCCGCTAAGCTGCTTCTCTATGGGTTAACGGATAGTTTTTCTACCGTAGGAAGCAATGATATCAAGTATCTTTGAAATGAAAAGGGACCGACAGCTTAAAGTGCTTTCCGAGATACTGTGGGTTGGCCAACAATAATATACTTGTAGACCAGAAAAAATAAAACATATGCAATCACAACAATACGAAAAAGGTTTTCCTTTACGTTTAGTTGCTATATTGTTATTATTTTAATATAATTATGATTCGCTCTCATTATAACTGTGTTTGCTAGCAAACGAAAAAAACCGACTTCAATTACATCGACAAGTAATACAATACAACGTAAGTAGATGAAAAAAATTAACAAACGCACTAGTTGTCACTACGATTTCTGAAAGTTCCCTTCGATTTCGCTGGGTTCCCATCTTCAGATCCTAGTTTTTTTTATCAGGGTATCACCCTTGAAATATCTCCTTTCCAATAAAAAAGAATTATCAAAATCGGACTACTCTGTAAAAAGTTATTCGTGGTCATACCTTACAATCAGTGAGTGGGTTGGATTTTTATTTTCAAATTTATATGAGACCAACTTCGAGGTACTCATTCCAATGAAAAAAGAATTATCAAAATTGGACTACTCTGTAAAAAGTTATGCGTGATCATACATAAAAAATATAGCCGTCGAATTAATAACCTCCTCCATTTTTTTCGTTGCTTAAAACTTTAATGAAAAAGAAACAGATATTAATTACAAAAGGTGAATATTGTCTGTTGCTTATGAATAAAGTTGATAAAAAAGCTTTAGTCAACGTTACCCTCATTATTATTATTCAGCTCAAAATGAGAACGGTGTCATATATATCAGACTTAACTCTCCGTGTCTGGAATCTACTTTCGTTTTATTTAATACTAGCTGCTGTACCCGCGTCTTCGTCGGCGTGGAATTTAACAAAACAGTTATTGTTCAGTTCACAGTTATAAAAAAAAACTAAAATAAAAGTAAGCTAAGTTACACTTTATTACATCAGCTATCTGCCAGTGAAACTCCCGTCAAAATCGGTCCAGCCGTTTCAGAGATTAGCCGGAACAAACAGACAGACAGAGAGACAAAAATTGTAAAAAATGTTATTTGGTATATGTACCGTGTACCATATGCATTTAGAAAAAAGCGGTTATTTTAATATTACAAACAGACACTCCAATTTTATTTATTTGTATAGATATTATTTTCTTGAAAGCACTTGTCGTTTTTGTTTTATGTCTTTGAGTAAATGTATATTGTAATTGTATTTGTAATGTTGTTACTAAAAGCATTTTTCCATATATAGGTTAATTGTCCCCGACTCTAGCTTTTTGGAGAACACCTGTGTATTTTAAAAATATATCAAGATCTTGGCATCTATCGGTAATAAATTACGATTCTAACGCACGTAGTATTAATAATTTAGCCGACAGACATTGTTTTGTCTTGCGAACTGTCTAACACGTGATTTGAAATAAAAAATAATTTGATATCGTATATCATATACGTTGTTGAAAATGTAACATTAAAAAAAAAACTAAACAATAAATTAAAATCACAATTTTACAAGTTACTTTTTATAAACGGTTCAAGATTTACTTTAGTTTAGATGAGAGCTTAATTTTTTTTTTGTCTTCGGATTCACTAACGCAAGAGATAATAACAAACAATAACGATATTACTTTCCCTTAATCCAACAACATTAGAAAACAGTCTAAGATTATTTATACTGTTTAGTATTTATTTATGTTGTTCGGTTTTTTTTTATCTTTCAAATTCAGAATGAGCTTCCAAATATTTTCATTATTCCTAAAGAAACATAATGAACAATACAAATTCAAATATTTTTTTTATTTTTATTTATTATATTGTTTGTTTATTGTACGTAAAAGATATACTCAAAAGTATGAAAATGATTGGTGGTATGAGTAGGTCACCACATGAGCAAAAAGCGTTCTTACAGCTAAAATAAAAGAGCGAACTCTTCCAGACAACCTTTAAAAGTGTTACAAAAATGTTATTTATCAAATCATTGCGATACTTACATAGTTTAATAAACGATTATTTTAAAAATACATGTATATAGACTGCTCTGGTGACTCTTGTATAGGGGCACGTGTGCGTGCGCAGGGCCTTAACACCGTCGGCTGCGGGTTCGATCCCACTCGGGATGGATAGTTGTATTTGTACAAATATTACTTCCCAGTCTCGGTCTCTCCTTGTGGCTCTCCCCATCATACCTAGTAGAGCACGATAAGTTAGCGTTCCCGGTTGTTATCATAGAAGCCTGATGATAGCTATCGTTACTCATAGTAAGGAATAAGTATATCCGTCAACCGACAGTGGAGCAGCGTGGTGGATAAAGCACCAACCCTTGTACTACATGAAGAAAGGGACATAATATGGCCCTTTATCTCCCCATCATCATCATATCTATCAAAATGTGTATAGAGAGTAAATAGTGTGCGTAAAATAATATTCATGTGTATAAATAGAAAAAAAGATATCAATTTTTACGTCAAAAATTATCAGATGTTGAAGTAAACCTTCAAACTTTATAATAGCCATCAACGTTTACCCTTCAGATTGAAAATGTGATTAACAGTTTTATAAGCCCTTAGGAATTAATCAATATAATTTTACACAACAGCCTGAAAACTAGAAAACGGGTCATCTCGTGTTAAGTGATTACCGCTTATAATCATTTATAGAAGCATATAAGCCACAAATACGTTGCTTGCCTTTATATTTGTGGTATCTAAGACTAGTCTATTGACGCAGTTTGCAGTGACTACTTTCTGCTCCAAGGGGTGTGGGTATGTGTAATATTTGTATATTTATTAAAAAAATATATGCATATCAACTTGTTATTACCTAAAAAATAGGCATTAAATTGCCTCCTTTAAGAACAGTTGACCGTGTCTGTACGTTAAGTTGATAAATTTATTTATAAAGGAGCAGTTGTTATAGCTAGAAAGTTCTAGCAAAGTTTTGCTTTTATTGGAAGCAATTAAAATAAAATCTTTGAATATTCGCGTCAATTAAATTATTACTAAATTAAAGTATGTTTGGTTATATCGGTTAGCAAACGACAATGTTTAGCAAAGGAGGTTGATAATGATCGACCTCTTTCCTTGAGAAGGGTCTTCAAAACGGGTCACAGTTAATGAATTAACAAGAAACATTTTTACGGTTCTTATTTTTCATTTCAATTTTATAAATATCTTTTTTTATAATATTATTACTCTTATAATCGTATTTACATAAAGTTCTCAGACTATAATTAATTAATATATTTCTTTACTTTGAAGTTATTTTTGTTGGATTTTTTTACCTGTCTAATAAAATTTCAGTATTTTAGTCACACGTATATGATTGTTACCACTCAAAATAAATGGACGTATTTTTTTGCAATTTATAAAAATAATAAATCGTTACGAAGCGACTCGTTACTGTGTGTGAATACGTCAATATTATTTTAAATAATTGCAACATATTGTAAAGCAAATATGACCATAGCAATATTTTAACAGTAAAAACTAAGGTAGAATACAGCAGTGAGTAAGGTGACGAGTTCCTGGGGGAATTACGGATAGGGTAAGCAACGCGCTTGTAATGCTTCTGATGTTGCTAACGTCACTCTCACGTTAAAAATAGGACCTAAGGAGGCTAGGACTACAGCACCGGTTTCGAGGAAACTTAATAGAATTTTATATTTCTGGTCATAGCGTATAAAACCTCACAAACACACACACACACCAAGGGTTTATATATGATGTATGGCGTTCTCTATTAAAATATGAACCAAATGACAGAATTTCATAACGATCTTTATTAGAACATTGTTTGATGAAAGATTTCATTACGTTCTCATTTAGGTAAGTACGTACCGCTGGTGCGACCACTGAAAAGTGATTAGTATTTTAAATTCAGAGAATTATGAGCTCCAGTTGCAAAAGATAGGGTTGAAATTCGAATGATAAAATTACTCAATACTAGTTAGTAAGCAAACACGTAGGCTTAATATTTATTGTCTACTAAGTTCGGTGTATCACACGTGTATTTATGTATGTGTGTGTATTGTTTGATACTTCGTGGAAAGTAACGAACTACGTCATGAAACTACTTAATACATTTCCAAATACTCCTGCTCTAAATAGGAAGTTAAATTAAAATAGAAGAAAAAGATATTTGTATGAGCCATACATAATATGTTTGATGTGGTCTGGTCGTTTATGCTTGTATGTTGTGTGTGTTTCCGGGTCGTCAACACAGGATGGAGTCGTTTTATTATTAGCTTCATACAATAAAAAAAGATGAAAAGAAGAGTAAATAATAAAAATAAAGACTAAACGATAGACAGATAATTACATACAAGTAATGAGTAACACCACTTAATAATAAAAGCCTAAAAAGGAAAACAAATAAAGGTATTCATTTATAAAGACTTACTGAACAAAGAGCATTAATATGGAGTAGGCTGACGAAATTGGACTCTCATATTATCATGAACATCTTGCCAACAACGAGATTTTCTATTATACAGAACTGAGTAAGAAAGTGTTTTTTATTCGTGTAAGAAAAGCAGTTTATTGGTTAATACGGAAGTAACGGAAAAGATTACAAATCTATGCGTGACAAAAATCTATCGACTGCTCGCAAATAGAGAATAGCGTTGTTCAGTACAAAAAAAAAAAAAAAAAAATTAAGTAAGGTAGAAGGTCAGCAATAGTCAACTAACGGTAGTAGCGGTGGTACTTGTCGCAAAAACTATTGAGTATTTGAGTATTGAGTAGTTGATTTTGTAATTTGTGAGTAAAGGCTTTTATGGTTACAACTACAACATTGTTAAAAAATGACAAATCTTTGTCTGTTATATATAATTTTGTCAACTTATGTATAACTTTTTGCCAGTGTTTTTAGCAATTTTCCTGCTATATGAAGACAAAAGGCCTACATTTTCCTTGTAGCTGGTACAGGAAGGAAATTTTTAAATAATAAAAAAAAATTGAAAAGAAAAATAATGTAGTGCATTTTCTTTACAAGTTTCAACGGTTTTCAACTAAAATGTAGCCACATTCGTAAATATTGAAATATTTTAAACGAGTTTGATTTTTATTTTACACAAGTTGTCACCTTTATGAAATTGCATTAATTAAAATTTATTTTTATTTTACAAAGCTACACAGAAAATAACAATTTTACAGTTATAGCAAATCACAGGTTTACAATTTTATCGTACAGGTTCTTTATTCATTTACATTAATAATTAAAGTAATTAGACACTCAATACGTTCGTCGAGAATAACTATCGTTTACCTAATATCGAACCTCGTCAATGTTGATGTGAGTCTGATGCCTATGCTACGAGAGGTATCGAAAGACCTGTATCACCTGTATAGGTCATCAGTCTCGCACTACCCCGGACCACTTAGCATACTGATCGCACTTTGACAAATAGTTAATATCTATGCAAGGCTTTTAAAAAAAAGAAATAATATGAATAAAATGAAATCAACTAGACTAAACTATACGTTTAGCTAGATTTTCTGATAATAGTATTTAATCATAAAAATTAATTCAATATTTTTATAATATTTATAGAATTTTTAGAACCAGTTTTTTTTTTAATTTATATTTTGAAACAAAGTTCATAGACCGGCAGATAGTGACACAAAATATTTGGTCATTTGTACCAGTATGGCGGTTCGTCAGGGGTCTAATTACGTAAAGGCAAAAAGGAAAATGATGGTCATAGCGCTCGCACCGGCGGCCCAATCGCGTGGGCGTTAATCGAACGCGTCGGATAAATAACGAGTGTCGAACGATTTGTTCCACAAAAATGCTTGTATTTTCAGATAGTCGGAAAAAAAAGAAGTAGGCGGTAGCGGAATGCCATACTTCTCGGGTGTGACTTACAGCCCGCCATACCGACGCGAATACATTAATTTAAATAAAACAATTCAACCATTTGTACCAGGCTAATTTTTGCATAGCTAATCATCGTCGAGTAGCCATTCACGAAAATCACCTTGCCATACTTTTCCGACAGTTCCCAATGGCCGCCATACCACTGCAAAGGAGTAATTTTTTTTATATTTCGCCAAACGATTTGTACCAGTATTGCATTTGAATTATTGGAAAGTATTTGACAAAATGTGACCGTTATTATTTATCCCATACTTCTAGTAGGGGGAAAAGTGCTGCCATACTTGAAATACTTATTTATTTGACACGTTTTTAAAATACGACTGTAAAATACGTAAAATCATTTTTCACATAATGGCATCATTGTATTCTCGTCATTTGGATGCAATTGCACCTAAAAAAAATTATTACATATTGTAACCAACGGGCGGATGACTTGAGCTAAAATGTGAAAAAAAAAATATTTGACGATTTGTACCAGTATGGCATTTCGATTTTTGGAAATTATACAATACAATGTGACCATTATTATATTTGCCATACTTGTAGTAGAGGGAAAAAGTGGCGCCATACTTGAAAAAAAACTCGAATTACGAATAAAATCTTAGGATTTTGAAAAAATATTGTTCACATTCGCCACCTCCCACAGGTATGGCATTATCAGACTTCTATTTATGATCATACAGGGAACTGATAAAAAAAGTTTCAGGGTGGTACAAATCGTTTGGCGAAATATAAAAAAATTACTCCTTTGCAGTGGTATGGCGGCCATTAGGAACTGTCGGAAAAGTATGGCAAGGTGATTTTCGTGAATGGCTACTCGACGATGATTAGCTTTGTAAAAATTATCCTGGTACAAATGGTTAAATTGTTTTATTTAAATTAATGTATTCGCGTCGGTATGGCGGGCTGTAAGTCACACCCGAGAAGTATGGCATTCCGCTACCGCCTACTTCTTTTTTTTCCGACTATCTGAAAATACAAGCATTTTTGTGGAACAAATCGTTCGACACTCGTTATTTATCCGACGCGTTCGATTAACCCCCACGCGATTGGGCCGCCGGTGCGAGCGCTATGACCATCATTTTCCTTTTTGCCTTTACGTAATTAGACCCTTGACGAAACGCCATACTGGTACAAATGACCAAATATTTTGTGTCACTATCTCCCGGTCTATCAGTCTTCAAAACGTAGTCCGTTAATAATTACTTTGAACTTGTAAAACCGAAATTATATTCCACGCTGCTCGCTGTCCTGACAAAATAGATTCTTATTTTGAAAGCGAAATTCGCAAACATTTGTCGGAAGAATATTTTATTTTTAATGAATACTCATAAGAGCACTTATCATAAAAAGCAACAAAGTCAAAGTCACGTAGCGGAGAATGGCTGGAATGAAACAAAAGACTGTCGGCCGGCTGTGATGATAATGCGGACTAGCTTTTATGGGAACACGAGGCAAATATAACGACTGCCATTGCGACTTGAGGTTAGTTAGCTTTTAATGATGAAATTAAATTTACATGAGAAAACAGTTTTTCTATTAGTTATGCTTATTGGTTACGTTTTTAAACTTAATGTATTGTTTTAGGTTAAGGTATTGTTTTGGTTATTACAAATAAAACAATAATTCTTCTCTTACGTAATAAATAATTCTCTTACGTAAATTAATTATGATTCAAAGAGAACCAAATGCACAACACCTGCGCTCTTATTACATGTTACTAAAATTAGTTAATCATTTCAGAAGCTTTCGTGATACTATTCGAAAGATTTCATCATGCAGCTTATGGACATATAGATACATTTGTTTGAAATATGTGTCATATGCTTTAATACTATGAGTCAAATAACCAGTTTCAGTCATTAATGGTGAACTGAACGTGAACGCCAGTTAATCACCCGTCGGATGTCAAAGGTTTAGTGATTACCGCGACCAGCTTAGCGTACTACCGTACCGCGCAGAGGATGAAATTGCCAATATTCAGGAGCGCTGTAACCGGTATTTGATTCCCGTTTTCTGACTTCATTACAGTTCATTTTGGAATAATGTTAAGTTTAATCTTTTCTGTAGTTTCACAAATTGTTGTCTTCAATTTTACTTGGAATATTATTTATTTTAAATTTTATTAGTCGACGATCATCATCACTTACAATGTTACAATACAAATATGCTTAATTGTACAAAATAAGAAAACGTAACATAGAATATAAGTGGTATTTACCTATCGTTAAAAAAGCGATCTCGTATAGACAACCTCATGCATGAAAAAGCACTTACGTATATTAAATTTACGTATAAGCTAAGTTTTATGGATAGTGATTTGTTTTAGCAAGTCGTAGTGTGTTAGTGTATATTTTTATATATTATATACATACATACATAGGTACTCGTCAATAGACATACAAAAAAAAAGAAATTGAAACTTTTTAATATGTTTCATACTATAAAACAAACATTACTTTTAGACACAGTATATTTAAGATTGTGTCAGTCAAATTTGTTTCAAAGTAGGGTGAAGAAACAATAATCGACTCTATTATTAACTTTGCTGATTAATTCGAATTCTATCGCAGTCTTAAGCGAGGTAACTTTGAAGAATTTACGAGCTTTCTGGAAAGTGATCAGAATACAATATAATATCTTAGTGATTTTCTTTTCTAATGTAAGTTAAATTAGATCACTTTATTGAAGTTCCATAATTTATTCGAATAAATATTTAATCAACATGAGCTGGTAATTAATTTTAAAGGCAAATTCGATATATTTAATTTTCTCATGAAAAATCATAAAAAGATGGTAAAACGCCCTCTTCTGTTTTAACCTCGAAACTTAATGCTCTTTGAGTAGAATCTTTAACGAGTTTTTGACTTTGATACCTTTGCATGGAAACCTTTCTCGCTAATCGGAACACTGCCAAGTTATTCCGGTTTGGCTAAACAAAAATATAAAAAAAATGTGTGACTTGTTAATATAAAATGTGTATTTTCACAGATTATTCAGTATCAGCAGATATTGTTACTGATTTTAGTGCGGTAGTGGCACCCCAAATGCTGAGTCCGACATACGGTCTAGGACTGCCTACCCGGGCGTCCTGGATATCACCCGTAAATGGGTTACCCTGCGATATAAAAAAAAAAAAAAACGTTACTGATAGTAAGCAAGTATAGCAAATTTTCTACTAATTTATCCGATTCCAATCAATCCATCAAATCTAGGCTAATCGAGGTCAATTTAATCACTTATAATGCATCAATCAACTTGGGATATAGAAATTTTACATAAAAGCACAGATATTGCACCTTGTAAATTTCTTTCTAAGTCCAAATAGATGATTTTATTTGTATTTCGTGTTTAGAAAACATTCTAAATTTAAAACTTACCCCATTTATTTGAAATCCAGTAGACAATTAAACATCAGCTTTGTGAGACTACGGAATAATGAAAACGCTGCGAGTTTCACTGACTACGTGGAGCGTTCTTGAAACATTTTTGCTATTTTTAAATACCTTTTTAAACGCAGCAAACGATTTGAATAATTTAAATTTCGGTACCATATAGATTAAATAACGTTTACTTTTTCCACTGTATCGAAACTTAATGATATACTGTTTTTAATTTTCTACAATTTAATTACGCTTTAATAAAAAGATATATTTTTAAAATAAATTCGTTTATTAATTATTAATTATATTATATATTAGTATATTAATATTATTAATTATTTATTTGAATATGAAAGACTAAGAAGGCTGAGTTTTTCATATTCAAGTAAATAAACAAGTTTTCAAACAATAAAACGACTTTGTGATACTTGTACAATGGCTATTTTTGAAAGTGAATTTGTCGCTCATAATTAGGTATGGATTGTAAACTATTACAGTCATAATGAACAACTACACTAATAAGTTACTTCCAGTCAAAAATTCATTGATCTTCACATAAAACATAACACGTTAAACTACACGCTTTAACACATACATTAATTTTTATACACAAAAGATCTTTTTCTCAGTAAGTCAGCAGTAAGACGCTTCAGTAAACTGTGTAGTAAAATTATTTAACAGTATGAAAAATATTGAAGGTATTCCTGTTAATATTAGTTAACTTTTCAAATGTCTTGTAACTTATGATTTTTTTTATATATATTTAGATTTCCATAACAGACTAATCTAATTACATAATCTTACTAAAATTACCGCTGAATTAACGAAAGTGGTAAACCAAATTTGATATGACGTCTTCTTCTATACTTTACTGTAAATATATAGTATTTACAGAATTATTTAGGTACTAAGTTTATTATTTGTCAAAACATTTTCCTTATTGTTTCCTTATTGCGCCTAAAACAATTTCATAAAGTAAAATAAATCGTTTACATGTTGTGTAATAATTTCCGTTACAGTTAAAGTAAATTTTGTCGTAAGTAAATCTCTTTTGTGTTTCACGTTCGCGCCATGAATGAAAATTTCACTTTTACAATTACAACGTCGAGTATGTTACAATTTACAATATTAAATATATACTCGTAGATATGACTTATTTCAGAAATATATAACAGTAAATAAAAATATAGCTTATTAGAATTGAGTTTGTCATAAATATGCTTAGCTATTTGCTGCGAGTTAAATCACGTAGATCTAACTTAACATATTTTTCACCTGCACTTATTCAACGTAATGCCAGTATTACGATTTATATTAACATTTTATACATTATAATTAACCGGGCGCTGAAAGAAAAAGATCTAGTAAAAATAATATTCTAATGTATAAAATAAAGTTACTTTGTCTATACATAATTCGACTCTTGATTTATTTAATTACCTACAATTATTATCTTTATAAACAAGCCTCGTAAATTATGCGTAAACAGACCTCTCCTGTGGGCGGCTTTTTATCGTAACATTTACTTGTTTTTAATATAATCATATGAAAATATTATATGAAAATGTTATAATACGAGTAGGTATATGAACTTGATTGTAAAAAATATTATTCTGTATTATTTTTTGGGATAAATTAATTTATTGATTAATTTTCCCGAAAGTAATTAATTATTATTATTTTTTTATTATTTATATATTGATCTACATGGTACGTCTTTGAGAGTGTGTAGGTATGTGAAGTGTCAACAAACGTAGTGTAAAACAAACACCTTAAAAATCGTTAATCTCTCAGATCTATGCAGTAAAAAATATTTAAAACTAGATCAGATTAATATCAAGACTAAACTGAAATAATTACTTTCTTATATCCAAGTTCCAAGTTCCTAAATATACATATTAAGATGACAACGCGTTAATGCACTAGTTCATGGAACTGGCAATTAATAGTAATAATAAAACTCCTTATCGTCAACGACAAAAAAAATTACAAACAAAGAACAAGTGCAAAGGCGTCCTTATCGCTAAAAGAGTGATCTCTTTTAGATCGTAGATTATAATTATTCACTTTATATACACTATATAGGTTCCATTTTTATTCTTGAATTAAACTCAACCAATGCATAATATTATCTATGCGAGAGCTAATTAAGTTAGCATGTATCGATCGCCTAATGTACCACTTGACGTCTAAGCACGTAAGAGCTTGTGGATTTCGTGTTAGGTAATCTGATAATAATTCAATTAATCATATTAAAGTGTTTACTTTGATTACTACTGCGAAAATCATGAACGAAACATAATATGATAAGCCAAGCCCTTTACTAAGCTTGAAGCATGAACTGAAATCGTGCCCAGATTCGGTTATATACTTGGTTTATAAGGTTACGAAAAATACACTCAAAAATACAATATTTAAACCGTTATCTCAGAGACACATATAGTTGTTAGATCCGATGTTTTCTAGAAGATTTTGATAAATAAACGATCGCGACTTTTTTAACGACTAGAAGTTTTAAATTTTCCTTTGGATTTTCTATATTTTTACACACCCACACACATACACACACAAACACACATACATGAACACGTATAGAAATAAACGAAAAGTGTTGAAAATAAAAAACTTCGTATTTAATGCTCAAACGAATCTCATTCCTTTAACCTTTTTTTTATTAGATAGGCTTTGACATCAAGGCGCGTGGGAATATAAAATATACATTATTGCGATATTAATAAAGACAAAGTATAACATTGAAAGTGAAATCATTCGTTAAATTTATTCCGAAATAGCGAAATTATTCTTGTTTATGTTAAACACTCGCCCACATTATTACGTTCGTAGAATTGATTATTTAAGCTAATACTTTTTCATATTGTCTGCGTGAGAATTATTTTATGAAGTTGAAAAGCATTTAAAGGAATTAATAATTTAAAAATGCTAGCTGAACTTGACAAGTTAATTGTATTTTTAATCAATTAATATACATAGGTGGCAACCACGCGATGGCAAAAGAAAAAGAGGCAGACAAGCTAAAAGATGGACAGAAGATATCAAGATGATTGGAGGGACAATCTGGTCTAGAAAAGCCACCAATAGAGAAGAATGGATGCAGCTGGAAGAGGCCTGTGTGTCACTGGACATGCTGACCACTGAACCGGGAAACCCGATGTATTAGATTTAAGTTAAAACAATTTGCTGCTGTGTGTAAAATCATTGTTTATTATCAGCAATAAAGGCTAATAATAAAAATATACATAGGTATAAAAAATAAGAAATTATTGTGTGTCATTGATATGTATAGGTTCGTTAAGTTTCATAGTATCTAATATTTTCTAGTAAAAAAGTTTTAAATTTTACTGCTTTTGAATGAGACCTTACAATCGACATAAACACAAAATAGCTTCATTGATAACTGAAGTGAACTGCTCTGAAACAGTCAGTGTAAATATCTCCTCAATGTACATACCCTTAAAGTTTACATACATGTGTATATAACATACTACATGACAAATACCATCTCTTTTGTACAAGTAGATCAGATAAAAAGGATGGTCACAAAAAAAATGTTATCTTAGTGATATGAGAAATGGAGAAACATAAAACGTGGTAAGAAATTTTAATTAAAATAACTACTAAAATTAAGTCTGAGTGACCTTAAACTTTTATCATAATTATTACAACATAACAGCTATCTATCACAGCAATAATACAATGTCATAATAGAGTCATTCCACGTCAAACCAACCAATAAAAAAATGTTTTCAACGTGACCCTTTCAGATTTGGCTGAAACTTTGTTTATTTATACTCTCTGACACCCTGAACTCAAATATAGTTTTCAAAAAATTTAATCCTTGATAGTTTTTTAGTTATAAATTTTTTAAAATCACAATATCCGCGTTTTTTGACGTGCATTAAAATCTAAAATCTGCAATAACTTTGGTTCTATTAGAGGTAGAGAGCTGAATGATAGCTCATTTTAAAGAGGGTTTAATGGGATTCAATGTGATACCCAACTTGAACACATTAATGTACAAAATATTTTTTGAGTAAAACTCAAAAATCGTTTTTAAAAAATCTTTGTGTTGGTGTTTTTTAATTTTTTTCAAATTTATATATGTTTTTATGTATAATATTGTGAGTACACCATAAAAATTTCAGAGTGGGACCATGATGGGATCGGGAGATATATTAAAAATACATCACTGAAGTACCTTTCACAAAATTTTCAGTGCTAATAGCCTGGTTCTGATACATAGGCTATATGAAACAAAACTTTGGAAATGAAATACAAAGATATTTTTTTATTTTTAACCGACTTCCAAAAAAGGAGGAGGTTTTCAATTCGATTGTATTTTTTTAAAATGTATGTTACTTCAGAACTTGACTTCTTCTGACTGGGTGAACCGATTTCGATAACAAATGTTTTAATAGAAAGGTGGAGCGTGTCATTTGGTCCCATTTAAATTTATTTGAGATCTAAGAAGTACTTTTCGAGTTATATCTAATAATACGTTTTTACTTGACTATTTTTTCGTCGACCTTCGTTGTATTATACCGTTTAACTTTTTACTGGGTGTACCGATTTTGATGATTTTTGATTTAATCGCAAGTTGATGTTTATCATGTGGTCACATTTAAAAATCATCGAGATCTGATTACAACTTTTTGAGTAATCGTTGATAACGCGTAATTACTTGAATATTTTTTCATCTACCTACGTTGTATGACTTTTCAATAAATATAATGTGTAATATATTTAAAACACATTATTTTTATATTTAAAACATAAGAATTAGGCCTGCATAACTTAAATTATTCAACATTAAATTGAAATAAAAAAAATTGTGATACTTCAGTGATGTATTTTTAACATATCTCCCGATCCCATCATGGTCCCACTCTGAAATTTTTATGGTGTACTCACAAAATTATACATAAAAACATATATAAATTTGAAAAAAATCAAAAAACACCAACACAATGATTTTTCAAAAACGATTTTTGAGTTTTACTCAAAAAATATTTTGGACATTAATGTGTTCAAATTGGGTATCACATTAAATCCCATTAAACCCTCTTTAAAATGAGCTATCATTCAGCTCTCTATCTCTAATAGAACCAAAGTTATTGCAGATTTTAGATTTTAGTGCACGTCAAAAAACGCGGATTTTGTGATTTTAAAAAAATTATATCTAAAAAACTATAAGGGATTAAATTTTTTGAAAACTATATTTGAGTTCAGGATGTCAGAGAGTATAAATAAACAAAGTTTCAGCCAAATCTGAAAGGGTCAGGTAGAGTGCCTTGTTGGTTTGACATGGAATGACTCAATACGCTTGTCTAATTGTGGATTTGTAAAATTCTTCAATATAAACAATTGGCACAGTGGTCTTAGGCTCTTAGTAACTGGCTACTAGATATGTCAGTCATGGGTTTGATCTCCCGACATGACAACAGCCCATACAAATGTTATTCGTAGTATGGGCGTTTATGATTAGGTATGCTGTAAGTGTTTTCGGGGAACACAGGACTGTCACTGTACCGGATCCGTTGAGTGTGCGTCATTTATTACTACCTATATCGATAAAGAAAAATCATTTTGAAAATGGTTCAGTTTTTTGTTTAAACTAAAAATAAAAACCTAGAGCCGACAATACCTTTTTGTTTGAATAAAACTTCATCTGACCTTTATTTAAAGGGTAAAATGTTTTATTACCTGTTTGATATTGAAAACGTATCCAATTATATAAATTAGATTCCTTACCAGCAAATATTCCCTTACTAGGCTTAGATCTATTTTATCAGAAAAGAGTATCTAAGCTTTTTTTATTTTCCACTGTGGACTTTCTTGGATTTCTTACAAGACGTGTTGTTGTTTTTTTCTTACAATGTTTTCTAGTACAGCACGCGTGATGAATTGTTAAGCGGATTTAGCGCTTGAAAATTCACAGCTTGCCTGGATTTGAATCTGACCTTCGTATTCTGTCCACTATAAGATTTCGTTTTTTCTGTTTCTCTAGGTACCTATATAACCAAATTGAATTTTGTAACAGAGTATTTTATTTTGATCATCTCTTTATTCTATTACTAGCTTCTGCGCGCGACTTCGTCGGCGTGGACTATGCTGCTATTGGTCTTAACGTGATGATATATAGCCTATAGCCTTCCTCGATAAATGGGCTATCTAGCACTGAAAGAATTTTTCAAATCGGACCAGTAGATCCTGAGATTAGCGCGTTCAAACAAACAAACAAACAAACAAACAAACAAACAAACTCTTCAGCTTTATTATATTAGTATAGATTAGATCTCTCATTAATTCCAATTCCAATTCCAATTTTGATTTGTTTAATTTTTTTTTCCCTAAACAATATGCTTCACACAATGTTATAGTGCTATTGTATGTACCTATTAGCTAATAGTGGAAACTTTACTGATTTCAGTTATTGTAATTAGTTATAATATAATAATGTAATATTAAATTGTATGTTTCCCAAATATAAATAAAAAAATAAAATAGAAATAAAATTATCTCTAATTTTGTTATAAGTTTGTTATAATAGTAGTGAATGGTAAAGGTTAGTTTACGCTGAGCCATTGTGTTTGTAAAGTAATATTGTATAAGCCTTACTTTTCGTATCAAGTCATGTTACATAGCACCATAAGTCAAATTCTTTATTACAACTATCTTCGTACGTATATTTTAACTATAATGGAATATTCAAAATAAATTTAAATAATTTATTATACCTCCACAACATTTTCTTATAATGACTTAAAAATAATTTGCGAAAAGCGATAAAACACTAATAAAACACAAAAATACTTATTGGTATTTAAAAATAAAATGAAAATATTCCATATAGTAGGTATATATTCCGATTGTAACAATATAAAAGGCAGAACTTACATAATAAGCAATATTGGTTGAGAACTATCTATTCAGAGCAATACTAAAACTAACCGAAATAGGTAAATAGGTAATCATACAAAATACGCTTATAAAAGGAATTGAGAGGGTAGGTCTGTCGATAATAGTAAGATTCTTATTAAGGAGGATTTAGGATAGGGTTGCCTGTGTTGAGCTTTGGATGGAACAACTTGGAGTATTTGAGACGCTGATGATTAGTATAATTGTGTAGTTTTATGGCAAAAAAGAAGAAATCAATGAACATTTTTCTGATCTACTAGATGACTTTGCAAACTTCGTATCGTCGTTAATGTTTTACGATTACATATATCTTTTTAACTTTTTTTATAAGTCTGTACTGTCAAAATGTTTAATTTATCAACTTTCTGCTAGTTAAACAATTAAAGGTCAACGTTTTGTCAACATTTCTGTCTCATTCTTTCCCTTAATTTTTATTTATTTTAAACATTTTTGTTTGATTTTTTTTTTTAATTTTTGTTTATAAAAACCTTGTCCTGACATTAACAATAACAAAAATTATAGTAATTATAATCCATATGGGTACATTCGTTCTAAGTTATGCGCGTGCACACATTTTGGTGATTTATTTTTATTTATATAGACTTGACTACAAACACAGTTATTTATGTAAACATCTAATAATTTAACAGCAGTATATTTTATTAATTTGAAATTAAATTTCATTGAGGTTTTCTGTACAGTTTGTTTGAGTGGTATATGTAAAAAGAGACTGAAAATTCTGACTCATCTGTAGTATCTTCGGCGTAATATATCACGTTCATTGTAAAGGAATATAACCACGTAAGCTATGAAATATTACACTTTAACTGATAGATGATGGGAAGTAACACAAAGTCACGTTATCGACCGCCACATAGTATTGAAGTAGATAGGATTAAGTTTAGTTGTATCTTCACATTCAAACATTGTATTAACTTCGAAGAGAACAGAGCGGAAATATACATCCCACGTTCCCTTCACTGTATGGAGTCCTACTTCATAATAACACGACAGAATCATGTGGATGCAGCTTTTCAAAACATTGTATTCAGTTATGTTGCATGTTGAATAGAGTGCTAAGTTTGTAAACTATTTAAATTTAATACGCTTTATACAAATTATTATTTATCCGCGATTATGCTAACAATGAGATAGAATTTGTGGTTTATCTCTAGATAGCGCGGTAAAACTGCGTTGTTAAGCTTTAACATCTTTATCATATAAGGAGAGGAAGAATTTGCTCAAGAGTGAGACATTTACGGTATGTTCCAGTTCGAAAATTGCTTAAAATTTATCTCACATCTCTCAACTTTTATCAAATTCTTCCTTCAAATTTTGAATTTAAATAAATCAACGTTACTACTAAATAGCGTCTTCGTATCGGGAAGAAAGGATTCCATGATTTTAATGCATTTCTTTTCAGAACAAGCTAAAAATACTTCAGTACTTTGCTATTAGCTACAACTTATGTCTAAGTAAAGTTACATATTTAATTTAATTGACTTTAGATTTCCAACAGTTATAATATAAAGAGAAGTACCTAATACGACAATGTCTTTAACTTTTAGTGTAATAGAGAGTATTTCGGGAAGGGGGCCGACTCCCTTTTTTCAGTAATATAGGCATATCTGTTTATACAGTACTAGCCAACCTGGCGAAATTCATACCGCCTTATTCTTTTTCTTGAATATAATAATTATAATTATATATATCGAAATAAAATATAGCATATCTTTCAAGTTGAATCAAACTGTACACGGTGTGCAAAGACTTTTGAGCGCCACGCCTCAAATCCATTCCCGTGCCCTGTACGCCAAGGCATAAATTAAACAAAAATACCTACGAAAAAAATAGTTCTGCCAAAAGTCGTTATCGAGTACCACAAAGTGACTTGTTTATGTTGGTTTTTATGCAATAAATGACTACTTAAATAATCTAGGATGGTTTATTCTTTCAATATTTTTCTTGTATTATCTTGCACTCGTCATATGTACTTACAATAACATAAATAAAAAACAAACATTACAAAAAAAATCATAGTAAAGCACAACACCATTCTCTATCGTCATGACGTCATTGTCACAACTGGAAGACTACGGCGCAGCTGACCTACGGTTTTAAAACTTCCATAGAGACATGTTAGAGACGTGCTGTGTGTGCCGCACGCTGTATATCGATTTCGAATCGAATCTATATATATAAATGAAAAGTAATTTAAAAAAAAATAACCGAATTCAAATTTGTAATTTTTTTTATTATATAATAACTGAAAATGGAGTATAAAAGTGCAACATTTAAAAAAATCTAAAGTACTTACCTAAATATGCCTACTATTTATTAAATCCAGCTTTAACAAAGTAAAACTACAATACCATACAATATTATAATACAAATATTTAATATGTCATAATGTTCCCTAACATCTCGCAACAACGGCTATTTGCGCATTATTGTTATTTGTTACTCATTTAAGAAGACAATAGACGCACCGGTCATAAAAAATTTTATACTGCATTTTGCCAGAACTCCTTACTTTCAAACAATAATGGCTCTTGATGTACAGTGATAAAGGTGAGAATTACATAAAAAAATTTTTTGAGTCCATAAATTATATGGGATTCTCAAAAATTATCGAAAAAAATGTTTTTTTCAATCGTGGGAATGTTTTTAAAAAGTTTATGCAAATATTGCGTTTTAAAATTTCATTTCTTTTTGGCTATCGTTTTTAGAAGTTTCGTAAAAATCCTAATAATATTAGTTTAAAATAATGTAATTCACGTGAAATTTGTTCAATGAAATATTGAAGTTGTTATTTAAATAGAATATATTTAAAAAATCCTTTGTAATGGAAAGATTGTTGTAAATCTATGTTTTTTAGTCTAGTACGATTTTAAACAACTTTTGTCTTGCGTCACATTACTAGCGGTCTGCTATAGACGACAACGGCGTACAGGGCATATCATTTACGTGGAATAAGAATGCATGTTTTTATTTCAATATTTCTCAGTACGTGTAGCTCTAAAAGACTGGTTTTTTATACTCAAATGTTGCTGGGATATTCTATTTTGAGAGATGTTGATTTAAAATACTAAAAATATTTTTTTAATAATTTTATTTCATATTTTGGTGGTCCGGGTTTTTTGTCACATATAGACGTCGTTGGCGCACAGAGCTCGCAAGTGCTTGTCACGTATATGTGTCTTTGGCGTTCAAAAGGTTAAATTCGGTGATGTAGTTTAGGAGTCCATTGCGGACAAACAACATGACGCGTAATTTATAATTATATATTAAAAAATATACGAGATAAAGAAGTATAACTATACCTTAAATTAAATTTAAATAAAATCTAAATATATGTATACGCGAAATACTTATACAAAATGATACAAACTATAATGTCAGCTCAAAGTAGCATTATGTTGGATGGTTTTGAAATGAAACTAGAAAGCCTGTTTTAAACATTGAGATATAATTATGGTACATAATATCTCAATGGTTTTAAACTGAACATTCTTGTAAACTTGTGTTACAATTTAGTGAGTAGGTGTTTAATTCTCTATGGGTTTTAGTTTTCTTCTGTAACAATGTTAATCTTTTGTTCAGAATATTAGGTATAAAATTGATATAATATATTTGTCTCTCGGAAGACTGGGAAGAAAAACATTATAAAGTCATGAAAATATAGTCGAATTGGGAACCTCCTTCTTTTTTAAAATCAGTTAAAAATAAGAATTTAAAGCATTTTTTATTAAAGACATATAAATGTATGTAAATAAAAACCTGTGAACAGCGGTTACTAAAACATTTCTTGGGATTATATATCACGTATCGTGTAGACTGATTTATTTTTAAAACCTCAATTCTTGTGACGTTTTTCTTTGCATTTAGTCAGTATTATAAATCGAGCATTGCGTATGCAAATAGGATTTTCCGAGCCCTGGACCAGACTAGAGGCTGCGGGAACTATAATCAATAGCGGTACAGGTAAATGCCATTTACATATGAATTAATGCAATCGATTGTGGCGCCAATATTTGCAAGTTTCATACTTATTGAACCTAGATATTACTCAACAAAAATAGGTATACTAAGTCGACAATATTATTAGGTTTTTACTGGTATCAAGTAAGAACGCATTCGTAATCTAATATAAAGTTTAATAATTGTGTTTGCTCGCAAACAAAAAAAAAACCGACTTCAATTACATCGACAAGTAATACAAAGTAGGTAGACGAAAACATAGTCGGTAAATACGCGTTATCAAAGATTACTCAAAAATTTGTAATCAGATCTCAATCAAATTTAAACAAAACTACATGACAAGTATTAGCTTTTGATTAAAGTAAGAATCATCAAAATCGGTACACCGAGTAAAAAGTTATAGGGTATAATACAACGTAGGTCGACGAAAAAGTAGTCAAGTAAATACTCATGATTAGATATAACTCTAAAAGTACTTGTCAGGTCTCAATTAAATTTAAATGGGACCACATGACACGCAACAACTTTCAATTAAAACAAAATTCATCGAAATTAGTCCACCCAGTCAAAAGTTCTGATCTAACATACATTTAAAAAAAATACAACCGAATTGAGAACCTCCTCCTTTTTTGGAAGTCGGTTAAAAATAAAAAAGATTTTAATCCAATAAATATCACTATATGTATAAAACATATAGAGTGAGTATTCTTTTTCTTTAAATGAATACTGAAATTGCACTGTTTCCTCGCTAAAGCTTATTGTTATGTTATGTTTTTGTACGTATTTTAAACTTCAATAAAGTATATATATATATATATATATCACGATTACGATTCAGCCTGTAATATCCCACTGTTGGGCATAGGCCTCTTCCCCATGTAGGAGAAGGGTCGGAGCTTAATCCACCACGCTGCTCCAATGTGGGTTGGTGGATATATTCCCTACTATGAGTAACGATCGCTATCAGATGTATATGATAACAACCGGGACCGACGGCTTAACGTGCTCTCCGAGGCACGGTGGGGAGACCCACAAGGACTGTACAAACACCCAGACCACGGCAAAAATCTGTATGGCCAATACAAATGCTGTCGTGTGCGGGGATCGAACCCGCAACCGCCCGCGCAACAGCCAATCGCAATCCAGTGCTGTGACCGCTGCGCCAACGCGGCATCATATACAGGATGTCCCGCGATAAAGTGCAACCCCGAATGGGGGTGAAACTAAACCATAAATTATCGACAAAAAACATAGAAAAAACTTTTTTAAAAAATGTTTTAATTCTTATTGACGAATTAAGATTTTTATATCTTACGTAGACTCTATGTAAAAAAAAATGATGATTTCTTCCAAAGTAGTGGGTCGATTAGGGTAGACTGGGTACGATTGTGACAATTTCGGTTTGACCGCCAATAATTTTGTTAATTTACTAGTTAGTTGAGACAAAAATTACTTAAACCGTAGCTTATACATTTGTCCACATAAAAATACTGAAATTTTGTCTCAAATTATGCTGTATTACTTATAGCATCAAATTTGAAAAAAAAAGGAAAATGTCACAACCGTCCTCACCCCAAGGACGGTTGTGACAGTGGCTGGGGTCAGTAGTGACAGACATAAACATTCACAGAAATGGTTTATAATGACTTTTATTGTTAGAAATGTTTAACATAACACAAAATACTTTTCTTCTATATAAAGTTTACACCAGTTTTATCAATATTATATATATTTTGTGGCTCATATAGGTGTATGTAAAAAATAGTCTGCAAGTTGTTATAAAAAGCTTCAATATTCGTTTTGTTAAAACTTGTAGCTCTTGAAAGGCTTGTAGCTTGAGCTACGCGTACAGCCATGAACGAAACCATTCCTCACCAGCCATCTCATTCTCATCCCAAGTAGCAGGTCGGTTTATGTTGTATGTATTTATTTATCAGTTCAAAGGCCAGTTTCCGTACCTCTCTTGTAGTAAGGCCAAAATATATTTCCGCGCAACGTGTGGTACATGTATTTTGATAAAAGCTCTTTTTGCTCCTTCGAAAATACTTTGCTATGAGCTGCATATCACATGCTGATGCTGTTTACATCGTGATTCGCACCGACTTCATCATGTTTACGAATGTATCGTAACAACGATATGCGATTAATATTATGCATTTCCGCAGCTCTCCGTAAAGACGTCCCACATCTTACTTCATCCGCAAGCGTTTTCTGGTAATCTAAAAGCAAAAACATTAAGAATATATATGTCACAACCGTACCCATCTACATTTGTCACAACCGTACCCAACGCATACTTCTGAAAACAATAAAACATCATGAGTAACCTAAATTATCTACGTAAAAAGTAATCAGTTGTAATTAACTACTAACATTCAATTGACAACAAAAAAATATTTGCTATAGTATATCTGTATACCAATAAAAGTAAATATTAAAAGAATCTGAACAAAAAAACTTACTTTTGGCTGTTGAAAAGCAATGTGGCCTCCTGCTTTTGTTTACGTCGTGCACTGGCTAACGCGATACTGGGCAACATGTGTAGACATGCAATACGCTTCTTTTTTCCCTTACACTCTTCCCCGCATTCCTTATAGTTTCGCGGTTATAACGACTGTCACTACCGTACCCTGGCACAATCGTACCCAGTCTCCCCTACTTTAAAATAAAATAAAATATTACGCCACGTACTTGGCGGTAAGGATAAAATAACAATCAGCTCGCAAAAAAGTGGCATTATGACTTTATTTATGCTTCTTGTGAAAAAAAATCCATTTTTTATGACTGTTTTTTTCAATGATCTCTAATTTTCTCAGAATTATGCCCCCAATACCAGGAAATTTTATGATTTATTATTATTTCTTACCATATTGCCATTCAAATAAAAAAATTTACGCCTGTATCCCAAATAACACGTACAAAAATCATCATTTTTTGTTCAAAGAGGCTACGTAAGCTATATAAAAAACTTAATTCGTCAATAAAAAAAATAAATTTTTTTTTTTATTTTTTAATTTTTTTTCTGTTTTTTGTCGATAATTTATGGTCTAGTTTCACCCTCTTTCGGGGTTGCAGTTTATCGCGGGACACCCTGTATATATATGTCAATTGTATTTCAAATTTTCAAGATGATTTGTTTATCAAGTGGTGATGTCATATATATAAGTATAACAAAGGGTTATATTTGTAAACTTTATGCAGTAACGGACACAATATGTATATGTTTTGTGCGTGACACATACAGTGTAACACACAACATATGTACGTATATGACGTATTGTGTTTCGATTTTCAGGCCTTACTTTGAGTAAATGTTGTCAGAATTTGTTAAATATTCAAGTCTCCGAGGAAAAGTTTCACGAGAGCCTAGATTTTGTCAAGAGCTTCACAACTCAAGCTTTCAGGGCACACTAACAAGATAAATAAATATGTCACTCTCACTAGGCGCTCTTTTATACGTATAAAGGTATGTTGAGAATAAATTCAATTGATATCGCGTATTCGTATTTGAATGCGTTTACTTAAGGCTTAGCGCTTTGAGATATCATTTTTGTTTAAGAAATGTTAAGTATTAAGAAAATTTATAGACCATAGATCACCACTTTATTACTTATGGGTGTGGACCAGTAAACATGAATCGAAGCTAGTTCAATATTTGTTCTAGCTTATGGACTTAAAACAAGCTTTCGGGGCAGCTGAATTTGGCCAGGGCGTCTACGGACTTATAATAATTGTACTTATGTTAATCATACTATTGACATGTCATATTTAAAATTTAAGTGCCATTTTCACCGTTCGCCTATAAAGCTAACGGATAACGGTATCCAACAGGTAGAAGGTAGATTGTATTTTTAACATGAAACTCCGATTTATCCTCCTATCCATTCCTATCTCCTATCTCCGATTCTAAAAGGTGAATTAAAATAGCATTCGCATTCAGCCTATAACATCCCACTGCTGGCCATAGGCCTTATTAATTATAATAAAAACTCTTTAGATGACGTATTGTATTAAATTTTATATGTTTATATTATTTAGGCTTATTTGCATACCAAAAATACCTACATAAAACAATTTGAACATAGTTTTCGGATAGTTGGAGATTTAGTGGTACAATGTAAATACAAGTGCAAAATATGTTGAGCAAAACGTGGACTTAAACCCATACAGCCTTATGTGCCTGCGATTCTTAAGACAAAAAAGAGTGTCGACGTAGATATACAATTTAAAAAAAATGTACTTTGCAGAAATTCCATTGCCTATATCGCACTTTTTTAAATTACTATTGACATCTGTATTCTAGTCCTCCTGATAAATTCAGTTACGCCTTTATACAATCAGTCCATTCGTTATTTGATAAAAGCTATTTTGATGTTGTATTGAATTTAATCCAATTTAATTTATTTTTTAACTTTTGATGGCACTTAGTTTTGACAGTTTCTCTTTACAAATAAACTTACGAAACGAACAAAAAATATCTTTATTTTTTTATAATTAATTATATAATTATTTCTTGTCGATTTTTATAGCCTAGTCATTAACTTCGTAAAAGTTGTATAAGTTACTTTGTCTCAAAGAAAAACATTATCAATTACAAAAAGAAAAAAAAAGAAAAAACAAACAAATCTTATTTTCACCAAATTATCTTTGTAATATTAGTTGAGAAGAGCAATTGTAGCGCCGTCAACAGTTTGCAAATATGTATCTGTTGAGAACTAAGGAAAATTATCCGCAGTCTCATTCACTCAAAACACTATTTCCATTTAAATTAAAGTGCTTAGTTCCTTTGCCGCTAATAACTTTACAAATTGTAAACAATTTAATGTTTAAAATCAGTTGGGTTGGAATTAATTCATGATGGCTTTCTTTTACGGTCTAAAACTGGTTGTGTCACAGTCAGGGTGAAAATTAGAAAACAGCAGTTAGCATTGAAAGTTATTTACTTAAGTATTGTGCTTTTGTTGTTTACAATAATGGTAGTCTTTGACGTTTGATGTAATAAATTTTTGAAATTAATTTCGAAGATATTACAAAAACACTGCAAGTGTTTCTTTTTTTGAACAATTTAAAACAAAAATTCTGCTTTTTCAGAACGTGAAAAGTGAAACAAATGTACAAATATTAATATATGTAATCCAAAATTCGAAAATTTTCATTTTTAGTAAACAATTTTCAGGACATTGGTATGCTGACATTCGGTTCGTTTGTTTTGGTTCTTTTTAGGGTTCCGTACCTCAAAAGGAAAAACGGAACCCTTATAGGATCACTTTGTTGTCCGTCTGTCTGTCAAGACCCTTTTTCTCAGAAACGCGTGAAGTTATCAAGCTGAAATTTATAACAAATGCTCAGATCTGCTGTACCTTAGAGCTGTGAAAAAATGAAACTTCTAATCCAAGGCAATCAAAAGATACAGCCGTTTATGCTGCAAATTTTCGACACTCGCAAGGGAATCAAAACCTACAGGGTACTTCCCGTGAACTGAGAATCTTGAAATTTGGTACGAAGCAACGTCTTAAAATACAAATATAGGAAAAATTGCGAAACTTAAAAATTTTTAGTTAAATCATATAATAAAAATATTTTTAATAATTTTAAATTTTTGACCCTTTTTTCATGAACGCGTAAAGGTATTAAATTGAAATTCATATTAAATACTCAAGTCAATAATACCTGTAAGCTGTAACAAAATCAAACTTCTATGTCAACGATATCAAAGGAAACAGCAATTTAAGCCGCATATTTTCATCGCAACTAGTCGCAAAGGAATCAAAACCTACAGGGTACTTCGCGTATACTCAGAAACTGGAAATTTGGTAGGAAGCAACGCTTTATAGCACAGATAAAGGAAAAATTGCGAAAAGTATACATTTTTAGTAAAATCATATAATAAAAATACTTTTAATAATTTTTAATAATTTTAAACTCAATACCCCTTTTCTTATGAACGCCTAAAGGTATTAAATTGAAATTTATATCAAATACTCAAATCTATAATAACTTTAAGCTGTAACAAAATCAAACTTCTATGTTAACGCAATCAAAAGAAACAGCAATTTAAGCCGCATATTTTGTATCGCAACTAGTCGCAAGGGAATCAATACCTACAGGGTACTTCCCGTGTACTCAGAATCTTAAAATTTGGTACGTAGCAACGTCTTATAGCACAGATAAAGGAAAAATTGCGAAAAGTATACATTTTTAGTTAAATCATATAGTAAAAATATTTTTAATAATTTTTAATAATTTTAAACTTAATACCCCTTTTCTTATGAACGCGTAAAGGTATTAAATAGAAATTTATATCAAATACTCAAATCTATAACAACTTTAAGCTGTAACAAAATTAAACTTCTATGTTAACGCAATCAAAAGAAACAGCAATTTAAGCCGGATATTTTGTATCGCAACTAGTCGCAAGGGAATCAAAAAATAATGGATACTTTCTGTCGACCTAAAATCTTTAGGTATGAAGCAACGTTTTATAGCACACATAAAGGAAAAATTACGAAAACCTTAAATTTATAGTTACATCGCAACCACAGAAATAGTATTCGCAAGAGCACCCGGATGCTGTTCACACGTGTACCGAAATAAATAAAATTTGTAATAATTTGTCGCTAATGTTGTTTATTTCTGCTTTGTTTTTCAATTATAAAACTTTGCAAAGATATATTTATTTATTAACTCTTTTTGCACACCAATACACAAAATAACAATACATAGAATTTATAACAATCAACTTGCATCAGTTGCAACAGGCGGCCTTATCGCTAATACAGCGATATTTAGGCAGAGGACTTGCATGTAAAGTAGGGGAAGGGCGCAAATTAAAAAAAGGAAGAAAAAAGAAAAATGATATATAAATAAATAACTATATAACAATAGATGCTATGTTTAATGACACATATATACATATAAGTTTACTCATATATATACACAAATATATAAATACATAGGTACCTACATACATAAATACATACATTTATACACTATATAGCCCAGTCGAATTAGCTCGAAAACGGGCTACGATTTACAAAAATTGGACGCAGCAATTTTCCTTCGGAATTCGTTGGGGGAAGTCACTGGTAGTTTAAATTCAAAAAGTAGGGGTACAGTTTATTATGTGCGAGGGGATGAAATCTTGTCAATGTATTGTCACGTTAATTGTCAATTTTACGACAAAAATTGTAATGAACAAAGTTGTGGGACAGTTGAAAATAAAAGGGAGACCAAGTAAAAGGTAGAGAGATATCTTTAACCAGAGATGTGGACCGCTATGTATAAGGAGAGCACGGGATAGGGATACATGGAAAGGTTTAGGAGAGGCCTACGCCGCAGAGGCGACTATTACCATTACTAATATTAATTAAGTGATGTTATAAACATAATTATAGACAATTAATTGGTATTGATTTTACAATTTGGACAATTTGATGTCAACTTCAAAAAATTTCTCTCTAAATTTTATTTTCATATTTTATTATTTTGATCATATTTCTTTATTAAATTGACATCAAATTGCATAAAATAATTCCGACAATATCGGAATTATATATAAATTACAAGATTTCGCTTTAACGGTTTTTCTTTTTCAGACTTCCTGTGCGTGGCGTTGCCGAGCAATGACAGCGGCCTGAGGCAGGCAGCCGGCTACCCCTGCAGCGGGTCTCCGTGCTGCCGACGCCGCAGCAACGCCATTATAGTGACTTTATGTGTGTTTATTTAAGTGTACATTGTTTAGTGCTATATTATGTCAAATAGTTTTAAAACAACAAATGTATCTCAGCCGGAACTTTTCACTTGTCCCGAATGCACTAATGGAAGGTTGTTTAGAGGCCGCAAAGGCTTAAAAATTCACACCACCCGTTGCCACAGCGATCTATTAGTGCATTCATTACCTATTATAACCGATACTTCATCAACCGTAACCAGTGATAATAATTCGGTTCCATTTGAAAAATTTATTTTGAAATGTCACCAAAATATACCGCTTGTTAAACGAGTTCCTAGAGGAGCGAGGATGTCTCTAGCCAGATCTCTATCAGCTGTGATTAAAAAATGTATTTCGGACACTGATTCGGCCTGGCAAAATCTTTTTTTGTTTTCCTATAAATTTTTACATGTTGATAAAACCAAAAATGGTTCTTTATCAACAAAATTAAAACAGAATAGCTTATTAGACATTCCGATTAATATTCCTAAAAACTGCCCACGACCTTTATATTCTGACTCTAACAAAATTATTGAAAATAAAGCAATGGATGGAGATCTTAAGAATGCAGCTCGCATTCTTTTCTCTAGCGATACCCTCGCACCTTTTGATAATAAAACGCTAGAAGCCTTACGCGAAAAGCATCCGTTACCGAATCCAGCATCCTTGCTTCCAAGTCCACCTCTTTCCAATAATGTTTTACAGGTTAAAGATGAAGACACCTATGCTGCAATTATGTCGTTCACAAGTGGCTCTGCTAGCGGCATAGACGGCATCACACCGCAACATCTTAAAGATCTTGTGAGTGTCTCAGCCGGTGACGCTGGCAGGGCTCTCTTGAATGACATAACCATTCTTTGTAATTTCATGTTATCTGGCAAGGTAACTTCATCTTTTTTGTCTCATATTTATGGTGCGAGACTATGTGCCTTTAACAAAAAAGACGGTAGCATCCGTCCAATTGCTATTGGGACGACATTTCGCCGCCTGGCGTCTAAATTAGCATGTAGACACATAGTCTCCACCCTAAAATCAAAATTCCAACCAATACAAGTAGGTTTTGGAAGCAAAGGAGGCTGTGAAGCAGCAGTTCACGCGGCTCGTACTTTTTTAAAAAGTAATGAGGCTGAAGTTCTGCTGAAAGTTGATGTAAAGAATGCTTTTAATTCTTTAGACAGAGCAACCTTGCTTAACGAAGTTTCATTACATCTCCCTGAAATTTACCCTTATGTTTGGCAATGTTACAGTTCACCATCTAAACTACTTTTTGGTGAAAATACTATTTTATCTAATGTCGGCGTTCAGCAAGGAGACCCACTAGGTCCGGCTCTTTTTAGTCTAGGTATCCACAAATGCATTTCAAATTTAAAATCAAAATTGAACATATGGTACCTAGATGATGGAACCATAGGAGGTAAAGTGGACGATGTCGTTGAAGATTTAATCAAAATTAAAAATGAGTTTGATAAAATTGGTCTCAAATTAAATTTTTCGAAATGTGAAATTTTTTTCACGGATCTTTTATCACTTTCCAAAATTAATTTGGCAACGGAATTGTTTAATAAAATTGCTCCTAATTTAAAAATACTTCAAAAAAGTACACTTTGTCTCCTAGGTGCACCAATTTTTGATGAAGGCATACAGCCAATTTTGGATAATAAAATTAAAATATTCGTTGAAAACACTGACAAATTGGCTAATCTAAATTCTCATATTGCCTATACCATTTTAAAATATTGTCTTTTTGTCCCGAAATTAATGTATATATTACGCGCAAGCCCAATTTGGAAATTTCCTGGACTAACCGAAAAACTTGATGCCACTTTAAAAAATTCATTAGAAAAAATTCTAAATTTATCTTTTGATAAAAATTCATGGACCCAAGCTACTTTACCTATTAGAGACGGTGGCATCGGCGTGAGAAAAATTTCTAGTGTCGCTCTTCCTGCTTTTCTTGCTTCTGTGCATAGTATTAAGGGTCTATGTTCTGACATTTTAAAATCAAATTCAGTCGAAATTACAGATGCTACAGATGCAATAGAAAATTGGAAGTTAAGGTGTCCTAATGGCGATATCCCGAAGGATGTTACAAAACAAAAACTTTGGGATATGCCAATAGTTCACAATACTCATATAAATTTGACGCTAAATCTTACAAGTGACAAAAACCGTGCCAGGCTTCTAGCTTTATCAAATAAAGAGTCAGGTCACTGGTTACACGCAATGCCGTCAAAAAATCTTGGGACACTTTTAGACAATGAAAGTTTTAGAGTTGCTGTCGGTCTCCGGTTGGGAACTCCACTGTGCTTTGAACACAGATGTCCGTGCGGAAAGGAGGTAGATTCTTTCGGACTACACGGCCTTTCCTGCAACAAGAGTTCGGGTAGGTTTTTCCGCCACGGTTCCCTAAATGACACCATAAAAAGAGCTCTTGCC
Source organism: Melitaea athalia (assembly GCA_905220545.2). Classification (NCBI taxonomy): domain Eukaryota; kingdom Metazoa; phylum Arthropoda; class Insecta; order Lepidoptera; family Nymphalidae; genus Melitaea; species Melitaea athalia. The sequence goes on from HG992179.1 coordinate 5,753,474, forward strand.
ACCATCGACGTTCCTGCTCTTATCGAGCCTACTGGAATTAGTCGCGATGATGGCAAGAGACCTGATGGACTGACGTTGGTTCCCTGGGAAAGGGGACGGGCGCTTTTGTGGGACGCAACCTGCGTTGACACACTTGCTCCGTCTCATGTCAGGGAAACAGCCTTAAAAGCGGGCGCCGCTGCGGAAAAAGCTGAAACGACGAAACGGCACAAATATTCGTCACTAATTCCAAATTACATCTTTGTGCCGTTTGCAGTCGAAACACTTGGACCTTGGAGTAGCAGTGCAAAAAAATTCTTAAATGAGATAACTCCTCGCCTTATTGCCTCCACTGGTGACAAGAGGGCTGGTGCATTTTTTGCCCAGAGAATCGGCATAGCGATTCAACGGGGAAATGCTGCCAGCATTCTTGGCACAATTCCACGCGGACATGATTTGTACCAAAACAATCTGTAAATATTTAGTTCTTAAGTTGTGACTTGTAAATATGTATAATGTTTAATAAACTATTGTAATAAAAAAAAAATTTGACATAAAAAAAAAAAAAAAAAAAAAAAAAAAAATTATAGACGAGTTAATTATACGAGTATAGAATCAACATATACATAGGTTAATACATATACAATACATATGTTTAAACTAAGAATACTTACGCTATTATTAATTGAAATTTTAATAGTAATAGAAATAAAGGCTATTTTTATTTTATTTATTTATTTTATTTTATATAAATTAAAGGGTTACTGAAAAGATAGAGACCTTTGTCTTAAATTTATGCTCCTCCAGCTTTCCACATTGTAATGTTATGGATTTCATTTAGCAGCAAAATACCATAACTTTTACTTATACCTACAGGTTTGTACGGAATCCTCGGTGCGCGAGTCCGACTCGCACTTGACCGGTTTTTTTTTTTTAGAAGAGCAATTCTTAAACTGGGATATCCTGGTCACGTATATTTGCACATTTTTTAATGATTTTTTGAGTTTTCATCTGTAAATCTGCATTCATTTACTAAAGAATTTTCACTTTTAAAAGTTTCGACAGTAGGTAGGACGGTAAAGATATGAGACAAGAATTGATTCATTGAATTCTAATACACCTTTCAAATACATTTGTGTATAAACATCTCATATGGCTTACGAATAGCAATGTGTGATATGATTAAAACCCGCTTATGTAGATCTTCAAGTTTAATTACTATTATAAAATTAGTGGTATAAAATTAACATATAACATGAATTTTTAGTTTAAATTAAAAAAAAATTAGAGATTACGTATTTATCATTTGAAAAATCGAACTGTTAAAATGTTAAATAAAAGATAAATAAAGTAGACTAAGTTGCAATATAGCTTCGTCTTAGTATCTATACATATAATAAAATTGTAGGAAAGTCAAAACTGTACATTGAATATTTTTTTAAAAGAATACTTGGAGTGTGATCTACAATCGATACCGAAGCCAAAAATATAGTTTTTGGAATTTTTGTCTGTTTGTCTGTTTGTCTGTATGTATGTCCGGGATAAACTCAAAAAGTACTGCATGGATTTACTTCAAATTTGGCACGAATATTATTAAGAAGTTGGGTCAGAACATAGGCTACATATTATCACGCTATCACCTATGGGGAACGAGCAGTGAACGCACGCAGACGACGTCGCGGGCAGCAGCTAGTTTACAAATAATCTTGAAGCTACAACAAGAATCTTTTCTGTACATATTTAGTATTAATTATAGCAAATAAAACTTTTAAATAGTAGTAACAACATAAAAGAAAATAATACCGATTATTATTGAATTATGATCATATAAGTAATGTCTGTAATTTTCTTGACTTATTGTTAATAAAGAACAGTTTTTTCGTATTTATAACTTAGCATCAAAATGCTTTCGACGTAGCACCTCTATTTTACGAATATTTGCTAAAGTTTTTCATTTTATTATACTGTACTCAAAAAAGCAAAATTCTATTAATGCTTAGCTAAAATATTCTTAGTTTAAAAATAGTTACGTTATACCTTCACAACGTACCTATTCATTTAAAATTTAGTAACTAGATACCGAAGTGGCTTGTAACGAAATGGTTTGGCCTCGTGGTTAAAGAAAATTGTAATCGCCTTGGTCTTGGTAAACCCACACGCAAAATTAATTATCTTAAATATAGGTAATTTATATTATTTTAATAATATTGTGTTATTTATCAAAAAATTGGTTTAGATTTATTACACGGTGAAATTAAACGATAAATCACGAGTTTCATCATGATTATACTTAATCAGTGTCAATTTCTTTTAAAATCTATACTAATATATAAAGCTGAACAGTTTGTTTGTTTGGTTGTTTGTTTGTTTGTTTGTTTGTTTGAACGCGGTAATCTCTGGAACTACTGGGTCGATTTGAAAAATTCTTTCACTGTTAGATAGCCCATTTATCGAGGAAGGATACGGATACGGATCACGCTAAGACCAATAGGAGCGGAGTCCACGCCGACGAAGTCGCGCGCAGAAGCTAGTTATCAATAATCTAGCTGCCCGGACAGATTTTGTTCTGTCAATAGTTGATGATAATTGTCCACGCAATTTTTGTTTTTTATCTTACCTTTATCACCAGTTATTTAACTCAACAATAAAAGATTAGAACTATATAATGTGTTAGCTGCAACTTTCTAAAGGCTTCGGCATTTGAGAGGCTTCATAATGGTTATTGAAATGAAGGTCGGGTAGATTTATTGATATAAATAATTCGATTAGTTTTAATATAACACGCAAACGTAAAAGTGGCATCTGAACATTAAATAGGGGAACACCGGGCAAGACGGGGTGGTGGGCAAGATGGGGCATCAGGCTTTTCAGGTAATTTGAATTGATCAATCACGTCCACTCTGCCATCTCGCTACTAGCCGCCATGACAGCTCTTAGTCACACGAGTACTAACACGGTGGCTAGTCATTTGTTTTAGTTATCGTCGAAAAGTAGATTTCATTTGTTGGTATTAAAATTTCTTATATAAACGTTTGGTAGTGCATGAAATTTGTATTTGGTGATTTTCAAGCGGCATCTTGGTAAATCTTATTTACAATAAACTGCAGTAATAGGTAATAACTTGTTTTGTTATGAAACATTATTAATTTTTTTTTGTTTGATTATTAATTTTAAAACGGATGAACGGGCAAGACGGGGTATCAGGTACCCCGTCTTGCCAAACACGATTTTGATTATTTATATTTTATTATATATTGTTTTAGGATGGTTTATATTAGAAGTTGTTTTGAAGCAACAAATGGGATATATGTCGGCTGCAAAATCCTTCTCAGTCCCACTAACCACATTGAAACGAAAAGTAAAAAAGGCTCGTGAAAACGAGAGTACAATGGAGAATATAAAGATACCTTTGGGTACCATTATTCTCGCAAAAGGAACATGATGAGCTGGTGGATTATTGATTAGACATAGAAAGTAGATTTTTTAACTGTAGATACTGTCGCAGCGCCTCTTACAACAACAGCAATGAGCACTGCAGTTGTTCTTTACACCTCCTGCTACTTCAACAGTTATGACAACTAGTACAACTGAAGTTAACACAGATTTAAAGTTGGGTCCTTCCCCTAGATGTTCTTACTGACTTAATCCAGAGTGAGATAAAAGTAACTTCACCTTGGTCAGCCCAAAGCAACGAATGCCTCTTCCAGTGACCAAGAAGACATTAAGAGTGACCATGCATATATTGTACAGGGCTATATTTTGACTTCAAGGAAGGCTGGATTGCTTGTTCTTCTTGTAGTAAATGGTCACATTGTAGCTGCGCAGGGGTGGACGATGATGATGCCGAAGCAAAATTAATTTGCGAGTTCTGTACTCCTGAATAGTCAAGAGAATGGCTATACCCCATCTTGCCCATTAGGCCCACCCCATCTTACCCGACCTATCGGGCATGATGGGGTGATACGTCATATTCTACATTTTGTTATTTTATTAATAATTCTATGGTTCTGTGATCCTGATTTAAATTTAATATGTAAGATTGATAACTACAAGACTGATTAAGAATAAAAATGATTATGAAACCATGAACCCCTATGATTTCTGGAGCTTTAAACCTTAACTACCCCGTCTTGCCCGGTGTTCCCCTACTTTAAGATATTTTTTTTTAAATTTGACACTATTGAAACCATACTTATCATTTACTACAAAATAAAACTCTTGACAAATTAATCTCCGATATTTATTAAAGCTATGTCGCTACCGTAAATTTTGTTACAAAAAAAAATTCACGATGTCGACATAACCTTGCGTTATGAAAGTTTACTTAGATCACTAAAATGTTAAAAAAAATAATTTTTCTTAACGTAAATTTTTTTATATAATAGTAGTATGATTTTATAACGATATTTTGGAGAAATTATCTACACTAATATTATAAAGAGGAAACATTTTTTTATTTGTTTGTTTGTTTGTATTGAATAGGCTCCAAAAGTACTGGACCGATTTTAATGATTTTTTCACTAACAGAAAGCTACATTATTAGGAAGTAACATAGGATATATTTTATTTCTTAAAAACTTAGACATGTGAAAAAAAAAACGGGTTACGTTCACCAAGGTGTTAAAAATCGTCTCAAATATTTCTTTCCTTCGCGTGTGTATAAATTGTTAAAGATAAGACAAAATGATAATAAATGGGTGTTAGTGTTAAAGTTATAATTCTTTTACCCGAGCGAGGCCGGAGCGAGCTGCTAGTATTACATATAATGAGTCTTTTTATGTGTTATTTCGAAACGGTTTGTGTATTTTTATTTAAAAAAATTATCTCTCAATATTCATAGTCGAGTGGTTGTGTTACATAGCTTTCTTTGTATCTTACATAGCTTTTTTTGTATCTAATATATGTGTTAGTTTGGGTTCCCAGATAGTTTAGATTCAAAATTGGAACTAATAGGTCGTACAGTAATTAGTTTCTTATCTTTTCTTTTTTTCAAGTCTATTTGTAGTAGATATACAACAAAATAATAAGTTTGAATATTTAGCGTTTAATTGATCGTAACATTTTAATGATTTGAGGAGAGTGAAGCCATTTAGCATTTTGATAACAGTTATATATTACGTGTGAATATATTTTTAAATTTTCAGTCTTTATGTTTATGAATCTAAGCATATCATAATATAGAATTATAGATGAACATTTACAAAAAACATACTTCTTCTTAATTAGGTATGTACTTTATAAATATCAGTTTTATAGCTCCGACTTTTCCAATTCCTTAATGGTCTAAGATCCGAGAAGCTAAATCTTCCCTCATCTGTTAATTAGATGAAACAATTTTTTATAGGCTTATTTCAATATTGTGAATTTATAAAAACAACCTCTGCCACCATAAGCCTGCTGCAATTTTTTTATTTTATTTTATCTTTTCCCTCTCATGTTAATTACATGTAGTAAGCTAAAACCGTTAATATTTTACATTATATACCTGACTGTAGTAGGCTGCCATCTCTATGATTGCTACACTTACCTGCAGCCAGGTCAGTAACCTCAGTCAGCAGTAACCTTTTTGCTTACTACATGTAAATAACATGAGAGGGAAAAGATTTTTTAGAAGTGGTGGTGAGTGGTGGCAGAGGTTGTTTTTATAAATTCACACTATTGAAATCAGCCTATGAAAAATTGTTTCATCTAATTAACAGATGAGGGAAGATTTTGTTATATTCCGGATCTTAGACCATAAGTAAAATTATGTTTCTAAGACATGGTATTTGCATTTATTGTAGAAACTGACGAACTTTTGCAACTTCGTAATAGATTTACTTTTTTAACATGACAAGTAATTTATTTTGAATACAAACTCAATATGTCTAATATATTATAAGCTAGCTGACCCCGCAAACGTTGTTTTGCCATTTATGTTATTAACCACCGGAACCCCCTCTTGTGGGTGGAATTTTGTAAAATCCGTTCTTAGCTGACCTCTACTTGGTGAAAGGAATATTCCTACCAAATTTCTAGTCTCTAGGCCTTATGGTGCCAGAGATGTCGTGATGAGTCAATGGGTGGAAATCTCTTTTATATATATAGAAGACAAAGAAAAGTACGTGACTGTCAATTTAAAATAAATAAGTATTAATAAACGATTCCAGAAATAGTTAAGTTTTGAGATATCAAACATAACTGTGAAAAACAATAAAATAAAATTTATTTCTATCTTTATAAACTGCTCACACTAATAAACGCAATCTTTATCACTAAAATATGATAATTTCTTTTTTACCTCAAGTAATTTTGTCAATAATATACACATAATAATCTAACAATTGATTTTGTTTCTGTCACATACAATTTTAATATAATCTGTGAAAAGATTAATTGAAATACCTAGGTAGTAAAAAATAATAAGCAGTACACCATCAGACAGTAAATTTTATGTCTGGAATGTGTTAGTAGGTAGTGTGGAGTGTGTCATACCGCCGTCCATTTCGAAGTTTACAGTTCAATAAATTTTCACTCGTGTACTAAGGGTTCACTAAGACCATCCAATTATCGTGATGCTAAGGACAGTGTGACCTTTGTGACGAGACAATACTTCATGTAAATACATTATTACATATATTATATAAAACCCGCTTCAATGTATTTAGTTATTTAATTAAATGCTAGATTTTTATTGATTTAATCTGTATTAAATTAAATCAACTAGTACCTATGTACTAGTTGATTTAAAGCGTTATAATTAATGTTTATGACTGTTATGGGGATCGAAAAACATTTTGAATTAAAATACCATAAAATTCAAATCCCATGTCACTACCATAAGTTTAAGCACTTTTTACAGTAATAGAATAAAAACATCTATTTACAGTCTATACTATAAACTAGACTCATAAAAACGAGTAGGTACATATTTTAAGAAGGCAAAATATACAACATCAACATATGAATTTTTAACAAGTCGGTATACTTTAACAATACTTGTATAAATGCAATCATTTCTACTTTTATATCTAAAATTAAAAGTGTCACTAATTTTATTCGACTTTACCCGCGTAAAATAAACTCTATTTTAGTCTATTGACCTTAATAACTAGGTAACAACATTTTAATAAATAAATTGTGTAAGAAAATGTTAAAGTAGAACATAAATGTTTTTTTTTAATAACGTTTGTTTTACAAAAAAATATAATTTAACTTAATGGGACTGATCACTTGATCAGTAACAACATGAAGTGATGCTTGGTTTTTTATGATGAATAATTTTTTATTACAAATGCTTATATTTAAATTATTATCAATAATACAGATTTGTAAAATGTATCTACTTACCTATGCAACGATCCTGTTTATATCAGCAATGAAACGAAAACTTTATCATTTATTCATCACTAATTTAAAAGAATTCTAACATAATAGTTCATTTTTCTTAAGATTTATCACACAATGTTTTTATAATAGAAGAATTTACGCTATATTCACTAACACACATACAATTTAATACATCCAATGTCTTTGTAAATTAACTTTTATATACGGATAATGAGAGGTGGTACGAGGAGTAATGTGAAGCAACGACGGGCAACGTCTGAATTTTGGAGGGGACTATTTGTTATCGACTTTGCGCATGCGAAACCACCCTTACACAGCTTTCCAGCTAACGTAACATTGTATGAATTACAAAGGAAAAATCGTTTGCAGTGTCGACACAGTGTTCGTGTGTTTTAAGGTTTGAGAGCAACTGTTAAAGCGGTTTTTTATACTTTTTTTAAAGACTTTAGACATAGTAGTGATATTTGGTTGTTCATTGTAATTAAGCGAGAAAATTATGTGCTCCGTGTCTCATTACTAGATATCTCAAGCTGACGGTTTATTGTCGTCAATGATTTTTTTAACAACTAGCTGACCCGGCGAACTTCGTACCGCCTAACAGTCGATTCTTTTAATACTTATCCTTCCTGGAGTTTAAGTATTAGTGGAGGGGTCTCCACTAATACTTAAACTTTATGGTATGGTATTAAAGTTCAAATTGACCTTTAAGTATTATTACGAATCTTTTGTACGGGAATATAGAAAATTGTTGTTTTTAGACTTTTATAGGGAATTTAAAAATTTTCTCTCCGTAAGAACCATCCTCGTACTTCACGGAATGTTATAAAAAAAGAATTGGCGAAATCGGTTAAGCTGATCTCGAGATTTGTGCTTAGCAACACATTCAGCGATTCATTTATATATATATATATATATATATATATATATATAGATATAGAGAAGAGATAAGCCACGCTTCAAGACCAACTTTATTTTATTTACGTGTGAACTACTTTTACATTTTGTTAGAGAACAGCGAGGGCATTTTCTCTTGAATCTTCATCACTTTTAACACAATCATTATGTTTTCTTGTAAATCTATTTCAAAAGATAAAATCTTAAAATTCAAAAATTAGCATTTATTAAGAAATTATTTCCAAACATTTGGTTTTAGTGTAAGGGCGCCTTCAAATTAGCCGCGCGGCGGCAGCGCGTCTGCAGCGCTGCTGACGCGCGACTTTGTAAATGTATGTAAATAACAACGCGCCACAGCAGCGCGACAAAATTGAAGGCTACGCGCTGCTGTCGCGCGTTGTTATTTACATACATTTACAACGTCGCGCGTCAGCAGCGCTGCAGACGCGCAGCCGCCGCGCGGCTAATTTGAAGGCGCCCTAAGTTATCAGACATCTGTCAATCTTTATTAGTTTCAATAAACAAATATTAAACTAAGGGCGCCTTCAAATTTGCCGCGCGGCGGCAGCGCGGCTGCAGCGCTGCTGCAGCGCGACTTTGTAAATCTATGTAAATAACAACGCCCGGTTGCAGCGCGACAGCAGCGCGGCGGCAGCGCGACAAATTTGAAGGCGCCCTAAAATAAAATTTTGCTAATAAGGTATCATTAAATAAACTCAAAAGAGAATTATTGTATTGAGTTTTACTGTTTGTAATAACGTCGAAATGTTCCTGCCGGACACACCTTATATTCCTTTAAATGGGAATTTAATCGAAATGGGGAGAGCTTAATCCGGTACACTGGTTCACTGAGGGTTGACGAATATATGTATGTGTATTTTTATTTTCAAACTTTTAATCGCGCAGATTTCCTCACTGTGTTTTCAAGATGAATTTGTCAGATTAAAACTAAAGTATATATTAAACTTTAATGTCTAGCTCGGGTTTATGGGCTAAGATCCGGAATATAACAAAATCTTCCCTCATCTGTTAATTAGATGAAACAAGTTTTTATAGGCTGATTTCAATATTGTGAATTTATAAAAAAAAAAAAAAATTGCAGCAGGCTTATAGTGGCAGAGGTTGTTTTTATAAATTCACAATATTGAAATAAGCCTATAAAAAATTGTTTCATCTAATTAACAGATGAGGGAAGATTTACCTTCTCGGATCTTAGACCATTACACCTTTGTCGTCTCGATTAACGTGTCGTGTCACAGATACAAACGATTAGTGAATGCGATTTATCGTTTTACCACATACATATAATTATGTTACCTAATTTGCTATAATGTTTCATTTTCTACAATTTATTTAGCCAAACAATAATGAAAATAATTATTTTGTAATACAATTTACATTATAATTATAGGTACACTTTTTTGTTATATGTGCTATCTTTTCGACATTGTTTACTTAAGTTTCTTTAGATAATATCTTTAAGCGTGCTTTTGCATGTCTGTTTCAAAATCGTAGTCCTGAAGATATTTGTTATGTGCTATAAAATAAAATAACAATAATTTTAACCTTTCAAAACGCTGGGTGGTTGCGCTGGCAGCAGCAGGTTCAGTTTTCGCTCATGACAGATATTTTTTTTAAATATATTTTTTCCGCAGCTTGGGTGTACTTGTATACCTACACATTATCTCTCACCACCATGGGTTGACTGGAAGATATCTCTTTTAGAGATAAGTTCGCCCTTGACAACTTTCTATATAATAATGACTAGGTATTGTAAAATTACTTAGTGCAATAAAGAATATGTAAACGATCATTTTTAGGTTAACAGGAACGGACCAAGTGATTCATTTATTAATGAGGACTATGCTAGCATGTAATCAATATCTGCTTTTCAATTATTTATTCAGGTCATAGCACGTCCTTACCTTATTCGGAAAACTCAACGCTGTAGAGTTGGTTTCTACGTGATAAAACATAATGCACTATGGAAAAACAGCTTTCGACCTAAAATTGACTTGTTTGCTTTTCATTTGCAAATTTTCGTAAAATGCCTAGTTCTGAAATATATTTAGAAGATGTAACATTCGACAAATAAATAAAAAATTAAAACTGGCTTAGAAATTTTGTAGTTAATAAGGCATGCAATACCAGACGCATCGCAAGCGCGTTTCCGACCTTCGTCCCGAGCCCCTGGTGGGGGGCTCTGGACACTTTACCACAGGAACACAACACTGCTTGAAAGCAGTATTATTTAGCTGTGATCTTTTGAAAGGTCGAGGTACCTGCCCAGTCTTCCCTAGACAGAATAATTATATGTTTTACTATTAAATATTAAGCCGTGCACCCAAAAGAGGCATTATATACCCACGGGTGCGTATCAATGTAGGGTTAGTATAAAACTTACTTTATTAGAAGGTAGTAACAGAACATTGTGAGATATCATTGTAATATATAGATTAAACAACTAAAAGATAACAACTGGAAAACCATAATTTTAACAAATGTTTTAATTCTCGTTGCTTCAGAGAACTGCAACTCAACTTCCAGCTCACCGTAACTAGATTATAATAAGGATTCTTTTAACGAAAATACGCAAACAAACATTTCCAACTTTATTCCGAAGCGTAAAACAAACTGCAAGTAAACAATCTACCGGAAGCTTGATGTAACGATTTTTAGAAAAAAAAAATACGTTTCCTACTTCGTAGTGTTACAGATGTGAGTGAACTGTGATGATGGATGGATGTTTATTGTTGTTATGAAACTTGGCAATAGCTTGGTGTAGTGATTGCTATTTTTGACCCGGAAATTATCAAAAATTCGAAAGTTACGCAAGTGAAATTGCTACCGTAGTTAATAATTTATTATTTTCTATTGTATGATAATAATTAATAAAAAAGACTACAAACAAATATTAATTTCAATAACGAAAACAACATTTAATATCTAGCTGACATGCATGAGGCTTACCCTATATGTATTACCCTATAAAATCATGACGAAAACTCGTAGTTTACTAATGTGCTGAAGGAAGGTAGATTGAGAGTAGAAAGGAAAAAAGAGTATTTTCTTTCGACTAAAACACATGCCGCAATAAGCTCAGATATACTAGCTATAATATTGTATGTGAATGTTTGGTACAAACTCGGCTAGCTATAATAGTAGCCAGTATGATAATTACTTTCTCTCTACTCTGTCTCAATCAGTTTAACAATCAATATCTTATTTACCTGTTATGTTATTAAAATATATTCCATCTAATATTTGATACTAGCTTGTGCGCGCGACTTCGTCCCCGTGGAATAGGACCACCCGATTTTGAAACATTCTTCATTAGTGCTACGCTCCTATTGGTCTTAGCGTGATGATATATAGCCTATAGCCTTCCTCGATAAATGGGCTATCTAACACTGAAAGAATTTTTCAAATCGGTACAGTAGATCCTGAGATTAGCGCGTTCAAACAAACAAACAAACAAACTCTTCAGCTTTATTATATTAGTATAGATAGTGGCTTTTTTATATTCCTTACACAATTTATATTATAAGATAAAAGATATCGATCTGCAGATTGATACTGAAACAGTATTCCAATTCCTTCTTTTATTATAATGTACCTTTATTTCTTGTTAAATTACCCCGCGTTTTCCTTTCAGTTATCTTTATCTAGAGACATTACGTGACCGGAATTCCATCGCTGAGAGTTCTTTGTATTAATGAATTCTATCTTTTCTTTAAACGCCAATAATATACATATGGATGTATATTGTATAGTATATATTTAGGTTGCATTACATAGCTTTTATACTTTTACCATATTTAGTGACAGTTGTTTTGAGTTTTTAAGATTTAGGTACTATCGCAAGCGATATAGTTACGTGAATTTACCATAGTGCTTATCAATATTTTTAACACGCTTTTATTAGCTTGACCTGTATGTATGTATACAGTATGTAACGGAATCTTTGAACTTCATTTTCACCTACTTCTAGGAGTCTGATTAAGTGATTAACTTGGAAATTTGCACAGGGGTCAAGGGCCGATGACAATACAATATAACACGCTTTTTTTTTAATTGTCGTCTTGACACTAAACATTCAGAAAATAAATTATAGGGTAAAACCGGGATAGATGCCCCACTTTTTGAAATAGTCACCTAATTTTAAAAATATGAATTTTATACGAATAATTTTTACTAACATAGCTAGTTCAGTCCTTTATGTTGAATTATTATTATTATTTTTTAACCTATCAAATACATATTTAACAGAAATTAACTTTTCGTGGAACCTTTTTTTGGAGGATAGATGCCTACCTGTATGGATAGTTGCCCCACTATGAAAATCTTGAGAAGGATAGATGCCTGCAGTGGAGGATAGATGCCCTTTATACCGTGTAAACGAAATACTCAATTAAAATTCTAATAGTTCTACTCCTATTTTAATTATCTTCATTATTTTAACCAAGTTAATTGAAATTTAGCCGGATAGTATTTTTAATTTTCCACATCTTGAGCAATAATTTCTGAAAAGTGTACAGATTTCATGTAGCCAGTTCTGGCTGACTACACATTGAATCCAGTCGGATTGCGACTTCGTATTCTTATAGTTTTCAAAACATTAAATGCAGTTATCCTTACTTGTACTTTTAGGGTTATCCTGTCGATCTCTCTTAGTTTTCTTTACGGGCAAATCTTTAGTTTTCTTTCCTTTAATTTTCAAATTATGTGGATTATCTTCATCTTCGCTGATTGCACTGTAAATAATTTGTCTTTTTAATGATGCTCGTTCTTGATATAGTTTTAAATAATTATCATTTTCTTTAGGTATCACACAAATCACCTAGTTTGTCACCGTCATTTTCACTAAAAGAATTTTTTGTCTTGTTTTTTATTTGTGGCTTCTTTCTTTGTTTTCCTAAGTTCTTTGGTAGTTTCAGTCTTGTTTTTCTGGTCAAACTTAATTTTTATTTGTTTTGCCTTTCTGTCAGCTACACCCTTCTTGTGTTTTATATTTTCATTAGAATTATAAATATCTGCTGATTGAGCCTGATTGTTTCGCCCTCTTAGCCACGGTCAAGGGGATTTTTGGAATAGGTAAATCAAATCAAATCAAAATCAAAAAAGCTAAAAGGTAAAGCTTCTATTAGCATTTTCGAAAGTGTTTCTTGTTCTATATTAGCTCGCATTCCTTCCTTTTTTACAAGCTTTTATTTAACTTGCAATGTATGTATGTATGTATGTAACTTTAATGAATGTTTGTTCGGGTGAAATCTTGCAACTCAATTTTGAAGCAGATATCTTCAACCAATTGAGCTGAAATTTTGTATACAGGTTCAATTTGGATGACAATGCATGGTTTGTATGTATGCATGTATGTATGTATGTTTGTTCGGGTGAAATCTAGCAACTCAATTTTAAAGCAACCAATTGAGCTGAAATTTTGTATGCAGGTTCAATTTGGATGACAATGCATGGTTTGTATGTATGAATGTATGTATGTATGTTTGTTTGGGTGAAATCTTGCAACTCAATTTTGAAGCAACCAATTGAGCTGAAATTTTGTATGCAGGTTCAATTTGGATGACAATGCATCGTTAACTTTGTGACGTCATTCTAAATCCAATATAGCAGCATATCCAAGAGTGTGGACTAGTTATTTTTAGTGCACTTCTACAATATGGGTATCAAATGAAAGGGCTTGCTAAGAATAATTCGAATAAAGTGACGTGATAACCGACTAAAAAGTCAAGAATAAATAAAAAGTAAAAAACCTTTTTAAAAAACAAGCTTTTATTTGAATGTGCTAAAACGAAAAAAATAATTTTTTACTTTAAAACTTTTACTATCTACTTATAAAGTCACTAGCTTCTGCGCGCGACTTCGTCGGCGTGGACTCCGCTCCTATTGGTTTTAGCGTGATGATACATAGCCTATAGCCTTCCTCGATAAATGGGCTATCTAACACTGAAAGAATTTTTCATATCGGCCCAGTACTTCCAGAGATTACCGCGTTCAAACAAACAAACAAACAAACAAACCAAACAAACAAACAAACTCTTCAGCTTTATATATTAGTATAGATTACACATAATCTATATGATATAAAAGCTTGTCAAATAGTTTTAAAGTAAAAAATTATTTTTTTCGTTTTAGCACATTCAAATAAAAGCTTGTTTTTTAAAAAGGTTTTTTACTTTTTATTTATTTATATTTTCGTGGCATAGTTCTGCTAAAATTATTAAAATGTCTAAATATAAAATATAAATATACGTAAATATATAAATAATATAACAGACAATAAAAATATTTTTAAAATATACAGTTAGTCCTTATATGGTCTATGAAAGGATAGATGCCCCTAAGGGCACCTATACCTCGAAAAATCAGGGCAACTATCCTTTGTGATAGGGATAGATGCCCCCGTATTTTTTAAATAAATTATAAACAAAATAGCATCTATTTACATCTAGATACAGACACAATGAACCCTTTTATTGAGGTAATAAAAAATATAACAGAATTTATTACTAATTATAAAGTTACACAACCTTAAATACTAACCCTTAAAACTTTGACGTGTTTTTTAATTTCGCCGCGGAAATAATTACACACACTAGCAAAACGCGTCTTCGTCGTACGACTGTCCCTGGGTAATATATGTACGGGGTGACTTCGGCTCCTACTCATGCGATTAATTTTTAGTCTCGAGTTCGGGAAGTTAGGTTTTTAGAATGTGAGGCAACTATCCCGCTGGGGCATCTATCCCGGTTTTACCCTAGTTTAAAAAACTAAAAAAACACACTTTAATAGCAATCGAACTAAAAAGAAGAAAATAATTTTTCAACAAATTCAAATAAAGTGAAAAAGCGTGGGGTGCTTAATCGTATTATTATAATAATTCTAATATTGCAAACAGTAACTAATAAAATGATCCTCACATTCGATACCAAGCACCCCGTTTTTTAAACTATAATTTATTTTACATTTAGGTGGAACATATTGCTTTACATAGAAGTTAACTTTCAATTGAAAGTCAACTTCTAGGTATCAAAAAAAAAAATTCAAAGAATGCAACTCTCTACCAGCGTCAGTCTTTCCGGAAAGCTACAATCTGGTGATCTTTAAGTCGTGAGTGAATATGCTACTTCTAGGTAAGCGTGCTCCATCCTAGACCGCATTCTCACTTCACATCAGGTGAAATAGTGGTCAAACGCATGCCTATCTAATTATTAAAAAAATACAACTGGCTACTCTTAATTGCAAATTAAATGTAAAGTCAAATTGTATTCATTTGCAGTACCTAATTAATATATAACATTTCCTACAAATTACCAGCAAATTTCTGCAAAATGCATTTTAAAAACAACCAATAGTCCTAAATAAATACTAATACTATTATTACTAATACTATACTATATTGTTATAAAAAAATCGTAACTTACTTTTAGAGGAAAAATGTATTGTTATGTCATATGATATTTACAATACAATAAATTTTTTTTAGAACTCTCAGGTAAAATGGAAGTCCTACTAATGTCTATTCAAATGATCGAACTTCTTTTACCCAAATTTTGTACATCAATATTTATTATCATATTAATTTATTGACGAATTTATATTTAGGGGCTTTTTATTTCTATGACTTTATGAGGTAAAAATAGTACTGGTAGATCTTGAATATATCAATTAATTCGTATTATTTTCATTTTTTGTGTTACCCACACATGAGGAAATTATAAACATTTTAAATCATATCAATAATCATATCAAAACCCCGCTGGATCGAAAAATTTTGATATGATTTAAAATGTTTATATAAATTAAAATACAATGACGATACAGCCTCCACTAAAATTAATATGATTCTTAAATGAAACCATTGTATCAAAGGAAACTAAAATCCTTTAATAATAATATTTAAAATAACGAGTACCTATATATTTTAATTTTGTGTATTATACGAGTTAAGGACTTCGCTACACTGTTTTACTACAGTTTGATGCTTCCCTGCCCTATCGAGAATAACAATTAACAGGTGTATACGATAACAAATCCGCCGCGTTGGCGCAGCGGTCGCACTGGTTTGTAGCTGTTGCGCTGGCGGTTGCGGGTTTGATCCCCACACACGACAACATTTGTATTGGCCATACAGATGTTTGTTTTGGTCTGGGTGTTTGAGCAGTCTTTGTGGGTCTCCCCAACGTACCTCGGAGAGCACGTTAAGCCGTCGCTCCTGGTTGATATCATGTACACCTGATAGCGATCGTTACTCATAGTAGGGAATATATCCGCCAACCCACATTGGAGCAGCGTGGTAGATTAAGCTCTGATCCTTCTCCTTCATGGAGAAATAGGCCTATGCCCAACAGTGGGATTTTACAGGCTGAAACGAACGATAACAAATGGGATCAAGAGCTTTATTATATACTCTTCGAGACACACTCTAGATACCCACAAGGGCAAATCAAATCAGTAGTTATTGTTTAAATAGTATTTGTTGTATTTTTATTACTGTATTAAAATATATTTGCTTTAACAAAACTGTAACATTTGTATTAACTTACATCACCATTACGCCAAAACGATAAAAAAACTACTTCATTTATACTTTTAATGGTAACACTTAAACATCTATAAAACATTGTCTGGTTTACAACATAAGCAGAAACATCACTTTAGTAAATTCCTTAAAACAGTGACAACACTTTGCGTTAAATCCTTTTCGCTTCGAATAAAATCTTTATACTTTTACACTACACATTTTAAAGTTATGTTTAGTCTGTTAACAATATAAGGGCATTGCCTGTCTAGCCAGAAATGTACCTAGCTTACCTGTGGCCCCTATTTCCTCTTACATAGAGCTTATGGTAAAACTTCTAAATAGTATATCGATCTTCTTCGAGAGAATATAATGAATTCGTTACGGTACTATGTTCTAGATGTAGATGTTGCGGTTTCTTCGCAATAAAATAAATCTTTATGCATACAAATAAATAAAGATGAAGACTTTTTGACCTCAAATTATAGCTGACGAAAGCTACATACTCCAGGCATTTAAAAATTACTTATGAGTGTATTGTTTATTCTTGAAATGACATCTTCGATTGATGAGATATTTTGTCGTTTATGTCTCTCGTGTTTTGACTCACTCAAGTAGTAGTCTTATTAATTCGATATTTTTGAAATTTACATAATTTTCGTCAATAAACTTAAAACGAAAATTGAATACCTATTTACACTTAGTCCTAATTACAATAATTAATTTAAACTACGTTATTAATTTATTATTAAAATATTCTCTTTAAAGTTATATTCTGTCTGAGTATATTTAAAACTTACTTATATAATTACAATTGTATATCGTACTCAAAGTACCTACGCAGACGTCTCTGTAGCTGATGTTTCAAATGAAACTAAAGAAGTAATTCTTTACTTTCAAGTCATCTTAATATCTACATCGCTTAGACGCTTAGAGACGCTTGTTTATCCAGTTGCTGATAAAGTTATTCTCGCGCTTTAAAGCTATTGATAAGGCTTATTAGTAGGAAGTGTAACTAGAATTAAAACTTAGATTTACATATTGTAAATAGTATTAACTGATAGATAAAGTGTAGTTAGAAAAAAAATCCTTATTTTTTTTAGATACCCTTATAATTATGTCAGGTTACTTCATCAGGAACTAGTGAAATAGACCCTTGATATTGTACGAATCGAACAAAACACACCATTAAAGTCCATACTGCGGTGGGTATTCTCCTTTTTGAGAAATTTTAAATAATTTGATGTGATGTTTCAACAAATGCAACAATTTTTAAAATTGTTAGTTTAATGTGTTTTAGGATATTGTCTTAAAACACATTAAACTAACAATTTTCAGTACAATTTTAGGTTTTTAGGTTTTATTCATTCAGATCAACAATTTTTTTGAAAATTTACGAATTCGACCTCAAAACTACATGCATGTGTACCTATAAGTTTTATGTAAACCGACAAAATAAGGGCTTGCAGGAAGTAACACCTTCGTAACCAATCGATCCAAGGGTAAACTAAAATGGTTTGTGAGAAGATTAACTTGTTTGCTCTGCCTCATTTTTATTGTATTGTCGATACCTTTTATACTGGTAGAAAATATTATTATAATATTTCTTTTAGACGTTACATTTTATTTCAATTGTCGTATAGGTATATGTCGAGATAGTTCGTAGAAACAGGAAAGTAATCAAGTTACCGTTGTTACATGGTACAGGTATATATATATAGTAGTATAGTATATATATATATATATATATATATATATATATACCTAGTCAGGTCATAAGTACTGTCACACGGTAAAAACTTGTTTTTAGAATGCTGGCCACAAAAAAAGTTTATTTAATTCGAATAACGAATTGTTCATGAAAATAAAAATGTGTACTTTTTAGAATCTTACTCATTTTTAAATATGGAGTGGACGCTTAAAGAAGACCGTGTTGCAGTTATTGCATTGCATCGTTGCGGTTACGCGCCAATTCAAATTTTTGACATACTGAAAAATTAGAATATGACCAAAAGATTCGTGTATCGTACCATCAAACGGTACAATGAAGACTCTAGTGTAGATGACAGGTCAAGAAGTGGTCGCCCTCGCTCCGTTAGGACTCCAGCAGTGATAAAAGCTGTGAAGGCGCGAATTCAAAAAAATCCCAAAACGTAAACAGAAACATTTGTCCCTTCAGATGGGGTTAAGCAGAACCACGGTGAAAAGGGTGTTAAATTAAGACATAGGGCTTCGAACATATCGAAGAAAAACAGGACATCGTTTGATTGTTTAATGGACCTGAGACTGAAGAGATGCCGCGCTTTGTAGAAGCGGTACGCGGGAAAAAAATATCGGGAAATTCTATTTTCAGATGAAAAAAATTTTACCCTAGAAGAGAGCTACAACAAACAAAATGATAAGGTGTACACACACAGTAGTGAAGAAGCGAGCAACATTATTCCGCGTGTCCAACGAGGTCATTTTCCATCCTCTCTCATGGTATGGTTGGGAGTTTCTTATTGGGGCTTAACTGAGGTACATTTTTGTGAGAAAGGTGTAAAAACGAACGCAGTTGTGTATCAAAATACAGTCCTGACGAACCTTGTGGAACCTGTTTCTCATATTATGTTCAATAACAGGCACTTGGTATTCCAACAAGATTCAGCGCCAGCTCATAGAGCGAAGAGCACACCAGACTGGCTGGCGGCGCGTGAAATCGACTTCATCCGGCATGAAGACTGACCCTCCTCCAGTCCAGATTTGAGTCCGTTAGATTACAAGATATGGAAATACTTGGAGGAAAAGGCCTACTCAAAGCGTCATCTTGATTTGGAGACATTCAAGGCATCCTTGATTAAGGCAGCCGCTGATATTGACATGGACCTCGTTCGTGCTGCGATAGACGACTGGCTGCGCAGATTGAAGGCTTGTATTCAAAATCGCGGAGGTCATTTTGAATAAACTTTATTGTCATAAGAATCTGTGTTTTGTTAAGTTCATTTTGGTATATAAATTGTTATATAATAAATAAACTTGTATCAATTATTTCATATTAAACATGTGACAGAATTTATGACCTGACTAGGTATTACAGGTACCAGACATTGTATTTTTTTTTTCTTATGTAACTAGATCGGCAAACAAGCGTACGGCTCACCTGATGGTAAGCGATTACCGTAGCTTATCCGGAATCATTCACACTACAAAAACCCGCGACCGCAAATGTAACAGCCAGTGCTGTGATCGCTGCGCCAACGCGTCATCTTATATAAATATCGTCCTCATTTAAGTATAAGACTAATATTATAAAGAGGAGAGATTTGATTTTTGTTTGTAGCTCACAAATAACTGAATTGATTTTAAAAATACTTTCGCAAAAAGAATGGTACATTATCATTAAGTGGATATATGGCTATATTTTAATGGGAGAAAACAAAACAATCAAAACCATGTCATCCATGTAGGCACAGCCACAGGTGGAAAGTACTAGTTGCCAATAACTCAACATATTAATTTCATGACACATATATTTAGACTCTAAAGTCAAGTTCCCTTATAAAACCAAATTGAGTATCTTTTAATACATAGGTAAGTACTGTAAAATATTTTTTTTGTTATCTACTTGTATTATAAGAGTTAAAACAATATGATCATTACAGCTGTCAATCTAATCGTGAAGTATACGCATAGTAACCTTTTGATAATCTGTCACATGTGGTATATAATTTTATACCAAAACAAGGCTTATCCCAATTTGAGTCGTACAAATTTTAAAGCGAGACTGTTTGTTCCCATGTCCTTTTATCTGCCCTTTTAAGACCCATTTGTTTGAGAGAGGTGAGGGAAAAATGGGATTATACTGATTAAAATCAGCAAATCCATTTATAAAAGCCAACAGAATATAATAAAAAACATAATTAATGATTTAGATACAGCCATGACTCATTGCTTTTTCTCGGTTATTATTTATTCGTTTACCGCAAAATATGCTAAAATATTTAAAACAAAATTGCTTCTGAATTTCAATACGTACAGCTGTTTGTGAAATTTTAATAAGATCTTTTAATATTCGCCTGTCTGAGATCTAAATATTTTACAAGTATATTTAACCTTTTACACGTTCCCGAAGTTAAAAAAAGGTCTGATAGCAATATTATATTTACTTTATTTCATTATTCAAACTAGTTTCATCCACTCGCCGGAGGCAGCTTATGTTTTTAGAGTGAATGTATCTATACAGACGAGCGCATGCATATGTATAGACATGTTTATATGTCTTGTAGTCAAATTAATCTAAGTAAGCTCTTTAGGCAAAGCGGTTTGATCGATTTTATCACATAAGTTGTAATTTGATGTAGTATTACTGAATTAGTATTGGAGATGCATCTCAACCTTACAGACAGTCGCGCTTCAGCTTGTAATATTCCTCTGCCGGGCACAGGCCTCTTTCTCCATGTAGAAGAAGGGTCAGAGCTTAATCCACCACGCTGCTCGAATGCGGGTTGGCGGATATATTCCCTACTATGAGTAACGATCGCTATCAGGTGTACATGATAACAACTTAACGTGCTCTCTATAGCACGGTGGGGAGACCAACGAGAACTGTACAAATGCCCAGACTACGGCAAACATCTGTATGGCCAATACAAATGTTTGTCATGTAAGGGGATCGATCCCGCAACCGCCAGCGCAACAGACACAAACCAGTTCTGTGACAGTTGCGCCAACGCGTCGTCACAGAGGGTCACAGCTTAATTATATTGCAGTGATGTAGTGTTGTGTTCATGTGGTGAGTGAAACAGTCAGCAACAACTATCTATCCTTTTATCTCAGCGTTATATTTATTTATGCATAACATATTTAAGTCTAAATTAATATTTTTTTATTGGAGTGACATTCGCATCTATTTTAAAATAATTATGTTTCCAACTATCATTTATTTGTAATTGTAACCGTTGTTAGACATTTTTTTTACATTCATTCAATAACATATTTCAAACTGTATGAATATTGTAATAATAATTAACAATATTAAAAATAATTTGCCCGCTAATGCTGGAATTGACTGTTTTTATAAGAATGGAATCGTTTCAATAAAATTTATTTGAAGATAATTTGCACTGAAAGTTATAATTTTATCCAAAGTATTTATTTGATAAATAGCTTGCATGTAGCAGCGTAGCACAGTTGGCGCTACGCCAGGGTTCATTGACCGCGTAGCCGCCATTACAAAACAATATGAGATTGTTTTGTTTTGTAAGGCAGACCTGGTGCGATTTTACGAGTATTTGTTAAATTTTGTTTACATGTTATTTTTTTATATTTTCGCCTGTTATTGAACTTTATATTTAATATTAAATTTATAAAATAGTAATAAATTGTTCATAATATAAAAGCATTGCGTTCAAAATCACAACTTAATATTTTTTGTACAAATAAAAGTCAAACATTACTATAATAAACTTTCTTTCATCAATATTGCTGTTCTGTATTATTAAAACAAATGTTATTGTGAGTCAATATACAATTCATAACTTTATAAGTGTGTTTGACTTACCATCTATCGACGATATTCTAAGAAATAAAATGTAAAATTAATATTAATGTATGTACTCTATGTAACACTATGTGCAATTATATAGTCTCATCAATACTAACCTCGCTTAGAAGAAGGTGAAAATAATGACTAGTTCTATAAAAAACAATCACTGTATTTAAAAAAAAAGAAAAAAACAAATAAAACATAATTATACTACTTCTGTTTCTGGTACATTATGTTAAACAGATGTTCGTCATATAGCAATAAATTAAAAACGTGATACAGCGTATTCTCTGGAGTAAGTGTTATACGTATTTTAAAATATATCTGTATTCATACGTTATAGATTTATAGACACCGGGCCCATTCGGAACACGTGCGCGCCGCGTCGCGTTCTATTGATCCGCGCCGACCGGTTTCACGACGATGAATGAAGATATCATCTGTGGAGGAGGCATATGGACATATTCACATCAGATGAATACAATGATGTTTAAAGCGTGCCACTAACTTAAAGCATTAATGAGGTAAGAAAATCAACATATAAATGATGAAGAAAATTAATACTTTAGTATGATACTAGCTTCTGCGCGCGACTTCGTCGGCGTGGACTCCTCTCCTATTGGTCTTATCGTGATGACACATAGACTATAGCCTTCCTCGATAAATGGGCTATCTAACACTGAAAGAATTTTTCAAATCGGCCCAGTAGATCCAGAGATTACCGCGTTCAAACAAACAAACAAACAAACAAACAACCAAACAAACAAACTCTTCAGCTTTATATATTAGTATAGATTTACCTTTATATTTTATACCTCTATCATTAAGCTTATTATTTAAATATGTTATGTAAAATACTTCGTTTAGGTATTACAATTTCAATTTGGCCTATCTTGAAACTTCGTGTAACGCTAATTCTGAAAAAATCTGCTCCTCTTTTCCGAATTAAATTATTTGTATCTTATGATTTTAAAACGTAGACAGCGAGTTAAAATAAGTTTATTTATCTTAAATTTTTGATACCGTCTAAATAAATCTGTCTTCGTACCTTTTGATACAACAAGTATGTAATAAGCTCTATAAAACTGTACAAAAAAAGTCCTTCATCAGACGTCTAAAAATTAAATTTTATTGAAAAATCTTTCTTATACAAAACTTCGCATGCCGTATTTCCCATAGTTGCAATAAACCTTATCAATAAAACACAATACTTCGTAGGTCCGTAACGGATATGTGCGCTCACACTCATTTGAACAGCACCAGTTAATACCGACGTGACACAAACGTTTGTACGCAAATAACTCGAACATCGCAAACAGACTGATGACACTTGTATGTAACAAAGTGTGAGCTGTCCTCTCGTCAGTGATGCAAATTGCTATATCTGTGAAATGAGTCCTACTTTATGACTAAATTAATCATGACAGAGAAGTAACGATAGCAAGCATCGTATTGGGTTTAGGATCTTGTTTCCAAATACAATAAAGTATCTTAAAACTAATGTTGGTCAATGTGTTGAGCGGAATCATCACTTCAGCCTATTGCAGTCTACTGCTGGAAATAGGCCTCAACAAGTTCGCGCCAGACATTATATAGCGTGAACTCGTGTGTGTTGGTGACCGCAGGGCTGGCTTTGTCACGCCGAAGACGCTGCTGCCCGTCTTCAGCCTGTGTATTTCAAAGCCAGTAGTTGGACGGTTATCCCGCCATCGCAATCCGTAGGCTTCTTAAGTTCCAAGGTGGTAGTGGAACTGTGTTATTCCTTAGTCGCCTCTTACGACACCCACGGGAAGATCGGAATCAATCTTCATTTTGTTTATACTTTAAACGCCATAAGAGATTCTATTAGCTAAGTTATATTAGCTTGCTCGGCTGAGGCAGTGCGAATTTCTAACAGAAAATTCAATCGTCTGAAGAAGATGTCGTATATACGAGAAGTACACTATTGTAAGCATAGGCTGCTTGAAAAAAAGCAAAATATTTAAATTCACTCCAAATCAGTAGTGTGTTTGTACCAGTTCTGGCTCACGAGCCAGAACTGGTACAAACGGTCGGTCCTCTGATCGAGTGATCCTAAAAAAAAAAAAAAAAAAAAAAAAAAAAAAAAAAAAAAAAAAAAAAAAAAAAAAAAAAAAGGTTTTGGGGTCATCTAAATCGATTGCACGCATCCATTTTGTGCTAACTCTAACGATTCGCGACTTAGGTTTCTACATTTGCAAACTCCAGTACCCTTAATTACCTCTATTGTCCGCTTATCTATCGTTCCTCGAGCATCGTCGCTATTGTGCTCCATCCATTGTT
This sequence comes from Melitaea athalia, assembly GCA_905220545.2. Taxonomy (NCBI): domain Eukaryota; kingdom Metazoa; phylum Arthropoda; class Insecta; order Lepidoptera; family Nymphalidae; genus Melitaea; species Melitaea athalia. Next base: position 5,778,040 of record HG992179.1, read on the forward strand.
TCTCGAAAAAGGTCGTTGCCGCTCTTATCTGTTTCTAATGATGCACCTTGCTTATCTGTGCTATTGTATTATATTATTATCATTCTTTGTTATTCTCAATGTATATATATATATATATATAAAAATAAATAAAATTGGAGTGTCTGTTTGTAATATTAAAATAACCGTGTTTTACTAAACTCATATGTATGCATACTCAGTACATATACCAAAATATTTATTTATAATTTTTGTGTGTCTGTCACTGAACAGTAACTATTTTGTAAAGCTCCACGCGGATGAAGTCGCAGGCACAGCTAGTCATAAATAAAACTCATACTTTTTTTTTGTTACAATTTTTATTTCCAAAATGTTATTGCTGATTATGTATAAAATAGGAGCGAAACATCTCATCCACTAAAATATCGTTGTACAATGTGTTCCCTGTAAAAATGCTCGTAAAACTGTGCATTGAACATCCCCGAAACTTATACAGCAAATACATTAAACAATATTCGCCACAAACTGAAGTCCACTCATTCTGAATCATATCAACATTCCAGTCCCATCTTTTACAATTCCTTTTTAAAAACTCTAGATGATATCGTGCAGGTGATCGTCCGTATGAATCAAAATATTGACCGATGCCATTCGTATCGATATGTAAAGCTATCCAATGTGAGCCTGGTTTATCATCTGTATCTAAATTGCATATTATATACGTTGGTACGTGGGTATACATGGGCAGTCTATTAGCAGCATAAACATTATTTTCTAGACTGGGGTGAATCTTTTTCAGATGTTGTTGTACATCTAGTGTATCCATGATATTACTGCTATTAGTAGATTATTACTGTACCAATCTATTCAATGGTTAACATAGGAATGATTAATTATATTGATTTCTAAATATTAAATCATATTCCTTAGTGATAATTTGTATGATTCATCAGCGTAGCGCGTCTCGTCGTGTCGTCAATACGAAACATACTTTCTAAATATTAAATCACATTCCTTAGTGATAATTTGTATGATTCATCAGTGTAGTGCGTCTCGTCAATACGAAAGAATGCGAGATAAGCTTGTTGACTCATAAAGTTACATCAGTTTCACTGTGGAAATACCTTAGATAAGATATATCCTATCGGTGCTTTATAAGGGCGAGCAGCTGCCATTATGGAATCAGTGTATAGTCGTTTGACCGCAGTGGATCTACCAATACTACGTTTGTATTACTTCAACGCTTCAATGGACCCGGACGTAAGTGTTTATTCTCTTGACAAACTTACTTTTCTTTCTGTTGTTTTCTTACGTGTGTGTGATTAAGTGTAAACAAATTGATATTAACATGATAACTGTGTTGTTGCAGAAATCATTCAACTTCAATGAAAATACCTATAAATATTACTACTCGCCACTCTCCCCTCAAGAAGAGAGTGATAACATCGTCATTAATAATGGTGAAAAAAGAAAATCGCAATCGATTGATCATTTTTTTGAAGCTCAATCAAAAATAAGAAAGAGGAAGCTGTTATCGTCAACCGTAGCACGAGCCGCTAGAGATGGTGTATCATACATTTCTACTAATTCCGACGACGGAGATCAAGCGACGCATCTCATAAAAATTGAAATATACGATATGAAGAAGCTATGCAAGATTCCAACTACTGATCATTGGAAACATGCTTCCACGAGGATTAAATATTATGTGAAGAATAATGAGGATAGCATCTACGACAACACAAACACCCTCGTATACAATATTACGAAGACAATAGCAGAAAGTGAAAAAGTTAAAAAATACTTTTTTAACAATGACAGTCATTAGCTGATCATTAGTGAATTCTGTTTACTTAAATTACTTCATTCATGTGTGATTCTGTTTACTTAAATTACTTCTGTATGATTTTGTATAAGGTTTAATAGGGGTTTATAAAGAAATAAAAAATAATATATTACATATAATTTGTTTTATTTAATTTATAATTTTTACATACACAAAAAAATGCATTACACATAAATCTAACACACATTATAACTTTAACTACTATAGTCTACATTAACATTTCTGTTTTTATCTATTTCAATAATATTATCAAACTCAGCATAAACTATACAGTTAATTGTTTGTATTAGTGCGGATTCAAATCGTACTTCTAATCTTACACTACCATGCTTTATGAGATTCCAATGAGTTGATGAGTTAGCTGATAAATCAGGAGTTAAGTCAAATGCTAATAGACAGTAACCTTTGGCATACTGTTCACAAGAGATTCCATTTCCTTCATTAAGAAAGTGAATACCAGTTCCCGAGAATAGAGTATGATATGTTGATGTAAATATACTACTATTAAAAGATGGTTGCAAAGCTTTTGAAGGTATTTGTTGACCATCAATATATAAGCTGAAAGAATTAATACCATAGTTTTCAAAGTTAAATGGATTTTTAGTAAGGGAACCATTAAATGCAGAATTGTTCACAAATCCAATTATACACCTTTTGGGTACCTGTCCTAGGAATATATTATCAAGAGTTTTTCCTTGAACACCCGATGGAATTGTTAAAACTTTTACTTCGGCTCGAGTAATAGGATATTTAGCAGTAGTAGCAGCTAAAACTTTCTGATGTGCGAGTAATACACTTGGATTAATTCTTGCTCGTCGAACAATAAGAGTTGCATCCGTAATACAAACTTTGATCTTTACATCGCTTGATCCAGCAATTAAATTAAAACTATCTCTTGACCGAACTAATTTTACACTCATTTCAACACCATTAATTAAAAATTTATCTTGGTTGAAAATGTCACCATGAAGATGTCCAATCATTTCTATTTCCTTACTTTCACTAGCCAAATCCTGTCTTTTAACAAATCCTAAGTTTTTATCATCTGTAGAATCCATTTTTCCTGATGTATCCTCATACCAAAGACTACAAGTAAGGTGAGATTGTTTAGCAGCAGGAGCATAGTTTAAAAGGGTTTCTATGTATGCTCGATATGCATAGGTATTATTAGGTGGTGATACAAGTTTTTGGTTTAAATAAACATCAAGTTGACTAAAAAGTGAATGCATCCAATTATTTACAGGTGCTACTACTGTGTTCGATGTCAATTTAGTTGAATCTTGATTTAATACTTTTGCCTTTATGTGGAGTAATGTATGAGACAAATCTATGTAGTCATCACCTGTCCCAGGAACTTGAAACTCTATAGGTCCATCATCAGCAAGAGACGAAATTGGTTTATAGTGAATCCACAATCCATTTTCAATGCTTGTTTGTGTAGACGGTAGTGCAAACAAATCTAATTCTGACTTAGCACACTCACAAGAATTATTATGAAGGAAAGACATATTTAATTTGAAAATATATCTTTGATATTTTTTGGATTTATACCAAGTTTTTTAGCGGTTTTCACTTTAGCAGTTAATGGTGGAATGAGCGAGGTCAATCGTTTTCTTTTAGTTATATACCCAGAACCTGTCATGTTTAATCGATCAATTTTGCCATCAACCTTTCGTTTTAAATTCGTACTAACTTGCTTTAGACGATCTTTTATTGATGCTTCCATAGGACGCGCTTGAATCATATCCGATAAAAGTCCTACTCCAGCGTTTAATGCTTCTTTACCAACCACTCGAGCCCCACTTGAAAGTAAAGGTAAAACTGATCTAAATAACCCCCCTAAGAAGCTTCCAATACCATGACCACGTTGGTATGGTGAACCCTTATAAATTACTCCTACCCCCGAACCAGCTTGATGTGTATAATAATTTTCATATGGACATATATGATGATCACGAAGAGAATTCATTATCACAATTTTCGGAAATGTAGTTTAACACACACGGTTCCAAACTGGAATGGTATTTTCTGTCCTGTGCTCGATCTTATAACTATTTCCAGCGTATCGAACTCTCTTCGCATAACAGGTAAGTAGTGAGGTGGAGAGAAAACGTGCATTTTATTTGCTCCATAAATGTATTTTGAAGGATCTAATGAAATTACTCTTAGCAAGGGAGTCATAACATCACCCACAATCTGAGGATCGATAATGTCGCAATATAGAAATAGTTGAGATGGTAACCCTAAGTGTAAATTAGCAGGACACTTTCCGAAATTTCTGTCTAGGAGATTTTTATTTGGTTCATAACCTAGTTGTAAACTTAATTTGGGTGATAATGTTATAGATGTTATATTTTTATCCAAAGCAGAAACAGAAACAAATTTTGTTATTTCATCATAACGAAATTTTATGCTCTCTCCGATACCACTTAATGCTTTTAAAATATGCTCAACGTTAGCATAGCTGGTAGCTGGAATATGTTTTTTGTAGTGCACTGTGGATGGTTTATCTTCACTAGGCATTATCATGGATTTTGTAATGTATATAACATTTTCATGATCTTGAACAGTAAACATGGTACATGGATATTGAAACTCAACAACTCCAACCGACCATTCACCTTCTAATTTTATAACTTTTGGTAATTTCGTTGAAAAATTTGTGGTCTTGTTATCAGGAAAGTATTCCATTGAACTATTGCTGAGCAATGTTAAATAAAAACTTTCTTTATTCATATTTCTTTTAAACTAGAAGCTAAAATCCAACTGTTAAATTTATTTGGATAACCTCTCCACTTCACTAATACTTCTTTTCTGTTACCTGAATAACGAGTGTCAATTATTTTATCTATTTTATATTGTGAGGTGGGGTTGTAAGTGATTTTCTGTAATTCCCTTTCATAAAAAGTACCAACTATTGGTTCATTTTGTAAATCTGTTATTGTATAAACAACCCATGGAGATCTATCAATTATTGAAGATATAATAAATATTTCATCACTCCAGTTTGATTCATATCCTTTTTGGAAAACATGTTTATATTTAGTTATTCGAACATAATCACCCACATTGAAATTTGGTTTTTGAAAGTTGATTTTGGAAAGTTTGTTTGATCGTCTATCATAAAGATTAGTCCAAACCGTCATAATATTGTTGGAATTCACATCACATGGACACATCTTAATACTAGAGTGAAAGCTGTGATTATAAGAATATATTAAATCTTGTAAAACATCTATATATCTATAAGTATTATTATGAGTGAAATAACGCCACATTTTCATTTTTAGAGTTCTTTGAAATCGTTCAACAATACTGGCCTTAATATCAGGATTGTTAGTGGTATAGTAATTAATCTTTTTGGATTTAAAGTATTTTTGTACATCTTTTGAAACAAATTCTGTACCTTTATCAGATTGTATGTGAGTAGGTGTTAAATTACTTTCAGTAAATATACTTTCAAAACATTCTTTAATAGTTTCTGAGTTTTTCTTTTTCATTGATCTTGCAAAAGCATATTTACTAAATACATCAATAACACAAAGTATATAGTTGAAACCATCATTATATCGGCCATTCTCCAATTCGGCGTTATTTGCCTAATTACCGTGACGTTTTTTATTTTTCACTGATTTGACTTAAACACATTAAAATATGAAACAAATCAAAGATACGAATTCAATAATTAATTTGGCATGTAACAATTAATTGTAGTTTTCTAGATAATGAGACTAAAAATTTTATGAGTACGGTAATTAGAAATGTTTTTATATTTAATGTAACGGTAATTAGAAAATAACATAAAGTCTATGTAAAATATGATAAATGATAATAACACACATTAATAATTCGTTCACATATAATTATAATTAAATCGAAAGAATTAACGATGTCCCTCATAACCATAACCTACAAATAGTGAAAAAGAGATTTTATCATTGCTCTAATTTAATAAAAATTACAACACTCAATCAATTTCTTGTTGTCTCTTCTATTGACGTAACGAAAAGAGTATCACGTGCACGCATGTTAGCTACTGTAGACATAGAGAGAAAATACGAATAAAGGGGTAGACAAAATTTTGTTTTGGCGCGCATGCTAGGCCTACTGAGCAACGATACTATTTGCAGTTCTTTTTATCGTTGCTCCTACGCCATCATTAACATTTTCATTCATTCAACTTTTTTTTATTTCGATATTGGCTAGTCGGAGAATCTGATATAAAATGAAAGACATTTACATGAGGAGCTTCATTTTCAATGAAATTTAAGACAGGTATGCTTCTATAAGGTCATTGCACGTATGAGATGACTCCATACTGCAACTGCGTCATGTCTATGAGTGAAGGACTCAAAGTGCAAGACTCTGGAATCACGACCCAAAATGGTCGCATCTTGTAAAATGTCCAGTTGCTGATTTTATAAGAGTGAGTAAGTTTATCAGTGTGTGACGTGTGTGTGAGTAATTTTATAAGTATGTGTGAGTTTTCTTCCGGTTTTTTGGTGACATTTCGCAGACAGGTAGTATTTTTTTATTTCGTTTACTTTTATTCAGTCAGTCTGACAGTTCAGCCTATTGCGGTCCACTGCTTGGTCATAGGCCTCCCCATGTTCGCGCCAGACATCCTGAATTTCCGCAATCCTCATCTCCAGCCTACACCGGCAATCTTACGTAGATCGTCGGTCCAACGTGCCGGAGGACGTCCCACACTGCGTTTGCCAAAACGCGGTCTCCCCTCCAGGACCCGTCTGCTCCAATGGCCATCGGTCCTGCGACACAGATGACCAGCCCACTGCCACTTCAACTTGCTTATTCTGTGGGCTATGTCGGTTACTTTTGTCTCTCACGGATAGTCTCATTTCTAATTCTAACTTTGAGAGAAACACCAAGCATAGCCCGTTCCATTGCACTTTGAGCGATTTTAAGCTTGTGGACCAGTCCCTTGGTCAGTGTCCATGTCTTGGCTCCGTATGTCAACACAGGCAGGACGCATTGCTCGAAGATTTTGGTCTTCAAGCATTTTGGATTTTCTTTTATTGTACCTTTCTTTCTCCTTTTATTTTGATTGCTGATACAAAAAGGGTCATTTTTAATTCGTTGTCGGCGTTGATTGCGGTTCCAGTTAGTAAACAAGTATTATTTTTTCATACAACGGTAATTATAAACATATGGTAATTAGTATACGGTAATTAGAAAACGATAGATTTTCTTAAAAATCTCGAAAACCAACACAGTATGCATATACTAGCGTATTACAACGTACGGAGGCCAAAGTACTGTCTTCATTTACATGATCAACTTGGGTCTATCTTAAAAATCAAGTATTAAACTAAGAACAACGGTAATTAGAAAAGTTTTTAACCAAGGCTACGGTAATTATATACTCACGTGCTTCATTGGAGGTACACTAACCATAGAGACATTCAGATGCTGATGGGCCTTGACACACACTGAGGAGACGCGACGCGTACGGTAGTGATGGTCCAAATACTTTTATTTAGGGATGTGCACCCGAGAACAGCAAATGTTACGGGAATTATAACTTTCCATTGGACATGAGATTACTTAATTATAATTATTTGTAGACTGGTTCTATTGAGTCGATATTTTGTTGTACGATACACGTTACTTAATATCATTTAAAACATTGAATGAATCAAAGTAAATCTTTACGTTATAAAAATTACAAGCAATTTTTAAGATTAAGTTGGTGTGCGGACACGCCACGGTAATTAGAGAACAGAGGTTCTTTGAACATAAGTTAAATTAATTTAGTCTTAATTACTTACAACAGAAGCCAATATTTTTTTTACAGCTAGATACGGATGCTTTCTAATATATATAAAAAAATTATGATTGAATATGATAACATTACCGATTATACAAGCCCGGACACCTAAAATTTGCTTCTCGGAGAATGGCCGATATTGAGAATAAGTTCGCATATCACTTAAATCAGCTTGCCACAATTCATTAATATTTGATAGAATGTACCTATTACGTGGGAATTTTTTTTGAATGGGTTTATGTAATGTGTATGTTTCTTGTGATTGTAACCATTCCTTTACTTGCTTTTTATCCATTTTACCATTCATGGCTTTCGATAATTTATCAATACTACCAAAACCAGCGGGGTTAGATGGATCATAATAAATCCTGTTAATTTCTTCTAGTACGGGGTCCATTTTTCCCAATCAAACTTTTTACGTATTTTAGATATAGATTTTTTATCTCGACTTCCCGGTGTAGAAAACTCTATTTTAGTTTCAGATTTTTTATCTCCACTTCTTGGTGTAGAAAACTCTTGAACTTCAGTCTCAGAGGATTTGTTTAGATCTTTTACTTGAAGCCGGTTAATAAACTCACATCTCTTTGGATTTCCAATATAAGTAAGTGGTACTTTAATATCTTTTAATGCTTTAGCAAATCTATCCCACCCTATCGGATCACTTCTTTTTAAGGGTCTTAGTGAATCATTTATTAAATCAACAATATTACTTCCAGGAATTTTTTCATTATCAATTATGACTGTGCCTTCATTATCCCAATTTATTTTACTTTTACTTGTTTCAACTAAGTTTAATAATAACTCACCTTTTTTATTATAAGTTTTTGGTATTAAACTGAGTATTTGAGCTGTTGTATAAAGTGGTTTTGTATCATTTTCTTTACTTTTAATGGAACGATTCTCTTCCAACAAAGATTCAGCATCAACTGAACTTTTTAAATCTCTATCTTTATTTTTAAATCCAATTTTAGACTCATTTGAATCTTCATTAGATGTATCAGAATAAATTGGTAATCTGAGTGGTTGACGATCCTCTTCGGCAAAGTGAAGATATCTTTGTAGTGTTTGTAAATATAACATCCACTTCTTTCGGTCTTCTATCTTACTATTCATAATATTTTGCATTTCCATATCTAATCGAGACAAATTACTATTAACCTTATTTTCTTGTTTTAATTTTTCAATCAATCCAGGTTCAATTAGTATCATTTTCTTTGCATTTTCCATGTTAACTGACTAGTCCACTTACTAATCCACTCAATATTGCACCTAATATTACTGGTAAGAAAGCTCCTCCTTTTTGTATAATTATGTTTTTTCTTATTTTATGTTTACACTTACGCACCAATTTACGGAGTATATTTTTATGTTTATTCAATTTTTGTTTATCTTGATCTTTAAGAGGTACCTTTCCTTGTAAAACGTTATGAATACATTCACAAATACAATTTATTTCTTCTTCGTCACACGTTTTAAGTAATGCTCTTTGATATTTTGGTTTAAGCGTATGCAAAGCGTTTAGCAAATGCTTATGCGTTGTGACTCGACGATGCATCATTTAGAAATGATTTGAATTGTTTGATTCTTGGTGTATTTAAACTCTTTTGTGGGGACGTAGACTGTACAGAAACCATTAAATGGGAAGACATTTGACTTGATACGACAAAAATCATTGGTATTCTGTTTTAAATCTACCATTAAATATCCATGTGCTTCTAGAGTTGCATCCCTGTAGGCATCTTCAATGAACTTTGGGTTATCCGGTGACACTTGTCGTGCTAAATATCTTATTTGAGTTTTATCTCTAGGATTTTTAAAATATATTATATAACTTGAGTTTAAAGAAATATCTCTTTGACCTTTACCCTGATGAAATAAATTTTGTGTTAAATAAAATACACTAAGATTCCTGTGATGACTACCTTTTGTAAATATATCCACAATTCTTCCATCAGACTCTCTCATCAGATCATCAATAATAACAAGATGTGGGTTTTCACCATCAAACATATTAAGATTTGGAATTCCTTGATGATAGTTAACATTTGGTAAATTATATAAAGGTTGCATTTCATCAAAGCACCATGTGATCTGATTAAAATCACAATTACATATTTCTGTAACTGATTTTATGAAATTTGTTACAAAATTTGACTTCCCACATCCACTTGGTCCTGCTACAATAGCAGTAAACGGATGGATAAAGTGAAACATTACACACGTCTAAGGTTCTAGGGGGTGAAATAAAAAATGAAAGTTTTGGTTTAAACAATTAATATATATAAAACAGAATGATTTGTATATTATTTCTAACACAATTAGTACATGAGAATTTTAAACAATTATCTTAAGTTATATACAATCAAACAATTATTAAATATGTAATAAACTCTATGTCACATTATTTACAATCAGTACAAACTACATAATTTTATGATCAGTACAAATTTTATTTACACACACAGACATAAAAGTAAAAACTATTAACATTTAGCACAATTTATAATGACCCCAAGCTAATGTTTCAATATTGTTATCTAAAATATGCCTCTTTGTGTCATTATACGATAAACCAATCTTATTTAATTTTTGTGTAAAAATTGTGTGTTTAATTGATTTAAATCTAAGCATACTATAATATTGCACTTTTTTATTAAATAGAGAAGACTTATAACTATTCATTGTCATCTTTTTAGTGATACATTTATTTACTCCTTTTGCCTTGGCTATAGTCTTATTCTCTAAGTTAAAAGCGTACATTTTAGATCTTAAACCCACAAATTCTTTCATGATTTTACCATTATTTTCATCTTTGAAAAAACCTAACTTCTTTTTATTTAATTTTGGATAATCAAAAATATTATTTGTATCATAATCTGAGGTATCAAAGTATGAGGAAAGGTCAGGCTTTATATCAATGTAAAAATCATCTGTAAATATATGATATATTAAACTATCCGTATCTGTATACAATAATTTGATATGACTAAACTTTTTAATCATATAGTTATAATGAAAATCATACATTAATGTTTTTGAAATATCTAAAATACAAAACCCTAAATAAATTGGTTTGTTATATATTAACTTAGTCTTTCGCAACTGAACTGCAACAAGGTCTTCCGAAAATATTGAAACACTATGAAATTGTGGTTTAGCGATTAGATCTTGAGCACCTAAAGCTTTACCCTGGTTCTCCCAGTGTGTAACTAATTTTACGTTAACTCTTTTTTCAATATTCTCCATAGTCTTACCGAAGATTGAATTATTCATTAACTTATAAAAATCTTTTTCAAAATCTGATTTTGCTAACGTTCTGAATTTTGTATTTAGATCTATGTACATTTTCAACCAGGGAGACTGTTTAAATTCTAATACTCTATGAATTTTAGTTAATTTAACCCCCATTTCTATGCACTGCTTTAAATTTCTGTAATGAATTACATATTTAACTTTATTATTTAAATTTGGCACTAGTTTATTCTCATTAGTATTGCCTACACAAATGTTTTCTGGGCATAAAGGAAAGTCCGAATGTAAATCATGAAGCTCATCTGGATATTCCAAATCAACTTCTAAAATGAAACCGAAGTCCGATGTCTCAGACACATTAAAATCTGTTTTCGGATTTACCCATTCAAATCCACCAGTAGGAAGATATTGAGACATAGCCCAACCATACAAATTGTTAGCGTCAAAATATGTGATATACGAATTTGGTTTCCCTGCATCATAATCCTCCATGTATTTGTTATTAGCTCTAGCATAACGATTACTACATTGAGATACACCACCCCTGATACCTGATCTAATAAATGCAATTTTCTCATAATCTGTTAAAAGTTCTAATTCTATTTTTGTATATTTGAGCATTGCATCCCAACTTAATCCTGGGGCTGTGTAATAATGGGTAGGGTCTAAATCATAAGTATTAATGCATAGCATTCTAAAGTTTTCAAATACATCGGATAAAAGTAAAACGTCTGTTTTTAAATACAAGTTTGAATAATCTAACATATTACAACAACCAAAGTGTTCCCAAACATCTTTAGCATGATTGTAATCATCATTTGAAATATGTGAATCTGTGAGTGAGCTATAAAAATTTTTTTGTTCAGGGAGCGACGTTAGGTTTAAACTATCATAATTAGTCATAAATTCATATGGATAAACCCCTTTCCGTTTTAAACGAATGAAATCTTCATCACTTGGAAAACTTCTACGTAATTCTTGAAATTGATCATTACTGAGATTTTTGGCTAATTCTTCTAATTTACATGGTAAAAACTTAAATGAATCTACGAATCTCAATATAATTTCATGGTTATTTATTTTTATTTTTTTGGAAAAGGATATATATTTTTCTTTATTTTGAGGGATAACTTCGACTTCACCATCACAAAAGTTTAATGCATGAACAATAAAATGAGCATCATAGTGACTAAGGTTGTGTAAAAATATTGGTATATGACGTGGTGTTTTGAACTTCGAGATACATGATTCATGAGCAACACCTATAAAACTACCAGTGTAATAATCAAAATCATAAAAAAGTTCTGTTAACTCTGTTTCACAAATATGACAAATGGTTGCATTTGAAATATGACTTTTGTCTTGATTTGTAAGCGGAACTGGACATTTTTGAAGTCTATTTATTTCTTTTAAATTGTTAGATAAACTTTCCATAAACACTTGTGCACAGTTGGGTCCGCAATATGTTACATATTTTGATAATTTATTATCAAATGAACATTTTATATAATAACCAAAACTATGCACTTCATGTTTCTGAATATTATGCGTGAAAGGTTTGGATGGATCGTTAGAACATGATTCTATTGGTTTTAAAAATGCTTCAAAATCAGCATAAATCACGAATGGTATCTTTAACTTCTTTTCATAACTATCAAATTTAATTTTATCATTTGAAATAGGTTGACCAAACCAATTCTTTTTTAAAGTTTCACTGTTTGGTAATTCTGTACAAATGTGTGCACAATCGTATTGTTCATGGTTATTTAACCTTTCCCGAGATGGAAAATGAAGTAGACATGCTTCACAAATGTACATGATGTGACCATCTTTTGAAATTTGTTTACTGACTAACCGCGATAAATTTTTTATGTAACAATAATGATTTTTCATATCCTTAGAAAGAAATAATAAATTTATATGTCTAGCTTTACGACACTTTGTTAAAAATAATGGGCCTACGATAGAATTACACCGTTTTTCTTTAATATATTCTAATCCAAAAACGTTAATACTAATATCATTTAATTTCTCTACTTTTGCTATGTCAGAAATTTTAACTGGAAAGGAAATACCATCAAATTTAAGCTTATTTACATGTTTAACGTACGATGATACTCGATCCGCGTTTTTGTTTACTGGATATAACGCTGAGAGTAACGCCCATTTAAAACAAAAATAATCTTTGTTTTTTACATTTATAACAGCTTTTTTTAATTTGATATCAATGGGCAGATCTAAGTATGAAGTACCGCGTAGGGGGTTGAATTTATTAACATTCATGTCTATAGATTTTATGTTTTTTAGACTCCATCCACTATCTTTTTTTTCAAATGCACTAATTTTACTAGTAATTGTATCATTTAAAGATGAAAGAAAAATATTTAAGTCATCTCCTTGACAAATAATATAGTTAAATGTTTGAAAATCGAATGTATCATGAATATCTTTAGTTTGTTGAACAAAATCAGCATGCAATATGAAATTTACTTTAAAAATTATGTGTTGATGAATACACTCTTGTATTAAAAATAAAATATCATCCTTAATAGAATCTAAAAATAGTTCAGGGGTTTCAAAATTTACTCGTGTCGAATGATCTACTTTATTCTTGATTTTGTAAGTTAAAATTCTATTTCCAAAAGCAGATTCAATAACATTAACGTTTGATAAAGTATTATGGGAATTTAAAAGATTATTTTTGTGAACATTACTTTTAAAATGATTAGCTAAATACCTTTTTTTGATAAATATATGACACGTTAGACATTCCACTTGATTGTCGCTACCGACACTGTTCCCTGCAGAGGTAGATGCTCCTCCTTCAATTGTTGGTTTTTTTATGATCTTAAGTTCTTCGCTACTCGTTCGCTCCATACCTTTTCCAAGTTGTAGTGGTTGACTGTAAAAATGTTTAAATTTATAAAAAGACGATATAAGACAATGTGTAAATTATGATCGTAATTTATTTTACTTACATAAACTGTGTTTCAACCATTGCACAGTGATTATACAACTCAGCATCATATGATGAATCGTACAGTTCACCTTTCTCCATTTCATCACAAACTTTAGACAGCTCCTGATTCAATTCACTATTGAACAGTTCCATATTCTCTTCCATGGGTGTGGAAAAGAAAGCACTGGTGCATACTTCACTGAAGTTTTCCATCTTTATAGTAAAGAGAAAAATAGGTAGCCGAGTAAGTTACTGTTCAGTGTTGGTTCACCAACTGATACCCAATTTCGAATAATGTTCAATATTTATAGATTTACAAATGATTAGAAAAAGAATATAATGAGTACAAAGAAGTAATTTAAGTAAACAGAATTCACTAATGATCAGCTAATGACTGTCATTGTTAAAAAAGTATTTTTTAACTTTTTCACTTATCTCGCATTCTTTCGTATTGACGAGACGCACTACACTGATGAATCATACAAATTATCACTAAGGAATGTTTAAGTAAACAGAATTCACTAATGATCAGCTAATGACTGTCATTGTTAAAAAAGTATTTTTTAACTTTTTCACTTTCTGCTATTGTCTTCGTAATATTGTATACGAGGGTGTTTGTGTTGTCGTAGATGCTATCCTCATTATTCTTCACATAATATTTAATCCTCGTGGAAGCATGTTTCCAATGATCAGTAGTTGGAATCTTGCATAGCTTCTTCATATCGTATATTTCAATTTTTATGAGATGCGTCGCTTGATCTCCGTCGTCGGAATTAGTAGAAATGTATGATACACCATCTCTAGCGGCTCGTGCTACGGTTGACGATAACAGCTTCCTCTTTCTTATTTTTGATTGAGCTTCAAAAAAATGATCAATCGATTGCGATTTTCTTTTTTCACCATTATTAATGACGATGTTATCACTCTCTTCTTGAGGGGAGAGTGGCGAGTAGTAATATTTATAGGTATTTTCATTGAAGTTGAATGATTTCTGCAACAACACAGTTATCATGTTAATATCAATTTGTTTACACTTAATCACACACACGTAAGAAAACAACAGAAAGAAAAGTAAGTTTGTCAAGAGAATAAACACTTACGTCCGGGTCCATTGAAGCGTTGAAGTAATACAAACGTAGTATTGGTAGATCCACTGCGGTCAAACGACTATACACTGATTCCATAATGGCAGCTGCTCGCCCTTATAAAGCACCGATAGGATATATCTTATCTAAGGTATTTCCACAGTGAAACTGATGTAACTTTATGAGTCAACAAGCTTATCTCGCATTCTTTCGTATTGACGAGACGCACTACACTGATGAATCATACAAATTATCACTAAGGAATGTGATTTAATATTTAGAAAGTATGTTTCGTATTGACGACACGACGAGACGCGCTACGCTGATGAATCATACAAATTATCACTAAGGAATATGATTTAATATTTAGAAATCAATATAATTAATCATTCCTATGTTAACCATTGAATAGATTGGTACAGTAATAATCTACTAATAGCAGTAATATCATGGATACACTAGATGTACAACAACATCTGAAAAAGATTCACCCCAGTCTAGAAAATAATGTTTATGCTGCTAATAGACTGCCCATGTATACCCACGTACCAACGTATATAATATGCAATTTAGATACAGATGATAAACCAGGCTCACATTGGATAGCTTTACATATCGATACGAATGGCATCGGTCAATATTTTGATTCATACGGACGATCACCTGCACGATATCATCTAGAGTTTTTAAAAAGGAATTGTAAAAGATGGGACTGGAATGTTGATATGATTCAGAATGAGTGGACTTCAGTTTGTGGCGAATATTGTTTAATGTATTTGCTGTATAAGTTTCGGGGATGTTCAATGCACAGTTTTACGAGCATTTTTACAGGGAACACATTGTACAACGATATTTTAGTGGATGAGATGTTTCGCTCCTATTTTATACATAATCAGCAATAACATTTTGGAAATAAAAATTGTAACAAAAAAAAGTATGAGTTTTATTTATGACTAGCTGTGCCTGCGACTTCATCCGCGTGGAGCTTTACAAAATAGTTACTGTTCAGTGACAGACACACAAAAATTATAAATAAATATTTTGGTATATGTACTGAGTATGCATACATATGAGTTTAGTAAAACACGGTTATTTTAATATTACAAACAGACACTCCAATTTTATTTATTTTTATATATATATATATATATACATTGAGAATAACAAAGAATGATAATAATATAATACAATAGCACAGATAAGCAAGGTGCATCATTAGAAACAGATAAGAGCGGCAACGACCTTTTTCGAGAAACAATGGATGGAGCACAATAGCGACGATGCTCGAGGAACGATAGATAAGCGGACAATAGAGGTAATTAAGGGTACTGGAGTTTGCAAATGTAGAAACCTAAGTCGCGAATCGTTAGAGTTAGCACAAAATGGATGCGTGCAATCGATTTAGATGACCCCAAAACCTTTTTTTTTTTTTTTTTTTTTTTTTTTTTTTTTTTTTTTTTTTTTTTTTTTTTTTTTTTTTTTTTTTTTTTTTTTTTAGGATCACTCGATCAGAGGACCGACCGTTTGTACCAGTTCTGGCTCGTGAGCCAGAACTGGTACAAACACACTACTCAAATCCTCAATAACAATATCGCATTTATTTGCAGTAATAACTACTCTACAGATGGTTACCTAAAATTTATATTAATCATACTTACTAGTCACCCTTTGACAATATAATATCAAATAGGTCGTCCTGATCAGTACGCTGTACTTTATTCTAAAACACATACAACGATGCGGGTTGTTTCTAGTATAATTCATAAATGGACCAGTCTGCGTGTTGTTTGACCGCCTGTCCCTTTCTATACTATTTATACCTTCATTGAAGTTAAAATATTAAATTTTAATATAATGTTACCTGTTCGAAATATTGAGCAGCCCGACTGGGGTAGTACCTCGACCTTACAGAAGACCACAGCTAAATAATACTGTTTTCAAGCAGTATTGTGTTCCTGTTGGTGAGTAAGGTGACCAGAGCTCCTGGGAGGGATTAGGGATAGGGTCGACAACGCGCTTGCGACGCTTCTGGTGTTGCAGGCGTCTATAGAGTATAGGCTGCGGTAGTCACTTACCATCAGGTGAGCCGTACGCTTGTTTGTCGACAAAACAAAAAAAAACAAAAAAATTATTACTGTTGAATAACACTTAAATATTCGTTACTTATTACTAAACTTTATGAAATTCCCAATGTAAACAAAAGTGTTAAGCTATTTTAAATAAAACAAGTTTTGTAGAGTTGCTTAATTACTATCCTAGTTCAATATTTGATGTCACCCAAAACAATACAAGTACCTAACAAAGACGAAGATTTATTTGCTTGAATCTAAAGGCTTTAGCACGGATTTCTTGTGGTAGACTGCCTGTTGGTAATAAATTTCAAGACGTAGATACCTAATTATTTTCAAAAGAGATATTTTATACATGTGATTTATCTAGTTTTTAATTGACTTAAAAAAGAGGAGGTTCTCAATTCGACTTCTTTAATATGCATTAAACATTATAACTTTTAACTGATTGTAACTTTTGAAACCAAGTGTTTTGCCGTGTCCTATTTAAATTTGATTGAAATCTTATTAGTACTTTTTGAGTTATTTTTTTTTTTTTATGTTACTAAGTCGACAAACAAGCGTACGGCTCACCTGATGGTAAGTGACTACCGTAGCCTATAGACGCCTGCAACACCAGAAGCGTCGCAAGACTCGCAAGCGCGTTGCCGACCCTATCCCCAATCCCCCCCAGGAGCTCTGGTCACCTTACTCACCAACAGGAACACAATACTGCTTGAAAACAGTATTATTTAGCTGTGGTCTTCTGTAAGGTCGAGGTACTACCCCAGACGGGCTGCTCCATATTTTGAGCAGGAAATTTCCTGCTGTGCCCTACCTCAATTACCCCTAATTATCGTATCTCAGTTCAGTCAGTTCAGTCAGTCTCTCTAATATCGTATCTCAGTTATCCCTAATTATCGTATTTAATTGACTATTTCGACTGCTTGCGTTACATTCAAGTACAGTTTACTTTCAATTACACTTGTGGATGTAATTGATGTCGATTTTTTTTCGTTTGCGTGCAAACACAAATATTTTCACTACAAGCTAGATTACCTAAAATTGGATAGCATATTAAATAATTTACTTTACATTTGTATTTGATCAAACGCCTTTAATTTCAGAGAATTTCAAGGGTTCTTAGATCTTACGCTTGACGACGCATTAGCAACTGCTTTTACATTCATTGAACGGTAGGTAGGTACTGTTTGTTTTCGTATGGTTTCTTTGCTCGTTTGCTTTGTAATCTTTGCAGAATAAGGAATTTCTCAATTTTCTTAAGTGTTTAAACTATCAAAAACACAGTAAAATGACATCTTTGCTAATAAATATTTGTTTACTAAGATGTATAATGAAAGATTTTGATATTGTTGTAGTTTTTATACCGTTTAGGTTAAATACCGTTTCACGATACAGCCTGTAATATCCCACTGTTGGGCATAGGCCTCTTCTCCATGTAGGAGAAGGATTGGAGCTTAATCCACCACGCTGCTCCAATGCGGGTTGGCGGATATATTTATACACTATGAGTAACGATCGCTATCAGGTGTACATGATAACAACCGGGACCGACGGCTTAACGTGCTCTCCGAGGCACGGTGGGGAGACCCACAAGGACAGCACAAACACCCAGACCACGGCAAACATCTGTATGGCCAATACAAATGTTGTCGTGTGCGGGAATCGAACCCGCAACCGCCCGCGCAACAGCCAATCGCAATCCAGTGCTGTAACCGCTGCGCCAACGCGGCGTCAAATACCGTTTAGTTAATAATAACTAAATTTTATTGGCGTTTTCACATTTTTATATATTATATAGGTATATTTTTTATACAACAACGTCAACAAATAATTGTGTTTGCTCGCAAACGAAAAAAAACCGACTTCAATTACATCGACAAGTAATACAACGTAATAAGACGAAAAAATAGTCAAGTAAATACGCGCTATTAAAGATTACTCAAAAAGTTGTAATCAGTTTTCGATCTAATTTAAACAAGACTGCAAGACAAGTATTAGCTTTCGATTAAAGTAAGAATCATCGAAATCGGTACACCGAGTAAAAAGTTATGCGGTATAATATAACGTAGGTCGACGAAAAAGTAGTCACGTAAATACGCATTATTAGATATAACTCTAAAAGTACTTGTCAGATCTCAATTAAATTAAAATGGGACCACATGACACGCAACACCTTTCAATTAAAATAAAATTGATCGAAATCGGTCCACCCAGTCAAAAGTTCTGAGCTAACATACATAAAAAAAAAAAAAAACATACGTGTCGAATTGAGAACCTCCTCCTTTTTTGGAAGTCGGTTAACAAGCGTAATTATGCGATTACTGTAGTACTATTTACTAATCTGTGGTGGCATATAGACGCTTCCAACAACAGAAGCATCGTAAGTGCGGGACCGACAGCTTAACGTGCTCTCCGAGGCGCGGTGGGGAGAGACACACATGGACAGACATCCAAACAGGAAAGAAATATTTATACAAATACAACTATCCATCTACAAACCGTTTGTGTTAAGAAGCATACATACACATATACCCACACACGCCTTGTCAGTTATAAAAATATTCATAATTTTTTTGTATAATTGTAATATGTCAAAGAAATATTATGGCCGTTAATGTTTTCATAAATTTTATTCTAACATTGCAAGGAATGACATTTTTGTGACCTCATTTCAAATTATTATGATTAACGCTTTGTATAAACTGAATATAAAATTATTTTTATTATAATTGTAAAATCGTTATATTTACAAATTCTCGGAGGTACAAGATGAAGGCTTCCTTTCATCTATATCTTAATTATAACCTTACTGAATATCCATTGATGGTTAAAAAAAAACAATAACATAGAATATCTCATTTAATCTACTTAATCTTTGAACGTACTAATCAGATAATCTATGAATAGATAGGATTTTAGATACCTATTTTTCATTTGATAGATTTGACGTAATACTATAACGAAATGGAACAGAAGTACGAGTAAAAAGATGATTTGATCGTCGTTTGTAATAAATAAAATTAATGCTACTTTGTTATTGTTTTATTGAACACGCACCTTTAATTAATTATACTTTGTTTTGTGCTATAATAATTTTACGAATGATTGTCACGTTTGATTACCAAGGGTTGTTGGGGTTGAAATATTCGTTTGTTCCACTTACAGTTGCGTTATGTGATTATTTATTAAACCGTAAAATATTTCGTTATATTTATGTACTCAAGTGACATAAAATATCCTTTATATTGTAAATAAGCATTAAGTTGCTTATTTTAGGAACAGACGAGTGACGACCGTGTGTGTGTGTGTGTTGTAGATATTTTATTTATTTATTTAAATAAAATTTTGACGTTAGTTTATTACGGTTTGTTAGTGTTACCTAACATAGGTACAAAGTTGAATAATTAATTAATATTGAGTGATTGAGGACTTTAAGTAAATTTAACCGCGAAAAAGTGCATCACTATTTTAAGCTGATGAAAATACGCATAAAATTATTTATTTTAAGGTAAATTAAGATCCTCTATGTATTTTTAGGGTTTTCCGAATTTAGTCGAAAATCTTTCTTTACAAAATTTTCTAGTAGGTAATCGATATTAATTGTTATCAGGACAGTAATTTTATGTGATTGTTGGAGGAATGTTTATATTTAAATAGTTATGAACCTGTACACCGGCATCGTTGGAAAGATAACTCAACTAGGGTTACTTACTGGTACTGGAATCATCGAAACTACATTTTTTCAAAACTTTATTACACAACTATATGTAACACGTTGTGCAAATGGCGGACTTGAAACCAAACAACCTTATCTACCAGTTGAACTTAAGACATATAAGAAACTATATTTAATGGATATTGAAAACTGGAACATATTGAGATATACCTATTAGGTATATGATTTTGCGAAAAAAAAACGAAAGTAATCCCATCCAAATATTTAGATTTTGACTACAACTAAGCAAAAAGTCTAAGAAAGTTGATTATTTGTCAAATGTAAGAACTAATAGCGTAGTTTTCGAGTTGGTTTTCAACAGGTGGACAACCCTGCAAGAAACGTTAACTTCATTGAATAAGGAGTCAATTATTTGCTCTATGGCACTAATGTATTTACACTGATTTCTAAGTTTACTTATACCTTTTTTGGTCAGGACCCACCCAATTTGATAAATTCATTATCTGCTACACCTTTGTCTTTAAAGTATGAGCTCATTCGAGAATTGCATGCGAGGACTTCATCATTGCTGCATAGATTTAGAAAAAAATATTTATCATGTAATTATTTTTTCAATCATGATTACATCTTGTGTTTTCTCACTTCTCATACTGTTTATAGTTTCAATTTTTGCTACGAAAAATGTCGAAGGGTAAGTACCGATGCTTTGTGAACAATATTGACTTGGAAATTGTTTCCAATTTTATTTTTATTTTAAAAGTAGTCTTAAATATCGTTTTGTTTTTCCAGATCTCAGCCTGTATTACAGAAAACGGTAGAGAGTTTATTCACTGACAGATCTGATGTCACGTACCCTGGAACGTGTAAGGTTCTTGTGTCTTCAAAGAGACAGACAAAAATATGCAAGCGGGAACCAGGTATTTCGAGCATTCTAGTCACTGCCAAGCAACAAGCTATTGCGGCTTGTGAAGAAGCGTTTCAATACGATAGATGGAATTGTTCCTCAATCTACAATAAAAAAGCTAAGAGGAGTATATTCAAGAAAATTTACAGAGAAACGGCGTTTATATATGCGCTTGTAGCTGCGTCGATCACTCATGCCGTAGCTAGAG
The DNA here is from genome assembly GCA_905220545.2 of Melitaea athalia. Classification (NCBI taxonomy): domain Eukaryota; kingdom Metazoa; phylum Arthropoda; class Insecta; order Lepidoptera; family Nymphalidae; genus Melitaea; species Melitaea athalia. The sequence continues at coordinate 5,799,809 of HG992179.1, forward strand.
GATGCTCTTCGGGAGAGCTCGACAGGTGTTCCTGTTTAGGAAGCTTCCAAAACGAAACGCATTTAAAAGGCGGATGTGGAGACGACTTCAAATATGGTAAAAGATTTACAAAGAACTTTCTCGAGTGGAAGCAAGCCGGTAATGATCAAATTGCTGAAATATTAAAACAGGACGTGAATATTGGAATAGACGCTGTCGGTGAACAACTCAAGGAAGTTTGTAAATGTCACGGTTTCTCAGGATCGTGTACAACTAAGACCTGCTGGAAGAGATTGGGACCTTTTAATTCAGCTATGGGCTTGTTGAAGAAATACTATCACCACGCTATTAAGAAAAAGCTCGTCAACTACACAACGAAACGAGCAATAACTCCAAAAGTTAGACGAAAGATGGAGATTGATAAGAAAAAATTGGTTTATCTGCAGAGAACGCCAAATCTGTGTGTCAGTACTAAAGGACGGATTTGCAAGGACAGGCAAAACTGTGCCACCCTGTGTTGTGGACGTGGTTTCATCGTCGGGAAGAAGTCTGTCAGCTCTCGGTGTAAGTGTAAAATGGTGGATTGTTGCCTTGTTAAATGTGACACTTGTGTTGAAGAAGTAGACTTTTATACTTGCAAGTAAACGTGTGATTTTTTATAAATTCATAATGATAATTATTAATGTTTTTGCAATGAGCAGGTGATTAGCTGTGATATAAGATAGGCAAATTGTAGATAGTTTCAAATTTTCTGGAGGATACAATCTAAATTCCAGGTAGCGATAGTTTACATAACAACCGGGACCGACGCGGACGGCTGTACTGTCCGAGGCACGGTGGGGAAACCCACAAGAACAGACATTCAAACCGGAAAGAAATATTCGTACAAATACAAATACCCGTGTACAAACGTAATTATATTTATCTTGATTATGAAAAAAAAAAATTTTCGTACCTAGTAGTGTTTTCAAACCTTTAAACACCGATATATCAAAAAACCCTGTTTAAGTTTTCAATTGCAAACAAAATAATTCAAAAAACTTTTTTGGCAGTTTAGAATACTTGACTGTTTAAATGTTTTTTTTTTTAATTCAAAAAATAATTAGGGCTACCCCTCGATTCGAGTAAAATGTTTCCTGCCTTTCCCTATTTTTACAAACTTACATTACTCACGACATCTTGTGGTATACTCTTGAACTATTATGTAAAACAACCACCATGTAGGTACGTAGTGTGTAGGTACTACAAGTTACAACTGTGTGAACAGAGCCCTCTACAAAGCTAAACAAATTATTCCACGTACATATAATAGATGGCGCTGTTGAAATTGAATTTGGGTTTTCATTATGTTTAAAAATTTTCACAGATGGCATTACACACTTTATAGTTCAAAAATATTTTTAACACAGCCGCAGATTTCGTTTTCACATTATAAAATATTTTGAAGATTCTGAAGTCAATATTCATTAAGTTGAAGCCTGGATTCCTGGTATCCAGTCGAGATTAATGCGATTCTCATATTTTGCAACGCGCGAATAAAGACGCATATGCGATAAGATCGATTTAATTCGTGGCGATCGCGAAATATTATATGCGTGGAAAACATCAACGAGAAAAAAATTGTGCACATAATTTTTAGTTAAATATTTTCTATAGTGTTTGTTGTTTATTCGAAAATTATTTCTCATTTCGTTTTTAAGGAAAATATGTTTTACTGAATGTTATACCTACTTTGATTGCAGATCAATGAAATATTTATCGCCTAATACATAGGTAACAATTTTGTTACAAGTAGGTTCATACGCTAGAGGATAAAAGAATGTACCTAAGTAATTTTAATTATCATCAATTCATCATCAATACATAATTATTATAAAACAAAGTCGCTTCCCGCTGTCTGTCTGTCCGTATGTATCTTTAAAACTACGCAACGGATTTTGATGCGGTTTTTTTAAATAGATAGATTGATTCAAGAGGAAGGTTTATATGTATAATACATGCATAATATAGCAGAGAAACACTGATAATTTTAGAGGTTTCTAATGTGATGTCGTAAATAAACAAAAAATTTTTGCGGTTACATTGCAAACGCTGGCTGAAACCTACGAAATAGATCAAAATAATGTACTACAGTATTGTACACCTTAAAAAGGTCTACAAAAAAGTCCTCGACGGTATATGTCTATCTCTTAAGGATAACCCACAATAACCAATTTTTATCGTTTACTTTTTACGAGAAAGAATGGCTAAATCTTTATCGAATAAAGTACCTTAAATACATTTTACATTTAATATAGAACAATATGGCACTTTACACCATGTCATATAACTAAATATTTTCGAAGATATTACAGTTTTAAAATGCAGGGACATAGCGGTTCACCCCTCCGGCCGTTACCGCCGCAACCGCTATGTCCTGCATTAAAATATTGCAATATAAATAATATGGCAATTTGTTCATAATAATACTTATATTTTTAAGGTTTGAGTTCAAACAAGAATTGAGTAAATTTTATAATTCATTAATAAATCGCAGGGTCAAACTTTCAACGGTATATTTACTATTTAGTAGCAGCATTGCACCCGTGCGAAGCCGGGGCGGGTCGCTAGTAAATTTATACGGCTTTTGTTCTTTAAAAATCTTTATAACTAAGATATCTAAATCAAAAAGCCTTTTTTTAAACACAATGTTGCACAATCAAGAAATCACCCATACACATAATTATGTAAGCATACTCACAATCAGACGCACTCATGCACGCTCGCATTCACGTACGCTCGCATGCATGCATACACGCAAGTATGCAAGAAAGAATGCATGCAAACATAAATATAAAAATACGTGCATATGTATGTATATTATATATATATCTGCTTGAATACAGACGGGAACATGTCATTTTCTGTAAAAAATATTACAAGTAAAAACGACATGACGATATCGATAGCATTTCGACGTAAATAGGTATGCTTAAATAGTGTCAGATAGGGAAATAATTATGTTTGCTTGTAAACAAAAAAAAAAAGACTTCAATATTATATCGACAAGTATGTACGACAATAATAGGTAGCGTATAAAACAATCAATGAAATACGCATTATATGGGTAAGTTTAAAAGTAGGTAGTTGTCAGATCTCGATCAAATTTAATTTGGGATTCGTTACAAAAAAAGAATATGATTATGAGAACACACATAAAAATGACGACCGCTTTGGTGTACCTAATGGTGCGTGTGCCGTGTCGGCAGCGTCTAAACACCGACGGTCGCGGGCTCGATTACCGCTCGGAATGGATATTTACTTGTGTTTATAAAAATATTTATTTCCGGTCTGGTTGTTAGTTCTTGTGGGTCTTCCCACCGTACCTCGGAGAGCACGTTAAGCTGTCGGTCCCGGTTAATATTATCATGTACACCTGATAACGTGACTCATAGTAGGGAATATATCTGCCAATCCGCATTGAAACAGCGTGGTGAATTAAGCTCTCATCCTTCTCCTACATGGGGAAAGAGGCCTATGCCCAGCAGTGGGATATTACAGGCTGAAGCGTTGCGACACATAAAAAATTCGGTTGATTTGAAAAGCCCCACCTTCTATTAAGTCGGTTAAAATCAATACAACATTAGGTAAATAGTGGTCATATTTAACACTAGAGATGCTTTATCATTTAGTGGAAATACTCTAAATCACACTTACAAAACAAAAACAGCTGGCTATATTATGCTAATAACTTAAATATGACTAACATTATATCAAATGAATAGCTCGCTTTTGTGTTACTTACCTTAATAAAGACTATTATAATTATGACGCCTATAATATTGACCCATAAAGCATAATGGCTGACCACAAAATTGCGGTTTGTTTTCGATACCAACGTACATAATTACGATTGCGTTATTAATCTAAAAAAAAAAGAAGTTTATAAAGCGGCAGTGTCGAGATTTATTTATTTATTGACCTCAGAGAGGTGAGGTATTAATAGTTTGACTCCGAAATACTTCGAGTTCGAGTCCCCAATGAGAATAATTGGTGAGAAAAAAAAAATGTTATTTTTTTTTTGTTAACGTGAATTTCTTCTGTAATATTTTGTGTCTACTCGAAAACAATTTTTTTACTTTCTTTTACAGATTCTTTATTTTTTTTTTTTCAAATAGTTCTAATACATTTAGTATTTAATACTTGCGATTTAGATGAGTACCTTAAGATGAGTACTTCCAAACATAATTATGTCTTTCAAATCTCTTCGTTTTAATAAGAAAACAATCTAGACTTAAATCGAAAAAAGAACGAGTAACCTCGATCGAGTTCTTGTAGTAGCGCTATCGGTTACTGGGACAATGCCAATAAAAATCATGTTAGGTCGAACAATTACAGACCATTAAACAACAACGCCTTTATAGCTTAATGTAATACAAAACCGTGGTAAAAAACGAAGAAATATTTTTATTAACAATTTATTTTTATTTAACATTTTTCCGTCCAATCAATTCGTATTTGGAACGATATCTATGTTTTTAATTTTAAACTAACTCGTAAAAAACGTGACTCCAACGCTGATGGTTATTATAATTATGTTCATTTCTTGTTTTGACATGAATGCGTTAATATAGAGAAATACCGTTTATAGTTTCAAGAATAAAGATCCTGGAAACCGTAGTCTCTTTAACTTTAGTCTTCTTCAATTTTTAATTGCCTCTTATGTCCATATTAATCTGAATTCCGTGAATTTCACGGCAGTTTTGGGGTGCTAATTAATGTAAAAATATATATTTTACCCTTTTTTAATTTCAGTTGATTTTGACATATTTCTTGATACCTACTCTTCGTGCAGTTGACTAGTTCAATTGCCAGAAGTTCATAACTATTAATGAAACATAAATACATACATATAATCACGCCTCTTTCCCGTAGGGGTAGGCAGAGACCACTTCTTTCCACTTGCTACGATCCTTACATACTTGTTTCGCTTCGTCCACTTTCATTATTCCTTTCATACATGCTCTTCGGTTTAGGGTATCTACTCTTGACCTTGCCTTTTTTCAAGACGTCACCGATTTGGTCTTGAAATGTCCGCCTAGGTCTACCCCTTCCAACACTCCCATTCACACTCGCCTTATACACTTTTTTCGTCAATCGCTCTTCATTCATTCTCTCAACATGGCCAAACCATCTCAGCATACCCTTCTCAATTTTTGTCCCTACATCTTCTTTCAGACCACAACGTTTCTGTATCTCACTATTTCTAATCCTGTCACTCAGTTTAACTCCTATCATACTTCTTAACGCTCTCATCTCAACTGCATTTATTCTGCTTTCATGTTTCTTCTGCCATACCCAACTTTCACTTCCATACATGAGTGTCGGAACCAACACCCCTCTATGCACAGCCAAACGAGCCTTATTAGACACCTTCCGGCTGCTCATAAAGGAGTGCAAAGCTCCATTCACCATGTTTCCTGCATTCACTCTTCTTTCAATATCACTCTCACACTTTCCATCTCTTGTAAACTTTGAACCCAGACACACAAACTCATTCACCTGTTCAATTTGTTCGTCTCCAATCACGATATTGCAGTCTGTCACTGCCTCATCTCTTTCAAACACCATCACTTTCGTCTTCTCTACATTCATCTTCATTCCCTTTCTAACAAAAGGGAATGAAGATGAATGTAAGAATAAAATAAATATAATAAAAATTTCTAACTTTCTATTAATGAAAACTGATGGTAATTTAAAATAACTAATGGATTTTGATTGATAAAAATGTAATGACCAATTTTATCGACCCCTGATTAAGAGAGACGTTTTCTGTTTAACCCATACCGGCTTTACAGCTGCTATCCTCCTTTTGATAGTATGGATATTAACATTAATATGAGTTTACAATATTATTTTGCAATAACAATTCCTGCTAAGTAGAGTCTACCGATGGGTTTCCTACATTATAGATTTACTTATTTAAACAGTAGGTATATTTGCTCTAGCTTCAGCTGGACTGAGCTACAGTGGTATCAGAGGATCATTACCGTTTCACGTCCGACTAACTACAGGTATTAATAAAAAATGCACTAAATATGTAGTAGTTCTATGATTTGCAAAAGGATAAAAGTCTCGTCATTTTACGGTTATCCATGTTTAGTCTGACAGTACCACAGGACAGTACCTCTTTCCTATCTCAACAAGCTTCAGTCAGTTTTGGGTTTGCAAAGATATTCAAAAGCTTAAAAACTATCCCCATTTTTTTTTGTATTCAACTAATTCATGCTTTGAAAGACTTTCAATTAGAAGCATAGAAAATGAAGTATAAAAAGTAAAGCCTGTTAGGCTTATTAATAAGTTACATTATGTATTGTCTCAAATATTCTGTAACCTAAAACAAAGCGAGTAGTGTATTTTTAATATTATCTCATCTTAACTTATAATTGTTTTTTTTCAATCTTTTGTAAATATATTTCTATTTCTACAAAAAACTAAAATTTTTAACTTTTGTGACTCCCTGGTGTGCTATTCTGCTTTTTATCGTATTAATCCTTAATCAATAGCATTTAGTGTATATGTTTTAGTAGAAAAAATTATTATAAACTTTAAAAGTGAATTCTTAAAAAAGTGAGAAATAAAACGAACAATTATAATATCTCCACAACTTTTATATTCTGTAATAAAGAAAACGTACTAAAGTGAAAAATTGTATATACCTACAAGTAAAAATATTTTATTTCCACAAATGACAGAGGTTTCATAATTATGTAGGAAAAAGTTGTATTTATTTATTTAAAGTACCATTCAATACATAATTTAGATTTCAATATTAAAGAAGCGTTATACAGATTAAAAAGTAAAGTAAGAAATAAAAACTCTTATATGCAATCACGATATTTCTAGTGGCTAAAACAATTAAATAAACATTATCTTAATACGAATATCGAGCGGAAATCAAACGTCAGGAAAGATTATTAATGTACCTTTAAACCGATGAAGTTGTCGATACGTATAAAGATATCTTTTTGTTTTGTCCGTCTGTCTGCTGAGGAGCGCGGAGCTAATTAATTATGTTAAATAATACGATATTATGCATATCGCATCATACGGATCGATTCACGTTGAATTTAAAACGATGCTGTTTTATTTTAGATTAAGTTTATTGGAAAAAGTTGTGAGAATTTGTGTCAAGAAATCACTACATAGTATAAAACAAAGTCGCTTTCTCTGTCCCTATGTCCCTACGTCCCTATGTATGCTTAGATCTTTAAAACTACGCAACGGATTTTGATGGAGTTTTTTTTAATAGCTAGAGTGATTCTTGAGAAAGGTTTGTGTATATAATTTAGTATACTTTTATGTAAATTGGCAGAATTACGGCGATAAATGTTAAAGAAGTCGTAAAAAATCGCGCCAACTGGGAGCTTTCCACGCAAACGCCGCGTAAACTAGCAAAGATACAGTTTAGTCATGTACTAGCGAATTCAAAATCTATAAAAATTCTACAAAAAGTCCGCGAGAGCATATCTCTATCTCTTACGGTTGACTTACAATAACCACGTTTATGTTCAAATTTTTAATTAAAAACATTACGTTATTTTCATAGCTATTTTCTTTAGTTCAGTATTAATCCTTATCCATATAAATATGTTAGTTAGCTTAGACATTTAATGCAGATTAAAATTGCCCTTCACACTATATCAATCAGATGAATAGTTTTTGAGATATCGTCGTTAGAAGCAATTAGCAGCGAAACATTTAAAGTTCCTAAAGCGCCTACTATGCTATGCCTACTGCGCGCCGCGCGGCGAGTCCATCCCCTCTGCCCCGCATGACACATCGCTCGACCACCAGTACATGTTTATCTTTATACATAGTATAAAATTAAGTCACTTCCCGCTGTCTGTATGTTTAATTGTTTAGATCTCTAAAACTACGCAACGAATTTTGATGCGGTTTTTTTTAAATATATAGAGTAATTCAAGAAGAAAGTTTATACCTATGTATAATACATGCATAACATGGTAGAAAAACACTGATAATTTTAGACTAGAGGTTTCTAACGTATCTTTTATTGTCGATAGTATTTAGTATCATCATTGCACCCGTGCGAAGCCGGGGCGGGTCGCTAGTAAGTATATATTATGTAGATACTACTTAGTCCAGTCATTTTCAAAGAGTTAAATCTTTGGTCATTTTTCGTTTTATCTGCGGAAAAATTCCTATTCCTTTCTCGGCACTCTACTCCGAAAACGGCTAATTTTACAGAAAAATGAAAGAAGCATTTTTTGTAGATAATTTTTATAATGACCTGTATCGACCTCCGAGCAATAGGTCGCCTCACTAGGAATTATTCCGCAGATTGGGGTTTAAAATGCCTAAAATGACTGGACTAGCTATAAATTTTTATGTTTCCAGAATAAAGGTGGGTACCACTATAGACAAAAGGGTGTTTAATTTAAAAGAAGGCTTAGAATTTAACGTTCGCTTCGTTGTTCCACAGTAAGTTGACGAACATACATAAATATAAATATCTATATTTTCTTTAATTGGTATTTTTTATTCCATTGAAACGGTTGTCAATGTCTGGTCTAGATTTAAAAGTCCTACTACAGGTTAAATCAGATGTGTAAAGTTCCGTACAAATTTAGAGCTAGAAATATAATTTTAACAAGTTTAATATAGAAAATTCATACTTTTAGATATAATAAGTTAAAAAAAACTCAATTTTTGTTCCAATTTTCATGAATATTTTATTAAAAAAATAAATTAAAAGTAAAAAACCTTTTTAAAAAACAAGCTTTTATTTGAATGCACTAAAACGAAAATAAATAAATTTTTACCTTAAAACTTTTACTATCTACTTATAAAGTCATTACACATAATCTATATGATAGAAAAGCTTGTCGCGAGATAGTACTCGTATTTCCTTAGTTTGAAAATTTTAATAGTTAAAATCAATCACATCAATTTATTCAAATTACTTGTTTACAAGCAAATCTTGCGACAAGCTTTTATATCATATAGATTATGTGTAATGACTTTATAAGTAGATAGTAAAAGTTTTAAGGTAAAAATTTATTTTTTTTCGTTTTAGTGCATTCAAATAAAAGCTTGTTTTTTAAAAAGGTTTTTTACTTTTAATTTATTTTTGACTTTTTAGTCGGTTATCACGTCACTTTATTCGAATTACTCTTAGCAAGCCCTTTCATTTGATACCCATATTGTAGAAGTGCACTAAAAATAACTAGTCCACACTCTTGGATATGTCGCCATATTGGATTTAGAATGACGTAACAAAGGTAACCATGCATTGGCATCCAAATTGAACCTATATACAAAATTTCAGCTCAATTGGTTGAAGATATCTGCTTCAAAATTGAGTTGCAAGATTTCACCTGAACAAACATACATACATACAAACCATGCATTGTCATCCAAATTGAACCTGTATACAAAGTTTCAGCTCAATTGCTTGAAGATATTTGCTTCAAAATTGAGTTGCAAGATTTCACCCGAACAAACATACATACATACAAACCATGCATTGTCATCCAAATTGAACCTGTATACAAAGTTTCAGCTCAATTGCTTGAAGATATTTGCTTCAAAATTGAGTTGCAAGATTTCACCCGAACAAACATACATACATACATAAATACATATAAATCATGCATTGTCATCTAAATTGAACCTGTATACAAAATTTCAGCTCAATCGGTTGAAGATATCTGCTTCAAAATTGAGTTGCAAGATTTCACCCGAACAAACATTCATTAAATTTACATACATACATACTAGTGATGTGCCGGATCGTCAAAAATGTAGATCCGCGGATACGGATCCGGATACGGATATTTCGTGTCAAGATCCGCGGATACGGATACGGATACGGATCTTTATTTACTCACTCAATCGGTGTCGGTTCGTGACCTTGAAACGATAATTGACGTCACGCCCGCCGCAACGTTGGGCAGGACAGTATTCGACTTGCATTTAGGGTTGCCAGATAGTCGGGATTTGGCGGGATTCTTCCGAATTTTTGTATACCCTACCAACTTCCGACAAACTATAAAATTCACTTCCCAAAACAACTTCATTTTAGAAAACAATAATTTTAAGTTCCGAATTTTCGTCAACATATAACAGACGCTCCTTCAGTATTGGCATTGGAGAATGATGGATGTACTGTCCTCGACATAGATGCTGTAATGAGAAAGCTACTGAGCCAGCTCATAAGCCGAATACAAGATAAATTCTATGGCAGTAATCCATATATCAGATGCTGAAAACTTTTTATGAAGAAAGATCATATTATTGTTAGTATTTATTGACGTAAACTTTTCTATTGGAAGATATAGCAGTAATGTTAAATATTGTTGTTTTTAATGTATTTACTTAATTTTTATTTTGTTTCTCCCGACCAAAGTTCCGAAATCCCGAAAAATAGTTTTTTTCTCTCGACAATAGGGTCATTCAATCTGGCAACCCTACATGCATTGCGCGCGTATTACTTTTGTTTAGCAACTAAGTCCAGGAAACGTCGAGAATCTAAAAAACTTAATAAAACGCGATAAAATCCAAAAAAGTTGTTTCAATATAAAAGTTTTTTGTTTTTCATTTTCATACATTTATAAGAAAATAAACTTTTTATGTGTAATAATGATCTCATAATTAAGATAGTTGATTTAGTATCTTTGAGTTAGGTATATACAATTAATATGGTTACTTACTAGAATATAGGTTTGCATTTAAAGGTGTCAAAGTACTTAATCACATAATGTAAGTTATTATGCAGCATTTCATCCTACCAATTGAATTTGAAAATAATAAAAGATCCGTAAAAGATCCGCGAGAAAAGTGGCGGATACGGATACGGATACGGATCTCATTTTTCACGCGGATATCCGCGGATACGGATACGGATACGGATATCCGGAACATCACTAATACATACATACATACATTGCAAGTTAAATAAAAGCTTGTAAAAAATAATGTGTGTTATTTATTTATCTTTAATACACAATTTATTTTCAACTGCAAATTGTGCTATATAGATGCATTGTAGCCTCTATAACAACCTTCAAATGTGAAGAAGATTGTTAGGAAACTGGTGGGTGGTCTTCTATATTGGAACAAGACTGGAGATTAATGCGGCTTGCTGCTTTCCTGGAAGTTGATAGATTATTGTGAATTTCACCCGAAAAATTTACGTCTCAGTCATATTTCCTTGTGAAAAAAGTATTAGTAATGTCTATGTTACAGTTTTTAAGATTTTTATTATGTGTAGTACCTATATATTTTCAACCTTAAGTTAAATTGTTTGAGCTGTATTTTGACGCGTGTATATGACGTTTCATTTGTCTCAAAGTTCTGTTTGATAATAAGTAATCATAATTCCATAGATGTGTAATTTTGATAATTTAGGCGATGTTTGCGAAGTATGATGTTAATAATTTTTATTAATCGACGAGAATTATCTAGAGGATAATTTTATCCTCAATTACAGTGTGTAAATTAGCAGTACATAGGGGTTTAATAAGCATAAAACATATACACACTTATAAAGTAGCTACATACCTATATAAAAATATTTATATACATTGCGAGGTTTAATTTATTGACCTTAATGTCTAAATTTTCGTGGATTTGTTATTTACATAATTTAATTTCTTAAGTCAAAGAGTGCTTGTACAATGTACGTCTTACTGAATAGTAGGTACTCTTTTATGAGCATTTTCAAATCTACTTTAAAATGTTTAAATGAAATGCATTAACGAAACTTAATTATCTTTATACTTGTTTTAATAATGTACACAAATAAAAAAACAAAATTTAAAACATGTGTCGTAAAAAAAAATTTAAAGAAAACTTTAAGACATTAAAGATTTACTTACTGTAAATTTTTTAAAGCGGCAATATAACAATCCAAACCAAATTTTGCGCATTTCTTTTGAACCTCATCTGTTTTTACTATTGTAATCCATTGTTTTGTTGTTACACTACTTTCCGAAGGTGGATTGTTTTGCTCGTAAAATATTTAAAAAAACGGATAAATAAATGGGCTTTACTTGCCTGTTATAAAGTTAAAAGGTTTAAGTATTGTCTACATTTTTAAAAACAAAAAAAAAATGTATTCAAAACATAGATCATGTTACATCATGTTTGGTATACTTAACTATTTTTTCGATTGAACTTTAAAAAAGTCAAAGCCGTCTGAAATATAACGGATACCATGTTGCAATTGCAATAGTCAGTGTCCAACTGAAAATTTGCAGTATGAAAAGCACCGTTCTTTACAAACTTCTCCTTAATAATCGACTAGAAGCAACCAGTTTAACAACATAATCAAATTATTTTGCTAAAGACATACATACATATAATGATATTCTATGTACTGGGTGATCTCGTCGTAAGGTACAGAAACTCTAATAAGACAAACAGGAGTACCTACTAACAAATTTTAAACTTATTACATTAATTAGTAATACAATAGCATTTCTAATCTTTTGGTGAGAGTCAAACAAAAACAAAATTTACTTATTTAAAAACCTTAAACTTTACTCTTTGTTAGAAAGCAATTGAATTTAAGGACACTTTCTTAAGTACCTATTAAAATGAACACCTAAACGCAACTGATTTTAAATGGACATTCTTAAGTAGATAAAAAATAATACTTAAAAGATTAAAGAAACTGTCACCCCATAGCAGGGATTACAAAATGCAGGGATTCGCTTTCAAGTATTTATATATACAATGAGTTCGCACTTGAGATCACTTGTATAGGCAATTAGGGATTAATAGTCATTGCAAATTCTTCGGTAGTCCAATTTTTGAGATTAGAGAACCGTTGAGTCGGAAAATATACATCTTTTCATGTTATTTAAACCGCCGAGAAGGGTTAGAAACTAATCATACGTAAATTAGAAAGATTCTTTTATGATAATAAGAATTCGGGTAATTTTTTTTAAATAACTGTCGGTAATGGTCAATTTATAACTGGTAAGAACTCGAAGTGAACAAAACGGCACTTGACATTAGGATGGGTACGAAAACAATGTAACTAACTCTATCTACATTCTATGAATCTTACAACATAAGTATACGTGTTTCTTGCGTAAAAGTTTTTGACGTGACAACGTCTAATACATCGATGGACGCCGGCGGCATGCGCGAAAAAGGATGACTCATTGTCACGTCACGCTCATTGTCACGTTACGCTCATTGTCCAGTTACGCTCATTGTCCCGTTACGCTAATCTGTAATATTGTACCGCCATTGTAGGCACCGCATCTATCACTCTTCCACTCGATTGACCTATGCGTCCGAAGAGATGTTTTGTTATGACGTTGCCACGTTAAACCATCGTCCGTAAACCAACTTTTTACTCCAGATCGAAGATATATACTTCAATTTACCTCTTTACATCTATGAACACATTGTGAAAAATAATAAAAAAAAAGCATTGTGACAATAACGTGCAAAGAGAAAATTATTTAAAGCTTAGTTGTCGATTTCTTAAGTCATTAAAAAGTTGTAAAAAAACCGTAACTAATTCATTTAATAACTAAACCCTTAAAAAATTAAATAAACTCAACAAACTTAGAAAAATGTTAAAGAATTTGAATATACAACAACAAACAACAAATAAATAAATAAAAAAACCAGCCAACCGGGACTCGCGCACGAAGGGTTCCGTACCATTATCTATAAAAACGGCAAAAAAACCATTGTATAGGAGCCCCCTTAAAGATTTGTTTAATTTTAATTTAATGTGAATATATTATAACTAAATATTGTGTGAATATTTCAAGCGTCTACCTGTTGCCGTTATCAATAACGAGCAAAAAAAATCACGTTTGTTGTATGGGTTAACCCCTTAAATATTTATTTTATTCTGTTTTTAGCAGGTATTTGTTGTGTTAGAGGTAACAGAAATACATCATCAGCATCAGACACAGCCTGGTGACAGACGGACAGACGGACGGACAGCTGAGCCTTAGTAATAGGGTCCCTATTTACCCTTTGGGTACGGAACACCAAAAAGAATACAAACAACAAAGTGATACCTCAACACGGACTGGGTGTATTACAAAAGAGATTTTATCATCCCCCGCCGAAGCGAATACCAATTATCCGTGTAAGTTCTTAAGTTAAGTCTTTACACTGCCTAATGCGCATTTACCTGCCTCTTGAATGGACATGTCGATCTAATCTCATCACAATGGTGTTAGTACCGAATAAATGCAAGTTTGTTTGTTTGTGACATAATACACAGTTATAATACTTGTTCCGTGGTGCGTGTGATTGCACACCGACGTTTTATTTGTAAGGTAATGTTTTTTAACATTTCAAGAAGAAGCGGCACGGCGGCGCCGAGATTGTAATTGTCTTATTTTATTAGTGTAATTGGTTAGAGGGATCACGGCTATCTTTTAATTAAAAATTATGGTTATTCGGACGAGTACTGACTGCTTGTTATTGTAACTAACATTAACTGAGTATTGTTGTTTTAATGCAAACAAGAGGGATTTTTAAAAGGAGATCTTTGAAAATTCAACAACCCTAGATCTGATTCGAACTAAAAAGCTATACCCTGTCGTTTCAATACTATACAAAACTGCCTAAGAATTTTTGTATAATCAAGGTTATTCGTGAATTTAAGCGTAATAAGTTTTTTACTTTGTAGTACATTTATTGTCATTTCAGTATTAATTCAGGGTTTGGTTTTACATATTTTTATAAACCTGTTTGTTGCTAAATAAATAAATAAAACATACTAATATTATCATTAGTAAATTTTCATTAGAAAGATTTGTTTTATTGCCACTAACGCATCTAGTTTACATGTTTCAGCTTGTCACATCCATCTGATGTTCATGGGCCTCTTTCACCATTTAGGAGAAGGCCCAAGCTTAATCCACCACGCTGCTCCACTGCGGGTGGACGGATATACATGTATTCCTTACTATGTGTACCGATCGCTATAAGGTGTCTATGATAATAACTGGAACCGGCTGCTCAACATGCTCTGCGAGGCACGATGGGGAAACCCACAAAGACAGACAACCAGACCGGTAAGAAATATTTGTATAAACACAAATATCCATTCCGAGCAGAAATCGAACCTGCAATCGCTGGTGTGTGAGCGTGATTCACGTACCACTACACCAGAGCGATTTCATAATCATTATTAAGCTCAAGCTAATAAATGTTACATACAAATATTTATAGCTATATAAATAAAAACTTCTTTTATTAATTATGCAACTTTGTCCGCCTCTCTTGCCTCTAAATGTGTTAATTCAAATCTATTAAGGTATAACCAACATGACTATTACTTATGACTTAATAAAGATATATCAAAATATGCTCACGAAGGTATAATTAGTTAATTAAGAGGCGCGGTTGAGGCGTCAGTGATCGGGCATAGCTGTATGGATGGAATTATAATTTTAATCCGATATTAATATAAGTGCAAGTCACTTTGATTCTAACACATATCTACGTGTATTTTGTATTTTTTCTTAGAGATCTAAAGAAATTATAGAAAGTTCTTGGAGTTTACTCCTTAGGAAACGGCATAAGATGCACTGTATGGAAAAATTATGGGGAGCAGTGTTGCCAACCCGAAGAAACTGAAAAACAGCAGCTCACCAGTAAAAAAACAGGAGAAAACAGTAGGGAAAGTAAAAATAAAACAACACTTAACTTTTATTGGTTATCAGGGCTCACATACATTGTTATATTTTAATATTGATCACAACATAATAAAAAAAACAAAAATCAAAGTAAAATTATTTTCCACTTTCATCCTCAATTACGTCATCTTCAGTATTTTCACTGATTTCATTTCAATTCATTTTCCTTCTTAAAATCATACATATTGTTGTTAAATTTCTTTATGTGCTTTTTGTGGCTTCAAATGAGTAGCAATCGGTATTCGGTTATTTCGGATTTAGTGCGTAAGGCTCTTTTAATACTTTTATAGTTGTGTATTATTATATAGTGGTTATAAATCATATATCAATAAGTGACACTGGACGGTAATTGAAAAACAGTAAAAATTAGGAATGAAACAGAAAACAGGGGCATCAATGGAAAAACAGCAAATCTACTGTTAAAACAGTAGGGTTGGTAGCACTGATGGGGAGTAAAATCATGTGATACAACGCTGAGCAGTGACGCTGATAGTGACGCTATACATCGCTTTTAGCTGTTTATGTGCGATGTAAGTATAACAGTCAGGGCCGGATTTAGAAGTATAGAGGCTTCGGGGAAATAAAGGAGTGGAAGCCCCTTGGCCCCAAATTATTTTCCAAATCGCTTCAGCCTGTAATATCCCACAGCTGGGCGTTGGCCTCTTTTCCCATGTAGGAGAAGGATATGAGCTTAATCCACCACGATGCTCCAATGCGGGTTGGCGGATATTCCCTACTATGAGTAACAATTGCTATCAGGAGTATATGATATCAACCGGGACCGACGGCTTAATGTGCTCTCCGAGGCACGGTGGGGAGATCCACAAGGACTGCACAAACACCCAGACCACCCAAACATCTGTATGGCCAATACAAATGTTTGTCATGAGCGGGGATCGAACCCGCAATCGCCAGTGCTGCGACCATTGCGCTAACTCGGTGCCAAAATATTTGTTTTTCAAAATATATTGATAATGCACTACCATTACGATAAAAAATATTTTCTTTACTTGATTCCTTCTTTACCTATCTCTGCCAACTTACCTGTTACAAGTATTAAATAAAATTAACCTTACCTTCGAAACCTTACTAGGATTACTTACAATATTAAAGATGTTCTTTGTTTGTTTATTTGTTTGAGTGCGTTTATCGGAGGATTTGCTCAAGTCCCATTTAAAAGAAAAGATTTTTGCATTTAAAAGACGGACTACCGAGAAAGGCTAAGCGTGCCTTTTGAAATTATACAACAATAACATGAAACCAATGAAACAACTATTAAATTTACTTAATAGTATGAAGTTGTTAGGGATCTGTAAGTTAACGTAAATTTCCATTGTTTGAAATGAATACTGTTTCGAGTACCTATTAATGAAATTACATACACGAGATCCTATCCAATAGTCCCAGAGATGATATTTGACATAAAGGAAATTCTTGACAACCAAACAAAATACCTGAATAATAACATAAACTACTCAATAAGTATTTACGTATATACTTTAATATTTAGCAAAAAAATTATAGTGGGATTGCTCTACCGACTTATTGTTTTACCAACCGCTCTGGTATAGTAGGTAGTGAGTGCAACATATACTCGACTTAACACCGGCGGTTTGGGTGTTCAATTCCTGCTTGGATGGATATTTGTATTTGTACAAATATTTATTTCTAGTTTGGATGAGGGACCTTGTGGGTCTCCCCATCGTGCCTCAGAAGGCACGTCAAGTTGGTTGGTTGTTAGCATACCTATACTATTTTCTTTACTCATAGTAGAGAATATATCCACCAACACACAGTGGAGCTGAGTGGCGAAAAAATCTCCAATAATTCTCCTACATGGAGAAAGATGTCTATGGCCACCAGTGGGATTTTAAATGCTGAATCGTTAAAAAAAGTAGTAGAATCGCAGTAAGTATTGTTCATATTCTACCTTTATGAAGATAGGATATAGGAGTAGGTAGTTATTTTTATTTTTTTTATATCACTAAGTCGGCAAATAAGCGTACGGCTCACCTGATGGTAAGAAATTACTGTAGCCTATAGACGCCTGCAATACCAGAAGTATCGCAAGCGCGTTGCCGACCCTACCCCTACTTCCCCCCAGGAGCTTATGGAGCAGGAGAGTTATTTCGTAGTTGGTAATATTTACAGTGACAAAATTAAATTAAAAAATCTTCATAAAAAAAAACCTAATACATACAACCCTACAGTGTCCCTTTCCACACATCAAGTGACGTCAGGCTATACCTACCTTTACGTTGTCAGTGTAACTCTTCAATTATGTATGACACCGTTAATGTATTATTTAACACGTTACCAGCTTTCGACACATTTCTCAGCAGGCATCCTGTAGAGTCCTTCCTTACTTTCAAGATTTGGTCCAAGTAATAAGTTATAATTTAAATATGAGTGAGAAGATTTTTTAAAGAAAAAAAAAATAGTTATTAATAAATCTGGGCCATTAGAATGTATATCGTTTTTATACAATATAGTCTTATCTCGGCATAGAATTTTTTTATCAAAATAATTATGATGAATAAAGAAATCCGATTTTTTAGACATTTTAACCGTCTTCCAAAATAGGATGAGGTTCTCATTTCAATTGTTTTTTTAATGTATGTTGCCTCAGAATATTTGACTGGGTGGACCGATGTTGATAATTTTAGTTTTTTTCAAAAGGTGTCTTGCGTTATGTGGTCCATTTAATTGAGATCTAACATGTATTTTTCGCTGTGTGGTTACGGCAATAAAGAATATAGCTACCCCCTCTCTTTCCATGGGTGTCGTAAGAGGCGACTAAGGGATAACAAAGTTCTATTACCACCTTGAAACTTATAAAGCCATCCAATAGCGGGATATTTTTTAAATAGTAACTGTGGAGTTATTTGCCGGTTCTTCTCTGAAATATCTACATTCTAAACCGGTGGTAGCTTTGCTTTTAAAAATAACTTAAATTTTAATTTAAAAAAAGGTTAATTCAAAGTCAATTTTGATTTTGATTTAATTTATGTTTTTAAATAAATTGTCAGTTCAGCCTATTGCAGTCCATTGCTGGACATAGGCCTCCCCAAGTTCGCGCCAGACATCCCGGTTTTCCGCAATCCTCATCCAGCCTACACCGGCAATCTTACGAAGATCGTCGGTCCAACGGGCCGGAGGACGTCCCACACTGCGTTTGCCAAGACGCGGTCTCCACTCCAGGACACGTCTGCTCCAACGGCCATCGGTCCTGCGACACAGATGACCAGCCCACTGCCACTTCAACTTGCTAATTCTGTGGGCTATGTCAGTTACTTTCGTTCTCTCGCGGATAGTCTCGTTTCTAACTCTATCTTTGAGAGAAACCCCAAGCATAGCCCGTTCTATTGCGCGCTGAGCGACTTTAAACTTGTGGACCAGTCCCTTCGTCAGTGTCCATGTCTCGGCTCCGTATGTCAACACAGGCAGGACGCATTACTCGAAAACTTTTGTCTTTAAGGATTGCGGAATCTTCGAAGTGAAGACTCGACGAAGCCTGCCAAACGCCGCCCAGCCCAACCGAATCCTCCTATCGGCTTCCTTCTCGAAGTTGTTTCAGCCCAGTTGAATGGTGTGGCCAAGGTAGACATAATCCTGAACAACCTCGAGAAGGATACCATCAACCGATACCGGTCTCGGTATGACTTGGTTGTTAAACATAACTTTCGTCTTGTCCAAGTTCATACCGAGAGCGACTCGTCGGGAGGACTCGTTTAGGCCGGTCAGCATTTGGCCTAGCTCATCCAACGTCTCCGCAAAGATGACGATATCGTCGGCAAAACGAAGGTGAGAGATGTATTCGCCGTTGACGTTGATGCCTCGTTCCCCCCAATCCAAGGTGTTAAAAACATCCTCCACTTTAATTTTACTTTTTGACTTTAGATAAATTGCTTAGCTTATAACACAATGGTACCTAATACGCGTTATAGTAAAATGGTAAACAATTAGGAGTTGCTAATAGATCTACTGTTTCATTCTATTTGATGCCAGCATAATCGAATCACATAATCTCATCATAACAGAAAATAAAAATTAAGATGTTAAATATAATTTTTTTAACGATTATTTTCTCCAAATAATCTTTTATATAAAATGGGCATGACGAAAGATTTAGAAAACCTCTTCCGTAATGTGGGTACACATTTACTATTTACGAAAATACCTATATTTCGGTAATAAACTTAAGTTTAAGGAAGTTTAAAACTATTTTTCTAATATGTTTTCAACGAGTGATACAAAACGGCTGCAGGTGTCATGGCGTCGTCTCTGACGTCACGGTACAGTAGTTCGTTCCACCTAAGACCCACAAGTGCCCACAACGCCATCGACCACGACCGCTGAAAACAGCTCAGTGGTCTATACACCGTCCAATAGTTTATTATCTTTTTGAATGCTCACGCCTATAAATTACAGGCTATTTTTCAACCATTTTCAACTTGTCGACTAGACTACTGAGCGGTTTTCAGCGGTCGTGGTCGATAGCGTTGTGGGCGTTATGTGGAACGCTTATTATAGCGTGACGTCATGCGCTGTAATTTGTGTTTCAATCAAAATGGCCGATTGCAGTATTTTAATGTTTTATTTTGTTGAAAATCACAATAATCTTATTATTTTACATAAAACTAAACAAGTATTTTGAATTTTTTTAATATGAGTGTTCCCCTAAAATGATTAAATTGACGATTTTTTGATAATGTCGTCATGCCCATTCTCTTGTCACAATGTTAGTTATAATACTCCTCCGAAACGGCTCGACAGATTTTTATGAAATTTTGTGTACATATCGGGTAGGTCTGAAAATTTCCCAACATTTATTTTTCATACCCCTAAGTTATAAGGGGGGATTATGGGGGTTAATAACATATATGGCAAAACAACGTTTGCGGGGCCAACTAGTTTATAATAAAATATATACATACAGTTAAAGAGATGCTCATAGCATATTGCAGAGATATAAACCAACAAATTGATTTTCTTGCAATTACAGGGTCACTACATAGGCTAAAGCTGCATATAACTCTTAGCATCTTTTAACTTGTACCAATCGTTTGGTGGATATTTATTCACATCTCAAGTAGATTGACAGTCGAACGGGTCTGAGGAGTCACTGTTTCGTCAATCAAGTCACGGATATCACTTGTGTGGAACGAAGCTGGTTTTAGAATGTGACTAATTTGCAGAGAGCAAAGATGGATGACTTAGTTAGTACTCTTGCAAAGTGAAGTACTTAAAAACGCAAAGTAGGTACTTCAATCTTTTCAATATAAGCTTTTATTTGCAACGTTGTTTTTAATCAAATTAAAAATGAAAATCAAGACTCTAAGCACACTCTCTAGGTACTACATGATAATTATATCATAGTGTGGTAATGAAACAATCAATGATAAAAATGAACGTCATTTCAAATCTCGATTATTTATTTAAATATTAATAAAAGAACGAAAATTAAAAATAAAAAGTATTGTCCCACGGTCAATGAACTTACGAGCACGAATAAAAATATAACATTTATCAAAATATCTAGCATATACTAGACCTTTAATTAGTACTTACATTCGCCGATGATAAGTATTTAATTAATAAAAGCTTAACTAGAGTTTAAATTGCGTGCGAAATAAAACACCTGACCATTGCATTGATTAAAATCTCTTCCGAGTGCACTGTTTGTATAAAGGTTAATTTATTTTTGTTTTTAAGATCTGAAATAACATAAGTATTAATTTTTTTTCAATTTATTGGCCAATACATAACAAATACATTATAATTTGCAATTTAAGTACCACGAAAAGCTCGCGGGTTTATCTGGGTAAAATGTAAATGAAATTCTGTTTCTGCAACTATATAGGAGCCATTCCTTTATTCTATAAATATGTTCGTTAGATTTTTTTAAGTACAATTACCAACTTAAAGAGCGTCACTAAAATTTAAGTATATTATGCTTCAGGCTGTAATATCCCACAGCTGGGCATTCTAGGCAGGCCACTTTCCCCATATAAGAGAAGGATCAGAGCTTATTCCAACACGCTACTCCAATGCGGGTTGGCGGATATATTCCTACTATGAGTAACGATCGCTATCAGGTGTACATGATAACAGCCGGGACCGACGGCTTAACGTGCTCTCCGAGGCACGGTGGTTAGACCCACAAGGATTGCACAAACATCCAGATCACGCAAACCTCTGTATGGCCAATACAAATGTTTGTCATGTGCGGGGATCGAACCCGCAAACACCAGCGCAACAGCGACAAATCAGTGCTGTGACCGTTGCGCCAACGCGTCGTCAGTACATAATTTTCAGAAAATGTAACCATCTATACGCAGTAGAGCACCATAACGGATTAAACTAACCTTACCAATTTCCTTTATAGGAAATGGGAGGCGTTTTTCACAATAATTATAACTACAAGTGGTTTCAGTTTATAGTAGTTTAGTATAGTTGTCATATTTAATTGTAATATTGTATTCTAAAATTATTTGAATGATAGTAACACAACTGTTGGCCTTATATAACAACGGGTGGTCTCCGCAACTGGATCCTTAAGAAATTGAAATAACTGTTGTTTGTCTGTTTTTATTGTTTTAGTAGGTAATAAAATGGCGCCTCACGTCCAGACCTAACCGATCTATTATTTAAGCTTCATTCACGAGTGTCAACTCAATTTAGAAGCAATTAAATGTTCCATTCACAAACCTTAAAAACGCCGAAGGTAAAAAGTAAACAAATAAACTACCTACTATTATATTTAAAAAAAGAACAAATAGTACCTGTCTGTAATACTTTTTTATTTTACGTAATGTTTTTGTAATGCTCTTTATAGATTGACTACATGGTTTGATATTTTATAGAAAATTGTTTCAGTAGTACGATGCAAAACGGCATTGTAACCCTTTTTATCTATACTAATATATAAAGCTGAAGAGTTTGTTTGTTTGATTGTTTGAACGCGGTAATCTCTGGAACTACTGGGCCGATTTGAAAAATTTTTTTAGTGTTAGATAGCCCATTTATCGAGGAAGGCTATAGGCTATGTATCATCACGCTAAGACCAATAGGAGCGGAGTCCACGCCGACGAAGTCGCGCGCAGAAGCTAGTACATTATATGATTACCTTTTAAAGATAAAAATTTGCTTTAGCAGTTATGCACCGCTATATATTAAAATTAATTTTACGGTCAAGTAAATTAAGTAAGAATTTAATAAGTTACAAAAAATATTCGTTCCCACCCTACTGAAGAAGGTTTTCGAAGCTTGTGAAAGAATTAAAAAAAAAATTAAAATAACCTGTCACCAACAATTATTATTTATTGCAAATGTTTGAGCCTCCCATGCGAATTCTTCGGCCACCATGAAAGCGCGAAATTTCGGATTGAACCACATTAATTTATTTACGTCAAGACAAGAATGAACAACACAAAAATAAATATGTATCCGAGGACCATTACGTGAAGCTACGCCTTAGAACACCTTTTAGGGAACCTTTCGTGCCGGCGCTAGCTGGCACAAAGGCAACAAAGGGGAAAATAATAAAAAAATTGTTACGCTTTGATAAGTCGCAAGTTATAAGCGTTGGTCTTGCTTTTAAATATTATTTATCTGTTATTAACATGAAATTTCAGAATTATGATAACGGTCGGATATCACCGATGATACGTAATGTGTATTAATAAAAAAGTTTTGTTAAAAATTTTGAAATTGCTTTTTCCTGGATTATGAAATTAGCAAATTAGCAACAGTTTTTTAGTCAGAAGAATTTGCCATTAAACGATGGTGAGAAAAAAGTAAAATTATTGTATAGTACTTATTACTTTACTCAAGATGAACCGATATAAGTAATATACACCAATCAATAAGCAATCGTTCGAATTGCAAATACTATAGAGGTTTCTGGAGTGCTCGCATAATTATTTCTTGTATTATCCTAGGTGTTGATTTATATAAAGATAAGTAACTAGATATCATCAGACGACATTGAAAACATGCGATGTTATCAATGTCGTTCAGATAATTTAAATAGTAATGAATATATATCAGAATTAAGATAGAGTCCGGACACTGGTTCTCTGTGGATCGCCCATTCCTAAAATGGAATACGATTAATTTAACTTAACTCTGAACTTGAAATATAGTGGAAAGAATTTCATTTCATATGCAAAGATGTATGATTCGAAGGTGATGGGAGTCACCTGGGGTTAAAAAAATAAAGATACTACTGAATCGCTTTTTTGATTTAAAAAACAAATAAAACAGGTTTAATCGCTCACTCCTATGACTTAAAGACCATTCGAATAAGATGTCGGACCCTTTATGAAAATTTTGCTGCGCCTGGTGCGAGATTTTTTTTTTATCCATTTACGTGGGAGGTGTGGTGTAATTGCCGAAATTCCTTATTTTTGACAATCAATAGACAGGATATAGTTATTATGATGCACCGGAGCGACCCCACGTCAAGAGCTAAGTGAGGCATTTTATAAAATATGATTCAATCTTTAAATGAGTTTAAGATGTAGTATTAAACATATTATTTACTTCACTTTCGTGTTTCGTTTCTTGGTATTCAAAATGTCGCGTATTATCTCTCGTCTTGTTTCTTTTTTTAAAACTTACTCTATCAATGACGACTTTTATTTTCATTGTTATGTAGCTATTTACATAATAACTTAAGTAAATAAAACAAATGTACTATGTAGTAAGATATTTTGTAGTATGGTCGTCGCCTTTAGCCTTTCATACGATAAGTTAATTTCCATCCGTCTTCCTTTTATCCGTCATACGGGGATTTGTGATGTGTTCTGTGTCCATTAGATACCTGCTGTATTTTTATAATATTAATGTAATATAAATAACCTATTAACATCATAGTAAAAATATTTATAAAAGACATTAATTCTTGAAATGTCTCCTATCATGTTTTAGATTTTTTATTTTTGAAATTTTACAATACAATACATATTTACGATTCACAACTTAAGAACTAAATACACAAAATAAATCTTTGTAATTATTTATTTATACAAGTATTACTATATGGTAATAAAAACTTTTTCCGTTTTCCAATCATGAATGGTTTTACAAAACGCAAAAACATTCATCACTTTCGCACAAACGCAATAAACGTTTCAATTTATGGAGATCTCGTATTGAATAGGTATAAATAAAAAATAATAATAATTTACATGACATAATATTGGGCGGAACATTCCGACATATTTGTATAATGGAGCGCTACAAACGAATTCTAATACAGTACATAATTTACTTTGATTGTGTATTCACTCGTAGCGTGAAGGCGCTGTGGGACTCACACGTTGATAATGAAAATGCTGATGTTTTAATATTCTTTCTTACATCCCTTTTTAACTTACAGGTTTTGAAGGAGATGGGTGATATAATGCGAGACGGAGTCCTTCTTTTATCCCTTCAGTCTATGACTTCATTCGTGACGGTCATCTGATTATAGTGAAGGAATGTGTAATATTAAAATGTAGAGTGAATGGAAATATTTTATAGGATTATTAAATACTCTATTTAATAATCCTATAAAATATTTTATTTTATTTATCTATTTAACAATACCCGTTCTTTAAAAATATGATTTAAATTTCCTTTAACTAACGGATATCGCATTACATTATAGTATATTTAGTCAGTACAGCATACACGTTAATATTAGTTTTAATACGATGTATAAGGTATGTTAAAAAATAAAATAAAAAAGCGTTTACATCCCGCGACCCCGCCCCGCCCAGAATCATTAATAACACCCGAATGGAGTTCTCAGCGCGAAATGTGATGCATTTGTCGCTTAATTTGTTAAAAATATCTACCTTTTCACATTTACGAAAATGAGTAAGCGATTATGATTCTCTGCGGGCTCAAGATTAATTACTATGCTTTAATATGTTTCGAGGTTTCTTCTACCTGGTATGTGGCTGTAATGATTTGTTGAATTAGTTCCTAACAAATTTTTCATAGTTGATAGATCTCTAGTAAGCGCGGGAATGACTTACAGGCTTAATTGCTTTTAGATTTGTTGACGCGGGATTGAGTTTACTTTATTTACTTTTATTGAAAGATATCGCTTTCTTCGTTGGTCATTAATGACCGGTTTTATAATGTGTGTCTAATTCTATTCTTTAGATATATAATTGTTACATACATTCCTTACGAATCGTATCAGTATATACGATTATACAAACCACCACACATACTTGAAATTGATAATACTCAAATTAAATAAGTAACATGATTGTTTATTGTAACAATTTCCTTTTTTGGGCCATTACCTGTCTAAATACATACGTCCTCCCGTGACCATGATTGCTGTAAAGTATCCGAAACGTCAGGCTTTTAAAAAACTTAACTGCGAAAAAAAATTGTTTCAATATAATAAATACATAAGGTCGAACTATTTGTACGCTCTGTGGTTACGGCAAAAAGAATATAGCCACCTTCTATCTTCCCGTGGGTGTCGTAAGAGGCGACTAAGGGATAACAGAGTTCCACTACCACCTTGGAACTTATAAAACCGACCGATGGAGGGATAACCATCCAACAGCTGGCTTTGAAATTCTTAAAGAAAAAAAATCTTTAAACCTAGGTAGGTATATAATAAATGTTTACATTTATATAGAACTCTAGCCACCCGCCCCGGCTTCGTACGATTGCAAAAACTATCAGTGTTCGTCTACTATATTATGGATGTATTATACATCTAAACCTTCCTCTGGAATCAATCTATTTATTAAGAAAACCGCATCAAAATCCGTTGCGTAGTTTTAAAGATCTAAGCATACAGACAGCGGGAAGCGACTTTGTTTTATACTAAGTAGGTAATTAAGTATGTAATGGTACATTAAACAACTTTTCCGCTTTTTGTTAATAAAAATGCGCCGTATCAATATTTTTTTAAACAATTTTTATAATGTATATTGTTGTCAAATGTGCAATAATATTGGTCTAAGATCCGGAATATAACAAAATCTTCCCTCATCTGTTAATTAGATGAAACAATTTTTTATAGGCTGATTTCAATATTGTGAATTTATAAAAACAACCTCTGCCACCATAAGCCTGCTGCAAATAATAATACTTAAAAAACAATTTTTTTTTTCTTCTAAAAAATCTTTTCCCTCTCATGTTAATTACATGTAGTAAGCTAAAACCGTCAATATTTTACATTATATACCTGACTATAGTAGGCACCCATCTCTATGATTGCTATACTTACCTGCAGCCAGGTTACTCTGACTGAGGTTACTGACCTGGCTGCAGGTAAGTGTAGTAATCATAGCGATGGCTGCCTACCACAGTCAGGTATATAATGTAAAATATTAACGGTTTTAGCTTACTACATGTAATTAACATGAGAGGGAAAAGATTAAAAAAAAAAAAAAAAACTTGCAGCAGGCTTATGGTGGCAGAGGTTGTTTTTATAAATTCACAATATTGAAATAAGCCTATAAAAAATTGTTTCATCTAATTAACAGATGAGGGAAGACTTACCTTCTCGGATCTTAGACCATATAAATTGCAAGCAATCTGTTATGGTTTTGTCAGACAAGACTTTTGTATGTTACGTTTTTTATTATTATTTCAAAACAATATCATCAAAGGCGTTGTTTTTTTATAACTTATACTTTCGTTTTTGAACGAGAGTTTTAAAAAGACAACAATCATTCAAATAATTGAACAAAAGAGGTGATTTCGCCATAGGTTACAGTTGCGTTGCGGACAAAAAGTGTCAAAGAAAAATACACTTTAAATCCTTCGTTTTCAGTTCAAATTATTCTGTTATAAGCACAAGGCAATTAAAAATTATAAACTAAAGGATGGGGATCTATCTCAGCTGTAAACATTGCAGTCATAAAAATAACGGTTTGACTGAAAAAAGGTTGTGTTTTGGTTGAAAGTACCTGTAAAATTATACAACATACTAAAACATTTGTCATGCGGGTATCGAACTCATCATCGATGGCGCAATAGCCGATTGCTATGAACATTATGGTCCGGGAGCCAGTGACAGATTTTCATGACCAATTTCCTCCCAGTCGAAACTTCGTAAAATGCATTAGGAATTTATATTATAAATAGTTGCGACCGTCAGCTGAGACTCCGTGGTGGGCAGCCTTCCATGCATGGAGAAAAAATATTTTTTTTTGTCATTTCTTCCCTTTATAAAAGTCGAATTATAGTTTACCTAATATGTTGAAGGAAAAATAAACTGGCCGACCACCACTTACCATAATATGGTGGATTATACCTTTTTTTTAACGTGGAGAAAATCCTCATGGATACCCCTCCAACGCGGGGGCACTGGACAGGTTATCTCAGACTTTTACTGACCAAAAACCACCACGTGTGAGCAGTCATCCGCCTGGCTGGGGCGAGACGGGGTCGCGCTAGCATTCGCCATCTCGCCCCGGGTGGTAGATTACACCTACGTCAGCTGGCTGCTTGAACATGAAAAAAAAAATTATATTTTCAATGATTTCCTCTCAACTAAAATTTTACCTGGTGATAGTTTACATGCTACTATGAATCAATGTTAATGTCAGCTGGCTGTATCTCGGTGGAAAGTTTGTCAGCTAAAGTAGCCCGACACAGCACAGCACTTCCTACATACCGACTTCGTCCTAAGAAGATGCGATCTCGCTAGGAGACACCCGGACGAACGGACATCCCGAGCCCTCCTAAAGGGCTTCCCTTCCTCCTTCACGGCTGGGTCTCAGTACCCAGGGACTCCACCTGGTGACGCTGTAAGGGCCGATAGGGCCAACAGCACTATTCAATTTGAAAAAAAAAAACTTTCAAGGCGAAAACAGACCCTAATGTTTTATTTTAGTTCCTGCTGTAATAGTCTATATGTAACTTATGCGCAGACGAATTTTACCCACTACCAGTGACACAGGTCCTTAGTCAAGTAAATTAACGTTTTGTTCAGTTTTGCATACTTCGATCATTAAAAACTTAAAAACCTATCTCTACAAAGACACGGTAAAACAGTTCCATACAATGTTTTTTAGCTAATTATCTATTGTTTGTTCAATTCAAAGGCGCCGATATTTTTTTTAGTTTGAAGCTAAATTTCACCTTTTTTGGAAGTTGGCAAATAAGTTTAACGGTGTGTAAATAATATCATATCCGGTTGCCACTTTTGTCTTCAAGGTGAAATGTGTGGAAGAGAATATGTACCAATTGCGTTGCTTTGTTTCGTACCTAACCGAAAATATTAGTAAGTTGCAAACACCTAAATGAACAGTTAAAAATCCAGTTATACTTCACACTGACTTCATTTTACTGACTTCATATTAATTTAATTATTTTTTTTATGAGAAAAAATATATATATTTACTAGCTGACCCCGCAAACGTTGTTTTGCCATTTATGTTATTAACCCCCGCAACCCCCTCTTGTGGGTGGAATTTTGTAAAATCCGTTCTTAGCTGACCTCTACTCGGTGAAAGGAATATTCCTACCAAATTTTAAGTCTCTACGCCTTATGGTTCCAGAGATATCGTGATGAGTCAATGGGTGGATATCTCTTTTATATATTAAATATAGATTAGACATAATAGGTAGTATCTAATTATAAAAGTAACGCGTTCTTATATTGGCGCCGCTATAAACGTTTTGAAGTACTTACCTATGTAATAAAAATTTATGTAAAAAGCTTCTAAAGAAACGTCAATACTTTCGTCTCTTAATTGTACACAATTACACGAAATGAGGTATCGTAAACCCTCCGAATTTACAAATAAGACCGACACCAATAAAAGTAGTCGAAGTGCTAACAACTTAACGAAGACATACCAAATTCAGGGTGTCTTTACGACGTCAAATTCCAAGCTTACTTAATATAGCACATTAATAAATGACAAAAAATCCAGAAAATATTTTAATTTATGGCGGCTAGCTATCGATTTTCAGTTATTTACTTCCCGTGGTTGTCGATCAGGTGTCAGATACAGCAGCAAACACAAAAAAAAACAATTTTGTATGTACAGGGGTTAATTTGTTTTATTTTCTTATCATTATTTTTATTAACTGATGAAAAAAGTTTTAGTACAAAGTGTAAATTGTATGTTGAAACAGTTGGTGTGAACGTTCTAATTTTTATCTATTACCTATATTAATATTAAAGTACCGAAGTCAAGGTTATTAAAAACTATGTACTACTTATTACTTAACGATCACGATTCAGCCTGTAATATCCCACTGTTGGGCATAGGCCTCTTCCCCATGTAGGAGAAATTATATTTAAAAACACCCACATATGTATGAGCTCCTGGGGGGGATTGGGGATAGGGTCGGCAACGCGCTTGCGATGCTTCTGGTGTTGCAGGCGTCTATAGGCTACGGTCTTACCATCAGGTGAGCCGTACGCTTGTTTCCCAACCTAGTTACATAAAAAAAAGAATGTAGAAATTAAAAAAAAAGTGAAAAATTGTAAAGTAGTATATAAATTGCCTAAATTATAATTATGTTTGCTAGCAAACGAAAAAAACCAACTTCAATTACATCGACAAGTATATAAACGAAAAACGAACGTAAATAAACGAAAAAAAGTAACAAACGCACTAGTCGTCGCAACAATTTTCGAGGGTTCCCCTCGATTTCTCTCTGACTCCACGATCAGATCCTGGTTTCCTTATCATGGTACCCCACTTGGGATATCCAACTTTTCCAACAAAAAACGACTTATCAAAATCGGTTCATAAACGACGAAGTTATGCTCGAACATACATTTAAAAAAATATACGGTGAATTGAGCAACCTCATCCTTTTTTGAAGTCGGTTAAAAACAACGTCAAAATTTAGTTGAAACAATTTGTGTAAACGTTCTAATTTGTATCTTAAAATGTTAAAGTACCTACCTAATATTAAAGAACCAAAGGCAAGGTTATTAATTTAGTTAATAAAAACTATGTAGTACCTACTACTTACCTATTACTTAATGATTAAAAATTTTAATTAAAAAAGACACTTTTTCACATATTTAGAAATCAAACAAAAATGTAAAAATACCCAATAATCACGGAACCTTTTCATAAAAAAAATTTTTCTTTGAAATATTCGATTTATTTATAAGTGTCAATAACGGGTACTTACGTTCAAAATTTTAACAGCCTTATGCTCTTATGTCACTCAAAATATGTATTGTACCGACTTCCCCAAAGGTATACCTTTACCTATATAAAAAGTTCTTAAACCTGATCTATATATTCCAACCCAACCAATATCGAGGTCCCGGTGAGGTTGGTCCCGGGGTGGTCTAATTGTATTGGTGGTCGTTGCGGTGGGAGATAGAGTTTAAGGAGTAGTAATAATAAATGACCCGCTTCTGAAAAGTAACATCGTGACGCGAGTAAGCATGCAAAAAGGGTCTATTGATATGCATTATGTATATCTGTTGGATTTTTAGTACCTTATAGGATACAACAAATATGTATGGCATAGCCCAAATTGTTTGTTAAAGTATTATCTGTATCTCTTCTCTATATATGTATATAAAAATGAATCGCTGAATGTGTTGCTAAGCGCAAATCTCGAGAGCAGCTGAACTGATTTCGCTAATTCTTTTTTTATAATATTCCTTGAAGTACGAGGATGGTTGTTACGGAGAGAAAAATTTAAAAAATTCCCTGAAAAAGTCTAAAAACAACACTTTTCTATTCTCATACAAAAGATTCGTAATAATACTTAAGTCAATTTGAACTTTAATACCATACCATAAAGTTTAAGTGTTAGAGGAGGGGTTCCGGGAAGGATACGTATTTTGAAGAATCGACTGTTAGGCGGTACGAAGTTCGCTGGGTCAGCTAGTATGTATATATAAATGAATACCTACTACCCTTGGTCATATCATCACGCGTTAACGGCTGGACCGATTTCGCAAATTCTTTTTTGTTGTGTTTGTTATTGTCAGCAGGAAATTCTAATGAAAGAAAAAAATAAGGAAACTGCGCGGAGAATTAGAAAATTTAAGAATACTTAATCACCATATAAAATTATTTCTAATATAACCTTAGCGCTTTGGACCATATAAAATCTTTTAATGTAACCTTATGACGTTTGATATACAATTTACAGACACTTGGTTATAACGTGGTATAACACTTTTTTTTTAATATATATTTTTTTTTTATTAATCATACCAAATCGAATTCAATATGTAGGTATAGTTGACAGGATAAGGTCTGTCGGGTCAGCTAGTATTATATTCTTTATTGGACTAAGTAATTTTACAAGTCATTATAATATAGGAAGTAGGCAAGGGCGAACTTATCTTTAAAAGAGCTCTCTTCCAGTCAACCCATGGTGGTGAGAGATGATGTGAACGCGGGGTAATAATATAAAAACGCATATTAAATGGCATATTAGTTAAGTATCCGAGAAACTACAACTGATAGATTTTTTATAATCCATATATAATTTGTATTTCCTATTTCATTTAAAATGAATAAAAACTTTCATTTAAACGACTGATATGTAACTACAATAAAAATACTTATTTAGCACCGGTTTGTCGGATCCTAAAGTAAACAATCGCTTAGAAAAGTGTTCTTCTACAATAATAAGTTATTATCACTTTTTAGTTTTTTAACTTAAATATTTCTAAACACAATTGTAAATTAATTAGCTATTTCCTAAATTTTTTACTAATTTATGTATAGATTCTATTTTAATTTACTCATTTCAAACTTGTGCACGATGTTACCTTGCTTGACATACGGAGTCATCATTACGAGAAAGAGTTGGCGTCCGCGCCCGCTCCCACAGTAACATTTCGATACATTTCATCAATGACCGCCATCTTGGTCCTTTTTTCTTATTTTATCTCAACAGAAAATCAAAGATTCACACGCTTCGAAGTGAGACGCTGTCGCTCTGTGTATTAAGGCATTTTTAGCTAAACCCACTTTGTAATAGATTATTATTTCGATGGATCGATTTTGAATTGATGTTTTTGATAAGTATTCCGTGCTATTAGCTATTGTTCAAATCATCAGAGGACAGTCGTATCTGTTTAATGGAATAGACTTTTTGTGTTTAAATGAATTGGTCAGCAGTTTTTTTTTAATGAAAATAATCTTAACAAATTAGAGCTACGAGAACTGATGATTGCAGATGATATTTAACGTTAGTTAACGTAAAAAAAAACGTTATACTTGTAGGACGATAACGTTAGCAAAGAATTTTCTAGACATTTCTCATTTTGCTTTTCGAGAAATTCGTACTCATTTCAATATAACGGGTTTGTTTTCAATTTCATTACTCCTTTGTATAGAACCATAGTTATAGAATACATAAAAAAGTTTGATTTATCTTTATGATGAAACGATTTCACAACATCCCCAATTAAATTATTTGAATGACTCATTGAGTCATTTTCCAGCAACTTTTTATGAACAACGTCAAACATTGATGACTAATTATCAAATTAGGAATCTTTTTTCTATCGATTAACATGA
The DNA here is from genome assembly GCA_905220545.2 of Melitaea athalia. Classification (NCBI taxonomy): domain Eukaryota; kingdom Metazoa; phylum Arthropoda; class Insecta; order Lepidoptera; family Nymphalidae; genus Melitaea; species Melitaea athalia. The sequence goes on from HG992179.1 coordinate 5,832,966, forward strand.
TCCTGAATAGTTCATTGCGGTTATTAGGAATAAACGGTCATCTAATTTAGTCTTGGGTTAAGATAAAATTAAAAATTTATGTAAATTCTAATACAAGTTTAGGACTCCGCTTAATGAATTTTGGTAGTCGGAAATACCGCAAATGGTCGTCTTGTGGTTAAATTAATTTGTCGGTTAACTGAGCCTGTCACTACGTTTTATAATAATGTTTTTAAACATAATCATAGATGTTATGTTTTGTAGTATTATAAAAGGGTCCATAGTCCCATTCAACTGAATATAATTATGTGCATTGAAAAAAATGTTTAATACATAAATGTTCAGAGTTATATATTACTACAATCACTTCACTTCACTTCAGCCTATCGCAGTCCACTGCTGGACATAGGCCTTCCTTATCGTGCTCTCCCAGGCACGATGGGGAGAGCCACAAGGACTGCACAAACATCCAGACCACGGCAAACATCTGTATGGCCAATACAAATGTTTGTCATGTTTAATAATTATCATTTGGCACACGTTGATGGGTTTGCAGGAGTTGTCGATTACAAATCGAATACCTCGAAGACGAAAGCTGTAATTCCGCGCGATTCATTCCTTTTCAATTTATAGTTTCTGAGTCATAGGTTATAAGTTTATGTGTATCTATAAATCTTAAAAGAATTACAAGAATACACCGGTAGTTGCCTTAGCAGTTTTCGTTATATTATCTTAAAACGTGTTGTAACGAATTGTATACAAAATATCTCAACCAACGAGAAGGCAAACGAATTTGCAAGGGTTATTTAATCTCGTTTACGCGATATGTCCAGCAGTGGACTGCAATAGGCTAAGCTGACTGACTGACTGACTGACTGACGCGATATGTCTACTCCTTTCTGGATTATTTAAGCCATCTAGATACCAATACAGAACTATTATTTTACGGTACTAGTATTTTACGGATAAAACTAGTGACCCGCTCCGGCTTCGTACGGGTGCAATGCTGATACTAAATATAAAATAAATATTTGCAATCTAAGCGCAAAAAATGTGTTTATTTACGAGATCAAATTAGAAAACTTTATAACTATCAGTGTTCCTCTACTATATTATGCATGTATTATACATATAAACCTTCCTCTGGAATCACTCTATTTACATACTAAAGAAAACCGCATCAAAATCCGTTGCGGAGTTTTAAAGATCTAAGCATATATATCTACCTACAGACAGACAGACAGCGGGAAGAGACTTTGTTTTATAATATGTAGTGAAAACGCACAATTTTATACGTACAACTTTATGGTATTTGTAACACAATGCATGTGGGATGTATGTGATATAGGTATAGGATATATGAGGATGTATGTGTGTCTTGCTGTTAAGAGTATACAAATACGTATTTTATGATACTACCTATTGTGCATATTACCTGTGTTTAATTTGAAATACCGCGAGCTTGACGGATCAATTACCTTGAAGCAGAGATTGTGCTTTTATAGTTCACGTTCTCCTTGTATCCTCCCTCCGGATATAAATATCCAATCTCTTCAGAACTGCAATTTCTATGTAGAAAATTATTATATATGATAGATGCATATAATATGTACTTAATATGGATTATATTTAATGTGTATTCGCGAATATAGGTTTTTACTGCAATCCAATGGCTGTATGTATAATATTATGTTATACACATTAACATACGTAAATACACGCATATTACTGTATCGCTTTTGACTAGCCCGTGGACTCAGTTTGCAGTGACACTGCTCCGCGGCCCGCCCCGAGTCTGGATGGAACATATATAATTTATATATTTGTATTTATGTGTTTGATAAAATATAGCTAGGTACTACTATTTATTTGTCATTGGTGTTATTAAAAAGATATTTAAACAATTAATTTTTTATTTAGGATTTTTTTACGTGAATTTTATTCTGGTTCCACTTTTTAATTGTTACATTGTTTCCAACTTTTTAAATAATTATTTACTTTTCTTTAAAAACCCTTAAAACATCGACCCTGTCATAAAAATCATTGTTATACCTAATTGTCCAACTCTTATCTCAATACGAAATAATAATAATGGAGACAAACAAAGAAAAGGTATACAATAGCGATAGCATCACAAGAAATAACGATGTACAAAGGCTACATTAGCGTAAAAAAGTTGCAGTAAAAGCGGATAAGCTGCGTACAAAGAATTGTAACAAATTGTTTTTAAAAAAATGAAAGTGGCAAAGAAGTACAAGTACGTAAAAAAGTAAAATGACATTTAAGATGAATATTCTAGTGTTTCGGTCAGAGCTTGACGAATCGGTTACAACTTTGTGCTCATAAAACTACGACCGCCCTCGATGCAGCCTCAGGCACAAGTAGTGGCGAAAATTTCAGTGTACTTTCACAATTTTGCACGGAATATCGCAAAAATAATAATTTACATAACCACTCGAACGAACACGAATTGTATGTCTTTATAGTAGAGGAGACGTGGAACATCGACTTTCACCGATCTGTTAACTCGATGAGACATATTTCTGATCTGTTCGAATCGAAATTGATATCATATGCTTGCCTGCAAAAAAAAATAGCTATGACCACTTTTCGATGGGCAAGTTATCATAGACATATTTATTAATAAATTATATTTCATAAAAAATATGTCTCATCGAGTTATCAGATCGGTGAAGGTCACTCTTCCACGTCTCTTAGACCATTATATGGTATTTTACCCAATTACTTGTATTATGTTTTCAAAACTAAACTATTCTGAAATAGCCTGTCAATGCAAATATAAATTTGTAAATCGTTGGTCACACTGTCAGAAAAGTAAAACATGCGTAAAGAAGTTTTCTTTTAATAATATGTACAAAAATCATCAATCGATACTTTTCTTCGAGATCGAGAATCTTTGAGAGTTCGATTTAAAATTAATTTTTTTGTTTATTTCTTTATTAGTTTTATTTCAAAACATTTGAGGATCATGCAAGGATTGCACCTTTGGACGACCTTGAGCAAGGAACAGCACCATGTTTCATTATAAACAGCACTATGATTAACTAAGATTGATGTTTAGGCAATTAGGCTAAGTGTATAAAACTAGTTTTAGTCATTATAGATTAATCATGATTTTCGTTATTACCGTCTCTGGCATCAAACGTAATCTTTATTGACGCTGTTACATTTATTTATATTTTAATTACTTCGTCATTACCTTTTTTGGTTTTTTACGGTTACCAACTTATTAAGTTAACTTCTGTTAATTAAATATAGCCGAAATTTGCTTTATATCTAAAACAGTTTTTGCGGTCAATGGGCAGATAACAATCACTTAATTAGTGCGGAAATCACAGATATTTTTACTGATAAATGTTTAAAAAAATGATTGAACAGAACAATTAACTTTTTTAAATTCAGTCGAATAAGGAAGTCTTTGTTGGAAAGCCTAGGTAGTTTTTTTAAGACTTAGGGAATACAACAAAAATAATTGAAAATGTAACTACCGAAAACTTGTAGTAATAACACGTTTTAAATTATGTACCTAAGATAATATACTCTTAGCAGATTTTTAATGTCTGATAATAATATTTTAATATTACTTTATCAATGTTTTAACATCATTAAAATAATTATTGTATGTTTAAAATCCATTATACATTGGTAGGTTGATATGTCTTTTAATATTTGTATAAAAACTTGTATACAAATTAAAATCTACCAAAAACGAACAGTTTATTTCAATTTCGCCACAATTATATCATATCGTTGTGTGGGCAGGAAGCCATTCTAAAACGCTACAAATACATAATTATGTCAAAACGCTGTAATATTTTCAAGTGTTAACCAACAAAAAAGCTACCCTAATATATAAAGCTGAAGAGTTTGTTTGTTTGTTTGTTTGAACGCGGTAATCTCTGGAACTGCTGTGCTGATTTGAAAAATTCTTTCAGTGTCAGATAGCCCATTTATTGAGGAAGGCTATAGGCTATGTATCATCACGCTAAGACCAATAGGAGCGGAGTCCACGCCGACGAAGTCGCGCGCAGAAGCTAGTATTTGTATAAAAACTTGTATACAAATTAAAATCTACCAAAAACGAACAGTTTATTTCAATTTCGCCACAATTATATCATATCGTTGTGTGGGCAGGAAGCCGTTCTAAAACGCTACAAATACATATGTCAAAACGCTGTAATATTTTCAAGTGTTAACCAACAAAAAAGCTACCTCCGCTTGCGACGAAATTAAACACACTTTTATACGTATTATAATATTGTTAATTGATCCGGCCATCATGCTGCGAATAGATTAATATAATTTTATCATAATACGAGGCTTTGACTTGTGACACGATTTTGACATAAGTGACAGTTTAGATCGATACGCAAAAACTGAGATTAATTAATTGTTTATTACTGACCACCGGGTGTGTAGTTGACCTTCGTCTGTATGACCCTGGTGTTTTTGTTTGATAGGTACCTAATATCAAATTAATGTTATTTAATAAGCCATTAAATTCACAAACTCTTAATAATCATGTTAGATTTTGATTAAACATCTTTTAAACTTTAAATGTTAATAGAGACGACTAAATATTCCAAGTAAACCTTAAATCGATATACGTAAAACTTGTAACCAAATGATTTACTAAAATAAGTTTTTATATATACGACCCTAAGAATTTACCAATTAAATTTATTTACAAACGTATATAGTTCGTATAAACGAACACTAAGTGCCTATAAAATCTAAATTGTACAGTTATTGGAACCCATTAATTATTTCATTACAATATATTCCGACATTTTAGCAAATCAATTAATATATCGGAGTCGGCAGGCCACGAACATGTCACTTCTAACACTCATCACCAGTTATTAGGTCCACTGAAACCGATCCACTTTTTATATGTTGTATTTTTTGCACCCCAATGACTAAGCCGTGATATTAAAACGCTATTAGTATAGATTGAGGCACGATATATCATTTTAGGGCGGTGATTTTATCGCTCCTAAATGCGGACAGGAATTTCGATGTCTCGATTTTTTTATATGGTTTTTGCGAGGCCGAAAACAATGTTCGGAGTGCCATTAACGGTTCGGACGTTGTATTAATGCGAAATGAATGTTGGGTTGTATGATGATTGTTTATGTGCGAATCGATTCGACGTTCGCGTCAGAGCGGACCTCCCGGTTTCTCGCGCTTTGTTGGTGGCAATCGTACCTATTCTTTATAAATATTACTTTTTTAGATTATCTATCAATGGAGACTCTGTAATTCTAGGTTTTCGTATTAAATTTTTCCTCACAGCTTATTCAGAAAATTGATTTGTTGCAAATGAAAAGAAAGAGAAGATTAAAGACACGAAGTTACTGCATTGTAGAAAAAATCTTTGCAATTTTAAAAGTTAATTAATTAAGTTTTTTTACAGTTTAAGGAATTCGAAAATTTAGTTCACAAAGCTGTTTTACTGCGGTTTTGCGGACCCAAAATGTATTTACCACAGAGTGCGTGATTGACATTTATTGTATTGTAAGTCAATATGACCTGAATTAACACGTTAAATTTTTTATTGAGAACTACATATTTATACACATAGGTAATAGCGTTTTAATCGTACATAAATCGAAGAGATTAGTACCTAAATGTTATAAACAAACGTAAATAACAATCCTTAGAAAGGTTAAACTTTACTCAGTTTCAATTCAAACTCATTCGACGATTGTTAAGCGGTCATGCATGAAATAACGAATGGATTAACTAAGGATGACATCGGGTATTTTCATTAGCCTTGCCGACTTTTATTGAAATCGGCTTTTCGTTGTAAAAAGTAAGCTAAAATTAATAGTTATTGAAATATATATTTTTAAATATTTGGATGCAAATGTTGAATAATTATGTAAATGAATCGCTAAATTTGAACTAAAGACAAAACTCGAGACCGGCTGGACTGATTCGGCTATTTTTTAAGTTTTACTATTTAGAAGGTTTTTTTTTGGGAAATTTCATAAAAGATAACAATTATTTCAACTGAAATCCGTTTGACAGTTGGCAAGACATGACTCGTCTGTTGGGTTATCTAGTTCAGTAATAGGTATTTCTGTTTAGTCTACTTTTTATTACGTCTGATTTTTTATTAATATAACCCGGAGACCCGCTATATTAGTTGTATTCGAAATAATTCATAAACTGCCCCGTCATAGACAATTCATCAGACGCGTGATGAATTCGATGTAGAATAAGAAACGGCTACCAGTGCTCATAAAAGTCCACAAGGGACGGAAGGTTTTTTCATATCATTCGCACTGGGAGGCGGCCACACTGACTTCAATAGCACCGGCCCTATCAGTAAACATAATAAAAACTTAATATTTACGTTCACTCCAAACAATAGATTTACAATAAGCAAGTACTGTAAAAATGCTATCCAGTGCTCGATTTCTCAATTTCACAATTCAATAATATACTTTATGCTTACGTAATACGGATTACTTTTAAAAATGTGTCGTATGACACGTATGTCGTTTTTAATTATCTTTTTTCGGGACTTATTTGTAGTTGCGTATTGTTTTAGAAGGATATTTACGTTTCGTAAGAGATAAGTTGGAAAAGGCTTCGTGATTCATTCGACGTTTTCATATTTATTTATCGGCGGTAGGCTGTTTGTATTTCTTAGTAGTATACGAGTTGTCGAGATTATTAAGTCATATTTTGCGTCAAACGGAGGGGTGAAAAATAAGTATTCAAGAGCGAAGTTAGTAAATATTTATTTATTAGATTCGGTTATAGGTTGGTAAAAGTACTTGCTTTATTAAAATAGACAAAAGTATTATTCCCCAAAATTTTATACGAGTATCATTTTTTGACGCCGCGTTGGCGCAGCGGTCACAGTACATACTGGATTGCGATTGGCTGTTGCGCGGGCGGTTGCGGGTTCGATCCCCGCACACGACAACATTTATATTGGCCATACAGATGTTTGCCATGGTCTGGGTGTTTGTGCAGTCCTTGTGGGTCTCCAGATCATGCCTCGGAGAGCACGTTAAGCCGTCGGTCCCGGTTGTTATCATGTACACCTGATAGCGATCGTTGCTCATAGTAGGGAATATATCCGCCAACCCGCATTGGAGCAGCGTGGTGGATTAAGCTCCGATCCTTGTTCTACATGGGAAGAGGCCCATGACCAACAGTGGGATATTACAGGGTGAATCGTGATCGTGATCGATCATTTTTTTGTACATTTTAATATTACATTAAGATGGACTTTAGAAGTAATAACATGACAAACCAAATGAAATGCATTTTAACTGAGGTAGGGTACAGGCGTACAAATTGGCGTCCGAACAAAAACCTCAAGAAACAAGCAAGGCGAACACGGAACACATGGCGGCCATCTCATCTTCGCCGGGCAGTGAGGCAGCAAAAGCCTCACCTCGCAGCATGAAGATAAGATAAGTGCCCTATATCAATCCATGCCATGATTCCCAATCCTAATTAATCCCAATCAATCCTAATCATTTTCTAAATTTTTCCCCTTTTCCCATCTTCGTCGTGCAAGACTAAAGACATTTAGAAGTTTATTGTTAAAGTTAAACTAAAAATTATTGTGATAACTCAATATACAGTTAATAAGTTTTGGCCTTTTTTTTAACATCCATCTATATTACATCAAGCCCTTCAAGTATTAAACTAAAACTACAATTCGTTCGCTACGAACTGAACGTATTGGCGGGGGCAAGGGAGCAGTAGGTATATTTCCTGCTACAGCAGGAAATATTGCTGCCTACTGCTCAAAATATGGAGCAGCCCGACTGGAGTAGTACCTTGACCTTATAGTAGAGAAGATCATAGCTAAATAATACTGTTTTCAAGCAGTGTTATGTTCCTGTTGGTGAGTAAGGTGACCAGAGCTCCTGGGGGGATTAGGGATAGGGTCGGCAACGCGCTTGCAATGCTTCTGGTGTTGCAGACGTCTATAAGCTACGGTAATCGCCAGTGGCGGCCTTAGGGGGTGGCGAACGGGGCAATCGCCCGGGGCCTCGCGCTCGGAGGGGCCTCGCGCAACAACCCAAGCAAATTAAAAACAATATAGATTTTTAACTGTATTTTTTTAATTAAAATTATTAAAACATATTTGAGGAATTCGATGACACAAGATCGGCTTTCAGTCATTGCTATTCTTTCAATCGAAAATAACGTAGCTTATTCGTTAGATTATTGTGCTTTAATTAAAGATTTTAGTCTTAGGAAAAGCCGAATAGTCTAATCGACAGGTTGAAAATGGTCGAAAATAGAGATACTGCTCTTAAAATTATGTGTTATCAACTTATCACACATTAATCTCCTTGCAATGCTCGTTGGATTCGGAATGACGTCTAGTAAAATGCTCTAAAAGCGTGTATTAGCACATAAAAAATTGAAAAATTTATATAAACAATTAAAAAAAGAAAAAATTGCGTTTCGTTTTTTGCAAATATTTCATAAACTTAATATTTAAGAAATTTCTAAAAATTCAAAAAAGATTCTGAAAGAGGAGGATATTTCCAATACGTAGTAATAGTAAATATTTCCAGAAAAATCATCATTTTTTGGAAAAATCACCAGTTTTTGTTCAACTACAAAAATTATTATAAACAAAGTATGAATATATTTTTAGCGTTAGTATATAAAAAAGGCCCTACGAAGCGAAAAAATTTTACGACAAATATTAAAAAAAAAAATTTCATTTACAATTGAGACGGAATTTCGAGAAAATTTTGTTAATTAATAATCGTTTAACTTGTTTAAAAATTAACTTTTAGTAAAATTTCCAACGGGAATTAAGTATTTATGGTGTTCAGAATACACCATAATTTTTTCAAATTTATAAAAAAATATTCAATACCTTAAATAAATTATTCAAACGTAAAAACCGTTTTGCTGTATGGGTGTGGGACGTGGAAGATCACCAAGGCCATCTCGCATCGGCTCCAGGTCCATGGAGCGCTGCAGTGAAAGCCCGGTCGACCGGCAGATCAAACGCCGCAAATGGAGCTGGATAGGCCACCACACTCTCCGGAGGGATTCCAACCATATACCGAGGCAAGCCCTAGACTGGAACACCCAAGGAAAGTGCAAACGTGGCCGAAACCAAGGCCATCGGAAAGACCTGGAGTGAGATCAAGCAAGACGCTAAGGACCGCTCGGGATGGAGATGCTCTGTGGACGCCCTCTGCCCCAGCTAGGGGACACAGGAACCTAAGTAGTAAGTAAATAAATTAACCAATGTGTTGTACTCGCTTTTGAGGCCGCGCGCGCAACCTAAAAATGTCAGTGAAGACCCATTTTCAGCATTAAATTAAAATATTAAATAATGGAGATAGAGTTCCGGTTTTAGAAAGTTTTTTATTGGAAATATCTTCTTTCAGAATCTTTTTTTGAAATTTCTCAAATATTAACCGTTTATGAAATATTGGTAAAAAACGAAATACCTACCATTTTTTCCTTTTTTAATTTGTTTATAACTTTTGCAATTTTTTATGTGCTAAAAATGCTTTCAGAACATTTTTATAGATGTCATTTCCGAATCCAATGAATTGAGCTATCACACATAATTTTAAGAGCAGTATCTCTATTTTCGACCATTTTCGACTTGTCGACTAGACTAGAAGGACAAAGGGCCTCGCAAAGACTTGCCGCCCGGAGCCTCGCAATAGGTAAGGCCGCCCCTGGTAATCGCTTATCATCGGGTAAGCCGTACGCTTGTTTGCCTACCTATTTGTATAAAAAAAAGTGTGTGTCAGCTCCGACGCACGACTGGAGTTTACTTCTTTAGAACAACTGTTTAAATAGGCAGAAAAAAGGCTTACTAGTGACCTCGAATGACCTGTTACGTTTTAGTGCGCAACCTATTCTGCGCACCTTACACTTTTCGGTGCGTACGTGTCGTTGTCGTAACGCCATAGATGGCATTATTCACAATAAATGTAAATAGAATAAAATCTGCGTAACCTATTCTGCGCACCTTTCACTTTTTTATGCGTACGCGTCGCTGTCGTAACGCCATAGATGGCGTTATTCAATATAATAAAAATTGATTTAGGTATTTTCATTAATTCGTTTATTTGCCATTTTATATGGTATTAATCTTTTTCTTAGACTAGTAAGGCTGTTTTGTGCCTATTTAGACTGTCGATCTGAAGGAGTAAACTCCAGTCGTGTGTCGGAGCTGACACACACTTTTTTTATTGAAGACGCGTTGGCACAACGTTCACAGCACTGGTTTGTGGCTGTTGCGCTGGCATTTGCGGATTCGATCCCCGCACATTATAAACATTTGTATTGGCCATACAGATGTTTGCTGTGGTCTGGGTGTTTGTGCAGTCCTTGTAGGTCTCCCCACCGTGCCTCGGAGAGCAGGTTAAGCGGCTGGTCCCGGTTGTTATCATATAAGCCTGATAGCGATCATTACTCATAGTCGGGAATATATCCGCCAACGTAAGTGTAACGTAAGTGTAAGTGCGTAACCTTTTTATTTTATACCACTAGTAACAGGTGTGCAGGCCCATCTGATGGTAAGCGGCAACCGTTGCCTATGGAAGTCTCAAACACCAACTTCTCCAGTAGTTCTGGATACTCACTACAGGAGCATAACAATACTTAAGATCACTATTAATTGGCTGTAATCTATACTAATATATAAAGCTGAAGAGTTTGTTTGTTTGTTTGAACGCGGTAATCTCTGGAACTACTCGGCCGATTTGAGAAATTCTTTCAGTGTTCGATAGCCCATTTATCGAGGAAGGCTATAGGCTATGTATCATCACGCTAAGACCAATAGGAGTGGAGTCCACGCCGACGAAGTCGCGCGCAGAAGCTAGTCTTCTATAAAGTTGAGGTACTTCACCACTCGAGCTGCTCCAGATTTTGAGCAGGATAGTTCCCGCTGTGCTCTACCTCAATGAATATACTTTTATCATTGTAATGACAGTTTTGCACACTGGTCGGGATTCCGTAGCTAAAATTTTTAATTGAAGTTGCCCCAAGCAAAAATAAACCTTAACTAACTCATAAATAAAATCTATTTTGAAGTGATGAATAAAAGAATTCTTGAAATTAAGACCGTTTGTCTATCAGTCTTTATTCCTTCAAGAGTAGAATTTCATGGTAGTTTTTTAGTGGACAAATTCCAAACGACAGTAAATGACACATACGTCTGTAGAACTGTAATCTCTAATAGAAGATAATAAGACTTATATTTTAATGACACTTATCAAATTATAGAAACAAATAGACACCTTTAATTAGTAACGCTACTGTTCCTATGAATGAATGTAAACTGTCATTTTCACTTGTCATTGCATAATAAACTCTATTGCGCTGTAATAAGGAAAAAGTTTTTCTTAAGCTATTAAAGTTTTGTAGTAGATATATTTTTATTTGTTATTTAGTGTGTTTGTTCCTTGGGGATGTTTTCTGATAATTTATCTTCTTTACAACGAACTACTAAAAAAAACTATTGTAAGTTATTGTTAAACTACTCCTACTGTTTAACGCTGTATTGTAATAATCTAAACATGATTGCCAAAGTTCTGGTCAAAATTTATTAGCTACTCCATAAAATGATGATGACCATCAATACATCACGTAGACAGCTAGTTTTTTGCTATGCTTACAATAAGAAATATCTGTCCATAAAAGTTGCTTTAACTTATAAGATTAGTCAAAGACTAGAAAAGGGAAGCTTTTGTGATGTAGACAAAGAGTGGACTAGGTTTACGTAATATTATTAAAAATTATAGAAGAATATTAGTAGAAGATTATATAAATGATGAAAATTGTCTAGAATTATTAAGCATATTATTATAAAAATAAAAGAATATTCCTCGGTAAAATATAACAATTGCAAAGATTTATAGACTTAGTGTCTATCGTTTTCATGCAAGACATTCAAATGTATGAATTACAAATGTACCTAATGGTTAAGCAATATTGTGTTGAACACTTTTAGACAGTTGCTAGTCGTTTTTTTTTTATGTTACGAGTCCGGCAAACAAGCATACGGCTCACCTGATGGTAAGACCGTAGCCTATAGACGCCTGCAACACCAGAAGCATCGCAAGCGCGTTGCCGACCCTATCCCCAATCCCCCCAGGAGCTCTGGTCACCTTACTCACCAACAGGAACACAATACTGCTTGAAAACAGTATTATTTAGCTGTGGTCTTCTGTAAGGTCGAGGTACTACCCCAGTCGGGCTGCTCCATATTTTGAGCAGGAAATTTCCTGCTGTGCCCTACCTCAGTAAAAGTCGTAGTAGTAGTAGTAGTAGTGTAGTAGGTGCACATAAAATAGGTTTATTATTTAATTGTTTACTGTACATTTGTACATATATAATATATACTTTATCAGGATTCAACAAAGTTTTTGAAGCCTACTAAAATAAGGAACTTTATGACTTTGATTTTAAATATAGATATACCAGGTGTTCCCGGGTGAAGCAATTAGTTGCGGTCGCAACTTGTAAGTACATTTATGACATCTGCCTATACAATTTGAACTATACACGAATATTCAATTAAGCGTGACAGAATTTTGTCACGTGAGTGGCATATGTGTGTGCACGCGCCGATTTTTTATATTGAACACTTAAGGGACTTAGAATAAACGCGAGAAATTGACTAAAAAATATAACATGTGTTCCATGACTTAATTGTTTTGTAGCTTAAATTACTATAAATAGGACTTCGGTGTTTATAAATATAACATACTCTATACCTACTATACTATTCAATGACATTACAAGTTTTAAAATTTATACGAAGTAAAATACTAAAAAACATAAATGTAAGTCTAACTTTCGTTGGGTTGAGTTTGAGATGTAGGTATATACTATTGTGCCAATGGACATATGGATACCTAACCCTTGAAGTTAAGCACATCTGAAATAAATAACATAATAATTTCCAAACATTTGAGAATGAGAGCCATAGTATCATATATAAAAAAATATCAAATATCCGTGACATATAAGTACTGAAACCAGTCATAGTCTTCTAAACACTCCACGCAATTTTATCACTATTTTAGATTTAAAGGTTCTTTTTCCTTAGTCACTTATTTTACATGTTACTTCTACATTATACTTAACATTATTTTTTTTCTACTCTTAGGTTGCTTTTCTATTCTTTACTTCTTCTTGTTTGCTTTTTTTAAAGACATATATTTCTTATAAAACATATTGATAGAAAGATGAAGTGAGTATATACTTTTTACCACTTTTTTGTTTCTAGGAACTAATTGTTTTATAACTGCGTCTGGTAACGGAGCTAGATTGTACAGTAGGTCTCTTCTTAGCTGAAGCAGAGCTTATTAAGATTTGTGATCTATAGGTAATCTGTGTCGTGTCGTCGTGTTGCGGTCTAATCTGTGTGGCTGATCCATGGCTAAAAATCGAAGGAGATCAGTTCTAGTAGACGGTTGGTAGTCAGAGAAGGTTGATAAAGTTAGGGAAAAATCGAGCTTGATGGTTCAAAGCAAATGTCTAAAGATAACTGAAAAGTGGACTATTGGCTGTACTTTGTGGACAGTTCCATTCCTTGGGCAAAAATCGAGGACTAAATTACTTTCTATGGAATGAGTGATTTCACTGAATTTGAAATAATCATCAATAGCATTCAGCTGTTTATATACCTAAGAAGATTACAGGTCAAGCCATGTTTTTTATGTCTTAATGTGTTATGCGAGTGTCAGCATTTTCCCGTATCCATATATTTTATTGAACATATTTTTTGAATTTTTTTGATGAGCATCGTAAAAGTCTTGTAGAAAGGTAACAGATAATAAATTTTATAAGATGGTAAACAAAGTTAGTGAATTATACTTAACCATCTTAAGTTATTGAGGGAGGGCACAGCAGAGAATATCTGGCTTTTATCTGGAACAGGCCGACCGAGAAAGTACGAACTAATCTTATAGAAGATCACAGCCGAATGGCACTGTTCTAGAGTAGCGATGAGTGAGGTAGTCAGGGCTTCAGAGGAGAGTTAGGGGAGTGTTTCTGCAGTTGTAGGTGTTCATGTTACCGCTTGCCATAAGAAGTAGGTATCCTAAGCAGGCATTCGCCACTCTTATGAGAAAAACTATATACAAAAAGCATAAGAAATAACCACTACCGATCTTTTTCTCACTGTTACCCAAACATAGGTACGCCTTATTTTATTCCTTTTTCACAAGGGGTGCATATTTATTGAACAAAAATCCAATGATAAATGTTTTATTTCCTATATCTGGTACTTTTGTTGCAAATTTCCTTTCATTCATCTTTTCTTAGATATATTTCGTTCATACTATGAAATATAGGTAAACCTTAGTCAAAACTTGTTTTTGCTTGCTTTTATTACGTTTTCATCCTTTCGACCTTGCTTCTTAATTTGTTGTTTCCGTTCTTTATTTTCCGGTCTATCTTGTTATTTAGCAGACTATAAACACACAATATTTTAATATAATTTTTAAGCTATCAACACTTTTACTTATAAGTGGCGACCTTGGTGCCAAAAGATGCTAAATTCACGGGAAATCCGTCCCGTACATATAAGTAAAAGTGTACATAATATTTAGTTGGAAGTGATTTTCGTAACCATTAATTTTATTTATTTGACATAAAAAAGTTAGAAGTACTCCCTTAAAAGTTGTCGTATTTTCCTCTCAAACACAGCACAGCTCCGCTCTCGCCGATTCGTTTTGTGAAACTGTTGTACTGCGTCCCGCTCACACCCAACGTAACCCCCTCCTTCCCCCTCTCACAATACCACAAATTCGTCGCGTTTTTTTTTTTGTTTCATAATATGCGTCAACTCAATATGCATGTGGTGTTGTCTATAGTCGTGTGTAGGTAATGTAGTGTATAATGAGCATGTTTACGTCAAAGGAATTTCCCAAACTTTTGTGGCCTGTTTAAATAATAAATAAAAAAAATAGAAGGTAAAAGTGATACATTTATAGCTTTCAGTGAAGTATATTGAAGAGGGACAAAGCGATTGAAAATCAAATGAAAAGAGAAAGGGTACAAATTTTTGTTCGAATTTAAAAATGTAGGCATAGCATTATAAATATGTATAAGTGGTATGTAGTAGTAGTATAGGTAAGCAATGTAGAAATATTGATCACCTAATATTACCTACGCTAGAAGTGTTCAAATGTCCGCAACGGAAAAAACCTACCTTAGAAAAGAGACCGCACGCGTTGATGTCTTTATAACCAGAAGTGAAGATTCATAATACTTCGTCTAATTTTGATACAAGTTATAACAAGATTCCTATGTAATAATAGTGACTTATATGCTCTTTCAATAATTTATACAATACCTAGAACTATAAAATATTATTTTTATTTTTTAAATAAATAAAATACAATTTAAGAACTAGGTATTAGTAATAAATATTAAAATTGTACCTAATAGGTAGGTGTAAATAATTTTACGCAATCATTAAACTTGAGTATTGTTTCATACATAATTATGTACAAGACATAATATTTGAATAGCGTAATAACTAAATATACATATAATAAAATCAAGGAAACAAAATCCTTAATAAGTTATTCATGTATTTTACAAGACCTTCTTTTCTTTGAAATATGTTCTCAATTAAGATTATAGTAGGTAATAATATCGATAAATATGATCTATAAGATTTTTTTCGGTAATTGTCATAAAAGTTTTAAAAAAAAGTAATAAAAATGTTAGTATTCAAGAATACACGTGGTCGCGCAACTTGCCAGGCTACCGGCGCGGCGATTGGTCGCCTCCGCCCCTCCCACTGCGCGCACGCATGACTCACGCGCCCGGCCCAGCACCACATCACTATTGACACCGCGATTAAGTCAATATTATCGATATACTTGTCAAATACTATATTTTATATATACTTGAACATAATATTAACGTATACCTTGCATGTAAACAGAAGTTATATAAATCAACAAAATTCAAGTGTTTGTGATACTGATTAAATCATATAACGGTGGTCTAATTGTAAAAAATAATAAGAATCTAGAAATTACCTAATATTAACATAATAAAGGCACACTGTTAAGTATACAAACATACGTAATCGCTTACAAAATATTGTAGGTACAATTCAGAGTCAGTTACATAACATTGACTCATCGTCAGCTATAAATATAAGTACTTATATAGATACATATTTTAAAACAATAAAAGACACGCTTTATATTAATTTATTTGGTTTTTATTCTTAACCTGGCTGACTTATTTATATAGGTACCTACATATTAGTGTTCATATCTATATATCAGGTAAATTGTAAAACTCTTACAAAATTGGTCCACTTATTTGAAGCAAACTTAAATAGTCTATATTAAGCACGAATAAAATACTTGCATTAATATATGTAAGTACATAATATTTTTAGAGTTATAAGCACTAACTCACGTATTCACGTGATTCAAATTTTATATCATATTATATACCAGCTTCTGCGCGCCACTTCGTCGGCGTTGACTCCGCTCCTATTGGCCTTAGCGTGACGATACATAGCTTATAGCCTTCCTCGATAAATGGGCTATCTAACACTGAAAGAATTTTTCAAATCGGCCCAGTAGTTCCAGAGATTACCGCGTTCAAACAAACAAACAAACAAACAAACAAACAAACAAACAAACTCTTCAGCTTTATATATTAGTATAGATTTTAGTCTTCGCGTTTTTGTTTTAAATCTTCTTAGATTAAGTTAAAATGTTAAAAAATTTAATTCCTAAAATAATAAAAACCCATTACGATTCAAAACTATTTAATTTTCTAATTAATAAATGGGTATATACTTTAAACAAAAATATGCCGTAAAACGAAACAACCACCATTCACAAAACGTTATAAAGACAACGAAACGTCGTAAGCGACACCGCAATCGCTAGACTTATGAATGAAAAACAAAGCAGCCTCAATGTTAATGTTAATCCATTATCTAATTGCATAATAGTTAAAAAAAAAACATGAGCAGGCTATCGGGCGGGCAAGAGCAGGTAAACCTCCCTCCATACGACTCCGCCTCGGCAGTCTTACCGGCGGTCGTCAGACTGTATCGTGCGGTGACCGGCATCGGTCTTGCGGGTACGCCCATCGAAATGAAGATTGAATGGATGTGTTTACTTGTGCTTACGTTTTTGTGTTTCCGTTGTGATGCTGCCAACAAGCCGAGGAGAGGACGGGGCAGCATGTGGTGGTAAGACGAGTAATTGGTTTTGTTTTTTAATTTCAAGTAAAATAACAGTTACAATCAAGACCGTCAACTTATCAATTTGACTCAGTTAATAAAGTTATAATTTAAAGTTTTTGAATGAAACATTAATATGTCAAACGTAATTCGAAATAAAATTGAAGTGTCACTACATTTAGTTATCGCCTTCATTTTAATTGTCATTACCATTATGTTATGATATGGGCTCGATTATGCGATAATACATTGTTTACCGGTACAAATATTGTCTGTAGGGGAGAAATAATTAGCAAATCGTTAAAAGCGCGTAAACACACGCGCACGATGTCGCTAATGGTGCCGTTAAACCTGATGCATCCTAAAACTTGCGTCTTACGATCATTATTTGAATTATTGCGCTATAAATAAAGGTATGTCGGATTATGTTCCTCGAAACGTCACGACATACACAAATTATTATGGTTTTACATATTTATTTTAAGAGATTTAAAAATATAATTCTAAATTATTAATAGATAATTTTTCGCATTATTAATAGATAATAATTAATTTTTTATTTTACCATTATTAATTTACGTTCTTTTAATTTAGGCTACGTTACTGTGGATTTTTAGTTATATTCTTTACGTATATATAAGAATGTGATGAAGTGTCACTAAAACTAAGCTGTCGCCAGCTTGACTTGTGACGGACGTCAAAACTGTATTTGCACACACTATCGCCCGGCTTCTGGTATGCGACAACCTTAATCTCTAACGCACAGAGTTCAAGGTCTATTAGAATCGTACAAATTTTAATTAGGTACTTTTTAAATGAGTATGTATATAATGTAACCTTTAAGAAAAGGTTACTAGAAAATTAATATACCAATGTCTACTAATAATAAGTAAAAGTATAATAAATAAAAATAAAATTATGGTTGTAAGCTAAAAATTGTATAGAATCCTAGCTCAGTTAAGCAAAGTGGACTTCTGTATTTTGACAGCGATGGAACTGTCATTACTGCGGCTTCATTAGATGACAACCGCGACCAACAGGAAAAACAAAAGAATGACTAACAATACGTACTTAGATAATATAAAAGGGATGCTTGCACCCAAACCCCCATATCGAAAAACGTGTAACCCAAATCCAAATGTTTATTTTTAAAATAAACAATTATAAACTAACATTATACATATTTACAAGTCACTTATTATAAACTGAATTAATTTTAAAGTATAATTTATAATTAGCAAAATTTTATTGTAAATAAATTATTAAATTCTTTATTTGTAAAGTATAAATTTTAATTTGCAATCAAAGTTAATTTATTTTGTATATATTTGGTTAATATATATTTTATATTCATCGCCTAATTTTATGTGAAGATAAACTTTTAATTACATGCATTAAAATTTTTATTGTAACATTAAGTTGTTTGACGTGGAAAATTGAGGTTGACCATAATGTAAAATTAATTATTAAGATATGGGGTATTTTTACCATAAATTATTAAAGAGTAATCTTAATCAGTTTATATTATTAGTATAAAACTAGCTTCTGCGCGCGACTTCGTCGGCGTGGACTCCGCTCCTATTGGTCTTAGCGTGATGACACATAGCCTATACTACTATAGCCTTCCTCGATAAATGGGCTATCTAACACTGAAAGAATTTTTCAAATCGGCCCAGTAGTTGCAGAGAGTACCGCGTTCAAACAAACAAACAACCAAACAAACAAACTCTTCAGCTTTATATATTAGTATAGATACAATGTAATAATATTAAGGTGGATGAAAAATTTAATGGATAGTCTTAGTAGGTACAAATTTTTCTTAAAAAAATATTTTTTTTATAACAAAAATCTTACCGGCGGCGGCGGAAAAAAATTTCGTCTTCTATTACGTACCTACTTAATACTATACTTCAGCCTGTAACATCCCACTGTTGGGCATAGGCCTCTTTCTTCATGTAAGAGAAGGATCGGACCTTAATCCACCACGCTGCTCCACTGCCGGTTGGCGGATACTTAATACTAACTGACATCTGAAATAAAGTCATCCTAATATTGAGACATTTATAATATTTAAAATTAATTTATTATCATATTTTTTTAATTTATTATCAATATTAATATGACTGAAGACTAAAATTATTACGCCGTCGGTAATCTGTAATCAATCAACAAAAGCGCTGTGTTCAACGATAATGATTAAATGCTAAGATGTTAAAAGCTTGACATTTAGTTTTAAATTCTTAATACAACTAATAAATTATATTTGACAGTTATTTTATATTAATTTTAATTTATAATGTTCTTCTTAAAATTAAATTTATTTTATTTGTGTGACAATAAGAAAAAAAAACAGCTGTAACTAAATTAAATAAATGAATTATGTGCGTTAAGTAGTCTCCAGTAGATTGAAATTATTTAAACACAATACAAAGAAATATACAGACCGTGATAAATATCTTTATACAATTTTTATGAGTGAGATTGAACCCGCGACCGCTTATGGTATATAATTACAGTGACTATTGTGGCGTTCCGTTCAATTCATTTTTATTTAAAATCATACCATATATTACTAACTTTTAGTAATATAAAGTTAGAAATAAAATAAATTCATAATATGTTATGACACAGTATTAACTTAGGCTACGGCAGTCATAATTAAAAAAAATAATGAATATATTTTTTGTCTCTTCTAAAACTTCAAAGTAATATAAGAGTGACTTATCACTTACTATCAGTGAGACACAGCGGCGCGTGCGCATTGCATTAAATAAATATTGCTCGTCTGTTTGTTTAATCATCTAATTAGTATTATACTCTACTTTGGGTTCAGAATTTTTATATCAAATAGGATATAAACTTTATATTCTTATAAACTAATCATAGTTAAAATTTCTTCATTAGCAATAACGTAACATACTCCGTCGGTATTTCAATATACTTACCTATATATTCTATATTGCCTCTCATCAAAAACTTTTTTAAAGTAAACATATAAATTTAAAGTAATCCTTTATCCTACTTATAAGAAAAAATTATGTAATCATAATAATAAATATTAGAATCTTACTAATAGATCTCCAATAGGATTTAGGTACTCCTCTATTAGGGGTCCGGAAACACACACAGCACACACAAAGCACATACGCCCAGATTACGTAAAACGCCTGAATAGGCTATAAAAATGTATGTCACGGCTGGGCATCAAACCCACAACCGCCAGTGCCAGTAGGACGGCTGCGCCATCGGATGGTTAAATAAGAATTTGAGTTAAATCTGTCACACTGTCATACTACGGGTTGCCAGATATTATAGACCAGCCTTTATAGACAATAGTACCTATATGAGATTAACTTTAAAAAAATGTTAAAGTATCAATCACGCTAGTCCGAGTATAAAACCTCAACTTTTCATTTCCTATTTTTTTTTTTTTTTTTTTTTTTTATGTTACGAGTTCGGCAAACAAGCGTACGGCTCACCTGATGGTAAGACCGTAGCCTATAGACGCCGGCAACACCAGAAGCATCGCAAGCGCGTTGCCGACCCTATCCCCAATCCCCCCCGGGAGCTCTGGTCACCTTACTCACCAACAGGAACACAATACTGCTTGAAAACAGTATTATTTAGCTGTGGTCTTCTGTAAGGTCGAGGTACTACCCCAGTCGGGCTGCTCCATATTTTGAGCAGGAAATTTCCTGCTGTGCCCTACCTCAGTCAATTCTAACAAAATTATGTAAAATATAATAGGAAAATTATAAAATAAGCAGAAACTAATTGTAATAATTAATAATTCTGACTATGAGTACCTATTATTTTAAAAATAGATTTTACCAAGACAAATTATTTTTAAAAAAGATGTTATAAAAACACACATCTATTAGGCGGCAGAAGCAAATGACAGTACAAATAAAATATATATTTAAAAAAGCCACACCTTTGCTAATTGTTATTCATCTCACGTCGAGGATATTGCATTACGCTTAAAATCGCGTGCTGGCGTCACGATATCACTGATAACGTTATACCATCTTAACGAGAACTCCGTTGAAATAGGCACTTGTCACCAAATAAAAAAGTTTCTTTTTTTATAATAAAATATTTAGCTATCTTTTAAAATAGTACACAGACATAGCATCCCCAATTCTTCTAATGTTGCAGATGTCCATGGGCCGCACGGGTGATTTTGCATAATAATGTGTCGGCTTGTTCGCCCCCTTGTTATTAAAAAAAATTTACCTTTCATGGGTTGTGTTGAAGAATTGGATAATTAATTATTATTAGTTCATTGTACTTCTCATTAACCATAACTCAGCACTTAATTAAGCCAGCCTCAATTAATTATGTACTTATATTGTAAATAAATGAATTAATATCGTACATAATATAATTATGTCATAAATTTAGGTATACTGTATGTATATGAAGACTGAGAGTATGTTTCAATTAACAGCGGCAGTCATTCTGATTAAGGTTAAAAGATCTTTATTTCTCATTTAAAACCATACAGTCATTTGCATGAGAAACAACAACACTTATATAACAGACTAGCTTCTGCGCGCGATTTCGTCGGCGTGGACTCCTCTCCTATTGGTCTTAGCGTGATGACACATAGCCTATAGCCTTCCTCGTTAAATGGGCTATCTAACACTGAAAGAATTTTTGAAATCGGCCCAGTAGATCCAGAGATTACCGCGTTCAAACAAACAAACAAACTCTTCAGCTTTATATATTACTAGCTTCTGCGCGCGACTTCGTCGGCGTGGACACCGCTCCTATTAGACTTACCGTGATGATATATAGCCTATAGCCTTCCTCGATAAATGGGCTATCTAACACTGAAAGAATTTTTCAAATCGGACCAGTAGATCCTGAGATTAGCGCGTTCAAACAAACAAACAAACAAACAAACAAACAATCAAACAAACTCTTCAGCTTTATTATATTAGTATAGATAGTATAGATTTAGTTACAGTCCAGTTTGTAGGTGGCAGACCTAGTCTGTGATATTTGTTAATCGTACAATCAACGCCTGAGAGAAGTTAAAAGGAGAAATGAGATTCCCGTTTGGAACCGATATTTGATTACTAATACCTGTTTCTGGTAAAGGATTTTGTACTCTGTTGATCTCATCAAGCTTTAGAAGGCTCGTGAAGCTGTCGGTCACTAACGTTATATTAATTTTATAAAGTGATATGTAATCCTAATAAGGAAATCATACAATGATAGTAAAGGGTAACCCTGAAGGGTTATAGTATAAGTTCTAACCCGAGCAGGGTATGTACGAGTAAGTACTTGTAAGTGCTCAAAATGCAGCAGTGGGACATTTAACAGCTGTTTAAGTGTAGTTTACACATGTGGGTAATTTTTATATTGATATCCATGATTAGTATATTTTTGTTGTAGTAAAAAAGCTTACTACATGATATAATCTGTTACTAATAGCCCACATTTCATAAATAAATAAATATTATTATTTAAGGCGCTGAGTCTCTTAATATAAAAAAAATAACTAAATACGCGCGAAAGACGTAATTTCTCGTTGGTTGGTAAAAGAAAACATTAACATTTTAAACACGAGTTTGAGGGTCATACTTTATTGGTCAAACAGACGCCATACTTTGACGCCTCGTAAGAAACTAACAAATCAAACATTAAGACAGTTATTATTATTCTGTATCAGTATGAATCTTGATGCCACCTACGCTTAAGTGGGAAAAAATTGTACATTCTAAATAGAAGTTAAACCATAAAAACATTTTTATACAATGTATAAATTTTTTTATGTTTAGTTAACGATAATTATTGTTGTAATAAAAATTTACTCACATATCTTATTAAATTTATAACGCAGAATGATTGCAAATTATATGTTATAGTTATTTTATGTGTATTAAAACGTCGTTAAGAATTAACGATATTGATTACAAACATCAATTAAACATTAAAGGTACCGTATGTAGTTAAACGAAAGAGAAACCTAATTACTGTAAAGGTATTTAGGATGGAGACATACCAACTAATTACGAATATCGTCGTGAGGAAACGCAGAACATATTTATAGCCAAATCGAGTTTAAGTTATTTAATAATTACAACACGTAACAAGCATCTTCCTGAACGCATCTCCAAACAGGGAACCTCAAAACTCATAATTTGCTTAATTTCTTAATTTTTAGGGTTCCGTACCCAAAGGGTAAAAACGGAACCCTATTACTAAGACTTCGCTGTCCGTCCGTCCGTCCGTCTATCACCAGGCTATATTTCAAGAACGGCGATTGCTAGACAGTTAAAATTTTCACAAATTATGTATTTATGTTGCCGCTATAACAACAAATACTAAAAACAAAATAAAATAAATATTTAAGGGGGGCTCCCATACAACAAACGCAATTTTTTGCCTATTTTTGCTCGATATCAATAAGTGGTAACAGGTAGGCACTTGAAATATTCACAAAATACTTAATTTTATATTTACTTTAATAATAAATAATAAAATTAAAATAAAAAATTATTAGGGGGGCTCATACAACAAAAGTGACTTTTTGGCTCGCTTTTTACCCGATATTTAAATCAATGTACCTACTGTTGTTTACCTAGACAATGGTACGGAACCCTTCGTGCGCGAGTCCGACTCGCACTTGGCCGATTTATTTTTAAATAATATTGTACAAATGGCGTGTAGGTACCTACTTACGACGGTCATCGTAGATACGTTTAAAATTGTTGCTGATACATTGTCACAATTTAGAGCTAGACATTTAAAGGTAGGTATAAAATATCAGGAGTATAAGTAGTTTAATTTATTATTAAAATTTTTGGATAAAATAATGTGGATTAAATCTTTTTGCATTACTGTATATATTCATGAATTATTAATTTTCAAATTCTTATTCAATCAAATAAAACACGTATAATTATTCATTATTGAAAGTCGTCAATTAATTTTTTTTTATAAGTTCAAAGAGTAGCGTTTATAGTAATGAGAAGTAAAGTAACACTTACGATTAATATTTTAATTACAATTCACGAACTATTTAACAATCCTTATAGGTAATGTTATTTATAGTTAGTTACTTGCCGGTTATCTATATATATAAAAGAGATTTCCACCCATACGATACATATCATCACGATATCTCTGGAACCATAAGGCCTAGAGACTTGAAATTTGGTAGGAATATTCCTTTCGCCGAGTAGAGGTCAGCTAAGAACGGATTTTACAAAATTGCACCCACAAGAGGGGGGGAGCGGGGGTTAATATCATATATGGCAAAACAACGTTTGCGGGGTCAGCTAGTATTAGAATATAATAGATTATAACATGATAAAATTAGAGTCGTGTGAAGAAAATAGATATTTAATAAACCCAGTATCAGTGCTTTCGCTTAATATGAGCTTTTCTCATTAGTTTCCGTAATATGTAGGTAAAGTTTATCGTCAACTAAACGCACAACCTGTCATAGTTTCGTTAGTGTGAACGTCGTTGAACAGCGAGACAGGTCGAGAAAAGACAATATTTGTTATTTTGACACATTCACACAGTCTTTATCGCTGTACAAACATAGCGCTTGCTCGTGAAAGCTATTCATTATTTTTCCTTTAGTCCTCGTGTCTCGTATTTGATTTCCTACCAACGTGACAAGTGTAACTTAACGGACACAAATATGGACATCCTTGGCATTGTTTCTGTTAATTAAATTAACATGTTCAGTGTGGCACATATCAAGAGTTTTTTGAGGTGACCTTTTTCTATCAATATACTTGAATTGTTTCAATAAGGTGTTTATATTGAGTAGGTAGTCATTAGCACGTGTTCTTACTGGTCTATTGATATCGTCGGTTCGAATAACGTAGTTAAAGTTCATCAAAAATTATTTAATTATTTCATTCCTTGTCTATGTCGGTCACTCTCAAAGTATGTAAACTAAAACACATCATAGTTTCAAGAACACGAACAAACGTCGCGTCGTCTCCGCGAGTTTTCGAAGGAAATGAGACTTTCCGACGAACACGTTCATATTTACGTAACACTTGACTACAAAGAAACGTAAATAGAGAAGTAATACGATTTCCAACTCTCAGGGCCTCGTTTTTTGTGAGCCCTGCCTTTTAATATGTAACTTATCTCGGACACCATACAGTTTTTAATCGATTAAAGGGTATACATCTCATGTTACCAAACAAAAGAGTTTATTTTAAGACAGCTTCGCGAGCAATGTACGTGGTTTTAGTTGATTTCGAAGCGAGTCGCCGTGGGTATGCACACATTAGGTGAGCCGTAGCAGTTCCGAGGCCGAGTCAACAGGCCGGGATGTCGATCGCTCTCGTCTCGTGTTTACTCACTCAGCCCTCGAGGATTAATGCGCGACGCAAATATTTATCTAAACGTCTGCAGATTGACAGTTCGGTCGTCAATTGTTTGTTGTCTTTACCGTCCCAAATGAGCATTTCATTTCGAGTTGCACCCATTGCCTTAAGTGGCGTCCGGGATGTTTGTTTTATTTTTTACAAAGTTCTCAGGGTACGTTCGTTGATGTTTGGCATTGTCTTTCGCGATGGTGAAAAAAGTAAATTTTAACAAGAACGTATAGAAGGACGCTTTTTATCAGACTTTTTTTTAAGTTGCTATCATATTTTTTATACGTCTTGACACCTTGCTCTACTTTTTTGATTATTTTTGGCAAAATATAAATGTTCTATATAGTCGACAATCATTAATAAATTTTTGCAATTATCATCACTCATATAAGGTGAACTAAAACATTACATTTTTCAAATACGTGGACATAAAAATCACCAATAATTAAATAAATGTATTTATTTTAACAGGGGTATAGCAAAGGCCGGTGAGCCGAACAGTCTTTCACCAGTGTCGCCTGGTGTCTTGTACATGGACCCAGCAGTGCACGCCACGTTGAGGAGGAAACAGCGGCGCCTGGCGCGCGAGAACCCTGGTGTTCTGGCAGCTGTGGCCAAGGGAGCCAACATGGCGGTATTGGAGTGCCAACACCAGTTCAAATATAGAAGATGGAACTGCTCCACGCGGAACTTTCTGCGTGGCAAAAATTTATTCGGAAAAATTGTTGACCGAGGTTAGTTTCTTTATGTTTTTTTTTTTAATGCTTAGTCTTAGTCTTTGTCTCGCTTTGTTTCCTCTTTGCTTAATATTTTACGATAAGACCTAAGAATTTAATTTTGATTGATTCTGAATTCGACGTAGCATACAGTTCAAAATTATTATAATTCTTGTACATCATTTAATAAAGACGTTTCGTTGCTTAGTTAATAAATAGGCCAGGGAAAAAGTTTTTTCGTATTTTAAATAGAAATTCAAGGTGAGATTTTAATTTACTTAGGTACATTAATTATAACATGTATGTACCATTTTGTTTGATGACTTGTCGCCGTGTCGTAGGCAATGACCGGATTACATTGCTGTAGAAATTTTGGCTTTGGAAAACTTCTCATTAAAAAAACCGTGACAAGTAGTTTCGAAAGTCTTCTCTTGATGTTAATTTTACACTACGGGTTTCGCGATAGTTTGTGCAGCTTGACCTACCCTTGACTACGATCTCTTTCGTATATTCTTATCGTGGTTCGATATCATTACGTTTTAAGAGAGAATCGCAAATGAGTAGGTAGGTACACGGTCCATTAGGTTTCTTTCAGTAAGTTCATGTGGCACCCATTATCGAGCTTTTTTGTATAGCCAGCCTTCTTCGAAACTGTTTTACGGTCAATTCTCAGATCTTCAACTATATAGTAACTGCTCAAATGTCGATCTAGCTCAAAATTTTCAAAAATGTCGTTACCTTTATTCGTAATTAACTGGGCTACCAGAGTGAAATGCATCTTTGACATCGAAAAATTCCGACTGATACCTAACGCTTAAACTAATTTTGTTTTGTGCTAACTCTTACTGGCACTGCATTAGGTTAGGACGTTAGGTCTATAAACGCCTCAAAGTATTTTCGCGACTTGAGTCGTTCGTGTTTTCCCTTTTCTTAAAGCAAAATTTTAAAATGTACCAAATTTTTCCTTTGGATTAACCCAAATTGGTTTACAGAAAAACAAATGAAAAGATTTTTTTTTTTTTGCTTTTTAATGACATTTATAAAATGTCATCTTTTCATGGTATTAAAATCAGTCAGTTACAAACAATACAACCAAAAGATTTTATTGCTTCTTTTTACAAAAAAAAAAAATACGAAAAGGCTTTTTCACCGATCTATTATTAAAATAGCACTAGGTATGAAAAAAAATATAAGGACAATTTAGTATGTAGCATGTGTAATGAAAACATTTTTCTATACCTACGATAACTAATAAAAATTAAAATATACACTATTCGCAATGAAATAAACAATAAAGAAAAAAAATTTAACGATGTAGTCAAAAGAACTCAAGACTAAGACGATTTTAATTTGATAATAATGTATTCAGAATATTGCTTGTTGCCTTTACCTACTACAGCGCGTATTGCCGCAATAAACATAAAATTTTAGTTTTATAAATTGTTTATTATGAATTTAAATAAGAATAAATTTTGATAAAGACTGACAAGTTAATGTCTGAGCTCCGATTATCCTTTTGGCAAAGATAAAAAAAAAAACAACAAGGAGCTTAAATAGTGAGTGAATATGAGAACACGCGTCATTCGTTTGTCTCAATTTTGTCCCAAACAAAAGAAAAAAGCTAAACATTAAAAAGAACTTAAGGAGATAATCTCTAAATAACTTAAATATATCAAGAAAGCCGATATCGATACATTGAGGCATTTTAAAACGAGATCGAAAATTTTCATTCTAACATAGAGTTGGTATTAAAAAAGTCGCGTACAAAAAGATTTTCGACTACAAGCCCCTAATCCGAGTTACAAAGAATGGCTACAAATTAAGTGATATCTTTAGTTGGCAACCCTTTTAAGAGATGTTATCTGTATTCACCGGGAGGGTAGCGCGCCAGGGGCACCTATAAAGGGCTCATCAAGATAAAGCATCCAGGATCAATTACATGCGTCCGAGTGACGTACTCAATCCCGTTTGTCGATGGCCCTTTTATTTATCCTATTATGAACACATTTCGAATACTTCACGTTAAACGATTTAATTAGTTTCTAACGGACGGCGACACTGTCATAAATCCCGATATAAAAAATATTTTTTTGACTTTCGAAATGAATGTAATACTGTTTTAAAAATTATTCGCTTTGATAAATTTGAAAAAAGAAAAAAGAAAGAAACAGTGTTCCATTTTTAAACACGCTACATACTCGTACAATAGAATTAGTACAGATTCCTATTAAGCCGACGTGAATGGAGATATCGATTTCAAGATAAAAATCAACAAATAAGACTGCACTGTAAACATGTAAATGATAATTTATAGAAAAAGTATCGTGCTGTAGCTGGCGAACATGCCGTATTGGTTAGGAGGCTATAATAAAGAGGCGAGATTAAATTTATAAAAGGTGCACTTACGAAAATTAAAATGTTTATAACAAGATTTGGTACGTTTTTTAAACGCAAACATTACCTTTTGAATACCCTATTACAAGCGTCATAAGTTTGATTATATGTTGTACATGAGTTTCGCGAATGTAAAAATAAATTTGCTCACGAAATCAGGGCTGCCCTATCTCCGGTGTCCGATTTCGATGTTTTGTGCGCGATATGCCTTATTATGAGCCTGCGAACTGCGAACATCTGGTCCTTACTTCACATTATTCGTTTTAAGCAAAAAAGAAGTCTCATTGTTAATCAAAACTATCTCAACTTTTTATAAAAAACAAAAATAAACGCGATTGAGACCGAACGTAACATTTTTGTTGGATCAAAATAGAATTAGATTATAAGCTTTCCTTGGGGTCAGGCGGCGTCGAGGGGGTTATCTTGAAAATTAAAAGCGTTCGCTTCCATATCTCGGCCTAATTCGATCTCATTTTGAATTCGACGTTACTGGTATATATGTGTGTATGACTGTTCGTGCGTGCGCCACGGTTATTGACCCCTTGCTTCTTACGTTAATGAAACGTGCAAACTCTTTCTGTAAATGATGTCTCTATTAACTTGCACTTCACTCTCAGCTAAATTTATTTTAAAAATTACTCTCCAAGCAAAGAGTTCGAATCGAATATAGATACATTTAAAAGTAAACAGAACATTTTTATATTGGACAGGTTAAAATAATTACGTAAAAAATAAGTCGATACAAATATGTTAAATACTTGAAACATCACCGAATTAAGCAAAATCATTAGTATTGTTACGATCTCCGAACAATATATTGCGGAGGACGAGGTCGAGGGAAGGTCGCTCCAAATTAAAGTTAATACGATATATTATGTTCTCAAATCACCAGATAAGATGAAGATCATTATAAATATATTCATTAATTGTAAATTGGTAACAAATAGCAAATAAATTCATATGTTTACATAACATTAACTTTTATCGAAGGAATAAAAAACGGGTTCTATCGTCGCTAGCCGGCGGCGTAGAGACGAGTTAGAGACTTCAATGAACCTGTTCATTGACAAAATCGATGAGAACCATTTTAAAGTCGAGCGATTAGCTCTGTATCATTTAAGTCAGTACAACAATTACGATGATAAAGTTCATTAATACGAGACCGGCAAGAACTCAGCAGTTAGTTTTTTTTTTTTAAGTTAAGCACGAGAACAACGGAGCAGACAATAAAATAATTAAAACCTGACAGACATAACTAAAACGCCTAGAGCAAATATAAATATTGATACTTTATACGACACAACCTATTTACAAAGATTGTTCAACGTTTTTCTAAATTAAAACCCAGATATAGCACTGCGGACCACCGTCGTAATAATTTCCATCTGTAAAAAGAGCAAAAGGCTGTACATAATTTATGTTATATGCGTGTGCATTTAGAGCATATTACTTTATTAAGGGCGAGCCGGGCGGGCGAACCGCGCGAGCCCATATTACAGACCGGCCGCAAATATCTGCCGATAAACTTTTTTAATACATTGCAATTACGTCCATTTGAGAAACGCATAAAAACGGACAAGCGATCGCGGCGGGAGCTCCATACAACGGAACTCATTAAGAAAAAAAAATCGTAAATATGATTTCGAATCGCTGATGCTCATCGAGCACCGAAATCTTTGAATAGGGTTTGCTTGCCATAATTACAGTTTCGACGGACAAAGCCCCCCCAGATGGAACAAGAATAATTACTAATATACACGTCCACACGCCATTGACGAGTTGACGCGACATCTTCATCTCTTTGTGGTGTAAACCTCAAGGATCGTATTAACACAAATGATGACAACGGGACAATGGCCCGCTCTTTATAGAACGGGTCATTGTTGACCCGAGAATAGAAAAATATATGGACCGGATTCCCGCGGCGATGCCTCCTGCGGTGCGGTTTGGCGATGAGCATGCGTCTGCTCGTACACGCTCCACGGAAGCCACGTTTACACCTATCGCAGCGTCTAATGGCAGGTAACTCGGCCAACAAAACGACCTTTCTCAAAATATTTCCTGTTTTGAAGGTTTCGTATGTAGTCCCCGAGATTCCATCGTCGTGGGTGGATAAAAAATATAAAACGATCAACACCAAAAATAAAACGGATATAAAATGCCCTCGACGAAATATTTAATGCTCAATTAGATAAGCGTTTTATATTTGTGAAGTTTGAATTGTTTTAAGTTATAGCAGTTCGTGACATTAAAAAAGGTTTGAATGAATTTAATATGCCCTAAAACCCATACGAATATCGTTTTTACAAAACACTCTAAATTCACGATTATTTTATTATTTGCAATTATGATGTTGATGTTTGTTAACTTTATTTTCTGTGTTTCGTTTCTCAGTTTGAAAATAAATGTCTTTGTCCTTTATCTGAATGGGAGTTAAAACGTTGGATGGTAGCGAGTGGTAGCCCCGAACGCTTTGTGCCACTCACAATGAGTGATATATGAGCGACGTAATTTTGAATTGTCGCAACGAAGTCTCTGGCTGAGGACTGAGTGTGAAATTATCACCCTTAGGTAGCATAACGAAAATGAATTATTGCTTTTTATTGCCCCTTTCTTACCGAGCTTTTACAGCAAAAATATTAACACTAAATCTTCTTTTTTGTCTTTTTTACGTATCGAGTCAAATGACATGATTATGTCTCTTACTAATATGCTATTAAATCGTCGTAAAACTTTTTAAAACACTAATAAATGATTTCATCTCTGTTGACGCCTGTTCTCGATAGGTAGACGTCTAAACCGGCCAAACATCACATTATAAAACTGGTGATTTATTGTTGTTTTGAGTAATTACATCTCATCCTATTTGAATAATGCGAGTTGCCATAAATAATAAGAAACACGAAGCGCGACGCGCGAAATCGTCATAAGTCAATCTTTCAAATTAATCTCTCGGAAACACCTCGGCGTGATGACTTAATGCGGACGGGAACATATTTAATTAGTGCATTAAATTCGAATTATTTAATGGTTTTCTCTGTGAGGCCAGGTGTTCATCAAATGTCAACAGTGATTAAGTTTTATTTTACAGAGCGGCTGGACGATCGCCCATAGGATTTACGAGTTTTTGACTTTTATAAATTCTCAACGCCTCACCTTAACTGCCAATCCGGCGGGATGAAATTATCGCTCGGTGCTCGACTGCTCGCGTTGTAAACCGACTTCGGGACCATTTATTATCCATACAGATAATCCACCGACAGCACTTTATTATCAGTTATAATAATAATTTACTTTTATAGATTCACATTACTCATGTTTGTTCTTATTTGACTGCAGTTTGATGCGGTGGAACTGCCTCAATAAAATAATAGTGCGCCTTAATTATAAACGCTTTATATATCTGACGATCTATGGGACTGTGATACTAATCGTTATTTGTATTAGGGGCTTATACGTGATCGGTGTCGGATTATCGTTGTTTGGGTGGTTAATTAAGCCCACAGAAGGAATTTAAATTTTATTTAATGCCGTGACTAATGCGGTCCCACGAATGAAACATCTTTACATCTGTCATAATTTTTCTACGTCGCAATTTATTCGCAAATCGCGATAATCCTCTTTGTTATCTGTGGAAATCGATGGCTGAGCACGCCAACGAAATAAATTATTGAATTATTTATATGTACATAAATATTTCGTCTCGTATTAGACCAGAACAAAGAATCACCACGCGAGCATGTCAAACGGGTTAGGTTCGGTCGTGAATCACTCGGACAGAAGTTTATAAACATATCAGACCAATTAAAAATGATACTTCTGTCGATATTTTTATTCCTAATTGGTAAGATAAGGACTTACCGTTATGTCATAGTGGAGATAAAGTAAAAGTAGTGAAATAAAAATCACAGCGGGCGGACAGATGTCAACACATCTACACTCGACGAATATCTACGTGTTATAAAGATGCGTAGACCTCAGCACGTGGTGCAGCCACCTGGTTGGCGACGACACCCCGGGGCCTGACCTGTGAGTCATCGATACGACCTCAATAGGTACACCACCTACCTATCTGTAACGATACCGCGACATAATCATACCAATATTACGAAGCTCTTTCTTTTATCTAGTAGACATACATTTAATAAGATTAATAAGATCAGCCTCATTTTATTCATATGTGTCAAATATAATTGATCTACACCTATTTTTTATAACGAGAAATCTCTTTCCAACTCATTACAAAAGATGAATGCTTCACATCGGATTGTATTCGTAGCAGTTGAATTAATTTCCCCCGAGCATTGAATGATGGCGAAATTGACATTAAAATTCCGGGACGAACGTCTCAAGTAATTGCTGTATAAAATACTTTTGTGTAACATCCCAAAGCGAAACACAAAAAGTGAGACCGGCTACGGCGGTATGCGCTCACCGTAATTTATATCGGTGCACGATGACAACTCAATAAAAAAATGATTTCATTTGCTTATTGAGTCCTTAATAACGATGGCGTGGACTCCGAGACCGTTCCATACATTATTATTTTAAATAATAATAAATATAAATTTCATGTTATTTTTAATTCTTACGTTTTTACATCTGCATGCATTGCTTGAATGGAAGCCCACCAATGATGTCTGTTTGAATATAAATTATTTAATTAGACTTTGAAACTTTAAATTCGAATACAATTTGAATATTTTAAAAGAAAAGTATTGGGTGTTTTCTTATTTTTATTCTTATCGTTACTTAAAATAATTTGACTTATGAACAATTTTTTTTCAATATCTATTTAATTACTAGCCGCTACATGAGAAAGAAAGGAGTATGCGCTGAAGTTACGAATAATAGAGAGGAATGGAAGAGGAGAACATGTTGTGCCGACCCTATATAAATAGGATAAGGGCAGGGAGATGATGATTTAATTACTAGCCGCTGCCCGCGACGTCGTCTGCGTGCGTTCACTGCTCGTTCCCCGTAGGTGATAGCGTGATAATATGTAGCCTATGTTCTGACCCGACTTCTTAATAATATTCGTGCCAAATTTGAAGTAAATCCATGCAGTACTTTTTGAGTTTATCCCGGACATACATTTGAAGAAATAAAGGTTCACTGCTCTTTCCCCGTAGGTGATAGCGTGATAATATATAGCCTATGTTCTGACCCGACTTCTCAACAATATTCGTGCCAAATTTGAAGTAAATCCATGCAGTACTTTTTGAGTTTATCCCGGACATACATACAGACAAACAGACAAACAGACAAACAGACAAAAATTCTAAAAACTATATTTTTGGCTTCGGTATCGATTGTAGATCACGCCCCAAGTATTCTTTTAAAAAAATATTCAATGTACAGTTTTGACTTTCCTACCATTTTATTATAAACTAGCTGCTGCCCGCGACGTCGTCTTCGTGCGTTCACTGCTCGTTCCCCGTAGGTGATAGCATGATAATATGTAGCCTATGTTCTGACCCGACTTCTTAATAATATTCGTGCCGAATTTGAAGAAAATCCATGCAGTACTTTCTGAGTTTATCCCGGACATACATACAGACAAACAGACAAACAGACAAAAATTCTAAAAACTATATTTTTGGCTTCGGTATCGATTGTAGATCACACCCCAAGTATTATTTTTAAAAAATATTCAATGTACAGTTTTGACTTTCCTACCATTTTATTATATGTATAGATGTATAGATGACAGGAACAGATTATTGCGAGAAATTGAAACGGATCATTTTTTAATTATGATTAAGGTAAACGGCCAGCCATCGAACTACTTTCGATTTTAAACTCCGAGGAATTTAATTGTAACCTTGAACGTCGAGAACCGATGACTCAGTCGTACGTATCATAGTATTCATAGTTAATTTATTAACATTAATTTGTGTTCCCGCATAAATAAATAAAAACTTCAAATATATATTTTAGTTTCTATCACGTAACTTACACTGATACAAACTGAATATTTTTTTAATTAATAATTTAA
The DNA here is from genome assembly GCA_905220545.2 of Melitaea athalia. Taxonomy (NCBI): domain Eukaryota; kingdom Metazoa; phylum Arthropoda; class Insecta; order Lepidoptera; family Nymphalidae; genus Melitaea; species Melitaea athalia. The sequence continues at coordinate 5,867,628 of HG992179.1, forward strand.
TTGTATGTTTTTTATATATGAGAAAAATTCGTAATAAAACCATTTTTATCGATAGACACAGCCATGACTTGAAAATCGATATTACCGTGATTCGTTGCACGCCACTACAGCTTGTAATGATCAATAATCTCCGGGGTAGGTAAGAGTCACTTCTTTTATTTTCAATCGTCGAGATATACCCTCTCTCTTTTAATTGTATTTTATGAGTATTTGATTCTAATGCCGGGCCATTAATTATTTATAGTATTCGATACGGGATGAGAGAATGGATTTATGTATTCGTTTAGGAGATGAATGTATGCATCGATCCTTTTGTGACCGTGCATTAAGTTCATTCGATAAATAATTACTCGGGATTACGTTAGACTGAGTCAATATTCATCAAGTTTAATGTCGAGTCACTAATTGATATTAACTTGACGCTGTATTAACAACCAATATTATTTTTGTATGTATTCAAGACTTACGATACCTCTAATACAAACGATATATTTTTCCTTGTATATATTTTCTTAATTATTAATGTTAGTAAACATATATTATTTACCTATTTCTATCTCTTAGCCCTAAGCCATAATAAAATTTAATTAAATATGTGAATGTCAAACATACCTATGCTAAAATATCATAAACCGAGTATTATTATTACAAAAACAACAATATTAAGCCAGAAGCGAGGTCCGATACCTGCCTTTTATAAGTTAATAGCTGTCTATTATCACGAAACTCTGCGAAACTGTCTTAATATAAAATATGGCTTTCCAAACAAAGAACACTAATTGTAATGGCATATTAAATGCCAAATTTTTCAATATTGGATCCGTGTTAATATCGATCGAATATTTACGGATGCAATATAATTTTATTTTTATATCATCATCTTTTTTTAAATATAGGTACGTATTCTTTTGTGAAGGAATAATTTATTTATTTTTTTGTATTTTTCTTTCATTTAGGTTGTCGCGAGACAGCGTTTATATATGCGATCACGAGCGCCGGTGTGACACATGCGGTGTCCCGAGCTTGTGCAGAGGGAGCGATCGAGTCCTGCACCTGTGACTACTCGCACGTCGATCGCGCACCGCATCGCTCCCGAGCTCCTAATGCAGCCAACGTGCGAGTCTGGAAATGGGGTGGCTGCAGCGATAACATCGGCTTCGGATTTAGATTCAGCAGAGAATTCGTCGACACAGGAGAAAGAGGCAAAACAGTCAGAGAAAAAATGAACTTACACAACAACGAAGCTGGCAGAATGGTTAGTTTATACTTAATTATTATTCATCACCGATCTTTTCAATCGATACTTACGGTAGCTCATAAACATTAATTATATAAACCGACTGGAGTACCAGTCGACAGACATTTCATCGCCTCGTGTTTACATTATTAACATTACGGGTGACGATCGATTGTCAGCCACTTGACGTGTCGCTTAAGTCTAAAATTAATTATGCGTCAAACGGATCGGCCCATCGCATGAGGACTGCGCAACAGGCACCCATTCGTTGCGCTCGCACATCTCCCTCCCACCGCACACCCACATTTGCATACCCGCTGTCTGTACCTTCCTAAAATCATCAAAAAGGGACGTCGGGCGTCTCAAGCCACCCAAACGCTTCATTAACCGACGCGCTTAATTCCTGTCACGACAAACACACTGGGTGTCCACCTGATGAATATTCACAACATTCCATCGATTGTTTAACACATATTTAGACACTAGACTGTATAATGCACTCTTCCATCTACATGAGAATAAAAAATCGGTCAACTATTTTCTACGAAGCGTGCTTTTCGAAGATAGGAAAATATTTACTATCTTCGTCCTCGCGTCATTTATCTACCTTCTTAAAATGATGAATGTATCTAGAGTATGATTTATGATCGGTCCACATGCAGTGACGACCGACCCACCTCTTCTCGATTTGTAACAATTTGCTCGATCGTAAGATTCGATCGATGAAGTGTGCTTTAGTGATCATCGATCACCACCATCGACGCTTATCGAAGGAATTTAAAGATATTTGGACATCATTATAGACCCCCACACTCGAATGAATAAATTAAGAGATTTGACGTATTCTTGACATATTATTAATCATATCATTTGTCCACAGCACGTGCAAACAGAGATGCGCCAAGAATGTAAGTGCCATGGTATGTCTGGGTCCTGCACTGTCAAGACTTGCTGGATGAGGCTGCCTAGTTTCCGCTCCGTGGGTGATGCACTTAAAGATCGCTTTGATGGCGCTTCACGGGTCATGATGCCAAGTACAGAGAGTGACGTGCCCTTACGACAACGAAACGATGCAGCACCGCACAGAATTCCACGACGAGATCGTTATAGGTTCCAACTCCGTCCACTCAATCCTGATCATAAAACACCGGGCACTAAAGACCTAGTGTATCTAGAACCATCGCCAGGTTTCTGTGAAAAGAACACAAGGCTGGGGATTCCTGGCACGCATGGGCGTGCTTGCAACGACACGAGCATCGGTGTCGACGGCTGCGATCTTATGTGTTGCGGCCGTGGTTATCGGACCGATACGATGTTCGTTGTGGAACGATGCAATTGCACATTTCATTGGTGTTGCGAGGTCAAATGTAAACTTTGTCGAACGGAAAAAGTAGTTCACACGTGTTTATAGACAAGCGGACGCTAAATACTAATGACGCGTGCACGTACGTGATCGGCGAAAGTAAATCAGTGTCGACCTTGGACTTGAGTGCGAATTTGAACAGTTATAGTTCGTCGGAAATAAATATGTAAATAATCGCTTTAATTTTTCTTCCGAAGTACCTTTTTCCAAGTCGTCTCCATACCTCTCGGTATTTGTTATTCATCTTGACTTATGTAAATAGTTCCCTGTTGGTCTTTGTTTTATCACTTTATTTGTAATGAATCCGCTGTTAATGTAAAAATAAGCAACTATTCATTCGTTTATTAATTTGGCCACTAAGCGCGAATATGTGATCTAGTAAATACTTTTTGTGAAATCTGTCGTTAGGACACTAATAAGATCAATTTATTGGCTCTTTATTCCTGCCAGTATCATGAGCATTGCCCAATTGGATTTGTTAGTTTCCTTACGCGGTCGGATGTATGAATTATTAATGTTAGATAACGCGCTTCTCTCAGTGACTACTCACCCGGGCGACCGAAATCTCAGACTGCTTTTAATGATATTTTTTAATATCATTGTAAAGTTAAAAATTATTATTATGTTTTAACGAAGCCATAAAATTCGTTTATTGATAAATTACAATTTTATATAATTTCTATTTTACAGAGTGCAGCGTCAGGTGTACGGTCGTATTAACTGTTATAAATATGTGTATATAACTGTGTAAGAGCCAAGAGCGAAATTATCTTGTAATTATAATTTTATATTAATTATTTAAGTCGTTAATGGATTTTGTGGCTTAACAGCATTTGCATAAAGCGTCTTCTTGGGTGTTCGCTTTTAAAGGTTGCATTTAAGCCTTATCATTGAATAAGTAGCGCCATCGTAAAAGTGTCCCACATTACGAGATAAACGCTCTCGAGAATTTTAATTAAATATTAAACGAATTAAATAATCAGTATTATACGTATATTATTGTATGCGTGCTGCGTCCGATTCTCCGAGATAAAGTTGCACGTAAGCCCGATTGACACTTGTTATACATTTTAAACGCTCGTTCGTGCTTTTAAATTGTCCATTATTTATTAAGCATGTACAAAAAATATTTTTGTTCCTTATACATTTTTAATTAGTGGAGATATCGCAAAATGTTGATTTCGACTGTTTATATTCTTACACCGATATCAAGTAATAACCACATTCGCCTTACAAATTGTTACCTCTACCAATATGCTAAAGCTGACATTTAAATATTTATATATTGTAAATTTAAAGTCTAAGTGACTTAGTGTAAGTTTTTTTTTGTTAAAATTGTACTTAATGCTAAAACAATTTTTAATAATTATTATGAGTATATAAACACATTTTAATAAATATCTCCTTAGACTGATGTTTGACAGTTTGTTATAAGATGGAAGCTTTACTTATCGTAATTATTTGTATCAGAGTGAATGATATTTCATATGTGATATAAAAATAGTTTAGAAATAAATGTCCTAAGTGATAGTCAAACATCGAGCTTCTTTATATATAGTAGTAAGATATGGCGATAAGCACGCTGATACACTTTTTTTAAGATATTTATTAAATTTTATACTAAGTTTTATTTTATTTCACATTAAATCGTATTCAATTTAAAGTGAAATTAAATAGTCGTTATAGTAACACCATGTTAAAACTAACGTTAACTTACTATCCGCTGTCACAGACTAGTTTTGTGGACTTAAAATTAGAAACTATTGTTTACATGGACTGGTATGATGTTTGTCAGAACCAAGTAATTCCTTAATCTGTGATATACATTTTTAGAACTTTTATTTCAACATTTGGTACATATTTGAAACAGCTCGCTTTAAACAGTATGTCGATTTTTATCGACGAATTTCAAGACTGAAATTATTTTTTTACGTTTCATAGATGTACCGATCGTAATCGGACCATTGAACCATTTTAAATTTTAGCGTCGTATCGAATATAAAATCGATTTTTAAATATTTTATTTTTGGGGAATCCGTATAATCTGTTCCGTTCGATCTTTTATCGATGACAGTTAATCCTGAGTTTTAACATGCGTCCTTGCCCTAATCAAATTGCCAGTGTAAAAAATGAGCATGTAAATATAATTTTATAAAGATTTTTTTAAGTTATTTATGTGAATGTAGTATTTTATTAATAATATTAGTATAGATAACAATATGATTAAAATCAGCTGAACATTTCTGAATCTCAAAGGGTATCATGATACATTGTATTGAATTTATAATTTTGAACATATATTTCGTCACGTGACCACTGTTTGGGGTTGACAAACTATTGTAATGATATCGGTGGTATATTAGTTTCTATTTATGATTGATGAAAAACTGATTAGTTGTTACTAAAATATAAAATACAAAAAATTCTAATCTTTTATTTCAAAGCAATCTTTTATTGCTGGAAAACTCATTACCTTTTTTTTCATTGCACATTCCTATACAGGAAAAGACGATTGCAAGTATTTTTAAACAATACTACGGACTCAAATGTATAGTTTATACTTACATGTATAATATACTAATACTTATACATCCAAAAATATTTATTTTTTAATATTACTTGTAGTACGAAATTAATTAGAAAAAAGTTTTAATAATAATAAAGCAAGAACGTTGATCAATCTTTGTTTGATTTCTAAAATTTTGAAAATATCTTTCCACAAGAAGGGCCTGCAATGACATCTGCTACAGAGTTCAATGGACTTGGTGAATTGATAAATATTGAAATTAGTGACACTGTAGCATATTTCGCAAGGTGTTCTATTTTTGTTATAAAACTAAACCTCTATAAAAGCCACGTCACTTTGACGTAGTGATGCGTGTACCGTGCAGGCGCTCACGCATCGGCGAGTGCAGGTTCGATTCCCGCTCGCGATGGATATTTGTATTTAAATATTTTTAAATCATATCAACATTTTTTTTTTCGATCCATCGGGCTGGATCCAGACGCGACGGTTTCGTTAAAACTAAATAAAAATCATCATATCAAGAATTTCAATCTAGCAGGTACATCGTTCCATAGCTTAATTGGCTAGAGCACCGACACGGTATGTCAGAGGTGTGGGTTCGGACCCCGCTGGATCGAAAAAGTTTGATATCATTTAAAAATATTTAGTATTTCCTCATGTGTGGGTAACACCAAAATAAAACAAATAATACGAATTATTTGTAGGTATTTATACATATATTTCCGTCTGGTCTGGTTGCCTGTCCTTGTGGGAGTTGTGGGTCTCCATCACGATTCAGCTTGTAATATCCCACTGTTGGGCATAGGCCTCTCCCCCATGTAGGAGAAGGATCGGAGCTTAATCCACCACGCTGCTCCAATGCGGGTTGGCGGATATATACCCTACTATGAGTAACGATCGCTATCAGGTATACATGATAACAACCGGGACCGACGGCTTAACGTGTTCTCCGAGGCATGGTGGGGAGACTCACAAGGACTGCACAAACACCCAGACCACGGCAAACATCTGTATGGCCAATACAAATGTTGTCGTGTGCGGGGATCGAACCCGCAACCGCTCGCGCAACAGCCAATCGCAATCCGTTGCTGTGACCGCTGCGCCAACGCGGCGTCATACAGTGCCTCAAAGAACACGCCAAGCTGTCGGACCCGGTGGTTATCACAAACACCTGATAGCGATCGCTACTCATATTAGGGAACATATCCGCCAACCCGCAGTGGAGTACCGTGGTGGATTTAGCTGCAATCCTTCTACGTAGAGAAAGAGGTACATGTCCAGGACTGGGATGCAACACCAGAAGCATTGTAAGCGCGTTGCCGACCCTATCCCCGATTCCCCCAGGAGCTTTGGTCATCTTACTCACCAACAGGAACACAACACTGCTTGAAAGCTGTATTATTTAGCTGTGATCTTTTGTAAGGTCGAGGCACTGCCCCAGTCGGGCTGCTCCATACTTGAGCAGGAAATTTCCTGCTGTGCCCTACCTCAGTTACAAGCTGAATCATATCGTATAAAGGCCATAAATGTGTTGCCTAAATAATTTCTTGGGTTTACCTTGTTCTTTTAATTCCTTATACCCCTGTAATAACGCGCTAAACATTTATACGACTTAAAATAAAATAATTTGGATATGCACGTTTGATCTTCATTTCTAAGAGCAATTTTAAAATAAAAGTGTTAAGTATAACAATTCTCAAACGTACAAGAAATTTCCTTTTTTCACAATAAATTATAAGTACTTACTAAAAAATAGCACAAATTGTGAAATTTAAATATGGTTGAAATTTGTTTTTTTTTTGCGTCGGTAAATACAATTGAATAACACGGTGACTTCTCATCAGACGAAACAGTCAAAACAATTTTTTGCACTAACAAAAAAAAAATACAAATTTAATACGTATGTGTATGTTAGTTAGTTGTGGGCTCGATTTTCCGGCATTATGCGTGTACACTATGTGTATAAATATTCGATTTCCGTATCGAATAATTTCGCAACGTCACTATTTATTACTTGTCATAACGCTGCAACACTGAAATTGTCAAATCTGGAATCGAATTAAAAGTCCAACTATATACCTTTTGTACACACGTACAAAAACTTTTAATTTTCCTATAAAATTTATCTTGTAACTCTACAGTGAAAAAGACCTTTTGAAAAGCATGGATGTCGTTCTTTAAGGAAATACTTTATCGAGTTACTTATTTAAAACTTCCTAGTTCATCGGGGGTAAATACTTTTTTCTAGAAACAAGCGGCACTTGTCATCAAATCCATTAAAATAAAGTTTATCACAAAACACCAAGTTTATAAATATACAATTGTAAATATAAAAATTATGTTTTATGAACAATTTAGTCCGGTAAACATTAAATGCAAGATAACAAATCAAACGTTTATTGGCAAACCGTTGCATGGGGTTTGCTTAATAAGAACTATCGATGTCCTTATCGATATACGATGATGTTACCATTTCGATATTTATGCGAGTGTATTTTAAAACTCGACGAGAAATGTCATATATCCGCCATTCCGTTTTATTGGGAATGCAACCGTAGAGGCTTGGATTGTACGCAATTTTCTGAAATGGCTTTATTTTCTAACAAAGGATAGATTATTATATGTAAAATGCATTGTATATATTTTATACATTAGGGTCTATTTTTGCATGAGTGTAAAACTCGAAAGTGAAAAGTCGATCGGTGTTGGTGGTCGACGGAGCCCCGGGCTTGTTCCCACGAGTATCGCGCTGGGGAAAATTTATGTTTATGAACTGAGAAATATGTCATAAGAGATATGAATGGTATGGTCGGAACTGAAATAGCGTAAATAATTTTTCACGCAAAGTTATTTTGCTTTTCAATAACAGTTTTATGTTATCCTTGTATTTATATTTCTTCGTAATGACTTTATAGATTGTTATATGTATCGAGTAAGCCCAATGTTTTGCGTATTTTCTTATCGAGAATAGTATTTTGTTTGCTGTTTAGTCAAGCAATATAAATACCTAAGGTAATTTTATAATTTCAGTACTACAAGGAATATTCTTTTAATATTGTAAATACAATCAAACGATATCAAGTCCATAATTATTATTACATTATCTTTTATAACGATAAAAGTATATAAATATAATTTTATTTGGAACTAGCTGATCGTCATGAGTTCTGCGTTACTTATTGTATTTAAAACGATTTCATTAAAATTCAGTACAACTACATATTATTATTTATAAAGTATCAACTCGACTACTAGAGGACAAGATGGACACTACATACGGATTTGTAAGTTAGATCTCTAGAATTTCAACTGAAAAATCGCATACAATTCTTTTGCTTGAGATTTCGCTTGATGCCAGTTTAAATAACCAGACAAACACAGAAACAAATTAATTCCGGTGAAAAAATTCCAAAAATAATTGCTTTTGTCTCCGTATTGATAAACTTAATATAAAAGTATCTTTAATTCGTTTTTCCTAATTATCTGTCATGTAAAGACAGACGTCAATCAGTTACAATTTTTATTTTATGTATAGAGAGTTTGAACGCAAATTGAAAATCAACACATTTTATTGAATTACTAACATAAACAGGAGTTATAAAACTGGAAATAGTATCGAAAAAGTTATGATAAATAAAATGTGTAGTAAAATTAGCTTACGAATATTTATTTGTGTGTTACTATGCTGTGTTTGCAATGACGGTATGTCTTAATGTTATAAACTTAACATTTAATAGGGAATCCCGAAAATGTTATTTTTGGTTTTAAGTTTGACAAAATATCGTTTTTAGTTTTTTAAATTTGTTTCTTTAGCTAGTGGAAAATGCATCACATTTTAAATAAAATAAATTAACTTGAATAATTATGATCTTATTAAAATATATATTTTAATAATAGTTTTGACCGCACTGAACTGCCGTAATCACAGTGTAATATAGGTCACAGCTTAACTAAGCTGCTACAAATTTTCTTACTGTTCTGAAGTAGTGTCGTATTCCTGTTGTGAGTAAGGTAATCAAAGCTCCTGGTAAAGATCATTAGGTAGGTTTGGCACACCGTACGCTTGCTTGCCATCTTCACTTCACTTCAGTCTATCACAGTCCACTGATGGACATAGGCCTCCCCAAGTTAACCCACTCATGTGTTTTGCCCATAATCACCACGCTGGACAGGCGGGTTGGTGACCGCAGGGCTGGCTTTGTCAGACCGAAGACGCTGCTGCCCGTCTTCGGCCTGTGTATTTGAAAGCCAGCAGTTGTATGGTTATACCGCCTCGGTCCGATTTTTAAGATCCAAGGTGGTAGTAGAACTACTTGTTTGCCACCTTAGCGGTATAAAAAATAGCGCCATATGAATTTGTCCGCGTCTACTACATCTAATGTGACAGATGCGGTAATACAAAACTAAGCCATTAATCATAAATTATAAAATTTGTTACTATTAATTTAAAAATATCAACTTTTTCAGTTCATGCCATTAAAGTACTTGAAGGGATGCAACCCATGCCCCTTCTCGTGTCTATCAACACACTACCAAAACACTCCTCTTTGGACCAATCTTCAAATAATGTGACAAAAGGACTTAACCTTAACGAAGAACAAATGCGTAAATTACATATCTGGACCTTAGGAGTTATACCGTACTACATTGATGACTTATCTTTCGGTAAATTTTAAATAGAGCAATGAAATTAAACCAGGGCCGGACTTGAGCCCCTGTGGAAACAAAAGAGCGAAAGCCCCTAGTTATTTTTCAAATAAAAAATTATTTCTAAATTGATAACGAACAAATTAAATTATTTCAACATAATTGGGGTTTCTAGCAAAAGAAAAAAACTCATCGAACTTCAATTACATCGACAAGTAATACAATATAAGTAGAGGAAAAAAAAATTAACAAACGCACTTGTCAACAGTACGATTTTCGAAGGTTCCCCTCGATTTCTCTGGGATTCCATCATCTGATCCTGGTTTCCTTATCATGGTACCAAACTTGCAATATCTCCTTTCCAACAAAAAAAGAATGCTCAAAATCGACGAAGTTATGGCCGAACATACATTTAAAAAAATATCTATCTATACTAATATATAAAGCTGAAGAGTTTGTTTGTTTGATTGTTTGTTTGTTTGTTTGTTTGTTTGTTTGTTTGTTTGTTTGTTTGAACGCGGTAATCTCTGGTTCTACTGGGCCGATTTGAAAAATTCTTTCAGTGTTAGATAGCCCATTTATCGAGGAAGGCTATAGGCTATGTATCATCACGCTAAGACCAATAGGAGCGGATTCCACGCCGACGAAGTCGCGCGCAGAAGCTAGTACTAATATAATAAAGCTGAAGAGTTTGTTTGATTGTTTGTTTGTTTGTTTGTTTGAACTCGCTAATCTCAGGATCTACTGGACCGATTTGAAAAATTCTTTCAGTGTTAGACAGTCCATTTATCGAGGAAGACTATAGGCTATATATCATCACGCTAAGACCAATAGGGGCGTAGCACCAATGAAGAATGTTTCAAAATCGTTTTTTTTTTCCTTTTGAGAACTTCCGGTTCGTAAACGGTTAAAGTTTCGCACAAATCATGTATGACATAATTGATCCTATTCCACGGAGACGAAGTTAGTATATATATATAGGTAGATATACGGTCGAATTGAGTAACCTCCTCCTTTTTTGAAGTCGGTTAAAAATATGAGTAAATTCTAAATCAATAAAAATATATTTCCTTCTGTTCAAAAGTTTTTGACCCGTTGAAATTTGGATATTTTTAATGTATATGGGGTTCCCTTTTAATAAAGGGCCCAATGATATATAATTATATACACGTATAAATCCCTGCCTGAAATCCGGCCCTGATCGTAACCTTTATTTTTATTTACGTAAATTCACTCTAATACTTTTCCATAGATAAAGCGTTAAGAGATAAAATTCGACTTCATTTCGATAACGTAAACCGAATAACCGGTCTTCTTTTTACTGAAATACCACGACCACCTGAAGATGAGAATAGTAGATGGGTTTTCTTCATTAACCGTAGGGGACAGCTTGATTGTGATGATGTAGCTTTTCACAACTTCTCAAACATCGGTGTACAGGTACTGTACCTACATATTTTTTTAACTAAAGTTATCTGCTCCGGTAATTGTTTTGATGTGAATTTTCTTTTTTCTTTTTTTTTTTCTTTTTTTATTGTGAATTGAATGAAGTTTATTTGTATTAAGAATAATTACTGTTGCACACCGATTGTGTACGACGCGTTGGCGCAACGGTCACAGCACTGGTTTGTGGCTATTGCGCTGGTGGTTGTGGGTTCGATCCCCGCACATGACAAACATTTTTATTGGCCATAAAGATGTTTGACTTGGTCTGGGCGTTTGCGCAGTCCTTGTGGGTCTCTCCACCGTGGCTCGGAGAGCATTGTAAGCCGTCGCGCGTCGGTCCCGATTGTTATCATGTACACCTGATAGCGATTGTTACTCATAGTAGGGAATATATCCGCCAACCCGCATTGGAGCAGCGTGGTGGATTAAGCTCTGATCCTTCTCCTACATGAGGAAAGAGGCTTATGCCCAGCAGTGGAATATTAAAGGCTAAAGCGCGTAAAGCAACACGTGTAACCAAAATAAAAGTTTTTACATGTTTATATTTATTTAATACTTTATTGCACACATTATTAAAGTACGTAGGTTTGTACCATTTTACGAGATTTTAAACGAATGTGCAGTAATCGCCTTATCACTGAAAGCAATTTATTAAAGGCAATCGAGTAGAAGAATTATTCAAAAATTAAAGTAGTCCAAAAATGTACATAGGTACCTATTTAAAAAGTATATAATAAAGTTAACAATTTTTGTTATGAAACCATTAAATTCATAAATAGAAGCCTTGTCTTCTAAAGTCTACCTTATTACTTCATATGCATAATATATTTTTATTTAACTACAATTATTTTGGTTTACGTTAAATACCAACCCATTTTCTTAGTAGATTAAATTATCAAAAGATTTATCGAACCATAAAGATACAAGAAAGTTAATAAACACATGCCGTTTTACTCGTTTTATAATTCCTGTAAGATCGATAGACGTTTATGTTTGAGACATGAGTTAGTAATTAAAAGTAGCAGAGTTGCATACGTAGATATAGTTAGATTTATAATGTTGCTATATGTACCTACTCTACACATTTTGAGAAATCTCAGATATTGCTTGCAATGGTTTCAAGACGGTACCATGGTAATAATCGTTTGTCATAAACAAGCTAAAATGTTTACTTTATACTGTATTTACAGAGAGTAGTATTAGGGTACGACTGCATTGCAAATGGAAAAATGAGTTCAGTAATTTTATCTCTCATTGGTGTACCTCCTCAGCATAATGCTCCGAATAGAAATGAATTTATAACAATAAATGAAAAAAATATTTTACCAGGTAATATTTAATTATAATAATTATACTTATATACTAGTTTAATTTTTTCGCATTTATTTTACCGATATATATTGACATATGGTGCCATATATATGATTTTTAATATAAGGATTAAAAAGGTACGGATTTAAATAAAATAATTACTATTTTAGATAAATTATATTTATTTGAAAAAGTAAAAGATGACGTATGGTTATTTAATAATAACCTTATATATGATTATTATAGTGCTGGTCATTATTGTACTCACAAGTATACATCTAATGGAGGTGATACTATAACATATATTTCGCAGCCAGAAAAGGTAATAAGTAGCATTTGGACTCCTAACACTATATTAAATGACTCAGTTGCACTTATACTTAATTAGCGTATTTTACAGGTGGAAAATTTATCTGAAGGATTAGTCACAGAGTTTTCTTCAATAGATTTGATTAAAATTAATATGCTTTATAAGAACATAATTACAAAAAGAGAAAATTCTGCTAGTGTACCAGGATGCGATAAAGTTTTTAATAGAGGTTCCAAATCTAACACGACTGATTATGTCGACTCGAGTAAAGAGTCAAATAAATATCCTAGGCCTCAAGGTGCCAGGCCTGGAGAAAAACCATATATAACAGACACTGTTTACTCTTTTATGAAAAATAGTTCAGACCGGCTAAATAAGAGTAACAATGATTATGGTGACGATAATGAGGATGAAAACAAAAGTGACCAAAAATTTTCAACTGAAAATAATGTCGATCATGGTGACAACCAGAGTGAAGTACCAAATGAAAACGAAAGTGTGAGTGAAATGAAAAATGATATTGATGTAGAAAGTAGTGAAAAACTGACAGAGAAGCTTCTATTAGCCAAAAAACAAAACGAAAAGGAAATTATTTTAAACGAATCGGATTATAAAACAGATGATGAAAATAATAAAAATATATAAAGGAATGTCATTAAAGTTGAATGAAAATAAAAAATACGTTTAATCTTAAATTAGTTTATTTAAAATTTATTATTATTATCATTATTATTATCTATCACATTAAAGACACGTTTGTATGTCTCGTTTAACATAGCATGTTTCACAAATAACTTCGCAGCACCATTTGAACTGACAATTGCAGTTCTCAGCCTCCTTTATAGTCGTTTGGATGTAACCTCTCCTACAACAGAGTTGGTCACAACTATCTGTTCCTGCAGAACTTATATTACATTGACGACCTTCAGTGCCAAGAGACCCAGTCTTCATGTTCGCAGTACAAAAATCTGGGGATTCTTCGGAGTATATAATATCTTTCTTGCCAGGTCTCTTTATGTTAGGGCTTTCTGGCATAAAGCTATCACCGTCGTTGCTTGAAATTACCTATAAAGAAATTGACAATTCAATAACAAAATATTTCTCGTTAGGTACTTCAATTGACTGGAACTACGTGATAGTCAGGGTAGTATAATAGGTGTTTGTCAAAGTATTGTTCTTAGTAGTACAAACTTTCAACTAATATGTGGTATCTTATGTAGTATTGAGTGAATAAAAAAGGTAACTGTTCACTTAAGTAAAAAGGTAAATATGATCAAAGTTTCATATAAATGTTTACCTTAGCAGCACCTTCAAATCTATCTCGTAACCTATCGCCCACTTCTCTGAAAGCGGGCATTCTCCACCAACAAGTTCGAAGAGTGCAAGAACCGGATAAACCATGACATTTACATTCCACCCTCATGTTATTTTTTATTGCCTAAAAGTATATACATAAATAAAAATCATTTTGCACTATAAAAAAAATATACAGAACAGTAAAAATAGTTACATAAAATAATGTCATAACTTTTTATTTATGCAAGTGTGGGTCATGTTTGATTTTATTTATTAAATATACTACACTCTATAGTAAAAGGAAATTCTCTCGTTAACATTAGTCAATATGAAAAATTCTTACTAACCAACCTCCCAGCGTTGTGATTGTGGAGTTTGATCAAGTTCTTTATATCACTTTTTTTCTTGTACCGGCTGTCCATGAACTCTCTCGACTTCTGCAAGCCGAAGCGAACGTTGTCGCTGCACCCTCCCCATTGCCACCTATCCGTCTGCGCAGGAGACGGGGATTGGGGTATTTGAGCCACTCTCCCACGACGGGGCTTCGGGACTTCCTAAAAATATTAATCGATCAGTTCTTATGATTCATTTACACTATAAAAAGAAAACATTAGTTTGATTTTGTAATTGATAATTTCTAGAGCTAAAAATTTATAAATAAAACATTTTACTTCTCATAGTATATATTCGCCATTAATATCAATGCAGGTAACTGTCAAGACTTTTAGTTTTTTAGGCTAGCTCACGACGGCAAACTTTTGAAGCGAAAGAAAATTTCAAGACAAAAACCAAGTATTTTTTTTAAATTTTAGTTTTTTACTAGCTTCTGCGCGCGACTTCATCCCCGTGGAATAAAAGGGAACAAAACCCCGATTTTGAAACATTCTTCATTGGTGCTACGCTTCTATTAGTCTTAGCGTGATGATATATAGCCTATAGCCTTCCTCGATAAATGGGCTATCTAACACCGAAAGAATTTTTCAAATCGGACCAGTAGATCCTGAGATTAGCGCGTTCAAACAAACAAACAAACAATCAAACAAACAAACTCTTCAGCTTTATTATATTAGTAATATCTATACTAATATATAAAGCTGAAGAGTTTGTTTGTTTGTTTGTTTGTTTGTTTAAACGCGGTAATCTCTGGATCTACTGGTCCGATTTGAAAAATTCTTTCAGTGTTAGATAGCCTATTTATCGAGGAAGGCCATAGGCTATGTGTCATCACGCTAAGACCAATAGGAGCGGAGTCCACGCCGACGAAGTCGCGCGCAGAAGCTAGTTATGTTATAAAACAAACCTTTTGACACGAACATTCCAACAGCGACCCCGCTGTACAAGCTCTTGTGATGGCGTACGTAACGCCGGCCGCTGTGATCGCATTTACAAACCCCGTTTCTCTTGTATCTGAAACAAATAGAGGAGATATTAGTATAGGTTAAGGACATCTGAGGATTAATTAATTATTTTTCTTTTATCAGTAATAAAAAAATTAAAGAACAATAATATTATCATAAGCTAGTGATTCGAGATGATCGAAGCAAGAGGGTTACAAAATATCACACAAACACGATTTAGCCTGTAATATCCCTCTGTTGGGCATAGGCCTCTACCGTCTCTTTCCCATGTAGGAGAAGGATTGCAGCTTAATCCACTACGATGCTCCAATGCGGGTTGGCGGATATATTCCCTACTATGAGTAACGATCGCTATCAGGTGTACATGATAACAACCGGCACCGACGGCTTAACGTGCTCTCCGAGGCACGGTGGGGAGACCCACAAGGACTGCACAAACACCCAGACCACGGCAAACATCTGTATGGCTAATACAAATGATGTCGTATGCGGGGATCGAACCCGCAACCACCCGCGCAACAGCCACTCGCAATCCAGTGCTGTGACCGCTGCGCCAACGCGGCGCCTATACAAAATATAGGTGATGGCTATTGACTACTTCATCAATCTAGTTTTATTGACTGATGTCAGTAATCACAGCGCATATGCTTTAAAATATGTTTAGTATTTCAAAATCTTTTACGATTCTAATGACCCATTCAATGCTTATTGTTTAAAAGAAATTTACGTTTGAAATGCAGTTACAACTGACAATGATTGTGTAACAACACTTCAGGATTTTATGGACACTTTTGCCGACAATTCGTCACAGCAATGAGCTAGGGCTTGAACAGAAATAAAATCCTGAAGCATAAAGCACCAACACAATACGGAGTTAAGCTGTTGACCTAAAAATCAATATTCACACGGCCGCTGTAATAAACAACGATGGGCTTCACGAATCGAAGGCTGCATCCATAAAACATGGCAGCGTGACACACTGCTCTTTATAATGAAGAGTATTTATTGACAGTACCTAATCATCCTAAACTGTAATTTTTCAAATATAAAGTTCGATCAAACATAATGCTAAAAAGAAATCCTATTAAAAAAAATTCTCACTTAAAATTTAACATTTATTTAAATAATACATTTCTAATGTTAAAATTTATGAAGCTTATAAAACATTTCGAAGTTTACAAATTACAAGTAAATTAGATTCTTAAATTTATTTTCAGTGGATATAAAGGCACAAAATTATTTCTATTTTAATAATATTGTCATGTGCCTAATTTTAAAACTTTAGTAAAAGAATAAAATAAGGAGATTTTTAAAGAAAAAAGAAGACATTTGTAGTTTTTTTATACTTATATATATATATTTTTTACTTAATTTTTTTTGATTATTTATATTTATGTTAAATGTATTTCATAACAGTATGTTAGTTACTCTGAACAACAATGTGTCATCGTAGGCCTGGCTATAACAATTAATGGCGGGTGAAACTGATGTTGGAATATTCAGATGGCATGAATAATGTGAAAATTGTTGTGCCCATCTGAATGAGCTTCGGACATCGCTTAAATGGTCTCTGTTTAGGTCGATGACTTCATATTATTGGATATCGATGGCTTGAGTTTAGATTGGTTTTATAGATTTTTTTCTTGCGTGACTAAATTAATTGTGGATTTTATTAAACTACGTAATTAACGCTCGATGATGTAAGATGATGTTTAAGTTTTTATTTCCGATCTCGATTTTTTGGTACGAGCTTAAAATCTTGAAAATGTCATTTTGATAATGACTTATTTTAGTTTAAAATACGATCGTAATAACAAAAGTTTAATGTAAAGATTTTAAACTTTGATATTGAACTAAATGCAGTCGAATAATATCATTAAATTAAACACGATGTTATCGAAACGTATTTACAATTAAAGCTCGTATAATATAGTAAATAATTACACTTTTGGTATGTATTTTTAATTGTTCTCTTAATTGCGACTGCTCCGTTTCGAATTTATAATATAAAACCAAAATGAATTTATGGACCTTGTTTGATATGACACCAGGAAGTTGAAATTGAATAATGCTACGTAATTGTTACAAAATTCAGTTTTTGTCATACATTAAAAGGAAATAGCAGGCGTTGCTTACTTACAAGACATTTTACTTTATTTTTTGTTTGCAACGGATGTTTGTACAACAATTTAAAGACTGCAATTTTAATGATTACTAGTATCTGCTAAAAATTCTAGAGCATTTTAAGTAAAATATACATACATCTAATAAGGCCCTTCTGGTTATCAAGCATCATAATTAATTTCAATTTACCTGTCATTGTCTTTTTTATACAAGGGGTTAACTCATTTTTGTGATAGTAGCGAGGCATTCATTAAGTTCAGATTAGATAACAGAGGCTTACGCAGTGCAGTGCAGTTGACAGGAGATCGGCATCGGGCGCGCCTATCGATCCCATGCTAATTGGACCCGTATACTGTGGAGAGCGACGCTGTATCGTCGTCGCATTCCACCATGACCAGACCGCCACCCGTCCAAAGAGATACAGCGAAATTTATTGCACAAACAATTTATATAATTGACGTGCGACAAAAAAGCGAGAGTGCACACCCATCCGACTCAGAATTCAGACGGTAATTACATCACGTCACTGTTGTCGTCGGTGAATTTCATGAGTATTTCTATCAGCCAGATTAAATTTCGTCAGACATCAGCGAGGATATCTCTCGGATGGAATTATGAAAGGAATGTCAATTTCGAGATATTTCGCTAGTCGGTTAGCGATTCATAGGGGAAAAAATGGCAGCGCCGGAGGAGGAGGAGAAGCGGTGGCTTCAGAACAGGTCCGCCCCGCGCGCATGTCACAAACGCCACGCTTTTTCTCCTCTGTACGCTGCGCTGTCGATAGGACAGCGCGGTCGCGACACTCGACCGTCATTATAAATCCGAGGCGGTGAGCTCAGAGCGGAACATTCCTCGCGCTCCTCCCGCGTTATGCGCTGTAATTATCGCAAAACGCGGTCCCGACTCGCAAATATGTCGTTGGGAACGAGGGACATGACATTCTCATCACCAAACGTTCCCGTTTTTCTAGCGTCTCTGATCTCAAAATATGCCTCGTGTCGAGCCACTCCCACGACGTCCATCAAGCCTTGTATTTGGGGTTACGTGATGTTGGTTTTTGTCTGAACCGCCACAAGCGCGTGGAATGTCGGTATTCGTGTCCACTTGAATAATTCATTGAAATGGTCAATCAATCAATAAAACCAATGGATGAAATTGATTCACACTTGTAGATTGTATGGCTTCCATAACGCGTCGCACGCGTTTTTGTTATGTCAAAATACTCGAAAGTTGTTCCGCCATTCACGACAAGTCGATCAGAGCACGTGCTCAGAAGCCATCTCATGAAAATGTCGTTTGCTCTTTTCTTGGATTGGATAATTGACAACTAGTTTTGAAACAAGTGCCTTCTATGATGACGGTAGGTGGAACTTCGCGACCGGTTCTTGCAGAAAATGCGAGGGAAGCGCATGAATAAGATACAAGGGCACAAGAACAAAGAAAAGAGGCAGTATGTCTTTCTTTTTCATCATTTTAATATTTAATTGAAGAAACATGACAAGAGATAAATAACTTGTAGGAATTCGATATGATAAAATTGAAATGAATTATTGACAATGTGATATACTAATTTGTGATTATTTATATCTCTAATAAATTTAAAAAAAGATAAAAAATATTTTATAAATGTACTAGCGAACTGTGCTGTGCTAGCTTCGACCAGATGAATTATTATAATTATGTTTTACTTACGTTGTCGAGCTAACCAACCGTTATGGTCTAAGATCCGAGAAGCTAAATCTTCCCTCATCTGTTAAGACGACTAGAAGAGCTAAGCAACCTTCAAGAACGCACGCACACATCTACAATATCGACGTGAACGCCATTTAACTATGGCGCTTCTTATAAAAATTAACTCGACAGCCGTTTAGCGAGATTATGCCCGACCATGCTAATAGATGGCGCGAAAGAATTTTGGAGTTTGACGGACGGCTGTCAGTTCGCATACATTTAGTTTTTTCGATCGCAATTATTATAGTCCGGGATTCCTAGTACATTTTTTTTTACTTGATTACTATCAAGCTAATTTTCCGAGAGTAGCTTTATTTTGATGAGACGAACAAAAATTTCCTCTACGAAAACTCTCGATTGTGGTAGGTAATAGAGTTAGCAGGGGATAGAGCAGCAGTGAGCGTAGGACCGGGATTACGTACCACCAGTGGCGTAGCGTAGGGGGAGAGGGGGGGGGGGGCGGCCCGCCCCGGGCGGCACTTTTTAGGGGGCGGCAAAATTTAACAATAAATAATAACAATATTTTGAAAATATTTGAACCATTTTATATCATTTTTATCGGAACTATACATTCGGACCGATTGAAAGGATCACGGAATTTCTCTTTACTTATTTTGTGGCGAAGTCGGTGAATCCCTTTTACTTTGTAGCGACTGGCAACGTCTATACTTGTGGGAATTTCCCGTTTGTGACTTACTTAGTCATAAACGGGAGTTAGTCTTACCTATGGATGAACAAGCTTAGCTCGGTTTATATCGTGTTTATTGGAAATTTTATTTACATCCCAATTACATACCTATGGAATATCAATAATATTTTTCGATCTTACCGACATAATAATAAAAAGAAGTGAACTGGTTATTCAGATAAAAAACACGAGTGCAATTAGAAAAAAAAGGGAAAAAGAAAATCGATCTGGTGACATGTGGATTTGAACCGGGGTCATATAGTTTCATGACCACCCGATTTTCCACCTGATAACTTAATAGATTATGGCAAAATTTACTTTCCTATTCTAATTAAGCCCGCCTTTTGTACACACTTTTTTTTGTACAATAAAGAATTTTAAATAAAATAAATAAAAAATAATAATGTTGTATTTTTTCATTATCTGACAACACGGGTAAAACGAAATTTTCTAAAAATTAATCCTAGCTAGATCATCATACAGATGTTTGCCGTGGTCTGGGTGTTTGTGCAGTCCTTGTGGGTCTCCCCGACGTGCCTCGGAGAGCACGTTAAGCAGTCGCTCCCGTTTGTTATCATGTACGCCTGGTAGCGATCGTTACTCATAGTAGGGAACATATCCGCCAACCCGGATTGGAGCAGCGTGGTGGATTAAGCTTTGATCCTTCTCCTAAATGGGGTAATGGTCTAAGAAACGTGGAAGAGCGACCTTCACCGATCTGATAACTCGATGAGACATATTTTTTATCAAATATAATTTATGAACAAATATGCCTATGATAACTTGCCTATCGAAAAGTGGTCATAGCTACTTTTAATTTCCACTACAGCCTATCACAGTCCACTGTTGGACATAGGCCTCCACAAGTTCGCGCCCGACATTATGACGCGAACTCATGTGTTTTGCCCATAGTCACCACGCTGGGCAGGCGGGTTGGTGACCGCAGGGCTGGCTTTGTCGCACCGAAGACGCTGCTGCCCGTCTTTGGCCTGTGTATTTCAAAGCCAGCATGGATGGTTATCCCGCCATCCGTCGGCTTTTTAAGTTCCAAGGGGGTAGTAGAACTGTGTTATCCCTTAGTCGCCTCTTACGACACCCACGGGAAAAGAGGGGGTGGCTACATTCTTTAGTGCCGTAGCCACACAGCACACTTTTAATTTAATTAATTTTAATTAATTTTTTTTTCATCACCTTCACTCATATGATAACCGAATGTGTTTTATCTCAATTGATAGTTTTTAACACACAGAATATGTCTAGGTTGGCTTGTCTACTTATTTTTGGTCATGGCTACCTGGCAAGTAGATGTGAACAGGTAGGTCAATATATACCTATATTCGATACTACATCTACCTGTAAGATATTGTAATTACAAAACCAATCATATAGGCTTGCCTGCAAAAAAAAAAAAAAAAAGCATTGACCACTTTTCGATAGGCAAGTTATCATAGGCATATTGTTATAAATTATATTTGATAAAAAATATGCCTCATCGAGAGATCAGATCGGTGAAGGTCGATGTTCCACGTCTCCTCTACTATAAGAGGCCTATGCCCAGCAGTAGGATATGACAGACTGAAGCGTAATCGTGAGTTTTTTTTTCTAAAAAGGGAGGCAAACATCTTAACCTTAGTGTATTAATATACCGGGTGAGTAAAAAATATGGAAACCCCGAAAAATTCGGAAAACCGCACAGGTTAGTCGTGAAACAAAGGTCAAACCTAGGTAACTTTTAACGAGGAATCCAACGGTGACCTTTTCGTTTCTGATTTTTATTTCTTTTAGTTAGTTAATATTTATATAATTTAATAGTACTATTGTACTACAAATTGCGTGGTACGTTATCCCGTTATCCCGTGAGCATAGGCTCACTGCTGCTCTATCTCCTGCTATCTCTGTTAGCTACCACAATCGAGAGTTTTCGAAGAGGATTTTTTTGTTCGTCTCATCAAAATGAAGCTACTCCCGGAAAATTACCTTGATACTAATCAGGTGAAAAAAATGTACTAGGGATCCCTACCTATTACTTTTTCCGATAAAAAAAAACTGAACGTATTCGAACTGACATCCGTCCGTCAAACATCTAAAACGCCAAAATTCATTGTTATCATTGTTATGACAATCAATATTTAGTAATAATAAAATATTCTTAGCTTTTAATATCGTTCATATTTTGGGCATTTGTTTTATATGAACGTTTTTTACTTTTCGTGACGGGTTTCGCTTTATTTCCCATATTGAAAATAATTAAAAACAGTAAATAATGTTATGCGAATAATGCGGAAAAAACGAGCAACACGTCCGTTTAGCATCAGGCCTTGGCCGAGACTGTCTGTACACGGACATTACGCACCCATGCGCACGTATTATGATTATTTATGCTCAAAAATAAGGAAACGTGTATTTATAAAAATCTATTGATCAAACAAAATAATTAAAACACTATCACGATAGTATGTTGCTTAAAGAATAATTTGACAAAATATCAGAATTATAGCCTGTATATTAACATGGTTTTTACCCGTTAAAAGATATTTTTAGAGGTATCTTTGTGATTTTTTTCTATCGTATCAAATTTAAAGAATCATGTTTTCAACACACTATCTATCTAGCATATATCCTGCAGAATATCATATATTTTTCTGTTATTTTTCACTGCAGTGGATCATATACTTTTAGGCGTTATAAAACATCGTTTTAGCTCTTCTAGTCGCCTTAATTAGATGAAACAATTTTTTATAGGCTGATTTCAATTTTGTGAATTTATAAAAACAACCTCTGCCACCATAAGCCTGCTACAATTTTTTTTTTCAACTTTTCCCTCTCATGTTATTTACATGTAGTAAGCTAAAACCGTTAATATTTTACATTATATACCTGACTGTTGTAGGCACCCATCTCTATAATTGCTACACTTACCTGCAGCCAGGTCAGTAACCTCAGTCAGCGTAACCTGGCTGCAGGTAAGTATAGCAATCATAGAGATGGGTGCCTACTACAGTCAGGTATAAAATGTAAAATATTGACTGTTTTAGCTTACTGCATGTTATTAACATAAGAGGAAAAAGATTAAAAAAATTTTTTTAAGTATTATTATTTGCAGCAGGTTTATGGCGGCAGAGGTTCGACTAGCCCGTTGGCGCAGTTTGTAGTGACCCTGCTTTCTGCTCCGGGGGTTGTGGGTTCGATTCCCACCCCGAGTCTGGGTGTAATATATAGGTATATTTATTTATATATTTATATATGTATTATTTATATGTATGTTTATTGAAAAAAAAAATATGTAGCTATACCACTCGGCTGTTACCTATAACACAAGCATTAAGTTGCTTACTTTAGGAACAGACGACCGTGTGTGTAATTGTGTATTGTGTAGATATATTAATTTTATTTATAATTTATTTATTATGAGGGAATATTTTGTTATACCCCGGATCTTAGACCATTACACTTCGAATGATTTTTTTATCATGCGTTATCGGTTAACTGTGACGTTCTTTGAAGTATTCTTTGAATGAAACAATGTAACAAATATAACATTTATTGAAATAAAGATTAAAAATTAATTCAAGTATATAGATTAACAACTACCTTACCGTTTTAATGATATGCTATAGATATAAATACTTATTGTGAGAGTAGGTGTCTTTTTTATGAGATAGACACATGCAGACATGTAATAGACTTTTAGATCAACAGTTTTTTTTTGTTTATTAATTTTTGTGTTTTTGCATTGATACATGTAAAAGCGTACAAAAACTTAACTGAACCCTACTATTTACTGCACTGTACTTTTGTAAGTTGCAAAAACAATAAGATTTTTTAATTATACGCGAATTTTTATTTTTAGATTTGTCAAAATTTATGATGTGATATTTTTCTTCCTCAATAATAAAATTATATTTTGGTTTCGTCATTAAATTTCCATTTTAATCTATATGTACTAATTTAGTACTATATGTACTAATTAGAGATAGCCAATGAAACATTTTTATGCACGTGTCTATTTGTGTCACAGTGTCACTCTACTTATCACACCTAACGTTACAAACTTAACTTCTTATTATCTATATGTACTGTCATTACCATCGCTTAGTAATTATCACATGTATTATTCAGTATGTACCTTACTGATTAAATTTATTAAAACATTTATGAAGTATTTAATATACTTTTTAACAATCTAAAGACCGTAGTTACGACACATTGTATTAATCACACATAATTATCCCTAATAAACCGTTCGAATGTTTTAATGATAGTATTTTGTATTGGAGCCAATTACAACATTAATCAATAGCAACAGGGGCATAAATTATATTGATACAAACGAGTGAAAACACCGCGGATGTCAAATTGATAACAGAACCGAGATCATCTACAGCAGGCCATAAGTAAAATCGCTGGGAATTTTACAATTTTAATTTTATTTATAACAATGATGTGCAAGTTAAGAGACTTCGCGTATAGCTCATTACAGGTAATAATTTTATTAATCAAATTTAGAAAATTATTTTTACTACAATTTAAAGTAAATCAAGTGTGCTCGTGAATTAAATGTTTTAATTAATGTGAAAGTGATGTAGTCGTTTATACTACTATTGTTGAAAAAAATCGGCCAAGTGCGAGTCGGAGTCGCGCACGAAGGGTTCCGTACCATTGACTAGGTAAACAATTGTCAAAAAATTTGGACTTCATTACACGTGTACAAACGCTGCAACAACGCGACTGACGAGCACAAATAGTTTTTTGCAGAGAAATGTTAAGAAGAATCGAAGATCAAAATTTTGTCAGAAAAATTTCTCAAGCACTGTTACAGTGAGGGATCACACAGTTTAGAAGTCATCTGAATAAGCCGAGTAGGTAGTAAAATCTAATATTTAGGGTCAACAGCTCTACTTACTTAATAAAAACTCAAAAAAATATCTGCATTATTTTCGAAAGTGTTTTTTATTATCATATCAAAGTTTCGATCCAGCGGGATTCGAACCCCCACCTCCCGAAATTTCGTGTCCGGTGCTCTAGCCGTTAAGCTATGGATCTATGTCCAGCCGGATCGAAATTTTGATATGAGTTTATTTATTATTATTTATTTTAGATCCATTTGTGGGAAGCACAAAAATAAAAATAATACGAATGCATATAATTTTGTAATTTGGTAGGTAATGAAATGCCTACTTTTACATATTAATGGCTATAGCTCAATGGTTTTACGATATAAAGTAGATAGTATGGCACTGTTTTAGAATCCTTATGAAGTAGGCTATTTTTTAAGTGGTTCGCCAACACAACTCCGATGCATTTTTTTACACCACAGGTGCTCAAACTTAGCAGTTAGGTAAATTTCAAAAATAAAATTTGAGTTTAGTGACTTCTTGTAAACTACTATTCATAGTAGTTGAGTTTTTCGAAACATAATTTAGGAACAACATTATTAGGGAACACTAGCGGACACTAGGTCTCAAATAGCGGACGTGGTGCCCACAAATGTGAGAAAAACTGGGATTTTTCTAAATTTTACAAAAAAAGGCATAGACCGCGAACTGTTTCAGATAGGTTTATTTCTTTCATGGTTTTGTAACCCTCCTTCCTCACTGCACAGGCACGTTCAGGATTATCCATTCATTACGGGACATTCTGTATATAAAAATAAATCAAAACGCTTCGTTATAGAAATATATTTATTTTTATTGAAAACACTACACTTTAATTTATTATATTATTTATTATATTATTTTTTTTTAATACACTTTATTTCAAGTCAACAGATAATTATTATTAACTGTTCCCATATAGTTTTTGTTATAATTTATTTCATATACTTACAACAGTTTATCATCTTAGAATTTAAAAATAAAAGTTGTACCTATATTCAGCGTGTGTATTAAAAAACCATTGTCCGAATTTCGTTCAATCATCAGTTATTCCGCTTACGATAATGAACCAGTTAATTAACTTCAATACATGGAGTAATTAGAAAGTTTAATGCGGAAAGCCTATTGGAAACGGAGCTAATTTTACATATATACAGACAGATATCATAACTGTAAACTCAATTAAAACATTACTTTACGACTTCTGATACAAACATCGAGTTAAACAGGATTATTATGATAGTTTTAATGTAATAATAAATTAATAATATCCGGGAATATTGCTTGTACCACGACCGGACCGGACCGGACGTATTCTGCCCGCTAGAAGCGATGAACTGAGCTCGCAAACCGATACCGATCGGTTTCGTAGTCTCCTGCTTTAAATTAACTGTTCACTCGCTAACCGGTGGAATTTTAGATTTGATATGGAAGCGACATTACTCCGACACTTGCTTGCCCTTTGCAGCGTAGTATCGATGCAGGTGTTAAGTTTTTTATAGAATGGATTTTCAGATAATTTATTTTAATTGTATGATAAATTGTTTTGATCGCTATTTTTAGATGTTGATTCGTTTATTGATTTAATTATAATTTTATACATTAAAATATTATATGAGGTATTAGAAAATTTAACTAGCGGAGTCATATACAGTGATTTATGATTTAGACTTGAAGTGGTGGTTTTATGTATTCGCCATTTTTAACAATAGCGAAATTCGTAAAATTGTTGAGTTTCACCAAATATTATATGCACATATGCAGAGCTCATAATACTGTAAAAAGGGCTTATTTTGTTATTTATTTATAAAATATAACGTTAACGATTCAGCCTGTAACATCCCACAGCTGGGCATAGGCCTATTTCTCCATGTAGGAGAAGGATTAGAGCTTAACCCACCACGGTGCTCCACTGCGGGTTGGCGGATATATTCCCTACTATGAATAACGGTCGCTATCAGGTATTTATGATAACAACCGGGCCCGACGGCTTTACGTGCTCTTCAAGCCACGATGAGGAGACCCACAAGGACAGACATCCAAACCGGAACGAAATATTTGTACACTTACAAATATCCATCCCGAGCGAGAATCGAACCCACAAACCGTCGGTGTTTTAGGTGACTACTCGCACCACTACACCACAGCGGTTGTTGAATATAAAGTAATATCCAAACTAGAACGTAAATAGTTAACAAAATGCGCATAAAACATCTTAAACAAATGTCTCAAAGCGAATTCTTGCACGTAACGCCTTCAACCCTATGCCTTTAGGACTTGAGTGAAACATGGGATGTGATGTTTCCTAGCCGAGCTGTCAAGTATCGTGTGTCATGCGAACCCGCTGTCATAAACATGTATGCCACCTTACCACCGCTGTTGCACCGTGACCCGCTCATAAAACGATCCTGCTCTCTTTATTACCCTAGTAGCAAGCACATATTATAATTATTATGCAAGTAAAAAACATGTTTCTCAGTATTTTAATTTTTATTTTAGAATTTAGCACGCTTAGACAAGTATTTATATGTAGGCTTATAGAGAAAATCTTAAGAATGCAATTACGGAGCAAGATAAAAAGAGGAATGATAACAACTAAAAAGCGGATCACAAATACAAGGACAATACATCGAGTTGTCAACGCGACCGCATCGGAATGTTTAAACGAACGCGAACATTTTATCTCATCTGATTAATTCAAATATTTAGCGCAATAAATACGCGCAGGGTGAGTGGGGGTGGACGCGGCTCGTAACGCTGTCGCGGCTGTCAGTGACTCTGGACAGCGGACGGCGCATGCGAGCAATTGCGTCAGTGTCAAGCTGACAGCACAGGGCCATTGTGGGCCCTGTGGCCGATATACGAGCGTCGCGCGGTCACAACGACCGTGCACCTGATTTATCGACGTCCCGCCGAGGACCAGCCGACGGGACCCGCTGTCGCCGCCCGAATAAAGCGCATTCTCACGCTACTGAACGCACGCGAACGCTCCCGTCTCGTACCCGTATTTAAATTGAACGATCGTTTCTCATTCCTTTCCCCCAGATATTTTACGTCAGGTAATACGATACGACACTGTCCGGCTCTTTCTGCAGTTTTCGCGTTCCTTTTTCCCCTCGACCCACTATTGTTCACTTGTCAATTTCTTTAGCTAATGCGAGTAAACGTCTCATTATGCGGTGCGGTGCGTCCACGACGCGCATTGCGTGTTGTGACAGCAACCACCCACCGGAAGGGGCCGAGCGTCATTCAGCCTCGCACAAAACGCGAATACTTTATTCAATGTACGTCCGATGGTTAATTTGAATGGATTATGCCCGTTTAATGGGAATAATTAGCTCTATTAATACGAGGAACGAAGACGGTACATCTCCGTTGTAAGTGATTCGTGCAGTTAACTTTTATTCTCATAGTTAACGCCTAATTATCGCTGTACACTATAGTTTCTTAGAGGAAATCGAAAACGATGACATGTAAAAATCTGTGTACTTTTATACATCTTAAAGGTCAAAAGTAATGAAAGATATGGGAATGTTCGGTGACAAGTGTACACCTGTCGATGTTAAGCGCGAGCCCAAAAACCGCAAATAGCCAGTAATGTATATCCACAACAATTAACTTAATAACGCTTTACGCAGTAATCAAAGTCTGTGCTGTATTCCCTTAAATGTCGTTTAAAGAAAAAAAATATTCTGGTTTTGCAGCCTATTTTAGCGTAGTGAGGGTATTTTCTTTAATTTGGCATCGGCAACTGGCGACAGTGACAAGTGCGGATTGTCGGCCGCTCGCGCGCGCCTGTCACTCGTGACGGACAGGCGGCTGTCGTCGAGAAAGGGAAAAAATAAAAGTGGAATAACCCTGCACTTCATTGCAAGTGAGATAGATATATATATATTTAAATCGAAGATGAACGAGACGTTCGACTTTGAAAAGACAAGCTGAGGGGTATTCTTCGAGATGGTCGCGAGATATCTACCGATAATTTTGTGCTTGAAACGTCGATTACGTCTCGAGCTTGATGATTGACTTTTAAATAATTTACAGAAGCTGATGAGGAGATGGCAACACAGATCAAGAATCTAAAATTTTTGAATATTTCGAAAATTCTTTTTTTTTAAATCAACCCAACAAAAATATTAAAAAAATTAATCGTCATTACGCATAATTGAAAATGTAAACGTAACATTTTATTTGTGTAAATGAATACTTACACATCAAAATAATAATACGGTCGGCCTTAGTAATTTTAACGTATTCCTTAAGCCACCTAACGTATCGAGCTCCAGTTCGATTATTGCCATTAGCATATCTGGAAACGTATTAAGATGTACTTAAATTTTAAGTATTGTAAGTGGTTGAACCCGAAACGATAATCGATATCGTCGAAATTACGACCGTTATCCGCGTGGAGGCTGGATGGGAGCGACCATAAGAGTGAACAGATTAGATATAAAGAAAATACTTCCCGGATATTACATTATAATTAAGAACATTTACGTGTTAGGGGCGCCAAATTTATCGCCGAGTTTTTTGTCGATATGAAGCCATCGCCGGGTATTTATGTGAGGATATTCGGGTACGTGTGAGGTCCGAATGCTGCAGTAGTCGGGTTATCTTGTGGTAATCTTTACGAGTCCCCGCTGACTCCTCTCGGCGACCTGTCGACACTTAATGGCTCTCTCAGATTAGTATACAGCTTGAGACCCCAATATTTTCGGAGTCCGTGTTTTTCGGTTTGTTTATAGCTTAATTAGGCTGTTTTGTTTAAGTGGGAATTGGTACCGTCGTCGGTCTAGCCAGATAAGGTGTCGAGGTATTTACGATTTGATATCACGGGGCTGCCTTTGATTGCGGGTACGGTGTATTCGTTTTGTTATGATCGGTTTTTATGTCACCGCACCATTGAAACTGGGAGCTTTAAGGGTTTATTTATCTATTTTCATAAGTTTATAGATCTGTGTGTAAACATTAACGTTTCTCTTTTTATTATCTACTCTGTCTATCATACTTTGATTAGATATCGTTTCTATAATATTTTTACCATGAGAAAAAGTAATTTAATAACTTATTAAGGAAGTGAACGAGAATTAATTAAACTAGATATTAATTAGAACACTGTACTTATAGCACTATACTAATAATAATTACGGTAACGATAAATAATTTATATAACACATAATATGATTAAAAATACTTAAAGTATATTTAACAAAATACATCAGGAACTTCATTAAGAGTTATATCACGGCCGCTCACCGGTCATTGGACAGTAAGTATAGGTGTATGATAAGGCAATTTAAATAAAAATGAAATCCTTTTTCATTGATAAAGATTTGACACCGAAAAAACAACGAAGCAAAGAATGCAGGGACTTACTAATGAAAGGGACCAATTAACGATGATTATTTTTTTCTCATGGCTAATGTGATACAGCGGGCTTATTATTTTATATATTAGTTTATTTGTATTAAAATAATTTTAATGTTTATAAAATTGGTATAACTACTATTAGACATATATGATGGATTATATCGAGTCTAGTATTTCTTGCTATTTGGCTTACTTTTAGTTCGATTTTGACTTTTAATACGGAAAGATTAATACGTTTCTTAAAATACAGTTATAGCTACATAATTAAAACTTCAAATTATTATGTTATTATTATCGTACTAATGTCGCTAAATTAATGTTTAACAATTATAACAAGTGAATTTGTTCCTCAACATCAAAATATTTAACTAATATTTTTTTTACTTGTAAATTATACTATTTAACAATTTTTCAAGTAATGTAAATGAGAAACACGCTGTATGCATCACTTTTTCTTGTCACCAAGTGATAAAAATCCGGGACTAATTCAGTGCCGTGTGAGCCACCCATAGCTGTTCACATCAATTTATAGGCTTTTAACCTAATTTGTTGCTTTGCTCCCCCGTATTAACCGCCCACGACTGCCATCTTTGTTTAGCGATCGGTATTAATTACATATCCCGTCATAAATTATGCACAGTAAACATTTGTTCAACCGTCGACTGATGCAAGCTAGTTTTACAACTATTTGTATAAGGTTTTATAGATGACTAGTTTTAGCCTAAGTTTAGCTCACAAATAACATAGTAATGTGTATTAATGAACACTAAAAACAGGAATTATTAAAACATGTTTAATAAAACCAATATTGATAATAATAATATTATATTTGCCAGAAACTATTTCTTATTTGTTTCTTTTCTCTTAACAAATAAAATAATACAGCGAGAGACAGAGAGAGTAAACACTTTATTTTACACAAACTTCTTAGATAAAGAGATATATTAAATTATATGAATTAATAAAGTTATCAACTAACCGAAACCGCAAGTAAATGGCCCATTGTAAATAGTCTTTTGTTATAGGTTGAAAACTTGAAACCAAATTCAACTTGCTGCTGTACAGCAGATTGACGGGGTAAGGACAGTAACTATCAGCGATATCAAATCGAATAAACTGAAAATATTTTAAATTTTGTTAAAAATGCCCTTTTATATACTTTGTTTTGTATAACTATTCGAAATAAAAAAATACATTAATCATATGAAATTCTGTAAAATAATATATTTTTTACTTAGTGCAATAGCAAATGTTTCATTTATGATTTAAATAAGCCTTACATAATTCAAACAATTTTATTTTAGATTATCTTATCTTATACTATTAAACGAGCAATTCTTGTATATATATATATTTTCTGAATCTCGGAATCGGCTCCAACGATTTTCGTGAAATTTAGTATGCAGGGGATTTCGGGGACGAAAAATTGATCTAGCTAGAATTCATTTTAAAAAAATGTCGTTTCATCCCTGTTTTTAGGCAATGAAAAAATATCATTAGAATACGAAGCTTAATTTCACCATCTGTAACATAGCTTTAATAGCGTAATTAGGAAATCGACGGGGCTTAAATCGTCTTGACACGGGTTCGAATCTCAGTCTCCAGATAGATTTTTTTCTTTTTTTTTTTTAATTTCACTCGTGATTTATTATTTAAATAAAATTAAAATATAAAAATACCGAGGAAAAAAAAATAAAAAAAATAAAATGAAAATACCGAGCTAGGCTCGGTCACCCAGGTACTTTTAGATTAAACGACATATCAAATAATTAATTAAATCATTGATAAGGTCGTTAAATTATTTTTATCTCTTTCTTAATGCGGGATTAGGATGAGGTCCGTAACTGATAACGTAATCGAACGTCATTTTAGCCGTGACGTGCCCAATTATTTTGTAGATAAGGTTGAAAAAAAGTAACTTTTTGAGTTTATCCCGGACATACATACAGACAAACAGACAAAAATTCTAAAAACTATATTTTTGGCTTCGGTATCGATTGTAGATCACACCCCAAGTATTCTTTAAAAAAATATTCAATGTACAGTTTTGACTTTCATACCATTTTATTATATGTATAGATAACCAAAATTCAATTACAGAAGATTTTATTTTCTTACTAATATTACTTTAAGCAGTAAGTATATCAATATTCAAAACAATTTACTACAGCTACACATATTATTTACAAAGAAATAATTGCCTTATAACCCTTTTAAATATATCGTCTTATTCATAAATATTTCATTACTATTAACGGTCAATGATTGGTAATTCATTATTCTCAGAGCGATTTATTGATAGGAATATTTAATTGATTGATACGCAATTCCGTGTTAAGAAACGGCTGATTTATAAACTTATTTGTTTATTAAGCTCTTTAAATACCAAAACTTGTCAATATTGCGTTCTTATTTAAATTTTCCTTAAACTTTAAGGGCCTATGCAAACCACGTTTTTTAAACGCGCCGTCGACGCGTGTTTGTAGCGATACAGAGGCGATACACACGCGAGTCAGACGCAGCCCGTAGACCATTGCACACCTGTATAAATTGCAAAACGTGTTTGAATCGCGCGTGTGTATCGATACAGACCCGATGCAAACGCACGTGTGTAGCGATACAGACACGATGCAAACGCGCGTGTGTATCGATACAAACGCGTCGGTGCCGCGCGTTTTAATCGATACAAACGACAACAAATTGCTCTGTAGGATAAAAACGCGCCGTTAAAAAGCGCGTTTAAAAAACGTGGTTTGCATAGGCCCTAAGTGTACACAACTTAGAATATACTGTAAATCGTAAGAGCAAAATTTTTCAATTACAACAGTATGTTAAGGTTTTGCTTTCTACCTTTTGAAGTCAGCTAATTGTTTAGGACTCGTTTTGTATGACATTTATGAACACCTGCCAGTTTGCTGATTATTTCCAACTAACTGACATACCTAGGTATATTGTTCGAAGGTGAAGTGTTTGAAGAATTCCGTGCTCCTATGACAAACAAGGTGATGTTATGACAAATTAACATTTGAAAGTGCCGACTTAGCCAACCCCTAACCATGTGAAATGATGTCTAAAAGAAAGCCGTTAGCTTCTTACGTAATAAGACTTTCTCTTTTATAGAACCCTGCAGAAAGGTTACGTTCAGTAGTGGATGACCATCGGGGGTTGAAGAAATAGAACAAGAAGAGAAAAAATATGCTTTGATTTAGATATCGTGTTTTTTTACCTACTGCGTCCTTATCTTGTAACCAAATACGTTGTAATCCAGAAATAAAAGCATCAAATTAAGCTATCTTGCCGAGCAATAAAACAGTTAATTATGTACCTTGCATTAGCAAAACAGCTCCCAATGACCCAAAAAGCCTCAAAAAAAGAAGCGGTGACATTTAAATCAAGTCGTATTTTATATTCGAACAATATATAGACGAGTATAATTTGTTTCTATTTTTTTCTTTTAAACAATATAAAATAACGATAAAGTGGCGATAACACAAAACGTCCTAAGAACTCGGTAAGGTGAGGGTTTACAAATATTTTCAATATGCAGGCGAATTTCTGACATATACCGCTTAATTTACACTAATGAATACCAAATAAATGCACGAAGACAACTAATGGTCAGCGTTTAGGACCATAGTGATGTTAATTTAAGCAAAACGATATATCGACAACATATATTACGCTTTTGACAAATTCAGAGCGCTTTTATGCAAGAATTTGACTCATTCGAATGCGATACGATCTTTTAGTGTATTTTAAGTCAAACA
Organism: Melitaea athalia; assembly: GCA_905220545.2. Classification (NCBI taxonomy): domain Eukaryota; kingdom Metazoa; phylum Arthropoda; class Insecta; order Lepidoptera; family Nymphalidae; genus Melitaea; species Melitaea athalia. Next base: position 5,901,677 of record HG992179.1, read on the forward strand.
CATAAAGTTTTATTGTATTTTTTTAGGAATATCGTCCCTAATGAAATATTAAATTGATATTTTTTGTATTAACGCATCTCTACAACGAGTGAATTTAGGATATAAATGAGTGGTCGCATAAAAATCAACTCTTTTAGCTTAATCGAATTAGGCACTGATAGCTATCTGTACGATTTAACACATTTTGCATTCTTTTGTCCGTCGACTAATAAAGCTGGCAGGTAGCGAACCCGGTCTGACGTTATTAATTTCTGTTTGTTTCAATTTTACAATGGCAATCAAGATTTTAATAGCGATCACTACTGCAATCGGTGTAAATATATCATTATGTTAATATTATATAATTCTATATTTTAATAATAATGACGACGCGTTGGCGCAACGGTGTGGGTCACCCCACCGTGCCTCGGAGAGCACGTTAAGCCGTCGGTCCCGGTTGTTATCATGTACACCTGATAGCGATCGTTACTCATAGTAGGGAATATCCACTAACCTTCTCCTACACGGGGAAAGAGGCCTACGCCCAGCTGTGGGATATTACAGGCTGAAGAGTAATAATAATGCAATAGATAAGTTTACTTTGATTAATTAATTTTAATTATGTAATATACTAGCACTTCGGACCGCCTTATTTTTTTCTTGAATGTAATAATTATATATATCGAAATAAAATATAGCCTATCTTTCAAGTTGGATCAAACTGCACACGGTGTGCAAATTTGATTAAAATCGGTTAAATAGTTTAGGAGTCGATCGCGGACAAAAAACGTGACGCGTAATTTACCTATATATTATATTAAGATATATTATTATGAAGGTATTAACTAAAAAAAAAATAGTTAATAAAATCCAGAAAAATTAGGTTGTAAGTTCATTTCAGATCATATGTAATATTTTTATAACGTTTTATATAGGTATTAGGTACACATTATAATAAGGCGGTGAGTAGGTATTAATTGTATAATGTAATAAATTTAATTTTTAAAATTAATTTTTAAAAATTAAAATAAATTATATATTCATTTTATACTATTAGGAAAAACTATTTAGGAGTGTGTAGTATACTTATTTATATACTGATGTATAGGTAGTATGTATACATAGACATATGTGTATAATTAGGATTTCCTAATTAGGAAAACAAGACGTCCGCTCGGTGTGAATGTCAAATATGCATTAAAAAAATTTTTTTTCACACCTTGTCTTTAAATATTTTGGTAAATTCATACATCCTAAGTCAGATGCAATAATAAATATTTATTACCAATATATACACGTTTAAAAGTGTGTGATTTAATTTTATTAGTGTTATATAATTATAAAATAAACTTACAAAAATAAACGAGACGTGCAAAATCAATAAATTTTGGTGTTCCCTATGCAAATGCCAATTGTCAGTCTGTAAAAAAAAAAACACAACAACATGCAAACATTTTAGAATACACGTACAATATTATTTTAATTATATTAGACGCTAGTGAAGCGAAGTCTATATTTTATATTTTCGCTCACCTCATTATCAGAATCAGAGTCAGAGAGATGACTTGCTTTATCAACCTATTTATAGTAATTCCATAATAGAATCATCATTCATCATCATCATTCATCGGTAAATAGACTACTTTGAATTGAACTAAATCAATATTTTAACTGACTTCAAGAAAAGAGGAGGTTTTCAATTCGACTTTATTATTTATATGTGTGTTCCCTCATAACTACTTAATGGGTATACCGATTTTAGCAGATTAGTAAATATTGTTTACTTCAAATTAATATTTATTTATTACCATTAATATTGAATATTTATACTATCTTTATTTGCCCATTAGGACAATACGCTTTATAGTATAGCAAAAGCGAGGAAATAAGCGATACAATTTATTATACGTGATACATGTACACATAATCACGCCTCTTTCCCGTAGGGGTAGGCAGAGACCACTGACACAATATATTTTCTCTAGAACTTCTATTACTGATGAATCATATTTAAAGTAACAGCTTGTACTGTGGGTCAAAGACTTCATTTTTACCAAGGACAAGGTCACGGAGCTTAATGGAATAATTATGCGAATGTATTCCTACGTGTCTCAGATACTCTTCCGGCATATTTTCGATAACATCTCAATTTCATCACCTTACCAAGGACGTTAGATCAATGTCGTCTGTTACCTATAGGTATATCGTAACTATTTTTTTATACCACAAAAGAAGCAAACAATAGTACGGTCTGCCTGATGGTAAGCGGATACCGAAGCTCATATCTGCATTACCAGAAGCCATACAAGCATGTTTCTGCATTTCTTAGGAACTCTGACTACTTTCCTCTCCACATAGCACAGGGAAAAATAAGAGGATGAGGTGATGACCCAGTTGGACTGCTCGAAATTTTGAACTAGACATTTCCAAATTTGCCCTACATCAATAAAACTTTTGGAAAACTAAAACTTATTAATAAATAATTAATTATATTTTTACCCCTCATGAGTATCTTCCTCATGCTTCGCCTCTGCGTAGTACAATTCCAGCGGCGGTTTCTGAACTGGTGAGCGCACTCAGTCGCCCCGAGTGTGACTCCACGGCTGATCTCCTTCAGTAGACCGGTTTCGTTCCGGCAGATCTGCGCGAGACGACCACGTGTGCGTCGGTTCTTTTTGCAAACCATACGAGGGTCCAGGATTACTGCGCTGCCAGACGCCCTGGACAAAATAAAGCATATTAGCTTAGACTCTAAGGATATCTAAACGACTCAATGGCAAGCTAGAAGACCGAAGGAGTTGCGGCAGACTTTAGCTCAGGTTCGACTGAAGTGGAATAAGACCTAAGCGTCAGGTGGGTGAAGTGGAATAAGACCTAAAGCTATTGGTGCAAGAATTTGAATGGAGAAAGCCGTAGACAGATTGGGCTGGAGAAGTATTCTAGACCAGGCTGACATATACCCGGGGCTATAGCGTCTTTGAGGATAATGATGAGTGCGGCATTGAAATATTGGCTTATTTTGTGTTGAGCACGACCGGGTCCACACTACCGTATACGATATAAATTCAAAAATAGTCTTGTGACAGATAGATGTGACTGATGCATATATGACTCTTAAAAAAGGTTGTTAATATACTTTGGCCACGAAATCACAAAAAGTGAGTAGGTACAAATTGTAGAAGAACCTAGCAGAAAAAATATGATTTTAGCAATGTTGTTGAACGAGTAGAAATGTGTAAGCACTAAGAACATAGTAATCCTAATTGGTAATAGGTCTAATAGCTAACTACCAAAGTGTCTACTTTTAAACTAAGGATTCAGAACTCACATTTCAAACTCGAAAAGGATTGTATAGATTTAAAAAAAAATAACAATGTATAAATTTACAAAATATTGACAATTTGTTAGTTTCAAATATTAATAAATTTGTTTTTTAATTAACAGGGAGTTAATATTTTTATTTTTTATTCTCAAAATTGAGTTGAGCTGATGGCGAATGAAATTTATTTTAGCATTTGTTTATTGTTTACTTTTTTTCCGACATTGTAAGTGGGCGAAATTTCCTCAGCGATCACTTCAAGGAATATAAATACGTCAAACGTGGCGAACTTGTAAAGGAATACTTTCATACAAGACGGTTCTCATAAACACTTTTGAAAAACCACTACTATCATAATTACATCACAACTTTATATATCTACCTCATACATTTATTTTTATACAGTAAAACGATTTATTTATCACTGAGTTTTAATAGAAAACACCAATCAAGCACCCAAACGTCGTTAATTTCAAAATCAGAACGTTCCTAATTACAGAAACGGTCGTAAAAACCGTCTTACTACAAGTAGTGTTGTACTTCGAACCGGTAAATATCGATTTACGATCCGCCACGGGATTCAATGAGAGACGAGCGCCAGGTCGCGCTGATGGATCAATTGTTTACTCTATAGGAGTTCATTGTCAGAATACCGAGTGCGAAGCTAGTTCAAATAAATTTAGACGTGTCTGAAGACTTTACCGGGAACCCGGTTTCGATACAGATAGATTGCATTACATTTATTTTAATCTATCGAATTGATAATAGGTAGATGTCCGATTAGAATTGAATTCGATAGATTGTCCCTAGTTACGTGGAACTGGTTTGATCGTTATGGAAAATAGAGGTCTTGACCGGAGTATCAGCTACCGTACATTTCTTATAAAATATACCACCGTTTATCTCGAATAAAAAATAATATTATTCTCATTAATGTGGTATGTACCTGTATTAAATATTTAAATAATAATAAATTATATTTGAATGCGAAATAAATTTTGCTATCACCGTTGACCTAAATTATTCAACATTTAATAAATTTTTGGCGTTATATAATTTTGTGGTGATAATTATATAGCGTACGTTTGGTAAGCGTTTACCGAAAGATAATAATTATAAATTAGTCTTAAATATATGTATGTATTCATTATAATGTTATTGTACGTTAGCATTATCACAAAGTACTTAAAAGTTAAGAATTCATCAAGTTAAGTGATAAAAAGAAAATAAATAAAATAAAATATTAGTGACAACTAAATTTCGGTTCAACCATTCCTTCTAAAGGTTGTTAACTCTCTGCAAGGTTAGTGAAAATATAGTAAAATTTTCCACCTTCAGAAAAAAGACTCTTAATTTATATATTCTTGCTTATACGATATAATTATACTGTACAAGTGTTCTCTAGTTCCAAGAAACATTTTAAAACGAATTTGTTCTTACTATATTAATATGTGTATTTTTTCGCTGTCGAAATGTTAACCATACGCATTTTTGTAGATAATGTAACGAAAAATAATATCACAACTGGTATTATTTTTTTACTTGTTTAAACAGGAGATACAGGCGAAGCCACGGGGGACATCTAGTCACAAGTATAACCAATACAATGTTTACGTCATAAATAACACATATTAACCATAAAATTTTAAACCGTAAAAACCACCACAGATGTATCAGTAAGTCTTTATCTGAAGTACTCATTAACTAAACAGCTAAAGAATTTACATAAAACAAAAATATTTCGATCGCATATTATAAACATCTAGTGATCGACCTTGCGTTTTCACTACAACAGTTAAAATTCTACAACAGTAAAAGTCAGGAGGAGTGTAAGTTATGACCGGCTCCAGAAATGCAAGGCAAACGAAATGATTTTATTAACTCCATACGCTGAAAATGTTTACGCGATTATAACGAATTTCATCACCGACGTTTTGTAGCAGAGAGTTTTACATTACAACGTAATATGGACGGTTAGTCACTTTATAATTTATGTGATAATTATCTCAGAAACGTTAAGTTCGTGTGAAAGTTATAAGAGAACGTGTTGTAGAACAGTTAAAACGAAAGCCGTTGTAGCTTGTTAACAATTAAATTGAAACGTTTTATCAGCAACGTTCAACATAAAACCAACAACCAAATCTACTAATCGTTTTTTTTTTTTTTAATTTAGCACAATTTCGTCATCAGAAAATAAAAATTAACTTAAAGCAGTGCCACACTAGACTTTTAAATTGAATAAAATGCCTTCAAGTTCAAAATCTCGAAACAAAATCGCATTGATTTAAAAGTTTCTAACATATACTGGTACAATTCCAGGAGAATCATTACCAGCGCTTACATTAGTTGAATCAATCGGTCTCGAGTGGCGTCTGAATGCGGCCGCGCTGACACCTCGCGACGTCCGTCTCGGCTGAGATACGCACCTTTCAAAATACGAGATTGTGACTCGATCGAGTCAAGATTTCTGAATTGTTCAAAACTTTTTATGGTACTTGTTTTATATACACAATCATTTAATTTACCATATGATTAAACGGTTTTTTTCTCGATTATATGTATAAGATGGTTAAACATCGGTGCCGAGTGAAGTCATAAGAGTTTTGGATGGGTCACTTAAATCCTTAGATACTAATAAGTACCATCACTACAACCTATCGCAGTCCACTGCTAGACATAGGCCTCCCCAAGTTCGCGCCAGTCATTATGGCGCGAACTCATGTGTTTTTCCCATAGTCACCACGCTGGGCAGGTGGTTTGGTGACCGCAGGGCTGACTTTGTTGCACCGAAGACGGTGCTGCTCGTCTTCGGCCTGTATATTTCAAAGCCAGCAGTTGGATGGTTATCCCGCCGTCAGTCGGCTTTATAAGTTCCAAGGTGATAGTGGAACTGTGTTATCCCTTAGTCGCCTCTTACGAAACCCACGGGAAGAGAGGGGGTGGCTATATTCTTTACACCGCAACCACACAGCTAAATAATAAGTATATAAGTATAATAGCTTATATGTTTTTTTAATACTCATCAAGAACAATTGCTTGTTTCTGCTAATTTCAGAATAAGCTTCGATGTTTAGTAATGAAATATATCTTTACATATTTATTTATTCTTTTCTAAATGTACTTGCAGTTGTATACGATTTTGCTGGTGAAACTCAGTCCATAAACACTTATAAAGATTTTTGCGACGATTGAAATCAATAATTTATATATTTTTTTTATACAACTTTGTCGGCAAACAAGCGTACGCCTCGCCTGATGGTAAGCGATTACCGTAGCTTATAGACGCCTGCAATACCAGAAGCATTGCAAGTGCGTTGCCGACCCTACCCTCAATTCCCCCCAGGAACCCTGGTCACCTTACTCACCAACAGGAACACAACACTGCTTGAAAAGAGTATTATTTAGCTGTGATCTTCTGTAAGGTCGAGGTACTCTCCTAGTCGGGCTGCTTCATATTTCGACCCGGAAATTTCCTACTGTGCCCTACCTCAGTTACTTATTTTTCTTTAGCACATTGTATGCTAAATGAGTCAGTAGGTTCATCACTTATTTGCCATCATTATTGTCACAACGCTCCCGAGTTACAGTTACGAAATACGTCAATGAGAAGTTTCGGTTTATTTTGGCTTCAATTTAAGTGTATCTTACTGACAGGATAGTTTCAGTGAACTGAGAAAATGCTAACTAAAATATTTATGCAAATTTGCACTTTATGCAAAACTGACTAAGGAATATAATTGCTTGAATGTAAAGTTAATGGAATATTGCCAAATCAGTGACAAACCTCTGTCTATCCAGACGAATAAATTAACTGTGATAAGTTGTATGTCAATTAATTATTCTTCAAAGCACCATCTGGTGTGAAAGTCGGCTAAGCGCAGCAAGGAAGTAGTCAAACGATGGACACGCGTATATTATAACGATTACTAGTTTTTTTTTACATTTTTAAATATTCACAGCACGCTCGTACATGTTAGATCTTGTTTGATGTTGAACAAAAATTACAGATTTAATTCCGCAATTTGATTAATTAAAATAAACCAATAAATGTCCGATTTTATTCTACGAGTAGATTCTTTTTTTAAAATCTAATATTTTGTTAGGTTTAAATTTAATTTATGATTTTTACCGTATCTCAAGTGAGAAATAAGTATTTAAGTATTAATTAAATAAGTATTTACATTTTACGTATTTCTTATGAGAGTATTGTACTAAAATATTTAAATGTTTCCGCAATAAATGTAACAAAATATGTTAAGCACTCTAGCTACATACAGTTGTAAAAATAAAATCAAAAGCCGAATAAAATAAATATTTACTTCAAAAAAAAGTATTATTTATAAATAATAGAAATTTGTTAGAATAAATTAGTATCACTAATGATAACACCCGAAAAAATATAAGGATATCCCTGTAGGTCTATTTAGGTTACATTTTTGAATCTCCCTAAATACTTTCCTTTCTTCGTATTACTGTGACATCAGACCGAGCCGTGACCTACGGCAACAATACTTGGCAAGCTCTGCCCAGTTTTATTAGACCACACTGATTTATTTACAGTCACTAATTAACCAACGATTTATTTAGCCTACTTTCATTTCTTGGTCTCGTTACGAGCTTTAAGGTTGGCCGATTTTCATGATGCTTCTTGAAATTGATATAGCATTTGCAATCTTACGTCTGTCTGTGACGAATAGATTAACCATCGCTATTATGAAACGATGACATTTCTTAGGTGTATTTCTGCTTTTGTAAGAAGTAAAGGCGGAGGCTATGATGACAATGTTTTGTAAGCGTAATGTAAGGTATATTGTTGTATTGTTAAATTTATTAATTGCCCAAATAAAGTTTTGGAATCCTAGGGCATGACTTACCTACCGTACCGTATATGATATCAGGCAATATTTAACATAGTACCTACCAACCCGAAGCTAAATTTTGGAATTGACTAAGTATTAAACGGTTCATTTAATACACATGATCGTAACGACAAACGTAATACAAAGAAAAAATACGGAACAGATATTATTACTCAAGAAAAAAAGCCTTTCATATCCAAAATCTCTGTAGAGTCACAATCAAACCAAGTTAAACTAGTTCACTTAGCACCGACGACGATGGTGCGATGGCCTGTCGCGCACGGCGGCCGCCCGCATATTTGTGCTGCGTTTAGCGTGCCCCCGCTAACATGCGTGTCGTTCTGATACGGACTACCAAAGACTAAATTATTGCACAGAGCCATTACTAGCTATTAGTTGAGGTTTCTTATTTTATTTTAATAAGAGTTCAATGTATGACTCATTCTAGGAGAAAATTGTATACTACAATAACGGTTATTTCAAACATAATCCGTCATTATTCCATCTTTCTGTTTAAGGTTTTTTAAAGAAATCGAACGATGGAGGTCTCTTGACGGAATATATGTTTATCCCAACCCAATAACAGAACATATTTGTTGTACATAAAAAATGTTGCAGAACTAACTACTGTTTAAAGTTTTTTAACTTGTAGAATGGGAAAGAAGACGGGCAGCAGCGTCTTAGGTGCGACAAAGCCAGCCCTATGGTCACCAACTCGCCTGCCCAACGTAGTGACTAAGGGCAAAACACATGAGGTCGCGCCATAATGTCAGGCGCAAACTTGTGGAGGCCGATGTCCAGCACTGCAGTGGACTGCGATAGGCTGAACTGATGATGATGAGTGATTAATACACACAAGTTTTAAAGAAATTAAAATACAAACTCAAAAGAGAGACATAATTACACAACCTTTTAAAAAACAGTACTACGAAATTATTTATGGAGATTACTTTTTAAGTCTTACCTAGAACAAATATTTTCATATTTTAAAGCCAAAACCTTCTACAAAACCAAATCTAACAATTCTATTCAATTAAAAAAATGGTAAATTATATATAAATATTATAAAATGTGTCATATCTTCTCTCATAATCTTGCCGAGAGCACCGTCAATGCACAGAGCGCGTCATTGTGCGTAGCTCCAGCAATTATCACGCGGACCCATTATGAACGTGAACTGTGGCGCTAAAACGATTTATTGTAGTCTAACTTAAATTTATGTTATATATGTACGTAAAAACGTCAATAATTGAGTATGTTATAATATAGAATATCCCCAGAAAATATAATTAACACGAATGAAACGAAGATAAAGCCCTACAACCAACAGAAGCAAGTGTTCTATAATTCGAAACTTTATTTAACATTAATTCTAATGCCTTTTCAAAATATAAGCTGTACCAAATGACCACAATTGCAAATATTGACTCTAGTCTGAAGCGAATCGTACTGAATTTCAGGATAGAATGTATTTATCTTGTACTATGGCTAACGTTCATACAAATAATTCAGCAGTTTCAGCATTATTTACGGCCAAGATATAAGGGAAAAGATATACAGATATACGAACAAGAATAAAGAAACGCAGTTTTGATAATTAAAAGAATTAAAATAATTCGCTGAATATCATAACTTCAAGTAATTGCCTACAAAATATGTCATTTATGTAAATAATATCAACATGTAACAGTATTTATTTGCAATTCTCTTCTAGAGCCTATTCTATAACTGTCAAGTACTTTTTTTATTATTCATATAAAAATATCCGGAAAACTTTAAAACATATTAATACCATAAACTTTAAAACCATAATCAAACACTAATTCACTGTTACGTTTAGAGCGTGAATGTATGTAACAATCACATCCCATAACATTTTCGAAAGCGTAAAAATGTCAACAATAGACGAACAACTTAGACCCAATTTAAAATATTCTAACAAACACGAACCATGAACATCTATGATGCGACCACTAAAACCCTGCGACAACATTGCTCATCGGCACATACACTTTTAAAAGTGTTTACACTCGTAGTGACAGAACTATCTATTCTGACGATTGCAGGCTGTTGACAATCGCACCCTACAAACTTAAAAATACACATAGCATGACACTTTTTTATGAGCAATACGGTTGAAAATAGTATTTTGAGCGGTATAATGAGTGGTGTGTTGGTAAAGGTAATGATGTTTACAGTTAAGTCGTCATGTAGTCGCTAATCGTGTCGAAGTCGCAAGTTAGCGCCTCGCCCGGTGTCCGCAAACAGTCTCATTCATTGTCACCCGCTGAATGAGAACCAATCTGTCCTGATGAGTGTGTACACGTTTGGTCTCACGACTGACACTTCGCGGGGGTGGTCAGTAGTGCAATTAGTTTACATTTTAAGTTAAGATTAAAACGTTTTTCTTTTTATATTTCACCAAGATGAGCTTCTACGTAGGTATAAATCTTACTAAATAATTTTTCACTTCATACCTCCTTATAGTACGGGATACCTAGTACATATTTTTCACCTGATTAGTATGAAGCCAATTTTCCGGGAGTAGCTTTATTTTGATGAGACGAACAAAAAGTTCCTCTTCGAAAACTCTCGATTATGGTAGATAATAGAGTTAGCAGGAGATAGAGCAGCAGTGAGCGTAGGACCGGGATAACGTACCACGCAATTTGGAGGTCAATATTACCATCAAATTATATAATTATTAATTAAGTAAAAGAAAAAAAAATCAGCTGGTTAGTAATAATTTATTTATTTATTTATACTTTATTGTACATCACAACTACACATATCATTTACAGACTGTGAAGTACAATGGGCGGACTTATGGCTATTTAGCCATTTCTTCCAGACAACCCAAATATAATTATATTTCCTACTATGAGTAACGATCGCTATCAGGTGTACATGATAACAACCGGGACCGACGGCTTAACGTGCTCTCCGAGGCACGGTGGGGAGACCCACAAGGACTGCACAAACACCCAGACCACGGCAAACATCTGTATGGCCAATACAAATGTTGTCGTGTGCGGGGATCGAACCCGCAACCGCTCGCGCAACAGCCAATCGCAATCCATTGCTGTGACCGCTGCGCCAACGCGGCGTCATAATCAATCAATCAATAATTTTTGATGACCTTACGAGGTCATCAACTTGATGACCATTTTGATTTCATCAAAAATTTAATTTTTTTTCTGATTTTTTTCTTCTTTTAGTTAGTCAATATTCATATAATTTGATGGTAATATTGTCCTCCAAATTGCGAGGTACGTTATTCCAGTCCTACGCTCACTGCTGCTCTATCTCCTGCTAACTCTACTATCTACCACAATCGAGAGTTGTCGAAGAGGACCTTTTTGTTCGTCTCATCAAAATGAAGCTACTCCCGAAAAATTAGCTTGATACTAATCAGGTGAAAAATATGTACTAGGGATCCCTACCTATTATTATTATACCTCTGTTACGAATTACGATTATATTGTACAGGCGCTATTGCTGCTACGGCTAAAAATTCTAGTGTGTAGTGACAGCATTGCATTGTGACCATTGATTGACCTCTTGTATTCAATTTTCGTTTCGTAAAAACATTTCAGAAGTACATTGATATCTTAGTACTATAAAAAATTAATAGATTAAAACACAATATTGGTTGAAATACAATAATAATTAATGGTTTAACTGGATTTAATTATCCATTTCTGAATCAATACAATATATAAATGGTGCAAGTAATAAAATTTTAATGTTTATTCACGTTTCAATCTGTCTCAGAAATACCAGATCAACTGTCTGTTGATATATCAGTTTATGACTAGCATTATCAACACCTACCAAGAACAAGAGACTACAAATATGAAGATTTAAACTTTTTTAATGTTAGTTATTACAAGGGTTTATTATGTTTGAGACAATTACTATCAGTCAGTCTAACGTAATGTTTCTATTAAGGGATTGTGTCCTAAACGTAACGCTCTTAACAATAACTACCAGTGGCGGATTTACAAATATGCCGCCAGTAAGCTATTCAATTTTTGCCGCCCCTACCAAGCTCTAAAACTCGATACACAGTATAAAACGGCCAAGCGATTATTTTGGCTGACCTTGTGGGCATGGCCCTGGCCATTAATTTTCTGGATCTATATTATAACGTTTAAAAAATAAAATTGTCGCTCCCTAGAATTTGCCGCCCTAGGCTCCAGCCTACTCAGCCTACTGTTTAAATCCGCCACTGATAACTACGCCTATTGTATTACGTTAATACTCTATCACTATGTACCATGTATTTTTTTATTATTTCAACGCAATGTGCAAAGCCTTCTATAGAATTATTTTACTTAATCACCGCTGTAAAGATACATACGTTAAAATAAAGTAGTTTCACAGATTTAAAACCGCTATCCTCTAATTCAACTCTCTGGTGAGTATTGTTCTTTAGGATAATTTGAATGAAAATTATTTTTAACTACTCTATATAATACAGCAGAATTTAAAACGTTATACAGTTACTTTGAATGACACAATATTTTCAAATAACCGCTACATACAACTAGAACCAATTAAATAAAGAATTGATTTTTTATTCAAAATTCTCAATTGATAAATTGAACTTACATTAATTAAGAGTAAAACATCACAGTTATCCAAACTGAATCGGTCCATATATACGAATATAATTAATATAAAATTTTATAAGTGTAACAAGAACACTTTATCGATGTGTGTTATTAGAGCAATATATGATTTTAATTAGACACTAATTATTGAGTTATCTATCGAGTGTACCTACAGTGATTGAGAAACCGGTGTTGTGACAGCACGATTCTCTGAGAACAGCGGATGTCAATATGTTTGTTAATTTATGAGGTATTAAGGGCTAGTTGAATTAACCTTGGCTTACATCACATTGATATATGTACTTGCACATGCGTGGGATTTTCTGTCACTTAATGGTTTTTTAACCGACATTATTCGAAGAGGTTTAAATTCATTTTGTTAGTTTACGTAATCAATTCGAATTTTTTTTCTGTCTGATTGAGGGTATTAATAAAAATTATATTATATTATATACTGAGATGTAGTTAGGTAGCTATTAAAAATGCAGGGCTATTAATAATTTGTCGAGTGATGGCTGAAATTGTGGATTTATTGCTATTAAGTTGCTATTGAAAGATAGTGGTTTTTATGATTAGTGCTGTGTGGTTACGGCACTAAAGAATGTAGCCACCCCCTCTCTTCCCGTGGGTGTCGTAAGAGGCGACTAAGGGATAACACAGTTCCACTACCACCTTGGAACTTAAAAAGCCGACGGATGGCGGGATAACCATCCATGCTGGCTTTGAAATACACAGGCCAAAGACGGGCTGCAGCGTCTTCGGTGCGACAAAGCCAGCCCTGCGGTCACCAACCCGCCTGCCCAACGTGGTGACTATGGGCAAAACACATGGGTTCGCATCATAATGTCGGGCACGAACTTGTGGAGGCCTATGTCCAACAGTGGACTGTGATAGGCTGAAGTGGAATTTATGAGCCATCAAAGAATTAAATGATTTGTACCTACCTTTTATGTTAGAAAAAAAGAACTTTAGTTATTGCAACTATGTATATAATTACATAGTATTTATTACCCTATTGCTACTATATTACTAGCACCGCTACTTTCAAAGCAAAAAGTGTGTATGGCAATTCAAAAACTATCAGTAAGCAACAAATTAATACCATACGTTGTTTTTATAGCGTAAGTGATCGCCCTATTGCAACGTTCTTATTGCTCAGGTACTGCTTAACATTAGCAACCATGATCGGTAAATAATAGTTATATAGTCCCAGGTGATAAGGAACACCTGGATAAAATGTTTTAAATATAGCAAATATAATAAAAATAGAATATAAAGTTTTATATATATAGTTATAATTATTCAAATTTGTATTTCACAACATGCACTTTTAAACAAAACATAAATATTATCTGCTGTGATAAAATTCTTACGACTAAATATTCGAACGTTAGAAATGTTCCTTATCTCTCGGAATATTTTATGAGTACTGCCGTATAAAAAGGTTCAACCTAAACATGTGATAAAATTAAAAAAAAATTGTTTCCAAACACTGTCGCCTTAATAGACCAAATGGCTTTAAATGTTAAATGAATAAATTAATTACCTCATAAATCTTTAAGATGCGGATTCGAGACTCCTCATTAAGACACCGTATAGTTTGTTCAGTATATTGGGAATGAGTGAATTATTTAAATATTATTGTTTATTAGTGATTATTTATATGTAAACGTCATGTGTTTTAAATTTTTATCACGTGATATAATAGGAAATAGAGATATAAAAATTTGTTAAGAATTTATATATCGTTTGTGTAACACCTAATTTATCTGTCGAAATAATATAATAAAAATTATAAGTTGTGTTTAATATATGGGTCTGCCAATGTTACTACATATTTAATATAGGTACCTACGTTGCTTAGTTACAATATGCTTCATTATATTATACGTTTTTATAGATAGAAAATATACTGTCTAGCTGAGTTAATTACAAAATACATTTATTTGTAATCAATAATGGCAACAGCCAGTGAAGAAGATGAGAAAAGAAACTTGTAGGAAAAGTAAGTTAACTACGAGTAAGAACCATAAAAATATACTCTGACAATTTCCTTAACGCGAGAGAACCATGAAAAACTACCAGTCAATACAAAGATAAGTATTATACCTTGTTTGCATAATGGTAAGTAATTACCGTGAACGCCTGTAACAACACCGCGTTACCAACCTTACTCCTGCTGTTAATACTGCGGATCATCAGGGTTCACAACTTCACACAGAACACACAATTCTTGAAAACAGTATTATTTGGCTACAATAACTGTGCTGATCCTCACCTAAATGAATCTAAAAGTAATATAGCCTATAAAAATCATGGCAAATACTAGCCAAACAATATCAATAAATATTAAGGCAGATAGAACCACGAGAAACGCCTCGCTAATTTAAGTTTGTAGGTGCAGTGTTAATCCTTTGTCGTAACTTTGTAGTAGTTTATTACAAAGTTACCACCGGCTCGTTTGGCACATAATAACGCGTATAAAAACCTAATTGAATAGATGAACCGAGGCGCTAACAATCTTTAACGACAAGAAAGTCATGTAAATTCATTACATCATAACGTTGGTAATTTAATGTGAATTCTAAACCGCGTTAAACGAGTTTATAATTTTCATTACAAAATTACATAATTTATAAAAAAATATATACGATACTTTCTATAATAATTTATTGTATCAATCAATATAAATCGGCAATCGATTTGATGGATAGCAAGAATGTCTCAGCTCTAGATATTATAATGTTGTTTGATTTAATCGAGTGTCCGGGCACGAGATCCGCTGTTACACGGATACATTAAAATAAAAATGTAATTAATTAGGTAATCGATGTTTTAGCTTTATATCAATTCGTGGGCGAACGAAATCGATGCGATACGTACACATTTGGCATTCAAAACGATTAATATTTTAGTGATTATTTCTTTTTTTTTTTTTTTGTTTTACGAAGATCATTGAATAAAATATGCCATTACTTATTGTCTTAAACTTTTCGTGTTGTCATACAAACTGTATGTCACATTGTTTTGACCTTATTTTGACGAGCTAAATAATTTTTTGATATGAGTATTTTAAACGTATCGTAAACCGTAATCTTAATACTCACCTATTCTTTTTATGATCATGAACTACACAGAGAAAAAATATTTTTGCCGTGTCGTACATCGACCGTCGCCCTGACGACGGCCAAGTGAACTGATCCATGTGACGTCTCCGTGCACCGGCCGTGTGCCCTTTTGCGTATTTTTCTCTATTTCGACTTAACTCAAACAGTAATTAAACAAATGATAGTTACCTTAAAACTCTTTGGAAAACAATCGCAAAAATTTACGTACTTGTTTTAATGAATTAAAAACATTAAGTCTAAATGAAAAGTTGATTAAATATGGAGAAATTTGATGATCACACATCGATCTAACATCAAAAAATTTTCAAGTCTAAGTGCTTAAGCACTAGTAACAAGATAAGCTTTAAAAGCTTATCTACTTTCTAGTGGTCACAATAACGAAGGAAGAGATTTTGAAATATGTATGTACTTACTATACTACAAAACAGCATGGCAAATTTCACCTTACGTAATACGTGAGTCTATAATGATATCCAAAATTAAAATTATTTATTAGCATAAAAAAAAATCAATGCATTTTCGCCTACAAATTATTCTGTTTCCATATATGCAATAGTACAAATTAAAAAAAAATTATAATACGTTTTCACATAATTGTATTTTAATTCGTTTTCACGCTTAAGATGTTAGCTATGAATCTTAGTATATAAATAGTTGATGACCCGAACCTGCGCAGATATTATGATCAGCGCACAACTAACACATTGAACAAGTAGCGTAGTGTGTACACACATGAACCACACCCACGTCGTCAGCACCTCAACTTTTATAGTCAACGATTTTAATGAAAGTCTTGATTGGTTAAATGATTGACTCGAGTATTACATCAACGAAATTGAAAATTGTAGAAATCAATCAACTTGCCACGAATTCGATTTCTTTCGGTTGCATTCGTGTGTCGCTTTTTTTTACATTTGTTTTATTGCAATATTTTACTCTACAGCTGTTAAAATGGAATTTGGGTCATTATCAAGAAAATAACTTCTTTTATTATTAAGCAGCACCTGGAAAGGTTAAATTAGCTAAAGATATGAAGAGATAACTACACTGTAAAAAATTTTTGTAAAATTACCATTTCTTTACTCAACATGAGGTGGCTAAATTTACTAATCAGTGTGTATGAATTCAAATTACAACACAATTTGAGTAATTTTCCAAGACATATGCGAAAATTTGCTAAGATGCGGTGTAATTTTACAATCTCAGAGTATAAATCTTACTTGTGTTGTAATTTTACTGAACTGTTTATTAAATTTCAATAACAAACTTTGAAGATTTACCTAATTTTTTAGTAATTTGAGTTACTATATTTTTTTGTAAAATTACAAAATGTTTTAAAATTCGAATTACTGTGAAGTGTTTAGGATTTTAATTTTTTTTTTATTATTTTTACAATTTAAACTGTAAAATTACACAATACATTGTAAAGTTACTAAAAAATACTATTTGTCTGTGACCATGTGTAATTTTACTAAACAGATTATCAATTTTCGGTACCAAGCTCCTTAAATTTACTAATATTTTTTGTGTTTTTAATTACTAATTTTGTTGTAAATTTACAAAAAAAAAAACATTGTAATTTAAACTACAATTGAAGTATTGAAAATTAAAAAAATTGCTTTGGTAATTTTATTATTCTGGTTGTAAAATTGTACAAGTATTGTAAAATCACTAAAAAATACTAGTTTTCTTTAGCCTTGTGTAATTTTATTATTAAAAAAATATGTAAATTCGAATTTTAAATGAATCCTTTGGAAATTCAATAATCTTCTTATTAATTTTATTATTTTGACTGTAAAATTATAGTGTTTTGTATAATTAACAGTATAACAGAGTAGCTACTTTTTTAGATGAACAAAAAAAGAGCTTATTTAAATATCCTTGAAATCATTAAAAATTTATCAATATTTTTTTCTCATATATATATGTTAAAATTTTGATTTGAAAATTATATAGTAATAACTCATATAATTAATTAAGCATTTTTTTTAAAAAAGTTACGAAGTTTGAAAATGTTGGTGAAACAGCTGGTTAGAAAATAAATTATCAAAATATACTTAATTTCTTTTCATTCAATTTGAATATATGTATTTTAATATTTTTTTTTCGTGCAGTTAAAAGTATTTTTTTTTCTAATACGTTAAAGTTTTAAGGAAAATTTTTATGTATAAACTATCATTTAAGATAATAAATATTCCATGATGGATGGTTTGTTTAGAAAACTGCATAATAAATTTACTAAACATTTTTATGATAATTTATTGAATAAAATTACAAAACTGTATAGTAAAATTACTAATCAAATTTATAGGTAAATTTCCAAAAATATTTTGTAATTTTATCGAACCCAATTCAAGTGAATTGAGTGGTATAGTTACAAAACTCCACAGTAAATTTACTAAACAGTTTTATGATCAATTGTTAAAATTACAAAACTGCTTGGTAAATTTCCAAAAATATTTTGTAAGTGATGAAGCATTCTGTTTAGTAAATTTACTAAATTGTTTTGCGTTAAAACTTCCTACACATTTTTAGTAAAATTTCCGAAGAAATTTTTAACAGTGTACTAGCTCTTTCACCGACTGTACAAGACACAGCTAATATATTAGAATTACTAAGAATGTACTAGTTTTTTTTTTTAATTTTCTACCATAACAGAAGTAGCCAATCACAAATGTCAAACCTAAAACTATACATTATCACACGGTTCATCAGAACCTTGGATACAATCTAGTTGTCACTTCGATGATCTAGATGTACCTGTGAGTACTTTGGGACGTGATGGACTCGTTTAACAGCTTGGTCTGCGTGACTGAGATTCTATCTAGAAAATTAGGTGTTTAACATGAAGCCTGTGTGAAACTCTGTTTTTGAAATAATCTTTAACATTAATTAAATGTACATTCTAAATATAGCTTTATTTCAGCTTTTTGTGTATCTTCAAAGGTCTCTTTGTCCCTTAAACGGTTAACTTAACATGTAAAAAATTGATCAAAATGATTAAAAATAAAATGTTGAGAGTCTTTTGCGATCTATTTTAACGCAAGATATGTTAGGCGTTAGTTAGTTATTGACGTTAGTTTGGAATAGTCAAAACGAATTTTATAGGTAATTATTTTTTATAGCTGTACACTGCCTGATACCCATATATCGGTGTTATTTTTAATTTATTCATTCATACTTAGCCCTGGGGCGTTAGATTTAGATAGTTTTATAAAAAACGTCTCTAGAATTTAATAGGCTTTTAGTCAAAAGCCTATTAAATTCTAGAAAGTAGTATTTTTAGTTTCAAAGAAGTATTTTTGTGTTACGTCCATTAGGTATATAAATTAATATATAATACAATGTTATATAATTATATTTTGTATTTTAATTTCCGTAACCTTATGGTTACCAAGCAAAATAAACGATAAGTGTAAGGAAAATCCTTTGCTTATAAACAATCAACTTGAATAAACTTGATATCATTTATAGTTTTTTTTTAGTTATTAAACATTCGATTTATTTAAAAAAGGGGCTATCCAACACTAATCACGTAAACATCGATTTTAAATTGTGTTGATTTCATTAGCGAATGATAAAAAAATGCTAATGTTCCCTCCCGCTATTAATATCGATTAATCAATCTGTCTCGACCGATGTTGAAGTACAATTAAGTTATTCGTCATAATTATGTTCTGGTTTGGAATTTTCATCAAGTTCATCGACTCCGGTTCGAAGACGTCACTTAAAAAATGACATTATTTATATTTAACTATTGAAATTAAAAGTTTTTTGAATTGTCGGAAGAAAATTTAGACTTAAGAAAAGTAAATGTATAGAAATAACGTTTAGACGATGAACTAATGACATAATATTTACCTTTTAAATATGTTATGCATCTATACAGGTAGGTGATCAATTACTTATGTGGTGTTAAATCTTAACTATAAGATTAAATAGAAACTATTTTGTTGAAAAGTCATTTAAGTCAGGAAGGTTTGAGACTATAATATACTATATTTTGACTTAGAGTCACAATAATAACGATCAACACTTAAAACACTATGTAGTGCATTTTGTAGTTATAGTCTACGATTCGATTGATACGATCGTATCGTAGCATCGCATTTTGTAGTTATAGTATACGATACGATTGATACGATCGTATCGTAGCATCGCATTTTGTAGTTATAGTATACATTCAGTCAAAACAGTATCGGGAATGGATTATTTGTTTATGGTTCCAAATACAATTTTTTTGTTGTTGTTAGATTGGCACAACTGTTTTCCATTTTGGCGCGGAGTTTGTATCTGTTATTCATATTAAATACAGTGCTGTTTTAGTCAATCATATCATATCAAAGAGTTTGTCTTGAATTTTGCATCGCCAATGGAATTTCGTGCTCAGAGTCAATAAAAATGTTACAGAAGGCTTACGGTTTTTTTATGTAACTAGATCGGCAAACAAGCGTACGGCTCACCTGATGATAAGCAAATACCGTAGCATATAGACGTCAGCAACACCAGAAGCATTGCAAACACGTTGCCGACCCCATACCCAGTTCCCCTCAGGAGCTCTGATCACCTTACTCACCAACAGGAACACAACACTGCTAGAAAACAATATTATTTAGCTGTGATCTTCTGTAAACCCCAGTCGGCTGCTCCATGTTTTGAGCTGGAAATTTCCTGCTGTGCCCTACCTCAGTTGATCGACTCGATCGATCTCAGTGAATCGACCTTATCAAAAACTCGTGCTTATGAGTTGTACAAAGCGTTCAAAAGCGGTCGAGATGTGATGGACGGACAGCCACAAGCCAGTGCCCTAATGTTGCGCCAACACGTCGTCGTAACTAAGGAATACAAGTATTAGGTAATAGATTTTTTTAAATATACCTAATTATGTTCAAAAATCTGTACTGTTGCGGGCGTATCTTATTTCATTGTTCGTAACGGATGTTTAGTAGGGATTGAAGTTCTTCAACTATGTAGTAACAATGAACACATACAAAATATTATAATAATTACTTTCACAAAATTAATTAACCAAAGCTATACAACGTCCATACAGGGCTACAGGCGCAACATTGTATTCAACGCCTTATGCGGCATCAATTTTTATTGACTGTACCGAAAGTCCTAATTTAAGGGTTCTTTCTTGATTAATTGCAAATTAAACTGCCCGCCGCGGTGGTTGGCCGTTCGATATAACTTTATTGAATTTCATGCTCGGTGATTTATGTCTCGGTTCGCGAATTTATCGTCGGATAAGGTGTATCGATTACCCCTCGAAAGTTGAACGGTAATTGCGAAAATTTTGATGATGTGTTTTCATATTTTTTTTATATATTGTATTCTAGCGTCATGTGCGATATTTAATCGTGCATGCATACCAAAACGTTTTTCTAAGTACTAAATTTTTATTCGTTTTTGTTTTCTTTAAATTATTTCTATGTTCAATATAACAATAAAACCTCTTTATCTACATATGTTAATATCGTTACATATAAAGATCACGACCAACCAGCAACTAATCTATACGAATATCTTGCATCTATTGTCTTGTTTGATACTCTTGCACAAATAAAACCTTTATACAAATAAAGATAAGTTTCAAAATCGTATGCACATGCTATACAATATATTACATACCATTACAGTAGCGTATAAATCAAACACGCGACATAATGAATTGAAACCAACCAATAACGAGCGTCAGCCATTAAATCAAATTTAAACAATAAAAGACACGAGTGCCCCACATTTTCATAGGTGCGCACAAATTAAGTCCGTGCAGAATCGGTTTTATTACACTTCCCTGTAATAAATCTCGATGCAATAATATCAACATATATTTTAATGAGAGATGTGTTTGCTTGTAATCGATAGGCTTTGAAAAATTATAAACCAATTATAGCATTTATTATTTAATCATTTACTCCTAAAATAATACACGGGTTATATATAAAATATCTAATTTATTGTCACGGTGTCGTATAGTAGGTAATAGAAGATTAAATAAGTGACTTTGGTATTAAAATTGAGCAACAATTACAGATTAGTGGTCAAACAATAGTCTCGTTAATAAATTCCTTAGAATTAATTGCTATCAATTGTGCTTTCATAGGACAAATAATTTCTAATAGCTCCATTATCATTATTATTTGGTAAACTACTAAGTCATTGATACTTGAATGATTTCATAATGCTATTGTAGGATTAAATTAGTAGCTAGTAACAAAGAAAGGAAAACTAAAAATGTACATATACGTGTAACAAAATCTCACATAATATGCATCGCTATATGAACATTGGAATACGACTTAATTGAAAAAGTTTATTAATTCATGATGTCGCCAATGTCACGTTGAATGGAGAAGAGACGAAGAAGATTGATTATATTAAAATAGCTGAACTGCTGCACACTAGGTGTGATAAACAATAAACATCATCTCGAGTGAAAATGAGATGATATCTAGTTTTAACGGATCAAAAGTCATAATTATGATTTAATCACGTTAAAAATGCTAAACTTTCGATTCTTTCAACGAGTTAAGTATTTTAATTTACGTGATTTTTTATTTATGAGAATACTTAATGAAATTGACAATTATTATTTTCATTTAACTACATTTTTTTCCTTCCTATATGGAGAAAGAGGCCAATGTACAGCAGTGGGATGTTTACAAGCTGGCTGTAAATCTCTTTCTTAAAATTGCATTGTGAATTGGATAATAACGTATATAGGTAAGCACGTACTTTTATACTGTGCAAATGCAAAAAAAATACTACTTACTTTAAATGACTATCAAAAAAAATAAATTAATAATAACTTTATTCAAATTGGCTTCAAAAGCCCTTTCGAATCGTCATGTTACAGATTAAAATTATTAGCAGTTACTATCGGAAATTCTGTTGCTTAAACAATGAAAAACACTTACGTGGAAATTACAGTCGTTTATATTGACCTTATGTGTTTGTACATATTTGTAATAAGAAATTTGACTCTTGACAATGTATCTTATACTATTAAACGAGCAATTCTTGTATATATATATATATATATATATATATATATATATATATATATATAGAATCTGAATCTCGGAATCGGCTCCAACGATTTTCGTGAAATTCAGTATACAGGGGATTTCGGGGGCGAAAAATTGATCTAGCTAGGATTCATTTTTAGATAATTTAGTTTTATCCCTGTTTTTAGGCAATGAAAAAATGGCTAAAATATCGCTAGAATAGGAAGGTAATTTTCACAATTGTCATTAAGGTTATAATAGCTCAGGTGAGAAATCTGACGCGTTCAACCGAGAAGACCAAGGTTCAAATCCACGTCTGCAAGCCATAAGTTCTTTTTCCTTTTTTTTTCTAATTGTACTCGTTATTTTTTATTTAAATAAAAATAAAATATAAAATACCGAGAAAAAATACAAAACAAAAAAAATACTAAAAATACCGACTACCGAGCTAGGCTCGGTCACCCAGGGACTGGTAAATAATCAGTGCCATTTAATCTATCTATATATTATATAAAAGAGTAACCCACCCATTGACTCATCACGATATCTCTGGAACCATAAAGCGTAGAGACTTGAATTTTGGTAGGAATATTCCTTTTGCCGAGTAGAGGTCAGCTAAGAACGGATTTTACGAAATTCCACCCCTAAGGGGGTTAAAAGGGGGTTGGAAGTTTGTATGAAAGTCCTATGTTTTTGAAGTAAGAGACTTGAAATTCAAAATGTATGCTCTATAGATGGTGTTGAGGTGTACTAATAATGTATTTTGAGAAATAAACCCCCTCTTGGGGTTAAAACAGGGGATGATAGTTTGTATGAAAGTCGAATTAAAAATACACCTACAAACTTGAAATTAGGCAGGTAGGTCCCTTATAGGGAGTAGATATCCGCTAAGAACGGGTTTTACGAAATTCCATACCTAAGGGAGTTAAACGGGGCGTTGGAAGTTTGCATGAAAGTCCTATGTTTTAGAAGTAAGAGACTTGAAATTCAAAGTGTGTAGTATATTTAGTATCGGCATTTCACCCGTGCGAAGCCGGGGCGGGTCGCTAGTATGAAATAAACATTTATTAAAACTATACGTATGTAACGAAAACATTAGTACACAAAAGATACTAAATAATAGGAACTTTATTCATTTTTATTCGTACCTAACGAGTGATTTTCCTTTTTATTGCGTATCTAGCAATTGGTAAAAAAAATTAACCAATTTAATTTCACAATCAAATGCAACGAAATAATATAAAATATATTGCTATAATATCTATAAAGCTGTATAATTAAGCTTTTAAAATGTTATCATACGATTCTTATCTATATACATGTAATAAAAACCTTACTGTCTGTTCATTAAATATTTTATGTAACGACTAATTGTAGTGGACTTTTATCACTGCAGATTTATTTATTTACATTTCAAACACAAACGGTAAATATTTTGTAAGCCAATAACTTATTTATTAAATGGATTATTACAAAATAAACTCTACCTATGCCAATTTGTAAAATCAAAAAACTAAACTATAAACTATTAAAATGTAATATAAAATGTTAGAATTTAAATATAAGTCAGGTTATACCTAGGCATAATTATTTTATTACATTTTAAACATATATATAATATCAAGAATATTTACATATATATTACATAATATGTTTCTCGGAAAATGAATTGGTGCAATAAAAATTTTGCGCTTAAAACTGTACTACTACATTTATTTCTTTCGTACCTACATTGCATTTAATATGAAATATTTACTTTTGGAATTAGTATTTTTAATTTATTTATACGATGAGTTTTAAAATGCAAATCAGAGTTTTGGCATTATAACACTGTCAAAATATTTTATTTATTTCAATAAAGATTTTGTTGTTTACGTTATTATCAAAAAACTAAAATAAATACAATACACAGACCGTTGGCCGTTGACTTTTTCACGATCGTTCACGAATCAGCCTGTAATATCCCACTGTCGGGCATAGGCCTCTTCTCCATGTAGGAGAAGGATTAGAGCTTAATCCACCACGCTGCTCCAATACGGGTTGGCGGATATATTCCCTACTATGAGTAAGGATCGCTATCAGGTGTGCATGATAACAACCGGGACCGACGGCTTAACGTGCTCTCCGAGGCACGGTGGGGAGACCCACAAGGACTGCATAAACACCCAGACCACGGCAAACATCTGTATGGCCAACACAAATGTTGTCGTGTGTGGGGATCGAACCTGCAACCGCCCGCGCAACAGCCAATCGCAATCCAGTGCTGTGACCGCTGCGCCAACGCGGCGTCGTTGACTTTTTATTGTAATATAAATATTCATTTCAATTTTAACAAAAATAATAAGAGCAAATTAAATTTGTTTTTAAAAACAAAGTGGCCAGCGTTGATTGCTACATTTAAATTAAACATTAATCAGATTAATGGTGCGTCGCTTCATAAAGAAGGTTGGATATAGGTTTTCTTAGCGGAGACTATACGACATTTTATAAGAAGCTCGACTGAAAATGTTTAGTGGCAGTTAATATTGCATTCATAAATTAAACACTTTATCAATGGTAGATTGCTCTTTATATAGCTAAAAAATATTACTCAACGTGTAATGAATAATAAATATTTAGAAGGATTATAATTATTATGTTTTTTTTTGTCATTAGTTACTTGGTTTACCGTGGCATAATAATCTCCAACCTTTCTCGTTTATAAGAGAAAAAGGCCCTAGTGCAAAGGAACATTGATCGTCACTTACAGTATTAGCAAATAAAAAGACTGTTAACTTTTTGAAAAGAAAAAAAAACAGCAGATAAATTCCTATTTTCAATATTCGGTTTAGTGCAAAACGCAGTTAAACGCAAAAACACAAATCAATCTTGAGCTTTGACTGATAGCAATATTGAAAAGATTTACATAGCACTAATCTCAGATTTTCACCAGCTCTGCTTATTTTTGTAGTTTGAGTTTGTATAGTAATTGATTTTTACGCAGAGCGCAAGTAGTAAGCCAGTGACTGACAACTAGACGTACCTATTAATTTTGAAGAGGCCATTAAACATACTGATTGATAAAATCCATGGCTACTCTAAGCCATAAATGTCAACGTGGGTGAAACAGTAGGTCGTTATGTAATATTATGTATTATACGTAGGTGGTAATGTAATGAAGGGCAATAGTTTGTTTCTAAACATATAAGAATATACAAATTCAATTGAAACATCATACTACGACAATGGCAACATCAGAAGTATTTAGCAGTCAGACTCTAAAACTTTTTAGACTATAATAAAAAACTTAAACACATTAAACGTTTTAAATTTTTTTTCTGAAGATCTGTAGGTGTGCATTCAATTTTAATTAATTTTTTGACGCATTTCTTTTATAAATAATTTGACATATCAAACTTATTTTAGTGTTAAAAATGTTTTAGGAATTAATTACTAGAGACTCTGTAGTATTTTTTGCTTAATACAACAGTAATTTACCAATTCTCTCTTTAATTCTGATGAATTCGGTTTTCTCGGTTTGAGAGTATTATCAATTATCTCAAGAAAACCGAGCCAAACTTTGGGAATAATAATTGTGTTTGCACGCAAACGAAAAAAACTGACTTCAATTAAATTGACCAGTAATACAACGTAAGTAGACGAAAAAATAGTCAAATAAATACGTATTATTGGAGATAACTCAAAAATACTAGTCAGATCTCGATAAAATTTAAATGAGACCACATAACAAGCACCACCTTTCGATAAAAAAAGAATCGTCGATATCGATCTACCCAGTAAAAAGTTCTAAGGTAATACAGATTAAAAATACAATCGAATTGAGAACTTCCTCATTTTTTTAATTCTGTTAAAAAGTACTCAGTACTCAAGACAGACAAACAGCTCTCTGTCCACTCTACTATTCATATACTAGCTGACCCCGCAAACGTTGTTTTGCCATAATTATATGATATTAACCCCCGCAACCCCCTCTTGTGGGTGAAATTTCGTAAAATCCGTTCTTAGCTGACCTCTGCTCGGCGAAAGGAATATTCCTACCAAATTTCAAGTCTCTACGCCTTATGGTTCCAGAGATATCGTGATGAGTCAACATATGGGTGGAAATCTCTTTTACATATATAGATTAATGCCATATAACCTTTTAATAAAGCTCAATATAAATGCCCAAATTTCTACTCCAAGTATACTTTGACTACCGTGTGGCACAGCGGTCAGAGCACTGTATTGCGATTGGCTGTTGCGCGGGCGGTTGCGGGTTCGATTCCCGCACACGACAACATTTGTATTGGCCATACAGATATTTACAGTGGTCTGGGTGTTTGTGCAGTCCTTGTGGGTCTCCCCACCGTGCATCGTAGAGCACGTTAAACCGTCGGTCCCGGTTGTTATCATGTACACCTGATAGCGATCGTTACTCATAGTAGGGAATACCTACATATATTTATATAGGGAGAGGGGTAGGTATATATCCGCCAACCCGCATTGGAGCAGCGTGGTGGATTAAGCTCCAATCCTTCCCCAACATGAGGAAGAGACCTTTGCCCAACAGTGGGATATTGCAGGCTGAATCGATCGATACTTTGACTACAACCATAAAATCAGTTTCGAATCAATTTACAATTTTCTCACTTTAGTTAAGCTTGAAGCTCAGATCAACTGTTACTTTTTTTAAATATTTCTATACAATGTTGTTGAATGCAAGTATGATCGGTTATGTTAACAACAAGGTAAGCATAGTACTTCTACGCAACTTTATTATCCACATATAATCTTAAACAGTGTAATACCTTTTTATCGTAGAGTTTTTAATACAAGTTTGAAATTTCTGAAGTGCTAAATATAATACTATAACTTAGTCTCTCAGATGAGAAACATATTACAAAAAGAAAAACAAGTACTATCAATTTCTCTTACCTTCATCTTTTTACAACATTTTTTTGTACTAAAATAAAAGTGTCTATTTGTTATCTCAGGATATATAGATTAAACAAGAAAAATCTTTTTAGCAGATAGATTGATAGATTGTTAATTGAGGCGTGATGTGAGATATGTCATATACTTTTAATCGACTTCATAAAAGGTAGAGGCTATCAATTTGACTGTATTTTTTTTAGGTTTCATCAACATAATATAACATAGATCTGATTTCAAAGTCAAAGCAAACGAAACCGAGTACCTAGTCCACGGAAAATTATAATAAATTTGAGCATTGAAGTGTAATATGCCTGCTGTTTGTCTAGATTGCTGTTTATGAGTTCTTGGGAGACGGGTAGACTGAGAGCGTATACCGTTCATTAGCTCCTGACATTTTGTTTTGGCTCGTAACAAATACATGAAAATTGATGATCGTCCGTCGAAAGATTCTCCGTACTGTAATAGATTTATTTTTTATCTCAACTCTTATAAAATATAACAAATTTGATGTATTTTAATTAGTCTTGTTGGATAAGAAATAAATAGATGCAGAAATTCTCTCTCTCTCGTTTCAATTGTTATCTTTATTGTTTAATTTCCATGGATACCGCAAAGAACTTTTAGTATATCAAGTATAGACTATCTACTAATTACTACTACTACTAATTCAACCTATCGCAGTCCACTGCTGGACATATGCTTCCCAAGTTCGCACCAAACATCGCGCTCCTCCGCAATGCTCATCCAGCCTCCATCGGCAATCTTATGTAGATCGTCAGTCCATCGGGCCGGAGGACGCCCCACACTACGTTTGCCAATAGGCGGTCTCCCTTCAAGGAAACGTCTGCTCCGGCGGCCATCGGTCTTGCGACACAGGTGATAAACCCACTGCCACTTCAACTTGCTTATTCTACAGGCTAAGTCGGTTATTTTCGTTCTTTGGCGGATAGTCTCATTTCTGATCCCATCTTTGAGAGAAACTCCAAGCAAAGCCCGTTCCATTGCACGTTGAGTGACTTTGAACTTGTGGACTAGTTCCTTCATCAATCCGGTAACGTATGTCGAAAAAGGTAGGGCGCATTACTCGAAGATTTTTGTGTTCAAGCATTGCGGAATCTTCCAATTAAAGACTTGACGAAGCCTGCCAAACGTCGCCCAACCCAATCGAATCCTAGTATCGGCTTCCTGCTCGAAGTTGTTTAGGCCTAGTTGAATGGTATGGTCTAGGTAAACATAATCCTGAAAAACTTCGAGAAGGGTACCATCGACCGATACCAGTCTCGGTATGACTTGGTTTTAAATATAACTTTCGTTTTATCCTTGGTTGTTAAACATAACTTCGTATATACATTTAGATCGCCCAGCATTTGGCCTAGCTCCTCCATATCTCCGAAAACATTATATCGTCAGCAAAACGAAGGTGAGAGATGTATTCGCTGTTGACGTTGATGCCTCATCCTCCAAATTCAAGGTCTTAAAGACATCCTCGAGCGCAGTGGTGAACAGTTGAGGAGAGAATACATCCCCCTGTCTTACCCAGAGACGAAAGAAAATGGCTCTTGTTCGCTGGTCTTGGATATGGACGGTCATCGTCGCCGCGTCAAACATACATATCTGTACCTCGATATACTGCCAGTCAATATAAAATCTCTGCAGAGAATCCAGAATAAAGTAAGACATTACATATAAATTGCTATGAAAGCTAAAATATTAGTATATGAGTTCATTTAAGAGTTTGAATATATAATAACCATCTCTACATTTTAAGATGTTTCAAACAAAGTCTTACAGAATATTCAAAAACTTAAAATATGTTATTTATGTTACTTAAAATATGGTATTTAATATATAATATACTTGATATTAACTGTACTGTATTGAGCAAAGCTGTAGCCTCAACGAGTTTTTATATCTTAGAGCTGCACGGACAGACTATTAAAAATAAATTAATTAACAAAAATGTTTTAAAGGTCAGACTAAGGTGTGTTATATTATTTTATTCATCAAAAAGCCAAATAATAATTATTCCATTAATTACTTTATGTTCATACTGATATAATTAGTTTATAGTATAATTAGTTTATAGATATTACCATCAGATGTAATTATGTATTTCAAACGTAATAATATAACTAAAAG
Organism: Melitaea athalia; assembly: GCA_905220545.2. Taxonomy (NCBI): domain Eukaryota; kingdom Metazoa; phylum Arthropoda; class Insecta; order Lepidoptera; family Nymphalidae; genus Melitaea; species Melitaea athalia. The sequence goes on from HG992179.1 coordinate 5,931,644, forward strand.
TATATTACACCGTATTATTTCTAAAGGACGATTAAAAATATCACAATTAAATATTAATTTGATGGTAATAAACGTAAGTAATCGCCAATTTAGTTAACGTTATAATCAAGGCTCCATAAAAGGTGCTTAACCTATAATTATGTATAAATGCAATTTTAATACTGCATGAAAAAAAGGCAATGTTACTAAAAGGCTGTGATGATATTAGGTATATATTAAAGGTACAACGCAGTTGTTGCTAGTTGCGCTTATATATACCTATATAAAAAAAAATTCGACATTAATAAATGATTCTAACTTTGATGTATAATTATTATAAGCGAATATTTTTGTATGTAATTTTGAGGATTAATTTTTATTAAATTAAATTATGTATACAAAAAGCGGATTATTTTATTAATATTTTAATGAAGTTCCCTTTTTTTTGTTTCATAAATTATTATTATTTCTCAAAATTACTGGTTCGAATGATCTGATTTCTTCATACGAAAATAAAACCACATTTCTTTTTTCATGCAATACACAAATTAATCTTTACTTTAATCTAGTAAAAAAGCAATAACACGAGAGAATACCCCCGTATTCATAAATCTCGCTACGCAGCATCCTTGATGCAATCTAACCTCAATCACGTAGCAGCATGCTTTTCAAGAAATTCTCGAAGGGTCAACGATTTAAAATATTCGTAAGGGCGAACGACACTCTATGTTCAATAGACTCACCACCATGAGTCGGTGATGGGCGCAAGCAGCAGTAGGCAGGCGGCTATGAGGACCGGCCGCATTGCTCACGGGACATCACTGCCTACTCAGAGGCCCTAACTGTGACAGCACCCCATGCATTTATTACAGCTCATGTACAAATAATTAAACGAGTCAGATACGATAGACGGTCTCTTATATACATCGAATATCGTTCGCTTTTCGATACTGTTCCGAAATTTCGCGGCGTTGCGTGCGTGGATCCCTGTCGGCGGGAGATCGCAGCGCGGACTGACGTTCACCTGTGCCCACCCCGCCGCATGCGCAGCGCAAAACGATTTTCGCGCTATTTTGGCTAATATTTAGCGGATTAGGCTTCGCGTGATTAGAAATACTAAAGTGGGGATACTGGCTCTCGTTGCGACCACACGCGTGGGCGATCTGATGTACGGGTATGCGCTTTAGCGATTCATGAACGAGTTCTCGATAATCTAGTTTTGGTTATAATTAAATTCATGTCATTATGTTGTTCTTTTGATATGACATCAATAAAGATTTGGAACGTAAACAGTTGTTTGAGATTTTTATTTTTTTTTATTTCGGTTTAATTTGTATTTATGATATAGAGACCATTATGTTGTAATTCAAGCATAAAGACTCTTTATAACTTCTCATTTCATACACAGTACAACAAAACTATATTCTGTTTTGAGCGATATTACGCATGTAGCAAAAATACTTAATGTTTACCAAAACAACATAAAACTAGAAAAAATCATCGCTAATAATAAAACGTAAAATAATTTAACGTTACAATTATGACATCAGAAAGACCTGGTCTTCGTAAATTTGATCGACATTGTAAACAGCTGTTTAATTGACTGCACATTTTTTTTCACTAATCCGAATAGCTACTAATACGAAACAGATATTCCATGATATAAGTGATGGACAGGGAAAGCGGCTTCGTCTATTAATAGCTCACGGAAAACACGTGCGAAACTAATTGTGTTAAGAAAACAGTTACACACTTGCTTGAACGCACGAATTGACAAGCGGTGATATGATGTAAAGGGTTTGAATCAAATGTTAATTTATAATCTCTTCAAATCACATGCTTGTCATGTCTTAGAGTTTTGCTAGTATAATTACTAAGACTAGTGTCATTAATATATATCGACCGTAAGCTGCCAATACCTCCTAAATGCTTTGAGGTCAACTTTACAGAAGACTATAAAAACTAAATATTAACAAAATTACGGATGGTATTTATGAACCCAAGATCCAAGTTTATTATTTTTACAGTAGTTTTATTTAGTAGTCCTTTAGGGCTGTAAGTAAGTTAGAAGGTATTTTAAATAATAGATAGGAGGTATTGCCGCCCAAACACTATTTCGCTGTAGATAGTAGGTATTTGTGTAACGACTTTTTGGATGTTTAGTGCATTTTGTCAGTTAAAATAAATAGCCACTTCTATCATTACGATATAAAGCTAACAGATGGCGCAAAAAAAAACAATTTCATCAAAAATGTTAGTTAGAAGGTATTGGCAGCTTACGGTCGATATATAGTTTAATAATAAAATAAGCAATTAGATCGGTTCAGTAGCTTTAGACGTCGTAGTATGTTACACTAGATACAATTTTTTGATACAATCTTCTTCTTCTGCTGCTTAGCATTATTGTTCCCAGCTGTTATCGCCAGTGTCTGCCTTCGGACTAACGCTCCACCCCTTAGCGTGATCAATTTTTATACAATATACAAATTTAACTTCGTTCTATATCCACTATTAAATATAAAATTATATTGATTAAGATAACCAAAGTTGTTTGGTTGCAGCTTAGTCGCATAAATTGAATATTATTTTCTAATGTAGTAAGATTCATCTAACTTTCATGACATTAACATTGGTAAGGAATGACCAATGTTATAGCACGTAAGTAGGTTAAGAGGCAATACTATGTCGAATCACTCCATTCACACTCAGACTTTACTTATTCAGGAAGTAGCTGCATCGCGAAGACTTCGATAATCCTACATTCAAACGAAATATTTAAAAGTAAGTAGGTAGGTACATTGCAAAATAAAAAATTCATGATATTTACTGTTAAACTAAAATCATTCAATCAAGCTATCACTAAAGGTGGCTTAGTATTAAAGCAGAAGAGTACAAGTACCTTTTATAATTGATTTAACAATTATAAAAGGTACTTGGGGTAATATATGGAGATCAATACTCTAAATGCTCACATAACTTTATAATTTTTTAGAATAGTAGGTATATAGTCAAAACATAATTATACTTAACTAGCAATTTTAAAATAAACTAAAAATCGTGCCTGAAACCGCCGAGCACGGCTCATAGGACGCCTTGAAATATATCAAAAATATATATCTACATGGGTGTCGTGGCATCCAATCGACCGTCAATAATACGTTTTAATTGATACATTGAGTGCAAACGTCACTAGCGCTCTGTTTCAGAGGAACGATGCGAAATACGGCAGGCGACGTTCGTTTTATGAATTACGTACAAAAAACTAGCTATTGTTTTATAATAAACTAGCTGTGCCCGCGACTTTGTCCGCGTGGAATTAAAAAAAAATATTATGTTCAGATCGCAGGGTTACAAAATTAATAAATTTCTAGAATAAAAGTAGCCTACGTTACTCCTTATTACATCAGCTATCTGCCAGTGAAAGTCCCGTCAAAACCGGTCTAGCCGTTTCAGAGGTTAGCCGGGACAAACAGACAGACAGACAGACAAAAATTGTAAAAAATGTAATTTGTTATGTGTACCGTACCGTGTATACATGCATAATTATGCATTTAGTAAAAAGCGGTTATTTTCATTTTTCAAACAGACACCTCAATTTTATTTATTTGTGTACCTAGATGTGCCAAAGTATCATAACAAAAATGGGAAGTGCTCTTAAAGTTTATTAGTACAGTTTTCTTATTTTTCGCTAAATTTTGTATATTTTTAACAAGTCTAACAAAATGTAATTTAGGACATACCAATGCATCCATGCACATAATACATTTATAAACTTTTCGTAAGTAAAAAATAAGTTTGAGGGTCAACCCTTAAAAATATTCAATACGTTTCCAATAAATGCCAATCCAATTTTATACCGTTTTATAACTTCTTCGGCTAAAAAGTGGCAAATAGAAATTTTTTATTTAATAAAATATACCTAATATTTCATAGATCAATAAAAAATATGCTTTTGTGGTTACTTAACTCTTTCCTCCTTCTTTCTTATTAGATAAAAGCATCGAATAGATTTTAACTTAACGAAGCTAATATAAATATAGTGGGTAATGTATGAAACTAGTTTAACTGATAAATGCCTTTATTACCCTATTAATGTCAAAAGCATTCTTAATTATAAACACAGTACGTATTTATTGCGGCGGCACGCTTTCCTAAAGTTGTACGGTTAATATTTTACTACAAAAAAAAAATACATCTAATAAATATATTTTAACGAAATTTTGTTTAACATTGCTAAAATAATTAATTGTTGATTTTTCATACAGAAAATATGAAGTCACAGTTTCGTTAAAGACAACAACTTTAATTAGGCCTCATTTACGGAGACGCGGGGCGTTGCGCGTAGCGTGTGGCGTAGCGTCGCGCGTGTGTCAAACTGTAGGAAAACGATCGCGTGTAAAATCGCTTCTCCGTAAACGCACTCATCCCTCGCCCTACATTTGAATTAAGTGCGTTCCGCCACGCCACACGCTACGCACGACGCCCCGCGTCTCGTAAATGAGGCCTAAGACTTAACAAATAAGTATAATAAAAATCTCTTACATTTTACTCAATAAAATTACTATTAGTTAGTTAATAAATTTAGATAGGTAACACGATTCAACCTGTAACAACCCACTACTGGGCCTAGGCTTCTTTCTCTACGTAGGAGAAGGATTGGAGCTTAATCCACCACGCTGCTCAACTGCATTTTGACGGATATTTTTTCTACTATGAGTAACGATGCCTAGAAGGTAATTATGATAACAACCGGGACCGACGGCTTAACGTGCTCTCCGAAGTACGGTGGGGAATCCCATAAGGACAAACATCCAAACCGGAAAAAATATTTGTCCAGATACAAATATCCATCCCGAGCGGGAATCGAACCTGCAAACGGCAACCGCAACACGCAAAACGGTTGTTAGGAGTAAGAGGAGTAGTTAGTGTTGGATGAGTAATAATGAAATATTTAATTTATCTAACTATTTTTCTTAAAAATATATAAGGATTATCAGACTATTGTTCTTATAAAAATAAATGAAATATTAAAAAAAAAAGATTAGTTTAAATTGTTTTTTTTTTTCATACATTTCCAATTTATTCCTATTTCTTCATATTATATAATTTCTTTAGTAAGATGCAAGTTTTCTCACGTTTTCCTTGACCGCAAAGCACCTTATGAATCGCATGAGTAAATGTACCGGTAGATAATTCTAAATATATAAACACAACAATAGCAAAATATAAAGGAACCGTTACGAAATACCAATTGTTTACAATATAACTTTCAAAAGAATATTCAGCATCTTTAGAACATCAAAGTGCGCTTACAATTGTTTGAAAAGTATTCGTCAAAGGATATTATCAAATAGAACAATACCCCGTTTACCGCGAAAGTGCTTTTGATTTCATGTTTGAATTTCAGGTGATAATATACAGCTGTTTCCTAGATACTTCATAAAGTTATTTGACAGTCTTTTTTCATAAATAAAAAAGTGAGATTTTATGTACGTATGTACGTAAAGCAAACGATTTTTGTCTTCCGAATGGATAATCATTAAAATAATTATTTGTATTGAAAATATTTGAATGCTCATTGTTTTTTAATGCTCATTGAAAATCAATCTCTATAGGTACTTCAAAGAGGTAAGTACACAAAAATTATTCTGCTTGTAACATCCCACGTCTGGGTATAGGCCTTTTACTCCAGGTAGGTCGGAGAAGGATACATAATATGTAATTTTAATTACTAGAATGTACATAATATGTTTGTACATTATAATGATTAAAAGTACATTTTTAGAAATTTCTTCATCTTTGAATATTAGAAACTAGTCCTAATAACATTGATCACAATTATTTGTCACTAATATTATTTATCACATTTTATTTTTAAATAAATTATCTATATTCAAACATTTTAGAAATCTCAAAAATCAATCCAAGCTAAACGACATAATCCTCGGTATTTTACAGAATTATTTATAAATCACGAAACGGAACATCACACTCGACGGCTCTTATATCGTTTTTTAAATAAAGATAAGGGGAAAACTGAAAATAATCAACTCGTTTCGTATTATTTATTTATTTATTGTTATTATTATTTATTATTGTTTTCTTGTGTTTGTGAATATGTGTCTGTGTATTGTGTGTATGAGTGTATATGTATATTATATGTATGTATATGTGTGTGTGTATGTATATGTGTATATATATGTATGTGCATGCTTGTTTATATGAATAGGTATATATTGTTATCGATATTGTTATTATTTTTATATACGTATTTAAATCAGATTTCCAACTACCTAGGTATATACCTATAAATAGTTAGCACTTGTCGCGACCCTTCACGATTAAAGAGGGTATCACTGAAAATCAGTGTTGGGCTCTTAAACCCAATATTAATCTGAGTGATACACCTTTTTGGGGCACAGCACGGCTGCAGACATTGTTCACGTGTTTTTTATTATTATTAGATATTTATTGTCTCTTTCTTTTTTTTTAACTTTTTTAATCATATTGTTTTTTCTTATTTTTTTAATTTTTTTATTTCACTTTTTAGAATAGAATTGAATACTTTGTTTTTTTTCCACTTTTTAATTTAGTATTGTTTGTTTTTTATTTTTATTTTTATTGAACCGTATTTATATTGTTTCGTTTTTTTTTGTTGTTTTTTTATATATAAATTAGCTGTTGTCTGCAATTTCGTGATGTCCCAAATAAATATATTTTTCTTTCTTTCTTTTCTATATGTTTCATCTCAAAACAAACATGGCAGTAAATACCAGGATCATTACTAATACTTATAGCCTTGAAAATTCGTTAAAAGCGAGTACCAAACTCAGTACTGTAGTTGCAAATCTAGTTACAATAATTACTACAATAAGTAGCTAATTCTGAATTTTAAATTTAATAAGCATTAGTTTTTTTTAAACATGAGTAATCTATCTATTAGGTATCTATATAAATAAAAATGGATGTTGTTAAGCGCATAACTCGAGGATGGCTCTACCAATTCGGCTAATTTATTTTTTGGACCCACGGAAGGAAGGCTTTAATACAAAAAAAAAATAACCAATTGAAAAATTATTTTTGTGTTGGGTAGTTTATTTCCTGAAATATAATATTTTAGTGCGAATTTTTCTTAAATTTACGCGGCCGAAACTGCGAAGCTCAGCTACAGCTACAGCTCAGTACATAAATAAATAGGTATTTGTGCATGTATTACTTATACACACATACGTACATAACTACTTACATACATACATAATTACGTTTGTACTGATTCCTTTTACTATTTACTAAATTGGTAATCATTTCCTGTGGTTTATGTATATGTAAACATATTATCTACAAAATTCTTCAACGCAGTGTCAGGTCAGCTATTATTCAGAGATCATTATCAACTATCGATAAAAATTTAGACCGAAATAAAATCGATTTCATCCCACTCGACTATAAACCTTTTACATAATACCGACAGCACTTGTCACGACAAACTAAATAGCCCACTTGCTAGTTCTAGAATGCAAAGGGCCAACACTCTCGCGCAAACAAAACACATCGAGTGCTCTTGAGTTAAAACCATTCTGATGTCGGACTCAACGCTCGACGTTTTTTGCTTCTCAAGCGTAAAGCCAATCGGATAATCGGTTAGTCGTATCGATGTTTGACGGTGCGCTTCACGAGATATCGATTTAGAAAGAATTCGGTAGTGAACGGTGTAATGCACTTTTGTTATTTTAACGTCTTGTCAAATTAAAATACTTTAATTACGTTTTAATAATTTAATGAAATTAAGCTTAACTCATTTATGCATATTAAAATTGATTGTATATAGATAATAATCACGTGTTTCAACAAAAATTACTACCATATTTTTGAAATGAGACTTCTTTAGGCGCGTGAGGGTAAAATTTTTTCGGATGAAACGCGCGGTACGGTGACGTTGCAACTTCGGGCGCGGTCAATACTTGGATGGGTGACCGCTTGGGAACACTGCGTGACGTTGGCTTTTTGTTCTTTTTTTTAACTGACTTCCGAAAAAGGAGGAGGTTCTCAATTCAGTTGTATTTTTTTAATGTATCTATATTAACTCAGAACTTTTGAGTGGGTGAACCGATTTCGATGAATTTTATTTTAATTGAAAAGTGTTACGTGTCATGTGGTCCCATTTAAATTTAATTGAGATCTGACAAGTAATTTTACAGTTCTATCTAATAATACTTATTTACTTGACTACTTTTTCGTCGACCTACGTTGTATTAAGCCGCATAACTTTTCACTGGGTTTATCGATTTTGATGATTCTTACTTTAATCAAAAGCTAATTAATACTTGTCACCGCGCGGTGACGCCGCGTTGGCGCAGCGGTCACAGCAATGGATTGCGATTGGCTGTTGCGCGAGCGGTTGCGGGTTCGATCCCCGCACACGACAACATTTGTATTGGCCATACAGATGTTTGCCGTGGTCTGGGTGTTTGTGCAGTCCTTGTGGGTCTCCCCACCGTGCCTCGGAGAGCACGTTAAGCCGTCGGTCCCGGTTGTTATCATGTACACCTGATAGCGATCGTTACTCATACTCATAGTAGGGAATATATCCGCCAACCCGCATTGGAGCAGCGTGGTGGATTAAGCTCCGATCCTTCTCCTACATGGGGAAGAGGCCTATGCCCAACAGTGGGATATTACATGATGAATCGTGATCGTGAATCGTAATACTTGTCATGCAGTCTTCTATAAATTTGATCGAGATCTGATTACTACTTTTTGAGTAATCTTTGATAACGCGTATTTACTTGACTGTTTTTTGGTCTTATTACGTTGTATTACTTGTCGATGTAATTGAAGTCGGTTTTTTTTTCGTTTGCGAGCAAACACAATTATTACATTTAAACATTGTTAAACAAAGTTTAGAATCAATTCCTTTTAATTATTTCTAAGCTATGTTTTGATAGTTGAATAACACGTATACCTAAATAAATTTACAAAGTGAATTTTTTATAATACTTACTTGAACTTACGAAAAAAAGAATTAACACGTTCTTTATAACAACACTAAATATTCACTGCTAGATTTTTTAATAAGTGAACTATCTCATAAAAATTTAATTTACGATTTCAAAAGAATTTATAAACTAAAAAATTTATAGACGTTTTTATTATTGCTTTTTATATAAATTGTATCATAACAACTGTTTTCTGTTCGAGAATCTGATACCAATTAATAGAGGCTCACATAACGAGATATATCATACAAATCAATTAAAATAATGCAAAGAATTCCTTCACCTCTCGTGACGTGAATATTTCATGTCAATGTTCTCCATGATATCAAAAATTCCTCGGAGGTCTATGAAATAGTGCTGCTCTAATATTTTTTAAAATAAATTCTAAGTAATAACTGATTTAATTTACGCCATATCAATTCCTTATCTGGTAGATTTTTTTCTCTTAGTTTTACGTATTTAAATCGTCATACCTAACACTAAATTAAGATATTGAAATTTGTATTTTAATCAGCTACCAAAATTGTTGACTAAATTAAGAATAAATATCGTATCATCATTTAATAAATAAACACATTAAGATTATTTCATAAATGATAAATAATACTCTTTATTGTACACCATTAAAAGAAACAAGAAAATAATAACGTAAAGTAAAAGATGTACAAAGGCGGTCTTATCGCTGAAAGAGCGATCTCTTCCAGACAACCTTTGGGTATAGGACACAAAGCAGAAACTGCAGTTAGGAAGTAAACGAATACTAACTGGTGTGCGAATTAAAGTATATTTAAATAAAGTACATATAAATAATATAAAATATATAATATACATAAGTATAATAATATAAAATATATATAATATACATATAATAACATAAAATATATAATATACATACTATATACCCACACACATGCATATATATATACTTACACATATAAAATACATATATCATACGAAGACGAAATAGGCGATCATGACGTGTTTAGTGACAAATAGTGTAGTTTAAGACGTTTTTTGAAGGAGAAGAGAGATTGAGCTTGTCTAGTAGGAAGAGGGAGAGAGTTCCAGAGTTGGACAGCTTTAACAGAGAAGGAATTAGAGTAATAGGAAGAAGTATGAGACGGAGTTTTAAGGATTAAATTGGTGTCGGATCGAAGGGAACGATCATGGGTGTCGCAAAGAAACACAAAGCGTTCCTTGAGGTAAGTAGGTGTATCAGGATGAAACAAAACGCGATAAAGCAGTAAGAGGATGTGAGTATTCCTGCGGAAGCGGATTGGGAGCCACTTGAGTTGATTGCGGAAATTGGAGACATGGTCATATTTGCGAAGACCAAATATGAACCTTATACAAAAATTTTGGAGGCGCTCAAGTTTATTTAATTGCTCCTCCTTGAGGTCGAGAAAACAAGTATCAGCATAGTCAAGAATTGGTAGAAGGAGTGACTGTGCTAACGCAATTTTGGTGGGTAATGGAAGGAAATATTGTAGTCGACGAAGTGAATTGATTGCAGCAAACATCTTACGGCTCAACTCACTCAGCTGAGGTGACCAGGAGAGACAGTTATCAAAAATCACACCTAGATTTTTTACTTTATCACTAAAGTTAATAGCAGTTTTGTTAAACATGACTGGTGGAATAAGTGACCAATCTATTCGACAAACTAGTTTTGGACTGCCAATTACAATTACTTGACATTTTTCAGGATTAACATTTAGTCCATATGAGGTACTCCAGCTAAATGATTTATCATCTTTATAAACGAAAACATACAGTTATAAAAACAGCGTTATCGATAAACGAGTCAGTGTAATAGGCACATCACTGATCCTATCGCGTCATCGATTAAAACATTTTGATTAGCTTTCAACTTACGAGCAATGTCATAATCTGTAATCTAAACCAAACGTCTTAAACGCCATTACGGTTAATAAAACAACCTGTCGTTTTGACCCGATGCAGGTTTTAGAAATTAAATTCCATACATTAAACGCTTAATGTGGTACTAGAGATAGATGTAATACAATGAGACATGATGCCACCCCAGGCAAGTGACTGTGCAGGAATAACTTGATAATAATCTTAGATTCCGATATCGATATATGCGATAACGGACACTCGACATCCCTATTGAAATCGTGAGCTTGACGAAAAACCTAATGAATTGTGACTTATAATGACGCACGTAGAAAGAATATTGACTGCGTATAGTCTAATGGAAGGACAGTTGAGATACAATCGAATATTTTAACCTTATGAAAATTTAAATATCATATTGATCCTATTATGTTGATAACAATGCGTATCATCTATATCATTTTAACTTTTACAAGTTAACTAACAATCAACTTATTAGAATTCTTAAAAAATTGAGATGCTTTTTACTAACGTAAATTATTTTGATCTATTTGAAACTTGTAATTGCATATTGAATGCAAATATTAACTTAAATATAATTATGACAATAGTTTATGACATTACAAAAAATGCAATATAAAATTTGAAATTTTTAATTAAAAATGAAAGATATAAAGCTAAATCTTTCCATTTTTAATTTTTGATTTCTTCTTTAAAACATAAGTACTCTTATAAAATATTTATTAAAAAAATACTTTGATATTCTTTGTTTTCTGATTTAAAAAAGAATATATTTTTGTATCGTCATTAGAAAGATGTTATAAGATCTTAGGTATAATAGAAAAGAACGGAGACTCAATTCCCGGGCAAAAAATAAAATCTATCCGTCATATTATTGTGAGCATGCATTATAAATTCATTATCCATGATGTCTTACTTGCTTTTTCCTTTACGAACCAAATAGGGACAAATGGAAAAGAAATAATAGAAACGCAATCATAAAATCGTGTATTAATATTTACTTTTATCGTTATTATTGTTAGAAATTATTACTTAGTTGTAAAATGATGGGGTTTTAAAATACCTACATTTATATTACAGTTTTAATATTAGGTCAGAGGAAACGTTTTTTCGTAGTTTATATGGAAATTCAAGGTAAAATTTGACAAAATTTATGTACACTAATTATAATATAAATATACCATTTTGTTCGATAGCTTGCCGCCATGTCGTAGGTAGTGACAGGATTCCGTTGTTGTAGACATTTTGGGACTTATGTTTGTATTATTTTCCCTTTCTTAAACTAAAACTTTAAAATGTGCCGAATTTCTTCATTGGATTCATCCAATTTGGCGGATAGGTAAATAACAGAAAAGTGGCGAAAAACTGTTTTTGATTTATTAATTTAATTTTTAAAATTTCACCTTTTCATAGTATCATAAAAAAAAAAGTAAAATATGTGCAATTTTGGATCTATTGCAACCTACATACCAGGTTTAGTTACAATCAGATCGGTATATTTTGCGTGAAAGAGTATCAAACTGAGGATGGAAGTTTGATAATAAATTAGTACTGTAGAATAAGGTGCGTAAAGTAAGTAGTACAAAGACATGGATGGAGCTCGCAAAAAATTAACTTTTTGAAGTGAAACTTCTTCAGGCGCATGAGGGGTAAAATTTGAGCGACCAACGTCAGGGACCGTCATACTTGGATGGGTGACCGCCTGGGAACACCGCAACGTTGGCTTTTTGTTTTTTTTTTCTCAACTAGTTTTATTTTGTAATTTAAATAAGTTTTTGATTTTATTTTATTTTTTTGGTAATTAGTTTGCAAAAGAAGTTTCACTTCTGACATGTGTAGGTACTTTGTACACACGCAATTTTTTAGCTTGTCTAACGCGTTAATGAACAAGGCTTATATTTTTAGTTAACCTTCATTATCTCTGTACGCATAAGCTATTAATATTTACTTTTCAATCAGTTCGCGTGAAAAATAAATCGTTAATAACAATCGCAGTAATTACGGTCTCAAAGTGAAAAACCGGCCACAAACCAATTGTTTTTGTGATTTGAGCGGATTGTGGAAATAATTAGTGCCTTTTGAAAAATGTCCATTTGTAACGGGTGATAAATATTTACGAGTTATTGTTCTTTGAAGATGCGAAAGCTGAGTATGGATAGTCCATTGTATATTATTATTTTATTTATTTTAAATTAGGAACATGTTTTTAATCTGTATTATTTTCTCTCTATCTAATCTAAAATATGGTTTTGAAATCTGCGATGATCCAAAATATTGTATCTTGCAACGGATTTGGAACTGATGAAGCTACATAATTATAATGTAACATAATCATAAAGGCTTTGCTATATATGTAAATTATATATACCGTATATGTAATTATATAATATATATATAATAATATTCAGACAGTATTAGTTTTAGCTAACTTATTTTACAAAAAACGGTTATAAAACTCGAAAAACGATTCCATTCAAGCGTATCCTTACAAAACTTACGTTTCCACGGAATATTTTAATGTTGTTCAGTCGCAAACTTCAACAGTAATTTCATAATAACATAATATTTTATTAGCACCGGTTCGCGGTGAAATCGGTTACTTAATTAGTTACATTTAAACAATGGTGTTGAACCGAGCTGATTGCGTATATTTAATAAAAACCACGAGACTGTTTGTATGAGCTCTAGGCTTAGAATTAGGTAAGTGCTAGTAAGATCAATTCCACCACTTGTTGAAATCAGAATTACTATTATATTTGTGTTTGTTTGCAAACGAAAAAAAAACGTCTTCAATTAACGCATATTTAACGCATTATTATTGATAATTAAAAAGTAGCTACTAGTCAGATATCGATTTTTATGTGGGATTTTACGAGCTGACCTCTTCCTTTTCTTGAAGTCAGTTAAAAATGATATAAATAGATAGATATACCTATAACCTACCTATAGAGTAATTGATTTTATTATGACACATTTCAAGCTTACTACTTCACTGTTGTACTTTTATTGAACTACTTTAAATTCCCAAAAGGAATTGGTCCTAAAGATTTCCATGAACTTGAAACGCTGGGGATTTTGATGATGATGCATCAACGTAAGTGTCTATATTTTCGAAGAAAATTCGTCATGATCAATTAATTCATCGTAAATTAGCTGTTTAGTAATGGAATTTTAAATTTAATTTAATGACTATATCTCAAGATTGACTAAGATCGATAATAGAAATAATCCTAATACCTATACAACAAAACGTTAATTAGCATGCCATTAAATATCGCAAAAAAAATAATTGATTTTATTATGTTCGATTAGATAAATTAAAGTATAAATTTTATTTCTATTACAATGAAACAACCACAGACCACAGAAATACCGTGGAAACAATTTTTTCTGATTTTATCGCGGTTTATTAAGTTTTTTCAATTCCCGACGTTTAGGATACTTCACAGCAACCATGGTCACGGGAGGATAAAATTTTTTTTTTTTATGTAACTAGGTTGGCAAACAAGCGTACGGCTCACCTGATGGTAAGACCGTAGCCTATAGACGCCTGCAACACCAGAAGCATCGCAAGCGCGTTGCCGACCCTATCCCCAATCCCCCCCAGGAGCTCTCGTCACCTTACTCACCAACAGGAACACAATACTGCTTTAAAACAGTATTATTTAGCTGTGGTCTTCTGTAAGGTCGAGGTACTACCCCAGTCGGGCTGCTCCATATTTTGAGCAGGAAATTTCCTGCTGTGCCCTACCTCACTTATAAAGATTTTTGAATATGTTTCAAAAATAATTTATAAAATGGTCTCTTTGAATAAAAAAATACTTACTAGACATTTAATACAGACTGCTATTCTACTATCTTTCTAATTATCAAAATAGTGTAATTCGAAGTTTTCGTCGTTAAAGTTAATCTTAATTAGCATACGAGTACTTTATGTAATTTTAAGTACGGTATTAAGTATTTTTACAGTGTAACTTTATAATCAAACGAAAAAGCTAGTTTCAATAAATGGTATCGATTTTAATCTTTGGAAAAAAAAACTATCGTACTTATTACAAACACAAAAATAGTTAAGTAGGTAACTTCGTTAGTAAAACTATTTATCATAACTTTAATACGGTATTAATAGCAGTCAGTGTTTTAGTTATATAAACATAGCTTTTAACCCTATCATTAACTTGACACTAACGATTAACGTAAATAAACACAATTTACATATATAAATAATTTATTGCTAATAAATTATACACGAGAGTGTAATATATAGTGAGTTGAATTTGCAAATTGAATTAACCATGGTTGTTATTATATTATTGACATCACTATTTTTAAATAAAATTCTTAGTTTGTTGTCGATAAAAAAGACCGACTCCAAGTTATATCACCAAGTAATAAAATGAGAACATCTTAACATAGGTCTTCAAAAACTAGTCAATTAAATACGCATTATTAACGATTACTCAAAAAGTACTTGTCAGATCTTGGTCAAATTTAAAGAAGATCAGATAACAAGCTACCGTTTGCAAAAAAATTTTTACATAGGTACATAAAAAAGAATCGACTTGAAGACTATTGGATCGTATAAAAAGGGGGAATATTCCAGAGTCCTAAATGTAGCAAGAAGAGTTTTTAAAAATTAATTAATTTTGATAAAAATGATAATGATTTTGATAAAATTGATAAAAATGATAATTTTGATATGATTTAAAATGTTTATAATATCCTCATGTGTGGGTAACACAAAAATAAAAATAAAAACGAATTAAAATTATAATTCAAAGTTCTTTCCTTAGCTGACTTAACCTTATATAGGTGTATATGGCTTTATAAATTAAGAATGAAAAAAAAGTTCTTACCTTATGATGCTTTCTTAAATGAACATTTCACGATTTGAAAGATAAGTATTACGAGTAATTTAATAACATAATTATGTATGTATGTAAAATATTTAATTTTAGTTATTAATATTATATTGTCATACTTTTAAAAGCCTGTAGGAATCAGAAGCGAAGAAGGATGGCCAGACTGGTTAATTGACAATGCAAGTTAACACAAGATAGTTATATAGATCATTTAATATATTATTAGATAGTATTCAATGGACTTACCGAACGGGCGCCGGATCTATCGCGTGGCAGAGGGACAACTCAGAGCAGTGCCTGGGACTTGCGACCCAAGTGTAGGGTTAAGGAGGGCCCTCCAAAGATACGTATCAAACGCTCCCCATCCACTGCTCGAGTTGTCCACGCTGTCTAACTAAATAAGTAACAATTAATTCGTGTACACAAACTTACCATGGAAAGAGTTGAGGTCAAGCCACCAGCAGGACACCACAAATGCACCGCGCCAAGACGGAGCCAAGACTGCCCCAGCCGCGGCCGCAACGATCGTTCCACACACGACGGAATGACTCGAATAAATGAGTGAAGGCAGGCGAACACGTCACAACGTCAAAATGACTCTAATAATAGAATGAGCGGGGGTAGGTGAATATCGACAACAGCTCAGGTACCGGACACGGGTTCGAATATGTAGTGACAAAATGCGGTCGCGCTCACACGGCCAATCCTGACAATCGCACGACCTCGTGCGTCCATGTCGCGCACCCTCAAACTCGACGCTACTAACCCGACCTATACAACTATAGTGAGCTACACTAACAACCGTTCGGTCATTCCTGACAAAAAAAAAACGCTAAGACCGTAATGCACTAGCGGGTCGGGCGTACTGGGCCCCTTCACCCCTTCCTACTCTATAGCGTGGCCCGGGCGTACAAGGCCCCTTCAACCAGATTACCTACCGTGGGTCGGGCGTTCTAGGCCCCTTCACCCCACTTTATAGCGTGGCCCGGGCGTACAAGGCCCCTTCAACCCGCTTATCTACCGTGGGTCGGGCGTTCTAGGCCCCTTCACCCCACTCTATAGCGTGGCCTGGGCGTACAAGGCCCCTTCAACCAACTTACCAACCGTGGGTCGGGCGTGCTAGGCCCCTTCACCCCACCCTAAAGCGTGGCCCGGGCGTACAAGGCCCCTTCAACCAGCTTACCTACCGTGGGTCGGGCGTGCTAGGCCCCTTCACCCCACCCTAAAGCGTGGCCCGGGCGTACAAGGCCCCTTCAACCAGCTTACCTACCGTGGGTCGGGCGTGCTAGGCCCCTTCACCCCACTCTGTAGCGTGGCCCGGGCGTACAAGGCCCCTTCGACCAGCTTATCAACCGTGGGTCGGGCGTGCTAGGCCCTTTCACCCTAATCTGTAGCGTGGCCCGGGCGTACAAGGCCCCTTCAACCAGCTACCCATGGCCCGGATGACACTGTCCGTACGACCACCAACTCAACTGCATCAATTACCAACAAAAAGCGTTCTCATTTACTAATCAGCTCTGTCTAGTTCTGAGTAGTAGAATTTCTAAGTCGTGTAAGATAGTAGTCAAATAGTCATGAAGATTATTCGTGGGTCCAAAATATAGAACTCAGTCACACCAGTCACATTTAATATGGTTATCATCATAATCATTACAGTCATATCAATATGGTAAATATCACTGGTCTAGGTTTAAAACATGAAAACCACCACAGTTCAAACTTGCTGGTCTAAATCGTTACCCACTATAGCAGGCGGGATTCCTGCAGTGAATCATGGATCGTCTCCCACAACAGCAGAAGAGACCATACTAATGTAAAACAGGCTGGTCGAAATCGTCGCCCACTAAAGCAGGCGAGACCCCTGCAGCGTAACATGGATCGTCTCCCAGAACAGCAGGAGAGACCATACTATCATCATCCCTTCAGTATTGGATCGTCTCCCACAACAGCAGGGGAGACCATACTAGCCCGGATTGTTTGTCTCTTTATCCCTTCTCACTTTTTTTTTTCACTTTACTATTCGTCTCTTAAGTACTGTCGTTAGTTCTGTAAACATTAGCTTACCACTTGACAAGCCAATGGCTCGGACGACACATTTCGTCTGTTATCACTAGACAAGCCAATGACCTGGACGACACATTTCGTCTGTTAGCGCTCGACAAGCCAATCCTTCGCTGGATGACTCGGACAACACATTTCGTCTGCTGCTAGACAGGCCAATGACTCGGACGACACATTTCGTCTCACTCATAATCAGCAATCATACAGGACAAGTCAGCCGCCTGAACGGACCTGACTTGGATGACAATTTTCGTCAGATGATGCTAAATACATGTAAATGACAAGCTGACCCACTGCATGGGTGTGGCTCGGACGACAAATTTCGTCTACCTTCTGGGACCAAGCCGTGTGTCCACCACCTAATCACCCTGGATTAGTTAGGACGAAACTCCAACAAATTTCAAACCACCATCGTCACACATCAAACACCTAAACAGTAAGTACAATAAGGAGGCAGTCCCTTTATAGGAATAAGAAGAAAAAGTCACAACAGTACCTTGTACTCAGCCAAGCTCTACGTAAAAGGGAAAAGTATACAAACTCTCTAAACTGATATAGATCGTTTCAAGAATTTTACAATAATCTGAATCGTAATTGCCATTAAACCAATTATAACTAATCACTTCACACAAATACCACAGCCATGTACTATCGACGTCATCACGACGAAAACTATACTTCGACAACAAGTTACAACCAAGCTTGCCAAATCCACGTGTAAAGACCTCTAACACCACGGCTCCCCAGACGAAGAGCAATCACAGTACCTGTGTCAGTCACATACATCTCAGTACGCATATCCATCGAATGGATCACCCGAGTCAGTCACCTCTTGTGACTACACGCTACGGTGTCAAACACCACGAACTCCGCCAGAGTTAAACGCACACCGCACACCCATAGACTCTTGGGTTTCCCCAAGAGACACCTTCTACAGCGTTACGACTACGAAATAACTACCCTGGTACGGTTGAGCACATTACAGTTGATAGAGTCGTTCACTCAAGTCTCTCCCTCTACTTAAACCTGAACATCATCATTGTCAACAAGATCATAAATTATATCAAAATCGTCTGGTACATGACGTGTTGGCATTTTTCTTAACCTTTCGTGAGCAAATTTGTAGGTACGTTTACAATTTAAAGCTTTAAGAATATACCGATTACCTCCGAGAACTTCTATTACGCGAAAAGGGCCTCGATATTTCGGATCGAGTTTCGTTTGATTACGCTCCTCGTTTTGTAACAAAACAAAATCACCGATAGGATATTAAAAAGCCTAGCTGTCTCTATGAAGGAATTATCGAAATCATATAGTTCCATTTACAACCCTTGCTTCTCAAAGTTACTCAATAATTTTTAGCATAGATGAAAACTTGAATTTTAACAGTTACCTACAACGACTGCCTTAAAATTTTACTACTCACGCGTTAGTGTCATTTAACTTTAAAATGCGTGGTTAATAAAGTCTAAATCAATTTTACATCAAGAGGTATGAGCAAATATACTTAGAAAATCGCATACTTGTCTACTTATTTATTTAACAAACTAGCTACGTAATTAACTCAAGGAATAATTGATTTTTTTTTTAACTAAAAATATTTCATTAAATCGATTGAAATTCCTTCTCAACTAAAATCGATTATTATTTCAAATCAAATTGGAAACGTGTGAGGGAGTCACTAATTTCAAATTTTCTTGAACTGTTAAAAGAAAACAATCGAATATAATAAGAATTTTTAATAGTTACCCACTCATAAACAAAATTGTTAATCTGAGGTTACCTACCTACAACTATCGTTGTAATACGTTTACGATTGTACCAAGGTGTTATCAATTAACTCTCTGTAATCTAAACGTTCATAAACAGAACAACTAAAACAACTTTTAAACAGTTTAAATAAATCAATCAGAGGTAGAATAAGACTAAAACCCTCAAAGAAACACTCATTTCTCACTTCAATCTATAGTTCACGATACACACTTTTAACTATATCGAATTAATTATTATCACGGTAATCACTTTACGCCACGTAATTAATAACTTTACGCTCTTTCGGTACTTCGACAAATAATATCAGTTAAAATATCGTGTAAGATATATCGTGTAACAAACACAAAAAGTATCCGGGTAATCGGAAATACTCAAGCTAAGACGATATTAACACTTTATCACAAACAAGTGGGTAACCACAAAAACTTTAACAAACAACCTAAATACTACAACTACGCTCGAATCATTTAATATTTTAACTTTGAACTGAGTTCAGAATACTACAAATTACGATTATTTAAAACTACCCTATGGAAACAGATATGTTCTAGTTTCCGAAAAATAGCTTCCATACCGTGAGCGAAGAGAGTCATTAAGGTGAGGGTGGATCTTATCAAAAATATAAAAACTGAGTATTCACTCTTAAAAACTCGGATAGTACGCAACGATTCCGTTCGATACACTTTGCTTTTCACTAGATCTGGACCTAGAACGCGCTGCAAGCTCGCACTGCGATCACGCTCACAATCTAATATTCTGACCGAATCGAAATAAAAACAGAATCGCAAAATCTTTTAGCGAAAATCAATAACTACAAAATTAAATTCAACAAATAACCGGTAAATTGAATTACGTAATTGAACACTGAACAAAACCCTTGTACACCGATAAGAACACAACAGAACGACCGAAAAGAACTAAAATATCGATGTACCTACTTATCACCACGAAATATTGCAACTTAATTGCACACTGCTTATTGTTCGGAGCACGGCTTTCGCGATGTGGGTCGTTAAGGTTGCATCCCACTTCTGATGTAGGAATCAGAAGCGAAGAAGGATGGCCAGACTGGTTAATTGACAATGCAAGTTAACACAAGATAGTTATATAGATCATTTAATATATTATTAGATAGTATTCAATGGACTTACCGAACGGGCGCCGGATCTATCGCGTGGCAGAGGGACAACTCAGAGCAGTGCCTGGGACTTGCGACCCAAGTGTAGGGTTAAGGAGGGCCCTCCAAAGATACGTATCAAACGCTCCCCATCCACTGCTCGAGTTGTCCACGCTGTCTAACTAAATAAGTAACAATTAATTCGTGTACACAAACTTACCATGGAAAGAGTTGAGGTCAAGCCACCAGCAGGACACCACAAATGCACCGCGCCAAGACGGAGCCAAGACTGCCCCAGCCGCGGCCGCAACGATCGTTCCACACACGACGGAATGACTCGAATAAATGAGTGAAGGCAGGCGAACACGTCACAACGTCAAAATGACTCTAATAATAGAATGAGCGGGGGTAGGTGAATATCGACAACAGCTCAGGTACCGGACACGGGTTCGAATATGTAGTGACAAAATGCGGTCGCGCTCACAAGCCTATATTGTGGTTTTTGTTTACTAAACCGTAAAAACAAAATAATATTATAATCTCTCTGATAAACGGTATTTTTAAATTACATACTTAGGTTTATTTGTTAATTCGTGAATATTGTATGAGTTCTGATTGTCTCCAATGTGACTCACATTTGCGAAAGTATGCTAAAACGAATTCGCTTAATTTGTTAAGTTCCCATAGTTATGTTGGAATTTTCGGTGGAATTTTGGCGCTTGTATGCGGTTCGATTCCCATGTCAACCTACCGCGTTCACACTTGAAATACGATTGGCATTTTGTTACGATTAATAAAACAATACCTAAGGTAACTAATATTTAATTTATGGACAGATTGATTAGAAAGACAAGTAGGTATTTTAGAATAAGGAATTCTTACTATTTTTTAATCTTCAAGAACACTTCTAGAAAGAAAACTTGTGTAAAAGATAAACTAAAAGTAAGTATTAAAAAAAATATAGCAAAAGAAGTATGCACTGCCCGGGAATCGAACCCGGGTCGCAAGAATGGGAATCTTGCATGATACCACTACACCAGCAGTGCTCGGCAGTGTGACTCGAAATAATCGAACACTTGAAGGATGTGTGTATTAGTTTCTTTGATGAAAATATTTCATTTTACCCTTTATTAATATTATTTGTACTAAAGCTATAAATATAACTTCTGTAGTAAGTATGAACTAAGTTGACCCCATTTTTACTAACAAAATAAACAAAGAAATGAGTCAAGATATCTTGTACCTTCGTCAGATAACGATAAAAATTGCGTTCTGGGTCTTTTGAGCACTATAAACTAAAGGAAAAAGTTCACAATAATTTACTCCCCCAATATAATTTTGAGAAAGAAAAAAAAAAGACGTACATGGAAATAATCTAAAAATTGTCGGTTATAATGATATCAATTATCTATTTCGTGACTAAGTTCGTAGAAGGAAATTAGAAGGAAGGTAGGCATTACATTTATACACCTATACGAATATAATAAAGCTGAGGAGTTTGTTTGTTTGTTTGTTTGAACGCGCTTATCTCAGGATCTACTGGTCCGATTTGAAAAATTCTTTCAGTGTTAGATAGACCATTTATCGAGGAAGGCTATAGGCTATAAATCATCACGCTAAGACTAATAGAAGCGTAGCACCAATCAGGAATGTTTTAAAATCGTTTTTTTTTCTTTTGAGAGCTTCCGCTGCGTAAACGGTTAAAGTTTCGCATAAATAATGTATGACAAAATTGATCCTATTCCACGCGGACCAAGTCGCGCGTAGAAGCTAGTTTCAGATATTTATCGAAAGAACTTGTAAAGAAACCTATACCACAAAGTTCCTGTGCTATTTCTTGTACATAAAAAAACTGTGTTAACAGAAAATATACAAATCAACTTTATTCTCATTAGAAAGTAAGCGTTAAGATATATAAAAAAATATGTAAATATACATGTATAGTTTTTACCAGATTTCAAACAAGGAGGAGGTTCTCAATTCGACTGTATTTTCATGTGTATTAATTACCTCATAACTTTTTACTATCCTTGGCAATCTTGCAATGGTGCTGGTGCCGTCTAGCCGCCTTAACAGGCTGTCGATGGTTCGATTCCTACTCGTATTAGTTATTTTTATTTGTACGAATACTTATTCCCGATCTGAGAGTCTGTCCTTCAGATTTTTCCACCATGCCTGGAAAGCATGTCAAGCTGTCGGTCCTGCCCCCCTAGCCAAGTTGACAATCTACAGTCGATAACGCTATTAGAAAATTAACAAAATGTATGGGAATAACATAATCTGGACGTTAGGTCACGTGGTCAGAACAACAAATGGTCCGAGAGCCAGGTACAAATTCGTCAATCATTTCTCCTAATCGAAACTTCGTAAAATGCATAAGCGATTTTTATTATGCATATTCGCGAGTGTCAGCTGCGACTCCGTAGGTGGGGTTCAGCCTCCCACGCATGGAGAAAAATGTTTTTTGTCATTACCTCCCACCTTAAAATTTGTCGGATTATAGTTTTCCTAATATGCTAATAGTCAGCCAGCTGACATATAATCCACATGTTATGGTCACATTATTTTTGTTGACATTATTTTTTCTTCAAGATATTAGGTAAACTTCTTCTTCTTCTTATAGTGCCTCTCCAACTAGTGAAGGTTGGCTATCAGCTTTTTACTGTCTTCTTTATTTATAGCTCTGCGAAATAACTCAGCGGCACTGGCTATTCCGGTCCACTCTCGGATGTTTCGTAACCACGATTTCTTTCTTCTGCCAACCTTCCTCTTTCCAGCGACCTTTCCCATCATTACGAGCTGCAACAGAATGTATCGCTGATGTCGAAGAACATGGCCCAAGTAAGAGATCTTCCGTTGTTTTACTGTGAGCATGAGTGCGCGTTTCTGGCCAATCCGTTCCAGTACTTTGACGTTGGTGACCTTCTGAGTCCAGCTTATGGAAAGCATGCGTCTATACGTCCACATTTCGAAAGCCTCTATACGCTTTCGAAGGTCTTCTTTTATGGTCCAAGCCTCACATCCGTACAATATAATGGGCCAGATGTAACAGTGGAGCAAACGAGTTCGTAACTTGATGTTAATGTTACGGTTACAGAGTACTTTTCTCATTGTGTTAAAAGCACTACGGGCGATTTCAATACGCGTCTTTATTTCTAAGTCGCTATTCCATTCCTCGTTTAGCCATGTCCCCAGGTATTTGTATTTCCGAACTCTTTCTAGATTTTGGCCTGACACCGTTATGCTCGTCGTGGTATCCAACGTATTGGAAATGACCACTGCCACTGCTCACCCCACCCACGGATTCGCAGCTGACAATCGCAAATATTCATAATAAAAATCCCTTATGCATTTTACGAAGTTTCGATTGGGAGGAAATTGGTCATGAAAATCTGTCACTGGCTCCCGGACGAAAAAAAGTGGATTTTTTGTAGTTTTTTAAATAAATTGTAATTGTACTTAGATAATTGAACTTATTCTAGTTATCTAGTATGTCAAAAATTAATCTATATATATAAAAGAGTTACCCACCCATTGACTCATCACGATATCTCTGGAACCATAAGGCGTAGAGACTTGAATTTTGGTAGGAATATTCCTTTCGCCGAGTAGAGGTCAGCTAAGAACGGGTTTTACGATATTCGACCCCTAAGGGGGTTAAACGGGGGTTGGAAGTTTGTATGAAAGTCCTATGTTTTTGAAGTAAGAGACTTGAAATTCAAAATGTATGCTCTATAGATGGTGTGGAGGTGTACTAATAATGTATTTTTAGAAATCAACTCTTTTTGGGGCTGAAACGGGGGGTGGTAGTTTTATGTGAGCGAGATGAAAACTTAAGTATATGTAAGTATATTATTTGCATCACAAAAATAATTAACGCCCAACGAAGTGGGCACGGGTCGGCTAGTATTAAATACAACTTAAATTGAAGAAACTTAAACAGCTTAGAATTGCAGGTTCCTTTTTACATTTTCTGTATTTTTTTTAAGAAGCAACATTCAAATACACTACCCACTAGTACTTTACCTATACCTACACCTGAACGTTACAAAATTTAAGACAAAAATCATTTATTGTATTAAAAAAATTTACACCTGTATAATAATAACATGTTTATAATAAGCAAACCGGGTTAGAAGAGCGTACCTACCTCAATATTCCATCTAAAACTCCACCTTCGCCATGGGCCAAAAGTGTACCGGACGCTCACAAGTAAACAGATCGGCTCGGGCGCAGTAAAAACGCTGTAAAATTTTGATGTTTCTATCCAAAGTAACTTATCCTGCTCGCACCCGAAACTAACCATATCTTTATCCCGTTCTCGCACCTGAGAATGGATCAGATTATTATCAATGCACTTTACATAAAGCAGAAGTTTCCAAGACTGACATTAATGTGGTTTTGAAAGTAAATCGTATAGGTTTAGTGGCCGATAAGTGGCAAGGAATGAGGTGTCAAGTGATAAAATTAATAAATGAGACTAGATTTCATCAGTACGACGCTTGAAGTTTTTTAAAGTATTAATAGCCCTATTTTAATATGGTGACTATTTTTTTGTCCCGTAGATATACGTAGATGTTCGCAAAAGCACGAAATATCGGAGATGACTTCGACGCAAAAAACATTACTGTTCCAGTTGTTTCGGCAAAGTAACTGTGCAAATTCAAAACTATGCAGAAATAGTTATTGGAAATGTAACAATTCAACGCACTTTTGAGTATTCTTGACCGTTTTACCGTCCACGCGCACAAATTTAACAGCGCAAACTGGTTTTTAAAAGCGCAAGCGATCGTGTAACCGGACATTTAATTTGACGATATTACACTATTATCATGTTTATCTAATTTATGTATGGAACAAATAGATAATCAAATGAGCCCTACCAAGAAAACGGTACCTAAATGAGTATGATATAATATTATGAAGTAGATATTTTAGTTAGTAATAGTTTGTCAGTAATCACACCAAGTTAATAAGATTCCAATGGTAGTTTTAGTGTA
Source organism: Melitaea athalia (assembly GCA_905220545.2). NCBI lineage: Eukaryota > Metazoa > Arthropoda > Insecta > Lepidoptera > Nymphalidae > Melitaea > Melitaea athalia. The sequence goes on from HG992179.1 coordinate 5,957,310, forward strand.
AAATCAGGACATAAGCCATAGGCGGGTAGAATAATTATGAAAACAGACTAAAATTTATAATCGGATTTTTTAGGATGTCCTCTGCGTGACTGTTGAAAAATTTACACTCACAATACCCAACAATAAATACTATTAATATCAAGAAATAAGCTTCTGCAGTATACCAAAAACCTTAACAAAGTTCTAGTTACAACACAACCCTGTTTCAGAGTAGCCACAACATTGGCTACAATACTGGTTGGCTACAACTATGTTTTGTATAGTAAAAATAGGACAAACAGTTTTGAAAGAAGAAAAAAAAAATTTTTTATAAACTGGACGATAAGAATGTACGACAAAGATTCCAATGAAAACCAACTGGACCCAGAAAAACCCCAGTAAGACCAAGATAAAGTTATAGAAGTTAATTTATAACAACCCAAAACCATGAGCACAGTCTATCACCATTAATTAGCCTATTACAGTCCATTGTTGGACGCAAACCTGCCCCAGGGTACGCCACAAGATCCAATCTTTCGCTTTGGAAATCCTGTTACTACAAGTCGTCAGTTCATTTGGTTGGAGGGCGTCCAATACTACGTTGCTACGTTATATATAACGCCATTTAAAGGCCTATACAATATGTACCGTAATGGAAGAGCGTAAATCATAGCTGAACTATTCTTAACCAACCTGTAAACATCCTATTGCTGCGTCTTCAATACATATTATAAAACAAAGTCGCTTCCCGCTGTCTGTCTGTCCCTATGTATGCTTAAATCTTTAAAAGTACGCAACGGATTTTGATGCGGTTTTTTTAATAGATGGAGTGATTCACAAGGAGGGATCGATCAAAATTAACACGCAAATACAAAATTGAAATATGAATATAAATTATTTATCATTATTTTTTAATATTTTGGTTGAATATAGAATTATTCAATTTATTCATATAACTAAATTTACGATATCCGATGACTATAACCAACACAAGGTTAACCTGTAAATGTTTTTAGAATAACGGTTAAATGTTTAAAAACAACTCCATGTACAAATAATGATTACAATTTTGGATACCATAAAATCATACATACGTATTTATTTGTCGTTATAGATACTAAAGAAATTTATTTTATGCCTTAATGTTAAATGCACTAAAATGATACTGAGTTGCGCGGACATTAACTGAGTTCATAACACGAGCTAAGACGTAGAATACCTACTTTTTATCTTGAAACTAAGCGTATTTCACTTGAAGGACGCGGCATCAAGTGCATAGGCACAAGTAAAACAATGTGGGTCACTTCATCACTTCAGCCTATCACAGTCCACTGCTGGACATGGGGCTCCCCAAGTTCGCGCAAACATTATGGTGCGAACTCATGTGTTTTTCCCATAGTCATCACACTGGGCAGGCGGGTTGGCAGGGCTGGCTTTGTCGCACCGAAGACGCTGCTGCCCGTCTTCGACCTGTGTATTTCAAAGGCAGCAGTTGGATGTTTATCCCGCCATCGCATCGGTCGGCTTTGTAAGTTCCAAGATGGTAGTGGAACTGTGTTATCCCTTAGTCGCCTCTTATTACGACACCCACAGGAAGAGAGGAGGTACTTAATGGTAATTATTTAACACATAGTCTAATTTCACTATTTTTAATTGCGGTTTGTAATAAGTTACAAATATCAATTGTAATATATTAAAAATACATAACTTGAAACCTATAGAAAATCTTTTGAAAAACAGCTCAACTTAAGCCTAATAAAAGGGATAACAACTACAAATAATGTCGCGGATACAATTAATATTATACTTGGTATATAAACTGTTTTCAAACCACTATGCAAATCAAGCAATAATTTGTGAATTATTTCAAATTGCCTTAATTACAAAACACCTGTTGAAGGAAGGACGTTTGATAGAATAATAATTTAGTGCCAATTTTTTACATTTAAAAAACAGTACCTGGGTGACCGAGCCCAGCTCGGTATTTTTTTTTTGTTTCTTTTTTTTCGGTATTTTTATATTTTAATTTTATTTACAGAATAATTCACGAGTGAAATTAAAAAAAAAAAGAAAAAAAAAGTAATCTGCAGACTGAGATTCGAACCCGGGTCAAAACGACTTGAAATCCGTCGCTTTCCTAATTACGCTGTTACAGCTATATTATTAATGGTGAAATTAAGCTTCGTATTCTAATGATATTTTTTCATTGCCTAAAACAGGGATAAAACGACATTTTTTTTAAATGAATCCTAGCTAGATCAATTTTTCACCCCCGAAATCCCCTGCATACTAAATTTCACGAAAATCGTTGGAGCCGATTCCGAGATTCAGAAAATATATACCTATATATACAAGAATTGCTCGTTTAATAGTATAAGATTATAATGATATTTAGAACCTTATTAATTAAAAATAAAATTTAAAATCATTTCAATCTAAAAAATAATGATAACATGCATAGAAAATAAGTACGTTTTTATCCTTATTACAATAATATAAGCTAATGACATAAGCCAATGTAAGTAAAGACTACCAAATATTATTTGTACTGTTTTCAATTAGCGATTTACTCGACACGGTGTGCATCTACGTGTGTTCAGCTTCACACGGTCCTAATGATCCGGAGATGTTATCGTTACCAATTTCATCGGAATGCGAGCCCAGGAATCGATATAATTTCCCTCTTAATGTATAGCTAATAGCCTCAAACTGGCGACTAAAATCGCACGAGACTTTTTTGTATAATTTTTGTGGAACAGATAAGTGAGATTTCCTATATTTATGCGATATCTTTATTATTATTTTTAAGTAGATAAATAGATACACTTATTTCCTAAATTACAGATAATTATGTTTAATTTTTAAAGTATTTTATAGTGAAATATTTAAATTGATTTTAACAGTTACCTTTATCTATGATCGGGTGTGATAAAATACCCGTTTTTAATTAGAGATAATTAAACAAATTAATTAATACAACGCGTTTTATAATGTGATACCAACGTCTATAACATGAGAACATTAATTTGTTTTTGGTTAAAAAATCTATTTTGAATTAAGTACAGTCTTCGCAGACTATCGACTTTCTATCGGCCCTTAATATCGACTTCATAATTATTCATACTTGTTGTCGTCAACTGATTAACTTCTTGAAATTGTTCCTAATCTAACGACAAGAGCCTAGCATCACGGAAAACTTGCATTCTACACAACTCTTTTAAACGTTTGTCAACCTCATAAGACATATAAAAACGTTGTTGTGTTGTTTATTTTGTTTCAATATAAGCATAAACTATGTGTATTAAGTTTACTATTACTGTATGTTATATTATATCATTACTTTGTATGAAATTTTCTAATTTTCTAAGCAACATTCTTAATTATTTATAATAACCTTCTATAAAGTATTAGAAAACATGACAAAAACTACGGGTAGAAGTGGTCCAAGCGTTCTCGAGTTATGTGCTTAGCAACACATTTAGTTGTGCAGCAGCGTCTTCGGTGCGTCAAAGTCAGCCCTGCGGTCACCCACCAACCTGCCCAGCGTGGTGACCATGGGCAAAATAAGTACCTACATGAGTTCGCGACATACTGTCGGGCGCGAACTTGCGGAGACTTATGTCCAGCAGTGGACTGGGATAGGCTGAAGTGAGTGACTAGTTGTGCCTTGCGGTTTCACCCGAGTTAATTTGAGAAAAATAACATATTAATTTTCAAAAAATTGAAAATCAAAAATAATTTTATTCAAATATGCCTCAAAAGCACCTTCTAATTGTCATATTATAAAACCTTCCTCAGTAAATAGACTCGACATCCAACCAAAAATCCAACACAAAAATAATTTTTCAATTCCTACCACTAGTTCCTGAGGTTAGCGCGTTTAAACAAACAAACATACAAACTTTGCAACTTTATAATGTATGTACCTAGATTTGCTGTCATCTATGTTATTATATTTACTATATAACAACTAAAATGTCGTCCATTGAAGTCTTTAGTCTGCAGAAACTTTTACGGTAGCACCATTTTAGCACAGCCTCAGGTTCAGCGTGAAATTGTATTAAATTAGTCATCGATGTTCATAGGTAATGGCGATTAGTCATTTCAGGGTTTTTCATAAATTACTATGATTCACTCTTAATTTCAATAGCGATTAAGAAGACTTATTCGTGGCCGGATCTTAACGTATTGTAGGGATTTTTCCATTCATTTTGACCTAAAAAAGCCTTATATTATTATATTATATACTTATTATATTTCAATTGTAAAACTACTACTAAAGACTTTGGGGAAAATGAAGTCATATTTGAGAAGGAACATGCATTTAACTACAATAATAATTATTATGTTATTATTATTGTCCAACAGTTTTTGATGGGACCTGCTTGCCATTCTACACAAGAGATTTTGACATGTGACCTATGTTACGTGCATTAATTTTTTTTTATGTCTCAGGAGCATATTATAATGGGCAGGAAACCTTTGTAACTTAAATAATAAAATATACACGTTTTTTGTGTTACTGTACTAAATTGTAAGAGCCTCAAGCTTCCACTACTAAATAAATATGTTCTTTCTTCTTATCAAAAAAATTAGAAATAAAATGATTGAAATTTATTTCCAATTTAAGCTAGCAACTTAGACTGGTTCATGTAAACTTACTGGTAAGATCAAGTTAATCTATTTGCACGATTCTCTCTATAAATCCACCTAAATAAGTTCCCGAACCATGACCAATCAAATAAAACAAAAACTTTACTACTATGAAATTTCTCTAAAAATATTCGCAGACGGTAGGATTCGAACCTACGCTCCCCGGGGAAATGCTACAAACATATACAATTCAGCCTGTAATAACCCACTGCTAGGCATAGGCCTCTTTCTCCATGTAAGAAAAGGATTGAAGGTTAAAAGTTCTTCGTGATCAGCAGTTGTATTTCGGTGGTTATAATTTTTTTTTATGTGTATGTTCTCTAGTCCACTCCTCTGAGTCATATTGTAATGTTATATGTATAGCCTATCTATACTATATAATATTGTCAGTAAGTAGGATATATGTATTTTTTATTTTTATATACAACTAGGTCGGCAAACAAGCGTACGGCTCACCTGATGTTAAGCGATTACCGTTGCTTATAGACGCCTGCACCACCAGAAGTATCGCAAGCGCGTTGCCGACCCTATCCCCAATCCCCCCATGATATCTAAATAAATAGGTAAATAATAAGTCAGATAACTACTAAAATTTATGGCTTCAACGAAACAAACTCTGTAGCATAATGTGTTTACAAATTTATCAGTGAAAACAAATTAATTAGAAAAAAAAGCATTAGACGTTCATCGAACTTTCTGACACAAATAATTTTTTTCAAAACAAATTTATTTTAAATGTCAATAAAAGTCTGTTTAAATACTTTACCATTTTGTTATCATTTACTTTAATCTTTAGATAATTATATAAGTAATATAATAAATTAAGTTTTAACCTTAATAAAAAACGTAAGTGTAAACTTACATTTTACAAACAATGTATAAACATAAGAATAACCTGTAAACGTAACATCAGTATCTACCCACACAAAGAACAATATCAACAACAAAAGAAATCTATACAACACAGTGACTCATCAAACTCCCATAATATCACGAAAACGAAATAAAATTAATTACATAAGCGCAAAGCAAAACCTTTAATAACCTTACAATATGTAATCTCGATAAAATGAATAGCTACTCACTTGAGATGAGACGAGATGAGATGAGACGAGACGGGATGATTCTCACGGCCAAATTGACATGATTATTAATAACGCACCTCTTGAAGGAGGGGCGATTGACACAATAATTTATTGACAACATTTTTATACACAAACATTCATGCAAATTTGAACTTTGTTCCGTTACATTAAGGTACATTTGTGTGCAAGGATATCTTTGTGCGTATAACTGATAGTATTAAGAACCTTCTTAGATCTCACTCGTCATCGGTGTTGAGACAAACCGATTCTGACGCGTCATAACGTTATTATTTGCGTATCATTGCTGATACTTTTTTTTTATAAATGTCACTAATACATAGTAATGCTTATGTTTTAATTTATCTATTGAGAATAAATTGACGAGTTTTTATCTGTTATATGTGCGAATCGTATAATTTTTTAATAATTCTTAGGAAGCTGATTTTTTTATTGATTAGTCTGTAAAGTTTGAATATTTTTAAATAATTAATTCTGGGCTTAAACGATGCGTGACTGATTTGATAAAATTACGCCTGCCAGACTAGCTGCTGGTCAATAGAGATTAACATGTTTAAAAATGTTAAAAATATTTTAACACTGATTAAAGTACATTTTATACAATAAAACAAATAATACTATTTGTAACTAGGCCTAATGAGCTAAAAAAATACAATGTTTAATTACCGCAAATATTCAGATAAACCCTTTTTTGACACAGAATGCAGGATGTTGCAAGATATTACAGTACCTATTATATTTAAGTCTTTATAAACTAAGGTAGACAAATAAGAGTCCATAATTGTAAGTTAATAAGTTTACTTAAGGGGACATCAAGACATCAAAGAGAATTTAATAAACAACCCTGATGTTTCACCCTGAACTTTTAATCTATATCCAATACAGTTTTAACAGCTGTCAATTACAAATGCATTAAAAAGAAAACAAACTTTTTTTTGTATAACAAAACTATTATATTTTTCGATTAGCTTATTACAGTACCTATGTAAGACATCTTACTTGCAACAATGTTTATTGTAAAATAAAAAAATAGCTTTTCTTAGTAATAAATACAATCGCTATACGTTAAAATACCTTAGTTATTTGAATACGATAAAGCACGATAAAGCACCTCCGAAGGGCCGAGCCACGCCCCGGTACGCCCAACGCCCCCGCATTCGATTGCCTAATTTCCCGCGTTTACAATTTCAAATTCCCAACCACGTTTGTAAATATCGCAAAACGCAAAAATAAGTAGATACGGCTGTAGGAGAGATAAGTGCGTTCCATTAGAACATTGTCGAACTATACGAAATAATGTAGAACCTTTTTTGATATTATTAAAAGTTTTAGCAATACCTATTGTAAAAGTAGAATATTCTAATAAATAAAAATAAATAAAGCTTAGTTCCTTAATATTGTTTTTATATCAGTTTATCAGTTCAATAACTTTATAAGTCCACAAAAAACATAGGTACATATAAACTTACATATTAATGTAGCTAATCGTGCTTACAATAGATTTGAATCACTGACCACAATAGGAGGTAATTAAACCACAATCCAAATATTCTAGGCGGATCTCACCGGTGGTCGCAATAATAAAATAATCACAAATATCATCAATCATAATTAATAATGCTTAGTACGTATCTTTACATCGTCTCTGAGAGACATACAATGGCATTATCTTTGAACCAAAAGGTTTTTTTCTTGCTATTCTAGTAAAAAACACGACTGTTGTCGTGATGATACGGTATGATATTTATTGTCTGCATACCTATTTTTTTTCAAATTGTCTAAATAAAACAACATTACATAGAGAAATTGACAAACGACAAATTTCACTATTCAATGTTCCAAAAGTCAATATTATACTCAAATTTATAGGTAAAGCAACAAGCACATTCACAACCATACATTGAAAAATAAAAATAAAATAAAAATAATCACCTACATCAAAACCAAAACGAAATATCTACGTCACTTACTCTTTGCCAAGTGGAATGACTACGCTTCCGCGGTGGCGTTCCCACAGCGACCTCCATCGCTCACCGATCGAACTGACGAAATTAGATCGATTAACTCGATAAACCTATCGACTGTCGATAAATCGATAGTATCGATACCACTGACAAATTATACTGAACGCCCTGTCTGCGCCCGCTCGATTGATGTTGTTCAACGGACAGAAAGACTTGATATATGGTGCTGGCGTTTCAAGATACGTTGAGTGCTCATAGTGACTAGATCTCGGTAATTGATTAATTTATATAAGCACTTAATGAAACTTAGTAAAGCGGTCGGTTTGATAGATTGTGTTAGCCATGTGTTTTATCTTATACTATTAAACGAGCAATTCTTGTATATATATATATATATATTTTCTGAATCTCGGAATCGGCTCCAACGATTTTCGTGAAGTTTAGTATGCAGGGGATTTCGGGGGCGAAAAATTGATCTATCTAGGATTCATTTAAAAAAAATGTCGTTTTATCCCTGTTTTTAGACAATGAAAAAATATCATTAGAATACGAAGCTTAATTTCAACGTTATTATTACAGCTGTATTGGCGTAATTAGGAAAGCGACGGATTTCAAATCGTTTTGACCCGGGTTCGAATCTCAGTCTCCAGATTATTTTTTTTATTTTTTTTTTAATTTCACTCGTGATTTATTATTTAAATAAAATTAAAATATAAAAATACCGAAAAAAAAAAAACAAAAAATAAAATAAAAATACCGAGCTGGGCTCGGTCACCCAGGTACTTTAAATTGAATTGGCTTTAGTTGCATTTATTCTATAACATTTGAAGTGCGATAATAATCGAATTTTGAATATTATTTTATAATAATCGATACCTTTTTTAATATATACTTATATATTATCTGTTATATTCCGAATATCATAGAAATGTTGTGTTTTTTGAGTGTATTGGAGTTATCCAAATTTTTATTCGTACATTTCGTAGAAAACATGGTTTGAAAGATTTTATCATAAAAGTTAAATTATTTTCAGATTCGTCTGAATTTTGTTAATACGATGTTTTGTACTATATGTACTAAACAGAACATTATTGAGCTCATAAAGTACATGCAAACCATTCTTAGAGGTCATTCAAATATCATTCCTTCCCTCATTTAATTTTTCTCAAGAGTTCAGAAACAGTTCCTAAGAGATGACCTAGAAGTATGAAAATTCGTTAGTAAAAAGAAAGAGATATATATTAAGAATAATGTATGTATTCGATGACTTTAAGCTTACCAAAGAAGCTAAATTTCAAAATCACTTTAGTACCTACCTACCAATAATTTCATCCTAATGATGTTAATGGGGATTGAAAACTATTTACTCAAAATTTTTTTTTTTTTAATTATGCTTTCTTACTAATCATTCTGATTTTTTTTTATATAGGTTCTGTTTAACTTTCTTAATCATATTCTCGACTAGAAATTACTGGCGGATTGTCCAGTGTACATCTGGGCCCTCGTTGGGTAATAAGATGGGTTTCATCAGTAGAAAAACCCTACGTAATCCCACTCAGAGCCCAGACTAGAAAACACTTACATAAACGAAATAACGTTAGGTCGGTATATTCTACCTGGGCACTGGAACCGCGCTGTGGCGAATACCAATATAAAAATAATTAGGTACTAGCAGGGTTTGACTATACATGAAAGTAGCCGAAGTAGGAACTACAGATTAATAAAGGATGTGTTTCAGCAACTTTTTAACATCCTACTTCCCGTTTGGTGATATGTGGTGAGGCATTAGACTACCCCCAGCATAACCACATATCATGTGTATTTTTTATATAAATCAAATTGAAATTTTCAGAATATTATCTTTAAATACAGGTATAATCTGATTTAATTTTAGAGATTCAAGCAGCAGTGTTTGTTGGTTGTTTTTTAGTTTAGAAAGCGCGTTTTCAATGAAAAATAAATACACATGACATCTCAATATAGCCCCTTGCTGTGATATATCGTTTTTTGCTTGAAATTCCCATCCAGGGCCCAACGGGCCAGCCCAATGAAAATTCTATTGGTCTTACACTAAGTTTCCCAACCACAGCCAGATAGGCCTTTGCGTGACATTCCCATATCGAATCCAACATGGCAGCCTAAGAAGAACCCTATTGGTCGCACTTTCAAATTTCAAGTCAGGCTATACAGGGTAGTTTACTTTAGTTAATTTATAATATAATGATTCAGCTTGTGACATCGCCATGCTGAATATAGGCCTCTTTTTTCATATAGGAAAAGGATAGGAGCTTAATTAATTAATGAATTATTTTATTAACAATAAAATCAATACATTAATTGATTAATCCACCACGCTGCTCTACTGCGGGTCGGCAGGTATACTCATCTATCAGGTGTATATGATAACAACCAGCACCGACTATTTAACTTGCTCTCCGAGGAACGATGGGGGGACCCACAAGACCAAACATTCAAACCGCTAGAAATATCTGTACAAATACAAATACAAATATCCATCACGAGCGGTCGAGCGGGAATCAAACTCCCAAAACCATCGCTGTTTCAAGCGCCTATACGCACCACTACATAAGAGTTTTTTTTTATAATTTACTTTAACTTAAATTACAATACTGTCAAGAAATTTAATAAAGTGCTCAGTCCGTATTCCGTGTACACTGTAGTTTCATTGTCTTGGTTTTATTTTTGGGAACATTGTATGGCCATTTCGAGACGCCGCGTTGGCGCAGCGGTTACAGCACTGGATTGCGTTTGGCTGTTGCGCGGGCGGTTGCGGGTTCGATTCCCGCACACGACAACATTTGTATTGGCCATACAGATGTTTGCCGTGGTCTGGGTATTTGTGCAGTCCTTGTGGGTTACCCCACCGTGCCTCGGAGAGCACGTTAAGCCGTCGGTCCCGGTTGTTATCATGTACAGCTGATAGCGATCGTTACTCATAGTAGGGAATACATCCGCCAACCCGCATTGGAGCAGCGTGGTGGATTAAGCTCCGATCCTTCTCCTACATGGAGAAGAGGCCTATGCCCAACTATGGCCATTTTGGCCATTTATTAAAACACAAATGTAAACATACAAATATATAACTACAGAAATATCTCTAAATTAAAATACACCCAATCTAACATAAACAGTACTAAGCTTCTTGATTATATATTATATATACATACTTTAGGAAACAATAAATATTATAAAAAAATGCTTCGCGTACATACAAGGTACAGCTTTATTATACATAGGAAACATTAAGCAATCGATGGTGTCGAGTTACGTCAATAAATTGCCTTTCAACGAGATCTTACCCGGGACAGATTTATAGTTAAGTGCAAGATACCTCAACACTCTCCACTACTGACATAATTATATAAAAGCTACTCGTAATTATACTTCAACGTTATTAAAAAAGGTATTTAAATTTATTTCAATAAAAAATAAATGCAATTTGTTTTAATTAAAACTTTTTTGTTGTTTTCTACTAGAAATTTAATTGATATTAATTAAAATTATTCGCTCGTTTATATGGTTGTAGTATTTACAAGTAAAGGTTTCTTTTCGCAATTAATAAGCGCTTATGTCTACAATTATATTTTAACTATCCAATATTATTAGAGTGTATGGATGATCTCAATAAATGTATGATTCATGTATGTACCAAAATTTTCACTCACACGAAATCACAGTTACGTCTTACGTGATCATCATCGATCATCGGTTCAGCCTGCAATATCCCATTGCTGGGCATATGCCTCTTTCTCTATGTAGTATATAGAAGGATTGGAGCTCAATCCACAACTCTGCTCCACTGCGAGTTGGCGAATATATTCCCTACTATGATTAACGTTCGATATCAGGAACCTATTTATGCTAACAACAGGACAGCTTACCGTGCTCTCCGAGGAATGGTGGGGAGACCCTAATGTACGACCACGCGACGTGCTAATTTTATTTTATTTTATAGGTGTACCTATATCGTCTGAACAGCCATGTTATAAATAAGATTCTTTAAAACATTTTACTAGCCCGTTGGCGCAGTTTGTAGTGACCCTGCTTTCTGCTCTGGGGGTTGTGGGTTCGATTCCCACTCCGAGTCTGGGTGTAATACATATATTTATTTATATAATATAACTATGTATTATTTCTAAGTATGTTTATCTAAAAAAAATATATGTAGCTATACCAGTCGGATGTTACCTATAACACAAGCATTACGTACATACTTTAGGAACAGACGACCGTGTGTGTATTGTGTATGTAGATATTTATTTATTTATTATTTTATTTTACGACTTGCCTAGTCAAATCAAATCCAGCAATGATGAAGATGATGGTAAGCGAATACCATAGCCTTTGGACGTCTGCAAAACAGGGACATATTATAGGTAATAGGTATAACTAATCAACGCAGTGTTGCCAACCCTACTGTTTTAACAGTAGATTTGCTGTTTTTACATCGATGTCCCTGTTTTCTGTTTCATTTGTAATTTTTACTGTTTTTCAATTAGCGTTCAGCGTCACCTATTACACTATGTAATATGTTTTGATAACCACTATATAATAATACACAATGATACTAGATGGCAGTATGTAACTATGTACTCTTGTCGGGATTCGAATAAAGAATTCCCCGACCTGAGTCTTATGTGATTGACACTCATATTTTTATGCACTGAAAAATCATGTACAAAATTCTCCAAAACGTATTTTTCGGATATTTCAAAACATTTCAAACATTCACAAATATAACCTTTGTGTGAATTTTGTGAATTGGTGAAGAAACTTTTGTGCTTACCACACAGCAGCGCCATCGCCACCGCGGAAAGATTATTTTCAGCTATAAATATTTTGAAAACTAAATTACGCAACAAAATATCGACTAAAACTATTAAAGGAGCCTTACACACTTAACACACTAAATCCGAAATAACCGATTGCTATTCATTTGAAGTCAAACAGGCACATAAAGAAAAACAATAATATGTATGATTTTAAAAAGGAAAATGAGTTTGAAAATACTGAAGATGAGGCAATTGATAATGAAAGTGAAAAATAATTTTACTGTGATTTTATTTTTTTATTAAGTTGTGATAAATATTAAAATATAACTATGTATGTGAGTCCTGATAACTAATAAAAGTAGGTGATTGTTTTAATTATACGAGGAAAGTATGAAATCTGCCTTTTTTACTTTACCTACTGTTTTCTCCTGTTTTTTTATTGGTTATCTGCTGTTTTTTAGTTTCTTGGGGTTGGCAACACTGAATCAACGACTTATTTCAATAACTTCTGTTACAATGCTAGCGTATCTTAAAAAGTCGAATAATAATCTTACAGAAATATATATACAGAAATATAAATATATATATAAATATATATTAAGGTCAGGGTGGCTAATTCCGGCATAGTTTTTTTTCGACTTACATTTGAGTGCCCGTATCCGATGAACGTTTTGATTTATGGTCAATGTGATGGTCTCATGAAAATAACAATGTTGTAAGCTTTCAAATACAGTGATCTTATTTAATTAAACTATCACCAGTACCAGAATATACAACTTTTTTTAAAACTTGACCAGTAGACGGATTTTTTCTTCTAAATCGGGAAAATCCGTCATACTGGAAGAATTTATTGAAATCTTTAGTTGAAAAACGTAATAACATAATAAACGTTAAAACACGTAATAATGACATGCGTTCGTAAAAGAGACAGTCAATCGACTTTAAAAATAATGTCTCTATCAGGTTAAATAGGTAAAAATCATTTTTCGGGGCTATTTCGGCATATCTAAAGAAGCAGGGGTAGTCAACATATTTTAGTGGAGCGTTATTAAATATTTTTATTATATTCGATTTGAGTGAGTTGGGTGATAGAGTGCAATCATGTTATTTATGTAACTTACATGTTTAAAATCATCTTAAATTAACATATATAATGTTCATTCCCGTAATATTCTTGTGAGATAAACAAATTTATGCTGACGACGTCGCGGATGAAATAAACACTTTAATTTAGCAAACTTAAGATAAAAGCACACAGAAAAATATGTAATTATCTGGATAAAGTTAAGGTACCTTCATATAATAAAAATACACATTTGGTATCGTAAATAGTTTTAATTCAGTAACAAACTTAAAACCTGTCAAAATCAAATGGTATTTTAGTCTTAATAAAGTTAACAATCAGTCATAATTATATTCTCCAACAATATTTAACACTTCTACAATCCAAAGCCATATGTTTCCACAATATGAAGACAGGATGCAAGATTCATTTCAACTTCGGAAGATAGAGTGGTTTTCCTCCCATTTCCCAATCATATTGGAGCGTCTTTTTTATGTACCTACGTACCATTATGAATGACGGCGACGTCTAGTTGAACTGAAACAATTTAATTAATTCAATTTAGTACCAACCGAATTATCTAAATTCACTATATATACATACAACGACTATTTGTGATCATTAAAAAAACATTAAAAGAACTCCAAGTAAGTACATATACTGAATATTGAATGGTTCTCTTTTAAAAAGTCGGGACAAAAAAGGTTTATGATCTCTGAAATGGGGCAAATTCGACATATGACGATCTAGCCCCATTCAAAATAGACGGAATTATGCACTTAACGATTTCGAGGGTATAAATTTGTTACGTTGAATAATCTAATCATTTGCAGCGTTATCTTGCAAAAGAATACACGAAAACTTTACAAGGACCCTACACTATAAATATAGAATTCATTCGACACTGTAAGTTGCATAATTTTAAACTTACCTTCGAAAATAGACAGTCAATTCTGTGCTTAAGAGCCATTTCACAATTTTTGGCTCTGCAAGTTTAGGTAAATATGGTCGAAGCGTACGAGCCGCGCGGTCTAGTGCTATTGTTTGTCGCACTACACAACCAAAAAAAATCTTGATCTTTTTTTAATGTATATTAAAAATTAATAACTATGTTGTAAAATGTTTTTTACATAATTAATTTGTTAAAAACTTCAAGTATCTTATATAACAACAAACAATACATTGAAAATAAAAATCAATTTTATAAAACATTTTTTTAAAAAATTGATTTAGTGTTTTGGGTTTACTAATGAATCGAATATTTACGATATAAATAAAATAGCCTTTTAGTATGCTCAATAAAAACTTTGGATGCAAGTAGACCATCAAATTTTGCCGGCTTTAATTCTTTTATAAACTCAATGACACCGACAAACAGATTTATTAACAAATAACAAAACAAACAGATTTAAATGCCTATTTGTATTGATAATGTGACAAAAAATATTTTAAATAATAATATTTGCATATATTTTATTTTTATGAAAGTATCAAATGCGGTGTATCCATTATAACAACAGTCGCTTTGCGCGTGTAAGCGAAGCAGACAGTTGCGCAAAATTTGGCGTGGACCTTACCTCTAAGAGCGCTGGCGCTCGACTGATTTACCGGGTTTGATGCGTAGTATTTTATACTATCTTTTGATTTTTAATATAAAAGGTATTAAAAATAATTAAATATTTTAATAATTTTTTTTATGTTCCTAAATGATGTAAGTTTACTTTGGTATAGATAGTTCGTTAAAATTTCTTAGTTTTCTAAGAAAAATATCGCATTGAAAGTACTTATTTGTTAAAATTGTCCTTAGACTTTATTTTTTTACTAACTAATATTATTAATAATCGATATTCTAGTAAGAAACGTATTAACGACATTATATGTCTAATCCTTTATGTATTTTTTTCAGTCAAATTTATTAATATTAATGATAGATATAGGAGTCTGAAATTTACTCTGCGATGATTTTTCAGTAAACTAATTGTGGGAGATTAATCACCACAAAGTAAATAAATAATATTTTGTAAATGTGTTACGAAAAGTGTCAAAACGAAAGATTGGTCTATTTTTTACATGTATTCAACAATATCAGAATATTACCTAGGATGGTAAATTAGGCGACTAAAATCTTAGATATTCGCGCGAAAACGTGAAATGGCTCTTAACGACTTTAAAAATAATGTCTCTATCAGGTTAAATAGGTAAAAATCATTTTTCGGGGCTATTTCGGCATATCTAAAGAAGCAGGGGTAGTCAACATATTTTAGTGGAGCGTTATTAAATATTTTTATTATATTCGATTTGAGTGAGTTGGGTGATAGAGTGCAATCATGTTATTTATGTAACTTACATGTTTAAAATCATCTTAAATTAACATATATAATGTTCATTCCCGTAATATTCTTGTGAGATAAACAAATTTATGCTGACGACGTCGCGGATGAAATAAACACTTTAATTTAGCAAACTTAAGATAAAAGCACACAGAAAAATATGTAATTATCTGGATAAAGTTAAGGTACCTTCATATAATAAAAATACACATTTGGTATCGTAAATAGTTTTAATTCAGTAACAAACTTAAAACCTGTCAAAATCAAATGGTATTTTAGTCTTAATAAAGTTAACAATCAGTCATAATTATATTCTCCAACAATATTTAACACTTCTACAATCCAAAGCCATATGTTTCCACAATATGAAGACAGGATGCAAGATTCATTTCAACTTCGGAAGATAGAGTGGTTTTCCTCCCATTTCCCAATCATATTGGAGCGTCTTTTTTATGTACCTACGTACCATTATGAATGACGGTGACGTCTAGTTGAACTGAAACAATTTAATTAATTCAATTTAGTACCAACCGAATTATCTAAATTCACTATATATACATACAACGACTATTTGTGATCATTAAAAAAACATTAAAAGAACTCCAAGTAAGTACATATACTGAATATTGAATGGTTCTCTTTTAAAAAGTCGGGACAAAAAAGGTTTATGATCTCTGAAATGGGGCAAATTCGACATATGACGATCTAGCCCCATTCAAAATAGACGGAATTATGCACTTAACGATTTCGAGGGTATAAATTTGTTACGTTGAATAATCTAATCATTTGCAGCGTTATCTTGCAAAAGAATACACGAAACCTTTACAAGGACCCTACACTATAAATATAGAATTCATTCGACACTGTAAGTTGCATAATTTTAAACTTACCTTCGAAAATACAGCAGCGTGTGACACTCACATTTCACTTTAAAAAAGCAACTGAACTTTGAAGACTGTTTTAACCCATTTTTATAGCGACTACCGCCTTCTAAGGAATTTTATTTGAAGTTAAAAGTAATGCTATGTTACCGACACTTCTACAAACGCTGCAACTCGACTGTAACGAGCATAATTTCAAGTAGACGGTTACGCCCCATAGACGGAATTAGCCACCCTGACTTATAGAAATATTTTTACATTATATTAAATTCTTACATATAATGATTTTACTAAGCTTTTTGAATGGTGCAGTTTAGTTCCCAATCAAGATTAAACTGTTTATTTGAAGCATACGATGTTATTGCTATGTCTGTGACATGTGTATGATATAGCTATCAGAAGATTGGCGGTCTCGTTATTATTATATTTTTGTTAATTTGCAAAATGATTGTGAGTTTCTCGATATTTTTGTGATGGCGTATTTTGTATCAATAATAAAAATGTGATTTTTTACAAGATTTCGATAGTAGCGAAGGATTTTGTAACATCATACATAATATATTGTGCGATTAGCACTAAATTTTCAAGTCGGTTAATTGAGAACAGCCTTTCGATCATAATTATATTAAACATTTGTACATCAACAAATTATTATCGATGCGGTACAGAATAAAAATTAAAATCAATTAGCTAGTGTGTTAGCTAGCTAAGAAACTATTTAATTATCTCAGCACAACGAGTACAGAATGTTAATGTAAACTAATCGCTGTATTTGAATCCAGAGAATTTAGTGATTAAGTTTGTGCAGATAGGTTGAGGAGGTAGGAAACATTATGTTTTGTTATAATGTAAAATAGTATATATTTCAAAATAAGTTCAATGCTTTTAAAATCATTTCCGTGACAAGTCTTATGATATGAATCGATTCTCCTCCATCATTATCGATAAAAGCTAGAGGTAATGCATTATTTTACTGCCAAGATTTTTTTTAATTATTAATAATTATGTATAATAAATTAAAAATAAATGTTCATGTTTAAGAGTAAAAATTAATCTGTTTTGTTTTCTATATTTTTCAAAATTCATAATATTTATTTAAGTCAAATAATGCAAAGTAGTTTGTTTTAAGTCTGTAGGTACTCGTATTGTCAACCTACTTAAATGCCATCAGTGACCATTTTATTAGACGCATAAGACTGACTGAACTATGATACTTAAACATACGATTAACTAAATTTACAGCCACTATTAATTGAACTAAGTATATTTCTCTGTTCGGCATTTTTCTTATATCTAAGATCAGTCAGTTCTTTGACATCACAATTATTTTTGCCTTAAACAAATAAACATGCACAATCTATTTTTTATAACAAATAGTATAAAAATCCATATTTGAATTCCCATATTATTATTAAATAAGTTTCTTAATTGAAAACATCTTTATTATATGTATTCTTAATTAGACAACAAATTAATGTTGTTATAAAGACACAAAGCAAAAAATCCTCAAAACACGTTCCAATCAAAACAACAACATTCACGACGCACACTGAACTTAAAAACGCCGCATCTGCAAATGTAAATCTCGTACCGAAGGCAGTTTATCAAGATGCGTAAATGCTCGCAATTAACCCATGTGAAATGTCGCATACACTTGCTAACGAGGACGCGCCTCGTAAGCTGGCCCCACACCGGATCTTATGTCGAATGAAATACAAAGGATGGCATTCAATTAGAACGAATATACAAATCTCAATAGATTTTATATCGCATTTTCCGGTTATATTATCTATTCCTAGTAATGAATAAAATTTTCTGTATCTGGAGGATGAATCTGTATTGAAGATTAATTAATTATTTTTAAGAATCAATTACTTAATTTGACTGTACATGGAAGAAAAAAAAAGTATTATATTTATACCCGGGTTATTGTACGTCTATAAAATACCAATATTATAATAAAGCTTATCTATACTAATATTATAAAGAGGTAAAGTTTATAACTTTGTTTGTATATACGGGGTAATCTTCGCAAATACTGATCCGATCATGAAAATTCTTTCGCTAACAGAAAGCTACACTATTCAGGAGTGACAAGATAAAAGGAAAAAGATAAAAATATATAAAGATTTTAAATCAGCAGGATTTGAACCTGCGCCCTCTGACGTGCCGTGTCAACAATTCAATATAATCAAGCATTATTATTTGCCTTAGAAATTAATTGGTGATTTTAAAACATTTATATTATTTATCTGATTTGCTGAAAATAGTGAGAGTGTATTGGAACATATCAAATTTCACCGTACCCTTCTTATGTGAAATGGATTATAACGCCCAACGAAGTGGGCACGGGTCGGCTAGTTTTATAAATAAATAAGTAAAGTTTCTTCTACAGTTGTGTGTGAGTGTGTTTGAGTGTGAATGTATATTTAATGTTAGTGTAACTGTAAAATGTTCTTATTACATTGGATTTTACTCTTATTATTTTACACTTTCCAACATTATTCTGCGAAAATATTATAGATTTACATATGATACGTCTTGATTTAGAAGTTGATAAAAAACTTTTTAATATTCAAAGTTTTTAAGAAAACATTAAGTTAAAGTTAAGTGGTTTGTAATCGTTAATCTATTATTTTTTAATTATCAAATACAAGATTTATCAGAAATAAAATATGAGAAATTTGCCAATTAAAAATATCACAGCAATCTACATATATGTATATCACAACGATGTGGTCGAAAAAATTATTGAGAAACAAAAAATTCATTTAAAACACTTTAAATAGACTTCTGTAACTATTCTGATTTTCATACAAAAAATAGCTATAATAATTACTTTACGATATTGATATCTTGAGTGTGGTACTGTTCAATTCAGTAGTACATAACCTACAGCAATTTTGATATAGCTACTAGCCTTATTACAAAAAAAAAACTAATAATATTTTTAAAAAGTAAGCGTTTTTTTATGTTCGCTTTTATTCGCACAGTATGCGTCTACCCTTACACATCGTATCGACCCTACGCTGATTTATAGTCCCTTTATATGGCCCTCTAAAGTTTTCTAATTGAGCTTGTGTGTGCGTCTCAACAATCTTTAGTGTAATTAGCGCGAGCTTATGAGAATTTTGTGTTGATGAGACGGCGACCATGTAATTTTATGACTCTAATATTATATAAACATGTTGATAGCGTGAAATATATAGTAATATATGGAAATTAATGCATTATAATATATGACGGGAAATTAGTTTTTATGTTATGTTAATGATTATGTTATTTTAATTATTGTTAAACATACATAATTTATTTACTATGAATGCGTCATTAAATTATATTTCTTATAGTCATATTCGTGTTGATACTTTATTTAACTTAAACAGTTAAAAATTTTAATAGTTATTAAGTACGGAGTCCGATCTATGGGTAAAATTAATAATTATAAATAAATATTACTTACATCAATTTATTGTTACTAACTTACTGATCGCGGTTATACTCATAAGATTTTTTAAACAAAATTTTTTGGTCGTTTTGATCAAATCGTAAGTAAACAAATAGACGAATAGTGCTACACTCCTAGTATCGGATTGGTAACACATAATTAGTTGTGAAGATATATGCTGAAGAAAAACATATTTCCAGCAGTTATCGACTATCCAGAGATGCCCTAGACTAGAGTTTTTAATATCTCTGTCTCTACTCTAAGGAATTCTAGGTTTGTGAAAACTCAGAAGTACGGAGATAATCGTTTTATTTCATCGTCTTCTAATCTATAAAAAGTTTAAGATTGAATCACTATTCATAAATAAGCCTGATACTCTCAGATACTCTAGTATGAACTTAAAAACAATATTTAACAAAAGAAGTATGTAATATGTTGTATGTTGCTTGCCAGCGGATCATTTAATAGTAAAAGAAAAATAATTTGGAAAATCCAAAAGTGCACGCCTCACACGCTCATTGTGTTACGAATTGAAATTAATAATAATTGTCTAAAAGAGAAATCAATTGAATAAAATATTATTATTTTTTGTGTCGATTTTGCAAGATAAAATCGTTCTTATATGTTAAGGTAGGCACTAAATTATCGCTGAGCCTGCTTAGCTAACCTATCTCTTTCTCGTTCGCTTTGTCTAAAATCATCGTTTTGACGAACTTGAGACATTCGACATTTTTTTTGAGCAAGGTTTACATCATCCTTATTAGGAATTTGAGCAGAATAGATTCCACTATGTTTATTTCCAAGACAGCAGCTTTCAGGTTTATTCAGCTCAATCATAACATCATCTTTATAATTTTTCGAAAGACTCATAATTTTTACGACGTTCTCTTTTATAATCACGTTGTAATTGATCACGTTTTCTTGCAGAGTTTTTATTTTCTTTTGGCATTTTATATTATCGAAAATCTGTCGACACATCACGAAACATAGATACAATTTTAACTTCACTGCCAAAAATATCAATAATGTCGCTAGATGCAGCAGAAGTTATTTAAAAAATAAGTAGTTCATGAAAAAGAAGAGAGGAAAAAAAAAATAGACGGTGATAATTTTTATGAAAGAAACCTAGAAAATCTTTAGAATTTCGTTAATATCTTTAAAACAGTTAAGAGTTCAGTCATAATAAGAAAAAGAGTTCATCCTTAGAGTGACTGGAGTATTATTCAAAAGGAATAATTACAATTAATTGGCGTCTCTACATATATAGTGTTTTTATATAAATAATAATAAAAACCTCTTTTTATCATTTTAATAAAAATATTTTTTGATAGTTGTCAAAGAATTTGATTTTAAGCTCTTCTTGTTAATATTTTACATTTTGCTACTTGATTCATTTTTATATTATAACAAAATAACAATTCATTAATAAAAAGTCTGCGGAGTTAGCAAATATTTTATCATCCGCTCATCCATTCGCTAAACCGAGCTCATTTACTAAACTGGTGGTCATTCGCTAAGCTGGTAACCTCGAGCTTAAACGGCAACGCAGGCTTCGCAAGCATCACCGCAGACAGTTCCAACTCACCGAGAGCTATGCAGCATCTGGTTCCACTGGCCCGCCAACCGGCTATTGACCTTCGGTCTCGGAGGAGAATAATGTGGCGTGTTTTTGATAGTCGTCAAAGAATTTGATTTTAAATTCTTCTTGATAATTTGTTTTTCAATTTAGTAAGTAAAATTATGTACGTACCCGTAGCACGTTATCTTATAATTATATTTTATATTTTGCTACTTGAATATATTGTTTTTCTATTATCTTATAATTATATTTTGTATTTTGCTACTTTTTTATATTTTGCTACTTGAATATTGTTTTTCTATCATTATTATTCTTCAATAAAGAGTCAGCGAAGATACATAGATAACATCTTATTATTTATCCGCTCGTTCAATAGCTTATACATTTCGCTAAAATTGTTTATATTTTTCTAAAACGAGAAGACAACTAAAAGTGCACATACCAACGGACAGCTGTAGATATATTATTTGATTACATTTTTTTGTTATATACATTAAAGAGCTTAATCCACCACGCTGCTCCGATGCGGGTTGGCGGATGCCTTACTATACATAATACGATACCTTACCATACACTTTCAATATCATTGAAGTAATACAGTACCAAATTTCGAATTGATAGGACATATGGAAGGTAATTAGATTCCCTCATCAACTATTAAAGAGCTGATGATCTTCGAACGGCTGATCAGGTCATGGTTACCCTACCATATACTTTCAATATCATTAAAGTAACATGGTACCAAATTTCGAATCGATAGGACATAAGGAAGGTAGTCAGATCCCCTCATCAACTAGAAAAAAATACCACAGACAGTTACACAGGTACACAGACACGTTAAACTTATACCACCCCTCGTTTTGCGCCGGGGTTTAAAAAAGAAAAAATATTTATGAAAGAAACCCAGAAAATCTGTCGAATTTCGTTAATATCTTTAAAACGGTTAAGAGTTCAATCATAAAAAGATATACAGTTCATCCTTAGAGTGACTGAAGTATTATTCAAAAGAAATTATTACAATTAATTGTTTATATTTTTCTAAAACGTGAAGACAACAAAAGGGCACAGACCAACGGACAGCTGACATATCACTTTTTAATTACGTTTTTTTTGTTATAAATATTAAACAAAATGAAAAGAAAATACGCTGACTTTATAGATTAACATGTCTAGTTTCCGAAACAACCTTTTTTTTTTAAAATTCAGTGCCTAACTTAACGTAATAGAACGATTTTATCTTGGAAAATGGACACAGAGCCGTCTTTCGATAGTAAAGCACACCCACACGCTTAAGCGTGTGACGCGTGCAATAGAATACTATTTACAAAAGGTTATTTTCGCGAAAAAGTCAATTGTCAATCTATGAAATCAATTGACAATCTTACATAACCGTAGCATAAAAAAATTTGTTTAACAATATATTATTGTTAGACAAAGTAAAAGCTTATATTATGTTCGTATGTGAGAATTGCAACATGAAATAGCAAGTCTCTTAGCATTTACAATACAAATCCATAGCGCATTGTTTCCCATCAAATAATGAATCTGCGAGGCTTTCACAAGGTAATTGATAATAACAGAAAATGATCCATGACAGTAGCTCCCGGCGGCGGTATGGTACAACATTTTATTTAAAATGTTGCCTTATGCACGAGTAAAAAAACATTTATTAACGACATTCAACTTATCTTTTGATTTACTATAACAATTTAAGTTACAGCTATTTATTAACACTGCCATAATAATAATAAAAAATTGATTGAAAAAAAAACGGAAGCAGAGCCTTCTAACATTTCTTTGGGATACGCTTAGTAAAATGTATTCAAAATGTTTAAGAAATAAATAATAAAATTAAAAAGTTACATATTTTATTAAAATTAATTACGCAGCACTGTATATATTTCCCATAAACGTGTAGTAAAACCTTAAGACCTTTATAGTTATTTGATAAATCGAACGCTCATATATGGGAATTGTTACTAATCTGGCAACACAAACAGTCTCCGCGGCAGTCCTGAGGAAATTTATTTAAACACCAGTGTTTACGAGCTAATGATGGACAATGGGTATTCATTGCAGACAATCGACCGCATTTAATAAATAGTTAGTGCTATCTTGAAACTACGGCTTAGTAATCGTTTTAAATCTTCTTGTAGAGAGTGTGTATAGGAAATGACAACATCGCTGTAAAGCAAATTGTGCCAAAAAGCACTGAAATCAATCACTAATCGATGATGTTATGCATGTAACAATACAATTTATACACAGATAATTGTCGTAACAATACATGATGATTGAAAACATGATGGACACATGAGCAACGATCGCTATCTATATCTATGATAAAAACATAGACCGATAACTATACGTGTTGTCCGAGACACGATGGGGAGATCCACAACAGACACAATTTCACTACAGACTTTGACAATCAACAAAATAGTATAATATGCGTGTGTGTGAAAATACATGGTAGTGTGTGTAATGGTTTTTTTATTGATTTAGTATATTTTTATACGTAATTTAAAAAAAATTATTAGCGTTCTGCACTCCGTCTCTATATAAACTATAAGTGTACGAAATTTCATACTCCTCCGTTAAACGCAATTTCCGTAAAAGGGGTACAAAGTATTTGCTTATAGAATATATAAAAATTAAACCTGCTATAAAGAATAGCTGGGATTATTTCAGGTTTAAACGTACGTGAAAAGTTATTAAATTTTCAGAGAGAGTTACTTAAAGCGGTAAGAGGGTATATAAAGTACGAGTACAAGTCAGTGAACACGCAAAAAATATCTGTAGATTTGACTATATTGTTTGTTAACAAACTGATTTTGTTTCTTATCAAAAAAGTTTACCAATCACGCAATTTGTAACAAACCATCATAACCTTTACAAATATTGTCATCAGATTTCTAACGAATCCATTCTTATACAACAAAGTCACAGTTTGTTTCTTTCAACGCGCTAATCTCAGGATTTACCTAATTTTTTTTTCGTCACATATTATCTTTAAAAAAGTTACATACGCGACGACATAAATACATAATTGGAGTAAAGTAGATGTACATTTGTTGATAGTATGTCACGTTTTAACTGATTCAGGCGAAATCGCGTAAGGTCTAGTAAGCTGTAAAACCTAACAACACAGAGCACAACATCAACAGGTACTAATTAATAAACGTAGTTCGTGTTACTTACACGTTATTGTTATAAAATCCACACATAAAACACTAAAATACACTAAATGTAACGGTACACATCAGGTTATTAGCGTATTAGTGTTTAATCTCGTTGCATACTTTGTTCTTCTGTTGTTTAAGGGTAAGTAATTTACATTGAATAAATTTAACTTATGTATTAAATACTTCGTATGGTGATGTTTGCATGAGATGAAATTTTATTTTTATTTATAACTATTAAAAAAATTAAAATCATCAAAGTGTTTCGTGAATAGTTTCTATTAACTGTTATTTTGATACAAAAATGGCTGTCATGTTTCAGCATAAAAATTTATAAGCTAAAGATGTCACGTAACATGAAAAAACTAATAATTAAGGTTTTCGTATATACAGAGAGCTATACTCGTATCACCCCACTTAATAAGTTTAAAAACTTTCCTAAGATAGCTACGAAAAATAATTACTAATTTCTATTCTTATTAACCTATTCTTTTTCCCAAAATTACTAAGCTCGAAACTGACTGCGAGTTGTGAAAGTGGTTCCTTTTAGAAGAACAATGAAAGAGTGTATAACTCTCCTGGGAGTTGGCCAAATCCTAAATACCCTCAACACTTTTACTTAGACGAGACTTATTATGTTTGTCATTTTGAAGCTCCCAAAATTCAACGGCTTTGCAGACACCATGGTCACGGATGACTTGCTCTATGCTATGTTGTTGTGATGTGTTGAATAACAAAAACGTGATTCTGTGTAAGGATTTTTTTCATCTTGATTGAAAAAATTAATTAGTAAAGTGACCAAGTAATTTTTTTCGGTAATAGCTGTAAAATAATAAAGACTGTTGCAAATTTAAGCCGTTTAACTTATTTTGATTTAGTTTTTAAATGCTAATATTGATTGTTTAGAGTTCTGTTATTATTATTTTTTGGATTTAATAATTTTAATTAGTGCTGACACACCATGGTTCATTTCGCCAATGTTACGTGGATTCCAGAAGACTTGAGAGTTGATATATTTTTATACACAATACCTATAGATAAGTTAGTAATGGAGTACTCGTAGCTACGTTTAATTTGGCAGATACGAAATAATAAAATATCCTTTTTTGCTGCAGTAGGTACGTACTTATCCCCAACTTTTTAAACTTCTTTATTGTTTTACACATTCATGGAGCTTTTTGGCAAGGACAAAACTGTAATAAAAATGTTTTGCACTAAATCTCAATCGGTTTCTTGTCCCAACTTTCTATATTATCTAGCATTTAGATTTTTTACAGAAACTCTGTTAGAAAAAAATGTTTGCTGAAGGTCTAACTATAACTTGGGTAACTTGGGTGTCTTTAAATCAAGAGTAAATAGGCATCTTCTAGGCAAGCGCGCACCATCTTAGGCTACATCTTCACTCAGGTGAGATCGCAGTCAAGCGCTAGTCTATATATTTTAAAAAAAGATACCTAACTGCAGTTAAAAAAAATGTGTTGTCCTCATTTAATGATTTGATTCATTTAATGAATCAAATATTAATTAATTAAAATAATAAAAACCTAAAATCAAAACACAAATTGACGTTTGCTATTCGTACCGGTAACGTAAATGCTGACAATTTTTTCATAAAACCGGCCTTATAGCGTTTTTTAAAAAGTAAATTCGAAAAATATATTCTACGCCTTAACAGCTGACGCTATTAATATTATCATTTATGATAACCGACGGATTTTACAGTGTAATAAATGTTGTTCAATGACCACCAATGGTTTATAGCCCCAACTTGTTCTATAGAAATTTAGTCAAGTATAATGGACGTGCTAAGTAACTGGCAAGGCTAACTCTCTCCCGCGATTGCGCCTTTCAATGAATTGAGGTATTTCGTCGAAAATATATTTACTAATACGTATAAGCACAAATAGAGATATTTAAATGCTAACAAATAGAGATTTCTTCGCGATTATTAACTCCTTTTTCACTTTTACTGGCTTCAACAAAGTCTTCAGAAATGACAATACGGATAATCATCCCTACCTCATTCTTTTGATTGCAACGAAATAATAACATTTAAAATATATATAGTTCATAATGGCTGCGGTGCAGTGAACTGAGAGCCGGAAACCTCTGCTCCTAATTAATTAGGGTTTTGCCCATAGTCACCATGCTGGGCAGGCGGGTTGGTGACCACAGGGCTGGCTTTATCGCACCGAACACGCTGCTGCCCGTCTTCGGTATGTGTATTTATAAAGCCAGCTGTAGAATGGTTATCCGGCCATCCCTTTCCTTTCCTCGGTGGTAAGTGGAACTTTGTTATAACTTAGTCGACTCTTACGACACCCACGGGAAGAGAGGGGGTGGCTAAATTTTGGACTGCCGTAGCCACAAAGCACATTAAAATCAATTACATTTGTACATAATACCTACTGCATTAGGCTCCAAGATTTAATATGTTTACTGATAAACTTTATAGAAAACATAATTAAAAAAAATCGTTATAATTGATAAAACAAAAATCAAAATTTAAAATTTAAAAATCCGAATCAATCGAATACAGCAAATAAAACCAATTTCAGAACGGAAGAGCCCTCGAGTTGAGAGGCGCGTGGCAGATCAAAGAACGGTCATTACCATACCTCCCTGACCGCGCATAAACAGACGTATGTAACAAAGCAAATCATAACTTAAGTATTCTTCCGCTGTTTCATAATATAATATAATCTATACATGTAATAAATTTATCTTAATAAAACCTTACGTGATCATTATATTTTAACTGACTTCAAAAAAGGAGGAGATTGTCAATTCGACTGTACCTATTTGTGTTTTTACTGGGTATATCGATTTTATGCTTTTTTTATCGAAAATTGGTGCTTTTTCTTTTGAGTTCTGATGAGTATATTATATTATATATATATATATATATATATATATATATATATATATATATATATATATATATATATATATATATATATACTTTTTGAGTTATCTCTAATGATGCGTATTTATTGATTATTTTTTCGACTACCCAGGTACTAGGGAATGCAATCTCGTTCTCGCGAGATCTCGTTTTTGCGAGATCTCGGCCTTTTTTAGCGAGATTGAATCTCGGACGAAAAAAAGGACGAGATCTCGCAAAAACGAGATCTCGCAAATAATTCGTAATAATGGCTTGTGCCGCGTTGGCGCAGCGGTCACAGCACTGGTTTGTGTATGGCTGTTGCGCGCACGGTTGCAGGTTCGATCCCCGCACACGACAACATTTGTATTAGCCATGCAGATGTTTGCCGTGGTCTGGGTGTTTGTGCAGTCCTTGTGGGTCTCCCCACCGTGCCTCCTGCCGTCGGTACCGGTTGTTATCATGTACACCTGATAGTGATCGTTACTCATAGTACTTAGTAGGAATATATCCGCCAAGCCGCATTGGAGCAGCGTGGTGGATTAAGCTCTGATCCTTCTCCTACATGGGGAAAGAGGCCTATGCCCAACAGTGGAATATTACAGGCTGAAACGATAATGGCTTGTGATTTGAACTGAAGAAATCTTTCATTTGATTGCTATATTTGTAATATCTTATGTATCTACTGGGTAGATATAGTTTTATTTAATTGATAATAATATCTCAGTTTAATTAATAAGTCAACTGAACTTAGTTACCTAATAATATTCATTTTTTTTTTACTTCTCGTTCTTTTGTTAGTTTTATAAGAGTTGTTTTATTGCTAAAAGATTTTTGTTTGATATTAGAAAAGACGACTTGTTGTTTCTTTCATTTTTTATTTGATAGATACGTAGGTACGTTAAAGTTTATTACTTAGAAGTTTTTAAAAAAAATTATAGACAGATACGTCAAACAATGTTTGTTGAATAAGTCTATTAAAAAAATTTTTGATTAAATTTTTATTTAATAATACTTATAATTTTTTAACCGACTTCCAAAAAAAGAGGAGGTTCTCAATTCGATTGTATTTTTTTAAATGTATGTTAGCTCAAAACTTTTGACTGGGTGGACCGATTTCGATTAATTACCTGAAAGGTGTTGCGTGTCATGTGGTCCCATTTAAATTTATACTTTTAAAGTTATATATAATAGGTAATACGTATTTACTTGACTACTTTTTCGTCGACCTACTGTGTATTAAACTGCATAACTTTTCACTGGGTTTATCGATTTTGATGATTTTTACTTTAATCGAAAGCTAATAGTTTACTTGACAATTTTTTCGTCTTATTAGGTTGTATTTCTTGTCGATGTAATTAGAGTTGGTTTTTTTTTTAAAAATTAAATTCTATAATTAATTAATTATTATAATTATTTCCTAAGTTATTATTTATTTAGTTATATTACAATTATTTCCTAAGTTATTTAAATATTGTGATTATTTGCAAAAAAAAACTGGCCTAGTGCGAGTCGGACTCGCGCACCGAGGGTTTCGTACCAACAAAATTATTTCCGTACCAAGAAA
Organism: Melitaea athalia; assembly: GCA_905220545.2. NCBI lineage: Eukaryota > Metazoa > Arthropoda > Insecta > Lepidoptera > Nymphalidae > Melitaea > Melitaea athalia. Next base: position 5,986,736 of record HG992179.1, read on the forward strand.
TTTATTAAAAATAATTTTTTTACATGGTGTAACTAAAAATTGATGCTTTTCGCAATTTTTCCTTTATTTGTGCTATAAGACATTGCTTCGTACCAAATTTCAAGATTCTGAGTTCACGGTAAGTACTCTGTAGGTTTTAATTCCCTTGTGAGTGTCGAAAATTTGCAGCATAAACGGCTGTATCTTTTGATTGCGTTGGCTTAGAAGTTTGATTTTTTCACAGTTCCAAGGAACATGTCGTGACAGACAGACGGACAACAACAAAGTGATCCTATAAGGGTTCCGTTTTTTCCTTTTGAAGTACGGAACCCTAAAAAAACACACAAAACTGCCAATCTCTCAACAATCAATTGATATTTATAAACTCGCGAGATCTCGCTTGAGCCCCAATCTCGCGAGATTTGCATTCCCTACCAGGTACGTTATGTAATATTAGGTAGGTAGGTACTTGTCTATGTAAATTTAAGTTTTTTTTTTCGTTTGCGAGCAAACGCAATTATAAAACTAGTGCGTTTTCGAGTATTCATCCTCGCTAATACTATTTTTTTATTTGAATTTTTTCGGAAGGCGAAAGTCGTCCTCAATTACTTTAAAGTAAAAAATTAACGTACAACTGTAAAATTGTCATCGAAATCTATTCTGACATTTTTTCTTTTATTACAGACAAATTTCAAAGGAAGACCCTTCTTTAATGTTACTTTCATTGTTAGAACGGTTCATGAGTTAGAAAAAGTATAGGTAATTAAAAAACACTCTACAAGATGTACAAAGCAGCAGTGATTGTATCACATCAATGCAAGTAGAGTTGCAAATCAAGTATTAGAATATTAGTATTCAAGTCAAGTATAACAATTTATATGCCTTTTAATGTTAATAACAATAAACAACTTGCAATTTAATATTTTTTGGAATGTTATATACCTAGCATACTATTAACTTCGACGTTTGTCTCGGTGCGCCAAAGGCACATTTTAAAAACTGTTTCTATAATATGAATTTTTTATGTCATTACCATATTATCATAAATGCTATACATATATAATAGGTACCTACTAGTTAAATTGTGTCATTTCAGCAAAAGTTTTATTTATTAAAATAACATTCCTTTATAAGTAAAATTATTTAACTTAAATAGGAACTATTTAATAAATATGATAGTTTATTGAGTACAATATTATTTGTATTAAATTACTAGCGACCCGCTCCGGCTTCACACGGCTGCAATGCTGATACTAAATGTAAAATATAAAATAAATACCTATTTGCAATCTAAGCGCAAAAAATGTGTTTATTTACGACATCACATTAGAAAACTTTAAAACTATCAGTCTTCCTCTACTATATTATGCATGTACCTATTATACATATAAACCTTCCTCTGGAATCACTCTATTTACTAAAGAAAACCGCATCAAAATCCATTGCGTAGTTTTAAAGATCTAAACATATAGGGTAAAACCCGGATAGTTGCCGCGGGGGGATACTTGCCCCGGTTCTTAATACACTATGTTAGGAATATGAGTTGTGTTCACGCTTTACTACAATAAGTAGTGACCTTCCTCAGGCCTCAGTGCCACGTAAGCCATCGGAATATGTGCACTTATTTCGTCCGTGTGAGCAAAAATCTTCCGCGTCGAAACTTTGACGGGCGTTATAATTATATTGGTAAGTAATTTCTGTTGTATATTTTTTTTACTGATCGTAGTTTTAGTCAACTTTTTGTTTCTTTGCATGCATTAGAGTTTAAACTACATTGTTTATTATGCTTTATTGCTAAATGTTTTTTATTTATTTTCTAAATTAAAGGGGCAAGTATCCGCATCAAAAAGGATAGTTGCCCTACTTAATTTTGCGGATAGTTGCCCCTTAAGTAAGTAAAAAAAATTGAACAAGCAAAGACTTATTTTACTTTTTTGTTGTTTTTACGAATTTAATATAACTTGCTTATTGTAAATAAAATAAATATCTTATTAACTGTTTTATATATTTATTCTAGATGAGCAAAATAACTCGCAAATATAAGCGAAAAGCAGGCGTGGTGCCACGCAACATCAACTGGACAAAAGATAGCTTAGTACTTGCCCTGGAAGAATGAAGACAAAAAAAAGTATCAATGAAATTTTTCGATCATACGGAATATCCTCTTGAACCTTAAAAAGACGCTACGAAAAGAATAACCAGCAACTGCTAGCTCAAGGCATATTTTTGATATAAAGATATAATTGTATTTATACCAAGCAGTATAAATACAAAATTCTATCTACATACCTACCTTCTTATTTGACGTAATTCTATTTTCGTCACTTCTAAGCCACAATGGCTAAAAAGCTTTCATGAAAGAAAGCCTGAAATAGCTTTGAGACAAGCTGAGGTTTTATCAATTAAAAGAGCGAACAAGTACCAGATATTTGTAATGTACCGGAATCTGAGTCTAATCAGGGTCTACATCATCAAAACGAACTGCTTTCCTCAGGGTTTCAAGATCCAAGTAATACTAATAATCTGGAAATTATCTTACATGAGTCTGAGCAGAATAGCGTGAACCAAAATCACACGCCACCGAGGCCGCAATGTTAATACCAAAGTTGATTTAAAAAAAAATAAACTTAAAACCGAATAAAATCATATAAACAATTTCGATTCGGTGATTACATCGTTCCATAGCTTAATGGCTAGAGCACTGATACGGTATGTCGGGGGTGCGGGTTCGAATCCAGCTGGATCGAAATTTTGATATTATCATAAAAAAACATTTTAGAATTTCCTCATGTGTGGGAAACACAAAAATAAAAATACATAATACGAATTAATTTTAAGGACTGTTAAATAAATAATAAAGATTACTTTAATGGCTATAAATGTATTTCTTTCCAAAATAAAAATCATACCGAGGCTACTATCCCAGTACGAGGCAAGTATCCCCCGAAGCATTTTCCACGCTAGGCTACTATCCGCCATAGTAGGCAACTATCCCTTTTTTGAGAGGTGAAATAAAACAGTATTTATTCAAAACCATTGTTAATTATCTATACAAAAATGGGCTATTATAGAAGATAAAAGACCTATGTTTTGAGATACATGCTGAATAATTTTCAGCAAGTTCATACTTTTCTTAAATAAAGCTTTTTCGAAAAGTGGGGCAACTATCCGGGTTTTACCCTATACAGACAGACAGACAGCGGGAAGAGACTTTGTTTTATAATATGTAGTGATATATTATATTAATATGGCTATCTTTTATTTGTTTTTACTTTTGTCACTGCGAATTACTTATCTAATTCTTTGAAACGTTATTATTGTTTAATGAATAAATAAATAAATTGTTATAATTGTTTAATTTAAAGAAATATAGTAATAAAATAAAGAATTATAGATGCAGCTAGTCCTAGTTAAAAGTAAAAAAATCTAATATTTTGTGGTAATTATGACGCTACTTAGTTTAATGTTTTTGGTTAATACGACAACATGTAATTTGCATATTAATCAATGCGCACGCGACTATGTCACCCTAATGAAGGGTCCTGCCCTTCGCCGGTCACTTTCAATAGACATCGCTACCCTCTCAATCATTCAACGATTTATCTTCAACTGAACAGGGTATTTGTCAACCATGTCGCTTAGAATGATCATTTTTAATAATACTTTTTAATAATATATTATCTACTTCTGTAGGTCCAACAACGAGTACATACTTACTTTAGGGTCAAGCTTAATTTACAAAGCCTTACTAATAATTGGGTATAAAAATTATAAATGAAATAATTAATACTAAATTGGAAAACTAACAATAATAACTATGCAATATTACTTGTTATTATTTAAAATTTTAATATAAGGAAATGCAAACGATTGTATTAAACAGTTATCAAGATCGCGTCACAAACAGTTCAACTGATACAATCGAATTTATTTCGTACTAAACAATCTAAAATCTAAAAACCAATAACAACGGGATATCGTATCCCATGGTCGGGAATAAAGCGCGTGGGGCGGCATTTTATATAGGCAGGGTTTGAGTCCAACTTGCCACTGTCAAACGAGACTTCTCTGTGAACACACGGCCGCCTAATACCCATCAGTGTAACAGTTTTTGCCGAAATATCGAGTAATAATTGCGTAAACAAGGATAATGAGAGTAGGTGGAGTCGGTAGGCGTCCGCACGCCCCTCTAACTTTTTTCTCGACGTCTGGGCGGCGCGAAGAACACGCCTCGGGTCCCACGCGCTCGAACGCGTCCGAGAAACACGCTCTATAGGCAAGCCGACGGAACCGCGCCGACGGCCAGCCACCGACGTAAACAAACGTTTTATACGTTCATGCGAAAAAGTGGTGAAACGAATCGAATACCTAAACCTCTGGTGGGACGTTGACAGCTCGTATCGAACCATTCGTCTAATTAGCGTCGCTCCTAACGACCGCAATCGGACGAGTTATAGCCGTATTAATTGACTATCGATAGCTAATGGAGGAGTAAACGATTTTAACGACTATGCGAAAATTTTGAACGATGCGTTCGAATCGGTTTTGAAATATTCGAATGGAATCGAGTGACGGATTTACATTTTGTGCTACGTTACGAATCCAGTTTTGAAAGCATATTTTCGCGGGAGTTTTTGAGTGATCGTCGTAAACGATGAACCCAAACATAGAGGATGTAGTGCTGCCAACATGAAAAGCCTGAAAGTAGCCTTCGATGAAAAACACAGGATGCCCAACACGCATACATCAGCTATATATTTTATGCTGATATTATTTATAAAAATGGCGAGGTAAGTAAAATGACCATAAAATAATAGGTTAATGTAAATTCAAAACAATAACATTACTAGTTTCTCATACATACATACATATATATACATTTCAAAACAATAGATAAAGAAAATTTTACTTATAGGTACTCGTACATTTTTTGCTTGTATCACCCGCTATCCACTTATAAGTCTAATTATGAAACAAATTACTGTTCAAATTTATGCTTTTAATTCCAGTAGTTTTCGCTGTTGAATGATAAATCAACCAGTCACTATTTACATATGTAGAAAAAATAATTTAATTTCTTAAATTGAAACAATATTCGTTCTTAAGTCAACTAAATATAAGGCTTATATTCGGGTAGGCGAGTTAATCTTATACGTAAATGACAATAAGCTTCAGACAAATAGGGGCGTCGCAATGAATACGATACTAAAACACCACGACACTAATCATGCAAAACAAGCCTAAGTAGGCAACAGCCGACTAATGAATAATGATAGTGTAATGATAATACATGGTAATAAATGCAAATTTAAAAGGTGACAATCATTTGTCGGGCCACCCAATAGCTCGGAGATTTACTGAGTATGTAAATGCGTCTCGATATGCCACTGCACGTGGTCGCATAATCGGCGCGGCCTGTTTGCCGGGTGATTGATATTCACTCTATGGATTTACTGCTAGCTAGGTGATCTACGACTTAAATAAATTTTTATAGCATTGAATAAAATTCAGGTTTTATCTCAGTAATTGTAAAAAAAAAAAACTATCTACTACTACTACTTATGTAGGTTTTGATAATCTTAAATACTTAATTTATAATATTAAACATAGTATGGAATGGTACTTTGTATATGCGTCGCCAAGTTTATAGCTGTTTTTTTTTGTTATTCTATTATAAAAATGTATTTATAGTATTATGTAGGTATAATTTAAAAATAATATGTTCTGACTAACTGATTCACTGATGATTCATCATCATCGAACCTAAATTACGGTAGTTACTGTAGATATAGGTACATATAAATTCAATGTACAAATTTTCATGAACTTATTAGGTACCCAAGGGGGTGAAACAGCTTATGATAATACGTATAAAAGTAAGAAACTTTTTTAGCACTCTGATTTATTTAACCAAAATATTACAAACTAGCTTCTGCGCGCGACTTCGTCCTCGTGGAATAGAACCAATTCTGTCATACATGATTTGTGCGAAACTTTAACCGTTTACGCAGCGGAAGCTCTCAAAAGGAAAAAAACCCGATTTTGTAACATTCTTCTATTATGCTACGCTCCTGTTGGTCTTAGCGTGATTATATATCTCGATAAATGGGCTATCTAACACTGAAAGAATTTTTCAAATCGGACCAGTAGATCCTGAGATTAGCGCGTTCAAACAAACAAACAAACAAACAAACAAACAAACAAACAAACAAACAATCAAACAAACAAACTCTTCAGCTTTATTATATTAGTATAGATAAATAATTTAACACATGATTCGATGTTTTATCCTCCCAGATTCGATCAACTCGTATAAAATATCATATTAGCTTAAAACTATAAGATATGAGGCAGCACTGATTAATAATTATTATATATTTTGAAAAAATAAATATTACTGTGCTAAATTACGAATAAAATTTAAAAAAAAACTATTAGCAAAGAGTATATAACCACTACGTTTCTATTAGAATAATTGTCATTACAAACGGCTGTCATTTTAACGAAAGCAGTAACAGAGATTTCACTTCTTCTTCTTCTCTGTTAGTTAATTAATATTTATAAAAGTTAGTTAATATTTATAAAATTTAATAGTAATATTGTCCTACAAATTGCGTGGTACGTTATCCCGGTCCTACGCTCACTGCTGCTCTATCCCCTGCTAACTCTATTACCTACCACAATCGAGAGTTTTCGAAGAGGAACTTTTTGTTCGTCTCATCAAAATGAAGCTACTCCCGGAAAATTAGCTTGATAGTAATCAAGTGAAAAAAATGTACTAGGGATCCCGGACTACCACATCTAAATATATGTATAGATACAGCAACAAAAGTGCAAGGATTAATCGCGGACCTTAAACTGACAGGTATGTTACCTTACCTATAGGATGCTCGCTACAAAAACCTTTATCTCCTATAATTTATTAAGTCATTGATACAGAAACTCTTTTATCAACAACTAATTGCCTATATTGGTAACACTTTTAAGGGATATACAAATTGTATGTGCCATAGAGTAGATAATAAACCGAGCAAATAGGTATAAAGCAAGAGTACACATTGTTGGTACACGGAATTTCAATCAGACCGTGGAACTCGATAATCGTAAGAGCGTAACTTTTTGAAACATTATACGACTGTACGTCTTAATATCAGAGCTTTAAGGTTCTATTTCCTTGTGAAATATTTCGGTGAAGTCTTTATGCATCCTCGGGTTAGAGAAGAGAAAAGTATTTGCAGAATTGTCGGCACGCAGAGAGAAGCAACGCAAGTAGCTGTAATTTGTATTGAAATAACCTTTCTGAATGAGTATCGTAGCATTTCATCAGCCCGGCTCCGACATCAGATTTATTATTTTTTTACTGGCGTGGTCTTAAAGCACGAAATTATTGTTTTTATCTCGTCGGTAGGAATTTTCGAAGCAATTATATTAAGCTCAGCTCGGAGTTTTAATTGGATCACTGAGTTTAACGACTTGTTGGAAAAAGCTGTTAGTTGCATCGGTTAATTCTCCCCAGCGCGACAAAGTTGCGTGGAAAAACTAACTTACGACGACGTACAAGTATCGCTGCAATCACGAAAACAACACTTCACGCCAATTACAGAAATAAAGCAAATGGTGCAGCTACCTATAAAACACCTCCCTTATTTCGACTTATAACTCTTTGATATAAAACATGAAATGTCTTGAATAACTAATATTTTCAGTCACTCGTAAAATATTAAGTACTATCGACCTCTGTCCGTCCATATTTTTTTACACGATAAGTAATCACCATCATATCATATTATACTTAAACCTTCTCCGAAACACAATGCATCTTATGGTATAAATATCATTCCGATCGGTTTAGTAGTTTTTGCAGTATAAGCGAACAAAAAAACCGGTTCTCCATTTATATCTATACTAATATATAAAGCTGAAGAGTTTGTTTGTTTGTTTGTTTGTTTGAACGCGGTAATCTCTGGAACTACTGGGCCGATGTGAAAAATTCTTTCAGTGTTAGATAGCCCATTTATCGAGGAAGGCTATAGGCTATGTGTCATCACGCTAAGACCAATAGGAGCAGAGTCCACGCCGACGAAGTCGCGCGAAGAAGCTAGTTAGTATATATAGATTGGAAAAGTAACAAAAATGTAATAAATAATATTTTAACTGTTATATTTCAATGAATACGTGGTAATCATCATTTCTTAATAGGTAATATATTTGCTTTTGTATTAGTTAGCGTTTGGGTTTTCCTGTAGTGATAAAATTAAAAAACAAGGTAGTAAAAGTATACTAAAAATAATTAATAATAAAAAAAATTAAATGTCGCTTCTGTCAATGTGATAAATATTAATTTTGAGATACAGTGAAACTGAAGAGAGAACCCTTCAACGCCCATTTCTGACATCCACACTTACCGATAATGTAATCAATATAAACTTTAAATACAGTTACATTTCAACACTTAAGGTCATTAACGCGAACTCACACTGGTACACAGAACACTTGAAAGTCGAGGTGTTAAATTTTAATAAAAATAAAACCATCGCAATGCAAAAATGATACGACAATGATAATAATGACGGCGGGTGCGTATCATTAAGATCATTAAACGTCGGTTATTCGTCTTCCCAACCCTTTAATGAAACCGGCATTCTCTGAGCGTGGGAAGGAGGCAAGATAAGTTACACTGTTATGTAAAGACGGAAAACGCTGTTTGACTTTTGTTACTAACACTTTAGTGTTCCGTATGTCGATGATATTTATATCGAATGCGTTTGTTTCTTTTTTACATTGTTTAAAAAAATCCGGAAACTATTTTGTTAGAGTAAGTGGGTATGGCCAAATGACTATGGGCAAAACACGAGAGTTCACGCCATTTTTGGCACGAACTTGGGGAGGCATACGTCCAGCAATGGACTGCGATAGGCTGAAGTGGGTATAATATATATTGTACATGAAAATATCTTAGACACGCTATACGCTTATGAAGATTAGTTCATTCGAATCAGCAGTATTTCCTTAAAAACAAGGACGCCCCGAAGCAATTACTGCACAAATTGCATCTAAAGTTCATCAGTAATAATACATGTGATACCTAGTACTATAGAAGTGTCGATTGATCTATAGAAATCGACCAGGATTTCAGTTTAGTCGAACGGTGTCTACCCAAAGCGTGTAACTGGTGGATGTTAGAGTCCGGCTGTGTACTGTCGGTTTTTATGCGTGCAGAATAGGGCACTCACCTGTTTTATAATTTCACTTACGATGAATTACAATAATACTTTCAATAGTGCTGTAGTTTCTGTTTCAGTCCTTGGATTCGAAGTAGGTATTGTTTAAAGTCAACAAAATCTTGCGAATGCTTAAAACCGACATATAGAGAAGACAAAATAGAAAATATTAGAGATTATAAAAGAATTACAGTTTTGGGATAGGCGGAAAATCAATTAAAGTTCTTATAATAGGCATATTATGAATTATACTTATTGTTATTTATGCATAATGTGAAGGTCTATCTACTAGCGATTTTAAGCTTAAAGATGCTATTAGCAATATTATTTCTTAAAAATACTTTTTTACCCTTTTCTTTCAATTTTCATACAAACAATTTTAACTGAACCTACATACACTATATCTATAAAATAAAACTGCAGAACCACATAGAGACTACATGTTCTATCCTGACCATTTTAAAGTACAATTAACTGATAACAGATGAAGCATTTTCTTGGAAGTTAAATAGACGTACACACCTAAAACAATACAAAATATAACATATAAAGCCTTTTTAAGCGGAATATGAAGAGAAACAAATGTTCAACAATCTCTACACGACAATCAAGCTTTCTTCTACCTTGTGTTTGTTGTGTCAACTTATAAACATTATAAGCGAGGAGAGATTGTTGTGACATGTAGTTTTTATAATTTAGTTACAGATGTTCTTGTATTTATTGAGTATTTTTAACAGACTTCATAAAAAGGAGGAGTTTTTCAATTCGACTCTATTTTTTTATTTATGTTACTTCACAACTTTTCAACTGGGTGTAATGATTTCACTTCACCGAGTTATCCCCAATAATGTTTATTTAATTGACTATTTTTTCGAATACCTACGTTGTATAACTTGTCGATGTAAATAGTAGTTGTTTTTTTTTTCAACTACAAGGAAACGGAAATATTGTTCGTGAAAATAAAGTAAGAGAAAAACAGACAGAAAATATTTAAAAATAATTTTTGTCTTCTATTGTATTCTTATTATTATTTATATATAAAATAAAATATTATATAATATTAACCTATGTAAAAAAAATAGAGAAAAGATATACAACTTAATCTTCGTCTGTCTAACCGCAACCTTGCAATAGAGCAGCGTAGCAGATGAAGCTCCAACTATTACGATTATTATATACGGAGAGAACACATTTGCCTAACATTGGGACAAATACTAGCTACTTTGATTAAGTTTAATCCATAAAATTATCAGCCCATTAATTTTTGGAAATCTACATTTGAAAAAAAATTGTGCAATGTAGAGACGTTAGTTTTTTTTTGGGTTAATACATTATTTAGTACATAATGTATTTAGTTAATTTCAATTTAGGTTGAAATTAAAAAAAAATAATTTGTCAAATATTAAATACTAGCCGACCTGTGCCCACTTCGCCGAGTGTTAATTATTTTTGTGATGCAAAGATATAGTACAATTTTTATCTCGCTCGCATTTTCCACATTTTTTTACATATACAATTATTTTTCACTGAATTTTTTATTCAATAACAATAAAATATAGCCCATGTCACTGCTGAATAGTGTACCTTTCTGATAGTGAAAGAATTTTCATGATCGGATCAGTATTTGCGAAGATTACCCCCTACAAACAAACAAAGTTAGATACTTTACCTTTTTATAATATTAGTATCAAATAACTATGATGGGCAATAATATAGTACCTGTACCCGTAGTATTATTATTATTATTATTTTTTGTGATAAGTACACTAGATGAGTGGACTAATTTCTCGCAATTTGATCATTATTATTATTGGTTGACTCTTGTAGTCATAACCACTCTGGTGTAGTGATGCGAGTAGTCGCTTAACACACCAATGATTTGCGGTTTGTATTAGTACAAATATTTATTCCCGGTTTGGATGGCTATCCTTGTGGGTCTCCCCACCGAGCCTCGGAGAGCACATTAAGCTGTTGGTCCCGGTTGTTATCATAAATACCTGATTCTTATCTCCTTATCCAGAGCTCCTGGGGGGGGGATTGGGGATAGGGTCGGCAACGCGCTTGCGATGCTTCTGGTGTTGCAGGCGTCTATAGGCTACGGTCTTACCATCAGGTGAGCCGTACGCTTGTTTGCCGACCTATTAACATAAAAAAAAAGCGAAGGTGCATTTAGACTAATACTAACTCATAGTCGGGAACATATTCGCCAACCCGCAGTGGATCTGCGTGATGGATTAAGCTCCAATCCTTCTCCTATATGGAAAAAGAGGCCTGTGCCCAACAGTGGGATGTTACACGCTGAATGCATGCATGCTTACAGTTACTGGTCTACTCTTAATTTGTAGTGTTGTTTGTTATCTGCAAACCAATTTTTTACCTTCTTAAATAAATAGGTTATTCAATGCAATGTCAAATTTTTTCGTTAATGCGGTTAAAACTATGGAGATGAGCTAGTTTTTAATGAACGTATACACACTTTTAGTGGGTACTATGGTTTATTGAAAGCTTGGATCGTTATATAACCTATGAATAAATTAAAAACCCTTAAGGCATTTATTTGACTTTTTTGGTAGAAAACTGTAACTTTTTGGATATGTTTTTGTAAGAAAAACAAATCAAATAAATAACACTTTTCATAAAATCTAACTGGTATATATAAACTCCACATTACATCTTTTGTTTTTTAAAACATTGTTAAGTTTTGTTACATTTTACTACTCTAGAAGAGAAGTGTCGGATCACGTAGTACGATGCCATCTGATCAACGCTTTACTGCCTTCAGCGCGAGGACGTGACAGGTAAAGTCACGATTTAACAATATATAATATGTTATATAGACCCCAAGTATATAGGCTATCACTAGGTAATCTTGAAAACTTAATAGTTAATTTTCATAGATGACGTGTTGGCGCAGTGTTAATAACTGGCTGATACGCTAGCGGTAGTGGGTTCGATCTCCGAGCATGAGAGTTTTCTATGGGCCATACATATGTTTGCGCTTGTGTATTGAGTGTCCGGGTTCGAAGCGTTACATAGTTTACTTATTATTTATCATTTTTTTGACAGGTGACGTTAAATAATGTCAGACGAAAAACATTTTTAAAACTGTTCTTTCGGTTATTTTAATCACTAGTTAATTGGTTATTTGTTGTTAAGAATAGCTATTAAGCTACGTATAACGTTAGATATTTTTATAAGTAGCATATCAATCAATAGAATACAAATAAATGAATTAACTTTTACATAAATCTTACAGAAGATAAGAATCAATTTTCATGTTTTTTATTCAACACAGTCAAACTACGAGTAAAAATTTCAACACTAATCAACAACGAAATTGATTTTAATCAACATGAACTATTTCAAAAATATTCACAGAGAAATCCCTCCGAATTTCAAACAAGCTTTACCATACGAAAATATTAATTAAAATCCCCTAAATAATTCCAACGTGAAATGCTTTAAAAATATTTGTTCGAACTCGGGAGCGAATACAAATTGTTTCATTATTAAAGTATTTTAGGCTCGTGTGATAGCATCTGTCCGAAATAAATTAATTATAATGACATTTATAAGCTTCCAATTAACGGTCATCACTGTAAATGTAAATATTAATGATATTAACAAGACATAATGTAAAATAATCAATAATATAACTTATAACATGATGTAAAAGTACAATTCTTAATATTTTTATTTTGTTACTATTAAATTTATTGTTAAGTTCAATTATGGAATAAGGTGTTTTTATAATTAATTTTTAGGCATTGTTTTTTTAACTGATTAATAATTTTTATGTATAGTAACATATCTTTCTCCTCAGCTCAAGAGACAGCGTTCTTGATCATCAACTCAAATTAAGCTCAAGTCTGACCTGTCGTCTTGTTGGTGGCTTAACCAGAGAGCAGAGAGCCATCTGCCACAATTCTGCTGATACATCTGCCATAGCATTTGAAGGTCTACAATTGGCAGTTAAGGAATGCCAGCACCAGTTTCGTTGGCACAGGTGGAACTGCTCGAGTCTTTTATCAAAAAGTGCCAATCCACATGCCAGTAGTATTATGAAAAGAGGTAAGAAATTATACAAATGCATTTTATAATTAAAAATCTTTAATTATTATTTTCCGAATTTTTTTAACCTTCAATGCAGTTAGCAAAATAATATTAATTTAATTTTGAGTGTATGTGTATTCTTATTTCTCGACAAAAATTATAAATTAAAACAGTACTTACAAGTGACTCAGAAAACTTGATTACGAATATTGTACTTGTACTGAAATTAACTAAATGTAAATGTTTCTGGAAGTCAACATTACTTTTCATAATCTGATCTTTTAACAATAAAAACTTCGAGAGGACGGTAAAATACTTATGAAATTATGTTCATTCAAAATGAGTCGCACTGACTTTGTAATCTACGTGTAGGTGGCACCAATCAACATTATATTAAAACCAGTCCCAAGTGTAATTCTAAACGAAAATTTTATTAAAATAAACGGAACTAAATATTCAAACCAATCGCGATCGGTTATTACAATCCGAATTTATTACGACGAAAAATTATACACGCATATTAAGACCCAATGAACGGAGGGTCCGACCGTATTATGTTCCTGCGGTATTTACTGATCGTCGTAAGTCTTTATGTCTATATCTCTTAGTGTGAAAAGGCTTTGTCGATCTTATTTTTTCCACAATCATCGCACACGTTGACGTGGAAATTTACGAGCATGGAGGATGGGAGATAACAAATAATAAGACAGGCCTTGGTGGCCAGGTGTGGCCGCTCCCGCGCCCGCGATTTCACGCTACGTGTGGGTCCAGCCGAGCCCGCCTCGCCGACTTTACCAATTAATATTTTAACTGGAATTGTCTGAACACAAACTAACTCGATTCTCTCGATACACGAACAGATGTAGAATCGTACACGTTTTGTTTTGACCTTTTGTACAACAATATCGAATTATCAACGTAAATCTTCTCATGTAACGTAAATTCCTATACAAATAATAAAACATTAATTCGACAAGGATTACCTTCAAACATGTTACCAGTTTTATTGTTTGACAGATCCAACACATTAATATTAGTAACACACCGTAACGACACCTTCCGGCCCTTCAACGACACGATTCCGTTTAAATTGAAAAATAGTGAAAAAATAGCGTAGCTAAACACTTAAACATCTTTCTTAACGTGCCTATTGTTAAAGTCCCGATTGAAACGTCTTCGGATGAACGAAACTAAAAAAAATATCGAAGAACAAATCAAGAGAGGCTTTTAAATAGGATAATGGCGATCAATGATCGACGAAGAAAGATAATAATGAATCCGGACCGTTGGATTTTTTCAGCCAATCGTGTGATGCGTCGATGAAAGAAGTGGACGTATGGCATTCTGGATAGATCGCAGGATTCGTTTCGCTTCCACAAGATCCTCCACACGTTGTTAGCGCTCTTGTTGTACGTGTTGCTAGCACAATGTGGACGATTTTATGACCTTTGTCGAGCTAATGAGATTATTGTTGGAAATCTTTTCGCTTCAAGCGTTAATAGTCGTAGATGGGAAGCGAGATTAGAGCACAAGTCTAATGTCGGTGATATGACATGAGAGAATAGCGCTCAGTACGAGTCAGGGTGGCGAGTTGGCGCGCATGCCTTGATTTAAATCTGACGGCGGCGCGAGCGCACGTGACCTGAATATGCAAGCCGGATGTGTCATAAAAAAGTGACATTTATTGGCATCTTATATCAACTACGTGTCAACAGGTGACGAAGCGACGACGACAAAATATGATTATGATGCCGCAAAAACGAGATGCATCGTTATAAAATGTCTTATCTGACAGCCTGTCGTGGGAATTCTGCTACAAAATTGACAGCTTCATTGTATAAACGTAATATATTAAAAAAAGTGTTCGAATTCTAACAGAAGATATTTTTAAAGTGAAAATTAGTAGGTATGAGATAATTAAATTTAAACATAAAAACAATTACATAGATATTAAGAAAGAGTGGCGCCCTAAAATAACAGTTTAAGAGCTTAAATAAGATGGGGACGTGTCGAAATGTCTGAACACTGACGGGTCCGACCTTCTAATGGCCATGATAACATCTCATTCGATGTAGACCCGAGTCATGCTCATCCAGATTCCTCTGAACTGTGAGAAACAACACAAAGGGTCCATAAAATTATGAATTTGTTAAAAGTACACCGATTTGGACGTGACATGGAGTACTTTTTTATGTGGCAACTTTGTTTCCAGTAAGACTATGAAGATCGCTTTTTATGGTTCATTTACTTGAGAATAAATGACACGGAGATGTGTGAAACTTCAATAAAAATATTTATCTTACTAATATTATAAATGAGAAAATTTATGGGCATGAATGAATGATGATTGATACTCTTTCAAGCAAAATTACTGAACTGATTGTAAAGGAACTTGGTACGTAAAGAGATCCAGTAAGTAGGCACTTTTTATTGCAAAATTCACATAGGATGTTGGTAGGTAAAACCGAGAGGCGCACCTAGACTATAATTTTCAAATATAAATTTTATCCCGATTCTCAAATCGTACAATCAATTCTTCATTCAGAGTTGATTCAACGAAAAAACAATTATTTAATTTAAATATGTAACACAAGGACTTGCAACCGTGGTTAAATATCGTTTCGGTGATTAGCGATTCGTAACACCCAGGTAACTCACAAGCCTTAATTGGTCCAAACCTTTTCTAAGCTTAAATTCTCATTAATGGACGTTTCTTCATAAAAATATTGATGTATAAAATCTAAATCGTTAAAAAAACTGTTATTATAATCGCGACTAATAAAAAATGTAACAATTTTTTGTAATACCTTAACGACTTTTCATATCACGAATTATACGAATTTTTATATCATATTTTAGATTACATAATTACTACTAATATTATAAAGAGGTAAAGTTTATAACTTTGTTTGTATATACGGGGTAATCTTCGCAAATACTGATTCGATCATGAAAATTCTTTCGCTAACAGAAAGCTACACTATTCAGGAGTGACAAGATAAAAGGAAAAAGATAAAAATATATAAAGATTTTAAATCAGCAGGATTTGAACCTGCGCCCTCTGACGTGCCGTGTCAACAATTCAATCTAATCAAGCATTATTATTTGCCTTAGAAATTAATTGGTGATTTTAAAACATTTATATTTATCTGATTTGCTGAAAATAGTGAGAGTGTATTGGAACATATCAAATTTCACGGTACCCTTCTTATGTGAAATGGATTATAACGCCCAACGAAGTGAGCACGGGTCGGCTAGTTACATATAAACTGACATCAACGTTAATCCTGTAGTTTTTAGTGACAGGCCTTTAACATGATCAATATTTTAGCATATAGTAAATAAGTTAATTGACAATCGTGATTTTGCGTGTGAACAATAAAATATTCAGGCTCCTGAAATGACTTTCCTAGATTACTCGATTTTAACCTAATTTTTTTTTATGTTACTACATCGACAGACAAGCGTACGGCTCACCTGATGGTAAGCGATTACCGTAGCTTATAGACGTCTGCAACACCGAAGCATCGCAAGCGCGTTGCCGACCCCATCCCCAGTTCCCCCCAGGAGCTTTGCTCTTAGTAAGCGGTATTTTAAAATGTTGAATATAAAAGTTCTATAAATGACTTTTTTCTGAGTAACTAAACTAATTTTTCCCTCTTTATTTTACTATTTTAAAGGCTTAAGGCATTTAACTTCAGGAAATTTAGTATTTCAAGCAGGTCAAATTTAAATTTACTTTTGTATTTAAAAGTCTAACACACAATACCCTGAATCCTTTTATGACTATTTTATGCAAGCTGAGCCAATAATACTTAATTAATTAAAAAGGTATTGGCATATTAGGCAGAGATATTGGAAATATGTCGTGGCAATATTTCAATAACCAGATGAAACGACGATAATGCTTACAATCAATACCACCACCTTCCGATTACTGTTTTAAAATTTACCTTCAACTAAATTTCATTAACTTTTATTTGTG
Source organism: Melitaea athalia (assembly GCA_905220545.2). NCBI lineage: Eukaryota > Metazoa > Arthropoda > Insecta > Lepidoptera > Nymphalidae > Melitaea > Melitaea athalia. The sequence goes on from HG992179.1 coordinate 6,003,974, forward strand.
GTCAAATTTGATAACAATTACACGTATTCTATACATTTATGTATGGTTCATTTTATCACTAAAACAAAGCCAACATCTTAAAGCTCCTACCTAACGATTTTACTATAGAACAGTCATTGCAAAACACAAACATGCAACCAGGGAGGTCTTAATAAACTGTTTTATTAAGTTGATAAGAATATAATTACCACATAAAGTGATTTTCTTTTCCGAGATAAGAAAGTAAATAGTTCATTCATTTTTGGCACCAGATTTATAGCCTATCAAGCTGAAAGCGAGAATCATCACGAAAAACTGTTTTAGAATAACAAAGTAGGGAATCGTAAATTACGGAGATGTTCGCAAGCGTGGGCGCGACGGCGGCGCAGCAGCGCGTCTTAAAAACCATGTTACACAACACGGAAAAAGACGACCACCGCGGAGGCTATCGGAAAAACCAATCAATATGCGCATCCCATTAAATAAATGTCCACATTCAACCGTTCATTTTTAAATAAAGAATCGAAGATGAAAATAAAACGTTCAATATGATAATTAAAATTTGTATTTACTTAGGAGCGATGTAAGATTTTTTTGCTGTCCGGCGCCGAGTTGCCGTACATGGCCAGCATGGTGATTTGCCAATTTAATCCGCGATTCGAGGAACCGAGGTGGCGCTGCGTTCGTGACGCGCTCTCCACTCACCTGTCCACTAGAAAAGCGTTACGTACTCGTTTTTGTTCCCGACCGTCCACCGTCGTCGAACGATATCTACAACTACAACACACCCAAATACGAGGGTCTACATGAAGTGTAACACCTAAACATTATGTTAAGCACGTTGTTTATCATTCGTTTGAAATTATACGAAAACGAAATTTCACTTGCAGAAATCGTGTCGTAAATCGACATCGGTTTTTCTTTCACAACTTTTATCGAAAATAATTACATGTCATGCATTATTGAAGCGAACGCAGGAAAAACGACAGAGCTACAAGTGTAAGGGAAGAATTTAAAATCTGTCACCCGTTCGAAATTCAGAGCATTCGATAAAAAAGGTTACGAATGAATAATGAAATTCATTAGAGGAGCTTAATGCGATCGAAGAATACTGGACCTTAAACATTAATGATAAATTGGAACGAGATAACAGTATTTAATAGCTTCATTGGAAATCAAATATTATTTGATTTAAATCATGTAGTCTCTGGTCAATATAACTACTTATTTAACGTAAAAAATATCAATTTTTATTAAGTGACATTAGTTCTAAAAGATTGCCAATCTACTAACAACCTATGACCTAGTGTTACAATGTTACTAATGATACTCGTATACAAGACAACTCACCAATACGACATAAATCGTATAAAAATACCAGCCAACCCAGTAGGTACTTAAGTATCAACTAAATTCTGATTATCTGAAACAACCAGTAATACCTACTAATGGTATACAGTAGGTATAAGGATACCCTCATCATATCATCCTCATATAATAAGGCTTACGGGTAGGTACTGCAACTTTTCAGGTACCTTTACTATCTACACTACCTCAATTTTCTAAATATGTTTTGGCTGAATCTACCTGAAATTTCCTTAGTAAAATCTAAAATATTTATTAGCTTCGATTCACGGTGGGGCAAGTCCCACCCCACCCCACCCCTTGCCCCACTATGGGCACACCCTTGTCATAAGGATATAGCTATCATCTAACTATATAAATGCTTTGCGTTGCGTCAGATTGTCAAAACCTCACTTCTGTAAAAAAATAAGTCACTACTAGCGCAGAGGTTCCGTTTGTCACTGTTGAATATAACAAATTACCACAAGCTCTAAGATAGTTTCGTTTCCTATTCTACGGCTGTAAACTTTAATGTTCTTACGTGCGTAAAGTAAGCAGCCTATTTGACCAAAGCATGATTGTTAAAGACAATCATATCGCATCTTGTCATTCTGTCGGCTATAAAAACTGTTGTTTGCAAAATCTAGATAGGCATTGACAAAACTGTTAGATGATCTTTATATGTACAAGTTATTTAAATTGTAGCTCAATTTCTTGTCTAATATTTTTTATATATATGTATATAACTAGGTTGGCAAACAAGCATACGGGTCACCTGATAGCAAGTGATTACCGTAACTTTAGATATTTTTTATATACTTATATAACTAGGTTAGCAAACAAGCATACGGCTCACCTGTTAGAAAGTGATTACCGTAGCTTACAGACACCTGCAAAACCAGAAGCATCGCAAGCGCATTCTCGACCCTATTCCAAATCCCCCCCCAGGAGCTCTTGTCACCTTACTCACCAACAGGAACACAACACTGCTTGAAAACAGTATTATTTAGTTGTGAACTTCTGTAAGGTCGAGGTACTATTCGGGCTGCACCATATTTCCTGCTGTGCCCAACCTCAGTTACATTTTATTAATAGGCATGCCCAGTTGGTAAAACTGAATACCGTAACATTATTAAAAATTAAAATATATCTTCAAACAAAGTCCCGCTCCCGACGCTGTAAGGCAGCGGTCGGCAACCTTTTGGCAGGCAAGATCCACAAGATGGTAAAATAAACTAAAGGCGGGCGCACTTATGATATTAACCCTAGATTCTACCTGATAAATGTATAATTGGTCATTATATAACATACGGAATTTAATTCGTACACGTATATACTACATTATGTTTATACGTAGTTTAAACGTGCGGCCCGCGGGCCGCACGTTGCCGACCGCAGCTGTAAGGCTATCAATTAAATGTTAATAAATCATTGTAAGCAGATATTAACATTTCCATTAGATTTTCCCAGTAAAATCACCCGTATATTAGTTTAAATTTACACTGAAATACATCACATTTAGTTTACGAGTACAATACTCACATATTATCCTTCAACCATGAGCATAAACAAGCAAATAAATTATCACACAATAAAGACAGACCGATCGATACAATCACGCAATTGCATCAAGGCAAATAAATTGTAAATAATGAGATTAACTACATGACATTGTAAAATAGAATTATTGATTAGCGTTATAATAATAGGTACCCATAAACAAACATACGATAATCTTTCATATAAGATAATCTTTTATAGCTAAAAATACATCAGTATTTTCCTATAGTACCACCACTACCTAACGTTTTCTTAAATTTCACCACTAAAACTTAAAGTACTTATTGGTATCGTTTATTAATAAGTATAGGGTCTCTGCAATTTGCGACAAACACTCTGACATTGGGCGATGGATTGTGTTGTATCGGTTTTAAATATATTTGTGTTAAATATTAATCATTAGTCAATCGCAAACCTTCATTAAAACTTTCGTCGAAAAGTAGGTAGAAACAAATGAGTACTTTAGCTATCGATTACTTACCAGAGAAGAAGCTTGGGTGTCTGCCTACGTTTGAAATGTATCAGCAATAACGGCAGAATTGTTGATATCACCTAACAATTGCATCTTATCTATATTAATCAAAACTACTTTATAAAGAAAACAATATGAAAAATATCTGATGTCCACTTTAGTCCTTAAGTACTCTCTGAGAATACAAAACGAAAGCAATACAATGAACACATACTTTAAAATTAATGCGAAAAAACCCAATGTTAAGTCTCGCAAGTCAGCACCGCACGATTTTGATACATGACACGCTAGCCTTGCTTGGCGTATAATCGCCTACCGTCGTGGAATCATCAAATTCGAACTACAAAGTATTATAAATCGTTTTCGTATCTGTTTTATCGCGTCTCCAACGATCGACAAATATAAATTTGTCACTGGTCACTGGAAAAAGCCAGGCCAGTTTATAAATAAACAATAACTGTACCCTATTTGGTTTGTACACCGTAACATTCGTCTGTATGTAAGTCAATGCCAATTGATAGTGCAGCGGAAATATTTATATGGAACGACTTATTGGTTAACTTTAATAATTTAGGATTGATATAAAATAACGTGTCACCAGTTTACATTACAATAATTCTATTTCATATAATTTACTTACGTCGTAAATCTATACTAATATAATAAAGCTGAAGAGTTTGTTTGTTTGATTGTTTGTTTGTTTGTTTGTTTGTTTGTTTGAACGCGCTAATCTCAGGATGTACTGGTCCGATTTGAAAAATTCTTTCAGTGTTAGATAGCGCATTTATCGAGGAAGGCTATAGGCTATATATCATCACGCTAAGACCAATAGGAGTGGAGTCCACGCCGACGAAGTCGCGCGCAGAAGCTAGTATATTAATAATTTAAACAAGGCGACGGAATTTCAATTTTAAATCAGCTGTGCTTTTTTATGATTAAGTTTTGCGTTGACATTTTTGGTGTTGAAAACTCTTTTAATTGGCTTCTCGTGGAAGTTGTAAAGGATCTCATATTTTATAAAAATATCTCATCTGACGAACGGTCGGTTCCTCGAGATAATGGTTGATTTATAATGATTAACATATTATGTATGTATCTGAATCGCCCTAAACCATACAATGTCTACTTTTTGCGAGGTTTGACGATCTAGAACCGAGACGGATATGTTTTAAGAGTTTTATACATTTTCATGCGCTTTCAAAATATACGCAAGACAAAAAATTACCGTTGATTTATTAAAACTGCCTTTACATGTTTCGACGTCGAAAAATTCAAGATTTATATTAAAGTACTTTAATTTAAGAAGTTGTTTTTTAATACTTTACCTGCTATGAATATATAAAAACGCATTTTACAATTAAAATCGGTTCCTTTGAATAACTCACAACATTTTTGGTTTTACTTATTCATAAATAAAAATAAAATTGTAATAATTTCAATCAACGGTATCTCCCTCTCAATTAGGCTCTGCACCCACTAATCTCTTCAGATAACGTAGCAGTATTAACCACTTGCCACAATCAAATTAATTTAATCGATTCTCAAACGATTCATTGACTTAGATAATACTGGACATGTCGTGAGAACTTCACAATGCATAAAATATTTAAAATCAAAAATATTTATATATTAAAAGCTTCTTGAATAAAAAATTTACAATTTATTATTTTGTTTAATTTTGCTTAACACAGTTTAGATATTATTAGATTATTAGAATTTGAATTAATCGTAAAATCGTTAACTCCGTTACAAGTTACAACACCCAATCAAAATACCGATAATAAAACATCAACGTTTACGTCAAAACATTAATTTATCTAAGAAAAGGTGGCAGCGCAATTACAACACAATAATTGCCCATTAAACGAGTATAGCTTTTAAAATCGCAACGGTGCCTACGACACGGCGAGTCCATTGAGTTCGATACAATGAAATTGCAGGAATAGCACATTATTAACCCGACTAACTTACAACCGAATACAATTAACTAAGCACCGGTCGCATCCGACCGAAGTCGAATGCAAATCGGTATCTTTATGGTTAAAAGATTACATTGTTCGAGGCCAATAGCTTATCTTTGAATCTCGAATGGTTCTATTTAATTTATTGCAATAAAATAGATAAATGGAGATCGCGACGTCCGCGTTCCGGAGATCGAAGCGGTGAACGCGAAAGCATAGTTGATATTATAACAGATGCATTGCGGAGATAACATGCGGCAAGACATCAGCAATTTCGCATTGGAATCTATAAGCGTGTAATTATTTTTTGTACTCTTCACTTATCTTTTCTTTAATTTTTTGTCTCATTTATAGTATGAAGTGTCTTCTTATTAAATACCTTTTGGTTTATTAATTAAATCGATGTCTATCTAAAGTGTTACTAATTGAATCAATTAATTATTCAACAGGTTTCCGTGAAACGGCATTCCTGTATGCTCTAATGTCAGCAGGAGTGGCACACTCTATCGCACGCGCCTGCGCACAAGGCCGCCTGCTGTCCTGTGGCTGCGACCCTCTCGGTTACCGCGCCTCCCATGACCGAGGGCGGGCGAGGGCGAACAAGTGGGAATGGAGCGGTTGCTCCCATAACTTAGCCTTTGGCATTGAATTCTCGAAGAAGTTTCTAGACGTCCGAGAACAAGTAGATGATTTACAGTCGAAGATCAACGTGCATAACAATAATGCCGGGAGATCTGTAAGTAACGAAACATTCTGAAATATCAAAAATAAAATATATAAATATCTGAGCTTTGGATCAAAATTTTGATAAAATTTTTAGTTTACTAAAAGGTTATTTCTATCGAAACTTTCTACAATCACTATTACTAAAACGTAACAATGGTTATTTGTCATGTTTACCATTAATCATTTCGGGTTTTCGATATATCGGCACTCTTGCAAACCCCTTGATCTCGGGTGCGGTTTACCCGTCTTACCCCGATTAATGTCCTAATAACTACACCTTACCTTTGTAAAGTAACGTACTTTTAAGAAGAAATGAACAAGCAACGACAAAAAAAAATATTAATCGCTGCTTTGTAGCGTTAGGAACCCTTTCGAGTTTCAGCAGCTTTGCTGTTTTCTATCAGAGAAAAGTATTATGTTTTAGCCAACTTCCAAAAGAGGAGGAGGTACTCAATTCGATTGTATTTTTTTATGTATTTCACCTCAGAACTTTTGACTGGGTGGACCTATTTACAACATTTTTGAAGTGAAACTTCTTTAGACGCATGAGGGGTAAAATTTGAGCGACCGGTAACGTGGCAGGGTCATGACGGTCAGTACTTGGATGGGTGACCGCCTGGGAACACCGTGTGAGGTTAATGTATGGTGGCCTTATTAGTATAATATGTATATGGCCTTGTTAGTCAAGAAATAATTTTGCCAGGGCGATTTAATCTACTACTAGCGTCATCTAGTCATAGACATGGTAAACCTCGAACAAAAAAGTTGCAGCGTTAACGATTAGTTTTTTTTTCAATTAGTTTGCCAAAGAAGTTTCACTTCTGACATGCATACTTTGTACTCACGCATTTTTTTTTAATCGAAAGTGCGTGTCATGTGGACCCATTAAAATTTAATTGAGATCTGACAAGTACTTTTCAAGTTATCTATACTAATATAATAAAGCTGAAGAGTTTGTTTGTTTGTTTGATTGTTTGTTTGTTTGTTTGAACGCGCTAATCTCAGGATCTACTGGTCCGATTTGAAAAATTTTTTCAGTGTTAGATAGCCCATTTATCGAGGAAGGCTATAGGCTATATATAATCACGCTAAGACCAATAGGAGCGTAGCACCAATGAAGAATGTTTCAAAATCGGTTTTTTTTTGCTTTCGAAAGCTTGCGCTGCATTAACGGTTAAAGTTTCGCACAAATCAAGTATGACAGAATTGGTCCTATTCCACGGGGACAAAGTCGCGCGCAGAAGCTAGTACATATCTTATAATGCGTATTTGCTTAACTATTTTTTTGTCAACTTACATTGTATTACATACTAGCTTCTGCGCGCGACTTCGTCGGCTTGGACTCCACTCCTATTGGTCTTAGCGTGATGATATATAGCCTATAGCCTTCCTCGATAAATGGGCTATCTAACACTGAAAGAATTTTTCAAATCGGACCAGTAGATCCTGAGATTAGCGCGTTCAAACAAACAAACAAACAAACAATCAAACAAACTCTTCAGCTTTATTATATTATATATTACATATACCTACCGCACAACTTTTCACTGGGTATACCGATTTTGACGATTCTTGTTTTAATAGAAAGCTGATGCTTGTCTTGTAGCCGCAATCAATTTGATCGAGATCTGATGAACTTTTTGAGTCATCTTTGATAACGCGAATTTACTTGATTATTTTTTCGTCTACTTACGTTGTATTATATACTTGTCGATGTACCTAATTGAAGTCGGTTTTTTTTCGTTTGAGAGCAAATACAATTATATTACAAGATTTACATTGATTCTTTTTTTAATAAAAAGTATCCTATGTTACTTATAATATCTCCAAGAATATGACGTGTACAAAGTTCATGATAATCGGTTAAATAGTTTTCTCGTAAAAGCGTAAAAAATAAACTTACGAGTACATTCACATTTATAACATTATTAGGGATACATTCTAATGCCCATAAGCCCGCTGCGTCTGATCTGATGGTTTACCTTGATTACTGACAAGTGACAACTGTCATAAATTGTCAACGAGTGCATTCATAAGTGTCAGATATTTTAAATGTGTAGCATTTGATGCCGGTTCAATTTTGTCGTTTCGTAAACAATACAATGACAGTTGTTATTATGGCAGAAACCAAATCGTAAGACAACTGTTTTTCGTAAAAATCTTCACTTTCGCCATCTTTGTTCGCCTTGGTACTATGCGAATACTTTTGCGGTTCGTATTGAAAAATGGCTTCGAACTGTCAAATTTGGGCTACATCTTTTGATATGGCTGCGAACAACTCGTCGCAAATTACTTTATTACTTAATTTTATGAACTAATTGCGTTTATCTTCTATCTTATTGTAAATACAAGAATCCCCCTCACTCAAAAATTGTATAAAGACAGTTAAGTATAAAGAAAAATATTTATAAAAGGCTCATAATTTATTCCCAACTAAAACATCAAACTGAAACTATCAGGGTGCGTTGTTAATGCTGTTTAAAACAAGAGTTAATTTACAGAAGGTATTGATGGTAGACAGAAGGGAATGACATGACAAAGGGCGAAATAACACCACTAGACTACAATGATCCTTCAGCGGCTTTATTAGATGCGCTGCATAACATTCAGTTGTTTCAGATCTTCGAAGGGGGTGAATACTGAAATAACGTGGAAGCTCTTGATGTCTCAGACGAGAATTACCTTAATTAATTGATTTGAAATTTAATGAAAAAAATTAGAAATTTGTCCGACTTTCACTATTATAGAAATGAAAAAATACTAGTATTGTTATAGAAATAGTCCTGATTTCGCGTCCTTGGATCATCTGAAAGTGGTTCTTAAAATGCCTGTGTGAAATTCGGGGTTTTTTGTACATAAATGTACCTAATATTGGTTGAACAGTTAACAAACAAAAATAATGATGATTAAGTAGGTACTCTTTGGTCGAAAAAAATAATCTACTAATTTTTAATATGATTGAAATACCTAATTTTCGAACCTATGATTTCGGTAATACATAATTAGGCTATTATTACCGAAGGTGTGACGATATTGGTATGTCAGTATAGCCGCTAGGGACACGAAATGACTTAGAACACATATTTAGTTCGATTCGAAGCGCCGCAAATGGGCGTGGTACGGTAATAACCCTTGTGGGTGGTCCGTGGTCGCATCCGCATAAAGTTATAACGTACAATATAAATAGGAACCTCGCTACGCTTAAAACATGACAAGCTTTTTGCCGTGGACAACGGTTCCTTTTATTTCGATTATAAATTATTGGAGCGTAATTAAAAAATTCATAATTATATATGATAATGTTATACAGTTATTCCTTTGACGGTACGTTATGTGTAAAAATACAATTTTAAAGCGTCTTAAAGCTATATACTTGACATATTTATTTGAAAAAAAAAATTTCGCCGTATAGAATATATTTCAATAAAATTGTTTTTATAGTACGCTAGTTATTTTCTTCGACTTTGTGCAAGATATTTGAAATCATTTTAAATAAAAATGTTACTTACATAATAAATATTATAATTTTTCACAAAAATGCTATCGGTACATAGGTATATTCGCAGTAACTAAAATAAATGTTTTTGGATGGACTTTCTAAAATTAATACCCTCAAACAGACATATTAATTCTTTTATACAAGTTTTATTAAAGTCACTTTAAAACGCTCGAACATCATTCGTAGCACCTGTTGTAGGTGTTAAATTAATGCATGAAGACAACAAAAAACATACACCTGAAAGGAAAAATAAAATTGAAAGTGATTAATGAAATCGTCCATATATGTAAGAGTAAGCGTAAAACGTGCGCTCAGAGATGTAAACGACTAGTCATTACGAGAAAAAAATGCCATACAACTAGTTTTGTGAATAATATATAGAGTTCCGTATATTTTATTTAACATTAAACGCCTTATAATTCACTAATCAAATCAGAATGATCGAGATTTAAAACATAAGTTGCGAACAAGAATTAACTAGCTGAAGCCGGTTTAATTTCTTACAATCAATTTTTTTTTTTAATGAATATATCATTTTTTTATTTTCTTTTATAAAAACCTTATGCTGAAAATAACGAACACAAAGAGAAAAATTATCAAATTTAACGCAGTCGCACGGAAATTAAGTACATACCTACAAACATTTCAGCGATGTATTTATATACCTATATAGATTAGATAGCATATTTCTTCCAATGATCGTTAAACCCTCCAATTCAATATTTCTATGTACAAAATTTTTATTTCGATATTTAGACAATGTTGTATATTAAGGAGGTAGGTATATCTAAAAAACATAATTATTTGCTATTTTCGAAAATTATGAGATAAATTTGAAGATGGCAATAATTTTAGATATTTTTTTATATATAATAACTAGGTCGGCAAAGAAGCATACGGCTCACCTGGTGGTTAGCGATTACCGTAGCTCATAGACGCCTGCAACACCAGAAGCATCGCAAGCGCGTTGCCGACCCTATCCTCAATCCCCCCAGGAGTTCTGGTCACCTTACTCACCAACAGGAACACAATGCTACTTGAAAACAGTATTATTTAGCTGTGGTCTTCTGTAACGTCGAGGTACTAGCACAGTCAGGCTGCTCCATATTTTGAGCAGAAAATTTCCTGCTGTGCCCTATCTCAGTTAAACTAAAAACATTAATAGCTATCAAAACTACTACTACATTAATACAATATACATACATTTCAATTATATACAGTTTCTAACATTATTAAACTTATTTTGCTGCGGAATCCTAACAATAACGCCTTTAGTTCTAGTATTGAAGTTATTAAAATAGGTAGACTGGAAAATGAAACGAGTAGAACAACTGCCTATGACACCGTTATATTTAGTTGTGTCTTTCCCTTAAAAGCATATACACAGACCATATACGATAATTTATACATAATAAAACTGTAACAAGGGCCTGGATGATAGAAGTGTCATGTTTATATCGACAATGAAGTAAAAATTGGGTTGACAAACAAATCGAAAAAACAATATCTTTCTTTTATGCATGCCGCGTTGTTTTGATGTAAAAGGATATACGACCACTTATCAACTTAACTTTACTTATATGTATGTGAAAATTATATAGGTACACAGTTCTACGAATAAGTACGTTGCATAAGCTGTCACGCGATATTTGTAGAGACTTGAAAGGTAGAAATAATTATTATTCCTTTCGCCGAGTAGAGGTCAGTTAAGAACGGATTTTACGAAATCCACGCACAAGAGAGGGTTGCGGGGGTTAATAACATATTTGGCAAAATAACGTTTGCGGGGTCAGCTAGTAGTTTATAAGTCTTTATTAAATACAGACATTTTTCGCAATTTAAACCCGATCTATACACATTGAAGCCTATATTCATAGTTATTAGGTAGCTACATTTTAACTCATACAAAATGTATTTAAAAATAAAAACTACTTTTGTTGATAATTATTTATTGTCTTCACACAATAATCCTACTATTTATAGTTAATCATTGTTTATGTCTATAAAAACCAAGTGTCTCGTACATAAATTTGCAACAATAAATAAAGATTTAAGGAGTCAACCCATACTAATATTATCAACTATTATGACTCTGCTGCCGTCACATAAATACGTCAGGGATTGATTTGTTATTGTCAGCTTACGTCTACCGTCTGACCAACATCGTCGACCGACGGCTAAGCCAAAATACTCGCCCTACCGTACCGGATTACTTCGAATAATTTAATAGGCCTTCCTAATAATAAACATGTCATAGTGATCTTAAACACGACATAACAAACTTATAAATATGTAGGAATCAGAAGTGAGGAGTAGGACGGATGGCCTGGTTAATTCACAATGTAATTTAAAACAACATAATTACACTACTTAGTATTCAATGGACTCACCGAGCGGGTACCGTCTATCGCGTGGCAGAGAGACAACTCGACGCAGTGCCCGGGACTTGTGACCCGAGTGTTGGTTTACGGCGGCGCCGCCTAACAATGCGCATTGGCACTCACCACCACCGGTCGAGTTGCCCAATCAGTAACAATTAATTCGTGTACACAAACTAACTATTAGAAGAGTCGAGGTTAAGCTACTAGCAGGATACACAAGTGCACCGCGCCAAGCCAGAGCCAAGACTGCCTGAGCCGCGGTTGCACCGTTCGTTTTATGCATGACAGAATGACTCGAATAATAAAATGATGTAGGGTAGGTGAATATCGCGGGTACCGACATTAATAACTATCTGTATTGATTCCCCGACACGGCCATTCTGACGTGCGCGCGTCCTCGCGCGCTATTTATTACAACCTTAGGTATTTTTAATAAAAAAAAAAAACAAAATATCGCTCGACTATCCTGACAAAAATCTATTCAACATCTTAATATCTGGTCCGGTACACACTGACCCTTTGGACTAGAAACAATTGGTTTCAGTTAGTAAGTCAATCAGTCACACCAGTCACAATATGGTTAACATCATTATCATTACAGTCATACCAATATGGTAAGTAACACTGATCTAGGTTTAAAATATGAAAACCCCTATAGTTCAAACAGGTGAGATTCCTGCAGCGCATCACTCATTACAAACAGTCTGGTCTGAGTCGTCGCCCACTAAAAGCAGGCGAGACTCCTACAGCGTTACACTCATCATTACAAACAGTCTGGTCTGAGTCGTCGCCCACTAAAAGCAGGCGAGACTCCTACAGCGTTACACTCATCATTACAAACAGTCTGGTCTGAGTCGTCGCCCACTAAAAGCAGGCGAGACTCCTACAGCGTTACACTCATCATTACAAAAAGTCTGGTCCGAGTCGTCGCCCACTAAAAGCAGGCGAGACCCCTACAGTGAATCATGGATCGTCTCCCACAACAGCAGAAGAGACCATACTAATGTAAAACAGGCTGGTCGGAATCGTCGCCCACTAAAGCAGGCGAGACCCCTACAGCGTAACATGGATCGTCTCCCAGAACAGCAGGAGAGACCTTACTAGCCCGGATTGTTTGTCCATCAAATGTTTAACCACCTCACTTTTTTTTTTCATTCAATTTACTATTCATCTCTTAAGTACCGTCGTTAGTTCCGAGTCAGTATGAGAGGGCAGACATAGTATATAGTATCACAGTTGACAGTCATAGTATCAGTTGGCAGTCATAGTATCAGTTGACAGTCATAGTATCATATGTGATTACTTATTAGCAAAATCGACAATGCTCTTTGTTGGCACAACTGAAAGCCATTAGACCGAAGAATTAACTAATTATTATCAGAATAGGCCAGTATAGGTCAGTGTGAACCTGTTTCACCTCAATTAATAAACTATATAAGTAATTAAGGGCAAGTCACGACCATCCTGATAGCACACGCCCTCGTGTGGAATGTAAACAAGACGATCAAATTAAAAGCATCTTTAGAATCTCGGCCTACCTGTCCTTAACGTGAAATTACATTCTTTGCTTCATCAGTCAATCTTTAATTAAAAAAAACTACCAATCGATCTTATCCCTTCAAAGACGAAAGGTTCCTCTAGCCGTAATTAAAAAAATAAAGTTTTATTATTGACACATTAAGATCACATACAACGCTCAACAAACGACAACTACTATTACCACCTATATCGTCATCACCTCTTGTGATACGACCAACACATATCGTCATCACCTCTTATGATACGACCAATACATATCGTCATCACCTCATATGATACGACCAAATAGCCATAGTATGTGCTCTATTTACTCATCAACATTTAAAAAATCTAACAACGTACATAAGTAAGAGGAATCTTTCGTAATTGATCGTGAAGACGTGATCATACCTATAGGTTCTATTACCAGACAACTATTTTAAATGTTTCAAGAACTTTAATCTGAATCATAAATGTCGTTAAACCAATTATAACTAATCACTTTACACAAATACCACAGCCATGTACCATCGACGTCATCACAACCAAAACTATACACGCACGTTTACTTCTACAACAAGTTACAACCAAGCTTGCAAAGTCCTCGAGTAAAGACCTCTAACACTACGGCTCTTTAGACGAAGAGCAATCACAGTACATGTGTCAGTCACATACATCTCAGTACACATATCCATCGAATGGATCACCCGTGTCAGTCACCTCTTGTGACTACACGCTACGGTATCAAACACCACGACCTCCGCCAGAGTTAAACGCACACCGCGCACCCATGAACTCTTGGGTTGCCCCAAGAGACACCTTCTACAGGGCTACGACTACTAAATAACTACACTGGTACGTTTGAACACATTACGGTCGATAGAGTCGTTCACTCGAGTCTCTCCCTCTACTTAAACTTGAACATCATCATTATCAACAAGATCATAAATTACATCAATATCGTCTGGTACATGACGTGCTGGCATTTCTCTTAACTTTTCGTGAGCAAATTTGTAGGTACGTTGACAATTTAAGCTTTAAGGGTATACCGATTACCTTCGAGAACTTCTAATACGCGAAAAGGGCCTCAATATTTCGGATCAAGTTTCGTTTGATGACGGTCCTCATTTTGTAACAGAACAAAATCGCCAATAGGATATTAAAAAGCCTAACTGTCCCTATGAAGGAAGTAGCGAAATCATATAGCTCCATTTACAACCCTTGCTTCCCAAAGTTACACAATAATTATTAGAACAGATGGAAACATACTCGTATCAAGACTTTTAACAGTTACCTACAACGACTGCCTTAAAATGTAACTGCTCACGCGTTAGTGACATTTAACTTTAAAACGCGTGGTTAACAAAGTCTAAATCAATTCTACATCAAGAGGTATGAGTAAATATACTTAGAAAATGACATACCTGTCTACTTATTTAACAAACTAGCTACGTAATTAACTAAAATAACTAGTATCTAAAGGAATAATTAATATTCTTAAACTGAAAATATTTCATTGAGTCGATTGAAAATTCTTCTTATATACAAAATCGATTATTATTTCAAATCAAATTGGTATCGTGTGAGGGAGTCTCTAATTTCAAACTTTCTTGAACTGTTAACAGAAAACAAACGAATGGACAGAATATAGTAAGAATTTTTAATGGTCACCTACTCATAAACAAAATTATTAATCTGAGGTTACCTACCTACAACTATTGTTGTAACAAGTTTACGATTGCACCAATTAGGTGTTATCAATTAACTCTCTGTAATTTAAACGTTCTTAAACAGAACAACTAAAACAACTTTTAAACAGTTTTAAAAAAATCAATCAAAGGTAGAAAAAGACTAAAACCCTCAATGAAACACTCATTTCTCACTTCTAATCTATAGTTCACGATACGTGTGTGTTTAACTATATCGAATTAATTATTATCACAGTAATCACTTATACGCCACGTAATTAAAACTACGTAACTAAACAATAGCTGCTCATACAATTACAAATTACAATAATCCCATCAATAGATGATGAAAATGGTGACTGACTAATCAGAAAATTAATATTAACTATTCGGAAGATGGTGTCTCTAACTTTACGCTCTTTCGGTACTTCGACAAATAATATTAGTTAAAATATCGTGTAAGATAGTAGACGTAAAGACAAAAATATCCGTTACAGAGGGTAATCGGAAATACTCAAGCTAAGACGATATTAACACTTTATCACAAACAAGTGGGTAACCACAAAAACTTAACGAAAATATAGCTACGCAGAGTCATGTACCAACGTAAATCAAACTTTCAATAACCAATTCATTTTCTACAACACCTACAACTATGTAAGCCACCCTTCCAACCAGCAATTACAATTGCTCCACAATCCACGCGTATCCCTCTTGGATCACGTCACAGTGTATCCCTCCTGGATCACTCATTCATCACAGTGTATCATCCTCTTGATGACTACACACTACAGTCTTTAGAGCGCTTACATCAGTTTTCTGTCACATCACTAAAATGTTCACCATTATGATCGTCATCTATAAACTCAATTGGTACATGACCTTCTGGCATCTTCCTTAAACGACTGTCGCTGCGACTACCGCGACGGCTCGCACTACGATTTTACGCTTACGGTCTGACATTGTGACTGAATCGAAACAAAAACTGAATCGCAAAATCTATTAGCAAAATTAATCACTACACAACTACCTTACGTATCACAATAAAACTAAATTCAACAAATAACCAGTAACTCGAATTACGTAATCGAACACTGAACAAAAACCACTTGTACACCGGTAAGAATAAAACAGAATGACCGAAAAGAACTAAAATACAGTAAAATACAGTACATCGATATTTTCATCACCAAATGTTGCAACTACCTTGCACACTTGCTAAAAATAGAACTTAAACAAAGAAACCCAAACTCCGAATTAACTTTAAGTACACGACTACGCTCGCGATATTAAATATTTTTTTTTAATTTTGAGCTTAGTCTATTCCTCAGTCATACTAAGTAAAAGTTTATGAAGAGACAGGTTACTATTACTACTAAATCGGTTTAAATGATGACGACTCGACTTGCGCTTCGATCTACACGGGACTACGCGAACGCGATTCTCGTGGCATCATGAAATAAATTACTCACTAGTAACACTCTTAGTGGGCACGAGAACAGTATCCCACTTCTGATGTAGGAATCAGAAGTGAGGAGTAGGACGGATGGCCTGGTTAATTCACAATGTAATTTAAAACAACATAATTACACTACTTAGTATTCAATGGACTCACCGAGCGGGTACCGTCTATCGCGTGGCAGAGAGACAACTCGACGCAGTGCCCGGGACTTGTGACCCGAGTGTTGGTTTACGGCGGCGCCGCCTAACAATGCGCATTGGCACTCACCACCACCGGTCGAGTTGCCCAATCAGTAACAATTAATTCGTGTACACAAACTAACTATTAGAAGAGTCGAGGTTAAGCTACTAGCAGGATACACAAGTGCACCGCGCCAAGCCAGAGCCAAGACTGCCTGAGCCGCGGTTGCACCGTTCGTTTTATGCATGACAGAATGACTCGAATAATAAAATGATGTAGGGTAGGTGAATATCGCGGGTACCGACATTAATAACTATCTGTATTGATTCCCCGACAAATACACTTACAACAATCCCATCAAAACAAAAACAACCCTAACGTCACCGAAATAAACGTTTTCGTTCTTTTTAATTGGTGTAATATAGCCTTGTTATTATAATATTTCTGTCCGTAACAAAATTTGACGTTAAAGCCGCATGTCTCGTGCTTAGTTATAAGGATTTACGATTAATACAATTTCATTTAAGTCGAGAAGGTTTTTTTATAATACAAACACGGTGTTCCTACAAATTGTTTAATTTGTGATTCGTTTATAATAGTTAATTATATGGTTGGGGACGGGTGTCTAATTTATATCGACGCTTAGTCCGAACACGATTCGTGACATTTATTGATATGTAATTTGATTGTTTATTCGTAGCAGTTAATTTAATCATAAAATCATGTTTAGTTATTTTTTTAGTGTTTCATAGGCATTAAAAACGTAACACTTAAGAAATTTTATGGTCTTTCGAAAAGAACTTCAAACTGATATCTGAATATGAATCACGTAGTAATAAGGGAAAATTATGATGATTACTTTATTCACTGTGGTAGCTAGATTAACAGTTTTAATGATTATCACAAAAATGTACAGTAATTTAACCATAATTTGAGTCTTTTAGTACCTGCTTTTTATATTTAGTATAGGTACACAGGGGTGGAATGAAAATATTGACTCTCTTCAGTTTTAAATAATTTTATTTATACCATAAAATATGCAATATAAACATATGTGTATTTTTATATGAACAAAAAATGTATAGTGTTATTCTAAATATTACAAAAATATGATGACTAACGTACAAAATATTAAATTCTCTTATTGTATATATAGTTTAATAAGTTAAACAAACACATACTCCAACTTAAGTGCTAACGTTTCCTCTTCTAAATCAGATTATGATAATAAATTACCTTTCATAAATGTCTCAAATGGTAACAAATTAGCTAATTTAGTTTTGGCAATTTAACAAATGACGGCTTTTAAGCCAGTAGTCATAAAATATGACTTTAGGTAAAGTCTTCATTATAGAGGAAATCATAATTAACGTTTGTCTGTTGGTATATTGTTATGTTCCCTGTTATATTATCGAAATATATAAATTATAAAATTGGATAGAGAATACTTTAATCTAAATCTATATATATAAAAGAAATTTCCACCCATATATTGACTCATCACGATATCTCTGGAACCATTAGGCGTAGAGACTTGAAATTTGGTAGGAATATTCCTTTCACCGAATAGAGGTCAGTTAAAAACGGATTTTACGAAATTCCACCCGCAAGAGTGGGTTGCGGGACATACAAGTAAGACTATGACTACTAAATAATAAGTGTTTAAAAGACTCAATTTTCAATTGAGTGTTATAAAAGAAAGGTGCCAAATACACCCAGCAACTACATATTTTTATAACAAAGAAAAAGAAAATCATATATAAAAAACACAGGAACAAAGTCAGGTTAATTCATTAGACAGTTGTCTTATAATTTACTATTAACACGTAATTTATTTTGATATTTTACGATTCTCTCGCTGTGGTCGTTACAAAACGAAGGCAAAACTAATGATTACTATACAATGTTGCCTTTACGATGTTTTATGTAGTCTACCTATTGCCTAGGGACATCGTTGATATACTGCTGTTGATATTAAAATAAAGATAAGCGATACAGATAATAAATGTATATTAGTGTTAAGTTTTAAAAGGTTATATCTGAATGTTATCTGTCTAAAATTTATATGATACATATTCGGGTTTTTTTGGATTATTTATTACTTAATTATTTAATATTAAAAATACTTTTCTTATGTATTGTAGTAAGCTTTCTCTTTTTTTTACGTAGAGTGGATCTCCATTTTTTTCCTCCAGCACCCGACTTAGGTACATGCTCCTTTTTCATTTGAACTAGCTTAGATTAGATTTCAGAATCTTCAGTTAAAATGGGATATTATATATGGGGATGGGGAAACGTTGTAACAATTATGTAAACATATAAACACTCTATGATAAACTAGACAAGGTTACGTCTTCATAGAGGACAATTATCTTCTTAATCAAAGGAAAATCCGATCAGATATATAGTCAGCGAAACTTGACGATTTACAAAATACAAAACTTTTTATAAGTTAAAAAAGTTGCTGAATATCTCTATATTTTGAATGTATGTTCAGTTAGATGATCTGTAGTTCAATATAAATGCGCTCGGTCTACTCCAAGGCTACAGGCTTATTTACTGACTTCTTTACGTAAAAAAAAAATTGAATACAAGCTATTCGCAATTCGTTTACTTATTTTATACTTTTTTTTTATATTATGATAGGTTTGCGTTTGACCACTATTTCACCTGATGTTAAGTGAAAATGCGGTCTAGGACGGAGCACGCTTACCTAGAAATAACCTATTCACTCACGACTTAAAGATCCCCAGGTTATAGTATTTCGGAAACACTGACGCTGGTAGAGAGTTCCATTCTTTGGCCGTACGCATAGAGAATGTACAAGCGAATTACTTACTTTAGCCATATGTATTATCTTGAAGAACTTATTGCGTGCTTGTTAACTCGCGGAAATGTATCAATTCTTGACTGTGCAATGGTATTCCTCTCACCATCGATAATAGTCATAGACTATGACTATGACTCATAGTTATTTTGATTAGCTATTCATCCGTAAATTATCTTTAAATGCAGGCCTTCCTCAAGGCTGATTACTTTCTCCTTTACTTTTCTCTCTGTTCAACAATTATGCTATTGAACTGCTTTTCTACTACTATCACTACTCTTAATACCGATTTGTTACAGATATCTTTGTAATCTGCTCACCGTGACATCACAGAGAATTCAGCTCAGTGTCAGACTACAATTAATTGGTGTCGTAAATATCTTGCTAAAACAGATTAAAGTCAATATTAACTCTGCTAATTGTCTATTCTATTCTAGTTACTGTTACTAACACCCGGAAATACTTTAGATTAAAGTGTAAACTAGTCTAAAGACGTATTTTAAACATAGGTCTACAGAACAAGCATAGACAAAAACAATATCAAAAAAAGCAATATTAAAAAAAACAAAAATACATTTTGGTAATACTCTACTATAGATGAGACCATAACTAACGGCGATTTGTGTTATTTTTTACTTATTTTTCTATTTTTTTAACATTCTATTTCACATTTGACTAGCCTTTGCCTAGCTTTCCGCCGCGGCTTCGCTCGCCCGCTAACCTATATCACTGACAACGTAGAATTCAACTAATGTGGAATTTAACACCGGTCAACAACAACAACATTAAACATCGGTCCAGTGATTATTGAGTTTCCCGTTAAAACAAAGTAAAAATCAAACTCTACCATATTATAATATTAAAATATATTTAAGTAAGTTTGATTAAATATCTGCTTACCATATTCAGCTATGAAGTAGCATTTGATTTAAGGTCGTAAATAAATAAGAATGATTTTCATTTTATTTTTAATAATAAATATCTTAAATATTGAATAATTCCGATTCAACTATTTACCTAAAGCCAAATTAAATTTGTGTTTAAAAGGCTTCATTATTTTCGTAATTGTTTTGGTAAAACACTAATTGAATTGATTACCACTGGCATAAATGACCTTCTGATATTTTAACTTCAGGTAAATGTTTTCCGCGTGTACTTTTATATAATGTAGAAACATTATATACTTTCGATCGAAAATACTGAATCAAATAAACTTATTCACTTGTATATTATGTTATTACATATGATATTAAAACTCATTTCAAAGAGGAAAATAGAATATAGAAAACAAATTAGATGTTTTATAAAAAATGAAACCGGAAACCTCTAGAAAGAATGATATCCACACGACAATTACTGCTGCAGTGTAGTTAGTATATATAATAAAATATCTGTCTGTCTGGTGATTTTTTATCGAGAAAACGCAAATGTAATAATTTATTTATTCAAAATACATATGCTTATTGATCAATATTAGTGATAAAATGTAATTTAAACGCGACAAGTACAACCAGACCTCGATCGATATAAATTATATTATGTATAACTAAAAAATATTAATAGTTCTCGAAATAAATGTAAGACTAAGTTCATTTAAAAATCTACTTAAATTGAAATAGAAAATAGAATAATAAATAAACTTAAAGCAACATGTTAATCATAATAATTATTCAAGACATTTATTTTATCTTGTAAAGTGAACAGAAAATATTTAGGTACATACGTTTACATTTGTAATTAATTAGGACTTGGATTTTAAAAAAAGTCTAACGCAATACGAAATAGAATCGTATATAATTTAATTTTGACGTAACATAAAATGTGTATGCAAATATACATAGTCTCTCACAATTGAATCACAACCGGGTAATAATAAAGATATCTATGTAACCATGATCTATCGTAACAGAGAAACTGGTTCAACTCTTACCCGGTGGTCCCCGACCCCACTCGAGCGTTGTACCATCGGTATTTTAGATATCGTATTGTGGCCAGATAATTAACAGCATCCCAGAGATCTGTTAGACACGCTCGGTTATAATAACCCCTGATGATATTTTTATTAATGTCAAAATAAAGTCGACCAGCGCTCACACTGTTGCGTAACCTGTGATTTGTAGCGATAGATATATTCGTCTTTCAAATGGAAGACAGATTACTTTTAGTTATGGTTTTTGTATTAAAGATAGAATATTACATTGATACAACTCAGTATTTATGAGAATTTTAATCATTTGTGATATATATAAGCATATGTAGCTTCAAATTTAGGCTTCTAGACGCCAGCAGCTAGCTAAGGCTAGAGTGTATTTGAGGTCTAGACCTATCTTAGTAAATCTCAAAATATCGACGGAATGAAAGAAATGACATAAGGTAGTAGTAAAATAGTAGTATGATAATGGGAAGAAGTAACTTTATTGTGGCATACTTTTATAAAAAGTAAGATAATTTATTTAATTTGAACGTGTGGCTTCTGACGACAACTTTCGGTTTTTTTTTTTCAAGCAATAAATATACTCAAAGGTGACTGTACTTACGTTACTAGGAGGCTAATCACAAGGAAAAACCGTGTTTATGCTAATGTGCAATTTTATAATTAAATTCTTATCGATTTTTGCTGATTAGACCAAATCAAATTTTTAACAGATTTTAAGTCATAATAACTTGTAGACTAATTCGTCAACTAAAAAAAATTGGATTTTTTTTTTAACCTTTAAGTAGTGACGTGGTTTAGATGACTCATAAATTGTGACGTGACGTCTGTTAGACGTCTATGTAATCTATGTAAATTATTTAAACTTTATTATTTTTAGACTTTGTTCTTTATTGATAATTGAAAGAAATAATGATCTTCTAATGTTTAGCTATAAAAAGAAACAAAATATAAGCATAAATCAAGATTTATTAGGACATTTGGTAACAGGTGTGAATAAATCACATAATGAAAATTGTACTTCTTCAGTCTTATAAAATAAGCAAACAAACTTATTTTTTATCAAAAGTAACAAAGTTTTCTACTAGTTTAACTTACTAACTAAGAAAAAATGAAATTGAAAAAGAATATGTCTCCTAAATTCAGTCGTAATCAGTACAGTCGCTGCAGATCGTTTTGGATCAGCTCAAGCATATAGGTTTGCAACATGAAATGCATTTATAATTGGTACGTCGCTTTAGCCTTGCCGGACACACTCTACAAGTCTTTTTGACATTATCACCAAACAACTGACTCAATGCGGCTAGGCTCCGGCGATAAATCTTCTCCAAGAATCCTTATTATTGTCAGCCTTAGCTCTCTTGGATGACGGTCATTGTAAACTCGCCGACGTAAATGTGGCAAAACTAATTCCTGCAAGAATCGTCCTCACGGTATATTTGGTACATCAGCACACTGCTTATAAATTATATGATATTGTTGGTACATTATCTTGTGAGGGTATTCAGGGTAGACCCGAAATTTCTATAGCAACTGAATTGAGTGGTGATATTTGTGGTTGGGATACCTGAGATTCTTCTTCTGCTGATTGTTCTGAAGCCTCTGCATCCAAACTTCTGTTTGCAAAGCGAACATGACTCTTCATATTCGCTTTACAAACAGAAGCCTAGATCCACATCTTCATCATCTACATCACTGAAGTCTCGCTCCATCTGAGCCTCCATCCATTGGCTTAGGGTATTTTGATTTGTCAAGACATTTAGTGCTACTCACTTTCGCTTTCGGCTATTTCCTGAAGGTCCTGGTTGATACATCTAAAATAGTAGCATACATAATGAGGTGACGAATAAGAGACACTTAGAAAAATATACTCTAATACTGATGTGACGTCTAATAATTCATATACGCAAATACTGACCTCACGTCTCAGGGACACCCAATGGTTATACAGGTACAAGTGTTACAGCCACAAGCGCGAGCGTTCGACTGACTGATCACGCCACCGAAACGGGAAGGTAGCAGGGAGGGCGGAGGCGTCACTTTAAAATCGACGGTGGGAGACTAATTTTTGCATCCATGCCGTCTCTGAGACACCCACGTCACTACTTAAAGGTTAAATTTAAGCTAGCTGACCCCGTAAACATCGTCCCGCTATAGGTTTATTAAAATAATAATATAATTATTGCAGGTAATCAGAAGTTATGCGCGTTCATACAATACGGAGATTCATTTTTATTTATATAGAACAGTTTATTTTTTAGGCTACGGTGTGATGCAAACCGAGTTCCTCCCTGCAGCGGGCCTATAAAAGATCTCGCATCAACCCACACTAGAAATTAGGTTCCACATTAGAGAGCCGAGGTGATAATTATGTTACAAAAAACCGATCCAATGACTTCATATTGTTGTTTATTTTTCAAAGATATTCATATTGATTTCTCTCTTTCAATTTTAAACTTTAATAGAGATCTATTGAAATTTACTATAAAGGGCTCGAGTAATTTTACAACGCAATTTATTTATTGTATTTAAAATAATATATACATAATAGTATTACATTACATACCTACATGCATGTATATCTATACTAATATGTATACTACTATGTTTGTTTGAACGCGGTAATCTCTGGATCTACTGGGCCGATTTGAAAAATTCTTTCAGTGTTAGATAGCCCACTTATCGAGGAAGGCTATAGGCTATGTGTCATTACGCTAAGACCAATAGGAGAGGAGTCCACGCCAACGAAGTCGCGCGCAGAAGCTAGTGTAAAATAATTGTAATAGTTCTGAAGTGTTAAATTTTTAATCTATACTAATATAATAAAGCTGAAGAGTTTGTTTGTTTGTTTGATTGTTTGTTTGTTTGTTTGTTTGTTTGTTTGTTTTTTGTTTGTTTGTTTGTTTGTTTGTTTGTTTGTTTGTTTGAACGCGCTAATCTCAGGATTTACTGGACCGATTTGAAAAATTCTTTCAGTGTTAGATAGCCCATTTATCGTGGAAGGCTATAGGCTATATATCATCACGCTAAGGGCCTATGCAAACCGCGTTTTTTAAACGCGATACAGACGC
This sequence comes from Melitaea athalia, assembly GCA_905220545.2. Taxonomy (NCBI): domain Eukaryota; kingdom Metazoa; phylum Arthropoda; class Insecta; order Lepidoptera; family Nymphalidae; genus Melitaea; species Melitaea athalia. Next base: position 6,028,575 of record HG992179.1, read on the forward strand.
GATGCAAACGCGCGTGTGACGCGATACAAACGCGATGCAAACGCGCGTATGACGCGATACAAACGCGCCGTCGACGCGCGTTTGAATCGATACAAACGCCAACAAACTGCTCTGTAGGATAAAAACGCGCCGTCGACGCACGTGTCACGCGATACAGACGCGATGCAAACGCGCGTATGTCGCGATACAAACGCGCTGTCGACGCGCGTTTTAGAAACGCGCGTTGACGGCGCGTTTAAAAAACGCGGTTTGCATAGGCCCTAAGACCAATAGGAGCGGAGTCCACGCCGACGAAGTCGCGCGCAGAAGCTAGTTGTTTAATAAATTGCAAATCATTTTCTTAATAATAAGCCATAACTACAATTGGATTAAGAAAACGCTATTTAATTGCTATAGGTAAAGTCAAAAAAGACTTAATCCGCGTGGAATAGTTCTTCATTGGTATTCCGCTCCTATTAATTTTAGCGTGATGATATATAGCCTTCCTCGATAAATGGGCTAACACTGAAAGAATTTTTCAAATCAGACCAGTACCTAGTTCCTGAGATTACCACGTTCAAGCAAACAAATAAACAAACTCCTCAGCTTTATAATATAAATGTAGATTCGTACTCAGAGAGATTGGAAAAAGTAGTGATGCAATGCATGTCCCCAACGGGTACCCCATCTCACTTCCAGTACGTTCATACTAATATGACAATAAGGTAGAGCCAATCTCATTAGTGCATTGGTGTGGAATACGAGTCTGCGTGCACGGTTCAGGACGGACAAACACGGCTTCATATCCAGTCTTTCATCAGTATTCTGCGAGTTTCATGTCAAACTTTCCCTTAAAATTCATCTTGTAGGAATTAAATAAAAACACTGTGAAAAGCATGCATATCTTAGGTAAAATTACCGAAGCCAATGGATTCTTGCAACACCAGAAGTAACACAAGCGCGTTACCGACTCTTAGAGACCCCGCTGTTAATACTACGCACCCCTAAGAGCTCCGGCCACCTTACTCATTATTGGACCACTTTATTTGGATCTTCTTTAAGGTTCAAATACTTCCCGAGTTGTGCTGCTCTAGATTTCAAACAAGATATTTCATGCTGTTCCCTACCTCATAAGACAAGTAGGTACATTCACCCGTCTTTATAGGTGATAAAGCCTCTGGAAAATTCACTTACTTGCTTACAGTTTAGTAATTTATGCCTACCAAGTTGTGACGCGTTGAGGTTGAAGACTAACACGAGTAGAAAGGCGAAGGACGCTTAGATAATAACTATGAAAACAGTCATGTAACATTACGAATGTCCCTAACACGACCGTCCTCGAAAGAATTTTCTACGTCTTCAGTAATGCGATATGTACATGTAAGTGACAATTACGTGCTAAAACCTTTAAGCGATAGAAAAAAAAATACACCTCTTTATAATGAGATGTTGTTCAAAAATAAAGTGAATTATATTATTCTTTTAACGACACGTGACCGATATATAAAACAATCGAACTTAAACTACCTACTGTAGCGTATTTTGGAACATATGATTGAGAAATTATAGGTTCTAAAATTCGTATTTACAAAAAAATACTACACTATGGCACTTACCTATGTCAATAATAATTAATTAAAAGTAAAAAACCTTTTTAAAAAAACAAGCTTTTATTTGAATGCGCTAAAACGAAAAAAATAATTTTTACTTTAAAACTTTTACTATCTACTTATAAAGTCATTAGACAAAATCTATATGATATAAAAGCTTGTCGCGAGACATGAGTACTCGTATTTCGTTAGTTTGAAAATTTTTATACTTAAAATCAGTCACATCAATTTATTTAATTAACTTGTTTACAAGCAAATCTCAACAATAACAAACAAAACCAAAGAAATTATCCTATTTGGTGCAGTCGTTCGAAAGCGTACATACAATTCTGCTATTCGTTTTCATTTATATACAGATGATTGACAACATTTTTAAAATACTTATATACCCAGTTGCATTCCAGAAAACCAAACAGAACATATCAAATAGCATAGCGCAAAATCAAAAAAGTTATAAATGAAACCAATTGTTCTATGCTATATAAAAACAATTTATTGACGTAAGTACGACGCCGTGTGCGGTTTTACCAATAGCTAAGTTTCCCGTCGGATTAGCTACGGCCATCTTAAACCGATTAGCGTTAGTCACTCACTAATCACCCTACAGATTAACCTCTGATTCACGGCGAACTACTTCACTTAAATAAATGATAACGTGACTGAGAGTTTTAATTTAACTCTCCTTTTCTATTTAGATGAAACCTGTTTGTACTTTGCTTACCATATGTACATGTGAATCCGCTATGTTCGAAGATTCGTGCGGTTTCATTTACGCTTATGATTACTACTCCGCAACTCTTGACGTGTAGACTTTATTATACGTGACTTTATACAGCTATTAAAAGCAAAATTTAATAGTCTATCAAAAGCAAAAATATTATTTGTAATAAATTGTGAATTGTGATAGAGTCTGCGATTAGCGCGTTCTAACAAAGAATCATTTTGATTTATTTTCATTTATAGAACATATTTAAAAGTTCTATTGTATTAGATATGCTTTTAATTTTTTTTATCGCACCATATAAAAAAAATTTCAAATGTGATCATTAAAATAAATAAGTACTCTATTATAAATAGATAATTATTAAAAAGGTTGACAGATAAATAGGATGTTGAATGATTAAGGCTAATTTTAGCTTAGAAATATTTTTATTTTACAACTCTGCGATCTGAACAATAACTTTTTTGTTAAATTCCAGGCGGACGAAGTCGCGGGCACACTGCCGTCCTAACGAAGAGTGCAATAACTAGGTTTTGACTACTTTCGAGATAATCGCGTTTAAAGATTTAATTTTTGTTTTTTGTGTATCTTCGTAACTATAAAAGATATTGGTTTGAAACTTTTACCAAACGACAGAATATAAAAAAATGCTTAATTTTATGTAGTATATTATATTTGTACATAAGTTTATATACATAAAAAACGCAATAATGTATTTATCATTAGGACTTATGAGTTGTTTTGATATAGCATTCCTAATCATAACTGCAATAACTACGCTACTTATTGCAGTTTTGGTTAGGAAACCGACATATTGCTCTTTTGGGTAGCACAAACTATATGATACCCTATAGTTTCTTCCTACCATTTTTCCTTAGTAAAATATTTTAATTAGATATAGGGCAGAGATGGTTGATTGCAATAACATAATAAGTTTATATGAAAATATATTAAAAGAAAGTTATTTGGTATGAAAATATTTATTCATGAAGTTCAATTATATGAAACTGTAAAAATCTAAACAAATGTTATCAATGAAATCACTTTAAGCATTTTCTTATTTACACACTACTTTCAACAATTAGTAAAATCACAACTTAGAAACTCTGTAGTTTTACATATTGATAGAAAACATACTTTTAAAATCAACAAACTTCTCTTCTACATCTTCTCTTTTACAAATTTTTTATCTCTTTCCTTATATTAAGAACAGTAAAGTCTATACATATCTAAAAAGGCACATTATGAGACCAATCTTTAAATCAGCCTTAATTCAATTAAAGTATCTAACCTAACTTAACCAACTTAAAAAGCAGTTTTTAATCTTAATTTTATCTATGTTTGACACTTGCGAATATATTGGTAAGTTTAACCAAAAACTCCTTCTCGTCTCTGGCATCAGAGGCAACAATTCTGATAGTATTATTTCTTTTCGATATTTTATTATACCTCTGAATACAGTTTTATTTCTAATATCTTTTAATTTTTTATTTTTGATAATTTTCATTTGTAGGAAATCTAATTCTCTCCAATCAGCTGCGTGTTTTTCTTTGACTTTCAATAAGAATTGTTAAGTATATCCTTGGTTGTGTGTTTCTAATTTTGTGTCAACCCATAAAACAAAGTCTTTGACATCACGATAGTATACAAAAAATGACTGATATGTAGAAATGATGTCTTCTTAAATCCGTCCGGAGACAGTCTTGTTCCACAATACAGCAAAAGGCTCATTTGTGACAGAAATACTTCCATGGGGGACAAAATTTTCGTTGAAAACAATAAGGCGTGGGCAAAATATGGCAGACTTGAACTGATACATTCTTGGAAGCATTATTACTTTTCTGTAAATCTACAGAACAGTACGTGCTATCCTCGTCAGCAGAAAATGCTTCCTTGTCGTTCTGGTATTCTTTTCGCGTCTCCTTATAAAGCAACTTATGTTTATTATATTGAATGAACAGTTCACAATTTTCTTCAGAGCATTCACTATGTGATATATGCAGAGCACATTGCTCACATTCGTCATTCCCGAGATGAGCAAATGAAATGTTCATTTATTTTAAAACTGCGATATATCTTGAGAGATATCTGCATATTGGTATATTTTTTTGAAAAAATTGGTGCCACGAATTACTGCCGAGCACGCCGGGCGCGTGTCGCCATGCAATGCGTCTTCCCCTCGCACCCCTTGCGGCCTCTTTACTACTGGTAAACGCAATAACTCAAAGATAAATAGCGATTTTATTTGTATAAACAATTTCGAATCGTCTGCTTTCCAAAAACATAAGTCAATAAGTTTACTTTAGTATTATACATTTAGTAAGCTAGAAATTTTAAGTAATAATTTTCCTTATGATAACTGCAATAACTCTTACATGTTGCGCTTATGACTAGTAAATGTGCCAAAAATTTATAAAACGTAGGTACTAGTCATAAGTGCAATAACTGGACTTATTGCTGTTATGATTAGCTACTTACAAGTCGTAATATTAGATATTGCAGTTATCATAACCAACAGAACCGAAACTACTGAAGATACAAAAAAGACGTCTAAGGCGAAAATATAGAGCTCATTTTCCTGATTACGAATATGGTCTTAAGTCAATTTGACCAAAAACTCGACTTATTGCACTCTTCGTTAGGACGGCAGCACAGGTAGTTCGTTTTAGCTAATAACTTAATACACATATTTGGTAAAGGTATAATATAGAAATATAGTCAAATACCTCTCTATAGAATAATAACCTATACGAAGTAAAATATCTCACTTTAAATAACACTTCATTAACCGCCATACAAGCGGCCTAAATATTTATATAATAACACATTTACGATAATACTAACCTCTAGACAAAGTCACCTCTATTCTGTTATTTATAACTTACATAAAATAAAATTACATACTAGAAAACGTTTTTTAATTAGGGCTACATCATGTAATGATAGGTTAGCCCCAATCTGTCATTATCTGTCTAGTTTTTGCTACCACCGCGTTCACTCAGTTTTAATGACATCATATTTAGTCTACCAGCTTAAAGTACATAACACAAGTTAATGCGTTCATACATCCATTAACGAGACGTAAACAAATACATATATTACCGTCACTGTTTGATTTACAGCAATTAAGCGATGAAAGCTGTTCATTACAAAACTTTTTTAAGCACTCACAAAGTAATTAAAATCTCAAAATACGTATTTTGTTTTTAGTGAAAATGACTTCGATAAGCAACTTAAAATTTAATTTTTAGGTACCTAAATGAGTAGTAATGTAGCAACGGTATGTGGATACTCTATAATTGAAATTTATAGTCTACACACATCCAAAACCGCAATCATTACGTAATAAAAGCGTATTGGTTTCTGAGCCGTTTATTTAGAGTTCAATTTAATTTAGATAGTCGCTGCAAATGACCCTAAAGCGTTGTAGATAGCGCCACCATTAAGTTATCGAAACGCTGCCCGGCCGACCGGGCGACTGGGGCCGCTCCGGGGCCCATATTAGCCCGCCGTATTTCACGAACCGCCCGCCGAGGTGAGAACATAATAAGCGGTTCGGGGCCATTTTTAATATTCTGGCTTCATTACGACGTATTACAAACGTCTTGGGTGGCGAATTCTATCGCGGGCGCTCTTAATACCACGTTATTAAGGCCTACAGGATCGAAAGGCGGTCCGGTACACCGATTTATTTGAATTTTTGCTCCGACTCAATTTGGGAAATTGTTCCGCCGGCGGCGTTCGCGAAATTAAGACGTCAGAGTGATTGCAGTGAGGCGTTTAATTATGTAAATGTTATGAACTAGAGGTGGGTGGCTTAACCGCGTAATTGTGCCAAAGATGTGGTCACGTATTGAGATTACGTAAACTTATGATTTTATATGACTTCTTCATAAAAATATGCTCTTATTAAAATAATATAGAGATAAAAAAAGTTTATGACATCATAAAACATAGGTACAAGACGTAAAAAGTAAATACCTACCTAAATACAACTAGCATTTTTGAGTATATGTGTAACTTATTTATTACTCGTATTAACCTCTAGTGTATGTTTCAGATATTAGCATCGCTTATGGAGGTACGCTGCAAATGCCACGGTCTATCCGGTAGCTGTCAATTAAGGACGTGCTGGCGCGCTACACCAGACTTTCGCGTGGTGGCTTCCACTATCAAGCGACAGTACCGCAAGGTTAGACGATCTTTAAACGTGTTTATATGGAAGATATTATCCCTTAATAATGCATTCAGTAATGAGCAGTATTACAAGTAGGTGTAAAATTTAATTGAAATACTTTTAGAAATCGCCGAAAAATACTTAAATAATTTTAGAAATCGTCGAAATTTTGACGCCGCGTTGGCGCAGCGGTCACAGCACTGGAATGCGAAGGCTGTTGCGCGGGCGGTTGCGGGTTCGATCCCCGCACACGACAACATTTGTATTGGCCATACAGATGTTTGCCGTGGTCTGGGTGTTTGTGCAGTCCTTGTGGGTCTCCCCGCCGTGCCTCGGAGAGCACGTTAAGCCGTCGGTCCCGGTGGTTATCATGTACACCTGATAGCGATCGTTACTCATAGTAGGGAATATATCCGCCAACCCGCATTGGCGCAGCATGGTGGATTAAGCTCCGACCCTTCTCCTACATGGGGAAGAGGCCCATGCCCAACAGTGGGATATTACAGGCTGAATCGTGACTTTTAGAAATCAAGATTACAAAAATGCGTATGCCATTATATCGCAAGATTCTCAAAAATATTTTACAATTTTACAAATTGTGGTACACATAAAAAAATATTGCCTATTTATATAGGTAAGGTGGTACCGCGCCGGAGGCGAGGTCCAGGAGTGTGATGGTGCTGTTGTCCAAGAGAGACGATAAGTCCCTGTTAAAGAATTACAAACCGTTCTCACTTCTGAGCCTCGTCTATAAACTGTTTTCAAGAGTCGTTACGAATCGTCTCACCACAAGACTACAAATACCAACCACAGGAGCAGGCTGGGTTCCGAAATGATGAAACGATGACCGTCCATATTCAAGACAAGAGAACAATACCCATTTTCCTTATGCACGGGGTAAGACAGGGAGATGTAATATATCCGAAATTGTTAACCACTGCTCTGGAGGATATTTTTAACCGACTTCAAAAAACGAGAAGGTTACTCAATTCGACCGTATATAATTATTTTTTATGTATGTTCGGAGATAACTTCGTCGTTTATGAACCGATTTTGATAATTCTTTTTTTGTTGGAAAGGAGATATCCCAGGGGTGGTACCATTATAGTGTAGACCAGGGGTGAACCAGGATCTGATGATGGAATCCTCGAAAATCGTAGTGAGGACTAGTGCGTCTGTTAATTTTTTTCGTCTACTTACGTTGTATTGTATTACTTGTCGATGTAATTGAAGTCGGTTTTCTTTTTCGTTTGCTAGCAAACATAATTATTAAGACCTTGAATTGAACCTTCGTTTCGTCCACGATATCGTATTTTTGCGGAGACTGGGTTTTTGATTGGATTTATGATACATACCAAGATTAGAAATTATACTTTAATATGGTTATTAAAGAAAACCTTTTTGATTGTTTTATAGGCGCTTATCGTGGCTCAAGAAGAGTTAAATAACGACCCGTCAGTACTACGCGGTCGGCCGCGAGGCAGGAGGCGAAGTAAAGCAAAACCAGCGCCGAAGACTAGTCTACTGTTCTTTGAAAAGTACGTATCACTTTAGTGGCGAATTGGCGATATTCCTTAAATATCATAAACAATTTATTCAGAACTTAATTGAATGGAAATTATATCCAGTATAAAATAAATAAATTATAAAAAAAAAACTAAATAACAGACTCATGAAAGGTTGTTTGTTGTGTTCACCATTGTATCTAAAAAAAATTGACAAAAATGAAGACATGTGCACAAAATACTCGGTAACATCAAGCGAAGGAAGCGCTGTCCTGCTTTATACTGTTAAAAAAACAACAAATAAAACGCACAAATAATTGAACTAAAAGTATATTTAAATACCTTTTTGTTTTTAGATCGCCTAGTTTTTGTGAAGCGGATCCCAAAATGGATTCGGCGGGAACGTCAGGGCGCGTTTGCCGCATTGGTAGAACCTCTAGAAGCGGCTCCTGCGACTTGCTCTGCTGCGGAAGAGGACACGCGCTAATCCGGAAGTCGAGCATCAAACCTTGCAACTGTACATTCCACTGGTGCTGTAGAGTCGACTGCCAGAAATGTCATGACGACAAATGGGTTGCCATATGCAAATAATTGTCTATATCTATAAAATTTTGCTACTTACGATGTAATTATTCTCATTCGAATTTAAAATTATTATATTATAAAATATCTCAAGTTATAAAATTGTAAAACGCTCTCTTAATTAGGGTAAGAAGTTATAAATGTAGAAAAAATTGTTCCAATAATAAATAATATGTGTAGTTCGGTAATAATCTACATACCTACGACGAATTACTTTGCGAGCTTATTATATTTTGTATGGAGAAACACAATTTGCTTTTCATAATGCATAATTACCTCCGGATAATGAACAAGATACTCGATTCGTTACTCAACCGTGGGTGTTACGAATCAAATGCGACATCAGATAAAGTATTAGAATGTATTACCGTGCGTCGTACTAAATAATCTAATTACAAGCACGCAGTTTACAGATATACATATACGTAACATTCGGAGTGATAGAGGCCATATAAATAGCATTGCGTAGATAAAAAAAAAATATACCAACAAAACTACATTCTCATACATACATAGTCTAATATTAAATGTTAAATTTCCTTAATCTTATTAAAATCAAATATTTCCTAGATAATTTACAGAAATAATAATTTAATTAATAACAGAAAACAACAGTTACAAAAAAGAACAATTACAAAAATTATTACCCTTGTACGGTTGATAATTTAATTAAATAAAAAATGCAACAAACATTATTTTATTAATTGTAATAAAATTAAAATTAATACGTATAAAACATTACTGGCATAGTATAGGTATAAATGAAATACGAAAAAGGTGACTTTATATACTAAACAATTTTTCTTCCAAATTATAATTATGTCTGATGAATTTCTGATGAGACATACTCGTAATGTAGAGATTATGATGTCACGGCAATCTACTAACATAATTGAAGTTGTAGTGATGAAGTACATCTCTATGTAATGTTACATACCTACACATCAACAAATGGTGCTTTTCAATCTCCATAGAGAAAATTTACGTACTTTAGCTTCGTAGAGCCCTATCACTGTCACAAAACATATTAAAAAAAATCCGTTATCTACCTAAAGCTGTTACAACTAAGACGTTTTTGACAATATAGAAGACAAACTTAAAAAAGGCACGACAATTTTAGTATTTTAAATTACAAACTTTGAACAAGCACTTGTTTTTCATCAACAGTGATACACAATTATTCTATTTATTATTCAATTGTTCAAATAGCTTCATATTTGATTGTGTGTTTATATTAAATGCCATCTTGGGGGTTTTAACAGCTCTATGAATTCAGGTAAAGACTAAATATCACACAAGTATGAGTGACAATGACGACGCACCAAGCCACAAATCCCTATCCTACGCTATATGTGTAACTAGTAGCGCCTCGAGGTTTCACTCGCCTAATTTCCGATCTTATGAGAATATCGAAATAAAAAGTAGCCTACATATTATGTTTTATTCTGGATATCCAGCTACATACCAAGTTTCACTACGATTAGTTCAGTAGTTTTTGCATGAAAGAGTAACAAACTTCTATTAATCCTCACAAACTTTCGTAAGCATTTATAATATTAGAGGATTCTTTACATATTACACATGACTGAACTGTAAAGTATGACATTTTTGTATGTGTTAATATTATACATAATATACTTGTTTCAACATATTCTCCGTACCTGTTTCATAAATCTGATATTACAATTTTTTATCACTTCGATTTATAGTAAATTATTCTTAGTATAAGTTAAGTAAAAAGGTTGTAATAGATAAAAATACAGGTAAAATTAATGTATCAGTATTAGACAAAACTTTGACGTGTATTTATCGCTTCGTATTTTAGTAAATATTGAAGTAATATTTTATTCTTAGGAAATGTTTTGTAAATATTAGTAAATTTGTTAAACTTTAGTCTTATTTCACTATGAGAAACTTCAATCCATGATAATATAGCTTTTATAATTTAAATTTCATTAAGTACTTAATTCGATCTACATTATTTTAATTACATAATAATGATTTTACACGTGTTTTAAAAATGATTTACTTAATAACTTTACTCCTATAATGCGTTACATAATTTTGGGAGTCTGTCCCATGCGTATGTTTATTTTTTACTCATACATGTTAACATTACCAAAACACATTCCATATGTTGTAAATAAATTGCACGCTATTCAATCGTCAACATTCCAAACGTCGTGATATTTATTTTATCTTTAAATATTTATTTATATTTAAAGTAACATTGTAACATTTTTATGAACTTGAAATAAAAATCGTCAAATTAAGTGTTTATTTATTTGAAGTGTTCAAACAAAACAAAAATTTGAATTAATAAAAACTCTTTTCAGTAGTCAATATAGACAATAATTCTCATCTTCGGCCCTTCTCTAACATGGAGAAAGAGTTATCAAAACAATCACTCCAAAATATTGAGTACCTACAATTAAATAATGCTGTCAAAATTCCTTAGGATTATCTCTTTGCTTCTACAGTAGGTACTTCGTTTTGATGTTTCAATGGCTCGAGTGCAATTATTTTGTTATTTCCGTTTAATTTGGCCCTTCAATCCTTAGATAGAGCTGGTGCTTTTGTGATGGTCCGACACTTCGTTTTCAACAAAAACTTTGAAGTCTGAAGGTTTTTTTTTTTTGACCAAGTTGTTTGGTGTCACGAATAATAAGGTATATAAATCATAAATAAATAATATAAATATGACATTTTTATGACATTTGTCATCGCAAATATTGTAAAATTCAATATGAGAATTGATATTGAAAAATATGCCTTCTTTATGTAATAATATTAGTTCCTATATAGTGGTTGTAGTTTCCGAAATCTCGTATTCGTTGCTTTATAAATATCGACTTACTATGTATGTTATGCTCAAAAAGGGGGTTACCTGGAAAGTTTTCCGGTAGTTTTGAAAATTGGTGATTTTATAGATTTCAACGTGCTCTTTTCGAATTTTCACTTTGCCACCTCGTATCTTTGCCGCTCGCGCCGCCATATTGGAAAAATGGCGCTCAAACACAGTTTTTTGAGAATAACTCCGTTCCAACTCATTTTACGATAAAAGTAGTTATGTAATAAATTAAAGTAGAGAAAATTTCCTACAACTTATGTAGTAACTTTTTTTTGTAAAATCAATAGATTCATCGTACGAGAGCTGCAAAGTCCACTCTAACACGCGTTTACGTGTCATAATTATATCTCGTTAAGTCCAGTCGACAAGTTTTGGAATATTTTTTTTTAAATTTGAAAAAATTATGGTGTATTCTAAACACTATATATATTTAATTCCCGTTGGAAATTTTACTTAAACTTAATTTTTCAACAAGTTAAACGATTATAAACAAACAAAAGTTTCTCGAAATTAAGTCTAAATTGTAAATGAAAAAAAAATGTTTAAACATTGTCGTAAAAATTGTTCGCTTCGTAGAGCATTTCTTATATACCTACATAATTAACACGATCACGCCAGTAAAATTAAAAATATATCCATACTTTGTTTATAATAATATTTGTACTTGAACAAAAACTGGTGATTTTCACAAAAAGTGATGATTTCTGTGGAATTACAAAAATTATTAAAAACAAACTATGAACATTTTTGTAACTTTAATGGCGTGATCGTGTTAATTATGTATATAAGAAAGGCTCTACGAAGCGAAAAATGTTTACGACAATGTTTAAACATTTTTTTTTCATTTACAATTGAGACGTAATTTCGAGAAACTTTTGTTTATTAATAATCGTTTAACTTGTTGAAAAATTAAGTTTAAGTAAAATTTCCAACGGGAATTAAATATATATAGTGTTTAGAATACACCATAATTTTTTCAAATTAAAAAAAAATATTCCAAAACTTGTCGACTGGACTTAACGAAATATAATTATGACACGTAAACGCGTGTTAGAGTGGACTTTGCAGCTCTCGTACGCTGAATCTATTGATTTTACAAAAAAAATGGTTACTACGTAAATTGTAGGAAATTTTCTCTAGTTTAATTTATTACATAACTACTTTTATCGTAAAATGAGTTGGAACGGAGTTATTCTCAAAAAACTGTATTTGAGCGCCATTTTTCCAATGTGGCGGCGCGAGTGGCAAAGATACGAGGTGGCAAAGTGAAAATTCGAAAAGAGCACGTCGAAATCTATAAAATCACCAATTTTCAAAACTACCGGAAAACTTTCCAGGTAAAACTACCAAATGACTGGACTACAATGATTACTTCAACTGGTCAATTTGAAAACAACGTTCTAATTTACCACGATATCAATTACGTCAAGGTGTGTGGCTAATTTTATTGACAGCGACAAGCTACTGTTTTCTTTACAGGAATAAACTATGGTTTTACTGGTGTATAAAAACCACAGATATTAACAAATTAATCTTTCTGTTACTAACTTTTTTATATATATAACTAGGTCGGCAAACAAGCTTACGGCCCAACAGCTCAGGAGCTCTGCTCTGGTCACCAACGGGAACACAACACTGCTTGAAAACAGTATTATTTAGCTGTGATCTTCTGTAAGGTCGAGGTACTACCCCAGTCGAACTGCTCCATATTTTGAGCAGGAAATTTCCTGCTGTACACTACCACAGTTTTCTATGCCCTACCTCAGTTAAAATTAAGTTTATACTTTTAAAATTAATAGAAAAAAAAATTTTTTTTCTGTTATTAAACAAGCTTCTGTTAGACGTGCAAGATACGCACAATAGCTGTTAAGTGATTGGCTCTCCAGTGAAGCATTATTGACATTTTTACGGTATACAAGACGTCTCAAGTGGTAAAGTAACTGTTTGCTTTGTATTCAGTAAGATGTTCCGCTCCTTGAAGTTGCATACGCTTCACGGAACACTTTCGTATGACGGATCGCTTTTGAGATTAATAAGGATCTCCTGTCAATAGTTTCGAGTATCAATAACATTGGCGTGATGGAAGGATACAGGAAACTTGATTGTTATAAAAATACCATTGTGATTTTTTTCTTATTATCTGTAATACGTACCTATTACAAATATCATATTTAAATGTGCCTTGTTATTTGAAAGATAATTTTTAAAGGTTAATATAAAACATTTCGTACCTACTCATTAAAGTAAAATTTGTTTTGTTAGAAAAAAAAAAACAATCAGTAAAATTCTATTTCCTATAAAAAGTAAAAACGAAATGGTTTTTATGATCGCTATACGAGTGTTAATAGATGTTTTGAGATTATAATAAAAAAACTTAGATTTTCTTTATATCGCATACATAGTCGGGAATAAAAATAGTCGTACTTTAACACTATTAGAGCGGATTACGGTAGATTTAATAACCGAAGCCCCAGCACTTGTTTGATTTCACATCCATAGAACTCAGTTTAGTTCGTGTTTTGTCGCGAAACAGACGGTGAGCAATTGAAAAAACTTAATTTTACTAAATACCAAATTTACCTTTAAAACCACAAGTTGTAACTGTTGTACATACGAAGTTAAATACTGTTAATAGTAATAAATAAAATAATATTTGTTTTTATAACTTTTTAAATATATTAATGTGTTTGTGTTATTTTTACATCGACGCTTCTTCAAAGGCGTTGTAATATAATGCCAGTCTTTTTTCATCAAGTTTCAGTTACGCATGACCAATAAAACAAAATGAAGGACGGTCTCAACATACCGTCCCTTCCCAGTCCCCATGACCGTTACTCTCTTGAAAAGAAGCTCGGTACAGGGATTTTTGGCGAAGTCCACAAAGCTAAAGATAATCAGGCAGCTGGGAAGGCAGTTGCTATTGAAATACAAATAATTACCGAGGAGAACGAGTCTCACATTCAAGAGGAATATAAAATATTAAGAGATTTTACAAAACATCCTAATCTCGTAGATTTTTATGGCGTATTTTGTGATAAGTCCGAATATTCTAAAAGGATTTGGTTTGCTGTCGAGGTAATATTGTAGATCACCATAAAATTGCACATTTTCTTGTAATATATGAAATAATAAAATAGTAGGTAACAAATGCTCAACCGACATCAATTTTCCAGTTTTGCGATTATGGATCTGTCATCGATATCGTCAGAAAACTTAAGGCAGCGGACAAAAAAATGTCCGAGGAACACATCGCTTACATCCTCAAGTATACGATCAAGGTAAGCCCATATTCGACTGACTATAAACATGTCGTTCGTCACATCCGAGTCAACATGGTTGTTTATAAAACAAAGGGCCTGCCACTCCAACTTTCAACGGCTGAATCAATTGGTAGGTACTCTGAATGCAAACTCAATTGTTCTGCGATCTGTGGCCGGGCGATTCCTTCTTGTGGCGTGACGTCGAATGAAATATTGCGGGGCGAATATCCACGTACGTTGAAATACTATCTAGGGCCATTACTTAAAATGCATGCCGCTTTATTTGATGTGATTCGCGACGGAACAGTCGAACCTGTCGATGTGAATGTCGGTGCGCGTCCGACAACACCATGATGGCCCCCCATCGCGGCGCATCGCTCAATTATCGTAAATAATGCTCGCACACACAAGATATACGGACCTCAATCGCGGTAGTCAATGATCGTTTGCTCTTATTTCCGTCGATTAAGATTATCCCTTACACTCTACGACTTAAAGGCTCAAATTCTTAACACAAATGTGTATGTTAAGTCTAAAAGAAATAAGAAGCAGTTAAATGTATATTATCTTTATGCAAGCCACTTGGTTCACAATACCAGTACGTCCTTTCTGTTAGATACATTTTCCATGCAAATCTACCGATAAGGTATCTCTTGTAAGGTACGGTTGCGGATAGCGATCCAATTTTTCACCAAATAGGATTAAAATAATACAAGGACGTCATTTAGTAGAAATAAACTTTATATCTTAATTAGATTATACTTTTCTAATCGCGTTGGTACGCGACGACCAACCCAATAGTTGATGTTTTTACATAGTTTGATGTGAATTTTAGCAACTTTTTTTTATGTAACTAGATCGGCGAACAATCGTACGGCTCGGCTAATGGTAAGCGATTACCGTAGCTTATAGACGTTTGCAACACCAGAAGCATCGCAAACGCGTTGCCTACCCTATCCCCAAGTCCCCCAGGAGCTCTGGTCACTTTACTCACCAACATGAACACAATACTGCTTAAAAACAGTATCATTTAGCTGTGGTCTTCTGTAAAGTAGAGGTACTTTTTTTGATATCGCAGGGTACCCCTTTACGGGTGATATCCAGGACGCCCGGGTAGGCAGTCCTAGACCGTATGTCGGACTCAGCACTTGGGGGTGCCACTACCGCACTAAACCCCCTGCGGGAGCCTTCAGCCGCTTTAATTGGAGGGTCCCGGATCTGCAGGCAACAGGATCCCTCCAGCGACAGGCTGGCCTCGGCGAAAATGCACTTGCATGCAGACTTCTCCTCCATGGGGACTGTCCGGCTCACATCTGAACAATCCCGACGACGCCGTGTCTAGCAGGACCGGGTTCCCATCCCGGCCCAACACGGGCACAGGGGCGTTACTGGAAGCGCATTGAGTAGCACCTCCTACGCACTCCCATTCGACGCCCGCGGGTGGAAGCCACGTCGGCGGCCTCCTCTCTCACCCGCTCGTCGGCCTCCTTCAAGGTCGAGGTACTAGCCCAGTCGGGCTGTTCCATATTTTGAGCAGGAAGTTTCCTGCTGTGCCCTACCTCAGTTAATTTGGGAAACAATATCAATGTTTAATTATTTGTATTAACGTTTTTGTTCTAAATAAAATTTATATCAATGACTCAATTAATGTTTTATTGTCAAAGATTATTTTGTTTCCAACTCAATATCTGTAAGCTGTGCTCAAATTCTATTTTGCTACATTATTGGCATTAATGTTAGTTAACTTAGTATTTTAAATTCTAAATAATAAAACCTTTAAATCAGTAACGAAACTAATAAAAACTAACAACCCTATATAAAACGATTTTAACGAACGCATTAACCAAATGATAATTATATCAGACAACAGACCGCAGACAAGTCGCGACAGGTCTGGGCCCCGATATGTATGCAAATAGCTCCCAATGAATCTCAGGGGCGTGCACCACTTGATCGACGCTGACATCAGAATCGCCAGTTCATCTCAGAAAAGGGTTTCGCAAAGGCAGCTATTCTATTACTCATTGTCAATTTTAAGTGTCAAGACTCCTGATTGGTCCAATCAATTCTCACGTAGTCATTCCTTTTAGGTTTTATTATACCTACACTTTATGACATGAGTAATTACTTTTTAATTCAAGTATTCCCCTAATTACAGGCAGTTTCTTATCTACATGACAATAAAATCATCCACCGAAATGTACGGTGCAGCAATATTTTAATTACCAAAGATGGTGAAGTAAAACTTACTGACTTTAGTTTATCATGCGCATTAAGCGAAACTCAGGACAGAACTAAAACAAGCATAGGCTCGCCTAGCTGGATGGCCCCAGAAGTTGTTAACAGTAGCGAAGGAGGATATGACAATAGAGTTGATGTTTGGGCATTGGGAATCAGTACTATCGAAATGGTCGATGGTAAAGCTCCCTTTGAAAATATGCATCCAACTATAGCCCTATTTCAAATAATGAGAAATCCTCCTCCGTCAGTAGCAAAACCATCAATGTCATCTAATGATATTAACGATTTTATTACTGAGTAAGTTTACTGTTACTGTTACTTTATAATTACTATAACAAAAAATATAAACAGTTACATTTAAATATTGTTTAATTATTTAAGGTGCCTGGAAAAAAATCCCGAGCATCGACCCTTTATGGCTGAGCTAGAAGAACATCCATTTGTTCAATCTGTTCCCGAAAACGATTTTCACGTAAGAATTATAAAAGAATTTTGAAACCTATCATATCCAGACTATCTTTGCTCAATAAATTATTATTTTTTGCAGTTATCCACTGAACTTAAAATGCTTGCCGCTCATTTAATTGAAAAGGAAACACCTTACACAATAAAAGAAAGGATTGTTAAAAATGGTCTTCTTATTACCGAAGGAAAGAAAGAACCTGAAACGATGCAAGTCGAAGATCTTGCCGCATTGGAATATTTAACAGAAGATAACGTCCTTTGCGAACTTCAAGTAAAATATCAAAAGGGATCATTTATGTCGTTTATTGGAGATGTATTATTAATACTTAATCCTAATACACATGAGGACATTTATGGCGAAGAGGTATGAAAATTGACTACTAAATATTAACTTCATACATTTGTAATGACATGTACCTACTACTTTACTTACTAAATTTCTTTTTTTAGTATCACAAAAAATATGAATGTAAATCGCGGTCTGATAACGAACCTCACATTTTTGCGGTTGCGGACAGTGCACATCAAGATGCCACCCACCATAACGAACCTCAGCACATAATATTTTCTGGCGAAAGCAAGTCAGGCAAATCTACCTACATGATGCATGCACTGTCTCATCTTACGCATTTAGGTGCTATGAAAAACAATACAGGCGAGAGAATACAAAAAGCCACAAAAGTAGTTCAAGCCTGTATTAGTGCGGCAACACCAATTAATTCAAACTCTACTCGTGGAATATTACAAATTCAAGTAACTTATGGTACTTCGGCGAAATTAAGTGGTGCTATTTTTTGGTTGTATCAGTTGGAAAAGTGGCGCGTATCATCTACGGACATGTAAAGTAGACATTTTTAATCCATTATTTTATCAATTTATTTTTATTTTTTTAACTCTAACTCGTATTATTCAAATGTAAGCTTATAAGATTGTGACTTCTGTTTAAAACAATTGTGTTTGCTCGCAAACGAAAAAAAATACCGACTTCAATTACATCGAGAAGTAACACAACGTAGGTAGACTAAAAAATAGACTAGTAAATATGCGTTAAATGGTATCACAACTAAATTACGCATTATTAATTACGCATTATTACATATAACTCTAGTATTTGTTAGATAGAAATTAAATTGAAATGGGAATACATGTCTACATGACACACACCACCTTTTGATTAAAACAAAAATCATCGAAATCTTCAAAAGTTCTGGGGCGACATAAATAAAAAAATTCAAAAAAATAAGTACAGTCGAATTGAGAACCCCCTCCTTTTTGGAAGTCGGTTAAAAATACAGATGACTTAAATAATGAGTATATTAGACTTTTTGTAGTGCTCAAACAAAAATGAAGCGTAATATTATTTTCCAGGAATCACGCAAACTTTAACCTTCTTTATTATTTTTACGACGCTATGGAGGCTAATAACAAATTAGATAACTTTTATTTAGAAAAAAATAGAAACCATCGGTATCTAAGAGTTGTAGACGAACCGACAAGAGGCGCGAAAGGAGTTCGAGAAACGCCACGTGAAAATGTTAATAGTTACAAGGAGTTTGTTGAGAATTTGAAAGTATTAGACTGGGAAGAAGAGGATATTAAATTTTTAGAAACAGTTTTAGCTGCAATACTAGTTTTAGGAAATGTAAGATTTAGAGATGGAAAAAACGGATCAGCTGAAATAGAAAACGTGGAAGAAGCCAAAAAAGTTGCAAAGCTCTTATCACTAGAAGAAGTTAAATTTCTTTGGGCACTTCTCAATTATTGTCTCATTGAAAATGGGACTGCTGTAAAAAGACAACATGCAACAGATGAAGCTAGAGATGCGCGAGATACTCTTGCAAGTGCACTGTATAAGAGGCTTGTTGATTGGTTAATTAACGTAATTAATGCAAAATTATCATTTATGCGATCCGTATTGTGAGTAAATTAGGTCAAAGTTTTTCGATTATTTATACTTATGTCCATAAATAATAACAATTTAATTTTGTGTTTCAGTGGTGATAAATTTTCTGTAAGCTTAATAGATATGTTTGGTTTCGAATGTTATCATCGTAATAGATTAGAACAATTGATTGTTAACACAACAAACGAGCAAATCCAGTTTTTGTACAATCAAAGAATGTTTGTTTGGGAAATGCAAGAAGCAGCTGAAGAAGAAATTCCCATAAGGGCTTTACGTTTTTATGACAATAAAAATTCTGTGGACCAACTAATGGGAAAACCACTGGGTGTTTTTCACATTTTAGATGAAGCCAGTCGTGTTACTGGCGGACAAGAACATATAATGAGTAAACTTTATTTTATAAACTACTAAATACTTTATATGGTTATATAAAAAGAAAGAAATATTTATTTACTTTAATTTTGTTTCAGATACAATTAAAACAAAATGCAAGGGTCCATACATAAAAGTGTCAGGAAATCACGAGTTTAGCGTAGCGCACTACACTGGTAAAGTGAACTATGACGCAAGAGAAATGGCTGACAAAAATAAAGACTTCCTACCACCAGAAATGATTGAAACCATGAGAGCCTCGACGAATCTTACTCTACAGCAACTATTTAAAAACAAGCTAACCAAAACTGGTAATCTTACAGCTGCATCCAATCAGAGCCCAGCAGCAGGACCATCTGGTCGTTCGAAATCTGAGAAGGAAATGGAAAATATTAAAGCTAGAGTACGTTCTTACATTTCTTCGTATTTTCTACAGCTAAGCTGATTAGATATTCAACTGTTATAATTTAATTACAACAGTTAATTATTATCTATTGATGTAATAACTAATAATTATAAATCTTGCTAAACAATATTTAATTTCGCAAAATAATACTTTTAACACATTTTCCATCTCCAAATTCACCAAACTAAAAAATGTATTTTCAGAAATTCAATACTGTTTCTAAAGGCCAATATTCCCAAATACGCAAAATGAGGACAGCAGCAGCTACTTATCGAGCGACGAGCCTAGAACTACTCAAGCAGCTCTGTATCGGCGCTGGTAGCGGTGGGACACATTACGTTAGATGTATCAGAACAGACTTAAATGATAACCCTCGCGGATTTCAGACCGAACTTGTAAGACAGCAATTAAGAGCCTTAGCTATTTTGGATACGGCTAAAGCACGTCAAAGCGGATTTCCTTGTAGAGTACCATTTGCTGAATTCATCCGAAGGTTAATACGATATAATTATTCATCAAGTAATCATACATATATGATATAACTTACTATTCTTATTTTTAATAAATCTGTTTTTATAGGTATCGTTTCTTAGCCTTTGACTTCGATGAAAATGTTGACGAAACCGCGGACAATTGCAGATTGCTATTGATTCGCTTGAAAATGGAAGGATGGGAACTCGGCAAAACCAAAGTATTTTTGAAATATTACAATGAAGAATTTCTGTCTCGGTAATTTTTTTTTTTACATAGTTGCACATACATATTGCAGTTGTTTTAAATTTACTTGTACTTTGTTGTATTTTTCAGGTTATATGAAGTCCAAGTTAAGAAAATTGTTAAAGTACAGAGCATGATGCGATGTTTCTTAGCTAAAAGAAATGCAATTAAAAATAAATCCAAAAATTTACACCGTAAGATTATATTATATTACCTATCACCGTATTGATCAATACTAGTTTTAAAAAAAATGAAAATATATTTATGACTACTTTTTATTTTTAGTTCAGGAATTGAAGAAACAACAATCTCTTAACGTATCAGAAGAAGAAGCAGCTTTACGAATACAAAAAGGTTTGATTATATGCACTTCATAAAATAAAAACATATTTTACTCTATACCAAAAACATATTATATTACTTTCTAACCAATAACAAGCAACCTTGAGCAGCTAAGAAACTAATTTACGAAATTTTAAACAGCTTACAGAGGATACATAGTCCGCAAAGCTTATCAACCTCTGGTTAATAAATCTACTGGCCAAATCGATGAGGAAACTTCATCGTTTCTAAAACGATTTGCAATGAAATGGAAGAGCCGATCTATTTTCCAAGTGCTACTGCAATACAGAGCTCTACGATATCAAGATTTGGTTCATTATTCTCAGCAGGCATGTTTTCTTTACATAAGTAACACCACATCATGATTATTACAATTTTTTGGACATAATAAATGTTTCATATATTTTTTAGGTTCATATATATAACCAAGCTGTTGTTGAAGGGCTTCTTAACACCAATAGTTCAATCAACCTTGATCGTGTTGATCCACATGCGAAGGAAAAAATATTCCTTGGCTCTGGCCCACCGACTGTCTGGAAACTTCCCTTCCGAATGGATCAAATCCAATTCTATGATACTTCTCATATGTGTGATCCCTCTGTTAAGAACACGTAAGTACAACCAAGATCAGACAATATTACTTAAAATATTGTTATAAAAACTCACAATCGTACCATGGGACTTGCCACTATTCTTGACTATTTTTAAATCACTTGACTGCAGATCTTCGGTAATTCAAATTATTGGATTTATATTTGAAAAGGTTTCATTTAATAGTTGGAGTTATTATTGGAAAAGGTTTTAAATATTTATATTTTTTTTAATTAAACTTTTTTACGCACGCTTAACTTGGGGAGTAATATGTTGAAAGCGTGACGAGAGCGTTACGAAAAATGTGTCAGGCGAGGCGAACGGAGCAAGAGAGAGAGGTTCGAGCACACATTTTCTTTCTCTCTTTCTCTCATAGCCAGTTACGTTTCGTATATATAAGACACAGTGCATTATTATGCAGGCCTATTGCTAAAGAAGTTTTACTTCAGTCGTGTGGTCTAAACACAAGTTTTTTTTTTTTTTTAATTCTAAAATCATAATTGGTTTTTGATTGTAGAGACACATTTGCAAGTCCTTATGATTCTGACAGCGAACAATGGGATGAACCTTTGAAACGTCGTTGCAGTGCAGCCCAAACGGAACCATTCAAAGCTTCAACGAGCACTCAAACGCTTATAACCATACCGTTCTGCAGAGACCCATCCCAACCTGTGCCTATTTTACCTCCAGACGACACCGAAATGCATCAAAGAAGAGAAAGTTTTAGCAAACCTGTTATTTATAAGAGGCCACCTAATCTTTCTCCTCAAAGCTACTATCAACCACCAGCTCCTTGGTCTAGTGGTGGCGATGATACGAATATCTTAGAGAACAGCGCCGGACGCAGAGCTATCTATGGACGTGGCAGCTATGGCGTTGACAAAAGTGATTTACCAAATCCTATTAGTGAACTGCAAGCTCTGGCTAAATCCTCAAGGGATTCAAGAGAAGATGATGACGATGATGATGTCCCTCCATTTAACTTTCAAGCTATGTTAAAAAAAACTCCGAAGAATAGGGCATCCATGAAAAGACACGGCGAAGGACATGACGAATATCATGACAACACTAGGAATTCGCCCAACTCGCGTTATGTCACCACTTCCTATGGTGCACCGGTTTCACGAAAGCATATAATTTCACCAAATGAAACTACATCCGCAATCGTACCACCCAGTCATTCGAAGTACGAACGAAATTCTCGCGATTTCGATGATTCCGAATTTGAAAAGAGATCCTCCCAACACGGTCGCGGTTACGTTGACAATAAAGATGAAACCGAAACTATTCAGTTAGCACCGGGAATAACTGTCGAAGGATCAGTGGCCGATTTGTAAAATGAAAACAAAAAATATGTTTTGTAAAAAATATATTTATTCTCATTGTCTTTCAAAGCATACATCCCTTTTACATTATGGCGTTATTCTATTAATATTTTTGAGTTTGCTATTAAAGCCATTTATTACGTGTTGTTTAGTAACATAAAGCTTACTATTATGCTTAAGTAAAATATATTTTTCTCAATAGAGTTAAGTATATTAAATAGCAATTTCCAAAACTTACAGCGAATCCCTTATGTTATCGTAATTTTTTCACACATATTCCGATACAAATACACATCATAGAAAAATATGTCATTTTTAATATTCTTAATTATTAATATACCCTAATCAAAATTGCTTTGGTAACTTATTTACTTACATCTAAATAAATCAATATTATTAATATTATTAAATTAATTATGTTATGTGTGTGGTCCTCTTTAACCGGCTATTGTCTGAATTTAAAGTAAACGAAAATATATAATCATATATAATCTTTACTCGTGACATATTTGATCATATAATTATGTATAAACATTTACTATTTACGAGTTAAAAATATCACTTGTGTGAGAAATGTTATTCTTTCTAAAATCAATATTGTATTACATAATATAATAAAAATTTTGTGAAAAAAATCGTGTTATTTATTATTTAACATCAGGATATTTGTTTACTAGGTCCAAATTCTTTAAAAATATATATTAAAACGTTTTACAATATTCCACTTCTTACTGATAATAAATTACTGTTTCATTGGTTTTGTATAACGTTTATTCTGCACTTAAGTTACGGATAGACTAAATAACTGGGTATAAAAAATGATGCTGTAAAATAGTCTATTATGGCCTGTTCACCTCAATTAATAATCTACGATTTTTAGACTCACAGATAGGGTTATAGAAATATCACATATACCTATAAAGTGGAATTCGATGACGAAAATGAATAATCTTGTATATAAAATTTTCGTGTCACAATGTTACTTCTCTGAAACGGCTGGACCGATTTTTATGAAATTGTTTCTTCTCTGAAACGGCTGGACCAATTTTTATGAAATTTTGTGTGCATATCGGGTAGGTCTAAGAATCGGCCAACATCTATTTTTTATACCCCTAAGCTATAAAGGGGTTAAGAACATATATAGCAAAACAACGTTTGCGGGGTCAGCTAGTATATAATGTACTTTTTTTATCTGTTACTACCATACGTCAAACAGCTTTGACAGCATTCGGTAAAACAGGCCCTCACTGTATGTTATAAAAATAAGTACCTTTGAAAAATTATAATTGCTATACCAATATTAAATATACATATTATATGTTCTAAGTAATAAAATTAATACAGTATATAATAAATTCAGTGACATCGATACGTAAAATTTACATTTACATAATTTTGTTCATGATAAAAAACTATTTTTTCAATTAAGTTTGATATGTTATTCATAAGAAAGTGTAGAGTTGCTTTCATAGTTCAAAATTTTAATCTGAAAACCTTATTTTTAAGTTTACCACCCTTAAAGTAAATAGCTTCTAAATATAATGTACATATACAAATTAGAAATATATTCTCTTTGAATAATTTTCATAAATATCATGAAGTAATAGTTTCACCACACTTTTTATCGTTTTAATTTACTTTTATGAAATCATATTTTTATATATTTGCAGTTCTAAATTGACATATTTCCCGTAAATTAGGCATTTCGATTCCGACAAATATTTGGTATTTTCAATAATATAGTTTTTGAATTAATTCTTTAGATAATTATTTACTTCAACCATAGAAATCACAATCTAATGTTATTGCCAAGAATTTTAATTGACTTACAACTATTATTATTAAAATATACTATATAAAAATATCTTTTCATACATTAAAGAGCATATTTTTATCTTATACTCTATTAGTTCAGTCGAAACTATTCAATTACACATCAACGATTAAATGTTAAGAAAATTTTTGCAAACATACATTTCAAAGTATAGAAAATGAAAATGGAATAATAATATGGTTACTAATTTTCATTTACAATAATTTAGAAATCTACGGTATTTCATAGACTATTTGAATATGTTACATAATTCTTGTGAAAGATGTCAGCATTAAAATTAGTAAAAAAAAATCACAAAAGGTGTAAAGTTACATTATTAAGGCTTTAATTAAAATTAGACATCTGTTAATATTACTGGCAACGTAACATAGCACTAGAACTTGGATAAAATAAATATAATTAAAGAAATTCTTTAATATTTAACGTAGGTTTAGGACTAGCCAAACGATTATTATGAACTTTCCTATCTTGATTAAACAAATTCATTACAATTTTATAGATTTTAAACAAACTAATATTACACAACTTAAACTGCTAAATATTTGACTTGTTTGATTTGAGATCATCATTGCTAAATTATATCATGATTACATTAATTAAGATATAATGGGAGTTTTTATAGTATGACATATCACTGACAGAAACAATAACAATTTTTATTGAATATTACATATTTTATTAAACATTTAACACTAGGCCCACTGGGATTTTTTCTGTTTCGGGGGTCTGGAAACACAATAGGCAAGCACAAATGTGCAGACTACGACAAAAATCTATATGGTCTATAAAAACGTTTGTTATCAACGAGGATTGAGCCCCCGACCACAAGGGCAACAACCAGTGCTGTGACCGCTGTGCCAACGTGTCGTAAAGATAATTTCTAAGGTAAAGATTAATAAAATAAGTGTAAACGTTTTATGTTTCTTTTTTATTATTTTTCAGAATCTTTAATAAAGAAAATTAATAATACTGGCAACATTTGATATTGTTAAATTGTAATGCCATCTGTACTGAGTTTGACATGAAACCTCCCATTATCAACGTAACCTATTTTCGAAATATTATCAAATATTATGATAAACTTGCTTGATAAAAAATATTACTGACCCATTTATTAAAAATAACAAAACTGGCTTAGAGTTACTACAATAATTAAAAACAAACATTAAAACTAAATGAAATGGCTAGTGACAATGGACTTAACCCTACTTTTTATTTCATATTTTAAAGCATCACCTTTATTTTTAGTATTAAAAAAAATGTTTTTTATTAGTGTTAAGAATTTTGCAAGTAATATGGCCACCATGAGAATTAAAAAAAAGTAAGGTTCTTGTTAATATAAAAAATATTGACTGCCTGACATTGACATTAGTCAAATTCAATTTATTTTTCAATTGTAAAATTATTATTATTATATATATTTAGGTGATAGTAGTGCGTATATAAATGACATAGATTTGAGACAAATGACAAAATATTCATGAATTTTACATCACAAGACCAATAGATCTCTTAAGCAACCTAAAGACCAGATAAACTCACTTAGCCCACATGTAAATTTATTTCCGAATCTCCTCAAAAACTACACACATAATATATGACTTTATACGACAAATTTCTTTCGAGTACATACATATAAAATATAATATAATATAATTTTCAAAATATTTTTATCGAGAACTACTTCAAAATAAGCTCTCACACATTGGCAGTAGTGTATAGATTTAATTTAGGATTAGACAAAATTGTATACCCTGGTTGGCAATCACTGACATATATATATTTTTTTCTTGTTTCATTAAATAGACTAATTTGTAAAAATCACTGTTCAGACAGTTTGGTTTAAGAGTGCGCATAATGCAAAATTACCATCTTCTATTTGTTTTGACATGAAAAGTTCCAGACCAAATCTTAAAATAAAAATATATGACAAACTACGTGATATTTGCAAGGGTTGACCCATATCAAAAACATAAAATAAGGAAATTTCCTCGATAAAATATAATCACGAAGTAACCTCTAATTTTTATATTTTTTCTATTTATACTCGATATGGTTATGACCATTAAGACAAAAATTTGATAATTAATTACATTTAAATATGTGTAAAGGCTATGCCAAGGCATTTAATGTAATTACTTTTAGTTTCGGAATTATATACAAAATAACATATTTGTCGTTTTTTACATTCGTAATGCGCTCAAAACTATATCGTCTATCGCACTCTGACACGAGGCTTTGTGTATATTTTGTTTCATCGGGCGCGCGGGTGAAATCTGATTTTTTGCTCGCCTTATGCACGCTCTTAAGGTAGAAATTAGTATTATTTTGAAATTATACGTATATTCGTTTTGCTGCTAAGAACAGTGTTTTCTGACTGAAAGATAAACATATTGTTGTGTTAATATGAATCGTTCTCTGTATGGCATCACAATAGCATATCCATAAGATTTTTAGTGAATAGATTTAGCAATCATCCAAAAAATCACTGTTGAGTATTTATATGTAAAAAATCTTTTACAATAAGATAAAAATTTTGAGTTATGAATTTATTACTCCATTAACAAGTGTTAACTGCCTGATATATAAACTTCATAAGAAGGTTAATTTTTATTTTTTTGAATGACGACGTAGCATTGCATATACTTATAGAGAATACTCTATTTAACTTTGCCACTTACTCTAGTACAATTATTTTCTTATGTACTGACTCGCCCAAAAAACAAGATATGCTTTATACATACCATTTCTAGAGATTTTTTTTTATAGAAAATTCTAGAACAAGACAAGTAAACATACCCTACTTTGCTTTGTCACCGATGCTTGAGTCATTACTCTCTGACATACCCACTTGAGTCAATAGCTGAGCAACGCTTGGTTCATTCAATGTAAGTACTGCATGTGCCTCCACCATAACAACTAAGGAGTTTCTTGCTTCTTCATGTGGAACACCATGAGCCCTAGTTGCATGGGAATACCACGCCCCCGTGGACGGTAACACTGATACGCACCATTTGCATGACAACCTGTAATTAGATAATGAATATAATAGAAAATATTTTTTTTACACAACTAGGTGGAAAACAACCATACGGCTTACCTGATGGTTAGCGAATACTGTAACCTATAAACGCCTGCAAGACCAGAAGCATCGCAAGCGCGTTGCCGACCTTATCCCCCAGGAGCTCTGGTCACCTTACTCACCACAGGAACACCAGACTGCTTGAGAACAGTATTATTTAGCTGAGATATTTTGAAAGGTCGAGGCGCTTCCCCAGTAGGACTGCTCCATATTTTGAGCAGAATATTTTCTACTGTGTTCTACCTCAGTTTTAATTCTAAATAAAATAAAATAATACTTTGTACTAGCTTTTAACTAAATTTTCTAATGATTAGGCCTACAGCGATTTCTAATTTTCCTTCTTAAATTATACAATGCACTTAAAAATTGAAATTATTTATTTATATGATGGATTAAAAAATATATCTATTAAAATAGAAGGAATTAATCCATATTATAGTTACAGCACATTCATATAAATAAAAAATTTAAAATAATTTTTATGTGATATTTTTGGCCTTACCTATTAGTCATATGCCTAGACTTAACATGTCTACGTCTGTAACCCCAGCTGTTGTAGACTCTATGGCAGAACGGACACGGGAACGATGGATTTGCATAGCATGTGTTGGTTTTGTCTGAAAATAAAAACATTGTATTTGTATTGTAAATGTAGCCACTCATTATGTAGATCAATAATATAAATATATATATGACTAGCCCATCAGCGGTGTGTAGTGACCCTGCTTTCTGTTATGCAGGTTGCGGGTTTGATTCCCACCTGAGTAGGTGTAATATTTAGTTTTCTAGGCTCCATGGTATGTACTGTAGCTATTTCAAGTTTTTTTTTTTATGCTATAAAAATAGAATTTTTCATTCAGGAGAATTTTAACCGATTCAAACAAGGAAGAGGTTCTTAATTTAACTGTACTTTTTTACTTTTTACTGGGTTTGAAATCTGGTGCTTATCATGTGGTCCCTTGATAATTTTAATGAGAGCTGACGTGTAGTTTTTGAGTTAAATTAAAGTCGTTATCTTTTTTTTGCTTGGGAACAAACACAATTATGGCTCATAGGAACAGAGTAATAGCAGCACAAACAAAAAATACTATTAATGTAGAAAATACCTTTTACACTCTGAACTTCGCTAGATACAAAGTTCAAATTATCAGTTGTTATGCTTAATGATTCAACAATAGTACCGCTCTGTAATACTGTTTCGACTTCCTTGTCAATCTCTATCTCTTTTTCATCATCTTGTTCAATGTGTTTTTCATTTATCACATTCAAACATGGCTGTGTACTACTGACTTCATTTATCCATTTTTTAACACAACGATCAGTTGCTGTCGTACATACTGATTTATTTGAAATATTTTCAGTACTAACTGAGTATTTCTTCTCTAAAGCATCATCTAAGACAGCAATATCTGTGTCGTTAGTATTCTCTCCGGAATAGTCCGTCAGTGGTGAGTCAACAGGTTCTACTTTCGGTACAATGTTCTGGAAAACAAGTCATTTGGTTCAAAAATATGTTATGTATAAGTTTTTATATTATGTAATGTAATGTATAGTTTTGACTAATCTTTTAGATAAAAAACTTTCCTAAGTACACACTTTTTCCCATAATTTTTAGTCATAGTACATTATTTCTTAGTTTTTTTTTTTTGCTTTTGTTAATATAATAACTCATTGTTATAGCTAATCTTATAAATAAAATTCTCGTGTCACAATGTTAGTTACAATACTCCTCCGAAACGGCTGGAACGACTTTTATGAAATTTTGTGTGCATATCGGGTAGATCTGAGAATTGGCCAACATCTATTTATATACAGCTAAGTTATAGGGCGAGGGATTAAGAGGACTAATAACATATTATATGGCAAAAGAACGTTTGCAGGGTCCGCTAGTATACATATAAATCTTGTCATACAAAACGTCACAACCAATTGAAGTTATGAAATTTTGACTTGGTTATAAACATATATCGTAATGCTAGGTTATAAGTTTTTTTATGCAGAATAATGTTTTCCAGTGCAGTTAATAGGATATGAAGAAATAAAAACTCACAGTACTTTTGGTAATGTCAGAATTTGACACAGTGTTAGCGTTATCTATTTTATTTATTTTATCACTTAGAGGGGTTGATTTCTTATTAATTTTATTATTATCATCTTGTTCACTCTTCTTTCGTTTTTTGGGCAAACCCTGTGTTGATGATGCCGTCTTCTAAAAATATACATTGTTGTATGAGAATATAGATTACATGAACTGCAGTAACAGAAAGTAATTAGTAATTACAGTTCAATATTCTATAATTACCTCGTCATCTTTATTAGCATCATTTCCAGTGGACAAACCACATATTCTTAGAGCTTCAGCAGTCTTTAAAAGTATTGGCAAAAATTCTTCAGTTACATTTACTTCACCATTATACATAAACCGTAATAGAGTTTGTAAAGAGTCTGTATTGATGTCGTGAAGTACTATAATTGGATCCTTGTGGGGGTTTTGCTGAGGACATAATGTGTGGGCGTTATTGAACTTCTATAGATTAATAAACGTTGGTATTTTATTGATAATTACAGAAAACTATATCTTACCTGGAATATCGTTTTAAAAACTGAACTGTTTGCGGATAGTATAACTTTATGAGCCTTAAAACTTTGCCCTTCCGAAACTAATGTGACGTCTGATAAACCTTCGTCCTTAAATAACTCCTTTACGTTTGATAATATATTGTTCTGATAACCATTCCATTTTAAACTGATTTCCTGATTTGCCATTTCGCGTCTTCATAAAGCAAAATTGTTATGAAAGAAACTTAAATGCAAAAACAAACAAGTTAAAATGCTTAAAAAATCACTGCGAAACTGCGAAAGAAAACATTCTCAGTGTTGTCAAAGCTGAAAAATATTATAAGGTCAGGGTGGCTACAGTCTGTCAAAAAAGTCCTGAAAAATAATGAGGGCGCTGTAAAAACACGTAGCAAACACATAGCAACACTGTATAGCGTGACATAAAAGACTTTGATACTTGCAATATTTTATTTACTATTAAAAACATGAGTGTGCGAGTGAATAAAGGCTAAAATGTTATTAGATTGGCAATTGTCATTCTACCTATCCCGAAAAAGTTGGCGGACAAGAATTTATTTAACCTAAGAAATTTTAAAAGAACACAAAGTAAAACCAAATAAAAAGACCAAAAGCAAATCAAATGTTTATTTGAACTAAAAACGGATATATAATTATCAGAATATTAATCAGACTCAGAATCGCTTTCACTGCTGCTGTTGTCGCTTCTTACTTGAATTATTAATTCGTCTACATCTTTGTATAATGTTCTGCCTCGTTCATAATAATCCTTCTCTATTTTTTTTACATGATCGCAACAATTTTTCCAGTTTTCAACGGTAATGCTATTAAAAGCTTCTTCTGCCAATTGTTTCACGTCACGAGACCCAACATTACTTGCAGCTACCTTTTATTTCGCAAGTGCCCAAATTAACTCTATAGGGTTAAGATCACAGTGGTATGGTGGAAGCCGAACTACTGTATGCCCATGTTCTCCCAAAATAGTATCTATATCATATATAGGATTTGGTTTGTTATTTTTTACTAAAGTTAATAAATTGGGCTTCCTTAGCGATGAATCAAATGGAATATTATTTTCTAATAACCATAATTTTATATCATCGACACGAGTATTGGTGTTTGGTGTTTTGTTTGTAAGTATTGAATGGTAAGGAGCATTGTCAAAAACTATAATAGATGCCTCGTGTAGATTGGGAATAAGTTTTTCCGTAATCCATTTAGTGAAATTATTAGCATTCATTTCAGAGTGATAATCTTCCATTTTATTTTTTCCACTAAATATGAGTAGGCAGTTTGGTACAAAGCCTTTTTCACTCCCAGCATGTACAATGATGTACCTTTTCCCCTTGGAGACATTTTCCTGGACCGCAGTGATATTGATTGACTGCCAGCATTTTTTCACTTTGTATGAGTCATGAATATAACTCTCATCAATAAAAATAATATCTTTTTGCAATTCTTCTGGTAAATTTATGTTTTTCATGATAATATTTAGATAATCCTCTCTTTTTGCTGCAATGTGTACTTTTTCGATCAAAGCAGATCTATTTGATTGACATTTCTTGAATGAAAAGCCAATACTTGTAATAATTTTTCTTAAATGTTCAAGACTGCAATCAAAGTCAAGTTCTGTTTTAGCTACAGTTAACAATTTCCGTAGAGTTGGTACCTCTTTCCACACAGTATAAAAAAAAACTATTTTCTGTCGGAGCGCACAGATAGTAAAGTCATCCATTTCTTTCTTTGGTCGACCACTTCTGTGTTTACCAGGAGAACGGAAAGTTCCATTATTTTCAAATCCCTCATCCACAATTCGTCTGATGGTACTATCGGATTTTCCTGGAATTAAATAAAAAAAATATTGAGATGTAGCCTGCATTATAAGCATCACCAGATATCGGGAAACCAGTTAAATATGACTTACAAGATTTGACCTGAACAAACACATATATGTACCTATATACATACATTGCATGTAAAATAAAAGCTTTTCAACATATACTCTTACACCTACACACTACACAACTCTATTTTATACCAAAACTTTGTGTTAATAAAAGTGCTACCTGCGTCGGCAATCTAGTGGCAATAAGTATCAAAAAATATTGGTCGCTCTTATCTTTGTTTGTCAAATCAGATATAACCTCCAAATTTCTAGATGTAAACAAATCTTTTCATAGGCTTTAATATGATAGATCGCAAACAATATTATAATATTAACTGATTAAATAGAAATTTTAACATCATTACATACCAGTCATAGCCGCAGTTCGAGCGTAAACATCGTCTAATTCTATTAAAATACGTCCGGCTTTGTATTCAGCAAAACATTGTTCAAATACGTTAAATATGACTTGTCGAGCACCACTGCGAATTGTTTTTCGTATGACTTCTTCATTCTTGTCAGTTTTTTTTTTGAAGAACTAGCCATTTTAATGCAAATATCTAAGAAAACAAATTATTAAAGAGAATCTATGATGACATTTATGTCATAACAAACGTTTAACAGTGTTGCCAAGAATATACGAGACTTTAGTTCCGCAAACATTCTTTTCAAGACTTTTTTGACAGACTATAATTCCGTCTATGGGGCGTAACCGTCTACTTGAAATTATGCTCGTTACAGTCGAGTTGCAGCGTTTGTAGAAGTGTCGGTAAGACAGCATTGCTTTTAACTTCAAATAAAATTCCTTAGATGGCGGTAGTCGCTATAAAAATGGGTTAAAACAGTCTTCAAAGTTCAGTTACTTTTTTAAAGTGAAATGTGAGTGTCACACGCTGCTGTATTTTCGAAGGTAAGTTTAAAATTAAGCAACTTACAGTGTCGAATGAATTCTATATTTATAGTGTAGGGTTCTTGTAAAGGTTTCGTGTATTCTTTTGCAAGATAACGCTGCAAATGATTAGATTATGCAACGTAACAAATTTATACCCTCGAAATCGTTAAGTGCATAATTCCGTCTATTTTGAATGGGGCTAGATCGTCATATGTCGAATTTGCCCCATTTCAGAGATCATAAACCTTTTTTGTCCCAACTTTTTAAAAGAGAACCATTCAATATTCAGTATATGTACTTACTTGGAGTTCTTTTAATGTTTTTTTAATGATCACAAATAGTCGTTGTATGTTTATATTGTGAATTTAGATAATTCGGTTGGTACTAAATTGAATTAATTAAATTGTTTCAGTTCAACTAGACGTCGCCGTCATTCATTATGGTACGTAGGTACATATACAAGACGTACAAATAGAGGTGCTTATGATAAAAATCAACTACGTGAAGCCGTATTAGCAGTGCGTAATGGTACCTTAAGTGGTTACAAAGTTGCACAAGTATACAAAATTCCAAAATTGACAACAATGGACCACGTACATAAAAAAGACGCTCCAATATGATTGGGAGGAAAACCACTCTATCTTCCGAAGTTGAAATGAATCTTGCATCCTGTCTTCATATTATGGAAACATATGGCTTTGGACTGTAGAAGTGTTAAATATTGTTGGAGAATATAATTATGACTGATTGTTAACTTTATTAAGACTAAAATACCATTTGATTTTGACAGGTTTTAAGTTTGTTACTGAATTAAAACTATTTACGATACCAAATGTGTATTTTTATTATATGAAGGTACCTTAACTTTATCCAGATAATTACATATTTTTCTGTGTGTTTTTATCTTAAGTTTGCTAAATTAAAGTGTTTATTTCATCCGCGACGTCGTCAGCATTTTGTTTATCTCACAAGAATGTTACGGGAATGAACATTATATATGTTAATTTAAGATGATTTTAAACATGTAAGTTACATAAATAACATGATTGCACTCTATCACCCAACTCACTCAAATCGAATATAATAAAAATATTTAATAACGCTCCACTAAAATATGTTGACCACCCCTGCTTCTTTAGATATGCCGAAATAGCCCCGAAAAATGATTTTTACCTATTTAACCTGATAGAGACATTATTTTTAAAGTCGTAAAGCATAGAATTGACTGTCTCTTACGAACGCATGTCATTATTACGTGTTTTCTTAAAACAACTAAAGATTTCAATAAATTCTTCCAGTATGACGGATTTTCCCGATTTAGAAGAAAAAATCCGTCTACTGGTCAAGTTTTAAAAAAAGTTGTATATTCTGGTACTGGTGATAGTTTAATTAAATAGGATCACTGTATTTGAAAGCTTACAACATTGTTATTTTCATAAGACCATCACATTGACCATAAATCAAAACGTTCATCGGATACGGGCACTCAAATGTAAGTCGAAAAAAAACTATGCCGGAATTAGCCACCCTGACCTTACAACAGATTATACTTCGTGCGCTGTAGCATGGTGCGGGTGACAGTTTCAGTAACGTTTCGTTTCACTCTTGAAAGTTGCCGCAATTTACAAATTATGACTTAGTATTTCACCTGTACCACATTCGTAATACACTAAATCATTAATTACTGCAGTAAATTAAATTAAACCCAACCAGAATGTTCTAGTCTACAAATAAAATCGAATGGAAAGAAAAATTAAGAAAAGTGTTATGCGTATAACATAACGCCATAGACGTGCTTAGTGATGGGATGTACTGCTACGATAGATAGTCGATGTTTTTTTATAATAAAAAAACGTATATTGGGCGTAGTTCAATTATTATTGTAAAAAGTATTATATTATTATTGTAGTAGTATTATATTAAAATTGATTTTATTCTTTTAAACTCATATCAGAGTCAGGAACATCTGAATTGTCTCTAAATTCATCATCTGTATCTGTGACGGATATTACCTATTAAAGATGAGTCCATTATATTGTCAATATGGATGTCACGATCCCAATCAGACATAATGTTCCTTTTTATTTAATTCACAACCTTCGACCAGTCTTCGGATTGAACATTGTTGGTGGCCTCTTGTAATAGAGCCAACATCTTATTTGCCGTAAATGGAATCTTTATATTAATACGTGAAGAAAAAACTTTGTACCCCTTTTTACGAAAATTGCGTGGACGGAGAAGTATGAAATTTCGCACACTTATAGTTTATATCGACGCCGCGTTGGCGCAGTGGTCACATCACTGGATTGCGATTGGCTGTTGCGCGTGCGGTTGCGGGTTCGATCCCCGCACACGACAACATTTGTATTGGCTATACAGATGTATGCCGTGGTCTGGGTGTTTGTGCAGTCCTTGTGGGTCTCGTGCTAACCTGTGGTACCGTGCCTCGGAGAGCACGTTAAGCCGTCGGTCCCGGTTGTTATCATATACACCTGATAGCGATCGTTACTCATAGTAGGAATATATCCGCCAACCCGCATTGGAGCAGCGTGGTGGATTAAGCTCTGATGCTTCTCCTACATGGGGAAGAGGCCTATGCCCAACAGTGGGATATTACAGGCTGAATCGTATAGTTTATATAGAGAAGGAGTGCGGAATGCTAATATTTTTTTCAAAATTATACATAAAATAAACATTAAATTAATAAAAATAGCATTACACACACTACCACACGCACACACGCATATTATACTATTTTGTTGATTGTCAAAGTCTGTAGTCAAATTAAAAAGTTATTTAAAAGAAGGTTCTTTATTGTGATAATTATGTGGTTTTCAATTAATATAAAATTTTAATTATGGTCGAATTTTGACCTCTGGGCGACCACTAGTAGCAATAAATACGTGTCACATACAAGGCATAAATCCGATGTTGATTACATATTTTATAGTACAAAGATATTATGTAGCCATAAAATATACCTATATATTGACAAGTTTATACACGTAGTTACATTGCACAACTGAATAGCACACACATTTTCATAACACTAATTATCAGAACTAGATTTATGCTGCGAATATCGTCAGTGATAAAAATGAATTACATAATGTCACATCCCTAGTAATGTGTATTGACAGAAGTCAATGTCATATTGGCAACTGTCACCCGCACCATGCTACAACGCACGAGGTATATTGTCATTTGAAAGAATTTGAAGCGACTTTAAAAAAATTTTATATATTTAAAAAATATTTTATATTTCAATTACATATTTACTCTGTAATATATT
Source organism: Melitaea athalia (assembly GCA_905220545.2). NCBI lineage: Eukaryota > Metazoa > Arthropoda > Insecta > Lepidoptera > Nymphalidae > Melitaea > Melitaea athalia. The sequence continues at coordinate 6,065,184 of HG992179.1, forward strand.
CTAAACATGTAAATAAATATACATATAGTCTGGCTAACGAAAGATGATACTCGATTTTTTTGCATACTTTTTAAATGACAGCACTAGGGTTCCCACCAGCAGGTATATTACCTCTTTAATTAGGAAATATCTAGCGGAAACCTACTAAGATTTGAATAAACATAATATTACAACCAATGCAAAACCTTAATTTATCCAATTACTACGTCTGAAAACACAATTAGAATTACTTTTGAATTCAAAATAAATACTCGGCAATATAAATCTTGTTATTAAAGATTGACAAATTTCGGTGATTTTAACAGAGATGGAAAGAATCGGAATCAGAGTACCTATGGCAATATTAAAAAAAACAAATGAACAAGATGGCGCGTCTTTGAAGTTGCCAGAGTGTGGTTTTTTTAAATATGCCGCGTTTTTTCATGGTATCGTCCCATGGTATCGTCTTTCGTTAGCCAGACTATATAAATAAATGATTTACTATTGTCAAGTCAATATAACAAAGGTCATTCAACCCCTTGTTATAATATTGATTTAATTAAAAAATTTAATGATAATTTTAGTTGGTCGTGACCTTATTTCTACTTTTTGATTAACATAATTATTCTACATCACTTCGAGTTATGAATTATGAAGTTACACTTCAGTATTACCAATTAAGTGCAGTAAAGAAGATGAAGAGAAGAGAAGACGCCATTGATACATACGCATAACGAATATATATATATATAATATATCAATATTTAAAAATTTAGATTAAGTTATCTACTTAAATATAAAAATTATGATAGATTATATGTCTAATTTACTTTGTTTATATTATTATAAACTAGCTTCTGCGCGCGACTTCGTCGGCGTGGACTCCGCTCCTATTGGTCTTAGCGTGATGATATATAGCCTATAGCCTTCCTCGATAAATGGGCTATCTAATACTGAAAGAATTTTTCAAATCGGTCCAGTAGATCCTGAGATTAGCGCGTTCAAACAAACAAACAAACAAACTCTTCAGCTTTATTATATTAGTATAGATAAATACACGCCTCAAACTCAACGGCCCCCACTAGGGTTTACTTCTACGTCGGGGATCCGGAAACACATCCTGTACACAAGCACAAACGTCAAACGCCCAGCCCACGGCAAATATCTATATGGTTAATACAAATGTATACCATGTGCGGGGTTCGAATCCGCGACCACCATCTCCAGCGAAAGAGCCGCAATCCAGCGCTGCAGTGACCGCTGCGCTAACGCGTCGTCAAAAAGTGAAAAAAGAAGGTATAATAATAATAAACGTTTGTTTCGGACTGTACATTCCATAGTGTATTAGTGTGTTAGTAACAATATTTACTTATTATAGGTAATCTATGTTAGTTATTGTTAGTAAGATTATAATAAAATAAAATAATCAAAAATGATTATAAATGATAATAATAAAAAATTTTGAATAGAAAAATCAGGACGAGCCGTGATTGTCCTCAGAATGCTGCTATTATGGCCCTCATGCGCCGCAGCAGAGACGATGCTTTTTTACGATCGTATACCTAAATTATTGTTTTTAGCGCTGACTGTACATAGGAATAAGTTCAAATCGCCGTGTTAAGACTTAAGAGATTTATATGTTATATTATTATATTTATATTGTTAATTCATTTATGACATTTATAAATATAATATTTATTAGTATGATTAAATCTAATTACTTAATTATTAATGTGATTGCCATTCCTTTCATTTAGGTTTAAAGATAAATTATATACCTACAGGCTAGCTATGCCAGTTTAACATGAGCCCAAAGTTCAAAGGGGTCTATACATTCCTGGTTAGGTATAAATTATTTTGTTAAAAGTATCTTAATTCTGTAAATTGTGGTAAGAGTAGAAATAGTGTCCATTTATTTAAATGAATTCAGTAGTGTTCAATAATAATAAAAAAAACGATATACTAAAAGTTCTATACCTACTCGTTTTTAAATTGTACAAAATCATACATAGGTACTTAGGTACCTATTAATTAGCCGCATGCAAGGGCGCAAAGTATCGATACATAAATGTTTAAAATATTAAATCAATATATTATCGTTATTATTTGTTATTGACGTAAGGGCGCGTTCACATAGAACGTCCGTTTTACAGGTCCGTTTAAACGTAGGTATATGAACTTGCGTTATTAGCGTATGTAGTTGTATGAGCGAGTTCACACAGAATACAGTATTCCGGATCCAGTAAAAAATCCCACAGAAAGGAAATACTGACCTGTTTCGTTTTCGTTGACGTCCTGTAAATGCTGTGTGAATATTACCCCCAGTAGCGACGGATCCGTTAAAAAGGATCCTGTAAAACGGACGTTCTATGTGAACGTGCCCTAATATACAAAAATTTAAACCTTATTCGGCTAATCTTTTTTCAGTGCACCACGGTAGGTATATCAATAATAAATTGTACCCGAGCGCTACGTGGGCTAATAGAGGCGCCCCTGTAGCTAATGACCAAGAATAGTAGAAATTCTTTTTATCCACAAGGGACCGGAAATTACGTGGGCAAACCCGCAAGGAACAGCTATTTTATTTGTTTTATAATGTTATATTATTTTATAATGTTAATAATATTTACTATCTCATATTATCGTGAACCTTGAAACTACTTATTTCGTAATAATATTATTAAATAGGGATTTAATTATTGCATATGAATTTGACACCTTTTAGTGTGATAAAAAAGATAAAGAAAAAAATCAAAATTAGATGATAACTTTAATATCTATATATTAAAATGGAGAAAAAAAAGCGTCAATCGATATAAAAGTTACATAAGCTTTTTAATAAAAAATATATTAATTAGGTATAATTATCGAAATTATAATAAAAAGTCTCGACTTTCGAATAAAAAAACTGCAATAAATGTACATTAACATGGGATAAAAAATTGCTTAGTCACGTTGAAATAGAATTACGTACACCCTTACTCGTTTTAAAGTAAAATCCTCAAAATTGTTTTTCCATTGTTTTTCCGACATCTAATTTGCCCCTAGAACAGTCCAGTATTGTTGTATCAGTTGTACAAACAAATAAATTCACCTTAACAAACATTGAATTAATCTTTACCTTATCAATTAATCCTTTCGAAGAACGTCTTCAAAATTTAGCCACTACCATTCCATAGTATTCTTGCAACAAGCGACAAACAAGAAACACTAGTAAATAATACCTTACCACAATGTCGGTTAAACTAACAATTTTTAATTTATTTTCACTTATTTACTTGACAAGCTACATTCGTGCCGAGGAAGAAATATTGACGGATGGTTTTTCTAATATTTGTAATGAAGATACATCACTGGATACCGTATGTATTTTATTTTTCAAATCACAAAAACCAATCCACTTATAGATGTTAATAAATAATGTACTTATACTATATTATATAGGTAATTGATGAAGCTATGATCACATTTTCGTAAATGTTTATGTCTATTTGCACTACTGCTGAATACTAAAAGATATCATACTACTAGCTTCTGCACGCGACTTCGTCCCCGTGGAATAGGACCAATTCTCTAGGAAGCTCTCAAAAGGAAAAAAAACCGATTTTGAAACATTCTTCATTGGTGCTACGCTCCTATTGGTCTTAGCGTGATGATATATAGCCTTATAGCCGTCCTCAATAAATGGGCTATCTAATACTGAAAGAAATCGGATCACTAGATCCTGAGCTTAGTGCGTTCAAACAAACAATTAACAATGAAACAAACAAACTTTTCAGCTTTATTATATTAGTATAGATTATACGTGGATTATACTATTCACCAGGAACATAAAACACTCACAAAATCAAATATGGGCACACACTATGAATAAATATATTGTTATACTTACTAGCTGTGCCCACGACTTCGTCCGCGTGGAATTTAAAAAAAGTTATTTTTCAGTTCGCCAAATTATAAAATAAATAAATTTCAAACATAAAAGTAATATCAGCTATCTGCCAGCGAAAGTCCCATGAAAATCGGCCAAGCCGTTTCACAGATTAGCCGGAATAAACAGACAGACAGACAAAAATTGTGGAAAATGTTATTTTGGTATATTTACCATGTAGGTATACATCCATATCCACCACCACTTCCACCTCCACTTCAGCCTATCACAGTCCACTGTTGGACATAGGCCTCCAGAAGTTCGCGCCCGACATTATGACGCGAACTCATGTGTTTTGCCCATAGTCACCACGCTGGGCAGGCGGGTTGACCGCAGGGCTGGCTTTGTCGCACCGAAGACGCTGCACATCCATATACATTTAGTAAAAAGCGGTTATTTTATTATTGCAAACCGACACTCCAATTTATTTTATTTATTTGTATAGATGTAAAGATTTAAGTACATAATTATGACAACGTAAAAAATTATAGCAGTATACCTATTATTTCCTACTAGCGACCCGCTCCGGCTTCGCACGGTTGCAATGCTGATACTAAATATAAAATATAAAATAAATATTTGCAATCTAAGCGCAAAAAATGTGTTTATTTACGACATCACATTAGAAAACTTTAAAACTATCAGTGTTCCTCTACTATATTATGCATGTATAATACATATAAACCTTCCTCTGGAATCACTCTATTTACTAAAGAAAACCGCATCAAAATCCGTTGCGTAGTTTTAAAGATCTAAGCATATATACAGACGGACAGACAGCGGGAAGAGACTTTGTTTTATAATATGTAGTGATTTTATAATATGTGCTTAACAAAAACTAAAAATTTTAAGCTAAATAATACGATTGACTGAAAGATTCTGTTCTTCCCCTTCCCCTGTACCTCCATAATATTTAGTCAAATACTTTGAAATATGACTTTGAGAGAACAAATATAAGGTGAAATACTTTATTTGACCAAACCGATTTTCTTCTTTATAAATAATATATGTAACTTTAGAAAGTTTAATTTGACATTTTTTAATTAAAATATTCCAGTTCACACTCATAAGAAAGTATGGTTATCCATGCGAAATACATCGAGTGTATACGGAAGACAAATATGTATTGGAGTTGCATAGGATTCCACATGGGAAGCATAACAGCTCACAAAAAAGAAAATCCGTAGTATTCTTACAACACGGTCTCCTATCTTCGTCTGCTGAGTGGATACTTATGGGACCGGGAAAAGGCCTGGGTAAGTCTAGCGTTTGTTGAAACAAAGTATCAATAACATTAACATTACTAACATTTCATGAAATGTTTCTTATCAAATTCAATCGCACTTCTAGTTTTGTCAAATACTTCTGAAATGAATTAGTAACATATATACTAGCTGACCCCGCAAACGTTGTTTTGTCATTTATGTTATTAACCCCCGCAACCCCCTCTTGTGGGTGGAATTTTGTAAAATCCGTTCTTAGCTGACCTCTACTTGGCGAAAGGAATATTCCTACCAAATTTCAAGTCTCTAGGCCTTATGGTTCCAGAGAGATCGTGATGACTCATCACTGATGAGTCAACGGGTGGAAATCTCTTTTATATATATAGATATATATTAATTATTAATTAGTATGTATATATACATACTAATTCATATGTATAATATACTTTTCGATTATTAAACAAATTTACTATTATTTTATGAGTGATTCTAAAACAATAGGCTTAATTAAAATAGGAAATATGTTCCATATTTTCCAGGCTATTTACTAGCCGACGCTGGTTACGACGTCTGGATGGGTAACGCCAGAGGCAATACATATTCGCGCAATCATGTATCTCTGAAGCCGACTTCAGCAGCCTTTTGGAAGTTTAGCTGGCATGAGATTGGGTACTACGATCTTCCAGCTATGATTGACTATGTATTGGACGAAACAGGGGTTCCTAAGATCCAATATGTCGGATTCTCTCAGGGTACCACAGCATTTTGGGTGATGACTTCAACTAAGCCGGAATACAATGATAAAATAAAAGCGATGCAGGCGTTAGCACCGGTTGGATATGTTGGAAATATTAGGAGTCCACTGATAAGAGCCATTGCTCCTTTTACAAATTCATTGGAGGTAAGGAATTCTACAAATTGGGGAAGGATAGAATATTAGTCAAAGATTAGTGCACTGGTCGCAATAATTAGCTGTTACGCTAGCGGTAGTAATTTTGAGAACTGAAAACTTTGAGAATGAAATTTTTGTATAACTATGAATTTTTATAGTTGTCAAAATTGAGGATGACTGATGACTCCTACTGGTAAGCTAGTGACGAAAACTTTATTAAAACCGACGGTCGCGTCTTCTAATTTCCGCTCGGGGTGGATATTATTTGTATTTGTACAAATTTTCGTTTCTAATCGAACTGTATTTACCTACTTGTGAAATTAGTCATGCTTCTATAATAATCTACCGAGTAAAAGTAACGAATAAATTTCGTCATGTCCTAAAATGTTTTTGTGATAACTTTTAGTAAATGTATCAGCATAAGTGTTTACTTTACAATGAGAAATTAATGTTACAAGTAGTTAGAACTTAAGATGGCCTAGATACAACACCACTTTAGATATCGAAAGGAAATTGATATCTTTTCAGGAGCACTTATATCATTACAACAGTTATATAATCAAAAGAAAAACATATAGATAATTGGTACCTACCTATATAAATTATTAGTTTTAATATCACGTGTTACTTTTACAGATTTATAAAATTAAGTTTAAACTTTATATTTCGTTTTTATTTTTATTTTTGTGTTACCCACCCCACACATGAGGAAATTATAAACATTTTAAATCATATCAAAAATTTTCGACTGCCTCTGACTCTGCCAACTGAGCTATGGATCCTCATCTAGCCGTGTCGAAATTCTTGAATTATGATGATTTTAGGTTTTTAAGCAAACGGGTTCAAATCCCGCTGGGTCGAAAAATTTTGATATGATTTAAAATGTTTATTACTTTATATTTATTAACTTTACAATTGTACGTTTGTATTCGGAAAACTCAAAAATGGTTATCAATGTTTGTCTTTTTTTTTTTTTTTTTTTTTTTTTTATGTTACTAGGTTGGCAAACAAGCGTACGGCTCACCTGATGGTAAGACCGTAGCCTATAGACGCCTGCAACACCAGAAGCATCGCAAGCGCGTTGCCGACCCTATCCCCAATCCCCCCAGGAGCTCTGGTCACCTTACTCACCAACAGGAACACAATACTGCTTGAAAACAGTATTATTTAGCTGTGGTCTTCTGTAAGGTCGAGGTACTACCCCAGTCGGGCTGCTCCATATTTTGAGCAGGAAATTTCCTGCTGTGCCCTACCTCAGTTTTGTCTGCGTTCTAAGCCCAAATTTAAAGCCACGAGTATTAGAGAATTATATACAAGACTGTTAAGCTTACTAGCTATATTTTTAAGAAATTATCAATTCGTTTTAAACGACTTTGTATATGTTGTAACAATTATAAAAATATTATTTTTCAGACTATATTACGATTATTAGGTCAAAACGAGTTCTTAGCCAACGGCAAAATAAACGAATTAGCTGGTAAAAGCTTATGTCTCGAGGAAGCTGTGACGCAAAGCCTTTGCACTAACTTGCTCTTTCTTCTGTGCGGATATAATGAAGCACAATTAAATAAGGTACCTAAGAACATCTTCAATATTTCAAGTAATAAAAAAACCGCTCTGTTGTAGTGGAGTGTGTGTCGTGTAGGCGCCTAAAAACCGGCAGTATGCGGGTTCGATTTCCGCTGGTGGTGGATATTTAATTTGTGCAATTAATATTTCTTTCCGATTTGGATGTCTGTAGTTGTGGGTTTCTTCACGGTACCTCAGAGAGCACGTTAAGCCATCCCGGTTCCCGGTCCCGGATCCCGGTTGTTATCATGTACACCTGATAGCGATCTGTTGTAATCCCGATCTGTTAGCCTTATTCCTTACTCAGCATTCCCATCCTGCTTACTCAACACTTCTATCATCTAGCAGGTGTCAATACTAATCCATCCCAGCCAGTCTCAATCCACCATCCATCCGCGCTAGACGTGTGCATCAAAATCAAATTGTTCTTTTATTTCATTATTATTATATTACTATTTCATCATTAGTTTTTTAAAAAAGACTCTTACGTTGAGGCTCCTAACAGATCGATACTCATAGTAGGGAATATATCCGCCAACCGGCAGTAGAGCAGTGTGTATATTGTGCTCTGATCCTTTTCATGGAGGTTTATACCCATCAGTGGGGATATTAATGGCTGAATCGATGAAAAAATCCATCTCTTTCCTTGTCTCTTTTTGAACCTCTTAACAAATAAAATCTTTATTAGTTTAATTGAATTAAATAGGTACTTTAAATTTATGTTAAAAATCGATTAGTTCAGCAAGAGATAATTCTGCGTAGACGTTATTACAAGCTCTTATTGTTATTTTTGTACGTTTACGATATCTAAATTAAAGTAAAAAAGTTAATATAATATATTACTTATAGAAATAAATTAATAAATTATCTTTCAGACAATGCTACCAGTAGTTTTAGGGCACACACCGGCGGGTTCGTCAACAAGGCAAATTATTCATTTCGGACAACTATTCAACTCACACAAGTTTAGGAATTTCGATCATGGATGGATATCAAATAAACGAATATATGGAACATTTAAACCGCCAGAATACAATCTAAGCGCGATAACTGCGCCGATTTTCCTCCATTACGGCGATAACGATTGGCTTTCTACTACAGACGACGTAGATAAATTGTTGCATGAAATTAATTCGGTAGTCGGAAAATATAGAGTACCGCTCGATGAATTCAATCATCTTGATTTCGTATTCGCAATTGATGTTTATAAACTGTTATACAAACGCATGATGAATATTATGTCACGTTTCATGTAAATAAAACATTTACGACTATGACTAACTTTATTATGCTTGACGGAAACAATATTTTTATTTTTTTTTTAAACATTACAAAACTTGAGTCGCTGATACCTGAAAAATTAATATGCGTTTTATTTACATACATTCCTTATTTTTTGGGAACATTTGTGACGAGTGACAATATTATAAGAAACTTTCACAAAGTATCTATATAAAAATTAGCCGAATCAATTCAGCCGTTTTCAAGTTTACCGCTTACCATCACATTTTGCGATTAATTTTTATTTATATCATTATAATTAATGCGTTTGAAACTTACAAATATTGAGTCAGAAATAGTGGAATTCGAAGACTTCGCACAAAGTTTCTGATCTATATCCGCATGTCCTTTATGATAAGCGGCGATATTTATATCTTTATCATTTGTCTTTTTTTTATTCGCTATTTTAAGCTCTCTTTTCACAATAGCTCCAAAAGTTTTGTGAACTGAAAACAACAAATATAATTTTAAATATATAAACCGTTTTTAAATAATATAAATAAAAGTTTTTCTAGTACCTTTTGTCAAAACTTCTATGGGATCTTCTTGCTTCTTACGTGGGCTGCCTATGAACGTATCTTTTGTCATTGATTCATTAGTTTTGTGAAGAACTTGCAACATTGATACATGTCTGAAATTCTTTAAAAATAACAAAGTTTTGATGTATGAACTTATAAAATATAATTTATGGGCAACCATAATGATGTTTTAAGATTAATGTCATGTGAGTAAGATGAAATTTTGCTATTGTTTTGTAGGTGGGTACATATAGCCAACGATTTCAAAATATTTAGTGATGAATTATATTAGGTACATAAAACAGATCGGACGGTCGGGATTGACCGAGAATACCACGGTTCAAATCTCAGTCTCCAGATTTTTTTATTTTTAATTTCACTCGTGATTTTTTATTTAAATAACTAGTTGATATTTTTTATTATTGTCGGTAAAATCGAAAAATGTTATTCATATTTTATCTATATGTAATTCGTATTTTAAAATTATTTCCAAAAAATACGAATTACTAAAAATACCGAGCTAAGCTCGGTCACCCAGGTAGGTACTCTTGATATAAAGCAGAACAAAAATAAATATGGGAAACCACAAAGTTTACCTTATTTTGACAATTCTTCATGGTTATAATCATTTGTGATTCGATATCCTTGACTGTGTCGGTTTCCATTTCTTCAAAATAAGATTCAAAGGGCCTCGGTGCTGCATAGACGCTACTATCAGAATACACGGGTGTATATGTAGGTATAAAATTTTGACGCATATTACGCAATTCAAGTTTTAGTGAAATGTTTTCCCTCTTAAGTTGTCTCAATTCATTGCTTTGTAAATTAATCCGTTGTTGTAAGTAATCTAAATTATATTTAGTCATACTATTTTCTTCTTCATCTATGATACATGTACTGCAACCAACGTCAACAGTTTTAGTTTTCACTGATATGCATCTGCTTAACTTTCTGCATAGTAATGATGAACTTCTGTTTCCGACATAGTTGTTGCATACGATAAAGTCGGTATCTGTAGATGTATCTTTTTTTATGGCCTTTTTTGATGAATCCTCTTTGATTCTTTGTTCCGAGTGTACCGTCAATGTATCAGAACTGATATTTTCATTTATAAAAGGCGTTATATTTTTGACGATAACAGCTTGCTCTACAATTTCATCTTTCCAAAGTCTAGCGATACTTTTAACGCTTCGAATACTGTAACGACTTGTACAGTCACTCTTTGGAAATTTAACTTTGAATATTTTATCTAATATTATCTTCCAAAACACTTTTATACTTTTTAGAGCTTCCAAACATCTTTCGCAAGGCCAATGAGTCGTTTCAAATTCTTCCTGTAATAAAATCTTAATCAAATATATAATAAATTATACTCGTATTCTTTTTAAAATTATATTAGTATCTACTAGCCTCCCCAAAATATTTTTGAAAATTGTCTGCTTCCTTAAAACATTCCGTGATTGCATGACAAGAATCGCAGATACTATCAAGGACCACTTTAGCCTTACAATCTGGATGACATCTTGGTGTAACCTAAAAATAAATTTCAAACCTAGCACTTGTGTAAAAATATCTAAGCGTGTCAATACCAGTATTGGCATACTTTTCCTCGATGCCTCCAAGACATCATTCTTAGAGAGCTGGCAACTATAGAAACGGGTAGCACACAAATTGGCATATCACTCTTTATCCAGTCCCTAAGGTACCTAACACGATTTTCTGTATCATGACTCCATGCTCTAATATCGAAACACGAATCATAAGACTTTATTTTGCCTTCGGAACGTGCTAACAATTTTAATTTATTTTCGCTTTTATGAAACATTGAATAATATTGCTTGTATACACTTATATATATGTTTCAACATATTGGAATAATAAACATTGTAAATTTTGGGCCCGCAAATTGACATAAGTCACTAGTATCTGTTACAATGAGTCATAGAAATATTTTTAATTAAAGTGATATATGTAAATAAAAATACGAGATATGGAATAAAACCTAACTTAAAAAAAAACCATTATAAACTATTTTATTATGACATTTGCTGTAAAAAGTTCAAATTTGACATTCCATAATTATAATTACCGTTCCAACCAGATTTTATTTATTTCAAATAAGTGTTTTATAACTCGATATTTATAATTTAATATTAATAAGGTTGCAAATTAAACTTTGAATATAGCGCAAAATATACGTAATGTAGTAACAAATGTTTGTGAGAAGTAGCAATAAAGGAGCACTTCTATGTTTAGAAAAATTATATGAACTGATTGTAAACAAAGTTTGGGTATGTCATTTATAACAAAAAGGGAACGAGTGTTTAACGAGTACGATCTCTTCGATTTACCGGCTCGGAATGAAGGTAAGTTGAAAGCCTACTCATCATGCACAGACGCCAGGGCATGGTCGCACTTTTGTTCAGACAAAACAGAACACTTGGTCGAGATAATAAAGAGGAACAACGAAACAGTCCGACCTAAGTATGTACCGACCGATGTCATCGTAAACACTTTAATGACATCAAAAAATGCGGAGATCGCTCGATTGAAACGAAAGATTGGAGAGTTTGAGCAAATGTTGGCAGCTTACGACGAACTGGATCTCACGTGTGATCAAAAATGTGAAATTGCTAATGCTGTAAATAGTTTTTTTTAAAATATATATAGTATTACTTGAGATACAATTATAAATAAAATATATAAAGTTATTTTTTCTTTTAAGCATGCAGCTATTAAAGCAGCGAACAAGGAACTCGACGATATGGTTAGAGAATCAAACATAAAACGAGTTTTGTATAACATTTATTGTATTTATAACTATTTTATAAATATTTTTATCGTTATTACAGTTTCTGGATTTGAATCTTTCTGATTTTACGGAGGTAAAGTAATATTTTCTTAAATACCTATAAAAATAAATATATCGTAAAATTATGAACAGATTTTCTACAGTGCGGTCAATTTTTATTTACAGGGTATAGATTCAGAAGCATTTGAGGTATGTACAAATATAAATGTTAACATTTTTTATTAAAATGATATAACTAACAATAATTTAACTTTCAGACTGGCAAGTCAAGAGGTGACGAGGTACTTTTTTAATTATAATATGTTTTGTTTAGGTATAATATAACATACAATTTATTGGAATATTTTTTTTTACAGCCAAGTAGATACATCGATGAGGTAATTGTTGTTTTTTTTTTGTATGTTTTTTTAGCTATATAGGTACTTGTCAATATTTTTGGATTTCAGTCGTAACACGATAATATCCGTATTAGTCTTTTGTTTTGTATTTTATCAACCATCAAAATAATGCTTAAAAATTTTCTGTAAAAAGCTTTTACAATTCATATTTAAGCATAGAATTTTTTAATTTGTTCAACAAAGGAACTAACGTTATCTTTACAGACTGGAAAATCACGTGGTGATGAGGTATGATGACATTTTTCAAGTCTTACAGCTCTATACTTACTAATATTTTAAAGAGGAAGAACTGGTTGAATTGTTTTTGTTGTTCAATTGACAAACTCTAACTCTAACTAATATTGAACCGACTCTAATCCCTAAGTCAATTGGACCAGTAAACTGTAAACGAATTAGAATTAGGTACACGTCTAAAAGTCAATGCGATCGAAACCAAAGTTTGTCTATCAAAAGTTGTTTACAAAGTTCAGAAACTTTCATTTTCACTATTTTTTTTTTAAATAAGTGTATAGATAATAAATAAACAATTTGTAGTGGACTATGGGAAAAGCTTCTACACCAAGAATGCAAACAAAAAGCAATCAAATTGGAACATCATGTAAATGCGATGCAAGTACATGTAAGACGGAACATTTTTATTCATAAAAATACATACCTTTACAATTAAAAACTTTACACTTTAGACATTGTAAAAGAATACGACAATAATTCGTTGTTAATCATCGTTAATCAAATTAATGAATGATAATAAAAATCGATCGGACTTTATTTTTTAGCGGCACACGATGAAAGAATAGATGAACTTAAAGAAACTATCATCAGTAAAGACGCTAAATTGAGCGCAATGCAAAATACAATTGCGGTAAGTATAATTAAGTTAATTGCTTAATTTTTAAAACCTTTAACTATAACATTAACTTTTTAACAGGTAATGGAAAATGATGTTTGCGAACCCTATTGTATATATGCGCATATTTATACAGCTCTAGAAAAAATATTCGGAACGCTATGCCAGAATGAAAAATATAAACAATATTTGGATTTATTAGTAAGTTTTTGTAAATTTTTTTGGTTTCATCAACGATGGTTTTGTTAAAGATATAAAATCATCCTTTCTTTTCAGACTGCTGGAAAAGATACCAGGGGTATAGATTTGAAAGGAAAAATTATTTTTAAAATGAAAATTTTAGAAAAATTTAGCCTTGCTTTGATCGCTCCCTGTTCTCAAAATTTAGAGCAACAAGATTGTTCTTGTTACCGCGCTGAAGTTGTTACACGTGTAGAAACAACTTTTGCGTTAACATCTGCAGAGAGCAAAGTACCCAACTTAGACGTAGATAATAAGAGAGCACAGCTTGTCGCAGATATTATGCAAAACGACGACATGAAAGAAATACTAAGTAAAGAAAGCCTTTGTACAAAATTTCAAGACGATCAAATAGACGATTATTATCAAAGCGAAAATTACGATACTGAAGCTCAAAACTTAAAACGGCTAAAAAACTTACAAGCAAATTATCACGAATTATTAAATTGTTATGATAATTTAAAACACGAAAGAGATAGTCTAAACATACGTTGTCTAAAATATCTCGAATTAGAAAATGAATGTGAGTGTTTACAAAACAAGTTAAGAGAATATAATCAGTTATGGAAAGAAAAAGAGTTTTATCGTAAACGATCTGAAGATCTTAATGCATTAAAAGAAAGTTACTATGTTTTGTCCGAAGAGACGGCGAGTATTGAGACAAAATTAAAAGCTGAACAGGAAATAAATAAAGTTAAATCTGGTACTATAGACGAATTAAGAAATGAAAATATCAAACTAGAAAACAAAATAAGTGAGATTTCTTTATCTTTTGAAAAACAAAGAAATATTTTAATTTGTAAATTAAAGGAATCCGAATGTAAAATAGTGTGTCAAGAACAACAAATAAAAAGTCTAACAAATCAAGTTGAAAGTATTTTAAAAGCAGACAACGAAAAAGTTAGAAAGTGATAATTTTTTTATTATTTTTATAATTTTAATTTTGTTTAGAGTTTGTTTTTACATTACTAGATTCTTCAAAACGAAGACGACGACAGGTCGGTTGAGCTATTAGATGAGATAAATACACAAAAAGAACAAATTAAAAACTTAAAAGACGCGTTGTGCTGTAACGAAGAAGAAAAACAGTATTTTCAAGAAGAATTAGAAAGAAAACATGAAATCATTAATGACTTGAAGATAGAAATTGAGAATTGGAAAAGTAAATACTTTAATATTTTGATTTATACAATTAAAGCTATATAGTAATATAAAAGAATGTTTTTACTTTTTTAAATATTACTAACATAATTAATTTACCAAATTATTTAAGGAAAATATGAAGAGACAAATGAGTATTTAGGGTCTTATTTAGAAAAATGCCAAATAGAAATAAATGAGCTACAAGTTAATAGTAATTCTGCTATTGAAAATTTAAACCATATCATCGAAAGTAAATCACAAGAAATCAGTTACTTGATTGATGAAGTTGATCGTAAAAATTTTGAAAATAAGAATCTAGCTGAACAAATGAATAACCTACAAGATGACTTTAAAACAAAGGTGACAGCACTTGAAAGTGAAAAGCAAATTGCACTAAGCTCTATTCATACGGTAAAAAAAGAAAGTCTTGAAATACTTGAAAATATTAAAAATTATGATAACCACAGGGACAATAGCAGTTATGAAAGCATAAATATCAATTATCAAGGAAAAAATGAAAATTTAACAAAAGAAGTAATTCAAAAATTACATAGTAATGATGTTAACTTTTTAAATGAAATTGAGTTACTTCATGAAATAAACCTTGAGAGTGTACAACTTTTACAAAACGAAAATATACAACTAAAAAAATCATTTGAAGCGGCTAATAGAGAAGTTGAAAGACTAAAACGAGAACTTACAATGCATGAAGATGTAAACGAGAAATTTAAAAAACTAAAAGACAGCCATGAAAGTCTTCTTAATGAAAACAAAAGACTACTAATTGATTTAAATAACAAAACGTCTGAACTCGATAACATAAAACATGCATTTCAGTTATCAAAAAAAGAAAGCGAGACATTGATAGACGAATTGCATAAAACTGAATGTATTCAAGAAGAGTACATAAAGCTTAATGAAAGCTATCAGAAAGTTATCTCTGATAGAAATGTGATACAAAACAAATTATTGCAAGCTGAAAAAGAGTTAAAAGAACTACAACAATGTCAAAAAACTCTACGAGAAAATAACGAAGTTCTACTCTTAAAGGTACAAGAACAACAAAATTTAGAAAAAAAGATTTCTGCTATAAAAAAAAGCTACGAAAAATTAAAAGAAGAAGACGATATTTTGAAAAACGATAACAGTAATAAAGTTAATGAAATTAATGACTTGTGCAAGTGTCTAACAAGTAAAGACGATGAAATTCGGGATTTATATTTAAAAGTAAAAAAATTAGAAGATATTGAGCGGCTAGCTAGTAATAAAATAAATTCCCTAAACACTGAAAATATAAATCTGCTTTTGAATATAAATACTATGAATGAAAATGTTTTGGAGCTGGAAAATAAATTAAAATATTACGAAAATTTAGAAAATAATTTTAATAACTTGAAACATGATCTTGATAAACTTAAACTAGAAAAGGAAATATTGCAAAAAGATTTACAAATGCAAATAGAACGTATGGCAAAGTTACAACAAGAAAATTGCAATTTAAATGATGAAAGCAAAACTTTATTGAGACATAGTGAAGATTTAGAAAATGCATTATTGCATGCTCGAGATGAGGTACGAAACTAAATTTCATTTTTTTACATTAAGAATATAATTCACATTAATAAGGCTCTTTTTATTTTTAGAGTTTATCACAAACCAATTCTATTAATGTGTGTTACAATGATATGAAAAAAGAAATTGATATTTTACGAAAAGAAAAAATGTCATATCATAAAAAGATAGGAGCCTTGCTAGATAAATTAGAAGAAGCGGTAAAAATGTTTATTTATTGTGCATAACATATACATGTGCATTATATAAAATAAAATATGTAACAAAATGATACATTTTCAGGAATTTCGTAGAATTGAACTTGATGAAATGATTGTAAGCAAAGACAAAAAAATATTTACTTTAGAAAATCATATAAATGAATTAGAAGACGAGATAAGGAGACTTCAATACAGCTTAAATGAAGTTATTGAAACTGGAGAACAGATAAAACAACGTAGTTATGAAAAAATTGAACAATTTAAAACGATAGAAGCACACCGTAATAAATATTTATTTCTCTTTACATACATCAAATAATTATTTTTGATAAATATTATAACTAACTAGCTGACCCAGCAAACCAAGTTTGCCATACATGTCCCCTTAATCTCCCCCTCCTTATAACTTAGGGTTATGAAAAATAGATGTTGGCCGATTATCAGACCTTTTTTTTTTTAATCGAACAACATCAAGTGTCTTTTCTCCCGCGCGACTCTGGCTTTTCACGTGTTTTTGACTTGAACAAAATATTATCATATATTATATCTTGTACTATTAAACGAGCAATTCTTGTATATATATATAGAATTTGAATCTTGGAATCAGCTCAAACGATTTTCGTGAAATTCAGTATACAGGGGATTTCGGGGGCAAAAAATTGATCTAGCTAGGATTCATTTAAAAAAAATGTCGTTTTATCCCTGTTTTTAGGCAATGAAAAAATATCATTAGAATACGAAGCTTAATTTCACTACTGTCAACATAGCTGTAATAGCGTAATTAGGAAATCGGCGGGTGTCAAATCGTGTTGACCCGAGTTCGAATCTCAGTCTCCAGATTAATATTTTTTCTTTTTTTTTTAATTTCACTCGTGATTTATTATTGAAATAAAATTAAAATATAAAAATACCGAGAAAAAAAAATAAAATAAAATGAAAATACCGAGCTAGGCTCGGTCACCCAGGTACTTAGATATTATTTATTAAAGTTAACATGTTAAGATGTTACAGTTAACATGGTAAGAATGACTTATAAGTTTTATAAATAACTTTATCTATTTTAGATTCTAAAGCAATACATAACATGAAAATCGAGCAAATCAAACAACAAAATGAAAATGAAAACTTAGAAAAACAACTATCTTCTAATAAATTAATTACAGAAGAGACTTACCAAAATAAAAATGACTTATTTATACAAATAAAAGAGCTACTTAAAGAACGATTAGAAATTGTTACCCAAATTAAACAATTAGAGTTAAATAGTGTTGGAGAGAGTAACTTATTTCCAGAAAACTGCACAGTAAATGATGTCATTTTATCATTACACCGAATAAATAAGTTTGTTGATGAAAAAAATAAGTGTTTAGAAAATACTTTAACAAATGTACAAGCTTCTTACCAATTGCTAAAATCTAAGGCAGATGAAGCTAAAAAAATCGCAGAAGATGAAAGGCAAAAAATAATCAATGAAAAATTTGAGATACAAAGAGAAAGAAAAATTATTGAAGAACAATTAGAAAATCTTATAAACGAAAATCGTAGTTATGAAAAAAATTTACAAGACCTAAAAAGAGAAATAATGAATCAAGAGCTGATTTTTAATAGACAAAAGCAACTAAGTGAAAATGATATTGTGAAATTAAAGGAAGAAAATATATCTCTTCAAAAAATATATGATAACTCTTTAAACACCATAAAAAAATTACAGGAAAAACTTGATGCAGAACTAAAAGATAAAAATTTGTATCTCGATGAAATCGAAAAATTAAAACTTTTCACTGAAGATAAAACCAAAGCAATTGCTGAACTTCAAAACCATATAGAAATGATCGAAAATAAACCTACCCAAAATTTTTCAGTTCAAACAGTTCTACTTTCTACCAACGAAGATGTCGAAATCCAAACTGATGCTCAAGACGAATATAACTATTTTATTCATAATAATTCAATAACTACTTCAAAGTCTGCTGAAAATACATCTGAATTATTAAAACCATTAAATACGAAGGTCGTGGAGCCTACATTAGATTTTATAAAACATACTTATATCAACTGTAAGATCAAGGAACTAAGTATGGGCCGGCTAGAACATTATTCTATAACTGATTTTCGTTTGACTTCAGATGATTATAGTGAACACAAATTGTTTGAAAATGATTTTTATGTTACTTCTCCATTATCAGATAATATGAATTTATCTTTAAGAAATGGTAATATCATTGATATACGTAGTACACAGACACGTACAAATTTCACAAAGAACCTTAGCGATAATGATAACTATACAAGCAAAAATAATACTGAAAGTCTTAAATCCCAATCTGTAATCAGTAGAGAAAAACAGAAGAAAATAAGAAATTTGAAGACAAATTCAGCATTAAATGGAACAATTTCGTCAACAGAAAATGACATGTTTTTAATTTACAAAGATAGTAAAAGTACTTATGATGATCAAACAAATACTGAAGATAAATCTTGGCCTCAGAATGGTATTAATGTAATCGTAGAAAGAGCAACTATTTATACAAAAGAAAACCTCCTTCCTAAAAGACAAAAATCGATACAGAATATAAATGAACAATCAGATTATGAAGAAAATGATGACGACAGCCTAAGGCCAAAACTTAATATTAATATGCCCAGAGTATATACGAAATTGTCAGCTACAGCCCTATCTGATGAAGACATAATGTCCTTAGATTCGATTAATCAAACTTTTTACAATTCCCCTAAATTGGAGACATTTTCAGATACAAACATTTTTAGCAACAATTCTAATAAAATCAATAAGCCTAAGTATAATACCACAAATCATAATGTTAATATCGATAAAAAATTAAAAGTTCATCATAATGCTATTTTTAATGATAGTAAAACGCATTCAAAACAAAGAAACCAAAATATAAGAGAAAACAAATGGAGTCATAGCAGTATAAATATTAATAATAAACAATCACTACGAACCCATTCACCTGAGGAGTCAAATTTATCTCGTACTAATGCTAATATTGCAGTAGTACAAAACTTCCAATATGAAAATACAAGTGAACTTAATCATAAGAAAAACAATTATGGGCTCAATTACATTTTGAATTCCATTAAAAATAATGAAGACTTAAACGATCAACAGAAAGTAAAACCTACAAATTTAACACCTTTACGAAAATGTCGAAGCGAAAAAAAAATTTCAGATTTCAGTAGTGTATCTCAGCAATCAGAAAAAACTAGTTCTTTAACAAATGTACCAACCGAATATCTAACACAAAATTATATGTCAAAACCAACGAAATCAGTAACAAATCGCGGCGTATTGGTCAAATTAGATATATCAGAAGATTATGAAAATAAAATACAACAACTTACTAATGCATTGGAAAATATGGAAAAAGATTACAAAAATAAACTGGAGACCATTAAGATTCAATACGAAAGCAATATCAACTATATTGTTAACGAACATAATCAAGGAGTTAAAAGTATTCAAAACCTTCACGAAGATTATATACGTGAAATAATTAATAAACACGAAAATGAAGTAGAAAGCCTTAGGACAATGAGTATAGAAGCTATGCGTAAAGCGGAGAAACTTGAAAATGAAAACCGCCGCTTTAAATCAAGACTTTCTAATAACGACAATATTATTTTGGACGAGGTAACGTATTTTCATTTAATCAAGTAATACTAGTAAATATGTAAATGGTGTTATCATAAATATTATTATTTTAGGTTCCAGTAAAAATCCATACACTTGAAGGAAAAAAGAAAAGAAACAAAACGCGACAAGATAGCAAAGTATTAACCAAAACCATTGTAGACGCTTTCAATGTGAAGCCCAAAAGACGATCTCACGGACCATGCACTTGTTCAATTGACATAAATATATCTGATACTATTCGTAATATATTTGAACAAGTAGATGTTGAACAACGACAAATAGCTGAGATGGCATACTTAAAGTATATTGCTAGCAAAATATGTAATGATAATGTCGATGTAAGAAATTTTACTATTTAAAACACCAGTCTTTTGCTAGATGCTTAGACAATGCACATTAAGACATTGCAGTAAATTCTACTGATTTATACTTTCAAACGATCGTGTAGTAAAATTGGAATTGTGTATCTTTCAAATATAGGTTTAATACTACAAATTGGACTAAGGTTTCTTGTACTGTAGAATAGAGATACAATATAATTACAGTTTAATCGCCAAGCTGCTCCAACAGGGTTTGGCAGATACTGGATTGGCGCAAATATTTATTCATATTTATTAATTACTAGATGGCAGGGTGAACTTCGTATCACCTACATATATTTGTGAAAATATATTATACACAAAACACTTTCTGAACGCACCTATAAGTATTTGACAACCAATTGACAACGTTTTTGACAAAAGATATTAAATTTCCCAGCTAGGAACATTTTGTATTGAAAAATTAAATAGTAGTTTTTAATATTTTCCGTTACTTATTATTTATGTTTCTCACCGTTTAAACCTTCCCTGAACTATTTATATATTTCAAGATCAAAATCAGCCAAATCGGGCCAGCCATTGTCGAGTTTTAGCGAGACTAACGAACAGCAAATGATTTATATATATATATACTAGCTGACCTGGCGAACTACGTACCGCCTTTTTTTTCTTAAATATAATAATTACATATACCAAAATAAAATATAGCCTATCTTTCAAGTTGGATCAAACTGCACACGGTGTGCAAATTTGATTAAATTCGGTTAAGTGGTTTAGGAGTCCATTGAGGACAAACATTGTGACACGAGATTTATATATATTAAGATATATATAGATTTATTAGTTATTACTTATTAGTTATTATAAATAACTCAATTATAAAAATAACATGAAATCATTTTTAGGTTTTGGATGCGCAAGAGTTATCATTCTTACATTTAAAAGTATGTCGGACATGGAAAGCTATATTAAATAAAGAGGAATCTCTACAGAAAAAAATAAACTCTTTGGAAAGTGAAATAATAAATAAACAGAGACAAACTCAGAAAAATAGTAAATATCTAAACTTTACATAGTTCGAACTCTCTAATCTCTCTGACTTTGTTAATCTGTACCGTATTTATTATTTTTAACAGTAAGTGATCTAGACCGTAAGGTAGCAGAAGAATGGCGTCGTTTGCAGGAGGTACGTGAAGCTGTTTGCAGAGATCATCGAAGTCCATCTCGTGAAAGTAGTCCAGAAGAAATACTCAACGCAGTACAACCCCTTGAAAAGGATGCGTACGTACAATTGAATAAAGATTTTTTCGTTCTTTCAAGTTGTAGACAAATTAATGACATGGAGTATAATCAAGTTGTAGATAATAATTTTAACGTATTAGGGATACTTAAAAAAAAAGGTCAAGTTGAATGTTACATTCTAAGGCTATTATATAAATATACATACTTAGATAATTGAGATTTTGTAGTTGTCACTGCAATCCAATAAGTTGCGACATCGCAGTTAAAGAAATTCGTTACGCTGGAGATTTAGAGTCAAAACCGATGTGCGAAAGCAAACCTAAACGTGGCAAATCGGAAAGCAATAGAGTGAGAATTTCTCTTATTTTAGAATAAAAAATTAATTTTATTGTATTAATAAGTTAGTAATTTATTTACCTTTGATGTAACATAATGGTTTTCCTTAATATCATATTTCTAAAATTAAAATAATAACAGGAAAAATAATGTTTTATTTACTGAAAAGACTGTGTGTTTCAGGCAACTCTTGCTAAATTAGATATTGACCAGCGTCGAGAAAGGAAATTTTTTAACGACGAAACACCGACACGTCTAAAACGGTCTCATGATCGTCAATACACCCGGACAAATAAGAAATAATGAATTCCTAAGCGCGAATCAATCATGTCAAAACTCCGAAAAATATTTTTGAATAATTTACAACAAAGGATTATAAATTTAATGTCGATGTTGTTTTTTTACCTATTTTTACAATTGTTTTATAAGCTATTTATGTCTTATTTATTGAAATTATATAAGTACTCAAAATCATTTTAATGAAATAAATAAAAAAAAATCATAAAAAAATATTTTTAATTATTTTAAAATTGAAAAACACTTTTTATATTGTTAGTAGTCTAAACGCCTCTATCTTTATTAGATAGATACTTGTTGCGTGTATTGTTGATAGTTTTATTAACCATTGTATGCAGGATTTAAGAAGTTAGTAGCTGGTGACTGATATAAAGGGTTTATGGACGTATCGAAACCTGCAGCAGCCGACTCATTTGCAAATTTAATGTACTCTCTTTTATCGTGCCAATCAACAAGGATTTTCCACGCAATTACAGTTATTAATCCAATCAATATTATAGCGCCTATAACACTTCCGACGGCAACTGTAAACATTTTAAATGTATAGATATCACTTAATTCTTGTTGTAAATTATACTACTAGCAATAAGTCAACTTTATATACTTACTCCATACATTAGCAACTGGAGGCATTTCTAACTCATTTTGTATAATGAGATGCAGTTTGTTGTTCGTAGCTGTTGAATAATAATATTTAAATACGAATATTTTTTCGTCTTCCAAAACTTTTTTGCACCAATATTTAGCCATATACCAGTCTGGTGAATTGATCTCAGTTTTATTTACAATGGTAATTTCTGTATTCGATTGATTAAATTTCAAATCACATTCCGTTTTACTTTCCTTTAAATTACAATACGCAAAATCTTCCAACTCCTTGCAACGTTTCATCGCGACTTCTTCACAATCGTCACAAAATTGACCAGAACAAACGTCGCACTTACATTTTCCACATACACATTGGCCGTTACCGGAACACTCCTAAAAATAAAATTTGCTATTAATATTATATAATACTAGCTGTCCCCGCGACTTCGTCCGCGTGGAATTTAAAAAATAAGTTCGCAGAGTTATAAAATATATTTAAAAAAATCTAAAATGACAGTAGCCTAAGTTACTCCTTATTAGATACATCAGCTATCTGCCAGTGAAAGTCCCCTCAAAATCAGGCCAGCCGTTTCAGAGATTAGCCGAAACAAACAGAAAGACAGATAAAAATTATAATTTTTTTTTATTTTGGTATACTCGTATGTACCGTGTAAATTGTAAAACACATAATTAAATGCGGTTATTTTAATAAAACAAACAGACACTCCAATTTTATTCATTTTTATAGATACATAGACTATAGGTAAGCAATACATTTTATAGATATGTCGGGGAATCAATACAGATAGTTATTAATGTCGGTACCTGCGATATTCACCTACCCTACATCATTCTATTATTCGAGTCATTCTGTCATTCATAAAACGAACGGTGCAACCGCGGCTCAGGCAGTCTTGGCTCTGGCGTGGCGCGGTGCACTTGTGTATCCTGCTAGTAGCTTAACCTCGACTCTTCTAATAGTTAGTTTGTGTACACGAATTAATTGTTACTGATTGGGCAACTCGACCGGTGGTGGTGAGTGCCAATGCGCATTATAAGGCGGCGCCGCCGTAAACCAACACTCGGGTCACAAGTCCCGGGCACTGCGTCGAGTTGTCTCTCTGCCACGCGATAGACGGTACCCGCTCGGTGAGTCCATTGAATACTAAGTAGTGTAACTATCTTGTTTTAAATTACATTGTGAATTAACCAGGCCATCCGTCCTACTCCTCACTTCTGATTCCTACATCAGAAGTGGGATACTGTTCTCGTGCCCACTAAGAGTGTTACTAGTGAGTAATTTATTTCACGATGCCACGAGAATCGCGTTCGCGTAGTCCTGTGTAGATCGAAGCGCAAGTCGAGTCGTCATCATTTAAACCGATTTAGTAGTAATAGTAACCTGTCTCTTCATAAACTTTTACTTAGTATGACTGAGGAATAGACTAAGTTCAAAGTTAAAAAAAAAAAAAAACAATATCGCGAGCGTAGTCGCGCACTTAAAGTTAATTCGGAGTTTTGGTTTCTTTGTTTAAGTTCTATTTTTAGCAAGTGTTGCAAGGTAGTTGCAAATTTGGTGATGAAAATATCGATGTACTGTATTTTACTGTATTTTAGTTCTTTTCGGTCGTTCTGTTTTATTCTTACCGGTGTACAAGTGGTTTTTGTTCAGTGTTCGATTACGTAATTCGAGTTACCGGTTATTTGTTGAATTTAGTTTTATTGTGATACGTAAGGTAGTTGAGTAGTGATTAATTTTGCTAATAGATTTTGCGATTCAGTTTTTGTTTCGATTCAGTCACAATGTCAGACCGTAAGCGTAATCGTAGTGCGAGCCGTCGCGGTAGTCGCAGCGACAGTCGTTTAAGGAAGATGCCAGAAGGTCATGTACCAATTGAGTTTATAGATGACGATCATAAGGGTGAACATTTTAGTGATGTGACAGAAAACTGATGTAAGCACTCTAAAGACTGTAGTGTGTAGTCATCAAGAGGATGATACACTGTGATGAATGTGTGATCCAGGAGGGATACACTGTGACGTGATCCAAGAGGGATACACGTGGATTGTGGAGCAATTGTAATTGCTGGTTGGAAGGGTGGCTTACATAGTTGTTAGTGTTGTAGAAAATGAGTTTGTTGACGTTGGTACATGACTCCGGACAGTTATATTTGCGTTAAGTTTTTGTGTTTACCCACTTGTTTGTGATAAAGTGTTAATATCGTCTTAGCTGGAGTATTTCAGATTACCCTCTGTAACGGATATTTTTGTCTTAACTTCTACTATTTTACACGATATTTTAACTAATATTATTTGTCGAAGTACCCAAAGAGCGTAAAATTAGAGACTTAATCTTCCGAATAGTTAATATTAATTTTCTGATTAGTCAGTCACCATTTTTATCATCTATTGATGGGATTATTGTAATTTGTAATTGTATGAGCAACTATTGTTTAGTTACGTAGTTTTAATTACGTGGCGTATAAGTGATTACTGTAATAATAATTAATTCGATATAGTTAAAACACACACGTATCGTGAACTATAGATTTGAAGTGAGAAATGAGTGTTTCATTGAGGGTTTTAGTCAGTTGTTTTAGTTGTTCTGTTTAAGAACGTTTAAATTACAGAGAGTTAATTGATAACACCTTGGTACGATCGTAAGCCTATTACACCAATAGTTGTAGGTAGGTAACCTCAGATTAATAATTTTGTTTATGAGTAGGTGACTATTAAAAATTCTTACTATATTCTGTCCATTCGTTTGTTTTCTGTTAACAGTTCAAGAAAGTTTGAAATTAGAGACTCCCTCACACGATACCAATTTGATTTAAAATAATAATCGATTTTGTATATAAGAAGAATTTTCAATCGACTCAATGAAATATTTTTAGTTTAAGAATATTAATTATTCCTTTAGATACTAGTTATTTTAGTTAATTACGTAGCTAGTTTGTTAAATAAATAAGTAGACAGGTATGTCATTTTCTAAGTATATTTACTCGTACCTCTTGATGTAGAATTGATTTAGACTTTGTTAACCACGCGTTTTAAAGTTAAATGACACTAACGCGTGAGTAGTTACATTTTAAGGCAGTCGTTGTAGGTAACTGTTAAGAGTCTTATAAGAGTATGTTCCCACCTATGCTAAAAACTATTGAGTAACTTTGGGAAGCAAGGGTTGTAAATGGAACTATATGATTTCGAAGTTCCTTCATAGAGACAGCTAGGCTTTTTCATAACGTATCGGTGATTTTGTTCTGTTACAAAATGAGGACCGTCATCAAACGAAACTTGATCCGAAATATTGAGGCCCTTTTCTCGTAATAAAAGTTCTCGAAGGTAATCGGTATTCCCTTAAAGCTTAAATTGTCAACGTACCTACAAATTTGCTCACGAAAGGTTAAGAGAAATGCCAGCACGTCATGTACCAGACGATATTGATGTAATTTATGATCTTGTTGATAATGATGATGTTCAAGTTTAAGTAGAGGGAGAGACTCGAGTGAACGACTCTATCGACCGTAATGTGTTCAAACGTACCAGTGTAGTTATTTAGTAGTCGTAGCCCTGTAGAAGGTGTCTGTTGGGGCAACCCAAGAGTTCATGGGTCGCGGAGTGCGTTTAACTCTGGCGGAGGTCGTGGTGTTTGATACCGTAGCGTGTAGTCACAAGAGGTGACTGACACGGGTGATCCATTCGATGGATATGCGTACTGAGATGTATGTGACTGACACGTGTACTGTGATTACTCTTCGCCTAGAGAGCGGTGGTGTTAGAAGTCTTTACTCGAGGTTTTTGCAAGCTTGGTTGTAACTTGTTGTAGAAGTAAACGTGCGTGTATAGTTTTGGTTGTGATGACGTCGATGGTACATGGCTGTGGTATTTGTGTAAAGTGATTAGTTATAATTGGTTTAACGACATTTATGATTCAGATTAAAGTTCTTGAAACATTTAAAATAGTTGTCCGGTAATAGAACCTATAGGTATGTTCACGATCATTTACGAAAGATTCCTCTTACTTATGTACGTTGTTAGATTTGTTAAATGTTGATGAGTAAATAGAGCACATACCATGGCTAATTGGTCGTATCACATGAGGTGATGACGATATGTATTGGTCGTATCATAAGAGGTGATGACGATATGTGTTGGTCGTATCACAAGAGGTGATGACGATATAGGTGGTAATAGTAGTTGTCGTTTGTTGAGCGTTGTATGTGATCTTAATGTGTCAATAATAAAACTTTATTTTTTTAATTACGGCTAGAGGAACCTTTCGTCTGTGAAGGGAAAAGATCGATTGGTAGTTTTTTGTAATTAAAGATAGACTGATGAAGCAAAGAATGTAATTTCACGTTAAGGTCAGGTAGGCCGAGAATCTAAAGATACTTCAAATTTGATCGTCTTGTTACATTCACACGAGGGCGTGTGCTAGCAGGATGGTGACTTGTCCTTTATTACTTATATAGTTTATTAATTGAGGTGAAACAGGTCCACACTGACCTATACTGGCCTGTTCTGACAATAATTAGTTAATTCTTCGGTTTAATGGCTTTCAGTTGTGCCAAAGAGCATTGTCGATTTTGCTAATAAATAATCCACTATTACTGTCAACTGATACTTGACTGCCAACTGATACTATGACTGTCAACTGTGATACTATATACTATTGTCTGTCAACTCTAATACTGACCTTGTACGATCTGAACACTTTCAAAATTATAATACATACTGTTGGTTTGCGTTGGTCGAAGGGACATTGCCATCCGGGCCATACCGTGTGCGGTTGGTCGAAGGGATGCACCCGTCCGGTCCAACTTGCTTGTTTGTTGTTGAGAGAATTAACGACAGTAGGTACTTAAGAGATGAATAGTGAATTGAGTGAAAAAAAAAGAGAGATGGTTAAAAAAAAAGATAGAGAGATAATTATATGGTTAAAAAAAAAGTGAAAAAAAGAGAGAAAAAAAAGTGAGTCGTTGCTAAAGGGGTGTATATCTAGGCTAGCACCACCGGCTAAAGGGATGTACACCTAGTCTAGCATTCAAAGGCTACAGGGAATTGATTTAGTCTAGCTTGCTATAGGGATTAATATTCAGGCTAGCATGCTACAGGGATCAATGTCCAGTCTAGCACAATCCGGGCCAGTATGGTCTCTTCTGCTGTTGTGGGAGACGATCCATTACTGAAGGGACGATGAAAAAAAAAAAAGGAGTACGGTCTTTTCTGCTGTTGTGGAAGACGATCCATGATCTCGCAGGGTCTCGCCTGCTTTTAGTGGGCGACGACTCAGACCAGACTTTTTGTAATGATGAGTGTAACGCTGTAGGAGTCTCGCCTGCTTTTAGTGGGCGACGACTCAGACCAGACTGTTTGTAATGATGAGTGTAACGCTGTAGGAGTCCCGCCTGCTTTTAGTGGGCGACGACTCAGACCAGGCTGTTTGTAATGATGAGTGATGCGCTGCAGGAATCTCACCTGTTTGAACTATAGGGGTTTTCATATTTTAAACCTAGATTAGTGATACTTAACATATTGATATGACTGTAATGATTATGATGATAACCATATTAAATGTGACTGGTGTGACTGAGTGACTTACTAACTGAAACCAATTGTTTCTAGTCCAAAGGGTCAGTGTGTACCGGACCAGATATTAAGATGTTGAATAGATTTTTGTCAGGATAGTCGAGCGATATTTTGTTTTTTTGATTAAAAATACCTAAGGTTGTAATAAATAGCGCGCGAGGACGCGCGCACGTCAGAATGGCCGTGTCGGGGAATCAATACAGATAGTTATTAATGTCGGTACCTGCGATATTCACCTACCCTACATCATTCTATTATTCGAGTCATTCTGTCATGCATAAAACGAACGGTGCAACCGCGGCTCAGGCAGTCTTGGCTCTGGCGTGGCGCGGTGCACTTGTGTATCCTGCTAGTAGCTTAACCTCGACTCTTCTAATAGTTAGTTTGTGTACACGAATTAATTGTTACTGATTGGGCAACTCGACCGGTGGTGGTGAGTGCCAATGCGCATTATAAGGCGGCGCCGCCGTAAACCAACACTCGGGTCACAAGTCCCGGGCACTGCGTCGAGTTGTCTCTCTGCCACGCGATAGACGGTACCCGCTCGGTGAGTCCATTGAATACTAAGTAGTGTAACTATCTTGTTTTAAATTACATTGTGAATTAACCAGGCCATCCGTCCTACTCCTCACTTCTGATTCCTACAGATACTATTAAAAAAAAGTGTGTGAATGAATAATAACCCTCCCAATTTATCGTGAAATTTATTTACTATTAATTTTATTAATATTGCGTGACATTAGTCAATAAAAATATAATATGAAATCGAGATTCAGATATATCAATATAACTATTACTTATTTAAAATTTGGAAAACAATAATTAATAGGCATGTTAAATATGTATATCTTAAAATACAAATTCAATACCTGTATAATTGTATATGTATTAATAACGTCTTTAACAATTAATTTGTTTTCAATAAGTACACATAAATGTGTAACACCACTAAGCTATAATTTATAAAATATAGAATTAAATTACCTTTTCTGAATAAGGTGCTTTGCATATTTCGTTATTTGCTGGACATTTACAATCTTCACCGATCCAATTAGGATAGCATTCACATCTTCCACCCTCACATGTACCATGATCAGCGCAAAGTAAACCTTCGGGACTAGGGCACGATCTATCGTCATACTCACAGTATGGTCCTGAGAAACCTGGCAAACATGGGTCGCATTTTCCGCAACTAAAGGTAGAAAAGCGTCTCAAATAAATAATAATAGCTTTTGTTTTATTCTAGTTAAATACCAGATAAATTACCTGCAAGTGCCACGTCCGCTACATGGTAATGTATTATTATTTTGTTTACATTGATCTTCATCTTTTGTAATTGTTGAACTACCATCACACTGGCAAGTAGTTCCATATCTAAAATAATTTTTAACAATCTATAAAATGTCTTGCCACATACTCGTACATACATGTATTATTTATCTATACTAATATATAAAGCTGAAGAGTTTGTTTGTTTCGTTGTTTGTTTGTTTGTTCGTTTGTTTGCTTGAACGCGGTAATCTCTGCAACTACTGGGCCGAATAAAAAAATTCTTTCAGTGTTAGATAGCCCATTTATCGAGGAAAGCTTATAGGCTATGTGTCATCACGATAAGACCAATAGGAGCGGAGTCCACGCCGACGAAGTCGCGCGCAGAAGCTAGTTGTAATATAATTTTGTGAATATTGTGTCAGCTGAAAAAAATACCTGTTACTGTCGCAATAACAAATTCCACATTGATGCGTCCCAGCACTGTTGCATTTATCAGACTTCTCTGCCCCTTCTCCTTTTTTCTCACAGTCACATTGACAATACGTTTCAATTTCTACTAGAAGTTTTTCATCTAACATTCTGGGTCCGATTTTCAGTATATGCTTTTCATTTTTTGGTGGACATGATTTAATTGTTAGTTTTCCCGATAATTCAACAGATTCTTGATGCTTGAGTTCACATTGATTGTTTATGGAACAATCTTGATCCAGTTGAAATTGCATAAAAGGTGGAATCTTAAAATCCAATTCGACTTTTCTGATTAAACTCTAGAAATAAAAAGTGTAGACTAAATATTACAAACTTATAAAAGCAAATTAAAAAAAAAGTATTTTCTATTTACCAGATATTCCGTTTTGATTACGTCAACAAGAGGAGAATTTTCTTTTAGTGGAACATATTTTGAACCTAAAACTTTTTTCTGTAGTGCTAAGTAATGCGTCTCAACTTTTTTATCAGCGGAAAATATGATCATGATATTGTTTTCTACAGCTACTTTATTTATTTGACTAACAGATGGATAGTCTAATTCCAACTCCATTGTATAGGTATTGTTTTTAAGATAACATTGCATATTGTGTGGTCGAGCTGCACCTACAAATTTTCCGTCACCCGCACTGTGATACGTAGAATCAGTACTTAGTACAATAATTCTTCTTGCATTATCTCTCCAATCTATTTCTTTTTTACACACCATTGCTTGCATTAGACCGTCTAAACTTGCTTCAGGGTCATCGTAATTACTACCTTTAGGATCTTCTTTTAAAGCTTCTTTAAATTTCGTCATATTGTCAGTTAAGGATAGGTGATTTTTGAACGAATACGAGTTTTGTACTGAGTCGCTAAAAATAAGGTTTTTATAAGTTTTTTTTTAAATGTTTAATGTGAGTTACATTTACAGAAGGCCTGGACATGGTGGTAACCAAATAATACCCGTTACTTAAGATGGCAAAATCTATCAGGTGATCTACCTAAACGCGGATCTTGTGAGCAGGCGGCTTCCAAAGTTGACATAGATTATGGTGATCAGTCCGTGGAAAGAGTACTCACATGGTTGGGTACTCTAATCAGTAATTTGATGCTAAATGGAGTATAACACTTATTGAGAATTACCATACATACTATGAAATCATTAAAAAAATAAGGTTTAAAGTTTATAAACACACATATTGACTTAATTTTACTTACTCAACATAAGGTAACGAGTTTTTCTCAACGAAGCTTCCAATACCCAAACGCACGTTGTTTGTAAGCTTGATAAGTTCGCTATAAATCTCGTTTCCCTGATTGCGAAGTGTTTCTGCGTGTTGTTTCATAGTAGCGGAGTAGTCCATCAAATAATATACGTCTAATGGATAGTCTTTTGCAGGTTTATAAGACATTGTAATTTTCAAAGGTACTCCAGGTCTTGACTTGATATGCAAATGCTGTGGCTTAAATTGGACAACCGGTGTTCCGTTTATTCCGCCACTAAAATCTTTGTCCATTATAACAGTTATGTTCGGTTGTGGATCATATATTTCACCTCCTTTACACCACAACCCGTTTTTAAGTTTGTTAGATATGCATCTTGAACCTTCGTGTTTCTCCTAAAAATATTTTGTCCATAAGTTATTGTTTATAATTACTAGCTGACCCCGCAAACGTTGTTTTGTCATATATGTTATCAACACCCTTAATCCCCCGCCCCTTATTACTTCGGGGTATGAAAAATAGGTATTGACCGATTGACCGATTCTCAGACCTACCCGATATGCCACAAAATTTCATAAAAATCGGTCCAGCCGTTTCGGAGGAGTATTGTAACTAAAATTGTGACACGAGAATTTTATAAATAAGATAATATTAATAATAATCAATAACATTTTTAACAGCAAAAGTTTGTACAGTAAATAAATTACTTACAGCTGGACACCAGACACAATTGTCTGCGGCATGCCCAATACAAGCCCCACAGGTTACAAAAGTATTACAGTCTTTGACACTAAAAACTATACACATTTTCAGGCATAATACTAATAATATAATTAAACTCATTTTAATGTACACATCTAAACAAGACGGGAGTGTATGACTGATTTACAATTTACTTTAATTTTGTATGTAACTATATTTAAACGATGACGAATATTTGAATGTTGATATCATAATAGGTAAATATTACAAAATACTCGAAACGGAAACTTGTGTTTAAAATACATTTATTATGTGAACGAATTTCTATAACATATTATTTACAATATTTATATTATTATTGTATAAGCTATTTTCACGTGCTTTAAAAATGTATATTAAGTAAGGTATAGAATAATATTGTAGATACCTAATGTAATAAAAAAATTACATTAAATCTAATTGTATCTATTAATAATTATATGTGTATGTATGCAGGAGAAAAAAACTTTTATAAACATGTTTTACCAAAATTTAATAAATGTAAATTGTGTTGCATGTGAAACCATATTTTAACTAGTTTACAATTCGAACCGAGTACCTATACCTAATTAAACAAATTAATACCATATTTTCCTGCAGTTTTATCATCACATGTATAAGGAGAAGCTCATATTATGAAGTTTAAATAAAACCAACTGTTGATGAACTTCTAGAAATACAAACAAATCTATCTATATACATATATAAAAATCTCTTGTCATAATGTTTAACCGAGCTAATCTACAAAACTACTGGACCGATTTTAATAAAATTTTGTACAGATATGTAACTTTTTCTAACTTAAATTACAAGCTATATCTTGTTTCGATTAATGATGGTGATATTTTTACTGCAAAATTAAAAAAAAATACTCTACGAATGAATCTTTTCATGATGTTTTACACAAACCGACGCTCTCTGCACATACATAATACAAGACGCCCAATAAGAACAAAATGAACAAGCAGCATATTACTGAAAATAAATTTAAAACCTAATTATTGTACCTACTTCATGAATACATTTACCCTTAAATAAACTACGAATTTCCTTAATCGAGCAATATGATGCAGTGAGTTGGATATTAAAATTATTATAAAATTGTAGCCACTATTTAAAGTAAGCGTTTATTTTTTGTGAGTTCATAATGATAGTTAGTTCTTATCAAATTTTATTTATTTTAATACCAATGGTGTTAACGTTAAACACGTGTAACCAACGTAAAACTTGTAATGAGTGTATCAGAGATAACAGTTTATGTATGTGGTGCTCCTCAGTAAGTACAATACAATTTTTTCATAAATTAGTACCCAAATCCAACATACAATGCATTATATATTGTACACAAATACATATTTATGTATTTGTGTAATTATTATCGAATATTATGGAAAAAATTTAAATACGAATATCGTACGAGTTATTGGTTCTTAATTGAAAGCATCATTAAACTTCATGCCATTTGTTAACATTGCAAAGTATTGATAAAATGTATCTATTATTATTTTTATTTATATGATACAATTGTACATACAAAATATTTATTATTGTTTTTTAGGATAATTTCAATAGCACGAACAGATGTATATCCGAACGGGAAAATCCATCGGATTGGTGTGTCCTTGTCGACATAATAAATCCAAAGCAAAATGTAATTCCAGTCGAAGATCTTGATTTCAGTTCTGAAAACGGCAAAGTTATACAGCTAAAACCACAGAAAATTAATATTGACATAAGGCCTGGTGACAAAGTTGATTTTCAATTTTCGTTCAAAAAAGCAGAGGACTACCCTGTTGATCTATACTTTCTCTTCGACGGATCGTCCACAATGAGAGAAATAAAAAATACAACTGCAAAAAAGAGTAAAGATATATATGAAATGATGAAAAAAATGACCAAAAATGTTCGTTTAGGAATGGGAACTTTTGTAGATAAAAATGCGCTGCCGTATACACAGTAAGTTTGAAAATATGTACATTGAAATAAAATACAGAAGAAGATATCCTAGGCTCAATTGTCCCTAAAGTTAGCTAAATCTTAGTATAATCATTGTGTGCTTACACATAGGTTTGGCATACATGATTTTTATTTAGGGGTTTTAATGTAGGTAAATATATCAGCCCATAGTAAAATGCTATTTTGCGTATTTCAGACTTAAAAACAGGAATTTAACTTACTCATTTCGTAACAAACTAAAATTGACAGACAATTTTGAACATTTCCAAAGTATTGTAAGTGAATCTTCGTTTGGGTCAAACTATGATACTCAAGAAGGCAATCTCGATGCCCTTGCACAAGTTATAGTATGCAAAAATGAAATAGGATGGCGGAACGAGTCTAGGAAAATTATAATCGTTTTGACTGATCAGTCTTATCACGTAGCTGGAGATGGAAAATGGGCAGGAATATTTCAACCTTACGACGGCAAATGTTACACATTCGATGGGGTTTACACAAAAGAATTGGAAATGGATTATCCATCAGTTAATATAATCAATAAATTAGCATCAGAAGATGAAATAAAAATACTTTTTGTCGTCGGACAGGATGTGCAAAATATTTACGAATCTCTTAAGAATAGCATAAGTGGCTCTAAAACCGATACTTACAGCGGAGGTGAAGGAAAAATTTTAAAGATTTTAAAGGATACCTACGAGGTAATGTAATGTTTGAGATAATTTTATTTTCATACTGACTGTAAAAAATTATGTATTTTAAATAAAACATAACAAATATTTCAGAAAATGACACGCAAGTTAACATTGAAAGTGAACATGAAAAGCGATCACAGGGACCACGTTCACATATCTTATAAGTGTCCCAATGGAAAATGCGACATAAAAAGTAGAGAAGAACTTAAAGTTAATGGCACCGTTAAACTCTCGGACTATTTTAATACTGAGAACATTAAAGCACGTATAGTTTTCGAGGGAACAAAAGAAAATTTGATGTTGAATATCAACGTATTGCACTCCTGTAACTGTAAAACAGAACTGAATTCTTCTTTGTGTAACCACGGCGGAATGAGGAGTTGTGGTATTTGTGAATGTTACCAGGATAGGTAAGAAGACATAACATTATTATTATCATATTATTATAATTTTACTAAAAAATACATGATTCAATTTGCGTACGTAATAATTGAAATAAATTGTGTTTAAATGTTGCTTATATTGAATTTTTTAAGTATTATTGCACAGCAGGATATATCCTGGTCAAAATCTGGAGCAAGCTATCTAGGGAAGGACCTCAACCTTTTAGAAGATCGCAGCTAAAAGTGTTGTGATCCTGTGGTGAGTAAGGTGGTTAGCTAATGAGGAGGGTCAGGTGTAGGATCGGCAACGCACTTGGGATGCTTTTGTTGTTGCAGGCCCCTTATATGCAACGATAACCGCTTTCTACCGGGTGAACTATACCTACGGTTATTTGTTGACCTAGTCGTATAAAAAATTAGGTTATAATTTTATTTATAAAACATTGAGACAGCGGGTTTATATAGTGCTCACAGCACTGGCTGCTGCTGTGTTAGCAGTCGCAAATTCGACTTCTGCGCGCACATTACTCATATTTGTTAAAAGTATATGTATACATTGATATTTGTTGCTTTCTATGCGTTTTGGTTGGTATAATGTGTGTTTTTTCCAGACACAATATTCTCATCCTACTGTGAACAGTTAAGTATGGAGCGTTATTATTTATCGTATGTTTTTTTTACCAGAAAACAAACTATAGGCAAAATCAAATGAGAGTGTAATAAAATGAAACTTTAATATTATTAATGGTTAAAATGAATTAAATATATAATCTTTACTCCCTTAGGTACGGTGATAAGTGTAGCAACCCGAACGACAACTCAACTTGTATAGCCCCCAGCGACACTGCATTATGCAGTGGACATGGATCATGCTTGAGAGGAAAGTGTTTGTGTAGAGATGGGTAATTGAACTCTTCTATTTTATATTTTTCAATACTTACAGGTTTAGACATTCTTCTTGTGAAGTCTCCGTTCTTGCTCAGTAACAACGAAAGTTTTATATTAAAAACATTGGCAGTCGAAGTTCGACTTTCACTCAAAATAAACGTTTGTATTTAAACAACTATATTATATTTATTTACGGTCTTAATGTTTGTCCTTTTCTCTCACCCTATCATGCCTCCATGAGCGCGTAGTCTTTGATAATGATTTTTTTAGTCGTATTGAAAATTAGTCAAATAATAACACCATATGTCTTAAGTTTTTAGAAGTGTGATGATACTTTTTGGTTTGTTTTTGAATTTTATTCATTAAAGTTGAGCCCAATCCTATACTTTTTTAGTATGAGTGCTCGAACAGAAACTGACTGTGCTGATGTTTCAAGCCCTCACACGAATTTCATGAAGATTTCGGGACAGTAAAAAGTTTTATCACAAATAAAGTAAAAGGTTTATTAAATAAAATTTTTTTTTTTATTATTTTTTTTTTTGTTCAGATACGAAGATGAATATTGTCAATGTATCAAAGACAGTTGTCCGAGAGATGCTAATGACAATATGTGCTCTTATCCCCATGGCGTATGTGAATGCGGTGTATGCAAGTGTAATCCCGACTGGGTAGGGGATATATGCGCTTGCCCCGTTAAAACAGACTGTAAAGACGAGAATGGTGTAAGTTATTTTTCATAATGAAATTTTGTATTCATTTTCTCAACAATGCCTAAAAAAACAGAAAAAAAAATTAATTTTTGATGACCTTACGAGGTCATATTTATTTTTTTAAGTACATTTGTAGTTAAACTAAAACAACAATGCTTTTCTTACTTTCGTGACCCAATGAATTG
The DNA here is from genome assembly GCA_905220545.2 of Melitaea athalia. Taxonomy (NCBI): domain Eukaryota; kingdom Metazoa; phylum Arthropoda; class Insecta; order Lepidoptera; family Nymphalidae; genus Melitaea; species Melitaea athalia. Next base: position 6,102,341 of record HG992179.1, read on the forward strand.
TCATTTTAATATGAAAAACTTTAAGAATTACCTACTAACAATTTTTTTTTCCAAGCAATTTCAAAAGTATTAAATAGTGGGAAGTAAGCGACTAATTTTCATTATTTTCAGGCGTAAATCTCTAATCCCATGAATAATTGTCTAAGTTAAAAAAAATTTTAATAAAATCCCTTGCTATTTCAGACCTTATGCAACAAACGGGGTGAGTGTACATGTGGTGTCTGTCAGTGTCAAAAGATAGCTGATTGGGATGCTAGAAATGTACAGAACAAATATTGCAGACTGTCATGCGAGGAACAGTCTCCTGAAGACTCTTGTCATAAACGACAATGCTCTAATCTCGAACCACTCGCCTTGTGTTATTTGAAGGGATCAGAGTGCTATCCCTACAATGAATATGTTCATATAGCTTTGATAAAGAATTTAACAGCGGGTAACTTCACCGACGAATGGCGGGAATGTCCTAAGATACGAGTTGACCTCGGTGCTTACACGAAGTTTATGTATCACTACAAGGAAGATGACTACGGAATAGAAATGGTTATTCAATCGGATTATGACTATGCTGAGACATATTACGGTAATTGATAAGTATTAAATTAAAATTAAAAAATTTATAATTTACTCATTGAGTATTAAACAAAACATATACCTACATATAAATTGTTTTACAACAGTATAGTTCGCGCCACGTAAAAAGAACGCTGGCCTTCAAGCTGCGCAAAGGCGATTTATCGGTCTATATGGTGGTATGAGGTCTATCTATATTTTTAATGTACCTACCAATAACCATTATACAAAGCCGCGTGCGAAAGGTTAATTCAAAAATAAAACAATGGGCCTAGTACTTTAGTGTGCGAGATTACATATGCGCAAACAGTTTCTTTCAGCGTTCTTTTTACATGGCGCGAACTATATGTAAAATGTTTTTAAAGATGGACTGTTATTATTAAATGAGATACCTCGCAGATTGTTTAAGTGATTTCTAGTTAGAAGATCATGTGGAGGTTTGAAACAAGAGGTAACATCATTACTTAATTTATTTCTTGCTAGGCAAATCTGCTCTCTGCAATCTGCTCGCCTAGCGAGAAATTTACAGACATGTGCAATGCAATTCGTAAACGAGAACCGTGATCTATAATTGATTAAGCTTAAATCTTTCTCCTTAATTGAAGAGATCTTTTCATACAATTTTTACAGTACCTGGGTGACCGAGCCTAGCTCGGTATTTTTATTTTTATTTTATAAATTTTTTTATTTTGTTTTTTTTCACGAGTGAAATTTAAAAAAAAATGGTAAAAGATTAATCTGGAGACTGAGATTTGAACCATGGTTTTCTCGGTCAATGTCGACCGACCGATTTCCCACTTGAGCTATTACAACTGTAATGACAACTGCGAAATTAACCTTCTTATTCTAACGAAATTTTAGCAATTTTTTCATTGCCTAAAGCAGGGATAAAGCGACATTTTCTAAAAATGATTCCTGGCTAGATCAATTTTTCGCCCCCAAAATCCCCCATATACTAAATTTCACGAAAATCGTTGGAGCCGATTCCGAGATTCAGATTCTATATATATATATATATATATATACAAGAATTGCTCGTTTAATAGTATAAGATTTCCGGGTTCTTACAATGCAGCTACAGTTACATGAAAATGATTGCTCCACCCTCTGAACAATGATGATTTCCGTCACAGAAACTATCTTTGCTGGTGTATGTATGGGCCATACAGATGATTGCGGGGGTCTGACCGTTTGTGTTTCTATTATGTGTATCCAAACCTTCGTTATAGATTAGTATCCTGATGGGGACCGTTAAGTGCGAAGCATTTAATAATTTTCAATTAATTGTTTAAATTACTAGGTTGTTTCAAATTTTTCATTAACATACAACCAAACAGTATAATAGAGATACGTAATGTCAACTTAAAATTTACCGTAATTTTGTGTGTATTTTACAGTAATTGGCGGAACATGTCTAGGGCTTCTGATTTTGATTGGAATCGTGACAATCATAGCTTGGAAGTACATTACAGATAGACGAGATCGTAAAGAGTATGAGGCTTTCCTGAAGGAATCGTCCGATATGATATCGGTGTGCGAAAACCCTATTCACGAGCCAGCGACAACGACATTCCACAACCCAACGTTTAGAAAAAGATCCTTTCGTTCGTAGATACTGCGCTTAAGTGATGTATATGTTTGTTGGTCATTATATTTTTGAATAATAAAGTAAATGTGTATAGTTATGGGTTGACTGGAAGAGATCTCTTTTAGAGATATGTTCGCCCTTGCCAACTTCTTATATTATAATGACTATTGTAAAATTACTTAGTGCAATAAAGAAAATAATAATATAATAATAAATTTATATAACATCAGCTCAGCCATATTTTATTTTATTAACTAAAACATTTAGCTCTCTATGACGACTTTTAATTACATGAGTAGGTATAGATTATTGAAAGCTTTAATTCAAAAACAATAGTTGAGTATAGGACAAAACCATGTTAAAATATTTTGTAAAATAATTATGAAGTAAAATATCATTATTTTTACTGGGCAAAAACCAAAATACCTATAGCCAGATGATGGATCAGAAAACCGCAAAGTACCTATTCACTGTCTGGATAATATCTACTGTATAATTTTAAACAAATAAACGAATCCACCTATTGAAACCAGCCTTATATAAAAGTTTTCATTTCAATAGTTTTATATAGGGCATCGAAACTCGGTTCAATTTTGAAAACCCGGGTTTTCGGGTCTAAGAGTAATCAAAACCCGGGTAGACCGGGTTTTTCGAGCATTTCGATCTTTTTATTGTATTTTTTTAAAATACACTAATTTGCGTTTATATATCGATTTCCTACAATGAGTGCCAAATATAAAGGATGAAGAATAATTTAAATAAATGAAATAGTACTTTACAAATTACAAAAACAGTTTTACATACATAAATACAATCACACCTCTTTCCCATAGGGGTAGGCAGAGACCACTTCTTTCCACTTGCTATGATCCTTACATATTTGTTTCGCTTCGTCCATTTTTATTATTCCTTTCATACATGCTCTTTGGTTTAGGGTACTCTTGACCTGGCCTTTTTTGAAGACGTCTCTGAGGTCTTGAAACGTCAGCCTAGGTCTCGCCTTATACACTTTTTTCGTCAATCGTTCTTCATTAATTCTCTCGACATGGCCAAACCATCTCAGCATACCTTTCTCAATTTTTGTCACTACATCTTCTTTCAGACCACAACGTTTCATTATCTCACTGTTTCTTATCCTGTCACTCAGTTTAATCCTATCATATTTCTTAACGCTCTCATCTCAACTGCATTTATTCTACTTTCATGTTTCTTCTGCCATACCCAAATTTCACTTCCATACATGAGTGTCGGAACCAACACCCCCTATGCACAGCCCAAACAAGCCTTATTAGACACCTTCCGACTGCTCATAAAGGAGTGCAAAGCTCCATTCATCATGATTCCTGCATTCATTCTTCTTTCAATATCACTCTCACACTTTCCATCTCTTGTAAACTTTGAACCCAGATACACAAACTCATTCACCTGTTCAATTTGTTCATCTCCAATCACGATATTGCAGTCTGTCACTGTCTCATGTCTTTCAAACACCATCACTTTCGTCTTCTTTACATTCATCTTCAGTCAGTCAGTCAGTTCAGCCTATTGCAGTCCACTGCTGGACATAGGCCTCCCCAAGTTCGCGCCAGACATCCCGATTTTCCTCAATCCTCATCCAGCCTATACCGGCAATCTTACGTAGATCGTCGGTCCAACGGGCCGGAGGACGTCCCACACTGCGTTTGCCAAGACGCGGTCTCCACTAAACTCTCAGGACACGTCTGCTCCAACGGCTATCGGTCCTGCGACACAGATGACCAGCCCACTGCCACTTCAGCGTGCTAATTCTGTGGGCTATGTCGGTTACTTTCGTTCTCTCGCGGATAGTCTCATTTCTATTCCTCTCTTTGAGAGAAACCCCAAGCATAGCCCGTTTCATTGCGCGTTGAGCGACTTTAAGCTTGTGGAGCAGTCCCTTCGTCAGTGTCCACGTCTCGGCTCCGTATGTCAACACAGAGAGGACGCATTGCTCGAAAACTTTTGTCTTCAAGGATTGCGGAATCTTCGAAGTGAAGACTCGACGAAGCCTGCCAAACGCCGCCCTGCCCAACCGAATCCTCCTATCAGCTTCCTTCTCGAAATTGTTTCGGCCCAGTTGAATGGTGTGGCCAAGGTAGACATAATCCTGAACAGCCTCGAGAATGATATCGTCAACCGATACCGGTATCGGTATGACTTGGTTGTTAAACATAACTTTCGTCTTGTCCAAGTTCATACAGAGACCGACTCGTCGGGAGGACTCGTTTAGGCCGGTCAGCATTTGGCCTAGCTCATCCAACGTCTCCGCAAAGATGACGATATTCATCTTCATTCCCTTTTTAACAATAGCTCCACTCACAGTAGTTACTATAATTTCCTGCAACTCCTCGGCCGAAGACGCAATTAATACTTAGTCATCAGGATAGAGAAGATATTTGACGAGTAACTCATTCATTCTCAACCCACTTTCATTTTCTTTTAAATCTGTCAAGCAATTGTCCATTAATAGATTAAATAGCCACGGTGACGCTACACATCCCTGTCTAACACCTTTTTCGATATTAAACCATTCATAGTACGCCCCGTTTATCCTTACACAAGCACTAGAATTTCTATAAAGAGATTTCAGTGCTCGTATGAGGGTACTGCTCACACCGTACTCGGACAGTGCTGACCACAATTCATTCCTCACCACTCTATTACCGCTGGACCGACGATCTACGTAAGATTGCCGGTCTAGGCTGGATGAGGATTGTGGAAAACCGGGATGTCTGCCGCGAACTTGGGGAGGCCTATGTCCAGCAGTGGACTGCAATAGGCTGAACGAACTAACTATCATAGGCTTTTTCTAGATCTACGAACGCGCAATAGACCTTATTATTTTTAGCCAAACATTTTTTGGCTATGCACCGCAAAGAAAAGACCTGATCCGTACATTCAAATCCCTTTCTAAATCCCGCTTGTGCAATTGTGCATCCCATACTCTTTCGTCTGTTTCATTCACAACCCTTTCAATCAACACTTTTGCATACAATTTACCCATTCATGTCCTGAGATGGACGCGCGCATTCCATTTAACTTGCATGGCTTGTTTTATTGGTAGGAACGTAGCAACAAAGCTACTTTTTACGTAATAAATAATAATTTATCAAAGCGTGTTTTTATTCCATTTACTTATTATTGCATTCGGTGGCTTAAACTTAATAAATAACAAAAACAAAAGTATAATAAAAAAAACCCGAAAAACCCGAGTTTTAAAAATTAAACCCGGGTTTTTTGTAATCCTCAGAACCCGGGAAAACCCGGGTTTTTTCGGTCCGGGTAAACCCGGGCTCGATGCCCTAGCTTTTATAGAATCCTTATCACAGCCAAGACGTAAATTTTTAGTGTAACGCCCATCTTGAAACATCTTTCTTCAAACGAACATTATAGAAGAATCTGCTGGCACTAACAATAGTACAACATGCAACGAAGTTGACAGTGTTTTACTTGTATGATTGTGGACAATATGATAACTACAATACGATGTTATCAAGAGTCGTCTATAATACGGATGTTACTTCTGTAGATGTCACCACTCTCCACTTCTATACGCAATATATATACGCATTCAGCCTGTAACATTCCACTGCTGGGCATAGGCCTCTTTTTCATGTAGGAGAAGGATTAGAGTTTAACCCACCACGCTGCTCCAATGCACGTTTGCGGATATGTTCCCTACTATGAGTAACGATCGCTATCAGGTATTTATGATAACAACCGAGACCGACGGCTTAACGTGCTCTCCGAAACACGGTGTGGAGACCCACAAGAATAGTCAATCAAACCGGAAAGGAATATTTGTACTAACACAAATATCCATCCCGAGCGGGAATCGAATCCGCAAAACCGTCGGTGTTTAAAGCGACTACTCGCACCACTACACCAGACCGGTTGTAACTGTAAGAGTGAACCAATAACAAGGAAGACCTACAAGGACAGAGATCCAAACTGGAAAGAAATATACTAGTCCATTGAAAAGTTACATTTGGGGTTGCGTTTGTCAGAGGACGCAATTTTATTTTTTAGATATGAAGGGGGGGTTAGTTTAATGTTAAATCCAAGTTTGTGGGTTTGTAGTCCTTGTGCAACGGCCGCCATCTTGGAAAAAGAGGTTCAAATGGTTTTTATGGTTTATCTGCCAAACTATAAGCCTCACAAAAAACATTATTAAACATTTTTTGTTGCCAATAAAATTATCTACAACTTTTGTTCAGTAAGTTTTAGTCGTCGAATCATAAATAAAAAAGTTATAAGCGAAAATCCATAAAAATTTAAGAGAAAAAATCTATTTGTTGATAAAACTTTTTTTTCTAATCATATTACAAAAAATAATATCAGAACATTTTTATAGACGATGTTTTAGGGAACAATTTTTATTCCAAGAATTTTTAAATTTATTTATTATTTAAGGTTTTACAGCGCTGCGAAACAAATACTATTCCTCACTATTCATACAAATCCAATACGTGAATATAAATATAAATATTATTTATGATTTGGCCTAATTTTTAATCATCTTGTAATTTTTTTATGACGATTTTTTAATTATTTAAATTGTATAAATAATTCTTGATTTGACATTCCACCTACGAGGTAGAGTCTGGAGGCGCTTTTTATATTACGTGGTATCCGCAGCTGGCATAATCCACGGTGATTTTCTAAATCACAACTACTGTCCTCGGTCTTGCGGCGAGTGGCTGGTTGGCTTTCTATATTAAATACTTGAGGGAGAACCGGACAAGAAAGTGGCATCAATGTCGGTGGTTCATCTTCCAAATCATTTTCTTCAATTAATTTCGAGGGCTACATTATTTTGCTGCAAGTCTCCCCATAAATAATGATAAAAAACGTTCACCGATGACAGTAAGCAGTGCAGGGTCAACTCTCTTGTTGAGGAACAACGCCGTTCCACTTGCTAACTCTAGATGTTTCTCCAGGGATTTCAGAAATTTGAGTTTACCCATATTGTAAGCACCTAAAGTTTTGTCACATCCTGAAAAAGCATGGAGAAACAGTAAGTTATACGCAATTACGTCTCCGTACATAAAACCACTTCACACTTCTTTCTCACTTCCTTCTCCGGTTCTCCCTCAAGTATTTAATATAGTAAGCCAACCAGCCGCTGAGCCACAGCTTGGTCCATCAAAAAGACCGAGGACAGAGTAGTTGTGATTTAGAAAATCACGCGCGTAAAAAAAAACGCGTCTCCAGACTCTACCTCGTAGGTAGAGTGTCAAATCCCGAATTATTTATATATTAACAATATTTTATTATCAATAATTAAAAATATCATCCTTAAAAAAATAACATGATGATTAAAAATTAGGGCAAATCATGAATATTTATATTTTATATTCACGTATTGTTATGAATACTGAAGAATAGTATTCGCTTCGCAGCGCTGTAAAACCTTAAATAATAAATAAATATAAAAATGTTGCGGATAAAAATTGTTCCTTAAAATATTGTCTATAAAAATGGTCTAATATTATTTTTTTGTAAAATGATTAGAAATAAAGTTTTATCGACAAATAGATTTTTTTCTCTTAAATTTTTATGGTTTTTCACTTATAACTTTTTTATTTATGATTCTACGACTAAAAATTACTGAACATAAATTGTAGATAATTTTATTTGCAACAAAAAATGTTAAATAATTTTTTTTGTGACACTTATAGTTTGGTAGATAAACAATAAAAACCATTTGAACCTCTTTTTCCAAGATGGCGGCCGTTGCACAACGACTACAAACCCACAAACTTGGATTTAGCATTAGACTAACCCCCCCTTCATATCTAAAAAATAAAATTGCGTCCTCTGACAAACGCAAGGTAAGCCCAAAAAAATGTAACATTTCAATGGACTATACGTACAAATACATTTATATCCATCCCGAACGGGAATCGAACACGCAAATCTTCGTTGTTTTAGGCGACTACTCGCACCACTAGACTAGAGCTACATCAGCTACACTATGCAGATCTGGAACTGAGATTCACTTCAGTTCCCCTTACTTTAAAAAAACTATAGACACATCTTATTTGAATAATATGAGTGAAAATCGCTTAAATTGACATAATATAAACCTTTAGCAATAATATTTTGTAAAAAAATAGCAATGGGACATCTTTAACAATAACATGCTATTGCTAAATTATAACGCCAGGCGCTTTTTAAACAATATCTACACCTACTTAATATTATAAAGCTGAAGAGTTTGTTTGTTTGTTTGAACGCGCTCATCTCAGAAAGTATTGGTCCGATTTGAAAAATTATTTCAGTGTTAGATAGCCCATTTATCGAGGAAGGCTATGAGCTAATTTTTTTTATTAACGCTTGTGAAACCGCCTGGCACAGCTAGTGGATTATAAATATAATCATGTATATACGTCACACTTCACACAATTCAGCATATCGCAGTCCACTGCTGGACACAGGTCTCCACAAGCTCGCGCCAAAATTAGCGTGAACTCATGTGTTTTGCCCATAGTCAGGGGCCGTTCAAGTATTACGTAACGCAATTAGGGGGGGGGGGTCTTGTAAAACGTTACGATGCGTTACAGGGGGGAGGGGGGGTCTCGAACAACGCGTTACGTAACGTTGTTTTTTTATTTAAATAAAAAAAAACTAGTGTACTAAAATCTCCCAAATTGCCAACCCTTTTCGTTTATATCCCTTTTTGTATAATAATTATATATTTATACTTACCGCAATCGCGATTTTTAAGCGACTTTACGGTAGTTTTCGCAACAAAGTTGTGACATTTGGGTAAAAATGGTCAGTTGGTGTGTTACGTAACGTTTATGGGCTGGGGGGGGGGGTACAGGAAAACGTTACGGTGCGTTACATGGGGGTAGGGATGTGACATTCATGTAAAAAATCGATTAAATAAAAATCGATTTTTCTTGATTACATATTAATCGATTTCTCAAAAATCGATTTTTAGTAAAAATAATAATCGATTTTTGCGAAAAAATCGATTTTTTCTATTATTCAAAAATCTACGTTCTTTTCATATTCCAATAAAATTCATATCAGATTAAAAATCAAATAAAAAGTATTATTAAAAAAATAACCAATTCAAAACTAAAAATCAGAGTGAAAGTTCCTTTAAACTTTCAAGGTAAGGAATAAGGTAACCAAATATCATTATTAATACAAATTTTCAGTTTTAACATTTTACTGTAAAAAAAAATAAAACGATGAGCATCCCAACAAAATGACAACCTTATTGTCTCGAAAACTAAAATAAAAATCAAATAAAAATATAAAAAATTGCATGCGTACAAAGTACACATGTCTGAAGTGAAACTGCTTTGGCAAACTAATTTTAAAAAATACTGATAATAAAAAACGAATTAAAAAAAGTAGTTGAAAAAAAAGAAAAAGCTAACGTCACGCGGTTTTCCCAGCGGTTTTGCCACGTTACCGGTCGCTCAAATTTTACCCCTCATGCGCCTAAGGAAGTTTCACTTCAAAAAAATTGGCATAAATATTTTTTAAAATAAAAAAATTAAAACGAAACGATAATTAAATAAAATTGCGTGCGTACAAAATTCACATGTCAGAAGTGAAACTTCTTCGGCAAACTAATTAAAAAAAAATAATTAAAAAGAAAACAGTTAAAAAACTAATTAAAGAGTAAACGAACTTAAAATACAAAAAAAAGAAACTAGTTGAAAAAAAAAAACAGGTGGTCACCCATTCAAGTACTGAACGTCATGACGCTGCCGCGTTACTGGTAGCTCAAATTTTACCCCTTATGCGCCTAAAGAAGTTTCACTTCAAAAACTAAACGACTACGCTGTGGCTGTGTAATATAAAACAAATCTTTCGTTAATCTTTCAGTTTTAACAATAAAATTTTTTTAGGTGTATTACGGTTAGAAGACATTTTTATTGTTTAATTGTTTACAAACAACTATATAATATTATCTTATTCACTACACTAAAAGTACTGAAACTACTTTACACGTATCTATAGGTACATAGAACAAATTGGCACCGTTTTAAGTAAAAATGAATTTACTTTGAGTTGTTCCATCCGCGCATAGATAGCGCTGTATATAAAATTGAAACTTTCTTCGCTTTTTTTCCATCCATCGCATAGATGACACTGTTTATAAAAATCGATTTAAACGCGTAATTCATATAATCGATTTATTAAAAATCGATTAATATTAATTCAAAAATCGATTATTAAAAATCGATTATTTTTTCACATCCCTACATGGGGGGAGGGGGGGTCAAAAATCTTCAAAATTTGCGTTACGTAATACTTGAACGACCCCTCACCACGCTGTGCAGGCGGGTTCGTGACCGCAGGGCTGACTCTGTCGCACCGAAGACGCTGCTGCCCGTCCTCGACCTGTGTATTTAAAAGCCAGCAGCTGGATGGTTATCCCACCATCGGTCGCCTTTTAAAGTTCCAAGGAGGTAGTGGAACTGTGTTATCCTTTATTCGCCTCTTACGACACCCACGAGAAGGGAGGGGGTGGCTATATTCTTTACTGCCGTAGTCACACAGCAGGTGTATATGCCTTTGGGGTGCATGTCGGTCACCTCCTCGTGGTGCACCCTGGGCAATGGGACGGGCAGCAGTATCGCAGTCGCAGTACTGGTGCTCGTCGCGGCTAACGACTGACTCGCGGGGTGCGCTCCGGGTACTGCTCGACCCGTGAGCGCACTAGAGGGACGGGATGGGTGGGTTCGCTTGCCCGCCATGTAGCGCGAAAGTGCGGTTTGCCAATTGCCGGCCGGGTTGTGCTGGCTCCCTGGAGCTTTGCTGGGTTGCTGGTGCAATCCGGCAGACATGATGTGTGAGGGCTGGGCCTTGCTGGCTCCCTGGAGCTTTAAGCTCAGTTGTAGGTGCCGGGGCCCGGATGTTTACATTCGGGCCAACCAGCCGGGGCGGGGTGGAGACTGCTAACGCGACCCCATCTCGCCCCACACAGGCGTATGTCTGCTCACACGTGGATGGTTTTTGGTCAGTAGGAGTCTGACATAACCCTCTGGTGCCCCCGCGCCGGAGGGTATCCATGATGGATTTTCATCACGTTAAAAAAAGGTGTATATACCTTTAAGCATGTTATTTGTAAAAGTTTAATACATATTTAAAATTAATATATTGTATTCTGTTTGGGATATTAGGATTCGTTTATCTGTATAAGAGAAGAGAACTTTCATACTGCATTCATACATTACAGGTCAGTTACTCGTAAAAGCGCGTCAGTTAAAATTGTAACCAAAGTTAATTTTAACGTTCCTAAAAGCATAACAAAGATTTAAAAGTAAAGTGTAACATTGCTTAGTAAAAAATAAAGTATATTGTAATGTTCAACAATGACAATGGCGGTTAAAGTAGTCGCACGATATTGGTAGGTACAATTTGTATTCTTTTTCCTGTTTTTTTCCTGTTGGACCAGTGTTACGTGGGAGGCTTAATCAATCAAGAAGTAATACTACATCCTTTTTTAAATTTAAGACGTCAATTTAAATAATATGTTATGTCCCGAAAATTATTTTATTTAATAATATTAGCTACAAGCTATTTAGATAGGTACTGTTACAATGTAGAACACAAAGCTAATCATTCGTTTAAGTGAGTCATCTAAAATTAGGTAGATATATGTGTTGTTTTTATATTCTAAATATGTTATGTTTATATGTGGTTTCATTTATGACTTAGGTATACCTAAGTCATAAATGAAACCACATATAATATCGCGGGATAGATATTTGTATTTGTACAATATTTGTTGGGTTACAAGTTTTTTTTGGGTATCTGTCTTTGTGGTTCTCTTCTCTCCACCGTGCCTCAGAGAGCACGACCTACCTACCTATAGGTTGCTTAGCTTTGACGCCATTGTTAGCTTTTTTGTCGACAAAAATGTCCTAATTTATTTCCGTATAAGCTGATTATTATATTTGAAAAAAAAACCGTATATTTCCGGCGTTTGATCTGCTGGTCGATCGGACTTACACTGGAGCGCTCCCAAAGGTGTTCATTGGAGATTATGTCGGGCCAGTAAATACCGAGGATTCTACGAAGGCATCGGTTAACGAAGACCTGGAGCCGATGCGAGATGGCCTTGGTGACCTTCCACGTCTCACAATTTTAAGCTCTGATCCTTCTCCTATGCGGGTAAAGAGGCCTATGCCCAGCAGTGGGACAAGGCTGAAGCGTAATTTATAAAATCTCATCTGTCATATTGCAATTTAACTTAACATGAACATTAATGGAACACATGGAATATTCCAGAAAGAAGATGGAATATTCTATTATGGTTACATTGAATGTAGTTAACTAACTTGAAACAAAACTTTCTGTTATTTTCGACTGTCAAAAACTATAACCGATCTCTAACTTTAATCGCATCTCGAGCAATTGTTTTTCATAATAAAGAAGTAGTAAAAAATTGCACATGTTTTTATACCAGTAATTCTTTCACAACCTAAATATTTAATGGTCACTTCAATATAAATTCATAAAAAATTTGTAAAGTTGAAGTACCTACATATAATAGGTACCTCAAAAATAAAAATAAAGTAGTTTTTTTTTAAACCCTAACGTTATTTGTCAATGCATCAACTTAAGGTTTTTTGCCTTTTTTGTTTTTAAGATCCTGTATTAAGATATTAGCAAAAAATTTGAATTACGTGGGCTTCGGAATGATTTTTCTAATAATGATTCTGAATTTTTTGAAAACAAAGGTATTTTTTCTTATGACATCTATCGAAGCGTTATTTTTTTCACATTACCAAGTATCGAATAATTCTATAAATATCAAATTGAAAGAGTTTGTTGGTTTGAGTTCAGATATTGTATTATCTAGATAAACCTATTGTATTTATATGTTTTTCGTTAATAATTTCTAAAATAATCATATTTAACGAATTTTAAAATCAAGACCCTAAAAGAAGAGGAAATTTTCAATAAAAAAGTCTCGACTCCCAGAACTCTTATCTCTATTATTTATCATTTATTTTAACGCTGAAAATAGTTCTCCGCGAGTTCGTTACGCCACAGGGCGAGCCGTCTAAAAAGCCAGTATATATCACCTAAAATAATTTTTATAGTATTAAATAACAATTTAAAAATTTGAATGACACTTGAAAGAAAAAAACCTCTATGAAAAAAAAAGTTTATGTCGATTTTTTTTAAAGTTGTAAAGTTTGTGTTTTTCGTTTTTTCTTGACTCTTACTTTTTGTTATCTTGAATCACTCCATGTTTTTTTGTAGAAAGGGAAACTTTTTGGGTTATGTAAAATGATTGTCTAATAAAAGCACATAGGGCACAGCAGGAAATTTCCTGCTCAAAATATGGAGCAGCCCGACTGGGGTAGTACCTCGACCTTACAGAAGACCACAGCTAAATAATACTGTTTTCAAGCAGTATTGTGTTTCTGTTGGTGAGTAAGGTGACCAGACTGAGCTCCTGGGGGGGATTGGGGATAGGGTCGACAACGCGCTTGCGATGCTTCTGGTGTTGCAGGCGTCTATAGGCTATGGTAGTCACTTACCATCAGGTGAGCCGTACGCTTGTTTGTCGACTTACTAACATAAAAAAAAAAAAAAAAAAAATAATAATGACACAATACATGCGATGCATATAGAGTAGTATTACATACTAGCTTCTGCGCGCGACTTCGTCGGCGTGGACTCCGCTCCTATTGGTCTTAGCGTGATTATACATAGCCTATAGCCTTCCTCGATAAATGGGCTATCTAACACTGAAAGAATTTTTCAAATCGGACCAGTAGATCCAGAGATTACCGCGTTCAAACAAACAAACAAACAAACAACCAAACAAACAAACTCTTCAGCTTTATATATTAGTATAGATATAGAGCAGTGTTAGTTCAAAACTATTGAACAAACTATTTGTTGTCATAACGTCCAAATATCTTTTATATTTTTTAATTTTAAATATCTAATAAAGCCTAGTAAAAAGTAGATAGGTGATGTCTACCGAGACATTAGAAATTTTGACTAAGTTAAGTTAGCTTATAACACTGGGTACGTTACGTAAGTTTGTAATGTACCCAATGTTAATGTTAAAGTATACATTTTTATTTTATTGATATTTTGCGGCCTTAACTTTTTTATTATTGTTTAGTTTTTTTTTTGTAAATGAAATTTTTATTTTTCGTTTTTGACTTTCTTTAAGTGTGAGGCTCACCTTATGACGAAATAAATGTTTTCATTTCATTTCATTTCATTTCATTAAATGGAAGCGCTACTTTGTTGTGTCCTATACCGAATATGTCTGGAAAGAATCGACTTTTAGTGATTAGAATTTAGACCGCTTATTGCTATTTTTGTTATTGATATGTTTTATTATTTTACAAAAAATGAAAACCTTGTTAAGAGTTCATTTTGGCCAAATGTTCAGAATTTTGCAAGCTTTGTCAGGCTTCGAACGCAAAGTGGTGGTAGATCTACCAGATGTTATCAAAATCTTTGCGCGTAATGTCCGTTTTTACTTTTTTGTAGACATTGAACGATTCATATCGTTTTTTGAATATTAAAATCGGGTGTTAAGGAGTGTTGTTAAAATATACAAAATTATATGTATCTGTTGTAGGTGCTCTTATTTCTATCTTGATTACAGGTATATTAGCTAATATAAAGGTACAGTAGACGTACTTACATATTTATATGATCAAACTTTTCAAGTAGGTATTCATATTTTTAATAATGCTGAATATATCTTGCTAAAATGATTGTGCTTTTTTTCAAACAAAAATTTGACTTCATTTTACACCGACAAGTGTTGTGAAATGGAGTGTGGACACTAGTAGAGATATCTCAAAAGTAACTCATCATATCTTGCTCAACTAAACGGGACCAGATGACAAGCAAAAGCTTTCAAAAAAAAAGAATCATCAAAATCGGTACACCCAGTGCAAGTTATGAGATAGCAAAAGTAAAAAAAAATACAGTCGAATTCTCAAAATCTCATCCTATTAAAGGTGGACGCCGGTTAAATTATTGTTATTATTTTTAAAAGTACCATTCTATGTTTTTGTACTTTGCCTTTTGTACGTTATATGACTATTCATAGAACACGACAATATTATTTTATGGTACCTAAGCTTTATATTTGTTTGTTGTCGTTTATCTAATGTCAAGGTGTGTTACTCTTTGTTTCTGTCCTATTCTTTTCAATTGTTCTAATATTCTTCATCTTACCTATGATGTCCTTCCCTGCAAAATTTCTCATCCTGTAAATATCAAATGTTTGTGCAGGAAATTCAAGAGGCAGAAAATCTTTGAAAGGGATGACTAAAAGACAAAAACTTCTGAAGTTGTATTAAATTTTCAATCAAATATTTGATGTACATGTATATTGTGAAAATCCTACTAGGCCACGTCTATCGCCGCTTTGACGTCTCTACAATATCACGTGTACGTCATCATGTTCACTTTATACGAGTGTACTTATATAATATTATTACGTATACTGTATATTCTTTACATTGCGTACTAAAATAAAATACATTATATCATATAAATGAACTCAAAATTTTTAATTGCAGTCGAAAATTAATTTAAAATTTCAATCACAAATTTGAGCGATACTTGCAGTTGCAATGTCAATTAATTTAAAAAAAAATTGCATGCGTACAAAGTTACACATGTCAGAAGTGAACTTTAGCAAAGTTATTCAAAAAACTAATTAAAACAAAAACTAATTGAAAAACAAACAAAAAGTCAACGTCACGCGGTGTTCCCAGGCGGTCACCCCCAAGTACTGACCATTGCGTTGCCGCGTTAGCGGTCGCTCAAATTTTATCCCTCATGCGCCTACAGAAATTTCACTTTAATAAATTAATTTATAAATAAATTAATTTATAAATAAATTACACAATATTTAATTTTGAATATTATAATTAATAATTTATTTAATTTAATATTGTATTTAAAATTCAAAAAAAAATCGAGAATTATTGGAAAAAAGCCTTATCATTTCCGCGAATTTCCTCATAACGATGATTCATCTCGCTGTCTGATGAAGTGAGAGAGGTCGTTCGTACGTTCATAGCCTCATACTGTCATACAGTCTGTGGGTGTTCGCGTCGACGAGCGCGCGTATCTAATATTTAAATTTCGAACGTGATATTCTCCACATTTAAATTCGATACTTAAATTGTGATTGTGTTAAATTCTATTTTTCAATATTTAAAAAATTTATTTACTATTAAAAACATTATTTCATAAAGATGGCGGTAGTGAAGTTTTCGGTGATAATTCTGGTTTTACTTCAGCAAGTTTTCTCAGTTTACGGCAATTGCGCGGATTTTGATGGTTTAAAAAACTGCAATGATTGCATACGCTGTGGCGGATACTGGTGCAACGATCCATACGAGGTAAGATTTAAAATCATAAATTCCTTATATCATATGAAGTATAAAATTTGAGGGTAGACATAAGTAGAGTTTAACGTACTAATCTAGTTAAAGAAAAATCTCGTCATGCATTATTCTTTCCTTAAATTTTTTTGCTGGTTTTTATTTGAACTGACATCAACAACAATGCTAGAAATCGATACAATTTAAATTTAAATTTCTATTGATATATAAATTTAATAATATATAAATTTGCGGTTATTTGAACTACAATTATACTAATATTATACTAAATATTTATCACAAATATATTATTATTTATTCCAATCTCTCGTTTGATTAACGCTCTCCTCTGGGAATGACAAAATAAAAATGATTCATCATCTAAATCACACTTTTTTCTAATATTTTAAAAAACATATTTTCATTATATCATTTTACTAAATCATTGCTTCTTATCTCTTTATTAACACAGAATAAACACTTTTAAATAACATTTGCATTCTTATACACACTCATTTAAAAATAGACAAATATTTGATTTTGTCTTTATTACGTGGAATGTAAATCTATTTAAACACTTTATGTTAATAACATTTGCGAACTAAATATGTTTTTAATTACTATTCTTTTGAATGCATTCAAATTAAAGACGCTCATATAATAAAGGACAAAAGCACATCTACAAAGATATTCTAACACTACCATAGTAAGGATAGCTATTCAAGAATATTTTATCCTCAACAAAGTTATTATATAGTTTAAAAACAAAGAATGCTAAGCATAATCTTAAAGTTGACATTTTAGGATCGGGAACAGGTCTGCTGGCAAATACGACTAAAATTTCTTCATTAATCATTCTATTTCTTCAAGTACCAACATTCAATCTCTTCGTTACTCAGCGAATATCCAACGCTAATATATATAGTAATACAAAGCTAATTATTAAATTCTATTATTTGATCTTGTAACTTATAACATTGGCCATAGGAAAAATCACATGTACTTACAGTAAAATGCCAATGTCACAGTGATAAGAAGCGCTACCGCAGGTTGTTGATTAATGATAAAGAAAAATTGGTTGTATGTAAAGTCGGTTTACGGACGGTCGGTTACGTGATAACGTCATAAAGAAACATTGATGAAAAATTGCATACTTTTGAAGATGAATTGAAATGAATTATTATCACTGAAGTATCATTATTTTGTATATCTCTATATATATATAAATGAATCGCTAAATGTGTCGCTAAGCGCAAATCTCGAGAGTGGCTGAACCGATTTTCTTAATTTTTTTTTTTATTATATTCCTTGAAGTACGAGAATTGTTATTACGGAGAGAAAAATTTAAAAAATTGCCTGAACAAGTCTAAAAACAACACTTTTCTATATTCCCATACAAAAGTTAAGACAGGACAACGTCTGTCGGGTCAGCTAGTAATATATAAAGAAGAAGTTAATTGAAAATTAACATTTATTTATTCGAACTAGCTCGAGAAGAGAGATAAATGTATCACAAGCCAAAGCTTGGGCCGATCGTGCCTCTCTATCGCTTGCTTGCATGCTCAGGCTCTATCGCTTGCTTGCATGCTCAGGCTCAGGCGGAGTGTGACTCTTTTTCGTGCCTGAAGCCCTGTGATGCAGCCGGTGTTCATCGATTTATAAGACGTTATCACATCAAAAACAACGAAATTATATTTAACCTGACAACCGTTTAGGTGTAGTGGTTCGTATCACCTAAACACCGTTATTCGCTGATTCGATTCCCACTCGGGACAGATATTTGTGTTTGGTCTTTGACAGCAGTGGGACGTTTTGACAGCAGTGGGACGTTGAACTATATCATGAACGTGACGTCACGTGAATTTTTCTAATATTATGTTGAGTGGTATATTTTTTTGTTACTACGATTTTTTTTTCTATAAGGTAAACTTTTTTTAACATTTCTCTATACTCATTCAAACGTTAAATTTAAAAGTACCTAACAAATAAAAACATAACAAAGACAACAAAAACCAGTCAGGATGTTTTATGGAACAATGAATTGTGCCGTCATTAAAGGAAAAGAAAGACGTCAAACGGAAGGAAACAATTGAGTCAATAACTGTACAAGTGCGTATCTATTTTTGATCCTGGCTACAGCCGTGAACTCTACAGCCGCTGGGTCTGGTCACCGGGTCAACAACTTGGCTCTTAATAAATCATTAATGCAGAACTGCACATTTCAGAATCAATAATTCGAAGCTTGAGTCAATATAATACATAGTTTTGTTTTTAAGTTTCTGTGCGTCACTTCTAGAAAGTATTTCTTGACACTTGAATAGCTGTGCAGTGTTCAGAGGAATGTATTGAAAATATAACCTTTGAAAATTAATATTTTTTGTACACGAAAACAAAAAAAAATTACAAATAAAGAAAAAATATATAAAGGCGATCTTATCGCTAGTAGAGCTATCTCCTCCAGATAAAAGGTTACAGGACAACGAAGTAAAAGCGACAGGGAAACATACATAGAGTAATTAAATGAAGCAATGAATTCAAATTCGCAGTAAGAAAAGTATAAATATAAATTATAATTAATAACATAACATTAACAGCCGCTCTTGTGTAGTGGAACGATAATTGTATTTGTACAAACATTTTTGTGCCTCGGAGAACACGTTAAGCTATTGATCCCGGTTTTTATCATAAACACCTGATAGCGGTGATGTCCTGATAACAAGGATTGTTCATATTAGGGAGTATATCCGCCAACCCACATTATAGCAGGCAGCGTAGTGGATTAAGCTCCGATCCTTCTCCTAAAAACTATTTTTTACTTAGTCTTATGTCTCCAATACGACCGAAACATTTATATGTTAGCAACAGATTGTACCCACAATACAAATTATATTTGTTCAGTCTTTATCAGTTAGTGGTTGGTGGTGATGTAATGGTTTGACGAAGTAAATGATGTTTACTTCTTCAGAACTATTTAGATCATAACGGAGTTAAAACGACATATTAGAGACGGCACAGAGAGTGATCTCATTTATTTATAACTAACTATATTCTTCCCGCGAATTCACTTGCACGAAACAAGGGCAGATATTCTTTATAGGTATTATTTTTTTGAAATACTACCGGCCGCCTCTTTGCCAATATTTTTCACTGTTGCTCAGCTCTTATTATCGGAGCATGATGTTCAGTAGCCTACAGCTTTCCTCGATAATTGGGTTTTCCAACATTCAATTTTCTTTTTAACTATTTCGAACTAGTAGTTAGTGAAAGTAGCACGATCATTAAGCTTTAGAATATTTACCAATGTTATAAAATTTAGGTTTTTTTTTGTTTAACTTTCAAAAAGCAGATTATTCACATACATTAATAAAACTATTTAAAGTGTACGGTAAGTTCTATTCACACATTTATTATATGTCCTGCCTTGGACAGTCAACTTTTAATAATAGGCAACCATTAGGCGTTCTGATATGCATTTCCTATGATAAGTACCTATCGGGCAATTCGGAGGATGAGTTGCCAGTCAGTGTGACCAAACAAATTTATATCCTATTGCTTTCAGTCTAAGTCGAAAATATAAACCTATTAATTTTTGTATATAATTATATACATATTATAATAGGTCGTTTGTATATAATTTATTCATGGATATAGTATCGGATATTATACGATTTTTTTTATCTTACGCGACAAAATCATCGATCCAATTTAAATTAAGGTTAAAATTACAATTTATTCCATAAAAAGATATAGGTAGGTATACCTACTTGCATGTATGATACAGATAGCAATTAGCATTGCATGAAAAAGTGTATGTAAATTTTTTTTCAAGAAAAGTAACTTAATCACTTAATAAACGGTAAGTACCTACAAACTATGTAAAGAGTATAATAATTATTGAAACACCGTTAGTATCTTTCTAATGTATACTTGTAATGAAAAGCTATGATTTCCATAATTGACCTGAATTGGTTCTTTTTGACGCCACAACACATTTTTGAATCATAACAGTATTCTCAAACGCAATAATTACTAAATTATCCCAAGCTAATATAGTAATTATGATCATGAGCAATATGGTCTGTTTTGCTTTCAACAAATATGTTCAGAGCTGTCCATGTTATTTGAACCTGACCAGCTAATTGCCCTTCGCTAATTCCTAGACTAATTTTCACGTAACTCGTATAACTGGGTAAAATAAGGATGTTATTACTCAATAATGCTATGACGTCGCTTATTACTTGTCAGGGTTAAAGGGCACATAGTGTCACAGCCTCGAATTAATTGACCTCAAAATTATTATAAATAACTAGCTTCTGCGCGCGACTTCGTCGGCGTGGACTCCGCTCCTATTGGTCTTAGCGTAATTACACATAGCCTATAGCCTTCCTCAATAAATGGGCTATCTAACACTGAAAGAATTTTTCAAATCGGCCCAGTAGTCCCAGAGATTACCGCGTTCAAACAAACAAACAAACAACCAAACAGACAAACTCTTCAGCTTTATATATTAGTAAGTATAGATAAAACAAAATGGTGCATAGACAGGTCACTGCAACTTATTTATCATTTAACCAATATTTACTCTGTAATCTTAATTAAGAATATGCAGTTAGTAGAAATGTAAAACAAATATCTACTACGAAAACTATATTATATTGATTCATTTCGATAATTCCACACAATAAACTAAAGTAGTTCCATCTACTAAATCGACGAACAAATTTCCTGAGCTACCCCTAATTTCCAATATCCGGGTTACTTAATAAACGGGCTGGATAGAGTTTTGCTAAGGGAAATTAAAGTAAGTACTTTGAAAAATTTGAGATTATAATATTATACGCCGTATATATTGTACACGCTAGTTCCTAGATTAGTAAATGAATATTTGCCAAACAAAAAGAAATAGCAATAAATCCCGTTTATTTCAGTAAGAATAAGGCCTTTGAACCACGACGAGTTGTAAATCGCAAGTCACTTTATTTCTTCTTTTTAACGATTGAAGAATACCTACCACATTTCACAGCTATAACGCGATTTCACCCTTTTATAATGTCGTTGAGCTTAAGAATTATGTGATTTCATTCCTGACGAGGATGTGGTGAATCATAAGAGGATAATAATTATGCTGGCTTTCTGCCATTCTCATTATATTATAGCCATTTGTTCTTATATTTGCATGAAATAATTGAACGGCTGAACATATTAACGCATGCCAGGTCTATCTAGATTAATATCTGCATACTAAACCTATTGATTTATTTGAATACTAGCTGTGCCCCGCGGTTTCACCCGCGTTGCTTTGAGGAAAAAAATACCCTTCCTCCTTCATAAAGCATATTTAACCTTTCTCTTTAAATAGGCTATCCACCTCAGAGGAATTTTTCAATTCGAATCAGTAGTTCTTGAGATTAGCGCGTTCAAACAAACAAACCAACTTTCAGGTTTATAATCCATACTAATATTTATCCATACTAATATTATAAATGCGAAAGTAACTCGCCGCGTTGGCGCAGCGGTCACAGCACTGGTTTGTGGCCGCTGCGCTGGCGGTTGCGGGTTCGATCCCCACACACGACAACATAATATGTCCATACAGATGCTTGAATAAATACCGTGGTCTAGGTATTTGTGCATTCCTTGTGGGTCTCCCCACCGTGCCTCGGAGAGCACGTTAAGCCATCGGTCCCGGTTGTTATCATGTCCACCTGATAGCGATCATTACTCATAGCATAGATTAGTACAGATTAAGATATATCAAACATTTTAAAATCTACGCCACTATCCGTATTTT
Organism: Melitaea athalia; assembly: GCA_905220545.2. Taxonomy (NCBI): domain Eukaryota; kingdom Metazoa; phylum Arthropoda; class Insecta; order Lepidoptera; family Nymphalidae; genus Melitaea; species Melitaea athalia. Next base: position 6,124,665 of record HG992179.1, read on the forward strand.
GTGGATACATGTTGTCGATTCGAAATCTTTATTTAAATACGTTCTTTAATTTTAGGGCAGATTTAACCATGTCCACGGGATAAACAATAAATGTTTGACAGTTACGAAACACGAACATTATACATACTTCCATACAAATTTTCATTCCCACTTTTCAACACCTTACACCCTTTTCTCATTAAAAAGTAGCCTATTTCCTTTCTCAGACTCTAGACTATCTGTATACCAAATTTCATTTAAATCTGTTCAGTAGTTTTGGCGTGATTGCGCGACAGACAGACAGACAGAGTTACTTTTGCATTTATAATATTAGTATGGACTTATTTATTTCAGGAAAATATTTTCTGGTTTCCAAGCACACGATAACTTATAGCAACGCAGGTAACCCCAGTTTCTATAGGTTGAGGCGACGACATTTATTTTGTACTCATAATATCACTTTTTGTGAACGAAACTATAGCACGATTTAATTCGACGCCACCGCCGTCTAGTTAGCAAACAGGAAACATTTTTTATATGGTAAAAAATTATAACTCATCTAAGTTATGACTTTACATGATCTTAACATAAAATAAATGGCTGTGTGTGCGCAGTGTGCGTAAAAAAATCTAGCTTGTTCCACATCTCACATAATAAGCTTATATGCGACATGAAAATATATTAATTAAGACGCAATAATTACACCAATAAATACCGAACAAAAATATTAACAGTCAATGTTTATTTTGTACTAACTCTATTACTATTTATTCTGTACTGTAAAAGAATAAGCATGTCTTATCTTCATTATATAGATATATGGCATGCTTAATTTTTCTCTTTTTTCGCTATTTAGCTCAAATTGCATACAGAAATAGCGTGCCGTTTTCGAGTTTAAATTTTGTTATAAATCTATGCAGTTCTTTTTGAGTTCTGTTTGTTATTACATATAGAAAAACTCGATTAATTTTATAAGACTTATATAAACAGAATTTTTTTAACTGTCTTGCTCATCTTTGAAACGAATTAACGATACCTACAATTTTTAAGAAGAAAATGCACAATTCCATCTATGACTTTTAAAAATAACAATTAACCTCGCCAACATGATCTAAATTATTTATATCCAAAAAGGGATTGATGATGATGTTTTTGAAATCTCATAGAAGGCGCTGCTTTAAATTTGTCTTGAACTACTGATATTCATTTAATTACGTTTATCGGCCTAAATTACTTATACTGCGTTATTTTTATAGTGTAAAGCTAGCTTGTAGCATGGCATAATAACAACAACATTCAAATATGCGTCGTTAGATTACACGTTGTTACAGAATGCGTTGAGTAATAAAAGTTCACTGCTCGTTCTCCGTAGGTGATAGCGTGATAATATGTAGCCTATATGTTGATGCGACTTCTTAATAATATTCGTGCCAAATTTGAAGTGAATCCATGCAGTACTTTTGGAGTTTATCTCGGACATATATTTGAAGAAATAAAGGTTCACCGCTCGTTCCCCGTAGGTGATAGCGTGATAATATGTAGCCTATATGTTGACGCGACTTCTTAATAATATTCTTGCCAAATTTGAAGTGAATCCATGCAGTACTTTTTGAGTTTATCCCGGACATATATTTAAAGAAATAAAGGTTCACTGCTCGTTCCCCGTAGGTGATAGCGTGATAATATGTAGCCTATGTTCTGACCCGACTTCTTAGTAATATTCGTGCCAAATTTGAAGTAAATCCATTCAGTACTTTTTGAGTTTATCCCGGACATACGTTTGAAGAAATAAAGGTTCACTGCTCGTTCCCCGTAGGTGATAGCGTGATAATATATAGCCTATGTTCTGACCCGACTTCTTAATAATATTCGTGCCAAATTTGAAGTAAATCCATGCAGTACTTTTTAAGTTTATCCCGGACATACATACAGACAAACAGACAAACAGACAAACAGATAAACAGACAAACAGACAAAAATTCTAAAAACTATATTTTTGGCTTCGGTATCGATTGTAGATCACACCTCAAGTATTCTTTTAAAAAAATATTCAATGTACAGTTTTGACTTTCCTACCATTTTATTATATGTATAGATGTCCCAGCTAATATCTCTCTTGAATATTAATTTCTCTTTTAGTTACATACACAAAGGGCACGTGCTCGATGTTTATAAAACACAAACGTTGAACTTTGAACGGCTGACTAAACTAGGTATATAGTCCGGGATCCCTAGTAGGTACATTTTTTTCACTTGATTACTATCAAGCTAATTTTCCGAGAGTAGCTTCATTTTGATGAGACGAACAAAAATTTCCTTTACGAAAACTCTCGATTGTGGTAGGTAATAGGGGGTATAGAGCAGCAGTGAGCGTAGGACCGGGATAACGTAACAAGCAATTTGTATGACAATATTACTATTAAATTATATAAATATTAACTAACTAAAAGATAAAAAAATCAGCTGGTTAGTAATAATTTTTGATGACCTCGTAAGGTCTTCAAAAATTGATTTTTTCTGATTTTTTTCTGTCTCTTTTTTTCTGTCTCTTTTCTCTTTTATTTAGTTACTACCTATCTATAATAGTCTCATCAAAATGAAGCCACTCCCGGAAAATTAGCTTGATAGTAATCAAGTGAAAATGTACTAGGGATCCCGGACTAATAACACTAACTGTTCATATAAATGAAATTAGGTACATATATTAAATTTGTTGCACCTCCCGTAATTTCTGATCTCGAGGAATGTCGGGATGAAAAGTACCCTATATTTTATTCTGGATCTACAGCAATTTACGTACCAAATTTAATCACAATTAACTCAGTTTTTTTTTTTTGTGAAAGAGTAACATGGCATAAATCTATCCTCACAAACTTCCTCATTTATAATCTATACTAATATAATTAAGCTGAAGAGTTTGTTTGTTTGTTTGAACGCGCTAATCTCAGGATCTACTGGTCCGATTTGAAAAATTCTTTCAGGGTTAGATAGCTCATTTATCGAGAAGGGCTATAGGCTATATATCATCACGCTAAGACCAATAGGAGCGTAGCACCAATGAAGAATGTTTCAAAATCGGGTTTTTTTTTCTTTTAAGAGCTAGCTTCCGCTGCGTAAACGGTTAAAGTTTCGTGCATATCATGTATGACAGAATTGGTTCTATTCCACGGGGACGAAGTCGCGCGCAGATGCTAGTATATATATATATATATATATATATATATAAGTAGGATGCAAAATAGGAAATGGGAAAATGATCATTGTTTTGTGTTGATATTAATTTATTCATTCATATAGTTTATGAGGAACAAATCACACAACATATTGACAAATTATGAGGAATAAGGTAACACAAATAAATTAATTACAACCATCTTATTGATATTACAAAAGAATATTTATGTCATTTATGCGCCTGTTTTCAATAGTTAAAGAGAGTAGAGATTCTAAATCGTAATCTTCTCTAATTACAAAACGAACGTTTCTCTCAACTTCTCAAGATAATTATAAACATTTTCGTTCACAATTAGCATTGATTTACAAAACAGTTACTTACATGATTTACAATGTAATACGTCATGTATAGACTTCCAGTTAACAGGCAAATAAGTTAACATCGTGTGCGGCAAAGTATACGATTCAAAACATCCGCACAATCACACCGTTACCGAGAAATTATAAATATAACCCGCTGACCTATATCGAATCCTGTTTTGGTAATAAAATATTGCATAATTTTTATTTCGGCCGGTATAGTCACGGGACCGTTGCATATTTAACCTTAATTACTTCTTGCAATTTTTCGAGGGGAACACCTTTGCCTGTCACAGTGGCGTAGCTTTAAGATGCAGGGGCCATGGACGTTGACGGTACATGAAAACACCCCGGGTGGCAAATATCCCCGATTATTTCAATTGCCAAAAAAAATCCAAATCACATCAGCAATATAACACACATAAAAATACACTAGAATTGAGAATCTCCTCCTTTTTTTAAGTCGATTAATCAATATAATGAAAAATTGTGCTTGCAAATGAAATGGGGCGGCAAATTTTCGGTTGGTCCCAGCCATTAAAAAAACCATACATACAACTAGCAAAATACATTTAACCTATTTTACATATACAGCTATAGGTACAATAGGTTAAATGTATTTTCAAAAACAGCTTTATGATTACAACGCTCAGTGCAACAAATTAGCGCCAGTACCCAGTACTCATTAATCAGCCGTATAATCAGTTAAGTAATACTGATTTACACGAAGCATGAAAGCAATTATTTTTAAGTCAACATTTAAAATTAGTGTTTACAATGAGACATTTACATGAACTTCTCAGTGTTTCGTAACAAATCCTGATGTAACTGAGGATAATGATAAAGCTCGTGTTTTGATTGATCGCGTGGGCTGGACTCGCTCCAGGCCGGTGTGTCAGCTTTTTGGTATTTATAAAGGATGACCTTTGAACAGTGCACTCGTAATTGACTAATGATGAAGGGGATGTGACTCTCTTTTATATCATTCATAAATTAATATGCGTATCTTGTATGGTTACACTAACTGCACATTTCCAACCTTAGATTTATAAATGAAATTATTAGTTTAATCTATCAAATTTTATTTTTATTTGAATGGAAAACAAAAGCGACAGAACGCGTGTTGCTATAGGATGACGTCTATCACCCTACTGTTTGTTATACGTCGCACATTTGAAAGTGATATATTTACAACTTAACGCACATATACATATATACATCAGCTGGGCGCCAGGATGATTTGAACAGTCTATGGCCTATGCCATTTATTTTTAAATAAAATGACCCGCCTGGCTTCGCATGAATATATTAAAGATAGACCGCACCGTGTATGTATTCACACGCCTTCTAGCTATTATTAAAAATGTCTTTGCAAATAATGAATTAAATTTGGAGAAGACAAACACACAAACGAAGATTTTTTTTCTTCATTAAGTTCAAATATATATATAAATTTTTAAATAGATACTAGTCCGAATTAACAAGTTCCTATTACTTTAGCAAGTCTCTTAAAGAGGCTATGAAATAAAAATATGTATTACACTATGTTTCATGGCTATACAAATGCGGATTATCTGTTCTACTGTGTCCAATAGGTCATAAAACATAAACACAAAATGTAGGATTATTTGTGACATATTATTTACACAGATAGAGTTCTAAGCCGATGCGTAGACTTAATCCAATTTGCAACGCTTTTTTCGATTTGAGTCCGTCTGGAAGCCAATAAAATCCGGGCATTCAACCGGCTGGGCGAAAGTAATACTATAATTGCGGAAATTATTTGAAACAATACTTATTGTAAATATATTTCATTTTGTAAATACGTATTTGTGAGGTTTTTTTAAATATAAGTACTGCAAAACACGTTATGATGTGTTTAGATAAATTGCTAATAGGTACATACTTTTTAATAATGTTTTTTGACCTTGCACAAGGAAGCGGAAAGAGTTTTTATACAAATATATTACAACTATTTCTGTGGTCTGTGATTACAACCTTTTTTTTCATAAAGAAAACATAAAAAAAAATCCATTTTTAAAATGACGTAGGTACCTACGCAAATAATTGCAACGGGATTCCGAAGGCCCTTGTATGTGTGTGCATGCTATTCGCTAATTGTTTTTAACTTTTTTATAAAGTTAATATCTCGTTCAGAGTAAAGTTCCATCCTAGAGTTAAAACCGGATTTTATAAAACCGGTTTTATTATGAATATAATTTCAATGTACATTTACAATAAACAATATTTTAAAATAATAATGTAATAAATTACCTTTTGGAATAGATTTTTTTGACTGTATGAAAAAGTGGTAACGCTTAAAACGGCATTGACCGACACTGAACTGTGTCGGCTGAGATTGAAATACTTCGCAATTACTATTATGGTTCGTTAATGTCATGTCAAAGAACACTTTATAAAGACTAACGAATATTATCTTCATACACTTATAATAATCAGTTACTATGTTACTAAGAAAAAATTTCAACATCAAAATTAACTACAAAGAAAAACTTAACAAAAAAGTAATAATGTTACAAAACTTCTATGAGTTTATTATTTGTGGTTTGAAGCTTCTTTGATTTTTCGCCTTCGTCATCAGACAAGCTCCATGCTACCTTAGTATTGAATTATCGTAAGATTTACAATTGGCAAACGAGATTGCTATCAGTTTTAGTATACCTTTAGTCGGTGTGTTAAAGTATATGATCTGTTGATATATTTAAACCATTTGGCATAGTTTCATTTCAGCCTATCACAGTCCACTGCTGGACATAGGCCTCACCAAGTTCGCGCCAAAAATGGCGCGAATTCGAGTGTTTCATTGTTCATGTGTAGCATAGTTTAACTTTTGTGTTTTTTTTTTTAGTTTTATTAGTTCATCCAGTTTAAATAGCTTTTAAACTTTTGTTATAGTTTAAGATGACACAAAGTACAGACATTGAAATGAACTAAATATTATTTGTAATAGTTTTGTATTTATTCTTTTAGATAACATTGTATATTGTGTTTAAAATTTCCACAACAAACTTTTATTTTACTTCTCAAGAAGAAAGCCAAAAATATAATGACAAAAGTTATGAGCACAGAAAAAACATTTTTAAAATTACGTTTTTATCTTTAACGAATGTCATGTTCATATCATTAAGTTTTATTAAAAAGATATAATGTACGAATAAGGTCACATTACAGATTAAAATGTATAGATGTAATCAATCCGACCTTAAAAGAAATAAAAAATGTCACTTTGTATACAAATTAGCGTAATTATTGTTGCTCTACATACATACGTACCACCAACCTTAATGATGTGTTAAGCGTTATTTCGTAAGACGAACTTTTAAAAATTGGAATTTATAAAGGGCATAATATTTCAATAGCTGATCGCTTGAGATAAATCTCGCAATCCAATTCTATCTCCATTTAAAATCTTTAAAAAAAGACATTTAAAAATGACCCGAGTACCAAGAACAAGCTGCAAGAAGCAGAATTAAATTAAAGTACTGGGTTTTTTATGAATATTATTTAAAAATAAATAGTTCATTAAGTTTCTTGACCTGGACTCTATTCTTATTTAAAATTCACTCAAAACGACGTGGACATCAGCCAAATGAAATACGGAACAAGTCATTTTTGCATAAAGCAATAGAAAATTTAGTTACTTTTCAATGAAATGTTTTTATGGTATAAGTTATAAGATATTATGAATTAAAATTCAAAAATGTGTAACATGTTTGTTACTTATTTAAACCTTATTATTATTTTGATAATATTTTTATGTATTAACAGTTTAAATGATATCATGACCCTCCTTTTGGATTCGAACCCTGAAAGAAAGTTACAACAAACACTATATACGGATATCCATGCAGAAGGACAAAAAGCGGTTAAAAGCAATATAACATATACAAAGAGAAGATAATATTTAAAACTTGTGTCGAATTTCTAAACAAACTTGGCAATACCTTAACACTCACCATCCGATAAAAGTTTTAACTGTACTCTAAATTGCTTGGATAAAAGCCAACGTCATATAGATTTTAGTACGGACCAGTGAACTGTTTGTCTGAGAGTCGGGGCAACGAACCTTTGTTGCGAATTTTTATTTTTCTAAAATTTCAATAGACTATAGAAATTATTGTGATAGAATTTTGTTATATTTATATGATTAAATGATTATTATAACTAAAAATTATTCACATAAACGTACAAATTATATACAAGCATTTAGTACTGTTATCTATACTAATATATAAAGCTGAAGAGTTTGTTTGTTTGGTTGTTTGTTTGTTTGTTTGTTTGAACGCGGTAATCTCTGGAACTACTGGGCCGATTTGAAAAATTCTTTCAGTGTTAGATAGCCCATTTATCGAGGAAGGCTATAGGCTATGTGTCGTCACGCTAAGACCAATAGGAGCGGAGTCCACGCCGACGAAGTCGCGCGCAGAAGCTAGTTTTAGTAACTAAACTCAAGGACTACCTTTTAATAAAATACTTATAATTAAAAATAAGTACTTTTAAATTTGAAAAAAGTATTCAGTTAAAAAGTTTACACATTTTTAAGTTGTCCTAGTCAGCATAATTAGGTACGGAATAAAAGCTTCCTCTAAAGGAAACAAATAGTTTAAAGTTTTCTATGTTCCTGTTTTTGTATGACTACATTGCTCCTATGCAAATCATCAAATTGTAAATATACCATTATCTTTGAACCGTACTACATTTTTGATAAAAAAATTCAAAATCCATAATTATGGTATTTTTATTGACAGTACTACTTTCACACACCAGATAATACCAGACAACAGCGACTGCGAAAAATCCATGTATTATTGATCTAACTCAGCTTTTGTATAAGCTTTAATAATGACTTGTAAAAGTTATTAGATATAAAACAATGGATAACTTCGTTACATGCTGTGTAGACTGAATCAACGGTGTGGAGTTACCGCGAAGACAATAAGATGCGGGTGATCTCATTATTCGGGAAAACAATGGACCAATGTTTTGAACTGTTGACAAGAAATTATAATACAATAATTAAGGAAAGTGCGTAGTTAATATTTGTAAGTGGTTAGTAAATTTAACTTGTAACGTCATATAATATGATTATTGGAAATAACAAAATTTATTTTATTTTTAAGAACTATTATTACATCCAGACTGTCGATTTTTACCAAATTTTATTTTACCCGTATAAAAATTGTTTATCAAAAATACTTAGTGTAGCTTTTTAATTGATAAAATTATTCGATAACTTTAAAAAAACGTTTTAAAAACTACAATAATCTAGATTGAAAGACAAAAGTGGAAGTAATTTATCTCCCAAGAGAAACCGTTACTAACAATGTTTAAATAATTCACTGTTTTAATATGAGTTTCTTACTCAATTTAATTTCATCAAAATGATAATTAAAAATGTATATTGTATGAAAGTACTTAAGTAAATTAAAATAAAGGTGTCTCTCTACAATCGGATTTACTTATACCCTCTTATTGTGAGCGTGGGTGAAACAATAAGAATATTTTAAAAACAAGGTGCACTCCTTTTGAGATGTATTTTCTTACTATACGTAAGCCACGGTAAATCTGCAGTAAACAAAATGTATAATTTTAAACCCGTTATAGCATAAAAATATACAAAAGGATAGTTATGTTGTTCTGTATCATAAAAGCACTATAATGTATTTCTAGGTTTCATGCTGGAGCTACCAACATTATCTTAGTTGCTTATATTAAAATTACTAACAGAACTTAGCTAACAGTATAACTTTTGTGTTAACACAATTTAAACATGCGTAAACTAAGAATTTAACACTTAATTTACATTTCTTTGTATGGTATAAAGACGTACAAGTAAAGAGTTAATATTCCAATGTATATCACATACTTTATAAACACGTCAAACGTAATTACAATCTTCGGATACGATAATAAAAAACTTTGATAACATACCAAAGAATATAAACTTATATGTTATAAGGGTCCCGGTACCGGTTCTATTTTAAAAAAAAATTGTAGTACGAGTAGAACTGGTTACTCGCACTTAACTAGTAGGTGTCGCAATGGTCTCCCCTATACATAAGTATTAAGTTTAATGTACCTACCACCCACACTTCAGAACGGCCGTATTCTGATCACAGGCTCTAAGCGCTTTTGTAGAGTCAACCTACGCGTTTGTGAACGTGGATTCTTACTATAAAATGAATAATTCAATTCGGAATTTATAAATCATATTAATTAAAATATGAATACCAGTCATAAATTGTATAATGTCAGTAAGCATTGTTATTGGATAAGGAAATCATGAAATGCTTGTAATATTTTATAGTATTTTCAGTCTATAGACTGTATCCGTTTATAGCCTTTCTAACTAATAAGCAGTTCTCAAAAGAGAAACGATAAAATAGTTTTGTATAGAAGTATTATATCTTAAGCAAAGTAAAGGTGATTAAGATCGGCTTAAATGAGGAATGTTCCAGAAGGATAGAGTCAGATGCGCTGTTGATTTTGCTAAATATATCAGGAGCATACAACTACTTTGCAGTATTTGCCCCTTTGTCGTGGTATCTCAATATTGTACTATATACTACGCCAACCTAAACGATAATAACGCTGTAACCAAATTTACAAGGCTGCTTTAGCTGACAACAGTTTAAATATAGCGATATAGCTAGCTAAATATAGCGACTTGTTCTGGACAGAAATTATGATGAGGATCTGTCGCACATATTAATTGTTTTGTACAAGTAATATTATACATTGTACTGTTTAAACTTTTAGCTGAAACGGACATAGTCGACACAAGATTGGGTAGACAATTTTTTTACTAAGAAGTCAAAGAAGCTAAATTAATATGCTTGAAGATATTACTATTGAAGACGATTTAAGAACCTAGAGTCAGACATTATCACCTTATCTATACACGGAAGAATAATTGGAGTAAAAAAATACATTACAGTATAATATTTTAAATCAATTTGAATTAAAAATAATCACTAAACTAAAATAACAGAAAGGTTATCATACAAAGTCAAATAGCGAGATTCCTCAATTACTAAAGACAAAGATGAAAATTATGAAATGTTATTAAAATCAGAATAAGTCGAAAGGGAGAATAATCATCGACATCTCGCTATTATTGCAACCCACACACCCCGCGAGGGTTTATTGCCCTTTTAACTGTTGCCTCATAATAGTAACGTTTTATTAACCTTATCGTACTTTCTCATCTGTTTATTATTAGTTGTACGTCTCGGATCCAACATGGCCATATCAGTACAATAAAACATCGTAAACCACGATACAAAAACTAAACCTTCTCTAAAATGTTTTATTGACAGATTTATTGTATCTTTATTATATAATTACTAATCCAAATTTTATATGTTAACACTTAAAATAGTTAATAACAAATTATTTTTATGTAGGTTAATATGTTTAGCCTCTATTTCAAACTTACATAAAAATGTAATTAAATAAAAATAATATATACTTAAAACGCATTAAAGTATTTGCTTAATAACTTTTTGTGCTAAACTAAGTATTAAACTTTGGAATAGAAATTCTTTCTTATCTTATCTAAAAACTCTTCTGGGATGTTTCTTTTATAGCGCATTAGGTAGGGATCCCTAGTACATTTTCACCTGATTAGTATCAAGCTAATTTTCCGGGAGTAGTTTCATTTTGATAAGACGAACAAAAAATTCCTCTACGAAAACTCTCGTTTGTGGTAGCTAACAGAGATAGCAGGAGATAGAGCAGCTGTGAGCGTAGGACCGGGATAAAGCACCACGCAATTTGTAGGACAATATAACTATTAAATTATATAAATATTTACCTACCTACATGTTACGCCATTTTTTAAGCAAATTGTGTTGAATAAATCAATTAAATACTTTGTGCAATTCTCATATAAACCAATCAAGTGTTCAACTGTGTGTACGATTCAAGTTGAACTTATATAAATAGAACTCCCATTTAAGAGCTGTTCGTATTGAAAATAGTTTAGCAATCCGTATAAAAGTAACGATGCATATTCTACGACTCAAAGTAAATTTTAAAAAGTTAATGAAGAAGTCGTTGCTAATGTTATATTTTGAAATCTTGTCTAGATTAAGAACCGAGTATAATTGCAACTTATTTATTAATAGCGAAAACCTAGTTCACATCTAAATTAGTAGAACATTTCTAAGCATTTCATTAATAGCAAATTACAAAGTATTAAGTAATACAAGATTATTGTCATTGAATGTCCCATATATATCCATAAAAATCACTAAAAAAAGTATATACCTATAGGAAAAGAATAACTGACATTTTCAAAATACATTTTCGTAAGTACATAATATAAAAGCCTCTTTGTAACAGATGAGATTTGTCGGTAAATCACTAGACTCTGGCGTCATATCGCCAATTTCAAAGAGTTTATTTAATTAAAAATATTATCTTACAATCTGCACAATGCAACGGCCTTGGACCATCTCTGCTTGAATCACGTTCGAATTACCTTTCATTTCAGCAATATCTGCAAAATTACGAAATGTGCTATATAATTTTAATAAAATTTTAACGATTATTACAAATTAAAATACTTATGTTACGCCTCACATAGTAAATGTATGAACTGTTATATTCATTACACCACATTAAAAAAAATATGCCCGAAGTAAAAAATATAACTTTACCAATAAACAGTTAATAAATTGTAAGATGTGCTTATTAAGGATGTATTTAAATGCATCGTTATGTATGTATTAATAAAAATAGCATGCGATTTAATTGATTACTTCACGTGCAATAACATGTACAATTTTTTTCTATTAGTTATTTATCTAGTTGAAAATATTTTTTTATATTAAATTATTAGGTAGGGATCCCTAGTACATTTTTTTCACCTGATCAGTATCAAGCTAATTTTTTGGGAGTGGCTACATTTTGATGAGGCAAACAAAAAAATTCTCTTCGAAAACTCTCGATTGTGGTAGCTAACAGAGTTAGCAGGAGGTAGAGCAGCAGTGAGCGTAGGACCGGGATAACGTACCACGCAATTTGTAGGACAATATTACTATTAAATTATATAGATATTAACTAACTAAAAGCAAAAAAAAAACAGAAAAAAAAATTAATTTTTGATGACCTTACGAGGTCATCAACTTCAACAAATATTATTACTAATCGCTAATTTTTTTTTCTTTTTTAGTGATTATCTATATAATTTAATAGTAATAATGTCCTACAAATTGCGTGGTACGTTATCCCGGTCCTACGCTCACTGCTGCTCTACCTCCTGCTATCTCTGTAATCTGTTAGCTACAACAATCGAGAGTTTTCAAAGAGGAATTTTTTGTTCGCCTCATCAAAATGTAGCCACTCCCAAAAAATCAGCTTGATACTGATCAGGTGAGAAAAATGTACTAGGGATCCCTACCTATATACGAAATAAGCGAAAAAAATCTTGTACCAATACTCTTTTATTTCCTCTTTCCAATCTCTGTTTAATTTTTAATAAATAATGATTATTGTCTTTTGTCTAATATGTCTTTATACACTACGCAAACTCTAATTTTAATCAATTTTCTGACTATACAGTTTTCTTACTTAAGTTTTTAAATTTTTACGGTCACTATGAACACTTAATCGTACAAGACTTGCCGCGATTCTCATTTTAAAATTCGATGTTTCGGTTATAATAACGAAGATATGAATCTTGTATTGGTGGTCCAAAAATAAAACACAGTATTTTTTTACAAAAGCCCAGACCATAACAAACATCTGAATGGTCTATAAACATTTGTCATATTATGTGGGGATCGAATTCGCGACCGCTGTATAGACTAGCTAGTTAGTGTGACCACTACACCAACTGCAACGCTTCGTCGTCGTCAGTGACCACTTATGTTAAACTAATTAATTAATCAAATAGATTATCTGAAAGCATTGAATTGCAAAGCGTTGAATAATTAATAAACAATAAAAAGAAGTCTTTAAATGTTGTGGCATATTTATGTGATTTTAAACGTGCAGCGAAGTATTAATAAATAAACGTATAAATTATTTCAATTAAAAAACTTCAGCTAAATTAAATAAAAATAAGACAAATATTTTGTTTTTAAATTTCTAATTAAAAATCATATAGAAATATATATCTTAAATTGGTTTATCTAAAGATAATATTGATCAAAAATGCTTTTACAAAGAACAAAGAAAAAAGATAAATAATTAACTACAGAAATTGCTAAACAAAGACAATAAAGACAATATTTGCAAGTACATATTTTATATTCATGGTGTCACGGTTATTCAATTACATTCCTTCTCGGCGCCAATGATAATACAGCCATCATAATTAAAATCAATGGAATTTTTAAAACCTCATATTATATGGACATTAGAACTACAATTGCAATGTACCTAGTTGTCATAGTACTTCCTTACAATGTATGAAAAAAATAAACTTACAAGACAAGTTTAATTAATAAATAGAAAAATAATTATGTCATGCATTGTTACTTTATTTCACAACTATTTCTACTACAAAAAAAATTAATTAGGTACCTAGCTGCTTAAATGGTGGCAACCATTTAACCAGCTACCTAATTAATTTTTTTTTAAATATGATCACCAATTATTATCTAGATTAAAAATAAACTATGAAACACATGTTTATTAATTTCTAACAGCAAAAAAATCACTCGTTCACTTTTTAACTATTTATTCTGTGATCCAAAACGCGAAATGTACCTTTATGCAACAGCTTAAAAAACGGAATTCATGTACGAACTTTGATCTTTCATTTATCCTTTGAGAAGAGCTATCAAAAATATATGAAATTCTTATTTAATCATTCATACTAATAACTATCGAAAAGTTTTAGTATTCAGAGTAATATACTTTAATTATTACGTATAAATAATCTTACTACGAATACTATGTTAACCTTGCTAGATTTTCCATTCTAAAGCGTCTGTGAAAACATACATAATTTGTATTTTAAAAATTATAAATTACCCTTATCATCTATTTAAGTAATCAATATTTAAGTGTTTTGAATGTTTTATTGTCAGCATAGTTACTATAGATATATGCTATGTGTACATATAACTATGGTATTAAGATATAACTAACGTTATAGTATATTAACATTCTCTTTACTACCAATCCCATTTCGAACGTGCCAATTAAGGGTGTCCAGCCATTTAGATTGCAGACAGATCCATATAAAGTATATGCAGCACTCACCATATACGTATAATTGAAGACGCTAATTGGATCTTATAACTATATTTATATATGTACAAACTTCATGTATATAATTATAATCATTTACATACACGTAAAAACGTAAGAATAAAGACAATAAATATTGCTATTTTGAACAAATTTTTCTGCAAAGTAACAAAATTATCTATACATATAATAAAATGGTAGAAAAGTCAAAACTGTACATTGAATATTTTTTTTAAAGAATACTTGGGGTGTGATCTACAATCGATACCGAAGCCAAAAATATAGTTTTTAGAATTTTTGTCTGTTTGTCTGTTTGTCTGTATGTATGTCCGGGATAAACTCAAAAAGTACTGCATGGATTTACTTCAAATTTGGCACGAATATTGTTAAGAAGTCGGGTCAGAACATAGGCTATATATTATCACGCTATCACCTACGGGGAACGAGCAGTGAACCTTTATTTCTTCAAATGTATGTCCGGGATAAACTCAAAAAGTACTGCATGGATTTACTTCAAATTTGGCACGAATATTATTAAGAAGTCGGGTCAGAACATAGGCTACATATTATCACGCTATCACCTACGGGGAACGAGCAGTGAACGCACGCAGACGACGTCGCGGGCAGCAGCTAGTGTATTCTAAACGAAGGTTTAGTAGAAGAAACCAGTCTCAATTACAGATCCACATCTGATTCACTTTGAAAAGATCGAACAGATGTATATTCTTAAACAATTTCCATTAAATTTACACCAAAACCATATTGTATGTCACCACCATATATAATACTAGATAAGAGTTCTCGGCAATATAATGGTCATTTATAAAAAATCTAATCTAATTTTTAATTTCAGGCGAAACGTTGCAGCTTATCACGGTACGACAACTGGTGTTCAGGGAAAGAAGAATCGGTGTCATACCTCTCCATTGACGATGAAACAGGAACTTACTTCGACCCTAAGTCTCGAGTTCGGACTTTAAAAGTGGGAAGGGATGATCAATTTACAATCACCTACCCGTCCGAATCTAAACAGCCGAAGGTATTTTAAGTTCAATTTTTTTTTATCACTGGTGTAGCATATAAGCGTACGATCTGCCTGATGATAAGTGGTTACCGTAGCCCATGAACACATGCAACACTTGGAGCATCACAAGCGTGCTGTCGACCCTCGCAAAACAGCGCCTTCCCAAGAGCTCTCGCTATAGCTAGTATTACTATATTAATGTTCTCAGATAATTGTCAGATGTTCGTATTAATTTAGTAATAATACAAAAATACAGTGTCTAGTTTTTTTTTAAATCCAAAACATATTTTTAGGTATAGGTAGATATCGTATTATTTTTATATTTTTTATTTGTTTTTAATTCTAAAAAAGTATACTTTTTAGAATTAAAAACCAATTGCTTTACTGTAATTATAAATACAATAAAAAAGATGAAAAAAAATACATTTTCATCTCACACAAAAATTTAATAAGTAATAAGGTCTCATAAATACATAATAAATTTGATTTCTAATTTAACTACATAGCACTATTCTAAAATCTGATAGAGAGCCATAATATAATCTTAATATAATTATATCATAAGATTAAAATGCAACTCTATCTATACTAATTTATAGACATTTTACGACGTTTTAAACATATCGGATTATGCTATATTAAAACTTAGTTATCCGGTTTATAATCAAGCAGAAAGTAAATTCGAAGACGAATAAACGGAGCATTGCGAAAGCTTGCGTGTTTGAAGTGATTTTGAAACAGTTTACATTAACATTAAAGTGGTCTCATTTTTACATTTATGATAATCAACATCAAAAATTATTACGTACTTGTTTAACTTTCGTTCATCATCATCAAAGTATAATTATAAAATAAAAAAGAATCCAGGCCACACACTAATTTATTTCATTCGTATGTAAACGATATCTGCTTTAAATAATGGGTGACCGAGCCTTGCTCGGTATTTTCATTTTATTTTTTGTTTTTTTTTCTCGGTATTTTTATATTTTAATTTTATTTAAATAATAAACCACGAGTGAAATTTAAAAAAAAAGACAAAAATTTTATCTGGAGACTGAGATTCGAACCCGGGTCAACACGATTTGATACCTGCCGATTTCCTAATTACGCTGTTACAGCTATGATGACAGTAGTGAAATTAAGCTTCGTATTCTAATGATATTTTTTCATTGCCTAAAAACATCGTTGGAGCCGATTCCGAGATTCAGAATATATATATATATATATATATATATATATATATATATATATATATATATATATACAAGAATTGCTCGTTTAATAGTATAAGATACATATGATTTAGATATTCATTGTTCATTGTCAATATGTTAAATTATTTATACATTCGATTATTTAAATCGATCAACAATCAGAAATCGATATCTCAATGATACGCACTTTGCATACAACTAGATTGTCGTACTCAGTGATACATTTTTAATTGAACGCCTAAGAAAGTCTGATCGAATCTGATCGATCTCATGTTTTAATCCAATAAAGTAAATTACAAGTATAACGAAAAATACTCCCTCATTGGGGCAATTAATCCATACTAAGTCTCATATAAAATTTGTTTACTGTAACCTAACTAAACCTAACATTTTTTAGTTTTTGTTAGTCAAAAAAGTTCTCAAGCGTATGAAATAGTTGTAAATGTGTACATGAATATGTAATTGCTGCGTTTCAATAATGATAGCTAGGATAAGTGTAAGTACTTATAGTAAAAATGCGTAGTAACACTTAAACAACAGAAGTGCTAATATTAACTAGCATTCTAAACTAATCATTTTGTAAGTGTCGACATGTTTACAAAGACGAATATTTTACCGTTTATTTTTTTCATAGGTTGAGTTAGTCGTTAATTCGACTCAGACCTCAAACTTTCGAGTTACAAATCAGACCAGTTGCTACGACGGTAGTTGCACCACGACCATTAAAACGAGCCCGGACACAAACTTCTGTACCGTTAACGGTGGCCCTTCTGAATACTTTAACGTCAAGATGTCAGTTGAAGGCATTAAAGAGGAGGCAGTGATGAAGTTCCATGTGCCCTGTGCTTGCGCGTGTAGTGAGAAAGTTGAAGTATGGTCACCGGTATGTAACGGAAGGGGAAATTCGACTTGCGGTGTCTGCACTTGTAAGCAAGGATGGTAAGTAGAAAACAACTGATTATAAAACTAATTTAAACAAGGAATCATTTCATAAGATTGTAAGTTTTAATTGTAAATTAACTCAATAAATCTTTTGCAATTTCTCAAACTTTACGGAATAAAAAACGTAAATTAACTTATTAGTTCAAATTGGTTCATAATTCATATTAGCGAGATGAATATATAAAATTATCAGTAACTACAAAATATAAATAATTATAAATTAATATATTAAGTATAAAACATACATGTTACCAACTTAATTTTTGACATAATATCTATGTACATTATGTACTTATATTTTTTCTTCTATTTCCTATATTCAAATATACAGTAACAAAGCCTGTATGTAATAAGTTATACGTATGCTCATCGTAACGCTTAGTGCACCCGCAGATATACAATTTCAAGTTGGCCAACTAAATTGGAGAGTATACTAATAGGTATGGTGACATATGCTAGCCCGCACATCTTCTCCAACTAAATTGTACAACTAACTAATTGGATACCGATCGCATCAGAATCGAAATTCCATTGTATGCAGACATACAATTGTGAATTGGCCAACTATCGAACAACTAAATTGGGTACGTTTCCAATTTAGTTGTACAACTTTGAAATTGTGCGTAATCGGAAGGGAATTTCGATTCTGATGCGATCGGTATCCAATTAGTTAGTTGTACAATTTAGTTGGAGAAGATGTGCGGGCTAGCATATGTCACCATACCTATTAGTATACTCTCCAATTTAGTTGGCCAACTTGAAATTGTATATTTGCGGGTGCACTTAGTAAAGCTCAGTATGATATCCACAGCGAATTGGTAATGTAAGAAACGACGCTTCCCATACGCACGCGCAGATAATTATGACAAGTATCAAAATTATACAATCGACATTATTTTACCAATGAGTAATGTAACCCGCAATAAAATGCTTGGAATCCTAATTACAATATAAATAAAATCAGTATATGTATTTAAATAATATTATTATTATTTTCTCACATCAAGTAATTTTTTATTTGTCTTCTATTTAGTTATTACCACAACGCAAAACTATGTCTATTGTCTTGTTCGTAAAAAACTATCGAGTTCCTAATAATATTGAAGAGTACCAAGCGAATGAACTTACCTACTGATTATAAGTGCGTCGTAATACTTTTCCTGCTAATCGTGTTGTAATCATAAAAGCCTATAAGAAAACAACGCCTCTGTACTGCAGTATCAATCAGAATTACGAATGCACCGAACAACAACATGTCTGTCTGTTGCAAAGTTAATTATAGACTTGTGAGCCCTACTTTCTTAACGGCGGCGCTCTGAGCTTTACATTACACTTGACACAATTACTCTCCTGTTCCTAATTATTTCGTAATAAAAAAAAACTTCCAAGAGCATCTTTATCGTTTCTTAAATGTAAATACATTTTTTTTTATTACATTATTAGCTTAAGTATTACTTCACGTTTGAGAAATATAGTAGTAGTTACAATATTCAGTCCTCATTTGATCATATTAATGTTGTTTTTTTTTTCAAAATAAATTGAATGCCAACGACTTTGCCTGCTGTATAATAATTATATACAATCAAAACATCAACAAAGTTTAATTAAGTAATCAATTATTTGAATCTAATTACAAAACTTTTCGATGAGAAAATTGTGTGAAATAATATTTCAGTATTTTCCAAACCATAATTATTTAATATTTATATCCTTAATGAATAAAAATAGTTGCTATGAAAACTGATACAAAATTTGTATTTTGTATCAACGTGAATGACATGACAACTCATCCTTATCACCTACTTTCCATCTAACGCTTTGCCAATTTTTCGGGAAGGTGACACTTGTGCTATATTTAATTAGTTTTTTGTAGGACAACGCTCTACAAAATCAGTATCAAATTCAGTATATCTGTTACAACTTGTAACTTTCATTTTACACCAAACTTTCGTGTGGATAACTTACCACTATGTTATTCATCTACTCGGGTGTGCTTGTTAAAGTTATAACGAACTATAATGGGGCAGACAGTGTGGCAGTTTCCTGATAAAATATTAATAGTAGGTATTTTAAAATAACACCATAGTTAAAAATAAACAAACAAAAACAAAAGGTTCAGCAATAAATTAACTATCGCACAAAACTATTATATAGCTATTAACAGTCTATTATGTTAAGAAATTTTTAATTACCGTTAAAAATAAATATTCATTGAATTCTATGTTAACTTAATAAAATATACCATTTTCGACACATTTAACTTACTAAACGTCGAAACTTTATCTAAATTTCGTAATCTTACGAGAGTGACGACGACAAACAAAAACAAGTTGAAGTGGTCACTCGAGTAATTTTACGCATTCTTCGTTAAACGTTTAGTGAGATTTACGCACCTAACAGTTTATACCCGATAAAACATAAGAGCTTTGATTATAAATCAAGAGAAGTGTGCTAATCGCTTGACTAGCACATTGTTTTATACATACAGTATAATAAAAAAAAAAATTAGTTCAGCTTTCAAGAAAACCTTTATTTATACTTGAGGAATAATTTTTGAACGATAAAAAGTAGAAGTTATTCGAGTTATGGTAATCTTTTCATAATTTCATTGTATCAAACAAAAATAACTATAATAGGGTTGTCTGGAAGAAATGGCTAATTAGCCATAAGTCCATCCACTGAACTACGAGTAAATAATCTGTAATTATTTTTAAGCATTGTTTGTAATGTATTTATGGTTTACACAACAAAGTATCTTATATCTATATAATTAATACGTGAACTAAAAACTTTCTACTTACCTACCCCTTTTTACAAAAATTGCGCGGACGGAGGAGTATGAAATTTTGAACAGTTATAGTTTATATAGAAAAGGAGTGCAGAATGTTAATTTTTTTTTTAATTTTGCATAAAAAATTAATTAAATCAATAAAAAAAAATATTACACACATTGCCACGTATTTAGACACACATACTATTCATTAATATATACATATATTGTTTATTATTATAGAAGTATAATCTTTGACAACAGAAGCTTAATAATGTTCAAACTTATAATTTAAATTAATTATTATGGTCGAATTTCGACCACTGGCCGACCACTAGTTAAATAAAAAACAAACAATAATAATATATCAGAATACGTCGTTTGCGCTTTTTGGGACAAGTAGGAAAATTAAATAATTTTAATGTTTGAATACAATAAATAATTGTGCAATAAAAATAGGTACAACAGATAAAGCAAGAATTGAAAACAAGTGAACTTAAAAAGTTAGGATTTTCCTTGTCATTAAAAGGAAAAATATTGTTTACTTCATAATGATCATTTATTTTAGTGTATAATTTTAATCTTGCTAATATATGATGCAAACCGTATTTTCATATGCGAACAAGTTTTGTTATATCTTAATATATATAAATCTCGTGTCACAATGTTTGTCCTCAATGGACTCCTAAACCACTTAACCGATTTTAATGAAATTTGCACACCGTGTGCAGTTTGAGCCAACTTGAAAGATAGGCTATATTTTATTTTGATATAGGTAATTATTATATTTAAGAAAAAAAAATAAAGCGGTACGAAGTTCGCCAGGTCAGCTAGTTAATGTATATTTCCTTTTAGGCAGGGCACATTCTGTGAGAATCCAATATGCGAAAAGAAGCGAGGAGATGTCCCTTGTACAGACTCGGCCAGGAATAACGTGAGTATATGATAAAATACGTACTAGGAGCCAATTATGCAATTAGTAATACCGAAATTCCTTATCTTTAATTAAACAAAGGTTACGAGCAAAATAAGTAAACTTATGCTAGTTATGAATTATTATGTACATAAAATTTTACCCTTTGCTCGTAGAAAACTGAAAATTTAGAGAATGTCATTCTATAAATTTCACACAGAGATCTAAAATAACGTATTAAGAAACCACTTCTAATAAGCATTCCGTTTTGAGTCCTAATAAAAATACATATTCCATAACACCTAATGCAATCGGCCTATAATTTTCAATCAGATGGAGTGTTCGGGTAACGGAGTGTGCGGACCTTGCGACAGTTGCGAATGTTTTACCGACAGGGAGGGTTCTAGATACTTCGACAAAAACAACTTCTGTGAAGACATTTGTATGACAGTGAACGTTTGTGACGATTGCTTCCTAGACCCTAGACCGGGGAGGTGTCAGACATGTCACTTCGGGTTGTTCAGACAGAGCTACAACGAATCCCTGATGTCGCAAAAAGACGATTTGAATAGAAATCTCTGGGTCAAATGTAATGAAACCATAAATGATTGTAACTACGTGTACGCGGCGATGAGGGACGAGAATGATGAAACTTTCTTCATGGTTATCCAGTCGTGTGATCCGAGGCAAGAGAAGCAAGCCGGTGCTGTCAGTGGTAAGTATTTTACATAACACTTATCATTGGTATATCAAATCGTAAGCAAAATTTTAAACTTGCATAGTGAATCAAATTGTATACTTTTGACAGCAAAATCAATAATAATCTACTCTAAATAATCCAATTTTTATGAAAAAAAAAACATATTTACATAAGGTGTTTTTCAATGTAATATTGACTTATGTAAAATATGACCATTGCACTAATATTACCAAAAATATTATCCATTTTCAGATTAACGCGTACCCAACGGTCTCTTGTGTACTTTTTCTTTTCAAGAGCTGTAATAATAATACTTAACGCCGCATTCACCACTTAAATACCCTTTTTAATAAATCGTCGAATTGATCCTTCGAAATGAATAAGATCGCTCTGAGTTCTTTCTCGGAAACTGATACCGAAATAGAACATGCAACACTTGTTCACTGGCAAATGTTAGCCATTTTGCTGTTATTCGTAGCTTTAAATAAATCTACATTAATTAGTCATATTTTCGTATAGTTCTCTCTAGTTATATAAATTATAAAAAATACTACATTAACTACAACATATAACAGTATTCTATTAATTTTTCTATAAGCTATAAGAACATTATTAAATATATAATAAGTAAGCTATAAAACGACTTAGGTACTTTAATTCATTATAACGGAAAAATAGCTAAGAATGTCTAATGTTAATAAATCTAAAAAAGGCATCGTAGATAAAATAAATTAGAAATAAAAAATCACTTACAATAAAATAACTTACATTAGGTATTCGTTAATAACAAATCATTACGACAATTTTTGTCTCCGAAACAACAATAATTGCTGCAAGTAAAAAAGACCGTCGAAATATTAGGTACTATTAACAAAAGTAAAAAACAATCCAAAAAAAACCAAGTTAACCTTCGTATTGATTTTATAAATATATTTTTAATAATAAACTTTTTCCGATACCTGTTTTACAAATGTTTTCTTACAATCTGAATGGAATTTTTGTTTAACCAAAATATGCGCAAACAAAAAATGTACCTTTTAAAGGGAAATCATTGTTCTTAAATTTCATTTACGAACGTATACGTACGTAACGTAGAATTAATAATAATCTAAACCTCTATATTAGACCTACACTTGACCTACAGCGCAGTTTTACTCGTGTTATTGTAACTTTTCGTACTTGTTATTTTAGTTAATGTTTAAAGTACTGTTACTTTCTTTTGTTCATAATAATTATTTTATGTTAATAAGCCCTATAACTTTTAAGTAAAACAAGTTTTGAACGCAAATAATAAAGGTAAGTAAATTCTGAGACAAACGCATTCGAAAAACATCAACTGCGGTTTAAATAAAATCTTAGGTTAGTGGATGTTTCAGCTGTTGTTGTTTTCCTTTATTAATAACATTCGTTTTATGTTTGTTAAAACAAGTTTTTAACGCAAATAATAAAGCTTAATTCTGAAATAAACGCAGTCAACAAACAACTGCGATTTATCGATATTAGTTAATTCTTGTACTTGTCGGGCTAGTAAACGTTTCTACTGTTTTGTTTTGCTACTGTTGTTTTTGTTTATTAATAAAATTTATTTTGTACCACGTATTTAAAGTAAGAAATGGAGGTTCATTTGAGATAAACGCATACATATCTAACAAACAAATATCTTCTCCAGCTTTAAAATTTTAGTAAGCTTGTCTCACGATGACACTAGAGTTGCTGTTATTACAATATCAAACCATCAAGCAGTCCAGTTTACACAGTTGGATTAATTCACTCCACTTCATAACACACCATATGTTTTTCATCATAACGTTTATCTCTCGTCCCTAAATAAATAATTATCTATCATTCAACCGTCCTTTCCACTCTTTCGGGATAACAATGTGAATATAAACAACGATAGAAATGGTATACATTTTTTTGTCACTGATTATGATATAGGTTTATGTATGCATGCCTTCAATTACCGGTAAAATTCGTTAATAACAATCTGTAGGACTTGGGATTAAAATATACATACATATATTACTTACATTAGAAATATATAGATTTTATTTAAAAATACATTGTAATCTCCATACGTATGAATATAAGTCTTAGTAAAAGTAGGTGCCATTATACCGTGCTAAACGTAGACTCGTGTATATGTATAAGAACATTATAGGTAGGGATCCCCAGTACATTTTTTTCACCTGATTAGTATCAAGCTAATTTTGGAGTAGCCGGGAATAGCTTCATTTTGATGAGACGAACAAAAAATTCCTCTACGAAAACTCTTGATCGTGGTAGCTAACAGAGATAGCAGGGGATAGAGCAGCAGTGAGTGTAGGACCGGAATAACGTACCACGCAATTTGTAGGACAATATAACTATTAAATTATATAGATAAAAAACTAAGGTCACCAACCCGCTTGCCCAGCGTGGTGACTATGGGCAAAACACATAAGTTTATGGCCTATGTCCAGCAGTGGACTGCGATAGGCTGAAATGATGATGATGATGATGATGTTTAATTTGCTTGTACTGATTCCATTTCTAAATGTCGGACGTCAATGGACGTTAACGAAAACGTTAAAAAAGCATTTAATTATTTTCGTCCATTTAATTTTTGTTATCTTATAGTGCAAAAGTCGGTCTGTATTCTTAAATAACATTATAAACCATATCTCAATTTGTAAAATCTTGTTTTTTAATGTTAAATTATAATAAAAATTGTAAAATAATAACATTACAAAAGATTGTCTCATGAAAACTATATTTAGTGACTAATATTATAGTGCAATAAATTAGAATTAATAACAATGACTCAACAGTAGGTAGTGCTGGTAGAAATTCCCCAACAATAAATAATATACTTTACTTACGTTTTTTTTAAATATTTGTCATAATTTACTCGTCTCTACTATTAATGACCATCGTGAAGTACCATCACCATACCATCATCAGTGAAGTATCTCTTGTTCCACTGTTGACATACTTATAAATTTAACTACATAATAGGTACACTTAAATTCTAAGTACGAAACACTTTCAATTATATAGAACACTATATAAAATAACATAATATATTACTTTGAATTTATTTTAATAAATAATCCTTGTTGCCTACAATTAATTTTTTGTCTATTTGGCTTAAAGGTTGACTAGACAATAATTCCACTAAGCATTAAGTCTGCTTTTTGTTCAAACCAGTTTTTTTTAATAGGTCAATAAAGTGTTTAAATAAAATACAGTATAATTAAATACAGCACTCTTTCGTTACGACTATAAGCAATCAACATCCAATTTTTTTCACAGTGACGCTCCCCATAGTGCTCGGAGTGATCGCTGTGGTGGCAGCTGCCGCTGCTACGGCGGGTTACTTAATGTGGAAGAACCGCCCCGCTCCCGTCCCCATGTCGGACCCCATGTACCAGAACATCGACGCAGAGGACTGCACGGGTGAGAACCCGCTCTACAAACCGCCCACGTCCTCATTCAAGAATCCTACGTACGGCAAGTGGTAGTTAGGTAAGTTGTTTTATTATTTGACTAGCTGTGCCCTGCGATTTCAGCCATGTTAATTTGAGGATTAAACATTAACAAGAATTAAATTTTTCCTCGTTATAGTATTATTTTATTATTTACTATATATTTATTGTAATACCATTTATTTGGCACTCGCACACTTTTATCTCGGTTTAATACGGGTAAAATTATCCTGTCATACTAACAATTCATTGTTAAATTGAAGTTGCTAAGGACAGAATTATAGCATAATTATTATAAATTCACCAAAATCAATATTATATTTAATTAAAATGATATTTAATTAATAAAATACTTTTGTTAAATATAGATAATTATAATCTTAAGGCGACAAACATGTTCTGTTATTTTCATGAAGAATGATTGAGTCAGTCAAATTAATAGCTTTCTAATTCTACAATAATACAAATTACAATTTTATATTATTTATATTTTTAATATTAACAAATAACAGTGAGAAGTACTTATAATATAAACGCGACTCTCACTTTATGAAACTTAATCTGATATTCGTGAATAATTAGAAAACAATCGTCAAATCAATTACTGACATCCATTAAAAGTAAGATAATATCGACAGGTTTAATAGCGTTTTCGAATCAAACGCTACCAATCTACATTAAAGTTATGATGCCTTTTGAAATCTCAACTCAACTGTAAGATCTTATCGATCTAGGTTTGGTTTTTAAGTGAGACACCATCACAGATGACTAACGTCGTTAAGGAAATATAGGGTTTTCCCTTTGTATTACACACTCCAATGACAAACCCAATGTGTCTGTTTTAACAAGAAAGTTAAAAACTAAAACCCGACTACGACAAAAAATATATTACGTCACACACAAAATAATGTGACACCATATAGTTTATAATCAGTGGACAATTTAGACGTTACCTCATTTGTCTAAATATGACAAGTAGTTCGGAGATATGAGGGAACAGATGAACATACATAGACTGCTAAAATAATACCCCTTCTTTCAGCTTTGCCGTAGTCGGGTAAAAAAGCAATTATCTTGAAACAATGCAACTTGAAAACGCATCTCTAACATGGAAGCTTACTTATGTATCTGATAAAACAGTTGTTTAACTTACCCATTTCATTCTTAAACTAAAAAAAAGACTTTACTTAGTTGAGTAGATTTCATATATTATATGTACTATAATTATATATAACTTTATTTCTTAATATTGGTCTTGTAAATTTTAAAATAGTGATAATATTTCATACACTTTTAACAAATAAGTGTTTAATGGCCCTGCTCAAATAATTCAAAATGTTAAGCTTAAGACAAACTTATCATATTAAATTACTCAAAACCTATTTTAGATAAACAAGAAAGATATCGTATTTAATATAACTTGAACAAAGCACATATTGAATAATGATTGATGGCCTAACGTCATCTCTAAATGGAATTAGAATTTGACACGAAAATATATGCGTACTTAATTGCATCATTTCTAATTCAAGGAAAAGGAAATTCTAAGAAATCTGAATAAAAAACAACTTAAAAGCCCTTTTAGGACGTCTTGATTCACTCAAAAGTACACATAAAGCAATATACCAGGAAAAACCACGATTTGTTTATTCCGGTAACGCTAACTAATCGAAGCAAATACCGTTAATGCGGTTGCAATAATCGCTATAATTTGAATGTTTTTAATAAAAACGACTGTACTTGAGACCACACGACTGAAGTAAAACTTCGTAAAAACGTAACTCTCTCTTTCTATCTTCACTAACTTATATCTCCCTCTCAATTTACGTTCGCCTCACCCGATCTTACTTTTCGTAACGCTCTCGTCACGCATTCACCAGCTTACTCCACAAGTCAAGCGTGGGTAAAGCAGTTTTACTTCAATAAGTACTAACTATAAATATCCAAACAGCAGTCTATCATAATATGATACAGTTAAGATAAAGCGTAAGATTTTATCGAGTAAATTGTAGTAACTTAAACCGTGTTTTATCTTCTTGGCATTTACAAGTAACGCCATACTTTAAGCTTGACGCAGACTTACTTAGTTACTAAATGGTCATACACCCGTGACCCAGATTTAGCCTAATTAACTTAATAACCTGTCGATGTTTGAAGTTGTATGTCTTCTTAGTTATCTTCGTAATTTTCTTGCCAGACTTTGTATGGCTTACTACTGGTAAATTGAATTATTTTTATTGTAGTTTTGAACAATCAACTAAACTAAATGTTCTCAAATTTTTGCTTACAATAATAACTTATATCTCACGTAAAAATAGGTCTTAATCTGACTTAGACATTATTAATTATTCTAAAGCTAAAAAAAATTCCATTAATTTAACTAATCAATATAAGTGCAAAAAATATGATCTATATTGCTTGCTTATAGCAATTGTCAACAGCCTTGCAATATGTCGGTCGTTTGGCGAGCTTGAAACGGTACGTATTCGCAGTTAGCGCGTAGTCGGCTGCGCCTGTACAGACTGGATTACGTGACTCGAGGCATTAGGGTTTGCACCACATAACGAAATATGATAAATATATTTATTTATAATTAAAAGAATAAGTAATATAAGTCACGATCTCTTCAGTACAAAAAACTATTAAATTAGAGGAAAAACTAAATATAAATTATATAACATCAAAAGGTTCAGAAGTATATACACATAATATATATATACACATATATATATAACATTTGCATAATGTTGATTAAGTAACAAAACCATATGCTCTCCAATAAATTAATGGTCCGGGAGCCAGATACAAATTCGGTCAATCATTTCTATTTTGACATTATTTTTCCTCCAAGATATTAGGTAAACTATAATCTAACAAATTTTGAAGTAAGAGGAAATGATTAACAAGTAATATAATTAAAAGAAAACAAAAAACCCGCCTGCGTAAAAAACGGAAAGAGCAAAGTCAACATTTTTTAAACTTTCTTATTGTATTTCTTTATTATTATTACGGTAATAATAATCATAATATACATTTTTGAAATCCTTGTATTGAGCCCTTTAATTTGATACCCATACTATAGTATTCTAAAAAAAAAATTATTTCTTCATTAACTACAATGGCCTCGCACAGCCGCCATGTTTTTTTCTTTTTAATGTCACCTATCTAAGAACACTTGGGGTTGCTAAGACAAATCTAACGATATCTCAATTATGCAAATCCGTTCAGCGGTTCTAGAGAAATGAGGTAATTAAGAATATTACATACATACATACAAGATACGCGCGAAAAACATAACCCTTCCTTGGCAGTCGGGTAAAAAAATCTTTTTGTTAGATCTTTCAAGGTACCAGCTGACAAACTTTCCACCGAAATACAGCCAGCTGACATTAATTTTCATTCATAGTAGCATTTAAACTATCACCAGGTAATTTTTAGTTGAGAGGAAATCATTGAAAAAAAATGCACTCCGGGAATGCCGGCAGAAGTGAAAACTTGATTATTAACGTTGTGCGTTTTTGATTATTTCGAATAGTTAGGGAATAATTTTGAACGAATTGCTTTTATTATCAATATAAAAGTTCTATCATTTATGTGGTAGAATACAATATTTATTTATTGCGCTATCGTACACAAACATTACAATTTATATTACATTAAAATACATTATATTACATTAAAAAGTTTATCTCTCAGAAAAATCAACTTACACCCATAATTTATGAAAATATTTATTAAATATAGAGTTAATTATATCTTAATTATTATTATATATTTAATAATTAAATACTTAATAATTATTAAATATCGACAATCGAAAGAAAACAATCGATTGTTCGATTAATCGATTTCGATGTTACAACAATACTCTCCAACCGTCTTACGTCTTACCGTCTTACGCCCACGTGTCCTGAGTCCTAACGCGAATTTCACAGTTTTTAGTTTTTTACCCATCCCACAAAAGTGCTCAACGCCGCTTAAGAAGTTTTCACTTCAAAACTTTTTTTCGTGTTCAAGCAGCCAGCTGACATATAATCCACCATGTTATGGTTAACTGACATTATTTTTCTTTCAAGATATTAGGAAACTATAATCCGACAAATGTTAAGATGGGAGGAAATGACTAAAAAAATGTTTTATCCATGCGTGGGAGGCTGCCACTGCCACTGCCTACCCCACCCACGGAGTCGTAGCTGACAGTTGCGAATATTGATAATAAAAATCCCTTATGCATTATACGAAGTTTCGATTGGTAGGAAATTGGTCATGAAATTCTGTCAATGGCTCCCGGACCATAAGTGATTTATATTTTAAAAATTTTGTTGTAGACAAATTTCAACGAACTAATTTATTCCTTAGTATTCAAATCTTATATGACCAAGCCTTTAACCGACTATCAAGTACAGTCATCTACAGTACTGGACGGGATTTTTTACACACGCTGCAAGTTGTAACGTCAACGCCCCTTCATTCTATATAATATAACGTAATTGTTAATTTCTTAAACATTTGGTTTGTGGTAACCTAAATAAATAATAAATCCAAACATTTTTTTGTGTATCATCGGTATTTTGTTGTATGTCACGATCGATGACTTGGAGGCTTCGATTGTGTTATTTGAATAACAAGAAAGCAACGGTAATGTTGATGAACGGGCATAAAATTTTGTAGGTAGGTATGGATGTGAAAAAAAAAATAATAAATAAACAACCCACTGCTTTTAAGAACGAATTTTATACAGTATAGTTTATTTGTGTTTACATATTAGTCAATGATTATACAACATCAAGTTGTGGGGTGCTCATATCAATAAACTACGATCCCTTTAATCTACTATCTCATTTTGAGCAATGTTATAACAAGCAACAATCATTATAATTAAATGCATTTAAATACGTTTGATGAAATATATAAAATTTATACAAAGTATATTCAAATAATTCTAACGTCTTTACAAATTTATTTCGAATCCTTCCAATATTATACATATAATAAACAACAACACTTACGAACTACTTATCTACAAATAGTTACTTTTTACAGTATTTTAATCTTATTAATTATTATATTTTTTATCGCGTACATTTTATTACGAACGTTATCCGATGGCCATGAAAAACGAACGAGAATAAATCACGACATACTTTTAATATGATAAATAAGAAAAACTGTCGAGAATGACGCTCTACTCATCAAAGTAGACACGATATAAACGTAATTTATTACGCATTATAAATCAATTAAATGCAGAATGTGGAATAGCGTCACTGAATGCACCGATAAGGGTTAAAAGCCATTACATTAATATATTTACTTCTTATTGACTTTTAACTAAATCGAAACGATTCTGCGGCAACAGTGTATACAATATCCAAGACAACAACATACATAGGGGTTTTCTGTATTTTCTGTATTTCTTTATATAAACATCTTCAAAATAATTATTTTACAATGCTCAAAAAACTCATTTACTTACATCGTTATATTGTAAGAAAACAACAGAAATATTGTGACGGGCTACTTTTTTAATACATTTATAATAAATTTGTATTGTATGACTATCACTTACTATACAGTATTAAATGTTTTTAACTTTTGTTTTGTAAGTATTTTAAAGTGGTATTGACTGACTAATAGGTAAGTACTAAATATAACGAGGAAAATTTACAAATAATGAAACCTTTTAGATCACGTAGCTGTTTCAGACGCCAATTTTATTTCATATACATACCTACAAAGAAAGTAGCAACACATCACTGTTATTAAGTCTAATCTTTAATACCAGTTTAAAAAAAACATTAATGCATGTCATTACAATTAGAGTAAAACTAAGCATGAAATAAAGTACACCGACAACAAATTCCAAGTGTTCTTTTCAAAATCCACCTAATAAACAAACTAAATCTCTATTTTGGTACTTAAAACGTCACTCATAAAGAATAAGTAGGTACCAGATACACATTATATTTATGTGGACAAAGATTTACTATATCATTGTAAACTTTATAAAGATAAATTATAGCAACATAAACAAATACGGTACCATTATGCCATTAATAATATTTTAAAACTTAAAACATATAAATCAAGCTCTCTAAAATCCTATCCCAATGAAATGACATTTTTTAAACGTAAATCTTGCAATATATTATTGTACCACTTCAGATAAGCGTCCTAATGATATTTTTATAGTCGAACCTTGCACAGTCAATCACTCTACGTGACAACAAGCCGCAGTTTATTGTACTAAACAAAACAACACACAACTAAATTATTTTTTCTGAAACTGATTTTTAAATATAAAACTTTTATTTTCGAAGTTTTTGTTACAAAATGTATAATATATATAATTATATATATATATATATATATATATATATACATCCCGGAGTTGATATTGCGTCCTACATGGCGGTTTTTACCGATGATGTTGCGTCCGACTGACTTGTTGCATCCTGTATACGGACGCAAGATTGACCATCCCTCAAATTCAGCCAGAAGTAGTGTTAAGGTTAGTACAATGGCTGGGTGAAATATTGGCATGGACGTAGTTTTGTCACCGGAGTGCTTTTCGGCGTATTTCTTAGTTCCGCTGTTTGGCGCGCGAATTTTGGAGGTCGCTCCTGTGCGCCGTATATCAGTGGCGTATATTCGAGATTTTGTTTACGTATAATCCGCCGATAATGTGGCTTCTGTATATAATAAAAGTTTTTATCAATTCTAATGTGTGATTTAATTGCGTCACACAAAACGACATCGTCCCAGAGAAGACGTGGGGCCCGTGGGGGTGACAGAGGTGAGGGGGCGGAGTTCGCACGCGACATGTTTTTGTTTATATTTTGGTTTATATTTTTTGCCGGCCAGCGCGGACGTAATGACGCTTGTGGTATAAATCGACACCAGCAATTTATATTAAGCTAACTCATAAAAGTGAAATTTACAGTAGACGCTTATAAAGGGAAAAATGTAATAACTTTTATATTAATTAAGATATCTACTTATTTGAAATTACACTACCTACTTATTATCTTTTACTACTTATTGTCTTTATTTATATTTTTGATTTACCGTAATAATTAGATTTTACATATTAAACACGTCTGACTAATGTTAGCGTAGTGTATTACGGGAGATCGTAGTACTCAAGAAGTGATTTATTTATTGCTTTGCAATAATAATTTTAAAATATATTATGGATTAATTATAAACCTTAGGTTTTTATATATATTAAAAAAAATATTTTTAAAAAATCTTATGCTAAATAACAAGTTTTTAAAATTAGTTTTATTTAACCTGTAAATGCGTTACTGGCGGATATCGTATTAAAAGCCGCCAAATTACAAAGCGTACTAACATCGATTTGCGCCATAAGGTAGCGTATCATTAAACTTTCCGTTAAGCTTATTAAGTATTTTGATTTTTATACATTCTTGATAAAATTCTGTACATAATATTTAGTCCATTGAAATGTTACATTTTTTGGGCTTACCTTGCGTTTGTCAGAGGACGCAATTTTATTTTTTAGATATGAAGAGGGGGTTAGTCATTTAAATCCAAAGGACAATGCCCCGTTACGTGCTCCGGTATGTGCTTGACGTGTTCAGACAATTCATATATTTAAGTATCGTTTATTAATTGAAATTAAATTTTTAATAACATTCTAAAAGTGATCAAATCCGCAGTTTATTATTTAATGTTAAAAAATATTTTATTTGTATTCCGCGTTTCTTATGTCAAAATAGATTAACTATAAATAGCAAGTCGTCATAGCAACCATACAAACAAATGCTTTTTTAAATTAAACTATAAAACACGGCTTTGATCACTTTTAGACTATTATTAAAAATCTAGTTTTAATTAATAAAGAAAACTTTAATATGTTAATTTTCTGGTCGTGTTGGGGTTTATAATTTAATTAAAAAAAAGCGTTTATTTCTATAGTTGCGTTTCCGACTTGGTATTTTTTAATATGTTTTGACAGCACAAACCCGGAATACAAATAAAATATCTTTTTTAATTAAAGTATAAACTACGGATTTAATCAGTTTTAGAATATTATTAAAAATATATTTTCAATTAATAAAGGATACTTAAATATATGAATTGTCTGAACACGTCAAAGCACGTACCGGAGCACGGCTTCATAGAAAATGGGCATTGTCCTTTGTGGGTTTGTAGTCCTTGTGCAACGGCCGCTATCTTCTCCGCGGAAAAAGGGGTTCAAATGGTTTTTATGGTTTATCTGCCAAACTATAAGTCTCACAAAAAAAATTACGTAATATTTTTTGTTGCAAATAAAATTATCTACAACTTTTGTTCGGTAACTTTTAGTCGTAGAATCATAAATAAAAAAGAAAATCACGCGCGTAAAAAAAACGCACCTCCAGACTCCACCTCGTAGGTAGAGTGTCAAATCAAGAATTATTTGTATTAACAATATTTTACTATCAATAATTCATCATAAAAAAATAACAAGGTGATTAAAAATTATGGCAAAATATACGAGTATTCATGTAGTTACAAATACTTTAAGAATAGTATTCGTTTCGCAGCGCTGTAAAACCTTAAACAATAAATAAATTTAAAAATGTTTCTGATAAAAATTGTTCCTTAAAATATTATCTATAAAAATGGTCTAATATTATATTTTTTTTAAATGATTAGAAAAAAAGTTTTATCGACAAATAGATTTTTTCTCTTAAATTTTTATGGTTTTTCACTTATAACTTTTTTATTTATGATTCTACAACTAAAAGTTACTGAACATAAGTTGTAGATAATTTTATTTGCAATAAAAATGTTCAATGTTTTTTTTTTTTGTGAGACTTATAGTTTGGCAGATAAACCATAAAAACCATTTGAACCTCTTTTTCCAAGATGGCGGCCGTTGCATAAGGACTACAAACCCACAAACTTGGATTTAACATTAGACTAGCCCCCCTTCATATCTAAAAAATAAAATTGCGTCCTCTGACAAACGCAACCCCAAATGTAACTTTTTAATGGACTAATTG
This sequence comes from Melitaea athalia, assembly GCA_905220545.2. NCBI lineage: Eukaryota > Metazoa > Arthropoda > Insecta > Lepidoptera > Nymphalidae > Melitaea > Melitaea athalia. The sequence goes on from HG992179.1 coordinate 6,159,448, forward strand.
TTTTTATTGGAAATAACATAATTAAAACAAAACTAGTATATAATAATAATAAATGGCGATCGTTACTCATAGTATGCGCCAACACGCATTGGAGCAGCGTGGTGGATTAATTCTTCTCCTACATGGGAAAAGAGATCTATGCCCAACAGTGGGATATTACAGGCTGAATCGTATCGTATCGTAGTATAATAATAAACTGTTAATTAAAATTTCAGGTATGTACTTATTAGCTAGCGATAAGTGATTTATTTATTTACGATTATTGTTAATACAAAAACTTCTAAATAAATAACATTATTTAAAAAGTATGTTGTAATCATTAGGTACTTTCAAACCTCATTATCTCTTACATTCTTCTCATCATCAGTGCATACCACAGTTGACAACTGACTTTTTAATACTTCTCGCTGCTTTAGTTTTTCCTTTTGACGTGGTATACTCCAATCCCTCGTCACACAAACGTCTTCTCTTTCTAACTATCCACTCATCTTCAAGTTTAAGACGTTTGAGACCCACATCAGTTTTTTTTTTAGATTTACGTTTATTATTTGCTGTGTGGCTACGGTAGTAAGAATCTAGCCACCCCTCTCTTCCCGTGGGTGTCTTAAGAGGCGACTAAGGGATAAGACAGTTCCACTACCACTTTGGAACTTATAAAGCCGACCGATGGCGGGATAACCATCCAACTGCTGGCTTCAAATACACAGACCGAAGACGGGCAGCAGCGTCTTCGGTGCGACTAAGCCAGCCCTGCGGTCACCAACCCACCTGCCCAGCGTAGTGACTATGGGCAATACTACGATGGGATCGCGCCATAAATTTCGGCCCTCAGTTCCCGGCAGTCCCACTATTCCCGGCTACGGCAGCGGTCGCGGTAACGGTGGGGCAGAGGGTGCTTGGAATCACCGGGGTACGGGAGGCTGCCACTGAAGACTACACCTGGCTACGTACAATGGACACACGCTACGGCTTGACCATCACCTACCTCACCGAGCTCGAAGTGGAATTAAGTCATATTAAGTGGAGCATACTGGGGTTGTCCGAAGTTCGAAGAGAGGGCGAGGACACGATGATCCTGGACTCCGGGCACTTATTCTACTTCCGTGAAGGTGATGGGCTTTCCCAGGGTGGCGTCGGTTTTCTGGTCCACAAGACTCTCACTAGCAACGTTGTGGAAGTCAGCAGTGTGTCGGCCCGGGTAGCGTACCTTGTACTTAAACTCACCGACAGGTACTCCCTGAAAGTGATACAGGTATATGCGCCGACCTCGGCACACTCTGATGATGAAGTCGAAGCCTTATATGAAGACATCGCAAAAGCTATTATACTTGACACCACTTCGACCTTCTACAGAGTTGTTATGGGAGACTTCAACGCTGAAGTGGGAGTACAAGACCGCGACGAATTGGGAATCGGACCACACGGATTGGGGCACAGGAATCGCTGGGGGCAGATGCTTGTCAACTTCCCCAAAGCGGAGGGGCTTTTCTTGATGAATTCATTTTTCGAGAAGAAGCCCCCAAAGGCGTTGGAAATGGCAAAGCCCCGATACTGTGACGAGGAACGAGATAGATTTCAACATAGCGGATAAAAGGCAAATATTCAGAGATGTCTCAGTAGTTAATAGGTTTAATACAAGCAGCGACCACTGACTATTACGGGGCACTCTGAATATATGCCTCCGAAAAGAACGGGCCCGCTTGATGAAGTCTACTCTCTGACCTACGCTGCCCCAAATACTATGTGGCTCCGAGCAGTTCCAGCTGGAACTCCAAAACCGATTCGATTCGCTGGAAACCACTAGCGACGTCATGAACGAGATGACCGACAACGTGGTAAAGACGGTGTGTACACTGGGTCACAGATACTTTCCACCGACGAAGTCAGCGAAGCAGTCCAAACTTTCTCCCGAAGCCTTGGATGCGGCGAAGGCGCAAGTTGCCCGCTGCTCAATCAGCTTCGCCGGAACAGAAGGCTCTCTCCAAAAGGATACGGAAACTTGTACGCCGAGACCTCCGCTGCTCAAATACGAGAGAGATCACTACTCTTCTTGAGCAGAATAGGGGGTCCAAAGTTTTCCAATGACCATTGGGGAGAAGCCTTCTTGCGAAGCTCAAAACAGCGGATGGCAGAACCGTTAGCTCTCGCCCTGAGATTCGAGAAGAGGTCGAGAGGTTTAATGGAAAGCTGTACTCGTCGAGCGCACGCAAGCCTGAGACTTGGGACACCGAAGATCCACGTGCACCATGGTCGCGCCATTATTCGGAGTGTATCCCGGACTTCGAAGTAGACGAGATTAGTGCGGCGCACGGGCAGGTTAAAAACGGGAGGTCCCCGGGGGATGACGGAGTTACGACTGAGCTATTTAAAGCCGCAGGCGACCTGCCCTAAAAGCTTTGGCGAGACTCTTTAACGCCGACATCTACCGAGGTACCACGCCGGAGGCGTGGTCCAGGAGTGTGGTGGTACTGTTCTTTAAGAGAGGCGACAAGTCTCTGTTAAAGAATTACAGACCGATCTCACTTCTGAGCCACGTCTATAAGCTGTTTTCGAGGGTCGTTACGAATCGTCTCGCCAGAAGACTCGACGAATTCCGACCACCGGAGCAGGCTGGGTTTCGAAATGGCTACAGCGCCTTAGACCACATCCATACTGTTCGGCAGATTATACAAAAGACAGAAGAATATAATCACCCGCTGTGTATGGCATTTGTGGACTACGAGAAAGCCTTTGACTCTGTTGAAACCTGGGCTGTCCTGGACTCTCTGCAGAGATGCCATATCGACTGGCGATATATCGAGGTACTGAGATGTATGTACGACGCGGCGACGATGACCGTTCATATCCAAGACCAGAGAACAAGACCCATTTTCCTCCGGCGTGGGGTAAGACAGGGAGATGTAATATCTCCGAAACTGTTTACCACTGCGCTGAAAGATGTCTTTAAGACCTTGGATTGGGGGCAATGAGGCATCAACGTCAACGGCGAATACATCTCTCACCTTCGTTTTGCCGACGATATCGTCATCTTTGCGGAGACGTTGGACGAGCTAGGCCAGATGCTGTCCGGCCTAAACGAGTCCTCCCGACGAGTTGGTCTCGGTATGAACTTGGACAAAACTAAAGTTATGTTTAACAACCAAGTCATACCGAGACCGATATCGGTCGATGGTACCCTTCTCGAAGTTGTTCAGGATTATGTTTACCTAGGCCATACAATCCAACTAGGCCGCAACAACTTCGAGAAGGAGGCCGATAGGAGGATCCGGTTGGGCTGGGCGGCATTTGGCAGGCTTCGCCGAGTCTTCACTTCGAAGATTCCGCAATCCTTGAAAACAAAAGTCTTCGAACAATGCGTCCTGCCTGTGTTAACATACGGAGCCGAGACGTGGACACTGACGAAGAGACTGGTCCACAAGTTTAAAGTCACTCAACGTGCAATGGAACGGACTATGCTTGGGGTTTCTCTCAAAGATAGAAATAGAAATGAGGCTATCCGCGAGAGAACGAAAGTAACCAACATAGCCCACAGAATTAGCAAGTTGAAGTGGCAGTAGGCTGGTCACTTGTGTCACAGGACCGATGGCCGCTGGAGCAGACGTGTCCTGGAGTGGAGACCGCGTCTTGGCAAACGCAGTGTGGGACGTCCGGTCCGTTGGACCGACGATCTACGTAAGATTGCCGGCGTAGGCTAGTGGACTGCGATAGGCTGATGTGATGATGATGATGATGATTTTTTGGGTTCGATACTGCAGTATAGTCACTATCATTGAACGTTGCAGACGACGAGATTGAATTACTGGGAGAAGACGTTCCTAAGAGCACGTACCGATTTAAGGTGTGAGTGTTCTATTTTCGGTATCTTGGAAAGAAGTCGGCACTAAATTATCGTTTAAACTTTGTGAAGATTCCGAAAAATCACAATAGCGTGAAGGTACGGGGGTATTATCTATGCTGACAGAAGAATCATTTTATTTTTGATAGACCGTACGTTAATAATTTATAAGCGTTTTTATTTTACTTTTTGACGCCTTTATTTTTGAGACTTTGTTATGATATGTAGTATGTCTGATATGTGATTTTTCAGGTTAATAATTTTCTAAGCATCTTTATATAATTTTTTTTAACACCTAAACGGCTAAACGAATTTCAATTTGTTAATTTTTATCGACGTGTCACGTGGGCAGAGCCACGGTTGAAAACTAGTATAGTAGTGCTTACATACACAAGTTAATATTATAGTTAATGACACAGTATATTAGCCTCTCAACTGGTCGTTCTTAAAATTGTTAATTTCTTCAATTACTTTTATGTTCCGATTTCGGTGTATTTGATTTGTCCGACAGTTTGATTATTATGACTATGGTTTATTATTGTACCTACTTGATTTGTAAATAATAAGACTTAAAAATACCTACTAACGAAACAATTGTTTTATTTTGTGTTCATACTGTTCAGAAGAAACACGCTCACATAAATAAAATGCTCCCACATAAACCTAAATTAATATCATATCCTTAATATTTTTAGTTAGCCTAGCGGACTTAGCTAATTATAATTTAAAATTTAATTAATATATGTAATATAGGGATAACTTGTTTTTAATGTCTCTTATGTGCTCCAAGTTATATACAGGGTGGGGATTATAATACAACAATAAATTGGACATCACATATGTAATGACATTCCAAGCCCACATACAAAAAATCAATAAAATACATCCAGTAGTTTAGTCACAAATTATGATTTTTCATTTTTTTAAATTTCTCCGTGATGTATTATACTACAGACCTGACCTACCCTAAAACCGGCGGTTAAAGACTCAAGGACAGCTATTTTTATTTTTAAAATCATTGAAATGATAGAAATGGATATGGGATCGACTGCCACAAAAAAGGCAAAATTTTTACTCATTGCCATTTAGTGACAGTTACCAAACCCTACCAAATAATATTATAATAACTAATGTTTAAAAAAAATAACTTATTCAGTATCGGCTACTGATCAGTTCTGCATATTTAAAAAAAAATTGATGGTTTGAGAAAATTTAAATCAAATAGTTTTTTATTCAATTTAATTTTAAATGCGTAACAATTTATTTATTTACTTTTCTAACTTACTATTTTTTATTCAATCAAAATAATGACGTTTTGTAGGTACAAGCACAAAGCACTTCTGCGCGACTTCGCAGCGCAGACCTAAGGTCACGCGCGATGACGCGTGTAACAGGTCAGTGATCCTATAGTTACAAAAATGATGTTATAAAATTTTATTCAATTAAACTGAATTAGTTTGTATGAAAAAATCTTTTTTTTTTTTTGATTTTGATGTTAGGACTTATCTGATGGTTTTGAAATACTTCTATAAAGTAGTACTAACGGTGTTATCAATTATCGTTGTATTGTCATCCCCACTCTGTATAAGTATTTTATTTGAATCGACTTTATAAAAAGAGATGATTCTCTATTCATACATACATACATATCGTCACTCCTGTCTCCCATTGGGGTAGACAGAGACCACGTCACGCAATGAATTTATTGGGATCTATTATATAGGTCCCAATACCTATGTATGTATCGATATAACATAAGGTTAGGAGGAAGTAACAAACTTAACAGTTTATGGCGTACATACAAAAATAATATACGGTACCGATATAATCTCAATTATAGTAAGGAGTCATTTAGTTAGTAGAATGCATGGAATTAATATAGTACAATATACGGTATCAATATATCCATACATTTAGATGGATGTAGGAAAAACGTAAGGTTAGGAGGAAGCAACAAACTTAACAGTTTATGGCGTACATACAAAAATAATATACGGTACCGATATAATCTCAAATATAGTAAGAAGTCATTTAATTAGTAGAATGCACGGAATTTATATAGTACAATATACGGTATCAATATATCCATACATTTAGATGGATGTAGGAAAAACGATTAAATGCATGGAACAAATACAAAAATATACAATGTGTCACATGATTTCCATGGAGAACGGACGCAAAAAACCAGCGAGAATTATTTCAAATTGAATATCTAATTTTCGTACCTAAACAAAATTTCTCGTTGACAATAGAATTCACATGACAGCAATGTAACTATATTCGCACGAATAACAATTAAAAAGTCATTGGAAATGGTAGACGCCATAGGGTTCGACTTTGAAAAGACGCAACAAGTCTTCGGCGATTTAAATATATATATATATATATACCATAAATATACCTCCTATTTATTAGCGAAATCATCTCTACTACATCAGCACTAGTTAGTACCCGTAAAAGCAATTTTCTTAATCCTCATTAATACCACTCACTCACATTTCGTGAAAATTTATACACAAACACACCTTTTCTTAAAACCAGTTAAAAAGTCATACTTTGAGTTTATTGCGCTACCATTGAAACGGGACGTGGGAGATGTGCGCATACATTTTATTTGTTGTGTGTAACTTGACCGATCGGGGCGTAGGTATATCCTCAGAAATGTTGAGACTGCGACGCCTTCCGGGCACGGTTCACACAGACATAATCTTTTATTTTTTATTTCCTTGTTGAAACTTGCATATGTGCAAGGTTGCAATGCGCATGTGTAATTTATTATTACTACTTCGCTAACATATACACATTAACAGTATAGTTTGTTGCATTACTATTTAAAATTACAAAATTTAATTCAGTTTTCTCAGACAATACCAGTCATAAACGCATATATTTTTCACTATTCTACAACATGTAAAGCATTACCGACCTGATTCCAAAATACGTTGTAGTCAAAAACTTAATAATTTATCACGAGAAGCAACGCAACAAAAAAGTACAGACTTACGATATCTAAAATTAAATTAGGTACTGTAATTTATTCCCCGGTATAATTTTATAAGGCCTACCTAAGCAATATAGCTATACGCTTTTAAAATAATAATATCTACATTAACGATAATTTGGTAAACCAATAACGTAAAATAACATTTAAATACAATTACTGTTAACTTATCACTTCTTATACAGTCTGATGAATGCTTTTAAGTTACCACAGCTTTGTAACAGACAGATACAAATTACTTCTATATATCTATGAATAGAATAAGATTTTATTAATTTTGTTTGAGAATTTAAAAACTATCATTAGTCACGATTATTTATTACTTAAGTACATGTAGTTTGTTATGAAAATGTAATTAAAATGAGGTCTCTACATCATTGGGTCTCTACCTCTTATTTTACAACATTAGTGGATAAGTTGTAATTTAAATTGTTTGTATTTTATTCACTTAGTAGGTAAATGTTGCAGTACGATCGACAGAAAAAATCTGTAAATCTGTATTATGTCTTAACATACTAATAGGTAGTGAATTATCTCTTTCAATACCTACTTGTTTAAAGTAACTTAAAGAGAAAGTCTAATCTTAAATGTTAATACAAGATGCTCTTGATCCGAGTAGCGAAAGAAAAAAAAGAAACCTATTCTGGACCAGTAAAATATTGACCACCGTGAAAGTATTTCGACCTCAACTCTCCAGCGAGAGACAAATTGAAACATCAAGGTTACAATCATCTGCGCACGCGCACAACGACATAGATCCGTCTGTTAGGTCACTAATATTTTTACGACACCCACATCTTATGATGATAAAGAAATTTCCTGCTTGGAACTTTAATGATATTTTTCCGCCTCACTATTTTAGGCACTTTATAATGTATCTTTATTTCCTTTCTGATCAATCAAATTATAATTAAAAAAGTAAATAAAACAAATTACTTTCAATGTACATAATTCCTTACAAACAATTAATAAGAATGTAATCAGGTCTCATTTTTTTTTTTATATTTTTATTGTCATCGATAAAATATAGTACCTGGGTGACCGAGCCTAGCTCGGTATTTTTATTTTTATTTTAGTACTAGTCTGCGCGCGACTTCGTCGGCGTGGACTCCACTCCTGTTGGTCTTAGCGTGATGATATATAGCCTATAGCCTTCCTCGATAAATGGGCTATCTAACACTGAAATAATTTTTCAAATCGGACCAGTAGATCCTGAGATTAGCGCGTTCAAACAAACAAACAAACAAACTCTTCAGCTTTATTATATTAGTATAGATTTTGTTTTTTTTTTCTCGGTATTTTTATTTTTTATTTTTATTTAAATAAAAAATCACGAGCGAAATTTAAAAAAGAAAATAGAAGTGATCTCGACTGAGATTTGAACCATGGTTTTCTCGGTTAATCTCGACCGTCCGATTTCCCACCTGAGCCATTATACATTTAATGAAAATAGCGAAATTATCCTTTCTATTCTAACGATATTTTAGCCATTTTTTTATTGCCTAAAAACAGGGATAAAATGACATTTTCTAAAAATGAATTCTAGCTAGATCAATTTTTCGCCCCCGAAATCCCCTGTATACTAAATTTCACGAAAATCGTTGGAGCCGATTCCGAGATTCAGAATATATATATATATATATATATATATATATATATACATATATATATATACAAGAATTGCTCGTTTAATAGTATAAGATAAATAAGATTTTGTAAATGACAATAATTAGAATAATTATAAAAAAGTGACAACAATAATATAAATGCGAAATTTGTTTACAGACAACAACGAAACTCATATCGTAAAAATATGTCTATAACATGAATTAATGAAAATGGTATACCTATAACGAGCAAATAAGCGAAGTGATTATTATCGTAGAATTAACGACCAGGCCGTATGAAAATAACTACTGCCATTACTCTAAATAGTAAATTGATAGCCAACAATAACAATAATTTAAATAGTGGGTTTCACCTGAAATACTTATAATATGATAATAATATTTCATAGTATTTTTTTGTGTAGGTAGTTTTACGAAATATTTAATCATTTTTTTTAATGTTTTGCTAGCTTTCCGCCTGTGTATAACACGATTGTGGCATATGGCGCAGCATTCTACTAGTGAATAATTTTTATAAATCGGGTCAGTAGTTATTGAGTTTATCCATTAAATAACAATCTAAAAACCAACAAGAAATCAAATCTTTCCACTTCATAATACTAGTAAGTATAGACGATTCAAGAAAGGTGTACGAAACAGGCGAATTAGTATGACATGCATCGTTAGCGTTAGGTACTGAGTAGTACAAAAACTTAATATATAGTAAGAAAATTGATAAAATGCAAACAAAGCAGTGTTTAACAGCTAGTTTTGTTTGTGAAGCAAGTCATAATAACAAGCGCCATTAAATACCGTAACTATTACGCTATTACACCATATAATTTGTAGCCATTAAAATTACGCGATTATTTAAATTGCAGTAAACAAATGTACTTACAATTCCCATATATAGGATACCATTAATGCGTTTCCTACCTCTACATCATACTAAAATTGGTATTGAACTATATTTTTAATGACTCTACCTATTATACATACATATACAGACTCACTTAGATTATGTGATTATTGAAAAATAATGGAGATGTTTTAACATGTAAACCTTCAAGGTAGTTAACAATCTTCGTATTGCCAGGGTTCAACGTTTTATAAATAAATGTGATAGGCTGGAAATCTATGGTGTCTTTATCGCTGCTGCTATGATCAGGGTGCAGTCTTCGAAAACATGGATAATGACACATATAAAAATAAAACTATAATTTATATTTAATTTGCACTTTTAATATATTATACAAATATTAAAACAAACTATTAATTTAAGGCACTTATTTTTTGTCCCAAAAATATTTTAATTCCACTCTATGTATTTACGGTGTATATTGCTTAGAAGGATTCTAATGTATGTATTGTAAAAAACTCACTACAGTGATAAATAATATTATTACATTTTAAACATATTTATTTTACTAATAATATCTGAAAAGCCAAAGGGTTTATAATGAATATGAAACAATGCGACAAATGCGCTGGGTTTTTTGTATTGTCTATCTTTATGTTGACCTTGTTTATAAAAACATTCAATATATAAACCGCAATGTGTCTCATTGACATCTCATCTCATTATTTTCATTTTTTTTCAATACGTTTTGTAATTCACAATAAGAACAAATCACTATATGTATATAAATAACTAGCGACCCGCCCCGGCTTCGCACGGGTGAAATGCCGATACTAAATATACTACACACTTTGAATTTCAAGTCTCTTACTTCAAAAACATAGGACTTTCATGCAAACTTCCAACCCCCGTTTAACCCCCTTAGGTATGGAATTTCGTAAAACCCGTTCTTAGCGGATATCTACTCCCTATAAGGGACCTACCTGCCTAATTTCAAGTTTGTAGGTGTATTTTTCATTCGACTTTCATACAAACTATCATCCCCTGTTTTAACCCCAAGAGGGGGTTTATTTCTCAAAATACATTATTAGTACACCTCAACACTATCTATAGAGCATACATTTTGAATTTCAAGTCTCTTACTTCAAAAACATGGGACTTTCATACAAACTTCCAACCCCCGTTTAACCCCCTTAGGGGTGGAATTTCGTAAAATCCGTTCTTAGCTGACCTCTACTCGGCGAAAGGAATATTCCTACCAAAATTCAAGTCTCTACGTCTTATGGTTCCAGAGATATCGTGATGAGTCAATGGGTGGGTTACTCTTTTATATATATAGAAGATTATATTTTAACATTCACACACGGTCGTCTGTTCCTAAAGTAGGTATCTAAAGGCCTGTGGTTTTGTCACGATCGGTTAATATATGTACATATTTGTTTTAACAAATGTACATTCAAATCGTACATATGTATATAATTAAACATATATTCCGACTCAGGACCTAACCCCCGGAATATCAGAAGACGGCATAAAGAAGAGTCACTGCAAACTGCGTCAAACGCTAGTCAAACTAATTACTTTGAACCAGTGTTGCCAACCGTACGATTTAAATCGTATTTATACGATCTTTTTGGCTCTTGTACGATGTACGATCGAGTAATCGAAATCGTACGCAAAATATACGATCTTTTCAAATCTTACACCCATCATCATTCAAAGGAAAAATAGATGAGAATTCAAATTAATTCGATCTAGTAATCGATTGAAATTATCACTTTTGCAATTATTCATGTAGGATTTGACAATTTCAATTACTAGCCACGAAGTATATAGATACATTACTATAACCACCAAGTATAGATTATACTTCGTGACTATAGCAATGGGTTGCTGGAAGCAACTGAAAGTACTTAACTGTCAAATTGTACATACATAATCAGAAAAGTTACGATTTCAATATAAACTAAAATCGAGAATTGTTCAAATTGTTGGCATTATAATTATTATATTAGAGAGGACAATATATACAAATTCGAGATTTTAAATAGTCCAGTCAAATTACGAAATAATAAAACATAAAATACCGCAGTTTGGGGATTATGACGATGGTGTATTCTGAGCATAAATTTCAATTTGAGGGGTTCTCCGAAGGTCAGCTCAAGGTCATTTCGATGAAAACGCGTTTAATTCGAGATCTCGAGGACGTTAGTGTTAGGCAAAAAATTTTAGAGATCTTTTCTTTTTTAAATTAAATTTACTAATTTTTTTATCTGAATTTTTTTTATCATCAATACTTTTCAATTTATTACTTCTGAAAGGCAAAAATTTTACATTTTTTTCTCCCCATTTTTCATTTTTTGCCATTATCTCCCCAACCGTTCAATTTTATGAAATTTTACCTATTATCAAAGTTACCTATTGAAAAAGTTTCAAATAAAAAACTTAATAAATTTAATTTAGATCATATCATAATCCCCAAACAGCGGTATTTTATATATATTTTTTTTAACCCATTTTCAGCCGTAATTTGACTAGACTAATCTATATCTACGAAAATGACATCTAATCACGGTTTCGTCTGAGTTTTAGAATATACTTACATAAGTAACTTTTCTCATAACTAAAAATATAATAATTTATAATTATGTTTGCTAGCAAACGAAAAAAACCGACTTTAATTGCGTCGGCAAGTAATAAATAATTAATAAATTATCAAACGCACTAGTCGTCACTACGATTTTCGAGGGTTTCCTACGATTTCACTGGGATCCCATCATAAGATCCTGGTTTTCTTATCATGGTACCTAAGTTGGGATATTCCCTTTCCAACAAAAAAAGAATCATCAAAATCGGTTCATAAATGACGAAGTTATCCCCGAACATACATATAAAAAATAAAATAAAAAAAAAACTTAAGTACGGTCGAATTAAGTAACCTCCTTTTTTGAAGTCGGTTAAATTTTTTTAATGTTAAATGTTGATTCGTGTTCCTTTAATGATAAATATTGATTCAAAATTATAATAGCATTCCGTTTTAAAATTATTTACGTTGTTTTTTTTGAAATTTCATTACGTACGATTTTTTTCCTTGAAATATAGGCAAAATACGATCTTTTCTATGATATGGTACGATCTTCTGAAAAACAAAGTTGGCAACACTGCTTTGAACAAAGAAAATAATACGAAAAGTTGCCTTCCTTCTGCGTTAACATACTTATATAGTTATTTCACTAAAAATGGTAAAACAGGTGGCTACTGCCATTTATTGTCGTACTGTAAATATAAAAATAATATTATAGCTGACATTTCTTGGCTACTTGTTATAAATCCAAACGGAATGCGTCAGATAACAACCACAGGATGAAGTCACTGTCCAAAGTTACGAAACCGCAACCTATTTCCCATTGGTGCAAACATTACATATGTTTTTTAGAATTTGTGGTCACAATAACTAAGAATGATATGCTTCTACTTGTACGTACTTCCTGAAAAATATTTGTAAAGTACGTCTTCCTTAATTTTAAACAATTTATACCTACAGTTTTTGAAGTTACATATACTTCTTTTGGCGAGTTAGAGAATGATGAGAGTAAATTTTTACGATGCGCGCGCATACGGTCTCGAAAAAAACCGACACCCTGAAGATAGCTAGTCAACGAAGTTGAAGTTAGGAACGTGAAATTAGCTAGATAATGATGTATAACTTCTTACGTGCGTACATAAGTATACACTAGGGTTGCCAACCGTCCTGTTTTCCCAGGACATGTCCTAGTTTTGGTAGTGCCCTGGGACGTCCTGAATAGTTTTTAAGCAGCGTTCTGGGTTTTTAAATTTTAAAATTCGCGCGCCTCTTCTCAAATTTTTACGCTACGAGCAGCCACACGGGCCACGGCTCGCAAGTAGATAAGTAAATGAAATGGATTGAAAAATGTAGTAAAAATTAATAAGTTTATAATATTAGAAATTTAGAATGATACTATAACCAACCTAAGTTTAAGAAATTTGTTACAAACTAAGGTGTTTGTTTTATATTTTAATAACAGTTAGGTATATTATTTAATACGAGTTGAAAACTAGTTAGGTAGGTACTAGTTTTCAACTCGTATTTCATTTAAATACTTTTATTAAAAAATGCGATTATTTTAATTAAATGCGTCCTGTTTTTAAACTGAATTGTCCTGGTTTTTCCAACATCAAATCCTGGTTTTTTAAATTTGAGGTTGGCAACCCTAGTATACACACACTTTTTTTGAAAGTAACAAAATAAACGCGCTCTACTAATTAGGTGTGTGACAAAATTTTCTTAGTGGGATGCCCCGTTTTGACAACGGGGGTGATTTTTTGTCACTTGTGATGCTCCTGGTGTTACAAGACTTTATAATCTACGGTAAATCACTTACATAGAGCGTACGCTATGTAACGTAACGTAACGTAAACGCGTATGTTTGTCAATATCCTTGTTCTTGTAGGAGTAAGTATAAAATAGTAGCGTAGCGTAGTTCAAGATTATTTAGAGAACTTCGAATTATTTCAATACATTAAAATACTTATGCTCATACTATTTTGTATAAACGGTAATATCATATAATAGTTAGTTTGTTATTAAACATGCTTAATATTTAGCGATATCCTCTGACCGAAAGATCTCAGATTAACAAACGAAGGCCAGTCTGTTCGACCTTTGTAGACCCTCGTTTTAAACGTAACGTTGATAGCCATTTCTACGTAAAAGACTATACACATCGACACAATCCCTCAATAATCTCAAAAACCAATTAAAATAATAATACAGTCTTGTTTATGTACTGGAATTTCATCTTTGCATTGCGTATAAACTGTAACGGTAGTTTACCGATAATTTACAGTGCTATTAACTTAAATCGATTCGTAAAATTTGAATTCTTACGCTGTTTGTTATAGGATAATAAATTTTATTTGTGTCTTACCGCACCATTAACAATAACATTTAATTCGTCACGGTGTAGAGTTCTTTAATGTGTTACCTTTTGCTGTAGTAAATATTAATAAGGGCTTTATTATCATTTAAGAAAAAAGCTGTTAATATAACATACAATTCGTTCATTAATAGATTACCTAATTTGTCACGAGTATAAATCGGTAATGAGTACCAAAGGTCGTATCGCAAATATTTCACCTTAACGTAACATGACGTCAACCCGTTCATCTATTCATAATTTAGTACAAGTGATTTTCTTCGTAGAAGTCGATCTTTAGTATGAAAAATTAAAAGCTAATAGGACATTTATCTACACTTGATTGTATTTTACGCCACTAAATATCAATAAAATCTTTATTGATGGTATTCGCATAGGTTATCTGTATGTAGATATTTTAAAATCATAAATTATTTTTGATAGAATGTCGTTATTCAGGAACAAATAAATGATTTGTATTTTATCGTTCAGAGGGATGTGGTTTTGTTGTAGGTATTTTAGGCAATATTGATAAAAACATGCCACTTAATATTTACACAGTAACATGTAACATCTGTTATTTATTTTAAAGCAGTTGTGACTAATCTTATCGTTGAAATTAAATTTGAATTTTCATTGAATCCGAAAGTTATTACTGTACTTAGCAAGTTTTAATAAAAACTAAATAAAAAGAATAGATAATCGACTCTCCAAGATATCAAAAGCAATTGTATACGAATTTGGGGCAGATAAAGATTTATCTCTAAAAGCTTTTGAATTAAATATTCAAATATTTAAATTTAGATATATACACATTTTAGTAACTGTTTTTAGCATTAATCAATAGTTTAAATTAATTATATCCTATTAACTTGTAAAGCGCATTTCTTACATAATCTTTTGGAAAGTAAACTATTTCAGTGCTCTGTTGCAATTGCTTCCCGTTAGATAGTGTGTAGGAGGACCAGGTACCGACCGGCTGTACTCCTAGAACTACGTATTTCATTTGATTTGCTTTGATTTATATACTTTTAAATGTTTTTTTTATATATAATTATACAACTAGGTCGGCAAACAAGCGTACGCCTCAACTGATGGTAAGCGATTACGGTATAGTAAGTTCAACTCATCTTTGCGCGCGGCGCTATGTGTAGGTAAACCTTGTATTTATACAGTGACTTTGTTGCGTGACAAGGGGTACAGTGAAGTGAAAAATATAAATAAAGTTATTAAAAAAAATTTTAAATAAAAAATTATATCTCGGTGACGAATAGTATACATACATACATAAACTCACGCCTGTATCCCGGAGGCGAAAACGTTTCATCAACATTCATTAGTCGTTGCATACACGCACGCCGGGTTTGGGTACTTTTTATCTTGTCCTTCTTTAATACTTGGAATAGTAACTATATGGATTTAAAAAAATAATAATAATTTGTTAATACATGTTTATTGAACATATTAATCTGTATCGCTACTAGACGAATAAAATGATGAATTTTCGGATTGGCTGCTTTCACCAAGTTTAATTATTATTTCAGATTCCGTATCAAAAATTCTTCTTCTTTTTTTACGTGTTATCAAGTATTACGCCACATCTCTTCATTAATTTGACTTAAACGATCATTTATTAATTTCATTATTCCAGTCACACTTTGTTCGATATTATGCGGAGCAATATAATTTTTTAAAATTCCCCATACTCCCATACATTTTCTATCGGGTTTAGTTCAGGATAATACGGCGGTAGTCGAAGAACTTTTATGTCATATGTCATCAATCTTATGACAAATATGGTCTTTTTTTATCAAGTCATACAGTTTAATTTTTTTTTATATGTGCGTTATAAGTAAATTTTTTTCTGTCAACCATGTCTATGCATTTCTGTTTTGTCGTCTTTATACGGAGATTTAAATTTGGAGTCAGTTTTTTGTCCTTCAGCCAATATATTTGTTATTATTCTCTCTGATACCCCACTGCCATTGCTGTTCTCTTTCGCACACTGTTTAAATATTCATTCAATTTTGATATTAATTTGGACCTGCACTGCAAATTGGATCACTTATACTTAGGGCATCGAGCCCGGGTTTACCCGGACCGAAAATACCCGGGTTTTCCCGGGTTTTGAGGATTACAAAAAACCCGGGTTTGATTTTTAAAACTCGGGTTTTTCGGGTTTTTTTATTATACTTTTGTTTTTGTTATTTATTAAGTTTAAGCCACCGAATGCAATAATAAGTAAATGGAATAAAAACACGCTTTGATAAATTATTATTTATTACGTAAAAACTAGCTTTGTTGCTACGTTCCTACCATTAAAACAAGCCATGCAAGTTAAATGGAACGCGCGCGTCCATCTCAGGACATGAATCGGTAAATTGTATGCAAAAGTGTTGATTGAAATGGTTGTGAATGAAACAGACGAAAGAGTATGGGTTGCACAATTGTACAAGCGGGATTTAGAAAGGGATTTGGATGTACGGATCAGGTCTTTTCTTTGCGGTGCATAGCCGAAAAATGTTTGGCTAAAAATAAGAAGGTCTATTGCGCGTTCGTAGATCTAGAAAAAGCCTATGATAGTTAGTCAGTTCAGCCTATTGCAGTCCACTGCTGGACATAGGCCTCCCCAAGTTCGCGGCAGACATCCCGGTTTTCCGCAATCCTCATCCAGCCTACATCGGCAATCTTACGTAGATCGTCGGTCCAGCGGTAATAGAGTAGTGAGGAATGAATTGTGGTCAGCACTGTCCGAGTACGGTGTGAGCAGTACCCTCATACGAGCACTGAAATCTCTTTATAAAAATTCTACTGCTTGTGTAAGGATAAACGGGGCGTACACTGAATGGTTTAATATCGAAAAAGGTGTTAGACAGGGATGTGTAGCGTCACCGTGGCTACTTATTCTATTAATGGACAATTGCTTGACAGATTTAAAAGAGAATGAAAGTGGGTTGAGAATGAATGAGTTACTCGTCAAATATCTTCTCTATGCTGATGACCAAGTATTAATTGCGTCTTCGGCCAAGGAGTTGCAGGAAATTATAGTAACTGCTGTGAGTGGAGCTATTGTTAAAAAGGGAATGAAGATGAATATCGTCATCTTTGCGGAGACGTTGGTTGAGCTAGGCCAAATGCTGACCGGCCTAAACGGGTCCTCTCGACGAGTCGGTCTCTGTATGAACTTGGACAAGACGAAAGTTATGTTTAACAACCAAGTCATACCGAGACCGGTATCGGTTGACGGTATCATTCTTGAGGTTGTTCAGGATTATGTCTACCTTGGCCACACCATTCAACTGGGCCGAAACAAGTTCGAGAAGGAAGCTGATAGGAGGATTCGGTTGGGCTGGGCGGCGTTTGGCAGGCTTCGTCGAGTCTTCACTTCGAAGATTCCGCAATCCTTGAAGACAAAAGTTTTCGAGCAATGCGTCCTGTCTGTGTTGACATACGGGGCCGAGACGTGGACACTGACGAAGGGATTGGTCCACAAGCTTAAAGTCGCTCAACGCGCAATGAAACGGGCTATGCTTGGGGTTTCTCTCAAAGATAGGACTAGAAATGAGAGTATCCGCGAGAGAACGAAAGTAACCGACATAGCCCACAGAATTAGCACGTTGAAGTGGCAGTGGGCTGGTCATCTGTGTCGCAGGACCCATGGCTGTTGGAGCAGACGTGTCCCGGGAGTTTAATGGAGACCGCGTCTTGGCAAATGCAGTATGGGACGTCCTCCGGCCCGTTGGACCGACGATCTACGTAAGATTGCCAGTATAGGCTGTATGAGGATTGCAGAAAACCGGGATGTCTGGCGCGAACTTGGGGAGGCCTATGTCCAGCAGTGGACTGCAAAACAGGCTGAACTGACTGACTGACTGAAGATGAATGTAAAGAAGACGAAAGTGATGGTGTTTGAAAGACATGAGACAGTGACAGACTGCAATGTCG
The DNA here is from genome assembly GCA_905220545.2 of Melitaea athalia. NCBI lineage: Eukaryota > Metazoa > Arthropoda > Insecta > Lepidoptera > Nymphalidae > Melitaea > Melitaea athalia. The sequence goes on from HG992179.1 coordinate 6,177,635, forward strand.
TGATTGGAGATGAACAAATTGAACAGGTGAATGAGTTTGTGTATCTGGGTTCAAAGTTTACAAGAGATGGAAAGTGTGAGAGTGATATTGAAAGAAGAATGAATGCAGGAATCATGATGAATGGAGCTTTGCACTCCTTTATGAGCAGTCGGAAGGTGTCTAATAAGGCTCGTTTGGCTGTGCATAGGGGGGTGTTGGTTCCGACACTCATGTATGTATGTATGTGAAATTTGGATATGGCAGAAGAAACATGAAAGTAGAATAAATGCAGTTGAGATGAGAGCGTTAAGAAATATGATAGGAGTTAAACTGAGTGACAGGATAAGAAACAGTGAGATAATGAAACGTTGTGGTCTGAAAGAATATGTAGTAACAAAAATTTAGAAAGTTATGCTGAGATGGTTTGGCCATGTCGAGAGAATGAATGAAGAACGATTGACGAAAAAAGTGTATAAGGCGAGACCTAGGCTGACGTTTCAAGACCTCAGAGACGTCTTCAAAAAAGGCCAGGTAATAAACCGAAGAGCATGTATGAAAGGAATAATAAAAATGGACGAAGCGAAACAAATATGTAAGGATCACAGCAAGTGGAAAGAAGTGGTCTCTGCCTACCCCTATGGGAAAGAGGTGTGATTGTATTAATGTATGTAAAACTGTTTTTGTAATTTGTAAAGTACTGTTTCATTTATTTAAATTATTCCTCATCCTTTATATTTTGCACTCATTGTAGGAAATCGATAAATAAACGCAGATTAGTGTATTTCAAAAAAAATACAATAAAAAGATCGAAATGCTCGAAAAAACCGGTCTACCCGGGTTTTGATTACTCTTAGACCCGAAAACCCGGGTTTTCAAAATTGAACCGAGTTTCGATGCCCTACTTATACTAGCTGCAATATAACTATGTTTTCCTTTTTTACAAATTTGAACACCTTGGCAATAGTTTCACGAGTCTAAAACAATAATAATACGTTCACTTTAAAAATAAAATAGTTTTTAAAGTAAGTTAGTAATGTAGGTATACATTATTTAATAATAGTAAATATTAATAATATCGAAATTAGCACATTGAAAATATTTACCTGACTCCTTAAAAAAAATTCCGTGAAGAACTAGACATTTTCTTTAACGACTGTACCGGTGAAAAAATGACCAATAAGAAGACGTGTTTTTTGAAATTTCGAATGACAGCGGTTGCGTCACTGCTACACAAATTAAGGCTAACCGCGCACTAGTGACTTTTGTCACCGTGCCAATAAATATTCTTTAAACAAAAGTCACTAGTGCGCGCAAAGTGTTATAATTACAAGCGCACGCACACATAGAGCCCCGCGCAAAGATGACTTGAACTAACTATAGAGTCGTACACTTTAGACGCCTGCAACACCAGAAGCATCGCAAACGCGTTGCCGACCCTAACTCCGACCCCCCCTTGGAGCTTTGGTCACCTTACTCACCACAGTTACACGACACTGCCTGAAAGCAGTATTATGTAGCTGTGATCTTCTGTAAGGTACTTCCCCAGTCGGGCTGCTCCAGATTTTGAGCAGGATATTTTCTGCTGTGCCCTACCTCAGTTAAATAACAGGCTATCTATAAAATAATAAAACCAGTCTATTTAAAAATAGTATAAATCTTAATGGCAAATTGCAATAATGTAATTGTACTATATCCCAATCGTCTATTTAAAGATTTTTTTACGCGTAATTCTAACCCTGATTTGGTCCTAATAGAAATAGAATTTAGACTTAAATTCCACATGAACTAGGTCAGAAACCGGACATAATCGACAAAAGAATTTCAAAACCATGTCCAAACTAAAAATATTTCTTTTAATACAAAGTTATGGTTATGACTTATGTTATGACACATGCAAACTGAACTTACAATATCAATTTTAACACTCGTATAAAAATATCAAGATCTCAAATGATTGACAAATAAAGAAAGAAAACAGAAAAATGCATATAGCTTTTAAAGAATTACTCATATATACATGGATAGTTAAAATCGATAGCACAAAGGCGTTATTTTAGCACGTAATTAAATACAACGACGTGTAGACACAGAGATAGCCGTAAACAGACAATGAATTAAAAACATTCTTAATAATAATAACAACAAGGTCGATTTTCTAACGTTATTCCAGCAGCCTAAGATAATATTCGATATAAACGCACTAACTACAGACACAAACATTTACATATTTGATCAACCGACTTGAGTCATCCGTCAATGCGTTTGTTCATGTTGAGCTAAAGCAATTTATTGAAGCGACTTACAAAATCGAACGTTATTACACTTGAATACGGCTATCCACATAAAGACGTGCCCGTTATGTTGGAAAAATACCATATCTCTTTGTGATTTATCTGAAAAGTAACAGCTACGTGTCGTTTGACTATAAAACTTATATCCATTGTTTAATTAAAATTGCATATAGTTTCAATTCAAAACATTATTATGTAATTACGGTTGTATTCTACAAAAATGGGCGTATGTGACTATTATCTGAGTTACTCTGTAATTTTAACACCAAGCAATGTGTAACAACCCTGCATTGGAATGAACGTGGGTCATTTATGCGTGCAGGAGTGAACTGCGATAAAAGGTCAAGACTCTTTGTATATCATAAAGGACATGATTGTCCTGTCCACAAACTATTCCCTTCCGAACAAAATATTGAGGATGTCAGAACTATCTCAACTATCATACACATCAATACTGGTTTTTATTACACCTAAGTATCGAGTCGTATTTTAACATTATGCTCTATGCTTTCCTTTAAAGGCTTGAATGAAGCCATTCTTATAAATAATATTATGAAGATTACATGTTACGGTCACGATACGTTCAAAACGTTGATAGCGGGCAAGGAGCCAGCATCGCATAAAAGGACGTTGTTTTGTTTTATTGAACTTTAAACTTTATTACATTTTTATCGTGTGTATAAATTTTTTATATAACATTACAAGTTATACCTTTAAGGCTTAATTATATTTACACATGTGGCATTCAGATGACGAAATAAAATGTATTGATATTAAGGTGTAAACGTGGTGTAAGCTTTTTTCAATGTCAAGTAGTCGCAAAATAAATAAGTACATTTAGTTTCAATCAAAATATTTAGTTCGATAACTACTATGGTTGTACCATAGGCAAACCTACAAATTGATAAATTTACGCGTACAGACCAAACATACAAACAAATAGGTACTTACAGCTGATATATAAAACAGCTCGATAAAAATGTGTGTGTGTGTATCATACGCACGTAAGAAGTTATACTTCATTGGCTAGCTAACTTCACGTTGCTAACTTCTTCTTCGTTCACTATCTAACTTCAAGGTGTCGGATTTTTTTCGTGACGGTGTGCGCGCGCACCGTAAAAATTTACCCTCATAATTTTTTCCCAACGCGCCAAAAGAAGTATAACTTCAATCATTAATTAGTCATTTCGACTCAGCCTGTAATATCCCACTGTTGGGCATAGGCCTCTTTCCCCATGTAGGAGAAGGATCGGAGCTTAATCCACCACGCTGCTCCAATGCGGGTTGGCGGATATATTCCCTACTATGAGTAACAATCGCTATCATAACAACCGGGACCGACGGCTTAACGTGCTCTTCGAGGCACGGTGGAGAGACCCACAAGGACTGCACAAACACCCAGACCACGACAAACATCTGAATGGCCAATACAAATGTTGTCGTGTGCCGTGTGCGGGGATCGAACCCGCAACCACCCGCGCAACAGCCAATCGCAATCCAGTGCTGTGACCGCTGCGCCAACGTGGCGTCACGGAATTAGTCATTTATTAACTACAAAACGTATATACGTACATAACGTACGTCACGTGTATTAGTCGAGAAGATGTCATAAAATCTAGTCTTAGACGTTACGTAATCTTCAACTACAAAATTGCAACTTCCGTTATTGATTCAATTACTATTAATTTAGCTCCTTAAACACTTCTTGCCGAGACCTTCAATATAACTTATATGTGTAATTGCAAAATTAAAATAGAAAATGTATCAAATCAAACTGTGATTTCTAAATTACATTAGCAACTAGCTATAAAACGGAAGTTTTGACTACTGTTTTCTTACTCGTATTTTATCTTCGTAATAATTCCGCTAATTCCCCATACGCAGAAACTCAGAAAACTTCCTCATCCTATACTTACGTGTACACTATCAAACAAACAGAAGTCGTCAATCGGTATTCGGGTTGTGACCGCTGCGCGATTGACTCACATTCTGCGTCACGAGAATCCTACATGACTCACTATGGCACGCATTTGACTTACATGTTTTTTTTTTTCCATAGATGTTACCTGAATCATCGTGAACCCTGAGACCATGGGGTCAACGGGACGAAGGGGACACAAATAGGCCCCGATGTCCCGTTTCGCTACCCATTCCAACACTGATCAACATCACGGTATGATGAAGAAATTGGATTCGTCCGGTGTCAGCGTCGCAAACTGTAACTATGTGTATCGTTAGTAATAGTGCGTTTTATGTAATGCCTCTGTGATATTTATGACGATTAAGTAATAAGTGTTATACGGTCGGATGACTCACTTGCTATCGTATGTTTTGATTAACAATCTCGTAATAAAGTAATCTCGCGGTTGACGCACGGAACGGGGAGTGTGACCTTAAACTTTCACACCTGCCGTGTTTAGAGAAATATATGAATAAGCTTTTGTAGATAAGTTGTACGTATGTAATTCATTTATCGACTTCTGGTGGTGTGGACATTAACAAATGGGTTCGTACGTCCGTTACTCATGGTTATTTTAACTAAGTATTAAATTGTTAATGTTATTCAAACAGAACACACACGTATTCTTTTATTATTTATCATCATACACACGAATTACGAATGAAAATTAATAATGATCTCTTGAAAATTTAATTTTGTTTAAAATACGGATCAATAAAAAGCATTCGAATTATTTATATTGTTTTGTATTGAAAATCAATAAATACATAAGACATTAAACTGTTTGAGAAATACAATAAATGTATAGTATTTTTGTATCGTCGTCCTATATTTTATAATGATATTAAAAATTACCGAAAGTGTTATCATAAGAAAAATAAGATGAATATAGATCTATTGTAGTCATAGTTAACACAGACGAACAAGTAATACTTGAGTCATCACTGCCAATACAGATATTACGTCCGTAGTGAAAGTACAAGGAAAGTAGGATATCGGACTTATTTTTATAAGCGCCGACCGTGGGTGTGATACACATCTCGTGGGCAGAATCTCAGCTCGAACGGAACCTCGTCGGGCTCACTAACGGGATTCGTACGAACTCTGACACACACACAAACTCGTTTACAATCATACTGCATCAAATCCACGACTCATGTCTTGTTTCGTGAATAAATACAATATGAAACAACAAAAAATGTATTTCGAAATAGTTTCGTTCCATTTTCCTTACTATGTAGTTTAAAATATGTAATATCCGATAAATTAATTTTAAAATCAAAAATATGTCGCCATGCTTAGTCGCCATGTTTCAATAAGTATTTAATACAAAAACTTATCTTAGACAGTCGATCTTGACCAGCCATCGGTGTCCTTAATTCGTTGCAATGATTCTGTTATTGAAAACAAATCATTTTCTAAAGCGTTTAAATTGCTTTTAAATTATTATGACTGTTTATTTTGATAGCAATTTTAAAGTTCCTATAAAGGATATGTATGTATATGGTTGAAGTATTTTAGAATTTGATCTTATTTTTAATTTAATTTGTATGTAGGTACCTAGTGTTAAGAAAATAAATTGTTTACATTCTGTTTCGTCATTCCATTACGACTGTATGATAATTTTTAAAAGAAACATAGTACATACCTACGCAAAACTGTTTACTTGGAAACTCTTTGAATAATCTTTTTTTTTTGTGAAAAACAAGTTTCAGGAACTTTTTTTCGTAAATTTCATACATAGGTAATTATGTCAAATTGTGTAATTTATTTAAAGTAGGTATATATAGTAGTTAATATTTGGTTAGTATTAAATGATTCAGCGTAAAAATAAATACGAATGCAACGAGCAATGTTATTAACATGTAAAGGCCAATCCACACAATAATGCTACTGACGGTTCTATCGTGGTTCTTTCTTAGAGTAAAAAAAAAAACAACATTCTACGAAACCAAGACTACTCATAGAACTAATCAAGATCGAACCGTAATTGATTTTATACTATTTTGCAACAATAGCCGTAAAGATAAGCTTGTATTACAATACAATTACGATAGACTCGAATGTAATTAGTTATCTAATATTTTACTGCTAGTGTAAGCTGTGTTTGTATAAAATAGGCTAAGACTGCATTGTACTTGATAATGTTATTTGTAAATATATCGGTAAGTTCGGTAACCCAATTCTTTATTTCATAAGTTAATATAGTAAATATTTTATAGCTATATTCGTTTTGTTTTTGTGCCTACTGTGACTAATGTAATTATTATTATGATCATGTTCGTAAATTATTGCGTAATGTAAACATTTAGAAGCTTTATTTGTTGTACATGAAAATTCAAATACGAGTATGCATTTATGTATGTATGTCTACCCACTCAATTTTGTTCATGATAGTAACTTATACAATAATTTTTTTACTGATGTAAAATGTGAAACAATGGGATGTAATATAATGGCAAATAAAACTGAATATTCACTATTTATCTTAATGGAAAAACCAAATAAACATTTTACATGTGTGAATATTTAGATCATATTATTTCTTATGTTAACTAATATTTTATAGTTGAGGAAAAACAGTGTAATATTATATAATAACAGCAATTACGTTTATTATGTAGGGGAGAGCGGGGCTGGAAGTGCCGGGGGTAAGTTGTGCCGACGCGAATATCTTAAAAACAGAAAGAGATAGATTTACGATCGTAGTGTGTCGCGTAATGCTTAACAGTCGGACACTCGCGGCTGCCATTTTAATTTTGTCAGCGACGCGGACCTAGTGGCAGTGCATGTGATGGTCCTCCAGGGCCACAAAAGTAAATATTTTCGTTTCGATACTTTTTGGTCGTAAACTAGCATTTTTGGTGCTTTCAAAATGAGAGTTTTAGTAAAATATTTGTTATTTATCCTAGTTTATTCTGAAGCATAATATTAATGCTTTGGGCAGAGTGATTTTTATATAAGAGACAAAATAGCACACTCTCAAAAACGGGGTAAAATGTGCCGTTCATGTGGGGCTGATTGTGCCGCGGCACAACCAACCCCTAAGCAGCCTATATTATTTCAATATTGTTTATGTTCTCCTGAATATCTTGATGAGTCAAACTATGTGGGCAGTAATGATGAGATTGAGACTACTCAATCCATACTAAAGCAATTATCTGGGCGAAGCGACTGCAGTGTTGACTATACAAGTGAACCATCAGGTAATCAACTGCAAAAGACACGTCAGTGGTCGCAGAAGCCTATCACTTGCTGCAGCTCCCTAAATCAGCTAATAACAACACAGGAGATAAAGATACAAGAATTTTCGCATCAGAGCTAATAAAACCACTATCTAAAGCACCTCTCCAATTCATTGGACATAATGAAGGGCGTAAAATAAAGACAGCTGTTCTTACGGACACTCCAGGGAAAAATGCTTTGGCCAAAGAACAGGCTACTAAAAAGAAGAAGAAAGAAAGTGACAAAGAAGGTAAAGGGAAAAGGTAAACAAACAAAAAAATTGACTAAGAGAGTTTTGCAAGACGACGATAGTTCTGATGATGAACAATAATGGTAACAATAATAATGGTACTGTTATATGTTGTGTGGCTACAGCAGTAAATAATATAGCCACCCCCTCTCTTCTCGTGATAACAAAGTTCCACTACCACATTGGAAATTATAAAGCCGACCGATGGCGGGATAACCATACAATTTAATGGCTTGGAAATACACAGGCCGAAGACGGGCAGCAGCTTCTTCGGTGCGACAAAGCCAGCTATGCGGTCACCAACCCGCCTGCCCAGCGTGGTGGCTATAGGCAACTTGGGGACACCTATGGGGAACTTGTGGAGGCCTATGTCCAGCAGTGGACTGCGATAGGCTGAAGTGATGAGTTTATTATTATACTATTAATGCAATATATTCGCATCGCGTTGCATCGCTTCAGCCTGTATTATCCCACTGCTGGGCATAGGCCTCTTTCCCCATGTAGGAGAAGGATCAGAGCTTAATCCACCACTCTGCTCCAATGCGGGTTGGTGGATATATTCCCTACTGTGAGTAACGATCGCTATCAGGTGTACATGAAAACAACCGGGACCGACGGCTTAACGTGCTCTCCGAGGCACGGTGGGGAGACCCACAAGGACTGCACAAACACACAGACCACGGCAAACATCTGAATCGCCGATACAAATGTTTGTCATGTGCTGGGATCGAACCCGAAACCGCCAGCACAACAGCTAAAAACCAGTGCTGTCACCGTTGCGCCAACGAGTCGTCAATAAAATATATTACAAACAACTAAATTATAAAAACTGTTTTTAATTTACAGTCAAAAGTATAATGAATAAACATATTATTATAAAATTGATGTCTTTTTAATTCTACATTAATTTTTATTCATGTAAAACACGTAGCATTTTTAACGGCACAACTAACCTCAGCTACGGCACAACTTGCCCCAAAGCGGGGTTGGTAGTGCCTTGCCGCCGCTATGTAAAAAAATCAATTTTTCTTAAAAACTATTAGAAATTTGCAAACTCTGTTGGTAAATTCGTAATGTACACTAAATTTGGCTTAGGATGGACCACTACTTTCAGACATAGTACTTGTTTTATCCGAATTATATAAAGATTTGTCAAAATCGGCACTTTCAGCCCCGCTCTCCCCTACATGAACATCGAAGTAATCTATAATAAGCATTATACAAAATCGCACAGGGCGCCCACGAGTCATCTCCCACGTGAGGTCAATAAGGTCCCAACCACACTCTTCCACTCAATCTTCGATCGATCATCGATAGCAATCCCCATTTCGTTTAATTACATATTTACTCGAATGCCACAGAAATAGTCTTTTTTACACATGTCCTAATAAGTAAAAACTTGTTTTTTTATTTTAGATATGTAGAAAGTGGACTTATTCAATGCCTATGACGATGCAATGTTAATTGTTACTTCTTTGTTTTTTCCATTAAGTACTCAAGTAATCTGCCTAAAGTTATAATCCCAACATAAATACAGTTATTGTTGTTGATATAATTTGTAGAATATATCAATAGATATAATTATGTATGTATATTGTTAAGGATTAACTCAATTTTGTACCAACTCTACCAAGATGTAGTTTTTGTTATAGAGATTATTATACTGGTTAGTACAGATTTTTTTTTCATTAACTTTAACAGAAGTGAACGGATATAATGCTTGTGAGTAAATAAGGTGTTTAATCTCATTTTTATACATTTGTAAATTTATACTGTCTAGGTGATTTGACAAATATGAATGAATGTAACCTAGTCAATAAATACAAACTAATAACCACACTCTTTGTTTTATTTTTAAATATCTCTTTGCAAAAAAAAATTACTACCATTTCATTGATAATTAATTTGAATAACGTAACCAAATATTTATAAAACATACCTAAAAGAGGAAAACATCAATTACTTAATTTTAACCTGTAAATAATATATTTACCTACCTATTACAATCACCATCTGTTACTATGAAACTATTATAGTTGTGCGGAAATGCACAAATCTTGTGTACTCGTAGGTAATTGGAATCGAACCAGTGACGATAGCTAATTACCTAGTTGATCTTGCTAGAGGCACAGCAACCCTAGCCAAGTTGACAATGTACAATCGATCATAGATAAGTATAATATGGTGTACACAACAACGTTATGGCGCGTTACATGGGGGAGAGGGGTTCCCGTATAGTTATTGTACTCTGTGGAGAGGGGATCAAAAATCTTCAAAATCTGCGTTACGTAATACTTGAACGCCCCCATTAGTGGTGGACAACTGGACAGATTTCGATGATTTTTTTTTTTCGAAACGTAGTGCATGGGATAAATGAGACCACATGGGTCCCATTTAAAGTTAATTAAAATCTGGCAAGTACCTATTTTTTGAGCTATCTATAATAATGCGTATTTATTTAACTATTTTTTCGTTGACCTACGTTGTATTGTATAATTCATTACTTTATTCTAGGCGTACCGATTTCAATAATTCTTTTTGGAGTTACTCCCTATGAATCGATTTTCATTTTTTTTTTAAATATATTAATAATATATATCTTTTTAAATTGATAGTAGTAATCTGTGTCCCTCTAAATAGCTTCCCAATTAACGCATGGTTCGTGACCAATTTTTGAAGTTATATTATAAGTATTAAAACTTTGATAGATAACACGTGGTTCAATAAGTCCCGAGACTAAGTACTAAAAAAAGGTCTTTTTTATAAAATTAATTTTTATTCATCAACATAGTCTCCTCCAAGAGCGATACAGTCCCTCCAACGCTTTTCTAACTTTTCTATCCCATGTGTGTAGAACGATTTGTCTTTGGCTTCAAAATAAGCCTCCATTGCTGCGATAACTTCACTATTTTAGTCAAATTTCTTACCCTGAAGCATTTTTTTGAGGTCTGCAAACAGCCAGTAGTCGCTGGGGGCCAAGTCTGGCAAATAAGGGGGATGAGGAAGCAATTCGAAGCCCAATTCGTTAATTTTGGCCATCGTTCTCACGGACTTATGACAAGGCGCGTTGTCCTGGTGAAACACCACTTTCTTTTTGTTCATGTGAGGCCGTTTATTCGCAATTTCGTACTTCAATCGCTCCAATAAGCACATGTAATAGTCACTATTTATATTTTGCCCCTTTTCAAGGTAGTCGATGAAAAGTATTCCATGCGCATCCCAAAATATAGACGCCATAACCTTACCGGCCGATTTCTGAGTCTTTGGACGCTTCGGGCGGCTTTCACCAGCCGCTCTCCACTCCGCTGCCTGCCGATTGGATTCCGGAGTGAAATGGTATATCCAGGTTTCATCCATTGTTACATACTGACGTAAAAAATCCTTTTTATTATGATTCATCAGCGCCAAACATCGCTCTGAATCATTGATACGTTGTTCCTTTTGATCAGTTGTAAGCAAACGCGGCACCCACTTAGAAAAAAGCTTTTTCATGGCCAAATTTTTATGTAAAATAGTGAAAACACTACCAGCTGAAATCTTCACTATCTCGGCTATCTCTCGCACTTTTACCTTCCGATCTTCCAATACGATTTTGAGGACTTGGTTAATATTTTGTTCAGTCACTGCTTCATTTGGACGACCTGAGCGTTCCCCATCATTGGTGTCCATGCGACCGCGTTTGAAGTCGGCATATCACCGACAAATGGTTGCTTTAGAGGGAGCTGATCCTGCATAACATTTTATAAGCCATTGCTGTGCTTCAACGGTATTTTTTCCCATTAAAAAACAATGTTTTATCAACACGCGAAACTCGTTTTTTTCCATTGTATTGAAATTACAACCGTAGCGTCACTTAAATGTTTCAAAATCAATAATTTTATTGTTCCATTTTTTAAAATTTAACACATATTCTTGTATTGATAGCCAGTACTTTTTAAAAATCAAAAGAGTTTTTAATATATGCGCCATTTCCAGGTTAGTCTCGGGACTTATTGAACGATCTAGTATATCATATTAAGATAGAGATGGTATTGCAAACTTTTCAGTATATCGATAAAGGAGAAAATTAAAGAAAGCTTAAATTTTCGATTATAGCTTCCAAGTGGACTTCCAAGTTCCAACATTTATTCCCTGGTTTGCATCAAATATTATCGTCATGTTTCGAGCAATTTACACAAAACCTTATTGACAATTTTTAACTAAAATCTGAACCATTTGTAAGAATCACTCTGTCTATTGGTGAAAGTTGCACGAAAATCCGTTCAATAGTTTTTAAAATTATCGCCAACAGACAGACACACAGACATATAGCTGGAGACTTTGTTTTATTATTTAGTGATACATTAAATTTTGACTTGTTAGCCAAAAAGACAAAATTAAAAAATTACAGGTTTTTTTTTATGTTACTAGGTTGGCAAACAAGCGTACGGCTCACCTGATGGTAAGACCGTAGCCTATTCTGCCGTCGTAAGAAAAAAGGGCACAACTAACATTTTTAAGAAAATTGAGTTATATACATAAATTTAGAATGAGAAAAAAAAGGCACATCTGCTCAATTTTTTGTAGAATTTTATCTCCAAGGCATTCAGAGATACAATAGGCTCAAAAGGCACAAATGAGACTAATACTCAAGTTTTATAGAATGAAAGGCATATTTATTTACCATTATATTGAAAAGGCACAAAACGTAGATGTGACTGTTACTGCATACAGATTTTTACTAAAAACTACTTTGAAATTTCTTTTAGACCAATTTGCTTGAAATATTAAAAAGAAAGGTCACATGTGGTATTTTTAAAATATTTTTTTCTTAAGTTGAAAGGAATAATTTGAATTTATTTAACAATTAATTATACAGGGTGTTAGGGGAATGGTTAGCCATAGAGGTATGTTGGGTAGGGGGGGTCATTTGGAACCTATTTAGGCTAACTTACCTATATGCAAAGTGTTACGGATTTTTTTTTATGATTATTTTTTCATTTTTCGAAAAAAGTGCCGAAAATTAGTGATTTGACCATCATATCTTTTTTGTTTATTGATATATCAACGCCATTTCTTTTTTGTTTTGATCATCAATACATTGCGCATTTAAAATAAATGTGATTTAATTTAGAAAACATCTACAAAAAAAATTATGGGCCAAAGAAATCTTGACAGAGACAAAAAGTAAATCAAACCTTCAAGTTTAGGTATAAATTAAAAAAAAATTAAAGCCTCCAGACAATTTAAAATAATTTAAAAAACTACTCTAGTTAACACTGTTTTAAATAATATTACTTTCATTCACCTACCTTACTTACTTTTTTTTTAAATGATGAAATAACGAAATGGTTTCTACCTGAACCCACACTCTACGCTGACAATTATAACAACAATTGTTATTACGCAGGGCGGTATATCCCTGTATAGCACATGGTAAACTACCATCTTGACTTTGGCGACATGTTGGCGCAGCGGTCTGGCTGATGCGCTGGCGGTCGCGCGTTCGATTCCCGCTCACGGCAGATATTTGTATTGGTCATATAGATGTTTGTCGTGGTCTGGGCGTTTGTGCTTGTGTATTGTGTGTTTCCGGACCCCCGACACAGGAGAAAATCCTACTGGGGGGGCCTTCGAATGTGAATCGTTTATTATTTAAAAAAAAATCTTGACTGCTCTCATCAGGCGAGGATTTACATCCTTATTTGAAGATCATCCTTATTTCTACAATAATAATTGTTATTACGCAGGGCGATATGTCCCTGTACGGCACATGGTAAACTACTTGCTGTCTCTTTTTATCTTGGAATTTGGGGTATGAGTTTTATAAATACAGTGAATTCGGTCGTGAATTTTCATAATCTACATTACTAGAAATAAGGATGATCTTCAAATAAGGATGTAAATCCTCGCTTGATGAGAGCAGTCAAGATTTTTTTTTTTATGTAATAAACGCTTCACACTCGACGGCCCCCAGTAGGATTTTCTCCTGTGTCGGGGGTCCGGAAACACACACAATACACAAGCACAAACGCCCAGACCACGACAAACATCTACAATATGACTAGTAAATTAGTAATAATATTGAATGATAAGATTCAATCCGTGATTCTCATTCGAATTATGTAAAAAAAATAGGTACTTAATTTTTGTCCAAATTTTCATATATTTCAATCAATCATGGGCTATACTTTAAAAACACAATATTATGCAATATTTATCCTTGACGCTGCGCGTGGCCTTGACCTTGGTGTTGTATTGGCCGCTAAACGAGCAACCCTAGACCCCGTTTCTAATTTTTTACTATTTAAGTATTTAGTACGATGTGAATGTCAAGGACGTTGGTCGTGTTTCAGTTTCGTATTTTTCAGTTTTCATGCGCGCGCGCAATTTAATTTTTTATTTATTAATTATTTGATTAATCTTTATTATGGCGTATCAATACACAAATGCAGAATAGAGGAGTTAAAACAAAAAATCACCAGTGCTTTCGAAACTGTTAAAAGTGACCGATTCGTGTTAGATCGTGTGAAAGATAATATGCGTAAACGTACCGAACTGTGTATTACACGACAAGGAGCTCACTTTGAACATTTTTTAGGGTTAGTGTAGCTATGTAATAGTTTAATAATTCCATTTTTAAATACGCCAGAAATACAAAAAAAGGTAAACAGTTTATATTAATTTTTGTCCAAAGTTCACATCATTTACTTAGTCAACAAATTTGTTGCTTAAACTAGTGAAATATCTTTGTATTTTTGCCTGTCCTAAGCCAGGATTAAAGTATGAAGGAAAAAAAGATCATGCTTGTTTATCAAAGGTAGCCTGCTAGTTGCTACCCTGTTATGACGTGGCGGCGCGGCGTTTTAAAGTATAGCCCGTACAAATTTACTACATCATATTCAATAATAATAAAAGTAGTTTATTTCGGACTGTACATACATAGTGTATTAGTGTGATAGTAACAATACTTAAAAACTATGTTAGTTATTGTTAGTAAGATAATAATAAAATTACGTCATCGGCCCGGGTCTCAAGTTAATTCCTACAAGTTATAGGTAAACGACCGCGCGAAAACTAAATGTACCTACCTATACCTACACACCTGTTTCGTGCGAGTGTCCATCAGATGTGAAGGTTTATGGATAACTGTTGGTTAACTTTACTTAGAAGTTTATTAATATTTATGTTATATGTATTTTTTTTTTTGTTATATATGATCGTCCATTATCACGTCCTCAAATACCGTAACTATTCAAACTTTCAGCCTGTATATGACCAATACAAATATCTGCCGTGAGCGGGAATCGAACGCACGACCGCCAGCGCATCAGCCAGACCGCTGCGCCAACATGTCGCCAAAGTCAAGATGGTAGTTTACCATGTGCTATACAGGGATATACCGCCCTGCGTAATAACAATTATTGTTATAATTGTCAGCGTGGAGTGTGGGTTCAGGTAGAAACCATTTCGTTATATCATCATTTAAAAAAAAAAAGTAAGTAAGGTAGGTGAATGAAAGTAATATTATTTAAAACAGTGTTAACTAGAGTAGTTTTTTAAATTATTTTAAATTGTCTGGAGGCTTTAATTTTTTTTTTAATTTATACCTAAACTTGAAGGTTTGATTTACTTTTTGTCTCTGTCAAGATTTCTTTGGCCCATAATTTTTTTTTGTAGATGTTTTCTAAATTAAATCACATTTATTTTAAATGCGCAATGTATTGATGATCAAAACAAAAAAGAAATGGCGTTGATATATCAATAAACAAAAAAGATATGATGGTCAAATCACTAATTTTCGGCACTTTTTTCGAAAAATGAAAAAATAATCATAAAAAAAATCCGTAACACTTTGCATATAGGTAAGTTAGCCTAAATAGGTTCCAAATGACCCCCCCTACCCAACATACCTCTATGGCTAATCATTCCCCTAACATCCTGTATATAAAATCTAAAAAGTAAAAAATATAATAGTACTAACCTTCACGCATAAATTATCAGTACTTTTTTTTTCTTTTAACAATAGGTTTCCATACTATGAAGCAGAATATGGTAAAAACTTTAATCCCAATTATCTCAGTTTGACCAAAATGATAGATGTGCCCTTCTCTCGTATGACGGCAGTATAGATAGACCGGGAGATAGTGACACAAAATATTTGGTCATTTGTACCAGTATGGCGGTTCGTCAGGAGTCTAATTACGTAAAGGCAAAAAGGAAAATGATGGTCATAGCACTCGCACCGGCGGCGGCCCAATCGCGTGGGCGTTAATCGAACGCGTCGGATAAATAACGAGTGTCGAACGATTTGTTCCACAAAAATGCTTGTATTTTCAGATAGTCGGAAAAAAAAGAAGTAGGCGGTAGCGGAATGCCATACTTCTCGGGTGTGACTTACAGCCCGCCATACCGACGCGAATACATTAATTTAAATAAAACAATTCAACCATTTGTACCAGGCTAATTTTTGCATAGCTAATCATCGTCGAGTAGCCATTCACGAAAATCACCTTGCCATACTTTTCCGACAGTTCCCAATGGCCGCCATACCACTGCAAAGGAGTAATTTTTTTTATATTTCGCCAAACGATTTGTACTATTTTGTACCAGTATTGCATTTGAATTATTGGAAAGTATTTGAGAAAATGTGACCGTTATTATTTATCCCATACTTCTAGTAGGGGGAAAAGTGCTGCCATATTTGAAATACTTATTTATTTGACACAAAATGAATACTTATTTATTTGACACAAAATGAAAATACGTAAAATCATTTTTTACATCATGGCATCATTGTATTCTCGTCATTTGGATGCAATTGCACCTAAAAAAAAATTATTACAGATTGTAACCATCGGGCGGATGACTTGAGCTAAAAGGTGAAAAAAAAAAAATTGACGATTTGTACCAGTATGGCATTTCGATTTTTGGAAATTATACGATACAATGTGACCATTATTATATTTGCCATACTTGTAGTAGAGGGAAAAAGTGGCGCCATACTTGAGAAAAAACTCGAATTACGAATAAAATCTTAGGATTTCGAAAAAATATTGTTCACATTCGCCACCTCCCACAGGTATGGCATTATCAGACTTCTATTTATGATCATACAGGGAACTGATAAAAAAAGTTTTAGGGTGGTACAAATCGTTTGGCGAAATATAAAAAAATTACTCCTTTGCAGTGGTATGGCGGCCATTAGGAACTGTCGGAAAAGTATGGCAAGGTGATTTTCGTGAATGGCTACTCGACGATGATTAGCTTTGTAAAAATTAGCCTGGTACAAATGATTAAATTGTTTTATTTAAATTAATGTATTCGCGTCGGTATGGCGGGCTGTAAGTCACACCCGAGAAGTATGGCATTCCGCTACCGCCTACTTCTTTTTTTTCCGACTATCTGAAAATACAAGCATTTTTGTGGAACAAATCGTTCGACACTCGTTATTTATCCGACGCGTTCGATTAACGCCCACGCGATTGGGCCGCCGGTGCGAGCGCTATGACCATCATTTTCCTTTTTGCCTTTACGTAATTAGACCCCTGACGAACCGCCATACTGGTACAAATGACCTAATATTTTGTGTCACTATCTCCCGGTCTAAGACGCCTGCAACACGACCCTATCCCCAATCCCCCAGAAGCTCTGGTCACGTTACTCACCAACAGGAACACAACACTGCTTGAAAACAGTAATATTTAGCTGTGGTCTTCTGTAAGATCGAGATACTATCCCAGTCGGGCTGCTCCATATTTTGAGCAGGAAATTTCCTGCTGTGCCCTACCTCAGTTATAGGTTAGGTTTGTAAAAATTCATTCCGACAGATGATAAATAAGTTTTTTTTAGTCTCCACTTTTTAGATACAATGTATTTGAATTTTTATATTTTAATAAATTTACATAAATCTTATACTATTAAACGAGCAATTCTTGTATATATATATATTCTGAATCTCGAAATCGGCTCCAACGATTTTCGTGAAATTTAGTATGCAGGGGATTTCGGGGGCAAAAAATTGATCTAGCTAGGATTCATTTAAAAAAAATGTCGTTTTATCCCTGTTTTTAGGCAATGAAAAAATATCATTAGAATACGAAGCTTAATTTCACCGTTGACATAATAGCTGTAATGGCGTAATTAGGAAGTCGGCGGGTGTCGAATCGTGTTGACCCGGGTTCCAATCTCAGTCTCCAGATCAATTTTTTTCTTTTTTTTTAATTTCACTCGTGATTTATTATTTAAATAACATTAAAATATAAAAATACCGAGCAAAAAAAAAACAAAAAAAAAGAAAATACCGAGCTAGGCTCGGTCACCCAGGTACTAGTTAATTATAAGTGTATATATAGTCTTAAATACTCATAATTAAAAAAATATTAATTGCTAAAAATTTGAAATGGGAGAGTGTAGATAAATAAAACCAACAGATCCAAAATTAAATAACTTCTTTTATTTCAGAGTCAAATTTGTTTCCTACATAAACGTGTTAGAATGACGCCGTAACATTAATTGACCATTGCACTAATGGTACGCGTCGTGAGCTGTTACTTCGACTTGGTGCATGAGTGGGACATATCTGACACACCGCCGGCCCGTCTGAGGCTGCGCCGCACATGCGCACATGTACATGTCTGCATGTACATGTGCGCATGTACATGTCTGCATGTACATGTGCGCATGTACACGTCTGCATGTGCGCCTGCCCGCACATGTGCGCGCCCGCAGCCGCACGCTTTATTCGCTAACATTCAAGACGATTCACCGTATATTTATATCACAGTTACTCAGTAAAGCGTTGTTTCATAACCGACATTCCATTTGCTCGCACTGGTGACGGACCGGCTCGCGGCATTTTATACAGTACTACGTTCAGTTTTCTTTAAATATTATTTTATATATATATTATATTAACTATGCAATTATGATCACATTACCCATGAACCAAACGACGCGCTCGTGAACAATCTGCGACTCCCCGTAGGTAACGACTACAGCCACTACGCGGGCCGCGGCGGCGCTCGGCCGCGGCTCCGACCGACGCGTCTCGACTACGATCCAATGCCACAAACACCTAATTTTAATCAATAATCAACAATTCTCGCCCAACTCTAACACTACACGCATTACAATATAATACCATCGAGTGGAAAAATAATTTTTTGTTTCTTCGTCGAAATCAACTTAACATCGGCCATGCGCTTCCACACGGCAAAACAAAAATAAAAGGCAGAACACGATGCGGGCCGGGAGCGGCGCGCGACTTAGCGACTACTGCGGGGACTCGCGACAAACAGACGGACGACTTCATTCGACGATTAGCTTCATGTACACGGACAAACACTCCACACATCGCGAACTTTCCATACATTTTGGCCACATCGACAAAACAAACTCGTCAGTCGTTAAAATGTTTCATCGAACATCCCCAGAGGCAATGTTTAGTGCTTCCTAACTTAGCATAAGAATGGAAAAGGTTTATACTATGACCTAGGGGTTACAAGGCGCACCCAGCTCCCGGCGGCGAATCCTCCGTACGCTTATAAGAACACTTCATAAACTGTTTTCTTTATATTATACTACACAATTTACACATTTATAATAGGTTTACATTTTTACACAGCAATAATAATTGTTTTGTAGTCTTCATTATAATATAATCTATATACTTTCCGATTGCTAAATACTGTCCCATATTAAGCATGTTATGACAAAACCGTGACGTCATTGGCGTCAGAATACTTTCGATTCACAAATCGCCTGCAACGGTTGTATTTAAACGAAATTAAATTAAGATAAAAATTTGTAACAAATATTAGATAAATGTTTCAAAACATCTCATTAGTCACAGATTTATTACAAAATCAGAATTAAACCGAATTAAATTAAAAACTATTTTTTTTTTTCAAACTAAACTAAATAACTTTTTAACACTTCTAAACGGTCACAGTACAGACGATGATACACTCCGCAGTTATTTAAATCAAAACAAGAATGAAATCAAGTTTCAAATAATAAAACTATAAATGCTGACAATGTCGTCTTTTGTCTGGAATGACACTAAAGAAACACTACCAAAATTTCAACATATCTTTAGTACATAAATACGTTAGAATTTCGACGCCTAACGTTATTAGGCTTACTATACAAGACTTGTTAGTAAAACAAGACAATTAAGAAAAAAATATGGCAAAATATTGGACAAGTGTACCTAATGAGCCCTCAACGAAAAACAATAAATTAATTGCGAAATACCGATGCGAACAAACGAACACGCTTACAAACAGCCGTCGACAAAACCTACTACAGGCTTGTTAAACTAAATCCCATGAAAAATTATACATAACAAAAAAGAAAGTATTGTTTTTGTTCAACTTTGATTCTTCTATGAGAAGTTATATTTACATTAAAAAATAAACGCATATCTTATATGACGTCTAGTTACATTTTTTATCTATGGCATAGCAACTTGGTGAGTGTGTTGCGGCTACACGTCTACAGATAATAATATAAATGGTACTTTAGCAAACAATTGGTACAGTAAGGTCACTAGAAGACGGATTGTGGATAGAATTTGTTCATAATATACATCTTATACGTTTTAGAATTATTCTGCGACGGTTACAGTTTGCTGTGGTCAAGGTATATGACTTTAATGACATGTAAATATATTACATGGAAACAAACTTCAAATGAACGTTACATACTTAATGAACATAATACATTCGAATTAGACAAAGTTTACATCGAATCGATCCTAATATTTTTCTTTTCAAAAATATGGCGTTAGTTATACTCGTAAACCAAAATAACAAAAGTAAATTAAAACATCATATTAATTTAAAGTATGACAATTGTAATAATATTTTAACATTACGAGATAACATTCTCTATAGTTCCGTCGTATCACCAACACCATAATGCAGTCAGCGTTAATAAGCGGTCACATTTCATTTACTCTCGAAACATAAATTAGTACATTATAACAAAACACGACCGTTATTGACGCCGACTGCCGATCCCCGGTCAGCGGTCCAGTGGTCGGCGAGTCAGAAACTACAATCACTAATAAATTCAGACAATAAGCCCTTCGACCACTTAAAACGATTTTTATCATACGCGACAACGCAGAAATTTATGTTTTCTCTTATTTAGTTCAATATTAGCCACTATGTTAGGGTAACAAAATATAATATATCGTGCGCCGGGAGGGTGTGACGTCACGCAACTCGGCCGATTGCAGCGCTCCAGCACTGAAGCGGCGTTGCGCTGTAACGCTGCGGCTGTGGAGCAGTGCAGCGGTGGAGCGGTGAAGCGCTGTAGCGCTGCAGCGGTGCTGGCCGGGACTGCCGCCGGCGGACGAGCGCCACTGATATTATGGGTCCCTGGTAGAATAACAATAAATATGTTAATGTAAAGGGCCCTGAAAACGATCAAATAATTTGTCAAATTTGTTTTTTCATATAACAAACACATCAAACAAGCTCGCATACGTTCAAAAAATTTGACACATCTAATATTACAGGCAGAACACAATTCATTAGATATGTATAGCAAAAGAAAAAAAAATTAACATACAAAATCCACAGCATAATAATAAGAATTAAATAAACATTAACAACAATACTAAAACAAAAATAGTAGTTTATGCAACTGTCATATAATGAAGGGTATTAAAACACGAGTGTGAGTTTATGAAACGAGCGCAGCGAGTTTCATAATAGTAACGAGTGTTTTAATACCCGTGTTATATGCAGTTGCATACACTACTTTATCTTCACTAATGCAATTAATTTATTAAATTAAATTGACGCGTACGTGTATTGTCACAGTGATTTTGCCGCCATTAAAATGTAACCAATCAACCGCGGCGTGCGCTCGCCGGAGGCGGCGCTGGCGGGCGCGCGGCGCGCGTGCACGTGCAGGCGCTGGCCGCGGCGCGCGCCCGCCGCCTTGGACGCGGTGTTATAATGAGATTTTACGATATCGATGTGGATATTATACCATCATGTGAAATTGCTTAAATTGAGTGTTTTGTTGTCTGTGCTATAACAGTAGTAATTATAAGTCAAGTATTGGAAACATAAGTAGAATGTTACAACATTAGTGTAGATAAATAACGTAACATTACTAAAAATAAAAACATCAAATTTTTTACTATGTTATAATAAGTAAATATATACAGAACAACTTTTGGGAACTCACTCCACGAACAAGAACAAAGGTCTAACTAGTGTGTCAGCTACCAAGTTCAGCGTTGTAATTGATAGCTATACACGCTATACATACCGCTGGCGCTAAGTTACATGCTAACAGAAGTGAGTAGTAATATTATAAATATAATGTTATAATCGGATCGAGTGTACTCACCTACCTCGTCCACTGCTGCGAGTTGTGCGAGGGCGGCGCCGGCTGGTGCGACTGCGTGGCCACCCTCTGCACCACCTGTCGTTGTGAAACGCTTATAAGTATTGTATGTATATACAGTCTACGGAGTCTACGCGTGCGTGAAGCCCAATGCATACGTAACGTGGACGGAATCACGTACGGGCCGGGGCGCGTGATTTTGTATGAAACGAACTTCACGTTCCGTCCCGTACGGGAAAAACACGTTACGTATGCATTGGCCTTAAACCGTTAGCATTAGCGTGTATTCAATGTGTAGTGTGCGTGCGCGTCACCTGCTGCACGAAGGCGCGCGTGAGGTGCGGCGCGGCGCGCTCGGCCGCGTCGAAGGCGCGCCGCAGCTCGTCGATGGCGGCCGCGCTGCCCGCGCCGTGCTTGCGGGACAGCTGGGGACGACGGCAAACATTTCATTATTCAATACACATATTTATATCATTAGTTTTTAACCCTACCTCATATAGGACTGTTACTCAGAACAATAGTATTATTATTATAAGTATAGTATTGTTATTATTACAAGGGCGCCGTTACACAAGTATAGACATCAATGGGTATTGCTCCACTTATAATATTATAAGAGTCTCAGTGTAATATTTATGACTCCATTTATAAGGTAATAGTAACACACATACCACATGTTATGGTTATCGTTTGAAAAAATATTCAATTGCCCAAGTAACAATATAATTATACCCACATTTTACTTATGCATAATATATAATTGCACACTACTTAGTTTCCGCTGTTGAAATGTAGACTTAAAAAGATTTTTAGGCTTATAAACACCACACTATAGCTCATAAAAATTAAAAACATCGCTTTTTTTTAATTTATCATTTCCCATAAAATTATACTAGCTTTTTTTGTTATTAAGTTTACGATACGTTTCTTTAAACAATAAATAATAAAAAGGGTAATTCTTACCTCACTTAATAACGGGTAAATAAGCTGTTGTAGATACGCATGTCGTCTCACTTTGTTCTCCTCGTTGCTGACTCCTCTGTGATCCAACGGCGATGACTGCAACACAAAAAGAAATTGTTATGTAGTGTCAATATACATGTTAATTGAAGTAAAACTTCTTTACACACGTTTGACTTGGGGAGTACGCTGGTGAATGCGTTATGAAAAGTGTGATCGGGTGAGCAAACGGAAGTTGATAGGGAGATATAAGTTAGATGGAGCTAAAGAAGTTTTACGTGGTCTAAGGCACACTCGTTTTTTAGAGTACATTTGATTATTTATTTAATCAAATTCTATGGCGCACGAAATACGAGACAATCGATAAATCGAATAAAAAATTATTTAAATTTCATCTATCATCTAGGCCTATTTTATTTCTAAGCATATCTTAAAAATAAAATAATAAGTTTTAGCTTCCACAGACAGAAAGTCTTTTGGACAGTTGTTCGTCTATATATAAGTAGTCAGTTGCAAGCAAGCAGTTGCGTTGTGGGTCTCCCCACCGTGCCTCGGAGAGCACGTTAAGCTGTCGGTCCCGGTGGTTATCATATACAGCTGATAGCAATCGTTACTCATACTACGGAATATAGAAAAGCTACGGCGCAGGTTAAGGAAGCTGTTCAATAAAGCAAAGAATACTCGCTTAGAAAATCACTGGGATGCATATAAACAAGCCCAGTATCATTACAAAAAGCGCATCAGATTTAGAAAGAGAGAATGCTGGAGACGCTTTTGTACCACTATTGAAACGAACAACCAGGCAAACAGAGTAAAGAATATACTGTGCAGTGAACCCGTGCACACCCCAGGATGCCTGAAGAAACTGGACGGAACATATACCAAGACAGACCTGGAAACTTCTGAACTGCTAATAACTACGCATTTTCCAGGTTGCCGAATAGACACAAACATGGAATGGGAAGAAGAAATAACGAAGACACCTGAAGTGGTGGACTGGATCACCGCCAAGGAAATTGTTACTCACAACAAAGTAACATGGGCCATAAACAGTTTCCTCCCATACAAATCGGCAGGTCTGGATAAGGTTTTTCCTGGCATGCTAAGATGGAGTGATAGGAAACTGATAGATCACCTTGTCTCCATATATAGGAGTTGTCTAGTCTACCGCTACACTCCTAAAGCATGGAGGGAGGTTAAAGTAGTCTTTATACCTAAACCCGGCAAAGGTGACTACTCGCAACCTAAATCATTTAGACCTATTAGTCTTACCTCCTCTCTATTGAAAGTTTTGGAAAGACTAATAGATCGGGAATTGAGGAGCACAACTCTAGTTGAACAACCTCTTAATCCCAACCAGCACGCCTACTCAACAGGAAAATCGACGGACTCAGCCCTACATAGGGTTGTATCCTACATAGAGGGTAATCTTTACCACAAAGTATCAACCCTTGGCGCCTTTATCGATATTGAAGGGGCCTTTGACAAAACAAAATTTTCCAGCATAAGCCGGGCTCTGACTAAGCGTGGAGTCAATAGCACTATTGCCGGGTGGATTGACAGCATGCTAAAGTACAGAGCCATCCAATTCACTGTGAATAAAACAACAAGAGGCGTTGTGGCGAAAGGATGTCCGCAAGGAGGGGTATTATCCCCACTTCTGTGGAACATAGTGATCGATGAGCTGATCACCTTGCTCAACGACCGCAGATTTCTCACAGTGGGCTATGCAGACGACTTAACTATACTCATCAGCGGACCGTCGGAGAGTATAGTTTGCGACCAAATGAGGGCCGCGTTTAAAGTCGTCGAACAGTGGTGCACGGACCATGATTTAACGGTGAACCCCGCAAAGACGGAACTTGTGATGTTCACCAATAAACGGAATTTAGGGAACCTAAAACTCCCTAAACTATTTGGCGCTAGCCTTACCCTCACCAAAGAGGTCAAATATCTCGGAGTAATCCTGGATAGCAAACTTCTTTGGAATAGGCACTTAGACTTAAAAATCAACAAAGCCAGCATAATTCTCTACCAATGCAAACGGCTCCTCGGCAAAAGCTGGGGCATATCACCTAGAATCACTTTATGGCTTTACAAAACCATTGTCAGGCCTCTAATCACCTACGGTGCGGTAATCTGGTGGCAGAGAACAGAACTTACCACCGTTAAAAATAAGTTACAGCGATTTCAGAGAATAGCGTGCTCTGCAATCACTGGCTGCATGCGTACCGCCCCAACGTCAGCTCTTGAGGTTATGCTTGATCTGGCACCGCTTGACCTGTTCATACAGCAGGAAGCGGCTATGGCAGCTATCAGGCTGAAACACTCGAGCCTGTGGTGCAACCAGGAGGGTCCACACAATAATTTATGGAACGGCCTAGTGAGCTATGAACCACTAGTTGCCGCTCCATGCGATAGGATTCCAAAACAACATATTTTCGAAAGGAAATACCGAATACAATTATTTGAGGCCGAAAGAGATCAGTCCGGAATACGGGAAGTCCGCATTTATACGGACGGTTCCAGAATGGGTTCTGGCACCGGTGCCGGAGTGTACTCACTGGACCTCAACATCAAAATGTCACTACCTCTGGGTAAACACAGCTCCATTTTCCAATGTGAATGTGTTGCGATTACCCACGCAGCCACCGCCGTCCTGTCCAAAGGTATTAAGGATTGCAATATCCGAATCCTGTCGGACAGCATGGCTGTACTAAAAGCACTAGAAAGTAATACGACTAACTCTAGTCTCATATACGAATGTCACCAAGCCCTGGAGAGAGTAGCCTCGCTCAACGGGGTAATCCTCCAATGGATAAAGGGACACAGTGAATCGCATGGAAACGATGCCGCCGATGAGCTGGCGAGACAGGGGTCCAATACAAAGGTAGCTGGCCCCACCATCTTATTGCCGCTACCATTTGGACAGCTGCGCTCATGGGTAAGGCAACGGACACGTGCATCCCACAATGCCCTTTGGGCAAACCAAACTGGCTGTAGACAGTCCAAGATGATACTCACGGAAGTATCACCGCGCCTAGCGTGTCGATTGCTCAGTCTGAACCGTCTGGACATCAAAATAGTTGTTGGTACAATTACCGGCCACATGGCACTTAACCATCAACTATTCATCATGAATGCAACGGACAGCCCTCTATGCAGGGGATGTCTCGCTGCTGAAGAAACAGCCGCCCACGTGATCCTGGAATGCGAGGGAGTGGCCACACACCGGGCCACCATACTTAAAGGTATAAGGACGCTCCGAGAAGCCTGTGAACGCCCCAGGAGGCTTCTGAGCTTCTGGAAGGAGCTAGGCTGGCTGAACTAGTCAGCCCATTTTTCACGCATAATGGACCAATGTTGGGTCTAAATGCGGAAAATCGAGCCCACTAACTAACTAACTACGGAATATATCTGCCAACCCGCAGTGGAGTAGCGTGATGGATTGCTCTGATCCTTCTCCTAAATGGTTCGATTTCCGCTCGGAATAATATTTATTTCCGGTTAGTCGTTGCGGGCCTCGCAACCGTGCCTCGGAGAGCACGTTAAGATGTCGGTCCCGGTTGTTATCATATACAGATGATAGCTATCATTACTCATCATATCGTTATATCCGCCAACCTGCATTGGAGCAGCACGGTGGATTAAGCTCTGATCTTTCTCCTACATGGGGAAAGAGGCCAATGTCCAGCAGTGGGATATTACAGGCTGAAGCGTAGTACAATTATTATAATAGATAGTTACCGCTTTATTATTGTAGACGACGCTGTCCCTGTTGGAGGCGTCGCGCTCCTTGCGCTCCTCGCGCTCGCGCTCCTTGCGCTGCTCCGCCACCAGCGGGGACTGGCGCGTCTGGAATTAACACGAATTACATTTTATTTATAATTCATAACTATGTAGCTGCTGTGCCCGCGACTTCGTCCGCGTGGAATTTAGTAAAACAAGTTATTGTTCAGTTCGCAGTTATAAAAAAAAATCTAAAATAAAAGTAGCCTCAGTTACGCCTTATTACATCAGCTATATGCCAGTGAAAGTCCCGTCAAAATCGGTCCAGCCGTTTCAGAGATTAACCGGAACAAACAGACAGACAGACAAAAATTGTAAAAAAATGTCATTTTGGTATATGTACCGTGTACAGATCCATATGGATTTAGTGAAAAGCAATTATTTTAATATTGCAAACAGACACTCCAATTTAATTTATTTATATAGATTAATACATCAATTGCACTATAAGTCCCGGCACGTAACTGTAGCGCTGAGTGACAAGTAGAGGGGATAGCTGCGCATGTGTATGACTGGAGAACCAATCACAGCTCGCGCCCGATACGCGTGACCCTCCCGCGTCCCGCCCTCGCCCCTCTGATACCATATTTCGTACTTTTGCGCAGTAACGGTCAGCGCTATACTTTCGTGCCAGGATCTACAATATAATGTACTTAGTTGTAGGGAGTAAAATCCATTATAAAGATTTTTCAAACTAAGTCATTAAGATGTACTACGAAAATTTGTTATGTGCTATTAGGTATATTCATTGTTTTGATTGATTCTTATTAATTTCAATTTTTTCTTGTTTGTATTCATCACTGTCTTATGTTCCTGCGGTGAGTAAGGCGGAAAGAGCACCTGGGGGATTGGGGGTAAGTGTTGCAGGCGTTTATAAGCTACAGTCATGGCCAACCATCAGGTGAGCCGTACCCTTTATTACCCGAATTTTTTACAAAAAAAAAAAAAAAACCAAATTGCTCACGGGTTGCTTGTCGGCGGTGTTGTTGTTGATCACCGGCTTGTGGTTGTTGTGACTGTTGTGGTTGTCGGCCGGCGGCTCCTCGCGGGCGCTCAGCGAGCCATTCTGTTTGGGAGTTACGGGCGACGTGGGGGAGGGAATCACTGGAAATATACACAAATATTCGTATTAATCACATAACTCATACTTTAAATAATGTTTATTTTAAAATTAATGAAACACTATTTTCCTTTTATTTACCCTATTAAAATAATAATAAAAGCACTTTTAGTCCTACAAGATAGCTTTTAACAATATATTTTAGTCATTTTAAAGACCCAGAAAATAATAAATAAATAAAAAGTTTTAATATTTACGTAATCTTTAGGTAGCCCTCAATATTAATGGATTTAATGAAACAAAAAATGTGAATGTCTAACTAAATCTGCCAATCAAAACAAACACAGTCACAGTAACAAAAGTCACAGTAAGCGTATGTCGATTGGAAGCAATATTGCCAATTCCCTTCAATGCCGTGCATTTCAAATGCAATTAATTAGTATTACAGTACATTACATGTACAATTAGTCTTGAGTGACACATAAGTAAATAAATTCATCAACATTACCTAGATATCACCTTGACGATAGTGTCGACTATATCATCAGTCTTCATTATTCTATCAATCATGGTAAGGACCATATAAGGTTATGCAAGACGGAAATTACTTACAAAGTGGTATATTAATAAGATTTGTGACGACGCATATATCCTTATGATATAAAAATATTGGCAATTTTTATAAACATACGCGAATTATCTACTACATATATAAAAATAAGTCGGGTTTTCCTTTCTGACGCTATACCTCCAGAACGCACGAACCGATTTCCACGGTTTTGCATTCGTTGGAAAGGCCTCGGGCTCCGTGAGGTTTATAGCAAAGAAAATTCAGGAAAAATTTCAACAGAAAAGCGGGAAAATCTTTTTATCATCTGGTGGCGAAACGGAGTTCGCCGGGTTTGCTAGTTTTTATACCCCGTCCGGCGACTAATTAGCTTTTTGACAGCTCACGCCTATAAATTACAGTTTTTTTTTTCGGAATAACGTACTAAAAATTTTACAGTAATGTCATACTTTATTGACGATTTGATGGATTGAGTGAAGTACCCTGTGCATAACAAACAACCACAGACTATGAAACAGTTCTTGAAATAATAAATCGATAATAAATCGATCATATGATAAAAATAATTTTACGTCATGTGATTATTATTTCTATAAATTTATACAAAAAAGGAAATAAACATAGTATCTATGACCCCAAGATTGATTACTTGCAAGGAATTAAGTCGAAATCTTGAAATTAAATTGCAAACCAAGAATAAAGAGCAATAACTCTGTTAATTCATTTATTTATTATTTATATATT
Organism: Melitaea athalia; assembly: GCA_905220545.2. Taxonomy (NCBI): domain Eukaryota; kingdom Metazoa; phylum Arthropoda; class Insecta; order Lepidoptera; family Nymphalidae; genus Melitaea; species Melitaea athalia. Next base: position 6,206,810 of record HG992179.1, read on the forward strand.
TCATTTATAATTAAACAAACTAATAAACGCATAAATAAATAATATTTTTAAACTAAATACATATATTTAATTAAATCGATTGAACGTTCTTCTTAAATAAAATCGATTATTATTTCGAATCGAATAAATAACGTGTGAGGCAGTCACTAATGTCAAAATTTCTTGAAGTGTCAAAAAGATCATTAGTCGCCGGACGGAGTATAATATATTTGCATTAAAAGAATAAAAATAATAGTATAGTAAGATCAACTCATCTTTGCGCGCGGCGCTATGTGTAGGTAAACCTTGTATTTATACAGTGACTTTGTTGCGTGACAAGGGGTACAGTGAAGTGAAAAATATAAATAAAGTAATTAAAAAAAATTAAAATAAAAAATTATACCTCGGTGACAAATAGTATACATACATACTTAAACTCACGCCTGTATCCCGGAGGGGTAGGCAGAGACAAGATAATGACACTTGCCACGATTCTGACAAATCTAAGTGAAAACGCTTCATCAACATTCATTAGTCGTTGCATATTCTTTAATACTTGGAATAGTAACTATATGGATATAAAAAAAAATTATAATAATTTGTTAATACATGTTTATTGAACATATTAATCTGTATCGCTACTAGAAGAATAAAATGATGAATTTTCGGATTCGCTGCTTTCACCAAGTTTAATTATTATTTCAGATTCCATATCAAAAATTCTTCTTTTTTTTTACGTGTTGACAAGTATTACGCCACATCTCTTCATTAATTTGACTAAAACGATCATTTATTAATTTCGTTCTTCCAGTCACACTTTGTTGGATATTATGCAGAGCAATATAATTTTTTAAAATTCCCCTTACATTTTCTATCGGGTTTAGTTCAGGATAATACGACGGTAGTCGATGAACTTTTATGTCATATGGTTGAAATATGTCCTCAAGCTCATGACAAATATGGTCTTCTTTTTTATCAAGTCATACAGTTTAATTTTTTTTATATGTGCATTATAACTTTATAAGTCATGTTTTTTTCTGTCAACCATCTATGCATTTCTATATAAAACAATAATAATACGTTCACTTTAAAAATAAAATAGTTTTTAAAGTAAGTTAGTAATGTAGGTAGGTATACATTATTTAATAATAGTAAATATTAATAATATCGAAATTAGCACATTGAAAATATTTACCTGACTCCTTAAAAAAATTTCCGTGAAGAACTAGACATTTTCTTTAACGACCTTACCGGTGGAAAAATGACCAATAAGAAGACGTGTTTTTTGAAATTTCGAATGACAGCGGTCGCGTCACTGCTACACAAATTAAGGCTAAGCGCGCACTAGTGACTTTTGTCACCGTGCCAATAAATTCTTTAAACAAAAGTCACTAGTGCGCGCAAAGTGTTATAATTACAAGCGCACGCACACATAGAGCCCCGCGCAAAGATGACTTGAACTAACTATAATCGATTATTTCCTATAGCATAAATTGTATCGAAATCGACGAATTCTGTCATTGTACAATGTAAAAAACATGTACCTACCTGCATCATATGTTTGCAATGAAAGTTTTTATCCATAATTAGTCAATCGAGAGACCATGTAGAATATTCAGCTATAACATAATGAAAAACAGACGAAGAAAAAAGCAAAGAGAGCAGAGGGATCTATAGATATAGGACTTCATGGCACACAGCATGAAATATATACTACTCAAAATCTGAAGCAATCCGATTAGGGGTATGACAATAACAAGTATTGACGTGTTCCTGTGGTGATAAAGAAAGCCAGAGCTCCTGTGAAGGGTCGGGGGTAGGGTCGACAAGGCGATTGTAATGTTGCTAGTGTGTCAGGCTTTTATGAATGTGATATAAATAACTATTATATAAGTAACCTGTACCGTGTACGCAATAGGTAATTACATTTTACGCCGAAGATGCCTTACATTATTTTGGAGAAGAAGATAATTTTTGAAGAGCTAATGATACTCTTTAAACTGCTAGATCGATTTTTAACGAACCTAAAAAAAAATCATAAATAAAATGAGATGTGTACCGGCGTCCTCGTGTACGGCGCGGTGGTGCTTGTCGTCGGCGTGGTGCGCGCGCGCCCCCGCGCCGCCGCGCACCGTCATGATCCACGGCTCGTCCGCCTCGCCGTCGCCGCGACTGCACTCCTCCCTGGAAACAAAACCGCGTCACTTTTAGTAACCGAGGTAGGGCACAGCAGGAAATTTCCTGCTCAAAATATCGAGCAGCCCGACTGGAGTAATATCTGGAACTTACAGAAGATCACAGGTAAATAATACTGCTTTCAAGCAGTGTTGTGTTGGTGAGTAAGTGCTCTTACACACGAACGGCACGTTGCCAACGGCAGAGGTCGCCGTCAGCGGTAGCCTTCGACTGCCGTCGAGCGCCGTCGGCGGCGCGCCGTCAGCTGCAGTCCGCTGCCGTTGAGAACATGCCGCTCACACGTCGGCTCTCTTAGTAAAGGAGCCAGTTGCAAAATAAATTCCGAAGAAGAAACACTGTTATTGTTTTTACTTCGTCGCCGCCGAGAAAAACGAAAAATAAAAACACGTTCAGTGTGGATGCAAGAAATACTAATCAATAGAGATCAAGATGGGCATTTTTTACACTCTATACACTTTTACGAAGAAACGGGCAAAAGTTTTTTAATTATTTTCGGATGTCCATTGCTTCTTTTGATGAGCTGACGGCTATTTTAAAAAGTTCAATATCTCGCCAAGATTGAATTAATAATTATAAAAATTTAAAAAAAAAATTAAAATACTGAGTTAGTAAAAAAACATGTTTTAAAAAATGGTCGGTTTATTACAAGTTGATTTTGATTTTTTTTCAACCATTGTTATTAAAATAGAAGTAACTAATAATTATTATGTACATATTATTGTCCCTATAGGTAGTACTTGTATTTTGTTTCAACTTAAAATGGTGATAAATGATGTTGATCTCATTACTTAAACAAATAATCTAAATTACTTAAATCTTTTTATTATTTATATTTATGCTAATATTATAAAGAGGAAAGATTTTTATTTTTGGATTTTCGTTTGTAATGAACGTATTCAAAAACTACTGGATTGATTTTAAAAATTCTTTTACGAATAGACTGAACGTGTTTTTATTTTTCGTTTTTCTCGGCGGCGACGAAGTAAAAACAAAAACATTGTTTCTTCTTCGGAATTCATTTTGCAACTGGTTCCTTTACTAACTTACTAAGATAGCGTCGACGTGTGAGCGGCATGTTCTCAACGGCAGAGGACTGCATCCGACGACGGCGCGTCGCCGACGGCGCTCGACGGCAGTCGACGGCTGCTGTCGACCTCTGCCGTTGGCAACGTGCCGTTCGTATGTAAGAGCGCTAAGGTGACCAGAGCTCTTGGGGACAATTGGGGATATGGCCGGCAACGCGCTTGCGATGCTTCTGGTGTTGCTGACGTCTATAAGCTACGGTAATCGCTTACCATCAGGTGAGTCGTACGCTTGTTTGCCTACCTAGTTATATAATAAAATAAAACAGACTAAAAAAGGAGATACTCAATTCGATTATATATTTTTTTCTTAATTTTTACTAAAGCTAATGTTTGTTGTCCCTTTTAAATTTGAGTGAGATGAGATAATTTAGTACTTGTCGATGTAAATTGAAGTCAGTCGGTTAAGCTTTTATGACAAAATCCGATATTTTAATATATCATTTCTATTCTTTATATGAATGGTTTGAGGTAAAGTTAGTGATAAGACTACAATTGTTTCGATAAAACTTAGCACTGACTTGGCTCTGACAAATTATATTTGATATTAATAAATTAAATTTAAATTTTTTGTTCTTCTATAAAACTTAACATTTCAATAAGATTTATGATTATGAATCAACGTCTTATGAAAATTATTACTAGACACAAAAATAATTATTTTTAATAAAAAACAAGAAGCACAATCCACTGAATTACTAGTACGCGCGAGTAGTCGAGTAGTCGAGTAGTCTAGTAAGCGCGATGTATCAGTGGCACTGATACATCGCGCGTACTAAACGTACTAAATCCTAATACAATATTTACAAATAACTAATACTATAGAACTCGACTGAACGAGTTACAAAACCGGATGACATAATCCACTATTATGAACTAAGACAAAGGTAATCACAATAATGACTCACGCTACATTTAATAGTTATTAGAACTCGAAACGCCGGAGACCTGTTTATGAGCATTTTCAAAAAAATGTCCCACCCTTGGTTTTTGGCTGTCCCTTGACTTGTTTCTAGGCTAACTTAAAATTAGGCTTCAATGTAATTATATTAATGTATAGATATGCTGAAACATATATTTTATTTTACTTTAAGCCTTACTAAACATCTTATTCTGATTCATACAATGAAATAAAGGCATTTCAAACTTAAAATGTATAAGTTTTTAACGTGTCCGACCCTTATTTGTGTACAAGTAAGTTGATTTTCTGAAATATATTCATATGGTTAGCTACTAATTTTTTTACGATAACATTGGGCTTGACTATTTTTCTTTCATATTATTAAAAAAAAATACACCGATATTAATATTTTATCTATTTAAATATAATTTAAATAAAACATAAAAATTTGAAGTCTGCTGACATGTCAATTTTGTGTCGGCCAAAACCCTATTTCATAATACCTTAAATATTATTTTGCAACCGCAAGATTGTTAAAAAAGAAACCAGCAGCCTTAGTAACTAGAAAGTTTACTGCAGTGTAACGCGTCGGGCTTGTCGATTCATGTTTTGTGTGTTCATCGACGACGGTTAGATTTTTTCAGTCAGGTAAGTGACATGATATTTCTTGCACTAGTGATACTTCTAAATATATATTATTAGACAATGATAGACAATATTAAGGTGACCAATCGGTAGTTAAAATATTTGATTCGATTGTTTTATTTCTAATGAAAATTATTGTTTTACTGGATTAACGATGAAAATGTGACGTCAGCTTGTGACGAACAAGTCTCGTCACATATACTTTGACTACCAATAGTCACAAAATTGACTCCAAAAGCTGAGGCTACATATTGTTTTCTAATGTTTAAACGCGAATTTTACTTATTGAAATGAAACAACTTTTTCGGATTTTATCGCGGTTTATTAAGTTTTTTTAATTCCCGACGTTTTTTGAATATTTTGTCTGTCAGCTGTGTGACTGTCCGACTTAAGTGCATTAAAAATGCGTGTTTTTTATTGTAAATGTTAGAAAATAGTCAATAGGCGCGTCCACACAGAGCGAGCAGCCTCGCGAGGTATTTGCCGCGCGAGGAAACTATCCCCAAACGAGCGCGGCAGCCTCAGTATCATCGCGAGGCTGCCGCGCGCGGCAAGCCCGAGCCATAATGGCTTATACTCGAGCAAGGCACGAAACAATATACGCGAGCGTCCAGACTGCGCGCGGCAAACGACCGAGGCGCCTTTGAGCGAAACAAAAAACCGACACTGAATGGCTCGGGCGCTCGGACGCTCGCCCGCGGCAGCGCGCGCGCCTGCCTCGGCCGAGGCACGTCCACACTAACCGAGCTGCTTCGCGCGGCAAATGCCTCGCGAGGCTGCTCGCTCTGTGTGGACGCGCCTATTGACTATTTTCTAGCCTTCGCCTAATTATTTGCATTTTAATCTCATAGAAACAAATTTCTGCACCGCGTGATAAATAATAGGAACGGGAATATTTGCCACTTTACAAAATATCTGAAAAGATAGGGTTGCGAATGCATCAAACGTCACAAAATTGCTCAGCAGAGACATTTTTTGTAAAATATTGCCTCAATGTTTAGTGTGTAAATTGTATTTTATGTAAGATTTCAAATTATCTTTAACTAGCTGTACCCGCGACTTCGTCCGCGTGGAATTTAACAAAAAAGTTAAAAAAAAGTTCGATAAAATGATCTTTGATTTCCTTTAATAGCTGCATGAGCAGGCGGTCGAGCGATGCGGGGCAGACCGCAGAGGGGATGGACTCGCCCGCGCCGTTATAGGCATCTCAAGGAAAGAACGCTCAACGCTGGCTCGCCGAGCATTAAATGTTTCGCTGCTACTTACTTCTAACGACGATATCTCAAAAACTATTTATTTGATTAATATAGTGTACAGAGCAATTTTAATCTGCATTAAATGACTAAGCTAACTAACATATTCATTTTGATAAGGATTAATACCGAACTAAAGAAAATAGCTTTGAAAATAACGTAATGTTTTTAATTAAAAATTTGAACATAAAAGTGGTTATTGTAGGTCAACCGTAAGAGATAGAGATATGCTATCGCGGACTTTTTTGTAGCAATTTTATAGATTTTGAATTCTCTAGTACATTACTTAACTGTATCTTTGCTAGTTTACGCGGCGTTCGCGTGGAAAGTTCCCAGTTGGCGAGATTTTTTGCGACCTCTTCAACATTTATCGCCGTATTTCAGCTAATTTACATAAAAGCATAATAAATTATATACCTAAACCTTCCTCAAGAATCACTCTTTCTATTGTTGAAAACCGTATAAAAATCCGTTGCGTAGTTTTCGAGTTTATCGCGTTCAGACAGGAGGACAGACAGACAGACAGGAGGACAGAAAGACGCGGCCGGGGGACTTATTTTTATAATAAGTATAGATTTAAATGAAAAAGAATACTACGTAGTTGAACAATTATTTCAGAAAAATAGATTTTAAAGTAGTCACACATTTGACAATATTTTGTCATAAGTCACCTTTGTTTGTAATTTATTCAATAGTATTTAATTATTTTCGTGAAACAAATTAAAATTTAGGTAGTATTTTCATTCAATTACACAATGAAACAATAATTTGGCTAATAAACTATGTTTTTCCAAAAACCATGTTTTTTTACAAGGAGGGACTTTTTTTTGAAAATGCTCATATAATACACGAGACTACTCTCCAGGTTTTACCCGTATTAAATTCAATGCTTATCAAACAGGTTACCCTCATGTGTGTTCTTACAAGTCGTAATCGAAATTATTTATATTAAATAAATTTCCTTTTTTTAAACAGTTGGTGTTAAGTTTATCTACCACATAAATTGCTGATAGGCTAAAATTACCAGAAGGTGAAACAAACCCTGAGTCTTAACTGATGACTAAAGTTGGATACTATTGTACGCCGGATAACTTTAGTAGCAATAAGTAAAAAATGTCCTAAAGGGTTTTTTCTTTAAATTCGATCCGGTAGTTCTCGAAATTAGCGCCATTAAACGGACCAACTCCAAAGCTTTATTATTTTTGTTTAGATCGTACTCCGGTTTTCAGAGAAGTAACAACATTTTGGTCCTTTTACAATTCGGACACGCACGCGATACGGCGATCACGGTCAAATGGATTGCGCTATTTGAGCAATATTTATCCTTGATACAAATACGAAGTGAGTCATAACGCTTAATATAATTACGATTACATTAATCATTGTCGAAACATAGTCCTTGACAATATTTATATGTCTTAACTTCAATGATAGCGTAAATTACAAATTAAGGTAATTCAAGTGGTATTTAAATTTACTTACCAAGTGAGAATGAATTGTTACTTAACTACTATTTCTAGCCTCTAATGATAGGCTCGTTTATTACTTAATTAACTGTTGCGGTTTTTGGTAATTTGGAACCTTGATGAAACATTTTCATAATGGCCCCAATTGCGCATTTTTGTGACACGCCTTGTCGAAGAACAGCTGATACGAATCTGGCCAACATTTTAAGGCGATGATTTCGAATGCGAAATTGAAGTCTACCTTTAATATACTTATAGCTTTATATATTCTATAGATGTTACGATAAAGGCCAGTTCCACCAGTCGCCGTTAAGGTTATCGACGTGTGACGGTTTTCAACAGATAAAAGTTTTTCAGCATCGAATCCCAATTTATCTATGGGATATATCGATTCGCAATTGTGATTCTAAAAGTTGTAGTTTATTATTAAAGGTGAAACAGGCCCTAGTTGCTATTTTACTTCCTACGTTTAAAGCTTTTTAGTAAATTATGAACAGGATAATCTTTGTCTAAAACCGGTAATTCAGATCCTAATATGAGATAAGCCGATAAGTATGTATTTATAAATTTACTTACGAATCCGAATTTTCAGATTCAGTTTCGCTCTCCTCGCTCCTTTGGGCTTTCCACTTTTTATACCTATCTATAAGATCCATTAAATAAGAGTTCTTCTTAGCCTTTCTGATGAACTGAAACTTCAACAACTCCTTTGCTGTCGGTCTCTGAAATACGAAAAATGAATATTTATTTTTACAAGCAGATTAACTTAAAAGATTAATACAAACTTCTTCAATCTCAAATACATTTTATTCATACTTCTACAAGTCGGACAACTTTTTAAAGGTAAGTCGAGAAGAAAAATACGATTAATATTTAAAGTACGAAATTCAATTACCATAATATCTCTTTGAATGTTTACTTCATATAGCAAACAGAGATCCAAGGCTGAAGTTAATTCGTATGAATAAATCAGTCCTATACGTTGCTAAAGAATTTCGATAAAATATCTTTAGTAATCCGAATCCGCAGAACCATTGTAATTCCAACGTACAATCAATCACTATCGATCACAGATAGCGCAAACACTTACATTTTCGGGATCCTTATTCAAGCACGCCTCGACGAACTCTTTGAACGGTTTCGAGTAACTGCCGGTGAGTTGGGGAGGGTTGTTTTTTGGAATGAGAAACAGCACTCTCATCGGATGGAGTTCGGAGTTGGGAGGTTCGCCTTTCGCCAATTCTATGGCCGTGATTCCTAACGACCAGATGTCGGCCTTGCTGTCGTAACAGGACTGTTTGATCACTTCAGGCGCCATCCAAAAGGGCGTACCGACGAATGTGTTACGCTTGCTCGTTGTGTTCGTTAATTGGCCCGCGACACCTGAAAAATATTTTAAGTTTATAATAAATAATGATTACGATTACCGACATAATTCCTTAAACATATGACTATCAAAATACCTTTCTAAATTATACAATATAATATAATTATATTCATATCAAACGATGCTCTATGAACAAATAACTTGTTCTAGTAGATATTTTAATATGATAATATATTTATTGCATAATAGAAATATATAACACAATCTTGTATTTTATTTATATGTGTAACTTGTTCAATTTACATCAAATTACCATCAAATTAAATTATAATATTTCAGTATTTCGTAACTTCTGCTTAACTACCTATTAAAAGAATTTCATTTAGATTACGATTTTCAGGGTCACATAATGACAAAACTAAATGTGCCTGGAAAGCTTACTGTTTAAGATATTTCTTAAACGTACAAGAACCAGTTAGGTACTCGTCCTGTACAAGCGACAGCACTCTAAACGTCTCACCCACCTCTTGACATAATATAATATAAGATGGAAATATACATGTTTTACGTCACAGGCGAAACTTGAGTACATTTATCGTTGACTCCAGAGCACATACAGCAAGGCGACTGGTTCAAATATTGAATGTTGGCTTTAAGCCAGCCTGCGCTGAGATGGTTTACTTAAGACGTCTTAGGTTTAAGCTCTTATATAAGGAACAAATAATCACAATAATTAAGTGCACATAATTGCAATAATTCTCAGCATAAAAGAAAAAAATACAATGAAATGAAGTAAAAAATGTTCAGAAATAACAGCGACCTATTCAATCAATTGCTGATTAAAAAGACAACTAGAAGTATATTTGCGTTGGTAGATATAATATATTGACTTCACTAATTATCCCACGACTATAAACTACATAAATATATGTGACTATATATTACTATTTTATAGGCAACTTAATAAAAGAACACAAAGTCTCGTTTTTAATCTAAAAATGGACAACAGATTCTTAACTGTAGGGATATACATCAGCGTTATCTTTCCAAAACATCTAATCCGTGATGGTTTGAATAAAAAGAGATATTGAAATGTTGAATACAGTTTTTAGTCCTAGCCGTTTTTTAACCGACTTCCAAAAAAGGAGGAGGTTCTCAATTCGACACGTATGTTTTTTTTTTTTTTTTTTAATCGCTGCGATCGATATCGTAGCGAATCGCTAATAGCGGTTAAACGCGGTTAGATAGACCGAGTTCTTATTAACGAGAGGTAACTGAACTTACATTTTTTTATATTTACTAGCTGACCCGACATATGACCTGTGTAATGTATTTTTTTATACCTCTCACCTCTCAGGTTCACCTGATAGTAAGTGATTACCGTAGCTTATAGGCGCCTGCAACACCAAAGTATCGCTAGCACGTTGCCGACTCTACCCCCATTCGCTCTCAGGAACTCTGGTCCCCTTACTCACCACAACAACACAACGCTGCTTGCAACGCTGCTGCAAGCAGTATTATTTAGCTGTTATCTTCTGTAAGGTCGAGGTACTTTCTCAGTTGGGCTGCTCCAGAATTTTTAACCGACTTCAAAAAAGGAGGAGGTTACTCAATTCGACCGTATATATGTTTTTTTTTAATGTATGTTCGGGGATAACTTCGTCGTTTATTAACAGATTTTGATAATTGTTTTTTTGTTGGAAAGGGGATATCCTAACTTAGGTACCATGATAAGGAAACCAAGATCTGATGATGGGATCCCAGTGAAATCGAGAGGAACCCTCGAAAATTGTAGTGACGACTAGTGCGTTTGTTAATTTATTTATTATTTATTACTTGCCGATGCAATTGAAGTCGGTTTTTTTTTTCGTTTGCTAGCAAACACAATTATTAGCAGGTTATTTCTTAAAAAGTCTAACGCGAACACGCGAACTAATTTGAACGAAATTGGTAAAGTTGTTCTCAAGTTATGGCTTTATTAAGATAAATAGAGATTAATTTTTATATTTACCGGATGTTCAGAAAGTAACAATCATATCAGTCATTACTTAGCATACCACAACATGGCACTGCACAGTTACTTTCTGAACACAGTTTAATAATACAAATATAAACTATTCGAACACACGTGCTAACTATATTTGTATGATTTCTCAATGTAATTTAGCTATCAGCATTTTCTAATCACTCCTTAATCATGTGTCTGTCTCTGTACATACTATAAATCACGTTCGTTTAAGACCGAAAACGGTTATTATCAACTCGCGGTGGCAGGCGATTAGTACCATTTAATAGAGACACTAAAGCCGAGATATCAAAGATCAAATCAAATTAATCACACAATACTCGTTTCGTTACTTATACTCTTATTTATGTAAATATTAATTGACTTGTCCTTTGTCAACGAATCACGTCAAAGCTTACAAAAAATATTCGAATAATACTTTTTTTACTTCATTGCATGACATGTAATACTCGTAAAACTAAGCTATATTCAATGACAATAAGGTCACATTAAATTAAAACAATGACATACGGTCAACTTAAAGGATATATTAAGCTGAAGTATAAAAAAGAAAAAAGTGCTAAGAAATAAACAACAGTAGACGCAATGGTAAACTAGAAAACAAATAAATTGACGTATTTCAAGTGATTGCACTCTAAAAACAATTACGATCAATAAAATCTATTAGTTATCAAGTCACGCGGCTTGAGAGCTCTTAGGACAGTAAAAATAGAATTTAACCTAGCACAAAATTTCTGATCTAATTTATTTTTTTATAAGGTTTAGGATCACTTACTGAGTATAAAATCACAAAATGCTGACAGATTCAGGTGGAGCTTCAAGCGCCATCTTGAAATAACCTTTTTGACCGATATATCTCGGAAACTATACGCTTTATAATTTATTGCAGGGAATAAAATTTTGCATCTTTTGTTTCCTGTACGTAAACTTTTTATAAAATTTACCGTTTACGATTTATTGCCCATTTAATGAACTTATATTTACTAGAACGATGACAGAGAAATTACTAATAAATCGATGTATTCCTTATAAACTAAAACGTTACGGTCGGACAACTGTTACTCTTGTTGTCTGTGTGTGAGTGTGTCTATATCACGTGACGATAGTTTATGATGGTGTAACCATACAAACAACATCGCCATGTCCCTAAACGGACACGTACTAGCAACGTTTGAAAATCCTTCTTCAAATAGTTGTTCAAGCGTGCCGTCGGAGTTTACGCAATAATATAATAACACCGATCACGTCCGATATCGAATCGCGCTACAATCACGATATTGCCACCGCTGAGAAACTTTTAAACAGCGGTAAATAATAGACGAAACGAAGCCAAAGTTTTTGTTCGATTGCTAGAAAAATACGTAATATTACGAACATTACGTAACGGTTTCCATTCGGTGATCACAATATTAGAAGGCGAGTCATCTGAGAAACATAAACAAACAAGACACAAAATCATGTAAATTAAAATAGTAACTATACGACCTTACTGCGACAAATTGAATTCATTATTAGACTAAACATCTTCGTCTACTTTAATTAACCTACGAACAACATCATATTCGGTTATAATAACGATAAATAGACACTACTTAAAATAAACAAATGTAGTAATTAGTATTTATACTGGTACATTTACGCTAGTGACAAAAAAAATTTGTTTGAACGCCTATGGAAACTGCTCTGAATAGAGAAATTAATATATCGTTCCTTATAGTCCAGGCGCTGGATGGAGTTGAGTGTGCAAAATGTGAGGACCGCATTCGGTGAATGGTTTTGAACTCAGAAAAGCATGCAGATTATGATTCTGAATGTTGCCAGGAGCCATATTGGTCCATTTTTTTTACACCCCACCCCCCTTAGACATGTAGTAAATGGACTGAACACATGCTTTGATATCATTATAACGATTGTTTTAGTGATAATATGCAATTGATTTTTATGATTACAGATACTTACAGCCTGTCAAGTGAAAAAACAACAGGAAAATTAAAAATAAAAACAATAATTATTGATAAAAAAAATATTTAATTAAAAAAAGGGAATTTGAATATATTACAAATGAAAAAATGATAATTATCAATCTTTTTTATTCTGACAATCGTTATTTATGCATTTGCATAAAGAAATACAATCAATATGTAATTTCTTATAACTCTTATAAGATCAAGCCATTGTTTTACGATTGGATGCACATTTACACGGTTGATTCAACAATTCCGGCAGTGGTTGCTTGGTCATTTGTCGTGGGTACAAATTACCATCCTTCCTTTCATAGCCTAAGAACGTGTAATCAATTGTCTGTAGTTGAGTTTGGTCAGTATTTACTCCTACATATTATGTTAATAGATGTAAATGTAGAGCATCTGATGTGCAAATAAATAACTTTGAATAAATTTAAGGCAAAACCGATATTTTGGGAAGATAACTTAACCCGAAGTTTATCAGCCGTTGAGTTTTTTTTTTTTTGAAAATAGATAGGTGCAAATGTTTTCCAATTCTTTTAGCTGTTCGACACTTAGGTATGTATTTCAGAAATGATTTAGAGCTTCTTGTATAAAATCCAACGAAGCAGCTTTTAAAGCATTTTTTTTCGAACCAAATCTGCTAGTCGAATCGCAACCATTCAGAGTGTGTAATGCTAGCAAATAAAACCACAAATATTTTCTCCAAGGGACTGAGCAGCCAAATGACAGCCTGAAATGAATTTCTTCTTATAGGAACCGCCGAACCATAAACCTAAACAGCCTAGACGTGCAAGCTTTTTCCAGAAGTAATATCCGAGAATGAAAACATCTGTATCAGCGCTAATGATTATGATATGGCCAAGTTTGATTTTCACTGCGTGAAATATGTGAAAAAACATCCTTGAATCCGTTTTTAAATGGTTAGGATTCAGGTCAGGTACTAAAAAAAAATAAAGAACCTTGCAATTTGAAACATTTTGGGGATCATCCTCCACAAATATATAACTCGCAATCTTCATTTATTAGTGCATATCTACGGGCAGCATTACATAGAAATCAAACTAGCTGTAACTTATTTTCAGTGCTTGAAAAGAAATTATTACAATCAGTTGGGATTTTGGTGTGCTTATTTCACATGATAAAATTTTTCATCATTCGACCTTTTACTCCGTAAAGTTGATTCCAAGTATTTTAGTGATACATCATAATATCTGTCAAATTGTATTTATTGTAATCAAGAACGTAAATTTTTGAAATAGGTAGATTTGAAATATACTGCCGCGTGTTTGTACCACACTTGTAATATTCAATTTCAAGAGCGAATTATGATTTTGGAGATTTCCTGTAAAAACCGTCAGCGTCAAAAAGATACTTGCAGTAATTCAAAATTTCTCAGTACAAACATATGTATGGGTAAATGCTGATCAAACTCAACTACAGACAATTGCTTACACGTTCTTAGGCTATGAAAGGAAGGATGGTAATTTGTACCCACGACAAATGACCAAGCAACCACTGCCGGAATTGTTGAATCAACCGTGTAAATGTGCATACAATTGTAAAACAATGGCTTGCTTTTATAAGAAATTGCATATTGATTGTATTTCTTTATGCAAATGCATAAATAACGATTGTCAGAATAAAAAAGATTGATAATTATCATTTTTTCATTTATAATTAATTAAAATTCGCTTTTTTTGAGTTAAATAATTTTTTTATCAATAATTATTGTTTTTATTTTTAATTTTCCTGTTGTTTTTTCACTTGACAGGCTGTAAGTATCTGTAATCATAAAAATCAATTGCATATTCTCACTAAAACAATCGTTATAATGATATCAAAGCATGTGTTCAGTCCATTTACTACATGTCTAAGGGGGTGGGGTGTAAAAAAAAATTGGACCAATATGGCTCCTGGCAACATTCAGAATCATAATCTGCATGCTTTTCTGAGTTCAAAACCATTCACCGAATGCGGTCCTCACATTTTGCACACTCAACTCCATCCAGCGCCCGGTCTATTAGCCTGATTACAAAGGTAGACTATATAATACATCCCACTGCTCAAATGAGTAAAACAGTTACAATAAACGTTACAGGTTACTCATTCTGACAAGTATTACAAAACACAATATAATTTAAGTTTTTTAAGGTTTATTTCATAATAAACTACTCAAAACAAAATAGGGCCCACCCTGTTTTTTTGCTGTAGTGTAAAAACTTTTTACTTTTTTTATCTTTTTATGAATGAGTATGTATGAACAAGGTGTATGGAATTTTTTTAACGTGTACTTGGGCAAAAATTAGCAATTTTATGCAAATTATGCAACATTAACGGTTTTAGAGAAAATTTGCAAAAATAAGCAACAAGACAAAAGTTTCAATATAGCCTTTATTCTTAAAAAAAACCGGTTAATTTTGGTATTATTAGCGTGTAGGGCCCCCTCTGCACCGTATGCATACTCTGAGCCTTTCTGGGACACTTTCAATCAAGTGGGTTATGTTTTCTTTAGGCAATTACTCCCAACAGACTTTAAGAGCATTTATGAGGTCTTGTCGGCTTTGGACGTTGCTGTAATTTGCCTTGAGGCTTCTTTTTAATCGATCCCACAGATGTTCTATCGGAATTAGGTCGGGGCTCATGGCTGGCCACGGCTAAACTCTAATATTGGCATCAGAGAGTGCTCTTTGAGCGATGCGGGCTGTATGCGGGCGGGCATTATCCTCCATCAACCCGAAGTTTTCACCTATTCTTTGTGCAAATGGGATCACGTGAGGCCGGATTACACGTTTGACGTCGCTAGCAGCAGTCACGGTACCTTCATCCAGAATTATCAGCTCGGTTTTGCCTTGTAGGCTTATTTCGCCCCACAGCATGACACTCGGACCTCCAAATCGGTCTGTTCCGGGGACACAGGGTTCAGAAAAACGTTCGCCTTCCCTTCTCCATACGCGCACTCGACGATCGTCACTTAAAAATTTCACCTTAGTTTCGTCAGTAAACAGTACTGTCTTCCAGTTATCCATAGACCAGTTTGAGTGGTCGCGAGCAAACCTTAATCGTTCTGCACGATGGGCACTTGTCAATTTCAGTCGAACAGCGCGTGTTCTGTATCTTTGGCCATCTCCATGAAGTCGATTCCGAATGGTTTGATCACTCACCCGCATGCCAGTAGATTGCCGCAGTTGATTTTGTAAGGCACGGGCGGTTATTTTCCGCTGCCGACGTGCGGTCAATCTGATATACCGGTCCTCTTGAGCTGTTGTAGCCCGAGCTCTTCCTGTTCCGCGTCTTCTAGCAACACTACCAGTCTCTTGATAACGACCCCAAGCATTCCGGATAGGTCGATGTGACACAACAATCTGTATTGCCACTGATCTCTGAGAATTTCCCTCCTGGATCATAGCCACCGCTCGTGCTGCCGTTCCCATATCCATATGAACGCGAGACCCAGGCATAATCACGAATAATATTACTAAAATTAATTTAAAATTTAAAAAATAACGATGTGCAACAGTAGCATTCAGAATGAGACTATGAACACAAGTGATTGAGAATTTGAGAAAAGGGTGATTTTGGACCACTTAACTTTTTCTGGCTCCCCACTTGAGAATAATATTAAACAGAATGATTAAAACATCGATAAAGCTTCGTAAACATGTCAACAATCCAACGGAATGCTAGGCTACGCCAATACGTGCCTTAAAAATTACGAGTATTCAAAACATCGAGATAAGCTCGGGTGGGCCCTATTTTGTTTTGAGTAGTTTAGATTCTATTAAGCTCTCATGTTACAGTAATTCAAATCACAATATTATTACATGCGATTCTAAATAAATATCAAAGTCACTATAATTGATTTAAAACGATTAATGATGTAATAGTCTGTGTAGTAATAAATGAGTTATTACGTAACTCTTAAATTCTTAATCGAATTTATCACCTTGAAATTAAGTTATAAACAGCTAACTTGTTGTTATTAGATTGAAACTATCTGCATTTGCAGCATTCTTGTAGTTTTTACGACATTTGTTATTTTCTTAAAACCTTATTACTACATTTTAATCATTGAGTAATAAGAAATTATGTTTATTTATTCGTTTAAATAACTTTACCAACACCATAACGAACATTACATTATAATCTATTTAGTATAATTATAAGATAAAATATGACTTGCACTTACAGGTATGTAACCTGTGTAGCACATGGTACATTATTCTTGATTACCTAATAGACATGTTGTTTTAACTCAACAAAAAAACATACACAAAGGTAATTTACGTTTTATAGGTTCATGGCATTAAAAAAAAAGAAAAATTAATAACTTATAAGCATTATTGTCATTTTAGTTAGTCTATTATTATAGTTTCATTTGAAAAATTGCATTAACATACAAAAATATTACAATTCAATAATAAGTTTTAGAGGGTTATCCTTCTAAAAATGACGTCATAGACTTGACAACCACTGTTTTTAAGTTTATTAAATCACTTCAAACATAGATTATAATTATTTACAAGACTTTCAACTTTTGATGATAGGATGGGTTTGCGCAACAGTAACTGGATGTTGATTAATAAATAAATGTTTGTGGAGGCTATACTGATGATTGACGTGGTATAGGCGTGTATTTGTGTTAAGTGTGTTTTTGTACCTTGTACCCTGGAAATTCGTCCTACTAGAGACCGTTAAGTTAGTGACGATTATTAACACTAAGGGCCGGTTTTTTGATCCCTAGTTAAGGCGACCATTAGTTAAAAATTGCAACAAATAGTTAAATTTCTATAAAATACGTTTTTTGACCCATAATTAGCTTAACTAATGGTTGTAAAAGTTACAAATAGTTAAAATATTTAACCACAGCAACGTCGAGGGTTTAGCAATATGACCAATAGTTAACTTTTGTGAGAACATCTGTTCTTTTGTTTTATACTGTGTCCATGTGTCCATCAAGAATAAAAAGACCTTTTTTTTTTCAAAGACCATTGGTGTCCATTGATAATTCTGTCCTCAACGCAAGGTATTAGGTATCTATTATAATATCATTTCATAATTCGTTGATATTGAGTATCGAGTAATCGAGGTCAATATTTACGCCGATTTTGTAGGTACCACATCATATGATCTTCAAGGACCGCTTACATTATGATAAAAAGTTTAAAAAAACTTCTTTGGCAAACTAGTTAAAAAAAACTAATTGAAAAAAAAACAAAAAGCCAACGTCACGCGGTGTCCCATGGCGGTCACCCATCCAAGTACTGACCGCGCCCGACGTTGCTTAACTTCGGTGACCGCACGAGAACCGGTGTATTCAACGTTGTGATTCGACGTGCTATGGACTTTTAAATTATTCTTGACGCCGGACGCGTTTGATCCGTAAAAATTTTACCCCTCATGTGCCTAAAGAAGTTTCATTTCAAAAAACAACTCTTGCACTTGTTGCTTGACGTCATTATTTCAGTTCATTTTAAGCTAGTCTTTAATCTAATAACCAACTAGGTATCCAAAAAGTTTATTTTAAGGTAGTTTTTAAGCTAATAACCTACTAGGTACCTAAAAATACAATTATAATTATTTTTTTATTATAATCTTCGAAATCTTCGAATTGCACAATTGATTTCAATTTTGAAAATTCAGTGAATTCACACGAATTTGACAAAGCACGTCACGACTAACGTCAAAATGCATTCGGATCTACAAATGTTACCACATGAAAATAACGACTCCCTACGAAAAATGACCTTACCCTAGGTTCATTGCAATGGCAATACTTTAACTATTAGTTAATACTTACTAAAGTTAAAATAGCGATCAAAAAACGAAACCTCGGCTTAACCATTAGTTAGCGTCTTAACTATAGTCAATTTGACAAATAGTTAACTCTACTTTTACTACGGATCAAAAAACCGGCCCTAAGCCTAATATAACGGTTATTTGACCGCGTTTGAAACTTCAATCGAAATTGATAAAATTATTGGTTTCTTTTTTTTTTCGTTAACTTAGTTATCGTTCTTTAAAAAAAAAGTAATAGTATAGTTATATTTTGAAATAACAAATGCTCGATGTATTTTACAAATAACGAATAACTCATCTATATAAATAAATAATGAATGTTGCTAAGCGCATAAGGGGGCGTTCAAGTATTACGTAACGCTAATTGGGGGGAGGGGGGGTCTTGTAAAACGTTACGCTTCGTTACAGGGGAGGGAGGGGGGGTTCGAACAACGCGTTACGTAACATTGTTTTTTGTTTAATTAAAAAAACCAGGGTATTAAAATCGATTGTTTTATTAGTTTATTACTACCACAAATGCGATTAAAACAATAACAAAAGTAAATTAGCGACTTTCCGGTTAGTTTGCGCAACAAATTTGTGACATTTGGGTAAAAAAGTGGTAAAAATGTTCAGTTGGGTGTTACGTAACGTTTATAGGGTAGGGGGGGGGGGTGTACAGGAAAACGTTACGGCGCGTTACATGGGGGGAGGGGGGGTCAAATATCTTCAAAATTTGCGTTACGTAATACTTGAACGCCCCCTAACTCGTGGATGGAGTGTTAATACAAAAAAAAAATTTAAAAAAAAACATTTTTTTTTACTATTAACTATTGACAGAACGAAGTCTGTTCGGGCAGCTAGTATATTATAATAATTATTAATACTTTGAGTCGATATGTTTTATAGTATTTAATAAAAACCTTATATCACTCTGAGTGGGTTTAATTATAAAAATGATAGCCATATCTTGTGGCTACTCTTGCGTAAATACAGGAAGTGTATAATCTTATCACCAAGGACCACGGTAAAAATAGCTTCCACTGGACTTCGTCATTAAGAACTATGAGATTAACGGTAACAAATACCTAATTTTATAAATTACATACAGTTACAAAACAAAGTATATTGAATTATGTATATGTATTTTTTAATTTCCCTTGTGTCTTACAGTTGTCGGAAAAATATATTTGGAAAAAACCTTAACCTTTTTTGATAACTGAATAACTGAAAAATGAAATACAAACGCTTACGCTTCAGCGTGTAATATCCCACTGCTGGGCATAGGCCTCTTTCCCCGTGTAGGAGAATGAGAAGAGAAGCTTAATCCACCACGCTGCGCCAATGCGGGTTGGCGGATATATTCCCTACTATGAGTAGCGATCGACATACAAACAGCACAGTCACGGTGGGGAAACCCACAAACTTTGTGGGTTTCCCATTCCCATGGTTTTGTGCCACAAAGACTAACAACCAGGCCGGAAATAAATCTATATATATAAAAGAGTAACCCACCCATTGACTCATCACGATATCTCTGGAACCATAAGGCGTAGAGACTAGAATTTTGGTAGGAATATTCCTTTCGCCGAGTAGAGGTCAGCTAAGAACGGGTTTTACGATATTCCACCCCTAAGGGGGTTAAACGGGGGTTGGAAGTTTGTATGAAAGTCCCATGTTTTTGAAGTAAAAGACTTGAAATTCAAAATGTATGCTCTATAGATGGTGTTGAGGTGTACTCATAATGTTTTTTGAGAAATCAACCCCATTTTGGGGTTAAAACAGGGGATGATAGTTTGTATGAAAGTCCAATGAAAAATACACCTACAAACTTGAAATTAGGCAGCTAGGTCCCTTATAGGGAGTAGATATCCGCTAAGAACGGGTTTTACGAAATTCCATACCTAAGGGGGTTAAACGGGGGTTGGAAGTTTGCATGAAAGTCCTATGTTTTTGAAGTAAGAGACTTGAAATTCAAAGTGTGTAGTATATTTAGTATCGGCATTTCACCCGTGCGAAGCCGGGGCGGGTCGCTAGTATTTGTATAAACACAAATATCCAGTCCGAGCGGGAATCGAACCCGCGACTGGATTCTTGGGCGCCGCCGACACGGCACACGCACCATTTACACCAGAGCGGTCGATGAAATACAAAGCTTACAAAAATTATTTACTTTATTTCCTTATATACGCGTGTAACACGTGTGTTCCAGGCACTTATCTAAACAGAATAAAAACAATGGAATACATATCACGTTTCAATAAATTTAAACCGCTCTGTAATTAGACAAAAATAAAGACTTGAATGAAACATGAGTTGTGAACTGACTAAAAATTATTTTTATATAAAGAAGCATAAAACATAAGCTAAATTCAGATAAGTACCTAATTCATTCTACTAGTGGTCGCCCAGAGGTCAAAATTCAACCATAAATAAAAATCTAAATTCAAGAAAACAAAATAATTATGAAAATAAAGAACCTTTTAAAAAATTTGACTACAGACTTTGACAATCAACAAAATAGTATAATATGCATGTGTGTCAAATACACGGTAGTGTGTGTAATGCTTTTTTATTAATTTTATGTATATTTTATGAATAATTTAAAAAATATATTAGCATTCTGCACTTCTTCTCTATATAAACTATAATTGTCGAAATTTCATACTCCCCTGTCCCTGCAATTTTCGTAAAAAGGGGTACAAAGTTTTGGCTTCATGTATTAATATATATGTTACGCTCAAAGATCGAAAACGCTCATTGAGCGGAAAAATAGCTCACAACGCGATGTGGTCACAGTAAAACATCCACATAGCGAAATTCGTGTTATGGCTCTAATGAAAACGCGCACGACGCGTTGTGGCAATCAAAGAAAGACCAAATAGCGAAATTCGTGTCGTGGCTTACATGCTATTCGATCTCAACGCGTTGTGGCAATGAAGAAAAGCCATGACGCGTTCTGAGCATTCATTGTGTTAACCATATTATCACGACTGACAGGTTTGTAACTTGTCGGTGTCGGCTCGGGTGCAAAGACGCATTGAAACATCAGTTTTATTCATTTCTTTTTTGTTTATGAGAGTGAATTTTAATGTCAGCGCTAATTATGACGAATAAAAGCAAGCACACAATAATAATAGACAATAACAAGCACTGATCGCAGTTTTATTATGACTACAGAAAAATATGAAATGTTACTTAATGAAACAAAACAGTCTCAACTTCTTAAAAAGAAAAAGGAGTCTCTGTCGTCGAAGCAGTATCGACGTCTTAAACGATATGATGTCAAGATTGGTGATACTGAAAAGTTGGTTGAAGCTGGAATAGAAAGCTCAAGTTCAAAAATTCGATATTTCTGCAAAACAGATGAATTGTTTGATATTTTGGAAAAAGCACATACTAACGTCGGTCACAAACGGACTAGAAGACTATCATTTTATGTGAATTATGAGTAATTTACAAATGATATGAATATTTTGTGTTCAGTGATTTATTACTTAATACGTTGATTTTTTTAAATATAAAGTAATCTCAGTAAATAATAAATATCGTTTCATTTTAATTGACATAATTATATACTTAATATATTTGATAATGAGAAACACGTTATGCCGTGATTTTCTAAAATGAAAAATATTTCTTAAGGACATCTACCAAAACGTTTCCAGCCTAGGCCTAGTAAGATCTATATCGGAAAGTAGTGTGCGTTGTAATCAAATAGTATTCCATACGCGTCATGTCTTTTCTTCATTGCCACAACGCGTTGAGATCGAATAGCATGTAAGCCACGACACGAATTTCGCTATTTGGTCTTTCTTTGATTGCCACAACGCGTCGTGCGCGTTTTCATTAGAGCCATAACACGAATTTCGCTATGTGGATGTTTTACTGTGACCACATCGCGTTGTGAGCTATTTTTCCGCTCAATGAGCGTTTTCGATCTTTGAGCGTAACATATACATAGATTTCTGCTTACATTCATTCTATATCTGCTTACAATAATAGTAATTAGTACTAGCAGTATAAAAATTACTATCCTCTAATCTAAAACAATTAGTTTTTATTAACCCACCGTAGCAAACAATTTCAATTACTTTTATCTATGACAATGTTCCGCGTATCTACAATCTATACTATGGGTTACTGTTTCAATTTTCACCGACTGTGAATACATACATATTATACGTAGGCGAAACCAACGTTTGTCGCGGTTCGGTCACATTATCTATGTACATTCCCGTTACTGTTATACATGAAACGGGAGAAAGTGGCGTGTTGTTTGTTAACTGGTTTCCATACAATTGACGGTGTTGATTCCAACTTTGCATTATACAGATATTCATACATCATGTTTATATTGGCATTGCATGTTGCATTGTAATTGGTGCTCAATTTTAATTTCGAACATATGCGTTTTGAATAAATTTAATCTCTCTTGTTATGACTATTATTGTATACTCGTATATGCAAATTACTATCGTATGTTTTTTTTTTGCATGCTTTAATGACTATCATTGACTCAAACTTAGCAATCGTAAATATATCGAATCGCTATATTTTTTATTGTTTTTAATAATCGTATAATTAATTTTATTTTTTTGCGGTTTTTTAATAGTTCAAATAGCTGTTTAAAGATATAAAAATAAACCTTAATTGCCATCCCAACTCAATCTAAGTATGTAATTATATTAAATTCAATTTAATTCGAAAAGGGATCACATCTCTTATAATATATAAAAATCAAATGCTGTTCGTTAGTCTCGCTAAAACTCGAGAATGGCTGGGCCGATAGGCCGATTTGGCTAATTTTGATCTTGAAATGTTTGTGGAAGATTAGGGAAGGTTTAAACGGTGAGAAACATAAATAATATGTAACGGAAAATACTAAAAACGACGATTTAATTTTCCAATACAAAATGTTCCTAGCGGGGAAATTTAATGTCTTTTGTCAAAAACGTTGTCAATTGGTTGTCAAATATTTATAGGTGCGTTCAGAAAGTGTTTTGTGTATACTTTTCACAAATATACACAAAACACCGGGCCATCTAGATGTAAATAAAATATAGTGAAAAGTCTATTTACTCTAAAGTATCGTACCATTTTCAACTTGCACATTGATAGGTTTATAGTGCCAACTTTCTAAAACCAATCGCTGTATATGCAAATTCTATTAATTAACAATAATATTACTAGCCAGAATACTTCTACGCAAAGGCACTAAATGTTACGATCACGATCACGATTCAGCCTGTAATATCCCACTGTTGGGCATAGGCCTCTTCCCCATGTAGGAGAAGGATCGAAGCTTAATCGACCACGCTGCTCCAATGCGGGTTGGCGGATATATTCCCTACTATGAGTAACGATTGCTATCAGGTGTACATGATAACAACCGGGACCGACGGCTTGAATGTTACATTTAACGTTAATTAATTCATGTATTTAGCTTACCGAAATCGGCTAGTTTGACGTCTCCCATTTCACTCAGTAGAACGTTAGCTGCTTTGATATCCCTGTGCAGCTTCCTCTCCGAATGCAGGTAGTCGAGACCCCGCAGGACCTCTCTTAGGATAACTGCGATGTGCATCTCTTCGAAACTCCCCGCTTTCATGAGGTCTAACGCCGACCCCCCGCCGAGGTATTCCATAATAATCCATAATTTTGTTCCCTGGAAAAGAAACAGAAACGTTTAAGTAAAATAAAAAGTATAATACATAAAAAGTAAAAAGTAATAATAATAATAATGGTTTATTAGCGAAGAGTTTCGACCAACACCCTAAGAAACTCTCGCTTGACGGTTGGATCAAGGGTCGGATTCAGAAGGCAGTATTGCTTGAAACGGCCCGCATTGTGAGGAGGTTCCTCAGCTTGGAGCCTTAACTACCGGCGGCCTGGGCCTCAACCTGCCACCGGAGGATTTCTATTTTTATATTTTTAAATATTTTTATTTTCTTTTTTATAAATATATTTAAAAATGTAATAATAAGGATATATGTTGAATAAATGAAAATATATAATAATAATAATAAGCAAATCGAATGATGGTATCCAATCGTTTATTAAACAGAGCGATTGTTTTGTTTTACTCCCGATATGAAATGTATTTGTATTGTATTACGTCATTTACATCGTATGATCTTAATTAATTATATAAAATAATATCCATGTGATTATAATAACATAATCTTTACGACATATAAACACGAACAATCACCAACTTATCGCTCGCCATACGCATTAACCCTGACATTTTAGCAAGTTTCTTACGTAAATGCCACCGACACCCTTCGGACGGAAATTTAACATCAATCATCGACGGGTTACAAATAAGGTATAAAATATATAAATTATTACAATACATAACAATTTACTTTTTTAAAAGGAGCAAAGCCTCTAAATTCAATTTTCATGTCACTGTTAATAGTTATTTGCATCTACATGATAATTATGAGACATTATTAAACCCTCTAGTTGTTTATTACGACTTTTTAAAGATTTAAGCCATTTGTTATAAGAAAAACGTCAATATATATCTTCAAAGGTTTTTCGGTGTAGTCATTTATCGTATCGATTGCTGCTCCTACTGGATATGGGTCGTAAATCTTTCCGGATCGGAGCCAAAAGCCACGGGAGACAATAAAAGAAGCGGGAGCGCCACGGGGCGTGGACTGGTTACAACTTATGAATATGATTCCGTCTGGTGACTGTTCCATGCACGTAGTGTAATGTAACGCGGAAGACGACAATGGGAGCAACGGGGCGAGGATCCGGCGCGGTTCAATCACGCTCCATCAGCTGATTTTCGATAGGGTTATGGCAGGAAATAAACAACGCATAAAATTATAATGTTAACAACTCTATGTGGCTATAAAAATGAGCGTGAAAACTTGGTATTGTCACAGATTTTCGAAAAACACTGTCTTTTACGAATAATAATAATAATAATAATAATAATAAAGCCTTTTTATTTCCATGCACATTACATTGGGTTCTAGTAAAATAACAAAAAAAAGAAATAAAAAAAAGTGTGTTTAGGGCATGGCTCCTCTTTGGATATAGGCCTCCTCCAACTGTTTCCATAGTCTTCGGTTTGCCGCCTTCGTCATCCAGTCTTCACCGGCTGTTTTTTTAATTTCATCGACCCATCGATCTTTGGGTCTTCCTCTGTTCCTTTTTCCACCGGGTCCCTTCCATTTAGTGACTCGTTTGGTCCATCTCTTGTCTGTACTGCGGGCGATGTGACCAGCCCATCTCCATTTCAGCTGTTGTGCGTGACATTCTGCGTCTATTAATTTTGTTTTATTGCGAATATCTTCGCTCTTGATTTTATCGCTAAGCTTAATTCCCAGCATACTTCTTTCTATAGCACGCTGACACGAACGAATTTTATGCTTAGTTCTGTCATGGAAAATCCAAGTTTGTGCTCCATATGACAGACATGGTAACAGACAAGAATCTACAACCTTCTTTTTAAGTTTTAATGGAAGTTTTTCTTTTAGGATTTCTTTGAAGCTCCAGAATTTCCTCCAAGTTATGTTGATACGACGCTCTATTTCATCTTCATGTCGCGATTTCTTTTACGAATACTGTTTATTAAATCCAATCAAAATCAAATGAATTATTCTAAGGTACGTCAGACGCATGCATACGCCTGTACATACAAACAGGCGTCAAACCAAAACAAGTAAAAATGCAGAGATAGACAAATTGTTAATTTCTGTGAGTAAATAGAAAAACAAATTTTCAATTACTGCGCTTATCTTTTTTACAGAGAAATATAAAACACTGTAAATAACACATTACAAATGTTAAGATAACAAGTAATATAATTAAAAGAAAACAAAAAACCCGCCTGCGTAAAAACGGAAAGAGCAAAGTCAACATTTTTTAAACTTTCTTATTGTATTTCTTTATTATTATTACGGTAATAATAATCATAATATACATTTTTGAAATCCTTGTATTGAGCCCTTTAATTTGATACCCATACTATAGTATTCTAAAAAAAATTTATTTCTTCATTAACTACAATGGCTTCGCACAGCCGCCATGTTTTTTTTTTTAATGTCACCTATCTAAGGACACTTGGGCTGCTAAGACGAATCTAACAATATCTCAATTATGCAAATCCGTTCAGCGGTTCTAGAGAAATCAGGTAATTAAGAATATTACTCTTTCATCTCAGAGACAACGTGATTTGGTTCTATCGTCGGTCACTCGTTTCAACAAAGCTCATCCTAGAGATAGACTCGCCTCTACACACATTGGCTTTACGGGAGAAACCCGCAGGATTTATGTGGCTGAACACCTTTCGCCAGAAACAAAGGAAGTGCACAGTGTGGCGAGGAAATTTTGCAGAGACAATAATTTTAAGTATGTGTGGGTTCGTTTCGGGCAAGTGTATATACGTAAAGATGAACAAAGTCAAGCACAGCACATCAAAACCATTGAATGTCTCAACAAGCTATTATAAAGTTTATTGTTTTCTCTCACTATAAAAATAGTATTTGTATACTGATTCCTACAAAAAAAAACATTATGATTAGTATGTATTATCAAAATATTAATGGAATGCGAACTAAGTTATCACAATTTTATCGAAATCTGTTGAATTCCAACTATGACGTCATATGCCTGACGGAAACCAACTTGAATAATAATATCTTCGATGGAGAAGTCGTTGACTCCCGCTATAACATCTTTAGAAGAGATCGCGATGACATTAACTCTTCTAAAGGGGACGGCGGTGGCGTCCTTATAGCAGTAAAGAAATCATTCCAAGTTCTCCGACAGGCATATTGGGACAGCAATTTGGAGGATCTCTGGATATCAATTGTACCGAAAAATTGTAATGCCCCTAAAATCAATATATGTGTCTGTTACCTTCCTCCCGAATTAAATTGTTTTAAGAGAGATGAATTTTATTCTAATTGTCAAAAGATATTGTTGAATCACTGTATAGATGACAAAAATATAATCGTTGGAGATTTTAATACACCTGAATATTCTCCTGTCTCTTCTGATACTGACGGGCCATCTTTCACCTCACAAAGTAAAAAACTACTACTCTTACAGGAATTTATGTCAATTTGCAATCTTCACCAGGGTAACCGCACCCCTAATGAAAAAGGCCGATATCTTGACTTAGTACTCTCATCAGAAAATTCGTTGACAGTTACAGAAGCTGATACGCTGAGTTTGAAAGATGGACACCACCCTGCTTTGGAATTTGAATTCCCCTCTTTATGTAATACTCCAAAAAATCTAAAACTTAATAACAAAAAACGTTTGAACTTCACAAGATGTGATTATGACAGCTTAAGACATGACTTGGAGTTATTGGACTGGCACAATCTTTTATCGAGCTCTGACGTAGATGAATGTGTAAACATTTTTTATGAACAACTCTTTGTAATTATTAACAAATATACGCCATTAACAGCTATGAGATCTAATAAATATCCCGTTTGGTACAGCAAACCCTTAATAAAATGTATCGAAGAAAAAAATAGATACCACAAACTTTATAAAAAATTCAATAACCCCCGGGATTACGACGTGTTCACTTTACTGCGTGCTAGAGCCAAAAAAATGATAGATCATTGTTATAAAAATTATGTTGCCTCTATTGAAGAATCAATGACTGACAATATAAAGTCATTCTGGACTTATGTGAATAATAGAAAGGGCCGAGTCTCTATTCCAAATGTCATGCAGTTTGGCAACTCTTCTTCTTCGACCGGCCAGGGTGTATGTGAGCTATTTTCAAAGTACTTTGCTTCGGTGTTTGAATCGGATCAGCAACTTAGTAATTCCTCTGCTACGAGTAACAATAATCTAGAGTCACCTGAGTGTAGTACCATGGACTCCATGTCTCACATTAATATATCTGACAGGGACATCATGACGAAGATCAAGCTTCTTGATGCAAGTAAAGGAGCCGGTCCTGACCAAATACCTCCTTCATTTGTTAAACGTTATGGAAAAGAGCTATGCACACCATTAAGCATCATATTTAACAAATCCCTTACAAATGGAGTTTTCCCCAGTCGTTGGAAGATGGCACATATTGTACCCATTTTCAAAAACGGAGACAAGTCGCGCTGCGAAAATTACAGACCCATAAGTATTTTGTCATGTTTCGCAAAGCTTTTCGAGTCCCTAGTACACACTCAGTTATACAGTCATTTTAGGCCTCTGATACCCGAAAATCAACATGGATTCATTAAGGGTAGATCAGCTGTCACAAATCTTCTTGTATATAAAAACTACCTGTGCAAGGCTTTTGCCACAGGGGGTCAGGTTGACTCTATCTACACTGATTTCTCGAAGGCCTTCGATAAAGTGAGTCATAGACTACTTTGTAACAAGCTCGCCACCTGTGGTATTCACGGTAGTCTCCTTCGCTGGTTGGCCTCCTATTTGAATAAGAGAAGTCAGTTGGTGGCTTTGAGAGGATACACTTCGACCCCCACTGACATTACGTCAGGCGTGCCCCAGGGGTCACATCTGGGCCCGTTGTTATTTGTTGTCTTCATTAATGACCTCATTAAGAACATATCATGTGAGTGTCTATTATACGCTGACGACTTGAAAATATTTAAAACAATAAACTCTTTCGAAGACTGTAATCTTTTACAGAAAGACTTAACTGCTGTTTCTCACTGGTGCAGAAATAATCTAATGTACCTTAATATAGACAAGTGTTTCGTTATTACGTTCACTAACAAGCGTAATGGGATCGTTAATGAGTACAGCATCAACGGCCAGACCCTTGAGAGGTCACATGTTGTCAAAGATCTCGGAATCCTTTTTGATGATAAGCTGACATTTCGCGAACACTACCACCACATAGTGAAAAAAGCGAATCAACTTCTGGGGTTTATTTTTAGATCTACTAAAGACTTCAAGGGCACTCATTCTTTTCTTTACCTTTTCACTACACTCGTCAGAAGCGTTTTGGAATACGGTAGTCCAATATGGTCTCCGCACTACAAAGTTCATATTGATAATATAGAGAGAGTGCAGCGCAAATGCCTACGGATTTTAAGCTACCGCCAACAGTCGAGGCGTAAAACTCCTGATTATGAAGCTCGTCTCATTAATTTTAATGTACAAAAATTGGAAACACGTCGAAGATATTTTGATTTCGTTTACTTTTATAAAATACTTCACTCCATATTAGACGTTCCTACCTTGCTCGCTGAAATAACTTTTAATATCAAATATAGTGCTCGTAGAGCTAATCAAATAGCACTTTTTACTTTGCAGGTGTATCAGAATAATACCTCCTTTTACAACCCCCTGGTTAGGATGGCTCGTCAGTGCAATGAAATAGCCAAGGGTAACCAAACCTTTGACGTTTTTCTACCTAAACTAACTCTTTATATTAATTTGATTAAAAGCATACTGTATCACAAGCCGACAGTCTAATCCCAGTGCTTGGACTCTCGGTCTCCTTATATTTTAACCCTATTATATTCTTATTTAGTATTGTTCATTGTACCTATTACTTAGATTACTGTTCTTGTTAAACCTTAACTTGTGTAGACATATTTAACTCCCTTGTAATTTTTCATGTACACACATTTTTGTGGAATGCAACCTAGTTTATAAATGATTGTTTTTGTATAATTTGTTTAGTAATAGTTGTAATCTGTTGTGTGTGATAATAAAATAAAATAAAATAAAATTACATACATACATACATACATACATACATACAAGATACGCGCGAAAAACATAACCCTTCCTTGGCAGTCGGGTAAAAATTATAAAACAAGTACGAGATAATGTGTTAATTCGTCGTTTGTTTGTTTAGTGATAATTGATAACAACGACGTAGGATCCGTAAGACACGTTGACGTCAGATAATTGTGTGTATCAACAAAGATACGGCTTAATTTACAGCGAGTAAACTATTTTTAAAGCACTTTTATCAAACATTTAAGTCATGTAAAAAAGACAAAATTTTAATAACCCTGAGTTTCTGTATAAATTTTTACCCTTTTAATTGTATAATTTTGCATTAATCACGAAAAGGTCAAGTGAAAAGACGTTTTAAAAATGAAAATCGGTCTTTGGATCGATTTATTCAGAATCAAGTTTGACATAATTAATTTATACAAAAAAAAATTCTAATGTAATATTATTTTGTAAGAACTAAAATAATGACAATGTTTTAAATTACTTATCTTCTATACATTAATACGTGATGCAAAAACTTTGTAAACCCTTTTTACGAACATTGCGCGTACGGAGGAGTGTGAAATTTCGCACACTTATAGTTTATATAAAGAAGGAATGCAGAATGCTAATTTTTTTAATTATACATAAAATATACCTACTTACATTAAATTAATAAAAAAAGCATTACACACACTACCATGTACCTATTTGACACACACACACGCATATTATACTATTTTGTTGATTGTCAAAGTCTGTAGTCAAATAGATTTTTTTTTAAAAAGGTTCATTATTTTCATAATTATTTGGTTTTCATTAATTTAAATTTTTAATTATGGTCGAATTTCGACCTCTGGGCGACCACTAGATTAAATAATTACTTATTAAATGCGGCAACAGATAAGTTTAAAAACGCAGTAAAAATTATTGTGACAATATGTTTCATAACATTAAGGTACCTAAATCGTTTGATATTCACATCCCACGCTTAACGACACATGTAGAAGTAGCATCAAAAATTCAAAATATAAAAGTTTTATGCCCGTAAAAAGCCAGAATATTTGAATAGGATAAAGGCAATAAACATGTTGTGAAAAAAGATTTCACACAAAGTTGGGCTTAAAACTTTCTCTCGACAGCCCTAACAAAATTCACCACATCGGAAGCTGTGGCCACACGTGACGTATAATATACACAGTACGTATGTATAATACACGAAGCACCATTATTTCAAATGAGTACCGGATACACTGGAATTGTAGGTATATGTGATTAATAATTCCGCACAGTGTTATTTTTGTAAAAGGGTACAAACATAAATACTCCGGAATTATGTTATGTAAACAAAGCGATTATAACAAAACCGAGTTCTCGGTGTAACAATCTTAAGCTCACAATCAAGGAGCGATAAACAAAATGTAAAATAAACATAGTTTTTTTCTATTTAAGTGGTTTAGAAAAATGTAGTAAGAGAAATGTCGATATGTATAAATACATTAAATTTCAATTACAAAAACACGTTACGATCACGGCACTAAATAAGCGATTACATATTTTCATCGATAAGGTAAGATAACATGATTATGCTTTTTATATGCCTAGTGAAATATCTTGAGCAAAATTCAATGTTATGTATGTAGGTACATAATTCCTATCATAAAACAACATCAATGTTTAATATGTATTAATCAATGTACCAAAGAGATACCGTAAAGGGTTTTCGACTTTTTTTTTTCGTCAGTCGTAATAGGCGTGTCTTATGAAAACGCCGAAATATAAAAGATGAGGAAAAAATGTAACAATACAAAAAAACCAGAAAACTTGTGTAGATAAATACACATTCACATTAAGGCTTATCTCCAAGAATAAAAAAATATAATTTATTAGGACATAAATTATTTCTGTTTTTTTTTTCAGTTTATTAGCTTGCATCGTGTATGCCCGTTGCCATGACAACGCAAGGAGACGGGTCAAAGACCTCACTGTAGCGACATCGCAAGTAAAACAAGAATTTTCAACTATTAACCTGAGAGAACTTTAAATAAGGGTATCTCCAAGAGTTGCTCAAATTTGCAAGCGTCAACAGCAAACTGAACACAGATCCTTCAAGTTATATTAATTATAAGTTGATTCATTAAGCGTACTCCATTATACAAAGTTGGACCAACGTGCTCACGCTTTAATTATAACTTAGACGAAGCGATCGTTGACCAATTACAGCTGTCAACAATGCTGACGTTGTAACAACTCTTTACATTTAACCCAGATTAATAATTAAAAAAGAATGTACATATTTTATGTACCCACTCATGATAATAATCCTTTTAAAAATATATTATTTTATTTTTATTTTAATGGCCTTAAGAGTAGATGTTTAAAAGCAACAAAGGCTTTCATTTCTTTCTATTAAAGTACAGTAACAAGGGGTAGGTTCAATGGCTTAACTAATTCAAGTCTAAGGTTTCCATGACAACGCGTGGAGTGTTCCCG
Source organism: Melitaea athalia (assembly GCA_905220545.2). Classification (NCBI taxonomy): domain Eukaryota; kingdom Metazoa; phylum Arthropoda; class Insecta; order Lepidoptera; family Nymphalidae; genus Melitaea; species Melitaea athalia. Next base: position 6,239,605 of record HG992179.1, read on the forward strand.
CAATCCCGCCCCTTCTCTCTACTCAAATAATCATCCGGTCCATTGGTTCACGTTACTTTTCTTAAATAAAATTACCGATTAAAGTCATTGAAATATAATTCTTTTAACTTAAAATAAATATTTTGTTTACTTTTAGAAGTTAGTACAAACATGTTAATAATTACTAAAACCTCTTCCTGTTCGTATTTTATCTTCCTTGTGTCATTCGTAACGATACTGTTTCAATTATAATAAGTACAATAGTAACATAATACCTGTATATGTCAAGACTCAAGATAAACACAATAAACTTTAATTTTGAAATGAACACACGAATGAATATATTAAACTGAAATTTCAATATTCGTCGGCACTTTAGCATACCAACATTTCAATCAGGGACAAAATTAATTCGATTCACTCGAATCGTGTACTGAAATCAATATTATTCGAAGAGCTGAAAACTGGGATCAGTGCGAGATGATAAAACTCTTGTAACGTATACATATAGTCCCTCGGTCCTTTACTTCGGACTTATCTACGGATTTGTTTTTACAGAGGGGCTTCGGATAAATCTTCAGGGAGGGCTCGAACCACATAAGGATGGAATTAGTCGTACTTAAGATCTGGGACCGCTTATCCTTAAAGTGATAAAGCAAATGGCGCACAACGTATCAATAGACATCGATAGAATACATAATTAAATATCACATATTAGCTGACCAGTGTCCACTTCGTTGAGCGTTAATTATTTTTGTGATGCAAATATATAATAGTTTTCATCTCGCTCGCATTTCACCGTCTTGATTTACACATACTAATGTTTTTCACTGATTTTTTGTTCAATAACAATAAAATATAGACTATATCACTCCTGAATAGTGTAACTTTCTCTGTCAGTGAAAGAATTTTTATGATCGGATCAGTATTTGCGAAGATTACCCCCTACAAACAAACAAAGTTAAAAAAATTATCTCTTTTAATATTCGTATAGATATACACATCTAAAATATTTTTACAAATTTTGTCGCATTTAATTTGATCTAATAAATTGAAATAGTTTTTTTTATAAAAGTTAATATCTATACTAATATTATAAAGAGGTAAAGTTTATAACTTTGTTTGTATATACGGGGTAATCTTCGCAAATACTGATCCGATCATGAAAATTCTTTCGCTAACAGAAAGCTACACTATTCAGGAGTGACAAGATAAAAGGAAAAAGACAAAAATATATAAAGATTTTAAATCAGCAGGATTTGAACCTGCGCCCTCTGACGTGCCGTGTCAACAATTCAATCTAATCAAGCATTATTATTTGCCTTAGAAATTAATTGGTGATTTTAAAACATTTATATTTATCTGATTTGCTGAAAATAGTGAGAGTGTATTGGAACATATCAAATTTCACCGTACCCTTCTTATGTGAAATGGATTATAACGCCCAACGAAGTGGGCACGGGTCGGCTAGTAACTAATAAACAAACAAGTGTAATTTTCAAGTTGTAATTTGGATCATTTATATTAGTTAAATAACTATAACTTCCGAACAAACACCCCTTAAACACAATTAACTTGAAATGTTGTTAATATTGGTAAACAGTTAACTTGAAGAGACATAACAAAGTGACGTACAGTGACGTGGCGATCCATTTCTCTTAGCGATAAAGAATAATTTTCCGTGACGTCTCCACCGAGTTTGTTCGCCTTACGACATAAGTTGGTGTCGACTTCTCATTTGTCATCGGGGACTGCACGGGACCGACAGCCGCACTAATCTTGACATTACAGCAAAATTATCCCTCCGAGAGGAGTATTTCGGACGAAAATCTCTTTAGACAAGTTAAACACACTTAAAAACTTAAACTCTCCGGAGACATTATTAAGGTTCTCGTAAATTCAGACAGAGTATAAAATAAACTTTGCGCGAAAAGTCATTGCTCATGTCATTATATATTTCAAAAGTTCTATGCTTAAAATGTTTAACTTTTAGAAAATAAAATAAAGGCTAACTTACAAGTAAAATTAAAAATTTCTATTAAAATTTTGATAATAAAGAATGAAAGATAAGACATCAAAAATATATTCATGGTGTTCACGCGATCGAAGTGTAAACTCAAACATAGTAGCTATTAGGTATAAAGTTATAAACTGTTCAGTTTAAGTAATGAAAGATAATAAAACTTTACACTTAGTATACTGAACAGACGAATTCGTTACATAAAGGATATAAGTCTTTCTATAAAATTGAATATGTAAGTCTACGACTGTGCAGGCTACGGATTTCGTTCAAACATTTCGAATACAGTCGCGTACCGCCGTAAAATCGTCGCGCGTCCGTACCACCATCCCATAAAATCCCCGCGAGGGCTCTCGAAGCTATTTCGCAATAAGGTGGAAAACACAAGTCGTTATATTAAATGTATATGTTTTAAAGAACTAATTATCATCTATTACTCCAGGGTTTCTTAACCTGTGGTCCATGGACCCCTAAGGGGTCCGTGTTATGAAAGCTGAGGGTCCATGGCAAGCCTACTTAAGTTGTGAGTAAATATTTTCACTTTGCGCGTAATCAAAACCAACTTCTCAATTTGATATTCCAGCATAAGCAGCACCAACCGTCACACTAGTTATTTATATGTAAAGTTTGATCGCAAACAATAAAAGGTGATTGAAGTAAAGCATCGTTGTGTTTTTTTTTTTTTTTTTGGAAAGGGTCCGTGGACTCTGAAATTTTTAAAGGGGTCCATCACTAGAAAAAGGTTAAGAAACCCTGTATTACTCCTTAAAATTATAATAAATACTCTTTTCAATCATAAATACATAACATTTATTTTATTTACTTTTACATGATATATTGTTTATTTTCGATTTGACCACATATGAAACATATGAGAAGTCATCTATTTTGCTACGTGTAGATAGGAGAGCGACGCGACTCTATTGTTACACAAAATTAATGTGTCTGGCTACTTCTATGCTACCTAAAAAAAAGAAATGTTTACAATAAAGTGGTTTCATGACAAGCTGTTGCGTGATTCATTCTTTAAGTTTTTATTTTATAACAAAAAGTAGTCTGAATTTAATTTAAGAAAACTTAAATCCGAGATAGAAAAGCCAACAATGTTATTTGTTACATTAACCGCAAGTTTTTTAATAGACGCTGCGTTTGCATTTCTTTGTGAAAAATGAAACATTAATAAATAGTGCATACTCACTTGACTTTATATAAGATGAAATTCTCGAGCATTCGTAACGGAATTTGATTCGGAATAAAGCTTTTAAGAGTGTCACTGGGAAGTTTATTGACAACTTTCAAATACAGTATAAAGAGTTTGATTCTATTCAGTTTTTCCAATGTCAAATATATGTTTGTTTAGTTTGAAAAAAACAGCATTTTACTTTCTTGGTTTCAAAGTTTAATAAACATAAAGGGATAAGCAATACTGATGCTCCATTGTCTATCCGCACGCTTGTTCGGCTGTCATAGGAGTATGTATATACATACCTTTCAAGGTAGGTACATACTTTAAATTTTACAGAATACAGTATATTATCGCTATAACAACAACCAATGATAAAAATATATATATTTTAATAACGTGTAATATCTGAATTCTGTTAAGAAAACTAAAACTCGAGAAACAGTGAAAGGAGTTAGTTATTATTTCTTATGTGCTTGAGAATAAAACATCTCATTTTCGCATTAGCCGTAATTATCGTAACGCTTATCGTTACGTTTGTTTCATTCATTTAATTAGCCTACTTCAATCGGTCTTCTTTTGTTTTTCGTATACTTTCTGCGTCTCATAGATTAAAGAGAATCACATAAAGTTTACGGTCACGGGAAAACAAACCATTAAGTTGCAGCGTAAACGATGATGGTAATGGACTTTTTACAGTTTTTCTTTCCTTAAAAGTAAGTACCGTTTTATCACTAAATAACCAAGGCGTTGTGAAAATGCCAAAGTAGACATCAAATGGATTGAAGGCGATTGTCGTAGGTTCGAATCTGTGCTAACGTAGTTTTAAGTACGTTTCGAAAGAAAACGTGGAGAAACATGCAAGTATCGGAAAAAATTGTATAAGATGTACAGCCGTATCGAAATAGCAAAGAGTGTATTCTATTTCTGTCCATAAGCTTTAGCAGATTTATATTATATATCATTTTATTGTATTAATGCATTTTTATCAAATATTTAATTAGATTTTAGTTTTATTGACTAGGTGTTAAATTTATATTATTGGTTTTAATTTATTTATTATTAATGTAAATTATTTAATTGCTGGAATTCTTAGTTTTTATTAATATTGACTAGGTAATTTGATTATTTGTTGTGAAATTTAGTAATAATTTAATTCAGAGAATGTGATGTCAATTATTGTATTTTTCTTTATATGACATGTACCTATTTAATATGACAACTACACTCATGCATTAGGAAACTATCCTGTAATGTTAGTTGTACGATGATGAAATAAATAAATTAATTAAATAAATTAAATGCCCTTTTCAAGGAGTAGATTTATAAGAGATACATACAATTGACACGCCAGTTTTTACTTATGATGGAAACAGCGAAAAAGGACTGTGTAGAATAACACATACATTGTTTCAAAACTTCGTTAGATTATACGGAATCATCGTTGCATAGAAACCTTGAGAATCTAAACACGGCAGTTTGTAGAGATAACCCAGATACCTGTTTATGAGAGTACGGTCGTGATGGATATGGTTTATTATGATATCGGCTGTAAAGCCCATCGTAAAGCATGCGATATGAATGTTTTAATGTACGAATGAAACCTCGGTTAAACGATACACAAAACAAACTAGTCAATTTGTCAGTGATTTAGTTTCCTATTTTTACATAAATGGTGGCGAAAATAATGTTTCGTAATACCTTGTTTTAATTAGCAATTTCGACATTTCATTTTTCACAATTTCTTGCAAATTTATTATTCTTCGTAATAGAGGAGGTCCTAGGCAAGACTTGTTACATTTAAAGGCTTCTTCAGAATATTTATATATTAAAATATTATTGCTATTTATTTCAAAGGTTTTTAACATTATATTGTAGATCCACAGTTATTTTCATAGACACTTTTCGATTCCGATGAGTCGTGTACCCAGTGCCAGTGTCTTAATAGATAATCTAAATTAACTGACATTTTTCAGATTTCCAATGTTGACTGAATCATTAAAGCCACTGAATATATCAAGAAAATAAAAAACTCTTTACAATACAATTCACGTAGACACATCTATTATGTTACATTATATTAAGAAGCCGGTTGCCCGTAGCTTCGCTCACGTAGAAATTCATTTTTACAAAAAGTGGAAAAGTAGTACCTATCTTTTTTTAGGATTAATTAAGGATATCTATGTATATAATTTAGGATCTCTTTGTATACCTACTACACTTATGTTTCGATTTTTTCAATCAATCGTTCAAAAAATCAATTTTCATCTTTATGCGACCTTTTTGAATATTGAGATTTCGTGATGAATCAAATGGCCTAACGATTTTATATATGTACCTATATAAGAATGTAATGTACCTAATGAATGTACCTAAGTAAACAGAAAAGTATATAAAAGAGATGTTCGATCTTTCGGATTGTAGAAAAGCAACATTTTTACGATCCAATTTTATTTGAAATAAACTTCGAACCAGATATTTTCTCTGAGAATGGAATCATTCTAATCACATTGTATCGGGTGAGCGTACTTTCTTATAAGAATACTATTCTTAAATTATATTGGTTTGGGACCTTGAAATGTAAATACAGAGGTTATTTGGTTCGGCACTAGTTTAGAAGGGATTTTGCTAACTTGTATTTGTTACAGACTTGTATTGGAGTCACGATTACAATAATATGAAGAAAATTGTTTATAATAATGTTAGCTTTAAAAGGAGGGTTCAAACTATAATGATGGAATATTTTGGATATTATTTTACTTATATAGACCCTATTTATTGCTGTTCTTTCTTTACTTCATTGGTCTTGCCTTAGATTCTGTCTCTTTTTTTTAACTACATACCCAAGGTAATCTTATCTTATCGTTTGTATCAGAAACGTGGATGGGAAATGATTTGTATGAGTAAATTGGCTATTAACCATATAAGGATACCTGACTGCTTAAGTTGTTAAGTTCCAAGGCTGGCTTTATGTAAAGGTATGATGGAATCATGGAAAGCATAACGGTTTCAGTTTCACCGCTGCGTTGTTTGACTATTTCTGTATCCGTATTGCTTATTAAATCTAGTTTACTTAAATATTTTCTCCACTAATAAAAAATAAATTAAAATTCCCTTGATTAGATCATTCCTTACTGATCCTAAGGTATTATACTTTGTTGCTCGTTAACTTATTTGTTTACAGTAATTGTTTCGATGAGTCACAGCGTGATGTTTTATGGCCTAAACACTTCTTGAATATTTTTCTTAAAACTGATTATTTAAAGCAGTATATATTTTTTTCAAATCTGACCGTTAAATGATAAAATTAATGTATCAAAAGAAAAAAGCGCAAATAATCTCTTCAGACTTAAAATATAACTATAGAAAAGACGATCTCAACTGTAGTTAAACACAATACCATTTAACTTCTTTTCATTTCATTTAAATATCGTCGTTTATCACGCAACTTAAGTGATGCTGGAATCATTAATCACAAGTTGAATCGTCCAAAGCAATGAATATTCTGATTTTATTGCTTTTATTTTGTTTCGCTTTTGTCTTGCAACACTTCAAGGGGGTTAAATACGTCTTCTGCTGGAAAAATCGTTACCGAGTAATGTTTTCTATGGCCATTAACATGACAATTTTTCTAACAAAATTAGTTATGGTCGTAACTGTAATATCGAACTCATTGAATGGAATACTTATGTCGATGTATAAAAAAACTAAGCACTGGAATATTTTCCAAAATATTTTTTCGCTGATTAATGTTTAGTTAGAAGTAATCTCGACCGAATTGAACACAATTTACGAAGCACGTAAAAACCTTCATGTCTTTGATGAAATAGGATCTGATCAATGACTGTTGTGATTACACTGACAATTTACAATAACAACATAATTATTTTTACTGATAAGATATTAACAACTGTAATATTTTTTTAAATACCTACTTCGATAAATATTTACAAAAACTAAAATTAATTTACCGATTGTAATTGCGTATTCAATTTTCATTTTTCGACTTCTAAAAGCTTCAAATTTCAGTAATATTTGGTATATATAACAATGATTGATTTAAGATTAGAGATCGAAAAACAAAATTATCACTCATTAACAACAGAAATCCAGCAAAATAAATTATCTATTATAACGGTTTAACTCACACAAATCGAACCAATAATATAGAAATTAACAAACATGAACTCAGCAATAATCGAATAATCTCAGCGTTATAAATGAATGAAATTATTATTAAAATTATAACAGTAATAACCTCAGCGACACGCTGTTCATTCTCGTCGTAACTCGTGCCATTAGCTCAGTGGCAAATGCTGATATGAATTAAGATCATGTTGTACACAATGAGACTGGTCCTTGACCCATCGCAGCCGGTCCGTGCACTTTTACTATTCGAAACTGCGCTGTTAGATCATGAATAATAAATGCACTCTAACCATTTTGAATACCGTGTATTTGAACAAGTAAACGTTTATTTATATATTATATTGTGTTAAGAGTTTGTTTTTAATACTAAAATACTATAACATATATAAACACGCCTCTTTCCCGTAGGGGTAGGCAGAGACCACTTCTTTCCACTTGCTACGATCCTTACATACTTGTTTCGCTTCATCCACTTTCATTATTCCTTTCATACATGCTCTTCGGTTCAGGGTACTCTTGACCTGGCCTTTTTTCAAGACCTCTGATCTGGTCTTGAAAAGTCCGCCTAGGTCTACCCCTTCCAACACTTCCATTCACACTCGCCTTATACAATTTTTTATATATATAATATAACTATAACAAAAGTATAACAAAATATATAAGTTTTTTGTCTTTTCTTTGATATTTGTATATGGTTATAATGATCTGAAGATAAGCGATAGGAAATATTAATGGTTATTAATTCAAAATTGGTTTACGTTTGCTGCTGATAGCTATTACTTCGTATAAATACAATTTCCAATAAAGAAAGTCAAAAAATAAATAAGGAAAATTCATGTACGTCGTGTATTAACAATAAAACATATTATTTTATACATAGTACACTTTTTACAGGTTGTTAAAAAGCTTTTGTACAACTTCTATAGAGATTAGGTACTTGTACCCTTCAAAAAAAGAAGACGGTAATCGTAAGCTTCAAAGATCTTAAAGATTTCAGTGTTTATACTCGTAATATATTAGATGACACGGCTAACTATTATTTATTCATAAATATTTTGTTTTGTTTTTTTTTTGTTTTTTTTTTTTATATACAAACCGTGTGAACCGTATAATGACGACAAAAAAGAAATACCTATGCAATTTTAGTGCACTTGTTCGGAAGTTATAATACACGTAAATCCATCAAGGCAATTCATTTTTATTTATACAGACAAAATATAATTTTAATACCGGTCTACATTCTAATTTTAAACAAACTGAAACCCAAACAAGCGAAGACAGAAGCTAGTAACACATTTAATAAGATATATTCTACGCAATATTATTCCCCTCAGTTAACATATTAAATGAAGTACACAGACAACCACAGCCTAATATGGTAATCATGAAGCAATGAAACATACCGCAAAGTAAATTTATCACGATACGATATTCACGATTTCATAAGGTTATATCTTTCGGGACTGGGGCTTTTACGGTTGCGTTATATGATTCAAACAAATTACCGTGGAATCGTAAGGCCTATTTTATGAGATTGTATTATAATGTTATATGCTTCCCTTAGATAAATAACAAAACTTGTGAGATTTATTAATATTATAAGCAGAATAGGAAATAATCTATTACGATTATACAAAAACGATTTGTTTTTACTCAACAAACAAAACATGATATTTTAAACAGCTCACTGCATTTTAATGCAGTATAATAAATTCAAACAAACTAGGCTGATAGGAATAAAGAGTACTGCTAAAGAGAAACAACTCTATCAATTTTTCATATATCTTAAATTACAACATACAATAAATTAACAGACCAAAATTAACTAAGTTAAAAGACGGAGTTTATTAGTCATTATGAATATGCGTTATTTTCGTATGACATAATCGTGCTTATGGCACACAATCACTGTTACGTGTAGCTGAGCATAGCTGTATAGTTAGCAAAACGGAACTACTCCCACGCACATGAGACGCATAAAGCTATTATGCGAAAACGTTGACGACGCTGTTATTCGAAGCACTGTGCAGCGGTACGCACCGCCGACAAATTTTTGCTGTGCTGAACGACCTACTTTCATTACCAAACAGCAAATGTAAAAACTGTTCTAATCTAAATTGTGAACATTCTTCTCAGCTGTCAAGTTATATCAATTCTGTACTATGTCCTACATCGCAGTATACGTTCAGCCCTGCTATTAGGTGCACCCGCCTCTTATTGCCTCGTAAGTAGTCGTTTTACTGCCCATTATTACGCTGAACTCATGCCGAAACTGTACTTTCTAATGTTAATACAATGCATTATTACTTACGGATCTCGTTTGAAGCTTTTATCACTTGTCTTCTACACCGTCTATAACTCTACTGACATAGATATGTAGAGTTATAGACTCTATACAATTAGAACCTTAAACTACTTTTATAAATAGGAAGTACACGTACACATACTCGTACATACAAATATTTTAACTGTAACTGTTTTGTGTAAATCTTTTCTGAGTGGTGTGCAATAAAGTATATTCTATCTATCTATCTACTTTAATATTAATTAAAAAATTTGATTACAATATTATTATTTTATTAATGACTTAAATCCTAGTTAGATGAGATTTATTATCTACATTTACGGAAGGAAACGAGGAAACATAATAAATAACAAGCTACAAATCAAGAATTTTCCCGGATTGCTATAAACTTGATTCTGGGGAAGCATAGATCGACGGCGGCTCGATGGAATGAGATCATGCATACTTTATCAACATACTCGTATGTGTGCTAAGGCGCGTGTATCATTGCAGTTGCTTAAAGCAGATTGAGATTACAATCTGAAAATGAATCTATTGCATTTATAATTCAATATTTACAATATTAACAATGCTCCACAGCAAACTGATATGAACTGACTCCAGGGAAAAGGAATCTTACTCTAAACAGGAGACATGCACTACGATGTACCACTAAAGGTTGGCAAATAGTCCTTGCTTTATTATCAGGTGTTTATGACAACAAAAAAAAATTGACGGCTTGGTAATCTCCGATAAAATCGGTGAAATCCTTTTTTTTTATAAATCAGACCAGCTGTTCTTTATGATGCACTTACCTTCGGACGGCATTAGAATTTTACTTATAACTTTAGACTCATACATGAATATATTCATATAAATTTTAAGGCACGAACAAGAAAAATTCCAATAGATGCTAATCTACAAATGAAAGCAAAGATGTAATATTCGTCGAATTATTATTATTCAAATAAAATATCGACGCCCGTAACAAAGTGTAGCTTTAAAGTAAAATGTTCTCAATTCATGCTAACGTTTTATCAAGTCGAGAAAAATTTTATACTAAAAATACATTTGAAGGCTCTGACAAAAATCACGAATTTCTTTGCTGAAAGTATCGCGGAAATTAAAAGGTTCCTTTATTTGTAAAAGCATTTTTTATAGCTTTTACACTTTTTCTCTCGTCGAGACGATCTTTAAGTCATATAAAATTTAAAATTAAATGCCTAATAAAAACAGTAAAATACAGTTGGAAAAAAAATGTCAGCATAAAACGAAACATCACCTATTCCATCATACTGTAGTTGTATTAAAAGTTGAGAAATTATAACATTTGTTGAATTAAATATGTATAAGTATTTACATGTCCACAGTAGTTTTTACTAATAAAACTTTACCATAAAAGATTCTATCACATATTTTTTACCAAATGCAAAACGTCATAAAATTTTAACCAACACCGACAGTGCATGTATAAAATATTTATCTTACATTTTTATATGGCCAAGAAAAAGAATAATAAAATTGCATTTCTAAAGTAAGACAACTTTTATCACGAACAGAAGGCAACAAATGGAATCCTATTGCAGCAATATGAAACTTTTGAACTGATCTAAACATCTTTCTGCTCCCTAATGGCTCCATTCTGAGACCCGCAAGGGAAATGGCGTGAAAGAAAATCTAACAGCAATAGTGTAATGTTTCCTTGTTCGCGCGAGTATCGCGTGTGACCGCAACATAACGGAATCGGTATCGCTCTCTGCGTTTAGTACTGCTTGAAGCGAACATACATTTAAGGTAATTTAATAAATAATTATCGAATATAAAAATAACACATTTTTGCTTCATAATATCAGTTTTTTTATGTTTGAAAAAAATTGGTAATATCTTAATATTATATTATTTTCAACTGTCAACACCATTAGGGCCTGTTTCTCCTCAATTATTAAACTTCAACTTTAAGATTAATATATGCGAATAGAAATATCTCATAAATATAGTAGAATTCAAGAAATAGGACTAGCAGATGGTTTTCCTACACGACACAAGAACGAATCGCCAAAGGCTGGGAAACATCCTGTACACTTGTACAGTCAACATTTGGAGTGAGCCTAGAAAATACACGACAGCGAAACTGTAAAAGTTTTGAGCTTTTAACATTTTCACCCATTATTTTTCACAAAGAAATATCGAGGGGTAAAAATTTTATGAAAAATACGATTGGGTTGCAATTAGTCGGAATAGCCGGCGATGTCGGTTCCTTGTATTTTTATTTGAAAATAATATTTTAATGTTTTCTTTGAAACTATCTCAGACAGAAAATTTTAACTCGAGCGATCTCTGCTATTTTATAAAGCGATAGGTGCTTTAATAACTAGCGGTGGAAATGACGTGCGTTTAAAGTTGAGATTCTATTATTCTTGTTCAAAATTTATGTTAGTATATACAAAAATAACATTAACTTCTATAGAAGTAAGCGATAGATACAAAGTTTAACGTATATTGGATTTGTTAAAATAGTTATACGTAAATTAAAAATTCTACAATAATAGTACCTTCTACATTCAGTAAATTTACACGGATCATTAGAAAAGGAATCGACTCGTATTCGAACTCGTATTTTAGGTATGGTTAGAAGTCACGACCATGAGATTGAATCGAGAACTACAAAAGTTGCCTGTGAGGATACAGATTGGTACATTAAACTGAGCCCAGGCTTACAAACCATTATATTTCAATTTTTCGATGTTAAACTTGCACAAACAAGCTCTATAGCCACTACAGTCGCATCGTGATCTGCGAAATGGAGTAAAATGGCCGAAGGCGACTGAGAGTCTCGCTTTAAAGAATATGACAGAGTTTTAAAATTGTAGAAAATTTAGTAAATAAATGCTCTTTGAGATTATTTTTTCTCTACGCTATATTTTTGTTATCTTTATTTTAAAATACATCGTAAAATCATATTATCTCTAGCGTTTTAAGACTATTTAATAAATTTTCATAACACAATACTTCTACAATGCTTAAATTTAAGTCAAACGTTTGAACAATCTTTAAAGCGAATACGAACTAGCATCCCTTAAAAGATCGCAGTTGAAGTATCTCTGTACTTAACGACGTTCTCTCCTAAGAGATTCTGGGCATGGAGACGTAAACAATTTGAGAGCTGCTGTAGTAGAAGCAGCGGACCGGACGGACCCGCCCGTTAACTGAGCACTAATTGAGTTAATGAAACGAAATTTCATAGAATAAATTAGAATATAATATGAAAATTTCGAAACAGAAGAAAAGGCTTTTATTATTCTACAATATCACAAGCTATTACAATTGAGAGCTTTGTGTTGTTATTAAAACCAAACTAAACAGAATAAAACACAAAGTATAATATAAAAAAGATAATTGTTCGTTTCAACTGTAAAGAAGAGTAAAATAAGGATACCTTTTATTTGAATCACAAATTATATCGAGATAGACGTAATGCGTAACAAACCTTGAAATAACAGCTCTCTTCGTGTTTCATATAAAAAAAGATGTCGCTTTAGTTACCTGAAACAATATACCACATTTATGAGTTAAGCGCTATCTAATATCTACATCTTAATTCTACCACATATATGAGTTAAATGGTATCTACAACTTAATTCGACCACATTTATGAGTTAAGTGCTATCTACAACTTAATTGTATTAATATTGCTGAAATTTTTGTTTTAGATTTGTAGACGTCGGCGTCGATCATATTAGATATCCTTACGTATATTTTCATCTTTATATCATTCATCGACACTTACAAAATAATATACCCATTGACTTGTAATTCAAGATTTATTGAAAGTATGTATAAAAAAGGAAAAATAACAAATAAACTATATATATAAGTATAGTGTGTCTTTGTTTCCAATAGAAATCATTTCAGTAAATCTATATACACCTAATGGGTCAATCAGAAAAAATTTAGGCCTTAGTAGCCGTTTTAAGAAATCAGACTTTTGACTTAGGAATAAACAATTTATGTGTTATATTATAACATATGGTATAATTATGGTGGTTTTTCGTTTTTGGTAAAAGATGAAATGAGGAATAAAGTTTTCTACTGGTATATCCGCAGGCTCCAGGAAATTTATTATATTATTTTGAAAAATAAATAAATAAATAAATATTTATTTTATATAAAAGGTCAACACGTACATGTCTGCACTCGACACTCGTGTAAAGAAAATGGACGAAGATTCCTTAAACTTCTACTCAACATTAACTAACTTCTACTAATTTAAAATCCTATTTTCTGACTGACCTGACTGGTCGTTCGATTTTATAACAATGAAAGTAAAAATCGTCATTTCCAAAGGCTAAAAAAAAATCAACCCTAATATAAATACTATATCATACACTATATTTCCACTATAATTACACAGGAACTTCAAATCATAACCATTTTTATTATAAATGTGCCAATTCTAATCAATATTTAAAAAGAACTCACTGGTTCGGAATTGTATTTTAGAAAAGCGGATAAGGAGACTAAAAATATTCGTACAATTTAGACTAAATACTGAATATATCTAAGATGATTGGAATCATCTACGAACGTGTCAAATTCTGAGATAGTCAGAGAAAGATGTAATTTAAAGAGATTTGAGTATACCTAATTACAGAAGTTTAAAAGTGGGTACCTCGAATTCATGGAAGTAATAATAGTAGAGGAGACGTGGAACATCGACCTTCACCGATCTGATAACTCGATGAGATATATTTTTTATCAAATATAATTTATAAACAAATATGCCTATGATAACTTGCCTATCGAAAAGTGGTCATAGCTTTTTTTTAGTTTTTGCAGGCAAGCCAATTCGATCAATCAATCAATCTCGATTTAGTCAATTTCGATTCGAACAGATCGATGTAGTATCGAATATAAGTATATATTGACCTACCTGTTCACATCGTCTTGCCTGGTAGCCATGACCAAAAATAAGTACCTAGGCATATTCTGTGTGTTAAAAACTATCAATTGAGATAAAACTCATTCGGTTATCATATGAGTGAAGGTGTTGAAAAAAAAATTGATTAAAATTAATGAAATTAAAAGTAGCTATGACCACTTTTTGATAAACAAGTCATCATAGGCATATTTGTTTATAAATTATATCAAATACAAAATATGTCTCATCGAGTTATCAGATCGGTGAAGGTCGATCTTCCACGTCTCTTAGACCATAAGTTTTAATTAAACGTCATAATTATCTTCAGCGGAACACGAGTATTAAATTTCATCAAGAAAAACTGTTGATTAAACAAGTTAACTCGACAAAACTAAGGAGTCTGCAGCAACGTGATTCAGAAGTATAAATATAACTTACACTTAAATCTTAAGCGCAAAAGGGTAACTAGAAACTACTAATAGTTACTAGTTACCCTTTTGCGTGCGTTGATAAAGCTTTTCTCGTACATAGCTTACTGATAAAATTTATCTGCAAGACTGCGGAGAACTGGGAAGTATAGCACGAACTTGGGGACGCCTACGTCCAGCGGTGGACTGCGATAGGCTGAAGCGATAGCACAAAATAAGTATAATTATATGCTGTGTACTGGTTTTTAAAGAACTTATTACGATTTTTTAATAGATTTTTTTCTTTGGTTAGATTTCATCTCAATAACAAGGGCGCAAAACTTTTCCCATTATAACAGCTTTACGGAGAGCTAAAACAGAGAGCATCATCTCGAGTCAGTAAATAGTTAAGTGACAAAGAACTTACAACTACACTTAAGGTAATGGTTCCGGTCACTAAGTTCTGTAATTAATCAAAGCCATGACTTGGGTTAATGGTTAATGATGCCGTTTGTAAAGTAATACAAAGTAATAGAGATCGATCGATTATTTGTTGAAAATTTTAAATTTAGATGAACTTCTTACATTCTAAATTATTCGACACTAATCAAATAATTATTATAATATTAATACTTCTACTACATGAAGAACGGGGACCTATAATAATATGAACAAGGGATATACCTAACGTGACCATTTTTATTTCGGCTCAAAACGGGATATCGATTTTTTTAATTCAGCAGATTTATTTATTTATTAACCGACTTCTAAAAAAGGAGGAGGTTCTCAATTCGACTTTTTTATAAAATGTTATTTATTATCATATCTAAATTTCGATCCAGCGGGATTCGAACCCGCACCCTCGACATACCGACATCGGTAATATAAAACATTTTGAATAAAAATGTACCTATTTAAAATTAAACTGTATTTTAAATTTAAAAATGTTATTTAATAAAATGTTATTTGTTATCATATCAAAATTTCGATCCAGCGGGATTCGAAGCCGCACCGCCGACATACCGATATCGGTAATATAAAACATTTTTAATAAAAAACATTTTCGAATTTCCTCATGTGTGGGAAACACAAATATAAAAATAATACGAATTAAGAATAGCATGGTGTCATCATCATCATCTCTCGTCAAAGACTTCATTGTAATATGAAATTGTATAGTAGGGTGCTGTAAAGGACTCGCTGTAGACGGCTCCACGGTTGCTTAAAACCGAATAAAATCATATCAAAAAATTTCGATTTGGCTGGTACATCGTTCCATAGCTTAGTTGGCTAGAGCACCGACACGGTATGTCGGGGTTGCGGGTTCGAATCCCGCTGGATCGAAATTTCGATTTCTTTGTGTTTGTTACCCCCTTTATTTTTATTAAGTGTACCAAATTGACGGTTCTTTTTTAATCGAAAGCTGTTGCCTGTCGAGTCGAATAGTTTTAAAGTTATCTTTAGTAATGTTTATTGTACCTACTGTACTCTAAAATTTATCTGACTAAATAGACACAATTTATGTTCCATTTCATAAAACGGGACATTTTTGCGTCCCAGGGCTATTTTCCGGGACACCGGGACACACGACCGAAAAACGGGACGGTCCCGTTCAAAACGGGACGTCTGGTCACGTTAGATATACCTACCTAGCAATGGGATGTTAAACGCTTGTATTTACTGGCATTAAAAAGAAATTATTTTTTGCAACAGATAAGCTCCCAAAAAACTAATCTAATTATATAATATTATTAGAATCCTTAGTGACCGATGAGTAACTAAATTAACGTGAGTGAAACCGTAAGTTTTCTAGTAGCGCTGACATTTGCAAACTATTTACTGTTTTATCAAAATGCTGACATGTTGCATAATCAAGATATCACTTCAGGTGGTGGGCTGAAAGCCTGATGCAAGCATTCGAAGAACGCACTAACAATTATTATTTTGGTAAGCAACTCGAAGGTCAACAGTTCGAGTTTAACTTTTCGCCTAATAATCCTGTTCGATCATTTGTGATTTAGTGAGACTTATCTCTGAATTAATTTTATAATTTTAAAACTACATACAGATGCAGTCTTGTAATCATCGAATAATAAGATTTCAATAACATTAGTTCATCTTTTTGCCATTTTAAGATTTAAGACGTATCTAGTAAGAATTATTTATTATTTATCTATTTATCATTGCTCTAAGACAAAAATCTTTCATCATATGATCATTCACATTTCATCTAATCAAGAGTTTTATTTTTCTAGACAAAGTGTGTTCCAGATAAAGTAAATGTTGCAGAACAAATATTCGATAACACCAGTTAACAAAGCAAAATATCTTGATAAACGGCATACCTATTTTCGTTCGATAAGATATGATCTTTTATCATCAACATTACAATGATTAGATTTTCCCGAGATTCGAAATGTGAAAACAGAGCGAAACTTTGTCATTACAAAACTCGAGGATAAAGTTATTGTCGTCTGCAGATAAAACGTTGTTCAAATTTCTGCAAAGTTATTACTCATGATTTATGAATTATATCGCTCTAGTCTAGAGCACGACCGAAATATGGAAATATACCGATTTTACAATTCACATTTAGAATTATTCTAAATTTCATTTTAGATAAAGTACATAAAACTATGTAAAATTAAGTATGTTTGTTACAAATATAAATCTGTGTGTGATGGTTTTGAATAAGAAATAAATTTAGTATCATAATTATAGAACAAATAGATTTTTATTATTCTTTTACAGATTCCAAATTTATCGTATTGAAATGTGCTTGTAAACTCGAATTACAATCATAATAAACTATATACAACTTTTCACATTATAGTGTACGTGTATGTATCACTGAACTTCTAAACAGCTCGCTGAACGGATTCTGATGAAATATTTTATAAGTGAGTTCCAAGAATTGTACAGATTCACAAGTTTTAGTTTAGCGCTCTAATCGGCTTTTCTGATTCTTACAATAAGGTCAATATTAAATATTTACATATTAAACGATTCTACAACCGTCGTTTATTTTTAAAAGTTTTTGTAATAAAAAATCGCTGACCTAGTAATAGCAGAGGCGAATGCCACTATTACATTACCGGGTCGTTACGACTCCTACCTCAACACGGAAATTATTATCACAGCCATAAATCACGGCTTCTTTACAGAGTTAGCGCAAATTGCACTATTGCATGACATACCTTCGTGTCAGCACGTTGCATTAGTATGAAAATGCCAAGAAAACTTTGGATCGCAGCTGGAGGTTGAAAAGTCTCGACATTTTTTAAGTTCAGGAATTAGGTACAAACCCCCAATTCCAATAATTCGCGGAACTTCGAGACGACTTCTCTTTTGGGAGTATGGAGGAAAAAATAAACACATTTAAGGAAGCCTATTTTTAAAAGTAAAAAAATCCTTCTCCTACATGGGGAAGAGGCCTATGCCCAACAGTGGGATATTACAGGCTGAATCGTGATCGTTAATCGATTTTTAAAAGAATTTAATAAGAAGACGCTTTACAGTTTTACTTTTAAATAAAAACAGGCAAAAAAAACAAATGACTTAACGACATCAGCTTTTCGCTCTTCTGCTGACGCTCTGCCGGTGAGTTTGAATCAAAATCGTCAGTGGTAATTTTTATTCACATCGAAACTACCCATACGTTTGATTCATATCCTAGGATTATATTACATATTGTATGACAATAGAATTTACTAGTTAAAAAAATCAATATTAGTACCTACTTAATCATATTCGTATTATACAAATACCGTGAATCACCTAATTTTATTTAATAGCAATCGAATTCTTTCGCGCCCTTAACGACAGTATGCCGAAAGTTAATTAACTCGATATGATTACGAAGTTCCGGGATCGCCGATGAATAAATTAAGATAAAGTGCCACCGCCTCAAAACACGCAGTCCAGGACATTGTCCAATTTTAACCGTCTCGGAACTCAAAAAACCTAATAGAAGCGAATAGACTAGATTTATTCTAAATAGTAACAATTTTCTGATTAGACGATGGCGTAATAAAGGAGTGGCTCGAATTGCCACGGGACAATGGTAAACTGCCCTTGAATTAGCACCGGAACTATTGTCATCGAAGCACAATGGATAGGACTCGCCTGCATTGCAGCTGAGGCACGCGCTAGCGACAAAAACGCACCAACTAAAGCGGAAAATTGCTTTTGCTTACAAATTACTAATGTCGAAATAGACGACGACTTACGAATATAAATTTATGTAAGCAATATATTTTGACCTACTACCGCGCCATTGGATTTGATTTATTTGTATATGTAAATGATTCGTCAAAGACTGAAGGTTCGGGTCGCCAATGATAATGTAACGTGGAGGGGTTCCGATCGCACCGCTTAATCATATTACTCAAGATTGATTAATAATAATTATAAATGGTAATATTGTGTTGGCAAATTCAAACGATCTAAAACTAGTTTATTGACAAAAAATAATTGCGTCTATAAATAGTCGTACCAATAAATATGAACATAATATAATAATTGTTTAAAAATGAAAATTATATTATTCTTTTCTATCGATAAAAATATTTTTACTTTGATTAAACATATTTAATGACCTTGATTTTTAATTGTTTTAAGTAACGGATAGTTATTTCTATCATAATTATTGACGGTGTTAAAATTTTATCGTTTTATCATTTTAGCTATTATATTCAATAGAATAGGTACATTGAGGTTCTACAAAGTTTTAATCGAATATCGTAGATGATCTGTCAAGACGTCATCTCAAAATTATACTTGAAAAATAATATTATTATTATGGTTAATGCAACAATCACAGCTGTATAATTTAGCTTCGTAGATAAACGACGCAGAGAGTAAAAGGACAAAATGTGATTTCTTGAAAGACGTCGTCAAAACGTACATTATATCAAAGGAAAGATGTTAGAACGACGTATTACGTGTACACGGGGTATTTTTCTCGGCCGTCGCATATAAATAATGTAGGTCGCGAGGCCGTGCCAGGAGCCGACATCACATCCCTTCGTAAATAAATTCATCCGCACGAGTCTCTAATTATAGAAGCAAGCATTGGTGTTTGCAAGGGTTTGCGGAAAATGTTACAAGACAAAAGCAAAACCCATTTTCCATTTAATTGAATGTTCATAACATTAAAACTGACTGTATTACCGTACCGACTCATGATTTTATGCACTAAAAATAAAACTGAAACAATAGTATTGCATCCGTGCAATAAAATACTATCTCGAGTAGTTAGTAGCTAATACTTGACTAGAAGTTGTTGTTACTAATATTAACTTTAACAACAACTTCCATGTCATGAATTGCTGATCTATCTATTCACATAAAATGAAAATGGGTAATTATTTACCTGTGAACGTATATAGTCTCTTACAAGATGTGTATGAAACTATCACATTAGGTACATTTAAGTACTCATAAATATTTTTAAGTACTCGTAGAATAGGGAGGAATAGAGTAAAGAGGCACGTCAAGAAATTATTCTTGTAGGTAGGTACATACAAAAATTGTGACAAATGTTGACAATTTCCGTGACGAATGTTTTAGAACCAGAGGATTATTACGTTCATTATAATTTGTGTCGTAGAGAATCGAAGCCGTGGTCGCGAACAATTAATCAATAGAATACTTTTTTGATATCAGAGCGGAGTGGTATAGATAACGATATATGTATGTAATTGGCTGAGATTCTGATATGTCGATAGTGGTAGTATGCGGGCGCTTATGCGTCATCTTAATCGATCAGTTGGGACTAGCAGTTGTTAGCAGTTGGTAGCAGTAAAAATATTATAAACGTGAAATCCTGTCGAAACGAAAATGTTTATAAATATAAACATTTTCGTTTCGACAGGATTATTTTAGTTATAAACTTAAATTAACACCTCTAAAAATCCCACGAGCTCAGATCGTACACGGTTAAAGCCACAAGAGAAAGCTAGTCATTGTATACAAAGATCCCTCCGAGAGGGTGGTTGACACGAAGGTCATTAGTCTCCCAACTTGAATGATATTATTATACTTGCTACAATGAACTCGCTCAATCTAAATCTTATTTTTTGGCTGAGTGCAAATATTCAAAAAGTTGAAAGTGCTTAAAAGTCATAAAATGAAGTTTTTATTTAAAGTAAGAGGGTTCTGCAGGAGTAATAGATCAATAATAATAATGTTCAATAATAATAATAATAATGTTCCTCTCATCCAAAATTCCTAGCCCTTTTTTAATTTTACTTTGTCTTAATATACAAGCTACTCTGCCCAGGTATATCTGCATAACCGTCGAATGAGCGCCTAAGTACGGCTATCATTTACAATAACATTCTAAGAAGAAAAGAAGTCTTTTCAATACGCAGTTCTTTAGTTGTATTCGTCAGTTAGTAATAATTTTATTTTTAAAGGCGTGCTCACAAAAGGTATCATGCAGAACGAGTACATAAAGTACCTAGCTCGTTTATTTAAACGAAGTCAAATTTAAAAATTACCTAGGTTTTTTTTACACGGATCGTGATCTATTACATCTACAGAACCCCACATTTGAAATAACGTAGTTATTAGTCGAACACTTTGTGTAATTCGTACTATAACAAAATTTAAAAATGCTTACAATCTAAATTTATTTTGGCACAACAGTAAAAATAATTTTTCTAGTATTTAGTACACCAACTGTAACAACAGAACTCTATTACTAAGACTGTACTGCCAATCCTTTTGTCAGTCCGTTAGATGCCTGTGTTTTTGGAAACGTAATAACTAAGCACTAGATTTTCTCCCAAATTATGTACATAAATCTATAACCATTAATAAAGCAAAGTAGCAGAATTTTCGTCTTTTATTATTTTTAGCTCGATTCTTAAAGAAGTTGGTGTCAAAATGATAATTCCAAAGTAGTGTACTAATGTACTATAGAATGATAGAGAAGTAACTAAACTCAAGAATGTGAATGAAATAAAGTTCATTTCATGGAGATTGCAAACAATTATTATTACATGTATAGTTACATGATTTATGTTAACTTAGCACAATTACAACTAAATTATCAACTAGAAGCATCAAGCACTTAGAAGGTATGATAGTTTAAAAAAACACTGACAAACACGTTGATTCAAACATAGCTCTTCCGTTTTTGGTAATCGTATAACTCATTTCAACATTTACAAATTAGCTAAAACTCTTGGCAAACAAGAACTCGCATATTGACTCTAGTAAAGGTCTTGTAACGTTCCAACATTTTATGTGTATTTTGGACTCTGGTAATAATTACTTCCAGTTATTTAACCGGTCCGACCGTTCTAAACAGTGAAGCGAGTTACGAGAACAAACTTGTTTCATTTCGAAATTTTATTAAAAATATATTCATGAGAAATAATTTGGATAAGATCACATTTAAAATGAACGAACACTACTAGCTAACGATAAGTCAAAAGTACTTTGTTCTTTTCAAAAGCAATTTACCTTTTTATACAAACAATTTACCACTCCTGAACTAAATATAAAGCATAAAATTCATATACGACTTCATTGCGTACAACATAAGAGTGAGTAGAATTTTCTTTGAATTTAAATCTCGCTGAAATTAAGGGTTCCTAAAATAAAAACCTTTCGACTTTATAGTATGCGCCGTGTGGGACCATTCTCGTTGGCCCTACCGAGTAATACGGGACAGCCCTTTATCGGTGAGTCATTGAACATGGCCGCCCGCGTCGTATTTGGGTTAAATAGTATTGTGTTGCACTACAGGCACTACAGGCACTCCACGTCAATCGATGCGGGAACAGCGCGGATACGCTGTCGAGATCATGAGAAACTGCTGCATAAATTTCATCGGAGCCAATAAAAAATGAACGTACATTTATTTTCTATACAAAGAGATATCTGTTTGTTGACTTTATTTATTTATTCGGAACGAACAGACTTCGACTTCATACATCAATGTTGTTTTTGTTAGGAATTATCAAAATAATAAGTTTTAATATTTTCTTAAATAACTTAATTTACATAAAGGTACAAAAAATTCAGTCATATATTGAACTCTTCAGATTTCTACATGTAGAGAAATACCAAGATGACTAACACGAACTGACACATTCTTCATTAAAGTAGTAATGTCATCACGTAGCGCATAAGCAGTCGTTTCATTATGTAAAGCATATACCTACGCGGTTTTTAATTTTTATTTATTTATTAATATAGACTGCAGCTTGGCATTCGTCCACAAACATACCGATAATTCATCATACGTGATGACACATCACTAATTGATTTTCACATTTCGTCTAGCATATATGCATTTCCAAATATGACATCGAGACGAGTCGGTGGCAAACAATGCACTCTGACTCATAGCGGGAGATAATGAAACTGCTTTGTCTACAATAACATCGTGAATTCATAATGTATCTGACGGCGGATTGTTGTGGAGAAATTTACTAATACCAACGTACCTAATATTGCTGTGGACATTTAAATTATTCAATATTACGAAGGCCTTTAAAATCTATACCTACTAATATAATAAAGCTGAAGAGTTTGTTTGTTTGATTGTTTGTTTGTTTGAACGCGCTAATCTCAGGATCTACTAGTCCGATTTGAAAAATTCTTTCAGTGTTAGATAGCCCATTTATCGAGGAAGGCTATAGGCTATATATCATCACGTTAAGACCAATAGGAACGTAGCACCAATGAGGAATGTTTCAAAATCGGGGTTTTTTTTCCTTTTGAGAGCTTCCGCTGCGTAAACGGTTAAAGTTTCGCACAAATCATGTATGACAGATTTGGTTGTACTCCACGCGGACGAAGTCGCGCGCAGAAGCTAGTATACAAATATACACTAAATAGTCATTCAATTAGTCAGAACTCACATTGTGTGAAAAAAATTTTCTTCTTCGTATTGCTAATGGATTGTCAACTATAAATCCGAAGTTTAATTATCCAAATACACAAACAATATCTTTCTTACCTTAAATCTCTTGAACATTCACATAAAAAAATGTTACTTAGTCAATGAATTAATGGCTATTGAATGAGTGGAGTCTTGGAAGACTCAATGCGGATCTTTATACGCACTTCAGTAGATAAAACTATTATGACATTGAAATAAAGCCAAAGTAAAAGTAAATAAAAGAATAGTAAGATAAATACAGAAATAAAAGAAACTAGTAGAACATAATTATTTACTTACACAAGTTATATAAAAGAAATACTTTCGCTGTTTATATACATCTTTACTAAAAACTAATTTTCTGACTCTATTGAAGGGAAAAGTAGGCTACAGAAAAAAATAAGGGTTCCCAAGTGGAACGCGGCACAGATTCGATTAAATACAGCCTTTGCACGACTAACGAGAAGTCCGATAACGGTCAAATTGGAAGTAATTGTTTCTGACCGAAGTTTTTATGTTACGCGTAACATAAGCCTTTAATAAATTTATTACAAAGGAATCTTTCATACATATTACAGTATTAAATAAATATCTTATAACATTCACACACGGTCGTCCGTTCTGAAGGTAAACAACAAATATACATGGAAATAATACACATATAAATACAAATATTACACCCAGACTCAGTGGGGAATCGAACCCACAATACACGACAAAATATACATATATACCTGATATTGAAAATAGGAAACATTTTTAAAAAATTAAACGAAGGAAAAAACTGAACAACTGTTGTTCCCGTCTTAAATAAATAACATCAACGTTCTACAATCTATCATTATATCATTAACGTACAAAATCCTTTAACAAAATAGATACTAAGCTTATACAATTAAATCAGTATTAAATATTAATTATCGTTTAGCGAATTAAAAAAATACTAACTACGTCAAAGTAAAACATTGTATCAATACATTTGAATCACATCTATTTTAGTTTTAAATAAACAAAGGACACACGAAAGCCGTTTTGAAACTTGTAAATACATAATTGCGCAATATTTTTCTGTAAAACTATTTGTATTTGTAATGTAGTCCTTGGTTGATATGGGCTTTACACTACAGATATAAAACGCGGTCTCAGTCGTTTTAGATTAAATACATTATTTTTCCTCCAGTAGGATTACTGAGATAATTACGTACAAAGGATAATAAAATAATAATGTTTCAATATTATCAAATACAATTTATTTAGATATTCGTTAAGTCACGTTAATATTTGTCCTTTGCAATTAAAAAAAAAGATGTAAACTTCTTATAGAACCGTACGTACACAAGTCTTTCTTTCAAATAACAAACAATTATTGTTTAGTTGCATTAACGTATGTGTCACGCGTACCTATTTATAATTATTTTAGAGAAAGACTGACTATTTAAGTATTTATGTATTATGCGTGTAATAAGTTTCATAACATTTATGTACGTAGGACACTGTACATAATATACAAAATGCTACGACTACGACAAACGATTCCAATTTAAATAAAAGTTCGATAAATCATATTTATAGTGTAACGCTTTTAGGAACTTCAAAAGACAAGTAATCATCATTAGTTATGTAGCAATCGTTATGTACAATTATCTCAACTTGTGGTCGCTCAGTGGTCGAAATTCGACCATAATTAATTTAAATTATAAGTTTTAACATTAAACCAAAGAGTATATAAGCGTGTGTGTGTCAAATACGGGGTAGTGTGTGTGTAATATTTTTTTATTGATTTAATTTATTTTTATGCATAATTAAAAAAAAATAATAGCATTCTGTACTCCTCTATAAACCATAAGTGCAAAATTTCATACTCTTTCGTCCGCGCAATTTTCGTAAAAAGGAGTACAAAGTTTTTGCTTCACGTATTAATATACAAATATTATTTGGTTTTTTTTTGTACGAACAATACGATGCGTACGTAGTCGAGTGCAGTCTAGTGTTTTATTTTGAAAACGGACGCAATGTGAGATATATTCAGATATCTCAAAGGCTAAGTGGAGCATAAATCACGTGTCTTCCTGAGCATTATGTGCAAGCAGCATCTCGACGTACTATTCCCATTACATTTATTTTTAATTTCGTTTCTCAAATAAATAACGCTATATCTTCCTTATTTTAATGTACTCGTATGTAATATTTCACTTTTTGATACTACTGCAATTAATAAACATCGAAGGTAATTTTCATTTACAAAGAAGCACAGATATGAAGAACGGAAATGGTAATTAACTTCAAATGAAAATCATAAAACCAAATTTGATAAGCTAATGCACTTTGAAACAGACTAAATAACCAAGTTATTAATCTTCAATAGGAATCTCAATCACAATGTCCACACAGCAATCGGTAATGGAAAAAATCTCATATCAAAAATAGAGCTGCGCAATGA
The DNA here is from genome assembly GCA_905220545.2 of Melitaea athalia. Classification (NCBI taxonomy): domain Eukaryota; kingdom Metazoa; phylum Arthropoda; class Insecta; order Lepidoptera; family Nymphalidae; genus Melitaea; species Melitaea athalia. The sequence goes on from HG992179.1 coordinate 6,265,884, forward strand.
ACGGCCAAAAACGGTTCGGTAATCGGTATGTATTTAACACCACCTATATTTTTCAATATAGAGCTTAAACACTAAAGAAGATATTTATAAAGGCCATTATTTTATTAACATTAATGTAATATCACCTGGAAATTTTTATGTACGTATCTACTTGTCAGAGTTCAAAAGACTCAAATTTTCGGTATGGACATACAATGATACAAGTAAACGAATAAATAGGATTCCGCACCTTAAGAACTGCAGAACGCTAAAAATACTAAAGCAAATAAAACCGTATTAGGGTTTAAAGAATCCGTAGAAGGACGGGGGAGAGAGAATTACATCGGCCGTTCAATCTATTCGGTTTACCTTTGCTATTGAACGGAACCGCAAATGAATTTGTACGGCAAACCTTCGTAACAGTTGAGATTGCGTTCGTCTAGTATGTCACATTAAACTGGTTTTAAGTATTACGCACGTAATACTGAATTTTATATGTAGTTATTTTGCAATCATACCTATGACAAAAAAAAAATTAAGACTACATTTTTGTCAACGATAGTTCAACAACCTTTTAAGGTAACGAAAAATCCTTATATATACCTATATTATATAAGGTATTCTTTATAACACCGTTTTCATGACTAGACAGAGCTCCTGGGGGAAATTGGGAATAGGGTCGGCATAGAGTTTGCGATGCTTTTGCTGTTGCAAAGGCGTCTAGAAGCTACGGTGATCGCTTACCATCAGGTGAGCCGTACGCTTGTTTGCCGACCTAGTTACATTTGAAATAAATTGACTATTTTTATCGTTTTTATATACGACTACCGTCTATCCAATAAAACATACTATAATATATTGAGTTTTAATTGGCATACTTAGACTGATCAATTTTAACACGGCGTTCCGATTTACTACGATTTATTTGGTCAGGGGGCGTGGTTGAACTACTAGATCGTTCAATAAGTCCCGAGACTAACCTGGAAATGGTGCATATATTAAAAACTCTTTTGATTTTTAAAAAGTACTGGCTATCAATACAAGAATATGTGTCAAATTTTTAAAAATGGAACAATAAAATTATTGATTTTGAAACATTTAAGTGACGCTACGGTTGTAATTTCGATACAATGGAAAAAAACGAGTTTCGCGTGTTGATAAAACATTGTTTTTTAATGGGAAAAAATACCGTTGAAGCACAGCAATGGCTTATAAAATGTTATGCAGGATCAGCTCCCTCTAAAGCAACCATTTGTCGGTGGTATGTCGACTTCAAACGCGGTCGCATGGACACCAATGATGGGGAACGCTCAGGTCGTCCAAATGAAGCAGTGACTCAACAAAATATTAACCAAGTCCTCAAAATCGTATTGGAAGATCGGAAGGTAAAAGTGCGAGAGATAGCCGAGATAGTGAAGATTTCAGCTGGTAGTGTTTTCACTATTTTACATAAAAATTTGGCCATGAAAAAGCTTTTTTCTAAGTGGGTGCCGCGTTTGCTTACAACTGATCAAAAGGAACAACGTATCAATGATTCAGAGCGATGTTTGGCGCTGATGAATCATAATAAAAAGGATTTTTTACGTCGGTATGTAACAATGAATGAAACCTGGATATACCATTTCACTCTGGAATCCAATCGCAGGAGAGCGGCTGGTGAAAGCCGCCCGAAGCGTCCAAAGACTCAGAAATCGGCCGGTAAGGTTATGGCGTCTATATTTTGGGATGCGCATGGAATACTTTTCATCCACTACCTTGAAAAGGGGCAAAATATAAATAGTGACTATTACATGTGCTTATTGGAGCAATTGAAGTACGAAATTGCGGATAAACGGCCTCACATGAACAAAAAGAAAGTGGTGTTTCACCAGGACAACGCGCCTTGTCACAAGTCCGTGAGAACGATGGCCAAAATTAACGAATTGGGCTTCGAATTGCTTCCTCATCCCCCTTATTCGCCAGACTTGGCCCCCAGCGATTACTGGCTGTTTGCAGCAGGGACCGGACAACACCGCTTAAGAGTTAAGCCTTTTCGCAGGGTAACCCCTACATGGTGTAGCCCTTATCGCTGAGTATCCTTTTATTCGAGTTACACCTCAAAACCCAGCGAAACGGGTAACTCCTTTAATATAGTAACCACGTGAAGGGGTTAACCCCTTCAGTGGCTTAAGCCTATGAAGAGGTTACCTACACGAAAAGGTTTTATTCGGGTTACCCTGAATTAACTAATAAACTTGAGCTGCATGTAGAGGAGGGGGGATACTTACACCCGAGCATGGCTTTGTCGCCTTAATACTTAATAGTTTTGTTTAGTTAAAAATAACTGACTACTTAATCTATATATATAAAAGAGTTACCCACCCATTGACTCATTACGATATCTCTGGAACCATAAGGCGTAGAGTTTTGGTAGGAATATTCCTTTTGCCGAGTAGAGGTCAGCTAAGGACGGGTTTTACGATATTCCACCCCTAAGGGGGTTAAACGGGGGTTGGAAGTTTGTATGAAAGTCCTATGTTTTTGAAGTAAGAGACTTGAAATTCAAAATGTATGCTCTATAGATGGTGTTGAGGTGTACTAATAATGTATTTTTAGAAATCAATCCCCTTTTGGGGTTAAAACAGGGGTTGGTAGTTTGTATGAAAGTCCAATAGAAAATACACCTACAAACTTGAATTTAGGCAGGTAGGTTACTTATAGAGAGTAGACATCCGCTAAGAACGGGTTTTACGAAACTCCACCCCTAAGGGGGTAAAACGGGGGTTGGAAGTTTGTATGAAAGTCCTATGTTTTTGAAGTAAGAGTCTTGAAATTTAAAATGTATGCTCTATAGATGATGTTGAGGTGTACTACTAATGTATTTTGAGAAATCAACCCCCTTTTGGGGTTAAAGCAGAGGATGGTAGTTTGTGTGAGAGTCCAATAAAAAATACACCTACAAACTTGAAATTTGGCCGATAGGTTCCTTAAAGGGAGTAAACATCCGCTAAGAACGGGCTTTACGAAACTCCACCCACAAGAAGGGGTTGCGGGGGCGTCAACAATTGAAAATTGAACCGTAAGGCGTAGAGACATGAAATTTGGTAGAAATATTCCTTTTGCCGAGTAAAGGTCAGCTAAGAACGGATTCTACGAAATGTTACCTACAAGAGGGGGTTGCGGGGGCGTCAACAATGGAAAATTGAACCATAAGGCGTAGAGACTTGAAATTTGGTAGAAATATTCTTTTCGCCAGAGGTCAGCTAAAAATGAATTACGAAATTCCACCCACAAGAGAGGGCTTCGGAGGGTTAACAATAGAAAATTGAACCATAAGGCGTAGAGACTTGAAATGTGGTAGAAATATTCCTTTCGCCGAGTAAAGGCCAGCTAAGAACGGATTCTACAAAATGTTACCTACAAGAGGGGGTTGCGGGGGCGTCAACAATGGAAAATTGAACCATAAGGCGTAGAGACTTGAAATGTGGTAGAAATATTCCTTTCGCCGAGTAAAGGCCAGCTAAGAACGGATTCTACAAAATGTTACCTACAAGAGGGGGTTGCGGGGGCGTCAACAATGGAAAATTGAACCATAAGGCGTAGAGACTTGAAATTTGGTAGAAATATTCTTTTCGCCGAGTACAGGTCAGCTAAGAACGGATTCTACGAAATTTTACCTACAAGAGGGGGTTGCGGGGGCGTTAACAATGGGAAATTGAACCATAAGGCGTAGAGACCTGAAATTTGGTAGAAATATTCTTTTCGCCGAGTAGAGGTCAGCTAAAAATGAATTACGAAATTCCACCCACAAGAGAGGGCTTCGGAGGGTTAACAATAGAAAATTGAACCATAAGGCGTAGAGACTTGAAATGTGGTAGAAATATTCCTTTCGCCGAGTAAAGGTCAGCTAAGAACGGATTCTACGAAATGTTACCTACAAGAGGGGGTTGCGGGGGCGTCAACGATGGAAAATTGAACCATAAGGCGTAGAGACTTGAAATTTGGTAGAAATATTCTTTTCGCCGAGTAGAGGTCAGCTAAAAATGAATTACGAAATTCCACCCACAAGAGAGGGCTTCGGAGGGTTAACAATAGAAAATTGAACCATAAGGCGTAGAGACTTGAAATGTGGTAGAAATATTCCTTTCGCCGAGTAAAGGCCAGCTAAGAACGGATTCTACAAAATGTTACCTACAAGAGGGGGTTGCGGGGGCGTCAACAATGGAAAATTGAACCATAAGGCGTAGAGACTTGAAATTTGGTAGAAATATTCTTTTCGCCGAGTAGAGGTCAGCTAAAAATGAATTACGAAATTCCACCCACAAGAGAGGGCTTCGGAGGGTTAACAATAGAAAATTGAACCATAAGGCGTAGAGACTTGAAATGTGGTAGAAATATTCCTTTCGCCGAGTAAAGGCCAGCTAAGAACGGATTCTACAAAATGTTACCTACAAGAGGGGGTTGCGGGGGCGTCAACAATTGAAAATTGAACCGTAAGGCGTAGAGACATGAAATTTGGTAGAAATATTCTTTTCGCCGAGTACAGGTCAGCTAAGAACGGATTCTACGAAATTTTACCTACAAGAGGGGGTTGCGGGGGCGTCAACAATGGGAAATTGAACCATAAGGCGTAGAGACCTGAAATTTGGTAGAAATATTCTTTTCGCCGAGTAGAGGTCAGTTAAGAAAGGAATTACGAAATACCACCCACAAGAGGGGGTTTCGGAGGGTTACCAATAGAATATTGAACCATAAGGCGTAGAGCCTTAAAATTTGGTAAAAATATTCCTTTTGCCGAGTAGAGGTCAGCTAAGAAAGGATTCTACGAAATTTTACCCACAAGGGGAGGTTGCGGGGGCGTCAACAATGGAAAATTGAACCATAAGGCGTAGAGACTTGAAATTTGGTAGAAATATTCTTTTCGCCGAGTACAGGTCAGCTAAGAACGGAATCACGAAATTCGACCTACAAGAGGGGGTTGCGGGGGCGTTAACAATGGGAAATTGAACCGTAAGGCTTAGAGACTTGAAATTTGGTAGAAATATTCTTTTCGCCAAGTAGAGATCAGCTAAGAACGGATTCTACGAAATTTTACCCACAAGAGGGGGTTGCGGCGGCGTTTAGAATGGAAAATTGAACCATTAAGCGTAGAGACTTGAAATTTGGTAGGAAAAATCCTTTTGCCAAGTAGAGGTCAGCTAAGAACGGAAATTTTACGAAATTCCACCCACAAGAGGGGGTTGCGGGAACGTTAATAATGGAAAATTCCCGTTTTTAAACTATAGCTCCTATCGGCTCTAAATTTGGTAGGAATCTCCTTTATGTCATGTAGAAATGACCAATGAGCGGATTTTATGGTAACTCATCCCCAATAAGGATTGGCGGGGGTGGGCGTTAATAATGAAAATTTTAAATTTCCGTGGCTAATAGAAGATAACGCTTAGTAAAATAACAAGGTTTGCAGATGTGTGTTTAGATATTTAAAACTACGCAATAGATTTTGATGTGGGTTTTTTTTTTAAATAGATAGAGTGATTCAAGAGGAATGTCTATATGTGGGTCATTGTCAAATTTTGCGCAGCTAAACTAGTCCCTGAGCCGTGTAATTTTTTAATTAGAATTATATACACATCATCGTATAAAAAATACATTAAAAACACAATACATCACATTAATAAACACTGATTAATAAAATTAAGACTTAGTTTCTTAATATTTAATTAAATTGTTTCTTATTATAAGTAAGTCTGTAAATGATATGTGTAGTTGTGATGTACAATAAAGTATAAATAAATAAATAAAGTATAAATAAGTTTCGATATTTTTAGTTTATTTCTACAAGTAACATTGTGGTTGTTTCTGGTAACAGAGCGGTATTCCTTACAAAATCTATATGTCCCTAGTAGGACACTGTTACAATAAAATTAAAATAACTTTATTTTTTACTATGCAACCCAAGGTGGTTAAATTATAATTAATAACAGATTATGGTTAGTATTACAAAATATACCTAAAAACCGGTAAGTATTACAATTCTGATTAATAATTATTTTATAAAACTTGGTCCCGCGTATGGTTTGAAATGACTGGAATGTTATGTTACCAAGTAATTCACAACGTAAAATAGAGTTAGCGCTGCTTAGATTAAGTACTAGATTGGGCGAGAAGTCGGCATTCATTGTGGATGATCGGGAGATCGGGTGGCGGGGTACGGAAGGTTTTTGTCAACCGCGAGGCGTGGATTAGGCTGCGTGTTTTTATTGTGCATCCACTTTGTTACCTACTATTTACGTAAGTAGATAAACGTATTTCAATTTATTTCCTGTTCAGTATGTTGTCAAAGTGGCAATTAATCTAAATATGAAAGAAAGATTGTTACTTTAATCATTACTTTATGATTTATGTCTTATAGTATGTAAAATTTACTACTCTGTTACTACGCAACTCTGTTACTACCGCGGGGTAACAAAGTAACAAAGTCGATATATGACTATATCCTTGCAGTTAAATTTCATGTTTAAAACGTATTTGAAGCGGGCCATGGCAAAGGTTCAGCAGATGGGATTGGCGGATTTTTGAAACGTACCGCTGATCAACTTGTTGTACTTGCTTTGAAAGCTGTTAGTAAAGTTAGATTACATCTGATAACCAATGAAGATATTGAGCAAAGTTCAAAGCAGATCCCGGAGCATATCCTATCATTATTAGGTTGGTATCTAAAAAGTACTGAAAGTCCATCAAGTTTTCACTGAGGAGATTGGAGGTCTTAAGTATAGAAATTTGAGTTGTTTTTGTCAGCGTGGCTTTTGCTCTTGCATGAATCCCAAGCGCTATGTTCCATTCCAAAATACCGTGAAAAAATCAATTCCTTCCGCTTGCGACAAAAGTTATCTGTCTGATATAAGCAACCTTTACCAAAAGCGAGTAAAAGGGTTTTACAGTATAGTCTACAGTCCCTAGTTTCCAGTACAGTTCCTCTAACATCATTAAAGAAAAATCTACTAACGCTTATTTGACAGAAGAACCCAGCACAACGAAGCAAAGTAACGATGCATTGATCAGCAACGAAAATATTCACGATAATAAGATAAAAAAGTGTTTGTGTCTTGATTAAAATATCCACCTCAAAACAAGACTACACATGTTTGGGTAAGGCTTTATCTGAAGTCGAAGATGATGGTGAAGTTAAAATTATGTTTTTTAAGTCAATGGATCATGCAACCAAATTTAAATTAGTTGCGTCTGATTTATCCTCTGCTTTTTGATATTTAATTACTATTGTTCCAGAATCTAAAAAAGTATGTAAAGGAATTTGATACTGCTTTAGACATATTTGAGAAAGCGACTCACTTTTTAGTTACTTTTTTAAGATTTTTTTTTCATAAAGTTAAGTATAGATCAGTAAATACTTACCGGCAATAACGTGGTTATTAATATTGAAGTTTATGTTAATAATTATGATCTCAACACCAACAGAGTCTGATTTAGTCAAGTAAGATAAGAAAAACAACAACTGTGTTACTGAACTACAACTCTGTTACTTTTCTGTCCCAAAGACTAAATGACTTAATTAAAATTTTTATAAAGAGAGTTGTTATAGTATGATAACAAAAATTCTTTAACTTATTGTTAGATATTCTTACAGTCATATGTTGCAGCTAGCGGTAAGTATTTCGGGACAATTTAATGTTTGCAAACATTCAAAAAGTAACAGTGTTGTGTAGAATATAAGTTAATGATTGTTATACTTTAAAAAATGTTGTGATTCCAAATATGATTAAAAGATAAAAGACTGTAGTTAACATTCATGACAAAATAATTGCGACTGAATTGTTTTATTTCATAATAAAAGTTAATACGTGGTGATAACAGAGTTGTATTTTTTTTACACCCTAACCCACAAAATCTGGAATAAATCAATAATTATTAGTTAAACATCGCGGCCGACAGTAACAGACCAGATTCAGTTGTTTTTATAGGCATTGACAAAAAAAACTCAAGTTTAAGTAGTTTTATTTTTCTATAAGTTTATCATTTTAGTCACGATTAGCTGCGCTAAATTTGACAATGACCCATGTATTACCTATACATGCATAACATAGTAGATAAATACTGATAATTTTAGAGGTTTCTAACGTGATGTCATAAATAAACACATTTTTTGCGCTTTCATTGCAAACGCTGGCTGAACCCGGAGATAGATCAAAATAATGTACTACAGTGTTGTACAACTTAAAAAGGTCTATAAAAAGTCTGCGATGGTATAAGCCTATCTCTTAGGGATAACCCACAATAACCATTTTTTATCTTTTACTTTTTACGAGAAATAATGGCTTATTTACGAAGCGATTTTAAGCAATACAGCATTAATCCTTATGCAATTAAGTAAATTAAATAATTTGTGCATTTAATATAGATCAATATGGATCTATACAGCATGTAATATTAATAAATGTTTTCGAAGATATCACAGATTAAAAATTCAAGGACATGACGGTTGCAGTTGTACTGACCGGGAGCCGCGGCCGGCGCGACAATTTTTTCGAAATTGTATGTTCGTACTTTATAATTTTTTAACTTCATTTATAGTACGTACATTAGGTTGGATAGGATTAGACTAAAACCATAATTTATCAAGTCGAGAGTAGCCTCTAAAGAAAACATGTTTTATTGTCTAATGACAAAAAAGTTGTGAACGTTATATATAAAGACATTCTATAGTATATTTAGTATCGGCATGTCACCCGTGCGAAGCCGGGGCGGGTCGCTAGTACAATATAAAAATGAAGTAGGCACTACAAAACACACTTAAACAAAATCACTGCTAAATAGTTTTTAATTCCTTCCGTAGTTTCGTCAGAGTTACGACTTCCAATTTTCGAATTGAAATGATAATATTATAATAATAACTCTGAGAATGAAAAAGTTCAGACACGAAAAAACCGGCGCGAGCGTCGGCGCGGCGGGAAAATGCCACGTGTGGTAGTGGTTAAGCAATTCTCAATCTAATGTCGACTACGAAGAGTACATATTTAATGTACTTTGTTGGATTGGCTTACCATGTTACAGTGTTACAGGGTTTGAAAGGGTATCCCTTATCGGAAAAGGGTTGGTTTAAGCCGTTCGCAGGTGTTACATGCATCAAAGGCTTTATTTTTTTAGCGCTTCAAAATACCCCTTCAAAAACCCTTTCAACGAGTACCCGGCCGGTCCCTGGTTTGCAGACCTCAAAAAAATGCTTCAGGGTAAGAAATTTGACTCAAATAGTGAAGTTATCGCAGCAACGGAGGCTTATTTTGAAGCCAAAGACAAATCGTTCTACACACATGGGATAGAAAAGTTAGAAAAGCGTTGGGGGGACTGTATCGCTCTTGGAGGAGACTATGTTGATGAATAAAAATTAATTTTATAAAAAAGACCTTTTTTTAGTACTTAGTCTCGGGACTTATTGAACCACGTGTTAAGTGACGGCGATGCCGCACTATTTTTTAAGTACGAATGGACTATAGTTATAAATAGAGATGGGCGTAACGGCTACATTTTGATATTACGTTATAACGTTACGCTACTTTTAAATCACTTATTATTTTTTACGTGATAATATATTTTTTTTAACCAACTGTGAAACCCTTGTGAGATCAAATTTTTTTTAGGACTTTTTGACCTGGTAATTACAACCTTTAGGTCAACTCCTATTATTTGTGAGATCAAATGCATATTACATATAGGATACTTAAAATGAAAGACTATCTGTATACAAAATTTAATCAAAACGATTACAGCCGTTTCTGAGATATCCAAAGTATAACAAAAAAAAAGGTGTGTGTGCGATTCACACACGATAGAAGTGAAACTTCTATGGCAAACTAATTAAAAAAAACTAATTTAAAATTAGCGGCTTGCAGCGCGGCTCGTCCTTCCCTGTCTTTTTGCCGTTGCATCCGGTTTGAAATCACAACGATTCTAAAGAAGTTTCACTTCAATAAATACAAGAATTACTCGTTTACAGATACAAGATAAAATAAACTTATCGCTATTATCATTCCTGTTATTTTCTCTACTTATTTCTTCATATATAATTAAATGCTTTTGTTTCATATGTTTTTTAAAATTCGTTATAGTATTACGAAAATTATTCGAAAACGGGATATTTACCATGTTTATTAATTTTTCTTCGCGGAGCTCGATATTTCGACATTAACTGCGAATGTCTTGTTCACGAGACAGAAAAATTTAGAAGAAAAATTAATAAATATGGTAAATATCCCGTTTTCGAATAATTTTCGTAATAGAAGTGTAGGGGTTCTGTCCCTAACTGTTTCAACTGAAGACTTCTTCTTTTGGGAGTTGGAGAGAAATCACACTTGGCTGTTCTGATCGGAAATATATTTATGGCTCTGTGTACATTTGAGGTAAAGTAGTAAAAATAAAAATATTCTTTAAAACCTTACCTGGGAAGCGTGATATTATATCACGCTTCCCAGGTAAAAAAAATAATAGGTGATAAAATGATTTAAAAATAATAGGTGATTTTATCCGCTACCTAATATAACGAACACCTCTAGTTATAAAAATAGCATAAAAAATAAAGCATTGACAAAAATGTCGTGTCGTTTTTCGGTTAAAGTACACTAACAATAAGGATAATATAATTATAAACAAATGCGAGTAAAGCTTAATCACTGAAAGCGACAAGAGCAAATCTAACCTAACCTAACTATTTTAAACACATTAAAACAAAACAAACGTAGTATGTTTGACTAACACGAGAGACGAGTGACAAATGGTAATTAAATAGGAACTGACCACATTGGCCCATGGGCGCCAAGCTCTGGCAAACAAATGGCAAGCGCCAACGCATGCAAATCACTTACTGGCGCAACAATCAGATCGCGACTCCGGTCAGCCGTGCGGCCGATCGGTCGTTGACTCTGGTGACACGGCTACAATACACTGTTAACAGCGGAATTGTAGAAAACAAACATTATAAAATGCTATTGTATGTAAATGACTATTAAATATCTTAAACATTCCAATTTTTTATACGGTTGAAAATACATAAACCTTTAAGTGACTTTGAATCTATTAAGAATTGACATATAATTGGCAAATTACAACACAATTTCTTGACATAATAATATAAATCATAAGGGCGCGTTCCCACCATGTCGTAACGATTAATTAATTATCGTTTTACGACTGTCGTCTCTAGCTGTTCCCATTATAACGATTGTTTGTCGTCAAAATTGTTTGTCGTATAGCGACTATCGTATCTAGCTGTTCCCATTGGATCGCGATATTTTATCGTTTCACGGCAGTCCCTTTGTCGTTTACACATCATTAGCAAGCTACAAACTACGTTCTACGTGGCTACGATAGATTTGCCGTCACGTTTTAGTCGTAAAGGTGCATTTTCATGTGACGCTAGACGCTGGTTTTGAGCGTCAAATGTGACATTTGAACTATGCGCCATCTTGAAAAAATTGTAGCGAAAAAGCTAAACATAGTTTAGCTTTTTTAACGGGTGATGTTAGCGTCAGCGTAACTCGAACAGTTATATCGATAATAAATAGTAATCGATTCTTATAAAACAACTATTAGCTGTTACTTTGTGATTTTATAAATAAAAAATAGCGAGTGTAGAAATAAATTTTTATTTATTTCCAAATGTGGTATTTTTAAGTAGGTACCTATTGGTGAATACAATTTTTTGATTAATTTTACGAAATGAAATTAATCAATAAATATAGGCGCATAGATCTGTAAAGTTATAAACAAAATTATTCATTCAAATTTTTTTTTGTATTTAACAAAACACAATCCCGTATCTCAGTTCAAAAAAATTTGTCAAGCGCAACCTCGTATCTTAAAATACAAGATGGCGCATATAAATAAACAAGTTCCCTCTCAGCAGTGTAAAGTTTTATTTAGTTCAATACTATTAATATATAATTGTGTTTGCTCGCAAACGAAAAAAAAAACCGACTTCAATGACATCGACAAGTAATACAACGTACTAAGGCGAAAAAATAGTCAGGTAAATACGCGCTATTAATGATTACTCAAAAAGTTGTAATCAGATCTCGATCTAATTTAAACAAGACTACATGACAAGTATTAGCTTTCGATTAAAGTAAGAATCATCAAAATCGGTACACCGAGTAAAAAGTTATGCGGTATAATACAACGTAGGTCGACGAAAAAGTAGTCAAATAAATATGCATTATTAGGTATAACTCTAAAAGTACTTGTCAGATTTCAATTAAATTAAAATGGGACCACATGACACGGAAAACCTTTCAAATAAAACAAAATTGATCGAAATCGGTCAACTCAGTCAAAAGTTCTGAGCGAACATACATAAAAAAATACAGTGGAATTGAGAACCTCCTCCTTTTTTGGAAGTCGGTTAAAAAACTATCTTTCAGTAAATTTAGTTGTCATTCAAAGCGAATAAACAATAGTTAATAAACACATTATTATAGTGAAAAAAATATCACAAGTAATAAAAAATTATGCAATATCAAACAAAACAATTATGTATTATCAAACTAAAAAAACGTTAGTATCGATTATCGAAACGACTTTCGTATTTTTTTATGTATGTTCGCTCAGAACTTTTGACTGAGTTGACCGATTTCGATCAATTTTGTTTTATTTGAAAGGTTTTCCGTGTCATGTGGTCCCATTTTAATTTAATTGAAATCTGACAAGTACTTTTAGAGTTATACCTAATAATGCATATTTATTTGACTACTTTTTCGTCGACCTACGTTGTATTATACCGCATAACTTTTTACTCGGTGTACCGATTTTGATGATTCTTACTTTAATCGAAAGCTAATACTTGTCATGTAGTCTTGTTTAAATTAGATCGAGATCTGATTACAACTTTTTGAGTAATCATTAATAGCGCGTATTTACCTGACTATTTTTTCGCCTTATTACGTTGTATTACTTGTCGATGTCATTGAAGTCGGTTTTTTTTTTCGTTTGCGAGCAAACACAATTATATATTAATAGTATTGAACTAAATAAAACTTTACACTGCTGAGAGGGAACTTGTTTATTTATATGCGCCATCTTGTATTTTAAGATACGAGGTTGCGCTTGACAAATTTTTTTGAACTGAGATACGGGATTGTGTTTTGTTAAATACAAAAAAAAATTTGAATGAATAATTTTGTTTATAACTTTACAGATCTATGCGCCTATATTTATTGATTAATTTCATTTCGTAAAATTAATCAAAAAATTGTATTCACCAATAGGTACCTACTTAAAAATACCACATTTGGAAATAAATAAAAATTTATTTCTACACTCGCTATTTTTTATTTATAAAATCACAAAGTAACAGCTAATAGTTGTTTTATAAGAATCGATTACTATTTATTATCGATATAACTGTTCGAGTTACGCTGACGCTAACATCACCCGTTAAAAAAGCTAAACTATGTTTAGCTTTTTCGCTACAATTTTTTCAAGATGGCGCATAGTTCAAATGTCACATTTGACGCTCAAAACCAGCGTCTAGCGTCACATGAAAATGCACCTTTACGACTAAAACGTGACGGCAAATCTATCGTAGCCACGTAGAACGTAGTTTGTAGCTTGCTAATGATGTGTAAACGACAAAGGGACTGCCGTGAAACGATAAAATATCGCGATCCAATGGGAACAGCTAGATACGATAGTCGCTATACGACAAACAATTTTGACGACAAACAATCGTTATAATGGGAACAGCTAGAGACGACAGTCGTAAAACGATAATTAATTAATCGTTACGACATGGTGGGAACGCGCCCTTATGATTTATATTATTATGTCAAGAAATTGTGTTGTAATTTGCCAATTATATGTCAATTCTTAATAGATTCAAAGTCACTTAAAGGTTTATGTATTTTCAACCGTATAAAAAATTGGAATGTTTAAGATATTTAATAGTCATTTACATACAATAGCATTTTATAATGTTTGTTTTCTACAATTCCGCTGTTAACAGTGTATTGTAGCCGTGTCACCAGAGTCAACGACCGATCGGCCGCACGGCTGACCGGAGTCGCGATCTGATTGTTGCGCCAGTAAGTGATTTGCATGCGTTGGCGCTTGCCATTTGTTTGCCAGAGCTTGGCGCCCATGGGCCAATGTGGTCAGTTCCTATTTAATTACCATTTGTCACTCGTCTCTCGTGTTAGTCAAACATACTACGTTTGTTTTGTTTTAATGTGTTTAAAATAGTTAGGTTAGGTTAGATTTGCTCTTGTCGCTTTCAGTGATTAAGCTTTACTCGCATTTGTTTATAATTATATTATCCTTATTGTTAGTGTACTTTAACCGAAAAACGACACGACATTTTTGTCAATGCTTTATTTTTTATGCTATTTTTATAACTATAGTCCATTCGTACTTAAAAAATAGTGCGGCATCGCCGTCACTTAACACGTGGTTCAATAAGTCCCGAGACTAAGTACTAAAAAAAGGTCTTTTTTATAAAATTAATTTTTATTCATCAACATAGTCTCCTCCAAGAGCGATACAGTCCCCCCAACGCTTTTCTAACTTTTCTATCCCATGTGTGTAGAACGATTTGTCTTTGGCTTCAAAATAAGCCTCCGTTGCTGCGATAACTTCACTATTTGAGTCAAATTTCTTACCCTGAAGCATTTTTTTGAGGTCTGCAAACCAGGGACCGGCCGGGTACTCGTTGAAAGGGTTTTTGAAGGGGTATTTTGAAGCGCTAAAAAAATAAAGCCTTTGATGCATGTAACACCTGCGAACGGCTTAAACCAACCCTTTTCCGATAAGGGATACCCTTTCAAACCCTGTAACACTGTAACATGGTAAGCCAATCCAACAAAGTACATTAAATATGTACTCTTCGTAGTCGACATTAGATTGAGAATTGCTTAACCACTACCACACGTGGCATTTTCCCGCCGCGCCGACGCTCGCGCCGGTTTTTTCGTGTCTGAACTTTTTCATTCTCAGAGTTATTATTATAATATTATCATTTCAATTCGAAAATTGGAAGTCGTAACTCTGACGAAACTACGGAAGGAATTAAAAACTATTTAGCAGTGATTTTGTTTAAGTGTGTTTTGTAGTGCCTACTTCATTTTTATATTGTACTAGCGACCCGCCCCGGCTTCGCACGGGTGACATGCCGATACTAAATATACTATAGAATGTCTTTATATATAACGTTCACAACTTTTTTGTCATTAGACAATAAAACATGTTTTCTTTAGAGGCTACTCTCGACTTGATAAATTATGGTTTTAGTCTAATCCTATCCAACCTAATGTACGTACTATAAATGAAGTTAAAAAATTATAAAGTACGAACATACAATTTCGAAAAAATTGTCGCGCCGGCCGCGGCTCCCGGTCAGTACAACTGCAACCGTCATGTCCTTGAATTTTTGAATGAAATGATTACTCAAAAAGTTGTAATCAGATCTCGATCTAATTTAAACAAGACTACATGACAAGTATTAGCTTTCGATTAAAGTAAGAATCATCAAAATCGGTACACCGAGTAAAAAGTTATGCGGTATAATACAACGTAGGTCGACGAAAAAGTAGTCAAATAAATATGCATTATTAGGTATAACTCTAAAAGTACTTGTCAGATTTCAATTAAATTAAAATGGGACCACATGACACGGAAAACCTTTCAAATAAAACAAAATTGATCGAAATCGGTCAACTCAGTCAAAAGTTCTGAGCGAACATACATAAAAAAATACAGTGGAATTGAGAACCTCCTCCTTTTTTGGAAGTCGGTTAAAAAACTATCTTTCAGTAAATTTAGTTGTCATTCAAAGCGAATAAACAATAGTTAATAAACACATTATTATAGTGAAAAAAATATCACAAGTAATAAAAAATTATGCAATATCAAACAAAACAATTATGTATTATCAAACTAAAAAAACGTTAGTATCGATTATCGAAACGACTTTCGATAATCGATACTAACGTTTTTTATTTCTCTCTTGAATTTGACGCTAGACGCTGAAATTTATCACTACAATTTTTTCAAGATGGCGCATAGTTCAAATGTCAAATTTGACGCTCAAAACCAGCGTCAAGCGTCACATGAAAATGCACCCTAAGGATTTTTTATCGTCCATCCATTGTCATGACAATCTGTCATCAGTGCAAAAAGTGTCGTAGAGACAGTTAGTCGTGTCGTTATATATTTGAACAACTCCATTTAAACATATGAGCTACGACACTTAAACTACACGATTATCTGTCTGTGATGTGTGTTAAAGAACGAATTCGCTAGTTGTAGTTTATAGTCGATGCATTATTAAATTAAAATAACTATAATAATAAATGTCCTCTTCTCACTTATATGTAAAAAAATACCTTTGTTATTTCGTTTGTTTAATAAATATTTTTTTCTATAAAATTATGTGCGTACCGCGACGGTCATTTCATTTCTTCAAACAGACCCCGAGGGAATCTAATTGGTGACCCCTGATATACACGTTTCAACCAAATAATGTAATCAATACATAGATACTAGCTACATACTCAATACGTTAACAGAAAATTAAATTACTTAATTGAGAAACATCTGCTTCATCTACAACGATAAATAAAAACAATTTAGCTTATTTGCAATCGTATGTCTAGACTTTAGTTAAGGAAAGGTTACACGAACATAAAAGATCCTGCGTTTAAAAAACAATTTATCAGAACGCTAAGGTACGTATGTACATATGTATTACGTAGATACACTTCATAAAGAGACACTCGATCCACACATCATTGCAAATAGCCGCAGACCCCATATGACGGGACAAGGGTAGACGACAATGGATTATTTCCGCAGCTTGACATCTCATAAACGTCAATAAGGAAGGGCCTTTTAGTCTAATTTGACATTAGGAAAATTTGGAAGGTCGTTGCCGATGAGCCGGTACTGGTAGGTACTACCTTGTAGGTCAAACGTTTTGGAAATAATCGTGAATGTTCCCGTTATTGTGTTTGTCGCAGAAAGTTAAAATATCCTGAATTCTCTCGACAAGGTGAAGAAAAGGCGTTGGTCGTGTTTTTTACAGTATAGCTTCCTCAATGCAAACAAAGATGCGGAACAAAGCGGTGAGAGCGGCTTTGTGTAGATACTACGAGTACGAACACTTAACTCTGACATCGGCGATGGCGACATCTCAGTCCACCGGCCCACTCTTAACAGACCAACTTCAATTTAACAAGCAACGCCCTACAATAATAATCTACTACGTGTAACTACGTCGGCAGCTTTTTCTACAACATTCGTACGTGTATACAAGATGATAGAAGCTACATTTTTTAACTAATAAAAATAAACGTGTATTGATGACAGACAGTTGGTATTTTCGTTTTGATAACAATAAAATATCAGCTGTAACACGTAACTTGCTGTGTGGCTACGGCAAAGAATTTAGCCTCCCCCTCTCTTCCCGTGGGTGTCGTAAGAGGCGACTAAGGGATAACACAGTTCCACTACCATCTTGGAACTTAAAAAGCCGACCGATGGCGGGATATCCATCCAACTGCTGGCTTTGAAATACACATGCCGAAGACGGGCAGCAGCGTC
Source organism: Melitaea athalia (assembly GCA_905220545.2). NCBI lineage: Eukaryota > Metazoa > Arthropoda > Insecta > Lepidoptera > Nymphalidae > Melitaea > Melitaea athalia. Next base: position 6,283,440 of record HG992179.1, read on the forward strand.
TTCGGTGCGACAAAGCCAGTCCTGCGGTCACCAACCCGCCTGCCCAGCGTGGTGACTATGGGCAAAACACATGAGTTCACGTCATTTTTGGCGCGAACTTGTGTAGGCCTATGTCCAGCAGTGGACTGAGATAGGCTGAAATGATGATGATGATGATGATGATGAACACGTAACTACCACGGCTTTTCCTAAAATTTTCTTAAAAGTAGTAATAATCCTTAAGTAAAAACACATTGTACGTGCATGAAGCGAGGAGAAACGACCTGTGTTCATTAATAGCGATGCTTTATTGGCCTGGCCTAATTGCCATCCGTCCCGTATTAATGACGTTTTCGTGCTGACCTAGATAAATTATATACCATAACCAATTTCTTAATAAAAAATTTATTCTCCTAATACTAGCCATACCGGAAGTACGACAAGTATTAGAAGAATATTGATAATGGGTAATGAGTGATAATATAATCACGTATCCTTCCTTCATTCTTAAGGGACAACCCAATTTTCACAAGTAAACGTTCAGCTGTATACGAAATTTATTTCAATTTCGGAACGAAGAAACGCTCCTAGTTTTTTAATCAGCTGTTCCGAACGTTTAAGAGGGTACAGTAACGTAATACAATTTTACTCAAATACCTGGTAGTGTTGTGGTAAATATTTGTCCCGTATTTTACTTAATAGCTTTAGTTAATGTATCTATTATACGAGGTTTACAAATTTTTATTTTGTCGACAAGAATCCATAAAATTATTATCAGGATAGCGGATTAAGCCCCGACCTTTTGCTCTGTAAGAGAGGGATACCTTTGACCAGAAGTAGAATGTTTATAACTAGTAGAGTACAAATTAAAATGTTCAGCGTGAAATTTTAAAAAACGGTAAGTAAATTAAAAGCTATAAATAATAAGACCTACCTTGAGACCGGTTGCGACGGTCGTGAGGTAATGTATATGTCGGAGTTACAGTTGTAGCTGTAAAAACTAGTATTAGCACAGGTGAGATTACATCGAGTTACACTACAAGCGCAAGCGAATCCGGTCCTCCCGCATTGATCAAGAGGATTGGCAGATGTGAACATGTATATTCTATTTTGATTACGATTTATTGCTGGTACATGTGCTCGAAATCACCGTACCGTTTAGTCGTTCCACATAGCAGAAGTAATAAGTTAATAACAGTTACAGAATTTCAATTCAAAACAAAATAATTTTGTCCTACATCTTCATCAGTTTGCAAACTGATGCAGATTGCAAACTGATGAAAATTGTAAAATATACTAATATGAATCTACCATCAACTTGAGATCATCGGCCTCAAAGCTTGAATGACGCATGCGTTACTGCGCAACGACCAATTCACTGAATTTATAGCAGCTGCAAGGTCGTATAAGAAAACGAACCGTTATGTTACCAACGTAATCACGACGGTAACCGAAATTTTATGTATAATATAAAATACCATATTCAACCGGCAAACCAATTCGGTCGTCATCCTGTCTTCATATGAATTACGGTGTTATTCTACAGTAGCAATATCATGGGATTCAACTACAATACCAAATACTATAACTACCATGTTTTTTTACTCTACTCAGAAATAAATTTCACTGACAAATAAATCCATTTACCATCAAAATAATACTATTATTACGGTCTATAGAACTAATTTGTAGATTCCTTTAATGAACACGTCTAGACAAGGCAATTCTACGTTTGGGGGTGGCAGTAAAGCCAAGCGTCTATGCGTTCACTAGCAGCAGGACCAAGTAAATACGATTTTTTTTAAATGTACATGTATTGAGTTATATTTGAGATAAACCTGCGACAATGATTAAGTGGCATTCTTAAGTTAAAACGTTAAAGGCGTTACACAGCTCTAGGTTTATTTTCGCTTACTACTATTTTTTCTGTTTCTTAAAAAGGTAAATAATACAGTACATGTTATAATTTATAAATTATTTAATGATACTTGTTTTACATTGGCTTAGTATATTATCTAAAATAAAATAGATAAAAAGTTTCAAAGTAAAATTGTAGTAATTGAATTACAAAACGAAGAGGGACATAATTTTGCCTTTGAAATAAGATACCAAAATAAACGCTTGCTATTTCGTGCACGATAATACAATCTTCAAGTGAACAGTAGGTACGGTATAAAATCCGTTAACAGCTTTAATCAACGGATAAACAGTGGAATATTGATTAGACGATTTAATGGCATTTATTAAGCGATAAAATCATACGAGCGATTATCTTACAAATTCTTTTAGATGTTTATGTAATTAATAAAATATTCAAAATTATCTTAATGAACAAAAAAGGCTTAATAAGGTTTTTGTAGGCTACTTCTATTTTAAAAATTTATTTATTTTATATTACGAACTGAACAATAACTTTTTTGTTTAATTCCACGCAGACGAAGTCGCGGGAAGTTAGTAATATAACTTAATAAGCACAGTGCTATACAGTTTTAAAAAATACCATTATAGGATGAAGCTGGATCAGGGCTACAGAATGCAAATTTCTGTGAACAAAGTTGCAGAGCAGCTAGTAATACGGAAAAAAAATAAAGTAGAAATAATATACGTAAGTAATATACGTAGAGACCCTTGAAAGAGAGTTCGAAAAAAGACAAAGAAATTAAACCTATACCGATTGTAATCACAATAATCGTGCATATATTAATTCATTAGTACATGTACAAAGTTTTGCAATAATCCTATCATCGGTGTCCAGTTGTGCTGGCATATAACCTCTATTTACAGGTTAAGTCTGACCGGTCGAAGGCTCGTCGTTATCGAGTTAACGTTAATTTTCGCTTATAGCATTACTTCCAATTTTGTATGCAGTGCCATATTTTATTTCAATTCTATGGAAAGTCAATAGAGTTCATTATAAATTGCCATCGTTATCAATTTAGCGTTATCGCGTACATTTCATCGGACATATTTTGTCTTTAAGTAAAATTTTAATGATGATTCTGTTGTTCCAACGCTGGACTTTATTATTATATTTTGTACAAACTTTGCCGACTTCGAATATAAAGACAAAGAAGAGAAGAAGTTTTCTTTTTAGATAATAACATTAAGATCTATAATTTGATATAATTAAATCAAAGCGACTATTATTTTCATTTAATAGTTTTTAAGTATTGAATTCATATCAATCACAAAAATATTATTGTAGCTTAAATACAGAATCTTAACTCAGTCTAGACTTTAATACAGACAAATATAAAAACAGAGCAGTAGCAATAATTAAGTCTACGAGGCAAAAATGGTACAGTGTTGTTTTTAGTCAAAAATGAACGCTGATTAAAACTAAATTTACAATTATAAACTACTCAGTATACTTAAGGAGACCGTAATTTAATCATGTAATATAATAAAAGGGGTTAACACAATTACGTTAAATATATCAAATTCTTAGATCTATGGCTCCTCAAAGTGCACAATTAGATGCTAACGTTTAAGTTATTAAGGAAGCCTCGCTACAGCCCTTAATGAGATCAACCACCGCTCGACCCACGTGACCTGAGTTAAACTGACTCCGGACTAGCACCGTCTTTCGTATATACATATATGTACACTCTTCCATTTTAGCAGCTTATCTTAATCCCGGGTCAATACCGCAAAATGGTACGAAATGTGGCAATATTTTATTTGCGGTACCCGATATTGGACCGACGCTGAAAGATGAACATCTTACATTTATAGAAATATATGAAATTGATTTCTTTACAAACATAAAGGGCCAGATACAAAAATTTTATTTTATTTTTTATTTAAGTCTGAATTTTCTGTAATAGTTTTATAATACAAGTCTTTACCGAAGAAAAAACCTCGAGCAGGTTTTATTTTCACTTTCGAATTACCGCAAATTGTTTTCTTCAAAGATATTAGAGAGTTTTCTCGTCATTATGCATCACTGTGATTTAAAGTTAACGATGCCATGTATTATTTTAATGGTGAGTGAAATGTGAACAAGCTATGTCATTTTTCTACAAAAGGCTACAATTATAATCGTATATGGTATTCTTTAAAATACCACGTTGCTCATATTCTTAAGTACAATCTCTGTGTAAATATGCCCTGAGGTATGACAAGCGAAATCCGCATATCAACTCGTGCGATCCGATAGCAGGCGACTGACCGTTCCTAAACCTTTGATACAATCTCGTTTCTCTAGCGGATCTTGACTACTAAACAACTGTTAACTAAAATAGGATGTATGTAAATATTGCGCTGCAGTGATGCGCATAATACTTATTCTAAATTATTATAAAAAATCTGCCTATTTTTTATACGTTTTTCTCGTCAATATTTCATTGTCGTCGTTGCCCCGGAGTTTCCTTTAAGACTATTATTATGTCAGCTGTACCTAATATCCCAAAAAATTTCACGTCGCGTTTAATATCTTCCCTGTACCGTGAACATTTAGTAAAGGTTTATCGTATCTATCAAAGCTCATGCCATCGGTCACAAACTTTCCAAATCAACGACGAGTTTACGGCTGCCCAATTTCAAAACACAGTAAGGTACAAAAAATGCTAAAAAATCGACTTCGAAAAAATTGTCTCTTACTGTGTTTTGAAATTGGGCAACCTTAGTCTCAAAATTGTAACCTTGTTGTACAGCCCCGAAGTCGTTAAACAGTTATGATATCTAATGAGCTCAATAATAGGCTATCATTCTGAACAATGAATAACAGATAAACAGTTATATTGTTAGTTACAACACAATGTAAGATTGTTTATGAATAAATATTTAATAAATGCCCTGGTGTTTTATTAAACATATTTACATTCACGAAAATATAAATTAGCTTCAAACATGACCAACATATCACACATTGACATTCGATTTAGAAATAAATTAAGAATTCGATTACAGAAAAGTGTAGTGTAGACGCACGTATAATTATTTAACTTGTAAGAGTCCTCGACGAGCCCTCGACAACATTGCAATTTTAGGGCCACGACCTTTAGTGTACTCGTTCAGTGCAAAACGCCCCGGAGGTCCTCGCCGGCTCTTCTACATCGAGTATACTCAAACGTTTTTACGAAAGTTTTCTTGCAACCGTATTTTAAAATTAAATTCTTTCATGATACTCCCTACAAAAGAGAAAGTTTGGGACGTATGTTCGCAATTGTTCGATGCGAATTTGGCTTCAATATTTCTTTAACAATTACCTGCCAAAGTTTTACCGCGAAATTCTTCTTTGCGAAACAAATTTAAACTTTCACGAATATAAATTAACATTAAACTAAAACGAATTTCATAACCGAATATTATTCGAAAAAAAAAAAAGGAAAAATAAAACAATTGAACGATTACGTTATATAAAGACGCTATGAAATAACTAAAGTTTTTAAAACTAATATCATTTATATACTGTTTTGTTGCTCACAGTTTAGTAGCCGGGCCTCATTTACGGAGACGCGGGGCGTTGCGCGTAGCGTGTGGCGTAGCGTCGCGCGTGTGTCAAAATGTATGAAAATAAACGCATGTAAAATCGCTTCTCCGTAAACGCACTCATCCAACGCCCTACATTTGAATTTAGTGCGTTCCGCCACGCCACACGCTAAGCACGACGCCCCGCGTCTCCGTAAATGAAGCCTAATAGTGAATAGTAATATTATGTAGTAATAGGTAGCGTACTATAATATATTATATGTACGTGAGACAGAATTTGGTATCACTAATATTCAGTAAGATAATCTCGGGATAATGGTGTGACGTAAAGGCTTTTACACTAAGTTCGCTGAAGGCACGTCTTCATTAAGAATGCATGATTCAATTCGGTGAGATGGCTTTGTAAATATGATATTAAGAATTTCAAGTTTGTGTAAAGTTTCTACACGTCTTGGGAGACATCAGAGAGAATATAACAATAGGGTACACAAAGAGGAGCTCGCTAATTAAATAGAAACAAACCGGAATTACAACTTTTTTAGATAGATGACTTAGTGTAAATAATTTTATTTACATACATAATTAGGCGTCATAATAAGTTATCTATGTATGTTTATATCTATACTCATATTTCCATAGGTATACTAATTTTTTTTTTTTTGCACACCTACAAACGTCCGCTCTTGTACGTCCTAAGGTTGGCTGGTAGAGAATGCTTTTAGCATTAAGCCCGCCTTTTGTACAATTATGTATGTATTGTGCAATAAAGTATCAAATAAATAAATAAAATAAGTAATATAACATTTAATGTTATTTTCCACATATTTCTGGTAAATACAATAGTAGGGTACAGGTTACTCTGACTGAGGTTACTGACCTGGCTGCAGGTAAGTGTAGCAATCATAGCGATGGCTGCCTACCACAGTCAGGTATATAATGTAAAATATTAACGGTTTTAGCTTACTACATGTAATTAACATGAGAGGGAAAAGATTTAAAAAAAAAAACTTGCAGCAGGCTTATGGTGGCAGAGGTTGTTTTTATAAATTCACAATATTGAAATAAGCCTATAAAAAATTGTTTCATCTAATTAACAGATGAGGGAAGATTTACCTTCTCGGATCTTAGACCATAATAATAATTCCCAACTTAACAGTTTTATTTTCACCTGTTAAAATCTCTTTAATTTTTAAAACGAAAGAAAATCAATTCATATTTCAGTTCATACCCATAATTTAAGTTTTATGTAGTAAAAACATACCTACTTTATAATATAAGACGATACTACATTTAAAAATCTGTTACTGAAATAAACAAATAGTATATACGTATAAATAAATATAAACATGTACCTACTGTTATAACTCTCTCACTTCAAACTTCGTTTTATTTTTATATTTTAAAATTCTTTAGATTTATACATTATAATGTATATTGTGTTAAATTGCTACAAATAAAATAAATAATAGTCAAAATGTGTATTTGCTTGTTCAACACACGCTTCTCGTTCTATGAGACCGATTGGTCAATCAATTTCTTGTTAGCATAATATGATAAGAATCGAAATATAAAGCGGGTATATCGGCTAGAAATACACTAGATAGATACCACTAAAACATGTTTATTTGTTTTAATGTTGTTTATGAAAATCTTTAACATATTATGAAAATCTTTAACATATTATGAAAATCTTTAACATATACTTTAACAAATGATGTTGATGGAAATATAATATTACTGACAGCTGTGAAAATCGGGGGGCACGGCAGTGCCCCCGCCAAGTCGAGCGCGAAGCAAACACTGCCGTACCACCTTTACTCGAACCATTTCGCCGCATTTTCAGGCCCCTATTTGAGAACCTCTGGATAAGACCAGAACGCTGAAATTTTCGTCATCCAGTAAGCTATAATCACATACTTAAAATCCAAAATTATAAGTCTGTAGGTCATTTAGTTCCGAAGTTAAGCGAAAGCAAAGTTTCGCATTTACGACACTCACTCACTCATGATCATCAAAATAGAACTAGTACTTCCCATAAACTCAGAGAGCTGAAATTTGGTACAGAGTTAGGGTTTAATGGCTACATAAAGGGAAAACTATAAAACTAGGATAATCGAAGATCTGGAGTACCTGGTGACCATGATTAATAGAAAACACAAGAGCCGTGGCGCTGACTGTATTTTAAAACGCGCTTACGTTCGTTGCTACTGTACAAGAATCAGAACCGGAAAAAAGAAAAAGAATTAAGAAAGATTTGTATTGCAATTGTAAAAAAACTATTCCTAAAAAGAAAAAAAAATGTGTCAAATAAGAAATTCTAATAAAATAAATCAATATGCCTGAATATTATGTACGTTATATTATATTATTATTATGCGTTTCTACAAAAAGTAGTGAAATCCCACCAAAAACATTCTGTAAAAAAACTAGCCAAGTCTCGATAGAGCTGCTTGTTTATCTCTAAAAAGTAATGAAATCTAGACAAAGTCGTGCCAAGTTTAAGGTTCCTTACTGCGATTTCATTATTATTATAGTTAATGTTGTGTGACTTGGCCGTTGAAGGGTACACAAGGGTACAAAACCAGGTGCTACATGACACCAAAAACCATGAAAACGTTGATTGAATAACCAGTCAATTGTAGGCTTGATAAAGCTGCGTATTTCAATAATATAATTTAAATGTATAAAAAATTATTTTCAGTACCGGCTGACTTCTAATCATTGATAGAAGTCCGTCTGTACGTCTATTTTATGTTAGATCGGTGGTCGATTTGACGCTCCAAAAATAAGAGAATAGAAGTCAGCATTGTCAATGCTGAATGAATATGTTGCACAATCAACAACCGCCTAAAATGAGACACTAGCGTCCAATTACCAATACCAGTATGGGATATTATTCATAGTTTTGTACTCTTGTGTACCCTTCAACGGGCAAGTCACACAACATTAACTATAATAATAATAATGAAATCGCAGTAAGGAACCTTAGACTTGGCACGACTTTGTCTAGATTTCATTACTTTTTAGAGATAAACAAGCAGCTCTATCGAGACTTGGCTAGTTTTTTTACAGAATGTTTTTGGTGGGATAACATTTGGCCCTTTAATATCGGAAAATATCAGGGCATGTATAAATAGCATAACACGCCGAGGAACGAAAGCGTCGCCGTTATGATTAGTTTAACCTACAAATCGATTCCAGTTCAACGGTTCGAGATGTTTTAATCATTTCTAAAGCGATTTTCAACGATTAAGGAAAATTATTTAACAATATGTAAGCAATCACACGATAAGATCAAACGATTATTTTAATATAATATAATTAAATGTTGTAACTATATCGAAATGATGATTTATCAAATTATAATTTCTATATAATGAAACAACTCTTTCGGATTTTATCGCGGTTTATTTAGTTTTTTAGAGTCCTCCCTTGACCATAGTTGCTGTAAAGTATCCGAAACGTCGAACATCAGCTATCGTCGGACTTCGCGAATAATATCACTCAGAAATTCTCGTAAACATTAGAAAAAAATATATGATTTCTATTTTCATTCTTTCTAAATAAAATAGTACTTATACTAATATTTTTAATAGATAAATATTACGAACTGCGTTTTATTTTCAGTTTTCATTTGTTTTTTATCATTTTGTAGGTACTGATGTCTTATTTTATACAGCGAAAATTTATCTCTTCCATAATATATCTTGATATAATCTAAAATATGTCCGTCCACGTTTAAAAACAAATACAAACTCGTGACCTCGATTCTATATTTAAGATATGTATAAAAGATAAAACCTTCTTATAAAAGATAACAAAGTTATATATAGGATAGAAAAATATTTAAAAATATTTGGATAATAAAAATTTCATGAATATTTTCACGCCAAGAACAAAAAAGTTATGTAGCATTATAATTTGCCTTTGTTAACCAATAAATACTCTAATAAATTATATCATAATGTGCCTCATACATCACGAACAGATCCACTCAGGATCTTTAGAAAATATATTTTAAATCTTACACAATTCTTAATTTAGATTCATTCCATTTGAAAAATAAAATACAATAATGCATAACAATATATTTACTACAACCATTAATAACAAAACAGAAAACTTGAAAAGCACAAACTAAATAAAATCACAGCAATTAATAATATTAAAAAGACTTAAACCAAACACTTAGTAAACAATTAAAATCTTCGTTAACTAAAAATCCGAGGAAACCCTTATTAATAGTTAAGAAACAATTACAAGGATAATCGAATTAAAAGTTTTTCATTATCGTGTTCGGGTCGTCGCGTCGCGTCGAAAGCTGCCAATAAAGCAATTTGCAAACTTTCTTGACCTTCCAAGTTAGCCAGCGACGCCCCATCCCCCATTTGCCCCCGCGGGTCCGCATTGCAGGCAAACTAAAGGACGTTTAAAATAAGAACCGAACTAAGAGACCCGCCATCATTCGAAACCCTTCATATTAGTATACATACTCATAGACTTGACATTCGTGTGACTATTAAGTCGATGACCTCCGTTGAAACGAACGGACTTTATTAGTAGTATTGGCGTAACGGCGAACACTCATTTATGAACGCGTTCCCTACGAAACGTTCAGACAATTGGAAACAATTGAATTTTGTGCCAGGGCTTCGGCCGTGTAACTAGCATTGTTAAGGAGTCTTTTGATAAAATTAGTGAAACCTTGACACTATATGGCGAAATGGAGGGTTCAAGGTTGGCTCTTTTACGGCCTGCAATCTTGTGAACTTTATCGCTTTTATACGACTGAAACCACTATTCTCCAGTTCTGGCTAATATAAAGCGGGCTCAAACGAGACGGCTTTGATATACAATTTTTTATTACACGTGACATTTAACACATCATTCAAGCTGTTATAGGAGTGATAAAGTTTTTGATTTACGTCGAAAAAATGTGCTCTCTTGCAATATATCAAAATTATCAGTATATTTTATCGCATAACTTACAAATATATCCTATCATAAAACACAATTTCCTTTGAAGTTTCATAAAAGAAACTAGTGTAATGGTGGAAATTAATTCTGTAGCAATTTTCGGTAATAGACCGTATAATTAATGCGTTTGTTTACATAAAGCCTTCGACTGTGAACCTTTTACCTGTTTGTGGATGACATGAACGCAAACTCTTATACGTACAGATAACGAATTATGTATATTGTTTTGAAGTTAAACATTATTTACTTTATCGTGCTGTGCAAAACTACAGACAAATAATATAATTGAAGCTAAAAATCTTAAGCTAAAACAAACATCCATTTCTGTATAAAAACAACAGATTTATACCATTTTAATCTTCAAACACATTATTTGATGATGATTAAAATATTTGATAAAATCGTTAAGCGAGATAATTATTAAATTACGACCATCATATTTTATTTTACTTTTCAAACGCCATTCATAATTTAAAAACGTGTACTCTTTACAAGCGCGCGTACCTACATTTCTTTCGAAAAGGCTAAAAACCCCAATGAATCACGAACGACCTTCACCTCTGGCGTTTCGATATCCGCATTCTATATTTCATATTAAAGTTCTGAAATATTGAATTTGATTTGTTGTGCAAATACAAATAAAAATAATAATTCTATTATTTTTACTCTATACGTAATACGTGTATTAAAATATAAATCCTAAATAAACGTAATAATGCATCTACTCGTATACTTTAACACGTAAAATTAAATAATAACTTCCGACTTGTAAAATTCGTTTAATATTAATTGTCGAGGCGATTATTATCAAATGAAAATGCAACTATGTTCGCATGTATATAATCTCCCCGGAAAACTTATTAATTAATTATCCGGAGCATATACAACGTACATACTTTCATCATGCCAACAATATGACTTACTATGCTTCGTTAAACATGTGATAAAAATAATACAGATAATCCTTACGTACAAGATATAGATGCAATGCTTAAAATATGATATGGTCTAAGATCCGAGAAGCTAAATTGTTGAAGATTTTGTTATATTCCGGATCTTAGACCATAAATTAAACAGAGAAATTAAGAAATGAACTTTTGAATTGTGTACCTATTACGTATAACCACTACCACCACTTCAGCCTATCACAGTCCACTGTTGGACATAGGCCTCCACAAGTTCGCGCCCGATATTATGACGCGAACTCATGTGTTTTGCCCATAGTCACCACGCTGGGCAGGCGGGTTGGTGACCGCAGGGCTGGCTTTGTCGCACCGAAGACGCTGCTGCCCGTCTTCGGCCTGTGTATTTCAAAGCCAGCATGGATGGTTATCCCGCCATCCGTCGGCTTTTTAAGTTCCACGGTGGTAGTGGAACTGTTGTATCCCTTAGTCGCCTCTTACGACACCCACGGGAAGAGAGGGGGTGGCTACATTCTTTAGTGCCGTAACCACACAGCACATATTACGTATAAATTAGTTCATAAATCATACATTACAATTTATTATATCATACATTACAATTTATATATTATTTTACATTACAATACATTGTGTGCATTTCTCTTCTTATTTATAATTAAAAATAAATACTATTAATCCGATTACAACCATTTTTTTAATTCATTTAACGCATTGACGTAAACAGTAAACGTTCTTACGCAGGTGAATCCGTATTATTAATAAAATCGTAGGCTTGTTAGCCTTCATTAAGGGCCACGTCTCGTATTTCGCAAAATTTACAGCAAACAAATATTGTTTTATAGTTATTTAAAAAGCAATAAGTGAAACACAATTTACATTTCTTTAAAGTGTATGATTTGAGCTTATCGTTAAGTAATTTTAATTTAATTTTAGTGTTTAAATTAATACCTCTATTAGGCGCTAAACATGCCTATGTTTAGGTGACGCGCGCCAAAGGATCTTATTGACGCCCTTGCAACTTAAGAACTATAACAAAATCAAGAAAAGTATTCAGATAACATCTATTGCCACATTGTCTAGAATAATCTTATCTGGCCATTTTTTCTAGAAATGATTCTATTTCCTTATTTGACGGGTCTATGAAGTTGTAATTTCATGAATTTTACCACTGAATATAACTTTTTTTTTCTATTATAAGTAAAAGTGTAACAAGGTCGTACTTAAAACCACATGTAAATGAACTATACTTAAGTCAAAAAAAAAAAAAAAATTAAAAAAAAAATCATATTTACGTACTTTTTACCTTTTGTAACTTATATGCCCATTTATAAACAAAAGGACGCCTGTAATTCCTCCAGTTTCGCTGAGGCTTCTCAGCGCTCGGACGTGTGCTCTGTAGTTCAACGTTATTTGACCTCTCGCTCGCACAGTCACTCTCTTTCCCTCGCGCAGCTCTTATGGACTGAGCGTAGTTTGTGTTGAACGTTGCTCTACTTGAATTTATTTTCATTTACTTGTATTTATTGATTCTAGTTTTAGTGTATTAGATTAATTGACTTTTATATTTGCCGAATTAAATTTTGTTTACGTTTTCCTTGTAGTGTGTATTAAAATAAGTGTATTATATGAATTTGATTTTTACATTTGCTAAATTTATTACCAAAAGAAATAAATAGAAAAAGATGGACAGAAAAAAGAAGAAATATCCTTGTGTCAGTAAAAAGAAAAATAAGGCAAAAGTTGAAGTGATGAAAAGGAACAGACTAATAAGGTATGTTGAATACTATAAAAGGATATTGATAATGTTTGGGGATTTTTGAGGGTTGTTGGTAGTTTTTGAGGTTTGTTGGTAATTTTTGGAGTTGTTGGTAGTTTTTGGGTTGTTGGTAGTTTTTGGAGGTAGTTGGTAGTTTTTAGGGGACGTTAGTAGTTTTTGAGGGCTGTTGGTAGCTTTCGGGCTTATTGGTAGTTTTTGGGGGTTATTAGTAGTTTTGAAGGGTTGTTGGTAGTTTAAGGGGGTTGTAGGTAGGTTTTGTGGGTTGTTGGTAGTTTTTGGGGTTTGTTGGTAGTTTTTGTGGGTTGTTGGTAGTTTTTTGGGTTTGTTGGTAGTTTTTGTGGGTTGTTGGTAGTTTTTTGGGTCGTTGGTAATTTGTTCATGGTTGTTGCTATTTTTTGTGGTTGTTGGTGATTGTCGGTTGTTGGTGGTTGTTTAAGAGGTTTTTGGTAGTATTTGGGGTATATTATATGTTCTATTGTAATTGACAGTTATTAATTTACGTGACCTTAATTTTTTCAGGTCCACTACGTCATGTGATCGTCAACCGATGTCAAATATTAGCAATACTTGCCCTCCAGTAAATAATATTATGTCATGGTAAAATTATCTGTTGTTACCTTTTGTATTAAAATACATACGCAAATACAATATTAGCTCATGGGTATTTCTCCACTAAATGGAAAATCACTGTCCCAAGCTAATTTTATGTAATAAATCTTAATATTTCTCAGTTTTTTGTATTAATACCGATATAGTATTAGGTATTCTTGGCCCGCCACAGCTTATTTTGTAATTTAATAACGAAATATTCGAATAAATAAACCTCAAACGTCTCAAAACACAGTCCCCTGGTATGTCCCTTTTCCAGAATTACAAATCTTGTTACAAATATTTATTTTTTTGCCGTTGATAATTGAATAAAAAATATCCAAAAACATTAACAAAAACAGTAAGCATCTTTATACATCGCAATTATATTTTTAGAATAAAATTTTAATCAAGATATCTATGTGCGAATGCTGTCCTCAAATTATTAAAACAGTCCCCTGTTAAAATTTTAAACCGCGCTAAAGTAAAACACAGTTTTAGTGCGAAGCTTTTATATCGTGAAACGGAACGCAACTGGTGTGCAGTTCGTTCGTTTGTGTAGCTAAGTGGGCAGCCGCCATTTTGTTTAGTGCTACTACTGTGTCAGCTGGTGAACCACGCGTCGCGGCCGTTAGTGAAAACAGTCCCCTGGTAAGCATTTTCTTTATGATTTTAAGAGTTTTAATTACGACAATTTGATTAAAACAATTGATCATCTAGTATGTAGCCACATCTGTTTCGTTTATCCGAATGTTTTTAAATGATATTGTTTTATCGAGTATTAATGTAAAAATGACAGTCCCCTGGCCAACAGTCCCCTGTCATTTCATAACACACAACACACTGTTAGTACCGCAGGGGACTTTTTTCTTTGGTTTTGACCATTAAAAGTATCGTCCCTTTTTAACCGACTTCCAAAAAAGGAGGAGGTTCTCAAATCGACTGTATTTTTTTTATGTAGGTATGTTCGCTCAGAACTTTTGACTGGGTTGACCGATTTCGATCAATTTTGTTTTATTTGAAAGGTTTTGCGTGTCATGTGGTCCCATTTTAATTTAATTGAGATCTGACAAGTACTTTTAGAGTTATACCTAATAATGCGTATTTACTTGACTACTTTTTCGTCGACCTACGTTGTATTATACCGTATAACTTTTTACTCGGTGTACCGATTTTGATGATTCTTACTTTAATCGAAAGCTAATACTTGTCATGTAGTCTTGTTTAAATTAGATCGAGATCTGATTACAACTTTTTGAGTAATCTTTAATAGCGCGTATTTACCTGACTATTTTTTCGTCTTATTACGTTTTATTACTTGTCGATGTCATCGAAGTCGGTTTTTTTTTCGTTTGCGAGCAAACACAATTATAATGTAGGTATTATCTCAAAATGCTACCAATAAAAAAGCCACCCAAAAGAAGAACAAAAACTACAGCTGAGCGTTTAAGATATCAACGACTTAAACTGTCAAACACTGTCACGGTTTTGCAAAAAAATCGTCCATAACTCAAAAATGATGAGGAAAATGCGTGGGCTTTTTTAAGATATATATTTAATTTACTATTGCCCTTCATTTTATTAACAAACATTCTCAACATTTAATAAAATTACTCTAGGACAGTCTTGTATGGACGAGTTTCCAAATAGCAGAGAAACACCCTCATATATGATAGTATTTGTTTCAGTGATCAAAAGCACAAACCTCAAACTTCTTCTCGAAATATTTTTATGCCAACTGGTGATTCTATGGAGACAAAAGATCAAGGTGCAGCAAATAAAACCCGAAATGAAAACTCGGTAAATATTCACATATTTTTGTGTTGCTACTAGCCTCTTCGTATTCAAGAATGAAACTGTTTAACTGAGGTAGGGCACAGCAGGAAATTTCCTGCTCAAAATATGGAGCAGCCCGACTGGGGTAGTACCTCGACCTTACAGAAGACCACAGCTAAATAATACTGTTTTCAAGCAGTATTGTGTTCCTGTTGGTGAGTAAGGTGACCAGAGCTCCTGGGGGGATTGGGGATAGGGTCGACAACGCGCTTGCGATGCTTCTGGTGTTGCAGGCGTCTATAGGCTATGGTAGTCACTTACCATCAGGTGAGCCGTACGCTTGTTTGTCGACTTAATAACATTAAAAAAAAAAAAACTATGGCCAGCAATTGTAATTTTATACAACCATAGTTTCTAAATGCAACTTCACACATTTAATATCTACTATAATTGTTTTAAAATTGTATTTTATTTATGGGAATGAATAAACATTCTCAGTTTTGCCTTATTTAAGAAAGATAATAATTATATTCATTTTAGGTCACCAAAAAGGGGCGAAAACGTAAAGCCTG
Organism: Melitaea athalia; assembly: GCA_905220545.2. NCBI lineage: Eukaryota > Metazoa > Arthropoda > Insecta > Lepidoptera > Nymphalidae > Melitaea > Melitaea athalia. The sequence goes on from HG992179.1 coordinate 6,299,465, forward strand.
CAGTGAACTGCCTTTTAGAACTGTTAAATCTAAGGTATTTACAATAAAATAAATATGGGCACATAGAATTTGACTCAAGGAAATATAAGGTTAAGTTATTACTTTTTTTTTATTACAGCGCCAGCTATCTGCACGAGAAAAGGACGATTGCTTCGACTTCGATGTGGAGCGTGAAGACATGTGTCATAAAAAAGAGAATTACGATTTAGAAGGACGTCGAATTGTCGCTATTAAATATCTCTTGCATTCTCTGCAAGCAGTTGCTGATCACAGTAATGACTCCTTTGGATGCAGATTTTCACATTTAAAATGCATCGGTGAAACAAGAAAAGGATTCATTTCAACGCTGCGCATGAAATGCCAATTGTGTAACGCAGAATTTAATATAGATACCGATGATCCCGAAGCTAATTACAACGTTAATAATGGTATTGTCGCGGGCGTAATTAGTATCGGTTGTGGCCTCCAAAATTTGAATGAATTAGCGACAAACACTGATATACCCGCTATGTCAAAACAACTGTACAACAAAACAAGCCAAGTCGTTTATGACTGGTTTCATAAAACGGCGGAAGAAGAAATGCGGAAGGCAGGAGAAGAGGAAGCGAAACACGCAAAAGAGATTGGAAGCGTCGACAGTGATGGAAATCCCATGATAACCGTAATTGCTGATGGCTGCTGGTCAAAAAGATCATTTCGCAACAACTATGCAGCTTCTTCTGGTGCAGCAGCAATTATAGGTGCTTATACTGGAAAACTGTTGTACTTAGGAATCAAAAATAAGTACTGTATGATATGTGCTCGAGCGGCTAATAACAAAACCGAGCCTAAAGAACATAAATGCTACAAAAATTTAATTAACTCTTGCGAATGGTCCCATATCGTGAAAATGTTCCTTCAAATTTGTAAGTTGTAAGTAAGGGCGCCTTCAAATTTGTCGCGCGGCGGCAGCGCGGCCGCAGTGCTGCTGCCGCGCGACTTTGTAAATGTATGTAAATAACAACGCGCGGTTGCAGCGCGACAGCCAGCGAGGCGGCAGCGCGACAACCCAACGCGGTTGTTATTTACATAGATTTACAAAGTCGCGCGGCAGCAGCGCTGCAGCCGCGCGGCAAATTTGAAGGCGCCCTTAAACGTAAGGTAAGGTTGGCTGGTAGAAAATGCATGAATTAGCATTAAGCCCGCCTTTTGTACACACTTTTTTTTGTACAATAAAGAATTTTAAATAAATAAATAAAAATAAATAAACCAATCCTTTTTATTTTTTTTCTTTTGTTTATTTTTTTAATCAACTGTTTATAAATTACCCACTATTGAAGCCCGGCACTTACCCAGATAACCAGTTCATACTGATTATCTACATTAACCAAACATATATCAACCAACAGGGTTGATAAATATATGTTTGATTGATATCAAAAGTCATGTCAAACTTACTTAAACTTGTAGAAAATATGGTCTTGAAAAATCTCATTGATCTGTGTTCGACTAAAATTTGAACGCGTGACCTATAACGTGACTGGCTAGCGCTCTAACCACTGCCGTTAACCTATGTACAACATATTTTTTTTTGACAACGTTCTTAATGGGAAACATATTTATCAAAACTTATTTAAAAGCAAAATTTCTTATTAAAAATACAGCTTCTTTCTTATGAACCTCTTTTTGAAGTCGGTTAAAAATTGCAACATTTGTAATTATGAAATACAAACAGATAAAATTATCATATCACGAAAAAAGTAAAAGGATTATTCTTGAAAACAAAAAAAAATATATACATTTAATTTAAGTAGAGCAACCTTCCATCGTAATCTTGAACGTATTTATGCGGGCGGGGAGCGCCACCTGAAACGGCTGGGATAGAAATTGAGCAAAGCGAGACGGCGGCCTTAACATTGTGTGAACGTAAAAGCCTCTCCCAGTAACAAACTCACAACGACGTTTAAGGCGCCTGGGGGGGCAAAACGCCGCGCTAGCCGTTTTTTGTGCAGTTTTTTGAAGCTATCTACTTTTTATTGGAAAGAAATATCAAACTAATACAAACACATTTAATTTCTACATAATTTTGATTACATGATGGTGCATTTTTTTTATTTTTTTAAAGGATTACATTTAAAATAATCGCCTTACAACGAAACCACAAAAATGAGAAATAATTACTGATACTGTGCGTCTCCTCGTGAAGTAAACATTATTTTATTTTGCTACCGACACTAATGGATTGACAATTTAATAAGGAACAATTCGCATGAAAATTTTTTTCGAAAAGACCTAAATTTGATGTGTTATTGATTTTTTTCTAAAATCTGGGCGTATTCACTACTGTACTCAAGCGCGGTTGTATTGGAATTCAGTCTGCCGCAAGGTTTGGAGGGAGAAGCTTGTGTCGTTTGTCACCGTCTTGGCTAGCGCACGCTCACGTCATAATATTATAAATCTATACGTCTATACTCTATACATACAAATAAATAAAAGTGGAGTGTCCGTTTGTAATAATAAAATAATATCCTTTTACTAAATGCATATCCATGTATACACGGTACATATACCAAAATTACATTTTTTACAATTTATTGTTGTCTGTCTGTCTGTCAGTTTGTTCCGGCTAATCTCTGAAACGGCTTGACCGATTCAGACGGGACTTTCACAGACAGATAGCTGATGTAATAGGCTGTTACTTTTATTTTTATTTTGTATCTCTGCGAACTGAACAATAATTTTTTTTTAATTCCACGCGGACGAAGTCGCGGGCACAGCTAGTAAACAATAATAATTTATTAGCATATTGTTAGCATTTTTTGTTGACTTTTGTTTGGGTTAGTTTTTTTTGTTTGTTATTTATTGTGAAGGACGCTCTGTGTGTTTATTTAAAACTATTGAGTTTTTTTTAAAAACGCTATTGTTGTGTAGGTATCTAAACAATGGTTTTAGCACCTTTGAAAATTATAGAAACGACACCCATGATAAAGAGTTTTGCTAGCTAATTTAATTTAACCATGTATAGGTTTTTACTTTTTACCTAGACCTACGTTAAAATAAAAAAATCTCTATATATGTACATATATAAAAATGATTTAGCAATAATCGCTGAATTTGTTGCTAAGCGCAAATCTCGAGATCAGCTGAACCGATTTCACTAATTCTTTTTTTATAATATTCCTTGAAGTACGAGGATGGTTGTTACGGTGAGAAAAATTAAAAAAAATTGCCTGAAAAGTCTAAAAACAACACTTTTCTATATTCTCATACAAAAGATTCGTAATAATACTTAAAAGGCAATTTGAACTTTAATACCATACAATAAAGTTTAAGAGTTAGTGGAGGGGTTCCGGAAAGGCAATTGAGTGATGTTAGTATCGTATAAATATTAATGTCAATATTTGTCAATATTTTAATATATTCTTTACTTTTTATAGCTAACCAGTAACCCGGTGTCACCAATAGCAGAAATAAGTATTAAAAAAATTAATAATTGTGTTTGCTCGCAAACGAAAAAAAACCGACTTCAATTACATCGACAAGTAATACAACATAATAAGACGAAAAAATGTCAAGTAAATACGCGCTATTAAAGATTACTCAAAAAGTTGTAATCAGATCTCGATCTAATTTCACGAAGACTACATGACAAGTATTAGCTTTCGATTAACGTAAGAATCATCAAAATCGGTACACCGAGGAAAAAGTTATGCGGTATAAAACAACGTAGGTCGACGAAAAATTAGTCAAGTAAAAACGCATTATTCGATATAACTCTAAAAGTACTTGTCAGATCTTATTTTTAAAAAAATGGGACCACATGACACGCAACACCTTTCAATTAAAACAAAATTTATCGAAATCGGTCCACCCAGTCAAAAGTTCTGAGCTAACATACATAAAAAAAAATAAAAAAAAATACAGTCGAATTGAGAACCTCCTCCTTTTTTGGAAGTCGGTTAAAAACTAAAGAATCGACTGTTAGGCGGTACGAAGTTCGACGGGTCAGCTAGTATATAATAAAATTTAATTTATTGTTTTCATTTTATTTTTCTACTTACAATGTCTGTGAAATGAAATGAAATGTGATGAATGTGTTGCTAAGAGCAAATCTCGAGAGCAGCTGAACAGATTTTTCTTACGAAAAATTAGAAAAATTGCCTGAAAAGTCTGAAAACAACACTATTCTATATTCCCATACAAAAGTTTCGTAATAATACTTAAAAGTCAATTTGAACTTTAATACCGTACCATAAAGTTTAAGTTTTAGTGGAGGGGTTTCAGTAAGACAAAACAATTGAGTGACGTTAGTATCGTATAAATATTAATGTCAATATTTGTCAATATATTAATTTATATATTTTTTTGTTTTTACATAATGTAATTGTTGACTTATCAACTTTCTTTTTTCTTTTTTTTAATCTTTTTACTAGCTGACCGAAATTGCCGTTATCCCGAATAGCAATTGAGTGACGTTAGTATCGTATAAATATTAATCTCAATATTTGTCAATATATTAATTTATAATTATTTTTTTTACATAATGTAATTATTGACTTATCAACTTTCTTTTTTCTTTTTTTTATCTTACTAGCTGACCCAAATGGCCCTTATCCCGAATAGCAAAATAAGTATTTAAAAAAAAAATTAAAGAATCGACTGTTAGGCGGTACGAAGTTCGCCGGGTCAGCTAGTTATTTATAAGTTTAAGTAATTATACTTCATTGTTAGTATTTATTGAACGTAAGTGTAGTCACTGAATTCATTACCTAAAATATATACGCACCAATTAACATTTATTTCTTATAAAAAAATAATATATTTTTTATTGAATGCCGTGCGGATCCCTAGATCTGTAATTTTTACGTGTATTCGTTAAGTTGTTCACCAAATGCCGCTAGGTGTGCCGCGAGAGGTGGGGTGCGGCAAAGAGGGAACGAATGCTCAAGGTTATTTGCTTGGGATACCGCCTTAAGTTCATTCAGAGCGATGACGTCAGTACGGAAAATATTATGTTGAATCATGTAGCATATTGTAATAAAAAAGACTATTTCGAATATAGTATAAGTCGATTCATTAACATAGTACCATGTATTAACAAGTTTGAATACATTTTTTGAATAACTTTGATTCATTTGCATACACTACTTTTGTACGTTGCTGCTATATTTTTTTTGATACATCTTGACGAGGATTTAATTATTTTCTGCTAAGTCTTTAGCCTCTATATATAAATAGCTAGCAGTTTCCCGCAGCTTCTCTCGCGTAGAAATTGATAAAATTTACACAGAGGGGCTGAAATAGTGTTTACTCATTATAATACAACAGTTAACGACCTCTTTGTACGCGACATTTATGGTTCATCTTTTGCGCGTTAGACCTACAACAGACTGTTACGTTACAGTCGTGCGAAAAACAATTTTTCCTTAGGTCATCTCAAGCCATTTTTTTTTTTTAATAATACGAAGTTTAATAATACGAACTAATCTCCTATTTTACCATACAGAATTTCCGCAAACGCTTGACTTAGACTTATTTATGTTATATTCAATCAAAAAGCGAAACATAAAATTTCATGATTCTATGATTTTTAACATTTATTTACTTCCTTTAAGACAGGAAAACATTTATAAGACATCAATTATTTTGATGTAAATGATTTTCCTTTTGAAATGCTGAAATACATATATAAGTATTTGTGATCCATAGCTCACGGAAAAAGTTTCAAGCTTCTAATTCGGGAAATGATGCCTTCCATACCATTCCTTATTTCACCCATTTAAGGTTATAATTTCCACAAAAACTGAAACACGTGTTTACTCATTTTTAAGCGACTTCCAAAAAAGGAGGAGGTTCTCAATTCGACACGGATGTTTTTTTTTTTTTTATGTATGTTAGCTCAGAACTTTTGACTGGGTGGACCGATTTCGATCAATTTTGTTTTAATTGAAAGGTGTTGCGTGTCATGTGGTCCCATTTTAATTTAATTGAGATCTGACAAGTACTTTTATAGTTATATCTAATAATGCGTATTTACGTGACTACTTTTTCGTCGACCTACGTTATATTATACCGCATAACTTTTTACTCGGTGTACCGATTTCGATGATTCTTACTTTAATCGAAAGCTAATACTTGTCTTGTAGTCTTGTTTAAATTAGATCGAAAACTGATTACAACTTTTTGAATAATCTTTAATAGCGCGTATTTACTTGACTATTTTTTCGTCTTATTACGTTGTATTACTTGTCGATGTAATTGAAGTCGCTTTTTTTTCGTTTGCGAGCAAACACAATTATTAATCAGTAGTGCAGAGTAAGTTCCAGCTTAAAAAATAACGTAACTTTCAATTTAAACTTTCAACCCTTATTTCATCTCTTTAAGATTAAATTATCTACAAATGCTAATACACATTTATTTATTTTTTATCAGTAGTCAAAAAATTAAACCTCATCTAATTTGAAATAATGACGGACTTCTCTCAACCCCTATTAAACATTAGAGATATATTTTTTCAAAATTTATTCTTAGTGGTTCTATTAATTATAAAATTGTAGTTTTTGCGAGAGCCTTTAGACCACCTCAATCCGATCCTGTCACAAAATCTATTCTAAGCGGACGTTTAGTAATTGTAAACTATCTAGATGTGAAAGTTTTCAAGTTATTTAGCACAAAAATTAATGTCCTTATAAATTCTTCTGAGACCCCTTAGTTCTGCTTAAAGTGGCTCTGTGACAAAATCCGATCTTAGTAGACGTGTATTTACTATTAATTATCATCTCTCTGCCAAATTTCAAGCTTGTAGCATAAAAAATATAGCATTTTATAAAAATGTTAGAGAACCCTTAGACTCCTTTAGTACGGCCCTGTCGAAAAATCCGTCTACAGCGGACGTCTACTAAATATAAACTACCTCCCTGCCAAATTTAATCTTAATGCGTCCAGCAGTTTTTGAGATTTCGTGATGAGTCAAAGGCCTAACGATTTTATATCTATATAAATAAAAGAGATTTCCACCCATACATTGACTCATCACGATATCTCTGGAGACTGGAACCATAAGGCGTACAGACTTGAAATTTGGTAGGAATATTCCTTTCACCAAGTAGGTCAGCTAAGAACAGATTTTACGAAATTCCACCCACAAGAGGGGTTGGGGGGGGTTAATAACATATATGACAAAACAACGTTTCCGGGGTCAGCTAGTATTTACATCTATAAAAACACATCATAATATTGATGCCAGTTGTTTTAAAGTGCCATATTTTTTTTTCACCATAAAACAAAGAAATGTGTGGACTTAATACAATAGTATGCAGAATTGCAGATATTATTATAGGTGGTACACACGTTCGAGTATTGTAAAGTATACATCATTAAGATGTCGGAAAATTTCGTAACAAAGCATCTAGATATCCAAATACAAGTTTTTTTTATTATAAGCAACTCATTGTTAAAAGTAATTTAAGTTAATGCTAACACTTGAAAAGTTAGGACGAAGTAGATATTCAGATACAAAACCGGCAACAATTGTTGTATTTACACAGTTCCTTTCCGACGGCCAATGAATAGATTCATCAGTCGTCATCTTTGCATTGCTTTAGTTTTTTAAATTAGGAATTTAATCTGTTTTGTGTGTTTAGTGCTGCTATTTAAGAGTATTATATATTGAGAATTTTTAACTTTTAAGACCTTTACTATTGCTAGTGAAGATGCTGACATAGAAGAATTCTTTTATAGATTCAGCTGCAAATCAGAATGAGACTTATTTTTAAACATTCCAATCATCGTCGGTGTGGAATCTTTTTAATAAAAAAAAATACATAAAATTTAGATATTTAACGAAGATAGTAAAACGAAGTCTCTAAAGTATTTAATTGAAGCAACATTTTTGTTTTTTATTTTCGACACAATAGAAACTCATCAAGCGTCAACAATACACGGAGAATTCAAACGGCACGAAAGCAACATTACTGCACTTTCACCAAGAACAAATAACGATTAGCAAGCTATTAAATGTAGCGTAATTAACGTTTACACACCTGAATATTTAGCGATCAAATATACCCACCGCAACAAATATTTGAATAATACACGCTTAGACACACCGTCTTATATAATCCGAAATAATTATATCATGAGCAAGCGTGGAGCAATAAGTTTTGAAATTGACAATACATAACTTCAAAGAACACAAGTAATATTGCTCAAGAAACACAAACATATCAGGTTACAGGTTATCGAAGTATATTAGACACAAAAACAGTTATCAAGTAGGTAAATTATATATTATACTCTATGAAAAATTAAAAATACAAGTGAACAGTTGTAATTTAACAAAATCAAACACCGATTTTCTTTAAATCATTCTCTTACTATAAAAATTATAACATTGTTAAATTTTGATACAATCGTTTCTAACCTGCTAACCTGCGTTAACACCTTGAATATTATTATACAGATACCTGTATAAAGTCAGGCTACATTGAATTTGGCGTGACGAAAATGTTTCAAGGACGAGTCGGAACAATGTCAACTATAAATACACTGTCACGGTCACCGTGTTTCAGTGTCCGCATATATGGCGTGTTAAGCCCCATTACTTTAGCAATATAAGCTACATGTCACTTAAGTTAAATTTGTTTAGGTTACTCCAAACACTTTTGATGACTGCAGCATATTTATATGCGGGAACATTATTTTGTACAAGTTTTCACCAATATGACTAAGATGAAGGGATACTGCCGAAATAACTTAAATAATGTTTATGTATATTACGAATTTGTAAGCATGTCTGTAACGATGCGTTGTGACGACAAATTCTCATTATGTTCGAAATTTCAACATCAAAAGCAAATCCCACCTCTTTTAAACGTATATTAAGCTAGCAGACCATGGTCACGACGCACACATCTAACCCACTGGGTATTTAGTTGCTAATTAGTTGCTAATTAGTTACACTATTCCCGATTTAGTTGCTCAATACCTGCCGAAGATACGTGCGATCTGCTAGATTAAGTCTTAACCTAGCAGACCATAATACTATACCTTTAGTTCTCGTAAAATATCGAAGTTCTGCAAACGGCATATTTAGTTGCTAATTAGTTGCTGAAGGATAGCGTTTTTTTATATTATCCCCCCATCATCCCCTAACTGCAGCAACAACCCCCACACTACCCCCGAAATACGATGAAGTCAAAAAGAGGTCGTGAGAGAATACAAATTGTGGCGTATTTTGTTGCTTATTAGTTGCTGCAAAATAGCACCGTTGATAATTTTCCATTATCAACCCTTAACTCCCGATCATCCCCCCGACCACCCCCAGATTATGACAATATCAGAAAATTCTGGTAGGTGGACAAAAATTGCGGGATATTTAGTTGCTAATTAGTTGCTGAAGGATAGGCAAGGTCCCATTCCCCGCATTCACCCATAAGGCCCATGGGCCATGGGTAGTTAAGGGTTGATAATGGAAAATTATCAACGGTGCTATTTTGCAGCAACTAATAAGCAACAAAATACGCCACAATTTGTATTCTCTCACGACCTCTTTTTGACTTCATCGTATTTCGGGGATAGTGTGGGGTCGATGCGGCAGTTAGGGGATGATAGGGGATAATGAAAATAAGGCTGTCCTTCAGCAACTAATTAGCAACAAAAAATCCAGCAGTTGTAGACCTCCGCGTGCAAATTCTGACAATCTCCAATTTTTAAGCGAGTAGAAGGGGTTGATCTGAGGTTAGGGGATGATTGTAGGATATTATTAAGTACGGTTTTTGCAAGCAACTAATTAGCAACTAAATATCCCGCAATTTATGTCCACCTACCAGAATTTTCTGATATTGTCATATTCTGGGGGTGGTCGGGGGATGATCGGGAGTTAAGGGTTGATAATGGAATATTATAAACAGTGCTATTTTGCAGCAACTAATTAGCAACAAAATACGCCACAGTTTATGTTTTCTCATGACCTCTTTTTGACTTTATGGTATTTCGGGGGTAGTGTGGGGGTTGTTGCTGCAGTTAGGGGATGATGGGGGGATAATATAAAAAACGCTATGCTTCAGCAACTAATTAGCAACTAAATATGCCGTTTGCAGAACTTCGATATCTTTACGAGAACTAAAGATATAGTATTATGGTCTGCTAGGTTAAGACTTAATCTAGCAGATCGCACGTATCTTCGGCAGGTATTGAGCAACTAAATCGGGAATAGTGTAACTAATTAGCAACTAAATACCCAGTAGGTTAGATGTGTGCGTCGTGACCATGGTCTGCTAGCTTAATATACGTCTCTTTTAAGACTTCCAGCTTAAGAAGGTTTGATCGGCTTTTTTGTTCGAAGATAGTACTGGAACTGTGTTATCCTTTAGTCGCCTCTTACGATACCCACGGGAAGAGAGGGGGTGGTTATATTCTTTACAGCCGTAACCACACAGCACAGCAATATACATATGCAGCATAGCACAGCACTTGAAGGTTATATGTATCGTAACTTATTTCTAATAATGTTGATCTGTTCACGATTCTTGGTAAACAGAGCAACGAAAATGTTACGAAAAATTCATCTGACCAAAGTCATCGACGATAGTTAAACTCAAACTTTTTGATGTGAAATAAAAATAAACTCTAAAATACTGTACTTTTTCATTAGTACACAGATTTCAAATTAAAACAATTTATTAATACAACAACATTACTTGAGAATTTCAACAGTCAAATGACTGCGTAATACAATTAAAATCTTGAGCACAAGTAATACAGAACATCAACAACGTCCAACGTCAAGCCAGAACTTCCCTCTCATCCCAAACTAGTAACAGCAACGTTTGAGGTGTTCGAATGTTTGTCTTAGATTGACGTTGTTTAACTTCGCGTCTAGCGCAGCGTCCGTGGTTCAAAAACTGTAAACTATGTATGTATATCTTTAACGGTAATTAAATTTAAATCCTTTATACAAGTTTATGTTTGTTACTAAAACAATACTGACGTTTAGAATTAAATAAGTTTAACAGGTGACAATTGATTTTTAATTATTTATAATATTTCCAAACTTCCTTTTACTTAAAGGAAACATTTATTTTATTGAAATAACATTAAAAAAAACTTTACACTATTAAAACAGTAATGTTTTGGAAATTCAATTAAAATATGAAATATCATAAGACCGTATTGAAATATTAATGTCCGTTTTAATTACGTTTTACATTTTTGTCTATTCAAAACTGTTTAATTTGCATAAAATAACACGTAGGTATCGCAATTTTGACTATAAAGTCTTTTATATTGCATCGTATTTTGCAAGGCACGCATAATAACGGTATTCGAAAGTGTGTCAAGATTGCAATAGCAACATGTATTCAAAGCTATTCAAAGCGAGAAATGCAACGTATCGAAAGAATCAAATTGTAATGCGTGAGATCTTCCTATTTATAATTAACTAGCCGACCCGTGCCCACTTCGTTGGGCGTTATAATCCATTTCACATAAGAAGGGTACGGTGAAATTTGATATGTTCCAATACACTCTCACTATTTTCAGCAAATCAGATAAATATAAATGTTTTAAAATCACCAATTAATTTCTAAGGCAAATAATAATACTTGATTAGATTGAATTGTTGACACGGCACGTCAGAGGGCGCAGGTTCAAATCCTGCTGATTTAAAATCTTTATATATTTTTATCTTTTTCCTTTTATCTTGTCACTCCTGAATAGTGTAGCTTTCTGTTAGCGAAAGAATTTTCATGATCGGATCAGTATTTGCGAAGATTACCCCGTATATACAAACAAAGTTATAAACTTTACCTCTTTATAATATTAGTAGAGATAATTAACTAGCCTCTGCGCGCGACTTCGTCGGCGTGGGCTCCGCTCCTATTGGTCTTAGCGTGATGATAATTATATAGCCTATAGCCTTCCTCAATAAATGGGCTATCTAACACTGAAAGAATATTTCAAATCGGACCAGTAGATCCTGAGATTAGCGCGTTCAAACAAACAAACAAACAAACAATCAAACAAACAAACTCTTCAGCTTTATTATATTAGTATAGATAATATGTTAATCGGGAAAAACATTCAATACCACTTGACACCCACGGGCCACGACTGCTACTCCTTGGTTACAATGCAGGACGAATGAAATTGTTTCTCAAATTTAATTTGTTGAAACAGCTAATAAATACTTTTGCTTCTTTTAAAAATATGTAAAGACAGCATTTTAACAGCTTTACCAGTTTTATTGCGAGCAGAAACAAACGAGGTCATCACGTTTAATTTTCTTTATTTTCTTTTATACCAGTATAACCCGTTCGTTTATTTTGAATGTTAAAAATATCCTATTTTACTTTTATTACAAAATTAAATGATACATCCAGTATATATGAAACATCTACCACGTATATGCTATTAGCATCCGCATTTCCACAGGTAACCAAAATAGAACGTGTATAATAAATACTAGTTAAGATTTTGTTTTATAGACGGAAAATATGTGATAATTACCATATCTTCTAAAGTAAACAAAGGATATATTAAATAGAACCGGACGGCAAACGACTGGGTAATAAAAATGCAAATATCGATCATATCATTCATACTGGAGCAGACGTTATTGTCGGCGCTGGCGGATTGCCACCCTTCCCATTCGCTTTCAAAGTGATCAGATGATATAGTCCCGGGAGCCCCGGACCGTATATCTTTCCTTTTGTATAATTAGTTTTCTACAAAGCGCAATGACTGTGCTATGTTGAAATGAGTATAGAATATAGATCCAAGAGCCCGAGATCCGAAGCCGAGAGATACTTGCAGCGGGTTTGTTAATTACATAAAACAAAAAAAATACAATCGAATTGAGAACCTCCTCCTTTTTTGGAAGTCGGTTAAAAAGACAGGAATATTAGAGGGCAACAATACAAAAGCGAAAACTTATTTATTATTTTACCACTATTTTTAAAATTAAGAGACTATTGGTTTTTATGCGTTCTAATACATATTTACAATTCCTGTTCAAATAAAATATAATTACACATATTTAACTGAGTATAATTACAAATATTTAACTGAGTATAATTACACATATTTAACTGAGGTAGGGCACAGCAGGAAATTTCCTGCTCAAAATATGGAGCAGCCCGACTGGGGTAGTACCTCGACCTTACAGAAGACCACAGCTAAATACATAATACTGTTTTCAAGCAATATTGTGTTCCTGTTGGTGAGTAAGGTGACCAGAGCTCCTGGGGGGGATAGGGTCGGCAACGCGCTTGCGACGCTTCAGGTGTTGCAGGCGTCTATAGGCTACGGTAGTTACTTACGATCAGGTGAGCCGTACGCTTGTATGTCGACTTAGTAACATAAAAAAAAATATTACTAAAAACTTATGATATAAATCTGTAACAATCGTCAATTGGTTAAGTGCTATTTTTATTTATCTATCTTAAAATAAAATTTTAAAGTTTTGTATGGATGTCTTGTTTATGAGCACATAAAAGAGCGTAATGTAGTCTATGATCCCGGTGATGTCGAGCTGTGGGCAAAAGTCAAATGCAGATACAACTTTCTCGTGAGCAAACGTTTTACGCAACAATCAAGCAGCTATTGTTTTCGAAGCGATTCACGAAATCGCCCACATAGAATCACGCCTATCAGCACGCCAAGTAAGAATGGCAATGAGCAAGTGATTAATGACCTATGCCGTGTCAATCTCTGTTGGGCTAAAATTTAGCCGCTAAATCATGACTAATTTATTCCCTACAGCGCAATAAGCGAACTATTTAAGCTATTTCAAAAAATTTAATTATCGGCTGGATAGTTCGGTCAATTTAGACATTCGAAAAGACTAAAATTCTTTTCATTCTTATTTTTTGGTTTAATTTGACCGGACTATGAAAATATTTGACGTGTATATTTCGTCTTCTTCGGTAGAACATTCATCTTAAACTTTAAGCTATTAAGATCTAAAACATTTTATATTAAGGATATTGTGTTAATAAATGATTCTAAATGAGTAATTAAAATATGTATTTATAAGTAAATAAATATCATAAGCTTATAACATACACACACGATCTTCTGTTCCTATGGTAAGCAACTTAATGCTTGTGTTATAGGTAACAGCCGGCTGATATAGTAAAATACATTTTTTAAATAAATGTACATAGAAATATTACATATAAAAATATATAAATACAAATATTACACCCAGACTCAACAGGAATCGAACTTGCAACCCGCGGAGCAAAACCAAAATGCGCCAACGAGCTAGTTAATAGCTTAATTCAATAAACACGACTTTTCTTTTAGACGCCATCGCCATTCAATTAGATCCAGATTTTTACAGTTTATGACAATGCCGTGTTAGAGTACTTATAGCCACACTTATAGCTATGGATATTTAATATTTCCAGCATACCGTGGCTGCATGTTTTGTAGAAAGACTAAAAAAGCGTCGAAGGGAACCGAGACGGATCGACAGTAATCCATAAAGAGAAGCCGCCTATCACCGACAATCTTATTTCGCCGAGTCACGATTTAATATTTAATGTCATATTATATACCTAGACTCGGAAATAGTGCGAGCTGCAAGCGTACAATTACAAAAATGACAACGGCAGTTCCACAAAATTGACTATTATAACTTTCTTAACGCGTTATTGCAGTGACAATTACTGATAAACACCTAAAATAATAAAATATATTTTTAGACAGCCATTACTTTTATACTATAGGTAAATATAATAAATAATATTTTCGTTGCTCCACAGTGCAAGGCAAGTTTAACTATGGGGAAAGTTCTAGATTCTCTTAGATCTTTTGGTAATGTTTACGCAATCTAGGGCCAAGCCATTATAAACTTATCACAATTATAGTGAAACCTTTAACGAAATATAACGCTTTGCTTATAAATAGCAAGAAAATTAATTAGAAAAGCACCCGGAACTGAACATAGGGTGCGAGTTTATATCGTTATTATTACTTCGAAACATTCTACACCTACACCTACGTTTACAACTCATGTCTGACATACGTATTATGGCAAATTTAATTTAATTTCTGCGTGTTATTAAATAATATCTATTAACCAAAAGTATTATAAACAACAGAGTGAATCGAAAAGATAAAAATTAACACTTTTCAATGAAAATCTGATCACTGAATTATTCTGATTAATTAATCGAAATGATTTTAACTTTTTATCTTACAGGGAAACAAAGTATATAATAAACATTTTCATTTCCTCAATAGTAATCGAGGTACAAAATTAAATCATATTAACAAATCAAAGCGAAGAATCGGTCAGGTGAACATATCCTGCCTAATTACCTACTTTACGTCGAAAAATATACAAGCTTATATTACAGATAATTGAATAAATATCACGTTACGTAACGTCTTCACTAACGTACGCACGAGACTTCCTCATTTTTAAATTAAGGAATTGTAACGTAATCATAAGCGGCATTGCGTACAATAAAAACATGCTGATTTCTGTTATTTGCTTGCTACCGCTGAACTTAATGTAAATAATTTATAGTCAATTTATAATAGTGCAAATAAAATTAGCAACCTTATTATTTACTGCACAAAACAAAATAGGTTCCCTTCAGTTACTTATTACATTAGAGTATAACGCATTTGTTTAACTTTCCGAAAAACAGTTCAAAAATATCTGTTTCACAATTCCGTATACATAAATAGGTACTTTAGATACTTATAAAGTTAAAATTAATACATATTAAAAAATCAAAAAGTTCACAGATATAATATTTACATAAAAATCAAAAATTTATATACATCGCAGTAAAAAATAAAAATTAGAGCTTCAAAATCAAAATGATCCCTATATTGTTCTGAGTATCTTTGTAATTTGTGCAAGAAACTCACCTTCAAGTATGATCCATAATATTTAGTGACGTAAGGGCTATCGCACTGTGACAGCACCATGATCTCCTGCTGGATGTCTTCGATTTCATCTTCGGCTTCTTCAAGGTCTATTATTTTTATGGCAACGACCTGTTGCGTTCTGTTATCGACACCTTTGAACACCTCACCAAAGGAGCCCTTGCCGATCTTCTCCTGTTTCGTGAAGATCAGCTCGGGGTCGACCTTCTGGAAAAAATTGACAAGTTTAATAACCAGTTATTCATAATAGACCATTCGCTCTGCGTCGGCAATGCGATGAAATTGCTTTGGCATTAACACAAAATTACAGTATGCCCATCTACATTTCTGCTCAATTGCCCCACGATTTCTGTCGCTTGTCTTTATCTGATTTTCATATTTTTATACAATATAAATAATACCGGATAAGTGCAAGTCTAAGTCATTAAGTAGGTACTAGTAAAACTCTTAACAGTACACAATTACACATTTTAAAGATAACAAACCAAATAAACCTTTGGGTATAAAACCCTCAAAATTACAATTATTTACTTGTATGTATTCTTATACATAAAAGTAAATAATTGTAATTTTTTGAGAGATAAAAGAAGTATTAAGGTTGGAATGTTCATATCTAATAATAACTTCCTTAATCCTAAATGATAATTTATTGTATTATAAACTTCAGCATTAAATCGTTGCGATAATAAAAACACCTGTAATAATAATAAACTAGTAGGTTTTAATATAAAATAATTTATAATTAAGTGTGCGTAAAACGTAATAAATTTTATTATTCAATTGCCTATATCCTATACTGCCTTACGTAAAATCGATAAAAATTTAAACATTTAGCAATTCTTCTGAAAAAACAAGTAGGTATGTTATCAGCTACTCGAGTGATAAGATGCGCCGCGCCACCTTAAAATCCGATATAGTTATCATGAATTCTTAGTAAAATACTTTCGATAGACTATAGAGGATTGTTTTGACTACAAATTAACCCGCGTCGTATCACCGGGGTTTTTGTTTACCACTCCGCTTATAAACGTAATGATGATGTTGTAATCTATATACGAGTATTGAAACGTGAAGCAAAAACTTTGTACCCCTTTTTACGGAAACTGCGCGTACGGAGGAGACTTGAAGATTAAAATACAATAATTAAAGCGTTCATATAATTTAATACGTCTTGTAATATAAAAATTATAACGTGGAGCATGAAAGCCAGGATACGCCTGCGTAGTAAACAAAATACCGCAACATTTCTGATGTTAAGCTGTAGCCAACAAACGAGTGAAGACCTCTTGGCATTTGGCAGACATTGCTGCGGAGTCAAGGCTTGCGGAGCCGTCCGCTACGTGACGACTTTACAAAACACACGGTCGCGGCGTGAAAAATCGATTGTTATTCAAATTTTAACTCACTTTGTCCCAAATTGTTTTGAAACTATTCATATGTATGCGACAGGTACACTGTTTGAATTTTTTACCGAGTTAGAATTTGAATATTGCTACGTCGAAACGTCTAAATAAACTATGACGCATCGATCGATCCATCGATTCAGCCTGTAATATCTCACTGCTGGGTCTCTTTCTCTTTTTTCTAATGTAGGAGAGCGTTTAGAGCTTAATCCACCAATGTTGCTACACTGCGGGTTAGCGGATAACCATGACGCATAGCCACAAACAATTATTAATTTATCTAACTTAACTAATCCTGTTTAAAATACTTTACATTAATTTGATCAATAAACTCTAAGTAATTACAAGTCGACATAACTTCACTTACATTGGTCAGTTAGAGCCGATCTGTACGTATAATACATATTTCGAAACGAATTTATCAACAATATTGGGTAACCAATGCATGATGATAACGTAGAAATATGAAAAGGCAATCATAGTTACAGCACGTGGATCATTTCATACGGTTTGGTCGCGGGGCAGCGGAGGAGACGTGACCGGATTATACCAGGGTGGAGCTTACGACATATTGGAACTTAAATCCCTGACATTTTCTAACTTCCACATTTTTAGAAACGTACAACGGAGAAATTTTTCTAACTTTCACATTTTCAGAAACGTACAACGAAGAAATCTGACAGTATTAAGCCAACGATAAAATTGAAAATCAAATCGGCATTAAAAGTTATCAAATGTATTTTACAGTTTTAAACTTTCAATATTTAATGTTAATAAAAAAATACTTGACAGTTTTCACTTAACTACAGATGGCTAAATTTTAAATTAATTAATTTTTAAAATAAGATTTATATACATTAGGGATTTTTTATCAAAATAAACGTAATCTTACTTGCTATTAAAGCTGTAAATTATCATAAAAAAATCTTAATACCGGTAAAAGGTATCAGATAACGATGAAACAATATTTAAAGATTCCTCCGTTCTCGAAATGAATTACTCGACGATCTGGTCCGCTCTTCTATGATTAATTTTCACAAGATTTTGTTTGAGGAAAAAAACTGGATTATCTCATCTTTCTTTTGGCAAAATCATTTTAAATTTGCACAAAAAAAATCCAGAAAGAATGAATAACTACTAACGCTTAATAAACACATGACAATATTAAATTTTTTTTACATTTTCATTAATAAGACTGAATAGGTATGTAAAATGCAATTGTTTTTCACTTCTTACTTCATAAAACTCCAATAAATACACACGAGATATTATTTATTCATTTTACGCTAGCGTATTCTTTGATATTTAAATCGAACTAAATTTTCAATACAACGAAGGGTAGAATTATTTTTATTTCAATAAGTAACACATTAAAATAGAGGCGCCGATTACAAATGACGCTAACAAAATAAAAATATTGAGTTTAATAAGAGCGTTTAAATAGCCGTTTAGTTAAATTAAAGTTATTCATGAGAATGTAAAAATATTTAACATTATTAATTTACTTTTTGATCTAGAAGCGGAAGATAGAGTCAGGTTTTTCCCGCTTAGACTTCGAGTTATTTAATGCAAGTCACTCTAAACGCAATCTTTAACAGTTAGTTCCGTCATGTATGTAAATTCACTCAAACTCTCATCAAATGTCTAATACATATTTTCGTTTCACATCACTTTTGCATATAGAAGGCTTTGATTCCCCCATCGCACAATAAGCTGGGACACGTAATGTCATTATTCCCTCTTTAAACTCGATGCGTAAAAGGCCCTTAGGGGTGATAAAATGAAACTCATCGAGAACAAAAGCGTTTATTGAGTTTGTTAGGATCGTGAAAAAAATTTAAAATAAGCGAAGCATTTTTCAGACCTCAAAAAAGTTAATAGAAGCGGGTTCTATCCGATCTTTGTCGAGACGCTGTTACGATTTTAATTAAAAAATCGGAGCTGGCTACGGCAGAATCGGTTAACGACCAGCAGTATTAAAACTTCCTTTGAAAATGTTAACAAAACACACACAAGCACACATACAGACAAATAGTAGCTTTTCTGGTTGTTCCATTTTATGCAATTAGTGACTGATTGTAACTTTTGTTACTTCCTTTTTCATCGTTTGTTTGAGATAGAAAATTGAATTCCGCTTAAAGTAAAATTAGGTACATAAACGATTTTATTTTCATACAATGATTAGACTTACATTATTGATAAATTTATTAATATAATAAAAATAAAGTATTTAAACATCAGTGACGTATCAATATTTTGCGCTACATGCTTAAGGTATTTAATCTTATGAAAATAATTATTCGAAAATCTGTTTCAAAAGTACCAACTTCGAAAGAAAAATTAAAAAGTTTAACGATAAAACTTTTCAAATATCTTCCCCTCTGAAACATCAAGAAAATAAAATTCGTGACAACATTATCAAATAACAAAAATCTCGTGTTGCAACAGATTTTGAAAAAATTTAAGTGTAAATGGCTCTTGTTATCTTTCTATGTAATAGGTGTATTTTATTTACGTTAGTACATTTATATAAAATTTATATGGCTACGTGGTGTCACATTTTACTTATTATACATACGTACATGATAGAGGTACAAATGATTTCAATAGTAGCAGCTTTAGACAAAATGATTAACGATTTAGAGATAATGATTTAATCGAACGTAATTATTTTAAAATACATTATACAGGGTGTGTCGTAAATCGTGGATAATCCGTTAACTGGGGGTAGCCCTGATGCCCACCTCCAAGAAAATGTACTTTTTATTTCAGGGTTGCCAACACTGTGAAAATTGTGAATATTTTTGTGTTTTTTCAAAAAATTCCTACCGCGACTAGTAATTTGGTCATAATTTTTACAAATTAAGGTATTTTAATGTAATTTTTATTTTATTTTACTCGGGAATACTTGTACTATCTAACGAAATTACTATTTCAGGCATAATTTATTCTAAACTTATGAAAATTAGCGTTAGAAGTTTTTTTTATTTTTATTCGTAACTTTTTGTCAATATTTAACCATTGATTGTGAAAAAAAAATGTATAGCACTAGAATTGCCCAGCATTTAAAAAGAATGCTTAGTTTGTGTACTTTCTAAAAAGGTATAACAATTAGTGCTTGACAAGCAAAATTATTTTGTAGGAGTGAAAGAACTTATCACGGTCGGTAACATCGTTTTGTATCATTAGCATTTGTGTCACTTAAATGTTAGGATAAAGATAAAAAACAAAGATTTTTTTAGTAGAAATGCATTTATTACATCAAACTAAATGTTCGAAATGTCCTCCATTGGCAGCAATGCAGGTTCGGCATCGCCTTATAAAAGATCTTTTGATACGGCGTGCATAGCCTGATACTTCAATTTCACGAGTGGCTAATTGCACACATGTGCGCAATTCTTCGATTGTCGACACTGCTTTAGTATAAACTTTTTCTTTAATGCATCACCCAATAAAAAAAGTCCAGTGGGTTCAGGTCAGGCGATCCTAGTGGCCATAAAATTAGACCCAAGCGCCCAAACCTAGGTGGATTGGGCTCTGGGTATGTGTCGTTTAAATATTCCCGCACCCGAACAGCAAAATGCGCGGGACACCCGTCATTTTGCAGCCTCATTCCTTCTCTTGTCTCCAGTGATAAATTTTGCAGCAGCTCAGGTAAATTATTTTGTAAAAAATTTAAATAGATTTCAGCATTTAATGTAGCTGGCAACTCATATGGGCCTATTATTTTCTCACCAAACTGCTGCATTTATCACTGGTGACAAGAGAAGGAATGAGGCTGCAAAATGACGGGTGTCCCGCGAATTTTTCCTGTTCGGGTGCGGGAATATTTAAACGACACATACCCAGAGCCCAATCCGCCTAGGTTTGGGCGCTTGGGTCTAATTTTATGGCCATCAGGATCGCCTGACCTGAACCCCCTGGACTTTTTTTATTGGGGGATGCATTAAAGAAAAAGTTTATACTAAAGCAGTGTCGACAATCGAAGAATTGCGCACATGTATGCAATTAGCCACTCGTGACATTGAAGTATCAGGCTATGCACGCCGTATCAAAAGATCTTTTATAAGGCGATGCCGAACCTGCATTGCTGCCAATGGAGGACATTTCGAACATTTAGTTTGATGTAATAAATGCATTTCTACTAAAAAAATCTTTGTTTTTTATCTTTATCCTAACATTTAAGTGACACAAATGCTAATGATACAAAACGAAGTTACCGACCGTGATAAGTTCTTTCGCTCCTACAAAATAATTTTGCTTGTCAAGCACTAATTGTTATACCTTTTTAGAAAGTACACAAACTAAGCATTCTTTTTAAATGCTGGGCAATTCTAGTGCCATACATTTTTTTTTCACAATCAATGGTTAAATATTGACAAAAAGTTACGAATAAAAATAAAAAAAATTTCTAACGTTAATTTTCATAAGTTTAGAATAAATTATGCCTGAAATAGTAATTTCGTTAGATAGTACAAGTATTCCCGAGTAAAATAAAATAAAAATTACATTAAAATACCTTAATTTGTAAAAATTATGACCAAATTACTAGTCGCGGTAGGAATTTTTTGAAAAAACACAAAAATATTCACAATTTTCACAGTGTTGGCAACCCTGAAATAAAAAGTACATTTTCTTGGAGGTGGACATCAGGGCTACCCCCAGTTAACGGATTATCCACGATTTACGACACACCCTGTATATGTAAATTATTTATCGTGAACTTTGTAGTTTTATATGATTACAGCTCCAGTGTTCAGTGCGCAATCTTATCTTATCCGATATTAAGACGTCAGTGATAAAAAGTATCATCCACTTTAAAATACCATTGGTATTAAGTCATTCACTTATAATAAAACATAAGTATCATAAATAAGCTTTACTAATAATATCGAACTAAATACATATAAGTAAAATTAGTACGTCATACAATAACTCTATCTTTGGTATTTTAGGCTCTGTCTCGTCTATCAGTCAAATTTAAAACAAACTTCCAACATATTCAATTTTAAAGGTCAGTCTCAAAAATGTTTTTTATTATCATATCAAAATTTTCGATCCAGCGGGATTCGAACCCGCACCTCCCGACAATCCGTGTCCGGTGCTTTTCCTCATGTATGGGTAACACAAAAATAAAAATAATACGAAGGTTAGTCTCCATCTTCTGTTTGGTTTTATTATTCCCAGCTTTTATTGCCAAGGTCTGATTTTCGACTAACGTTCCTCCACTTAGCGCTATCTTTTTCATCATCAAATGTTCACACTATTACGAATAATAATAACAATCCGTCAACTTCGTCAAGCTGATAGATATTGAAATAAATAATAACACTAACGCATAAGAAAAAAATGATAAATATAATTATATGTAAAATTATTTATACAAGTGGTCGCCCAGAAATCGAAATTGGACCATAATTAAAATTTTAAACTATTTTGTGACTTTGACAGTTAACAAAATAATATAATATGCCTGTGTGTGTCAAATACATGGTAGTGTGTATAATGCTTTTTGAAGTGAAACTTCTTTAGAATCGTTGTGATTTCAAACCTGATGCAATGGCAAAAAGACAGGGAAGGACAAGCCACGCTGCGGCCGCGATGCGGCCGTAGTGCGGCCGGCCGGGCCGCGCTGCAAGCCGCTAATTTTAAATTAGTTTTTTTTTAATTAGTTTGCCATAGAAGTTTCACTTCTATCGTGTGTGAATCGCACACACACCTTTTTTTAATTAATTTAATGTATATTTAATGTATAATTAAAAAAAAAATAGCATTCTGCACTCCTTCTCTATATAAACTATAAGTGTGCGAAATTTCATACTCCTACGTACGCGCAATTTCCGTAAAAAGAGGTACAAAGTTTTTGTTTCACGTATTAATATGTTATGACTAATAGAACGTAAGCAGGAATCGAAAATGTCAGTCAAACTGTTTCTTATAAGTTCCGTATTCATCGTTCCTGTATTTATTTATTTAAAAAAAATTGAACTATTTTTATAATTTAAATCAATGTATCCAATATTTTAGTCATTTAAAACAAAGTAACAAAATGCTGTAATAAACAGAACATCAGATTTCTATTCCTAGCACAGTTGAGAATTTCCCTGTTAAATTAAAAAATCATATTTTACGTTAATTTAATCAAATTAACTTCAGTAATAAACAGTCAATCATTTTAATTATAATTGAAATTTGTACACTTGGTAAAGTTCAAACTCTCGCTAAATTAATTACGGTTTCGAAGTTGCTTTGATGTTTGTATAAATAAATAGAACTAATCTCGTTTATGTACTAGAGCGAGTTGACATTTTGTTCGAAGCGAACATAATATGCTGCAAACACATTAACATAATAAATATACTATTGTAACTTGAATTGTGTTCGCTCATTCGTCATTGATTGTTTACTAGAATGACGATTGCGTACGATGATTTTAAATGATGTTTTTTTTGTAGTTTTTTTTTTTTTTTTAATTTTTGTTTTTTTTTTTCTTTTGTTCATTAATCCGACTGTTGTCGGAGTGAAATTGTACGGATTATATGTGATACTTATGATTGAAGTTCGTACCAATTATCTATTTTGCGAAAACATTCTCGTTATCAAATTATTATAAGTTCTTTATTTCTGCTTAGATCGTTCAAGTATTACGTAACGCAAATGTTGAAGATTTTTGACCCCCCCTCCCCCCCATGTAACGCGCCGTAACGTTTTCCTGTACCCCCCCCCCCCCCAGCCCATAAACGTTACGTAACACCCCAACTGACCATTTTTACCCAAATGTCACAACTTTGTTGCGAAAACTACCGAAAAGTCGCTTAAAAAAATCGCGTTTGCGGTAAGTATAAATATATATATACAAAAAGGGATATTAAACGAAAAGGGTTGCCAATTTGGGAGATTTTAGTACACTAGTTTTTTTTATTTAAATAAAAAACAACGTTACGTAACGCGTTGTTCGAGACCCCCCCTCCCCCCCTTGTAACGCATCGTAACGTTTTACAAGACCCCCCCTCCCCCCCTAATAGCGTTACGTAATACTTGAACGGCCCCTTATCAGTTTTTGAAAAAATTATGAGAGTAAATTATTACGATGCACGCGTACACAATCACGAAAAAACCGACACCCTGAAGTTAGCTAGTCAATAAAGAAGAAGTTAGCAACGAAGTTAGCTAGCCAACGAAGTATAACTTCTTACGTGCGCGGTGCGTACATCATTACACACACTTTTTTTTTAATATATGACTAAGTCGGCAAACAAGCGTACTGCTCACCTGATGGTAAGCGATTACCATAGCTTATTGACGTCTGCAACACCAGAAGCATCGCAAGCGCGTTGCCGACCCTACTCCTCCCAGGAGCTCTGGTCATCTTACTCACCAACAGGAACAAAACACTACTTGAAAGTAATATTATTTAGCTGTGATCTTCTGTAAGGTCGAAGTACTACCCCAGTCGGGCTGCTCCATTTTTTGAGCAGGAAATTTCCTGCTGTGCTCTTCTACCTCAGTTAAAATTTTACGAAAATATTGGTTTTTTAGAATTATCCTCTTTAATTATCAAATAAATTACATCACTTTTAAAAATAAATTAATAATTCACTATATAAAATGAGATCATTAGTGGATCATAAATATTAGTATTTAACTGGCAAATCTATCTTATGCCCTAAGTTAAAATTAGGTGCAACATCAAGTAATACAATAAGTACAAGAATTGTTTACTCAAAAACCCTACATAAAGTTATTCTAGTTGCCAAAGTAAATATAAGAAAAAATAATTTAAACAAACATTATTACAATTACTTATTTATTTATTTTATTTATTTTATTATCAAATTAAGAAACAATATGTACAAATTCACAATTATAAGTAGCAAAAGAAAACCACTAAGGTTTGTACAATGCTACATTTTTACAATTTCATAATGGTAAAAAAGTTGATTAATGGTAAAAATAGTATTTAAAAAATTAAGCAATCACAGTTACATTTTCAATTGGCATATCAATTTTTATACAATATATGTTAATAATATTCATTTTTTCTCAAAAAGTGTTGTCGAAAGATAGAAATTTTTAAGTTTTTGTTTTATATTATTGCTATTGATGCATTCAACTATTGATGTTCAAATCCGTTATTAACTAAAAACGCGTTTTCGACTATTAACTATCTTTAGTTAACGCGTTTTTTTATACGTTTTCATAATAACACGTTTTTATAAAACTTGGCCGCAGTCTCAACGCGGAGAAATTGTCATTTTATCTGACAACCATCATCAACCATGGGCTGGAAACTTAGAACATCGGCCACAGTAAAAAATTAGCAGTGTCATCTATTAATCGTGCCCCGAAACTATTGCTTAAATTTATTAGCGACTACCAAGTCCTATCAAAAGATGTCGCTACGTTGGCACTCGTCAATTCAGCAATCCAGTACACGCATACCAATTAAATTTGCATACAAAAATAACTATTTACCTATACTTAAAAAAAAGCATGATGTCACATAAAAAATTATACTGTTTTTTTTTTTGCTTTAAGTAACAAATTAAATATTTCAATTGATATAAATTTATATCGAAACAGCACGTAAAATATATATAATTTAATTAAATGTTTGAATTGGATCATTTTTTCGTGGTTGGTATTTTAAACTTGTTTGTTGTCAAGAATTGAAAAAATATACAAATTCAGACTAGGCTGTATGGACTATAGTCTTTTGCCTTTCCCTATTGGGGATAAATTTTAAAACAACAACATTGTTTGTTGTCAAATCAAGTCAAAATAGACATTTTAAAATTGATTAATCGCACACAGCTGTTTTATTGTGATCACTGGACTTCTCAAAAAAGTTCCAAATTGGTAAATCACTACCGCGAGGCATTTTACCAATTAAAAATCCTTGCAATTCAAGTCCTTCTTAATTAACTACCTAATTAATTGTCTAAAACTTATTTACACATCACTATACAACACTATATTACAGTTTCACTTTTTCAACTCACACAGTAATATCCTGCCTATTTACAATATTCTTAAAAACGAAGAAGTCGGTTAAAAACACAATATTTACAATAGCACGACGAATTTACGAAACGAGAATTATCTTATACTATAATACTATTAAACGAGCAATTCTTGTACCTATATATATCTATATCTATATTAATATTATAAAGAGGTAAAGTTTATAACTTTGTTTGTATATACGGGGTAATCTTCGCAAATACTGATCCGATCATGAAAATTCTTTCGCTAACAGAAAGCTACACTATTCAGGAGTGACAAGATAAAAGGAAAAAGATAAAAATATATAAAGATTTTAAATCAGCAGGATTTGAACCTGCGCCCTCTGACGTGCCGTGTCAACAATTCAATCTAATCAAGCATTATTATTTGCCTTAGAAATTAATTGGTGATTTTAAAACATTTATATTTATCTGATTTGCTGAAAATAGTGAGAGTGTATTGGAACATATCAAATTTCACCGTACCCTTCTTATGTGAAATGGATATATGGATTATATTATTCATTTAAAAAAAATGTCGTTTTATCCGTTTTTAGGCAATGAAAAAATATCATTATAATACGAAGTTTAATTTCACAATTACTAATATATCTCTAATAGCGTAATTAGGAAAGCGACGGATTTCAAATCGTTTTGACCCGGGTTCGAATCTCAGTCTTCAGATTATTTTTTTTTTTCTTTTTTTTTATTTCACTCGTGATTTATTATTTAAATAAAATTAAAATATAAAAATACCGAAAAAAAAAAAACAAAAAATAAAAAAAATACCACCCAGGTACTTATAATATTATTTACACAATATTTACAACAGCACGACGAATGTATGAAAAGAGAATTATTATATTATTTACAATTATTATAGTACTGTAGTACAACTTGCACGGCAACCAAATTATTATATTAAAAATTTAAAACGAACGAGCCATGTTTGTTTACGAAACAACGCGAACAACGTTTACGGTAAATTAATACGAGTAACGGAGTAATAACCTAAAAACGAATAATACGGGCCGACGACGCGTCTACGACTGTAATGTAATCCCGCTCTAGACTCGTTGCAGAGCGCTGCGCGCTGTGGGAACGTTTTAGACGTTTTGCGTTTTCAGACGTTTTCGACTATTGTTTGTTGAGACGTTTTTGAGATAACGCGAAGTCAGAGTAGGAATAACAAACGTTACGCGTTTTTAACAAAAAACGTGTTACACATTGACGTTTCCGTTATTTTAACCACCACTACATTCAACCAAATCTGATGGTAGTGTATTTATTAATCGGGGAACTATGTAAGTCGTTGTTCTCTCACCATACACATTGTTGGCACGAACTGTGTTTAATTGGTTTCTCGCTACAGCCCGTGTAAATGTAGGGTGCTGAACACGTTGCCTAAACTTACTATTCCAGAAATTTTCTTTTAGAACTGTATACTCAAATTTTTTATGTACTGGTAATACTTTGCAATGATTAAAAAGTGCAATTTCGTCGTTATGAAATTCAGTCCTAATATTTGATGAAACAATGTTTTTCAATATTCTTAATTGTAATTTGTATATTTTGTTTAGGTAACTTTTGTAGGTACGACCATAACTACTGAGGCCATATTGGATATATGAATCTGCCAGAGCATAATATAGTAACAATCTAATTTTGAAAGGGATCCTTTTTTTTAAAATGATTATGTTAACTAAAAATTGTCTTAATTTGTCACTTACTCTATCTATTTGTGATCTCCATGAAAATTTGTTGTCTATTATCAGACCTAAGTACATCTGTGAATTAACAACTTCAATAGCTGAGCAAGCACAGTTATTTTTATCTTTGACATGTAAACAGTTGTGATTGTGAGCAATCAATTTTGTTGTGAGAGTTTGTCGCTGATGTGATGATTTTATAATTAAAAGTTTAGTTTTGTTTGTATTAATTACAATTCCTACATCGTGGCACCACTGTATCAAAGTATCGAAGTCTTCTTGTAATTTCTTAATGGCCATCTCAGGGTTTTTATCAGCTACCACTAGACACGTGTCATCGGCGAATTGATAACATGTACTCTTTTTAATACAGGTACTCATCTCGTTTACATACGATAAGAAGTGGATTGGACCAAGCACCGATCCTTGAGCCGTACCGACAGTCACATTAATAAGGCGACTTAATGTGTCATTAATTTTAACAGTGAATGTTCTATTTTGTAGGTAATTTTCACACCATTTCAATAAAGGTCTTCTTATACCGCAGTTATCTAGTTTTTTTATTAATTTCTTGTGATTCAAAGTGTCGAAAGCACGTGAAAAATCAATAAACAGAGCGAGTACAATTTTTTTATTATCAAGATGTTTGTTTACTTCATCGGTAAATGCAGATAATAAGTCAATAGTTCCTTTTCCTTTTTGAAATCCAAACTGATTCCCAGATAATATCTCGTTTTTTTTTGTAGAAATTATAAATCTGTTCACAAATAAATTTTTCGACTATTTTGTCTACTGACGATAGTAGCGTTATTGGTCTATAATTAGAATAATCGTCGCGTTTGCCTTTTTTGTATAAGGGTCTTACACATCCAATTTTTAGTTCATCTGGGTAGAATCCTGTTTTTACACTGGTATTAATTAGATTTGCAATAACAGAAGAAATCTGCTCCCCTACGTATTTAATATCAGATATCCTTATATTGTCATATCCTGGTGCTTTATTGCTACTTAGATTTTTTATTATTTTGTGAACTTTATCACATGTTGCATTTTGAAATAATATACTTGAATTAGCAGGGTGACAATAACTTTCAGGGTTTAACAGAGGAGTATTGCATTTAGGAACCAAGTCTTTAACGACCTTATCAAAACATCGAGCAAAGTTTTCAGCTTTGGTTTTATTGGTTATTCCATGATTTTCGAAAGCTTTTGAAATTATATCATCTATTGAAAGCTTCTTACGACCTAGCATCTGATTGATAATTTCATAAATTTTTTTTGGGTTCTTGAAATTATCATTTATGTTTTTTATATAATAAGTATTTCTTTTATGTTCTAATAATTTGTGTAATTTATTCCTGGTTTTGTTGTATTCTAATCTTATCTTAGGGTCATATAAATTGTTCTTCCAAGATCGATATAATTTATCACGTTTAGACATAAGTTTGGTGACGTTATTGTCGATCCAAGGCATTTTTGATGGTTTTGGTTTATTTTTATATTTATAGGATTTTTCTGCAATTTTATTGACATTATTATTATTATTCGAAAGAGCGTTGCCACTTCAATAAACTAATAAAATAAAAGGTAGTAAATAGTTCAATATAAACCTCTTACTACTAATCTCGGCTTGCCCTCCCACATTTGCCATTCATTCGATTCTACTCTATACAGCAAAACACTCGATAAACGACCCGACAGAATGCGAATGTCTTTTTTACAATCTAATTGTAAGAACTACGTAAAGATACATGTTTTAATATTTAATTTATGAGATTTATTACGATGACTATAAAAACATTTTTATTGTTAGGGTAAAATAATTTATCGAAATTATGGTATAATTATATTAAACTATAATTGAATATTGGTGCAAACAAATAACAAAATTATTTTCAAACAAAGAAAATTTAAAAGGTAATTTCGTTCAAGTCCAAAATTACTTTATCTACTTAACACAGTCGTTAAAGACTAGAGCTGTAAACTGTATTAGTCAGGATTCAATAAATTATCCGAGATGAAATCGTAAGTTACTAGTTAGATATAGAGTTCTTAATTGTCCCTGCCCGCACAATCTCTAAAGCAATGCACGAACTAAACCTGTTTTCAATGAAAGTGACGTAGTTACTTGTTTTCATTGGCAATGTGTTTGACTCGTGCGAGTTTACAACTCGCCAATCACGGCGTAATTCGCGGATATTGTTGTCATATTAATAAAATTTACGAAGATATACATAGATACACGTAGGTAGCACGGGAGTCGCATGCCTTGGACGACTATTAGAAACGCGTTTCGTGTCAGGTAACGCGTGCGTAGTCGACATCCGACACGCATTGCAAGACACAAGGAAATAAAAGTGTTATCTAAACTATTATAAAGCAAACATAAAAGTGAATAAGAAAAATTTCTTAAATACAAAAATATTCAACATCATCCTATACATACACGATATTTTGTACCTATACATTATGAATGTATACTTAAAATATGAATTCTCGACCTAATTAAAAAATAACAGTATTTTTCAAGTTTCTAACTTACATAATTAGCAGCATTTTTATTATACGCCGGCCGAACGGGTGCTGGCCTTGCTGGTTGTGGAGGTACTTTCAACTGCCTTCGATCAAAAGAAGAAGCATTACTACCGGACCAGCCCCAACGACCGGGACCGTTGCTTCCGTGTGGCAGTGAATATGATGATTGAGGTCTTAAATATTTATTGGGACCGGCTAGTATTGGCCCAGAGGGGCCTCGCTGAGGAACAGGACCATTCGATCCCTGAATGTAATGGTAATGCGGCGGGCTTGACACAGCAGCACCCCACATTTTTTTAACTAAGCACTTATCACTTTAAAACACAATGAATAACACATATCACCTAATAACACCAACGATGATCGCACACTGACTATACATTACACAATTTTTAATAGTCTTATCGCCCTGAAACTGATAATTAACTGATTACTTCCGTTTATTTTTTAAAAACTTGATATATTTACTATATAAGCAAGCATTCCGAGCGACGGTTCGCAATGGAAAGACTGCTCGAAAACATGAGCACTTGGAAAGCATGAACCACCGGACGTAAGCAAGACGCGTAAAGAATTAATTCAAGTTTGATGGACAATTGTTTCGACGAAAAAGGTCGCTAATGAATTCGAACCATCGTGAAGGACTATTCAAAACATTTTTAAGATTTTACGAACCGTACGGTATGTTGTACAAACTAGGTAGGTACAGTATCATTGCAAAGAGTTGGTATCATAACAAAATGCGTCTACTTCTCCTTCCATCTACATATTTTCCAAAGGTTATGATTGGTTACTAGCTAAAAGTTCACATCACTGAATATCGGAATCCAATGGTAACTTAGACGGTCACTAGTTTCCACTTCACCGAACACCTCAGGAGAAATCTGTCCCGACAACAACTAATCCATCGTGATGGATGGCGTGTGTGTTACAACGCATTTGAGTGTAGACTGGTTGCGTGATGCCAGTGGTCGTTAAGCGTTCCACATCGGCCGTCCTGGCAATTGCATTATGATTTTTCGCAAGGGAGAGCGGGGGCGAGGCAGCGCGCGGACGGCGGGCGGCGAACGGCGCCAGCGAACCGTGCAGCACCAGCTGCTTTGCTACATCGCAGCAGCGACTACTACATGTCATCTCCATAGTGAATCTGATTCCGCTTCTATAACTCGTAAAAGAAGTGTTGAGGACAGTTTTTAATTTACTTAAATAGAACACAACTTGTACTAAACTATAAAATTCTCGTACAAAAGAATATTTTTATTAAGAAACGTTTTTAGCAATCGAATAATTTTATAACATTTTTTCGTTATAACTAACTAAGCATTCCTCATTCATAATATATCATTTAGCTAAAAGGCGTTCCAGTAAGTGAACGCGAAAGTCAAGATAAAAGCATTACAACATTTTCGCTGGCCCGCGACGGTGAACGACTTAGCTTAAACACAGTATTGTACATTTGTATTCTATGTGCAGCCTGCGACGGCCATGGCAGCTGGGTGAACTTCTAAGGAGTCACTGTACCCACAACCGTGCTCTGAATGCGAACATTTTTGGACTGTAGCCCATTCTTGACAGTGGGTAACGCGGTCTTCATATATAATTACTGTATACCGTTATTTCTATATTATATATTATATCTTATTCAAGCAGTTTCGGAAAACTTACAATAACAAAAGTGCAATTAAAAGCATAACTGAAAGCTGACACGAGCAATTCCTGAATACTGAGGTAACGATTGTGCTTTTAAACGTAAGCAACAGGTGTGCAAGTCGTGTGGATTTAAAACTTTTGTTCACATTTGCCTTTCTTTACTTCACATTCTCACAAGTAACTGCAAGTTTGAGAAAATAAAAATTAAGTATTCTTGGTGGAAACAGTGTTACCAGTTGTAATATATTTTCACCATGACAATTTAATTACAAATAAGCGATACCTTGCAAAACCTATTTAAAAATACATACAACGATTTCGCCACATGCCTTAAATAACATACAATAATATTTAACGTTAATGGTAAGGTGAAAATAAGTCCTACATCACTTCAGGCTATCGCAGTCTACTACTGGATATAGGCCTCAACAAGTTTGCGCCAAACATCCCGGTTTTCCGCGATCCTCATCCAGCCACCAACGGCAATCTTACGTAGATCGTCGGTTCAGCGGTAAGGAACCGGAAGCGGAAGGTCCCACCAAAAACCAATAGTTCGCGCCAAGTCCTACAAACGTACTCATATATGTTGGTTTTCATATTTTTGTACAATTTGAAATGGCTGAGATGAATGGAGCATCCGTAAATGCCTCAATGCTAGACCAAATAGGTATTTATTTTTTTATATGGAACTTGTTAAAAGTAGTAGTAGTGAGATAGGAGACCGAATGCGAGTGTCACGATAGACGCCAGACGGCTATTAATGATTACAAAAAATATAACTCGATATCTTTTATGATCTTTCACATCCATGTGTATATCAATATATTTATTTTGTATTCCCTAAGTCGCTGACGCAATATCCCATCCAATTGGGACCCCAAAAGTGTAAGCTAATTATGTCAATAGACGTAACGATATAATTGATTTTAAACGTCAAGATCAAATATTGACTGTTCGAGAGCAGTCCAACTATTTCTTTTGATTTATGTATATATTATTTACTCGGCAAAATCAATTAAGCTTTCGATTGTAAACAATGTTATTTGCATGCAATCAAGTTGACGCTATAGCACTAAGCCTCAGCGTTGGTGAGAACGTAAATCCTCTCAACGTTTTGGACCCAAAATTTATTGATGCGGTTTACGTTTCAATGTTCCCGTTAGAGCCACTGTTCACCGACTAACCACAAATAAATACAGTGTTCTATTTTAAAGAAATACCATATTGAGCCAATAAATATTAAATTAGAACGCAAATGTATGTAATATAAAACTAAGAACATATATTTGTATTATCTAACGAAAACTAGCTTAGGTTTTCGAAGAGAATAATAGAATATTATCCTATTCAAATATTCAGGATAGGCGACCCAAGAAACTAAGTTGGGTCAAAGAAAAAGGTTCGGTTAATGTAATGGGCTAGTTGAACCGCAGTTAGCACCTGCTACCTTGTACTTTTTTAACGAGCGAAATTGAGATGTATAAACGTACCATTTTCGTCACATCGGAAACGCATTAAGCGAACGCGACGATTGCACGAGAGCGCAATATCCGACCGACAACGTGCTGTACGGGTGAACATTAGAATGTGGAAACAGAACCTGCCTCGTAGATATTGCCCATATTAAATGTTTGTTTTAGATTGATTGAGCTTTTGTATCGGAATTAATCTACTCAATGATGAGGAAGCTGGTAAGTACAACTCTAAAACAAATAATTTTAGTGCAGAGATAAAACGGAAGCAGTCGACTACTCGATTCTTCATCATCTCGCAGGATGATGCTTTCTATAGATAAGATTGAAATACAATTTTAATCATCTTTTTTTTGTAAAATAAAAGACATGCTAATGTGACTACATAAAAAATAGTACGAACAAAATAGCAATTACTTACAGGGTTTTGCCAACTTATTAATTAATAATAAATAGCCGGTTTAATACGAAAAAAATATTTGACAAAAACATGTCTGACGAGACCGTTAAGCAATATTAAAAATCAACTGAGCAGACTGCGTATTTTACTTTTACCTGAACTTTTAACAGAATGTCCAGAGTATCAGCGATCAGTGGTAAGCAACTGAATTAGTAGAGAACATCTTTTAAAAACAATCATTGGGAAAAACAAAAGTTACCTAAAATTAGTAAGTTATTTGACAGCTACATTAACACGAATGAAACTGCGAATCTATCTTGTCCAAAATCCGATGAGGTTATGACATGTTTATTTGCATTAATTACAGAATTATTATTGCATTAATTATAGAATTATGCGAAACGCATTGGAAGATAAAGACATAAAATATACGAAAAAGGCTTCTGATAAAGTAATGTATAAAAATAACTGGTTGTCTGTAAAGTTGGTTTACTGACGATAGTTTAACGTGACAACGTCATAACAAAACAACTCCTCGGACGTATAGGCCAATCGAGTGCAAGAGAGATGAGATGATAGGCAAACGTTCAATTAGCGCAACGGGACCATGAGCGTAACGCTACAATGAGTCATCCTTTTTCGTGCATGCCACCGGCGTTCATCGATTTATTAGACGTTGTCACGTCAAAAATAAATTTTTTTTTTTCAATATTAGAAATTTGTGAAAATATTGCAAACATTATCATGGCAATCATCGGTAACAGACGTCCCGGAGGAAAATAAATCCAATAAAATGTTTTAGTCCAGCAGCGTCTTATTTAAGAGCACTCGATTTATTTGATCTAAACAGACTTGTGAAGCGAGTGCGATGCAATGGTCCGAAAAGAGCTATTTCCACCTGAAACTAGAATAAGAAAATCGATGCCCCAACACGATTCGACGTTAGCCTATTTTAAAACAAAACTACACGAAAAGGGAATTCCGCGAGGGAAAAGGTAAACTTAAAAATTGTTTTACTAAAATTTTAACGATGCAAAATCAAAAAATTTGGAAGTGGTAAATAATACCTTATGTTTACTTTTTAGTTAGGTATCTTGTTCAGCGATTGTCATCATCTACTTACTTCATATTTCCAATATGGATTTTTTAACGATAATCCTAACAACTGTGTTTGCTTGCAAACTAAATAATTATGTTTGCATGCCAACGAAAAAGAGAACAGCTTCAATTACATCGCCAAGTAATACAACGTAGGTAGACGAAAAAATAGTCAAGTAAATACGCATTATTAGATATTATTCGAAAATGACTTGTAAGATCACAATTAAATTGAAATGGGACCCACATGACATGCACCACCTTTCGATTTAAAAAAAAATCGAAATCGGTCAACTCAGACAGTTGAGAACCTCCTCCTTTTTTGAAACTCGGTTAAAATACCAAATTACTTAGTAATAACTTTTGGAACTCGGTTAAAATACCAAATTACTTAGTAATAACAAGATACAAAAATTTGAATATTTTTTATCATCACATATTTTCATATTTTGTTAATTGATTACAAAGATATAAAAATTATATATACACACCGGCACAATTAGCGGAACACAAAAAAAAGCAGGATTTTAAAATCTTTTACTTGAGGAACTGGCCAGTTATGATATTTTTTTAATTTATTGTCAAATTTGAAAATAGAAAATTAGATGACATACACTTTTTTCATTCATTTGTTTTATTTTCCCGAACAATACGTTTTGTCTACTTGTTCGAGTAATAACTACGTAATTGTAATTTTTTGAAAAATTGCAATTAATGGTTTTTTATAAATTTGTTATTCTATAGGCAATTTTGTTTATTAAAAGCTCTTTATTATGCCTGACTTAACATCACTGGAAATCATTAGGGCTGATGAAATGAGAAGAAATGGCCATACCTACAGATCGATTGCCTCAAGGCTTCGTCGACCAGTATCAACGATTCATCGCAGCATCCAGCGGTACAGATCGTCTAATTCTCTTGTGAGGAGGAGGGGTCAAGGTAGAAAAAGATGTACATCGAGGCGAGATGACAGTTTTTTACAACTTGGAGTTCGTAGGAATACGCGATTAACGGCTGTACAAGCTCGAAATGAACTGGAAGACGTTCGAGGAGTACGAGTAAGTGAGCGTACAGTTCGCAGGAGATTTGAAGAAGTTGGTTTAGGGTCGTATATACCTGCCAAAGGCCCAAAACTTGAGAGACGTCACCGCGTAAACCGATTAAGCTATGCGTGAGAACATCGTCATTGGGATTTGAACGAATGGCAGCAGGTTCTCTTTACTGATGAGTGCAGAGTTCTTTTAAAACAGATCGATGGGAGACAGAGAATATGGAGACGCAAAGGAGAACGCCACATACATTCTAATTTTGAACACACAGTGGCTTATGGTGGCGGCTCGATTATGGTTTGGGTAGGGATATGTTTGTGAGCTCGCACGGAGTTAGTGATAGTCACAGGAGGGACCATGACAGCAGATCGATACATCAGAGACATTTTAGAAGGACATGTTGTACCATTTGCCTCATTTATTGGTGACGACTTTATTCTAATGCAACATAATGCTCGTGCTCATAGTGCACAATCGGTACAGGCATATCTGAGCCACGTAGGTATACCGGTGATGCAGTGGCCAGCAAATTTCCCCGATATGAATCCGATAGAGCATGTCTGGGACTTGCTAAAAAGAAGGGTTAAATCGAGAATGCCACCCCCCAACAATCTGAATGAACTTGGAAACGCATTACTTGAGGAGTGGGAGTGGTTGCCTCAAGAAATCATCGATAACATAATCTGTAGCATGCCCAGACGAATGGAAACCGTAATCAGAGCAAGAGGGGGAAACACTCGTTATCAATTTTGTTAAGAAAGATTATTTTTGATTTTTTTTTATTCAAAGACTATTTTAGCTATAATGTACCTACAATAGTCTTTGAATGAAATAAAACATACCTGACCCGTTAGACCCTTTACTACAGCTAAAAAGGCAAGTACTTAACACATCCGACATTCACATTAGAAAATAGCTAGGTATGCTCCAGAAAATCCGATCATTATATATATACAATATATTTATTTTATTTATTTACAAAGCGTTACACAGAAAATAACAATTTTTCGTTGGCTCAACAAAATGATATACCGAAAAATTGAAAACGAAAATTGGAATTACAATTCCGAATATTCCGAACCAAATAATGCTAAACACGTGTAAAAACGTTGTCACCGGTTTCTGAAAATAAATAAAATATCAAAAAGATATCTGCTACACTTAAATAGATATTCAATTGGACGACTATCCTTTTCATTGAACGACGCCATTCAACCAAACATCTAAATGTCTATTAGCCAAGTGACTGAACACGACGTAGGTACAGACTACAGTACCTACGGCTAGACGACATAAAGTTAACTGCTTAAATGTTATATCTATCACTTATAATATTGTAAATCGACTGAAACTGATCTAGCTTATTTATTGCCAATTACTTTTTATGCTTTTAATTAGCCGTGCGAAGTTTATATCACTGAAAAGATAAGAGAGATATATATCATTTTGATCTTAGGATATATATCACTCAATTGTTTCTTCATCTCATTTGGCTCAGTGAATGACAACTGACAAGTGTTTCATCGTATGATACAATATGAATCGAAAAGATACAGAGCTATAGCTATCTCTCTCTTTCGTATGATAAGCGCCATCGTCCGATCTCGTTTACTCTGGCTCAGTAACAGAGTTACAGCTGTCTCTCTCATTCGCATGATAAGCGCCATAGTCCGGTCTCGTTTACTCTCTCGCAGTCCGTCAGTATCTCGAAAATGAATCATAACCCTAGTGAGCTGGAGATACATTTGAAATGTAAGTGAGCGGGTGAAAGATTAGCTCAATTGAAAAGAAAAGTTTCATTTATATCTTTCTCTCATGAGTTACCCATGTCTACTTTTAATCTGTCTTTATACTTTTTTTAATTTAGTCACTGCAAATCAGCTTTGTCAGTTCACAAAATTTTGATACTTTTAACGTTAACGGATATTTAGAACTAGCTTCTGCGCGCGACTTCGTCGGCGTGGACTCCGCTCCTATTGGTCTTAGCGTGATGATATATAGCCTATAGCCTTCCTCGATAAATGGGCTATCTAACACTGAAAGAATTTTTCAAATCGGTCCAGTAGATCCTGAGATTAGCGCGTTCAAACAAACAAACAAACAAACAATCAAACAAACAAGCTCTTCAGCTTTATTATATTAGTATAGATGTGCTGCTCAGGTTATCGATAAATATAATCAAAGAAGTTAGCACAACACAATAAACAAAATCTATACTAATATATAAAGCTGAAGAGTTTGTTTGTTTGTTTGTTTGTTTGAACGCGCTAATCTCAGGATCTACTGGTCCGAATTGAAAAATTCTTTCAGTGTTAGATAGCCCATTTATCGAGGAAGGCTATAAGGCTATATATTATCGCGCTAAGACCAATAAGAGCTGAGTCCACGCCGACGAAGTCGCGCGCAGAAGCTAGTAATAAATAAATACAAGCCAAAAAGGCTTGTATTAGTTGAGTTTAGTCTGTCATAGTTTAAAAAAAAAACAGAAGATATTTTTTTGGTACATGCTGTGTAAAAACCTGTTTCTTTCTGCCCAGATAGGTGTTTACAATTTGTTACTTTTAAATACATCGTAAAAAAGCATCTAACGTACAGTTACAATATCATTTTAAAATTTCAATCGCACGGATATTGATGTATAAAATAATCATACGTAACATTTTTTGCTATATACACTGCTAGGTACCAAGCAGTACGAGTAGAACGGATATTTCATCTGTGAGAAGTTGGAGCTGTCGTTTATTACACAAAAACATATCTCCTGCTATGTAAAGATGAACGACTTATTCCCTAATATGTTTTTCTATTATTATTTTTTATGGAAAAATAAAAATACAATTCTGATAACTTTTCAGAACAATGGTAATAAAGATAAATAACTACTTGTTAAATTTTCTTTAAAAAAAAAATTGGGAGTTTTAATTAGATTTGGTCCATTACAAATAAATAAAACGTAAAGGAGCTCTCTCCATTCCACGATTTGATTTGCAAAACTATATCAAAATAAAAGAGCTTTACAACACGAGTGTGCTGGTGCAAAGTATTCATTGAAGCATAACATAAAATTCTCGCACATTTCGCGTAACAAATCCGTCTGGTATGCAAATAGTTGAGATTTATTTATTTTTCATACGCAGAACACGTATTTTAAAACTATTTTGAGTTTCAAGTGAATTAAATAAATTGTTTCATTTTTTTTTACTACAACGACAAGCGCGGCCTGACACGAATTTACAATAACCTTCCTACAGTCCTACTCATAAGTTGTAGCCTATTTTCTTTTAGTATATAACTATCGACAACAGACAACTTTTTAACTCAAAAACTCGTTAGATCCTGACATGCATACGATGTACAAGTACATGCATACACATACATAAACTTTAAAAAAAATGTTAGCTCAAGAGAAGAAACGTCAAGCTGTCTATTTTGTGATATTTTAGTCAGCTATCTATGTATTTTTATTTACCACGTCCGCGTCAGTTTGTTTACTGACAGCGCGGCACATATAGATAGGATACAAATAATATTTTATGTTATTCGTATTTCATAAACGCGTGTTACTGTAAATAAATAAGTACAACTTAAGGTCAAGAAAGTCCCATGAATATTAATGAAAAAAAACTATCAACTCACGTTCTGTAAAACGGATATATGTACTTACATATAATATCACAACGAACATTGTTTCGTAGTTTGCAGTCACTTGAGAATATGAGAGTACATGCGGCTTACATGGAACTAACATTCACGCCGTATCTAATTACGGAGGTGTTAGAAAATAGTTGTCATTTTACTCTTCTCGGTGTTAATCTAAGAAATTACACAACTAAAGCGATGATATTACAACAATATTAAAACTTTTTCTCCATTTCAAAAATCTCGAATGCCACGCGAATCATTGCTCAAGAATTTAATTAATGCGCCTTTTTAATTCTGCGATTGTTACATAAGAGATTTTTAATAAAAGTAAACCACGTAAAAGTCCGGTCGAAAATAAATAAAGAACGCGACCCGAATGCATATTTTTACTTCTGTGTAACATTCCAACAAAATAGATAGCATTTCCTTCTCAGTTGCGTTGTCTTTATCCAAGTTGACTTAATGCCGTATAGGAATTTAACATCCACGAAAGTGTGTCAATCCTCTTGCGGCACACATAATATATATATAATACATGTACTTATACATTATCTGCCTCTTAAATTTTTATTACGACATCTATGCTTCGCAACAATTTCTTCAGTTGTACAGTTTTTTATTTTTATTTTTTAATAGTAAATTCATATACGAAACTTCAGTACTACATCAATTTGGCTAACAGGCTTTGGAATAAACTAAACAAAAGCAGTGAAGGACCGATTCAATTGTTTTATAAATATTTAATTTGCAATATCATTTCAATAACGATACGAGTTTATAAGCCCAACAAAGTTAACCAACCAATACGATAAATAAAAATGACAACATTATCAGTAACCAACACACAATTTGCAGAAGTAATCATGCGGTTTAAAACTTCTATACCACTTAATTGACAATCGAGATACGTTTAAGAATATAATTATTTTATATAATAAAATTCATATTTAAAACGATGGTCGTACTAGAAGAGAAATCGATTGATGAACTATGAAAAAGCAAATTTTAAAAAAATAATCGTTTTATTAAAAGTACGCTAGTTTAACGTTTCAATTTTTAATTAATCTAATTAGGTTGTTCATTAGATGTGTGGAATGAATTTATGGGGGTTTTGGGGGGGAGGGAGGGAGGGGGGAGGGGAGGGTTACCCTCTGGTACCACTTCCACGATGCGAAAATCCATTATAACGAAAATATCTATAATTATAATTTTTACGTTAAAATCGTATAGAATCGGCATATTTTTGTCACAGAAACAAAAAAAAAATAACCCTAACCTATCTAATTTCAATATTAGATTGTTTATCGGCAAATTTTTGTCACAGAAACAAAAAAATAACCCTAACCTATCTAATTTCAATATTAGATTGTTTATCGGCATATTTTTGTCACAGAAACAAAAAAAAATAACCCTAACCTATCTAATTTCAATATTAGCCTGTTTACCGGCATGTTTTTGTCACAAAAACAAAAAAAAAATAACCCTAACCTATCTAATTTCAATATTAGACTGTTTATCGGCATATTTTTGTCACAGAAACAAAAAAAAATAACCCTAACCTAACTAATTTCAATATTAGACTGTTTAACGGCATATTTTTGTCACAGAAACAAAAAAAAATAACCTTAACCTACCTAACTTCAATATTAGACTGTTTATCGGCATATTTTTGTCACAGAAACAAAAAAAAATAACCCTAACCTATCTAATTTCAATATTAGACTGTTTATCGGCATATTTTTGTCACAGAAAGAAAAAAATAACCCTAACCTATCTAATTTCAATATTAGATTGTTTATCAGCATATTTTTGTCACAGAAACAAAAAAAAATAACCTTAACCTATCTAATTTCAATATTAGACTGTTTACCGGCATATTTTTGTCACAGAAACAAAAAAAAAATAACCCTAACCTACCTAATTTCAATATTTGACTGTTTATCGGCATATTTTTGTCACAGAAACAAAAAAAATTAACCCTAACCTATCTAATTTCAATATTAGACTGTTTATCGGCATATTTTTGTCACAGAAAGAAAAAAATAACCCTAACCTATCTAATTTCAATATTAGATTGTTTATCGGCATATTTTTGTCACAGAAACAAAAAAAAATAACCTTAACCTATCTAATTTCAATATTAGACTGTTTACCGGCATATTTTTGTCACAGAAACAAAAAAAAATAACCCTAACCTATCTAATTTCAATATTAGACTGTTTATCGGCATATTTTTGTCACAGAAACAAAAAAAATTAACCCTAACCTATCTAATTTCAATATTAGACTGTTTAAGGGCATATTTTTGTCACAGAAACAAAAAAAATAACGCTAACCTACCTAATTTCAATATTAGACAGTTTATCGGCATATTTTTGTCACAGAAACAAAAAAAATAACCCTAACCTATCTAATTTCAATATTAGACTGTTTAACGGCATATTTTTGTCACAGAAACAAAAAAAATAACCTTAACCTACCTAACTTCAATATTAGACTGTTTATCGGCATATTTTTGTCACAGAAACAAAAAAAAATAACCCTAACCTATCTAATTTCAATATTAGACTGTTTATCGGCATATTTTTTGTCACAGAAAGAAAAAAATAACCCTAACCTATCTAATTTCAATATTAGATTGTTTATCGGCATATTTTTGTCACAGAAACAAAAAAAAATAACCTTAACCTATCTAATTTCAATATTAGACTGTTTACCGGCATATTTTTGTCACAGAAACAAAAAAAAATAACCCTAACCTATCTAATTTCAATATTAGACTGTTTATCGGCATATTTTTGTCACAGAAACAAAAAAAATTAACCCTAACCTATCTAATTTCAATATTAGACTGTTTAAGGGCATATTTTTGTCACAGAAACAAAAAAAAATAACGCTAACCTACCTAATTTCAATATTAGACAGTTTATCGGCATATTTTTGTCACAGAAACAAAAAAAATAAC
Source organism: Melitaea athalia (assembly GCA_905220545.2). NCBI lineage: Eukaryota > Metazoa > Arthropoda > Insecta > Lepidoptera > Nymphalidae > Melitaea > Melitaea athalia. The sequence goes on from HG992179.1 coordinate 6,342,278, forward strand.
CCTAACCTATCTAATTTCAATATTAGACTGTTGACTGCACTTTCTGCAGCGTACACAGTAAAGCGTAACTATACACAGTAAAGCGTAACACTATTCGGTAAGTTTGTATACGATTTTAACGTAAAAATTATACTTATAGATATCTTCGTTATAATGGATTTTCGCATCGTGGGAGTGGTACCAGAGGGTAATCCACACACCCTCCTCCCCCCTTTCCCCCCTAAAACCCCATAAATTCATTCCACACATCTAACGAACAGCCTCTAATTATATTTTAATCAAGGTCACAGTGATGTTAACGAACATTTGCAGTTGTTCCCACGTGTGTGTCTTGACACATTAAATCCTAACGTCAACGTGTGGACACCGGTGGCTGAATGAGCGTAATTTTGGAAAGTGGTCGCTAACTCGGACGGTCACGCAACATCAGACAACCGATAAAAGGAACGCAATCTGAATTAATGATACAGTAGTGTTAATGCGGTTACACTAAACGACAATGATGATAATTCGAAACAGTATAATTTAGTTTTTTACTGTCTCCTCTAAAATTAACTGCTCATACAATATAATAATGTAATGACTTTATGAATTTATTAATAAAATTTACCGTCACGACTAAAAACAGGTAGATTTTTCCTTTATAAAAAATAGTCATTTGTAAGGATTATTGGGTCGACGATCTAGTGTTGTCTTGACTGAAGTAACAATTATGCATAAGCAGTAAAGTAGCTGCAATGCTAATGAAGAGCATTTTACATAACCGATGCCGAGAACACTCAATACAAAGCGCAAGAAACCTAGACCCAAGGTCATTGTGACACCTATTAGCATGAATTACTGTTGTTGCTGTATAAATACGTAAAGGTAATGCACACACCCGAGATCGTGACGAAACACTTAACATCGTATCCAACCTTTAACCTCACTAACCTACTTGGAAGACGATATTCAGAAAGCAATTCAAAGATAATGTAAACTAGAAGATGTCACAATGCTCTTTCGCAACGTCTAATAGATAGTTTATAAAAATTAAAATATATCATTCGAAACAATGTTAACCAAATGTTTGTTTATATATTTTTTTTTCTTTATCATTAAACAAAGAATTGTCTATGAAGCAGCAAAGCGCAAAAAGTGAGCACTGAGAACTAAGGCCACGGGCAGATGTACACGTAAATTCGATTAATTTTAATGCTATGCACTGATCGGCTTTAATTATTACCTAGTAAAGCTAACAGTTTCTGGGTACTTAATCCATTTAAACTGGCACACTTTGAGTAAGTGTGCTTAGGTTCGTATTTTAGATTACAATGTAGGGAATAAACTAGTTATTAAATCTAAATCCAAAAAAGTTGTCGTTAAAAGCAAAAATATATATAATATTATAAAGAGACAAAACTCTTTAGTTATTATACTACAACCTATTCCATACAGGACTAAACCTCAAGCCAATATAAAAAAGTTTTTACAACATGATAAATGACATTGTGATGCATAGGCTTATTATTAGTGACAACTTAGCAGGTTAGTTCATGAATTATGTATTATTCTCTAGATAACCTAGATCAGGAGAAAATATTAAATATAGCCTGCAGAATTGTCCAATTAGAAGGTGAATTACAGTTAGTCGATTTCATTTTTATTTACTTGTAATTGACCACTAGTGTATATTTGACACTATTCATTTTGAAACCACCCATGCTCTATCATAAGAAATTCATTTCAAACGCACACGAATATTTCAATTGAATCAATTAGGTTTTGTTTCATTATGGAGGTTAAAGCAACGGTCCTTGTGCTTTTATTACTTGCACCATTCATACTTTCAACTAATAACCTCTATCGAAGTTACATTGCGGAATTACTATAGTATCTTGCCCAATCTTACATCGCGCAACTTTTTCAACTTGGCCGCGCCAATTTCTTATTGTTCTGCATGTGACGTCAGAATGTTATACAACACATCTCGAACGCTCATTATCTCATCTTGTCAAATTAAAATAAGCATTATTTGGCCTGCATTTTAATTGGTTCCCAAAATGGTTTGTCGAAATATGTTGTTGTGACTATGGTACCAATTGCCTGCTCAGTCTCGCGACGCATGAAGGTAAACTAACATTGACCTATTGTTTTGGTTCTTTCCAGGCTGAGCATACCTCGTTGTTGTTACCATAAGCACCTGATAGCAATCATAACTAATATAATAATAATAATAATAAAGGAATTTAACGGCTACTAACCAGTAGAGCAGAGCGGTAGATTAGTAGAGTTTTCCTTTATGGAGATAGAGGCCTGAGCCCAGAAGTGGAATGTTACAAGCTGAATCAATCATACATCTTTTTATCACAAAGTGAGAGACTCTGATGTCATAATCCTTATAAAAAGGAGATTCATAATTAGGTTGTATCAGTTTATCAATAAGTATTAAAAACTTACAGTAATACTGCCTTAATATAAATAACTAGCTTCTGCGCGCGACTTCGTCGGCGTGGACTCCGCTCCTATTGGACTTAGCGTGATGATATATAGCCTATAGCCTTCCTCGATAAATGGGCTATCTAACACTGAAAGAATTTTTCAAATCGGACCAGTAGATCCTGAGATTAGCGCGTTCAAACAAACAAACAAACAAACTCTTCAGCTTTATTATATTATAGTATAGATATAATGAAACATCCAAACCATAACATAACAGATAAAAGTTATTATAAATGAAACTTATATATTGTAGATTGCAATTGTTAACCCCAAGTTAATGCTACTGTGTATTTTTATACTGCAATACTTCTTAATAAAGTGGTGACTTGTTAAATGATCGGTAAGTAGGGCGACCGGTGGGGACGGTACTCGGTAGGGTAATAAACGTTGTTATGCAACCTTGTTTCATTATAAATCGTCTTTTTTATTTTAGCCGGGAAACTTTCAGAACATTTTGTTTTGTGAATGACATTTTGAAGCACAGCTTTATATGTGACTAGCCGACCCGCGCCCACTTCGTTGGGCTTTAATTATCTTTGTGATGCAATTATGTTGTGTAGTTCTTAGTACTGTTTTATTAGGTTAATTGTTTAGAATTCGACGTATAAAATCGTAATAATATCGTGTATTTATTATTTTAAATTACAGAACCAAATAATTATAAATAAAATGTTGCTCCAATGCCATCTATCAAAAAGCGAAAAAACTTCGTCGTCGGTAGTGCAAAATAAGACAAAATAAAATGAATAGACTAATAAATAGCGATAGATGGCGTTAGTTTCTCTGTCATTTTGATGATATAATATTTTAATATTTTTCTTATTTACTGAATTTTTTTGTACAATTACAATAAAATATAGCCTATGTCACTCCTGAATAGTGTAGCTTTTTGTTAGTGAAAGAATTTTCATGATCGGATCAGTATTTGCGAAGATTACCCCCGATATACAAACAAAGTTATAAACTTTATCTCTTTATAATATTAGTATAGATTCGGCAACGAAGCTAAAAATCATAAAACAGTTCATTTAATTTGACAACACAGAATGTCATATAATGTATTTAACTAATTTTGAAATACTTAACTGTATTTTATGGTATTTCGTTATAGACGTTCGCCAGTTTCCAGTCCTGGATTAGCCTATAAGCTATTTAAGCAATTGCTTAGGACATCCCGTCTAGGGATGGCCGAGAAAAAAAACGAGCACACGAAAGTTGAAGCCATTTCAAAATTCGCGCATTTTAAACGATACGTATTCACTTTTTTTTCAATTAATTCTTTGTAGTTCACTTAATGATAATGCCCCCCCCCCCCCTCCCCCGGGGAATATTGCTCAGAGCATCAAGTTACCTTAATCCGGCACTGCAAGTTTCACCCGCGTTGACTGTCTACTGTTTCGTACAGAAAATTTAAATTTTCAACATTATCTGATTTTCACTACGATTAATTATCATTACAATATTAGCACAGGACTAAACCTAATATACTTAGTATGGATAAATATATATAGAATATTTTATATATTATATACGTTTCATTCAGCCTGTAATATCCCAGTTTGCGTGGTCTAGGTGTTTGTGCACTCCTTGTGGGTCTCCCCACCGTGCTTCAGAGAGCACGTTAAGCCGTCGGCGTCGGTCCCGGTTGTTATCATGTACACCTGATAGCGATCGTTACTCATAGTAGGGAATATAGCCAGCCCGCATTGGAGCAGCGTGGTGGATTAAGCTCTGATCCTTCTCCTACACGGGGAAAGAGGCCTAGCAAACCTAGCAGTACACTAGATAGTAGCAGTAGACTAGATACCTAGCAGTGGGATATTACAGGCTGAAGCGTATACTTTATTTTATTTGCAAATTTGTTATTATAATAAATTTAAATATATTATGATCTCGAAAAACATATACTAGTTCAGCTTTGTTGTTTTTCTGCCTTGTTACAGAAGGCCACGCAATCGAACAGTCCCTGCCTTTCCCACCGGCCCCATAGCTCACATGAATCACGACTCAGCGAGGGCAAAGGTCAATTTTATTGTGCTCTACTATAAGTAGTGCCTTATTTAGTTTAACCGTAAACAAACATTCAATCATTATAAATATTGATACTCACTTAATAATGGCTACATTGTGTCAACAAATACGTACTATAATCGTAAGAATACATTAATTAAACCATAACATAACAGCGACGGTTAGTATTTTATAAGCTGCACAGTATGTATTTAATTCAATTCATAATTTTAGTTCAAGAGAAATATATTAAATATTAATATAAAGATTAAAAGTATACACTTAAAAACATTCTTTCTAAGACGTAATAAATAATAGTTGTAATAAGTATCTCTTTGTCAAAGCATTCAATATAAGCTAAAGACATTGTCTTATATAAATATGACCAAGTTAGTCAAAGAAGCTAAGAATTTTCGGTCCAGAAAAGTCAAACAAAAGTATGTCTGGCTCGGGCAGGTGTTCACACTATACGACAAACATTACAATGTTGCTAAGCTACTAACGTCGCTATGGAAATAATCCAAAATTTTAACTTGTCCCTAAATCTACAAAAATTCAAACGCAACATAAAAGCTGATAAGTGGTTGTTACAAAGTATAGTCTTTTTTTCAATGACTATGCATGCAAAACGTTTAAAGATAAAATAGTAGAACGTTAGTTAGTAATAATGCAACATTTTTCCATAAAATTGGAGGGCTGTATGATTGTTGATAATTCCGGGTCAATGAACCTGCGCGCACGACTGCCAACTGCGATTTACTCAAATCGACACGATGACTGACAGGAGTGTTCGATTCTATTATGTTTTATCAAAACGTATTTTCACGGCTTACCTTAAGCTACGTAGAAATCTATACTAATATATAAAGCTGAAGAGTTTGTTTGTTTGTTTGTTTGTTTGAACGCGGTAATCTCTGGAACTACTGGGCCGATTTGAAAAATTCTTTCAGTGTTAGGTAGCCCATTTATCAAGGAAGGCTATAGGCTAAGTGTCATCACGGTAAGACCAATAGGAGCGGAGTCCACGCCGACGAAGTCGCGCGCAGAAGCTAGTATTTAATAAAATATTCATGCAAAATAAATTCAACGTTTACGCAATGATTGAAATTTCAATCAAAACGAATTATTTCTTAAAACAAAACAAAATCGTGAGTCTAACAGGAAAACTTCAATAAACGTATTAAAAAGTAAACGACGATGATCGACTAATATGTTGTGTACGTGAATATAAGTACATATATTTCAATGCAATGTATTTTGTGGCATTTGCATCTTTCCAACTACATATTCTTTTTTACAATACTATAGTTTTAGTATTTATTTTTTGGACTTCCACGAAATATTCTCGAAGATTAAGAAAAACTATCGCAAGTACTGTAAATTTATTTTGGTTGCTAATGAAACATAAAAGCAGTATTTATTATGAAAATTCTTATTTACCACGTAACCAGTTACGACGCCATGCTACACGTTAACATACGGGTGCGAACTGGAACCCGTAATGGAAACTAAGATCTACATAGATAACGAGCTAGTCGAATCGAGCGAGCTAGAAGTTCTTTTTTTAATTCTAAATTTTTTACATTCTTGATTTTAAGAATGTAATCGACATAATTTAAATATAAATTGTGTAACAGTGACATAGCTAATTGCTTACAACCTTCCGGTTTATTCATGAAATATTTTAGAACATACATAATTATGTTTATTACTGACAAACCCGGCAAACGACTTTTTTTTCGTGTATATAATATATCGATTTTATTTTAATTTTTTTTAAATTGTTTAATACAAACCATGTCCTAAAAAAAGGAACACAAAAAAGAAAATTACCCAATCTAAGTAGTGCAGTCGTTCGGAAGTTATACCTACAGACATTTTGGCGATTTATTTTCATCGATATCTAGATAGCTGTCCCGACATTTTTTTCTTTTGAATTAAACGAAATTGGCATATTCATTATCAAGTAATGATGTGACAGGAAAATAGTAATTAATCTCTATATACAGGGTGTTAGGGGAATGGTTAGCCATAGAGGTATGTTGGGTAGGGGGGGTCATTTGGAACCTATTTAGGCTAACTTACCTATATGCAAAGTGTTACGGATTTTTTTTATGATTATTTTTTCATTTTTCGAAAAAAGTGCCGAAAATTAGTGATTTGACCATCATATCTTTTTTGTTTATTGATATAATATCAACGCCATTTCTTTTTTGTTTTGATCATCAATACATTGCGCATGTAAAATAAATGTGATTTAATTTAGAAAACATCTACAAAAAAAATTATGGGCCAAAGAAATCTTGACAGAGACAAAAAGTAAATCAAACCTTCAAGTTTAGGCATAAATTAAAAAAAAAATTAAAGCCTCCAGACAATTTAAAATAATTTAAAAAACTACTCTAGTTAACACTGTTTTAAATAATATTACTTTCATTCACCTACCTTACTTACTTTTTTTTTAAATGATGAAATAACGAAATGGTTTCTACCTGAACGTGGGTTGACTCTGAGAGTGTGGACTCTACGCTGACAATTATAACAATAATTGTTACTACGCAGGGCGTTATATCCCTGTATAGCACATGGTAAACTACCATCTTGACTTTGGCGACATGTTGGCGCAGCGGTCAGAGCACTGGCTGATGCGCTGGCGGTCGCGCGTTCGATTCCCGCTCACGGCAGATATTTGTATTGGTCATATAGATGTTTGTCGTGGTCTGGGCGTTTGTGCTTGTGTATTGTGTGTGTTTCCGGACCCCCGACACAGGAGAAAATCCTACTGGGGGCCGTCGAGTGTGAATCGTTTATTATTAAAAAAAAATCTTGACTGCTCTCATCAGGCGAGGATTTACATCCTTATTTGAAGATCATCCTTATTTCTAGTAATGTAGATTATGAAAATTCACGACCGAATTCACTGTATTTATAAAAATAGAATAAATTTGTTACTCGAATTTATGATTTGTTTTATTTTGATACCTACCGGCATTAATTTCATCCTATGAGAGACATTTGTGGTGCCCGTGGAAACTCATACCCCAAATTCCAAGATAAAAAGAGACAGCAAGTAGTTTACCATGTGCCGTACAGGGACATATCGCCCTGCGTAATAACAATTATTGTAGAAATAAGGATGATCTTCAAATAAGGATGTAAATCCTCGCCTGATGAGAGCAGTCAAGATTTTTTTTTTTATAATAAACGCTTCACACTCGACGGCCCCCAGTAGGATTTTCTCCTGTGTCGGGGGTCCGGAAACACACACAATACACAAGCACGAACGCCCAGACCACGACAAACATCTATATGACCAATACAAATATCTGCCGTGAGCGGGAATCGAACGCACGACCGCCAGCGCATCAGCCAGTGCTCTGACCGCTGCGCCAACATGTCGCCAAAGTCAAGATGGTAGTTTACCATGTGCTATACAGGGATATACCGCCGTGCGTAATAACAATTATTGTTATAATTGTCAGCGTAGAGTGCGGGTTCAGGTGGAAACCATTTCGTTATTTCATCATTTAAAAAAAAGTAAGTAAGGTAGGTGAATGAAAGTAATATTATTTAAAACAGTGTTAACTAGAGTAGTTTTTTAAATTATTTTAAATTGTCTGGAGGCTTTAATTTTTTTTTAAATTTATACCTAAACTTGAAGGTTTGATTTACTTTTTGTTTCTGTCAAGATTTCTTTGGCCCATAATTTTTTTTGTAGATGTTTTCTAAATTAAATCACATTTACTTTACATGCGAAATGTATTGATGATTAAAACAAAAAAAGAATGGCGTTGTTATATCAATAAACAAAAAAGATATGATGGTCAAATCACTAATTTTCAGCACTTTTTTCGAAAAATGAAAAAATAATCATAAAAAAAAAAACCGTAACACTTTGCATATAGGTAAGTTAGCCTAAATAGGTTCCAAATGACCCCCCCTACCCAACATACCTCTATGGCTAACCATTCCCCTAACACCCTGTATATATATATAAAAATTAATCGCTGAATGTGCTAAGCGCAAATCTCGAGAGCAGCTGAACCGATTTCGCTAATTCTTTTTTTATAATATTCCTTGAAGTACGAGGATGGTTGTTACGAAAAGAAAAATTTAAAAAATTTCCTGAAAAAGTCTAAAAACAACACTTTTCTATATTCCCATACAAAAGATTCGTAATAATACTTAAGTCAATATGAACTTTAATACCATACCATAAAGTTTAAGTGTTAGAGGAGTGGTTTTGGGAAGGATAAGTATTTTAAAGAATCGACTGTTAAGCGGTACGAAGTTCGCTGGGTCAGCTAGTTTTTATATAAATTAAGATTATGAAACAATCTTTGTACAACCTATGCTTCGTCCAACGGATCTACAACAAGAAATCAACAATTTGCTATCAACTAGTATCAACTAGTATGCTTTTAGTAACCTCGTTACGGTACAATTTGACCTCCGAAAACGTAACTGGTCTCATGTACGATATCGGGCACCGGCCACGCACGCACGCTCTCTTCGGCGAAATAACAATCGAAGCGTGGGAAATACATCAAACACAACAATTTTAAACTAGAGAGCTAATTTCAAGTCTTTACAACCATGCTTGTTATCTTTTATGTCTGGTAATTAGAGACAGTATGAAGTTGACCCTTACGTAGAATTTTAACTTTTTAATAATATATTTTCTTTGTTATTTTAAATGTTACCTACCATATTAAATATATTTAATCTAAATATTTTAAATATTTTTTAAATCATATCAAAAATTTTCGACCCAGCGGGATTTGAATTGTTAATCTTCAGAATTGTTTAATCTTCAGATCTTTCCTCAATAAAAATTAATACTTACAGGAACATAGTATTGAAAACTTTTTCAATGATATAAATTTACATTATTGTTATTTGTATATTTTTATAAAGGTCAGACAAATCAAACCATGCCAATGTTTACAAATATTGAAATAGTTAGGTATTTAAATTTGTAGGAATCAGAAGCGAGGAAGAGGATGACGGATGGTCGAACTCGTTATTTAACAATGTAATTTAACACAAGATAGTTACACTACTTAGTATTCAATGGACTCACCGAGCGGGTACCGTCTATCGCGTGGCAGAGAGACAACTCGACGCAGTGCCCGGGACTTGTGACCCGAGTGTTGGTTTACGGCGGCGCCGCCTAACAATGCGCATTGGCACTCACCACCACCGGTCGAGTTGCCCAATCAGTAACAATTAATTCGTGTACACAAACTAACTATTAGAAGAGTCGAGGTTAAGCTACTAGCAGGATACACAAGTGCACCGCGCCACGCCAGAGCCAAGACTGACTTAGCTGCGGTTGCATCGGTCTTTTCTACACGACTGAATGACTCGAATAATAGAAGTGAGGGTAGTTCAATATCGACAACATCGCAAGTACCTACACGGCCAACCTGACAATCGCACGACCCCGTGCGTCCATGTCGTGCAACCGAAAACTTGACGCTACTCCTCCCAAACTATACAACAGTACTGAGCTACATTAACAACCGTTCGGTCATTCCTGACTAAAACGCTGAGACCGTAATGCACTAGCGGGTCGGGCGTACTGGGCCCCTTCACCCCTTCCTACCCTATAGCGTGGCCCGGGCGTACAAAGCCTCTTCAACCAACTTACCTACCGTGGGTCGGGCGTGCTAGGCCCCTTCACTCCACCCTAAAGCGTGGCCCGGGCGTACTAGGCCCCTTCAACCAGCTTACCTACCGTGGGTCGGGCGTGCTAGGCCCCTTCACCCCACCCTATAGCATGGCCCGGGCGTACAAGGCCCTTTCAACCAGCTTACTACATTACGATATCTAGAACTAACATAGACTACTCCATCGGAACAGATGCATTGCCAGGAGGCGGGTCTACACCTTCAGATATTTTACGAGAAATAGCTTCCATAGCGGAAGCGAAGAGTAGTGGGCTAAGTGAGATCTTTATCCCACTTCTGATGTAGGAATCAGAAGCGAGGAATGATGGCCAGACTGGTTAATTAACAATGTAAGGTAACACAAGATAGTTACACTACTTAGTATTCAATGGACTCACCGAGCGGGTACCGTCTATCGCGTGGCAGAGAGACAACTCGACGCAGTGCCCGGGACTTGTGACCCGAGTGTTGGTTTACGGCGGCGCCGCCTAACAATGCGCATTGGCACTCACCACCACCGGTCGAGTTGCTCAATCAGTAACAATTAATTCGTGTACACAAACTAACTATTAGAAGAGTCGAGGTTAAGCTACTAGCAGGATACACAAGTGCACCGCGCCACGCCAGAGCCAAGACTGACTTAGCTGCGGTTGCATCGGTCTTTTCTACACGACTGAATGACTCGAATAATAGAAGTGAGGGTAGTTCAATATCGACAACATCGCAAGTACCTACAAATTTATTTCAAATGGTATTTATTTAGAAATGTTAACTAAATACATTGCAATTCCGCAAGGGAGCTAAAGCCAAAGAAGAAGAAGAAGAACTAAATACATATTTTATAATAAGCTGCAGTCACTTGTTCCTAATAATCGTAACGGTATAAATACAAGTTTTTATTGTGCATTAAAATAGATAAATGTTTAATTATTTATTCTAGAAAGACAGTCTTCCCCAGTCCAAAGACTAACACAAGATTCAAAAGAAAAGTATCAAAAATAAGTTATGTAAAGTTCTTATGTAATTAAAATATTAAATTTAATAATGAGCATAAGTATCATCTTAGCTGCTTATTTAGCAGTATAAGAGTCAACATCATAATATGTATTTCCAACCATATTATGCAAATCCTACATAAATACAAAATAATATTTTTCATCTTTTTTCACAATAAAATACATATACGTTTTTCGTATAATACGGAAACTTACAATTATTTATCATCAAAAAATTATCTTAATATATATATAAATTACGTGTCACGTTGTTTGTCTGCGATGGGGCTCCTAAACTACCTACTTAAGCGATTTTAATAGCACACCATGTACATTTTGATCCAACTTGAAAGATAGGCTGTATTTTGCATGGCAGTATATTTATGAAAATATAATGTACATACGGAAAAACAGGCATTTATTTGTTAGTCGTAGTGATCGAAATGCCTCAAATGATGTAACACTCAGAAACGACCACAAATTAATATTTCCTAAATTCCGGCTCAAGAAGAAAAGCAGTTTCTTTATAGGAACATCTATCTTAATATATAATAAGATTCCGGCTGCGCTTCAATCTCTGCCTTTACTGAAGTTTAAAAAAATTATTAAGCGAGCATTATGCAGTAAAGCCTATTACACCATCAAGGAATACCTTAATGATGAAAAGGCATGGGATTGAATAAAGCTCGACCAGGCTATGTCTGTGACTCGCTTTGTATATAAATATTGTGAGCAGGTGGCATGTGATGGTTTCGGCATGCACGATTGGCTGTCTCGTGTTTGTCCTTATCATTTCATGGTCCATTACTGCGTTTTTATATTGTATTTGACCTTAAATTTTTAAAAGAGTACCGAGAGTTTTTTTTCCGCCGGCTTTTTTTCTATCGGCCTACACTAGGAACTTACTTTATGTTATTGTAATATCTAATAAAGCCGAGGAAAAAGTAGGTAGGTGATGTCTACTGAGACTTTAGAAATATTGACTAAGTTAAGGTTGCTTATAACACTGGGTACGTTACGTAAGTTTGTAATGTACCCAATGTTAATGTTAAGTATACATTTTTATTTTATTGATATTTTGCTGCCTTAACTTTTTTTTTTATTATTGTTTAGTTTTTTTTTTTGGTAAATGACATTTTTACTTTTCTTTTTTTTTACTTTCGTTAAGTGTGAGGTTCACCTTATGACGAAATAAATGTTTTTCATTTCATTTAATTTCATTTCATTTCATTTTATTTTGATATATGTAATTATTATATTTAAGAAAAAAAATAAGACGGTATGAAGTTTGCCAGGTCAGCTAGTAAAATTATAAATATTAATCACCTAAAACAGGTAGGTAAACGGTATGAAATATTTAATATTGGTAAAACCATAATGGGTTTGAATTTATTTCCTGAGTGTAATAAGTTGAATTATAATATTTAGAATTACTTATTGAATTATAGTGGATTTTACAAGGATTTGAGTTTTCTATATAAATGGTAAAAAAACTTATACTTCTAGGAAAAACTACTGCTTGCTAGGAAAAAACTGCTGCATTCATCTTAGATTTTATATATAATAGGTACATGTTTTTAAATAATTTAAAATCAGTGATAATTTAGAAAACAATTAATTCCATCTTCCATTTTTTTAACCGACTTCAAAAAAGGAGGAGGTTACTCAATTCAACCGTATATATTTTTTTTTAAATGTATGGTCGGGATAACTTTGTCGTTTATGAACCGATTTTGATAATTCTTTTTTTGTTGGAAGGAAAATATCCCAACTAAGGTACCATGCTAAGGAAACCAGGATCTGATGATGGGATCCCAGTGAAATCGAGGGGAACCCTCGAAAATCGTAGTGACGGCTAGTGAATTTATTAATTTATTTATTATTTATTATTTGCCGATGCAATTGAAGTCGGTTTTTTTTCATTTGCTAGTTTATATTTGATTCAAATGTCAAAATGTTACTGACATGACAACAAATGTGCATGTAGCTTAATGGTATCATGAAACTTGGCAGTATATTTTTGCTATTACTGTATACCAATTACTATACAGGCTAGACATTTCAAGGGACTAAATAATTTACAATCACATCTAGGTATTTGATAAAGGTCTTACAGTATGAATACATCTGATATTGATATCATATATATTTATTTAAAATTCACATTCAGTATGTATGTGACACATTCTTAAGAGGATGTTAAATAGATAAAAACTTGAGTAAATAGACATACTAGTGTATAGATATATTTTTAAAACTACACTTCAATAGATATCTTGTTCAGTGACTTGAATGTCAGTATCTCTGCATGAATAGGTATAATCCTGATTGGAAATGTGACTGAAGATATTATAGTCTTAATTTTTCTTCACATGTTATGTTTCACACTATGTGTACCTATCAAATATATTTTAATATTTTATATTAAAAAGTAAATCGAGTGACACTTACCTCACTGAAGGCCATCACTTTGGCCGGGGCTGTATCTCCTACCAACCTTCCTAATTAACTTTACCACGATCTATCAAAACAAATAGTTCAAGCTTTTGTTTCCCAACATTGAAGACAGTCCCGACATCTAACATCCCCACGACACAAATACATCTGAACTCAGTAACTTCACTCACTGCGCAAGAACAAAATTTTATATATCTAAAATGAAAACACCTGACCGAATCACAAATCACAGAAAAAAACCAACATTCCTCAGGTGGGATAGATGCACATTCGATTAAAAAATATTTACAAAATTTTAATGTTATTTTCCACTATAACACTACAGTTATTTTTACTAAAATTGTGAATACTAGCTCATTACGAAATAGAAAATGAATAAAAAATGTCATCAAATGTCTGTTGAAGTAACACGGAACGAACAATCAACCGGAGATGAACTCGCCATCTTGCTTTCATGTCATAAGCAGTTTGGGCAAACTTCAAACTTAACTCGCTGTCAAATATTTACACGTTAGACAACGTGATAAAGTAACTATTGAAGTTTGTTACGGATAAAGCGTACTGTTCATTATTATGTACTAATACTAAATATGCTGTTTTTGTGACAGATTTTTATCAAAAAAACACATATTATTAGATATAGGTACAATAATAATAAAGCAATTTATTATCTTTCACAGATTATTGAATGTATCAACGTCGTCATTTATTGTTTTCCCGTACAATTGGCACTAATAGATATGAAGTAATTAAAATTGTGAAGACAAATCAAAATCCATATTATTTGTTTACGTTAATAAATTATTATACTAATATTAGCGGTTAAATGTGTGCATCTTGGCAAACTATGGCACATCCTGTCGTTAATAGTGTACTATAGTGTGGACACAGTTAGCCTCATGAATGTAAAAACCTGACGTAGTATACCATGCACATGGTTTTGGCCAGAAATGAAAAAATTCCATTAAGATGAACGAAACCAACCCTCTAAATCTAAATTCTTGTCTTTGCGTTTGTGTTTCTACGGCTCAACATTGACTTTCGTTTGTGGACTTCCGATTTCTTTGTGATTTGGACCGTGTTTATCTCCGTATTAACGACTATTTGCAAAGTTTTAAGAACCCCGATTTTGCTTTCGACTGGATTCCTATTCGAACTTTATTTCGACGAGGAAAGTCAAGTCACACTTATCCAATAATTTAATGCGGTAGATACAGATTTCAAATGCGATAGATACAGATTTCACTTTGTCAGAGTAGCAAAAAAAAAAATTGTTTGTCTGTAAAATCGGTATCATCTCCATTTCGCTTGTGCAGCGTTTACGCTAAGAGGAGGCGAGATAAACGTAGTATTTTTAGAATACTAATATCGAGTAGTCGAGTACTTAGTACTTTGTCACTGATATTCTAAAATATCAGTCACTGTAACAACTAGTATTTCCATGTACCTAGTAAGACAGAACTCTACGCACTGTAAGAAGTTATATATTTACTATGTTCGACGACGAAAATCTTCAAAATTTGCGTTACGTAATACTTGAACGCCCCCTTATAGTATGATGTGCTAAATGTAATAAATATATGCTAATGTTTCATTTAGTTTAATTCCTCATTACATCCATTTTATTTTCAAGTAGTGGTAGTACCTATTACTTAATCTGTGGAAGTACACTAATTCTATGGCCTTTCATAGCGCCATCAGCAATGCATCATATTAAATTTACCGATATCGACATTTAACAACATACAACACAGCACTATAGCAGTCTATGGTTATCTCGATGGTTACACATGGGTTACACCATGGAGAATCATGGGTTACACCATGGAGAATAGGGTTACACATTCCGCCATATTTGTTTACCTTTTAATCTTTTATTTTTGGATAGAGTATAAATTCAATATTTCCTAAATGCAGATATTATGTAGTCAATAAACCACTACTTTGACCCTTGCCAATAATCACATATTTTGAATTACCAATTACGCGCTATCATGATTAAAAATTAAGTAGTTAACTGTTGTTAACTGCTCTGGTGTACAAGGGCGGATCCAGGGGGGGTGGGTCATGGGGGTCATTACCTCCCCCTGGGCTGGATCCAGGACCTAGGTGGACCACTAATTAAAATTGTTAAACAAGATTTTTGTCACAATATAGATAATTTTAAGTACAGTACTTACATAAATTAATAAAATACCTACTTTTTACCTGTATCTATCATTATCAAAGTTAAATTATAGCTCCTTGTGACTTGACCACGACTGTGACACTTTTTTCTTTCTAGTGACACACAAAAACTTATGGCGCAATTACACTACACTACATCTAGTGCACTACAAATAGGGCGTTCTGTTTACACTGCACTACATTTGAATCCTAACTCAGTCTGCGACGAAACGCCGACAATAGCACCCGTGCTTTCGAAGCTGCAAAAAATCGGCATTCCATCGGCATGACAACACTTAAGTGTTCCCACAATTGGGGCCTTAAAATTTGGGTATATCGATTGAAAAGCAACAAAAGCTTAAAAAACGTAATATATTCAAACAGCCATATATAACTATCTTACATTATCATTATGTACTTACTATATGAATAAAATTACTAGCTGATCCCGCAAACGTTGTTTTGTCATATATGTTAATACCCCTCCCCCCTATAACTTATGGGTATGAAAAACAGATGTTGGCCCATTCTCAGACCTACCCGATATGAACACAAAATTTCATATAAATCGGTCCAGCCGTTTCGGAGGAGTATTGTATCAAACATTGTGACACGAGAATTTTATATATAAGATATCAGAAAGATATTATATCTTTTAGTGTTATTCATCATAACGAAGTATAATATACCTACTTGATACCTACGTGTTGATGACCGTTATGAAAATCAATGCAAAGCCTCAATTTAATACAATAATTGCACAATCAACATACTCGTATATAGCAATAATTTCGAACAGTACTTTGTACCTGTCGTGGCGTAACGATTTATTTTTATACTCAGAATGATTTTTATCCCACAGGTAGGACATGTCTTTGTACATATTATCTATAATATTTAATAATCTTTCCTTCGAAAATGAAAAAAAATGAAAACATCTATTTCGCCATAAGGTGATACGATACACACACTTAACGAAAATCAAAAAGAAAAAATAAATGTCATTTACAAAAAAAAAAAAAAAAACAATAATAAAATATTCTTCATCGAAGTCATTTATTGCGAGATACGAATACATCGGCTGCCACAGCAAGACTGAGGCGTTCTACGTCCCTACCTGTGTTTACACTGCACTACATCTAGTGCACTATGTCATGTAGGACGGTCGGGCTCTTCCTATCACCCTACGTTAGGGTCCTACATCCCTACATGCATTTACACTGCACTACATCTAGTGTCCTATATGACGTAGTGCACTAGATGTAGTGTAGTGTAATTGCGCCATTACTTGTTTCTTTTTGAGAAACGTAAATTTTGGAATAGGTAGGTACAGTTCCTACAGCTATGACACAAAACATATAAATAAATATAAAATATGAAAACATAGAAACATATAATATGAGTATTCAAATTAATGGAAAAATATACGTACAAATAATATTTGACAAGTCTTTACCCTTTAGTTTGCTCATGATCTAGTCAAAATAATATTATTGTAATAAAAATAGATGTTAATCATTAAGTGCTTAAATTTTTATTTGCATGCTCATTAGGAATTTTTATTTTTCATTCTTTTTTTGTAATAATAGATAAATTGCACTTTTTCACATTTGAGATTTCAAATACGATTGTATCGTAAGCAGGCCGTATTTTGGTGTAGTACTTAAGAATATTCTCCTTTCACGTTCACGCCTCCCCAAGTTCGCGCCAGACATCCCGGTTTTCCGCAATCCTTATCCAGACTACACCGGCAATCTTACGTAGATCGTCGGTCCAACGGGCCGGAGGACGTCCCACACTGCGTTTACCAAGACGCGGTCTCCACTAAAGGACACGTCTGCTACAACGACCATGTTTCTTGCGACACAAGTGACCAGCCCACTGCCACTTCAACTTGCAAATTCTGTAGGCTATGTTGGTTACTTTCGTTATCTCGCGGATAGCCTCATTTCTAATTCTATCTTTGAGAGAAACTCCAAGCATAGCCCGTTTCATTGCACATTGAGCGACTTTAAACTTGTGGGCCAGTCCCTTCGTCAGCATCCACGTCTCGGCGCCATATGTTAACACAGCAGGACGCATTGCTCGAAGACTTTTGTCTTTAAGCATTGCGGAATCTTCGAAGTGCGAAGTGAAGACTCGACGAAGGGTCCTTTAATTATTAAAAATTATTTTTATATGGTTCAGTATTTTTTTAACAACTCCCTAGATTCATATATACAAGCAGTATTTACCTGTTATTAAACAGTAGACACAACAAATTAAGTTGCCTAAATTAAATACTTCGTGAAATAATATTAATAACATTGTGCGACAAATTGACAAAGTCATGGTTGTCTATCGTTTGTACAACAAAACAAATTTATAGTAGAACAATTTTGCGAACATCGTTTTAGATTCAAAATCATTGTGATACCTTGACATAATTTTAAATTAACGTACTTATAACAGCGGGTAAGGATAATAAATAATTTGAGTTGATGATTTCCGTATATTTTGTGGGCTTTTTGAAGGGCAGATTGTATTTATGACGTCACTGATACTGTGCCAGGCGCGGATGTGCGCCGTGGATACCTTGATGATATTGAGGGATTCTCTAAGTAGGTTATATTAAACTAGGTTATTGCACTACCTGCCATTGTAATCTGATGTAGTTACCAGTTCATCACTGAATCTTGAATGGCTTACACGTTTCAATGGATAAAATTTAAAAAGATGTTAGTGTCAAGCGTTTTTAATTACAGAATATCTATATACCTTGAGCATTTCTCATGGCTATAACAATGGAGTTGGAAGAGAGTGCATCAGACTCCAAACTTCATAAAGAAAGCATAGCAATAAAAGAATTGCGGCCATCTAGTGCGGTCTCTATTTCTAAATCTGAACATGGACCAGGTTTGTCAGACATTCTCGTTTAAAATAATAATACTTAAATGGAATAAATATTATGGTAACCGAATTTTTTATTCATATTTATTTAGGTCGTTTATCAATTTGATAATTGGAGCGTGTAAATCTATACTAATATTATAAAGCTGAAGAGTTTGTTTGTTTGTTCGTTTGAACGCGCTAATCTACGAACTACTGGTCCGATTTGAAAAATTATTCAGTGTTAGATAGCCCATTTATCGAGGAAGGCTATAGGCTATATATCATCAGACTATCGTCACACTAAGATCAATAGGAGCGGAGCACCAATAAATAATATTTTAAAATTGGGCGGTTTTTTTCAAGTAACTATTCCTCGCGGACGAAGTCGCGGGCAGAAGCTAGTGTATTAACACATTTTCCTCTAGTTTGTATATATGTAGATATGTATTATACGAGTATAATATCATAAATAAAAAATAATAAACTTAAATATATTTGTCTTTTAATTCTTAGCAGAGACATCAAGCTCATTAGACCAGTTGAAACAATACAAAAGTTGGGTGAGCAATGAAAGATGGAATGAACTTAAAAAGATTGCAGATACCGCGATGAGGGAACGTAAAGTATTTATGATAAAAGGAGGAGGATTCCCCGCGGTGCGCCGCGCGCTCCTTGAACGAGGATGGGTTGAAAAATATGAATCACATAAGGTACAATTTAAAATGACGTTCCTCGTGTTATTGGAGTTATAATCGACAAGATATGTTAGATAAGATAGCTTTTCCATATTATGAGTAATTTCTTTAAATATTTTAAGATAACATTTTGTATTTTATGACATTGAAATATAAAGTTTAGAATTTCAGGACAATAACTTTTTAAGTAAAACTTCTTTACGCGCGTTTGATTTGGGGAGTAAGCTGGCGAATGCGTGACGAGAACGCTACGAAAAGTGTGATCGGGCGAGGCGAACGGGAGTTGATAGGGAGATATAAGTTAGATGGAGCTAAAGAAGCTTCACTTCTCTTATGTGGTCTAAAGCATACTCGTTTTATTTCTAACTAGCTTGTGCGCGCGACTTCGTCCCTGTGGAATAGGACCACCCGATTTTGAAACATTCTTCATTAGTGCTACGCTCCTATTGGTCTTAGCGTGATGATATATAGCCTATAGCCTTCCTCGATAAATGGACTATCTAACACTGAAAGAATTTTTCAAATCGGTCCAGTAGATCCTGAGATTAGCGCGTTCAAACAAACAAACAATCAAACAAACAAACTCTTCAGCTTTATTATATTAGTATAGATATTAAGCTGTTAATTTTAAAAAGCTTGAACATTCAAGGTTCGCCATCCACCATCCAACGTAGACCCTAAGAAAGTTTCAGGGAAGGAGCTATCAAAAGTAGAAAGAATGATTCTTTACAAATTTATGGAGCATCATTCTGTTGATTTTCTGTGGACGTCCAAAAGAGATAAATACGATTGGCTACTGAGCAACAAAGATGTTATGATAAGCAGGTACAATAACAATAATATATTAATTGTTCTACTCAAGTAAAACTGCATAATAATAGTTTTATTTCGTTTTTTAGATTTTGCAGGTCTATTTTCACTACCAAAGAAGGGTTAACCAGTTCTTTGACTCAAATGCACTGGTATACTGAACCAGGTGTGGCGTTAACTAAATTCCCTCGTTGCTATAATATTCACAACTCCGATAGTCTAGAAGAGTTTATTGATGACTTCAGAATAACAGCTTGCATAAGCATTCTAAAATGGCTTTCTAACACGCTACAAGGAAGTAGTGAACAGGAATTAGTAAAAAACCACGGAAAAGTTCCGTTTACAGCGATTGAATTCGCTATATCTCGATTAAACGAATATATTTCGTTCTTTTCTCACAAAGACATTGATGACACAGACGATCAAATACAACATATTTGGGAACATGAATGGGATCAGTTTCTTACGCATCATTATCTCTTGGTACATGAAAATGCCAAGTTTTTGGAAGACAAAAATACAAGTATAGTGTAAGCTGTGTAGTGTGTAACGTCTACAAATTTAAATAATACACATTTTCTTCGACTTCATAGCTTTAGTCACTCAAATACGTTAAATAATTATCATTGTAATTATACTACGAATATATATAATAAATCACTTCACTTTAACCTTTTGCAGTCCACTGCTGGACCTAGGCCTCCACAAGCTCGCGACAAAAATGGCGTGAACTTGTGGATAATAATCTCTATACCTATCTATAAAAATGAATCGCTGAATGTGTTGCTAAGCGCAAATCTTGAGATCGGCTGAACCGATTTGGCTAATTATTTTTTATAATGTTCCTTGAAGTACGAGGATGGTTATTACGGAGAGAAAAATTTTAAAAATTCCCTGAAAAAGTCTAAAAAGAACAATTTTCTATATTCCCATACAAAAGATTCGTAATAATACTTAAAAGTCCATTTGAACTTTAATACCATACCATAAGGTTTAAGTGTTAGTGGAGGAGTTCCGGGGAGGATAAGTATTAAAAAAAAAAATTAAAGAATCGACTGTTAGGAGGTACGAAGTTCGCCGGGTCAGCTAGTAAATAATAAGTGTAAATACCTAAAACGATATCATACCTTTACCTATTTGTTATTGAGACATTAGTCATTAATTAGGAAACTGTTGAAGTTTTGTTACACTTTCGTATTCTAGATCCTCTTTTTACAGTCAATTAGAACGAAAGGCAAGTAAAGTCGTGGCTACAATGACAAAGTTTTGGCCTCAGATTGATATCGATGGAGTTTTCAATATTTGGATCGTGAAACCGGGAAATAAGTGCCGAGGTAAAGGCATCCAGCTGATGAATAATATCAAAGACATTATAGGTCTCATTAATATTCCTGCGCAGAAAACAAGATTCGTCGTGCAAAAATATATCGGTAAACTTTTTAAATTTTACTGAAAAGTTAAGGCCAGTTTAGTTTTGAAAGATTACATGCAAAGTAATTTTAACATTATTGATAATTTTTAACATGATTCAATTACGCCTTTTTCTTCCAGAAAACCCATTAATCATTTACGACACTAAATTCGATATACGACAATGGTTTCTAATCACAAATTGTCAACCGCTAACAATCTGGTTGTACAAGTAAGAATTTAAATTGACTTTTCTAATCGAAATCAAATAAGTAATTTTTATATATATTTTATCTCTTATTATTACAGAGATAGTTACTTGCGATTCAGTTCCCAAATATTCAGTTTGTCAAACTATCATGAATCTGTACATCTTACAAACAACGCAATTCAAACTAAATACAAGAATAATGGTGAAAGAGACAAAGCACTGCCTGATGAAAATATGTGGGACTGTCACAGTTTTAAAGCTTACCTTAGGTAAATAGATATGAAATACATTAACTATAAATGCATAACATCATTGTCTAGCAAACGAAAAAAACCGACTTCAATTACATCGATAAGTAATACAACGTAGGTAAGTAAACGAAAAAAATGAACAAACGCACTTGTCGTCACTACGATTTTCGAGGGTTCCCCTCGATTTATCTGGGATTCCATCATCAGATCCTGGTTTCCTTATTATGGTACCAAACTAGGGATATCTCCTTTTCAACATAAAAGAATTATCAAAATCGGTTCATAAACGACGAAGTTATGCCCGAACATACTATATATATATACACACATATATATATATATAAGGTCGAATTGAGTAACCTCCTCCTTTTTTGAAGTCGGTTAAAAATAAACTAATAAGATATAAAACGTTTGAAGACAGATAGGGAAATATGAAATGTGGGACACAAAGATATATCCAGGGATGAAGCAGTGCCTTATTGGAGCAATGTTAGCATGTCAAGAAACAATGGACAAAAGACAGAATAGCTTTGAATTATACGGAGCGGATTTCATGTTAACCGAAGATTTTACCCCTTGGCTAATTGAGATCAACTCTAGTCCAGATTTAGCACCGACAACCTCTGTCACAGCAAGATTGTGCCCTCAATGCCTAGAAGACGTTATAAAAGGTAAAACATATTTGAGTTTCAATGATTTTGTTCCACATTTAGTTTCTTTAATACTTAACTACTAATAGCCTTAATACTTTTTGTTTACAGTTGTACTTGATCGACGTAGTAATCCAGATGCTGATACAGGAACATTTGAACTGGCCTACAAACAAGTTGTTCCAAAAGCACCAGCTTATCTTGGATTATCATTATGTATAAATGGAAAGCGCATTATTAAAAAATCAAAAGAACGAAAACATGAACATAGAAGTGTCACTCCCTTAGTGCCCCGTATTCCTTCCAGTGACGTTTTATCGCATGCTGATCAACCAATTCCGTCAGAGTACTGTGGACCCATAATAACAGATTTTCTAACCTGGTTGAACCCATATGACGCCATACCTATGAATAAAGATGGTCTGGTGCTAGGACCGAAGGACTCACTTACGGTACGCCAAGCTGTTACTGTTGTAAAATCGAGTCAAAGCCTAAAGAACTGTAAAAGGCGTAAAACTTCTGCACTATCTTTTAGGACACATCGAGGAAGACGAGAAAAAAACGGAGAATCTAAACTTAGAGTTATTCCTCATTCCTGCTGTCGCCCAGAGGATATTCCATCGAATACTCACCCTAGTAAATATCGGACCGAATCAGCAAGAAAAGCAGACAGACCGAAAATCGACAGATCGGTGGGTAATAAACGATGTTATATAGATCCAATTGAATGGGAAAGAGAGACAGCCAGTATTTTACGATCCACAATATCCGTGCAAAACAAACTATCAGCACGAACTGAAACCGTTGTTCCTATCGTACGACAAACGAAATCGGGAATTATTAATTCGACTCATAAGCCTCTGCTGGAATCTTTAAGCTTCCGTAGCTGTGTTGAAAACACAAATACTATTAAGAAGTTAAGTGCTATCGGAAGAAATATTTGTAAACCTCGCAATGAAATCAGAACTAAAAAAGCCATAACGTTTTCTAAAAGTTGTACTTCAATTTATACACCTTATCGGGTTACTGTCACGCCTCTGAATGACAATTATACCCCGTCCGGCGAGTAATGATCTTTTTGACAGCCCACGCCTATAAATTACAGTTGTTTTTTTTTCGGAATAACGTACAAAAATTCTACTGTAATGTCATACTTTATTGACGATTTGATTGATTGAGTGAAGTACCCTGTGCATAATAAACAACCACAGACTATGAAACAGTTCTTGAAATAATAAATCGATAATAAATCGATCATATGATAAAAATAATTTTACGTCATGTGATTATTGTTTCTATAAATTTAATAAAAAAAAGGAAATAAAAATAGTATCTATAACCCCAAGATTGATTACTTGCAAGGAATTAAGTCGAAATCTTGAAATTTAATTGCAAACCAAGAATAAAGAGCAATAACTCTGTTAATTCATTTATTTATTATTTATATAATATTTCATTTATAATTTAAAAAACCAATAAACGCATAAATAAATAATATTTTTAAACTAAATGTATTTAATTAAATCGATTGAAAGTTCTTCTTAAATAAAATCGATTATTATTTCGAATCGAATAAATAACGTGTGAGGCAGTCACTAATGTCAAAATTTCTTGAAGTGTCAAAAAGATCATTAGTCGCCGGACGGGGTATAGAGTATAAATATACATCATTTTATTCTCTAAAAATTATTCAGGGTATAATTTACCCAAAAATTATCAAATTTAACTTGTTGATATTTCGTTTCATGTTGAATATTTCAAATTTTATGGCTCTAATTAAATAGTTATTATTTGTTGCGTTAATTTTTTTTTTTTTTCTTTTCAGATATGTCCTGTTCCGTTCCATTATTTCCTACTTTCCTATATTCAATAAATTGTCGTCTTCATGATTGTCAATTAAAAATATAAAATGCCATTTTAATCATGTTGACATAATTATATTTCAAAATTTGTTATGAAAATGAAAATAGTACAAAAATATTAAAAATAATACGAATCATAATATAAAAATCGTGTATTTAATTTTTTTAAAAGGTTTACTTATTCAAATCTTCTTTAATTTATAGGTATAACATTGTACGTATAGCTTCAAAAGTAAATGGTATTTTTGCTTAAAATTTAACGTTGGCTATTTACTTTATTTTATAATTAAATTCTTTACTTAATCATTCTTTAATTAATCAGTCACTTTAATGATGCATGATCTGGCCTAGCTAAATTGATAGTTGACGCACATGACCATGCCAATACGAAAGAAGATTCAGAGAAAAAAGGTAAATACAT
The DNA here is from genome assembly GCA_905220545.2 of Melitaea athalia. NCBI lineage: Eukaryota > Metazoa > Arthropoda > Insecta > Lepidoptera > Nymphalidae > Melitaea > Melitaea athalia. Next base: position 6,367,240 of record HG992179.1, read on the forward strand.
TTTATTGTCAAGAACTGACGCAAAAAATCAGTACAAACTCTTACAACTAATAATGCAATTATTTTTGGCTTCAGTCATTGTGTCTTGATAGTTTTATTAAGCATAGGTACTTCTCCAAATAAAACGTTATATTTGTTAATAAGGCAGTTAAGGTTAATATTCTTTAAAAAACTAAATATTTTCATTAACAAAATCACTTGAAAATATAACACTGACATTGCACGAAATAATTCCGAATGGAAAAATATAAAATTGTAGCTTCATTTTAATAGCGTACTACTTATTTGTACCCTTTTCAGAAACCAAGCTATGACAAGATAGGGGTAAAAAGACTCTTTTCTCCATTTAATAAATTTGCATACAAAATAGTGTCACAAGACAATAGAAAGTTAAATGTAATTGCAAATCAGAGTATTAACTTACAAAAGGGCTTATCATATAAAGAAAAAAGCTACATTATATGTAGTTGTCAAAATAAATCTACCAGATACAGAAATTTGAAAAGTCTAGCAGCGAATGCTATAAAGGAAAAAAAAATATTTTCTGTTTACGGCAGTTGTAATGCCGTACGAAAAGCTCTATTGGATAGAAGTTGGGTGGAAAAAATCCCACCAAATCGGATGAATTTATCGAAAATACGAAATGGGACTTTCTCAAGTAAATCTCAAATACAAAGTGAGCTTGAAGGGTTACTTTTATCAAATTTAGTAGAAAAGTATAATCCAAATTTCATATGGCGCACCAGAGACGAAAGACGGAATACTCCATTGAGTATCATCAGAGATTGCAATACCATCGTTAACAAATTGGAGACAGACGCACTATGGACTTCGAAACAGGGTTTATGTTCGTCAATGAAAAGAAATTATTGGTTTCATATAGAAGACGTAGCTGAGGTTAATGGCCCACGTACGTACAACACTTGCGACTTAGGTGAAATAGAAGGATTTGTCAAGGATTATAAAATAACATCTTGTACAAGCTTGTTAAAATGGATACTGTCTATGGTCGCTAATGATCGGCCTGTATTTCTCCCTGAGGGTAAAATACCTATGAATGTAATAGTTTTTGCTTTAAATCGATGCAAGGAGTATTTATTTCGGAAGCAAAACAAAGACATTGATTGTTCTTTACCAACTGTAAGCGCCGACCAGTGGCACTCATATTTGAAAAAATACTATAGCATTATAGCAAAAGAAGAAGTTTTTCAGGCTGCTAAAGAAAATAAGTTAACTTTATATTTAAGTTATGCCAAGTATTTGCTTAAGGAAATATATAGGTACCGTCCACAATTAAGCTGCGAAGGTTGCCATAACATTTGGATAATAAAACCAGCGTACTGTTCTAGAGGAAGGGGAATCAGAATGGCGTCAAAATTAGGTGTAATAATGAACTTAATAGAGAAGGCAAATACGAAATATGTAATTCAAAAATATATTGGTAAATCGTATTTTTAGTACACATTTTTACGTTTCATTCGACTGACGACCGCTCTGTAGTAACGGTGCGTATGCCGTGTCGGCAGCGCCTAAACACCGACGGTCGCGGGTTCGAGACCCGCTCGGAGTTTAGGTTTGTGTTTCTATAAATATTTATATCCGGTCTAGTTATTACTCCTTTTGGGTCTCCCCACCGTACCTCGGAGAGAACGTTAAGCTGTCGGTCCCGGTTATCATGTACACCTAATAGCGATCGTTACTCATAGTAGGGAATATTATACGCCAACCCACAGTTGAGCAGCGTGGTGGATTAAGCTCTGATCCTTCTCCTACATGGGAAAGAGATCTATGCCCAGTAGTGGGATATTACAGGCTGAAGAGTACGTTTAATTTATAAAATTACATATTATATATTTATAATATTTTAGATTTTACTTTCCAGAGGAACCATTACTTATACACGAAACAAAATTCGATATAAGGCAGTACTACCTAGTCACAAGTACATATCCTTTAATTATTTGGATGTATACCGATTGTTACTTAAAGTTTAGTTCCCAAAAATACAGCTTGAAAAATTATCATGAATCCATCCATTTGACTAACAATGCTGTTCAAAGAAAGTATAAAAATTGTAAACAGAGAAATAAAAAATTACCAATTAGTAATATGTGGGATCTAGAAACATATAAATGCTACTTGGCCGAAATTGATAAAGAGGATGTTTGGAAAAATATTATATATCCGGGTATGAAAAAGTCAATTATCGGTATAATGTTAAGCTGCCAAGACTCACTAACAGTTAGCAGAAACCGGTTCGAACTTTATGGCTGCGACTTTATACTAGACAAAGGATACAACCCCTGGCTTATAGAAATTAATTCATGTCCTGATTTGCACAACACGACTCCTGTTACATCCAAAATATGTCCCGCAGTAGTGTCCGATATAATAAAAGGTAAATACACCGGTCGTTAATCTCATCAAGTATCTAAATTCATTAAAGAAATACCTATATATACTAAACTAGCTTCTGCGCGCGACTTCGTCGGCGTGGACTCCGCTCCTATTGGTCTTAGCGTGATGATATATAGCCTATAGCCTTGCTCAATAAATGGGCTATCTAACACTGAAAGAATTTTTCAAATCGGACCAGTAGATCCTGAGATTAGCGCGTCCAAACAAACAAACAAACAAACTCTTCAGCTTTATTATATTAGTAGAGATAAACGTAGCTTACAATAGTTTTTGGTGTTTAATTCAAACATAAAAAATAGGATTAGGACGATTACTAATGAAGTACCTATGGATTGACTGAATCGCAGTTACTTTACTAATTAGAGTTACCTACTAGAATAATGTAACTAGAAGTGAATTTGTTTCAGTTGTAATTGATTATGCGAAAGATCCTAAGGCTTCTACTGGGAATTTCGAATGTATTTATCGTCAGCCTCTAACATTACCATGCTATAGAAATGCCGCAGAGTTAGTGGTACACGGGTATTCTCTCCCAAACGAGTACTTTTCTAAAGGAAATAATAGTAATGAAAAGTTTAAAGAATCTTGTATTGATCCTAGTTTAGCTCACGAAAGGGATATTAAAGAGGTATTTAAAAAAATTAAACAATTTTGTAATGATGAAAATGCTAAAGATCTACCAAAAGACAACAGCTTATTAAAAGAAAGAGATGCTTTTAAATCTACGCCGACACATGTTATGGCTGAAACAGTGGATGTGATTACTAAGGAATTGTGTGAATTAAGTGATAGGAGTACTTCTGAAAACTGTTCCAATGATAATTGTAATTTTCTTCAAAGAGTTTCACATTTCCCACAAACTTTGAATAAATATTTAAACCCAACTCAGAATACTTTTCATATTGCGGACGTCAAACATTCATCAAAGATATCTTACAATAGTCCTCTAACATCTTCTCAAACTTTTAGTAATCGTTTTCATTTTAGTAGACTAGATGATGGACCGAAGGGCAAAGGTAGTATTGTAGAATTAGATCCAAGTGAAAAAAATGTTAAATCAGACTTGTTCTTCTAAAATTGAAGAATGGCTACATAAAAACAATTGCGTTGGTTCCTACGAAGAAGTATTGGATACTACAAAGAAAATTGTACGTTTAATAAATAGGAAAGAAAAATAATATAAGCCTTGTTAAATAATTGAAGAGGTGACCTTTAATCTGCTGCCAGACAGTCAACAAGTTCATACAGTAAAATTACTAACGTCATAGTAAACTCTCTCAGGTTGTAAACAATATAGGTAACGAACGTACGAGTTATGTAGTTTTATTAAAAGCTCGAAAGGCGCTCACGAAATTGATTGACGTAACACGTAAAATTTATTTATTTATTAATATTCTACCGCAAAATATAAATAAAGAACTTTTTTTTTATTAAAATACACACAGACATCAGTCCATATTTTTGTTTTACAATTCATGTATTTTTGACTTTTGTATATTTAGAATTAATGGCTTTCACCGTCGTATTTATGACTTAAATATAGCATACCATTTATTCAAGTTCAACTTATCTTATTGTCAAACTGATTATAAATTTTACTATCTTAAAAAGTCTTTTGCTATTTGTAATCTATATTATCCTTTTGAAATTATATTATTTCGTATTAGTAAAAAATTGTTCTATATTTAATTATTCTCTATCGTATAAATAAATAGGCCAGAATGATTAATCTTATTCATAGTATTATTACATAAAAGTATTCGAGCCTCTGAAATCAGACTTCATTCTCAATGATGTCTAGATTATTTGTGAAGTAAAATAATAATTTATTATATTTTATTATCATAGATTACATTGCATTATAATCTTTATTACAAGCTTTTATTTAACTTGCAATGTAAGTATGTATGTATTAAGTACGGGTGAAATCTTGCAACTCAATTTTGAAGCAGATAATTTCATAATTATCTTCAACCAATTGAGCTGAAATTTTGTATACAAGTTTAATTTGGATGACAATGCATATTGCATGGTTAAGTTTGTAACGTCATTCTAAATCCAACATGGCGACATAAATATCTAAGATTGCGGACTATACACCGCCCCTACCCCAGCCTATAAAAGTATATTTTTTGTAATAATAAAAATACTGACCGATGTATTTTAATTAGCTCTATCCAAAAACATCGCCAGCTTAAACTGCTCCACCTTATATTTCTAATGAAAAATCAATAAAGATTTGGGAAAAAAAATTTTTATCTTAATTTTGATACAGCCATATCTTTTTAAATAAACAATATTTCAAACTGCTCCAAACTGCTCTACATCCATATAATACTGCTCCATAGTAATTTTTATCGGCTCCGCTATAGTATACTTATTTTTTTATTAATCACATAATATAAATAAAGGTATCAACAATATTACAATATTTTACTGTTCTAATTTTCACAAACGCTTATTTCACTTAAATTCAGTCTTAATGTTAATACTAAAACACAATTTTCAACTATTGAAATTTCAAGTTTTCAAGACAGAACTTTGTTATTGCCCGTATGACGTATTCACTGATTCATTGCATTTAAAAATTCGTTATTATTCTGTACGCGTTAAATCAATGCGTTAAATTTAAAAACTTGAAACATATCAAATTACTGTAAAAATCAAGAAATATGTTACGTTTATATTTATCATATTTATCGTTTATTATTTTGTCAGTTCTATATCGAACGTCATAAGATTATTAGATTACATTAAATAAGTTTTCTATTGTCTCAAGCGCTAAGATTAGATTAGAAATAATTTTATCTGGTGGTTAAGTATTTTTAAATTTTCCAATTTTCCGCGCAATTTTCTTAATTTCTTCTGACAATAACAAAAACAAAAAAATAATAATTAGCCAAATTGGTCCAGCCGCTCAGGCGTGATGGCGTGACCATGACCAAGGAAAATAGGGATTCATTTATTTAAATAGATATCACTTTATTTATACATTGATGAGGTTGCTAAGTCTATGATTTTTTTTAAACATTTAATTTAGCGCATTCTAGTGGTACAATAGGGTACTTTCCGTAGTGAAAAATAAATTATAAATTTTGATAAAAATTAAAATTTATAGAGAAATACACCTAAATATTCTGATTTAGAATCATAAAAGCACATTATTGATTTATTATATTGAAATTAAAAGTCGTATATTTTAATCTGTATATCACGTGACCTAAAACACGAGCCGCCATGGTGTGACGTCATACGGGCAATAACAAAGTTCTGTCTTGAAAACTTGAAATTTCAATAGTTGAAAATTGTGTTTTAGTATTAACATTAAGACTGAATTTAAGTGAAATAAGCGTTTGTGAAAAGTAGAACAGTAAAATATTGTAATATTGTTGATACCTTTATTTATATTATGTGATTAATAAAAAAATAAGTATACTATAGCGGAGCCGATAAAAATTACTATGGAGCAGTATTATATGGATGTAGAGCAGTTTGGAGCAGTTTAGAGCAGTTTGATATATTGTTTATTTAAAAAGATATGGCTGTATCAAAATTAAGATAAAAAAATTTTTTCCCAAATCTTTATTGATTTTTCATTAGAAATATAAGGTGGAGCAGTTTAAGCTGGTGATGTTTTTGGATAGAGCTAATTAAAATACATCGGTCAGTATTTTTATTATTACAAAAAATATACTTTTATAGGCTGGGGTAGGGGCGGTGGACTATACTTCGTCATAGATACCTATAATAAAAAGAGGATAGGCCATATAGTCACGTGATCTGAAGCCAAATGCTGCTTCTCCAATATGGCGTCAACTCCGCCCACAGCGAATAGTGTTGTAGTTGTACCCATTTGGTCGATAGTATCCGTATCGATGTAAGGCTATTCTAGTATAATTTACAGATATTTTTCACATTAAACACCCTCGACAAGTGTTAGCTTTACATCTATACAAATAAAAATGAAGTGTCTTTTTGTATGTAATTTAAGAAACTATCATGTTCATGGCACTATTAAAAATTTTGTCATTTTCAAAATGTTCCATTAAAAATTTATAAAATATACAGTCTGTCGTAAATAGTGGATAATCAGTTAACTGGGGATAGCCCTAATGTCGAACTTCAAGAAAATGTACTTTTCATGTCAAGGTTGCCAACACTGTGAAAATTGTGATTATTTCCGTTTAAAAAAAAAATCTACCGCGGTTAGTATTTTCGTCGTAATTTTTACAAATAAGGGTAAGTGTACTTTTTTTTTACTCGGGAATACTTTATCTGATGAAATTACTATTTCAGGCATCATTAATTCTAAACTTATGAAAATTAACGTTAGAAGTTATTTTTATTCGTTACTTTTTGTCAAGTTTTAACCATTAATTGTAATAAAAATATACTGCACTATAATTGCCCATTATTTAAAGTTTGTGTACTTTTTAAAAACGTACCTATAACAATTAGTGCTTGACAAGCAAAATTACTTTATAGGAGCGAAAGAACTTATCACGGTTGGTAAGTTTGTTTTGTGTCACTTAAATATTAGGATAAAGAAAAAAAACAAAGGTTTTTATAGTAAAAATGCATTTATTACATAAAATGTTTACGTTGCAAATGTTACATAAAATGTTTTAAATGTCCTCCATTGGCAGCAATGCAGGCTCGGCATCGCCTTATAAATGATCTTTTGATACGGCGTGCATAGCCTAATACTTCAATTTCACGAGCGGCTAATCGCACACGTGTGCGCAATTCTTCGATTGTCGACACTGCTTTATTATAAAATTTTTCTTTAATGCATCTTCAATAAAAAAGTCCAAGGGGTTCAAGTCAGGCGATCATGGTGAAGTAAACTAAAAAACAGAAAATTTATATTAATATTTAAAAACACACTCTTCCTCTCTCTTATTCTAAAAGGAGGCAGGTGTTCCAGTAGGAATCACCAAGTCTACAAATTATTATAAGCCACACAATTAGATAAGTAAGAGATAAGTTTCTATAATTTTTGAAGGGCTTCATTCCTCGGAAATCTAAACAATGCACTGCATATATCATTGATAAAAAAATTTCAAGTTATAGTTGAGACTATAAGGAACATCTATAAGAATATTACTTTTATATCGTTGTATTGTCGTAACTAAAGTTAATCAGAAAAATATTATAGAGTATGTATCGATAAATCGAAACTTGCACTACGTTTGTATGTAAACATTCCAAACATAATTGTTTTATTATTTAAGTGTTAGTAATAGAAATGATTATGTATAAAAGCGAAAAACATAATCTTTAATCCCTATTATGGAGCTAAAACTTAACTTACACTAAAAATATACACGGATATAAGAAAAAACTACAACTAACCTTAAAAAATGATAATCCTCCGTCATTCTCTCTAGATTTTCAATTGAATCCTCTGATGCAACACTTTATCATGTTAATTTTGCTCAAATATCCTTTATATTGATGTGATCTCCTTGTTAAGCATGGAGGTTACATTATCTTCTTTATAATATTAAATAATATCATGACATTGTCATCAGTGTTATTCTATCAAATTATCAATACCTAATTATTTACTATGTATTATTTTATTGTTGAATAAAGCCAATATTCTATTTGGTTTTGTCTTTATCTGTATCAATTTATTCAACAATAATTTTGTGTTTCGCTGATACTAACTATGCCTGACGAAAAGGAAAAGTCTTCCTCAATATCTCGGTATCTGCGTCCCGAACGGTTTGACGTGGAACCCGCAATGGCCGGCTCAGATCTGAAATGGATTCATGGGAAGTACTCATTTGAAAATTTTATCACAAAGGAAGCTGCTTCGGCTGACGATGCACTTAAGTATAAACTCCTTGTAAACCATATCTCGCCATCAGTATTCAACTTCATTCAAGTTTGCACCACGTACGTCGATGCCATGACCACTCTCAGTACCATCTACGAGAAACGAAAAAATATTACCTTAGCTCGGCATCGCCTCGCTACTAGAAAGCAACAGCCTGGCGAAACGTTAGCGGAGTATTGGAGATCTCTAGCCATACTTGCTCGTGAATGTCACTTTAAAGCTGTTACTGCTAATAAACACCAAAACGAAACCATACGTGGTACGTTCATTGCCGGAATATTGTCACAGAAAATAAGAGAAAGGTTACTAGAAAAATCTACTATGTCTCTGGAAGAAACATTGAATCTGGCTACATCTTTAGAAACTGCTGAAAATACTTCACGACTACTTACAGTATCATCTCCATCAACGTCTGCTGTTCCTGTTAACGCAATCTCTGAAACTCAACCAGTGCAACCACAGCTCAACTTGGCAGCATCAAAAACTCAAAATTTTCAACACATTCACCTTACGCAAAGTGACCGCCGATGCTTTTTCTGCGGTGGCAATATTCATCAAAGGATCAAGTGCCCCGCTAATAATGCCCAATGTCAACTTTGCTCCAAAAAAGGACATTTTGCAACCGTTTGCCGTAGTTCAAGACCAGGTCAACGTACCGTAAATGTTATTACCATGGACGATGACGACGCTACTCAACCTCAAGTTACTGATTCACATTTGTCAATGATATCCGCTGCTGCTCCACCAAGCCTACGTAAAGCTACTATTCCTATTACCTTGAACAACTATCAAGTGGACGCGCTACTCGACACCGGAAGTTCAATCAGCTTTATCAATAAGAATACTGCTCTAACTATGAACCTTAAACGAAAGCCATGTCGACAAGCGATAACTTTAGCATCTCTTAACAATATATCATATGTCGAGGGACTATGCTACGCTACAATTCAGATTGGTGAACATATATACCAACATCAACCTCTGCTCATTGTTGGCGATCTGTGTGCTGACGTTATCATTGGGCATGATATATTAAGAAAGCACTCATCATTTGAAATTCAGTTCGGGGGACACAAAAAGCCCTTGAAAGTTTGCAATGTACTGGAGGCATCTTTCCCACCAGCTTCGGTTTTTACCAATCTTTCACCAAATATAAAACCTATAGCTATTCGCTCCAGACGGCATTCTCAAGAAGACCAAGAATTTATATGTAACGAAATAAGCAAGTTACTTAAAGACAAGGTTATCGAACCCAGTATCTCGCCTTGGAGGGCACAAGTACTCGTTACTGGTGATGGCTATCATCGGAAGCGTCTTGTCATTGACTATTCTCGAACTATAAATAGATTCACGGAACTAGATGCATATCCTTTACCTATATCATAACTCAAGTCGCTAAATACAATATTTATAGTCAAATCGACCTCAAAAGTGCTTATCACCAAGTTCCCATTCTTCCAAAGGAGAAGGTATACACCGCCTTCGAAGCGTGCGGGAATCTCTATCAATTCACACGAATACCATTTGGAGTCACAAATGGTGTGGCGGCTTTCCAGCGAACTTTACAGTATATCATTGATTCGGAAAAACTGAAAGGTACATATGCTTACTTAGACGTTGTAACTGTATGCGGAAAAGATAAGCAGGATCATGATGATAACCTTCGCAAATTCATGAAAGCTACTGAGAAATACAAACTCACTCTAAATATTAGTAAATGCACTTTTGAATCAGAATCCATAAATCTTCTCGGCTATACCATCCATCATAACGTTATCAAACCTGACAAGTTTCGATTGGAACCACTAACAAATCTTCCTATCCCATCTGATACAGCTACTTTGAAAAGAGCACTTGGACTATTCGCTCATTATTCAATGTGGGTCGACAACTTTTCTGCCAAAATTAGACCTCTGATCGAAGCTACATTTCCTTTATCTGAAGAGGCTATTAACTCGTTTAACAATCTAAAGATTGACATTTCTAAATCAGCCTTGGCTGCAATAGATGACAAAGAGATATTTTCTGTTGAAACTGACGCCTCTGACTTTGCAATCGCAGCAACACTGTCACAGAAAGGGCGACCCGTAGCGTTCTTCTCACGATCGCTTAACGATTCTGAGAAAAGACAACCTTCCATTGAGAAGGAGGCTTGCGCTATAGTTGAAAAGCTTTACGCAAATGGAGACACTTCTTGATTGGAAGACATTTTCTACTCATAACTGATCAACAGTCTGTTGCATTTATGTTCAACCAAACGCACTGTAATAAGATCAAGAACGAAAAGATCGAGAGATGGCGCCTAGAATTGTCTTGTTTTAAATACGACATTGTTTATCGACCCGGAAAACAGAACTTTGCTGCCGATGCGCTCTCTCGAGTCTGCATGCACATGGATACTTTGTCTAATAACTCCAAACTTGTTGAACTACACCGATCTCTTTGCCATCCTGGAATTGCACGTATGGTTCATTGGGTCAGATCGAAGAACTTACCATACTCCATTGAAGAAGTGAAACGAATGACGGCTGCATGCCCTATCTGTGCTGAAATCAAACCTCGTTATATAAAACACCAAGGGCATCTCATAAAGGCAACTGCACCTTTCGAAAGACTAAACTTAGATTTTAAAGGGCCGATTCCATCAAACACTCAAAACCGATACATTTTAACAATAATCGATGAATATAGCCGTTTTCCGTTTGCGTATGCCTGTAAAGATATGACCTCCGGAACAGTCATAAATTGCCTGAAAGATTTATTCTCCACGTTTGGTACTCCGGCTTATATCCATTCCGATAGAGGAAGTTCATTTTTATCGGATGAAATAAGACATTTCTTAACCTCACTCGGAACATCTTGCAGTCGCACCACCCCTTACAATCCCCAAGGAAACGGTTTGGTTGAGAGACTAAATGGTACGCTGTGGCGAACAATTCAATTACATCTCAAATCGAATAACGAAGATGTTGCTAACTGGGAGAAAGCTTTGCTGCCAGCGCTACATTCCATAAGGTCCCTCTTATGTACGGGAACGAATGCAACACCACATGAGCGTATGTTCAACCATCCTCGTCGCTCGATAAACGGCCAATCTTTACCAACTTGGCTTCATTCACCTGGACCTGTTTATATGAAGAAGAACGTAAGGAGTTCCAAATATGACCCGGCTGTAGAAGAGGTACAGCTGTTACAAAGCAATCCTGAATATTCTTACGTTCGATTAGCGGATGGGCGAGAGACGACAGTCTCTAATAGATCCTTAGTGCCACTGCCGCAGGCCGTTGACGACGACTCGTCGGATGACGAAGAGCAACTAGAAATGGAGGAGGTCCCTTCTAACGAAGCTCCACCTGCTAGCCCAGAAGTGGAGAGTGCACAACTTCGTCGCTCTGTTCGAGAACGCACCCAGATAACAATATAAACTTGTTTCAGACTTGCAACAAGTTTGATACATCAAAAATGAAGGCTTGCTTCAAGTTTGCCATGGCAACTTTATAAACTTGCAGCAAGTTTAAATCAAACTTGCTAGTTTCACGGTGACAAACTTGCATGAAGTTTGTTTTTTCAAAGGAAATTCAAACTTGATAAAAAAACGCTTATCGCTATTCTATTACTTATTATTACTAGTGGTTACTATTATCAGTGATTGATCCACGTGCGGAATTTAGAAGATCCCTCCGCGACGACTGTAGCTGCTCTGTGTAGAAACGTACTCCCTATTACGCTGTCCTGGTAACTGTATATATACTAAGTGAGCTTGAAAACATTGATAGCGCGATTCAGGATTCTCTAGATTGGCTCTATTCCATTGCCACAAACTTGAAACATCATCTTTGTCATAACAATATTCCAGCAAAATTGTCACAAACTTGAAACATCATTTTTGTCTTAACAATATTCCAGCAATATTGTCGCAAACTTGAAAATTCATATTTAACTTAACAAAGTTGCAGCTATATTGTCACAAACTTGCCTCGTCATATTTGACGCAGCAATTTAAAATCAAAGATAATCAAACTTGCCTCAAGTTTACATGCTGCAGAACTCCTGCCCACTTTCAAGATTACGTCTCTTCATAAAGGGGGGGTGAATGATGTGATCTCCTTGTTAAGCATGGAGGTTACATTATCTTCTTTATAATATTAAATAATATCATGACATTGTCATCAGTGTTATTCTATCAAATTATCAATACTTAATTATTTACTATGTATTATTTTATTGTTGAATAAAGCCAATATTCTATTTGGTTTTGTCTTTATCTGTATCACAAATATTTACAAAATCACCAAAACACACACAGTTTAACAGAAATAGTAATAACCAACCTTTAGGAATGTCGACTTAAAATGGCGTTTTGGCGGTTTTGGCTTCAAGGCAGAGCTGCCAGATGGAAAAAAAGTGTGATCGTACGCCAACTACAAAAAAATCGTATGCCAAAGTCCAGGGCTTGTTACCGGTACCAACTACCTTTATAAAATACCGGTAAATAGCGTTAATTTTATCCGATACCTGTTTTACCGGTAAAAGTTTTAAAGGTAATTCGGTACCGGAAACGATTTTTAACGGTAATTTTTAACGGTAAATAGAAGTTTAACGATACTGGTACCGGTACCTCTGACGTCACGATTAACGATATTTTTATCGGTACCTCTACGACGTTGCCGCTCCGTGCAAAGAAAAATTGTTCAACTCGAAGCTGCGCGGGGGGGCTGATAAGAGTGGCAAAAGCGCGTGACATTAGATTATAACGCTGTGAGATCAAAAATAAAGAAAAGTAGGTAGTATTCTATTAGCGTAATAATTTCGGTACCTATAAAGGTAACAGTAGTAATTAACGGTACCGGTATGGATAGGTACCGGTAAAAATAACGTTAAACGAGTTTTTACCGGTAAAAAACTTAACGGTAAAATGGCTCCAAAGTACCGGTATTTAAAGTACCGGTACTCCATAAATAACGATACGTCTGCCGAGACAAAGTACCGGTACCGAATTTTTACCGGTATTCCAAGCCCTATACCAAACTACTAGGTAAATTCAACTTGTTCTCTTACCCTGCGTTCCGAAATGCGATGAAATCGATTACAGCGATCACAGCACCGTTCCGATTTGTCGTGAGCGTGCCATCGAACGCTCACGTGACGTCACAGATGACGTCATTACATCCGCCATATTGCGCTTACAACGATTATGCCTCGGGCGTAAGCATAGATTGTGAGTCTTCTGTCACTTTTGACATTTTTGTCGTTTGTCTGAACTGTCTAATTGAATAACAACAAAAAAATGGGAACAACACATATTATTTTAGTTCACGATGAGGGTACAGGGAGAATAATTCAATAATGTTTAAATGAACAAGATGTTGAACACGCGCAAAGAGATAAAAATTAACTGATATCGGGATATTTGACACTGACAAACAAATTTTGCTCAAAGCGCTCAAAGTGCATTCCGATTTGATCAGTGATTATTAAGCCTGTTTTACGCTGAGGCAACAATGTGCGTCATTGTGGCATGCGGCATTGACGCATGAAAATGTCGCACGTTGTGGCAAGAACCTTGCGGCACGGCAACACCTTGCGTCATGTGGCAGAGTGTCGCAGCTTGTATCCGATCACGATGGATTCCGTGCGACAATTTTTGATGCGTCAAGCCAGTTTCTAGGTTATGTTTTGATTGTACTTATTTATTTTATTTACAAAATGAGATAAATCGGACATGGAGTGGTGTAATGATAATTATTTTTGTTAGCAAACGAAAAATACCGACTTAGATCACATCGACAAGTAATACAATGTACCTACGTAGACGAAAAAAATTAACAAACTCACTAATCGTCTGGTATCTCTAGAAATTGTACCCTTACTACAGAAAATCTAAAAAAGAAATATGTAAAATCTACTTTTTTTGTTTTTTTGTCTGAAGAAATTCTAACCTATCTCTATCAATCAAGTAGGCAGACTAAAATTTGACAGCACGACGCTTAAAAACCTGTATATTCAATGTACTCTGTGTTAAAAACTGTTGCCTTGGCATAAAATACGCTGTCGCATGCCACATATGCCGCAATTTGTCGCATGCCACAAGATGGCGCACGCCACAATATGACGCATGCGACAATGCCGCACGTTGTTGCCTTGGTGTAAATCAGGCTTTAGTCTCATAACACTAATTTCAATAGGGTACTTTCCGTAGTGAAAAATAAATTATAAAATTTGATAAAAATTAAAATTTATATAGAAATACACCTAAATATTCTGATTTGGAATCATAAAAGCACATTATTGATTTATTATATTGAAATTAAAAGTCGTATATTTTAATCTGTATATCACATGACCTAAAACACGAGCCGCCGTGGTGTGACGTCATACGGGCAATAACAAAGTTCTGTCAGTGCTGTCAACAGCTATCTATATCAATAATATATATCAATTTTAACTTCAAGGAGTAATAGTTGTGTTCTTTCGTATAATAACTCTTCATATTTTGTTCCAACTGAAATAATATGCATTCATTACTTATTTGTTGATGGTTGTCATAGTAATTGTAGGTTATGTTACTCTCTTACATACGTCAAACACTTTTGTTATTGCACATATTACGTCACCAAAATGGCTGTAGCGTTTTCGCGGTAATAAAAAAGGTTTAAAATTTAATTTAATTTTATGGCATGAAAGCGTGTTTATTTTGCCGCAATATATTTTTTTGTGGCTTTTTATTAGAAAATCAACATTTTGTAGTACTTTTTCAAACATCGTGGAATACCCTATTCGGAACGGGCGATTTCGACGAAATCGCTGTAATCGATTTCATCGCATTTCGGAACGCAGCCTTAGTAGTCTGTGGGCTGTGGGTATTGGGTAAATTGTAAAAAATGGAAGCGTTGATTTGAGTCTCAATAGTTGTGTTTTGGAAATTTGTTATTTCATGTGAATATTTTAAAGTTTATACAACTTATAATATACTGATAATGGGTCGATCAAGGTCCCGAAGTAAAACACCACGGCGGCATCATAAAAGCAGCAAACATTCAAGAAAGAAGAGCCGTTCAAAAGATCGCTCATCATCACGAAGTAGAAGTTCTAAACATGCTGAGAAAACTAGAGAAAGGAGTTCCAAATCAAGGTAATTAAACGCATAAACTAGTTTTAAACTTCTTTAATTACGTCTAACTGAGTTTTACTTTAAGTTATACTTAAAATATTGCAGAAAGAGATCGCACTCTGCATCATCGACGACAAGTAGTGGCGGTTCATACGATGGAAATAGAACAAGTAGAAAGAAATCCAAAGGACGTAGTAAAATGGATGAAGTAGACCGACTGGCTGAAATGGAAAGACAAAGACGTATAAGAGAAGCAGAACAAAAGGTATTGTATTAAGTTTTAACCTCAACATACAAGTTACACGATGTCATGTGACAATATTTACGTATTTGCACTAATATTAAGAAATAAAAACATTCATATTTCAAACATTTCGTTTGTCAACTGAATAATTACTGTTTTGTGTGAACACTTACCATCTATTAAGACTATTTTTCTAAATAAAGTTTACATTGAAATCTGTTCCCTGCGTAATAAACATTTTTACTAAAAGTTTTGCAACATTATCTGTAATATGTTAAAATGTTGTTGAGAAATACAAATTAAAATACAAGTATTTCATGTTCTGTGTCAGTTAGTGTGTAAAAAGTGTATTAATTTGATTCATTTCACTTTATTTATATGTGTGATAAAGTAGTTAAAATTGGAATTTAAAGATTTTTAACTGAATACTAATTGAAAAAATGCAATAATTGGACAAACTTTCTGAGATGTGATATCTATCGACTGTAGTTTAGAAAAACATTAAAAAATGGCTCAACCGATTTATATGAAATTTATTGTGTATATTTGGTAGCTTTTAGAATAGGTCAGTAAAAGATTAGGACATCGCTATTCTAATATTTTTTTTTAATTTTAACTTTTTGACTGTTTTAGAAAAATGTTTGTAACACATTTTTACATTCACTTAAGTAAATAAAGTGAACTTAATTTCTGTAACTAAATTAAAAATTTCAAAATTAACTATACTAAAATAATTCTTATACCTATATTATAGCAACAAATTCTTATTTCTACTTTAAATTATTCTCAAAATTATTTTTATACATTGCATAATACATACATTTATGTAAATAAATTTAAAACTTTCTACTGGTTAAGTTATTTTAAACAATAATATAGTTTTAATCTATATATATTATATATATTTATATATATAAATATATAAATCAATTGCTGTTCGTTAGTCTCGCTAAAACTCGAGAATGGCATGACCGATTTAGCTAAGTTTGATCTTGAAATGTTTGTGTAAGTTCAGGGAAGGTTTAAGCAGTGAGAAACATAAATAATATGTAACAGAAAATACTAAAAACGACTTTTTAATTTTCCAATACAAAATGTTCCTCAAAAACGTTGTCAATTGGTTGTCAAATATTTATAGGTACGTTAGTGTTTTGTGTATATTTTTCAAAAATAAAAGTAAACAGAATAAATTAATCTCTTTTAATTTCAGGTAGTTGAAGAAGAGGCAGCAAAAAGAATAGAACTACTTGTAAAGAAGAGAGTTGAAGAAGAATTAGAAAAGCGTAAAGATGAAATAGAACAAGAAGTTGCAAAAAGAGTAGAAGAGGCAAAGCGGAAGATGGAAAAAGAGATGATGGAAGAACTTGAGAGACAGAGAGAACAGCAGCGACAGGAGGAGCTCGCACGACAGGTAATTATGCTCTCCACCTGTCAGTCATCTGTAAAAGCAATGATACGTTGCTCTTACATGTGACACACTCTGAGGGAACAATCTGATTTGTTCTCACAGCCTACTCAACTACATATAATGTTGAATGTTTATTATACCAACTTTGTACAGAAGAGACTAATAAAAGTATTCTTTCGATCATATCTGTTAAAGGTCCAGTCAGGTGTAGTTCGAGTGCTTACAAGAATTTTTTCTTGAATTCTTAATTGTTCACTCATTGAAAATCTTAATGTCTTGCCATTTTTTACATTCAATAACAACATGCATGTCATTTGCACCTACGAGACAGATTCCTTTTGTATGAACTGTTGTATCGTAAAATGTAAATGCCATAAAGGTGACCGGCTAGCATTTTTAAATTGTTCACTTGACTGTCCTTGGCAGTCACGTAGTCTATAAGTCAGGTCAGAAGACTGATCAAGAGCAAGAAGAGCTAAGCGTTTTAAGGAGATGCAGCTTGAGGACCCAGGCCTGACAGCTGAAGGTATTTTTGTTAAATATTTTTTGTAAAACAATACTGTTTATGTTATACTCAGGCAGATTGCATAGTAGTGTCATATATTAATACTGGTGTTATAGGACACAAAAATTTTATAGGTATCTAAGATAAAATTATGGATAACACTTTGCTGTATTGCACAACAAATACAATAGTTTTAGGAACAAAATCATATTTTTAGGGCAGGCAATTCAAAAATATAAAAATAAAAATGATTTGTCTACTATCATATTATGTAAACATTAATTTTCTTATATTTTATTATGAAAATTTATATTACATACAATATTTCATGTTTGTTGCATTTAAATATGTTTTGAATATTGTATTAATATAGTGTTTCTATCATACAGGAGGAAGAATCACGTAAAAGGAAAGAGTTGGAGGAAATCATGGCGGAAAATAACAGAAAGATTGAGGAAGCCCAACGGAAGCTGGTAAGTAAAATTTGACATTAGTGACAAACATATTTGATATGCTAATAAGTAATAATATTTATACAATACAGATGCATTTTGTTTTAAATTACAACTTCCCATTATTATTAACTCTTAATTTATTATTTTAATTTCACAATTTAGCCCGTAACATCCCATTGCTGGGCATAGGTCTCTTTCTCCGCATCAGAGAAGGATCGGAGCTTAATCTACCACATTGAGAGTCTACCACTCTTAATGTGTACTGCGCTGGCCGATATATTCCCTACTTATAATAAGTAACAATTGCTATATTGCTGGGTGTTTATGATAACAACAGGAATCGACAGCTTAACATACTCTCTGAGGCATGGTGGAGAGACCCCACAATAACAGACATAATTTGAATATATTAACCATCAAATGGAGACAAAATCAACATTTTTAACGATACTTATTATTAAAAAAATCACTTTTTATAGGCTGAAGAAAGACTAGCAATGATAGAAGAACAAAGAAAAATGGATGAAGAAAGACAAAAATTGAAAAAAGAACAAGAAAAGAGAATAAAAGAAGAACAAAAGAAAATTTTAGGGAAAAATAATTCAAGACCCAAATTGTCTTTTTCACTGAAGCCTCTTTGATGGGTTATGCTAATTTGGATTTAAGCTAAGTTATACTAATATACATCTTGAGTTAGGTAGAGTTTCCATGTGTCATAAAATAGATGCAGGATGTAAATCCCATAATGTAAAAGCACAAAAAAAAATGGAAATGTAATAGTATTGGTAATGAGACTTACTTTAGAACTACAAAAAATTAATGTCACATTTTCATGACCTAAAACTTATATGATTTGACATGGTAACCCTAGACAACATTCTTTATCATTGATAATTACACTAGTAACTTGATAATTTATAATATATTTGCTTACTTATCCATTTTATAAAATTGTAATATATTTCATCTAAAAATAGTCGTTGCTACAAATTATCGTTGTGTTATATATATGCTTAATTCAGCCCACAATTTCAAAAATTACAATAAAAGGGAAAAAGAACAATAAAGACAATATAAGTGATTTTCATACGTTTTACTAAATGTTTTTATTTAAACGTTTTAAAAGTTATCACGTCACTTTATTCGAATTATTCTTAGCAAGCCCTTTTATTTGATACCCATATTGTAGAAGTGCTCTAAAAATAACTAGTCCGATATCTTGGATATGCCGCCATGTTGGATTTAGAATGACGTGACAAAGTTAACCGTGCATTGTCATCCAAATAGAACTTGTATACAAAATTTCAGCTCAATTGGTTGAAGATATCTGCTTCAAAATTGAGTTGTAAGTTTTCACCCAAACAAACTTACATACATTGTAAGTTAAATAAAAGCTTGTAAAAAGTTCATCATAAGATCACGGCAACTGAAAGAAAAATAAAATCTTCATTGAGATCCGTCCACATAGAAACTTTTCATATAGTTTACATGGGTAAATTTTTGTTTATTATTTCAACCTTAAAAATGTATCAAAACTTAATTCTTTGAAAACTTCAGCATTTACTAAACTTAATTAAATAGGCGATAAGACGAGAAGGCCTATGTCCTTTTTGTCATACAAAATATTAGTTTAAATAAAAAAGTGCTTAGAATTTATAAATCTTGCAATATTCAATAAATTTTTGCATAGACAAAGTAGGTACATAGCGGATTTGATTTTGGTTATAACCAAAATAAACAAAAATTAAGAATGTTATGGGTTATTTGGGTCAAAGTAACATTTATTAAGTTTAAAGGAGTTTTTTAATTTCCACACAATTCACATAAAAAATATATTTCAATAAAACGATCGGTCGCCTTAAAATTTGTCAATCATCAAATGGAATTCAAAAACAAATCTATTCTCAAATGCCTTAAAATTTTGAAAGAGTTAAAAAAGTTAAGAATTAATACTACTTCAAACAATTAAGATATTTTGAAAGTTGTTATGTAGATGTAGATATTTGTTAAACTAAAAAAGCCTACTGTAGAGTAAATAGATAACAAATTAAAAATATTGATGAACAATAGTGTGATCTAAAGGTTGTTACAAATCAGTGAATGTTCAAAAATTTGCCTGGTCTGTCAAAGTTGTCTGTAAACCGAAGATTTATTTATATTAAAATATCAATAATCCTAGATTATAATTTAGTCAAGTTTTTATATATTCATCGTCATTAGAATATTTATTCCGATAAAAGACGCTATTTGGCCCTATTTCCAATTGCATAAATTATTCTTCGTAAAATTAGATTTACCATCTTTCTTAATCATAATAGTTAACAATAGAAAATTTAATTAAATTCCATTTTGTTCCATTTACAGCTTATGCAATCTACACAAATTCATTAATATTATATTTTGCTTACATTTCTGCAAAAAAAACAATATCATTTGTGTCAAAGATTAAAAGCATCAAAATAAAGATACAAAATAAAAGAATGTTTTTTTATTTCATAGTAATTTATAAATCATATTATCATATCTAATTTATATATCTTCCTTTTCAGTTATATTACTATTCTCTATGATCTTCCTGTTTTTTTTTTGGAAGACGTTTGATACATCCTGATTTGACATCATAGGAATTGAATTTATATACAATCTATAATTTTATTCTATATCCTGTTTTTTTCGGTACGGTCTGTACGGACTTGGTACGGACTAAATCTAAATTGACACATGCAAATGTCAATTTTCGAAATAATGATACCAGCTTTTTTGTAATAGTGTTGTCTAGAGTGTTTTATACCGATTTTATGAGTACAATACCGGTTTTATGAATAGTAACTTTTTACTTTTACCACATAATTTTATTTTTATTTGACAATAGACGAATCTTTAAAAAATCATGGTAACTATGGAGCATCACAGATAAAAAAAAATATTTATTAATATTTAATAAAGCCGAGGATAAAATAGATAGGTAATGTCTACCGAGACAGAAATTTTGAGTAATTTAATATTTTAACATTTTGACTAACTTAAGGTTGCTTATAACACTATGTACATTACCTAAGTTTGTAATGTACTGAATATTAATATAAAAAAAAAATATTTTTATTTTTTGAGTATTTGATATTTTGCTGCCTTAACTTTCTTTTATTATTGTTAAGTTTTTTTTTTGTAAATGATATTTTTTTTTTACTTTCGATAAGTGTGTGTATCACCTTAAGGCGAAATAAATGTTTTCATTTCATTTCAATTTGCATGTGGTTACTAAGATTAATAAATACTTTAAAAAATAAGTGTTTTTCATTTATCATAAATCTATACATTAGCCATACAGGTACATACATTATATAGGTATGCCTATAGGTACATTACGGTTGTCGCCACATTCTAAAATTTTAAAGACAAAGATTTTTGTAATTATTACTGAAAAACGATACTAGATTGTAAATTACGTAAAATTACGGTAGTGGCACATCACTATTAATGATTCGCAAAAAACTAGCAACACAGCTTATGTCAATTTAGTCCGAACCGAAAAAAAACGGAGTATAGCCTGTTTTTTCGGTACGGACCTCCATGGTACGGACTAAATTGACATTAGCTGTGTTGCTGGTTTTTTGCGAATCATTAATAGTGATGTGCCACTACCGTAACTTTACGTAATTTACAATCTAGTATCGTTTTTCAGTAATAATTATAAAAATCTTTGTCTTTAAAATTTTAGAGTGTGGCGACAACCGTAATGTACCTATAGGCATACCTATATAGGTATTACATTATATTATGTACCTGTATGGCTAATGTATAGATTTATGATAAATGAAAAACACTTATTTTCTTAAGTATATTTATTTATCAATGTAATCTTAAGTATATTTATCAATCAAATGTAATAACCTGCAAATTGAAATGAAATGAAAACATTTATTTCGCCATAAGGTGATACACAGTAATACACGCACTTAACGAAAGTAAAAAAAATATCATTTGCAAAAAAAAAATCAAACTAAACAATACTAAAAGAAAGTTAAGGTAGCAAAATATCAAACAATAAAATAAAATAATTTTTTTTAACATTTTAACATTAGGTAAATAACAAACTTAAATAATGTACCCAGTGTTATATTATAAGCAACCTTAAGTTGGTCAAAATGTTAAAATATTAAATTACTCAAAATTTCTAATGTCTCGGTAGACATTACCTATCTATTTTATCCTCGGCTTTATTAAATATTAAAATAAATAACATAAAGCAATGTCCCTATTGTAGGCCTAGAGAAAAAAAAGCCAGAGGAAAAAGACTCTCGGTACTCTTTTAAATTTTTTAAAATCATATACAAGGTAAAAACGCAATAGTAGACCATGAAACGATCAGGACAAACACGAGACAGCCAATCGTGCATCTAACTATTTACAAGGCGGGTCATACACATAGCCTGGTCAAGCTATATTCAATCCCATGCCTTTTCATCATTAAGGTATTCATTAATGTCCAAATTTAAATTAAAGTAAAAAAAATTAATAATCAGAATCAGGCAATGACTCCGTACCTGAATGTGCCGATTCGTCAGAGTCATCACCTACTTCAGTAATAAATCTGTCGGTGATCTCGTCGACAATATGGCCTAGAGTACACATTTCTGTCCTCAACTCCAATTACATGTTTAATACAATCTTTCCAGCCCTTGGGAGTCACTAGGCGAAGCCCTTCCTCGAAAAGACTTCGCACTTCGTTCATTTTAAACGTTTTAAGGGAAATTTCCCCTCATTGTGGAAACACTGTCGGTATACGTCCTAAATCCTAACGCAGCCAGTGACAGAAAAGAGAACTAAGATCTGGTTTTATTATTGTGTACCATGAATACTATGGAAAAGCCTATAACGTTCGGATTCTTTGTATATATACTTTGTGCTACAGTCCATCGACCAATTTCTAGTGTAGTTCTCGTTAAAAACTTGTTATTGCGTACCTATTCTTCAATAACAAATGAGTAATTGTTGTATTTACTTAGTGTAATAGCTAATAAGTATTTAAAATTAATAAATATATATATTTTTTATCTGTGAAGCCTCATAGTTACCATGATTTTTAAAAGATTCATTGTCAAATAATAATAAAATTATGTGGTAAAAGTAAAAAGTTACGATTCATAAAACCGGTATCGTATTCATAAAATCGGTATACAACACTATCACTAAAAAGCTGGTATCATTATTTCGAAAATTGACATTTGCATGTGTCAATTTAGTCAAAACAGGGTACCTGTAGGTATATAACGTAAACGTATAAATTCATTTACAATTTAATGTTTGATTGAACATTTTATATAATATAAATAACCTAAAAATGGCAGATATTTTAAAGGGGTTAATATTGTCGGTTTTATCTGAAAAGTGTTACACTAAATATTTCAATGAGTATAATTTTCTTGACGGTAAGTTGTGAAGTAATAAAACAACAGACAATACATTTTTTTAACCCACCTCATGAAATTGAACTTTCTATTATCATTTTTAGTTCCTTGTTTTAAGGCAACGCTAAGCAAAGGACTTGGAATTGGTATAATAGTTGGTTCCATATTGGTTAAAGTTCCACAAATTTTGAAAATTCTTGGTAGCAAGAGTGCTGAAGGCATTAATA
This sequence comes from Melitaea athalia, assembly GCA_905220545.2. Taxonomy (NCBI): domain Eukaryota; kingdom Metazoa; phylum Arthropoda; class Insecta; order Lepidoptera; family Nymphalidae; genus Melitaea; species Melitaea athalia. The sequence goes on from HG992179.1 coordinate 6,390,860, forward strand.
TTTATGGAGTCTATTTGGAGTTATTTGCAATTACTGCAAACTTTGCGTATAGTTATGTTATGAATTTTCCTTTTAGGTATGTATTGTAACTTGTTTGAAATGTAATACAATATGTCTTTCATGTATTTTTTTTTGGATATTTATATCTAAATGATGTTTTAGTGCTTGGGGTGAAGGAACATTCCTTGCTATTCAAACAGCTATAATAGCTGCGTTAGTGTTGCATTATGGAGGGGCTCCGGTAAAAGCTACTATATTCCTAGCAACATATGTAGGGCTAGTATCTGCACTAGTCGGTGGATACACACCAAAGGATGTGCTATGGATGATGCAAGCTGTTAATATCCCTATTATACTGGTAGCAAAAGTAAGTTTTACAATAACTTTGTCCTTATTTTTATTGAACATATTACTAATTTATATTGTAGAGTAAATTCCAATTGTATTTTATCTTCGTCATTAGATATTTAATAATCAAATTGATTGTTCATAATTATAAGTTTGAACACATGCATGTATATTTATCATGTAATGTGATAGCAATGAATCTACTGATATTATAAAGCTGAAGAGTTTGTTTGTTTGTTTGAACGCGCTAATCTCAGGATCTACTGGTCCGATTTGAAAAATTCTTTCAGTGTTAGAAAGACCATTTATCGAGGAAGGCTATAGGCATTTTTTTTCAAATTAACGCGTGTGAAACCGTGGGGCACAGCTAGTATATGATAATCAGAAAGTGTATTTAAAAATGAGTTCTTATAAAAAGAGAAAAAAAAAATCAAATTTTATTGAACAAGATTTCGTTTTACTAAATAATAATTTATGTATTGTTTACATTTTTAGTCAATTCAAATTATAACAAACTACAAAAATGGAAGTACTGGCCAGCTCTCAGCTATTACTTGTATGTTGCTATTTGGTGGCAGCATTGCAAGAATATTTACGTCTATTCAAGAAACTGGAGACTCCATTATCATATTAACGTACTGTGTAACAACAATTGCTAATGGTGCCTTGGTTTTGCAACTTTTCTGGTACTGGAATGTTGACAAGACTGCCAAGAATATAAGTAAGAAGAAGAAGAAGAACACATAGTCAATTGATATTGTTAAGCATAATTTATATCAATTTTTTTATTGAGTTTTGTTTATGGGGTTGACTAAATACTCTGATTATTATCACTTGGATTTATTTATTTCACAATCCCTTTTTAAAATGTAACCTTTAATACAAATAAGAATTAAATAGTATTTAGAAGATGTAAAAAAAGCAGGAAAATGAGTACCTACACATGAAAAACTTTTTGAAATATGAATTTTATATGTTAACCCAGACATTAGGGATGACCACATGAGGGATATCATTAGTTACAATTATATTTTAGGACAATGAGGTATATTGTGCCCGCCTGCGTGAAGAAGGGGCCATCCATAAATTATGTCACACGAATTGCTCGATTTTTCGACCCCTCCCCCGTCCTTGTCACAGATGGTCACATTAATGAGACCCCCTCTACCTAGTGTGACGTCACATAATTTGCAATTTTCCATGAGCAAACTGATAACAGTTTCGACATTATTTTTATTTTCATTTTAATAAAAGTCAATTCACCAACAAAACAAATAAAACTAATTTTTTAAAGTTAGTTATTGATAGGTAGTTGATATATCGTGTTTTTGTACTTACGTTTTGATATTATTATACTTAGAAATGTGACGTCACAAAACTTTGGACCGCTCCCAAACCCCTTGTCACACCTTGTCACACTTCGTCGACCCCCTATCCCCATCTTAACGTGTGACGTAATTTATGGATGGCCCTAATAGAAAATCAACTGAAAAGGCTGGAACAAGATAAAAATTCAATAATTACACAAAGCCGACGCCGACGCCGCGTTGGCGCAGCGGTCATAGCACTGGATTGCGATTGGCTGTTGCGCGGGCGGTTGCGGGTTCGATCCCCGCACACGACAACATTTGTATTGGCCATACAGATGTTTGCCGTGGTCTGGGTGTTTGTGCAGTCCTTGTGGGTCTCCCCACCGTGCCTCGGAGAGCACGTAAAGCCGTCGGTCCCGGTTGTTATCATGTACACCTGATAGCGATCGTTACTCATAGTAGGGAATATATCCGCCAACCCGCATTGGAGCAGCGTGGTGGATTAAGCTCCGATCCTTCTCCTACATGGGGAAGAGGCCTATGCCCAACAATGGGATATTGCAGGCTGAATCGATCGATCACACAAAGCCAGCGAAATAAATAGAAACAATATCAAACATTATGTACTGTACACTTAAAAATATCAATACGGTAGTCCTTCGAAATTTCATGCAACATCGTACATAACATGCACAAAGAGAGAATGATTTGACTTATCCTTCAATTTCATGCCTCCGACTGTGACATGCCTCGGTGCCTCCTATGCCAAGGCATAGGCATGGGAAAGAGCCAGACCACATTTTAAAAACTCTCCTATTGAATTTTTTATTAGTATTACGGTAATAATCTTTTTGAAATCCTTGAATTGAGCCCTTTAATTTGATACACATATTGTCGTATAAAACTTTTTTTTTTTACATTAACTACCACGTTAACTACGATGACTGCACAGCCGGCATGTTTGGTTTTATTTTTAACGGCACCTATATTTAAGAACATTAATTGGGCTACTAAGACAAATCTAGCGATACCTCAATTATGTAAATCTGTTCAGCAGTTCTGGAGATGTGAGGTAATAAAAAATATTACATACAAGATACACGCGAAATACATAACCCTTCTTTGGCAGTCGGGTGAGTCGGGTAAAAATATAAATATAAATTCTATCAATTAATTTTTGTTAATTGTTGAAATCGAGCCATTTTCAAAATTACTAATATTCTTGATTAGCCGGAAAAAGCAGTAGCCTATCTGAATGGCTTACTCAAATAGTCAATTTAAACACAGCATTTGTACGGCTAAGTGACAGCTAAACAGCTATTACTCACTATTTGGGCCTATGCAAACCACGTTTATTAAACGCGCCGTCGACGCGCGTTTTAAAAGCGCTCGTCGACGGCGCGTTTTTATCCTACAGAGCAGTTTGTTGGCGTTTGTATCGCTACAAACGCGCGTCGACGGCGCGTTTAAAAAACGTGGTTTGCATAGGCCCTTAATGTTTAATAGACTATAGCAGTGTTTTTCAACCTTTTTCATGATGCGACCGTATGAAAAAATATTTCGCGACGATGGTATGAAAAAATATTTCGCGACCCCCCCAACCCTACGCTTTTTTTATCACGTATGTATGTTACAAATACAGATCCACGATGGGAGAAATTGGTTAATCAAAAACATAGTACAACCATCGCATTAACATGAGTCTAAGGATTTTATTTTTTGTTAATTTGTTTGTATTAACATAAAAATGTTGACTAGCCCGTTGGCGCAGTTTGTAGTGACCCTGCTTTCTGCTCCGGGGGTTGTGGGTTCGATTCCCACCCCGAGTCTGGGTGTAATATGCATATTCATTTATATATTTATATATCTATTATTTAATAAGTGTTTATAATATATATATATATATATATATATATGTAGCTAGACCAGTCGGCTGTTACCTATAACACAAGCATTAAGTTGCTTACTTTAGAAACAGACCGTGTGTGTAATGAACAATCATGACTTTTGTGACTTTTCTTTTTTCACTTAGGCCAACCGTTTCATAATTTCATAAAACAATCGAGGGAAATATCTGGAATATATTTCTGCTGACCTTTTTTCTTTAGGCCAGCTATTCCATAAAATAATCGAGTCAAGGATAAATAATGAGTAAATGTTTCAGCTGAAGGTTGTGGGCATACCCACCGTGTCCACAACGGTGGATCCGCCCCTGGTCAAATCTTGCTGAAACTTGAAAAACTGGGACCACACGTCAAGAAAAACAAAAAAGTCTAGCGTTTTAAAATTGTAAACTAATACCTACCCTTCATTGTCCATTTGTATTTTTGTCAAGACAATGGTACAATTCAATGTATGAGATAAAAAGAAAATAGACAATAGTATCTTTGTTACATAATATCTTATCAGTACATTAATTATCCATCAACGCCTATTTGTTATCTCCAAGGCGAGGTGAAGAGAAATTAACTAGAAAGAGCCGAATGAGTATTAATTGAGATAAGAATATGTGTGCTTTTATTTATATTATGTACTAGATGCTGTGCCCGCGACTTCGTCCATGTGGAATTTTAATTAGGTAACAAAAAAGTTAATGTTCAGTTTGCAGTTATAAAAAGAATTTCTAAAATAAAAGGAGCCTCTTATTACATCAGCTATCTGCCAGTGAGTCCCTTTAAAATCGGTCCGGCTGCTTCAGAAATTAGCTGGAACAGACAGACAGACAGACAAAAATTACAAAAAATGTTATTTTGGTATATGTACCGAGTATAGATCAATGTGCATTTAGTAAAAAGCGGTTATTTAACCGACTTCAAAAAAGGAGGAGGTTACTCAATTCGACCGTATATATATATATATATTTTTTTATGTATGTTCGGGCATAACTTCGTCGTTTATGAAACGATTTTGATAATTCTTTTTTTGTTGGAAAGGAGATATCCCAACTTAGGTACTATGATAAGGAAACCAGGATCTGATGATGGAATCTCAGAGAAATCGAGGGGAACCTTCAAAAATCGTAGTGACAACTAGTGCGTTTGTTAATTTTTTTCGTCGGCTTACGTATTACTTGTCGATGTAATTGAAGTCGTTTTTTTTTTCGTTTGCGAGCAAACACAATTATTATTATTTTAATATTACAAACAGACACTCCAATCTTATTTTTTTGTATAGATTATGAATAGTTTTTATTTTTTATTTTTATGTAACTAGGTTGGCAAACAAGCGTACGGCTCACCTGATGGTAAGACCCACAGACCACAGAAATACTATAGACATGGTAAGGGGCGTGACGCGTGTTACCGAGCTTATGATCAGGCGATCACACTGTTAACAAACGCATCTCAGTCGTAGTACAGACGCGGGTGACGTATTTAGTGACTTAAAAAATATTAAAATGCCGTGTTGTGTAGTATTGTCGTGTCGACAAGGGAGCTAAGGTCTAAAAGTTACCCCAGGAATGATTTCCTTTCACATATAAGTAGTAATTTACTGTAATTATTAATATTTGGAAAAAAGCCAGTCCTCTACAATGATTTTGACTTACAATTCATAATTGTAACAGTAACGATATACACTGCTGGCTAACCATTACCGATAGTCTGGGAACAACGCGCGTAATGCGCAATCTATTGCGCGGCTATAGTTACGCTCGCTACGCACTAATTCTTGGAGTACCAGGCGTCAGTGGCCCGCCATATTATCGACTTTTACTTTAGTTGAGCAACGAATGCCTAATCCGTAGTTTATCGATAAATTGAATCTTTTTTTATTATAAAAGGTTTTTCGTTCGATGTTTATTATCACGTTTAAGACATAAGTATACTATATGTACAATTCGAATTTCATTTTTTATATCCATTTTTATTAGATTTCAAATTTTAATGAGTGAATGATTTTTAAAATTCACTTCACCGTGTCTTTCAGTTTATTTCATGCTTGGCTCCTACTGTTTCATCCCGATAGTTTTTCGTATATATTTTTTTGAACCCTCAGTTTCATATTGGTTTTAATAAATTTCTGACATTTGATTAGTATCCCAACAGTTTTATAGAACTACAGTCTACAGTAATAGGAAACTACCAGTTGACTATTAATGTGAGGTATTTAATGTGTAATCAGTGAACATAGATAATAATAATTATTGAATTTTATTGAAATAATACTCGTCCGTGTTATCATTTATCGATAAATCTGCAATGTTTATCGAAATGCCCACGGCCCTAGAGACTCATCTATGATTGTAGTAACGTGTAGCAATGCGTACACGCACACTACTTCGTAGCCAATTAGGATTAAGATTTTAATGTTGTAAATTGTGTGCGAACTTTAATATAATTGTGTGGGTGTAAAAGTTGGCTACGCTGGTTCTGAAGCAAATAACGTTCGATGCCGTCTCCATATACTCCGTGGTAAGACCGTAGCCTATAGACGCCTGCAACACCAGAAGCATCGCAAGCGCGTTGCCGACCCTATCCCCAATCCCCCCCGAGGAGCAGGAGCATAGTTAAGGAAATATAATAGAAATAATAAAACTATGAAATATTAATGTGTTTACATTTATTTAATTTGCACTTTCACACAAAAACAGAAGTGTACAAACCTTTAAGCCCAAATCAGTTAAATTCTAAACATGGAATGGTTCTTATTTACGACGGTGCCTGTTCACATAACACAAAAAACTTTCAGCTACATTTTGAATACTTGTAGTAAAAGTCAATTTAGGCAAACATTGCATTATTAGATTAAATGATAAATGACAATAGGAATATTCGTATCTATATTTACAACTATTATTATAGTTAATATAAGGTTACCTTTAACTCAAAGGATCTACATCTTAAACTAAAGCTATCAATGTGGCGGTGGTTGAATGTGTTCACTCTTTGGGTGGTTGTTCCTCCTGTTTCTCTTCGACGTGGTTTCTCTCTGGCTCGTTGTTTCCATCCGCCCATTTGCCGTCGTACTCTTTCCTGTCTACGTACCTCTCCTCCTCATATTCGCCTTCGCTACGATGGCTGTCGACAAAAACAAGATATGTTTAGAAATTCCGATAGAAAAAAAAATGAGTAAATAAAAAGGTTGTAATTGTCACATAAATTAGTAGTTTTTGTAACTAACCTGTCTCTTTCCTTATCACGTCTTTCGGGACTGTACGATCTAGATCTACGAGTCCTATCGGGGCTTCGGGAACGAGAATATCTACCACCGCGTCTGTCACGGAAGTCACGAAAACCACCTCTGTAATAAATAAAAAAAAAACACAACTTTAGTTCTTACCCTCTGTATATTATTATATTCTTATAATTAATCTCTCTATTATTATAATTAATAGATACGACATTACACGAATTATTTCCTGTGAGAGTATAGCTCGATGGTCATGGCGTGGAATGGTAAAAATAGGCAAGAATTCTTAACTAAAGAATGTTTACATTTTAACCTGTCTGAAATCCTAGCTTAAAATTTGATATAGTTAATACCTGAATGGTCTACCGCGCCCCCCTCCCCCCCTCCTGGGTCGGAAGGGCCTTCCGCCTCGGGAGCGGTTGTCTCTCCACTCCGGCTGGAACCGCCGCCCGTCGTCCCTCCGGAAGTCTCCCCTGCCTCTCCCACGGTTGCCGCCTCCGTTGTAGGTGTGGAAGCGCGGACGGTAGTATGTACCGCGCTCGAAACCGCCTCGACCGCGCCAGTTGCCTCGACGATTGATGCGTCGGAATCTGAATATGGTTACAAAAATTAATCAAACTTGTAAAAGAAATTAAAAAAATCCTACAATTGTACATAGTATTGGATACATCCATATTTTCACCTGTACTGTCTTTTATGACTATTTCGTCACCTTTATTTTAAATTGAGATTCAGTGAGGTTTTCAATGAAATACACTATGCACAATTTCATTTACTTTACGTTCTTGCTGGACAAGTCGTCTAAAAGTTTGTACATTGTCTTAACATTTAAAAAATATACAAGTTTTTTTTTTTTTTGACAAAAATTACTAAATATAAACGTAATCCATCCTCTACATCGAAAAAGAGGCTTATTCTCGGCTGTAATATATTTATTTATTTTTTTATTTATTTATTTATACTTTTGCACACCAATACATACTCGTAATTGACAAAATAAAGAATTACATTTTTAAGTAGTAACACAGTTGCATCAGTTGCAACAGGCGGCCTTATCGCTAATGCAGCGATTTCTTCCAGGCAACCTTTGGGCAGAGGACTAATATAGAAAGTGTGGGTAGGGGCGAAAAATATATGAAAGAAATAAATATAATTATATATATATTTATATCTAAAATATAGTACACATACTTTCAAACAAACATACATACATACTTATATACATACATATATATTATATATACATACACAAATAACTAAACATATAGTAAATAAGTAACTAAAACGAAGGAAAACAAAAGACAACATTACAGTCAAATAATATAAATAATAGTGTCCGACCGAAAGTCGGTTTCCGGCCGAAACCGAAACCGAAACCGAATATTCGGCCGTGGCTACAGTTTCGGCCGAAACCGAAACTCACGTGGTCAAGTATAAAGTTCCTTAAAATACTGAAATTTGGTGCATTTTACCCATTTACACACATTTTTTTAGTGACATGAAATGGAAACACAGTATATTAATTTTGTTGTTTAATCATTTATTTAATACTAGCTGTGCCCCGCGGTTTCATACGCGTTAATTGAAGGAAAAAATAGCCTTCCTCGTTAAATTGGCTATCCAAAACAAAAAGATTAAATTCCAACCAGTAGTTTCTGAAATTAGCGTGTTTAAACAAACAAATTTTTCAGCTTTATAATATTTTTGCTGCGATGTTTTTTGAAAACTGCGATATCTCCTAAGATATTTATTGAAATCGAATGGTGTAAACTGTAAAGGGTAATTTTGTTTTAAATTAAATACTTGTGATGAAAAAAGTATTTATTTGCATAAGGCTTTATATCATGTTTATAAAACACCTTGGCAAATATTGCATTATTATAGAACTTTGTTTAGCATAAAAGATAAAAAGATAGACATATGCTGTCGCGGACTTTTTTTAGAACTTTTAAAGTGAAGCAATTCTGTCATACATGGTTTTTGCGAAACTTTTACTGTTTACGCAGTGCTGGCAGCGGAGCTCTCAAAATGGAAAAAAACCTCCGGATTTTGATATATTCTTCATTGGTGCTCCGCTCCTATTGGTTTTAACCTGACGATGTATAGCCTATAGCTTTCCTAGATAAATGGGCTATGCAACGCTGAAAGATTTTTTCAAATCGGACCAGTACTTCCTGAGATTAGCGCGTTCAAATAAACAAACAAACTCTTCAGCTTTATAATATTAGTATAGTATAAATACTATAAGAAAAAAAATTGCGTGCATACAGAGTACACGTCAGAAGTGAAACTTCTTTGGCAAACTAATTTAAAAAAAACTAATCGTTAACGCTGCAACTTACAATCATTTATGTTTTTTTTTGTTTAAGCTTTTGTTCGAAGTTTAACACGTCTACGACTAGATAGTGTAGTAGTAGATTAAATCGCGCTGGCAAAATTATTTCTTGTTAGTATAAGGCCACTATAGATTTATGTAATTATTGAACAATCCAATATATTAAGTTGAAGCATCTCTAGTACGGGTTTTATTTGTGCTCCTGGTTGTGTTAGACAAGCTTTTGGGAATTAACACTAATAGAAAAAAAGGAATTAAAATACAAAAACAAACTATGTAGTTGAAAAAAAGACAACTTTTCGCGGTGTTCCCAGGCGGTCACCCATCCAAGTACTGAACGTCATGACCTGCCGCGTTACTGGTCGCTCAAATTTTACCCCTTAACCTCATGCGCCTAAAGAAGTTTCACTTAAAAAATATTAATAATATTTTGATTATTTTTTCAATTAAGTTCTCATAGCAAAATAATTATCAGTTATCATTTATCAATAACCAAATCACTAATTGTCACTGTTTCATTAAATTTATTTGGTTTGTATTTGTACTTGGAAGAATCATCAATCTCTTTTAGGTACCTCTTATATAAAAATAGTAATTACTAAAATTACTATTACACTCCTAAGAGTGATCTTTGTAGTAAGAGTTATATTAGTTAGTGATAACCAAATCACACATTTAGAATTAACGAAGATACCTAGATCACAATTAGTAGGACAGTCATACTTACATTTAGAATTAAGTAACCCACTACTAAGCTACAGTAAACATTTGAATTGAAAACAGTTAGGGTAGCATGCAAACTTCCGAAATCAGTTTCGGTTTCGGCAAAAGTTTCGGCCAATTTTGGCCGAAACCGAAACTGCCGCCGAAACTTGATTTTTGGCCGAAACTCGGCCGAAACCGAAACCGAAACTTCGGTCGGACACTAATAAATAATAGTAATGACATTATTCAACATCATTTATGACGACAAATACATTTCTTTGATGAGTTTTTTAAAAGTATTCAATGATAGGGTATTCCACTATGTTTGAAAAATTACTTCAAAATGTTGATTTTCTAATAAAAAGCCACAAAAAAATATATTTCGGCAAAATAAACACGCTTTCATGCCATAAAAATTGATTTAAATTTTAAACCTTTTTTATTACCGCGAAAACGCTACAGCCATTTTGGTGACGTAATATGTGCAATAACAAAACTGTATGACGTATGTAAGAGAGTAACATAACCTACCAGCCATCAACAAATTAGTAATGAATGCATATTATTTCAGTTGGAACAAGATATGAAGAGTTATTATACGAAAAAAACACAACTATTACTCCTTGAAGTTAAAATTGATAGATATTACAGATATTAGATATGTACCCTAGCTGTTGACAGCACTGACAGAACTATGTTATTGCCCGTATGACGTCACACCGTGGCGGCTCGTGTTTTAGGTCACGTGATATACAGATTAAAATATACGACTTTTAATTTCAATATAATAAATCAATAATGTGCTTTTATGATTCCAAATCAGAATATTTAGGTGTATTTCTCTATACATTTTAGTTTTTATCAAATTTTATAATTTATTTTTCACTACGGAAAGTACCCTATTGTGCGCATTTTATAGTGAGTGGTAATGAATTCCACAACCGACAAGCTTCAACAGTAAAGGATTTCGAGTAAAAGTTTGAGGAATGGTGCGGGATCTTTAAGATAAGGTTATCTTTTGAGCGCAGAGGTCGTTCGTGCGTGTCACAAAGGAACTCAAACTGCTGTTTAAGATACATAGGTGTAGCTGGACTAAACAGGATAGAATATAGAAGAGACAGGATGTGGGTATTCCTGCGAAATCTGATAGGAAGCCATTTGAGCTTTTTACGATAATCGGAAACATGGTCATATTTACGCAATCCAAATATAAACCTAATACACAGATTCTGTAAACACTCAAGTTTGTTTAATTGTTCCTCGCTTAAATTAACATAACTTGTATCGGCATAGTCAAGGATCGGTAAAAGGAGAGACTGTGCTAGCATAACTTTAGTGGGAATAGGGAGAAAGTTACTTAGCCTTCTTAGAGATCCTACTGCAGCAAACAGTTTTCTACTTAACTCATTAATATATGTCCATGACAGATGTTGGTCGAAAGTAATGCCTAGATTTTTAACCTTATCACTTATTGGAATAGATGTACCATTAATAACTACTGATGGAAGTTGTGACCAATCAATGCGCGATATGAGTTTCTGACTACCGATGACAATTACCTGAGTTTTCGAAGGATTAATTTTTAAACCGTATGATTTGCTCCAAAGTTATATACTTTTGAGATCTTTATTCAACAGGTTAAAACATTCAGGTAGCTTACTAAGAGAGGATTGTGAGTATATTTGGAGGTCATCCGCATACAAATGGTAGAGAGAAGAAATATGGTTAGTGATAGAAGAAATAAATAGAGAAAATAAGAGAGGAGATAACACGCCACCTTGGGGTACGCCAGCATTGATCGTACACCAATTAGAGGAATTGCCATCAATATGAATTCGTTGCTGGCGACCACACAGATAACATTGAAACCAGTCAGTCACCGCAGGAGATATGTTAAAAGAACGAAGCACAGCGAGTAGTATGTCAAAATCAACCGTATTGAAAGCATTACTAAAGTCAAGCAATGTTAACACAGTGACAAGTTGATTATCCATACCTACTCTGATATCGTCAGTTATTTTGACTAAAGCAGTAACCGTACTATGACCACGGCGGAAACCTGACTGAAAAGGATTAAGGAGATTATGTCTTGAAAGGTAAGGAGATATTTGCTGATAAATAAGTCGTTCAAACACTTTTGATAGAAATGGGAGAATAGATATTGGTCGATAATCGGAAAAACTAGAGGGGTTTGGCTTTTTAGGTAGTGGGATAATTTGGGCATGTTTCCACACGGCCGGGAATGTTGAGGACTGGATAGAAAAATTGAATAGGGAAGTAATTATAGGAGCTACAAAGTCAAGAATTGGAATAATCATTTTACGGCTAATGCTGTCAGAACTAACCGCGTCAGAGCTGATGCTCAAAACATTCTTCTTAACATCACATATGGTGAACTGACTAAAAGTGAAAGCAGGAAAATCTGGAGTGGATAGAGTTGAAATTTGATTTAATGTATTTAACTTTATAGCACTGTTAATGGCATCAGAAGATAGGAAATGCTGGTTAAGCTTGTTGAAATCTAATTTATTAGGATCAATATTTTGACGCGTTTTCCCAACTCCAAGTGTTTGAAGAAATTTCCAAACTTTAGAAGAATCACCTTCTTCAGTTAAACGTTTATGAATGTGGCGTCGCTGTTTATCCCTACAAAGTGTATTGCAGCGATTCCTAATCTTTTATATTAATGGTTTTATATTCCTGGGTGAATCGAAAAAATAAAATAAAATTGCGTGCGTACAAAGTACACATGTCGGAAGTGAAACTTCTTTGGCAAACTAATTAAAAAAAACTAATTCAAAATAAAAAACAAAAAGCCAACGTCACGCAGTGTTCCCAGGCGGTCGAACCCATCCAAGTACTGAACGTCATGACGCTGCCGCGTTACTGGTCGCTAAAATTTTACCCCTCATGCGCCTAAAGAAGTTTCACTTAAAAAAAAAAAATTATAATAGTCACCTGTCTCTGGAGATGGAGCGGGAACGAGAACGGCTCCGAGAGTAGTAGGAGCGGCTGGCGTCCGAGCGTGAGCGAGAGCGGGGCGAGGCGGAGCGGCGGCGGCGCGACGCGACCGAGCCGCTGGCGCTGGAGCCCGACCGCGAGCGCGAGCCCGAGCGGGAGCGGTACTTGCGCGGGCGAGACCTGCGGGTCGATACACAACGTTACCTGCTGACCTACTACAGTCAAACTACAAGTTATTAAAGGTTACGTATATTGAATGTAAGACATATAAGTAGTTTCCTTTTGATAATGTGTATTGAAAATAAGGCCTAAAATAAAGAACTGACTAGAAAAGTAGGATCCGAAGTTGTAAAAAGTTTATAATGCAATTTAAAGTAAAACCAGCATTTCTCATAAAAATGAACCAACATTTTATAAGCCGAAAGTATTATTAACTTTTATAATCCCGTGTTTTGTTTAGCATATTCTGTTGTTTCCAGAAAAAATCCATTATAATAGACATTAAAACAATAGCAGTAGTTGTGGATTATCTTTGTAATTGGTTAAAATCATTGAAAAACATTGTTATTTTGTCGGTTATTATTTCACAAAATCAAATAAATAGTTAACAATTATTTTTTACGTATTTTTGTTCATTTATGTATTACAAAAGATTATTTATGTATACTTGCATAAATCGGTAATGACTTATTAATTAATTATTATTAACCAAAAATAGTTTAAGGAACCCTCATTTATTACACAACAAAAGGTTATTCTTTCTTTAAAAAACAAAAGTAGGTACATAAAAAAACACAAATGACAATGTTTACACACCTGCTTCTAGATCGTTTAGGCGAGCGTCGGTCGTCATCCGACGAGTTAGACGAATGTCGACGAGGAGACGGCGGAGAGCGAGGTCTGCGTCCGGACGGCGTGGGCGGCTTGATGCGAGTGACAAACTGCTCGGGTCGCCCGTCGCCGACTGAGACCGGGGTTTCACCCTCTTGCGCGATACGGAACGAACCGAACTTGTCCAGGACTATGTTGCCCTTACGAACCGGCTGGAAATACATAAACGTCTCATTAGCAATGGCGCCCACTAGAATTTACTCCTATTGGGGGTCTGCAAACATACAATACACAAGTGAAATGGTCAGAACACGGAAAACATTTTTACAGATAAAAAAATATAACAAATATAAAAAAATACAAATGTTTACTATTAGTGGGGATCGAACCCGTTACTGCCAAGGCAACCCACCACTAGCCAGTTCTGCAACCGTTTTAAACTGTAAACTGTCGCACACTGGCGCATGCGACGAGTGCTGAGGGTGCGACTGGTGTGGCGGTTGAAATGAATTATGTAAACTATCACTCACTGGCGCGTGTGATGGGTGCTGCGAGTGCGACTGGTGCTGCGAGTGCGACTGGTGCTGCGGGTGCGACGAGTGCTGAGGGTGCAACTGGTGTGGCGGTTGAAATGAATTATGTAAACTATCACTCACTGGCGCGTGTGACGGGTGCTGCGAGTGCGACTGGTGCTGCGGGTGCGACGAGTGCTGAGGGTGCAACTGGTGTGGCGGTTGAAATGAATTATGTAAACTATCACTCACTGGCGCGTGTGACGGGTGCTGCGAGTGCGACTGGTGCTGCGGGTGCGACGAGTGCTGAGGGTGCAACTGGTGTGGCGGTTGAAATGAATTATGTAAACTATCACTCACTGGCGCGTGTGACGGGTGCTGCGAGTGCGACTGGTGTTGCGGGTGCGACGAGTGCTGAGGGTGCGACTCGGTGCCGGGCGGGTCGGGCTCGCGGCCCTTCGGCGGCGGCGCGGACGGCAGCGGCGGCGGCTCCTTCATCGCCATGGCGCGCCGGACCGACACGTTCTTGTCGCCGCTCGATGGGGACGGCTGAAATACGTTACACAATGTATTCACTAGTTATCTGATGCTGTGTGACACGTGAGAATATAACAAAGAAAAATAGATTATAACTTATTTAGATTGAAAAAGGAATGGAACTGCATTTTATGTTTCGATATCTCAGATTAGATTTATAAAAAAAGTTAAGTATTTCACAATATATGCAATTATTTATTTATAATGACGCAAAAAAAATTTAAATTATTTTTATGTAAAACACAATTAAATATGTAGTAAAATATGATTAATTTATGTGGAATATTTACCTTACGATGGTCTTGTGAATCATCAGAACTGTCTTCAAAAGCATAGCGCTCCTTATATCCTTTTTGTACAGGTGTGTCTTTTTTCTTAACACCCCTAAAATTAAATATAATGTAGCAATTATAACTCCATCCTCACAAAATCCCAAGTATAAAAAAAAATTATATGAATTTAAAAAAATATAATAAAAAATATAATACTTGGAATTCAGCTTCTTGATATTGTCATTCTAGATGTTTTTGTAGGCTTAAATATTATCTAATCCAAAAACATAATTATGTTTTGAAAAACCTTTTTAGTAAATTTAACTTAAATTAACTTAGATTTTTTTTCTTTTTATCTATACATTAAATGCTTACGGCTCTTTAACAGCGTTCATAGACATTTTCCACTTAGGTTTCTCAAGCGGCGGTGGAGGATCTTGGTCGATGGGACTGACAGAATTGCGACTGTCTCTTTTTCCAAGTACTTCCTTTTCTACCATCACATGATACGCGCTAAGTTTTGACTCCAGCTCTTTCAAACCTTCCATATCATCTAATATCCGGCTATATTATAAAAAAAAAAGATTGTTTTTTGTAAAATTCATAAAAACATGACAAATGTATGAGTTCTAATAAAAATTAGTAAATTAGAAGATTGTTATAATTTTTTTTTTATTACAAAGAAAATAACAGATTTTAGCCCATTTTACCTCTTGTCACTGTGTTTTCGTTCATACTCTCCTTCAGAACTTAAATCTCTCTTGGATTTTCCTTTTAACTCTTTCCTGTAAGATTGAGATAGTTGTAAAACTAATAGCAAATAGTTTTATTAAATATTTTAATATAATTATTACAATTACGTACCTTATAGCATCTCTTAGTTTTTTGTCACCAATATTCTCCAAGTCACGGAGATTGTAATCTGCATTGTTTGACATTCGTGCTAGCTTTGCTTTTCTTTTTTCTTCTCTCTCTTGTTCTTTGCGCTTACGTCTCGACTCTTTCTTCTTTTTTCTAATAATATTAACAATATCAAATTATTGTAATGCACAAAATAAAGTACATATAGAAAATAATAAAAAAGATATTTATTTTTTATTGTTTTCTTTATTTGAACCTAACTGAACCTAGATATATTCTTTTTTAGCATATTATCATACGCATATTTAGTGCAAAATAAAATGAGAAAATAAATCTTTTGCATTCTTTTTTCTTCATGACACTGAAATCCAAATTTATTAGTACAATATACATATATTTTAATATTATGAACAATTAACAATTGACATTAACTTACTTGTCCTTCTTTTTCTTCTTCTTTTTGTCGTGATCAGCCGCGCCAGGTTGCGTCTGCTGACCTAATTCCTGCATCTTTCGATTGCGTTTGTACTGAGCTGTTTCTTCTAAAAAGTTTCTTACTTTTTCTTCATAGTCAGAATCTTCTTTTGTCATATCAAGGAACTTCCGTACCTATTTAGCATATACCAATTTAGTACAAGTTATTCAAATAAATTTTGTTAATTATAATTTCAGTAAAGTAGTTTCAGTTCAGTATAGTGGGCATTTTCTAGTAATTTATAATAAATGTAACAAGAAATTTTTATTTGGTTTTTATTACCCACACTACCATGACTGTATTTGACAACAGAACCTTAATAATTTTCAAGCATATAATTTATATAATTATGTTCGAATGTCGACCGCTAGACGACCACTAGTAAACAGTAACGAGAGCGTGCGGTGCAGGCAGCAGGAGCAGTGACCTTGAGCTCGTAGTCGATGTCGGCCTGCGAGCGCGCGGGCGCGTGCGGCGCGTGCGCGAGCTCCTCGGGCGGCGGCGGCTGGTAGCCGTACGGGTGGTTGAACTGCGAGTTGTGCGTGCGCGCGTCCGACTCGCCCAGCATGGCCATGCGCTTGCTGAGCGGCGACAGCGACCGCTGCCGGGACTTCGTCGACTGCGAGCGACGCTTCTTCTTGCGATTCGGCTCTTCTGATTCTGAAATTCGTGCCTTTCTGTATCTATGGATGTATGGATGATATGTGGTCGAGTGGGTTTGTCTGCCCGTCATTTAGTTATGTAGTATTTTTCTGACTAATGGACATGTAAGTAGATTTTGTTTAGACTTTTGAATTAAGAGAGAGAAGATTTCTTTCTATCTTATAGTAAATTAATAAATTTCATACCAGTTAATAGCAGTCAAAACTAAAAACAGGTATAAATATGAGACTAAAAATAATGTATAATATAATTATATAGATAAAAAATGAAAGCAATAGTTTTAGTTTAACATTTTTACGAACTTTATCTTATCTCACAATTATCTTTTAAGGACATATCAGGGTATGTCGTAATTAGGTATTGTGATGTAGTACACTGAGATAGCAAAAAATTTAAAATCCACTATCTAATACAGTATTTCGTATTCAGGAGAAGGAATGAGTTTATATTGCAATACTTCTGCACTTTGATACTCATAAAATTACATACTTAAAATTAAAACTATTCTCACCACTTGAATCAGATGATGATGATGACGATTCTGATGATGAACTAGAGCTCGATGAATCACTAGAAGACGATGAAGAGCTACTAGATCTCTTCTTTTTTCCCTTTCCTCTCTTCTTTTTCTTCTTCTTATCCTTCTTCTCTGTCAAGTTTAACAACTGCTTTAAAGTCTCTTTCATCTCAAACGACTTTGCTCCTGTCAACCCAGGCAATAGTAACTCAGCTGGCTCAATTAATGGCTTAGTTGTAGATGTCTTACTCTTAAGAAAATCTAATGAATTTTGAGCTTCTTCATGGAATGGTATTATGGCTAAACAATCCTCGTAAGCTTTTTGTGCCTCTGCTATTTTATTTTCGTCTTCATAGCTGCGTCCCAAAGCTACAAGGGTCTCACCCAAGTATTTACGGGCATTTGCGTGGTTGGGATTAAGCTTTAGAGAGGTCTCAAAGTCTTCTATTGCCTTTTTGAATGTTCCACTGTTTGCATATAGCGCTCCTCTTGCGACAAGACCTTCTACATTTCTTGGATCTATACTCAAAGCTTTATTGAGACATTGGAATGCTTCTGAGTGTCTCCCTGCCTTAAAATGCTCAATCCCTTCAGCAACAGACCTAAATGCCCATTTACTTGCTTGAGCCTGGCGAAGTTCATCGGCATAATCAGTGGTTGAGAATCCTCCCCTGTTAAAACAAAATAAATTTGTATTACAAAATATTCTATTTTGTGAATATTGTAAGTACATGTCACAAATAAATGCCATTAAAATTACTTCTACAATGTTAATTATTATTTTATACTGTCCTTTAAATCAGTTAATATTATGAATCAGTATAAGCAAATAAAATATTTGTCTATAACGCAACAATGGTATATTCAATTGCAAACAATACCTTAAAGATGCAAAATTGGTGCAGTGCATATTGGAGATTCCAAGAAGTTCAGACAGGTATTGGACGCAGTTAGGATTATTGAAGCCAGGGCTCTTCTCCAAAATAGCTTCATAGCTTTCTCCCTTCATTTCCATTGTTTTCCTGTATAAACAAAAATTATTAGAAAAAAGGAAGTTTAGCTTAAAAATTTTCATATTCCTTTCTTTATTTTGAACCCAGTCATTTTATAATAACTTAACTATAAAAAGACTCAAAATGAATTGAACAAATCAAGATCCTATGTCAGTCATAATGTCACACATACATCATTCTCACCTGGGCCTTTGAAGCTGTTCAAAAAATGTTATTTACTTGAATTTTATTTCTTTCACACATAAATGTTACATCATACATTAGGTGATCCTGCGTCGACAATGTGACATTAATAAAAATAGAATGTTTCAGCTAGTCACAACAATGTAGGTTTTACAAATAATTCTTGGGGATTGTTGCTACACCTAGAACAGAACACCCTAAAATCACCAAGGAAGCTGTATCCATCGATAGCCTGCATAAAGATCCATTACTAAATGAAGTGAACTGCGGCTGCTTGTCAAACTATGGAATCATCTTTTGGAGCCTCAATCAGCTAAATATATTAACGGCCGGTGCTACTCCAGTTTTAACAAATTATTAACGCCAACGTCCAACATATGCTGATTACATTAAATTCCAATCAATTTTTGATTTAATGCTGCAATATTAAATATAAGTTTAATACAGAATACAGTCTCTGTTTACAGACATCAATGAGGTGACCCTAGGTTATGTACTGACCTTTTTATTTTCAGTAAAAAACTGATTTTGCAGGACAAAATCAGATTAAATCCTCTAATAAAGCTAAACATACATCCGAAATTGTTTATAAATAACATCCATATTTGTCCAGTTTTAAAAAAAATTGTCAAGTTTAAAACAATTTTATGTGCAATCAGTCACAATTGGTGTCATGTATAAAATCTGTACTGAAAAAAGTGACCAGAAATAGTGAAAAAAATCCACAAAATGAACTTGTTGAAATTTCCTATCCAATGCTTGATTAATGTTTAAAAAACAAAAAAATTGCATCTATGTAATAAATCACAACACAAAACAGAAACAATAGTGACAAACTCCAAAAAGCATAGTTTTGAAATCAGTATTTTTTAATCTCTGAATGTGTCAGTGTCATTGCTATATGTCCTCTTGTCTTCTTGTGGTAGGAATAGTCAATGGAAAGGTGTCTTCAAATTATCAATTTCATACTTTTATACTGGGTGTATTTGGAACGCTTTGTAAGATTTAAACCACGTAATATACTATTTATATACTATATAATGCATATAACCATTTATCCCAGAAACGTATTTTTAAGAACATTTTAGGACTTCTGTATTATGTGAGGCAGCAATGTATCATGCCGCGCGGGGCGCGGGAGGCGGCGGAACGAAAATTAAACGTGCGCGCGGCGGCGAGTACGTTTACCGCGTGCCGTTGACCTCTGTCAGCTGATGGCGCGTATGAACGGTTTGCATTACATTGACAGTTTGTTCCAAACACGATTATTTTAAAGCATTATCTTCAAATTTCTGTTTCATTATTTTTTCCAAACCGGACTATACCAAAAAAAATGATGAAAACAGGAAAAAAAAAATTTTTTTTTTCGCTTTTTTTTCACTTGTATCATGTCAGGTTAAGCCAACACTATCATACCTCTTCGTTTTTCAATGCGTTCCAAATACACCCTGTATAGTGATCAGCGTAAATCTTCATCAAGTACTTTGATTATTTCCTTTACAATAATGCGTGGTTATGACATCTTCTCAATTGAAATGACAAACACAAAAATTTTGTGAAAAAAATAAAATAAAAAAATGTGATCTGAACATCCTGCAAAAATGTAGCAAAATTGTGATCCACCTATGTTATCTAGGGAATTAATACATACTTGTAGATGAGAGGAAAGTCATCGGTGCTGAGAAGTCCCAGAGGAGGCTTAGGTGGGGGGTCGTCTGGTCCCCGAGTGACACCTTTCATGCCGCACACCATTTTGTCAGTGTCCGGGATAACTTCAATAACTTCACAGCAGACAGTGTCATTCATGAGGTAGTTTCTTGACACATTTTTCTTATCCACTGCTGGTATGATATTACCCACCGGTAAAAAAGCCTAGGAACAAAATTTATTTAAAAATAACTAGTTTGACAAAATTGTAGTCTAAAAAAACATCTTTTTTTTAAATTATTAAAGATAGTCATTAATTGAACACTTTTTCATTAATGACTTAAATTTAACACAAAACTATAATTATGTTATTATTATATTAATTAGATTATTACTGGTTTTAAAGTCTTAATTATGTTGTCATTATAATTCTTGTTATTTTTAACGTTTTTGTAATCAGTAAGTTGGGTAATTCGAATAAATTCTATTATATTCTAATGTTATGTACAATAGTCATTGAAATACATATCAGTGAATGTTACAAGAACAGAGTTTATTTTTGTTGAAATATATACATATGAGGACGCGTTTACATATTTGCAGAATTAAGTAAAACAAAAAACACATAATTATTTTTCCTTTTCAATATATTTACTTGCAAGAAGAATATATTTTTCAGACCTTTCAATTAACTTATTTATACCATACTAAAAAAGTTTTGTCTTAATCCAAAAAATATGACGAAACTGCTTCCTTAATCGCATCGACAGTGGAAAATTTATTTATTTATTTATTTATTAACACTTTATTGCACACAAAAGAAAGAAACAGTTTAGAAACATGATACAGAATAAATAAGTATGAAAAGGCGGCCTTATCGCTTATAGCGATCTCTTCCAGGCAACCTTTAATGAAAGAAGCTTTTAGTAAAAGTGTGCCGGGTAGAGTGCGCAATCAACAATGCAAAATTTCTTACCATGGACTTATTTTTTCATTTTAGGAAAGAGGTAATAATCATTTAACACGCTAATTTGGAACATTCCACGCGCTATTTTTTTTTGCGCTGGCGTGAGCATTCGCTGCTCAGATCTTGCACTAAACTTAATCATCTCAAGTTGATTGTGTAATTGTTGAATTTTTTAAAATTGTTGTTTCAGATACTTTAACCATTTCTGAAAATTGTTGTTTTTTAGTTAAGGATCTTCCAATACTAATTTTCTACTATTTCAATAAGTTTTGGTGTGGTCACATCATCAGGGCACCTGGGTCTTTGATTGTCTTCAAGTGACCCTGTCCTGCTTAAACAATTTATGCCACTTGTAAACCATTGTTTTTCTGGACAAGATTACTCGTAAACCGATGTTATTTCAATCAGTATGGTTTAAACAGACTTTCCTTGCTTAGTAAGGAATTTTATTAATTGTATTATTTATATTAGATATTTGATTTTCTCCACATTTTGCACGTTGTTCCCAATTAAGTTGCTTGGTTAACGATATTCAAGGATGAACAATCCAATTACAACAAAACTTGACAGTAATTAATAGTCACTTGACATGTTGAAATTATAACTAGCCCGCCTACCCTACCCTCACGAACTTAAAACGTACCCTCATTATATTGTTAGTCATACTAATATTATGAATGCAAAAGTAACTGAGTATCTTTTAAGTTTCAAACTTCCGAATGATCTGACATTGTAGCTGAAATTAGTATACCTTGAACAAACTGTTGTTTTATATACATAGTAAAACTAAAAAACATGAAATATTATTTAAATTTACTCTAATTGAGTTGGTGGTAACTTTTTAAAAATTGATCTCTACTACAACAGCATAAAAAATAATAGATGTAACTTAAAACCACAAAAATTAGACAAAAGTGCTATATACAATGTAAGGATTATACTGATAAGGTAAAATTAATAAGAGAGTTGTATATTGATGTGCAGTTTTTATAATTAGACAAATTTGAAAGTTTGCTTTTAGTAGTGTAGCGTTAGAAAGCTTATCTATCAAAGAGGTTATAAGGATAAAACACATCATGCTATGATAGTAAAACTGTAGCGGCAAATTTGAACATGAGTGTGCTGTATGAGTTGCCGAGTAAGTCACAAACAAGTATTGCACAATATTTTGTAATTCAAAGCTGTTGATATATTAAATACTGTACTAAAAATTTAAGAAATGTCAGACAGTCAGATGAAGATATAAAGTCAAAATCATAATTATGAATAATCCATCTCCTCCTAGAAATGAGAAAACTAATATCTTCTTCAATTGTATACGACAATTCATATGTACGAAAACTTGTTGTTTGTAATCTTACAGACCCAATAGTAGTAGAATAATTCATTATTTCAGACATTTTACAAAGACACAAGTGGTAACATGTAAATTCAATCATTATGTTAATACAGATATTTATGTAAATATCTTCTTTGATATGCATGAAAAAAAGGTTTACCTTTGCAACCTTCAAATAAATGTTTTTTTAAGTAAAGAAAATCTGGTATAAATTATACGTAATATATTCCTGTGTTTCTCAAACCAAAGTAAGCTTTGCAAGTGTAATTATAGTAGTAGTATGTCTTTTGTTTGATAATCTTTTTTGTTTCCTTTGTATCATTTAATTTTTGTTATCCTAAAAGAACTAAACTGTAATATTAGTTTGAGCACTATTATACATTTTTGAGGAAGGTCCACAGGGTTTAAAATACAAAACTATAGACTAGCAATAGTAATACTCAGCGAGTTAATTATCTAAAAAAATAGTCTTATTATAAAAAATTACCTTAACATTTATGTCAGCAACATATCGAGATGTAGGCCCTGCCGTACATAAAACCTTCAACATCATTCCTGAAGCTGTTCTGTTGATCACGGCACCTATGATAAGTTCTCCTGTCTTCACATTCTATTGAAAGGAAATAATATCAAATTAGTATTATTTTATATGCAAATGTGCTCTACATACATTTGTGATCCCTAACTACAGTTCAAAATAAGATACAACTGTCCCTGAAAACTGGAAACATCAGGATTCCAAAATTTATGTTTACTTAAAATCTGTTGGATAAAATCTTTAATATACATAATGTAAATTCTATTCAAAAATATTTTATAATTTATTCGATCTTTCAACAGAGGTCAAATCATGTGGAATAAAAATCAAGGTTATTTTTAATTTTATGATTATTAATAATCAAAAGCATATCAACTGTCATATCAATACTCACATCAAAAAAATGTCTCAATCTGGCAGATTTATCAACATTCAAAAATGTTTCAAATGGTGGCATCAATGCATATAAATCTAAAAGGAAAAACAAAATACATTAGAACAAATTGTAATGATTACAACATGATTCATGATAGTGATATTAGTGATAACAACTATATCCTTAATAATTTACAGAAAACCAGAACAGGATATAGTGAGATAAAAAACGAAATTTTTAATGTTGAATTATATATGGCCTCCAGCCGGCCAGGTTTCAATAATCTATCAATCAGTGGTTTTTTTCTACTAACAATGGATTTTTGACACAATTTGTTTGGAGCTTACGAGAAATTCTATCTCTAGTAAGCAAATTCAGAGATAAATATTTATCTATTGAAATTAGCCGATAGATGTAGGCGTTAAGCGAAACCAAGCGCCTACCATATATGGTAGCATGATCTTATCTTTTTATTGGCTGACACAATTTTGTTTAAAAATGTAATGTATAAAAAAGAAAGTTGCAATCGCTACCTACGTAGCATTCATGTATATACTTACTATCTTCTGGCGTAGTAGCATCAGCTCCTACACTGGAGGACGATGGAGTTTCTTCCAATAGCGACGCATCAAACAACGCATTAGCTTCTTTTGCAATGAATTGGTGTAGCTTGAGTCTCTTCCCACGGTCTTGGAAAGTTAAATGCTTATGCCTAGACTGGTATACAGCAAAATCCAGGGGACCTACGCCGATCTTGGACAAATCTTCCTCGCCTCTCTCGCCCTCCCACGTCTTTTGTAATTGCTGTCCATGATAATTGATGGATTGCGCCACTAAGGACGCATCCAGGGTAGTCTCCATAGTAAAAGTCTGTAAAAGTATTTGCTAACATAAAAAACAAAAACCACATTTCACATGTGAAAATTAATTCGATCGGGCTAAATACGCCATCTTGATCGAGTTTTAAAAAATCATAAAATTATACATGTCCATGTATGTATTACCTTTTCTTATATTACGGATGATACAATTTCTACAAAATTCACAAAAAAATCTTCGTTATAAATGTAATTTTAACATTTGCACTTATAATCCGTTTCACACACCGACAATCAAAATCAAAATGGCGCATAAGTCGCATAACGAAATTCGAAACGCTAATAAATATAATTCTAACTTTGACAGCCTCACAGACTAAGAGAACAAGTTGACAGCCTGACAGGTAACCCCGGCTCCAAACGTTGGCCCCAACATAGGTCCCAACGTTACTCGTCCAACGTGTGGAGCTAGAAAATGGCATCCGTCCCAACGTTGGGGCGAGCGTTGGTAGTTCGCCGGCTCGTGTCGGTTTTATCAAAGGAATCTGCGCCAACGTTCGCGATCCGTCCACACGTTGGCGCGTTGCTCAGTTCTGTTGCAACACGCAGCGAGTGCGTACGTCGAGCGAGAATGGCTTCCTCATCCACAAAATCGCCACCGGCATGGACAAATGAAAAAATCATAGAATTTATTGAACTTTTGATAAAGTTCAATAAATTCCATGACTTTTTCACATCTAATAATATGGGACGCTACTCGAAAGGATCATAAAAATAAAAATTTATTAGCTGATGCATGGCGCACCATTCAACAGAATATGGAATATGAATGAATTTCTCAATTGAAGATTAAAAAAAAAGCGAGAATCATTAATGAGCACATATCGCCTTTACAGAAAAAAAATTAGTGACTCTACTCGATCTTTGACGTGGATTTTTATTTTTTCTCAATAACAAATATAAATGTGCAATCAGTACTATAAAAGCGCTCAGAGCAATTTCGATTTCTATATCGGACGTCTTCACATTGGCCCTGACGGGACAGAACTAGTTTGATAGCCAACGTGTGTACGGCTCTCCGAATATGCAGTCCAACGTTGGTACGAGCGTTGGGGCCAACGTGTGGAGCCGGCCTAACTAGCGGCCTAAAAAGCTTTTTTTTTTTTTTTTTTAATTTATTGAGAGCTGGATTCGAGTCCTTCGCTCTAAACTGTACAAATTTTTACATATTAAAAATAAAACAATAAAATTATATAATTATATATAAACAAAATCTTCAACACTTCATTTTTTTTTTCCTTATTATATCTTCTCTATTGTCGAACATATAAACTTGAATAATGGTTTAAAAAATCTTGGGTTGGCTAATATTTCTTCTGGGCGGCGGGGAGTACTTATAGTCTGTCTATAAAGTCGTGAAATTATTATATTTTATTTTCTGAGCAAATGCTATTTATATCCGAAGCCAGGATTAATCTATGCAACTTCAATGATTCGCAATTAAAAATAATGTGGTTTATATCGGCGTATGGCTCACTGCATTTAGTACACTTAGGATCTTGAATAATTTTTAATTTGAAAAGATGAGAGGGAATTAGACAATGTCCAAATCTCATTCTATTAATTATGGAGATAAATTTTCTTGATTCACAGCTGATGATGTTAATGTTATACCAGGGTTTAATATTGAAGTCTTTTTGAATTTTAGCGTACCATTGTCCTTTATTCTGCTTTGTTATATTCCAATAATCTCTCCAAAGTTTATTAATCCCGTCTTTGATGATTGGAAAGTAATCAGAGAAAGGTGTTTTAACAACATCTCTGTGGTCCTCATCATATCCACTTTTCGCAGCTTGATCAGCTTTTTCATTACCTGATATTCCTCTGTGGGAGGGTACCCAGGCAAGCTCAACGTACACATTTCTCGCATTTAAATTGTACAGTAAATTTCTAATCTTAAATACTAAATAATTTGTTTTAAAGGTTAATTTACAACTGTCTATAGCTAGTAAAGCGCTTTTACTATCGCTAATAATAATAACATTTTTAATATTGCTACTGGAGTTTACATATATAATAATGCCATATAAATTGCGTAACACTCCGCAGTAAAAATTGAACAATTGTTGTTTAGTAAAATACATTTTGTACAGCCTAAATTACTGTCGAAATATGCTGCTTTAACAACTTGGGTGCTTTTGGATCCATCCGTATATATTTTATAAAAATCTTTTTTGTTATCTAATAATCTAAGCAATTCTGATTTACTATTGATATCGAGAATAATTGTAAAGTTTTTTTCCAAAATGCTTTCAAAATATCCAAAAACAGGCCATAGAGAGGTAGAATATACATGCTTTGAGATATTTATCGTTAAATGTAAAATAACTGACATTTGCGGAAGCATTGCTGAATTTATTGTTTGAGTGTTAATAATATTAGAAGACACTATAGAACTCGATAATTCTTCTACTAACGTTAACTTCCTAACAGGTAAAGAAGAGTTTATTGCAAGCATTTTTAGAAAAAACTTCTGGGCTAACATCAAGCGTCTTAATATTAGAGGAGGAATACCTGTTTCAATTTCCATTGAGTTAATTGGTGTAGATTTCATAGCTCCCGTAATTATTCTTAATGCCCTATTTTGAATAATATCTAGTTTCTTTAGCAGAGATGGTTTAGCATTTATATAGGCCATACAACTATAGTCAAAGTGGCTTCTCACTATGCTTTTATATAAAATACTTAGAATCTTTGCATCAGCACCCCAAAAAACTCCTGCTAAATATCTTAATATATTGATTCTTTTATAAGCTCTTTTACATATACAATCAATATGGCTATTAAACTTAAGTTTGTTATCTATAATTACACCGAGGAATTTTTGTTCTTTTACAATAGGGATGTTTTCATTGTTATACGTAACTTGAACATTACAATTTGATTTTCCGAATAACATAACAGAACTTTTGGAAGAATTAATATTTAATTTCAGTTTATTATGATAAAAAGTTTGCAATTGACTAAGACCTTGGTTTATACTACATTTAGCTATATTTATATTTTGATTAATAGAATACATGACCAAATCATCTGCATATTGTAGGATATTTACATTATTTTCTCTTACATTATTTTGGATCTGAGAGGTGTAGAGATTGTATAAAATTGGTGATAAGATAGCACCTTGCATTAATCCTTTATGTGCATACTTAGGCCCATGTATAATATTATTAAATTTAACATATATCTACTGTACGATTATAAAAAAAGTTGAATATCCATCTTAATAACATTCCAGGTATTTTTAATTCACTCAAAACTCTGATCAATTGAAACAGGTTCACATTATCATATGCACCCTCAACATCCAGAAATACACAGATTGCATTAGAGTTAGCAAAGACAGAATTTTTAATATCAGCAATGAATGAAACGAAGCCTTCAACTGCACTTTTACCTTTTCTGAAACCTAGTTGATAATCAGGTAATAAAGAATTTGTTTCTACAAAATAATCCAACCTTACTTTAATCATGTGTTCAAATATTTTCCCTATGCAAGAAGTGAGAGAGATAGGTCGATAAGAGTTATGATCTTGAATTGGTTTGTTATTTTTTAAAATTGGAAGAATACATTGTGTTTTCCACGATTCAGGAATAATTTGAAAAGACCATAAAAGATTGTATATATTTAGAAGAACTAATTGTGCTACTTTATGTAACTTTTTAATCATTAAATATGGAAAATCATCCAAACCAGGTGTCGAGTCTTTCCTTGACAGTAAAGCACTATTAAATTCATCCCAACTAAATTGTTTTAGAAGAAATTCGTTATTTTTATCTACTTTTGTTTTATCAAATCGACGGGTGCAAAGTAAAAAGAGTTATATACAAAACGGCTACTTTTCAGGAGAGCGCATAATAGGAAAAAGTGCTCCCATTTTGTCAATTTCAAACCAAATTTGTTGAAATTTTCATCACTGCTACATTATTTAAAAAGAGAAGCACTTGCATATTTAATTTCTTCTAATTGTGTTTAATTTACGAGATATTGCAGTTATCTGCCTCTACATTGTGCTTAAAAATATGACAACTGAGTTAACTACCACTTGGTCGTTTTTACATAGGAATTAAAAAATCTGAATTTAATAACTTTATTATTAATAACTTATTTTTTGTTTAATGTATATATATTTCAGTAGGTATAAAAAGTATGACTTTTCTAATTATTAAAATTAGTCCATGACTGCGTTATATTCTAAATAAAATCAAAGTTCAAAGCATAATTTACGCAGATGTCTTTTTCTACATCATAACATTATTTGTTCAAGGTATATGATTTAGGAGGTTAAATGAAATAATTTATTCTTCTTAATACGTAAAAAGCTCAAACAAACAAACAATTGTTGCCGGCCGGCGAAGAACATGCCATCTGACTGATGACTCAATAGGAACGAACGTGCGCCCCCCGCGCGGACTGCGTAAAAGCGGCCAGCGGTAGTTGAACGCATGTGCGTCGTGTAATTTTACAAAACAGCAGTAGTTGTCTTTTTTTACGTGACAAAAGTACAAGAAATGAGGCGATATTTGTATTTTTTATTTTGCCATGTTGTAAAATATAACTTTTTTAGTTAGTTACTAAAATAAAAATAAAATCTCAAAATTGTAGTTAACTTTTTTTACTTTGCACCCGTCGAAATAATCTATCTAAACAAGTATCATTTTCAACTTCAGTCTTTGTATATTTATCGAAAAAGTTTGGTATAAAACTATCATTTCTACTGTTAGAACCTATTTTTATGCGATTAAATCTTTTTATAAAATTCCATATATTGCTAATGGGAGTGTATCTATTAAATGAAGTGCATAAATTTTTCCAACTTTTCCTTTTTTCTTCTTTAATAATCCTCTTTTTCTTAGCTTCCATTTTTTTATAGTTAAGATAATTTTCCATATTCAAATTCTGTCGGTAAATATATAACGCGGATTTACAATCGTTTACAGCCTTTGCACAAATGTCGTTCCACCAAGGGGAAGGGGCTTTATTATCTCTCTTTTTTGTGTAATATTTCAATTTGGGAACACATTCCTCTTTTAAATTATTCAAGATATTACAAAATTTATTGTAAGATCCTACCGGATCTTCATTTGTTATCTTAAAATTAATGAAATGACTTTCTGAAAGAAAATAGTATTTTTCCCAATTAGCCTTATTATACATATATTTATTTATATTTTCATTAAAATCATAAGTATTTGGAGATGCAATTATATTAATAAATGTAGGGTAATGATAGCTACCTAATGGATCCTCACCAACGTACCAGTCGCATATGGGTGCTAACTCTGGACTAACTAACGTAACATCAATGGCAGATATGTTTTCATTTGGCCTACGTACAGTAGTGGCACTACCAGTGTTAAGAATACACAAATTTAGATCATCTATCAAATCGTATAGATTCTTACCCACAGTTTTAGTTAAAGTGCATCCAAATGCTACATGATGCGCATTAAAATCACCTGATATTATATATGGTTTAGGGAGACTGGTTATAATATTTTTTAATTTAGAAATATTAATTTTATTTTTAGGTGGACAATATACACATAGAATAGTTAGAGGACCGACTTTTGTATCAACAGAAATGGCAATCGTTTGAACATCTTGGAAATTTGGAGTTGAAAGTTGGACATATTTTATAGAACTTTTAATTAAAAAGGCTACACCACCATGTTCATTTTCAGCATTTTTAAAAATAAAATCATATCCAGGCATGTAAAAGTGTGACTGGGAACTTTTTAACCATGTTTCATTTAATAAACATATATCTATTTCATTATCAAATAAAAGTGTTTGTAACAAAGGTTTTTTATTATTAATACTTTGTATATTATGTTGTACTAGTTTTAAACTATCCATTATTCAGATAAATTTTTAATAAAAATTTCCTTAATATGAGATGTGGTCTTAATTGATTCAGAATTTCCTAATGCTACTAATGTTTTTATTATCGAATTCATAAGTTTTGTATTATTTATGACATCTGAAATATTAAAGTTATCTGATTTTGGTAGAACATTTTCTAATGTTTTATTTTTATTATTGTCAAATTTTCCTGTGTATTTCTGAATGTTTGTCTTAGGAAGAGCTGGAAAGTTAGTATAATCTCTATTTAAAGTAGCCATTGCATAAGATTGTCTATTTTTTAATATTCTAGCTGCTTTTATTGGACAATCTTTTGAAATAGCTAGATGATTTCCAGAGCAATTTGTACACTTTAATGTTTCAGAATTACATTCTTTATAACAATGATTTTCCGAGCATTTAGAACAGACCTGTTCACTACGGCATATTTTAGCTGAGTGATTGAATTGTAAACATTTAAAACATTGTAACACCGGAGGAATATAAGTATGTACCTTATATCTCCATCCGTCTAATAAAATATGATCAGGTAGAGAAGTACCTGAAAATGTTACTGATATGGTTGATAATGGGATTAAATTATCTTTTTCGCGTTTCATGAATCTACGTACACCAACAATGTCTTTATCACACGAAATTTTCTCAAATAATTCGTTGTTACCTATTTCTTTTGGAATATATCTAATAACCCCTACCCTTTCCACAGAGGATGCAGGTATGTATGCTCTCAAATTATGCTCTTTTAAGCATCGGGATTTCAAAAAGTCATTCGCTAAAGCTGCCTGTTTGAAAGATATTTTAATTTTGTTGGAATTAATCCTTGCTCTCTCATGAACCCCCTTGATATTTTTAAAATATTTAGAGATGTTCAAGGGATTCATATTGCCAATTTTGATTTCTCTATCCAAATGTTCAACATAAACCACAAATTCCCCATTAGAACTATTGTCTGGATACTGTCTCGTATATCCGTTTTTTATGAAGGTCTTATACTTATCTATTGGTGGGATCGTAATTCTTCTTTTTTTGGTTGTAGAGGACTTCACCGATCTCTCGTCCTCATCTCCATCGCTTTCTCCTTGCATTTTTATACTGTTATTATTAAATTTACTATTAAAGTGTAATAAAATAAATTTTATTTCTTAGACGAGTTTAAAAAGGGCGCGTTTCTCTTCCCGCCAAAAAAGAGATCCGGCCTAAAAAGCGCGAGGGCAGTGTTGCCAACTCTCAAAAATTTATCTCCCTAAAACCCTAATCAAAAACCTCTAAAAGCCCCATAATTACTAGGATGATTGATTCCCCCTAAACAACATTTATTATTTATAAAATAAAAAAATAAATATTTTTAAATAAAAAATACATTAAAAATAATTATTAATAAAAAAATATCATTAAACAAATAATAAATTTCAAACAATCAATAAATAATTTCATTCAGCAGCAGCATCACTTTTTTAAATTTTTTATTCGTGTATTATCGAAAACTTCAAGTAACAAATCACTGTCTTCAGATTCTGACTTCTTAAAATCATACAGTATATTGACAATAAATAATTTCAACATTTTTACGTATATAATTATGTATAAAAATGAATATGATTCGCTAGATTGGATTATCCCAGGGCCTTATTACACCTTTATTTTGCTAATTAAAAAAAAATATTTGAAGTTATAAAAATCCCTAAATATACCCCTACAAATATGACACCTCTAAAAAAACCATCCTACTTTTTTCCCCTTAAATTTGGGGGAAAACCCCTAAGTTGGCAGCACTGCCGGCGAGGGGATTAGGGGAATGATGCGAATGAAGGGGGAGTAGTGTTGCTAGCTCGAATATTTTTTGCAACAGATACCAAAAAACAAGGTTTAACTTAAAATTCATTCAATTTTCAATTAAATAAAAATAAATACGTCAACGCTGATTACTTTAATACCTATGATATAATTTAAATACTTACTGCCCAATAGTGCGATGTTACAGGCTCAATTAAAATCCACTTAAGAAACTGAATTAAAAATCTAAATATTATAACTAATTGGCTCCAGAATCATAACCTCCAGATAAATTTTAAAAAAAACTAAACTTTTGTAATTACCATCATAAAATAAGCTCAAAAACGGCGGCTCGTGACATTTTTTAATGGGGGTTCACAAAAAAGTAAACGAAAAACTTACTATTTATTTATTTGTATAGAAAATTCTTTCCGTCCATGCAGATTGCAGAAACACCAGACACAGAAAACAAAATCATTTATTGCTTTCTTCATATCCACACAACCAAGGGGTTTTGAAATATTTTTCAGATTTAAAAACACGCGCAAAAGATTTAGTTTTCGTACTACTAGGGTTTGTTCCCGGGAATTCTCGTCCCGGGAATTCCCGGGAAATCGGTCGGTCTCGTACCCGGGAAATTCAGCTCGAGAAAAGTCGAGACATCGAGAAGTTTAAATAAACATTTTACGCGTAAGCGAATCAGAAACTGAACAAGACAGCTTTGCAGCTCAATTAGAGAGAGCAATAAAAGGTGTTTCGAGAAATGGTGAATCAACTAATGCTGTGGTGCTTTCCAAATCAATTATAAAAAAGAGTTTTTGCTATTTGAAAAAACAGGCAAGAGGACCCCTAATCTGGAAACACTATACAAAGCATTAATTTTAGTCAAGCCGACTTCAACAGAAAATGAAAGGGTATTTTCCATATCGGGAAATGTGGTCAGTAAGATTAGGAGCCGGCTGTCTGATAAATCTATTAATGCTTTGGTTTATCTTAAGGCATATTTCATAAGAATTAATAAGCAGGCTTAAAGACAGTTATATTTTTCGTATTAATAGTAGATAGATATCTCTTATTTAATTACATTAAAACTGCCAAAAATTGTGATACCATACCACCCACATAGTGAGATTAGTGAGTGATCTTTAGTTATGATGAGAAAAATTATGATTGTTTTTAGTTAAGATGTTTGTTTTAAGCTGATTGTTAACAGAGATTTTGTTTTTTATTAAAGATTAGTGAGATTAGTTATAATAAGAAGAAGTATGATTGTTTTTAGTTAAGATGTTTGTTTTAAGCTGATTGTTAACAGAGATTTTGTTTTTTATTACAGATTAGTGAGATGAGATTAGTTATGATAAGGAGAAGAAGTATGATTGTTTTTAGTTAGCAATTTTGTTTTGAGCTGATTTTTTATTGAGAACTTGTTTTTTTTTGTTAAAAATTATGTTGATTTTTTTCATGTAAAATAAACACAGTTAAATTAAAGACTCTTTTTATTAATTAAACAAAAATTTAGACGTATTTTATTTTTTCTCGACAACCCGAGAAGACCCGAGAAATCAGGCTCGAGAAGTCTCGACACCCGAGAACTAAAAAACCTCGAGAAATCGGAAACCCTACGTACTACATTTTTGAGTAGGTAAGTAATAAGTACAATTTCAGTTTGAGGCACATTTTGAGTATTTTCACACTTTTTGGTAAGCCTCTACATTACATTGGGCGTCAATTTATGGGGTTTTGCGGAGGAGACGGGGGCCAGGGAGGGGTTGGATTACCCTCTGGTACCAGTCCCACCAATTTTTACGTAAATAGGTACGTAATAGTACGTATAATATATTGTGGAAAAGTTATTAGGTTGGATGGGATTAGACTAAAACCATAGGTAATTTATAAATTCAAAATCAAAATCAAAACATTTATTTCGCCATAAGGTGTATGTTACACACACTAACGAAATAAAAAAAAAATTTACAAAAAAAAAAACACTAAACAATAATAACAGAAAGTTAAGGCAGCAAAAAATCAAACAATAAAATAAAAATTTACATCTTAACATTAGGTACATTACAAACTTACGTAATGTACCCAGTGTTATAAGCAGCCTTAACTTAGTCAATATATTAAGTTATCATGTTTCGGTAGACATTACCTACCTACTTTATCTTCGGCTTTATTAAATATTACAATAAATAACAATGGCCCTAGTGTAGGCCGAGAGAAAAAAAGCCGGAGGAAAAAAACTCTCGGTACTCTTTTAAAAAAAATTATTTAAGAGTAACATCTAATTACCTGCTATGCACGTTGGCCCAGCTTAGGCCAACGCGAGCGTCGGCAAGCGTAGGCAAACTAATACAAGGCAAGTGCTGTCCACACGTTGGGCCAGTCAATGCAAATTGCCAATGAGACGAATTTTGAAGAGATGTCCACACGTATAGGTTTTTAAAAGCAATCGCATTATTTTACTCAAAAGTCGTTAATCATCGTTCTGAAAATTTTTGAACGATGCGTATTCTTAAAGTAAATTAAATTTCCTACAAAAAAGCTTTCTTAGTAAATAATGTAAAACAAGCCGTTTACTTGTAATTGTGCCTTACATTGATGTATTTTTTCAATTTTGCGTATCGATTTTGGATTTTTGTAACTATTTACCAGAAGTATCAATATTTTCATGGTTCAAAATACTTTTTTCAAAGGAAATTTAAAACTCAACAAAAATTTTTTTAGTAGGTAACATTTTTAATTGAATTCACTCCTTTCAAAGTTATTCGAGGTTGAAGTTAAATTCAAAAGTAGTTTATCGTTTTTTTTTGTTAAAAAATATAAATAAATGAATGAACATTTATTGTTCTTTACTCTTGGTTTAAAATTAAATTTCAAGAATTACGAATTAATTTTTTGCAAATAATCCATCTTTGAATCATAGATACCCTACTAGCCCGTTAGCGCAGTTTGTAGTGACCCTGCTTTCTGCTCTCGGTGTTGTGGGTTTAATTCCCACCCCGAGTCTAGGTGTAATATATATATATATATATATATTTATTTATATACTTATGTATTATAATATTATTTATAAGTATGTTTATCGAAAAAAATGTTGTTATAACAGTCGGTTGTTACCTATAACACAAGCATTAAGTTGCTTACTTTAGGAACAGACGACCGTGTGTATTGTGTAGATATTTATTTATATTTATTTATACATACTATTTTTAACCGACTTCAAAAAAGGAGGAGGTTGCTCAATTCACACAACACAACTACACACGACCGACGCCACACCGACGCCAACCGCGTAATGGCGCGCTAAGTGCCGCTGACCAACATGTGGACACTATATTGGCCGAGTGCGCGCGAGCGCCTTTGATTTGTGCAGAAAAACCGACAGCGTTCCGAAGTGAGGCAAGTGGAGGCGAGCGAACGCGAGTGATCACAAGCTACGCCAAATGAGCCCTATACACGTTGGTGAACACTTGTTGACGTTGGCGCTTTACTATGGCGGGTAACTGGGTGAGTGACACCGAGCGACAACGAGCGATGGCAAGCCAATACAAATATACCGGCTACACGTTGGTATTGGCGTTCACTCGCCGACGCTCGGCCAACGTGTATTGCAGGCTTAAAGAAAACATGTTTTGCTTAAGAAAACATGTTTGTATTGTATATAAAGACATTCTGTAGTATATTTAGAATCAGCATTTCACCCGTGCGAAACCGGGGCGGGTCGCTAGTTAACAATATATTGTATAACTCGCATCATGTAAAAAGAACGCTGAAAGAAACTGGAGGTATGTTTGCGCATAGGTAGCCTCGCGCACGAAAGTACCTACTAGGAATTTTGTTTTATTTTTGAATTAGCCTTTCGCTCGCGGCTTCGTATAATGGTTTTATTGGTAGGTACATTAAAAAATATAGATAGAATATCATTAAATAGAATTAAAAACATGTTGATTCAGTGTAGATTGTTTAATCTAATTACAAAAAATAAAAAGTAATGTTGTGAAACTCCTTCCATTAAGTCGTCGTGGGTGTCGTTCATAAGTTATTTTCAATTTTTAACTGCATTATTATCAGCCTCTCTTCATAAAACAATATACGTTATAAATAATTTTTCTCACTTCCCTATGTAAAACTATTTCGTAATTTAAGACTTTTGTGCACGAGCGATCTTGAGTCGACGTCGAACTGTCCAACCAATAGTACTCCGGCAAGCATGCGGCGAGTGATACACACGCCCCTCCCCTACTTCATACCACCTGTTAGACCGATAAATCGTTTCTGCGCACCTAGAAGGCCAGCGTTCTTTTTACATGACGCGAACTATTTATAAGTAAACAAAATTTTTAATGGGTTTAAAATTACGAAGGTTTTTTTGTGTAGATTAGAAAATTTTGTCACAATCTTAAGATTGATATTCAGGAATGATTTTGCTAAATTGTGTAAGTTTTATTTTTATAACTTGTGTCGTAGGCCGTAGCTCGTTTAATTGTATTAGCTG
Organism: Melitaea athalia; assembly: GCA_905220545.2. Taxonomy (NCBI): domain Eukaryota; kingdom Metazoa; phylum Arthropoda; class Insecta; order Lepidoptera; family Nymphalidae; genus Melitaea; species Melitaea athalia. Next base: position 6,427,398 of record HG992179.1, read on the forward strand.
TATGTGTTTGATTAGCCCTAGTTTAAGTTTGTAAATAATAATAAAAAAAAAAACAAAAAAAAGTTTGTTTGTAGTGGTCTAATAATAATATTAACAAACTGTTTATTTATAAACTAAAATAAACTGTATTTAAATTTGTAACTTTTGAATTAGATTAAAAGTTATAATTATATTGAAATGTAAAATTCGCAGTGCCCTTATAAAGTTCTTGTTTGATCTTAAACATTGTAATGTTGTGTATAAAAGGCCTTTGTATACAACAAGAGTAGCAAATAAATAAATTGAAATTGAAATCATTCAATTATAGCTTTTATCACTATATGTCGCAAATAAAAAAAATCGGACAAGTGCGAGTCGGACTCGCGCACGAAGGGTTCCGTACCATTGGCTAGGTAAACAACACTAGGTACATTGATTTTAATATCGGGCAAAAATCGACACAAACGTCATTTTCGTTGTATGAGCCCCCCTAATTTTTTTTAATTTTAATTTTATTATTAATTATCAAAGTAAATACATAATTAAGTATTTTGTGAATATTTCAAGTGCCTACCTCTTACCATTTATTGATATCGAGCAAAAATAGGCAATAAATCGCGTTTGTTGTATGGGAGCCCCCCTTAAATATTTATTTTATTTTGTTTTTAGTATTTGTTGTTATAGCGGCAACAGAAATACATAATTTGTGAAAATTTCAACTCTCTAGCTATCGCCGTTCTTGAGATACAGCCTGGTGACAGACGGACGGACGGACGGACGGACAGCGAAGTCTTAGTAACAGGGTTCCGTTTTTACCCTTTGGGTACGGAACCCTAAAAAGTACCCTACCTCGCCGCATTTTTCTATCTCTATCTGTTCGAAAGAAACTCAAACTCTACTAGAAGGATTTCAAACTCTACTTGAAGGATATTATACAGGGTGTGTCGTAAATCGTGGATAATCCGTTAACTGGGGGTAGCCCTGATGTCGAGCTCTAAGAAAATGTACTTTTTATTTCAGGGTTGCCAACACTGTAAAAATTGCGAATATTTTTGTGTTTTTTCAAAAAATTCCTACCGCGACTAGTAATTTGGTCATAATTTTTACAAATTAAGGTATTATAATGTAATTTTTATTTTATTTTACTTGAAAATACTTGTACTATCTAACGAAATTACTATTTCAGGCATAATTTATTCTAAACTTATGAAAATTAGCGTTAGAAGTTTTTTTTATTTTTATTCGTTACTTTTTGTCAAGATTTAACCATTGATTGTGAAAAAAAAAATGTATGGCACTAGAATTGCCCAGTATTTAAAAAGAATGCTTAGTTTGTGTAGTTTTTAAAAAAGTATAACAATTAGTGCTTGACAAGCAAAATTATTTTGTAGGAGCGAAAGAACTTATCACGGTCGGTAAGTTCGTTTTGTATCATTAGCATTTGTGTTACTTAAATGTTAGGATAAAACAAAAAAAACAAAGATTTTTTTAGTAGAAATGCATTTATTACATCAAACTAAATATTCAGAATGTCCTCTATTGGCAGCATACAATACATTCGGCATCGCCTTATAAAAGATCTTTTGATACGGCGTGTATAGCCTGATACTTCAATTTCACGAGCGGCTAATTGCACACATGTGCGCAATTCTTCGATTGTCGACACTGCTTTAGTATAAACTTTTTCTTTAATGCATCCCCCAATAAAAAAAGTCCAGGGGGTTCAGGTCAGGTGGTCGTGGTGCCCATAAAATTAGACCCACATGCCCAATCCTAGGTGGATTGGGCTCTGGGTATGTGTCGTTTAAATATTCCCACCACGGAGTAATTCCCACACAAGAACAGCAAAATGCGCGGGACACCCGTCATTATGCAGCCTCATTCCTTCTCTCGTCAGTTTTGCAGCAGCTCAGGTAAATTATTTTGTAAAAAATTTAAATAGATTTCAGCATTTAATGTTGCTGGCAACTCATATGGGCCTATTATTTTCTCACCAAACTGCTGGAAAATTTATCACTTGAGACAAGCGAAGGAATGAGGCTGCAAAATGACGGGTGTCCTGCGCATATTTTGCTGTTCTTGTGTGGGAATATTTAAACGACACATAGGTACCCAGAGCCCAATCCACCTAGGATTGGGCATGTGGGTCTAATTTTATGGGCACCACGACCACCTGACCTGAACCCCCTGGACTTTTTTAATTGGGGGATGCATCAAAGAAAAAGTTTATACTAAAGCAGTGTCGACAATAGAAGAATTGCGCACACGTGTGCAATTAGGCGCTCGTGAAATTGAAGTATCAGGCTATGCACGCCGTATCAAAAGATCTTTTATAAGGCGATGCCGAATCTGCATTGCTGCCAATAGAGGACATTCTGAATATTTAGTTTGATGTAATAAATGCATTTCTACTAAAAAAATCTTTGTTTTTTTTGTTTTATCCTAACATTTAAGTAACACAAATGCTAATGATACAAAACGAACTTACCGACCGTGATAAGTTCTTTCGCTCCTACAAAATAATTTTGCTTGTCAAGCACTAATTGTTATACTTTTTTAAAAACTACACAAACTAAGCATTCTTTTTAAATACTGGGCAATTCTAGTGCCATACATTTTTTTTTTCACAATCAATGGTTAAATCTTGACAAAAAGTAACGAATAAAAATAAAAAAAAACTTTTAACGCTAATTTTCATAAGTTTAGAATAAATTATGCCTGAAATAGTAATTTCGTTAGATAGTACAAGTATTTTCAAGTAAAATAAAATAAAAATTACATTATAATACCTTAATTTGTAAAAATTATGACCAAATTACTAGTCGTGGTAGGAATTTTTTGAAAAAACACATAAATATTCACAATTTTCACAGTGTTGGCAACCCTGAAATAAAAAGTACATTTTCTTGGAGGTCGACATCAGGGCTACCCCCAGTTAACGGATTATCCACGATTTACGACACACCCTGTATATCTATATATTATATAGTTTTATAAAATTTTGCGTACCTATATTGTTTTAGATTTATTTTACACAAAACAGTTAATATAACGATATTAACGATTATTATAAAAAAAAAAAAAATTTAAGCCGCCTTAGAGCTATCTTCACAAACCCAGCCTAATCTCCTTGCGTCTACAAAAATGTATGTGATGGCATAAATCTATCTTTTAAGCATAACTTAGTAAGTTACGGTATATCTATTCCAATTTCTGAAAAAAGAAACGTAAGTGAAATTTATTGTAGTAACGAAAAATTTATTTAATTGTTTTGTTTTTTATAAATTGTCGTTGTATGGATTTTAGTTTTAGTTTGTCTTTATTTTCATGTAATTGTTATTAATACGTATTCTTAGTCTCCACTTTTTATACTAGATCGCGACTCTTTGGCCCGAAATAACTTTAGCTATGTGCTATTTAACGGATGAAGTAATGAAAATATCCTTGTAATCTCCACTGTGACTTCTTAAAAAACGTGGTTTGCATAGGCCCTAAAATGCGCATAAACCAATAAGAAGCAATATACTTAATGTGTGCTACCTATTTTAAGATGCCCGGGCAAAGTATTTGTTTCATTTATTGGAATATCTGGGGTGTTCTCTGAATAATGGCACAAAAATGGTGCACGTAGGTCTTCGGTGTCCTGTCCTGTAAACTTTGGTTCTAAGATAACCAAAGTTAGTAGTAGTTAAAGTAGTAAGTAGTTAGTCAAAGAGGACCCTTATGGGTCGAGGAAATTGTTTAACATTTTCCCCTTGTGATTTCTGCACTTCGAATCCGAATTAAATTTTTATTAGGCGCAGTTCTATACGATACATAAATGCTTACTATAGATAAATGCTTCAGTGTTAATTTCTCCCAATCCAATAACAACGTTGTCGTGAATTCCGAAGTAGTGTTACATGTCGGATATGGCCTCAGCTTCATCTTCAGAGTTTGAGGAGGTCGTTCGGTCTTTGCTTAGCGTGACGAAATATGACAAGATGATTTCTTTATACGATAAGTAAATAATAAATAAACGCCTCACACTCAACGGACCCCACTAGGATTTACTCCTCTGTTGGGGGTCCAGAAACACACGATACCCAAACAAAAACGCCCAGACCACAACAAACATCTGTATACCTATTTAACTGATTGAACCCGCGATAGCGAGCGCAACAGCCAGTTCTGTGACCATTGCGCTAACGCGTCGTCAAACTAAATCTTCTAAACTTCTTCTACATCTTCAAACTATAATATTAATTATATAAACTATATATTCAAAGTAAAAAAATAATAATGAAATGATTACTACAGAGTATAGCATACATTTTTTAATCACGAAAATTTTATTTTATGACGAAATCATTTATGAGGGAGGGCCTAGCTTTTTTAACGTAATATTTGTTAGGGGGTCAATAAAAGTGTTTTATAGCGTGACTAAGGGGCGGGAGGGGAGCATAACGTCAAAATTCCGCATGACGTATTTTATCGATCGCCCCTATTATACTATCATGATCCAGCCTGTAACAGCCCACTGCTGGACATGCCTCTTTCTCCATGTGGGAAAAGGATTGGAGCTTAATCCACCACACTGCTCCATTGCAGGTTGGATTGATATATAGACTATAAAGTAATAAAAAGTCATTGGTAGAGCACCGCAGGAAAAGTCCTGCTCAAAATCTGGAGCAGCCGACCTAGGGAAGTAGGTACCTGAACCTTATTGTAGATCACGATTCAGCCTGTAATATCCCACTGTTGAGCATAGGCCTCTTCCCCATGTAGGAGAAGGATCGGAGCTTAATCCACCACGCTGCAATGCGGGTTGGCGGATATATTCCCTACTATGAGAAACGATCGCTATCAGGTGTACATGATAACAACCGGGACCGACGGCTTAACGTGCTCTCCGAGGCACGGTGGACCACCCCACACCACACCCACAAGGACTGCACAAACACCCAGACCACGGCAAACATATGAATGGCCAATGCGCCTACGCGGCGTCGTATATGCATATAATGTACACAATATAATTATAATGTTTTGAAATGGTATTAGCTTGGACTATTTAATATTTATAATAAAAAAAATCAGCTGGTTAGTAATAATTTTTGATGAACTTACGAAGTCATCAATTTGAGGATCTCGTAAGGTCATCAAAAACTGATTTTTTTTCTGATTTTTTTTTCTTTTAGTTAGTAAATACATATTTATATTATTTACTAGGTCCTACGCTCACTGCTGCTCTATCTCCTGCTAACTCTATTAGCAACCACAATCGAGAGTTTTCGTAGAGAAATTATTTGTTCGTCTCATCAAAATGAATCTACTCCCGGAAAATTAGCTTGATACTAATCAGGTGAAAAAAATGTACTAGGGATACCTACCTAATACAATAATATCTCGAAAATATTGTAGTTATCGTAATATTTTAGAATTATGTGGAAGCACGTAAGTATATATCTTGCATACTTCAAAGCGACCATAAAGCGTCATTGGGAAGGTCTCACTTCAATAGAAGAGGCGAATACAAAAGGCGAAAAGAGGGCTAGGTAATGGCAGACACAATAGAAATACTGTTTGGACTGGAAGGCGGACCCTCGCACAATGGTGGACCGCGAAACTTATTTTATTCTTCAACACTTATTTATTTCCAGTGCCTAGGTAACGATTTCTTTTCAGCTTTTTTCTTTTGAATGTATTAATTTATATCTATAAAAGTATTTGTATGAAATAGAAACGTAAAATTTAATTTGTCTACCTTAGAAGGCTTCTATGAATCTATTGATACAATTATAATTATCTTGCATGTCAGCTTTAAACCCGCAGCTTCGCCTGCGTGGGTTACACGATTTTGTCACTTAGTGATAATGTAGAATTCTACTGATGAAAGAATTTTGAAAATCGATGCAGTAGTCTTTAATTTTATATATAAAATAAATCTTTTATCATAAGAATATGCATGTGCATGTATCTACTGGATACTAATCCAGTAGATACATGCACATGACACCGCTCTGGTGGAGTGGTGCCAGCCATGTACCGTGTGACTGCCTAAATAGCGGTGGAGGAGGGTTCGATTCAGCCTCAGGATGGATATTTATATTTATACAAATATTTCTTTTCGGTTTAGCCTAGGTGTCTGTGTCTTTCCACGCCGTGCCTCGAAGAGCACGTTAAGCTTGAGTTTCCGATTACTATCGTTACTCATAAAAGATAATATGGCCGCAAGCCCACAGTGGAGGAACGTGGTGGATTAAGCTCCGACCTTTTCTTAATAAAAAAGAGGTAAAAGAAAGCTAGCACTGGGGTGTTACAGGCTGAAGTCGGCTGAACCAATCGATCAAAATTCAAAGTTACATATTATGTACATACAAGTATCTTGAGTAGAGAGATTCGTACGACTTTCTATTAATTTTTTTTATTTGTTTTGTACGACATGAAAAAAGAATTGTTTGCAATAAATCTAATGTACAAAATTTTCGTGTCGCAGTGTTTGTTGCCAAACTCCTCAGAAACGGCTGGACCGATTTTTATGAAACTTTGATATTGGGTAGGTCTGAGAATCGGCCACCATCTATTTTTCATACCCCTAAGTTACAAGTGGGGGGATATGGGGGTTAATTATATATATGGAAAAATAACGTTTGCTGGGCCTTAATCGGTTCCCTTTAAAAACAGAAGAATTCTGTAAAGTATCATCATACTAATACTACTGCAGACTGCGTACTACTAGTATAAGGAACTAACCGAACGGAATATATAAAATAAATTTTTTTGTCGAACAGATACTGCTACTGTAGTGCCAAGCTAAACATGTTTGACAAAATATGTACCTATATCTGTGAGTATCACGTCAAATATATTTTTACCTATATTATTTCCTAAAACACTGAAATAAAACAAGACGCATTTGCAGGATTTCGTAGCTAGTGTTTTTCTTATTTATTTTATTTTGATGTTTACTTATAAATTCATTGAAAAATATTAAGTAGTAAGAAATAATTTTTTTGTTATATAGAGACCAAAAACTGAAAATCACATAAGATTAAAATCTTATATGACAAGTCTGAACATTTTTCTCAGTTTTATTGAATAGGAACGAGAATTTGTTATGTTCGTGTATGCAGTGTGTATTGTGTAGAATAGCACAATACAGTATGTTGCTTTGTGCCGCATTCGCACCATTGTCATCGGACATATTACTCAATGTTTTCACCTTATACCAACTTCCGCTGTCTTCGATTCTATTGACGAAAATTTGTATACTCCGTTTTTTTTCGGTACGGACTAAATTGACATAAGCTGTGTTGCTAGTTTTTTGTGAATCATTAATAGTGATGTGCCACTACCGTAACTTTACGTAATTTACAATCTAGTATCGTTTTTCAGTAATAATTACAAAAATCTTTGTCTTTAAAATTTTAGAATGTGGCGACAACCGTAATGTACCTATAGGCATACCTATATAATGTATGTACCTGTATGGTTAATGTATAGATTTATGATAAATGAAAAACACTTATTTTTTAAAGTATTTATTAATTTTAGTAACCACATGCAAATTGAAATGAAATGAAATGAAATGAAAACATTTATTTCGCCTTAAGGTGATACACACACTTAACGAAAGTAAAAAAATGTCATTTACAAAAAAAAAAAAAACTAAACAATAATAAAAGAAAGTTAAGGTAGCAAAATCTATACTAATATATAAAGCTGAAGAGTTTGTTTGTTTGTTTGTTTGAACGCGGTAATCTCTGGAGCTACTGGGCCGATTTGAAAAATGCTTTCACTGTTAGATAGCCCATTTATCGAGGAAGGCTATAGGCTATGTATCATCACGCTAAGACCAATAGGAGCGGAGTCCACGCCGACGAAGTCGCGCGCAGAAGCAAGTATCAAATACTTAAACAATAAAATAAAATATATTATTTATATTATATTAATTTTTTTATATTAATATTCGGTACATTACAAACTTAGGTAATGTACCTAGTGTTATAAGCAACCTTAAGTTAGTCAAAATGTTAAAATATTAAATTACTCAAAATTTCTGTTTCGGTAGACATTACCTATTTTATCCTCGACTTTATTAAATATTAATAATTTTTTTTTTATCTGTGATGCTCCATAGTTACCATGATTTTTAAAAGATTCGTCTATTGTCAAATAAAATAATAAAATTATGTGGTAAAAGTAAAAAGTTACGATTCATAAAACCGGTATTGTATTCATAAAATCGGTATACAACACTATTACAAAAAAGCTGGTATCATTATTTCGAAAATTGACATTTGCATGTGTCAATTTAGTCCGAACCGAAAAAAAACAGGGTATAGGCAAGATTTAAAAATCGATCAGTATTATTCATTATTCTAACCAATTAGACTATGTTCTTTTTAGGTTTTCAAGAAATGCGAAAATTGACATTATTTTCGCATTAAATGCTTAGAATATACAGTAACTTTAAATCTCTATTGTAGAGTTCGAATTAAAATGTTAATGCTACGAAAACACTTGTAAAGTATTAATGTTGTAGTTAATGAAAAAATTACTAGAAAAAAAGAAATATTGTTTACCAAAAAGTTTCATTTCAATTATGCATACTTGCACTAATGCATGTAGGTTGAATACTAAGGATTGAAATAGATATTAAAAAGCGTAGTGCGCAAGGATTCGGCGCGGGAAAGCGTGCACGTCACTCGCCGGCCGGCTCACAGTCCACCGCAGTGTTTCACAGAAAGCGTTCGCTTGGTTGCAAGCTAAGCGACCCTAGTCCGGTTGAACTTTTTCGCCGGCGTCGAATTCCCGCCAAATGATATCGAAATCTGTGGGTCAGAACTATTTTCGTGCTGTGGAAATGTGTTGTGATTGTGCCATACCAATTGGAAATAATGGAATTTAACGCTGAGAAAAATTTAATTGGTAAGTTTCTTATTGGATCTATTTATCTAGTTAGAATATGACCTATTATATTTTATATATATATAAAAATACAGAAAAATATAATTTTTATTGTTATACGTATCACTAATTATTTTCAAAGTAAAATATTATTAGAAATATACCTATAATTTGTAATATTTTGTGATATTATTATATATAATACAATATTGTAATTTAAACACTCTATTTTTACATTTAATAGGGCATTAAATAATAATATATTATGTACTTCTATAAGCTTAATTAAATCAGTTTTCAAATAAAGCTCTATACTAAAGTTAGCAAATAATTTATACTTGGAAGTAAAGTTTGAAGGGAATTCTATTAAAGTATATTTTACGAACACATATTGAGTAAGTACTCAAATCGATTATTCACTAAAAAATTATTTCATTAAGTAGGTACATAATTCATGTAAATAATATACTTACATTGGTATGACATTTTTCCTGTATTACGTTATCATATTGCATGTATTGACGTAATATTAACCGTGTTAGTAAATTAAATTGTATTCCATGAAAATTACAACAACAAATCAACAATAAAATTGGTCAATTTGACCGTGTACATCAGAATGGCGCCAACAGTAGCAAAACAAAAGCCGATCGCGATGAAATCGATTGACGCGATAAACTTGCAAACAGCAAAATAATGGTAGACTCGGGAAATTAACGCTTCTATTGTGTTAGTACAATAATCTGCTATCTAGGCCAGCCTCAGTGCTGCAGACGAACCTTTTGTCTTTCATGTTCGCCGTTAATAATGGCGGGCACCGAAACAGCCGCGCACAATACCGCGAAATGTGCGCGTTTTCATTTGCAAGACAAAACGTGCTTTGTTGTGTGTCCGCTCAATACGGAATTTATAGCGGGTGGACCGAGCCGCATTGACGGCCCGCTAACGAACGACCGAACACCATAAATGCATTTTGATCAGAGGTCCGTTCATAATCGATGACGCTGACCCATTCACGATTGGTTGCCTGTCCGCAGTTGCTACACCTTCCACATGTTGACTACATCAAAAAATGGACTCAAATCAAATGTTTGTTATTATAAATCAGATAATTTATACTTATCAACATTTAAGTTACTGTTGTTAAATTATTTATATAATACTAAAATGTAATTATGCCATGGGAATTCCCACTCGTAAGACTCACATTAATATTATAAAAACTATAAAGCGTACACCGACAGACGCAGAAGCGTATTTACGTATATATCAAAACATCTGAAGTCCGAACCACATAATTGAAATTACAAAATAATAAGAAACAAAAATTCGACACAACAATGCATTACAATCCTATTCGTAAAACATTCGTCTAACCCATTAAATAATTTGGTACACCTAAGCAAATAATATGATGTATCGAAATTCAAGGCATCATCTCATTCTGTAGCTACATATGAGTCTTGACATATAAGGGCCTGTGCACACTACGTTTCTTAAACGCGCCGTGGGCGCGCTTTTATCCTACAGAGCAGTTTGTTGTCCTTTGTATCGATACAAACGCGATGTTAACGCGCATGTGTATACAACGCGTACGTAACGTATGTGTATATACAATGTCGATACAAACACGCGTTAGCATCGCGTTTGTATCAATTCAACCGCATGGTACCGGCGCGTCTGTATCGATACACACGAGCGTTAGTATCCACACAATCTTCCTCGCTTGTAAATGGGTGTACCCAAAAACGTCAATAATTTTTCTTCTTCCTTTAACCCGGCGGGAGTGTGGTGACAAAATATTTCATCGAGTATGTGGCGGGGTATGACATGCCCGTAAATTAAACTGCCTGTATATGATTATAATAATCAAATTTAATTAAAATTTTAATTTTATTTATTAAAACATTATCCCTGTACTTATATTTAAATGAAAAACTTAGTCATATTAATATATTTTAATAGTTTTTATTACCAAAGTTAAGACACTAATTTTTGGTTACAAATCAAAACAGTCTTCCATAAGAGGCTTCAATCCTTTTTAACTAAACTAATATCACCAAATTAAACAAAATAAAAACTCTAAAAAGATAAAGAACATGACATCTTGAATGAAAAAACTTAAAAAAATCTAAAGTTTTCATTAAGAACTAGATTCTGAATTAGCACACTCTTTCCAGGAAAAAATTGCGTGTTCCAGACAAATGGCCTTTCCACAGCTTACACATACATGTTTTGTTTTACGATACAACACATCGAACATAATGCATTCTGGATAACTGGTTGCAATGGTTCATTGAGTTGCGAAGATATTATCACTACTACTCTCAATATTAGCTCCTGTACCGTATCGGATTCTATGTTGTGTTCCCTGCAATGATCAGATACATCCGACGAGATCAATTCATCGGACGCATTTTCTTATATGTCATATAACATAGACCTAAGTCTATTTTCCCTACTGTTTTCACAAATGTTTGTTAAAAGCCTAAAAAGACAAGAAATAATAAAATTAAATGTAAATAATGTTACGATTAAATGCACACGTAAGCTATGTGGCGGGGTGTCACATACCCCACGCACGTATACTCGTGTGTATCTCGAAAACCGGCTGACGCCACACATTGATCATGCCACTGTGTCCCTCTGCATTACCTTAGCTCCAGCTACTCGAAGCCGCGACCACGTAGCTTACAATAATAAAAATGTACGCCAGTAAAAAGAATTGGTGGGGTATGCTACACCCCACCACACTCCCGCCGGGTTAAAAAAAAAATTAATAACAAAGCGCATGCAATCAATGCTGTCTCGACCGACGCCATCTTGCTACTGTTGACGAGGTTCTGCTTAAAAACACGAAATACCAGAGCGTTTGTATCGATACACACGCGCGTTTTCATCTCGTCTGTATCGCTACATACGCGAGTTTGCATCGCGTCTGTATCTGTCCATTCGATTCAAACGCGTATTTGAATTTATACAGGTGTGCAAAGGTCTACAGGCTGCGTCTGACTTGCGTGCGTATCGCGTTTATATCGCTACAAACGCGCGTCAACGGCGCGTTTAAAAAACGTGGTGTGCATAGGCTTCAGCTTCAATTAGCTCGTAATGCAACGCTATCTATAAAGACAGTATTATATTTATAATGTTTTAATAAAGTTTTTGTAAAAATATTGCAAATGTTTATTTTTTTTTTATTTCTCTGTGTCTTTTACTAATTTATTAGTTTGATTGAAACTCTATAAAACACTATTACAGATTAGATTATTCAAATGTTTTTGACATCTAAAAGCAGTAGACTAATATAACTAAGCTTCGTATGTTATATATACATACATGTTTAAATAAATACTAAAAAACGAGTAAAGTTTAAACCTTTGCGAATTAACAACGTAATAATAACCATTAAAAGTAATAAAAGTGAGAACATTAACGAATACAAATAAAATGCTATGAAATGTACCAAAGGAAGTTTAATTAATCTAGCAATATTTCTTTGAAAATACCTTATAGTACCTATAGGTTATAAAAGTATTTCCTTAAAGAAGGCTGGATGTCAATGGAAGTCCAAAGCAATAATATATTTATTTATAGTACCGCGTCCATCTACATTTTCAGTCAAAAGAGTTCGATTCAAAGAAGGCGAAGAAACGGAAAGGTAACCGCAAAGATTTTGCTTCAGTCGGTCGGTCAGCCAATGGATCGCGAGCTTCTTTGCTATTAATTTACTGAAAGGAAATTTTTAGCCTTATTTTTAACTAAATGGGTTTTATCTTTTTTTTTAAGATTTAAAACCCCATCCACGAATTATTATTGATAGTTTTTCTACACGTTAGTTAAAAATACGTAATTAGGGTTCCGTACCCAAAGGGTAAAAACGGGTCCTAAGACTTCGCTGTCCGTCCGTCCGTCCGTCCGTCCGTCTGTCACCAGGCTGTATCTCAAGAACTGTGATAGCTAAACAGTTGAAATTTTCACAAATTATGTATTTCTGTTGCCGCTATAACAACAAATATTATAAAAAATATATTTAAGGGGGGCTCCCATACAACAAACGCGATTTTCTTTCCCTTTTTTTCTCGATATCAGTAATAGCAACAGCTAGGCACTTGAAATATTCACAAAATATCCAGTTGTGTTTTTACTTTAATAATAAACAATAAAATTAAAATAAAATAAATATTTAAGGGGGGCTCCTATACAAAAAAAAACGTAATTTTTGACTACTTTTGCTCGATATCAATAAATGGTAAGAGGTAGGCACTTGAAATATTCACAAAATACCCAGTTGTGTTTTTACTTTAATAATAAAATTAAAATAAAATAAAATTATTAGGGTGGGATCTCATACAACAAAAGTGATTTTTTTGCCACTTTTTTCCCGATATTAAAATCAATGTACCTACTGTTGTTTACCTAGTCAATGGTACGGAACCCTTCGTACGCGAGTAAGACTCACACTTAGCCGTTTTTTTTAGAATGATAGCACTCGTGCCCCTGTGGCTATCCTAGTCTTTGATATGTCATTTTCGAAATCGAAAATGAAAGGAGCCTTAGATCCCTACAAAATAAAGTTACACTCAAGACTTCGAGAGGTCGCGTCGCCACAAAAGCGTCGTAATTGGCCCGTTCTTTTTCAACTTCCCTGAAGCATTCAGAGCCAATGAAACGTGTGCATTTAAATGACGTTCCACAGCTTTGTGGGGTCACACTCAAAGTTGTTCGTGAAACCGCCAGTATACGACTTTTGTATAGCCCCGCGACGGAGGGACTACTAAAAAGAACCTGCTATTTACTTGTTAAGAACTCATTAGTCATGCTTATTTGAAAATGTATAGAATAGAATATCTAAATGAATAATATAAAAATGAATAGAATATTACTATGTAACGTATTTGTGAAATTCAAAAAATTATAGCGTTATTGGTGAAAAAAATAAATATAATCAAAAAGAATCAAATTTTGGCGGTCTTACAACTTGTATGTCTCTATGTTTTGCCTCTTATAGGCCTCTTCCCCATGTAGGAGAAGGATGTTTTGATTATTTAAATCGTATTTTGCAACATATTGGCATACGATTATTGTTACTTAAGGCATTAATATATTATTAAAATATTGTAAGAGAGTCATATTAAAAAAATGTAACATAAAATAATAATAAGAAATTTAATGTAGACATAGTACCTAAATTTAACATAGGTATAGATTCAATTAGTCAGTCAGTCAGTTCAGCATCCACTGCTGTGCATGGGCCTCCAGTTTCAATCAGAGGTGGATAATATAGAGCTAGAAAACGTCCATATTAACGTATTGTTAATACTTTCCTTATAAATCAATAGAGGTATCTATGTCCAGAGTCTAATTAATTTGCAAGTGATAACAACAGTTCATGGCAGATTACGAATTGGTAACAAGTAACAACGAACCACTTCGTAAGTAACACCTCACGCAAGCGTAAATATTTAAACAGTTCACATTTTAAAAAGTAGCTTCCTGCGCTCGTTCCCCAGCACGCACCACAAAACATACTTACGTAACTACACATCCCTCTTTTCTCCTATTGAATCGACATACCCCCGCCACCCACACCCATTCATTCTTTGCAGCTTTTGTAGGAACGTTCAGGCTTTTTGTAGCGGGCCGCCGTCGTGAATAGTAACTGACGAAATATTGTTAAGCATGATATCATCTCGACGCGGCTTTGTTCGAAACTGTGGAACTGTAATGAGTTAAGATTTCGCTACGACGAAAATAAGAATGGTATACTTTTACAGATGAATAACGTGGAGCACTAAGCTGAACGTTTTCACTTTTATAATTTCACTTTTGTTTAACTTCGCAAAACACACGAATTTAAGCGAAACTATAAGTTTACTATTAGGGTTAGAGCGTAATTTAACAAAGCTCTGTATCGAATTATAAAATTTCGTGCGTACAAAGTACAGCTGATGTCAGAAGTGAAACTTCTTTGGCAAACTAATTAAAAAAAAATACAAAAAACTAATTAAAAAAAACGAATTCAAATTAAAAAAAAAAAAAAAAAAACTAATTGAAAAAAATAACATAAAGCTAACGCGCAAGCCACGCGGTGTTCTCAGGCGGTCACCCATCCAAGTACTGACCGTCCCCGACGCTGCCGCGTTAGCGGTCGCTCAAATTTTACCCCTCATGCGCCTAAAGAAGTTTCATTTAAAAATTCTCAATGAATATTTTGCAAGGCATCTGTTTAAACATGTTTTTTTTAGAAAAAGTATAAAAAATTAAAGAAACTAACGTAGTTTAGATTTAGATCTTAATATTTTCAGTTCGTTTATTCAATTTCGCGATTACGTTGATGGCTCCGTCGATAATATACATAAAAGAAGAGTATTAAAGTAAACAATGGTTAGGCACCTACTGGGAAAGGGGGGTAGGGGGCTGGACGATCGGTATTTGGTGCTCGCATTGTCGTTGAATAACTTTTGTCCCTATTGTGTTGCTGAAAGAGCCACAAAGACTCCACGGCGTTGAACATAAACCGAAATTCATCAGAGTGCCGATCACTCGTCTCTTAATAATGTTTAAAACCTGATTTTATTTCTTGACAAAGACATTGTAAATAAACCTTATTATTTTTTTTTATACAAAACTAGATACTTCGTATAACCTACATATATTTGTGAAAAATATGGGCAAAACACTTCCTGAACACACCTTATAAATATTTGACAACCAATTGACAACGTTTTTGACAAAAGACATTAAATTTCCCCGCTAGGAACATTTTGTATTGGAAAATTAAATCGTCGTTTTTAGTATTTTCCGTTACATATTATAATATTTATTTATGTTTCTCACCGTTTAAACCTTCCCTGAACTTCCACAAACATTTCAAGATCAAAATTAGCCAAAATAGCCCAGCCATGATTCTCGAGTTTTAGCGATACTAACGAACAGCAATTGATTTTTATATTATATCGAAGATATATATCGATAACAAGACAAAAGTAAAAGAAAACGGTGAAAAACGATGAACTTTTTTAATATGTACAACAATCTTTTAAATATTATGTTATCCTTAGTAAAAATAAATATAAAACCTATATCCTACGCATTTGCTGGGCATAAGGTTGCCAGACGTCCGGATAAAGACGGACATAGGCTTCTTGAATGCGTGTTCGGCTACATTAAACACTGTCCGGCTTTTGTTAGGGTTCTTTTTGGGGGATTTTTTTTTAAAAGATAATAATCGATATTTTTTAAATATATGTGTATTTTTTAAATGTTATGTAACAATTAAAAAAATATATTAATTAATACTAATTAATACCAACATAAAATATTTAACCGACTTCAAAAAGGAGGAGGTTCTCAATTCGATTGGTTTTTTTTCTTTATGTATGTACACCGATTAGACCGACACCGAGATTTCCGATCCGATTTTCATGATTATTGTTTTTGTGTGACGCAGAATAGCTGCCATTTGATCACATAAAAATTTGATTCAGTTTGGCTGAGCAGTTTTTACTGCATGATCATTTTTTTTTAACTTGGATGATGATGTATATTTTATATATATTACCTCTTAACTTTTTACTGGGTGTACTGATTTTGATATTTCCTTTTTTAATCGAAAACTTGTCGTGTAATCTCATTATTTTTTATTATTTTTTTTTATTATATTTATTTATGAACACCCTACTAATAAAGCAAATCTTATATCTAATACTAATACTAAATAACAAATAAGGTAGTTGTACAGCATATGTAGGTGTCACAGCATGCTAGCTCATTTAAATTCAATCGAGATCGGACGGGTACTTTTTGAGCTATCTCTAAAAATGCATATTTACTTGACAATTTTTTCGTCTACCTACGTTGTATTACTTGTCCATGTAATTGAAGTTGGTTTTTTTTTTGTTTGCGAGCAAACACAATTATTAATTATTTAGGGTGTCCGGGCTTTTTAACAAATATCCGGCCAACCTGCCTAGCCTATCCGGCTACTGGTCTTGACCATCTGGCAACCCAAGCTAGGCATAACAATAAGTCTAATTCTCTTGCTAGGCGGCTAGGTGAATACAATTAAGTAGGTATATTAGGTATCGAGGTTTAACATGTACATAATTATGTATATTACAAATATTGCAAGTTCGAGCCAGAACTTGCAATATTACGATAATCTTCCGCGAACCTATGTCCAGCCCTATGATCCAGCCACAGATTAGTAAATAGTTACTACGGTCCAGAAGTGGACTGCAATAGGCTGAACTGACTGACTGTATTCATATTATATTATAGTGCAAAAAGAAAAGTAGGTACTTTAAAGTTGATTTAAAAATTAATTAAACATACATTTGTGATTGTGTATCTGAAAAACGGTTAAGATTTTATCCAAATAAAATCGTAGTAAGTATGTATATCCAAAATAGCCTAGTTCAAACGAAAACGCACAATCGCTGTAGTTTTCTAATAGAAATAATATGATTTTAGATTTTGTTTTAGTGATTTTAATATTTTCAATAGAGAATATCTTATAGTTTTTGAAGTAGGTTAATAAAGAAGTTTTAAACCAGCTTTTAAAGTGTTCGCTCGATCGCGGTTGTGATTTATCTCGACTTTATTGAATGGATCTCTTTGTGGATGATACTCTATTTTAGCGTTATATCACAAGGAGGATAATGTTGGAATATTAAATCTTGTCTTGTTTATTTATCATGATTGATATGTTTTCTTTTATTTATTTTTTGAAATAGTTTTTTTTTTAATTCATCCTTTCCTCATTCAAAAGTAAGTGAAAACGTAACAACAAATTTATTCTTGGCTATACTAATTTTATTGATCTTAGGGAATAACAGCTAAAAACCTATTATTTTTTAAATCTGTCGTAGGTCTGTTTGTATGCGCGCGCAAGATGTACTGTGTAATTGCGAATGAAACCTGCTATTGTAATACGTTTACAGTTTAAAGGAGTTAATATATTTTGCTTTGGAGCACGTATATCATACTTTTACTGCATGTTGAAAATAGAATAGATGTAGGTGTAAAACTTTTAAGTACTCAAGTATCTTTAAAAACAAAAAAAAAACTTCTTTTATTTCTTTGTAATATAGGTAGAGCTAGTAAGGTAGAGCTATATTATAGTAAAAAATAAAACGAATCTATATATTTAAAATTTTCGTGTCACGATGTATGTTAGTGATAACCTCCGAAACTACTGAACCAATTTTTATCAAATTTTGTAAGCATATTCTGTAATTTGGTCCAACTTGGTGTGTGTGTGTGTGTGGATTGTCCTGGCAGGCCCGAGGGCCTTTTTGATACGGGCTTCCAGGCTATGCCTACCTATTCAGGCTTTTCTGTCCAACTTGGGAGATAGGGTAGTTTTTATCTCAATTGGACCCGGTAGGTGGCGCTGCTATCGGTATGTAAGCAATCTTTGGTACCTGTTTTCCGGGCAGGACAACGTTTTTCGGGTCCGCTACTATACATATAATAATCAAATAAATGTAGAAATGACTTCATTAATAATTTATTTTTTGTATTTTAAAAAAGAAAAATGTTTTTTTTTTTAAATCAGTGTCTTCGGTGCGACAAAGCCAGCTCTGCGGTCACCAACCCGCCTGCCCAGCGTGGTGACTATGGGCAAAACACATGAGTTCGCGTCATAATGTCGGGCGCGAACTTGTGGAGGCCTACGTCCAACAGTGGACTGTGATAGGCTGAAGTGGTGGTGGAAGTGGTTCTTTTTTTAAGTATTGAAACAACACAAGGTATAATTTCACATATCACAAGTACCTTTGTGTGGTTTAGTTGTACATTGACATGTATTTTTAAATTTTCACCCAACCTTTTAGAGTGTAACCTATTTTCCATTCTCCTTTGTAAGTTCCCATTCTTTGCAGCTTTTGTGTCCATGATGCGGCAAGAGACCGATGTGGTGTCGTGAAGGGAAGTGCTTTTTGCATTTAGCTTTGGTATATGATTGACTGTATAATTAGTGAAATTTTTATTCTAATAACCGAAAATACGGACACAAAAATGGTTCAATAACTACAATAATAGGAATATGAAAAACATAAATAAAAAATAAAATAAAAAATAAAAAACATAGTCAATGATATTCGGACGCGACAAGAAGAGGTCCGTACTGCATTACACTAATTACTAATACTTAAATTAGTGACCAACTGAAACTAACTAAGGCTAAAATGTTAGTTTTGTATAAAATGCGATAAGAATTACTAATAAAAATGTAACAGGTAGGAACGAAGTTCCTTCGGATAGTATACATGCAACGCAATTTGCAAAAAAAAATATAATAATTTTACATAAGTATATTTTCTAGTTCTTGATTTTTTTTTGTTCATTGGTTTTTATTTAAGTACATAAAAGTATTTAGGAAATTTTAGAAAATAACAAATAACGTAAATTAATATAAATCAAACAAAAAAATAAATACAGTCGTGTAACTGATAGATATTGCGTCACTTCCGTTATACATTTTTCTTACGGTTTTAGTCTCACATTTTTTTCAGTTCGGTCGCCCAGCAAAATCCCTATCTTTTCCAAGCCTGCCGTAAGGAACTTCGTTCCAATAATATTATTTTGCTTCATTTCGTAAATAAAGATTGTAATTTTTTTAGCATAATTTACCTTAATTACCGTCACAGGTAGTATTAATAATTGCTTGTCAGCACCTTATGCGCAAAGAAACGTTACTTTTACTTTAGTACTATTAGACAAATAGTAATTTTTTTATTCCGTTTATCTAATTATGTATAAAATTGTGTGAATTATTAAAGTTTGAATTTTCTTTTTGTTTTAAAAGTTTAGAAAAAAACAATAATTATGTTTTTTGACCAAATTAAACCTTACGTAGTTTTTAATTGTTTGTCTTGTATCTATTTTATATGCATAGAAAACATAACTTAGTATGATATGTAAGTACTATGTATCGCTACATTATTTCTTTTTTAAAAAGTTACACAGTACTCAAGTCGATTACAATTTTTTATACGATCTTGCCCGAACCAAATACGCTCACTATCAAGAAAGATATTTGGTGCTTGAACAGAAAAGCCCTTTAAATGGATACCAGATGATACATTTTTGTGGACAAAGGGCTGATTATTGCATTTTTTACCATGTATAATTCAACTGTATTAATCCAATACAATATTGAACTATTCACGTCAATTTGAAGGGTGTCGTGTTTTGGGGGTATGAACTGCACGCAATCCGCGTGACAATTGTATACCGCATGTCAATAGCATAAATTAGCTTTTAGGTAGGTACATATTAAATTATTTTATCATTTTGATAGTGTTCGAATTTTTTTTAATGCTTTTGATATTTTTATGCATGTAATAAATGATTGTAGAAGTTAAGCTAAATGATGTAATATTGGGCTAAACTTTTGATGTACCTAATGAAATTAAATTATTTAATGGCATGTTAATCATAAATACAGTAATTTTATATTTAAATATATTTTTATTTACGTTCCAGTTATGAAAACATATTATTTTAACTGTTGTAGGATGACATTATTGTTAATATAGGTATATATAAAAATGAATCGCTAAATGTGTTGCTAAGCGCAAATCTTGAGAGCAGCTGCACCGATTTCGCTAATTCTTTTTTTATAATATTCCTTGAAGTACGAGGATGGTTGTTACGGAGAGAAAAATTTAGAAAAATTGCCTGAAAAAGTCTAAAAACAACATTTTTCTATATTCCCATACAAAAGATTCGTAATAATTAATAAAATTTAAAAGTCAATTCGAACTTTAATACCATACCATAAAGTTTAAGAGTTAGAATAGGAGTTCCGGGAAGGACAAGTATTAAAAAAAATAAAAAAATCAACTGTTAGGCGTTACGAAGTTCGCCGGGTCAGCTAGTTGTTAATAAAAACAGGGACTAAACGCTAAAGCCTACATTTAAAAACATTTCACGCAGATGGCAAATGATATTTAATGACCTAATACGTTATAAGTTGCGTTACGTTTTATATTTATAACAATTTCAGTATGTGCTAACAATGACACTTATTCCGTTATCGTGCTAGGCAGTAAAATGAAAAAAAACACAAAACACAAGAACAAAAGCTCAGAACACAACCAATGTCTTTTCCGTTTAGCGTGGATCCAACTCGCCATAGCATAACGACTGCGTACACATAGAAGAAAGATCGTACTTCTATTTCCTATGAAATAAGGTAGTGTATACTTGTTTAAAATAAACAAAAGATTACATTTACACTTCACTGGGTTCAATATTTTAACGATAAGGACAGTGAAAAGAAGAACGAATGTCACACATTACAAGCACTCTACAGATTCTTTGGCATACCCTTAGCTTTAAATTACGAAGGGACACATTTCCACCAGTTGGAAAACAGCCAGAGTCGTTTTATCGAATGTCCTAAACAATAGCTTAGCGATGAGACACAATAGTTTTGAATGACAAGCGATGCGAGATTAGGCATGATTACAACCCTATTCTTTGTACAAAGACGTAGGGATCTTGTGTATCGAAGACGGTGCTTTTAAGTTATTAAATTTATTTTTTTAGACATTAATATTACGAATACACTAACCTTTTTATTTTTCAAGAAAAAATTGCTTTGTGATGAGTATTCGTGTATTCATATGAGTGAAAATATTTTAATGCTACATCTATGATTCATTTACCCTATTATCACACTTTAAACATCCAATTCGTACTATCTTGATTCAAAAGAAATTTCAGCAGCTTTAATAATAGGTACGAGATATAATTCACTGCGTAACGGTTAACGATTAAGCCTGTAATATCCCACTGTTGGGCATAGGCCTCTTCCCCATGTAGGAGAAGGATCGGAGCTTAATCCACCACGCTGCTAAAACATATTTTTTTTAAATAATATTTTGATGACATTTTATTTTGTTGGAAAAGACTTGCTAAAAGAGTTGGCAGCTTATTGTTTTGCCTGGCTACGAAATAAACAAAGCAAACTATGAGTATAGATGGGTTACCTAGCATTGGGTAGCATGTAAAAGTTTTATGCCTTTTATACATCATCATTATAGTAGAGGAGACGTGGAACATCGACCTTCACCGATCTGATAACTCGATGAGACATATTTTTTATCAAATATAATTTATAAAATATGCCTATGCTAACTTGCCTATCGAAAAGTGGTCATAGTTATTTATTTATTTTTTAGTTGTTGCAGGCAAGCCTATATGATTGGTTTTGTAATTACAATATCTTACCTATGATATCAATTTCGATTCGAACAGATCGATGTAGTATCGAATATAGGTATATATTGACTTACCTGTTCACATCTACTTGCCAGGTAGCCATGACCAAAAATAAGTAGGCAAGCCTACCTAGGCATATTCTGTGTGTTAAAAACTATCAATTGAGTTCGGTTATCATATGAGTGAAAGTGATGAAAAAAAAATTAATTAAAATTAATGAAATTAAAAGTAGCTATGACCACTTTTCGATAGGCAAGTTATCATAGGCATATTTGTTCATAAATTATATTTGATAAAAAATATGTCTCATCGAGTTATCAGATCGCTGAAGTTTGCTCTTCCACGTCTCTTAGACAATTAGCATTTTTCGAATTAGTCATGTTTAAATATTATTTTTATAAATCTTGTATGTATTTTGTTTTCACCAAATTAACTTTTGAAAGAGATGAAAGCATTTTATATGAGACCAAAATTGCAAGTCAGTGTGCGTTTAAAAATGATAATACAAAGATTAATTTTAGCTATCTTTAACTTAATGAAATAAAATTCAAAGTAAAATTAAAAAGTCGAATAAAAAATCTTTTTTTTACCTAGTTGTATAATCAGACCAATTTTCTTTGTCGCATGAATCACAAAAAAAAAGTCTCATACGGGAAGTTTGTAAAATGATACAATACTAACATCACTTAAGTCCATGCGAATATGAAAGGACGTCGCAAGCAAATAGGGTAAACAAAAGGGAGAAAACCACAAATCGTAGTCGGTTGAAGTGAGTTCAAATACGAAAAAAGGGAAAGTTGGAGGCATTGTGATCGGGAATCACAATTTAGATCAGTGTAGACCGAGATTTATGTGATTAAACAGGTATTAATATCTGTATCACATGTAGAATGGGTAGTATCTACCTAACATTATAAGCGCCATATTGATAACCTATTAAACAAAAGAAGACTTTTCGTCATATATTAAACATATATACAGTTTAACAAAAGTGGTATAGGTCTGCACAATGAAACTTTTTGAAGTAAAACTTCTTTACATCTTATACTAATAAACGAGCAATTATTGTATATATATCTATATACATATATAAATAACATAATTGTGTTTGCTCGAAAACGAAAAAAAAACCGACTTCAATTACATCAACAAGTAATACGTAAGCCGACGAAAAAAATTAACAAACGCACTAGTTGTCACTACGATTTTTGAGGGTTCCCCTCGATTTCTCTGGGATCCCATCATCAGATCCTGGTTTCCTTATCATGGTACCTAAGTTGGGATATCTCCTTTCCAACAAAAAAAGAATTATCAAAATCGGTTCATAAACGATGAAGTTATCCCCGAACATACATTAAAAAAAATATAAACGGTCGAATTGAGTAACCTCCTCCTTTTATGAAGTCGGTTAAAGAGATTTTCATCCATAATATTATTGACTCATCACGATATCTCTAGAACCAAAAGGCGTAGAGACTTGAAATTTGGTAGGAATATTCCTTTCGTCGGTAGAGGTCAGCTAAGAACGGATTTTAGGAAATTTTACATACAAGAGGGGGTTGCGGGGGTTAATAGCATATATGGCAAAACGACGTTTGCGGGGTCAGCTAGTATTTATATATATATAATCTGAATCTCGGAAACGGCTACAACGATTTTCATGAAATTTAGTATGCAGGGGATTTCGGGGGCGACAAATTGATCTAGCTAGGATTCACTTTTAGAAAATGTTCTTTTATCCTTGTTTTTAGGCAACGAAAAGCAATACGAAGGTAAATTTCGCAATTGTCAATAAAATTGTAATAGCTCAGGTGGGAAGTCGGTCTCTACGGATCAACCGATAAGACCACGGTTCAAATCCGTCTCCAATCTATTATTTTTTCATTTCTTTTTTCAAATTTCACTCTTGATTTTTTATTTAAATAAAAAAATATAAAAATACCGAGAAAAAAACAAAAAAAAAAACAAAAAATACCGAGCTAGGCTCGGTCACCCAGGTACTACGCTTGATTCGGGCAGTAAACTAGTGAATGCGTGACGGTAGCGTTACGAAAAGTGTGATCGGGTGAATCGGAGGACGGAAGTTGAGAGGGAGAAGTTAGTGAAGACAAAAAGAGAGAGAGAGAGTTACGTTTCGTAAGCTTTACTTCAGTCGTGTGGTCTAAAGCAGTGTTCCGCAAAGGGTGTACCGCGGCATACTGGTGTGCCGTGGTCGTTTATTGGTGTGCCTCGGAAAAATAAAGTCTACGTTTATTGATTAATCATAAATATTGTTTCGGTGATAAATAAATAAATGTTGGTTAATGTTACTTAAAAAATGATTGTTTATTTGTGGTGTACCTCCAAAATATTTTCCTATTCCTAGGTGTACGTACCTTTAACACCAAAAGTTTGCGGAACACTGGTCTAAAGCAAACTCTTTTTTTTGTGTATAGGAACTTCTTCTAGATTAAAGCTCTCTTTCTCATCAACTGTTGCTGTAAAAATAATTTCGAAAGACGATAACTTTCGTTTTTAATTGAATTCATCTAATGAACATGTCATCAATATCGTCGTTATCTTTACTTTCATAATTTGATTCAAACTTACCATTCGGATGTCCACTGTTTCAGCAAAGTTCCATGTTCTAATTAGAACATCCACATTGTATTACTATATCATATTTGTCGACAATGGCATCCTTTATGTAGCAAACAATCGTGTTGCTGATGAATTTCGGTCTATGTCTGAGCCGTGTCTTTGTGTTCGGCCTCCCTCTAGTGGACACACAATGGAACAAAAGTTGTTCAATGGCGGCGCAGCACCTAATACCCGGCCCGCCCCTCTTTTGTTTTGGGTAATGTTCGACTTTTATGGATATTTTCAATGGATTATAATCAGAGAATGAAGTTGCGAACTCTATACCATTAATCGCTTTTGAATATTTAGATAGTTCAGCTCTTAATGTATTTTCTTTTATCAATCTCGTGAGTGAAAACGTATCTTTTACGCGTTTATAGGATTTGTGTTATTTTTCGATAATTTATTTTTAAATATAAATCTCATAATAAGCAATAAATAGCACAGATATATTTAAAAGTCATCATATAAAGTCACCATATCAAATTGCATTCTTGCTAGCGAAAATATCGTTTTACAAAAAAAGTAACAAACACGTTGAACATTTCATACTTATAATAGGTACAATAGAGTCAAATAAAAATTCGCTACAAAATATTTTATATGGACAGATCAATACAAACTATCATACAATATTAATCGAAAGCTCGGACAAGCTGAAGATAGTTACGCAAAACTCGAGTATATAATATATATAGTTGGTACAGCGGCTCAGATAACTCATAATGCAGTTTGCCGTTGAAAGCAACCGCCACACTTCCCCCGATCGGATTTTCCACGATAATCGTGACAAAAGAACTCTGCGGTGCCGTATATTCTGCAAGTTGCGACGCACACGCCCGCGTCTATTCACATCGAGCGGATAAGCAGTTATCCATAGAATAACGTATTCATTCATTTTAAACAAAGAAATAGGTATACATTCTGTTTAACAATGTTTACGATAATACACACCGTATTTTGCATATGAGGCACATACTTTTTTAATACTCGTATTTTTAAAGAGATTTTTTATTTGCATGCGCTAATTACGAGATCTATTATTCAGATTTTATAAATATGTACTTATACTAGACAATTTGTTGAATCATTATCGAATTTAATTCACGGAATACATGCCGCGTGAATGTCAGATGTTTTGATTTATATTTATTGGTTAATTGGTATAATTTGAAAATTAAATGTAAACAAAATTATTGTGCATTATTAGTTATATTTGTCATATTATTGTGCATATTAGTTATATTTATATTTGTAAAATATATATTTTTTTAAGTTATAGCCAGAAAAGGAATTGACGTTCATCTTAAGTTAAGTGATCACCATATGCTATATCTACCTACTTTCAGCGGAGGATCAGAGGAGCCACAAACTCCTCCTAAATAAAGTAAGCAAAACGGGATGAAAGGTTTACCTCAAGATATCGAGCTAGCCTTACACAATCTCACAGTCATATAAGCACTAGCTAATAACGTCTGGAAAATAGTTCATATTATTGAGTATTATTTGTAATAAAGTCAATTTCAATTCGAGTGGAACTGTGGCAGACGTCTAGCTATTTAACGTCCAAAACTTTACTCTGGGCTAGCTATAGCCGCAATATCGTCCGCGCATAAGTAGATACTTTGTTATGATATTGTGTGATTGCAGTTATGTTAGTCATTATAATGCTCTATTATTTTTCTTTATAATATACTTGCCTACTATTCTCTTAGGGCCTATGCAAACCACATTTTTTAAACGCGCCGTCGACGCGCGTTTTTTAGCGATACAGACGCGATACACACGCGAGTCAGACGCAGCCTGTAGATCTTTGCACATCTGTATAATAAAAGCCATCGACGCGCTGGTTTGCATAGGCCCTTACAGTGGTCTCACATCGTTATTTAAATTATAATGACATTTGCTTTGACAAAACGAATTTAATAAACCAAGACTACATATTTCTAGAAGATATGCCTTAGGCCTCGTTTACGGAGACGCGGAGCGTAGTGCGTAGCGTGTGGCGTAGCTTCTCGCGGCGCGTCGGACGTTTTTATTGTTTACGTAGTGGCGGCGCGTGAAGCGGCACGTATCATCGCACACGTAAACACCGACTTATAGCAATATACGATGTTGTTTATAGAGACGCGGGGCGGAAAGCGTGGCGGTGTCCGCCGCTGCTCCCGCGTCGTATTCTCAAGCGTGTAGTGAAGCACGCGGCGACTTTTTCGATTATACGTGGGGTCCCTTTTTTTTGTTATGTTTATTAGTGTTGTGATTTGTTCATTCAACTGAGTAGCCTGAAAGGCAACCAGTCGCCTTTTGGATATTTTTGTCACCGATTTCCATATTGAGTAGCCTAAATGGCGAAAAATCGCCTACGTTGGCAACACTGGGTTCCGCCACAGGCATCGCTTCCGGCTTCATCGAGAATCGCCGCTGCGTGTGCCGCCGCGCTTAACGCCGCGCTATACGCTGCGTGAGATGCGACGACGCCATCCGCGGACTCGGCCGTAAAACACGCTCAAACGCGTGTAAAATCGCTTCTCCGTAAACGCACTCATACAACGCCCTACGTTTGAATTTAGTGCGGGCCGCGCAGCTTACCGCTACGCACTACGCGCCGCGTCTCCGTAAACGAGGCCTTAATTATGATTTACTTGTTGATTTTTAACCGACTTCAAATAAGGAGGAGGTTTCTCAATTCGACCGTATTTATATATCTATATATATATTTTTCTAAATGTGTATTCGCGAATTACATCGTCGTTGGTGAACCGATTTTGATGATTCTTTTTTTGTTGGAAAGGAGATATCCCAACGGTGGTACACGGATCAGATGATGGCATCCTAGAGAAATCGAGGTGAAACTTCGAAAATCGTAGTGGCAACTATTGCCTTTGGTTATTTTGTTCGTCTACGTTGTATTACTTGTCGATGAAACAGAAGTCGGTTTTTTTCGTTTGCTGGCAAACACAATTATCATTTAACATAAACTTGGTAATTAGTTTTGATACATTTTCAAACAAATTAACTTGCATTGAGTTTTTTATACATTATATAAAGAAGTTAAGTAGAAATTATCTATTGTTATAGCTATAAAGGTGACATTCAACGATCTTTTATATCATTCATTTTCATACAAAGGCGAATCTAGCTGCTGTATTCCAAAATACAATATAAAGGGCCCGCACATTGTGATAATTAAAGTGACCGCGAGTGAATACGATCGCTCGAGCAGCGAGACTGCAGGTTATTGTCAGGCTGAAATAAATTACTTATTAAGGAAATATGAATTCCGCTTTAAAGTGAGTTTTTTTTAATATCATTATTTATATATTTTTCTATAGTCTATGCTCATTGGTTCAACTTTTCGTTTTCAATCGGTTTTCAATTTTACTACACAGAACTTATCTATTACTAATTGGCTATTGTTACTTTCTGAGTGACTTATCCAGAGGATTATAGAAATCTTACAG
This sequence comes from Melitaea athalia, assembly GCA_905220545.2. Lineage (NCBI taxonomy): Eukaryota > Metazoa > Arthropoda > Insecta > Lepidoptera > Nymphalidae > Melitaea > Melitaea athalia. The sequence continues at coordinate 6,455,582 of HG992179.1, forward strand.
AAAATTAGCGTAAAAAGTTAAAATCCATATTCAAAGTTTTCGATTATATTTCACTTTCTTAGAGGACAGCTCGACCCTGAATAAAAACCGGCCAAGGGCGAATAGGACTCGCGCACCGAGAGTTCCGTAGAAACAAAATGATTAAAAATATTTTTATTATTTGATGTAACCAAAAATTTATGCTTTCCGCAATTTTACTTTTATCTGTGCTATAAGACGCTGCTTTGAACCAAATTTCAAGATTCTGAGTTCACGGGCAGTACCCTGTAGCTTTTGATTCCCATGCGAGTATCGACAATTTGCAGCATAAACGGCTGTATCTTTTGATTGCGTTGGCTTAGAAGTTTGATTTTTTTCACATCTCCAAGGGACAGTAGACTTGAGTATTTGATATGAATTTCAGCTTGATACCTCTACGCGTTCCTGAGAAAAAGGGCACTGACAGACAGACGGACAACAAAGTAATCCTATAAGGGTTCCGTTTTTTCTTTCAAGGTACGGAACCCTAAAAAAACTTATCCTAATAAGTTATGTGATTATCTAATTACACAAAAACAAAACACGAAAAAGAAAAGGTTGTTTTCAATTATTGATTAAAAAACCAATATGACCTAACACCTAACTCAACGACCTTATTATCAAGTTACAATAACAATTGTCTTGCAATGTAGGTACATGTGTATTAGTTTTTATTAGATTTCTCGAAAGCCACATGGCAATATTCATAACATCGAGGCAATGTGATAATGATAAATAATGATGTTTAAATTATAATTATTTATTTTTCTCCAAGTAGCTTTGTCATTATTCAGTTAATCATTGCGCGGGTATTATAAAAAATGTCTCAACTAATTTGTCACTTGTTCTATTATATTTGGACATAAACACCAACACATTGAAACATTCAGCGAAAACTAAGACAAGCTTTATTGTAACATATGGAAGTTTCTAAATGAAGTGCAATGTAAACATTCAATTTGCGTTAGACACATTTTTGAAGGGGAAACTGTATACCGTTACATTTAGGAAACGACAGCGCAGCGCGCGGTGTGAAAATATTTCCTCATGTATACATATGGTGTTTAAACGATGGAACAGTGTTTATAATTACATTTTATCGAGGGTTCTTATACATGAATTTATAAGCAAAGCAAAGACAAGCAAATATTTTTAAAAACTTTTAGTAAACTTTATATACTATACTCATATTTTGGTATAATTTGTTATTATTATTTTCAAAAATAAATTGGTAGTAATATATCCATACGATAAAATTTATTAATTATACTAGCTGTGCCTTCGTCCGCATGGAATTTAACAAAAAAATTATTGTTAGTTCGCAGAGTTATAAAATAAATTTTCTAAAATAAAAGTAGCCTAAGTAACTCCTTACTACATCAGCTATTTGCCAATTATAAAAAATGATTTTTATGTGCTACTACATCAATTTGTTGAATTATGATTATTAAAACTATAAAAAAATTGCGTGCGTACAAAGTACACATGTCAGAAGTGAAACTTCTTTGGAAAAGTAATTAAAAAAAATTGTCAAAAAAACGAATTTAAAATACAAAAAAAAAATTGTTCCCAGGCGGCAGTGTTGGGCATTAATCAATTAATTTATCAATTGTCTTGTTAATTGATTAAAAAAGTAATTGCAATTAAATTAATTGCATTTAAATTAATCGCAATTAAACTTTTAATTGCACCTTGCAATTAAATTAATTCGATTAATGTATGTCAATTGTAACTCACCATTAAAATAATTGCAATTAACTTTTTGGTAAGCCTTTAGACAATAGTATTTCGATTTATGGGGTTTTTTGAAAAAGTGGGGGGAGGGGGTGTGGTGGATTATCCTCTGGTGCCTCTCCCATCCCTAGAAATCTCATGATTGTAACGATATCACGGCAAAAAATTTTAAGGTAAAAATTATTTAAATAGTTACCGAATACCTAATTTTAATTGTGCGTATTTTAGCTCCGATGCTGCAAGAAGTGTATTCATACTCCGTTCCGTAGCTTTTAAAACACTTACACATTATAATAATACACGTATGTACGTAGAAACTATTTGTAACACTTTTATACGTAATATTATTCGTATTTACGTTAAAACTATCTCTTGATTGACAAGAGTAATATACGATACGAAGAACAGATTAATATGAAGCAGTGCTGCCAACTAGTCTTGGCGAAAACGCGCTGTCAGAGCTGTAAAAAAGCGCTAGAAAGCGCTAAAATTTTTTTTTTTAAACGCTAGATTTCGCGCCAACTGCAAATTTATTTTATTGTGGAGATATTGTGCGTTTTCCAATATCAGCACTAAAGCGCATTATGCGGTATAATGCTCAATGCTCAACGTTGACAACGTTACAATTGATTAATTGTTAGTTGTAGTAGTAGCAATTAACAATTAATTAATTGTTAATCTTTAATTGTTCTTGCAATTAAAATTTGCCCAACACTGCCAGGCGGTCACCCATCCAAGTACCTACTGACCGTCATGACGCTGCCGTGTTACCGGTCACTCTTACCCCTCATGCACCTAAAGAAGTTTCACAAAAAAAATTATTATTATTACATTCTTATAATTATATAGGTACCTTCTATAATATTATTATAATGCAAAAATAGCGAATTTTCATTTTTTATTTATTTATCTATTCTCGGTCTCGAGATTTTAATTTTTTCTCGGTCTCGGTCTTGGTCTCGGCCGAGAACGAAAAACCTGTCTCGGTCGACCCTTACTGCACGGGCACTCCTTTCTTCAATCTATATGCACGGGCCTTCTTGTAACTTTGTTTTCTTGTTCCAAAGTTAAAATGCTAATTTAAGGAGATTCTTTTAAGTCGATCTAAATTAAAACTGTATTCGTAGAGGCAAAATTTTAGTTATATTTAATATTTTTTCTACAATTTCAAGAAATTTGTAAAATTATAATTAATACACCATAATTATTAATGACACCATATTAACTTTTAAAAATACTATATTTTTCACGTAATTGTAAAATTAAAAATGTATTTTTGTAATTGTTTAGCGAATGTGAAATGTGAATACTTCATTATGACATAATTATTTAACTCTATCTCGTATGCACCTATACATTAATTTCAAAATTAGGTGTATGAAATAGTAATGTTATCTAATTAGATTGTGCGACGTCGGCTCCTTCCGCGATCTATTGTGCCAGGGACAATGACTGCTAATTCCTGATCTATGTAACTTCCTACATTGTTCCCTGTCAGGGCTGATACGTACAAATCACTGTCAAAGTATAAAAGAGTACACAAGATAATTAGTCTTTACTAATGTTTTGTATATGAACAGTTCTTTTCAGTATCAGTTCGCAAGAAATGTTAATCTGATTTCAAACTTTTTTTGCCTTGTTTAATACGAGTATACTACTAATGATGATTTAAAAATAATATTTTTACTTATGATTAATTTGTATAAAATCATGATCGCTGTTATATTGTATTCATAATATTAGACAGATATAAAGCTATATTTTAGTTTTTACACTTCAAGTATGAGTTTAAGTTGATACTAACACTAAGTATTCTAATACAGATCAATGTAATGCGGTAACCCTATAACAATGTACTGTTGACAGAAATTACTATTATCTTACTAAGCGATGTATTCATAATACATCAATAAAATTTAATTAACATTGTTGTTATCTATAGTTTAATTTAAGTTTTAACTAGATGACATGTTAAAAAGTAATATACTATATAGTAGAGTACTTACAGCTCAAGTTTTCTTTTACAATATTTTAACTTGCTTAAAATATTTAAGTATATGTATATCTGTGAAATCGATATTAATTTATTCCGATAGGAAAGGTGGCGCAATTTAAAAATACAAACGAATCAATACTACACTTGACGCTGATGACCCTTATCGCCGTCCATCGCGTGGGTCATCTCAACACCGACCCCTGTGTCGCTCGTATTCGTATCCTGTAATTAATTGACGAATAAATCGATGTTGGATTTTGATTTGATGTCCTACAAAGGTGTGATTTAGAGAAAATATGTTTTTTTTTTACAAAAATGGTGAAAATTGGAATATAAGTTGTAAGTACATTCTATAGAGCTATAAAAATCCTTTGAAATTAAAATTACATTAATATCTGAGTACATACTTGTACGACCATATACAAAACAAATTACTGTATTTAAACAGATATGTAACTTTTAAAGTTTGTCGTTGTATTATAACAATTTAAGCTATAGTCATAATTTTGTGCTGCATGAATATGACGTGGTTAAGTAATCCGTTATGTTAAATTTTCGAAAACAATTCATTGATGTCTAATGACGTAACTTCACTACTGATAGACAAAGCCTGTCATATACCACATTCACTCCTTTATTCTACACCATTTGTTTTCATACAATGTACTCCAAAATTGTGATCCATCACCGGATTTGAATAACATAACATTGAATAGTTGGCTTGTGCCACACGGCTAGTTTTAAAAGATCTCCAGAAATTTCTAAGGACTTGCTTACGAGACGCTTTACGAGAGCATATTTCACGGGATACAAAGAGGTGGAAGGATCAAGTTTATCTGGTAGTACTGAGCTATTGTTGAGGCGTCGATTTTGAGTACGAATTGTCATAGGCATAAATTGAATAGTTTTATTGTCTATTGTTTTTGACAAATATAAATGTATATATATACAATTACTAGCTGTGCCCCGCGGTTTCACCTGCGTTGATTTGAGGGAAAAAAGTGCTTTCCTTTTTTTAATAGTATAAGATTTAATTAGCTTGATTTTAATTAGCTTATATTTTACTTAGTTTACACTAAATAAATTTCAACGCACGCATAAATATTTGACCAAAGAGTATATAACCACTACGTTTTATATTTGACAACCAATATATATTATGTCAATCCGTTTTCATTACTGACATTATTATACATTTTTAAAATGTAAAATACGCCACTATCCGTATATTGTGGATATATGTTGTCGATTCGAAACCTTTATTTAAATACGTTATTTAATTTTATCGGAGAGTTTACCATATCGACGGGATGAACATTAAATGTTTGACAGTTACGAAACACGAACATAGTTCCATACAAATTTTCATTCCCACCTTTCAACCCCTTACACCCTTTTATTCGCATTAAAAAGTAGCCTATGTCCTTTCTCAGACTCTAAAATATATATATACCAAATTTCATTTAAATCTGTTCAGTAGTTTTGGCGTGATTGCGAGACAGACAGAGTTACTTTCGCATTTATAATACTAGCTGTGCCCCGCGGTTTCACCTGCGTTGATTTGAGGGGAAAAAATGCTTTCCTTTTTTTTAATAGTATAAGATTTAATTCGCTTGATATATTTTCCTTAGTTTACACTAAATAAATTTCTGAACGCACGCATAATTGACCAAAGAGTATATAACCACTACGTTTTATATTTGACAACCAATATAATTATATTATGTCAATCCGTTTTCATTACTGACATTATTATACATTATTAAAATGTAAAATACGCCATTATCCGTATATTGTGGATATATGTTGTCGATTCGAAACCTTTATTTAAATACGTTCTTTAATTTTATCGGAGAGTTTACCATATCGACGCGATGAACATTAAATGTTTGACAGTTACGAAACACGAACATAGTTCCATACAAATTTTCATTCCCACCTTTCAACCCCTTACACCCTTTTACTCGCATTAAAAAGTAGCCTATGTCCTTTCTCAGACTCTAGACTATCTGTATACCAAATTTTATTTAAATCTGTTCAGTAGTTTTGCCGTGATTGCGAGACAGACAGACAGACAGACAGACAGACAGACAGACAGACAGAGTTACTTTCGCATTTATAATATTAGTATGGATTAGTATGGATTATAAATATTTAGCGCTTCTAATTTTTATCCTGCTGCTCTTCATGAAACCTCTGCTCTACAATCTCTAAATCTCTATTGCATGTTTAAAATTGCTTCATTAAATTATTTTGCATTTTAGTAGAAGAGAAAGTTGTATAAAAAACGCAATAAAAAGCTATTTTTAAAAACAGACTTTAAAAACTAAAAAGCAAAAAATAGCTTAATAAAGATGTAATTTGAAACACGTCTTCTTATGCAAACCTACTTACAACTGTTATTAAAATACTATTATTTATATGTGATAATCTAGTTATAGGTTTGAAGTCGATGCCAGGCCCTAGACAAAATAAAACTCAATATTATAAGAAGCTAAAATGAATACTGGTAAATTACTATAATGAAATTCCTACTACAAAGTCACCGCCTAAGTTTATCTCTATATATATGTTTTTAGTGCCTATGCTATGAAATGCACAGTGCCTATGCATAATGAATCTTTTTGAAGTAAAACTTCTTTACGCACGCTTGACTTAAGGAGTAAGCTGGTGAATGCGTGAAGAGAGCGTTACGAAAACTGTGATCAGGCGAGGCGGACGGAGCAAGAGAGAGAGGTGCGAGCTCACATTTTCTTTCTCTCTTTCTCTCATAGCCAGTTACGTTTCGTATATCTAAGACACAGTGTAGGTGCATACATTATATATGTATAATATATATAATATATAATACATATATGTACATGTCATCAGAAATATATATATAACGAAAGTAAAATCCGGTAAACAGGGGAGTATGCAACGGACTCACTCTCACCCAAGTTTTTTCGGTAGTACCGTAGTACTAGAGCACTAGAGTAAATTTGAATGGGATCAACTAGGACTAAACATAAACGGATTACGATTTAACCAACTGAGATTTGCTGATGACTTGGTTACATTAGAGGAAAACCCAAGAATACTCGAAATTATGGTACAAACTGTAAGCTGACAGGTAGGTCTTGAAATAAATTCAAGACAGACAAAATTAATGACAAACTACTGATGACAAGTACTGACTTGAAGAAATATTATATACAAACAAAAAAACTGGAATCCGTAATGGAGTATGTGTACTTAGGACTGATAATATTACTTATAGACCAAATGCCCAAATAAATCGAGACAAGAATTGCTGTCGGGTGGAAACAATTTTGGGCTTTAAAGAAAGTTATGAAGGGCAAGTAACTGGGTATCAGAATCAAGAAAAATACAGTATAGCTGCGAAACTCAGGCTTAAACGAAACATCATAGAGACAAATTTACGAAATGTCAAAGAGTAATGGAAAGGAGTATGTTAGGTTAGGTATAAAACTAAAAGACAAAGTGAAGAGTGGACATAATTATAGGGCAAAGAACAAAACTCACAGACATTATATCGCGTACAGACATGCTAAAATGGAGATGGATAGGATATTTACTACGTTGCAAAGTTGAAAAATTGAGTCAATAGGTGACTCTGGTAGTCTAAGAGATGGGTTCAGAATCCGAGATCGTAAAATGAGAAGATAATTACCTAAAATTGACCTTAGGGCCCCTTTGGCTGAGAGCGGCAGCAGACAGAGAACAGTGGAAGACGCTGGAGGATACCTCCGATGAGAAAGACGGAAGGCAGACCGATATAAGAGAAATTTTATGAATAATAGGTGTGTTACAAAATATAATATGTAATTCATGTAAAAGTGCAGAATAAAGATTTTATTATCATTATTAACAATAACACAATTAAACTTTCATCTTATATCAGCTTTTGAAAGCGTAGTTCGATAGCGTGCTATTTTGTTATGAAGTACACAATAGTTGTTTGCGTGTACAACGTATTTATTGAGCAATATTTTCGTGAGATTGGTGCGTTTGACTGAGCTCAACAGTAGCAGTTATCGAACGAGTCCATTGTTGAAGGTGACATCTAAAAGCATTGTGACAAAGTACAATCGCACCATTACCGCCGCCATTGTGACAATGTTAACATATCGTTATCTAGATCAAGCGCCATCTATTGTCCGACGAAGACTTTTGTGTAAGAATTTTTGTTCGTTTTCAAAAGTCTGGGTGTCTGGGTAGAAAGTTCCTTTTTAGTAATTGCAATAGCTAAGTAAAAGTTTGTCAACAAAACAAAAGTTTCAATGTTATTGAAAATATATTTTTTATTTACGGTTTTTTAGCTTTAGTTTTAATATGAATAAGTAATGTTTCATATTAATTTAATGCTTAATGTTTTTATCAAACAGATCTTACTTTTAAATGTACGGCTGTAACAATTGCAATTTGATATATTCAAATGGATATAATGTTTTAAAAGTACTAGAAACTGCACTACTGTAGAATTCGCGTAGCACATCTACGTAATGCTACGAGATTTATTACGTAGCACTTAAACCGACATATTTATTGCACCATACAATATAATTTTAATACCCTGAAGTATATTTATGTATAAAAATAAATTATCTTAAAAAATTGATATGAAATAAAAAAAATAAAACGGCGTTAAATACCAATTCTAAAACTTATTCAAACACGGGTCGTTTAAAAAGCCAGGTTGTATGGAAGGATGACGCGACATAGCTTCGGTGAACGAGCGCTGACCACCACATTGTTCTATTCACAATGACTGGTTAATGAGATCTGATCCATCCTAGCTGGACAAAAGGACCCCCTGACCCCCTTTATTTTATTAATTAATTCATTACAATAGAACCGAACCTGCGCTTTGGAACTATCTCATTGTTTGTAGTGACTTGGCAACATTGATAATTATATAGGTTTATTGATGCTAAACGATAATTGTGCAAGGTATAAATTACATGTCATAATAGAGTCAATTGTCTGAGTGATTATATTGACATATCGATATCTATTTATGTAAAACATAATTGTAACGTAAGTTTAATTATAACAACTTACTGTACTGTGTAAAACTTAAAAACATTTAATAAGTATTGCAAATTGGCTATTTGACAGTTGTAACAATAAAATATAAAATACATTTTATAAGCTAGCTTAGAGTAAAAAGTAATTACACAATATATTTTTTGCATTAAAATACATTGTAAATATTTTATTTTTGGAAAATAAACTAAGCGGATCGTAACGCAAGACACCCACAGTTAGAAACGCGGGCAGCCATGATTGACACCCGTGTGACGTCACATTTCACAAACTTGTTTGACAATGTTAGATCGTTCGCGATTTTCTGAGAAAATTCATTAAATATTTCGATTTGTACTCGTAAGAAGAATTCATGAAATGGAGTCAGGCTATATAAAAGCTGATAGTACAAATTTGCCTAAACTGGATTCTTTTATAGTCCCAATTTTTTTTATGCAATCCTGATATTTGCTCTGCCGAGTTTCGGAATGCAAAAACTTCCGTGTATGCATATACTACTACGTGTATGTATCGAAATAAAGAAAGTAATAGTATATAATTTACTTGTAAAAGGCGATAGTTATATATAATATTTAGTCAATATTTTGTGAAATAACTTATATTACATGTAGGTAATGTTTATAATTTCAGATCGTCTTGAGAGTCTTACGCTATTTTTTTCAGTTATTATATTATTTCAGAGGTACGAACAACGGGCAGGAAATAGGTAATAAGTAAAATATGTATTAAATAATAATTTAAAAAATAGGTATATATATACGAAACATTATATTATATTACTTGAAATTTTATTTAGAAAAGTTTATTTTATCAAAATTAATCAAATGATATACTAAATTACATTATAAGTTTACGCATTTTTATGACTTACAAATTATAATAAGCATACACTGGAACACAAATTTCTAAAATAAAAGTAGCCTAAATTACTCCTTATTACATCAGCTATCTATAGTACCTATTACTGTCACATCTATATATAGATATATAGATGTGACAATAATACATTCATTATAACCATCAAAATATTATTTCAGTAGGTACCTATGATTAAAAAAATCTGAAATTAGAGCTATGATTAAAGCGTCGAATAACCGTATAACGTATTAGCTTGTTTTGTTCATTGAAATATGACGTCACAGCCCCCAAGTGCCACGTGACTGACAGTTTTGGCGCGAATTTAAAATCAATGAATGTAAGTTTTGATTTTCTCTATCAAATAAGGCTTTTTTGAAAAGAAGATTACTTGTAATAGGTATAAAATAAACCTAGGAAAATTTTAAATTATATTTCCGAAAATTGTCAAATAGCGAATTGGTAATGTCAAAGTATATTTTTAACACATAATTATTTAATTAGAACAACACCTTGCGGTAAATTTGTCATGACAATTATAAAAAAAAATTGACATTTTGGTAATTTATTGATATTAAAAGAGAAAGAATAGGCAAACGATTTTCTTTTTCATCTGATCATTCAGTTGCGGTTTTTGTTTAACAAATAAATTAGCAGAACAACGTTTCTGTTGATAATGTTCGCGTCGCAATTTTGCTATTGTTATGAAGTACAATGAAGTGATTCTCCGCTAAAACAGAAGTAGCTGGAGTTAGCATATGAATAAAATGGACAAAGGACCCCTACGCGGCAGAATCTTATTATTCAGACAAAGATAGGGTTGAACTGAATGGAGCTTTTTATTGCTGATTCATAACTATGATCAACGTTCTTAAACTGAGACGTTTAAGGTTAAATTATTTGAGATTTCATTTGTAAAACTTATCATTATCTATACAAATAATTAAAATTCGATTGTCTGTTTTGTAATATTAAATTAACCGCTTTTTACTAAATGCATATGGATGTATACACGGTACATATATCAAAATAACATTTTTTACAATTTTTGTCTGTCTTTCTGTTTGTTCCGTCTAATCTCTGAAACTGCTAAACCAATTTTGACGGGACTTTCACTGGCAGATAGCTGATGTAATAAGGAGTAACTTAGGCTTCTTTTATTTTAGAAATTTATTTATTAAATTATATAATTTTTTGTTAAATTCACAGCTAGTTTATCATAAACTACTGTAGACTATACTGTTCTTATACATAATTAGGTATATATAGTAGAAATAAAATTCGATGCGGATAACACATGTCTAATTTTGGTCACTGACTGATTAAAAAATGTTTGTGATTGATAGAAGATTCATTAAAAATATTTTAATGATAGAACGCTTTTAATGCTATTTAATAAATGTAAGTTTTAAATATTAAAAAATTGAGGACAAAAGAAAGCCCATTTTTCATAGTTGGGATAAAAATATATTTCTTTGGACATGAAAAAAAATATATTCCTGAGTATAAAACCATTTTAATTTATCTGTGTATTCTTAAAGCATACTCGCATAGCCGATGAGTAACGAAATTCAATTTTCATATTGCAATGTAACAGTGAAAGATTGAATTTTGATACGTTCCGGTTGGGTCTGGAGATTTGCCCTCGGTTGCTATTCAGAGCCGGCCGACCGTGCTGCCCACATTGGGGATCTAGAACATTTGGATGAATTTAGTTATAAATATATTGAATGATATTATTTTTAAATCTGGTCAAAAGATTTTTTTTTTAATTCAGTTCGTAATACACTCCTTTCCGTTTTGCGGTTTAGCGAACTTTGTATTTCGTATTTAGCTTCAATCTTAATCCTTATTTTAAAGTGACTGGTAGAAATTTTATAAACCATATTACATTTTTTTTTACTTGCATTACCCTAGGAATAGATGACCGTGTGTGTATGTTTTAGATATCTATTTATTTAATATTTTTAAATTAAGTATATACACCTACGAATAGACTAGAAAATGTAAATATGTATTTTGAAAAATATTATTTTGGACGAAATTTTTAAAGTACCTAAGTATAGTATACACCTACGAATAGACTAGCAAAAGTAAATATTTTGAAAAATAAAAAATATTTATTTTGTAAAATAAATCAAAAACAATAAAAAGGTGTAAATTAATTTATTTAACTTGGTGACAGGAATCAGAGCTGCCAATAGATAAAAAGCTGTGTTACGCAAACGAAAGGCTCTTAAATTAATCTCTATAATGCCCGTAGATCAAAGAACACCGAACTGGTATAAAATAGGTACAGGTTTGCATCTCACTCCGCTACGCTACTTATACCCCGTCCGGCGACTAATTAGCTTTTTGACAGCTCACGCCTATAAATTAGTTTTTTTTCCGGAATAACGTACTAAAAATTTTACAGTAATGTCATACTTTATTGACGATTTGATTGATTGAGTGAAGTACCCTGTGCATAACAAACAACCACAGACTATGAAACAGTTCTTGAAATAATAAATCGATCATATGATAAAAATAATTTTACGTCATGTGATTATTGTTTCTATAAATTTAATACAAAAAAGGAAATAAAAATAGTATCTATGACCCCAAGATTGATTACTTGCAAGGAATTAAGTCGAAATCTTGAAATTTAATTGCAAACCAAGAATAAAGAGCAATAACTCTGTTAATTCATTTATTTATTATTTATATATTTCATTTATAATTAAAAAAAAACTAATAAACGCATAAATAAATAATATTTTTAAACTAAATGTATTTAATTAAATCGATTTAAAGTTCTTCTTAAATAAAATCGATTATTATTTCGAATCGAATAAATAACGTGTGAGGCAGTCACTAATGTCAAAATTTCTTGAAGTGTCAAAAAGATCATTAGTCGCCGGACGGGGTATAATTGCTGGTTTGCGAATACTTTCTCTTCCAAAGGTAATGGTCAAGTATTAACAATAACAACCAGGATTATGGACTGTTTATCCTTTCCGATAAAGTAGACCAGCTAAAAGGTTAAAGATAAATACATAGGACACTAATAAAATATCGATTCCCTTTTAATTAAACTTTTTATTACTATACTAGGATGACTTCAATATAAGGTAAATCATATAATTACAGACGTAAAATGTTGTATGAGCTACATCAACAGAGTAAGGTCACTATGTAGTTAACACCTCTATACAGTACATGCTCCTCTGACGTTTTACCAGCGTCAAAATTAAGTGCATGCAGCATTCACACTGCATAAATTAACGCTCCTATTTAATAATACGTATCAGACAATTTTAAGCAAGTACCGTGTAGTATCTATCTATACTAATATAATAAAGCTGAAGAGTTTGTTTGTTTGATTGTTTGTTTGTTTGTTTGAACGCGGTAAACTCTGGAACTACTGGGCCGATTTGCAAAATTCTTTCAGTGTTAGATAGCCCATTTATCGAGGAAGTAAACAAAACTGTTGATATAAAAAAAAGGTAAAAATTAATAAAGAGGTTTTACTACTCGGTTGTTAAAAATATGAAAACGTATAAAACACACTTTTATCATGAACAGTTTCACGATTGACACGAATCAGTGCGTTGGCGTCACAAAGTCAACTCGGCGAGTCGCTCAGCGCTCAACGCCCAACTCAACGCAAGGCCACCTCAGCATGTCAAGTTCGCTGGTGCCACCGCGTACATATTTCGCTAAAGCGGCGCTACAGTAACAATAATGGTTCAGTCCCTATTGTTTGGGCCCGTGGCACATTACGCTTTTGTCTCTGCCCTCTCCCGTTCCTCACAATGCGGCCAGGAAACAAGTGAGCCTTTATTTCGCCTCTTTTTGTCTCGGAGTATCGCTGCTTATTGTCTTCATTCGATTGTTCGGAGCTCTTCAGAGGGCACATTGTTGCGGACTCTGTTGTTAGTGCTGAGCTTGCGGATGTGCAATGTTCTAAGTGTCGTTTGAATTTTAATACGACGATAGATATTACGATATTATTTCAACATTATTATTTGAACAAAATTTTATTTTTATCATTGAATTGATACAATACATACTTATTGAAGAAACCGAGTTGCAGTATAATATAAATAAATATTTATTTAAAAACAGAATGACACGATGTACACACCGACTCTTAAGTTATCGTTTTTTTTAACATTTGAAAGCCTTCTTTCAAGATCTCGCTTAAATAAATTTAAATGTATGCGATAATATAAATGTAGATAGATGTTGTTAAGGGTTATAATACCCTTTGTTTTTTTTATTTGTCTTAAATTATAAAATAAGTATCTACTTCTAGAAACTGCGCGCGGCTTTCATCTTTATCTGCGAATGATACAAGCTACACAGCATCTCTTCTAGTTAGCATTGTTCGCACGGCCCCATTGTATGGGTGGCTTTGTTCAGGCACGCCCCGTTTTTTCCTTTTCGCTTTCGAAGCGATGCGATGTTGCTGAAAAACAGTCACTACAAGGGTTGCTCGTAATTACGTACTTATATGAAATTTGTACCGACCAGTCAACAAGCTACTGCACCATTGGTATATCTCAATCAATATTAATTTGTATTGAACGGGGATCAGACACAGCGACTACTAATTTTAATTACTTACCGCGATGCATAAATAAAGAGTTTGTTTTTAGAACGATTGGAGGATGAGAAAGGATTGAAACTAAAATGTATCTAGTACAAGAAAATTAAAAATGTATAACATTAAATATGGCAGCCGCTGCGTTATGGAAACGTATTATTGAGGAACCAAACGACGTGACTTTATGAAAAATGTAATATCATACGAGTATAAGTAAGTATTAGTCAACAATATATCGCCGAATAATAATAATAAATTAAATATAACGTTACTTGCCTTATGTAAAAAAAAATATTTCTTGGGAGGACTCTACAAAACGTGCCATTGCGTGTAACTCTCCTCAAATCTCCATTCACGTTTTCCCGCGTTTTCCATACACAATATTGCGACATTGTGAGGCTGTACGCTTCTCAAGTCTCCAAATAGTCCATTGACGAGCGCCGAGCAAATTCGCTATAGCGAATTAACACTATTCATGAGAAGTTTTGAAAGAGGACTACTCTCATACAATTTGGTGGCATTCATAAAGATTCACTTCTTAGCTAGCTCGATGAATAGCTTTGTGGAAAATGTTCTATATTTTAGTTGGAGCGCACTTGAAGATCCAATTTCAAAGTTCATTCAAATTAATTCCTTTTTCATTGCGTACAATTCGCTTTATTTTTGAGCTTATTATGAGTACGAAAATCTCTTTATAAATTTTTGTGTTATATCGTTTATTTTTGTGTAATTTTTGGTAATCAGAGAAGCTTTGTGTTATATAGGCTGGTAGTTTTGTGTTTTCGCTGCCCAATCACAGGAGCTATTAAATAGCCCTCGACTAGATGAGGCAAAGAGCCGCGACAGAACTGCGTTCGCATTGTGAGGCTCTCGTTAGTCGTTCTAGTAACGTTTAGTTGTTCTAGGCACAGCCGGAGCCCGAGCGACGTAGAACAAAAGATGGCCCAATTGTGTTACCAACCAGCCACTTTTGTCCACCACCAAATAGGAAAATGGGTACAATGGATATTTCAACTTAAAACTTATTGATTTAGCTTTGGATCTTTTTCATTCATTTGATAGAGTATCAGTTTTTTCATTAAAGTTCTTTGTGCCTGATTTGATTTTAATTATTTTTGAGTAAGTCTTGAAACGCTATTGTGTTAGAAACCGTTTATTTTATTTGTATATTTACAAAAAACTTGTAGCTTCGACGACAGTTCTGATGTAACGGTGCGTGTGCCGTGTCGGCGGCGCCTAAGTACCGACGGTCGCGGATTCGATTCCCGCTCGGAGGGATATATGTGTGTTTATATAATACAAATATTTATTTACGGTCTGGTTGTTAGTCTTTAGGTCTACCTATACGATTTATTCATGTCCCGTATTTCTTAATTTTAATTCTCAAAACTCTTTGTCTGCAGAAATAAAATGTTGAAAGCTTTTGTTTAATTCTGCCGATAGTTAAATTGGACAAAAATTACTATTAACAATTATTTGGATGCACAAAACATACGCATGACGCAACATTTAATTATTTGCGTTAATTTATAAAAAAGGTACATGAATGTATGTATGTATGTAAGTAAAGCTTTGTTCGGTGAATACAAAATTGTATATGGAAATGTGAATTCATAAATAGAGCCTGCGAAAATGACTCGAAAGGAGGGTGATTTTCTAAAGGCTTCAGCTATTTTCAATGGGCTACTGTTAAAATCTCTCAATGAGACGTTTTCTGTTTTCCTTTTCAAAGGCAGTATGTTCAGAAATTGGTAAGTATTGAAAACGACGAAGAAACTTCGAGTGTCTTCATTTGAAACAATTGTAATGTTTTATAAATCAAAAAGTATAGCGTTTATTGAAAATCCGAGCACTCACTTTGTAAGAGTTTATCTAAACAAATACAGTTTTAATAAGAAAAATAAAAGTAACTTGCCACTTGTTTGCTAAGAAAAACAATAAATACTTTTATATTGTTTTTCTTTACAATTATTCATAAAGTAGATACGTAGCCTTAAAAATTCTGTTAAACTTTTAAGTATAATAGAAAGATTTTGTTGTTACTAATCGGCAAAGAATATTTTTGTTTGCGATGATAAATTGATTTTTTTTAAAATGAAACCCAGACAATTATATTTTTTTATTATTATACATAATTATATCATTGTATAGTGTATTACGTAATAAGGTTTTGTCGCATTCCCAAACTTTTTTCTTTTATTTATGTCAAATATTCTTTGTGAGTGAATTATAATTTATGGTTGACGTACTACGTCGATAATTTTTCTTAGATAAAACATATTAAGTTATTAAATAGTATTTTATTATAGTTTTTTTAATAATTAATTTACGAAAACTTTATAAATAGTACCTACATTATATTAGCACAAACTTATATAAAAAATTAACGTAAATTGTATGATTCGATAAGCAACTTTAGTGTATAATATGACATTCATATGACATCTTATTGAATAGGATTCGTGAAAAATGCCTTTTCGTTTGAAAAAAGCTCCTAGCGATAGTGCTTACGAAGTGCCACAGGTTTACGAGATCAAAGGATTGGATATGAAATGTTTTATCAAGGCAGCGGCGTTCATAGCGGTAGGGTAAGGTTGCTCAAGTCGTACCCCTTAAGGAAATAATGTTGTAATATTTAACGCCGTTCAAATAAAACAAAATCTTTTACATGAATAGAATCTTTATTTAGTTAGCTTTTAATAAACATTCATAGAAACTTAAAAATCACTTATCAACATAGGTATTTCAACGATTTTCACAAATGTACCTTCGGTACGATTAAGGCACCTAGTCGCCTATTTCGTACCACCTATAGCGTAAGTCGTACTTAGAATAAGACTTTAGTGAAGTCATTATAAACAATATAGAAAAATACTTAAGTAATAACAAAAGATCACATTAAATATTAAATACAGGCTTCTTCCTTTTTTAGGGTTCCGTACCCAAAGGGTAAAAACGGAACCCTATCACTAAGACTTCGCTGTCCGTCCGTCCGTCCGTCCCTCTGTCACCAGGCTGTATCTCAAGAACGGCGATAGCTAGAGAGTTGAAATTTTCACAAATTATGTATATCTGTTGCTGCTATAACAACAAATACTAAAAACAAAATAAAATAAATATTTAAGGGGGGCTCCCATACAACAAACGCAATTTATTGCCTATTTTTGCTCGATATCAATAAATGGTAAGAGGTAGGCACTTGAAATATTAACAAAATACTTAACTGTGTATTTACTTTAATAATAAATAATAAAATTAAAATTAAAAAAAATTTGGGGGCTCATACAATGAAAATGACTTTTTTGCCAATTTTTGCCCGATATTAAAATCAATGTACCTACCTACTGGTGTTTACCTAGCCAATGGTACGGAACCCTTCGTGCGCGAGTCCGACTCGCACTTGGCCGATTTTTTATTTATTTATATTTTCCTTGGTTTCTATTTCATTTTTGTGGGGACTAAAAGTTAATTCCATTGCTGGTTTAGTACCTTTATTAATTTTTTTAAATAAATGTTGTTATGCAAGGAACAGGAGATAATATGTTTAAGTGAGACTTTACTTAATATATAATGTAGTACCTAATCTAATATAGTACCTAAGTCGTACCGGTACGAGTAAAGAATTCCGCACCGGTACGACTTAAGCAGTGAGGTATTCTAAGTTTCAAAACAAAATTACTGTTATAACCTAAAAAAATTCTAGTGTTTGAGTGTGCCTAAACGACTGCCAGATAATCATTAAAAATAAATTTGAACAAAAAAATAAGTTGTAAATTACATTCCTTTTATAAAAAACTTACGAATGAGCTAAAAATTTAAGTGAAAACTGATGAAGAACTTACTTTTTGATTATTATTTTTGCTCCGCAAGACAACCGGCTGTCCGATTGTTTTCAGATGCTTGCTCGACTATTTAGTTCAGATCTACGTCACTAGATGACACTTTTTATACGCAAAAGCTGGGATATCATTGAGGTACGACTTAGGCGGTAGTACGACTTGAGCAACCTTACCTTACTTACTGTTCAGTTGTGCCTGTTTTTCTTCTTTATATGGAAGAGAGAAAATACTTGAATTCTTTTTGTGTTTTTTACTTATTTCATTGTTAATGTCGGTTGAAATTAACTTAATTATAAATAATTATGTTATAATATTATAAATTGCTGATATTGTTTTATTTTATTGTTATGAACTTATTTCAGGTTTTTTATAAGTGCTGAATAGTTTTATTATTATAGACATGTGAATTGCTTGTATAGTCTAGTCAACAAGTTCAAAAACTTGTTAAATAGAAATAAAGCTCCTAAAAATATGGGCGATAGCTCATTCGATTCGGAATGATGTCTAGAAAAATGTTTTTAAGGGTTTATTAGCACATAAAAAATTGCGTCTGTTATTAACAAAATAAGAAAAAAAGAAGGTAGGTATTTAGTTTTTCGTTAATAATTTCTAAATTATTTTAGAAATTATTAACGAAAAACTAAATTATTTTAGAAATTATTAACGAAAAACTAAATACACAGACATTTAAGGATTTTTAATGGTGTAACTTTTTGAAAAATCGACAAAAACTTTTTTTAATGTTTTATACGGTTAAAATATTTAAAAAATTTATGTCGACAATTTTAACAGGGAATACGTCATGTACACTCTGTGGTATTCACAGGTAAGTATTAGAAATAGTTAGAAAAATTTAGTATCATAAAATAAACATTTTTATAAACATGTAAATTGGTTTTAGTTATTAATTTTGTAATTATGTAGTTATTAATAAATAATATGGAAAGGTTTATTTATTTATTTATTCATTTATGGACAGCCAGTAGCTAACGCAGCAAAACTTATAATACTATGGTCCGGTATGGTATGGTCATCATATCAAACAATCCACGTCGAACCAAGAGGCTATCCATTCCAAAATGGGTGAGGCGCTCAGTATAATTGTGAAGATTCATATGGATCCCTTCAGAAAATGCAAGATGTCTAAGAAACCTTTTTTGAATACATTTAATTCGTAATTCGTAACTAATGTATTTTATAACCAGGCGACCACACTATAGAGTACTCGAGTAAAGGTACTTCTTACACACGCATTATAAATAGCTCTTTTAGTTTTTGAGTTTTTGAAGAATTTAGATACTATTCCTGATTATAAAACCTAACATTTTTGATGATTGAGTAACAATGGCATCTATGGCATCTATTATCTATGTAAGTAATAACCGAGAGTTGTTTTTTGAACGCGTATAAAAAACTTAATGACGATGAAAATAATTTTTATTACACAATTACAGTCTATAAAACTATTGACATTTTCTACTAAAATACGTTTTATATATTCGTTTTTATCAACAAAACAACAGTGATTTTTATTAATTTATAAATAGATACAAAAACGTGCATGTTTGACAATGGCAACACTACGTTGAATATCGTCATTTCTTTGATTCCCGTCTATTGTAAATCTGATAAAAGCGACACTTTTCGCGCCCATCTGAGTGAATACACCTATTATGCGAACACAAAAGTAGATATAACAAACGAAAATACCATTGTATCTATAATTACATATAGATATACACATTTAATGCTGTTCTAGAATAACAGAATGCTTTTAAATGTTTTTCTTTGTGGTATTTTCAGAACCGTACCTATACCTACCTATATATACCTATATGCATAATTTTTCGGCGTCAATAACTTTACATAATACTCGTATATATATATATATATATATATAACAATAACTTTACATATACTTAAATTGTATGTTTTATATGCTTAAAACTAGCAGTTGCCCGTGGCTTCGCTCGCGTAGAAATTGTTACTATGTATTTACATAGAGGCTCCTGGTTGTTATCACAACCACTTAATAAGATCGTTACACTGGGTAGAAAATTTACCGCCAGGGATTTGGAAACGGAGAATTAATCTTCAACTCTTATCCCATACGGAGGGAAGAAATTGTCCATGTGGGTCGTTTGTAGCCTTATATAGGCTCTTTTATTTAATTTTTGCATAGCCTACAACTTTCCCCGCATAAAAAGGAGTTCTAATGCAAAACGTAATTTTTGAAATCCAATCGGTGGGTCACCCCAAACTACGAAGTTTTCTACTGTTTATTACTGGGGGATTAATTAGTCTGTTTTGTTGATATTTGATAGGTATATAATAACTAGCTGACCCCGCAAACGTTGTTTATACACCATTAACCCCGTTAATGCCCCCCCCCCCCCGCCTTCTGACTCAGGCGTATGAAAAATAGATGTTGGCCGATTCTCAGACCTACCCGATATGTACACAAAATTTCATAAAAATCGGTCCAGCCGTTTCGGAGGAGTATGGTAAATAACATTGAGACACGAGAATTTTCCAAATAAAAAAATCAGAACTATTTTGTTTGTTGTTGTTACTTATTACTTTATTAGTAAAAATAATTAGATTCACCTGTTTTGTCGGACAGAAAAACAAACGAAAAATGACGGAAAACAGATTTTGTTTTGAATTTCCTGCTAGTTACAAACAATACAACCAAAACGATTTTATAGCAACTTTTTACTAGAAAATACGAAAATACTTTTTCCCCGACCTATTAGTTGTCTTAATGAAATATTAAACAGTAAAGCAAATATAAAAACTTTGGGAAAATGCTTCAAATAACATTATAACATTTATGTAAGATAGGGTAGGTAGTGTTCGAGTAAGAAAGGCGTTTTTACGGCATCAGAAGAACTATCGCACCGGTATGATTCACTTTGCAAGTGTTTAAAGCATTGAAATATTGAAAACGTATTATTTAGCTACCTACTTTTACTTTTCTATTAATATTTATCTATGAATGTACAAAATTTTATATTAAAAACAAACTGAACAGCGCCATCTAGTGTTTCGTAGTTACAACACTACGGCGAACTTTAGAAAGGTTTTGCGTGGTTCACCTTAGTATCGAAAGATGGCGCTTACCGCGTATTTTTTTCATATTTGGATCGTAGTTCTATAATCATACGTAAGATGGCGCTTTAACAAATACATTGATAGTATGCTGCTGCATTAAAATAGCGAAGTGGGTACCGATGTAAAATTGCAAAAAAAAAAACAAACAGTGATATACACAGAGTACATTGTAATATGTACCCTGGTGATATACTTCGTTTTAAGATTAGATAAGATTTGTTAGTAGCAGCGGATTATCTGAAAGCCAAATAAGTTCGAGAGCTAAAGGATGAGATAATTCGGCACATTAACGACATTGAACCACAATAAAATTATGTCTCAGACTCATTGAAAATAGCGACCATCGGGAGCAGTGGCGGATTATCCGTAAGGCAAACTAGGCACGTGCCTAGAGGCGCGTAGCTACAAGAGGCGCGCGAGCTCAGAATTTTTAAATAAATAAAGAAAATAACATATCGACGATTAAGAACTAAATGCTGATCTATAATCTAAATCTATAATAGATTATATTGCACAAACATCGAGAAAAACATCTAAGAAATAAAGAGCTTGAAACAATTTACCCCAACATTGACATAGCCTTAAGAATGTGCGTATCGACGGCAGTTAGTAATTGCAGTGGGGAGCGGAGTTTTTCCTGCTTAAAGAGAGTAGGCCAGTAAATAAAGCCGTTTTTTTGGTCAACCTCGCACTAAATTTCCGATCCAATTTTAATTTTTTTAGGTTAAGGGTCACTTAGGGCGCCTTCAAATTTGTCGCGCGGCGGCAGCGCGGCCGCAGCGCTGCTGCCGCGCGACTTTGTAAATCTATGTAAATAACAACGCGTGGTTGCCGCGCTGCCGCCGCGCTGCTGTCGCAGTAAGGGCGGCAAATTTGAAGGCGCCCTTGCTGACTATAAAAACACAAAATGCTGACAGATCCAGGTGGAGCTTCGATCGCAATCTTAAAGAAAAGTTTTTGGCCGATATTTCGGAAACTATCCACTTTAGGGCAAAAGTTATTCAGACCTTTTTTGTATAAAATAAAATTTCACATCTTTTATTTCCTGTAAACTTTTTTGTAAAACTTACCGTTTACGATTTATGGCCCATTTAATGAACCCGTTTTTCATTTTTGGCCAATAACTCTTAAAATATTGGATTAATCAATAAAATGCATCTATCCATTTTTTAAGATCACTTTAAAAAATAGATGCGATGTTTCCGAGATATCGGCCAAAAACTTTTCTTTAAGATTGCGATCGAAGCTCCACCTGGATCTGTCAGCATTTTGTGTTTTTATGGTCAGTAAGTGACCCTTAAACGAGGTTATTCACCCCGTTGTTTTACGCCAGTCTTCTGCAAGGATGTGGTACTTCCGCGATCGAGCCGGCCAGTTATGAGCTGCAGTGCAGCTGTGCTCTACCACTCAAGTAAAAAACTACTAGACCGACTTCAAAAATTTTTTCACCTGTAGAAAGCTACGCTACTCTCACGATAATGGGATCTACGCGGGTGAAATCGCGGGACGTTCTCTAGTGATATATTCATAACACACTATCATCTGTCAACACACATATACATTAAGGCCTATTTCCCAGAGCAGAGAGGAATCATGAATTTCGATGTTCGTTCTGACGTCCCTTTTGATTTCTTCACAGTTATAACGTCATATTTAATTCGCGCATTAGCGTAAGTACAAGGGTCCTGCCGGGCTAGCATGCGCGCCACGACAAAGTTTGTCTACCCCTTTTCTCGTATTATCTCTTTATGTCTACAGTAGCTAGCATGCGTGCACGTGATACTCTTCTCGTCACGACAATTGAAGAGATAACAAGAAATTTTAGTTATCGTAGTTTTGTCGAATTTTGACGTGATTTTGACGTTTTAAGATGATAAACTACTCGTTGTCAATATTAGAAAGACTACGATAAACGAAATATATTAAAATTATAAATATTATTGTAATATCTTTTGTATACCATGGCGTTTCCGTTCCGTTTTGTCTTCGGAAGAGAATTATGTCTCTCGTAGTGCGCATGCTAGGGTAATCCAGAAAATACTCGATGTAGACATTATCTATCTCTCTCGTCAAGAGATTATCTCGTTGTACGCATGCTAGCCCGGCTGGTCTACTAAAGTCTAGAGTTTGATGATACAACGTCATCGTAATTGCAAAAACAACTAGTTAAAAATTATAGTATTATGATGGCCATTTATGGCCGGTACAGGGGCGCCAATAAAGTGATTGCCTAGGGCGCTCTGGACCCTTAATCCGCCACTGATCGGGAGGTATGCCACCGAAGCCGTGGTGAGCATTTGGCCGATATTTTGTTTCACACAGTTCTATTAAAATAAAAAAATATTCAAATAATTCGCTGAAAACTTTTTGTTTCACATATTTACAATTAACATCGTGCATTATTGTTGGACAATGGACCATCGTTTATAATAAAAATGTAACGGATCGCTGTGTAGATAGAGACGATAGACGATACATGAAAAAAAAATATTATTGGGACCTTTATCAACGTAAATAGTAGGTATCTACCCAAAACAATAATTGTTACAATTTTTGTCTGTTTGTCTGTGTGTTTGTGCACGCTAATCTCAGAAACTGCTTATCCGATTTAGATGTGGTTTTTATTGATATATTGACTATATTGTGGTAGGCTTGCTTTACTTATAACATTAAGGGCCTATGCAAACCACGTTTTTTACGCGCACCGTCGACGCGCGTTTCTAAAACGCGCGTCGACGGCGCGTTTTGTATCGCGACACACGCGCGTTTGCATCACGTCTGTATCGCGTAACACGCGCGTCGACGGCGCGTTTTTATCCTACAGAGCAGTTTGTTGGCGTTTGTAATTTGTATCGATTCAAACGCGCGTTTGCATCGCGTCACACGCGCGTTTGCATCGCGTTTGTATCGCGTTACACGCGCGTTTGCATCGCGTCTGTATCGCGATACAAACGCGCCGTCGACGCGCGTTTGAATCGATACAAACGCCAACAAACTGCTCTGTAGGATAATAGGCGCGTTTAAAAAACGTGGTTTGCATAGGCCCTAAGTCTAAGGCATAAGGGCCTGTTTCACCAATATTAGCAGATAGCGCTATTTTACGGATGACAGTATGCGACAGTAAAAAGTTTTTATTGATTTTTCTTTTTTACCATCGAATTTTACTATTATTATGAGATACTAGCATCCCGCCCCGTCTTCGCACAGGTATTTAACAAAAATTTCAAAATATTTTTTTTCCTAATTTTTTTTTAAATATAATAGGTATTAGGTACCTATACCCTATATGTCACCCGCGGATAGTATAGCTTCCCAACAGTGAAATAATTTTTCAAATCGGGTCGGAGTTCGGTTTCGGAGCCTATTCAATGCAAACCAAATGCAAACAAACAATAGCGGGTTACCCTCTGGTACCACCCCCACCATGCGGAACCCCATGGTTATGGAGATATCCATGGTTAAAGTTTTGAAGTTAGCGAGGGGGGCGAGGGCTGCCCTCCCTCCGTGCCACTCTAGGGGTAGGACAGACCAAGACCACGTTGGATAGTGGGGTGCTCCGATTCGGTTTTGGGTATTTTTCGGATTTCTGTATTTATATTCTAGCACACAATCTTACGGCGCCTATCTCTCAGTCGTTAAACTTCAGTTACTATCGTTTGTTGATCTTGCAGTCGAAATTGTTTATTATTCTCCTGTTCCTACTTCTGTTCGAAAATAGCGTGTGAAAGCTGCGGAACGGAGCATGAGTGCACTTCCCACAGCGCCAGAGCTAAGGATAGTCAGACGCGGAGCTCGAAGGTATTGTCGTCATCACATCACATCTAAATTCTTCTTCTAATCTCAAAACTATATCCATGGATATCTACATAACCATGAGGTTCCACAAGGTGGGAGAGGTATCAGGGGATAAACCCCGCCCCTCAAAATCGTATAAATCGACGGGCCGTAATCTAAAGACTAGCCAATTATTGTATATATTTAAACAGTAAGTACTTAACGGATAAAACTGCCACAATCTATACTGATATACAGGCTGTCCCGCGATAAAGTGCAACCCCGAAAGAGGGTGAAACTAGACCATAAATTATCGACAAAAAACAGAAAAAAAAATAAAAAAAAATATTTTTTTTTTTTATTGACGAATTAAGATTTTTATATAGCTTACGTAGCCTCTTTGTACAAAAAATGATGATTTTTGTACATGTTTTTTGGGATACAGGCGTAATTTTTTTTTATTTGAATGGCAATATCGTAAGAAATAATAATAAATCATAAAATTTCCTGGTATTGGGGGCATAATTCTGAGAAAATTAGAGATCATTTAAAAAACAGTCATAAAAAATGGATTTTTTTTCTCAAGAAGCATAGTTAAAGACATAATGCCATTTTTTTGCGAGCTAATTGTTATTTTATCCTTACCGCCAAGTACGTGGCGTAATATTTTATTTTATTTTAAAGTAATCGAACATTGGAAGAAATCATCATTTTTTGTACATAGAGTCTACGTAAGATATAAAAATCTTAATTCGTCAATAAGAAATATTTTTTTCAAAAAGTTTTTTCCATGTTTTTTGTCGATAATTTATGGTCTAGTTTCACCCATTCGGGGTTGCACTTTATCGCGGGACACCTGTATAAAGCTGAAGAGTTTGTTTGTTTGGTTGTTTGTTTGTTTGTTTGAACGCGATAATCTCTGGAACTACTGAGCCGATTTGAAAAATTCTTTCAGTGTTTGATAGCCCATTTATCTATGTGCCATCACGCTAAGACCAATAGGAGCGGAGTCCACGCCGACGAACTCGCGCGCAGAAGCTTGTGCATGATAATCCGTCAATCTTTTTAATAAGAAAGGATATGGACATAATTCTTACGATTTTTAGAAGTAACTCTGAACTCTGAAGCATCCTGTAAATGCTCCACTTCTAGGCAAGACTCTAATTCTGTATGTAAAATATGTAAGCGAAACTATTCGCCTTTTCTATAAATGTTAGCCTTTTCGTTGTGGATTTGCGAATGATGTACAATTCTTACGATGTTTTCATTTCCAGCTAATATGACGCTTAATAACATAGGTACTGTTGCTAGCTCGGACTACCGTCAGATTCAATTGAATTGCTTTAGCCGGTCATTAACCTTAAAATGACAAATAATAGGTACCTAATAATCAATATTTTCTAGATTGTTATTTCAGATCGAGTTCTATAAAATTGAGTCTCTGGAGGCGGTCACATCTTATTTAAAAACATTACCTAATCTACCTACATTACCCAAGTACTTACTACCTACATAGAAATTTTTACCACGTGTAGGTAGGTAGTAAATTGTAAGCGAAGTCTAAAAACCAAATACATATTAGTTATTTATCAAAATTAGTCAAAACCTTAGGTCAAAACATTTTTAGGTATTTTAATGTCCATATTCTTGTTCCAGTAGGTATAGAATAACTTTCAACATGTGTTTACAGCAGAAATTTAAATAGATGTAAGAACATTGAATTTGGTGTTTTCAGCCTGTAAAATCCCACTGAGAGGTCTATACCTCTTTCTCCATATAGGAGAAGGATTGGAGTTTAATCCACCACGCTGCTCCACTGCGGGTTGGCGGATAAACAAAGTATTAAAGTAGATTAGTATTGATACATCTTTTTTCAATTATCTCGTGAACAAAGCTGCATTATCTGGAAAGAGCTTGTTCATGTTGTGTGTTGTTTCAACAATTTTTTATTTTATGAATTAGTAGAAAAATATTGTAACGTAATACATCGATAATAGTCATTTTTTGCTGTAAGAGGAGCTTATGAAAATCTAAGATAATTCCACAATTTGTTAATAGGCTAGCTGGCAAAGATCCAGTTGAAATGTTTACGTTACGAAAACGTGACAATGTAAGCAAGGAAATAAATATAACATGTAGAATATAGAATAAAAAAATAGCATTTTATTTTTGTTTTGAAGTTAAAAGAATCATTATACAGTAAAATA
Source organism: Melitaea athalia (assembly GCA_905220545.2). Classification (NCBI taxonomy): domain Eukaryota; kingdom Metazoa; phylum Arthropoda; class Insecta; order Lepidoptera; family Nymphalidae; genus Melitaea; species Melitaea athalia. The sequence goes on from HG992179.1 coordinate 6,482,759, forward strand.
CTGTATTCCGGTAGTTAAATAAACGAATAAGGTGTTGGAATTCCTAATAAAACAATGAGATACATATAAAAATATTTTATTAAAAACATTTTGGTAACATTTAATATGAACACTTAGGTAAAAATAAATCGACCTCAAAATCATTTAAAAAGAACAGCCTGGACTGGAAGTTCACGGAGGAAGCCGGAACAGCAAAAAACTAAAATAAATAAAAACAATGATAACACTCTAGGCAGACATGTCTAATTGACAACCAGAATTAAGGCATCGCAAGAATAATTATTTAAGTACGATAAAATACCTACTACTATTATTATAATTACAACAAATAAACGCCTAGTGCGCACGTAGCGTTCGCTGTGAAGCGCCGCCGCAGTCGCGCGGGCGGCGCGCGACCCTGTAGTCTCTTGGCAGGGAACTTACATAGAGTATTATTGCCACTAACATTATTCCACTCCACTCACGAGACATTTCACTTGCCACTACGCCGTAATTATACACTACTAAATACTAAAACATCCCAATTATACGAAGCTATGTTAAAATTTTACCTAACTAATAATATTATCTTCGGTTAATTTTGATACTAGAATGATATAACATCATTATACATTGTACTCTTAACATTACGCTGGATTGAATTATAAAATGAGGAATTACGTGTTATACATAATATTGCAAGCATTACTGAGATTGTGCACGTTACGTGTATTCTTTAAAAATAACATTTTTTTTTACTTATGTGTTAGGAAGGACGATCGCTTATACTGAAGTTGACGAGGGCGAGGCGTCGGCCGCTACGGCCGACCCTTTACAAACAGCTACATTAAAGGAACAGTCATAAAGATTAAATTACGAGCATTGGCACTTTCAATATTAAATCTTAATTACACTCTCGAAATAGCACTGCATATCAATAACCAACTTAAAAACTAAATTCAGATCAGTCATTTATGATATCACATCAAAATAAACAGGGAAATACATAATATGTGATTATCGATTGGATATACTATATAATATATTATATTCTTTTCAAGAGGTATTAATTTTCTTAAGGGTTACTAAAATATTGAGCTCTGCGCCGCGCGCGACGCACCATATCACGATAATAAGAGAACAACATTAAACCAATAAGTTTTGGTACCTGGAGTTTGTCTCCGAGTTAATTCTATTTCGCTAAACCTACATAATGCTTATCAGATACGTAATACACAGGACGCGTGCCCAGGGCGGTCGCAGATTATCCGCGGGCGCCTCGTCTAGGCAAAAAACCCTTCATCCCTATACAATTTTCATTATAAAAATACTGTCATTTGACTACAGTTCAATGAGAAAAAATATTTATGTAAATATGAATGAACAATAGATAAAATACAACATAATATAATATCATGTATATGATTTGACTAAACAAAATAAAATGCATAAAATTGAAATGATTAAAACATTGTAAAATCACTTGAAGACACTTAGCAATGGAAGGTACTAATTGATATTTACGAGAAAAAAATCATTCAGTTAAAAATAAATAGCACAACAACCAAATTATTTGGCAATGTGGATTAAAATAATTAACAACTACTACCCCTCGGCTGCTAACTTAACAAAAAAAATTGGAATGCAAATATTGCATCGCACCTCGGCCTCTGCTGGTATTGGGGAACGTGGCGCTCTGCCGATAGGGACTCCTACTCTACAACTTAGGAGACTTCACAACAAGAGCTACTATATAAAACTGTGCGTATTTCTCTCCAAATACTCCATTTGAACTACATTCGATTGAAGTTTGTCATATTAAAGTTAATAACTAAATAATAATCTGAATGCAACATTTCATTTTAAATAACCATAACAACCATTTTGTGAGTATGTGTGACTGAAAATATAAAGCACACTTTGTGAAGACACCTCTAATATTTTTGGATTTTGATATACGCTAGTTAGAGGTGCCTGTATAGGATTATTGTTAGGCATAAAGTATCACTAAGCTGCATTCTGAGATCCATGCTATATGTTCAGTCATGACCCACTGAATCATAAATATTATATAAATTAATTTTGTAAACTCTATTCACTTATTTGTTTATAACTTATGTGTTTATGTTCATAGCCCATTTGTAATGATTACAGTGAAATAAAATTGGCGATGACTCATAGATAAAGCGGTTGGAAAAATGCAATGTTATCATGTAAATTTAAATCGTGATAAGACCTTAGTTTCGGTAGTCAGTTCTGCTAATGAAAGTTATCGTTATAAAAATTTAAACAAATCAATGCATCAATGTTGGTCCCTTCCATAATATCTGCCAAACCTCAAATCGAATACCATATCAGTATAAAGAAAATTTTGAAAACTACAAACTGTATTGTCTCATATCAACATTTTTTTTTATAAAAATAACTTTGTGGAAAATATTTAAACAGTATAGTGTACAAATACTCCAGTTCAATTTAAAGCTGATCACAACATAGCAGAACTAAAGTTGCACAGAAGGACAGTATCAATTATTATTCATTCTAATAGTATTTTACACATTACTTACATATAATTTAAGAGACACTATTAAATATCTTGACTAAATTAGGAGACCATGGATATTACAATTTAAATAATTATGCATTTATAGAGATATTGCCAGTCTGTTAACGACACTTACGATAGTTTCACTAGAAGCCCAGCATCTGGGCACATTAATGACTCGAACGTTTTAAAACGGTCTGTAACAACTACTAAAACCTTAGAATATCTAATCACTGTTTTAATTTGTGATGATATGCACTGATAACCCATTATACTATGTCACTCATGGGTCTGTCACAAACTAACAAGTTTTTCATGCTTTCACACAATTCGATAGGAAACAGATATTTTGGGCGATGTGTCAAGATTGCATCCTTTAGATGACACGTCATGACTATTTTTAAATGTTCGGACGGTAAATCCAACAATCATCATAATTAGACCTTAAAATTAACATTCAGCTTGGCTATAAATTCGTGCCAATTTGTCAAATCGTAGGCTGAATATACGAGAAGCAGCCTTATCGTTAAAACAATGACGATTCTGTTTATAAATGACTGTGGAATATATTAATAAGCCTAAGCTAAATATCATAAAACAATATTCAAATAATAACTATAAGATGTAATGGTGGGAATAACTCATTATGATATTATAAGTCCATAATTAAATATTGCTTTAAATTAATCAAGCACAAAATCTATAGGTCAAATTCTTAACCAATCGATTTTATGTCAATATAATTGTTTTTCAATAATTTATAAATTTAATATGCATTATTTAACAAGATTCTTTGGATAACAAATAATTATTAATATTGCTAAGAGGAACTAAAAGTAGTATAATAAAATATTTATTTTGTGGCTTTGTGGTATAATATGTTAGTTTATAACTTATAAGATTGGAATTTGAGTCATTAAGATCCTAATTTTTTGGTTAAAAAAAATGCCGATTTTGTATTTTTGTAATAACTTATGGCATTATACTCTTCATAGTAACCTAACTTTTAATTTATCACACAATTAAATAAGTTAAACATTAAAACAAAACAAACCTGTATCGTCACGCGTTTCTTAGAATTTGTCAAAAATTGCTTTTTTTAAATTAAGATCACAGTATTAAGTCACTTTTTAAATGTAACTCTACGAATTCGCGGGACGATAGCCACATACATATTCCACAGTCATCCGGAGAACTGGGTCACATCAGGCTAATACAATTAGCAAAATATTAGAATTTAATGTCACGAGCCGGCGGCTTCAGTTCAATTGGAAAATTTGTTCATTAGCTAAAATAAATAGTACCTGGCAGAAAACAGGAATCCCAGACATTTTAGGCTAAAAGTCAGGTTGTCAGGTTATAAATTCATTATAATATAAATAGCGAACTGAAGTCGTCAGCGACGAAAACTTACATTGGTACATCAAGCACCATTAATGTGACAAATTAAACATGTTGAATTGCATCCTGATGTGTCCCAGGCATAACTCCAAAATTCCCTTTGTTCAGGTTTACGTTGTCAATATGTCAATTTAGTCTGTGGCGGCTACAACCCATGAGAAGCCACACATACGGCAAGAATCTTTTACATACTGCGTGCGAGTTCCATACGGTCCCAGCCGGTGGTACTGCGACCGGTTGGCAAAGAACAACGCAGGATTATTGGGCGGCAGTACCGTAGCGCGGTAGTTCCATCGAGGATCCGTGAGATTAGCACTCAAGTTGAGAATATCATGCCCTCCATACATTACTTTGACATCTTCAACTTTTGTCTCTTTCGGACGCGGCTGTGGTTGCACAACGGTTTCGAACAATTTCTGAAAGAATAAAATAAACGAATATAGACACTACAAGTTTCACTTTGACAAAAAGTTCATAACGTAAAAATCGATTGTCTAAATTATGTCAATATTAATATTTAAAACTGTTTTGTTTAATTAATAACAAAAAATACATATACCGCAAACCGAAATACAGAAGTCTTTCCATTATCACACGTCAATATAATTGTACACAGCATTGATAGCGTAAGACGTTCGCCATTACGGAATATTATGAAAATAGAGAGGTCAAGGCCAGGACAAACGCAAACAAAATAGTGCAAATAATTTAATTATTACCTTCTCTGTTGTCTGAGGACTAGACGGCAAGGAGTCGTTGTTGACCGACTCGGATTTCAATGAGCCCAATGACCCGATACCGCTAGATTCGCTGGAGACAGATGGGCTCGGGCTCGTTTGAGACTGGGACAGGCCCGCTATGTCTATGATATGCCTGAACGAATTAAAATTGTCTGTCTCCAATCCAGCCAGTGGTAGTGCAACTGTTAAAGCCATGTCTGTAAATGGATATTGACAATTGTACTTTAATTTACACGTGCATAATAAAAGCTACTGCGTGTGAACAAATCGAAGGTATGTTGACAGAATTCAACGCGCCAAATTTTCTTACCACGACAAGCTTTTAACGCAAAACTCACCTTTGACTAGATAAACACTAAGAAGAAAAACACTACATTAACAAGAAAAACAATAATTACCGAAAAGCGCTATCCTCAAAAAAGTACAAGCCTCGGCGTAGTTAAAAGAGATCGAACATTTATGGAGTGAAGTTGGTTACATTATCTCGCGTTTGCGTGTGCGTGATGTCGAGCGGCAAGCGGAAGTTATTTTTATGTCGGTAAAGCAGTTTATTACGCAGTAAACAGGCTCTTTTAAATACACATTATTTTGGTAACAAAACCGCAAGTTAATATTATGTACATTTTCGTAAATTTTTTTTTTGAAAAAACGTTTTATTAAAATTATTGTATTTGTGCTTTCAGAAATATTATTTTTAGGTTGACAGCGCCCTCTATGAGATGTTCCTGGTTCAGCATCTTGCTGTCGCTTGTTGACCGAGTTTACTTGGTCGAAGTTCACGTGAAATAACATAGATGGCGCTTTTACCGTATCTTTATTAATAGCATTTGTGTATTGTTATGTAGAATGTAGATCAAAACAAAAGCATAAAGTAGGTATCGTTTATTATCTATCTTAATATAATTATATAAATCTCGTGTCACAATGTTTGTCCTCAATGGACTCCTAAACCACTTAACCGATTTTAATCAAATTTGCACACCATGTGCAGTTTGATCCAACTTGAAAGATAGGCTATATTTTATTTTGGTATATGTAATTATTATATTTAAGAAAAAAAAAGGCGGTACGAAGTTCGCCAGGTCAGCTAGTACTAATCTATACTAATATAATAAAGCTGAAGAGTTTGTTTGATTGTTTGTTTGTTTGTTTGTTTGTTTGTTTGTTTGTTTGAACGCGCTAATCTCAGGATCTACTGGTCCGATTTGAAAAATTCTTTCGGTGTTAGATAGCCCATTTATCGAGGAAGGCTATAGGCTATGTATCATCACGCTATGACCAATAGGAGCGGAGTCCACGCCGACGAAGTCGCGCGCAGAAGCTAGTATATATATAAAGCTGAAGAGTTTGTTTGTTTGTTTGTTTGAACGCGGTAATCTCTGGAACTACTGGGCCGATTTGAAAAATTCTTTCAGTGTTAGATAGCCCATTTATCGAGGAAGGCTATAGGCTATGTATCATTACGCTAAGACCAATAGGAGCGGAATCCACGCCGACGAAGTCGCGCGCAGAAGCTAGTAATTTATAATAGTAATAATCACAGTACATGTAGGGTTGGTAGTATTGTTATATTAACAGATTTCTAACTGTTTCTTCAATGTGGTTACTATTTATTATAATAGTAATCACATAATATATTATCTATAGTTCTATACAAATAAATAAAATTGGAGTGTCTGAGTATAATATTAAAATAACTGATTTTTTACTAAATTCATAATTATGTATGTACCTATACACGGTACAAATAGGTACCAAAATAACTTTTTTTTTATAATTTTTGTCTGTCTGTCTGTTTGTTCCGCCTAATCTCTAAAACGGCTGGAACGATTTTGACGGTACTTTCACCGGCAGATAGCTGATGTGATAAGGAGTAACTTAGGCTACTTTTATTTATTTGTATTTTATAACTGTGAACTGAATAATAAATTAAGTATTTTGTTAAATTCCAAGCGGACGAAGCCGCGGGCACAGCTAGTAAACAATATAACCCTATATTGTTAATTGTTATATAAACAGATTTTCAAACTGTTTCTTCAATATATCATATCTAGCAACGTTAGTATTTCAACTCATACCGTAAATGCAGAATGTTATTTTTAAGTAAAATTGGCTGTTATTGTGTGTATCTGTTACTGTAAAAGGTCGAACTACGGTAAATCCTAAGATTTAAGAGTAAGTCTTAGGATTTACCGACAGGAGTTGGTAAATGTAAGAATTTATGAAAACGGGACATTTTTTTCTGGCTTTTACTATTAGAATTTAGTACATGCTAGGTCTTACCACTGCAGCTAGTAAAAGTTGGTTTTGGGAATAAAACAAAGATAAATTCTTATTCATTTATTTCAGTCAAAAACTTAAATAGGTAAGTCTTTAGATTAAGACCCGTAGACCGTTTATCGGCATAATTTCGTTACAAAAAAAAAAAAAAAAAATAATCCTAACCTATCTAATTTCAATATTAGACTGTTTATCGGCATATTTTTGTCACAGAAACAAAAAAATAACCCTATCCTACCTAATTTCAATATTAGACTGTTTATCGGCATATTTTTGTCACAGAAACAAAAAAAAAATAACCCTAACCTATCTAACTTCAAAATTAGACAATTTATTGGCATACTTTCATTACAAAAAAAACTCTAACCTATCTAACTTCAAAATTAGACCCTTTATTGGCATACTTTCATTACAAAAAAAAACCCTAACCTATCTAACTTCAAAATTAGACCTACGCGGGTTTTAATCTAAGGACTAGCCACGTTATAACATGTATTTTTCCACATTTACCGTGCCTTAATGTAAATCCTAAGAGTTACCAAGTGAATGGTAGTAAAAGTGCGAATCGCAAAATCGTTCGGCCTTTTACCATTAAGAGTTGGTAAATCTTAGGTTTTACTCTTAAATCTTAGGATTTACCGTAATTCGTGCATTTACAGTAACATATCCACCGATTATTTTAAATAATTATAATCTTATTTCAACATAATAAAATTCAATTTAAAATGTATTCATACGTTAGTAGATTTTAATAACACGTTATGGTCTAAGATCCGAATTAGACATGATCTTCACCTATCTAATAAGGAAACAAACCGAACGGAACAAATGAGCCTTGTGGGGGCTAACCCACGGTGGCTATCGGGGACCACATCGGGTGCCTCCAGGAAGGTCCGCGGACCACTGGTTATGAACCATTGATATATGTATATACATTGATACTAGTTGTTTTCAACCACATGGTTAATAAATAAATCATACTTACATCAAAATGAGTGCTGTTTCATTGCGAATACAAATATTAGATAGCCTGGTCAGGAATTATCCAGCTAACCCATTTGCGATTTATTTTTAACATATTAAAGTAAGTCTATACTAATATTATAAAGAGGTAAAGTTTATAACTTTGTATATACGGGGTAATCTTCGCAAATACTGATCCGATCATGAAAATTCTTTCGCTAACAGAAAGCTACACTATTCAGGAGTGACAAGATAAAAGGAAAAAGATAAAAATATATAAAGATTTTAAATCAGCAGGATTTGAACCTGCGCCCTCTGACGTGCCGTGTCAACAATTCAATCTAATCAAGCATTATTATTTGCCTTAGAAATTAATTGGTGATTTTAAAACATTTATATTTATCTGATTTGCTGAAAATAGTGAGAGTGTATTGGAATTTGGAACATATCAAATTTCACCGTACCCTTCTTATGTGAAATGGATTATAACGCCCAACGAAGTGGGCACGGGTCGGCTAGTATATTATAAAGAGGTAAAGTTTTTAACTTTGTTTGTTTGTAGGGGGTAATCTTCGCAAATACTGATCCGATCATGAAAATTCTTTCACTAATAGAAAGCCACACTATTCAGGAGTGACATAAACTATAGGTACCTATATATTTTATTGTTATTGAACAGAAAATTCAGTGAAAAATATTACTATATGTAATTCAAATCAGAGAAATGCGAGCAAGATGAAAACTTTACTAAGTATAAATATTGTATCACAAAAATAATTAATGACCAACGAAGTGGGCACAGGCTAGTATAAAATAATTTTAATCCAAATTTTCATCCAACAGATGGGTGAAGTTCCTCTCTAGTTCGGATCTCTTACTACAGGTATTTTAAGCATCTTTATACTACCTCTCACAGACTCAACTTACCACGAGCATTTGTAAAAAGCCATAGAAATTAAGGATTCTAGTTTTGTAAGAGTTAAAATAATGATTTTTAAGAACTTCTTGTTGTTTTGCAAGGTACTTATAGCCACATTATGGAAGTGGCTGAAAAGTTTCATGTCTAGACTGGTAATTTCAAACAACTAACTCAGTTAGACTTTATAGTTGCAATAAAATAAATATTATAACTCCCAGTGCGTTGGCTTGGTCGAGTTTCTTGACAACACTGTTATTTTTAAGGCTGTATTAAAGTTATTTTACTTCTATTTTATAGACAATATGAAATACGAGTCTAACAAATGTACATAATTCTAAAATTTAGGATAAGATAAACTGTTTTCTAGAAACTATTCAATATATAAACCTTATATTATTGAACCATATATTTTGATATATGAATAGATATTTTTAACAAGTGAAGTGTAGGTATGTATTTGAGTACTTATAACTTTATCTATACTAATATATAAAGCTGAAGAGTTTGTTTGATTGTTTGTTTGTTTGTTTGTTTGTTTGTTTGAACGCGGTAATCTTTGGTTCTACTGGGCCGATTTGAAAAATTCTTTCAGTGTTAGATAGCCCATTTATCGAGGAAGGCTATAGGCTATGTATCATCACGCTAAGACCAATAGGACCGGAGTCCACGCCGACGAAGTCGCGCGCAGAAGCTAGTATTGAAATAAAAATATGTTCTTTGATTACGTCCGCAAATTGTCATAAGAAATAATTGTGTTTGCTCGCAAACGAAAAAAAACCGACTTCAATTACATCGACAAGTAATACAACATAATAAGACGAAAAAATGTCAAGTAAATACGCGCTATTAAAGATTACTCAAAAAGTTGTAATCAGATCTCGATCTAATTTCACGAAGACTACATGACAAGTATTAGCTTTCGATTAACGTAAGAATCATCAAAATCGGTACACCGAGGAAAAAGTTATGCGGTATAAAACAACGTAGGTTGACGAAAAATTAGTCAAGTAAAAACGCATTATTCGATATAACTCTAAAAGTACTTGTCAGATCTTATTTAAAAAAAAATGGGACCACATGACACGCAACACCTTTCAATTAAAACAAAATTGATCGAAATCGGTCCATACATAAAAAAAAATACAGTCGAATTGAGAACCTCCTCCTTTTTTGGAAGTCGGTTAATAACGTTATCATCATCTATATATTAATACGTGAAGCAAAAACTTTGTATCTACCCATTTTTATGAAAATTGCGCGGACGGAGGAGTATGAAATTTCGTACACTTATAGTTTATATAGAGAAGGAGTGCAGAATGCTAATATTTTTTTAAATTATACATAAAAAAATATTTAAAAAAAATTACACACTATATACCATGTATTTGACACACACGCATATTATATAGGTATACTCTTTTGCTGATTGTTAAAGTCTGTAGACAAATTGAAACATATAAAAAAGGCTCCTTATTTTCATAAGTTTTTGGTTTTCTTCAATTAAATTTTTTAATTATGGTTGAATTTCGACCTCTGGGCAACTATGCGCTAAGGTTAAGATGTTTGCCTCCCTTTTTAGGAAAATCTCACTATTACTCCACATAAATTATACCTATATCATTTTATAGATACCTAATTGCTTGCTCTACCGGCATCCACAAGAAGAAAAATTATTATTGCTTTGTTTTTGTACATTAATTAGATATTTATTAAAATTATACATATGACGGCTTTAATTTTTAAAAAACGTCAACATGATTGGTGGTAAATTTTTTATTTACTTAGTGCGAATTATTCGCGTAACGATCTCTATCAGGTGTACATGATAACGACCGGGACCGACAGCTTAACGTGCTCTTCGAGGCACGGTGGGACGACCCACAAGGACTACACAAATACCCAGTCCACGGCAAACATCTGTATGGTCAATACAAATGTATGTTATGTGCGGGGATCGAATCTGCAACCGCCAGCACAACAGCCACAAACCAGTGATGTGACCGTTGCGCCAACGCGTCGTCATTATTATTTTTACGTTAATAATTTATTATTTATCAAAAATTAACCACTTAACGTTCAATTATAATGAAACAACTTTTTCGGATTTAATCGCGGTTTATTAAGATTTTCGATGCCCGATGTTTCGGATACTATACGGCAAGTCAAAGTTTGGTCAAGGCAGGACTCAGTCCTAAAATCCGAAAAGCTGTTTCATTATAATGAGTGAAATTCGCGTAAACATTAGAAAACCTTACGTTCAATAGCAATTTAAGATTGCCACACCCTAACTGAGGTAACATTTAACAGAGGTTAGAGCACAGCAGGAAATATCCTGCTCAAAATCTGGAGCAGGTGAGCCGTACGCTTGTTGGTCAACTTAGTTATATAAAAATAAAAAACTATGAATGACCATAATGGTTTGATGGAAACTTTAGTTTGTATGTAATAATTTATATATATATATATAAAAGAGATTTCCACCCATATATTGACTCATCACGATATCTCTGGAACCATAAGGCGTACAGACTTGAAATTTAGTAGGAATAGGTATTGCTTTTGCCGAGTAGAGGTTAGGTTGCCGACCCTATCCACAATTCTGCAACACAACACTTCTAGAATCGGTTTAAGGTATATCGGTTTTCTAGAGTCGGAATAAGTTTAAGCAGTACTTAGCTGTTATTTTCTGTAAGGTCAAGGTACTAGCCCAGTTAGGCTGCCCCATATTTTGAGCAGGAAATTTCCTGCTGTGCCCTACCTCAGTTGATCGAATAATCATTACATATTATTCTTAAGTACTAATCTATTCGAAATTCCCTCTCAAATCTAGTCAAAATAATGAATGTCCATACTTCCATACTAATATTATAAATGCGAAAGTAACTCTGTCTGTCTGTCTGCCGCGCAATCACGCCAAAACTACTGAACAGATTTAAATGAAATTTGGTACACAGATAGTCTAGAGTGTGAGAAAGGACATAGGCTACTTTTTAATGCGAAAAAAGGGTGTAAGGGGTTTAAAGATTGGAATGAAAATTTGTATGGAATATGTTCGTGTCTCGTAACTGTCAAACATTTAATGTTCATCCCGTCGATATGGTAAACTCTCCCCTAAAATGAAAGAACGTATTTAAATAAAGGTTTCGAATCGACAACATATATCCACATCCAAGTATATCATTACATAGTATAAAACAAATTCACTTCCCGCTGTCTGTATGCTTAAATCAACTACGCAACGAATTTTTATACAGTTTTCTTCAGTAAATAGAGTGATTCCAGAGGAAGGTTTATATGTATAATACATGCATAATACCTATAGTAGATGAACACTGATAGGTTTTGCAACTATGCGATGCCGGGGCGGGTCACTAACTCACTACTTTACTGTAATTTAGAGTAAGTTACATGAGTATGAGTACATTCGCGTAGAGTAGAAAACAGTCACGTTTGTTTGATAGATAACGCTCTTACATAAGAATCTGAATGCTTGATTAAAATAGGTAGCCCGCTTTCCGTTACTAACATAATTTAAAGAAAATAATGTTATGCTATGATCATTTAGAAATACTTAGTATAAATTCACAAATGTAATCAGAGAAAGTCAATGTAGGTGAAACTGCTTGAGAGTAGGTACCTACCGTAAGTGTAGGTATAAAATAATATGGACTGCCTGTATGCTAATTCTGGATTATTTAAATCTATGAAAAAGTCTGCTAGTCTAGTACAGTATTGAGTCTTTAATGACTTGATGTTATAGATTTATATATATTCTTTATTGCACTTAAAAATACATATAAAATATTAATACAATGTTAGTTGGCAAGGGCGAACTTATCTCTACAAAGATATCTCTACCAGTTTACACATAGAAGTGAATGATGTTTTTTTCGTTTAATTATTTAAACGCCTATCATTTAAAAAAGGTATAATTTTTCGTAATTTATTGTCTGACACCATCAATTGACATCGTACAAAAAACCTCAACCTCTATAAATAGCCACAGTTTACGGGGCATGCGACGCCAAGATAGTACAAAGTTACCTACGTACGTTTATATAACGTAGTAGTCTAATAGACATCATACGTAGTAATCTTATACATCTGAACTAGACGTGATTTTCATCCATCTGCTTATTGGATAAAATTAAATAATTATCTTCTTTAGCACGTTAAAGATAAATAACGAAAGAGTTGGCTGAAAAATTCCTGGCCAGGCTATATTAGGTATACCTATTCGGTATCGGTAACCACCATTCAAACTATACTAGCAGGCTATCGTACCTATGTCATTGTATTCGCAATGAAACATTTTGATGTAAGATTTATTTATTAAACGTGGGTGAAAGTACATAACTAGTATCAATATATACCTGTCAACTCGGTAGTTATGCCAGGAAAATAATAGACGACCCACCTATGGCATTTTATACAGGCTTCATATTGTCTGTCGGTAGTCAATTTATTCTATAGCTCGTAGGTGACTTTTTTAGTCAACCCTTTCGCGATTATTTTTCTGATATAGTAAAATAAGTATAAAATAATTTTCATCCGTTAAGCAGATGGGCGAAGTTCATCTTTAGTTCGGATTACCTACTATATATTTTACGTTACAAATTTATATTACACTAACGATAACTTAATCGTAATTTTAATAATTTATATGCGTTTATAATAAAAAATCGGCCAAGTGCGAGTCGGACTCGCGCACGAAGGGTTCCGTACCATTGACTAGGTACATTGATTTTAATATCGGGCAAAAAGCGGCTAAAAAAATCACTTTTGTTGTATGAGAGCAAAAATAGGCAAAAATGACGTTTTTTTGTATGGGAGCCCCCCTTAAATATTAATTTTATTTTAATTTTATTATTTATTATTAAAGTAAAAATAGAACTGAGTATTTTGTGAATATTTCAAGTGCCTACCTATTGCCATTATTGATATCGAGCAAAAAAAGGCAAGAAAATCGCGTTTGTTGTATGGGAGCCCCCCTTAAATATTTATTTTATTTTGTTTTTAGTATTTGTTGTTATAGCGGCAACAGAAATACATAATTTGTGAAAATTTCAACTCTCTAGCTATAGCCGTTCTTGAGATACAGCCTGGTGACAGACACACGGACGGACGGACGGACGGACGGACGGGCGGACGGACGGACGGACGGACGGACGGACAGCGAAGTCTTAGTAATAGGGTCCCGTTTTTACCCTTTGGGTACGGAACCCTAAAAAAGAGGATAATAAAGCTTCGGTCGATGATATACATTATGTTTATATTGCATATTTAACGAAAAATGTATTGTGTTATAGGTACGCATCCCCGTTGCAATTACGAAATACAACCGTTTGCGTGGAGCCGTCACGGCGACGTGTCACTAGAGTCCGCCGGCCGCCGTAATTGCTCCGGCCAGTGCTCCCTAGCGCGATTTGTAAATATTCTTATTTCGCCACTTATAGCGTCCGTTCAATAAAATAATAATAGTAAACATCCGTGCAAATGGCCGGCGGGCGGCGGGCGGCGGCGCGGGTTCGGGCGGCCGAGGGGCAGCGGGCGATGCGGCGCGGAGGGAAAGCTTATCGATTCGCGCCCGCGCGACACACTGTATCTATCCTCTCATCGAAGCCCGTTAGCTGGCCCCACAAAGAAAGAGATAGGTTTCGCCGACTTTGATCCTTTTGTTTTTGGGCAGCGTCCGGCGATGCGGGCGGGGGCTGAAAAATGTGAAGGGGCGCTGATTGGCCGGGCCGGCCCCGCCCCCGCGCCGCGCATGCAGCCTCCGTCAAAGCCTCTGGTGCTCAGTTCAAGGGCGGTTGCGGCGCCGCACGCTGACTTGTTTGGGTACACGGTTATTTATAACATGATAAGAACAATTACCGCAAGCCTGCCTATAACGGCATCGACGAGAGGTCAATTTACCCATATTTTTCAATCAGTGGCGAATTTTTTTAGTATATAAAATCGATTTCACTCAAATATCTCATGATTCATGACAAGGTCAACGATAAAGAAAAGCTTCAAAGTCAGCAGCATAAAAGAACGCAAAAACAATAAAAAAAAAAAAACAAAAACAATTTCGCTTATAAAACAAATGATCTAACTTATTTTCTTCATAATTTTTGTTTTTACATTATTCGACAAAATAAAAAAATGTAAAGTTTAAATAAGATTTCTTATATTAGTATACCTACCTAAGTAGATATTAAGTTCATTCACGATAAATATTAAAAGTCAAACACACTATGATAAACTTCTTATAGTTTAGTGCAATTTTTAGTTTAATTTCCATGTACTTAGGTGCTCAATTGTTTATTTACCTACTTACCTGTATTTAGTACCTAAGTACAGAGTTTATCCGTCAGGCTGCAGTGGAGCAGCGTGCTGGATTAAGCTCTAATCTTTTTAATACACGGAGAAGGAAGCCTATGCTCAGCAGTAGGATGTTACAGACTACAACACGACTGAAGTAAAACTTCTTTAGCTCCATCTAACTTATATATCCCTCTCAACTTCCTTTCGCCTCGCCCAATCACAGTTTTCGTAACGCTCTCGTCACGTATTCACCAGCTTACTCCCCAAGCCAAGCGTTTGTAAAGAAGTTTTACTTGAAAAATAGTTGTTTATTTATTTATACTTTATTGTAGATCACAACTACAAATATCATTTACAGACTGTGAAGTACAATGGGCGGACTTATGGCTATTTAGCCTTATTTTGTTTATTTATTTATATGTTTTTTTATTTATACTTTATTGTACATTGCAACTACATGATACACATTAAACATAGATTATTATTGTAACAGACTGTGTAAGTACAATGGGCCGATTTATGGATCAAAGATATAAATATTAGTATTTTATGAGTTTTTCTCTTTTCTTTTGAAGGGATTGTATAAAACACATACAAATACCTATATGTAGGTACGAAATAAGCTATACGCACCTATTTTATTTCCAAACGTATGGTAAGTAACACATACAAATACCTATATGTAGGTACGAAATAAGCTATACGCACCCATTTTATTTCCAAACGTATGGTAAGTAACACATACAAATACCTATATGTAGGTACGAAATAAGCTATACGCACTCATTTTATTTCCAAACGTATGGTAAGTAACACATACAAATACCTATATGTAGGTACGAAATAAGCTATACGCACCCATTTTATTTCCAAACGTATGGTAAGTAACACATACAAATACCTATATGTAGGTAGCTAGGTACGAAATAAGCTATACGCACCCATTTTATTTCCAAACGTATGGTAAGTAACACATACAAATACCTATATGTAGGTACGAAATAAGCTATACACACTCATTTTATTTCCAAACGTATGGTAAGTTACTTATTGAAAAATTCAAATTAAATATTAGTTTGCAAGTAGCTTTACACTCACACCCTACATTGGTATGTACAAATATCTAATGTAGGTACTTTTACTCGTCTTATATCCCACATAAACTAACAATTATAATATTTATACTAAACGTTTTTAAATTAGTTATATTATTGACTTACTATTTAAATTATTAGTTAATGTGCGTTTGTCGTATTGAGATATTTTTGTTACTGAAAGCAATTTTATAAGGAAAAAAAAACGTGTTTGCTTTAGACCACACGACTGAAGTAAAACTTACGAAACGTAACTCTCGCTCTCTCTATCTTCACTAACGTATATCTCTTTTTCATCTTCCGTTCGCCTCGCCAAATCACACTTTTCGTAACGCTCTAGTTACGTATTCACATAATAGTCGCTATAATTTCAAATTTAGTTATTAGATTTTTCGTGGTGTTAAAAGATGGCCTTGTAATAAAAGTATAACAAATGATTTCATATGCACGTGAATATTACCTGTCTGGAAACGATAGAGCAAAAGCAATCGCGTAGTGATACGTCGAGCATAACACTCACCTGCAACTGGTGACCCTACGTTTTGTTATGAGGTCCACAGGTGAGTTTGCTTTGGATCCGTATGTAATAACAACTTTTAAACTTTCGCGTTGCATTATTATATTTTAATGTTCACACGGGGATTAACGCGAACAAAATTTAAGGTAAAATATATTACCTTGGGGCCTGACGGTTCGGCTAGGTTACACTAGCCGTGGTCGCAGGCAGACTCACCAAGACCAAGGTAATATATTTTACCTTAAATTTTGTTCGCGTTAATCCCCGTGTGAACATTAAAATATCCGTATGTAATCACCGATAGCTAGCACTTTTGGATTTTGAATGTAAGTCTTTAGTATTCAGGTACTTAGGAATCTTATACAAGAAGATATCGCAAAGTTTCTCAAAGCACATAAAGTAGAAAATAAATGAATGGTATATGAAAGTGTATGTGCACGTATATGTAGCATTTAAATCTCGCCAACAGGCTTGATAGAGAACAGAACATCACACCTATGTGCCAAGGATACATATATTAGGTAGGGATCCCTAGTACATTTTTTTCACCTGATCACGTGACCATAATTTTTTTTTATTACTGTACTTATAGTTTTTTATATGTATATAACACACTAGCTTCTGCGCGCGACTTCGTCGGCGTGGACTCCGCTCCTATTGGTCTTAGCGTGATGATATATAGCCTATAGCCTTCCTCGATAAATGGGCTATCTAACGCTCAAAGAATTTTTCAAATCCAGTTCATTTCAGGACCAGTAGATCCTGAGATTAGCGCGTTCAAACAAACAAACAAACAAACAATCAAACAAACAAACTCTTCAGCTTTATTATATTAGTAAAGATGATTGCAACAATCAAAATAGTTTCGTAATTTAAGTTAAAGCTCTCTGGTATGTGTGGGTGTCTTCGAGTTACAATTTTAAGTTTTTCGTTCATCTCATCTATTATGTTATTGTTCGAAATTATTCGTTCTGTAATGCAATTTTTGGATATATTTTTAGATTATGCAATCAATAATCAAGATCAATGACTTGCAAGTTACAACTTATTTAACTTCTTACAAGTTGTGGAACGATTGACGTAACTTGCAAAAAAGAAGCTTAGTTTTTTATGTATGTTTATAATTAGATTTGTTTCAATCAGACATTTTAAACATTTTAAATAGTAAAAGAATAAAAAAATAAGTACGAGTACGAGTAAAAACCGACTTCAATTACTTTGACAAGTAGGTACCTAATACAACGTAAGTAGACGAAAAAAATTAACAAAACGCACTAGTCGTCACTAGGATATTCGGAGGTTCCCCTCGATTTCTCTGGGATTCCATTATCAGATCCTGGTTTCCTTACCATGGTACCAAACTAGGGTCATCTCCTTTCCAACAAAAAAGAATTATCTATCAAAATCGGTTCATAATTAATTTATTCCTGTTCTTCTCTGCAAGACCGAAGACTGCGCAGCTGCGTATAAAGTCTTAATCGTCTATAGATAAGGTACACATTTGTGTGAAATCTTTCGTGATGTAAGAAAGTAGGTCGTCGAAACAGTAGTAGATAAGAGTATTTTAAATTAAGTAATTCATTGTTTACATAGTACAGTCATCTATAATTATATTAATACGTGAAGCAAAAACTCTGTACCTATCTCTTTTTACGAAAATTGCACGGACGGCGGTGTACGAAAATTTGCACGCTTATCGTTTATATAGAGAAGGAGTGCAGAATGCTAATATTTTTTTAAAATTATGCATCAAAAATACATTAAACCAATAATAAATAAATAAAAAATTACATACTCTACCATGTATTTGACACACACACACGCATATATATACTTTTGTTTAATGTTCAAACTTCTTATTTAAATTAATTATGGTCGAATTTCGACCACTGGGCGATCACTAGTATTAATTAATTAATTCATGCCACAAAACACTTTGGTTTCTTTATTTTTAGATAACTAGAAACATTTATTAATATATAAATAACATATATATTATTACTTAACATATCTACTGCCATATAAATTCTATTGATGTATCGATGTAAGAAACAGCGAGAGTACGTAATATTTAAAAATTATAATACAGCATGAGATAATTCATGTGTATTGTAAGCAAATCAATAAGACTTAACAAGAGAATATTATGCAACGTATTATTTTTATTTTATGACGCTAATAACGCTTCTATCTAAGTACGTATACCAATTTTATTTTTATTTGTCATATTACCTAAACTAGATACTGTACTTTGGTTTTCATTGTACCTACCTCTGTGTGGCATGAAGATATAGATGGTATTTCTGTTCTTAACTATGTTAAATTTAGTTATTGTAGCTAAGAATATCTGCTGTAAAGAAAGTCGCTAGGTCGAATAAAAAAAGTTTATTGTTTTTTTTTTAAATAAAATCTATAAAAAATACAGAAGAAATACGACTATATCTTCAAGTACAAAGTCAAATTCCTCCGAACTATAATGTATAGATTATGCGGCACCATTAGCCAATGGTTGTGTACCTTAGTCGTCCGCTAAGCGACAAAATATTTAAATAGGTATCCACGATCCATCCGCGGCTATCTCCAGATAAAACGCCCCAATTCACATGCGTGAGCCGCGTGATGGATGAGTCCGACGATCAGACCCTACCCCCCCACCGAAATTTGCCTTCCCACCCCCGACAACGGCCCGGCCTAAGTCCTGTAGGTGATCCATTACACTGGCATTTTTGCGTAATCCACGTTTATAAATATGAAATTGAAGGAAGACCTAGTGATGGTTAATCGACTGGAGGTCGGGGTCAACGCGTCCCTCTGCCTCAATAATTTATCGCTGAAAAAAAATTATATCCCCCGCGAAACATGCGGTATTTTTCGACCGCGCTGAGTAAATCAAATCACGGAAAAGTCATTGAAATTTGATTCGTGAAAAAATAGGTTTCGGACCGCAAGGGTACCGAAACAGTAGAGTCGCAGTCGAGAATGCAAATTATAGTGATTGTAATCAATACAGTGCAGTCCTGTTTATTATAGACGGGGTACGTTCTGATTATAGATAATTATAGTTGGGGGAGGTGCGCCGCTCTGATGAGCGATTTGGGTATTATTTGCGCTTTATTTAGGTATTTATTGCGCTCGAGTGACGACGCAGATATTATGCTCGGTTATAATATGCCGCGTCCCTTGAGGGCTGCCTCCCTTCGGCTTTGTACTTACGCGGACATTGATTTGGTAATATTTAGAATGAGAGAATTTAAATATTTTGGCTTGCTACTTAATACGGATAATTTAGGTCAAAGGGAAAGTAAAGAACGCGTTTTCGCCGATTTCGTTTGATTTCACTGGTCAACAAAATTTTGTAACAAGAAAAGTGCTAGCTAATTTTAAATTACCTACCTACCCTAAACTTAATACCATATTTATTTTGATTCCATCAGGTCTAGTTTTCGTGTTACAGCTACTACCCATAAAAATAAAAATTAAACGTTTTTGTTTGACTTTTGCATTCAAAGAATTTGTTTTTTTGAAGATCGCAGTGTTTTGTTCTGTTTTTAGAGTTAAGTAATTCTTAAATAATGTCAAGAAAGTATAAAAATGATCCTGACAAGTTTCGTTACATTTGTGGTGACATTACTTTCAAAACTCAGCGAAGGTATGGGACACCATTAGTAACTAAGTTACATGAAGACTATTTTGGCTTTGCCATCGGATAACAAGACAATGCATGGGCTCCACACATCTGTTGTGTTACATGAGTGGGTCTTCTCACTGGATGGGCGAAAAATATCTCGATCCATGCCTTTTGCAATCCCTATTATTTGGGCGGAACCAACAAACCACTCATCTCATTGTTATTTTTGTCTTACTGATACAAAAGGTATTACAATTACAACAAAAAGTAAAATTAAGTATCCTGAAATACCATCAGCTAAAAGACCGATCCCTCATAGTGAAGATCTACCGGTATTTACACATAAAGCTTGGGCTTCTGAAGATCTCCGTGAAAGCTATGGCCAGGAGTGGTGACGGCCTTTTTATATTTGAAAAAAAAAAATCCTAAGCTAAGCGAAACAAAAATTTAAGACGGCATATTTGTTGGTTCTCAAATCAGGCAATTGATGAAAGATGATATATTAAAAGAAAAGCTTATAATTTAGAAAAATCAGCTTGGGAATCTTTCATGAAAGTAGCTTCCAATTTTCTAGGAAATCACCGATCAAGTGACTATAAATGTATAATCGCGGAGCTTTTATCTACTTATAAAGCTTTGGGCTGTAATATGTCATTGAAAATACATTTTTTTTCATTAACATTTAGACTTCTTTCCTGAAAATTTGGGCGCCGTCAGCGATGAACATGGTGAAAGATTCCATCAAGACATTTCTACCATAGAAAAACGATATCAGGGCAAATGTACTCCACGTATGTTAGTGGATTACTGTTGGACATTAAAACGAGACGTCCCTGAAGCAAAATAAAGGCGAAAATCATAAAAGTAAATTCATATTAATATTGCAATAAATCGAAATAACTTTTTTTTGTTGATAAAAATAACAAATTTCTAAAATTACATAAAATGGTATTACAAAAAAACTATTCGTATTTTAAGCATTTTAATTTTTTTTCTAGTATCCTTATCCTTGTCCTAATCATAACTAGATAAAAGTTTTCATGTTACATGCAAAAGTTGTTTTTTTGTTGACTAGTGTTTCCTTTTTAGATAATTTGCTCAACGAACGTTAATAAATATTTAGTTAAGATTTTAACATGTTTATATGCAACACCTTGTATAAGTATAATTGAAACAAACATAAACCGATATAAATAGTGTTATACGATATAAAAAAATTTAAAGTAAAAGTAAATAAAAACAAGCAAAATTTAGAAGTCAGGCAAGATACCTATAGCTTCTGGGAATTTTTAGAGTATACAACTATACATGTATACATACCTACATTTTAACTTGAGATTGTGTTAAACTAATAATTTTTATTCAGTCGATTACAGTTATTTTAAATTAATTTTAATGGTATCACAAATATATCATACGATAGAAAGCGATTCAAACTTAGGTATATGAAAAGGCAGTAACGAATCGCGGTTGAGGGCGCTCGTTACAAACAGCAATTATCAAGATTAGGTACGTCAAATTGATTCAGTATTACAATCCAAATGAACATAATAGGTAAAACCTAGCCATGTATAATAGATATGTAAAAATGTACATATTTGTTAGTGGCTAATGAGAGTTAGTTTGATTTAATTGGGTATTTATTTGGTTGTGTAAAATTGGGATGTAGAGAACAGAAAATAAAAGTATCTAAGCGTACTATTGAATGGTAAATTTGTTATACAAAATAATGTTCATATATATGCATAAAAATAGCTACTTCCAAATGACCTAAATATATTACGAGTCCGGCTCCCTCAGAACCTATTGTCCCGGAAAATGCACCTTACAATCTCATTTATATGAAAATAGTAAATCAAATATGTAATAAACTTTTTTCAAGACAACGTGAAAAACATATCTAAGTAGAGTACAAAATAGGCACATTAATAAAAATATAAAATTTAATATACACCACAGAATTAGACGAAACCGTAGTGATTCTCCTAACTACCGACGCTACAATACCTGGGGGCGTATAATATTCATTAGGTGCAGGCCGGGTTGCTTCCCGGCTTAGTGCACTGATGTGACGATAAGCGCTTGTTTGGGGTTACCTCAATTCTTTCCGAATTTTAATGCCAATTAGACTACACAATGTTGCCACAGCTGAAAGGATTGAGACCTTTATTAGTGTCGGATATTGTTATGTGCTCGCTCGTGCGGAAATTCGATGGTCATAGAATATGCTGATTATTAGGGTAATATTCGCTGCCCTGAGGCTTACGATTGCAATTGATGTAACTATATAACTAATTAATTAAATTAACGTATTACATCGAACATTTTGATATTCTTTTGTAATATAATTGACAAGTAAATTGCGGCTCAACGGATTATGTAACGTTATGTTACATACAATTTTGATACGTAATTAAATATAATTCAAATATGTGTAAATGTTTGTAGTACCTATTGCAGATTATTTTAGTTTCTTTGGTATAGTACCTATAACAAGTGAAAGGATTCTATGTATAAATTCTATACATATTGTATTTCATCCAATACATCCATATTGTTTTTCGTCAACACGTTTAAAACGTCAATTTTAAATACATTTGCGCAAACAGTTGCATATCGACGCGACAGTGGCTCAATCATTCTTTTCGCCTTAATGTAGCACATACATCACAACATTAATCTGACGGCATGATGGATGCTCGGATTCCCTCTAATATCAACGATATTCTGTTGTTTTTTAACAAGTGCGTATTTCTCACGATTCGTTGTAAAACATTTCGCCGAATTAATTGCATTATATCGTGTTGGATAAGTATTAATGGTTTACTATCAAGGGGCACTTACGTTCGCACCCTTCTAATTATAGAATCTCGTTTATCATAACGTAATGGCGACGTGAGTTATTGAGCTAATTATTGTTATCAGTACAAGGGCTCCGGAGAGCCGTGTACGAGTATGTGAGCGTGATATCGCTTCCTTTACTGATGGTAACTGAATTTACTTTACTAGTATAGAATACTAAAATTATAGAATACTGAAACGAAAAATTAAAATATCCGAGTTGTAGTTTCTTTTGTTTCAGTAGCAAATGACGAGTATTATTGTTTCGCGAGTAGTGACAAGTGGTATCCCCAGCGGAGCAGTCGCCGGTGTCCGCAGGGCGAGGCATTTCACGAGCGGCTGCCCGCCTGACCTTTCTGGCTCCGGGGACCGAAATGCCATCATGTTTTCATTTTTTCTGCCGCCCGCACCGCTCACTCGACGACACTCGATTAATTTTTCACGGTACGCTTGTCAAAATGTGATTTAATATAGCACGCAAGGGTTGACCGGGAGCGCGCTTTGACGTGTGATGCGTGCACTTTGTTCGCATGTCCGACGAGGCCGTGGCGAATCCGTTCAGCGCAGATACCATAATAAATATAACGTATTTGTCGCTTTAATTTTATGTGTAAATTTAACATTTACTTCGCACAAAAGTATAAAATATTTGCAATAATGATGCTGTTTTAAGTCCACAATAACCGCCTATTATTACTTGATATTCGGCATTCCGACGCCGCCGCCGATGTTACAAGTGGCATTATCAATAACGCCAAAAATAGGACCCGCAATTTTCAATTTGCCGCGTCACTCCGGATTCCAATAGGAAGCGGGGATAAATGGAGTCACATTCCAATATGTCACATTGGCTTTTCGGCGTTCAGGATTCGGGGTTTGCGATATTCGGTATGCTCGTTCCTGGTTGGTACATACATGGCATAGTGCCCGCGCATTCCACACCCACTAATGAGATTCTAACGCACTGGCCCCAGAGATCGATTGTTGTCTTGGGATATTCAAATGTAAACTGATTTTAAATAAACTTATTTTGGTAAAACATCAACGATGGATTTCATGTCAATATTTTACTGCAACTTAAACTATTCAAAATGTTATAAAGCAGCAAGTTATGATTATTTATTTTGCCTTAGATTTTAAGAACTCTTTACAACAATTTTTTCAGTCTAATACCATATTTCATAATAACAATATTTAATAATAGCTCCAAAACAACTATTTGATTAAGATCAAATAAAACTTAGTTATTGAGAATTATACCTATAGCTTATACATAATACGAAATAGTATGTAGGAGTGGATGTCCAACTTTTGGGTAACTTTGCTACTGTGTGGATTCAAGCAGTGGCGTAGCTAGGCAACCGAAGGCCCTGGGGCAAAATATAAACAATAGGGCCCCAAGTAAACTATTTAAAATCGTTTGCTCTGTATTCGTCCTGTTCCGAATTCTACATACTTCAGATTTGTCGTAATACAGTCGACTTCGTTATAAACTTTAAAACCAAATACTTTAACTAATTTTATTCACTAGTGATCAAATTAAAACTATTTTATGAAAGTAAAAAAAAAAAATCTACCTGTTACCGTTCAAAACAGTACAGTACAGTCCTGTAACAGTATGCAGACAGCGGAGGTACGTTAATATGATCCCGTTGAGCACCCTTTGGGTCAGTCAGTCAGTCAGTTCAGCCTTTATGTAGAACGTCGGTCCAACGGGCCGGAGGAAGTCCCACTCTGCGTTTGCCGTGACGCGGTCTCCACTCCAACGGCCGTCGGTATTGCGACACAGGTGACCAGCCCACTGCCAGTTCAACTTGCTAATTCCGTGGGCTATGTCGGTTACTTTCGTTCTCTTGCGGATAGTCTCATTTATCCTATCCTTGAGAGAAACCCCAAGCATTAGCCCGTTCCATTACCTACACGTTGAGCAACTTGTGGACCAGTCTCTTTGTCAGTGTCCACGTCTCGGCTTCGCATGTTAACATAGACAGGACGCATTGCTCGGAGACTTTTGTCATCAAGTAGGGTAAGGTTGCTCAAGTCGTACCCCTTAAGGAAATAATGTTGTAATATTTAACGCCGTTCAAATAAAACAAAATCTTTTACATGAATAGAATCTTTATTTAGTTAGCTTTTAATAAACATTCATAGAAACTTAAAAATCACTTATCAACATAGGTATTTCAACGATTTTCACAAATATACCTTCGGTACGATTAAGGCACCTAGTCGCCTATTTCGTACTACCTATAGCGTAAGTCGTACTTTGAATAATACTTTAGTGAAGTCATTATAAGCAATATAGAAAAATACTTAAGTAATAACACCACATTAAAAAAAAATACAGGCTTCTTCCTTTTTTATTTATATTTTCCTTGGTTTCTATTTCATTTTTGTGGGGACTGGAAGTTAATTCCATTGCTGGTTTAGTACCTTTAATATTTTTTTTAATAAATGTTGTCATACAAGGAATATATATTATATGCAAGGAACAGGAGATAATATGTTTAAGTGAGACTATTTAATATATAATAATATATTCTATATTAAATATAATATATTACCGATATCGTCATCTTTGCGGAGACCTTGGATGAGCTAGCCCAAATTCTGGCCGGCCTAAATCGAAGATCTTAAAGACATCCTCCAGCGCAGTGGTAAACAGTTTCGGGGGTATTACATCTCCCTATCTTACCCCACGCCGGAGGAAAATGGAGTCTTGTTCTGTTTGGACTGCTTCGTTGACTTCGTCGGTAGAAAATATCTGCGATCCAATATACACACCGTCTTCACCACGTTGTCGGTCATCTCGTCCACGCCGCTAGTAGTTTCCAGCGAATCGAATTAGTTTTGAAGTACCGGTTGGAACTACTCGGAGCCACATAGTATTTGGGGCAGCGTAGCTCGGAGAGTAGATTCCATCAAGCGGGCCCGCTCTTTTCGGTGACATATATTCAGAGTGCCAAGCAATAGTGGTGTCGATGCCGGTGTTAAACCTATTAACTACTGAGACATCTCTGAATACATGCCTTTTATCTGCTATGATGAAATCGATCTCGTTCCTCATCACAGCATCGAGGCTTTGCCATATTCACTGCCTTTGGGGCTTCTTCTCGAAAAATTAATTCATCAAGAAGAGCGCCTCCCCACCCCCCACTTCGAGGATGTTGACGAGCATCTGCCCCCTGCGCTTCCTGTGCCCCAATCAGTGTGATCCGATTCTCGATTCGTCGCGGTCTTTTACTCCTACATTAGCGTTGATGTCTCCCATAACAACGTTGTAGAAGGCCGAAGTAGTGCCATGTATGGCCCTTGTAATATCTTCATACAAGGCTTAGCCTTCATCGTCAAAAGCCAGCTGTTAGGATGGGTATCCCGAAATCGGTAGGCTTCAATAGTTCCAAGGTGGTAGTGGAACTTTGTTATCCCTTAGTTGCCTCTGACGACACCCACTGGTAGAGAGGGGGTGGCTAAATTCTAGACCGCCGTAGCCACACAGCAAAACCCCTTCAATTACATCGACAAGTAATACAACTTAAGTAGACGAAAAAAATAGTCAAGTAAATGCCCGTTATCAAAGATTACTCAAAAAGTAGTGATCACATTTCAATAAGATTTAAATTGATTCAAGTATCACTTTTCGAATAAAACAAGAATCATTAAAAATAGGTCGAGGAAAAAATAGTCATTATTACATACTCGTATAAGTCGAAAAATGCTTGTTACATCGCAATTAAATTTAAATGGGACCACATGACAAGCACCACCTTTCGATTAAAACAAAAATCATCGAAATCGGATTGAGACCTCCTTCTTTTTGGAAGTCGCTTAGGTTGGTGTTGTAAAATTGAATATTTAATTGACTGCAGAACGTGCATTTAACTGAGTTATTGTTGTGTCTAGTACATTAAATTAATTTATTTGTTTTCGAATCGATAATCTGAAGAAGAATTCTTCAAGATGTTTTTATTTTTATTTTCGGTCGAGTGTTTCTCACAGGCCCCACCTTGCATCAAGCGCGTGCTTTTGAAACACTCTGGAGACAGGGAAGATACCTCGCAAGTTTCAAACAAAGATGTTCGAGACTTGTTGGGAATTCCTGTGTTATTTTTCAAATAAGTTACTATTATTAGTTTCGCGTTAATGGAATTTGGTTTATTTATATTCCGAATGTGGGGGAAATTTTCATTAGTTAAATTTATAGTTTGCAAGTCAGAGTCCGAGGGGCCCCCTGAGCTTGAGGGCCCCGGGGCACCGCCCCGCCTTGCCCCTTAGTAGCTACGCCACTGGATTCAAGTAACGTTTATATATAGGTAGGTACTTACATATCTTCGCAATAGTTGTGCTTATAAATGTTGACGTCCTTATTATCTTTAATTTGTGACTAAATTATATGACGTAATATAGAAATAGTTTTGTTTGTATACACCTATATAGGTACCTCGTTTATAATTCGGAATTACAAGAATTTTTGTATAAGAAAATAGGTAGCGATTTTTTTTTCAATTCGAAAACAAGACATAAGTAAGGTGAAAGGCTTGATACGGTGCCCTTTCAGATGTACATTAGGCAGTCTACACCCGAGCGGCATGCGTGTCACGTCGCTCGTTATTGCATGTGTGGCGCTGCCTTTGCCCGTCCTGATTTGAAATATTTCCACGGAACCACTTACGCACCTAGAAAGCTTGATGTGTACGGATTTTGATTATTTCGTTTCGTGTTCAATAATAGTGAATTGAAAATAAAATTTATGTTTTATGGCTTAGTTATTCGTTTTACTCTTAAATATGTGAGATATACTCGTAGATAGATATAAGATAGCAGTATTAATTAAAACAAGAATGTTTGAAGTAAAACTTCTTTACGCACGCTTGACTTGGGGTGTACGCTAGCGAAAACGTGACTAGATCGTTACGAAAAGTGTGATCGAGGGAGGCGAACGGAAGTTGAGAGGGAGATATAAGTTGGTGAAGATAAAAGGAGAGAGAGTTACGTTTCGTATATTACTGTAGGAGCTAAAGAAGTTTTACTTCAGTCGTGTGGTCTAAAGCACACTCGTTTTTATATTTAATAAAATTGTATACTCTTATTACCTCATGCTTAAAATATTGTAAGACTTGCAGCTAAGCTATTAACAATTAGAAAAACGATCAAATTTGCAAATGAAATTTTTTGCTGTGTTATAAAATATTAGGTCACGAATGAATTTATTAATTAATATTACTACCAGTTTATTATTTAAAAAAAATCGGTTGTCTGTAAAGTTGGTATACGGACGATAGTTTAACGTGACAATGTCATAACAAAACATCTCCTCGGACGCATAGGCCAATCGAATGGAAGAGAGATAGGTGATGTACAATAAAGTATAAATAAATAAATAAATGCGGCGCAAACGCAAATGAGCGTAACGCTACAATGAGCGTGACGCTACAATGAGTAAATAAATGATTTTTTAATTTACACAAATATATTCTAAATAAATTGCAAAGTTATTACCAGACTAGCTTCTGCGCGCGACTTCGTCGGCGTGGACTCCGCTCCTATTGGTCTTAGCGTGATGATACATAGCCTATAGCCTTCCTCGATAAATGGGCTATCTAACAGTGAAAGAATTTTTCAAATCGGCCCAGTAGTTCCAGAGATTACCGCGTTCAAACAAACAAACAAACAAACAAACAACCAAACAAACAAACTCTTCAGCTTTATATATTAGTACAGATTATTTGAATGCTTCAATCAAATATTTTAGAAGTGCCTTTTTAATCTTTGGTTACGCATTTTATTCAGGAAAATTTATTTGTTTAAAAAGATAACGCTATGGCTTATGCGAGAGTAGCAACATTAAAAATGTGCTTGGTTTGAAATTCAAGTATTCAAACTTAATGCAAGTAAACAGCGCGTCGAGCCTATAAATAAAATCTCAAGAAAGTTCGAGACTCAAGCCGAATCTGATGACATGCGATTCGTATCCGCGGCATGCGAGTCTCTCAGGGCGAGAGGGTAATCGTTTTGTAGTGCTGCGTTTTGTGTTCCATTGTGCGATCGGATGCGAGGCAATAGCGGCCGCGCATATTCCTGTCGCGTACCTATTCTAATGGGGTTACACGACTCGTGCCTTTACCCTACTCCGAGCGAGAATACTCGTTATTACAAATGCGACTCTTATGGAGCATATTGAGATGTCGTGTCTTGAATAACATTTCGGCATGCGTGTGACGTTTAAATACAATTTAATCATTTTATCTACGTATCATGAATGGAGAAATGGCTGTATTGCTTACAGATATGACGAGTAAAGCTTCTGAAAATATATAAAAAACTTGGTAGGTATGTACCTAGGTAGGTATATGGTGCTGAAGTTAAGATGAATTTTGAAGACAAAAAAGGGCAGGTGTTGATCAATGTAACTACAAAGGCGCGAAAAACCTAAATAACTGTCATCGGTATATTAAAGAAAAAAAACTCGATTAAATCTTGCACAAGCCGAAAGCTTTGCGGGGGCAGATGTGCGCGTGCGCACCACCTGTCCCACGTGGCAAAGTTAAGGCGCCCGAAAGATGCCATTGTTGTTTCTTCGCTAGTATTGATTTAGTGTTTGTCCTATTGTCCGATTTGAGATGCGGACTAACACCTGACTGGATTGTATTGTACTAGTAGACCCCTCACTATTTTCTTATATTTAAAATTTACGCCATAATATAAAAATAATGATAAATTAGTACAAAACAAAATTATACGAGAATGATCTCGCAAATATTATTCACCTCCTAAACTTGGGTACGCAATCTCGCAGGACTCCTTTAAATTTAAGGTTTGATATTTTTTACAAAACATTTACCTATAAATTGCAGCTAATTTTGTGAACTGATTATATTTTTCAAGTGAATAAGAGAAAAATCAATAACGTTAAAATACCAACACACAAACTATATCCCAAGTTATGGTTACAGATGCGTTGAAATAATTTTACCTTAAGGCATTTATTTTACCTTCAATCACCTTTTATTGTTTGCGATCAAACTTTACATATGAATAACTAGTGTAATTTTTTTTACCTTCTATATACATATAATAGCTGTTTATACTTTTAAGATAATAATTATTTAACATATTTAAAGTAGAAAAACAGTACAACAATTTTAATTGCATTCCTTATGAGTTCAATATCGCATTCCATAAGACGTGTAAACAAGTTAACAATGGATTTTCATTGTTGATATTTTCCACAAGATCGGCTTTCTTTGTTAACTGGAAAATATTTAATTCAGTAAATTTTTACTTTGCATAACAAGTGACAAATTTTTTCGTGAAAACTCTCATTGATTTTCAAAATTTTAATAAAAATAAAACTTTAATAAAGAACTGGAAACGTAACGTACATAGATAAATGAATAGAACAATCGTAGGGGTAATTGTTTTTACGTATGAATATTGTGTATTACAAGGTTGAATATCATTTGTTGTATAATAAATAAAAACTATCGATAAAGCGAGAAGATTTATACAGATCTCTTAGTGATGCGGTATAAATGTATTTTCAGCAGTTCCAACATCCATGGCTTATTTATACTATTCCTTACCCCATAGAAAGTAATTTTTTACTTTATTCAAATAGGCTTAAAAAGTACCTTCGACTTTGTTATCTTACAAATTAGATTTTTTACTACCGTTAAAATTGAAGCTAGCACCGATTCGGAATGTAGGTTGTGCAGAGAAGAATCGGCAAGAAACTCCGCAGTTATCCATTAAATAAAACTGTGTTTTAATATAAAATTGGAAATATCTTGCATGAAATACAGTGTTACTAAATCTACACATCCTTATCATTTATATAATCCTGTAACGAAGCTTTAGCTAGGAATTTCACTTTAATATATATGTACTTTAAATTTATTTTTAGGCAAT
Organism: Melitaea athalia; assembly: GCA_905220545.2. Lineage (NCBI taxonomy): Eukaryota > Metazoa > Arthropoda > Insecta > Lepidoptera > Nymphalidae > Melitaea > Melitaea athalia. The sequence continues at coordinate 6,513,883 of HG992179.1, forward strand.
TATGATTCATTTTTTTACACTCATACAATCTAAAACTAAATGGAACATTATGAAATAGTTATTGCATTTTTCAAACGTGGACAGAAATAAATATATAATATCCACCTTTAAAGATTACGAGGATCTTCTAATCTTATTAGCGTAGGCTTATTACTACAAATAATATTAAGAAATACAGATAGGATTAGGCATATTTTCGGTTTTCCACTGTTTACACTACAACATTTTTTTAAATTTTTATATAATTTACCCCAATTTCTTTTAACGTATTGGGTTACCCTGTCTTCTCTAATTCTATTAATATCTTTCGAAAGGTCATATCACATTTATAAAAGATTATGTTGTGAGAGTTTCGTAAAATTATACTTTTGCCCAAATTCTAAAGTAAAAAATTTCAAAAATGGCAATAGATAAAAATCTTCCTAGTGCGATTATCTTTCGACAGATGTAGAAAAATTGATCAGGTTCACAGTTATAGCAACGTTATATCAAATAAAATAAACTAATTTTTGTTCGGAATGTCCAAATATTGCTAGTTAATGAACATTTTCGTACAAGATCGGTATCGACACTCAAAATTCTTGCACTATGACAAAAAATAAACCATTGTGGGACACACAATACGCGAAGTGACCGACATTCATTCTCAAAATTCATTGATAGATGACGAGAAAAAAACACACACCTACCTCTCATTTACCTTCCCGTAACTGTCTCAGATTTAATGATTTATATTTGACAATACTTGAACCATTAAAAATAAAACTTACTATTTAGTTAACAGAGTATATTTTTATTTAACGACAATGTTAAAAAAATGCCCAAATTTAATGTCCTGCGGAGTTATCGGCAATTGCTTTACAATTGTCATAGACGTCCGTCGTATTTCACTGGGTTTTACGACAGGTCGTATATTTATTTAAAATCTTTCGGGGTGGGTTAATATACAGCTTTTGGAAATTGAAAAAGTGTAATATCAAATTTACAAAATTATAATATTTTATTTTTATCAGTTCCGCATATCACAAGAGGCAATACATTTTGAATTACGAATAACTGCTGTTGCAATTCTTGCTTTTCTATATGTTGTACGGTGGGAGTATAGGACGGGTGAATCAAACCACGGTTGAAGCAAGACTGTATTATTACTGTATTTATATTTAAATTTTTGTACATGATCATTTAAGTTAAACAACGAATACGTGTAAGTTCTTTCTTTCAACGGCTAATAGTAGACAACCTACATCGTGGTATATAAATGATTTCAAAATAACAGTATCTCACGACAACTAAATCTTAAATCATCTTTAAATTCTGTGTTTCTAAATTATTTTCTACTCTTCATGATTTTCTATCGTTAACTACACCAAAAAATAAAAAATAAAATTAAGTCGACAACTCGACATAAACCATTACGTGCGTATTTAAAAAAATATCAAATTTGGAACGTAAACGAAATAGCCTCTACCTGGGGTAATTGCAAGCATGAGAGAAATACGCAGAAACGCACAATACATGTCAATTTTTTTTCCTCTATACGAGTTAAAGCGCAGTTTTTCGGCATGCATTCCAAAAAGACACCTGGTCGGAAACGAGCCCCGGGGGTCCATGCCGTGATCGATAGAAGCCGTACCGAACGTGATTTCGCAACACAATACCAGAATCTATCGCCGTTTGAAGCGGTCCGAGGTCGGCGTCGTGAAGTCTGTTTAAAACAATCAATGATAGAGTTTTGTGAATGGACCGTGAAACAAAGATCCTTTTTCGTCCGATAGTGGGTGGGCAGGTTGTCAGGTGAATTATTGAAGGTATTTCGACAATTGGTTCAATGAAAATGCTCGAACCAATAATTCAGCTGTAAACAGCTGTGTAAAAGGCATGCTTTATTCTTAGGGATATGCAAATAAAATACTGAGTAATGCAACAAGGGTTATTAATAAATTTTAAGTAAAAAGAAAACAGCTAATTTATTTAGATGAGTAATATTTCTCATTACAGAATAGATATAATATCAATTTCATAATTCATTTAAATATTTACGTAAATAAAATGACAGTGGGATAATATTAATAAATTCATTAACAATTCAAGTTATTAACTGTTCTAACATTTTAATACTACTTTTATCCAAATTAATGTGCGTGGAAACAACGAAATCCTTCGTACGTTTCGAGACAATAATTTGATTGATCACATAATGAATATGCAGATATGTTAAGTAAAGATAAGATCCCGCAAAATAAAGCGAATTCCCCGAGGAGTGATTGCTGCCTACTGCCTACTGTCTACCTCAGTTACAGCCAGATTTTAATCTCAGATAAGTGGAACGGGTTTTGAGCAGTTTACATAAATTGTAAAGTTAGCACCTTGTTAACAAACTGCAGCGTTTGATTATGAGATTGTTTGATAAGTAAGCTATGTGCTACTGAAATTTATGATATACTTACGCTTTACGCAAACGCCGATTGGGCTATTATTAAGTAAACACGATAAAATAAAATTTAAACGACGATAGGGAAAAAAAAATGTTGTTCAGTAAACATTTCTTTTTGTTATTTAGTAGGTATATTTTCCTTTTAGATTTAGGCAATTCAGTTGTAAATAGTATTTCTGTGTTTTGTGTAAAGTTACAATTAGGTTAGTGTTACATTATGTAAGGTAACACAAGATACGACTATATATTAATATATGATGTATTTGTTTACATAATTGGGACATTTACTTTTATTTTATTTTATAAGATCTACATTTTTCACATATAATCAAAGTGTTAGTTTGTTAGGTTTTTATATATTTTATTGTGATAGTTTTAAAAAGTTATCGTTAAACCATGTGCCTTTTTTCGAAATTTTATTTTTGTCGTAAATATAAAATAAACGTTGCTAACAAACGACTAATTTACTTATCCAAAGCGAGTTAAAAACCAGACATGGAGTGAGAGTAATAATGAAATATCTTCATTTACCCTTCTAATTAATAGCCATCAGTGTCTCCTCCAGTCTCGAGGGCTGACAACGCTTTCAAGTTTTTTAATATGCTTCCTCACCTCGCTAAAACAGGAAGTATAATTGCTTTTTTTCCTCTGCCAAGTTCCAACTCCCTTCGTAAATCTCGCTACAATTACGAAAGTTGGCTCAGATTTAGGAACGGGTTGACTTTAAACTTGGGAGGGTACATTATCTTTTTTTCGTTACAACATGTATTATATCAATATCGATTGATTGAAACTTATTTTCTTTTACTTATTTACGTCATAAATAAAAAAATATATTTTCATTAGAGTTTAAATAATTTAAATATTAGAATTTTATAAATTCGGATTTAAATTTAAGGTATGAAATTATATACACCAAAATATTGAAAAATATAATAATTCTTTAATTTGTTTATATTGGAACGATAAACGATAAGAAAACTGAAGACGCTGATAGTTCTTTGAGCTGAAAATTCAATAGGATTACAAGATTTGAAGGAAACTTTATTCAGGGTTGATGTTATTTTACAATTTACACGATTGATTTAAATTATTTTTAATATACAAAAATTCTTAAAAATAATAATATTGTGAAAATCGATTAAAGAAGAAAAACACTTTTTTTATTTCGATGGTTTATAGCCATATACTCGCTATCATATCATTTAAGTTATCGTAAGCTTTTTGAAAATTCTAGGTTTTGAGCGAAATTTTTTATGAGAGTGAATAAAATGTGTTATTGTATTTTGTTTTGGTTAAATTTTGACCATTACACTATACGAGTATCCACATAATTATATAAACACATAAAAATACAAACTATATTTCTTCCCGTAAACCGAATAAATATTTTATTCACAATCATTTTAACAATTAAAACTTTATTCGCAAAATTTGAAATAAATTTAATACTGAGTTTTGGTTATAACATAATTAGGTAAAAACAATTTAAAAAATTAAGTTACAAAATAATTTTTAAAAATTGTTTCAAAATTGGCAGGTTACACACTTTTAAAAGTTGAAATAAAAGTTATAAAAAAAAAATCCGAGTGAAACTCATTTTGGTTCTCATCAATACATTTATTTAAATAATCACACATTTGCAAATGTGCACACTTATAAGTTAAATTCAATTACACCAAGTAGTATAGTTATTTATTTTATATTTCTAATTCCATTATAGAGTTACAAATACCTACGTTGATAATGTTCACAGTTTACTCGTCAATGTAAATAAGTGAGTTTTTTTGATTGATAACAAACACTTATTTTTCACTTATGATATTATTTAAATCGTAGATTCATGCAGGTACGTTATGTAGTTTCTCCTGAGGTTTTATTGATAAAAATGATCGTAAAACTTTTAATTCAACACTAGCACCAACCCTACACTCACCTGCAGGTATACATATTGCAGACCAGACTGATTGCGCGTGCCATTGTGCTCGAGTCGCAGACGCTCAACGCAATTAAGTATTAGAAAGAGTCCGAGTTTATGGCTAAGACATTAGACAGGACCAATTTATATTATATAAACTTATTTTTGAATCATAATTTATACTATTACATATTTTAAGAGGCTATTTGTAATTTGTTTCAAAGTTTTAAAGTAATAACTTTATGAGCTCATTTTTTGTACGTACATTATTATTTCTTTTATTTTAATTGATTTCAATAATAGGAAAAGGGTTTATATACGTTGTACGACCAAAAACTTATTTTTTTTTGTTTTTAAAGGGTGTAGTCCGAACGTAGGATTATATTAGCCAAATCAGAATTATGTTGATGGAGTCTCAGAGAAATTTCGAGGATAGTCCGAAAGATAACACGTATGTATGTGTATAAATTGCTCCTTTGTATGACATATACTCGTATACGCTACTACCGGGCTAATTAGCATTACCTACTTTTATTTGTTTGAAAATGTAATTATACTATTTCGGGAGTCTCACAAAATAATGATGAAAGATTATAAACTTTCGAAATGTTCAACATAAGTTTCTTAGTAGTAGTTACTAAATAACAACTGATTCAAGATATTTCCGCTGTTGCGCTGTTTTGATTGTGAAAGTAATTTTCTGAAAAGTATTTTTTACAATAAAAGTTAAACTTAAAAAACTAAGTATACAAGACTCAACTTTGAACATAGGTACCTACATTTTTGACGTATGAGCACCAAGAAAAATAATATACCGTAGCCTGTAGTTGTTTCAAAGTTTATAAAATTATAGTTTTCTTTAAAATATTGTAGACAGACAAATTTTTATAATAGTATAGATGAATATTATATAGTACTGTATAATTTTTTTAAAATTATAATTAGTGCAGAAGGATTCAGCTTTTATGTGTTTATGTTCTAAGTATATAAGATATAATTATATATTATTTTTATTTCCATATATAAAATTCGTGTAATAGTAATACATTGCATTTTTATTGTAAGCAAATTTTAATAATATGGAAACATTGAATATCCTAAAATACTGATAAGTAACAGACTAGTTAACAAGTGCAGTACCATTGCACGCCACTTAAGTGGTAAATTTGAGGAAGCTGTCATCTGAACACAGCTCGTCGCGATCGCTCAAGTGGTCTGCTAACGAACACGCGTGTCAAAGCGAAACACTTCATTAGGTGAGCGACGCTCTTCGGCCGTGGAAAATCCTCCCCCTCTGCCCCCTCACCACTCACACCCTCGCGCTGCAGCTCCTAGCACCAGCCTCTATTTAGTGGGCGTCTTACCAACTCCGCTGCGCTAATTAGACGACGCCGACTCTCTTCTCATTAGTGGCGAAATTACGCAGTTTGCTGGAATTCGGGTTAAATGTGAGGTCGGGATGTCGAGTGCTGCGAAAAAGTTGAGTACTTTCCAATGTCATCGGCTCATTTATAACTCTTGTTTTATTTTCTCCTAAAACGCGTTTGATTGTCGCTTGAATAATTATAGCGTAAGAAGTACTCGTGTCGAACGAGTAAACAAAGAATAAATACGATAAAAAAGATACATTTCATTAAAATATACAAAAGAGCGTTGGCTAATTAGAATGCGGACTCAAAATGTGTCCGAAAAACGAAACGCTGAATGTTTCTCATTTAGGTAAACGGGCGGCAACCGGCATATTTTTGAGGGAACGTCCTCTCAGGCAAACAACGTTTATCTACAGCACATTGGGTTAATGAATAGGGGAGGAAGAATGAGAAGTAGGCATTATTTTAATTAGGAAAAAATGTTGAACACTCCTTCGCGACCGGGGCTCGGATCGTCGGTACGAGTAGACAAGGGTAATGGACGCTACAGCGTTGCTGGCTAACTGAGCAAGCTAATAAATTGCACTTGATTCAGAACATGCATTTTAATAATAAAATGAACGTGAACCGAGTTATACGAACGAAAGTGGATATGTGAATACTGCAGTGCAATTCAGTGACCTTTTCGAATATCCGACTTTATGTGAATGAGTTTAATGCGTGTTTCTAATCGTTTTATGTATGTAGTTAAGTAAACACATAAAAAACAAATTTTAATGAAATTTGGCGCTACTGTTACCTGTCCATTAGGCACCTAAATAAACATAACAACATAACAAAGTAAGAAATTTAGCTGCGTTAACGCCGCCCCACCCACTTTCCAACAAAAGGAAGCGACCGTGGGTAGCTACAAAAAACGCCGCATCATAGTTAAATCATTTACGAAATATTGACAACAATAAACGATTGCTTTTGGCGAGGACTTTAAAAAATGTCGGTTATTAATAATTCTTTTCTTTGTCACGGACCACGTGTCCCTACACCTGAACTTGCGAATGACAGTGTATAAAAAAAATTGCAAAAAATATCCGACGTTAGGCGAAAAAGAGCAGAGGCTAAAATTTAGATTAGGAACGGTGGATTTACGGGGATTTGGGGGGGTGAGGGGGGAGGGGGTGGGGGGGACTACCCCCAGTACCACTCCCACACTTTGAAAATCCATGGTTATGGAGATAACTATGGTTAAAATTTTACTCACTTTTCTCTCTCATGGTTACTCATGCTCTGTTCCGTAGCTATTAAAATGTAATTTTTAGCATATAAAATTTCACTTAACTTCACTTTAAAAGAGTTTAAACACTATTTTAATGTATTTACAAGTTATTTTAACAAACGATACAACTTATGGAATTATGTTTAATGATAACGCATGGTTACTCATGCTCCGTTCCGTAGCTATTAAAATGTAATTTTTAGCATATAAAATTTCACTTAACTTCACTTTAAAAGAGTTTAAACACTATTTTAATGTTTTTACTTTTTACATGTTATTTTAACAAACGATACAACTTATGTAATTATGTTTATATGTGATAGATGCTTTTAAATAAAATGGCGCGTAATTTAGCGTTCGCTCAAATTTCATTCGCATTAATAATAAGTCTGAAGTCTGTAGTTTAGGGTTGCCATTAAAATAATTTTTAATAAACAAATAAATGGATAATCGATAATCGATTACATTAATAATCCATTATCGATATTCGATAATCGATTACATTATTAATCGATTATATAAGTAATCTTATACTATTAAATGAGTTATGAAATGAGTTTGAGAGAGAGTTATTTATTTTTTGTTTCTGTCACAAAAACTGCCGATAAACGGTCTAATATTTAAATTAGATAGGTTAGGGTTATTTTTTTTTGTTTCTGTCACAAAAACTATGCCGATAAACGGTCTAATATTGAGATTAGATAGGTTAGGGTTATGTTTTCTTTCTGTCACAAAACCTATGCCAATAAACGGTCTAATATTGAAATTAGATAGGTTACGGTTATTTTTTTTTTTGTTTCTGTCACAAAAACTATGCCGATAAACGGTCTAATATTGAAATTAGATAGGTTAGGGCAATTTTTTATGTTTCTGTCACAAAAACTATGCCGATAAACGGTCTAATATTAAAATTAGATAGGTTAGGGTTATTTTTTTTTGTTTCTGTCACAAAAACTATGCCGATAAACGGTCTAATATTGAAATTAGATAGGTTAGGGTTATTTTTTTTTGTTTCTGTCACAAAAACTATGCCGATAAACGGTCTAATATTGAAATTAGATAGGTTAGGGTTATTTTTTTTTGTTTCTGTCACAAAAACTATGCCGATAAACGTTCTAATATTGAAATTAGATAGGTTAGGGTTATTTTTTTTTGTTTCTGTCACAAAAACTATGCCGATAAACGGTCTAATATTGAAATTAGATAGGTTAGGGTTATTTTTTTTTGTTTCTGTCACAAAAACTATGCCGATAAACGGTCTAATATTGAAATTAGATAGGTTAGGGTTATTTTTTTGTTTCTGTCACAAAACCTATGCCGATAAACGGTCTAATATTGAAATTAGATAGGTTAGGGTTATTTTTTTTGTTTCTGTCACAAAAACTATGCCGATAAACGGTCTAATATTGAAATTAGATAGGTTAGGGTTATTTTTTTTTTGTTTCTGTCACAAAAACTATGCCGATAAACGGTCTAATATTGAAATTAGATAGGTTAGGGTTATTTTTTGTTTCTGTCACAAAACCTATGCCGATAAACGGTCTAATATTGAAATTAGATAGGTTAGGGTTATTTTTTTTGGTTCTGTCACAAAAACTATGCCGATAAACGGTCTAATATTGAAATTAGATAGGTTAGGGTTATTTTTTTTTGTTTCTGTCACAAAAACTATGCCGATAAACGGTCTTATATTGAAATTAGATAGGTTAGGGTTATTTTTTTTTGTTTCTGTCACAAAAACTAGACCGATAAACGGTCTAATATTGAAATTAGATGGGTTAGGGTAATTTTTTTTGATTCTGTCACAAAAACTATGCCGATACGTTTATCGGTCATTAAACACTCTACGGGTCTTAATCTAAAGACTTACCTTTTTTAAATTTAATTAATAACTATGCCGATAAATGGTTTTATTTTAAAGTTAGATAGGTTAGGGTTATTTTTTTTAATTTAAATAAATAGATAATCGATAATCGATTAAATTGATAATCGAAGTTAATATAATAAATTAAGTCCTTGCTTTTTATTTATTCAATAACAATGTATCCAAAATAGTTTATTATTCGTCAAAGTTAAATTGTTTTTTTATTATTATTACTAATTGCACTTTTGTAGATAACTTTTTCTTATTAATTTGATTTAACAATATTTTTAATCGATATTAAAAAAAATCGATTAAAAATATTTTAAACTCGATTGTTTGTTGATAAGTATTATATTTTTAAGACTGGCAATGAAGCGTAATCAAATCACCAACGGAAATAAACTGGAAGTATATAGGTACTATAATTAATGAATTAAAATACTTATTAAATAAAAATTTATTCATTAGTTTATATTGGTACAACTGAAAATCACAAATAATTATATTTTAATTTTGGAAAATTTTGTTATATTTATTTTAAATGAAATAAGGCTGTATGGCGTTAGACATTTTGCATTTGTGCTTACATTGCTTTTGAACAAAACAATAAGTTCGCGCCATTTTGTAATTTTTGTATCAAAGCATCTAAATATCTCTCAGTCATTAAACATCAGTTATATCGATTGTTAAAATACCTTGTAAAAACATCACAATAATATGTAAAACTCCTAAAATGAAGTTAAGTGAAGTGTAAAAATGTTAAATATGAAAATTACATGCAAAATCTGCGGAACGGAACATGAGTAACGTAAGTTGTATTGTTTGTTAATCTTGCAGTTGAAATCGTTTTTACGTATTTCTATTCGAAAATATCGTGTAAAAATAACGTGTGAAATGTGAAAATAACTTGTGAAAACGTTAAAATAACGCGGGAAATGTGAAAATAACGAGGAAAATGTGAAAATTACGTGTGAAATGTGAAAATTTTAACGTGTGTAAGCTGCGGAATTCTTCTTCTTATCTCAAAATTTTAGTCATAGATATCTCCATAACCATGGATTTTCAAAGTGTGGCAGTGGTACTGGGGGTAGTCCCCCCCACCCCCACCCCCCCTCTCCCCCCAGATCCCCGTAGATCGACCGTTCTTAGTCTAAATGCTTACCAGAGCAGAAGCACAAACAGACAACAGTCAGTTTGAATGATTGCTTCCCTGGAAGAGCGGCAAGTCCATTTTTCACAAGTGCCATTCACCGCTTTCATGTTTCGTAGGTACTGTGTATTTTATATATTTTTTTATTTATCTCCCTCCGCCGCCCTCCGCCAAATTGATATTCGTCGAATGCGAAATTTCGGCGTCCAATTCCTCACTGTTTTATTCATTTAGTGATTTCGTGATGGTAAACTCACAGGTAGATGTGTTTAATTTCGAAATGAATGTTTATTGCCGCGTTTCCGTTTTGTTTTCGATGTTACTATGGACGTTCGATATTCGCGATGTTTACACCTCCCACATATTATGTACCTACTACGTAAAACTTTGCCTATTCGAATTTTTAAGTTGTGAAATCTGCTACACTTCCGGTAAAACTTACAATGTATTTAAACAACCTTAAATTAGACATTGAATTATAAAAAAGATAACAGCTAAGTAATTCATATTAATCAGTTTTTGATTTTTCGCAATGTAGCGTTTAAATTTATTATTTTATTTTCAAATATGTGTATGTAGACTACAAGAGATTGTCTATTGCGTCAGTTTTATTTAAAATTGAGGTTTGAAACTATAGTATGTACTAAAAAATTAATATAAGATGATAAGAATTCGTCTTTGAATTTCAATTACATACAGTTAAAGACTCGACTCATGTAAGTCTTATACATTATGTTGTGAAAAAAAAATAATGTTGTTTAATGACATCCAAAGAGCTTCTATTATCCACACAGAGCTTGTAGGTCATCACACCCCTGTGTATAATCGATTCAACCGCCGCAGAGATGATCCAGCCCGATCTAATGACGTAAAAAGTATGTCCCCGCTGTAATATTGGCCGAGGATCAAAGATTAAAACTATAATTATTCAGATGTGATATTTTAATAATTTGTACTTTTTTAAATTGTTTTTTCATGGGATGGTTTATGACGACGATGGCTATAGTTAGCAAATATTCCCTTACTTTCAGAGTAAAAGTATCTTTATAATGAAGGCATAAAAAACAGACACATCTACATATATTCGTTCCTAAAATCTTTTTCGTTTATCGTACTTAGATACACGTGTATGGATTATTTTCCTCGACACATATTTATGTTGCTTAGTAGGTTTGTATTTCTTATATTATCATTATCATATGAATTAAAATGAAATGATATGGTTACTTAAAATTTAAATGACACTGGCACGTAGTGAGACATAGACGTACCTAGTATTATTAAGACACGATTCTTTAAATTTTTTGAAGTCAATTTAGTACGTTAACACAGTAGAACACGTTTTTGATTGTTTCTAATGTTATTTACCTTTCGTTACCATTTATTAATAAAATTAGATATGCATTAAGTTAAGTGCAATACTTGTTAAGTTACATCCCTCTAGATGGTAACTAAAAGGTAAGATGGTGGTAGGCATTAAAGGAGAATTAGTATTGACGAAATAGTATATGTATCGTTGTCCATAGTCAAGGGTCGCGAAAGCACGTCGTCATTCGACGGCAATTTGAATGCGGCCGCTTAGCCGCCTGACGTCGCTATGACTGATGAGGGAAGGGTGAAGATCGTCTGATCACCGCCTGTCATCGTCCCTGTATATAATTTTGCATGCCCCTTCGGGACGAGGTCATGGTATTATTTTGTAATCAGGTGGATCTAATGTTCATGTTATATCTTATATACACAGTATTATGTATTATAGAATATATTTAAAACATCTATAAATTACTTAAACCGTTAGGAAAACTCAATATTGTGATCAGTTTTTAGATACGCAAAAGTTCAAATTCATGTTGATTTTAAATTGCGGGTAAATATGATTATGTATGACGTATTTATGTTTCATTTATTTAAGTCATTTTCAATTTTTCTTACTAGTGTAAATGAATAAAATTGGATCGTAGTGTAGTTTTAGGTAAGACCGTGATAGTTATTACAAATTTGCGGAAACACTACTATGTAATAATCTTAACAATTATCTACATTCGGATAACAATTTGAAAAATAATTAAGTATCGTTGTTTAAGACGATGTAAATATATCAAATTAAAAACTATTTCAATAGAACTGTTGAACAAAGACGGTCAATGATTGCGCTTATAAACATCGATGCGCCTTTTACATGCAACACGCGTGTATGCTAATGCACTTCCGACCCTCATTTCCAAAAAAAATGTTTAACTATCTCTGATTTTTAACAGACTTCAAAAAAGAAGGAGGTTCGACAATATTTTTTTTTTTATGTATGTTAACTCAGAACTTTTTACTGGGTGGATCGATTAGGATGATTTTTTTTTATCGAAAGGTGGGAAGGGTTCCGTTGGTCCTATTTTAATTTAATCGAGATGATTCTTCGAGCTATATCGATTAATGCTCATTTACTTGACTATTTATTTGTCGACCTACGCGTACGCGTATTTTGATGATTCTTATTTTAATCTTTCGATTGATGCTGATCTTGTTATCATATTTAAATTTGATCGACATCTGACGACTACTTTATAAATATTCTTTTCATAACACGTATTTATTTTACTATTTTTTCGTCTACTTACGTTGTATTACTTGTCGATGTAATTAAAGTCGGTTTTTTTTTCGTTTGCGAGCAAACACAATTATTTACGACAAGATCGCGCATGATAAAACGTAACCTTACAAAAACTTTAAAAAAAGATTAAACTAATATATTTGTATAAAGTTTAAACTTAAGTATAATTTTCGCAACCACAAAACAAGACCTGTAGTCCCGTCAATTGTAAAATTCTGAACAGTTTGGTGTCCAATAAATAAACGGCTTGCAGGTGGCGACGTGGCTTGCAAAGTGAGATAAATCTAACCACGTCCAAGGTGCAATCACGGCGGGGATTGGCCCAGAATATATACAGTGAATTTGCGAGTCACCGTTGAATCGGCAATGAGTCGTGGCGTCGACAATCGGGCAGCGGCCGTTTGTGGCGACGCCAATTCGTATTCATTCATGGACTATTGCCGGCGTCTGCTGCTTCGTAGCGGCTGTAATGTGTTCTATGGAATATGAATTTAATGTACACTGTGCATGTAGATTCAAAATTGAACTTTCTTTAGAATGATGTTCATCACGTTATTCGTTGAAGAAATTCGACTTATGTTGTAGTATTGATGAATTAAAGTAATGTTTTAATGTATTAATTTTATGTTTTTCTTGCTTTCAATCGAATATGTACTAAAAATAACTTGACGTTTATAAGTTTTTAAGTCACGTTTTGCGTTTTCGTATACTATTTTTTACGTTTGCCTTGATTGATTAAAGAGAAACTTCGGTGACGTGTCGCAATGAATATATACATTTACTCCAAGCGACAGTGACTTAGCGAATGTACCTTAATATTTAAAGTTAAAAATATATTATGTAGTAACATATAAAGTTTGGTAAGAATATCACCATTTTGAGCCCGTCGGTTAATTCAACATAAGAAAATTATACATAATAATTATAAACAATTTATATATTAATTGTAATTAATTCAGCCAATAATGAAAAGCCCGCTTTGCTTTCACACAATTTCCCGCCAAAGCCTTATTACCTAACTAAATATTATTCGAACGTGCGAAAATTCGGTGTGGAAATAAATTAAAAACGCAACAACAAGCTTGTAACGAGCCTGAACAAAGCCGCCCAATAAATCAAGGTAGGCAGGTGAGGCGGGCGAGTGCTGTTTGTGCATTAAGAAAGCCTCGCTTCCCGGCGGCCTTTCTAGGCCCTTTCTTCAACTTTTAAAAAGGAGTCGACGGCCGATATTTTCGCGTAGTCATCGACATCACATAAATATTGGAAATGGGGCGGCTCCTTTCTTGTCTCGGCCGAATAATTAATGCGGCATCGCTTCTAAGTCGTGGTCTATTTCGTTGCCAAATATGATAGCGTTGGTTCGTAGATTGCTCGGCGAAAGGGTTGTTTTTATTGCTTGTAAATTTATTATGAAGCTGAAATCAAAATAAAGCAAACTGAAATTAATATCTACATTATATAGTATTCAAACGTATAAAAGTTATACATATTGAAAAAAAGCATAGTAGGAAGTTCTGATGTATATGTTTCTGTTGCTAGAAGTCTCCTCATATAGAAACACTACATATAGTGTATCTGTAATTTCTTGTAGATCTCCACATCGTGCCTCGTAGATCTCTAAGAGTACTTTACTATTAATTTTTTCGATCACCTTTATTAACAAAGGCGAAAAGCATAGAAATACGAAGATAGCGATTGGCATTTCTGGTAGAGAAAATATCAATCAAGCCGACATGGACCAACGTGATGGATTAATCTCCAACTCTTTTCGTACACGACATTGAAAATTAAGTATTTACAGATTGTTTAAATGATTTATTCTTAATTACTATGATTTATTTACTTTTTAAACTGTTGTTATAACATTAAATCGGGTTACTCGCAATACATAAAATATTTTCATAAAAATTATGATCCATTCTTATAATTTACATAAAAAAATGTGAACTAAAGATGATATATAGTAGGTATGTCAATTAACGCCCGCTGCCAAATAACGCCCAGAACCCAGAAAACGTACTTTAATTCGAATGAGCAGCATCACAGCGCACGTACACATAGTTAACACCAATAGGAATGCGTCTAGCCCAAAAGTGAGTTTCTCGAGCCAATATCTTGCCAATATCAGGCCGCGCTTTGTGGGTATCGCTCATGGACGTTGCTGTTATAAAAACTGCTCCGACGAAATTGTAAGTTTTTAATTATTTCCTAATATTTCTTTTAATATATTTATGTTATGCGTCGTATTGGAAGTGACTGTTCTTAATGTGGCACTATTATTTTTTAGGTAAGGTACATAATTTAGTTAAAATGCACAAAAAAGGACAATAACGCCCACTCGGCTAATAACGCCTTTTCAAATAACCGTTGGGCGATATTACCCTTCATGGGCGTTATTGACCCAGTTCTATGTATTTAAGCGATTGATAAATTTTCATCTTTTGTTTAGGATTTGTAATGGAGCCACTGAGTTCTATGGGTAAAAAAAAATGAGGAGGAGAGTCGTGGACAGAAGTTTGGGACGAAAACCTGTTTTCACAGATAAATAAATTAATACCATCGAATATGATTTGGCTGAAGAATAAAACGATTTACAACCATCGGAGTACCTCTCACACCAAAATTCATTAGAAAACAGTCTTACCTTTTTTGTGAGAAATATTATGTACTTACTTATGTACCTTTCGTTGTTGTTACCATGAACAGGCGTTATTCACCTACCTCAGGGCGTAATTGCCCTATTCTGTTTAATAACGCCCAATGTATGGTAATATTTATGTTATTTTTTTAGACAGAAAAACATTTTAATTGTTATTTGATGCATAACAATTAAAAGGTGTTGATATATGACCAAAAAAGTTTTGTTAAAATGATTGTAAAGAGCAGTTTAACAGTAATTTTACTACGTTAGGAAATTTGATAATTTTTGTGTTAAATATTGATTTCTTCAATATTTTCCATTTCTAATAAAAATAATGTATGTGACTGATGTGTATCATTATACATTTATCCTCCAGGAATATGTTTTCTGCGTCTAGGATGACATTTAAGTTAACGGGCGTTATTAAACATGGTATTTCTAATAACGCCCAAAGACATAGTTTTTAAAAAGATGTCATAAGTACGGAAATTTTAAAGAATTGTATTTTCAATCAATATGTTTCGGTTCAAAAAAGAATGGTTTATTTGTTTATCGCACTATTTTATTAATTTTATTTGTATTAATAGAAAAAATAATAGTTTAAAGTTAAGCGGGCGTTATTTGCCTGTAGTACTATATATCATTTCCAACGAACAAAGGAAAATAATCACTCGACAAAAATGACAGCAAAGCGCAGAGCCGTCAAAAACAAAAAAGTCAGCGAAACATCTCAAAAGGCTCGTCAAAAATTGCTTATCTCACACACGCAATTTGCGTCGACAATTTTCGTCGCTTCCTCTCATTACCCTGCCGTGATATATTTGCGTGTTTATTACTGCAATTACTTAGAGTAAATCTCACGTCCTTCCTCCCCCTTACCTCCCCGGGAGGGTCGCGCCCTCCGCCATTTTACCCTCCTTCCGGCCGGCCCTGCCCTTAAGTCTTATGTACGTCGTAAGTTTCTTCGCGGACTTGGTAACCGGATTCAAATTGGGGCGAATTTAGTAGCAATTAATTACGGAGTTGTGGAAGTGTCGCCAGTATTGCTTGACCCGCGACTATTATTATTAAGAGGTTATTAAATTTTAGATTTAGTGGAATCAGCTCGCTAGCCTAATTGTCATTTCCGGTTATTTTTTTTATAATATAGTTTCTTGTGTATGTATCTAATTAATCTAGACCAGTTTAGGTTTTCTTGTTTATTTTTGTTTGCTGGTTTTAAGTAGTAACGGAAACAATTTGTAACTTCTTATAAGTAAGTACCTACGTTTAAAACAAAAATTTAAATTTTGAATTTATAAAGATACATCTTTTTAAATAAATTGTAGCTCGAGTGGCATTATATGTAATAATTTTCATTTTATTAAAACAAAATATTTTAAAATATTTTTATCAAATTTAATATAAAAGTGATATAACTATATATTTCTGAGTATGTATTGGCATATAAGGTAGACTACTAGACTCATATATATGAGATAACTACACTAGACGCATCACGTGGTTTTATCTAAGTTCAATTGACGTCGTAATTAGATACTTCACGTTTATGGTTACTGTTTCGCTCTTGGAAGTAATAGTAAGTTTTTGGGGTTCCGTAGTCAAATGGCAAAAAACGGAACCCTTATGGATTCGTCTTGTCTGTCTGTCCGTTCGTATGTCACAGCCACTTTTTTCCGAAACTATAAGAACTATACTGTTGAAACTTGGTAAGTAGATGTATTTTGTAAACCGCATTAAGATTTTCAAACAAATATAGAAAAAAAACAACAAATTTTGGGGGTTCCCCATACTTAGAACTGAAACTCAAAATGTTTTTTCATCAAACCCATACGTGGGGATGGGTGTAATGATAGGTCTGCAACAATTATATTGATGTTTCTCATATAATTTTTTATAAACTGAATAGTTTGCGCGAGAGACACTTCCAAAGTGGTAAAATGTGTGTCCCTCCTCCCCCAGTAACTTCTAAAATAAGAGAATGATAAAACTAAAAAAAATGTATGATGTAAATTAGGTACTATGCAAACTTCCACCGAAAATTGGTTTGAATGAGATCTAGTAAGAAGTGTTTTTTTAATACTTCATAAATCGTAAACCGCAATTTACCTTTCATTCAATCAACTCAAATATAAAAAAAATTGCGAAAAGCATTAATTTTTAGATACATCATGTAATAAAAATATTTTGAATAATTTTGTTTGTACGGAACCCTCGGTGCGCGAGTCCAACTCACACTTGGCCGGTTTTTTTTGCGTGTACTTTCCACAATAAACTTAGCTTACCTATAAAGAGACATCATACAGATAATAGTATATTCAAACAAATAAGCATTCTTCTTTCTTTATAGTATTATTGCAGTCAGTTGGGCAATATTCACAACGATATGAACAAAGAAAACTCAATTGGCTATTACTAAATTTGTATTAAATAGATACTGATGTCAACAATAAGGAGTATAAAATAATCGAGTAAAATATTACATGCTTAAATACATCTTAAACTTTGTATTAATAATACGTTTAAATATAAAGTGCTGTCGGCTAATTTTTAAGAACAATATAAACGAAAACACCAAAACAAACCGTAACAATCAAATGTTGACAACACATTCACGATTAAAACTGTAAAGTTATGTCGACATTATTCACAACAAAATTCATCGCAGCGAGTTAAACCCAGATATTAATCTTTCGGCGGCATCCGAGCGCTGGATTCGCCATTTTGCGCCTAAATATGATAAACTTTCCCCCGAATTTCTTACGGACCCCCTCTTTACCCTCTGGGGGGCGATCCCTCCCAAGCCAAGTCTTACGCCCTGCTTTTAAACTAAGCTCGTTAATTAATTACAGCCAAGTCGACTGCCGAGGGTACAACCTTACATAACGCTATGTGCCAGCTAAATATTGCACTGACTGTATAATGTTGAAAAAAAACCATACTTATATTAAAGCGTAAAATAAGAAACAAATTTTTCAAGTGAGTTTGTAAAACTAAATCTTCATATAATTATGTCTAACGAGACACTGTATACTAATGAGATATCACGTATTAATAAATATGTTTTGGTATTATGTTTAATATAATTATGAAAGGTTTAATTAAACAAACACATGTTCGTCAATCTGGTCCTAACTAAATAAGAATTTATTAAAAATTACTGTTTCTTACTTTACAACTAGTAAAAAGATATGCTTAAGTCGAATTTACTCTCTTTTCAAAAATATTTGTTGTTTTCGGTATTATAACTGCTATCGACGTAATTTTTTGTTTTTTTTTACCTAATAATCATACACAAAAATATTTTAGTACTGTATGTGAGGAGTCTTTATCACAGTAAAACCTAAAACTAGGAATGTTATTTATGTTTAATTATTAAGTATTTATTATAAATATAAATTAACAACAAAACATCAAAATAAAAACACAACTATAAGTCATTTTTATGATAGATATGATTATAATATAATTCATTGAATTTCATAGTAGCTGTTTAGTAAACCTCAAAATCAAAACGAAAACCAAATTAAATTGTCAAAAGCATATAGGTAACCGATTACTTGGCAGTATTCTTGTAGTAATATATTAAGTATTAAACATAGTAAAAACGATAAATCAGCAGGTTATTTTTCGTAACACATTAATTAAATAGGCTGCATTCATTTGGAATAAAAATCAGTAAAATTTTAGTGTTACTATTCTGCTCTACGATTGACTAGGCTATGTATGTATGAAATAATGCAATAAAATGTGTTACTAATAGAATTTTACATTTACGTAGTTCCATAAATCACTCTGTGTCCATAGAAGACAAACTCAAAATAGTGATCTAAGTAGATATACATGACATTTTAAACAAATATTTAGCAGTAAAGTTATTTCATTTTACGCACGTAAAGTAACAGAGGTAACAATGTATCATGTTGTTTAGTATCTAATAAGGTAGTACTCGTAAAAGTGATCTAACAGTTCGTCGAGGGATGAGGGAGTCGCGGATCCGTGTCTTACGAGTGTCGAGCTAGAGGCGCGCGACATGACGTAACATACGTCGCTGTAACGCCCTACAGCGATAGCGTTACACTTGTTAGCATCACGCGAGCCGCCTGACTGAGATTACGTTACTACATTGTTACCAAGTAAAGTTAATGTAAATTTGTTGTTAAAGTGTTACATCAGATTATTGTAATTTTATTGCTTGATTACTCAGATTAAACAATGCAATTTTTTTAATTTCTTAAAATAAAAACGTGGAGAAAACTTTGTTTCATTTGTTTAACTACAGTTTTTAAAAATTAATATTTTTACTTTTATAGAATATAATATTTTTATAATAATTCCTATGTCATACATTTAAGGAGTTTTACCTAGTTGATTAAATAAAATTTGTAGGTTTTTTAATTTCGTTTAAACTGCAACGTGAATTTTTTAAGACTTAATTTCCTTATATACATCCGGGCCCTCCACACAGCATCCCCCAAGACTACGTAGCCGCGCTACGAGCGCCTACGTCGTCGTAGTAACGCCAGCGGGTGTCTACGGGTAAAATATGAAATATCTAGAAATATTACAAGCTCGAAGCCTGGGGCGCGAAACCGCGCCTACGCCGTGTTATTTTATTTTGCGCTCTCTTGAACGCAAATCGCGTTAGTATTTTGTTTTTATAATACTTCACGAGTTGTTGGTTTTTGTTTTGCGAAGTTAATGCTGGGTGCATGGATTAGAAGTTCGGAGGGTGTGTATGAAGTACTCGAATGTGTTTCATATCAAAGGCAATAAACTATTTCGCTTTCTTTCTTGCGAAAAGATCAAAGTTGTGTGGATTCAATGTTAATAAAATACAACGCAACTCATAACAATTAATCAAACTTCACTTTTATCCTTTAATTAAAAAAAAAGGTATTCGTCAATCCATATTTCCCCGTGACAGTTAGAACGTCAATCTAATTACTTTCAGCTTCTGTAACAGTTCACTTTAGATTGTCATGCATTGTTTTAAAAACAATATCAAAGCGTCCAAATGCGTGTACATCATAGATTAAGACGTTCATGACGAAAAGTTTTACGTAATTTATTCATAAGTTTCTCACGTCACGTCTTTGCTTTTTCACTCCGCTAACTCGGAATTATAATTTGAATATTAATAATTATTAAAAGCGAGGGACTTAATGACACGTCACACAAGTTTTAATGAAACCTCTCGTCTGCGAAGTTCGGAGGAAATTAAGAGTTATTCGAAGAATGGATTTACCGTAAATGTCGATAGCTATAATATTTTATGTATGCATTGAATAAATAAATCTTGAATGTTTATTTAGGTATTGAGAAATTTGCGAATTTATTAGTACTGGCTTCGCACGGGTGCAATGCTCATACTAAATATAAAATATAAAATAAATATTTGCAATCTAAGCGCAAAAAATGTGTTAATTTACGACATCACATTAGAAAACTTTAAAACTATCAGTGTTCCTCTACTATATTATGCATGTGTTATACACATAAACCTTCCTCTGGAATCACTCTATTTACTAAAGAAAACCGCATCAAAATCCGTTGCGTAGTTTTAAAGATCTAAGCATATATACAGACAGACAGACAGACAGCGGGAAGAGACTTTGTTTTATAATATGTAGTGATAACGGAGCCAACTTTAAGTATTATACGTTTTACTACTATACTATTAGGTTTGTTTTAAAATAGGGCAACACATTGTCTATATTTAAACTAGCTTCTGCGCGCGACTTCGTCCGCGTGGAATAGGATCAATTATTATTCTGTCATACACGATTTGTGCGAAACTTTAATCGTTTAAGCAAGGAAAAAAAGGTGTGTGTGCGATTCACACACGATAGAAGTGAAATTTGTTTGGCAAACTAATTTAAAAAAAACTACCTAATTTAAAATTAGCGATGTGCAGCGCGGCGCGCCCTTCCCTGTCGTTCTATCCGTTGCATCCGGTTTCAAATCACAACGACTCTAAAGAAGTTTCACTTAAAAAAATAAAAACGATTTTTTAACATTCTTCATTGGTGCTACACTGCTATTGGTCTTAGCGTGATGATATAGCCTATAGCCTTCTTCGTCAAATGGGCTATCTAACACTGAAAGAATTTTTCGAATCGGCCCAGTAGATCCTGAGATTAGCGCGTTCAAACAAACATACAAACAAACAAACTCTTCAGCTTTATAATATTAAGTATAGATAAACGGTTGAGCAGTTTTATTATGTAACAATATGAGACGAACTCTGCGATGATATCTAATAATGGCAATAGTCTAACGACATTAAATTTAAATTATTAAGAACCTTACAAACGAATGCTGTATGACCACCAACCACCAAGTAAGAGTATTAAATCAAACTAACTGTCTACAAACTTGCGCAATACTTCATAAAAATATTTAAGGAAAAAATTTACAATAATTATAAGAAAATCTTTCGCCATCAACTCACATCACTTCCGTTGCGTGCCGAACGCACGGTCCGTGCCGGTCCGGACGGGGCCGGACGGCTCAGGAAACCTATTACGCCCAAATGAATTTCCCGCCGTTTCCGGCCCGAGGAAAATCCGCCGCACCCGCCCACACCCAAGGCATTGGGATTTTAGGGTTTAGATAAGGATATACATACTTAGATTAATAAAACTCATACAATGAATGGCGGTACAATATACTCATATATAAGACTAGCTTCTGCGCGCGACTTCGTCGGCGTGGACTCCGCGCCTATTGGTCTTAGCGTGATGATATATAGCCTATAGCCTTCCTCGATAAATGGGCTATCTAACACTGAAAGAATTTTTCAAATCGGACCAGTAGATCCTGAGATTAGCGCGTTCAAACAAACAAACAAACAAACAAACAATCAAACAAACTCTTCAGCTTTATTATATTAGTATAGATACGTACATAAAATAAACACAATTAATCAACGTACATTCTGTTTAATTTATTCAAACTTTTTTTGATTCGAACAATAATTTAATCTATATATTAATACGTGAAGCAAAAACTTTGTACCCCTTTTTACGAAAATTGGGCGGACAGAGGAGTATGAAACTTTGCACACTTATAGTTTATACAGAGAAGGAGTGCAGAATGCTAATATTTTTTTTAATTATGCATAAAAATACATTAAATCAATAAAAAAAAAAACATTACACACACTACCATGTATTTCACATGTATGTGACGCATATTATACTCTTTTGTTGATTGTCAGTCTGCAGTCAAATTGAAAAATTAAAAAAAGTTTATTTATGTTCATTATTTTTTGGTTTTCTTTAAAATAAATTTTTAATTATGGTCGAATTTCGAGATTTTATTTATATTATATTTCTACGATTCCACATTAAATATTTAAACACTATAACATTACTTATAATAAATTTAACTCTTTATAATTCAGTTCAAAATACACCAGTTAAATTAATAAACATTATACAGAAAAATAAATAACGCTAATTATATTGTTTTAAATCATTAAAACCTAAACTGGACTTAAAATCCATTTTTGGTGTTAACAACAATACATACTGTATTAGGTATATTAGGGTGGAGCGATGACGCAGGTATTTTTTTATTGTTTATTTTTTTAACTGCATAGCGATAAAATTTCTTTACAATAAGTAAAATAAATCTACAAAAATTTAATTACTTGTGCTGATGTTTTGAGGTGCCCCAACATAATTGAAAATGAGAAAGAATTAATCTTTTTTTTTTGTCATATTGTCATCAAACTATCAGACACGTTATGAAAATTAGTTTATATACAGTAAAAAAAATTTCTATTACCTCGACCTTACAGAAGACCACAGCTAAATAATACTGCTTTCAAGCAGTGTTGTGTTCCTGTTGGTGAGTAAGGTGACCAGAGCTCCTAGGGGGGAATCGGGGATAGGGTCGGCAACGCGCTTGCGATGCTACTGGTATTGCAGACGTCAGGCTACGGTATTTGCTTACCATCATGTGAGCCGTACGCTTGTTTGCCGACTTAGTTATATATAAAAAAAAGCTTCTGTCACCAACTTGACGCAGCATTCTACAGCTCGGGTAAGGCATTTCACCTAAGCTGTAGAGTTTGATGGTAATAATGTCACTTCAAGAATTATAATTATGTACATTCTTTATTACATTAAATAAACTTAAACTGTAAATGTGTAACATGTGTGAACAATTGTACAGTCCTAAAATACAGGTATATTATATTATTTTTTAATTGACATAAATTATATTTTATGATATGAATATGTAAAGTCATTTCCCTGCACTATGTGCGTCTGTCCACTAAGCGATGAATTTCTAGTACAAATGTATGAAAAATTAGCTTTCGCCAGAATGTACGGACATATTCATCAAACAACGAAATCATTCATTCAGCGAATTCACGTACGTTCATTTGCAAGGTGTAGGTATACAACAAATCACTGAAAATTTACAATGTACGAAAAAATGTAGACTTTCGTTAGTTTATCGTATAGTTAAAGTGTCAATCTGTGGATTTAAAATTCAAACCGACTCAGAATCAATCAACTGTCAACGTTATAATGATTTTTTCATTTCAACGAGGTATGTTTATAGGTATACTTTTGACTAGAGTAGACCATTCGTTCGAAAAGCATTTTGAGTAGTGCAGTTCTACTAATGACTACTTGAATATGATTTTTGATGGTAACGTATATCAAATATGAAAAGTATATAATCGCAAATTCACAAACGCTCATCTATATATACAAAAGAGATTTCCATCCATATATTGACTCATCACGATATCTCTGGAACCATAAGGCGTAGAGGCTTGAAATTTGGTAGGAATATTCCTTTCGGCGAGTAGAGGTCAGCTAAGAACGGATTTTACGAATTTCCACCCAAAAATAATTAAAAACAAAAATTGCATATATGGCAAAACAACGTTTGCGGGGTCAGCTAGTATATTTATAATAGTAAACTTTTTTCATTTATTACATAGGTACGTGATAGTAAGCGTACCTATATGGTAGATTAAAATTAGTACCTGGGTGACCGAGCCTAGCTCGGTATTAGCTTTTTTTTGTTTTTTTCTCGGTATTTTTATATTTTGTTTTTATTTAAATAAAAAAATCAGGAGTGAAATTAGAAAAAAAAGGAAAAAAAGAATAGATTGGAGACGGATTTGAATCATGGTCTTATCGGTTGAGCCCGAGCTACCGATTTCCCACCTGAGCTATTACAACGTTATTGTCAATTGTGAAATTTAGTTTCATATTCTAATGATATTTTTTCATTGCCTAAAAACAGGGACAAAACGACATTTTTTTTAAAATTAATCCTAGCTAGATCAATTTTTCGCCCCCGAAATCCCCTGCATACTAAATTTCACGAAAATCGTTGGAGCCGATTCCGAGATTCAGAATATATATATATATATACAAGAATTGCTCCTTTAATAGTATAAGATAACATCATGATCACGATTCAGCCTGTAACATCCCACTGCAACTGGTGAGCTTAGGTCTCTTTCTCCATGTAGGAAAAGTATAGGAGCTTAATTCACCACGCTGCTCGACTACGGGTTGGCGTATATATTCCGTACTATGAGTAATGATCGCTTTTAGGTATTTATGATAACAACCTGCTGTGTGGGTATGGCAGTAAAGAGTGTAGCCATCCCCTCTCTTTCCGCGGTGTCGTAAGAGGCGATTAGGGGATAACAAAGTTCCACTACCACCTTGGAACGTATAAAGCCGACCGATGGCGGGATAACTATCCAACTGCTGGCTTTGAAATACACAGGTCGAAGATGGGCAGCAGCGTCTTCGGTGCTACAAAGCCAGCTCTGCGGTCACCAACCCGCCTGCCCAGCGTGGTGACTATGGGCAAAACACACGAATTTCTGAAAGCCTATGTCCAGCAGTTGTATGCGATAGGCTGAAGTGTGTATGTGTGTGCAAATATTTACAATATAATAAAAATAATATAAAAATAATATTTTTATATTTCCTAGAATCTTGTATCTATATTTTTTGCTTAAATTAAATTATCAATTTATTCTATAGTTACAACATGATAATCAAGTGATTAAACAAAGTTGAATAGACAAACGCCATCTGTTTTCCTCGTTACAAAATGAAGCGCTTCATATTGACAAAATTACTTCCAAAGTAACAATGAGGAAAATATTTACACACGTACCATAGACGCACGGCAGCGTCATGACGTCACACCATTGTCGCCGCTCACAAATCAAACCGTTTCCCTTTCAACCGACGCATCAATCTTGCGATATGATTTATCGACCACACAAAATACGACCCTCTCATTAACTTGCCAGGTGAAAATGTCACTAAGAATCGAACGATAATTGACGCGATGAAAATTCAGGTAAATGCCTTTAATTGATTCATGGAGTGCTTTTTATAAGGATCCCTTTTTGATGTCGTTTTTATGGTTGTGTACATAATATGGCCATTGAATAAAGGATTTATGAATTTCAGGAATAATTATCTGCAATATAAGAGATCTGAATATTTTTTCTTTCATGTTTTGGTTAATATATTATCTATATGTATAATAAAATCATATACCTAGTATCTATCCAATTTTGTACATCATCAATGCGTAACCAAATGCATCAAATGTAATGTATGTATGTAGATATGTATTTAACACTAAACTAATGGTTACGTATGTATTGCTACGGTCGATAATCAATTTTCAATTTTTTTTTGTTGATTTTCTTCTTTCTTATCATAACTTAGTACTATAGTACATCACACTATCACTGGTGCGAATTAAGCAGTGCCCATTACCGTCAACAGTATAAAATTGCGTGGTTGGTTGATGATAAAGTAAATTGATAACCATAGCTCTCTATATGTAAGTTTATACATATATTGGTTTCAAGACTGATATTATAATAAAAAGTCATATAAAAAAGCCTTACAGAGTGATAATAATTACGTGTATGAAGTTGCGTAACGAGAACGTTGTTGTATAAGTATGGTTTAAAATAAACGATTTTCCCTTTACAAAATTCATACAAATTAAATTGGTAAAAAGTTACGATCGCTTAGAAATCACACGGAAAATCAATATTATGGAATATAAAGCCGCTTATTGGCAATCTTCAATTTTAATACAATGGTAAATACTTCAATGAGTAACGTTAATAGGAAAACTTCGAGTGGAGGCGCTAAGCGATTTCCATAAGCCCGTTCAGCGATCGACAGGTGACAGAAAAATAAATAGCTCTAATAATTCCGTTCGGATCGACAGTTTGTAATTTGTTCTGTATCGAGTGAAAATATCAAATGAGTGGATACGTCGGCGCGATTGGATCGAACCTTTTCATGCGGGCAAATTGGTTTTCTTTTTTGGCCGTCGCAGCCTCGGCTGACGAGGTGGCGACTATTTTTTCCCGGTTGTATTTCTCTCCGCGTACTCGTAGCTCTCTCGTTTTATGGGTCATGCGACTATGCGCGACTATTTTTAATGGACGCGTAGGTACGCTGTTTTCATTTTTCTCCCGGTGATAAATTGACTCCTCGCTCACGATGGATGATCATCTTTTTGAAGCTGCAGTGGTTTTGTGAGCGCTTTAATTTCTTTCTATACACGGTTCGTAATTAGTTTTCCGTTTCACTGCCGTTTTGTTTCGTTTTTTAATATTTTGTACTATATTTGTAATTTTTATACGTTATCGACTACATTTATTTACAAAACTTATGTCTATATTTCATAATACTTATAAAGTAAAAAAAATATGGATTTACGTATCTTTTTCGTTTGTAGTTTGATGAAAGTGATAAAATTTTGTCATATACACATATTTTGAGTCAGTTGTAAAAACATTTTCTTTTCTTATGTTGTGAAATTATTCATCTTCCGATAAAAATTTACATAATGTCAACTAAATGTTAATAAATTAGAACTTTTAAAATAGTTGGTTTTAGCTACCCATAGAATTTTCACATATATCCAATTTAACCTTATTTATATGCAGGTCATAGTTGCAATCCGTATGCGCCGGCGCTTCCGATTTATTAGTTTAGCGCGAAGTGATTGGGACTTACATAGGTACTCCTCCAGCACGTGACCTGACTAGTGAGAGACACCGTTACGGAAAGCTTTCGTTTAGTTACCTTTCGGTGGAATATTGAGTCCTATTATGTTAACTTATGTAATATCGTTCGCCCGATTGATTGGGCTAAGTATGTTAAATGTATTCTTGACAATATTAATTTTATATTTTCCATTATTTAATAGCCGATTTAGTACTAATAGACTAATTTTAATATGAAGTATTTGACAAAAATCTTTTAATCTAATATTTTACTCTTTTGTTGCTAAGCGATCTATCTTATACTAATATGTAAAGCTGAAGAGTTTGTTTGTTTGTTTGTTTGTTTGTTTGAACGCGGTAATCTCTGGAACTACTGGGCCGATTTGAAAAATTCTTTCAGTGTAAGATAGCCCATTTATCGAGGAAGGCTATAGGCTATGTATCATCACGCTAAGACTAATAGGAGCGGAGTCCACGCCGACGAAGTCGCGCGCAGAAGCTAGTCGAAAGATAAATCTAAACCGTAAACATATTTTACTTTTCATTACGCCTTTATTCCGAAGAGTATAAAAACAGTGTTAATCCACATATCACGATGGCAGAAACGATCGTAGACATTCACTATCTCGAACATCGTGTCCTGCAAATTGATAAGATCAAGTAGTCGAAAGGAAGGGTCGCTACGTTCCCGCTGCTTTATGCCGTCATTAGCGTCGTCGCATCCGCCACGAGATTTGTACTTCGTTTGTACCGCTGTCTTAAGCCAGCCTATAGCTTTCAAACTTGGCGGTGTTATGGCAAATTTATGTCAGGTATTAATAATTTACGTTAGTTGTCGCACTGCAAGTTTGTTCTCAGTTCCGCCTCCGAGTTCGAGAGTTTGGAACGTGGCGCTGACGGCTCTTTCACTTGGATTAAATATTTATTTGAGTTTCAAGAGTAACTTGATCGTAACTTGTCAATGTTATATCACGTGACTCAAGAATGGTTTTTACTTGATATGTAACATTTAATGATGTGTAGGTCGAAAATACTATAAAACTTAAGTGTTAGGTACTACGTGTTTATACATATATGGTTTATTGTTATTTAGATGTTTATATTTTTAATACACATACATATATAATACTCATAATTTTTATTTAATTTCATCCTTAACGTTATCACTCTGCTCAACTACATGAGTATTTTAAAAAGATGATTGTTGAATCAATGTTTGCATTCGCATTCAGCCTGTAACATCC
The DNA here is from genome assembly GCA_905220545.2 of Melitaea athalia. Lineage (NCBI taxonomy): Eukaryota > Metazoa > Arthropoda > Insecta > Lepidoptera > Nymphalidae > Melitaea > Melitaea athalia. The sequence continues at coordinate 6,542,422 of HG992179.1, forward strand.
TACTATTGGGCTCCATGTAGCGCTGCTTCACTGCGGGTTGGCGGATATGTTTCCTACTATGAATAACGATCGCTTTCAGGTATTTATGATAACTGCTAAACGCATAAGGATGAAATTTGGCAGGAAAGCAGTTTATAGTTAGCAGACGGAACGGAATTTTCGACAGGGCCGGATTAGAGGAGTCTAAGGGCTCTCACAAGTTTATATGAAAGTCCTTAATTTTTTATGTTTCAAGCTAGAAATTTGGCAGAGAGTTAGTGAAGAGTTAGTAGACGTCCTTTAAGGATAGATTTTGCGACTAGGGCCGCATTAAGGACGTCTTAGGGCTTTCACAAGTTTTTACAGAAGGCCCTCATTTTTGAAGTGAAACTTCTTTAGGCGCATGAGGCGTAAAATTTGAGCGACCGGTAACGCGGCAGCGTCAGGGACGGTCAGTAGTGGGATGGGTGACCGCCTGGGAACACCACGTGATGTTGGATTTTTGTTTTTTTTTGTTTCATTTATATTTTTGTATTTTAAATTCATTTTTTTAAATAGTTTTTTTTAATTAGTTTGACAAAGAAGATTTACTTCTGACATGTGTACTTTGTACGCACTCAATTTCTTTAAATTAGTTTGCCAAAGAAGTTTCACTTCTGACATGTGTACTTACTTGTATGCACGCAATTTTTGATTTATTTATAAACCGATTTACATGAAACAAACACTAAATGTTAAGTGAAGCTTATAACAATATATTAGGTACTGAAAACCACACCTAAATCGGATAACCCGTTTCTGAGATTAGCAAGCACAAACGCACAGACAAACAGACAAAAATTCTAAAAATCAATGTTTTGGATGCTATTTGCGTTGATAAAGATCCTAATAATATTTTTTCTCATATATCTGCCATGTACAGACAGCGATCCGTTACATTTTTATTATATGTAGGTACTAACTTACCCGGTGAACTTCGTACCGCCTAACAGTCGATTCTTTAACTTTTTTGTAATACTTATCCTTCCCGGAACCCCTCCACTAACACTTAAATTTAATGGTATGTTATTAAAGTTCAAATTGACTTTTTAAGTATTATTACGAATCTTTTGTATGGAAATATAGAAAAGTGTTGTTTTTAGACTTTTTCAGGCATTTTAAAAAAAATTCTCTCCATAAGAACCATCCCCGTACTTCAAGGAATATTATAAAATAATAATTAGCGAAATCTGTTCAGCTGCTCTCGAGATTTGCACTTAGCAACACATTCAGCGATTCATTTTTATTTATATAGATAGATAGATAGATATAGATTGATGATAATATATGTATACAACAATTTGAAACAAAACACGAGAAGAATAAAAAGTATTAATGTAACAAATAAATAGCTAGCAAGCCCAACTGAAAGGTTACATCCCCATCTTCGTCTCACGTAACATTAGGACAAGGGATGAGCCTCGCTCGAGCGGAGCGGGGTTATTAGCTAAATAAATTTGCTCACCCAATATGCTCGGTAACTCGATTTAATGGCGATAGAATTGATTCATTCAATTATGAGGAATTTTTAGTGCCCCAGTGAGCGGGATAACTTTGTTTTAGGGGCGCCCTATGAGGGATAGTTTTCTCACGAGTTTTAATATTTATTCATTCCATTTTTCTGTTTGATTTTCTTTAAAATACTTTCGTAACATAGATGTTACAAAAATATTTGAGTTAGTACAACATATATATGATAAACAAATATATGTAATGATATTGTGGTACCTAAGGAAAGTTTTAATTTTATTACTAAAATTTTTGATTTTACTTTATTTCATTAGATGAAAGTATAAATGCTACTAGTATAATATTGGAATTGATAACCATAGTTGTTAATAAAAAAAAAAGTACAAAGAAAATGCTTAGCAGAAGTTTTGATTAACTTTTGATACGATTTTATTATCAATAATAACCGATTTGATTTTTATGTCCGCTTGTTAAACATTATACCTCGCGTCATGTACAAAGACCGCTGAAAGAAATTGTTTTCGCATATGTTATCTCGTACACTAAAGTACTAGGCCTATTGTTTTATTTTTGAATTAACCTTTCGCTCGCGGCTTCGTATAATGGTTATTGGTAGGTACTAGGTGCATTAAAAATATAGATAGACCTCATACCACCATATAGACCGATAAATCGCCTTTGCGCAGCTTGAAGGCCAGCGTTCTTTTTACGTGACGCGAACTATAGGTATGTACCTAAGCGTTAAGATGGGTTTTAAAAAAATATGTGGTAAAGTAATTTTTGTTAGCACACTCATGTAAGTACATAAATTTTAATCTCTGACATTAATAAAATTATAAAAATTGCATATTTGGTTTTGAAATACTAAATTAAAGTATTACATTCATGTAGATAATTATAATAATAAAATTATTATTAATAACTTAACCTTCTCGTGATTTTACCGCGGTATAGGCTGGAACGTCCTAAATTTGACATGAATTTATGTGTAAACGTCACCGTCCAGGGCCATTAGTGCCTAATGCTTCCATTAGGGTGGGGGGTGGGGGACATCTGCCGCTTGTTTTAGCTAATTTATGGCCTGCCAACAAACAGCCACCCGAAGGTGAGCAGTATATAGGATGCGTGCGTTTACTTTACGAACAACGTTTGTTTATGTATGTGTGGATGTGTGTGTGTGTGTGTTGTAAGTTTATTGTCGCTTCTTGAAATATATGTAGGAATCAGAAGTGAGGAGTAGGACGGATGGCCTGGTTAATTCACAATGTAATTTAAAACAAGATAATTACACTACTTAGTATTCAATGGACTCACCGAGCGGGTACCGTCTATCGCGTGGCAGAGAGACAACTCGACGCAGTGCCCGGGACTGCGCATTGGCACTCACCACCACCGGTCGAGTTGCCCAATCAGTAACAATTAATTCGTGTACACAAACTAACTATTAGAAGAGTCGAGGTTAAGCTACTAGCAGGATACACAAGTGCACCGCGCCACGCCAGAGCCAAGACTGCCTTAGCTGCGGTTGCATTAGTCTTTTATGCACGAAGGGAATGACTCGAATAATAGAATGAGTGAGGGTAGATGAATAATAATAACAACAAAGGTACCGACATTAATGACTATCTGCATTGACTCTCCGACACGGCCATCTTGACAAGTCACACGTCCCCGTGTGATGCCGTAAAAAGCAAAAGGTACTGCACTATCAAAGTCTTAACTCGGCCTATCCTGATTCACACCTAATCAAGGCTAAAGGGATAGTTTATCGAATAACACGTTTGATTTTAACAACAACACTAACACTTGCTTCATCTTATTTCAGATCGTTAATCTCATGGTAATACACACCTCTTTTGTCGACACACCATACAACCATACGCGAAACTACCATTAATCAAAATTGACAAATCCTTTCGGTATTAACATTACTCCATCATTGCTTTCCACATATTAGTCGCCACTGTCACCTAAATCGAGCGACAGCAGCTCATGCCACCTCCATCGAGTGACGATAACCACATGTATTGCCTCCATCGAGCAATACAACCAAGACATGTTTTAGCAATAGATACTTAAAAATTTTTTTTTTATCTCAATAAAATTGGTTGTATAGTGGTCTACCTTGCTTCATCAGTTAACTTATCTCAAATAAACTACCAATCTATCCTATTCGCTCACAGACGAAAGGTTCCTCTAACCGTAATTTAAAAAATAAAGTTTTATTATTGACACAGTAAGATCAAATACAACGCTCACGGGCCGGCTGCCTCAGCAGCTAGTGACAAATACTATTGCCACCCATATCGTCATCACCTCATGTGATACGACCAACACATATCGTCATCAACTCATATGATACGACCAACACATATCGTCATCACCTCATGTGATACGACCAAATTAGCATCAACAAACAACATTAAACAAATCTAATTCAGCAGGTACATCAGTAAGAGGAATCTTTCGTAAACGATCGTGAACATACCTATAGGTTCTATTACCAGGCAACTGTTTTAACAGACAACTTTAAACGGTCGCTTGTATTTAGGATCTAAACTTAGTTTGTTTCAAGAACTTTATTAAAACAAAATTTAATTTAAAGCAAGTATTACTATCCAGAGTCATGTACCAACGTCAATCAAACTTTCAATAACCAAACTCATTTTCCACGACACTAACAACTATGTAAGCCACCCTTCCAACCAGCAATTACAATTGCTCCACAATCCACGTGTATCCCTCTTGGATCACGTCACAGTGTATCCCTCCTGGATCACACATTCATCAGTGTATCATCCTCTTGATGACTACACACTACAGTCTTTAGAGTGCTTACATCAGTTTTCTGTCACATCACTAAGATGTTTACCATTATGATCGTCATCTACATTAAACTCAATTGGTACATGACCTTCTGGCATATTCCTTCTACTGTCGCTGCGACTATCGCGACGGCTCGCACTATGATTACGCTCACGATCTGACATTGTGACTGAATCGAAACAAAAACTGAATCTCAAAATCTGTCACTACAAAACTACCTACGTATCACGTCACAAAATAAAACTAAATTCAACAAATAACCGGTAAATCGAATTACGCAATGGAACACTGAACAAACATCACTTGTACACCGATAAGAATACAACAAAACAACCGACCTATCAGAAACCCAGCATTAACTATTCGGAAGCTGGTGTCTCTAACTTTACGCTCCCTCGGCACTTCAATAAACAACATAGAAAGAATCACAAAAATATCCGTTACAGAGGGTAATCGGAAATACTCAAGCTGAGGCGATATTAAAACGTTATCACAAACAAGTGGGTAACCACAAAAACTTAACAAACTACCTATGTACTGCAACTACGCTCGCTTCATTGAATATTTTAACTTTGAATTTAGTCTGTTTCTCAGTCATACCAAGTAAACGTTTATGAAGAGACAGGTTACTACTACTATTAAATCGCTTTAAATGATGACGACTCGACTTGCGCTTCGATCGCACGATAATTCAACGGGACTACGCGAACGCGATTCTCATGGCATCATGAAATAAACTACTCACTAGTAACACTCTTAGTGGGCACGAGAACAGTATCCCACTTCTGATGTAGGAATCAGAAGTGAGGAGTAGGACGGATGGCCTGGTTAATTCACAATGTAATTTAAAACAAGATAATTACACTACTTAGTATTCAATGGACTCACCGAGCGGGTACCGTCTATCGCGTGGCAGAGAGACAACTCGACGCAGTGCCCGGGACTTGTGACCCGAGTGTTGGTTTACGGCGGCGCCGCCTTACAATGCGCATTGGCACTCACCACCACCGGTCGAGTTGCCCAATCAGTAACAATTAATTCGTGTACACAAACTAACTATTAGAAGAGTCGAGGTTAAGCTACTAGCAGGATACACAAGTGCACCGCGCCACGCCAGAGCCAAGACTGCCTTAGCTGCGGTTGCATTAGTCTTTTATGCACGAAGGGAATGACTCGAATAATAGAATGAGTGAGGGTAGATGAATAATAATAACAACAAAGGTACCGACATTAATGACTATCTGCATTGACTCTCCGACATATATGTGTTTAAAGTTAGTGTAAATGTTTGTAGTATGGAATGTGATTAAAATGTAGAAATACTATGTGTATATGTTACGTCTGTTCTTAAAATGACTTGTATTTAAATTGATATATAAGAAATTAAATACTAAAATAATGTTTACTTAAAACTCTTAAAAGTAAACATAATTGTCTGTATTTTTTTATTTAATAATGTATATAGATTAAAAACATTGTTTATTTACATTGTGTAACAATGATTTTAGAAATGAGAGTAATTTCTGAACATGTTTTTTGAAAACAAAAACAAATTACTTTTCACTTAAATTAATTTACCAAATGTAAACACATTTCTAAACGAAAGAAAAATAAAAATAACAGAGGCAGGTTTCTCTTAAGGTAAGGTCCGCTTTACCAGGTCCGTACTTAGACGTTTTATTTTTCAATTACAATTGTTAACGGCATAATCAGGTATCGCACAATCGCTGCGGGTCGGCTAATCCAGATTTATTTGAGCTGGGCCGGATTAAGGTGGCGTGAATTACACGTTTATAGGCCATAAAGAGTTATCCGGTGGCGTGCTCTCGCTTGGATATAGTTATGATTTGGATTTGCAACGTCTGAACTATACGGAAGGTTTTATAATATGCAATTATTTATAATAATAATAAGAAGAATATATTTATTTAATTATTTTAAATTAACTTTTAATTTATTGTGAGGTTTTAAAATAAAACTACTATGTGCAGTATTTTTCAGATTGTTGTTGCTAGTTAGAAAATCTTATTTGAAAAGTAATAATATCAAAGAGGTTCTGATTTATGTAATCAAAAAATATTGTATATTATAAGTATAGATATATCTTATCTTATTTATTCGTTAAATAAAAATTTTATATAGCTTTTTAATTAGCGATCGTCGTAATTTTTTTTTTCCAATAAGAAAATGATAGTATCAAAGTGTATCACTCTGTATAGTTTGGCGACGGTAGTTAGGAGTGGCGCGCACGCATCTTGTTACGTGAAAGTTACGACTACCCACGCGAGCGCCGCGACCGACCCTTTCGAATGAATGGTCCATTCAATTATTCCGTAATGTCTCTTGATTCCTATGCTCTACCACAGTGATATAACAAGTATTTAGACCAAAATTTGATTCAAACATGAAATTAAGTTCGCTTAAATTAGTGTAATATTTATAAAGTAAATAAATATTTACGTTATTTTCATCCTTTTCATATTATCTACTTATACAGCCATCCAATCTTAGATGAGCCTAAAAAATTGTTATTTTGATGGAGATTAAATTACAATATATTGCAAAAGTATTTGTCGTTAAAATTGTTTTGATCAACAGTCAAGTGAGGTATTATAGTCGACATACGTCGACGAAAACAATGTAGCGCGTGTAGTGGCAGCGACAGACACGTTTATACGGTCGTAAACATCCCTGAAAGCCCTGGGGTCATCCGAATTTATATGATGACCGTTATTGGTAGTACTACTTTCGTTTCGTCAATATCACTTTTTTTTAAATATTTAATAGTAGTTCTTTTTAATCAAATAATACTGTCAACATATTTAACAAGTAATTATGATTTAATTGTGTCAAGTATTATAGTGGATTTGCAATAATTAGTAAAAATATAAGTTAAAATAATTGTCAAATAATAAAAGAAAGAAAAATATTTAAAGTAAATCCTATTTTCATATCTGCTCGGGATATCCGTGGGTGGGGTAGCACGAATCTCGAAGCAATGAGGAAAAATAAAAAAGTAAAAATGACAAGACGTTATTTGCATCCCGCTAATGGCTGCCACCGTCGTAATGCGGGGGTAGATGAACAAATATTGCTTTATCCAGTCACAATTTATTCTTACCCAGTTTTGTTCGCCATTCTCGAGCCAGAAGTCGGAAGGGAAGTCGACAGCGTGGTATTTTGGACATTTAAATAATTCGCGAATCATTTACTTTAATCGAGTGGTTTTATTTTTGTTTTTCTTCGTTTTTAGGCATTTTCACAAACAATTCTGTTTTGGCGGAACATTTTTTTTTATTTGTTAATATAAATAAGTAAAACAAGAAATGTACACACGTATGTCAAACAGCTCTTATCTAAATAGGACGTTCGCGAAACCTGTTCCACATCGGCCCTGTTTATGTCTTTTTCGAAGCATACATTCGCATACGAACGGCTCTGACCCTCATCTCCGGCGTAAAATAGCTCGTAAAGTTCCGACGAGTATACACACATCGTAACTTTTCATAATGCGAAAGGAATTCATTACGCTTTTTCCGAATTATACGAAAAATGCAAATTAAAATAACTCTCAAATCCCAACTCAACCGTGTCGAAGCTTAATCCACGAAGTGACAACGGCATTCTGACGAGGCGCCGGAGCTGGGAATTATTAAAACGAACGCCAACTTTTTCACTAAGCCCCGTCGCAAAGCCGTTTCAATTGCGCTGCGCTGAAGATAATTCCAACTGACGTCATCTTTTTTTCAAATTCTCGACTCGGCTGCATTTCTCTGTGCAGCAATTATAACATTTCCACCAACTAGGAAAACAGAAACACGTGAGAGAGCGCGTCGAATCGTACCGTTCGTAATTTAAATTTAGATGGAAATTTAATGATGCATTCACAAAGGGCGCTCGTAAAGTCGGTTGCGAGATATTTTTTACGAGGATCTCGCGAACTATTGCGCGCTTAACGACTCCGAAGCAAGATCGCCCTCTGCTTTAATGAGCGCCCGATAAACGTGTTAACTGCCGCGACCTTATTTTTATGCTGATGTAAAATTGCTGAAAAACGGATTCATTACGGTGAAAGAAACATTATGTAGCGAGATTTCGCAACGAGTGGTGCGAGGGAAATTTGTGTCTTTTGAGGTGGCTGTCGTCGCTTAGTCGTACTCGTTCACGAGCGGAGGGAATGAGAAGGCGAGGTAAGGTAGACCGGGCTATGTTTAATATATGAGGGCAGGCGACGCAGCGCGGGTAAACACGGCCCAACCTTCGCTCCTGTTGGCCACTGTTTGCTCACCGTTCTAGTCTCGAGAGAAAATATGTTTGCTCTGCATACCTAACTGCAGCCCGGAGCAGAATACCTGTTTACTTTCGAATGTTTTTTCAGAGATTCAACAAATATGCATACCTGCTATGCGTATATTATGTACCTACTATAAAATACTATAATATATGACCCCTCCTAGGTTAAAATTTAAAACGTTAAGTTTTATAAACATGATTTTAGGTTCATATGAATACAGAAATCGAAAAAAAGAAAAGAAATTATTTTCCAAGCTAATGTTAATTTACTTTTCAATTCCACTGACCAGAAATTACATACTTTGTATACTTTACAAACTTTTAAGTCAAATATAATAACAGACAACAATTAAATAATGCATTCGCATATGTATTATATGTACCTACTTAGCTTTAAGAAGAAATATAACAGAATTCAACAAATCTCAAGTTTTATCACCAACGGTTATCATATTATGTTACTTTGAAACAGTCTATTATCATCATCATCATCATCATTTCAGCCTGTCGCTGTCCACTGCTGGACATAGGCCTCCACAAGTTCGCACCAAAAACGGCGTGAACTTATGTGTTTTGCCCATAGTCACCACGCTGGGCAGGCGGGTTGGTGACCGCAGGGCTGGCTTAGTCGCACCGAAGACGCTGCTGCCCATCTTTGGTCTGTGTAGTTCAAAGCCAGCAGTTGGACGGTTATCCCGCAATCGGTCGGCTTTTTAAGTTTCATGGTGTAGTGAAACTTTGTTATCCCTTAGTCGGCTCTTACGACACCCACAGGAAGAGAGGGGGAGGGGGGGCTAAATTCTAGAGTGCCGTAGCCACACAACACAAACAGTCTATGACTTACCGTTATGTGTCTACGACACATTCGGTTTCCGCGTTTTGTTATAGGAGACAAAGGTTTTCGTGTTGTTTGTAAAAAACTCTGTCAGGAAGAATCGAACTTGAATAGTACTATGTTTTAAAGTTAAATCCTAATAATATGAAATGAGTGATGTAAAAGTCTCCAACTAACAATGATGTAAGATAGTAAACTCCTAACTTTAGTTAGCAAATCTTTTACAAAAGAAATCTACCAATGTACCAATCTGCAGGCTTTCGCGGGGACCATTATAATCGGCAAGACGATGTTATTTTGTTCCTAGCCTTATCCGGTAAATTAAAAGCATCATATTTGTGCTTTTGACCTAAATGTAACGAATCTGCTTCATTATTTATTAAACAAAAACATCAACTGCTACGTACAATACAATAAAAGTATTGTAAAATTACAATATTTCAACAGGCAAATATAATAAGCATTTTATATTGAGCTCACTTTGAACTTAAAACGATATTTTCAATTTAGCATCCGATAAGAGGACTCATCACGGAGCATGAGAGTCGTTAAAATTTCGCGATCGATATTAGAAATCATAACCGATGTTTGTTGAAGTGCTGAGCTCCAGGCCATAATCCTCTCGGCCGCGTACAACTCCACTTAACAAACGTATAAATAATATTCAAGGCGAGGGAACATATTCGAGGGTACGCTTTCGAGGGTAGTTTGACGGCGTAACGAATCGAAAAACCAAATCATCGAGTAGCACCCCTACTGTACACTGTACACCGCTACATGATAGTTTACAAGCGACGCCGTGGAGTCGTTGTTACTCGTATTCTTTTTAACTTCGTGTATCGTTAAGTTATTTTATTGATTACAAAATGATTTTGAAAGTTTTTAAAAGATATAAAATCAATTTTTTTTCGTAAATATCTTTAAGCAAATAATTGATTCAATGAAGCCTAACATTATAAAATACCAACTTTTTACAATCATGACATTTTATTTGAAAAATTTAACTCGTTAACTCGTTTTTAACCCTCACAGTTGAATTAATTAAAACATTTAATGACATTTATTTTTCGACTCTACGCAGTTCTATGGAGTGAAATCTTTAGGGTTGCCCCTTAGCGGTCTGTCGAGAGTGCTCGTAGTAGTTTTTTATATATTTTAATTTTAATTTCATATCGGGCGCTAATGGCGGGGCCTCAGCCCTGCGTGCCGAATCGCGCCGAGAAAATGTATTCATGGTATAATAAAACTTAATGTAGCGAGTGAACTAATATTGTCTCACTCAATATTTAATTTTTAAAATATAAATTTAATCAATTCTTTCGATTCATAAACTTTGGTCAGTGTTTGTTGACGACAGAGATGATTAATAGATTGTTTGAATAATTTCGAAATCGAAGGAAGTCAATTACCTACATGAGATAACTTTATATTTGTACAAAAAGTTTGTTTTACTGTTGGTTCTGAACGCACTTTAATATAATATCTCTAATATAGTACTCATATATTTCATCTGATACTTATCACAGTGAGTGTTAACAGCTAAGAAAAAATTAAATTTGAATATACATAATTTTAGTAATGTTTTACTTTTCAGCATATCACGTGATGTTTTCATAATGCAATAGTTTAGTTTTGTACAAATATTTCATAAGGATTTATACAATACATAATTTAAATTTAAGGTCACAATTATGAAATATAAATGAAGCTTTTTTATTGAAATCATGTAATTTAATTTTTATTATTATTTTATTTCATAAAAAAAGAGTTTAATTAATAGGCCGTTATTATTACAAGTGTTTTAACATAATTCTGTTTTTAAGGGAAACCGTTTCCTTTAAAAATTGACATAAACTTTGTAGGTACTGCCGTGATAGTGATTAAATGAAGTTACAACAGAAGCAATGTTTAAATCCACTTCAAAAAGTGATATTGTACTCCCTAGTTAGTTGATTAGGTCGATGGGACATTATAAGGCAAAAAAACAAGTAATGACATTTAGAAAAATTGTTTAAGATGAAATGAAGTTGAAATATTTAACATTACGTAACCCCTTGCTTTACAGCTCGTGTATCTAAATAATGTGTACCTGATAACGTTTCAAATAACCTATAAGCTGTCACCCCTCACGCACTGTGTAAACAGTTCTGGAGTCAAATCAACGCCAAGTTAATCCGTTTAGGTGCGCGAACCCACTTGATTAAGTTTAATTTATTTTAAAAATCAGCGCGGGCCGTGCGCCGCCTCCGGCCGCCGTAGGTCCCTTCGAAATACATTATTCAGTGTTTTAGAATAATTTTCAAATTCGATTACATAGGGCCGACCCTCGGTAAGTGGGTGGGCCGGGCGGTGCGCGGCGGGTGTATTTAGCCAACACGGGGGTCTAGTCGCGTGCGATGCTGATTTGAATATGCATCGCACGTGGCCTCCCGCGCTCCGGCCGGGCCCCGGGGACTCCGCCGATCATATTTCAAACGTCACCAGAGATGTCTCACTCAGATACTATCGCCGATAAACGCCCAGATACCGGCAAGGGTGGAAATAGTGCCGTGGTCTGGGAGCAATTTTTTACACCGCGATTATCGCCTGCAGTTGACACCTAGATATTACTTTTCGTTCGGCTCACATGTACACAGCGCTCACTATACAGGCATTTTGCGATGACGTAGGAGGTCGCGAGTGCTCTTGAAGTTTATTGGTGTGACAATATTTCGCGGTTATTTTTAAACTGTTTTTTTACTTCAACGTTCTTTTTTTTTTAATCAACCGGTAACGAATGTCATCTGTTATGTACATAGTATCTACATTTTTGTGATATTATTTTATAATGTTGTAAGGTCTGAATTCTCACGTGATGGAAGCATATAATCGGTGGGAGTGGTGGCACGTGCGCGAGCGACGCCACGCGCGTCGGCGGCCGCCACGCGCCGCTACCGGCACTCCATTACCGCGAGACCACTGCTTCTGATCAAAATGAGCCAAACTTCTGTCAAAGATTATGTTTCCAGAAACATCATTTGTAGGAAATCTCTTGAATGGCATTAAATACCCCAATAAAATTACATAGGTACAGTCAAATGTTTATCTTTGTATCATAATTACTTTTTTTTTGCAAAATGTAAACAACTTGTAAGTTTCAGATTAGGTATATGGTGACGCAGATGTCCTCCGAGCAATATGTAATTACTCTTGTTTTTTTTTTCAAAATTTCCAAGATCGTTTATAATTTCTAAATAGATATTAAATGTGACAAATGAACTGTAACTTAATGCTGTGCAAAATAAGGACAAAAATCAATATTTTATAAATTATTATAAATAGTGGTTAAGAAAGTTCTGTTATTATAATCTTTGCCATATCATCGGGTGACATAGATGCGACTGCAGTTTGAGCAAATCGCCTCGTAATCCGCTACTTGTATCGCAAATCGAGATATGGACGAATTAATTTTTGCTGCTTGCCGCTGTAATTGAAATGAAGACTTAGCGTGACAGATATATAGGATTCAGAGATAAATATTCAAGATTAAATATGGTTTGATTAACAATACTTCATGACTTATTAATGTTTTTTTTATAGTAATCTGTATTAGAGTTTATATTTTTTACTTATGTTTTTAAGTCAGTTTTTTACAATTTACGAAATGATTCCTTATAAGAAATTTTCGTAAGTACAATAGAATGATAGCTTAAAGTGCGGAGTGTTTAGATACATCTTTAAGATCAATGCATCAGATATTTCGTTTTATTTTACACGTTTCTTGTGTTTGACGGTAACTACTTATCATCTTACCATTATTTGCAACAACTGTTGTTTGCCTCTAAATATACCTAATTGTAAATTTTAGATTCAAGACTAATCAGTCTAATTCTAGTTATATAATTATAATAGAGTGAGTTATGCAGTTAGGATATAAATATCTCACTACGGAATATACTATCGGAACTCACGGGTCTACACAACAACAAGTCAACTGGAAGTTCACGAGATCCATCTGGAATCTGGATGATCATCCAGATTTTGAATGATTGGTAAAGTAAAAAATGTATTCAAAGTTTATCTATTAATGTATCTCCTCCTTAGTAGTGCAAAAATATCCAAAAGAAATCTCCATACCCATGAATCTTAATGATTTAATTCTCTCATTTGATATGAGAAATATCTTTGTCCAAAATTGGGACACTTTTGGGTACTTTCAAACACAATGGTACAGATACATCAGAAAATTAAATCTTCTTGCTATATATCTGGTCTATATCCATATTATATACCTCTCGCTTGTAAAGACAGATTTACTCTTTTTGTAAGGCAAATATAAAAACAGTCACATTAATAAAATTGTGTCAAGACGAGTGTACCAATGATCAGAAACGCGAAACACTGCACACCGGCGGCTGGCAGACCCTTTAGGATGTCCAATCGGGTAGCTTCCCTTCCGTTTTGCGTCCATTATACTTATCAAGCAATTTACTCGAAAAAAAAATTACAGCTAAATCTGACTGTATGTTAAAACTGTTGTAGGGGTTGGTAAACAAAGAAATATTTGTTTACATTTTAAAGTATAGTTTAGATTAGGACCGTTTTGTCTTGCGCCACATATAGGTACGGCTTTTACATATTTTTGTTAGAAATAAAACCTGTTAAAAAATTAGAAATACATATAAAAAGTGCTATAGGCAGTGTAACAAAACTACCAATAGTAAAAAGCTTAACAAGACTTTTTTTCGACACTTCATGCTATAGTTTAAAATTAGATCTCAAATATATGTGCATATTTTAATTATTACTGTGATTGAAAATCATGATTGAATATATTTTATCTTTTGTTCTAGAATAAATTTATTTTATTAGAATTTTTTCAATTTAACTCTATTATCTTGATATTTTATGATATATAAATTACGATTGTACAGCAAACTTCTACCAAAAAGCGAAAGGAACTACGTTCTGATCGGGGGTCCATTTACCCCTCTCGCCGTTTTATCGTGTTGTTTTGAGATAATACCTACATGTTGTATGAAGCTATCTCGTCCATAATTAACTTAACCAATGAAATGTACTAGATCTTTTCATATATCGTTAGCTTATAATGAAAATTGCTGTAAATAAACACTTACAAAGTTGAATTTTTACCATACCATAATATTCCACACAAAAAAAAAAACAATATATTTAATACCAACAATATAAAAGTTCAATAACAGCAATGAGGTCCAAACTAAATGAAGACAAATCAAAAATGCTAAGAAATTCAATAACCGTCCACAATTCTTTGGATTGTCACCCCAACACAGGGAATACTTTGACAAATGAAGTATGCAACTAAAAAAAATTTTCAACTCCCTTATTTTCTTAGCAATAAGGAAGTGTTTTGATTGAGTATTCGTTTTATAAACGCAAAAATTTCGTCTTGCAAATCCCCGAGATTGAGTGCGGGGCACCGCGGCGAGGGTTCGATTATTACTCGAGTCGGTCTCGATACTCCACTCGATGCATCGCGGGGAGCTGCATTACACGAGTGAGGTTTCGATTCGATCTGTTGGCAGATCGCTCGACTTGCGTCGAATTGTTACGCTCTGTTCTTACAAGTATCTCAAACATTATTTTGTTGTACTTTGGATAATGAGAAAAACATTAATTTAAAAGTGTTGGTAACTAATTATTTAAAATAATTTAGAGTTTATTTATATATACAAAACGTAAGTAGTTTCGAAATTAGTTTATTGAATAGTTAAGAAAAAAATTTCAACTTATGTGACGAGGAGTTAAAAGAAGCTGGTACCTACATACTCTAAAATATAAGTTAATTATAATTTTGTAACAATACTTATTGAATACAGACAAAAAATGATATATTTTGACGTAATTAAATAATTTAAAAAAGTAAACGTTTGAAGTTTCATTTCCATAAAATATGCTACATAAAAAAGGATATATCAAAACACAAAGGTAAAAGAAAGTTAAATAAATCTCTCGACACGACGACGGTCAAGTCTACCCTTCGCAACGGTCCGCAAATTCGAGTTTCTCTCTAATACCATATGTCGCACGGAATTTATTATTTTATTATGTTTTTATTTACTATCCGCCGAGACGAGTGTTTAAGCCGACGTTTATAATATTCTCCTGTGGTTACTGGAGGGGTGCTGATGCGCTATTGTTTCACCCTTCTTGTGTCGGATTGGTTCAATGCGCAAATTTATAAACCATTAATTTTGTATTCATCGTTTACAAAAATTGAATTGTCGTCATTTTCATTAAAAATAATTAATAAATGTTTAATATAAATAAAAACAAAATACACATATAAGATAACATTATCCTAAACAACACATCCTTTTTATATTTGTTTAGATAACATAATTTTACGCTTATTATGCGTTAAATAGAATTAGTTCAACAAAATATACAATGTAAATGTATTTAACTTAATATGTTCCTATATATCTTTGAAATAAACAAAGTATTTCCAGTGAATGAAATATGTAAATAAAATGCGACACAAGTCCAGAGATTGTTCGTAATATTATTCATCCGAAAGTTGTACTTCATTAGTGTAGAACCACCGGCGATATTAAAACAAGAGTTGTATCGTAACACTAACTCTATGCAATATTTTAAATCGCTCCCATTGTGTGCACAGATGAAAATGCGAAGTGCAGCTCCGATGATCCGTGCACGATATTATTCTCCACAAAGGGCCCCATCAAATCAGCAGTGCCCGCTCTGAAAAATTAAAATTGCAATTCAAATATACTTTTCTGCGACTAATCGGTACTTTCTATTTATAGCAGACAAATTATAAAATACATCTCTTAAGGTTATTAATACGTAAATTATTATAAACTAGCTTCTGCGCGCGACTTCGTCGGCGTGGACTCCGCTCCTATTGGTCTTAGCGTGACGATACATAGCCTATAGCCTTCCTCGATAAATGGGCTATCTAACAGTGAAAGAATTTTTCGAATCGGCCCAGTAGTTCCAGAGATTACCGCGTTCAAACAAACAAACAAACAAACAAACAAACAAACAAACAAACAAACAAACAACCAAACAAACAAACTCTTCAGCTTTATATAGGTATTAGTACCGATGTAGGTACTCGATAAGTATAAAATTGTTGACGTCTTTTTTGGAATAGTCTATAGTCCAATTTAGTCGATCAAGACCAACTATACATAATAATATACCTATGTATATCCGGAATATCGGGATGTGCTGCCATTTTTTGATTACCTTTTTAGTATGAATTTCCTATACCTACTAGTTAGGCGTTTTAAGCTTAATATTGAAACAGTGAAATGTGGTTTTCCCCATTTAAAAGTTTTACAATTACCTTATCAATATTTTGACTAACATAGAAATTCTGTGAAGGACGCTTATAATTCATTTATAAAGCTCTTTTTTTAGTTTTCAATTACTTTTGACGTTTCCATAGATAACACACTGCTGATAGAGAGCTTATTAAGTCACCAGCATTATGAAGCGCAAATAGAATTTCGCAAAAAGATTTGTTTACCTAAAATATATTTGTAATTTTTTGAAAGAGAAATATACAACTAAAATAAAAATCAAATCCTTCTTAAAACTAGCTTTCATCTCCATTATGAAGATCAATCTTAATTTTATATGGAAATTTTACGGAGTTCGTTGTGCTAGTGATCACAGAGACGTCGGGGGCAAACAGAGGAATATATTCATTCATATTGCTGATTGACACGGTCATGTGTCTGAGCAGCGCGGCGGGGCACCTCAAGGGTTGTTGAAAAAACACTGCCACGCCCTCGCTGCCTCAGATTGGGGAACGATTTCAATCAGTGCACGAAATGACATCGCCAATTTCGGAAAATGTATTTGATTACTTTGCGATAACAATATTGGTCTAAGATCCGGGATATAATAAAATCTTCCCTCATCTGTTAATTAGATGAAAAAAATTTTTATAGGCTGATTTCAATATTGTGAATTTATAAAAACAACCTCTGCCACCATAGGCCTGCTAAAATTTTTTTTTTATCTTTTCCCTCTCATGTTAATTACATGTAATAAGCTAAAACCGTTAATATTTTACATTATATACCTAACTGTAGTAGGCACCCATATCTATGATTGCTACACTTACCTGCAGCCAGGTCAGTAACCTCAGTCAGCAGTAAATTATTAATATCTCGGATCTTAGACCAATGTGTCTAAATGTGATATTAAATATGGTTTTTTAAGCAATAAATTTAGATATACAATTATTTAAGTAAATATAAAAGTAATATTTACGTTCCGAATTCGAATGAAACTGAAATAAAAAAATTAACTACGATGTTCCTTATACTTCTTTTATAATTAAGCGATTAGTTTTTTTTAACTGTATGAAGAATATAATAGTTTTCGATTAAATAAAACTGATTAACGATACACACGGTAACGGATAAGTGCTCTAGTAACGAACCGTGATTAATAAACACGCAAGAGGGGAGAAGCGTAGCTATAAATTAACTTAAAACAATACAATACCACGCAAGACGCATTAATTTATCAATCTGTGCACTGTTATTTGATTACGGTCCCTAAAAATCTTAGGAGGCTACGGCCAAGGGGTCGGTGGGCCTCGATCGAAGCGACTGATAATAATGCATATGCCATGTAGGGTACGGTAATAGATGAAGTCTTATTTGAATATTGTCCTCGATCCGTGGGGGGCGCGTAAATTAAATTGAGAGACCTTCTGTGCAGGTAATATAATAAAATTCGAATATTAACAGACGACAAACAATAGATTTTATAAGGAATCGTTTTCAATAATATTGGATTTAAGGTATGGTGAATAATATTGGTGTTTACTCTTTAATTGTACGATAAAAATATGATCAACAAAGATATTGAGATAAGGGATTGGTTTATTGGTTTGTTAGTTTTAAATATTTACCTATACATTAGAGAATCGAAATAGTCACCATTTAGATTTAAAATCTAAATGCTAAGAAATCTAACACGAAAGAGGAATAAGATTTCTTAAGAATAACGTAAAAAATAAGTGACATTTTTACCAAATCTTTATGGTACTATGTATATGTACTGCTATTTGTGAGTTTCCTAGTAAATATATATACAAATATTATTAGTATTTATTTTATATTCGGTCAACATAGCGTGGTTGAACACGTGGCGTGAAAAATGAGCGACCCGCGGCGATAGTAGTGTGGGCACCGCCTAATGAAGTAGAAGGCGATAGCGCCCTGTGCACGCGTCCTAATTTTCAGTTCGTCGTCGCTGGAATGAAATCAAATAAAATATAAAAATATTAACTTTTCAATTTTAAAGTCAATCGTGTCTATAAAAGATTCTTTGTGAACGCGACAATTTTAGGAGTTTCGATTGATTAATCATTCTGTTTTTTAAAAGGTTTATTCGCTGTTGACGTTATATGACTAATGATTATAAAAAGTAATTTGACGAGAATCGGAAATTTTAGCGGGCAAATTCGAAGAGGTAATATATATTTTCACACGAACATATAAAGAAAGAGGACTGTAGGTAATAGTCTTATTTATTGAAGACATTATAAGTCTTCGACAAAGTCCTTCATCATAGAAAACTAAATGGTTTTAAAAACATGATAATTCACAAATTTCATAAAATTCATGTCAATGAGTAGTTTTCAAATATTTTTTATTTACTTATTGTATGTTGAAAGGAATATGTTTACTAAGAATTTAATATATTTCTAAATTTTTATACCTATATCCCGAATATATGTCGTATTAAAAATATTATCTATCGGAAAGTAGCGCAGCAACGCCTAATGAAGCAGAGAGCGATAGTGTCGTGTGCATGCATCCTAACTGGTGCATTGAACGAAGCCAAGCAAACTTTAGTCAACGAATATTTTTAATAATAAACAAAAAGGTTTTAAGTAAATGTTATTTTTTTCTTTGTTGAAATATAAAATTTTATATAGCTTTTCTGTTCACTTTTGTGAATATAATGTTGACGACATTTTTTTTTTGTTTTTAAATTAATATTTATTAGTCTATGATAGAAATACAACTTCTTGTTATTTATATGATATTCCATTTAAGTATTAGAATCTTATTAGAAAATTTTGAAATATAAAATTTTATAATTTTTAAAATATTCTTTATGCTTTGTTTAATAGTGCATTTTGTTGTACAATAAAGTACATAATAATAATTGTGTTCGCTATCAAAAGAAAAAAATCGACTTTAATTATGTACACCAAGAAGTAATAGGTACAACGTACGGTACATAGGTACAATAAAGTACATAATGATAATTGTGTTTGCTATCAAAAGAAAAAAAAATCGACTTTAATTATGTACACCAAGAAGTAATACAACGTACGGTACATACAATAAAGTACATAATGATAATTGTGTTTGCTATCAAAAGAAAAAAAACGACTTTAATTATGTACACCAAGAAGTAATACAACGTACGGTACATACAATAAAGTACATAATGATAATTGTGTTTGCTATCAAAAGAAAAAAAATCGACTTTAATTATGTACACCAAGAAGTAATACAACGTACGGTACATACAATAAAGTACATAATGATAATTGTGTTTGCTATCAAAAGAAAAAAAATCGACTTTAATTATGTACACCAAGAAGTAATACAACGTACGGTACATACAATAAAGTACATAATGATAATTGTGTTTGCTATCAAAAGAAAAAAAAATCGACTTCAATTATGTACACCAAGAAGTAATACAACGTACGGTACATACAATAAAGTACATAATGATAATTGTGTTTGCTATCAAAAGAAAAAAAATCAACTTTAATTATGTACACCAAGAAGTAATACAACGTACGGTACATACAATAAAGTACATAATGATAATTGTGTTTGCTATCAAAAGAAAAAAAAATCGACTTCAATTATGTACGCCAAGAAGTAATACAACGTACGGTACACGAATAAATAGTCAAATAAATACGTGTTATCAAAGATTATTTAAAAAGGTAGTCATCAGATCTCGATCAAATTTAAATGAGACCACATGACGACAATGTTGTTTTAAGGCACTTAAGAAAAACCCGACATAAAGTAGATAAATAAAGTTGAGTAAAATTATCCGATTCATCTTTTAGTCTGAAAACGTAAACAAAATAAATAAAATGTAAAGAAATCATCAATCCAGCTGCAATCCCGATATCAGAAAAACAATTACGTGAAAAATACATTAGAAAAATAATTTTTTGTTCATTTAATAAATTATGTAGGTAATATAGTAACATAGTGAATTATGTATTATTACATCATTTAGGGAAGTGATTTAAGAGATACCCTTAATATTTTCTTTCAAAATGGCTGATAGATGGAAAGGAATGGATGAGGAAGCGGGCAGGGAAGAAATTGTCAAAATCCCGGCGCACATGAGCCAATAAGCTAAATTGAAATACCTTCTCGATGTTATACGAGTCTTTCAGAGTAATTGGTTGACGGAGCTTGCAGGTTAGGGTTGCTACGGTCCCATTTATTTTAGAATTAAATGACAAAATATATGTGATGTTTATATGAGAGCTACCTTTTTTCGCTCTCTTTGATATGTTTTTGTTAACTGATAAAAACTTAAATTATTTTCCTTTAGTTGTTTTTTTACAATTAACTATCATTTTTTAACAGATTAAAATGTATTAAAATAGTGTATTAAGGATTAGTCTTCAAAATTGAAAAATAAATAAATTTTGAATAGGATCTTCTTATAGATATCACCATCACAGTTTGCAGTATCTGTATAAAATGTAAAAAAATCCTCATCTCAGCCGATAGAAAACCGAACGTTCAATTCGACTCTTGTCCCAATTTGAATGAACTACCTGACATTAAAAATACGGGTCCGTTCTCAATAGCAAGGACAGTACTAGTCCGGCATTCATTCGCTAAGCGAACCTAAACACGTCTTTGAAGAACTCACTTAGTAAACGCTTCGAAAACTTGTAAAGGCAAACTTTATGCCATATACTTGATGTACTCTTATCTTTAACTCGATTGCGTTCCAATATTGAGAGAGTTTGTGATATGATTTATTTTGTTACTGATAATGGTGAATAATAAAAATAATAAAGATAAATAAACTCTAAAATATATAAAATGTATATTTTTATATCCTAGTGCGTAATAAATTAGCTAAATTTGTGTATCAAAAATTAGCATTTTATCTGGCATTTTGTTTTCATTCCTTGCACGATAAATGGTATTTTAAGTTCAATAAAAAAGTCAATTTAAGTAATATTTTTAAACTTATTCTCAATAGCTGTTTTGTTTTTGTAGTTTTACCTAGATTTGGGTGCTTTCTTATGATTATTCTTATCGTGCTTAGAGAGCACGTAGCGCTTACGGCTCGTCATTGGATTTCCACATTCTTCTACAAAGATCAAGGAGGCTTAGTGCAGCAGTAAGAATGTTGTAGACTAAATCGATCAATCAATCAACGAATCGCTATTGGAAGCAACTAGTAATAATAATAGTCATACTTATTCAAGAAAGTAGAGTAAGTTGGTCGTAGGTTAGTAGAGATCTTAGAGTAGTCTGTAGTCTTTAAAGTTTTAACTTAAAAGTTACTTAGGTGCAAAAACATATTGTGAAAAAAAAAGAAATCTCTCACATTCTAAATAAATAAATAAAAAAAAAAGATTTTATTACTAGAAAGTGTGCTAAGTAAAAAATCTTTTTAAAAACCCGACATAAAAAGGGAAACTACAATAGAAAAAAATATTTTTTCTTGTGTTCTTGCTGGTTTACGTTTATTACAGATTTTTTTTTAAACCAATACCTATCAGGACGACCAATTTTTTTTAAAGTAACGACTTTTTTGAGTTTTATTACATGTCTGTGTTGCGTTTAATATCTATGTGTTTTTGATTGAAGGACCACCAAAGTCGTAACTAAACCTTAGAAAACTAACGGAACCTGGTGAAAATAACGGAAATGGAAATGAGAAATCTTTAAAACAAAAACACAAAATTACACCACACACATATATGGTGTATTAGATTTTGAGAATTTTTCTCAATTGCCATGAGATTCAACCATTAGAAACCTTATTTATAGATATAGATATAATTGAAGAATATTCCAAAACGAGATGACACTATGTAACAACTATATTTTTAAACATAAAGTGTTATAACAGTGAATAGCCTACAAAACATAGCTAATTTCTTATAAGATGAAAATAAAACGTTAATTCATCATTAAGTATTAGAAGGCGACAGATCCAAGGGTGTGCATCGATGCATCGACGTGGTGATGGCGCAGTGATGTGTGGAGTTTTCACGTGCCGATGAGTATTAGCTTTTGTCTATCGATGTACTGAAATCGTGTGAGGAAAATTCTGATATCGTTTAAATCTATTTCTGGCTGACCCTAGAACTTCGTGCTGCCATTGTTTTCCGTCAATTTTTTTTACAACCTCTGCCTTGACAAAAATGCATACAATTTTTTTTTAAATCTAATTTGATGCAATCTTTAGGAAGTTATTGGCGTACATGCTTTGAGGCGTTTCATTTTTATTTACATCGTTTGTGCTATTTACATTATTAATTATTTACTTTTAACGAATGAATTATTTTCGCTAACGTCATCTTTAAATTACTATACTTTTAATTACCTACTAATATTCTTTAACAGATTAACTCTTTAATATTTAGGTATTTATTGATTAATGCTACATTAATAACGTATTAATATATTTTCTTAGATAAACAGCATTAGACAATGTAGCTCAGCAACAATGCCTTCGTAGATTTTTCCTGAATCC
Organism: Melitaea athalia; assembly: GCA_905220545.2. Taxonomy (NCBI): domain Eukaryota; kingdom Metazoa; phylum Arthropoda; class Insecta; order Lepidoptera; family Nymphalidae; genus Melitaea; species Melitaea athalia. The sequence continues at coordinate 6,565,652 of HG992179.1, forward strand.
GTCACTTGATTAACTCCGATCGTAATTATTTCCCTGTCGCGAGGGATTTGTATAATCCTGATTGGGTGCGTATTGCGAGTCGATGGAGTGTGTTCGCACGTGCCCAGCGTTATGGCTTTTAGATGCTCTGTTAGATCTTGAGGCTATGGGGTTTATTGAAATGATATGAGTTAGATTACGTATTTAATTATTATTAGTAGATGATGTAATAAGGCTTTGAGTTATGTAACTGTTTTACAATTGTGCAGTTTTTTTTGTTCAGTTCACTTATTAGTAACCTGTTTTTTCTTTCGATGGTAAAATGTCCTCTTTTAGTGTACAATAAAGCATATTTGCACTGTATTGTACGATGTTAAATCAAAATGTTGTTTCAAATCGAAAAACTTTTATTTGATATTAGAATTTAGAACTAACTATAAACCACTACAATTATTGAAAGTAATTACTTAATTAGGTTTTTTATTGATTTTCGATTAGTAAGTTTATTAAACCTAGAGTAGTCTAGTTTAGAATAATATGTTTCATATTATTACTTAACACTAGTTGTACCCGCGACTTCGTTATTAAGTCTCAAGTTTAACGCGCTGCTGACTTTTTGTACATTTCTGGGTTTTCTTAGCTATAACAACTTTATATAATCATGTTTTTGTTTAGTATCAAGAGCAGAGTGTCTTCAAAATCCATTTTTTAAATATCTTCAATGTACATAATTTTAACCTTTAATAGCTTTATGTATGTTAGTATGAATATTTTCTTCTTGTATTTAGTACTTGTAAAAGATGTTTACTTGTAAAAGATGTTCATATATAAAATATTTATGCATTTTTAACGCAACAACTAGCAAAGCCAGACCAAATTAAAAATTCACCAAGCAAAAGGGAATTAAAGTTAGCAGCCGGGCTGGGGGAGGCCGATAACGCGACAATAGGAATTTGCCGTTCGCGCGACTACTGCCCGCTCTTTAACCCAATTACCTCTTACTTTCTTATTCGATGAAGATTATTACTGCACAATTTTAGAAGACTGCAGTGTTGTTACAATTTTATAATTTAGAAAGACGCAAAGGTTATAACAGTTGATAGGGGATTCTTGCAAAAAGAGCTTTTTGTCTAAAAAAATTAGAACAATGTACATAAATCTTTGCAGTTTTATTTTTTACTCGTAAAAAACATACCTTGAACATAAGATCTTAATCTAGGTTGTTTAACTCGAATTTTTTTTTTTAAATCTAAGGTTGTATTTAACAGCAATAAATTATTTATCTTTATCATAAATAATATGTCTCAACATAATTATATGGAAACTTATTAGCTTTTATTGTTTCCATATAATAAATTTTAAGTTCTTTTACAAAAATGGTACATAAATTTAACAAAATTAATAACATAAGAAAATCAGTTACATGTTTTTTTCGTGGTTTTATTATTATTCAAAATCTTATCAAAATTAATCAATATGATATGTGTTTATGACAACGTCGAAATCGACAAGATATGTTATTTTCACAAAATACCAAAATAATATACGTTCCTAACGTACATTTTTTTGTCGCCATCCTAGAGATTTTGGTCTTAAAAATGAAACCCTTGACCAGCCGGAAATTAAAGTCAATAATTGTGAACTGAAAACCATTGTCAAAATAGATTCACCTTAAATCAATTTAGAATTAGCAGCCTAAATAGATAAAACTTTACGCTTGAATTTGATAAAATAATATACAGTTATAGCTTAGACAATTGGCACCTACTGATCGGAAACAAATACACAATATCAAAGCAGATTATTTTACATGAAATAGATTTAGAGCATAATCAACCACGCTGCTCAACTACAGTTTGGTGGATAATTTTCCTACCAAGAGATCGATAGTGATCAGGAGTCTATTATAACACAAAATACTGAACTCTTTGACGCACGACAAAGATATTCATAAAGACCAACATTCAAGCGAGACAAGTATGTATTTTTGTTTAATCTATACTAATATATAAAGCTGAAGAGTTTGTTTGTTTGTTTGTTTGTTTGAACGCGGTAATCTCTGGAACTACTGGGCCGATTTGAAAAATTCTTTCAGTGTTCGATAGCCCATTTATCGAGGAAGGCTATAGGCTATGTGTGATCACGCTAAGACCAATAGGAGCGGAGTCCACGCCGACGAAGTCGCGCGCAGAAGCTAGTCTTAATATATATAAATCTCGTGTCACAATGTTTGTCCTCAATGGACTCCTAAACCACTTAACCGATTTTAATGAAATTTGCACACCGTGTGCAGTTTGAGCCAACTTGAAAGATAGGCTATATTTTATTTTGATATAGGTATTTATTATATTTAAGAAAAAAATAAATAAATCGGTACGAAGTTCGCCAGGTCAGCTAGTTAAATATAAATGTCTATATCAAACATAAAAAGATCTTTTGTGACTACTTCACTGCCAGAAAACAAAATCTCACCAGACCTGGTATTAGCTTGTTAAAATGAATACAAATGATATAATTCTGAATATAATTGAAATTTATCACAAGATCGAATATTCTGAAGAACAATTGAAAAAGTCGTTCGTATAAAAGTATTGAGTCAAAAGTTCTTCTTAAGTACCAAAACATACATAGACATTAGTCTATACAGCTTCTGGGGATGTGGTAAAGCTAAGATGTCTTTTAGAGAATTGCAAATGCTCACAGAAAAGCTTGTTATCCATTAATATTTATAATTAAAACGTCGGAATGTATCTATAACCCCTTCTTATGAGGCTTATGAAAAATGCCTTTAAAGGGTTTATTGTTTCTGTCCCCGGGAATACATTTCCATCCATTATATTCCATTAAAACAGGACAATAGTATATTGTATGTAATTGCCAATACTTAAATTAATTAGATAATAGGAGTTTCAAAATATTGATGCGTACTGAAATATGATGAAAAAAAAAAACATTTGTATTTAAAGAAAAATAAACCACTTAAACTAGCAAAAGATGCAGTTTTATCTATTAGGTAGTTAATATTAAAATTTGCGATAAATCACTGTTAGTAAAATACTAATAGCGAGCAATTTATTTGAGTAGCTGAAGCTCTCGATAGCCTTACAACATTTTGTAATTGAATCTTTTTAATAAAAGTCAAAGGAAATTAATTAATAGTCAAGTGCCCCGGCGACCAGTAAAATGTTTTCTCATTAACGTCTCCACTAAGATTATTTCGCCATAAGCCCCCACCGCATTACTAATCACCGCTTCAAACACTCCGCGCCCCCTGGCCGTCGAGCACACTAACCCTCCCTCGCTGGCCGAATTGAAAACGTATAGCTTCACACACGGAAATCACTGTATCAAAGGCGGGTAAGGTAGTCGTAAACAAGCCAAGATTTATATAAATTTGGTACGCAAGGGCGCAAGAATAGATAATAATTATAATAATAATCAATATCACGGAGTATATTTCTGTGGTCTGTGATCAACATATACTTTTATTTTTTTCATAATTTTGTCGCACTCAATTACCACGCATATTTTGGAAGGAAGTAATGATATAATCATCGGAACAAAAGATCGCAGCGTGCCACAAAGCCTTCCTACAAAATAGAGCCGAATGTCGTTATGTCTCGCTGATTTTGTAAATACTCGGCTTTTCTCTAGGTAAAGTGAAGTCCAATAGACATTTTCCGATGCTCAATTTTCATTCGTTTTGCAGAGGCAGCTAACTGAATTACACGAACTATTTGCAATCGAAACTACGTACAAACGTTCAATAAAAGTGAACGGGGCGCTCGGAAACATTTTCTTTCGTTTGTTTCCTTTCACATTATCGTAGAAGGGGATGAGGCGGGTCTGACTGGACGTACGGGCTTCGCATTTAAAAGCGATATAAAAAAACTTGGGCCTTTATTTCGCAGGATGACCTAAGTGGCCGGCCGGGGCGTACAAAAACCCCTCTTGGACTTACCTGTATTTTTCCACTTATTTATCCAACGTTTTTTTTTTATATAGCCGGCATTTGTTAGTGCCCGTTTTGTCTGTTTGGGAAGATCTTGTTTTTTAACGAGTACTTAGGGTCTAATTAAAAGGAAAGCTCCGCACGGACATTCGAGGCCTTTTGATGCCCACTGTTATTACTTTGCGTATATGAATTTAATTCGCTTGGATGGAGTTTTGAGTGGTGACTGACGGCTTTTTATTTGTAATTTGAGAAACGTTATTGAACCGAGTGGTTATTTCAAGTAGATACGATCTAATCCTATTATTGAATTTTAATTGAAATGGTTTTTAAGAATGTATTTTTAATTATCTTTATCTTTGCCTTAATAAGGCAATTTTTAATACTTTAATATATAATTAATAATATTACTCATACTTATGGCGGATGAAAATTAGTATGTTTTATCAGATCGGACCTTAAGATTTTAGAAAATAATCTAACTTTACATTTAAAATATACTCGATTTATTAAAAATATTCATCTTAAGCGAAGCTCAGTAAGTCAGTAAAGTGAAGAAGTAGGCAATGAGTTGGTGAGTAAAGATTCATCTAGTCCTACTTTCTTCTGGTTTTTATTTTGACTTACCAATAAAAATTCGGAATAAAAAAACCAGTGTGCTTTAGACCACACGACTGAAGTAAAACTTTAGGCTCCACCTAACTTATTATCTTTCTCAACTTCCGTTCGCTTCGCCAGATCACACTTTTCGTAACGCTCTATCACGCATTCACTAGCTTACTCCCCATCCCCAAGTCAAGTGTGCGTAAACAAGTTTTACTTCAAAAATGATTGACATTGCGTACAAATACAAGTAGCTGTTGTCTAATAAATGGTTTGAATACATCGGACATATTGAATCACAGTGCTATAGCGTAGCGTATCTAATCTTCTTCGTTCAAACGAGTGCCACAAGTCTTTGGATTCGGATGTTTAAAGCTTTCTACAAATAAAGCCATTTACGAGTATTAGACCAACAATATTCAGACCACAAAATTACATTTATATACAATTCGGAATTGTTCAAATAAAATTTGATTGTCATTAAAATCTCATACGTAAGTTAAAAATCATACGTACCTTTGTAGTGTTAAAAACTTTAACGATGGGAGATCAAGGCTAGGCATTCAGCTGGGTGATAATCCAGAGTCCCCGGACAAGGTCGATGCGTGTGCGCACATCTACACGCCACGTTAGCGGTTTTTGATTAAACTAACTGATACATCGTTTAACTCCTAAGACTATATATGTATATGCTATGGAGATTTCTAGTACTTAGTAGCTTTATAATAATGATATTAGTATAATTATTTTCCACTTATTTAGAGTAACGATAATAAGGCGTAAGAACAGTAGCTGTAAATAAACGACGAGGAGTTTTTAAGAAATTATTGAATTGAATATACCTATATGAGATTTACAAAGTTATGCTAGTTAAAAAATATATTTACATAAATTCATTTTTGCAATTTTTAGCCACTTTTGGCGGTTTTTTGGAATTTACTCAAAATTAGAGGATTCAAAATTATGGACAAACAAACGTACAGAGCATTTTTTTTTGCGGGTCTATGTGATCGAAATGTTAATAGAGTGTATAAGTAAAAAAAGAAGTAAATACAATATCCCTTCTAAGGTTACTGTGGTCATCAAAGCAGAAATAAATATTTGGAAAGTAATAAACCGAACGTCGAGTTCTTAATGAGGAAAGCACAATTTCCAAGACATTGAGAGTAACTTAAGTCCCATCGACAGTAAACGTCAAACGGAGAATGACTTGGCTTGCGCGTGAGTTGACTTTTGGCCCGACGCCATTACGACTTTAATTTCAAATATGACAGATGGCGTAATAAAATTTATTTATTTTAAATCATACACGAAATAACCCGCCGTAATGAGAATGTATATGTCCTGCATTATAGGTGGAGTGCCGGACCATTCGATCTGAGATAGTCCTTGATTTACTACTCGACATTTGAGCGCACTAAATCATTTTTGTATAGGACTCGAGAAACTATTAACTATTATTATTGTTGGCGAACTACGGAGGCCTTTGTGCGGGCAGACCGTCGCAGAGATAGATGAGTTTTTATCTTATTTTTTACCGAGACCTCGTCTGACGGATAAGCAGTCTGTGATTAATTTGATTTCAAAAATTAAACCGTTTCAATAGTATGAAAAAATATATCGGAGATTAGACGCCTTTAATAGTTGTATAATCGAGACAATCATCACATTATACTAAACAATTTAAATAGATATATTGAAAATAATTCAATTAAACTATTAGCAGTTAAGTCCTAAGAGTTTATTTTATGAAGGGATATTCTCAGCAAATATATGCACTAGGTATATCGTAATGTTGGTACGTACAAAATGTCGGTGTAATACGAAGCTAGCAATTAGGTACTTCTTATAAAACTTTTAATAACATTTAACTTCTAACAAATTCTTATGAACTTGATTTATGACTTAAACTTCAAATTCTTTGATATAATCTTTATCAACTTCATTGATATAATCTTTATATAGGTTTTAAAAAATTTCAGCCAAAATATTTCATAAAATACCAGCTCACGCAGTTTTCCGGTAACTTAAATAACAAATTATTGCCATAATAAACAAATGAAGTCAACATGTACATATCCACACCTTCACAAAATTACGGGCATGCCATATTGTTTTTTTCTTCTAGTTATTATTTACGACGTCTATTAATTTTAAGGCAGTTTCTCACACTGTCAAACGTTTGTGCCAAATGTTTGCGTGAGATTTGATGTGATGTGGAATTTTTTTGTGCGGACTATAACAATGAAAATGAATGGTTGGAATGTCGGATACCAATACGAGTCAATGTTTTAGGGTCGTTGGAACAAAAGGAATAAGGATAGACTCAAGGAGCCACGCTGTCTGGCGTTTTCGTGTGAGGTCCGCTGATCGATTATGACCTCCCTTTTTTGTTTGAAATTTTTGGAGAACTATTAGATTAGTATCAAATAATAATGGATTTTTTTTTTTTTTAGGTTACGATGGGACTGACATGTACTTGCGTATAAAAGTCCCTAAAAAAAATAAAGAAAAGAGAAATAATGGATTTGCAAATTGTATCCTTTTTAATGAAATTGTCATATTTGTCATAATAGATCCATTTTTACAAGCTTTTATTTAACTTGCAATGTATGTATGTATGTATGTATGTATGTATGTATGTATGTAACTTTGATGAATGTTTGTTCGGGTGAAATCTTGCAACTCAATTTTGAAGCAGATATCTTCAACCAATCGAGCTGAAATTTTGTATACAGGTTCAATATGGATGACAATGCATGGTTTGTATGTATGCATGTATGTGTGTATGTTTGTTCGGGTGAAATCTTGCAACTCAATTTTGAAGCAACCAATTGAGCTGAAATTTTGTATGCAGGTTCAATTTGGATGACAGTGCATGGTTAACTTTGTGACGTCATTCTAAATCCAATATGGCAGCATATCCAAGAGTGCGGACTAGTTATTTTTAGTGCACTTCTACAATATGGGTATCAAATGAAAGGGCTGGCTAAGAATAATTCGAATAAAGTGACGTGATAACCGACTAAAAGTCAAAAATAAATTAAAAGTAAAAAACCTTTTTAAAAAACAAGCTTTTATTTAAATATGCTAAAACGAAAAAAATAAATTTTTACTTTAAAACTTTTACTATCGTACTTATAAAGTCATTACACATAATCTATATGATACAAAAGCTTGTCGCGAGATTTTCTTGTAAACAAGTAAATAAATTGATGTGATTGATTTTAACTATTAAAAATTTCAAACTAAGGAAATACGAGTACTCATATCTCGCGACAAGCTTTTCTATCATATAGAATTATAGATTATGTGTAATGACTTTATAAGTACGATAGTAAAAGTTTTAAAGTAAAAATTTATTTTTTTCGTTTTAGCACATTTAAATAAAAGCTTGTTTTTTAAAAAGGTTTTTTACTTTTAATTTATTAATGATAATGTCTGTGAGGCTTACTGAGCAGTATATAAACATTTTTAAGTTGCGCCGATTTTATTTTACATATAATAAAAAGGTGACATAATGATATGAAAGCAAGAACAATGGGTGGTAAGTTTGCACGTGTAATTACGTCGGCCGTTGACCCTGCGACAACAAAACAAAACGACAATGAACCGAGCGCGGTAATGACTCCTAATGCGAGAGTGATGTGAATTAATAGAAATATATTTAAATAGTAAAAAAATGTAAAATTAATATTATATTTATAAAATATTTGTTTTATTAATTAATATTCTACATGTTTGATATTTTGTATTTTTTTCATCTAGATAGATAGTAGGTAGTAGGTATCTCGGAAAACGTTAATGGTTAAAATCTACTTAGTAAAACTTCGCCTTGATTCAGTAGAAAGTTGATGATCGTTCTACACGATTATATCAACTAATATCATTTCTGTAAAAGATACTTAAAGTAAAGTCCAGTCATAAATAAAAGTAACACATTAATAATAACCATTTCATTACTTAATAAATATGAGTCGTGTAAAACATTTTATTACCAATAATTTACAACTCCGCGTCGTTGAATGTAAAAATGAAATTAAAACAAACCATTAAAGCATTTTATACGAGATTCCCTAACAAGGACGCTTCCCTTAACCGGATCGGGAGCACACCTGGGTACTCGAAATTTGCCCTAAAAGGTCTCAAACGACAAACCTTTCTATTATCGTACAGTCATAAGTCGAATTATTAGCGATTAAATTGTCACTGTAATAAAAATAAAATAAGATTCTATTTTGATTGACAGTGTTCGAGCCTGTTGGTAACGATTGGACATAAGTCGTTCCGGAAGCAAGGCGAGTCGAGATGGTAGATTTTAAAAATGGAACGTTTGATTTGCATTTGAATAAGAGCCCCCGGCGACCCAGGTGCGCGGTACAGTCCTGAACCAAAAACTTTTTGATATATTTTTTTTAAAGGGAGCTACCAAAAATTAATATGAATGACCATTTGTGATTGACGGTGTTCGTGGTCCAATATGATTAGCATACGAATTAAACTTGGTCGCGGATATTTAAATCCAGATTCATGAAACTTTTAGATGTGTGTTGTATGTTTAATATATCGATATCAAAACATAATTAATAAAAGAAGGAGCAAAATGTATCGGTCATAACTATGTTTTTACACGTTCAAGTTTTTGTTGCATATTTGTTGGTCAGTTAATAATATTAAAATTAGTTGAATGTATAAATAAATAAAATAATAGATATGCCGTAATTGAGATCTATCGAATACTCTTCTAATATGCTAGTCAATTTTTTATTTAAGTTATTTTTATATTTAAGCAGTAAAGTAATTTTTTTTTATAATTTTTAGCTATTTTCTCTAAGAGTGTACGTGTATTCATTAGATAGGTTAGTTCGATGTGATTTTACACATATGACAATAAATAAAACGCAGTTATTAACACGAGTAGATTCTATATGTTTGTGTTGATTATATGTATTTATAAAATAAAAACCTTTCATGAAATATCAACATTCTAAAATTATATTCACAAATCTGAAAAAACACTTTTTTTCTTATCCAACATGTAAGTGTCAGAGTCAAATAATAATAACGATTCTCTATTAAAACTAATTTAAAATAAAAATGAAACGTAGGTAAAACCATTTAAATATCGAATTGATCAGAGGTCAATACTAAAAACACAAACAAAAAAAGTCCTATTCATAAAATTAACTTTATATTTTAAAGTTTTCCATTCACAAATGTAATCCGAATCAAACATATCGATTTACTTACAAAAATTGAGCAGACTTGGGAACTTAATAAGAAAACATCCACTACATTTTTTAAAGCGTGTTTAAGGCAACCAACCGCCTTGTTCGTTCATTGTTTGAGTTTTATTATCATAACGAACAAAGAGTGCGTAAACGGTAGCATTATCGGGCCTTGTGATCATTTTTATTCTATATTTTTGGTCTTTTTTTTTTAGAATATAGAGATGCGGTTACGTGATATGAGGTTTCTGGTTGCGTAACCTTCGCAGACGTGATTTATGCTTGAGGTTTAAGATATAATTTTTGTCAATTGGTAGATTATATTTAAAAGGGATACTGATCATGGTTTTGCTGTTCATTTTGAGTTTTAGATATTATAATTTCACATATTTTTATTTAGAAGTATTACGCCGAGTTGCACGAAAAGAAATTAAAATTTAAGTAGTAATTAAACTAATTTAATCGCAAGAATTGTATGAAATTCTTGTGATTAAATTAGTTTATTCTCTACTTAAATTTTAATTTTGTTTCGTGCAACTCGGCGTTAGTCTTTTATAAAATACTAGCTGACCCGGCGAACTTCGCACCGCCTAACAGTCGATTCTTTAATTTTTTATTTTTTTTATACTTATCCATCCCGGGACCCCTCCACTAACACTTAAACTTTATGGTATGGTATTAAAGTTCAAATTGACTTTTAAGTATTATTACGAATCTTTTGTATGTAATGTTTTTATACTTTTTAAGGCAATTTTTTAAATTTTTCTCTCCGTGACAACCATCCTCGTACTTCAAGGAATACTATAAAAAAAGAATTAGCGAAATCGGTTCAGGTACTCTCGAGATTTGCGCTTAGCAACACATTCAGCGATTCATTTTTATATATATAGAGATCAGTACCTGCGTATTATAGTATTTACTGTTGTCCCATTGTTCCTGATATACCCTTGAATATCATGACGATTTTAACAAAATAGTATTAGTGTATGTTCATATCAATTGTAATTATGAATAAGCTAGGAAAGGGGAAAATATTGTAGTTACTATGTTCAATGTTCGAAGTACAGCTATAGTAGCTATTTCACGCCGTTTTTGTGAGAGTGTTGTAATGTCGTAGTCGAGCCAGGCGTAAACGAGCTTTACCTACTTATGTACATACACCTCGTATATCTGGTGCTTACTCTCGACAACACTCGGTAGAGTCAAAAAAAATTACATTTGAAAATATATTTTTTAAACTGGTTTGTTGTAATATTACTACAGTTATAAGCTACTACTATTATTTTGCATTAAAGGAAATTTTAAAACTTTGTTGTCTATTGATACAGTAAGCGATTTTATTTGATTAGCGACCCGCCCCGGCTTCGCACGGTTGCAAAAATGATCAGTGTTTCTCTACTATATTATGCATGTATTATACATATAAACCTTCCCCTTGAATCACTCTATCTATTAAAAAAAACTGCATCAAAATCCGTTGCGTGGTTTTTAAGATCTAAGCATACATACAGACAGACATACAGCGGGAAGCGACTTTGTTTTATAATATGTACCTACTTATGTAGTGATACTGATCTAATTTGGTTAACTAAGCCACATTGCTTCTTGATTTCTTAACATGACATAAATGGCAATATTTAAACATTCTATAGTCAATGACAAAAGAAACAAAAAAAAAAAAAGATTTAAAGTTTAATTTGATATGAGTTTAATATGAGAAGTCATTGCAGATTGACGACAATGGCTATAGCCACTGGTAGTGTATTTTAAATTTTTCTTGCAATTCCTAGTTCTTTGTAGAGTTATCTCTAATAGTGCGTATTTAATTGACTGGTTTGTACACTACCTACGTTGTATTACTTGTTGATGTGATTGAAGCCGATTTCTTTCGTTCCGAGCAAACATAATTATCTGTAATATTGTCTTTTATAATTATGTATACAATATATTATTGGAGTAGCAGGAAGTATCCTGCTCAAAATGTGGTGCAGCCCTGAACTGAACAAGTATCTCTTAGCTTAAAAAAGATTACATCCAAATTATACCTACTGTGCTCGAGTCGCAGAGTCCTGTGAGTAAGATAGCCAAATCTCCTGTGGATGCGTTGTATTGACAGCGGGAACAAGTTTGATAATTCATTTGTGATAATCCTGGAGTTGCAGGCGTCTATAGGTTAAAAAATAGTCATCGCTTACCTTGAACTAAACATAACTTAGACCAAACGTAACGTAACAACCTACATTCGATCCATTATTGTCTACAAACCTCCACTCCTCCTGAGTAGAAAGTACTTTATTGCGAATGCCAATTGTCTATACCTATCGTATTTTTTTTATAAAACGTGTAGAATTCACTACAATTTTCTTTAGTGTCGCGAAAGAATTCTCACTTTCTCTAGATGTAGGTGCTTATATTTTAACTAGCTTCTGCGCGCGACTTCGTCGGCGTGGACTCCGCTCCTATTGGTCTTAGCGTGATGATATATAGCCTATACTATAGCCTTCCTTGATAAATGGGCTATCTAACACTGAAAGAATTTTTCAAATCGGTCCAGTAGATCCTGAGATTAGCGCGTTCAAACAAACAATCAAACAAACAAACTCTTCAGCTTTATTATATTAGTATAGATATCGTCTTTGTAGTGGGTGTGTTGTTGTTATGCATTTAATTAACATTACCTTTCTCTTACGTAATAATCTTATTATTAGTTTTATATTGTTGCTTTATACTTTTATAGGGTTTAAGTTTGAATAAACTTCTTTCTCAATCTTCTTAAAAGGTAATAAATACCTAATTACTTCAGTAACATAACGATGAAAATGTTTTTTTTTTCCTCTAATGACTATTCTTAATAGCGAAGTAAAATAAAACCTTTAAAGCCTAGCGTCGACTACATCAGAAGCGCGTCGAATCGAAGCGAATCGCATTTATTCCTGTGCGTCTATCTGTGACGCGTCGAATCGAATTGTTCATTCGTCTCCAACTCTTCATGAAATTAAGTCGTGTTTGCATCATGGACAGCTCAGATGAAGAGATGTTTTTATTTCAAATACTTTTTGATGAAGAAGAGGAGAATACGTAACGAGTAGTCGTATTCGAAATTCGAGAGAAATTCAACAGATTTTTTTTGTCTAATGCAGGCTCCGTTCCATGGAAAACAAATATTCTCAGAAGAGGATTCCAGCATCACAGTTTGTAAAAAATATGAAGGTTATATATATACTAGCTCAGCTCTGCTGCTGCTGTTATAAAAAAAATCTAAAATAAAAGTATCCTAAGTTACACCTTATTACATCAGCTATCTGCCAGTGAAAGTTCCGTCAAAATCGGTCCAGCCGTTTCAGAGATTAGCCGGAACAAACAGACAGACAGACAGACAAACAAAAATCGTAAAAAATGTTATTTTGGTATCTATATAAATACCGTGCATAGATCCATATGCATTTAATAAAAAGCGTTTATTTTAATATTAAAAACAGATACTATAATTTTATTTATTAGTAGATATATATAGATATATAAGATATATATATATATATATATATATAAGATACACATATATATATATATATATATATATATATATATATATATATATATATATATAAGGATATATAAGGAAGGAATATTATCTTGTTGAATGTGTGTTATTGTATGACAGTGTATTATTTCTCTTACAATAATATATCTCTCATAATAATTATGTTACTGTTGGGCACTAAAATTTTTAAAAAGAAATAGGTAGGTATATTATCATATTTATATTTTATGCTTTATTTTCTTTTCTGAGTTATTGCTAATGTTTGATCAAGTTTTCTTCTATAACAGGATACCTATTTGCATGTCGTGTTTGCTTTAATATGGTTATACATGGAAGTGTAGTCAATAATAAAATTAATATTGTAATGTACCATAAATGTAACAACTGCTAGCAAACCTTAATAATTAAATAAATAAATATAAATAGGTAAATATTTTCACTAATAATAAAACAAAACTCCCGAGTTTCATTCATAGTTCTCCCGTTTTCTTCCCATATATTCATCCGACGCAGATCATCGTGAATTCGTGATAATGTCGATCTTCGTGATTAAACAATTCTGTATATTGTTGGACCAGTGATATTAATAATTCTTCATTCATTTTTATTGAAGCTAGGATTTTTATAAGTTTTTAAACGTATTAAAACTTGATACTAATAATTAAAAATACGTTGGCGAGCATCCGCTTCTCCGCGTCGACTGGGCAGTGTTGCCAACTCTTGAAAAAACTTTTTCCTAAATCCTTTAATAAAAGTCCCTAAATTAAAAACAAAATCCCCTAAACCTAACCTAACCTAATTGAAGTTATTTAAAAAAAAGATATTTATTTTTATTAATTTTTTATTTTTCAAAGGATTTTAAAATAGAAAACCAATTATTTTGTACACTTTGCTTTTGTATGTTTATTATTTATAATTTTGTTTGTATGTTATTTTTAATAATTTTTTATATTAAAGTATATTACGTTCTGACGATTAAAATTCCCAAAGAAATACCCTAAAAAATGTCTCCCCTAAAACTTTCCCGCTATTTGCAAAATATCCCTGAATTTAGGGGAAAATCCCTAAAGTTGGCAACACTGCGACTGGGGAGTGGGGCGCGCCGAGTCGAACGAAGAAAGTCGCTTGTCGAGCGACTACCTCGGTCGATTCGATTCGGCGCGCCGCGGCGCGTCGCTAATGGACGCAGTTTCATAGAAAATGTATAGTGGGCGACTTTTTGCGATTCGATTCGACTCTGCTCGGCAGCTAGTAGACGCGGGCTTAAGAGTCGTGCGACTCCCTCGGTCGATTCGATTCGGCGCGCCGCGGCGCGTCGCTAATGGACGCAGTTTCATAGAAAATGTATAGTAGGCGACTTTTTGCGATTCGATTCGACTCTGCTCGGCGAGCCTAATGGACGCGGGCCTTAAGACCACAAAGCTATTATTTAAAAACAAATTTAGTATTGGTTTAGTAACTCAAAGTATAATACGTGTTGCTAAAAATCACCGCAGTGTAATGGTGGTCTAAGAATAACAAACGCACGAACTTGTTACCGACGCGCCGCGAGCCGTGAACGCCGCTCAACTATTGACCTCGTTAGTTCGAACAAAACGCCACCACCACGTAAAACAACCGCGCCACTCGACGTTCGCCTTTTCCTCTCAAAAATAACTCATCTCGGCTTTTCACGAGGTATCATTAAGCTTCGCTCGCTCTCGCTCTCGCCTTCGCTCCCGTGCCCGCTCCGCTCGCCGCGTAATGACGCGCCACTCAACGCAAGGTTGTTTTTTTACCTCATTAACAAAATGCTTTGCGATTAATGTTTGCGGCGCGATTACTGTGAGTATTGCCGCATTGTGAGGTGGGGATGAAACTCGCGTTATCATTTTCAATGACGTCGAGAAATTGAAGTTCGTCGGATGATTTCCATGATTTATCTGATTATTCCCGAGACGCACGCTCGGATTTTTAAATTTATTTTTACAGAGTTATGATCGGTGTGATGAGTTAATAATTAACAATTTTCTGATCTCATTTGAAAATAAATTAAAAGTAAAAAACCTTTTTAAAAAACAAGCTTTTATTTGAATGCACTAAAACGAAAAAAATAAATTTTTACTTTAAAACTTTTACTATCTACTTATAAAGTCATTACACATAATCTATATGATAGAAAAGCTTGTCGCGAGATAGTACTCGTATTTCTTTAGTTTGAAAATTTTAATAGTTAAAATCAATCACATCAATTTATTTAATTTACTTGTTTACAAGCAAATCTTGCGACAAGCTTTTATATCATATAGATTATGTGTAATGACTTTATAAGTAGATAGTAAAAGTTTTAAAGTAAAAATTTATTTTTTTCGTTTTAGTGCATTCAAATAAAAGCTTGTTTTTTAAAAAGGTTTTTTGCTTTTAATTTATTTTTGACTTTTTAGTCGGTTATTACGTCACTTTATTCGAATTTTTCTTAGCAAGTCCTTTCATTTGATACCCATATTGTAGAAGTACACTAAAAATAACTAGTCCAAACTCTTGGATATGCCACCATATTGGATTTAGAATGACGTCACAAAGGTAACCATGCATTGGCATCCAAATTGAACCTATATACAAAATTTCAGCTCAATTGGTTGAAGATATCTGCTTCAAAATTGAGTTAAAAGATTTCACCTGAACAAACATACATACATACAAATCATGCATTGTCATCTAAATTGAACCTGTATACAAAATTTCAGCTCAATCGGTTGAAGATATCTGCTTCAAAATTGAGTTGCAAGATTTCACCCGAACAAACATTCATTAAATTTACATACATACATTGCAAGTTAAATAAAAGCTTGTAAAAAATATCTGGCTGATTTTATTTTTAGACGAATAGTTTATATTTTGCACATTAAACATTAAACAAAACTTGGTGTAGATATATTGCATTTAAAAGACACATTCGTAGACATTACTATTACCGCTTACAATCGAAACACTTGGATCTTAGAATAGCAGTGCTTAAGGTTTAACTATTACTGGCGAGACGTTAAAATATTTAATTTCACTTTGAAATTCCAATTAGTGCATTCAACATCACAAATTGTGAATAACATAAGTATACAATATTAACACACCTTTACTTATTATTAATTATCTGTTAAGTGAATTAAATATATACCTAGTAACCAAACACGTCCTATATCTTCATCCACCATAAACGAGAACTAACTTTAACAGTATTACATAGCTATGTGTACGACACAAAACTATTCAAGAACAACAATATACTTCTTAAAACTTACACTACTTTTCAAGTATAAAAGAAATAGATAGAGAATCTTAATCAAATACATTAATGCCATATTAAAATCCACGGCAGAAATGTTCTCTCGACCAAAAATAAGCGCACATAATGAAGAGTCCTTATTATGGGGAAAATATTTCTTTCAAGAAAATGTGTGGACAATAATTTTTGATTTTCCTCAGCCCTCCAGCGCGACCTCCGTTCTTTTAATTACTGCGGCCGGGAGCCTCGAGAAAATATTTAGCCACGTCCGCACCAGCCTCCGTAATTACTAATGAGCTTATATTTTCTGATATTCTTGCATAGAAACTGCAGAAATGTTAATAGAATATAATATGTATATATAAACGTCGAATACTACGTGCTGTACTACTATTGTTAGTACTCAGACTGTAAAATCTCGTTGCTTATTAAACTAGAACATTGTTGTTATTATATGAAGCTACTTAAAAACTAGGTTTAGACATTGTTGACTGTAATGTGATTATGAATTGCAACCTTACCTATTAATTTTAATGAAACTACTATGGCAAGAGACAAGTTATTCGACTTTCGAGTTTCCGGTTAAATAAAAAATATGCGTATTCCATATCTTCCGCTCCGAAATACATTTTAATAGAGTTTTTTTTTTGCAAAAAGTAGGCTGTCTTCGTCGGGATGGCGACGGAAAAATAAGAGGAAGTACTCCGGAGCAAATTAGTGAGCGCCTTCCGCAATCAGAGTGGACCCGTGCCTATTACTGAGCTCATATTGTATTATTATTTTTTCATCTGCCTAACATTACAACTTAGCATGGTTTTGCTGCGATTTTTTGAGACGCGTGAAGATTATTATTTTCTATTGAATATCTTTGATGTCGTTTAGTAAATATTTTTGTAAATAATAAAAAATGCTGAACTCTTAACTTCATACTAAACTTGCCATTACAGCAAATAATCATAATTCGAAAGCAGTTAACGCGATTAGTCGTTCGCGGGAGCACAACTCATTGGTCGGGACTCTCCACATTAATTTCATAGCAATTAATATATACGAGCAATTCGACAATTAATTGGTGCAAAAAGAGCCGGGAGCCGTTTTGGAATCGCAACGGAATCGCGGCGGGATCGCAGTAAATCACATTCGCACAATGCCGGCAGGTGGCGGCGGCGGCGGCGATAATGCGCGCGTTTAATTACGCGGAATAATTAGTGAACGGAATATTTTCCGGGCCCTAACTATCTCCGCCGTCTTCCGGCGATAACTAGGCGGTAATTGCGGATTAACCTCGCATTCAGAATTTAATAGGTGCTCCACGGAAGCACCACGACGCCCGACCCCAATAACACTATTTGTTTAGTGACGTCGAAGTAATCGCTCTGCAAAATATTGTATTATGACGGCCGATACACGTAGTATCCTTATAATTGGACGTCATCCGCGCGCAGACGTTTTAATTGCAATTTATCAAAATGAATGTAGCTGCGATTTTCAATAGGTATCGAGAAAATTTAATATCGGAGAGTGGGAGCTGTAAATTTCCAATATTTTAAATTCAGCCACGCTCGGCACCCAGTGGCGATTGTTTTAGATCGCGTCTCGCGGGAGGATTCTCGCAATATTGCAGAAGTCACGGCACGTGCTGCCGATGTAATTTGCGCTTTATGGCACGTGAATAATTCGCGATAATCCCGAGTTGGCGCCCTCCGCGCCCGCCCGGCCCTCGCGTTACTACGACGACGTTTGATCTCCGTAATAGAAGATGAAAAATAATAATATAAGCGCATTTGTCGCTCACCTGCGACAATTCGTCCGAAGTGTAGTTATTGCCGACCCCGGGGGGTGGCTAGTTGAGCGTGAACTTTTGATATCGGCGCGAAATATTAATTTCTCAGCGCCAATAAACAGCCGAGCGTACGTAATGCTGGCAAATTAAGCTGAGTGCCTTTAATAATATTTTGTAGGAAATTTTAATTATGGAGCGCCGAACGATATTACCTCGTAGAGGTGTCGATAGAAATATTTTGAGAGCTAATTAATTTTTGTTATTAAAACGCGGACAATGGCAGCATATTATAATGGAATATTACATTATTAATATTTACTGAATTACTAGTATTTTCAAACAAATTCGGCCCTCTCACGCCTAGCTACTTCATTGCATAATGACATTTGCAGTTCAGTTAATCCTATTTATTATTACAAATGTAAAAGTTTGTAGGGATGGATGGACGAATGCATGTATTTAAT
The DNA here is from genome assembly GCA_905220545.2 of Melitaea athalia. Lineage (NCBI taxonomy): Eukaryota > Metazoa > Arthropoda > Insecta > Lepidoptera > Nymphalidae > Melitaea > Melitaea athalia. Next base: position 6,584,464 of record HG992179.1, read on the forward strand.
TCTTTATTGTAATAAAACTTCGTACGTAGACAGCTTCAGGTCCAGAATAACACATAGGCTACCTTTTATCCCAACATTTCCACGGGATAGTAAATTTTGCGGGAGAGACCGTGAGATGCAGTTAGTATTATAATAAAACAAGATATCAAGATGATATTTAAAAAAATATATATAAAAAAATCCTTTTCGGCAACCATATCAAAAGTCCATAGGTCCGACATGAAATATCTAATCCAAATAAATTTAAACGTTTAAAAAAGCAGTACCATCTAATATCAATTTGGAGCATGTATTGGAGCAATTACCAATATTACTTGGCGGAGCGCGCCAGATGGCGCTAGGGTGATCATTCAAAAATCACTGCACATTGTTCTGAGCGCAACTAATTGCGGGGAAAGTGGGGTTGGATGGACTCTGACTAAATAATTTTCTAATAGAATAGCGTACACGCTTTGGTTCATTGTTTTGATGTAAAATCGGGGTATGTTTATTAAAGTACCTTATAGAAGTTATTATTATCTGTATTTCTTAGATTTTAAATTGATTTCGTAAACAGCAACGATTTTTTATAATTATTTAACAACCGCTCTAGTAGTGGTGATTGCTGTGCGTGTGCATTGTTGGCGCCTATACACCGGTGGTTTGCGGATTTGATTCCCGATCGGGATGATTGTATTTACAAATATTTCTTTCCGGTTTCTGTCTGTCCTTAGGCGTGGGTCTCTCCATCGTGCCTCGGAGAGCACGTTAAGCTGTCGGTCCCGGTTGTTGTCACAAATACCTGATAGCGATGCTTACTTATAGTAGGGAATATATCCGTCAACTCACAGTGGAGCAGCGTGATGGACTAAGCTCCAATCCTTCTCCTACATTGAGAAAGAGTTTTAGCAGGATATTACAAGCTGAATCGTATCGTATCGTATTTGGTAATACTATTTTTATTACTTATAAATAGTTTTAAAATTATAACATTAGCCGACGAGAAATTTATGATAATATATAAGAAAATATATAAATATGTAATTTGTCAGGTACAATTTGTTTTTTCTTTTTTTTTGTGTTAAAATAATAAATTTTACTATACCGATTTCAAGATTGTAACAAAACATATAATACAATTTGTCTATGATTTTTTTATTGAAAAATATTTTTATAATTATTTCAAGGGAAGTATTTACAAACTATTACATATTAATGTTTTTTTTTCCTCTTCATTACAGATTATGGTGAATGACAAAAAGCCACGTAAGTCTTATAAATTACTTTTACTAATTATAATCTATACCTATATATACAAAAGAAAGTCGTCTTAGTTACACTATTTACAAGTCAAGAACGGCTGAACCGATTTGTCTGAAAATTGGTAGGGAGGTAGCTTAAAACCAGGAGACGGACATAGAATACTTTTTAGCCCGTTAATTTACAGATTTTTTTCGGAATAATGTACTATAAAAATCGACAGTAATGTCATATTTTATTGACAGGTAGTGAAGTGCCCTGTACAAACAACCACAGACTACAGTTCATGAAATACTATAAATCGATCATAATATTATGATAAAAATAATTTGTATTAAGGGGGTGGGTGGATTAAGAGGGTTAATAACATATATGGTACAATAACGTTTGCGTTGTGTGCAATTGTTATATAAAAATTAGCAATGTGTATATAATTTTGTGGTTATGTGTTACATGACTGTATGAGATATAATTATAATATAAATAACAATATTTTTTTCATATTTAAAATTCATTTGTTTATTTTTAGAGTTTTGTGTTTTATTGGGGTATTAAATTGTAATAGCGATTGTTACTTTATTTTTTTAAAACATAAGTTTTACATAGGTATAATATCGATTATAGTAAAAATAGTAAGATAACCTTTTTTATTTAAGTACATTGTTCATTACATTTATTCAACAGGTTACATTGTTCAGTATTATTAAAAAAGGTTTACATTTATGGAGTTCTATTACTGCTGAATTAAATGTAAGTTAAGGTAAGTATAGTAATAATACATTGGCATAAGAAAAACACATTTAGTAATAATAAAATAAATATATTTGTAATGAAAAGTGATGAATGCTTTTTTTGTTGCATGATACATTAATATGGCAAATTTTGCATTGTTACTATTTCAGGATTTCATTATTTATTTATTTATTTCATGTGATACACCAGCGATAAACTGTATAGTCATTAATAATAATTATTACACTATTATCTAGTTCGAGTACAGTTACCAATTACAGGTGTACCTACACAACATTATAAGTTGTACCCATTATTTGGTTCTGTTTGTATATTTAGTACAATAATTGTTTTAATACCCTCCTTATTTACCTACTCGCCAAAAAAATGTTTCTAATGATTCCTTAAAGACAGGCTTGTCTAAGAAATTGATTGACCGCCATTGAGCTCTGTTAAGTTTGTATGTGTGTGTTTTTTTTTAAATGTTCAAGAAAATAGATGAATAAATAAATACATAAAATGTTAAACGAGAATAGATATCACATAGGAGTTGTCTCATTAACTTAAGGACCAGTTAAAATGGCCCGTGACGGTTCAATACCGTCATCCTCAATTGAATGATTCAATTTGAATCGTTGAATCAATGTCCTATTTCCTGTGAATCAGATTCATTTCCTTTTTACCCGCTGCTGTTCATTTGTCAATACATTTCGGTGATGGAGAGACCTTTAATTTGTCGATTGGTTTTAATAACATCGAGTGTTATCTGAATTATAGGATTTAATTTTTGTCGAGTGCTGTAATTGTTGCAGTTTTATTTTTTTGACGAACATAATTACAATTTTGTGTACATTCACACTTTAATTTAGTATTTATTGATAAATAAAATTAATTTTATAATTATGTTACGAAATTACTGTCATGTATTTAGTAATTAGTGAAAATTTTACACTTGTAGGTATGCTTTATATGCTTAGTAACTGTTGATTGTTATATCATATAACATTGTATATTTCCCAAATTCAATTACAAATTAAAAAACAAACAAAGAATTTGTTTTTGTTGCAAAAATAATAAAAAGGGCACAATAAACAGTTCAAGATCTTCGACCCAAAAATGTGTGTACGAAAAAAACCTACGGTTTAGCATTTTTCGAAAACATTGCTTTAAGTTTGTGTAAAATGTTTTACAAATAGGTACAAGTACCAAGTTACTAGCACTTTTTTATAATCGCTTAGAAGTTATTGAAGGGATATAGAGAACACGAAAATATTTATTGGTTATTTATACTGCGTTGTAGGCACAGGCTGAATTTATTGGCATTTGCTATAACTAATTATATACTAACATAAAGTTTTATTTGGAACAATCTATACTTACTAAGATATAAAGCTGAAGAGTTTGTTTGTTTGGTTGTTTGTTTGTTTGTTAGTTTGTTTGTTTGTTTGAACGCGGTAATCTCTGGAACTACTGGGCCGATTTGAAAAATTATTTCAGTGTTAGATAGCCCATTTATCGAAGAAGGCTAAAGGCTATGTGTCATCACGCTAAGACCAATAGGAGCGGAGTCCACGCCGACGAAGTCGCGCGCAGAAGCTAGTATTTTATAAAACTTTATACAAAAAAGCCAGTTTCCCTAAGTGTCTATCACATGTGATATTTTTCCTAAGTTTGGTTACAAAATAACATATATCTTAGGCCCTAAAATTTATCGTTCCACTTGGAGGAGCAAAGACCGCTGTATGACTGCGTTCGGTCATCTCGAGATAATCTCGGACATAGTGAAAAATTCCCACTTTGCTTCCACGCCATCGCCGGCCGATGCCTTTTTTAGCAAAAAGCTTTATCACTTCCGTGGGGGTCAGGATGAGTGAAACCACAGATAAATGTTTTATAGAAATGTCATAATGCTGAATTATAATAAATTGATTTTACGTCACTTGTAAATAAATAAATAAATAAACGCTTCACACTCAACGGCCCCCAGTAGGATTTTCTCCCGTGTCGGGGGTCAGAAAACACACACAATTCACAAGCACAAACGCCCAGACCACCACAAATATCTATATGACCAATACAAATATCTGTCGTGAGCGGGGATCGAACCCGCGACCGCTACCGCATCATCCAGTGCTGTGACCGCTGCGCCAACGCGAAATGAAATGTGAATTAATCAGCTTAACATGAATAATTAGCTCCAATCCTTTATCTATATGGCGCTATGAATTTTCCCAGTTAAAGGTCCTTTATAGGTATGTAGGTGATGCATTTCAGTTTAGTTCTATATTATAATATGTTTTTCATTTATATTGAAAGAAAAAGTGACTTAGGAATATTATGGTATACATAATAATAAAAATAATACCGTGCACCTGTTAATACATACTAAATATTTTTGTACATTTTTACTTTTAATTATCAATCTAATATGAACTTTAAAAACATATATTTGTAATTTACCCGATCTAGTAAAATTATGGACATTATAGGTCATCGGACGGCGGTGCAGAATGCAAGTCGTGGATCACTTTTATAGCCGGATGCTGTGAAATAAATGTCGTGGTCTATCTTACCCTGCTAATGATACCCCACATATTAGACTACAGTAAACATTGTAATATATCTGGACGACGGACGGACGTCGATTATTGCTCAATGTTACGTATATTGTTGATTATGTGACTGTAAATGTCTTTGTGTGTGTTTTTCTTTTGTAAATATGTGACAATTTACAGGCACAATTATCTGTTCTGTAAGGTGTCTGTGTTCTAGGTAACAGCTGGTTGATTCAGATACGTTTATTTTGTAATAAATGTACGTACAAATAAGTGTGTATTAATCCTCTCAGACACAAAAAAAGCGAAAGAATCTATTGTCACTAACGCAGTATTGAGAGGTAAAATATATAGCACAAAAGTTTAAGTGCAACATAGTAATTAAAACTGAAAATTGTATAACAACAAATGATACATTATTTAAAAATAATACGGAACGGACAACTCGCCAGTGCGTATCTAAGATGTGCGAGTAAATACGGTTCTTTATCATGCACTGGCCGGCGGCGATCGCAACGATATATTGCCGATTTCCGCCCGCTGGCGAGTAATACGTTTCCGGAACGCCCCTGGACCGCCCTACGCGGTATACTTTACGCAACTACTATACATTTGCTGACCGAATTGCTAACATAAATATACGAGGGCTAATTATTATTCTTAAAACTTCCTACGAACTACATACCTACGTACTCATAATTATATATTTACACTTATTATTTTATGGTATTGTGTAAGTGACATGATATAATTTGAAACAATATCAACTTCATGTAAGTTACGACGTTTTTACTGCATGTCTATATAACAAAACTTAAACATAAGTAAACATATCGTAGAATGATAGAAGATCGTTGCGTTTTTAGCCGCTTGAAGAATCCATTTTTATCAAATGTGGGGACATTTACGATGATTGTTTCTCTACTTTGAATCGTAATATTATTTTTAATAGCGATATCTAATAAACAAGCTTTCTGATATATATTCAAAGAAAAGCATGTTCTTGATAAGGAAAAATCTCTTTGGATTTGATAATTTAGTACAGATTTAATATCATTTCATAATTGGTATAGATTTAAAAAAAAATCATTAATGATAATAATTATTCTTACGTAAACAGCAAGAAAACGTACGTATGCAATAATTTTTTTCCATTCATTTACAAGGTTCAAAGATGACGTCAGTGTCTTGAGTAAATACCTACATCCTAAGGTTAATAGACTGTGAACTGTAAACGCGGAGGGTCCATTTCTTCCACACATTATATATACATTTATTGATACAGATTTGTAGTTATTTTAATGTTTTGCGCAAACCACTAGATATTTCTCGGAGTTCCACTTGCATTTATCTTTTCAGCTAGTGTTCCATTGCTATACGCGTGATTTATCAAAATGTTTCGTCTCTATTACTTCTAAATAGGGCTGCAATCCGCTATATTTTGCTTAATTTCTCTAATTTTATGTGTTAAGGGAAAGAATGAAATCAATTAGGTACATGTATTTTATCTTATAGAACCACTAACAATCTATAATTTTATAAAAAAATTGTAAAAAATTGTTTTTTTTTCATATGCAAGCGAAATATTTTTTAGCGTCATTCAAATATAGGTGTACATCGGTTTAAAGAATCTTTATTTTCTCATAAGACATACAATTTCATCACTTAAAATGAGAAACATAAGAAAGAATATGAAACGGTATAGTAATGTTCGGTGCGTGTGTCTATACGTTTTGGTGTGTGTGTGTGTGTGTTTGTTTGTTTGTAAATGTGTGTGTGTGTATGTATGTGTGTGTGTGTGTGTGTGTGTGTGTATTGGTGCGTGCGGTCGTCTGTTGGTGCATGCGCGCGTATGTAGCGTGTATTTGTGTGTGTGTTTTTTTATGTATGCGTGCTTGATATAACATTATTAATGAATTTGTTTTCTAGTATTTTTTATTTATTTATTTTTTTTATTTTATTTTTAAAGGCTGTTATAATATAATATAGGCATGTTAACATCTATATATATACCTACTAGTACCTATGTAGTTAAGTTATAAAAAAAATGTATGTATAGTTACTAAGTTGAAGAATTGTGTCGATCATGTTTGCAATAATCCAAAAACATTAATACATGTAATTAACGTACGTAAAACGAAACATGTACCTACTCAACATTATTAACTAGTAGTATCTAATAAAATCGAAATTAATAAAATAGCAATTGCGGTTAACATTTTAGAACAAAAGTAAATAACAATTAGACAAATTACACTTAATAAATGCAGTAACCACATAACACGTACCAATCTGATCACAACACAAAAGTTTAGCTTTACACAAAAACATAATATGGTTGGTACGTGTTTATTAATTAATTAGAACGTACCGGTCTAAGGCTGGTGTCACGCTGTACCTTGAGCGTGACTCGACGTCGCCCTACTATTAATCATTACCTTGATGGACGCTTTCTTTTCACAACCCTTCACTCTTTGATTTTTATATTCGTTAGTCGATTTGTTTGATTAGTAGAAAGCTATACCTACCAATTGATTAAAACATAATTTCATAATTGATTAAAAAATAAATTATAAAATCGAATATAACAATTTAATTGGATAAATACTTGAACTGCGTACAACAACAATTAAAATGGTTTTAGTTGTTGTAGAAACCGTAATTCCTTAAAAGGTTATAAACCTTTTCATCACCCTTTAATCTATAAAATATTATTTCCGCGCGTGTTTTATTTAATAACTTATTTTTAAATTAATATCCAACATTAATACTAGTTAATAGTTATACAAATATGCAATCGAAAATAAAGATAAAATAAGATAGTACTAATAAGCTGTAGCGTTACAATTAGCGAGGGCGGGCAGCGTACCCTTCAGCTCGCCCGCTGCGGTTACTAATTGCCTTATTGATTGTTTATTACGGACTCAACGATTGCATTGTTATCAATATCGAAGAATGTATACTTAAAATATTACGTCTGAAATATCTCTTTACTTTAATTAGAAACTAGCAGAAAATATTTCGAAATTGTTCATTCGAAACAAATGCGGATAACAGTAATTTGGTACGTTTGAGTATATTTACGTTTCGTAACTACAAAAAGTAATATGAAGGTGATGAGAAATAAAAATTAAACATTATTTGTAGGATAAATTATTAAATCGCTTTAATATTAATCATCGCCATATCTTTTCGGTCGTATGAAACATTTACGTAACGAACAATGGATGATGTCGGAAACAAAAAAATAATTTAAGCATGCATATCGACGTATTAGGCATGTACACCAATTCGGAACGGTCTGGGAACAAAACACAGGGCGGTGTGAGTTACACTACGTTAGGATGATTGATCGCGCTCCGTATGATACCGTCGAACAAAACCTCACTTCCTAATGACAGGCTTTTAAAAATATACGATGCGATACTCGTCACCTCGGCCTAATGCCGTCGATATGTTACCCGCATCAATCCTCTATTCTGCTCACGTCTGCGCCGGATCTAATTAATTATGGTAATTAAACAGCTTGGTATAGTGCGGACGTGTTAGTTCGCTGGGAATTTCTATTCCTACACGATTTTGTAGTTGCTCGCTTTTCAATGATGTTTTCGAATTACACACGCAGGATAATATTGTTTGAAAATATTGTTATAAAATAGTTGTTTTATGGAAGAATATTTGGCTCGTCTTCTACGACACTTCGTAAGGATTAGTATTACGGCCATTGAACTTCGGTTTAATGGATATACAGCGCCAAAACTCTCTTGCCCTCATCACTTTTGTTTGACCGCGGTATAATTACGCATAGATAGGTATATAAAATTAGAACGCTGTTTCGCTAAAAGGATAGGGATTAATTACATAAATCACAGCACTAGCAAGAATCGTCTGTGACTAATATACATACCTTCTTTATTTATTTTGTTTAAGGTAATATTGGTCCTGTGTTTTGATTACATGTTCGGTTACTTTTTAACCGACTTCCAAAAAAGGAGGAGGTTCTCAATTCGACACGTATGTTTTTTTTTTTATGTATGTTAGCTCAGAAGTTTTGACTGGGTGGACCGATTTCGATCAATTTTGTTTTACTTGAAAGGTGTTGCGTGTCATGTGGTCCCATTTTAATTTAATTCAGATCTGACAAGTACTTTTAGAGTTATATCTAATAATGCGTATTTACGTGACTACTTTTTCGTCGACCTACGTTATATTACACCGCATAACTTTTTACTCGGTGTACTGATTTTGATGATTCTTACTTTAATCGAAAGTTAATACTTGTCTTGTAGTCTTGTTTAAATTAGATTGAAAACTGATCACAACTTTTTGAGTAATCTTTAATAGCGCGTATTTACTTGACTATTTTTTCGTCTTATTACGTTGTATTACTTGTCGATGTAATTGAAGTCGGTTTTTTTTTCGTTTGCGAGCAAACACAATTATTCTTTATATTTTTGTCCCTTTCGTTATCCCTTATTTGTTCTCATCGGTAAAGGATTTCAATATTCAAAAGAGAGGTATTTAGAACCTTTCTTTATACATAGTGCGATTTTCCGTTCACATTTTTAATGACGTGGTCCAAGTTAAAAGATTACTGTTTCACTTAAATCTTAAAGCTATTGATTTTTTTTTTAAAGAAGCGTAAAATAATTATTAGCCTGGCTTCGCTTTATATCAACGAGTAAAAGTTTAATTCGTATCGATAAAGTAGGTTTTAAAATTGTATAGAAAAATAATTAGGTACTGTAACATTGGATACAAGTCATAACTTGTGATAATATAGATAGACCTTGATATTAGAAATGTAACAAAAAAAAAACTGTTTTACACACATATACACATTCAGGCTGTGCATATTTAACTGAAGTAGGGCACAGCGGGAAATTTCCTGCTCAAAATATGGAGCAGCCCGACTGGGGTAGTACCTCGACCTTACAGAGGACCACAGCTAAATAATATTGTTTTCAAGCAGTATTGTGTTCCTGTTGGTGAGTAAGGTGACCAGAGCTCCTGGGGGGGATTGGGGATATGGTCGGCAACGCGCTTGCGATGCTTCTGGTGTTGCAGGCGTCTATAGGCTACGGTAGTCACTTACCATCAGGTGAGCCGTACGCTTGTTTGTCGATTAGTAACATTAAATATATATATATATATATATATATATATATAAGGCAATCAGTTAGCCTACAACTGTGTAGAAATATACCAATTTATTCAAATCTAAAGTATGGCTCGACTATTTCGAATGAACTGCGCGTATGCTTCTAATCGCGACAACTCACACCTCGAACCAACGGAACGCATTCCTGACGAAGAATGATGCTTTCGGCTGCGAGTAGGTAGTGCTTTGTTCGAGTGATTAAGTGCCTCGGGACGGCGTTCTTAAGCCCTTCAGCTAATGAGTTGAGTCAGTATTAATCATGAAGAGCCGGACGCCCTGACGGACAGTGGGTGGTTTTGTTGATGGCTCTAAACTTGAGACGTTAGCGTTTGCGGTGTGATCAATGACCGCGTGCCGACAAGTTATGGTTGTACTTAAAAAGGTGTAAAACTGATTTTATTTGGATGGAACTTACTGAATGTGAGGTACGCTGAAGTTAAGACGTGTTTACGAGTGTGATTTGAATCCACGGTTGGCGTACTATGTATAAAATATGGCTTATAAGTATAAATTAATATTTTATAATACTTTTTGTTTTAGTTGAACAGCTTTTAGTGATGCCAAAAGAAGATGAAAAAAAAATAATTTGCCAGATTTCATTGATGCCTAAAGAACACAGACGATGTGTCAATGTGTCGTGGAATGGAGAATACACGAAGTAAAAAAAAAAACTATAAAAAAGGTATACGATCACGATTCAGCCTGTAATATCCCACTGTTGGCCATAGGCCTCTTCCCCATGTAGGAGAAGGATCGGAGCTTAATCCACCACGCTGCTTCAATGCGGGTTGGCGGATAGTAAAAAAGATATAATTTAGTTTAAATACTTTCACCTAATCGTAACCAGTTGTCGTAAGTCGTCTAACGGAGAAGTCAAATGGTGCCGCATAATATATAATAACACCTGCGACATCAATTTAATTTGTCGTACAGTAGTACCTACAGTGTAAAGCAAGTGATGATTTCACATTTAGGCGATTGCGGGTACAAATTTAGTCTGACTCTGCTAAGTACGAAAACGTTAAATTAGTATTTAACATTCGCTCGTTGTGTTTTTGTAGGAGTTCTGAAACATATAAATCCATTATTCCGGATTGGGACAGCATTACAGATCAAGCTCCAAAACTTAGGCTGTCATTATACACATTTTTACAGCCTAGACATATGTTTGTACAAAACCTCTAGAAAAAACTAAACTTAAAGTATCTATCTGCTAGTACGTACAGTTTTTTGAACATTTAATGAATAGCATTAGCAAATTAAAATTATTGGTCGCTTGAAAGTATGTAGAGCATATTCCAAAATACCAAATCTTAATAGAAAAGTGACCCAATAAATTGAGGAAGGGCACAGCAGGATATCTCTTCAGCCTATCGCAGTCCACTGCTGGACATAGGCCTCCACAAGTTTGCGCCAAAAATGGCATGAACCGCACGCTGGATGGATCGCACCGAAGACGCTGCTGGCCGTCTTTGGCCTGTGTATTCGGCTTTTTAAGTTCCAAGGTGGTATTGGAACTTTGTTATCCCTTAGTCGCCCTTTACGACACCCACGGGAAGAGAGTGGGTGACTACCTATGTTCTTTGCTGCCGTAGCTACACAGCAGCTATATCATGCTGAAAGTCTTGAGCAGCCCGTCTGGGGAAGTTCCTCAATCTTACAGTAGATACCTTACCCTTGATAACACTGCTTTTAACCATATATAATCATTTGACTAGCAAGGTAAATAATTTTATTAATAAAAGAAATCTTAATGTGGACAGATTTTTTGCATTGCGTAGGTAATATAAACATTTCAAGTACCTCAACATTCTTTGAATCTAAATAAAATGTCCGCAGCTTATTGATGAGGACGATATTTCTTCAATTCAAAGGTCGAAATCAAGTCGTCATTAGTTCACGTGTCAAGATCCTGACCAAGCCGAGGTACGTTCAATGCGAGACGTGTCGCCCGCCAAGACATGCGGATGACTGATCCGTCGCGCAAACTAATGTTCTTTTTTCAAAACCCTCCATTTTATTTTTTAAATCACAAAAGGCACAGACATGAGTTATGTCGACTAGTAGTTTTTACGATATACTTAACTTGGATTAAATTTTTATATTTTTTTATTCATTCGCCGCTCAGTCTCCGTACGTGATGGCATGTAACATTAAAATAACAAATTAGTTAATTATTCTTAATACGACAGAATACTTTGACATTCAGCTTCGCTGGTTAGGTATAGACTGCGGTTTTTTGTTTCGATATACCTCCTTGCAGAATTTGTTACTGTAAACTTCAACAATGGATTTAATTTTTGTTTTTAAATATACGGATTTTTTGCTCTTTTATTTAAAAGACAAAAGTAACGTATATGCGTAAAATTGCAGTCTCCGTAAATTTTTTGTTCAGGTTTATGTACTGCATTTTATTATGATAATAACGGGAGACATTACCCGTTTAGCCTGCTACGAATGCGCTCATTTTTCGCTGCAACCGAACTGGGGGTGAACAGAGGCCATATAAATCGACACAGTACTTTTGATACGTTTCTTCAGTTTTTACGGTAATGAATCTTCAGTTTGTTTAATATGTCAATTACGTGCAGATTGTTATTCTGATCACAGTGACGTTCTCATGTGATCACTTTACCAGACTACATGACGATATATTGCAATATTTGTTGACTTTTTTAATTGACGTAATTTTCAAAAGATACAAATTAAGGGATATCTTAGCTATTTTATACAACGAATACGACATTTAACTTTTATATTGCATTATACACTGAAATTATATAAATATTTAATGTCAACTTGTATTCACCTTAATTATAAACAAACATACACAAATTCTACACATGATAACGTTAATTATAATCACAGTAGTAATCATAGTATCAAAACCCATTGGTCGCAGTAACAGCTCTACTGCTCTACAATAGACAGGTATAGAGGTCGAAACAGTCGCAGAATCCGCGCCATCTCGGGAAGCCGGCGGAAAAACCAGAGAATATGAATATAGCTCTCAATAAATTAAAGTGACTTGATGTAACCTTCTAAGAGATGAGTTGTATTATTTATGCTACATTATTAGGAAGATTTGATAAAGCATTTTGTACTAACAGTTTTTATTATTAGGAATGTTTACAAACTTCAATAGACTTTTACGGGTTATGTCGTGATGAATTTAGCAAAAAGTAAGATTGTTACCTTTCATGTAAATAAAGGAACTTATCAATTTTATTATTTTGTTTGATATATTTATATAGGTAGACAATATTTAGGTATGTAAATAGAATTAAAGTAAATATTGTTGTTCAAGTGTTACACTGTTACACAGTAACACTTGAACAACAATGTTTGTTTGTAAAAGTGGATAATTTTAATCAGCCTATAAATTAGACAAAACTCAATCTTTGTGCATGCGGATAAAATTATGTGCCTAGAATGATAAACGATTCTAGACAGTTCCCACAGATGTTACTATACATGCTGTTTGCTTTTTCGAAGTAGATATTTTTTAAATTAATTACATTATAAGTCAAACGTATAACTGTGCGACAGACGAATAGACAGACAGTTTCATAACTCATAGTAATAGTTCTGTCGGTACCTTTTGATACATTACCATTGAAATAAATTTTCTACTGATCAATCTCTTCAACTATTGTAGAAGTATAGGTATAATCTAGATGAAGCAAAACCGCGCTACCCGTTAACTCAGATTACTAAGGATTAAAACTATGTATCATACATAGCACGATTGGGTCATCAATGAGATCGCATACTATACTTGTATAAACACTGAGCTCAATAGTTCCGTGCATGTAAGCCTCCTTTGATATCAGCACTGACCAGGACAAAGCTTTGTGCACAAGATCAATGTCTTGAGAACCAAACACTCGACATATACGCCAACCTTTATATCCAATGTTGCTGGTACATATACATAACTCATAAATACATACATGTAACCCTTTGTGATTCTGACCGTTCTGGTCCGCACTTGTGTGTATAATTAGCGTGGAACGATTAATTAATAGCGAATGCAAGTCTATACAGAATATATAGATGTACCTAAGCTTAGTTCATGGAAATTAATTTTCCTATTATTTGCTATAATGTGTCGAATGATCGACATTCCTATATTGAATAATGCCGTTTATTTAGAATTGTAATTGCATCAAAATGTATTTAAGTATAATAAACGATTCAGTTATGTTTTTTTTTCTAATATAGTTTTGCAATCATTTCAATATATGCTCTTTCTACAGATATATAATTTTATATATGTCTTTGAACCAACGACAACTACTGATATTTAATATGCGTTCGACGTTTAAATTAGTTTCGATGTAACTGAACCTTGTAAAATACAATAAATCTATTGTCACTTATATATGTATAACGCTTGTATAACGCTCGCCTCAATCGGGTAGCCATAGAGTGCAAAGAGAAAATGACGTTGCACATAATCGTAACACAAACGAACTCTATACGAAGCAGAACACAAAGCGAACTGGCGCTCGTGGCAAAGGGCGTTAATTCAGCGGAGACACCCAAACAAACGCTTTGTGAATCACCTGTTGGTTCAATAGGTCAATGTTACAGCAAGGAGTTTAGCGAAACAGACTTTTGTGGCTGTTGAATGGCACGCAGCAGCTATTGTGAGCCCGCACAAAAGCATGTATGCGATTGGATGCCTCCGATGCGACTTGCGTCTTTGAAATTGAGAGTGCCATGCGAATATCGGATTGGGCTTTCACGTACGAATAAAAAGCGGTTTTGTTTAAGACTTTTTTATCTCTGTTTTTACAAATCAGAAGGTAATTAAATATGTACTTTAAAAAAAGTGATTGGATATTTCATTATTTTTGTCGAATTTTTTTTAATTACTTTTTATTTCTTTAAGTCATACATATTTTTGTGTATGTGAGTGTGTTTTTTGCCTGACTTCACTTAATTTTTTAGGACTCTCTTTTTTATTTATTTTTGAAGATTCGATTATTTGTTTAGTAATTAAGTTAGTTTCTATCTCATTTAAAAAATATAGGTACATTTAGAGCTTATATTTTTATAGAGCTACATTTGAGCCACTAGAGAATATTTAGTAAATGTAATGTCATGTATGACTCACAGATACTTTATTTTGACGCATGTTAAATATGGGAACGGATTAGTTGGTCTACATCCTATAAAAACACAGCATAAAGCTGCAGATATTCCAACACAAACACACATTTTATTATAGCAAGGGATAATATTAATAAATACGATACCAATTCAAACATTTACCGAGAAAACACGCTACTGGTTAAACGAACAATGGCCGTGAGGTTCCTTCAAAACCACTTAACATGGGGCTGACAGGTTAGTTCGAACACTATACGCCCCGGCCGCCAATTGAACTTTTATTTTTTTGTTGAAAATATGTTTTTCTGAACCAGGGAGCCGCACCGAGCATTGATTCTCACGGCATCTTAACCATACATTCGATTTGGCAAAGTATTTCGAAATAAACGAATTATATAATACCCGAAATACACGAGTTCCGAAATTAAACTCAATAGGTAAAAAAGTTCCAAAAAGATTCTAAAACAAAAATGTACAATAAAACCATTGTTCATATTTAACTTTATGTTAAATTTATATTACATAGTGTACGAAATTAGAAGCGAATTCTAAAGACAAAATAAACTTTTAAAAGAAAGCGTGATTCTAAAGTATTCGGTAAGAAAATAACGAGTAATGGGGACAAAAGGTAAGAGTGGACGCAACTGTTATGAAACGCGACGTCACCGACTGCTAATCGATGGAGAACAATGACGTAATGGAGTGGGGTGCGCAGGCCGCAGTCCGAGTCAATGTTTACTCAGCATAATATGTTGGGTTTCTTTTCCTCCGTTTCATATTTTTTTATTTGTAATGTGAATCCCACTCTTATTTGTTGGAGACTAATTTGGACCGCTTCATGGAGATGTTGTCTCATGCAGGCTTCTAATCTTATCGTTAGATTTCATCGACAATAAATTGTATCATACAAACTTTGACTAATCAAGCTATAATAATTAATCTAAGTAAATAAAGTCATTCAATATTGCAACTTTACTTATTTATAAAGATGTCGGACTACACGTGATTACGTCAATATCAACCCCAATGTTTCTTAAATCGAATAAAGTGCAAAATAAATTCTCTCAATTCGAGGGGTTGTTTGAATTGCAGGTTTAATGAGTTGCATTAATATTGTATTAACGGGTACTGCCCCCAGCAGCAAACAATCATTAGAAGGCGACCCGTAGACCGTATTTGCTGCTAGGAACTTGTTTGCGAATACAAATTGACATTAAGAAGTCTCGTGTGCACTGTTAACAACTTTTTTTCGGAAAGCGGGCAGGTAGTTTTTAACTAAAACTCATTGCAAAATAACAGAACCGGCCAAGCATTTTTATGTATGCTGTTGTGTTGAATTCAAAGCTTTAACTAATTTAAATTTACAAAATACTAGTTTGAATTTATATTTTCATTATTTTTGATTTGCTAAAAATGCAAGTTTATTAATAAAGTTGAAACGGAATTTTTTTTAAAATCTATAATGTAACTTTTTTTTTTTGTATTGTTATTGTAGCTTCTGTTGGTAATAAATAAGTAATTATTAATTCAGTTAGTTTATTACGTCCTGAAATGAAAATTATTTTCACATCGGGATAATTTCGCCTAAAACCACCGTTATGGTTCTGACGTTAAAATCTCCTGTAGGTACGTTCAGGTACTCAAATGTGTTCCTGAGTGAACGGCTGTTGTCTGACCAACTAATGCCGCTACCGGAAAATTGGACATCGACTGCCCAATCATACGCGACACTCCACGCAGATTAGCTGCCCACTACCCATTAACCCACACTGCCCTCACGCGTACCGTAACACAAGGAATATTCACTCTCATCCGGCCTCCATTGACCACTGAATCCGGGACCTCCTAGCGCCTTCCGCAGATAAAGCGGAATTGTACACCATCGTCAATATTAACTTGAATCGAATCGACGTTCGCATTCAAATTTCGCGTGTCTTTCTATTCTCGCAAAATGGTGATGTAGTCATTTGTTGACTAACAGGCCTTACGATACACGAAACTGTGGAAATTTGATTCTGATGAGAATTTCTATATTTTATAAATAGGTATATAGTTTTAAAATTTGGTAATAAAATTAAAAATATGCATAGTGTGTATATCTCATACGTAGACAATCATTTAAGTTTGTATAATTTTAAAACTTTCAATAAATAAAAATAAAGAAGACAAATTAAACTTAAGAATCGTGATGCACCTAAGTCCCTACCGTATTATGGAGAGCGTCTCAAACATTAAAATCTTTATTTAGTATTCCAAGTGCCATTGGCGGCTTTAGTTTTTTATGCTTACTACAACATTCATACTGTATTCACCTCGCGTTCTCACCACACTTATACAGGTATGTACCTAGCTAATGGTGGACTGTGTAGAGCGGACTAGTCGTGTCAGATATTCTGACAGAGATTACATACAAAAGTGTGCTGTAAATCTATCTACATTTGGGTCCATTTCCACTTTTGAACGTCAAAGTGTTAAGATGTTTTAAAGATAAAGTACCTTTCGAGAAGTAGTTTGCATAGTTATGTACTCGTTTATCTAAGCTATATCGGTCGGTATAGGCGTCCGTGACGCAGATTCAGTGTTAAGAAGGTCGACTGAACGTTTTACTGACGCAATACATATTTTATGTTTATGTGAGATTTTTAAACATTGAACTTATTATTAAAACTCATTTCTCATAATGTTTTCCGAGTTTAATAAGATATAATTATTTAATCAAAAAATAGTTAATGCATTTACGTATTTAGTATTGTGTTAGGTAAAAACTAAACTTGGTAGTCCTAAACATACGTCGAGTCGACGTACCAGTTTTCGTTCGATATTCAGTACCTACAAATTAGCAAGGCTGTTGTATTTACTCCACTACCCGGCGAGGCCGCCCGTATCAAGTATTTATAGTGTTTGAGGCGCTTCATAAATATGCAGCGGTAGGCGCTCGCCTTGCCGACACTTGCTATTCAGCTGCGCTGAAGGATTTGACGCAAGCGTGGAAAATGAGCGACTTTTTCATTACTCTATCTCGAAATCACAATTTTTAGCAACTTTGTCCGCCATCTTTGTACGTATTTTAAAATTAAAGTAAGAATTTAACATTTTTTTATTTATTTTCTGAATAATATTGTTTTTACTCTGAAATTAATAATTGAAAAGAAATCCACGATGATATAACAGTCGCAACAAAAATAAATGAATAATCTCGAAATTTGCTACATTGAAATACATATGGATACCGCAACTTTTTCTATCCTATTACTATTTGTATAATTATGTTGGAAACTAATAAACACATAATGTTCCAATGCTGGGCCAAGAAAGGCTTCGTCGTTCATCATCAACAGTTTTCATTAAAATATTGATGAAAGTGCGTCCCTAACTAACACTTAACTGCAGACTGCGGGACAGATACATATATGTAAGTATGTAGTAATAACTGTAATATGTTTGTTATAAATACTCCGTAATCATAAGCGTGGTCCATCAACGTTCCTAGTTTACAACTTGTGCCGTTTCCTCAGCTCCACGGCTGGTTAGACTGCGCGCTCCGTGCGGTACCTCGCTTTCAACAGAAACTTGGCGATGTATTTCCTAGTGCATTTTTAAAGTATCGCTTTTGTATGTTCCACTTGTTTTAATATTGAAGTTGTGTGAGATTTTTTTTTTCGATCCTATTTTTACCAACTACTCCGTGTTTTCTTCACAGAATTATACTACATTGAATAGCAAATTTTAATTAATTTTTAATTAATAAAGTAAAAGAAATAGTTTCATATTTTCTTAGCATTAGGTACACCTGCGTCAATGTACCTTTTGTTTTTATATAAATTTATAAAAATGCGATTAACCGAACTAAACCACGTATTTATAAATAAACTATCTTAAAAAAACATCACGTCATACCTACCTGTGCGTTGCGTCAAAAAATATCTACAATGTCATCTTATCGTGTCACCTTCCAAACCATCCAGCACCATTGACGGCATTCATTCACGGGTGACATCTCACCTGCCACGAACCTAAAGTTACGATAATAATCGAAAAAGCATTCTTAAACCAGCAATTGTTCGCGGTTCAAAAGACCGCCCCCGATATTCAAAGGGTTGATAAACATATCAAAGCGATTTCCTATTGTACCTCAAGTACGCGATCTTTAGTCATAAGATACCTGTTTTTTTATCTTTTAATAAACAACGACTAACCGATTCCATTGTATGTAAACAATCAACTAAATATCGATTATCAGCAATCGATGTGAATTCGATGGATATTTTGTCGATATTAGTGAAAAGACCACCCACAAAACATAATAACAGGTACCTAGTACCTACCCTGAACACTTTATACGCAGTCATACAAAAATTGATGTAACGAATTTAAAACGATTATTATTATAATAATTATGACAATATGAAATATACCAACCATTTCTTGTTATGAATTATTTCTTAGTATTACAAAAATAAGTTTTTTTTTAAGTTAAAACTTTAATTGAAAGTTTTTGTTTATTTGAAAATTTTTATTACGAGCCGACCAACTGGACAAAAACCTATTTACAGATTGTTTGCAATATTTATCACTAATGATATGAAAAAGAAGGATGTTATGAGTTCGGTATGTTTATCTATGTGTTGCATCGTTTGGTATATTTATTTAACTATTTCACTTTGGAAAAATCGTTAGCTCCTTTATAAATTTAAAAGGCATGTAAGCAAATTTTAATGCTTATTCAAATGTGATTCTAAGACAATTAGAAATAGTGAGATACCCAATTTCTTACCAAACAAATCATATTTCAATACAGGTATATGCATGTATGCTCTCATAAATTTTAGAGTTCGCTGTACGTAACGATTTAACGACCATAAAATTTAAGTCTTCCTAATATAATGTAATGCAGACATATTATTACTCATTTTTAGGTATTATTTAAGACGACGGTGTTTTTAATTTTATATAATAATGAACATAAAGTTAATAAACAAAAAGTTAAATTCAGTCAAACATGTTTTAAGTTTTCATTGTAACAATTTCTGCGAACTTTGAATGACGTAATTAGACGACAGCACAATGAAAGAAGTCTCGTTTTCGTAATTCGTTTAAAAATAAGTAATAAAAACTTTAATAAACTTCGAAAAAATAATCTAGAGACTAAAATTCGTATTCGCGTTAACCTTTTGATTACGTAATGAGTTTCAAATTGATTGGGGAACTTCGTTTTTGTAATGTTTATTTTAAATTTAAACTTTGGAAGCAAACGAGATTAAATGTCAAGTTTGATATTCGCTAATATTGAGTTGTGTTTCTTTGCTGCCAGTCAAACTTTTATTGTGGCTTCTATTTTTATTTTATTCGACGAAATCGTTTTGAAATCAGATGGTTACTTAATTATGTACTGCTTCTTTAACCTTATACAACAAACATACTAATTTAAGTAATTGACACCTTTCCAAATAACTTTACCTACCTAAGTACCTATATATACGTACTATGTAGGGAGTTAGGGACGCTCGTAACTCTTCGATTTATATGAGTCCCTATATACATGTTATGTATTAAAACTCGCCTTGTTAAAATCTGTCTCGTACACGCTTTAGAGTTTAAATAGATAGTCTAAATATATATACGAAACAGGAGCATCTATTTTAGACCTCACGTTAATAAATGCTTTGATTGTAATAACAATTAGGTAGTACTAGTGATGTACTCATAGACCGCGACTGGCGACACGTGCCGTCTGCGCGTGACGGCGACGTGCCGTCGACGTGATAGAGTGCCGATTAGCCACACGCTGCCTGCGCCGTGCCCGTGCCTATCTGCCTGTTTTGCATGCCAGTCTATAGGCATTCGAGTAGGTAGATTCGAAGCGATGCTGCGATCCTACTTTATAGACTCTATTATTGCAAAAATAAGAATTGTTTAAGTAAAACTAAAAAGTAAATATTCATTACTTGCTGTAATGAAGATAGTAAGACGTGACTATGTACACTAATGTTGACATAATAGATATAATGGTATATAGCTCAGGTTAGCAAGCTATATATGTTCACAGAATTAAGTTCTTCGCAAAAATAGACTAATCTGTGTAATATAATTACATATAAATCTATATAGGTACCGACATAAACATTAATCACTAAATATGTTGCTAAGCGTAATATCAAAAAACGCTTGGACCAATTCTACCTGTATATTTTTAATACTTTGTACTAAACATATACTACTGTTTTCTAATACTTTGCAGTTTGCAGAGGAAAAGATTCTTATTAAGTTATTATATAATGATAGATTAAGAAAATTGCGCTAAAAATTCAAAAATTTCGAAAAATGTAATGATTATTTAAAGCCACACGTGCTTGACAGTACACAAGACAAGACGTCGATCGCGTCAGATAATTTATATAAAAAAAAACAATCCTAACTAAATAATAAATACCTACGTGTACCGTACAAACTACAATGTATACAAAAGTTCGCTTTCGCGTATTATATTATTTTAATTGATTATTTTTATAACAAAACAAAGGCATTGTATTTATATTTATTCCAAGGTATATTAATCGTAAAGTTAAATATATTAGGTATATACCTCCAATTGGTGAATTGGTTACACATGATAGTGAGAAGAAGTGCAAGTAGGTCACTGTTAGTTTACCCAATGTCTTGCATCTAATTTACATAATATTTGTAATTAAATGCCGCAGTGGCTTCAATTACGTTGTAATGTTTTTATACATAAGTTCTAATTGTAAAGTAGGTACCTAAGTTTGACATATTAGGTAAAATGGTTTATATGTAAATTAACAAAATATTTATTTCAAAATAAAATTATAAAATTCATAAGACATAAAAATTGTAATATTTACAAATGTATATTGAAAATATTGTGATTTTACAAAAGAAAGGCACTCAAAGTCGTTCTAGTTTTTTTTTTACTATATAGGTACCTACCCATTAGTAAAAGTCGGAACATAATATTTGAACTATGCTCAAACAACCTGTAAATATCTCACTGTTCGCAATGATCTACTCTCCCAAAGATAGAGAAGAAGGGTTGAAGCTTAAGTCGATATGATGCGGGTTGACGGATAATTTCCTAGCCAAGAGTAAGGATCGTTATCAGTTGCTAATGATAACAACAGGGGCTAAAAATTTCTATGCTCTTCGAGGCAAGATGACTAACACCTGGACCAGAACTGAGAGAAATATTTTTACAAACATACATATCTTACCCGGGTAAGAAACGCAATCGCATCTTAATGAAACAGTCATCATAGGTCTTCTATACCAATAGGAACATACATAACTTTATTTATAGAATAATACCTATTATCCAACTGGTAATAATCAAATTACAAATTATAATATATTGAGACATATTTTAAATGAGAAAAATTGAATAACTTAAAAACAGTAATAAATACATTCTTTAATTTTTGGTAGGTAAAATCAGTGGCAATAACTGCGGCTGACAGACCGAGTGGCGGTTAGTCAATCGCTGCCTGCGATCAAGAGATTGCGCGTATCTATATAAAATACGTATAGTATTGTACACGTGATAAAATATTTTGCACATTTTTTACTAAGCAATGTCATTACATTGTTTGCTAACTCAATTATTACATGTACAAAAATCTGTGGTTATAGATAACGCGTTGGGAATACCAATCTTTGATTTAGTTATATGTAGGTAAATGAAAGCAAACAGGTAAAAAAAACATATTTACTAAACAGTTTCATAGCCGAAAATGAACTATGTAACTATTCCAAAAAACTATGTAACTATTCCAACTAAATAGCAAGTAAGCAACCCCGTCGAAACAATTTACAAACTGGAGGCAAGTCACCGAATAGTTTATCTAAGACAAGAGCAGCACAAACAGCGCCGAGGAAAACATCGCGACACCTACCCATCGTCTACACAGATCCGTATCCTTAACTACACACTCGAGTTAGCTGTGTCTCTCTCGCGCTAAGAAAATGAAACGGACCAATGAGGGGGTGGGGTGACACGCATTTCCGGGCCCGGCTCCAATCAGCTGCTAGAACAAAGGAGTCGCGATAGCTACTTACCTACGAGTAGCTACAGGCGAGGGGACATAAGTAAAACAGTGTTCCAGTGTTCACACACGTGCGCTAGACACACACTTGGATTTTTTTTTACCTGCTGAGAGTTTTTGTGGGCGTATCGCTTGTTTGTGTTGCGTCTGGCCGAGTGATCACTTGGCGAAGTTTACGCAAGCTGAAGCGTAATGGCTGGAATGTATTGCCTTTAAAATGCTTCTAGACCATCTGAGCTTTTATCAATGTTTAGCTCACTTAAGGCAAATTTGGTTGTTAAGTTGTAAATAAATGCTATTTGCTGTATTTTTCTTGTAAATAAAAATAGTAAGTATTTGTTGTGTTTCTATAGGTAGGTACGTAGTATTATAAATTGTAACATTTATTTGCTTTTTCTTACATAATTGTTAAAAATCAATTAACCATAAAATGATAAAATTAAATTAGTTGTAATTGGTTTATTGGCTATTCCATAATAAAAAAATTATTAATTTTCAAGGAACTATTTCGAAAAACGCCCCATTACAGCTTGTTTTTTCATTCGCCTCTCAGAATCCTCACGTTGTTAAAAGTACATTTTTCTTTGCAGTCCTCATGTGACGTACTTCGTACATCCAAGGACCCTTCCTTGGGACGTTGTAATGCAAATAGTGTCTTATAAGTCAGTAACACAGTTGCAAATGTAATAATTTAATAGCGACACGCTCGGTAAGACTACAATTTGACTATCGCGAATTTCCTGCGTCTCCGCGGCCATGAAATGTTTGATGGCACGGAGAAGTTTCAAGCGGTAACAAAGCCTAAGTTCTAAGTGTTAGGGATTAGTTTTGTTTCGAAGGTATCGAGACGGTGAGAAACAAATCTGCGTAAGGTACGGGTGTCGAGTAACTCGTGTTCTTACCCTCTCTCCTTTGTTCGGGCCGGAAGAGTGCGCTAGAATTACATGCTCGAGTCTGATGTGCGCTTATTTTTTACGGTGCTATATGGTACTCCGACTCCGTATAGATATGCAGTTCAACGACTGAAGGAATAAGGGGGCGGTTGAGTAGGTAAACAAAACATGTTTGCAGTTTTGATTTAGGGAAAAGTGTGAAAGAATACTGTAGTCCTTTATAAAAATATAAGCTTTACGCCTCAGTGCCGCCGACGTGCTATGTTTCTTTTCAAATAAAACGATTTAAAGCTCTGAATATTAATGAGTCGGTGTGAGGCGCGAAATACATTTTCTACTTATATAATCTAAGCATAAACGTTAAACATTTGTTAAGGGCTCAAACTGTTCGATAAGCCGCGTTTATTATATACATTGCGAGATTTTTCACTGTTTGGTTCATTCGACCTCATTGGTTTCCGTGATGCGTCGCCGCACGCCACCCTGCATACTAATATACGGATTAAATTACTCGGGCAACTATTTTACACAAAACCAGAGGCCATAATTAAAGTCCGGAGCGAAAATGGGGAGAATCAAACGTCTTATCTGACCAAGGAGAAATAGCGTTTCCACGCTGAATAGTTCCCAAGTCGGTAGCGAGTGAGCGGAATAAATAATTATTGCGGCAATCTAAAGTTGGCGTTAGTTGCGATGCGGTAGCTTCCCTGCCTTGATACCTAATGAACGCAATTTCCTATTGGCCTTTGATTTTACGTAACAATGAATTATAACTTTAAACTCTAAAACCTATATAGGTATTTGTATAAAAAGTAAATAGTTTTTTTTTAATACATTGCGCGTGTAAATAATAATTAATTAAAAGGTAGTAAAAATTATTAATAATATAAACAATTAATATTGAGTATGTCTGTCATCAAAAATTAACGCCATCTAATTCAGTAAGTATTAATTAAACTACACGTCCACAATTATGCGTGTTTGCGAGCTTCATACTCAGTGAACACGCATCCCATAAAATCAATAAAGAAAGGAAATACAATTCAGTTCGACGATGTCTGAAATAAACCATTCTTTACATTGAAAGGGAAATAATCTGAGTTTAGCAGCGGGGGTTTAATCAGAAATCCGTGAATTGCTTTAAATCGAGGAAAACGCAGGAAATATCCTTTGTGCCGGCAATTTCCCGCATGCGTGGGGCTAATGCGCTATCGGCGCGTAATGACTTCCTTAATTAATTCGCAATATTGTAGCGCCTCACCCGCGTACATCTACCACGATACCGATCTTGTAAACGCTTACATAACAGTGTAAAATTATCAAATTCTTTTCCCTAATAGTAAATATGTTTGATATAATGATATAAATGTTCTGAAGCAAGGTGATAATTTGTTGATATTTTGACATACATTCCTCAAGTTTCTATTTTAATAATGTAAAATACATGAAAAAAGGTTATCATTAAAAGATTAAAAGTATAAAGGTATTCAGCTAAAAATCTTCGCCATGAAAATCTTATTGATGGTAGTCAGTTTAATCTTCCTTAGAAATGATTGAAAATGAACTTTTGTGGTGGCTGCTATACCAAGTGCTAAACTTATTGAATGATTGTGATGGTTTTTATTACTTTTGAATTCGTTTTGTAATAAAATCATACCACGAAAGACTTTAAAATATTTTGTTTTACTTACTGATACGTATTAAAGTAATAAAACAATATTTTTAATGTACGTCGTAAGTAATAGCATTAATGTCGGTAACATTGTGAAAGTAAGCTATAATATCTTCCATTTATTTATAAATATATACAAACAATATGTAAAACTAATTTAGGCATAAAATCGTGTATCACTAAGACCAGTTTTACATAAACCCGTATATAGTCGTCGAGGGTCTTGAGAGAGGGCCCTGCTCCGTTGCCTAGCACCGGAGGCAGTAAGAAGTTATTTTAGGAGAATATTGCGAGACATCAGAGGCTTATCTTTACGGCAGGTGTTCCCCCACGGGGACAAATTCGCGAAATATGTTTCGACTTATGGGGATCATGGCGACGCGACATCTCGCTTTACGATGCAATTTCGATATGATATTTTTTATAACCCTGTATTTTAGTTTATACTGCTATATTTAGAGATTGTATAATGATGCGCTGAATATGAAATTGTCTACTTAAGTTGCTAATAGACCAATTAATTAATAAAGCCTTTGACATTTCCGCACTATTTATAACTAACACAATAATATGTTAAAACTTAAAACCTTTTGATTGAATTAAATTTTAATCTTAAACGATTCATTTTATTTTATTCATGCAAATAGTACCTACCTTTTAAAGAACTACAACTCGATAAATGGTAACTAACTACAATTTACAAAGTATGTGCAATGAAGCGCTACTATCAGAATAAGCCACAGAAAGAGATTACCTTCGTCTACGATTCAATTTGTGACATCCCACAACTGGGCATAGGCCTCCATGTAGGACAAGGAGGATCGGAGCGTAATCCACAACGCTGCTCCACTGCGGGTTGGCGGATACCTGCCTTACACCCAGAAGACTCCCGGTACCCTTGGTCTAGTTAGTGTAAAAAACAATCTTGTGTCTGTTGGTTAATGTTGTTATATCGTTAATCAATATTGGTTGTTCGTGAATATTCAGAACTAGGGATATAGGGTAAAACCCGGATAGTTGCCGCGGGGGGATACTTGCCCCGGTTCTTAATACACTATGTTAGGAATATAAGTTATGTTCAAGCTTTACTACAATAAGTAGTGACCTTCCTCAGGCTTCAGTGCCACGTAAGCCATCTGAATATGTGCACTTATTTCGTCCGTGTGAGCAAAAATCTTCCGCGTCGAAACTTTGACGGGCGTTATAATTATATTGGTAAGTAATTTCTGTTATATATTTTTTTTACTGGTCGTAGTTTTAGTCAACTTTTTGTTTCTTTGCATGCATTAGAGTTTAAACTACATTGTTTATTATGCTTTATTGCTAAATATTTTTTATTTATTTTCTAAATGAAAAGGGCAAGTATCCGCATCAAAAAGGATAGTTGCCCTACTTACTTTCACGGATAGTTGCCCCTTAAGTAAGTAAAAAATTTTTAACAAGCAAAGACTGATTTTACTTTTTTTTTTGTTTTTATGAATTTAATATGACTTGCTTATTGTAAATAAAATAAATATCTAATTAACTGTTTTATATATTTATTGTAGATGAGCAAAATGACTGGCAAATATAAGCGAAAAGCGTGGTGCCACGCAACATCAACTGGACAGAAGATAGCTTAGTACTTGCCTTGGAAGAATTAAGACAAAAAAAAAGTATCAATGAAATTTCTCGATCATACGGAATATCCTCTCGAACCTTAAGAAGACGCTACGAAAAGAATAACCAGCAACTGCTAACTCAAGGCATATTTTTTATATAAAGATATAATTGTATTTATACCTAGCAGTATAAATACAAAATTCTATTTACATACCTACTGTAAGCGACGCAATATAATATCTGTAGTCGATGTATAAATATAATTTATTATGTTGGTAATACTTTAAATATTAATGTAAGTTAGTGTAAGGTAGTGAGTGAGTCGTCCAGTAACCGCCGCTGCGAACGGCACGTTTAAGTTAATTCATTTGTTAAGTCTTATATCTATCCTAAATAAATTTATTCTCATCCACGAGTGTGTTTTATATCCGTTCAACATTAGACCGTCTACACCTACCTTCTTATTTGACGTAATTCTATTTTTGTCACTTCTAAGCCGCAATGGCTAAAAAGCATTCATGAAAGAAAGCCTGAAATAGCTTTGAGATAAGCTGAGGTTTTATCAATTAAAAGAGCGAACAAGTACCAGATATTTGTACTATACCGGAATGTGAGTCTAATCAGGGTCTACATCATAAAATGAACTGCTTGCCTCAGGGTATCAAGATCCAAGTAATACTAATAATCTGGAAATTATCTTACATGAGTCTGAGCAGAATAGCGTGAACCAAAATCACACGCCACCGAGGCCGTTTTCAAGCCTTTTAATTTTTTCTCAAGATTGTATAGCCTTAGAAGATAGCGACATTGAAGAATACATCTTTCATAATACTGAGCTATCATTGCCATCGCTGATACCTTTAAATTATTCTCAAAACAAAAATAATCCCAGAACAAAAATCTTGAAAAAGAAACACCGTCTAAATTTTTACATCAAGCATCTCCTATACCAAGAATAACACTAAGCATAACACTAAAAAATCTAAACAATCTGCAGAAATTATTAACTCCAACGATAAAATTAACGTTAGCTTCTGTTAAAAAGCAATGTTAATACCAAAGTTGATTAAAAGAAAAAAAACTTAAAACCGAATAAAATCATATAAAAATTTTCGATTCGGTGATTACATCGTTCTATAGCTTAATGGCTAGAGCACTGACACTTTATGTCGGGGGTGTGGGTTTGAATCCCGCTGGATCGAAATTTTGATATTATCATAAAAAACATTTTAGAATTTCCTCATGTGTGGGAAACACAAAAATAAAAATAAATAATACGAATTCATTTTAAGGACTGTTAAATAAATAATAAAGATTACTTTAATGGCTATAAATTTATTTCTATCCAAAATAAAAATCATACCGAGGCTACTATCCCCGTACGAGGCAAGTATCCCCCGAAGCATTTTCGACGCTAGGCTACTATCCGCCATAGTAGGCAACTATCCCTTTTTTGAGAGGTGAAATAAAACAGTATTTATTCAAAACCATTGTTAATTATCTATACAAAAATAGGCTATTATAGAAGATAAAAGACCTATCTTTTGAGATACATACTAAATAATTTTCAGGAAGTTCATACTTTTCTTAAATAAAGCTTTTTCGAAAAGTGGGGCAACTATCCGGGTTTTACCCTAAATAGAGCACGTTGAGTCGGAACCTAAGCGAGTGGAATACTTTTATCGTACGGGCGAATTTGGTTTTTGCACTCCAGGCACCGAACACTTCACTAGATATGTAGTAAAATAAATTTTTATTTTTACTTAAGTAACCCGACATATCGATTTAGAAGTAAAAATAATGAACTTTATGATACGTTTGACAAGCATCACTATTTTAGTGTAGTGGTTCGAGTAATCCCCTTAATGCCAGCGATCGCGATTTTGTTTCCAACTCGGGGTAGTTTTATATTTGCATATCTACATATCTGTTCCTGGTCTGGATTTTTTATCCTTGTAGGTCTTCCTATCGTAATCTGAAGAGCACGTAGTCGTTGGTACCGGTTGATACCACAAGCAACTAATGTTCTGCAGTCCTCAATGGCTTTACAATAAATCATCATCTCCCTGCCCTTATCCTATTTATATAGGGTCGGCACAACATGTTCTCCTCTTCCATTTCTCTCTATTATTCGTAACTTCAGCGCATACTCCTTTCTTTCTCATGTCCTCACTCACACAATCCATCCATCGCTTTCTTGGCCTGCCGATCGCTCTTCGTCCTTCGACATTCATCCCTAACATTCTTTTACCAATATAGCTTTCATCCCTCCTCATTACATGCCCATACCACGCTAACCTTCTGCTCCTTATTTTCTCCGTCACGGGTGCTACTTTCAAACTTCCCCTTATATACTCATTTCTAATTCGATCTCTCCTTGTCACTCCACACATCCATCTCAACATTCTCATGGCTTTACAATAAATATACGTTATCTATGAAGATAAAGGTTTTGAATTTAACTTGATAAAATACTCTACTGCAGGTTCGTGATGAAAATGTATCAAAATGTCTACATAATGCTAGCACGTGCTTAGAAAACCAATAAGAATTGTGGGAAACAATATATTATATCGCAGTAACAGTAAGAGAATAATTAAGCAATCTAATCGATGTCTTAAAAGATACACTTCTTTATATAGCGGTTAATATTTAATTTCTTAGTTCTTGTTCAAAATACAAATATTACATATACAAATATAACATAAGCTAGTGTAAACGTTTTATGCCTACATAAGCTACATCAAAGGAAAGCTCAACAAGACGAACATTCGTATGTAGACGAAGTCACGTTAATAAGCAATTAAATAGATTAATAGAGATATTTACGTCATACCGACTATAAATTAACTTAAAGGCTTTAGATTTCAACAAACCTTTGATCTTGTGAAGCTCTTGAATCGATTTACAATCATTGTTTGACAGTTCGAAATATCGTCAGCGGCCTTCGCGATTGTTCCTAAACTCAATAAATTGTTTCACATTATTACAAAACAACTAAGGAATTAGGTAAATTTTTAGGTTAAATTGTTTTGTTCGGGTTTAAAAACATTTATATTCTCATTTATGATTATGAATTTAATGGTAAGTAACTATATGTATGATTTACATCGTTCAAAACAATTCATTGGTATTTTGTTTTTGTACTGTTTAAGTTACTGGGAGTCCGACAATGTTCTTAATTTAAACTTCATATAAATTATTTGCAGCAGGCTTATGGTGGTAGAGGTTGTTTTTATAAATTCACAATATTAAAATCAGCCTATAAAAAATTGTTTCATCTAATTAACAGATGAGGGAAGGTTTTGTTATATTCCGGATTTTAGACCATTATCGATATCTAAAGCATGATATATATGAGATACATTTCGTGTATTATACAATCGTTACGATATGTCATGGCGGACTTTCTTCTATATCTCTGTTTTTTACAAAACACTTCACGAGACAAAAATGCACTGAGTGAAAACAGAACGCGCTGAGATTAACCAACACGTAGGTAGTTGTGTATCTTAAGACTCATAATTATGTTTATTCCAGTCTTCATAATTTTGTACAACTTTCAAAAGCGTTAATGGATCTTATTAGAACATGTCATCTTATTTTAGATTCTCCAGGACTTAGACATAGACATCTAGATTCACCTATAACTTTTAAATTGAGGTAATAAAATACTCAACCCCTTTTCAGTAACAAACCCCTCTCGAAACGAATCACATGTAACTTTAAACTGTTTAATTACTCATTGTAAAAGTTTATGAAACCTAAACATTCAAATAAACTGTTGCTCACGTCGGTTAAATAAAAATTACGCCAGAAACGTCCCGAGGGAGCGGTCTCATTGTGCGACCACAATGAACACTCCTGATTGGCGGAAGGATGTTCTCACTAAATAAAAAAATATCGTCGCGTCATTTCGTGCAATTTTCGTCGAATTTTCAAACGATAAAACCTGTCATTTCGCTGTTGACGCGCCTATAAAATATTCATACAGACGGGCGATGGATGAGCGATTTTTTCTTCGATTTACGCGTCGAAATAAGATGTCATTTTCCGTATCATTAGCGGCGACTCGGAACGTCGCGCGATGCCACTATTTATACGCAAATAGGATAAAATGACGCCCGGCCGATCGACTGTTTGACACGCCATTGATAAATTGCGCCTTATTGAAAATCGTTTTCTTTCTGTCGTATTTTTCGGTTTTTTTACCAGTTTTTGTTGTACGTTTGACGTTTGTAGACGTTTTCAGTCGATCGAATACAGATACTGTCATTACCAAATCAAATGTTTATTTGTCTACAGTATCTTATAACTTTGTCAATGAAATAGCATTTTAATAGTCTAACATTTTCAGATCTCAATCTAAAAATTACGCCCTAAACAACCTTTCACGGAACCATACAGGTGTCGACAAGCATTCGTATTTCATAGCGAGGTAAATTCGATTGGAATAAAACTCGTTCCCGATAGTGGAAGCTTCTTGAGCCCTCTCTTTGCGAAATCGCGCGGACTAGTTTATCTTACCCGTTCACTTACCCGCTACCGCTACCCGACAAAAGAATCTAGTACGATAATCTGCAGATGCTTTCGATAAGGGAGACTGTTTATCAGTTTTCAAGAGTCCCTTAAAAAGCGGCTAGCCGTCTAACTCTAAAGCGGATACTTTTAAAAGCTAGATGAATTGCTTGCTCTATAAAGTATAACGATTTTCTATTAATCGTTTATTTTATTTTCCATTTTCATCCACGATAGCGATTACGAGTGATCAACAAAGCTGTTGTTATTGAGATAAGATTTTTACGAATTAATGAATCATATTATAGTTATTATTCATATTTTATATTGTAAAAGTGTTATATAGTAACAGACACTCTGGTGTAGTGGTGCGAGTAGTCACCTAAAACAACGACGGTTCGCGGATTCGATTCCCGCTCGGGATGGATATTTATATTTTATCAAATATTTCTTTTTGGTTTGGATGTCTGGTTCTTGTGGGTCTCCCCGCCGTGCCTCAGAGAGCACGTTAGGCCGTCGGTCTCGGTCATCATCATAAATACGTGATAGCCATCACGACTAATAGTAGGGAACATATCCGCCAACCCGGAGTGGAGCAGCATGGTAAATTAAGCTCCAACCATTCTCCTACATGGAGAAAGAGTCCTATGCCCAGCAGTGGGATGTTACAGGCTAAATGCGATTTTATATAGTTATTGGAATATATGAAATAATTACTTCACAAAACGTAGCGACAGCGAGAAGTTTTATCCCTGGCGCGGGTTGAGCGGCTTATTACTGCCCCACGTTGGGCGCCATGCGACAATATTGCGCTGCCCGTGTCCCGCACTAATCCCCGGATTCATTTATTTTTGACAACGCAATACGATTTTATCTCACGGCTTCTGATGCTGTTTGCCGTCTGTTATTATGGTCCCACAATATTCAAGCTACTTATTTATTTATTTATCCACCCCATATAGGGGTGATTTGACTTTTGATGCTGCGTTTAGTGGTTGATTTAATTTTGAGATTTTAATTTCTTGTCTAATATTTAGTTCAAAATTTTTGTAAATTAATGTCCAAATACGCTTATACAGTTAAGCTTGAGATATCACATATTTTTAAAGTTTTGTACGTACCTATTTCAATTTTATACAATTCATAAATTAACTAAAATCAATTTATTTCAGAAAATCACAAGAACATTTTCATTTTATTTATTGTACTAATAGTACAATTTCATTTTACTAATAGTACAATCTTTGGTTCTATTAATACAACGCCGACATGGTCCCTCATTCTCCAGAGACACTCTTCGATCTAACCGAAGCGTACCTACTGTAAGTGACAGATTCCGCGTACGAATGTACTTGAGATTTTAATTATTTTACAGTTCTAATGAACTCCCATACAAAATGGAACTCGTTTTTAATTAACTAAGGGACTTGGTCTGTTTACGAGTAGCAACTATTAAGTATCGATTTTTAAGTTTGCATTGTTCACATAACAGGTTGAAATATTTCATTACTAGCTGTGCCCCGCGGTTTCACCTGCGTTGATTTGAGGGAAAAAAATGCTTTCTTTTTTTTTAGTAGTACCTATAACATTTAATTAGCTTGATATATTTTCCTTAGTTTACACTAAATAAATTTCTGAACGCACGCATAAATATTTGACCAAAGAGTATATTATAACCACTACGTTTTATATTTGACAACCAATATATAATTATTATGTCAATCCATTTTCATTACTGACATTATTATACATTTTTAAAATGTAAAATACGCCACTATCCGTATATTGTGAATATATGTTGTCGATTCGAAACCTTTATTTAAATACGTTCTTTACTTTTATCGGAGAGTTTACCATATCGACGGGATGAACATTGAACATTAAATGTTTGACAGTTACGAAACACGAACATAGTTCCATACAAATTTTCATTCCCACCTTTCAACCCCTTACACCCTTTTATTCGCATTAAAGTAGTAGCCTATGTCCTTTCTCAGACTCTAGACTATCTGTATACCAAATTTTATTTAAATCTGTTCAGTAGTTTTGGCGTGATTGCGCGACAGACAGACAGACAGACAGAGATACTTTCGCATTTATAATATTAGTATGGATTAATTGCAAAACAGGTATGTACTGGATCTATTCAGTGTTTCGTAATTTAGATGCATGTACATATAATATATGTTTCATGTAATTAAAATAAACTTTAATAATACATATTATATAAAATACTAAACGATTCAAACAAACAGGTCCAACATTCGGATATATTTTTTTTAACATATTATTTTATTTGTATTTATAAAATTAAGTCTGTAAATAGGTTGCTATACACTTTCCGGAAGGATACAACAAGACTTACTGAATTAATTATTGTAATTATCTTAGAAAGATTGTGTTTGTTAAAGTTTAAAAGAAATATGTTTTTAAAATAAAAAATAATCATAGTGACAAAAATAAACCTACCTAGTTTTATGTAGCATCAACGTCATATTTATATCCCTAGACGAGCACAGCCTTCGTCATCCTGAACATCAGTAGGTACTTAAATAAACAGAAAAAAAAAGATTGCATAACTTATTAAAAAGTTTGACGGACGAAATGAAAATGAAAATGAGACACGTCAAAAGAAAAGAAAAAAAAAACAACGAAAATGCTCACGAGACAATAGATATTTTTGGCGTAACGAAGGAAAACGGAGTTTTTATCATGGAAATTGCGGGTGAACACTTCGCGTTTTTCGCCTTTCCCTCGTTTCTTCGCGGAGTCTGTTTTTTAATTATCGTGTTTGGCAATTAGTTTCGGCAAACGATTTTTTTCCCCATTTCCCTCCCACTCGCAGACAACTTGTCCACGCTTAATGAGGTAATTTATAGTCTAAATACGTAAAAGTTTTTTTTTTCCTTCTTAATTCAAAATTGTTTTGTACTGAGGCTCTTAGTGACAAAAATATTTTTGCAGAAATGGTATCTGCTTTGATATGTTGTATGATTAATTTATCGATCATTTGTATAATAGAGTGAATGTGTACGTATACATGCGTTCTATATGTTTGACAATAAATTATACACAATTATATTTTTAAAAAGAGAGCTATAGGTTCCCAGCAGTTTACAGGCTGAATCAAACGGGCGATATATTTACGTACTATGTATAATTCTATACACTAACTCTACATACAGAAAGACAACGTCTCTAACTTCGTTCCAACTGAACAGTATATTTACATAAATACAAGGATGGGTTTCTATATAAAAAAGAAATAACTATTGATCAAAAAAAATCCTAATGCGAAGCCTAACTCAAACAGTACTTTGAAGTAGGCAAACAAATTGCTAAGACACTTAGTGGGATTCGGAGGCTATTCCCCAAATGACACGCCGCAAAGCACAGGATTATATCGATTGGAATAAGACTTGGAAAATGTTTTCATATTATTGTGCCGAACGAAGACGATATATGTATATAATACATATTTTTTATAGTTTTAGTAGAAATAATGTATATAGATAAATATTATCATGTTAATTTTCGTGTATTTCTATACAAATTTCATTTCTATAGGTACAAAGTTTTTTACTATTTTGATAGTGATGTATGTTTGACAAGATGTATGTGTATAATTGTAGATAATATGAACAAATGGACTAAACTGATATGTAATCATTTATTTCGCCATGAGGTGATTATACATACTTAACGAACGTCATAATAATTTGCTCTTCAAAAAAAAAACAAAGAGTTGGCAGCAAAAAAAATTGACGATTTAAAATTTGCTTCATTAGGTACTTTACAAACTTAGGTGATGTACCCAGTGTTATGAAATAATCATAAGCTAAATATTTGATAAATTTGTTCTCTAGTGTCTCGGTACATTCATGACATGAGATTGTTGGTAATACTCCAGATGTTTCGCACAAGTGCCAAATCACTAGGACGCCTTCGGTAAAAACCGCATCCCTCTTGTTTTTTACGGAGGGTTCGGCTAATTCGCACCGCTAAGCACCTATCATGGAGTAATTTTTGGTCTCGAATCAGTTAGTGATATATTTACGTGTATAACAGTCATTTAATCAATATATTTATTAGCTGTCAAAGAGTTTTGTATATATTAAACCAAGTGCATATAGTATCTATTACGATAACACGTAGGTACATACTGTTTGTAGATATCGATATTTTTGGCGATTTTTACAGATTTGAATGGACATTTGAAAAACACGAGTGTCAAAGTATGAAACCGTTAATAGAGTTATTGTTATACTATTTTCAAATGACACAGAGCAACGTTTTGAACCTGTTTTTTTTTCAGAGATAAAATAGAGTTTGACAATTTTATATTATTGTTTGCGTGTATATACGAGATTTTATTTAAGTTCTTTTTTATTTATCTGATTAATCTACCATCAGTAGGTAATAAATGTTTTCTACAACATCAAAATTTGCGAGCATCATTAGGTCGGATATGAAACTCGAACGCCACACTGACGCAAATCAAGGAAATTAAAATTCTCAAACAGAGGGCAGTTACGCCAAATCCTGCCACTAAAACTCCTATATAGATCTACGCGAGCGTTGTAAAAAATCATTGCCTCCGTCTACCCTCGGCCCTCGGCGAGGGGAAAAATCTAATCTGTGCATTTTTTGCGGGACCGCGATGCCACAAAGAATTTCATTTCCCACTGTTCATCCATCTCTATTTCACTGACGGCTCTTGTTCTTACCCCTCCGCCTCCGCGTCTGCGCCCCCGGACCCCTCAGCCGTTTTTTAGACTTCCTCGATCGGAGATAAGGTTAAGCGAATGTCGTCTTATTAGTGGTTCGTACATGACAATCGCTGCCTCATTTAAATTTATTATCTCTGCATCGATTTCATTCAATCTCTTGATTAAATTCCAAAATATGTTATATGTACGATAATAAAAAATTTACACAAAAGTTATTTGGCAAGATTACATTATTTACCTAACTTAATTTAACTTTATCAAAATCTAATATTATTATTAAGAAGCCTCACACTCCTCGATCACCAACAAATAGGAAGTAACGTATCAGCTTTGATGAGAACACAATACTAAACGTCATATTTATCATTATAGTAAACGCCGTACAGAAATCGATGAGCGAAAGTCAAACTTTAATTGTCCAAGTATCACAATCGAATGGGCCTTCACGAAAACAGCATAACACAATTGTGTACAATTGACATTCAAATCTATGGGATTGACGCTTTGTGCTTTTATTGCCACTTATTGACGCGTAATTGTCAATAAATTCCTACGGGATCGGAGTTTAATGTGGGTTTGGGTGAAAAAAGTTATGTTTTATTAATATTTTTACGAGAGCGTTTAGGATGAACGATAAGATCTGGCCTGGGAAGTTTTTTCTTTCAATTTCCGTCACGATTTGTACACTCATTATTGGTGAGCCGATGGGGGCGATAGGGGCAGTGGTCGCATGCTATCGAGAGTGCGATGTTATCGTATCTCTTAGTGACTTTCATCGGGGCTTTCGATTGTCCCCGGCCTCCCCATTTCTTGTAGTCGCCTGTGAGACGTGATTTCAATGACTGCCAGTCGTTATGATTTATTTCCGAACAAATTTATTACGACATA
Source organism: Melitaea athalia (assembly GCA_905220545.2). Classification (NCBI taxonomy): domain Eukaryota; kingdom Metazoa; phylum Arthropoda; class Insecta; order Lepidoptera; family Nymphalidae; genus Melitaea; species Melitaea athalia. Next base: position 6,621,626 of record HG992179.1, read on the forward strand.
AAACTTGTGGAAATGTTTGTAAAACAAATTTGCGAGTGAATGCCTGTCGTTTACTTTGATAAATGGTAGTAAATAATATGTCTCAAAGTAGTTTTTCTTTTACTTATACTTTAATTCTAAGAGCCTAAATAATAAGAATTCTTTTAATTTGAAATGCCTAAAACAGCAACTTGCAAAATTTTTCAAACCACAAAAAGATTTTAAATTTATAGTAAATATAGCAAATCATCTTAGAACATTGTTATTTAATTTTTGTATAAAGATGTAAGCATATATCAATCAATACACATCTATAGGTATGACTATATAGAAGTATGCTCTGTTGTCATATAGAGGGATTAATTCAGGACACGTCGCCGTACTATCTGATCTTGGTGCTGTAGGGTCTTTGATATGTTGTTTATTATTTACTGAGTGCGATTGTGGAAGTGAAAAAAATGAAAGTAAAATTGATCGTTTTTATTTTTTTGTTAGATTACTGTTTATGTATATTAAATGTGTAGTAAGTTACGAATAGTGTTAAATCAGTTCTTCGCAGTTTCACGTATCGTATACTTGTTTTTTTTTTCTTATACAATATATTATACCCACTACCAACAGCTAGAAAATATGTTTAACAAAATCGTACACAGGTACATTGATGCATAAACAATCATAGTTAGATTTTGTGTAAATACGTTTTGTGTCCAAATAATTTTTATTGTTAAAATCAATTTTAGCTGTCATTACTGTTATACCGTCACATCAACGTATAATGTAAGTGGAAGATAAATGCTTATTAAACATGTCGCTCGGAACTGACAGTATCTACCCTCAATCTGTTAAGCAACGGAAAACAGAAAAATATCTTTGTCTTTACGCTTGCAATGAAAGCCAAAAAGGTAAAAATTTAAATGATATTTGCGTAAAATTGTTAGAATAATCTTTGCTACAATTGCACAATCAAAAGATTTTGCAAAAAAATAAAAAAATAAAGAACTATTGAACGTTTACTTACGTTTTGTCATATCGTTAAAATTGACTGCCGTTTGAGATATGTCAACGGCTATTTCATTTTAAATATAGAATTTTAGTAATAGAAGCTAATTTAATCATTTTGTCTACAAAGTAGTGTAGGTAGGAAAAAGTAGTTTGTGAGATATCATTATTATTATTATTATTTTCGTATATGTTACGATAAAGCTACTTTTATGTTAACTTTTTGTGTCAAGCAAATATGTCTCATACATATATAAAGAAAAATAAAAGCTTATTAAACAAATCGCTCACTGCTGACAGTATCTACCCTAAATCTACGTTTACACTGTTTGGTAGAACTCTACACTTGTAGGGCAACTGTGACTATAATATCTATGAACATTTTATATTAACAGTTCAAAGTGCTATTTGCTTTTCGATGTGAAGAAATTTAAACATAATTATTTAACTGTTAATATACTTAAACAATGATTGATAATATTATTAGTAACTCATAAATAATCGGTCAAAAAAAGTAAAAAAGAAAATTAACCAAAACTAGTGATTTAATATTTCTGACGTATTAGAGGATCTGATTACCAGAGTTTATAAAGTACCTACTTTGTGAGTTTAGTTTTAAATCCGTTTAACGAGTCGATGAATAGATATATCAAGGTAATTTTTTTGGATAAATTATTGTAAGATTTTTCAGCTATTCTTAGTGGGGCACTTAAACCTAAATTAGTTTTCGATATTTGATAGGTATCTTAAAATTTGCGTGTTCGCAATTCTTATAATCAATTTAGGAGTTAATATATTAAGTTCTTTTAAAATTCTAGAACATTCAATGACATATTATTTTATGTAAAAAGCAAACGTCGGTATTATCTCTCCTATGAGTTAGTTTTACCATTTTGCAACGCCGTAATAAATTGTTATAATTGCTTACTTCGTTATAAATTCGATCTTCGTATTCTTCTCCTACATGGGGAAAGATGCCTATGCCCAACAGTGGGAGATATTACAGGCTGAAACGAAGACTTTTTCAATGTTTTAGTTGATCTATGTTATAGAACCTATTGTCTTCAATGATTTCCTTAAATAATCTATATGATTGATTAAGGAAAACAATTAAACATTAACATTAACATTTGTTAAAACTTATAATCTTTATTAAAATAAAACTTGTTATAAGCATAAGGAGAAATGAGAATTACCTTTTATTTAATTAAATCTAAGATAGTATTTCGCAGAGATTTTGAATTCGTTTCTTTTCGACTCTGAATCGTACGAAGAACTGAAATAATAGTCGAAAGACGTCCAAGCATTTGTATGGCTGAAGCCGAATGACATCAAACAGGCAGTTTTTTTGCAATCATCAAATTGATCTGCCCGCGCGCCATCTGGTCCGTGAGTAAATCGCTTTCGGAGTCCGTGAGCCGCGGAATTAATTCATATAAAACACATATCGTTTGGACCGATTGAGTATCACTCGATACGGGATGAGAACTTCATAGCTACGATATTTAGAGATTACTAGTACTGGGTATTTAAGTTTTATAAGTTTTACTGTTTGCGTAATAATTTGTACGTTTTTTTTTTTGAAGGGAAACTTCTTTAGGCGTATTAGGGATAACATTTAAGCGACCGGTAACGCGGTAGCGTCAGGGCCACTCAGTACTTGGATGGGTGACCGCCTAATGGTCTAAGATCCGAGAAGGTAAATCTTCCCTCATCTGTTAATTAGATGAAACAATTTTTTATAGGCTTATTTCAATATTGTGAATTTATAAAAACAACATATAAACAATATATAGGTTACTGACCTGGCTGCAGGTAAGTGTAGCAATCATAGCGATGGCTGCCTACTACAGTCAGGTATATAATGTAAAATATTAACGGTTTTAGCTTACTACATGTAATTAACATGAGAGGGAAAAGATTTTTTAGAAGAAAAAAAAAAAATTTTTAAGTATTATTATTTGCAGCAGGCTTATGGTGGCAGAGGTTGTTTTTATAAATTCACAATATTGAAATCAGCCTATAAGAATTGTTTCATCTAATTAACAGATGAGGGAAGATTTTGTTATATTCCGGATCTTAGACCATAAGAACACCGCGTGACGTTAGCTTTTTGTTTTTTTTTGAATTTGTATTAGTCATCGTGGCCATCGTTAGGTAACAAAGCAAGCTATTTAGACAATTGAAAATATTATATAAAATATAAATTTCTTCCAAGAAAGTTTTATATAATTATATGTACTTAGCCGACCGGTATCAGTTTTAAATACATTTTTGCACAACGATAGAGCTTGTTATAGAAGTCACTGTAGTTGTGTAGTCAGAATGTTACATTAAATTTATTGTGCACAAAAAAGCTACGCTTTAAGTAAACATATTTTAAGCTGGAGCTACAAAACATTTTCATGTTCTAGCTGAAAATTGTTACTCTTTCCCGGCGTAAGCCCGGCGTCTAGCGTAGGGCGTGTACACGTGCGCTCATCAACTAATGGTCCGTGCGCGGCATTTGAACCGAGCCTACACTCGGCACAAAACAACCGCCCGCCTGCCTGCCTCTACTCCTAGGCCTGCTTTCGGCGCAAAATTATAACGTGTAAAACACGGCCTCTTCTTGCATTCTGCGCACGGGATTTTTATGAATGGCGCGATTATTATTCGCATTTTAAACTCGAATGCGGTGCTATTTTCCCCGAGACGTACCTATATAGCAATATTCGTAACGAGTTTTCTCAGCGCTGCTACCTAATTTCAGATCGAGGGCGGTACGTGGATGTGAGGGCGCTATGCGGTACTGTATCGTCGGAGTCTACTCTGCCGAAAGCCGAGTATCGCCACCGCGACTGCGAATCGAACCCGATTGCAAATTTATTAGCGGACAGTCGCCGCCGGTCCGCGGGTGCACGTACGCGCAGTTGTTTTTACTCTTCGTATATTTTTTTCTCGACGAGACTCGGCTCTCCCCTTTTGTTCTCAAGTGGACCAGCTGTCATTATACGCCATGTTACTGTTATTTTTTTTTGACGTTTTTATAGAGTTTTACGTCGAGAGGGCGTTCCGTTTGGAAAAATGTTCGTTTTGCGTGCGTCCTGGAGAGTTTGCGTGGCAACGACATCGACGAGGCCGATACAAAATGAGTTATGAAATTTCATTTATTTCAGAGTTTAGTTTTATTGTACGATTGCTGAAGTAGGCACGGAGCGAGGCACGTTGCAAGTATAATGAACGTGAGCAAATATGCATAAACGAGTAACTAAGTTCCGCAATGTTATTATGTCTTGCTGTGCAGCGGTCGGGCGACTAGTTATCGAGCCCCGCAATAACCCGACCGAAATGTAACATGTGTCATTGCAGTTTTCAAGTGGCTTCTGTTTGATAATTTAAGCGAACCCTTTCAACTGCGGGCCCTCGCGAGTGTAATCAATGAAAGATATAGTTTGCCTTGATTTGTATTCGAAGTACTTCAAATTGTTCAGGACTAAATAGTCCACAGTAAACATTGACGTTACAATGTGTGCCTTATTATAATATCGAATCAGTACATCGTTTAATTTGCATGAAATTATAGTTTTATAATATAAGATAGCTACAAACTAGTAATAGAACCAGTAAATAATAAAATTAAAATATGTACCGTTTATACCGAACAATCGTCTCAAGTTGGCTTTTATTAGAAATATGTTCCTGCTATTATTGGCAGATAAATCTCTTCGAGAGGTCTTATAGGGTATTTCAGAATTCAAACTTGCAATATTGCTACGGTACTAGACAGCTTATTAGAGTGCTCCGTAGACATTTCCTTGCATTACGATTATCGTAGTTAATAATTAATGTTACTACTGATAAGAATTTATTCTTGTAGCTTAAAAAAAATGATTTTTTTATAATCTTTAACAGACTAAGCCATTGAAAGCTTACGTTTTTCAGTAGTATCATAGACTGATGAGCCTCAAAGTTGTGTACTGTAGTCGACAAAGTCAACTCAATTACAACTGTGCAGGGTGTCTAGTATGTATGTGACGAAGACGATGTTATACATTTCAAAACGTTTTCAAGTATAACTAGGTTGATTAAAAAAAAATTAGCCTAAATTTTTTCTTTGGTATATTACCAGCCTTTGCTTTGTCATTAGTTATGAGTAAGAGCATGTTATATTAAGTAGTAATAACGAATATTTGTATAAGTTTATAGAATTCAGAGTATAAACTAAGAATAAAGTTCTAGTAGGTACTTACTAGTTTACGTGTTGCAATTACTGATAACTAAGACGATCTAATTTTAAAACTTTAACACGAAAACTATAATGTTAACAATAGTGTTTTTCGTTTAATACGATCTACCACAAGAAATGTCCGATAGGTACACCGAAAACGAACAACGGTAACAAATGTTATAGATATAAATAATTACCACAAGAATAACAAGGCCTTATTAAATAATATTAGCGCCTTTGTCCAGTCCGTTGCGAGTTAGCAGTGTCATCGTTTATAAGTGGAATATTATTCGACAAGATGCTGAGTCGTGTTGCTCGTCGCTCGTGGAACATTCCCTCGCATACAGATGACATGTGACTCACGTTTTTCACGCGCGACTGACAACTAATTTATGTTAATAACACATCACTAACTAATAAATATGTACGGCACGTACATACTTAAGTTTGCTCTCGACGTGGCCAGATCGAGGTGGACAATGCGTGAAAAATATTAAGTATCTCAGACTTCCTTATATGTTTCAACGTGTCACGCCCTCGAGACTTATCCCGATACCGAGAAACTTCGGTACGGACAAGGAGCAACTAAACGTTTTCATCTCGCTCGTCTCGCTACCGATATCAGTCTGAAATTTATAACTTTTATCACCGGAACGTTTAACTAAAAAACTTAACAGTAACGGTCGTTTGTGTCTATAACCGCACGTTTAATACCCTGGAAATACTACACGACACTATTGGGAAAATTGACTTAATTACAAATACAATCAAATATTAACATCAAAAGTCAGTTCGTAGAAATGATGAATTAGTGAAAACAATAAGTCACAGGTTGTCATGCCACGTCAATGGAACGGCGAAGTTCCTCACGCGACGGACGTGACGCAATACGCTATCACGTGCCGGTTCGTTTTAGGGCTACGATTTTCCACATCTCAGACAGTGTAGTGTCAGTAATACAATAGACCATTCCCGTCGAGTGGGAGTCTCTTATCGATCTACTGGGACGTCATCGGGCGATAGCAGCCGCGGCGACGCAAAAAGCGTGTCAGTGTGCCGGTTACAAAGCCTTTGTGGCGAGACCGGACACCGCTCGCCGCCGCCGCCAGCTTTGTTTGCTGTTTAGTGTTCGTGCGCCTCTAAAAGTGGTGATTTTAGTGTCCGTTAAAGTTTGTTAGCGCAGACTCCGCTAGGTGCCCTCATAGCTGCAACGGTACCACATACTCCACTAAAGTCTTACGGATATTGCACGCTGTAGTTAATGCTTCCTCTTAAAATGTTTGCGAACGAAAGTTGATTATACATTTTTATATTTGTAAATTAAATTCACTACTCTACATACACATAAACTTGCCATTCAAAATTTCTTTTTTTTTTCAATATGATATGATAATAATGTACAAACAATTACATAAATCAGTTAACTAGAATTGTAATGTCACTTGTTTACGGCTGAACTAAACTATCTAATGAAATTAATTCAGCACATAAGATGTTTAGTTCTCGAGGTTATAATCTTGTTTATATGAGGTAATATATTTATTTGTTAAAGTGATTTTGGATGATGTGCGGCCAAAGTATCGGGAGCGGAGGGCGACGTCGGCGTCGAGGGCAAACTTACTCGAGGCGACAAAACTCCGAGATGTTTTCACTCAAAATAATAAGTTCCAAGTCATTTTTTTCCAAAACTCTGCGTAATGGATTGTTGGGAACTTCGATAACTTTCGGAAGTTGCTCTTCGATTTTATTTTGCTGAGGAATTTTTTAGCCAATTTCCCTCGAATCGTAGTCGAAGTTAGAAATCATCCAGTCACCCTTCACTGGTTTGCATCACGGGATTTTATTCGTATTTAATTTACTTAGAAGCTATTCGATGAAATTATATTTTAGTTATTGTTATCTGATATGTTATGGTTATGGTTATTTATGTAATCACATTTTTCATTTAGTTTTATTAATACATCAAATAATCTATTTCTCGCTGTAGCTATAATAAATCTTATAATCGTATAGATAAAATTATTTTTATAAATGTTATTGTACGTATTTGACATTAAATTTTATGTGACAGGTTTAATTAACAATTTATCATAACAATGTAATACAACTTACCTACTCATTACATGTATTTTAATGACGATTAAACAGTATTTACCTCTACATTTACAGTTGGTAGCTTGTCAAGCCTGTGGGCTACATAATCGAATTATGCCAAAATCAGTTTATTACAGAGTCCGTAACCCCAACAATTTCTGTTGGTGGCACGTTGATGACGCGTAAAACAAATACTCAACACTCTATCCGTCAGGCGGCGCAGGGGTGCGAAAGTTAATAAAATTCATGTATCGGAAACTTATAGCCGTGAAATATTGTTTGCGCGAGGGTACAACCCTAGCTTCCTTATAAGAATAAAATTACTCAAAGATTCCTCGGCGCTATAAAATTGGCGCTGAGCAAACACTTCGGTCTCGTCTCAGCGCTCAAAGTAGGTATTAATACTAATTTGCTTTCTCTTATTATCGTACTTTAGAACTGCCTTACCCTTCGTACCTACGGTCCTTTATACTTAAGTACGATATATTTATTTATTTTCATATTTATAATATTGTTGTATTAAATGAAACTATACATTAGTTGCTGTGTGGTTGCGGCAGTAAAGAATATAGCTACCCCCTCTCTTCCCATGGATGTCGTAAGGTGACTAAGGGATAACTCAGTTTCACTACCACCTGAGAACTAAAAAAGCCGACCGATGGCGGCATAACCATCCAACTGCTGGTTTTCAAATACACAGACCGAAGACGGGCAGCAGCGTCTTCGGTGTGACAAAGCCTGTCCTGCGGTCACCAACCCGCCTGACAAGCGTGGTGACTATGGGTAAAACACATCGAGGAGGCCTATGTCCAGCAGTGGACTGTAACAGGCGGAAGTGATACATTAGTTTAAAGATTAAATTTCCTTTAATTTGTTAACCATGAACATGTTTTGAAAGGCAACCTAAAGTACTGACCACTGTAACATTTTGAATTAATAGCGAGTTCTACACTGTATTAAAACATTATTTATTAAACACATTACTGATGCTGTTAAACATCGTTTTCAGACGACTAAAAATGCCTATACGAGTACTAGGTCTAATAGCTTTTATATAATTATGTAATTTTACACGTTTATATCAAAATAATCTAATGCAACGTAAATACATTATATTCATATTAGAATACCACCATGTATACATTACATAACAGCTCATTTTAAATTTATAATTAAACTAATTTTAATTTTAATTCATAACGGATACTTATGAATTTTTTAAACTTAGATACTGAGGGGTGTACAAAGATTAGCCGTGCGTCAGACTGGGTGGCACCGGTCGCATCAGCATTAAAATAAAAATAAGGATCGCCATAAATAGCCGCGTACAAAGACAAGATATACGGTTATAGCGGACTGGACCATTCGTGCAGGACGCCCGCTACGCCCGTAGACATATTAAAAACAATTACTTTCTTACATAGCATTAATTTTCCATTGCTGTTACATTAAAATATTTAAATATAATTTTATATTACTATATTATTTAAATTACATGTAGTAACGTCTACATTACCTTTAATATCCTCATAATGTTTTAGCTGTTTAGTACCGTTATTTGTAAGAAAAATTACAGAGAAAATGGTTAAAAATTTTGTGTCGAGTTCGAAAGTCGAATCTTTTGAGTCCTATAACGTTAACGGAGCACTCTCACAAAAATAACCGACGTGTCACCGCGAAAAGCCAAGTCGCCCGGTCCTACCCTATCGGTCATCGTACGGTACTCCCCTATGAAGAAAGGTCGTCCGTATTTCTGGCACCAAGAGGGCTCTGAAATAAATAAGAAAGGCTTCAATCGCCGTCAACCCCGCTCTACCCTTTTATAAGCAGGTAATAGATGAATGTTCTTCATAATGCTGTCACAAAAATTAAACAATATTGAACAAAATACACATATTTCGCATTTTTGATATATTTCTATTTTGTCGTAATAACCCTTACATAATGTTAAAATTACATACATGTTACATAGTAACACACGATTTAATAAGTTAATTTTTTAATGTTTATAAATCTTTTTTACCTGTTATTTCACTCTAATTTGTTATTATAGAAAAAATTTAATTCTGTAATGGAAGAAATAATAAAAAAATTCAATTTTAAAACGCTTTGTTGTATACGCTCGAGTACATTTTAACCCTTCAGCGGCAGCGGGATAAATGGGCAAGTCGTGTCGCCAAAGAATAAGCTTCCGGGCCACTATGTGAGGGTTAGTGATGTGGTTTGAAAAATTTTTTTACAACTATTTACTGCTATTATGTTTATACTTAGTCTTATATCCAAAACTTTACTATAAATAATAGTAATCTACGTATTGTAAGCGACTAATGTTGCTCGCTTCTTTCTTGTAAAATTGTAAGTGTGTCTAATCGATGTTTACTAACAAAAGCTTTTCTTTCATCGAAATAAGTATTTATTAACTTTCGTCTTCGAGGTTCACAATCAAGTTCGTAGTTACAACTGTAATTTTATCACAAGAAAGTCAAGTTGAAAGTCACTTTTAATTTGTATAACACAATAGAAATAGCCAGTCAACGAATAAATACTTCATCTTATTTTCAGAAATAACTACATGTATATCAGTATAAATAATTGTAGACTCATAAAAATGTACTTTTAGAATTGATGAAAAGTGAAAGACCAATAGATAGGAACTGAACTCTCAAACCACAACAATATTTATAAAGTATATCTTAAGATACTACTTTATAAATAGAGCTAGGTATGTATTGTATTATATGATGTGAGATTTAAGTTTTAACGTTTGAAGTAAGATAGGTGTTGGTTTTACGCAATCTTATTGTTCTCTCATTATTATACAGAATCTCTAGTAAGTTTCAAGTTTTTTAACATTTTCATTCGTAGATTACTACATATGTAGCAATAATTCAAAATACAAGCAAAAGAGGAATAATATTGATTTTATTTTACTACCTTCTTCTTCTTCTATCTTAAGCAAACGTTAAAGTTACGAATTGTAACTTTATTTCAAATGTTTGTAATAAAATAACATGCAACAATGCCTAGCTAATGAATTGATCGCGTGCGAGCCGTGGGTGCATTCGGATGCATTAGTATCGTTTCCGGGGTCGCCCTTGCGGTACTTCCACCTTTTTAGGGTTCTCACAAAAAGCTTAGAATTATATCGATGTAACTTCGATTTAAGATCGACATTTATTCGATCTACATAATTATATTTCAAATTCTTAATTTATTGTATTTATTTTATTTATTTTATCTTAAAAATAAACATTCAGTTACAAGTTCTACTGAGATTGATCCTTGTAAAGTTATGAAAGTTTTACTAATTAGTTAAGCAGACGACCCGACCTAGTACCTATAATTTACATAATTTTAATCACAACGAGTTCGTACAGAACGTAACGAAACTTTGCGTTACAATTTGTCATTAAGGCCAAAAATACTTATAAAATTCCCGAGACGCACGGGTAGACCTTGCGATAGAAGGGTAGTGTTTCCTGTTCCCGCAGGAAGGGAGGGGGGTCGGTCCTCTTTGTGCTGCGATAACCGGAAGCGGAGGGCTCTGAGGACGGAGGGTAATGTCAACTGTAAGGTATTTTTAAGTTTCTTCTCACTGCTGATTATTTTTTTAATGTTTTTGGGGATAAGATTTTAATGATTGTGAAACATTTTGCTAAATGTTCATATTAAAAACGTTCTAACACTTTTAAATTTTCAAGTATTTTTATATTATGTCATTTTCTTTTATTACTCCTCATAAGCTGATTTGATGTTTACTTGTAAGCATATATATTATTTCATTTTCCTATAGTTTTATATTTATATGGAATAATATGAAATTATGAAGGTACCTATTAAATACATAGTACACATCGTAACATTCTATGCTTAGTACTAACGGAGGTCGCAACTAGCAATCATGGCTAAACGGCTACTTTTATCCTGAACAATAATAAATTTTAGTTGCACCGAGTGCCGATAATGGCAACAATTTCCGACGATTAGCCGATAGCCGAACATTTTACGGACACTTGGAAAAACGATTGTAATAATGCCTTCAAGTGCACTACTGTAAGTCTAAGTTCCGGCTATTTACCCGTCTGACCGATTTTCTAAAAATACTTCTAATATTTACTCGTATGCTATAGTGTGATGGCGTAGAACAAAAGACAAAAGTGAATAACGTAATGTTTCTTCTAATAAATGGAAATGATTAAAAACAAGACAAAATAATAATGAGTAGTCTAATCGCTTGCTGTCTATCGAAGCTTATTCTCCGTTTGTGAATGTCCAAATTTATTCATTTCACGACGTTTACGTAAAACGGTGATTTAAGGCAATAGACGGTGAAGAGTGTACTAAGGAACACAACGGCTCTGTCCTACATCGTAAAATGCATCATGTAACACTAGTTATCACAGATTTTAGATTTTTATTTTAATAGCAATAAGACGTGAAATATTTAATTTACTCTTTCGCAAAATATTACTTTTATTGCTTGTCGGGGAGAGGTCTTATAGAAGGGACAATAAAACCAATTTCGAATCAAAACCATATTTGTCGTATAGCTGCAAAGATGCACATCCTTCCTCACTCCTACCTTCAAACTTTTATCAATTCAAAGATAGCTGCAGTACTGAGCTTGCAATTGATTTTCCATTTCAAAGTAAGTTTTTTATTACCACTGTAAAGTGTTCTTTCAAATGTTGTATGTTGCTGTCATTTTGATTAACATGTACCTACTGTGATCGACTACATTCATATACGTACTGGAACCAAAGGCAGCAAAATTTCTGAATCTAAAATCTAAACTCTATATTCTTAATAGCGAATAAGTCATTGATATACCTTTATAATAAACTAGCTACTGCGCGCGACTTCGTCGGCGTGGACTCCGCTCCTATTGGACTTAGCGTGATGATATATAGCCTTCCTCGATAAATGGGCTATCTAACACTGAAAGAATTTTTCAAATTGGACCAGTAGATCCTGAGATTAGCGCGTTCAAACAAACAAACAAACAAACAATCAAACAAACAAACTCTTCAGCTTTATTATATTAGTATAGATAAAAAACAAATAAATTATCTTCATCCAAAACAAATGTCGATTGTAAAAAAAAGTGCTGTATCCACAGTTAATAAAACAAGCCCATTACGCCTAAACTCTAGTAATCTCGCACTCTTAAAACAAAATGTCCGGCGGCATACAACCTCGTCTTTAGTGATGCGACATAATTTGGCTACATTTCATTTGTCGACATTTCAGTAGCATCCATAGTTCCTTTTTACAACAAACCGAGATTTATGTTATAGGTAAGTACATTACAAAAATGTGTTGTAATAAAATTTAATTTCACATAATTTTAAATATTTTAGTCAAGTTTTAAACGTTAAATATAAAGGCACAATACAAAGAAATCGACGGTGCCGTAGAATAACGTACTATCTGCAAAATAGTCGTTTTACAGTAGAGCCGTTCAAAGGTTTCAATTGTTATATTTCGGAAACGGAAAAACCTGGCGCTTTTATACTTTGGAAAAATTAACATTAAGCCTGTGGTTATCTATCAGTATTATTAATTATTTTGAAACAGTTTTATTTAAAAAGATAGTAGGGTCGATGTTTATATATAACGTTTTATAATGGACTTGTTGCTGTCACATTTACACATGTGACGTTATTCACCGGAGGCTCTAAGGATCCAGATGCAAATGGAACGTTTTTTTATGCAACTTAAGCTAGTTATTTCGTCCTATATGCATATTCCAGATTTATTTTGAGCAGTCATTTTCATAAGTAGCGTGTCATAAATAGTATTTATTATTTTTTTGTATAAAATCGATTAAAAATAAAACATTTTAAAAACAAAATCAGTCCTTTATTTTAAAAGTACCAAATTTATCAGTCCAAATTTAAAAATAATAATTAAACATAAAAAATATCTTCACTTCTTTAAATCAATCAACGTTTCTTAAACTCACATAAAATACTAAAATTATAAGTCTCCAACATCACATTTTGTTCTTTCTTTGTAATTTTATTATAATTAGCATCGGTTAACACCAGCAGCGACCACCGGCTATTAAAGGGCACTCTGAATACCCGCTTGATGAATCTACTCTCCGACCTACGCTGCTCCAAATACTATGAGGCTCCGAGCAGTCGACTGGCGTCGTGGACGAGATGACCGACAACATGGTGAAGATGGTGTGTACACTGGGTCGCAAACACTTTCCGCCGAGGTAGTCAACGAAGCAGTCTAAACTTTCTCCCAAAGCCTTGGATATGATGCGGCGGAGGTGCGAGTTGCCCGCTGCCCAAGCAGCTTCGCCAGAACAGAAGGCTTTGTCTAAGAGTATACGGAAACTTGTACGCCGAGACCTCCGCTGCTCAAATACGATACGAGAGAGATTGCTACTCTGATTGAGCAGAATAGAAATATAAACTTTTTAACGCCGTCATCCACCGAGGTACCACGCCGGAGACGTGGTTGTAACTATACTATGGATGGCTCTAAGATCTACTATATATATCCTGGTCACGCCGGCGCCAAATTGTAACTAGCTATCCTCTTGGTCACGGGACCATTTTGTAACTATACTATACTATGGGGTGTGGTGAGAAAGACCCCAACATATATAAATTTATAACATGCTGGTCACGAAGAACCAAAATGTGACACTATCATGGTAGTGGCGTTACAAGCTAATATTAAGCTTAATAGGACATCAAATGTCTTTGGCCTTACAAATGTGATCGTCTAGAATAAGGAAGGACTCTACGTTGTGTTTGATTTTTGTTTTAGAGTAACTTAAGTTCTTATTGTGGTATGCCGATGGAAAGACATAGTATATGTTATTAGAAGCCATGATTTATATATAAACTCTAACTAACATCCTACCTAGCCACTAATTTAAAATAACATTTCTGCATAATGACATTAAATTACTGAAATTAATTTAATTGAAAAGATATTTACACTTACCAGTGATATAAATACTATAGATAACTAACTTCTGGAATACTATTTAAAAAGAAAAGAAAGATATTAAATTTTACTTCACCTCATAATTAACTTATTTAGAATTAATAAAAATTTAGTAAATTTGAACCATTAAGAATAAATAGGAATAAAACTTATTCATTTAGAAATAACTATCACCTATACTGTTTAACTATAAGATCTGACGTCTCCTTAAGAATGTGTAAATTATAATTGCTAATATTTTTAGTGAATCTAGATAGCTAAAATAGAAATAAAGTTAAATAATTATATTCAGGATATTCTATAATGACATTGATTAATTGAATAGTGTCTAAGTTTCTTTTACATGTATTTTTAGATCAAACCTGATATAATAGATAGCTTCTGATATCTCTAAACAAATGAAATAAATAACAATAGATAAGTAAATGAAATAATGATTAAATACATATTATATAGCTATTAATTATCTTGAAATAATTTATTCAGTTAATAAATTATCTCAGATAATTGTGGAAGATAAATTGTAGTGTTTGTTTGTATGTGTTATTCTGTTAGGATAGAGTTTATAGGTATTAGGGAATTAAAAGGCCGGGTTCGATTGAACCCGGGGGTCGCAACCACCAAATCCCCTCCGACCCATCCAATCCACACCGTGCTGTAGGCACTAAATTAAATTAGGCACAACGTTGGTGCTATTAAATCAAAAGAAGGGTAGTAGGTAGGAGAATGAGAGAACCCAATTCTCTACAGTAAGTTAGATGGAAATATATCCTGTCTAACAAATGCTTGTTTCATACCGTTGCAGTACAATCATGCAATGACTGTATTTGAGTAATCCCTTGGAACGTCATATAGACATAACCAGTGAATTACTAGAGTTGATGTAATTACCAAGCTGTAACCAGACATGGTACGAAGATGTGTTCCTCGTGAACAAAAGGAGATCGTGTCTACTGATCTTTTCATTGTGTGCTTACTAGCCACATACGGGAACTTCGGTCACACAACTACTTTGAAATTCGATCACGAAACCTACTACTTTTGTCACAATAGGATTGTATAGTGTAAGATCCCATAGGAAGACCTACTGAGTTACGAGTCTATAGTCCGCTATAGTGTCAAGCCTCGCCAACATTGTGAGATGGGTCAGACGGCGACTAGCGATTTGCGACAACGCAACCTTTCGAGTGTCCTATAAGGAAATTAAGAATAAATATAGGTATAAGACCAACATGTAGAGTGGGTGTATTGTGCAGGTTTGCCCTTGCATGACTCACAGCACTCACATGAAACAGCATCCATTAAACAGAATGGGATGTTCAATTGAAACACTGAACCAGTAATTAAGTTGTTAAACATTTGAATATATCAGGCTCTCTCAGGAACTGATTGGATTTATCAAGGACATGGAAGTGTCGAGAGATAAATAAAACAATTAAAATATAACATATTTCATTTACTCAATCAGGATCTCTGAGAGTATCTCATTTTCACAATGAAAAGAGAATGTATATTTAATAGGTTTTATAATCCATCAATGTTTGTATGTTTGTACAACACAAGAGGGCTTGATTAAGGCTTGGCTTAAATCTCAGTAAATCCGCCTTAGGACTTAACAGAGACCGTCCACAAAAATTAGCAATAAATTAATTGGAAAAGTGAATATGTTTCTCTATTAGTCTAAAATAGAACTTCATACCACTGTCCAAATATAAATTACTAACCCTTGTTGCAATTCAAACAACGACCATACACTAGGTGTCTGGTGAAGTTTGTCCATGTCTCTTATCAAAGATAAGGAAACGTACGTATAGTATTTACCATGAACATAGTTCAATTAGGCAAATACAAACGCAGAGGTTAGGTAGGAAGTACACGCAACTTTCTTTACTAGTTAGACCAAGAT
Source organism: Melitaea athalia (assembly GCA_905220545.2). Taxonomy (NCBI): domain Eukaryota; kingdom Metazoa; phylum Arthropoda; class Insecta; order Lepidoptera; family Nymphalidae; genus Melitaea; species Melitaea athalia. Next base: position 6,637,786 of record HG992179.1, read on the forward strand.
TAGGACCTACCTAGCACCGATGACGCGATGAACTGTGGCTTAGACGGGCCAAGCCTTATAGGGAATACCTATAATAAAACACTGGCGAATACAAACATTTATGGATTCACCTGAACATGGTTTATATAGTTCAATGAAAGTCATCGTAAGAATGAGACACTCCGGTTTTCCAAATACCTCGTCTTGACACTCATTTAAGAACATAAATTCTTAGATCAATGTTCAAAACTACAAGAGTTTGTGTAATGTCAAGGTTCAGTGTATAATTACCTCATCTTAGAATGAATTCAAGAGCTAAAAGTATCCTTGAACACATTCCAGACTACAAACCGCCTTGTTACCTCGTTCCAACATTTATTTAAGAAACTATAAGTTCTTAAATCAATGCTTAGAACTACAAGAGTTTGTGTAATGTCAAAATGAAGCCAAATATACATATATATATATATATATATATATATATATATACATATACATACATACATATACATTCCATAGAAGCACATTTATATGTAGAGAATATTCAACAAGATACGACAACAAATCATTAGTTTGTTTATAGATCATATTTTTCTAGAATTATCCACTACGCTATCTACTTCCAAAGTAATGACTTCATTAAACAACACAGTAAAATTTCATTTCATTATTCAAATACACCCTAACGAAATTCTATTTAACCCTTACTATAGCCATATCTAATATGATAGTTTTAACCAAAGATTCATTCAATTTATATATGTAATTTAAAGTTAAACGAATGTAATTTCGTTTCATTCTATCAACATCATATTGTGATCATTTATTTAAGCTAGATTTCATTTTATCAGTTAAATTCAATATAATTATGGTCATAAGGCTTATTTCATAATAATTTCATTCAATAATCAATCAATAATTAATAGTATCAATGTAAACCTAGATAATAATTCATTAGATATCTTTTATTAAAAATCTCCGTAAAAGTTATAAAAAAAATCAGTAAGAGAAACGCATCATGCATCATTTTAATTCTACACCAATTGGTGATTCGCATGTTTATCACATAGTGTATCAAAATTGTGAAATTGTTTCACATGCATATATATAAAAAAAGAATTTTGCATCGAACCAATCAGGAGCTCTTGATCAAAAGGAACTGCAGACAGCTTTCTCAATATGACATATAGAGATCTACTCATTCACTGAATTTATTTAGCGGAATACAATTAAAAAAATTTTATAATAAAGAATTGCACTTAATAAAAATCACTAAAATAAATTAAACTATTTCGCGAACTACACTGAAGCTACATTGCCACAACTCGGCCAGCTTACGCTAATGAAATTTCTGATCCAGACCTCAAAATACTTTAGGTATTCTATGTTTAATCTAGGTCAGAAATCCCATAGCTTCGCCAGCCGCAGGGCTCTCAATACTCTGTTCCGAACCCCGAATTCAAGACCGAATCCTGAAATTGAATTCCCCAAATACACCCTAACCGTCTATATATCCAGCGTCTCATTCCCCCACCCTCATACGCCTACCATAGCACGCCCTGCAGTGTTGCCATTTACACGGCAATTGCCGTGCTACACGGCAACTTGGATACATTCGGTGATAAAACACGGTACACAGCAGTACGTTCATTGCCGTGTTCAAAAACACGGCAATCCAATGTGTACTTGTTTTTTCCTAATAATTTAATCGATAGTTGATAAGTCATTATAGTGCAACACAAAAACAAGAACAAGAAATAAAATTATTACAAAAAAAAAACAAGAAATAAAATCATTACTTCCTCAATAAATTGAGCTTTACTGGCTGTAAGCACTTTATCCGATCCGAAGGAAATTGCGTAAATCAATTAAACAAAAACACAACAAAAGATAAACAATATAAAGGAAAAAAACAAATATACATTGAATAAAGCCGAAGAAAAAAATGTTAGTTACGATAAATTTGTATGACGGTTGTGAAGAATAATGTATTATTCAACCGATTTCAAAAGGAAGTTATTTAACCGACTTCGAAAAAGGAGGCGGCCACTCAACTCGACCGCACAAATATATTTCTCTATGTATGTCCGGGGACAACCTCGTCGTTCACGAACCGATTCCCACAATTCCCCTTTGTCTGAAAGGAGACATCCCAAGGGTGGTACCATGATAAGAAAACCAGGACATGACAATGGAATCCCAGACAAACCGAGGGGAACCCTCGAAAATCGTAGTGACGACCAGTGCGTTTGTCAACTTTTTCTCGTCTACCTACGTTGCATTACCTGTCGATACACTCGAAGTCAGTTTTCTCGTTTGCTGCTAGCAAACACAATTATTTATTGTCATTTTTAATCTTACGTGTTAATGTAAAGTAAATACACGGCAATTTAAAATTTTGTGATGGCAACCCTGGCGCCCTGTGACTCCAGTAAAAAAAAACAGATCCCACGCCAGATTGAATGCTTAGAATGTTTCACCTTATCATAGTTTTAACAAATTTGTCAACGCAATAAATTTAAGTTTATCTCGAGTATATTTAAAATTTATTACTCTAATATTTTAAAACGATAACTAAGCTGTTCAGTTCCCAGCAAATAAATCTCTTTCTCAAGTACAACTTAAAATTTGAGACCCTAATGAATTAGAACAATATCCGTTTAAAACAACTGAATTGTGTTCACATGTCAACACACATATAGATTTATGCGTTTGTTATCTCAAGTATAACTTAAAATTTATGTAGCTAAAGTAGAAATAATTTAGAACCATATCCGTTCACTAAACAATCGAATTGTGTTTATGTGTCACGTTACATGGTCCAGGAGTGTGGTGGTGCTTCTTTAAGAGAGGCGACAAGTCTTTGTTGAAGAATTACAGACCAATCTCACTTTTGAGCCACGTCTTTAAGCTGTTTTTAAGGGTTGTTACGAATCGTCTCGCCAGAAGACTCGACGAATTCCACCCACCTGAACAGGCTGTGCATTTTCCTCCGGCGCGGCGTGGGGCAAGACAGGGAGATGTAATATCACCGTAACTGTTTAGCACTGCGCTGGAGGATGTCTTTAAGACCTTGGATTGAGAGGAACGAGGCATCAACGTAAACGGCGAATTCATCTCGCACCTTCGTTTTACCGACGATTTTGTAATCTTTGTGATAACTTAGATAAAACGAAAGTTATGTTTAACATTCAAGTGATACCGAGACCGGTATCGGTTGACGGTATCCTTTTCGAAGTTGTTCAGGATTATGTCTAACTTGGCCACACCATTCAACCAGGTCGAAACAACTCGAGAAGGATGCTGATAGGATGGATTGGTTGGGCTGGGCGGCGTATGGCAGGCTTCGTCGAGTCTTGCCTTCAAAAATTCTACAATGCTTGAAGACAAAAGTCTTCGAGCAATGCGTCCTGGTTGTGTTGACATACGGAGCCGAGACATGGACACTGACGGACTGGTCCACTAGTTTAAAGTCGCTCAACGTGCAATGGAAGGGGCTATGCTTGGGGTTTCTTTCAAAGATAGGATTAGAAATGAGACTATCCGCGAGCGAAAGTAATCGACATATTTAGCCCACAGAATTAGCAAGTTTAAGTGGCAGTGGGCTGGTCATCTGTGTCGCAGGACCGATGGCCGTTGGAGCAGACGTGTCCTGGAGTGGAGACCGCGTCTTGGCAAACGCAGTGTGGGACGTCCTCTGGCCCGTTGGACCGACGATCTACGTAAGATTGCCGGTGTAGTCTTCATGGAGCATTGCGGAAAACCGGGATGTCTGGCGCGAACTTGGGGAGGGTATGTCCAGCAGTGAACTACAATAGGCTGAACTGACGACTTTTAGCTCTAAAGCAATGTTTTCTGAACCCGGATGTAATGGTGATGATGATGGGCTTACAGGTGTCTTTGAAACTGAAAAAATAATATAAAATATAAAAATTACAAAAATAAAAGAAAACAATTTTATTTATAAATACGAATAAATTGATAATTTAATAAGAAAAAAGCAATTTAAACCAAATTACAGTATTTTTCTGGAAGAAAAAACGTACCAATGTCACATATTACATCAGTTTTCCGCAAAAGAACGTTCTATCTTCACATATTACATCAGGATTTCCGCAAAAAAACGTTCTGTCTTCACATATGTCATCAAGATTTCTGCAAAAGACCGTTCTATCTTTACATATAACTCAAAAACGTCAGAATATGTCCGTGGTAAAACGACATATCACTACTTGTAACTCATACTTTAATATCAACAAATTAAGGTTTCCATTAGTAGTCAAAGATGTCTTTTACAATTTAATTTAATTTGCAAGAGCATTTTTGTAAGAAACAATGTAAAGACTAATCTCCATTAAATAACGTAACATATGAATATGAAACGCGAAGTTTGCCGTTAGTTATGTAAATTAAAATAAACCACCATAGAATATAAAACAATCTTTAAAATGCAATTTTGTTATACATAATAATAAGGAATAAGATTAACTTACCGGGATAATTCGAAATTTCCTTGTTATAACCAGATATCTTTCCACTATCAAATTCTTCTTCCGAATTTTTACAGTTGTTTTTCACCAAATCAAGGATTTTATTAGATCTGTTATTATATTTGGACGTGTTTTAGTACTAATTATGAATACTATTTAAGAAAAATAACTTTATCATCGGCGAATGCGATAACTCGTGCGCACAAGCTCGTTTTCCACTCAACAACGTAACAAGTGACTTTGGCACGGCCAACGCGTGCTACTCCCGGCCGCGAGCTCCGTCACATATGCATCTAGTTCGTTATAATACGGAGACACAAACACATGGGACGTTGTTCGCCTCAAAATCTCAGAAACTATTGGTCGTAAAATTATTTTTTTTGCATGTATAGATAGATCTTCGATTCCTGAAGTAAATTATTAAATAAAATTGATTTCGTACTATATTCACATGTGACGTTATTCTACGGCACCGTCGAAATGTCGACGATGAAATTAAAAATAATAGTCCTTATAATATTAAACATAAAATTGGTATTTGTCGTGAAAATAAAAGTTACAAAGTAGGTATATCGCAAAAGTCACATCCCTCGACCCGTATCCGAAACGGCATGCATTTGATAAATATTTGCGATTTATTTCATTCCTGGAGCTATTTTTTGAGAACGCCCGTAAAGAGACGAAATGGCGGCATGTTCAACGGAGCGGCACTGAAGTTTTGGCGGGAAAATAAAAACGCGTTTAACTTTGTGTTAATATTATATTGTGCCATTATTGCGCCATTTATTATAATCCCGGAAGGGAAGGGGTTGAATTCGCGTTTAATGGACGTTTTGTTAGAAAAAAAACAATTTTTAACGATATTCGGGCGAACCTTCGGTAAATAGCAATTTATCAAATGGATATTTTATACATTGGTCCTGATGAGTTTTTATTTTGTTGGAATGATGTTTTTTTTTGTATTCAATTTAATATATATTGCCCATTCTATCAATGGTCATTTCAATTACTTATACCACTGCTATTTAGTATTTAATTAAAAAAAAATCACTTTTATCAACATATTTGAACCTCTATACTTAGGAAATAGGTAGTCGACAAGTTCAAATTATAGCTAGTAGGTACATATTTATATTTGAAAAATAAAAAATAATATTATCTACTTTTTACACCACTGCCTTAGCCGTATTCTTTATTCTCTACCTTCCTTGTTAAAACACATCGATTTTTCAATGTTAAAAACCTTGTCGTGTATGTCCCAGTTCACGGTGCGGCGCGCACTTTGTACAAAGATCATTAATTACCAACGCAATCTAACCCCAGCCCGCGCCCTTAGGATATTCGTTACTACGTGAAATCCGGTTAACTCTAAATTGCTATGGAATAATGCTATTTTGACTATTGATTTTTATCCAAGTAAAAAATTGCTGATGTTTTATTTTATTTAAAATTCATAGACCTTCGGTCGCGGATAGTGGAATTTGTATTAAAAAAAATTCAATCTAAAAGTGTTACGTGTTGTTAGCAAAATGTATAGGTATTATAGATAAGCAGGTATTGAACAATAAGCATAATTAGCAAACCGCGAGTGATCAATTATATAACCTAAGACGACTTTGTGGGCAATCGATTGCAAGATGACAGCACGTTAATCGCGAACTACTTAAGTTTAGCTAATTAATTGCCCTTTTTCATATTGCTATAACCTAATCTGTAATTTAATCATGATTAGGTATTGTACAATGTACATCAGTAACTTCTCATTTGTGCATTTTAATCATGAATGGTGATTTAGCATTGCATACCGATACATTTAGATAGATACATTTATTTATATGCGTGTACGCGTTTATTGTGCCATCTAGCATTAACCGATTACATATTTATTACCTATTTTGATTGTTGTAAATTAATGACTATGTTACTATTTGTTGTTTCTATTTTATTTGTATTTTAAAAATAACATCGATAATTAAAAGATTTCAATCAATGTTGAGTAATTTGTTGGTTTGTTTTTACATGTGAATTAACAATTCAACTTTTTATCATCAGTAGAATACGCTATGCTAGTCGACTGCTAATAACAAATCTATACATATAATAAAATGATAGGAAAGTCAATGTATGTCTGGGATAAACTCAAAAAGTACTGCATGGATTTACTTCAAATTTGGCACGAATATTATTAAAAAGTCGGGTCAGAACATAGGCTACATATTATCACGCTATCACCTACGGGGAACGAGCGGTGAACGCACGCAGACGACGTCGCGGGCAGCAGCTAGTAGGTACTTATTAAGTTTGTTTACCTGGTTCCCGTTGTACAACATTTACCTGAGTACGGGATGTCGATACCCTTAGTAAATTGTGTCCCTAACGACTATTCTGTGTCCCTATCACTCTTACAGTTTTTGCGTAGTTGAATATAAACGAATAAGCCTCTTGCTATCATTAAACCACCTTGAGCTTAATTAAGACGAAAATTTAGTTAATTTATCTATTGATTATTTATTGGGACTCGCTGAAAGCACAAATTCTGAAAAGTTTTAGTATCTCGAAAGAAATTAATTATTATCTATAGCTAATCCACTAGTAAATATTGTTTTTTTATTTTAATTTCAAAGACCTTGTTGATTTTTTGAGATGTGTCGTTGTTACTTTTTATTATTATTACATATTAGGTTTGCTAGCCAGTTTACATAGAGAATATATAGATAATGCGTTAAGTATGAAATAAAGATTAAATTATAGAATATTTAGTGCCACATAAATTAATATATAAAAACTTTTTTATTTTAATGAAACAACTTTTTCGGATTTTATCGCGATTTATTAGGGTTTTTTTTACATTCCCGACGTTTTGGATACTTTAAAGCAACAAAAATAACACAGAAGCAGAAAAATAAAATAACTGTCAAGTGTGGTGTCCGTGTTACCTTATAATTTTTTTTAATTTTTTTAATCTGCAGTATTCATTTCGTTAACCCCCGAAGAAGGTACCAGGATCCTGACGATGCTTGAAGATGGACACAGTGAGCGAAATACAGTAAGAACTGTGAATGTTTCTCTTTCTACAAATCAGCGAGTACTCCAGCGTTTTCATGGAACTGAATCCAATCTTTGAAGATCAGGAACAGGCCGAACAAGGTGCACAACGTCACGGGAATCCTCCCGTATTTCCCGTATTTCCCGTATTCCCGTATTCGTTTTCAGACAAATCGCCTTCTTACCGCTGTTGATGTATAGAATCATCATTTACGAGCAAGAGAAGACAATCTGAGTACGGATACAGTAAGGCGGCGTCTGGCTGAAGCTAATTTAAAGCATTATTATAAGCACGTTAAGACCCGCAAACGACCCAAAATTAGGAAGACACCACAGAAACTCAAGGTTGAGTTATGGTAGAGAACACGAAAGTTGGATTCTGAATGACTGGTCAAGAGTTATATTTTCAGAAGAGTCTAAGATTGTGTATAAACAAGCACGACGGGAGGAAAAGAATGTACAGAAGACACGGAGAGCGCCATAAACAAGTCTGTATAGAAAAAAAAAGTACCATAAGGCGGAGACTAGCGGCGGAGGCTCGTCCACGTGTGGGCTGGGATTTCTTCAAAATGCAACTTTAAAAGGAGTGGCCAGTATGCAGCCCCGACTTAAACCTTATTGAGCATGCATTGAAGAACTGAGACGATGTGTACATCAGCGGAATCCGCCGCAAACCACGCTACGTGAAATGAAAGAAGCTCTAATAGAGGAATGGCAGAATATTTCGAAGTATAGGCTCGAAAATTAAGTAGAAAATATGCTTAATCGCATAACAGCTGCAGTACGGCACATCTGTAACCAATCTAGATTTATGAATATAGGTACTGGGGAAAAAAATTACGCCATTTTATTTATTTTACATTTATTAAAAATAAAAAGCTTAAGTTCATTTTATTTTATTTTGATTTAATCACATTAAAATAATTTTTATTTTATAAGTAAAGCTAGGTCAGGTACTTTTGAAGATATTGAAGATTTTCTAACTGACCCTTTTTCTTTGCAGTCAAGTTTTATTTTTATTTTTATATAGAACTAATTGAAATAAAACGAATAAATGTTTTTTTTTTAATAATTAACATTATAAATTATATATAATTTTTATTTTATATATAATTTTTTAATTTTAAATTTAAAATAGAATTTTCATTCTATTTTATTATATTAGGTATATTTATATTTATTCATATTTTCAATTCTATTTTAAATTTAAAATAGAATTGAAAATATAAATGCCATTGGCGAAGCTGTCCAAAAATGGTCAGAGCTAGCTCGACTAGGTGTGCCAGATATAATCTATAGTATCGAGTCCAGTGGCGACATTGACGTCTCTCATGCTCGGCTGGATGGTGCTCAGCATCCTCTTGAACCTCTCGAGGGCCATCTTACATTCACTGCATCACATCTAGCCGTATATCTGGGTTGATGGCGGACGTGTTATTAAACGTACACATGCATGCAACACTAGACTCACTTTGACAGGGTTTTAATGTAATACAACGTTCGGTCGCCTAATATTTCACAAGAAATAACTAAGTTACATATATATTACATAAGTTGGTCTTCATATTACTTAGCGATTTATAGATAGAAATCTTTTTGTATTAGAAGAAATCTAATATCGTAAAGTACTTAACAAATTACATTGAAATGTATAATAGTTCCTAGTACGAGTATAATTAATTAGTATAATTAATTTACCACGTTTTCTCTGTTCATTTTAACATGCCTAATGTACAAATAAACTTTTGAATTAATTAACATACCTATAAAAATATATTTATTTATTAATTCTCGTAAGGTTAACTTAAAAATTCTGATATATTATTTTTATTTTCTAGTAAAAAAACATCAAAAGGCAAGATTAGTGAGCATTTTCGGTGATAAACAAAAAATCTAATTAACGTCCACATAGACGTTATTTCTAATTAGTTTTATTTTAAAACAGAGGTAATTTCTAATAGGTTTTATAACTAATTAATAATTATATTCTAATTTGATATTTTACTACAAAATGAATAATTACATTTAAGTATAAGTATAAAATACCAAACAAGTACATCTATACTAATATATAAAGCTGAAGAGTTTGTTTGTTTGGTTGTTTGTTTGTTTGTTTGTTTGTTTGTTTGTTTGAACGCGGTAATCTCTGGAACTACTGGGCCGATTTGGAAAATTCTTTCAGTGTTAGATAGCCCATTTATCGAGGAAGGCTATAGGCTATGTATCATCACGCTAAGACCAATAGGAGCGGAGTCCACGCCGACGAAGTCGCGCGCAGAAGCTAGTTAGAATATAAAATTGACATTCATTAGAATATAAAATTAATATAAAAATTATAGGTAAGGAATGGTACATGATGAAATCATAGAATACCTATTATAATTATAGTTACATAGTTACAAACAAATAACTAATTAATATACCAACGTGAGCCATGTGAAGGCTAACCCCTAGCTATCTAGGCCAGCGACCTGAAGTAGCCAAGGGAAGAATAACCTTCCTCCCACCACGCCCCCGTCTTCCCCTAAGCGACCTGCCGAGTCTTTAATTGAATAATCCCATTCATTAATCATAAAACCCGTCTGGAGGTGAGTTTAAATTATTTTCAGTCACAGTGACTTAATTCCACGCTTGATAGAATTTATTTTAGTCATCGATTAGTATTTTCATTTTTCGTTAAATATAGGTACTTAAGGTAAACTTTTGTTCTTTTCAATTTTAGCCTTCGGAATCTTAGATTTGCTAATAACAGATAACTTTAAATAATGATGTTCTAGTAGAAATGTTATGAATTATTGTACCTACTTATGATTTGGTGTAAAAAAATCCCTAAAATTTCCACGACCTTTTTAATTCATGATAAATTAACAAATAGTAGGTATAATACCTATACCTACATGTAGAAAAATTTAAATCGTAGTAAGTAAATAAACGTAAAATTTATTTGTTTACATGTAGGTACCTATCAAAATTTCTTTTTATAATAATTGTGTTTGCTCGCAAACGAAAAAAAAACCGACTTCAATTAGGTACATCGACAAGTAATACAACGTAATAAGACGAAAAAATAGTCAAGTAAATACGCGCTATTAAAGATTACTCAAAAAGTTGTAATCAGTTTTCGATCTAATTTAAACAAGACTACAAGACAAGTATTAGCTTTCGATTAAAGTAAGAATCATCGAAATCGGTACACCGAGTAAAAAGTTATGCGGTATAATATAACGTAGGTCGACGAAAAAGTAGTCACGTAAATACGCATTATGAGATATAACTCTAAAAGTACTTGTCAGATCTCAATTAAATTAAAATGGGACCACATGACACGCAACACCTTTCAATTAAAACAAAATTGATCGAAATCGGTCCACCCAGTCAAAAGTTCTGAGCTAACATACATAAAAAAAAAACATACGTGTCGAATTGAGAACCTCCTCCTTTTTGGAAGTCGGTTAAAAATATAAAAGAAAATGAGGTTTGATATTGGAAACACAATTTAAAAAGTCTACCTATAGGTACATAATATAAAAGGCTCTATTTTGTTTTTTTTTAACATTAACATTTGATAAAAAGTATTTAAGTTTTGCATAAATATTCAATATGTATATTCACAATAATTTTAAAACACACTATTAGATAATTGTTAATATTTGCCTCAATTTATTGACATACATTAAGCTAATAAAAAGCAAAATTTTAATTATGTAGTCAATTTTAAATAGTCAATTTGTAAGAATGATAAGTTACTTAAATTTTTATAAACTTTATACTGCATATTAACTTGTTATAAAAACATAGCAAAAGATTCATATACCTTAATATCCATTCGTATAAAATTACAATATAGGTATTCGTATAAAAATTAAATTAGGTAGGTACGTGGAAGAAACAGAACAAAACAACGGACATTTTATTGTTTCAAAGTTATAACTGTTATAAGCATTATTTACGCGCCTATCTACTATATTTTACTTATAACTTGTAAGCCAATCTTCGTAGAATCCTTTGGAAAAATTTGTACATCCATACCTATTTATATGAAATTATACTGAAACAATGTTGGATATATTTTCAAAATTGCGTTACGACATAGCTTTTCGTTAAAGTAAATAACCTATTCAATACCCGCTCGCTTTCTCAATAAAAATAAACAGTCCACTATATCTTACATAGGCAGGACCCAAGGGCCGTACCTATATCAAAATCAGGACCCCAGGCACGTACTCGCTACCCACATCCAACGCCATACCTACGTTACGTTATACACAGGCAGGAAGCGTATTCCTTAACCCACACAAACAAACATGCTTCGCTAAATACACTCACACACTGCATCGCCCCTTTGTCTTAGCTAAGTGTCAACCAATAAAAACAAAGGATTCGAAAATGGAACAAAAAGAGCTGGCCAATCGCGCAGCGCGTCACGCATGTTGATGGGCAGCTATTGGCTTGAAAAAAATCCGTTTAGTTCCGATGACTTCGACTAGACGTTAAGATTGATCGGAGGAATTTATATTAGTTCCCTTTACATTACCCACCCATTAATCAGCATTTTTTTTTCTAATTTTGAATTATTTATCAAAATATTTTTTATAAAGAAGTCCAAGAGTTTATATAAGTAGGTACTTACGTACCTATAGCTAAAGTCACTAACATACCTGACTGAAGCCTGACTGTTATGAAAATTGATATACCTATACATAAAAAATCATGTGGGTAGGTGTAAATGCTTTATATTACGATATTTAAAAAGAATCTTATAATGATATCAATATTTGTCACAAGTTCTTTCATCATTGAAACGGTTATCACATCTCGACATTCACGGAGACTTAGCAGACACCGAGAATAAGGAGAATATCTCACGGCGTGTGTTCACGTGTGAACGGGGGAGCTAGACGGGCGGGGGAGGGGCGTTCGGAGGGTCATTTATCATTCATATCATCTTCGCTCCACTTCGCTCGCCGCACCGCCGTAAATAAATAAGAACAGACTCATCTTTTACAGCCGCTTCCGTAACTTAAATTGAAAATTGAGTTTTAAATATCACGTACAAAGACTTTTATCGCTTGAAAACAAATACGCAACATACGTCTCTTTTAAGTTGAACACTCTGCTAGTGAACTTATGTAGGCAACTATGCATGTTTGAGATAGGTATATGTAGATAATATACACAGAGTGATATAAATGTCTGTTTCATATGATATTCCTTAGTTTCAAAGTCATGACACGTGTTAAGTGAAAGTTATTTGACCTAGATTGTGACGATACGCAACTAAGTCAAAGTTCTGTTTCACAAACCTACGGTTGTGAATATCGACTGCAATATGTCTAGTACCTAACTATTTTCATAAGTCAAATTTGAAATTTGGCTGGGAATTTTTTTTCACGCGGAACGTGATCCCTATTTGAAGCCACGTACCTAGGAGTCGAACATTCTGCATAGTCGCGTGTAAGTAGGTATCTCGTTCTATTACCTTAAGAACAAAAATCAATTACTAATTATTTACTAAAGCTTATGTATACAATAATACAATTGAATTGTCTGGTAATATGTCCAGGTGTACATAGGTCGAGACAAGATGTCCGAACAATTGCGAAACCTTTTATTATCTAAGCATATTAGGTGCTTAGATTCCAAATAATTCCGTTCGCTCAGCTCTAAGAAGATTAAGAACGATTGGACGTTCCAGGGAGTTACGGGACGATTTTCAACATAATGGCAAGGTAGATACAGCTTAGAGGAAGGCCCATCAATCTAAGTAGACTATCGATCGGTGACCGCTCCGGCTTAGACGTATCCGCAAGATTTGGACAGAGAAATACAATTACCACGTAACACAACTGATAAAAGTAGTTTACGACTTAGCAAAATGAAAGAATGCATAACATCTACGGCTCAGAGTAACGTTTGTTTGGTCCGCAATAATTGCTCGGCTGCATCTCTGAGCTGACGAGTCGCCGGCACAAAAACTCCTAAATCCAGTTCATTAGGGCTCTATTCACGGCCCACCCCTGGATGGAGATACGCGGTGATTACTGCAACCGCTCCCGACGGCTCACGAATAAAGACTGCATCATAATTTCACCAGATACACCCTCGCAACGCATTAAAAGAAATAACGACCTTAATCCGGGGATTTAGAGTTGCAATTTGGAATGCTTTCTCTCGTGTCACTTGCACAATGACATGTAAAAATAATGAACAAACTTACGCTTTCGGCAAAGTAAGTTAAATCTTAGCTCTAGAAAAGGAAGGGCTATATTCGCTTGTGTTTCACTTGCGGAGATGTTTTGTAAATTAATAGGAGGAAAAGTTTCGCGGGACGTCGTACCGGCAAGGTTGTCGCAGTTGTGATTCAATTTGGACGCTAATTTAATGACGTTGTCGTAGAGAAAACAAATTGATATTCATATGGGACCACCGGCAGTTTATCTTATTTATACTTTTACATCTGACGTCGATTTCGTAGCCTCATTAGCTGAAAACTGTAACATTTTTTTCTGTTCGAATGACTTAAAATTTTAACATTGCAGTATTACAGCATCCATTGACATGGAGTACTGAATAATTAAAATTCTTCTAAGTTAAAAGTTTCAATTACCTTGTTTCTTTATAAGCTAGACGTTTAAACTAAATTTATGTAACAAACAAGTCCCTATGTTACATTTTTTTAAAAAACGGCGATTAGGTAGGTAGGTACATTTACATAGGTAGGTATAATATAAAAGCATAAAATCGTACAATTAATAATTATACACATATAATTTATTTACAAGGACTAAACAAATTAGGATATTTTCTATTATAACATACATAGCTAGCCACTGCAAAGAGACTCGCTTTCATGTAAAAACCGCATTAAAATCGGTCTGTTCGGTATTGGTTTACGATTCTTTTGGCAGGCACTCAGACAGACATTGGCATCAAACTTATTACCTACACCATCTTTTTGCGTCTAGGGTTAGTAAAAAATATTCGAGATCATAAAGTCATACTCGTATAAGCGCTTTCTTGTACCTGCAGGGACGGATTTATAGGTTTGGAGGCCTTGGGGCAAGAAAGGAGTGGAGGCCCCTTGGCCCAAAATTATTTACCAAATAAAATGGGCAATTTTTTTAAAAGGTAAGACGCGAAAAAAAAATTGAAAGGAAAGGTTGTTTACTAGTGTTTACTAGTCTGAATTTTTTATCAAAAGTATCTATTGTGGGGGGCCCTCTTTTGTCGAGGCCCCGGAGCTGTAGCCCCGGTTGTTCTCCCCTAAATCCTGCCCCGCCTACCTGTAAAGAAAAAAAGTGTTCAAGGCTAATAACATGGTTTGTCTCACATGAGTGCTCAACTAACAGCGTTCATATAAATACATTATTCTACTTCTGAGAAATAATTTTCTATAAAAGCTACTCCGTCTCCGCCCATGAGGTATTCTCTTATATTTATATATATTCTATGAAAAGTTTTTTCGTTTGTGTTGTTTTCGTTTCTTCTCTTATGAGAATTAAACGAACTTTAATCCCTTTTCCTTCGTCTCCACAATTAAATCGTGACATATGTACCAACATAGGCTACGAATTACGATAGATCGTTTCTTTTGTAGTTACACTTCTTCTATCATAAAGTTATTCTTCACATGACCAGATTTTTTAAAACTAATTTAGCACTTGTATGTTTAATTTTGACAACCACATGGTTACGCCCGGTTTCCCAAAGGCTGATCGACGCAAAAATTAACTAATCATCTGTCAAATGGTCCGGGCTCCCTAGTACATTTTTTTCACTTGATTACTATCAAGCTAATTTTCCGGGAGTAACTTCATTTTGATGAGACGAACAAAAATTTCCTGTACGAAAACTCTCGATTGTGGTAGCTAACAGAGGTAGCAGGGGATACAGCAGCAGTGAGCGTAGGACCGAGATAACGTACCACGAAAGTAGGACAATATTACTATTAAATTATATAAATATTAACTAACTAAAAGAAAAACACTGCTGCTCTATCCCCTGCTCCCTCTATTAGCTACCACAATCGAGAGTTTACGTAGAGGAAATTTTTGTTCGTCTCATCAAAATGAAGCTACTCCCGGAAAATTAGCTTGATAGTAATCAAGTGAAAAACAATGTATTAGGGAACCCGGACTATTTGACAGATGATTAGTTAATTTTTGCGTTGATCAGCCTTTGGGAAACCGGGCGTAAGACTTTTTTGTTTTAACCACTGGTCCATTTTGACTATTCTATTTTTACAGTTAAATTTAACAAACAACAGTAATTAATATTTTAACTAATAGGTAATCTTAGGTGTAGTTTAAATTTAAAAACTTTTTAGATTATTCGGGGGAAGAAGATAGATGTAGACACAAAAAAAACCTCGCGCTCGACAGTTTTTTTTTTTTATTTTTTTATTTTACTAAGTCGACAAACAAGCGTACGGCTCACCTGATGGTAAGTGACTACCGTAGCCTATAGACGCCTGCAACACCAGAAGCGTCGCAAGCGCGTTGCCGACCCTATCCCCAATCCCCCCAGGAGCTCTGGTCACCTTACTCACCAACAGGAACACAATACTGCTTGAAAACAGTATTATTTAGCTGTGGTTTTCTGTAAGGTCGAGGTACTACCCCAGTCGGGCTGCTCCATATTTCGAGCAGGAGATTTCCTGCTGTGCCCTACCTCAGTTAAATTGTTTTAAATCACTTATAACGAAATTGTTGAACACAACAATTTAAAGGTTAAAATTATTATAAGTTGTTTTTTGCGCGTAATGTTAGACTGTAAGAAAACGACATAATACGTTGTCCTTTAATTTTTATTTTCCTTTTTTGTTGCCGCCTTAACTAGCAAATATATCTATGTAAATATTTCGTTTACTTGTAAGGAGGACGACTGAGTCCAGTGATGTGACCGACGAACACACCGACGCAAACAACGGACAGCGACGTTTCTTATTGAGTTTCGCGACCAAAGAAAGTCCAACGGAGCACATTAACACGCTATAGGTACCTACACTACATTAACATTTTATTTAATACTAGCTGTGCCCTGCTCTTTTACCTGCGTTCATTTAAGGACAAAACTCACTAAAATATTATAAAGGCTATAAAAGCCTTACTTGTTAAATGAACTATCTAACACAAAAAGAATTATTCAATTTGAACCAATAGTTCTTGAGAATAGCACGTTTAAACGATCACACAAACAAACTTTTGAGCTCTATAATATTAGTATAGATCAGTGCCGAGATGTCGTCTATACATAACTAAGTCTTACTCGTGTGTTATAATGTATGTAACAGTTTATGGGTTTATCAAATAAATTTTATAAGAGATTCTTTAATAAAGTTCCCCATTAACTTTACTCAAGTTCAGGTATGTACTAGGTTAACCTATAATGTTCTACTGGATTTTACGATTTACATAATTGTTTTTAAAACGTAGAATAAGTATATCTCGAAGTTAATTATGTTTAAATTTAAACAGTCGCCCCTCAGAGCACAAAAATAGGGTTGGGTGTTTGTTCACTACTGAATTTTTAATTTTGCAGGTCAATAAAATTAGGATAACATTATACTGTTAAATATATACAATAGAGAATAACTTAAATTTAGAATTAGACCGGTTTATTTAGTGTTAATATTATTATAACAAAAAAAAATCTAATTACGAATTGTCGAATCCATTCTTAAAATAGTTTCCAATTATCATACACAAAAATTAGTCTCAGCCTATGGTATTGTTATGTCGTATTAGAGTATGATTGGGATAAAAATTTCTGTTTTGACAAAAAATGCAAAAAATAATTTTTTTGTCGAGCTTAGGTTTAAAAATTATGACGCGTTTTTTTGTGTTTTTATTGGTGATGTCACAAAGAACTGTTATTACAACATTAGATTAGAAAAAAAATGTTGCTATGAGTCATCAGTTACAAAGAAACTAATAGAAATCAGTGATGACTTACTGGCTACCTGGGTGGTCTTGTTGAAATTTCTTATTTTCGACTAGGTACAAATCTATACGAATAAATAAAATTAGAGTGTTTGTTTGTAATATTAAAATAACCTTTTTTTTACTAGATGCTTAAGGATGTAGGTATACACGGTACATATACCAAAATAACATTTTTTACAATTTTTGTCTGTCTGTCTATTTGTTCCAGCTAATCTCTGGATCACTGGATCAGTACCATATTATTATAGCAAATCGATCAAGATTTGAATGTTTACATATACAGTAACTATAGTCAATAGTGCTATGTAGTAAGGTTTTAGGGTACTTTTTACTTACTACCATACATTATTTTCAAAGATTTTGATGAAATTTATAAAGTAGGTAATGTTTGGATCCAACAAAACGTTAAATACCCAAAAAAGTAGGCTCAGCTATATATAGAAGCTACCGATGTGTACGAGTCTTCTGAGATAACAGAGTTGAATGTTGATCCGTAATAAGTAGTTGAGAGCGTCATCCTGGAAGACGGCAATATTCGCGCACCCCGGAACGCCTGGTTCCCAGTGCGTCCTCAACGAGATAATTGACTCGTCGGCTGCGTCTGCGCATTGTTGGTGTCGTTACACCCTCGTTATTCAATTCAACAATTGCTCCTTGTTTCGTCTTATCGAGGCTAATGCGACGCTTTCTTGGTACTAACGTTCCGACGTTTATTGGTTATGTATATATCGTTCGTTTGTTTAATGTACCTATTTTTAAAAGTAAGTTATATAATAGTGAAATTAATGTAAACGACTATTTCATTTATAACTAGCTGTTGCCCGCGACGTCGTCTGCGTGCGTTCACTGCGCGTTCCCCGTAGGTGATAGCGTGATAATATGTAGCCTATGTTCTGACCCGACTTCTTAATAATATTCGTGCCAAATTTGAAGTAAATCCATGCAGTACTTTTTGAGTTTATCCCGGACATACATACAGACAAACAGACAAACAGACAAACAGACAAAAATTCTAAAAACTATATTTTTGGCTTCGGTATCGATTGTAGATCACACCCCAAGTATTCTTTTAAAAAAATATTCAATGTACAGTTTTGACCTTCCTACCATTTTATTATATGTATAGATATGTTAAGTAACCCTATGATCTAACCGGTCTGATGTCAAAAATCTTTTCAAAACTTTTACTCTTCATAAAAGTCTGTTTATTGGGAGCAGAGCAGTCAGCATAGTTACGAAGGAAACCGCGCGGGGTATATTGACACGATAATAGTTAAAGTATGAAATTCATCAGGACACTACGAAGACACATCGTGACCGTATAACTTGTGTGCATTCAACGAGAGCGTATTTAGAAGGCTAAGCTGAACTGTAAGGTGGAGATAAACGCGGCCCAAGTAATCCTCTTTGTGTAAAAATGTCCCCAGTGTCGCCCCCACGGGCGCAACTTTATTAAAAAGCGCGTAATCCCCACTAGTGGACTGGGTAACGCGATTATACTCTAAATAACTCAATATGGACTATATGAAATTGAATTTAAATCCGAGCTGATACTCTTGTACTGGGACACATCTGTTAATTGATAGAGGTGAATCATAATAGATTATATTTTTTGTTAGTCAACTTATGCTTAAATAGGTAGGTACTTTATGAATTCATTACACTAGTAAAGTTTCTAAAATTCTTCTTCTGCATAGAGAAAGAGGCCTATGCCCAGCAGTGGGATGTTACAGGCTTAATCGTATGGTATCGTACTAAAATGAGAAAGGCTCATACTACGTAAGTATCCTTGCCACTAACTGAAAACTATGATCGACATCTCCTTTATACGATACTCGTAAAATTGTTGTATTTCGACGACAGCAAGCTAATCTTATAAGGAAACAACATAACAAAAGTTGTGATTCTAATAAGTTTACTGGGTATATATTATCTAATACGCAAACGTAGCTTAGTATCTTGACACCCCGACAACAGGAAGCGGGGAGAGGTGGCATACTTCATTACTTGCAGATCAAACAATCGCCGACGCCGCCGCCATCTTGCCGGAAGAGACGTCACTGACGCGCGATCGCTTTGATCCTGCACAAAAATAACTTTCTAATTCAAGCCCTCTGAAGCCTTCAGGTTCGCGATTAATGTAATGACTTTTTTGTTTACAAAGTGTCACTTTACGTCTAACATAAAAAATTGCAAGGACAATAAACATTGTCTACTTCAAACTGCTTTCTATTTAAGCTTAAGAAACAATTTGAATACCTATTGAATAATTAACTATAAACTATACCTAATAATATGTTTTGATATATGTTAATTAAACCTGCAAGTCAGTAGGCACATTACTCGTAGGTACACAGATTGCCTAATAAGTCTAAGTCACTTAATAAGATCTAGTACTCTTATGCCAATTAAAAGATTATATGATACGTTTTTATATAGATAGTCGTTACGAGATTAATGACACATAATATATGTAGGTATTCCTGATACACACAAAGAAGAAAAAAAATACTACGGCAAAATAAAACATGAATAAAAAATGGAATTCAAATGAAAAAAGACGGAATTAATTATAAAATTCTAGCCCTCGAAATTCATCGTGGTATAACGTGACACCCTTGTTACCATAAATCGTCTAAACAACAAAACACATCATACTAAATCATACCACTATTCAAAACAGTGACTTCTGACGGCGTAAAAAACTGATAAAAAGTGTGTCATCTCCCTATCGAAGACAATGGACAATCTTTAATTGTCGTTCAAAAGGTTCGAAGACAACAAAGGCGTTAGATGTCAAGCTGTATCAAGGGAATTAGAAGTGTATTATACACGATGAAAGGATTACACAGGTGTCCTGCAGCGGGCGTCGGATTACACGAGCTTGCATGTGTGGGTTGATTTTAAACGAAAACTGATCCCAAATCTGGACGATTGAAAACGCAGAAGGATTTCATTATTACATACTATAAAACAAAGTCGCTTCCCGCTGTCTGTAGGTATGCTTAGATCTTTAAAACTACGCAACGGATTTTGATGCGGTTCTCTTTAGTAAATAGAGTGATTCCAGAGGAAGGTTTATATGTAATAAATAATAATACATGCATAATATAGTAGAGGAACACTGATAGTTTTTGCAACCGTGCGAAGCCGGGGCGGGTCGCTAGTTAAATATAAAAGATATGCACGTAAAATTATATTATCTAATACACTTACTACCTAACTTGATAGGTAGACGTTGTCTCTTCTTGCGAACTTTCAAGTGTGTCATTGAAGTTTAAATAATAAAATTATTTTATCTAAAAAACCACACATGGATTATTTGGTTGAAATCTGGGGTTCAGCGGTAAAAACAAACTTACAACCAATACAAGTAGCACAAAATCCTAACAGTGAAAACTTGTAATTGGCCTTTTAGTAGTAATTCCAAAACTATAATATATTTGTCTAGCTAGCTGTAAGTTTTCCTAAAATAATAAAATAAATAAATAAAATAAATTAATAAAAATTTGTGATGTGAGTGTAGTGTATCACTTGTGATATAACGAGCATTCCATTCTTACATTCGCATTAGCGAATATTCGCGATTTTTCAATATTCGCATTCGCGCGAAACGATGCGAATATTTGACGAATGTTTTTTTTTTTTTGATGATTGATATGAAATCATAATACTACTGATAAGATTTATATTTGTTATTTACTTATCTATACTAATATAATAAAGCTGAAGAGTTTGTTTGTTTGTTTGTTTGAACGCGCTAATCTCAGGATCTACTGGTCCGAATTGAAAAATTCTTTCAGTGTTAGATAGCCCATTTATTGAGGAAGGCTATAGGCTATGTATCATCAAGCTAAGACCAATAGGAGCGGAGTACACGCCGACGAAGTCGCGCGCAGAAGCTAGTATTCTAATAAAACATCTATTCTGGTGTAGTAGTGCATGTTAGACACTTAGAAGAAGTTAGATTTAACTAAAATCTCCGTTAGCTACTCATTTTTCCACGTAGGTACCTACGTACAAACTGCGGAATAACCTTCCTCCTTAGTTTTTTCATGAGACATATTTTCCTTAAAGGCCGGTGACGCACTCGCGCCTCTTCTACATTTACAGATATCCATAATTACAATAAAAATGAGTCAGTCAACCCGTCTTGGTTCGAATATGTTTAACTCGTATTGTTTTTATTTTAGTGTTTCCCACACATGAGGAAATTCGAAAATGTTTTTTATTATCACATCAAAATCGAATAGGTAGGTATATATTGAAAATATCGGGTTCAAATCCCGCTGGATCGAAAATTTTGATATGATAATAAAAAAAATCATTTTCGAATATATATGTTTAGTTCAAACATCCACAATTAAAATAATTATAATGTTGCCATCTTCATAACTTTCCGTTTAAATTTAACACCTATTCCATTCATTCTCATTCTCATTCCTTTATCTACCCTAGATTGTTCACAAATGCTGAAATACGTATTTAATTATTTATTCATTTTTATTTAGTAATCCAAAAATTAAATTTTATACTTCTAATTAAAAAAATATATATACATATATCAAACTAGTCAAACATACTCTTAACCCTTACGGTTATTTTAATTTAATTTTAATTTTATTTTATTGGGAAACAAACAGCACACAACAATACAATTATATCACAAAAATAGTAAGAATATTTAAGCCAGCAAAATTTCCACTTATATAATTTAAAACATTAAGTTATTTATTACTTAAAACATAAACTTACCTATTACTTAAAACTAAACAACTTTTATTTTTAAATCTTATTACTTAAACCCTCCTTTTATCATTTAAACCCCCATTACTTTAACTTTTATTACTTAAAACTACAATTAATGTTTTGATATTAATTACATGTGAAATAAACTCAAACTTCGATTAGTTTTTTCCCCCTTTTAATAATTATTTGTACCTATTGAACCCACTGCTGAACAAGTCGACGTCATTATATCGGTTGTCATAGATATTGCACGATCTTGCGAGAAATGATTTGCCACAATACTTTGTCCTGGAGAAAGAGGTGGAGAAAGTTGCCCGGGATCGTGTGCCATAACTGGGGCACCTAAACGATACCCTACTTAGAAGGTACTGAGAGTCCACCAAGCCATTCATTAATTTGTAGAGAAAAAACTGGTCTCTGTGTTCTCAACGATTTTCAAGAGAAGTAAACTTAGTAGAAGAATCAGAGCTAAATTTGAGTTTTAACCTTTTAAAGAATTTATTCTGTATTCCTTCCATTTTGTCTATATATTTCTTATATTGAGGATTCCAAACCGTAGATGCGTATTCTAAATTTGATCTTACATATGCATTATAAAGTAGAATTAAGGTTTGAGCTTTTTTAAAAACTGTCCCTTGCCTAAATATAAATCGTTACGTCGTTTACGATACTATAGAACGTATCAACAGCTTCGGTAATATCTTTGTCATCTAGTTCAGCTCTCCAGTTAATTCCTGATAATAAAGGCAAGGTCCGAAATACAAGGCACTTCAAGTCAGATAGAACAAGATCCAACAATCTATTATTACTATTAAAACACAATTATATTGCTGTAAGTAAGTAGAGCTCATAAGTGAAGAAAGTTTGTAAGTAAGAATGCTCTGAGAAATATCCTGTAATGCAAGAATACTATCGTTGTTTTGTATTAACCATGTTGCATTTGGAATGTTAAAATCACCCATTATAATGATATTATGAAGCGGAAAATCTAAACGTAAATCCGAGATATATTCAAACAATTTAAATTGAGAATCTAATTGCCCACAATTATGAAGAAGATAACAGCATAACACAATGATAGACCTTTGCTGTGCACCTGTTAACATTTTAAGCTCAACGTTAATTATTGTAACATTTGTATCATTAATATCGGGAGTTTGAGAAATGCTACGCATGTCTACAATAATTTCTCGACGTACCGCTATAAGAGTACCTCCCCCCAAGCTCAATTTTTTTTTAAATCTATTCTTAGACTCTTAGTGGACGTCTATTAACAAAAACTTACAGTGTTTGTACCACAAAAACTGAATAATTAAATTAAATTCCTTAATTCGGTCCTATCGCAAAATTCTCCCTGTCAAATTTCAAACTCGTAGCACAAGAAATATATATAGTGTTTACCTAGTAGACCTCTCTAGTGCAGCCTTGTCACCAAATCCGTTCATGGTGGACGTTCACTAACTATTAACTGCCTCACTGTAAAATTTTATGAGCATAGCCCAAAGAATAAAGGATTTTTGTAAAAACCTTGTGAGAGCCCTTAGACCAGTTTATTGTTGCATTAGTCACGAAATCTGTTCTAAGTTGAAGTCTACTACTCGTAACTATAAACTATCTTTCTGCCAAATTTCAAGCTCGTAGTACAGAAAACGATGGACTGTCATACAAACTGATAAGAACTCTTAGATCCCTTTTATCCAATCCTGTCGAAAAATCCATTCTTACATGATGTCTACTAACTATAAACTACGTATCTGTTAAATTTTAAGTTCGTACCACAAAAGATGGAATACTTTTGTAAAAACTTGTGAGAGCCCTTAGACTTATTTCATGGGGATTCAGTTGCAAAATTAGTTTTTAGGAAACATTTACTATCATCTACCTTTTCATCAAATTTCAAAGTTTTAGCACACAAAATGAAGGACTTTCATATAAACTCGTGAGAACCCTTAGACTCCCTTAAATTTACTAACTAAACTACCTTCCTGCCAAATTTCATCGTTATGCATCCATTGGTTTTTGAGATTTCGTGATGAGTCAATGACTAAACGATATACGATTATAATTAATATATTATATTATATGTATCATATATAGAAGATATATCTACATTCTCGTGTCAACGAGTGTCACGTTACTGAAACAATTTCGCAACTCCGATACGAGTGCTGAGGTGACAGAGAGACTCTCTCGTAATTATAGCCGTATACCTACATACCATTAACCTCCATCAGGAAACTCCACAAATGTCATTTGCGATGCACTTTGTCTCGCGTCTCGCGTTACCTGTCACAAGCAGCCATTAGAGTTGACCTCCCACGTTTCTAACTTACCCTATGAAACTTACCCTCCATGTCTTCGCTATTGACAAAAGATGCATTTCATGTTGTTACGTTTCTTTACGTCCCTAAGTCCTGCGCTATATGAACTATATTTGAATAAAATTTAGTTTCAGGACTGTAATGAAAAATGTGTCGTAGATGCCTCATGACCCAAAACTTGTCATTTCCTCCGTGATTATTCGCCTCAGAATACGTTCGGTATAGTTGTCACGGAACGTAGGTTATTATTGGTGAGTGTCGGTTTCAGCTACATCGATATTTTGACATTTTGCGTTCATGTTTCGTAAATGTTAACCTTTTATATCATAAATCAAAACATTGAAACATTTCACACGATATTGGGCGATATTGCTTATTAATTGATTTAACATTGGAGTACATTACCCATACACATTAAAAAATATTTAATAAAGTCACAACGAATATGTGCACTTTTTATATGTAGTATTCGATGGGATATTGAATCATTGATTTGTCGAACATCGAGTATCTATTTAAAAACTAACAGAGATACCTACGTGTCTAAACTAACCATGAAGCTTTATACATAGGTATATGCTGAACATGTGTTTACTCTAACAAAAGTCAAATAAATAAAATAAATAGGCATTAATGCCGAATTATTAGAACGGTCTAAATATTTTATAGGCCATATTAATATGTTAAGTACTTACATCATATATGTAGGTACATAAATTACAGTTATATTCATACATAAAGGAAAATAAATTATAAGGCGTTCTTAATTAAGATTTTTTTTTAACTATTACTAGAGACTGTTCATTAGTCGTGAAATAAAAACAGTTTACAATGACAAATTACATTAAAATCATCTACGTTTACTTTAGAAAAACAAACTTTATAGCGCCACAGGAATCTCATAAGTTAATGACGTGGCACACAAATTACGCTACACCTCGAGCGCACTCTTGTAAATTGCTAAAGTCGCACATAATCGTCGCGAGAGCGTCGGTATAACATCACGAAACCTTTCCGCGACAACTCTTGTGCCGTGTAATTGTAATAACAATATTCGGACGCCGCAGGAAATGACAATTATTTTTCGGTCCAAACCATAAGGATTGAGAGAATGGGTCCTCTTTCACACACGCAAAATACCTTGAAGGAGTCTTTTGTATGCGCGAACACGACACAGCGGGACAAAAAAATGTCCATTCACAAAAATGGGTTAGTCTCGATACCCATGAGCTCTAAATGTCGGCTCAGGGGCTTAAGTTTTAAGAACAATTTTTCTTAATTTAACCATGAACGTGAGTAATATGCGATACTTAAAACGGTTTGCAATTAGCTTTGAACGAGCCTGACAAACGAATGACATAAATTACAAACCTTTAGATGGCTATAATTGAGTACGTACGTAATATCGTAGATGAACTATAAGTATCTAACAGATTAAAATTTTATTAACTCCGCCTGTAAAATACACTATCATCAAAGTTTATTCAAAGAATAATCATTGCGATAGTAATACCCATTATTATATCCGACACTTTCAAATTACGACCATTAAGAGCTTGAGAATTGCTGTTAATATCCTTATTCAATCGGTGAAGTGATTAAAACGCGTACATAATATACGAATAATGATGGAGCCAACTATAACGTTTCATATAGATGAGGCGGTACAGATTAAAAAAACTAGTGAAGGAACAATGCCACGCTGTCTGCCGGTGGACAGGTATATGACGGGGCACATTTTATCGGTATTCCGAAACATTCCCGTGCGCTATTAATAAATGAGTGGCGATAAAAAAAAACTCGTAGAATCCATTTGTCAAAAGTGTAGTGATTTATGGGCAAGGACTTTTGGAATTCCTCGAAGAAGAATGTTTTGTTCTATTTGCTTACCTGTCACTTTGATTTAAAGTGGGAGAGAGGTGAGACTTTCAGTGTCGCCATTACGATATCAATTTATTGTCATGGAATTTAACGTTATTCCAAACTGTTAGGAAATTAAATAAATATCGCATGCCGCTAATCGCAAAACGTGCCAATCCTAATCTCAAAAGTAATTAATAAATTTTTAAGTTTTGGTAGTTAACCGTAATTCATTCACCAAACACAAATAAGTATGTATATGTAATTGGAATTTTATAAAATGACAAGAAAAGTGCTTCAGCCTCCTTGATTAAAAAAACGAGTTTTCTTTAGACCACACAGTTATTTAATTCATTTGTACATTTGTCGTTTATTGTACAATTGTACAAGTACATTTAATTAGTTTGATATATTTTACTTAGCTTACACTAAATAAATTTCTGAACGCACGCATAAATATTTGACAACCAATATATGTATATTATGTCTACTGACACTATTCTACATTTTTTAAATCTAAAATATTCCACTATCCGTAGGTATATTGTAGATATATGTTGTCGATTCGAAACCTTTATTTAAATACGTTCTTTAATTTTAGGGGAGAGTTTACCGTAACGACGCGATGTACATTAAATGTTTGACAGTTACGAAAACAACGTACATTATAAGTACATCATACTTTCATACAAATTTTCATTCCTACCTTTCAACCCCTTACACCCTTTTTTTCGCAATAAAAAGTAGCCAATAACGTCTTTTTTTTCTCATTAATCGCCTCATCAAAAAATCGTCATCGTCAGACGATGATCTCGACATTCTGACTTCTGTTGTTAGTGCCACGCTACAATAATTGTGCTTCCGATGTGCGCACACACGACACATTTGTCGCCGCTTAAATTGTATCGCAGTAATTGTGGCGCCGTAAATGTATGTTGAGAGTAGCGTGTGGTGGCGGTGTGCGGCCTCACTTAGACCTTTATTATTCCTTTTTTAACTCACTCAAACATTGGATGTTTTTATCATTAGACTAGCTTCTCCGCGCGACTTTGTCCGCGTGGACTCCGCTTCTATTGGTCTTAGCGTGATGATATATTATAGCTTATAGCCTTCCTCGATAAATGGGCTATCTAATACTGAAAGAAGTTTTAAATCGGACCAGTAGTTCCTGAGATTACCGCGTTCAAACAAACAAACAAACAAACTCTTCAGCTTTATAATATTAGTAGATATAGATTACAATTTTTACGATTAGGTATGATAAAGTTTATTCTACAAATAAGTTACGAATATAGTTTAACAGCATAAAATAGAATAGGCTATTAGGACCTCTTCCTCATAAATTAATAAACTACAATTTTCTTTTTTCTTTTTATACGCAAATTATATTTGTAAATATCTCATAACTATGGTAGAAATCGATGGTAAAAAAGAATAATACATCAAAAACTTTTATCTGTTGAATACCGTCATCCATCAAATAGCGTTATCCAAAACCGG
Organism: Melitaea athalia; assembly: GCA_905220545.2. Classification (NCBI taxonomy): domain Eukaryota; kingdom Metazoa; phylum Arthropoda; class Insecta; order Lepidoptera; family Nymphalidae; genus Melitaea; species Melitaea athalia. The sequence continues at coordinate 6,665,674 of HG992179.1, forward strand.
TGAAACAAGCATAAGAATAAATTCTTAAAGTATAGATAAGATAATGAACACATTATTTCAAACAAGTTCCGAAAACTAATAAGTATTATTAGGTAATTCTTAAAACCTACCTACAGCAGATCTTCTGTCTGTCAGTCTTACACCTTTTATTTATTTATAAAAAAAATGTTTTCAGAAAAATACTTGTTTATAAATAATTTTTGTGACACAAATATTAGTAGGGCTGAAAAGTTCGTATCGTTTCTATGAGGTGGCACCACTAAAATAAAATTCATATCATTTTTAGTTGGTGCCAACCTTCAAAAGAAACGTGTATAAATTTGACAGCTGTCAGATTATTAGTTTGTGAGATACAGTTTTTTGAGTGAAGCAACTTTTGTTATTTTGAAAAATTTTGATAAAAAGGAATTTCGTGTTTTAATGAAACACTATTTTTTGATGAAAAAAAGTGCTGCTGATACCAAAAAGTGGCTTGATCAGTGTTTTCCGGACTCTGCGCCGGGCGAAGCAACCATTTGTAAGTGGTTTGCTAAATTCCGTACAGGCCATATGAGCACCGAAGACGATGAACGCAGTGGATGTCCAAAAAAGGCTGTTAAGGACGAAAGCATCAAAAAAATCCATTAAATGATTTTGGAAGATCGTAAATTGAGATTGATTTATATAGCTGACCCTCTAAAGATATCAAAGGAACGTGTTGGACATATCGTTCATGAATATTTGGGTAACCGAAAGCTATGTGCAAAGTGGGTGCGCACGAGCTCAAAATCGACCAAAAACAAGAACGTGTCCATCCTTCAGAGCAATGTTTGGAGCTGTTCAACCGCAATAGAAGTGAATTTTTGCGTCGATATGTGACAATGGATGAGACATGGATCTACCATTACACTCCGAAGACCAGTCGGCAGTCATCTGAGTGGACTGCACGCGATGAACCGAATCCAAAGCGTGGAAAACTCAACAGTCGGCCGGTACGGTTGTGGCGTCCGTATTTTGGGATACACGTGGAATAATTTTTATCGACTATCTTGGGAAGGGAAAAACCATCAACAGCAACTATTATATAGCGTTATTGGAGCGTTTCAAGGGCGAAATCGCTAAAAAACGGCCCCATTTGAAGAAGAAGAAAGTGTTGTTTCATCAAGGCAATGCGCCGTGTCACACACATCGATGAAAACGATGGCAAAATTGCATGAATTGGGCTTTGGATTGCTTCCGCATCCACCGTATTCTCCAGATTTTTAGCCCCCAGCAACATTTTCCAGTTCTCAGATCTCAAGAGAAAGATCGCTGGAAAGAAACTTAAAGCCGATGAGGAAGTAATCACCGAAACAGAGGCCTATTTTGAGGCTAAAAACAAATCGTACTACAAAAATGGTATTGAAAAGTTAGAAGATCGCTATAATCGGTGTATCGCCCTCGATGGCAACTATGTTGAATAATAAAATCGAATTTTGACAAAAAAATGTGTTTTTCTATAAAACGATACGAACTTTTCAGCCCAACTGTTATTACGTAGGTACTTACATTAATGTAAATTTACACATTAAAATTTAATAATAAATACGATCACGATCACGATCACGATTCAGCCTGTACTACCCCACTGCTGGGCATAGCCCTCTTCCCCATGTAGGAGAAGGATCGGAGCTTAATCCACCACGCTGCTCCAATGCGGGTTGGCGGATATATTCCCTACTATGAGCAACGATCGCTATCAGGTGACATGATAACAACCGGGACCGACAGCTTAACGTGCTCTCCGAGGCACGGTGGGGAGACCCACAAGGACTACACAAACACCCAGACCACGGCAAACATCAGTCTGTATGGTCAATACAAATATTGTCATAAATATATAATAAATAATAATAAATAAAATAATAATAATAATAAATAAAAGTTATATTATTAAGCTTGAAGAGTTTTATAAGATTTTTATTTTCAATAAAATATAAGAATTAAAATATTTAGAAACTATAAATTGCACTAAAAACTTAATCACTGTCTACGACTAATATACAAAGTAGTTTATAGTTTTTTTTTGCGTTTTTTTTTTTTTTTAGGCTTAACAAACAATTTGTTAACACTAGATTTATAATGTCTGCGTGAAAATAAAAATTCGATATTATTAAGACACAGATTATTAACCAATTCGTAACGATGTCTGTTATGTGAATGCTAAACTTTCCATTTCTTTTATCGTCTATCGATATCAAAAATTGTTATAAATAAAGCAAATAATGACAGGTTAGATATAAACCGGCATTCCCTTTCCTCATGAACTGGACAGTTCATGGAGTGTTCAAATTACGATATCGCATCGTCACCGCGATACGATCGATATGTCGTCGGTATCACATCGCGATCGCACCGCGAAATGTGCTGACCTCACGATCACGTAGGTGTTACTTATCGAATGATATTATGAGAATGTTCCTTCCGCGATAGTTATGACTCTCAAATCGTGAACGATTTTTTTTTATAGTCGCCCGTGACTTATCTTTTTGAAATTATTTTTAATGTCGCTAATACTTATCGTTTATAATAATCATTTAGATTTTATAAAAAGTCTTCTGATTTAAATAGGGTTATCTAGGTTTAATATGATAAGTGGTAAGAAATTAATAACTTAAATTTAAAAATATAACAATTGTTAACTTGGACACAATAATTCAAAATATACGTGACAGCCTTCTTAATTTATGCTAATTATCTTGAAATGGCTCACCATTGTATTCTTATCGCAACGTAATCGCTTGATCTCTTCACTTAGCAAAGTCTAAACCCAGTCGATACATAATAATTTCTACGAACTTGCTCAGGGCTTATCCTCTAACGCAATACCTCGAGAGCAACAGTCCCCGGAAGCCTATTGTTCAACTAAACTCCAAAAATATTGAAACGCGCCAAATCTCTCGTTTAATCGAAAAACGTTTCAAATTTTGCCCAAACAAAAAATAGTTCGCTAATCCGCGGCCTCTTTGAGGCCAACAACGGACAGGGATAGGAATATATTTGTTTCTAACGAAATGTATTTAAAAAAAAAACTCCTCGGATTATTGATTTCTGCGAAAGTCGTCAGTCGGTACGGATAATGTTCCCTTACGGTACGAGAACGAATTACTCGCTGAAGGATAAACTTACTTCTTATTTCGGCAGAAATTTACTAATCCCGTGATCAGCGAAACGAAAATATTACCTGCTTTGAACACGTTACACTTTTATATAAAACTATAGTTAGCGCTCTTAAAATCCGTAACCAAAAAACCATTAACTTCGTTATTCGTACTATCATTAACTAACAAGCAATTTGAAACTGCATAATTAATAATCCGATCGCAAAAAAAGACTAAAATTAACATCGGATCTTTATTAAAATAAGACGGAGCGTGATCGATCAAAATAATAATTAATAATAGATCGGCTTCGAGTGCCGACTGTGATGGATCCCTGCACTTAGTCATCGCGTTTAATTAAAAATGGCGTCGTAAATGAACGGTTATATTTCAAATTTTTAACTTCTCATCATTAACACCTTGCTCACGTATTTCAACTTACCTATATTCCATGTCTGTTGTTGCACAATCGTCAATAATATCGGTACACAATGGTGGACAGATGGTGCCTATTGCGATAAAATTATAATCATTAATCAAGAACGACTTGGTAATATATGTTTGAAATTCTTAGATAAAACTGAAGTGGTTTTAATCGTTTGACGTTCAATGTCAACACGAATTATTTTGATTTCTTAAATTGGCGCCTATTTGGCGCCTAATAAAAACATTTCTAGAATTACGTCTATGTTTATATGTTTTTTGGGGGCAATTTTTACTAAATTATAGACAATTATACATTTACACGTTTACCTTACCTTTAACTAGATGACATGTGCAGTGAATCTTAGGTCTAACTCGATGATGTAGCAGGTCAAACTTAAGACTAAATTATAAATAGCGGTGCAGTAGATTCAAAGAAGCAGGGAAAACGACGAATATACGTTTGAATTCGACTAGAAAAGGATATTATAAAACTTCAAGTACTACGACGTATATACAATTTCAAATGTCTTTGCAGGTCTATGTTGATATGTTAGTGCATGTCGGAATATTTCCGTAGCCCTGCGCGAAAATATTTTACTTGTGTATGCAGAATAGATCAATCTTTTGAAATACGGTGATATTAGTACGATAAATAACGATTCTAAATAAAACAAAAATGAAATCACTAAATTTAAAACTATTCAGTTTGCTGACTTACGGTATATCTACAATATACGCAGTAGTAAATAAGGAAAAATAAAAATCTGCTTTAAAACCTTCGCTAGTAGTGACTACTATTGCTATCCTGAACGATTAGTAAGCACAACAGATGTAACTTTAATGAAATCGGGGGGCACGGCAGTGCCCCCGCCAAGTCGAGCGCGAAGCAAACACTGCCGTACCATCCTTTACCCGAACCATTTCGCCGCATTTTCAGGCCCCTATTTGAGAACCTCTGGATAAGACCAGAACGCTGAAATTTTCGTCATCGAGTAAGCTATAATCACATACTTAAAATCCAAAATTTCAAGTCTGTAGGTCATTTAGTTCAGAAGTTAAGCGAAAGCAAAGTTTCGCATTTACGACACTCACTCACTCACTCATGATCATCAAAATAGAACTAGTACTTCCCATAAACTCAGAGAGCTGAAATTTGGTACAGAGTTAGGGTTTAATGGCTACATAAAGGGAAAACTATAAAAACTAGGATAATCGAAGATCTGGAGTACCTGGTGACCCTGATTAAAAAAAAAAGAGCCCAATCAAACTATTAGAAGAGATCGATATACCACCTTTACATAAAATATAATGCGAAAAACAGGGTGTAAGGGGTTGAAAGGTGGGAATGAAAATTCGTATGGAAGTATATGTATATAATGTTCGTGTTTCGTAACTGACTAACTGTCAAACATTTATTGTTCATCTCGTCGATATGGTAAACTCTACCCTTAAATTAAAGAACGTATTTAAATAAAGGTTTCGAATCGACAACATATATCCACAATATACGGATATTGGCGTATTTTAGATATTAAAAATTAATAATAATGTCAGTAATGAAAACGGATTGACATTATACATATTGGTTGTCAAATAATTATTTATGCGAGCGTTCAGAAATTTATTTAGTGTAAACTAAGGAAAATTATCAAGCTACTTAAATATACAATAAATAATAAATGTACAAAAGAATTAGATTACAAAAAAAGAAAGTTCAATTGATTGAATTAGATACAAAAAAAGTTCAATTGATTGGTCTCCTTGAAAAATTCCAGATTATTCTGTCAATCCAATCAAAGTCTTAAATCATATAAATATTTTCGCCGCGGAAGCGTAAAAGATATGTTTTATGTATCTTAATCTGTACTAATCTATACTAATATTGTAAACCTGAAAGTTGAATTGTTTGTTTGTTTGTTTAAACGCGCTAATCTCAAGAACTATTGATTCGAATTGAAAAATTCCTCTGAGGTGGATAGCCTATTTAAAGAGAAAGGTTATGCTTTAAGAAGAAGAAAGGCTATTTTTTTCCTCAAATCACAGTGGGTGAAACCGCGAGGCCTAGCTAGTTGGTACATAAAAAAATCGACTGTCATTGCAAAAATCAGATCACATCTTCTAATTTAATATAGCCTATAGCGTCCCACTGCTGGGCGAATGCCTCCCCTCTGCCTGCTCTCTTAACTTAATTCTAATAGAATATTACACAAATTAAACTAAAAAATTAATTTCGCTCAAAATTTGGTCAAAATATAATGCATTGGACTAAGAGTATTGGTGATACCAACACGTCAAGTACAAGAATCAGAACCGGAAGAAAGGAAAAGAAATATTTGTATTGTAATAATAATAAAAAATGTTACTAAAAAGAAAAAAATGTGTCAAATAAGAAATTATAAAAAATAAATCAATATGCCTGAATATGCCCACGTTTCTACTTTCTACAAAAAGAAGTGAAATCCCACCAAAAACATTCTGTAAAAAAACTAGCCAAGTCTCGATGGAGCTGCTTGTTTATCTCTAAAAAGTAATGAAATCTAGACAAAGTCGTACCAAGTCTAAGGTTCATTACTGCGATTTCTTTATTATTATAGTTAATGTTGTGTGACTTGGCCGTTGAAGGGTACACTAGGGTACAAAACCAGGTGCTACATGACACCATTGCACCAATCTGTCGCCAGAACCGCTACCCATTGACGATGGAAAATTGCCACTTAGAAAACGTTGATTGAATAACCAGTCAATTGTAGGCTTGATAAAGCTGCGTATTTCAATAATACTTTTGTATAGGCAAGCCTGAAACAAACTGTATAAAAAATTATTTCCAGTACCAGCGGACTTCTAATCATTGATAGAAGTCCGTCTGTACGTCTATTTTATGTTAGATCGGTGGTCGATTTAACGCTCCAAAAATAAGAGAACTTCATGTGTTATCAACAACCGCCTAAAATGAGACACTAGTGTCCAATTACCAATACCAGTATGGGATATTATTCTTAGTTTTGTACCCTTGTGTACCCTTTAGCGGCCAAGTGACACAACATTAACTATAATAATAAAGAAATCGCAGTAATGAACCTTAGACTTGGTACGACTTTGTCTAGATTTCATTACTTTTTAGAGATAAACAAGCAGCTCCATCGAGACTTGGCTAGTTTTTTTACAGAATGTTTTTGGTGGGATTATAAGTTTCCAATAGGCTGATCGGTGATCAAAGACAATCGAAGGTGCTGTTACATAATTGGATTAGCCAGATATGAAGTTTAATTGCAGAGCGCATAGTGATGGACGCGCGCCGCGGGGAGCGTTCTCTGCGCTCGCGCCGACTTCGTACCAAGTTCATAGGTTGGATGTGGCTTTGTATTTTATTAGAAACTTCATCATTTTAACGCCTTTTATTAAGACGTTTACTTGTAGCATCAATGCGTACCTACTGGGAGTTCTTGCAAATACGCGTATAATATTGTAAGTGTATAAAAAATTAGAAACGAACATTTTTAGTCCGTTTTTATGTAATGAATCCTGAATTTTTTCTTTTGTGTTTATATGTTACGTTAATTTCTTTTAAGCACTGAAATGTTGCAGTTGAAAACGTCATCATTTTAATAGAAATCTGTAGACATTTATATATAAAATATTTTTGTTGGATTAAATGTCAATAAAACATTTAGAGGTAATATCCATAGTAAGAAAGTGCACAAACCCAATCTGCAAAGCGGCAGGAGGTGTGCTGGATCGAACTAATGATAACGGCTCGATCGACGGATTATTACATTAAACTCGATGTTTTATCATCAAGCATACCGCTACTTCACACCTCTGACAAATTTTACTCTGATGGATCATGATTTAGTTATTGGCTTATTGGATTTCGAAGATTTTGTTCTTCTTATAGAACTTTTAAAAATATTATTTATAAACGATACGAAGAACTCATAAAATAAATAATGTTATACATTTTATTGAAACAGCTGAATTTAAACATCTCAATGTAAACACAGCTAAATATGTGTACAGGAATTAAAGACTTATTGAACAGAAAAGCAAGTTGAATTTAATTCCTAGTTTAAACTAACTTCTTTCGTAATAAAGATCTAGTCATCGAGTCTGACGTGCAGTACAAGTACTAGGAGTACAGCAGATAATAGGAACTGATTAGCGGGCGCGACGTCGATGAATGGCCGATCCGAGGGCGCCGCGGCCGCTGGCGAGGCCGACAAAGGCTCACGCACGGCATCCGCAGACAATCCGCCGAGTATCGATCTCTCGCGACCCTTCGAACCAGCGCCGAGCCTAGCACAATGCCGCGGCTCTTTATTATAGCATCTCATATTGTTGTCATTGTTATTATTATGATTCTTTACCGCTTTCCATTGTCGGTCGGCGTTGTGGCGGTGCTTTTTCACGACCCGCGTTTAGTCTGGGCATCGGGAGCGCGACGCTCGCACGTTTAGTTGTGGAAAATGAGTGTTTTCTTTGCGAAAATTTTAGTAGTTTTGTAGTTTTTACGCGCTATGAGGTGCGCGCGCAGTGGCGTGTGACGGACGAGGTGTGGAGTCCTAGTGTCAGCTGACTGGACTGTCACGTACTATACATACATATATAAGTGTGCATCTGAGCAGTTGTATCTGATGTTGACTTTATAAAGTGATTATACTTTTATGTAGTAGATATTTACGTATTAGGTATATTTATGTTAATGTAATAGAAGTATAGAACCTTCTTGCTAAACATGTCTGAAATTGGTTTTATTTATTTTTAACCGACTTCCAAAAAAGGAAGAGGTTCTCAATTCGACACGTATGTTTTTCTAGAATTAAGTCATCATTTTTCCTTGTGCATCAGTTGGATTAAAATACATAAAATTTATTTTTATTATTATTTATAAATAAGGACAGTAAGGATTGACTTTTAAAACTGAAGTGCTTAATGGTTTGTAATTATTTTATTTGTGCTTTAGTTAATAAGATTGTTATTTAATTTATCAATATGAGAGCAACAATATATTAAAAATGAATAACTTAAAAATGTTTTGAATATTAAGCATATGTATGTGTATAAAAACTTATTGTATCTTTTTTGGTTTGAAGGTTGTTGTTTTAGCAATGTCAATGGTTGATGGCGGTTGTTGATAAAGTTTATCTGGCAAATAAGTTAACGATAACATATACCTATATCAGAAGATAAAATAGACCAACAGAACCTGTTTCATCTAAACTAATAAACTACCACTTATGATTTCACAAGTTGCGAACATGTCTGATTGATAAAGTGAAGTTTGATGTGAAAAGTTTTTTTTTATAATTAGGTAAATAAACAACATCCACGGGCTCTTAGTTGCCCATGTCATTTTTACTACAAAAAATATTTGTTACTATACCTACGGCGTGCTTTTTTTTAATGTGAAAAGTAGAGGTGTTCGTTATATTAGGTAGCGGATAAAATCACCTATTATTTTTAAATCATTTTATCACCTGTTATTTTTTTTACCTGGGAAGCGTGATATAATATCACGCTTCCCAGGTAAGGTTTGAAAGAATATTTTTATTTTTACTACTTTACCTCAAATGTACACAGAGCCAAATTGTACTCTATGGTCACAAAATTCCTTTTAATGTCCAGAACATCGTATAATATGTTAGTCCCATGTCAAATCGTATTCTATTGTAACGGACTAAGAACTATTTTCCTTTGAATGTCCAGAACATTCACGTTGCGTATAATATCTTAGCTTAGTCTCATGTCAAATTGTATTCTATTGTAACTGAATAAGAACTATTTTCCTTTCAATGTCTTTTGAATGTCTTTTGTCTTTTCAATTGTTTTTTCCGCCAACCCGCATTGGAGCAGCGTGGTGGATTAGGCTCCAATCGTTCTCCTACATGGAGAAGAGGCCTATGCCCAACAGTGGGATATTACTGGCTGAATCGTGATCGTGATCGTGTCTTTTGAAATAAATTTTAAAAATATTTTAGTTCGTATTATTATTTTTATTATACTACACGTTAGACTTATTTTTTTCATATTATTTCGTTTTGTTTAACGGTTAAATTTTCAGTATGGACAACGCGTTTGTTCTCGTATGATGTTCGTCATTTTCGTGAGTTTATTTACGAATTTTACGATTGCGGTGTTGCGTTTTGAGAAACTGTAAATATAATTAATAATTATAATTAAGTTGTTTATATAATTAAGTATAGTTCTTTATATAATTAAGTATAGTTGTTTAGTGAGTAGAGTAAAATGCCACGAAAAGGACAAATGTGGAATTATTTTACTGTGGTGGATGAAATTGCAAAAAAAGCGGAATATAAATATTGTAAAAATATACTTTCATTTAAAACTACTATAACGAATTTAAAAAAACATATGAAACAAAAGCATTTAATTATATATGAAGAAATAAGTAGAGAAAATAACAGGAATGAAAATAGCGGTAAGTTTATTTTATCTTGTATCTGTAAACGAGTTACGTAATTCTTGTAGGTATTTATTGAAGTGAAATTTCCTTAGAATCGTTATGATTTCAAACCGGATGCAACGGCAAAAAGACAGGGAAGGACGAGCCGCGCTGCAAGCCGCTAATTTTAAATTAGTTTCTTTTAATTAGTTTGCCATAGAAGTTTCACTTCTATCGTGTGTGAATCGCACACACACCTTTTTTTTGTTATACTTTGGATATCTCAGAAACGGCTGTAACCGTTTTGATGAAATTTTGCATACAGATAGTCTTTCATTTTAAGTATCCTATATGTAATATGCATTTGATCTCACAAATAATAGGAGTTGACCTAAAGGTTGTAATTACCAGAACAAAAAATCCCAAAAAAAAATTTGATCTCACAAGGGTTTCACAGTTGGTAAAAAAAAAAAAAATATTATCACGTAAAAAATAATAAATGATTTAAAAGTAGCGTAACGTTATAACGTAATATCAAAATGTAGCCGTTACGCCCATCTCTAGTGAAAAGGTTAAATATAAAAAAAATTTTTGGATACCGTTAAACGTCAAATAATTTTATCAGCAACCGGTTAAACTGGCAATTAAAACAAGAAAATGCTTTATTCTTTTATCGGTTTACTGAATCATGACGGAGCTAAAAAAAATTGTAATTAATTCGAAAATGACTATATGTAATATCAACGATCTTTGCACCATTCATTCGAAATATTAATACATTTCATAGCAAAAAGGAGTTATACTGTTATAATTTTTTTTTTTTTTAGTAAGTCACTAATATATTGAACATTAAATAAATTACAATTTCCTAACAAAATCACATGAATTGCTTTTTGCTTCCCTCTGTTTGTTTTAATGAGTAGCTACACGATTTTTAAACAATATGTAAGTAGGTAGGTGTAAGATAATATACGTATACCTATAATTTAAAGATCTGTAATATTAATTGTTAAACAATACTACTGTGGTAGGTACGTACACACCTTAAGTGGTAAGACTTATAAAGCTACTAACTATATTCCCATATTAATATAGGTATAATATTATAGTCTCATATAATAATTTCATAACTGTATACTATACGTTTACATATATATATGTACATATTATGTATACATATGTAGGCATGGCCAGTCCATCGCACGTTATTATTTAATTTGCGGCCTCCCAAGATAGGCCTGATGAGTCGGAGACAGCGGCCGGAAGATATCCCCCCTTCCCCCTACACCCCTGGACACAGATAATGTATGTAGGCAGTAGGCCTATTCAAGTGTGACGGACAGAGTATTAAAATGAAGATTGCAGACTTTTTCATTCTCTTTCAAAATTGTATGTAGGTATATCTTGGTTAGAGGAAGAAAATCCGCGTTCCTAGATTAAATTTTGATTTATTAAAAATGGTAACGAGTGGATTTATTAGGTTCTTTTATACGACGAAATTTTTACTTCTTGTGTAGGTACATATTCTCCTTTGATAGGTACATACTCCGCATCTAGTAATAAGTGACTGATCTACATTTTATTCTATATTTTGAGAGGTTATGGTTAGTTAGCAAATTATTTACAATTAAAAATTACAGTTGATGTAGGTACTTTATATAGTAAACATATTAAAATGTACTTTTTGTATAATTTCATAAAATATTTATATGTGTGTAATTTAAAAATGTATTTTAAAGTTCGCTCTGTCTATTCGTAAGTCTACATAATGTATGATCCAAGGGGAGGCGACCCCCAACAAGGAGAGATGATAGCTCTTACGTGCGGTCTTGTTTGTGTCCAGTCGCTCCGAACCCAATATTGGCCTTTCATTATCATGCACCGCCTGCGATTCCGTCTTGAGATGAACGGTGCAATATATTATATGTGAATTGCAACGAATAATCGACCGATAGTTGCCAATTAGATAACAACTTATTTTCTAATTTTATATTCATTTTTTTTATGTAACTAGGTTGGCAAACAAGCGTACGGCTCACCTGATGGTAAGACCGTAGCCTATAGCGCCTGCAACACCAGAAGCATCGCAAGCGCTTTGCCGACCCTATCCCCAATCCCACCCAGGAGCTCTGGTCACCTTACTCACCAACAGGAATACAATACTGCTTGAAAACAGAATTTAGCTGTGGTCTTCTGTAAGGTCGAGGTACTACCCCAGTCGGGCTGCTCCATATTTTGAGCAGGAAATTTCCTGCTGTGCCCTACTTCAGTCTCAGTTCATACAAAATATTACAAATCTATGTACCTACCTAAGTACCTACCCATGAGCTACAATTAAAAAAAAAGAAGAAAATATCGTGTTATTATACTTGAAAGCTAAAATAACACGTATTCTAATTTCAAATTTAAAGCTTTCCCTAAAAGTTATGATAACTATCAACAGATTAATTATTGCAAAAAAAGCTGACGATTCTCGCCAACAATGCTCGGCGGCCATATTGCGGCGCCGCGTCACCTCAGAGTTGCCAGGCGTAATAATTATTAATTTGCAGCGACACTCGCGCTCTCGCGGCTGTCATTAGTGACACCTCGCACCAATTAGGACGCGCAGAGTGTTTGATGCTCGGTTTTTATTTAACACCAGCAATTATTGAATGACTCGATGCGTTGTCATTAGTGGTTTTCAGTTGTGCAGAGGTGTTGACTTTTCATTTTTTATAAAACGCCTGCATTTTCATTGCTCTTAAATTGATTCAAGAATCATTGCTATGAGCTTAAAGTAAAATCGTCTCGTATTATGAAATATCAAAATATCTTTTATAATAAATACTTATTTATCATGATTTAATGCATTGCACATTATCTGTGTTCTAATAGTATTATATACTAGTATTTACAATATATTTGACTTAAAAATTTTGTCGCAATAAAATTATTAATTAATTTGTTAACATTACAAAAATAAAAAAATTATAATCTTATTTTTCTTGTTTTAATGATAGTCGTTACTGTTTCCTCAACGCAAATTTTTACGTTTTTTTGTAATGTTCATGTATGTATCAACAAAAATATATAATTTATCTTATAATTTAGAAGACACTTCAGTCCACCTGGTGGATAAGACCATACAAAGCCATCTGGGGTCCTATCAGCAACGTTTGAAACAGACCCTAATTATTTCTCGTTCGTTATTCTCAATCGGTAATTAGATTCTTCATCAATCTATAGAATCTTTGTATCTAGATAATATCACATCTTTATTAACAAGATTCTAATAATAAAACTTGATAGGTACTAATGTGAAATCTGATTAGACTTGTTAGAATAACTTGGTAAAACAAAATATGCATGTGTTACTTTATACGTATATAATAATAATTATTCTTTTTATAATTATTTTCTTGAAATAAAGACGATTGCGTTTCTCTATAACAACAAAAGAAACAACATTAAAAGCCTTTACTTCATATGGAGTATATATAGAAAATAAAATAGAATATTTTATAATGAGAATATATGAAAATATTTTTAATGTCATCACGACAGACTAATTTTTATACGTTGACAATATATTTACAAAAAAGGTTTTAACTTAAGAAAACTATGAAACAGTTTAGAGTTTTCTTTACATCTCCCCCCCAGAGAGAAACAATTACAAATGGTAATCCATGGAATTGTTCATTCACTAACCAAAAACTGGAGACAATTTGGTAATGTGGTAGAAATTTGATTCCGTCTTTCTGTGACCGGCATTTACTTCATAGATTGATTTGGAAATCTTTTTCAAAATTTCGTACGGGCCAATTCTCAACTCATCTGTTTTCTTCCTATTTAATCGATTTCCACTTTCCACATAAACTCTGTCTCCAACTTTGAATTCATGTTCTTTTCTATGTAGGTCAAAAATTTTCTTATTGTGATTATGAGATTTAATTGTGTTTTTTAAGGCTAATTTTCTGTCTCTCTTTAGATCTTCTTCTGTATATCTTGTTTTCAGCTCTGTTGGCAGAATATTCACATTTTCTCCTTCCAAAAGATATTTTGGAGCAAACTTTGTTACTGTATGTTCCGTTTCGTTATATTTTTCTACACATTTGTGTGCAATTCTTGTCCATGCTGTTTTTTTATCACTTTCATTTATTTTACATCTTATTTTATTGACTAAAGTTTGATTTAGCCTTTCATTGATTCCGTTTGAAAATGGTGTATCCACAGCAGTAAAAATAATTTTTATGTTGTTATTCTTCAGAAATTCCTTAAATTCTTTAGAATTTATACCAGGGTATTGATCCGTTAATATCATATCAATACTGTAATTTTCTGTCACACTTTTTACAAGTCTTATAAAATCACTTGGGCTTTGAGTTTTTGACGTGAAAATATGAGCATATCTAGTGAAATGATCAACCAGTAAATGAAGGTACTTTTTTGTTGACCGTGATCCTCCGAAACCTCCTATAGTATCAATTGATACAATTTCAAATGGACGTCTTGCTGGACCTAAATGTGACAATAAGCCATATTTTGGCCTTTTCCTTGATTTGTTTTTTATACAAATTTCACAGTCATCACAAATTCGCTTAATGTTTGTAATGATATTCTTTGCTGTGTAGAATGGTGTTATTTTATTTATCGTCTGTGTTCTTCCAATGTGACAGTAAGTATTATGGACATCTTTGATTAGAGTTTTACTAAGTTCTTCAGAAATTATTATTTTTTTTCCTTTCTTTTTCTTTTTGTAATAAATTTCATTCTCCAATAAAAATTTGCTTTTTTCATTTTGTAAATTCATATTTGTGTTTTGGTCATTTTTTATGTCTTCTAGGTTTATTAAATTTACTACTTTCAAACAATCGTCAACATTGTCATAAGAATCTAGAACTGGGTTTCTGCTCAAACTATCTGCTTCTTGATTTGATTTTCCTGGATTGTACTTAATTTTAAAATTATATTGGGATAAGTAGTAAGTCAAATCACCAACTTCCTCATCAGTTCTAGACTTTATGTTTAAATTCTCTAAAGGTTTATGATCTGAGTACACTGTAAATTCTCTTCCCATAAGCCAGTGTTGCCAATATTTCACAGCTTCCTTTATTGCCAAACATTCTAGATATATAGCCTTTTTCTTTTTTTGAGTTTCAGTCAATTTTTTTGAAAAATAAGCAACTGGTTTATTGACTCCGTTTTTATCTTCTTGTTTTAAAACCGCTCCCACTCCCTTAATGCTTGCATCTGTGTAAATACTTATTGGTAACTTAGGGTCAAAGATCTTCAGAATTGGTTCTGAGCAAAGCAGTTTCTTTATTTTATCAAATGATTCCTGACATTCTGTAGACCATATGAATTTCACATCTTTCCGTAGTAAATTATGTAAAGGTTCCAGGATGATTGCGCTGTTGGGTATAAATTTATGATGAAAATTTACTTTTCCTAGGAATTGACGTATATTCTTCCTTGTTTCTGGAACCGGAAAGTTTTTCACAGCAGTTAAGTAATCTTTCAAAGGCTTAACTGAATTGTTTTCTATTATGTGGCCTAAATACTTGGCATAATGATTTGCAAAGATACATTTTGAAAATTTTAGTCTAAAGCCTTCAGTAAGAATCGCTTCTAATAATCTTGATAAGTGTATTATATTATGTTCCTTAAAAGTTTTTGAAAAAATTAAAATATCATCTATAAAATTTACTGCAAAACTAGATAGTTTGTATTTTCTAATGATATTACTCAATATTCTCTGGAATATAGCCGGAGCTGTCTTTAATCCAAAAGGAAGGCACGTCCATTGGAAATGACCTTCTTGTGTAACAAATGCAGTTTTGTATCTATCTTGAATTTTTAACGGAATTGACCAGAATGCTGAATTTATGTCTAAAGTAGAAAAATATTTACAGTTTACAGTTTTCACTATTAAATCATCAATTAACGGAAATGGTTGCGATTGAGGAACTACTATTTTGTTTAATTCTCTAAAATCTATACATAATCTTGTTCTTTTTTCATCTTCCTTTTTATATGCCAGTGTTACTGGAGCAGCAAACGGGCTATAAGACTCCTCAATTAATTTTTTTTCTAATAGTTTAGATATTTGATTTTCTATTTCTTTTCTATCTTCTGCTGTGCATCTGTATGGACGTTTGTAACAGTATTTATCTACCATTAAGTCAATATGAGCCTCATAATCCTTTACAGTGCCGACATCATATTTATTCTTAGCAAACACTGGATTGTATTTTTCTATTAACTTATTTATTTCTGATTGTTGAAATGAATCTAGATGGTTTACTAACATTTCAAATTTATCTAAGTCTATATCTTCATTGAAATTAATTTCATATTTATTTACCAATTTTATTTCTTCTCTATTTTTGTCACCTAGTACATCAGGAATTTCGACATTTTTATTCTGAGCATCACTTTTTAAGTATTTATTGCTCTTGATATCCTCTTCATCCGAAGTTATCTCTCCTTCATTTTGACTGTCACATTGTATGATTTTTAATTCTTCGGTTTGCATTAATTTGAAATCTTTAATGCAATCCAGACCAATTAGAAAATCATAGTGAAAATTTTCACTATCTATTACAAAAATATCCATAGTTCTTTCAATATTATAAATTTTTATTCTTAATGTTACCATTCCTTTAATTTTTTTCTCACCATTAATAGTTTTCAAGTTTAAAATATGTAAGTTATTTGTATTTTCTTTTTTTTTTATCTTTAATAACTTAGCATTTATTAATGACACATTTGAACCTGAATCATAAATTCCAGAAACTTCTGCAGTGTCATTTAAAAGTAACTTTACTCTTATTAATGGTGGTGTTATTAGTTTTTTGGATTTTCATTGTTTAGTTCAATTTCTAATTCTGAGTTATTTACAGTTTTTACCACTCCTTTCTGATTTTTCTCTCGGAACCAGCAATTTTCCTCGGCATGGTAACGTTTCCCCTTTTTTTCATTAACACAAATTTCGCATGGTTTTTTCAATTTTTTTTTTTGTTTAGTGTCGAAATTTGTATAATCTTTTTTATCATATTTATTTCCTCTAACTAGATATTCTAATTTTCCTATTTCATTGTAGAGATCTTCCGTTGTTTGTAAAATTTCTCTGTCAATTTTATCAGTGACATAATTAGGTAAGCCCAATGCTATAAGGTCTATAATCGTTCCATTATCAATTGATTTTCTTACTTCAAGCAATAATTTTTCTTTTTTTAAGGCATATTCAAGAAGCGAGCCTGCTTGGTATTTGAAAGTAAGAGTATATCTAATGGGTGACCATCCTTTGGTTGCAAAAGTATCACAAAATTTTTTTTCCCAATTGGCCCATTCGGATTCTACTGTATATTTAATTAGCATACAGCTGTACCAATCAACACTAGAGTATTCTAAAAAATTCCTTAATATTTCAATTTTTTTTCTATCTTCGTTAACTTGGAAACGTTCGCATTCTTTATTAAAATTTTTAATCCACTGTGAGGCATTTAAATTTTTGCCAGTGAATTTTTCAATCATGAAATCTTTTGCAATGTTTCCTAAGTTTTGAGTTTCAGATTTTTTTTCTTTAATTATTTTTTCTAATAATTTTTCCAATGATTGATTTGAACTACTTGGTATTGACTCAACCTTATCTATTTTTTCCTCAATTTCTTCAAGGTAAAAATCATTAAACTGCAAATTTTGTTCTTCATCCAAATATATTTTTGATATTTCATCTGTCAATGTTATCCATATTTTCCTTATTTGATGTCTTTGATTTAATGATTTTTTTACCTTGACAAAATTGGGTGTATTAGTTATTACTTGATGTAGATTTGTAGGTTGGTATTCAGTTGGTATTCCAAAAACTCGACCATCAGGTGTAGCTATTGATGTTATACCTATGATGTTTGATTTTCCATCTGCTAAAACAGCGAAATCAAATCTTAATTTCTCTATATTTTATATGAATTGCGGAAAATGTTGTTTTATAATAATAATTATTCTTTTTATAATTATTTTCTTGAAATAAAGACGATTGCGTTTCTCTATAACAACAAAAGAAACAACATTAAAAGCCTTTACTTCATATGGAGTATATATAGAAAATAAAATAGAATATTTTACAATGAGAATATATGAAAATATTTTTAATGTCATCACGACAGACTAATTTTTATACGTTGACAATATATTTACAAAAAAGGTTTTAACTTAAGAAAACTATGAAACAGTTTAGAGTTTTCTTTACACGTATATAAGCATTATTGGAATTTAGCGTTCCAAGTCTAATTCGAAGTTGAAAATAAATGAAAACAAACTCATTACAGTAATACCTCGCTTTACGCGAAGGATGCGTTCCGATCAAATTCGCGCTAAGCAAAATACGCGTATAACGAGGTCAATGAAATAACAAGAAAAATACATTACAAATTTACTTTTATTACCTATAAGCTTACATAAAAAAACGAAGTAAATAAATTTGAATATTTTTTAAATAAATAAAAAATAATTTTTAATTTTTCGAGAAATACTCATCTAACTTTTTTTGAGTAGAATTTTTCTTGCGCTCAAGTAATTTTTTTTCTAAAATAGTAAGTCTCGTACGAGTAATTTTCTTCGCGCTAGTAAGCGTCCCCTATTCACTAGAACGCATTATTTTATCACGATTTTTCATAGTCGTGCGTACAGTAGGCTCTGAGAGGCCAAACTCTCGTCTATTTTCTGTAGCCTTGCCTCTATTCTCCATGTTTTTTAAAAAAAATATCTTCATCTCCAAATTTAAACTTTTACTTTCTTTTTTACTAGCCGGCGTAGACATTTTTTTGAATAATAAATGTATATAAACTAATTATTAACTAACCAATCAATGCGTTCGCGTAAAGCGAGGTCAATTAGCGCGAATTTTAAAAACCGCGTTATAACGAAATCGCGCAAAGCGAGGTCGAGTAAAGAGGTATTACTGTACATTACAATTATTATTAATTAAGTATAACAAATAAGATTAGCCAATGGTTGTAACACAACTGCACTACTGCCCTACTGGTAACGTACACACGCGTAAAATATATAATATATGTAGGTATATGTCAATATGGATAACTGATACATATTCAACATAAGATATATACTTCTTGTGACAAGAAAGTATATATCTTACACACACAAGAATCTTGTGCTAGTCATGTAGGACTTCATAATACAAGGATTAAATCTAGATCAAAACCTATAACGAGGCGATTACGACGATGCGCTGGCGCTTTAGTCACACCAATACTGTATATAACTTATAGTGTAAGACGTATTCCAGTGACATATGTATTAAAAACTAAGAAAATATAACATAACAATAATATTAAATTATATTAAAATGGAATATCGCATGACTGTAACATGATACATTCTATCTACCTACTTGTAATTTTAATTTAAATTATCTATATATATATATATATATATATATATATATATATATATATATATATATATATAAATAAATCGCTAAATGTGTTGCTAAGCGCAAATCTCGAGAGTGGCTGAACCGATTTTGCTAATTCTTTTTTTATAATATTCCTTGAAGTACGAGGATGGTTCTTACGGAGAGAAAAATTTAAAAAAATTGCCTGAAAAAGTCTAAAAACAACACTTTTCTATTCCTATACAAAAGATTCGTAATAATACTTAAAAGTCAATTTGAACTTTAATACCAATCGACAGTTAGGCTGTACGAAGTTCGCCGGGTCAGCTAGTTATTAATATAAAAACCCTAGCTTTCTCTTCAATATATGATCAGTTGAGATTCAACTTTTGTTGTATTATTTTATCCCTCGACGCCGCACATCGCATAGGTCATAGGTACAGATATTTGCCGAGGTGTGGGTTTTTGTGAATATAGGTATTGTATTTTCAGAAACGCAACGTGGAATTCATAATATCCTCTTGAGGGCCGTTGATTGTGGTGTTTGTTATATAAACTCAACGCCAAAACATATAAAAAACTTAAATTTTGTCATTTTTGAGTCTAATTTACATAGCACGAGTAGGCATACCTACAATTTACGAGTAGGTAGGCAGGCATGTGTAATTTATTTTTAATCGTTACTTTTTAAAAATATGGTGATTTACCTGATATGGATATGTACCTATATATATATTTTATATACCTATGTACCTATATATATATTTTATAAAACAACTATAACATCATATTATGTAGCTATAACTTGTCATGTAAATGATTGTCGTTATGTACCTACCTAAATAACGTTCACATTTGTTAAATTTATTTAAACCTAGAATACGTATGTAACATTGTAACATCACTTATCCGTTAAAAATTATTCCTAAACAGGTATGTACCTTATAATTATTTATACTACTTACTACTTATTTTTAAATCATTAACTAAGAAATTTTGTTCCTTTACTTGTTTATTTCGATAGAAATATTGCAGTGAATATCGATAAACTGTTTTGTAAGAATGGTTATACCTACCTACTCAATATAGGTAAAGGAAGTCATACTAATGAAACAATTTGACATATTTGGAGAAATAAGTTATTAGTCTCTTATTGTCACTATTACCATGTTGAAAGCTGTATCAAATCAAATCATGCATTATATATATCAATGTGTTTTACCTAAGTTTATGAATAAAAGAGATGTGTGCGTTTCTAATGCAAATCATAAGAAAAATTCATTTTTAACACGCTGTTATTAGCTTGACCAGTAGGTATGTATTTACCTATGTATGTAACGGAATCTTTGAACTTCATTTTCACCTACTTCTAGGAGTCTGATTCTAGGTCAAGGGCCAATGACAATACAATGTAACACCCTATTTTTTTAATTGTCGTCTTGACACTAAAAATTCAGAAAATAAATTATAGTTTAAAAAAACAAAAAAAAACACGCTTTAATAGCAATCGAACTAAAACGTAGAAAATAAAGTGAAAAAGCGTGGGGTGCTTGATCATATTCTAATATTTCAAACAATTAGTTACCTAATAAAATGATCCTCACTTTCGATACCAAGCACCCCACGCTTTTTCACTTTATTTTTAACCGACTTCAAAAAAGGAGGAGGTTATTCAATTCGACCGTATATGTACCTATATATATGTATGTTCGGGGATAACTTCGTCGTTTATGAACCGATTTTGATAATTCTTTTTTCGTTGAAAAGGGGATATCTCAACTTAGGTACCATGATAATGAAACCAGGATCTGATGATCCCAGTGAAATCCAGTGAAAAAATCGTAGTGACGACTAGTGCGTTTGTTAATATTTATTTATTATTTATTACTTGCCGATGCAATTGAAGTCGGTTTTTTTTCGTTTGCTAGCAAACACAATTATCTACTTTTTGTTCAATTGCTATTAAAGCGTGTTTTTTTTAGTTTTTTTAAACTATAATTAATTGTTTTAATAATCTCAATAATTTATCAAGTACTTAATTGGATTTTAGTTTTATTGACTAGGTTTTAAATTTATATTATTGGTTTTAATTTATTTCGTTATTGATGGAAATTATTTAATTGCTGGAATTAGGTACCTATTAGTTTTTATTAATATTGACTATGTACTTTGATTATTTATTGTGAAATTTAGTAATAATTTAATTCAGAGAATGTGATGTCAATTATTGTATTTTTCTTTATATGACATGTAGTAGTTCTTTATGTGACCTATTTAATATGACAACTACACTAACGCATTAGGATAGGTACTTAACTGTTCTGTAATGTTAGATGTAAGATGATGAAATAAATAAATACAATACAAATAAATACAAATACAATTTGAAACTTTACTTATGATGACAAAAAAATGAAAGGATGGAGGAAAAAATATGCTTATTATTAAAATAATAACCCTAAAATACGTTTGCAAGATAATGAGTCATAATTAGAAAAGCAAAATCGATGTGAATTCTATGAGAAAAAAATATCAATTTTCTATAAAACATGTTTATAAAACCAGTTTTTTTATTTCTGGAACTAAGGAAAACTTAGAGCCTAGAGTTCTAAAATTGTTTACGGAAAGTATAACTACCTACATTTAAAAATCAATTAGTCA
The DNA here is from genome assembly GCA_905220545.2 of Melitaea athalia. Taxonomy (NCBI): domain Eukaryota; kingdom Metazoa; phylum Arthropoda; class Insecta; order Lepidoptera; family Nymphalidae; genus Melitaea; species Melitaea athalia. Next base: position 6,687,680 of record HG992179.1, read on the forward strand.
TACTTTTACAATACACAGTAAGAATGAGCGCTTTCTATTATCTCTATCTATGAGCTGCCTAACCTAAAAATAATTTACGAAACATTCCAGAAATATATAAATAGAGTAACTTAGGGTAATATGGCATACCATAAGCCTTTTTGAAGATAAAACTTGAAGTTCGTGAGATGAAACAGTATTTATTAATAAAATTAGTTCATTAACTTTAATAGTAATCAAAAACTAAAAAAAATAGTTATTCGCATCAACGCATAACTTTAATAATAGTTTTTTATAACATTATCTAACAATCAAAATTTGAACATGGTAGGCTAATATGGCCTAGGGCCCATTTTATTAAGGTATCAAGAGCAAAGCGGACATTATTTTTGCTTACAAGATTTGATAGTTCATGATTTCTTGTGTAACTTGAATGGCCCTCTAAAATAAGCGATGCGAGTTATTTTAGTGGGTTTTACGCGGTGATTAGTGATAAATGAAATATTAAATTCATTTTGTAAATAGGTTAGTTTGAATCCAATCTGAGGGATAGCTTTTATTTACCTACCTACATATGGTCATAAATAGTGTTGCGGCAGTCCCTAAATCTGTTGACAGATCTACTTTAGCTGCAAAGCGGCTTAAGGATGTTGACTAGCTAGTGAACCATATTGGCCGCAAGGATGTTTGGAATCTAAAAAAATTATACCTCAAAAAAATACTAAACAAAATGCCTAAAAATGATGCCACGCTATGTACTAAGGGCTCACTTACAAATTTGTGCACTAATAATTAAAAAACAATAATAATTTGAAGAAACAAAATTGATTAAACTTATCAAAAAGGAACAGGAATTTTGAATTAATAAACAGGAATTAATTTGAATTTTCGCACGCACTCGACATAGGCGCTGTAGCAGCAACACAGGTATCAACTGGGGGGGGGGGGGGTCAGGGGAAAAGCCACAACAAAATGACGGATACATGTAGGTACCGCTTAGTATCGTCAATTTCGGAAAAATATATGTGGGCCATATTGGCTGACTAGGCCATTATTACCCGAAGTTACTCTATATATTACCTATAGTTATTCAAAAAAATGTTATTAAACATTTTATTGCGAAACTTAAGCGACTTTTGGTTCTATCTCTCTTACCAAATATTGAAATGTAAGGGAAATAAAATTTGAGATTCCTTATTTAGTAATAAGTAATTTGATATTTTTTTAAATATAATCCTTAGATTAGATATAAGATCAAGAGCTAGTGTTAATAAAAAAAATGTATTGTAATTAAAATAACATTGTAAATTTTCAATTATATTAAATAAAAAAATTATACGTTTTACTGGGTTTTTATTATTTGAGACCTTCATATTAATTAGTTGTCTTAAATTTTTTATAGGTATTAAGGATGTCTACAATTTGATTCGCACATTTTTTTTGCAACAGTAACAATAGCAAAGCAATAAACAGCGACAAGGTAAACACGTAAAACAAAGACATTTACACAAAAAGCAGTTTTGAAAATCATCTACCTGGCACACTAAGGAATTTCGCTATTGTTTAAATTTTTACCCTTAATTAACTAAAGCACCTACGAGGAATTTGAGTTAAAGTTTTAATTTTTTATTGCTCATACTCGTAAATTAAACTCATTTGTTTATTCTTACGATTTATTATCCTACAAATTATTATATTATATCACTCAGTCTCATATATAATTCGGTAACTTTATTTTGAAGCTTTCTATGTTACCTATGTTACTTTAAAATAATTTAAATTAGAAGAAACTATGATAACAGTTGATTTTGGTATTTTAAATGTTAACAAATCGTTCTTGTATAAAATGTTATGAATTCGTGAAATTAAAATAATGTTATCAAACTGTCCAAGGTAACAGAAAATATTATTCAATTGTTTTAATTTTTAATAACTTTTCTTTATTTAACACGCTTGTTTTACCAGTTGAGGATTGGACCTATTTGGCGGATGACAGTAGGTGACACTATCCGACAAAAAAAAACGTTTTTATTTCATTATTCTTTATTACCATCAATTTTTATTTTATTTATTTATTTATATTCGCATAATTATGTTCATCTTAAAGTTGCACTTTATTAATTGAGGAGAAACAGGTTCTACTGGATTATTCTAACTTCCTCTCTCAAAGTCTACATATTTGTACCTATCGTCTTCCGTCAAATTTAATGGCGTTATCCTCAACTGGTGAAACATAGGTTAGACCTTAGAGTCTAGAGCTAGACGGTTCAGTTTTTATTCGATGTCCTTAAGTTGAAATTAATTATTAAGTTAAATTCAATAAGTTTTTTTTAATTCAGTTTGTTAATTCTTAAGTTCAATTAAATTCCATTTAATTTAAGGGGTAGGTAGGTATAGCTGAAATAAATGATATGACAGTGTGAGATATTATTACAATTAAAGAAAAAGAAGAAGAAGAGATATCATCACTAATTCACTACATATTATAAAACAATGTCGCTTCCCGTCTCTCGGTCTGTCTGTCTGTCTGTATGTAGGTATGCTTAGATCTTTAAAACTATCCAACGGACTTTGATGCAGTTTTTTTAAATAGGTAGAGTGATTCAAGAGGAAGGTTTATATGTATAATACATGTATAATAATTATGTTAGAGAAACACTGATAATTTTAGAGTTTTGTAACGTATCTTTTGTTGTAGATAGTACCTATTTATTATCAGCATTGCACCCGTGCGAAGCCGGGGCGGGTCACTAGTATTATAATTATATTATGTCGGTAAAGTAATGTATCGACGAATTCGATGCCTACTCACATTTTCTATTTAGCCATAGGTAGGTATCATACCTACGTATGTCACTATACCTATGTTTTATTTATTTTATTTTGTTACTTCGATGTGAGTCAAAGAAAAAATAGGTCTTTTTGTATGTATACATATAGAAATATTGCAAAAAATATAACAAAAAGTATACCTACTAATAGGTAGGTTCATTAAAAATACATAAAACCACAATAAATCTGCGACTAGGTACGAACGTTTAGAATTATATCGATAATGTATTGCCAGCAAGGTTTTATTAGAAACGGGTAGCAAAAAAGAATAGTAAAATTGGCCTTGTGTCATACTATTTGTTTACATATAGCATAATGCAGTGAATGAGTGCTTAAATTGAATAAAACGCCATTGTGGCTAGGAACAAAGGCGCACATTGTAAGTGATCATCAATGACTATCTGAATTATTGTAGTCTTTGCGCTACCATCTCGCGAGGCCTTGAACTTAGCCGCCAGGTTCGCAGCTGTACACACTTTGACGTCAATCCAGCTGTTTTACATCTATGACTAGTTGCTACATCGCAAAAAAAATTACGTGAAGTTTATTTTACATATAAAAGTTGGAAAAGCTGAGCAATTTATACAGCGGAAATTATAGAACGTTATAATACTAAAATAAAAGTAATGACTATATAGAAGTTAAGTATGAAAAAAAAATTTTTTTATTGAAATTTCAAGTAGAACTCTATAAAAGAACTAGATAGCGTACGTTGTTTACAACATAAACTAAGGTCGAAGAGGTGCAACCACCGTCGGCAAACAAAATTCTGATTTGCATGAGGCGGCGGCGAGGCGTACGCTCGCCTCGGTCGCCACGCGATTAAAAATGCAGAGCTCGGCGGGTGGGAGCGTGCGGGCGGGGCAGGGCCGGGCCGCCTGCCATTGGAGCGCGCGCGACGGGCGGACCCGGGACCGGGCAGGGCGGGGGGCGAGCGGGGGGATCACTCGCCGCCGCCCGCCGCACGACCACCTCACTCACTATGCTCGTAGCCACCGTACAGCGCAGTACGATCCGATATCATACTGTGCCCGACTACGACTTAGTTCTGACGCGTGACGCCGCGAGTTCATGTGAGCGATAGAAAGTAATTTCGTTGTGTAAAGTGAACAAAATATCGTCAAGCTGTACTCACCACAGGAAGACGATATGTTGACGATGGAGACGGATTTGAAAGGCGGAAATTTGCACGGCACTATGCCGCCACACCACACGCTCCAGCACAGCTACGGGTCGCTCAGCGCGCTAGGCAGCATGATGTCCTTGCCTCAGCAGCAGCAGCTCCCACAGCACCAGCAGATGCAACATCACCAGCACCAATCTCTGCCTCAGCACCATGCGCAACCCCCGCCACAACACCATCAACCGCCGAATAACAACAATAACAACTCCAGCAAAACCTCTAATGCTGAAAGAGTAAAAAGACCAATGAACGCGTTCATGGTGTGGTCGCGTGGGCAGCGCAGAAAGATGGCCTCAGATAATCCGAAAATGCACAACTCAGAAATATCTAAACGTTTAGGTGCACAATGGAAGGATCTGTCTGAATCCGAAAAGCGGCCGTTTATTGACGAAGCAAAAAGACTTAGAGCAGTTCATATGAAAGAACATCCGGATTACAAGTACAGACCTAGGAGGAAAACAAAAACTCTTGCTAAGAAACAAGATAAATATCCATTGGGTGGTGGAGCGCTACTGGGAGCGAGTGACGCCCAAAGAGCGGCCGCGCCGTCGGTACAGCAGACGCGAGAAGTGTACCAAATGGCGCCAAACGGTTACATGCCTAACGGATACATGATGCATGATCCAAGTAGTTACCAGCAGCAAGCGTACGGATATCCGCGCTATGATGTTTCTCAGATGCAGCAAGGCGGATACAGCGGCGGTTACTATGGTGGAGGCCAGAGTTCGCCATATCTGCATCAACCATCATCACCTGCGGCCTACGGTTTGGGCCCAAGTTCTCCCAGTGGTTACGCAATGCCAGCTTCGTGTGCCTCGCATTCACCTAGCGACTCGTCAGCCAAATCAGAACCAGTATCCCCCGGTCCCCCAGGAATGAAACGCGAGTATGTGTCGCATGAACCTACACCGCAGTTGAAGCGTGAGTTTGTGACACACGGACCTGCCTTTCAAACTCACACGCATGATCAAACGATGACCATGAAAAGAGAGTATGCGACACAACCAGAACTAACTCAAATCATTAGCATGTACTCTCTGCCGGACGACCAACAGCGGTACAACGAGCGCGCCATGTCGCTCATCTGAGAATCGCCTTTCGCGTGCGACATCGACATCCCGCCGCTTTGAGCTGGTCGTGTCGCCGCGTTCAGTGACTCTGTGGATAATTGTTTTACTTAGGCGAGTGATTGTTATCAGCATACATACTTCTAGGTATGTCATTTGTTTGTTTTACCATGTGCCGCGGTGATACCCGCTCTTAGTGACTAGTGATACAGACAACTAGCGTCGGTGTAATATCGACTTGCCTTCGATATGGCCGAACGTTCAATTAAACATTGTTGTACAAAACATTACTTGTACTATATATATTATAAATTGTTGTATTTTTTTAAGATATAATTTAGCATATTATATGTATAAAAGATACTACCAAAAAAAATTTGTAAATATACGTTTAGAAGTTAGGGATAGGTATGTTAAATGTTAGTTTAGTTATAGGTAAATAAGATAAGCCGCGCCACCACACCCCTTTTGTCCGTGGTATACTGTACAAAATATTTGTTAATTAATATCAAAATTTAAAATAATAAGTCGAAAGACAATAGATACTTTAATACAAAAATGTACAGCGTGTATTATATTCAATTATACAAAATATTATTGAAAAGAAATTAAGTTTCAATTAAATGCTGCCAAGGTGTTACGTGCTGTTTTGTTCTCAATTACACAAATAGTTTTAAGAAAAACTTTGCGCTTCTGATTTACAGTTATTATTTCTAATTAATGTCTATTTTATTTGTAATTTTAAGAAGTATACCTTGGTGGCATAGAAAAGATTTCAACGCGCTTTCAAAAATTGTATAAAACTAAAACTTCCCAAACCAATTCTTTTTATTTTATTTTGTATTACATTTGGTAAAATTTTACACACGTACAATCGATAATTCAAACATTTTATTTTAAGTTTGTGGTTCAAAGATTGCCCATTCTTTTAAGATTACCAAAAAGAGCCTTATATTAAAATCAATGTAAATACAAAAGAAAGAATGGCAATCGAATGTTGTTAATGATCAATTTTTATTCTGCAATTTGTGTGTGATTCCTGTCACACGGAAAAATTTATAAATGTATAAATCATGTGATATTTTTAGTATTCTATGTTTATTTCATATTCTTTGATTTACATTTATTTTAATAAATTTTACCATTTATAAATAATTTCAACAGAAAATGGTAATTTTTTCAGAATTCAATTACACCTGTGTATAATATAAATAAAATGTACCTTACCAATGTATAAAATCGGTTGTAAATTTCAATTCATACAGGTGTTAAAATTATTTTAAATAAAAATCAAATTAATACCTATCTGTTTTTTAATTACTTTACACATATTCCACATAAAAAAAAATTATATCCATTATCGAAAACTTAAGAGTCACATGAACTCGATAATTGTAACTAAAATCATTAATAAACATTTTCAACAAGCAATCAGTATCTAACGTCGACATTAATTAAAGATCTTGAATAAACCCAACGATAATCAAATTAATATATAAAATCTTATATAATATAATAATATAAATTTGAATAATATAATTTTTTGTATAGTTTGAACAGTCGAGTATCATTCACATTAAAGTTCAAATAAAAGTCATTGATTAACCGAATAGAATTGCATACGCAATTGAAACAAGGAAGTCGATAGCTTCAAGGAAAGTTGCATTTCAATCAATTACTGTCAACACGCAAGGGGTGAGTTTGGATTTAATCAAATCCCGGGGAATAGTTGATAAATTCAGGCACTTTTTCGTCCCCAGGGATAGTAATCCCGCGATCCCGCCCCAGTGTTTAAGCCGCATTAATTTAAACACTACTTTCACTTACGTCCGATGGGGTGGAGAGACGTATGGTGTGAATTCATTAGATTCTTTTATTATTCAGTATCTACTTGAATAGTTGATCTCTGTTTGTTTGTTGACTTAAAATAATCTGTTTAAAAATTAAATCATATAAGAAGAAACCTGTTCTTTGTTGTTTATCATCTGCACAGTAGTCGTCTCCGTCATATTGTTCAATGTGAGGTTTAAAAATAAATAAACACTGTAGACCTAACGGCTCCAAGTAAAATGAATTCCTTTGTTGTTGATCCGGAAACAGAAACACAAGCACAAAGGCTACGACTACGATAAACATCTGCTTGGTCTATACAACTATTCCTATTGGGCGGGGATTGAATTTGTGACCGCTATTACGACAACTAGTTGTAGTGATCACTGCGCCCACTCGTCATAATCATTAACTAGGTATAAAAAGATTATACAAACATATAAAGTGCTATTTTATACAACTAGGTAGTTAAACAAGCGTACGGATCACCTGATGGTAAGCGATTACCGTAACTTTTAGACGTCCGCAATATCAATAGCATCACAAGCGCGATGCCGACCCTATCCCCAATTCCCCCAAGGGCTCTGGTCACATTACTCACCAACAGGAACACAAAACTGCTTGAAAACAATATTATTTAGCTGTGATCTTCTGTAAGGTCGAAATACTACCCCAGTCGGGCTGTTACATATTTTGAGCAGGAAATTTCCTACTGTGCCCTATCTTAGTTGTTTGCTTGCAGGTTTGCACGTAGTAACCTACTTATAGAGAGATCTATACTAATATAATAAAGCTGAAGAGTTTGTTTGTTTGTTTGTTTGTTTGTTTGTTTGAACGCGCTAATCTCAGGATCTACTGAACCGATTTGAAAAATTCTTTCAGTGTTAGATAGCCCATTTATCGAGGAAGGCTATAGGCTGTATATCATCACGCTAAGACCAATAGGAGCGTAGCACCAGTGAATAATGTTTCAAAATCGGGGTTTTTTTCCTTTGGAGAGCTTCCACTGCGTAAACGGTTAAAGTTTCGCACAAATCATGTATGAAAGAACTGTTCCTATTCCACGGGGACGAAGTCGCGCGCACAAGCTGATTATACAAACATATAAAGTGCTATTTTATACAACTAGGTAGTTAAACAAGCGTACGGATCACCTGATGGTAAGCGATTACCGTAACTTTTAGACGTCCGCAATATCAATAGCATCACAAGCGCGATGCCGACCCTATCCCCAATTCCCCCAAGGGCTCTGGTCACATTACTCACCAACAGGAACACAAAACTGCTTGAAAACAATATTATTTAGCTGTGATCTTCTGTAAGGTCGAAATACTACCCCAGTCGGGCTGTTACATATTTTGAGCAGGAAATTTCCTACTGTGCCCTATCTTAGTTGTTTGCTTGCAGGTTTGCACGTAGTAACCTACTTATAGAGAGATATAGGATAAAGTTCAACCAAGACCACGACACGTGGATAGTGGGGTGCTACGATTCGGATTTGGATATTTTTCGGATTTCTATATCTATATTCTAGCACATAATCTTACTATATAATTTTATTAGAATATATATTATATGGGTATTTCTCCACTAAATGGAAAATCACTGTCCCAAGCTAATTTTATGTAATAAATCTTAATATTTCTCAGTTTTTTGTATCAATACCGATATAGTATTAGGTATTCTTGGCCCGCCACAGCTTATTTTGTAATTTAATAACGAAATATTCGAATAAATAAACCTCAAACGTCTCAAAACACAGTCCCCTGGTATGTCCCTTTTCCAGAATTACAAATCTTGTTACAAATATTTATTTTTTTGCCGTTGATAATTGAATAAAAAATATCCAAAAACATTAACAAAAACAGTAAGCATCTTTATACATCGCAATTATATTTTTAGAATAAAATTTTAATCAAGATATCTATGTGCGAATGCTGTCCTCAAATTATTAAAACAGTCCCCTGTTAAAATTTTAAACCGCGCTAAAGTAAAACACAGTTTTAGTGCGAAGCTTTTATATCGTGAAACGGAACGCAACTGGTGTGCAGTTCGTTCGTTTGTGTAGCTAAGTGGGCAGCCGCCATTTTGTTTAGTGCTACTACTGTGTCAGCTGGTGAACCACGCGTCGCGGCCGTTAGTGAAAACAGTCCCCTGGTAAGCATTTTCTTTATGATTTTAAGAGTTTTAATTACGACAATTTGATTAAAACAATTGATCATCTAGTATGTAGCCACATCTGTTTCGTTTATCCGAATGTTTTTAAATGATATTGTTTTATCGAGTATTAATGTAAAAATGACAGTCCCCTGACCAACAGTCCCCTGTCATTTCATAACACACAACACACTGTTAGTACCGCAGGGGACTTTTTTCTTTGGTTTTGACCATTAAAAGTATCGTCCCTTTTTAACCGACTTCCAAAAAAGGAGGAGGTTCTCAAATCGACTGTATTTTTTTTTATGTAGGTATGTTCGCTCAGAACTTTTGACTGGGTTGACCGATTTCGATCAATTTTGTTTTATTTGAAAGGTTTTGCGTGTCATGTGGTCCCATTTTAATTTAATTGAGATCTGACAAGTACTTTTAGAGTTATACCTAATAATGCGTATTTACTTGACTACTTTTTCGTCGACCTACGTTGTATTATACCGCATAACTTTTTACTCGGTGTACCGATTTTGATGACTCTTACTTTAATCGAAAGCTAATACTTGTCATGTAGTCTTGTTTAAATTAGATCGAGATCTGATTACAACTTTTTGAGTAATCTTTAATAGCGCGTATTTACCTGACTATTTTTTCGTCTTATTACGTTTTATTACTTGTCGATGTCATTGAAGTCGGTTTTTTTTTCGTTTGCGAGCAAACACAATTATAATGTAGGTATTATCTCAAAATGCTACCGATAAAAAAGCCACCCAAAAGAAGAACAAAAACTAAAGCTGAGCGTTTAAGATATCAACGACTTAAACTGTCAAACACTGTCACGGTTTTGCAAAAAAATCGTCCATAACTCAAAAATGAAGAGGATAATGCGTGGGCTTTTTTAAGATATATATTTAATTTACTATTGCCCTTCATTTTATTAACAAACATTCTCAACATTTAATAAAATTACTCTAGGACAGTCTTGTATGGACGAGTTTCCAAATAGCAGAGAAACACCCATATATGTCATTCTAATCAAAATGGCGATTGCGCCAATTGTCGTTATGATATTCGTGATTAGGAGGACAAAATACGTTAGTAGGTATAGATACCAAATTTCAGATCGATCGGCGGTACGAGCTTTTTGGAAATACCTACACCCAAGATATACCTATTAGTATTTGTTGTACCAATTTGAAAAAACATGATTGTTGCTACTATGTGCTGTTTATGCCTATAAAACACTATAGCTGAAGCTTTTAGTTGAATTTTTTATACGGCATCCCGTAACCAAATTCTAAATTTGTCTTATTTTTATCGATGACGATACAAATCAAATGTTTTAAGAATCAATTTAGGTATTGGATAAGTATAATTTTACGAAACGTTTCTAAAAATAACCAATCATGATTCAATATAACGTTTTTAGAAAATAAAATAAAAATAACGAAAAGTTCCCTCGATCCGATAAGTTACATAAACTGACATAATAAATACCATACAAAACGAAACGAAAAGGTCATGGTAAGCTTTGATTTATAAAAAGAATTAATAAAAAAAAACTTTCACCAAAGTTCAAAATACCTTTATTTCGATGGTGGATTCGAAATTAACTTTATTTCGATACAACTAAGTAATCATAACAGTCATCATAAACACACTGATACCATAATCCATATAGATAATAATGAATAGGTAGCTAAAGTGTTGTAAAGCGCTAAACTCAAGAACAGCTGGACAAATTTTAGCTGATTATTCTTTGATATTTTTTAATACTTTTTACAAGGTTTTTGAAGTTATACTTCTTTTGGCGCGTTCGGTAAAAATGATAAGAGTAAATTTTTAAGATGCGCGCGGCGCGCGCACACAGTAACGAAATAAAATATGACAGTTGATATCATGTAGTTAGCTAGTCAACGAATAAGAAGTTAGCTAGCCAATGAAGTATGTAACTTCTTACGTGCGTACTTAAAACCACACACACACACTTTTTTTAAAAATTAAAAAGAAAGTGCACACAAATTTAAAGTATTTGCGAAATAATTGTGTTTTCTCGCAAACGAAAAAAAAAACCAACTTCATAAACATCGGCAAGTAATACAATGTAGGTAGACCAAAATATAGTCAAGTAAATAGGCGTTATCAAAGATTACTCAAAAAGTTGTGACGAATGAAATGACGAAATTCAGACGTGACCACATGATAAACACCAGCTTTCGATTAAATTAAAAATCATCAAAATCGGTACAGCCAGTAAAAAGTTATGAGGTATAATACAACGAAGGTTGACGAAAAAATAGTCCAGTAAAAACGCATTATCTTACTAATATATAAAGCTGAAGAGTTTGTTTGTTTGATTGTTTGTTTGTTTGTTTGTTTGAACGCGGTAATCTCTGGTACTACTGGGCCGATTTGAAAAAATATTTCAGTGTTAGATAGCCCATTTATCGAGGAAGGCTATAGGCTATGTATCATCACGCTAAGACCAATAGGAGCTGAGTCCACGCCGACGAAGTCGCGCGCAGAAGCTAGTTAGATATATACCTATAGCTCGAAAAGTACTTGTTAGATCTCAAATATATTTAAATGGGACCAAATGACACGCACCATCTTTCGATTAAATTTTTTTATCGTAATCGGTCCGGTCCACCCAGTCAAAAGTTCGGAAGTAGCATACATTAAAAAAAAAACAATCGAATTGAGAACCTCCTCCTTTTTTGGAAGTCGGTTAAAAAGTAATAAATACTTTAACTACATGCGTTTGAATGTTCGCATGACAGAACAGCATCTGTCGCGTCAGATATTTACTCGTAATGTAGGTATGTTGATCTTGTTTTATATCTGTATTCATCTTTTAATATTATAAGAAAACTGTGTCTGACATGATTATATTGACCATGATACAAGTGTTTGTAAATATTTAACTTTCAGCTATCCAGTGACAATAAAATATGTAAAGTGTTAAGTATGATGCTATACAACTAAATTAACAAATTCGTATTACCTACTTATTCAATTAAGTAGTAATGTAATAAAATGGCAAAAACAAACTCCTTTAATCAAAGAATACTTATTGACTAACAAAACGTTAGCAAATTAATGAGATTACTAACGCAATAAAATAAGCTAAGGTAGTAAATTCGGTGTCTTTAGGTCAAGGCAGTTTTACTACATTTTTCGTATATAGGTTGAGTGTAATTGACTATATAACCATTACTATAGCTAAGTAAGTATGTAGGTATAATCGTGGCTTAACATGTAAGAGTTAATTCAAATTTAATCTAAGTTTTAGAAAAAGTTACATCAAATAGAGTAATTAAAACATAAAATTGTTCTAAAAGTACGATTTTAAAAATATTTCGATATTAATAAACTAAAACATATTCCGGATGTGAGGCCGGTCACACATTTCGCGCCCTACCGTCACGGTATCGACCGGGACTAGAACCCAAGGGTGGGCGACTGTTCCCACGATATTGAACCATTGTCTCTCACGGTCACCACTGCTGTGATTATTGCGGTTCCTTAGAATGACACACGCCTAAGAAATTGTCTAAAGATGCGGAAAAGAGGTTACTAACACAATTATTACCATGTTACTATAAAAAATAAACCAACACTATTTAAATGTTGTTTTAAAAGTTATGAGGTTCACATAAAAACATACAGTCTAATCTATTCTCCTATTTTTGATGTCGGTCATTAAAATTATATTTAAACTGATGATTTAAAATATACTATAAACCTTAATTTTTGCTTCTTATTCTACGCAAAAAAGAAAGCTACATAGGTATATAAGTTATTTTGTAATTTGATATTATCTTGTTCATATTTGTAGGTTCTTACCTACCAATTGTTCGCACGAAAAACGCACGTAAATACATAATTTTATAACTATAGAAATATATAGGTATGTACTAACTAGCTGACCCGGCGAACTTCGTACCACGTCGTCGTTCTAACAGTCGATTCTTTAATTTTTAAAGTTTTTCATCGATTTTATATATTATAAATTATTTTTATACTATCGGGTGTATCGATTTTGATGATTCTTTCTTTAATCGAAAGCTGGTGCTTGTCATATATTCCTTTTCAATTTTCACTTTAAAAAAAAATTGATCGAGATCTGATTAATATTTTTTGAGTTATTTTTAATAATGCGTATTTGCTTAACTACTTTTTCGTCGACCTAACTTGTATTACTTATCACACAATTATTATAAGTTCTACACGTACATAGTCCAGCGCCAACAAACTCTTACATCTTTGTCATTTAGTTATACCTATATATAATCGTGTATATCAATCATTGGCCTGGTCACAGCCCTCCTGCGCAGATTCCTTACCCCCAACTGCTCAAATTCAGCGACTCCCTGTGACTCTTTAAAGGCGTCTGTCCATCTAGTTAGGGGTCTGCCAACACTGGGGTTCCCGGTGTGGGGTCTCAATTCTGGCACCTTCGGCCCCCCCATTGCCTTCATGTTCTTGACGTGAAGACATGCACATTAAATGCACTGTTTTGTTACTGAGTATGACGATAATTAACCGTAGGTCATCACATGCTATGCAGGCGCAAAATAACTTCTGTTGCTTAGGGCTTTAGTAACATTTTCACTACCTTCGTTAATAGATTTAAATAGTAGAAATATGTGCTCGAATATCGTGATTCAATTTTATCATTTTCGCTTAGAAAATTAATACCATCTTTCCATTTTAAAAGTTACATCTGCTTGACTAATACCCTGCATCCGCTCCACATGGTTTTTACGCTCCAAGCCTGTTTCCCACATCCAACCAGTAAGACAGCGGTGTAAACAGCCGAACTTGTCGCTTAAATCCTTGTTCAAACATTCTTGTTTGTTCTTGAGATTGACACCGGCCCGCCCCTGGCGTCGGTCGCTTTGTTTTTGTGTTGTCAATATTTGGTCTCATTTGTCATTAAACGTTTTTAAACAGCGATTCGTTGACGCCGGCGAAGTGTGGGTGGCGCTGTGTGAGACCGTGTAGATAAGATACAATACATACACACGTGGAGCGATCTGAACCTCGATAAACTTTAGCGAAACGAGGTTCGAATGAATTGTGAAAACACCGAAGATAATTGAGTTTGTTTTTTAAGTAGTTATGTTTTGTATTTAACAATATTTTTTCGCCTTCAAAATATAAATATACTTTTTCTTATTTTAATTGATATGTAAAGGTACTTTCATAAGTATTCCAATCATACAATATTAATTTTATTTAAGTATATATATATATCTATTTTTATCTAAAGCTATTAAATAAAACATTAACATTGTAGCCACGTATTACGAAATAAAAATCTTTTAAGAATATACAACCAACTACGAGCTTTTTTTTGTGTTCCTTCACAAAATGAAATTGTGAAACGATAATTTGTAAGTGCAGAGCCTACCTGGGGACGCGACGTAAGTACCGTTACGGCTGCTAACGATTCCGAGAAGGTCAAGCGCACTAAGTTAAATTCCATTTATATTTTTTGCTTCGACCGCTTCGGCACATTGCTTCAAGTTACCCAAGGCCGAAATATTTTTATACCGTAATACACCCCGTACTGCTCTCTGTTTGCTCGTTTCGTATCAACGAAGCAACTAGTTGCATAGAATCATAGATAATCCTTGATATCCTGTAAGAAACGCTCATTCAGCAGTTCCTATGCAAAAAAGATAATAACTTTATTGATTTATATTGATCAGAAATCACAAAAATAGCTATACCAGGTATATAGTTAGGTAATACTATGTATTTTATGGGTCATTTATAAAAAATCATTTTTTCATTTTGAAACTACTGATATGTACCTATTTCGGTGACGCTATAGTCACGGGCGACTCTGAGTCTAGCAGTAGGAAAAGCGTTTATAATGGGTGTGAAAGCTTATAAACTTAATTCCTAAACCAACCTTATAAAAACATTATAAAAATCATTAAAAGTCATTATCGATAAGTTTTAAAGAAGTAATTAAAAAAAAGAGTTCTCGTTTGTCGTAATGCAGAAAACTTATTTATGTGATAAAAATCGCTAAGGACCAGAAAACAATTTTACCTTTTAAATATTTGATAACAATCTTTGAAAATTTCAAATCTATGCCTAAAATATAAACGAATACATAAAGCAAGAGAACGCTTACCATAAAACTTGTAACCCTTAGAAGTCATACAAACAACCAAACAACCATACGATACGGGTACGAAGTGAGCGAAATTTTAAATCAGGTAAAGAAAGTGAGAAAAATATGTTTTGTTTCAATCTCTGTACTATTGTACTTTATAGTGCATAGCTCAAAAAACTTTCCGACACAACCGTTTCAAATTTAGGTTGTTTTAACTAAATGACACGTATCTCAAAAGTTAAATATTATATTTGAAAGGCTTTAATAAAATACACTAGCAAAACCTTATTATGCTTGACGTTGACCTATTTTTTTCTAAGTAAATTTAGAAATAAAGCATTCAGCAACTGAGGTAGGGCACAGCAGGAAATTTCCTGCTCAAAATATGGAGCAGCCCGACTGAGGCAGTACCTCGACCTTACAGAAGACCACAGCTAAATAATACTGTTTTCAAGCAGTATTGTGTTCCTGTTGGTGAGTAAGGTGACCAGAGCTCCTGGGGGGGATTGGGGATAGGGTCGGCAACGCGCTTGTGACGCTTGTGGTGTTGCAGACGTCTATAGGCTACGGTAGTCATTTACCATCAGGTGAGCCGTACGCTTGTTTGTGGACTTAGTAACATTAAAAAAAAATTGACGTTACTAGAGTTTCCGAAATTAGAGGAAAGAGCTGCTAAATTATATAAACTTACATAATAAGGCTTAGCTCTGGGATGTTACAGGCTGAATCGATCGAATCAAAAATAGATATGATTGGTTATGTAGACTTCAAAGTATATTATAACCTGTGAATAAACCTGTAGAATTAATTACGATAAAAAAGGTAATTAAATAAAGCTCATGTATTAGAAAATATAAAACAAAACAAAAAATAGATTTTTTTAAAATGTTTGTCGGAATGCGCACTGAAAACAGTAAACCTATTACAAAAACAGTGAGGATGGCATCATTGTGCGGGCGACCTAAGGCTGTTAACAGCACGCGCGCAGCTTCTAAGCCGCTCCTACCCGCTTCTGAGGCGGCATAAAGCTGTGTAACTTGCGCGCAAACTTGGAAACTTATAATTAAGGAGTTAGATCCCAGGCCTTCTTTTTACGTACTACTTTAGCAGCTGATATCTGAGAATTGCACGTCGGGCTCAGCTAATGGGTAGGTAGGTATACGTTCACTGTACACACTAATACTACGTTATTGTATATATATACATATTTTGTCCTTTCAGAAAATAAAAAAAAAATTTTGTTGGACCTGGGTGACCATTAGACGCCTAAAGTTAGTTTTGAGATGTCAAGCTTTAATTAAGCTACTCCAAATAACATTTTTATTGCTTCAAAATACCTTAGTAGCGAATAAGTAGACAATAACAACGAGTATTAAAACTGAGAAGCAACTTATTGATTAATGATTAAAAGAAATTTAGTTTCTGACAAATGAACTCTGCATAATTTCAAAGTAAAATTATCTAAGTCATGCAATAAATTAATGTTTATTGATATAATTTATTTATTGCAATGAAAAAAGTATATTTTATCTATCATAATTCATAACATACACATGAACTTAATTAAAAATTGTTTATACTTATAATAAAAATAAGGTTAGGTATCTCATACTTACTACCTATATAAAATACTAGCTTCTGCGCGCGACTTCGTCGGCGTGGACTCCGCTCCTATTATTCTTGGCGTGATGATACATAGCTTATAGCCTTCCTCGATAAATAGGCTATCTAACACTGAAAGAATTTTTCTAATCGGACCAGTAGATCCTGAGATTAGCGCGTTCAAACAAACAAACAAACAATCAAACAAACAAACTCTTCAACTTTATTATATTATAGTATAGATTTTAAGTGCTCGCGTTGATAAAAATAAATAACACTCTTTTAGTATCTTTCTTTTAAATAAGAAAAAATCTTTAATAGCTTGTTAACTTACCTAATAATTACATTTATATGTATTCAAAACATTGCTGTACATATGAATAAAGTAACAAAATTGCCTGCGGTCTCTCTATTGTCGGGTAACAAAGCTAAAAGCAAGCTAGAGGAGTATTTAAAAAAAAAGCAATAAAATTGTTTTTGGAAAGTTTTATTACGGTAAAGGCCCGGAATTATAAAACAATTAAATTTGTGTCGTCGTAAAGGTACCGCGTTGTACCAACAGCGTTGTCTGTTTTTTTTTGTTATGACTTCATCATATACGTGTTAGGAGAATTACATTATACGCGGTAATTAAAAAAAATTATAGCTATTTTGTAAGTAGTTAGTAAAAGCTACAACATATTAGAAAAAGACTTTTTTTAACTTTAACTTCGACAGCAACAGTGCACTTAACAATATTTGGATTTTTGAAGTGAAACTTCTTTAGGCCCATGAGGAGTAAAATTTAAGCGACCGCTAACGCGGCAACGCTTCACGGGGTCAGTACTTGGATGGGTGACCGCCTGGGAACAGCGCGTGCGTTTTTTTTTATCGATTAGTTTTTTTTTTTGTATTTTAAATTCGTTTTTTTAATTATTTTTTTTTAAATTAGTTATTTGAATTAGTTTGCCAAAGAAGTTTCACTTCTGCCATGACTGTGTACTTTGCACGCACGCAATTTTTGAAGTGAAACTTCTTTAGGCGAATGGGGGGTAAAATTCGAGCGACCGGTAACGCGGCAGCGTCATGACGTTCAGTACTTGGATGGCTTGGATCCCTGACCCGATTTAAGCTCCGGCTAATTTACTCACCACAGAAACATAACACTATTTAAGAGCAGTATTATTTAGCTGTTGAGATCCTACGTTAGACGGGCTGCTCCAGATTTTGAGCAGTGTATTTCCTAGTTTGCCATAGCTCGGTGATCTGAGACATATGAATACGGTTAAACTTACAACATTTCATCACATCAACATCACAAATGTTGAAGTACATATTATACATACGTAATATATAGGTAACTGTAATACACTATCCGCCTGTCCTTCGAATGAACCCTTAATTAGATGAACACTATACTAATATTATAAAAGAAAAGTGAAATTTTTGATTGTTTGTTTGCATTGAATAGGCTCCGAAACTACTGAAAAAAATCTTCCACTGTTGGAAAGCTACACTATCCACGGGTGACATAGGCTACATTATATTTTCAAAAAAAGTAGGGGAAAAAAATTATTTTGAAATTTTTGTTAAATACCCGTGCGAAGCCGGGGCGGGATGCTAATGTAGGTATAAATAAAAGAATTCTTTTACACACATAAACAATAGGTACATAGTAGCGTAAATAACTTCTGTGTATGCACATGATAATGTGTTGGGAAGGTTACTGATCTTTATAAATGGGGTAAGGTAGCTTAAAGATCCGTTTTAGATATACCTACTTATTTGTTTTTACTAAATAAATGTTGAGATTCCTGAAAAGGCATTAGTAAACTTTTTACTCCACCGAGTAAAAAGTTTTAGGTAACCAGTCTAATTGTTAGTCGACCAGGTTTACCTGGATTATTTTGGAATATTATGAGATAATACCAGTACAGCAGGCTTATTTATCAGAATCTTTTTGTCCTGTTTCTACTGTTATAATTTTTAAACATAGTATTACACCAAATGATTACTTTAAAATATATTTGTTAATTATACAATTGTCAGCTTAGCCAATTTTTAACCGACTTCCAAAAAAGGAGGAGGTTCTCAATTCGATTTTTTTTTAAATATAGGTATGTTACCTCGGAACTTTTAACCGGGTGGACCGATCTTGACGATTTTTTTTTAACGTAGGGCGGTGTGTGTCATCTAATAATGCGTATTTACTTGACTATTTTTTGGTGGACCTACGTTGTATTATACTCCATAACATTTCACTGGGTATACCGATATTCATGATTCTTATTTTAATAGAAAACTGGTGCTTGTCATGTCGTTACATTTAAATTTGATTGAGATTTGATGGCTACTTTTTGAGTAATCTATACTAATATATAAAGCTGAAGAATTTGTTTGTTTGTTTGAACGCGGTAATCTCTGGAACTACTAAGCCGATTTAAAAAATTCTTTCAGTGTTAGATAGCCCATTTATCGAGGAAGGCTATAGGCTATGTATCATCACGCTAAGACCAATAGGAGCGGAGTCTACGCCGACGAAGTCGCGCGCAGAAGCTAGTCTTTGATAAAGCGTATTTACTTGAATATTTTACTTTTTACGTTGTATTGCTTGTCGATGTAATTGAAGTCGGTTTTTTTTAACGGATACAGTCGTACGTACGTGAAACTTTATTAAGCCTAGCAGGCCCCTATGCCCACGGAAAGATTTTGTAGTCTTACTTTAAAATTGATCAAGAGAAGAATATTTATAGCCTTATTAACTTTTTTTACTTTATTTATCCACCAACCGCATTGGAGCAGCCATGTGGATTAAGCTCTGATCCTTCTCCTACTTGGGGAAAGATGTCCAGCAGTGAGATATTACAGGCTGAAGCGATTATTCATTTATCTTTGGAATGTTAATTCCCTATTTGTGAATTTCCACGGACAGGTTTTTAGATCTTACTTTAAAAGCTATTTAAAAAAGATTATAAAGGTCTTTTTATTCTTTTTTTAGGATGTTAAATCCGTGGTCTTTACAATGTCACTGATCCTGTGGCTGCCATACATCCGGCTTTGTTCCGAGACGGAGTTTTTGTTCTAAGAATGAGCATGGGGCATGGTCTGACCATCATTCGCGTGAAATTTCATAAAAAGGTCTAATACCTGTTCTAGACATTACTTTTGTTCGTTAACGAAGCTTTTAACTTCAAATACTTTTTACGTAGGAAAATATTTTTGATACTTGCAGCTCCAGTGAAAGAAACCATGTCACGTATGATGTTCACCCACTAAAATTGCGACAGCTACAATACATACAGCTATATCCTCGACAAGGACAAGAAGGAATCACGAGGATGCTAGCTCGTACTCGTATGTAGGTGCATTATTTGTTTCGTTAAGCTTGTACACAGATCTTGAGCACGCTCCTAACATATTGATGGTAGTCTAGTAATTGAAAAATTGAACTAATCTATACTAATATTATAGAGCTGAAGAGTTTGTTTGTTTGTTTGTTTGCTTGAACGCGCTAATCTCAGAAACTATTGGTCCGATTTGAAAAATTCTTTCAGTGTTAGATAGTCCATTTATCGAGGAAGGCTATAGGCTATTTTTTGCTAATTAACGCGTGTGAAATTGCGCGGTACAGCTAGTTTACAATAAAGTGAAACGAAGATTCGCGTAACATACAAACAGTTCTGATAATTTCAATGTTTTTAAGTTACATTATGATTTTAATATATTGGAATTTCATATATAAAGTACCTAGTAAAGATTGAATAGGCATATGCCTATTCAACTTTCCTAAGTACAATGTTTGGAATCAGAAATTTAAGATTTATCTGTAATAATACGTATTATTATTTTGATCAAAAGAAGTAACGGAAAATAATAACAATTTTGCATACATATGAGGTGATACGCTAATCTACAACTTACGCAATCAAAATAAGTAGATAGGTATTATAATACGCTTTAGCCTGTAATATCCCACTGCTGAGCATAGGCCTCTTTCCCCATTTAGGAGAAGGATCAGAGCTTAATCCACTACGCTGCTCCAATGTGGGTTGGCGGTTATATTCCTTACTATGAGGCGCTACCAGCCGGGCTAGCATGCGTACAACGAGATAATCTCTTGACGAGAGAGATAGATACCTAATGTCTACATCGAGTATTTTCTCGATTACCCTAGCATGCGCAATACGAGAGAAATAATTCTCTTCCGAAGACAAAACGGAACGGAAACGCCATGGTATACAAAAGATATTATAATAATATTTATAATTTTAATATATTTCGTTTATCGTAGTCTTTCTAATATTGACAACGAGTAGTTTATCTTCTTGAAACGTCAAAATCACGTCAAAATTCGACAAAACTACGATAACTAAAATTTCTTATTATCTCTTCAATTGTCGTGACGAGAAGAGTATCACGTGCACGCATGCTAGCTACTGTAGACATAAAGAGATAATACGAGAAAAGGGGTAGACAAACTTTTGTCGTGGCGCGCATGCTAGCCCGGCAGGTGTACAATATGATAACAACCGGGACCGACAGCTAAACGTGCTCTCCGAGGCACGGTGGGGAGATCCACAAGGACTAACAACGAGACCGGAAATATTTATTATTTGTATAAACGTTGTGTAATTTGTGTAATTTCGTATCGCTTTATTTTTTTCCTAAATATAATAATTAGGTACATAATAATATATCAAAATAAAATATAGCCTATCTTACAAGTTTGATAAAACTGCATAGGTACGGTGCGCAAATTTGATTAAAATCGGTTAAGTAGTTTAAGAGTCCATCGTGGACAAACAACGTGACGCGGATTAGTGCTATGTAGCTGTATGTACATAGAAACAATTAAACAATGCTGCCAGCATTCTTGGCACAATTCCACGCGGACATGATTTGTATCAAAACTATCTGTACCTAAATATTTATTTCTTAAGTTGTGACTTGTAAATATGTATAATGTTTAAATAAAATGTATATAATAAATTAAACAAGGATAATAATATCTATAAAATGTCACTTATGATAATTTAAAATATCACAGACATCATAATACCTATTACGACGTAATCGGTATATAATTTTGTAGTGTTTGTTCCAGAGTTTACTGAACGTAATGTTGTAGTGGCGTGTTGTGGTAATGAAACGTTAAAAGGTCTGAAGCGATAACATTACGAAACGAAAGTTACTTATTTGTAATGAGTCACTCGATGAAAAAAACTTTTACAGAATCAGATTCGCCATATCCGGTTAATTACCTATATGGAATATTACTAAAAAAAATTAGTTTCTTCATATTTAATTTAGTTTTTGATTTATTTGTTCTTATTATTTTTATATAGCTTATGATTTCATGTATAGTACTATACATATGATTTACGAGTTTAGTTAGCCTAGATAGGTAGGTATACCTAAACCTACTCTAATTATAAATACAAAAGTATCTATGTAAATACTATTTATTTCATATAAGCAAATAAAATTGGGTTTAAGAACATTTCTTAGTCTGTTACAAAAATATTTGTTTCCTATATAATTAACAATATTATCATTAATGACATTGTAGTACAATTAATGACTTTATTTTGAGCAGTACGGATTTTTAATGACGTTAGACCGATACCTTCTTTTTTATTGTTCATTAATTCGGTTACACACTAAGGAACATTACTTTGATTGAACTGAACTTGATTTTTACGAAACGAAAAAAAAACCGACTTCAATTACATCGACAAGTAATACAACGTAAGTAGACCAAAAATTTGTCAGGTAAATCCGTGTTATCTAAGATTATTAAAAAAGTGGTCATCAGATTTCAATTAAATTTAAATGTAACCACATGACAAGCATCAGCTTTTGATTATAACAAGAATTATTAAAATCGATATATCTAGTGAAAAGTTATGCGGTATAATATGTACAAGTAGGTCGACGAAAAAGTAGTCAAGTAAATACTTACGCATTATTAGATAAAACTCGAAAATCGCTAGTTAGATCTCAATTAAAATTAATTAGGACCACATGACACGCAACACCTATTGATTTTAAAAAAAATCATAAAAATCGGTTCACCCAGTCAAAAATTAAAATAAAAAATTGTTTTTTGGAAGTTAATAGTAAGCTATAATAAAATCTTAAACGCCTTACATTCAACAGTCTTCAATAGGAATTATTCATGTTTCGATAGAAACACATACCTAATACACAAGCACAAACAAATGTTTGCCGAGTGCGGGGATCGAACTCACCATCACAGGCGTACCAGTCGGTTGTTGTGATCACTGCGTTAACAGTCATGTCTTTAATTACTAATTCTTTAATATAAATGACATCATTGAAAATAAACGTTCTCAAAAGTAATACTGATACAAACGATGACAACTTGTATAACGAACAAAACTTGATCAAATCGAGCAACTCTTATTAAGTAATCGGTTGACTACGAACTCCTAATGAAACTACAAGTTACAAATAAAAAAACAAAGGGCCGAGGAACGCTCGTAAATCGCGCGATAGAGTCATTAGCCGGGGGCGACTCGCCACCGAATAATTAAAAACAAATAAACCCGTCACGGATTAGCTTATCTGCTTCCATCTTGAATCCCAATTATTTTTATGTTTAGTTTTGATATACAGGCAACTTTCACGGGTTTGATGACGTGTGTTTTTGATTTTTTCGGTACTAATTGGTAACCCTAGTTTCGTAATGATATTATGTTACATTAATTTAAGGAGTTTTTGAACAAATTAAAATATCTCAAGGTAGCTCAAACATACGAAATATTAAAGCTCTGAAATTATATAAATATCATATTTGACAAAAAAAAATAATAATTTCGTAGGTACTAATCAAATATTTATCAAGAAGAGACGGTTAAGCAAGATGACGTTTTCGGGCACAGTACTACATTGAATAATAGTTATACTCCTTTACGTAGAGTTGTGAAGATTATGACTTAGCCTGACTAGTCGACTATTCGGTTGTGAAGAGGTCGACTAGTCGGCCAAGACGATTATTCACAGAAATAACTAGAATTTTACTAGACAGTAGACAGTAGTAAACAGTAGATACTAGACAGTAGACAGTAGACACAAGACATTAGAGACAGTAGACAGTAGACGGTAGACACAATAGACAGTAGACGGTAGACACAATAGACAGTAGACGGTAGACACAGTAGACACAGTAGACAGTAGACAGTAGACACAGTAGACAGTAGACACAGTAGACAGTAGACACAGTAGACAGTAGACACAGTAGACAGTAGACACAGTAGACAGTAGACACAGTAGACGGTAGACACAGTAGACAGTAGACTCTTTAGTTGAAGATTTTTATGTTGAGACATGTCATTAGGCAAGTGTAGGCGTTAAAACAATGTTTCTTTATTTATTTAAAGGGGCCTACTTAAATTCATTATATACCTATGTTTCAACAGCGTTTTAAAAATAGAATAGATATTGATGATACGTAATTATTATAGTCCATATACGCGTAGGTTAACGAACGAAATGAAGTAATGACAATATTGATGTTACTAAGAGTTCTGATCGTTTCTCTATGAATACACGGACATCTATACTAATATAATAAAGCTGAAGAGTTTGTTTGTTTGTTTGTTTGTTTGTTTGTTTGTTTGTTTGTTTGTTTGAACGCGCTAATCTCGGGATCTACTGGTCCGATTTGAAAAATTCTTTCAGTGTTAGATAGCCCATTTATCGAGGAAGGCTATAGGCTATATATCATCACGCTAAGTCCAATAGGAGCGGAGTCCACGCCGACGAAGTCGCGCGCAGAAGCTAGTATAATATATAAAAAATATAAATTAATGAATAATACGTCGTGCTTTATGAAATTGAGCTTATCATGAAAAAAAAACCAATGAATATAGAAACCTGGCTTAACGGATCTATAAAATTAATGTTGTTACTCTTTTAATACTTTAAGCTTAGCATGATATTTTAAAGGCTATGAAGAACAAAAATCTCATATACATAGGATGGACGGGTCATCGAAAAGATCTGCACAGTTTTACGCTACTACTGTTGTACTACTGAGCGATCATGATAATTTAAAGCCCTTTAAGTACAAATAACGCATAGATAGGACGGGTAGGACGTCATCTAAAAAGTCAAATTGAATGATATGGTAACGATAAGCTTTCATAGAAAAGATAACTAATCGGCGTTATCATTACCAGTGAAATTATTTGTTACTTAAATAATCTAGTAAAGTTATTTTTGTTCCAAGTTAAACTGGTACCTTTGTCTGAACATAAGCGCTTTTAATTAAATAAATGAAAGGAAAGACAAAACTCTTCTGAATTATTAACCGACTTCAAAAAAAGAGATTATTACAATAAAATTAATACAATTTTACTTTGTTTCATAATAATTAATTAATTACCACGACGTGACAAAGTCTTATATTTCGATCCATTTTTTTGTACAAAATGTGAAGAATAATATAAGTCGGCGTTTATTAATATGTCTACGCTTCAGCCTGTAATATCCCACTGTTGGGCATAGACCTCTTTCCCCACGTAGGAGAAGGATCAGAGCCTAATTCATCACGCTGCTGCAGCTGTAATGCGGGTTGGTGGATATATTCCCTACTATGAGTAATGATCGCTGTCAGGTGTACACGATAAAAACCAGGACCGACCGCTTAAAGTGCTCTCCGAGGCACGGTGGGAAGATACACAAGGACTGCACCAACGCCTAGACCACGGCAAACGTCTGTATGGTCAATACAAATGTTTGTCATGTGTGGGGATCGAACCTGCAACTGCCAGCGCAACAGCCGCAATCCAGTGCTGTAACCGTTGCGCCAACGCGTCTTCTACTAAATGTCTACAGTCACCTAAACCGATGGTAGGTTATTATTTTTAACCGACTTCCAAAAAAGGAGGAGGTTCTCAATTCGGTTGTATTTTTTTTTTTTTTTTGAATATGTCATACGGAGACAATACTGTATATAATACCTAAACATATTAGTACAAAATACCTCGATGAATCATCGAGCTTAGTGTAATAACACACACATGGCTACCGGGTGGGTATACCACATTATGCCAAACAAGCTAATTTCTCTTTTTTTGAAAACGCAGGTAAAATAGCGACGGATTTTTTCTATCTTATTACAAAGCATTTCCAACACAAAAAAAAAGGTAGACATTTTTACATTTGCCAATTCTTTAAAGTATGACGTGTGAACGTTAACTAGAAATTCGGGAAATACACCACGTGACATGGTGACCATCCATACCATGTGCTCACACAAATACACACGCACACAGACTCACGTGTTGATCTTCATCGTGTGATCTTGATACTTGAAAAATGCTGCAACGTTACAACGCTCCTGGTGTTCCATCAGCTCCGATTACCATCATGTGGACCGGACTATACGCTTGCCCCTTTATAGTACATATATTTTACTACATATTTGAAAAAAATATGTCGATACTAGTACTCAAATCCAACTATTTAATATAGCTGCGGTTTTGTAAAGCTTATAGTAAATATTTTTTTTAGTTTCCGCTGTCAATTGTCACTTTTTAATTTGATATTATCTTCACCATACAGATAGCACAGCAGATAGCGTTAGTTGTGCTATGTAATGATTGTTATTACATCATTCGTCACACTCACATCGGAATAGTAACGGAATGGAAACAAGGACATAGTTCTGACATACGAGTGTTTGTTCAATTTATATGTGAACTGAAGGGCCCTCGAGCGCAGAGACGCGCCGGCGCCTCGCCTCCACTGGGTCACTATTATAAATCAATATTTTTAAGAACAACACTATTGTTATTGCCAAATAAAACAATGAATAGGAGGATTTAAACAAACAGAGTTAGGATAAAGTAAAAAAGGTACATTCTCATTGATATTTTAAACAACTTTGGAATTGATTTTTTTTAAATTATTATTAGGTACTAATCTTTTCGACGGTTATAGTTTTACTATCTCTATAAATATGTACGCAATGTAGAAAAAATAGATTATGTGCTAAAGACAAGACCCAAAACAACAATAATAAACCTTAATTTTATTATTACAAATTTAAAATAATTTTTACAGATGCAATTAAAAATACAATTAAATTTTTAAATAAAATAATCTTAGAAATAAATTACAGTTCCTGCATTTTAACTATTTTGGGTTTACACTAATACCGTCAACGGTGAAATGCAACATCATTTATTAAAAAATTAATTTACTGAACGGTCCAGCTAACGGTCCTGAAGCCTCTTCTATCCGTCACTATCTACTTTCAAAACATACAGTGATATAAAATAAACGCAATGTTAATAGACCTCAAAATTGAACTATAAGACTATAAAAATAAAATACATTTTCGGTCAACGATAAGAGAACATACGACCACGATAGATCGAAAACGCTGGCAGTAAATAAACAGTTGATACAGACTACACATCATTACACCAAAAAGATGAATCATGGGTGATATTCAAATTTAAACTCTCTAGCGTTGTCATTAGGTTATAAGTTATACAAAACTTTCGTATCGTTTCTTATCGTAGTAGGTTAGTGGGTGCGAGAGGAGCCGGGTCAAATGGTTAGCAAACAGACGCGTTCGGATTCGTCTTGGTCGGTGTTTGTATGGCAATACCGTGAAATGGTTACTAAAGCTCTGTACTGGAAGTACACACAACATTGTTGATCTTGCTTTGAACCGCTAAAATCGTAGCTTCTTTACAAATACCTTATGTGCTAACTTGCAGAAATTTAGCTAATATGACTATCGAAGCGAATCCGATATACACACATAAATACGATACCTATATATACGATAGCTATATCTGCCAGTGCAGTGCATTTATTTAAAAACGCACTGCAAAAGAGTAATAGGATATAATCGTGTTTGCTCGCAAACGAAATAAAAACGACTTCAATTAGGTACATCGACAAGTAATACAACGTAATAAGACGAAAAAATAGTCAAGTAAATACGCGCTATTAAAGATTACTCAAAAAGTTGTAATCAGATCTCGATCAAATTTAAAGAAGACTACAGGACCAGTATTAGCTTTTGATTATAGTAAGAATCATCAAAATCGGTACACCGAGTAAAAAGTTATGCGGTATAATACAACGTAGGTCGATGAAAAAGTAGGCAAGTAAATACGCATTATTAGATATAACTCTAAAAGTACTTCTCAGATCTCAATTAAATTTAAATGGGACCACATGACACGCAATACCTTTCAATTAAAATAAAATTGATCGAAATCGGTCCACCCAGTCAAAAGTTATGAGTTAACATACATAAAAAAAATACAGTCAAATTGAGAACCTCCTCCTTTTTTTAGTCGGTTAAAAAGTGTTTAATTCACTACTACTTAGTTGTTATACTTTGTTTTTAAAATTAATAATTAGACATCAGTTTTAAAAACAATATCGTTTAGATATCTATAAATAATTATTCTAATGTTCAACATTATTACTTTTCACTCGGAAGCATCTTCGTATCAAACCCAAAAATAATCGTCCATCAATCAACCGTCCAGAATCGTATAAAAAACGCTTTGTCGGAACAAAACCTCCTGTAATTGTTGAGATATAAAAAACAAAGGTGGAAATATATAACGAGATGAAAATCCCAAATCATTCTGTTTAGTGCGAAATTATACAGTATTAAACGGGCGTTTAGGTAATTTGTACGTGTGTGATGGACAGCAAGCTACGAAGTTGAGTCCATGGAATGGAGCAGTGCTCAATCTATCGCTGTAATAAAAAATGATATTATTAACTTGACACCTGTTTAGCTTTAATTTCATAATGATGCAGGGTCGACACGTTTTATGCGGTTAATTCAATTACTTCGCTATCACTTGATTATGTAATCCTGATCAGAATCTATTTTGAATTAGTCAATCGCGTAATCTTTTTAATTACATACAGCTAAATTTGTAAATTATGGTGACTGAATAATTGATGATATAATCTTAGTAGGTACCTATTGCTCTTATGTATTGTAAAATTTACATCCCATTTTATAAAGTTCTTCCGTGTGTTAATTATGTACCTATCTGTAAATAGGTATTTATTTCGTTTGTAAATGTACACATTTTATGCTATTAAATCTGGTAAATAGTATGATATGGAGATTATTACAGTGCTAAGACCAAACACTTTTTTATTACTGTTGGTCTATTTGCCGATATATCAATTGTACCTGCATAGGTGGACTTAATGATCAATATATTCCTAATATGTCGTTGAATGAAGTAAAATAGACAATCTAATAGATTTACCTACTATTATTTGTTGGACACAAAGAAACTATATGTTTATCTTAATTAAGATCTTATTACATACTTACCTAATATTACATTTACGGTGTTCTGTCACTGTAATTATGACTGCAAATTGTACAGACCGATTTTGTCAATATTTTTTTAAATATGTAAGGTGATTGAAAATTAATTTTGCAAAAAAATACTATATATGTATCTCTAAAGTTTTGAAAATCGATATTGATGTCTTTTCCACATCTAGGTATAAAACGACTATTACTAGTGATAAAAATTAACATTTCGAAAACAGAGAGTAAAAAGAACGATTTCAAGCGAAATTCAGCCGCGGCACCTTCGACTAGGGATGTGACGTCACGTTGTGGGTGCCAACACGTCGCCGTCACGCTCCACAAACAGCGAGGCTACCGCAGCCTTGACGTCGTCGGCTTACATTGCGCACCGGCACAGAACAGGCCTTAACCAACTAAGTACTATTTAGCGATCAGGTGAGAGAATCAGCCAGATACGTCTTCCGTGATTTATGTAGCAACTAGCTGTGCCCGCGACTTCGTCCGCGTGAAATTTAACAAAAAAAGTTTTTGTTCAGTTCGTAGTTATACAATAAATAAACTAAAATAAAATTAGCCTAAGTTACTCCTTATTACGTCAGCTAAGTACCTGTGAAAGTCCCGTCAAAATCGGACCAGCCATTTCGGAGATGAGCTGGAACAAACAGACAGACAGACAGACAAAAATTGTACAAATGTTATTTTGATATATTATGTACCGTGCGTATATTTTAATATTACAAACAGACACTCCAATTATATTTATTTGTATCGATAACTCATAATACGATGTTCAGTATAAGACCAGTTCACTATTACTAATATCTTGATCATTGACAAAATAATGTCAGTGTTTGAGAATTCATTGATGTTATAACGACGTCGAAATGATACCATTGAATCTATACCAAATATTACCATTATACATCCATCCCAGGTAAGAAAAAAATTTTTGGGATGTCGCCGAGGCGCCAAGCCACCTCGTTGTCTCATTGTGCTAGCATGCCAGAGATTTAGTAAAAATAATAATAAAGAGAGACCCGCATGCATCTCTTGTAACATTGCTTGCAACTCGTAATAAGTTTTGTACTTATTTTAACCGTTTTGAGGAAATAACATTTAAATTATAATCTACATGCTTAAAATATATATAGGTACATGCGTACATAAAATACAACAATAAGCCTGATGATGATGAACTTCAAAAATCACATAAAATTTTGATTCATAGTTTTTGTTTCCTTTTTATTTATTTTCTGTTATTTTTGTAGTACTAATATAAAAATGAAATTATTATAGATAGTCACCTAATTGTTTGATTTCGAACATCATAGTCTTCTCGATACCATCTACAACAGGACATAAAGTTTCCATATTGTAAAAGACTTATAAAGTCATCACAAATTTTCAAAAAGTTCAGGCCGCTTATTTTTGATATTTAGGTAAAGTATATTGTACATATTTTTCAATAGAGTCCAATTCTCGTAGCAATTCGACTTACTTCGTTACTGTTACTTCCGTGATGTAGAGACAATAAGAGCAAATTCAGGTTCAGTAAAAAAAAAACCTACAAAAAATATATCTCTAAAACTATTTTCTTCAGGTAGCCTTTGAAACAATAGCATCGTAAAACTTTAACAAATTTCCTGCAGATGCGAGTACTTATATCGTAAATGTCCCGGGTAGGCATAGCAAATCGACATTGAAGACAATGGGCCGCGCGAAAGCCTCATAAAACTACAGAACTCATAAACCCCTGTCCAAAATATTTACTGCGCGTGACAAATACCCAGTTCCTTTGTCTTTGATATGTCTTGCCGATTCGACGTGGTCAGTCTAAGAAGGTTAGCGTGACGATCGAAAATGTAATAATGTGTTATAAAAATCGTAAAGGAATTTACTTGAGACAAAAAATAATAATAACTATATGACATAATTAACTCCGAAACCAGTAATATTCCAATTTTAGCATGTAATTGACTCAGTAGAACTTTGACAAAGTAGATACTTGTATAAATCTAGTGTTCTGAACATCCTTTTTCCTAAAATCTATATTTAATTTTAACCAAAGTTCTAATTATGTAAGGAAATATTAAGTTGCTATCACTAAAATAAATTAAAAAGGAGATATTGATTTAATCTCATTTACATTAGTGGCCTTAGAAAACTGAGGCTGGGAAAACGAGGATGCACTTGCAGAGACGTCGTGGTGCAACAACTTAAAAAAAAAACTTTACTGAACTTAAATAGCATATCCAGGTCCAAATTCTGGACAAATGCCTATTCTTCTATGTAAAAGAGGATTACAGGATTACAGATTATTCAGCTATTAATGTTTTTACTTAGACGGACTTACGGGTGACTTGGGTCTCCAGTGACCATGGCGTCCGCAACGTCGCCAGTGCAGTGTCAGTTATCTCAAAATGACAATCGCGATAACTACGTTATAAATAAATTTATTAATGAACGTCGTGATAGTTTAACATTTTATAATCTACTATGCTGTTAAACTGAGGACTGGCTGACAAAATTATGAAATTAATTTAGTCAATATGTTTTATTTTTATTGTAAGATGAATTTCGAAAGATTACTTCCTAAATGATGCTTGCAGTAAGTTACTTCAAATTTTCAAATTTATATTGTAGGTCTGGGCATGAACACGTTTAGTCAGAAAATAGTATAGCTATATAGAATACGAATCCTAAAATAAATCAGTAACACAAAAAATGTAATTCAACAGGCAAAACGAGAGACTGGTTAATTCTTCAGCCTTGGCCAACTTAAAGTTCATTTCTTTCTACGTTTTATTAATATTATGCCGTCTATATATAAAATCATAAAATCATGCTACGAGTATATTTTTTGCGTTAATATAGTTTGCTAAAATCGTTGAAAGTAGCATAGCAAGCTCAGTTGAGTATGATCTTTGACAATGGTTACAAAATGAATTTGATACTGAACAGTCTTAAAAGTTCATTAAGCGGTGAAAATCCAACTTAGAAAAATAACTAGACTACGATAAAAATTCGCGCCATTGTAACTGGTACTCACAGGATTTTCCAGAAGTTTCTTTTAGTCTGCTGCTTGCAATGCGGGTTGGAGAAAAGTTTCTAGGATTATATACTAGGTATAACTACGTGTGAACATGTTCTAAGTAAATGTATGGTGAGCGATATTGCTGTGCTATTAACAATGTACAATATGATATTAGACTATACCTTAGTCTAAACTGAGTTTAATGCTAAACGTTGCAATTACGTACGCTTCTGGCACATCACAGCTCAGTAGGAAATACATACTGCGACAGTATAATAAAACTAACTAGTGTGCTTTCAATCTTCGCCTAAATGTATTAAATACTAGCCGACCTGTGCCCACTTCGTTGGTGGTTAATTATTTTTGTGATGCAATATATAGTAAAGTTTTCATCTCGCTCGCATTTCTCCGACTTGATTTACATATAGGTACTCATATTTTTCACTGATGTTTTTGTATGTCACTCCTGAATAGTGTAGCTTAGTTAGTGAAAGAATTTTCATGATTGGATCAGTAGTTGCGAAAATTACCCCCTACAAACAAACAAAGTTAAAAACTTTACCTCTTTATAATATTAGTATAGAAAATCCTTATACCCTTTAGCTTCATTTATAATGCTATACTTTGATTTATATCTTATGAATAGTTCTCTATAACTAAAATATTAAGAAATAATTGTACCTAATTGAAATATTTTGATTCGCCTCTTAGTGATTCAGAGAACTATTATCGATATACCGTGAAAATTAAGGTCATAAAGTAATCCATGGATCAGAGAAGTAAGAGGCGATAGCACGTGCCGGCGCACAAAACATTTATGATATTTAAGAGTGGTCTCACACCGGCCGTGGGCGATCGAACGGCGTAAAAAAACTCAAGTTGTCGTTTTACTTCGAATCGTTAGTTATAAAGGCGAGTGCGATCCGATGGCCGATGACTGTGAAAGTTCACACAACAATTTAAAATTTTAACACCAAGACACCGATGCGAACTCTCATTAACTCGCACGTCCCGATATATCGCTAACTGTTTTACTGTTTTCACGAATTATTGGAAAAATTAATAACATGCGCCTGTCGCATGGTGAAAAATTGGGTTCAATTGTTCAAGTCTTTCTATGTTTAAGATTAGGTATATCATATGTATAATTTACTTGTACATGAATTCGTAATTTAAGCGAAGGTAAAAAACCTTTTTAAAACATATATATCTATTTTTAGTACTCGTTTAGAGTAAGGGTACAGCTACTGATCTTCTAGTCATTAACAAAAAATATCCTGGAATATAAGAATTTTTTAAGCACTCTAATGTTCCTAAATATAAAACACTAGCTTCTGCGCGCGACTTCGTCGGCGTGGACTCCCCTCCTATTGGTCTTAGCATGATGATATATAGCCTATAGCCTTCCTCGATAAATGGGCTATCCAACACTGAAAGAATTTTTCAAATCGGACCAGTAGATCCTGAGATTAGCGCGTTCAAACAAACAAACAAACAAACAAACAAACAATCAAACAAACTCTTCAGCTTTATTATATTAGTATAGATTTTGCAGCCGCTAATAAGAATGTAAAAATATTTTCACATTTCCATCGAAGCTGACCATAAAAAAAATTCAACAATATAATGTATTCTACAAATGTATTCTGTATTTCTACAAAAACATGTCATCAATAACTTAATAATTTTATAATTTACGATAAAACCAAACATTTCGTAAACGACAATTTTTCTTCTGCATTTATGAAAAAAAAAACGACCTCTATTTCGAATGTCATTTGCACGGCGTGCCGTTGAAAAAGCAATTATTTCAATATCAGGCCCGCGCACCCAGCGCAACAAAAACCGTAGCGAGCACGCGCGCCGTGACTGACTCAAGAAAGTTTCGGAGACGTCGCGTAGGACACATTGAACTGTCATTGAACGCGGAGTTTGTATCTTGAAAACGAAACATTTGATAGGCTTATGTTTGTATAGAATTTTATTCATTTCTTAATAAGTAGCCTAGTATCTAGTAGTATGTTAACAGTATTCGCTAAATCAGATACTAACTAATTGATTCCCAGTTCCATTAACATTGACTGTCGTGGGCTCGATTACGATACCCAACCTTACCTCGTTAAGCACGTTATAGGATCCGGTCAATATCATAAACACTTGACAATAACCATCATCCAACAAAAAAAATCAATCACCAACCTGCAGTATAGTAGACTATTAGCCTAAGCTCCAAACAAACATCCTTCTATGAAAAGAAAAGACTTGTCAGAAACAACATCTAGGAGAAGGATTCTTAGTATCTTATAATCTTTATATCATGAGTACTACGAAAAAAAAATAGAAGAATTTGTATGTGTGAATGTATTTATGTATTGTATTGTATGTTTAAATACTTTTGTATATTTTGTAAGCCTCAAGTTATGCCAGATTCTAAAAAAATACTACTTAATATATGCATATCAATGTCATTATATATAGTTTCTATAAACGCGATTCAAATCGCGCTGTTCATCAAATATTAAGTATAATTCAAGCCACGTTAATATCAATAGTGGCTTATTCTATCAAAAAGATTTACTTCGGTAATTGAGTCGGTTCATAATCGGAAAATAAGCGTGTAGGTAAAGTCCAGTAGAATGAATAACATTCCTTATTTTTTTAGATACCTAGTTTAAACTGATTGAGTATTTTGTTATTGTACGTACTATTTAAAACAAGTTAAATTGCACTCGGCTTTAATATTAATATTATTGTAAATTATAAGGCACTTAAAATATTATTTATTTTTTGCAATTGAATAACTGTTATAATAAACACTTATTAAATTTACCTATGTGCTTTTACTCTTAGTACAAATATTTTAACGCGTAATTAAATAAAATTAGATAATGCTAACGCATTAATAAAAATATAATTTACATATTTATTATAACACGAGTAGGTACCTATACATTATAAGCATTCTATCAGATTTATAAATACTTTCACATTTTACTTCACACTTTGAAAAATATATAAAATACGTATGTACCTACTTCTAAATACTTGAACACTGATTTTTGGCTCGAATTGAAGAAATTATTATTTGTTTTTGTTTTTATCTGTCTAATGCTACGTAATAAAAACCTTTAAGAACTCGTTTTCGCTCTTTTAACTTAAATAAAAAAGTTATTTTCTATTTAACAAGTCTAAATTTGGTTTAATTTCATTAGAAACTAGCTGCTGTGCCCGCGACTTCGTCCGCGTGGAATTTAACAAAAAAGTTATTGTTCAGTTCGCAGTTATAAAAAAAATCTAAAATAAAAGTAGCCTAAGTTACACCCTGTTACATCAGCTATCTGTCAAAATCGGTCCAGCCGTTTCAGAGATTAGCCGGAACGAACAGACAGACAGACAGGCAAAAATTGTAAAAAATGCAAAAATTAGCAAAAAGCGTTTAGATATTTTATTATTAAAACAGACACTCCAATTTTATTTGTATGTAGACATGTAGTATAGATGTAAAAAACATCGTTCATTTGAGAAGTATTTATCACACAATTTTACAAATAAACAAAAAGCAATGCCAAATTAAATATTAAAACTTGAGTATTTTATTTTTTCATTGATATAATTTTAATTTTTGATTGTTATATTATTATAACTCTACCCTCTGTTCTTTACCAAACTATTAATGTCACACTATTGGGTAGTCAGTATTAGTGTGTAGTAGTAGTACTTTTTCTTATAAATTTATTCTCTCTGGGCTTAATCGATAACCGCTTCCCGTTTCGTAATCAGATCGGTCAATAG
This sequence comes from Melitaea athalia, assembly GCA_905220545.2. NCBI lineage: Eukaryota > Metazoa > Arthropoda > Insecta > Lepidoptera > Nymphalidae > Melitaea > Melitaea athalia. The sequence continues at coordinate 6,723,605 of HG992179.1, forward strand.
CTTTTGTGATATACACTTACTTGTGTATATATTATATTTAGATATACATTATTATTAAAATTGCTTTCCAGTTTACTTACAATGGTTTCTTTGACCGTCCAGCTACCGTCAAAATCATTCCGGTTTCAATAAATTAAGCATTTGGTACGGTTTACTAGTTTAACTGAAAACTGAAACTCGATGCAAATATCTGAACTCGTTAAATGAAACGTTAAGCTTAGACTTTTGACTCTGGAGTCTCATATTTTAAAAGGCTGTCAGCACATACTTATAAAGCATATGAACACAATGGGGTATTTTGTTAATACTGACAGTTATGTGCGGTAAATGTAAATATAGCATAAGTTTATATAGATAGGTACCTATACAAAATTAGTTAATTTAATCTACCTCCGGACTAGTATACTAAAGTTACTAAATAGATTCAATATTTAGTATTTAGTTACTAACTTATTTTGCTAAGCATAAGAAACATAAACGCACTATAGTAATAAGTAATTTTATCACAGTCCGTATCCCTTTTGTTTTCTAACTGACCACCCACTACGATGTGACAGTAGAGCTTAAAATGTATGTATTAAGATACATTTTTGAGTGACAATTATGTCGTCGATGTCAAAGCAAACAAAACAAAATCAATGATTTTGTACGAAGTGATTCAACAATTTCTTGGAGTCCATTACGTTATCTCTGCCGCGCACCGTTTTTAACCCTTAAGTTAAATTTTGATTTGTATTTACTCATTCCTAAAATTTTTCGTTTCTTACGGTTTTAAGTTTTACGCAAATACAAAATTTCAAAATTTTTACTAATTTAAAAGGGACTTATTATGTTTTTCAAGCTCAAATTTTTGTGCAATGAATAATAATTATCATAGTACGCTCTTTTGAATAAACAACTTTTGTAGATTTTAACATGATATGTATCATTTGATTTGTCAGAATAATGCGAATAACGTTTTAGTAGGAGATCGGAATTATACACAAACTTCACCCATCTGTTTATAATAATAGATGAAAATTATTTTAGAACTAACAATTGAAACTAACCTAATCAATCCAAGCACGATATGTCTATTGTAAGTTTCCAAAGAGTGGATCCACTGCAGACCAACGTGATTGCAGCATCAAGTCAACATTTCCATAAAATTGTCATTTTCACGACTGTTTCGGCGTAAGCAGAAATTATTGTGTAATTATGGATAATATGTATATATAAAATAGGGATATAATTTCTTTTAGGACACTGGCGTCCAATTTTTAACCGACTTCCAAAATAGGAGGAGGTTATCAATTCGACTGTATTTTTTTATGTATGTTCGCTCAGAACTTTTGACTGGGTTGACCGATTTCGATCAATTTTGTTTTATTTGAAAGGTTTTGCGTGTCATGTGGTCCCATTTTAATTTAATTGAGATCTGACAAGTACTTTTAGAGTTATATCTAATAATGCGTATTAACTTTACTACTTTTTCGTAGACCTACGTTGTATTATACCACATAACTTTTTACTTGGTGTACCGATTTTGATGATTCTTACTTTAATCGAAAGCTAATACTTGTCATATAGTCTTGTTTAAATTTGATCGAGATCTGATTACAATTTTTTGAGTGATCTTTAATAGCGCGTATTTACTTGACTATTTTTTCGTCTTATTACGTTGTATTACTTGTTTATGTAATTGAAGTCGGTTTTTTTTTCGTTTGCGAGGAAACACAATTATTAATAGACTTTTTTGCGTCACTGGCCAAAAAAGGATACAGTAATTAATATAATAATAAAAAAAACTAAAATAGGTATATCTTACGCCACGTGTCTACCTTTTTAGGGTTCCGTACCCAAAGTCCGTCCGTCCGTCTGTCACCAGGCTGTATCTCAAAAACGACGATAGCTAGACAGTTTAAATTTTCACAAATTATGTATTTCTGTTGCCGCTATAACAACAAATACAAAAAACAAAATAAAATAAATATTTAAATATACCCCTCTCCAGAGGGGCTCCTATACAACAAACGCGACTTTTTTTAAATTTGTGTACCTACTGTTGTTTACGTAGTCAATGGTACGGAACCCTTCGTGCGCGAAGCCGACTCGCACTTGGCTGATTTTATTTATTTTTAATATCAGTACTTTTTAGGTACTTATTTATTTAAAATCGCTAGAAGAAAGTACAGAACACAACTTAATATTAAACAAAAAGAAAGGAAATTAATGTATTTGTGTAATAAACCTAATAATAAAGCAAATTTTCTTATCCATTTTTTATATCTTACAGTTTTAATTTTAATTATACGTCAAACTCTTAACTTTATTGCAGTAAACAAATAGGTATTTATAGATCCTGTTAAACAAAGACTTAATGCTCGACCGCTGGTTTTCCACTCTGGTGCCTACTATTGAATAATTGTAACGAACAATAAGCTTCCGCAAATCTGTTAGGTTTTTATTTTACAAAAACACAAACCACAAGGTTCGTTAATACAATTTTTATTATTTCCCCGAGATTAAGCTTTTTATTATATATTTTTTTGCATTCAATCAATTAATATCTATATTGCATTCGATAACTACTCGCTGTTCTATATATATTCATTTTTGTGCTGTAAAAATTGTTTTCCTTCTTTTGTTGTAAAAAAAAAAAGAATTATATTATTCTCATATCAAATTGATGACCATTTTGTTTCATCGGAATAGGTATATCTAGTGATTTTTACGTGTTAGTTATTATAAATAACTAACCTTTCCGATCGATTAATTAGATAGGAACTAGACACGATCTTCAGCCATCTGCTTTATGGATAAAAATTATTTTATATGGATATAATTATTTTACAGCTACTTTAGTAGGTATGTTAAAAATAACCCGCAAAAGGATTGGCTGAAAAATTCCTGGACAGGCTGTATTATATTCACCAACCACTATTCAAACCAGATATTAGCAGATAATCATAATTATGTCATCGTATCCTCAATGAAAGTCATCGTGTGCCATATTGATGTAAGTTTTATTTATTAAACATGTATGTGAAAATAACTAGTATCAACAAGTATATATCAATATACCTGTTTATAACTGCCAATCCAGTAGTTCTCCCAGGAAAATAAAAGACAACCCAACGTTTGTATTTTATAAAAGCATCATCCTGTTGGTTGGTATTAAACACATTAAATTTATTTTTTCAATGGCCAGGATTTTTTCCTCTAGTGATTCATTTTTTTTTTTCTTTATTATAGAGCTTTGCCGCTACTGCGACTATGTCACTCTGATATTATACACATATGTTAATACAGTTAAGTACATGATAAGAACCTTAAGACATTATTGATAAAACTTCATCAACTAATTTATACAATTTCTTTGCCGAAATAGATTCTGGTTTTGTCAAAATACTATAACATTCTCCAACATTGGTATAAAATAATTTATTAGAAAAAATTGGCGTCTTTTGGTTTTGTTTTTAACACATCCTCTAGGTACTACTCCACAAACTGAACAATTAGGGTGTGGAGTTATCCATCAAATATCCAAATTTATTGAATGGAATATGTCCGGACCGTAATCGATTCCTTTTTTTAATATACTAAAATAAATATATTGTAAGTACCTAAATAAAATAAAAGTGAGGAATAATCCCTAGTTTCCATCTATGCAATGAAGTATCAACGATCTACGTGTTAAGTGAAAGTAAATAATTAGTTATTAAATAACACAACACTGACATGACTGACATTTACGGGATTTGCCGTGTTGCAGACGCCATGGTCAAGGAAATCGGCCATGACCATGGCGCCCACAACGTCGTCGAAATATCGGGTGTTTTAAAATGACAATTACTGTAATATAAGTCCCATATAAAAAGGCGTTAATAATAGCAGTTAAAACTCAAACGTAATTGATCACATGAAATAAAATAAATAAAATATAGGTACTTTATTTTGAGAATTTTACCTTTTACAATAATTATAATAGCTTCATTTATTCAAACCTATTTTTACTTATAAAGATGTCCATCTAAAACCTTATCCTTTCATAATAAATAACATCGATATAATAGTTGCAATAAGATCCAGCATAGCAATATGTGTGAAGTCGATAATTCAGCTCTCTTTTTGTTAAGTGACAAACATTTGTGAGTGTCACTCGAATGACAATGCAGGCGTGGAGTGCGCCGAAGCCTCTACTACGAAACTTTCTAGCATTCGAGTATTTGCCAACGCTATTAGAAACAAAAACATTAGGTACTGCTAAAGCATAATTGACTCCACTTACAACAAAATCAATTACCCTCCGTTGTTTAATAGACCACAAACACCCTTGGCACAGATTGTTACCGGAATCACGTCTTGAAATAGTCTTATTATACCTATTATTGTTTATGTGCAAAAATAAAAATTAAAAATAGTTTTATTTTTAGTTTTATGAATCATTACTGATCGTGAATGTGTCAAATATTTAACCAAGTTCTAAGTATTTTTACTGTTAACTAATCTAGCGGCTAATGGTAGGGCCGAGGAGGCTGTGCTAACGGTAAATCGCAAGTATGTCGCCCGCCAATCACTACAGACAGTGACGTTGTAAATTAAGGCACGCTCACATAGTACTTTAAATACACAAATTGTAATATAATTACACGATACATTTTTTTTTATTTACTCTACGAATAAGCCATGGATTATCGAAGCTTGAATCATCACCAATTTTTTTTATAACTGCGACCCGCCCTGGCTTCGCACGGGTGCAATGCTGATACTAATTATAAAATAAAATTAATATGATTTATTTGCAAAAAATGTGTTTATTTACGACATCACATTAGAAACCTCTAACTATCAGTGTTCCTCTATATTATGCACGTATTATAGGTACATACTCGTATAAACTTTCCTCTGGAATCACTCTATTTCCTAAAGAAAACCGCATCAAAATCCATTGCGTCTAGCGTAGATCTAGGTAAGCATTCAGACAGCGGGAAGCGACTTTGTTTTACCTATACTATGTAGTGATGTAAATAAGATCATATTTTCGGTAAGTCTCTTAATTTTAATGGTTTAATAATTTTTGTAATAAGATTACCTATCTATTAATTATTTTTTTAATATTATTAAAACAATACCGTTAATAATCTTTATTCCAAATGCAGCTGTCATTTGTTATTAAATGAACACAAATAGCACATGTCAGGCTACGAATAGTATGTTCCGAAATTGAGGAGCGTTTTCACAAAACGATACATAATAAAACCACGAATTTTTCAGAAAACAGTTTTAATTATTTTTCGGCAATGTCAAAGACATATTATGAGTTTTTTTCTATTATAATGACAGTAATTTAACTTTCTCATAGAGAATGATTGTAAAAAACATAGAATTTAGTAAACTTATATCAAAAAATCGAATCACAATATGTCGAGTTTTTTCAATTATGATACATCAACTGATGATGTCTCGTTATGAAAAAAAACCCATACTATTACCTAATTTACGTAAGGCTTATTATATCACTAGTTCCTCTTCATCATAAGTACGTCGAACGTTATCATCTTTAGTACCGGAACCTTGGAGCACATCTTCATAAAATATCATCATCAGGATCATCAGAAATATCGCAAAACTTAAGCAGATTTTCGATGGCTGCTTTTTTTTCAAAGAAATCGTGTTAGTTTTAGGCAATTGGATCATTTAAACCCTGAAAACGATTTGACTCCTTTCTTTTTAATTTCAATAGTCACTGGCGCCCCTGAATACACATCTTGAACACTTACTTCAACTTTCTTTGAAGCCCGAGATCCTGTTAGAGTTAAGTGGATAATCCCAGCTTGAGATATTTTAAATGGAAGTTTTGCTTTTAACATTTGTTTCGCGTTTGTTTTCATATCATATGTAAACCAGTCCTCACCCCGTTTATTGACATGGTCATGCTTTTCTAAAATTCTGTAGCATTGTTTCGGTGAAATAAGAAACTCGTGTCGACGGTAATCTTTCTCTACTCGTCCAAATACCTGTTAGGGGGCATGAAGCTATTACCTCGAATAGGAAAAAAATGACTTATTTTATTAAATACCTTATTTGAAGCCAAAAAACTTGCTACCATAGTTAGCATAACGAAATTTTTATTTTGGCTGCTACAGGAATCAGAATACAGTTCAAATTCAAAATATTTTATTCAGCATAAAATTATTAAAATTTCTTACTGAACGTCATGAGTCTACTACCAGTTCGGAAAGAAGAAGCCTCTGACCTGAGAAGAACTGGCGAAAGAAACTCAGCGGGACTAATATCATTTTATAGTTTTGTCACATTGAACTTTTCTTATTAGCACCTGCAATCGTGTCATGGTGATCACAGTCCAAATCAGGATCATCTTTACCTTCCACTGAATATTTTGAAACCCTTCGACTTTTTTGATTTCGCCTACTTTTTATACCGCGGTCAACTTGTACAACTGGACAGTTATATTCTCCATTATTCATGTTTTTTTTAATGCAAAAATGCGTGCGTCCTTTGTTACGTGATCAACGGCACTAATTTATGACCTATGACCGTTAGACCAGTGTACTATATTATTAGAAAAGGGTAGAAACAATTTCTTGCCGTTTGATGTAACGCTTTGAGAAAACTCTTCTTTCGTATATGTATCACTTTGAAAAAACTGGGCAACTGGGCAATAGAATAAAAATGGTTTTTGTATCGCTTACAGAAAATTCCTTAACGCCAACGTGTTTAGCTCTAGGAAAGGCATATAAAACTGGAAAAAAAAGGATTTTGAAAAAATGTTTGATGTATCGCTTTGTGAAAACGCTCCTCAATTATCAAACAAACATTCCTATACAAACGTTGTTACATTTTTTACCCACGTTCCATTTCGCTAGTGTGCTTGTGGACTGTCATCACGAACGCGTCCGACTTGTAAATTATGTTCTAGAAAGTACATTGACTTAGCGCTCATTCGTTCTAGATTTAACACTTAAAATATTATTTATGAACGGCGTTTATGCGTCGTATATGACAAATTCTAATGTACTTATGTTTGAATGATTAGTTGTATGGCTTTTTCGACGGGGTCAACAGGTAATGTACTTAGTTAACAAGATACTCAATATGACAAGCACTAAATGCAGACCAAATAAAGAAAATGTTCAAAGTTCCGATTATTTTTGAGAGTTAGTCAAGTGTTACGTCTGAGCAATGGCTGCGTTGTTTATTTATATAAATAAAAAGTTAACAGATGTTTCTTATGCGCTGTGCTTGTTAAATTATATTTTACTTTTTTAAAGACTTTGTTTGTCGTGATAAAACGTGTGTAATGATAAAAAGACTAACATTGACGATAACGTTGGTTACTTTAATTATTGCTGTGCGTGTATCAACTTAAATAGACAATTAACCGAGTAATTAATAGACACTCCGTCCATGATTTTATTGTCTGTGACGTTAAGTTTAATACAACGTTTTAACGCTTATCTATAGTTAAAATTGGCGTGTTTACTAAATGCATATGGATGTATACATGGTATAAATACCAAAATAATATTATTTTAAATTTGTGTCTGTCTATCTGTTTATTCCGGCTAATCTCTGAAATGCGTGGACCGATTTTGACGGGACTTTTACTAACAGATAGATTTTTTTTAACGTGTCGAAATGCTTTATGCATTTCCGGCCGCTGGGGAAGCGGCCGGGGTATGTGGGGCTCCCGCCGACTCCCTGGCAGGTTACCCACTAAAACCAAACGATGTCCACCTTCATCGCCTGTGACGGGGTCGCAGGAATCTGGATTCTTCTGCAAACCCCGGCGGCATTACGAACAGATAGCTGATGTAATAAGGACTAACTTAGCCTACTTTTTAACCGACTTCCAAAAAAGGAGGAGGTTCTCAATTCGATTGTATTTTATTTTATCTGAATGAATGAAGGATGAATTTTATTTTAACTGAAAGGTGTTGCACGTCATGTGGTCCCATTGAAATTTAATTGAGATCTGACAAGTACTTCTACAGTTATATCTAATAATGCGTATTTACTTGACTACTTTTTCGTCGAACTACGTTATAATCGATTTTGATGATTTTTACTTTAATCAAAAGCTAATACTTGTTATGTAGTCTAGTTTCAATTTGATAGAGATCTGCTTATTATTTTTTGAGTAATCTTTGATAGCGCGTATTTACTTGACAATTATTATTTCATCTTATTAGGTTGTATTAATTGTCGATGAAATTGAAGTCGGTTTTTTTTTTCGTTTGCGAGCAAACACAATTATATTTAGGAAATTTATTTATTTCGTAACTCTGCAAACTGAACAATATTTTTTTTAAATTACACGCGGGCGAAGTCACGGTGACAGCTAGTTTAATATAAAAATTCTATAAGACAAAAAGTAATGTTGACTCATGCGTTAAGAGGCCATTATGAATCTATAAAAGTGTGGTGTTTTTTAATATTTTCTAATCACGAATCCGCATATTACTTCAAAATGAACCCACGTTTCATTATTTTATAAGTTCTGTGAGAGCATTTGAATATAGAATCGGATCAAAACCTAAACTACAATAGAACCAACCATTTTGCAACGCAATCACAATCATAGTCGCAGTAGCAACGTTATCGAATAAATTCGTTCGAAAATTTAAGATGTTGTAAGTGTTGTTAGGATTTTGAATACGAACTTTTATTGCATTAAGTGAAGGTAGGTGAGCCTCAATAAAGTCCTTGTGCATATAACACGCTGTCACCCACGGAAGAGAAAACGTCAGTGAGAGACGTCGAACACGTGAGATATGATAAATGTTAAACGTCGAACCGTTACCAATGATCATTGGACGTGTCTACTGGATAGTAACATCTCAGTATTATTTATTTTTGATGGCATTGACGTTGCGTCTTCATGTTCACTGGTATAATTAAGCTTATAGGTGTCTACACATGCATAGTAAACTGATAACAAATTGTTCGCATTTCAGGTACTATTGACATTTCTGCTTCAACAAATAACCGTAAGTATGTATATATAACTACTAATATAACCAATCTATAGTTTGTTTATTTGAGTATACTGATATTAAATCTGTAAAATAGAATAATTTATTGTTCTAACATAATATCTTTAGAGAAGACAACGAAGGCCCATGCTGCAAAACTTACATTGTAGATGTAGATTATGATGGTAGATTAAATAGTTATATAATGATGATTTTTTTATATAAAATTAAGTTGACAAACAAGGGTACGTACGGATCACATGATTGTAACCAATTGCGGGAGCTTATAGATGCCTGCAACACCAAAAGCATCGCAAGCCCGTTGATGATCCTACACCCAATCTCCCCAGGAGCTCTGATCACCTTAATAACCACCTTGATAAACAGGAACACAAGAAAGCAGTGTTATGTAGCTGTGATGTTCTGTAAGGTCGAGTTACTTCCCCAGTCGGACTGCTCCAAATTTTGAGCAGAATAAATCCTGCTGTGCCCTACCTCAGAATGAGAAATGTGTTTTTTATTACCATTTTATCTTTTATCTTCATTGTTATATACATAAAATTTAACAAACAGATAATTGTCATAACGGCAGATTTTTAATTAAAAAAACCCATAAAAGAATAATATTTCTAACAATTTTTACTAGTAACAGTGACCAAAATAAAAGGATAACCGTATATTTCAAATATCGAAAAATCATATAATAATTTATTATTTGATAATTTGATTATAATATTATAAAATTCAATACATGAACTGAAGACGGTATTGTTCAGTTAAGAAATCTCATCTAGTATCTATAGATCGTAGGCGCGTCAATCAGCTGCGTGCCCAATGCAGGTCTGACACGAGGTTAGCTTGCCGATTCCTTAATTGTCTGACGTTTTGGTGTCAAATTCCACCGAACCAAATTGCTACTTAAACGAACGGGGTAGCACATACTTAGATAGGCTTCGATTACTAAATACCAGAACTTTAAACCATCTTTAGAATATTACATGTTATTTGAAATTGCATGTGTATTGTCACAGTTTTCACAATATCAACGTCATCGCTGCTTTCGATATTGCATTTTCTATGACTGATAGACTTCGATGATAGATGTTGTAATTAACGAGACCTTTTACCGTTTTTGTGACAATAATTGGGTATGCAGAAAATATAAGTTTTATAATGAAAGATGCTATTTCACATCAATATATAACCTATAGGTACATTTAATTATTCATGAGGAAAAAAATCGATTCTCATGTTTAGTTTTGTTATAAATATCTATGTTAATACGTCTTTTATTAAGCAATAATTTAAGCGTCATTGGGACCACATTAAAATCTAAATGTTTATTTTTAAGATAAATGGGATTGTCCGTTAAAGAGGGTTCACGAATAAATTACGTCAAAATCTATAAAACGTGCTTCAAAACAAAATTATTTTGAAAAGGGTATCTCATTCACACATTAGTGACGCTACTCGCCGCATCCGACGGTAATTATTAAAAAGTTACGTCCTGATTCTGGACACCTTTTTGGTTTTTTTTTTCTTATCTTTTTTATATCATTTAAATTTGAAGTGTCGTGAGCGTTAAGTAGTATTTATGCGATCCCCAACAGCGCGGAGGCGGTCGGCCAAGGAAATTTGGAAGCAGTTGGAGGTGCGTAAATTTGCTTTTAATTTAGTTAAGGGTTAGCACAAATGAGATTCATGTCTTACCAATTTGATACGGTCATTAAATTAAAAATATAATATTATTCCTGGTCACTCATACGATGGTTACATAGACAGACAGAAGAATGACATTCAATTGAGAGGTAATTTGATGTGTGCAAGCCATCTGTAGAATGTATACTTATAAAATATATGTATGTATTTGTATCCATTTCTATTGTATTAGTCTCCTTCAAAACATTTGTTACAGTACATAGGTACACACTTCTAACACTATATCAAACTAAGCTATCCATAAATCACTAATAGCAACTAACTCAAATCCACGGTGTGTTATATCCACATTATTTTGCCTTCCTTTATAACGTTAAACTTTATAAGGCCAATCTCACCTCCCGTGATATAAATCCTCCTTGGACACTCAGGAGCGGATCGCCAAAGCTAATTCTGTGGTGATTAATGCTTCTTGCACATTTCCACTCTAGCTCGTGTATGCAAATTTACTTGCACACAATAAAATAAATACAAACAAAATGATACCGTATCCCTATGAAATAGAGTATTCTAAATTTAATTCGAATTCGAATGAAGTGAAATAAATTGGTAATTTATAATACGTACGACTTAAAAGTAACTCAGTTGCGACTGCTGGTTCGCGTTTCTCACGCAACTACTAACAATTAAATAATCTTGCATGTTATATGATTAAAACACTGATTGGTTACGATTATACCTACTTAAAGATGGATCCTCTTTTCGTTTTTGGTGTAAAATTTTCGAACTAAGTGATTGGAGTAATGAGCCAGTGACGTGAGATCTTTAGTAAGTTGAAAGCCTTATTATAAACTTCTGGATTTAAGATTACATTATGTTTAAGTGCCGACTGTGCTTTTTTAATTTATAATGTATTTGATTATTAAAAAAATTTTAACAATACTTTCAAGACGAAAATATTTATTTAATTTAATTTTTATAATCGAATAACTTATTACCCAATTGCAGAGGTTAGCATGTAAATTTTAACTAAGACTAGGTCACATTTTCGCATGTTCTTTATTATAAAAATAAGAAATATAGATTATTATACTATATGAAATCTATTAAAGATATATTGAAAAAGTTTTTAGTCGCGGGTAGTATATACATTATACATATAGTATAACGTATAAAAACATAAGAAAAACTGTTAATTAATTACGTTCGCCGATTAGCCTGTGTTTAAAATAATACCTGTATTTTGTTATTTTAGTTTTAATCGAGTTTCTCTTAATCAACATAAACAAGTTGATTGACCTACATTCCGAACAATCCTCTAATTAAATAACAATTACAAACAAAGTCCATACCAATACATTTTCCATTATTCACGTTTACATAAATGAAAATATTATAACACATCTAACTTTCATTTCGCTAACAAGATTCTTTTAATAGCGTAATAGATATAAAAGAACAATAACTTAAAATAATTACAGTGTAGCCTTAATATTAATGGCTTTTGAGTATTAATTATAGCATCTGTACCGCGAGTTGTATACGTAACCGATTATGCTTACAGATGTCGATTGTCGATTCGATTATTATGTAATCAATCACTCAATCTCGATTCCTATCAACACATTACTAATCGATTAGAAAACACACATTTCGTAAAAGTTCTACCTATCTACAGAAAGTCGTATAAATTGCTTAAAATCAAAAGCTAAATTATAGTCCTAATGTCCGATTCGCATGACCAACGGTTACGTCCGCCTAATTTGTTTTATTTTTTCTATTTGCTGCTTTATAGGGCGGTTTGAGTTTTACAGTACTATGTCAGCACGCGTCGGGATGGTTACGCTAATCGCTGAGGTAATTATTGAGAGCAAATGACTTCTTTCGTTTTGTGAACGTTTTGGTTCATTTCACACGGTTAGTTATGATTGAAGGTACTGATGTACGAATGCAGTATAAAAAGTTTTGTTTTTTAAAACTTATAATAATTAAAACTTGTATTTGTAAACGAAAATATGGCTAATAAAAAAGATTTTTTTTCTCTTTCTTTTAAACTTATTAAATACTAGCTTCTGCGCGCGACTTCGTCGGCGTGGACTCCGCTCCTATTGGTCTTAGCGTGATGACACATAGCCTATAGCCTACCTCGATAAATGGGCTATCTAACACTGTAAGAATTTTTCAAATCGGCCCAGTAGTTCCAGAGATTACCGCGTTCAAACAAACAAACAAACAAACAACCAAACAAACAAACTCTTCAGCTTTATATATTAGTATAGATTAATGTGCTAAATTAGATACTTGTCAGATTAAGATGATAAATGTTAGTAAAAAAATTTATCATAAGAACTGAAACGCATTAATGAAAACCAAGAAATTTATTTTATTTATATTACATCTGATTTTATCGCTCGTTATAGTAAATAATGAATATAATATATTGACTTATTCCGACAGCACAATAATATTATATATTATTGTCACCTTTCACTGCAGTCAATAGTTGTTGCGAATTATATTTATACTAGCTTCTGCGCGCGACTTCGTCGGCGTGGACTCCGCTCCTATTGGTCTTAGCGGGACGATACATAGCCTATAGCCTTCCTCGATAAATGGGCTATCTAACAGTGAAAGAATTTTTCAAATCGCCCCAGTAGTTCCAGAGATTACCGCGTTCAAACAAACAAACAAACAAACAAACAAACAAACAAACAAACTCTTCAGCTTTATATATTAGTATAGATTTTGTCTCATATAAATTTTTGGACTTCATTTTTTTTTTAATTTTAGTTTGAAATAACTTAAACACATTTTGCTCTGTTCTCTGCTTGCTGTAATCTTATGCCGGAGGTGTTGTGTTCCTGTTGGTGAGTAAGGTGACCAGAGTTCCTGAGGGGGAATCGGCAACGCGTTTGCGGTTCTTTGGTGTTGCAGTCGTCTATAAGCTACGGTTATTGCTTACCATCAGGTGAGCCGTTCGCTTGTTTGATGAAGTAGGTGCCTATATTTAAAAAAAAACCATCGCGTTCTGTGGCTGAACCTACAGGAAACTGGATTATAGAGATGTACTAGGTTTTAACATACTAAGGGTCGTTAAATAATAAAAGTAGCTATTACTACTTTTATATACCTATATTAACTAGCTGACCCCGCAAACGTTGTTTTGCCATATATGTTATTAACCCCCGCAAACCCCTCTTGTGGGTGGAATTTCGTAAAATCCGTTCTTAACTGACCTCTACTCGGCGAAAGGAATGTTCCTACCAAATTTCAAGTCTCTACGCCTTATCGTTCCAGAGATATCGTGATGAGTCAATGGGTGGAAATCTCTTTTATATCCACATATAGATTAAAAATAATATGTACATTTATGCGAAGGTATCTATATATATAGAAGATAAAGGTCACTGACTCATCACGACAACTCAAAAGCCGCTGGATGGACAAAGGTGAAAGGCAGGGAGGTAGATTATAGTTAGTAAACGTCCGCTAAGAACGGATTTTAGGAAACTCTACCTCTAAGGGGGTACAACGGGGTTTGGAAGTTTGTATGAAAGTCCTATGTTTTTGAAGTAAGAGACTTGAAATTTAAAATGTATGCTCTATAGATGGTGTGGAGGTGTACTAATAATGTATCTTCAGAAACCAATCCCTTTTGGGGTTAAAGAAGGGGGTGGTATTTTGAATGAAAGTCCAATGAAAAATAATATCCGTCGACTTATTGATTCTAAAAATGTCATCTAGATATTGATTTCTTTTATATTTCTTTTATTTTCTCTTTCATTAGGTTAGCTTTTTCGAATATAATTAAAAAATATGTTGCAAATAACTAACTCCACACGTACGAAGTCGCGGGCGGCCGCTAGTAATTGAATAACTAAAAGTTGCTTGATTGAGAAAATAGTAATAATACCTTCTTGGTTCGTGATTGACGTCTCGTTGAAACCAACTAATGTAATTATATCTCATAGACGATAATTTTAATAGACGACAGCACCATTGCTTTGCCGGGTCACTGCTAGTTGATGCCGTGATATCGATTGCTGGATCTAGTATAACAAGTAATTCTGGTAATTTATTTCGACACGATTCAGCCTGTAATATCCCACTGTTGGGCATAGGCCTCTTCCCCATGTAGGAGAAGGATCGGAGCTTAATCCACCACGCTGCTCCAATGCGGGTTGGCGGATATATTCCCTACTATGAGTAACGATCGCTATCGGGTGTACATGATAACAACCGGGACCGACGGCTTAACGTGCTCTCCGAGGCACGGTGGGGGGACCCACGAGGACTGCACAAACACCCAGACCACGGCAAACATCTGTATGGTAATTTATTTAATAATACGTAATTTATTTCTCTCACTTTAAAACATTACTCATAAAATGAGCAAAACTTTAAATTAAAATGTACAAAAAAATTGAGCAAATAATAATAATATTTAAGACTTACGTTTTATCTTTTTGTAGGTTAATACTATATACATGTGTTGTATTGTGGTTGTTTGTTTACTTGAAACGCACGTATTACTTACGTTGAATAAATTAAATTAAAACTGTGTTCTTATAAAAATGAAAATCCTAATAGTTTTTTCAATACCTTCTCAAATCTGTTTTTGTTTTTTTTTTGTATTGTAATTGATATTAAATTACACTTACTATTAGGAAGACGATTTTGAGAATCGAATTACACATTGTTATCAGTATAATGGAAAAAATATATAAAAATACATATAGTGATTGATTTACCAATAAGATATTTGACCTTATTAAAACAAAAAACTACAAATACTATTTAAATTAAAAAATACAATAAAATTAAAAAATCTATAACATTCTTACTGCACAAAATAAATGCAAGAAAAATGCATGAAACAAACTTTTATTACCTACTCTGTCGTGCCAGGAGGGTAGAAAGGATGAAATTCGGCATAGAGATAAGTTATTAGTCTGGAGTAGTGGAAAGATAGTTTTTACCTACATTAGAAAAATATACGATTCGCAGGATAACATTAAAATTACAACACGATCAAAGTCATTCATTCAGTCATTCGACAGTTAATTACTTATGTTACTTACTTATGTTTTCCAGCGTGGGATTTCGATTAATTTCTTAATTAAAGAAACATAAGTAATTTAAAAATTACACTTATATTACTACATATATGTTTTTAAACCGTTAGCTTACCGAAGCGCAAAGCTTTCTACCATTGCTGTGTATCCTTTTGTAGAATTCATTCATATTTACTATTCTAAAATAGAAATAAGAATATACTAGAAAAAAAACCCAAATAATAATTCTAATAAATTTTTACCACTGTAACTGTACTATTACTTATATTTAATTTTGCTTACTATGCACTACTGACCTGCCAATCAATATTAAAATATCAGATGCATTCATAGATATTAGTGAAAATAACTTTAAGGTAAATTAAAAGAGTTACGCCAATTTTAACATGAATTGGTAATAATATTAACATTTTTATTATTATTTGTATATTGTTTAAAATTGTGTGCTATATGTGTGTAATAGGGTTGAATTTTATTTGTATTTGCAAACAATTTGGTGAACAATGTACGAAAATCGACTACCTGGCATTACCTTCCTAGAACGCAGTAATAGCGAACGTTGTAATCCTCTTCTACGGAATGGCGATCGCAAAAGATAAATTGATAATTTTTAACTAGCCATAGGGTTGATAAACGACTAATTTATTATTATTATTTATTAATATAAATACTGTTGTGTCAATTTAAAAATTAAAATCAAATAAAATTTTCATAGATCACGCAAATTCTATCGTATAGTTTTTTGAAAAACTGTTCTTTTATTATTTTCTAACTTATTTTTGGTACTATTGGTTATCGCATAAACAAATTATACAAAACATTTAGGACTTAAAAAATTTCTATATTCTTTTAATCATTGATTAATTTAAATAAAATAATATATAAATTTCTCTGAATAGCACCCCTTGTTTGAGTGGATATTTTGTGCGATCACTAATCACCGGAGTCGGGCGTCACAAAGTCTGTCGAAAGCCGAAGCTCGCCGGAAGGATTACTAATTTTTTGCAGATTACCGACCGTAGTTACCTGAGCCCTGAGCTACATGAGATGTATTCTGTTTACTTGTCTCATGTTTTGTGTAACTTGTGTAAATCGTATGTATAGAACTTCACTGTTTTAAGATTAAATCGATAAATGTAACAAAGAATTGTGTTTCTAGACTGTATTTATTGTTCAAAATACAAAAAGGGTCTTTTTTATTATACACTAGCTGACCCGGCGAACTTCGTACCGCCTAATACTTATCCCTCCCGGAACCCCTCCACTAACACTTAAACTTTATGGTATGGTATTAAAGTTCAAATTGACTTAAGTATTATTACAAATCTTTTGTATGGGAATATAGAAAAGTGTTGTTTTTAGACTTTTTCCGGCAATTTTTTAAATTTTTCTCTCCGTAAGAACCATTCTCGTACTACAAGGAGCATTGCAAAAAAGAATTAGCAAAATCGGTTCAGCCGCTCTCGAGATTTGCGCTTAGCAACACATTCAGCGATTCATTTATATATATATATAGAGAGAAGAGATAACATTTTATTACATCGACAAGTAACACAACGTAGGTAGACGAAAAAATAGTCGAGTAAATACGCGTTATTAGATATAACTCTAAAATTTCTTGTCAGATCTCAATGTTTAAATGGGACCACATGACACACAACACCTTTCAATTAAAAATAAATTAAAAGTAAAAAACCTTTTTAAAAAACAAGCTTTTATTTGAATGCACTAAAACGAAAAAAATAAATTTTTACTTTAAAACTTTTACTATCTACTTATAAAGTCATTACACATAATCTATATGATAGAAAAGCTTGTCGCGAGATAGTACTCGTATTTCTTTAGTTTGAAAATTTTAATAGTTAAAATCAATCACATCAATTTATTTAATTTACTTGTTTACAAGCAAATCAAGATTTGACAAGCTTTTATATCATATAGATTATGTGTAATGACTTTATAAGTAGATAGTAAAAGTTTTAAAGTAAAAATTTATTTTTTTCGTTTTAGTGCATTCAAATAAAAGCTTGTTTTTTAAAAAGGTTTTTTACTTTTAATTTACTTTTGACTTTTTAGTCGGTTATTACGTCACTTTATTCGAATTTTTCTTAGCAAGCCCTTTCATTTGATACCCATATTGTAGAAGTGCACTAAAAATAACTAGTCAACACTCTTGGATATGCCGCCATATTGGATTTAGAATGACGTCACAAAGGTAACCATGCATTGGCATCCAAATTGATCCTATATACAAAATTTCAGCTCAATTGGTTGAAGATATCTGCTTCAAAATTGAGTTGCAAGATTTCACCTGAACAAACATACATACATACAAACCATGCATTGTCATCCAAATTGAACATGTATACAAAGTTTCAGCTCAATTGCTTGAAGATATTTGCTTCAAAATTGAGTTGCAAGA
Source organism: Melitaea athalia (assembly GCA_905220545.2). Taxonomy (NCBI): domain Eukaryota; kingdom Metazoa; phylum Arthropoda; class Insecta; order Lepidoptera; family Nymphalidae; genus Melitaea; species Melitaea athalia. The sequence continues at coordinate 6,741,739 of HG992179.1, forward strand.
TTTGACCCGAACAAACATACATACATACATAAATACATACAAATCAAGCATTGTCGTCTAAATTGAACCTGTATACAAAATTTCAGCTCAATCGGTTGAAGATATCTGCTTCAAAATTGAGTTGCAAGATTTCACCCGAACAAACATTCATTAAATTTACATACATACATACATACATTGCAAGTTAAATAAAAGCTTGTAAAAATCATCGAAATCGGTCGACTCAGTCAAAAGTTCTGATCTAACATACATTTAAAATATATGCCCAGCTATGGGATGCCACAGGCTGAATCATCATATATATATAGTAAGTAATTTTAAAACTATTTTATATAAAATAACTTTTTATTAATGTTATATTCCCATTCTTCCCCATTAACGTTTCTTTAAATTTGATTCTATATAAGATATAATCGAAGAAGTTGTCGTATACAAAATCTAATACTTCAAAAATATTTTACGATTCAAATTACATGTACAACAATGAAAGCCTACTACACGTACATATTAACTTACAAACATTATTAGAAAAAAAAAACTTTCTGTCTGTGGCATGAAAACATCCCACTGCTGGGCATAGGCCTCTTCTCCGTGTAAGAGAAGGATTTGAGCTTAATCCACTACGCTGTTCTACTGTGATTTGGCGGATATGTTCCCTACTATGAACTATACTATACTATCGGCAAAACACATGAGTTCGCGCCATAATGTCTGACGCGAACTTGAGGAGGCCTATGTCCAGCAGTGGACTGCGGTAGGCTGAAGTGATTGTTGATCATAAAATAATAAAACTAGTTATTAATAAAACTAGTTTTTATAACATATGGATGTATCTTTGTTACATGTTTGTGTGGTAATAAATAATTTAAAAAAAACGCTACAAGTAAACCTTACCTACGCAAAAACACCAAAACTCATTATGTATTTATAATTCATGCCGGAATACATGACTTTATGTTATTCTAGAATGCATTTCAATTTTGGCGCCTCTTTCTTACCAGGATTTTGTGACGCAGATGTACACGTGGTGTACAACCGCTTCTTCTTCTATCATAATACCGTTTACCTTTTATAACCTTAACTTTTAGCATTATCTGTCAAAGATACCTACGAGATTGTTTACATCCTGAATGCCATAAAAATAGTTGGAATGTCCGAAGGTATGACAAGATAGCAACCAATTACTGCACTCGTGGTGTTTATCCGAGCTCACTCATCTTAGCGTTCAATTCACACCATCATCTCACAAGTGTCGGGGAAGACTGAGTTGTTGTTTTTTTGTAAATTACGACTTAATCCATGAGCGAACAATATTATCTCCTACCACAACAAATAAAAAATATTTTAGTGTAAAAAGCTAATATTCTGTTATGCTAGACACTCCAAAATAAATACAATAGTTTGACATAGCGATGGTCTGCCAATACTTAACTCCATGTTTAAAAAACATTACCAGCTGAAGCAAAGAAAATATTTTAACTGTGTTCAAGCAATTGACAGATGACTGACATATTTTCAAACTTTTTAATTCTTATATGAAATGAAAAATCTCTCTAGCTATAAATGTTATCTACAAAAATCGCTAAATCTTATTACTTGTTCAGGAGTTGCATGCAGCTTGTCGTTTTGTTGGCTATCGGACGATGTCGAACGTCGGCTCGCATCAAAGACGTCGCCCCACGAACCAATGCGCCCGCGCCGGTGACTCGGCGTTTTACCTTCGAGTGCGATGTAAAAATTTTCCTCGTACCTTTGGGATCGTTGCCTCAATGTTTTTATTATAACCAAGAGCAATAAAATAGAAATCATAACAGAAAATAATGTCTATATATAAGTATCCGAAAAAGCAATTTTAAACAACCTTTCCGGAGCGGAGATCGGAATCGAAATGAATAAATCAACTTGTATGGACCGCTCGAAAAGGATTATTTTTCTATCTCAAAAATTGTTTTTATAAAAACGAATTAGAAAAATAAAAATTTCAGCATGTTTTTTAAGAGCACTTTAACGATCATATAAATTGAATCCTTGTCGTAAACATATCTCAAAACTTAATACATATCTTAAATGTTAATTGTTCGCTTCAGCCTATCGCAGTCCACTGCCGATCTTAACCTCTCAAACTTTCAAAGATCCTAGTTCTCTCAATTCACATCCAGCCTTCACTGACTCTTACATAGATCGTCGGTCTAGCGGACCGAAGGGCATCCCACACTGCGTTTGCCAAAACGTGGTCTCCACTCTAGGATATGTCTGTTCTTGAGGTCATCGTCCTGTGATACATGCGACCAGCCTACTGCCACTTTATCTTGCTGATTCTATTTTAATATTTATTATTGGTAAAATCTAAAAATTACAATTCTCGAATTAAAATACTTATTAAAAATCTAAATAAATAGATCTAAATGTAAATAATCGTATCTAGGATAAATAGGTAAACATTTCAATTGATTTCAATTAAAAATTTAATTGTATAAAACTGTGTAGTTTTGGTCAGGTCACTTAGATTGTTATATTCACATTTCTATTGAAGAATATATACAATCATCATCATCATCATCATCATCATTTCAGCCTATCGCAGTCCACTGCTGGACATAGGCCTCCACAAGTATATATATACAATCCATCCCATTAAGTCTTATATTTGATAAAAACGTTTTAATAAAAATTCTCGATTAATAAGATGGAGTCCTGATCCACTTAGCTTCTCAATTACATCGGATATCCTCACATAATAATTGAAGACTTCCTCCCGTTACGCCCAAACTAGGTAGGTATGTTTGTCTGTACAAAAAACTCCTTATTCTTCGAAGATTATCTTTCAACGGATTGACTGGAGCGTCGGTTTCCGCTCTCAGCTATTACTGATTTCTACGACAAAATGTAATGATCTTTATATCGCAAAATTATTGAGTAGCTTAGTACATACAATACAGTCATTTGTGTTTTTAATTTTTACATTGTTGCAATTTGTTGTAAAAATGACTTTAAAAAAATGTTTGATCGCAGTCTTAGATAGAAGAGTAATTATTTTTATTTATATGATATAATATTTATTTGTTTAATATTAACTCGTAATCAATTTACTCAATTTAAAAAAAACTAGAACGCAATATATTGAGTCCTATATAAATAATCCAATACTTACCTACCTACTAGCTGTGCCACAATGTTTCGCTCTCGATAAAATTGTCTCTTGTTTAAGAGTACGATTTAGCCTGTAATATCCCACTGTTGGGCATAGGCCTCTTTCCCATGTAGGACAAGGATCGGAGCTTAATCCACCACGCTGCTCCAATGCGGGTTGGCGGATATATTCCCTACTATGAGTAACGATCGCTATCAGGTGTACATGATAACAACCGGGACCGACGGCTTAACGTGCTCTCCGATTCACGGTGGGGAGACACACAAGGACTGCACAAACACCCATACCACTGCAAACATCTGTATGACCAATACAAATGTTGTCGTGTGCGGGGATCGAACCCGCAACCGCCCGCGCAACAGCTAATCGCAATCCATTGCTGTGACCGCTGCGCCAACGCGACGTTTAAGAATTAAGAGTAATAAGACCTTAATAATTAAGGTCAAGTAATTATTGTCAAGATAAAATCTACACCAGATTTTTAGTTGATTATAATATAATCACATCTGAGAAAACCGCTTCCAATTTAGTAGTTCCAGTAACAAAGAGATTGACAAAATTTCAAAAAAATAATTTTTCGGCTTATATTGCTTCCATAAAGACCCATGTAATCATTTTACTGAATAGCTCTGACATACAACAGTCAGTTACAATTTTATCACATGTAAAAATAATGTCATTAAGATATCTGAATTAAATATCGGATAAATTATTTACTTTACGTAACTTTATTTATTTAAGATTATGTTAGGGTGTAAACTAAACTTAATATGTATATAAAAATACGTTATTGTATACATGTTAAATTAAGTCAGAATATATCCGCCATTTTGCTCCCGCGCAGATGCACGTGCAAACGGTGTAGACTTTCTAGTAACCTAACCCCGCCTTTCGGTCTCACGGCGCAAAAAACTGAAACCGTACACCGGCAGGGGGAGTGTGATCCTGTTCTAGATGGAGGGGATAGAGCACATGAGTATATGATTTATGTGTAGAAGTTTGATATATTGGATTTTGAAAAATTTTGGGAACAGCGTAATCGCTTGGATTTCAGGAAAAACTTTTTTGTTATGACAGTTATACATTTATATTTCTTTATTCTTAGATATGATTAAATCAATTATTTTCCTTATATCGCAACGCGTTGGCGCAACGGTCGCAGCACTGGTTTGTGGCTGTTGCGCTGGCGGTTGCGGGTTCGATGACATGACAATGACCCGCACATGACACACATTTGTATTAGCCATACAGATGTTTGCCGTGGTCTGGGTGTTTGTGCAGACCTTGTGGGTCTCCCCACCGAGCCTTGGAGAGCACGTTAAGCCGTCGATCCCGGTTGTTATTATCGTTACTCATTCTAGGGAATATATCCGCCAACCCGCATTGGAGCAGCGTGGTGTATTAAGCTCTGATCCTTCTCCTACTATCCTCCTATGGGGAAATCTTTCCCCATAGGAGGATAGTAGGAGACTGCCACCACTGCTGGGCATGCCTATGCCCAGCAGTGGGATATTACAGGCTGAAGCGTATATCAATATCAAAATTTCATACGTATTATTAGTATCTAAAACGGATTCTGTTTCGGTTTAGTCCTGTGAATACCGGTTGTTGTCAAACAAACTTTTTTTCATTGAATATAGCACAGTAGGACCTGTATCTCAATCAAAGGAAACAAGCATAATAAGCTATTATAGAAAACGATTCACCAAATTTTGTGTCACCAACCACAATAAAGTCAAGTGCTCCGTTACAATACCAATGTTTACTACACATAATTACGTTAATCGCCTCCACAAAAGACACCAGACAAAATGTTGGCTACTATTGATATTATAACAATATCATGCTTTTTAAAACCTATCCACTGTTCGTTGAGCTCCGCGCGCGTAAGCTACCCGACAAAAGTACCAAATCGAAGGGTAAATAAACTAAACGTTAAAGGTCTTGGTAAAAAGGTTGAATTATAAAGAGCTATAGTGAATTGTACACTTGTAAACTCGCTTTGTTGAGCGGCGCCTGCTATTATGGCCTGACAATACAACTTTTGTAAGAAATGCTTTTAGCAATCTTCCATTCATGAAACTGTTAGATGCGTTTTGTAGCTAAAGCCATGATAATAATGTAACCTGTTGCGATCCGTGTTTGAATAAAGTTAACGAGAGATTTTATTGATCCATTCAATACACGAACATACAATAAAATTATCGTCTTTGCAGATTTGGGTCACAATGCGCAGCCTGCACAGGAATAGGTAAGTAGATACTATTTGAATTGGTTTTTTAAAAATCGTTTAAACTTATTTATTAAAATAAATGACGCATGTTATATATATTTCTCATGTTCAATGACCGATTTTATTTCTATAACATGACACTACATTCAAGTATTGTCTTCATTATTAAAAATTTCCTAGGTTTTAAGTTGTTGAAACAAAAAAAAATTGTTGCCATGTAACATAGTCAATAGGCAGACAATAGAAAAATTACCTCGAAAGTATTTAGTAAGATAATAACAACCATAATTATTGTTTTACATTTACAGTCTTATATAATAATATGTAATTTGTAATAAAACTCGGTATTTAGATCCAATCTAGAATATCTCATTAGCTACTGTTTACCCCGACATTCCCTCGGAAACAGATATTATACCGGTAAAACCGCGAGACGCGACTAGCAATCTTGTCTAAAAAAATTCTCGTGTCACAATGTTATTTACAATACTCCTCCTACAGCTGGACCGATTTATATGAAATGTTGTGTGCATACCGGGTAGGTCTGAGAATCGGACATAATCTATTTTTTACACCCCTAAGTTATAAGGGGGGGGGGATTAAAGGGGTTACTAAATATATGGGTAAACAACGTTTGCGGGGTCAGCTAGTATATATGTATATATCAACTTCAATTGTATTAAAAATATACTTATTATTCAATTTATACAAATATCAAATCCACGAATTTAATGTCTTACATGTTCCATAAAAAATATATAGCAGACTAAATAATATAACGTTAAAAATAATAAATCAACATTCTAGAAAATATTCGCAATATTTAAACAGGCCTATATACCGAATACCGAACTCAAGCATCGTGTAATTCTATGTACACATGTGCGCAGCGGTGTGCGTGTTCACGCATGCGCGGTAAGGAAGCTGCGCGTGAGATCCGCGACGCAGCTGCGGCGGCCAGGTGTGCCACCCCTCGCCCCGGCCCCGCTGTACAGTCGCACACTCATTTATTACCTCTGAGATTTATAGCTGAGTTAGTTTTATAGCTGAGTTACGAAATAATTTTTATATTATCGATATTTGTTTTTGGAAGAAAAACTTTTTAAAAACTAGATGTGCCCCGCGATTTCTCCCGCGTTAATTTAAGAAAAAAAAGTAGAATATAACCCTTCCTCGGTAAATGGGATATCTAACACAAAAATAATTTTTCAATTCGAATTAGTAGTTTCTGATATTAGCGCGTTTAAACAAACAAACAAACTTTTCAGCTGTAGGTATAATATCAGTACCTATAGAATAAATATGTATATTTTTTATTTTCCATAAGATCTAGAATGAAAGAAGTCAAGAAGAAGTCAAGGGAAGTAGAAAACATAACATGTAGCCTATTTCAATTGTACTACGGTCAATCGAGCTTTAAAAAAATAAAAAACAACATTGTAAAAATTAATATAAATAACGAAAAATTTTGCTAACTAAACTAGCATTTCAACGTTCTAGATAGCATTATACGTAGTTACACATATGTATACACATAAATATTTAAAAATAATTTTGTTAAAAATATGTAGGTACACGAGTAATAAGTTTCCTGGCGACTGTACTTCCCTACCCCCAACTAAATCTGTGAATGCTTGCGCAAACCCGCTTCCATGACACAAACAGTCTGTCAAGTATCATATTTATTTAAGCCAATGTACGTTAGGAATATCTCTGTACTTTATGGCTAAGCCCTCATGGGGCACCGGTCCCGCGAGTAATTATCCTACATGTTTTTATATCTGATTTTTAGTGAATTATTATTTACGGTTTGAGGACTACAGTGTGTAGGAATTATAATGTGTAGGATTCCGATGTCCGATAAAAAGATAATGTACCTACACTTGTTTGACAAACTTTGGTTAGTTTAATAGATTTTTGCTTTATTGGTTTGGCCACTGAAAGAATGGAACCCAAAGTTATTGCTACTTCGCCTAGCAAAACAGCAGTTTAACGAAATAAGAACCAGATGCATCGATTGACTTATGTTGTAATAAATTAATGATAATAATTAAAAATGGTTTAATTCCAGAAAAACGTCCAAGTAAATCTTTTGCTTCAATTAATATCTAATATGGAACTACAAAATTTACCAAATAAGCGTGCAACATTAATAATATCTAAAATTAATAACTCTCTAAATTTCAATGCCCTCGTTCTAATTTAGTTGGATTTTTTTTTATCGCCAACACACTGAATTCTACGAAAAGTTTTTTACAAATGCTTCTGACCTGGTTGTATACGATGCGTCTAAATTGACCTCGTCTGATCGGAAGGTGACAATGCCTGCAATGATCGGTTTCTGCGTGATTTCGTGAGATGCAATTTCAAATCAACAATGAGCTTGCGAACAAATTACTTTTTCTCGTAACGTTTTTTTTTTTTTTAAAGATAACTATTTTTTAAATTTGATGTAAATATACACACTTTTTGGTGGATTTATTTCTTTGATATTTTATTAAATAGTGACGCGGGAAAAAAAGTAATCAGCCAATTTTTCTCCCAACTGCGGTTAAAATGAAAGTTTTATGTTTGACCTATATATTTTTGTACAATTACATATGCATTTGATCTATGTATACACGTACATCTGCATGTATGTACAGTTACAGTTATCAGCTATACAGCCAAACAGTTAAAAGCCATACAACAAACTATTGAGTTGGATATATGTAATTATGTATGCATTTTTGTATATACGTATGTATGTATGTATATAATTATGTTGTACATCATTAGATTCGTTTTGGTGACGAGTGTCACTAGGTACATTAAAATAAAACGAATTATTGGGACGGATTTGGGGAACCATATTAAAGGGCTTAAGAAAAGAGATCGAGTAATGTATCAAAATAAAGGACGTAAAACGATAAGAAAAATGTATACAACTTTTACGCTTAATTAATGTATCGCAATGTAAACTTTTTGGTGCGAAATATTGACTAAATTCATTATAACGTCAATTGCAGTTTTAAATTTAATGATATCATCTCTTGTCTATCTGAAATAACTTCTTTTCGATTATGTTATGCTTCATATTTTGCTTATTTTATTTAGGCATGTATGTATAGTGTGATCAGACTGAAATTTTTGGTTACTTCAATTTGAATTTGTACATTAAATTTCTCTCACTAACTTTTTTCACTACGTTCTTCGTAGTTTTATATTGAAATTGCGAAAGCACGGTGAGGGATTCCTTAATTCGATAAGCGATTAGGAACGTGCGAGTGAGGCCACACATCACCATCTTTCTTTTAGATACCAAAAGCATTTTGCTATTTACGATTACTTTATAAATTCTATTTATTTCGAATACTACGAAAATAATTTCCACTTGTAAACTAAAACAATAACGTTGTCTATTAAATTAAATAACCATTCAAATAGAAGTTAAAGATAAATTGAATTAATATACGTAAATAATTCTATGTATACGAGTATGAAGTCCTTGTTTGTTAGTAAACGTCAACCAGTTGTTAAGTATTGTGTGTATTAAAAAAAACTTGATTTATCATATATATATATATAGCTTACGATAAATCGTAGATTATAAAATTTTCTAAAGAATGTATATCACGATGCATCGCGGGCGCACGGCGATTTGTCGCATTTCACGGCGCGGCCGCGGGTCACGGTGCGGGGTCACGCCATCATGTCACGCAGACTTTCGACCAGCCACGATATACCGATATCTCACAATTTGCCGTTTGTTCCGATCTAGATGAGTTTTGATGCGTTGCCGCGTTGATCGAAATACTTTTACATAATTACATTATCCATTAATTGATGCGAAACAAAATGCTTATTTTGACGATCACATAATACATACCTATCTGTATTGGATGCCATTTGCACATATTATTTTGATACTGTAGCAAATAATTTTAAAATTTATAAATACTCTTGGTGGTTCTTAAGCTTATTCATGTCTGGATCGCTAAACAAATTTTGAGGAATCGGTATAGAGATAAATAGACTGATCTAGAAAAAGGATACGACTTATTTTTTAAGAAAATATTAGTGAAGAGTTTGTATGAACTAATCATAATTTAGGTTAGGCTACTACAATTTAATAAAATTGTGTTGTAGTTGTACTTTAGCATAGGTACAGAACGATAAAAAAATATATATTTTGCAAATATATTTTGATCTATAAGTTATAAACTACTAGTATTAAGTTTATCATAAGCTACATATTTTTCTGATAAATATACATATATATGACACCCACATTTGGGGCGAGAATTGAACCCACAACCGACAAACCAAAAAAGCAGGGCCACTGACCAAGACCAAAGTTATTACAATATTTAAGGGAAAACGTTGCAATATTTTAAACAACTTGCTCTATTTAACACGCATAGCTAATACTCATACTCGCTCGCATCCGACCAACCTAGTGATTCCGTTTTCCACAGCTGAGTGAGAACGCGCCTCACTTCCGCTTCCGGAGCCGCGCCCGCGCAGCATCCGCAACCACCAGACCGACGCGATCAATGCCTGTGAGTATCATTTTAGTACCTGTTCTCATATATATTTATCACTTTGATGTATTGTTTTATTTGCAGATAAATCTTAGTTCGTTTTTATCTTCCCTTCACTTCAGCTTATCACAGTCCACTGCAGGACATAGGGCTCCCCAAGTTCGCGCGCATTTTTATCTAACTTAATTTCTAATTTATTAAACTGTTCCCTTAATTTAAAAACAGACCTTAGACTTTATTTGGAAATAAAATATTTTGGTGTAGATTATAATAAATACCTTCTCCTACATGAAGAAAGAGGCTTATACCTGTGGTATATTAGGTATTGGCTGAATCTAAAAAAAAAACTTATAAAAACTTAGGCTGAGTTGAATAAGACAACAAAATTCAAATATATCTAAAAAAACGTAAAAGATTTAACAACAATCGCAAATTAAAAAACGTAGATTATGAAAATTAAAAAATTATAAGTCCAGTGCAATTTTTCTGTCTGACGTCTCAGATCGTAGGTAGTATGTGTCAAATGAGCTGAGCCGTCGGATGTCTAGCCATTAGCTCGTCTGCCTTGATGCTTCCGACGTGGGAAACAATGTCCTGACGTCATCCGTGTCACGTGGCTGTCATGGGGGTATATCCCGTTGCAAAGACGATCATTTAACCTATAGATAATTAAATAATCAATATATATGTTAGCTTCATTGATAAAACTATTATTATAAAACCTCTGAGGAGTTTATCAGAGTTCATTATACATAGGTATGTATTTAACTTCCTCGCATTTTGATTTCTGCCATTATTTGACAACTGAACATCTGATGCATCGTAGCTTAATGGTTTATAGCGTGTATTACTTCTGGATATATTTAAATAGTAGTAAAATAGTCTAAAAATTTATTCAGTAGTCTCAAAGCTTATCTGTTACAAACAAAGATTTCAACGAATAAATTTTCCTTTTTACTTTAGAAGTGTACATTTATAAATGAGCTTATATTTTAAAAGTGCTGACTATCATGCAAGATATATGACTATATTTACAATTTTAAAGCAATGTGTAGAAAATTTGTAAAAAGAATAACATTTGAGTATGATGTCAGCATCTTCTTCTTCTTCTTTATGATGTCAGCATCATACTCAAATGTTAAAGGTTTCAGGAAAATAAAACTAAATAATAAACATTCCGAACCAATAGCAGCTTTTTATTATTCGTTAAATTGTAAATATATTTCGAATAAATTAAAAATACTACAGCAATGATTTTATCCCTTAAATTAAGTTAATCATTGCAGAAAATATCCTTAAATTTCTAAATTATACTTGATCACTAGTAAATGTCGACAACATTAGCTATTATTAGGAAAAATTACGAATACATTAGCACAGCTATTATACATAATCGTCACGTCAATCTTGCAGTATTTACAAATCATTACATCGACGTAACAATATCTCAATATTAACTGCTAGCTGAAAGATATTCAGCATAAAAGACGCGGAGACGTTGATAAACGATGTAATTGGAATTAGTCGTATCAAACCAAAGCCGAGCCGTTATAGAAAGTGTGATTAGATTCAGTGAGGCCATACGCACATGTAAATTTATTACTATGTATATCTGCGTCTTAGTTCGTGGTTACTCATACCTCTAGAATAACATCCTCTTTTAGAAAGAAATTATGATAAAATTTGGATTAAAATGTTGTGTGACCTGCCTTTAAAATGGGCTCTAAATATGCCAAGATTCGTTCAAATTCACTTAGTAGTTCACAAAGTTAGGCTGATAGACAAAACTTTTTTTTTTTTAATTACAGTTTTAGTTTCAGTATCAAGATTTTTTGAAGTTATACTTCTTTTGACACGTTAGGGAAAAATGATAAGAGTAAATTTTTACGATGCGCACGCACATCGTCACAAAAAACCGACACCTTGAAGTTAGCTTGTCAACTAAAAAGAAGTAAGCAACGTGAAGTTAGATAGCCAATCAACTATAGTAGGTACCTACTAAGTATAACTTCTTACGTGCATAAGTAGGTACCTACACACACGCTTTTTAGTAAACATAAATATAATAGGTAGGGATCCCTAGTACATTTTTTTGACCTGATCAGTATCAAGCTAATTTTTTGGGAGTGGCTACATTTTGATGAGGCGAACAAAAAATTCCTCTTCGAAAACTCTCGATTGTGGTAGCTAACAGAGATAGCAGGAGGTAGAGCAGCAGTGAGCGTAGGACCGGGATAACATACAACGCAATTTGGAGGACATTATTACTTTTAAATTATATAGATAATCACTAACTAAAAGAAAAAAAAATCAGCGGTTAGTAATAATTTGTGATGACCTTACGAGGTCATCAAGTTGATGACCTCGTAAGGTCACCAAAAATTAATTTTTTTTTCTGATTTTTTTTTGCTTTTAGTTAGTTAATATCTATATAATTTGATGGTAATATTGTCCTCCAAATTGCGTGGTACGTTATCCCGGTCCTACGCTCACTGCTGCTCTACCTCCTGCTATCTCTGTTAGCTACCACAATCGAGAGTTTTCGAAGAGGAATTTTTTGTTCGCCTCATCAAAATGTAGCCACTCCCAAAAAATTAGCTTGATACTGATCAGGTCAAAAAAATGTACTAGGGATCCCTACCTATAACTAAAAGACTATAGATATAGAAAATTATCGTAATTCAAAAATGCGAAGTAAGGGGCATTTGATTGTTTATCTCTGTTAAATTACAATTCAATACTTAATTGTAATTTATAAATGACTAGCTTCTGCGCGCGACTTCGTCGGCGTGGACTCCGCTCCTATTGGTCATAGCCTGATGATACATAGCCTATAGCTTTCCTCGATATATGGGCTATCTAACACTGAAAGAATTTTTCAAATCGGCCCAGCAGTTCCAGAGATTACCGCGTTCAAACAAACAAACAAACAAACAAACTCTTCAGCTTTATGTATTTCTTCTCTGAATTCGGACGATCGCAAATCCGTATGAGTGTTGTTCAATTGTCCATACAATCAACTCTATACTGAACTAAACTGCGATTGCATGTTGTCGATTTTTGTCATAGTTTAATCCTTATTAAAGTAAAGTCAGTCGTTAATGATGTGGTTTTCCGGTCCAACGAGTTAACGGCGTCATTGAATAACCGCACATACTTGTTTATCGACACCAAATAAGACCACGGTTAGCTTGTTTTTAGGTGCTTGGTGCTAGGAATTTCTAGGTATATTAAATTTAAATAAGTAGCAAATTGATCTTCTCTAATAATATGTTCTAAAAGACGAACTGTAAGAAATAGTAATCTCATTACGTCACATTTTCAATTTCTTTCATTTATATAAAAAAAAATACAATCCATAGCCACATTATGAATTTTTACATGTTCGTCAATAAAAGTTTAAATGGTCCTTGTAAGCGGTTGTTTCTTATGTTATGACAGATGGACCATCAAACAAAATTAGCGTATATTAGTAATTGTTAAAAAAGCAATCGTTTATCTCTACTCTAGTCCAAAAACATCATTAAAAATCAATTAGTTAAATTCGTATATAATCTTACTTAGAAGATAAGTTAGTGATTCTTGAATACGTTAAAGGTATTATTGATAAAAGGTACTTTAATAGCAAAACAAATAAAGTACACGCTTTATTCTGTAGGTACGTATAATACATACGTATGTGTACTTGAACTTATTACATAGAATAACTATATACACATGGGTATACAACTGTATACATTAAATTAAAAATGTATGAATGAATACAACTCATACATATACAAAAGCTATGTACGTACATGAGCATACCAATATTGCTAGTCAAGTGAATATTAGACAGTAAATTCGAGTGCAAAACAACTTGTTTATAAGTTATTGATGTTCACATAAATGTTGATAGGCACAATCAAGACACAATCAAGTTCGTTTCAAAATGTCATTTGATCTATTTATTACTCTAATACGCAAGAGCATGAAGAGTCAGTGGTCAGTGGTCAGTGAGGATAGATCAGCTGGTAGCTCACATAGCACGCGCAGCCGCATCCTGCGAGATGAGACGCGGCTTCCTGCGCCGCGCGGTTGCACGCGCTACTGAGCGCGACCGGAGAACAAGGGCAGAAATGGACCAAGTTTTTATTATATAATATATTAAAATATATTATTTTTAATCTATAACTAACTGACCCTCTTTACGTCGTCCACGCATAAGTTTTACGTTATCATGTCCCTCTGTGATTTAAGGTTTTAACCATGTTTTAACTAATCGGGAAAAAGAACTCTATCAACGCCATTTCGTCGTACTCAATGTAATTGTATGTGCAATGTATTGTGCTTTTCCTAAAAGAAAACCGCAATTTGCATTCTGACGTTTATTTCCTTTTACTAAGTTCTAAAAATGAATAGAAATTATTCATTATTTTTAATGAATTGCTGAAAAACATTATTTTTTAGTTTTCTAATTACTTAATCAATAATAATTTTTATTTGTTGGCTAATATGTAACAATTATAACTATAAAAAAATATTTATATATATATACATACTACAACACTGGAACTAAAACTAAAAAAAAACCTTAAAAAAATAACATAATAACTAAAATACATATATTATTAAAAGGAGTCCCTTTAGGCAAGGTTCCGAAGATACTGGCAGCGTTCCCTCTTTGAATAGCTAGACTAATTCTTTGTCCTAGGTAGCTGCCAGCTCTTCGGTCTCCTGTGATGTCGACTAACCTTTTTGCTATTTCTTTAAAAAGCCTTATAGCGCTAGGACCCCACGGACCAAGGGTCTCGACACCGAATGGTACAAAATCATATTCGGAGCCTAGACCCCTGTATTTGCAAGCTTTCGCACTTTCAGCCGCTTCACAAGCCGCACCAGCTCTGTTGTTGGTTCCATGTAGTATTCTAATTAATTTTTTTAGAAGATCCTTAAGTAAATCCACTTACTGCCTATCTGCCTACTAACACATAAACAAAATGGAAAATTCAATTTTACGATATATTTAAGGTGTGTTCAAATTATTCTAACATCTACTTGTATAGTTAGTAGCATGTGCAAACAAAAAAACTGTAATCTTAAAAAATGTAAGCATGTTATTTTTTAGAAGGACTAGATTATAATATTAATATTTGCTGACATAAATTATTTAATTTATTATTAACGAATGTATTATGTAATTTTACTAGTAATAAATTATCCAGTTGTCATTCGCCCCGACCTCCTCGGTCAGCACGTCGGTAGGTATAACATTACGCGTACCGTCCGGACATCACGCGCCCACCGTGCAATCTCGTTTGCGTATATTAATTAGATACATCTAGCTACAGCATCACTGGACCCTACATCATAACTCATTTAATGCATAAACTTACAAAACAAAGTACTACTTAAACAAAATACGCCTAAAGAATATTAAATAATATAACAAAAATCATGACAATAAAAAAATTGGATTAAGAATGTATATTTTGTTTTTTTTTTTGCATTTAATAAGTAAGACGTATTATATGTTTTATAAGACTAGTTATCTCGTTGAAGTCTTTCTCGGGTTACTTTCAAAACACATATTTAAAGACAATAAACAGAGTCTTGTTAACTTTTAATGCTAGAAATAGATTAAAGTAATGCAATTAATTATGATACTAATACTTTAAATATATGTACCCTTAATCTAATATTTTTTTAATGGAAAATTTGTATTTAATGACATTTACATATTCATTGTATTATTCTACTATAAGAAAAAAATTAGTCGTGAATTTCAAATAACAAAAGACTTTTTAAAAATAACTCATTAGTTACAAAGTTTATTAATAAGAAACAATAACATTATGACGATTACTCAGTATAATTTTAGTATAACCTATGAAATATAACAAATATTTTTTGCAGCCACATACTTCACTCAATAACTACTATTGAGTTTGGGATCTCTACAAATAGTTTGCCTATTTATACAGATCTCAAAATTAAAATTCTTTTCAACGATAATTTATGCTCAGGGCAAACCAATATGATAAGTTTATCACAAAACATGAAAAACTCTTCATTCAAAGTTCACGCGAACAAAACCTTGGACACAAAAGCTCGTATTCAATACACTAAATGGGTTACACCTTACACTTTACACTTCGTACACAATAACTTCCACACATCAATATCTATTATCGATACACAAAATCATTATTCATTAAATCGATAATTTTATGTAAATTCGTAGCACGCGTCTTAGCACCTTTTTATTACGATCTTCGCCGTCATAATATTATTATACAAAAGTTCGCTGTAGGGACGATACCCAAAATAAAAATTTACACATTAATGCGTCAAATTCGATAGTTATGCAAAATTTTATGTCACATGACGGTATTCAAATATCATCATTTTACGTTCGCGGTCATTGAACTTTGATGTCGGATACAATCATCGCAAAAAATGCTGAGAGCTTGTATTCTTTTTAGGTCTATTTTTTATATTAATTGATTGGTTATTGAATAACGTAACTGCACTTTAAATAACATTATAATTTCTTTAAAGATACAAAAAATGGCATAATACAGCTAGCTCTTGCTCAAGGTGTTACTCGCTTTGAATCATGTATAATACATTTGAAAAAAATGTAAATTATAAAAAAAAATATTTAAGTATTGTTACAGCATGCTCCGAAATGAGATCTGGTTTGTGCAACAAAAAAATATTATGTGCTTTTCAAAAGAAAGGCATATGTTTACTTTTAAATTCTATCCTAACTTAATTTCTTTATTCCATTAGAGTTTAGACCATATAAGCCAAAATATGTAAAACAGCTCTCATAAAAAAATTCATGTCCCACTGTACTTAGGTAGGAATATCTTAAACATTAAAAATATTCGTTTATTTCTAACGAAAAGTGCAAATATGAATTTAAAGCTCTACATTACAGATTAATTTATTTATAATCAATGAATAAAAACCACAACTTCCATCACTAAGTATCCCATATATATTATATAAGTTACAAAAATACTTTCTTATTAAACATGCACAAATTATGAAGAGCCCTATTAGCATCGCCAACCTTATGTATCAAAACATCAATAGTTTAGATCCAGCAATGATGAATAAGTGCCTCATTCGATAAAAACTTGTTACTTTATGTGCATACATTAAAACACGTACATCTCATACGTCATAATAATATAAAAATGTATAATTATAAACATTTTCATTCACAAATTATTCACGGATCTTTATACAAAAGAGTACAGGTGAATCAAAAACAAACGCGGGTCATTGACTGTTCGAGTATCATTTGTGTACGCGACTGTAGTTCTTTCAAATGTGCCATTGTAACTTATTGTGTTATCTATCGGTGTAAATTGTTCAAAATAAACACACAGTTTAAGCATTGTAGTCCTTTGTGTTCTATTATGAACTTTGAGTATAATAAGGATCAGCGTAGACATCAGGCACGACTATATTCTAATAGACTTGCTTAAGAAAAATCATTTTTACAATATAAGTTTGTACAGAAAGTAAATGTTCTAAAACATTCCCTTTTCATGTTTAAAAGATCTGTAGCGAGGTGCTAAATGTATTGTATAGATTGTCATTGTTTTTCAAATTGTCGCTGCTCGACTTGTCTGCGTTGGTCTTAAGATGGCAATGAAAGGTTTTTATGTAGTCATTGTTGGTTAATTAAGACGTCGTTTTGTAGTGTTTTATTAGTTCTGTAGGTCACCGGGTGAGTGGGTGTGTCTGTTTGTGTCTCATGCTGCTAAATCGGTTCTTTTGTTGGTGAATATAATTGTACCGGTTATACGTTTTATGTAACTGTTTGTATTGAAAGTGATCGGAATCATCTGTTTTATGGCTATACGGTTTTTGTTTATTAATATTATTATGTTTCTTTTGTTGAAAAAAAGAGTTGAGGAGTGATATCATTTTATATACAAATATGTAAAATAAATTATGTTTGATACTTTTAATAACAAACTACCGCCAAGAAAAAAATATATTTATTTATCCTAAAACTTTTTTAATAATGTCTTACACATTTCGATTTTTTTATTATTTTGCTGTTTCAAAATTGTATCAACTTAACTTCATAACTAACCGTTTTGTGATCTTCAATTACGTATAATTTAATCGTAGCGATATCGCACGAACACGTGTTCCGATTCACATAAAATCTGCGCAAGAAATAAATACCGTCGCACACGAAATTATTTCTACCCTGAATGAATTTTATACGCATTTTAAAATATCTTTTCACGTGGGATTTATGATAGCGAAACCCGTTCGAAGGGTGGTCCGACTTAGGGTGTCGGCGAGGGGTACCTTGGACCCATTTTCTTATATATTTTTTTCTCCTTGACAAACCCCAGCTGCTATAATACGACATGTTATAAATAAAATCGCGATTTTGACCCGTCACGCGTATAAGGGATGCTCGTTATATTCCATGTCAGATTGATTTATCATTTTCATTATTTATTTTGTTCCCTAATCTGTAGTAATAAGGTTTGGTTTGGTTTAAATATTACTTCATAACGGTAAATACAAAGTTTGTTTTGCTTTACAGATTTGACACAGGACGTCCTTTCTATTTTGCAAAAATTACTGCTGAGCCGAACTGGAACTGTTTGAATACATAATATGTTATAATGATGTTTAAATACTAAAATATTTTTGATCGAGTTTTTTAAGGACCAAATCGATCAATAATTTCACCGAGCCCCTCTTTGTGATATTATTAATAAATATTTAGCGCATATTTAATTGCATCCCCAATGCTTAAGACTCTTCCGTGGCATCGTGGGAATTACCCTGTACCCCACTCTTATGCAACCCCTAGCCAATCCACTTACCAGCCAACCGAACTGTCGTTTAACGCTTTTCATATAAAAACAATAGATATGAGCTATTTTCATTACAATAATTACTGCAAAGCTATAAGAAATTAGCTATATAATATATTAATTTTCCATATTATTATTAACTGACTCCAAGGAGGAGGTTATCAATTCGACTATATATTTTTTAATTTGTCTTACCTCATATCTTTTCCTTGTTGTACAAATTTTGTTGATTCTTTTTTTATCTAAAGGTGGTTCTTGTCATGTCGTTTCATTTAAATTTGATCGAGATCTGTTTAGTACTTTTTGAGTTATTTTTAATAATTCGTATTAACTCATTTATCCTCCTGCCAGTTGGACCGACGATCTATATGTCGAGCAGTGGACTGCAATAGGCTGAACTGACTGACTGACTGTATTAACTTGACTATTTCTTCATCTATCTACGTTGTATTACTTGGTAGATGTAATAAAAGTCGGTTTATTTTTTCGTTTGCGAGCAAACACAATTATTAGGTTAATATTTCATCGATGAAATTAGTTATTTAAATTGAAACTTTGTTATAAGTAGGTAATAGTGGGATACTGTATTCCTTTCATTTTATTAACATTGTCTATACAATTAAAACAAAGAATAAAATTATAAAAATAATTTACCAAAACTTGATTTACTAATATAGGTAGGTACTCATATTGTTTTTTTTTTCTTTTTGGTATAGTTACTACACAAAGGCTATCGTAACATTATTATAACGAAAGTAATCATTTCGGATAGCACAGCCGATCGGGTGTAAAATTACATCTACGAAAATAAATTAAACACCAATCACGTAATACCATCTTAGGTTACGTTGAATTGTCGTTATGGAGGATAAAGCTTGCTACACGGGCAGCGTTTTGAGATTTTTAACGATTTCTTGTTTTTTTGTTTTTTTTTTTACATATTAATTTTTTATTTTTTTTTGGTTTAACATAACTGTGTTCGTTAATATTCTTTTTTATTTACTTTTAATAATGTTTTGTTGTTATTGGTCTAGTTTAATTTACACATTTTGCGAGGTTTTTCTGTGAGAACCAATATAATTTTGTAGACACAGCTCCATTAATAAACGTAAAACAGACAGTTGCATGTAAAATTGATCGATCTCGTGATATATTTTACAGTAGTAATGTGATGGCTTGCACGCCATCTCAGGAGCTTATTTTTAAACATAAAATTAGTGACTATAAACGTGACAGAAACGAATAATAAAAAACTTAAGTCACCCAAATAAAATATTGCTGTAAGAAACGCTAATCAGATTAAATGAATGCCGAAAGTAGTCAGGTACTTTATTTCAAACATGTAATAAATTTGTAGAAATACAAAACTCTGTATTCTTTTTATATTAATAAATTGTAAGGAAGTACAGAACTATCCTATACTATCTTTAATATTTCACTTAAGAATTTTAAATGTAGGTACCTCAGTAAACAGTAAAAAAGTAGTTTCAGGAGTAGTTTTACCGATATAACCAGGCAATATACATTTATTTTTACAGCACCTAAACAACTTTATAATAAACAAGCTGTCAAAAAAAAAATAATGTTTTTCATTATTAAAGCTTTAGATGTTTACAAGGAAAGTGCATAAAAACTAAGCTTTATAAAAATACTTAGAGTAGATTAAGAATACCTGTCGAGTTGCAGTGAGCCTTAAAGTCACTCATAACAAATAGACCGAAAAATAAACTTTTTAAAGCACAAATACGCGAACGTAAAGTTCATTGGAAAGATAAAGTAACGAGAAACAGTTCTCACTTGTTTGATATCAACTCGATTAGTTTAATATTTGCAATAAAATCGCCAAAACTATTGCTAATATATTGTTATACTTTACTTAGAAATATTTAAGTGCGTTATGTTGTTTTAAATGTTTTTAATAACATATTAGATAAATTTAAAGAATTTTCTTTTATTTTGTTAGCTGGTTGAATATTTTTTTAAGCACAAATTAGCATAATACACTGAAAAAAATTAATTAGCATATATTATATCAATATAAATTGTACATACTTACCTACATAATATATTATACTTAGATCGTACTATATTTTAATTTGAAACTGGTAGATATATTTTAATTTCAAACATACATACGGGTCGTTGATGTTTAATAAAATCAGATTTACAAAATTTTATGTCCCAACGTACGCAAATGACCACAACAACTCATAACTTAAAGAACCAAGTTTTTTATAACCAAACAAAAGACGACTAACCTGCAACATTAATTGTAACTCCTTTGACGTAAACCGGCCAACGGTTCCAAAAATCATCCCTAACATTCGTTGACTAGAATTATTGTAATTTAATAACCCGGTCTAAGACTCGTTACTAACCGGACTGGTGGTTCTTGCATTAAGCTCTATTCACTTGCGAAATCACACAATTGATCACTTGTCTGTCGGTCATTGTCAACGTTCTATGGCATATGTAAATTTCGTCGTCGCAAAACTGTTTTCACTCATAAATTGGTTGAGTAGGTATTATGTAGATTGATATCAAATCACGTGTTTATAAGGAGAAAGATTTAAAGATAGTCGTAATGGTTCAGTCTTGTTTAACTTGCTAATCATTTGTTCAGGTTGTAGATTTTACGATAAAACTCGCCCTTATTTTTTTTTTTCATTCGTTTGAGGTATTTAATAGGAGGGGAAAGTAAGGTTTTGTTTTGTAATTATATTCATAAAAATGTATGAAATTATATTACTGATGTATGAATTGAGTTTTAAATGAGTTGATTATGGAAATATGTTTTATAGCTGTATAATTGACGCCTTAATCTTGACTTTTTTAATCATCTTTCACTTTAATGTTCATATTGTTGTAAATTTTATTTGATCGGTCAGCTTACTAACAAAACAGTGTGAGTTAACTCACACAAATAGAAATAACTTATGAATAAATATTAAATCTCGTCAATAAAAAAAGTCAAGGTCATAATCGAATACAAATAATAGCACCATGTGATAGCACGTAAAAGAGGTGACCTTGCCGGATTATGATAAAAAAGGTTCATTTACACTGCAACTGTTATTTTGAATGAAGAGTCATTGTGCGACACACACCCACACGCGACCTAACAGGTGTTGCATTGTTATATGCAAATTACACTTTCCCTCTCAATCTATACAATTTTTGGCTGCAATGATGCTACAAATGATTGAATTAAAAACTGAATCACTGCAATATAAAAAATATTAAAAAGCTACATAATGCTGTAGACGTCACACATAACTTTTTCTGATTTTTTTAAAGAAAATATAGAACTTTTCTAGGTATTTGTTTGTTAACATTTAGTTTGTGTCTAGAAACGAAACTCTACAGGCGAATAGTGTCAACATGATATACATAGTATTATTTATTTTATTGGTCGTATAAATAATAATTATTAGATATTCATCGGTTAAAAGTTACATCGTATTATAACTTTATTAAAATTTGTAAAGCCTATGACAAAACACTGTGGTGGTGTGTGGTCGTAGAGAACACTTGAATCTAATAAAAATTCACTCTTTCTATGTAAACATTTCACATACAAAACTAGTTACGTTTTTCCCAATTCCGCAATATTTCTGATCGACCTAGCCTACGACACACCACTATAGGTGACAAAACAAAAACCATCCGCATTGTTTTTCAATACTCACTTATAGGGCATCAGTATATCTGTATATATATAGGTATATAATTATATATTAATCTACATATTTGTTAGCATGATTATTATATATAGCTACCGCATTAAATCATTCTAAATTTCTAATACTCTATATTATTGACCTGAGTCTAAGACATACAAACAGTTAAAGAGTCCATATTGTATACGGAAATCAAAAAACCTTGACTTACTCTTCCCCTACTAGGTATCAGACATCGTCGCAATAGTATAAAACTATAGCCGCAAAGTACAAGTCGGACACGAGGAACGGTGAGTTAGAAGGCTTTGTAAAGAACTGTAATGTGAAGTACGTGCAAAGTATCAATTTAAGGAACTTACGAGTTATATTCGCAATTTTCAAAAGGGTCAAACTCGTATTCAAATAGTTCTATTTAAATACGAAGGTCGGGCGGTCATTATCTATCGATTTAGTTTAGTGATGTGACCGTTACGACTATTAACGTGGGAATCGAAATATAATACAATTTATACGAAGACACGGTAGCGATTTGTTTAATAGTTAGACAGTTTTAAATTAGTGTGTAACTAGTATTTTATGAGTGATTGTTACATTGCTTAGTTTTTGGAACGAAGTTCCTTATCGCGCGATAGACGTACTGAGTGGGATGGGAGCGAAATCGAAAAAAGCGTAACAAGACGTTTTTCTCGACACTTCTTGCTATAGTTTAAAATTAGATCTCAAACATAATTATGTGTCATATTTTAGTTACCTACCACAAACCAATTATTACTGTGATTGAAAATGATGATTAAATATATCTTAACTTTTGTTTATTTTAATAATAAAATATAAGTATACTTAACGTTTGTTTGTTTTCTGTGTGGTTACGGCAATAAAGAATATAGCCACGCCATCTCTTCCCGTGGGTGTCGTAAGAGGCGACTAAAGTATAACATATACACACATATCTGTTAAAGCCGACCGATGCATGTAGGGTTGCCAGATGGGAAGACTAAAATGTCTGGACAAATTTTCAAAAAGTCGGGATTTTCGGATTATGGTCGGGACCAACGGTACAAATAAATATTACGAAATATATAAAATCTTTTTTTATTATAAAAAAATTTTCCCGCTCTGCCGATCACAGCGCAGAGACTCGCCAAGCGTGTTCCATTCCGCGTAGAGTAGTTAGTTTAGTCGACAAGTTGAAAATGGTCGAAAATAAAGATACTGCTCTTAAAATTATGTGTGATAGCTTAATATTGGATCCGGAATGACGCCTAGAAAAATGTTCTAAAAGCGTGTATTTAGTACATAAAAAAATGCACAAGTTACAAACAATTAAAAAAGGAGAAAAATGGCCTTTCGTTTTTCGCCAATATTTCATAAACTGTTAATATTTAAGAAATTTCAAAAAAAGATTCTGAAAGAAGAGGAAATTCCCAATAAAAAACTCCCAGCTCCCGGAACTATATCATGGAGATACAAATATCTATAGGTACAAATAAATAAAATTGGAGTGTCTGTTTGTAATATTAAAATAACCGCTTTTTACTAAATGTATATGGATCTATACACGGTACATATTCCACAATAACATTTTTTACAATTATTGTCTGTCTGTCTGTTTGTTTCGGCTAATCTCTGAAATAGCTGGACCGATTTTGACGGGACTTTCACTGGTAGATAGCTGATGTAATAAGGTGTAACTGAGGCTAGTTTTATTTTAGATTTTTATTTTTATAACTGCGAACTGAACAATTTTTGTTAAATTCCACGCGGACGAAGTCGCGGGCACAGCAGCTAGTTATTTATAATTTTAATTTAATGCTGAAAATGGGGTTTAATGTGAAATGGGTTGCGCGCGCGGCGTCAAAAGCAAGTACGACACGTTGATTAATTTATTTAAGGTATTGAATATATTTTTTTTAATTTGAAAAAAAATATGGTGTATTGTGAACACTATAAATACTTAATTCCTTTTGGAAATTTTACTTAAAGTTAATTTTTCAACAAGTTAAACGATTGTTAACTTGCAAAATTTTCTCGAAATTCCGTCTCAATTATACATAAATGAAAAAAAATGTTTAAATAATTGTCGTAAAATTTTTTCGTTTCGTAGAGCCTTTCTTATATACATGATTAACAAGATCACACCATAAAAGTAAAAAATATATTCATTCTTTGTTTATAATAATTATTGTACTTGAACAAAAACTGGTAATTTTTCTACAAAATGATGATTTTTCTGGAACTACAATTGAGACGGAATTTGGAGAAAATTTTGTTAGTTAACAATCGTTTAACTTCTTGAAAAATTAACTGTTCAATAGGTACCTTAAATAAATTAATCAATGTGTCGTACTCGCTTTTGACGCCACGCGCGCAACCTAAAAATATCACGCGGAGACCCATTTTTTTAAAATTATAAATAATGGAGATAGAGTTCCGGGAGCTGGGACTTTTTTATTGGACCTCCTCTTTCAGAATCTTTTTTTTTTGAAATTTCTTAAATACAATTAACAGTTTATGAAATATTGGCAAAAAACGAAAGGCCATTTTTTTCCTTTTTTTAATTGTTTGTAACTTGTGCAATTTTTTATGTGCTTAATACATTAATATTAAATACACGCTTTTAGAACATTTTTATAGGCGTCATTCCGGATGCAATAAGCTATCACACATAATTTTAAGAGCAGTATCTTTATTTTCGACCATTTTCAACTTATCGACTAAACTAAGTGGTAATGAAATGATTCACACTTTTTACGGAATTTTAGATTACATATTATTCGTAAGATTGCCGGTGTAGGCTGGATGACGATTGCGGAAAACCGGGATGTCTGGCACGAACTTGGGGAGGCCTATGTCCAGCAGTGGACTGCAATAGGCTGAACTGATGATGACTGATGATGATGATTATTATCGCGATAGTTTGAGATTTTTGATTAGTTGTTATTTGTCGGGACATTTAGTATTTTTTCGGGACTCTGGACATCATACGAAATGTCGGGACAATCCCGACGAATCCCGACCATCTGGCAACTCTAGATGCATGGCGGCATAACCATCCAGCTGCTGGTTTCCCAATCAACCAACCCGCCTATCGCGTGGTGACTATGGGCAAAACACATGAGTTCACACCATTTTTGGCGCGAACTTCGATCCAAAAATGCGCGCGACCTCAGATCGCGATCGCCCTAATTTATTTTTCTTATTATTTTCGTTGTATTCTCTTTCTTTTACAATGGGTTTCATCCTACTATAATTTTTTTGGTTTCAAAAGCTAAAAGCACTGATCTAAATCGTTCTTAAGCATAAAGAAGAAGTATGAAAAACTTATGTAACTAAACTAAATAGGATATTATCGCTAAAAATGCTCATATTAAAAATAAGAGTAATTACATAAATTGTGAAAGATGAAATATTTAAAACAAACAGCTCGTGAGTTGTGAAAAAACAATAAGGGACCTAAATGTTTTCAAATACATATATTAAAATAAAATTTTTGAAAATGGCAATCATCGACGATTATTGACGATTCGTGACGATTTATTAAAAAATGTAAACTCATTAACAAATGTTATATTTATTAAAAAATATATATTAAACGGATATTTTAAACTAAATAATATTAATTAATTTGGCTACTGATGTTATGTGACCTACCTTTGTTGGTTTCATAACAAGTTCAGTCATGACGGCTATACGTTTTACAATTTTCATAGACAAACAATGTATCGTATGTAGGACGCACCTGATACATCATACAACCGATTTCACGTTGACGACATTATGTGGAAATTAGTATTTCAAGTACGTACTACTTTATTGAACAATTATATTATAAACTAGCTGACCCCGCAAACGTTGTTTTGCCCCCCTCTTTTGGGTGAAATTTCGTAAAATCCGTTCTTAGCTGACTTCTACTCGGCGAAAGGAATATTCCTACCAAACAAGTCTCTACGCCTTATGGTTCCAGAGATATCGTGATGAGTCAATATATGGGTGGAAATCTCTGTTATATATAGATATAGATTTGGTGTCATTAAAATAGACATCGTTTGAAAATTTGAATTTAATAAAAAATTGGTTTAAACAACCTCGTATTTTTGTTAATTTGAGTGTGCCCACCTACCTACAATACTAACTACACTATGCTATAACACTGAATTCAGATTTCAGTTATCTTTTCTTAGTAAGAATTTCTATAGAATAGAAATAGAATAGAATCTTCTTTAGAATTGCACATGTTCTTGTTCTTTTTTTAAATAATATAAAATTTTAAATATCTCTATCAATATAATAACTATATATTTCCATTCTTCGAAATGTATACCAAAGTACTATGATAATACTCAGTTAGTCTCTAAAAACTCCGCGCTGTACTATAATGAGTGGTTTCTCCCGCCGCGCCTCCGAACCCACAAAAACAACTAGTTACATGATATGTTTCTTAAACGGCATAGAAAATCATAATATATTATTAACAATATTTACCTTTATTTTTTATCTATAAATAGTTTATTGAGAATTCATTGTGTCATGTGATTTTATTTGTACGTAAACTTCTAAGTTTATAATAATAATAAATATACAGGTATTTGTGACGTTTTTTAATCGATGTTTCAAAAAAATCTAAGCACTTGTCACTCTTCTATGTCATTCGTAATACTTCGTTGTATTATGTACATGTTCGTAGTATTACACAAATATTTGGAGAAATACAAGTATCTCGAATAGAAGTAATTTTGTCACCTCTATATCAGCGTAGTAAGAGCGAAAGCAATTTTAAACGTCACTTAAAGTCACAAAACTAAGGCAGACTATACTGATTATATTACACAATCATATTAAAAAATGCAGGAATTATATTTTTTAATTCAACAACGATGTCTTATAAACCTAATTTTAACAATCAAAAAGAACCATTATACAAGTTCTCGGTCCATGTTGTGTTGTGGTGCAACCATAAAAAAAGTATTTACAGCTAATTAAATCTGCCCACGTAGAGTGGCGCAATTGGGCCGCCTCCACGCTAATGCTTAGATCATTTTAATTAAGGAAATGAGGACAGAAAGTTTTTATTGCTATTTGTTTTATTAAACCTTATATTTGATTTTGTTTGTAAAAGTAATTACTTTGAGCGTTTTATGTCTTTTATATTTATTTTATTACAGTATAATTAAGTGTAATGTAAATATGTTTATATATAATTGTTTATTAGGTGTATATTTGGCGATATAATCTTTTCGCCTTTGTGATAGTGATAGGTTATATAAAGTGATATAAATTGTTTTTATTGTGATATTTTACTTTAGTTTATGTTGACAGAATCATTTAACACTAACTCACTAATGTTACGCATATTATAAATACAAAAAAAATCTAACTGAATTCCTCTGAATTCTGATAATAACTGATACACATTAATTTGCAATTATAAGGCTTTTTTTCCAGTCGGCACATTTCTTCGTGTTGATATCTATTAGGTGACATTTTGGAAATTGTACAGTTAATAGAAAATGCGATTTCCTCGAGTAAGTCGCTGCGTGCGCGTAACAAGCGCTCGTCAACACCTACCGATAGCATCGCTATGACTGGCTGGAAATTATTCCGAATCGTAATTACGACGATTATTCACGGCTGGCCGGGGGCGGCAGCCATTTTTCAACAGTCACCGTTCTTAATTATGAGCCACGCTGGACGGCTGTCGAAGCTTTGAGCTGCGCCGTCACCTCGGGCCGACTTTGCTTTGCTAGCCGTACTCCGTTGACGGGGACGGATCGTATTCTTAAAACAATCGATATTTTCTACTGTTAGTAGAGGGTACTTAATAGTTAGTAGTTATCATATCACACGATTGCTGTAAATGTTAACTGATAGATCTAAGTTTGTTGTTTACTATTTCGCTATAATAATTAGGAACTGATTTTATAATGTACTAACACTACTAACGTAATACTAACCGAATTTTAAATATAAACTACTCGTTTTAATATTCTAAATACCATTGACATAATTGTTTTTATTTAACAATTATGTATATGTAAAGCTTATGAAATAAACTAATATATCGCATGTTTTGAAAATACACCAGAAGACGCAACTCCACACGAGAACTTGACTAGTGTTTATTTATCGTTTTTGAAGGCTTTGAGAAGACAGATGGAATGCTGTTTTTTATTCGCCGGGAAGGTGTAAAGTAGGAAAAACAAATTTTAACATAGTATCTTATTATATGACATAATTTTTATATTCTTTCTTTAATACATAACCTATCACAACATGTCTAATTATAACTTTATCGCGTTTAATTATTTCGTATATATGTAAGTAATAACTTGATGGAATATATTAATTATTTTAACTACCGATGGGTACTATGTGACCTAGCCTTATTGAATTCTCAATGAAATTTTTAACTTAAGCTATTTTCTATTCAACTGATAATGTTCGTTTTAAGCTTTTATGTTTATTACTGCCCATTTTAGACTGTTTTTCTTTAAAGTACTTACTACGGGTTGCCTGGAAGTGACCTCTGATAGAGATAAGTCCACCATTGCTAACTAAAATTGAATGCAAACTATTGTGTCAAATTCTAAGTGCAATAATGAATATATAAATATCTTTTAAACTTTAGATCGTAATTAGCTTTATAACATAATATTAATTAGAATTTTAGAACCATGTCTACATATTTCTAACATTGACAATGAAAAGTTACAACCAATTGTAATTTTAAGTAATTAAATAAATAAATCCATAGATCATCGTAAGTTTCGTATGATATTGAAGTTTAAACTGTTAATTGTGCAAAAAGTTGATATAGGTTGACTAATTACAAGCGAAAAAAGCCAAACGCCGTGACGTCAAACAAGCCTATTTATATTTAAAATAGGATAACAGCACGATTAAAATTACTACCACGCTAGCAATAAACGACTTCTAGATTATAATTGAAATCGCCGTTTGGTCATGATTGTAGCGCGTACGGTTGTGAGGAAAATACTTTTGAATAAAAATAATTTAAGATGTTCGGTTGATTAACTATTAAGTATTTAAAGCGCAGAATGTAAATTAAGAAACTATATGTCTTACTTTTCGATCAATTTAAGTTAATGTAAAATACATATGTATTTTTTATTATACATATATTATAAGGTAAAGTCTACGTCTTTTATGTCCGAATAAAATTGATTCTAGGAGAAAATGAGTACACACTCAAAGTTATAAAAACTGTTATTGCTGATACTGCCCTTTATTACTTATCAATACTTATACAATATTTTATCCGCCAGCCCGCAGTGGAGCAGCGTGGTATATTAATCTCCAATCCCTCTCCTACATGGAGAAATAGGCCTATGCCCAGCAGTGGGATATTACAAGCTGAATCGATATAATATTATATGTATGTATAATTATGTTTTTACGTAGCAGTAAAAGTAGTAGAGCTGTAATAATTATGGTTGAGGCAACTAATATTTGTCAATATACATACCTAATTCCATATGAGTTCAAAGCTCTTGTTTGCTTTTTGAAAACAATATTTTCATGTCGGTTTCCACTCGAGTGTACATGGCGGTTCCCGGGCGTGCTGACGCCGGCGCGTCTAATCGGCGTTTATTGGAGAAAACCGATTACTCTCCGACCAAAACCATTTCGACATGTCACCAATGGGATTGACGAATTTTACCGGATCGCTGGAGCCCGCTACTTTAATTATATCTCTCGACTCTTGTTTTGTGCGAGTTACATGCTTTCGACATTTACGAAAACTTTTAGACGCTAATAGTTTTTTTTTAGTTACGCTTGTATTGCAAAATTAGCTGTCAATCTTAATATTTAAAGTTGTGCTTCGTTATTTGGGTTAACTAAATTAATTTAGATAACGAAATAATAATGATTAAATACGAAATAGACCAACTTGTATGTTGTAACTAATCTACACATATGTAATTATTTATTAGGTACATTTTATGAGTATTCTAGTAAAACATAATATACAGTATCAACAACAACCTTAAATATATTTAAAAAGAAAAAGGAAGCCTAATGAAATTGATATTAGTTTAGTTAATTAATAAATTGCCATACACACACAAAATGATAATATGATAGGCCGTGCCTGGCAGGCGTGAGCTGCGTGACGAGCGCTTTCTTGTGAAAACTACAAAAAGTAAATTATATCGACGGAATCGATTGTTTGATTGATGATGAGTGAGCATTTTTTAATTTATTTCGAGAATTCGTCCACGCCTCTTGGGGTCAGACCTCGTAATATAAGATTAGGTGGATCAAAGGTTCTTTTACGTGAAATGTTTACGCTGCGTAGCATTTATTTATAGAGGAACATACCTACATTAAAGAAAGGCCATAATTTTAAAAATATCTATTAATTTTCAAGCTGTTTATTGCTATGTTGAGTCTGTTTAAGTAGCTCTATTCTGGAATCATTACATTTAAAAAATACTATCAACAAAACAAAATTCTCAAAATTGTTTATTATGAAATTTAGCAGACAAAATGGTTAAACTCCGTAATACAAAAACCCAGTTATTTTATTGTAACAAAACGAAAACTCTTCTTCGCTTAAAATGAAAGTAAGTAGATACGAGTAATTACTGGATGACAAAAAATATACAAAATAAAATACAATACCACTTTAAAAGCGAGCAAATTGCGAAGAAACAAATTAAATTCTATTAAAACTTCTGCTGTTCAATTCGACGGAACCTAAAATAAAAATATAACGGTTGTATCGGGGTTTTTTTTTTACTAACACAATTTTTTGGCTCAGGTGTCTGTGGTATCTATTAATATTAATTGACGTTTGTGAAATTTTTGACTCTAATATACTAAGAACAATGACTGTGCATTGTTGCCGTGTACCTAATTACTGTGCGCTCGATTTCTTTAACAAAAAAACCATTAGGAGTTTTTACAACGACTTTTACCAAATTCCTATAATACTGTTAAATTTAGATAACACAAAATTTATATTATTAAAAGATTTCTCGCGTATCAAAGTAACATCATATTATTTTAAACTAGCGACCCGCTCCGGCTTCGCACGGGTGCAATGCTGATACTAAATATAAAATATAAAATATTTGCAACCTAAGCGCAAAAATAATTTTTAACAAAAAAAAAAACCGACTTCAAACAGGAAACTAAAAAGTAACAAATAAATTTACTTAGCACAAAGTAATTCTTATTTTGATTTAGTTAATCAGAAATTATAAAATAAATATTTTATAATTTTGAAGTCGGTGCCTTCAGTACTATATCCACCACAGATATTCACCGAATTTGTGAACTTTATGCCGTACGCGGTCTCCGAATACTATTATAAGAAGATAATTAATTACTACAGGATAGATATTCCGTAATAATTACCTGCCAATATTAGCTTGAGGGGTGAGAAAAATTCATAATACCTATACCTAGTTATTGTTTTACTTGGCACCGACTTCAAAATTATAAAATATTTATTTTATAATTTCTGATTAACTAAATCAAAATAAGAATTACTTTGTGCTAAGTAAATTTATTTGTTACTTTTTAGTTTCCTGTTTGAAGTCGTTTTTTTTTTTTGTTAAAAATTATTTTATTTTACAATTTTTAGTGATGTGTAGACCTAATTAGGATGCCTCTCGGCAGTATTAAGTAAGCCCAACAAAATAAAACGCTTCAGCCTGTAATATCCTACTCCTGGGCATAGGCCTCTTTCTTCATGTAATAGAAGGATCAGAGCTTAATCCACCACGCTGCTCTGCTGTGGTTTGGCGGATATATTCCTTACTATAATAAACAATGAATAAACGCTTCACACTCAACGGCCATCAGTAGGGTTTTCTCCTGTGTCGGAAGTCCGGAAACATACACAACACACAAACACAAACGCCCAGACCACGAAAAACATCTATATGGCCAATACAAATGTCCGTCGTGAGCGGGGATCGAACCCGCGACCGCCAGCGCAACAGCCAGTGCTGTGACCGCTGCGCTAACGCGTCGTCATGAGTACCTACTATATTTGAGTAAAGATCGCTATTAGGTGTTCGTGATATAAAACCGGGACTGACAGCCTAGCATGTTCTCCGGGACCGAACCGAAACCTACAGACCGAAAATAAATATTTGTATAAACATAAATATACACTCCGAGCGGGAATCAAACCCGCGACCGTCAGTGTTTAGGCGCCGCCGACACGGCACATGCACCATTATATCAAAGCGGTCGTCAAACAACAAAAAGTAACTGCTGTAAATTATTGAGGAATTCCCTCGACTATTTATGGGCTCCATCATCAGACCTGTAATGGCACTTTTAACTCATATGGGTGCAAAGTTCTCATCAATAGAAATGAATGAAGCTCAAACAGCAGGTGATTGCTGTAAATAGTTGAAGATTTCCCTCGACTATTTATGGGCTCCATCATCAGACCTGTAATGGCACTTTTAACTCATATGGGTGCAAAGTTCTCATCAATAGAAATGAATGAAGCTCAAACAGCAGGTGATTGCTGTCAATAGTTGAAGATTTCCCTCGACTATTTATGGGCTCCATCATCAGACCTGTAATGGCACTTTTAACTCATATGGGTGCAAAGTTCTCATCAATAGAACTTTTAACTCATATGGGTGCAAAGTTCTCATCAATAGAAATGAATGAAGCTCAAATAGCAGGTGATTGCTGTAAATAGTTGAAGATTTCCCTCGACTATTTATGGGCTCCATCATCAGACCTGTAATGGCACTTTTAACTCATATGGGTGCAAAGTTCTCATCAATAGAAATGAATGAAGCTCAAACAGCAGGTGATTGCTGTAAATAGTTGAAGATTTCCCTCAACTGTCTTTCGACTCCATCATCAGATCGACTCCAGACCTTCATTAAATAGTAGTGCTTTATAGTAGTTAAGGAAAAAGTGATAAAACGCACTAGTCGTCACTACAATTTTCGAGGGTTCCCCTCGATTTCTCTGGGTCATTTTGTTTAGTATTTTTTTGAGGTATAATTTTTTTAGATTCCAAACATCCTTGCGGCCAATATGGTTCACTAGCTAGTCAACATCCTTAAGCCGCTTTGCAGCTAAAGTAGATCTGTCAACAGATTTAGGGACTGCCGCAACACTATTTATGACCATATGTAGGTAGGTAAATAAAAGCTATCCCTCAGATTGGATTCAAACTAACCTATTTACAAAATGAATTTAATATTTCATTTATCACTAATCACCGCGTAAAACCCACTAAAATAACTCGCATCGCTTATTTTAGAGGGCCATACAAGTTACACAAGAAATCATGAACTATCAAATCTTGTAAGCAAAAATAATGTCCGCTTTGCTCTTGATACCTTAATAAAATGGGCCCTAGGCCATATTAGCCTACCATGTTCAAATTTTGATTGTTAGATAATGTTATAAAAAACTATTATTAAAGTTATGCGTTGATGCGAATAACTATTTTTTTTTAGTTTTTGATTACTATTAAAGTTAATGAACTAATTTTATTAATAAATACTGTTTCATCTCACGAACTTCAAGTTTTATCTTCAAAAAGGCTTATGGTATGCCATATTACCCGAAGTTACTCTATTTATATATTTCTGGAATGTTTCGTAAATTATTTTTAGGTTAGGCAGCTCATAGATAGAGATAATAGAAAGCGCTCATTCTTACTGTGTATTGTAAAAG
The DNA here is from genome assembly GCA_905220545.2 of Melitaea athalia. Classification (NCBI taxonomy): domain Eukaryota; kingdom Metazoa; phylum Arthropoda; class Insecta; order Lepidoptera; family Nymphalidae; genus Melitaea; species Melitaea athalia. The sequence goes on from HG992179.1 coordinate 6,775,854, forward strand.
TATGACTAATTGATTTTTAAATGTAGGTAGTTATACTTTCCGTAAACAATTTTAGAACTCTAGGCTCTATCTAAGTTTTCCTTAGTTCCAGTAATAAAAAAACTGGTTTTATAAACATGTTTTATAGAAAATTGATATTTTTTTCTCATAGAGTTCACATCGTTTTTGCTTTTCTAAATATGACTCATTATCTTGCAAACGTATTTTAGGGGTTATTATTTTAATAATAAGCATATTTTTTTCCTCCATCCTTTCATTTTTTTTGTCATCATAAGTAAAGTTTCAAATTGTATTTGTATTTATTTGTATTGTATTTATTTATTTCATCATCTTATATCTAACATTACAGAATAGTTACATGCGTTAGTGTAGTTGTCATATTAAATAGGTAGGTACATGTCATATAAAGAAAAATACAATAATTGACATCACATTCTCTGAATTAAATTATTACTAAATTTCACAATAAATAATCAAATTACATAGTCAATATTAATAAAAACTAATAGGTACCTAATTCCAGCAATTAAATAATTTCCATTAATAACAAAATAAATTAAAACCAATAATATAAATTTAAAACCTAGTCAATAAAACTAAAATCCAATTAAATACTTGATAAATTATTGAGATTATTAAAACAATAAATTATAGTTTAAAAAAACTAAAAAAAACACGCTTTAATAGCAATCGAACTAAAAAGTAGATAATTGTGTTTGCTAGCAAACGAAAAAAAAACCGACTTCAATTGCATCGGCAAGTAATAAATAATAAATAAATTAACAAACGCACTAGTCGTCACTACGATTTTTTCACTGGATTTCACTGGGATCCCATCATCAGATCCTGGTTTCCTTATCATGGTACCTAAGTTGGGATATCTCCTTTCCAACAAAAAAAGAATTATCAAAATCGGTTCATAAACGACGAAGTTATGCCCGAACATACATTAAAAAAAAAATATACGGTCGAATTGAGAAACCTCCTCCTTTTTTGAAGTCGGTTAAAAAATGTGTTGATTTACGACATCACATTAGAAAACTTTAAAACTATCAGTGTTCCTCTACTATATTATGCATGTAATATACAATATATAAACCTTCCTCTTTAATCACTCTATTTACTAAAGAAAACCGCATCAAAATCTGTTGCGTACTTTTAAAGATCTAAGCATATATACGGACAGACAGCGGGAAGAGACTTTGTTTTATAATATGTAGTGATAGGTATAGTCTTCAAAATAAAAATAATTTATATACACAAGAACTCTTTCAAGATTAAATGGAAGAAATTGTTTAAATAAACCGACTTAATTTATTCATGCCATAAAATTTGTTGAGTGTGAACTATAATCATAATTTTTATAAAATTAGTAACCAAAAATGTGATTCTACCTAATAAGTTGACTGAGTGAAATAGCCTTTGAGAGAGCGGCGGTTATCTATTTACAAAAATGTAATTGAAACAGCAAGAGATACCTAGTCATTATAAAATCAAGCATTGACAGATCCGTCTCATTTTATTGCCAAACTTATTTTAAATATCTTTAATAACCAGATATTACGTTAGTATACTCGTACTGTACAATATACCATGATTGAAAACAATGTGTAGTAAAATGTTTCAAATTAATGCAATAAAGAGATTGTTGAAAATGGTTTATTCTCAACGGTAAAATAATATGAATGTAGTCGAGTCGGAGTTTTCTTGTATAAGATTTTAACCGAAGGATCGTGAAATTGACATTTCAAAAGTAACGCAACAGAATAATATTTGTGATTAATTGATTTATTTATTCAGCCTGTATCATCCCACTGCTGGACAAGTGCTGGACATACGCCTTTTTAACCGACTTCTAAAAAAGGAGGAGGTTCTCAATTCGACTGTATTTTATTTTTATTTTTTTAATGTATGTTAGGTACGTCAGAACTTTTTACTGTGTGGATCGATTTAGATTATTCTTTTTTAGTCGAAAGGTGGTGCGTGTCTTGTGGTTCCATTTAAAATTTAATTGAGATCTAACAAGTACTTTTCGAGTTAAGTATATCTAATAATGCGTATTTGATTGACTGTTTTTTCATCGTATTTGCTTGACTGTTTTCTCGTCGATCTACGTTGTATTATAATACCACATAACTTTTTACTGGGTATACTATAATTTTTGATAATTCTTGTTTTACTTGAAAGCTGATGTTTGTCTTGTGGTCCCATTTAGATTTTATCGAGATCTGATAACTACTTTTTGAGTAATCTTTGACAACGCGTATTTACTTGACTATTTTGCGTCTACTTACGTTGTATTACTTGTCGATGTAATTGAAGTCGGTTTTTTTTTTGTTTGATTAACAATTATTTCCTTGTAGAATGGTCTGAGCTTAATTAGACATTACGGAATACGCACCTCTACACTAGATCGGTCGTCCATCGCTTCATATCTATATGTCGTTTATTTTCATATCTATAGAAAATATCTTTAAGTTTTGCATTGTCAAAAGTATTACAAAATTACAAAGAAAAGGAGAAATAAAATTAAATTTGTGTTCCTTTTAAAGTATGCAAAGTGTGTGAAGTATCAAATAAATAAATACACATACTAGAGCCAAACAAGACTTATAATTATATATTTACGTTAAATTCATTATAATATTTTGCTGATCCTGATTTTATGCAAATTAACAAAATACAAATTACGTTCATAAATAATAAAATTAGATAATCAATTCGAAAACATCAAGTATCAAACTTATAAAACGAATCATAATTCAATTAATTTGATATTAAATGTTTTATTAAAGTTATCATATAACAAACGATTTCTGATTTATTTTAACGTTTAATGTCAAAACGTGTTAGAAAATTAATCAATATTATGTTACTTAAATACCACTTAACGTAAGATAATCTTGGCCTGTCTCATTGACCTTCACATTTAAATAACGAGTCTCGGAAACAAATTAATTTATAATTTAATTTTTAACAATAGAAAGTTCGTATATTAGATTTTATTTAATTATTTAAAATATACCTGATAGAATTTTTATTGACTTCTTAGTCTCGTTGAGTGTATGTCGTACATTTTGTTTTTCTTACAATTATTTTATTTTAATAATTTTTATTTTCTTAAAATTTATTTAAAACTATATGAAGATAATTAGATAGGTATATAACATTAAATACAAGTACAAGGATGTGGTTATCCCTAGGTCAGATCTTTTCCAGCAATAAGTCGCCGGTATTAAAATGTTAAGAATTAATGATAACGGCTGCCTATTTTAGTGATATTAATTATAATTTTTACTTTTATTTTTCCTTTTTATTCAGTTTTTTTTGGCCTAACGTGTAATAAATCGATGAACGTCGGCAGCATGCACAAAAAAGGGTGACTCATTGTAGCGTTTCGCTCATTTAAGCGTTACGCTCATTGTACGCTTGCGCCGCATCTATCTCTCTTCCACTCGATTGGCCTATGTGTCCAAGGAGATGTTTTGTTATGACGTTGTCACCTTAAACTATCGTCCGGAAACCAAGTTTACAGACAACCATTTTTTTTAATTTATTTAACTCGTTTAGAAAGGGAAAAATCCAGCTAATTTAAAAAACTACAAACCATCGACACGGTTGAATCGGTGAGATCTTTTACAATAAGATTTAATAAAAAAGCTCAGGACATAAAATTAAAATTTTTAACTACGTTAAATAAAGATCATAATCGTCTATAAGCACGGCGTTTTGTTTTACGAGAGTTATAAATTTAAAGAGGCGAGTGCACATGATTGATCGTCGAGTTCATTGAAGTCGTCACGTTATTTACGATATTTCATTATGTATCAGCACCTAGCATAGCTTCACATAAACGTAAACCCATTATAAGAAGTAGATACAATAGAAGTGGCTTTTGTTTTCGTACACTAGAAACGCGGCAAACTTCTTACTTCGTACCGTCATAATATCGTTATTTTTCTAATTGTGACAAAATCACATGAAGAAGAATTTTATCAAATTTGATGCAATCGTTCGGAATTTATGCGCGTATATTTCCGAGATTCATTTTCAAATATATGTAGATTATATGATCCGGCGGGGCATTTATGTAGTGGTTCAGTTTTCTGAAATTGTCTTAATTTTTAACGGGCTTCCAAAAAAGGAGGACATTTCCAATTTGATTGTATTTTTGTTATGTATGTTACCTCAAAAAATTTTACTGAGTGGATTAATTTCAATGATTTTTGTTCTAATCGAAAGGTGGTGCATGTCTCGTGGTCCCATTTAAATTTAATTGAGATCTAGAAAGTTTTTTTCGAGTTATATGTAATAATGCGTATTGACTATTTTTCGTCTTGACTATTTTTCGTCTTGACTATTTTTCGTCGTTCTACGTTGTATTATAACGCATAAGTTTTCACTGTGTATGTTACTGTAAATGCACGAATTATGGTAAATCTTAAGATTTAAGAGTAAAACCTAAGATTTACCAACTCTCAATGGTAAAAGCCCGAACGATTTTGTGATTCGCACATTTTCCATCATTCACTTGATAAGTCTTAGGATTTACATTAAAGGCACGGTATATGTTGAAAAAGACATTTTATAACATGGCTAGTCTAGATTAAGACCCGTGTCGGTCTAATTTTCAAGTAAGATAAGTTAGGTTTATTTTTTTTTTTTTGTAAAGAAATTATGCCAATAAACGGTCTAATTTTGAACTTAGATAGGTTAGGGTTTTTTTTAACGAAATTATGCCGATAAAACGGTCTACGGGTCTTAAGCTAAAGACTTACCTACCAATATAAGTTTTTGACTGAAATAAATGAATAAGAATTAATCTTTGTTTTATTCCCAAAACCAACTTTTCCTAGCTGTCAGTGGTAAAACCTAGCATGTACTAAATTCTAATAGAAAAAAGCCGAAAAAATGTCCCATTTTCATAAATCCTTACCTTTACCTACTCGTGTCGGTAAATCCTAAGACTTACTCTTAAATCTTAGGATTTACCGTAGTTCGAGATTTTAAAGTAATATGTACATACCGATTTTGATGATTCTTGTTTTAATCGAAAGCTGATGCTTGTCTTGTAGTCCTTATGAGAACGCGATTTTGCCTCTACTTACGTTCTATTACTTTTCGATGTAATTGAAGTCGGTTTTTTTTTCGTTTGCAAAGCACAATTATTTTTTACACACTTTGTTTATTTTTTTATTCCGTAGATTATAGCGAATTAAAAAAACTACAGTATAAATAAATATAATACAATAACGCAGTCTTAAAACAGCATAATTATATCTAATCAGAAACAAATAATCAAAAACCACATCAAATAACAATAAATTAATACATTTTTATCGCTTTAATTTGTATACATATATCATATTAAATTGTTCGACCATAGAATGTCCATTCTAGTGAAACGCGATCATCACGCAAGTCAGGTAGCGGACCGGTGCGTGCGTGTTATTAAGATTGTAATTTTAAATGAGCCCTTGTTTTAATTGAGTTATGGCCAGTGTAACGCCTATTAACTGATGTGTTATTTCGACTTAACTAATGCAATCGTTTACATTTTTTATACTAAACGTACTACGCATTTCCACTCGATACGAATTAATAAATTTATTTAAGTAGTGCTGCGGGTAATTTTAATTTAATTTTTGCTTTTTATTGTTTTGTTTAAATTTTTTTACGAATCTTGACTAGCTCCTTGGCGCAGTTTGTAGTGACCCTGCTTTTTGCTCCGGGGGTTGTGAGTTCGATTCCCACCCCGAGTCTGGGTGTACTATACCTACATTTATTTATATATGTAGTATATAATTATGTAGCAATACCAGTCGGCTGTTACCTATAACACAAGCATTAAGTTGCTTAGTTTAGGAACAGACGACCGTGTGTGTGTGTTGTAGATATTTATTATTAGATATTTATTATCTTGGGTAAAGTTGTTACTGATATGCATAGCAGTGAGTGTGAGATTTTATGTTTACCCTGTCATGTAAAATAGTAATCGTCAAATTAAATTTCCTACCTTAAAAACAAACGACCGTGTCTGCATGTTAAAACATATTTAGGTATATAGTTATTTGGTTACTTATCTGACTGGTTTTTGTTTTGTTTAGTCCATATCAACTTCCCGTCTCAGCGTATAAGTAAGTTGTATTTAAATTATTTTTAATTTATGTTGTTAGGATAGTGTATTAATAAATCTGCTTCTTTAAATTTATTACGTTGGTAAAGACTACTTAGGTATGTAGAGTAACTTTTACTTGTGGAATATTTTCTGCAATTGTTAATTTTGTTCCTATTTTTTTTTGTCTCAAAACTTAGCTGATGCGTTACATTATATTATGTAGGTATATTATAATTTTGCATAATTTCATATAAAAATACGTCATTTATCTATTAATTATACTAAATATATTTTGGTAGTGAATCCACAAAACTCTAGATTTGAATTCATTCAGCGATATAAAAAGATATGAAGATTTGCGTTTATTTATATACCTACCTACACTAAGTTAATGAAATCGAAAAACAGTAATCATAGAAATGACATATTATAATATTTCATAAGTCTGTAGTCGTTAATTCAGCAGATTACACGCCGTGAAACAATACGTTCTCACGGAGTAACGTACGTTTATTTTGGACGCGCGCTGCCCACCTGTAATAACGTAATGATATTCTGTTTCTTTGTAACGCAAGGAAGTACCTTCTCACGGAAATGAATTGTTTCAGATCAATTCAGATGTGAGAAATATCAATAAATACGGTTGCATGTTTCCGAAATACATGATTTCACTTAGTAGTTCGAATAGTGATTTTGAAAAACGAATACCATAAATATGGTTTTTTAGATCCTTTCGATATATTTGCATCGAAGGTTGGTTATTAAACCTTTTGATAAACAGATTCCAAGACGAGTCTTCCATTCAACTTGGTATTTTCATCGTAGGTCGGTTGTGCTAATCACTTTATTTAGATCAATTTTATTATTTTATTAAGATAAATTACTAGCTAGCGATTTCACTCACGTTTGCCATTCCTTTTCTTGAGACTATAAACATACGTGTACCAGCTTAAGATGAGTCGTATGTTCAAGGATTTCCTTACATTCCGGGTTGAAAGTTATTTGGGCCGAATATTCTCTGGACTATTGACTGTCAATTCTGAAATAATCCTCTCTACTAAAAAGGAATAAACAAAAAAATGTGTTTTCTCGCAAATGAAAAGAAACCGACTTCAATTAGGTACATCAACCACAAGACAAACATCAAGCTTTCGATTAAAATAAGAAACATCAAAATCACTACATATCTAATATAAAACAAAGTCACTTCCCGTCTATCTGTCTGTATGTATGTGTAGTTCTTTAAAACTACGCAACGAAGCCGGGGCGGGTCGCTAGTAATTTATAAAAAAAAACAATTTTTAACTATGCACCTCAGAACTTTTTACTCGGTAAACCGATTTTGATGATTCTTTTTGTAATCGAAAGGTGGTGCGTGTCAGTCATGTGGTCCCATTTAAATTTAATTGAGATCAAACAAGTACTTTTCCAGTTATATCTAATAACGTTATACATTATTAGCGTAAGTAAAGATTTATAGATTGCGCTCGAAAAAAATTTAATGTACCTTTTGTGACCACAAGTGGAGCAGTACCAATAGATGTTATGTAAAATTAATTTTTACAAAAAAAAATTGCGTGCGTGCAAAGTACCTACACATGTCAGAAGTGAAACTTCTTTGTCAAACTAATTCAAAAAAGTAATTAAAAAAACGAATTTAAAATATGTACAAAAAAAAACTAATTGAAAAAAACAATAAACCAACGTTACGCGGTGTTCCCATCCAAGTACTGACCGTCCCTGATGCCGGTCGCTCAAATTTTACCCCTCAAGCGCCTAAAGAAGTTTCACTTATAAAATTATACAAATTTTTCGTTGCAGGTATTTCCTTAAAACGTTCACTATTTGCGTGGACGAAAAACCGAGACGTCATTTAATAAATCACCGAGTGAAATATTGGTGGATGGTCGAGCGGCGACCTCGCTTCCGAAACCCATCAGAGATGGGCCAGCAGAAACAAAAAGGCGCTGCCGCCGGTTCACTTCCGATTGCACTGCCAGCGCTGCCACCGCTGAAAAATTACTAGTGAGTTAATACATTATGAATGCTTGGTGTAGTGCCCCGTTTGAATTGCTGCACGAGTAATTATTGCTGTGGTTCATTTTATTCGAATTTCGAATGTACATGAATAAATAATTTGAATTATCGATATTTCTTTCGATTCTTCTTCTGAAAAATATTTTCATGTTTCTTTATAACATTATCTTATCTTACTTGTTTTCAGTAAACTTGTAGTAATTTTCCTTTTTAATACATACACACTACTTTTAAAATATATACATATCTTAGATACTCGCATACTTCACTTTTTCCGAAATTTTAGTCGTTACTCGAATTTTATTAGTTACGACTTGCGAGATCCCTTATAACGTTTATAGAAAATAATACATTCAAAACACAATTATATAAAGTAATTCTTGTATCCGCGACATAGTTCGTGATTACTTATTCTGGTTAATGAGTACATACATTCTATTCCCCTATGAAAGTATGTTTCAAACCGCAACGCAATGAAAAGAATTCAGTGTCCTTATACTGTATAGTATGGACTGCAATCATGCAAAGTTTTATTCGAATAGATCTAGCCATTTCGTCGTAATGTGATCGCTAGGCATATATTATAGAGACACAGAAAAAGGAAAAATAAGTTTAACATGTACCTATATATTTATCGATTCAGCCTGTAATATCCCACTGTTGGGCATAGGCCTCTTCCCCATGTAGGAGAAGAATCGGAGCTTAATCCACCATGCTGCTCCAATGCGGGTTGGCGAATATATTCCCTACTATGAGTAACGATCGCTAACAGGTGTACATGATAACAACCGGGACCGACGGCTTAACGTGAGTATTTCTCACGAAAGATGTACATTTGTGAAAAAATCATGTCTCAAAAGTTTGAGTCAAAATATTAAAATATAACGATGAAACTTCTTGTAAAATATTTCCGAAGGGATGAAGAAAATATACTCCTGATTAGGATTAGATATTGCAGGGACATAAAATACTTCATAAAATTGTGTAACGCTTCAAGTTGTCACTATCATGATTTACTCTTCCATACAAAATCTTTTTGTCTCAATGGGTACCAACGACTTTTCCGCTTCAAAAAATACTACATGACGTATGTCTAACGTTCAAATTTTCTGTAATTAGCACCTTCGTATAATCTGGTTTAAGGTTCAGAGATGCTTGTATCCTGCTTTCTTTAAAATAATTGCGTTTCACGCGATAAACAAAATGTCTCACCTTTTTTACTTTTTAGTCACGTACTCTTTAGTCACGCCATTTCTCAGTAATTTCTTTAATTTCTGAACGAATCTGTAGTATTTTGTACTGACAACTCTAAAAGCGTCCCTATTGGACGATGGTAAATGTCAACGCCATATTTTTTCTCTGTCAAAAACTAGATTCTCTTAGTGCGCCGGCTGTTTTACTATTTCGATACGAGAGAAAAAAAATACTTTTTTCGGGGTAAATACTTCTTAATTGTATATCAAGTTAATAAAAATGTATGTTAGGATAATTGTTAAAGTGAATTACATTCTTCAAATTCATTATGGATAAAAATCTACTTCTTTTAGAGGTTATTGAGTTTTATTTCCTCTTACTGTTTCGTTGTTTTTCGTCACGTAACGAAATAGTATGTTATAAAGCTGGGTGTAGACCATTGACATATATATTACTGCGTAGTTTTTTATTTATTTACCGGAGTTCTAAACTGACATCTGTTTGCCTTCTTATTTAGTAAGGTGAAAAGCAATAACTTTTATTTAACGACAAGATAATCAGCTGATCAGTCCAAAAAGCACGGGTAGTTGATGTTTTTTCTGACAAGTTGCAAAACTCGTAGAATAAAAGTCTATTATTGCTTTTAATCTCACCAAAAATAGGCAAAATGTGTCTATGGAGAAACAAGTGTGTTGCTTCGTTTGTTCGTCTTTTATGTACTCCTAAGCCGCTCAACTTCGGAGAGATGTATGTGCTCCGCCGCCAGTAAGGGTGTATTTATTTAAAGGATATTGGTTTGATTTTACGTAATTTTTAAAAATTGAATTGGTCGAAAAAGAGGGCAGTCTTTCCCTGATGAATATAGAAGACGCAGTTTATTTTTAATTCAGTTTTTTTTTTCGGTTAAAACTTTTTCTTTTTCCTGTCTTTTAATTTGAATATTTCATTTTGATTTCAGCTAATAATAAGTGCACCTATAATGAAAAACATGTTTTTAATTAATTCCCTTATTCCCTGCACTTTTATTAAAGCACTCATGCACACTTAGCTTTAGTTTACTATTTCGTTACTTTGTAAACTATTTCGTTATGATATTTCATAACAACTTTTTCGTTACATGTACATCTTTCGTGAGAAATACTCACGTGCTCTCCAAGGCACGGTGGGGAGACCCACAAGGACTGCACAAACACCCAGACCACGGCAAACATCTGTATGGCCAATACAAATGTTGTCGTGTGCGGGGATCGAACCCGCAACCGCCCGCGCAACAGCCAATCGCAATCCAGTGCTGTGACCGCTGCGCCAACGCGGCGTTACATTTATCATCAAAAAACAATTTTTTAAAAGATCTTTAATGTCCAGAGCTTAACTTGTTAGAGTTTTATTTCAAGTAGGGATACTAAGTAACAATATAAAGTTGAAAAAGATAGAGAAGAGGATGAATAAACTATAATAGCGTTGATGTTATTCATCGTCATAATTATAACACTTCAATGCTAAAGATTAAAAATAAAAAATTAAAGATAGAATAGAAGCGCGAGTGAAATGCACACGCACACTAACACCACGCCACTCACACATAGACAAAGCAGTGCGGGGTTTGCGGGAGGCGCGGTAGCGGCTAACGGCAATAGTCAGTGAAACAGGAATAATTTATTCAAATACCTATTTTTCAAAAGTCCCTTAGGTATCCTTTCCTCTTAAGGGTTAAAAATATCAAAAATACTATTCCTAAGTACTGTTTGTTCTATATTCTGAGTTCCTCTAAATGTTTTTACACATTAATACTTTTACACGTCAAATGTATGTAGGTATGTAAATCGCTTGTTCATTTTGCATTCAATTCTTTTTAAAGGACAATACAAATGATAACCCTAACATTTGCAATTTGTCAATGTACCAAGTTACAATCATTATAAAAACACCTAATGAATTAACTCGCCGCAAGATTTCCTTCATAATGAATGCGCTAATTCGGTTAAAGAATAATAATATTCACCAAAGTGATGTCCTTCAAACCTTCCGAGAAGTTGACGCATGGTTGTTTAGTGAAAAATTATACAATTACAACTTTGTAACGTCGCGTCGAGTCGCTTGGAGAACGAAACGGTTCTTTCTTTTGTTTTCGCCAGACTCACGGACCGAGTCAAATCAACTTGGCGACTCTATTTGTTTTTTCTAGCTCCGTTACCATCTGTTTTGACATTGTCCTTTTGTTTGACGTGAATTTTTTCGTATCCTTCGTCTGTTTAAGGTTATAAATTAATTTTGAATAGGTGACAAGTGTGGACGTAGCTAACTTCGTCGCTGACTTGGGTTACACAATACAATACATAAACAGACACACGATGATTGATATATTATAGAGATAGAGTCACGCAAAATAGGCGCACAGAGACGTCGAGTTGCGGAAAATGGCACGTTCTTCAGTCTTCAGTCAGATATATTATAGAGAGTTGTAGATTTTTAATTTGTTTGTAAACATATTATTCATTGGAGGAATCGATTGTTTTTCCCGGGTACAACTGAAACTCATTATATCTAAGAATTAATTAATTGACAAACTTAAATCTATAATGTTTTAATCTACGTAAATCGTAATTCTTTTGTAACTGTTTTTGAAAAATGTTAAATTAAATTAAAAGTTTGTTTTACTTTTAACACTTATTAAAGAAAGTATATCCTAATATACACTGAACTGAAAAGAAAAAGGGTCGGATAGAAAATCTTCAATATCTTCAAAAATACCTCACATAACTTTATGAAATAAAGACTAAATTTAAGAAATATTTAATGCTACATAAAATAATATCTAAAACCTTTTCATTGATTTTTGATAATTTTATAAAAAACAGAAAATGTAAATTAACGGCAGTTTTTGAATTTAATACCAAAAAATTGAAATCAATTGTTTCGCGTTTGTTTTACTTAGTTTTGTAATAAAAAAGTTACAAATACAGTGTCACTGTTTTTTAAATTTATTATTCTGAAATTATCATGGCTGGGCGGCGTTTGGCAGGTTTCATCGGGTCTTCACTTCGAATATTCCGCAATGCTTGAAGATAAAATCCTTCTCTCAATGCGTCCTGCCTGTGTTAACATATGGACCGAAGCGTGGACACTGACGAATCACGAAAGGACTGGTCCACAAGTTTAAAGTCGCTCAACCTGCAATGGACCCGGCTATACTTAGGGTTTCTCTCAAAGATAGGATTAGAAATGAGACTATCCGCGAGAAAACGAAAGTAACTGACTACTGAAGTAGCCCACAGAATTAGCAAGTTGAATTGGCCTGGTCTCCTGTGTCGCAGGACACGTTTGCTCTAACGGCCCGGTGGCGAATGCGGTTGAGCGAAGACCGTGTGTTGGCAATCGCAGTGTGGGACGTCCTCCGGCCCGCTGGACTGGGTAAGGTACTTTTAGGAATATTGAAGATTTTCCACCTTTTCACTCTTTGCCTTTGCGGTCATGTTTATTATAATAGCTTACGCTATATATTATTAGGGAATATATCCGCCAACCTGCATTGGAGCAGCGTGGTGGATTAAGCTCCGATCCTTCTCCTACATGGGAAAGAGGCCTATGCCCAACAGTGGGATATTACAGGCTGAATCGTGACGCTATATATTTACTTGGACGATATATTTTTTCTAGGAAATCTTAATGATAATAATTTTTCATATAACAGTAAAGAAGTAATGTGCAACAAATAAACTTTATATACCTATAATAAATGGTCATTTATGATACGATTTTCGTAATTTACATTGTAAGTTACGAGTAAATACTGACGACTAATGCCCACAGTAAATATTTTTAAGAGTAAGCTATAACAATATAGCAATCCTGGTTACGTTTAACGTCTTCCAATTACAGTCTTCACTCGTTTTAACGATTTGTTCGAGCATTAACTATTCCAATTTTATGTTTGCTTCGGACCCGATGCGAAATGCCTCGACTGCGTTTATGTTTTTCAAATAAATATTCAAAACATAATTATATAAAATACTAGTGTTTTGGTTTAAGTGCCAATAAAAAACAATTTAGATTTCAACAAAGGTACAGAGCGTGGAGGTGCAATACCGAACATTGTTGTAGAATATTTAAATGTTTGTGCTGTGCCATATCGTAATCACACTTCTCATGCGATTATTTTAAATACTTGTATAATATAGATTTCAAATATTCTAGGAGATAGTGCAGCGTGCATTTACGTGTTTGAAATGTTATTAATTTAGATCCGTCGGATTGCAACCGGCCGTACAACCTTTGTCTCGCCCTTGGCGACTTACGAATTTTATTATCTATGGCTTAAAATGATATATGGCAGTTCTTAAGTGGAGAATCATAAAATATTTTCTGTTTGAGAAATATTTCTGAAGCAATAAAGCAATAATTCACTACGGGACTACATGGAAGATGGCGAGCTTTATTTGCCATCATAAACGGACTGTTTATGGGTACTTTTTTGCCGATTGTGGGTCTTCGTACGCACAAACATAAACGTTGTCTTCAACATTACCGGTATTAGAAAAAAGATAACTTTTGTTTTCTAATGTTTACGTGAGTTTCACTCATTATAATTAAACAACTTTTTCGGATTTTATCGTGGTTATGTTTATTTGGTTTATGTTCGAATACTTTACAGCAACCATGCTCACGGGAGGATTCCCTCCCTCCTCCCATCTAAAAAACCTAATAAACCGCGATAAAATCCGTAAAAGTTGTTTCATTATAATGATAAAACTTTCATTTTTTTATAATATCACAAAAGATATTACCGTTTGTAAAAATAAAATTAGTTTTTTTTATAACTGTAAAAAAATATATTTTGTGCCTAAAAAAATATTACAGTTTTATTGAATGCGATATGTTCTATGTATGTCTTTATTTAAAAATTAATTACTAAAAAACATTTTAGCAATTACCGGACTATGATTGTAGTCAACGACTGTAGAAACAAAAATATACAGCCGTTTTGATAACTCATTTAAAATTTAGTTAAATCTTTTCGCCGACATCGACATAACGCCCGCCGACAAATTGCGGACCAATCGTCGACTAATAGGCACTTCTCTAATTACGAGTAATCTATTTGAACTCCAAAAGAAACAGAATTTAACTACGACGACATATTTAACCATCTACACATGTTATAAAATAATATTTTACATCATTATCTTAAATTTGTTATTATAGGGATATGTTTTGTAGCCCGTTAGCTCAGTATACACCTGTTTTTTACTCCTGAGCTTGTGGATTCGATTGCCGCCCCGATTCTGAATGTAATATATCTAGTTATTATTTGAATGTATGTTTATCGAAAAAGAACGTTGCTAGATATGACTATGTCACGTAATAAGTCTTTTGTTACCTATAACACAAGCATTAAGTTGCTTACCTTAACCATCGTTAAAGATATTTATTTATTACCTATTATCTATATAAAAATAGTGGATCACTCATTCAAATCTATATATGTTGAGAATAACGTTAATCTTATCTAAACGGTCGGTCAAAATGTCGGCAATTTACACTTCGTGTGAAACTTTGGAAGTGTCCACGGGGGGTTCCATTAGTCAAAGTGATTAGTTTTCGACGCGTTTATGTTTCAATGAGATGAATAATCGCCGGCTACAGTGACAAATGTGCAGGTTGCGCGCGCGCACCTGTGGAGGGAGATTCTTCTCTTTCAAGAAACCGCTCGACGCTCCATCATCATAATCGATGAAGATGCATATGTATCAATTCTAGTATCATAGATTATATAAATACACTAGCTGACCTAGCGAACTTCGTACCTCCTTATTTTTTTATTAAATATAATAATTACATACCTATATCAAAATAAAATATAGCCTATCTTTCAAGTTGGATCAAACTGCACACGATGTGCAAATTTGATTAAAATCGGTTAATAGTTTAGGAGTCCATCGCGGACAAACAACGTGACGCGTAATTTATATACATATAATTATTAAGATTAGTAATAGTATTATTCATGTACAAAAACTTGATTCTTTCTCCTTACATTTTTAAACGTTATAGGTATTACAATATTATGTTGTTTACTCTAATATTATCTAAGTACATTAATTACAAATATTTTTGACTATAACGACGCATTAGGGCAACGATCACAGTACTGGCAACCGACAGCGCAACAGCCTTATGGCTTGTTGCAGTTTCATATGTTTTTTAACTTTCATGATTACACAAAAAATGATTTGTATATAAATTATTTATTTACCATGGTCACGGTTACATTTAAAATAATCAACAATAAAAATGGTCAATAACAATAACCCGTTTTATGTATAGACTAATTATATCTTTATACTCGTGTAAATAATTCACAAGTGTACCAAAATCGAAACAACATTTTTAAACGTCAACTGCACAATCGATAATAGCAGAATATATATATCGATATTCATATTATTTCACTTCCCTATGATTGAACGTTGATTGAGTTCTTTGAGTCAGACCGCCTTCCACCGCGCAAGATTTACAACTGATGTAATAGCTACTGCATTATATTATTCCTCGAGTCCTGAAATAAACTAGTACTGTCTGCGAATACCAAGTATTGAAGGACAATATCATAAACATTATTTTATACTGCAATAGCACTTGTAAAACGGTATATACAGGACTGATGTAAAAGTTTCATTCGCAAAAATATTTTTAATTGAAAAATTCTTGACGTAAGAATGCATTCTTTAGATTAGGTACTTTAAAAAAGAATTTTTTAAAGTACCTAATCTATATATATATATTATATAAAAGAGATATCCACCCATTGACTCATCACGATATCTCTGGAATCATAAGGCGTAGAGACTAGAAATTTGGTAGGAATATTCCTTTTGTCAAGTAGAGGTCAGCTAAGAACGGATTTTACGAAATTTCACCCACAAGAGGGGGTTGCAGGTGTTAATAACATATAATTATGACAAAACAACGTTTGCGGGGTCAGCTAGTATTTAATATCTACTAACTGGCCCGGGAGACATTGTCCTGTCTTCCGATTTGTCAAAAAATTTGATCAAATTTTATTTAAATACGCTTACAAAGATTAAATTAAAAAGATTATTATATTATATTATTATTATTTCACGTTACACTTAATAAGGATTAAGTTGAGAACATTTTTATATATTACGATATCTACTAATATTCATATAGGCTGCACGCAGTTCACCAAGAATCCGGTGGCAAAATGCATGTGTCTCATTATTTTATTGATTAAAAATATTTTTTAAGGAATTCAAAATTATGAATGGATGCATATTATTTGTTGATAATTCCACGTAAGTATAGTTAATCTAGATTATAAGCATTATTTAAAAAGATTGTGAAACACCTCCAGGAAAACAGTTGTGAAAACTGCACCAAATTTCGTACCGTATCTTACCTATGCATGGTGAGAAAACTAACCTACATCCAACGCACACACAGGCAAACATACAAAGAAAATCTACAAAAAAAAAATTGCGTGCGTACAAAGTAAACATGCCAGAAGTGAAACTTCTTTGGCAAACTAATTTAAAAAAAATAATTAGAAAAAAAATAATTCTAAAAAAACGAATTTAAAATACAAAAAAAGTAATGGAAAAAAAGACAACGTCACGCGGTGTTTCCAGGCGGTCACCCATCCAAGTACTGAAAGTCATGACTCTACCGCGTTACCGGTCGCTCAAATTTTACCCCTCATGCGCCTAAAGAAGTTTCACTTCAAAAATGACATTCTTTTATAAAAAAATCTCTAATATACGATTATATATACGGACATCGGCCTGTTACAATTTCAATATGTGTGTTTATTGACACTTGGTCTTGCTATAATATAATATGTTTTTACTTATCTATACTAATCTATACTAATATATAAAGCTGAAGAGTTTGTTTGTTTGTTTGTTTGTTTGTTTGTTTGTTTGTTTGTTTGAACGCGGTAATCTCTGGTTCTACTGGGCCGATTTGAAAAATTCTTTCAGTGTTAGATAGCCCATTTATCGAGGAAGGCTATAGGCTATGTATCATCACGCTAAGACCAATAGGAGCGGAGTCCACGCCGACGAAGTCGCGCGCAGAAGCTAGTAATTTATATAGGAACGCATTATTTGTTTGTCTATTTAATATAAAAAAATTATTAATCTATGCCTGATACCTAAAATACAGGCATTAACTTGCCTATCTTAAGAACGGATGACCGTGTGTCACTACTACATATTATAAAACAAAGTCTCTTCCCGCTGTCTGTCTGTCTGTATATATACTTAGATCTTTAAAACTACGCAACGGATTTTGATGCGGTTTTCTTTAGTAAATAGAGTGATTCCAGAGGAAGGTTTATATGTATAATACATGCATAATATAGTAGAGGAACACTGATAGTTTTAAAGTTTTCTAATGTGATGTCGTAAATAAACACATTTTTTGCGCTTAGATTGCAAATATTTATTTTATATTTTATATTTAGTATCAGCATTGCACCCGTGCGAAGCCGGAGCGGGTCGCTAGTGTTAAATATATTTATTATTATATGAGCATAAGTCACTCGGGCATAACTCGCGCATGATGAGACGGACCGGCATTAACCGCAGCTTCATAAATCAAAACATTCGTGCTGTGATTTATCAAAGTTGGACGATACGCTCAGGTTTAACTCTAACACCTGTCAGGTATCAGTAATTAGGATACTGCGTTAGAATTTTTGTACCGTACAATAAATATTCTTGCGTACAATATATAAGTAGGTACTCTATGTCATTTAAATACTGTAACACAGTTTTATTTTATTTTTTGGTTTCTAATATAGGCACACTGTTTCTAAGGTATTTGCAATAAATCTACATGAAACTAATACATACATATTCGGGACGAGAAGCAGGGTTCATTCCGAATACAATTCTGTAACTAAAAAGTCTTAGCTTTTTTATAAAGAAAATTAGCAAACAATACAACAATTTAATAGAAATAGGTAATGATTATATAGATATAAAAGTTGTACATTCACGTATAATTACCTACCTCCCAAATCATTAAACACAATTTAAGTATTTCGGAGTGCGGTTACCGCAAGCCCGGCCGCGGCCGCACGCCACACAACACGATGATGCTGCGTTTTTTCACGTGCCGGTCTCATTTGTAAAATGTTTTATACCTTTTTTGTATCTATAAATATTTTTATGATACATTCCACACTGCCATTCGATCGATCGTAATCAGATTAATATTCATCATGCGCTCGCGTTTCGATTTTAATAAGAATAGGACTGACCTAACTCCATATTATAAATTAGCTGCCATTTTCATTTTCAAATGAGGTAAAATGACGCAAGGTCATATTAATAACGTTTTAAATCTTTTCACTATATAATTGTTTATTATTTTCATTTTAAAATACCTTTTAAAATTTAATAATAGTCACACACACGATCTTACAACTAAACAGATTTTTACCAATTTGTACGAAAACCCACTTGTTTCTCTTTGTGTCCAAAAAACCACAATTTTATTGTAAATTAACATGTTTATATTGAGATTCATTTCGTCCGTGGTCTTGTAAAATATTTTTTCTTTATCTTTTAAATTGTATTTATGAAAACTAAATCTTAAGAATTGGTAATAAAACGCGTTTTAAAGCAGCTGAACTTTAATTTCGAGTTAGGTCCAGGCAGACTGGATGTCAAAGTTATGACGTGTTAGATTGATTATCGGATGGATGTTAAAATACGTTTTATGACTTCAAGGCGAGCTTTCTGTGTATAAGTATCTTAACAGATTCGTTACTGGCATTGGTTATGCTCAGCTCAATAACCGAGGTACTTTTTTGTTTTAAACTTTTTTCATCATCCGAAGGAATTATTTTCGCTCGGGTTTTATTATACTTTTAACTCAATATGATATTATAAACGCCACTACAAATAAACAACTGTATTAATAGGTACAACAACAGCGTAAATAGATGCAGTGAACTCTACTACCTCGCTAATTAAATTATCGTATAAATTTTCGCTCAGAAGCTAATTGGTATGAGCAGTTAAAAAAATCTAAACAACATTCTGTAATTAATTAAAATTAAAAATAATATTAGTTTCTGTAGTTTTATACATAATTAAAAATAAATTAGATTTTCCACTAAATTGTAATGATTACATTTTGTCTACTAAATGAGCCTTTTATATACAAAATCATAATCAAATGTTATATGTTTAACACATTTCAGTCATTAAAAGAAACGAATATACCATAAACATTATAAAATAAAATAAATTCCCATATCAATCCCATCAACCGAAGTCCATTCGATTCCGAGGTAGACTTATTTAAAAATAAAACTTTTCATTCCACTTTGACACGAGATCGACTGCATCGGCGACATGTGACCAGCCCCGACCGGAACAAACGCACGAGTTCAAACACAGTTCAAAACACGCGCGACGGTCCGTAACGTCAAAATATTCCCATCACGTGCTAAAGTAAAACCAACTTTTAATCAACACGTAATTATGAAATTTAATATCAAATTTGTACAGTAACTAGGACGTCTTTAAAGCTAGAATTATAATTAAAATTTGCGGAATTAATTAGAAATAAACAAAAAGTAGGTGCTCGCTCAGACTGTAATATCCCAGTGCTACTACCTTTTTCCCCATGTAGAAAAAGAATCAGGGCTTAATCCACCACGCTGCTCGATGCTCCAATGCGGGTTGGCGGATATATTCCCTACTATGAGTAACGATCGCTATCAGGTGTACATGATAACAACCAGCACCGACGGCTTAACGTGCTCTCCGAGGCACGGTGGGGAGACCCACAAGAACTGCACAAACACGCAGACCACGGCAAACATCTGTATGGCCAATACAAAAAATGTTTGTCATGTGCGGGAATCGAACAAACAATGCTGTGACCGTTACGCCATCGCCAACGCGTCGTCAAAAAAGTAGGTGAAAAGTTGAAAAATTTGTATGGATTCCGTAATTTCGAAGCGAATTTATTTAAAAGGGCCAAAACTCGAGGTTAACTATAAAATTATCTTAAGTAATGTAAAATGTATACTTTTATAATTATTATGCAAACAGTGTATCGATTTCATTGGAGCTGGTGGGTCAAAGATTATATACAGGGTGTTAGGGAATGGTTAGCCATAGAGGTATGTTGGGTAGGGGGGTCATTTGGAACCTATTTAGGCTAACTTACCTATATGCAAAGTGCTACGGACTTTTTTTATGATTTTTTTTTTCATTTTTCGAAAAAAGTGCCAAAAATTAGTGATTTGACCATCATATCTTTTTTGTTTATTGATATATAAACGCCATTTCTTTTTTGTTTTGATCATCAATACATTGCGCATGTAAAATAAATGTGATTTAATTTAGAAAACATCTACAAAAAAAATATTATGGGCCAAAGAAATCTTGACAGAGACAAAAAGTAGATCGATCAAACCTTCAAGTTTAGGTATAAATTAAAAAAAATTAAAGCCACCAGACAATTTAAAATAATTTAAAAAATTACTCTAGTTAACACTGTTTTAAATAATCCATACTAATATTATAAATGCGAAAGTAACTCTGTCTGTCTGTCTGTCTGTCTGTCTCGCAATCACGCCAAAACTACTGATCAGATTTAAATAAAATTTGGTATATAGATATTTTAGAGCCTGGGAAAGGACATAGGCTACTTTTTAATGCGGAAAAAAGGGTGTAAGGGGTTGAAAGGTGGGAATGAAAATTTGTATGGAAGCGTGTTCGTGTTTCGTAACTGTCAAACATTTAATGTTCATCCCGTGGATATGGTAATGTCTCCCCTAAAATTAAAGAACGTATTAAAATAAACGTTTCGAATCGACAACATATATCCACAATATACGGAAAGTGGCGTATTTTAGATTTTAAAAATGTATAATAATGTCTAATGAAAACGGATTGACATAATTTATATTGGTTGTCAAATATATGCGTGCGTTCAGAAATTTATTTAGTGTAAACTAAGGAAAATATATCAAGCTACTAAAAGCTATAAAGTATTTATATAATATATTGACTTTAACTGGGTTGACAGAATAATCTGGAATGTTTCAATGAGACCAACCAATTGAACGGTTTTTTTTTGTATTTAATTCATTTTTACATTTATCATTTATCGTATATTTAAGTAGCTTGATATATTTTTCTAAGTTTACTCTAAATAAATTTCTGAACGCACCGCACGCATAAATATTTGACAAACAATATTTATTATGTCAATCCGTTTTCATTAGACATTTTTTTAAAATCGAAAATACGCCACTTTCCGTATATTGTGGATATATGTTGTCGATTCGAAACGTTTATTTTAATACGTTCTTTAATTTTAGGGAGACTTTACCATATCGAAGGGATGAACATGAAATGTTTGACAGTTGCGAAACACGAACGTTATACATCATAATTCCATTATAGTAGAGGAGACATGGAACATCGATCTTCACCGATCTGATAACTCGATGAGACATATTTTTTATCAAGTATAATTTATAAACAAATATGCCTATGATAACTTGCCTAACGAAAAGTGGTCATAGCTATTATTATTTTTTTTTTGTTTTTGCAGGCAAGCCTATATGATTGGTTTTGTAATTACAATATCATATCTAATCAATATCTTACCTATGATATCAATTTTGATTCGAACAGATCGATGTAGTATCGAATATAGGTATATATTGACCTACCTGTTCACATATACTTGCCAGGAGGTAGCCGTGACCAAAAATAAGTAGGCAAGCCTACGTAGGCATATTCTGTGTGTTAAAAACTATCAATTAAGATAAAACTCATTCGGTTATCATATGAGTGAAGGTGATGAAAAAAAAATTGATTAAAATTATTTAAATTAAAAGTAGCTATGACCACTTTTCGATAGGCAAGTTATCATAGGCATATTTATTTATAAATTATATTTCATAAAAAATATGTCTCATCGAGTTATCAGATCGGTGAAGGTCGCTCTTCCACGTCTCTTAGACCATTATTTTATAATTTTCCTGTGGCAGGACTACTGTAAGAGATTCCATCATGGGATAAGTAGTGCCTTTGTGCCAGCATTGTTTATAAGTGCTATTTCGTATTGTTTTCCAGTGTAGATAAATTGTTAAATAAATAAATACAAATTTTCATTACAACCTTTCAACCCCTTACACCCTTTTTTCGCATTAAAAAGTAGCCTAGGTCCTTTCTCAGACTCTAGACTATCTGTATACCAAATTTCATTTAAATCTGCTCAGTAGTTTTCGCGTGATTCCGCGACAGACAGACCCAGTTACTTATGCATTTATAATATTATAGCATGGATTATAAACCTGAAAGTTGTTTTGTTTTTTTTGTTTTTTTTTAAACGCGCTAAACTCAAGAACTACTGATTCGAATCAAAAAATTCCTCTGAGGTCGATAGCCTATTTAAAGAGAAAGGTTATGCTTTAAGAAGAGAGAAGGCTATTTTTTCCCTCAAATCAACGCGGGTGAAACCGCGGGCACAGCTAGTATTATATATAATATTAAATATTATATTATGATTACCGTAGCTTAAAAACGCCTGCAACACTACCCCCAATTCCCCCAAGAGCTCTGGTCACCTTATTCACCAACAGGAACACAACACTGCTTGAAAACAGTATTATTTAGCTGTGGTCTTCTGTAAGGTCGAGGTACTACGCCAGTCGGGCTGCTCCATATTTTGAGCAGGAAATTTCCTGCTATTACCTTAGTTAAAACTAAATAAATATATTTTTCGATTTGAGTTTCTAAAAAAGAAATTCCACTGAAACGTTCATTTGATACTATTATTTTCTTCATAAAAGGTAATGATTTTTATCAAGTAATATACAATTTTTATAATATTTTACATACTAAATATTATTGACACACTTTAATCGGAAACGGATGTTGCTCCCATTTGATTAGGGAGAACATGCGCTAGCGCAACATAGCTCCGTGATCCGAAACAAAATGTTACTTCCGGTTATGAAACGACCAACAGAACAGGTACCTGGTATGTTATTTATTTTTTGTCGAAAAAAGTGCTCGTTATCATTACTTTCCAACAATATTGCGTTCTGTGTCAAGTGCTACCACAGGCGAGCAAGGACACGCCTGTGACGATATACGATTATATCATATAGTCCTATACCATCCGCCAACTTAATTCTAATCTCTTCTGCAACATTATATGTAGGTACTTAGTTTTCAAGTAAAACTTCTTTACACACGCCTGACTGGGGGAGTAAGCTGGTGAATGCGTGCCGGGAGCGTTACGAAAAATGTGACCGGGCGAGGCGAACGGAAGTTGAGAGGGAGATTTAAGTTAGTGAAGATAGAAAGAGAGAGATTTACTTTTCATAAATTTTACTTCAGTCGTGTGGTCTAAATCACACTCGTGTTTTTTAGATTCAAATTTATTATACATATACTAGCATCCCGCCCCGGCTTCGCACGGGTATTTAACAAAAAATTCAGAATAAATATTTCCCTAATTTTTTTTTTAAAATATCATATAGCCTATGTCACCCGCGAATAGTGTAGCTTCCCAACAGTTAAAGAATTTTTCAAATCGGTTCAGTAGTTTCGGAGCCTATTCAATGTAAACAAACAATCAAATCTTTCATCTTTATAATATAAGTATAGATTATAATACATATTAACAATTAATATAGTACCAGCGCAATAACAGTATATTTAATTATGATATTGCATGCATATTCTATGTATATAATGGACGACTTACCTATGCTTACCAATATTGTTGCATGTGCCTTATTTTGTACGTCTTAATATTATCTATATTTTACCTAAGCATTTTTAAAGTACCTGAAGAATACGGCACAAATAATAAAGGGAAAAGCTAGTAGGTACTAGCAAAATATTAATTTCAATTTGATCATCAAATATTAATTATAACATAGATTCCAGTGATGGAATTATATTCGTAATCCATACTAATATTATAAATGCGAAAGTAACTCTGTCTGTCTGTCTGTCTGTCTGTCTGTCTGTCTGTCCGGCAATCACGCCAAAACTACTGAACAGATTTAAATGAAATTTGGTAGGGTAAAACCGGGATAGATGCCCCACTTTTTGAAATAGTCACCTAATTTTAAAAATATGAATTTTATACGAATAATTTTTACTAACATAGCTAGTTCAGTCCTTTATGTTGAATTATTATTATTATTTTTTAACCTATCAAATACATATTTAACAGAATTTAACTTTTCGTGGAACCTTTTTTTGGAGGATAGATGCCTACCTGTATGTATAGTTGCCCCACCATGAAAATCCTGAGAAGGATAGATGCCTGCAGTGGACGATAGATGCCCTTTATACCGTGTAAACGAAAAACCCAATTAAAATTCTAATAGTTCTACTCCTAAAACAGCAATTGTCTCCAAGAAACACGCGTCATAGTCTTTAATGAAAAACATTTTGTGGTTTTTTAAATCGTTTAATTATTATCGTTAGAAGATAATTCTAATATCATACAAATCACTATAATTAAATTTTTAAAGAGTTTGTTTAATAAAATCTCAATTCTTAAGTTTCAACATACATAATCATCGATCACGATTCCGCCTGTAATATCCCACTGTTGGGCATAGGCCTCTTCCCCATGTAGGAGAAGGATCGGAGCTTAATCCACCACGCTGCTCTAATGCGGGTTGGCGGATATATTCCCTACTATGAGTAACGATCGCTATCGGGTGTACATGATAACAACCGGGACCGACGGCTTAACGTGCTCTCCGAGGCACGGTGGGGGGACCCACACATACATAATCATATTTTTGGTTAAATAAAATTCTACAAGCATTAATTGTTCAACAAAAATATAAATTCATATCAAGTGTCAACATGCACATTGCACAATCATACTTTTTTATAATAAAATAAAGATAATTATTTTCATTATTTTAACCAAGTTAATTGAAATTTAGCCGGATAGTATTTTTAATTTTCCACATCTTGAGCAATAATTTCTGAAAAGTGTACAGATTTCATGTAGCCAGTTCTGGCTGACTACACATTGAATCCAGTCAGATTGCGACTTCGTATTCTTATAGTTTTCAAAACATTAAAATATGCAGTTATCTTCACTTGTACTTTTAGGGTTATCCTGTCGATCTCTCTTAGTTTTCTTTACGGGCAAATCTTTAGTTTTCTTTCCTTTAATTTTCAAATTATGTGGATTGTCTTCATCTTCGCTGATTGCACTGTAAATAATTTGTCTTTTTAATGATGCTCGTTCTTGATATAGTTTTAAATAATT
The DNA here is from genome assembly GCA_905220545.2 of Melitaea athalia. Taxonomy (NCBI): domain Eukaryota; kingdom Metazoa; phylum Arthropoda; class Insecta; order Lepidoptera; family Nymphalidae; genus Melitaea; species Melitaea athalia. Next base: position 6,801,517 of record HG992179.1, read on the forward strand.
ATCATTTTCTTTAGGTATCACACAAATCACCTAGTTTGTCACCGTCATTTTCACTAAAAGAATTTTTTGTCTTGTTTTTTTTTTTGTGGCTTCTTTCTTTGTTTTCCTAAGTTCTTTGGTAGTTTCAGTCTTGTTTTTCTGGTCAAACTTAATTTTTATTTGTTTTGCCTTTCTGTCAGCTACACCTTTCTTGTGTTTTATATTTTCATTTGAATTATAAATATCTGCTGATTGTTTCGCCCTCTAAGGGGCCATCCATAAATTACGTCACACGTTAAGAGGGGGGTAGGGGGTTGAAAAAGTGTGACAATGTGTGACAAGGGGGAGGGAGGGGTCACAATTTTGTGACAGCACATTTTCAAATATAATAAATATCAAAACGTAAGTACAAAAACATGATATTTCAACTACCTATCAATAAATACAGTTTGCACATGGAAAATTGCAAAATATGTGACGTCACACTAGGTAGGGGGGAGGTCTCAGAAATGTGACCATCTGTGACAAGGACGGGGGAAGGGTCAAAAAATCAAGAAATCCGTGTGACGTACTTTATGGATGGCCCCTTAGCCATGGTCAAAGGGATTTTTGGAATAGGAAAAGCTTCTATTAGCATTTCCGAAAGTGTTTCTTGTTCTAGGTATATTAGCTCGCATTCCTTCCTTTTTTATATTTTCGTGGCATAGTTCTGCTAGAATTAGTAAAATGTCTAAGTATAAAATATAAATATACGTAAATATATAAATAATATAACAGACAATAAAATTTTTAAAATATACAGTTAGTCCTTATTTGATCTATGAAAGGATAGATGCCCCTAAGGGCACCTATACCTCGAAAAATCAGGGCAACTATCCTTTGTGATAGGGATAGATGCCCCCGTATTTTTTAAATAAATTATAAACAAAATAGCATCTATTTACACCTAGATACAGACTCAATGAACCAGTTTATTGACGTAATAAAAAATATAACAGAATTTATTACTAATTATAAAGTTATACAACCTTAAATACTAACCCTTAAAACTTTGACGTGTTTTTTAATTTCGCCGCGGAAATAATTACACACACTAGCAAAACGCGTCCTCGTCGTAGGACTGTCCCTGGGTAATTTATGTACGGGGTGACTTCGGCTCCTACTCATGCGATTAATTTTTAGTCTCGAGTTCGGGAAGTTAGGTTTTTAGAATGTGAGGCATCTATCCCGCTGGGGCATCTATCCCGGTTTTACCCTATATAGATATTTTAGAGTCTGAGAAAGGACATAGGCTACTTTTTAATGCGGAAAAAAGGGTGTAAGGGGTTGAAAGGTGGGAATGAAAATTTGTATGGAAGTGTGTTCGTGTTTCGTAACTGTCAAACATTTAATGTTCATCCCGTGGATATGGTAAATTCTCCCCTAAAATTAAAGAACGTATTAAAATACACGTTTCGAATCGACAACATATATCCAAAATACACGGATAGTGGCGTATTTTATAGTTTAAAAATGTATAATAATGTCAGTAATGAAAACGGATTGACATAATTTATATTGGTTGTCAAATATAATTATGCGTGCGTTCAGAAATTTATTTAGTGTAAACTAAGGAAAATATATCAAGCTACTAAAAGCTATAAAATATTTTTTATATACCTAATATATTGACTTTAACTGGGTTGACAGAATAATCTGGAATATTTCAATGAGACCAATCAATTGAACGGGCTTTTTTTGTATTTAAATCATTTGTACATTTATCGTTTATTGTTAAGTAGCTTGATATATTTTTCTTAGTTTACGGTTTTTTTTTGTATTTAAATCATTTGTACATTTATCGTTTATTGTTAAGTAGCTTGATATATTTTTCTTAGCTTACTCTAAATAAATTTCTGAACGCACCGCACGCATAAATATTTGACAACCAATATTTATTATGTCAATCCGTTTTCATTATGTACTGACATTATTATTTTTAAAATATAAAACAAAGAGTATATAACCACTACGTGATATAAAATACGTCACTATCCGTATATTGTGGATATATTATGTTGTCGATTCAAAACCTTTATTTAAATACCTACGTTCTTTAATTTTAGAGGAGAGTTTACTATATCGATGGGATGAGCATGAAATGTTTGACAGTTACGAAACACGAACGTTATACATCATAATTCCATTATTTTATAATTTTCCTGTGGCAGGACTACTGGAAGAGATTCCATCATGGGATAAGTAGTGCCTTTGTATCAGCATTGTTTATAAGTGCTATTTCCTATTGTTTTTCAGTGTACATAAATTGTTAAATAAATAAATACAAATTTTCATTACAACCATACAACCCCTTACACCTTTTTTTCACATTAAAAAGTAGCCTAGGTCCTTTCTCAGACTCTAGACTATCTGTATAACAAATTTCATTTAAATCTGTTCAGTAGTTTTGGCGTGATTCCGAGACAGACAGACAGACAGAGTTACTTTGGCATTTATAATATTAGTATGGATTATAAACCTGAAAGTTGGTTTGTTTGTTTGTTTGTTTAAACGCGCTAAACTCAAGAACTCGCGATCACGATCACGATTCAGCCTGTAATATCCCACTGTTGGGCATAGGCCTCTTCCCCGTGTAGGAGAAGGATCGGAGCTTAATCCACCACGCTGCTCCAATGCGGGTTGGCGGATATATTCCGTACTATGAATAACGATCGCTATCAGGTGTACATGATAACAACCGGGACCGACGGCTTAACGTGCTCTCCGAGGCACGGTGGGGAGACCCACAAGGACTGCACAAACACCCAGACCACGGCAAACATCTGTATGGCCAATACAAATGTTGTCGTGTGCGGGATCGAACCTGCAACCGCCCGCGCAACAGCCAATCGCAATCCAGTGCTGTGACCGCTGCGCCAACGCGGCGTCACAGCACTGGATTGCGTTGTTGCGTCAATCCGTTTTCATTACTGATATTATTATACATTTTTAAAATATAAAATAAGCCACTATCCATGTATTTTGGATAATGTTATGTATAAACTCAAGAACTGCTGATTGAAAAATTCCTCTGAGGTGGATAGCCTTTTTAAAGAGAAAGGTTATGCTTTAAGAAGAAGGAAGGCTATTTTTTCCCTCAAATCAACGCGGGTGAAACCGCGGGCACAGCTAGTTCTATATAAATGTTACATGATATTTAGCAATACAAATTTTGCACGCAAGCTTTAATTCTAGAATATTTGCATAAGTAGATATGGTATACAACTATGCGGTATTATACAACTACATTTTACTTGTCAAACTGAGAATGAATATTAAAAACTGTCAGTCACATTCGAACGGAACATTAATTTATATAATCAGCAGTGAACAAACTCGGGCAAATATAATTGTAAGGGTCCACGGTCCACGGAAACGGCGCCCTAATGACACGTTCTAATACGACCACGCGCGAGGCATCCCACAATTTACCTGTTACGAATTAGACGCAACCCATTATTTAAGTATCGGTAGCTAGCGTGCATATTTATCGTTAATTTGATTTCTTTCACGAATTCGACGGCGCCATTTGGCCACTAATAGGGCCGTTCGTCTCATTGTAAAACGCAATTTCCCTAAACTCGAAAAAAGACAAGGCTCATAACTCAACATGAGTTAACCTGATTTGACGTGAGCTTCGTGCAATTGGTTATTTCTCATTATGATAATTCGCGGCTTTTAACTCTTGTAATATGTGAGAGCTGCGCTTACGGAGGATTACAAATTCAAAGTAATGAGATGTTCTAAATGGTACTTATGAAAATTATGGTGCTCCGTTGAATTAGTTTTGGAAGTGTAACGATGCGCTTTTTAGGACGCGTTGGCGTTGTACCGCAATACTTAATTATGTATTAGTGGTGCCCGTCTCTTCACGCGCGTGAGACAGCCAGTAATTAACGATAGCATTTTAATTAAGTATACAAATATAAAGTGATTCAAACCATTACGTATAAACTTTAATTCATTTCTAGTTATGATAGGAGTTATAGTAGGTTATGTTTAATTTGAGACAGAAGGAAATGTTGCACCTTTTTTATTAAAAAACTCCTTTATTCTGTGACAGCGATTTAAGATAATTATATCCAAACTATTTATGAACACAGAATCATCATCATCATACTCAGCCGATGGTCATCCTCTGCTGGACGTAGGTCTCCCTCATGAACTGACAACATTCGCGGTCCTGTACCGCCAGAAACCTTAGCACCCAAGAACCGATCAAAGTCCCGATCCTCCGGTCCGGACCGATCACCGTCATTGCCGCCATGTAATGCCGTGAAACTTTGCTAAGCAAATTTACCTTCAGATGCACTTCAAACGACTGGACTCTACTATCTTCATAATCTGTAACATAATTTTATTTTCGAAACGAAACAAGGTAATTCTCAAACAATAATAAGCTGGAGTTAAGCTTTATAGCTCCCGGTATAAGACATTAAATATTAGATGTTAAATAAAATGTAACCGAGTCTTATTTAACTCCCATTACAGTTAAGTAGTCTTTTTATCTCCAAAGTTCGAAAAGGAACAAGATTTACAAACAACCAATATCCTAACCAATTACCTAGACAAATCACAAAACAATTACAGGACTGAGGTCCTCCCGTGACCATGGTTGCTGTAAAGTATCCGAAACGTCGGGAAATTAAAAAACTTAATAAACCGCGATAAAATCCGTAAAAGTTGTTTCATTTCAATGAGTAAATTTCGCGTAAACATTAGAAAACGTTCTTTTCATGCTTATTTATATTTTAACTAGCGACCCGCCCCGGCTTCGCACGGGTGCAATGATGATACTAATTACTATCAACAATAAAAGATAGTTTAGAAACCTCTAGTCAATTATCAGTGTTTTTAGGGTTCCGTACCCAAAGGGTAAAAACGGGACCCTATTACTAAGACTTCGCTGTCCGTCCGTCCGTCCGTCCGTCCGTCCGTCCGTCCGTCTGTCACCAGGCTGTATCTCAAGAACGGCTATAGCTAGAGAGTTGAAATTTCCACAAATTATGTATTTCTATTGCCGCTATAACAACAAATACTAAAAACAAAATAAAATAAATATTTAAGGGGGGCTCCCATACAACAAACGCGATTTTCTTGCCCTTTTTTGCTCGATATTAATAATGGCAATAGGTAGGCACTTGAAATATTCACGAAATACTCAGTTGTATTTTTACTTTAATAATAAATAATAAAATTAAAATAAAATTAATATTTAAGGGGGGCTCCCATACAAAAAACGTCATTTTTGCCTATTTTTGCTCTCATACAATAAAAGTGATTTTTAGCCGCTTTTTGCCCGTTATTACAATCAATGTACCTAGTCAATGGTACGGAACCCTTCGTGCGCGAGTCCGACTCGCACTTGGCCGATTTTTAATTCTACCATGTTATGCATGTATTATACATAGGTATAAACTTTCTTCTGGAATTACTCTATCTATTAAAAAAAACCGCATCAAAATTCGTTGCGTAGTTTTAGAGATCTAAACAATTAAACATACAGACAGCGGGAAGTGACTTAATTTTATGCTATGTATAAAGATAAAGATGTACTGGTGGTCGAGCGATGCGTCATGCGGGGCAGAGGGGATGGACTCGCCGCGCAGTAGGCATAGCATAGTAGGCGCTTTAGGAACTTTAAATGTTTCGCTGCTAATTGCTTCTAACGACGATATCTCAAAAACTATTCATCTGATTGATATAGTGTGAAGGGCAATTTTAATCTGCATTAAATGTCTAAGCTAACTAACATATTTATATGGATAAGGATTAATACTGAACTAAAGAAAATAGCTATGAAAATAGCGTAATGTTTTTAATTAAAAATTTGAACATAAACGTGGTTATTGTAAGTCAACCGTAAGAGATAGAGATATGCTCTCGCGGACTTTTTTGTAGAATTTTTATAGATTTTGAATTCGCTAGTACATTACTAAACTGTATCTTTGCTAGTTTACGCGGCGTTTGCGTGGAAAGCTCCCAGTTGGCGCGATTTTTTACGACTTCTTCAACATTTATCGCCGTAATTCTGCAAATTTACATAAAAGTATACTAAATTATATACACAAACCTTTCTCAAGAATCACTCTAGCTATTAAAAAAAACCGCATCAAAATCCCTTGCGTAGTTTTAAAGATCTAAGCATACATAGGGACATAGGGACATAGGGACATAGGGACAGAGAAAGCGACTTTGTTTTATACTATGTAGTGATAAGGATAAAAAATGGATAGAACATTTTTTGTCCTCCGATTAATTTTCGCCACCCAATTTCAATCCTATCGAAGTACCTATATTAAGCAAATAAGTAAGTGCATCAAATTCACCGGTTTCCAGTAGGAGTAAACTATGTATCCATGTGAGGGTCCGGAAACACAACACAAACACAAACCACATCAGACAATCACAAACAACTATGTGGCCTGTACAAACATTTGTTACGAGCAAGGTTCGAACCCACGACCACCAACATCAATAAAATTGATGTCGTCACATTTTCGCTGTAACAAAACGTTGCAGACTGCAGTAGATTATACTTCAACTTATGAAAACGCAAATAAATAAAAGTGAAATTTACTTTCATTTTAGGATCATTTAAACGGTAAACAAATAAAATTAACATTGCTAATCTTACTAAAATAATTAATTACTGATTTTGAAAACGTAGAAGAAAAAATTCTAAATCTACTCAGATTTTTTTTTAAATGTATTATAAAATAGTAGATCGGAATTCTAATTACCTAAGTAGCTCTGCAAAATTTATAATTTAAATTTCACCTTTCAATTTTGTATATAAAAATAAAAGAAATTTTAAAGCAACATCAAAGAGTGAGAAGCCCCGAAGAGGAAGTACGTAAGTGAGTTCATAGATTAAAATTTTTATATTGTTTACATTTGGGAATTTTTTAAGACATTTATAAAATTCATTTTTAAATTTTTCGCCATAAGCACAAACCTTATACTAGGAAAGAAACTTATTTTAAGTGAAACTTCTTTAGGCGCATGAGGGGTAAAATTTGAGCGACCGATAACGCGGCAACACGGCAACGCAGTACTTGGATGGACCCGACCGCCTGGGAACACCGCGTGACGTTGGCTTTTAGGTAGGGATCCCTAGTACATTTTTTTCACCTGATTAGTATCAAGCTAATTTTCCGGGAGTAGCTTCATTTTGATGAGACGAACAATAAATTGTGTGGTACGTTATCCCGGTCTTACGCTCACTGCTGCTCTATCTCCTGCTAACTCTATTAGCTACCACAATCAAGAGTTTTCATAGAGGAATTTTTTGTTCGTCTCATCAAAATGAAGCTACTCCCGGAAAATTAGCTTGATACTAATCAGGTGAAAAAAATGTACTAGGGATCCCTACCTATTTTTTTATTCGTTTTTTGAATTAGTTTGCCAAAGAAGTTTCACTTCTGACGTGTGTACTTTGTACGCTCGCCATTTTTTTTTCTTCTTTTGCTTACTGTAAAACAAAACAACAGTGGGCAAAAGTATAATATGATGTATAAATTCGTTTTAATTGTAATTAATTTATAGACCAATTTAAAATGAATAAAAACACAAGTATGTGTCTATTGTTGTAGTTTCTAATAGAAGTATAAAATCGTGTAGTATTATATTTCAAATCATCACTAACGTATTACTAAAGTCTTCTTCAAATAACTTATAGCTACAACAATTTGTTAAACTGCTATTTAAACTTTTTCCGTTATGAAACTTTTCATTTATTATATTGAGTACCCCTTCTCTGATAACTCCATATATCTAAGTAGTCTTGAAAATGTATATCGTTTGTCTCATAGTCTAACACCTTAGTAAGTTATTAATTAGAAGTTTCATTTGCAAGTTGAAGTGGCAGTGAGCTGGTCACTTGTGTCGCAGGACCGATGGCCGTTGGAGCAGACGTGTCCTGGAGTGGAGACCGCGTCTTGGCAAACGCAGTGTGGGACGTCCTCCGATCCGTCGGACCGACAATCTACGTAAGATTGCAGGTGTATGCTGGATGAGGATTGCGGAAAACCTGGATGTCTGGCGCGAACTTGGGGAGGCCTATGTCCAGCAGTGGACTGCGATAGGCTGATGTGATGATGATGATGTTGATGATTGTACTCATAATACATTATAATAAAGTTTATATTAGTTTTAACTACTCAGTATTTTCCGCCATTACTAATATTGTTTTCAAATACCCTCAATGCGACCCCGCATACCCCAAGAGATACTCATAACTCAAGTTGGGAATCGTTGATCTATTGAATTATCGTGATTAATAAGTTACTTCATACGCAAAATGTAACATCATTGTTGCTAATTTGTACCCTCTAACGGCATTTTAAATGTCCATTTATCGAAATTATATCCTAGATTTTATTATAATGATTCTATAAAATTATCGAAATTACATCTTCTATTCAGCGCCTTAAATTATTCTACTTAGAGCGTTACTATGCAGTTACATTATATCCAATATAATTTATAAGTTCTTTAAAAGTAGCCGAGGCCTGCGGTTTTATCTGCATTCAATTTCGAAACTTTTCGTTAATATTTATGTTTCTGTACCTTATATTTTTATATCTGTACGTTTTAAAGTCGGACTAAATAGGCATATAAAATCTACACATATAATAAAAAATGGTACGAAAGTCAAAACTGCACATTGAATATTTTTTAAAAAAGAATACTTGGGGAATGATCTAAAATCGATACCGAAGCCAAAAATATAGTTTTTAGAATTTTTGTTTGTTTGTCTGTATGTATGTCCGGGATAAACTCAAAAAGTACTGGGTCAACATATAGGCTACATATTGTTACGCTATCACCTACGGGGAACGAGCAGTGAACCTTTATTTACTGTATGGCGTTCACGCAGACGACGTCGCGGGCAGCAGCTAGTTATAAATATAATAGGCGTTTTAATCTCTATATATACATATAAAAATGAATCGCTGAATGTGTTACTAAGCGCAGATCTCAAGAGCGGCTGAACCGATTCCGCTAATTCTTTTTTCATAATATTCCTTGAAGTACTAGGATGGTTCTTACGGAGAGAAAAATTTAAAAAATTCCCTGAAAAAGTCTAAAAACAACAATTTTCTATATTCCCATACAAAAGATTCGTAATAATACTTAAAAGTAAATTTGAACTTTAATACCGAACCATAAAGTTTAAATGTTAGTGGAGGGGTTCCGGGAAGGATAAGTATTAAAAGAAAAATGAAAAATTAAAGAATCAACTGTTAGGCGGTACGAAGTTCGCCGGGTCAGCTAGTTTTATTAATATAATTAGATATCCCTAAGATATGATTTTTTCTATTATCATATCAAAATTTTCGATCCAGCGGGATTCGAACCCGCACCTCCCGACAATCCGTGTCCGGTGCGCTCCAGCCGCGCTGCCGCGGCCGTCGCGCGGCAAATTTGAAGGAGCCCTTACTGTTTTACTTGTGTTATGTTACAAATGACTATAATCAATAATCGCCTCACATTCAACACAGCAAAGAGTCAGATATATCATATAATAATAATAATAATAAATAATAATATTTATTTAGTCGGATATAATTCCTAGTCAGATATCCGGAAACACACACAAAACAAATACGCGCCCACACCACAACATCTGTATTGCCTTTACAACATCTGTCGTGAACGGGAATCGAACCTGCGTTTACTTGCAAAATGTTGGAGCCACTGCGCTAACGCATCGTCAAATCAATAAATTATTTAAATTGATTGAAAACACGGACACATTTATTTATTTTTTAACTTAGTACAAATAATATGTACTTATATCTCGTACCTACTTTATAATTTACCCTTCAGCCTGTATCCCACTGCAGGGCATAGGCCTCTTGCCCTATGTAGTACAAGGATCAGAGCTTAATCCACCACGCTGCTCCAATGCGGGTTGGCGGATAATTTAAAAACAAAAATCCAATAATCCTTGTTGTTTTTTTTTTCATATAGCACAACCATAGGAATTTTTGAGTAATAGTCTGTATTACTGTATATTCTTACCAAAACTGTGCTTAGTGGGCCAAGTGTACGCAATGATTCAGTAGTTTTATCATTACATAGTAAGAAACATCCACCTTCAAAAACTTTCGCATTTATAATATTTATAGATATTTAAAAGAGAAACAATCCTTGCGATGTAGACAGTGTGTCTCGTCGATACATCGATGCAAGTAGGGTATGAATGACCGAGGCGCCCCGCTGGTCGTGAGTTATGCGCCGGGCTCCCGGAGTGCAGCCGCTGCCTTCACACCTCCGCCCGCGTGTGGTCTCGCGGTTTACGAGCCGGCCGAGGCTGCTACGAGCGCGTTTACCGCTTCATGCCGCACTGAGCCATTTACAATTACCGAAACACGATCTTTTTTCATCGTAAATAAATTAAATTCAAAATAAAATCATAAATAAAATGATCTACATTTTAAGTAAAAACCGTAAAATTATATTATATTGCAATAAATCGACTTAATTAATATTGATTAACTTTCTACAAGCAAAGAATTTGCACGTTGTTTTATTATCTGAAGAAATATTTACGTAATTTTTTAAGCAATACAATTTATTTGTGGTCCATTTTTTTTTAAATAAAGGTATGTGGCATAACGTAGTCCAAAGCCCACCTAAATCTTCCGCCATTACTAGAGTAGATATCCTGAACGCAAGTATTATAATATTAGTCACATTAGTGTGTCTACTTCACTTGAAAATTATTTTATATATCAGACTTATTACGGCCTGCCGGTATTCCTGCGAGATACGATACTGGCCGCCACCATTTTTATTGGACAAGAACGAAATTCTAACATTTAATATATTATGAGTAAAATGTTTCGACTTTTATTTATTTAAGCACCCGTGAGTATGACTATGGTGTAGGTTGCATCCAGAAGCTATTTTATATTAGACTAGCTGTGCCCACGGGCCACGACTTCGTTGACCGCGACTTCGTTCAGTTCGCACAGTTACAAAATAAATAAATTTCCAAATAAAAGTAGCCTAAGTTACTCCTTATTATATCAGCTATTACTGCCAGTCATAGCAGATCACATACTTTCACTGACAGTCCCGTCAAAATCAGTCTAGCCGTTTCAGAGATTAGCCGAAACAAATAGATAGACAAACAGACATTTTTTGCTTCTTAGTAGGTAGATCTCTTGTGCATAAAAGTAGAGTGTCATGATGTTTTGTTTTAACGCTTTCAACACATTAATATCTTTTAAATTGATGCCATGGTACTTAAGTATGTCTTCTTGTTCGACAAAAGTAATTTTTTATGTAAGGTTCCTTTTTTATTAACCTACCTGCTTTCTATGCAAATGTAACAATGCACAATGGGACTAATGTCAATCAGTATTTGGTTTAATTTTTTGTCAAGTAATTGTTGGGGCTAATTTATTGCTGTCGAAGTATTTGTATCCATTCCAACATTGTTTTGTTTTCACAAAAAATTACAATTCAACGCATTAAACAAATACGTCTCTCGCACTTTAAAAAGTGTACAACATCAATATTAATTTATATTTTAATAGATTTACTGCTGTAAGAAATCTATAAATATAAATGCATGACTTTCACGTAAAAAGTTATCTAGCAGTCAGGTACGATGTGACAAATAATTTTGTAGCATTTACGACTTTATTTATAAAATTGTAAGGGTTATAAAATTGTTTAAAAAAAGCTGTAAGGTTTACTGTACAGTAAGTCCGGTTATTTATCGTTGTCCCACTGCCCGGCGAGATTTATGCAGCCACAGGAAATCACCGCAGCGATTCTTTTATCTTAACAGTGAATATTTTATTCAGTGCTTTATGGAGAATTAAAAATAATATAATAATAGGCTTGAAACTGAAATAAAGAAACAAATACTTAATATAATTTTTTATAAAGACTTTTTTAACTACAAATCAATATTTAAAATAAATAAATGAAGTGAAATGCAATACTTCTAAATATGTAAACAATGATACATAATTAGTATTAATTTGTATTATGGTTAACACATGTACTCTAGGTTTACTTAAGGTGAATCAATTAAGGTGAGGGTATTTATAAATATTTTTAATATGCTTAAATAATATCCTAGAGCCTGTTTCACTCCTTGTGGAAGAAGTTTATCCTGCAAATAAGCTACGAATAGGCAGCATAATATTAAGTTATTAACAACAGATTCGTATTATTTTTATTTTTGTGTTTCCCACACATGAGGAGAAAGGACTCGCTATAGATGGCACCACGGTTGCTTAAAACCGAATAAAATCATATCAAGAATTTCGGTTCCGCTGGACGTAGATCCATAGCTTAACGGCTGGTGCACCGGACACGGTATGTCGGGGGTGCGGGTTCGAATCCCACTGGATCGAAAATTTTGATATGATAATAAAAAACATTTTCGATTTAACAACACATGTTAAAAAGGCTCCTAAGGCCTTTTTCGCCCCAATTAAGAAAATAAAAGTTATAGATTCATAATTGCCAATAAAAACATGCCATAAATGTAGTAGAATTCTATGTTAAAAAAGAATTCATGTATTTAATGCATAAAAAAGAATAATATAGCATAAACTTTTATTCGTTTGATACCGTCAACTGAGGTAGGGCACAGCAGGAAATTTCCTGCTCAAAATATGAAGCAGCCCGACTGGGGTAAGTACCTCGACTTTGCAGGAGACCACAGCTAAATAATACTGTTTTCAAGCAGTATTGTGTTCCTGTTGGTGAGTAAGGTGACCAGAGCTCCTGGGGGGATTGGGGATAGGGTCGGCAACGCGCTTGCGATGCTTCTGGTGTTGCAGGCGCTATAGGCTACGGTCTTACCATCAGGTGAGCCGTACGCTTGTTTGCCAACCTAGTTACATTAAAAAAAAAACTGTCAAATAGCATTAACGTGAACCGGTGAAACAAACCCCTAAATACCTATAAATAAGTGTATTCTTCAAATATAAAAAAACCATCAGTTTGTCAAATGTCGTTATATCATTAATCTGCACTATAAATGCATTAAACGAAGTACCCAAAAAAATACCAATATATGAGCAAAAAGTGGATTAGAAGTAAATCGAATGCTTGCTTATTACAATTAAATTGATAACGACAATGTAACTCTATATAACAACATGAATTACATTCACAACATAATGTCAATGGCGTGTAATGACAGCTCGGAACAGTAGGTAATTGTTTATGCAATTACTAACATCAGCTTGATCTACAAAAATAATTGAACATATAGGTACCTATGTAACTCCCTGATTTATTGTGATTGCGACTTATATTTGCTTCCGGAGTCCCGGTGTCTAAGAGGTCATTGATTTCAATATAATAATTACTGCAAATGTTTAATAATCATTCTTCACATATCTGATCTTATGTTTGATAAAAAATGTATCAAACAAAGAAATTACCAACATGGATTACTTATATTATAATAGTCACTTGAATAAAAATTGTTTCAAGCATATATTAAAAGGACCAAAATTCATATTTTTGTTTAACATTTACCGATCTAAAATATTACTTACGTACGTTATTTAAATTATGAATTATTCATAAATATTTTTTTCGTCCGTGCGTCCCGGACCTAATGGCGAGCAACGTGCGGGGGCGTCGACTGCGAAAGATTTATTAAATGACTACTGTATTTACCTCACAAACTGAACAGCGTAAGCGAAATTTATTTCGTATTTAAAATAATTATCCTTTCGCTGTCACATCGGCTACTTGGAAACTATGTTTCTCGAAATCTGTCTCGAAAAAGGTCAGTCAGCTTTTACTTTGTGACTAAATAAAGCTTAAAATTTATTTTACCGTCGCATTTATAGACCCTATTTTCACTAGACGGTTTTAAACGTTTTGTTATAATTAAGACAAAGCTAGAAAATTCAATGACGCTAACCAAAATTCGAATTAATGACTTTTTGCCGAACATAACCGAATTTGATCTTGAAGAACGTCTTGATTCCGTAAAACATAACTACAAACACAGAACTCTGTTATAAATTACCTGGTTTAATGTAATTTTATTCAGTACAAATAATTTCGTATCCGTAAAAGTGAACTGAATAAAAATGTTTTGTTCTTCCAAAATATCACGGGAACAAAAAGGCAACGAAAGGCAGCATAGCTCAGGCAGCAAGATTAAGCCCCGTTCGTAGATCCCATTTGCAGATTCATTCTCTTAGATTAAGTTACAGCCATTGCTACATTGTGGCGTTTTCATGAGAACTTTATTAAACTCCTTCATATATTACGCTAGACGCTACCCACGCTACTACACATGCGCTGTCAGCCGCGTAAACTTAAATGTTTATGTGTGTTTTGAATGTATGATAATGAGTTACATTATAAGAATATTATATATCATATTTATATGTAAAAAGATTAATACATAAATCGACTGAAATGATACATGTATAAGCACAGATTAGTAAATAATACCTAACTAAGTACAACTTCATGTATCTATTTTTTGTACATATTTTATCGTTTATTAAGATTATAGCCACTTCAGTGGTCTGTGGTTATAGCTGCATAACAATTACCTATAATTCCAATAATAAATAACCTAATGATAAAACATTAACCTTAGGAATTGCAAATATGTCTTGAAGAAAAATATAAACGTCTGATAGTACTACACACTCAAAAGAATAAACAAATTAGTAAAGTAATTAATTGACATTGATCTAAAGATGGTACTAGGTAGGTTAGGACCTACATTTTGCGGTTTTCGATGTTTAATCCACTAACATTGGTTTTGTTTGAAGTCGTGTTACGTTTATAGAAGTGGGTGATCTGCCTAATGGATGAAAATTGTTTTTTTTTTTCATATTTATTTTAGTATATTTGAAAAAAAATCGCGAAATGTTTGGCTGAAAAATTCCTGGCCAGGCTACATTTAATTTAAAATAAAAAAAAATTAAAAATGAACTACTATAAAGAATGTTTAATAAATAAATCTTCCCTCAAAATGAGCGCTGTTTCATTGCAAATAAAATAACATATAATATACATATTGTCTGCTAAAAATCTGGTTTGAATGGCAGTTGTCAAGCCTGGCCAGGAATATTCCAGCCAACCCTTTCTCGATTTATCTTTACCATACTAAAGAAGATAATTATTTAATTTTTATCCATTAAACAGGTGGGTGAAGATCATCTCTAGTTCGGATCTTAGACTATAGTAGGTACAAAATAATGTAAAAAGAATAAATTAAGACCTTAAATTGGAACAACAAAAGTGAAGACGCGAGTCATCTAGCATCTAGTATAATTGAAAAACCCTGCGAATATCACATTGATTGACAGTACACTGCACAATTGTTTTCTCACATTATTATATATAATTCCTTAAATGTTAAAAGTTTTGGAGAATAGCCTTTGCAATTTTTTTGCGTGTAAAAAAATCCTTCCCTCCCATTTTTCTAGATGTCATTCCGGATCGAATGAGCCTTGGCCTCATATTTTTAGGAGCTTTGTCTCTATTTAATACGTTTTGATCTTGTTGACTAGACTATATATGTATATCTATTACAGTGAGTACCTAAATGATCTACTACTGGATACTTAGGTACAAAGTTATGCGTCAAAACCAGTCAAAACCATCAGTCACAAGTTTTTATTATGAAACATTATGACCACTAAAACATTTCCAAAAAAAAAATTAACTAACATTTAAGAGCTATTCTCGAATCCATTCAAATAATTTTATTTCCAACCGCATATTATAATCGAACCCTATCCAATAAACTTCTTGTGACATGTCACAGAGAAATGATAAAAATGGGTGCAAGTTTCACGTAAGCGCGGTAGGCTGCAAGTTATCACGTTATGCTACCGTATAAACACTGCCAGACCTTTAGACTAACCGTCCACAAAAAATATCGCAACATTCAACACATAAATCCAAACAATATCCCCAGTTAACAATACAAGCTATTTTATTAAAAGCATTAGCCACGAGCTATGGATAGGGCTAGTACATTATTGTCTTAGTATATCATGATATAGCTTTTAACATGATTTTAAACTGGTAAACAAGCATTGAAGTCTTATATTCCGCAGAGGAGATGCAATCTGGACGCTTACAAATCGCACCGAGCAATGTAGGCGCGATTGAGTTATTATATCTTCCTGTTAGGCTACTTGTTTTTGTAGACGGCGTATGTTTTTATTAATTACGCCCTATAAATAATAAATATTTTATGTGTAATGCGATCCGGGCGCAGGTTAGTGCGAGATGAGGCGCTCCGATACCACGCGGGTGGACTGTACAGTTATTATTCAACTTTTTGTTGTGATTTTTTATAACGTTCACTCATTTTATAAACTCGTAAAGACAATGCGATCTGAGGTTTGAGCTTGAAGTTAAGTACTAGTACTAAAAATTTTATAGAATTATCTTTTGAGATTTTACTGTTACCGTAAAAATGTTTATGTCTTTTAACAGTTATCGACATTGCTAGTTACAATGAATCTAATAAAATTTATGTTTAATGATCATTTTCTCGTATGTTAAGGTCCAACGTAAGTCTACTTACGGAATTTTATCTAATGTTAATATTTGTAATGCATCGTTACAAGACGTGACGTTGCAAGCTAAGGGCTTGTTAAACGCCTCTTTGTCCCATTCGATAAGCCTTCGATGAGTTTAAAATACAATTTCTCTTCTACCTTAATAATATTTCTAAAGCTAAACATTTAAAGTTATGTTTTAATAATTCGAATATTCTTTTTTACAAATATGAAAAATACCATTGAGTGAATACTAGTGAGGTATAACTTAATAAATCGATACATAAATTACCAATGAATAAGTGACACATTCAACGAAGTACATAGATACGTAGACTATTAAATATTACTGTTTATGAAAAATAAAATTCGACCTCTCTAATTGTCTAATTACTTATGATAAACTTGCGACCCGCCCCGGCTTCGCACGGGTGAAATGCTGATACTAAATATACTACAGAATGTCTTTATACGAATGTCTTTATAACGTTCACAGCTTTTTCAGCCAGCAGCGTTTGCAATGAAAGCGCAAAAAATGTGTTTATTTACGACATCAAATTAGAAACCTCTTAAGTTATCCGTGTTTATCTACTATATTATGCATGTATTATACAATCATATGAACCTTCCTCTTGAATCACTCTATCTTTTAAAAATACTCGCATCAAAATCCTTTGCGTCATCATCATCATTTCAGCTTACGGACGCCCACTGCTGGGCATAAGCCTCCCCTAATGCTTTCCACGACGATCGGTCCTGCGCAGCACGCATCCAGCGGCTTCCCGCGACCCGGACCAGATCGTCGGTCCATCTCGTGGGGGGCCTGCCAACGCTGCGGCGTCCGGTACGCGGCCGCCACTCCAGAACCTTTCCGCCCCATCGGCCATCGGTTCTTCGAGCTATGTGCCCTGCCCATTGCCACTTCAGCTGTGCGATTCTTCGAGCAATGTCGGTTACCTTGGTTCTCCTACGAATCTTTTGCGTACCTACTTTTAAAGATCTAAGCATACATAGGGACAGACAGACAGCGGGAAGCGACTTAGTTTTATACTATGAAGTGATCAATGAATCGAGAACCCTATGATTGAATTATCAATTTAATTTACACCTAAAGCTTTACTGACAATTTAAATAAATTCTCAAAATGTGCACATTCAAAAACGGTATTGTCATCTACAAATACTATAATACATCTACATCAACTACAAATTGCTGTAAATATCGGACGTATACGAGAATATTTTCATACCCTTATTATTGCTTATTCGTCTGTTTTCCGCGAAAATCTTAACATACCATTATACGCGAAACAATAATGCAATGGGGGGACAGTCCGTGACAAGCACTCCGGCCGGGAGCATGAGCGAGAGTGCCGATTATTTATTTATTTTCATTACATGTCATTACCGTCGCTAATAGTCCACGCCGCACGACACAACAAAAATTATTTTACGAAGGTTTAAACGGCCCGGTTATTGAAAAAACACGAAAGACACGTGCCTCGAATAAGTTGTCACGAAACTTTCTCGGCGTGTTTTCTCATCTCACTTCAACATTGTTGCGGTAACTTTTGGGCACATGATACGTACATGTAAATTTGTATATTTTAAAAAAATAAAGGAAATTAAATTTTGACCTTTTTTTAGTTTTGGGAAATATAAGTTAACTAAATGAAACTTTTTAGTTAACTTCTTGTAATAAGTTATTGAAATATTAAGTAAAAAACAAACGAAAAAATTCTGATAACATTTCAAAGAATATAATTAAAAGGAAATTTCAATCTTCACATCGATAAAATCATTTTAAATAATAAGAAATTTAAATCCCTTTTAATCTCTAACGTATCGTAACCATTTCATTAATCGAAGGGTCTTATTAGCTACGTCACATTAGGACGGAGGCCTAAGGGACGAAATCACATTCATCATACCCAACATATTATGTCTATATCAATCAGTCGATTAATGAATCAACCATCCATTAGGACACAGATCGCCCTATAGAAACTGTACGCCTTTGATATACGTATTTTGTAATTAGTTCCTTGACTTATTAACAAATTGCTCCATAAAATGTGGCTTGTTTTATGTAAGTGTTTAATATTATATTATAGTACGAAACGTACGTAGTCAAATTTTTCATTTTGCTTTTCAATCAACCAATATTGTGAAGCAATGTCATAAAAAATTTCGTACAATATTCATTTTTAAGTTTTTTTTTTATGTAACTAGGTAGGTTGGTAAACAAGCGCACGGCTCACCTGATGGTAAGACCGTAGGCTATAGACGCCTGCAACACCAGAAGCATCGCAAGCGCGTTGTCGACCCTATCTCCAATCCCCCCCAGGAGCTCTGGTCACCTTACTCACCAACAGGAACACAATACTGCTTAAAACAGTATTTTTTAGCTGTGGTCTTCTGTAAGGTCGAGGTACTACCCCAGTCGGGCTCCTCCATATTTCGAGCAGAAAATTTCCCGCTGTGCCCTACCTCAGTTAAATATAAAAAATATGTATATAAATTTTAACAGCATTGTTTACTTTTGATTTAAAAGAAACAAATTTTACTGTTGCGTTTCATATGCTTATAGAATAAATACCCAATATTAAACATTACTTGTGTCTAGAAATTCAAAAAAGACAATTACCTAAATGCAGCGAAAAAACTGGGAAAATACGCGATCTTTTTATTTGTAAAACAATTCAAAACATATTATTTTATTGTTTCAGAATCCATGACATTGGGTGCAACGAGTCCTGTAGGAGAAGAATAAAATTCGTACATTTTACGTAATCTTTCATAGATTGTAGAAAATATTTGTAGGTACGTTAGACGTAGCGGCTAATCGTAATAAAATTAATAGGTATTTTTGTATAAACAATCTACATCCTGATTCACCTTTCATTTTAGCTCGATGTTATTACTTATTGTTCGTAATATATTTGTCGCAATCAAGAGCTGACTAGAGTACGTACCAAAACATCCTCCATCGAATACAAAGCTTTTTTCGGCTACCCTCACAATATTCGTAAAAGGCAAGTTCTATGGTGGGTAACAATAATATGAACAATACAAACTTCGGAAGCTTAAAATATACGCTTATTGAATAATTACTCATTGTCACAGTATTTATGGCTTAACTAAGAGTTGGCAAAACAAACGCCTTCGTCCTTAATTGGACCTTAGTTATTATGTACCTACTAACTTACTAGGCTTTGGTACGTACTTGAACTTTCATTTTATAGTCTGAGCAAAAATCATTAAATAAGCTACAAAATAAAATTAAAGAAAAACAAATGAAGCTTATTTTAAAAAAAATGTTATATTTTGTAAAATGATTTCATTAAATTGTAGAAAAAGAAATATAGAAATAAAATTTTTATTTTCGACAAATAATATCTGTTTTTTATTTACCAATTTTGAACTAATTTTTGTAAGTTAAGTCTTGACACAAAAACTTTTCAGAGCAGTGTTTTCGAAATTTGTATGGACTAAACACTATTTAATTCGTTTGAAAATGAAGGTTATATTAGGATTTACATTTTATCTATCTATCCATCAGCCTTTAGAAGTCCACTGCTGGACGTAGGCCTCTCCTAATGTTCCGGGCCTGTGCCCTCTGAATACACACTTCTGAATATACATACATACGACTTTCCGCTGTCTTCTTTAGGTCGTCAGTCCACCTGGTTGGAGGGCGGCCTTGCTCCTTTTGCCGAGACGTGGTCGCCTTTCGAGAACCTTTCATTTTAAATACAAGAATTTTTTTATCGTGCGAGTTAAAGACATTTTATGATCGTTTTATACTTATTATAAATACAAGATTATTTATGAGTAGGTAATATTAATAAAGAAAATGAAAATCAAGTAAATAAAACGCTGAAATCAAAATGTGTAACCAGTTGTAATTTCAATAATAATATGTTAAGTTTTACATGATGTATCACATAATTATAATGTAATAATATATTATGTATTTAGTACAATGCAATTAAATATGATTAAGAGCTAGTACTAATGATCGTCAACCGCCAGACACATGTTTGACTCCTATTCTACAAAAGAAAAATAAAAGGGTGCAAAAGAAATTCAACTTTAATTACTTGCAACCACCGTTTACGTTAAGGAAAAAAATTAATTTAACTCGTTATACTTTTCGAACACAAATTATTGTATATCATCCATTACTCGCAGAACTCCTATACAAAACGAACTGTTTCACGCGGAACCGTCTATGTTCATTGTTTTTAGGAGTATCAAAATTACGTTGTTTAAATGTGGCTTCAGTTTGCGTGTGTTTGTAAGTTCGACATATGGACGTTGGATGTCAGGTGGGCCTCAGGGCACCTGTCATTTATAAATTGAAATAGATCTGCGGCAGAAATTATTAACGAAGACAAAAATTTGAAATGGTGATATAATAAATTTAAAGTTGCAATTTAATTAACCAACAACTCGGCTGCCCCATTTCAAAACCTAGTAAGTGTGATTGACAAAATTTTACAGGAGACCAAAAAAACATGTTTTGTGCTAGCCCTTCTGAACTATTCAGTACCTGTTGATGAATTGATGTTTCGTAAATAAGCTACTATGAAAGCTTTTATTTGATATATTTATTAATTTGCTAAGCCATTTAGGACAAGTTTTATAAGTCTTACTAATTTTGAAAATAAACATCTATTAAAATTTAAATTTCTTGTACAACTTTAAAACCTAGTAAGAGCTCTCACTGTGTTCTGAAATGGTTAACGTGATCAACAATGTATCGATTTTTGTAGACCAAAACCTAGCAAGAGCTCGGTCACCTCCTCGCGGTGCACCCTGGGCAACGGGACGGGCAGCAGTTGGAACGGTACTGCTGCCCGTCGCGGCTAACGACCGACGGGGAGGGAGCGTAAGCGCATTGGGGTGCCGGGGCCTTTGGGTCGCGCCCCAGGGAGGCGCCAAAGCGCATAGGAGTGTCGAGGCCGTTGGGCACGCTCCTAAGGAAGGGAAGGGCCTCTGGGTCGGTCCCGGATCACCGGGGAGCGGGTCTCGCGGACTTATGGTTCGCGGACTTGTCTTTCGCTCCGGGGGTGGGTCTCGGACCCGGATCACTCCGGGTTCCGGGGATGGGTCTCGGCCCCGGATCACCAGGGCGGGTTTGCGGACTTATGGGGTTCTCGCGGACTCGTCTCTCGGCCCGGGGCGGGGCGGGTCTCGGTCTCGGATCACCGGGAGCGGGTCTTGCGGACTTATGGTCTTGCCGACTCGTCTCCCGCTCCGGGAGCGGGGTCTGTTAAGCTCTTCTTTCGGCTCGGAGGTCGTGCGCGGTGCGGGGTGGCACGTAGGTTGCCGACGGCGAGGGCTTGGCGCTGGACGTGGCGCGGGGAGAGGACGGGGTGGGTGGCTTCGTTCGCCCGCCACGTGGCGCGGAAGCGCGGGGGTAGGTGCGCTCTGGGTACTCTTCTCTGCTTCTCGGAGTGGACCCGTGAGCGCAGGCGCTGTGAAGGCGCGAAGACGTGGGGGTCGGTTTTTCCTTCCCCCACGCTGGGGACGGGTGGGTGGGTTCGCCCGTCCGCCCCGGCGGCGCGAAAGCGCTTTTCCTAGTACCGAGGCCTCGGTCCGCGGGAGTACAGGGCCGTCGCCACCCCGGTCTTTCTTGACTTACGTTGGCACTGCCCGGGCGGTACGGGGCAGCCTAAGCGTCAGGCAGAGGACGGTCGACTAGGGAGGGGGTTGGCCGACCATCAAATCTGCCCGGGTCGGTGCGCGCAGTGCCTCCGCGCGCCACCTATACGGGAAGAGTCCGGCATTGCACCACCGCCGGGAGCCCCACACTCCCGCTGCCCAGCGCGGTGGCGGGGTCAGTGCGTAAATGCATTTTCCAGCGTTAAAAAAAAAAGGTAAACACCAGTAGGTACATTGATTTTAATATTGGGAAAAAATCGACACAAACGTCATTTTCGTTGTATGAGCCCCCCAATTTTTTTTTATTTTAATTTTATTATTTATTATTAAAGTAAAAATACACAATTAAGTATTTTGTGAATATTTTAAGTGCCTACCTCTTACTATTTATTGATATCGAGCAAAAATAGGCAATAAATCGCGTTGTTGTATGGGAGCCCCCCTTAAATATTTATTTTATTTTGTTTTTAGTATTTGTTGTTATAGTGGCAACAGAAATACATAATTTGTGAAAATTTCAACTCTCTGGCTATCGCCGTTCTTGAGATACAGCCTGGTGACAGACGGACGGACGGACGGACGGACGGCCAGCGAAGTCTTAGTAATAGGGTTCCGTTTTTACCCTAATTATTCATTTTGCTCCAATTGGCCCATAAATGACAGGTCTATAGATTTATCATTAGTTGGCAAATGATGCCAAAAGGCTCTTCGAGATTTTGGCATCATGGGCACCAACTTTTTGATAATATCATTTTTTTTTTTAAATGGAAATAATACCCAGTAACTCTTTACTTTTTTAATACTTACTAAACCTAAAAAATATTTAATATCTTTATTTGACCACCCCAAAACCTAGTATATGTATTTTACCATTTCAATACCTAGTAAGTGTGCGAGACATACTAGGTTTTTGAAATGGTTTTGTGACTTACTAGGTTTTGAAAAAGTCAAGTCCATGAAGTCGTTGCACTTACTAGGTTTAGGGTATGCTGTAAAATATAAACTAAGCACGATATCGACGTAGGGGTTTCTTCATGTTGTAGGCACTAACTGGGAAATACGTTTTAGCTAAAAAACTCAAATTCTCATTTTTTGAGACATACTAGGTTTTGAAATGGGGCAGCCGAACTGATAGGCTAAAAGAAATAAGAAAAATTATTTTTTCTGATAAGAAATTCGTTTGTATTGTATTCATTAATAATCTTACAATTAATTAATTAAAAATACGAATATAATAACTGAAAAACGTTACCTTAATTTTGGTAGTAGTATACCTACCTAGTTATAAAGTTCACAATTTTTCTTTAAAATAAGTAGGTACATGTAGGTCAAAATCTACAACTCGTGATATATCGTAGCAATACAAACTCACTCTATAAATAGGTTTTCTAATATAATACGAATTTTTCAAATCAGGTAAATAACAAAAACAAATTTTCTCTTATCATAGGTAGATACTAATTAACTAAAAAACGTTGTCTACCCTCCCATTCTCCCACATACATTTCAAACCTAGAGATTCACTGAAATTAATTTTTAATGTATTTCATTAAATCTTTTATCCGTGGTGACATTATATTAGTTCACATCGTCGAATCTAATATCATGACCGATGCTATAATGTTGTTTCAGTCCATACTTTCAAACTTCAGTGGACATGTTCAAGATAACCACTGGCCACTGGTACGTTGTTATTCAATTGTCGCCATGAACGAAATCATTTCACAAAACTCATCTTGCGGACGGCGTGTGACGACATGACATGGATGTAAGAAACTTGAACATATTATGGAAGAGACATGTTAATTTTACCAGACTTCTCTCGCGGTTTTTCTCTCATTCCTGTCTCCCTCATTATCCTGTGTATTGCAGTTTTTTTGTACTAAGTTTAAATAAATGAAGTTGTTTCTTAAATATTTTTTATTTATGTACTATGATTATAAAGATAAAGTAATAATAGCCTTTATGACCGCTTGTTAGGCTGGACTACATACAATCTTAACGTGTATAGTGCTAAATAAAATATGAAACTAAATTTATAGATTACATTTGGAAATATAAAGTTATCGTTTTAACAAGTTTCAATGCGCTTCGCTTCAGCCTGTAATATCCCACTGTTGGGCATAGGCCTCTTTCCCCATGTAGGAGAAGGATCAGAGCTTATCCACCACGCTGCTCTAATGCAGGTTGGCGGATATCTTCCCTACTATGAGTAACGATCGCTATCAGGTGTACATGATAACCACCGGGACCGACGCTGCTGACAGTGCTGTTACCGTTGCGCCAACGCAGCGCGCCTGTTTTCAATTATATAATTAGCTAATAATAATTTAACACAACGATACTTTTCGTATATTTATGTAAAAAACTTATACAATAAAATGAAAATTTCAAACAAATCAATCTCTCATATACGCAGTTAATTTCAATGAAATTAATTGCGTATATGAGAGATGCTCGAGCGTCATTTCTAGTTTTTCTAGGTCGCTGTAAGCAACAGCGGCGACGCGTGCCCGGAAGCGTCACGGCCGCGTGAAGACCGGAAATGGGCAGGATGACCGGATCCTATCTCCGCTCCTGCCTACCTGCCGCCATGTTGTGACGTCACTCGCGCTCGCTGACAGCATCGCCAGATTGTGGATATATATTTGGGGACTATTGTTATGTTTATATTTAAATGAATATTTACCCTCTATTAGTAGTTAAGCCATCTTAAACTGTCTTTAAATAATCGTATTATATAATTTGTATATAATATTTAATAAAGATTAATACAATTTAAACACTCGAATTACAACAAAAATTACATAATACATTCTTCACAATCTCAGCCTAGTTTATAAACAAACATAACAATATAAAATAAATATTTAATAACAACAAATCGTACGTAACTTAACTGTTAAATTCAAATAGTAGGTACGATTACAACGTCACTTAAGTATTATGAAAATTTTAAAGAAGCTATTTAAAATCCAGAAATTTTCTAACGGAAGCTCCCAAGCTTTTGAAAACCCGATGTTCTATAAAAATCTTCTAAATCATAAGTCTCCGCGACGGTTCGGAGCCGGAGAATCCACGGTTATCATTGCGAGAGTATATAATTGTTGGCAATTTCATGTCTCCATTCAACCCATGAATGGCAACCATTAGGCGAGGCTCTCAGCGCGCCCTCCTCAGCTAATAAGTGCATTTCGCTCTACAGGACTCCTTAGTGCCATTTTTAAAAACTCGGTAGTTTTTTAAAAATGGCCGAAGAGACCATTTTATAGCCGTGAGCGGAGTTATAATGGGAATTGTTGTTTAATTGACGCTATTAAGTAATTTACTTAAGTAATTAATAAGATGCGACTTACTTTCTCGCTTCTTGGCCGAAAGAAAAAGGATTTCTGATAAAACATTTTGGATACAAATTATTGTGAATAAAGAATTACTGTTCGTATATTAAAAATTAAAAAAATTTATTGTACGTTTATTTAAAATTTAATTACATATTTTGTTCATGTTTTAATTTGTCGTTTATGAATTCAATAGGTGTTATAACATAAAACCACAACGGTATCAAATAAGATTTGTATACAGATACATATTACGGTAATATAATATATAAATTGATATACGAGTTGTAAATAACAATGAAGTATCTATACATATAGATTTAGCAATTTTATATTTCATTCTACTACTCGTAATACGAATGTATTATTTAACATTATGTTTGTTCATGTTTTTATAACTACTGTTTATAAACAATAAGTAATTTATATTAAGTAATAAAGTTGTAATAAAAAGACAACTGAGGTGGGCTTATGTAGGAAATATCCTGCTCAAAATCTAGACCAGCCCGACTGGGGAAGTACCTCGACCTTACAGAAAATCACAGCTTAAAATGATACTGCTTTCGAGCAGTATTGTGTTGCTGTGATAAGTAAGGTGACCAGAGCTGCTGGGGGAGATTGGATGTAGGGTCGGCAACGCGCTTGCCATGCTTTTGGTATTCTATAAGCTACGGTAATTGCTTAATATGCTTACCATCATGTGAGCCGTAGATACGCTTGTTTGCCGACCTAGTTGTACAAAAAAACATTTAACATATCTTGTAGTCGTTTATCGTATTAACCGAGTATCGAACCTATTTTAACTGTTTAAAAAATAATAATAGTATTTATTCATTTCAGAGTTACATCCATTTAATTTGTTATAGTAATATATAAAAACTTAGAAACTAATGTTAGTACGACACACTGTAACACAATTTGGATTTTTATGAATCTGCATCCATCGATACATCAGTGGCGAGTCCCACCGGTCAACAAAAACATAATAATGTCAATTTCATATTATTGTATATTATCATAAATTATAAAATATTATTCCTTCTGGATATGTGTATTTTATTTAGTTCCTCAAATGACATGGGTAAGTATACAATTAATATAATATGGCCTTGGCATACTACGATCGTGCAGTCTCCGCCCATCAATTGTGGCTTCAGTATTCTCACTCGTATACCAGCTGCTGTATTAAGCGTAAAGCTTAATGTTTACCGTAAAATATAACGAATTACTTTCATAAGGCCTTGTATTACATACTACAATTACATATACATATATTAAAGTTAAAACTATTTATAGAAATACAATGTTCTGTAAGTTCGCTTTCTTTCAGTGACTTGATGACTTGAGAACTCAGTTTTGTATTTCAGGTAGGTATAAAAGAACCATAACCATATTCTTTTAAACATATTAAAAATAATGCCTAGTATTAAAATTATTATTGAAAGTTTTTATTTAACTTTGCAATGTATGTTTAACTATGTACCTATGTTTCTGAAGGTGGACTCTTGCAACTAAGTTTGGAACCATACTTCATCCGATTGAGGTAAATTTTGTAGACATTTTTAATTTCAATAACATTACATAGTTACTTGTGAAGTCATTCTAAATCCAACACGGCGGAACACGCAAGATGGCATATTAGTTATTTTTAGACGCGTTGGCACAACGGTCACAACACTGGTTTGTGGCTGTTGCGCTGACGGTTGCGGGTTCGATCCCCGCACATGGTAAACATTTGTATTGGCCTACATACAGATGTTTGCCGTGGTCTGGGTGTTTGTGCAGTACTTGTGGGTCTCCCCACCGTGCCTCGAAGAGCACGTTAAGCCGTCGGTCCCGGTTGTTATAATGTACACCTGATAGCAATTGTGTTACTCATATTAGGGAATATATCCGCCAACCTGCATTGGAGCAGCGTGGTGGATTAAGCTCTGATCCTTCTCCTACATGGAGAAAGAGACCAATGCCCAGCATTGGAATATTACAGGCTGAAGCGTATGTAACTATGTATGTTTTGCAACTAAATTTGGAAGCATACATCTTCAACCGATTGAACTAAATTCTGTATTTATGTTTAGTTTGGATAACAATGCATAGTTTACCTATGAAGTCATTCTAAATCCAACGCGGCGGAACATGAAGATGGCAGATCAGTTATTTTTAACGCACTCCTACAATACGGTTATTAAATGAAAGGGCTTGCTGAGAGTAACTCGAAAAATAAAGTGAAGTCACTCTATAGCCAATATGAGATAGCGGACTAAGTATTTTCAATTCATTCCTACAATATGGGTATCAAATGAAAGTACTTACTGAAAATATGTCCAGACTGAGAAACCTGTCTATCAATAATTAAAAAGTTAAAAAAAATGTTAGATTAAATTTAAAAAAAAAACAAGCTTTTATTTAAATGCACTATATTTCCTTTAAAACTCTTACTATCAACATATATTATAAATTCATCACACTTTTTGTGTGCAATAAAAGCTTGTCACGAGATTTAGGTATAGGTGTCGATAGACAAAGAAATTAAATAATTTGATCGTATTGATTTTATTTTTAAAATTTTCAAAATAAGTAAATATGAGTACTTAAAAATCGCATCGTTCCTTTCTCTTCGAATTATTGAAGAATAGTACCATGCTAATAATAAGAATACTTAAGTAATAACCAAGCGTTCATCTGTCTTTCACTTAAAATAATATTGCGTGGCGGTACAGATTGTACGAGTGCCTAATTGGCAAATTAGCATATTATATGCCGCCATATTCCGAATTTTTCAATGAGTATTATCCCTGACAATGGTGCAGACGAAGTAAGTCACGACTTGGTGTCCCGCAGGCGGCCACCTGTGCCCCTGTACTCGAAATATGTAATATTGAAAAATATACTTAATTTTTTAATAACAACACTCATTACGAAACCGCAATATTATCGTGTACGCGGAATGCAGAGGTTTTATGTTGAAACTTTCATTACCAAAATTATTAGGAACTCTTTATGATACTTTCTTGCTGCGTCTAAGTCATGACTTAGGTTAATAAACTACATACCTACATGAAAGTTAAAGAAAAAAATTGTAGAGCTTTCGACGAAAACTAAACTTGGGAATATGTGAAAAAACTACACATTACATGACATTTATCATTTATTAGTTGTATACATATTATATACCATAAAACAAATATGGTTGTAATTATTTTTTTACCTTATATATTTTATGAATATTTTACTAAAAGCTTAAAAAAGTTTAAGATAAAATAAAAATAAAGGGAAATTATTAATTTACCTACTCATAAAAACTAGGACGCTAATATTTAGATACTTACTTTTAAACAACAATAAATTTTCTTATCAATTTAATCATATGTGTATAATGTTAATAAACTTTATATTATGTTAATATTAATCTTATTTTTCATTCCAATTATTAATTATAAGTATTATAGATGAAACGGATATTATTTAATCCGGATGCCGAATATCCGCCCGCCGAATATCCGGCGAACATTGACGAGGAGATTTGTTGAGGTAGCAAATGAGAACAATACTAACCAGGTCCAGCGTGAAGAAAGAAACGCGATATCATATTGTGAGCTTTTTTATCTTTAGTCAATGCAAATTTATCGTAACTTTGACTCTTATTCTTTAAAAGAAAGTTTGCCAAAATCTACCAGCAGTGAAGCAGGGTGTCCAGCTAAACACTTTTTTTAAGCTGGCCCTTTTCACGAAGACAAACTAAATCGCTCTTAATGCAGAGAAATTATTATTCATTAACTATAATTTCCTCTTAGTGCAATATGAGGATTAGGTAAGTACTTAATTCATTTTCTAAGTTGTAGAATTATATTGTGATTACTCATTGTTTGTCTTAAGTGTTAAATAAAGAAATTAATCACCTAAAAATAAATATTTCTCGGATAGGCGCAAGTTATCCGGTATTCGGCCAGATAATATTCGGGCCACCGGATAGTTACCTACCGGATATCCGTTTCATCTCTACCCTTAACATAGTAGGTATATTCAATATACAAAAAACGACAATTTTTCTTAATAATTAGTTACACTAATGTTACTTGATCTGAAATATCAATACGTTCTTCAAAACGGGAATGTGTTAGTTCGGTCGTCGTCAAATCACCCTCTTCTAGTTTTACCACTTCGCTTCGTACGAGCACGATGACGTAACACTGTATTGCTATAAAAATATTGTAGGCACAATACTTTAAAACAAACAATAGACTCGAAAATATTTCGAACTTATATTTTAATTTTTTTTATAACTTATTTCTTTTCCGATTTTTAAATTACGATAAATTATTGTTAATCTTATTATTTGATAATATTCAGTGGTGGCCTTAAGAGGTGGACAATGGGAAAACCACATACCTACATATTCACACTAGCTAAGGTCTCGTGCAACAACTTCAAAAATAGGTACTAAGTGGTACTACTGGTATATAAGTTTATCATCCCTATTTATTAATTTAACTATTATTATAAAAGCGAAAGTTTGAATGGGTGTAAGTTTTTTAATCGGTACCTAACGCCAAAACGGCTGAATGCATCTGGATGAAATTTTATTTTGATGAGTTAACACAAAAATACATTTGGTTATACTAACTCCAATGAGATAAATTTTTGTTTCTCTCTCATCAATAAATGAACGTAATCGTTCTGGGTTGAGATGCTTCCAGAGACAGGGATGTCTAGACTTTTATCCTACTAGATATCATAACAATTGTATCCTACATCCTACATGATCACATTTCAAACCTTCAGTTTTTCAGTAGGTACATACCTACTCATAGTATTTAAATTTTAATGCAAATGAAAAATCTAACTTTTAAAATGTATAAAACCTTTAATATATAAATAATAAAAAGTATAAACTCGACCTGTGTGGCTGTTGCGCGGGCGGTTGCGGGTTCGATTCCCGCACACGACAGCATTTGTATTGGCCATACAGATGTTTGCCGTGGTCTGGGTGTTTGTGCAGTCCTTGTGGGTTACCCCACCGTGCCTCGGAGAGCACGTTAAGCCGTCGGTCCCGGTTGTTATCATGTACACCTGAAAGCGATCGTTACTCATAGTAGGGAATATATCCGCCAAGCCGCATTGGAGCAGCGTGGTGGATTAAGCTCCGATCCTTCTCCTACATGGAGAAGAGGCCTATACCCAACAGTGGGATATTACAGGCTGAATCGTGATCGTGATCGTGATAAACTCGACCTTACAGAAGATCACAGCTAAATAATACTGCTTTCAAGCAGTGTTGTGTTCCTGTTGGTGAGTAAGGTGACCAGAGCTCCTGGCGAAGAATTGGGGGTAGGGTCGGCAACGCGCTTGCGATACTTGTGGCCATCTTACCATCAGGTGAGTCATACGCTTGTTTGCCGACTTAGTGATATAAAAAGAAAACCTTTCCACGGAGCGCTAGGGCATTATCCGAGGCCTTAAATTACTTTTAAGGTCGCCACTGATAATACTCAGATCATATGTCTGGATTATCTCATAAAGTAATTCTGTATTCTTTAACTGGCTTAGAAAACATATAATCAATATTTTTTATATATGTCTATAGGTCAATCGTTGTGCTAAATATATATTCAAGAGTAAAATACTTCTTACCTATAACAAACAAAGCAATGAACACTTCCACGAACATTTTCCTAGACAACAGGAAGCTGGTTGTCACTAGAGCTGCTAACGTTGTGGCCAGCGCGTAGTAGTTATATAAACGTAACATCGAAATATCTTTCTGGAAAAATATGTGAATTATTTATTTATTTTTTATTTTACTTCATTAAAAATATTTATTTACTTGTTTTTTATCATAGTAATATGTATAGATAGTTATACAAACACAATGTTGAATTATAACTTTAAAAATTAACGGAGTTTGACAATATCTATATCTATATTAATTATATAAAAGAGATTTCCACCCATTGACTCATCACGATATCTCTGGAACGATAAGGCCCAGAGATTTGAAATTTGGTAGGAATATTCCTTTCGCCGAGTAGAGGTCAGCTAAGAACGGATTTTAAGAAATTCCATCCACAAGAGGGGGTTACGGGGGTTAATAACATACATGGCAAAACAACGTTTGCGGCGTCAGCTAGTTAAATATAATTATAATAATATGTTAATAAATTGAAATTCGCGTAAACATTAGATAAACCTTTACCTAATATTAAAACGGTGTTACCGATTATTACCGATTTAGACCTAAATTACAAGAAGATGAGAAAGAAAAAGAAGTCTTGAACTAAATACTATGTAAATATTGGGCAAATGCCCTATTTTTCGCAAAGGAAAAGCATTAAAATTATAAGCTCAATTCGCCACGCTCTGCCCCACTGCCTGCCGGTTGGCGGACAATTTCCATTCTAAGAACGATATTACCAACAATCTTGCATTTTTTTTGAGACATGGTACAGACTTAGAGACACCTACATAATAATAACCAGAAACAAATAGGTATTTGTATAAACTTAATTATCTATTTGAACCCGCGGCCGCGGAAGAAGAGTCGAGATATTGTAATTAATATGTAGCCTTTTTTTTTCTTACCTGGTATCCAGCTATTAGAAGTAAGAAGTTAAGAATGATCCCCATACCGAGAATGCTAAATAGAACAGTAGACACCATGAGATCGATTGAGATGTCGTTCGTTATAGAAGCCTTTTGAATTTCTGTGGTGATGACCAAACATGTCACTGAGACTACTGAGAATATCTGTAAACATTTTACAATCTATATCTCAATAAACGTGATGCGCCGAAATGTAAACTAAGTACGGAATCGTACTATCTATGCAGTACCCTTATATCACTAATAGTAATGTCGAGCAAGCATTTTACATCTAACTATTGCAATAAACAAGGAAAGCTGATGCAGCTAATGTCGCATCATCCGCGCAGCTACCGACACGGCGAATTCGTCATATTTTAAAATTAATTTCTTTTTTATTTTTGAAGTAATACTTCTTTACGCACGCTTGACTTGGGGAGTAAGCTGGTGAATGCGTGACGAGAGCGTTATGAAAAGTGTGATCGGGCGAGGCGAACGGAGCAAGAGAGAGAGAGAGGTGCGAGCACACGTTTTCTTTCATTCTTTCTCTCAAAGCCAGTTACGTTTCGTATATCTAAGACACAGTGCAGGTCTATTGCTAAAGAAGTTAATTTTACTTCAGTCGTGTGGTCTAAAGGGATATATAGGTAATACCCCATACACGGTAAGATTTATCTGTACGATCCGTCGCGTCAAACCGATCGAAACGACGAATCGATGGTGTATGTCAAGATAGTTAACGATTTTCTTAACGAAACCCATGCAATCATGAATATCGTAACGATGAATCGACAGTAGTGATACTAGTTTCAATAATTTTAGGTACGTGGGTTCCGTCATTCTCATATAATTGTGCCAATCTTCTGGATGGAACCTTAATTCCTTTAAAAGATTTACATGCGAATACTGATTTTGCTTTAATAGCCATTTCTTAACCCACATTCTTCTAGGTTTTCTTTTTTTCTTTTGAATCCGAATCAACGCAACCGCCGCATAGGTAAGGAAAAGAAGTTCATTTTCAATTTTATGGGGCACGTATTGAATTATTTGAACACGTCTTTATCCTTCAGCTTCAAACAAGTAAATGATCGATCGTTACGACCAGTCGTTTCGTGTATGAGCGACATTTTTGATGCGATCAATCGTCACGATTTTCATCAGATCGATCGTGTAGACGAATCGTACCGTATATGGGGCCCTTAAAGCACTCTTTTTTTGTATAAAATTAGTCATTCCTGAATCTTCCATCGAATATGTTTCACGCATTTTAATTGTAATAGTTTCATTTTAAGTAATTCAAGTATTTTTAAATCAATCTAGTTTTTTTTTCGATCCATCGGGCGCAGAAAACGTAATTATTTTGTGTGTACGCTAGGGTTGCCAACCGTCCTGTTTTCCCAGGACATGTCCTAGTTTTTGTAGTGTCCTGGGACGTCCTGAATAGTTTTTAAGCAGCGTCCTGGGTTTTTAAATTTTAAAATTCGCGCGCCTCCTCAAATATTTACGCTACGAGCAGCCTCACGGCTCGTAAGTAAACAACCACAAATACTGAAGGAAATTAATGGGATTGAAAAATATAGTAAAAATTAATAAGTTTCTAATATTAGAATGATACTATAACTAACCTAAGTTTAAGACATTTGTTACAAACTAAAGTGTTTGTTTTATATTTTAATAACTAGTTTTCAACTCGTATTTCATCCAAATACTTTCATTAAGAAATGTGATTATTTTAATTAATTGCGTCCTGTTTTTTAACTGAATTGTCCTGGTTTTTCCAACTTCAAATCCTGGTTTTTTAAATTTGAGGTTGGCAACCCTAGTGTACGCGCATACGAACGTCTCCAATATATGCCATTAGGTACCGAGTTCGCCGGGTCAATTAGTTTGTTAAACATGCTTTTAATAAAACTTAAAGACAATTGTGTAATGACTCAGCTTAACAACATTTAAGTATATAAATCGATTATTACTTTCATCTAACAGATCCATTATGATACAGTTTGTCTTCCTTTGAGCTTCATTAGTATTATAAATTTTGTGTAAAAAGTAATAAATTAGTTGATTTGTTTATTTTGATTGATTATCTATATTTTTTTGCGTTGTCAGCCAATCCAAATGACGCAATTTGTCTAGTTTACTTAATATTTATTAATAATTATTAAGTTATTAATTTAGTAGTTAATTATTAAATATTTATTAAGGCGACTAGAGGAGCTAAAATGATGTTTTATAACGCCTAAAAGCATATGATCCACTGCAGTAAAAAATAACAGAAAAATATATGATATTCTGCAGGATATATGCTAGATAGATAGTGTGTTGAAAACATGATTCCTTAAATTTGATACGATAGAAAAAAATCACAAAGATACCTCTAAAAATATCTTTTAACGGGTAAAAACCATGTTAATATACAGGCTATAATTCTGATATTTTGTCAAATTATTCTTTAAGCAACATACTATCGTGATAGTGTTTTAATTATTTTGTTTGATCAATAGATTTTTATAAATACACGTTTCCTTATTTTTGAGCATAAATAATCTTAATACGTGCGCATGGGTGCGTAATACCCGTGTACAGACAGTCTCGGCCAAGGCCTGATGCTAAACGGACGTGTTGCTCGTTTTTTCCGCATTATTCGCATAAGATTATTTACTGTTTTTAATTATTTTCAATATGTGAAATAAAGCGAAACCCGTCACGAAAAGTAAAAAACGTTCATATAAAACAAATGCCCAAAATATGAACGATATTAAAAGTTTAGAATATTTTATTATTACTAAATATTGATTGTCATAACAATGATAACAATGAATTTTGGCGTTTTAGATGTTTGACAGACGGATGTCAGTTCAAATACGTTCAGATTTTTTGATCGGAAAAAGTAATAGGTAGGGATCCCTAGTACATTTTTTTCACCTGATTAGTATCAAGCTTATTTTCCGGGAGTAGCTTCATTTTGATGAGACGAACAAAAAAATCCTCTTCGAAAACTCTCAATTGTGGTAGCTAAGAGAGATAGCAGGAGATAGAGCAGCAGTGAGCCTATACTCACTGCTGCTATATCTCCGGGATAACGGGATAACGTACCACGCAATTTGTAGGACAATAGTACTATTAAATTATATAAATATTAACTAACTAAAAGAAATAAAAATCAGAAAAAAAATCAATTTTTGATGACCCGACGAGGTCATCAAGTTGATGACCTGAGGGTTTGGGAAAAATTATGAAACAGAAATTTGAAGATAATGCTTTACAATAATTGTGTTTTGAAAAAATCGGCAATGTCATTGAATACCACAAGCTCATGCGCGCCATCAGCTGACCGGAGCGAGGTCAACGTACTCCCGCACGACTAGTCGCGCGTCTCGCGGCCAACGAGAGTTCGCAAAATACACAAGTCCTAAAATGTTCTTAAAAAACGTTTCTGAGATAAATGGTTATATGCATTATATATATATAGTATATAAATAGTATATTATTAGGTTTAAATCTTTTCAAGCGTTCCAAATACACCAAGTATAATAAAAATGAATGTTGCTAAGCGCATAGCTGAAGAATGGCTCGACCAATTCGGCTAAAATTTTTTGTATGTTCCTTAAATCCCACGGAAGGTTTTTATACTAAAAAAAAACATAAAAGACAGTTAACGAAGTTTGTCCGGGCAGCTAGTAAACAATAAAATTTGAGTATCGTGTTTGTAATATTAAAATAACCGATTTTTACTAAATGCATATGGATGTATACCCGGTACAAATACCAAAATATATTTTTTTATAATATTTGTCTGTCTGTATGTCTGTTTGGTCAGGCTAATCTTTGAAACGGCTGGACTGATTTTGTTGGGACTTTCACCGGCAGATAGCTGATATAATAAGGAGTAACTTAGGCTACTTTTATTTTAGAAATGTATTTATTTTTTAACTGCGAACTGAACTAACTTTTTTGTTAAATTCCACGTGGACAAAGTCGCTGGTACAGCTATTACTCACTAAAAGATAACTAATTAATAATAGATAATTAATTTTATAACATTGTCAACATGATTGATTGTCAGTACATTTATTGTTTAATTTCAAATTTATTTTTGTCTAACGTTGAGCGAGTAGGAATTTTTCTGCTATCACCAGTATTCACTCATGGATATAGTTATACGTTGCCATTTCCAGAGTTCGAGATTCCAAAAATTTAACTATATCAATTACAAAAAGTGACAAACAGATTGTTACAGAATAGTTTATATAGGTACACTTCGAATATTGTTTATAAAGAAGTTTTGCAATAAAGAATTTAAACAAAATTATATTAATTTGTAATTTAGTAAAGTGATAATTATTAAACTTATTTAGTGGGTGCGAATTATTCGCACGGGTATAATGAGGATCAGTAAAGTTCTAGCAAATTCAATAGAACTAGTATCCACGTTATTCTCTATGATATAAGAAAGATATTTCTTTTTGAATTATCCAAATCGGACTATTAATTACGAAGATATTAAGTTATAAACATTATGCCGTTCCTGCCGCTACGTCAGTAATAATAATAATAAATAATAAACGTTTCACACTCAACGGCCCCCAGTAGGATTTTCTCCTGTGTCGGGGGTCCGGAAACATACACAATACACAACCACAAACGCCCAGACCATGACAAACATCTGTATGGCCAATACAAATTTTTGTCATGTGCGCGGATCGAACCCGCGACTGCTAGCGCAACAGCTAGTGCTGTGACCACTGCGCCAACGCGTCGTCATGTAACCGGGATCAGTGTATGCGGGATGCGTGTGGCATCACTCCGACTCATAAAACTCACTCCGGATCATAAAACTAAGTTACACATTTCGTTTTGACCGGATTCTCATGAGCATTGACGAACCCGGTCAACTTTGGAGTGCTGTAACAGCGTTTAAATGAATGAAATTCAAAAAATTGTAGAGAAAAATTTTCCTCAAAAAACCATCTACAAGACTGGTCAGAGGTATTTTTTTTTTGTGAAATGTATAAAAAAAAGTTATAGAGCAAAAAAGAAAATCTTTATAGAAATTTTCTCACTTTTTTGCTTATAACTTCTTTAATTTTTAAATTTCGGGAAAAAGTTATATGAACATATTTGTAGGCAAATCAATTTTCTACAAATTATGTCCTTACAAATTTTTTGTAGGACAGATAGTTTAAACGAAAACACCATCGCAGCTTGTCGCTGCTATGGGCTAACTGGTATGGAACGTCGGAGTGACGTCACAGCCTTCCGCGCCGGCCGGTTAGTGAACTCCGCTAGTAATTTGATCATAACTTCGTCAATTTTTGTCGTAGAACAAAAATTTTTTCACTGTATGTTAAGGATTTCTTAGTTCTATAAATCTGCATTCTCAACTAAAAACGTTACGGATCCTCATTGCCAGAAAGAGTTTTAATTTGACTTTTTTTTAAATCTAACATAGCTTAAGAAAAAATTTATGTAACAAAAATATGGACTAACGTCTGCAATAAATGATAATAATAATTATTATTGTTATTTTATATAAATATACCCCTAGTATTTTAAATAAAAAATCAAAAATGAAAAACATTCCCTTCCAAAATTGGAAACCGCAGACACTCCATTATAAAAACATACCTCTACTAAAAACGCTACTGTAACAATAATAGTCCGGGATCCCTAATAGTACATTTTTTTTATTTGATAACTATCGAGCTAATTTTCCGGGAGTAGCTTCATTTTGATGACCTCGTACGGACATCAAAAATTAATTACTAACCAGCTGTTTTTTTTTTTCGTTTTTTTTTAATATTTATATAATTTGATTGTAATATTGTCCTACAAATTGCGTGGTACGTTATCCCGGTCCTACGCTCACTGCTGCTCTATCCCCTGCTAACTCTATTACCTACCACAATCAAGAGTTTTCGTAGAGGAAATTTTTGTTCGTCTCATCAAAATAAAGCTACTCCCGGAAAATTAGCTTGATAGTAATCAAGTGAAAAAAATGTACTAGGGATCCCGGGCTATAATAATTGCGATCGAAAAAACTGAATGTATGCGAACTGACAGCCGTCCGTCAAACTCCAAAATTCTTTCGCGCCATCTATTAGCATGGTCGGGCATAATCTCGCTAAACGGCTGTCGAGTTAATTTTTATAAGCGCCATAGTTAAATGGCGTTCACGTCGATATTGTAAATGTGTGCGTGCGTTCTTGAAGATCACTTAGCTCTTCTTAACGCCTTAAGTAAACTAGACAAATTGCGTCAGTTCATTCGCATTTACATTTATTTCTCTATTTTTTTACTACTACTATTTTCTGTTTTTGCTGTACAACGGCACACCGGCACCCTCTACATATACATATCGGCACACAGACATATCGGCTTTCTAACCCAAAAAGTATTTTTTAAATCTAATTAATAAATTTTGAAATAAGTGCAACAAACAATCAAAAAACGTTCATGCATCATAAATATTAAATTATACATTAAAAGATTCACTAACAATTTACTTACAATATTTAAATAGGCAAATAATATGATGCCCGGTCGCAGAGGCAAACAACAAAAACATCGATTAACATCGGGCACTTTTATTTTCATCTTCAGTAGTTTAATGTAAACAAAAATTTATTAAAATAACAATCTATACGTTCGCGTACTGAGATAAAACAATAATGACTGTACAAATAGCGCGTAGAAAGGTAACTTATGAAAACGACTAGTATTTACATTACAAGATAGGTACATGTACTTACTATCATTAGGTATAAATAATTGGGCTTTCTAAAATAATTTAATAGCCATAAGTTCGACAATTCGACTGCACTGCTTTTTTTTCTTTTTTACTTCATCATCATCATCATCATCATATCAGCCTGTTGCAGTCCACTGCTGGACATAGGCCTCCCCAAGCTCGCGCCAGACATCCCGGTTTTCCGCAATCCCCATCCAGCCTACACCAGCAATCTTACGTAGATCGTCGGTCCAGCGGGCCAGAGGGCGTCCTACACTGAGTTTGCCAATACGCGGTCTCCACTCCAGGACACGTCTTCTCCAACGGCCATCGGTCCTGCGACACAGATGACCAGCCCACTGCCACTTCAACTTGCTGATTCTGTGGGCTATGTCGGTTACTTTCGTTCTCTCACGGATAGTCTCATTTCTTATTCTGTCCTTGAGAGAAACCCCAAGCATAGCCCGTTCCATAGCACGTTGAGCGACTTTAAACTTGTGGACCAGTCCCTTCGTCAGTGTCCACGTCTCGGCTCCATATGTCAACACAGGCAGGACGTATTGCCCGAAGACTTTTGTCTTCAAGCATTGCGGAATTTTCGAAGTGAAGACTCGACGAAGCCTGCCAAATGCCGCCCAGCCCAACCGAATCCTCCTATCAGCTTCCTTCTCGAAGTTGTTTCGGCCCAGCTGAATGGTGTGGCCAAGGTAGACATAATCCTGAACAACTTCAAGAAGGATACCGTCAACCGATACCGGTCTCGGTATGACTTGGTTGTTAAACATAACTTTCGTTTTGTCCAAGTTCATACCGAGACCGACTCGTCGGGAGGACTCGTTTAGGTCGGCCAGCATTTGACCTAGCTCATCCAACGTCTCCGCAAAGATGACGATATCGTCAGCAAAACGAAGGTGAGAGATGTATTCGCCGTTGACGTTGATGCCTCGTTCCCCCCAATCCAAGGTCTTAAAGACATCCTCCAGCGCAGTGGTAAACAGTTTCGGTGATATTACATCTCCCTGTCTTACCCCACGCCGGAGGAAAATGGGTCTCGTTCTCTGGTCTTGGATATGAACGGTCATCGTCGCCGCGTCGTACATACATCTCAGTACCTCGATATATCGCCAGTCGATATGACATCTCTGCAGAGAGTCCAGGACAGCCCAAGTCTCTACAGAGTCAAAGGCTTTCTCGTAGTCCACACTTTTTTACTTACTTATTATGTATTGGTGACGTGCAATAAAGTGATAATAAATAAATAATTATAATTAAAAGCAGAAGAAATGTTTATACTTTCACTAAATACGTACCTATTCAGATAACGGATCCATCCATAACAATATTTTCAACTACGAATTTAACTTATCGATACAAACTATACCTACTATTGTAATTAGTTATTTAAATAACACTTGTCACGTAAAGCTGCAACGCGCCAGCAGATTTTGATCAAGTGGAGAACAGCATTCAGACGCCTACAACACCAGCATATCGTAACCTAGTTGCCGACCTTACCCTTGACCTTCCGGAGTAGTTCTGGTCAACTTACTCACAACACTAGTACAGCGCTAGCTGTGATCTTCTCTAAGATTAGGTACCTCCCCAGGCGGGCTGCTCCAGATTTGAGCAAAATATATCCTGCTGTGTCCAACGTCAATGAATTCTTTTCACAGTTGTAATCTCAATCAAACCTTATCTTCACATTTTATAATAATTGTGTTTGCTGGCAAACGAAAAAACCGACTTCAATTGCATCGGCAAGTAATAAATAATAAATAAATTAACAAACGCACTAGTCGTCACTACGATTTTCGAGGGTTCCCCTCGATTTCACTGGGATCCCATCATCAGATCCTGGTTTCCTTATCATGGTACCTAAGTTGGGATATCTCCTTTCCAACAAAAAAAGAATTATCTAAATCGGTTCATAAACGACGAAGTTATCCCCGAAGCCCGAACATACATAAAAAATATATGTAATTAATAATTATATATATATACGGTCGAATTGAGTAACCTCCTCCTTTTTTGAAGTCGGTTAAAAATAGTTTACATACTTTAAGACTAAATAACCTTTCTCGTTCATTGACACTTGATGCAATGTTAATTATTTCCAAACTGTTTTGTTTTCATAACTCTACTACAGACTCATTGCAGATAAAACACATAAATCATAAGAAATTGCGATTAGTTTTAAATAATAATAAACCACGAAAACGTATTAATTAAGTAAGTACTTATATCTTATAGTTAATTAATACTTTTCGTGGTTTTTTTAATTTACTCTGTAACCTTAGTCATGGTAGATTTCTAGAAATGATAGCAAAATAATCGCAGTAAAATGAAATAGAAATTCTACTTAGCAACAACAAAACCTAATCTCTTAATCTTTGTACTAGGGAATCCTTGTAATTTTTTCTTTCCAATCTATCAAACCATCAAAAAACCTATGTTCATTTCCTTAATCCGACTTCATAGTACCTATTTACGTAACGTTTACGATACGTTTGATTTTTTTTTTTCCAGATAAAAAATTGGTCTTGAGAAATAAAAGAAATATTACGATATCTACTACTGAACACTTCGCCTGTGTGGTCGAAAAGTCTGGCATAAACTTGATCAAATTATTGTTATTGCAGATATCACATCTTATTAATCAATCGCTTTCATACCGTGCGTAGGCGCATCAGCAATCACTCTTTAACTTTAATAACCACTAATAACATTTAACCATCGTATACTTTATGAGCCTAATGATTTGCTTATTGAAAGTTATTGCATAATTGAGCCACCCGTGCGACCCTCTACGGACTCGAGTCGATTATTTAAACAGTTTTGTTTATTTTTCTTTCAAGTGCACTCAGACAAAATCTTGCAAGGCACACTACGTGCGGTGTACTACTGCCAATTTTGGTAGATACTTTTAACATAAATGGAGAATTATTTATTAAATCAAATCGATACGTAATTTTTTATATTCGACGTATGTGTTTTTAAAAAACTATATCAATAAAGGACTGCAGACTGGAAAGGACTATGAAGTAATCAAGTAACTTACGAGTTATATAGGTACCAGTTGAATAAATTGTAAAGCAAGATTTAAGATCAATGCGTCTTTTCTTGTCTATTTAAGCGTCGAGAAACTTATAAAAAAGTTACTATAAACTTACGACAGCATAAAGTCAAAGACACTCAATTAAGTTTATAGATTTTTAACCGACTTCAAAATAGGAGGAGGTTTCTCAATTCGACCGTATAATATAATATAATTTTTTATGTGTGTTCGCGGATAGCTTCGTCCTTTATGAACCGATTTTTTAATTTAATTGATTTTTTAATTTGACTGATGATTCTTTTTTTTGTTGAAAAGGAGATATGCCAAGGGTGGTACCATGATAAGGAAACCAGGATCAGATGATGGCATCCTAGAGAAATCGAGGGGTACCTTCGAAAATTGTAGTGGTGACTAGTGCTTTTGTTAATTTTTTTCGTCTACTTACGTTGTATTACTTGTCGATGTCGGTTTTTTTCGTTTGCTAGCAAACACAATTATTTTTCGTTAAAGCCGCTTGGTTTTCTTAAATTAAGACTAACGGTCGTTATTCGGTGTTTGTGACATGTGATGCAGCCTGTAACATTCCACTGCTGGGAATAGGTCTCCTTCTCCATGTAGATGATGAGAAGGATCGGAGCTTTATCCACCACGCTGCTCTACTGCATGTTAGCGCAGAGCCGGATTTAAAGGTTTGGAGGCCTCGGGGCAACAAAGAAGTGGAGGCCCCGTGGCCCCAAATTATTTTCCAAGTAAAAATGAAATTGTTTTTAGAGGTAAAACGCGAAAAAAACTATATGAAAGGAAAAGTTGTTCACTAGTGTTTACTAGTCTGAATTTGAAAGTTTTTTTTCGAAGTCTATTGTGAAGGCCCCTCTTTTGTTGAGGCCCCGGGGCTATAGCTCCGGTTGCCCTCCCCTAAATCCGGCCCTGTGTTAGCGGATATTTTCTCTACTATAGGCAACAATCGCTGAGATGTTTTTGATAACAACCTGGACCGACAGCTTTACGTGCTCTTTGAGACGGGGAAACCAGCAAAGGCAGACACTCAAAACGGAAAGAAATGTTAATAAAAATACAAATATCCCTCCCGAGTGGGAATCGAACCCGCAGAACCGCTGGTGCTTAGGCCTCTACACGGCACACGCACCACTACACCAGAGCGGTTGCTGTTGGTAACTATCAGTGTAGCAATAAAAATATTTGATTCGAACGAGGGTCTAAATCACGACCATATTGAAATATTCTCTATACTACATAAAATACAAAATTAAATAAATATAATCAGATAGCACACACATGAGTTCACGCCATTCTTGGCGCGAACTTGTGGAGGTACAGTCTATGTACAGCAGTGGACTGCGATAGGCTGAAATGATGATGATGATGATGATGAATCAGATAGCTCTTCTAAATGAAAATCATTTTTACATAACAATTATTCCTATATAAATTACGTATTTAGCTTTTTTAATATCATATCAAAAAAAACCGACCGTTCCAACGGGATTAAAAATGTTTATAATTTCCTCATGTGGGTATTACATAAAAAATAATACCTACTTACAAACAAAATTACGTATTTAGCTTTTTGACTTACACTAATAATAATAAATATATACAGTACTAGATGGCCCGGTGAACTTCGTA
Source organism: Melitaea athalia (assembly GCA_905220545.2). Classification (NCBI taxonomy): domain Eukaryota; kingdom Metazoa; phylum Arthropoda; class Insecta; order Lepidoptera; family Nymphalidae; genus Melitaea; species Melitaea athalia. Next base: position 6,845,085 of record HG992179.1, read on the forward strand.
TGACCGACACACACACACACACACACACACACACACACACACACACACACACACACCACAGCCTATCACAGTCCACTGTTGGACATAGGCCTCCACAAGTTCGCGCCCGACATTATGACGCGAACTCATGTGTTTTGCCCATAGTCACCACGCTGGGCAGGCGGGTTGGTGACCGCAGGGCTGGCTTTGTCGCACCGAAGACGCTGCTGCCCGTCTTTGGCCTGTGTATTTCAAAGCCAGCATGGATGGTTATCCCGCCATCCGTCGGCTTTTTAAGTTCCAAGGTGGTAGTGGAACTGTGTTATCCCTTAGTCGCCTCTTACGACACCCACGGGAAGAGAGGGGCTACATTATTTAGTGCTTATTCTGAACGCACCTATAAATATTTGACAACCAATTGACAACGTTTTTGACAAAAGACATTAAATTTCCCCATTAGGAACATTTTATATTGGAAAATTAAATCGTCGTTTTTAGTATTTTCCGTTTTATTTATGTTTCTCACCGTTTAAACCTTCCCTGAACTTCCACAAACATTTCAAAATCAAAATTAGCTAAATCGGTCAAGCCATTCTCGAGTTTTAGCGAGACTAACGAACAGCAGGTGCTTTTTATATAATTATATAGATTACAGTATAGTCAGTATAACACTACAGACTATCTGTCGTTGGTGTGGTACCTAAAGTACTTTGTACGTTGATTTTAAGTCAGAAAACAAAAAGTTTATGTTATACATAATTGCTAATAAAAAAATGAGGCGCTTGCTAGGCTATAGGTATCATCACTATTAATCAATCACTACACATTATAAAACAGACTCTTCCCGCTCTCTGTCTGTCTGTATATATGCTTAGATCTTTAAAACTACGCAACGGATTTTGATGCGGTTTTCTTTAGTAAATAGAGTGATTCCAGAGGAAGGTTTATATGTATAATACATGACTAATATAGTAGAGGAACACCTGCCTGCTTCACCAGTTGTGGAATGCTATTTGACGGATGACAGTATCCGACAATAAAAAGTTTTTGATTCATTATTCTGTTTTACCATCGAATTCTACTATATTTATTAGATATTTCTATTAGCATATCTTAAAGTTGTAGTTTATTAATTGAGGAGAAACAGATCCTACTGGCCTATTCTACCTTCCGCTGTCAAAGTCTATTTGTGATTTGTATCGTCATCCGTCAAATGGCAATATCCAGAACTGGTGAAACAGGCCCTTATTATCTTAATCTTAGTAATAACAAATAGAAATTTACGAAATCATTGCTAATTAGTTATGTAATCTTGTCACTGCTTCTTTACAAATAGTAATGATGCATAGACTTATATACTAGCAGACACCGCAAACGTTGTTTTGCCATATACGTTATTAACTTCCCCCCTTAATCCCCCCCCCTTATAACTGAGAGGTATAAAAAATAGATGTTGGCCGATTCTCAGACCTACCCGATATGCACACAAAACATAAAAATCGGTCCAGCCGTTTCGGAGGTGTATTGTAAGATTGTAACTAACATTGTGACACGAAATAATTGAATATTATATACATATAAGATTATATTCTTGTATTGTCAAAGTATCTGAGTTAGTATTCTATGCCACCTTTTTGAGATTCAGCTTATAAATATGTGTAGATTTTTACTGTAGCTCTTATTTTATTAAAGAAAAAAATTACCAATATAGCAACATTTTCATACATTCTGGTCTGTTCTGGTCTAGGATCAAGTATACTTCATCCTAGATTCTGGTTCTGGTTCTATGTTTTTATATCGATTATCGCATTATCTATACCTACCTTGTATAATACTCTATTACTCTTTGAAATTTTGAAGTCTTTGAGCCATGGTCTTTGAGACTCTCACTCTTGTCTCTTTGTCTTTGAATCTTTGACTTTGGTCCAGGGCTGCCAGATGTACGATTTAAATCGTACTCATACGATTTTTTAGCATTTTTACTCATATACGATCGCTAGACTAAGATCGTACGCAAAATGTACGATTTTTTATATACCTATTACCTGGAAACATTTCATAATGAAACAAACGTCATCCACCGGCAAGCATGAATTTTGGGGAATTCTCCAACTACCTAACGCGTGACTAGATGTTTTACTTGAATGAAGACTCTTTAAACAACCATGTAAAGGCTGTATTTGTTTGCATTCTTACGAAACTCTCCTTCGGTAATAATTGCGAATTGTCAAAAACCTAATATTTTGGATAAAATTTATTTAACTATGAATACCGACAAGTTTTGGGGCGAAATCAAAAAACAATTTGAAAATTATAAAACACTGGCTCAATTTGCTTTAAATTTTTGTTATGTTTGCCCCATTCTAGTGCAGATTGTGAACGAGCATTCAGCGAAGTTAATTTAAATAAAAACAAAATTACAGTTTATCAAATGGTACAATTAAAGGGCACATTATTAGCCAAGCAAGTTAATAAGAAGGAACGAACCAAAAAATTCTTTTGTAAAAAAATATGACCACAGAAAATTTGTATTAATCTAACAAATAGTTTTATTGCATTTATTTTCTAAAACTAAACTAATTTTGATAATTCATAATAAGAACTTAGTACTTAAAAGGCTGTACGATTTTTTTATTTCAAAACTTCCTTGGCATACGATTTTTTTGTACTTGGCGTACGATCACACTTTTTTTGCATCTGGCAGCCCTGCTTTGGTCTTTGATTATCTATGCAACCGTGCAATCGCGAGTCTTACGTGAATCGAATAGGTTTTTTGTGTCATAAAAGATTAAAATACAAGTAAATACACAAGGGTTTATACAAGGTATTATACACACAAAAGTTATTTCCAGGTAATTTTAAAATATATGACTCGCTAATATTATTGTATTCTTCTTTAATAGTTTTGAGGTTATACCATCAAATTCCGAAAAACTATTGTAAATTAATATGATTTTACGTAATAACGTACTTTACATGAAATGTTTTAATAAATAAAATAAAAGACTGAATCATTTGGCATGTATAGAAAATCTAGTTTAATAAAAACTTTATTATATGGTGTACACGAAAGATTCCATTATATTTGTTAACTAGTGGACCCGCCCCGGCTTCGCACGGTTGCAATGCTGATAATAAATACTATCAAACAAAAGATACGTTACAAACCTTTAAAATTATCAGTTTCTCTAACTTATTATACATGTATTATACATATAAACCTTCCTCTTGAATCACTCTACCTATTAAAAAAAACTGCATCAAAATCCGTTGGATAATTTTAAAGATCTAAGCATACATACAGACAGACAGACGGGAAGCGACTTTGTTTTATAATATGTAGTGATTGGATGTATTCGCCCTTTATTTACTTTTGTATTTTCGTATTCCGATTTCAGAAATGGCAGCACAATTGTTCAACCGTATTGGCCAAGTGGGACTTGGAATGGCTCTTGTTGGCGGAGTCGTAAATTCAGCTTTATATAACGGTACAAAACCTTTAATAACTACTATTAAATTATTACTAAAGAAAAATATAACTAGTTCTTACTATCACAAGTTGGCTGGAAGAGAATTCTTTTAGATAATTATAGGTCCACCATGCTACTAACGTCTACAAATAATTGTACAAAAATTTTAAGTGAAATGAAGATTGATGTAAACTTTACGAATTTTTATTTATTACATATTTGTCATTTACTTATGGTTACAGTGGATGGTGGTCATCGGGCAGTAATATTTGATAGATTTGCCGGAGTCAAAAATTTGGTTGTAGGTGAAGGCACTCACTTCTTCATTCCTTGGGTACAAAAGCCTATCATATTTGATATCAGATCCAGACCCAGAAATGTTCCTACAATCACTGGAAGCAAAGGTAAGTATTCCTTGATAATCTTAGAGTAAATTTTATCAAATTCATTTTTTAAAGAGTAATCCAGAGTTTCTTGCCTATTCTTCGTTACCAAATCTATGTGCTTAAATTGGTGGTAACTTTGACTATAATTAATTTATTAAAAACCAATATAATTTGAATTCGTAAAACGGCAGTTCAAAAATGCTTTGAAACCTACTTGAATAAAATGAATTTTGATTTTGAATTTATACAAAAACAAAATCTGAATGCAATTTTTGCTTTCTAAAAACTAATAATTCTTGTTTACAGATCTTCAAAATGTAAACATCACACTCCGTATCTTGTTCAGACCTGTGCCTGATCAGTTACCGAGAATCTACACTATCCTTGGTATTGACTATGATGACAGAGTGTTGCCATCCATTACATCTGAAGTTTTAAAAGCAGTGGTTGCACAGTTTGATGCCGGAGAACTGATCACACAGAGAGAAGTATGTAATTTCTTAGAATGTTAACTAAGATTTACGATGCGTTGGCGCAACGGTCACAGCACTGGTTTGTGGCTGTTGCGCTGGCGGTTGCGGATTTGATCCCCACACATAACAAACATTTGTATTGGCCATACAGATAGGGTGTTTGTGCAGTCCTTTTGGGTCTACCCACCATACTTCGAAGAGTATGTTAAGCTGACGGTCTCAGTTGTTATCATGTACACCTGATAGCGTAATTCATAGTAGGGAATAGGGATATATCCGCCAACCCGTATTAGAGCAACGCAGTGAATTAAACTCTGATCCTTCTCCTATATGGGGAAAGAGGCCTATGCCCAGCAGTGGGATATTACAGGCTGAAGCGTAAGCGTAATAAAGATATCTTTAAAAAAATGTAATCCTTTTCTTTATTTGAGTCATTAAGTAAAATTAATTAAACTTATTAACCAATAAAAGAAATTTTGTTGGTAAAGTAATCATACCCCTAAATTGGCTATTATAATTTTCTTATACAAATAAAAATAATATGTAACCATAAAACAATGCTGAATTAGTAAGTTATGATTTTTTGTATTTCAGATTGTGTCACAAAAGGTTAGCGAGAGTTTAACAGAGAGGGCGGGGCAATTTGGTTTAATTTTAGATGATATCTCAATCACACACTTGACCTTTGGAAAGGAATTCACACAAGCTGTCGAGTTGAAGCAAGTTGCGCAACAAGAAGCAGAAAAAGCCAGATTTCTGGTAGAAAAGGCTGAACAACAGAAGAAAGCCGCCATTATTTCAGCAGAGGGTGATGCTCAAGCCGCTGTCCTGTTAGCCAAATCATTTGGCACTGCTGGTGAAGGTCTAGTTGAACTTAGACGTATTGAAGCAGCAGAAGACATTGCCTACCAACTCTCTAAATCAAGAAATGTTACTTATCTTCCACAAGGCCAAAATGTACTGCTAAACCTTCCGGCACAGAATTAATTTTAAGCAGGTTTAAATTGATGGTAGATATATAAGGTCCACGAGTGCATTTGCATTATTAACGTAAGAGGAAAAAATGTTGCATTTTGAAAAGTTCCAACCGAAATGTAGTCGTGTATTAGCTTTATAAATTGTAATTACGGATTAAATAAACTATAATTTGTTGAATTTGGTTTTTCTTTGTAAATTGGTATAATTTAAAATTTACATGAAACTAGCTGACCCCGCAAACATTGTATTGCCATAATAATGTGTTATTAACCCCCTTTATCCCCCCCCCTTAGTAGTGGGCTCGATTTTCCGCATTCAGACCAAAATATATATATGTACATATATATATATTTAATAAATTATTATTATGCTTTATTCATGAACATTTTTGAACCTAAAACTTTTGTAAACTGGTAAATGATGTGAACGAAGTGATAATATCCATTCATTTATTACGTAAGGGTTCCGAGGGAGAGGGGAGGGTTGAAAAATCTCTAAATACTCCTACTGGGAGGAAAGGTGGGGAGACCCACAAGGACTGCCACCGACCCAGAGCCAAGGACCCAGACCACCGCAAACATCTGTATGGCCAATACAAATATCGGTCATATGCGGGATCGAACCCGCAACTGCCAGGGCAACAGCCTCAAACCAGTGCTGTGATCGTTGCGCCAACGCGGCGTCAACTAAAAAATAATAATAAAGCACTTAATAATTGTAAAAAAAAAGATACAACAAAAGCTTTCGTAAACTACATTTAACATTAAATGTGGTAAACAAAAGAAAAAACGTAAATGTACATTGAAAGATTTTTTACTCAACAAAAGAAGACTCCAAAAATTTTCTACATGTTATATTTGTCAGAAAGGTCATAATATAATTACTAATATGGTGAAAGAGTGAATAGATTTTATTGAGGTAGGTAGCACAGCGGTAAATATATATATATATATATATATATATATATATAATTAGCTTGGTGGAGCAGCAGCAGCCTGACTACGGAAGTACCACAACCACCTGTGGTAAGACAGCCAGAGCTACCTAAATAAAGGGGAAAGGTAAGAGGGGTAAGGATTAAAAATGTGCTTGCAATGATCCTAGTGTTGCATCTATAGGCTAGTGTGTCCGTTTATCACCAGGCGGATATACGTTTGTTTGTTTGTTAAAAAAAGATCAAAACTTTTGAAAATTATATTTTAATAATATTCGTATATTCTTTCTTCATCTCCTTAAATAAATAGATCTAAATTAGATTCTATAGACACTTCTTTATCTTTGTCTAACAAATAGTCTTTTTGAACTTTGTTACAAAATAAATTCTCTTTACTGCAGGCTTCTATTATATACTCTATTTCAGCATTATTTAAATCACCAGGAAGTGTTAATTTGCATATATTAACATTCTCTTTAAAGTTTTTAATTAGATTGTCTACTTCTGTTCTAAAACTATCGCTTATTGTATTTGAGTTATCAATTTTATTTTCTATCAGTTTAACTTTACAACAATCATCTCTTGTTTTAGCGAGGAGTGATAGTTCACCTAATATCGTTTCGTTGTCAGGACAGAGCTTTAAAGCTCGTTTTAATCGTTTCTCCGCTTCATTAAACTCGCCGATCATTCTTAAGGCCTTAGCACTCTGAAAAAGAACCTTCTTATTACTCCAAAGGCTATTTAACCTTTTCAGTTCGTTACATATTGTACAAGCTCTTAATGGTTGTTTTATTTCATTATATAAGACCAATAAGTTAATGTACAATTTGATTAATAGTTTTTCTTGTGTCTGTTCTTCATTTTCATCAGCCAATCGACATCTGTGTAACATATTGACTCCTTTCCTAAACAACTGTATTGCTGCAGTGAAGTTTTTTGTCTTATGTAATGTAATACCTGAAGCGTATAACATTTTGACTTCACTATATACCCTGTTAAAGATATTAGGTTCAGAAAAATCTAGTTTTCTGTAACAATAAATGTCATATTAATAAATATAAAAAAATCAAAACCACAAATTAAATTAAATAACATAATTTGCATACCCTTCTTTAGGAGTTTTGATAGATTTGATAATCTTTATGTAAAAAATACAGTCAGCCTTAGGTTTAATTCTGGGTGGTACACCCAATTCTCCATACATAACTACGTGGGACAAAAGAAATACTGCCATCTCACCAACTAACATTGATTGTATGGCCATTTGTATACCTGGGAGCAAGCCATTTTCATTTAAGTTTACTACCTGAAAATTTAAAAAATTTAGATTATTACAATACATTTTTAACCCTAGAGAGAATGTGCATCTCCAAAACAGATCTCTGTATATTTTAAACGACACATTTCAGAGGTACACACTAACTTTCAATGCCAACTCTGTTGTCGGTCAACACGTCTAAAAGATGATCATTGCTGTTCATTAAGTACCATAGTTTACTTGCTATGAGTACACATTGCGTCCGAGAGGCGCATGTTTATCTTCTGAGTGATTGTGATTTTGTTTTTGTTACTTGTCACATATGTTCGTCTCTATACATGTACTTAACATTTGTATTAGGTTATCATCATCAATCATTCAAATGGTTTTAGGAGCATTTTAATAATTTACAGTTTCACTGGAGCCACACTGTAGGTCCATGTCCTACATTCACACAATAGATCTGTTAAAAGTAAAAAGTACTGATTGCAGATAATCTTTCAGGTGCATATTTATCTTTACCGTAAAGTTTACCGTTTAAAAAATACTTATCTTTCTAGGGTTTAAACATATACAAATTTCTCTGTTCTTAAAATAGCCATCCTAATGTTTATATTTAAAGTAGCAGGTACACATAATATGAATGTTCTACAATCCTTAAACGAAAAGCAAGGACATTGTCAACTGTGGCTACAGATCAGTTGTTTACAATTTTTTTAATATACTTATTACCAATAGTCTTACCAAAGGTTTATATGACTTTGTATAATCAAAAGGTTCTGATTCATTTTCCCAATAACCAGCAAAACTAACTGAAACAGTCCATTCTTTGCCCAAAGGTTGCCCTCCACCCTCTTCTAATATCTTTTTCTTGACATGTCCGTTTTCATCCACTGTTTGTAATTGTTTCTCAAATTCTTCAAATGAAGTCACAGGCTCTCCAATATAATCAGTTCTTTTATCTTCATTATTATTGGTATCACCAATAAATTCCATATCATTATAGTCTACACCTAAATGAAGTACTGAACCAGTTGTAAATAATTTGCTGTAATAATGTAAATAAAAATTTAAGTGTTAACCAAAAATAAATCTATTATTTGATTTTCAAGCCATTAATACGATTAACTATGAACAATAAAATTATGTAGATGTGTAGAAGTCAAGAATAATTTTATCACTATTATATCAAGTTTCATAACATCAAATAAAAAATAATAAAAACATCAAATAAAACATGAACACATACCCCAAGTCCAAGCCATTTTCTAACGCTAGACTAGGCCCAGTTGTATCCATTTTTATTGAGTTTTGATAAATTCTATTATTCTAAGTTGATATGATAGTTTGATAGGTACATACTAGGGATGGCGATCTGAAATCGATTAATAGAAGAATCGATTTTTCGGACCTAATAAATCGATTTTTTTAAATCGATATGTTGTACTGAATCGATTCAGTGAATCGATATTTCACCTTTGAAAATCGACTTCGATTTTTTCTGTTTTAGTAAAAACCATAAAATTATTTACAATTAGCTGAACGTACTCATAATATTACGGTGTTGCCGGTTAAAGGGTTAATTACTCAAAAATTCGCGAGTTAGCTTGTTTCCGTATACATTTAGAAAATAAATATAACAAATACATTTAGAAAATAAATGTCTTCTTTTATACCTGATACTTTGATATGGTAAATTTTTTTCCCTCTCCTTTTCCTATTTACAGTCAGTCCCCTAGCTTTAATTAATTGTGTTGAATCCTTTCAGGACTTTTTGGAATCAGCACATCCAACGATGTGCCATCCCTCAATTATTCAACTTCAAATAGAAGCCAGTCTTGATCGTTTAAGTCTATATATACTGATCCCAGTATCCAATAACGTTCTTGCCAGCTGATTTTCGTGACGTCCTAATTTTTAAGAAAGAATCTCAATATTTGAGTTACTGGCCGATCCCCACAGTTCAATTCCATACGTCCATACTGGTTTTATAATACATTTATATATCAGCAGTTTGTTTTCTAAACTGAGTAAGGACTGTCTTCCTATGAGCCAGTAAGGGTTTTGTAGCTTAAAGTTAGCCCGATCTCTTTTGGCCTTTATGTGGTCCTTCTAGGTAAGCCCCCTGTCAAGGTGCATCCCTAGGTATTTGACAGTAGTATGCTGAGGCAGGACATTTCCATCAAGTGTCACTGGTGGGCAGTCACCTCTTTTTAATGTGAATGTAACATGAGAAGACTTTGCAGCACTAGCTTTTATTCTCCATTTCCTCAACCATGATCCAACCTTTTCTTGTTGCCTCTGGAGGTTTTCTGATGCTATGCAGGGATCTCTATGGCAAGATAGTACTGCCGTGTCATCTGCGTAGGTAGCAGTTAAAAGACGTTATCGGAGGTGGGTAAATCGGCAGTAAAAACTGTGTACAATACTGGACCGAGTACAGATCCCTGCGGAACCCCAGCTTTAATGTCACAAATAGGTGACATTGAACCTTCTGTGTTTACTTGGAACATGCGGTCCTGTAAGTACTTAAGAGCATATAAGCAGCGCTGGGAAAGCAAAGTTTTGCTTTGCATTCGAGACCCTTATGCCACACACGGTCAAAAGCTATTGCTTGCTATTATTGCACGTCGAGGAATGCAGCAGAGATTCTTTTCGTTCCAATGCTTGACGGACCATAAAAGCCTCTTTGATATCGTAATAAAAATAATTTTGTTATCGAATTCCCTGAACTAAAAAATCCCCGATTTTACTGGTGAGATCCCAGAAATTATTTATTATGGTATCTTTCTTGTTTTTCATAAAATAGATTTATATTTACATTGTAAATACAAAATTTAAAAACCTGTGTGGTTTTATGAAACCACGGTAAAAGTGAAACTTTTTTTCACATTATAGACATTTAACTAAAAATTCTTGAAATAATATTCCATTAAGGGTATTAAAATCGCTTTATCAATCTTACCGCGCGGACGAACGTCACGCGACATGCAACACACACACACGACAAAGTTTGAGACGATGTAATAAAAGTTTCACTTTAAAAAAAATTGAAAATCGATTTTTTGGAAATCGATCTTTTGGACCTCGATTTTTATATGAATCGATTTATCAGGTTACGATTCGAATCGATTCAAAAATCGATCTTTTTTGGAAAGAATCGCCAACCCTAGTACATACTTTTAATAATTTTCATTAAGTTTTGACATTGGTTTTGACGTTTTGAGTCACGACTCACCACAGAGCATAGTAATACTACGGTAATACTTGACGACTCACGTTTTGTCTTTTGATTTGAGACATGAGCTGTCAGACTTGGGTAACTCATGAGTGAAAGATATAAATGAAACGTATATTTTCAAATGAGCTACTCTTTCATCAGCTCACTTGCGTTTCAAATATATCTCTAGCTCACTAGGTTTAAGGTTAATTTTCGAGATACTGACGTACTGAGTGAAAGTAAACGAGATCGGACGATGGCGCTTATCATGCGAAAGATAGAGATAGCTATAGCTCTGTCACTGAGCGAGAGTAAACGAGATCGGACGATGGCGCTTATCATGCAAAAGAGAGAAATAGCTATAGCTCTGTATCTTTTCGATTCATATTTCACATGTTCATAGAATCATTCATGAAACACTTGTCAGTTGTCATTCACTGAGCTAACTGAGCTGAAGAGCTAATTGAGTGATATATATCCTAAGATCAAAATCTATACTATAATAATACTAGCTGACCCGCGCAAACTTCGTACCGCCTAACAGTCGATTCTTTAATTTTTTATTTTTTTTAACACTTAAACTTTATGATATGGTATTAAAGTTCACTTTTAAGTATTATTACGAATCTTTTGTATGGGAATATAGAAAAGTGTTGTTTTTAGATGTTTTCAGGGATTTCTTTAAATTTTTTCTCTCCGTAACAACCATCCTCGTACTTCAAGGAATATTATAAAAAAAGAGTTAGCGAAATCGGTTCAGCTGCTCTCGAGATTTGCGCTTAGCAACACATTCAGCGATTCATTTTTATATATATCTATACTAATAGAATAAAGCTGAAGAGTTTGTTTGTTTGATTGTTTGTTTGTTTGTTTGAACGCGCTAATCTCAGGATCTACTGGTCCGATTTGAAAAATTCTTTCAGTGTTAGATAGCCCATTTATCGAGGAAGGCTATAGGCTATATATCATCACGCTAAGACCAACAGGAGCGGAGTCCACGCCGACGAAGTCGCGCGCAGAAGCTAGTTAGAGATATTAAGCTGAAGAGTTTGTTTGTTTGTTTGAACGCGGTAATCTCTGGAACTACTGGGCTGATTTGAAAAATTCTTTCAGTGTTAGATAGCCCATTTATCGAGGAAGGCTATAGGCTATGTATCATCACGCTAAGACCAATAGGAGTGGAGTCCACGCCGACGAAGTCGCGCGCAGAAGCTAGTGATATAATACAGGGTGTCCCGCGATAAAGTACAACCCCGTAAGGGGGTGAAACTAGATCATAAATTATCGACAAAAAACAGAAAAAAGTAAAAAAATATATTTTTTATTGACGAATTAAGATTTTATATGTCTTACGTAGACTCTATGTACAAAAAATGATGATTTCTGTGCGTGTTTTTTGGGATACAAGCGTAAATTTTATTTTATTTGAATGGCAATATGGTAAGAAATAATAATAAATCATAAATTTCCTGGTATTGAGGGCATAATTCTGAGAAAATTAGAGATCATTGAAAAAAACAGTCATTAAAAATGGATTTTTTTTCACAAGAAGCACAATCAAAGTCATAATGCCACTTTTTGCGAGCTTATTGTTATTTTATCCTTACCGCCAAGTACGTGGCGTAATATTTTATTTTATTTTAAAGTAATCGACCCACTACTTTAGAAGAAATCATCATTTTTTGCACATAGAGTCTACGTAAGATATAAAAATCTTAATTGGCCAATAAAAAATAAAATATTTAAAAAAAAAATATTCTATGGTTTTTGTCGATAATTTATGGTCTAGTTTCACCCCCTTTCGGGGTTGCACTTTATCGCGGGACACCTGTATACCTCTTTTATCTTTTCAGAGATATCAACTTCGCAAGGCTTGAGTTGAGTCACAGTTGACAGTCATAAGTATTTTGACCATAGATAAATAGATAATACATAAATAATACATATATACATCTGTAATATATACATTCATTCCATTAATTTTTTTTTTGTCAGTTAATTTAAGTTTATTGTTGACCACATATTTTTGTTTTGAGTAAATTCATAGGGACGTTAATATGACAAAATTTTAACTATAAAAAGATTGTGGTAGTTTAGTTACGGTAGTTAGTTGTATTAATTATTAACATAAAACTTTTCCTTTGTACGTAAGATAAAAATCTTCTGTGGCATTAGACTAAATAATTAAAAATACAATGAGTTCTTAAAAAAACTTAATTTATTAATAAATTTAAGTATTTAATAAATTTAAGACCGCCGCTTATGTTTTATCGTCTGCCCAAGTACAGCAATATACGATGATATAAGATCATCCATTTTATAACCCAATGATGTTTCACATAAGATCTTAGTCCCACGAACAAAGTTGCCCATTGTCATGTGGAAGAACGTGTTCCCAGAGGACCAATTAGACAGTTGCGAAAATGGATATGTCACTAGTAAATCCTGCAATCAAAATGAAAATACCTTATTGATATTCTTTAATACACATCAAATAGAAATTAAAAAGTAAAAAGTAGCTACATTGATTTTATTATATCAATAGGTGAAAATTACATACTTATGTAAAATCATACTTTGTCTCTCAATTCAATTTAAGACATCAAATGCATTATACTTACACGACTTTGGGGGTGTATTACACTGACTCCATTTCTGTTAATTCCTATAATAACCATTTCTGGATAAGAAGGGTCTGACGTTTGCTTTACTTCAAAGAATGCTGTTCCAAATGTTGGTAGCTGATAAATTCTCTTCAAAAATTGTTCTTTCGCTTCCTCGATGCTCATAGTACCTTGCTTAAAGTAAGCCGCACTGATTGTCGATTTCCATTGCGAATTCGTTTGAATACCTATAATATCGGGTGGTATAAACTCTTCTAGCATATGCGTTATTTGAAGCAATGCAGATTGATCATTGCCATATCTTGCTCTATAAATGAATGCAGCTAATTCAATTAGGTCCTGTTTCGAAGTTTTATGATAACCGCGTAAATACTTTGGAAGTTCTTGAGGGAAGTAAAATATTTGATCTGCATTCTTATCTCTGCCAGGTACAGTGTTAATCCAAAGCTTCTTCATAAAGAATATTTGGTAGTTCATCTGTAGTTGGTTCCCTGCTGAAATAAGTAAAAACAAAACATGATTATAGAGTCACTTGCAAGTAAAAGTTCAAATCAAACTTCATTTCAATACTTACCTCCACGTATAGGACGAGTTTGTTTCATCCACTCGACTAGTTCATGAATAAAATCAAAGAAATAATAATTTTCTGGAACAGAAAAAACTTTATCTACGATCTTTACGAATAAACTAAAGCCATCACTATTTTTGAGATTAAGTCGTCCAGTTATTTGCTCACAAAGCTCTCTAGCTTTTGTAGATGAATCAACTTCGAACGCTTCATCTGTGTCGTCGGGGAAGTATACTTTATGATATATTTGCATACTTCTATGTTGTATAGCTTCTACTTCTACTATATATGGAGCATATATTCTTGGTCCACCTTTCTGTATTTTAAATATACGTTTTAAACAATCTTTTGCTATAGGATGTGGTCGTGTTTTTAAGAACTCGACTACTTCTTTTATTAAAACTTGACCACAAGCGAAATTACCAGTGGCAAGCCACATTAATTCCCATCCTCTCTCTTCGCTAAGTTGTATTCTATTATTTGTCAATTGCTTTATTATTTGGCAATAAATTTCATCTCTCATCAAGAGCTCTGTCGAAGGTCTGAATATTTCATCAGTATATTCCGTAGCAGATCTCACTTTAGGAGATGGCATATCACCCATATACTTCAATATAGCAAGGAAAGACGCAACCGCCATTTTAGATAGTTTCTCATCGTTTTGTAATTTTTTCAGTAGCGGTTTTTTTATTGGATCACGGGTATGTGCCCATAATTCACTGGTTACTGCTCTTTTAGCTGTTGTTAAAGTTGATTGTCTTGATATTGTGATATTAGTATCATAATTTTCCCTGAAGTTCTCCTGGGCAAACTTTTCAAGAGTATGCATTTTTTTCCTCTGTATTGTGTTGTACTTTGAATGAACTTTCTTGTCAGTGTTTATATTTCCTTTCTTAAAAACATCTAGAACCGCTGGAGAAGGCTTTGATAAAGTTGGCAAAATATATACTTGTTCTGTTGGGAATAAACCTTCTTGACCATTACATTCACCATGACCCCATGTTGCGCTCATTAATGTTTCCCCAGTAGATTCTTGCAAAAGTGTTATCAAATCGCCTTTCTTATATTGGAGGAATGATGCTGCATCACTGTAACCTTGGGAATCACTTTGAGTTATAACATAAATTGAACGTCTCTTTAATCCATCAATCAAGTATATAATAAGAGAGCTCATTTCACTAGCATCAACACTCTGAAAGACAAACTCTTCTTGTTGAATTGTCCTTATTGTTATTTTTCCAACTTTATCATAGTCTGTGTCATCATCATAAGCTACATACGTAACTTCTGGAAATGATATTTCTAGGAGTATATGCTCTGATTGATCCACGATATATATGCCAGTCCAATTAACAGCAATTATAATGAGATCCTTATTAATTGTGTCACCCTTTATTTTAATAGCTTCAAAGAATCTTGAAAATAGCATTGGCCACTTAATTTTAGCAAAAATAACAATATCTTCTTTACATCGAAGAGGATCAACCAAAGTTTGTACACTTTGAGATGATTCAAAAGCTTTTGTCACAAGATGTTCCCATTTTGTTAAAGCAACGTCATTTGATTGGATAAATTGATTCGGTATATAGTTAACTATTACTTTTCGCAACACATTAGGATCTAAACGCGGTCCATATTCAATATAATGTTGTTGTGCCGCTATCATAGCCAAGTCTTTTTCAACGGTGCAACGGTATTCACCAAATTTCACTCCTTTTACTACCTGATGATAAATTAAATTTGTTGCAACCGGATCAACAGCTGGGTCGTGCCAAGGAGTAAATATCTCTTTTCTGTAAAACAAACGCCAAGGAGCGTTCTTTTCAGGTGTTCCCTGTTCTCGTGCAAATTGTTCGCATTGTGAAATCGCATCCATAATATGTTCCATTTCACTTCCTAGCGAAAGAACTTTGTCGTACAAAGTTATATAAAGTGAAAATCCAAACGTATCGGCGAGTTCAATACTATCCGCTATTTGTTGACAGACTTCTTCAGATGTAGTAGCAGAATCTGACTGAACTGTTTTAATCGTTTCATTCATCAATGTGACCGTTAAAAGAATTGGTTTCTTCGTTTTAGTTGCTTGCAATTCTAGCCAACTAGGAGGCTGGGTACGAGGGCCATTTTTAAACGTTCTTACAAGTCTACCTTCACAATACGGGGCATAACCAGGCGGACCCATTCGTATAAATGAGCGTAGATACTTAATAAATCGCTCAGAAGGTGGAAAACAGCCAACACAAAGAGAGAGTAATATCCAACCTCGTGCGTAAGAAGCTTTTGAAGGGTTATTAGTCAACTGCTTGCATAATTGGGCGAAGATTTCATCTCTGTAAAAATAAGGAATAATGAATAGAAAAATACTACAATTACTCAAGCTATGTATTCATTAGCAACATATGATAGCATCAAATGTTGCTTAATGAATACAGTGTTATGAATACACAAAACTAGCGCCATCTAGCGTCAACCGGTAAAACCACTTTGTAACAAAGACAACATGAAACCTCCACTCAATACTAGATGGCATTAGAGGAACTGTATAGAGGAATAGTCTCGAAAACCGAGTACATGTGCGAACTTTCCAGAATGGTCTGGGAGTAGATTCGGCCGATATAAATAGCCGCAGGTAGGCGAGCGAGTTCAGTTCAGTTTGAGCTATCTTCGAGGCGACTTCGAAGTGAAGACTAGTGATCAAGAATGATACCAACGAAACCTACGACATTGGCTACGACCTAGGACATTGTTAGTGCTTAGTGTTTGGACCTAGTGCTTTGTGTTGGACCTAGTGCTAGTGCATAAAGTCTCTAAAAGAGTCAGCAGGTCTTTCTCTCCAAATCCTTCGAACCCTATCACGTAACAATAGCTTTAATCTAAGCACGTATAGGATTGCTGTTTATTTTTTATTTTCTTTTTGTTACATATAGTGCTCACTAAAGCATTTTTTCAAATTCGACTCTTTAATAACATAAAAATTTATTTTCTGGTTGGTCAAAGTCAAACACAATTTATTATGAAACAAATATTAAAACATAAATCATAAAACGTCCAATTCATCGGACCAGCATGAACAAACGTCAAAGCCGATTAAAGCACACGAGTCTGCTCGTTAATAAATGTTTAATCTATACTAATATATAAAGCTGAAGAGTTTGTTTGTTTGGTTGTTTGTTTGTTTGTTTGTTTGTTTGCTTGTTTGAACGCGGTAATCTCTGGAACTACTGGGCTGATTTGAAAAATTCTTTCACTGTTAGATAGCCCATTTATCGAGGAAGGCTATAGGGTATGTATCGTCACGCTAAGACCAATAGGAGCGGAGTACACGCCGACGAAGTCGCGCGCAGAAGCTAGTATTATTATAATTTTTTTTAAAGTTTAACTCTAATATTTACCTCAATTCTTTTCTGATAATACCGTGCCCAATAATAAAGTGAAGTTTTTCTAAATTTGTGCTACGTCGCGAATTTAACCACTTGCTGTACATTTCGTTCGTCATATCATCGTTCACTAAATTTTTGAAGAGTTCTTCATTTAGCTTAGTCTGTTTCTTTAGGGTTTTTTGGATCAATTTATTACTACTTTGTACGTGCTCTTGGGATATTATATCCTAAAATAATATAACATTAAAAGTACCATGAAAAGAATTTACGTTTAAAATTTTATGAAGTGTAGAAAAACTTACAGCAAATTCTTTACTCTTTTGAAAAGCTCGGCCAACAGTATCATATAATTTACTCATGACTGGTACGTTGTCTACTTTATCATCCGTATACTTAGGTTCAGAAAGATCACCCATAAACCTTAAAATGGTAATCCAAATAGCTTGAGATGCCATTTTATCGATTGGAGATGGTAAGTCCAGAAGAGAATGCTTCAGTGGTTTTCGAGAATATTGATAACTCATATTTCCCAGGAAATATGTTGCGGCAAACTTTTTAAAATCAAATTCATCGAATGGTTCTTTCTCTGGTTCCTTTGGTAGTGGAATAACGCTTGAAATCATTGGTTTATCTGCTGTAGTCTGAAATGTTTTTTTTTTAATGTAGCAATCGATTTAAGTAGACACCATTTAAAATTTTATACAGTAAGTGGTTTATTACTGAGAGCTAAATAAAATCAAAAATGTTTGTTTGTGGGAAACATTTTTAACACATTTTTAATAAAACAATAATTGATTTACCATGCCAAAGCCTGTACCCCTTACTGTGCCCGCTGGCGTTGCAGTGTCTTTCAAAAATCCAAATACGTCATCAACATATCTATCATCTATTATAGTAGAGTTTTGAACGTTACTCTCAGGAGCAATTTCTTTAGATATCCAAATAGAAGAAATAAGATCATTATATTTCTTTTCATATTCGTCTTCAGCTGTTTTAATATCACCTCCAAGACTTTGTTTCTCCTTTTTGAATTGTATTAAACTAGCCTTGATGATGTGTCCCTTTTCTTTAACTAGCTTTCTAACAAGATAGCCCCTACAATGAGCTTGAAGATTTTTGAAGAACTTTCGCAAGTTCGTGAAAGTTTTTCTTAATTCCCTAGATTTTACTACCGCTTGCAATCTAAGATATCCTCTTCTCATTTTTAAGAACCTGCTTCTGTAGCCACGAGCTCGGAAATGCTTTTGAATTACAATAGCTGCATCTCGCAACCGCAAGTATTTATTTCTACAGATCATTCTTCTGACGTTAGCCTGGACTCTTATTACTGCCGTGATTAATACCTTATGTCGCAATTCTTCGAGCAAAGTATCGTGATGGTCTTTGAGAAAGACTTTCGTATGTCCGAGCCGAAAATCTTCATCTTTTAGTACTTGACTACAAATTTTTTGAGTAGCACTTTTACAATCAGTTTTTTCTGCCGGTGGTATACCAGGAACAACAAGACGGTAGCGATGTACAAACTCAGCATAGGAATATCGTATAGGATAACCCGCCTGTCTTATTTTTGCAGTTTCCATTAAGCCTGCATAACGAAGTTGTCGAACGCATAATGCTCGATCAAAAATCTACAAACATTAAAAACTTAGTTAATTTTAATTAAGAAGTATAAGTAGAGTTGTTTCTGAAAAGTAACATAACATTATATGTATGTTTTTACTTACTCGCGGCTTTTTAAGTTCGTTCGGTTTTATACATCGAATAAAGAAAGGATGACACGCATACAAAGCCTTCATAAGTGCTTCGAGTGATGTTTTAAATTTGTGGCTTAAAGATACAACTTTTCTACTTCCGCTTTGAGCTGTTACAGTTTCCGCGGAAAACATGTTCCTTAAAAACATGTTACTTGAGTCCAATATCATCTCCTTTATGTCTGGAGTCAACATATCTCTATTTTTATCCAGAAATCCTGAAAGTATAAATATTGTTTTTTTTTTTTTAAATACATTTTGATCAGTTTCATTAATAAATGATTAAATCTATAAAACTAATTTAATATTTACCTTTAACTTCATACTGGACATCTCCAGCAAAGTGTTTAACACCAAACTTGTGTTCATGAGTAGATTTTGGAGTGATATAGAAACTTTTATTACTGTGGTTACTATTTAGTTTTGACAACAGGGAAAGATCAGTGCCCTTAGGAAATCTCGATTCTTCATCAATAAGTGACAGTATATTCATAGGTTTCTGTCCAATTAAGTCAAGAATTTCTTGATTGTCAACATAATTTATATTTGTCCAAGTTATACCTTCTTTAGCATATTGTTCTTGTTCAAGTTTAAAAATGTGCCTTACAAAAAATTGTTGTAAATTTTCGTTAGCGTAATTTATGCACAATTGCTCAAAACTATTTGACTCAAAATTTTCAAAACCGAATATGTCCAGTATACCAACAGAACCACTAGAAAGTTGTTCGTCCTTATGGAGAGTTTTGTTGATCATTTCTACGATATATTCAAAAATATGTCCATAGATTGCTTTAACAAGAGCATCTCGACCTTCCATCGCAGCGCTTGCTGAAATGGGGGAAACAATTTTTTCTCCGTGAGCTATTAATGTTTTTCTAGTAAAAGCTTCACATAAGCGCGTTTTATTAACTCCAAGAAGCCCAGCTACTCTATTTGCATTTAATGCATCTGGCACTTCAGATGATTCAATATTGTTTACATTAAATGCTTTAAACTTAAGATTTCCCAAGTGCAATATTGCAGCAAGGAGACTAAATATTCCCCAAACATCGTTGTCAGAGAAATTTAGTACTTTGAAAGCTGACCGAATATCAGAAAATTCTAACGCATCATTACGACCATCGCATGTAAGCATATTTCCGGAGTTTAAATATTCAAAGTCTGCAGGTCTTCCTAATTCTAATTTCTTTTTTTCATCAGCAGACAATCCAGTGACCATAGAATAAAATATGTGGTAGTTTCTCTCTCCTTTATTTTGCCTCACAATCCTTGATTTTTCTAGAAGGTATTGATCAATGTTTCCACCTTCGATAACTCCTTTTTTACTAAAGTAAATGTTGATATATTTTCCAAACCGAGAAGAATTATCATTTTTAACTGTTTTAGCATTTCCGAAAGCTTCTAAAATTGGATTTGTTTCCTGAATTTGTTGTTCAATCCACGAATGCTTTCCACTTGCCGCAGCAAGATATTGTAATAACAATTTTGTACTTTCAGTTTTTCCAGCACCACTTTCTCCGCTAAAAAAAAGTATTTTATTGGTTACAAATAAATAGGTACAATTCACACTTTTAAGATGGTAAAAAAATGTATTTAAAATTAAAATGTATGCGTACTGTCTGAACTAGTTAGGTAGGTACCTGTATCTCAGAACTCAATCTCTACCTCAGAATTACAGAAAAATAAATATTAATAGGGATGTTAATAACATAAATTTTACATAGCTTTGATTAAGGATGTGTAAAGTATTATGTATATATTGAAACGACGTAACTAATAAATACCTTATTACAACGCATTGATTTGTTGACGTATCTAATAATTCGCGGTATGAATCATTTCCAATTGCAAATATGTGAGGCGGTATATCTCCAATATTTCTATCTTGATAAAAATGAATTTGATTCATCGTATAAATTGGTAATATCTCATATGGGTTTATTGCTATTAACATCGAGCCAGTATATGTCTGAAATTGTACGTACAATAGTTAATATAGTTTATAATTAGGTATTATAACTATATATAGGCTCACAATTGTTTGATAAAACACCTAAGTGTAAATACGACAGTAAAATAATTTGTTTTTGTTGACAAAATATACGACGCGTTGGCGTAACGGTCACAGCCACGGTAGTATTTCTGTGGTCTGTGGTCACAGCACTGGTTTGTGACTATTGCGCTGGCGGTTGGTGCGGGTTCGATCCCCGCACATGACACGCATTTGTATTAGCCATATAGATGTTTCCCGTGATCTGGGTGTTCGTGCAGTCCTTGCAGGTCTCCCACCGTACGTCAGAGAGCACGTTAAGCCGTCGGTCCCGGTTATCGAGTACCCTGATAGCAATTGTTACTCATAGTAGGGAATATATCAGTCAACCCGCATTAGAGCAGCGTGGGGGAATAAGCTCTGATACTTCTCCTACATGGGGAAAGAGACATAGGCCTCTTTCCCCATGGGTATAGACCCAGCAGTGGGATATTACAGGCTGAAGCGAGAAGCTTTTTTTTAAAGAATATTTATCTCTTATACTCGTAATTTAATTATTATTAATGTAATAATTCATTTATGTGCTCAAAAATAAAACAACACCTTTAAATCGTTCTGGTGTAGCGGTGCGTGAACTTAAATGTCAGCGGTACCGTGTTCGATGTACACTTGGGCTAGATATAGATTTGTATTTGTACAAATATTTTTGCTTCTGGTCTAGATGTCTATCCTTGTAGGCCTCCTGAGTGTATTGGATAGCACTAAGCCTGTCAATTCCAGTTGTTATCATAGACACCTGATATCGTGACCACTCGTGTTAGGTGGACTCCTACATGGAGAAAGAGACCTCTGCCGACCGATCAGTGGGTCGTTACAGAGTAATTGTACTTATAAATTGCAAATTGAGATAATGTTAATATAAAAATATTTACATAAATGAGTTGTTGATTGTAGCGTATATGTAAATTTCTCAGTATTGTATATTCCTGAAGTTCTCCAAGAGTTATCATATCTTCGACGCTTGATATTGAAGTAGCGTGCAATGGCTTGATAACATTTGTAACCTCCGTTGAAAATACTTCCCCATTGTCGTCTTTGACTTGTATTCTACCTCCTGAACTATTAAGTATTTTAACAGCTATTGGGATCTCAAATTCAGACTTCTTTTCTGGTGTTAACCAAACATAGTCCTTTAAAATAAAAAGAATAAAACTTGAAGTATTGGTCAGTACAAGATATTATTGTATTACAATTTAGTATAAGAACTTACCGATAGTTGTATACGGTCTGCCATTTTGAACCACTTATTTGTGAGATTCACTTATTTGAAAAATATTTATGCCTCACATCACTACCACAGACCACAGTACCTATTAAAGGAACAAATGAAAACTGCCATATTATTATCAATGCTCTAGATTATTTTATCACTATTGTATAGATAAATCGACCTTATCTGAAATATTCGATGATACGATATTGTTATAGAACTATCATACAGCACCTGATTATTGTATACTACTTACATTATGTACATAAACAATTAACATTTATGTTCATTATAGATAAACCGACTAATATAATTTGATTGCTGGCGTCCTGTCCTAATCATTTAGGTATTAAGGTTCCAAAGATAAACATACAAACATGTAATTAGTAAATACCATTTATTAAAATAATTCAGTGTTACAAACAACTTAGACTAATGACGATCCATATTACTTCTTTTTCTCTTCCTTATCTTTTTTATCTTTTGATTTATCTTCTGCCTTCTTCTCATCTTTTTC
Source organism: Melitaea athalia (assembly GCA_905220545.2). Taxonomy (NCBI): domain Eukaryota; kingdom Metazoa; phylum Arthropoda; class Insecta; order Lepidoptera; family Nymphalidae; genus Melitaea; species Melitaea athalia. Next base: position 6,867,883 of record HG992179.1, read on the forward strand.
CTCTTTCTTTTCTTTCTTATCCTTGTTGTCTTCTTTTTTTCCTTCTTCAGCGTCTCTATTTGTTATTTTATTATTAATCAGATTGTGTAGAGCAATGATAGATCTTACTAAGGCAGCTAAATAGACTACGAGTGACTGGTCATTTGTTTTGATGTACAGGTTATCAAGAAAACTGTCACTGAATATGTCAGGCAAGAGATTGAATATATCCTGTAGCTGGTAAATTATTTGATGGTTCATCGGTAAGGAACCTTGTCCGACTTGGACAAGGTAATCTCTAATTTCACTTAGTTGTGAGTGAAGGCCACGGAGGCCGAGTAATTGATTTGTAATACGTTGGGAGAGACTGCCGACAGTTGTATCCTTTATATCTCTTAGTAGGTGTTCAACACCTACCTCTTCGGCTTCTTCTGCTCCAATTTCACTGGGTACATGTTCAAATGTACGTGTCGTAGGACTGCCATCATCATGAACTTCCTCTACAGCTCGATATGCCTCTGTTGGCAAACCCAAGTCCTTAGGTTTAGCATCAATTATTACCAAAACTGAATTGGGGCAGTAACGTCTAATAAGTTCATTAATTGCAACATCATTCTGATGCAGTTTTGGACCAGTGTGGTACCAGCCAACTACCTTTTCACGAGCATTCACCTTTTTAAACATTCCATACATGTTTTCCAAGTAATCGTGATCAAGGAACCATACAGACTTGTCCTTATCATCTTCATCAAAGGGAACTGTAATAAATAAAACAATTTGATATATAAGATTCATTTAAGTTTGTTTTACATATATTATTAAAATATCATGTTGACAAATCAATATTAAGAAAATGTTTCGTTCATTTCATGCCAAAGTTTTAAGTTATAAATCTATACTATCTATATATACTAATATATAAAGCTGAAGAGTTTGTTTGTTTGATTGTTTGTTTGTTTGTTTGAACGCGCTAATCTCAGGATCTACTGGTCCGATTTGAAAATTTCTTTCAGTGTTAGATAGCCCATTTATCGAGGAAGGCTATAGGCTATATATCATCACGCTAAGACCAATAGGAGCGTAGCACCAATGAAGAATGTTTCAAAATCGGTTTTTTTTTTCCTTTTATTCCACGGGGACGAAGTCGCGCGCAGAAGCTAGTTAAAATATAAAAGCTAAATAAACAATACGTAATTAGGTAAGTCTTTAGATTAAGAACGGTTGACTGTTTATCGGCATATTTTTGTCACAGAAACAAAAAGAAAATAACCCTAACCTATCTAATTTCCGACCGACCGACCGACACCGTTCTTAATCTAAGGACTAGCCCATAATTTATTATACCTACTAAATTTCTTACTATACTTTAATTAAGTACATTTTAACGTACTATGTACAGACTGTCAAACTTTAGTATTATATATTATTGTTCGATGGTATACACATTTAAATAACAAAATTACCTGCAAAACTATTTGATACGTCCAAAACTCCCTTCGCCCTCCAACAGCCAAGGAGAACTCCGACAACACGCTTTTGGTTACCAATTTTACCCATTCGGTTGAAATGATCTACGACACTGAGTAGCACCAAGGGATGAACAACCACTTTTGTGGTCACGACTTCTTGACTTGGCATCTTTAATTATTTATTTATAATCTAGTTAAAATGATCTATCTGAATCGTACTTCTGTCTTCAATTAATAGAATAGGAAACAAATATAATTATTATTACAATTGAAATCTACAAATGGAAATGACAAAAGCAAATTCACAATTCACTATTCAGTGATCATCAATCATCAACCAACAAGAATTTGACAGTCATTCTAAAAAATTAATCGTTTTGTCTTTGATTTTTACAGATAAATAATGAAAAGTTTAACCATACCTCAACTTGTGAAAGTGGATAAGCTTTAATAAATTAAAGGATATTGGGACTTCGCATTTTCTGAAGACCATATACATAATTATATGCGTATATTTGGCATAATTTAGCATTGAAGAAATCATTGGAAATGTTAGAAAATAACAAAATATAATTATGATTAAAATACTTTTCTAAATTCTTAATATAAGTATGGTTTTGGGTTAATTGTATTTTATCTAATCCTTCTATTTCTATGATCATCAAACTTCTTTTAAGATTGTTATCAAGAAAACTTAGGTAGAACGATAGAGAGGGCATTACAATCGTTGCGGTCATTCAGTGGAACGTATTCATTGAGTATAGACCATTTTTTGATCGTGTGTGGGCTTGTTTGATGTGTTTGTCAAACATTGAAAATGTTTGACGTGTTTGATGGAAATTTTGATTGAAGGTGTGTTTGACAAATCTGTTTGATCGTGTGCGGCTGTGTTTGTCAAATAAAATCTCAGTTATCGCTTTGAAACCATGGAGAACACAACTGCAATAGCTGTGTATTCCTTTATAATTATAATAATAGGAACCTGAATTTTCAGCTTTTTGTAAATTGATATGCTTTCCATCTACAGCTCCATTGCAGTTATCAAAGTTCCGTGTATTTCTAAATTGTAGTGCCAATATTTTCCAACTTTCTTGTATTAGTAATTTTATATAAAATTTATATTTATTATATAATAGCTGTGCCCGCGACTTTGTCCGCGTGGAATTTAACAAAATAGTTATTGTTCTAGCTACAAAAAAAAAACAAAAATAAAAGTAGCCTAAGTTACTCCTTATTACATCAGCTATCTACCAGTGGAAAGTCCCGTCAAAATTCAGAGATTAGCCGGAACAAACAGACAGACAGACAAAAATCATAAAAAAAATGTTATTTTGGTATATGTACCGTGTATACAAACATATGAATTTAGTAAAAAACGGTTATTTTAATATTACAAACAGACACTCTAATTTTATTTATTTGTATAGACGTACAGATTTCTCGTTTTCGTTTCTAGGAGTCACAAGTTTATTTGATCTATTGGTTTGATCGTGTGCGGGCTTGTTTGAAGTTTGATCAAACAAGTTTGACAAACAAATTTGATCGTTTACGGGGCCCTTTAGAGACATTGAGTTTGCAACTTTGCATATTGGCAATAGCTTGGCATTGACATAAAAATCAAAGAGTAAAATCAAAAATCATAAAATATTTCAAATATTTTTGGTAGATTAGCACCAATTACCTATACCCCGTCCGGCGACTAATGATCTTTTTGACACTTCAAGAAATTTTGACATTAGTGTGCGTTTTCCAATATCAGCACTAAAGCGCATTATGCGGTATAATGCTCAATGCTCAACGTTGAAAGTTCCAAAGCTACAGCAACGCTTCACACAACGAGCACTCTCAAAAGTAGGGCTTCCGTGTGCGTGCTTGCAATGGATACCAACACAGTGGTGGCTCAGTGGTTTAGTATTGTGCGCTACTGAGTCGCATTGTGCTCTGTAATTGGAAAACGCACAGTGACTGCCTCACACGTTATTTATTCGATTCGAAATAATAATCGATTTTATTTAAGAAGAACTTTCAATCGATTTAATTAAATACATTTAGTTTAAAAATATTATTTATTTATGCGTTTATTAGTTTTTTTAATTATAAATGAAATATATAAATAATAAATAAATGAATTAACAGAGTTATTGCTCTTTATTCTTGGTTTGCAATTAAATTTCAAGATTTCGACTTAATTCCTTGCAAGTAATCAATCTTGGGGTCATAGATACTATTTTTATTTCCTTTTTTGTATTAATAGGTTGTCTCCCGTGCGGTTAGATCTAACCTCAAATTATTTATCTACGCATATGTCACGATCTCATCCGTTTTGTAGTCTGTTGTCTCCCGCGCGGTTATATCTACACGACAAATTTTTTCTCCGTTGTTTCCCGCGCGTTTATATCTAACCTCAGGTAATTAACTCGTTTTGAAACCTTATTTAACAAAAATAGAGCTTAAAATAGTTTACAGGCGTATTTTAGTATATTCAGTACGAAATTAGATACCAATTAGACCAAACATTAATTTAGTTTTCAAATAAGTTTTCAAAGATTCAACCAGTCAAAGTCTTCACTTTCGTGTAGACGTTCCATTTTTTATTATAGTATTTTATTATAGTGTTTTTCTTAAACTTTATTACGAAAAGGTAAGTTACTGTTATTTTTTACAGTATTTATATCATAAAGATGACAGCAAACACAATCATTGGCTGTTCTAATGTCCGTACCTACAAAAAAAACTCAAATAGAAAATGTACTTAGACAAGTAGATGACCTTTACAACATTTTCAACGTGCGATATTTTATTTTTTTCCTTGAGACCTTAGTAAAAAATGTAATTATTGTAAAGTAAAGTTATTGCAGATTACGCATTAGTTACTGTTTTGGTAATATATTCCGTAAATATTTTGTTTTTCATAGGTAAATGTGAAATGGCTGTTTTTCTACTTACACATATTCAAATTTGTTTATGTGTGCGTGAGCTTTAAAATGGCCGGTTAACGTTTTTCAAACACAGGATGATTGTTTTTGCGTTTTCAACCCGAACAAGTAAAGTTTGCGACATTATACTTAAAAAAAAAGGAGGTTTCTTAATTCGACCGTATATTTATATTTTAAGGTGTTCGCGGATAACTTCATCGTTTTTAAATTCGTCAAGTGATAATTCTTTTTTTGTTGGAAAGGAGATATTTCATGGGGCTAAGCTTTAGAAAGACGGACATCGATTTATGGGGTTTTGTGGGGAGAGTGGGGGAGGGGGGGTGGCTAACCGTCTGGTACCACTCCCACCATGTGCGGAATCGATTTATGGGGTTTCTGGGGAAGAGCGGGGGGGGAGGGGAGGGCTACTCTCTGGTACCACTGGATTTATGAGGTTTTGGGGGAAGAGGGGAGAGGGAGTGGGGTGGCTTATCCTCTGGTACCACTCCCTCACTGTTTATTAACCGACTTCCAAAAAAGGAGGAGGTTCTCAATTCGACTGGTTTTTTTTTTGTCTTTCGTTAAGTATGGCGAAATAAAAGTTTTCATTTTTGATTTTTGTTCGTGTTATTGTAATAATTAGTTGTTTTAGTTTGTAAAGAAATTATTGTTAAAATTATTTATTTGAATTTGGTATTATTTATTATTATTATGATTTTATTATTGTATTTGCAAATTGTCGTAATTTTTACTTTTATTTGTTTTATCCATTTTAAGACGAATTGTTTGACTTAATAGGTCATTTGTTACCTGAACTAAAAAAATGTTTTCATTATTAAGATTATTAGAAAAAAAGGCTGTCTAATGAGTTTGTTGCGACATCTCTTCTCTTCTCACGTCGGTTTAAAAGGAACGGGCAAATTGTAATGGGTTTCTCGCGACATGTATACATATATACACGATGCGCATACATGGCAAATATGATTTTCCTCTGTAATAATGATTAGTTTAGTTTTCTAGCACTGGGAAAAACAGAAATGTGAATGTTTCGTCTATAATATTTATTTGTTTAGTTTTCTTGTACTGGCAAAGAAATACATGTTCCTGATAGGTTTTATAAAAGCAGTAATCGAAGTACATTGGCCTGGACGGCCAACAAACAGGAAAACGTTTTTTATAAGTTGTGTTCGTTAATAAATGATATTTAAAAAAAATGCTGCCTTTTTATTTGTACATGTCGTTCACAGGATTACTGCATCATTTCATCTGAAAAACTGAAAATAAATAGATATCTGTATGTTGTAAAGATCAATCCCATACTGAGCCATAAAATTTTTATTTTACTTTATCGAAAAAAAAACTTTTTGTTTTAAGTGAAACTTCTTTAGGCGCATGAGGGTAAAATTTGAGACAAAGGCAACGCATCGTAAATGATTTTATACCACATTGAATACACGAGTTCTCATCCGATCACCGAATTTAAGCAACATCGGGCGCGGTCAGTACTTGGATGTGTGACCGCCTGGGAACACCGCGTGTTGTTGTCTTTGTTTCAATTAGTTTGCCAAAGAAGTTTCACTTCTGTAAAGTGTACTTTGTACGCACGCAATTTTTTTTATGTAACTAGATCAGCAAACAAGCGTACGGCTCACCTGATGGTAAGCGATTACCGTAGCTTATAGACGTAAAAAATGTTATTTTGGTATATGTACCGGGTATACATCCATAAAAATTTAGTCAAAGTGGTTATTTTATTATTACAAACAGACACTCCAATTTTATTTATTTGTATATGTACATAATATATTATATATTATTATTACATAACGTATTTATTACATAAACAACCCGAACCCATTAACTAAAAATTCATTTATTGGACAAAAACTACGTTTATATTGAAAACGAGCATAAAATGCATTGAAGGAAAAAGAACATGCTGTAGATTTTGTGTCATACATTACCAAGGTCAGTAACGTCACCCCATGCCTATCAATTTCTGCACCGTTATGCTCTATGTTTGGATCGAGATTTCTTATTTTCTTAATAAGAAAATTGTATACATATTATACACCGATGCAAAGTGTATTTTGTGTACTTTATGAATATTTATAATGATATTTGTCGAGAATAGGTAAAATATGTATAGTTTGCTTTCAAAAAAATATCCTAATTTCTCGCCCTCTTTTGATATTATTGTCGAAAAAATATTGTTTTCAGTTTTATCGTTGCGTTCTTCATCTTCAATACTAATTTTGATTAGTTTTTCTAAATTAACTATGAAGTAGAAACCCCGTACCTAAGGTAATTGCTTTACAAGGTGTAATTGAAATGTCGATCGTGATTCAAGCGCTCTCAATCTAGACCACCTATTTTCAAGTATAAAAAAGAAACTTTGAACTGTATCACAATTTATTTATTTTGCTGTTAGAGCTAGATAGATACTATTGGGAAACAGAATAAGTAGAATCAACGACAAATGTATCATAATACTTTATTTTTTCGACATGTTTTTGCACCAAGACCACTTTTTCTCTCTCCCTCTGAAACAAGCGCGATTTTATAATTGATATACGCACATGTACAACACTTTTTATACAGTAAATTAAAGCTTAGTTCATACTCTTCAAAATAATATAAGCGTTTTTGTTCTAAGTGTAGAAACTTGTGAGTTATGAGGAAAAAACTACGACTCAAGTAACGCGCGCTTATCGAATCATATTACCGCGGGAAATGCGAGGTCAGCGCCGTGCGGGCGGTGCGGTAGACTCAGTGCTGAGGTTAGATCTAACCTTGCGGGAGACAACGGGAGTTCGCGCTGGGCGAGTCCGGTATACCAGAGGTTAAATTTATAGAAACAATAATCACATGACGTAAAATTATTTTTATCATATGATCGATTTATTATTTCAAGAACTGTTTCATAGTCTGTGGTTGTTTGTTATGCACAGGGTACTTCACTCAATCAATCAAATCGTCAATAAAGTATGACATTACTGTAAAATTTTTAGTACGTTATTCCGAAAAAAAAAAATTGTAATTTATAGGCGTGAGCTGTCAAAAAGCTAATTAATTACTCGCCGGACGGGGTATAGCACGTGTCTCTGGTTAATTGGTTATATACATTATACAATTTCAATTTTAATATTGATTATTAAAATAAACCTGTACTATTTACAGCGAAATCAATTTAAAGTTTCATTAAAATGAGTCAAAGATCTCTCACATTCGTCACAGGAAATTTAAAAAAGTTAGAGGAAGTGAGAGCTATTTTAGGTACGAATTTTCCATTAGAAGTTGTAAGCCATAAATTAGACTTACCCGAATTGCAAGGAGAAATAGAAGAAATATCGATTAAAAAATGTCAAGAAGCTGCACGCTGTATAAATAGGCCTGTATTTATTGAAGACACTAGTCTTTGTTTTAATGCATTAAAAGGTCTACCTGGACCTTATATTAAATGGTTTTTAGAAAAATTAAAACCAGAGGGCTTACATCAACTACTCACTGGATGGGAAGATAAATCAGCAGAGGCAGTTTGCACTTTTGCCTATAGTCCTGGTGATGGCAAGGATGTGGTAATCTTTCAAGGAATAACAAAAGGTACAATAGTTTCTCCGAGAGGTTCTAGAGATTTTGGTTGGGATTGTATTTTTCAACCTGTAGGTTATGACAAAACTTATGGAGAGTTACCAAAGGAAGAAAAGAACAAAATATCACATAGATACAGAGCATTGGACAAGTTAAGGAGTTATTTCATAGATAATAATGGACAAATATAGACACTACTATAGCCATAAATAAGTATATTTTTTGTTTTTGCAGCTTTGTTATAAGGCAATGATGTGATATTATTCAACTAATAAAAAAAAATAGATTAATTTTTAAATATTTATTTTTATAACCATTATCTTAATATTTTAATCTTCATATTATTACCATTAAACATAACAATGCTATATACTTTAGATTATTTGCATGAATATAAGAACCAGATGAAGATTGTATTTCTGGATCCACATAAGCCTCTAAATTAGATTTATTGTAATTTTTATAATACCAATCATTGTTATCCACTTGTCTTGGCTTGTTGTTGTTTGAATTTATAAGGTCTTCCGAAAACCTTGTTTTTGCCTCTCGATTAATAACTGGGGAATAATTATACCTTAGATCATAATGCTCAGCGTGTGGTAAGTTAACCTTCGTAACAGTTGCTGTTCTACTGTAGTTTTTTGTTAAGTCATCATTGTTTGGTAAAAGAATTGCCGATAGAGCAGTAGGTTGGGTCTCTATAAGTGGTTTATTTATCTTTTTTGTAAGAAGTGGCGGCGGTGTTACACTACTAGATTCAAGCCATCCTTGCATAGACATGTCATTACTTGTATCCGTGGTTATAATACCTTCTTTTTCTGTTGCTTGGGCAATAGTTATATTGGACTCCATTAGATTGTATTTACTTATATTAAGAGGGTCGGTGTTCTGTTCTTCTATATTTTTTGTCCTGTTGTATGTTATATGAGTGCTATTATCATCACCATGAAATGCTTCTAGTTCATGTACCTCACTTTTAAGTTTTTTGTGTGTTGTACTGTTTGTGATTGATGTTGTTGGCTGTATATTATGTTCTAAAGCTACAACATTTTGGGTGACTTTATCAGCATTGTAACTACCAGAGGTGCCCTCATTTGCTGCTATTGTAGTATATATTGTACTAATAGTTGGATCTGACATAGGTATGAAACCACTTGATGTCTCTGGAAGCATTGGTGAGAATCCTCCTGTTTCAAATCTTGGAGGTTCTATTGCTTGATATTTTTTGATATGTTGCTGATTATTTTTATTTTCGGACCAATCAATTTTGCGGCCAGTATTAAGGATTTTTTTCATGTCTATAGAAGGTAGTGGAACACCAAAAAATGTAAAACCACTGCTAGGGACTGGAACTTTTAAAGCAATACCAGTTTTTTTCTGAGTTGCATTTGGCATTGCTGCATAAATTGTTGGTATGTTACCTAAATGAGGCTGAGGTTTTGTAGTGTGAATGACAGAATTGTTCAAGTTTTCTAATACGGTTTCATTGTAAGGATAATCCACATACTCATCATAAAAATATTCAGATTCTTCAGGTAAAGGACGATTATTCAGTTTATTATTTTGATAGTTGTTTTTAATCTGTGTTTCATAGTCTTTTATTTTGTCTAATGATGAAAAAATTTGTGACGTTGCTAAATTTGGTAATAATGCCTCATTATCATATATTGCACATGATTTCAAGTCTTCATTGCTTAATGGTGCATTTGAACAATCTTTATTCGAAAACGGCATTCCTTTAACATATGTACCATCAGCACATTTAGGTCCGAGAGAAGATGATTCCGACAACCATGATTTCAACCAAATAATTGCACAATTGCAGATTAATGGATTACCTGTAAATAAAAATTAAACATTATAAGTTTTAGTAAAGCAATAAAAAAATTGCGTGCGTACAAAGTACACATGTCAAAAGTTAAACTTCTTTGGCAAACTAATTTAAAAAAAAGTAATTGTTAACGATGCAACTTACAATTATTTAAAAAACGCATTTAAAATACAAAAAATAAACTAATTGAAAAGAAATAAAAGCCAACGTTACGTGGTGTTCCTAGGGCCCAGGCCGTGCATGTGGCCGCGTTAGCGGTCGCTCAAATTTTACCCCTCATGCGCCTAAAGAAGTTTCACTTCAAAAATCTATAAAATAATTTTTAATACATACCATCGAGGTCAAAAATAGCGATATTGTGTCTTAATTTGGCGAAATTATCTTCCAAAATCGATGTTAGTTTATTATTTCGCAAAGACAAAATTTTTAGTCTTGGCATGTTATCGAACGGACGGCTACTGATATAACATATATGGTTACTGTCTAAATTAAGTTCAACAAGCCATTCCATGTATTGAAACGATTCTTTAGTAACTTTTGTGATTTTGTTAAAACTTAAATCCAGTACTTCTAATGATACAAGCTGTTTAATGCCTAAATTGTCTATATTAATTAACTGATTATTACTTAAATTCAGATACTGTACCAATGGTAAATTTTCAAAGGCTCTTATTGATATATATTGCAATCTATTGCTTTGCATTTCAATAATTCGTAGTTTTGGAAGATTTGAAAAGGCTCGATCAGGTATATCTATAATATGGTTTCTGTTTAAGTAAATAGAAACTAATTTAGGAAGATTCGAAATAGCTAATGGATGAATAATTTCTAGTTGATTATTTTCCAAGTCAATTGTTTCCAAATTACTTAAATCACGAAAACTTCCACTGCGTATTTCGGTAATTTTATTACCATACAGTTTAATTTCTGCCAAAGTTTGTATATTGTTGATAACATTGCCATCGAAATTTTTGATATGGTTAGTACTTGCGTCTAACACGTTTAATTTTGATAGTGTGTTTAAAGAGTTAGGTAACTCGTGAAGATTGTTTGATGAAATATTAAAAATTTTAACATCTAAACTCCTGTTTATCATATTGGGGCTAATACGTTTTAATTTATTTTTGCTAAAATCTACTTCCGATAGTGCAACATTATTTTGTATCGTAATGAAGTCAAAATTCTCTACATGATTTCCATGTAAGTTAACTTGTTTTAAGAATGTAAGTTTATCAAAACTTTTCGGATGGATACTTATAATTTGATTGTTACTTAAATCCAACACTTCTAAGCGTTCTAGGTCACTAAAAGTATTAGCTTCTATTTGTCTTAGTCCATTTCTATTTATATAAAGTCTCCGCAAGTTGTGTAAAGTGCTCATGCCTCCATATGGTATTTTTTGAATACCGTTATTTGAAATGTCGAGAGTTCTTAATGAAGGCAAGTCAAAATCCGGAGACGGGGGCAGTGGTAAATTAGTTATCTGATTTCTTCGTAAATATAGTTCTTCTAAGCCTCTCGGTAGTCCTGGCAGAAATTCAACTAATCTATTCGAACTGGCATCCAATTCATATAAATTTGGCAAATTGCGGAAGGTAGCTGGATGCGTGGACATCAACGCATTTCCAGATATATTTATGAATTCTAGTAAAGGTGTCTCCATAAAAGTAATGGGATCTATTATTGTCAATTGATTGTTACTTAGATCAATTCTTCGCAAAGCTGGAAGATTGTACAATAATTTAGGTTGTAATCTATGAAAATAATTGTTTGATAAGTCCAAGCCTTTTAAAGCAGGTAAGTTCCAAAAAGGACCTTCATTCATATCATTTAATGAATTATTACTTAAATGCAGTTCTCGTAATGAGGGCATGGCAGTAAATGAATCTGCATCGATAAAATTTATGTTGTTTCTGTTCAGGTGTAAACGTTCTAGGCTAGGATGACCTCTTAAAGCACCTCTTGGTATTTCTTGTAGTAAGTTATCACTCATATCCAAATATCTAAGTCGAGGCAAAGCATCAAGTAAGGATCTAAATTCAGAAATGTGCATTATTTTGTTTCCAATTAAGGATAACTCTTCAACTCCACTGCCAGACTGTTGTAAAAATGATTCGGGATGTATGCGTATTATTTCGTTATAATTTAAGTCTATTACTCTCAATTTGGGTACTCTGTGGAAGGCTCCGTGATGTATGACATTGATGTTGTTGTTCGACAAATACAATGTTTCTAACATAGGATGATTAACAAAGGCCCCTTCACTTAATTTAGTAATTAAATTGTGATTTAGGTTTAACATTGACAACATTGGCAGGTCTCTAGTAGCTCTACCAATCATAATTGCATCTGATATCTTATTATTGCTTAAAGATAATTCATTTAAATGCGGAAGTAATGAAAGCGCTCGCATGTGGATAGATCTGATACCACAATCGGTTATTTCAAACTTTCTCAATGTAGGCATATTAAAAAAAGCATTTTCTTTTATAGTATTTAAATTTAAACTTCCTTTAATAAATAAATTTTCCAGATTTGGTAAGTTCCCAATACTATGTTCATTAATACTACTTAAACTTGCCGATTGTAAGCTCACATATCGTAGTTTTTGCATGTTGATTAAGGTGGGTATTCTTTTTAAGTTTTGTGATTGAATTGTTAGAGCTTGTAGGTTTTGTAGTTTCATCAAACTTTCTGATGGTAGACTTTTAAGATCATTTTCTACGATAAATATTTCTAATAAGTGCGGCTCTTGAGATTCCAACCATGTAGCTGAGACTCGTTCTAAACCATTATGTCGAATCATCAATCTAAGAATTTTCACATTTTGAAATAATTTTCCTGGTAGAGATGGTAAATAGTTGTTTTCAATGATTAGTTCATCGATGGGTTTTCTAATGTATTCGCCTATGCGTTGTACACCTTTTAAAACTTGCGGTAAGTCGCTGTGCGTACACCTAAAATTAATTTACATTAGTAACGTTTTATTTAAAAATAAAGTTACAAGCAAATTATTACATATTTTGTTACCATATCTGTACATCTTCTTGACGATGAGTGCATATGCAGGGAAGTATTGTTTCTGGTTGCGGACATACTGTTTTTTGTCCTAACACAGTTTGAATTATAAACAGTAGTGTGAAACATAGTAATATATTCTGTTCGTTGAACTCCATTCCTTATAGACTGTCATTGTATCATTCTTAAATGTTTCACATTATCTGATACCATCTGAAAATACAAAAAAAAAACATTATTCATTGCAATTATATAAATCTTAGTAGTAGGTAACTGAAGAAATAGTATTTTGAAAGAAAAACCAGACTATTCATCAAATAAAATATTTATTTTAGAAATTTTCTAGTACTACTGATTGAAAGCAATTATTGGCACCTACCACTTTATATGTAAGTTCCTACTATAAAGCTGAAGACGAGTTCGTTTGTGGTCTATAAACGCCCAATCTCAAAAAATAGATACTGGTAGAAATTGATAAATTATTTTAGATTTGGCTCTTATCGAGGAAGACTATAACTAGACTATATAATATCTACGACTAATAAGTGTTTTTTTTTTTGTAAAAGCAAGGCCTTCCTGGAACATTACAGACAAACAAACAACGTAAAAGCCAGTTTATCAATAAAAGAAGCATCTTATGGTAAATTAGGCAAAGTAATTAAAAACAGTATGTTACTAAATATAAATCCACGTAATGTTTTTGTTTTCTAAAATGTTTGAGATTTACTAGGTAGGTAAATTCAAAAATTTAACTGTTACAAATAATCATTTACAAAACGTACTTTGTTACAATATCGTTTCCTGTATTTTAAAGAATGGTATTAATTGTCTAGTTTCGTCAAGGACGCAATGAAACAATAACCGTAAAAACAATGGTCAGTATACGGTGGTTAATTTGCACTTTCACTCCTCCCGCCATTGTTTGGGTTTAGTTTATCTGTAAATTAATAATTTACGTCATTGTAACTGAGGATATACGGTTGCGCAATAAAGTTATACATAGTCTTGCCCTGAATATTGTTACAAAGAAATTTTTTTTTCTATTGCACGTAACATTTATTACTATTACAGTGTGTTAGTTTAATAAGTACATTAATATAAAACCATTAAAAATATATAAAGCTTATTCGAAGTTGTCTCCATTGGCTGCAATACAGTCCTTTAAACGTTGAGGCCAGATATCAATATCAGCACGCACTCTTTCCATGGGAAAATTCTTCACTGCCAATCGTGTGGATTGTTTTAGGTACCTACTCCAAATTATCATGGCATTGAGAGCAAGCTATACTCTCTAAAACTAATCATAAATCTTAATCCAGCGGATTAAGATCGTGACTAGATGACGTCCAGTCTTCAGCTCTGATGAAGTCCGGAACGTTGGTTTCTGACCAAGATTAGGTGGATCGAGCTTTATGGGCGCCGAGTTTTGCTGAAAGGATCATTCTTGGTTATTTAACATGGTGTTGTTAAGGGGCTTAACTACCTTCTCAAGAATGGTATCTTGATACACTCGAGCCAATGTTTTGATACCTTTTTCCACAAAAATATGGCTCATTCACTCATTCATAGATAACACCCAATCAAACCATCACTGAAGTCGGATAATGCCCACGTCGTACTATGTTGACTAATTGGGAAGCTTCCTGAGAGCGTTGAGCATAAATATGGTCATCCATTTGTTAAAATATTGCTGATTTAAAAAAAAATCTCATTCGCATAAAAAAATTTCTGTGACCTCCCTTTTCGTACCACTTAATTATAGTCTGGTCAACAAGTTCAAAAACGTCTTAAATAGAGATAAAGCTCCTAATGTCCTCTGTAACCTCAGTCAGTAGTAACCTGGCTGCAGGTAAGTGTAGCAATTATAGAGATGGGTGCCTACTACCTTGTATGTATACATAGTAATGTATACTCTAAGCCTACTACAGTCAGGTATATAATGTAAGATATTAACGGTTTTAGCTTACTACATATTATGTAATTAACATGAGAGGGAAAAGATAAAAATAAAAAATAAATAAAAATTTGCAGCAGGCTTATGGTGGCAGAGGTTGTTTTTATAAATTCACAATATTGAAATCAGCCTATAAAAAATTGTTTCATCTAATTAACAGATGAGGGAATATTTTGCTATCCCGGATCTTAGACCATAAAAATATGGGCGATAGCTCATTCGATTCGGAATGATGTCAGAAAAAATGTTTTTTAAGGGTTTATTAGCACATACAAAATTGCGATTGTTATTAACAAAATAAGAAAAAACAAGAAGATATTTAGTTGTAATCTTATACTATTAAACGAGCAATTCTTGTATAAATATATATATTTTCTGAATCTCGGAATCGGCTCCAACGATTTTCGTGAAATTTAGTATGCAGGGGATTTCGGGGGCGAAAAATTTATCTAGCTAGGATTCATTTAAAAAAAAAACGTCGTTTTATCCCTGTTTTTAGGCAATGAAAAAATTGCTAAAATATTGTTAGAATAGGAAGGTTAATTTCGTAGTTAGTATTAAAGTAGTAATGGTTCAGTGGGAAATCGGACGGTCGAGAATAACCGAGAAAACCATGGTTCAAATCTCAGTCTGGATTTATTCTTTTTTCTTTTTTTTAATTTCGCTCGTTATTTTTTATTTAGATAAAAATAAAATATAAAAATACCGAGAAAATAAAAAAATAAATAAAATAAAAATAAAAATACCGAGCTAGGCTCGGTCACCCAGGTAGGTACTGTTATTTAATACCTATATTAGATGCAAAAACAGCAATAATAGGATATTACTAAAAAAAAAAACATTTTTTGATAACAATTTTTAGAAATTTAATTTTTTGTTAGTTTAAAAAAATTATAATTAGCGAAATAATAAACTTTAAAGCTCCACGAAGCAAAAAAAATTTTAGACCAATTATTTAAACTTTTATGCCGTAATTTATAAAAACAGAGATTGTAATTAACAATGGTGTAACTTTTTGAAAAATCGACATATATTTTTTTTTCAACGAGGTTTTTTTCCTTCAAGTATCTAGATTATACCATAATTTATTCAAATTTTTAAATTGTTATTTAATACTATAAAAAAATTATTTTAGGTGATAATATACCGGCTTTTTAGACGGCACGCCTATGGCGTAACGACCTCGCGGAGTAGGTACTCTTTTCAGCGTTAAAATAAATTAAAAATAATAGAGATAGAGTTCTGGCAGTTGGAACTTTTTAATTGGAAATTTCCTCTTATTTCAGGATCTTTTTTTAAAATTCCTTCAATTTCATTATTTTAGAAATTATTAACGAAAAACTAAATACCCTCTTTTTTTTCTTATTTTGTTAATAACAATCGCAATTTTTCATGTGCTAATAAATCCTTAAAAAACATTTTTCTAGACATCATTCCGAATCGAATGAGCTATCGCCCATATTTTTAGGAGCTTTGTTTCTATTTAACACGTTTTTGACCTTGTTGACTAGACTATTAGTTCTTTTGATTTTACCATCCTATTCTTTTTTAGGGTTCCGTACCCAAAGGGTAAAAACGGGACCCTAAAAACGGACCCTATTACTAAGACTTCGCTGTCCGTCCGTCCGTCCGTCTGTCACCAGGCTGTATCTCAAGAACGGTTATAGCTAGAGAGTTGATATTTTCACAAATTATGTATTTCTGTTGCCGCTATAACAACAAATACCTACTCAAAACAAAACAAAATAAATATTCAAGGGGGGCTCCCATACAACAAACGCGATTTTCTTGCCCTTATTTGCTCGATATCAATAATGGCAACAGGTAGGCACTTTAAAAATTCACAAAATACTCAGTTGTATTTTTACTTTAATAATAAATAATAAAATAAATATTTAAGGGGGGCTACCATACAAAAAACGTCATTTTTGCCTATTTTTGCTCTCATACAATAAAAGTGATTTTTAGCCGCTTTTTGCCCGTTATTACAATCAATGTATAGTACACGGCCGTAAATAATGCACATCGACTTTTAGAAAGAGACAATCAGCTAATTTGAACTTTGTAGAGCGTTATCTCTGACGCACATTACCTATGAGACGTATCGGACTGTCAGTATTTCATATGACAGATCTAATAGTGTAAGAACCCAGTTCCCAGATCACCTGTCATATTTTTTTGAAGGACAAAATATATTAAATTCAAATTCAAAATATTTTATTCAGCATAAAATTATTACAATTTCTTACTGAACGTCATGAGTCTACTACCAGTTTGGAAAGAAAAAGCCTCTGACCTGAGAAGAACTGGCGAAAGAAACTCAGCGGGACTAATATCATTTTTTTTTAATCATGTTTTTTTTCCAAAGCAGCAGCCTGGCGGCGATCACATCATTCCCAAGGCGTACTGTCTTCTACAAAATCGTTAATCGAATAATATCCTTTAGTACACAAACGTTCTTTCACAATTTTTTTTTAAATTTGGCTGCTTTATATACGTAAAAATGTTATTAACCAGCTATTTTAGTATTTATCGCCAGACACTAATTATATTACTATATTTTAAAACCTGTAGAAAATATTTTAGCAACTTTTTATACTACGATGTATACTGTAATGTTTTGTCAATCAGAAACAAGGAAGTCTGGGGTCTGGGATCTTGGACTATAACGCTCTACGAAGTCGAAATTAGCCGATTGTCTCTTTCCAAAGGTCGATGTGCAATATTTATGGCCGGGTACTATACCTAGTCAATGGTACGGAACCCTTCGTGCGCGAGTCCGACTCGCACTTGGTCGATTTTTTTAAATTATCAGATAAGAAATGACCATGTCACATGTGCGGCTCATATAGGGTACAAGTCCTAAATCATCATTTAAAATACGCTAAATAGTTTTAACTTTTAGGTGCCATCTTCATCTCCCGAGATTCTTCCTTTCTCTCTTCTTCTTCTTTTGAGAACTTGCTTTCGGACAGGATTTATTCGAATTCTTTTCCTTACTGCTTTGATCGCCTTTTTCGTACGAACACTATAACGTGGACGGCCAGATCTATTTCTGTCACAAACAGAGGAGGTTTCATTGTACCTATCAATAGCCCGATACACAAACATTTGACTAATACCATTACCATTACGCTTGCGTATGGAGAGTTTTAAAAATTGTATTTGTCTCCATTCCTTCTTTGTGTAATGCAATCACAGCGATTCAGTCCTCTTTATCACTCCACTCAATTTTAATACCACAAAGGCACAAAATATTTAACAATGTATTGGCGCGAAAATGAGAAAACACAATGAACAATCATATAAAAATGACGGATTCCAAATTCAAATGTAGGTAATATTTTATTTATTTTTAATTGTAACAGTATTTATGGCCAGACTATGTTTTTCCTGAATTAATCTGGTGTTAAATTTTGGAGACTACTGCCCGGTTTCCCAAAGGCTGATCAACGCAAAAATTAACTAATCATCTGTTAAATAGTCCGGGCTCCCTAGAACATTTTTTTCACTTGATTACTATCAAGCTAATTTTCCCGGAGTAGCTTCATTTTGATGAGACGAACAAAAATTTTCATTGCGGAAACTCTCGATTGTGGTTGGTAATAGAGTTACAGGGGATAGAGCAACAGTGAGCGTAGGACCGGGATAACGTACCACGCAATTTGTAGGACAATATTACTATTAAATTATATAAATATTAACTGACTAAAAGAAAAAAAAATCAGAAAAAAAATCAATTTTTGATGACCTTACGACTCGTCGCCTTGTCGTCGTCGGTCCTACGCTCATTGCTGCTCTATCCCCTGCTACCTCTGTTAGCTACCACAATCGAGAGTTTTCGTACAGGGAAATTTTTGTTCGTCTCATCAAAATGAAGCTACTCCCGGAAATTAGCTTGATAGTAATCAAGTGAAGAAAATGTAGGTACTAGTGAGCCCGGACTATTTGACAGATTATTAGTTAATTTTTGCGTTGATCAGCCTTTGGGAAACCGGGCGTAAGACTTATTTATGTTTGTTATTAATTTGTACGTGTCTATATTAAAATAAAATAAAAAATTAATACCTATACCACCAATAGCAATAACAACATAAAACACGATATTACAAACAGCTCATTTAGGTGTGGATTCGAAACACAAAAGGTACTAATGTCTAATCTGTATCTAATCTACATGTCATCTATTACAAATAGTCTCAAATATGAATATCTAAATATTCATATTTGTAATTCATATTTGCAATCATACCAATCTTATTGACATCATTATTAATCGACTAAATACTTAGGTATTACATTCGTTCCATAAATATTATGACATTCGGTAGTCACAATTACGCATTAAGTATGTGGAAAGAAAACGTTATGCCTGTACAGTATTTTAACGTAACCCATAATCACCCAACGAAACCAGTCACTTTGTTACAGTTATGCAGTTATACAGCATATAACTGTCAACGTGTTTAAAAAAAAAAAGTGGTTTAACAATAAGCTAACGTCAAATATAGTTTTGCGAAGTTGTACAAATATTAAAAAAAAATACAATGGAATTTCACTTATCTATACTATAGTAATTACTAATATTATAAAGAACTAAAGTTTCTAACTTCCACTTCGTTGGGTGTTAATTATTTTTGCGATGCAAATATATATCTAATAATATAAAGTGGGCACGGGTCGGCTAGTATATAGTAAAGTTTTCATCTCGCTCGCATTTCTCCGACTTGATTTAACATATACTATTATTTTTCACTGAAATTTTTGTTTGTTCAATAACAATAAAATATAGCGACACTCCTGAAGAGTGTAGCTTTCTGTTTGTTTCTGTTAGTGAAAGAATTTTCATGATCGGATCAGTATTTGCGAAGATTACCCCCTACAAACAAACAATATGTACAAATGACCTACATATACTTGATCAATTTCTAAAAAAATATCTACGTTTCTTCTTCTCAACAGTACCTAATAACACTAAATTATAACATTTTCTCAACATCTCGATTCTAGATCGTGATTGCAGTCATCACAATTTCATGCATTCGAACATGTCCCCTTTACGTACTCATATGCTTACCTAACACGACACTTAGATTTGTCCCACAAATACACTGTAACTAATAATTATGTGCATCACAAATGGTATATTGAAAATGTCTGTAAAATTTTCAATGCAATTTAAAAGCTTATTCGGAGCTTTACGAGCCTAATTTTAGCTTATAGTAATCCATTGCTGGACGTGGAACTTGGAGAAGTTCACGTCAAATATCCGTCATTTAAAATCCCCATCCAACCTCCGCCGAGAATTTTACGCAAATCGTTTGTCTAGCGGGCTAGGGGATGCCCTATATTTCGTTTACTGAAACTCAGCCTCCACTCCAGGAAGCGTCTGCTCCAGCTGCCTCAGTCTCAGCACTGGTATTTTAACACAAATAGGTCGCATTGTTTGAAGACCTTTGTCTGTAAGTATTGCGGAATCTCCTAAGTAAAGAGGACAAGAAAAACTTACATGACCGTGCTTATGGTAACAACATTAAAAACCGGGATCGACAGCTTTACGTATTTTCGAAGACGTGGTGAGAAGACTAGAAGGATCTAAGTCTAAAGAACGAAACTAATATGGTAACATATAACAAAAAATGCTGCTTGCTTAATTTGAAAAAAAAAAACGGACTTTAATTACATCGAAAAGACATAGGTAGACGAAAGAATAGTCAAGTAAATTCGCGTTATGAAAGATTACTCAAACAGTAGTCATCAGAACTCGATCTTTAAATGAAACCACTAGAATCTAGACAACACTCAAGACAAGTTTCCATTAAAACAAGAATCATCTAAATCGGTACACCCAGTGAAAAGTTATGCGGCTTATATAACTCAAAAGGTACTTGTCAGATCTTAATAAAATTTTAAATGTGACCGTACACGACACGCAACAACTTACGATTAAAATTGAATCAAAAGTCAAAAGTTCTGAGGTAACATACATTTAAAAAAAATTGCGTGCGTCCACAGTACACATGTCAAAAGTGAAACTTCTTTGGGAAAGTAATTAAGAAAAAACGAATAAAAAATAATTGACGTTACCGCGTTAGCGGTCGCTCAAATTTTACCCCTCATACGCCTAAAGAAGTTTCATTTCAAAAATACAATCGAATTGAGAACCTCCTCTTTTTTGGAAGTCGGTTAAAAAAGTTATTTACAACTAGCTGACCCGGCGAACTTCGCACCGCCTAAGGGTGCATTTTCATGTGACGCTTGACGCTGGTTTTGGGCGTCAAATTTGGTCACGTGATTACAGCGCCATCTTGAAAAAATTGTAGCGATAAACTTCAGCGTTTAGCGTCAAATTCAAGCAAAAAATAAAGAACGTTAGTATCGATTACCGAAACGACTTTCGATAATCGATACTAACGTTTTTTTAGTTTAATAATTGTTTTATTTTTGTGATATTTTTTCACTATAATAAAAAATGTGTTTATTAACTATTTTATTCACTTTGAATGGCAATTAAATTTACTGAAAGATAATTTTTATATTAATAGTATTGAACTAAATAACACTTTACACTGCTGAGAGGGAATTTGTTTATTGATATGTACCATCGCCATCTTGTATTTTAAGATACGAGGTTGCACTTGACAATTTTTTTTTTGATTTGGGATTGCGTTTTGTTAAATAAAAAAAAAATTGAATGAATAATTTTGTTTATAACTTTACAGATCTATGCGAAAATTAATCAAAAAAATTGTATTTACCAATACTTAACAATACCACATTTAGAAATAAATAAAAATTTATTTCTACACTCGCTATTTTTTATTTATAAAATCACAAAGTAACAGCTAATTGTTGTTTTATAAGGATCGATTTACTATCGATTATCGATATAACTGTTCGAGTTATGCTGACGCTAACATCACCCGTTAAAAAAGCTAAACTACGTTTAGCTTTTTCGCTACAGTTTTTTCAAGATGGCGCATAGTTCAAATGTCAAATTTGACGCTCAAAACCAGCGTCAAGCGTCACATGAAAATGCACCTTAAGAGTCGATTCTTTATCTCGGAACCCCTCCACTAATACTTAAACTTTATGGTATGGGTTTAAAGTTCAAATTGACTTTTAAGTATTTTTACGAATCTTTTGTATGGGAATATAGAAAATTGTTGTTTTTAGACTTTTTCAATGAATTTTTTAAATTTTTCTTTCCGTAAGAACCATCCTCGTACTTCAAGGAATAGTATAAAAAAAGAATTAGCGAAATCGGTTCAGTCGCTCTCGAGATTTGCGCTTAGCAACACATTCAGCGATTCATTTTTATATATACAGGTGTCCCGCGATAAAGTGCAACCCCGAAAGGGGGTGAAACTAGACCATAAATTATCGACAAAAAACATAGAAAAAACTTTTTTAACAAAATATTTTATTTTTTATTGACGAATTAAGATTTTTATATCTTACCTAGACTCTATGTACAAAAAATGATGATTTCTTCCAAAGTAGTGGGTCGATTACTTTAAAATAAAATAAAATATTACGCCACGTACTTGGCGGTAAGGATAAAATAAAAATTAGCTCGCAAAAAAGTGGCATTATGTCTTTAACTATGCTTCTTGTGAAAAAAAATCCATTTTTTATAACTGTTTTTTTCAATGATCTCTAATTTTCTCAGAATTATGCCCCCAATACCACGAAATTTTATGATTTATTATTATTTCTTACCATATTGCCATTCAAATAAAAAAAATTTTACGCCTGTATCCCAAAAAACACGTACAAAAATCATCATTTTTTTTACAAAGAGGCTACGTAAGCTATATAAAAATCTCAATTCGTCAATAAAAAAAATAATTTTTTTTTTAATTTTTTTCTGTTTTTTGTCGATAATTTATGGTCTAGGTTCAACCTCTTTCGGGGTTGCACTTTATCGCGGGACATCCTGTATAGAGATATTCAGGTACAAGATATACCTATATAAGCTAGCGACCCGCCCCGACTTCGCACGGGTGGAATGATGATACTAAATATAAAAACATTTTAAATCATATCAAAGTTTTTCGATCCAGCGGGATTTGAACCCGCGCCTTCTGACTTGCCATGTCAGCGCTCTGCCATCTGAGCTATGGATCCACATCTAGCTGCACAGCTGACTTCAGTTACATCGACCAGTAATACGAAGGAAGAGGAAAAAAGAATTTAAAATATCAAGTAAATACGCGTTATCACAGATTCCTACAAAAGTAGTCATCAGATGTCGATCCAATTTATATGAAACCACAAGATCACAAGACAAGCATCTATTTTTGTGATACAGTCGAATTAATAGCTTCCTCCTTTTTTGAAGTCGGTAGAAAATAAAAACCATGCTTCCCTTGAAAGAATGACATCAATGTCTACTATATTTATATTAAGTTTAAGGAACAATTATTGAACGTAACATGAAATAAATTTAGTACTTCTGTAGGTACATAGTCTGTCTTTTATAAGTTATTTTATCATTAAAATTACAGTAAAGTATTAAGGGCCCTGTAAGCGATCAAATAATTTGTCAAACTTGTTTGTCAAACTTCATGTTTTTACATGCTTTTTATTAGCTTCGCCTGTAACTAAGTTTGTAAGTTTGTAACCGACTCCTTTGGACTTCATTTTGACCCACTTCCAACGTTCAGATTTCATTTAAACTTGGTAGACTTATCGAGGACCGATGACAATACACTAATTTGATAAAATTATTCAATTATCCTAACGGCTTGGCACAACAATTAAGGCTTTTCTCGCTATCCTTTGGACTTTTCTAACGTTCAGAGTCTACTTTTTAGTTTGGTTTATTTATAAAATCGTGTTTTATATGTAAAAAACACATCACACAAGCTCGCACACGATCAAATAATTTGACAAACACATAAAAGACAAATTATTTAATCGTTTACGGGGCCCTATAAACTCTTAAGACAAAAGTAGAGTCACGATTTCGGTCTAAAAATTTTAATGAATCATCAAAAGAATGAGGTAGATAAAGAGGTAATCGTAAATTATATAAGTGAACGTAAACATTCAAAAAATCTCATTGCGTAATCTCTCATCATCGCAATAATTAACCAATTAAAAGATATTTGAAAGACCAGAGATTAGTGTATTTTTAGCATAATTCTTGTCTCTGAGTGAAATATTGTCAACGTTAAATTCTAATTGAGATAAGGATACCATATTTATTATGTTTGCGTTACATTAGGTAACTAAGGCACCATTACCTTTAATAACGTTAAATTCCTTTAGAAGTGACAGCCACCAGTAATCCAAATACGACTAACGTATCGTATATAATAATTACGTAATTCGGTGTTCACTTTCAAACAACCCCGGACCACTGAAGTCTTTCATAGATAAACACGGACTGGATACGAAGTGTATTTCGCATGCAAACACCAGACTTTCGGTTCATGGCTCGATGCGCACCAAGTAACTTATCTTTCACCATTGTAGCGCGTGCCTTCATACGTAACATTGTCTTCTAGAAGTAGACGAGCAAATGTGTAGTATATTTGTTTTGTAAACACAAGAAGAAACAAGTGCGGACGTATGAAAATAATGCTTCTCAAATTTATATTTTTATTTTACTTTCATAATCAATATCTTAAATGATAGGTATTTTTTTGAACTCTATACGTTCACATCATGGGCCATTGGCTATATACCAACCTAATGTAAGCCAATGCAGGTGCATGACATAAAATATCATATTATGGCTACGTTTTCATCTTATAACAAGCAAACAAATCTTTTTTTCTAATATATATATTAGAAAGTATTAGTACCTTACTTACCTATAAGAAAAGATTTTCATGTAAACATTTTTTTAATAACACTTCTGGAATATCGTCTTTGTTATTCTATGATATATCTACTCGTATTGCTAAACAAAGCTTGCACATTTTAGATCAAGATTAATCTAGCAATGTGGCAACTAGGAATGTTCGTACAATAAAACGGATATATTATTTAATAGCTCGATTATAATTGCTCAAACTACAAAGTTTGTAATTATATTCTAAGTAACAATAACATTAAATGATAATATCACTACACTACATATTTTAACAATTTTATTTTTATTTATATCTAAAATAGAATCTTGTGGTTAGATGGTATCTACAGTAAAAAATTGAGGCATTGAATTTTAATCATCATCATCATCGGACCTAATAATTGAAACTTTTTTTTGGATGCCAAGAGAGACATAATCAAGACATAATTCTGAGAAACATACTGAGAAAGATTTCGGTTTCGGTTAAAAGGCATTCAAATAATTCAATACATTTTTTAAACCTAATAAACTTATGTGTAGTAAAATTTGTACTTACTAGCCTACCTATATACTTAATAATATTCTGTAGGTAACTTTTGTAAGAGTAAACAATAAAAAATAAAAATGTGAGTGATTTTGAAGTATGTGAGGCTTTTCAAACACCATTTATGTAATTTTTTAAACAAAAGTTATTTTTATCATCACTACATATTATTATAAAAAAAGTTGCTTTCCGCTGTCTGTATGCTTAGATCTTGAGAAAACTACGCAATGGATTTTGATGCGGTTTTCTTTAGTACCTAAATAGAGTGATTCCAGAGCTAGGTTTATATGTATAATATAATATAGTAGAAGAACACTGATAGTTTTAGAGGTTTCTAATCTGATGTCGTAAATAAACACATTTTTTGCGCTTACACTGCAAATATTTATTTTATATTAAGTACCACCAGGTCTCGACACAGTCGAAGGCTTTCTCGTAGTCCACAAATGCCATACACAGCGGCTGATTATACTCTTCTGTCTTTTGAATAATTTGCCGAACAGTATGGATGTGGTCTACGGTGCTGTAGCCATTTCGAAACCCAGCCTGCTCCGGTGGTTATAATTCGTCGAGTATTCTGGCGAGACGATTTGTAACAACCCTCGAGCACAGCTTATAGACGTGGCTCAGAAGTGAGATCGGTCTGTAATTCTTTAACAGAGACTTATCGCCTCTCTTAAAGAACAGTACTACCACACTCCTGGACCACGCCTCCGGCGTGGAACCTCGCTGGATGACGGCGTTAAAGAGACTCGCCAAGGCTTTTAGGGCAGGGCGCCCTGCGGCTAAAAGTAGCTCAGTAGTAACTCCGTTATCCCCCGGGGCCCGTCCGTTTTTAAGCTGCCCGAGCGCTGCACTAATCTCATCTACTTCGAAGTCCGGGATACATTCCGAATAATGGCGCAGCAATGGTCCACGTGGATCGTCGGTGTCCCAAGTCTCAGGCTTGCACGCGCTCGACGAGTATAGCTGGCCATAAAAATTCTCAACCTCTTCTCGGATCTGCGGGCGAGAGCAAACGGTTCTGCCATCCATGCTGTCCTGGACTCTCTGCAGAGATGTCATATCGACTGGCGATATATCGAGGTAATGAGATGTATGTACGACGCGGCGACGATGACCGTTCGTATCCAAGAGCAGAGAACAAGACCAATTTTCCTCCGGCGTGGTGTAAGACAGGGAGATGTAATATCACCGAAACTGTTTACCACTGCGCTGGAGGATGTCTTTAAGACCTTGGATTGGGGGGAACGAGGCATCAACGTCAACGGCGAATACATCTCTCACCTTCGTTTTGCCGACGATATCGTCATCTTTGCGGAGACGTTGGATGAGCTAGGCCAAATGCTGACCGGCCTAAACGAGTCCTCCCGACGAGTCGGTCTCGATATGAACTTGGACAAGACGAAAGTTATGTTTAACAACCAAGTCATACCGAGACCGGTATCGGTTGACGATATCCTTCTCGAGGTTGTTCAGGATTATGTCTACCTTGGCCACACCATTCAACTGGGCCGAAACAACTTCGAGAAGGAAGCCGATAGGAGGATTCGGTTGGGCTGGGCGGCGTTTGGCAGGCTTCGCCGAGTCTTCACTTCGAAGATTCCGCAATCCTTAAAGACAAAAGTTTTCGAGCAATGCGTCCTGCCTGTGTTGACATACGGAGCCGAGACGTGGACACTGACGAAGGGACTGGTCCACAAGTTCAAAGTCGCTCAACGCGCAATGGAACGGGCTATGCTTGGGGTTTCTCTCAAAGATAGAGTTAGAAACGAGACTATCCGCGAGAGAACGAAAGTAACCGACATAGCCCACAGAATTAGCAAGTTGAAGTGGCAGTGGGCTGGTCATCTGTGTCGCAGGACCGATGGCCGTTGGAGCAGACGTGTCCTGGAGTGGAGACCGCGTCTTGGCAAACGCAGTGTGGGACGTCCTCCGGCCCGTTGGACCGACGATCTTCGTAAGATTGCCGGTGTAGGCTGGATGAGGATTGCGGAAAACCGGGATGTCTGGCGCGAACTTGGGGAGGCCTATGTCCAGCAGTGGACTGCAATAGGCTGAACTGACTGACTGACAGAAAGTACCAATTGCATCCGTGCAAAGCCGGGGCGGGTCGCTAGTATATAATAAATAAATTTGTTCTGACACATGAATACTTTGTAATACCTACGTATAACAAAGAGTACCGGAACTTAAAAAAAAGAAACCCAACTAAGAGTATGAGCTAAAATAAAATTGATAATATAGGTATACCTATTAATAGTTACAAAGTTTTTTTTTCAGACGGGTAATTAGCTTTTATGTAGACACATACTGACTCTGAAAATAAAAATCGATTTCATCTATCAGCTTTAGTTTTTGAGATATGGCATGTGTGATTTTTTAGAAAAATACAAAAAATTAATACCATAAAAACATTTAATTTTTAGAAAGCCGCCAAAAATTATTTTTTTAATGATTTTCTTGCATGTGATACATGTGGTAGGTCTCATCCTCCAAGATCCTTCAGACATAATAACATGTGTTTGATCAAGTCTTGGTAGTTTGGTGCTTTAGTAATACCAAGAAAGTTTTTCATTACTGACACAAATGATTTCCATGCTTGTTACTCGGACAGTTCTTTTGTCAAATAAAGATAAGATATCTTTATATATTTCTTCTATTAGATCTTTATAAGAGATGAGATCTTATATAAGGTAATTCAACTCGCTTTGGTTAAAATTTCTGTAGTCATGACATTGGGGATAAAATCAGGATCATTTGACTCATCATCGTCTATTATGCTGTCTGTTTAAATTTGGCAAGAAGCTGCTGCAGATGTCGAAAGAAAAAACTAGTGGTATAGGCTCTTGAGCTAGACTAGGTACCAAAGTTGGTCGTTTAGCTGACGGTAAAGCAGGATAAATCCATAGGTATACTGCGGTTATTTGAATTAATGCCGTTTTTTTACATTACGCAAAAATACTAATCGGGTGGTTTCTACCCCTAAAAAGTGAATTTCCGCAGTGCTACAAGAAAGCAGACATAATTACGAGTATTGTAAAAAAAAATATTTCATTTGGATTAGATTTACTGCCTCGCACGTAGTTTTGATCGTTTCCTCCCACTGTGCGACGGCTTAACGTGCTCTCCGAGCACGGTGGGGAGACCCACAAGGACAGACATCCAAACCGGAAAGAAGTATTCGTACAAATAAAAATATCCATCCTAAGCGAGAATCCAAAGCGAGAATCGAACGCGCAAACTGTCGGTGTCTTAGACGACTACACGCACCTCTAACCAAAGCGATTGTGGTTAATTTGTCTATTATTATTTTTATTATTTTTTGTTGTGCATGGGGAGGCCTATGTCCAGCAATGGACTGCAATAGGCTGAACTGATGTGCATGTTGAGGACTACTTTTTCGTCCATTATATTTGGATAAATAATTTGTAAAGCTAATTTGCGGGTTCTATGTCCCTGTTGCCATCATAATTTTGTTACAAAATCTTTACTTCTGACCTTGTTGAGGTAAGCAGGTATAACAAATTATTTTATTAGCGTCATACTCACTAAGAAGTACAAGTACAAAAAATAAATAAAAATTTTACATGCTCCTCTTAAAATAGATTTGTTGGCGATCATAATTATGACATCCGCATCCAAACCGGTTGACCTTGGCTTTTGCGAAATGTGAGGTTATTAGAAAAATAAATTAGTGAGATAAATAATAATAGGTGTCGTGATTTCTCTACCTACTAACATTATAAATTTTGAGTGCGATCTTTGCTAAAACTACTATTTACAAAGCGGAATAAATTTTCGGATTTTTATTTCAGTGATTTTTAAAATTTCTAAGCTGACATAATTTAGGTATACCATAACTATTGGTAAATAAATTATTTTCAAATATGGTCATGGTTGTATTGTTTATTACCTCATTGCAGTGAGGTACATAGGTACTTAAAGCAAGTCTATTAGTACCGACATGTTCAACATATTATACTCGTAGTAATGTCTTTTTTATCTGTACGAGTGTGTGACAATGGGCATGACGACAGTATCAAAAAATCGTCAATTTAATAATTTTAGGGGAACACTCATATTAAAAAAATTCAAAATACTGGTTTAACCTCTGGTATACCGGACTCGCCCAGCGCGAACTCCCGTTGTCTCCCGCAAGGTTAGATCTAACCTCAGCACTGAGTCTACCGCACCGCCCGCACGGCGCTGACCTCGCATTTCCCGCGGTAATATGATTCGATAAGCGCGCGTTACTTGAGTCGTAGTTTTTTCCTCATAACTCACAAGTTTCTACACTTAGAACAAAAACGCTTATATTATTTTGAAGAGTATGAACTAAGCTTTAATTTACTGTATAAAAAGTGTTGTACATGTGCGTATATCAATTATAAAATCGCGCTTGTTTCAGAGGGAGAGAGAAAAAGTGGTCTTGGTGCAAAAACATGTCGAAAAAATAAAGTATTATGATACATTTGTCGTTGATTCTACTTATTCTGTTTCCCAATAGTATCTATCTAGCTCTAACAGCAAAATAAATAAATTGTGATACAGTTCAAAGTTTCTTTTTTATACTTGAAAATAGGTGGTCTAGATTGAGAGCGCTTGAATCACGATCGACATTTCAATTACACCTTGTAAAGCAATTACCTTAGGTACGGGGTTTCTACTTCATAGTTAATTTAGAAAAACTAATCAAAATTAGTATTGAAGATGAAGAACGCAACGATAAAACTGAAAACAATATTTTTTCGACAATAATATCAAAAGAGGGCGAGAAATTAGGATATTTTTTTGAAAGCAAACTATACATATTTTACCTATTCTCGACAAATATCATTATAAATATTCATAAAGTACACAAAATACACTTTGCATCGGTGTATAATATGTATACAATTTTCTTATTAAGAAAATAAGAAATCTCGATCCAAACATAGAGCATAACGGTGCAGAAATTGATAGGCATGGGGTGACGTTACTGACCTTGGTAATGTATGACACAAAATCTACAGCATGTTCTTTTTCCTTCAATGCATTTTATGCTCGTTTTCAATATAAACGTAGTTTTTGTCCAATAAATGAATTTTTAGTTAATGGGTTCGGGTTGTTTATGTAATAAATACGTTATGTAATAATAATATATAATATATTATGTACATATACAAATAAATAAAATTGGAGTGTCTGTTTGTAATAATAAAATAACCACTTTGACTAAATTTTTATGGATGTATACCCGGTACATATACCAAAATAACATTTTTTACGTCTATAAGCTACGGTAATCGCTTACCATCAGGTGAGCCGTACGCTTGTTTGCTGATCTAGTTACATAAAAAAAATTGCGTGCGTACAAAGTACACTTTACAGAAGTGAAACTTCTTTGGCAAACTAATTGAAACAAAGACAACAACACGCGGTGTTCCCAGGCGGTCACACATCCAAGTACTGACCGCGCCCGATGTTGCTTAAATTCGGTGATCGGATGAGAACTCGTGTATTCAATGTGGTATAAAATCATTTACGATGCGTTGCCTTTGTCTCAAATTTTACCCTCATGCGCCTAAAGAAGTTTCACTTAAAACAAAAAGTTTTTTTTTCGATAAAGTAAAATAAAAATTTTATGGCTCAGTATGGGATTGATCTTTACAACATACAGATATCTATTTATTTTCAGTTTTTCAGATGAAATGATGCAGTAATCCTGTGAACGACATGTACAAATAAAAAGGCAGCATTTTTTTTAAATATCATTTATTAACGAACACAACTTATAAAAAACGTTTTCCTGTTTGTTGGCCGTCCAGGCCAATGTACTTCGATTACTGCTTTTATAAAACCTATCAGGAACATGTATTTCTTTGCCAGTACAAGAAAACTAAACAAATAAATATTATAGACGAAACATTCACATTTCTGTTTTTCCCAGTGCTAGAAAACTAAACTAATCATTATTACAGAGGAAAATCATATTTGCCATGTATGCGCATCGTGTATATATGTATACATGTCGCGAGAAACCCATTACAATTTGCCCGTTCCTTTTAAACCGACGTGAGAAGAGAAGAGATGTCGCAACAAACTCATTAGACAGCATTTTTTTCTAATAATCTTAATAATGAAAACATTTTTTTAGTTCAGGTAACAAATGACCTATTAAGTCAAACAATTCGTCTTAAAATGGATAAAACAAATAAAAGTAAAAATTACGACAATTTGCAAATACAATAATAAAATCATAATAATAATAAATAATACCAAATTCAAATAAATAATTTTAACAATAATTTCTTTACAAACTAAAACAACTAATTATTACAATAACACGAACAAAAATCAAAAATGAAAACTTTTATTTCGCCATACTTAACGAAAGACAAAAAAAAAACCAGTCGAATTGAGAACCTCCTCCTTTTTTGGAAGTCGGTTAATAAACAGTGAGGGAGTGGTACCAGAGGATAAGCCACCCCACTCCCTCTCCCCTCTTCCCCCAAAACCTCATAAATCCAGTGGTACCAGAGAGTAGCCCTCCCCTCCCCCCCGCTCTTCCCCAGAAACCCCATAAATCGATTCCGCACATGGTGGGAGTGGTACCAGACGGTTAGCCACCCCCCCTCCCCCACTCTCCCCACAAAACCCCATAAATCGATGTCCGTCTTTCTAAAGCTTAGCCCCATGAAATATCTCCTTTCCAACAAAAAAAGAATTATCACTTGACGAATTTAAAAACGATGAAGTTATCCGCGAACACCTTAAAATATAAATATACGGTCGAATTAAGAAACCTCCTTTTTTTTTAAGTATAATGTCGCAAACTTTACTTGTTCGGGTTGAAAACGCGAAAACAATCATCCTGTGTTTGAAAAACGTTAACCGGCCATTTTAAAGCTCACGCACACATAAACAAATTTGAATATGTGTAAGTAGAAAAACAGCCATTTCACATTTACCTATGAAAAACAAAATATTTACGGAATATATTACCAAAACAGTAACTAATGCGTAATCTACAATAACTTTACTTTACAATAATTACATTTTTTACTAAGGTCTCAAGGAAAAAAATAAAATATCGCACGTTGAAAATGTTGTAAAGGTCATCTACTTGTCTAAGTACATTTTCTATTTGAGTTTTTTTTGTAGGTACGGACATTAGAACAGCCAATGATTGTGTTTGCTGTCATCTTTATGATATAAATACTGTAAAAAATAACAGTAACTTACCTTTTCGTAATAAAGTTTAAGAAAAACACTATAATAAAATACTATAATAAAAAATGGAACGTCTACACGAAAGTGAAGACTTTGACTGGTTGAATCTTTGAAAACTTATTTGAAAACTAAATTAATGTTTGGTCTAATTGGTATCTAATTTCGTACTGAATATACTAAAATACGCCTGTAAACTATTTTAAGCTCTATTTTTGTTAAATAAGGTTTCAAAACGAGTTAATTACCTGAGGTTAGATATAAACGCGCGGGAAACAACGGAGAAAAAATTTGTCGTGTAGATATAACCGCGCGGGAGACAACAGACTACAAAACGGATTGAGATCGTGACATATGCGTAGATAAATAATTTGAGGTTAGATCTAACCGCACGGGAGACAACCTATTAATTTTATTTAAAATAATAAGATTATCGTGATTTTCAATAAAACAAAAGATTAAAATACTGCAATCGGCCATTTTGATTGAAACACAAATTACAGCTCATGACGTCACGCTATAATACGCGTTCCACATAACGCTCACAACGCTATCGACCACGACCGCTGAAAACCACTCAGTAGTCTAGTAGACAAGTTGAAAATGGTTGAAAAATAGCCTGTAATTTATAGGCGTGAGCGTTCAAAAAGATAATAAACGATTGGACGGTGTATAGACCACTGAGCGGTTTTTAGCGGTCGTGGTCGATGGCGTTGTGGGCACTTGTGGGTCGTAGGTGGAACGAACTACTATACCGTGACGTCAGAGCCGACGCCATGACACCTGCAGCCGTTTTGTATCACTCGTTGAAAACATATTAGAAAAATAGTTTTAAACTTCCTTAAACTTAAGTTTATTACCGAAATATAGGTATTTTCGTAAATAGTAAATGTGTACCCACATTACGGAATAGGTTTTCTAAATCTTTCGTCATGCCCATTTTATAAGACATCAATCAATCGATCTCAAAATAATTCAATTTCAAAGATGCCGACTTCAATGTTCAAGAAATAGTTATAGGAAAGATAAAGCTTTGTTTCATAGGAAGATTAGATAGAATTATCCGTTTAATCTTCTTTAAATTTTGCGCAACGGTCACAGCACTGGTTTGTGGCTGTTGCGCTGGCGGTTGCGGGTTCGATCCCCGCACATTACAAACATTTATATTGGCCATACAGATGTTTGCTGTGATCTGGGTGTTTGTGCAGTCCTTGTGGGTCTCCCCACCGTGCCTCGCAGAGCACGTTAATCTGTCGGTTGTTATCAGTAGGTACATCTGATAGCGATCGTTACTCATAGTAGGGAATATATCCGCCAACCCGCATTGGATCAGCGTGGTAGAGTAAACTCTGATCCTTCTCCTATATGGGGAAATAGGCCTATGGCCAGCAGTGGGATTTTACAGGCTGAAGCGAATTTTCTTTAAAATGTAGAAATATGCTTAAAAAGGAATTTCCTTGAAATAGAACAGGTACCTATTTATTGTTTTAATGGTCCTTTGTAGTTTTTAAAATGCTTAAACAAGTGCTTGTAGGTATGGTTTTTAATTTTGCTTTTTTCTTGTAACGAAATAAGTATTTTGTATTATATGTTTTGAATTAAAACGACAACGTTGCCATATTGTATAAAAACCACGTTGTGGTTAGTAATTTATTAAACGCTGAGCAATATACTAAACCTGGTTTGAATTTTAAAGTTTCAAGGTCGTTAGACAATAGTTATTGTAAAAAACGAGTGTGCTTTAGAGCTTTAGACCACACGACTGAAGTAAAACTTCTGCACAATAGGCATGGACTGATGTATGTTAGCGATAAACTCGACCGAAACTACTGAACCGATTTTATTAAATTTTGTAAGCATCTGTAATTTGGTCCAACTTGGTAGATAGGGTAGTTTTTATATCAATTGGACCCAGTAGGTGGCGCTGCTATCGGTATATAAGCATTCTTTATCTTATTGGAAGACATAAAGGGTTCAATAAAAATAAAGGAATACCAATACACACATTACACAGTTCGTCTCCAAAAAGTCTCTAAAAATTTTTAAAAGGAATGCAACTGCTCAAATCGTTACATAATCAACTAATGTTCGTCCAAAGTCGTATAATATGTAATTGGTGTAAATCAAATTACGGTTCTCATGCGCCAATATTGCCAATCAACTCATTCGTTGTGAATGAATTTTTGACACGCAGTATTTTCATAATGTGTTTATTTCAAAGTATCATAATTATGTATTTAAGTAAAATAAATGATCACCAGTAAACCCTCGAGGAAACACATGACATAATTATGATTTTTTGTCCTTGAGTAGTTTTTGTACTAACAATTGATTGTACTTTGTCAAAATAAATAGTAATTATGAAATAATATTATATATTAAGGTTAGGTACTCGTTAACATAATAATAATTTTGGATTTACCTAATTGAAATTTTATTTTCCTTGTATAGTTAATTATGAATCCACTCATAATATTTTAGTTATGTCATAAACTAGCTGATAAGTGCGACTTCGACAGTGTTGCTTATTATATTAGGTACCTACTAAAGTATATTATGTGAAAAATTTAACAAAAAGATCGGAAGACAATTTTTTAAATAGTTTCATTTTAGGGCAGATTGAACACGCTTTTATTATAGGAATCGCTATATTTCTCAAGACTTCAATAAATGATAATAATAAAAATATATTTAGCATATACACACACGATCGTCTCACGTCTGTCTGTTCCTAAACTAAGCAAAATAATGATTGTGCTATAGGTGACAGCAATATTACCTATATAGCTAAATATTTTTTATATAAATAAATATATATATAGAAACAATAGATACCTACATAAATAAATATGAATAATACACCTAGATTCAAGAGAGAATTGAACCCACAAACCTCGAACGATTGCGATAACTATTTACGATAAAACGATATTGTATGACATAAAAAGCTAGAATAGAAGACTTAATTTAAATCTATATAGGTAGCTATTGTATTTCTGATTCGAGCACAACAGACATGCGAAAATATTTTTCTAAATTATATTACAATTATAAGGATTTAGAATTTGTCAAAAAAGTGAAATGTCCTAATCGCTAACTAGTCCTTTTCCTCTTATTTACGTTTTTAGTAGACAACAAAAACCTGTTAACTTTCGAAAATATTATTCGCATTTTCATTTTTTATTACGAGTATTAAAAAACTTGCCTTAATTTCCATTAATCATAGATAACAAAAGACAATAGAATTGATGTTTCCGTTAAAAGTAAAATGTTGAAATTTATGAAAGTCGTTGTCGATAGACGTAATTCCTAAATGGTCCCAATGTGGTTTTGCGTCACTTCAAATATACTGGTCATCAAAAAAATCGACCCACCCACTTTTTGTTTAATATTTATCGATTGTTTCACAGATAAGCTGTTTCACACGTTTGTTTTTTATTTTGAGGGTCGGTTACGATGTTTGACATCTTATTTGTCGTAAACGCACGCAAACGCGTTATTGCACTTGAAGGTACTTAACCATTTCTTATACAGAAACACTGTTGAGTACCTACTGATTTGATGGTTTTACATCGTAACAAATTCGAATCGTTCTTTGAGTCCGGAAGAGCCCTTTGTAGAGATTAGGTACCTACTTGTTAATAACGTTAAGTTTATTTACTGTGGCTGTATTTTGATTAATTTTGACTAAAAATAATGGCCCCTACAGAAGCTGAGGCGGCCCAAGTTGTGGCTTTGCTGCAACAAGACATAAGTCAACGTATCGTGGCTAGGAGGTTAAATCTGAGCCGTTCTGCAGTTCGGCGAGTTAACCAAAGGTTTCTGGAGACTGGGCAGTATCGAAGAAGGTCTGGATCTGGAAGACATAGAGTGACAACTCAAAGAGATGACCGCTTTATAGTGTTATCAGCTCTACGAAATCGACACCTATCTGGTGTTGATCTCCAGCGACGCTTACGCGAAGATCGGGGGTGGCTATAAGTGACAGTACCTACTGTAAGAAGGAGACTTCGTGAGCAGAATTTAAGACCACATAAGCCAGCAACAGGACCACAATTGACCACAGCTCATCGACAAGCCAGACTTCAATTCGCACGTAATCATATCAACTGGACCATAGGCCAATGGGAGTCAGTTTTTTTTAGTGATGAGAGTCAAATGACTTTACACGGTTCTGATGGACGCTGTAATGTCATGCGACGGCCAGGTGAACGTTATACCCAGTGTTGCATAAGGGAAACTGTCAGTTATGGTGGGGGCTCTGTAATGTTTTGGGGTGGAATATCTTTGACTGGACGGACGGAGCTGGTTTTCATACGAAGAGGTGCTTTAACTGCTGCACGCTATATCACAAAGATCTTAGAAGACCATGTGATGCCTTATGCCGGCTATATTGGAGAAAACTTTGAATTAATGCATGATAATGCACGACCACACGTAGCGCGCATCACCACCGATTACCTTCAAGAGGTTGGCATTCGGGTAATGTTCTGGCCAGCAAGAAGCCCCGATCTCAAGTAATCCTATAGAGCATATGTGGGACACCCTAAAACAAAAGGTTAGAGCCCGTAATCCAGTCCCTACAACATTAGGAGACCTGGAAACCGCCATTAGGGAAGAATGGAACCGAATCCCTCAAGAGACCATTAAAATCTTGATAAGGTCATTAAAACGGCGGATGCAGGCCGTCATTCGAGCAAGAGGAGGGAATACGCAATATTAAATTGCAACAATTGTATGCATACCATTTAAGACTAAAAAA
Source organism: Melitaea athalia (assembly GCA_905220545.2). Lineage (NCBI taxonomy): Eukaryota > Metazoa > Arthropoda > Insecta > Lepidoptera > Nymphalidae > Melitaea > Melitaea athalia. Next base: position 6,904,963 of record HG992179.1, read on the forward strand.
ACTAGAGCGTATTAAAAATTAATCAAAAAATCGTGTAAAACTAAAGATTCTGATTTTTAAATCAAAATCTTTAAAAAAAAAAAAACATTTTGATGTTTTAATTGTGATTAAATTATTGTAAATAAACAAGTTCAATAAAACATTATTCAGTACTAAACCATTTTGTTGTGTTTTGTTTAAAAAAAAACGTGATTATCGGTAAAAACGCAGGTGGGCCGATTTTTTTGATGATCAGTGTATTTACAACTCGCGGCCGATTCTACATTACATAACAATAAAAATGTACAGTAATCGTAATGTAATTTCTGTACGTATGTATAATAAAGAATATCTCTGGTTTGAGTAGAATTACAGAATAAAATAAAATTATTTTGCGCATTTGATTCGGATTTTCAGTATTGAACAATCTGAATCGACTGGTATAAAAGTTTTCATCCACTGAGCCATTTTAAAAAAAAATTTTAGTAGGTACCTGGCGATTTCATAAATAAACAATAATAATAAAATCTATGTCATAAAAATCTGTGTTACAAACACAAGTAAAGCAAAAAGTAAAATTGTAATCACATATATCTCACACGGGAAATTTCCTATTTTTTAAATTAATACCATACTAAAAATGTTTGCATTTATTCAGCTGTGAAACACACCCATCTCATGCGCCAATAGAATTAACTCGTGACGTTCGTTTACAACCAGTTTCCGAATTAAGGTTCATTTTCGCATAAATATGGCATACGTACAACCTGTTCTTGATATCAATCACCGTTCAGTCTGTCAGTCAAGAGTCAACACGTAACAGTATAAGTCTGTCTGTTATACCGTGTATACGTGTAACATATCCTCGTACTATTTCGTTATACAAATAGTATTTAGGTTTATTAAAATGACTTTATTGAGAAAAGCATGTTCTGCTTTAATAGTTAATGCAAGAAGATATAGTTCTAATATACAGAACAAAAAGCCTCCGAAAATTTTAATCACGGGTAAGTTTATTTAGGCCATTGGTTGTTAATTTTAAATACTTATACAGAAGTAAAAAAGTTGAAAGAATAAATAAAATTCTTTAATATATTGTTAAAGGAAACCATATGCTAAAATTACTCGTATATAAATTATTAGTTTTCGTTAGAGATATTGTACGAGTACACGCAATATTTTATTAAACATTTATTTCATAAAAAAGACTATTTCATAAAATTCAATCAAGCGTTCTGTTGAGAAAGAAATAAATGTTGGTAATTATGTATTTATTTATTACGTAAAATATTGTTTATTATCTAAATTTCAAATAATAAATGTGACATGATGTCGTATAAATAAAATACACGAATAAATACCAGTCATTGGGTACTTTCAAACATTAAATTGGTTTGCTCTAAACATCCTTGAGAATTGAGATGTGGTGTCGCAGTAATGAATTAATATCTGACCTGTATCGATGTACACGTTTAAAACATATTTGTTTTCTTGTACAATGCGTTTTGAAATGCTTGATTACCTAGTTCAGTATTATTATTATTATTTTTTTTTTATGTAACTAGGTTGGCAAACAAGCGTACGGCTCACCTGATGGTAAGACCGTAGCCTCAGAAACCAAAACCAGAAGCATCGCAAGCGCGTTGCCGACCCTATCCCCAATCCCCCCCAGGAGCTCTGGTCACCTTACTCACCAACAGGAACACAACACTGCTTGAAAACAGTATTATTTAGCTGTGGTCTAGGTACTACCCCAGTCGGGCTGCTCCATATTGTGAGCGGGAAATTTCCTGCTGTGCCCTACCTCAGTTATTTATTAGTTATAATATACCGAGATCGCAAAAGTTAATCCACAAACCGTAACTTTTTTTTTCAGTAAAGTTAGAACTTAGCACAACGCAGCCGTAGGATCTATACCTATCAATAAAAGTTAAAGTTTTATGAACTATTACTTATACTGGTTTAATTTTATTTAGTCAGTTTAATAGTTATAATATTCGAAAGCAAAACAGTTCAAGCGAAAGCAAAAGCGAACACTTAGATAAAATTTGTAGAGTGAATTTCACAAAGATTGAGAAAACTGGTTACGGACACCAGAGCCTACAGAGGGACAGGTGTGGGAACGGATCACTATCTGGTAGTGTCTCAGATAAGTGGTCTGTTCAAAGGCTGGCGCCATAGGCCCTCTGTGCCGGTAACTAGTTTAAAAAGAATAAAAGTAGAAAAATTAGAAGAACCTGAGGTGAAAGAAAAATATGTGAGAAAGGTAACCGACAAAATTGGTGACATAAAAGATAAAGAATGCTGGAAATTGGATGATTTGTGGGATTTATGTAAGAATAGTATGATGGAGGCATCCTCTGAAGAATGTGGGGTAACGACACGAAATATGAACAATAAAAGAAGAGAGTGGTGGGATAACGAAGTAAGAAAAGCAGTGAAAGAAAAGAAGAATGCCTGGATAAATCTTGCAACGGTACAAAATGCTTGTTGTGTAGATAACATAAAAGTTGAGAGGATGAAAGAGATCTATAAAGATTTGAAAAAGAAAGTGAAAGCAATAGTTGAAAGAAAAAAGAATGAAGCGAAAGTGCGATTTGAAAATAAGTTCTCGGGACACTTTAGGTCAAACCTTAAATTGTTCTGGAACATGGTAAGGAAGGCGAGACGCAACACGGACTCAAAATTAAGTGTTGTTAGAGATGAGAATGGTATGATTATGACGGATGAAAGAGATGTTTTGGAAAGATGGAAACAACACTTTGAGAGTCTATTTGAAAGGGATCAAGCCTCAACTGAGAGAGTTGATGGTGGAAATTATGAAAGGATTTTGGAGTTGGAAATAATTACGGAAGAAATTACGAAAGCTATGAAAAGTATGAAGATGGGAAAAGCGGCAGGTTTTGATAGGGTGTCTGCAGAAATGCTCAGAGCTGGTGGCGGTGTTGTGGTTAGTTTGCTCTGCCTTCTTTTCAATGTGTGTTGGCGTGATGGTCGAGTCCCAGAAGACTGGTGCAAAGCCGTCATAGTACCATTGTACAAGGGGAGGGGGTCGAGTCAGGACTGCAAGAATTACCGTGGCATCAGTCTCTTGAGTGTTGTAGGCAAATTGTATGCTAAGATTCTGATTGAAAGAGTTGTGCAAAAGACTGAAGGGAAAATGTGGGATGTACAAGCAGGGTTCAGAAAGGGAATGGGATGCGTGGATCAGATCTTCTCTTTGCAGAACATTGCGGAGAAGTTTCTTGCTAAAAACAGGAAGGTCTTCTGCACGTTCGTGGATTTAGAGAAGGCCTACGACAAAGTGGAGAGGGATGATTTGTGGTCGACGCTATCTGTGTATGGTGTGGATGGCAACCTGATACGGGCACTCAAATCACTTTACGATGGTTCGAGTGCTTGCGTCAGGATTAATGGGGCATACAGTGACTGGTTTGCCATCGGAAAAGGTGTCAGACAGGGTTGCGTAGCTTCACCATGGCTGTTTAACCTATTCATGGATAGTTGTCTTGACGATTTGAAAGACTGTGGATGGGGGTTACGACTGGGGGAGTTACTTGTCAAATGCCTCTTGTACGCCGACGATCAAGTGCTCCTTGCAGAGTCGGCTGAAGAGATGCAGAAGATGGTAACTCTAGTGAATGAATCCTTCAGTAAGAGAGGCATGAAAATAAATGTAAGCAAGACGAAAGTCATGGTTTTGAAACGGGATGAGAAAGTGACTGAATGCAGAATAATTGGTGATGAGAAAGTAGAACAAGTGAATGAATTTGTTTATCTGGGTTGCGTTTTTACAAGGGATGGTAAGTGTGAAGAAGATATTGAAAGGAGAGTAAAATTGGGAAATCAAGTCAATGGGGACCTGCACTCCCTTATGCACAACCGTTTGTCAAACAAGGCAAGGTTGGCGATTCATGAGGGGGTGCTCATTCCCACATTGACCTATGGAAGTGAATGTTGGGTGTGGCAGAAGAAGAATGAAAGTAGATTGAATGCGATAGAAATGCGCTCTTTGCGTAATATGTGTGGCTTAAGACTGGTTGATAGAGTAAGAAATAGTGTGATAAGGGAAAAATGTGGCTTGAAAGAAGATGTGGTTATGAAAGTAAGAAAGGGGATGCTACGTTGGTTTGGACATATTGAAAGGATGAGTGAAAGTAGGGTTACGAAAGGTATTTACAAAAGTAAATTGGCGGGCGTAGTTCCGAAAAGCCGTCCACGAAGGACTTTCGAGGATCAAATCCGAGAAGTCTTGGAAATCGGCCAAGTAAGAAGTACGCACAATCGCCGACAGTGTATGAGAAGATGTATGACTGTAGATGAGGCACGAGAGGTTTGTCAGGATCGTGGCAGGTGGAGGCACGTAATCTCTGCCTACCCCTCTGGGATACAGGCGTGAATATATGTATGTATGTATGTATGTATGATCTTCACAACACTATGTTTTGAAAGACTATAAAATTACACGCTCTACCTGCAAGAATACCTAATTCAACACAATTACGCATGCTATTTTAGCATTAATTTTGTAACTTGTCCGCATGTTTGTTTTTGTTTTTTGCATACTCTTTTTTAGTTTCCGTAATCAAAGAGCGTAATCGGAACATTGTCACTAGAAAATTAACTAGAAACTACTTAACTAGAAAATTATATTTAATTTTTGTTTAATTTTTGCACTGAGTTTTTGGTACTTTGGTTTATGTTGGTACCTTGAGTTAGTAAATAGTTTTCTTTTACCTATTGAATTTTGACTTAACTTTATCATGGTATTAACTTACTTTAACTTTTATCATGGTATTTGTTACACTACCGTTATTTATTACCTAAGTACTGTGCCTAAGTAAAATAAAATTTCTTAAAAATTCTTTGTCTAAAAATTGTAATTTATTTTGTCAGGTTTTTAAGTAAACTTGAGAGTATTTGCATATCTCATCAATGGAAATCAAACAATAGCACGCAAAACAGATTAGAGCAACGCGAAATTGCGCGAATTGCGTGATACACGGGTATTTCCCACCTTTAATATTTAAACGTACGTCAAATGTGTTAAACAACTAGCTCAAACACAGATATTGTTGGGTATACTGTTTGTTAACTCAATTGTTTAAATATTCCACTAAAATTGACATTATAACATTAAACATAAGTAACCCTATTGTTATAATAACAATTTTTATATTATTTAACTTCAATGGTAAGTAGGTATACCTACTCTATAAAAATTAAAAAAATATATTAAATATGACCAAATGATTACTTATTTATTTATTGATGTGAAACTTCTTTAGGCGCATAAGGGGTATGAGCGACCGGTAACGCGGCAGCATCAGGGACGATCAGTACTTGGATGGGTGACGTTGGATTTTTGTTTTTTGTTTCAATTAGTTTTTTTTAAATTAGTTTGCCAAAGAAGTTTCACTTCTGACATGTGTACTTTGACGCACGCAATTTTTATCTTTATTTATTTACAAAGCATTACACAGAAAATAAGAATTTTACAGCAAATCACAGGTTTACAGTTTTATTGTACAGGTTATTTATTTATTTACATTAACAGTTAAAGTACCTACTTATCTACATAATTATACACTCAACTAGCGACCCGCTCCGGCTTCGCACGGGTGCAATGCTGATACTAAATATAAAATAAATATTTGCAATCTAAGCGCAAAAATGTGTTTATTTACGACATCACAGTAGAAAACTTTAAAACTATCAGTGTTCCTCTACTATAGGTATATTATGCATGTATTATACATACACGATTGTGGTAGATAATAGAGTTAGCAGGAGATAGAGCAGCAGTGAGCGTAGGACCGGGATAACGTACCACGCAATTTGTAGGACAATATTACCATCAAATTATATAAATATTAACTAACTAAAAGAAAAAAAAATCAGAAAAAAAATCAATTTTATTACTAACCAGGAACTTTTTGTTCGTCTCATCAAAATGAAGCTACTCCCGGAAAATTAGCTTGATACTAATCAGGTGAAAAATATGTACTAGGGATGCCGGACTAATACGTTCGTTAAGAAATAACTATAGTTTAACAAAAATCAAACCTCGTCAATATTTGAGTGATTCTGATGCCTATGCCTGGTAGATATGGAAATACTTGTACTAATATACAATACCGGTCATCAGGCTCGCACCACCACGGAAAACTTAGCATACTGATCGCACCGTGACCAAAAGTTAATATCTATGTAAGACTTCTCGAAAAAGAAACAGTAATAATACCTACTATTAATTTAGTAACCTATTTGATTGCATTGCAATTTGTATGTGTGTTTGCGTGGATGGGTAAGCGTAAAATAACTTGAATGGTTTTGTTCCGAGAACTAAAAATCATTAATCTCATCTTACAGCGTTGCTGTACGACTTACGAGTTCATTTGATAATTTAAAATACCTAAGTATATATATATATATGTGTGTATAATATATATATATATATACATATATATATAACACTTTTACAATATATATGTACATAGACTGATGTTACAATAGGGCACTTCCAATCTGATCATATCGTTTAAACATCGTTTAATGATACCAATAGGTATATCATTAATGTAGAGTTAGAAATTTAAATAAATAAAGATGTTTAAAATTACTACCATTCAAATTTCATTCTCAACCAAGTTTAGTTCATGAAATATTATGTTGAATATTACTTTTTTTAACCGACTTCCAAAAAAGGAGGAGGTTCTCAATTCGGTTGTATTTTTTTTAATGTTTGTTAGCTCAGAACTTTTGACTGGGTGGACCGATTTCGATGAATTTTATTTTAATTGAAAGGAAAGCGTGTCATGCGTTCCCATTTAAATTTAATTAAGATCTGACAAGTACTTTTACAGTTATATCTAATAATGCGTATTTACTTGACTACTTTTTGGTCGACCTTCGTTGTATTAAACCGCATAACTTTTCACTGGGTATACCGATTTTGATGATTCTTACTTTAATCAAAAGCTAATTCTTGTCATATAGTCTTGTTTAAATTTGATCGAGATCTGATTACTACTTTTTGAGTAATCTTTGATAACGCGTATTTATTTGACTGTTTTTTGGTCTTATTACGTATTTACTTGTCGATGTAATAATAAATTGAAGTCGGTTTTTTTTCGTTTGCAAGCAAAAACAATTATTATTTAAATACTTTTTTAAATAACTCAAGGAAAGAACTATAAGGATATAGAAATATAAGGAAAATCGTCGAAAAGACCTTTTAATTTTAAGTTCTAACATGTACCTTTAGGAACCTAACTTTGTCTGTCATTTTTATTTATAGGAGGACTAGGACAATTAGGAGTCGAGTGTGCAAAATATTTACGAGGAAAATATGGAAAAGAAAATGTTATATTGTCTGACATTATCAAACCATCAAACGAGATTTTTAATGATGGACCATACATCTTTGCGGATATTTTAGATTTTAAAGGCCTCCAGAAGATCGTGGTAGACCACAGAGTAGATTGGCTTATACACTTCTCTGCACTTCTTAGTGCCATCGGTGAACAAAACGTACCACTAGCAGTGAGAGTAAATATAGAAGGAATGCATAATGTTATTGAACTTGCAAAACAATACGGCCTCCGTATCTTCGTACCAAGTACTATCGGCGCATTTGGACCCGATTCACCAAGAAATCCAACCCCAAACATTACTATACAAAGACCGAGAACTATTTATGGTGTTTCTAAAGTGCATGCAGAATTGCTAGGCGAATATTACTTCCACAAGTTCGGATTGGACTTCCGTTGTTTAAGATTCCCTGGTGTTATTTCAAGTGACCCTCCAGGTGGTGGCACTACAGGTGTGTTTATTCAAGTCATTTATATTCTCAAACTTATAATACTATGTTGTGATTGTAAATTTATTTATAAAAGTTATTTTTAGTGTTTATTTTTTATTACTATGTTGTTAGATGTTTATTTTTTTTACGCAATTATGACCTTATATCTTTGATCGATACTTTATAGGTACTGGCTGTAATGATTACGTAAGAATTGGCTTAGGTAAATTATAATTATACTTACCTAAATAATAATAGGCTTTATTTAAGTACCTACTAAAAGACGACCGCTCTGGTGTAATGGTGTGTGGGGCCGTATGGGCCGTGTCGGCGGCGCCTTAACACCGACGGTCGCGGGTTCGATTCCCGCTCGGAGTCGTCGGAGTGGATATTTGTGTATATAGAAATATTTATTTCCGGTATGGCTGTTAGTCCTTGTGGGTCTCCCCATCCGTGCCTGGGAGAACACGTTAAGCCGTCGCGTCGGTCCCGGTTTCATCGTCGATCGTTTCTCATAGTAGCCTAGGGAATATGCCAACCCGCATTGGATCAGCGTGGTGCATTAAGCTCTGATCCTTCTCCTACATGGGGATTTGGGGAAAGAGGCCTATGACTAGCAGTGGGATGTAAATTCAAAAAATGAAGAAAATCTTTTTTTTATACTTGATATTAGATACAGGCTAAAGCGTATAGGTACTAAAAATTCATACAGAATCGGGATATAAACAGTTATAGCAGCGGTGAACAGTAATGAAGTAACGAATATTATCTTTTCAGATTATGCTATTGCAATTTTCCACGAAGTTCTGAGAAAAGGCCATTATGAATGTTATTTGAAACCTGATACTAGGCTGCCGATGATGCACGTAAAGGATGCCCTACGCGCACTTTCAGAATTCTTAGAAGCACCAAATGACTTACTACACAGAAGGGTATACAACGTCACATCAATGAGCTTTACTCCTGAAGAATTAACTGACAAGATGATAAAACACATTCCAGATTTTACCATCACGTATAAACCTGATAGTCGGCAGGATATTGGTATGCCCCTTTTTTTAATAATTCAAAACAAATAATTTACAGAATTCAATTATGAAAAAAGTGACTTTTTCGTCACAGAGCATCAAGCATTAGTATCGATTGTATTTTTTTTAATAACAAACCTTATATATAAAATTCTCGTGTCACAATGTTAGTTACAATACTCCTCCGAAACGGCTGGGCCGATTTTTATGAAATTTTGTGTGCATATAGGGTAGGCCTGAGAATCGCCCAACATCTATTTTTCATACCCCTAATTTACAAGGAGGGGGAATAAGGGCGTTAATAACATATATGGTAAAACAACTTTTGCGGAGTCTGCTTATATTATTTATATTTTGAATAATAAAACCTTTATTCCGAATTTTCACATCAATGACTTAAGTATTCCAGTTTTTATTCATTTAATATTCAATAAATTATGCATCAACTCCTTAGTTTTTCATAATTTTTGTCTTACTTGAGCCTCTCGGCTAATGTTACAGACCACAGGCTTTTGTCTATTAGACTTTGTACCATAATTTCGAGTAGGTACTCTTGCGTTTTGCGTTATTCTCGTATAACCCAGCTAGAGCGCCGACATTGGATCACGTCGGGGTCACCAATGTCGGCACTCTAGCTGGGTTATACGTTTAGGGTTCGTGCGGAGGAAAATGATAAATTCGTAGACTGAGTGACACGGTGTATATTAAGCAATGATACAAGTAGAGGTAGTTGTATAAGCGAACTGACTCGGACCGTGGTTGCGTGTGTACTCCTCGAGAGCTCGGAGCTTACTTTTTAATCTGAAATACTATAAAGGTCGATGTCGGTTCACTTAAAAAAGAGACAAAAGCAAATTCATAAAACAAAAAGATATAAAACAATATTAAGTAATGGTACACGTGAACAGAGTTATAAGCAATAAACATAGAAAAATAGTCGGCGTTACAAAAGAATTCAAAGTAATAAAGGATATTTTCTAACAATACTATTGTTACGAGTACACGAATTAAAGGAGCTTGCGCCATCTAGCGGGGAGCAGAGGAACCACGTTGTGTGCTGTACAGACCACTTTGTTACAAAGACAACGTGAAAACATCCACTCATTACTAGATGGCGCTAGAGGACATATAGGTGAATGAACTCAGGATCGAGTACACGCACGAACATTCTAGAATTGTCTGGGTGTAGGCTCGGCCCGGTATAACAAGGCCGATTGAGGCCGAGCGAGGCCAGTTCAGTTTGAGCTAACGACGAAGCGACTTCGAAGTGAATACTAGTGATCAAGAAGTGATACCAGCGGAAACCTACGACATTGGCTACGACCTCGGACATTGTTAGTGCTTAGTGAGTGTACCTAGTGCTTAGTGCTTGTACTTAGTGCGGAGTATTTGTACCTAGTGCTTGTGTCGGACCTAGTGCTAGTGAATAAAGTCTCTGAAAGAGTCAGAAGGTCTTTCTCTCCAAATCGTTCGAACCCTAACACGTAACAACTGGTGTCGGAAGTGAGATTTGGAGATGCCATTGACTCCGAGAGAGAACCCCAGGGAGGGGGTCAGGACGAGGACACAACGAGCTGCGGATGCCACTGGGGGCCAAGCTATGCCACTGTGGGCCAAGCCCCGCCCACTGGCCCCGCCTACCAGGTCACGCCCCTCAGGCCCCGCCCACTGACCACGCCCCCAGGCTCCGCCCACTTTGGCTCAAGCCCCGCCCACTGGCTCCACCCACCTTGCCACGCCCACCGGACAGGCCACGCCCACCAGCGGCACTGTAGCTACTACAGACCCTCAAGTGGCACTTCAATTAGGAAGTTTAATTGAATTCATGGAACGCAAGTTCAGCGCTTTGCAAGAATCACATAAGGCAATGCAAGAATCACAAGAACGCAAGTTCAGCGCGTTGCAAGAATCACAGGAAAAAGCGCTTTGGGCTATAAAAGATGTTAGTGACACGGTGGGTAAGCTCCGAAAAGATGTCGACGAAGTGGAAGAACGAGTTACCGGGTTAGGATTGGATGTCGAAAATGTCAAAACCGGCCTCACGGAATTACAGAAGAAAGTAGTACGCCTTGAAACCACGGGAGTTGTGATGTCTAGTGGAACTACCGTAGTGGCGCAAGGACCAAGAGTGAAAGTGCCGCCATACGACGGCACTACTTCATGGAACGCTTATCGTCAGCAATTCCAGACTGTTGCTACTGCCAACGGATGGACGGAAGAACAATGCCTGACCGCTCTCACTGTTGCGCTCAGAGGGCAAGCCTTGTCTGTCTTAGAAGCACTGCCACATACAGGAAATGGGTTTCAAGACCTGATGGAGGCACTTGAATCCAGATACGGGGAGCGACACCTGGAGCACGTGTTCCGTGCCCAGCTGCGTGACAGAGTCCAACGCTCAGGAGAAGGACTACAACAATGGGCGTTGGAAATTGAAAAACTCGTTAGGAAGGCACACCCAGGAGCTGACACCAAGATGGTGGACACAAATATTGTGCAAGCATTTGTCGACGGAATCAAAGACCTGGAAGTCAGAGCTGCAGTGAGGCTTCGTCACCATAGCTCGCTAAAGGAAGCATTGGCGCATGCTTTGGAGGTCGAGGCGGTTCGCCATGACATACGGCAGACTCATAGGATCCGCGAGGTCTCTGAGGAAGTCAAGGAGGTTAAGGCTCCTACGAAGAAAAGATATGGAGTCATGTGCTACAAGTGTGGCGAGAGGGGCCATCTCCAGCTCGACTGCCCGCAGAAGGAGACCCATCTGGCAAGGATGAAAAGGATCGAGGATCAAATGGAAGAGCTGAAGAAGCAAGGGGCTTCGTCCCCTGCCCGGGATCAGGGAAACGAATAGAAGCCAGGACTAAGGGGCGAGTACTGGCTGACACGGAGGAAGCCCCGATAACCGTTATCTCCCAGGCATGCAGCGGGAATAGTCTTACGACACAGGGGACTATTAACGACCGGAAATCGAACACAAGCGGCTTCGAGGAAGGGTCACTGGTGTGGCTGCATAACCCAACCCGCCGGAAAGGGAAATCTCCAAAGTTGCAGACCAAGTGGGACGGTCCATACAAAGTGGTTACCCGAATGAATGATGTGACTTATAGAATTCAAAAGCAACCAAGAGGGACATTCAAAGTGGTACACATAGACCGTCTGGCGCGTTACCATGGCAGTAACAACGATGCTCGGGACGAGCATCTCTAAGAGGGGAGTAGTGTTACGAGTACACGAATTAAAGGAGCTTGCGCCATCTAGCGGGGAGCAGAGGAACCACGTTGTGTGCTGTACAAACCACTTTGTTACAAAGACAACGTGAAAACATCCACTCATTACTAGATGGCGCTAGAGGACATATAGGTGAATGAACTCAGGATCGAGTACACGCACGAACATTCTAGAATTGTCTGGGTGTAGGCTCGGCCCGGTATAAAAAGGCCGATTGAGGCCGAGCGAGGCCAGTTCAGTTTGAGCTAACGACGAAGCGACTTCGAAGTGAATACTAGTGATCAAGAAGTGATACCAGCGGAAACCTACGACATTGGCTACGACCTCGGACATTGTTAGTGCTTAGTGAGTGTACCTAGTGCTTAGTGCTTGTACTTAGTGCGGAGTATTTGTACCTAGTGCTTGTGTCGGACCTAGTGCTAGTGAATAAAGTCTCTGAAAGAGTCAGAAGGTCTTTCTCTCCAAATCGTTCGAACCCTAACACGTAACACTATAATTGTCCCTGACGGTAAAAAATAGAAACTATACAAAACATGAATGGCTTTACGAGTTTACGATAAAAGATATGCGTGAGAAATTATTTACAAACACAGCTAAATTACGGCTTAAAATTAAACAAATTACTTAAACTTATGTCCTTAGGTATAAGGCGTATGTGGGACGTAGTCGCCACAGGTCTAATTCTAGTTCATAATTTACTAATTTTGTCTTTTATGTTTTAAAGCTGACTCCTGGCCACAAGAATTTGACGACAGCGAAGCAAGACGAGACTGGAACTGGAAACCTAACGTCGATTTAGAAAATTTAGTATCACTAATGGTGAAGGAAGTGAAAGAAAAAATAGTAGCTAATGGCTTTTAATAATATTCTCAAACAGGTACCTACTAAAATTGAACTTAAAAATAGGTACCTACTGTTTGAAAATCATGAATGTAATTTAATGAATTAATGTTTTAAAAATACTATTAAAATTATTCATAAACATAATTTATTTATAAGTAGATACCTATATCATCTAAAGTTGAAAATATACAATCATCCCCGCACTAAGTACCTAATTGTAAAATATGACAAAACGTAATAGTACCTACCAGTACCAATCAAATACTTAGGAATAATAGGTACGGATTAATCATTAACTTGAGAATTTCAAATATCCGATTTTTCAAACGTTATTTCTATTATTTATTGCACTTAATACCTAAATGAGTTTATAGCCTTACCGATATCATGGGTTTTTGATCTAGTACATCCACTATCTTGAAAACAAACAAAATCTACCTTTCTACGCTAGACGCTTACGCTTTGTATTGGCCATACAGATGTTTGCCGTGGTCTGGGTGTTTGTGCAGTCCTTGTGGGTCTCCCCACCGTGCCTCAGAGAGCACGTTAAGCCGTCGGTCCCGGTTATTATCAAGTACACCTGATAGCGATCATTACTCATAGTAGGGAATATATCCGCCAACCCGCATTGGAGCAGCGTAGTGGATTAAGCTCTGATTCTCCTCCTTCATTGGGAAAGAGGGCAATACACGAGTATCTCTATATATATATATACAGATATACAGAATGTCCCAAAAATCAACGTCAAGCCGAAAACTGGAGGTACGGTAAGTAGTGACAGTTACCAGAAAGTAAAAAAAAATCTTAGTCCTGTACTTTTCAAGTTACCTATAAGCCTTAAAAAAAAACAACCGAAAAAACACCTGTGATGATGATTACGTAATCCAACTTTAACTGACTGTACTGAAAAAAAAATGTACTGTTTTATTCAGGATAATCTTTTTTAAGCATTAATGCAACATCCACGTACTTTAGTTACACGTGAACTTTATTATACGTAATGCAATTTTGCTTGTCCTATTTATATTGTTTTTTAATAGATTTCAGATTAACAGTCCGAGACTGTCTAGAAAAGTAAGGAAATGATCTGATACATATACTGACGACGTTTTTATACTATGGTGGTAAACAAAAGTAAGGCCCACCTGATGGCAAGCGGTTTCCGTAACCTTAGACGCTTGCAAAACCAGAGAGTGGCTACTTACTAATGACAGGAATACAACATTACTTGAGAACAGTATTATTTTGTTGCGATATTCTGTAAGGTTGAGGTACTCCGCCAGATGAGATGGCCCAGATTTTTAGCAGGATATTTCCTGCTGTGCCCTACTATATATTTATCATATATTTATACTACTAGGTCTGCAAATAAGCGTATGGCTAACCTCATAGTAAGCGATTACCGTAGCTTATAAGCGCCTGGAACACAAGAAGCATCGCAAGCGCCTTGCTTACTTACCAAAGGAATACAACACTGTTTGAAAGCAGTAGGTATTATTATTATATTCTTACGTCAAAATAATTGAAATTAATTTGAAATTTTGAATATAGCAGGGCTGTACAGCTCGTTGAATATCGTTAAGAAACGTTGTGGTCTGAAAGAAGATGTAGTGACCAAAATTGAGAAAGGCATATGCTGAGATGGTTTGGCCATGTCGAGAGAATGAATGAAGAACGATTGACGAAAAAAGTGTATAAGGCGAGTGTGAATGGAAGTGTTGGAAGGGGTAGACCGAGGCGGACTTTTCAAAACCAGATCAGAGACGTTTTGAAAAAAGGCCAGGTCAAAAGTACCCTAAACCGAAGAGCATGTATGAAAGAAATAATGAAAGTAGACGAAGCGAAACAAGTATGTAAGGATCGTAGCAAGTGGAAAGAAGTGGTCTCTGCCTACCCCTACGGGAAAGAGGCGTGATTATATGTATGTATGTACAGCTCTTTTCGAAGTGCGTACCTACTAAATACACAATCATACGTAGGGTAGACTGGGCTGGGGTACGGACGGTACGGTTATAACAACGCGAATTTCTCCCAAACCGTTGGTGGGATTGTAGCAGGTTTTAGAGAAGAATGAAGCAGACGATAGGTCTTAAGATCAACAACTAAATTTAAGTGACCTTCGCGCACTAGACTGATTTTAGAATTAAGCCCTTATATGTTTTTTAAAAAAAGTAAGTAACTACATACATATTTTTGTCTTTATAAATTTCTAATTATATTTTTTGGAGTTTACTTCCATAAGAATCGATTTTTATATCTATAAGGCCCCCGTTATGAAAAAATATGAGGAGTAAAATCTACTGAATGAATGTTCGTTTTTGTGCACAACCTATTCAGCGCACCTTTCTCTTTTCAGGGTTCCGATAGATGGCGTTATTTGATACGCTTATTTACCATTTGATATGGTTTTAATATTTTCTTTTTAGGTTAGTAAGCCTTTTTTGTGCCTATTTAGACAGTCGATCTGAAGGAGTAAACTCCAGTCGTGCGTCGGAGCTGACACACACACTTTTTTTTAGTGACAGTGTTGACAGCTTTTTCTTATTTGAAATAAAGCTTGTTGTAGAATACGACATCGTAGCTAGTTTTTAGAGATAGTTAACAGGATGTTCCACGCGCAAGTGAGGGTGACATTTGTGACGGCAAAGATATTAGTTCCATACCCCTCACAGCACAAAAATTTATCAACAAAGGTTTAGTTATTAAAAATCTTATTAAATAAGACAAAGTCGTTTAATATTAATTTTTATTTAAGCATTTTTACATGTGTAGGCAATTTTGTAGTATTTATAAATCAAATAGGTAAATGAATATGATATCAATGCAAGACAACATGACACAAGACTTGTAATAAATATAATTTAAGGGTAGAAAATTCTTAATACATGAAAGTATTTTTATGCCACTCATGTTTTCTTACATTCACGCATTTGACTTATTAAGATATTTAATAAAGAGTAACTCAAAGATATACACAGATCCTCCTTAATTTTAATGCAACTAATGTGATGCTTAATAAACATATTTGTGAAAATAAAAGCTATACATTGATACAATCGACATGATAGTAAGAATAATAAACTAGAACACGTACAATAGGTACCGTTCCGTGACATTGCCTTAACATACGTCGTCATTTTAGTAAGAAAAATGGCGCCAAAAAGTCGACAGTTTTATACATTAATATAGCCTACGCTAACATTGAAGTAAATATATACCATCAATATAATAAAATAAAACCGCGCAGTCTATGTTATTCGACGCATTATTTAAAAATGAATTTTCGATCATAAAATTTAGATATCCCAATCGAAATGGTTTGAAGTTGTACCAGCAACTTTAATGGTGCACCATGTGAAAACGGTGGCATGTAGATAGCTAATTTTTTTAAACCTTATATTCATGTAGACGTTCATAATATTCAATCAGTCTTCGCTACACGTTATTGTTTTTTTAAATTTATCTTATAGCGACAATGGACGTAACTTCAATTAAATCTATTATCCCATCACCTCTACCATGAAACAATCTTTAACCCGATGTCAACATCTAAATTTAAACAATTCAAAATTATAAGTGACTAAAACTATAGAAAAAAAAATTATTATTATAAACTATCTGCTTAGTTGTAGTTGTGATAATTCTACCCTTCTAGAATATTTTATATAAAATCATATCTTTCATTATGTATAAATAACTTTCTTATATTTATTTAACTTAAATAATTGCTGACTTTACTTACATTTACCATTTTTTTAATAATTGCTGACTTTACTTACATTTACCATTTTTGTTATCAGAGAACAAATCTCGTCGGAAATATCGAAATATATTTTGAGTATTTTACACTTATCTAGTGTTTGTTGGTTTTAGGTAATGTTACAATGGCAATATTACTTCAATCTGTGTTTCAGAAAAATAAATGCAACTATGGGGATTTCTGATTATAATTTTATACACAAAATTTATAAAATAATCTTACATAATAAACCTAAATTAGTGACTATTATTTTAAATTCAAAATTTCTGAGCCTAAGCTTTGTTTTAGGCAAGTTTACATTAAATTGTCAGCACTATCGTATAAATTTGTATCACTGTAATTTACATATCACATAAAATAACAATATTCCAAAATCAAATAGATACATAAAAATTTACATACATGAATAAAACCAATTTAATGAAACAAAAAACGCACTTTTACGCCAAAGTTACAACAAAAAGAATTAAGATAAAAATGTATGTCAGCTTTGATACGCGACGTGAGTTTACTCCCTAAGAATGATCACAGTGATTTTTAAAAATATATTTATATCGTGCTCGAAAGATACGTTGCGCGGTAAAACGTTACTCTAAAGGCAGTTCTCCACTATATTGTTTAACAAGATTTCACTCCCTATACCACGGACATTATATAGTTTCTTAAGGAGTAAACTCCAAAAAGATATTGTCGAAAACAACCATAGCATTTACCAGTAGCCAGCCAGGCTATATGTTCATACAGCTACGTACTACACACAAAAGTTTAGGTTAAACAATGGCTTTGTCGTATATATGAAATTGTATGGCAAAACATAACACTTTAGTAACGTCAAAATTAGCCTTTTATATTTGAACGATTGCACAAGTAATAATTGTACTAAGGCACTTTACTTGATGTAAAATTTTCATACAGGCTTATGGCACATATAAAACGTATAACAATACACAAAATTTTTTTTGGTAACTATAATATATTAATATGGCTTGCGTCAGTATTGTGCTGTTTAATTAACATAATATATTGTTAGATTAAATTTAAAAACAAATGCACTACTGTAAAAGGTAAATAAACATTTTCATGTTAGGATCATTGTTATACATTTTTCAATACGAATTTTCGTGTTCACATATTTTTGATAATAAAAAATTAAATAAAAAAAATATAATTATTAAATTGAAAAAACAAAAAACTAAGGTTAAGCAATAATTACAAAAATATACAATTTAAAAATTTTCAAATATCACCAAACAAACTATGTCACAAATTGTGACTCACAATGTACCGTTTGACAAATAAGCAGATGACGTTAAAAATTACAATTATTACGTATGATATAAAACATATTAAAATAGTTCTTAAGTACATGGGATTAAGCAAGAAAACAAGAAAAATGGAATAACATAATAATATAATGCTATGATATAACCATAACTATACCCTAATAACTTAAAAGAAACATTTTCGTTTTACATATCGTCACAATCTACATCCTCCTCTTTCCTCCAACTATTCTTACTCCACTAATGTCATACTATAAAATTACCTATCCAACAATTAGGGCCGGTTTCACCAGTTGTGCATAAAGTTTATCGTGCAAATAAGTTACGATTAGACTTTAACAGCAGAAGGAATATGTCATTAGGGCCTGTTTTTCCTTAATATATTACAGGTTTTCGGACCTGAACCCATTCCGCCCCTGCCTTTCGGATGGCTACGCGACCGGCTGCGACACAACACCAAGGTAATGCACCAAGAATATTGGACAAACCTAGGTACCTGCAGGCAGACCAGAGAAGTTCTTCCGAGGATCAACCCCGGATTGTCCCGCAAACTTCGCGGTTATGGGAGAACTCAGCTCCGACTACTGATCGGGGCTCTTACTGAACATGCTTTGTTTAACAAACACTTATATAGCCTGGGTGTTACAGACAGCCCCCTATGTAGAGCGTGCATGGAGGCAGAAGAAACGGCCGCACACATCCTGCTGGAATGCGCTGGTGTGGCGAACTACTGGGCTCGACACCTCGGGACATCGAGGTCGCTCCAGGAAGTCGTCGGCAACGTGAAGGGTCTGCTAGGCTTCCTGAAGGAGCTGGGCTGGCAAGAGTAGTGTCCACAGCCAGCCAGTCACGCAAAATAGGCGCATGAAGACGTCGAGTTGCGGAAAACAGCCCGTTCTTCAAGTATCAAGTACAGTTTTTAGATTCATATTTGTGAATAGAAAAATCGCATAAATATAGTGGAATTCGATGGTATAAAAGGTATTAACCTATATATCAAAAACTTTTATCTGTTAGATATCGTCATCCGTCAAAGCGTTATCCACAACCAGTGAAATAGGCCTTTAAACAACCAAATTTAACAAATCACAAATATCAAATATCTTACAAAGTCCTCTTTCTAACTTTCCATATTGTCATGGTGAACACGCAAACTCGCCCTGCTAATTTCCTATTACTGTTAGTCATACCGCGCCGATTATATGATATCATGATAATATAATATTGACTTACAGTCAAATCAAAACAGTGGCAAGATTTAAATTTTTTTGGCCTATTCAGTACTAATCTGCGATCAAGGAGTTATAAAAATCCTTGAACAATAAACAATTACTATTTCTTTGTTTCAATTTTAATTCTTGTTTAATGACTGTAACAGACAAACACGCACAAAACTTTAAATAAGATAAATAATTTTAGTTTTGCATATTAGTGTTGTATATAAATTTAGATTCATAATTACCCAGATTCTTGATTATTTTTTTAAATATAGTTTTTCATACAGAATATTTTTTTTTTAATTTATTAAAATTATATTGTAAAAAAATGCGTCAAAACAAAACTAACGTCTTTGTAAATAAACGTCTTTGTAATAACGTCTGTGTCATTGTACATGTACACGCAATTTTTTTTTATTACATTGCCTTAAAAAATTTTAATAAATTTACATGAAGGTTGAAATATATTATGTATTATTGAATAAAAAATCACTTTCAGAAGAAAAATATAAATACATCAAGTTCAAGCATAGAACATTGTGTTATGTCTTCTTAAACCGTCTCATTTCCTTATTTTTAATAATTAAACGCCAATTGTAAATAAACCTACGTAATTAACATTTATGTAATCGTTAAATATTGCACATTATATTATGGCCGTTGACAATAATTGACATAGAACACATAACTTACGATCAACAAACCCTCTTTAAATATTTAAAAAAAAAAAAAAACAAAAAACCACAAGTCACACTACACCACGTGCATTGTTGAATATAAAAAAAATGTTTGATTAAATACCATTAAAAATTATTATTTATGTGTCCAAAATAATGTTCAATTTAAATATTGGATTACTCAAATATCAAAATTAAAATTACATGTTTTGCGTAGTTAGCGTAATTATGATAACTAAAAATAGTTTTGTATTTTCATTACCTACGTACTTTTCACAAGCTAAACATAACCTGTTATCTAATGCGAGACCAAAATCTGATTATTAGTTAGTAAGCAACTGAAGCAACTTAAAACAACGTTTACATAAGATTTTACTTAATAATTGTCAGGAAAAAAAAACCCTTTAAAACGTGCCACTTCAACAAAATCTGACAATTGTTTACCGGTTATCCCTAAACTTAATAAAAGATGATTAAATTTTTTTTTAATTGATAATCTGTTAATAATAAGAAAAATGGTTAATGACAATAATAGTTATCGTCAAATTGAGAGATATTGCAAGGTCAAGAAGTAATAAGTCATGTTTTATAAACAAAAATTATTTAAATCACAATCGGTGTTTGCAAAAATATCGGTTTTAATATTTTATAACAATTCAATTTTTCTTTATTCCGCTTTCATGTGGAGTTGTTGCTCTCTGTGCATATTTAGTTCTTTCAACCGTTGCCTTAGCTGTGCCTTCTTCAGATTTGTCATTAATTGTGTCGACTGATACAGCCACGAACCCTGAAAATAGTAAAATATTTTTCGAAATAGCATTTTCTTTTCATTGTCACTTAATGCAGGCGAGGTACTATTAATAGTTATTTTGAAAATATCTACTTACAACAAATGCTACGTGTACAAAAACAAAACGTTAAATGTGTTTTAAGAACATAATAGGTTACTTAAAATAAGCTTTTTCCATAGTGCTGACTGACAGTTTGAAAATTTCTTATGCCATATTTAAGATATTTTTTATACAAAGAAATACTTTGACTAGCCCGTTGACAGAGTTTGTAGTGGCCCTGCTTTCTGCTCTGGAGATAGTGGGTTCGATTCCCACCTGAGTCTGGATGTAAGTTTGTATTTACTTATATATATGTATTATTTCTATGTATATTTAAAAAAAAAAGCCATAAGAGTCGGCTGTTACCTATAACACAAACATTAAGTTGCTTACCGTACGAACAGACGACCGTGTGTGTTAAATTGAAATGAAAATTCTATTTTTAGGGAAATATTTTTAACTTTTTGCTGAGTATGTACCTAATATATATAAATAAAAACCGACTTCAATTGCATCGGCAAGTAATAAATAAATTAACAAACGCACTAGTCGTCACTACGATTTTCGAGGGTTCCCCTCGATTTCACTGGGATCCCATCATCAGATCCTGGTTTCCTTATCATGGTACCTAAGCTGGGATATCCCCTTTCCAACAAAAGAATTATCAAAATCGGTTCATAAACGACGAAGTTATCCCCGAACATACATAAAAAAAACATATATACGGTCGAATTGAGTAACCTCCTCCTTTTTTTAAGTCGGTTAATAAAAACGAATCGCCGAAATGTATAAACGTACATAGCTTCCGAATAAAAATATGGTGGTAAGAAGTTCGCTGGATCCGTTTGTTTCTAATAAAATTTGACATGTAATTAATAATATATTTGATTAGAAAAAAATTACCAAAAAAAATACAAAAAAAACATCACAACTATCTTTACACGCCTAAAATAGCTATAATGGAATGTGTAGTTTACCATATCAGACAAACAGGCTTAAAGACTTAGAAAACGAATTAAGGTCAATCAATCGCGAATAAACTTTATTTATACGAGTATAATCTCTATCTCTATCTATAATAATATATATAAAAGCGAAAGGTCACTCACTCATCACGAAATCTCTGAAACTATAACACCTACAAACTTGAAATTTGGCAGGTAGGTTCCTTATAGGGCGAAGACATCCGCTAAGAACGGGTTTTATGAAACTCGACCCCTAAGGGGGTAAAACGGGGGTTGGAAGTTTGTATGAAAGTCCAATGAAAAATACACCTACAAACTTAAAATTTGGCAGGTAGGTTCCTTATAGGGAGTAGACATCCGCTAAGAACGGGTTATACGAAAATCTACCCCTAAGAGGGTAAAACGGGGGTTGGAAGTTTGTATGAAAGTTCTATGTTTTTGAAATAAGAGACTTAAAATTTAAAATGTATGCTCTATACCTCTATAGATAGTGTTGAGGTGCACTAATAATATATTTTTAAAAATCAACCCCCTTTTGGTGTTAAAACGGGATGGGAGTTTGTACGAAAGTCCAATGAAAAATAATATCCATCGATTTCATTGATTCTAAAAATTCGTCTAGCTATTTTTTTTATCTTTATACTTTTATTTTTTCCTTTCATTAGGTATTTAGCTTTTTCGAATATAATTAAAAATTATTTGAAAATAACTAACTCCACGCGTACGAAGTCGCGGGCGGCCGCTAGTATATATATATAAATGAATCGCTGAATGTGTTGCTAAGCGCAAATCGATAGCAGCTGAACCGATTTCGCTAATTCTTTTTTTATAATATTCCATTTTATAATTTTATAATATAATATTCCTGTTTTCAAGCATAAGCAACCTAAATCGAAAATTTTAAAAAATATAAAAAAAAATCATATCTCGTAAACTACAAAAAATCGTAGAACATACATGGGGTATTTTCAAGTACCTCCAGATGTTAGCAATCCAAAAAACATTTTTGGGCGTCACCTTTTGGACCACCTGTATATATTTAAAAAAAAAATTCCCAGGCTTAAAATATACCTAGATAATTATGACAGGAGAAAGACTGAAAGACTCAGTGAGCCCGTCAGCTGTTACACTTTGAATGATTTTTTATTGTTTCTTTTAAAATAGTGATAGTAGGTGATTATTTCGAATAAACAGTCCAAAAATAAGTCTATTAATGAAAGTAATATTTTAATCCAAACAAATATGTAGGTACTGTTTTAATAAACTTTGAAACAATTGTTATAAATTAACTATTTTGTACAAAATATTTAAGTACAACGTATTTAACTAACAAACTGTATGTCATATATTATGCGTTAACCTTCCTTGTTTACTAATTTATGACAGGTAGTTACTTTATTTATTGAACAGTAACGCTTGGACTTGGAAATTAATTAAATTTTAAGACAAAACAAAAACAACTATTTGATGTAATAATTAAAATAAATATTTAAATTATCTTTGTATATCTAAACGTTATATAACATTAACTTTGAGTTGCTATTTAATCTCGCAATCCGCAAAAACTGAACTTCACACTATTTTGTTTTGATTTAATAATGCTGTTATACAATTTTAATTAGTTTTTCAATCTAATATAAGTCAAATAGAACCTATCATTCGTAACTACTATTTGAGTGATTTTTTTAGCATGTAGGTTAGAAATAGTACCTATGTATAGAATAGTATGTGTGGCTTAATTTAATGCCTCTCGCTCATACCCGGTCTGTATATGTAACTACGAATACAAAATAACTAAATGTTACAAGTATTAACCTTGAATGTAAAAGGTATCATTTAATTCTCAGGTTTATTGTAAACACTAGCTTCTGCGCGCGACTTCGTCGGCGTGGACTCCGCTCCTATTGGTCTTAACGTGATAATACATAGCCTATAGCCTTCCTCGATAAATGGGCTATCTAACACTAAAATAATTTTTCAAATCGGCCCAGTAGTTCCAGAGATTACCGCGTTCAAACAAACAAACAAACTCTCCAGCTTTATATATTAGTATTAGTATATTAGTATAGATTCAATTGGGTATCATACAGCATGGCGCTTTCAGTATGGCGTTTAATAAGACCATACTGAATGACCTCAGTAGGGTAAAATTCTGTAACGGGGGTCTGGGAGAATGATAATATAAAAATAAAACGTATAGGTACCTACATGAACGGTAATCAACCGATCGACAGAGGTAGTACAACAGGCAGTTGATGTGACCACTGAACCAACTGTTTATTTATACCCACAAAGTATAATTAAATAATAAAAGTATTTAAAAAAAGAACATATTAACTGAATGGCCATTCATTTATAATAAAAAAAGATTAATCAAGACAGTTTAAATTGAATGTATTGCTGTTGGCTACGGCAAAGAATTTAGCCACCCCCTCTCTTCCCGTGGGTGTCGTAAGAGGCGACTAAGGGATAACACAGTTTCACTACCATCTTGGAACTTAAAAAGCCGACCGATGGCGGGATATCCATCCAACTGCTGGCTTTGAAATACACAGGCCGAAGACGGGCAGCAGCGTCTTCGGTGCGACAAAGCCAGTCCTGCGGTCACCAACCCGCCTGCCCAGCGTGGTGACTATGGGCAAAACACATGAGTTCACGTCATTTTTGGCGCGAACTTGTGTAGGCCTATGTCCAGCAGTGGACTGCGATAGGCTGAAATGATGATGATGAAATCGAATGCATAGATAACATAGAATCATCTGACCATAGCGTGACAATAATTATACGAAACTGAATATCACTTACCACCATTATCATGCAGTTTAATAATATCGGTATACAGAAGACGACCGATATGAACAGGCCCTTGCTGTCGAAGTATTGCTGCCTTGAAAATAGATTCCAGTTTCGCGCAGCCACTTCGTTTATGCTCTCCGAAAAGTATACTAGAAGCACTGTAAAAATATATTAAATCAGTATTAATTTTAAGTTGCAGATACATTTTTTTAATCTTACATCTACATTTATACGCAGACTAGGAAATATATGTACATATACTAACTATAAGGTTTCATCTTCTCCGTATGTACATTTGTATAAAATACTATAATAATTATATTCTTCGTGTGAGTCATTAACTCATTACGCAATGTCTAAGGCCTAACTGATTTAAAATTTCGTTTTATATAGAAACTAGCTTCTGCGCGCGACTTCGTCGGCGTGGACTCCGCTCCTATTGGTCTTAGCGTGATGATACATAGCCTATAGCCTTCCTCGATAAATGGGCTATCTAACACCGAAAGAATTTTTCAAATCGGACCAGTAGATCCTGAGATTAGCGCGTTCAAACAAACAAACAAACAAACAAACAAACTCTTCAGCTTTATTATATTAGTATAGATAGAAAGATTTAAAGCATAATAAAATACAGCATCGCTGCTCTACTTCGGTTTGACAGATAGTTTCCTCACCGAGAGTAACAATACAAATCAGCTGTTTATGATAAAAACCAGAATACACGGCTTTTAAGTGCTACCCAAGCATACAGGTATACCATAAAGACCAGAAACAATTTGTAATAGAATCCAGTGCGGGAGTCGAACCCATGACCGTGAACGATGATCTGTACCTACATTTTTAGTATCTACCGCTACACCAAAATTTTCGTTACACTCAAAAATCATCTACAATTTTTGAATTTTAATACTTAAAATATTTTACGATTCAATTGTTTCTTTTTAAGAATAGCGCAATAAATCCAACGTTTGTTTCGAGAAATTAATTATCGTTAATTAACTCGTTTGTTGAAGGTTATTTTGACGAATAGAAGGTTATTTTTGTGTGTTTGTAATAGATAAACTCAATTACTGGATTGATATTAAAAATTATTTCACCAGTAGAATGCTACGTTTGCCTTTGCGCTGAGTGACACAGGCTATATTTTAATGGGAGAAAACGGGACCGTCAAAAGCGTGTAGGTAATTGATTACCGAACTTTGCACGAACCATACGCGGGAAACTAGTATTTCCATATATGCTTACAATATTTTAACTACTTAATTACAATTTTAGTTCAAGTAATTCAAGTATATTATTCGGTATATATAAAAATTAATGTTTCTCTGTATGTCCTTTATAGAATCATAAACTATGTGTTTGATCATGTCGTGATCTCCAGACTCCAGCAAAGTGTTGTGCATGAGCCCAGCCCACAAAGGTTTCTGAGTAGGTACGACCAAAAAAAATTTTTTAAAGCGTTTTCAGTGAGTGTGTTTCGTTTCAGTCAGTGACCTTTCTCTTTTATATATACAGGATGTCCCGCGATAAAGTGCAACCCCGAAAGAGGGTGAAACTAGACCATAAATTATCGACAAAAACCAGAAAAAAATTTAAAAAATTAAAAAAAATTTTTTTTGACGAATTAAGATTTTTATATAGCTTACGTAGCCTCTTTGTACAAAAAATGATGATTTTTGTACGTGTTTTTTGGGATACAGTCGTAAATTTTTTTTTATTTGAATGGCAATATGGTAAGAAATAATAATAAATCATAAAATTTCCTGGTATTGGGGGCATAATTCTGAGAAAATTAGAGATCATTGAAAAAAACTGTCATAAAAATGGATTTTTTTTCACAAGAAGCATAGTTAAAGTCATAATGCCACTTTTTTGCGAGCTAATTGTTATTTTATCCTTACCGCCAAGTACGTGGCGTAATATTTTATTTTATTTTAAAGCAATCGACCCACTACTGTGGAAGAAATCATCATTTTTTCTACATAGAGTCTACGTAAGATATAAAAATCTTAATTCGTCAATAAGAAATAAAATATTTTTTTACAAAGTTTTTTCTATGGTTTTTGTCGATAATTTATGGTCTAGTTTCACCCCTTTTCGGGGTTGCACTTTATCGCGGGACACCTGTATATAGATTACTTGTATGTACCTACACTCACTACAAAAAAAAAATAATCATCTAATACTAGTCTGCTGTTATCTACATTCTACAACACCGGCATCGCATTAAGTTACCCAACCTAATAAAGTTGATGGTGTGTGCATGATAAACATGATTTTTATTTATTGTATAATTTGCTTACTATCATCAAACATATTAAAATAATATAGAATATTTAAATTATAGGACCAAAATACATCATTTTACCTTTCCATCTTCCTCACTGACCTCATTATAATAAACCTATAGAAAATTTATTAAATTAATGAATTCAAATTCGGAACAGTCATAACAATGATAAGCGATAAGAATGTCTAAGCTTACCAAAATAAAACCTTGGTGTAGAGATAAATAAAATATTAACAAAAACAGGGATAAACCACTTGAACTGATTGTAATCATTACATGATTTCAAGTGTAATGTATATATACATATACACTTATCAATTCGATAAAATCTATACTAATATATAAAGCTGAAGAGTTTGTTTGTTTGGTTGTTTGTTTGTTTGTTTGTTTGTTTGTTTGTTTAAACGCGGTAATCTCTGGAACTACTGGGCCGATTTGAAAAATTCTTTCAGTGTTAGATAGCCCATTTATCGAGGAAGGCTATAGGCTATGTGTCATCACGCTAAGACCAATAGGAGCGGAGTCCACGCCGACGAAGTCGCGCGCAGAAGCTAGTATTCAAATAATAAAACAATAATTTAAGTAAGAAATTGTTTAATTATTTGAACATTATTCATTCTGTATCTATAATAATAAAGCTGAAGAGTTTGTTTGTTTGATTGTTTGTTTGTTTGTTTGAACGCGCTAATCTCAGGATCTACTGGTCCGATTTGAAAAATTCTTTCAGTGTTAGATAGCCCATTTATCGAGGAAGGCTATAGGCTATATATCATCACGCTAAGACCAACAGGAGTGGAGTCCACGCCGACGAAGTCGCGCGCAGAAGCTAGTATTAAATATAATCCTTAATTACCATCCCAGCAAAAACAACCAACCTGTATATTAAATATAGTCCTTAATTACCATCCCAGCAAAAACAACCACATCTCTAGCACAAACGACATTAGTGAAATATTTTTTCTGAACTGATACTACTCAAAGTCATACCTTACTTTATTAACTGAATGACATAGAATTGAATTTAATTAACTTTCAAAGAATATTTTTGTTGAGCAAGGTTTAGGTCATAAAACATAATGCTACAATGTAATAACACGTAACAACAATTCAACGATAGCTTAACAATTGGAAAGGGCCTTAGTATACCACCAGGGGCTAAGAGATGGCACCACTGATCCTTTAAATCGCGCTATCGTTGTGTTTTACTGAAAGAATGACGTCTCGTCAAATATTTTGTTTTGTATCGAGTCGTAGGGACCTACGAAGCGCCTAACTTGCTTTCAAGCCTTTGAACGAGTTACTAGCATTTTATAGGAAAAAAATACGAAAGCGATACATGCATTCAGCGTTCAAAGAAATTGGAACTGAATGTGTTATGTGTGTTGGTAAAGTCGTTTACTGTAAAAAAAAAACAGATATAGTCGAATAAGTCTTATTCTGTCTACAAACACACTCGCCACCACGCCGTAGTTATCCGTCCCAACACCCGCAACCTTCAACAGTGGCGACCAACGGTGGGCCTCGGAAAACCACGACCTTCGTAGTTGCGAGAGCGGTCAGCGGGACGAAAAGCGACAGCGACGTGTCCGACAAAGAAGAAGAATACTTCGAGCACTTCGGCTATGTCCGTCACACTGAGTGAAGAGCAGTTCCAGCAGCTTTTATCAAGAGTTGGAACTTCACCACGTCACGGTTCAATGACTACGTGTAAGGCTACATACAACGTCCTAAAGGACCGTGAAACCGTCGAGCCCTTCCTCACAGCCGTAAACGTATTCAAGCGATTGGAACATATTACCGATGAGGACGCGCTGACGAGCTTACCTGTGATTCTGAAGGATGATGCGGCGAAATGGTGGCAAGGCGCCAAGTGTTTCGTCACGCGGTGGGCTGACTTTGAAGACGCACTCAGAGCGGCCTTCACGCCGAAGAAGCCAGAATATGTTATATACATGGAGATCTATGGTGAAAAGCAGACACTGGACATACCTACTGACACATTTGTAACCACAAAGCGTTTGTTGTTTGCGGAGCTGCCATAGCACGGACAACTCACAGAGAAGCAAGAAGAAGAACAGTTAGACATCGTTTATGGACTTCTAAACCTACACATTCGGGATAAAGTACCTAGAGACGGGATAACATCATTTGACGATCTACTACACCAGGCATTGGGCGTCGAAGCATTGGTCAAAGAAAAGAATATAACACAACGGGATAATATTGGGAACGCAACATCAACAGCATCCAACCGTCGCAGCACTAACAATAAAAAACCGAGGTGCAACTTCTGCAAAAAATTAGGCCATGTCTTCGATGACTGTAGAAAGCGACAACGAATTATGGACGGCAACAAACCCGCAGTACCTACAACTACAGCTGCGGCGCCAGGTACCTCTTCCGCTCCTGATGTCAAGTTCTCCTGTTATGGATGCGGCACTCCAGGTGTATATAGAAGCAATTGCAAACTATGCTCTGCAAAACCAGTGGACACAAGCAATAAGAAAGGCAACCTAGGCTTCTGCTCCATAAATATCCAAAGGGAATTTCCATTCAAGGCCAATGGTATTCCTCAAAGTAAATGGTCATAATGGGAAAGCATACATAGATACAGGTACCAAATTAAATGTGGCGTCATTTGAGTTATTCCAGATCCTAAAGGCAGCAGGTCAAACTTTCAACGAAGAGGAGGTGAACATAACCTTAGCGGATGGAATCGCGAGAAGGCAAAATGTCGTATTCTTCTCCGCTAATGTTGAACTGTGTGGACAGACGACCGAAACAACATTCATTGTCCTCCCACAGTCAACCGAAAATAGGACTCTGCTAGGAATCAACTTCCTACAATGTGCAGGCATTGTCCTTAATATTGCACAATACACGTGGCACTACTTGGGCCAGAGAAATACGAGCTGTACCCGGGGCCGTTTTCACCTTCAAAGATGCACAGGAGACGTGGACCCCACCAAGGAGGTCTTATGAAGTAGCGCGGCCACAAATAGACGTTGCACCGATCGGCTTGAAACCAACAAAAGTATCAAGTACAATAACAAACAAAAGTATCAAGAAATAAAAACTTAACACTGCAGTACTCGCGCCCTAATTTTCTAATATTTTACTCGCGTGGGGTGAATTTTCAGACCATTTACATTGATCGATTTTAGATAAATATAATACAATATGAAATAAAATGCGTTCAAATAGTGAAAAGTATTTATTGTTTATTCTAAATATTATAAAAATAAATGTATTTTAATGAAATGAACAAAAAAAAATGTTATTTAAAAAAATGAGGAAAAAGTTATTAATTTTGCCAACTCTCCGAAACATTTTCATTTTTTTTATTTAGTTTTAACAGTTTTTATGTATTTTGATGACAAGATGTACAAATTAGAACTTGATGGTCCGGACAAATCCATCGATTACATATATTACAGAATTTTGAAGCAGAACGATCACGTGATAGTGGACAATAGGCGCATCGACCAATTTTTCCCTTCCTCTGGACATTCCGATTTGGATTTGGGTCATTATCACCGCTTTGTGGTTTTAAAAGTATTTGAGCTTTAGTTTTTAGTTCCCATGGAATATTTGGAACACCAATTCTATAATATATTGCGGGTTTTACCAATTCAAACGCCACATCCAGCAGAAACTAAAATACTGTGCGATCTAGTTCTTGATGACGGTGGTGGTGCTTTATTCCAACGAATGCCATTTCTAGACTGGTAGTAGTTTGAGAAAGTACTCAGAGGAACATTTTCGTCGCTTGAAAAACTATTCTCCACATTTTCTTCCACGTCTTCATCTACCCTCTCTTCTGTGCTCCTTTCTTCCGTCTCTTCTATGCTACTTTCATATCCTTGCTCTGTTTCTGAGTCATGATTTAGCTCTGTAACACATTCCTCTTCATTATCTTCTGTATCACTCGGCGCAATATCACTCACAACCTCCAGCTCTTCTTCCAACCAGCATCGTATTATATTATCCTGACGTTCGTCCATAATGGCGACAAATCTGTAATGAACAACACAAAATTCATAACAAAATATACAAAAGTCTTATAGAAACCGAAATCATCTCGAATAGAAGAAAAATAAAATCAATACTTACAAGAAACACTTAATAATCGAATGAGAGATTTTGTAACGCCGATACTCGCGTGGGGTGAAATTCCGTCCCGAGCACTTTCCCGCCTTTTTTTTTGCCATTAGCGCACGCGTCGAGTGCCAGCGCCGTACTGAACTTGAACCTAGTTTACTTGACTAGGATTACACTAAGCGACACAGTCTGTATTCAAATAATTTACGAAATATGAATGAAAGCATTGGTCTGGGGTGAATATTCACCCCGCGCGAGTACTGCAGTGTTAAATTTTAAAATAATAAATGGTTTGAATTAATTTTAACACTAACTACATGTCTTAGTGTTTATTTAAAATTAATTCATTAATATTATTTTATTATTACTTAAAATCAGATATATACCACTAGTTGCCTACCAAAATTATTTGAGACAGTTCTCGAATTAATAAAATTTTAAATACATATTTGAAAACCAATTTTAAACTGAATACATAGACATTCTTCCAATGGTTGCTTACCATTAAAAACAATGATATAGGAATTATATTAAGCAGTTGTAGTAACAAAGGTCAAGAGCACAATACCTAGTAGTTAGCATAAGGTGTATTATTATAAACAGCAATTTTAGAATTGTTAATTTTAAATGTAATGTAACATCTTACTACTATAATAATAATTTAAAAAAAAAACGCTTCACACTCAATGGCCTCCAGTAGGATTTTCTCCTGTGTCGGGGGTCCGGAAACACACACAATACACAAGCACAAACACCCAGACCACGACAATCATCTATATAGCCAATACAGATTTCTGTCATGAGCGGGGATCGATCCCGCTACTGCCAGCATAACAACTAGTGCTGTGACCGCTGCACCAATGTTTCAATAGTAAATAAAAGTAAGAAAATATTCCACATTAAAATAGGAATCCTATTGGGATGTGAATCCCTAGGATCCAGGGACCTGGAAACAACAATAAAAACTCAGACTATGAAAACAAACCATACGGCCAACACATCATCTTACCATTATAATTCCTTATACATATTAACTATTTTTTTAATGTTCTTTTACAAACTCCATTCTTTGTTTTTAAAGAACTGATTTATTTATAAAAAAATTGCTGTCTATACTATCTTTGTTAGAACACAACTTAAATCTGTAATAATATCAAATCATAGTTTCTTCCTAATAGGTGATGTTGTTAATTTAAAACAATTTTTAAATAATTGTGTATAATTTTTTTTGTGTTAAAAACGTAGATTGATGTAAATCTTGATTATTATAAGATAATTAAGTACAAAATTTTATATAGTATTACAATTTATGTAATACAAAACGAAACTATGTATTTAATGATCAATAATTAAAAAAAAAATTATACTCACATAATGTTATGAAAAGTATTATTTGAAAATTGCTATAATTCCTTGTTGAGAAGCAGGTAAAGGTGACCAGGACATGGAAAGACAGCAAAGCTATAAGCCAGGGGTCTTTCCATTCAATCTAAAAATAATTAAGAATGATAAAATAATTTCCAGCACACAAGACAGCCTGTAAGATACTTTAAAATAATTTAATGAAAAAATATGTTTAATATCTATATAACTAACAAAATCTTTACTTAAAAGACAAGTGTTTATATTAGACGGTGAGAAAGATACTCGGTTAAAATTTAGACTGTGGACCGTCGATTTTTGGGGGTTTGAGGGATGCGGGGGGGAGGGGGAGGAGTGGGCTACCCACCAGTACCACTCCCACATACCAGAAACCCATAGTTATGGAGATATCCATGGTTAAAGTTTTAAGATTAGAAGAAGAATTTAGATCGTTTGGCACGAATTTAAGGGCGAGAGCGGGAGGAGGGAGGTAGCGGCGGTCCCCCTAAACCCCCCCCATACCACTCATGATACAAGGTAATGCGCCGTTCTTGAAAAACATAGAAAAAATGAATCTCATAGACCTAACCTCGAAATTTGACAGTTGATCGGTATAAATTCATTCCGTGACGGCTCCGGCGCTTCGGAAGGGCAGCCCTTTCGCCCTTGCGTAACAAAACGCAGACACCCACGCTCGCCTCCGCAGCCTCGGCATGCTGGTCGCCTTCGGCGACCAGCCTCGGCCTCTCCGGCTCGCCCGGGTGTCTGTGTTTCGTTACAGCGGGCGAGGTCTGCCCTCCCTCCGCGCCTCCGGCTTTTACAAAACACTCTAGGGGTATGACAGACCAAGACCACGTGGATAGTGGGGTGCTCCGATTCGGTTTTGGGTATTTTTCGGACTTAAAAAAAAAATAACCCTAACCTATCTAACTTCAAAATTAGACTGTTTATCCGCATAATTTCGTTACAAAAAACATACCCTAACCTATTTAACTTCAAAATTTATAATGTGACCGTAAATAAGCAGAAAAAATATGAAGATCTAAACCGACGGTCCATAATCTAAATTTTAGCCAGATACTCAAATCATATGGTATAAAAATATTTAAAATCTACGTGTTGTAAAATGTCAGTATCGTTAAAATTGAAAAGTATTTTGAAGGTAAACGGCACAAAAACCTTCATTTATTTTATTAGTTACTAAAGAGTGCAACATAAAGCTGCTCTTTATCTAAAGTGAAGCTAGAACTTGTACTCTTTCTTGTTTTAAATTAATAAACTTAAGTGTTTTTGTTCTTAATTTTTTCGTTTCGTGCCTACGCATATTTTTTTCGATAATTCATGTCAAAAAATAACAATTTAAGCCGCATCATGGAATAAAATTGAATACTTACACTCCTAATGTATGAAACGAAATCTGATATTTCATTTACTTCGATGAACCCTTCCATTTTTTACTCAGTAGATGCAATACAAGTATACGATAATTATATTTTCTTCATTAACACAACACCAATTAAAATACAATTACAGTATGTACATAGTTGTAGGAGAAAGAAGAAATAAATCACAGATTAAGTATTAGTTTGAAATAAATTTGACAATTGACACAACGATAAACGATAATTACCATAGATAATTACCAATTACCTACCAAAGAGTATAATGGTATAGCAGATAATAAATTGCAGTATGTTAAAAATTAGGGTGCATTTTCATGTGACGCTTGACGCTGGTTTTGAGCATCAAATTTGGTCACGTGATAACAATTGTATTAAGCTAGTTTGATAATAATTGTTTAATTTTTATTACTTGTGATATTTTTTTCACTATAATAAAAATGTGTTTATTAACTATTCTTTATTCGCTTTGATTGACAATTAAATTTACTGAAAGATAATTTTTATATTAATAGTATTGAACTAAATAACACTTTACACTGCTGAGAGAGAACTTGTTTATTTATATGCACCATCGCCATCTTGTATTTTAAGATACGAGGTTGCGCTTGACAAATTTTTTGAACTGAGATACGGGATTGTGTTTTGTTGAAAAATTGAATGAATAATTTTGTTTATAACTTTACAGATCTATGCGCCTATATTAATTTATTGATTAATTTCATTTCGTAAAATGAATCAAAAAATTGTACGTGGTATTTTTAAGTATGTGTTTTTATTTATTTCTACACTCGCTATTTTTTTTTTATAAAATCACAAAGTAACAGCTGATTGTTGTTTTATAAGGATCGATTACTATTGATTATCGATATAACTGTTCGAGCTACGCTGACGCTAACACCACCCGTTAAAAAAGCTGAACTATGTTTAGCTTTTTCGCTACAGTTTTTTCAAGATGGCGCATAGTTTAATAGGGTACTTTCCGTAGTGAAAAATAAATTATAAATTTTGATAAAAATTAAAATTTATATAGAAATACACCTAAATATTCTCATTTAGAATCATAAAAGCACATTATTGATTTATTATATTGAAATTAAAAGTCGTATATTTTAATCTGTATATCACGTGACCTAAAACACGAGCCGCCATGGTGTGACATCATACGGGCAATAACAAAGTACTGTCAGTGCTGTCAACAGCTAGTGTACATACTAATATCTATCAATTTTAACTTCAAGGAGTAATAGTTGTGTTCTTTCGTATAATAACTCTTCATATCTTGTTCCAACTGAAATAATATGCATTCATTACTAATTTGTTGATGGCTGTCATAGTAATTGTAGGTTATGTTACTCTCTTACATACGTCTTACACTTTTGTTATTGCCCATATTACGTCACCAAAATAGCTGTAGCGTTTTCGCGGTAATAAAAAAGGTTTAAAATTTAATTTAATTTTATGGCATGAAAACGTGTTTATTTTGCCGAAATATATTTTTTTTGTGGCTTTTTATTAGAAAATCAACATTTTGAAGTACTTTTTCAAACATAGTGGAATACCCTATTGTCATCACGTGGTCTAATTTGACGCTCAAAACCGGCGTCAAGCGTCACATGAAAATGCACCTTTATAGTGTGAAACTTAAAAATACGAAAAATAGTATATTATACAGAATGTCCCAGGAAAGACTGTCAAGCGGAAGTCCAGAGCTAAAACAGCCCCTGGGGATTCCGAATCATCCTGTATGTTCCGCGATTTTGCATAGTTTTCGAGTTATGAACCCTTCAAATATTTAAATCTTAGCTTTCCTGCAGCCATTTTTAGTTGGTTAACAAACTAATTAACCTTAAAGGAATAATAAATTAAACAAAAAAATTTTTTTACTCAAATTGGTAATTTTAAGAATTTTCCACCTTGATGTTTTTGAAGGCAAATTTTAGCAAAAGTAGCCCCATTAAGTACAATTTTTTTTTTATGATTATAAAATCTGAGACTGGAAAAGTTTTTAGACCTACTTAGAAACCCTAAAATTGCCTGTTTAGATTTTTAATTTTAAGTTGAAAATTGAAGTCATAGTTCTCAGAACGTAAAATTTTAACTTTACACTTAGATTTTTATAATTTCCATCAATGTTAAGAAGCTGAATCTTTTAAGCGGAAAGTTACAACTTATGACTATTCAGATACAAAAACAAAAATTCTAAAAAGTCTTCCACTTTTTTTTAGATAATTTTGAAGTCGTTCAGGTGGGAAATTCTCAAAAACATATAAAAAAATTCATAACTCGAAAACTATGCAAAATCACGGAACATACATAGAGGTGATTCGGAATCCCCAGGGGCTGTTCTAGCTCTGGACTTCCGCTTGACAGTCTTTTCTGGGACAACTCTATAATATAGAGTCTATAGTATAATAGTAATTCTGTTGATGCTTTGACAAAGATATTTAAAAATGCCACGATTGTGGCGCAGCGGTGGACTCTGCCCAGCACACCCTCGAGGTGTGCCCGAGATGGGCGGTGCTGCATCGCGATCTGACGACAGTCCTCGAAGTGGACTTGTCACTCCCGAGCGTCATCACCGCGATGCTCGGCGACAACGAGTACTGGAAGGCGATGGTCTCCTTCTGCGAGACAGTAATGTCCCAGAAGGAGGCCGACAAGCGGATGAGAGAGGAGGCCGCCGACGTGGCTTCCACCCGCGGGCGACGAATGGGGGTGCGTAGGAGGCGCTCCTTAATGCGCTTTAAGTAACGCCCCTGTGTCCGTGTCGGGCCGGGATGGGATGGGAACCCGTTCCTGCTAGACACGGCGTCATCGGGACTGTTCAGAGGTGAGCCGGACAGTCCCCATGGAGGAGAAGTCTGGCCTTTTCGCCGAGGCCAGCCTGTCGCTGGAAGGATCCTGTTGCCTGCAGATCCGGGACCCTCCAATTAAAGCGGCTGAAGGATCCCGCAGGGGGTTTAGTGCGGTAGTGGCACCCCAAATGCTGAGTTTGACATACGGTATAGGACTGCCTACCCGGGCGTACTGGATACCACCCGTGAATGGGTTACCCTGCGATATCAAAAAAAAAAAAAAAAAAAACGAATGCCAATAATTGTGCAGAAACTAAATAAAATCAACAGAATTACTATAGTCTGGCAAACGAAAGATGATACTCGATTTTTTTTGCATACTTGTTAAATGACAACTAATTACTGTAGACTGTAGGGTTCCCACCATCGGGTATATTACCTCTTTAATTGGGAAATAACTAGCGGAAACCTACTAAAATTTAAATATACATAATGTTACAACCAATGCAAAACCTTAATAATTCCAATTACTATGTCTGAAAACACAATTAGAATTTAGGACAAAATAAATACCCAGCAATTTAAATCTTGTTATAAAGATTGACCCGGATTTTAACAGAGATGGGAAGAATCGGAATCAGGGTATGGGAATATAAAAAAAAACAAATAAACAAAATGGCGTCTTTGAAGTTGCCAGTGTGGGTTTTTTTTAATATGCCGCGTCTTTTCAGTATCATCAATCATCTTTCGTTAGCCAGACTATATTGTATAATACTAAATAAAATCAATAAAATATAGATCACGATTCACGATCACGATTCAGCCTGTAATATCCCACTGTTGGGCATAGGCCTCTTCTCCATGTAGGAGAAGGATCGGAGCTTAATCCACCACGCTGCTCCAATGCGGGTTGGCGGATATGTTCCCTACTATGAGTAACGATCTGTTACAACCCCGATCTGTTAGCCTTATTCCCTACTTAGCATTCCCATCCTGCCTACTCAACACTTCTATCATCTAACAGGTGTCAATACTAATCCACTCCAGTCAGTCTCAATCCATCATCCATCCGCGCTAGACGTGTGCATCAAAATCCAATTGTTCTTTTACTTCATTATAATTATATTACTATTTCATTATAAGTTTTTTTAAAAAGACTCTTACGTTGAGGCTCCTAACATTGGTGGCAGCGGAAAAGGGATCTGACAGGTCCCAGGAATAACGTCTCTATCCTTAAAAGTTTAAATAAAAGTGAATATCGATTAAATATCCTAAAAGTGCGCGAGTTCAACGAGTTTCAAAGACTTTAAAAGTGTGTGACAACCATTCGAAGTTCGCTATTATAAATATAAATCATCAGTG
Organism: Melitaea athalia; assembly: GCA_905220545.2. Classification (NCBI taxonomy): domain Eukaryota; kingdom Metazoa; phylum Arthropoda; class Insecta; order Lepidoptera; family Nymphalidae; genus Melitaea; species Melitaea athalia. The sequence continues at coordinate 6,942,683 of HG992179.1, forward strand.
TATACATTATATAACATCGAACCTGTGACCGAGAGTATAACCGATCGACGCAACGCTTGGAGGCTTGGAAACACGATACGCAAGACGACGAGACGACGCGTGGGACGAACGGAAATGATAAGACGCATCGCTATCGCTCTAGCTGCATTCCTGTAAGTCGAATTCTAATTTTGTCATTTGGTCATTGCAATTAATTTTAAGTATCAACTGTTTATAATAGTAATTATTAATTATAATATAAGGAAACTTTTATACATCTCATACTATTTTAATCTACGCAATTTCATAAATTTTGTAACCAAATATTATTACATACATTAAAAATGGCAAACAGCAGAGCTCAGAGCCCAAAGCTAGAAAACCCTGAAACCGTAGTAGCAGATACGGAGGACGACAATGTGTACCCTCCTGGTCCGACCACTAGGTCACAAAGTAGGAAAAAGGTCACTCCTACCATTAAAGTAGAGCTAGATTTAACCACAATTTTGAAATTCATAAAACCCTACGATGGGGCAAGGGAAACACTAAATTCTTTCTTAGTAAATTGTAGCAATGCCTACGACTTAGCAACAGATGTACAAAAAGATATTGTCTTTAAATATATTTTGTGCCAACTACAGGGTAAGGCACAAATAGCCTGCTCAATTAAAGAATTCACAAATTGGAGTCAACTTAAAGAATTTTTAAAGACACAGTTTAGCGAGCGGAAACACTACGCACACTTACTAACAGATCTTCAAGAGTGTAAACAGCACTCGAATGAACCCGTTAGCCAATACGCGTTGAGGATTGAGACCTGTTTGTCACAACTCCTTACTGAGATATCGATAACCCATGGCCACAAAAGTAGAGAGATGGTAGGGAGAACGGCAGCCATGGAAGAGTTAGCACTGCACCACTTCCAAATGGGGCTAACCCCGCGTATCTCGAACATAATCCGGTGCAAATCCCCAAAAACCCTCAACGAAGCTATTAACATAGCCATCTCAGAGGAGAAAATACAACAATTCCTGTATAAAAACTCTCAACCTAGCGCGAGATTTGAAAAATCAAGAAATATTAGGCCCAATTTTAATCAAAATTCTATTAATCAACAAAATCACAAATCTAATCGTAACATTCCAAACCAGTCAATTTCTAAATCAGCTAATAATTATTATTATAATAATAATAATCAAGCCTCGACAAGCGCCACAGATATATTCTGCAGATACTGCAAGACACCGGGTCACGTATTAGAACAATGTCGCAAACGACAATATAACAATGAACGGTTTAAGTTTAATCCAAATAATTCTAGGACACAACACCGTGTTAATTTAGTGACCGATAACCCCGATGAAGGTACAAGTAATCCAACGAATCCAGCTAGCCTTACAGAGGGCTATGACACCGTAGATTTTAACTCAAAAAACGAGTAAATGTCTCGTCCCGGTATCGTGCGGGACTCAGTCGAATACAAACCGATACCCTCATTCATAATCCTAATCCTAAATCGTACAATTCTAATCACAAAACCCTGACTCCGATACATGGAAGTCAAATTTCTAATATCCAAAATAATTCTAAGCCAGCGTCGCTACATGACCGTCTGGCTAATACTATTTCTAAGCCCACTAACAAACAGGGTAACCAGCCCCAAACTCATAGTGGCTATAATAATACCAAATCCAATACTATTTCTAAGCCCACTAACAAACAGGGTAACCAGCCCCAAACTCATAGTGGCTATAATAATAGTAAATCCAATATTTTTGAAATCATTAATGATCCAGCTATTATGCTCCTACCACATGTAATCGTGGAATCCTTAGTGTCCGATATTCCTCTTTCCCTACTCGTTGACTCAGGCTCCTCTGTAAGCTTAATTAAACATTCATGCCTGAAAAATCATCCTATACTTATAAAAGAGACTATCCAACTTAAGGGAATTGACTCATCAGAAAATCCTATTCTTACACGAGGTCATTTTCAATTAAAATTAAAAATAGACAAATCAAACGTCTCTTACAAATTTCATGTTATTGATAAAATTCATCTACCCTACGACGGCATTATTGGTTCAGATATGCTTAACGCGCTTAATTGTAATATAGATTATAATAAAGATATACTCAAAATCGGGAAGGCAGTGTTAAAATTACACTTCAATGAGCCTGCCTATTTAATCCCTCCTAGAACTGAGCAAATTATCGAGTGCTCCGTTTCAAATCCGGAAATAAAAGAAGGATTAGTTCTCGATCAAAAAATTTCCGACTCATTATTAATAGCCAATTGCGTAGTTCGAGTTAAGAAAAATAATAGAATAAATTTATCCGTAGTTAACACTTCCGAGAAAGAAATTACTTTAAAGTCTAATTTAAACTTAAAATTGATCCCGATTGAGCCTTGCCAATTCAACGAACATCAATCCGCAACCGTTAACCATATTAATGCTTATTCTAATGTTACCAAACGTACAGAAGAAGTTCTAAGACAGCTACGCGTCTCTCACCTTAACGAAGAGGAAAAAAGTGCCCTTATGCAACTATGTTCAGATTATTCCGACATTTTCCATCTCCCGGGCGAGAACCTAACATATACAAATGCATTGAAACATGATATAAAAACAACCACAGATGTTCCAATCCACACCAAAACTTACCGGTTCCCTGAAGTACATAAAACTGAAGTTCGTAACCAAATTACTAAAATGTTAGATCAAAATATCATTGAACCATCGAACTCCCCATGGTCATCCCCAATATGGGTCGTACCCAAAAAGTTAGACGCGTCCAATATCCAAAAATGGAGAGTTGTAATAGATTATAGGAAATTAAACGACGTTACAATCGGCGATACCTATCCAATTCCCCAAATTACAGAAATTCTCGACCAACTTGGCCAAAGCACTTACTTCTCCACATTAGACCTCGCATCCGGCTTCCATCAGATCTTATTAAATGAAGACGATAAATCCAAAACAGCATTCACTGTCCCAGAAGGCCATTTCCAATTTCTCCGCATGCCTTTTGGCTTAAAAAATGCACCCTCAACCTTTCAAAGGTTGATGAATTCTGCTCTCTCTGGACTACAAGGTATACGTTGCTTTATATACCTTGATGACGTCATTTGCTATTCTCACGACTTAAGAACACAAATACAAAATTTAGAACTAATCTTCCAAAGAATGCGAAACTTTAACCTTAAGTTGCAACCCGACAAGTGCGAATTCTTACGTCGGGAGGTCGCCTACCTTGGCCATATCATTTCTGCCGACGGCGTCAGACCGAATCCAGACAAAATTAAAGCTGTCCTTCAATTTCCCACTCCACGGAATCCTAAAGACATAAAATCGTTTCTCGGACTAGTATCTTATTATAGACGGTTTATACCCGATTTCTCGAAAACTGCTAAGCCTTTAACCACTCTCCTTAAGAAAGATCAACCTTTTGTTTGGCAAAACCAACAGCAAATAGCATTAGAAACCCTGAAGAATAAACTCGTTTCAGCCCCTGTTCTTTGTTACCCTGATTTCACCAAACCTTTTACAGTCACAACCGATGCATCAAACTATGCCCTCGGAGCGGTTCTTTCCCAGGGTCCCGATGGTCAAGAACGACCAATCGCTTACGCTTCTCGAACCCTAAACAAAAGCGAGAGCAACTACAGTACTACAGAGAAGGAATTACTGGCAATTTTATTCGGATGCAAAACTTTCAGACCGTACCTTTACGGTCAAAGATTCAAAATTGTTACTGACCATCGCCCGTTAAAATGGCTTTTTAATCATAAAGACCCGTCAAGTAAATTACAAAGATGGCGTCTCAAGCTCGAAGAGTTTGACTACGAAATAGTCTATAGGAAGGGCAAACTTAATTCAGCCGCAGATGCTTTATCCCGTTATCCCGTTAATCCCATATATCCAGAAACCGAGAACCTGTTACCATCAAATAGCGACCCAACACTTCTACCAGAACTCTCTATTGACGATAACGAGCTAAGTGAATGGGCCAACGAGAACCCGTTACCAGTAATTAACGATCCTATACCTTTACCAGAACCAACTATGAACAATAACGACTTTACTGAATGGGGTGAATTAACATTTAGCCCTATGGATGAAAGAAATTTAGATTTCATGCCTTTAACCCCTACTATTCCTATTGAAAAAACAATCACATCCGATAAACCAAGTCCAAACTCGATCACTGATCCCCAACCGTCAACTAGCTGGCAGGTACCATCTCCACCTAATATTCCTAACCCTGTACCAAATCCCGAATTAAATCCAGAACCCGAATCTTTAATTACTTTGGAAGAACTATTATTACCCGTAGCCGAAAATCTCGAACCTTCTTTAAATAATGAAATATCACCGATGCCCTCGAATGAGGCAGGAAGTCCTGTTGAACCACAAGTATCCTTACCTTTACCCGATCAAACATATAACAACTTCTTAAAATCACCAACGAAATCCTTTGATACACAAATAATGGAACACAATAATAGCCCGCTTAAGAGCACTCAAAGACTAATAATAATACCCACCTCAGTGGACATGGACGAGTCCATGCCCTACGTCCAAGAAATAATTAATAACTGTCCGGAACCTATCCGTAGCGAATTTCTGAAATTAGAAAGAAGTCCGTTTACCTGTCTACCCTTAGAATATGAAAATAAAACTTACCTCTTCGCGTTCACGAAGGTTCACTATTTCGATGATCATTCATACCCAGATATATTCAAAACCCTAAAATATGTACGAGATGAGATAATGATGACTTATCCGACTGAAAACGACATATGTATATCCGACTTCAAAAATCCATTCGATAGACATTCTTTCGTAAAAATTTATAATATGTTAGGCTACCTGTTTGATGGAACCAACATTAGAATTCACGTATATCACGATCAAATAATATATCCAACGTTGAACGAAATTCCAAAAATCCTTAAAGAGAACCACGACATACCTATTGCCGGTCATCTTGGAACCAACAGGATGCTTAATCGCATTAAAGAGCGATACTTCTGGAAAAACATGCGAACCGATATCGAATCCTATATTAAAAAATGTCAATCATGCCAATCTAATAAAGCCCTTCGCAGAATAAACCGAGCACCGATGGTTATTACATCTACCTCTACTTCCCCATTCGAAAGATTATCCATAGACATTGTAGGACCTCTTCCTGAATCTGGAACAGGTAAACTAAAATTCATATTAACCATGCAGGACGACCTAACCAAATTTAGTATAGCATACCCAATCCGCAGCATCACCGCCGAAGAGACAAGCGATTGCCTTTTACACTTTGTATCTCTCTTTGGCATCCCTAAACACATTCTTACCGATCAAGGGACAAATTTTACTGCAGAATTGTTCCAAACAACGTGTCAATTCCTAAAAATCAAACATTTATTTTCCTCGCCATATCATCCACAAACCCAAGGCGCTCTAGAAAGATCGCATTCCACCTTGAAGGAGTATCTCAAATCGTATATAAATGACAACCAGGACAACTGGCCTCGGTACGTTTATACAGCTATGTTAGCATATAATACAGCCGTCCATTCAACTACTCATTACTCCCCATACGAACTATTATTTGGACATAAACCGCATACCCCAACATCGGTATACGAGGAATCATCTACAGCTACTTACCCCGAATATGTGAGGATGCTACAACATCGACTAAAATTTACCCGCGACAAGGCATTAGAGTTTATACAAAAGTCCAAAACTGCATCCAAGCAATACTACGACACTCGCACTCGTCCTGTTGAATATAAAGTTGGCGATTACGTTTTACTCAAAAATCACCTAAGATTACGTAAAGCCTTATCTCCGGTATGGAAGGGTCCATTCAAGGTAGTTAAAATACACGGTGACCACACACTTTCACTACTCATTAATAGACGCCATGTCAAACACCATTACGACGAAGTTAAACACGCTGAAGTCGAGGGTACATCTAATCCTGAAAATTAAATTAATATAATTAAGATCATTTTACTCTATAATAATATTTACAAATTTTATCTTTCTTTACAGCATGATGGCTCATGCTCTTCAAGAGTATACCCATCCAGTCAAGTCTAGCCCAGGCATTTACTTTGATCCAATCGGGAAACTTAAGATTAATGTTGGCCGTCTAGATATTGTTACCGCCTACGACGTTTCCTATATTGAACCGCACATAGAAAATATTAATTCTATCTTAGGTACAGTACGATTTTTATGTAATCAGATCCAGATGGAAACAATGATAAACCTAGAATGTCATAATACTTTAGAACCACTTAGTGTAAAGTACAACGATATCTTCTCAGCATATTCCTCTATTTCACATTTAATTGGTAGTAAAAGATTTAAGAGAGCCTGGATAGGTGCCGTAGGAACTTTATCTAAAACTATATTTGGAACTTTAGACGAAGACGACGCAATTAAATATGATAACGCAATACAAAATGTCCAAGACAACGAAAAAAGACTAAGGTCATTGATAAAGGAAAGTATTTTAGTCACAACTACAACCTTGTCCAAATTCAACGAAACACTCCATAAGATAAAAATCAATGAAGCTAGCCTTGACGAAGCCGTTAACAACCTCTCCTTAAAACTTAAAAATATCTCTAAGATTTCTATTGAACTAAATTACAAATCAAATATAGATTCAATCTTGACTAGTTTAGAAGCATCCTTGCTTACATTATCATTTCAAATGGAGGATATAACAAATGCTATCTTGTTCAGCAGTCGCAATACTTTGCATCCCGCTATATTACCTCCGAAACAATTGTATAAAGAGCTTGTCGATAATTATAGGTACTTACCAACTAATGTTAAACTACCAATAAGTTTAGAATTAAGGAATATTCATTTGCTACTAAATGTATCTAGTATAACTTGTTATAGTTTAAATGATAAGATAATATTTGTATTAAGATTACCATTAGTTTCCCCACGAGAATATGAATTATTTCATAATATAGCATTGCCCACTCCACATGATGATGTAAACCCTAGTACTTTTAGCCTTATAAGACCTAGTAATAAGTTTATCGCAATGACCAAAGATAAGACAGAATATTGTAATCTCGATTCACTTACGGATTGCCAAGCGATTAACGCAAACGACTACATCTGCAACATAATGAGTGTTTTTTCCACAAGTGCTCATCCGAATTGTGAAAGTGAGTTAATGTCAAAAACTATCAGTGTTTTACCTGTGCAGTGTCAAACCGATTTTCTTAGTGGAATATTGGATTTATGGAAGCCTATTTCAGACAATAAGTGGATCTACGTACAATCTCAGAACAATAAAGTATATTTGGACTGTATTAATCAGAGGATTGTAGAACTAGATATAGTCGGTACTGGTATTTTGGAAGTACCACAAAATTGTATGGCGTTTTGTAAAACTACAAAATTAGTTCCCAGATTTAGTGACTTAAAACTAAATATAAGTGTTCCTCGTCTTAATTTTGATTTAATAAAAGACCCTTGTTGTATCTTAGATAAGTTCAAAAATGAAATAAGTAATGAGCCCCCTATTCAACTTCAAAATATCGATTTAGATATCTTTACATCAGAGACTAGTTTAAAGTTGAAATCTATGTCAAAGGAAGCTGATAAGATTTTAAACCAGCACCAGATTATAAAATACGGGACTCACTACTTAATATTTATAATTTTAATGTTTACCCTTATTTGTATTTACTGTACTTTTAAAATATTTTTATGTATTAAATCGCAACGTCTTTCCTATCGTTTTCCTAATCTCTCCCAACCAACCCAAGATAACCAAGATAACCACATTACCCTTAATCCTATTAACCCTGTTAATAATCCAAAATCCTCAGAAGATTCTTTCCCTACTAAACTTGCCAAACTCTCTTCGGAAGAAATTCCATCCCCAAGCATTAGGGTTAAAGTGTAATCCTGTCTTTCCTAAACTTCAGGCCCCTGAAGTTTATTCTACCCCGGGGAGGTGTTACAACCCCGATCTGTTAGCCTTATTCCCTACTTAGCATTCCCATCCTGCCTACTCAACACTTCTATCATCTAACAGGTGTCAATACTAATCCACTCCAGTCAGTCTCAATCCATCATCCATCCGCGCTAGACGTGTGCATCAAAATCCAATTGTTCTTTTACTTCATTATAATTATATTACTATTTCATTATAAGTTTTTTTAAAAAGACTCTTACGTTGAGGCTCCTAACAGATCGCTATCAGGTGTATATGATAACAACCGGGACCGACGGCTTAACGTGCTCTCCGAGGCACGGTGGGGAGACCCACAAGGACTGCACAAACACCCAGACCACAGCAAACATCTGTATGGCCGATACAAATGTTGTCGTGTGCGGGAATCGAACCCGCAACAGCTAATCGCAATCCAGTGCTGTAACCGCTGCGCCAACGTGGCGTCTATAAAATATAGATAATAAGAATTAATTACGTCTAAAAGCAGTTAACGATCAAATTTTTATTATTTTTTTTATTTTTTAACGTTTGTTAGAACTATTGCAGTATATTCTATATTTTTTTGTTGTCAATTTATAGGTTTATTACCTTTTATTACTCGGACTAAGAATCAAGAATCAATCCTTTGATTCTTGGTTTATTATATATTATCTATCTATATTTTATCTGACTGTCTAGCATGGACATATAACTATATTTTTATGCTGGCAATATGAAAGAACGAGACACAAGGCCTCCGTTGTGACTATCTCTCTCGGCTCGTTTTTGCATATTTTGTATAATGCGCAACCGAATATAATACCTAAGTCGTTGGACTAGTGTTCATTTTCGTAAATACATATTTTCAGAGTACTCTGTCCTGTTAGGTAGGTATTACGTCCGGTGTCTAGTCTATGATTATATGATATAAAACGTCAATAATAACAGATAATTATTTATAATGGTTGCACGCAAATTTTGTTTTTTTGTTGGGAAGTCAAAATAAAATATTGTAAAGTACATATTTAACAAAAGACACGATACATCATTAAATGTTAATTTACTTTAGAAAACAATCGTTCTAGTGTATTCCAATGATTGCGAAAAAAATAATTAATTAACTAAACCGGCGAGTAAAGATGTTTAGTTTTATATTTTCATATATTATAGTGTACTATTTCATAGTTTATATCTTGAGCGGTGCTCAAGGATATCAAGAAATAAATAGTTATAAGACGATAAAAGAAAAATATACTTTAGATTTAAGAGGATGTTCTTTATTTGAGAAGCAGTGTTTACAGTTAGATGATGATCTCGATCTCTTGTATTGTGCTCTAAATACAACTCATAACAACAAAACTCAAATTCCGTTTTTTTGTCAACATAAAATTTGGTCCCATCAAGCTGAACTACTTGATAATAAATATCTTGAATACAAACTTAAACTACCATGTCAAGACGAAAGTGTTATTTTGGACTGTCTGGGCATAAATTTAAACACTATAGACTGCATATTGAAGAAAAAACCAATTTTAAAAAATAAATCTTGTTGGAGAACAGTAAATAAATTAGAAACACTGATCTTTAATGACTGGCAAATAACAGGTAATTTTTTAAAGAATTGCTTGGTTGACATCGAAGCACATAGTTGTGGTAGAATACCACTAGATCCAAAAAGCCTTGCACAAACTCAAACATTGATATGTCTGCAAAGTTTAGAAGACACTTTACGCACAGAGTGCCAATCAGAAATAACTGCATTGAAAGAAATGAAATACAGTTTATTACAGATTGATAAGATTGTCTTTGCTGCATGTAACTTGGACCAAAAGAACTTTTGCCCTGATGAAGTCCCTGATTCACTACTTATGTACAAATGTCTTGTAAGACATAAGTATGAAAATGGTGAGTATTACAAAAAAAAAAAAAATTTGTTTAAAAAGTTTGAAGTATCATAAAGAAGTTTTTCTTTGTTTTAGCCATGACAAAACGCTGTCAAGATCAACTTTTTTATGTTCAAAGAAATATGGTCATGAACTATAAAATGAGCAAAGGCTTAGTAAAGTCTTGTAAAGAAGATATTCGTAAATATCATTGTCGCAAAGGTGTAGTTGATGACAAGGGCGTTCGACTAGCACAAATATTACTTTGTTTAGAAAATGTTACAAGAAATGATAGTATAAAACTTTCACCAGAATGTGTTGCTGAAATGACAGAACACCGGAAGATGTTAATGGATGATTATAGGCTATCACCAGAACTAATGCAGAATTGTGCAAACGATATAACAATGCTTTGTAGAGGTATTGAAGTTGGGGGTAAAACAATACATTGCCTGATGGAACATGCCAGGCCAAGAAGACGTAAAGATAAAAGAATTAGTTTAGCTTGTCAACGATCTTTAGAGATATTAGTACAAGAGGCTGATCCAGGTGAAGATTGGAGGGTTGACCCAATTCTGCGCAAAGCATGTAAACCAGTTGTGGACAGAGCTTGCAGAGAAGTGAATGGAGGCAATGGCAGAGTAATGTCTTGTCTTATGGAAAAACTTGGTACCACTTCGATGACTAATGGTTGTGAAACTGCTTTGTTGCAAATACAGTATTTCATATCTAGGGATTTTAAACTCGATCCACAATTATATAAAGCATGTAAATTTGATGCAGTAACTCAGTGTAAAGCTAAATTAAAATGGGCAGATGTTAATGAGTATCCATCTGAAAAAGATCCCTTAATACTGCCCTGTTTATATAATTATGCTTATAATTCAGAACTGAAAGGAATACTCAAGCCAGCTTGTGAACAACAAGTTAGGAGAGTTATGAGTCAACGAGCGGTTAGTGTAGACCTGCTTCCTGAAATAGCTGACACATGTATGGATGATCTGGCTAATCTTTGTTTTGAAAATAGTGGTAAAGGAGAAGAAATAATATGTCTACAAAACAAGATTAATGAGTTATCACCTAAATGTAAAGAGGTAGTGACCAACTTTACTGAAACACAAAGTGATCATATTGAATTAAATGCTATTGTAAGCACAAATTGTAGAGTCCCTATTGAAAAATTATGTGCATCTGAATTAAAAAGTAAAAAAGGTGAAGACGATGTATTAGATTGCTTAATAAGACATAAAAATGATGCAGAAATAAAAGCTAATGTAAAATGCAGAGCTGCCATTGAACATGAACAATTAATATCCTTAAAAAATTATAGATTTACTAGAAAGTTTAAAAATGCATGTAAGTCGTACGTCATGAGGTTCTGTCCAAAGGCACAAACAAAGGTGCAGATTGTTGTTTGTTTAAGTGAAATAATAAGAAATGATACTATAACTAGGAGAAAACACACAATATACAAAGAATGTCGTCAACAACTCCGAAGTCAACTTTTTCAACAAAAAGAAAGTATCGATTTAGATCCAGATCTTAAGGAGGCTTGTAAAAAGGATTTACTAGAATTTTGTCCCTCTGTACCTCATGCGGAATCAGCAGCCTTGGAATGCTTACAAACGGCAAAAGGAAAATTAAGTGAGGGCTGCAGAAAGGCCATATTTGTAGTAAGGAAACAAGAATTTACAGATAATGGTGTTGATTATCATTTAGTAACAACATGTAATGATATGATAGATTTATATTGTCACAACTTTGAGCCAACAGTTCTTCTAGATTGCCTAAAGGTGGGTTGTGCAAGAAGTATATTTAATATTGCTATGCTTTAATATATAAAAATACAAATACAAGCACACATAAAAAAATGTATTTTCGTATATATTTAAACGATTGAGTTATTAATTTATTCTTGCAATTAAAAATATTTGTGTACCCATCTGTTGAAAAAAAAAACTATTACATTACCGAAAAGTGATGATTTAAGATTTTTTTTATTTTATTAATAGGCTCATCGCTTGGAATCAGACTTTGATAATAATTGTAAAACCGTGGTTGTAACTAGAATGATAGAACAAAACCTGGATTATCGATTCAACAATAACTTGCAAAATTCCTGTAAAGGAGACATCAAAAAATTTTGTTCTCATATAATTGGTAAGTAAACAAAATATGCTTTGATAACGATTAATATACAAATACCTAATTTTTGCATTTTTTTTAAAGTTAATGAGCCACAAGATGTGGAACTACAAGGAAAGATGTTGTACTGTTTAAAGGAGAAGTTCAGGGAATCCAAACTTGAAAAAACATGTGAAAATGAGTTGGCAAATGTGTTAAAGGAGCAAGCTTTAAATTATCGTCTTGATCCTCTCTTAGGAAAATTATGTAAAGCAGAAATACAAACAATATGTGCTGTCCCAAATGACTCTATTACTAATTCTGATGGCCAGGTAATGCAGAGTAATACTTTATACTTGCATCATTTTCGATAATAAATTATATATAAAATAGATTTATTAGGAAAGATTTTCTTTCCAATCTGTGACGTCATCAAAATCCATATCCTCAACTAGCTTCTGCGCGCGACTTTGTCGGCGTGGACTCCGCTCCTATTGGTCTTAGCGTGATGACACATAGCCTATAGCCTTCCTCGATAAATGGGCTATCTAACACTGAAAGAATTTTTCAAAACGGCCCAGTAGTTCCAGAGATTACCGCGTTCAAACAAAAAAACAAACAAACTCTTCAGCTTTATATATTAGTATAGATTTCATTATTCAACTCTTTCTTTATGTTATTTTCTTCTTTTTTTCACGTCTACTTTAATGTTGTGAATTCAAATATATTATAGGTATTTAGTAAGAGTAAATATTAATAAAGATATAGTACAAGGCTATTACTTTGTTGTAGGTAGAAGAATGTTTAAAAAATGCACTATTAAATCATAAAATAGTGTCGGCTGAATGTGCTCGCGAAGTCGTACAGATAATTGAGGAAACTGAAGTTGATATTGAAGCTGACCCCTTACTGGAGCGTGCCTGCGCTTTGGACTTATTAAAATATTGTAAAGATCTTGAACATGGAGCTGGCAGACGTAAGGCATTTTGTGTATAGATGTTTTAATTGTTATTAACTTAAATTTTAAAGTGAACTAACTGACCCGACAGACATTGGTCTGTCTGAAGATTTTTCAAGCGAAAATCTGAAACTTTCTTAATAGCTCGGGAGGCAGCGCTATAGTTGAGCAAGTCATTTTATACCGGCTGAAAATCATAACAATAATAGTTTTCCCCTAAGACATAACAGCTCTGAACGTCAGCTGCTCTGATAGTGGTGGAGCTAAAGGAGACAGCATGAGAAAGTAATTGGAAAAAAATTTGCTCCAATGAATTTTATACCGAGCGAAAATGTGTTATATTATTGTTTCAATCACATACTTTAAAAAAATAGTCGTCAGCTGTATTGATGAAGGTGGGTTATATGTCAGTCACGTGCATGAACCTCATTGAAAATTTGACAAAAAAAGTAATTTTATACCTTATGAAATTTGTAGATCTAAATTTTTACACTTTTAAAATAATAAAGAAAACCGTCAGCCGTATTTTTGATGGGGGAAAGACCGTCAGTCAGCGTGATAAACATTTTGCGCACTCAATGGATTTGAGCGTTGCAGTCTCTTTGGAAAATAAACTGATGATCTTTACACCCATAAACATTTTTTTTTACATTCAAATTATCTTATACTTTGAATTCAATAAGTATAATATCAATTTAGTATTAAAAACACCACATTTTATTTATTCATTTTGTTCCGGTTTCAAATTATATGTATATACAGAAATATATATTTCACGATCACGATCATGATTCAGCCTGTAATATCCCACTGTTGGGCATAGGCCTCTTCCCCATGTAGGAGAAGGATTGGAGCTTAATCCACCACGCTGCTCCAATGCGGGTTGGCGGATATATTACCTACTATGAGTAACGATCGCTATCAGGTGTACATGATAACAACCGGGACCGACGGCTTAACGTGCTCTCCGTGGCACGGTGGGGAGACCCACAAGGACTGCACAAACACCCAGACCACGGCAAACATCTGTATGGCCAATACAAATGTTGTCGTGTGCGGTGATCGAACCCGCAACCGCCCGCGCAACAGCCAATCGCAATCCAGTGCTGTGACCGCTGCGCCAACGCGGCGTCACAATATATATTTATTAGAAACAAAATACTAATTATTTAAAAAAAAATTTGTTAATGAACATAAATAAGAAAAAAAAAACTCAGATTTCTATTGGTACATAAATTATTATTTTACTTCTTTATATACAAATCTTCTTCTGTGTCTGTGTGATATCCATCACTTTCCTCACAACTATCCGTAGTATAACGGTGATAATACTGATGAAACTGACTGATGAGCATGACTCGAAAGATGCGCTATATAGGATGTCTATTGCTTTCAGACCATACATTCTGCATACAAATTCTTCGATCTTTTTTAGAAGTTGATGTATATTAGAATCGTTTATATTTGCTATATCTGTAAATGTTCTTATTGGAACGAAGTTCCTTACGGCAGGCTTGGAAAAGAAAGGGATTTTGCTGGGCGACCCAACTGAAAAAAATGTGAGACTAAAACCGTAAGAAAAATGTATAACGGATGTGACGTAATATCTATCAGTCGCACGACTGTATTTATTAATGATTCTGACTGTCTTAAAATTTTGAACGGTTTTTTCCTCTCCTACAAAAAGCGGGATTAAAGTCGTATCCTGTGAATGCATGAAATCCTGGCAACGATGCGCACAAGCTAGGTCCTAATACTTCGCACAGTTGAGTAACATCGATATAACGTTGTGCATTTCCAGTTCCGAATAATAAATAAATTTTAAGATTGCTCTGAATATGACTCATATTCTCCAATAGAATCATTAAAATATCTGTATCAGAACATCTTATTACTACGTTTGTTCTTTGTTTCTTCATGCGTTGTATAATTTAAATTGTGCTCTACGCTTCTTTCTATTTTTTCATTATTTTATAATTCTACCAGAAGGCTAGAAAAATAACTTTTAGGCAAGGTATGTTAGAGTAGTGAGACCTTTACTGCTTGAAATTCCTTGATGCTAGAGTACATATTAATATAATATGAAACCGATACAAAATTAATAAATAAAATGTGGTGTTTTTTATACTAAATTGATATTATACTTATTGAATTCAAAGTATAAGATAATTTGAATGTAAAAAAAATGTTTATGGGTGTAAAGATCATCAGATTATTATCCAAAGATACTATGCAACGCTCAAATGCATTGAGTGCGCAAAATGTTTATCACGCTGACTGAAGGTCTTTCCCCCATCAAAAATACGGCTGACGGTTTTCTTTATTATTTTAAAAGTATAAAAATTTAGATCTACAAATTTCATAAGGTATAAAATTACTTTTTTTGTCAAATTTTCAATGAGGTTCATGCACGTGACTGACATATAACCCACCTTCATCAATACAGCTGACGACTATTTTTTTAAAGTATGTGATTGAAACAATAATATAACACATTTTCGCTCGGTATAAAATTCATTGGAGCAGATTTTTTTCCAATTACTTTCTCATGCTGTCCCCTTTAGCTCCACCGCTAGTGCGACAACTGACACTCACTTTACCGATGTCTGACCATTAAACAACTGTTTGAAATACAATTTATTCGGTATAAAATTCCTAAAAAAATTGCTACGCTACCTCCCGTACTATAATTCTTTTTCCTTTAAAAGAATCTGTAGAATATAAGAAATCTTAAGATAAAACTCTAAAATGGGATAATTTTAGAGTTTTGCACTTTGCAATAGACATTTAGCAAATCATGTTTATTATTTCAGGTTTGAAATGTTTGAAAATAATTCTTAATGATAGTAATAGAAAACTTGAAGCAGAATGTCAAAAAGAATTATCTAGCAGATTGGAAATGTATAGATATGTTGCATCAGTGAGTATTTTGTATAGTTTGGAATAAAAAAAAATTTAAATTTATATAAAAACTTATTATATTTTTAATGTTTTTTATCATATATTTTTTAATGTTTTCATACTTAAGGGAAATAAATATTTGTATATAAAATATACTGTAGCAGATTTGTTACACCAATATAATAGGTTTTAATTATAATTTATAAATCCACTCTATAGTGTTCAGTGTCTCACAAAATATATTTAAAAAAAAAAAAAAAAACAATTGCATGTGTGTCATTTAATAAATTATCAATTCTTACTTTCAGGTAAATGTGATTGAAAATCTAGGAGACATGTATGCTGGAATATCATCATCCCCATCAAAAAAATACTTTCTAGTTGTAGGAATTTCAATAGTAGGATTAATTTTCATATTTGGTTTATATTGTGGTCGTATGACAAAAAGGGCTATGTATATAAAAAAGAAATAGATTAACTTAAAAACTAAATAAATAGTTTTATTAGGAAAAATTATTCTTTCCACTCTGTGACCTCATCAAAATCCATATCTTCAAACTTATCAGTCGACTCTTTCTTGATATTATTAGGTTTTTCTTCTTTTTTCACTTCTACTTTAATATCGCCTTTGAGAATTTTCTGACTCTCTTCGAAAAACTGATTTGGATGATTAATGCCTAAACCGAGATCTGTTTGATGGACTGCATCAAAGTATTTACTGCATGCAATTTGGTAGTGACCCTTCTTAGCCATGTCAACTATGTCATTGACTGCTGTAAAATAAATAAAGCATTTAGATGTCTGGAAAGTAAATAAATACAATAAAAATAAAAGTGTTTCATTACCCTGAGATTCTAATCCATATCCTTTTAATTTATTCTTCAAGATATTTGAATCAGAATGACGATAAGGACAGCCGTGGCAATCACCTGGACCTACATTTGTATTTATAATTTTCAAGCAAGTAAATGGTGTGAAATTTTTCTTACTACCCTCTTTTCCATAATTGTATCTTATGTTATATGCATATTGTTTCTCAAACTTGTCTAATTCCATAATTTTTGTAAACTCCTCTCTCCAAAATCTCAGTGAATCTTCTAGTGTAACACCTATTCCTTTTAAATAAAGGCCATATTGCAATCTCCCGCCGTGTTTAAGATGATGGGCTGAACGTAACTGTTCATGCAGTTGCTTCATACATAGAGGAAATGATTTAACAGATAGGGAATCAATACTTTCAATAGGGATTGTCACCTTTGTGTCAATAAAATCATTTCCTGAGTATGATTGATGTAAACCTTTCAGTAGGGAAACCAGCCTCTCATCCTGTTCAATTTCACCTAAATGGTGACACGCAATTGCCAAAGTTTGACGCAGATGCATCCTAAACTGTGCAGAAAGAACTGATATGAAATCTTTATGAGGAATGTAAGCATATCCACCACGAAGGAATACTTTTCTTGCTTTGACTAAGTCTAGAACTTCATAGAACTTCACTTTGTAAAATTTAAAGTTTTCTATATTTTGAGTGCTCTGATAAAATGTTGATTCCCTTAAATATTTCATAAGCTCACTCTTTTCACTATCAGAAATGTTGGTGTAACATAAATTGTTTATTTTAAAAAAAGCATCAATTGCATCTGTCTTCATAGTCATAAACCTCATTTTGAACAACTCAAGCTCTCTGGATATAAACCAACGACGTAATTCCTCAGTTCTACAATAAGCTAACCTCAATATGAAATGAGCTATATGATCTTTCCGTCTAGCTTCTAGATCTGCTTGCAGAGTTCCACAGCTAGATTTTTCACAAAGTTTTGCATAGTACTTTAATCCCTGATTCTTTAAATCGTTTATAACAAAGTCTGTCCATTCTTCAGAAAACATTCTTAATCCTTTTAATGTGGTTGCAGTTGCTAAACATCTTAACAATGACAGTCTTTCTAAAGCTAAAGTTTCAAATTCTTGTAATGATATGTCATCTACAGGTGGAACTTTATACATTTGTAAATCATGAGGATAATTATCTACCAAACTACCGGTAGTAACTGTTTTTAAAGATTTTCTTTTTATTTTAAATTCCATTTCAAAGAGAAAGTTGTCACTTCACTATTAAAACACTATTATAATAATAAATTTGATAAACATTAAAAATAGAATACAACGAAATAACTGATCCTCTTTTTCTAATTTCCAATACCTATAAAAAACCAAAACTTGGCGCGAATTTTGACGTTGACATTCCTAAATTATTATCGTTCAGAATTTTTCATAAATAAAAAAAGAATATAATTTCCAAAGTGAAAGTGCAAAATATTAAAAAAATTAAGGAGTTATATTAAATTAGCTTCATAATATGTAAACTATACAAAAGAATTTACCTTTTTTCTAATTTGTATGCTATTCTCTTCCTTAGCTGATCTGCTCTACTCGTTGTCAAATTACCTGGTTGCCAATTGGTTGCCAATGCCAAAGTCAAAGTAAAGTAAGTCAAGTGACACTGTGACATGGATATTCGTGTCATGTTGGATATTGAGCATTTGAATTTAATTTAGTCAAATACTACTTGTAAATTTATATTTGGAATGAATAATATATTGATAGGATTAAATATGTTTTGTTATCATTTGAGTTTATAAGTATATTAATTTATTTGTAATATCTAACCTTATTAAATAAAGTTTAATAATATGGTTCCAAACAAGATGCATTCGTCATTAGATGACTTAGTTCAATACACACAATTATTTAAACCCGTGGCTACAATTTTGCAAGGAACAGTGCTACCTTTTTTGATCATTTACCCACTCATTTTCTATTGCTGGTTCTTCGTATACGGTATTGAAGAAAACTTTGAAGCAGGGTTTGTGACTGTTTCGGTTGTCGCTGTTATACACATTTTTATTTGCCTCTGTTGCTACTGGAGTGTTCACATTCAATGCTTCTTATCGTGTACACCGGTAAGTTAAAAAATCAACAGTTTATCATGCTTAGAATTATAGAAAATATTTATAATTTGGCATGTCATTTATAGGTTAAAAATCCTTTACAAGCGGAAATCGTTAAAGTAGTTCCAACTTCTAACAATGGCTTCTCTGAAATTGTTAAGCTTCATCACACACAGGTAAGGTATTTATAGTTTTATTATTTAATAAAGTAATCGAATATATGTGATAAATTATTTTGGTTTAATTTATTTTTTAGGCCACTAAAAAGGATGGTGCAAACCCAGATGTTTGGTTCATCTTTCAAAAGAGCAAATATGTTTATGATTGGGATAAGAAAACATTTCATACAGTTGAATTTCCTGTTAATAAAACATATGAGGAATATATTGAGTCTAAAGGATATGCAGATGAAGAATCCATTATTTTAGCTGAGAAAGAGTTTGGGAAGAATGAAATGATTATGGTAAAAATATTGATTTTATTTTTCAAATAATATTTGTTTATTACACTTTAACTTAAACTATTTTAAGTATAACTGTTGCCTGAAAAAGAGATCCTGTGTGTCAATTCAACATACCTAATGACAATTACTTAAGAGGAAAGGATACTGAATAGACTTTTGAAAAATAGGTATTTGAATAAAATATTCCTGTTTCACTGACTATTGCTGTTAGCCGCTACCGCGCCTCCCGCAAGCCCCGCACTGCTTTGTCTATGTGTGAGTGGCTTGGTGTTAGTGTGCGTGTGCATTTCACCCGCGCTTCGCGTCATGCTATTTTTCTGTATTTTACTTGTTTCATTTGATTAGCCCGTTGGCGCAGTTTGTGGTGGCCCTGCTTTCTGTTCCGCGGGTTGCGGGTTCGTTTCCTGCCCGAGTCTGGGTGTAATATTTGTATTTATATACACATTTATGTGTATTATTTCTATGTATATTTATAAAAATATACATATATACATATAGTTATAACAGTCGGCTATTACCTGTAACACAAGCATTAAGTTGCTTACCATAGGAACAGACGACCGCATTTTTACATATTTATTTATTTTTATTTATTTAATTTTTTCTGCTTCGTTCTTCTGTTACTCGGCTTACTTTTATTGGATTTCGTAAACTACTTAGTACTTATTATTTTGAATTATTGTTTGTTAATTCATTGGATTGTTATCTACATAACTGTATTTTGGTAAGTAATTATTGAAATAATTAGGTATTTTATTTATGAATTAGGTATGTAATTACATGGTTGAGGTGTATGTAAGAATGGGTGTTGAGATACATACATATAGTGTACATGATAAATGTATTGTAGCCATACATACATAGTAATTAATATGTTTGTCTTAGTATAATAATAATAATATACTTTGTTGTACATTTAGATAAAGAACAAAATTTACATTACAAGCAATTATAGTCACAAATTGTACAACCAGCCGATCTTATTGCTAAAAAGCAATCTCTTCCAGACAACCTGATAATGAAATGGATATCGCTTTTCAGATGGGCAGGTGGTATATAAATATAAATACATAAGCAAAAAAAGAATACATAACAATCATACATAGGTACATACACACATACGTACGCAACAAAATAAGACGTATAATAATAATAATAGTATACATATATGTTGTAATGTCTCATGTTTGTCGCGGTTATACGTAACACATGCATTGGGACGATATAAAAATGTTTAAAAATAGTAATAAAAAAAACAAATGAGATGCTGGTGACATATACATACATATTATAAATTACTAGCTTCTGCGCACGACTTCGTCGGCGTGGACTCCGCTTCTATTGGTCTAAGCATGATGATACATAGCCTATAGCCTTCCTCGATAAATGGGCTATCTAACACTGAAAGAATTTTTCAAATCGGACCAGTAGATCCTGAGATTAGCGCGTTCAAACAAACAAACAAACAAACAAACAAACTCTTCCACTTTATTATATTAGTATAGATTATTTTATTGATGTCTTTTTAGTTAGGCAAATTACGTAATAATACCTAATAATAAGCGCTTTATTTGCGAAACACACTGAAATACAAATGATGAACATAAGATAAAAATTAGTATACTTATTACAAAAAAAAACATCAAACTAAATGTGGAAGAACAAACTATAAATAAAAAGAAATAATAATAATAATAAAAAAAAAATTGAAACAACTGAACTCAGAACTAACAATAAAGACATTAAAAATAATAGTCACTAATAAAGGTGGCAGTGTGTCTCACAAAAAGATAAGTCCTTGGCTTCAGTTAGGGATAAACCCTAACACAGATTTTCAGGACCACCTATTCATTTTTTATTTAATTATTTTGTGGTTGATAAAGAATTTTTAACCGATGAAGAAAAACAGAGGAGGTTCTAAAGTCGCCACGTATATTTTTTTATATGTTTGACCATGCATAACTCATTACAGAGTAGTCCGAATTTAATTTAAAAAAATATTGGAAAGGCTATAACGAAGTTACTGCTATTTTATTTTGTGGAGCCCTAAAGGAATCATTTACCAAAAAATTGGTAATTGTGTTTGCTCGCAAACGAAACAAAACCGACTTCAATTACATCGACAAGTAATAGAACGTAATAAGACGAAACAATAGTCAAGTAAATACGCGCTATTAAAGATTACTCAAAAAGTTGTAATCAGATCTCGATCTAATTTAAACAAGACTAAATGACAAGTATTAGCTTTCGATTAAAATAAGAATCATCAAAATCGGTACACCGAGTAAAAAGTTATGCGGTATAATACAACGTAGGTCGACGAAAAAGTAGTCAAGTAAATACGCATTATTAGATACTAGCTGCTGCTCGCGACGTCGTCTGCGTGCGTTCACTGCTCGTTCCCCGTAGGTGATAGCGTGATAATATGTAGCCTATGTTCTGACCCGACTTCTTAATAATATTCGTGCCAAATTTGAAGTAAATCCATGCAGTACTTTTTGAGTTTATCCCGGACATACATACAGACAAACAGACAAACAGACAAAAATTCTAAAAACTATATTTTTGGCTTCGGTATCGATTGTAGATCACACTCCAAGTATTCTTTTAAAAAAATATTCAATGTACAGTTTTGACTTTCCTACCATTTTATTATATGTATAGATAACTCTAAAAGTACTTGTGAGATCTCAATTAAATTAAAATGGGACCATATGACACGCAACACCTTTCAATTAAAACAAAATTGATTGAAATCGGTCCACCCAGTCAAAAGTTCTGAGAACATACATTAAAAAAAATACAGTCAAATTGACAACCTCCTCCTTTTTTAAAAGTCGGTTAAAATGAAAGATGCTTTCTGGAATTTAATAGAACCAATATTAGAAAAATTTTACTATGATTGCCTTAAGGGAAAGGAAAGGAAATAATTAAATAACTCTTTACCTACTTGAACTGAATAAAATAATGCTTCTTATTTTGAAATTTTGTAGCTTTATTTAGTTAACCTACTCTTCCTAGTGTCTGTCCGTCAGTCGTTCTACAGTATCCTTCCTTTGCCTCAGTAATAAGACTACCGTTAGCCAAAATTATAGTCAAAGCAAAAACATAAACAACATAATTATTTAAACTATTTACCATAATTATCATTTTTATTTGTTAGAGAAACCCTAGCCCTACCCTACCCCTACCCTTAGCCCAGGTTTGCACAATGTTACAATGAAAACCGCATCCAAATAAGGTTTTATTGTAGTTTATGAAAAGAGAGATTATTTAATTTTGTTAATACGAATTTTTGAAAATATCGACAAAATAATACATCACTAGTGTATCTATATAATTATCGACTATGAGGCATCACTTCGCTGGCGTGTATACGTACTGCTTTGACCCTTCCCTCCCCCAGACCTATCCCACAAACAGCAAGAAAGGGACAACTGCAGCTCAGACCGTTTTAGGTAGATAATTATTGACCAAAACATCATTTCGTAGTCGCCTGTTTTCTCCTCGAAACATGCCAACTTTTTTTTTATTTTTTTTTAGGTAAATAAACAAAGCCTTCAGCTATGCCGCTCCGTTTTCTTTTTTTTGTAAATATGAATTATTATTTTTTTATGAGTGTCTGAAAATGTACAAAAAATTAGGCAATATTTCTAGTTTTTGAAGACTCCTACTACCTAATATAATAAGAATATGAAAAAAAACAAAACGTAGGGGCATGGTCATGGCAGGTAAAAGTTTTATTTTACAAAAATATTTGATCTAGTGTCATTATCCAGGGAGAAAACAGCCGAATACGTTTGTATGGAGAAGGAGCTGGTATCCTTTCCTCTTAAACCTTAGTTAAAGTTAAGTTAGCTTACTATGATTTACATGTGTATAATTTTGTTTACAATGAAAATTTATTAATTTTTTATGTCTAATTGATTTCAGGTTGTACCTGAATTTATGGAACTTTTTAAAGAAAGGGCAACTGCTCCATTTTTTGTATTCCAAGTTTTTTGTGTTGCTTTATGGTGCCTTGACAAATACTGGTACTATTCCATTTTTACCCTCGTCATGTTGGTTATGTTTGAGTGTACCCTCGTACAGCAACAACTGAGAAATATGGCCGAAATAAGAAAAATGGGTAATAAACCATATCATATTAATGTTTATAGAAATAGAAGATGGCGTTCAATTGATAGTGATCAATTGGTACCAGGAGACATTGTTTCACTTATTCGTTCACAAAATGATAACATTGTGCCCTGTGATATTGTACTATTGAGAGGGTCATGTATAGTTGATGAGTCTATGTTAACTGGTGAAAGTGTTCCACAGATGAAAGAACCACTAGAGAATGAAAAAGATCTAAAACAAAACTTAGACATTGAAGGTGATGGTAAACTCCATATGTTGTTTGGTGGCACTAAAATAGTTCAACATTCATCACCTAGTAAAAATGTGTCAAGTGGTTTAAAAGCTCCAGATAATGGGTGCATTGGGTATGTTATTCGAAATGGCTTTAACACGTCACAGGGGAAGCTTTTGAGAACCATCCTGTTTGGTGTTAAAAGAGTTACTGCTAATAATCTTGAAACTTTTGGATTTATATTATTCCTATTAATATTCGCAATTGCTGCTGCAGCATATGTTTGGATAAAGGGTTGTGAAGATCCAGAAAGAAATAGATACAAACTTTTTTTGGAATGTACATTAATTTTAACATCAGTTGTACCTCCAGAGCTGCCAATCGAATTATCTTTAGCTGTTAACACATCTTTATTGTCCTTATCAAAGTTAGCTGTATTTTGTACTGAACCATTCAGAATACCTTTTGCAGGTAAAGTTGAAATCTGTTGTTTTGATAAAACTGGTACATTAACTAGTGACAACCTAGTAGTTGAGGGTGTGGCAGGAATAGGAAAAAATACAGATGCTACAGTTATACCACTATCTGAGGCTCCAATGGAAACTATTCAGGTTCTGGCAACTTGCCATTCATTAGTACAGTTAGATGAGGGAGTGGTCGGAGATCCATTAGAGAAAGCTACATTAAAAGCTGCTGAATGGAATCTGACCAAGGGTGATGCTGTTGTACCAAAGAAAGGTAAATCACCAGGCCTTAAAATTGTTCACCGAAATCACTTTGCAAGTGCTCTAAAGCGGATGTCTGTCGTCGCTGGTTATCAAATAAATGAGAGAGGATTTGTTGAGACTCACTATATTAGTAGTGTAAAAGGCGCTCCTGAAACTATTAAATCTATGCTAAAAGAAGTTCCTAGCCACTATGATCATGTTCATTTAACCCTATCAAGACGAGGGGCGCGAGTTTTAGCTTTAGGTTACAGAAATTTAGGCAAGTTAACATCGCAGGAAGTTAGAGACTTGTCAAGAGATGATATCGAGTCCGAACTGACATTTGTTGGTTTCGTAATCATATCATGCCCCTTAAAGAGTGATTCGAAAAAAGCGATTGCCGAGATTGTACACGCATCACATTCAGTTGTAATGATTACTGGCGATAATCCTTTGACGGCATGCCATGTAGCAAAGGAATTGAAATTTACTCAAAAGAGTGATGTACTCATATTAACTCAATCAAGCGATAATTGGTATTGGAAATCCATTGATGAGTCGGTAGAGCTTCCAGTACAACCATTTAAAACTGTAAAGGAACTTACAACCAAATATGATCTATGCATAACTGGGGAAGGTCTCGCTTATCTAAATGAATATGATAGACAATTTTTATTGGGAATCATAGCTCATATTAAAGTATTCGCTAGATTTGCACCAAAACAGAAGGAATTTGTTATTGTTACACTCAAGTCTCTCGGATACGTGACACTCATGTGCGGCGATGGTACAAATGATGTTGGTGCCTTGAAACATGCTGATGTTAGTATATATTTAATAGTATAGTTAAAATTGTATTTCAATAAGGGGTCGTCTCTAAAATAAGTTACACGGACTTTTATGTTTTAGACCCTCCTTTCCCCTTTTGTCATGTTAAGTATTTTGACCCTCCCCTAACAAATATTACGTCACAATAGCTAACCTCTTCCCTAAAATGATTTCAATTAAGCACAGCATAGGTAAAGATTAATAATTTATATTATTATTTTTTATTTCAAAGATATATGCTTATGGTACGTTAGAATAACTGTCTTAGAACTGTCAAATTATCGAACAAATTAAAAAAATCGGCCAAGTACGAGTCGGACTCGCGCACGAAGGGTTCCGTACCATTGGCTAGGCAAAAAAGTCATTTTCGTTGTTGTATGAGCCCCCCAATTTTTTTTAATTTCAATTTTATTATTTATTATTAAAGTAAATACACAATTAAGTATTTTGTGAATATTTCAAGTGCCTACCTCTTACCATTTATTGATATCGAGCAAAAATAGGCAATAAATCGAGTTTGTTGTATGGGAGCCCCCCTTAAATATTAATTTTATTTTGTTTTTAGTATTTGTTGTTATAGCGGCAACAGAAATACATAATTTGTGAAAATTTCAACTCTCTAGCTATCGCCGTTCTTGAGATACAGCCTGGTGACAGACGGACGGATGGACGGACGGACAGACAGCGAAGTCTTAGTAATAGGGTTCCGTTTTTACCCTTTGGGTACGGAACCCTAAAAAAGAAGTATTGAAGTGTGAATGACATATTTCCTCAGACCCATATTAGCAAACGTATTTTATGGAAGACCGCTATCGCTAATTTTCAAAATGAATATTGAACTGAATATTGAGTGACCTAGCAATTTCATGTTGTATTATTATGTTTTTTAGGTTGGTGTTGCAATTCTCGCTAACGCGCCAGAACGTATACGAGAGAAGCGCGAGGAGCGCCCCATAGAACCCGAGGTTCCCCGGAGACCGATGGCGATGCGCGACCCACGTTCAGAGGCCCGAGCCGAAGCCGCTGCGAGACTGAGACGAGCCATGAAGAAGCTGGAGGAAGAAGATCAACCTCAACTCGTTAGGTTGGGTGATGCTAGCGTCGCTGCTCCCTTCACAAGTCGGCTGTCTAGTATACTTTGTAGTACGTAAATTATATTTTTAATTTTTTCAATTTTTATTTGATAATTAGCTGTGCCCAACGGTTTTACCCGCGTTAATTTGAAAAAAAAAAAAAACCGTACTGTAACATTAAATAACCTATAGCCTTTCTGGGTAAATGTACTATCAAAAAAAAATAAAAAAATAAAACCAATTTGAACCAGTAACTACTGGCTGAGATTAACACGTTTTCAGCTTTCTAATATTAGTAAGTACAGATGATATTATAAGATTTGTAATTTTTTCTTCATACACGAACTTCGAGTTACACTGCAATGTTCAAGAAACAAATTAGATGATTTAAACATGTATTGATCGTTTTTTACAGTTTGCCACATAATAAAGCAAGGTCGGTGTACCCTTGTAACGACTCTTCAGATGTTTAAGATCTTGGCGCTCAATGCACTGATATTGGCATACAGTCAGTCGGTGCTTTATCTTGATGGTATCAAATTCAGTGATGTTCAAGCAACACTACAGAGTTTGTTATTAGCATCTTGTTTTCTGTTTATTTCGCGATCTAAGGTAAGGCTTTTAAATTAAGGAAAAAAAACCACGCTTTTTAATTGATTTTAACTGGAGTGGAGTGGTTTTTCTCTATAAACACTGTCAGTAACTCAGTAGTGATAGGGGAAAATCACAAATACGATTTTCATCACCACAAATCACAAAATCACAGAAATAATGTTTCATAAATGCCAATGTAAGCTTCAAGCAGTAATCGAAGTTGTCACTACTGTTAATAGACCAGTCTCTACTATACTAGAATTTGTCATTAAAACTGAAAGCCTAATAATTTTTTCGTTACATATTTCTATTAACTATATACTATGATAACCTAATTTACTCAACTACTGATTATTTAAATAATAATTAATTATTACTTTTTACTTCTATAAAGAATATATTTTTACATTAATTTTCAGCCTCTGAAGCAATTATCTAAACAGCGTCCTCTGCCGAACATCTTCAACCTGTACACAATAATGACTGTTCTCACACAATTCGCAGTTCACTTCTTATGTCTAGTGTATTTAGTACGTGAAGCAACTCTACGTTCACCTGACAGGTAAAAATAATTAAAATGTTTGGTGGCTATAATGTTAGTCTTTAAATTTCGTACGGCCGATGGGAAAGCAACAATGCATAATAATAATCGCTGGACTACTAATTTAAGTAATTAGACTATTAGAGAATAATTAGCTGAACCATAATAGCCATATAGTCTTATGTATGTAAACAAGCTGTAGTACTGGCTAATGAGTGGTAAAACGGTAGCTATACCCCGTCCGGCGACTAAATAGCTTTTTGACAGCTCACGCCTATAAATTACAGTTTTATTTTTCCGGAATAACGTACTAAAAATTTTACAGTAATGTCATACTTTATTGACGATTTGATTGATTGAATGAAGTACCCTGTGCATAACAAACAACCACAGACTATGAAACAGTTCTTGAAATAATAAATCGATAATACATCGATCATATGATAAAAATAATTTTACGTCATGTGATTATTTTTTCTATAAATTTAATACAAAAAAGGAAATAAAAATAGTATCTATGACCCCAAGATTGATTACTTGCAAGGAATTAAGTCGAAATCTTGAAATTTAATTGCAGACCAAGAATAAAGAGCAATAACTCTGTTAATTCATTTATTTATTATTTATATATTTCATTTATAATTAAAAAAACTAATAAACGCATAAATAAATAATATTTTTAAACTTAATGTATTTAATTAAATCGATTGAAAGTTCTTCTTAAATAAAATCGATTATTATTTCGAATCGAATAAATAACGTGTGAGGCAGTCACTAATGTCAAAATTTCTTGAAGTGTCAAAAAGATCATTAGTCGCCGGACGGGGTATAATAAGGTTATCTATATAATTTTTTAAATACGATTTGAATTGACGACCTCTTATGATGATTTAAGTAATATTTAATTTAGACAGTTAAATAATAAAAACTATACAACCTCATTGTTCTGTATGAAATTATTAGAAAGAGAGAAATTATTTTTAAGCGGATGTAAATTTTGTTATTATTTTGCAATATACGAGTATAATGCTTATCAATTTTTCTATTATTTTCAGAGATACAACACCAAAACTAGATATGGATTTAGCGGAGGATGAAGAACGCGTGTTCACACCAGATCTTGTCAATAGTACCGTCTATATTATCTCTATGGCGCTTCAAATATCTACATTTGCTATAAATTATAGGGTAGGTGTAAATTATAAATATTTTTGACCGAGATTCTTCATTGTATATGAATAATTTTGATGCGCATAATTTTTAATCTATTAAACATTTTTTTTTTGTAACAACAGAAATTATACTTTTGTTTGTAATTATTTTTGCTTTTATAACAACAATCCAAAACAATTTGTGTGGTCAATAAAACTAAAACATATTCAAGATACTTTTTTTAGAGAAATATTAAAAACATGGAGTAATGATTTGCATTTCCCCTTTTTTTATATGCGTCATATATTTTCAGGGTGAACCATTCATGGAAGGGCTTCGAGACAATAAACCTCTACTCTACAGTGTTTTAATATCGGGTGGCGTAGTGTTCGCGTTGGCTACTGGATTCATTCCCGACCTCTCCAATTTGTTCGAAATTGTGTATTTCCCCCCAGATGTGAGTGCAGTATGATGACCTTTTTATATTAACCACTGATGACTTGATTGATGTTTAAGTATATTTGTGATTGTTAATTATAATTGTATTTGCTCGTAAATAAAAAAACCCACTTCAATTACATCGACAAGTAACTACAACGTAAGTAGACAACAAAATAGTCGAATAAATACGCGTTGTCAAAGATTACACAAAAAGTAGTGATCAGATCTGGGTCTTTAAATGGGACTGCAAGATAAGTATCACCTTTTGAATAAACCAAAAATCATGAAAATCGGTATACCCAGTGAAAAGTTATGCGATTATAATATAATAATTATAAAGTTATTATAATATAATACAACGTAGGTTGACGAAAAAATAGTCAAGTGAACGTAGTTACGCATTATTAGATATAACTCGAAAAGTAATTGTTAAATCTCAAATAAATTTAAAGGAGACCACATGAGATGCACCACCTATCGATTAAAAGGAAAATTATCAAAATCAGTCCATCCATGAAATGTTATGAATCAAAAATGTTATAATTTATCCATGTTATTGAAAAAAAAAGAATCTGAATACCAATGTGCCGTACGTAATATATTGCTGTGTGCTTACGGCATTAAAGAATATAGTTACCCCATCTCTTCCCGTGGGTGTTGTAAGAGGCGACTAAGGGATAACACAGTTCCACTACCACCTTGGAACTTAAAAAGCCGACCGATGGCGGGATAAACATCCAACTGTTGGCTTTCAAATACACAGGCCGAAGACGGGCAGCAACGTCTTCGGTGCGACGGCGCCAGCCCTGCGGTCACCAACCCGCCTGCCCAGCGTGGTGACTATGGACAAAACACATGAGTTCACGCCGTTTTTGGCGTGAACTTGGTGAGGCATATGTCCAGCAGTGGACTGCGATAGGCTGAAGTGATGATGAGTGATGATTTAATACATTTCATATAATAATAATATATGTCATATTTGTTTCAGTATCGAGTGATTTTAGTTCAAGTATTAATAGCGGATATGGTATTCTCATATTTGGTGGATCGAATTTGTTTGTGGCTGTTCGGAGACGCTCGCGTCAGCAACGTGACGTAGTACACACGAACGCACTCACGCACACACTGATCCGGCCAATCGTGAAGCGGTGTTCCTTTCCTACGTGTGAATAAGTGTTCGGTGTTCGTTCTGTGTGTGTGTTGATTGTGTATGGATTTGTAACAGCTCAAAATATATGCATTTAAAGTTATGTAAATGTGTCAGTGGTATTTATTTATGAGAAATAAATGTGTAGTTCATTTTTGCCTTGTTTTATTTAAACGTAACGGTCAAGTACACTTATAGTTCATTATTTGTCACATACCAGTAGCAAAAACAGTTATTTATTTTACTTTAGAATATGTAACATATCACAAAATTGCATAGATTTTATCCACCCAATAGGCATGACGAAAGATTTTGAAAACCTCTTCCTTAATGTGGGTACACATTTACTATTTACGAAAAACTTTATTTCGGTAACAAAACTAATTTTAAGGAAGTTTAAAAGTATTTCTCTAATATTTTTTCAAATAGTGCACCAAAACGGCAGCAGGTGCAATGGCGTCGTTCTGACGTTACGCTTAGGTGATTATGTCAGAACAAAACACAGTGAATGAGAGTGTTGACAGCATTGTTTACCTAAGCTTGACGTCATGCGCTGTGATCGGTGTTTCAATCCAAATGGCCGATTGAAGTACATATTTTAATGTTTCATTTTATTGAAAATCATAACATAATAATCTGATTATTCTGAATAAAACTAAATCAGTATTATTATTTTTTTAAATATGAGTGTTTCCCTAAAATTATTAAATTGACGATTTTTTGATACTGTCGTCATGCCAATTGGGTTCTTAAATACCGGATATCATCGCAATTAATTCAATATTTATTGCTTGTAGGAGTAAATAAATATATTTATTCATCCTTAGAATCTCACATTCATAACAAGGTTAGAAAGTAGGATGTTATAGGGTTTTTTAATTTTATTATTTTGCTACTTAACCGATTCAGTGCGGCAGAAGCCGCAGGGGATTCATGGGAATCTTTTGTGTATGGCGTGTGAAGCCCGAGAGGATCCTAAATGTTTTCGTGAAAAACTCTGATAAAACATCATTTTTCAGTGGTCATCCGTAAACGAAAGTGTCTTTATTTGTCACGCAGATTACGAATACACTGTTAGCATTGGGATGTTCCATGAAAAAATATACATCAGAAGTTGTAAACCTTTTCAAAAGAAAAATTATGTAAAAAAAAAAAAACTTTATTCCAGTGCGGCAGAAGCCGCAGGGGATTCATGGGAATCTTTTGTGTATGGCGTGTGAAGCCCGAGAGGATCCTAAATGTTTTCGTGAAAAACTCTGATAAAACATCATTTTTCAGTGGTCATCCGTAAACAAAAGTGTCTTTATCTGTCACGCAGATTACGAATACACTGCTAGCATCGGGATATTGCATGAAAACGCATACATCAAAAGTTGTAAACCTTTACAAAAAAAAAGATGTAAATTTTTTTTACAGCTATGAAATGTTTCTGTAACTGCCAGTCGCTTTTAAAAAAATGAAATGAGGATAGTGACTGATGAATTTGATTCAGATTACGAGTGAAACTACATTGGAAATTTTTATTTATTCCATTATGAAATATTATTTTACTAAGAATTTAATGTACAAGTAAGTGTAGTGAATGTATGAAATATTCTTTTATTGGAGTTTACTCCTTAAGAATCGCTTTTCATATAAGGCCCCCGGTATGAAAAAAATATGAGGTGTAAAATGTATTGAACGAAGGACCATCGTTACGTTTTTGTGCACAACCTATTCTGCGCACCTTTCTATTTTCGGTGCGTACGCGTCGTTGTCGTAACGCCATAGATGACGTTATATATCTGTACTAATATATAAAGCTGAAGAGTTGGTTTGTTTGGTTGTTTGTTTGAACGCGGTAATCTCTGGAACTACTGGGCCGATTTGAAAAATTCTTCCAATGTTAGATAGCCCATTTATCGAGGAAGGCTATAGGCTATGTATCATCACGCTAAGACCAATAGGAGCGGAGTCCACGCCGACGAAGTCGCGCGCAGAAGCTAGAGCTGAAGAGTTTGTTTGTTTGTTTGTTTGTTTGAACGCGGTAATCTCTTGAACTACTGGGCCGATTTGAAAAATTCTTCCAGTGTTAGATAGCCCATTTATCGAGGAAGGCTATATGCTATGTATCATCACGCTAAGACCAATAGGAGCGGAGTCCACGCCGACGAAGTCGCGCGCAGAAGCTAGTATATAATAAAAATGAATGTTGCTAAGAGCATAACTGGAGAATGGCTCGACCAATTCGGCTAATTTTTTTTTGTTTTTATACAAAAAAAAACTCATAACAGACAGAACGAAGTCTGTCCGGGCAACTAGTTCATAATAAATGTAAATAGAACAAATAGACCAAGTGAATGTTTTTATCCAAATAAATAAATTCGTATTTAATTATATACCTGTAGTTTTCTTTTCGATTGAATTGATTTGTTAGAAATAGATTTTCTATTCAAAAGCTATAATACAATTTTTTTTTTATGAAATACTACTACAAAATAGGTGTATGAGCATTTTAGGACCTACAAACGGTAATATCCCATTCTTCAATAAAATAACATTAATTGATCAGTCAATCGAGCCAAACATGTAACAAAAGGTTTACGACACCTGATAAAATAAGTCTCTTACTTTCTATCTCGGTTTATACAAGTATATAGTCACTTTTAAACACTTGAAACGAACTATTAAACCTCTCCCGTTCGGTGTTGGGTTGCGACTATGGGAAAAACAAGGGGAAACCGATGAAAAAGCGTAAAGTTACACTTCATGGCGGATGACGCCCGAGAGGATTCATCAAAGTCCCTGGCGCTAGAAGCCTCAGAGGCGACACGAAAAATTTGATCGCCGCCAGGCACTAAAGTTTGATAAATCTACCATCGCACTGAATCGGTTAATATTAGTTTTGTAAAAAAAAAATTTAATATTATACTCTTTATTCGAGTTCTTATCTTACTAAGGTTGTACACGATTTTATGTTTTTCAAATTTATTTCCTCAGTTTAAGACAAAACTCAAAATCATTAATTCATGAAAAAAATTCAGACACTGAAACATCATAGGTTATCTTGATAACAATAGATCGGAGTTAGTATTTCAACCCTCCATATCCAAGGCCGCCGTGGTCCCAAGAATTAAGTCCCCAGCTGTTTTGAAGTCCCCAACTGTTTTGAAGTCCCCAATCACCACCCAAACTTCCAAGACCTAGAAGGTTCGATGAGTAAGAGTAGGCGTTGCTATGGATGGGTGCGATGGGAGCGATTGCCTCATATGAAATTGGTTGGATGATCTGCTTGGTGACAATTGGCGCCTGGATGGTTTGTGGATGGGCAGCGTTGCCGATGCGTTTGACGACTGCGTTGAAACCTCTGACGTCATCAGCGGTGTAGTCGACTACTCTCACTGTACCGTCGGGCTCTGATAGAGAGTAGGAACCTTTGACTACACTGCCATCGCGTACCTCCGACTGGGCTTTATTATCTCCAGTGTGTGGATCATTGACAGCGTAGTTGAATTCATAGCGGGGAATGGACTGGAAACAAATTTACATCACAGTTTAGTATTAATCTGTATATCTATACCTACTCTATACATCTATATCTATACATACAAATAAATAAAATTGGAGTGTCTGTTTGTAATATTAAAATAACCGCTATTAACTAAATTCATATGTATGTACCTACTATGTATACACGGTACATACCTGTACCAAAATAACATTTTTTATAATTTTTGTCTGTCTGTCTGTTTGTTTCGGCTAATCTCTGAAACGGTGGGACCGATTTTCACGGGACTTTCACTGGCAGATAGCTGATGTAATAAGGAGTAACTTAGGCTACTTTCGCATTTTTTATAATTATTTTATAACTGCGAACTGAACAATAATTATTTTGTTAATATCCACGTGGACGAAGTCGCGGGCACAGCTAGTATTATTATCATTACATAGTATAAAATAAAGTCGCTTCCGGTGTCTGTATGCTTAGATCTTTAAAACTAAGTAGGTAAGCAACGGATTTTGATCCAGTTTACGTTAGTAATTAGAGTGAGTCTAGAACTAGAGGAATGTTTATATTATGTACCTATAATAGGTACATTCATAATATAGTAGAGCAGGGTTGTCCAAACTTCATACCTTCGCGGGCTAATTAAATTTACTACAAAAGCTGGAGGGCCGCAGATTTTTTTTTCAGTTTTGTAGTAAAAAAATACAGGGTAATAATTGCTTTATAAACGTATAAAGTAACGTATAAAGGACCAATAAACGTATTGGTCCTTCGTTAATTCGATCGAAAAAAAATATTCAATACCTTAAATAAATTAATCAATGTGTCGTACTTTCTTTTGATGCCGCGCGCGCAACATAAAAACGTCACGTGGAGACCCATTTTCAGCATTAAATAAAAATTATAAATAATGGAGATAGAGTTCCAGGAGCTGAAAGTTTTTTATTGGAAATTTCCTCCTTTTTCAGAATCTTTTTACATTTCTTAAACATTAATAGTTTATGAAATATTTGCAAAAAACGAATGGCCATTTAATTCCTTTTTTTAATTGTTTATATATTATACTTTTGCAATTTTTTATGTGCCACGCTTTTAGAAAATTTTTCTCGACATTATTCCGGATCCAATGAGCTATCAGACATAATTTTAAGAGCAGTTTCTCTATTTTCGACCATTTTCAACTTGTCGACTAGACCAGTGTTCCGCAAAGGGTGTACCGCGGCACACTGGTGTGCCGTGGTCGTTTATTGGTGTGCCTCGGAAAAATAAAGTTTACGTTTATTGATTAATAATAAATATTGTTTCGGTGATTAATAAATAAACGTTGGTTAATGTTACTTAAAAAATGATTTTTTATTTGTGGTGTACCTCCAAAATATTTTCGTATTCCTAGGTGTACCTTGAACACAAAAAGTTTGCGGAGCACTGGACTAGACTATACTAAGTTTAACTGAAATCTCTGCGTTTGAAGTGGGTCAAAATGAAGTCCAAAGAAGTCGATTACAAACAAACAAACATACAGGTGAAGCTAATAAAAAGCATGTAATAAAGATAAATAAATTATACCAAATATAATTATATGTTTTGACAAAGAATTATATTATCCAAACTATTTATGTCCAACACTATTTTCTGATTAATTTACACTTTAAAAAGTGCGTCGCGGGCCGCATGGACACAAGCCGCGGGCCGCATGCGGCCCACGGGCCGCTGCTGTTTGGATAGTCCTGTAGTAGAGGAACACTGATAGTTTTAGAGGTTTTTAATGTGATGTTGTAAGTAAACACATTTTTTGCGCTTACATTGCAAATATTTATTTTATATTTAGTATCAGCATGGTACCCGTGCGAAGCCGGGGTGGGTCGCTAGTAATAAATATATATTATTAAAATAGTACGCGAAGAACAAAACAGAAACGAGTAGCTAGCTGATTTGTCTTCGCGTATGACGCGAAAAGTCATTTTGTAGATTCACATAGGTATCTACTTAATTATATGCATATATACGCATTGACAAACTACGTATTAATACTAAACGATCATGCAACGAATGTGCTAATAATTTTATTCAAAGAAATTCTCCGTTAAAATTATTATTGTAGGTAGGTATCTAGGTATGTGATAGTCAAATAGCAGGCCGGTAGGAACGTACGAGATTGCAATAGGCTGAAGTGATGTGTGATGACTGATGATCAATGCCTTGCATATCTGTGTACATATTTGTCTGTACTAAGTACTAACTGCAATAAGTACGTAGAATAAATTTTAGTGTAAACTTACATAGCTGTCGATAGCCGCTACTTCATATCCACCAGATGGAGCGGCGACGGCTGCACCGAATAAGGAGACAATCTGGGACAAAACAGAAACATTTTAATAACAATTTCAATAATTATAGTATAGTACAAACATTATATTTTAATTTTTCATTATAATATAATTTTATTTTATAAAAAAGAAAAGAAAAAACAAGCTATTTACCTATATTTCAAACTTACCGTGATAAAAATATGCATTTTCACTTATTGTAGGTATCCTTCAGCGCCTGGACAGGTAATGTAAGTTACTTTGTGTGACTGATAGAGAAAAACAGCGAAAGTTGATTATATACCGACCCAAGTGAGGTTGGTTAACTCCTGACTATCCTTCAGTTTTTCACGCTCATTGACTAATCGAATATCGCGATTCGTGCTATTTTCGTAACATCACAAAATTAGGACTAATTACGCTATAACTGTTATACATATGCTTTGAAGTTTCGACATTACAGTTTGAACATTTATATGTAATTAATTAGTCGATTAGGTATAGATATCAGTTATATTGTGTAAAGTTAAGCAAAATGATTATTATGCTTTTTTTATACAGTTGCATATTACTTTAAACTTAGTACTTATATGCTATCATACAAGCCAGTCACGTCGTATTCATACAGATACTAGTATTAATCTATACTTCTATACTAATATTATAAAGAGGAAAAGTTTATAACTTTGTTTGTATATCAGGGGTAATCTTCGCAAATACTGATCCGATCATGAAAATTCTTTCACTAACAAAAAGCTACACTATTCAGGAGTGACATAGGCTATATTTAATTGTAATTGTACAAAAAAATTCAGTAAAAAAGAAAAATATTAAAATATATTATCAAAATGACAAAGAAACGATCGCCATCTATCGCTATTTATTAAGTCTACTTATTTTTTTTACTCTTATTTCACTCAATCGACGACGAAGTTCTTTCGCTTTTTGATAGATGGCGTTGGAGCAACATTTTATTTATAAAGTATGTTATTTGGTTCTGTAATTTAAAATAATAAATACACGATATTATTACGATTTTATACGTCAAATTCTAAACAATGAACCTAATAAAACAGTACTAAGAGCTACACAACATAATTGCATCACAAAGATAATTAACGCCCAACGAAGTGGGCGCGGGTCGGCTAGTCTTCTTATAAAATAAATTAAGATTTTAAAATGAGTTTGTATAAATTATAGGGTATTAGGAGTTAAGCAGAAGTCGGTAACTGGCAACCAGCAACAAACTGGACACGACGTTTTTCATGCAAAAACTTAGCGTCCACAAACTAGGCAACTTTCGTTTACAAAATTTGAAAATAAGTTGATAGTTTTAACAATGGTTACTACGTGTTCAAACTGCACATTTAAATGGGCTTGAAAGACAATACTTTTTTTGGACCGGGTAATCTATAATAAAGAACAATTAACATTGCACTAATCATGAATATGTAGAGAACTAACCACCTTCACGCTACCTCACATCGAAACTGCAATGATACCAGAAAGTTATTCATATATTCAATACATATTCACATTGCAAAAAACATGCGAAAGTAAAAAATGTAAGCCTTGATTGCATTTTTGCAAGAATTTAATTAATAAATACCTAATTTGTTAAACTATGCTGTAAGAGCCTATATTTTACAATTTACATAAAATTGGCATAGGACTTAGGTGTCTAATGAATCAGAAATCGACGAATCACCTCGTAGTTGAAATGTTGCCTATTCATGATTCATCTGATACTTTCTCGACGTGTGAACACCTGCACCTTTCTGGATTTAACTATGTGCCTCATTGACATTACAGTTTATTGAGATAAGATAATGGGTTACTAAAAAGAACAGCGATTTTTTAATACGATTATTCAACTATTTTAAATAATACTAATATCTTATATAACATAGTAGATACATTCATATATTATTATTGTATTTATAACATATACTTATTATACGACGTACATGACTAAAAATATTAAACACAACATTTCACTCGCTACTAAAAAACTGAAGCAAAAATTTTACGTTTGTTGTGAGTGAGGATTACACAACACTTTTCTTAATTTACATCTAGGATTATAGAATTGACTTAGTCTTATACGCTTCAGCCTGTAATATCCCACAGCTGGGCATAGGCCTCTTTCCCCATGTAGGAGAAGGATCAGAGCTTAATCCACCACGCTGCTCCAATACGGGTTGGCGGATATATTCTCTACTATGAGTAGGTAACGATCGCTATCAGTTGTACATGATAACAACTGGGACGGCTTAATGTGCTCTCCGAGGCACGGTAGGGAGACCCACAAGTACTGCACAAACACCCAGACCACGGCAAACATCTGTATGGCCAATACAAATGTTGTCGTGTGCGGGGATCGAACCCGCAACCGCCCTCGCAACAGCCACAAACCCAGTGCTGTGACCGCTGCGCCAACGCGGCGTCGTTATCTATACATATAATAAAATGGTAGAAAAGTCAAAACTGTACATTGAATATTTTTTTAAAAGAATACTTGGGGTGTGATCTACAATCGATACCGAAGCCAAAAATATAGTTTTTAGAATTTTTGTCTGTTTGTCTGTTTGTCTGTTTGTCTGTTTGTCTGTATGTATGTCCGGGATAAACTCAAAAAGTACTGCATGGATTTACTTCAAATTTGGCACGAATATTGTTAAGAAGTCGGGTCAGAACATAGGCTATATATTATCACGCTATCACCTACGGGGAAAGAGCAGTGAATCTTTATTTCTTCAAATGTATGTCCGGGATAAACTCAAAAAGTACTGCATGGATTTACTTCAAATTTAGCACGAATATTATTAAGAAGTCGGGTCAGAACATAGGCTATATATTATCACGCTATCACCTACGGGGAACGACCAGTGAACGCACGCAGACGACGTCGCGGGCAGCAGCTAGTAGTCTTATAATATAGCTAAATCAGTGATAGGAACCTCAAAAAAAAAAAAAATGGCGATGAAACATACATTTCTCTTACCTACCTGTTTGTATTCGCAATGTTTTGAACATTGTGATGATTACAATTTACAACTTTAATGTGACGGTCTGTAGCCCTACTGTTGAAGAAAGGCGTTTTCTTCTACTAACGTAGAGTTAAAAATTAACCTGCCTCCATACTTTAATTGCGGGTTCGAAAATAAGTCCAAATGTTAAAAAATTTCTTTCAAAATATGTTGTTTCCTTTACTACATATATTTTCCTTCGCAGTCGAGGTCCAACTTAAGGGCACTGGTACAAGTTTAAAACCGTGACTTTACGTACCACTAAGTTATTTCGGCTCTATCTCTGTTATTACTGAAACGAATAAAAAAAATTTACCTAATTAAAAAATCAATTTTATGGTGATCTTAATATTACTTCCAATTTTTTATACATATGGTACGAGTATATTTGCTTTGCGATTTGTAATTTATACAGTGCATTTGCAACTAATTCGGCTCTTCGACCGCCTCATTACCCCTTTTCAACGGGAACACTCTTTCCAGACTTACACAAATTCACATTTGCAATCAGAACCCGGAGAAAAGTTCCGAGCCACCCGGCCCGCGCCCTCCCCACGCTGCCTTTAATTAACAGAAAGTGGTTCATTAGAGCTTATTCATTAAAGCAAGGAGTAATTAGCGAACTCTAATGAATGCTGTAATAATGTAAGAGCGGCCGCTGCGGACTGCGGCCCGACTTCTAGATTAATCTAGAAGCTTGTATAATTTAGTAATGGCGTTAATTTATTACCGACTTGATTGCGGGATAAACGATCTATTAAAACTTCGCCTATACAGAGAATTTATTAACTGTTTTTGTTGGATTAAAATCAAGTTATACGAACCTCACTTTTCAAATTATATTTAATGTAATCTGATCATACCAAAGCTTTAGCTCATTGTATAGGTAAATATTTCTCTATTTTTCCATATTTTTGAAGTGAAACTTCTTTAGGCGCTTGAGGGGTAAAATTTGAGCGACCGGTCCGGACCGGACGCGGCAGCATCAGGGACGGTCAGTACTTGGATGGGTGACCGCGCCTGGGAACACCGCGTGACGTTGGCTTTTTTGTTTTTTCAATTAGTTTTTTTTTGTATTTATAATTAGTTTTTTTTTTTAAAGAATGAATGAAGAATTTTTTTCCAAAGATGTTTCACTTTTGACATGCGTACTTTGAACGCACGCAATTTTTTGTTTGTTTGAATATAACATTTCCTCCTCATTGTTAATAAGTAAAATAATATAGGTAACATTTTGTCATCACATTGAATGTTATGTAACTACTAGCTTCTGCGCGCGACTTCGTCGGCGTGGACACCGCTCCTATTGGTCTTAGCGTGATGTTATATAGCCTAAAGCCTTCCTCGATAAATGGGCTATCTAACACTGAAAGAATTTTTCAAATCGGCCCAGTAGATCCTGAGATTAGCGCGTTCAAACAAACAAACAATCAAACAAACTCTTCAGCTTTATATATTAGTATAGATTATATACAAATTGTGGTGTAATCGTCATATATACATATATATTAATACGCTAAGGTTAAGATGTTTGCTTCCCTCACACTTACTGCACATAAATTATATATCATTTTATAGATAATTGCTTGCTCTACCGGCATCAAAAACTACAAAATTTATTATTGCTTTTGTAAATTAATTAATTTTTAAAATTATATACATAGATATTTATAGATATACATTAAGACACAATACAGCAATGGCCAATGCTGCCATCTGACGGCTTTAATTTTGAAACAACGTCAATATGATTGATGGTCGGTAATTTTTTTTTAAATTTCAAATCAACTCACGTATTTAAACAGTTTTTTGTAATTTTGTAGTGACAATTTTATTATACTTAATTAGTGCGAATTATTCGCACGGGTATAGCTAGAATGATAATTATTATAATATACTAGTCGTCACTACGATTTTCGAGGGTTCCCCTCGATTTCTCTGGGATTTCATCATCAGATCCTGGTTTCCTTATCATGGTTACCTTATCCACCATCTTTGGGATATCTTCTTTCCAACAAAAAAAGAATGATCAAAATCGGTTCATAAACGACGAAATTATCCCCGAACATACATAAAAAATATACCTATATATACTGTCGAATTGAGTAACCTCTTCCTTTTTTGAAGTCGGTTAAAAATGTTTAATTCATTTGAGAACCATTCGGCGTACGATAATTTTTGACTAAACATAAAAAGTCATCTTTCGTTATTTTACGACATAATTATAATGTCACAGATAAATATATCTACATACCTCTAGGCTCGAGAAACATAAAGGTAAATTTTAGACTTACAAATAAAATATATCAAAATAAACATTCGTCATTATTTATGTTATTATTTGAAAAATCTCTCGTTATAGTCCCAGCTGGCATGTTAGCATGGTTTGCCGGACATTGTACGCATAATGATGTATACTGACATCACTAAAGTTTATCGTAATAAGCAGACTGAAAGAACGGTGTACAGCGGTCAAAAGAGGTTTGTCACATAAACATTCAAAAACATTTTTATCTTATTTGTTTTTTTATTCAGATGTTTTGCGACCCAACTCTACGTCTCTTATTTATCATAATTACTATAATTGTGTTTGCTCGCAAACGAAAAAAACCGACTTCAATTACATCGACAAGTAATACAACGTGAGTAGACGAAATAACGTGCTGTGTGGCTACGGCACTAAAGAATGTAGCCACCCCCTCTCTTCTCGTGGGTGCATGCTGGCTTTGAAATACACAGGCCAAAGACGGGCAGCAGCGTCTTCGGTGCGATAAAGCCAGCCATGCGGTCACCAACCCGCCTGCCCAGCGTGGTGACTATGGGCAAAACACATGAGTTCGCGTCATAATGTCGGACGCTAACTTGTGGAGGCCTATGTCCAACAGTGGACTGTGATAGGCTGTAGTGGTAGACGAAATAAAAAAAGAATTATCAAAATCGGACTATTCTGTAAAAAGTTATGCGTGGTCATAAGACCTTACAATCAGTGAGTGAACAATTAATCATCCCCTGTTTTTCTACCATTAGGGTTGGATTTTTTTTTTCAGTTTATATGGGAATAATTTCAAGATATATTCTTTCCAATAAAAAAAAGAATCATCGAATCGAACTACTCTGTAAAAAGTTATGCGTAAACATAACTTACAATTAGTGACTGAATAATCAATCAATTCCTGTTTTTCTATCCTTAGGATTAGATTTTTATTTTCAAATTTACATATATGGGACCAATTTCGGAGTATACCTACTCTTTCCAATAAAAAAGAATTGTCAAAATCGGACTACTCTGTAAAAAGTTATGCGTAGTCATACATTAAAAAAT
Organism: Melitaea athalia; assembly: GCA_905220545.2. Taxonomy (NCBI): domain Eukaryota; kingdom Metazoa; phylum Arthropoda; class Insecta; order Lepidoptera; family Nymphalidae; genus Melitaea; species Melitaea athalia. Next base: position 6,984,902 of record HG992179.1, read on the forward strand.
ATACGCGTCGAATACATAACCTCCTCCGTTGTTTCGTCGGTTGAAAAATTAAAAAAATAGTTATGTATTTGAATATTAATACATTAATATCTATATAATATTTTGAATAATATGAGATAATACCTACTTATTTAAAAGACATTGGAAAAAGAAATAATAGACGAATTTGACTAAAATAAGCACTAATATAATATACGAACTACAGTAATTATAATAATAATAGGTAGGTACATTGGAGTCATTGGATATATTTTAGTTAAAAAAAGTTTTAATAGAAATTTATGGTATAATTATTCTTATAACCTATCTCTTAATTGTACATGCTTTAACTGTTATTAGGTATAGTAACGCAGTATTTTGCAGGTTTTTAAAGTTAGGTATCTGCGAATACGTTATAAACAGTTACAGATATCCGGCACATACCTAAACGATAAAAGTAAATGATATTTTTTTAAACACCGATGTAAGCCGAAAATTTAAATAACCTATTCAATATTAATTTAACATGAACAGCATCAAAATTTTGTTTATATAATGATGTTTTAAACAAACCCCAGAGTTTTCTGTATGATGTTTTAATATTTTTTTCTATCAAACCAAAATTACCCCAACCCCATAATTTAAATAAATTATTGTTTCAAGAGAATCACATTAATTAACATAGTACTTTATTTATTATAGGTATTCAACTAAAAAATTTTAGCAGTCACACTAACTTTCTGTTTTAATTAAATATAGTAGTACACTTTACGTAGTAGTTAAGGGTTAAGGAATTAATATTAAAACCATGTGATGATATATTGAATATTTAATGCTTAGCAAAACCTATTACTCGAGTTGTGGAGTGGCCACGGCGCGGCGGGTTCGAGTATTCTAACTACAGGTTATAATACAACGAAGGCTTCAGGCTACTTGCATAGGTCCTTAGTTGTCAAGTTATGTAATCATTAGTTAAATTAGTTAAATTGTTTTTTTTTTTCGGTTATATAATGTATTAAAATAGATGTGATACAAATAATAATTTATATTTTAAAATATAAATAATTTTCTTTTTAAATAACTTCTTTTTCAGAAGTTGGTGTTTATTTTTTGTTTTTGCGTTACTATATCGATAGATCGATCGATGTACCTACATGTATATTTTCTTCTTTTAAATAAATCTTTCAATTTATCTCAAGAAATGTGGTAAATGATATGAAGCAAATACGAGCTGGCTGTCGAGGGGAAGATGTGGGTGTTGTCACTCGATTTAGATACATTTTGCTATTAGGTAGGTATGTACGATTCGCATTCTCACCTATTAAAAAAAACTTAAAAATGTATGATATAAAAATAATAGTCATAATAATTGCAATCAATTAAAATACATGTTACTTTATATAAAAAATGATGAAAATAATCGTGTATGCTTTCACACGAAAAAATACTACATGACACGTAATACAACGAAGTTTACGACGTACAACGTATTTAACTATTTTTTCGTAGAGGTAACTCTACGAAAAAATAGTTAAGTAGTGTTACTTAACTATTTTTTATATTACGCATTATTAGAAATAACTCAAAAAGTACTCTCCCTCAGATCTTCCTCAGATCTCGATAACAAAATCAGACCACATGAGAAGCACCAGCTTGCTATTAAAAAACGAGTGTACTTTAGACCACACGACTGAAGTAAAACTTCTTTAGCAATAGGCCTGCACTGTGTTTTAGATATAGGTACGAAACATAACTGTCTATGAGAGAAAGAGAGAAAGAAAATGTGTGCTCGCACCTCTCTCTCTTGCTCCGTTCGCTTCGCCCGATCGCACTTTTCTTAACGCTATCGTCACGCATTCACCAGCTTACTCCCCAAGTCAAGTGTGCGTAAAGAAGTTTTACTTCACAAAGAATCATCAAAATAGGTAGGGGAAGACCGGGAGAGTTGAACCGCTTTTTGTTTAAAGTATCGTATTTTCTTATAAATGAGGCATAGTGATTCAATTGTAATAATAAACAGTAGCTTATTTATTTAGGTTTACTTATGCATAGTTACTTTTTCGATATTATAGTACTGAAATATGTTATATATGTTTGAATGAAAAATGGGATTTGAGTCAACTCTCCCCACCCTTAGGGACACTTGAACCGGGGTCTGGGGAGAGTTGAACATTGCTTTTTAAAGGGGAAAATAAAAACATTTTGCAGCTTAAATCACAAATATTTTACAAAGACAAGCTAGTATCTTCAGGTGTTCTTAAACTCACTTCTGGATTTCTGGAAAGAAAACCACGAAACCAATCTTTTCCAGCGGCATTGTTTGTTGCGGTGTTGCCTTGCTAGCAGTATACTTTTTAATTCGCCTCTGTGAATTGAAAAGCCAATTGCAATGCTTGCTTTCTAGTCAGTCCGTAATGCATTTTACTGCATGATAATAAATATTAAACTAGAAGTTTTTCTTCAAAGAGTAAATATTTGTGACTTTTTATACTGACTGTTTTTTTTTTCGTTCAACTTATAACGTCTTAGTGTACTTATATTGATTCCATAGATGGTTTTCTTAAATATACACCACCCTCCTTTACCTAACGGATAGCGTTTTCTAATTCTGTCATTGTATGTTCTTTTCTTTTGTATGTTTTTTCAGAAGGCTTGTATCGAAAAGGCATTTTTCATGCAATTAACCCGTGAGAGAAAATAAGATTAAACATTAAAAAAACAAACCAAATACAAATAGGACTCGCGTATTAAGGTTTCCGAATTGTTTTTAAATTTAGTCAAAAAGTTTAAATCTTTACATCTATACAATAAAACTCGAAATATCCTCATATAAACACTATAGAGGGAGACATGAACCACTGAGCATATTATCTCCCGCACCCGTCGTGGTGCAAGTCTCCCGCATATACTACTTTGACATTAAATTTTACTGACAGGAAAAACAATCAATCTCAACGAAAAAACACTTAGCACACGTTAAACTGCAATAATCAGGCAGTACAATACTAATAACGCACAATACGTACCTCTATAAACACGGCCGCAATCTTAAAACTACATAAATTAATAAAATTTACTCCGCCGTACCAAAAACAACTTTCTGAATCTGAGAGCCAAACAAACCGGCCATTGTAAAAAATGACAGTGTGCTGGTTATTGGCCACCAGCGCTCTATCAATGACCGTCTTGGCGTTTCGTTAGTGCGTAATTTAAGTTGAGTTTTAAAAGATGGTTCAACTCTCCCACCTGAGCAAGTCTCCCGGTTTTCCCCTATATATAGACGAACATCTTGATGAAAGCCTTTACACACGGTTCAGGGGAAAGAATATGTGTATAGTATGTATGTCAGTCACACGAGAGACATGGGCAACTATGGGATTTATCAGAGATATTTCTCTTGCGCATGTTTGAGCTTATTATATTTAAGCATAGCTAGATCCCGCAAACGTTGTTTTGTCATATATGTTATTCACCCCATTAATCCCCCCCCCCTTATAACTATGTGCCTATGTGGTATGAAAAATAGATGTTGACCGATTCTCAGACCTACCCGATATGCACACACAATTTCATAAAAATCGGTCCAGCCGTTTCGGAGGAGTATTGTAACTAGCATTGTGACACGAGAAATTTATATATAATATATAGTGTTATATTGTGAAGGTATATAAGTATTAAGCTTGCACAAAATGGATATTAAACATATCATCACATTTTTGTTAAGTTGAAACTACTGAATTATGAAATTGTGATGAAAAACATCGAGTGAAAATTTAGATGCCTTTGGGCAAATTGTATATTCTTACATCCACCAATTCAAACTTGGAACGTGAGGTAGAAAAAGTAATTTTTTTTCAATATTAGTCCAAAAGCGAAAGACGCTCTTTTATATACGACTAGGCCGACAAACAATCGTACAGACCACCTGATGGTAAGCGGTTAGCGTGGCATATAGACGCCTACTACACGATCAGCATCGCAAGCGCGTTGCCGACTCTACCCTGGGGTAGAGTCGGCAACGCGCTCCTAGGTAGGGTCTGGACCCTACCTAGTTGACCTTTCAAGAATTCATTGTAATATGAAACTTTGAATAGTGAGTGCTGTAAAGGACTCGCTATAGATGGCACCACGGTTGCTTAAAACCGAATAAAATCATATCAAGAATTTCGATTCGGCTGGACATAGATCCATAGCTTAACGGCTAGAGCACTGGACATGGTACGTCGGGGGGCGGGTTCAAATCCCGCTGGATGGACCGAAAATTTTGATATGATAATAAAAAAACATTTTAGAATAATATATCAACGAATACAGGAAAGTTTCTTAGCGTCAATTAAATTTAGAAATCTATTTATATACATATAATATAACCAAAATTAAAGTATCTGACACAAACAAACGATTTTAAAATTTTTGTCTGTTTGTCTTTCTATTTTTCCGGGCTAATATCCGGAACGGCTGAACCGATTTTTATGGCACTTTCACTATAGAAGATAATGGAGATTGTGGAGCAGCATATAGGCTATTTTTTGTCCCAGAATTTCTGCGAAATCGGGATTTACGCGGCAAAAACCTCGTTCACCGCGCGAGAGTAGGTATCTACCGGTCAGATATTATCAGATATTATCAGAAATAACCGAACTTTTCTCCATTTAATACGACAATTTTTGCGACCAAAACCAAATAAAATACTACATTCTGCATACCAAAAAAATTTACTTTGTTTTGTCAAGTACTTATGGTTATTTTTTATATGCATGATAAATTAGGCGTTTTTAAAAATTGTCTATAATTATTTCTATCTCTGGAACGGCTAAATAAGATGAGTGTGTCACATGGCAACATAATTATACTTTAAATCCCATTATTCCCACGGGATCAAGGTCCAGTTAGAATCTTCCACGCGGTATATCTCGTATTCTAGAATATACGAGTAGTTTTAAAGAAGGGGAGAAGGTATAGATGGGTATAGGTATAGTTCTTGTGTTATTGTTGTGCACATAGTTCATACGATAATATTTAATGGGAAACATGCTTGGTTTTAGCTTCAGGTAGGGGTCAGAAGGAGGCTGATTTTTGGCTATTACTCCGTAAATATTGTAGGATTGCCTGCAGGCGACACTATTGATTAGTCACACTGGCGTTCGGTGCCCATCATTCATTCATAGTCCACACGTCAGTCAGAGCTCGCGCCATTTTTCATCTGTTTTAGTCATTTTTTCCGCCACAGCTCCAGTTCAGTACATATTTGATGCTGCCTGTCAGGAAGGAAGCATGGCTGCGTAATTGGTCCTGCCGGCGGATAAATTCTCACAAAGCTCGCGGCTTTTGGGCATCGGAAACTGGTTAATGAGTTCTATTGAAAAACCTGCACACAAACGCAACAAACTGTAGGAGGGCTGTATAAGACTCATAGAGATTGAAAAAAATAAAACTAATCCACCCACAGAGATACACCAAAATTGATTCTGCTGGAATCATTCTATCGAATTTATTGTGACAAATATTTTTTACAGTAGGATGATTTCCGCAACGATACGGGAACAATGAGTTAATCCAATTGTAGGCACTATGTCCAAAACTCGTGTTCAATGTGCATAAAGTGCGCTCGAATGTACGTATTGCGTGCGATCATATTATATTTAAAATAAATTTATTTATATCGTAAAGTGTAATAAATAATATGAAGGTAAAATTTAGTTTATTGGTTTCATATTCGAAATGTGAGAGATATTGCTTGGTTACCAAAAAGGGTTCGATCTTAAGGCGCCTGGGGGGGCAAAACGCCGCGCTAGCCGTTTTTTGTGCAGTTTTTTGAAGCTATCTACTTTTTATTGGAAAGAAATATAAAACTAATACAAACACATTTAATTTCTACATAATTTTGATTACATGATGGTCCTTTTTTTTAATTTTTTTAAAGGATTACATTTTAAATAATCGCCTTACAACGAAACCACAAAAATGAGAAATAATTACTGATACTGTGCGTCTCCTCGTGAAGTAAACATTATTTTATTTTGCTACCGACACTAATGGATTGACAATTTAATAAGGAACAATTCGCATGAAAATTTTTTTCGAAAAGACCTAAATTTGATGTGTTATTGATTTTTTTCTAAAATCTGGGCGTATTCACTACTGTACTCAAGCGCGGTTGTATTGGAATTCAGTCTGCCGCAAGGTTTGGAGGGAGAAGCTTGTGTCGTTTGTCACCGTCTCGGCTAGCGCACGCTCACGTCATATTATAAATCTATACGTCTATACTCTATACATACAAATAAATAAAAGTGGAGTGTCCGTTTGTAATAATAAAATAATATCCTTTTACTAAATGCATATCCATGTATACACGGTACATATACCAAAATTACATTTTTTACAATTTATTGTTGTCTGTATGTCTGTCAGTTTGTTCCGGCTAATCTCTGAAACGGCTTGACCGATTCAGACGGGACTTTCACAGACAGATAGCTGATGTAATAGGCTGTTACTTTTATTTTTATTTTGTATCTCTGCGAACTGAACAATAATTTTTTTTTAATTCCACGCGGACGAAGTCGCGGGCACAGCTAGTAAACAATAATAATTTATTAGCAATTAGCATATTGTTAGCATTTTTTGTTGACTTTTGTTTGGGTTAGTTTTTTTTTGTTTGTTATTTATTGTGAAAAAACGCTCTGTGTGTGTATTTAAAACTATTGAGTTTTTTTTAAAAACGCTATTGTTGTGTAGGTATCTAAACAATGGTTTTAGCACCTTTGAAAATTATAGAAACGACACCCATGATAAAGAGTTTTGCTAGCTAATTTAATTTGACCATGTACCTATAGGTTTTTACTTTTTACCTAGACCTACGTTAAAATAAAAAAAAATCTCTATATATGTATATAAAAATGAGTCGCTGAATTTGTTGCTAAGCGCAAATCTCGAGATCAGCTGAACCGATTTCACTAATTCTTTTTTTATAATATTCATTGAAGTACGAGGATGGTTGTTACGGTGAGAAAAATTAAAAAAAATTGCCTGAAAAGTCTAAAAACAACACTTTTCTATATTCCCATACAAAAGATTCGTAATAATACTTAAAAGGCAATTTGAACTTTAATACCATACAATAAAGTTTAAGAGTTAGTGGAAGGGTTCCGGAAAGGCAATTGAGTGATGTTAGTATCGTATAAATATTAATGTCAATATTTGTCAATATATTAATTTATATATTTTTTTGTTTTTACATAATGTAATTGTTGACTTATCAACTTTCTTTTTTCTTTTTTTTAATCTTTTTACTAGCTGACCGAAATTGCCGTTATCCCGAATAGCAATTGAGTGACGTTAGTATCGTATAAATATTAATCTCAATATTTGTCAATATATTAATTTATAATTTTTTTTTTTACATAATGTAATTATTGACTTATCAACTTTCTTTTTTCTTTTTTTTATCTTACTAACTGACCCAAATTGCCGTTATCCCGAATAGCAAAATAAGTATTTAAAAAAAATAATTAAAGAATCGACTGTTAGGCGGTACGAAGTTCGCCGGGTCAGCTAGTTATTTATAAGTTTAAGTAATTATACTTCATTGTTAGTATTTATTGAACGTAAGTGTAGTCACTGAATTCATTACCTAAAATATATACGCACCAATTAACATTTATTTCTTATAAAAAAATAATATATTTTTTTATTGAATGCCGTGCGGTCTGCGGATCCCTAGATCTGTAATTTTTACGTGTATTCGTAAGTTGTAACCAAATGCCGCTAGATGTGCCGCGAGAGGTGGGGTGCGGCAAAGAGGGATCGAATGCTCAAGGTTATTTGCTTGGCATACCGCCTTAAATAATAATAGGTATAATTGACTATGACTGAATCCGTAACTGTGCACCTGCATGTTTTATTTATAATTAAAAATAAACGAAAATTAAAATTTTAGGTATACTGATATCTGATAAATTAGTTATTGTAATTCAAAGTTTTCTTTCTCTTCTGAACGAATGCGATGGAAATATTTCTGAATACTAATTAAACATCTCGTCGTCTAATTTTGTCATGAGGTGGACAAAAAATACATCCAAAAGGCTTGTTTACATAACCATTCAATTTGCAATTTTAAACAGCGACCATCTGGTTTCTTGTCTCTTAACTTAAAGCAATGAAATTGAGTAAAAAAGCATTACAGTAACTCAGCATTAAATTACAATAAAATTAATTTTGTTTCTTTTGATGTTTTCATTAAACAAAAGTTAAACAGTTATTCGACGCTTATTTGGCCACAAAATATAATAACTTGTAACGGGGTTGTTAAAACGACGTTTTAATGTTGTTCGAAGCTTATTTATTGTTTAGTGTGTGTAAATATATTCTTTCTTTTTCCTTTACATTTTGTAGCGTTGATTATTTTTTGAGAGCTTCGTTGCCAAAAAAAAAAAAAATTTTGACACAGGTAAGGCTGACCAAGCTAATGCTTCTTCTGATGTTAGGAAAAAGAAATGACTAGAGTTAAGCGTAGGTATATAAGGAAAATTTTTATTCCGACCTACGCTTACTAGAATGGCTATGGAACTCTATTTAAAATATTCTAAGTAATTAAAACTTTACATCGAGAGGAGGTTATTAAATCGGTATTGTCACAAAGAAGATAATAAGATCTTAATAAAGTAGAATAATTTTATTTAAGGATTTTTGCTTTTCTGTTATCACTCGTAAAAAATGGGTAGTTTTTAAATCAGATAAAATAAAAGTACCAAAAATATTAACGTGCTTTGATCGCTAAGATTTTATATATCTGTCACCGATGTCCCTCGAAAGCTATCACTCCCTGATTTTATGTTCAAAAACTTACTATCATAATAATTATGTTTATGTGCAGAATAATAATTTTAAGTTAAATAATAAGTTAAGTTATCAACTCAACGAATTTTTATAGTAAATGAGGAAAAAAATAAAGATGGAATATATGAGTAGTTTTAAATGCGTTATTTAGCTTTAAACGAAACGACACGAACAAACGATTTTAAAATTTTTGTGTCTGTGTCAGTCTGTTTTTCCGGACTAATTTTCGGAACGGCTGAACCGATATGGGACTTTCACAAGAAGATTGTGAAGCAACATATAGGCTCCTTTTTTATACCCAGAATTCTCGCGATATCGGAATTTACGCGGGAAAAATCGTGTTTACCGAGTAGCGAGTACCTACTTCCCAGATAAATAAGAAATAACCAAGTTTTCTTTTAAAGACGATAATTTTTGGGAGCAAATTATCCATCTATACTGATATTATACATCTCTACTTATATTATACAGCTGGAAAGTTTATTTGTTTGTTGAATTAATGGGTCGAATTGAAAAATTGTTTTTGTGTTGGATAGCCCATTTACCGAGAAAGACTATATGCCATTTTTCCTCAACTTAACGCGGCTGAAACTGCGGGGCACATCTAGCAGTATATAATATGTATACCTACATTTATTCATATTTTTTAGGTAAAATATGTGGGATAAAATTGAAACAATCAGATTAATTTATAAAATTTAATTTCTCCTCCTGTCTCCATGTCTTAGCACTATAAGGTTGTAATATTTCACCTTTTTGAGTAATGGTAACACCATAACTGTTTACTGAAAACTGTCAAGACGCGTGTTAATTTTTGTATTATTTCATACATGAATTTGTAGATTTATGAGTCCGAACAATTCTTCGTATTAAAATACATTGTAAGATAGCAAGATTCACTAAACGCTAACATTATACTGTTTATTAATGAATATGCAGTGTCATAAATACGCACGGTACACAACGATATTGATTTTACTCTACTATGTTAATTAATACTTTTTTTTTCAATCTCAACAACTTTTTAATGAAAATGTGCCGTTATCCACATATAAAACACTGACATAGATGATTTAAAATATAGAAAACATGACTTATCTAATAAGGGAAAGGAATGTTAGCGTTTAAGATTACTTACATTATGAATTAAATTGTAGATTACGTAAAGGGAATTTGTGACAAATACGTATGTAGTAATTTCGTCCTTTTTATTTTGAACTATGTTTTATGTCACAATTAACTTAAGTACATACGTAATCTAAAATCAAATTCTTATGAACATGTTTTTTTTTTGTTACGATAGATCAGTATATACAGAGACCGTAAGTAACCAGAGTTAAAACTTTAAAGATCTTGGCATCAAAATTATTGCTAAGATTGCGCCTAAACTTTAGGTACAAGTGTCTACTTATTCTAGACTTTATACTAATATTTACAATTTCAATGATTATTATAAACGGGCTATTAGAAGATAAAGTAACAGCAGTGGCGTAGCTACTAAGGGGCAAGGCGGGGCGGTGCCCCGGGGCCCTCAAGCTCAGGGGGCCCCTCGGACTCTGACTTACAAACTATAAATTTAACTAATGAAAATTTCTCATACATTCGGAATAAAAATAAACCAGATTCCATGAACGCGAAATTAATAATGGTAACGTATATGAAAGATTATACAGGAATTTCCAACAAGTCTCGAACATCTTTGTTTGAAACTTGGAGGTAATTTCCCTGTCTCCAGCGTGTTTCAAAAGCACGCGCTTGATGCAAGGCGGGACCTATGAGAAACACTCGACGGAAAATCAAAAACAAAAAAAAAAAAACATTTAGAAGAATTATCTTCAGATTATCGATTGCAAAACAAATAAATTACTTTTTTCAATAATGTACTAGACACAACAATTACTCAGTTAAATGCACGTTCTGCAGTCAGTTAAATAATCAATTTTACAACACCAACGACGATGATTTTTGTTTTAATCGAAAGGTGGTGCTTGTCATGTGGTCCCATTTAAATTTAATTGCGATCTAACAACCATTTTTCGTTATATATGTAATAATGCATATTTACTTGACTATTTTTTCCTCGACCTAGGTTATATTATACCGCATTTTTAATTATTCTTGTTTTATTCGAAAAGTGATACTTGTCTTGTATCAATTTAAATTTTATTGAAATTTGATCACTACTTTTTGAGTAATCTTTGATAACGCGCATTTACTTGACAATTTTTTTCATCTACTTGCGTTGTATTACTTGTCGATGTCAAGGGGTTTGCTGTGTGGCTACGGCAGTCTAGAATTTAGCCACCCCCTCTCTACCCGTGGGTGTCGTAAGAGGCAACTAAGGGATAACAAAGTTCCACTACCACCTTGGAACTATTGAAGCCGACCGATGCCGATGTCGGGATAGCCATCCTACAGCTGGCTTTTGACGATGAAGTATAAGCCTTGTATGAAGATATTTCAAAGGCCATACATGGCACTACTTCGGTCTTCTACAACGTTGTTATGGGAGACTTCAACGCTAAAGTAGGAGTAAAAGACCGCGACGAATCGAGAATTGGATCACACGGATTGGGGCACAGGAATCGCAGGGGGTAGATAATCGTCAACATCCTCGAAGCGGGGTAGGGGGGGCGCTCTTCTTGATTAATTCATTTTCGAGAAGAAGCCCCAAAGCAGTGAATATGGCAAAGCCTCGATACTGTGACGAGGAACGAGATCGATTTCATCATAGCAGATAAAAGGCTTATTTTCAGAGATGTCTCAGTAGTTAATAGGTTTAACACCAGCAGCGACCACCGAATATTGCTTGGCACTCTGAATATATGTCCCCGAAAAGAGTGGACCCGCTTGATGAAATCTACTCTCCGAGCTACGCTGCCCCAAATACTATGTGGCTCCGAGTTGTTCCAAGTGGAACTCCAAATTCTAAAACTCCGATTCGATTCGCTGGAAACTACTAGCGACGTGGACGAGATGACCGACAACGTGGTGAAGACGGTGTGTATACTGGATCGCAGATATTTTCTAACGACGAAGTCAACGAAGCAGTACAAACTTTCTCCCGAGGCCTTGGATCTGATGCGGCGGAGGTGCGAAGTTGCCCGCTGCTCAAGCAGCTTCAGCAGAACAGAAGGCTCTCCAAGAGGATACGGAAACTTGTACGCCGAGATTTCCACTGCTCAAATACGAGAGAGATTATTATTCTTATTGAGCAGAATATGGGGTTAAAAGTTATGCTTAATAACTAAGTCATATCGATCGATGGTACCCTTCTCGCCGCACCAGGCCGCAACAACTACGAGAAGGAGGCCGATAGGAGGATTCGGTTAGGCTGCGTGGCGTTTGGCAAGCTTCGTCGAGTCTTCACTTCGAAGATTCCGCATTACTTGAAGACAAAAGTCTCCGAACAATGCGTCCTGCCTGTGTTAATATACGGAGCAGAGACGTGGACACTGACAAAGAGACTGGTCCACAAGTCGCTTAACGTGTAATGGAGCGGTCTAAAGCTTAGGGTTTCTCTCAAGGATAGGATAAATGAGACTATCCGCAAGAGAACGAAAGTAAGCAACATAGCCCACGGATTTAGCAAGTTAAAGTGGCAGTGGGCTGTGACCTGTGTCGCCGGACCGACGGCCGTTGGAGCAGACGTATCGGGACAAATCGGGATGTCTGGCGTCTTGGGGAGGCCTATGTCCAGCAGTGGACTACAATAAGACTGACTGACCGACTGACCCAAAGGGTGCTCAACGGGATCATATTAACGTACCTCCGCTGTCTGCATACTGTTATAGGACTGTACTGTACTGTTTGGAACGGTAACAGGTAGATATTTTCTTTTATTTTCATAAAATAGTTTTAATTTGTTTATTAAAATAAGTTAAATTTGTATTTTACGAAGTCGACTATACTACGAAAAATTTGGAGTATGTCGAATTCGGAACAGGACGAATACAGAACAAACGATTTTAAATAGTTATGTGGGGCCCTCGTTTATATTTTGCCCCAGGGCCTTCGGTTGCCTAGCTACGCCACTGAGTAACAGCTCGTTGATTATAAACGAAATAACAATTATTCGAGATATTTACAAAGTTTGCAAATCACAGAGCATGCGTGCGAGATTTATTTTTTTGTAGAATTAAATAACGTTAATCATAACTAGGTACATTTTGGCAAGAATCAATAATTGTGAAACATAAAACTATATTAGCATGAGCAAATTCTTTTTTTAAATTTATTTATATTTATGTAATATTTATTTAATGAAAGGATTTTGAATGATAGAGAAAATGTGATTTGCATACATTTAAAATTGCAAAAAATCATAGGATTGATTCCCATATTTTATCGTTTCAATCGATGAAGAGCAAAATAAAGACTTTCAGCAAAATTGAACACAGATAGACGCTTTGACTTGTTTTAAACACTATACACAGTCAATATTAAAACGAAGTTTATTGCAAATTTTAAGTGATTACAATAAGTGCTCAAAAGGGCATAAAGTCAGTAACAACCCTGTCTCGCTACACTATTACGTTTGCGACTTAATTAATTATTCTTTGCATGTATCTTTAATATTACTTCCTTAAATCACATAATGTTTAAGATATGCCGTTTAAGTTTGTCATTTACATTTCATTATCACTTTATAAATAGAAACAACGCACTTGTGTTTAACACATCTCATTCACATTTAACGCTAAGTATTCAGAATTGTAAGGAAATTTACATAGCAGCGAGTAAGTTTTACATAAATTGCCATTTTCACAACCGAAATTAAATATTTAGTGGGTACAGCCGTCACATAGCATCGCAACTATAGAAACGAGAGAAAATATTTTAATGCATATTGTATGATACACGAGCTATGTTGACGGATGTACCGAGCAACTCAACAATGGCCCGCGAATTATTACTGACCGCATATTCGTTTGGGCTAATTAAGTAGATTTGCCGATAGTAATAATTAACTTTAGCCAGGAAATATTTCCATAGTCTTTCGCACAACACTGTCACTCTGAGTCAACGTCACTAGACGACGGAGCGCGAGGCTTGAGGGATGTGGTGAGATCGAGTGCGGGTTCCGGTAAGGGGACACTCGGTGGTACTATTGGTGGCAGAGGCGGCCGAATGAACGATGGTACCACCCGTCTGGGATCAGGCTCCACTAGGGAGTACGGTGGTGTCCAACATCCCGTCACTGCAGGCTCAGGCTTTATTCCCGCGGCGCTTAAGTATGAACATGCCATCATCTGAGGAGAACATAAAAATATCGGTTAGAATTTTATGTAAGAAAAAAAAATCAAGTTTACCTTATTATTTTAAAAATATCGAATGACAATATAGAACAAGGATATATGTACATTTTTTGAAGTTACTGTAATTAAGGAAACAGAAATATCATCCAACATGTACATTATTATAATTCGTAGAAGCCATTTGGCGCGTCAAAAGACGATCCTTATGTATATTATGAATGTAATCACTGGGAGAGTAGATTGAAGTAAAACAGAGCTTACATAAATAATGAAATATGTACGTAGTATTATGAGATGAGAGGCCTAAAGAATCCGCGAGTGGCGCCGGGTTCTCTAATCACGCTAATGGCCAATGCGCAGAGCTCCCTCCCTACAGGAGGCTTTCAGGCTAATGTGGAGTGGGCGCAGGAGCAAGTCGTTTAGTGCTAAATCGTATAACACGTCCGTCGCGACGCCACGAGATCGTTTCAACTTTCTATACAAGTAATAACGCTCAATTCAATCAAGAAAAACTGTGTGAGGACGCCTCGCATGTTTTACAAGGGATTTTATACTTTTCACGTTCAGAAATATTACATGTGTGTAATGTTGAACAAAGTTACTAAATTATTCAACTCAATTTTTGATTAGGAGTCGTTTCGTTATGCCTTATGGTATAGATTATTAACTAAATAATTTCTTTTGGTAGATCGCGTTGTCACCGTTTAGTAATTAATTGACAAGTAAATGTACCTTCATAAATAAATTTTATTTCAGCAATAACATTATTTATAAAATATTTTTAGGAAATTACAAAGAAGTCGTTTAGTCGAATATATATCATACGAGCCGGTGCAGTTGTTTAATTCCATTTTACACATATCGTCTGTGAAATTAATTATACGGCTGAACAAGTCACAGTTCTAAGTCGAGGACAAAGTGGAATCTTTCCTACTAATCTTTACGAAATTATGTAGTAAACATATGCATAATATTACATTTTTTGTATTTCAATTAAATGAGAGCAAGCAATAGACTTTTGATTGAAACCCGAATTGGTTATACACTATAATAACACTTTCATAGTTAATGTTGCGAACAAAGGTCTCCACACAATTGGCAATAGTTCACGGAAACAGCTGCGCGCTTATACGGAGTGTTCTAACAATGATATTGTAACTTTAATATTTATTGCACTTGATGAACTCGGCGCAAGTTAGTGCAAGTAATATTACCTACATTTACCTACCGCAAATAACTAGTACACACATCGTCGTTTGGAACTGCATTAAAAAAGGGCCCGTCTATAATATTAGTTTCGAAGAACGCCTTGCCTTCAATGTGTATGGGCTTAATTAACTCGACGCTATTGTACCCACATTAAAGCGTACACTGCATAATTAAACCCTTTACGTAAACGCTTTAGTTAATATGTTTAAGCGTCGGTATTGCTTTAGGAGACCTAAATTCTCCTATGAGAATAAACAATCGCTAGAGGCGGCGCGCTGGACGATGCTCGTAACACAAATGAATTAGTGGTGTTGTGTCCCCCGGCCGCGCTCGTCCCTTACCCCTAGTCGAATGGGGGGCGGGAGTCATGTTGCGATTAAAATATAATTAGGCGCCCGGCAATTGTTTCGCCATCGAGGCAGGTGGCGCGGTTCGGGTGGCTAGGTAAATTAAATAGCCGTATAGGGTTTCCAATAACGTGCAGCCGCGGAAAGCGCGCTTATTACCTAATAATAGATCTGGCGAACAATACGAGGATCTCTAGAACTAATTAATTACATTGCACCGGTAAAGGTTAAAAGTGTACAGGAAGCAGTCGACGTGATTGATAAATAAGTCGGCGGGGGTCGATATCGCACGTGTAACGCGATATTAATAATTATCAGTAAGACACGACTCGTAATAAATCACGGCTAGTACTTTCGGCAGTAATGAATTCAAACGGGCCGCGATAATTGCGTACCTAATTACGGGCGGACGAGCTAATTTATCACTGTCGGATTATGAATTAGGTACGGCGATAATTAAACATGCATAATATTTGTGGAGGCGACGCATTGTCGTGGCCGGCGCGCCGCAGGCTCCGCCGCCGCCGCCGTCGCCGAAACAATTGCGTTCTAAACTAATACATGCTATTGAAACTTGCCCGCCGAATGTCTGCTGCTTGCGGAATTAACCATGCATGCTAAATTTGTACTTACTTTAATTTTTAAAATGTAAACGTATAATGTTTATTTGAAATAATTAAATTTATTAGAATGATACTAATATTAGATTTCAAAAGTGAACATTACTTACAGCTAGTTAGTTATAAAAACGTTTTTACAAATGGTAGATCGGGAAAAGTCTTCGTATTCTCTAATAAAAAGTTTGCAATAAAATCTTTTTGGTTGTACTGTTTGTAACTGGCTGTACTCGTATTTCCTTAGTTTTGAAAATTTTAATAGTTAAAATCAATCACATCAAGTTTTTTAATTTACTTGTTTATCTAGACAAGTAAATCTCGCGACAAGCTTTTATATCATATAAATTATATAATGACTTTATAAGTAGATAGTAAAAGTTTTAAAGTAAAAGTTTATTTTTTTCGTTTTAGCGCATTCAAATAAAAGCTTGTTTTTTAAAAAGGTTTTTTACATTTAACTTATTTTTTACTTTTTATTTATCACGTCACTTTAATCGAATTATTCTTAGGAAACCCTATCATTTGATACCCATATTGTAGAAGCGCACTCCTCCTTTTTTGGAAGTCAGTCAGAAGAAAAAGGGAAAAATGCGACACAAGCCGCGCAAAACATTTGTGACATTTATGGACCTAATGCAGTGCAGTGTCAGTAAGGTTAGCACAAAATTGGTTTAATCGTTTTCAGGCAGGAAATTTTGATGTTAAAGATACCTTTCGATCTGGTCGCCCAGTAACGGATAAACGTGACGACATTTTTGTTAAGTGAAGCTATACAGACATTTGAGTAGTTAAGATATATGGCTGAAGATCCGAGAATTGACAATAAAACAGTTTTGACCTTTTTCAAAAAGGCTATACAAAAAAAAAAAAACTCGACATATGAGTGCCACATGAACTCACTGAAAGAAACCTAATGGACCGTGTACTCATTTGCAATTGTCTCTTGAGTCGTAATGATGTCGAACCATTTTTGAAGAGATTGATCACTGGTGACAAAAAGTGGATCACCTAAGATAAGCATTGCACGAAAGAGATTGTAGTCGAAAGACGGTCAAGCTGCACAGACTATCGCGAAACCGGGGTTGACACGTAACAAGGTGATGTTGAGTGTATGGTGGGATTGGAAGGGCATCATTCATTTTGAGAATGACGAGCATAGATCGATTCGGGTTTCTACTGTCAATAGCTGATGAGACTTAAGAAAGAAATTGAGAATAAGCAGCCAGAATTGATCAACATAAAAGGTATGGTCTTTCATCATGACCCACCCTCAGATTTCCATCTGTATCGGTCTCTTCAGTATTCTTAAGGTCGTGTAAAGTTAACACCAAAAATATACGTAAGTCAAAAATACTTGCCGCGGTTTTTAATGAGAAGTCCCAAAATTTCTACAACAACGGAATCCTGTCACTACCTACGAGATGGCGGCAAGTTATCGAACAAAATGGTACATATATGTATATATTATAGTTGATGTAAATAAATTACGTAAAATCTTACCTTGAATTTCTATATAAAATACAAAGGAACTTTTACCCGACTTGATACGTAATATAATATAGATAGTAAAAAGTTTTACGGAATAAATTACCAAATAGTTAAATGTAATTTATAAACATTTGGCAAGCATAATATACGTAAACAAATAGTGTAAGCCGAACCATTTTCATTACACGCCTAATTGAATTTGTTAGTTGTGCGGGCATCACATCCCCAAAGACTGAACTCCTACTAAAGTACCACCGAGGCCAATATTCTTTATTGTTCTGCTTATTAAGGCCTCTATTAAATAAAACAATTATTACATTTCTACGGTTCCTCTGTAATTAGTTCTTATATAGATATGAATGTTATTAAGGTTATATAAGAGACAGGTTAGGTGTAATTTTATCATTAAAATTTTGCTTAAAAGGATTAGACTGTAGACTTAGAATTATGTATATACATCGTTATTAAAAAGGTGACTTTTATTTATAATTAAAAAGTTAATTACATGTTATCATTAAACATAAGTAACTATTAACGTTGTTAAAATTCATGGTCCTATTGCAATATATAATTATTAAAATTGCAAACTCGTAATAAGCTTAATTAGTATGCGAAAAAAAAAAAACGCCGACATAATATATAAAATAAAGTCTGAAATAACTTTAATATTTAGAATTTAAATTTAAAGTTGTTATTCAAAGTAGTAGGTGTACTAATACAGTAATAGGTTCGGTGAAATAGAAAAGTAACTTTCCGCGTTTCTTTTGATATTATAGAATATAATTATCTCTATCTTATTATATATCGATACCTGATATGAAGAACATTGTATGAGATTTTGTTAAGTTTTTAGGAGAGCAATTTTTTGCATTTTAAAAGTGGCCAAGTGATGTTAAATAAAGCCGCATCCGTAATAAATGTAAATTGTTCTAATATTAATTTTTGCATTCTGTAGTATGGGTCTTGCTCTTTACCATATTGTGATACATCAAACGGAAAACTGATTTTTGTTCAAGTTACAATAATTGTCGAATACGAGACGAGGTTGAAACCATCTCAAATTTACAACATTAGCCAGAAATGGATTTATAAAAGCATCATATAATTTTCGAAAATCAGATTTATAGAAATTTAGAAAATATATTTACAGCTAGCCGACCTGTGCCCACTTCGTTGGACGTTAATTATTATTTTTGTGATGCAAATATATGTAGGTAAAAGGTATAGTAAAGTTTTCATCTCATTCGCATTTCTCCGACTTGATTTACATATATGTACTATTATTTATCACTGAATTTTTTGTTCAATAACAATGAAATATAGCCTATGTCACTCCTGAATAGTGTAGCTTTCTGTTAGTGAAAGAATTTTCATGATCGGATCAGTATTTGCGAAGATCACCCCTTACAAACAAACAAAGTTAGAAACTTTACCTCTTTATAATATTAAGTATAGATTTAGGAATAGAGAGATCCTTTTATTTGGGATCTAAGTTAATTATAAAAATAAATCCCTGTAACTATTTATAAAATTACTAAGACTATTTCAAATAAATGAAAAATGAAAAAAAAAAAATACCAGATCCCATTGAACTTATTTTCTACTTAATAATTAATTTCCACAACAATACAAAGCTGTTCTACATTATAATAAACTTTAATAATATCGAAGCAAACAAAGGCATGAATCACGAGTTAATTGATTTACTACAACAGTTTGTATTAACAAGTTAGTAAGGGATAGAGATGTACACAGCTTTACGCGCTTAATTTAATATCGGCATTGAATAGAAAACGTCTCGACGCGTACAATGGTCCATCGGCATTCCATTAACTAGTCGGGCAAACATTGCGGGACGCATCCTCACTGTAAAGGAGAATGTACACGCCGTATAAACAAGAGTGAATTGTTTTAAGGCTAGTTCGTAGTTTATATCATTGCTGTAATCGATATCATTGGGCGTGATCGGTTTTTTGTATTTCAATAAAGTACCTACTTCTTAGAGATTTACTACTTAGGATTTTCCAGTAGTGTTCAAAGTCTTCTTGTAATTGTAGTTTGGATTTGATTTTCTCAAACACTATGTTACATGATTCATATTCAAGCGCTTCCAGTAAGATGGGAATCCTGTGTTGCTGGTCCGAAAAAGTTACAAAACAGAAAACCCAGACTACAAAAGACGTCTGTGTCGATTACGAAGAGAGAATTAGCATAATTACATCAATATTTCTTAAAGATAAATGCTTGTTTTAATTTTTACATAACACGAGCGACGCGGCAAACTTCATACCGTCACATTTTTCACACAAACTTTGTCCTGACAAAAAAAAATATGTATATATATATATATCAATAGTATGGTGTAGTCGTCCGGACGCTATACACTACGTAAGTACATACATTGCAACGATTATATTTTATTAATATAGAAGATTCTCTCTAGATAACAACTCTAGTTTCATACACAAACAACAAGTGCGCAAAGTTCCTTATAGAACACAAAACGATAGCCAGCGATACCTAGGGCCGGGACATTCGTATTCGATTGTAACAACACTAACGACTGTTTATATTGGCGGGATCCTCGTGCGGCGACGACCGGCCGGAGACCAGGCCGACTTCGCGACACCACGCTAGACCGTCTAAATAATTTAATAGCTGGCAGCGTCGAGCGCTTCGCAAACAATTTGATATTACTCGGATAACGTGTTACGGGTGTATATTGTTATATTTACAAATTATATATGAATTTATTAACTATTTACATTAACAAAGATACTATGTATTATTAATTTATTAAAGATGTTTTCTAGAAGTTACATAGGCTAAAATAAGACATTCTATGACTCGTAGCGGAAATTAAGCTATAAATCTAAACGCAGGTGAAATCACGAGGGACTTATACATATAATAATAGAAGGCCGTTTTCTGTAAATAAACCGAATTAAAAAATGGATATCAGAGGATATTATAGGTTAAAAAAATAAGTTATTTGTCTATTTTTTACACAAGGTTTTTAAATTTTACTCTCATTTTACTATCATAAAAAATCTTATAAAAAGCATTGTCTTAAATTGAAATTTTTTAAAAACATTATTTAAGTTAAATATATAAATAAAATACAAATATACTTTATTGTACAACCAGAAACAATACATGTAGCATAGAAATACCTATGCAAGAAAAAAACAAATAAATATGTTCAATAGGCATATGCCGTAAATATTGTTTACATCTGATTAATGATAAGAAAAATGATAATGTAAAAATATTTTTATACTTAACACGATTTTGAGACTCGCAATATTCGCCTAGCTTTAAATTATTTAAACGGAAAATTTTTGAAACTTAATATTTAAGGGGAATAAAAATAATTACTTTCAAACTGAGCCGAAAAGTTTCGGCGACCTACGATAATTACAGAGGTCTTTTGTAAAGTTTTGCTAGCCTAAATGAACACTGAACTGTCTATAATAGAATGGGGCCTCCACGAGGTTCTTAGTCTCCTAATCAAATTATAAAGCCTTTATATTTAGTAATATCATCGATGTATGTATGTACAATTGTACATACATTTTTTATGCTTATTCCAATCTATAAAATGTAAGACACAATAAAGTGAATCTTGTATGACTGTCTAAAGAAGCAATAACATAAATATTATTAACACTACATTAAAAACGGACTTAAGTTGCTTAAAGTAACATAAAAAAATTATAATAAATAAAGTTAAAAAAGTAAATACAGTAATGTCCGCATGGTTTATTATACTACTAGCTTCTGCACGCGACTTCGTCGGCGTGGACTCCACTCCTGTTGGTCTTAGCGTGATGATATATAGCCTATAGCCTTCCTCGATAAATGGGCTATCTAACACTGAAATAATTTTTCAAATCGGACCAGTAGATCCTGAGATTAGCGCGTTCAAACAAACAAACAATCAAACAAACAAACAATCAAACAAACAAACTCTTCAGCTTTATTATATTAGTATAGATTATACCAGGCAGTGGTGACCACCAAAATTAATACTGAGTGACCGCACAAAATTTTGTTTCATATAATTTTACTACGGAATCAACGCTGTAGCTTGACACGAATTCGTTAATTATTATTTATGTTAATTTATAAAAGAAATAAATTAAAATCCTTGGGTAATTAATTACACTCCAGTTGGATATTAATTAATGTTATATATTTTTTATTTAAAGTTTTTGTGTCAACGTCCTTATTCAGTATTAAGGAAGTTTGAAAATAATAAATTACCTTAAATAATCTAACCAATTTATATTAATATACGATACATAATTATATTAGTTTAAATAGGTATTATTAATTTCATAGCTAAAATTAATGTTACATACTAGTAATTATTTTGTAGGGTGCAACTTAAACGAAGTATGTACATTGTAAATTGTCTGAAAAGAGTAAGTTTAATCCGTTCAAGTTTCAGCAGAGATACGGCACTACAAGATAGAAGTGATAGTGTGGGGTGGGGTAATAAATAAGGGAGGGGCGTCGCGTGCGCGCCGGCAGTTAGTTGCGTCGCGTGCGCGCGCGCTCATTCCTTATTCATGCTGATGCGGCACGCGAGTGGAACGCATTAATCATCCGTCTCTTTTACAGGTTTCAACTGAAGGATCAAATTCTTGACATTGCTGAAGGTTACACTTGGAAAACTTTCAGTGTTTAGTTTTGTAGCTATGACGATTTCCATGTAGGCTTTTAGTTTATTTTGTCACATTTACTACAATACTGAAACGTATTTCGATACAAGTAGTCGAAGAATTTTCTTACTCTCGATGCTATCAAAAATATCTAATAATATACATATATTATAGACGACCTCTTAGAGTTTGGATAATAATCAATCATGTATAATGAAAAATAAATTCACACACGTCATTGCCTTCTCTTGCGTATGTTATAACTTTAAGGTTAGTTGGAACGTCAAAGGATTTCGCTTAATTCTCGATAGTCGTTATCGTTCAAGTTGCTCTTTTACTTCAAAGCCAGCGTTTCGGTTACAGTTTATTATTAATAAAATTTGGTCGAGTTCGTACGGCGCGGCGTGGCGGGCGCGGGCGCGGACTCTGGTTGCCCGTAACGAGCCGGCCCACGCTCGTTATCGGCCGCCACGCCCGCCCGGTCAGCGCCGCGGAAAATTTGCCCGAAACTGACGCGCGTGAAAATTTAATGAACGGCCGGACGCTAGTTAACTAAAAGGTAAAGTGCACCCTCTTGACGTGTTCGGTAAATATTAATAGTGAGTGTGCTAGCGTGAGCCATTAAAAATGCACGAGTCCGCGGACACGGGGCTCCAGCCTCGTTCATTAGCCTCTTTACGCGCGTTTCTCTCCAAATTAACTACGATCGCCGCCTCTACGTAGTCACTAGTCAGCATGCGATCCGCGAAGACTCCATTGCTCACGCCTTATAGCTACTCTTTTCCGCCAGTTGCACTTTTTGATTATCGAATTTGTCCAATAAAATGCCATGTTCAGTATCGAACTTCCGTCAGCTTTGTGCTCTAAATGGCTCTGGAAACACTTCCTAAGCGGGACAAGTTTTGTATTCGTTTTAAAAGTCTTACGGCTATTAAGGATAATGGAAACTGTCTAGTCTTGTAGTTCCAGAAAATGTTGCGCTATTCGAATGATCTAAGTTATATCACGTTGTGGTACTAAACGCCAAAAAACTCGGGTGTTTTGAATCTGTTCAAAAGAAGGTATACTATAATCGTGAATATCTTCGGAGGGCGGGAGAGATATTGTGATATTTGTATCGCGGTAATGACGATCGTTAATTATTTATCACAAGGTGCGTCACCGTTTCAATTCGGCGCGGTTCAGTGTCGTGGGCTCTCATGAACCAGGTCAAGGGTTCGTCAACTCTCAACTCTTAAGGGGCTGCCAAATTAATGAGGCACTCCTTTGTAATAAAGATATAACAAGAACTGCGCACGCGAACCCGCGCCTACCGACTTCGATGTCATTAAAGATGTCGCGAAGTCTCAACGCGACTCGTTATCACTTCTAGTCTAAACAACTGAGCCTATTCATTCCTATTAATTTCTCAAATTAAGTTGACGAAATTACAAAATCCAGATTTTGCGTAATTATGACCGAAAACTTTAAACGAGTTTTATTTATTGTATAAAATAAATTTAACACTGAAATATAGCCGATTAAATCACATTACGAGCAATGGATAAAGTGAATGAATATTAAGATAGAGGTGTCTGATTAACCTAGAAGTGAAGTTAGTACGATCCACGTGAGTCACTAGAGTCCTAGAGGGCTCGCTGGGCGGTAGATTACAGCGGCTTGCGGCCGGGGTTTCTAAGTCGTGGCTAATTGGATGAGTCGGGGCGAGCCCAATTAGCACCGTTGTGATTCATTTTAATCGAGCGCTCTCGTCTACTCATGTCAGGTTTCGTTTAAAAGAATTTTCACTAATATTCGTGTATGATATTTCATTTTTAAAAATGGTTAAAAAAATGCGTACGTACAAAGTAGGTACATGTCAGAAGTGAAACTTATTTGGAAAACTAATTTTAAAAAAGTTATAAAAATAATTTAAAAAAAAAACTAATTGAAAAAAAAAACAAAAAGCCAACGTCACGCAGTATTCCCAGACAGTCACCCACCCAAGTACTGACCGTCCCTGACGCTGCCACGTTAGCGGTTGTTTAAATTTTAGCCTTCATGCGCCTAAAGAAGTTTCACTTAAAAAATTTTTTAGCGTTTTGAATTAATTTTCTCAAACTTTTATCGCATAACTTAAATGGACTTTCTGAAAATATATTTTAAAACGATTTTAACAGCCAGTCTAATTCATTAAAATTGTATTATAGTTAATTTCCAATTTAATTTTTAAGTTAGCGATGTAGATAAAGGGTAACTCGCTTCTAAACGCATATGTTACTGAACAATAATTAAGGTTCGTAGTTAACATAATTATAATAAGCAATCCAAGAATTAATCAACTAAGTAAGAGGTTATATTTCCGTTGCAGCGTGACAGGATTGCACTTTATAACGCCCGGAAGATTGAATTCGACGTAGGCCTAGCGTTTTCCATCAAGTGAAATGCGTTCGATCGAAGCACATCAAGTAGACGTACGCGTCCATTAACAGTGCAAGTTTACAAAACACGGACGGAACGCGAGAACGAGACGACACGAGAAACCACTTCCGCGATGAGATGGCGCACTTCCTGTGATTGAGCGTCCACGAACTATCCTTTTTCCCCGAAATTAGCTACCAATGAAAATATGCGCAAGTGCTTGAAATATTTAAATTATAACTTTCCATATGTAAATGCTTGATGTTTTAATTGGCATGATATTATGTCTCAAATTATACGTTAATATTGTTATTTATGAGTTTTAATTTTATAATGACGGAATTATGATAAATGGTTCAAAGTAATAGAAAAAAAAAATCAGTTGATAAGTAATACTTTTTTTAGGTACATGTATAAATTGCGAAAATACAAGTATAAATTATTCACCTCAATGGGCAAATAGATCTATAATACAAATTATCTACGCCATTGACGTGACGTATTTATATTGAACAAGATGCAGCTTATCAGAAGTTAAAAGTTTCTTTCTACTGTCACAAATTAGTACAACACGTCATTTTTATTTACACGAGATGAAAATAATGTAAACGAAATACATTAACAAATAAACAATAAAGCTAGCGAAAGCAATGAATATTGTAGCACAAATATGTAATTTCCGCTTCATTCTATTCCGTCTCTCTCGCTCAGCTAAGTAATGACTTAGATCCATTTCCAGATAAATAGCAAATTGAATGTGTGCCCTGTAGTGTGTACGACCACCCTGTCCGTACAGGGAACACGGACGCATCATAATATGTTCAGTTCTAACGCGAGCGATAGTGGCACTCGCGCAGTGTCAGGGAATTTATTACGTTTAATTGAGACGTTTCAGTGATTTGTGGTATAACAGCGCATAGCTATTTCTGCTGTATCTATGTAACGATAAAACTCCACCTCGCTAACAAAATAATTGATTTTTGATGTTTCCTTTTGAACTTAATTAGCTTACATTTTTCGTTTTTCACGGCGGTATCGTTTTGCGAAGCGAGTATTAAACTGGAAAAACAGGTAATTTCGGGTGCAACAAGCATCGTTAAAACTATGTTCTAAAAGTAATTCCCCGACGGTAATAGCTAGCTGCGCCGATAACCAGTGAGCATTTACAATGTTTTTGGCTGGTCGTATTTTTTGGCTTGTTTTACGGTCGGGGAATATGAAAAGTTTTGAGAGGCTCTCGACGAGAGGCGTAAAGGAGGTTTACGATGCGTCTTCAAGTTGAATGCGCCACATGTTCGCGTGTTTCGCTGAATTTCAACGTGGTATAACCGCGTTATACGTGCTATGACCTGACCATGAAAATTTTAAACGCCGCAATTCAAACTAAAAGGTTGTCTGCGGTTCAGGATAAAATCGCGCAATGTTAGAGATGTTTTTTTTTATACGTATGTGTATAAAATAATTTAACCGAAATCGTTTTAGACAATTGAAACAGAGCAGCTGCAATTTTTTCCCATCCCCGGATAACAATGCGTCGCTTCTTATAAATTCTCGATTAAATTTTGGATACGAGCGCCAATGAACACAAATTCCTAGAGTCGGTCCAATAAAGGACGCCGTGCAGCCGCGTTAGGAGGCCATAAACGAACGTATTATCCATGTAAGGCGGAATAGCCGTTGCACAATTAATTGTTTCATTTTGGGAAACAATTCCCGCTCCTCATTCAATTAAGAGCGGCGAGTGCGGGTTGTGGGGGAGGGCGGGGAGCCCTCCCGCCGCTCATGAGACGGACGTATTAATAGCGCCTGCAATATTGATATACTTGTATCGTATCCTATGTACCGCCTCGAATACGATATTGTTTGTTAGCGAATTCGATTTGTGTCGATCATAAATCTTGCGCCTTATGTTGAATTTGGAGTAGATTGAATTCCACTTTGTCTTGATCTTGAAGTATAGAAACATGTATGAACAGTCATATAACAAGGGATATTTCGTCCTGTTATTAGAATCTAAACGATGTACGAAGAGTTCGTGTGAGCGTGAACGCTCAGGTGTCGGCAGCGGGACTCAATTAGCAAAAACACACAGAATTAAGAGAGACAAACATGTCGGTCGGGACACATGATGAGATGCTCTCCTCAATCCGAATTTTATATCAGGCATTCGTTATTCATTGTGTTTGTCAAGAAAATTACCGTGGACCTTTTAATATAACTTCGCGAGTCTCTGAAACGGGCTACAAATTGGAGTTGCTAAAGAAGTTCGCAAAAGTCACGCTTTAATCTTAGCGATTATTAGTAGCTGCGTGTCAAGCGTTTCACAAATTTAATTTTGTGCTCTACTTTGCTAATCATTCTGATCGTTGTATTCCATATCTTCTTTTAGTATGTTAAATAATAATATTTAAGTGATGCATGTATGAAAACATTACTTTATCTGCATTTCCCTCAAAAGTCAAAGAGAAATGAAATATACATTCAATAACATAAACATTTATTAAACTAATATTACAACTGAATTTGTCATTGGTGAAGAATTCTAAGAAAATACGCCAATGACATTAAGAAAGGAAAGATTGTAAGTAATGTACTCATAGTAAGTACTTCTCAGATCTCTATCAAATTTAAACGAGACCATGTCACAAGCATAAGCTTTCGAATAAAAAAAATAATCATCGAAATCGGTACACCCAGTAAAAAGTTCTGAGGTAACACACATACAAAAAAATACAATCGAATTATGAACCTCCTCCTTTTTTGAAGTCGGTTAAAAAGTATCCTGTTTCTTTCCTCTTAAATCTGCGTTATTTTCTAAAGATTTGAGAGCAATCTGTTAGATTGGTTCATTAAGGCCTCCATTAGTGAAGTAATGAGTCGCGATGCATACAAACGGAGTGCAGAGCAAACGAGCGGGAGCGGTGTTCTTTCTTTCAAGTTATTTCTTAAAATCAAGAAGAAAATTTATGAAAATATTTATAGAAGCACCGCAAAGAAACGTATTGAACGAAATAAATATTGACATTTTTAGATTTAAAATCGAGTAATTTTTAAAATGTGTTCTAAAATGAGTGTTTAATAATTTAAATCTTGATATTAATGATTTTATGTGTGGTATGTGGCATCTAACTATTTTTGATTCATGAAACGAATTATTTAAATACTAGCTTGTGCGCGCGACTTCGTGCCCGTGGAATAGGACCACCCGATTTTGAAACATTATTCATTAGTGCTAGGCTCCTATTGGTCTTAGCGTGATGATATATAGCCTATAGCCTTCCTCGATAAATGGGCTATCTAAGACTGAAAGAATTTTTCAAATCGGTCCTGTAGATCCTGAGATTAGCGCGTTCAAACAAACAAACAAACAAACAAACAAACAAACAATCAAACAAACAAACTCTTTAGCTTTATTATATTAGTATAGATACTTAGTACCTATGTTTTTCAAAAGGAAAAAGGCAATTTCATATCAAAATAAATTATGACTTAGCAAGTGTATGCGAGAACAGAAATATATGATATTAGTTTTATTTTAGTTTCCGTAGGTAGAGTTTAGCCTGTCGCAGTCCACTGCTGGACACAGGCCTTCCCAAGTTCGCGTCAGACATCTCGGTCTTCCGCAATCCCCATCCAGCCTCCACCGGCAAGCTATGGAGCTGTATATGGATACATTAGATTTTACGTTACATAGGTAAATCTGGATTAATTTATGTTTGTGAAAGAGTGCGAAAATAGCTCGTCTGCGTCGAACAAGACGCTTAAGACGAAAATTAGCTGCAGCTTGGAGGATTTCGAGTATGAATGCAGGTCGGGCGATGTCCATTAGCATAATTGGAGCTGCGGTGCAGCCACCTACGGGACCTTTGTCACGGTACACCATTTGACAAGAAAGAAAAGGAATACCTTAGTGGGATCAGTTTACTAATTGGATGCTCCACTTTCGAAGTGTGTTGTTCGTCTCACGTTAATCTATTTACCTTCGTTAATGTCGAATGTTTCAATTAAGTTAATTAATACTATAACATTATCATCACGTAAATATTGAGACAGTAAATGTTTTTATTTTGAAACATTGTGTTTTTAATAAAGAGTTAGAAATTTAAATAATAAATAAGAAAAGTAAATTAACTCCGCTAATCTAGGAGTAACGTCAAAAGCATATCCATTGTCGGTTTACATAAGCGAGGGTTGCTAATTAACCGGTAAACTTTGATGAGTCTACGCTAATTAGTACGCCATGGGAGGACGGACGTCTACTTGCAATTCCGCTTGCAGCACATCCTACAGGTGTACACGTGTCGTCTACGATGAAGATGTACTTAGGATAAAAACATCCCCGATTTCAATAAAAACTACTATAAATAGTATTTATTCCGTTAAATATTTAATATAACATTTTAGATACGAACTTTTCTGTGTTGTGTCTATCAATATTATTTTCGTATAATATTTAATCACGCAAAACCTAAAAATAAATGGAACGAAATCAGACTATAAGTGAAATGGTTGGGAGGAACTTTTTGGAGTAATATCAATACGAACATGGCAATCCTTTTAGTGAGCACTCACAACTGACGGAGAAAGTCAATCGTGGACGCGGTCGCACCTGGGCCACAACTTGCATAGCGAAGTTCTGCTTCTTTACGTAGCTCCCACCGATCTACTTATAGATTCTTATTTATTACTAAACGAGAAAATAAATAAATCAATCTATATAAATAAAAACGCCGAAATTTATGTATGTATAATTACACATATAACTTACTACTGCACCAAGTAGGATATGTTGATTGTGTATGTAGAAGTTTTGTGTAAAGGAAATTTAAAATAAAATAAAATTGGTTGTCTGGAAGAAATGGCTAAATAGCCATAAGTCCGCCCATTGTACTTCACAATCTGTAAATGATATTTGTAGTTGTGATGTACAATAAAGTATAAATAAATAAAATGTTTAAAAAAAAATGTTTAAAAATTAAATGTTAAAATTCACGAAAACTAATATAACGGTACAAAGTTCGTTGGGTCGGCGTGTAGAAGATAATTATAAAACTTATTGATTTAAAAAGTCCAAATTAAGTCATTTTGTAAAACTCATATAACTTCATATGTATTTTCAAATTGAAATATAACGGCCTTTTACTCAGCGCTATCGCCATCTGAGCTTTTCAACTCATTAGAGGGTTAAGAGCAATACATTAGGTTAAGTAGTACTTACAGATTACTGCGCCCAACGAGCCGAGGAGACGGTAAAAATGTATATATCAGCTGTGCAGGTAACAGCGTTTGAAATGTCTAAATGTATGAACCATTACGAAAAAAATACATTACTATAATAAACTACGTCGACTTCTAAGTTTAAAGCGATTTTATTAAAGATTCACTAAAAAGGATCTATTTATAATTTCGCTAATCCTGCAATTGAATACAATATTTTCCTAAACTTTTTCTATGAAACATTTTCAAAAAGCAACTATACTAATAACTAAAAGACAATTCCGTGTTAAAATCTTTCAATAGTAGTTATGGAATGTATACGATAAGGAATACACAATAATTTAATTCTAATAATATTTTATAGTTTCGTCAATAGTAAAATTGTTATCAAATATATTTCAAAATGTCAAAACATGTGGCTTCTTATATTATAGCATATAATTGTTTAGGTCTACGAATTAAAAAGAAACTAAATTATATCGAGTTCTTTACCAGCACACAAACTTGATATCGTACCGCGGTCTCACCTGGCCCGCAGGCTACATTAAACGTATAGTCGTGTCGCCGCAAGTCCCGATCGAACCTCAACTACTTAATTGAAAACCATCATATTCCTCGGGTACATGGTAACCCTTTTGATTGGATGTGTCATCGTGGAGATAATGTACATGTCCGTTGTTATATGGAGAAATACGTGTTTAATACGATCTTTGTAAATTTAATATTATCTTTCAAATAATTATATAAGTGAACAGCTTAATAAAATCCTTAAAAAAACGAGTGTGCTTTAGACCACAGGAATGAAGTAAAACTTCTTTAGCCCCATCTAACCTATATCTCCTTCTCAACTTCCGTTCGCCCCGCCCCATCACACTTTTCGTAACGATCTCGTCACGCATTCACCAGCTTATTCTCCAAATCAATGGTGCGTAAAGAAGTTTTACTTCAATAATAGACAAACTGTTGTCAAAATCATCAATGTTTCTAAGTGGAGCTAAAACTGCGTATTTCAGTAATTGAGGCACAGACGTTCTTGTATATATTCAATTTATATAATCCAGACATTATTTTCTAGTGAAAAGTTTTAATTTTAATGTAAGTATTATTCGTATTGCTGCAATAATATAAAACGAAATTCTCCAAAACTAAGTAAAATTAATTCAAATCACTGTTAGTGTGTAATAAAGGCCTACGCCGGCGCCGCGAGATCTACAGGGAGTCCAAAGAATACGCCAAAATGTCCCAAGTTTCTTCAGGCAATCAGGGCTTAATACCGTAGTGAAGTTTCAAGTTGGAAAATTATAGGGAGGGGGTGGGGAGTCCGCCGCGTGTCATCTCGTAACATCAAAAATGCATTTAAATCCAGCGCAATAAAAAACAGCGACGGGAAGTTTCACTACGGCCAAGGGATTGAAGACGCTTGCTTCTGTGCTACCACACTTTGAAATATAAAATATGTAACAATTTATTCTCTTCTTTACAATCTGCGACCTATTTTTTTTTTCTATTTAAAATTCATGCGATTAAAATTTTCACCGTATTGGCTGTTTGTTTGTTACTTGTTTATGTTGCTGTTTTTACTCGTATAAATTAGTAACTCTTATTTGTATCTGAAGAAATTACTAACAATAAAACGAGATATGTAAATAAGGATATACTGCACTGACAGTGATGAAATACTTTATATTTTTATTGTGCGTTTCTTTGGTAAAAAATAATAGTGCCTACATAAAAATACTACGAAAATTGCCTGTGTTTTTACGCTACCAACAAAAAAAAAAGATGAAAAAATGTTTTGAAATAAAATACAGACGCAACCGAAAAATGCTAACACTATTTTTGTATCGAATAAAATGTAAATGAATTCATACCAAAAAGGCGTCATTTCCTCTCTGAAACGTCTTTATTGAGGGTGAATTTCGGAGGCCAGAACGTTGTAATGTTGACCTGTTAACATTGGCCCGGCTCGGTAACACAAGGTTATGTAATAATTAGCTCAAATGATGGCGGTGCTGATAGCATTAACAGCCAGAAACTTTTAGAATAATATTTGTATCCTGTATACTAATTATTATTACAAGTAACACGATTTAGGGTTCAGTGTGGGCAGTAGATTTTAAATATTACTTTTATAGAATTAAACACTTTAGTGAAGTTAAAATAATAATGTCAAAATTAATTCTAATTTAAAATAATATTTTTCATAGAAATGCACTGTTTTTTACTTAATAAACAATACCAATGTGTATATCTTTTTAAAAAGCGATAAAAGTGAATAATGACGGGGCATTAACATTAATAACAATTACGAAATGGTCATAAATTGAATCACACGCGTGTAATGCGACAATTTAAGAGAAAATTAAAATAGGCGCCGCAAACCGCGGACGTCAATTCGCTATAGTTTGTCCAATTTATCAGTGCTGAGAGTCGTTCGGAAATAATCGTAATCGAACCGAGCACTGCGCCGAACAATATGGGCCGATGTCGGCCTCTCTAATTGGCCCTTACCTGGAGCGCACTCGAGAATGATAAAGCCCCCATTAGCCGCCCTATTATTTACCTACTCGTCATTAGCGTAGACTTCATTAGGATAACGAGATAACGGAGCCAGTTTGAGTAGGGAGCTCGTAGTATTTTTGGTGTTTTTGAACGAAATCAAGGAATTTTTGAAGAGCACCTATTGAGCGTCCAAGGAAAAAGAACGAGCTAATTATTTACGAGCAGGTAAGAGGACGAAAAGAATCTTCGGTTGCACTTAAGTGAAGAAAATGAGAAACAATCAGAATACAGAGTAGATACAGACGAAAAGGTAACCGACCACCCGCTTGCGGGTTCGCGCCGTACGCGTACTCGTACGTAATATTCAACGCGTGTCATTAAGATCGCTATCGTTTATAATAGGAAAAATATCGATGTTGCATTGAGCCCTCGGTGCTGTTCGACAAAAAACACACCGAATTTATTGTTAATTATAAAACTCCAGCGTCGAATATTAACCCGGAGATGCGATGCCGAGATAGCAGCGGGCCTATTTATTTATTATTTAGATATTCATTGGTGCGGTCACGACTCCATATTGTTTTGCTGTAATGGCCATTAATGACCTCGGTTTAAAGTTGAAGTGTTAATTTGATTTAAAATTATGCCTTTGATTACGATCTTCACGTGGAAGTTTTACCCTAAGCTTTAATTATAGCGGTGATCCCTGATGGAGCTGGCGTGATATGGCTCTTTCACGTTTAATAATATTATATTATACCTTTTATTAAGTACTCGATGATTAAATGTACGCCGGCCGCTCGCCACCCGGTAAGAATAAATACGAATAGCGTGCTATGACTTACTTTTAGTTTTATTAAATATTTGATTAGTTATTAACCGATTTCAAAAAAGAGGAGGTTTCTCAATTCGACCGCATATATTTTTTATGTGTGTTCGCGGATAACTTCGTCGTTTACGAACCGATTTTGCTGATTCTTTTTTTGTTAGAAAAGAGATATCCCAAGGGTGGTAACATGATAAGGAAACCAGTATCCGATGATGGCATCCCAGAGAAATCGAGGAGAATCCTCGAAAATCATAGTGGCGACTAGTGTGTTTTTTAATTTTTTTCGTCTACTTACGTTGCATTACTTGTCGATGTAATTGAAGTTGTTTTTTTTTCGTTTGCTTGCAAACACAATTATTAATGTAAATTATTTTATGGAAAAAAAAAACTACAAAATAAATAGTTTTTTCGAAACTCGATATTATATTTGAATGACAAAAATATAATTATGATCCTTGTTTTAAAATATTGTAATAATAAAAAAACAATTCCAGAAAAAAGTCGTTCCCTTTTAATACTTTAGTTATTTTTATTATTTTATTTTAAAAACTTTTTTATTTCTGCCTTAATTATGTGTAAGTGTTTAAGAATAATATAATGGATGATGTATACATAGTCTATAGGTATCTATAGGTAGGTCTATATAGTAATCGAACAGGCTGTTGAACAGGCATAAAATGAACGAATTAAACAAAATTAGTTTTATAAATATAAATACAAATAAATGAGATACAACTTCTTCACATAAATAATTATAATCTCTTAATATAAAGTCTTAAAGGTTTTACGTAGTAAGAACAGGATGGATAAAGCTATCAGGGAGACTGAAATACGAGCGTCGTTCGTTGTAAACGTCACATTAATTAGCAACCCGCTAATGAAGAGTTATGGCGGGTAATGAGATGAATGTATTTATTAGTCCGACAATTATATCGAAGCTTGATTTTGATTGCAACGATGTAATGTGTGGCTTGTTCGACTAATTTGCTGGGATGTTCTCGTTTGCCTCGTATAAGTGTTTTAGTCAAAATAAATAATAATAATTATACTTGTTTGATAATAAATATTATTTTAATAAAAAGATGTTAAACAGTTTTTAAAAGGGCAATAAATAAAAAAAAGTATAAAAATATAAATGCAGTTATAAAATCTATACCTACACGTAAGGAAGCCACATGCTGGCATTACTTTGTTTTACTTGTTTTAAATATTTTTTTACTTTAAATGTTTAACTTTTGACAACCGTTTAGGTGCAGTAGTAATATTGGATATGGTCGCATTTACGTTCGTGGTTGAGGGTTCGATTCCCGCTCGAGGCACATATTTGTATTTGTACGCATATCTGTTTTTTTCTTAGTGTATGTTCTTGTGAGTCTTTCCACCGTGCTTCAATGAGTGTGTAAAGCTGTCGGTCTTGGCAGTTACTCATGGTAGAGAAATTATCTACTAATCCGCAGTGGAGCAGTGTGGAGGAATGTGCTCCAATCTCCTATATTCAGTAGAGGGTTTTGCTCAGGAGGGGTTTGGTGTTATAAAATAGTTCAGTTTGTCCAACTTTAGTTCATTGCTTATCTTTAGTCATTTCTTTAAAATTCTTAATATAATATATAAAAACCAAACAATATTCCTTTGAAACATATCTCCTGAAAACGACAGAATTGATTTGGGTAATAACTATTTTTAATTTTCGTAATAGTAATGTTAGGAAAGAGAAATTGAAAAATTTTGCTGGAAATTAGGTAAAAAATTAATGATCCTTTATGTATCTTATCTTATACTATTAAACGAGCAATTATTGTATATATATATATATATATATACATATTTTCTGAATCTCGGAATCGGCTCCAACGATTTTCGTGAAATTTAGTATACAGGGGGTTTTGGGGGCGAAAAATTGATCTAGCTAAGATTCGTTTTAAAAAAATGTCGTTTTATCCGTGTTTTTAGGCAATGAAAAAAAATGGCTAAAATATCGTTAGAATAGGAAGGTTAATTTCACAATTGTTATTCAAGTTGTAACAGCTCAGGTGGGAAATCGGATGGTCGAGATTGACCGACAAAACCATGGTTCAAATCTCAGTCTGAGATTATTTTTTTTCTTTTTTTTTAAATTTCACTCGTGATTTTTTATTTAAATAAAAATAAAATATAAAAATACCGA
This sequence comes from Melitaea athalia, assembly GCA_905220545.2. NCBI lineage: Eukaryota > Metazoa > Arthropoda > Insecta > Lepidoptera > Nymphalidae > Melitaea > Melitaea athalia. The sequence continues at coordinate 7,020,414 of HG992179.1, forward strand.
GAAAAAAACAAAATAAAAAAATAAATAAAATAAAATAGAAATACCGAGCTAGGCTCGGTCACCCAGGTACTGTTACTCGTACTTAAATAGGATAAAGTCGGTTGAGTTAGCTAGTAAACTAAATAAAAATTGTGTCAAGACATTGTAGCCATAGCTAAAAGTCCACAGTTCTTATATATCTACATACATTTTTTACTATTTTTGTCTCCAAATTTTAATAATATATTTTCTGACAACAAAGTATTGCAAAAATATTTAAAAATATGTTAGGTAATGTTAATTATATGAATCATAATATTAATAAATACATTTTCAGTAAAAACATAAACATATACGTAAATAAATACATGCATCATGTTTTTATAAAAATTGTTAATATTAGTAATAATGCACGTAGTTTTTCACGAACCCTTTAAGATCGGGATAAGTGTGAATCGTTGTTCAAAGCCGAGAAAGAACAAAGCACATTACCTCTGAGGAGGGCGTAAAAAGACGTTAATAATATTCGTCAAAGCACTCCGGTTACATTAAATCAATTTGCCCTTTCCGCGCGGTAAGTAGCGAACGGTGTAATTGATAAGTTGAAATCCTTGTAGCGAGAGACTAGAGTTTGGCACTGGCAACTCGGTTTCAACATCATATACGGTATCTTTCTCCGCGTAAATTATGTTTTTTAACTGTAATGTTATTATGTTATGTGCGTTTGTCTGAGAAAGTAATTAAGATAATATATGTTAAGATTTCTTTAAAAGTACTAGGGCAGTGTTTGTTAAACTGTTTAAAATGATCGGTCTTGCGAGTAGCGGTTTGTTATGTTGTAGAACTGTCCATCATAATGTCATCTTTAGTTAATTTATCAACGCGACTTACAAAGTGCAAGTAACCCATAACATTATATAATTATGTATAGATTATATTGTTATAAAATTGGATAATAATCGGCTCAGCGATTTCTAAATTCTTTACGCAATTGCTGGGCTTTCCCCATGTAGAAGAAGGTTCAGAGCTTAATCCACTACGATGCTCCACTGCGGGCTGGTGGATATATTCCTTACTATAAGTAACGATCGCTATCAGGTGTATTTGATAACACCCGGGACCGATAGCTTGACGTGCTTTCTGAGGCACAGGAGGGAGACCCATAAGGACAGCCGACCAGACCGCAAGTAAATATTAGAAAAAAAAAAACGCAAAAAAATCCACTCCGAGCGAGAATCGAACCCGCGACCATCGCAATTATTAATAATAATTCTTCTTAAACATATTATACACTGTAGCAGCCAATACAATAAAAAATACTATTAATGAATAAGGAATAATGAATAATGATTTCTGTAAAAATATGTACACAAAATCGAATAGAATAATAATGTGCAGTACATCAATTACGTTAACATTATACAAATATTTTAAGATGTCAGCAACTTAGCTTTCAACGATCGATTATGAAATAATTATAAAAATAATTCCAAGACTCATTGCAGGAAGCTAAAGCATGTTTAAAAGTGAAAGTTCGATCTGACGACCCAATAAAACCGGTTGATATGCCTTCGATTGCAATTAAATGCAATTATATTCAAAATCATTGAAAGCGGCGAGCACGACGCAGACGCAGCATACCAAGATTGAATTTCATCGATGTGTAGGTATAATAATAATAAATTACTAATAACCCTAATTAATAATTATTAATTTTAACGACGAAGAAAATTGTACTTATGACATTAATTTATTTTAGTAAGATGTTGTGATAACATCATTGTTTAATAAGTTTATAATAAAATATATTTTTGTTTATTTTTGGGTATAGTCTGAAAGTGCATTAATTACCGTTTCGTGGTACCATCTATAATTCTTATTTTAATGCTTCTATAGGGATCATATACGGCCTTTATTTTATGGACCTTATATTTTACCGTAACGTGGTCGTTAAGTATTAATGTTTATGTTTGATGTATTTTTTTTTTGTGAAAATATTATGAAACAATGTGAAAAGCGGATTTGAAATACGTAAGGCTTTACCCGCATCTGGTCTATAATACTATTCAATATTAAATTATTTGAAAAAACTTTAATGTTTTATTACCCTTTTTGATTGATATCTTTTGTTTCTCGTCAATATTTGATGATATTGATATGATGATGAGATTGATTCTCTTTAAATAAATTGGACGTAGCTTTAATTATACAAATTTAAATTAACAATTACAACGTTCGCAAATAAAATACATGGCAAAGATATCTTAAAATCTGACGTATTAAAATCCAACGTCGATGAAACCACTAGGGAATTTACGAATACATAGAGAGAAATGAAGCGAACATTTTTATTTGTATTTATTGATGGCAACACTGTCAAAATCACACTTTATAAATATTTAATCTGTGGTATCAGTTTGAAAGGGATCGTAAAGGAGTGCACCGGAACAGATCGCACGACAATATCCTAATTCACTCGCGCGAATGTAATCCATTAGTGTTCCCGGCCCTCCTCGGGGCGCCCCCTAGCCTCCGCCATTCATAATATACCTCCATATCATTTGTATTGGCACATGTTTCATATGACTAATGGACGAGGGCACATTACAGAGACATCTGCTTATTGCAATCATCGTGCTTATAAAAATCTTTATGTGATTGACGGCAATGTCACGAGATGATTGCGGAGCGATGTATTTTTTTTATCTGCATGTAACTTTTTCTATTTAACTGCTCTTCTCCATTATCATCCTCAGCTATTTACATATAGACATTAGTGAAGAAACTGCAATTCATTTTTGCTTATTCTTCTGGTTTCTGGTCGATTAGCTATAATTTTATATTATTTATAAAGCTAGCTTTATCAAGTAGCTACCATTTGTTGTTTCATACGGAGAATGAGAGCCTTAAGCTAACACTCATGACTTCCTTTATCTGCGGCAATAATTTCGTTAGCCAGGAATAAATCTTAAATTGCACTCCTAAATAAGAGAAGAGGCAGTAAAATATCTATGGAAGTATATTAAGTATCTACAGACTTAATATTATTTCTTATACATCATTAAACCAATTAACAAAATACCCCGAAATGCTTTTAAAATGAGTGTGAACAAGCAAATGACTATAAACGTGACCGCAGCCGCAGGAAGTTGCATAGAGGTTGCTTAAGGGCTTATTAATTACTGAATTAGACGACGTTGCTCTTAAGTGAATTACAGTAACGAGGAAAACGTCCCGTCTAGTCACTTTGCATTTAGGTTGAAAGAGAAAAACATTGTGTATCTTTCCAACGTAACACTAGAAAAACTACCGATAAGAATTATTAGTAAAACCTTTTAAAACTTGTAATAAACGATCGATAAAGTACGTAACGTGAATATAAAAAATTAAACAAATTACACATAATATAAAAGATTATAATCTTGAACGAGCTTCTAACACATATCGGTACACACCATCTACTCCAATACAAACATATTTAGGAAATTAAAAAAATACAATACACATAATTTTCTAAATGAAAACATGGATTTTTACTTAACATTTCAGTCTGCTTGCCCTCGGAGCTTTAATACATTTACCTATCTGCATAGACAGTTATAGCGTTTTCAGAAAAATTAAAGAAAGTAATCAGCGGAATTACGTTGGCTACTAAAATATGTATTCGTCATAAAAGTATGCGTCGACTTCTGTGGAAGATAAATATTCATTATAGAGGATCGTCGGGCGTTTTAGCTGGATTAAATGCTATTAAGTCGCGTCGCGATGCTCTCTCGAATCTATCGAAATTGAGTATCCGAATGATCGGTAGTGGCTCACTATTCGATTAATTGTTTATTTAATCTATGTAATTATGTACGTTTTTAAAGAATTAAAGTATTGATTTTATGGTATTGAGTTATTATCGATTCCAGCTGTTTATTTTTATCGAGTAGCCCGTTGGCGCAGTTTGTATTTGTAGTGACCTTACTGCTCCAGGGATTGTAGGTTCGATTCTCGCCCAGAATTTTGGGCATATGTGATGATGTGACTTATTTATATCAAAAAAAGATATAGCTACATCAGTCGATTGTTTTCTACAACAAATGTAATAAGTTGGCCATCTTAGGAACAGACGACTGTGTATGTGTAAAATATATTTATTTAATTTAGTAATAGAATATCAGGTGTATCGATGAATAGTCAATTATTTGAACGTTGCTAAGCATTTGTAACGGGATGTCCAATTATTACTTGCTTCATTATATCGACAGAAAGACGTTGAATATAGTTTCTGTCGACATCCTATATTCTTTATTAAGTTAATCAACAGTTTATTTACTCATACCAAAATTATCTGTAAAATAAATAATAAAAATGTAGCAATTAGCAGATATGTAGTTAATAATATTAAAAAAGCTACCATTTTTAAATTAAAACATAAAATAATTTGTTTTTAAAGATAATATACCTACCACTTAGGTGTTTTGGTATCAAATTAAAATGTAATTAATTAAAATTAAAACTCTTAATTAAATTACAAACCCTCATTCAAACGAACACACTCGCGGGCACGAGCTTGTTAAGTAATAAAGATGACTATGTTTTATTTAGTAATTAGGTACTGTATGAAATACTTTTTTAATTAAAAACTGACTCAATGTTGGCGTTGGTCGTTTGTTATTCTGGGTACTTTAACTTGTTTAATTAATAACTGTTCTTATTGTTATTAAAATTTTTATAAAAAAAAATAAAATTGTTAGTTTGTTTTAGGAATAAGAGAACTTTTCATCACCCAGTCAATATGAATAGTAAAACTTTTTTTTTCTCTCTTTCTAGGAAGTGCTAGGAGCTTGATTTTATTAACACAATTACATCACACTGGCAAATCAGACTATAAGAATTAATATAAAATTTAAGGTGATTTATTTCATCTTTAATATCTAAAAAAATACAGAATAGCGTTTCTAATCAGTGTAAAGACGTTTCTCATTCAATATGTACGAGAGTTGTAAACACCGCTCAGGCTGAGAGCTACCCACTAATTAATTACTCAACTCGCTTTCAATTAAATTAACTCGGAACGGGGCATCGACACGCACAGAATCGACCGATTAAGATCGTTAATGTCGATCAATTTTCCTCGTTAGCGATCAATAAAGTTATTACTGTCCAGTAATGTTTGCACGTGACGCGATTTTATATGTTTAGTTTGTACAATTTTAAAGTATTTTTTCTGGTGTAGAGGTTGTGGGTTTATTTGTTGGGTGATATATATATTTACTATATATTACTTATATTATTTTTATTATTTACAATTCTTACAAAAATTAAAGAATATGTTACTACATCAGGCGGTTGTAAGCACAGGCAATAAATTGTCTTCTTTAGAAACAGATGACCGTGTGTGTATTTTAATAGTATTATTAAAAAAAGAATAAACATTAACATTTTATTATTTCAAAAATGGTAGTTAATTATGTTGTACTTAAAATTTCCAATGAAGTTATTAGCCTGTAAATAGTAAATACTATATGCGATGTGCTTATATTGACATTCAACTAGTGTTTTATTTAATTTTATAAGTGTCATGTATCAAACACGTTAAAACATTGCTCTAGTTTTTTATATCAGTTTGTTAGTAAGCGTCATAATTAATTTTTTTTTCTATTATTATATTTTATTATTTATTTTTCATTCATCACATACCTACCTACTTTAGTATTAGGTCATGTTTAAATTTCAGACTTTATAAAAGTTATTACCTAAGAATATTAGAAACAGGTTGTTCAGTTTACGGGATTAATCCGAACATTTTAATTAACAATAGTTTCTGAAAATAATGTATGCTTTAGATGTAAATATAGTCAGCAGATTTTACAACATAATGAAAGCTTACAAATTAATTAAAATAATTATTTAAAGTAATACCAAGTAATTAAAACATTTTCTTTCAAAAGACATTAATGAAGCCTCACCGAATAAAACATAACTTAAGTTTTAAATCAAACAATAGCCTCCAGCTTTCAGATATAAGCGATTTTCGCAAACAAAACCCAGTACAACAAAAACATAATTTGAAAATTTGTATCTTAAATACGGAACACTAAAACTAAATTGGCCACTCCGAACTAGTTGAACCGAGTTTTAAACTGCGCCCTTAGGGAGGAGGGGACGTTTTAATTACGGCGTTTAAGTAAAAGCGGCGCAGCATCTAGCTATGTGCATTACACAGATTCAACCACCAAAAGCCTCCCACTTAGCTAATGAAACATGTTCGTGTATAGTGTTTTAAGCGTCGTCGCAACGAGGCCTTCTGAGCATTGTGAGCGGAACTCGGGCCTCGGCGAGCGCGAGCGGATTCGGCGGACTCGCCTCCGCAAATCCTCATTTACTTGCATTATTTTAATGGAGCTATTGTGGGCGGATGTCCTTTGTCGTGTGCAGATGCGGATCCGGCGCACCGGGCTGTGGGAAATGTGCCGGTGCATAAGTGCATCACTGGCCTCGTTCGCCCGGTCGATCCCGAATTAAATAGCAGAGCTCCATATCAATTTAAGGGATTTGAATGCATCCACTCCGGAATCACAGAAGAAAATGAGTCTCATTGTAGTCATAGAGTCGATAAAATAGACGCAACTGGAAAACGACGTATCCATTTAACTAATTAACTGGGACGAAGTCGTCCCGAAATCGCGATGGCGTCCGTAGACAACTCTCGGACCTCTTGATAACTGCTTTCCCTAATGAGGATTGAGCTAAGAGGTTGTCTTTTTCGTATAAAAAGCGGTATACGGAGCAGTTCTTCGATGATGATGATGAGTGAAATTTAAAATAGATTAGCATATTGCGTAGCATAATTATGGCCATATGTTTACTAGGGTAAACATTTATCACTTTTATCAACTACGCTACAGTAAGTTCACAATTTCGAATGCGGTAGCTAGAGATTTTTTAAAGCTTATTTGTTTCTCCAGAAAAAGAGTATCATGCATGCAAACATCAAAAATATGAGCTTACATACATAGTAGGTAGGTAATCTACTATGTATGTAAGCTCATATTTTTATTCGAATTTAGTATTTGTTTTTATTTTTTTTTTATAATTAAAAAATAATTATGTACCTATATTTGTACCTACCGTCGTAAGCATCATTTTATTAAAATACACTATAATATACTGCGTATTATTCTACATTATATTTATGCATTTCTTAAATATTAAGCGGTAAAAATTTTGTTCGAAAATGCACAAAGCTTCTATATGCGATTTATTTTTCAATAAAAGTAACCTGAATTAACGCAGCTAAACGGATTGCTCGGGTGTAACGAGTTGATGAATTACAAACTCTCCTGACGCCTAAACTACCTTCATAATAACTAAACTAGACACGAACTGGACCCAATGAATAAATTAAACACTAATTTCTTGACATACTTTGTCCAAGGCGGATCACCTTGTCCGTAATACCAGTAATATTGCTATTATAAAAGTTTTAACTACTTTAATAATTCCCCTGTACTTCGCTGCGACTGTTTGATATTTAGAAGTCTTTATAAATATTTATACCGAAACGTAATTAAAGAAACTATATTATTTTCGTGCTGAAAGTTAATCAGTATTTTGGTAATCTGCATTGATGTAAATATTTGATTTGACATACTTATTTTTTCATAACCTCGATCTCACTAAAATGTATGGAATTTTTATTTATTAATTGTTAATATTTTTAATAAAACTAAAGTACCAAAGATCAATGACCTGTATAAAAGTAATTTTATATCAAAGAATCAGTTCTTAAAATAATTACATATGTACATTATTATTACGGACCAATAGATTCCATTTTTAAAATTCTTCGTATAAAGATTTTTTTATAGAAAAGTTACGATTAAAATATCGATTAATAATTTATTTATATTTTACAAATATTTATCAAGGTTTTTTGAAACGAATAATTAGTGTGAAAATAATTAAATTAGGTGAGAGAAACGGATCGTTAGCCGCACGCAACGGTAGCGAGTTCGACGTCCGGCGCGCTCTCACGAAGGGCATCGTTTAGGTAAAAAAGATTTAATGTAAACAACCTCCAGTCATTATTTAAATGAGAGAATATCTTGATGTCTTAATAATTATCATATAATCACAAACCATTTATTTGAATTTTTGAAGTGAAACTTCTTTAAGCGCATGAGTGGTAAAATTTGAGCGACCGCTAACGCGGCAGCATCAGAACCGATCAGTACTTAGATGGGTGACCGCCTGGGAACACCGCGTGACGTGGGATTTTTTTTTCAATTAGTTTTTTTTTTGTATTTTCAATTAATAATTAATTAAGAACAGTAAATAATATGTTCATGTAAATTATTTTCAGGCTGTAATATAAAAAATAATTAAAGTGACATCTAGTGTTGATAACGTGAACGGGTTTGTTTCAAAGGACTAGTTCTGCGAAGACTGTTTCTGCGCGTAATAGGCGGTTTTGTGATTTTAAATTAGCTTTTTGTTTTTTCAATTCGTTTTTAATTAGTTTTTTTTTTAAATTAGTTTGCCAAAGAAGTTTCACTTCTTACATGTGTAATTTGTACGCACGCAATTTTTTTTTGTTTAAAAATTTATATACATCCAGTAGGTAGGTACAACAGTTATTGTTACTTACTTTGACAAAATTGAATTAAGCAGGTTAAACAAATCTATAATATTTTTTTTGGCCCTTGCATGTTTTTAAAAGATTTAATGGTTGGAATGTAAATCAAATGAAAAGAGAATATTTAATAAACTTAACTTTCGAATGTCGTGCTAACTCACAGCAATCGACCTCGCGTGCGGCGAACGCTCACGGTATATAGAATTAGATTGCTAATAGATAGATATCAGTCATCAATCAAAACGTCCAACTTTATGAAACGATTGTACAGTTCAAACAGAGCCATCGGTCGATCGAGGTAGCTCTGGACAAACGAAGTTTGCGGCGTTATGCTCGCCCACTTGTTCTTTGACAAAGAGTTGAGGATCTCACCTGTCCAGCGCACCAGTCAGCGAGCTGAGATCAGAGAGGCAGGCACCGAATCTAGCCCCAAGCCAGGTCCTTTGTGAAAGATTCCCAAGCGAGCGCAAGGGCACTTTGATGTCGAGCCCGGCGGGTAATTTGGAAAAAGGTTATTTAATTAACTTTCGACAAGTTCTAGTAATCGTGTTACAAAGCCGCCAGGTGAGCGGTCAAGTCTTTGAGCGTGGCGGGGTGGGCCCGAACTTGATTTTTACGCCATAAGCGCAATAAAGGCGCTGTCATTTCCACGTGTTTTCCAATTAACACCACGCCTTTGACCACCGTCTCTCGCACAAAGTAATAGCAGCCTTTTGTTTTATATACACGGTTTTATATAGACATAGTTTAAATAATGTTATGCCTGTAATCGATACCTTTCAGCCGTAAAATTGACTGTACCGCTGTACTTTTTGCATGGCCGGCGATGGGTGTTTACAGTCTTCCAAAGCTTTATTAGCAGGACTGGACAGTAGTTTTATGAGTTGCCGAAATAAGTTTTGGGGGTATTTAAACTTTGGAATTGGTTAACAGAGCATTTTGCGAGCGTAAGCAAGCGCGAGACGAGGAGGCGCCCGCGGCAGTCGGATGATGGTCGCCTACGAGATAATTAACTCTACGAACTATTCTTGTGCGAACTACTTCATCCAGAAAATTTCTATATTATAAACAATTAGCTATATTAGTAAGTTAGTTAATAAACAAAACGAAAAGCGCATAAAGGTGAACGCGTTCAGTTTTAACTGCGGGCGGTTTATTATGATACATGGTGTCCAAAGTTCGCGCGTTCCACTCGAGCAAGTATCTCATACAAACAAAGCGGACTTTGTGCAGTGTTCATTGAACAGCTTAATTGCATTTCTTTGCTACTTCTCTATGTTCCTCGCACGTCTCATAGTCGAATTAGTATTAGTACGTTAAACAGTTCTTTTAGAGAAACACCGCCTGTTTTCATAATCAAATCACAAGTAGTAAAAAGTAGGCACATATTCTACAATTTTATACAATTAATAATTATATGTTTATTCTACGTGAACATTATTAAGTGTTATGAAAATTTGTTTGATACAACATATTTCGAAACGCAATAGCGTAAATGGTTTGTTAATCCGCAAAATGTTTGAAAGCACGTGTATTTCATGTTTGTTGCACGATTGTAGCTTTTGTTGCTACGGAAATAAAGTTCTTAATAGGATTTGGCAAACGTAAACGTTTGCAAGGTTTCCCTTGTCTTCGTTCCACAGTCTCGTTTATGATTCCTGAATTTTTAAAGCCACTGCAAGGACATGCATTTTGTATGTAACATGAATACGTCTATAACTACATTTACTGTAACCGTTATTGAATCAAATATTAAAATATATTTAAATTAAGAATTCTATTTAATTTACGAAATTATTACATTCGCAAGTTTCTTAAAAAGCATTTCATATTCTTTTACATAATAACAAGCACATGTTAAATAGTAATAAGTTATCTTCACAAATGTATAGCGATTAGTAAGAACAGCATTAGCAGAGCCTATCAAACAAAGAGTTTTAATTAGTATAAAAAAACGTGTAAGGTTCATAACTAAAACACATTGAATTAATATAAATTTCCTTGTAAAACGTGAGTTTATAATTTAATTAAAAATGTCGGCTTCTGTTCAAACCCCTATATGCTTTTTTAATTTTATCATAACACAACAATTTTTTATAACTTAAAAAAGTTTCCATTAAAACGCATACGTATATACTTAATAGATGTTCACTTTAATTAAAACTAATTACTTATGTCCGTTTTATTATGCTATATTTGCTACCGGAATTAATTAAATATTTTACGTGTTGGTTGCTTTAGTCACGGATAATAAATGTCTCGTAATTGCTTGACCAGAATGTTTTAACTGATTACGAATTTAAGGCGAGATGGTGATATTTCATACACTTATTTATATTCTAATACTTTATTTGATATTACAAACGCGTTCAATTTCGTTGTAAGTGAGATTGTTTGACATTTATGGTTATTCCTATTTTATTCTTTTACTGGACAACCCTCGCGGTTCAACCCTCGTTGAAATTTATGGCTACTATACCGCTGCGGCTCGGTAATGAATCATTAGAAAGGATAAAAGAATTATTAAAATTATAAATACATACAAACAAATTTATTCTCTAATAACTTTTGCTTGTTCTAGTAACAGTATTTTTGTTATATCATTATTATCCCTATCATGTTTGTATTCAAAGGAATATAGATATAATGATGCATCTAATTAATTCTGAAACTTTCTGTATTGTGCTATAAATTGTTGGGTAATATTCGTTTTTCCAGCAAAGGAAATAAATTAGAGCTTAATCGATTGGTTTTTAAACCTGAATATTTCTTATAAACTTTTTGGATGATACTATAATGTACTCATAAAATTTGCAGCCAAAAAAAAATCCTTAATAATTTAATTAAAATAAAAGTTAAACTTTTTTTTATATGACTACAGAAACAGCAGGAAATATTCTGCTAAAAATCTGGAGCAATCCGACTGGGGAAGTACCTCAAGCTTACAGAACATCACAGCTAAATAATACAACACTGCTTTCAAGCATATATTGTATTGTTCAGGGGATAGACACGTGGACCTTAATCAAAAATTGCTGGTTTTAATCCGGATAATTAATTATTTGTACATGCTTAATTTGATGATACTCGAAAGGGAAATATAAAACGTGAGACCTCGGAGCAAATTAAAGATATTTTCAGTTTTTTTTTTTGGAATCAATTTTCGATTTTTTTTTCCGTTTTCCGTATTCTCATGTCGTCTTTTTTAGTTCTTTTATTACTTTTTTCTTTGGTAAATGATTGTTTAATTTTATTATAATTTATATAATTATTTGTATTGTTTAAAGCATTTTTTTTTATTATAATTTATATAATTATTTGTATTGTTTAAAGCATTTTTTTTATTATAATTTATATAATTATTTGTATTGTTCAAAGCTTTAATGATACCATACAAAAATTTGTTATTGCATTTTGCTATTTTAATGTTCACATATGTATATTCTTTAAAAAAAATATTTGTAAATATGCAGTCTGCTGCGTATCACGCCTATAGTAATAGTACTGACTGGATTTGTATAAAGCATAGGACGGTTTAAGTTTATATATATAATTATCTTCTCTATTCTACGTGACATCGGCGAATTTGTATATGTGCTACTTTTCTACTGTTGGAAGCCATTATCTGAATTAATGAATAAAGTCAATAGCCTACTACAAGGATAGTGTGTATTTTTTATTTTTGTTTTTCCTTTTATTTTGAAAAAAAAAAAAAAAAACGGTATTATATACGGTAACAGTAAGTCTGTTACACTCGGTTAACCTAACCCCACGGTATCGGTGTGCCTTCAGCTTTACTTCATAGGAAGACAATTAAAACAATATAATTATTTTAAATATTAGAAACCCAGGTGTGGTCACAGCCTTATATTACTCTGTACCGCGCACCTGCAAGATTTCAACATAATTTCGGATGAAGATTACAGATCACCGACGCGACCACCACAGCGACCACCGCAGCGACAGCCCCGCCGTGGAAACCTTTCTTAAACTTAAACTTTTTATTTAATCATTTTCTTACTTAACGTCAGTAGGGAATCACCTATTTTTAGTTATAAGTTTAGTTGTAATTTTAATTAATAAAGTATTTTAAGTAAATCGCCTTTTTTTTGGCATCTGCAGCTGCAACAATCGTAACTAGTCTATAAAAAATTAGATTTTTTTTTTAAAAGAGATAAAACTAAAACGTTAAATCGGAAACGAATTCACGGGTACAACTTCTGTATCATAATCATGATGTATTTGACTATTTGAGTTTTTAGATGAACAAAATGAATTAAAGTAGGTGTAATAAATTTTATTATAACCGTGCTTTTTTTCATCTCAACCAAATTAGATTCTATGTTGCACCGGACGATACGGATTAGATATGAAATAACTTAAGCTAAATAAAAATCAAATTAATGCGTGTAATTATTTGTAAAACTGATTATGAATATTGACCGTGAACCGAGGACATAGTATAGCGAGATCATATCGCAGTATCAGATTTCGTAAGTTTAAATTTATTATGAGATAGTGGATTTAAAAGTAGGTGACCTTGGAGATAAAACGAAACACAATGTGTATAGATTAAATTAAATTAGGAACAAAAACCTATTTACGACGCTAACATCCCGGAACGACTTCTTGTATATTTTATTTCATGTTTTAGACTTGTTCGCACTTAGAGCGGGAAAAAAGTCAGGTTTGTTACGAGTTAGTTAACATAGTTTTTTATTACAGATTACCACAGAATTTACCAAAACATGTTGTTAAATTATTATTTTTAAATAAAATGCTATACAGAAGAAAGATTTGATTGTTTGTTGAAATTTATAATTAATCAAAAAAATTTTCACCAGTGGAACGCTTCATTGTTACTGAGTGACTAGGCAATATTTAAACGAGAGTAATAGTAAAAAAATAGTAAAGAGGAACAGTCTCAAAATTATGTAGTGATTAATTTATCCAGAATATAAAGTATAATAATATCATTTACTGATAAATAGCTATTGTTTCTCAAGAACAGCTTTTAACATCTCATTTTATTGAAGACTAGCTTCTGCGCGCGATTTTTCAAATCGGCCCAGTAGTTCCAGAGATTACCGCGTACAAACAAACAAACGAACAAACAAACAACCAAACAAACAAACTCTTCAGCTCTATATATTAGTATAGATTACGGCTAAGCATTTCTTAAAAGTGGAACTCATTAAAATAATCCTTGTGTCTTAGTAACACACGTGTATCTACACACGACTTAATAGATAAAGCACGTTACTATGTAATAAAATTGCATGTAGTTTACTTACAAAAAAGCAAGTTTATTATTAAACCCGTTGTGTATTCCTAGGAATATTTTTGTTGTTCGTGCTCTTATTTAGTACAGAAATAACAAATAAAAAAATTGTGAAAAAAAAAACTTTTAAAACAAGCTTTTATTTTAAGTGCGCTTAAATAAATGAAATAAACTTTCTGTAAAGTATTAATTACATGACATAATTTATATAACATAAAAGCTTGGGTATTCCGCCATGTTGGATTTAGAATGACGTCACATAGCTAACCATGTATTATCACTCAAAGACTCAAAGTAAACATGTATACAAAATTTCAGGTTAATCAGTTGAAGATTGTTGATATGTATGGTTCAAAATTGAGTTGCAAGATTCCACCCTAACAAACAAATGCAAGTTAACTATAAAGTTGCGTTAATATAACAAATGATTGTCAGAAGCGTCATTAGTGCAGCATGTTTAAAACGCAAATAAGTACACACTCGTATGTTTTGAATATAATTTCAGAATCATTAGTGCCGTTATATCAGCGTTAAATATATCGATGTGTATCTAATGCAATTTGTGTGATAAATGAAATAATTTCCGTACTAATTGTAATTACTTTACGCATGTATTTTATTAAAATTTTTATATAACTTGTACTTACACGCACATATTATGTAGATATAACTATTTATATATTTTGATTGTGCAATGAATTAATGTTGTGGTGTCTGGTTACGAAAATTCTACTAAAGCCTGTTGGTCTGGGCGATTCTCGTCTTGCTCACAATGTCTCGGAGAGCAATAAAGAAGTCGTTCCCGGTTGCTATCATATACATTTGATAATAATCTTTACACTTGAAATAATATTATTTCCAAACCCGCAGTAAATTAGCCATCACTTCCACCACCACCACCACTTCAGCCTATCACAGTCCACTGTTGGAAATAGGCCTCCACAAGTTCGCGCCCGACATTATGACGCGAACTCATGTGTTTTGCCCATAGTCACCACGCTGGGCAGGCGGGTTGGTGACAGTAAATTAGCGTAGAGGATTAATTTTCAACCTCTGTATTATATAGGAGCTTTATTCCAAAGTGGAGTAATATTTTATTTATTTAATTTTTATAAAGGTACTTCTATGACTTATTTATTTTTAACAACTATTCAGAAAAAAAGGTTATGGTGAACTTGTCACTTATAGAAGTACACAGCGCTTACATAAAAGAACTTTGTTCTATCATTACAAACAGTAAACAAGATTAGCTTTGTATGTTGTGACAAATGAATATCAAAAACTAAAGAGTAAAACCATTTAAATGCTAAAACAACATACCTCCTCGTAGTCTCTGTACGAGTTGTGTGCGGGCGCGACCGTCGGCGCGGGCGCAGGCAACGCTCATTCGCGTGAGCGACGCGGGCGGCCCACTTTGCCCTTGCGCACGGGCGCGCCGGGGGTCGCCGCGTTTGCGTTCTTCATCAGCTTCTGCCAGTCCTGTTCACAGACTAGTGACCCCGCGAGCATGTAGTACCTGTGTCAACGAGTCTTTGTCATTGTACATAATTATATAACCTTTAACTAAAATGACGTGTTTTAGACCGGGAGATAGTGACACAAAATATTTGGTCATTTGTACCAGTATGGCGGTTCGTCAGGGGTCTAATTACGTAAAGGCAAAAAGGAAAATGATGGTCATAGCGCTCGCACCGGCGGCCCAATCGCGGGGGCGTTAATCGAACGCGTCGGATAAATAACGAGTGTCGAACGATTTGTTCCACAAAAATGCTTGTATTTTCAGATAGTCGAAAAAAAAGAAGTAGGCGGTAGCAGAATGCCATACTTCTCGGGTGTGACTTACAGCCCGCCATACCGACGCGAATACATTAATTTAAATAAAACAATTCAACCATTTGTACCAGGCTAATTTTTGCATAGCTAATCATCGTCGAGTAGCCATTCACGAAAATCACCTTGCCATACTTTTCCGACAGTTCCCAATGGCCGCCATACCACTGCAATGGAGTAATTTTTTTATATTTCGCCAAACGATTTGTACCAGTATTGCATTTGAATTATTGGAAAGTATTTGACAAAATGTGACCGTTATTATTTATCCCATACTTCTAGTAGGGGGAAAAGTGCTGCCATACTTGAAATACTTATTTATTTGACACGTTTTTAAAATACGACTGTAAAATACGTAAAATCATTTTTTACATCATGGCATCATTGTATTCTCGTCATTTGGATGCAATTGCACCTAAAAAAATTTATTAAGTACAGATTGTAACCATCGGGCGGATGACTTGAGCTAAAATGTGAAAAAAAAAAAAAATTGACGATTTGTACCAGTATGGCATTTCGATTTTTGGAAATTATACGATACAATGTGACCATTATTATATTTGCCATACTTGTAGTAGAGGGAAAAAGTGGCGCCATACTTGAAAAAAAACTCGAATTACGAATAAAATCTTAGGATGTTGAAAAAATATTGTTCACATTCGCCACCTCCCACAGGTATGGCATTATCAGACTTCTATTTATGATCATACAGGGAACTGATAAAAAAAGTTTCAGAGTGGTTTTTTTTTTTTTTTTATGTTACTAGGTTGGCAAACAAGCGTACGGCTCACCTGATGGTAAGACCGTAGCCTATAGACGCCTGCAACACCAGAAGCATCGCAAGCGCGTTGCCAACCCTATCCCCAATCCCCCCCAGGTACAAATCGTTTGGCGAAATATAAAAAAATTACTCCTTTGCAGTGGTATGGCGGCCATTAGGAACTGTCGGAAAAGTATGGCAAGGTGATTTTCGTGAATGGCTACTCGACGATGATTAGCTTTGCAAAAATTAGCCTGGTACAAATGGTTAAATTGTTTTATTTAAATTAATGTATTCGCGTCGGTATGGCGGGCTGTAAGTCACACCTGAGAAGTATGGCATTCTGCTACCGCCTACTTCTTTTTTTCCGACTATCTGAAAATACAAGCATTTTTGTGGAACAAATCGTTCGACACTCGTTATTTATCCGACGCGTTCGATTAACGCCCCCGCGATTGGGCCGCCGGTGCGAGCGCTATGACCATCATTTTCCTTTTTGCCTTTACGTAATTAGACCCCTGACGAACCGCCATACTGGTACAAATGACCAAATATTTTGTGTCACTATCTCCCGGTCTATTTGTCCAAACAAAAAAAAAAAAATCGACCACAATTTACATCCACAAGTACAATATACTTTAGGGATAGCTCAAAACCTACTCATCAGATCTCGTCCAAAATTAGAGACCCAGTAACAAGTTTTGGTAAATGGTAACACATAAAAAATACAGTCCAATTGAGAAGCTTAATAGCTATAATGAAAATCGAGTTACTCGTATGTTGCGTTTAGTAAGTATTCACATACTGACTGAGTGACTTCATGTTGGCGCATTGGTCGTAGCAACTGCCCGATACGCTAGCGGTCGCAGTTTCGATTTCCGTGGCCAATATTTATATAGGCCATACGGACACATTTATATGTGTTTTTGACCAATTTTATATTGGTCTGAGCATTTTGTGATTGTGTGTAATAGATCTTTTATTTTACCAATGACGTTTATTTTCTCGATTTATGTATATAACTATCGTTACGAAATTGATATAGTAAAAGTAGATGTATCTAAAGTAGATATATCTAAAACTAGCTGACCCGGCAAACTTCGTACCGCCTAACAGCCGATTCATTTTTTTTAATACTTATCCTTCCCGCAACCCCTCCACTAACACTTAAACTTTATGGTATACCATTAAAGTCCAAATTGACTTTTAAGTATTATGACGAATCTTTTGTATGGGAATATAGAACAGTGTTGTTTTTAGACTTTTTCAGGCAATTTTTTAAATTTTTCTCTCTGTGACAAGTGACAACCATCCTCGTACTTCAAGGAATACTATAAAAAAAGAATTAGCGAAATCGGTTCAGGTACTCTCGAGATTTGCGCTTAGCAACACATTCAGCGATTCATTTTTATATATATATAGAGATAGAGATAGAGAAGAGATATATAAGATGTAAGATATTAGTCACATAATAACAATATCTAGCTATACTGGAATACGTAGTAGAAAGCAGAATAAGTCCTAAGACGTAGTTCGATTACCATTATTTGAATTCACTGAAATATATAATTTCGTTTCTTTAATAATAACTTCTAGAAGCTCGTAATAGGGAAATAGGAACTTACAGTTAATAATTAGACGAGAAAATACTTTAGTATTTTCTATGAATTCAATTATTATATTAAACGCGAGTATAAGCTGATATAATTGAATATCATTATTGAAAACTACTAACTACGACTAATAAAACATTTGTGTAACAGTTATAGAAATGTGAAAATATTTCCAAGTAAGATAAGGCTGCAACTAATCATTTCAAGTTAAGTATAGAAATTTCGAGGGAAAAACGTTTGATCCATTTGGGATCTTAGAAGGTCCAAACATACACAAGGAATATTAGGTATACAATATGTGAAACTTGTTTAAGGCTTCAACTAGCGTGGTGTTCCTGTGGTGAGTGCGTGGATATTATAACTAAATTAAATTAAATATCTTTAACACACACACACGGTCTTCTGTTCCTAAGACATGCAATTTAATGCTTGTGTTATAGGTAACATCCGACTGATATACCTTTAAACACTTTTTAGACAAATAAATATATCAATATTGCATATATAAATAAACACATATATGACACGCAGACTCGAGGTGGAAATCGATACCAGGTCGATCGGAATCGATCGATGCGCCAAAGGCTATAAAAAAGTTTACAGCAATAGTATAAATGAGCTGACCTATCTCCTTGCATGAGGTGTGAGCCGCACTTCGAGCAGGCGAAGCACTTTATGTGGAAGACGTGAAGGGGTTGCTGTGGGGCGTTCGTCCTCATCACGAACTCGCTCGCGGGTATCGCCTGCCCGCACGCCGCGCACGCGCCGCTTGAGCCGAACATTCTGGAACAATTACAATAACTATTTGTATTTACTTAATAATTTACGTGGATATTTGTACTTAAAAGCATACATTTTAGTCTACTGTATACGATTTATTTGTATTGTATGTATCTTATTGAAGTAAAACTTCTTTACGCAAGCATAACTTGGGGAGTAAGTTTTTTTTTTCAATTAAAATAAGAATCATCAAATCGGTATACCCAGTGAAAAGTTATGCGGTATAATACAACGTAGGATGACGAAAAATAGTAAAGGAAATACGCATTATTAGATATAACTCGAAAAGTACTTGTTAGATCGCAATTTTTAAATGGGACCACATGCCACGCACCACCTTTCGATTAAAAAAATCATCAAAATTGGTCCACCTTCTCAAAAGTTCTAAAGTAATTTATTTATTATGAATGCTCAGCTCCTATTGGTCGTAGCGTGATGTTATATAACCTACTCGGCTCGGCTACTAGCCTCTCGGTAAATGGGCTAAGCAACACAAGAAGAATTTTCCAATTCGAACCAGAGCGGTTCCTGAATTTAGAGCGTTTGAAAAAATAAACTCGTCAGCTTTATAATATCAGTAAAGACTTGTTGACAACATTAGTTGCATGTGCTTCTGTCACTATTAGACTAATTTAATTAGTATTTAACCATACGTACTTAACACGCAAGCTTTATAACATATATAAATAATGTAGTTTAAAGAAAGATAAAGCTCGTAATTTTTTTTTACTTACTTACATATAAATATTATGTATAGGTACACGATATTTATTCAAACATTATCTCAAAGTATATTCCACAACATTGTTAAGTGTAATTCGAAGTGGCGAGTGATTTCGTTGAGTACCTATATCGATCTAAATGTGAATCCATTTCATCTCAAACGAGAATATTTGTTGGATTTGTTGATTTCAATATCAGAAATAGCAAAGCAATAAAGCAAATTCATGGATCAAATTATCAGATCAGTTGCAAACGTTACATTTAATAATCTAATATTTGCAGCAAACATTAATCGAAATAGCGAGCTGGCTGAACTTTGTAACAGATATAGCAAAGAAAAAGTTAAGAAAAGATCTATTTCAATTTATATACACTAGATGGTTCGTAGGTGATATACATATAAGTATGTACATAGTAACATTATTTTAGTAGCTACTTTGATCCGTAACGAATTATAATTATAATGTATAATTATTATTTAGAGCAACTATTGTTACAGTCAAAAAAAGATCACATTTACTTTTTTTCTATTTCTAAAAGAGTGACAGCGAATCGATAATTTGTAACTTAATATGTTTGCCTATTTACTTAAAAGTTTAATGATGATTTTATATTAAAACAAGCTGTGTTCGCGACTTCGTCCGCGTGGAATTTAACAAAAAATTATTTTCAGTTCGCAGAGTTATAAAATAAATAAATTTCTAAAATAAAAGTAGCCTAAGGTAGGTACTCCTTATTACATCAGCTATCTGCCAGTGAAAGTCCCGTCAAAATCGGTCCAGCCGTTTCAGAAATTAGCCGGAACAAACAGACATACGGACAAAAATTGTAAAAAATGTTATTATGGTATATGCACGGTGTATATATCTATATGAATTTAGTAAAAAGCGTTTACTTTATTATTACAAACAGACACTCCGATTTTATTTATTTGAATAGATAAAGCGGAAAAAACTAGTGCTATGACAAGGGGCCCTTATCTTTTTTGTAATTCACTTTTTAGAAAGTATACAAATACCTTACTTATAAAAACTTATAAAAACAATGCATCAATTATATTTTATGCAAGGTAATATAACACAATAATTATGTCAGCCTTGATACATAACGCAAACGGATGTTTTATAACGATGTCAAATCAATCAATTACAGCTTGAACATTGAAATATCTTTAGTTTATATCTTATAGAGCGTACCTATATATTTTTAATATGTATAAACCGACCAAATATAATGGTGTTAAGTTTTTTTACAGTAATTGTAACTGATTGATTGCCACTCTAAATAAGTATAAGGTCGAATAACCATTTAAGGGTGTAATTACGGTTTATAGCTGTAATGAGCTGCATATTTAAAATAATAACTTGTAAAAGTATTTATGCAATCCACATTCGTCTAGTAATACTATTTTTGTATCATTTGAATAAGTCAAACTTTTAAGAAAGTTAATAATATTATCGTACTCTATATGTCTTAAATTTATAATCCCTCAAAATATTATTTTAGAGTTAAAAACAAAAGTTTATTTTTATAAAATCTAGTTTAAATATGTGTACGTGAATAATAAATATTAAATGTTTATATAACAATAATATGTAAAAAATAAAAATGTTAGTTATGTTTTTTGTATAATTAGTTTGTTTGATACAATTATCAGATATAATACCAGCGGCCATAATTTATTTACTTAAGTATTAACTTCATCAAAGGCTCTCAGAACTACTAATTATATTCACTTAAAGTAAATTATATTAACATGTAAATAATGCTATTAACATATTGTTTAACCGCTGCCTGCACTACCGCACCCCATTATTATGCATTACCGGTCACACATTGTAATAGAAATGTCTGATTAATTTAGTGGCTTCGACCGCATACATTACGTAGCAAACAACGCAAGCATCAATTCTTTCCAAGTCACCCGATAACCGCGAGGCCCTGTTGCAGCTGTTGTCATTTAATAGCCTCATTTAATAATTAATGAGTAATTATTGCAGCGGTTATTAGTGTCGACCGGGTTCGTATTATTTACAACCGGACTGAATATATTAATAAATCGCAACAATCCGTTCGAAGCCAATCAAAATTTAATTACCTGCGCTTCCCCGCTCCGATATTATTCGAAGCAAACATCGCTAAAAGATAAATTTGAAAGTCTTAAAAGATAAATTCACTTCAATCACTCGCAGCAAATAGGATTTCGTTTCATTTACTCCGGTAAGAGCGTTTTCAATTAAGGAACGCCCGACAAACAGTAGGTATCGGCGTATGAAGGTAAAATTAATTAAACCGAGCCAAGACAAACATGTACGAATCTATTTGTGTTGGACGCTCGCGAGGATGTTCGGCGCGCGATACGAACTTGTCCTATCGATAAAAATTATACGAACACGCTTCCAGAGGTGAATATGATAGTGATATGAATTTGAACAAAACGAAAGTTATGTTTAACAACCAAGTTATACCGAGACCGGTATAGGTCGATGATACCCTTCTCGAAGTTGTTCAAAATTAGGTAGTCCAACCATGCCGCAACAACTTAGAGAAAGAAGACGATATTCCGCCGGAGGATTCGGTTGAGCTAGGAGGCGTTTGGCACCGGGGCGAGGTGGCGACTGCTAGTGCGACCCCATCTCGCCCCAACCAGGCGGACGAGTGGCTCACACGCGGTGGTTTTTAGTTAGTAGGAGTCTGACATAACCCTCTGGCTCCCACGCCGGAGGGTATCCATGATGGATTTTCCCCACGTTAAAAAAATAATAAAAAATAAAAGGCGGCGTTTGGCAGGCGTCGGGTCTTCACTTCGAAGATTACGCAATGCTTGAAGAAAAGTCTTCGAGAAATGCTTCCTGCCTGTGTTAACATACGGAGCCAAGACGTGGACACTGATGAAGGGACTGGTTCACAATTTTATAGTAATTCAACGTGCAATGGAACGGGCTATGCTTGGGATTTCTCTGAAAAATCAAAAGAATGGACGAAAGTAACCGACATAGCCCACAGAATTAGCAAGTTGAAGTGGCAGTGGTCTGGTCACCTGTCGATGGCGTAGCTTCATTGACGTTCACAAGTGCTGTATCAGCCTAAAATGAATAAATGATTTGAATTTGAATTTGAATTTGTGTCGCAGGACCGATGGGCTTTGGAGCAGACGTGTCCTGGAATGGAGACCGTATGTTGGTAAACGCAGTGTGGGACGTCCTCCGGCCTGTTGGACAAACGATCTACGTGGCCGGTGTAGGCTGGATGAGGATTGCGGAAAACCAGGATGTCGGCCGCGAACTTGGAGAGGCCTATGTCCAGCAGTGGACTTTAATAAGGTGAACTGACTGATTGAACCTCCTTTCCATATAATAAGTTAAGTTTCACATTATGCGATAAGATATATGTTATTCTACGTCAATTAATTACTTAACATTAATAAACTTTCCAGCGAAAG
This sequence comes from Melitaea athalia, assembly GCA_905220545.2. Lineage (NCBI taxonomy): Eukaryota > Metazoa > Arthropoda > Insecta > Lepidoptera > Nymphalidae > Melitaea > Melitaea athalia. The sequence goes on from HG992179.1 coordinate 7,043,448, forward strand.
GGTTCGAAATTAATCTTAAAGGACTTTTAGATTACCTTCATATGTGTCACGGATTTATTAGAATACGCAATCGGAACTAACTTTTAGGTTTCCTTTCAAACTGATATTAATTAAGACGTGAGTAATGAGGAAGTTTGGTGTCTCCGCTACCAGCTAGTCGAAGTTTATTTGCCTTCGTTACGTGTAAAATTGAATACGTTGCCGTGAATCCTCATTAATTTAAGATGAAGACTGTATCTTGACATGTTATTTTATTCATTACGGGAATGTCTCGAGTATGAATGTACACGTGTCGAGTTTAGATTGTTACAAGAAACATAATTTAAAGCTCTCGGGAGATCATTAGCGGATAAGGGCAGGTGAGAAAGATTTTATGCTCTTTCTTCTTTACTTTTGAAGTTAAACAGACAAATAATACAAACTAACAGTTTCATAAAAAAATATTATTTCAATTCAACGATTTATTGCAGCTTTTTTGTACTAAAATAAATTGTTTGTTTATTGAACAAAAAAATAAATTAGCAGATAAAACGATACAAATAAACTTAATTTATAAATAACGGAAATTACCAAAATAAAATTAGCAATCAAATTAAAAAAAATTAAAAACTCCAAAATCCTGAAACGCGAAAGCCGCTTACCAACTTAATGGAACAAAACTTCGCGAGTAAATCCTCCCCGAGACTCACAAACTATGTTCGAAAGATGAAATAAATAAATATAGAAATTAACAAAAGGATATCGGTCCTTACAAACGCAGTCTTAATTGCAATAGAATAATTTAGACAATTAAATTCAGTCACCCGTGCTTAAAAAAGAAAAAAAAAACTTCAGCCTGTAATATCCCACTGCTAGGCATAGGCCTCTTCTCCGTGTAGGAGAAGGATCAGAGCTTAATTCACCACGCTGCTCCTATACGGGTGGGCGGATATATTCCCCACTATGACTAACGATACCTACACCTGAGGTACATGATAACAACTGGGACCGACGGCTTGACGTGCTCTCCGAGGCACGGTTGGGAGACCCCAAAAGACTGCACCAACACCCAAATCAAGGCAAACATCTCTATGGCCAATATAAATGTTCTGTCATGTGCGGGGATCGAACCCAAAATCGCCATCGCAACAGCCACAAACCAGTGCCAACCATAAAAATGAATCGCCGAAGTAGCTTCCGAACGACTGCAACAAATTGGGTAATTCTTTTTTTCAGTTCGTTATTGTCAGGACAAGCTTTGCATAAAAGAATGTTAAAATAAATCGATAGATTCATGAAAAAAAAAAAATAGGGTGGTTTGAAGTTCGCTGGGTCAGTTAGTTAAAAATATAATCGATTCTAATCTGGAAACAATTCTGATTATAGGTAGGGATCCCTAGTACATTTTTTTCACTGGATTAGGTACTATCAAGCTCATTTTCCGGGAGTAGCTTCATTTTGATAAGACGAACAAAAAATTAGCTTGATACTAATCAGGTGAAAAAAATATACTAGGGATCCCTACTTATTATGACTTGGTTTGACAAATAAGTGCCAAATTGGATAAGGATGCGGGACGGGATTTCTTACTTGTTGCTCGGCACCATTCGTAGAAGAGTCGACGAGACGCAGAGTTTATTTGTCACCATTATATCTATATTAACCTACATATGGATATGTATATTTAGATTATATTAGTACTATGTTTTATCAGAATAAATATATTTAATTTTTATATTCTTACTATTCTAGAAACACAATGCACTGTTAAACTATACAATATTATTGTTGCACTGCTTATCATAATATGTACTTGAATTTTTTCTTTCCTTCTTTAAATAAATATATGACTTAAATAATCATATAGTAAAGAGATTATCGTACTTTAGGTTCAAGAGAAATAATACTGAGTTCTTTAAAATAAATATTGTAATTTATAATGCAAGTATGATTTATCGAATTATTGTTTTTTATTTTATCTAAAAATTTTACGACGTACAAACATCCATAGTTACAAAAGTACAATAAGTACCAAAAGCCTTAAAAGAAAACCTTAATATGATGTAATATTATATACACAAGCACACATCCCTTAATCTGCTGTCAAAGAAAAAAATTACAATCAATCAAGAACAAAAGGATTACCTGAAAGCTTTTAAAAGATTTTTAAAAGGGTTTAGTCGTTTTGATGCTTCAAAATTTACTTAGTATTATTTTTGGGTTTGTATTTATCCGCACAGTTTTATTAAATCCAGATAATTAATTAAAATATTAATGAAAGAAACTGTATACACGCGTTTTATTTTTATTAATAATAAGTAGAGGTAAATGAAGTCCTAAGTTCCTACACAAAGTAGAGAACAAGCTAGAAAATCTTAAACAATCCGTTAACATATTATGCATGTAATAAAGATCGCTTACAGTACGCTAGTTACGGTAGTAATAAAGCAAGCTAGTTATCGGATGTCGTTATAATCACAATGCATGTTAGGACGGTGGTGTATCAACTATCAAGTTAGCACGTCGTTAGCAAGAAACTCGTTAGCGGCGCGTGGCGTCGACAAGGCAAGAATTTGCTAATGACGCGTGCCGCCCGCGCCGCGGCAGCAACACTCGGGACACGGGCTTCGTAGAGGCGGTAGCACAGACTAACGCAAAAAAGATTCACACGACGTGTGAAATTGAATTTTAAACATTTACATACTTCATGGAAATTGTATAAAAATATATCTATGTTAACAATAACATAGAATGTGAATGATTCTATTTTATAAAGACTGTGTCAGCCATTTATAAAATAAACGAATTAGATAATAAACTTGTTTATTTGACATAAAATGCAACTGAGGCGATCGGAAGGCAATAAAAAAGATTTATTGCTTGCTATCGCTGATAAAATACACGGACCGATACCGAAATCGAAATTCTAAATTATTGGAATAGCGAACAGGCGGCTACAATTAAAACGTTTAAAAAAAACAAACTATCGGTTTTTTTAGAAACATTAACGCACAACCGTGAAGCAATCTCGTATTCAAATTGACATAGGTAGTAAAACAACAGAGCCTCCGGACTAAGTTCCATAAACTCGTTCCGAACTCCCCTCTACACACTCTATCGGCGATTTTTAATTAAGTCCCTAGCGAGCGTCGAGCGAGCAAAGTAACACCATCAATTTATTATCCTAAACTCCGGCCCGATTGTTCCTCGCTCGCTACTTACGCAAACTTTCATTTTAATCAAGCGTTTAATTAAAAATTATCCGAGAAAAACAAAATAAGCCCGTTAGGGCGGTCGGAAACTAATTAAGGCGCATACGATGAGCCGTCCGACAACAGCGGCCGTGAGGTGAGCGTCCTTTAATTAAACGCTTGTTCTACTCCGCGGCCGCTCTGCTCAACAACTATCAGCGCCGCCGAAAAATCTACAAGTGATGTGCGGTCGGGCTCCGACGGAGCCGATCTCAGGATACGTACGTGGTTTTCGTCTTAAATATATGTTACAACAATTGCCAGGGCGATTTAAGTTTTATATTAAGTTTCCGTACTAATGTTTTCCTACCTTCTTCTAACTGACTTTGAAAAAAATATTTCGTTTTCTATCTGCTTGTTTCGGGGACATACTCCTCTTGGATTAAGATAAGTACAAACCTTACAATACAGAAACTGTATAACTGAACATATGATTAACTCTTACATTTACATAGAAAGGAGCTTTTAAATCTTATTAATTAAATGAGGTCGTCATGCAAATTTTTATTAAAATTAAATAACAAACTTCAAGATTACAATAATTTTATTGTATTCTTTGTTTCCACATACCAATAAGTTATTTTTAAAAATATTAATGGTTTCTAAAACTATTAATCTTCCTAAAAGTATGTCGTGTTTTTGTACTTGTCCCCGTTATAGCTTTTTTCATTAAGTACCCATATTAGTTAGTATATGAGTATGTTAAAAATAAATCTGATATAACTTAATTTAGAAACTAAGTATGTATTTATTTCGCGTCTACGCTAATATTATACACTAGCTTCTGCGCGCGACTTTGTCGGCGTGGACTCCGCTTCTATTGGTCTTAGCGTGACGATACATAGCCTATAGCCTTCCTCGATAAATGGGCTATCTAACAGTGAAAGAATTTTTCAAATCGGCCCAGTAGTTCCAGAGATTACCGCGTTCAAACAAACAAACAAACAACCAAACAAACAAACTCTTCAGCTTTATATATTAAGTAGGGCTCGGATTAATATGTAAATAGGTACATATTTTTAATTTACACGATTTTCAGTTTTGAATGTCTTCTATACATTGATTATTACATGTATATAGACTCGGAAAAACTAATTTTTATTTTCCATATTTTTCCATATTTTGCCATATTTCATGGGTAAGTCCATATTTTACAAAAAAGTATCACAATCATCTATATTTTCGATTTTTATATCATAGAACATGAATTAATTCACAAAAATTGATATAATTTTACGTATATTTTGTATTCTCGCCACCACACGGACGCGCGGGTTTCATTTCTCTCGCGTATTATTCGTCGTAATTTGATTTTTAATACTCTAACTTAATTTATTCCACATTAACTGCCCCCGCGCCGCCGATCAAATCAATCAAATGAAAACCTGAAGATTATTAAAGAAATAGAAAAAAAAGTTTCTGAAGCGAAATTTCCTGCTCAAAATATGGAGCAGCCCGACTAGGGAGTACCTCGACCTTACAGAAGACCACAGCTAAATAATACTGTTTTCAAGCAGTATTGTGTTCCTGTTGGTGAGAGCAGAGCTCCTGGGGGGGATTGGGGATAGGGTCGGCAACGCGCTTGCCACGCTTCTGGTGTTGCAGGCTTCTATAGGCTACGGTAGTCACTTACCATCAGGTGAGCCGTACGCTTGTTTGTCGACTTAGTAACATAAAAAAAATAAATAAAAAAAAATAGACTTTAGACAAAAATAAAGGCTTCGTTACACTAAAAACAATTGAATAAAGTTAAGTGCGTACTGAGTTTTGAGGGTACTGCAGACGTGCCTTACCCAATTACGGAACTAGGCGTCTTTAAGTACGCTCCCATTATATCATGTTTTTTTTATATATTTAAGTAGGTCAAAAAAGCATACGGCTCACCTGATGGTAAGCGATTACCGTAGCTTCAACACCAAATGCATTGAAAGCGCGTTGCCGACCATGCTCCCAATCCCCCCAGGAGCTCTGGTCACCTTATTCACCACAGGAACACAACACTGGTCGAAAGCAGCATTTTGTAGCAGTGATCTGCTGCATGTTTGAGGTACTTCCCCAGTCGGGCGGCTCCAGTTTTTGTGACGTTATTGTGACGTGGAAAGATCTTACAGCCAACATAAGGCTATATTTAGACCTAATCGACAGTTTTAATTACGATAATTTAAAAAAGCGTGTGATTGTGTACTGCATAAGACAGATTTAGTGGAAGATGAATAAAATCTTTTTATAAATATTTTACTTAATGTAACTGTTACTGCAGTAACTTTTCACAATAAACAATGTTTAATATAAAAGATATTTTTAGTTTATACTCCATATTTTTTCCATATTTTACATTTTTTGGTTCATATTATATGTACATATTTTGAATTTTTTAATACATATTTATCCGAGCCCTATATATTAGTATAGATATAAGAATAGAGATATACCTAGTCAGGTCATAAGTACTGTCACACAATAAAAACTTTTTTTTAGAATGCTGGCCACAAAAAAAGTTTATTGAATTCGAATTTCGAATTGTTCATGAAAATAAAAATGGGTAATTTTTGGAATTCTACTCATTTATAAATATGGAGTGGACGCTTAAAGAAGACAGAGTTGCAGTTATTGCGTTGCTTCGTTGCGGTTACGCGCCAATTGAAATTTTATACATACTGAAATTTTTGAATATGACCAAAAGATTCGTGTATCGTACCATCAAACGGTACAATGAAGACACTAGTGTAGATGACAGGTCAAGAAGTGGTCGCCATCACTCCGTTAGAACACCAGCAGTGATAAAAGCTGTGAAGGCGCGAATTCAAAGAAATTCTAAACGTAAACAGAAACTGTTGGCCCTTCAGAGCGGGCTAAGCAGAACCACGGTGAAAAGGGTGTTAAATGAAGACTTAGGGCTTCGGGCATTTCAAAGAAAAACAGGACATCGTTTGAACGCTCGTTTAATGGACCTGAGACTGAAGAGATGTCGAGCTTTGTTGAAGCGGTACGCGGGAAAAAAATATCGGGAAATTCTTTTTTCAGACGAAAAAATTTTTACCCTAGAAGAGAGCTACAACAAACAAAATGATAAGGTCTACGCACACAGTAGTGAAGAAGCGAGCAACCGTATTCCGCGTGTCCAACGAGGTCATTTTCCATCCTCGCTCATGATATGGTTGGGAGTTTCTTATTGAGGCTTAACTGAGGTACATTTTTGTGAGAAAGGCGTAAAAATGAATGCAGTTGTGTATCAAAATACAGTCCTGACGAACCTTGTGGAACCTGTTTCTCATACCATGTACAATAACAGGCACTGGGTATTCCAAAAATATTCGGCGCCAGCTCATAGAGCGAAGAGCACACATGACTGGCTGGCGGCGCGTGAAATCGACTTCATCCGGCACGAAGACTGGCCCTCTTCCAGTCCAGATTTGAGTCCGTTAGATTACAAGGTATGCCAATACTTGGAGGAAAAGGCCTGCTCAAAGCCTCATATTGATTTGGAGTCACTCAAGGCATCCTTGATTAAGGTAGCCGCTGATATTGACATGGACCTCGTTCGTGCTGCGATAGACGTTTGGCCGCGCAGATTGAAGGCCTGTATTCAAAATCGCGGAGGTCATTTTGACTAAAATTTATTATCATAATAATCTATGTTTTGTTAAGTTCATTTCGATATATAAAAGGTTATATAATGAATAAACTTGTCTAAATTATTTCATATTAAACTTGTGACAGAATTTATGACCTGACTAGGTATTTGTCTGTTTTAAGTTAACCAAAACCGATAAAATTCTACACTACTACGGGCCAGTTTCACCGGTTGTGAATAAAGTTTATCTGGCAAATAAGCGATTAGACTTTAGCAGCAGGAGGTATAATAGGTCGTTACGGTCTGTTTCACGGTCACCCCAATTAATAAACTACGAGTTTTAGATTCTTACTTGCGAATAAAAATATCTCATAAATACAGTGGGTGGCGAAAAAAAATATCATATATATAAATAACATTTATCTGCTCGATATCGTCCCGTCAATTAGTTATCCACAACTAGTGAAACAGGCCCTACGATCACGATCACGATTCAGCCTGTAATATCCCACTGCTGGGCATAGGCCTCTTCTCCATGTAGGAGAAGGATCGGAGCTTAATCCACCATGCTGCTCCAATGCGGGTTGGCGGATATATTCCCTACTATGAGTAACGATCGCTATCAGGTGTATATGATAACAACCGGGACCGACGGCTTAACGTGCTCTCCGAGGCACGGTGGGGTAACCCACAAGGACTGCACAAACACCCAGACCACGGCAAACATCTGTATGGCCAATACAAATGCTGTCGTGTGCGGGAATCGAACCCACAACCGCCCGCGCAACAGCCAATCGCAATCCAGCGCTGTAACTGCTGTGCCAACGCGCGAAACAGGCCCTAAATACTTCTAAATTGATTTCAACAGTTATTTCACCATTACAAGGCTACAGTATTAAAAAGAAAATAAGCTAAATAAAATATTATACAGCTACGATAAGGATAGTCAATAATAAGGTATACCTACGAGTGTGAGTAATACTGAGTAGGTCGTCTTGTTAAGCTTTTATTAAAAGCTTATAATTAAAGTAGCTCGCAAAAAGTAAAAACACGTTATTATACTAAGACAGCTCACAAAACCGATATACCCAAATAAAACAGAACGATGGCGGAGTAGACGCAAACTTTTCTAATTAATGTTAATTTATCAATTAACTTGCGCTAAGAATTAATTATCTCAGTATTACGATCCCTGACTTAAATAATAAACTTCCACTAATCAATCTTCTAAAATAGCCCGAGAGGAATATGGAAAAAGTAGTAATATCTGATTATATTATAATTTTTATAATCATCTTAGGTTTATTAGTAACATAGGTTTTGATGTCTTTAAGTTTATGTACCTAATCATAATTATTCGGTGATTACCATATTATACGAGTATTCAGCTTTTAGGTATATGTGTATAATTTTCATGTAACTATATAACTCTTCTATAAATTCTTTGTAAAAAGTAGGCAGACATAGGCAGAAAAATGCATTTAAATTGTTCAAATTTGGAGGAAATTACAATACAGTTACAACTTACAATTTTGTTGTTGTTATAAAAACTAAATCAGAGGACATTGCAATATCTTATTGGTTTTAATATTTGCATATGTGGCATTGAACTAACATATATTCTTATCTATTCTTCTGTACTAACACTAAAAAGCAGAAGAGTTTGTATTGTTGAAGATGCTAATCTCATTTAGTATTGGTAGGATTCGAATTTTTTTTAAATGTTTGGTAATCAATTATAATGTAACTTTTGGATTTAGTTAAGCAAAACAAAAATCGCTTTGACAAATTTGTCGTAGATGAGACTTAGCCAAAGTCTACAAATCGTCGCGTCATACGTTATTGCCACCGTATTGTGGGTGTAGCCCAATTGAACTTGTTTGGGCTCAAGTGAAGGGCTAGGTGAAACAAATAACAAAATCTATAAAATCTATGAAGTTCGAACTCTTTTCGTCATGTGTCAATCATGCGATAACCAAGATCGGAACAAAAATTTACTAAGTCGACAATTATGTATATATAATTGTGTTTTGCTAGCAAACGAAAAAAAACCGACTTCAATTGCATCAGCAAGTAATAAATCTATACTAATATATAAAGCTGAAGAGTTTGTTTGTTTGGTTGTTTGTTTGTTTGTTTGTTTGTTTGTTTGTTTGTTTGAACGCGGTAATCTCTGGAACTACTGGGCCGATTTGAAAAATTCTTTCAGTGTTAGATAGCCCATTTATCGAGGAAGGCTATAGGCTATGTGTCAACACTCTAAGACCCATAGGAGCGAAGTCCACGCCGACGAAGTCGCGCGCAGAAGCTAGTATTTAATAAATTAACAAACGCACTAGTCGTCACTACGATTTTCGAGGGCTTCCCTCGATTTCACTGGGATCCCATCATCAGATCCTGCTTTCCTTATCATGGTACCTAACTTGGGATATCCCCTTTCCAACAAAAAAAGAATTATCAAAATCGGTTCATAAACGACGAAGTTATCCCCCGAACATACATATAAAAAAAGAAAAAAAAAACCTATATGTCGGTCGAATTTAGTAACTTCCTCCTTTTTTGAAGTCGGTAAAAAATATGTTAGAGCAGTTTATTTTTCACGTGTCTGCAGAAAGTTCATTAGAAGGAAGTGATGACGATAGTTTTTAAGATTACAGGAATTGTATAATAATTATTTTATTTATAGGTTCTTGTGCATAATATATCTACACTATATCCTACATTGTTTTATTGTTATTTATTTATGAAATTATATATAATTTTCTCTACAATAAATTTTAGAGAGGTTTTTAGAGAGGTATTCACTATGAACGTGTCTTTACAATTTCAAAACAAGAACGAAGGCGTTGGCCCCACCCCTAATAATGACCCATCTCACTCTGTCAATATCAAAAATGTGCGAGAGACATAGTTACTCATTTGTTAAAGAAACAGACTATAGTTCCACGTGACGTTCCTAGTTTTAAAATAAAAATAAAAAATGAACAAAAAAACTGATTGATTGTATTATATTATTATTTATTATAATTATAAAAACAATTTCCATAATAAAAGCATTATATAACCTGTTTTGTGCCTTATTTATTATTCCAAGCAAAAACATTTTAATTAATTGACAATTAAAATAAAATAAACGGTTCATATATAATATTAAATTAAGTGTTAGTATATTTAGTAATAATTTAAAATGCGTTCACTGTCGTCTTAATAAGTATATATAAGTATTAATTATAAACTTGTTATTTCTATCACAAATGGTCGTACGATAAAATATTGTACAATTGATAACCACTAATTCATATTTTAGTCACATTTAATTAAAGTAATAACTAATAAGCATCGGTCAACACAACAGATTTAATTGGCCACGAGCGCGCGTATTAATTACACCAATTATCTGAAACATTCATAAATAATAATAATTTATTGCTGGCAACATTTGTCAAAAGCCGCGCTCACACGATGAGCTAATCGACTATCACCGCTAATTGCCCCCGTCCCCGGCGCCCACCTGCCCGCGCCCCAGCCCGGGAGGGGCCCGCGCGACGCGGTGCAGGTCCCGCTCCCCGCCCGCCGCTAACTAATTAGATAAGTTTGCAACTCCACTGTACTTCTGGTGCCCCGCTCTGCCGTTAAGCATCAATCTTTTTAATTAAACATTTTTGACGCTGCAATGCGATTAGCCATCGAACTCGTTTATATCCTAATAATCTAAATTATATCCAACATTTAAATACCAAAATTTTTACTCAATATTTTAAATAAAAAACTTTTAAACTTTAATTAAGACGTACATAGAAAAACCATCACTCAAATTATTTAATAGCTTAAAGTTCAAATTAAATAAACGAATACGTTACGGGCGTACTTAATTAACGATTCAAATGTATTATTAAGAATTTATTTAAAAACATCTACCTAATTAAAACTTGATTTCGAATCGAGCAAAAACGAGGCTGGTTTTGTTTTATTAACATAATAGTTAGACTTTATGGACGCGATAAATTAAGAAATTTGTTAATTTGTATAGTGTCATATATTTGAAAATATTGATGTTATTAAACAGTTATGGATATTCTGACAGTTTAATTATATTAAACAAGTCGTTTACACTGATCGATTCGACCGTCTAATAAAACAAGCGTGAAGCTATTATAGATCAGAGCCGGACAATATATCAGCAGTTACAATAGCTCATTGTCCGTCGCTCAGTCTGATTAAATAAATAAAGGGGAGACGATCTGAGACACTCGCTAAGATCTTATCCTCGAGCTCGCGACGTTTATAGAACTCGCGGTGCATGCTGAAGTGATCTTTCTATCTATTCACGTATGGACTTTTTATCTGCATATTATCGTAACCATCTAATCTGTAGCAGCTTTTTCAGCGTCCTGCAACACCATTTCGATCTTTATGTCGATTGTTTTTGACTATGTCTTGAAAGGTGTGTGTGTCGTTAGTCCGACTTTAATATGCAACTGGGATGGACGATACTTCGTGGTGGACGTTTAAAGAGATAGTACTATGTGTAATGTTTGGAGACTCTTAGGTGGATGATTTGCTATTAAATTTGTTTGTCGATATGGACTTTTGTACGTCTAATAAAAGAAGGTTAAAACAATATTTGGAAATTATTGGGTCATATTCAAGTTTGGAGTTGCTTTAAATTGAAGTATTTTGCCTACTCGTTTTGTAACACCATTTATATTATCTACATATAAAGGCTTGTTATACTGGTGTCGTTTGAAGCAAAAACGACGAATAGTAATTTTAATGTGGCCATAGTTCTGAACGTACACGGGCATACATTAACATCGCTAATGAATCTCGACGCACATGTGTTGTGTCCAGGAGACCAGGACGATCGTTAGGGTGCTTTATTTAGGGTAAGAGCAGCAGTAATTGGACGAGCCGGATGCAGTGCTCTCACAGGTGCTTGCTCGGTGCGTGCTCTCTCTTGCGGCGTTCGCAGGAAATGAGAACCAATTTGATTTTCTTCTGTGGCGAATCGATTAATAACTACGCTCAATCGCTTCAAACGGTAATGATATATTATACATACGAAAATAATGAGGTGACAAATTAATAGGTACAGACTTAAGAGTTAAGACTATAAAAACTAATCAGAATGCTTTTTGTTCAATAAAAAACTTGTTTTTTTTTATATATCAATCTATATTAATTAACTTTTTTAAGTATTATCGTACAGTTAAATAAAATATAATTATCTAAATTAAGTCTATTTTAATGAACTAAAACGTTCAATACAATTAAATCGATTAAAGTTACGATAAGCCGTTCCGTAAACGTTCATGTTTATTCATAGTCGGACTGCTCGCCACAATCTGCACAGAATCTCAGCACGAAACTCATTTTTCAACTTCATAAATTATCGGCCGATATCTGAGACCGTTCCGTACCTACCTTAATGAGGTTGTAAACAACAGTCTAATTTAACTCCTTAATCGCAAAACTCAAACGGTTACCGCTTTTAAAACAAAACCTCGCAATTTTCGAGCGACCACCGCGTAAATAGCTTTCGTTATATCGGGCCGGCGATCGCGGCTCATTACCTTCACCCCTCCCTAATTAGACCCCCTTCCTTCCGTCCCCTTCTTTACCCCTGTCCTGTCCGGATTGTTTTCTAATAATTCCTTAATTTCGGTACAACTTCAACTCCCCTAATTATACCTGAACGATTGAATCAAGTCACACATAAAAGTTAATGTGAAAATTTAATTTCAGTTTCAATTTTAAAATTTCTTTAATATTTTGTAAATGAGACTTTTGATTACATGGAAGATTTTATTTTCTATTAAAAGAGAGTTGCAGTTAAAAATACTCCTTTATTACTTTTTGCAGTAGTCTGTGGAAAATAATGCGGACAACATACAGCGAGGATCGACTTCGATGTCGCGACACAAAAGAGTTTTTCGGCGTTATAGACGTCCCATCGACATCATTAACGTATCGACAAAGTTAGCCGCGCAGTTATTCGCTAATGTGACAACAACACAGAAAAAGCCCGCCGCAAACGAGCTATCTTTTCGGGTTAAGACTAGGACACACTTGTTAATATTTAAGGCTTTCAGGGTTACTTTCGTTTAAACGAGATCTACTGCGAATATAGTGAGATTTCCGATATTTCGGTGACTGATTTGTTAAAGTTATAAAACTTGAACATTTACAAATTCTTAAAAAAAAAAAAAAAAACTAAATATATCCACAAAAAGAACCTGCCATAAAAAATCCAAGGGGTCTAGGTAATCTCTTTTGTTTAAAATAACTATATTTAAGAAACATTTCATTAAAGACCATTCCACACATTTCCTATAAATTTAATTAAAAAAGCCCTCCAATTCAAAATAAAGACAACTTATTTTATTTAATCCTCCTATCCGATCCCCAATACGAAAAAACTATTATTTCTACATTACCTTTAAATTTTTTAATGTAAATTGTATTAAAGTACTGTATCCCGTGTGCCCTCAGCTCGGGGGTGTATTCTAATCGCGCGTTAGCGTGCCCCGTTTTTGTGCTAACGAACAGGTTGCGTTAAGACGACGTCGGATCGAGACCGACGGGGAATTTTGCCTCATTAAAAGTTGTGACCTGCGAAGGCAATTTAGAGGCCCCGCGACTTCACTGTTACTTATTAACGAACTCACTTCGCACTATCACTTGGTATTTGGTGGAATCCGACTGAGTTCGGTCTCGAAACGTCAATTCTTTCCTAAAACGGCGATGTGCGGCACGTCGAAAGTTATTTAGTTGAATTTATTTCGTGCTCTGCACTTTTTTATACATATAGCTATATTTGCAATCATGAAAGGGCATTGGGTATGGTTTTTTCGTTTGTTATTGAATTCAACTGTAGTCATTTGTTTGTCAATTCAATTCGAGCGTACGTATATATACTCGGATAAAGCAAGGAATAATATTTCTTTTCCTTGCGTTTTTTATTTTAATTTAATTAATAAAGTAATTGGTTACATAAAACTTTTACTTATAATTTCATTTCGATAAAACTATTGAACATATCTTTAAAATCTTTACCTATGTACCTATCTCTATTTTTCTTTTCTGTTACCACATCATCAATATTTAGGTCTTATTCAATGCTATTAATGTGTCGTAATTTGGTAAGAAATTGGGTATCTTGCCGCTTCAGTTGACGCTACATTGATATTTGTATGCCATCATTTCTTGGCTATAGAAATGGTATTAATGTAACATAACAAAAAATTAAAGGAATCAAATCAACCGAACCTGGCAAAGTTGATCAACATGTAACAATAATTTATTTTTTGTTAGGGGATAAAAAAATCAGAACTAAATATTTCGTATCTTAAGTAAGTTGAGTAATTTATTTTTAATTGTTATTCAAAAACTATTCTTACATTAAAAATAATATAATTATGTATCTAATAAGAAAACTCTTAAAATATAACGATTACATTAAACGCATACGAAACATAAAAACATACAGACGACAATTACATATTAAACGTTTGAAGCTTATCGAAAAAAAAAAATTATAAGCAAACTAAAACAAAATGTTAATATTAAATTGGCACTCAACATAGGCAATAATCGGATGTCAAACATACAGTATGTTGGCATTATAAAGTAAAGTGCTCTCGACTGATAGCTTCGATCGCGTTTGCTCAATGAGGGAACGACTTTGTCGATGTCAGCATCTCGATCGCGCTTTTGGGTGAATAATATAGGCAAATTGCTTGACGTTGTCAAACAATTGAAACCCGAAAACACAGCGATGACAATTACTGAACGTCAAAAAAGAGCTATCGATGTTCGAGATGGGACGATCATTGTTTTATTCTTTAATTGGAACGAGCGAAGTGATCCATTAGATTGCTTCTTGTGCTTCCTTTTGTTACAAAAATGTATTTTTATTTCAGCCTTGAAATTCTGCATAGTAAGGCATGACATGAATTAATACGTAAAACATGATTTTTGAAGATCGGGCATAAAGCGCAACTGTACGATTTCGCATTAAAATTATCTGCAAAAAAAAAATAAGGAAAATTTAAAGAACAAATCAACATTAATATTTAATGATTAATAACTATAAATTGACTAGAAAATCAACGGCGAATCAACCGTCATGCCCGGGGCCCGGTCACCAGACGCGTCTATTTCGAACTTTCTAACACGCAGTTCATCAACAAATTCATTATGTCGTAAAGGAGCGTGCGAGACCGAAATATCGCGGGGCTCGTAAAACCGCTCGTAAAGACGTTTGTTTACTAATTCGAGTGGGGCAGGTGGGGCAGGTGGGGCGAGGGATGCTGTGAATAATAGCTTTACTAATATACTACACGTAAAAATTGAAAATTCTTTTTGTTGATAATAAAAAATTAGCTGTCTTGTAAAATACAGCAACGATTTTTTATACGTACAGAATTTTAATAATACATAACCAAATTGTTTAGGGGAAGGTACAATATCTCAAGTATCAATGTTTGCAGAATAGTCACGTCTATTATTAAGATATAAAGTATTAACTTGTAAATTTTATTCACAATATTATACCCGTAAAATGACTCTATCTACTATCGTTTTACAATGAAGAATTTCTTTCAGAATAATAACAGATAAATGTATTGATTAAGCCAAAGTCGTGGATATAACAAAACTTTTAATATTATCAAGAAACAAATTCCTATAAAATTATTTCTATAAAACTCAAAAATGACTATTTGTTATGAAGCTGCTAGTATCTCGACGCGTCGTATAGTCATGCTCATGCGAGGTTAACACATGAGGTTAATTAAGATCACAGGCGGATCCATAACTAGTTGCGCTCGAACTTGCCGGGAACTACGTAATTGATACGATTTGATCGTCATCGCAACCGCGCTCATTTCTATCGAAATCAAATTTGTTTCGTTAATTTCCTTCATTCTGCCGTAATTTGGGTAATTATCACGTGCAAATATGTTACAAGATTGTTTGATCTTAACTTAGCATAACATGTTTATACTATTTGGGTTTTTTATTCACTGTGTACATCTTAATAGTATAATCGTTTTAGTTTAATAATCATATGTAAAAACGACTGTATAAATGACGTATGCGTCAAGAGATACATATAATAACATAGTACATTAACAATGTTTCAAATAATCAAGAAAAAGATGCTAGGGCAAACTTTAGATAGCTACTTCTTTAAATTAAATTAATAATAATTTGATTATTATAATTTTATTATTGTTACGACACAATAAATAAATATCCTAAAAATATTGGAGGTGTTGTGAGAAAAATACATTGCCAAAATACAAAATCAAACAGACTACAAAAAAGGGACACGACACCTGTCAATGGCTATCTCCTGCCTGCACTCCAAATATTATCTACACGTCCAGTAAATTTCGTTGTATGACATGTTAAAACTTTTGCTAACTGAATCTCGGCCAGTAATATTAAAAATTCTTTTGATAGTAGTGGCTATCGAATAATGATTTGCGTACGTCATGCCGGCTTCCGCTGTCATACTTGCGCCAAATTTTCACCGGCGACTTTTTTACCTATTTTCGATGGCTAGCCGGACGCTGGGCACTGCGTTTATTTATTAACAAAATTCGTACGTCTACCTAACACGTCTCGTTCGTTTACTTCCGTCAGTCCAATGTCATCCGTGGAACAATGGCATAGAGTTCCAGATGCGGCACTTCGCGAAGGCTGAGTTGAGCCGTTATCGGGCGAGCGGGTACCGTTTACGAGGCTGTATAGGCGCGACGCAGCAATGCGCTCGTGCGCTCCACCCATATCAATTTCGAATAGGTTTCCTATCCTATTCGACCAGCACAGGGAGATTGCGTTTTGATCGTTTTGTGTGTAAAACTGTTGCCCTAAATTAAACGCTTTAATAATAGAATAGAAATAAAACCAGACGGTTGGTTCTGTTGACGGACGTATTGGCATGTAAAAATCGAGCGCGCCGTTCGGATTTGCTTTTAATATTTTATGAATTACTCGCTCGTAACATATATGTAAATAGGGTCTCACCCCGATCACGGACGAGTGCATCGATTCTGAGCATCATCAATTACAAACAAGTTCCAATTAGAGATAGTGCAGTTACAAATCAAATTCAACCGAGAGTCCTGTACGACAGTCGTTCACTAATTAGGGCTGCGGGCGAGGTGCCTCCTGCGAACTAATCAGGTGGCTAAATAATGTAGTCGTGACGGCGTCGTTAGCGCTCGTGAGACAGACGTTATTAATTAACATCACTCTACCCGCACACACGCCCCCCTCCTTTCCACCCCCGGCTGGCCCGTGTGTCGCCTGCGTGCGGGGATCGTCTCGTTTCTGTGGATATTATTCATCAATTCGAAATTTCTAATAAACGACTTCGTTAACATTATATTGTTTGTTGCAAAACGTTATTATTTAAACGTACCTACATGCTTTTGAGTCGGCACTATTCAATAGATTTGATATTTCAAGTTTATTAGTAACAACCATCTTACGTGTCAGGCTGTATAAATTAATAATGAACAGATCCACCGAATGAAGAATAAGTACGTGTATTTCTTTGAGCATCTTATTTCCTTTGAACACCGTCTTGAGTAATTGTAAAATAATTCAGACAGAGCTGGCTTTTTTAGAAAAAGTGCATCAACGTAGACAACATTTTAATACCCGTCGTTCTTAACGAACATCTGAGCTAGACTACCGATAGCCTAGCACTGTAAGACAATTTCCAATTAAGGCGGTATGCCAAGCAAATAACCTTGAGCATTCGATCCCTCTTTGCCGCACCCCACCTCTCGCGGCACATCTAGCGGCATTTGGTTACAACTTACGAATACACGTAAAAATTACAGATCTAGGGATCCGCAGACCGCACGGCATTCAATAAAAAAATATATTATTTTTTTATAAGAAATAAATGTTAATTGGTGCGTATATATTTTAGGTAATGAATTCAGTGACTACACTTACGTTCAATAAATACTAATAATGAAGTATAATTACTTAAACTTATAAATAACTAGCTGACCCGGCGAACTTCGTACCGCCTAACAGTCGATTCTTTAATTATTTTTTTTAAATACTTATTTTGCTATTCGGGATAACGGCAATTTGGGTCAGCTAGTAAGATAAAAAAAAGAAAAAAGAAAGTTGATAAGTCAATAATTACATTATGTAAAAAAAAAAATTATAAATTAATATATTGACAAATATTGAGATTAATATTTATACGATACTAACGTCACTCAATTGCTATTCGGGATAACGGCAATTTGGGTCAGCTAGTAAAAAGATTAAAAAAAAGAAAAAAGAAAGTTGATAAGTCAACAATTACATTACCTATGTAAAAACAAAAAAATATATAAATTAATATATTGACAAATATTGACATTAATATTTATACGATACTAACATCACTCAATTGCCTTTCCGGAACCCTTCCACTAACTCTTAAACTTTATTGTATGGTATTAAAGTTCAAATTGCCTTTTAAGTATTATTACGAATCTTTTGTATGGGAATATAGAAAAGTGTTGTTTTTAGACTTTTCAGGCAATTTTTTTTAATTTTTCTCACCGTAACAACCATCCTCGTACTTCAATGAATATTATAAAAAAAGAATTAGTGAAATCGGTTCAGCTGATCTCGAGATTTGCGCTTAGCAACAAATTCAGCGATTCATTTTTATATACATATATAGAGATTTTTTTTTATTTTAACGTAGGTCTAGGTAAAAAGTAAAAACCTATAGGTACATGGTCAAATTAAATTAGCTAGCAAAACTCTTTATCATGGGTGTCGTTTCTATAATTTTCAAAGGTGCTAAAACCATTGTTTAGATACCTACACAACAATAGCGTTTTTAAAAAAAACTCAATAGTTTTAAATACACACACAGAGCGTTTTTTCACAATAAATAACAAACAAAAAAAAACTAACCCAAACAAAAGTCAACAAAAATGCTAACAATATGCTAATTGCTAATAAATTATTATTGTTTACTAGCTGTGCCCGCGACTTCGTCCGCGTGGAATTAAAAAAAAATTATTGTTCAGTTCGCAGAGATACAAAATAAAAATAAAAGTAACAGCCTATTACATCAGCTATCTGTCTGTGAAAGTCCCGTCTGAATCGGTCAAGCCGTTTCAGAGATTAGCCGGAACAAACTGACAGACATACAGACAACAATAAATTGTAAAAAATGTAATTTTGGTATATGTACCGTGTATACATGGATATGCATTTAGTAAAAGGATATTATTTTATTATTACAAACGGACACTCCACTTTTATTTATTTGTATGTATAGAGTATAGACGTATAGATTTATAATATGACGTGAGCGTGCGCTAGCCGAGACGGTGACAAACGACACAAGCTTCTCCCTCCAAACCTTGCGGCAGACTGAATTCCAATACAACCGCGCTTGAGTACAGTAGTGAATACGCCCAGATTTTAGAAAAAAATCAATAACACATCAAATTTAGGTCTTTTCGAAAAAAATTTTCATGCGAATTGTTCCTTATTAAATTGTCAATCCATTAGTGTCGGTAGCAAAATAAAATAATGTTTACTTCACGAGGAGACGCACAGTATCAGTAATTATTTCTCATTTTTGTGGTTTCGTTGTAAGGCGATTATTTAAAATGTAATCCTTTAAAAAAATTAAAAAAAAGGACCATCATGTAATCAAAATTATGTAGAAATTAAATGTGTTTGTATTAGTTTTATATTTCTTTCCAATAAAAAGTAGATAGCTTCAAAAAACTGCACAAAAAACGGCTAGCGCGGCGTTTTGCCCCCCCAGGCGCCTTAAGAAGCTGGAGTCAATTTATATAACAAAGACTGGCTGGTGTACACGCGCCACGATTGGCTCATCTCGTGAATTTCTCGTGGCCTTCTGAACATGACTTCGGCGTGCTCTGCACATCCCGCTCCAACATGTTCGATACCTCTTACGACATCAATAAAGTGCTTACAATCTTTATCACATGCTTTTATCAATAATTTCTTGTTAAACATTTTTTCCTTAGGAGATACGTGTACCTTGTTTAAACATTTCATTAAATAATTAGTTAATACTTTATACAATCTGCTGCAATATTATCTTTTTATTCAATTTTATATATCTTTCATTATAGTAACAAGAATGTCTCCACTCAGCAGTCATAACGGTTATTTATTAATAAATAATTCTCTAGTAAAACATATTATTATCTCATAAATGTTATGGAAATAGTGTGTAGCTGTCAGTAGCCGATTATCTGAACACTGATTTACATACGGCCATATGTAGTGGAGGCATTCACGTCGACAGCAGAACCATCGTTAAATTGATTTTGACAAATATTCTAGCATTTCTGATCGCTATTGATGGTTTTGTGGATTTTTATAAAAACGAGTAATAAATAATCAGCAGCATTATGATTGCAGGTGATAATTTTCAAAGTTTTATTTTGTTTTTTATCTGTATTTTTAATTTTTTTTAACATTATAATAATTTAAAAAATATATAAGTGTCAGTGTAAGCAAGGGCGCCTTCAAATTAGCCGCGCGGCGGCAGCGCGTCTGCAGCGCTGCTGCCGCGCGACGTTGTAAATGTATGTAAATAACAACGCGCGACAGCAGCGCGACAAATTTGAAGGCGCCGCGCTGCTGTCGCGCGTCGTTATTTACATACATTTACAACGTCGCGCGGCAGCAGCGCTGCAGACGCGCTGCCGCCGCGCGGCTAATTTGAAGGCGCCCTAAAGTGTCAGAACACTTTACTGAGGATTGGAACCAATTATATTTATTTCAAACAAATTCTAATATTATAATAAAAATTGTTCTGAATAGTTTCTTATTTTTGAAAATAGTCAACCTGTAAACGAATAAACAGTAGACTAGTTTAGTTTTAAGTTTTAACTATTATCGTAACTGGAGTTGTTGTGTTGTGTGACATGTGTCCAGTGTGAGGTGGACATGGCTTGTTTTGAATTACATTGTAATTTAAGATTAACTTATATTAACAATATATGAAAAAATTACAGTTCTCAAATATAAAAGTTCAAGTAAATATTAAAAAAAAAAAAATTAACTCGTATAGAAAATCTCAAGATATAAAAAAGTACTTTGACGAATTGTCTTAGCTAGTTTTAAGATCTTCGGAATAGCTTATAAAAATATTTAAGGGTCATAACTGACAAGTACCAGGTGTAGACGAATATGTGCCAAGTCATTATTAGTATTGCATAGCACACTCAATGGAGCTTTACGAAGCTTCCGCTATGTACTCGTATTTTAAGATTCATAAGCATATGTCCAGTCTACACGAGATAAATAATATTTTTAACCAACTTCCAAAAAAGGAGGAGGTTCTCAATTCGACTGTATTTTTTTTACAATTTTGTTTTAATTGAAAGGTGTTGTGTGTCATGTGGTCCCATTTAAATTTAATTGAGATCTGACAAGTACTTTTAGAGTTATATCTAATAATGCGTATTTACTCGACTACTTTTTCGTCGACCACCGTTGTATTATTACAGCTACCAATAAATATGATAAATAAATATGTTATTCTTTTAATTCACCTTTGTTTTGTTAACGTCACGATCATTTACAGTAACATAATTCAGAGTTCCTTTTGAAAGCACATTGAACCAACATTGTACCATCTTTGTCCAACAATCAAGTATAAGACAAATTTGAAGGCGCCGCGCTGCTGTCGCGCGTTGTTATTTACATACATTTACAACGTCGCGCGTCAGCAGCGCTGCAGACGCGCTGCCGCCGCGCGGCTAATTTGAAGGCGCCCTAACTGCTGACTTTTCTAGCTGATTCTTTTTTTATTCAACTAGCTCGGCAAACAAGGGTACGGCTCACCTGATGGTAAGCGATTACCGTAGGCAGCGTAGCTTATAGACGCCTGCAACACCAGAAGCATCGCAAGCGCGTTTCAAACGCTACCCGCAATTCCCCCACGAGCTCTGGTCACCTTACTCACCACAGAAATACAACACTGATTGAAAGCAGTAATATTTAACTTTGATCTTCTGTAAGGTCGAGCACTTCCCCAGTCCAGTTGCTCAAGATTTTGAGCATGATATTTTCTGCTGTGCCCTACCTCAGTTTTCTTCCTTTTGTTTCTTTTAGTTAAATGGGATATTTTTATAATAGTGTAATAATATTATATTTTATATAATATACTTTAGTATTACTCTAGAAACACAGTGCACTGTTAAACTGTTATTTTTTAAGTACACTGTTTATCACATAAATTGCATTTTTTTTTTCTTTAAATAAATAAAAAAGTATAAAAAACGCTTGAAATTAATAAAAATTCAGAGAATTTAGTTTAAATTTTGCAATGTATTATGTATGTCTCAAGCTATTAGTGAATTTTTTTATTTACTTACGTTTAAAATTGTAACTTAAAATATTAATTAATTATACTTATTAATTATACTTGTTGTGTGTATGTATATAGCTTCATAATTTTTATAAATGAATTCTTTTTACGTGAACTGTACGTGAGCGCGGAAGTAGGTATGTGTTATATGTTATACCGTTCATTAACCGAGGTCAGTCGGTTCATTAAAATTTACAGAAATAATTAAGAACAAATACATTTCAATAACAGGCGTATTTTTTTAACCAACTTCCAAAAATGGAGGAGGTTCTCACGATTACTTTTTTTATTTATGTTACCTCAGAACTTGTGACTGGGTGGACCGATTTCGATGATTTTTTTTTAAATCGAAAGTGGTGCGTGGCATGTGGTCCCATTAAAATTTCATTGAGATCAAACAAGTACTTTTCGAGTTATATCTAAGAACGTGTATTTAATTGACTACATTTTCGTCTACCTTGTACCGATTTCAATTATTCTTGTTTTAATCGAAAGCTGATGCTTGTCTTGTGGTCCTATTTAAATTTGATTGAAATCTGATGACTACTTTTTGAGCAGTCTTTCATAACGCGAATTAACTTGAATATTTTTGGTCTATCTATGTTTAATTACTTGTCGAGTAAGAAAATGAGTCATTTTCTTTTTACAATCATATTCTTAGCATAGGTACCAACTCTCCTTGCATATTCTTTATAGACTTGAAATTTGTTTATTTGTTTATTTCTTACATCTAATATTACAGGCAAAACCCAATTAAAAAGGAAAAAAGAATAAAAAATTAACATGCAATATAAATAAGAAATCAGCTGAATTTGAAATTCCAGGTTTAAAGAGTATTAATCTATAAAAAGATGTGTAATGGTAAAAAATATTGAAACCATAATAAAATGATCTTGTCTTGTCTGTCTTGATAAAATAGTTAATTTATGTACGTCAATACAAGCACTTATATGTGAGTGGACGTTTGAAGTTCACCCAAAGGCCACAACTTTGCATGAGTAAAGTGGATATCAGTAATAGAATTCCGGACATAGATTGGCCGTTCGGTCTGTGCTGTTTAGACGCTACGATGCTGCGACGGACAGACAAAGAGATAAACGAAATTAATTGGGGTCATGCGCCGGCGGCGTAATCCAATCGTTGCGTTCAGGCTACGAGCCTTTTACACGACTCGACCAGGGCAAGAAATTCGAACTAACTTTACGACCGCAACCAATTTGTTTGCGATACGGATTTACGATCTCAACTGATGATGTATGTATTCACTACTCCTGCAACTTGTTATACATTACATTTTTATGGGATTTATTTTGGCATCGTAAAGTCCGACACTTTAATATCCTGGCTACGATAATAATCATTGCTAAAGTCACTAAATACCTATACATCGTAAACTTTCTAGTTTTATTACTTTCAATATATTTCAGGGAAATGTACTATAATTGCGAAATATGTATGAATTCTAACATTAATTGTAATAATATAGGCTCGAAAGTAGAACGAGCGATCTTCAAAGTGGACATTGTAGCGCTGTACACAAATCTTGGCATCAAGATGAGTTAGCCGACATCAATTTACGTACAATGTCAATTTGCACAAGAGAAACGTTCGAGTCTGGACACTGCCTCATTAGAGGCGAGCGGTTGCAATTAAACTGTGCGTCTTTTGCGCGTTAACGAACGGCCAAATTGGAAGCCGCCCGCCCTCGACACGTGCTTCCATGAAATACTTTCCAACAATCATTTTAAATATTTACCCCATTAATGATGCCGTAATACTATCCCTACAATGTACTCGTCGTCGAATAATTACAATTGATGGATGGACGCCTCAACAGCCTTATATTAGTTTGGTGATAAAAGACCGCCTTTATAGCGAGCGGGTCTGGTCGTTACTCTGCCAAGGCGGTGTTTCAGTAAATACAAATAGTTATTTCGTGCCGGGTTTGGCCTTAATTTCAATATACTTGGAAAGTAGGTTTACTACGCCAATTAAAGTCATTGGACTCTTGAGTAATGAGTTTTAAATTTAAACGGACCTCAAATATATTTTATTTATTTAAACTAATTTAAAATCGGCACGCTATCGTCGCATCAGAAACCGTAGCCGACAACTATAAAAAACCTAAAGATAATTTATTAATAGCAAATGAAATTTCAGTAATTGAAACATACTCAACGCTCGTCTTGATGAAAGAAAGTAGGCTTATAGAATATTATCCGCGACCAACTTCGAACCATAAAGTATACTTGTCAGCATACGTAATATTAGAATGATAAAAATGATTTATTCACAAAGTTCCACTACAAGTTGCAAATGTGAAGACGGTTAACAATGTGAAAGTGTGAGCGAGTGGTAAGAAGTTGGTTTACAGGCTCGTTAGCGGCGGCTGATTGCCGATTGAGCAGCAATTGCCTTGATTGACGGAGCTCTAACGAACTCGCTTCAAGAGCTGGACGTGCCTCGACGCTCCTATCTTTTAACTCTTAAATGTTTTCAACTATGACAAGTAAATTTGGTCAACCCTTGATATTTACCGTTTGACAGCAAGTAACTTACTAAACCCCGTCCGGCGACTAATGATCTTTTTGACAGCCCACGCCTATAAATTACAGTTGTTTTTTTTTCGGAATAACGTACTAAAATTCTACTGTAATGTCATACTTTATTGACGATTTGATTGATTGAGCGAAGTACCCTGTGCATAACAAACAACCACAGACTATGAAACAGTTCTTGAAATAATAAATCGATAATAAATCGACCATATGATAAAAATAATTTTACGTCATGTGATTATTGTTTCTATAAATTTAATACAAAAAAGGAAATAAAAATAGTATCTATGACCCCAAGATTGATTACTTGCAAGGAATTAAGTCGAAATCTTGAAATTTAATTGCAAACCAAGAATAAAGAGCAATAACTCTGTTAATTCATTTATTTATTATTTATATATTTCATTTATAATTAAAAAACTAATAAACGCATAAATAAATAATATTTTTAAACTAAATGTATTTAATTAAATCGATTGAAAGTTCTTCTTAAATAAAATCGATTATTATTTCGAATCGAATAAATAACGTGTGAGGCAGTCACTGATGTCAAAATTTCTTGAAGTGTCAAAAAGATCATTAGTCGCCGGACGGGGTAGGTACTTTTTGAATTTTATTTAAATATTAACTAATTCGTAACAATATGACCAAAATATTCTATCATACCTCACTTGTGTAAGTTTTAAACGTAAAATGATGTAAGTAAGGAAAAACGTTTAAACTGTTATCCTAATTTTATTTGCCACTCGTAGAGGTGCTACGTGCTACGACTTTTCTGATTACTGTATATTCAATCGAATAATTTAGTTCGATTGATGTAGTTGAATCTCTACGGACTTCGTTCATTTGTAGGCGGTGGCCATGACATGACATATAAATAGTTAGTGTTACCGTTCCATTAATTCAGAACCAATGTTTTATATAATCTCATATGCGCAGGTATAATTAATCATTACCTACTAAATTAAAATCGAGCAATGTTAATTAAATTTAATGTTTACGACGCTTTTATAGTCATGAGCCGCGTATAGAGATAACAACTCAGCGACTAATTTTGCGCGTAAACAGTAATCAGCAGTATGAAACATCTCGTCTTTGTGGAGCGATTCATCATATCGGGACAAAAGGCGGTTGATAAACGCGGTATTTGTTTGCGTGCGAGAGCGTTAATTTCGTTAAGGAGTCTCAATCAGGGAAGACGTGTAAGTAAAGTCGACGGGCGGTCGCCGCGAGAGCGATTCGAGCGAATTAACGTACCTGGAGGCGCAGGGGCCGACTCGTTAGTTGTTGTTTGCCGAGTGACGCGGGTCAATCAGCAGAGACATGCACGGAACCGCACTTCTTCGTCCCCCTCCGGCCCCCGCCCCTCGCCCTGGCGCTCGTTAGGCCGCGCCGTCTCTGTCAACTGTGAGACGAGCTTTATCGAATCTACGACGCACGACCCACGCCGCGGTTGGCCCACTCTTCGTTCCTAGTTCGGCTCGCAACCGCCGGTAAACAAGGGAAATCAGTGTAAAACGAATTTATATTTCCTTATGAATAGCAAATAGAATGAGCTCGGAATTATACCGGTACAGAGTATACGCCACATTATATTAAATAGACGTGTAGTGAAGTAAAAAGGAAGACACGTACAGAAAATCAGAGCGTAATTATAATGGGAGGCTTGTACCGCAGTGGGGTGGACTTAGTTAATTGGGTCGAATTCCTTGCGTTTAGCTAATTAACGTCGAGGGCGCCTCGAGGCAGCTGCGGTCCACGTGCGAGACCGGCGCGGTCCGGGCCGTCGAACGCTCTTCTATTACATTAAATTTTTACAATCACGTTATTATTACTAATTTTTTTTGTCGTTAAGCCTTAATTGCTATTTATTTCTTGTGATTGTAATTTATAAAATACAATGCGGTAGGTGGAACCTCGTCGCCATTAATTAGTTAACATGTAGACTAAAAACTTTGTTACCGAGATTCTAAATTAGTCCTTAAATTTTTTCAAAGACATCAATTTAGCCGGCTTTAGAGATTCCATCGATTGGTTGCTTCGCAAAGTTGTACTTTTTGTCCCTTCTACAGGTAGAAAATACAACGGCTCAAAGCATTTTCATAACAATGCGCCTGCGGCTTTCTCAGTTACTTTTTTGGATGTTCGAAAGGTTTGACAGACACGCTATTGTCATCGTTAGGTGATGCACTAAAAAGTTTACCTTTTATGGATAATCAAAGATGATCTGGAGACTGAATCGAATACTTAGTATATTTAAACAGATACTAATTAATGAGTTTAAAAAAGTTCACCGTCAAGTTCCCCTTTTATACAACACGAAACGCAGATAACATCGTATAAAATGTGAATTTTTATACTTCACCATTCATTATTAAAACACGTGTTTAGTTTTATCGAGTGGCATACTCTTTGTTTTAGTTGAATTCGAATCGTAAAATACTCACCTTGTATAATCGTTTTTGCACAATATCATTCCTCCTTTGAAGTAAAACGAACGGCCCATATCCGCAAGAGCTTGGCCACAACACGTACATTTTAGACATCCGTGATGCCAATATCTGTCGAGCGCGTGTAGTAAGAACCTTTCTACTATTTTACCCCCGCAGCCTGCACATTCTTTTAAAGCCGGATTGTTGTTGTTGTGGGGGTAATCGTGTCCGTTGGCTGCAAAAGCGGCCTCCGGCGAGGGCGGGTGTGGCGAGCTGAGCTCCGCGTACCCGTGGTAGTGCGGGTTCATGCTCAACGCGCTCGCTGCCAGCTTGACGGTTGGAGCGGAGACCGCTCGCACCGACCACCACAACTACACGCCCTGTGAACAAAATTAACAAGTGTTAATAAACTTATACTTTCACTCATTTATAGTATGTTTAAAGTTTTTTAAACAGATCTTGTCCTTTTTAAAATACATATTCTAGTCATAGGCCTATGAATGGTTGTCCGCGTTTATATAATTTTCCAATTAGCAATTTCATACAATTAGGAGCGGGGTGAGTTTTCTGCAGGATGGCGAGCGAGACGAGCGGGACGAGGAACGGTACGTCAACTCGATCCAATTACTTCGCGGCCAGGCAAGTGGCGGGACGCCCGCACGGTCTGAACGCTGCTGTCGCCATAAAACTTAATTAAACGTTTTAAAACAAGTATTCATTAAAGAATAATCAAGCTTATGTAGTCATAAATAACCGGATTGTCCCGCGCAGAACGTGTGCCGTAATTAAGACTGCACAGAGTTGATCAAACGCACTGATTTGAAACTACCCTTCATTAAGAGAACGCGAAGCGAGCCCGGGAGCTTCCGCTGCGGTGCAGAAACTAATTAAGAATAACGGACGCTTTAAAAGCGTAATTAATTTAGATTGTAATTCTATTTCTCCGAGAGTAAAATAGACAATTATTTCAGTAGCCCTTTTCTTTTGGAGCGATTTGTTTTGCTAAATGTAATTTGGTTAATTTTTGTGTCCGTACTGTAAAGGGTTGTTAGTAGATTATTGCTATTCGTTGGCCTGTATGGAATCAACTAACATGACTTTCCAAAAGAGATTTATAGCCAGTTTATGACGATATCCTGCTTCACAGCAGAAGCGATCGTGCTGAAAGCCATTACTCGTTTTCGACTATGTCTAATGAAGGCTATCAGGTAGAGCGGAGTGGCATAGGTGGCGTGTAGAATACCCCATGACCGAGTTGCGTGCGTACTAATGAGCGAGCGTCGCGTGCAACCATAAGCACTTCGTTAACTCGCACCCGGACTACGCTGATCTACTGACTACGTGTATTTTTACGTCTTTATTTTATTTTTTGATTTCGCGAACACGTGTTTTGTAGCACGTAGCAACTTTCGGAGATTGTAATCGCCGCTCTCGGGCAACCATTAGATGGATTAACGGTTGATTTATGAGCACAATAATAAAAACTTCGAAATGGAACGTGATTGTACTGCAACTATTAACTATTTCGATTGAAGTCAATGATTTTATTTTTTAGCGCTAACTCATTTTGACATTGAAATTTGAATCATAAATTGGATCGTCTCGTCTACCTTTCCATTAAAAATTAGAAATTTGAATGTTCGGCCAATGGTTTTATGTTGAGCTAGAGTTGGGAAGGTCACGCAAAGGCCTATCTGTCTCTCGTTGGGAAATTTAGTGTAAGACCAATTGGGTTCTCTTTGGGCTGGGGGTTATATTTTAATTAACAGGAGGTCGTGATATTTGGATACGCGAGGGAGGGGTAGTCTAAAACCTCACCACACATCACCAAGGGGAGATAAGAGGTCAAAAATTTACTGAAACACATCCCGTGATTGATGGACGACCCCTAATTAATCGAAGTTCCCACTTCTGGTAGGTACTTTCATATATAGCTAAACCACGCGTGTATGGCCTCTCCTTAATAATCATGGATTAAATCACATACTACTTACTGTAAATATAAATCATTAAAACTTCAATAACTAAAGCTAAAGTATTCAATCAAGCTCAATTAAGTGCTGTTAATCGGGAGAATACAAATGTTTTTATTTTTGATTTCTCCACTTAGATTTAACTCATAACCAGAACCCAATTGGTAAATACCAGTTATAATTTTTTATTTATTTTTATATTGGGATTCCCCACACCGGTTCCACGCAGTGCCCAGATAGAATATACCCAACTAACGTTAATGCATGTATGTAAGGGTTTTCTAGTCTGGGTTCTGAGTGAGCTCTCGTAGGGATTTTCTACTGGCGAAATCCTGCTTACCCAACGAGGGCCAGATGTATACACTGGGTGATCCCCCAGTAATTTCTAGTTGTTAATGCATGTTTAGATATTGAGGTCTATATTCGTTATTATTTATTTAATAGTTATTCAAACACTAAGTAAGATGTTTGGTATATTACATAAATTTGCTACTACTAAATACTTTGAATGAGCTTTAAGAAAAGCTTTGTAACGAACATAGAAAACATTTGTACAAAATACATTTAAAATAATCACTTATTATTACGAGTATGTTATATTTCAGCGGTGACACGTTTAAAGAGAGGCTATTATGTAAAAAGGAACATAACCTCAGTTAGTTTATTTTACGTAGATGAAAAAAAAACTGCAAATATCTACTTACAGCCTTCATAAAATAACCATATAATAATTCACCCCTAGTTAAATTTTCAATTGAGACGTATAATTATTAGGTTTACTATATTACCCATACATACTCGAAATATGACATTCCTGCATATAATAACGTAATACGGTATCTTAATATTAATAACATATCAATATCAATATTAATAACATTTTATTATATTAAAATAACATTTCATTATGTATTAACGTATTTCTTTAAACTTATCCACAAATTGTTTTTGATCTATCGTTTGTCAAATAGATTTAAGTAAAACTTACGTCATTTTAAAACACGAAATACCGTTGTGTATAATTACTCAAAAACTTATGCATGTTCCAGTCCCAAATAAAGCGGGAGTAGCAAATGAGCTTTATCACATAGCGGTAGGGTTGCAAATCGTTTACTTTTTAATTTCCCGCGTTACGTGATGCGTGTTTAGGCTGAGGGTGGCCTGGGAACTTGGCAGGTGCCGTTTTCATTATTCAAGCCCCATTGATTGGATACTTTGTTGCCGTTTAAAAATCTTATTACCAACCGTCCGACAACAAAGAGGAACGAGCCTCCTAGTAGGAACGCAGACCCTCTATTTACCTGTTAAGTGATTTTTTTTTTCAATTACAGCGATGAACTGCACATTCGAATGTCTAAAGAACGAAACTGTAAGTCATCTCGTTAGACGCAGTTAAAGTTACAAAATACTTTAGGGAGATAAAACAAAATTTACGTTTTGTTTTATTATTAAAATACATTTTTTATGATTTTTATTTATGGGTACCTATATAAGCATAAAAAATAAAACGCGTAACCTATAAAAATATCTGTCGTGTCCGGGATCGAGCCCACGACCGCTTTCTACCAAGTGGTTCTGTGGGTTGCTGTTAGTTCCAATTAGTTGCTGTAACTACTGCACCTATAAGTCGTCATTTACGATAGTACCAAGTACTGATAGATCTACCAATCATATCGTTTTAAATCTAGAATAATTAATTAATATTAGAAACGAATACTAGTTTGGTCAACTATCCGGCAACTAGTTGCTGTAAAAAGCTCGAGTACTCGATTGACTAGTCAGCTAACGATAAGTCGATCATTACTTTCACGATTTCCTAAATAAATTGTTCTTCGGTTACATTTCAAACATAATTTTCTGAGTCGCACTAACTACATACTTACCTAAAAAAATATTTTTGGGTGCAATCATTTTTTTCAAGCTTAAATTAAAATTCGTACCCTTAAATACTTAATAATTCAATTAGTAAAGACTATTCGAATCTGTTCCATTTTCTATACCCATATTAAAGGCGATGCTTTTATTTCAATCACCCTATTCACCTCAGAAATATGAATAAAGTGATAGGCCAAATAGACAGTACCTACCAATTCTAACAGTTTTATATCACTCGTATTAATTGAATTGAATAATAATTGGAAAAAAAGTTTAGCAAAAGACATAGCACGGTGGAATTACTTACATACTAACTAAAAGTTTTAGCTATAGGGTTTTGATAGATGTACTGTAGGACTATTCCATAAAGACATACTAAAAATATACACGATAAAAAATTACCATTCTCATGAAATCAATAAACCCAATCGAATACTAAGCTCACATAACAAAACCGGTCACTAACTTCACGAAGGTTTCAAGAACAACAGCGGGGCCCGCGAATAACGTAATTAAGGCGAAACCACCGGCGAAATTAAACGCGAAAACGGAATGAGAATGTGAGCCTAATTAGAGCCGGGGGGAAGACGTTGCACCGGCGCTCTCCCAACCCCAGCCCCGCGCCCGGCCCGGCGAACTGTACCGCTTTGAGTCTATGACAATCATTGCTAATGAAATAAAACATTTAGGTGTTAGGTTGGATGATATTTTTAAGGTTAAAACAGATTAAATTATGAATGGCCGACTTTTTAAAGGTTTTGTTTAAATGGTTATAAATTTTAACTTAACTTTAACTTATATTATAACGTGTAAAAATGTGTTTATCGTATTTTAAGGTAATGTCATCCTTATATTAGACTATTTATACTTATGTATATACAATTATATATATGCATAATTTTTCGAAGTATTATTAAATAATTTTGTTTTCGTAATTATGAATTTAATAATTCCTAACCATAAATGCTAAGATCGATACATGAGTACAAAGAAAAAGAAAAACCGAAATCACAAAATTTTGATATGATTTAAAATGTTTATAATTTCCTCATGACATGTGGGTACACAAAAAAAAAAAATAATACGAATTAAAAATAGCATGGTATCGTCTCTTGTCATAGAATCAATTGTAATATGTTATATGAAACTTTGAGTAGTCGGGGTCTGTAAAGAACACGCTATAGACGGCGCCAAGGTCTGCTTAAAAACCAAAAATAAAAATTATCATATCAAGAATTTCGACCCAGCGAGATAGGGATCCATAGCTCAGTTGGCAGAGCGCTGACACGGAACGTCAGAGGCGTGGGTTCAAATCCCGCTGGATCGAAAAAAATTTAATATAATTTAAATGTTTTAAAAGAAAAACGAAATTTCTGCAAAATATACTCTAGTCCTATAAGTTGAAAGTAATTTTGTTTTTGTTATTTTGTTTGTTTTGTTTTTTGTTTTTTATACCATACTATTTTACACTCGTAAAATCAAAACTCTATCGACACATTCTTTCTTTCGCTTTTCTCACGGCCCTCTTTGTGGACTTAAAAAAAGATAATTATTACATGTGTAGCAACCAGATAAAGATAATATTTAAACAATAAAAATGTTATTATAAATTATATACACTCAAAAACGTCCAATTGTACATATACTAGAAATACGTGTAGTCTTTATTAAACAATAATTAATAGTACAATAATTATGTAAACTACTCGTTATTTTCTCACGTGCACAATAATTAAAAAACTGCGGTTAAACTGAGTCCACTCGTTGTTCGAGAACATAAAATATCCATTTCAGTGACGAACCGCGTATTCCCGCGTTGATTAATATTTAATCCAATCGGCTGAGATTTCAACTTTTCCT
Source organism: Melitaea athalia (assembly GCA_905220545.2). Taxonomy (NCBI): domain Eukaryota; kingdom Metazoa; phylum Arthropoda; class Insecta; order Lepidoptera; family Nymphalidae; genus Melitaea; species Melitaea athalia. Next base: position 7,076,347 of record HG992179.1, read on the forward strand.
TTTCGTTGTCAAATGTCGTTCATTACTTTCATTTGTGTACAGTTAAAATTAATTATCTACATATACACATCGTTGAATACTAATACATATTTAAATATTTAATTGTGTGCTTGAGACCACACGACTAATGTAAAACTTCTTTAGCAATATGCCTACACAATGAAAATGAAGAGAAAATGTGTGTTCGCACCTCTGTCTTGCTCCGTTCGCCTCGCCCGATTACACTTTTTATAACGCTCTCGTCACGCATTCACCAGCTTACTCCCCAAGTCAAGCGTGCGTAAAGAAGTTTTACTACAAAAAATCGTTTAAGATAAAATTTCATTATATAATTAGTATCGAAGTGCCTTGTTTATTCACACTAATAATAAATTGACTTCACAATCGGCTAAGCTATCGCGTAACATATGCAAGAAAAAACCAAGGAACAAGTAACAGACGAAAATTCAAGATTAATTGAGAACCTCCTAATTGTTTGACTTCGGTTAAAAATTAATTTAATGCTGTTGACTGGATTTACGATGATTATTCTAGTACTCTAACATAACGTATTATGATACTAAATATTAATACGTCATCATTTCGAAAAGAGAAATATTAGTTTTCGATATCTTCAACTTACACGAAAATAAAAATAATTGAAATTTTCAAACGAATTATTTGTTTCGTCATGAACCGTTTGAAGTTTTTACAATTTTAATTAATGTTTCGTATTTTTATGTACATAAACGAGAACAGTACTGACGGCTAATGTGTAATATTTGCATATAATGACCGCTAATGTTCGGAGCGCGTTATTCATCGGACATGACCTCAAAGTAAGGAACCGTTCGGTTTGAGTTTGGCCACAAGTTTTCTGTATTATTATTATAATATGTTTTAATACACATAAAGCAACATTTTTGGAAATGACAAAATTTCTAAACTATCTTCAGTATTTAAAAGACTAAATATATGTAGTTACGCATATTTATAGTTTAGTAATTTAAAAAAAATGCTAAATCTATCTTAATATATATAAATCTCGTGTCACAATGTTTGTCCTCAATGGACTCCTAAACCACTTAACCGATTATAATAAAATTCGCACACCATGTGCAGTTCGATCCAACTTGAGAGATAGGCTATATTTTATTTCGATATATATAATTAATATATACAAAAAATATATAAGGCGGTACGAAGTTCGCCAGGTCAGCTAGTACTAATATATAAAGCTGAAGAGTTTGTTTGTTTGGTTGTTTGTTTGTTTGTTTGAACGCGGTAATCTCTGGAACTACTGGGCCGATTTGAAAAATTCTTTCAGTGTTAGATAGCCCATTTATCGAGGAAGGCTATAGGCTATGTGTCATCACGCTAAGACCAATAGGAGCGGAGTCCACGCCGACGAAGTTGCGCGCAGAAGCTAGTACAATATAAAATAACTTCTCTTAAAATTTATACAATTATGAAAATATATGGCTATGAAAATATCGTCTTATTTTTAAATTTTAATCTGGTGTTAATTGTCGACTACGTTTTTATTACTGTGTTAAAAGCCCGACACCTTCGTCTCTGCTGATTTAATTGAACACCTCTAACACCGAATCGTCGTAAGCCGTGCGAATAAACGCCTGAAGATTTGCCTTATTCATTTTATTAACCTCAAATAAAATTTTACGACCGAAGTCGCACGCGTCACGCATGTTAAGTGGATCGTTTTGCTCACCACTAATGGGCCAGGATTTGTCATTGTCGTCAAACAGGTGTGTCGTGACGAAAAACACGTGTAATGACCATACAAATGCATACAATGTCGCCTACAGATCGGCCGCTCTCACCGACTCTCGTAATTAGAGGCGGCCGAGCGGAGCGACACAGAGCTGTGAGAGCCAATATAGCGAGTCGCGACGAAATTAGTGACTTTTTTTTTGTTTCGTTTTTTTTTTTGTTCTATTTCACAATGGTTTTTATACTCCATATAAAACTAGAACTTAATTAAATGTTTTTTGTAAATAATTTGCTACGCTTTTAATCAATACAATTCGATCAATTAAACATTTTTTGAACTTGTAGAAAGTATTGTAGTTCATAAAATAAGTATCTACATGTAGAAGAATTGTGGTTTCTATGATAATAGGTTATTTAAAATGTATCCGACACTTTATTGTTAAAAAAGTCAGAGAAAAAGTATCAAAGTAATACATTTAAACTTATAAATACCACATCCATATCTCAATACAAATTACTCATAAGTTTTCGTGGTCAGCGGAGCGGCTCGTCATTCCAAAGCAAGCGGCCATAACTGTATGTATGTCCGACAAATATATTAAGTATCCGCGATAGTTTCATGGTACGTAATTTTGAACCGTTTTTAGAAAATTATAAAACCAGATGAGAATTTTTTATGTTAACTTGACTACAAATTCGCAACTCATAGGTACGTGTATATGAGTATGATCACATAACAAGTTAATAGCTTCAAGTTAATTGATTATTTTGAATTGTACAGATTTATGAATAAAACTATTACAAACTATTGTGACAGTCGTCCTTCTAATTTATCAACTACAAACATGTAGATAAAGTTGATATGTTTTTTAACGCGATAACATTCACTTCCAGTTCGATTTAAAAAAAAATATTTCTACATTAGCAAACTTGCTTCGAAAGACTTGTAGAGTATGAGTAGACACACATCACAGCTTGACTTATAGAAGTGGTGTGGTGAAAATAAACTTCACGCAGGTAAGTGTGCGCCGCTATACTGATAGATACATAGTATGGGTACACTAAAAAACTAAATAATGAAACGATCAGGGTAGTGGTCGATTTGCTTAGTACTCTAATTTCACTTCATCAGTCAATAAATTATACTATACTATCAACTTATAATACATAGTTAACTAATTCGTAGATCTACAATGAATGAAAGAAAACGCGCTACTATTGCATTATCGGAAGACACTTATTCAATATATGAACGAATGAATGTTTTCTGCAACGAGGTGTGCGTTATCAATACTAAAGTATGACATCAGATGTCATTACCGATGGGCAAATACTGATAAGATGCATGTTAGCCGTACCTACCCATTGTTCCTTAGTCAACGCACTTTGCATAATCAAGCAAAATCCTCGCTAAATAAGTAATTAAACTTAAAGTATTATCCATTGTTTCGAAATACACGTATCAAGTGTTATTATTGTTTTCTTTGTTTGAAATTTAATTGATTTATCATGTTACCCTTTACTATTTTATTCTTGCCTATGATTCAAACCGGTTTCGTGAGTAAAGGTTGTCAAGAACCACGTTCAATGCTCTGACTTACAAACATAAAACTCAATATTACATGTTTATTCAACCTATCCATCTATTTTAATCAATAAATTAAGATTAAATAAAAAATGGCTTCAGGTTAAAAATAATTTCATTTTCAATTAATATCTAATAGATTTAATATTTTAATAGCCAAAGAGATGTTAATTGTCTCAATATAATATTAGAATTCAAATATATTTACTATGCAATATCAATGTTAAGTGTAACTACAAGAGTATATAAATAACATGTATTAAGTTTGTTTACAGACTCACGATGTCCACTTTCAAACTATTTTATAGCGAGCGTGGAGTAGTTACATGCGCCAGCGCAGGCCGAAAGATACGAGTATACGCCAATGTCACGGTTATTTACTGGCTTTATGATATGCTATACTTTCTATCAGATACAAGCATGATCTACTCGAGGGACTTATTTATTATTAGAGACATTGATTTATGCGCAATATAATAATCATTAATGGTGTTTTCTTGTGAGTAATATCCGGTGATAAAAATTTTATGACGTTCGTAATAGTATTGTTTGCTTTAGCTTTATCTTCCACTAACTTTTCGCCTGTGTATTCGCCCGCGGGGATTAAATTATTTGGCTATTCCGTTTTCTCTTGTTAAAGTCCATATAACTCAGTGATCCTGATCACGTATTATTATACAGCTGAAAGAATTTTTGAAATGGTTCTAGTAGTTTTTGAGTTTATTCATTAAGCACATAAAATAATTTTTATCTCTTTTTAATGTTTTGTTTTTTATAATAATATACAGTTTTTTTATTTTATGAACTGTGACTAGGAATTTTTTTTAATAATAGATTTTTTAGAAATAGATGTACAAAACGTTTTTTACATGTTCCTTAAAAATTTTGTGATAACATTTACTTCAATAGTTTGTCACTTTGTCAATATAAAAGCTATAGTAACACATATTTTTGAAAATTTAATGTTTTTTTACGATATGAAAGTTACAAGTCTGTGACAGACCGGACGGATAGACCTAGTAAGAAGGCTCCATGAAAAGCGTTCAAAAATTTCTTCAGTTAAATAAGGACCGCGTCTTGGCAAACGCAGTGTGGGAAATCCTCCGACCCGCTGGACCGACGATCTACGTAAGATTGCCGGAAAACCGGGATATCTGGAGCGAACTTGGGGAGGTCCAGCAGTGGACTGCAATAGGCTGAACTGACAGACTGACTGAAATAAGGAAATCAAACCAAATCAAAAATAATACTTTTGAATAGTAAAATAGTGTGAAAGGTAAGGAATAATTTTTTTTTTAATTTAATTGTACGCTAACTAACTAACTAACTCAACTGGCTCAGTGACCCGAAGTGAGTCTTGGCCTCCGAAACAAGATCCCTCCACTTCGCACGATCTTGCGCGATTTCCCGCCAATTGTTGGCTTGGATCTCACGCAAGTCTGCCTCAACCACGTCCCTCCAGCGGTATCTGGGGCGACCCACCGGTCTACGTCCAGTTGGTCGACCCAGATAAGCTTTCTTAACTCCTCGATCCTCCCCCATGCGTTCGACATGTCCGAGCCAATTGTACGCGCTTCAAAAAATTTTCATACTTACCTAGTGTTTTACGAAGTTAAAACAAATGAAAATTACTCAAAAATGTTAAGATATAATAATCTTAATATTATGTTATGTAAATCATCCAATAAAACATTCCACAGCTGGGCATAGTCCTTTTCCTGCGTGTTGTATTTATTATTCTTCATAATGTCGAATACCTATATATGTATATATTTTTATAGCTATCATAACGTGTTGATAATTCGTTTTGTTCAATTAATTGTTTTCTTTAAGCGATATTTATGAACTTAATTAAATTAATCGCATTTATCAAGCGAATAACCGGTACCTTTCATTAGCAACGGTGTTGTCTTGAATAACAAAGTAACCTAGTTAGTAAAGATGAATGTATTTATAATTTTATTGAATAAAAGTATGAAAATCTTATACAGCATTTGTGAATTATATTTTAGACTCAATGTGTGATGCTATCTATATATATAAAAGAGAAATGTCACTCATCACGAAATCTCATGAACTACATACACCTACATACTTGCACCTATATATAACTTGAAATTTGGCAGGTAGGTTCCTTATAGGGAGTAGACATCCGCTAAGAACGGGTTTTACGAAACTCTAAAACTAAGGGGGTAAAACCGGGTTTGGAAGTTTGTATGAAAGTCCAATGAAAAATAATATCCATCGATTTCATTGATTCTAAAAATTCGTCTAGATATTGATTGTTTTTATCTTTCTTTTTCATTTTTTTTGACAAGTCTTTGAGTAGCGGGGTCTGTAAAGAACTCGCTATAGACGGCGCCAAGGTTTGCTTAAAAACCAAAATCATCATATCAAGAATTTCGAACCAACTTGATGTGGATCCATAGCTCAGTTGGCAGAGCGCTAAAACGGCACGTCAGAAGGCGCGGGTACAAATCCCGCTGGATCGAGAAAAAAAAATTTGATATGATTTTAAAAATGTTTTTAAAGCATAAGGTATTGTATTTGTCTTAAGTACAAAACTGTTAACAGTTTTTTAAGATTCTTCCTTCTCAGCAGAATCTACATTCTGAACCGGTAATAGGTAACATGTAACATCACATTGACAACAATGAATTCATTAAAGGATAAGAATAAAAACAATGAAATTATAACTTGTAAAATGACAACTCAAAAACCCTTTTGAGCCTATTTAAATAAATATTTGTTTTTTGCATTTTTTTTTGTATTAAAAAATATGAATTACAAAAAGTTCGACCAGCCTGTTGTCAGTAATTGAACTCTGCAATCTGTTATTCACGTTAATTCAATGTGTTTGACTATTTGTATGGTAGTAGTGATTGCATGTTATTATTTACGTCAACATAGTAAATTGTTTATTTGTTATTAAAAATTTCAAGACTTCTGAATCCCTTATTTTACCTGCAAAAACTCCATACTGATGGACACTCAATAGGTCAACACAGATCCTTTAATAATAATATAATTAAAAATCGAAAATAAAACAACTTAAAATTCACGACAGAATCTTTTAAATAAACATAAAACAATTAAAATCAAATCAACAGAAAATATTAAAAAATATATAATATACCTAATCAATTTAGGTACATAAAATGAAGAGCCAATTAAATATTAAAATCGTTCTAGACAAACTCATTTACAAGAATGATTCATAAATCAAGTTTAATTTTAGCGAGTTCAGATAACTATAAGCTTCGCTTTAATTAATTTATTATGTTACAGCATAATCAAATACGTTTATGTATAAGCGAATTTTATTTTATTCAAATAAAATATCTTATACTATTAAACGAGCAATTCTTGTATATATATATATATATATTTTCTGAATCTCGGAATCGGCTCCAACGATTTTCGTGAAATTTAGTATGCAGGGGATTTCGGAGGCGAAAAATTGATCTAGCTAGGATTCATTTAAAAAAAATGTCGTTTTATCCCTGTTTTTAAGCAATGAAAAAATATCATTAGAATACGAAGCTTAATTTCACTACGCGTCAACATAGCTTTAATGGCGTAATTAGGAAATCGGCGGGTGTCAAATCGTGTTGACCCGGGTTCGAATCTCAGTCTCCAGATAAATTTTTTTTCTTTTTTTTTTAATTTCACTCGTGATTTATTATTTAAATAAAATTAAAATATAAAAATTACGGGAAAAAAAAACAAAAAATAAAATGAAAATACCGAGCAAGGCTCGGTCACCCAGGTACTTTGTTATTTAAATCTATATAAAAATAACTAAAATTAATTAAAATTATAAAAAGAAATTTGACAATTTTTCTTTCACGAAATACAGTTAAGGTGAAACGGTAAATGACGTAAAACCGTTAAATGCGCATGCGATGTCAACCGCAACATTAAATTCTGTAACAGGTCTTACGGCCACTTCGATTTTTCTTTTTTAACTTATTCTAAAATGCGAATCGTTTATTAATAACAGACGATTAATAATCTTCTTTGATCGGCTGGAGATCGGGACGGCCCGCGGCTGCGGGAAATATAAAAGGTTCAATTATAATAAATGTAGTTACTTTCAATCAAATAATACTACTAATTACCGGACATCGGCTAGCTTTGTAATCACCGCACAACAAATGACTCTATTGATGTTCTTAATAGCCGGTTGCGGGTTCGTTACAAAAGGGTCTCGGTGTCTATCCAGTCACGACATCGGCACGATCTTATGAAAACTGTAAACGTATTGAAACTATTTCTATTGGACAATAAATACACTTACATGCATAATGGGTATAATTTTCTGCTATTGAGCCCCTAAGTGGGTGAAATAGCATGTACATTTCATTAACCTACATTCAAAACTATCTAGACGCCGCGCCGTATGCAAATATGGTTTTAAACTTGACGATTTCTCTTTTCCTTGAAAACACTTTGAAGTGTTTTGCGTTTATATATTTTTTAAATTTATGCATAAAGCATCAAGCATTTTTAAAAGATGATACATGTTTAGAAATTAGAAGAAAACCGTTAATGGCGTGGCATCATTTCGAATAAATTCAGAAGGAACGTAAGAATCTTGCTGTAATACTAGTAATATATTGTGTCGTTAAAATGTATATGTTTTTATTTCATTAGAAAATAAATGAAGTCACTTAAAAAAGTTTATTACTCAGTGTCCTTATATGCGTAAAGCTATAATATTTTTTGTCGTACGTTGCGAAACAAATTAATGGGGAAGAAAGACAAGACTCCTTAATAAAATACACTTTGAATTAAAAAGCAGTCTATAATTGGAAAATACAAGAACATTAGGCTCCATCATTCCAAGACAGCCTTTAATATTTATTTAATGATATAAAACTCCTGTTTCAAATAAATGGTCCAGACGGGATGTTAATCGGAGGCTCATTACCATCTCATTAGCTCTAGCCGGGGGCTTCGCATGATGTCATTTCACCTATAAAATGCCTTTGTTTTAAACTAATTAGAGTTTACCGGTGCTCTGTTCTTCTCATCCTAACAATGCTTATTTAGCATTCTTTAACTTGATTATAATTGCTACAAGTGTATCTTTTTATGAAAAAAATGTTTTTTTATCTTTAAACATAGCAATACAATTTGTTGCTAGATAAGATTTATTGATCTTGTAATTTGATAAAATGTTTGGATTCAATGTGAATGAAAAATGATGACATAAGCCTAATTTTTAAATAGATAATTATATTAACAGTCGAAATAATATATATGCAGATCTTCAAAACTGTTAATTTTTACGAAAATGACGTAGCCTTGAATATCGTTGATTCTTAGTTTCTACTTCGCTTTTCTTTGACATCTCGTAGAGCTAATTATACAGTTTGACATGCGATGACTCTTAAATGTAATACACGACCTTCGTTAGCGACCGCTATTGAAATCTAACGTTCAAAAATAAAGTTGCTAAATCTAAATTTGAAATGAGACGAAAGAAATCCTCGCTTCAAAAATCGTTTCGTGTTTATTATAAATACTTTGATATGATAAAAAATACAAAGTCATAGGAGGTTTATGAACAAAATGCATGCCTGATGAATGTTTTTTGTTCTACGAATAAATAGTGACATTGATGGACGTGGGCCTGTCCAGGAGTGCCATGGGTGGTCCACCGATGTATTAACTGCTCCTAATTTACCAGCTTTTTCCTCGTTAAATCGGATGAAAATCCATCTCAATTGTCAGATTGGCTTTGAGAGATTGACAAGTTAAACGATACAACAGTTTTTAGTTTAGATTTTACAGTTCTCGACTAAATGCTATATGTATTACCTTTTTATATTTGTACATTAAATACGAATAAATATTCATAGGTATGTTATAAAGTTTTAATCTCTTCTATGATTTTTAGTACATTATTCAAGAGACGGTTTTATGTCAAAAGTTTTGATATACCTATTATTGTGCGACTTTAACGTGAGGAATACATGCAGATATGATTTTTATTACATTAAATTATAAAGTTGATATTTCTATATCTACAGTGTGTAGATCCTAATCTTTACACCACTGACAGACGGATGCCAGGTGGCCCCTGACATGATTCTTGTGACCTGATTTTATTTGTCACCCCAATTAAACAGAGTTACAATAATAACTTATTTTGCTGTTACATTATTATTTATTCTAATATAAAAATAGCGTGTATTTTACAAAAGATATTATTATTCCATAATAAACGTTAACTATCACTATTATAATCGATATAATAATAGTGTTATTTGTTATAATAAAACTCCGCTATATTAATAATTATTTCTGAATTTAAATTAGTATCTTACTTATTATTTTGTATAATTTATAAGTAATTTAGGGGCGTATTTTTACAATGTCTATGGGTTAAGCTCGGTGTTTTGAAAGTAACCGAGAAGTCATAAAAATAATAATAAATAGATTTGCATGGAAGCTCTAAAAAGTAAACAAAAGTAACTCGATACCATGTATTTAGATTGTATCAAATAAATACCTACTTGATAATAATGAATTCACAGAAAAGTTGTTTCAAGCTAAACAAATTCTAAAGTACCTATAATTTAAAGAATTTTAATTTCCCAACTATTATACATGTGTATAATTTTTTTTAATGAACGTCGAGTAAAACATTCAGGAAAACAACAAAACAAACAAAATATGAATTGTAATGAAGCGTTATTGTACGATAATAAAGCTAGATTGATTAGCGGTGGTCGACTCCCGCGCAGGTAGGACGCATTCCATCCCCCCTCCGAACCAGACCCCGGAATGTTTGTCATAATGTTACCCGACTGGGTCTCTTTATTAAAAAAACATTTGATTCTACGGAAGAGGGACAAAAGATGACGTGAGGTAAAAAACTGTCACATAAGATATTTTTCTCATTTTCAATGCATGCAAGGATTTGTAGACCATATTTTATATTAAAAAACTTGATTATAAGAATGGGTAAGTAGTAAGTACCTAGTTAGTTTTGATATAATATTTTTATCGTTATATTTTCTTCTAAGGCTACTAAGCAAGATGATGCCCGCGGTTTTATTCGTTTCAAGAAACATCGTGGTAAGGTCGGCTTTCATTATGGAAATACTATCATAAATCATAATATTGTTCAATCACGGGGACGATTTTCGGCTTTATTGCCAATAGTGTTAAATCACATTGATAATACCTTTTATTTTAAATCGGTTAAAATATGTTACCATTTATTATTTATTGTAAAATCTTTCCTACGCAGTGAAATTATATGCTAAACCATTTTAAATTTACAATTAAAATCTTAAATCTCACTAATTATTCACTTCGTGTAATTTTTAATTAGGTTTCGTTAATTAATTAAAAGTGAGAGAAGTGCGATTTTTTTCTTTTTATGCAGAAAAAAATAACAATTATTTTTTAAAACACCAAATTCCACTTACTTCGCTTTTGTTAATATTTTTTAATTTCTATACGTATATTTATGCCTTACCTATTGAACAAATGGTTACGAATTTTTATTATATTTTATGCATTATTTTTGGGTAATTTATTTCATGTATCATACAGTATAATATATTGTATAGAAGTGCTATTTCTCTGAAACATCTTGAACTGATGAAACTTGGTAGCTGGAGGTCAAGCACAAAAATAGGCTATTTTTTATCATTGCATTCCCACGGGATCGGAAATTACGCTGGTAAAACCGGGAGGCGCAGCTAGTGTTACAGTTAAGAAATAAATAATATTATAATGATTTTAATACACCATTTACTAGTTAGCGTCTAAACACTCTCTTTGCAATAACCTAAAGTAATGCAAAAGTATTTATACTTTACTTATACTCAAAATTGATTTACAGACTATGAAGATTGATATTTTAATACGTAATTTCATAATTGTCAATGCAAGAAAGCAAAGCGCTGCAAGAAAACCCACTATCTTATGATTACATTGAACTATTTTTTCTTTTTTAATTTTCAATTAACAATAAATTAGAAGCATGGTGATGAACGAGGCGAAAATAAGCGTTAAATTAATATCAGGCCAAGGATGCCATCAAAGTAGCGTTTGGCGTTGAACCAGTGTTTATATTATGTCATGGAATAAACATTAATTTCATACAGACCGTACAGTACCTATAATATGCGCTATTAATGTTTAGTTTACCTCCATGTTTATATAATTTACGAAGAACGAAGAAAACTAAGTCGACGTACAAAGTTACAAACGTTAATCTTTTAATTAATCTTTAATTCAGTAAATAAAAAATGATTTTCCTCCTCATAATCTACAGTGTCTTCGTGGTGTCCTTGTGATATATTTATTGTATTCAATATACTTTACCGAGCGAACGCCGGGGCGTGGACACATGTAGGTATAACTACGAGTCATAAATTTATTACTACTGGCAATAAAAATACAACTAACACATTTCCTACACTTTGATTTGACCTGTTTACACAGATCAAAGCGGCAGAAAATAAATTTTATTAAATTTAACATCATAACATAGGTATAAACCGGAATGTGCGCCGCAGTGTTTATTATTAATTGTGAACAAAAATGTAAGCGTTGTATAGATAACTAGCTTTTGCGCGCGACTTCGTCCACGTGGAATAGGACCAATTCTTTCATACATGATTTGAGCGAAACTTTAACCGTTTACGCCGCGGAAGCTCTCAAAAGGAAAAAAACCACGATTTTGAAACATTCTTCATTGGTGCTACGCTCCTATTGGTCTTAGCGTGATGATATATAGCCTATAGCCTTCCTCGATAAATGGGCTATCAAACACTGAAAGAACTTTTCAAATCGGACCAGTAGATCCTGAGATTAGCGCGTACAAACAAACAAACAATCAAACAAACTCTTCAGCTTTATTATATTAGTATAGATAAGCGAACTGGCCAATAACTATGAAAAAAAACGGTTTCGTATAAATCATGTCTAAATATTATCACGTCAGAGATAAAAGAAATCACGAAACGTTCGTACGGACGTATTATCGTGGCTCGTGAGTGGTACACGTGGCAGCTAGCGTTGTAGGGTTCGCTCGCGTGAAGGCATCCAGGCTTCAATGAATGGCCGCCGATCGGACTTCCATTCAACCCGTTTGGTCGCGCACTGATTACCGTCTGTTCACTCTGAATCTTATCTACTATGTATGCTACGGAACGAAACGGTTAAGAATCGACGACCGACGTCGGTTCGGGTGCACGCTCTACAAAAAACTGCTCGCGTTGAATCTAACGAATTTTCTCTTTTCATTCACACCTTTTTGTGAACTTTTTTCATGAATGAAGTCGTGTTCGGGATAATTATTGAATTTCAACGATTCGTTACGAATATCGATGAACCGGAAGCCGATCGCGCGGGTGATTGCATCAAGTGGTTAAATTCCGACGTCCAGAAACTAATTTTATGGTTTTTAGGAGAAATCAGTTCGATCGGGCGTAATTAACGAAAAGATTTTAGATCGCGATCTTCCTGTTTACGACATCGACGAAATATTCTCAAAGGTCAGACTTGAGTCTGAATACTTTGTAAGTAATTTAAGAGATATATAAATGCGTAAATATCGTGTTTCAACAGATTATAATCGAGATCGTAATATTGTATCTCACGTCTCGAGTACGGGTTTACGTGCTGGCTATTATAGGTTAGAGTTAGACAATATTATTATTAGAATAGCATCGGACGCAAGCAGTAATTTATGTCGTGACTATCGGTGTCGGCAAGCACATGCAACTATAATTGGTTCCCAATAACTGTAATTTGAATTGTCGTATTAAATTTTCTATAACAAACAAGAGTAGATGCAGTCGTCGGACGGGTATTAGAGCGGCATTATAAAACGAATCAGTGGTAATAACGCAGGGGATCTAATTAAATTGCCGCCGATAATAATGGCACTTGGGCTCCCCTCACAGACCCCTCGACATTTATTATTCCTGCAACAGCTCCCCGGAACACTGTGCTTTAGTTTATTCAACATGTAAATGGAATGAATTATAAATTTAAGATACGTTACTGATCTACTATTCTACATTTTAAACGTTCACCATTAATCACATTATCACATATATACCCACCCACCATTGTACGACTTACTTACATATTACTAAAAATAATATTATTTACAAGGAAATGAAACTCAAATACAGTAGACGTTTCGAGATAGTTACGTAAATCGAGTCTGCTTAAATTGCCAAATACTCTAAACTTATCAAATGTCTTCCCTTCTATTCGTACGTCCCGCGCTGTCGAATTGCAATTCACGGTAATTCAGACACACACCTTTATATTGTTATATCTCCATTTCATTTCATTGCTCGCCTGGGACTACATCTGCTCGCCTCCCGCCCCGCACCATCCCCCCACGTCCATTAGTGTTTTGTGAATGATTTAAAAGCTCTTTCGGATAACTACTCTGTAAGTGAGTAATTTAAGACTTGCTTCCCATTTTATCAGTGCTCCCTAATTTTGAGTGCGCATTAAAACATTACAAGCGAATATTACTTGCGTTCAGTTGGTTGATGAACAATATTTTTCGGAGTGCCTGGATTTTTTATGTACTGAGGAGGATCATTATTTTCCTGAGTAACGATTAAAACATTTTCCTTCAAAATGTTCAATTATAACTCATATTAACTTACTTACATTTCGTCGTGTGATAGATAAGTATATTTTACGTAAAATTTTATTCGGATTATTAGAACTTATTAGGGATTTTGTAATTTATTTTTTATTTATTTGTATAGATAAAACGCTTTACATCTTTAATAATAAAAAAGAAAATTAACCATACCAAGAAAAGGAAATATAGGTAATTTGCAATAATTCCATAGCGTGTATTGAGATATCTAATCGTTAACTATAATAATCCAAAGAATATTAAAGTACAATTAACCATTAAGGGAATTTAGTAAAGTAAATACAAAACAAAGCGCAAACGACAATTCATTTCGGTAGCCAAACCAGCAAAAGCGGAAGAAAATCCGTCATCTCCCATTCGTAAATAACGCGCGTCGGTACATGCAAATGAGCGTTATGGTAATTCATCGGGATGGGGCGGTAATGATAAGATAAGGTATTGTTGCGGCCGGAGATACGGCTCGTAGCCTGCATTCGTTCGTCGCATGTAGCGATGGAACTGAAACCTTTTTTTTTACAAAACAAAAGATTTTTATTTGATATCCCGTCCGGGGCGAATGATCTGTCTTTGATAAGGTTTAGGTAGACTTTATATGATTGAAATAATGAATAAAATATATCAAATTTTATACAAGATTTACCCTAGCTGAAGAGTTTGTTTGTTTGTTTGTTTGTTTGAACGCGCTAATCTCAGGATCTACTGGACCGATTTGAAAAAATATTTCAGTGTTAGATAGCCCATTTATCGAGGAAGGCTATAGGCTATATATCATCACGCTAAGACCAATAGGAGCTTAGCACTAATGAAGAATGTTTCAAAATCGGGTGGTCCTATTCCACGGGAACGAAGTCGCGCGCACAAGCTAGTAATGAATAAAATATATCAAATTTTATACAAGATTTACCCTCGAAATCAATTGTAGTGATATGAACATCGTTACAAAAAAATAGGGAATTGCAAAGTGCTTTATAGGTAAATTTGTTATCTTTTATTTCCCCATGTTATCATTATAAAAAAACCCAAATCGTAAGAGAATTTTCTATCTTCTTTTATCAAAAACTTAACGATAACAAGCTTTAAATCTTGAAAACAACTTTAAATATGATCTAGAGGTGGTGAAAATGCGAGTATTTTATCACCGATTAGAAGTTGTTTTTTTTTTGGTCATGATTATATGATTCACTAGCATCTGCGCGCGACTTCGTCGGCGTGGACTCCGCTCCTATTGGTCTTAGCGTGATGATACATAGCCTATAGCCTTCCTCGATAAATGGGCTATCTAACACTGAAAGAATTTTTCAAATCGGCCCAGTAGTTCCAGAGATTACCGCGTTCAAACAAACAAACAAACAAACAAACAAACAAACAAACAAACAAACAAACTCTTCAGCTTTATATATTAGTATAGATTAAGGGATATTTCCAAACATTTTAGCTGAATGAATTTTTGACGACATATACATAGTTCACTTCAACAGTAGTGTTGCGTGTAGGGCGATTCCGCGGGAGACGATTTTTGACATAAATTTTTAAATCACAGTATTTGTTACTTTTTTTATATCAATATAATAAGAAATATATACATTTAATAATAAAAAAACTTTTATGAACTTAAGTTATTATTTGAATTTTTTGGCATGCTCAGAAATAGTGGCGCCTGAAGACTTGATGCAAACCTTTCATCGACACTTGATAATTTTTACACGAAATCGCTATTACCGGTGGTTTAAGGTTATATTTTACTGATAAATATTGAAGTCATAACATTTGTTTATTGCCTTATATAAAAAAATTAAATATTTATTATTATTTTTCTAACAATATTGATTAAATAAGAAACCATTGTTGGTCAGTTGCACCCGCGATATAAAACAAATGAAAGTTTGGTTTTCTTGAAGAAACAAATTGATACTTTTTTGAAACTTTGTAGCACTAAGAAGAAATAAAAGGAAAACTTGATTCAGTCGCAATAGAACGTATAATGCCATTTTAATTAAAATTAACGTTGACTAAAATGAGTTGCACCCGCGATCAAAATATTAGAATCGCGGGTGCAACAGTTATTACTCTTACGATTATATTGTTAATTGTCATATATTTTTCATTTATCAAGTTTTTGATAACTTCATATCTTATTTATAATTACTGATTCCTATTTAAAAGGAGTTTATTGTCAATTTTTTACTTTTTTTTTGTGGAAATAGATCAAATGAAATTACAGAACAACAGCAAAAGGAGACAATTTCTCAAAAATTTAGACGAAAACTAAAGCAAATTAGTTTTGACAATTGCTACAAAAAAAATAAATAGTTAAGTTACAAAAAAAAGTTACGTAAAAGTTAACGCATTTCTGATGTTTACAGCGATTCTAAAGATGAACCATAAGGCTGATAAATCACCGACTATTCCAAATAAATAATTTATTTAAGTTACATAAGAAAGTGCTAATTAGTGATACAGCATCTATGATCTCATATCTTTAATTTAAATATTACATGGAAATGTTTATATTCACTACAGTGAGACGTGTTGCACCCGCGATAATTTTACGTTGCACCCGCGACTGGATAAAACGTGAATAATTTATAATATTTATTTCTTCTAATAATTTTATTTAAGTTAATAATTAGTTTGTTTTGTATTCTTTTAAATAATGTAAAAATAATTTAATAAATATTCCATAATTAACAGACTTTTTTAATTCTAGCTTCATGACCTTTAATGGTGGGCCGATTTTGTTGCACCCGCGATAGCACTTTGAACCTCTCCTGTGTCTATTTATACATTTTATTAAATGTTTTTTATATTCATTTTTGTAAAACAGATTACAATGTAATCCTGCGACCAGTCATTTCTTTAAAAAGTGTTTTTATTTTCTTAGTAAGAAGCCTTGAGTGAGTCTAAATGTTGCACCCGCGAGTACGGAATCGCCCTGTAGTGTTATACATGCGTTTGTACTTACTAAATACTAACGCATCATACACTGATTACTGAGTGAGTGTGTAGTAAGTAATATTAAGTACATACTCAACTCCATAACAACCACTTCTTTCCCATGTATTAAAATTGTATTAATTTTACTTCAGTAGTATGAAATGATTATTTACATGAGTTTTTTGTTTAAATTAAGTCTTTTTCTTTTAATTAATAATCTTTCTTTACAATAATACTACATTTCATAAAGACGATATTTTAAAATTAAGTTCATATTTTAACTAATTATTATTGTTAATGTTATTTTATGTCAATCTTAATGTACATAAGTGTACAACCAATATTTATGTGTATTACACTTAATTGGAAAAAGGTTTAATAATAACTGTGTTTGCTCGCAAACGAAAAAAAACCGACTTCAATTACATCGACAAGTAATACAACGTAATGAGACGAAAAAATAGTCAAGTAAATACGCGCTATTAAAGATTACTTAAAAAGTTGTAATTAGATTTCGATCTAATTTACACAAGACTACATGACAAGTATTAGCTTTCGATTAAAGTAAAAATCATCAAAATCGGTACTCCGAGTAAAAAGTTATGCGGCATAATACAACGTAGGTCGACGAAAAAGTAGTCAAGTAAATACTACGCATTATTAGATATAACTCTAAAAGTTCTTGTCAGATCTCAATTAAATTTAAATGGGACCACATGACACACTACACCTTTCAATTAAAACAAAATTGATCGAAATCGGTCCACGCAATCAAAAGTTCTGAGCTAACATAGATAAAAAAAGTAAAAAAAAATACAGTTGAATTGAGAACCTCCTCCTTTTTTGGAACTCGGTTAAAAAGGAATTAATTGAAGAATGCTATAAACGATAACACAAGCAAAGTAATTTGTAATTCATGATGATTTTAGTTATTATTAAAATTAATTTATTAAAAAAATATGGCTTTACAACGTAAAATTAATTAATTAGAAACAAATATAATATTACGCGCATAAGGCACATTATTAGACCATTTTAGATATTTTCTGACTTTTTAACCGACTCCCAAAAAAAGGAGGATGTTCTCAATTTGATTGTATCTTTTTTATGTACGTTACCTGAGACTAGGGAATGCAATCCCGCAACAAAATTTTGATCCCGGTATTTGCGGGACTGAGAGGTCTAAGTCCCGCGGGATCCTGGTATTTGCGGGATCCCGCATGTTTCTTAAAGACATTGAGAAAAATGGCGAAATCCTGTATAATACATGCATCTAGAACTAAAAATGAAAAAAATATATATTATTTAAAATTACGTAATGAGAGATTAATAAAAATCTGTAATTAAAGAATAAAAATTATTACAAAAAGACAATATGTAGGTAGTTTAGGCATTATTTTGAAAGTAACTGCGCATAAAACATAGCATGTTAATAGTCTTGTCTGCCAAACGACTCCTAACTTTATACGCCAGATAGCCAGCAGCAGAAAACGCTCGTTCTGCTTCAACGCTTGTGGGTACAACTGTTGATAAAGCGTTGTAGACGAATTGAAGTTATTCTCCACTAGACTCAAACAAATTCATTTCTTTCTCGAGAGAATGAACTCCGGAATGAGTGCGACAAGCAGTTTTAAAACTCGATAGATTTTAAAATGTTATTTATTATCATATCAAAATTTCGACCCAGCGGGATTCGAACCCGCACCCTGACATGCTGTGTCGGTGCTCTAGCCAACTGGGCTATGGAACGATGTTCAGCCGAATCAAAATTTTTGATATGATTTTATTCGGTTTTAACCCGGCGCCGATGGCGCTGGGTCATATTGACCCGAGGCAATTTTAAACTGATATATTTTATTTGTGCTTCGGTCGTATGTTCTGAATGTTTGTGTAGCTGGAGATATGACCTCCTTCTACCCACTCCATTAGTACGCTCAGTGTGAGCCCACGTGCGTTAGGAGATACAAGTGCGTCAAGTGAAAACGGGTCATTATGACCCAGCGTCATTGTTGCCGTAGTAATTTCGTGACTTAAGTTTATTTGCTTATTTAGTGTTTAATGTTAATTAACTTGGGTTTTAAAAGGTTTTTAGTGAAAATGACATTGACAAATGACCCACCTACAATTGTGGTGTTGTTAGAAGAGTCTAATAACAAGAATGAAGACTCCCAAGGTGCTGCAGATGTGGATATTGATGACCATTTATCTGAACGCAGCAATGACAGGGAAAAAGTGAACAAGACGCTAGTGATTGGTGACGCTGTGAGGGGATTCGGGTTATATCGATCTTGAGGCCGTTTGCAAAAGAAAGGATGGAACAATATGCCAAAAAGCACCTCCACAGCCGAGTCTAGGCACCAGCTGACGAACTCAGTACTATTTACAACGTGAGAAAAAATTCAAAACGATTGCCACTGAAGATTTTCTTTGCAATGTTGAATATATTTAACATAAATGTGAATATAATACATCAGGCTAATACCAATGATACACGTACTAAAAGACGAAGTTCCTAAAAAGCTGGGACTTGCTCTAATACACGAGTATTAACAAACTCGGAGAAACTAGCAGATTTTGCTGGGTGACCCCAGTGAAAAGCGTCCCCAAAAGATTCTAGGAACTCGCAAGAAATGTCAAGTATGTCAGTCCGTCTAAAAAGGATAAGAAAAGGTTTCACACTTGTCATGCGTAGCCCAGACCGTTTGATTCCATACTGCCAATGACCTTCTATACACATGTGTATGTGTATAGAAGGTCATTGCATACTGCAGTAATTGATGCAGTTCCGCAGGCCTGAATTATGACGTAGAAGACCGATCCGTTTTTATTTTTATACTATAAAGCTCATTTGATCTCTCTATTAGTACATAAGATTGTTAATTCCTATTGTTGCTACAAATAGTTTACCAAAAATTCAAAATTTAAACATGTTATGTTTTCATAGTTAATTTTGCATGTATTATTGAAAAAATTAATAACAGTTTAATTTCTAAAACTTATTGATATGAATTTTATTTTACTGACTAACCAAATGACCCTTTTTAATAAACAGTCATTAAAATTAAGGTTACTTGCAAAATTTCTTGAAAAATTATCGATAAACTTCGGGTCAATATGACCCGACGTCATCGTCCGAGTAATTATTTTCACGTCATTTGCGCCGGGTTAAGCAACCGTGGATGGAAGTGGTGAAAAAACTGTATTCGAATCCCGCTGGATCGAAATTTTGATATGATAATAAATAACATTTTATAATTTCCTCATGTGTGGGAAACACAAAAATAAAAATAATACGAATCGATAGAGCTTGTTCAAGTTCATCATAAGAGACATCGGTTCAGGCTCCGCAGTTTCAGCTTGCATCATTGCGGCCACTGTAGCAAGAGCTAAATCATAATGATCTTCGTCATGAGCCGAATCAGTTCGCGCGCTTTCGCGTGCCGAACAACACAAGGCGTTTACCGTTGCGCAGTCCCGCTAATCCCGCGGGATCCCGCTCGATTTATGTGCGGGACTGGTCCCGCAAAAATAGTGCGGGATCCCGGTATTTCGGGATCCCGGTATCCCGGTATTGCAATCCTTACCTGAGACCTTTTGACTGGGTGGATCGATTTCAACGACTTTTTTTAAAATCGAAAGGCTGCGTGTTATATGGTCCCATTTAAAGTTAATTAAGATCTGATAAGTAGGTAATTTTCCAATTATGTCTAATAATGCATATTTACTATTTTACGCATGACATTTTTTCGTCAACCTACGTTGTATTATACCGCATAACTTTTCACTGGGTGTACCGATTTTGATGATTCTTGTTTTAATCCAAAGCTGATGCTTGTGTTGTAGTTCCATTTAAATTTGATCGGAATCTGATGACAACTTTTTGAGTAATGTTTGATAATTATTTACTTGACTATATGTATACCTCCGTTGTATTATTACTTACATTTCGAATTGTCGATGTAATTGAAATCGGTTTCTATTTCGTTTGCGAGCAAAAACAATTATGTATTAAATATTAAATTAGAAACACACTTCAGCTTTTAAATAGCTAAGTGAATTTATAGATATACTAGCTTGTGCGCGCGACTTCGTCCCCGTGGAATAGGACCACCCGATTTTGAAACATTCTTCATTAGTGCTACGCTCCTATTAGTCTTAGCGTGATGATATATAGCCTATAGCCTTCCTCGATAAATGGGCTATCTAACACTGAAAAATTTTTTTAAATCGGTCCAGTAGATCCTGAGATTAGCGCGTTCAAACAAACAAACAAACAAACAAACAAACTCTTCAGCTTTATTATATTAAGTATAGATTATATTTTAACAAATAATAGAAAATTGTTTAAATTTAGCAGATTTTTTAAGCCATTCATACTAACAATAATGTCGTAGTGAAGGCAAGATTTTGTAGATTATAAACCCTTTATGGGCCTATGCAAACCGCGTTTTTTAAACGCGATACAGACGCGATGCAAACGCGCGTGTAATTATGTTAATCTTCTGTGCTCTTAATCTTCTGTGCAAGCAAATAATAACTATGTGTTAAATGTTATGTTGTCTACATTATACTATTTATAGACGTTCTAGCTAGAACAACATGGCGCGTCACTTTAAAAATATTCGGTTAAACATGTATTTGTGCAAGAATTGATTGCTGCGTAAAACGTATTCATCGAGTAGCGTCAACCAATAAAAATATTAATATAATTATACTAGCGACCCGCCCGTATTCACACGGGTGCAATGCTGATTCTAAATATAAAATTAAAATAAAATAAGTATTGTATATGCGCAAAAAATGTCTTTATTTACGACCTCGCCTTAGAAACCTCTAAAACTATCAGTGTTCCTCTACTATATTATGCATGTACCTATTATACATATAAACATTCCTCTGGACTCACTCTATGTACTAAAGTAAACCGGATCAAAATCCGTTGCGTAATTTTAAAGATCTAAGCATACATATAGCGGGAAGCGACTTTGTTTTATACTATGTAGCGGTTTAAAAATATTATAAATGCGCAAGTTTGGATTGAATGTTTGTTACTCTTTAACTTAGGTACTTACTACTACTTTTTATTAGCTTAGTTACACACATATTACACTAGCTGCTGCCCGCGACGTCGTCTGCGTGCGTTCACTGCTCGTTCCCCGTAGGTGATAGCGTAATAATATGTAGCCTATGTTCTGACCCGACTTCTTAATAATATTCGTGCCAAATTTGAAGTAAATCCATGCAGTACTTTTTGAGTTTATCCCGGACATACATTTGAAGAAATAAAGGTTCACTGCTCGTTCCCCGTAGGTGATAGCGTGATAATATATAGCCTATGTTCTGACCCGACTTCTTAACAATATTCGTGCCAAATTTGAAGTAAATCCATGCAGTACTTTTTGAGTTTATCCCGGACATACATACAGACAAACAGACAAACAGACAAAAATTCTAAAAACTATATTTTTGGCTTCGGTATCGATTGTAGATCACACCCCAAGTATTCTTTTAAAAAAATATTCAATGTACAGTTTTGACTTTCCTACCATTTTATTATATGTATAGATAATGTCTTCTTAAATTAAAAATAATAATTATTCAGTATAAAACAAATAATGTTAGTATTGTTGGTTATGTTGAAAAATAATAGGTATCATAATTACACTTAAAATTTTTTTTTAATAATCGAATTACTTTTTACTACAGTTGATTTTAGTTATTTATAATTTATTTTTAGTAAATACTTGCTTTAATTTGAGCGATTGTATTTTATAACAACAAAACTGTCACAGACAAACGGTTAACTGACTGCTAAAGAATAAAAATTATTTAAAACTAGCTAACTCGGCGAACTTCGTACCGCCTAACAGTCGATTTTTTTTCATACTTATCCTTCCCGGAACCCCTCCACTAACAGTTAAACTTTATGGTATGGTATTAAAGTTCAAATTGACTTTTAAGTATGTATTATTACGAATCTTTTGTATGGGAATATAGAAAAGTGTTGTTTTTAGACTTTTTTAGGCAATTTTTTAATTTTTTCTCTCTGTAACAACCATCCTCGTACTTCTAGAAATATTATAAAAAAAGAATTAGCGAAATCTGTTCAGCCGCTCTCGAGATTTGCGCTTAGCAACACATTCAGCGATTCATTTTTATATATATATAGAGATTATACTACTACATAAAATTAATTTATAATAAAGTGGCACATATGTAAAAAAAATTGGAGGTTTGCGCCATATTATCACTGAAAGTTTTAAAATGTTTAAGTTAATATTTTCTTATAAGGTTAGGTTAGCTTCGGTTATTTATGTTATGCTACCCATCATGGCGTCCTCGAGTCTCGGTAATCAATAATAGACAAAATACCAAATAAACATATTTAGTGTATAATGACATTTTTATCGAAACTATCAATCATTACCACGATATTACAGTAGAGCTGATAGCCGAGCATTATTATCGCGAAATTGCAGTTAATTTTTCTCGGTAAATGATAGCTGTCATCGAGTATTAACAATGATATAGATTGGGGTAAATTGGTAGATAAAAATAATTTTATCTATTTTTGTATAGCTAACGAGCGACGCAGCGGGAATCTTTAGCCCCTACTTCCCCTACAGACACCCAGACGCCGTTACTATAATTTGTATTAGGCAGTTCTGCATTTAAACTGGAAGGAATATTTACAATGTATGCTCACTACAGCTTGTTTTATTTTTAAATAGATTTAATTTAGGAATCTTTTTGGATGCACAAACGCAGATATATAAACATTGGTTAAGGTTAGTTAAGTCAAGAAATACTATATGCATACTTTTTGAAACATTTAATATTTATATGTATACGCATATGTATATCATGATTAAATACAAGTTTCTTTACCCGGAACCAAATACCGAGGAACCATGACCTACTGATCTCTTCACCCCCAAGTTGGCTTTAAAAAGATGCGTAATTGATTGGATCGACGCGAGCTCATTTGGCTGATTGTACTGAGCATCGAATTGCGTATTTAACGTATGGGAAGGACCCTTTTGAACCGCTGCCAATTTAGGCCACCCTCTAGTCGGCTCAGGGGTGAGTGAATTGTTTATATCGAATTTTGTTTTATTTAAATTTTTTTTATCTAAATTCTTATTTTTGATCAGTATAAAACGCATTTAGATACAGCATCATAGTTACTCCTAAGACAATTTATTCATTACATGAAAAATTACGTAGATCGAATAGGAAAGAAACTTAAATAGCCTCGAATAATGGGTCATTTGCTATATTATTATCAATTTATCACCGTGCAAATATCCCGTCCTGCGGAGATTAGATAAACCACGAAGACGACTTTAACACTACAGTACACGCGCCTGTTTTTTTTACACGAGTGCTCGCGTGGCCGACTATGGTAGGCCTTTTCGAAATATGTTATTTTTTTGTTTACTTACTATATAAATAAAATAGTATTTGATATCAGTTCTTTATTTATTAGCCTTATGAAAAAAAACATAATTTAAGTATTAATTAGCCTTTTAAACTAGGAAATAATTAACAAATCAAAAACTTAAGAAAATTAACAAAAATATGGCATTCTTGAGGAATTAATTTCATAAACTTAAAAAACTAATTTTTGGTCTTATTATTTCAAGGATTCGTAACATTGAGGACATACGACAGCTTGATGATCAGAACAGATCCATTTATTATACGATTTACACCACTTTTTTGTCGATCGATTACGTGCTCTTGAGCAAAGTGCGCATCAGCCAACTCTTCCCATCTTTGGTATAAGATAGTGCTGTTCCTGGCGTTGTTCACCCAAAAGCTCTTCGATTTTATGTTTAAGTCCTCAAGGTAGCGTGTCAATTGTTAAACGCCGACAGGGAAGAGGTATTTCTAGCCGCTTCTCCTTTAGGGCCTGGTGGTATTGTACGGATATTTTGAGGTCTGGAACGAATTAATGGTGGCATTTCTTTATTCCAAACAGTACCGTTTCTTGTTGCACAAATGCCAGCCTGTAAAAAAACTCCTCAAATTGCTTAGTGGCACTTCATCTCTGATCTCTCTCTTCTCTTCATCTTCTGAGGTAAAATCATATGTGTCTTACTGGTCACTATCACTTGGCACGTGACTTTGATGAGAAGACTCTTCAACTAAAGCTTGAAAATCAGGCAAGGAATCTATTTCACAATCGTCGCCTTCAATGATGTCATCTTCACGATCTTCCTCAACTTCCAATAGCCATCTCTCAACTTGTGCTTCGTTTATGATGATAAATCTGCGAAAACATAAGCAAAATTGCAATATAAATAATAAAACCTTACCTATTAAGAAACAAAACACGAAAAAAGAAACATTTTATAATATTTTTCTCAATATTACACCATTAAATACTTAAAGAGAAATAACAATCACTTACATTTTTTGTAACACCAGTGCTCGCACGGACTACTATGGTAGTCCTGTAGTTTTGGTGCTACATTGATGAACAGCCCGTACGCGCCGGTGTCAGATATGCCACTTACCTTACGCGTAATTGTCTTTGTGAGGAATAGCTTGAGGCACAACGTGTTAGCGCGCGAAATAAAAGTGTTACTATCAAAAATGTTACCCTGGTCTACTATAGTAGGCCACGCGTGTACTCTAGTGTTAAACTGTGTGGGAAATAACCGAGTACGACACCAACATTGAAATGAAGTTATTATTGCAAATATGTATCAATGAGTGATTACTTTTACATTGACGTATTTTGAAAAAAAAAACCTGTGTAAAATTAAAATACAAATAGCAGACTGCAAACAATAAAGTATTATAAATAACATGTTGACACAA
This sequence comes from Melitaea athalia, assembly GCA_905220545.2. Lineage (NCBI taxonomy): Eukaryota > Metazoa > Arthropoda > Insecta > Lepidoptera > Nymphalidae > Melitaea > Melitaea athalia. The sequence goes on from HG992179.1 coordinate 7,102,065, forward strand.
CTAATTGATGTCTCCAAATAAAATAGGCCTACTAAGGTCTTATTATAAAATAAAGCCTAACATAACATTCTTTGCATAAGTTGTGAAATATTATTAATTATGGTGTTATTCTGTGTTTCATTACGAGATAAGTTACCTAGAATGTTGTCTCACCACCTTCTATCACTTAATTTTACCTAAAATCCGCATAGTTACTTTAAAATTTTATACAAATAAACTTCCAAATTAAGATGTTATTATTACTGGTTATGTACTTATATCCTATAAAAAACGTAACCATACAAAATATAAATGTTTTTTGTACCGCCAGCTTGTTATTTTGACAGTTTAAAAAGATTGCTGCTATTATTTTTTCAAGGTCAAAAGCAATTAAAATAATAGTGATGTCACTCTAATATCTGTAATTTCAATATGTACCTAATTCGATGATTTATCGTTCTATTGTAGTTTTTCCATTTTTATTAAATGGTATATTCATTAAATCTTTTATTTTGTATATTTTTATTATTTATAGTAGTACTTTTTCATATTTAACACATTAAAATTAGTAGCTTTTGTCGTACTACGTCTTTAAAAAAAAGAATCATTTTTTTTTTCAAGCAAAGTAAGCTCTTACTTCAAATCATTTTGGAAGTTACATAAGTAGCTCTTTTATACCTATAAAATTTACACCGTCCGTAGTAGTAGATCCTTCTTATTTGAATTTTGAGTACATTATTTTCTGTCAATAGGTCACGGCTATCGTCACTCTTCGCTTACTAACAGATGGCTTATTGTGTTTAGAAACGTAGATAAGCCATGTTTAACTATTTAAGCAAACATTCAGTTAGCTTATTGTTTAATCTATTTACGACACATACAGTCAAACAAAAGTCTATTAAGTCATTTTTCAAAAATTTATAATATGTATAGTTATTTAAGAAAACTACTCTACCAACTGTTTTGAATCATTGCGACACAAATATTACTAATTATGTTAATTATTATAAATGAATTAAAAGCCAATATCCGTTTTATGTAGAAAAAAAAATTGTCAAGTCTCTAAACAACGTTCAAATATTATTATTTTCAAATGTATGCATAATATTGTACAGTTTAGAAATAAAATTTGTATGCCTTCTATATAATAGCTAATTGACATTCATTGCAAACATTGTAAAATTTTAACAAGAATATTAGGAATGAGTCAGCCTTACAACGCAAATAGACATTGTCTCAGCTATTTTAAAATTAATAACTGCAGTGAGTCAGCTATTAAAATAAATTTAATTAGATCGCCCACTATATTGGAAACAATGAGACAGAGTACGATGTTAAAAGTCGCAATTAATACAAGACAATGCGAACCAAGAACAAGTCGGCTCATCAATCAGCCATCTTCTTCCCTCGTTACACATAATTAATCATGGATTATAATTAAAATTCCCGATGACATGGCGCGATCCCCACAATATAAGGATATAAAATTGGCGTTTAAATATTTTTAAGGGGTTGACTGCGTTATTCGAAACATTTGGGGTGTTAGCGCTGTTTCTAATACAATGATGAAATTATAAAACGATTGTTGCATTGTTTCGCTTAACTTATGTTTTAATTAATGTTTCATTTTTAATAAAAAATGTGCAAATTGTGCAAATCCCCATGTAGGAGAAGGATCAGAGCTTAATCCACCACGCTGCTCCAATGCGGGTTGGCTGATATATTCCCTACTATGAGTAACGATCGCTATCAGGTGTACATGATAACAACCGGGACCGACGGCTTAACGTGCTCTCCGAGGCACGGTGACCCACAGGGACTGCACAAACACCCAGATCACGACAAACACCTGTATGGCCAATACAAATGTTTATCATGTGCGGGGATCGAACCCATAACCGCCAGCGCAACAGGCACAAACCAGTTCTGTGTTTTCTATAATAAACAACTTAAATTAAAACAATAACTTAAATTAGTTTTTGTTTTATTAAAAAAAAATTGTATGTATGTATGTGTTACTTCATAGTCATTTATTACTTACAAGTGCGATATCGAATTGTATTTTTAAATGTTTGTTATAAATGTGTTCTCATGAAAGTGATAATATGGTCTAGATTTCTAGAATACGTCATGTCCTTAAACATAAGCTCCTTCTCCTTATTGATTGTTAAGTTATCAAAATGTTACCTAAATCGCTCATCAAGTCATCACGGCTTACAGTAATGAGCCCAAAGATAATGTTAGAATTGAGGCGCCTCACAGACATGTATTATAGCGTAATTACCTAGTGACTCAGCATGGCTTTGTTCGTTGCATAGGATCCGCGAACAAACTTGTTTTAATTAATTTCGTGTCTCGAACAAACCTTCAAGCTGATTGTAATCTACTTAGTTGCTGTTAGCGATCCGGACGCCCCGATAATGAAGCAACATATTGTTCTAAACAATGCTTACGGTTTTGATAAGGTTTAAGGGTCATCATTGGCAGCACGTCAACGCGACTCAAGTGTAAACACATTATGATATATAAATTGCTTTTAAATTTTGATAACAGAAATTTACTGACATTTCATATATTTTACGAGTTTTATTTATTTTTGGTACATTTAAATCAATTGTATAAATGATGAATTGAATCGTAGCTAACGGTACTGAAATGTGAATATGTATTAACAGCGATTCCAGTTTTTGCGGCTATATCGAGCTTATAGGTCTGATAGTGGACACACCGCTTTTACTGCACTCTCACCACTTCCATACTTAGTTGTATTTATAATCTCACAGCGTGGCGCGTGTTTGTTTCGCTCGTTGCCATGGCGACGGGTGAAATATGGGCTCTGTCTTGCTTCGTTTATAGCGGTTATTAGCTAACGATAGCCATTTATTAGACCTTCTTACACAATATTTAATAGCAATACCCGCTTTTGATTATCCCTTTATTTTTCGTCAAATAAAGCACAAAGAAACTATGTATTAAATAAATATTTGTCTTATCGTCGTTAGTTTAGTCTTTTCTTACGATCAAATTGATTTATTTAATAACCGTTAAATCGATTATAATTGGAGTTATTTATTGATAAAAGATATTAAAAGCAGCGGATGATGTCGACACGACTACACGACGGTTTCATAAAATAATAATTAGTACCAATTACAATAGTAAATTTCCTCTATAATTGAATAGGATGACTGGCACAAGTTGAGCGGCCGCACGCAGAGGGAAATTAAGGATAACCGGCTCTTACCTCTCGCTCTTCGTCTCTAACTTTAAACATTTCTCGTTTTAATACCGTATTTTTAGTCCAATGTTCAACTCGTTTTTGTGCTTTATTTTATTAAATATAAAAAAGCATTACGGTACACTTGATGCCTTCTCGAAGATAAATTTAAGAATTATTATTGCGTGATACGAAAAAATCATTTAGATAAACTAACGTAAAGTAGACTTGCTATAAACATAACTAATTTTAAACTGAGTCGGTTGCTTTTTTGATTGAATTTGATTTTATTATTCTTTAAAACAAATAATAAAAAAGTAAAATAGTAAAATATCACTTCATAGTCTGTAGACTTAATAACTGTAGACTGCAGTATATTAAGACGATCTTCACAGAACAAACAAACCTGTGATATTGTTTATTTTTCGACGAGTTTGTATTGGTTATTCTTGGAATAGTGGACAAGAACGGTAATCGTAAGATAAGCAAGCGTACTATATAATATATAGATGATGTCCAAATAACAACACAGTTATGAAAATAGAAAATGTCTAGAAACGATATTAAGAAATTCATAATCCTAATAATAACTTAAGGCGAGAGAAGGTTCCACCTGACTAATGGAGTAGATTAACTGAAGAGCCAATTCAATGAAAAAAAAAAACCTGCTTATTAACTGTAATGACTCTCTTTTTATGTGTTATTTTTATCTCTCATATTTGCTAAAATAATTTTATAGACTGCGGATAAACGTATGGTTCATAAATTTCATAATAGCCTATTTATAAGTATGTTATTTGCAAGTTTTTATTTAATTTTTATTTTAATTATTACAAGCAAAATACATTGAAATAATAAATCTATACCAAGATGTTAGTTTCCGCCAAAAATATGTAACTTTGTAGTTTGTATAACCTGTAATCGAAACCGGTTTACTCAATGTTAGCTTACGGACTGGAGAGGGCATACGCGATATCAAAGCAGGTGTGTGAGCCCACTGACTCAATAAGAATTCCTATTCTAGCTCAAACTGTGTGACTAAGAATGAGTGGAATAACGTAATCATCCATATACCACGCCAGTTTTATTCACATAAATAAAACCCCAAACGGATGACATCACTGAGGTCCTAAGACTTTTATTCTATTTATAATTTTGTTCAAATTTATTAGGAAGGTACAAGTTACTCATGGTACAATTTGAAAAAATTATATCATAACATAACCGACCGATAGACGTTAAAAAAAACAAAAAAGCTCTGAACTTTGCAGTATTAAATAGAAATTATGCAAAGCAGGGTCGATACAAGTTAGTAAAGCGACAAAAAAATAAGTAGATTCTAGTAAAAATATGCAAAGTAAGAGTTACAAGCAATGATTCTGAGATCTACAACCGTCAAGTACAGATATTCCAAGAACACGTTGGGGTGGCGTGTTTATAACGCGTGTTTAATAATTTAGCAGCGCCGGCGCGGGGTCCCTCGACGGCCCGATGCTGAATAATGGATGCAACAATAATATGAGTACTGTCTACATTCAATACTTTAATGTATATTACTTGCTATTACACTGACGGCTATATCGAGATTTAATTCATATGCTTTATATGGATATTAAAATTCATTAAATAAAAAATTGACTCCGCTTAAATTGTTTCACGTTTTAATAGCTGTACCCGCGACTTTGTTCGCATGGGAGAATGTATCTGGACACTCATAAATTTTTAATGGCGTGATCCTGATCGGTTATTTCATATCAATCTGGCCGTTAGGTTCTAGGGTTCTCAGAAACGGTCTGTTTTGAAAAAGCGGGATTTTCTGTACTTTGCGCCAACGCGTCGCACGAAGTACACCGCTGGGATATTTTTAAATACATATAATTTCGTGCTACCATAGGCTTGCCAAGTGGAATCTGTGTCTTTTGTTGTCTTGCCAAAGCAGTAGAAAGTAACCAATCCATCACTAACATCATGGCATGAACCAGAAGGCACACAAAGCAATGAAAAATGGTAGTTTACAATTTCTGCATCGAATTAAACTATTCACAATGAGCCGCCGCCACTCATCCTCTGATCACTCGATCACACCGGACACTAGATGCGTGAAGTGTTAAGAGCTAGTTGTTGCATTATTCATTCTTTTTCTGGCAAGAAGCCTAGTAGTCAAATGGTTTACCTGCCATGGTACTGAAAGCATAAGCTCCTAAATTGACTTTGATAATAATGTATTTTTTCTCAGTTTCGAATACCATTAATGAAGTACCGTAGGTTTTAATTATGATTGACGCCGTTGAGCAATCGCTATTAAAAGTAACGGAGAACTATGGCACTCTGTATTAATATCTGAAAGACCTTTGATGGGGTCTGGCATAAGCCTATTTTGACATTAAAACAATATAGGTACAATCTATATCTGGTAGGGCACAGCAGGAAATTTCCTGCTCAAATATGGAGCAGCCCGAACCTCGACCTAACAGAAGACCACAGCTAAATAATACTGTTTTCAAGCAGTATTGTGTTCCTGTTGGTGAGTGGTGTGACCAGAGCTCCTGGGGCGGGGGATTGGGAAGAGTCGGCAACGCGCTTGCGTTGCTTCTGGTGTTGCAGGCGTCTATAGGCTACGGTCTTACCATCAGGTGAGCTGTACGCTTGTGTGCCGACCTAGTTAAATAAATAAAAAATAGTAATTCAAGAGTATGCTCTATGATGGAAGTGGAAGAGTCAAGAGAAGACAGAGATTTGGAAGACAAGTTTTAGCGCTTATCGCTTACAAACTTCCCTTCATTGTAGCTGCAAATTTCTTGAACACTGTCCTGAATATTAAGATCCTTAAGGCTTACATTACGAATGAGGTCCTATTCTGTGGTCATTTGGAGAGTATTAATGCCAAAATTGCTGCTAAAATTCTCAGGGTACTGTACTGGGCCAGACGATGTTTCGCATTGGGACATTAGCTTGTTTTTCGTTGCAGGTATCCTACAATATAAACTCCAACTCCTAAGACTCCGTCAACGACTGGCAGTACATGAGTTTTTACTATCTACACAATGGGAAAATTTCTGAAGAGCTCGGTGATATGTTTTCAATGTAATGTCGTTACCATAGCAGCCTTCTTTTCAGAACACGTTACTAATATCATTACGTGGACACCCAGTTTGCATCTCTAGTTCTTAGTATGAATTGCGTAATTAAAATAAAATTCTCGAAAGTACCGAAAGAACCGGCACTGAAATTTGATATCCCGCCTCTGAACCCTAGTAGGTAGGTACTAGCGAGCGGCAAACGCGATTGTTGCCGCGTCGAATTGCCGCCGGGCTAAAAAGTAGCCTAAATTTTGCTCCACAACCTCCTCTTTTCCGTCCTCCTCGTTCAACTGTTCCGGAGATTAGGCCGACAAACAGAAAGACATACATACAGTCGTTTGTTTGTGTTTTAGTATCGTGTAAATATTATATTATGCACTTGAAAAAACATAGTTATTTTGAAATCACAGACAGAAACTTCTATTTGATTTATAATATGTATGTACGTAGGGTAGAGCGGGGCTTAAAGGTCCGCGGGTATAAAGGTCCACCATAAGTATCTAAAAAACTAGTGACATATCGTTCTTTCCGACTATACAAGTTGTGAGAGGGGTGTGCTGGAGACGTAACAAGGTATCGCCAGCAGTCGAGCAACATCGCTACCAGGAGATATACGACCACGTCTCGAAATTATAACGTAAGTAAATTTTTTCATTATTATTCTTTTGAGTTTCGAGCACTGTTATTTCGTTTACCATGATTAAACGAAGTTTATTCGTATAGGTAATTTATTTGTTTATCACGATTTATCATCATTTTTTAGCTAGTTTGAACGTAATTTTTTTTATAACCTGTTAATACACTTACACATGGTTGGGGTAAAAAGGTCCACTATGGACCTTTTAGCCCATTATTAATTTGGCAAAAATAAGATAAAAAATATTTTTTCTTTCAGTAGGCGAAACTATAAAAGAAAAACTGATCGGGGCACTAAATCTGTGGAGTTAATGCAACGTGCAGCAGATTTAGTTATCAATGAAAATAAATAATAAGAAGTTGAGAAAGTAAAAAAAGCAATTTTACAAGAGATTGACAGCGATTCTAACTCTGGTGATGAATACTTTTGTTTGATTTGCTGCGAGAAGTTCAGTGACAGTGTTCCAGGTGAAGATTGGATTCAATGTAATCTTTGCAGACAATGGGCCCATGAAAAATGTATTTCAAATAGAAATTGCATTTACTTTGTTTGTAATAATTGTGATTCAGGAAACGATGAGTCTGATTAAGATGAAATATAGATACCAAAAACCTTAATTATGTTATAGTTATTATTAGAAGAATTTTATTTTTGTTTAACTTTAAAAAAAACATATATTGATTTTTTTATGTTATAAGACTAAATAATTAAGTAAAATAAGTTAAAAGATTTGAGTCATATTATGGCAAAATTCATAATTAAGGATAAGTGTTATCTTCGTGATCGTGATCGTTATCTTTTTTTAATTATGTTGTATTTTACTTTTTGTTTTTGGAATGAAAATAAACTATCAAATTTTATCGAATCAAGTATTGTTATTATTTCATAAAAACTTTTAAAAATACAAATTAAATAGTGGACCTTTTTGCCTCCTGGCTGTCCCTTTTTACCCCAACTATGGGGCAAAAAGGGACAGGCGACAAGATCTAGAAAAATTGGAAAATGATACATTTCTATCATCATGATTCAACCGAAAATTGAGTTAAACATAGTCAGATAACTGTTTGTTTGAATAGCATTATATATTTTGATATAGCTGACTCGGTTTTCACGGTATAATGCAAAATAGTCAAATTGGACCTTTAAGCCCCGCTCTACCCTATGTATGTATGTATGTATGTATACATATAAATTACAGTGTCGAAGGCAATAGTACTTTTTTGTAGGTATCATCAATTTAATTTTGTAGAAGAAAGACGTATTTTTAGTGCGCTTTAGCCTGTAGCCCGCTGTTGGGCATAGGCCACTTTTCCCACGTAGGAGAAGGATCAGAGCTTAATCCAACACGCTGCTCCAATATGGTTTGGAATATTGTGCTTAATTAAATTAATACTATAACATAGTAACACGAAAGCGCGAACAGGATTTTTAATCAATAATTTGTTTAAGATTTGTCTATAATATATTTGTTTTAGATATAAAAGGTAACAATCACGTAAATAAATGTAAAGTAGTAATGGTATAGTTAATAAAGTAACGAATGATCTTTACGTATGATTTGAATAGATGTATCATGTATTTGCATGAGGGTGCAGCAGAATGCATTTAATTCGTTAATAAATCAGGCTGCGGGGGTGGTGCGGGTTCATTAGGCAGATCGCCTGGGGCCTTCCGGGGAGCGCTGCCCACTCTATCCGTCCTTCTATTGCTTGATGCATTTAATTTGGTGAGAGTAATGCATGATAGACTCCTCGCTAATTCGATTCGCCGGTTACATTCCCGACTCTCTGCAGACTGAAGGCGAGCAAACCTTACAAACATTCAAATGTTTACATACCAGGATTCATAACTCCATTCTCTTCGATATTAACTTTTCAATATTAACCTTGCCTCGGTGTAATATAATGTTTAGTGTTCCGTATTACAAAAAACCCTTTACAATCTTAGTTATCTTAGAGATTAGATGGAGACAATTAAGTACAATATTATTACTAACTGGCTGTGCCACGCAGCGTTAATTTGAAAAAAAAATGCCTATTGCCTTCTCGGTAAATGGGCTATGTTGGATAGTAAAAAGAATTTTTCAATTCGAACCAGTTATTTCTGAGATTAGCGCGTTTAAACAAATAAACTTTTCGCCTTTATAATATTAGTATAGATATACAGATGGCAAAAAAAAAAACGAGTGTGGTTTAGACCACACGACTTTTTTTTTTTTTTTTTCTTTACATGTTTATTACAATCTAGCCTTGTCTTTAAAATACAGGCTAATGAGTAATTTAAAACTAACTTAAATTGCTAATAGTAAGTATATCTAAGATTCTGTCCTTTGCAGTTTCTTAGTGTCTCTTAAGGGGAAGTCACTTTGTTCTTGTGATCATTTTTATAGCACTACAACACTATATTACACTCGCGGTAAAGTCACATTAAACTTACACTACACTAACTCAAAAGGTTTAGTCCTCTTTAGTCTTCTTACTATATCTGTGGTATCGAGGAGCTGGATGGCCTCGACATTCACATGATGATGAAGACGATGTTGGTGTGCTTCTGCGTATTTTTGTATCACTTTGTTAACGACATCTATATTGAGGTCCCGATAGATGTCGTCATTTCTTACGTACCAAGGCGCATTTACAATATTCCTGAGTACTTTGTTTTGGAAACGTATAAACGTATAAACGTACGTAACGTACGGAAACGATGATTTGTACATTGCTCTGTTTAGTACAGCCCCAAAGCTGTATACCATATGTCCATATTGGCATAAGCACTGCTTTATAGAGCAGGATTTTATTTGGAATTGACAGCGAGGAATGTCTTCCCAGCAGCCAGTTCATGTTTCTATATCGGATATCGAGTTCATCCCGTTTCTTTTTGACATGGGCTTTCCAGCGAAGCTTTGCGTCTAGCGTCATACCTAGATATTTGGCTGTGTTTTCATAAGGAACACGTTGATTATTAATATACACTGGGTGATAATCTGTATTTTTATTGGTGAAGTCAATGTGAATGGATTTAGTTTCATTCAGTTTAATCCTCCACTTTACAGTCCAATCATAAAAATGATCGATCCCTCTCTGTACTTTTTCCACTGCTTCTTTGTGAGTTTTTCCAGTAGACATGATTGCGGTGTCGTCAGCAAAAGTTGCAATAGTTATGCTTTGTATATCTGGTATATCACACGTGTACAGTAGGTACAGGACCGGACCTAGTACACTTCCTTGTGGTACGCCAGCTTTTATTTCCTTTAGTTCTGAGACAGCATCTTCTTGTCTTACTCTAAAGGCTCTGTTGGTTATGTAGGATTCCAAAATATCTGCAAATTGTCTTGGCAACATCTTTTTTAATTTATATTTTAAACCCTCGTGCCAGACCTTGTCAAAGGCCTGGGCTACATCCAGAAAAACAGTTGCACATACTTTATTGTTTTCCAATGTATTCTCAATAAGATTCGTGATCCTATGAACCTGCTCTATCGTAGAGTGACCTTCTCTGAATCCAAATTGATAGTCAGGTATAAGATTTTTCTTTGCTATAATTGGCTTTAATCGTTTAAGAAACAGTTTTTCAAAAAGTTTAGACATCACCGGTAGCAGAGAGATGGGTCTGTAGGAAGTAACATCCTGCGGCAGCTTTCCTGGCTTAGGTATCATTATTACTTCTGCAACTTTCCATAGATCTGGTACATACTTCAGCCTGAATGCAGCATTAATTATTTTGGTTAGCTTTACCACAGCTTTGCGGGGAAGGTTTTTCAAAATTTCTCCTGTTATAAGATCATAACCAGGGGACTTTTTTGAGCTAATGTTTACTTTAATTTCTTTCGCCACCTCTTTAGGTGTAACTAGTTTTATTTCTTGATCTTCTTGCTCAAGTTCATTTAGTTCACAACAGAAGTCTTGACTTTCAGGGTCACTTTAGCTCCATTTAACTCATATGTCCCTCTCAACTTCTGTTCGCCTCGCCCGATCACACTTTTCGTGACGCGCCCGTCACGCATTCACCAGCTTACTCCCCAAGTCAAGCGTGCATAAAGAAGTTTTACTTCAACATTCAGCTCAAGTGTTGGATATGTTTGTGATTGTCGAGAATCAAGTCGAGAATTAAAAGGTCGTTGGAGTATCGTGTCAAAACTTCTCATTTTTTTTCATAATTTACTTGTTTTATTTTTCAAAAACGCTTGATAGTTGTTATATTATAATATGACAAAGTAGATTAATAATACAATGAATTGAAATGCCTTGTACGCTTTAATTTAAATAAGAACATCTTGCACACGGCATGTTTTATTAATATGCCCGTTACGTAATAAGAGCCTGGTTTATAAAAAAATCGATCTCGTTAAATCTTATCTTTTCCCTTAATAGTTAAATCTCGATAAAATCTTACCTACAATAAGTTATTAATTGGCTCTCATAACTCAAGCTTATCGTTGGCATAAATTAAGGTAGATATTCGCGCGCGGGCGCCTCGTCCACGCACGTAGTGAAACTTTTAATTGCATTGAGTTCTATCACTGTCGTCAACACTGCGAGTTATGAACACCCAACTGCTTATACTTTTGACTCTTTTTATACTATAAATGTTTAATAATTATGTACTACAACTTGGTATATTTAAAAATAGATTTGAGAGTTTCGTCCGGTTGGCAGCGTGGGTATGAAAATCTAATATTAACAAAAAAACAAACTGTCTCCGTATATCTTCGAGTATCGTAAATATAAAACAATAGAGGCCAGAACCGGACGAGAGACTCATTAATTTAGATGATTGTACAATTATCTAAATATAAGCGAAGCGAGACGCCCATGCGGGGGCAGGGTGTACTTCAACCCGAAAAGGAGGGAGGGGTGCGGGCACTCGTTTTTAATTAAACCGGCGATGAAATGAAGTGGTCCGTGTAATATTGCTTAGACATATTTTAAAAATTAATTTTCAAACCAGCTCTTTAGCATCAATTCCAACTGCTGAATGACGTAAGTCAGAATGTTTTTCATCCAAATTATTTTAGACAGTATAAAACTTTAATTTCTGCTATAAGACGATAAAGGGTTGCGAGTCTCGGCCCCCCTTTCTCTCTCCCATCTCTCTCTTTATTTACTTTTCGTTAAAGCTTTAATTAAAAGGATGTCTATTTTAAACATAATTGATGTTCAAAGTAAATAAATCTTTAATGGTTTAATTATCTTTTAGTAATTAAGTTTCACCTGACATTAAAATAATAAGTATTGTGATCACCAAATCTTTCTAATTACTGATTTAAAGATAATGCATTAATGCCTATTTCAAACGCTCTCAGATACTTTGAAGACATTTATCAAAATAATATTTCGTTACCAATACCAATAATAAAAGCTTTTTTACTAACTGCTACTTAATTCTACTTAAACGCTATGGTTATAGTAATAAATTGGGATGGTTTTGATATTATATTATATGTATTTACTTGATAACATCACGCGTAGTGTCTGCGAAGGGATGTCTCTTGCACTTCGACGAATACTTTACAATGCATTGTTGTATTTCTAAGTAAAAGGTAGCTTGAATATTCCGCAGCTGCTCGTAGTATTTGTTTAACGATGTTCTTAACTTAAATGCCTTCATTCTCCGAAGACACAAAAGTAGTCAAATAGTTCTTAAAGCTATACTGTAAGTATCTTTTAGGTATCTTGTTTTCAGTGATTTATTCTTACTATGCACAAATTATATTTAGTAAGCGCAAAATATATGAATATACTACATTGTTTACAAACAAATAACGTTGTTTTTCATTCTAGATTTAGCATGAGCACTATAATACATTGCATTACGCTACCAATACAGATTGAATGAATAAAATTACCTAATGGCTTGTTCCCGGAGGTCTCACGCGACCAGTCTCGGGATCTCAATAGAATCGTCGAACTCCGAACTGGCACGATGCACCAAACATAAAAAAACTCAACAATAACAGAAAATGATTAAAAAAAAACACAACGTATTAACTCGATTAACTACACCGTCGACTGTATTCTCGTATCCTTCAAGTTCCGCAGGACAAAAGACGAAGCACAAAAACTTTCTCATAAAACTTTAGAACAAAAACTGTACAGAGAACTTCGAAAAAAGTAGATGATGTTAGAGGGGATTCGTAACACTTCCCCGCACGGCGTTTCGGTTGCGACTGAAGCACGCGGTCGTGCGCGGGGCCACAGCAGGGCGCGGGGAAGGGGCACCGGCCCCGCACCTCCGCGGTATTATTTGATTAATTCGCCTCCCCCTTGTATACTCGGCGAGTCGTCATTACGACAATGAACGTTAAGTTTTTAAATTTCAGTGAGAGGGCCGCAACCTTCACCTACTGTTTAATTATTTAATTGAATAAATTAAGATCTACCGTCGCCAACAAAGATTAGACGTTAATAAGCAAACGCTGAAGGACTCGTCCCGTTCATAGTTAATTATGGCGTCGCAGTAAGCTCGCAAAAAATCCTTGCTTGAAATAATGAGTAATACCTACCAAGGAACGTTAGTCTCGCTAATTGGAGTGCATTTGCATACTGAAGTAAAATAAAGTCAGAGTGAGTTATTTTGATGAAGTCGAATGCCGGCAAACAGCGAGCTAATAAGGTGGCTGGCTATACATAAACATACACGTGTAGAAAATATTATTAAGGATTTATAAAATCGTACCACTTCTTATTCATTCATTACACCGTAACTATTTGTGAAATACTAAAAAAAAAAATAACTTTTTTTCGGTCACTACTGTTAGATTTTTTTGAAATAACAATATTTTATATCACGAGCAGAACACAAAACAGTATTTTATAAGACATTTAAATCAATTCAGACAACAATAAAGACAAGCGAAATGTATATTTATTATAGTACTGTAGCACTGTAGGTAAGTATACTTACGTTCAATACGTTACAAATTAATGTAAATAATTCTAGTTCTACATAAGTAACGAAATTTGCTTTCTAGGTAGTAGACCGTACTAGTGTTTAAATTAAATGATACAAAAAATTTAACTATACTTATTCAAAAAACATACCTAATCTAACTATTCATAAGATTAAATGAATGTCTTAAGGATAATACAATAATTTGGTGGTTTCCATTACTAATACAGACTAAGATCGATCGATCAGGCAGAGAGGCGCAAGCGCAGGTGGGCTCAGACTCAGAATGTCTGCCGGACTGCCGCTACCACGAGATCACGCTTGTAATTTTGTAAGCGACATTTTTAAGATTTTTGGATCATTAAAACTTTATAACATACCTAGTCAAAAAAGGTTTTATTAAATACTTGAATTTATAATATTATATTTTAATAAAGTAATAGTTTTTAAAATATTAATCCACATAATAAAGTAATACAAATACTTACATAATTATATTTCAAAATCAAAAAACCATTAAAAAGTCATTGAAATATATCTCACATCTTTACATACTATATTTACATCACACCAGCCTATCGCAGTCCACTGCTAGACATAGATAGGCCTCCCCAAGTTCGCGCCAGACATCCCGGTTTTCCGCAATCCTCATCCAGCCTACACCGCCAATCTTACGCAGATCCGGTCCAACGGGCCGGAGGACGTCCCACACTGCTAATAAATTAAAATGAATGTTGCTAAATTAATTTTTTTGTATATTATGTTCCTTAAAGCCCACGAAAGATTTTGGTATTAAATTTTTTTTTTTAAATTAACCAATTGAAAAATTATTTTTGTGTTGGGTAGTTCATTTCCTGAAAAAGTATATAGACCATATAATATTTAATAAGATTTTTTCTCAAATTTACGCGGGTTAAGCCGCGGGGCTCAGCTAGTTTTATAATGAGAATGTAACAAGTCATGTCGTTACATACTTCGCTGTAACTACATATAGTAAGAAATGTTCCTCCAATACTTTCGTAGTATGGGCTCGGGTATGGGGCAATATCTGTTACGAAGAACGAAGTGGGCTCCGGTCCGAAATTAATCTTTGTTTAAAGTTAATGGACCTTATTAATCACGGGTATTATGTCTAAATGAATGTAATGTGGTAATCGGTGACGCATACTCAGATATTGGGCATTTCATTACGAAATTAGATGTAGTTATTTTAATTAAATAAGTAAGTTAATAATTTTCATTTTATCTTTCTAGTTATTAATTTATAATTGGAACCTCAGAACTATTCTGATATTATTATGAGATACACTTACACACGTTTTTACTACACACACATACACTTTATAATTATTACTAGACGTAGCGAGGATGTTGAGTCTGTATTTTTTTGTAATTACCAAATAAGTAAATAGACGGCGATCATATTGCTTCTAAAACCATTTAAATATACAAATTGTAGTAATTAATAGAGGCGAGAAATACCTAGGAGTTCACGAGAAGTGTTAATATAGGTAAAGTACACGGCCGTAAATAATGCACATCGACTTTTAGAAAGAGACAATCAGCTAATTTGAACTTTGTAGAGCGTTATCTCTGACGCACATTACCTATGAGACGTATCGGACTGTCAGTATTTCATATGACAGATCTAATAGTGTAAGAACCCAGTTCCCAGATCACCTGTCATATTTTTTTGAAGGACAAAATATATTTAATTCAAATTCAAAATATTTTATTCAGCATAAAATAATTTCAATTTCTTACTGAACGTCATGAGTCTACTACCAGTTCGGAAAGAAAAAGCCTCTGACCTGAGAAGAACTGGCGAAAGAAACTCAGCGGGACTAATATCATTTTTTTAATCATGTTTTTTCTCCAAAGCAGATTGAAATTTACAATAATTTTATAGGTTTAAATAGCCTGGCGGCGATCACATCATTCCCAAGGCGTACTGTCTTCTATAAAATCGTTAATCGAATAATATCCTTTAGTACACAAACGTTCTTTCACAATTTTTTTTAAATTTGGCTGCTTTATATACGTAAAATGTTATTAACCAGCTATTTTAGTATTTATCGCCAGACACTAATTATATTACTATATTTTAAAACCTGTAGAAAATATTTTAGCAACTCTTTATACTACGATGTATACTGTAATGTTTTGTCAATCAGAAACAAGGAAGTCTGGGGTCTGGGATCTTGGACTATAACGCTCTACGAAGTCGAAATTAGCCGATTGTCTCTTTCCAAAGGTCGATGTGCAATATTTATGGCCGGGTACTATACAGTTTTCTGTCATTAAAAAATGTGTAAACAATGTGTGATTTGTACATGTCAAATTAAGTACGATGAAATCCCTTTTCCCTTTTTTTATTTGTAAGTTTATTCAAATAAGATCTGAAATCATACAAGGAAAAATATTTTATGCGTATAACCCACTTTGGACACTAAAATCTTTAGTCGTTTTTTCGTTCTTAAAACTAAACTATTAGGTACATTTACAGGTAATAAGCTCATCAATTTTTTTTAAATTTATGTTTACAATATAAAATTGCTTCTTACAATGAGTAAGACACTTTATAAAAGATTACATTGTTTGTGTTTCAGTAAAACATTTTCAACTTCACCGTTAAAAGTTAACGGAATCGCAGTTTCTTTAATCTTTATAAGGAACCATTTATATTTAGATAAATTGACTTACTATCTGAACACCCAATACTTATTCCTAATTGATATGTCCAATATTGGAAGGTTGCATTTGTATCAGTGCGCAAGAGTGTCAGAGAAAAACGAATAGACTGTTTTCTCTTTCTCTAATACATCTTTGATAGCCGCGTATGGACACAATTATAGAACGATCACTTTTCTTCATTTGCATTATATTATGACAGTGACGCACAGTAATGGACGCTATATTCTATATAATAGAGCTCTAAACCGCATTATTGTCACGGAACAGATAGATTAGAGTGACAGGTGAATGCTATAGTATTATTAATATTATACATTTTAATTGGATATGTGGATGATAAGTTATTGAAGGCGGTTAGGAAATTTTAATGGGTGTAAGTGGCCACAGCTGATATTAGGTATTAGATTTGTTTTCGACAGCACACGCCGTTATAACTAATTACTTTCGTTACACTTATTTGTGTACATCATAAAAACAGAAAGGTGTGTTTATTAGTTGTAATACAATTAATGTTATAATAAATAACAATTTAAGTTTTAGATTACGCTTTGAAAAAGATGTTTCAAGTGCTTTAATTGCGTAACGTTTGTGAAAAAAGTTAATATAGATTATTAAGAATTATGGTTTAGTTGAAACAAGAGTACAATTAAGGCGGCAGCACACTGCACTCTGTAAGGGCGGGCCTCCAGCTCGTCCGACACAATGTGCCAAATGACGACCGCCCGGTACGCAAATGAAGAATATTGTCGGACTCTGTGAATGCTCCTTAATGATGCACCAGACGCCCGTGTGCTAGACATCACCCACACTACATTTGCGCAATTGTTAACTTGTTAATTTAGCATTATTGTACCGTTTTGTCGAAGCTTAAAGCAAAATAAGGAAGCGTGATGCGCTGGTTTTGACGCTTTTTCTGTTTGCTTGCATTCCACACAACAACAACCATGCCAGTACCTATGCGTTTCAAAATTGAAATTGCAGTTCTACAGCAGCTTTAATAAAAATGCTAAGGAAATAATTATCTCTCTTATTATGATTACTTTTTCTTACAAATGTAACTAATATTTAAAATGTAGAGTTAAGAGTACTAGTTTAGAAGCTAAAAAATGTAACAATTTATAATAATGTCTGACTGCAATTTAACATTCCAAATAATATACTGTCTAATATACATATATTATTAGTTTTATTCCAATGTCTATGCTAGCTACTTCCTATTTTAACGTGATACTAAATTGTGTTAGGCTCTGTGTAGACTGTAGACTATTGATATGAAGGTAGTTTACAAACTAAATTAATTTTCGAAAAAATGTTCTTACAATCATACCGAATAGATGCTTACCTAGGCCAGTGGCTCTCAACCGTTACGTCCCGTTACTTTAGTGCGCTGTCAAATTCTTAGTGTGCCGCAATATTTAGTAACTAATATTCTTAATCCCTTACTTATAGAGCTGTTGTTCTTTTACAGTACCTACATACTTATTATTTTATTTTATATTCAAGATTATATTACGTAAGCACATAACGTTCGAACTTATCTTTGTCTTTGTGTGTTGCCAAATTTTAAAATTATTAAAAGTATTCCGCAAAAGAAAAGTTTGAGCATAACTGATCTAGGTCGATGCAGTATATGACGCTGCGTGAAAAAGCATATTTTAATGTTACAAAGGTGACAAACAAACGTATTGCACCCTCCATGGATACCGTATCCTGTGGACGCGAATTGATATTTTTTTTTAACAAAACTAATCAATAACAAATCCAAACAACACTAAAATTCCAGTTCCTACGTAAAGATTAAATACTGAGAAGTTTTTTTTACAAAATAATCATACAAGTCATCATAGTCAACAGAGTAAAAAAAAAGCAAAAATCACACTGCATAGTTGATATTATACATTTTTAACCAACTTCAATAAAGGAGGAAGTTCTGAATTCAATTGTATTCTTTTTTTACGTCTCATAACCTTTTACTGGGTGTACGATGTACCGATTTTTATGATTAGTTTTAATCGAAAGCTGGTACTTGTCTCGTGCTCACATTAAAATTTGATCGAGATGTAATTTGATCCCTAATGGTAATGATACGTCTTTTACTTTTATTTCGTTGTATTATGAAGTTGTGTGTATGAAGTGTTTTTTTCATTTGCGAGCAAACACATATATAGTAGACTAGCCGACCCGTGCCCACTTCATTGGGCGTTAATTGTATTTTTGTGATGCAAATACATAGTACAGTTTTCATTTCGCTCATATTTCTCCGACTTGATTTACATATACAATTATTTTTCACTGATTTTTTTGTTCAATAATAAAAAATATAGCATATAACACTCCTGAATAGTGTGGCTTTCTGGTAGTGAAAGAATTTTCATGATCGGATCAGTATTTACGAAGATTACCCCCTGCAAACAAACAAAGTTAAAAACTTTACCTCTTTGTAATATTAGTATAGATTCGGACTACCGAATAACTATATTACATAATAACTATATATAATACGTTAAAAACTTTACCTCTTTGTAATATTAGTATAGATTCGGACTACCGAATAACTATATTACATAATGTGTTATAATAACCCTTTAAAATAGTTATATTTATACTTAACATAAAATATTAACATTAAACACAACTTCGTCCTTACCGCACTCAAAATAGTGATTTTCTAGGAAAATAAGGAAACTCATTTTGCTCGTTTGAAGTGTAATATGCTTAGTTATATTAAAACTCGTAAAACATCGTGAGACAAATTGTTACGATTACGACTGCACTGAATATTAAAGTCACAAACTATTAATACCAGATGATATGAGCAGTCTGGTAATCTTGCTTAAATTCTCAACGTTTACTTTTAGTAGAGGCAAAACATTAGGCAGATCATAATTATAAGAGATTAAACGTTGATGTTATTTAATTTATTTATTTAATAAAAAAAATGTAAATTATAAAATTACAACTATATTACTGTTATATTAAAGGAATTATTATTTAATACATTTACGTTCCCACCGTGCCTCGGAGAGCACGTTAAGCCGTCGGTCCCGGTTGTTATCATGTACACCTGATAGCGATCTTTACTCATAGTAGGGAATATATCCGCCAACCCGCATTGGAGCAGCGTGGTGGATTAAGCTCCTATCCTTCTCCTACATGGGGAAGAGGTCTATGCCCAACAGTGGGATATTACAGGCTGAATCGTGATCGACATTTACGTTATATACAAAACTTTTTTTTTATATAAACTTTTAGTTTTACTGATATTCGTAATTGGTGCAAGATGTAACGGCGGAGTTATTGTAGGCAATTATCACACTTTTATTGTTATCTTTATTTAAAAAAAGTGTGTGTACTTATGTACGCACATAAGAAGTTATACTTCATCGGCTAGCTAACTTCACGTTGGTAACTTCTTCTTCGTTGACGGGCTAACTTCAGGGTGTCGGTTTTTTTCGTGACGGTGTGCGCACGCATCGTAAAATACAGGGTGTGTCGTAAATCGTGGATAATCCGTTAACTGGGGGTAGCCCTGATGTCGACCTCCAAGAAAATGTACTTTTTATTTCAGGGTTGCCAACACTGTGAAAATTGTGAATATTTTTGTGTTTTTTCAAAAAATTCCTACCGCGACTAGTAATTTGGTCATAATTTTTACAAATTAAGGTATTTTAATGTAATTTTTATTTTATTTTACTCGGGAATACTTGTTCTATCTAACGAAATTACTATTTCAGGCATAATTTATTCTAAACTTATGAAAATTAGCGTTAGAAGTTTTTTTTTATTTTTATTCGTAACTTTTTGTCAATATTTAACCATTGATTGTGAAAAAAAAATGTATGGCACTAGAATTGCCCAGTATTTAAAAAGAATGCTTAGTTTGTGTAGTTTCTAAAAAGGTATAACAATTAGTGCTTGACAAGCAAAATTATTTTGTAGGAGTGAAAGAACTTATCACGGTCGGTAAGTTCGTTTTGTATCATTAGCATTTGTGTCACTTAAATGTTAGGATAAAGATAAAAAACAAAGATTTTTTTAGTAGAAATGCATTTATTACATCAAACTAAATGTTCGAAATGTCCTCTATTGGCAGCAATGCAGGTTCGGCATCGCCTTATAAAATATCTTTTGATACGGCCTGCATAGCCTGATACTTCAATTTCACGAGTGGCTAATTGCACACATGTGCGCAATTCTTCGATTGTCGACACTGCTTTAGTATAAACTTTTTCTTTAATGCATCCCCCAATAAAAAAAAGTCCAGGGGGTTCAGGTCAGGCGATCCTGGTGGCCATAAAATTAGACCCAAGCGCCCAAACCTAGGTGGATTGCGCTCTGGGTATGTGTCGTTTAAATATTCCCGCACCCGAACAGCAAAATGCGCGGGACACCCGTCATTTTGCAGCCTCATTCCTTCTCTTGTCACCAGTGACAACTCATATAGTTGCCAGCTACATTAAATGCTGAAATCTATTTAAATTTTTTACAAAATAATTTACCTGAGCTGCTGCAAAATTTATCACTGGAGACAAGAGAAGGAATGAGGCTGCAAAATGACGGGTGTCCCGCGCATTTTGCTGTTCGGGTGCGGGAATATTTAAACGACACATACCCAGAGCGCAATCCACCTAGGTTTGGGCGCTTGGGTCTAATTTTATGGCCACCAGGATCGCCTGACCTGAACCCCCTGGACTTTTTTTATTGGGGGATGCATTAAAGAAAAAGTTTATACTAAAGCAGTGTCGACAATCGAAGAATTGCGCACATGTGTGCAATTAGCCACTCGTGAAATTGAAGTATCAGGCTATGCACGCTCTATCAAAAGATCTTTTATAAGGCGATGCCGAACCTGCATTGCTGCCAATGGAGGACATTTCGAACATTTAGTTTGATGTAATGAATGCATTTCTACTAAAAAAATCTTTGTTTTTTTATCTTTATCCTAACATTTAAGTGACACAAATGCTAATGATACAAAACGAACTTACCGACCGTGATAAGTTCTTTCGCTCCTACAAAATAATTTTGCTTGTCAAGCACTAATTGTTATACCTTTTTAGAAACTACACAAACTAAGCATTCTTTTTAAATACTGGGCAATTCTAGTGCCATACATTTTTTTTTCACAATCAATGGTTAAATATTGACAAAAAGTTACGAATAAAAAAAAAAAAAAAACTTCTAACGCTAATTTTCATAAGTTTAGAATAATTTATGCCTGAAATAGTAACTTCGTTAGATAGTACAAGTATTCCCGAGTATAATAAAATAAAAATTACATTAAAATACCTTAATTTGTAAAAATTATGACCAAATTACTAGTCGCGGTAGGAATTTTTTGAAAAAACACAAAAATATTCACAATTTTCACAGTGTTGGCAACCTTGAAATAAAAAGTACATTTTCTTGGAGGTCGACATCAGGGCTACCCCCAGTTAACGGATTATCCACGATTTACGACACACCCTCCTAACGCGCCAAAAGAAGTATAACTTCAAAAATATAGCTAGCGTTTAAATACACCACCTTTTAGATAACTTAAATTAAAGAAAGTTTTATTATTTTAATCAATAAATCTAAGTAGTCTTGTATTTGATATTTGTCTGATAACCCGCAGTAGAGCAGCGTGGTGGATTAGGCAACAGTGGGATGTTACAGGCTGAATGCATGCAGTATTGTATTCAGTGATAGGTAATAATTATAAGAACTATTAGTGAATAATTTTTAACTGCAAATAAAAATAGAAAAAAGCGAATTCAGGCCAATAATTAATAAAAAAACTGAAGAAATATCTTTAATATTACGAGTATATTTATCTTTTCCTCATCCCAAAAAATGGTTTCTTAATGCAGAACAAAATTGTCTAATATCAAAAAAGTTGATGAGTGATATATTGAATACAGTGACAGTACAAGTGAATACAAGAGACAGAAAGATTTACTGTGTACATTTGACCCCTGGCTACAAATTGGTGTACAAAGGGAGTGATGACGCGACGTGACACGAGTCACGACGAACGACACGTCTGACCCTGTGACCGAGTATCAACAATTGTCACTATAGTTAAGTATCCCACCGATTTGTTTTGTAAAGATTTCATTAAAAGCAGAAACTTATCTGAACAAAATAAATCGATACATACTCGTATTATAAAAAGAAGTCCCTCTGAACTCTGTCTGTCTGTCTGAACGCGATAAACTATAAAACTACCAAATGGATTTTTATACGGTTTTCAACAATAGAAAGAATAATTCTTGAGGAAGGTTTAGGTATATAATTTATTATGCTTTTATGTAAATTAGCAGAAATACGGCGATAAATGTTGAAGAGGTCGCAAAAAATCTCACCGACTGGGAGCTTTCCACGCGAACGCCGCGTAAACTAACAAACTAGCGAATTCAAAATCTATAAAAATGCTACAAAAAGTCCGCAATAGCGTAATCTCTATCTCTTACGGTTGACTTACAATAACCACTTTTATGTTCAAATTTTTAATTAAAAACGTTACGTTATTTTCAAAGCTATTTTCTTTAGTTCAGTATTAATCCTTATCCAAATGAATATATTAGTTAGCTTAGGCATTCATTGCAGATTAAAATTGCCCCTTACCTATATAAATCAGAAGAATAGTTTTTGAGATATCGTCGTTAGAAGTAATTAGCAGCGAAACATTTAAAGCTCGGTGAACCAACTTTCTTTCCTTGAGATCCTTGCCGCGAACTGAACAATAAATATTTTGTTAAATTCGACGCGGGCGAAGTCGCGGGCACAGCTAGTATTATTATAATTACCGCTTAGTCAACTCTCCAGTAGTATCAAATTCCTCTGTCGAGGTTTGAATAGTCACAGAAACAGAAAGTAACAACAAAAAATCTGTATGGCTTCTACCAACTTTTGTCACGAGCTAAGACCGCTAGCGTACCAGCCAGATGATGTGATTGCACCACAGATCTTGCACAGATCACCCCCAATGTGATTGGAACGCCAAAATGTTTATTAGGGAATTGCAAATTAATTAATATTATTTTAAATACAAAATCTAAACCGTGACTTAATATTAATACTAATGTAGGGGGTAAAATATCGAAATTGATCAATAGATTAAAATAATTTAAAAAGTCGAATTTTATTCATTAAGTCAGTTTAAAAAAAAATCTTAATATTAGTAGAAAGATATTCTCGCCACGTGCGTTTAAAGAACGTGGTGATTAAGTTCCGTCCCCGTCTACGTCAACAAAAGGTTTCTATTGCTTAATTACTTTATTGCATTCTTAGTTTCATATTTTTGAAATAAAAGATGCCTAACAAATAATAGTGTCGGCACTTTTACAAACGGTGCCTATTATAAATATTAACAATTCTGTATAATTGAACTTTCAAGAGAACCTTAAGTTAAAAGAAATTAAAGGCAGGTAAACAGAACCTTTTCACGAATTTAGATTAGAGCAAGTTTAAAGAGAGTTGCAATGTGCAAGAATGATGAAATTGGCGAGAGACAGGACCAACCGGCTTAGCGACGTCATCGAACGAGCGCGCATTACGTTCGATTGTAGGGCCAAGCGCGGCCTAATTGCCAGCATTGTGTCGGCATGCAGATGTGAATGGGCTTTGATTTGGGCCCAGGGGCGCGGGGATCGGGGCCAGGGGACAAATCGCTCGTTACGGCTGCAGGTAAACTTTCATTGAGCGTCGGAAGGCGTCGGACGTGAGAGGCGGCCGACAAAATGCCCTCGTTATTCGCCGCCGAATCACCCGCTCATTGTGTTCGGGGAAACGGTAGACGCGGTCGCCGAATAACGAAAAAGACTTTAATGAGGCGTGAGAACGCTTCAAATGAATGATTGTATAGGGCTCGGTTTAATGAAGGATTGATACTAAAGTAGCTTTGATTAAAACGCTGCAAAGTTTTCAAATTAAGTTAAAGTTAAGTTGTAAACACAAAACAGTTAATTTCATACGCTCTCCAGATAACCTTTAGATAACTTTATTTGGACTGGTACAATTAAATTTGTTATTCCTTGTTTGAACCGACAAAATAATTTATAATATTACTCAGATTAATATAATGAATATGGTATATGACCATCACTTACAGGATCACCTTGTGCGTTCTTTTCCTGCAACATTCATATTATATTATTTCCTGAAGGTAGATTTAAAACGTAATAATGTAAGAATTTACTCACACAATTTAAATTATCAATTTGTCGTCCATATCCTATTGATACTCTCAGTTACGGATATTTGGTTAGTTCATTGAACCACCTGTTGTTTTATGGGGGATGAGAGAAAAACTCAATGTTGGGAGATAGGGTGTCGTCTGCCCGCTTTCGTTCCAAATCGACACCTCGTCAATTAAAGATTAGCTATTACCGTTTTATCATTGTTGGACTAGGAACTTTCGATGTAATTAGAAAGTTGAATACTGTGGTGTACTGATTTATTTAATAGTTATGTCATGATGGTTTATTTAAATAAAATATTAAAAGCATTACACAGGAAAAAATTAAACATAATGTTACTAAGACAGTAGTTTTAATGAAAGCTTTGTTAGGGTAGTTTAGTAAGAAACTGATGATAATTGCATATTCATCCAGTTTGGTTATGAACTTTGTTTTAGATAATCATATTTAATACCTTATTGCATTGACAAGAAGCGGAATTGAAAAGTAGGATGTTTTTTAACTGATTACTGTTAGAATCCTTATTTTAAGCAGTGCTTAAAGCGGTTTTTCTCACTGCTTTTTCCTACATCGCGGAAATGCGTCAAATTTTATCGGTTAAGATTCAGATGTTCTTACCACACCATCTATCATTAAGATTGAGTAAAATTTTAGTTAAAGTTCATTGCCTTTCATTCATTAGTCCTCTATATTGAAACCTTATTCCTTAAAGTTTACGCAACACTAAGTACCTACTTAAAAAATGTTGATTGTACAAATGATTTTTGATTTACTTTTATACAAAATATCATCATGTGTTTTATTTATTTATACATTTTTTTTTAATTCAGTTTCTGCAATCATACGTGATTATTTTTTGAAGTCGGTTAAAAAAAGAAAGCTCAATGTATGGATGCGGGATCACCGATTAATCCAAAGTGAGTAAGTATTAAATATAATTATCTGAGTTATTCTATTGGGATTGTTTCTCAAACTTCAAACGCGTTTTTCTCAAAACTACTTTTTATTCTACGTAAAACTGCACTCGACATAGAATGTGTGTTCACCTAAGAAAAGCCAGCAATAAAATACTAGTTACCTGTAGTTGTATACATAACACACCAAATCAAGATATTCTATAATTGTATAATAAATAATCAAGTACATCATGATATAATAGATATATTATATTAAATGAACGCTTATTACGTACTTGGTCATTCGAGTCTGAACCTATGAATATTAAAGAGTTTGGTATTATTATTTAATGACTTGTTATGCTACTGCTTTTAAATAATATATTAATATGTTATAATAAGCTGATGTACCTAGATATGTAATTAGCTATACCTACATGCTTTTACGATCTTTGCCGTAGATGCATATTGCACCGAATAAGGCATTACAAGAATTAATATCACGTCAAAGACATTTTAATTTACTAGCGGACCCGGCAGACGTTGTCCTGCCCGGAAAACAGCTACCAAATTTGATTGCTTACATACCGATAGCAGCGCCACCTACTGGGTCCAATTGAGTTAAAAACTATCCTATTTTCCAAGTTAGACCAAATTACAGATGCTTACAAAATTTGATACAAATTGGTTCAGTAGTTTCGGAGTCACATACCGATAGCAGCGCCACCTACCGGGTCCAATGGAGATGAAAACTATCCTATCTCTCAAGTTGGATCGAACTGCACATGGTGTGCGAATTTTATTATAATCGGTTAAGTGGTTTAGGAGTCCATTGAGGACAAACATTGTGACACGAGATTTATATATATTAAGATAAGTATTGACAGACCCCATACTAAATGGAGTAAATGGTGCTAAGGCGCTAAGCTCTACATTTTGAGGCCAGAAAAATATTAAGTTATTACATTTAACGTTTTGTATTAAATAATCCGAAATTATATATCTGACTTTCAATATATTGAAGACTATTTTTTATTGTTGTGTTTTTTTTTTCTTTCCGTCTCTATCTTAGTCGCTATTGCTTGTCACGTGGCTTTTTATTTTAGAAACTTAACACGATTCCTTCAAAAGAGGGGATAAAAGTTGAATCCTGTACTTAATTCTGAACTAAAGTCTGATATTATTTATTATATACTTTTTTGAAATAAGACATTAAAAATGGTTCCATAATTATACTAAATCTTTGTAAGTGCAAAAACGGATCTTAAAAATCTCAGTCTTACGACTAGATCCAAATTACTTGATATCCAGAACGTTCAGTGTACGAATTTAATATTACATACCGAATGGTAATTGTGAACGAATTAACGGGCAGAACCAGTCTATATACAGGGTGTGTCGTAAATCGTGGATAATCCGTTAACTGGGGGTAGCCCTGATGTCGACCTCCAAGAAAATGTACTTTTTATTTCAGGGTTGCCAACACTGTGAAAATTGTGAATATTTTTGTGTTTTTTCAAAAAATTCCTACCGCGACTAGTAATTTGGTCATAATTTTTACAAATTAAGGTATTTTAATGTAATTTTTATTTTAATTTACTCGGGAATACTTGTACTATCTAACGAAATTACTATTTCAGGCATAATTTATTCTAAACTTATGAAAATTAGCGTTAGAAGTTTTTTTTATTTTTATTCGTAACTTTTTGTCAATATTTAACCATTGATTGTGAAAAAAAAATGTATGGCACTAGAATTGCCCAGCATTTAAAAAGAATGCTTAGTTTGTGTAGTTTCTAAAAAGGTATAACAATTAGTGCTTAACAAGCAAAATTATTTTGTAGGAGCGAAAGAACTTATCACGGTCGGTAAGTTCGTTTTGTATCATTAGCATTTGTGTCACTTAAATCTATACTAATATAATAAAGCTGAAGAGTTTGTTTGATTGTTTGTTTGTTTGTTTGTTTGTTTGTTTGTTTGAACGCGCTAATCTCAGGATCCACTGGTCCGATTTGAAAAATTCTTTCACTGTTAGATAGCCCATTTATCGAGGAAGGCTATAGGCTATGTATCATCACGCTAAGACTAATAGGAGCGGAGTCCACGCCGACGAAGTCGCGCGCAGAAGCTAGTGTTAGGATAAAGATAAAAAACAAAGATTTTTTTAGTAGAAATGCATTTATTACATCAAACTAAATGTTCGAAATGTCCTCCATTGGCAGCAATGCAGGTTCGGCATCGCCTTATAACAGATCTTTTGATACGGCGTGCATAGCCTGATACTTCAATTTCACGAGTGGCTAATTGCACACATGTGCGCAATTCTTCGATTTTCGACACTGCTTTAGTATAAACTTTTTCTTTAATGCATCCCCCAATAAAAAAAAGTCCAGGGGGTTCAGGTCAGGCGATCCTGGTGGCCATAAAATTATACAAAAGCGCCCAAACCTAGGTGGATTGGGCTCTGGGTATGTGTCGTTTAAATATTCCCGCACCTGAACAGCAAAATACGCGGGACACCCGTAATTTTGCAGCCTCATTCCTTCTCTTGTCTCCAGTGATAAATGCAGCAGTTTGGTGAGAAAATAATAGGCCCATATGAGTTGCCAGCTACATTAAATGCTGAAATCTATTTAAATTAAAAAAAAAATACCTGAGTTGCTGCAAAATTTATCACTGGAGACAAGAGAAGGAATGAGGCTGCAAAATGACGGGTGTCCCGCGCATTTTGCTGTTCGGATGCGGGAATATTTAAACGACACATACCCAGAGCCCAATCCACCTAGGTTTGGGCGCTTGGGTCTAATTTTATGGCCACCAGGATCGCCTGACCTGAACCCCCTGGACTTTTTTTTATTGGGGGATGCATTAAAGAAAAAGTTTATACTAAAGCAGTGTCGACAATCGAAGAATTGCGCACATGTGTGCAATTAGCCACTCGTGAAATTGAAGTATCAGGCTATGCACGCCGTATCAAAAGATCTTTTATAAGGCGATGCCGAACCTGCATTGCTGCCAATGGAGGACATTTCGAACATTTAGTTTGATGTAATAAATGCATTTCTACTAAAAAAATCTTTGTTTTTTATCTTTATCCTAACATTTAAGTGACACAAATGCTAATGATACAAAACGAACTTACCGACCGTGATAAGTTCTTTCGCTCCTACAAAATAATTTTGCTTGTCAAGCACTAATTGTTATACCTTTTTAGAAACTACACAAACTAAGCATTCTTTTTAAATGCTGGGCAATTCTAGTGCCATACATTTTTTTTTTCACAATCAATGGTTAAATATTGACAAAAAGTTACGAATAAAAATAAAAAAAACTTCTAACGCTAATTTTCATAAGTTTAGAATAAATTATGCCTGAAATAGTAATTTCGTTAGATAGTACAAGTATTCCCGAGTAAAATAAAATAAAAATTACATTAAAATACCTTAATTTGTAAAAATTATGACCAAATTACTAGTCGCGGTAGGAAGTTTTTGAAAAAACACAAAAATATTCACAATTTTCACAGTGTTGGCAACCCTGAAATAAAAAGTACATTTTCTTGGAGGTCGACATCAGGGCTACCCCCAGTTAACGGATTATCCACGATTTACGACACACCCTGTATATAAAAGAGATTTCCACCCATTGACTCATCACGATATCTCTGGAACCATAAGGCGCAGAGACTTGAAATTTGGTAGGAATATTCCTTTCGCCAAGTAGAGGTCAGCTAAAAACGGATTTTACGAAATTCCACCCACAAGAGGGGGTTGCGGGGGTTAATAACATATATGGAAAAACAACGTTTGCGGGGACAGCTAGTCTATAATAAAATATAGAAACATATTTCTCGAGTATTCGGATGTATTAGGTTTATGAATAATACTTTTATTGATTAACTTCCGTCTCAATAGGTAAATCGGTTATAGTTTTCATTGTGCTGAACGCCGCGGACTTCTGTATATTTTTCTATCGACCTGTAGTTACTGTTACTGCAGTGGTACACTGTTGGCTCTTTTGGAGCGAGCACGTTCACGTCCTTCTTTCCGGTTTTATGGTTGTATTGTTGCAAAAGGTTGAACTGTCATTCATTGCCATTGTTTTTGCAAGGTTTTTTTTATTAACTTAATTCAGATGTGTCGTTAAAAGTTTGCAAAATCACAGTCATAAATCATTTGTAACTGTTTTGTTTACTATAAGTATTGTAGAAATGTTGAATATATTGTCTTTTACATTCTACGTCCATGTATCTTAAACTTATA
This sequence comes from Melitaea athalia, assembly GCA_905220545.2. Lineage (NCBI taxonomy): Eukaryota > Metazoa > Arthropoda > Insecta > Lepidoptera > Nymphalidae > Melitaea > Melitaea athalia. The sequence continues at coordinate 7,131,901 of HG992179.1, forward strand.
TCTATTATTATATTTGTTACAATGTAGTAATAAACAAGGACGTATTTTTTTCTAATATTGCCAATTTCATTCATTATACACACGTTTCGGATACTTTACTGCTGTAAAGTATCCGAAACGTCGCTAAAAAACTGGTAAAAATGGTTGCTACCATGGTTATGAGGACAGTTGAGAATCTAAAAATTTAATAAATCGCGACAAAATCCGAAAAAGTTGTTTCATTATACAATGATGTATTTGTCTAAACTTCTTTTTTTTGATGAACAAAATGACCAAATCCGTCAACATTTTAGTATTTTTTTCGTTGTAAATTTTATATCTGTGACTGGGTGGCGCCTCGCTTCCTGTATTCCTTGCTTTGAAAAAGTTAATACCGCTAATAATGCTAACAGCAATAGCAGAATGACAAGCAGAAGTGACTATTTAATGTCTCATTTACTTACTAGTTTTTAATAACAATTTAAGCACATTTTAGGACTTTAGATCGTAAATTTATTATTTTGTAATATTGTCTATATAACATATAATAATAGTAATATACTCTTTATTCTACACAAAAACAATCAAGACAATAGCATATTACACATAAAGAACAGTGTACAAAGGTGGTATTATCGTTAACAGAGCGATCTCTTTCAGACAACCTTTGGTCATAATTATAACGCATATAGGACACGGCATGGTGAAAGCGGTAGGGAAAAGGGAAGTGTACACAGAGAAGTGACAAATAGTGTCACTTAGAACGATATCAATTGTCAAGTACAAATACACATACATTTACAGCATAATACATACAAACAAACTAAACATATTTATATATTATACATATAAATAAATAAATAAACATACGCATAAAAATACTATACTTATAAATCAAATATGTACATCTAATATGGATAAAACCATAGAATACATAATACAAGTTTAGCAATATAATTAACTGTTACAATATTTGCAAATACTAATAAAAGTCTATAAAATAATATATATGTATTAAGTATAGATTGAATGCTTTTACATTACAGTCTACTTATAATAAAAGAGTAAAAGGACCTATTCTATAAAATATGCATATTTGATAGTCTACTGGAGAGCACTCTAAAATGATGCTCTTGGCCCGTGTCACGTCAAAACTGCTAAATGAATTAATCCTTAGAATAATTCGAGTTCAAACTTTAAGCAAGGATATTTGGTATTTTTTATCCCGAAATTCGGCACATTGTCCTTGGGAGAAGGGATGAAAGTAATGATCGTGACTCGTGTTTGCTCAAAAACGAAAAAAAAACAGTCATTAATTTTTTAAACGCAGGTATTCGAACAAATATTCAATTAAATACGCATTATCAGGGATAACTGAAAAAGTACTCTTCAGATCTCGTAATGGGACCACAAGACAGGCTCAATTTTTTTGATTAAAAAATTAATCCTCAAAATTGTTACACGCAGTAAAAAGTTAAGAGGTAACACACAAAAAATATTGTCGAATTAAGAACCTCCGCCTTTATTGAAGTCGGTTAAAATGTTTAGGTACTTAGTTAAAATTATAATAATATAATAAATACATACATAGTTCGATTTTATACCATCTTTCTCTTTACATTTTTAAATATTTTTTTTTTTAAATATTTATTATAAGAATGTTCCGAACCAGTATTTCAGTCTTTTTCGGTTCAAATAACTTTCAACCAGAGTGTGTACGTAAGGCTTATTAAAAGCTGGCGTAGTACTTAATTTATCAGAAAAGGATGGCAATCCCAAGCAAAGTTACGGGTAAAGCTAGTATAGTGTGTCTTAAAAATTTAAGTAACTTCCTTTTTTTCGAAAGTAGGTAAGTAAGATGTTTTTATAATCTATAATGCATATAAAGTTTTTTGTAGTCAATTTTAATAAAGTATGTATTAAAGTAGACGGTTTGCAAACTGTGACTTCAAAATAATTATGGATTGATTTAAAAACCTTATTTTTATTATATAGAGAACGTAATGAGTCGGTCATTATGGTGCCCCCTGGAGGACAGGTGGCAGGGGAGCCCGCGGCGCAACGGACTAGCCGGCGTGCATATTGCCGACATGTGTTTGCAAATAAAAAATTAAAACGAAAAATAGTGCATTAATTACTATTTTGTACATAATATAATATAACTGAACGTACTGTAATGGTTTTAATGTTTTATGCGTCGAAGTTAAAGTTTTGTGATTTATTTAATGGTATTCTACTAACTAGGAGATCCGAATTAGAGACGTACTTCGCCCATTTGTTTAATGAATGAAAATTATTTTATATTTATTTTAGTACATAAGAAAAAAAAAAATCGCGAAAAGGTTGGCTATTAATTCCTGGCCAGACTAAAGATAATTAAAATATGAAGACTGTAGAAATGCAAACCTTGAGTTATTTATTATTTTCCTGCCGTTTATACTTATTTATGTAAGTTATTGTATTATTTATATAAGTAAGTATACGCTCTGGAGTAATGGTGCGTGTGCCTTGTCGGCGGCACCTAAACACCTACGGTCGCGGGTTCGTTTCCCGTTCAGGGTGGATATTTGTGTTTATACAAATTTTTATTTCCGGTCTGGTTGTTAGTACTTATGGGTCTCCCCACCGTGCCTCGGAGAGCACGTTAAGCTGTCGGTCCCGATTGTTATCATGTATACCTGATAGCAATCGTTACTCATAGTAGGGAATATATCCGCCAACCCGCATTCGAGCAGCGTGGTGGATTAAGCTCCTTCTCCTAAATGGGGAAAGAGGCAAATAAGAAAAATAAACTATTATAGTCGCAGTACTTGAAAGTTCATCACAGGTGTCAGTTTTTTCGATTTTTTTTTGAGGCTTTAACATGAAAAGTACAGAACTAAGATTTTTTAAAATATTTTTCTGGTAATTTTCACTACTTACTCTACCTCCAGTTTTCGGTTTCACGTCGACTACTAGGACACTATGTATTACCGCTCAGTTCTTATTGTTAGTATCTGTTTGTATAAATCTGGAATCTATAATAAAGCTTCTTTACCGACAGCACCGAAGTCAAAAAGTATTTTGTTTTATAGTTTCGTTTGATGTTGCGAATGATATTGAAAAATTTAAAAGGGTAAATTTTGGTTGTTCATAGGGGTAGAATTTCTTTAACGATGTTCGCTTTGAGATTTTTTATTGAATTATTTTCTGAGCATGTCAGTCTACGAGATCAAGAAGCTACCCATATACGGTACCAAATTAAAATTAATTAAATGTATATAAACACATAATTGCCTAGAACTTGCGATTATCGAGGCTTATCTTTTTCTGATTCTAATAGGTTTTATTCTATTGGTATACAGGTAGAACAACCTGTGTTTTTTTGCACAAACAACAAATTAACAAAAAACTTTACCTACCAATGGTCGATAGCAACGCATTTTAATCATCATATTTAATATACAACAAACTGTATGTTTTTCAAATGTAAGATATCATCAATAAGATCATATTAAATTATATAAATATGGTTATCGAACATAATGTTTTCAGTTTTTGTTCCAGTCTCAATCAACATTGTGGTCATAATATTTCTTCCGATGCTGCATAATGCACTCGACATCATCTTACGTTGAGGCTCACGTACACGTGATTTCAATAATTCATATCAAAGCCCACGTTTACACTGCGGTCTCGGTCCTCACGCGCTCCACTCCTACAATTACGCGCTTGTGTCATATTTACAGCCCAGGTAATTGCCATTCAATTACGAGGCCGGCTCGCTGCGCGTGCGAGCGAGAGGTCCGAGGGCCGGTTATCGCGCCCTCTCGCTCGGGCACGGCGTGCAGCCGGCCAGCCATCAATCATCGAACACCCCCCGCTGGACTCAGTAGGGATGGGACTCGTCACAAAGCGAGTCTCAGTTCAACAAAGCTCGGTAAGTGGGCAAACGCCACGCTAAATTGATTCAGAACCATTTCGATTTCGGACGTTGTTTAGCTGTATTAATTTAACTTGTCCATTATTGTGTCCGAACTTGATTATTCACGCCGTTCAGTTGTAACCAATTAAGTACCGCCCACAAAAGTGATCTCTTTAAAAATTTAACGAGTTGTCTATTTTATGTGTGTTGTATTATCACTTCGATATTAACTAATTAACGCTATGTATATTTAATTGGTGCTTTTCTTCAAAGCGATAATTCATTATATAAAACTATTTAGAGTGATACTCGATTTGGATATTACTAATTAAGTCTTATTTAACATTGGCTGTGTGCGTAGGGACACGGTATCGAATAAAAAGTATCGATACTGTACTCATGAGTAGTATCGAAAAAAAAGTATCGTACTCATAAAAGTATCGAAACAAAAGTATCGATACTTCTAGGTATCGAGTACAAAAGTACTCAATAGTGACTCAATAGTAGGAATTGATACTTCAACTTCCAAAAAAAAGGTCGCTTCAAATTTCGTACAAATACTGAACGACTGTTTCCAAAATATTATGTCAGTCGACCAAAAAAAAAATTGTGTTTGCTCGCAAACGAAAAAAAACCGACTTCAATTACATTGACAAGTAATACAACGTAATAAGACGAAAAAATTGTCAAGTAAATACGCGCTATTAAAGATTACTCAAAAATTTTCATTATTTAACGTTGTGTCCATTTTTTATAAGTATTTTTAACGGTTCACAGGAAACTGGACATAAGGTGCCAATCAAACCACCAATTGTAAATTCATGCAAAAATCAAATTCAAATGCAATTCAAAAAAATTATAAATATGTGTTGTACACCTTTCTCACATATTTGTAAATTTTAGATGCCTGATGATGGTCCAATAAAGGATTGAAACGTCGCATGAATTTACAATTGGTGGTTTGATTGGCACCTTATGCCCACTTTCCTGTGAACCGTTAAAAAATTACTCAAAAAGTTGCAATCAGATCTCGATCTAATTTAAACAAGACTACATGACAAGTATTAGCTTTAGATTAAATTTAAAAAAAAAAATTCTAAATTGGTACACCGAGTAAAAAGTTATGCGGTATAATACAACGTTGGTCAACGAAGAAGTAGTCGAGTAAATACTATAAACTATTAGATATAACTCTAAAAGTTCTTGCCAGATCTCAATTAAATTTAAATGGGACCACATGACACGCAACACCTTTTAATTAAAACAAAGTTCATCGACATCGGTCCACCCAGTCAAAAGTTCTGAGCTAACATACATAAAAAAATACAATATAATTGAGAACCTCCTTTTTTCTTGGAAGTCGGTTAAAAAGGTCGTCGCTTCAAATTATCGTACAAATACTGAATAAATGTTTTCAAAATTTCAGGAAAAAGTGTAATAGTACTCATGTAAATCTTTCGATACGATACCTGCCAAAAAGTACTCATTGAGTAAAAGTATCGAATGCAAAGTATCGAGTACTAAAGTATCGGTATCGAAAGGAAATGTACTCGATACCACAAAGTATCGATACTTTTTTCGTGTCCCTATGTGTGCGCGAGTCGGAGACATTAACGAGCTTATTCCTTGCTTTTCATTTTTCATACTTTATAGTTTATACTTACCTGCTTAATTAGCACACATGTTTATTTAATAAGAATGTGTTGCAGAAGCATATTCTAAAACTAGCTTCTGCGCGCGACTTCGTCGGCGTGGACTCCACTCCTATTGGTCTTAGCGTGATGACACATAGCCTATAGCCTTCCTCGATAAATGGGCTATCTAACAGTGAAAGAATTTTTCAAATCGGCCCAGTAGTTTCAGAGATTACCGCGTTCAAACAAACAAACAAACAAACAAACAACCAACCAAACAAACTCTTCAGCTTTATATATTAGTATAGATGAAACAGGTTTAATTAATGGATAATTAAAAATATGCAAAACATAATAATTATATTAACAATAACGGAATATAACAATTTAAAAATATTTTATTATATTTCTTAAATTAATAAGTTAATGTAAGACAAAAAATGTGACTATTTGTATTGTAAAACTAAGTTAAGTAACGTCGATAGAATGTTAGTGATTGGCAGCCCTTAAACGTTCGATGCGGAGTGCCACAGGTATGCAATCTTTCGCTTTATGCTTTTGCGCTATTGCGCTACGATTCGATACTCGTTCCATTTTTAAATCAAATAAACCTTCAGAATCGTTGTTACTCTAATCAACTAAATCGATAGACTGTCAAACACATTGAATTTAAACGTTTTCATTTAGAGCATATTTTTACATAATATTTTATTTATTTACACTCTTCTATTTTGCTATTGTATTATATGGTATGGTTTGTTATCGGGTTTAATATATCCGCCAATCCGCATTGGAATAGCGTGGTGGATAAAGCTCTGATCCTTCTCCTACATGGGGAAAGAGGCCTACGCCCAGCAGTGGGATATTACAGGCTGAAGCGTTTGCTATCTGGTTTAATTTCGACGTTTAGTCGTATTAAGTAATAATAATTAAAAAAGGGATAATAAAATTTAAACCCTGACGATACCAAAAAAAAAAAGTCTTTGATGATGATGTGATGTGATCAAGTCCTCATTAGCATCGCTATTTTCGAACGCCTTTTCACTAAAATTCGGCACACAAAGGTCAAAGCTCCGTCTGATTGTAAGCGGACATCATAGCCTATGGATGCCTGCAGTACCTGCCACTAGCAATACAAGGGTATTACTGACCATACCTCCATATTCAGTATAGGTCCCAGGAGCTCAGGCTACCTTACTGACCACAGGAACACGGCAGTATTCCTCAGTGAGAGAAACGTTATACAGTCCATTTGGACTACTTTGAGCAAGATAGTTCCGTTCCAGCTATGCACTATCCCAATAAAAATAGATTGTAGAAAAAAATATCATAATATCCTTAAGTCTTTACTCAAATTCTTATTTGAGCAATGAGTACGTTTAAAAGTTCTTACAGTGTAGTAAAGTACAGTTGCGTGAATGTTACAAATATTTTTAAATGTTTATCAATACCTGCTGCTAAGATTTATGCAACAGATTGAACCTACAATAGAAAGGTTCATGAATAATAATGGCCTTAGGTCAATGAAAGAAATATTTTTCATGGAATATGCTTAAAATTTTCTATACATAGTTATCGTCACATCTATTGGTAAGGACGTTAAACTCAAATTTAAAACTACTTTAATTAGGCTCTATACCAGCAATTTTAAATTAAAAATCTAGATGAAATTATAAACGAATTTAACTTCAGAAATTAACGGGACAATGTGGAACATAGATGAGCACAGAGAAAAAGTTTTATCCCAAAAAAGGGGTAAGAGAGGATGAAAGTTTTAAAAATTTTGTTTGTTCTGTAACGTCAAAAGGAAATCCTATCGAACTCACATCTAGGGTTGATTAACTTAAAAACGGCTTTTAATACATGGAATATTCAGGAAACATTGCACATATATATACATACATACGAGTACATACATATTATACCTACTTAATGATCTGCAAAGTGACATGTCTAGTACAGTAGTGATGTTTGTTTTAGTAATTATTATAGATTGATTTAAGTGCATTGTCTATTTGTTATAACTAAATATACACTTTGCAAATACATATTCTTAAGAATGATATAACCTACTTTACCAGACATATTTTTATAATACGCTTTGGTTTCAGAACTACTTCTTTTGGATTGATGACTTACAATGATGGCAAGGTTTCATTCTAAGCAAAACTGTATGAAACATTTCGTATACTTATGCCAACTTAAAAAAATATATGTTTTGATCTTACATTTTAAAATGAATAGATAAAAGTATAATAACATCCATAATATAATTTAAAGTCAGCAAGCGGCGAGTTTAGAAAATTAATTAAAAGAGTTACTAAGTAACGAAAGCAAAGGTATGGTATAGCGTAGGTAAATTAATCTGAGATTTTTCTTGGAAAGTTGGTTTGCTTGTTTCAATTACGTTTACTAATGACTTGACTTTTGCTCGCTAATTAGCTACCTCACTAATTAATCACAACGGGTTCACCTTGTAACGAATCTTACCTAATAATATACGAATTTCTTGTTTACTTACCTTCAGCTTTTATTAAATACCTACTATTTGAAATAGGTAAGGTATTCATCAACATCGTCTTATATTAAAATTATCTTTTGTTATTATCGTTTAATTATAATGGACACCTCTGTCTTCGTTATTAGACCGCCCTCAAAGACTTTAGCCTCATACATTTTACCGAGCTCGATAAGAATATATCTATACTAATATATAAAGCTGAAGAGTTTGTTTGTTTGGTTGGTTGTTTGTTTGTTTGTTTATTTGTTTGAACGCGGTAATCTCTGGAACTACTGGGCCGATTTGAAAAATTCTTTCAGTGTTAGATAGCCCATTTATCGAGGAAGGCTATAGGCTATGTATCATCACGCTAAGACCAATAGGAGGGGAGTCCACGCCGACGAAGTCGCGCGCAGAAGCTAGTCTATACTAATATATAAAGCTGAAGAGTTTGTTTGTTTGGTTGTTTGTTTGTTTGTTTGTTTGAACGCGGTAATCTTTGGAACTACTGGGCCGATTTGAAAAATTCTTTCAGTGTTAGATGGCCCATTTATCGAGGAAGGCTATAGGCTATGTGTCATCACGCTAAGACCAATAGGAGCGGAGTCCACGCCGACGAAGTCGCGCGCAGAAGCTAGTCTATACTAATATATAAAGCTGAAGAGTTTGTTTGTTTGGTTGTTTGTTTGTTTGTTTGTTTGAACGCGGTAATCTCTGGAACTACTGGGCCGATTTGAAAAATTCTTTCAGTGTTAGATGGCCCATTTATCGAGGAAGGCTATAGGCTATGTGTCATCACGCTAAGACCAATAGGAGCGGAGTCCACGCCGACGAAGTCGATGATAATATTCAGGTCAAATGACAGTGTTTAAAAAATTTAAAATAAAAAACTCGTCTACATACAAACGTCGGTAATAAAACATTTTAATAAACATAATCGACTTCAGTCGATTAGTTTAATTGTTGTATTTTTATGAAGATTGCGTTAATTATGAATTCTTTGTTGTAGTTATTTTAGGAAGATCGTTAGTCCGTTCCGATAAATAATTACTTGAATTGTTTTTAAATCTTCAAACATTTATTTCGAAATTTTACAATATTTTACATACCTACTTACAATTCACAACTTAAGAACTAAATATTTGCAGATACGAATAGTTACGGTATAAATCATGTCCGCGTGGAATGATTGTTAAGTATATGAAATATTACATGAAAAATCTATCGTAAGATGTAATTGATTCAACCGCTACAATAGCGGCTACTATTAACTCTACTGTTCTACTGTCAGACCAGTGCTTTTAGCCTTTAAAAATGGTAAAAACCAAAGACAATATTATAGTAGGATATTTTAAATCAAAACAATTACAGTATGTTTGGGACATAAAAAGGTAAGTTTTCACCAAATTTCGTAAAAAACCAAAGAAATTGTAAAATTTTTGTAAAATTTTCACCTACTTCTAGGAGTCTGATTAACTTGGAAATTTGCACAGGGGTCAAGGGCTGATGACAATACAATATAACTTTTTTTAAATTGTCGTCTTGACACTAAAAATTCAGAAAATAAATTATAGTTTAAAAAAAATAAAAAAGAACACGCTTTTATAGCAATCGAACTAAAAAGTAGAAAATAATTAAGTGAAAAAGCGTGGGGTGCTTGGTATCGAATTTGAGGATCAATTTATTAGTTACTAAGCACCCCACGCTTTTTCACTTAATTTAGATTTTTAAAACTATAATTTATTCCTTTCATTTTCGTTGTAATCTCTTTCTTTTTTAATGTGTTTCATCCTACTATAAATTTCTTTGTTTTCAAAAGCTAAAAGCACCAGTGGTCTATGTAGTAATAGTGTGTCAGATTTCTACTGCTGATACCTTTATTCCTCTTATGAGAAGTAGATAATAAAAAATGTAGAGTTTTCTCAAAATCTTTACGATCCACAAGATAAAGCTTAAAAAAAGTTAAAACATTACCTCACTGCACTGGCCTAAAATTTTAAGAAATGACTGTTTTGTCGAATTATTTACTGTGCGATTTCGATTTGCCTAAAGTGATGCAACTTGTGGTATGTATTTAACTATTTTTACTTTTTTAGTAAACGATTAGTAAAATATTTTCTTTTCAAAGTTGCTAATAAAAGATACAAACGAATGTTTTTCAGGGTTTTCAGTGGTTTTGTTGTTACGAACATTGTAACTACTCTATGTTTTAGAGTATCGTTATGTAGGATTACCTACAATATTGTACAACAAAAAACTTTGTGCGTTTTTATACACGTATATTTAATACCTCGATGTTGAAATACGAAGTTTGCTTATGATGAGTATTTTAAAGGAAACAACAGACATGAACACAAAGTTATTTTTCTAAAAGATTAAATAAAAAAATATTAATGTGTATTTGAAAAAAAAATACGTATTTTAATATTTAAAAAGTAAAGACGAAAAAATTGAATGACAAATTCAGAAATAATAATTGGAAAAAAAGTCAATATGACAACATATCAATTTGAAACAATGGACACATTAACAGTTATACAGCGTCAAACATTCCACTCAACGGAATCAGATGACCGGAGCAAAAAAAATATCATAGATACCAACGAGGTTATTTACATCACTTATCTATCGTATTATCCGTGTTAAATGGTTATACAAAGCTACTACTTTCTACAATAGAATTTTATGTACAACAAATGAAGCTACATATTATGCTATTATACGTTGATAATTAGCTTTTACGAATGTGTAATTTACTTATAAATTTAGTTACACCTACATACTACATTCGTAAGTTGTGTAATATTTACGAAAAAGATTGCTACAATGTTACATTGGTGTTATAGCTATCACAAACCGGTCAAATGGTAGTAAGATACAGGGGTTCAGGGGCTTACTGTATAAATAAATAAACAAATAAACTTGAGTCCGGGTATCCGTAAACGTACCCACAGACCACGACAAATATCTATATGGCTAATACAAAATAATTATGTATGTAATGAGCGAGGATCGAACATCAATAATCGTGCTAACGACAACGGGGTGAATCTTTGGTAATAAGCTCTTCTAAAATAAAAATAAAAACCAAAAAGCACATCCAAATATTAAGTTCCATGTCTCATTGACAGTCCTTGAATTGTTGTTAAGATAAATCCTTGTATTCAGCATAAACTTGTCCAATTAAATGATGTTTATACAAGACTATTATTGTTGATGCGTTTCATTGTTTAAGTGGCCTTGTCCAATGTTTACTACTTACAATCAGATTAGATATAGAAGAATATAATACGAGTAGTCCACTTGCAAACCACGCTATGTTAAAAAAACAACATTTTTTTCCAATGGCGGCAATCGGTTAAGTATTTAAAATATTAACATGTGTATTTAACAATACTATGTCAAAACTCGCTATAGTAGGAATAAAGTGCGATTGAATTCTTCATACTCTTGCAAAAGTCGTTATGTTGATCGGTAGTCCACTTTCAAAAATCGCTAAGTTTGTATTAACTTGCAAACGACGCTAAGTTGCGTGGTAACTCGTGCAAAAGCCGCCATCTTGAGCCAGTAGCCCAGTACGCATAATACTGTCGAAGTGTATGCACGCGTTGCTTTGTTTAGATACTACAGGCTTTCAAAAACGAGGTACTTTGTATTAAAATTATCATGGAATGTCAAGAAAAAGAAGTTGTTTTGGCACCAAACAGAAAAGGACGAAAAAAGATAGCTGATAAATCTACATGGAAGAGAGAAGTTGAGAAGTCAAAACGGTAAGATTTTATTATTTTATTGTTACCTTTTTTAAATAGTATAGGTTATTTGCTGGGGATATTTTTTTGTCTGTTGTTAGTTATTAAAGTTTTTATTTGTTTTGTTTTAGACATATGCCTAAGGGCTTGCCAGTTATACCACAATGTGTCCATGGAAATTCAAAACAGGGATACAAGTGTAACGAGTTAACGGTTCAAGACTACAGTAAATTTCATCGGAATTTTTATTCAACTTCAGATAAAGTTACGCAAGATACATTTTTATTAAAATACTGTACAGCACAAACTCCTAAAAAAGAAAGTAAGAAAAAAACCCAGACTATATGTTATTTTATACCAAAGCACGAAAATTTGGCTGAAAGACGCCGCGTCAAATTAGTTAAGGTGTGTCAAAAAGCAATGACTACAATTCTGGGAATCTCTAGGGACAGAATACAAAGAATTTGTAAACAGCATTTAATGACAATGGCAATGCCGAAAGAAAGAAGAGGAGGCGATAGAAAGTCCAATCTGTATTCTGATCGCACAGAATCTGTAAAATCGTATTTAAAGGGACTTAAAGCTTTGGAATCGCATTATGTAAGAGATAGATCTACTGTGCAATACCTGAGCAGCGATCTGAGTATAAAAAAATTACATAAACTTTACAACGATGACGCTCAGAATGTGCCGGTGAAATATGAAAATTTTCGACGTATTTTTAACAAATACTTTAATTTGAGTTTTAAGTCTCCCGCTACAGACGCATGTTCTAAATGCATCCAATTAAAAGAAGTTATTAAAAGAGAACGCGACACAGCAAAAAAACAGCTTCAAATAGCTCAGCTTCGTATTCACAAGCTAAAGGCCAAATGCTTTTACAAAAGCCTCAAAACACAAGGCGATAACGAAATAATTTTCTCTTTTGACTGTCAAAAGAATTTGGTTTTACCAAAAGTGCCAGACCAGAGTGCCTACTTTAGCAGACAATTGTATACCTATAACTTAACAGTATGTCAAGGATCATCTCGTGAGGCTCAAAACTGTTCAAACACATTTATTTACACATGGTTAGAAACCGAGGCAAAGAAAGGATCTAATCAGATTGCTTCGGTGGTATTTCATCGGCTAATGAATACCAATTTTGAAGATACTGTTGGTCATGTTAAATTATTTTGCGACGGTTGTGGGGGGCAAAATAAAAACTCAATTGTTTTGGGAATGTTGGCATATTGGCTAAAAACAAAAGCTCCACGTCAAATCAAGAAACTTACGCTGATATTCCCTGTAGTGGGGCATTCATTTATGCCCCCCGACCGTGTATTTGGAAATATTGAAAGAGAAATACGTCCTTTAGAAGTCATCGTGGAACCCAAAAGATATTTTGATATTTTTAAAAAGTATGGAACGGTTCTGAGACTAGGCAGCGACTTCCATTTTCATGATTGGAAATCAAGCGTAAAGAACGTACTTAAGTTACCTGGATCTTGGCACTTTCAATTTAATGCCTCTAAAAGATTTTTTTTAAGAAAGGATAGAAGTAATAGAATTGCCATTAAAGGGGAACCTAATTATATATCTGAGGTAATAAATTATGGCAACGTTTGTAAAAGAGGCAAATCATTCGAAAATATTGTGCCCGATATGATGAATGTTGGAGTTCCAGTAAAAGCAGCCAAGTTGAATGATGTGCGAAATCTTCTGAAAAAACATTTCGGTGAAGATTGGGCTTCTTACGATTATTTACAATATTACAGGTTTCTTCAAGAAGAACGTAATGAGACTGTTGTAGATGAGACTGATAATGAAGACACTATAATACATGAAGAAATAGATATTAGAGTATAATAATAGATAAAAATCCTAATTTATTAAGAGTATAGTAAAACAGAAGCTTGTAATTTGATACTTTCAAAACTGCCTATGTTGATTGCATACAACTGCAAAACTATCTATGTTAAAAATCCTTTTGCAAAACTAGCTATGTTTGATTTTGAAATGCAAATTAAATGATTATTATGAAACTGTGATTTTATTTGCTAATACAATTTACTTCGATATACTACTAAGTTTATTTAATACATAAAAAATTGCATCTAAATATCGTAATTTTTAGACTAAACGTTTTAATTAGTTTTCTCAATTAATTGCGGCATTGACTTAGCGGGGTTTGCAAGTGGACTACTCTACCTATTATATATACAATGTTTAACTACAATAATCTTTGTAAATTGATAACAAACATCAAATTAAGTAAAAAATCAAGTCAATACGCGTAGTATCATTTGCTTTATCAAAAAAAAAAACAGCTAAGTGCGAGTCGGACTCGCGCACCGAGGGTTCTGTACAAACAATATTATTAAAAATATTTTTATTATATGATGTAACTAAAATTTATGTTTTTCGCAATTTTTTATATTTGAGTTGATTGAATGAAAGGTGAATTGCGGTTTACGATTTATGACGTATTAAAAAAACTACTTACTAGATCTCGTTCAAACCATTTTTTTAACACGCTATTAGCTTGACTTGTTCGGTTGAAGTTTCCATGGTAATGTACATCATATATATATATTTTTTTACTTTTATTATTCTTTTATTTTAGAAGTTACAGTGGTGGGGGGGGGGGGCATTTTACCACTTTGGAAGTTTCTCTCGCGCAAACTATACAGTTTAGAAAAAAATGATATTAGTACATACATACATACATATAAATTACGCCTCTTTACCGTAGGGGTAGGCAGAGACCACTTCTTTCCACTTGCTACGATCCTTACATACTTGTTTCGCTTCGTCCACTTTCATTATTCCTTTCATACATGCTCTTTGGTTTAGGGTACTCTTGACCTGGCCTTTTTTCAGGACGTCCCTAATTTGGTCCCTAAACGTCCGCCTAGGTCTACCCCTTCCAACACTTCCATTCACACTCGCCTTATACACTTTTTTCGTCAATCGTTCTTCATTCATTCTCTCGACATGGCCAAACCATTTCAGCATACCTTTCTCAATTTTTGTCACTACATCTTCTTTCAGACCACAACATTTCCTTATTTCACTATTTCTTATCCTGTCACTCAGTTTAACTCCTATCATACTTCTTAACGCTCTCATCTCAACTGCATTTATTCTGCTTTCATGTTTCTTCTGCCATACCTAACTTTCACTTCCGTACATGAGTGTCGGAACCAACACCCCCCTATGCACAGCCAAACGAGCCTTGTTAGACAGCTTCCGACTGCTCATAAAGGAGTGCAAAGCTCCATTCACCGTGTTTCCTGCATTCACTCTTCTTTCAATATCACTATTAATTTCAATATTAGAAACGTCAATATCATTTTTGAAGACCTATCTATAGATGCCCATAAAAAACAGAGTCGAATTGAGAACCTATGTCCCTAAAATTTATCGCAAGTGACTGATCCCTAAACATTTTCTTATAAGACTTTCGTACATCTATACTAATATTATAAAGAGGTAAAGTTTCTAACTTTGTTTGTTTGTAGCGGGTAATCTTCGCAAATACTGAACCGATCATGAAAGCTACAATATTCAGAAGTGATATAGGCTACATTTTATTTTTACTGAACAAAAAAAAAGTGAAAAATAATAGTATAATATGTAAATCAAGTCGGAGAAATGCGAGTGAACTTTACTATTTGCATCACAACAATATTAATTAACGCCCAACGAAGTGGGCACGGGTCGGCTAGTACCTACTTAGTTATAATCCGTCACCACATTGGAGTTGATTTTTTATTTAACATAAGCTTTCAAGCCTGTGTATACATTTAAATACTAAAATATAACATATAAAATGTAACTCTGTACATAACTAACCTAATACAAGCAATTGCACTATCGCTACTAGTATATCCACCTAAAGGCGCGTTCCCACTCTGTCGTGACGACAGATAATCGTGTAGTTTTAAGTGTCGTGGCTCATATGGTTTATATGGAGGTGTTCACATATAAAACAACACGACTAACTGTCGTCTACAAAACTTTGCAGTGACGACAGATTGTCGTGACAGTGGGAACAGCTAGATACGATAGTTGCGAAACGAAAAAAATTTTTGACGACAAATCATCGTTATAATGGGAACAGCTAGAGACGAAATCGTAAAACGATAATTAATCGTCACGACAGAGTGGGAACGCGCCCTAACAGTTATTCCGTAACACAAAACTTGTTTTTTATTATTAACTAGCGACCCGCCCCGGCTTCGCACGGGTGTTTATTATACATATAAACCTTCCTCTTGAATCACTCTATCTTTTAAAAAAACCGCATTAAAATCCGTTGCGTAGTTTTAAAGATCTAAGCATACATAGGGACATAGGGACAGAGAAAGCGACTTTGTTTTATACTATGTAGTGATTATATATTGTAGTAAAAAGTAAGTTGATAATTTAAAATAAAATGATTTACCTATTTTTGAGTTATTAAACTAAAGATTCCTCTTATGCCCTGTCCAAATGAACTCGTGATGTGAATAAAATCTTATTATTAATATAAGCCTTAAACGGTCTGTTTAGTTATTATTTCATATTAAAATATGTGTTTTATAACGATCGTGTTAACAGCTAAATATTTATAATCGTTACCGCATTAAGATTGTTAGTCAATTTCACAAATTAAACAGTTTATATCGTTTACTTCTGTATACACTAATATATATTGTGTAGTTTAAAGTTAATAATCGGTTCGTATTTTGCAATTAAGTCGATATTTTCTTAAGAAATGTACGGAATCCGCATTTTCAAGCCCGCACACACTGGAACGTGGCGTTCACACCTGCAGCTCACATAAACACTTCAGTAGATAACTGTATGTACACAGTTTAAAGAGGTTTTTGTTTTAACGATATTTGATTTTTTTTTATCACGCACTGCTTATACACATTCAATAATGAAAAAAACTTTAGAATGCGTAAATTTTTAAAGCCAAATTCATAAAGTTTTTTTTGTGTTTTTTCATCTTTTCATTTTAATAAATATCTAAGCCAATTGAAATCGCTTTTATAGTATTAATTATAGTTTAAAGAACAGGGAAAACACATAGATTTAATTATTTTTTCTTCTTTATAAGAGTTTTATATTATCTATATTTTCATTAATAAGTACATAAGTAGGTGTTTGTTCTATAAATAATTTGATGGCGTAGGTGTTCAGTTTCATCTTAAAGAAAATAATGTGAAACAACTCCATAAATAATTAGATAGACATATTTACATATACGGATAGATTAATTACATATACGTACACATATATACCAAATGCATACATAGACACAACTGCTCAGGATGATAAAAATCATTACAAGAGACGAAGTATAGAAATATGCTATACGCCACTCGATTGTCTATATATTTTGATACAAACAGATTATGTACATTAAAAGAAATTACTCGCTTCGACTCGAATCGGACTGTGATAACCGTCGAATATCTGCGTCATGCGAGATACCATCGACGCAATAGTCACGATGCGCGGGCGCATGGAACGTCTTCATCAACCTGGACGAACTATTTTGTACCAAACTTTTTTCTTTTTAACATAATACAGATAAAATATAGATGTTTATTCTTAAAGTAAGTAACACTTTCCAGTTTACGAAACAGCAACTTTTAATATTTTTAATAGACTAATTTTAAAAGTGTTTATAAAACTATGACATTCTTTTAAGAAGAGTACGAGTAAGCGTGTTCTAAGCAAACCAAAATGTATGTAACTTACTTAAAACTAATTTGTCATGTAATCTGTAAAGTTAGTATTTTTGTGTAGTTTTTTTACTAGATAGGTACTGTAAAAATTAAAAAGTCGATATAAAACACAGTCAAATATACTTTCATAAATATTTAAACTACGCATTCATACGCATTCAGCTTATAACATCCCACTGTTGGGCATAGGTCTCTTTCTCCATGTAGGAGAAGGATTGGAGCTTACTCCACCACGCTGCTCCACTGCGGGTTGTCGGATATGTTCCTATACTATGAGTAACGATCGCTATCAGGTTTTTATGATAACAACCGGGACCGACGGCTTAACATGCTCTCCGAGGTATGGTAGGGAGACCCACGAGGATAGACGTCCAAACCGGAAAGAAATATTTGTACAAATATCCATCCTGAGCGGGAATCAAACCCGCAAACCGTCGATGTTTTAGGCGACTACTCCCACCACTACACCAGAGTGGTTGTTCATTTAAACAACAGTCAGCGTTTTTTTTTTATCTTCAGTGCCTACATTATATAGGATATATCCTAGGCACTTGTATTTACTTTATGCACTTCTTAGCAAGGCAGTTATTACCTATTGGTTGGGAAAATTAACATGACTCTGAATATGTCTACAAACTTAGTGCACATTTACCGAGAGACGTGTCAAGTATGTTTATTTGAACGGATAACAACATGCAAATCATCCGTTATTCTGTTTATTCTGACATTATTTAAAAGCGATTGACTTTTATTTTAAGTAGAAAGTTAATTTTATTTTGAATTTGCCTTTTCTTTTATAGTAAAATAACTATTTTCCGAATTCCTGAAACCTTAAATTCAGTCAAAATTTTAGGTAACAGTATAAAGCAAAAAGATGAAACGTTTTAGTGTCTTGTGTTTATGTGTATTGATATTTGTCTTCATCTCAGATAAAGTTATCGTTTAAAAACTTGAAAATTTAATTACTCATCAGTAAAAACTATATGAAAAATAAACACGAAAACGGTATTGGATATCAAAAAATTGTCAAAAACCGAGCGAAGCTTAGCAAATAAATAGTCATGATTAAAATATAGTTTAAAAAAATGTGTATAAATGTACCTATAAAGTGTTCAATTGATCACGATTCAGCCTGTAATATCCCACTGTTGGGCATAGGCCTCTGCCCATGTAGGAGAAGGATTCAATTGACATTGAATTCAATTGATAATTAAACAAATAAAAAAATATTGTGACAGTTTTAGAATTTGTAGCACTTTAGCCACGAACGCAGCTACAATAGCACAAATTCTACTTTTTTAATATACGGACCTTCAAAATATTAACAGAGATATTGCTATCAACAGCATTAGTGGTATAATTTGGCTCCCGGGCCTATCCTAGGACCCTAAGTGATGATAGTGGCAACAACACGATAAATTGATAGTTCCTTTTGACGCGGTTCGAGCACTCAATTTGACTCTGTTTAACTTCAGGGAGGTGTCTTTAAAGGCAGGCGTAGAAAAGGCTGAAATGGTAACATGATGAAAATATTCGCGTATCTCCAGTTAGGTCATTGTGAGTAATTGAGAGAGATTGTGAGAGATTGAGATTTCATTAACCAATTTTGTGAAAAAAAACCAATATTTTAGGCTATTTGGTTACACAATTCAAGAAAAACAGATGTCAAACCAGCAAACCTTTATACTTTATCCCGTTAGCTTAGTGATGGGAATCGGGAACGAAATCGCGGGCACAGTAAGTTGTTACGTAAATTTAACACTAGCATCGGTTCAAAAGAATTAAATCGCTTCTTTACAAATACTTTAATTTAGCCTGAAAAAGCGTATAAATATAATTTAAAAAAACCATAATTATATTATTATTAAGATGACGTCAAGCTGTGTTTCGCTAACTACCTGATTTGCATGCAACTTGCGTGTTCGTCTGCGCGTGACCAGAACAATGCTCATATTAAAAACACGTCAAAACGTATTGACCGTGTACTCAGTACTCGAGTACGCTATCTATATTATGTGCCATGAATAAAATTATATAAACATGTAATTACAGACTTTTTTGTAGTTTCTAATTATAAAATGTTCGTAGTTGTTTATGGTTAATTACAATTTTATATTTTTTGTGTACTAATTAACTATACCAAGTTCTCTTGTTCCTTCTGCTATATTTACTCTTTGCTGTTCTATTCTATTCTAATATTTATTTATTAGTTCGAACACTAGTTACAAAGTAAACAAAAAATATACACTTTAACTTAGATGACTCTACAGTTTTTATATTATAAATCGTAAATGAAATACATCACATTTATATTTGTATGTAAGATATAATAATTTAAATCAATAAGAACGATATATTTAAGTCATTGTAATATATTTAAATTAATTAAAATTAGATATATATACGATAGATAACAAATTCCAAATCACTAATAATTTAAAGCTGTATCGGTAGTTCGTTCAAGATAAATAAATAAATTCGTTTTGTGTGCAAAAGAAAAGGAAACAGCATTCCTGCAGACTAGCGACGTCTATTTACTTTTTAATTGAATTGAATATTTTAATTTTTATTTATAACACAAATAAATGAATACTCAAACAAGAAACCGCTTCTGAAATAAATAAATTATATACGCTTATTAGACGCTCATCGCTTAAACTACTAATTAGATATCTATTTCCATATTCAATGACATTCGCCTCATGGAATGTTTCAAGCGAATCCAATGTTAGGTTGCAGTAATTAAAGTCAAGCTTTTACTATGTTAATGGAATTCAATTTAAGGAAAATTACCCGTAGTTTCTTGTTGATACTAACTTACTATTGGTCTCTTCCGCTGATATAATAAATTTAAATATGCAATCAGCGAGACTGCTACCGTGAAGATAGACGGCTTGCTTTTTTTAAACAATTATTTAATTTAAAATAAGACGGTATCCGGTTCTTTTAGAAATTCAATTACGAATAAAAAAACAAAAGTAGCGTAAATTAATATTATTATATTTTTTTGTTTAATTTTTTATTTTTGTGTTCCCCGCACATGAGGAAATAAATAAAAAGGAAAATAAGGCAAAGATAATGAATAACATTTAAAAATTAGTTTTTAACTATTTGTAACATTAGTCCACCAGTTGTGAATAACGCTATTTGACACATGACGATATCCAACATTTAAAAGTTTTTGATGTATTATTATTTTTTTGTTTTTATAAATTCACAATATTGAAATCAGCCTATAAAAAATTGTTTCATCTAATTAATAGATGAGGGGAGATTTTTTTATATTCCGGATCTTAGACCATAATTAGATATTTATATTCGCAAAAATGAATCTAACAGCTGTAGTTAAAGGAATATTCTACCTCCTGCTGTTAAAATCTAGTCGTAACTTATTTGTAGAATAAACTGTATCCACAACTCGTGATACAGGCCCTAAATAAGTAAAATCAGCTCAGCATTAAAAGTTTTTAATCCAAAAATTTCCTTTTATTATTAATTATTTATTATATTATAGCGCTTAGATTGCGATCTTAATTATTTCATACCTAATTGAATAATAGCTCTTCTACCGTCTACGTTATAAATGTTAAAGTATACACTTAATTTCGTTTATATACCTAAAATTTGTGAATTGTTTTTAATTTCCATTCTTTTAAGATTTTTGAAATGATTTTTTTTTGAATTATTTGGAACATACACAGAAAAAGTTATTAATTTCTGTCGCTAGACAAAACAAACTCCTAGAGTCTAGACACATTTAAATATTATAAAATAGAATACAAAATTGTATTTGCGAAGATATAAATAAATAACTATAACTATTAAAATACATACACAATCTGTTAGAGAAAATTCGTAAGTCAACCATTTTAAAAAGCACCGCGATGTCAAACACGGTGAACTGGGCCGGAGTCCTCTCATTGGCAATAACGCGATCGATGGCGCCCCCTCGCGTCTCCCAATCAGCTCCATCAAAACTCGAGCTCATTACTCAAAATCAATTAGCGTTATTAGTGCGGCGCGTCTTCGTTAGCCCGTGATGGAGGGTAATTTATTGGCATCTCTTAATTAGGGATAAGTCTAATTGGAGGCTTAGTCGTAACGAGGCCCTCGAAATCTGACGTCCCGGCGAATAAATTGGTCGGCGAGCTACGCACTCCTCCCGCTCTATTACCGCCTCTATTCTACGTGCCAACTTGGTTCTCTTCTATTATTCTCAAAGTACTTTAAGCAATTATATTGTATTTAACTTGATATTTTTATCAACTTTACACGTAATCGTGAGTCTGAATATTAATGACATGCTTTTTCAAAAACCCTGATAGTTTAAACTTATTAAAAAGAAATTACTGATTTTGAAACTGTGTGGGCAGATGTCTATCTAGTATTTAAACGAATCGAGGCTGAGCAAGTCTTTATTTCGTTATAAATTTTAGGAATATACGAGAAATAAAAATAGCAGTTTTATTATTCATATTAAATATAATTAAAATTACAGTTATTTATAAGATAATATAATTTTAATAAGCTGAGAACGTCGCTTTTAATAAACTGACCATTTTCGAATGCAGTAAACATTTTACTTACTTAGCTTACGAGCGGTCTTTACCGCAAGCGATACTTATTGTAAATGAATATTGATTTTAAGGACGGTTTCACACAAATTAATACTGGTTACAAGATCTATTTGCGGGTTCGGTCGGCGCTGCGGCGTGCGCTAAGCGGTGCGGTCGTCGCGGTCGCTCAAAGCGGTATAAATAAAAAGAAACATAAGATTCACAAATAAAAGAGTTCGGACAACGGCATGATCAAGTGCACCGAGCGATGTAACGCGATATTTTGTAATGTGCTTTATTCTGCGTCGCGCCCTGACCCGTCCGGCCGGCCGTCTATAATTAGATACAATTCTGGACACACGCATTGTGTTTGTATCTTTTGGTTTCTTTATACATTTCGAAATTTAAGTTAAAACGAGTTTTCTATACAAACAAACTTTACAACTTATGTTTTTGATAGAGTTAATCCTATGAAGTCGACTCTATCTCTATGAAGGTCGTATATGTCTTGGTTCTACGTAAGATTCACTTTATAAACATTATGATACATCAATTACATTATGATCAATCAAATTATCAATCAGGAAGAAAGAAATCAGAGCCGAATCTGTCATCAGCGTTCCTTTCAGGATTTCAATACACCGCTTCTTAAATCGGAAAAGAAATTAAAAAACAACATTTGATATTAATTTATTTTTTCGCTAGGAATTAGTTCAATATTAAAACAAATTTAACACATTGCAACACTAGCATCAAATCTTACGTATAGCATTGGCGCGATTATTATTGTGACTCTTTTATATCGTACTAGCCGACCCGTCCCCACTTCGTTGGGCGTTACTTATTTTTGTGATCCAAATATATAGTAAAAGTTTTCATCTCGCGCGTATTTCTCCCACATGATTTACGTAAGTATATATGTACTATTATTTTTCTCTGAATTTTTTGTTCAATAACATAAAATATAGCCTATATCACTCCTGCATAGCTTTCTGTCAGTAAAAGAATTTTCTTGATCGGATCAATATTTGCGAAGATTACCCCCTACAAACAAACAAAGTTAGAAACTTTACCTCTTTATAATATTAGTATAGATTACTGGCATTCATAGTAAACTCTTTCTATCATCAGGTATACCGTACGTTTGCCTATAGGTATTATTAAAAAAAATGTCGAGTATGAAAATTAAATGAGCACTAATTCACTGATAAAAAAATCAAGCTATATTGTATGTAAATGTAAGCGGTGAAAGTAATAAGTTGATTAGTTATATAAGTTAAAATTAACTTTCACATTTACATTACTTTTAATTTTGCATAGTATTTAATAAATCTTTACAATAATTCATCAAAAGAGTGACTCTACATTATGTACAAAGTGTTTATTTTTTTTACAAACAACACAATCTAGTAAAAACAAACGTTCCTTATTCGTACGTTAAACGTTTCGTATTTTAATTTTTCTCTATTTCGCCAATTATTTATTCACTTATAAAGTAAGAAATATTACATGTCGTTATATGTTAGCATACGATATATATCGTATATGCTAAGTAGCTAACGGTACATAATAAGTTTAAAACAACTTCTTAGTATTTTCTCAGAATTGTTTTAATGACACCTCACTAAACTAGATCTTGCTAGCGGATTAAAATCTAACCATATTTAAGAACCAATAACACGTTGGATAAGAATATAATTCTTCTGAGTATTAGCGATCATTATCAGATCTTTGTGATAGTTACTGAGATGTTTTCTATTCTTGCCCGTTATGCTCAACGCTCACAATAATAAAAAATTATATTGTTTTGTTAATCGACTTCAAAAAAGGAGGTATTTCTTAATTCAATTGTTTTTTGTGTGTACCTACCACATGTGTGTACACCTCATAGCTTTTAGTGGGTATATCGATTTTAATAATTCTTTATTATTCAAAAGCTGGGGCTTGTTGTGTGGTGTGGTCCCTTTTCAATGTAATTTGACGAGTAGTTTTTGAGTTATCCCTAATGATACTTCTTCGTCGTCTTTGTTGTTTGTCAATTATAATGTTTTTTCTCAGTAGGTAATTGATTTATTAAAATTCATTTGAGAAATAAAGTTCATAAAACGTAAAAACTAATAATGTATCAGATCAACATGATAAAACACAAAATAATTGGCTCATTACAAGCCAGAAACAGTCTGGTTGAGCTACTTTCTCGCGTGCTAGCGAGTTTTTTTTAATGTTTTTCTATAAATTATCTTGTATAGGTATACATCGCATAATTGCGTTGAGTACTTGTTTAACATTATTACCATAAAGAACGTTTCAAGGAGATACTCTAAGAGAAAAGGTTGTGATCGATATTTACACGTTAACATGTAACTCTAGGTAAATTATAACGCAGACTTTAAAAAACCATAAATATCCATATATTTTGCTTATTTGCTGCCGCTTGTATCTATTTACATGACATATGAAAAACTAAGTTTTGAAATTCTTAGGACACGAAAACTTTAACTGAGAAACTGGCGCGTCACGAAGGACGTAGAGACAATAATTTGGCATTCATAAAAGTTATAAAGATCTCCCGCGCTAATCCAAAAGGAAACTTTCAAATAAGAGCAAGAGATCAAGCTGGGCGGCCATACATTACCCTTTCTTAGGACGACGTCTCGGCAGACTAATGCCTACAATGTGTATTATAGCATTTAATATAATAATAACGTAATGAAACGACTCGCGCGAGAGGGGCAGGAGGGTAAGAGAGGGCAGAGTGGGGAGGAGGGGTACCGCGGGAACCGGTCCGTTGAGGTCATCGGCTGCGAGCCTTCCGCGACCAAAGTTGCCAGCGTAGAATTGACTCAGTTGCCCATTTATGTAATTATTCTAACTAGAGTTAAACTGGGACACTGCTGAACATTACGTTTCAGTTATTATAATATCAAATATTTAATCGATTTACTAATATTGTTATTTATTTTCATTACGATTATTTCATTAGCGACTACGAAATTAGCTAGTAAAATATGTCTTGTAACCGTATTTCATATTAATTCGTTAATTTGTATGCATTATTCACATCGTTAACATTGTAAGGTTTGTAAGGTGGTCACTGGAAGGTGGTAAGTAATAAATTTGTCCTGAACATGTAAGCTAAGGGACATAACAGCTACGTGTTGACAACACTACGACGGTTATGGCATACTCGGACGCGCCGCCCGCGCGTATGTTAATGCTCCATTAAGATTATACTAATTGAAAGCCAATAAATACAACGGCTATGAATATTAATTTTATTTGGCTTCGCGCGGTTAGTTTCACGTTTGGACCGGATTAGTTGAACGTTCGCGTGCGGGGAATAGCTATTTGACTTTCAATATTTCATTACAAAACCCCGATATGATATAAAACCAAAGAAACATACATGACTATATAAAGAAGTCGACATGTTTATCGAATATTTTGCTATAATCTTATTTTATGTTGAATATTACACGCGAAAGCATTGTGGCGTAAAGAACTTCTGCATACGTAGTTTATGTATATATTAAAATTATATTAATTTAGAAAAAATAATTGAAAATATATTTTTTGTTTAATAATTAGTTAACAAGTATCACTTGTAGTCTAACTGTTAATACCGGCTAATATTAATTGTTAATTGTATATCCAAATAAGCGAGATCGGTAAAGGCTACAGCGTGCCTTAACTCCGGCGACCATGACGTCTCGATATTCCCGTCAATCCCGTTCAGGCCGTCGATTACGCAGGACAAATCAATTACCGCTTGCATTCCACTGGTACTGGCAGCCGACCGACGAATTCTCTGTCATGATCCTATCACTTAGTGATGACCTCTAGTCTATATGCCGCGTCGCCGAGTCGAGGAATTCGAGACATTGCGCCGCAAGCTTCCCAAACTGATTCCTAGACTGGCAGCTCGGGCGCAATGGAAGACGCGCTTCAATCAACAGACCGTGAATTCCTCACATTTAACCATAGATACGTATGTCAGGAGAAACGTTGTACCTCAAGTATGGTTCAGATTTGACCACGTCAAGAATTTCGTGTTCGGATCCTGAGCCGGAATGTTATCAGAGCTTCGCATCGGAACTCCGCATCAAACATGTCGGACTACATTTCTACATTTGTAAACCGTTAATCTTCGGTACTAAATAAAACATTGTGCTCTATAATTTTCGATGACAAGTCGTATCCTGTGGCCAGTGGCGTAGCGTATGGGGGGCGGGGGGGGGGGTCCGCCCCGGGCGGCACTTTTTAGGGGGCGGCAAAATTTAACAATAAATAATAAAAATATTTTTTTTATTTTTTATTTTTTTATATCATTTTTATCGGAATTACACATTCGGACCGATTGAAAGGATCACGGAATTTTTCTTTACTTATTTTGTGACGAAGTCGGTGAATCCCTTTTATTTTGTAGCGACTGGCAACGTCTATGCTTGTGGGAATTTCCCTTTTGTGACTTACTTAGTCATAAACGGGAGTTAGTCTTACCTATGGATGAACGAGCTTAGCTCGGTTTATATCGTGTTTTTTGGAAATTTTATTTACATCCCAATTAGTTACTTATGAAATATCAATAATATTTTTCGATCTTACCGACAAAAAAATAAAAATTGAATGGTTATTTAGATAAAAAAACACGAGTGCAATTAGAAAAAAAAGGGAAAAAGATAATCGATCTGGTGACATGTGGATTTGGACCGGGGGCATATAGTTTGTGAAAACACGGGTAAAACGACATTTTCTAAAAATGAATCCTAGCTAGATCATCATACTGATGTTTGCCGTGGACTGGCTGTTTGTGCAGTCCTTGTGGGTCTCCCCACCGTGCCTCGGAGAGCACGTTAAGCCGTCGGTCGCGGTTGTTATCATGTACACCTGATAGCGATCGTTACTCATAGTAGGGAAATGGGAATATATCCGCCAACCCGCATTGGAGCAGCGTGGTGGATTAAGCTCTGATCCTTCTCCTACATGGGGAAGAGGACTATGCCCAACAGTGGGATATTACAGGCTGAAGTGAATCCTAGCTAGATCAATTTGTCGCCCCCGAAACCCCCTGCATACTAAATTACATGTAAGGGACAACTTAAAAAACTTTTGAAGTGAAACTTCTTTGGGCGCATGAGGGGTAAAATTTGAACGACCGGTAACGCGGCAGCGTCAGGGACAGCAAGTACTTGGATGGGTGACCGCCTGGGACCACCGTGTGGCTTTGGCTTATTTTTTTTTTCAATTTTTTTTTGTTATTTTAAATTCGTTTTTTTAAATTAGTTATTTGAATCACTTTTTTTTAAATTAGTTTGCCAAAGAAGTTTCACTTCTGACATGTGTACTTTGTAGACACTCAATTTGTTTGTTTTTCTTTTTAAATTACTTTTTTTGTTTAATTATTTTGCCAAAGAAGTTTCACTTCTGACATGTTTTGTACGCTCGCAATTTTTTATTTCAAATATAACCTGTAACAGTACAAAATAAAGATGACTTTTCTTGCCGAAAATTTCTCTATAATAATGTATGTAATGTACTACTCTGTCAAGAAAGTACCGGGGAAAGATCAAAATATCACATCAATATAAAACCTGTTTGTTATTCATCCTTTATTTTATCACCTTCAAAGTATGCTCCTTCAGAAATTACTTACGCCAACGAATAATTCAATCATCAAAACATTTTTTAAATGCTGTTTCCGGAATTAAGTTCTGTTCTCGCCGCGAAATCTCCTTTATGTCTTCTACCGATTGAAAACGGGCGCCACGAAGTGGTAGCTTGAGTTTAGGAAAAAGAAAAAAGTCGGCTGGAGCCATATCTGGTGAACAGGGTGGTTGCTCGATGGTATTTGTTGAGTGTTTGGTCAAAAATTCGTTCACAGTGATGGCCTTGTGCGAAAGCGCATTATCGTGGTGCAAAATCCAAGAATTTTCTTTCCACAAATTGGCCTTTTTCGTCGAATTTGCTTTCTTAAACGCCGCATAACGCTCAAATCGACGAATTCCGAGTGCACAACACCGCGATAGTCAAAGAAAACACTCAACATGACTTGGACTTTTGAACGAGTTTGGCGTGGATTGTTTGGGTTCGGTTCAGTTGGAAGTCGCCACTCTGAAGCTTGTTGACTAGTTTGCATGTCAAACTCGTAAACCCACGTCTCGTCACCAGTAAAAATGCGTTTCATAAATGTTGGGTCGGAATTGACTCGTTCTAGCATGTCCCCAGCGCCTCTAATGCGATTGAGTTTTTGGAGAAAATTCAGCTCTTTGGGACTAGCCGAGCGGCAACATGCTTCATACCCAAATGATTAGTTCAAATGGTACGGATCGACTCGTGAGATACAGAAATTTCAGTGGCTATCTATCTCAAAGTTCATTAAGGGTTTTCAATCACTGTTTCCTTCACTTTTGCGATGTTAAAGTTACAGACGTTGATGGCCTACCCGAGCGAGGCAAATCTTCCATCACATCTCGACCACTTTTGACATTTTTGTACCACGCATAAGTACGAGTTTTTGATAAAGTCAATTCACCGTAAGCCTTCTGTAACATTTTCATTGACTCCGAACACAAAATTCCATTGGCTATGCAAAATTTAAGACAAACTCTTTGTTCGATTTGTTTGTCCATTATGAAATCCGCAATACACACTAGATATGATATAACTAAAAACAGCACAGTATTTAATATAAATAACAGATGCAACTCAAACTCCGCGCCAAAATGGAAAACAGTTGCGCCATACTAACAACAAAAAAAATAATAATTTGAAACCATAAACAAATAATCCATTCCCGATACTTTTTTGACTGAATGTATAGTATACATTAAATTGAAATACCTAAATAAGAGGGCGGCAAAAATTTTTTCCGCCCCGGGCGGCCGACAACCACGCTACGCAACTGCCTGTGGCGGATAATAATATAATTAGATATAAGTTATTGATGACGTCGTGATTACTGGTAACCAGTGAACCGGGCAAATTAACATTAAAATGTCGTGATATCTTAAGTGCTTTGTATTTGTAGCAAATACTCTCTCTTGTCACATTTTACTTATTCTTTGTTAATACATTTTTTTCATGTTTCAATAAATTAAAAAAAAATTAAACGTAATTAATGTGTTCTACAGAACAGTTACATTACTCGTTTAATTTTGAAACGTAATTTTAGTTCGCACACGGCAAATAGTTTTGTCAATTATAAAATTAATTTTGTTTAAAAAAAGAAATAAAAATACAATTAGGCAAGTTTTTGACAAGGAAGATAATGTTGTATATCGTAGGTATATGTATAAGAAAATGTGTGTTGTGTATAACATATAAGAAGTTCTACAAATGATGTCTACGTGGTACGTACAAAATTAAACTCAAAAATTCAAAATGCAATACTATCATAAGGTTAGGTAAGAAAGAAAAAAGAGTACAGATGTGAAAAAAAATCCACACAATATCACGTAAAAGAGAAGGTAATAAAAGTTTTACAAACTGCATTTAACATATAATTTTATAATATTAATATGGCACATACCTATGTGCCATATTAATATTATAAAGATTAAGAGATTGTTTACATACACTCTCCTTAAAAAGAACCAGTTCGATTTAATGCGAATGTTTTAAATCTATAAAGATTGAAGATGGTTATCAGATACCAGGTAGCAATACAGCAGGGTAGCTATCCATAGACGAAACCATGTATAGTAAACCATAACCATACTGTGCTAAAAATATTATTCGAATCAATGCGGACATCTTGTCTCTGATACTCTATTACTCTGTTGACTTGTAAATGTTGAGCGATGATTTTGACACCACATTTCACGATCTTCATATAGGTACATATACAGTCATGAGGACAAATTAGAATTTATTATTATTACTAGTGGTCGAAATTCAACCATAATTAAAAATTTAAATAAAAAAAATTAATAATAATCAAAATAAATAACCTTATTTAAAAAATTTCAATTTGACTACAGACTGACAATCAACAAAAGAGTTAATATGCGTGTGTGTGTCAAATACTTGGTAGTGTGTGTCTGTTTTTTTATTGATTTAATATATTTTTATGCATAATTTTTAAAAAATATTAGCATTCTGCACTCTTTCTCTATATAAACTATAGTGTACAAAATTTCATACAGCTCCGTCCGCGCAATTTTTGTAAAAAGGGGTACAAAGTTTTTGTTTCACTTATTAATATATAGAAGACTAGCTGCTGCCCGCGACGTCGCGTCGTCTGCGTGCGTTCACTGCTGGTTCCCCGTAGGCGATAGCGTGATAATATGTAGCCTATATGTTGACCCGACTTCTTAATAATATTCGTGCCAAATTTGAAGTAAATCCATGCAGTACTTTTTGAGTTTATCCCGGACATACATTGACTTTTCTATCATTTTATTATATGTATAGACAATATATAGATTATTTTTTGTTTAATAAATTGGTAACTTATTAAAAAAGCAATCTGGTGATTTTTATTATCAGCTTATTAATTCTGAACAAAAAGATAATGCATGCAACTATATCCTAATAAATTTAGGGTGTAGGTACATAGATGAACTTGAGAAAAAATTGTAAAAAGAAAAACAATTTAGACATTCTCAACCACAGTTGCGACATAGATGAAGACGTACCTGTGACTATTACCTTTAATTTGGGTCAATGTCGAATCTCGCGGGTTATTTTCGACTGGAGGTCTAACAGCTAATTATTTTTCGGCCCTTATTGCGACACGAAATTACAAACTAATGCGGTTTCGTGTTCTTAGACCATTTTGAATGGTATTATATTTAATCGCTTAATCGGTTTTAAAATATGCAATTTTAAACCGCATTAGTGTACAATATTTAATGACAGTATGAAAAATAACGGTTAAGATAACGATATTAGTATTTTTTGTATTTGTTGTATCTCTATCTCTATATATATATATATATATATATATATATATATATATATATATATATATATATAAAATAAAAATGAATCGCTGAATGTGTTGCTAAGCGCAAATCTCGAGAGTGGCTGAACCGATTTTCTTAATTCTTTTTTTATAATATTCCTTGAAGTACGAGGATTGTTATTACGGAGAAAAAAATTTAAAAAATTGCCTGAAATAGTCTAAAAACAACACTTTTCTATATTCCCATACAAAAGATTCGTAATAATACTTAAAAGTCAATTTGAACTTTAATACCAATCGACTGTTAGGCGGTACGAAGCTCGCCGGGTCAGCTAGTTATAAATAAGTAGAACAAACTTCTATAGAAGCATACAAGAACAATTAATCTCATGTCCCAATTTCATCCCATAATAATTATATGGAGGTAATTTCAGTATAATATTATAAACATTTTTGATGACCTGGTTGAAGAAGGGCGCGATGCAATGGTCAACGATGAAAGGATGTCTTCAAAATACTTAATACTTGAGCGAGGCCCAGTCGTGATGATAGCCTGATAGCACAAGAATGAAATTCTATATTAGGCTATTTTCGACTCTAAAATATCCATATATATCAATTTGTAGATTTCCAAATATGAAAAAAAAAAACAAATATACAGAATTGTGTTTTCTACAATAATAAAAAAAGTCAATGACTATTAAACACTGTTATTTTTATCTCATTAAACGAATATGCCTTTCTAATTACTAACAAATGTTAGCATAAACAAAATACTAATATTTATTCTTATAATGATAAAGGGATGCGGACGTAACGGTAGGTACACTGTAAAATTTTTTTGTAAAATTACCATTTCTTTACTCAACATGAGGTGGCTAAATTTACTAATCAGTGTGTATGAATCCAAATTACAACACAATTTGAGTAATTTTCCAAGACATATGCGAAAATTTGCTAAGATGCGGTGTAATTTTACAATCTCAGAGTATAAATCTTACTTGTGTTGTAATTTTACTGAACTGTTTATTAAATTTCAATAACAAACTTTGAAGATTTACCTAATTTTTTAGTAATTTGAGTTACTATATTTTTTTGTAAAATTACAAAATGTTTTAAAATTCGAATTACTGTGAAGTGTTTAGGATTTTAATTTTTTTTTATTATTTTTACAATTTAAACTGTAAAATTACACAATACATTGTAAAGTTACTAAAAATACTATTTGTCTGTGACCATGTGTAATTTTACTAAACAGATTATCAATTTTCGGTACCAAGCTCCTTAAATTTACTAATATTTTTTGTGTTTTTAATTACTAATTTTGTTGTAAATTTACAAAAAAAAACATTGTAATTTAAACTACAATCGAAGTATTGAAAATTAAAAAAATTGCTTTGGTAATTTTATTATTCTTGTTGTAAAATTGTACAAGTATTGTAAAATCACTAAAAAATACTAGTTTTCTTTAGCCTTGTGTAATTTTATTATTAAAAAAATATGTAAATTCGAATTTTAATGAATCCTTTGGAAATTCAATAATCTTCTTATTAATTTTATTATTTTGACTGTAAAATTATACAGTGTTTTGTATAATTAACAGTATAACAGAGTAGCTACTTTTTTAGATGAACAAAAAAAGAGCTTATTTAAATATCCTTGAAATCATTAAAAATTTATCAATATTTTTTTCTCATATATATATGTTAAAATTTTGATTTGAAAATTATATAGTAATAACTCATATAATTAATTAAGCATTTTTTTTTAAAAAGTTACCAAGTTTGAAAATGTTGGTGAAACAGCTGGTTAGAAAATAAATTATCAAAATATACTTAATTTCTTTTCATTCAATTTGAATATATGTATTTTAATAATTTTTTTTCGTGCAGTTAAAAGTATTTTTTTTTCTAATACGTTAAAGTTCTAAGGAAAATTTTTATGTATAAACTATCATTTAAGATAATAAATATTCCATGATGGATGGTTTGTTTAGAAAACTGCATAATAAATTTACTAAACATTTTTATGATAATTTATTGAATAAAATTACAAAACTGTATAGTAAAATTACTAATCAAATTTATAGGTAAATTTCCAAAAATATTTTGTAATTTTATCGAACCCAATTCAAGTGAATTGAGTGGTATAGTTACAAAACTCCACAGTAAATTTACAAAACAGTTTTATGATCAATTGTTAAATAAAATTACAAAACTGTGTGGTAAAATTACTATGGAACTGCTTGGTAAATTTCCAAAAATATTTTGTAAGTGATGAAGCATTCTGTTTAGTAAATTTACTAAATTGTTTTGCGTTAAAACTTCCTACACATTTTTAGTAAAATTTCCGAAGAAATTTTTAACAGTGTATATAATACGGAGGTATTTAATTATAATAAACAAAAGTTGTATTCGCGTGGGTGAAACCGCGGACAAAGATAGTTCATATATTTAAGGCTGTAACATAATAAATTATAACGTTAAGGTAATCCTATCTTATAAATAGACATCATCGGACACTAAGTAATTGCGTGCCTGATACGAAGTTATCAGGTTTTTCTAGGGGAACACTCGATAACCGTCATCAACATCTAGTATCTGATGCTTCGCCCACGCAGCGTCCGTTCAGTTTTATGTTAATCGAAGAGTCATGTTCTCACTCGAAATATAGTTTTAGGTATTACGGTACATGGATACATTAAATGCACCATTGCCAGGCAATTTTCACGTTTACGACTTTGCATTGACACGTCGTAAACACTATCGATACTATCAAAAGTTTATTTGCGTCTCCATTGATTTTTATATCGTGTTACATGATAGGGAAACCATTTTTACGTGTAATAAAATAACAATTTAATAAGAAGTAAATATATCTTAATTTTACTAATAGTATTTTTCTCACAACGTCGAAATCTTTGTTTGTCTTATGAAAACTCATTCGTACACATGTTCTGTAGAATAATATACTTACTGCGAATTTTCTTTTAGAAAATGGGTTCTAATCACCCTAACAAAATAGTAAATAGAGAAATTTTTGGTATGAAAATTTAAATCATAATAAAATCAATTTATTGAATGTTTAGCTAAATCAAAAGTTAAGCAAGTAACTTTAAAGTAGACATAAGATATAATATATTCTAATTCTGTTATTAATTATAATCTTAATTCAATACGCCTTTATGTTTTATCAGAAATTGAACAATTGAAACAAAACAGCAGAGGTAAGCACAAGGGCCTCCAACTCGAGTGCCTATTAATTAAGAGGGTTGAACCACTCTGTCTCTAATTAACTGAAGACCCAGCCGCATTCACTATAATTAGTTTCCTTAGAGGGCTGTTCTCACGCTCTCAGACCTTAAAATACGCAAATAACAGGAGTTTCATTGATCCAAATTATGCATACTAAACAAAAATAAAAATTAGTTTAAAAACACACTTAGTCTTTTAAGTACTCTACACTGTTCTAGAATCGACTTACACTTATTTAGTATTATTATATTACCATAAAATTAAAATCTGAATAATCCGTTTCATGTAATCGAGACTATAATTATCATTCTTTATTAATAAAACGAATCACTTTCCTTTTTCTGATATTTATGCTTTACAAATGAAGCATTATAGTAGTATAAGTAAAGTAAACATGTATTTTATATATTCAATCCTCGTCTTATAAGCGACTGCTGTAAAGAAAATTGTCCAAATGTAAACAATTGAGTGTTAACGAGTTTCCAATAACGAGGCGCACGTAAGAGAGATGTCATACCAGTAATGTCATTACTCGCGGTCAGCCGTCGCAATTTGTCTGCGAGTACGTGGATCGGTTATTAAACCCTCGCTACAATTAAGTACTGAACGGTCGTCGAATTGATTGTATCCCTTATTTGACGAATTCGTCGTTACTGTCAGCATGAGTGATAACTCATCCTTGTGTTGTTATCAAGAAAAAGGTGTTATGTTGTATAATTGTTTGTCACTGATTCACTTTTAGATATACGAGTAGGTATATCTCTTAAAAGTGGATCGATTTTGCTAATCGCTCGTGTCTTTGTTTTGATATAACTGCACTATTCACTGGGAGATTAACGAAATGAAATTATTAATAAATTGAAACAATCGAGTGAAGCAAAAAATTCAATAAGTATTTAAAAACAATAATACCCCGACGAGGGTGGTCGGGAATCTTTATTAAATCTCGAGCGAGTAATAAAAGCACAGTTAAATGCAGAGAACTCTGATGAAAATATTAATTAATGTTTCGGAATGGGAAACATGTTGCTAATTAAATGGCGATATCGCATAAAACGTAATTAGAGGCCGGGAACATTCGTTTCTCACGAAGCGGACGATGCCCCGGCGAGTCCCGCGCGGTGCGGTACCGTCCCGCCGTCCCGCGGCCGCTTGCACATCTCTCGTGCTTACGAAAGGAATGCAGCGACCGTACGTACACGAAAACAGGTTACACTCGCCCATCTTACATTCTGACATTAAAATACACACGCTTAATAGTTCGACTTTTTGTCGCGCCACACATAAATACGCTTTTAAATATCTAACATTTTTGTAATCGACGCCTATAACGCGATTCCTGACACTAGATCGCCGTTTTAATATTGAAAAATTCTTAGTTGCAAAACATTGAAGAGTTAATAGCAGAAATTCCGCGAGCGAACTATGAACATTCCGAAGACGCTGCGGGTTTTATTAAATAAACTGACTGGCAACTATTACTCGCGATGATGGACGCCTCAATGGGCGGCGTAATTAAAAAAGTCAATGATCACTTATTGTAATTAGCGGTTTATAGCTCTGCCGACAAAAAGGTAATTGTTTCCCGACGGCTATCAATCTGGCTCTCACTCAATGGATGTCGGACGCGGGCCGCTACACGTGGAGCGATCGACTCGATCGCTTGTCGGGTTGTCGGTCTAATCGTGTAGCTGACGCGGGATTTTTGTTACGATATCAGTGACTTGTGAATAACAGCTTCATTACATTGGTTTAATGACGTTTAAATTAATCGACAATACCAATAACAATAATACGTTTCTTTTACCTTACCCGTGAGAGTAAAGTAATTTGTCTTCGGTGCTCAATATTCTTATTCAAAAATATCTGAACTGATTTACCTACTTTTTTTTAGTAATAACGACTGGATATTTAACAAAAATTAAATAACATATACAAGAAGACGTTTGTTGGGTCAGCACCGGTACGGATGCATAAAAATCTTTAATTAGCTAATAACGGA
This sequence comes from Melitaea athalia, assembly GCA_905220545.2. Taxonomy (NCBI): domain Eukaryota; kingdom Metazoa; phylum Arthropoda; class Insecta; order Lepidoptera; family Nymphalidae; genus Melitaea; species Melitaea athalia. Next base: position 7,168,107 of record HG992179.1, read on the forward strand.
AAAAAATGAGCAATTACAAGCGTTTCAATTTACGTAACGCGAAATAGTAAACGACCCACGACGCAACAGTCGTTACAAATGAAATGAATCTTATCCAACAATCGAACAAACGGCAGAAGCCCGGTTATTTCATAATGAGGTTATTGCCTAGCATTCTAGTCCTTATCTGTCTAGTATGCCGTAGCGAAGAGCAGCACAAAATTGGCGTGGCGGAGTACGCGGCGCATGCGATCGGGCCCGAAGATATAGCTAATTAAGGGCCGCATGCGCCGATCTATTTGGCGAGATCTGCTCGCTGACGTGTGAAAACACCCAATTAATTAACGCGGAACGTTCACCAGATCGCGTGCTATTAAAGACCTAGACCAGCTCCCGGGCTGCCGCTCGCGATTTAATTTGAAAGGTTTCGTCGAATCGGGTGATGTAACTGTTCAGTCATATGCATATCGTGATCTCGGTCGTACGGTCGACGGTCGGTTCATGTCGCTCGATGGTACTGTCCTATTTTGTTACCTCATTTTGAAATATTGTTTCGATATATTTTTCCTTACCAACCAATAACATGATGAGATATTGTTACTTCTTCGTTTCTCTCGTCTTCGCTTCGTTTGGTTTTTAACCGACTTCAAAAAAGGAGGAGGTTCTCAATGCGATTACATTTTTTTTCCTACTAAATACCTAATAAATTACATAATACCTAATAAAGTACATATTTGAAGTCGGTTTCTTTCGTTTGAGAACAAACACTATTATATATTAAATTTTTGTTGTACTTGTTTTTATGAATTGTATGAATGGTTTCTATGGGTCATTTGTTACCTAAAATAAAGATTTATAAAATTATTGTTATATGAATTATTTATTTAGTTACCAATTTATTTTCTGTGTGTAGGTATCATAAGTGTAGAACAAATTGGAATAAAAACAATTTAACTAGTCAATAAATTACTTCATACTACGTTATAAGGAAAGCACATTCATTTCATTTTATTTATTTATTTAATATTCGGAAAACCAACAGCACAAATAACAATACATAGCAATAGTACTAAACAACATTTGGCTAATGATAGGTCTTCACATATAAGAATATAATTAACAAAAAATTTCTTTAGCAAACTTTAGTAAAATTGACAAAGAGCTATTTTACACCTTTAATATACTCGCTTTCCAATCACCATTCAATCCTATAATAGCATATCTCTCACATTAGCCGCAGTGTGAATGTGATCATTTTTTGACAGCAGTCAATTAACCCGCACGCACCAACACGCACGCACGGTCATCCGCTCAAATGCTCTGTCACGATATTAAAATGGAACGCCATGTATACGTATATAGATGGTGTCACAAAATTATTTTAGTTTTATTTAATACTAAAAGATCTATTAATTATTTGCGACTACGATTCGATTCGATTTCGAGTCGAGATTCAATTCGTTATAAAGTTGCATTATAATTATCACAAATTATTCAACTCAATAAATTTAAATTTAACGAGATTTGTCATCCATGTATATATATATTTTTAATTTGTTTGTATCTTTAAATATATCTAAATGATTTAATTTAATAAAAATGAAACAAACTGTACGTACTGCTAATTTAGTCTTCATAGTCAATAAAACAAAAAAAGTTCTTAAGTTGGCTCTTATTACGACTGATTTAACAGATTTATTATTTTTTTCATATAGTACGTAACTAATAATCAATGGATCTGACACTGATTTTAAAATAGATGTTTACCAAAAAAAAAACGTATACCTAAGTAGCTATTCTTTTTCGTCCAACATAACTCTTCGAATAACTAAACTCGTCCGAAGAAATAAAAATGCAGCTTTGGGCATGACTGAATATAAAAATCAACAAAAATAAATACGTCACAAAAATGAGATAAATTTTAAAATAATGTAACGATTCAGCTTGTAACATCACACTGTTGGTAGGCCTCTTTCTCTATATACGAAAAGGATTGGAGGTTAATCCACCACGCTGCTCCACTCCGGGTTGGCGGGTAAATACCCTACTATGAAAAAGGTTCGCTATCAGGTGTATAATGTATATGGTAGCCGGGACCGACAGCTTATCGCGCTCTCCGAAGCATGGTGAGACTTACAACTCTTACAAGGACAAACATCCAAACCGGAAAGAAATATTTATACAAATACAAATATCCATCCTGATCGAGAAATCAATAATATATAAAAAAATGATAAATAAACATAGGTATAATAATAATGAAAAATTTTAAAAAATGTAAATAGTGTATACTTTTCGATTACTTTAAAGACAATTTTAAAACGTATGCATTAACTTGCTGTAAAAGTTACAGAGAGGTTAACCTTGCCAATCTTAATGATCATTAACTCCAATTAGATATATTCGGGCTAATCTGAAGGAGATAGTAGAGAACAGATGAACGCGATGACCGTGCTGTAAGCGAGTGTTAATGGGCCATTTGCGAGCGTTCGTCTAATTGGCGGCGCGGGCGCACGCTCCAAGACTATAGAGATACAGAGCACGCTAGCTTTCGATACTTAAATAAACTAAGCAAAATACAATAATAACAATATTTACGTTTTTTTTACACATCCGTTCTGGTGCAGTGCTCGTAGCCGCCTAAACGCCGACAGTAACGGGTTGATTTGCGTTCGGGCAGATATTTGTTTTGTATATGTTCTGGGTGTCTGTCCTCGTAAGCGCTTACGGTGTCTCGAAAAAGACATAAAGCTGTCGGTTATGTTTAAGTCCCGTTTATTATCTATGATATATATATATGTATATACACGTGATAGCGATCGTTATTCATGGTAGAGTAATTATTCAACTCGCAGTTGCTTGTTACAGAACCCTTTGCCCAGTTGTGGGATGTTTCAAGATGAATCAAACAATCAATAAATATATATATTTTTAAATTGATTAGTAAACTAAATTAGTAACAAAAGAGAATATAAACGATCGATGATCTCGATGGCCGCGCTTGAAACGAGTGTTAATGAGCCATTTGCCAAGTACGCCTCTAATTGGCGACGCGACGTAGCCCGTAGGCGCACGTTCCACTATGTGAGACGCTGATAAGAAACACGATAGTTCGCTTTAATGATTTATCGACTTTTAAAAACACATATAATAATGAATTAACTATTGAAAGCTATATTTTATGATTGTAAAGTTCATGTACATTAGTGCATTTTTCCAAAGTATCTCAAATTATAAAAATATATAAATGGGAGAAGTTTTTTTAGCTGCGTATAGAAAACCTGCTTTGAAGTAGAAAAGGCTATGAAACACCGCACTTTTGAATAAAAATGTTTAACATACACAAAATAGCCAAGTAAGTAGTAATTTACACTAAGCAATGTAACTTTTATTTGAATTTGAAAAAATAACTTTTTATTTATCTAATGTAGGTAACTACTGTTTTATTTCACAGGCAAAAAAAGTAAATAGGCAATACACACACACACTATGAATAAATAGTTTCCCTCCGCTTAAACCGCTTTAAAAATAAAAATCATGTCAGTCAATTATACATACAGTATAATACTTACATAATTATGTTCTAAGATGTGTTCAATTACACAAACAAAGATTTACTCGATAATGTCCTTAATAATCTCTTAGTGGTTCCACAACATGGACTGATCGGATTTTATTTTTCTGCATGTCCCATTGGTACCCTGAAGAATTTCGGATTTATATTATTAGAGCAGATAGACGTGTGTCGTTGATTTTAACTATTTGTAAAGATGTGTTCAAAGTATTGAGTATAGAATTAGACATAGCAATACATTTCTTCTCTGTAGTGAGTCGCCAGTACAATCAGAAGCCGTCGTCACCAGGAAATTAAACTGGCCGGACAGTCCTGCTACGAAGCACGTCACGTCATTGCGACTATTTGCTAATGGATTTTGAGTGGAACGCCGTTTCAATTATATGCATTATGGACCCATTTAGATTTAAGTTTTGATTTTATTGTGTGACTTAACTATAAATAATAATTTATATGAAGTTGCAGAAATTACTGAACTCTTATTGATTTTTTGATTTTTTTACTACAAAGACTATTTATTATAATAATTGATTTTAATAAAATGTAGAGCAAAATAGAAAATGTTTATTAGATGAAATGACATTATGACTGTATGCTATAAATCCTACTCCGATATCTCACTATCTTAACTCTCATCATTTAGCTGTGAACCTAGTTATCTTGAGAATAAAGCTTGAAATGTAATTAACAATTAAACAAACTTACCTGTAAGTACTTGAAGTTCAGTCATAAATTGTACACATGTGCTTCATCTGAAGACCCTCTAATATACTATCCCCACTGAAGTATCTAGTGTGTTGAATTTTTCTGGAGATTGAACTAAATAAAAACAGGGATTGTTAAATTTATACTTTACGTTTATACTTTTTTATAATTCAGTTTCTATGCTATAATAACAATTCTACAGTGAAAACAGTTAACAAAATCTTAATTATGTTGTTTAAGAGTTTGATAATAAATATAAATAATATAACTTTTACTAATGTAAGCATAGAAAATACATTAATTAGAATCTCCTGCACATACTCTATAGGCAAGTCCACTACAACACATCTCCATCGCTTTATCGTCGCCCACCGCGATAAATTCAACGTCTCAGGAGATTTAAGTTGTTCACATGATAATCTGTGCGTTGAGGAGCAGGCGAGTGTAATTAAGCGGCAGTAGACGCCCTGCAGTAGCTGGCCGACGGCGTTTAATTTCCTGCTGCAACGATTCATAGCTTGTTTCAGAAACTAATGATGTACAGACTAAGTACTTGACCATTGAATCTATTAACAATAAATTTATTATTCTATTACGTTAATCACCTTTGTTTACGATTTAATATTTTGCAAATTGAAATGCTCGAGCTAGATCAAATGTTTGTAAATACATGTTAACTATCTTAGCATAAAATATAGTAAAAATATTATAAGCGCGAAAGTTAATGCGGGTGTAAGGAGGTTTGTATTTTATGTTTATGTTCTTAATTATTTGCGATAAAACTACTGTTTACTGTCATTTACTCAAAAAAACAACCTCGCGGTAGAGACTAATACTGCCCTTGAAAATTGCATGCGGCCTGTTTTTTGAATTCATTATTTTTTTAAAATTATAAAAGTATATGTACATGTTTTCATTTTAGTGTGAAATCATTGAACAGTTCAGCGATAGCACAGATAATTTCGCTAATGTAGGTAACATTATTGTGATAGAGAATTCAAAAATTTATTTTATTTATTTAAAAAATTAAATCACATTTACCAAACTATATATGTTTGTAGTAGAGACGTGAATGAAAAGTATAATTATAGATCTAGATTTCAATTTACAATGCTCTATCCGCTTCTTTCACCTAAGTATCTAGACTTAAATTAAATAGACTCATAAATCAGGGACATATAAAATTCAAATGACCTTGTAAGCAGAAAACTTGGATTCTAAACCAAATAGTCTGTATTGGTTTAGAAAACCAATACAAACTAGCAACACTGAATTATTTACTGGTAAATTTCTTTATAAACTCGTCTCGTAATCTCCGGTAAAGGATAACGCTGTGTAACCTATATAACATAACAATATATATGAATGTATAATCATAAAGTAATTATCACCTTTTATAAAATAGTTAAATTTGCTTTTAAAGACTTTTTATAGCAAAGATTTACACGTTAGTGGATTTTTGTTGTTCTTATTATTATTTTTTTAATAAATAATTAAATAAATAAATATCTTATAACATTCACACACAGTCGCCTGTTTCTAAGATAAGCAACTCAATGCTTATTCTTATTACTAGATATCAAATAGAATCTATATAAAACGTAAACAAAAAACTTTGTACCCCTTTTGTTTTGTTGTTGAGTATGAAATTTTGCACACTTATACAGAGAAGTATACTTATATAGAGAAGGAGTGTAGAAAGCTAATTTTATTTTTAATTATGCGTAAAAATACATTAAATAAATTAAAAAAACCATTACACACACTACCATGTACTCGTATTTGACACACACATGCATATATAGTTATATACTCATTTGTTTGTTATTATAGAAGTTATAGACTTTGACAATAGAATCTTAATAATGTTCAAACTTATACATAATTTAAATTAATTATGGTCGAATTTTGACCACTGGGCGATCACTAGTTTGAAATAATTCCATATATGTGATTGAAATTAGCAATTTCAATCAAATATCTATAGAGCAATAAAAATTACTGATTAGTAAAATTTCTCGTATCGGTGATATAATTTAATATATACCTAATTAAAATATTAGTTTAATTCGTTGTTACGAAGGTTGTCGAAACTATACCTATTGAATTATAATATGAGTATAGATTAAAAACTATTTCAATGGTTACAAGCTCTAACCATCCTATTTACGTCGCAGTCTTAATAATGAGGCTTGTCTGCAGATTAATCTACATTGTGCCAAGAAGAAAGTGACCGAATGACGTTTAATTTCCTTCGTAGTGGGCGCACTGGCCCACTGGCGGATCTGATACTGGGATATTCAATTAACACTCCGCACAGCTTTGATAGTTTGCATTTAAACTATTTTGAAACTATTTCATTACTGAATATCGTTAGTTTCCTTTTTATTCCCATTTAATCGTAATGATAAGAGTTGTGATAGAACTTTGGTTTTTTATTATGATACTTACATCTAGACATGGATTTAGTTACATGGTTTTGATATGTCTTTTAAGTAGCCTTTTAAGCAAGTTTTTTTTTTTTAATTTTTACACATTTTCTTTTCATCTTGCTAGTAAAACAAGGAGTTCGTGCTTATAACATTATTATTTATTATGTATTTAATTTTAAGTACAAAATAGTAAGTACGACCCACATTTTTGAGGAACAAACAAATAATAAATAAATAATTTTTTGATGAATATTATAAGTTCTAAGCCATTATTTTTTATCTAATACGACCAGACCTTCAAGTACACTTATTATCTTGAAAACATGTTTCGTACCTACTCGTAAACTTTGGTTTTCCTTATTTGAACAAATAATATATACTTAGGAATAATGTACGTGAAAATTAATATATTATGTTTGCTCACAAGCGAATACAATTAACGTTTGATGATGATATTCTAATGAATCGGCGCTAATGAGTATGCATGAATTAGTTATGAAATGTGTTTAGTTTGTGGACTGATATAGTCGACTAATGTAGTTAACTCACTCAATTTTAACACGATATCCTTCATTTGCGTTTGTGTTGCTATTTAAATTAATAACAATATGAGCAAGAATTTTGACGTTTACTTTCACAAATATATATAATATAGCCCATATTTTACTACTAAAAACTAGGAACACACGAAGACAATGCGAGGTACAGAGTCGCTCAGACTAAATAGAGAAGTAATTTTCCCGCGCCGTTTGGAACTCTCGTGTTTGCTAGTTTGAATTCGGGTGTAGTTCGGAAATTAATCAGAGCCTATTGTGGGCGCTTTGTCGTGGACTCCGGTGCCAATTATTGGCTGAACGACGCGTCCGCGTAATTGAACCTGCCCCGAGACAGTTCCCAACTCTTGTTCAATTCTCAATCTTTTTTACGAATCGCTCACTACTGGATAATAGTGCATGACTTATATTGCTTTTTATGAGCTTCTTTTTAACTGCAACGCAATTAGAAATTAAGCAACAATGAGGAGTATAAAATTAATATGTATATTACAGTGCGCATAAATTTTTCATTATAAAACAATAACAGCTTGTCACTGCAGTCTGTACAAAATCGTCCCAATCAAGAACACTCGCGTGAAAAAATCTGAGTTGAGCGTAACCCGTGAAATACAGTTAACAAGCAAATCATAAGTAATCACCTGCGACTGAATGAAATAAATTGCACGTTTCCATTTAAAATATTCGTTATCGAAAAAAAATGAAATGAAAACATGGTTGACTCGGTCGCCTCGCAATTTGGCGGGTATTGGGCTCGTTGCGCGCAATCCACTGATTGATTACAATAAAATAATTTGGGTGAGAGCACTAACTTTGCAACATCGGTTTTTTTCTGTTAATAAAGCTTTATGTTAATAGCTGCAGAAGTGCAGACTACAAAATAAATATAAGCGATTTTATTAATGCTTTTTAAGAACGAGAAGGTCCTCAAACTTTTTTCAACGTTATTTTGCATAACTATACCTATTCAAACCAACGTAGAACACTAAGTTTAATTTATTTAAAAAAGACAAAAAAGGATGACAACTCGTAACGTAGACATAATAAACAATGTAAGTCTGCCCTTAATCCCCTTCCGAAACCCGTATATTACGTACACATTTGGGAGAACAATAAAAAACAAAAACAACAAGTTCTAAAGTACCCACGTAATGCAGTGGAGGGTTAATGAATTTAACCGTATAGTCCTAGCTTAAAGAGAAGAAATTAAAACAATGGCGAGTGTAACGCGCTGGTAACCGCCGAATTTACATTCCTCATTGCGAAAACACATAAAAATGTTCTCATTAACCTGGGGTGGTCAGAAAATCCACCCACTCGAATACTCGCTCGCCAGATGTAATACATTCTACTAAATACAGTGCGACTTTGTCTCCAAATGTTTTCAAATATACTTAATTTCTTTTGTTTCTTTTTTAGTTTCGAAAATAAATGAAAATTATAAAAAAAATTGGCCAAGTGCGAGTCGCACTCGCACACGAAGGGTTCCGTACCATTGACTAGGTAAACAAAAAAAAATTGGCCAAGTGCGAGTCGGACTCGCACACGAAGGGTTCCGTACCATTGACTAGGTAAACAAAAAAAATTGGCCAAGTGCGAGTCGGACTCGCACACGAAGGGTTCCGTACCATTGACTAGGTAAACAACAGTAGTTTTAGTGGGTAGTCCGGCATTGCACCACCGCCGGAGCCCCACACTCCCGCTGCCCAACTAGGCGGCGGGGTTAGTGCGTAAGTTTAGGTAAACAACAGTAGGTACATTGATTTTAATATCGGGCAAAAAGCGACAGAAAAGTTACTTTTGTTTTATAAGCCCCCTAAGTATTTTTTTTATTTTAATTTTATTATTTATTATTAAAGTAAATATACAATTAAGTATTTTGTGAATATTTCAAGTGCGTACCTGTTACCATTTATTGATATCGAGCAAAAAAGGGCAAGAAAATCGCGTTTGTTGTATGGGAGCCCCCCTTAAATATTTATTTTCTTTTGTTTTTAGTATTTTGTTGTTATAGCTTTAATGTTTTAGAATGTTCTTAGCTAAATTAATTCAATTAACTTGTTAAAAAATACTTTTGTACATTTCTACTAATATTATAAAGCTGAAGAGCTTGTTTCTTTAAAAAAATATTTCAAAGTTAGATAGCCCATTTATCGAGGAAGGCTATAGGCTATATATCATCACGCTAAGACCAATAGGAGTGGAGTCCACGCGGAAGAAGTCGCGGGCAGAAGCTAGTATATAATATTTGCCGAGCACTGTATAACAATTACACACAGTGCGAAAAATTATTACACTATTACAATAGTTTTATTGGTGACACTACTTCTATTTAGTTCAATACAAAACAAAAACACATTCTTTTTTAACGTACGGAGTATATTCACAGCGTATTACAAAGATCGGACTCTAGTAATCGCATATCCTCGTTTTCATTACAAACTGCTTAAAATACCGAGAGACCATAGTACTGGTATTTCTGGGAGAGTTTTTATTGTGCTTAATGTCCTTCTCGTCACGGTTTCAACTGTTTTTAATGAAATGTTTCTAGTTCTATATAGTATCTACGGCAATAAAACGAACGAGTTCCGAGACACATGTAATATAACATAATATTAGCTTTTACGGTACCAAAGTCAACACAATATGAAGTAGAGTACGTGCAACTTTGCTCTTTTAATGTTTATGTCAAATTGCGAAGGTTTTTTTTTTATAAAATAGAGTAACAAAAGAATTTCCGTGACTGACATTTGATAATAATAAATTTGTTTGGTAGTAAACTGTGATGGGCTATAATAATGATGTTTAGGTTTTTCATACATTAGCCACATCAGTATTAAGTTTAATGATTTAACCAAAATACATTTTATTAAACATGAAACTTTACGGTTTAATATCTTTCCGAGTACGATAAAAGCTCTCAAAAGATTATATCAAAGACGTCGAGATTTCATTAAATCCTCTTAGTATTCTCTTACTTAATACATATCATAATTTATTAAAGGATCTATAGGTTATTTTGAGTGCCACGTTTATCCTTACGGTGTTTATAATCACGCGGTTTTCAGGCTTGGAAAAATAAGCCCACTGCGGCATCGTTCCATTAACACAATTTTATGTTCGCCATATTAAAATAATAAAAACTTATGCCTCTCTTAATTAAATAATTTAGCGACGGCCTGAGCGGAGATATGTAAATTGTTTTAGGGGATAGATCAAACAACCCTTTTTTATGACTTTAATATGCGGTTGGGGGGGGAAGCGGCCGTGAGACAGAGGGCGCGGGCGCGCGCGGGGGGTGAGGTAAGTTATGAAATATTTAATAACGGCGCACACGATTCCATTTGAATTACTTTCGAGGAAATGACGACGTGCTAAGTCAGAGGCACACTAGACTCGCGGACACATGCGCGATTAGCTGTTTTAGAAATCAGATATCTCGCTTAAAATTGGAAACAACCCGACTTTGGAAGTACCTTAACTTTATGGAAGATCGATCACAGCCTTATAATATTGGATTCAAATAATGTCGTGTTCCTGTGGTAAGTGTGACAGCCTGAGCTCCTAGGGCCTAAGGTTAGGGGTATAGTCGGCAACGTGCTTGCTCTTGATGTTACGTCGTCGTCCTCATTACACCAGCTTTAGGGAAACGGGGGGCAGGTTGTAACAATTTTTCGTGTCTTGGCTATGAGAGCTTGTTCGTTACATATTTACGAAATGCAAAAATATGTGTTACAAACTTACAACATATCCCAGTGCTAGGTTTTGTAAAAAACTGCTATCATTATCCGCCTATTACAGTCCACTGCTGGACGTTAGCCTTCCCCAGGGTTTCCCACAAGCCCCGATATCCCGTTTTTGCATTCCAGTCACTACCGGCTAACCTCTTTAAGTCATCGGTCAGTCACTGCCACTTCAGCTTGCTACACTTTCGAGCTAAGTCACTTTATTTTAGGATAAAAAGAGTAAAATAGGAGACTAATAACAAAAATCACATGATAATTATATCTACGTGTCTTTATAAGTAATAAATGTATTTATAATACGTCCTCTTTGTTGTCTTTGTTATAAATTATGTACTATGTGTTCTTTTTTTGTTGTATAATTTTAAATTGATGCAGTATGTTTCTCACGAATAAATTTATTATTATTGTTAGGGATTTATTTTAGGGATATTATTATTATTATAATGAATTTATAGCTAAAAATGGTCACATCGTTCTGGTGTGGTGGTGCGTGTAGTCGCCTAAACACGGTTTGCGGGTTCGATTCTCGCTCGGAATAGATATTTGTATTTGTACAAATATTTCTTTCTGATTTGGATGTATGTCCTTGTGAGTCTCCCATCGTGCCTCGGAGAGCACGTTAAGCCGTCGGTCCAGGTTGTTATCGTAAATACCTGATAGTGATCGTTATTCATAGTAGGGAACATATCCTTCAACCTGCAATGGAGTAGCGTGGTAGATTAAGCTCCAATCCTTCTCCTATATGGAGAAAGAGGCCAATGCCCAACAGCGGAATGTCACAGGCTGAATGCAGCTAAAAATGCTAATACTTGATTATTTATTAATAAACATAATACGATTAAATTATTAGTTCTAAACCGGTTATATTTAAATAAAATGTACTATTATCAAGTTTATTTTGTCATTCCACAATAAATGCTTTCAATAATTTAAACTAATGTGTTAAAAAATTTTATTCGTAAGAATAATTAAGAAATAAATACAACAAAATATTAAATTGTATTAAACATTTTCCGCTCTATCTCAGTGTACCGCCGACCTAGCGTAAGTCGCTTCACTGTCTCAAATACCGAGGGTGTGTTTTAATTAATGTTTCCCGACAAATTGCGAAAAAACCAGAGTAATGACGTCACATCTCCGTACATCACATGTACATGTAACGAGTCTTATTACAGTGATGAGTACTCAAATAGCACGACTCTTTTAACCAATGACTGTCAGAGTGAAGAGACTTGTAAGGAAAAAGGATACGTACTTGGTTGAGTTTGGTTCGTTTACCTTAATTACCTTATTGTGACGCGGCATTTGATAACGTAATAACGTATGGTGAACCGGTGAGCGGTGTGATTAACCTTTAGGTTTTTTTTTATTTAGGCTACAATTTGGTTTATTAATAAAGATTGTACTTGACGGCTTACGTATAATTTAATCATTTGAAATAATTGAATCTGTAGGATTTTCATAATTTGGAAAATTAGGGTTATGGTTTTTTTAATAACTTTTAAAATTTTGCCCAAAAAGTACGAAGCTCTTACATACACCGTTCCATGCTCATTTAGCTCATTTATGTTCATCATTAGGAGTGAACTTTAAAGCAATAGTCAAAAAAAAATTTTAATATCAAAAATACCGACCGTTCCAGCGGGGTTCGAACCCGCACCTCCGACAGCTATGGATTTTCATTGTAATATGAAACTTTGAATAGTTAAAGGTGCTGTAAAGGAATTTAGACTGAATAAAAATTAATCATATTATCAAAGATTTCGACCGGACGAGTAAATCTTTCCATAGCTTAATTGGCTAAGAGCGCCGACACGGTTTGTCGGAGGTGCGGGTTCGAACCCCGCTGCAACGGACGGTATTTTTGGTATGATATTAAAAATGTTTATAATTTCCTCATGTGTGGGAATTACACAAAAAAATAATACAAACAAAAAAAATAGTCAAATATTTTTACTAATTTTGAGTAAAATCCAGCTCCATCATAATCATCTTTTTAATCCCATATAAAAATAGTGTAAAAACCTAAAACACGTAATTAGGTACTTATTTCTTATCAAATCACAAAAATAAACTTTGAATTTTCTGGTTTTAACGACAAAACTACCAGACAAATTTTTCCTTTAATTTTACTTTTTACCTCCCTTAATGACGAAACTACTAAAAAGCCAAAACACGCATTTCTTTATTTCTAATTAAAAACTAATGGACCTTTCATCTGCTAAAGAAGCTTTTAAAAATCCCATAAAAGTAGATTTTTTCAGTAGGCCAGTCAAGACAATATTTTATAATTATAAATTAATTAATAGTTAGATAAACAAGCAAAAATTATGTTTATAAAAGTCATAATCGTCTGAATAACATAATATAACATACTCGTACATTAGCCGTAAAAGTAGATTTTTTTTCTGGGTTTAGTATTACTCCTGAAGTAAAAATTTGTATAAAACTGAAGCTTATAAATTTGTACATATTAATATTATTAATGAGAAATCATCAAACAAAAAATTCGCAATTTTACCGTCAAAGCGAATCGTGCGGATAACACAAAAAGTATTCCCATTACCAAACCACTGAGGCCGAGCATTGGCCAATAATCGAATCCTCGCGAGATAATAACAAACACGATTAACTTTTTTCCATTGCTCCAGAGGTCTAAGAAGATGAGGTGCACTCTCATGGGCATAACGTCACGTACTCGCCGTTATTTCAAACTTAACATGCCTTTGATGTTATGATAATATAAGAGACGTGAAAACTGTAATCAAAACTGATATAATAGTGTGTATGAGAAACTTTTTAACAATAATTGCTAGTATACTCATCATCTCATCTGGGTTAAGTATTATTAATTTCCACAAATTAAGACTAAAACAAGAATATCGAAAATACCCAAAAAGGCTAATATGTTTCAGTTCCTACAACAGTATAGAATTGGATACACATTCGTTACAATAAGTTGTGTAATTTTAGATGATTTCCTAAAGTTATTGTTCAAAATATCTTCCATATAATGTGGAGTTAGTTTCGCCATAGTGTCGTTAAGCAAACCAGATTTTTGTTAACTTACATCTTAAGCTATGAAATTCTTACGATACGATACGATTTAGCCTGTAATATCCCACTGTTGGGCATAGGCCTCTTCCCCATGTGGGAGAACGATCAGAGCTTAATCCACCACGCTGCTCCAATGCGGGTTGGCGGATATATTCCCTACTATGAGTAACGATCGCTATCAGGTGTACATGATAACGACCGGGACCGACGGCTTAACGTGCTCTCCGAGGCACGGTGGGAAGACCCACAGGGACCCACAAGGACTGCACAAACACCCAGACCAAGGCAAACATCTATATGGCCAATACAAATGTTGTCGTGTGTGGGGATCGAACCCACAACCGCCCGCGCAACAGCCAATCGCAATCCAGTGCTCTAACCTAAAATTCTTAAAAATAAGCAATTCATAAAAAAGCGTGCTAGTATCTATTGTTACTTTTAAGATTAAAGTAAGAAATAGACTCGGCCATAGTAAATCGATGTCGGTAAGTCTAAACTTTCCAGACGAGATTTATATTTAGAAACCATAAATAAAATTGTTATTTAACAAGTAAAGTGAAATGTTTCTGTTATGAAAATATCCCATTCGACTTACAAATTAACAAAAGGTTGACTACATTAGATTATCGCAAACGCAAATGTTAAGGATAATATTCATCTTATGCCCGCCTACGACCGGAGGCGTGGATACGGAATGGGGCCGTGAAAACCATTGGCAGATAAATCGATAGCTAATTCGTAATGGCTCATTGTTGTCTGCATTTACAAAGAAGCACAACTTTCTCGTCTATTGCCTTACACAAAGCTTACCTGCAATATATTTATTATGGCAAAAAGCTCAGCATCTTTCAATGAATTACTGACAGTTTGAAGTCGTCGGAAAACTCGTAAAATGAGCTTTCATCTTTAGTTTTTTACACAGTTCATAAATAGCATTGACTTTAAGTTTTAAACAAACCGTATGAAACATTTGTCGAACTAAGTGCGTTTAGACAAAGAAAGATTTACTCGCAATAATTGATGAAAGATTTATTTTAGAATAAAGTAAAATACGTAGTGTTGTGTTGTAAAAAAAGTGTAAGTTTAAGCGAGACTACAAGATTGTGAGCACAAATAAGGGCGTGGACATATTGCGGAGAGCGGGCACGCGTGGGCAACAAACATGGCGGCCGTAACAACTTAATAAGCGGTTCTGCGTGATTTACGCTCGCCCTCGGCGCCGGCGCATTCGCCCGCACCAACATATTTATACTAATTTATGACAGATAAACATCGATTTTACTTAGTGTAACTGATTCGAGTTATAATAAATATGATAAACTTCGTTATACCTCTATAAATATTAAATAAAAAATTAAATTCAATAAATTAAATATCGGTCGCGGCATGTTCAAATGCCTCATTAACACCGATAAATCAGTATTAATAAAGTTGCTGCGACTCGGCTCGTCTAGTGAATAGGGTATAAATAGGCGCGCCCGCTAATTACGCCGATCTCGATAAATCTCCGTCATTATAGAGCCCGTAAATATTCTTTCCGTGGATATACGATACCATAGCGACATAGGCCATAGACCTCACTCGACGTAGCACTCGAACGGAGTTATAGCCCTTGAAATGGCCGAGTCGACAGTAACAATCGGCGTGAATCGAAAATAACCGGAAAATTTCCAACTTGTCTAATAGCGTATTGTTGTTTGTGTTATTGTTGTTGGCATGTCGTGTTTTCTTTAAAAATTTAAGTGCCGTTCCGTGTTAAGTAAATGTTGCTAAATAAATGCAGTTTCGATAGTGTTAAATGTGACACATCCGTAATCGTAAGATTTTAGCACATTCATACAAAAGTTATATTTAAATTAGCCATTAAAGTAATAATCGCACCATTAAAAGATTGGGTTGAAATGTTGAGAAGTCATAAAAATTTTAATTTAGTAAAAAACAATTCCTTAAACTGATTACAATAAAACTACAACAAGCTACGTTCTTCAAAACAATAACCACCCTGTTTATTTGTGTTGTAATTATAATTAAAGACGTTACACATATTTTTCTCTGTATATTGTTATTTTTACCGCGTCTTGGTAAACGCAGTGTGGGACGTCCACCGGCCCGTTGGATCGACGATCTACGTAAGATTGCCGGTGTAGGCTGGACAAGGATTGCGGAAAACCGGGATGTCTGGCGCGAACTTGGGGAGGCCTATGTCCAGCAGTGGACTGCAATAGGCTGATGTGATGATGATGATGATGATGATGATTGATATTTTTCACGGAGTATATTTTTATTTAATCGCAGATATAAAAATAAATATTTCAAATTCTTGTACCATTTATTTTCCCAGTGATGTAGAAAAGTTTACATAAAGTGTTTTTAAAGGCCCGCGTCCATTAGGCTCGCCGAGCAGAGTCGAATCGAATCGCAAAAAGTCGCCTACTATACATTTTCTATGAAACTGCGTCCATTAGCGACGCGCCGCGGCGCGCCGAATCGAATCGACCGAGGGAGTCGCACGACTCTTAAGCCCGCGTCTACTAGCTGCCGAGCAGAGTCGAATCGAATCGCAAAAAGTCGCCCACTATACATTTTCTATGAAACTGCGTCCATTAGCGACGCGCCGCGGCGCGCCGAATCGAATCGACCGAGGTAGTCGCTCGACAAGCGACTTTCTTCTTTCGATTCGGCGCGCCCCACTCTCCAGTCGCAGTGTTGGCAACTTTAAGGATTTTCCCCTAAATTCAGGGATATTTTGCAAATAGCGGGAAAGTTTTAGGGGAGACATTTTTAGGGTATTTCTTTGGGAATTTTAATCGTCAGAACGTAATATACTTTAATATAAAAAATTATTAAAAATAACATAGAAACAAAATTATAAATAATAAACATACAAAAGCAAAGTATACAAAATAATTGGTTTTCTATTTTAAAATCCTTTGAAAAATAAAAAATTAATAAAAATAAATATGTCTTTTTTTTTAAATAACTTCAATTAGGTTAGGTTAGGTTTAGGGGATTTTGTTTTTAATTTAGGGGCTTTTATTAAAGGATTTAGGAAAAAGTTTTTTCAAGAGTTGGCAACACTGCCCAGTCGACGCGGAGAAGCGGATGCTCGCCAACGTATTTTTAATTAGGTAGTATCAAGTTTTAATACGTTTAAAAACTTATAAAAATCGTAGCTTCAACAAAAATGAATGAAGAATTATTAATATCACTGGTCCAACAATATACAGAATTGTTTAATCACGAAGATCGACATTATCACGAATTCACGATGACCTGCGTCGGATGAATATATGGGAAGAAAACGGGAGAACTATGAATGAAACTCGGGAGTTTTGTTTTATTATTAGTGAAAATATTTACCTATTTATATTTATTTATTTAATTATTAAGGTTTGCTAGCAGTTGTTACATTTATGGTACATTACAATATTAATTTTATTATTGACTACACTTCCATGTATAACCATATTAAAGCAAACACGACATGCAAATAGGTATCCTGTTATAGAAGAAAACTTGATCAAACATTAGCAATAACTCAGAAAAGAAAATAAAGCATAAAATATAAAGATGATAATATACCTACCTATTTCTTTTTAAAATTTTTAGTGCCAAACAGTAACATAATTATTATGAGAGATATATTATTGTAAGAGAAATAATACACTGTCATACAATAACACACATTCAACAAGATAATATTCCTTCCTTATATATCCTTATATATATATATCGACGGTCCCTACGTACATAAAGACATGTCAGAAACCGAGGTTTACAGGAGAGCGTTTTTTAGGTTCAAACCGCTCTAGAAATAATTCTATGTACAATTATAAATATTTTTTTACTATAATGTTTTATTAGCTTTAGGAACTTCATAATGTTATTTATACATATTTTCTTTTTTTATGTTTTCTTAGAAAAACCGATAGATGACTGTTTCTACGCTGAAATTAAAATAAAAGTATGTAAGACATGTCTGACATACCTTTTTATACGCGGGAAAAAAGAAAAGTTTATAAAATAGAATTTAAATAAAATGTATTATAAAAACGTAGAATTGTGTTATTGTTTTCAAACGGATATTTTTATTAAATCTTGTGCTTCAGAAACGCATAAAAATATCATTTCTGGAGTTTGCAATATCCATTTTATCCAAAAAATAACTTTGATCTACTTTTATTCATGGTTTTTAGTATTGTTGAATACTTATAACTAAAAAGACGCCACTAAATCTAAAAACATTAATATTTTACCACGCGAACAAGCAGCGGAGTAAATGACGCTATGTCAGACATGACCGCGTTCGCACCGTGTGGCGCACATTTTAAAACAACGTACAAAACGATAAGTAATAGATGTCCGCATCTACGACACTTATTCGTTAAAAATATCATACTTGTACTCATATACGTCTTGTAAATGACGTTAAATAAATAATATATAAAAAAAATTCCTATACAGGTATGTGCATATGGAACTTCTAAAGCCAATTGTGCAATAAAAAAAAAACGCCATTTTCGACATGTCTTTATATACGTAGGGACCGTCGATATATATATATGTATCTTATATATCTATATATATCTACTAATAAATAAAATTATAGTGTCTGTTTTTAATATTAAAATAAACGCTTTTTATTAAATGCATATGGATCTATACACGGTATTTATATAGATACCAAAATAACATTTTTTACGATTTTTGTTTGTCTGTCTGTCTGTCTGTCTGTTTGTTCCGGCTAATCTCTGAAACGGCTGGACCGATTTTGACGGAACTTTCACTGGCAGATAGCTGATGTAATAAGGTGTATAACTTAGGATACTTTTATTTTAGATTTTTTTTTTTATAACTGCGAACTGAACAATAACAGTCGCGAGCAGAGCTAGTATATATATAACCTTCATACTTTTTACAAACTATGATGCTGGAATCCTCTCCTGGGAATATTTGTTTTCCATGGAACGGAGCCTGCATTAGACAAAAAAAATCTGTTTAATTTCTCTCGAATTTCGAATACGGCTACTCGTTACGTATTCTCCTCTTCTTTATCAAAAAGTATTTGAAATAAAAACATCTCTTCATCTGAGCTGTCCATGATGCAAACACGTCTTAATTTCATGAAGAGTTGGAGACGAATGAACAATTCGATTCGACGCGTCACAGATAGACGCACAGGAATAAATGCGATTCGCTTCGATTCGACGCGCTTCTGATGTAGTCGACGCTAGGCTTAAATATGACACATTACTTTGACGTTTGATCACATTAAATACAGTTTTTTTTTTCTTAACTCCTTGCGAATTGGTAAATATTGTACCTACTAACTTTACTGTTTCTTTTGAATTTAAGTAACTTAAAAAAGAATGAAAAAGACTTATGATAATCTGTAAAAAACTAGTCTTAAATGCATTATTAACTTGTATTCTATCCATATAGCTCTCAATCCCGTGGAAATTTTGAACAAATAGTATCTCTCTCCTTTATTATTCTGAATCTCTAATTACCTGTTTAATAGTTTATACTTGTGCCACACAATCGACTTAGCAGTCGTTGGTTGTCAAATTTGTCACAGTTGTATGGGCCATACAGGTATTTGTTATGGTCTGCGTATTTGCGTTTGTCTAGAGTGCATATTTGCCAACCTGACACTAGATTCTAAACTTAATGGTTAACAGTTAATCTCTTTACAGTATTTGCTGTATATATTCATACAAATATTTGCATTTCATATTGATCGCGTATGTGCTTTTAAATTTTGGTAAAATGTTAAAGTCGTTTAGTAAAAATAAAGTTTTAAAATAAAGGTTATGGAGCAGGAATAAGTAAATGATTTTGTCTTTTAAAAATTAATGTTAATTATTATTTTTTAATAAAATTTTTAAAAGGAATCATATTTACCTATGTATTTGATATGAACTACTAGTAATTAAAACGTACGCATAAATTAAACGGTAAATGCATATCCTATATAGGTAGGTACATACCGATACCGAGCAGCCTACTAACTAAGTATTCAATTTAATTAAATGGCTAGGTCATTCTTTGAATAATGTCATTGTACACGCCATTGCAAAAATACTAGTTCCGTAATCTCTGTGACATTTAAAAGTGGGTTTTAAACAGTTTTGATGTAGCATACAAAATTGTATGACATATTTGTCCTATTTAACCAGATAGCTGATTGTTGTCTAAGTTACTATAAATTACAAGTTGTTTTCAGCCAAACGGTTACACTTAACTGTTTAGTTTGGTGTACTAATCATGGGATAATCGCCTTTTAAACTTAT
Source organism: Melitaea athalia (assembly GCA_905220545.2). Classification (NCBI taxonomy): domain Eukaryota; kingdom Metazoa; phylum Arthropoda; class Insecta; order Lepidoptera; family Nymphalidae; genus Melitaea; species Melitaea athalia. The sequence continues at coordinate 7,188,447 of HG992179.1, forward strand.
ATTTAAATTGATTTATTTTTAAATTAATTCATTTTAAGTCGGCTGTGACATACAACCTGGTGATTGTTTGTTGTATTATCCTGTTATAACTGTTTACAAATATGCTAATATTTATTAGTGAAATAAATGTATTTACATGCGTTGCAGTTAAATTTGTAGAGATTAGTAATATAACTTATCTCGATTTGCTTCTTACAGTAAGTATCTATATTACATATTAAAATTTCCTAGTCTAAGAGCAACTTCGAGAAATTACCGTATGAAATACGATGATCACAATAACGTAAAATCTTTATGTTTATCGCGCTTATTAATAAATTTGAATATTATTCTAACTATGCTTACTGTAAACGTAATATCAATTATATATAGAAACAGGAATATAGGATCTTTTGAGCGGATATCTTTCATATTTTACCGAAGTTTAAAATAACGGTGAACTATGAATATATTTGAACTTGCGCTGGAGAGAATCCCGTATCCTGAATGTTTGCGTGAACTCGTCGTGTTCATTTACAAGGTTAGGTTTTGAGCGGTATGATGGGAATGCATATGTAAGTACATTCGCATATATTAGCTCGATTTGTTAGTTTGCACTTAGGGTACGAATTGAAAATCATTTTACACTTTTGAAAAATCATTTTCTATTTTGTATTGACAAAGACTATGAATTTTAAATATATTTTGTACAAGATAATCTAGTCTATATGTTAACTTTATATTATATACAAGTTAAAGTAAATATAATATAACATTTCCAAAATTGCCAGGCTTCAGATTTAGTTTGATACTGTGAATCTAGAATTCTACGTAATCAAAAAACCAAAATCAAAATTTTATTTATTCAAGTTGACTTCAAAAGAACTTAAGAATGGCTATTTTACGAGATATAAACATATTATTCATTAATAAATTACTAACAGTATACGTGAAACTACCATCCCTACCAGGATTGTAAATTCTTCTGAGTAGAATCAGGAAAAAAATTAATTGTTCCTTATTTAAAGACCATTATCAACCCACACAACTTTACCTATTACTATACCTAATGGTACTTAAAACCAAAACAATGTTCGATCTCCGACATCAGTTTTTAACTTGAATTCTCATTTTAAATTCTCAATTTGCAGTGATTTAATTTAAAAGTCAATTTCATAGTTGTGAAAGGAAATGAAATGAAGTGTGATAAATGAAAATTTTCAACTTCTGTAAGATATATTAGATTACAGACAGTGAATATAGGGTATATGTCTTCTTGTACTCGTAGTTTGTTAAGTACAAGCTTTATATTTACCAATTTTGTTAAAAGTGTCAACATAATAAATCATCATTAACAAAGTATGACAAATCTATAATTTAATCATTTATCAAGGCCAAGACCTTTCGAATAAGACATTATCTCAGTAAGAATCGAGAACTCTTTACCGCGACAATGGTCCCTCTTTCGCTAACGAGGTGATTTCGCATTACCGGACAGGTCATTAACGGTCACTCCGCTGAGTACTGTACACTTGGAGTATTATAAAAATATTACATTTATTTGTAGCCACGTGTGACTTTAGATTTGACTTCGTGCTTCTAAGCGTTCTTATGTGGATGAGTGCATCTTGATCGCTGGCCTTACACAATCGTTAACAACTCTTAACAGTAATACGAATGTCCTTTTACTCGCTGTGTTTCATTTTATATTAAACTAGCTTCTGCGCGCGATTTCGTCGGCGTGGACTCCGCTCCTATTGGACTAAGCGTGATGATACATAGCCTATAGCCTTCCTCGATAAATGGGCTATCTAATACTGAAAGAATTTTTCAAATCGGCCCAGTAGTTCCAGAGATTACCGCGTTCAAACAAACAAACAAACAAACAAACAAACTCTTCAGCTTTGTATATTAGTATAGATATTTTAAAAGGAGTGTCTTAGACAGGTATGAAAATGACAGAAACATTTTGATTAATCGCGCAATGAAACAATTTGCAATATCAACAAATTAATGGCGATACACGTCTGCCTAAACGGTGCTTGGTAGATAGTTATGGTTGAATGGTACTCGCTTTTTATGGTCGCGCTCGCGACCGGTCACTAAACGCTTTCAAGAACAACTTGTACGATACCATACGGTGTGGTATTTTTGTCTCCCATGGCGTTTGTTTATCAGAAACTAATACGTTTGCGACGATTAGCAGAGGCTATCGACCATTTTAGCGATTTGTATTTTTGTAGTCTCTTGTTGCTAGTAACTCTATTAATACATGCGCTTACACTTACTATTTGGCTTTACTAACTTAAAGGCAATAAAGAACTTAAAAAGTAATATTAATCTACGAAAAATAATATCGAAATTCGAATAAAATCAATAAATAAAACAAGAATCGTTCATAACGTTAAAAAAATACAAAACGTACAAAAAACATCGTATCAAAGCTCGGTGTAACGGAGATAAATGCTAACGTTCTTGGTGAAATTATTCAGCCGTGTATTCTTAAAGTAAGTATTTACGTGGTATTTATTTTAAAACCTGCAGAGCAATACGTCCGTAAGCCTGTTGAGACGCACCGGCACCGTCGCACAAACTGAATGATTGGATATATTTCACCATTTTCACCCCAAGCTCCCACTTGCCTCAATATTTCTACGTGAAATATTTACAGCTATTTTATCAGGTACCGAAATATGTAAATTTTATTTCACTTTTGGCAATAATTATTTTTATTAGTATGCGTAATTCTTCTCGCTTGTTATTTTAACCTTATTTTCTTGATTTCTTTGAAAAAATAATACTTATTATGTGTAAAAATCACCAGTACATATTAAGAAGACTTTAAAAAAGAATTTACTTTTACTAGTGTACTCATATGTAGGTACTTTCATTTAAAAATATAGGTAATAATATCATTTAAATACCTAATAATAAGTTAATACAACAGAATGACGAGATTATCACACACTCTTAAGTATAAATAATGACCGAGAAACATCACCGCCGTAAACTAAATTAACACGTAACAGTAATAAAATATGATTCACCGAAGGAAATATATCTGTCTAATCGGAAACATATAATAAAGAAATACCTATTTATTACAGAGAATTCCGATAACGTACAACGTGTAATTAGGGGTGTCGGAGGGTCATTTCCGATAATTCATAATGTATGCTAATTATATAGCCTCAAGACAAACCTGGTTTCCGATGGCCCTTATCGAAGGAGCCTTAAAATATTATATACGATACCGATATTCATGGGGAAGTAATAACACATTCTGACTTTATATCGGTAAAAATTATTGTTTTATGTGTAGATGTACTGTATAGTTAATATCTCTTGCGGAATAAATTTATAGGTATTTTGTTTTTATTACTTTCGTGTCAGTTATGTACAGTTATTATTTACATGATAAGAACTGGGTGAAAAATAAAGTTGTTGAGAAGACAGTATACAAATTGTAAGTACTCGATAGGAACTGTGGCCACACCTAACAGTTCATTGTCTTATTGTGTCCTTACTTGAGACTATTCCGCCTGTAAGTGCTCGCTATCTTGGAGCCGGCAGCGAGTCGCAATTAGCGGTTCAGCCGTACTTTGATACGAAAATTCGCGTGCGCAAACCGTTCACTCACAACACTTTTGTGTGTGTTTTTCACGGCTTCAACGAGCGCGATACTGAAAACTGAAAAGCCTCGGGCTCCTAATTAGACTGAAGTCGGACGTGCCAATTAATTCAAGTTTCACTCGGAAACTTTGCTGCATCAATTAATTTCATAGTTAATTAACAAGCCCGGACAAAACCGCGTCTACGAAAGAAAGGCTAACGATGCCCGCCTGCGGCCGCCTACAATGCACCAATTACATCAGCTTTGTTGCATACAACTCCATTCCTATCACAGGTTCATTCAATCTGACGCGCCCTCTAACCATCTCGCTGTTTCGAGCCGTGCTTCAATTCAATCTACATATTATTCCTTTTATTTTTTCAAAATGAATATTCATATTGCTAGCTGAAAAATGATTCACTTTGTCATTTTAAAAGACATAAATATTGCATTTTCAAGAAAATTCATTTCTAATTCTACATTTCATTAAAATATTTAAAAACTTGAGACATCGCTTACACCTAAACTTATTTTATAGATTGTCACTATAACAATTATACAACGATAAAAAACGCATAACACTAAAAATATTTTTAATAATCAATTAAATGATCAATATCGTAATAGCCATTAAAAATCTCCAAGCATTGCAAACAAAACACCACAAAACAAATAAACATTTTTGTTATATTCCAAGGCGTTGTCTTGTAAGCAATAATGGCCCACCATCGAGCCCGATGCACCGAAGAGAATTTAACAACATCACGCCGAGACGCCGGCATTCAGGCAATAACTCCGTGCAAATAAAATTTTAACCTCTGCTTAATATCCGACGGAACATTTCAACGAAGTGAACCCGCCAAATTGACAGACTGTAAAATATTTTATTCGTGCAATAATTTCATTTAGTAAGAAAAACAAGAGGACGAGAATGCGCGGCGGCGGCGCTCCGCAAACATCTTCTACGTGAATTAGCCTATTATGTACCGAATTTAGGAAATAAAATTTCACTTACCGACCTCGTAAATTTTCTTTACATTCCGAACATAATAAAACAATATAAAGTAAAGACTAGAATATTGTTTTATTAACTAACTAAAAGTTCAAGTGTGGAAAAATTATTTTTTAATTAGAAGCAATTAGACATTTTAGTACTATTGTTAATAAATATTTATTAACTAGTTGTGCCCAGCGGTTTCGCCCATGTTAATTTGACAAAAGAAGTACTAAAATATTATATATATACTCAATCTTCGAATGGCCTACATAACACAAAAAAAATTTGAAGTGAAACTTCTTTAGGCGCATGAGGGGTAAAATTTGAGTGACCGCTAACGTGGCAACGCTTCACGCGGTCGGTACTTGGATGGGTGACCACCTGGGAACACTGCGTGACGTTGGCTTTTTGTTTGGGCATTTAACATTTCATTCCAAAAAAATTAAAAAAATAGTAATTAGCTTAAAATTTCAATCGACAGCTAAGTAATCCGTTTATTAATAACTAGCTGTGCCCGCAACTTCGTCCGCGTCAAATTTAACAAAAAAGTTGTTTTTCAGTTCGCAGAGTTATAAAACATATATGTAAATTTATAATGTGTGACTCCATTTAAATATAGAAGAGTTCTCTTGATTTTGTAATGTATTATTATACAGTTGATTCTGGGATTTTAGATATTTGTTCTTGTTGTTAATTTTATTGTTTTTTTTATTATTTTTAATCAAATCAACTGCAATTGTAATTCATTAATCTTGTTACGCTATTGATGTTTCTGTTCCATAGTTGGTATATATTTTATTGTTATTATTATTTTTAAATCATTGTCTTAAAAACCTAAGAAATTGTTAAATTATTAAGTTAGCCCAACTGTAAATTCTTTTTAATCTAGAATAATTTTATTTTTCGATTTAAAAAAATACGACGTTTTAAAAATTTTTTAACATTACTGTAAAATAATATTTAATTGTGACTAATGATTGTAAAAATATGTATTGCTATTTAATTAATTATCCGAGCGTTTGTATTGTAAATGCTGTGCCCATCTGTAATTGCGGGTACACCTTGCGGGAACATCTTAACTAAATGTACGTACGCTAGATAGTTTGCTGTGTACCTTGCGTTGATGAGCCTTGAATAAATAAAATAAAAATAAAATAAAATAAAATAAATAAAAAAAGTAGCCTAAGTTACTCCTTATTACATCAGCTATCTACCAGCGAAAGTCCCGTGAAAATCGATCCAACCGTTTCAGAGATTAGCCGGAACAAACAGACAGACAGACAGACAAAAATTGTAAAAAATGTTAATACAAACAGATACTCCAATTTTATTTATTTGTATAGATTAGTTATAATTGTAAAGTGTTTTGTATTTATAATAATTGAACCTAAAGCTACGCGCTACGCTTCAGCCTGTAATATCCTACTGCTGGGCATAGGCCTCTTTCCGCATGTAGGAGAAGGGTTAGAGCTTAATCCACGACGATGCTTCAATGCGGGTTGGCGGATATATTCCCTACTATGAGTAACGATCGCTATCAGGTGTACATGATAACAACCGGGACCGACGGCTTAACGTGCTCTCCGAGGCACGGTGGGGAGACCCACAAGGACTGCTCAAACACCCAGACCACGGCAAACATCTAATATTGGTCATGTGCGGGGATCGCCTAAAGCAAATCTATTTAATTCTATAAACAAACCTCCTGCAAAGCAGGAGCGCTACCAATAGTCAGCTGTATCGTATCAAACTGTAATATAAAATATTTTGATTTGTAAGAAAAATTGTATAAAATGCCAAAAAAAATATTAATGACTTTCAAACTCCCATCGGAATTCGGCTGCCCAGAATCAATCTAACCCACCATTGCCGCTTCCTAGTGCAGCGTCGCTGCTTTGTTTTCGCGGTGTCATTAGTGGAAGCCCTCGATATTTCGCAAGCATCGATTATTTTTTATTTTAATGGGTCGCCAGCGGCGGAGCACGCCTCTTGATGGGCTCGCCGCGATAACTTGTCTTATCCTTCATTATTGTCATCAGTATCAACTTTCACTTTAATAATTAAGTGGACACCGTTCATTCTAATCATGGAAACTTACAATGAACTTAAATGCCAACAAAGTAGTGTACAATATGCAAAAATAATAAAAATGTCTTAGATAAGAATAAGTTATTTACATACTAAAACATGATTTCACGATCACGATTCAGTCCGTAATATCCCACTGTTGGGCATAGCCCTCTTCCCTATGTAGGAGAAGGATATAACATGATTTATGATTGATATATTAATTAGCGAAGGTATACTATCATACATTCCTGCCATAAAAACAGAGTCATGTAAAAGCCGCGATAAAAAGTAGGCCATGGACTTAATCGTTAACGTATCATTCAACTAATATGCTATTTGCAATTAAAACACAGCAACATCCATTAACACCTTCGTATCGCCTAAATTTCCGTATTACCTCCGAAAACCTTAAAAATACACTTTCAATGTGTATCTAATTTATCAAAAAGCTAGATATAGGTCGTGTCTATTGAAAAATACGTGAAGTAAACCAAAACCGAAGCGTAGCAGGCCAGCGGTATAATCATTAAGAAATCATTAACGCTAACGACAGCTCTTGACGTCACCCTCTGCCCTCTACCCGATCCACTATTTTTCACACACGTCACCTGACATCGGCAAACGGTTTTAATGGCTCGCACACACCGAGCCATCCTGAGGTACATTCACAAAGAAAGTACGAAAAACTACAAAGGAATATCACACGTCATATTTATTTCAGAGATGTCTGTTTAAGTGCTAGAGTATATCGTACCGAAAAGTTAGGCGAATTATTCAATAGGGTCTTATAGCAACGATTATATTAATTTCCAAAGCAAAAAAGCTTATAATAACTGGTTGGTATTTACAAATATTAATAACAACCAGCGATCCGACTTTACTTTGCATCAGAGAAATTTAGTTGTGAAGAAATGAAAAGAGCGCTTAATATTTTAGGGAGGATTAAAAAAAATCCTAATTGTAACGACAAAAGAAACATGCTTTGACTCTAGCGGTTTTCGGTCTCTGAAGTATCCATTTTACTATTTATTTTTTATTTATAATCTATATTCGAAATTTTTCTCCTACAACGGAAAAAGAGACCTATGCTCAGCAGTGGGATTTTAAAGCCTGAATCAATTATATGTATATTCGAAATAATAATTTTAAATAATGTTTATATGTATATGTAAATCTAATATACTTATAATTAGATGACTATATTATAATTAATAAATGTATATTTATAATTAATAAATGTATATTCGCGATTATGTAAATATTAACCAAGACTGAGGTTTTATTAACTTCGTCTGGTTCTAAAAAAATACGAAGAAAAAACTCACAACATAATTATATTCAGTAGTCATGTTTTAATACAAAAAATAAACTGACTGACATGACGCAAATAAAAATAAACCATAGCGTAACTTAATTGGCACTGTTATAACAATACCTACATACAGATCCTACACTTCAACAATTAATGCAATTTAACTGCTAGCTAATGATTTTTCTCAAGGTAGGAATATCTAATAAAACATTTTTTTCTACAAGTTTAACTAAATGCTATCTATATAAAAGTTTAATAATAATACAATTCCTACATAAATTTAACCTGAAAGATAAAGGACATAAATCACTAATTAAACCTCGGGACATTTTAGAGGAGTTCTCTATCACTATTCAAAGACGTATTTACATTTATACATTCACACCCTGTTCCTCACACCCCATTTTGTTTTATTTGGAACGAAAATCCTGCTGTTGTCATATCAAAACCTTCGAATTCCAAGGTATGGAAGTAATATCTCTTGGTAATCTAACACAACGGTGCAAATTTTAGATAGCTCTTACTCTATTGCCAAGGTAACAAGTACAAAATTTGAAGTATTTTATCAAAATATTGTACATATTTACAAGACAACAAACAACAAGCGTAGTCCGATGACTTTGTGTACAAATAAGAAAAAGGTTTAACTAGGCTTTATTATTTATTTCATTGTAATTATAATAATATTTGACACGAATTAAAAAAATCAAAACCTACGAAAATTTTATGAACGTATTGAATAGTAAAAAAAATCTTTAAAAGGATAACACCGTTCCTAAACTACATTAATTACACTAGACATCATTAAAGGTGCGCCACGCCCTGATCAAAATGCATCCCGTAAACGTTTATATGACACCGATTTATCAGAGAGATAGTTAGAATCTGGTGCGGGGTGAAAAGAGTACTAACAAAGTCGCACGTCGGTGTCGCGGCAAGCAAATGAGGCGCGACGCTCACTGCTAACTAAACCAATCGGCCGTACTGCTGCGACAGACGAGCGAGAGAAACGCCGATTTATATGAAATTTAAATTGAATTTTTTTTAAACTGAAATATTTGAATCAAAGATGGCAGATTTGCTGCTCATGTTATATACTCACTCGTATTTACGTAAATTTTAACTTTGTTTAATTGAACTTAAAACGAATTGAACATTTAATAAAAGTTAGTCCTAACTAGTACCTAGTTATAAAAATTCATAATTGATTAATTTCGCCTGTAACCTTAGGCAAAGGCCTCATTCTCCACATAGAACAAGGATTGTAGCTTAGTGCACGCTGCTCCATTGCGAATTGGCAGATAATTTCCATACAACCTATGGGTGCCTATGAAAACAATCGGGACTGAAAGCTTAACGAGCTCTCCGAGGTCCAGTAGGAGAACCCTACAAGTACATACACCCAGACCAAATATTTGTACAAATGCAAATATCCACTCCGATCTTGAATCGAGCCCTCGACCGCTGGTGTTTTAGACTACGCCGACTACTAAACCAGAACGATCGTCAGAAATTAGCAATAATAAAAATAATAATGTCGTGCGTAGTATTTAAAAACCATACAATGACAATTTAATAAAGTTACACAACAAGCCATGTATACATATGTATATGACAATATGCATATTTATTTTTATTTATTTACACTTTATTGTACACCACAACTACATTTTAAACATTAAACATATTTAAAGACATTTACAGACTGTGAAGTACAATGGGCGGACTTATGGCCATTTAGCCATTTCTTACTTCATTACTTCAATATAACTATTAAATTTCACTACAATTATGCTAACACATTACACATAAAAATATACCAACGCATGTAGTCACAGTCAGCACCTGTAGTTGTGTACATAACGTTGATTATAATCGTAGACAGCGCCGTGACGCGTCGCCAACGCAACTCTACGCCGCGCCGCCCGACCGCCAAGCGCTAACGAGGCGTCCGCACGACACATCCCATCCCGTCTGTAACCGATCTGTTATTCATTCATAAAGAGTCGTTAGTCCGCGCGGCACCACCGCCCGTTTGAAACGATCATTTAGCATCATTTGCGGGAACTTTTATCCCTCATCTGGTTTTAATGCGCTCACTGAATCCTTTCGCGTTCGCTTGTTACGAGGCAAAGCGTTCACTGATTGCAGGTGTACAAACGTTTATAGTAAATTTCAGAATTTTTTGTTTGTTTTCGTTTCTATAATCTAGTGCTATAGTTACATATTAATTAATATGTCAGTGAAAATTATAATTTCTTGTTAAATTGTAGTTCACTATTTTTTTAACAAAACTATAATTGGATCAGTTTGATTCAAATTACAAAAAAAAATTGAACATTTTCTTTCTAAAGCTCTACAATAAAAATTATTTAATTTAAATTTTACATTATCATGATTATGAATTACTTTTATTTTTACTTTAACACACAATAAATATAAAACACCACAAGACCAAAACGCTAGACAAAGTAAATTGAAACATTGATTAGTAATAATAAAATCAATGCCCCATATTAAGAACGTAATATTTTTATATGCACAGACAAATAACAGAGCTTATAAAAACACAATTTCTCTACATACACTTTTTTTGCACCGAACTACAGTCATTAAAACCATAATCAACAGACGCTAACACACCATAGTTCTACAGTATACTACTAAAGTCCGGCCATGCCAATTCAAAAACAGTTTAATCACAGGCAACGTCCTGTTAGATAGACTAATTTTATTGGACAGATTAATATACAAATGTGTGCACATAATTTTGAGTCATATATTACCAACACTTCCATTACTGTCACATGCACGCTACAGCCCTGTGGCTCAGCGACGGGCAATGATTCAAATTTCAAATGTATGGGTTGATTTTATACGAGTTCACAGCGTTTATATGATTATTATATGATTAATTAATATGTTTATGGCAAAACATTTATTTTACAACTCTTTTATTTATTTATTTCTCTAGTATTTTTATTCCTTTTTCGAAATAAATTTACTGGCCATTTTTGTAGGACAAGGCCATTGATATCTGTAAAAGATTTTTCTTACTGACAAAGTTTCAAACCTCAATAGAACATAGTTATTAGAATCTTTAAATGTTAAGGAGTTATTTTAGACTTATTTATTGCGTAATATACTATTGTAAATTAAATTCTGTTTAATGACATTTATTAACAATACAAATGAACTAAATAATAAATATTTTTGTTTATTTCTTTTACGAATTATTAAAACGTTCTAATCTGATTAAGTTAAACTTTTATAGCTCTTGTACATAAGTAATAGAGCTTTTAAAAATAATTTACTGTCAAACACTGTATTACTTGAGCATATAGGTATGCTTTAACTATATTATTGAAAAACAACAACAACAACAACATTATTGAAATCGCTGGTGTGCCCGAAAGTATAGAAGACAACACTGAAATTATTATAAATAAGTTAGCTACAAAACTCAATATGAAGAAAGAAGATATAATTTTAACCAAAAGTGTGAAAGGAAAAAATGGAAAAGAAGGCGTACTCCACGTATCTGTAAAACAGGAAGAACAAGTGGACCAGTGGATACGAGCAGCAAGAAAAGGAACCATTTTTGCAGGGGACATTGTTTCATGTTCAGACCCTTCTGTTGCTAGATCCAAGATTATGATACGCCGTACCCTATCTCACGCCAATAAAACCCTTTTGTGGCAAACTAAGCTAAAGCTCAAAGATACCTATAAATATATATGGTTTCAAGGTGGCAAAATTCTAGTTCGTAGGAAGGATAATGATAAGCCTGAGGTCATCCGAAACTGCACTGATATAGACAAGATATTGATGGAGAAACAAGTGAGTTGATAATAGAAATCTTACGCGCTGGACACCTCACCAGAAATAATTGAAATTCATGATGCAGCAAACTTAAACGTTTTTTAGTACTTATCCCCCTAAATAAACTTCTTTATTTAATGTTGTCCATGTTAATATTAGATCTTTAATCAAAAATATTCTAGTTCATTAGTGCAAATATTAAATCAATCTTTATTATCTATAGAAATTGCTATTGTTACGAAATGTGTAGTGTGTTTCGGAAGCAGCGGCGTGGTGGTAGTATTATTATGTACATTAAAAATTGCCATAGTTTCCAGATACTAACTATTTTAAACTAAAACACTGAATCACTAATAGTAAACATCCAAACTACCCGCCACTACCCCCGACATACATCTGTCCATTGTATCGAGCGCCTAATTAAAGCAAACACCTTTTAATAATTGAGCTTAAATTATTATTAAGTCACAATTCAACCAAACACTGGTTTGTTCTTCTTTGGAAATATAAATATTGGTTTGAAATTAAAAAATAACATACGAGATCATTACTTATGCTATATGTCCGAGTGTGGTCTGATAAGCGCGATATCGGATTACACAAGAATAGAAATTCGAAATAAAAATATTACGCGTAGGTAGTTGTATTGACCATAATTATATCGCGCTCGTCAGACTTATACTCGGCTGCGCTTGGAACTGTAGTGGCGGAACTGGCGGATCACCGCATGTGCATACTGTCGTGCGCCTCCGCACAGTTTGATAGCAGTATACAGAATGATATGAAAATCAAATAATTAAATAATGATACAAAATTATTATCTCTTCTTGAAAACTTTGAATGGAATATAGTTGACAAAAATGCAAAACCCGTTGGAAATATATAATTTTATATAAGATAGCTTTAAAAATGTTACGAAAATTCCGAATATGTAGTAGTATGTAACAATAGTGTAATTCCGAGTATGTATAAAAACATTTAAAACTTATTTAGATAAAATAGAAAACCTACAATTTAAACTATTAAAAACGATAATACCCAAATATAATATACCTATAATAGGAAATATTTACGACTCAAATTTAATAAATGGATATGTCTATGTATGTATATGCAGATTATATATGTACAATGTATAGTGTTTGTATATATGTGTATGTATGATATATATTTTATTGCCATCTTTTTGTTTTGAATGATCAATAAATAAAAATAAAATATATGTGAATATATTAACTAATTAATCCATAACAACCTGTATACCGCTAGCTAAACTGAGCAAATAATCAATCTGTTATCTGACTACCTATCTCGCTTACACCCGTATGTTTTTAATAAGTTGTAGGGTAGACGCAAAATTTTGTTTAACAAAAAATTGTCTAAGCTTATTATAAATGTGTTTTCGTATCTACTATTGTAGTAATAATATGATTTGTCTTTGTAAATGTTAAGTGTTACCTATGTAAAAATGTGTGAGACTGTATTACTTGCGGACAAGCCTAGGCTTTTGCAAGTAAATGTAATGTAATACATGTTTTTTCTTAATGTTACAAATAAATAAAAAAAAAAAAAAAAAAAAAAATATAGGTATGATCCAATTTACGTTTTTGTCAATGCAGGTTGTAATGGTCTAAACAAAATTTAAAAATGACACTAATCATTGCGACGGACTTTTAATAGATGTAGTGTCTATCATCTTAGTACTTAATTTTCAAATATAACACCATTTATAATTTTTATGTATAGTTAGGTGTAAAGATTAACAGTAGTTTATACGTAAATTAAAAATTATTTAATTAACACTACACGATTTTAAGTTTTAATTGGCCTTTTTGTAACGTACGTACAACTTATACGGGTATTTTACAATCTCGAGATTAGGATCTTGTGATATACACCGGTTTTAAAGCTTAATAAAAGTTATTCTTAGCAAGTATAATGTTCGGTTTATTTCTTGTTCAATTAAATTTAATATCAAAAATAAATAACATTGCATAAATTTAATTTAAATAAGTCTTGAACAATATTATTTTATATATTTAAAAGAAAAGAATTAATATTCAATTTAGTGATTAACAATCGTTTTTACGGTAGCAAAAGTTTTGAAAACGTCGCTATTATAAAATTAGATACTTAATACGTCGGTTCCAGGTGCGTTATCTTTAAAAAATGACAAAAATGCAGTCATGTTACCGTAAAATGAGGTTAGAATTCAATTACCTAAAATTCGGTGCATTTTTATTCTAGGTGCTTCGAAGTATGTGTCGTCGTATTGGTTATCTTATAACATTATCTTAGTGTTCAAAACTTTATTAAGTGTTAAAGGAATTAGGGAATTTTTATCTACATGTCATGGGCCCCGTAAACGATCAAACTTGTTTGTCAAACTTGTTTGATCAAACTTCATGTTTTCATATAACAAACACATCAAAAAAGCCCGCAGCCCCGCACACGATCAAATAATTATGATATATAGAAATATATATATAGAAATTTATATAATATATAGAAATTTAATATGAAGTTTGATCAAATATTTGATCGTCTACGGGGGGGGGGGGCTTCAGATTGAATTAAAAATTACACCGTTACGTACGTAAACATAATTATAAAAAAAATAGTTTTAGTCCCCTTTCTCCCTATTTACGGCCGGTATTTTTTTTATATTTATCCTCTCTATTTGCGGCGAGTGTTTTTATTTTTTATTTTCCCGCCCTATAAAATGTACATATTAAAAAAACGCATAGTTATTGCCGTCGCTTTACTACGTCACACTGACTTCTAATCGGCAGTAACGAGCGGCATCGTTATCGGCGCGACCTCATTATACGATATCATCACGCTTAGCGCCTATTATTCTTGGTCGTTAGTTTTTCTAAGCGCATTTTTGCTTAGAATGCATTGTTCAAAAAAAGAGGATAAAAGGATTTGCATTAATAAGGTGAGCTTAGGAGGCACTAGACCGAATGTTCTTGTGCTATCAAAAGCATAATTAGAAAAAAAAGCTCACATGAAAAACTATCTACCTACTTTAATAAAGTTTTAAAAAAATGTGTGTGTGCGATTCACACACGATAGAAGTGAAACTTCTTTGAACTTTCTTTCTTTTAATTTAAAATTAGTGGCGTGCAGCGCGGCGCGCCCTTCCCTGTCGTTTTTCCGTTGCATCCGGTTTGAAATCACAACGATTCTAAAGAAGTTTCACTTCAATAAAAATAATCTTTATTCATGTGGGATCCAAAAGCATTTTATTGTTAGATAATTGTATTAATACTTAATAAATTACTTAATTACGTTTATTATTATTGTGTAGCTACTTCCGCTTTAAATGTAAATTCTGCAGAAAAAAATCTGCAAGAAGCTCCATAGTTATTCTTTAAAATTTAATCATTATCTCTCTACTAAAATAAAAGTAATGAATCTGTTAAATAAAATAAAAATAATATTATCTCTCTACTAAAATAAAAGTAATGAATCTGTTAAATAAAATAAAAATAATATTAATTATCAATCATTAAAATAAAACTTCAGAATTTTACAAAAAATTAAAAATCTCAGAGTAATGGAAACAATCGAAAACAATAAAATTAAAAAAGTAAATTCGTTAAAAAGATCAGCAACGACAAAGGACCCCAAAACGAAATGTGAAAGCGATCCGCGAATTGCCATAAAAAGATCGTAGAGCCAATAAAACTGAATCGGCATTGTCAGCGATGATTCGCGCGGGGGTTGTTCGGGGGTGCGCGGGGGTTACACAGGGGCGAGGGGCAAGGGAGTTGACACGGTTTGGGCGGGCGTTTTTTACTAGAAAAAGCGCTCGAATTCGAATAGATAACGATTGATTTGTTTGAATTGCTTGAGGTATATAATGTTCAAACAAATGTACGACGACTAGTGCTAGGATTGCTCTGGAAAGCGTAGTGAGGATTTTCCCAAATAAGCACAATGTTACGATTGCTTTACTTTTTTTTTAAATAAGACTACTACCTTAGTTTATTAGTTTATATTTCGTGTTTATCTTAGCAAAGTAATTTTTTTTTAAATACTAGAGTTCCATAATATGTTATTCGTGTTTTCTAGTTTTATATGTATTTTCAAATTTGGTGAAATAGTCTTTATATTACCATAAATAGAAACATCTTTTTCAAATCAGATTTCTTACTTTTACTTGTAGGTAACAAAATATATTAAAAAGAAAAATATTTCTATTTTATTAAAACTTTACCAGTATAGCATATTTGTTTCTAACTTAATTAATTTAAGTGATTGAGTAATTTTAATTACTTATTATATCTTATTAACTTTCCATTTTCCTTTTATCATATTCACTTAATTAGCGATTTACTTAACAAGTTTAAAAAGTAGATATAGATTAGAATAGAAGTAGAGGTATTTATTATTTGTATAATTTAAAATTTGAAAAATTGTACCTACTTTTGAAATAAAATTAATCCGCAATAAGTCTAAGATATAATTTAAAACTTACTTGGCGTGTATGTGAGGTCGTGCGACAGGTGTTAGCGCCTCACGGCACGCTACACAACAATCCGTCAACTACAGTCTTATCAACTTTACGAAACAGTTCGACGAGTTGGTGGAAAGTTTTCCAAGTCCGCACGAAGATGAGCAGCGAACGTCACGTCAGCAGACCGACTGAACGCGACGTCGCTCCACGCGAGTGCGCCGCGCCGGTGGGCGGGTCTAATAACCACGCACCACCTCGCCCCGCCCACTGCGAGACACGCCCACCTGAATTAATAAAGGCGGCAAACACCGCCGGACACGCGGACAATGCCGCATTGTCCTGTGTCCAAAATAGTTTCAATTAGAATCGAGGAGAAGACACAAAAGCCTCCGCCGGCGACTCATTCACGACGAAATTGACCGCTGCATGCACGATTAGTGAAACCCCCATGATATCTGTTGTGTCATTATTGGTTTAGATATGAGCTTGTCGGATATAATCGTGTATAGCTTGGTTTTATGTATTCGGTTATTATTGTACCTATCATTGAAATAAGCATGTTTTGTTATTTCAGCCGTATAAATAAGTAATGCCAAATAACTCACACTATTGTAACAAGCTTTTCCCTTTTCTGGAAATATAATATACCTACCTATTAGCTACTTTCTAAAATCTAAGTTTATCATTTAGTTAACAATAAAAAAAAACTTTTACTTTTCTCTTTACCTATGGCTTGCATTTCTAATTTGTTACTTAAAGAATGTTATGTGACTGATTATGTCTAAAAGCATTATTAAAAAGACATCCTAATTCTTACAATAAAACAATTTATTGGTCATACAGTGAGATTTTTTTTCTACATTTTACATGGAAATCTTGGTGCTTGAAGTCGACTAAAAATAAAATTATTTTCCATACAATTTAAATGCATGTATCTAGAAGAATATGAAAAAAATATATACTTATATTATTTTCTGTTTTAAATTCGGAACTTTCTTCAGCAAGGCTGAAAATGTCGGTCCCATATGAAAATATATGAAAGTGAATAATTTAAATTGGTTTAATTGCTTACATTAAGCACGATCACGATCACGATTCAGCCTGTAATATCCCACTGTTGGGCCTATGCCCAGGCCTATGCTTAAACCACCACGCTGCTCCAATGCGGGTTAGCGGATATATTCCCTACTATGAGTAACGATAGCTATCAGGTATACATGATAACAACCGGGACCGACAGCTTAACGTGCTCTCCGAGGCACGGGCATTAAATACATATTAAACACGATATAGTAGGTATAATTAGTTTAAGAAGTTGCAAATTATGAAAACATTTAATTTTTCGGTGAAGCGTAAACTATTCTTCTTGTATCATTACTTTCTTCTCTGTGAATTCACATATTTTAATTTATGTTTATAAAATTCAAACAATCACGGTAAGTTGATGCGCATCTTTAGCAAAAATTGATCAAAAAATTAAATCCAAAAATACCTTATAATACAATGATACTACTACTGCTAGATAAATTCATTGTTTTCACTCGCATTCATTTTTATTTGTTTCCATTTTTGACATTTTTCTATTTAGTAGTCCCCGTTGTTCTCAACACGTGAAAATGAGCAACCAAGGATGTATTGAATGAGCTTTCTTTATTTTTTACAAATACGACTTCTTTCAGTAATTACTGATAAATTTTTCTGGAAAGTCACGGTATGTAAAAGATAATAATTATGTTTGCTCGCAAACGAAAAAAAAACCGAATTCAATTACATCGACAAGTAATAACGTAAAAACGTAAAAAAGACCAGAAAAAGTTTTTTTTTAAATATAAACATGTGGCATACAAATATATGAGCTTTCTATATTAGGATAATATCAAACCTCAATTTGTTTTTATAATTTTATAAAAGGAACTTTTTGATACATGTCAATAAATAATATTTTATAATTATTCATTCCGATTTATATTTTGTGTTACGTGTATAATACTTTAAATATTCTATCCTAAATTAAAAAGTTAGTGGAAATTTTAAGAAAATTTTATATCATAACATCAAATTAAAACCACCTTTATTAATACCTGACGTAATCTAAACTAATATTATAAAGCGGAAGAGTTTGTTTGTTTGTTTGTTTGTTTGTTTGTTTGTTTGTTTGAACGCGCTAATCTCAGGATCTACTGGTCCGATTTGAAAAATTCTTTCAGTGTTAGATAGCCCATTTATCGAGGAAGGCTATAGGCTATGTATCATTATGCTTAGACCAATAGAAGCGGAGTCCACGCCGACGAAGTCGCGCGCAGAAGCTAGTCTATAATATATATAAAAGCGAAAGGTCACTCACTCATCACGAAATCTCAGAAACTATAACACCTACAAACTTGAAATTTGGCAAGTAGGTTCCTTATAGGGAGTAGACATCCGCTAAGAACGGGTTTTACGAAATTCCACCCCTAAGAGGGTAAAACGGGGGTTGGAAGTTTGTATGAAAGTCCTATGTTTTTGAAGTAAGAGACTTGAAATTCAAAATGTATGCTCTTAGATGGTGTGGAGGTGTACTAATGATGTATTTTTAGAAATTAACCCCTTTTGGGGTTGAAACAGAGGGTGGTAGTTATATGTGAGCGAGATGAAAAGTTAAGTATAAGTATATTATTTGCATCCTTGAAATTTGGCAAGTAGGTTCCTTATAGGGAGTAGACATCCGCTAAGAACGGGTTTTACGAAATTCCACGCCTAAGAGGGTAAAACGGGGGTTGGAAGTTTGTATGAAAGTCCTATGTTTTTGAAGTAAGAGACTTGAAATTCAAAATGTATGCTCTTAGATGGTGTGGAGGTGTACTAATAATGTATTTTTAGAAATTAACCCCTTTTGGGGTTGAAACAGAGGGTGGTAGTTATATGTGAGCGAGATGAAAACTTAAGTATAAGTATATTATTTGCATCACAAAAATAATTCACGCCCAACGAAGTGGGCACGGGTCGGCTAGTAATTATATAAGTTTAAATCATTACATCTCCACTACAAACATATTTAGCCCGAGTGGAAATCGATCCCGCGACTGTTGACATTAAGACAACTTCCTTTACTACTTTACAATGGCTATAGCTAACACAAGCAACTATAATTTCATATAAACTAAGGTAATCAAATAACTCAACTGAAGTGAGTAAATCTCGTAAAACTCCATAAACGCTCACCTTCCTTTCACGGATCACAGCGCGCTTATCCCCGAAGTACCGACTATCCGTTTGCTTTACTGGTCAGGAAGGATTCCGTCCGAATAAATAGACTGCTTCAGATGTGTTCAGTGTCAAAACAAACACTTCCCGGAAGAATTAGAACGGAAAAAGGGATGGATTGTTTTGATGTTATGTATTTACTTATTTGTTTACGTAGATAATGATAACGCGTTATGTATGGCTGAGAAGATATGATGATAATTTATACATCTAGATTATATGTGATAAAAAACGTTATACTTATAAGTGTGTAATCTAATAAATAACAAAACACCTATGCATGTCGTATACTGCCGTTTAATCTGAAGCTAAATTCTAAAACATATTATCTAAAAGACATAATTCTAACTATAAGTTTATGGCGCGAGCCGAAATGTAATATCATTAATTTTGTCATTTTATTCGTAGTCGATAGGTGTATAATTGTATATTACAAATCACACTTTGTTTGACACGAGCCTAATTTTTTTTTAATATAGAGGTAGTAAGAGCGAACAAAATTCAACTTTCGCCTTGATAGGCTTAATTTAAATGACAACGATTATAGGTTTAAAGATCATTTATTCTCATAAAGACACAATATCACTTAGGTACATGAGAACACAATTACAAAAAAAAAAAAAAAAACAATTAACAAACATTCGTTGTCGTACATTACATTACATTTTTCAATGGAGAAAATAACACACAAATCATTTCATTTACACAATTGAGGCTGTAGACGGTACAATCTGAAGCTGTGAACACAAGGAATTGTACTCAGGGTTTTTCATGCTATGAGGACGGAACTGCATGGTCCGTCCGCAAGTAGTTTTAAATTACATAATATCCTATAGTCTCCACTCCAGGACACGTCTGCTGCAACGGCCATCGATCCTGCAACACTGGTGACCACCAGCCCGCTGCCACTTCAACTTGCTAATTATGTTACCTATACAAAAAAAATATTTATAGTAATACATAGTTATGTTTCTGAGTAAAAAAATAAACAATTATTACTAAAAAAAAAAAAAATTTACAGCAAATCTTAAAATAGTGAATTAAAATCTAAAATACATCGAAATTTTCCTTTTGACTGGATAACGTAGCTTCGACGAGTTATCGGGGCGCAAACACCGTAGCACCGTAGACAATTGTCGCTCGGTCACGTGATTCAATATTTATTTTATCAATATTCAACCGCTTTGCGATTGTTTGCCTTCATCTTAAAGGATAAGTAAGTCGACGAGAAATTTCGGAATTATAGAATTGTATGTAATTTTTGTTATTCATTGTCTTTATAAGGTAAGGTATTAATTCTAACAAACTCTAAAGTTTGTCGTATAGATATACCACGAAAGTACCATCCATGTAATAATTACACAACTATCAATTAAATCGAACATTATTGAAAACATTAGTCATTGTATTCGATGACATTAGGTGGTAATGTTCTCTACATAAGGAGGAATTTAAAATAACCACCGTTATAGCATAGAAATGAAACAAGTAAGTATATGTTTTTCTCTTTTCTTTCCAATCATTAATAAGTAGGTTGTAAGTTCAAATTGTAGGAGAACCACGCTGCTCCAATGCGAGTTGGCGGATATATTTCATACTATGAGTAACGACCGCTATCAGGTATACATGATAACAACCGGGACCGACGGCTTAACGTGCTCTCCGAGGCACGATGGGTAGACCCACAAGAACTGCACAAACACCCAGACCACGGTAAACATCTGCATGGCCAATACAAATGTTTGTTTTGCGCGGAGATCGATCCCGCAACCGCCAGCGCTGTTGCGCTGGCGTTTGCTACAAACAAGTGCTGTGACCGTTGCGCCAACGATCCTTCTCCTACATAGGGAAAGAGGCCTATGCCCAGCAGTGGGATATTACAGGCTGAAGTAAGTTCAAATTAACTCTGCGCTAATTAGTTTTTATACAGACAGGAAATGAAATACAATTACTGCAGCTTCGTCTATTAATATTTTAACAACATACTGAAGAACTTTGCTGGTGAAATATTTAAAGCTTCTATTCTTTTGGAAATGCGGGATCTCCTTAAGCAGCTCCATATTTATTGTTGCTATTTCCCTCACAGTAGATTCCATATTGAATCTCTCTGTGACTGTTTTGAACATATCACAAAAGAAATTTTGTTGGATCCTGACGATAATTTTTTTCTAATTTTAAAGGACAATGCCCAGGTACGTGTCCCGGTACGTGCTTGACGTTTTCAGACAATTCATATAATTAATTATCGTTTATTAATTGAAACTAAAATTTTAATAATATTCTAAAAGTGATTAAAGCCGCAGTTTATAATTTAATTTAAAAAAAATTTTTTATTTGTATTCCGCGTTTGTTATGTCAAAATAGATTAAATATAAATAGCAAGTCGTCATAGCAACCATACAAACAAACGCTTTTTTTAAATAAACTATAATCCTCGGCTTTATTAAATATTACAATAAATAACAATTTCCCTAATGTAGGCCGAGAGAAAAAAAGCCGGAGGAAAAAAAACTCTCGGTACTCTTTTAAAAAAATGCAAAGTCAGATACAAGATAAAAACGCAGTAGTGGACCATGAAATAATCAGGACAAACACGAGACAGCCAATCGTGCGTGCCGAGACCACCACATGCCACCTGCTCACAATATAATTATGTAACTATCTATTTACAGCGGGTCATAGACATAGCCTGGTCGAGCTTTATTCAATCCCATGCCTTTTCATCATTGAGATAATCATTAATGGTATAGTAGGCTTTACTACATAAAACTCGCTTAATAACTTTTTTAAACTTCAAAAAAGGCAGAGATTGAAGCGCAACCGGAATCTTATTATATATAAGGATAGACATTCCTATAAAGGAACTACTTTTTTTCTTGAGCCGGCATTTAGGAAATATTAATTTGTGGTCGTTCCTGAGTGTTACATCATTTGAGGCATTTCGATCACTACGACTAACAAACAAATGCCTATTTTTCCGTATATACATTATATTTTCATAAATATACTGCGATGCAAAGGTCAGGATGTTGATCTCTTTAAACTTCTCTTTCAGAGATTCTTTACATCCCATTTTGTAAATATAGCGGATAGCCCTTTTCTGCAGAATAAAAATGACACTAATATCAGCCGCATTGCCCCAAATAAAAATGCCATAGGACATTATGCTATGGAAGTAGCTGAAATAAACTAATCGGGCTGTATCGATATCCGTTAATAATCGTATCTTTTTAACCGCGTACGCTGCAGAACTCAGACTATCCGCCAATCCACAGATATGGGGTCCCCACTGTTTTGACAGCACAAACCCGGAATACAAATAAAATATCTTTTTTAATTAAAGTATAAACTGCGGCTTTGATCACTTTTAGAATATTATTAAAAATCTATTTTCAATTAATAAAGGATACTTAAATATATGAATTGTCTGATCACGTCAAAGCACGTACCTGGGCACGGGTTCATAGAAAATGGGCAATTTCCTTTCAAAATGTATTTGGGATCGGGATAAGAAAATTATGAACATACAGCAACTTCGATGTTGGCGAACCTTGAGTTGATTCTTTGTTTAGTTTCTTAAATATTACAGACCTGAAGAAAGTGAAAACGGAAACACTATTATCCCAAATACAAATGGGCGTTATTTAGATTTAGTAATTAGCAACTCTCATCATGTTGTGAGTCGCAATGATTCACCTCTAACAAAGGAAGATGTTCATCATCCTACACGTAATGTGCAATTACGTATTGCTTGTGATAGATCTACTTTTTCCCCTCCGCGTAAAATACAATTATTTCGTTTGTGGCGTCTCCACATATATAGACTTTTTTAATATGAATAATAGTGAAACCTTTTTTATTTGTTTTATAAAAATATTTTTTGATAGATGTCAATTTATATTTAAAATTCTTTCTTTATAATTTGTTATAATTTTTAATGAGTTCTTTGTTACATCTTTTACGTGCACGTTGTTTTTATAAATATATTATATATTTTTCTAACAGTGAATTATTTTATATCATTATTATTCATAATAAAGTCTACGAAGATAGCGAACATTTTATTTCAAGTTCATATAATTCTCCAAACTGGTGACCCCTCGATTGAACGCCATCGCAGCCTTCGCAAGGAGAGACGCACTCGCAGCAGCCAGCCGCTACGCAGCCAGCCGCTTCGCAGCCAGCCGCTACGCAGCATCACCCCGACTCACTGGGGAAGCGCTGCATCACCTCGACTCACTGAGGCATTGGCGGCACCACTCCGACTCACTGGAGCATTTTGCTGCACCACTCCGACTCACTGGAGCATTGGCAGCAACACCCCGACTCACTGGGGCATCGGCAGCATCACCTCGACTCACTGAGGCATCGGCGGCAAAACCCCGACTCACTGGGGCATCGGCAGCATCACATCGACTCACTGAGGCATTGGCGGCAACACCTCAACTCACTGAGGTATCGGCAGCACCACTCCGACTCACCGGACCATTTGGCCTGCCAATCTGGTATCGACCTTCGGCGCTTCGGTCTCGGAGGGGAGTGATGTGGCGTCTCCACATATATAGACTTTTTTAATATGAATAATAGTGAAACCTTTTTTATTCCTTTTAAAAAAATATTTTTTTGATAGATGTCAATTTATATTTAAAATTCTTTCTTTATAATTTGTTATAATTTTTAATGAGTTCTTTGTTACATCTTTTACGTGCACGTTGGTTTTATAATTATATTGTATATTTTGCTAGCAGTACATTATTTTATACCATCTTTATTATTCATTATTAAAAGTCTACGGAGATTGCGAATATTTTATTTCAAGCTCATATATTTCTCCAAACGTTTACTGATTATAATCAAATAAATCTTTATATTAATACGTAAAGCAAAAACTTTGTATCCCTTTTTACGAAAATTGCGCTGACGAAGGAGTATGAAATTTCGCACACTTGTAGTTTATATAGAGAAGGAGTGCAGAATGCTAATATTTTTTTTTAAATTATGCATAAATAATATATTAAATCAATAAAAAAACATACACACACATGTATAGGTACTCTTCTGTTTATTATTATAGAAGTATAGTCTTTAAACTCTTTGAAAAAAGAACCTTAAATTATTAAGGTTCAAACTTATAATTTAAATTAATTATGGTTGAATTTTGACCACTGGGTAACCAATAGAATTGGAAATAATTGGTGTCATTTGCTGAGTAACTGTGACTGGTGTTTCATGAAATGCTTGTGTGTCCAAGAAACTAACAGTTAAATCTAAGAGAATAGGAAATGGAAGCAGCAATTGGTGGCAGCAGGCAGGCTTATTACAGTAATAAAATTAATTACTTGAAAAGGTGAAAAGATGCAAGTCACAAGAGAGTCCCTTTCTAAAATCCAAATCAAAAGTTACTCTATTTACGTAGGCTTCAACAGCACTAGAGAATGTCATTTCACAAATTAAAGTTGTATTAGTTTTTAATCAATTAATTATAGTTAATCCATTAGACTCGAGATTCAGTTTAAAAAACAGTGAAATCGCTACTACTACAAAACATTTTTAATTACAATTTTGTTTCTGCTATACCTATATTAAAGAAAAATTGTCTTATTTGTGAAAATTAATGCTAATTAAATTAATCCGAAAAATAGTGCAAAGGTTTGATGTAGAAGATTTAATGAAAAGTTTGAAGTACTAGTTTCAATAGATAATTTATTGTTCACAAAAAAAATATAGCTAGTAGATGTGTAAAGCCATAGTCAAAAACGATGACGGAAATTCGCGGGAAACTATCTCCTCGGCACAGTTTTATATATTATATAAAGCACTAATTGATTATACCATTACATTATATATTTCATTATTTAATTCAACGGTATGATATGAAAATATATTTTATTTTATTACACCCGCTTAGGTATACAATTCAAAATAGGACTTTTATAAAAACTACTATTGACTACTTCATTCTACTAACAACTACTAACTCTACAACCTTTTCTAAAATAATAAGTAATAATACTTCAATTAAAAATCAAATAAGGCAAGAATAATAAGAGAGAGTATTTCTTTCCCTGTAAGAATGAATTTAGAAATTTTTCATACTTCAAAAGTTCAAACTTCATAAATAACGACGTCAATATTAGTTTGTGTCCGATTTTTTCCTTGAATATTAGTGAACTTCGTGTCAGAACAAGCTATTTTATATGCGTGAATTCAAAGCTAAAAACAAAAATCTATTGTATTTTAAATAATAATAATAAACCGCAGTCTAACTATCTATCTGTACCACAAGAATATTATTAAATACGTTACAAACTTGATAAGACTGGTTGTAAATTTATAAGTTCGTTTTCCTTATTTACGAAGACGATATTTATGTACCTAATACTTATTATTTATTTAATGCAATAAAAAACTTAAATCTAACATTACAGTGAACCCAATGTGTTAGTTAAGTTGATCACAAATTGTACATCTATCTACAGATTTTTGTAAACAAATAACATGAAATTTAAACAATTCAATAAAATCAATGAAAAATAATATCTAATAATTATGTTTCCTTTTTTAATAAAAAAACATGTACGTAGTCCAAAAACACCATAAAAGTATAATTAAATACTAAATTGTAATCAGGCACACTAACAAATTAAAAATAATAATTATCTCAAATTAATCATCAATATAGATTCGGTCTTTATTATTATTATTTTTAATTCGTTACGACTCGAAATGACGAAAAATGAAATGTTATGGCGTTAGTACCTTTTAATATAAAACAACTAACACGGAAAAACTATTTACAAACCAACTTGCACAATATAGATTTGTACAACTACATGAGTACCTTAAAATCACTATATAGATACAGTACCTTATTTAACCTTGGCATAAAGGTTGGCTACTTCAGCACAAGGAACAATTAAAAACTATAACCACTAATAAAACATGGCTAGATATTTTCTAACACCATAACTCAATATGCACATATACTCAATTAATATTCCAGTAGCAGACTAATTGACCGTGGAAATAAAGTTGTCAAGCAAATAACGAATTCTGAGAAAAACTACCAACGATGTCTTTAAAAAGTTATTGCCAACGTTCTACTTCATTGAATATTTGTAATCAAGTAATAAATTATACATAATACCCTTCATGAAAACTTATTATCTATATATATAATATATGTGCTGTGTGGCTACGGCACTAAAGAATGTAGCCACCCCCTCTCTTCCCGTGGGTGTCGTAAGAGGCGACTAAGGGATAACGCAGTTCCACTACCACCTTGGAACTTAAAAAGCCGACGGATGGCGGGATAACCATCCATGCTGGCTTTGAAATACACAGGCCAAAGACGGGCAGCAGCGTCTTCGGTGCGACAAAGCCAGCCCTGCGGTCACCAACCCGCCTGCCCAGCGTGGTGACTATGGGCAAAACACATGAGTTCGCGTCTTAATGTCGGGCGCGAACTTGTGGAGGCCTATGTCCAACAGTGGACTGTGATAGGCTGTAGTGGTGGATATACATAAAAGAGATTTCCACCAATATATTGACTCATCACGATATCTCTGAAACCATAAGGCGTAGAGACTTGAAATTTTGTAGGAATATTCCTTTCTCCGGGTAAAGGTCAGCTAAGAACGGATTTTACGAAATTCCACCCACAAGAGGGGGTTGCGGGGGTTAATAACATATATGGAAAAACAACGTTTGCGGGGTCAGCTAGTACATAACACATATTGCAATACAATTTCAAATATTATTATTATAACATACGCACATGTATTTATAAAAAGCTAAGTAAATCCTTAAAAACACTTTTACTATTTGTTTACTTATTTTCTATTTATCCGATAATTTTTACTACCGTACAAATTAATTTAGATAATAAGAAAGACATCACGAAGAGATACTAGTGGTCGCCCAGTGGTCGAAATCGATCACAATTAATTTAAATTATAAGTTTGAACATTATTAAGGTTCCGTTGTCAAAGTTCTATAATAATAAACAAAAGAGAATATATGCGTCTGTATGTATACTAGTAATACTAGTAGTGTAATCTATAATAGTAACGTGTGTAATGTTTTTTTTATATTGATTTAATGTATAATTTAAAAAAAAATTAACATTTTACTCCTTCTCTATATAAACTATAAGTGCGAAATTTTATACTCCTCCTTTACGAAAATTGCGCGGACGTAGGGAAGTTTTTGCTTCACGCATTAATATACATATTATAGATAATTTTGTATCCAAAAGGTACCATATATTATGGTTTTTGGTAACGGATGCTGAATGTGGCTTAATCTTCAACCGTAATTGTTCCTAACATAACGGTACATGATAATGATGATGCCCTTCCATTTTCCAATCCCACCATACACTAAACATAACCTCATTGCGTGTCAACCTGGGTTTCGCGATAGTCTGTGCAGCTTGACCAACCTTTGACTACAATCTCTTTCGTATATTCTTATCGTAGGTGAACCTCTTTTCGTCACCAGTGATCAATCTCTTCAAGAATGGTTCGATATCATTACATACTTCTTAAGAGAGAATCGCAAATGAGTAGGTACACAGTCCATTAGGTTTCTTTCAGTGAGTTCATGTGGCACTCGTATGTCGTGCTTTTTTGTATAGCCAGCCTTTTTCAAATG
The DNA here is from genome assembly GCA_905220545.2 of Melitaea athalia. NCBI lineage: Eukaryota > Metazoa > Arthropoda > Insecta > Lepidoptera > Nymphalidae > Melitaea > Melitaea athalia. The sequence goes on from HG992179.1 coordinate 7,216,603, forward strand.
GGTCAAAACTGTTTTGTGGTCAATTCTCAGATCTTCAGCTATATTTTAACAACCTACTGAAATGTCGATCTAGCTCCACTTTTAAAAAAATGTACTATTTTTATGGTATTAAAACCAGCCAGATAAAAACAATAAAACCAAAAAGATTTTATTCCCACTTTTTACTAGAAAATATGAAAAGACTTTTTCCCCGACCTACTTATAATTTTAAGTTTTAATCGAAAAATATGCTGTATATAGCTTTATCAATACAATTTCTCCAACACAAACCCTTTTTCCCTCCTTTTGAAGAAAAACAAAATGCAAATTTAGGTTGATAACAATCAAACATTTTTATTAACTCAGTTATTATACAAACATTAATATTTTATTTGAATCCCCTTCGTTTTTAGTTGTCGTGCAGCATATTTAATGCGAGTGTTTAGACGACTCGATTGATATTCCGACGGCGGACTAATCGACCGGAAAATACGTTTTTCATAAAAAATTGCGAACTTTTTTTTAAAAGGGGAGAATTTATGTTGTATGATTTCCGTAACATTTCACATTTACTCTTTGTAATATGCTTTATTGGGAATTTTACTAATAAAATGTATTTACATCACGAGACTAATAATGTATTATTACATTTATATTTGACTTAAAATTTTATTCTTTTAATTTCTTTTTTAATCTATTATTAAGAACTATCTATGTCCTCATAGAATTTGTAACTTTGACTAGTACTACTTTATAATAATATCGCAAAGTACTTACACAGTTTTTGTATAAATATGAGGAAATATAAAGCTAACTAACTACGAGTGTCCGTATATGCTCTATAAATTATAAAAAAGGTTATAGCAATTTCTACTCCAATAAATTTTGCATATCGCATAAACATTTTAAGATATGCCGTAACCCTAATTCATTCATCCCCGAGGATTACCGGTTTCCGAGGAGACGTCACATCACGTGTCCATGTCCGACCATCATTGTCGGGTAACTCGGCAAAAATGGTAAAAATACGCCAAGTATATTTGTCGAGACCTAATTCTTGAGATCTCACGTCGCTCTGCCAGTCAAATTTGATGACAGGGTTCTCCAATGATAACTTTAATAGGTCTATATTTTACTTTATTTTTTCTTATAGCTAAAATAATTTTGTTATCACGTTGTCTTCATGGCCATTGAATTAACTATATAAATTAATCAAATCGTTAATCTCGACGTCGACAAATAAATTGTTATATAATTGTAACGACCACTACGACACAAAACATTATATTTATTATGTGAAATTGTCATTCGATTTCAAAATATGCTTTTTTATTAATTTTTACACAATCGTATAAATACTACTCTATTAAAATAAAAACTCAATGATCTCTGTTAAAGATAGCGGGTATCCAGATGCACAGCGTCGTTTAAATAGAGAGATGTATCAACCCTGGCTGCTCAGACAAACAGACGTCTTCGTTCGACTGACAGCCGGCGACATATTTTATTCACGGCGCACCGCTCGTAATTCCGTCGATGCAGATAAATTGTTTTACCGCGGTACGGCGGGAGCAGGCCACGTCCCACGGCTTTGGCGTTTGCATGATGAGCTCGTTTTTTATGCTCGAATAAAATTGTGTTAGCCACCGCCAGCGGAGCGACGTGTGAACACCGCCCGTGGATTCACAAGAAATTGTTTTCGGGAAGCCTGCTTTGATATTTATGAAAGTTGGCATGTCGAGGCATCCGTTTGAGTGAAAGGTATGCGGCGGATTATTAGAATCCCCTGGACGGGCTATTCAACTTATTACTCGCTTTTATGTTAGAAAGAATTTTGTAAACTGCGAACAAATTGCGAAAGTAGGATACTAGTTTCTATATCTATACTAATATAATAAAGCTGAAGAGTTTGTTTGTTTGTTTGTTTGTTTGTTTGTTTGTTTGTTTGTTTGAACGCGCTAATCTCAGGATCTACTGGACCGATTTGAAAAATTCTTTCAGTGTTAGATAGCCCATTTATCGAGGAAGGCTATAGGCTATATATCATCACGCTAAGACCAATAGGAGCGTAGCACTAATGAAGAATGTTTCAAAATCCTATTCCACGGGGACGAAGTCGCGCGCACAAGCTAGTATTGCTATATTTTTCATTTTAATCGCTTTATCTAACATGTTCGTGTATGTAGTTTCTAAACATAGGTACCTACTTACGTTCAGAAACTGTTGCTTCAGGATCGTCACGGGACCAGCACACCGTAACCTCCGCTATCAATATTAAATCTGCCGATAGGTAAACATCTGTACTCGCAGGCAAACATAGAGGTTTGATCACGACTGATTCAATTAACGACTTACGCGATGAGATATTTGCTCACTCGTAGTAAAAGCCTTTAACTAATTCTAGATACTCAACTAGCTAACTAATAAAGAGAAACTGTTACTAAAATATATACCGAATTTAAGTTCGTAAGTATCACCAAAAAGGAATTCAATGTTGACCTCAGCCCGCACGGTTTCATAGAAGATTATTGTGTTTATACTGAAAATAATGCGCGCTTGTGGCGTTCGACGCAAATATTTGAAGACGCAGTCAAAGGGTAGCTTTTTGCGAAGGCCCTTTGAGTCGGCCGCGGTCTGCGGTCAGATAAACCGATTAGCCACTGTACTTGGGGACTTGTTGAGATGTACAACTGTAGTAGAAAAGAAAATGTTTTATTTACATTATAAATTTATTACATATATATTGTATAATATATTATGTAGTTTTTACTTGTTATTGGTCTTATTCAATTTTGGTATGAAACTAACGTTATTGAAGTAAAACTTCTTTAGGCGCATGAGGGTACAATTTTTAAGGCAACGGCAACGCGTTTTGATGGGACGGTGACGTTTTTGTTTTTAATTATGATACCGCCTACTTTGTCCGGTAGAGGCGTCACCTGCCTCGTGTCCCGCTTCACCTCAGATTTCAATTACTTTTTAATTATTTATTTATTCAAAGTTTGCCAAAGAAGTTTCAATTCTGATCTAATAAGGCCTTTAAAATAAGCTCACCTATGTCACGTAAAACACAACACCGTGGGTGCTACAAAGTGCTATGTTTCTATGATGACTTATCTATACAAGAATATCTATATAATATAATCTATATATATAAAAGAGATTTCCACCCATTGACTCATCACGATATCTCTGGAAACATAAGGCGTAGAGACTTGAAATTTGGTACGAATATTCCTTTTGCCGAGTAGAGGTCAGCTAAGAACGGATTTTACAAAATTCCACCCACAAGAGGGGGTTGCGGGGGTTTATAACATAAATGGCAATACAACGTTTGCGGGGTCAGCTAATGTTTTATAAGAATAATTGTGTTTGCTCGCAAACGAAAAAAACCGACTTCAATTACATCGACAAGTAATATAACGTAAGTATAGAAGAATAAAAAAAGAATTATCAAAATCGGACTACTCTGTAAAAAGTTATGCGTGGTCATACCTTATAATCAGTGAGTGAACAATCAATCATCCCCTGTTTTCCTACCGTTAGGGTTGGATTTTTTTTTCAACTTTTTCAACTTCGGGATATAGGTACTGTTTCCAATAAAAAAGAATTATCAAAATTGGACTACTCTTTAAAAAGTTATGCGTGATCATACATAAAAAATATAGGCGTCGACTTGATGACTTTCTTTGGTCGGTTAAAAAAGGCTTTTAAACGCAAACCTATCTCTTTGGAATCGAGCTTGAGACCTTAAACAAATAATATACCTATTTACTTTTGCTTTGAAATTTGACTTAGTAAAACTGTGTGCTTTTGCTACTTTTTTATTTATTATAAGCTTCTCTTACATTTTTACACTCTCTACTACTGCACTGTATCCTCCTACGGCAGTTAAAATAGTGTTTCAAATAAAAAAGATAATCACTCAAACCTTCTTCCTCTACATGACGAATGCAACAGTGAGAACCGATGTTCGAACGTTGAAAAAGTAGAGCTCTAGAAGTGTCCTAAATGTAATTAAACATTTTGAATTTAATTTTTTAATCACGGGTATAAAAACAATGTTTTGGGAACCAACGGAGGTTCTTTTTAATTTTTTAAAACTAATATAAAATTCAACCATGTCAGACGCCAGTAGTATCACAATAAGTCAATAACCACAAATTTCATCCTATTTTGTTTTACATATTGTTGTATACCTAATACATACATAATTATGTGGGTACCTATATACCGTTGAAACAAATGTATACGTAATACATTATTAATTGTCTACATTAGGTACATCATTAGTCTACAAATATACTTTTGGTCTTCTACTATTTCTATATTTTTACATGTTTTCATCTTTTTCCCAAGCAATTATATTAAAAAATTGTTCTTGTAGTATATGATGCATTTCACTTCTAGGAAATCAATTCATCGTGCTGTTGACTTATTCAAGAACCCTCGCAAAGGCTTCGCGGCACTCCACCTGCGGTTAGGTGTAACTTAACGAACCCTCTTTGAATCTTTAATATAGTTTCGTTTAATGTCGGCTAGTTGCGAACTTTTCGAATGGCCCACGTTTATTTTGAAAGCTATCCGTTGTAAAGTAAATTTGAAACGTGGTATGTTTGATCCCCAGTCTTATTTACAAATTTTGCCTGCCTCTTGTATAATGTGTGCTTGTTTTCCTTCACTGTATTTGTTTTATAATTTAACGACTTAAAACTCTTAGTAGGCGAAATTAAAATTTCGTTTCCATCAAGGAGACCGTTTTAAAATTTAATACAAATTATTTTCATTGCTTTCATAGAAAATCAGGAGCCGAATTAATTCCATTACTAAAACAAACAACCACCTTCAGGACAGGTACCCCGTTCAAAGGAAACACTCGGTTCCCTACTTCGCAAATTAGATTTCGCATAAAGCCTATTTTAATTTGCGCCGTCGCTAAACATTGCGAGCTCTTTAATGTTTAAGCGGGCGCACAAACTTTCGCTATTGACTCGGTTCGGGCCGCGGCAACGGCCGGTTGACATTCGCGTACAAAGCAAATATGTTCTTGGTAGCGCGACCCCGACCGGGCGCGATAATAAGCTTACCGACGGAGGGCGCCGCCCTGCGTCTCCGCCCAACCATTGCCGTATTATTAAATTCTTTTGTTGGTCCGCTACAACAGAATTTTCAGGTATTTTCCTAAAGTCCGAGTACTGAAATCTCAAATATGTCCATCTTTTGTGAGTTTGTATACGTACGAGAAACATGCACAAAGTATGAAATACTCGGGTTTTCTTTAAATAAATGCGAGAGTCGGGACACGCACGGCTAACATTGAAAGAGTTATTTGAACAATTTTATACGAGGAGTTGTACGGCACAGGTGCTCTAAGCTGCGCACCGTTTACACCGTGTGTAATTGCTCAAGTGAAGGCAATTATAAAATAAACTGCATAAATTTAAACGTGGAAATCCAAGCGTTCACCCTTTATGAATTTAGACTTCTAAGCCGGGGAGCGCTTCATTTTGAGAACACACTCCGTACAACAATAAAACTCATTAATTCGCTCGTGCGGTCGCGTTTTATAAATGTTTCACGTATTAATAAAATTAACAAAGCGATGGTGGTGGTAAGCGAGTGGGCTATATTCCGACAAAGCTTCGGAGCGGAACACAATGGAATCTAAAATAAATACGAGGTCTTTAGCAAACAGAACGTACAAAGCGTCCACCTGCGGGGTGAGAGCGCTCTGAGGCCGAGGCACTGGTCTCTGGACTATTGAAAATTAAGTGGCTCCGACGGACTTCAATTAATGCCCGCGAGGCGTCTGTCGGAAGCGCTACACACTACACTGCACTGCAGTTTCTAAGGTATCTCTTAATTACAGTCAAACTTAAGGCTATGAAATATTTACTTTCTACGCAACTGCAATAAAACAGTTACGATTTCCAAAGTACCTACTATAACGTAATAACAAGTATAACAATGTGCTCCAAAAGATAATGTATTTATTTTATTCACCCTATGAAGTCGTATAATACAAATCCAACTAATTTTAGTAATCTTTTACAAAAAAAGTGTGTTTTTCCGAGTCCACAAAACGGAGTGCGACCCCATATTGACAGATCTCTATCTAGTTCAGTTAAGTGTCGGCCGACCGCTGCTTATCGCAAATTACAGCGTTTTACCACATCCTCTCAAAAATCGCAAATCGCAAAACCTTTCCACGCGGCTATTCCGATGCTCCTACCAAAGACTTTTCTATTATATCATTGATGAAAATGTAAAATGAAAGTTAAATAAATATATTTGTTTTTAATTTGTGATATTTATTACTTTTGTTAGAAAAAAAAGTCTAGTCTAAAATCAGACTGTAAATTCATTTTGAAGTTAATTCTACAGAGTCTGTAGCAACTCTCTCACAGTATAGACTGCCAAGTGTTAATTTTTATATGAAATACTAGGCATTTCTGATGATTTCACCAGCTCTAAGCTATGATATTCCTCGAATTGCTACATTAACCTTTATCGCTTCGTTATTATGTACTAGAAAGATGTTTTACAGAATTTATCAGGTATAGTAGAATAATAATTTTGAGGCTGTTGCGCTGGCGGTTACGGGTTCGATCCCCGCACATGACAAATATTTGTATTGACCATACAGATGTTTGTCGTGGTCTGGGTGTTTGTGCAGTCTTTGCGGATCTCCCCACCGTGACTCGGAGAGCACGTTAAGCCGTCTATCCCGGTTGTTATCATGTACATCTGATAGCGATCGTTACTCATAGTAGGGAATATATCCGCCAACCCGCATTGGAGCAGCGTGGCTCCATTCTCCCACCTACATGGGTAAAGGGGCCTATATGCCCAGCAGTGGGGTATTACTGGCTGCAGCGAGCGAGTGAGTAGAATAATTAATAGGTATTAATACCAGTTTTGAATTTATTAATTACAAACTAAGATTTTTTTGTTATAAAAACATTGCTTAAACAACATAGGTATAAAGACGGTTAATATAAAGAATAAAAAATGTAGATACATTTTTATATAAGCAGTGAAATGTTCTTGTCGAGCAAACTACAAAAAATACACTTCTTAGTAGGGGTTAAAGCTTAGCAATCGCCAGTTAAATCCCAGCGGTGGATTTTATTGCCATTCGTATTGTCGGCTAGAGATTTACTTTGACATGTTGGAAATTCGTTTGTTGTCTTTTCATCGATTTTTTTACGTTTTTACCATTCGACTTTGTCGCAAAAGGATTAATTCGTTAGAATCTGTTTATGGAAAAAATTGTATGACCTTCAAAAATGTTATGAGCTTTGTTTATTTTATTACTGCTTCCACTTATAATATAATACAAATAACTTAACTTCCGATATGTAAATGTCACCTAACTAAAGCCTGTACGTAAGATAATACCAGCCAGGTAAAAGTTAGGAAGTTATACTCTTAATAACAAACTGTACAAAGTCTGAGCTTTTTAATTTAAATTCTCTTAAAATAATACTAGTTCGCGGAACATTAACACGCAAAGAATGTAGACACATGTATCGGTTGATATACACCGGTTAGCACATTAACGGTGTTTCCTCGGGAAGCCTTTGTCTGCACTCGAATTACGTGGAAAGGCGAAAATTTAAATACCCGCCGGGACTGTTTTACATGTGAGAGATGCACTTTGCATGTAATGTCCCGATTAAATGAGGCAACGCGGCGCTTCGATCACGGAGCTCTAAGAAAAAATTGAGGCGTGCTTTATATTTTAAAAACTTGTACTGTATTAAATTTTATATAAAAGAAGAATGTTTTATCGAAACTTTTATTTTCTAAAAAGAAAATACGTTTTTTTTTATTTATTAAAAGCAATACAGCAGTTTATTTTTATATATATTACCGTTCGATCAAATAACAAAAATTAGGAATATAAGTATTTCTACAAGACTTTTATCTAGCTTCGTGCTTAATATTTTTAATCATACACCTAAGTATAGATCTTATTTCTAAAATGTAGAGATATAGACAATATTTACCTTATAACAATTTTGAAATTATCTTAATACACCTCACAATATGAATAGTTATAGAAATGATGATCATTTATGATATCACACATGTCTATATACTCAGACTGAATCGAGAATAGTATTTTAATTAATTATATTCAGACTTAATGCGAAAACATTACGTAACAAAGAGTTAATTAGCAAGTTTCAGCGGAAAAGTAAGATACAAAAAAAAACTTAATTATCTCCTCCATAGTTTATTGTTGTCATACGTATTTTCGTATTCGTTTGAAGGTGACACTCGCACAAAGTTGCATAGTGTAGGAGAATTCTATTAAAACACCTCATTCGAGGCGGACGCGTCGCATCACGAGTCGATTAGGCAAGCTAATGTTTTCAGAAAATAAGCCTTTGTTGTTTGTACGAGCACTTTTAACATAAATATATAACCGAGTGACATATTTTATCTTAAATTTAAATCATAACATCATCACTTGGAATTAGTTATGGACAACATTTAGGAAACAAAAAATTCTAATGAACTTAGACAATAAATTATTCTTCAAGCGATTCTTTAACAAATAAAAAGGCAATAAATGCTCTCATTCTTTTTTCTTTTTCAAAAAGTTAGCGATAAAATGTAAGACGCTAAGCCCATTGTTACGATCACAGTTTTTCCAAGGGGCGTAAACGAGCTCGGACCAATGACCGTCTTGGAGGGAGGGCTGATACGGTGATAACGACTTGAGAAATCAGCTCGAATCAACCTAATCCACACTAACAATGCGTATCAATAATCTTAGGATTAGTGCACGTTCTACTATCAGCCTTGTAAGAACTTATCATCGATTTTGTTATAGACTTAAAAAGCAATTTATATACTGTTACAGTATTGTATGTTTTTTTATGACTGTACCAACTGCTGATAAAACAAAGGTCTTTATTACAATTTCATTCATCAATAGATATTTAACTGAAATTTGTCTGTTTTAGTTCTTATAATAAAAAATAGTTTAAAGGAGATATGTAACTCAATATTAGTTTATCATTATCATATTTTTAGTAGAAAATCTGTACATGTTAGTAACTCAATGTTTTTACGTTTACCACTATTAGAAAAACTGGCTACAGTGAAATAGATTCGAAAATCTTTCGAGTTAGGAATGAACGAACTTGACGAATAAACCAAGACATAAAACGCAAAATTTCCCATCGGTAAGAAACGTTTAAGGGTCGTTATTCGAAACACCTCCGCCTCTCAATGGGGTAATTAATTTTGAAGTTGGCTCATTAATTAATTGGGCGTCTACCGCGGAGGGCCGCGTGCTTTTTATGAGGACAATAAAGTGACTCGCATAACAGTCGCCACGGGTGGTGTCTTTATATTTGTAAAGACCATTGCAACATTATAACATTTCTTGGACTGTATAATGATGCTATTAAAACATTACGACTCTTCGGATACTTAATATGACGCACGTGTCCAGTTTACAGCCGTATTAATTATTTTATAACCACCAAATGTAAGACAAGTGCATTAAATTATCGTCCTTAATTCGATATTTATTCTGATACTAGCGATCCGCTCCGGCTTCGCACGGTTGCAAAAACTATCAGTGTTCCTCTACTACTATATTATGCATGTATTATAGATATAAGCCTTCCTCTGGAATCACTCTATTTACTAAAGAAAACCGCATCAAAATCCGTACGTAGTTTTGAAGATCTAAGCATATATATAGGGACATGATAGGGACAGACAGACAGCGGGAAGCGACTTTGTTTTATATATATAGATTGCGTGTATAATAAATATTAATTGTAGATGAAGATCACATGACGCTATACATTTAAAGCTTTATTCATAAGAGTAGGTACTTATTTTAATTTATAAATATAGCCAAGATATTATGCTAGGCAGTGATTACATGCCATGGCAATTGGCTATCAATAGCGCAAAAATTGCACATATAATTTCACCAGCATTACGTAAGTAAAGATGGAGAATAAATGAAGGAGATTGATTGGTGCGATCGAGATATCTAACTTAATTTTATAAGCTATCATTGTATGATAAACAAAGGAATGATATACATATGCGTCGACGTAGGTGTAACACATCATTTGTCTAATGATTTCAAGTATATTCAGCTATATAAGATTTAAGAATTTCAGAGTTAGGCAAGTTTAATCCTTTAATTAACGTAAAAACACCATCTACTTATAACATTTCGAATACAACGCCAGGAAGGCTTACTTTTATTTCGCCTGAAAACAATTAAACAATACTTAGACCAATTGAGTTTACGATTCAGCATCCAAATGCTTTTTCCAAGTCGCAATTGATTTTACGATCTTTCATTTTAGAAATTCGGAACTTTAATGCTTTAATATAAATGTATCCATCCGTGTTATAGATACTTACTTTTGACATAAAATTACAACTTTACAATATTGCATTGTACATTTTAGATAATGTACCTACCTACAATCTACATAAGAAATAAAACTTATTAATATTACAGAATTAAAAAAGAAAAAAACGTTTTAATCCTTTTAATAAATTTCTGAAAAATATTCCTTCATTAAGTGCCATCAGTTAAAGAGGGATACTGTGGAACAGTTTTTTAATGATTATTAAATACACAATATTAAGTAGGTACATTGAGTTTGATTTATTTAAGCATTCATTATACACATTTACAACATAATTTTTCATTTCGATTAATGCAACTGATTCAACATTCGGCACGGCGGAGATCTGGAGACAAGTCGTTAAACGTATTGTGGGACTTTTAATAGCCGAGCGAGCAAATGTAAATCACGAGCCACGCGCCGACTTGACATCTGTAACGAATATATTTACCTTATTCAGCACGTCTTTGCAATTTTATAACTTACGAAACTTAACCGTCGGAATTGTCGAACGCGCTCTGAATATTACTTCTGTTTTGGTTTCAACAGACGTGCGAAAGGTAACCGTAAATGCTCTTTTATGTCAGATTTGTATTTCAATTATATATGTAAACTAGCTGACCCCGCAAACGTTGTTTTGCCGTATATGTTATTAACCCCCTTAATCCCCCCACCCTTATAACTTAGGGGTATGAAAAATAGATGTTGTCCGATTCTCAGACCTATCCGATATGCACACAAAATTTCATAAAAATCGGTCCAGCCGTTTCGGAGGAGTATAGTAACTAACATTGTGACACGAGAATTGTATATACTCGTAAGATATAATATACGAATAGGTACTACTTTGATTAGTAGGCACAATACTTTGACTAGCACTTTGGCGCAGTTCGCATTGTTCCTACTCTCTGCTCAGTGTTGTGGGTACGATTATGTGTATATATATTTATCGAAAAAAAATAAAAAATACTGTATCATTCGACTGTAACCTATAACACAGGAATAAAGTTGTCTTTCTTTGGAATGGGCACCCGTGTATGTTTAAAAAAAACTGGCCACGTGCGAGTCGGACTCGCGCACCGAGGGTTCCGTACAAAAATTATTAAAAATATTTTTATTATATGATGTTACTAAAAATGTATGCTTTTCGCAATGTTTCCTTTATCTGTGCTATAAATCGTTGCTTCGTACCAAATTTCAAGATTCTGAGTTAAGGGGAAGTATCTGTATCTATTATGAGTTAAGTAGGTTTGGTTCCCTTGCGAGTGTCGAAATTTTGCAACATAAACGTCTGTATCTTTTGATTGCGTTGGCTTAGAAGTTTGATTTCTTTACAGTTCTAAGAGACAGTAAACTGATATGATTTTATTATGTATTATTTGATATGAATTTTAGCTTGGTACTTCCACGCGTTCCTGAGAAAAAGGGTCTTGACAGACAGACAGACAACAAAGTGATCCTATAAGGGTTCCGTTTTTTCCTTTTGAGGTACGGAACCCTAATAATCAGTTTTAAATTTTCATTGCGCATTAGTTTGGGTGGCATGTAGTTACTGTTTCACTCACATTAACAAATCTTTATGTTCTAGTAAACACATCCTTAATATAATATTAATACCTACTGGCCAACACTAAAACCATTTTAAAAAAGTAAGTAAACAAAATCGTTCGAATTTCAAAATTTATGTGTATGTGTAATTTTGCTTTTTTAGAAAAAATATGTTAGGATTTGTGTGAAATAGTAGTATTGAACAAATAGCCTTATTTATGGATGTAAGGATTAAGGATTAAGGTAAAAATACACTCGGAAATAAAATTATCGCAAAAGTTTATTTAAATCAATCGTTACAATAAAATACTAGTTTAATAAATAAATATTTAAATTGAAAATGTATCATTTAGAAAAATATAATAAGTCTTTGTAAGATTTCATTCTATTTCCAACATTGAAATCAGGTACTTTATTTATAAAAACGTACATAAATATTTTACAGTATAACACTATTCGCTTGTAAAGGGCTTATTATTAATTTGGCTTATTTGTATACTAGGATTACATTTAAAAACTTTTTCCAAGTTTATCACAACTTCTTCCTGATTAATGTACAAAATTGAAATTTTTTCCTAATAAAATTAACATTAATCAGAATCTTTAAAACTTAGACAAACAATGTTCATGTTTTATTTTTACCCGACTGCCAAGGAAGGGTTATTAAATAAATAATGTTCTACTAATTTCAGTCAAAGTACTCAATGCCTTATGAATTGAGAAGACTGTAACTTCTAAATGAAAATAATGAATAAGTTTAGAAACTGCTACTAATGCTGCACATAATACAGTTTAAACAAGTATAGACTCGACAAGCCCTGTTCCTGCACTCAAAAAGCGATATATTGTCGAAGAAATGTTTTTTCAACCGACTTCAAAAAGGGAGGAGGTTACTCAATTCGACCGTGTATATATATATATATATATATATATATATGTGTGTATGTATGTTCGGCGATAACTTCGACGTTTATGAACCGATTTTGATAATTCTTTTTTTGTTGGAAAGGAGACATCCCCAGTTTGGTACCGTGATAAGGAAACCAGGATCTGATGATGGAATCCTAGAAAAATCGAAGGGAACTAGTGCGTTTGTTAATTTCTTTCGTCTACGTACCTACGTTGTATTACTTATCGATGTAATTGAAGTCGTTTTTTTCGTTTGCTAGCAAACATAACAATTATTAGAACATGGCGTGTTTAAAATTAAATTAATTTGAATTGAAAAAGTAATGTTTAAAATTTTACGTAACAACCAATATATACTCAATGGCAGTTTACTGATCCTAATAAATCAATTTATTTATACTAATTTAAGATGTTAGTTTTATATGATAAATAAAACAACTAATTCGCCGAAAGTTCTCAACTCGTTCTCAAACCATTCACTGAAACCGTATTCCTTTATTCAAGAAACCATTCGTTTGACTCGCGAACACAAGACACATTGCTCATTGTTCGGTTATATCAAAAAATTCTAATGTAACCTATACTAATATAGAAGTACAATTTAAAGAAGCTTACTGATAATACAGCTGCCATTTTGTTTAATTAAATGAAATCTTTTTTATAGAAAATCAATATTACGTAGTACATTTCTGTTAAAAATTTTGTATATTATTTTTTATACATAGTTAAAATGTAATAACATTTTAATAATTATGCTATATAGAACAGTGATTTATTTTTCTTTTGGCAAATATTTTCACAAAGAGTACTGTAACATTTACTGTATCAACATATAAAATCTTGGTCCGCTGCATTTAGTATTAAGTCGTCTTCGATATTATTTTTAACAATATTCAACATATTATATTCACGTATAATATTATTTCCAAACATATTAAAAATACAAATATTCGAATATTAACAAGTGGAGTTATTTAGTCTGAAGGCCTGTTTTACCGGTTGCTGATAACTTTCTGAAGTGTTTTTTTTTATATATATATAGACTAGCGCTTGACTGCGATCTCACCTGATGGTAAGTGAAGATGCAGCCTAAGATGGTGCGCGCTTGTCTAGAAGATGAGGGATTTCAACCACGTAGCGGTGCAGATTCATGCGATGCCTTGTATTGTAACTGTATCCAAGAGATAAAAGTTTGCGTTACATTTTTTATCAGTCATTAATCCAAATATTTTAGTTTAATAATTGAGTTGAAACAAACCCTAAAGGTTAATTTTTCCTCATCTTTATAATACCTATCAGTAAATTAAGTATGAGATAAACTTATCAACAACCGAGGAAGCAGGTCTTTAAGTAATTAGTTTCTCAAATATTTTCATTATAAATTGAGGTTACACGGAATTAAAACTAAATTTAATAGCCTACAATTTCAAATTCCAAAATATTCTTAAAATATATTTATAATCGCTTCAAACATGTAAAGTGTTATAATTTTTCATAATTTGCTTTTAAACATTTCCAAACATATATACGTACTTATAATTTAAGTAGACAATTTTACATAATATGTAGTTATACAACGTGTTATTAAACTGGCGGCTTTCCGTTTAGGACCATTTTGACATGGAGGCATTACATTGCCGAAACTATACGTGAAATAAATTAAGCAGTAGTAAGTAGGTACAACTCATTACTATGTAACTTTAAACTGGACACATTTATAAATAATAAATATTTAGTAATTAATTTAATTATTTTTATTCAAGCGCTAGGCCAAGTAAGTTGCATATTGCGGTTATAATATTGATTTTGATATCGCAGTTAAATAGAGGGATGCAAGTTTAATAACACGTTATATAATGTATTTATAATTTTCGAAAATGTATTTTAATTTATGTCAAGTTTTTAGTACTTGCAATAAAGTACATAAAATCTCAAAAAATCAATCTTGCAAAAAAACAAGTGTGCTTTAGTCCACACGACTGAAGTAAAACTTCTTTAGCTCCTACAGTAATATACGAAACATAACTTTTTTTTTTTTTTTTATGTTACTAAGTCGACAAACAAGCGTACGGCTCACCTGATGGTAAGTGACTACCGTAGCCTATAGACGCCTGCAACACCAGAAGCGTCGCAAGCGCGTTGCCGACCCTATCCCCAATCCCCCCAGGAGCTCTCTCTCTTTCTATATATACAATAACTTATATCTCCCTCTCAACTTCTATTCGCCTTGCTCGATCACACTTTTCGTAACGCTCTCGTCACACATTCACCAGCTTACTCCCCAAGTCAAGCGTTTGTAAAGTAGTTTTACTTCAACAAACTTTTTTAGTTACAATATTAAACTGTTCATAATTCAAACTATATTTTTTTTATGCATTATTTTTCTATAATATGTAATAAGTTAATAACTTTTACGTTCTAAAATGAAATCATGTAGTCTAAAATACGAAATTCGTTAGGAATGCTACTACAAAGTCACGTAAAACTTATCATAATGTAAAAAAAGGTTTCTTTTAAGTACATACATACAAAGATACTGAGTTTTAGTACAAATACAAGTACATAATAATAAAATAACTTACGTATGAGGCAATTGTAGAAAACTCTCGCTATCATAATAAATATATGGCTTTCATAAGTTGTTACATGATAAGAAAACAATTTTAACTGACGCTCAACTAAACTTTTTTTTTCTCCAAAAATTTAAATAGCCCAACAAGATTTATTGTTCAATAAACGATTTTAGTAATAAAATAAATATACTTTAGATTATTCATTAATTGGCTAGTGTAGCTAATATTAGCCAACTATGTATTATAATGGTAATATGCAATACATATAAATATAAATAATAGCAAAAGTTTTCAACAACTAACCCTTGATTTACATTCAACTAATAGCTTATAGCCTTATACTATATAATTTAAGTAATAATTGTTTTTGTCTTAGATATATTGAACTAATAGTTAACATTATCTTTTTATAATACATGATTGTATAATTTTTTGATCTAATTTAAACCTTATTTCACCATCTACTGGTATCTTCGTTCAGTTCAATCTAAAATAAAATAAAAATCATATTACATTTTTAATATGTAGTTATTATCGTAGTTTTTTGAAGTGAAACTTCTTTAGGCGCATGTGGGGTACGGCAACATCAGGGACGGTCAGTACTTGGATGGGTGACCGCCTGAGAACACCGCGTGACGTTGGATTTTTAAATTACTTTGCCAAAGAAGTTTCACTTCTGACATGTGTACTTTGTACGCACGCTTTTTTTTTTAAATTTCAATACACATTTTTTAAAAAACTTTTTTGAAATAATCCTGATAGCCTTATCGACAATAGCATAGTTTATTTGTAATGTCGCTCTCAAATTTAGAAATGACATTTTTACCTTTTGTAATACATGACCTAAAAGTACTAAGTATTAATGATGTTATTTAAACGTTTTTTAACCCCCGACGCAAACATAGGTGGTTTTATAATCAACCTGAAACTTATGTTTTACACCAGTGTCAGTTTGTGTGTCTGTTTGTGGCATCATAGCTCCCGAAATGACGTACCGATTTTGATGCGGTTTTATCACGTGAAATTCCTTGCTATGGTTCGGAGCTATGTTTGGTATAAATCGATACAGCAGTTTAAAGAGTATTAGGTCTTTTCCAAAATGATGTGAGGCATTTTCGGCATAAAATGAAATTATTGCATAGGAGTTTTTTTTTAATATTTATTTTATTAGTTTTTGATCGAAAATTGGAAAAAATAAAAAAATCAAGATTTTAAATTTCAAAGAAGAAAAGACAGAATATCCAATATAGTTCGGCTTACCTACCTTATCGGGAATCCGTTCAAGGATTAGAGGTGCAGACGGCGTCGGCGATTCCACGGTTTTTGTATTAAGGGCTCTCCTCGTCAACCCTGCATTCTCATGAGCTTCTTTTGGCAAAAGTCTCCAGATCACAGGCGTGAACAATTCCGCGTCCATCTTAGAACTGTCTCTCTCATCGAAGAAGTAACCGACAATAGCACCGACAATGAGAGTTGCCAGAAGACCGAGAGGTGCGATCCAGTGGTATGATATCCGGAATAGAGGGAATATTGTTTCTGGGTCCTGGAAATAAATTCGGTAATTAAATGACCAGAAAAAAGACTGTACGAAGCAAATGCCTTTACTTTCCAATAGAATAATATGAATGAAAATCGTGTTGAGTTTGCAGTGCACATCGGCACAGCAGCCTAGCAACTGAGCACAATCATTATGCATATAGTCACCAACTCAAATCTACATTTTATTAAGAATTTCAAATTACGCACAGTGCGATAACACTGAGCCAAGTAATGCCAACCTAGTTCCATGGTGAAAAAATCTATATCACAAACGAAACGGCACCCATCGTAGTAACAACTTAATGCGAAACACAACGCCCACCATCACCAATATAAATATAATCTGGGCAGTTTTGTGCCATTCTCCAATTTGTTTAGGGCTATATAAACCGCGAGTGTGGAAATACATTGCCACGACAACTTAAAAGTAGTCCAGTAGAGACGTAAGCCGAGAGACACGACGCCCGCCAGCAGCTTACAACTTTTTTTAATATAATATAACTAGGTCGGCAAACAAGCGTACGGCTCACTTGATGGTAAGCGATTACCGTAGCTTATAGACCTGCAACACAGGAAGCATCGCAAACGCGTTGCCGACCCAATCCCCAATCCCCCCAGGATCTCTAGTCACCTTACTCACCAACAGGAACACAACACTGCTTGAAAACAGTATTATTTAGCTGTGGTCTTCTGGAAGGTCGAGGTACTACCCCAGTCGAGCTGCTCCGTATTATGTGCAGGAAATTTCCTGCTGTGCCCTAGCTCTGTGTTAACTACGCTTGGAGTATCGCACGTCACTCACCAGCTCGGTCTCCGGCGCGGCGAGGGTGGTGTTGAGCGCGCAGAGCGCAGGCGCGGGAAGCGGCGGCGCGCGCAGGCCGGCGGCGGCGGCGGCCTGCGTGCCCAGCGACACGGCGCCCGCCAGCAGCGCGCCCGCCGCGCCGCCTGCCAGAGCGCCGCGCGGCCCCACCCACCAGCACGCCATGCCCAGCGTGAAGATGCCGCACGTGGCGCTCGCCGCGATCGCCGACAGCGCCGTCGCCACGCCTGTACCACCACAACCGATCATACCGAAGTCAAAGCTGGGTACAATTCGACATAAATAAGAATGAGTCTTACCAAGAACGCCGCCCAGTTTCTCAATAACAACCAGCATCAGCACGGATATGACAGCGAGCGCCGCAGTGACGCAGCGCGCCAGCAACCCCTCGGCCAGCGGGCGCAGCCGCAGCCGCAGCCAGCCGTGCAGCAGGTCCTCCACCGCCACCAGCGCGCACGCGTTTAACACCGCCGACAGAGAACTGCACCACAACACTATTGTACTACTGCTACTGTGCCATGAGGATGCTGAACTTACTGAACTTGTGCATGGCAATGTGAGTTCAATCCCACATATGTCTTTGGTCAGTTCTCATTCGGTGACATATTATTCGCTCTTTGCAATGCAAGTTGCATTTGTGTAATAAATAAATGTATACAGCACAAATTATTTTGTTGGCTATTTAAGTTGACGTTTTACTAGCATAGGTATAAGTTTTATCGAGATCGTTGCAGTGGTATAATTTTTTTTAATTCTTGAATAATATAAGACAATAAAAAAAAAGATTCATTCGAAAATAAAGCGATGGGTTACGTATTTAAACTATCATCCTTGTAGAGAAATATCAAAAATATATGAAATATCATTCACTAATATTGTAAAAAATTACGGAAGCACTTTAAATACGAAACATCTTAAGACAGTTAATTCCTAGTTAGTGGCACATTAAAAGACATTTATTTAAAGACGGATTACTCTCAGCTAGTGACGTACCTGAGTCCCGCGCCGAAGACCCCCGCGAGGAAGACGCCAGCGAGGCCGGGCAGGTGCTGCTGGTCGGCGACATAAGTGACGAAGGCGGGCAGCAGGCGGTCGTCCACGAGCGGCACGCCCGCCGGCTCGCAGCCGCCGCGCACCCACGCGCCCCACGCCGCCAGCCCGCACCACACGCACAGCGAGATTGCGAGGATCGCACCCACGCAGAAGATACTCAGCGCTCTGATCACACAATCACACTTTACCACGCAGAAGATACTCAGCGCTCTGAACACACAATCACACTTTACCACGCAGAAAGCTACTCAGCGCCCTCCAGACAGGTTAACACTTGACCGTGTAGAAGATACCCAGTGCTCTACACACACATTCATACTTGACCACACAGAAGATGCCCAGCGCTCTACATACACAATCACACTTGACATACTGCTCAGCCTGCTGCTGTGATACCAACAATCGAGCTACTTCGATCACCACTTATAAGCAAGAACATTTGTATTCTAGTCAACTAAATGGTGTCTATACAAGTGACAATGACAGTAAATATCTATTATTATCTTTGTTTAAATTTACGGTAACTTTTTTAATCATTCAAATTTTCAGTTTCTCAATGAAAGTACTGCTATATGTACATCATCATCATCATCATCATCATTTCAGCCTATCGCAGTCCACTGCTGGACATAGGCCTACACAAGTTCGCGCCCAAAATGACGTGAACTCATGTGTTTTGCCCATAGTCACCACGCTGGGCAGGCGGGTTGGTGACCGCAGGACTGGCTTTGTCGCACCGAAGACGCTGCTGCCCGTCTTCGGCCTGTGTATTTCAAAGCCAGCAGTTGGATGGATATCCCGCCATCGGTCGGCTTTTTACGTTCCAAGATGGTAGTGGAACTGTGTTATCCCTTAGTCGCCTTTTACGACACCCACGGGAAGAGAGGGGGAGGCTAAATTCTTTGCCGTAGCCACACAGCAGTATATGTACATATGCAACATAATCTTGATTTCTGAGTATGTGTTTTTTTTGTGGGTACTGTGTGGTAACGGCGATAAAGAATATAGCCAGCCCCTCTCTTCCCGTGGGTGTCGTAAAAGGCGACTAAGGGACAACACAGTTCCACTACCACCATGGAACTGTTAAAGCCGACCGATGGCTGGATAAACATCCAACTGCTGGCTTTGAAATACACAGGCCGAAGACGGGCAGCAGCGTCTTTGGTGCGACAAAGCCAACCTGCGGTCACCAACCCGCCTGCCCAGCGTGGTGACTATGGGCGCAACACACATGAGTTCACGCCATTTTTGGCTCGAACTTGTGGAGGCCTATGTCCAGCAGTGGACTGCGATAGGCTGAGGTGATGTTTTTTTTTAAGGTTCATGGTCTCTTAAGTGTATCATTAAGGAGGGATTACTAGGTACTGTACTTTTAATTTGTCAAATGTTTGCGGTATGTGTATGTTATAATCAGACATGTGAAGAAATTAAACCAGTGACCTTATAACTGGTAGTTAGGTAATTGGACTCAAGTCAATTAGTCATAGATGAGTACTATTTATATTACATCAACAGCTAGAAGTATCAATTAAGAAATTGCGTTTACGTTTTTGAAGGTTACGATCGGACAGTACGTGATCTACTCTTAAAGTAAAAATATATTTATATAAATATTTAAGTAAATAAAGATCTCACACCCAATGACTTTTAGGAGGATGACAATATTGTGCCTATAAGTTGGTTGATTTCTGGCAAATACGAAAACTGTCACGATTCTTACATAATAGCTCTTCGCTTGTTAGGAAGAGCGATGTAACGCTGCACCATGGTTTGATTGACGGAGTTGAAGCAAGTCCAGTACAGGAGTCCACCGACCACGGCGCCCCATCCTGTTTGGCGCTCGTAGGGAGAAAAGTCCCAACTATAAACGAATAAAATACAACAACATTTATAAAATCTTTAACTTTAAATAAACTCTCCAATACGGCACAATTAATTAGGCCCAAAAACTAAACATAACATCTTTCAACAAGCGTACTTTGCTCCTGATGACCTGTTACTGTAGCCTTGAATTCTTGCAAAACCGGCAGTACTACAAACAATTTATCGACTCTATCTCCTTTGTCAACAAAGCACATCCTCAAAATTCGTAAGAAAATTTGTTTTGTCAAAAGAAAGCAACATTACTTGACTGTGTGATCTATAATAGACATCATATCGGTCGATTTTTGAAGTGAAACTTCTTTATGGCATGGCATTTGAGCGACCGGTAATGCGGCAGCGTCAGAGACGTTCAGTAGTTGGATGGGTGACCGCCTGGGAACACCGCGTGACGTTGGCTTTTTGTTTTTTTGAAGTGAAACTTCTCAATCGTTGTGATTTCAAACCGGAAGGCAACAACAGGGAAGTTCTGCCAGCCGCTAGTTTTAAATTACTTTTTTTTTTAATTAGTTTGACAAAGAAGTTTCACTTCTATCGTGTGTGAATCGCACACACACCTTTTTTTTCAATTAGTTTTTTTGTATTTTAAATTCGTTTTTTATAATAATAATAATAGCTTTATTTAATTACAAAATAGTAACATAAAATAATTAATTTGATATTAGTTCTATTTAGTAATAGAATGTAACCATAGTAAATCTTCTAAAATTAAATGCAATTTAATTTCTTAATGTGGACCTCCTCAGGGTAGAAGCCTCCTTCAAAGAATAACCCTTTTATACTGTGATATACTCGTATTTATGTTGTAAAATACAGTTTCATTTTTAGCATTTAAATTTCGCTTAATGTACTATTTTTTCAAATATTCTGACTACTTTGTATTCATTTATTTTCTATGGTGATAAAATCATATAATATTTATTTATTTATTTAATTTTTTTATTTTTTTATTTTTTTTTAACAAATATTAATATTAAATGAACGAATATTCTTTGGAGTGTTGTGGTCTGAGTTCTGACTCTCCCGCGGTGACCAGCCGCGGCCGTAGTGGGAGGTAAGTGCGGAGTGTCGGTTTGATTGTAGGTCAGTTTCGGTTTTTGAAGTACGTAATCTCTCATATTATTAGAAGCTTTGTTTTTCTTCAGTTGTTGTTTGTTGTTGTGTTGAGCTTTATGGCTACCGGAGTGCGGTGGTATTATGTCCGGGGATTCAGACAGGTTCCTCTTACTTATTGACTGGCGGTAGTTGCTCTTATTATTGGACAACACTTTAAGTTTATCGTACTTTATAAAGGCAGTGTTGAATGCTTTTTTTTCCTTTTGTAGTTGAGATTGTAATTTCAGGACTTCTATAGGGTAGTATTCTTTTATATATAGTATGATGTATTCTGCAGGCACGATTTGTTTTTCAAAACCTTAAGCTTGAAGCCCATTGTACAAATACAAAATGTTATTATAACTGGTCTGATTTTTTCTCCTTTTTCCCTTAGGGGCTGTCTCCACGCTCGCGGAGACATTTCCATACAGATTGCTGTACGAGAGGTACTGTAGGAGACAGCTCCATAGAGAGTGTATAGAAATAGGTGGCACGACGATACTGTCGCCGGCGATACGCTCGCTCGTGGAGACAGCCCTCTGATTACTTCGATGTGAAATCTATCGCATGGTGAAGTACTTGTTTACTATATCGATCAGTATATTATCTTCTAATTCATGGTAGGATTTTTCGCATTCTTCCACCCCAAACATAACCAGGTTTTTGCATCTAATAGGATTGCTTATTTTTGTGCTTTTTTCTTCTATTTTTTTCTCCAAAATAGCATTTTTCTGTTCAAAAATGTTGAATTTATGTTATGTTTTTATTTATTGTGCTTTTTATATCCTCTTTCATATCTAGCATATCTTGTTTTTGTTGTGCCATGTCTTGTTGCATTTTTAGTAACATTTGCTTTATTTCGTCCATGGTGAGTAAAAATGTGGTACTTAGCGACCTCTATGAGAAGAGTAACGTATTTCAAAGGTGCGCGGCGCCGGCGCTGGTCTTGCTAGATAGGTACCTACCTATCAATTATTTGTTTCATAATATGCAAGTGTTTATTTACTGTATAGTTTTATGAAGTTCTCATAGATGGCGGTGTACGTTGATTCATCGATAAAATTCTTCAATATTGTTTGACGTCTAGGCAGTTATATTACTATTCTCTATGCGTCTAGGTTTCAAATACACCCAATAGTATACGCTGTGTTCTTTTTCTTAGAATATAAATTCTGTTACTTTATTTCACGTAATATTTATTTATGTTCACGATATAATCGTATTATTTTAATGGTTTGTGGCTAATATTTTTATAATTATATCTTATCTTATCTACAGACACGTATAAAAATTTCGTGTCACGATGTATGTTAACGATAAACTCCGAATCTACTGAACCAATTTGTATCAAATTTTGTAAGCATCTGTAACTTGGTCTAACTTAGGAGATAGGGTAGTTTTTATCTCAATGGCACCCGGTAGGTGGCGCTGCTATCGCTGTTTGGTAGCTGTTTTCCGGGCAGGACAACGTCTGCCGGGTCCGCTAGTCAATTATATTTTAACAGTTTACAAAGTTATTATCGTTGCAACGTATTTTTTTCCACTATTTACGCAATTTTGCAGCTCTTTCACTGAATACTTCATACGATTTTAGAAATTTTAAGCACTATTTATAATTTTATTGCATTGTTTACACTTTTTTACCAGTTATTTATTTTTAAATATTATGTAAATAGGAGTACGATGTGAACCGTGGCAACGTGGCGCCCTCCTTATATATTTTTATAATTCGTTTTTTTTTTAATTAGTTTGCCAAAGAAGTTTCACTTCTGACATATGTGTACTTTGTATACACGCAATTTTTTCTGTATTGTGATGATATATATATATATATGATATATGATGATGATATTTCTGTATGTGTTTGATAGAATCAAATAATATTACTGTTGTTTTGAGATGTATACACGACTTACTTAGACAAGTCAAGTCTTCCGGATTCCTTTGCTATACTCAGCACGTCACTGACGCCTCCAACAGCAAGCGTACCAGCCACCGCCACCAGCACCACTCCTATGAACATCACACCAGTCTGCACCGAGTCCGTCCATACAACCGCGCGAAGTCCGCCCTACATACATTTGCATAAAGACATCGAAAATTGTGATTCAAGTTACCTTCATGGCCCGTAATTAACATTTAAATGCGTCATCAACCATACAATCGCACCTTCTGTATTTGTGTTGAATACAATGTAGTAGAGTATAATATAATATAATAGAATATTTAATGTAGACACAGCTTTGTTTGAATAAAAAATTATATTTTAATAGCATTTTACCGTTTTCATACTAAATTGCGATTTATAATTCAAAATTAAGTATTAATGTTTTAAAATTTATACCTATATTGATTTATAAAAATTATTCATCTAAAACATAGCATAACATCTAATAAACAAAACTTCTACTCACTAATACTGTATAGAGACCACATATTACAACCATCGCACCAGCCACAGCAAACACATTGAAACCCGTTACTGAAAATAAAACGAAAAAATATTATAATTATATTGTTTCATCTGCAATAAAGTAGTCAAAAACTTATGATCATTATTAACAAAATGGGCCAAGTGCGAGTCGGACTCGCGCACGAAGTACCATTGACTAGGTAAACAACAGTAGGTACATTGATTTTAATAAAAGCGGCAAAAAAGTCACTTTTGTTGTACGAGCCCCCTAAATATTTTTTTTTATTTTAATTTTATTATTTATTATTGAAGTAAATATACCTTTAAGTATTTTGTGAGTATTTCAAGTGCCTACCTAATACCATTTATTGATATCGAGCAAAAATAGGCAAAAAATGGCGTTTGTTGTATGGGAGCCCCTTTAAATATTTATTTTATTTCGTTTTTAGTATATGTTGTTATAGCGGCAACAGAAATACATAATTTGTGAAAATTTCAACGGTCTAGGTATCGCTGTTCTTGAGATACAGCCTGGTGACAGGCGGACGGTCGGTCGGACGGACGGACGGACAGCGAAGTCTTAGTAATAGGGTTCCGTTTTTACCCTTTGGGTAGGGGACCCTAAAAAGGTAAAATAAAATTATGGGAAGAACGTGATTAAAATAGCTTCAGCCTGTAATATCCCACTGTTGGGCATAGGCCTCTTCCCCATGTAGGAGAAGGATCGGAGCTTAATCCACCACGCTGCTCCAATGCGGGTTGGCGGATATATTCCCTACTATGAGTAATGATCGCTATCAGATGTACATGATAACAACCGGGACCGACGGCTTAACGTGCTCTCCGAGGCACGGTGGGGAGACCCATAAGGACTGCACAAACACCCAGACCACGGCAAACACTTGTATGGCCAATACAAATGTTTGTCATTTATTTATTTATTTACTGACACACCAACAGCATAACATACAAAACATTACAATAATCATGTTCATGTACATAGTCCGGTATGCATGACAGTTACTGGTGCATACATCACTCGCCTTGTCATACTTGTCATGTGCGGGAATCGAACCCGCAACCGCCAGCGCAACAGCCACAAACCAGTGCTGTCACCGTTGCGCTAACGCGTCGTTGTAGCATTAAAATCGATAACCACTTTTTCTAAAAGTGAGAATATTCAAACAATTGCTTTATATAGACAAGAGATTCCACTTATTAAATTCTAATGTATTCTAATAATTTAAAACAACTACTGCTGTAGTCTCATTTCGTTTAGTTATGGAAAAACAATAACTAATGATCACCTGAAGTACATTATTATATGCAGTGTAATTTTATTATCTTAAGAGTTAAAAGTTGTAACTGTTTTAAGGTCGCAGGTATCAGGAGTACAATTAAAAATTATTGTTGCTCTACATTTTTCTTACTGTTACATTAACTAGATAAATTCACAATGTTAATTTGTATTTACTTAGTGATAATCATATTATCTTCGTTAAATGAAGGTTAAGACGAAGAAAAAAACAGTAATTTACAAAAAAAAAATTCCAAGAAAATATAATTATATTGACTATACGAATGTATTGAAAAAAAATGAAAATATTGAAATATATAATAATGATGAAAAATCGCACGACGATGACGAACATTTGATGTTCAAAAAAAGACACTGGTCTTAAAAAAACCTAGTACCTACTTCAAGATTGCTGCCTACATTTGAGTTAGTGAAAATAAATATTTTGCTACGCTTACGCTTCAAAGAGTAAATAACAAATACTCAAACGTCAACAATAAAAACCGACAGAGCTGTTTTAATTAAGTACAATTACTAATATAGCAATCATAGGTTACGGTCTCAGAAAAAAATTCCATAGTTGATTAGCGAGAGAGCAGATATAAATATACTAATTACTACTTTTTTTTTTACTTACATTGATTAAATGCTAGTGCAGGAACGTAGACAACCATAGGCAGGAACAATACCTGAAAAGATATTTACAACGACATGTCCATTAGCGTTATTTAAACCTCGATGCAAACTCTAACGTTATTGCTAGTTTTTATGAAAAATAATAATTAATATCTGCTTTTTGTATTGCGATCGCTGGGGAATAGGCGTTTGTAATCTTTGTATTAATTTTACCTTTTAACCGACGAAAAAACGGAGGAGGTTCTTAAGTCGACGCGTATATTTTTTATGTATGACCACACATAACTTAGTCCGATTTTGATAATTCTTTTTTTATTGGAAAGAGTACCGCTGTACATTGATTGTTTGGCGCCGACTCAAAATTACTTAGCTACTTACTATTAACCTTTAACCAGGGACGTGTAGTCTCACAGGCGTCGCGTGTTTTGCAAATTTTTAGAATTGACCACTTCCCCTCGCTTTTCACGACCCAGCGTCTTAGTAGCTTTTGTTTTAGTTCTAAAAGGACCAGTGAAGAAGGCAGATGTGTTATCGGTTGTTTTACACGTAAGTAATATTAATTAGAAAATCGACCGTAGCCTGTGAGGCTACATGTCCCTAGTTATCATACAAATACTTTTACGAACTACTTTTTCATTTTTAGTGCAAAATTGCAGAAAACGCTAGGTAACGTCAACTCCAGCCCATGAATTCATAGAATAAAATATTATGATCAGACAGTCCATCGTTTGAAGAGGGTTTCAAGAGGGGTTCGCCCTCATGCTGGCATCAGACCAATCTGAGAGTGAATGTGACATTCACGAGTTGTTGGTTTCCGATCGTAAACTTTTACATCTTCGTAAGAGTGATCAAGATGCAGACCTAGAGGAGAACATTTCAGAAGAAGGTAGGAGCAATGAGAGGAGACAGATCACTGAAGAAGTTGTTTGTACCAATAGTTCTGACCATGACGCGCCTCTTTCGGAATTACAGTGATCGAATTATTGTTACGGAAAAAATCGTTATAAATGGTCAAAGACACCTGCTAATACTAGGGTTCGCACGCCTCAACATAATATAATTACTCGTGCTTGTGTCTCGAAATTGATAGGCGAGGATGCTAAGACGCCTACAGCATTTGGCATAAATTATTTGATCAAAAAATGCTTCAACAAATTTTGAAATGGACCAACAAAAAATCTCCAGTTACAGAATAAAGTTTGCTCCTCAGAATATGTTATAGTTGTCAGGATATACATATATATTATATGAATATGTTTGCAATTTTCTCGCCCTTTGTCCAAAAATCGCCAATGATTTTATGCTAAGTTGAGTGTGTGTCAGAATTTTTATTTTTAGTTTTCAGAAGTAGCTTTTATGTTTTTTTGTTTTCTTTATTATTA
Organism: Melitaea athalia; assembly: GCA_905220545.2. Classification (NCBI taxonomy): domain Eukaryota; kingdom Metazoa; phylum Arthropoda; class Insecta; order Lepidoptera; family Nymphalidae; genus Melitaea; species Melitaea athalia. The sequence goes on from HG992179.1 coordinate 7,244,128, forward strand.
GATTTTAAGTAAAAAGTGTGAAATTTGTCAAAGAATTTATATAAAGTCTATTAAAATGCTAAAAAAGGATATCATGTCATTTAAGGCTGAAAATTACCACGAATTGTTAATTATAGTTTTTTTTCTAAGTTATTATAAAAAAATGATTGAATTCATTTACATTTGTTTTATTATATACCAATAGTTAAATACAAACACAATTTTAAATAATATACATGCAATTTTGACAAATTTTTAATTTCGAAGTAGTAGCCTGTGAGACGTCATGTCCCCTAAAGTGTTATAAATTTGTCACGTCCCTGGTTAAAGGTTAACTACTCGACTACTCGACTCAAAATTACTTACTATTACTAAACTATACTTACATTAGTTTAAGAACTTAGTTATAAGGGTTAATTAAAAACTCAACTATTTACAAAAATATAGGTAATATACTTAAATATAGTTTCATTACTTTAAGAAGTTAGTTATTAAGGTTAAATAAAAAATCACACATAATTTAGTCCGATTTTGATAATTCTTTTTTTATTGGAAAGAGTACCCCTGTATATTGATTGTTTGGCGCCGACTCAAAATTACTTAGCTATACTTACATTAGTTTAAGAACTTAGTTATTAAGGTTAATTAAAAACTCAACTATTTACAAAAATATAGGTAATATACTTAGATATAGTTTCATTACTTTATGAAGTTAGTTATTAAGGTTAAATAAAAAATATTTATTATTTTTTCCTTTTGGGTTTTTTTGGCGGTTTATTTTTTTGTTAAAAAGTTTTTATTTCAACAGAGTTTCGAATTCGAAAGATATTAGTAGTATGATATTACAATAATACACTCTTTCAACATGTATCTCGAGTCTAGCACACAAGATCTGGACAATTTACAAAGAACATAAAGTAGAGGAAGGAGAAGAAGAGGCACAGAACGTGCTCCTATATAATAGGGGAAACAATAATGCCTTTTTTTCTCGTAGTTTACGAGACAGGGTAATTATTTAGGCAGACCTTATTCGGGAAGGTGTTTACAAAACAATATAATACGAGTACAATTATTGCAATTGCAATACGATAATGGTGTTTGCCATGAGTCATGACTTACTAACCGATAGAGATTTCTCTTGATAATTGGTAAATATAAATATTAAAATTGACAAACATTACATATGCAATTTCTAAAGCGAACTTTAAGTAGCTATCTTTCTTCTACAATACAAATAACAAAAAATGGACTAAATTACTGACGTGATTTAATGTAAGCAAATTTTTATTTCAAAAATTTATAATTTAACATGGATACAAGTATTGAACTTAATAATAAACTAGCAGACCCGTGCCCACTTCGTTGGGCGTAAAATCGTAATAATATCGTGTATTTATTATTTTAAATTACAGAACCAAATAACATACTATAAAGAACAAATTTTAAACCACTTAAATAAATAATAATATGTTGCTCCAACGCCATCTATCAAAAAGCGTAAAAACTTCGTCATCGATAGATTCAAATAGACAGTAAATAAAATAGAATATTAAATAGTTAAATCTAACAGCGATAGATGGCGTTCGTTTCTTTGTCATTTTCATAATATATTTTAATATTTTTCTTTTTTACTGAATTTTTTTGTACAATTACAATAAAATATAGCCTATGTCACTCCTGAATAGTGTAGCCTCTCACTATTTTCAGCAAATCAGATAAATATAAATGTTTTAAAATCACCAATTAATTTCTAAGGCAAATAATAATGCTTGATTAGATTGAATTGTTGACACGGCACGTCAGAGGGCGCAGGTTCAAATCCTGCTGATTTAAAATCTTTATATATTTTTATCTTTTTCCTTTTATCTTGTCACTCCTGAATAGTGTAGATTTTTGTTAGCGAAAGAATTTTCATGATCGGATCAGTATTTGCGAAGATTACCCCGTATATACAAACAAAGTTATAAACTTTACCTCTTTATAATATTAGTAATAAATATAAAAATATGTTATCTAAACCTGCGCAATATGCGAATGTATGTAATATTTACAAATAAAATACGAGTTCTAAGACATGTGTAAATTAAAACGAATACGCACACTTGTGAAATGGTCAATTGACCATTGTACACAGCACGTTGAATCGCATGCGAGTGAAGTCCAAAGACACGGTCACCCTTGATCACCAATTAGATCCTATAAATATAATGGTACTCACGCTTTAAATATAAATAATTTGGTTAGATTTTATTCAAGTAATAAATATTTCTTAAACCTTTGACCCCCTTATTCATGGTTAAAATATGATTTGCCATAAACTTGATACACTGTTGAGTTATCCAAGTAGACTAACGACGTGGTACCCATTACCAATAACTTTCCTCTGTTTATTCAATCAATAATTTTCTTCTGTATTATATTTGTACAGATAAACATAAAGACTAAATATTCCCACAATACGCCTGCGCGTTGAATGCTTGTAATAAAATATAATTGATCAAAATAATACTAATAAAGCATTACATAATGTTAATTTCATAATACATATATAACAAAAACAATTGCGCGTACAAAGTACACATGTCCAGAAGCGAAACTTCTTTGGCAAACTAATTTAAAAAAAAAACTAATTGAAAAAAAAAACGTCACGCGGTGTTCCCAGGTGGTCACCCATCCAAGTACTGACCGTCCCTGACGCTGCCGCGTTACCGATCGCTCAAATTTTACCCCTCATGCGCCTAAAGAAGTTTCACTTCAAAAAAAGGCGTTGTGTTGAACAAAAATAACGTAAAAATAGATCCCTCGTATTGTATTTTTATTCTCACGATAAACAGAATAAGGTATTCGATCGTAAACAATGATGTTAGAAAAAAAATTTTCTTTTCTAATATCATTGATCGTAAACTACAAGAAATATCTAAGCATATTACTTGGTACGTTATAAAGAAGTATGAGGAAGGACTTAATTGTCTATCTATCAACGAAATATTATTGCACGCGTCACACGCTTAAGCGTGTGGGTGTGCTTTACTATCGAAAGACGGCTCTGTGTCCATTTTCCAAGATAAAATCGTTCTTATACGTTAAGTTAGGCACTGAATTTTAAAAAAAAAGGTTGTTTCGGAAACTAGACATGTTAATCTATAAAGTCAGCGTATTTTCTTTTCATTTTGTTTAATATTTATAACAAAAAAAACGTAATTAAAAAGTGATATGTCAGCTGTCCGTTGGTCTGTGCCCTTTTGTTGTCTTCACGTTTTAGAAAAATATAAACAATTAATTTTAATAATTTCTTTTGAATAATACTTCAGTCACTCTAAGGATGAACTGTATATCTTTTTATGATTGAACTCTTAACCGTTTTAAAGATATTAACGAAATTCGAAAGATTTTCTGGGTTTCTTTCATAAATATTTTTTCTTTTTTAAACCGCGGCGCAAAACGAGGGGTGGTATAAGTTTAACGTGTCTGTGTATCTGTGTAACTGTCTGTGGTACTTTTTTCTAGTCGATGAGGAGATCTGACTACCTTCCTTATGTCCTATCGATTCGAAATTTGGTACCGTGTTACTTTAATGATATTGAAAGTATATGGTAGGGTAACCATGACCTGATCAGCCGTTCGAAGATCATCAGCTCTTTAATAGTTGATGAGGGAATCTAATTATCTTCCATATGTCCTATCGATTCGAAATTTGGTACCGTATTACTTCAATGATATTGAAAGTGTATGGTAAGGTATCGTATTATCGTATTATGTATGGTAAGGCATCCGTCAACCCGCATTGGAGCAGCGTGGTGGATTAAGCCCTTTAATATATATAACAAAAAAATGTAATCAAATAATATATCTACAGCTGTCCGTTGGTATGTGCACTTTTAGTTGTCTTCTCGTTTTTTAGAAAAATATAAACAACTAGCTGTGCCCCGCGGTTACCCCCGCGTTAATTTGAGGAAAATCATAGCTATAGCCTTTCCTAATTTCAAGTTTGTAGGTGTATTTTTCATTGGACTTTCATACAAACTATCATCCCCTGTTTTAACCCCAAAAGGGGGTTGATTTCTCAAAATACATTATTAGTACACCTCAACATCATCTATAGAGCATACATTTTGAATTTCAAGTCTCTTACTTCAAAAACATAGGACTTTCATACAAACTTCCAACCCCCGTTTAACCCCCTTAGGGGTGGAATATCGTAAAACCCGTTCTTAGCTGACCTCTACTCGGCGAAAGGAATATTCCTACCAAAATTCAAGTCTCTCCGCCTTATGGTTTCAGAGATATCGTGATGAGTCAATGGGTGGGTAACTCTTTTATATATATAAATGTATGTATATATAGATTTTAGCGAAATGTATAAGCTATTGAATGAGCGGATAAATAATAAGATGTTATCTATCTTCGCTGACTCTTTATTGAATTCAAGTAGCAAAATATAAAAAAGTAGCAAAATACAAAATATAATTATAAGATAATAGAAAAACAATATATTCAAGTAGCAAAATATAAAATATAATTATAAGATAACGTGCTACGTGTACGTACATAATTTTACTTACTAAATTGAAAAACAAATTATCAAGAAAAATTTAAAATCAAATTCTTTGACGACTATCAAAAACACGCCACATTACTCTCCTCCGAGACCGAAGGTCAATAGCCGGTTGGCGGGCCAGTGGAACCAGATGCTGCATAGCTCTCGGTGAGTTGGAACTGTCTGCGGTGATGCTTGCGAAGCCTGCGTTGCCGTTCAAGCTCGAGGTTACCAGCTTAGCGAATGACCACCAGTTTAGCAAATGAGCTCGGTTTTGCGAATGGATGAGCGGATGATAAAATATTCGCTAACTCCGCAGACTTTTTATTAATGAATTGCTATTTTGTTATAATATAAAAATGAATCAAGTAGCAAAATGTAAAATATTAACAAGAAGAGCTTAAAATCAAATTCTTTGACAACTATCAAAAAATATTTTTATTAAAATGATAAAAAGAGGTTTTTATTATTATTTATATAAAAAGTATATACATGTAGAGACGCCAATTAATTGTAATTATTCCTTTTGAATAATACTCCAGTCACTCTAAGGATGAACTCTTTTTTCTTATTATGACTGAACTCTTATATGTTTTAAAGATATTTACGAAATTCGAAAGATTTTCTGGGTTTCTTTCATAAAAATTATTGTGGCGACATCTATCGAGCCACCTACGAACTGACGATTCTAGATCACGCTATCGAAGTTTTCAAAGCGAATGAACTATATATACAAGAACCCGACAACAACCGTCGGGGCAGTAGCCCTACCAGACACAACACCCGTCTGGTTGGAGGATCCTCCCTTTTCGGTGAACAACATCTTCCCAAACTGGTGACCCCGAGCATGAACATCAGCGCAGCCTTCGTCAATCTACGTCATCGTGACGTCATCATCACTTTCTCAAGCTTTCGAGCAGCGAGTCCTACAGCCAGCCAGCATCCACGGCTACAACGGGTATCCTGACCACCAGCATGCAGCGGACGCGCATACCTGGTCATCACCCACAGCCTTCTCAGCGACCTTGGCACAGCACACTGCACTTCGACCGGTCAGCAAGCAGAGACGCACCTCTCTCCTGGTCGACGCAGCAGCCAGCCACTACGCAGCACTGCACCACTCCGACTCACTGGAGCATATGCAGCATCACCCCGACTCACTGGGGCATCACCGCAGACAGTTCCGACTCACTGTGAACTATGCGGCATCTGGTTCCGACTCACTGGAACATTCCACTGGCCCGGCAAGCATCACAAGATGTGTATGGACGACTCAAAAAACCGCTATCGACCTCCGGTCTCGGAGGGGAGTGATGTGGCGACATCTATCGAGCCACCTACGAACTGACGATTCTAGATCACGCTATCGAAGTTTTCAAAGCGAATGAACTATATATACAAGAACCCGACAACAACCGTCGGGGCAGTAGCCCTACCAGACACAACACCCGTCTGGTTGGAGGATCCTCCCTTTTCGGTGGACGAACATCTCCCCAAATTATCACCGTCTATTTTTTTCCTCTCTCCTATTTCATGAATTATTTATTTTTTAAATAACTTCTGCTGCATCTAGCGACATTATTGATATTTTTGGCAGTGAAGTTAAAATGTATCTATGTTTCGTGACGTGTCGACAGATTTTCGATAATATAAAATGCCAAAAGAAAATAAAAACTCTGCAAGAAAACGTGATCAATTATAACGTGATTATAAAAGAGAACGTCGTAAAAATTATGAGTCTTTCGAAAAATTATAAAGATGATGTTATGATTGAGCTGAATAAACCTGAAAGCTGCTGTCTTGGAAATAAACATAGTGGAATCTATTCTGCTCAAATTCCTAATAAGGATGATGTAAACCTTGCTCAAAAAAAAATGTCGAATGTCTCAAGTTCGTCAAAATCAAAACGATGATTTTAGACAAAGCGAACGAGAAAAAGATAGGTTAGCTAAGCAGGCTCAGCGATAATTTAGTGCCTACCTTAACATATTTATAAGAATGATTTTATCTTGCAAAATCGACACAAAAAATAATAATATTTTATTCAATTGATTTCTCTTTTAGGCAATTATTATTAATTTCAATTCGTAACACAATGAGCGTGTGAGGCGTGCACTTTTGGATTTTCCAAATTATTTTGAACTACGGGTGCCTGTTTGATAACTGTTACGTTTACGATGTTTCGAATTTTAAATCAATATTATTTATTTACAGTTTACGTATTCATGTATGAACGGTCGCAGTTTTACATATCCTATTGTACTAAAACTTGTAGATTCCATTCATACATAAATAATTATATTGATAGGTACCTACTCGTCTCAATTGATTTGTTGTCGTGTTTCCAAGACCACTTAGTACAATTGTATCAAACACATGTTTTTAATCGAATTCCAAAAAATTAAAAGGTTCTCAATTCGTCTGTATTTTTTTAATTATTTATGATATTTTTTATTTATTTTATTATGATTTGAACTTTTTACTGGGTAGACCTGTTTCGATGATTCTTTAAAAAGTGTAAAAGGTGGTAATTGTCATGTAGGCCAATTCAAATTTAATCGAGATCTGATAGGTACTTTTTGAGTTACGAGTAGTTATCTCTGATATCTGATATCTATAATTATATAAGCTAAACTGAGGTAGGGCACAGCAGGAAATTTCCTCAGGCTCAAAAAATGGAGCAGGCCGACTGGTGTAGTACCTCGACCTTACAGAAGATCACAGTTAAATAATACTGCTTTCAAGCAGTGTTGTGTTTCTGTTGGTGAATAAGGTGACCAGAGCTCCTGGGTGGGAATTGGGGGTAGGGTCGGCAACGCGCTTGCGATACTTCTGGTGTTGCAGGCGTCTATAGGCTACGGTAATTGCTTACCATCAGGTGAGCCGTACGCTTGTTTGCCGACTTAGTGACAATAAAAAAAAAACTCTAATAATGCGATTTTGCTTGATTGATTTTTCATCTATCTACGTTGTTTTAGTAATTGAAGTCTGTTTTTTTTTTCGTTTGCGATCAAACATAATTTATACTTCAATTATTTTTATTAAATCAGCTATATTCTCGAAAGGATTAAATTAATTAATTTTTTTACTTACAACAAATTTGTAATATACAGATCTAAAATGTTTGCGCTGAAATAGCCTCTTAAATCCGTTAATGATATAAATGTGCATATATTTTATCTGCAATTTTGTTTACTACCTACAGATAAAGTTTGGACGTAATTTTGAACCGAATCGCATCAAAATTCTATCGATTATTGAGTCCGGCTGCAAATGAATATGTTAAATTTGCCAAGTCAATGTGTAGATGTGAAATAATGTAAAGAAAGTGTAAAGGCCGCTTTGACAAGTCTACATTTCAGGTGTTGCGCATTTTTTTTTAAATATTAGAATTTAAAATTATAGTTAATTTCATAGATAGTAGATTAATAATAGCAATAAGAAATATTCCTTAGCAACGCTCTGTTAAGCTTATTTTCTCTTATTAAAATTATCTATCTATTGAATATATGTGAAAATTTCATAACCTAACGAGATTGAGTAGGTAATCTTTTTTACGTAAGTATTTACGTAGACTTATCTGCATACGTAAGTATTTACGTAGACTTATCTGCATACGCACGTATATGTGTAATATAAAAGAACTGGTTAACTAAACATCATCCACATGCTTTATGTAACAAAATGTTCACAAAATAGGAAAAAAATGTTTATACTAGTAAAAAAAGTTTTTTATTAAAGCCTACATTACTTATAAATTGCAAAAGCTATAAACATCTTGCTTCAGATCAAAAGAAGATGTGACGTAACTGTCAAGGAGTTTCTATCAAAACTTTACACAGGTGAAAAAACTAAGGCGACCCAGGAAAATAATGGAGTATTGAATCTTCAATTTAATAATGTTGGCATATCTTTACTTATATCAAATACGCGTTAATATAGCTTAGCAGTTAAAGAGTATTTACTCAAGATTATTGTAGTTACAATAGAACATTACGTAACACTAAAGATCAAATAAGTAATATCATTGCAACTTTGAAGCGAATATTGTTGATACAATCTATTAACCCCATTATAATTTTTTCCATAAAATAAATTTTATACAGACTGATCTAAAGATTCGAACAATTCAGGGGCTTTTTTTTCAACGAACAAATAGGAATAGGTTTCAAATTTAAAATCAGCGCTAATGTTTCAATAGTCTATTTGGAACTCTTTGCAATACTTGCTATTACAACTTAATTAAGACTTCGCTGCAGTATTTGGCTCAATGTACCAATGTAACCCCAATAGCCTACCTACGTGATAGATAACTAAGCTATTGAGATACTTAAGCTATTGCAGCAGTACAATTGCACGTCTAAAAATATTTCCTTGCAATGGATTCCTTCGCATGTGAAGCTGCGTATAACTAATAATTAAAAGGCTGACCAATTAGCCAAAGAGGCTCTTACTAATGGAATTGATGTTTCTGTAAGACCATAATATTATTATGTAGACAATTTTTATTGTCACAAAAAGATGCTACGAGTAATGGACAGAATATTTCGATTAAAGATTAAATGAGAAAGGTATTTGGTACAAGACGATCCAACCACAGCCTATCTAGCTAGTGTATCGTGGATTGAAAATTGTCGCATGAAAAGAACCGATAAAACTCTTATGATACGTCTTCGTTCCGGGCATATTTCGCTGCATAAGTTCGCACACCTTATTAAAAAGTTGAATCGCTAAATTGCAACATTTGTAATGCCATAGAGGATACATATCTTAGCGGAGTGTGCTCAGAACGAAAGTTACAGACGATAACATTTTAAGGACTGTGCTAGTAATATATACAGGGTGTGTCGTAAATTGTGGATAATCCGTTAACTGGGGGTAGCCCTGATGTCGAGCTCCAAGAAAATGTACTTTTTATTTCAGGGTTACCAACACTGAAAATTGTGAATATTTTTGGGTTTTTTCAAAAAATTCCTACCGCGACTAGTAATTTGGTCATAATTTTTACAAATTAAGGTATTTTAATGTAATTTTTATGTTATTTTACTCAGGAATACTTGCACTATCTAACGAAATTACTATTTCAGGCATAATTTATTCTAAACTTATAAAAATTAGCGTTAGAAGTTTTTTTTATTTTTATTCGTTACTTTTTGTCAAGATTTAACCATTGATTGTGAAAAAAAAATGTATGGCACTAGAATTGCCCAGTATTTAAAAAGAATGTTTAGTTTGTGTAGAAAGGTATAATAATTAGTGCTTGACAAGCAAAATTATTTTGTAGGAGCGATAGAACTTATCACGGTCGGTAAGTTCGTTTGATATCATTAGCATTTGTGTCACTTAAATGTTAGGATAAAGAAAAAAAAAACAAAGATTTTTTTAGTAGAAATGCATTTATTACATCAAACTAAATGTTCAAAATGCAGCAATGCAGGTTCGGCATCGCCTTATAAAAGATCTTTTGATACGGCGTGCATAGCCTGATACTTCAATTTCACGAGTAGCTAATTGCACACACGTGCGCAATTCTTCGATTGTCGACACTGCTTTAGTATAAACTTTTTCTTTAATGCATCCCCCAATAAAAAACAGTCCAGGGAGTTCAGGTCAGGCGGTCGTGGTGGCCATAAAATTAGACCCAAGCGCCCAATCCTAGGTGGATTGGGCTCTGGGTATGTGTCGTTTAAATATTCCCGCACCCGAACAGCAAAATGCGCGGGACACCCGTCATTTTGCCGCCTCATTCCTTCTCTTCTCTCCAGTGATATATTTTGCAGCAGCTCAGGTAAATTATTATGTAAAAAATTTAAATAGATTTCAGCATTTAATGTTGCTGGCAACTCATATGGGCCTATTATTTTATCACCAAACTGCTGCAAAATATATCACTGGAGAGAAGAGAAGGAATGAGGCTGCAAAATGACGGGTGTCCCGCGCATTTTGCTGTTCGGGTGCGGGAATATTTAAACGACACATACCCAGAGCCCAATCCACCCAGGATTGGGCGCTTGGGTCTAATTTTATGGCCACCACGACCGCCTAACCTGAACTCCCTGGACTGTTTTTTATTGGGGGATGCATTAAAGAAAAAGTTTATACTAAAGCAGTGTCGACAATCGAAGAATTGCGCACGTGTGTGCAATTAGCTACTCGTGAAATTGAAGTATCAGGCTATGCACGCCGTATCAAAAGATCTTTTATAAGGCGATGCCGAACCTGCATTGCTGCCAATGGAGGACATTTTGAACATTTAGTTTGATGTAATAAATGCATTTCTACTAAAAAAATCTTTGTTTTTTTTTCTTTATCCTAACATTTAAGTGACACAAATGCTAATGATACAAAACGAACTTACCGACCGTGATAAGTTCTATCGCTCCTACAAAATAATTTTGCTTGTCAAGCACTAATTATTATACTTTTTTAGAAACTACACAAACTAAGCATTCTTTTTAAATACTGGGCAATTCTAGTGCCATACATTTTTTTTTCACAATCAATGGTTAAATCTTGACAAAAAGTAACGAATAAAAATAAAAAAAACTTCTAACGCTAATTTTTATAAGTTTAGAATAAATTATGCCTGAAATAGTAATTTCGTTAGATAGTGCAAGTATTCCTGAGTAAAATAACATAAAAATTACATTAAAATACCTTAATTTGTAAAAATTATGACCAAATTACTAGTCGCGGTAGGAATTTTTTGAAAAAACCCAAAAATATTCACAATTTTCACAGTGTTGGCAACCCTGAAATAAAAAGTACATTTTCTTGGAGCTCGATATCAGGGCTACCCCCAGTTAACGGATTATCCACGATTTACGACACACCCTGTATATATAAAAGAGATTTCCATCAATATATTGACTCATCACGATATCTCTGGAACCATAAGGCGTAGAGACTTGAAATTTGGTAGGAATATTCCTGTCGCTGAGTAGCAAGAACGGATTTTACGAAATTCTACCCACAAGAGGGGGTTGCGGGGGTTAATAACATATGTATATGGCAAAACAACGTTTGCGGGGTCAACTAGTATATATATAAATATGAATAATATACCCAGACTCAGAAGGAATCGAACTTAGAACTGTCGAAACAGAAAACAGGGTCACTACAAACTGCGTCAATGGGCTAGCCAAGAATAAAGATAAACTTACTATATAAAATACTTTGTTAAGTTACCTCATCCAAAAGAAACAGTATCGATGCTACCGCTCGAACGTGTCGGTTGAATCGAAGTTCTAAATACTGAAACAATTATACTATCATTAGTATTTCTATAAAAGAAACTGTAGCATTAGTTTAGCTTATTTATTTTAAAATCATTATATCAAAAATTTCGACCTAACGGGTGCATCGTTCCGTAGCTTAATTGACTAGAGCACCGACACGGTTTGTCGGAGATGCAGGTTCGATCCCCGCTGGAACGCTCGATTTTTGATTTAAATAAAAAATATTCTAATTTTATCGACTACTTACAGCGGCTGAGTAATCCATAATATCAAATGTTAGGTCTTGTAACTGAAATATGTTATTATGAAAATAAAATACATAGGTATACCCTTTTTATACTCAGAAATAAAGTACTTTTACGGAAAAAAGTTTTAAAATCAACTAACTATGCCCTCGAGTTCGTCCGCGTGGAATTTAACAAATTTTATTTATTCAATTATTTTTCAGTTCCCAGTTATTCATATAAAAAAAAACTAAAATAAATGTAGCCAAAACAACTCCTAAAAATAAAAAAAAAATAAAAAATAAATGTAGCCTGAGTTACTCCTAAAAATAAAAAATAAATCTTAAATAAATGTAGCCTAAGTTAATCCTTATTACATCAGCTATCTGCCAGTGAAAGTCCCGTCAAAATCTGTCCAGCCGTTTCAGAGATTAGCCGGAACAAACAGACAGACACACAGACCGACTGACAAAAATGATAAAAAATGTTATTTTGGTATAAGTACCGTGTATGAATAGTACATACATATGAATTTAGTAAAAAGCTGTTATTTTTAACCGACTTCCAAAAAAGGAGGAGGTTCTCAATTCGACACGATGTATGGTAGCTCAGAACTTTTGACTGGGTGGACCGATTTCGATCAATTTTGTTTTAATTCAAAGGTATTGCGTGTCATGTGGTCCCATTTTAATTTAATTGAGATCTGACAAGTACTTTTAGAGTTATATCTAATAATGCGTATTTACGTGACTACTTTTTCGTCGACCTACGTTATATTATACCGCATAACTTTTTACTCGGTGTACCGATTTCGATGATTCTTACTTTAATCGAAAGCTAATTCTTGTCTTGTAGTCTTGTTTAAATTAGATCGAGATCTGATTACAACTTTTTGAGTAATCTTTAATAGCGCGTATTTACTTGACTATTCTTTCGTCTTATTACGTTGTATTACTTGTCGATGTAATTGAAGTCGGTTTTTTTTTCGTTTGCGAGCAAACACAATTATGTTATAATATTAAAAACAGACACTCCAATTTTATTTATTCGCATAGAACTATAGAGTATAGATATAGATTACTAGCGACCCGCCCCGGCTTCGCACGGTTGCAAAAACTATCAGTGTTCCTCTTCTATATTATGCATGTATTATACATATAAACCTCACTCTATTTATTAAAGAAAACCGCATCAAAATCCGTTGCGTAGTTTTGAAGATCTAAGCATACATAGGGACAGACAGACAGCGGGAAGCGACTTTGTTTTATACTCGTGCTATGTAGTGATGTAGTTCCAGAAATTAGCTCCTACAAATATACAAAAAAATTAACAAAATTTACCTCTTTATAATATTATCATTAGATAAAAGGACAAACCTGATAAAAAATGCCAAATCTTCTTTATATTTGCGATTGCGAACCATTCAAAATACGTCTGTGATATTTCCTTACGTCATGTACTTAAATAACCACTTCAGCCAACGTCACTGACATCAAAAAATTTATTCTAACCTAAGGGCACCTTCAAATTTGCCGCGCTGCCGCCGCGCTTTTGTCGCGCTGCAACCACGCGTTGTTATTTACATAGATTTACAAAGTCGCGCGGCAGCAGCGCTGCGGCCGCGCTGCCGCCGCGTGACAAATTTGAAGGCGCCCTTAGGCTTACTTATTTACAATCTATTGAAGTCTTAACTTTTTAAATAATCAAAATAAAAATAAAATATAGAGTTTAAATTTAAATATACCTATACATTCTCGTTTTCATAGTTATTTATTTTAATTATATTGTGATGTGGAAAAATTGTATTTTTAAATAATTTGGCCAATAATATTGAAATAAGTATTACATATTATTTCTGATTTCAAAATAACCTACAATTCAACTAGATGCTGATGACATAATATGAACGCAGTTTCATTTCTATCGTACAAAGTCCACCGCGAGCGTTTGTCGTCCGCACTTGTCTGAGATTACCTAATGTAGATAAGATCTATACCAAATCGACTTGTGATAAATAATGACACTGAGACACATCTAATAGATGTGTGTGTTCATTCTTATATAATTATAATACTTACTGTTTTTTTACGCATACGCTCTATTGTTTAGCTCTATTCATACATTATGTATATCTATACTAATATATAAAGCTGAAGAGTTTGTTTGTTTGTTTGTTTGTTTGAACGCGGTAATCTCTGGAACTACTGGGCCGATTTAAAAAATTCTTTCAGTGTTAGATAGCCCATTTATCGAGGAAGGCTATAGGCTATGTGTCATCACGCTAAGACCAATAGGAGCGGAGTCCACGCCGACGAAGTCGCGCGCAGAAGCAAGTAATTAATAAATTTTATTCTTTAAAATTAAATTAGTTAGATACAAAAATGAAATATATATATATATATATACAAATTCCGAAATATGACTTGATGATAAGTCATCGTGTGTGAAAAAAAATGGTTTTTGTATAAATACTTTGTTTATGTAATATCCAACATTAGCAATGAAACAGACGAGAAAAAATTTCCCCGTAATTTTCGTATATTGCAAGGTAGCCTAAAATAATTATTTTTCAAGATTTTATTCAACTACTTTGTTCTTTTTGATTAGGTAATACCCATTCCAAATAACCGCATTCATAAGACAAAACTAAGACCTTATTGACTGTGAAACCCGGAAATTTAATAAATAATATTTCCAAACATTAGGTAATTATTATTATTATATCTATCAAACCGATTGCTAAAAAAAGAAATTTTTAAATGTTTATTACTTATAGAAAGAAATACTTGTAGCTGTGTTAAATACAGTAACCATTTAACACAAATATTTTGAGAAATAACCTGATACAAATATAGATATACACATAATTTAGTCAATCTTATGAAATTATATATATCGATTCCAAAAAAAAAAATCAAACGACATATCAGTGGTTCAATAATACGTTACGTTAGAAGTGAAATTGTTTTACATAATGTACACACTAGAACGTGCTTATGTGAGTACTTGTACAACTGTTTTAGACGAAGTGAGTAATTTGTACTATATCTATCTATCTTTTATAACCCAAAAAGTTAAGTATCATTATCGGTACTACGAGAAAGTTTAAGCTTTGGATACATACACGGAGTATATCTGTATCATCACGGAGTATAGTATTTCTGTGGTCTGTGGATACATATGAGACTACTCTAGCTGTGAAGCCTTTATATAAGGGGAATTATAAAACGAGCGAACAAAAAAAAAACTTTGCGACTGATGATGACATACTGTTTTAATAACTTGAGCGGTATGAATTTGAGTAAGCGAAAAATTAACTAAACTGACGACGAATATTGATTTATAATAAAATCCAGAACGAGCTTACAAAAAGTGGATTGTGATAAATCCATTTCAGATATTAAAATTTTATCCGAGCGACTTCATTACTAAGTGAGCGACTGGAAATACAGAGAGGGCAACTTCAATATTAAGATAGATTCGATTTTTCTAAGTGAGGTTATACTTAGCGAACTACTAAAAAGTTCACTTTGAGCAAAGTTTTGTAAGCTGCTTTATTAATGATTATTGGTTACTGATATTCTATTTGAGGGCTTATGTTTTTTATTTTATATGTATAAAAAGCAGTCAGTTGCTTTCCAGAAAACCACATTGCCAAATTTTGACTGGCAAAAAGGATCGTGCGACTGTCCCGAATTTTTCAATAGATATGTATGCAAACACGTTTTGGGGCTAGCAATTCGGCTCAAACTAACAACACCACCACTGGAAGCAAAAATGATACAAATTGGACAAAAAAGAAAACGAGGCCGGCCCACTAAGTCCAAGCCAGCACTTATTTACCAGTGACGATGAGTAGTAGGGCTCCTCATACCTATCAATGTTTCTTAGTATTAATAAAAATTTTTTTTTTTAGTTGTCTGAAGCGTCTTATTTTATTTTTTGTTCATTTGATTGAAATAAATGCATGCATATTACTTTATTTTTACGGAGTACATTGTTTTATTTAATTACCCTTATATTTCAATAATAAAATTTCTCAACTAATAGAATAGTGTTTCTTCAAATAGTTATTTCATATTATTTTTATTTTTTAAATGTGAGCTCATTATACTCTGCTCATTAGTGTATTTTTCAAAGTGGTTTTTGTATTCGAAACACTTCATTTAAGATAAAATGCCGCTCAGTATAAAAAATACATTTGCCAAATATTGAAAAAAATGCAGGACGTAACGTTGACACTCAAACAAATATTAGGTCGCTCAAATATTATGAAGCTGCTCATTTTGTATTTTAAGTAACTCAAATTAATGTTTGTAAGTTGCTGTTCTGTTGATTTCTCGTCACTCGCAGTCAGTCGCTCACTTTGTAATTCTATAACCCAAATTAATTAATTTTGACACTTAGAACTGTAATTTACAGTCACTCGTTTTATTACTACCCTTTATATAATATTTCACCACAATTTAACAAATAAAGCAAATCGAACTTACCTCATATGAAGAGGATAGCCTTAGCGTACAGAACACAGGTAAATACACGGTAGCTACCACGACGCAGCTGAGTGTGACCCCCACGATTACCAACCAATATTGCGTGCCGTAGTTGTAAATTTCTGCCGGCGTACCGAGGATTGTCACACCGGAAACATAGCTATAGATGAAAAAATATACAATAAGTCAGTAGTATTAAGTCATAACCATCAACGTATTTTTATTTTATTTTATTTAACTGATTATGAACTGATAGTTTTGTAAATATATATTAAATTATATTATAAACTTTATAACACACAACAAATAGGTACCTACAGTGGTACCTATATTATTAAATATTAAAGATACTTTAAAGATAGTTACAGATTGTACAGTACAATGAGCGGACTTATGGCTTGTTAGGCGTTTCTTCCTAATAACACAAAAAATTAAATGTCATATTAGCAGCTAGATGCAATAGTTTTCTATAAAACATTTTTTTTATTTTGATTCCTTAAAATTCAAACAATAATCTAAGGAAATAAAAAGATATGATTTAATAATGTTATTTTATTATTTTTTATCTGGTAAGTATTACATATAGTTATTGGATTAATATTTACCTAGTAAATAATTTAAGTAAAAATAAATTTGTGATTTAAATGTGACCGGTCACTTGGGCATTTATCTAACTATAATGTAACTTCATTTACAGCCACTCGACTAATCGCCTTTACTTTTAATGACGTTCCAAATATTTGATGAAAAGACTAGACACATAATCCCTCAGCATATTCCACACATAGTACAGTCCCATTGCTGGGCAAGGGACTCTTTCTCTCTATAGGAGAAGGGTTAGTGCTTATTGCATTCAATGTTCTCTACCAAAAGTTGTCGGATAATTCCCTTACAGCGAATAACGATCGTTATCACTTGATGTAGGTAGACACCTGTCTATGACAAGAATCGATCTGATAGCTTTACATGCTTTCCGATGCACAGTGGGGAAACACACAAGGACACACAGCCAGGCAGAAAAGAAATATTTGTAAAAATACAAACTTCTACCCCGAGCGGAAATAGAACCCGCGACCACCAGTATTTTTGGCGACTACACTAACCACAACACCAGAACGACTATCAATACTTGTTATAACATGGTCACAGTATTTCAACCCTTTTGATGAGCCATAATTAGATTATTACCATATTAGAAAAATTGATTAATTGCGTTAAACATACATCTATGAATTATGTTACTACTGAGTTGAATTCTGATAAGATATTGGAAGAATAAAACATTATTATTAAACATACTTAAAATGTAAAGGTTACGTTTGTAGAGAAAATAAAAATAATTCCACTATACTGAATTCACGAATTTTATTTTTACGGCGTAATAATATTGTAATTAAATTAATCATTTTAAACATAATTATGTCTATTAAGATAACACGGTGAATTAGAACAGATTCATTAGCGCATACCTGTTTAGAGCTAAATGCACTTTCTGATTCTGCTGGTTAATTTGTCCGTCATATACATACATGAAATATACATGAAAGAATATAAATTAATTATAATCCTTACTTTGATGAAATGAGATACGTTATCTAAAATATTTGATTTATCAACGGGTTTTCAATGAAAAAATATACGTCTAACAGCTTGATATTCTATTTGGATAGGTTACGGATCTTTAAACAGCGCGATTGCAATCTGACCTTCGCGATTCATGAGGGCTAGTCAATAACCCCATTGACAACGATAATTACCCACAATAAAACCATTGTGTTATGGTAACAACTGGGATTGAGTGCTTTACGCGTTTTGTGATTCCCTTTTTTTTTTTGATAATTAAATTCGTTAATAATAATAGACTTCGTATTATCTTAAGCCTGTTTTACGCCGAGGCAACAACGTGCGTCATTGTGGCATGCGGCATTGACGCATGAAAAATGTCGCACGTTGTGGCAAGAACCTTGCGGCACGGCAACACCTTGCGTCATGTGGCAGAGTGTCGCAGCTTGTATCCGATCACGATGGATTCCGTGCGACAATTTTTGATGCGTCAAGCCAGTTTCTAGGTTATGTTTTGATTGTACTTATTTATTTTATTTACAAAATGAGATAAATCGGACATGGAGTGGTGTAATGATAATTATATTTGTTAGCAAACGAAAAAAACCGACTTAAATCACATCGACAAGTAATACAATGTACCTACGTAGACGAAAAAATTAACAAACTCACTAATCGTCTGGTATCTCTAGAATTTGTACCCTTACTGCAGAAAATCTAAAAAAGAAATATATAAAATCTACTTTTTTTGTTTTTTTTGTCTGAAGAAATTCTAACCTATCTCTATCAATCAAGTAGGCAGACTAAAATTTGACAGCACGACGCTTAAAAACTGTTGCCTTGGCATAAAATACGCTGTCGCATGCCACATATGCCGCAATTTGTCGCATGCCACAAGATGGCGCACGCCACAATATGTTGCATGCGACAATGCCGCACGTTGTTGCCTTGGTGTAAATCAGGCTTTAGCACTAAAACCGTACAAATTGAAAATTTTGATACTGTCTTGATCACGTTTCCTTTTTTTTTATTTTTTTTTTATAGTAAGAAACATTAATCTCCTTTTCATAATTGATAATATTTTATAATTATTGTGAATAGTAACATATAATTCACGTTATGCTCTTTAAAAAAAATACATACAAAATTGTCACTTATACATTACTTGTAACTCTCACTAGAACAGCAAGACAGAATAACCTCCAACTCTTATCCCTAATAAAAGATAGCTCTGCTAAGCATTATTACGATTATAGGATGCTACAATATGGTGCAGATAGTCTTCTGTTGTTAGCCTAATAACTTTAATTCAACCATTCTGCGCTCTTTTGCATCCAATTGTTGCGAAAATTTTACGTAATTTTAGACGAAAAGCGTATGAAAATTAAGGAATACACTACATAATAAATATATGATTGGTAAAAAAAACTGATAAGTGACATAACGAATGAGCAAAGTATTGTAGAAGGAACATATTGAGGTAGTAATCTTGACATATCCGCTTGAACTCCTCCGTGACTTTTTAATTCTACTGGACATAGATGAAATCACTCACGTTCTTTTAGTAATATTGAAAGCCATGAATCTATATAAATCAATGAACGAATGAAAGAATAGAAGGAATACAGAGCATATTGAAAGAAACCCTATCTCCGTTCTTAGTCTCCTCTTAGACCTCTTTATGCTTTTAGCCAGTAACAGATACATAATTCAGCGAAATGTAAATTTCCATAATGTCGCTGTGATCAATAAACATCAAGTGTCGTGTCTGTTTACTTACTATCTATAAAAAATTGTGCCTAGGTAATTCTGTCAGCCAGGGTCACGCAATATATACATTAGCAGTTCTATCTCATAGTTATTACATTAATGTTAATTGCAATTAATTCAAAAGTAAAAATATTGTAAAACTTCCAAAGAGATTACATTCTGTAACCAAGGTATAGACCTACTTCGATATATATCCGGTTCTTCTTTAGACCTAAGTTAAAAACAAGCTACAAAAATCTATTTCATTATGCTACTTTTCATAAACTGTGTATGACGTACCAATCATAAGCAACTTATTTAATTAATTCACTGCTAAAGAGTTGGACGCCGCGTTGGCGCAGCGGTCACTGCACTGGATTGCGATTGGCTGTTGCGCGGGCGGTTGCTGGTTCGATCCCCGCACACGACAACATTTGTATTAGCCATACAGGTGTTTGCCGTGGTCTGGGTGTTTGTGCAGTCCTTGTGGGTCTCCCCACCGTGCCTCGGAGAGCATGTTAAGCCGTCGGTCCTGGTTGTTATCATGTACACCTGATAGCAATCGTTACTCATAGTAGGTAATAATATATCCGCCAACCCGCATTGGAGCAGCGTGGTGGATTAAGCTCTGATCGTTCTCCTACATGGGGAAGAGGCCTATGCCCAACAGTGGGATATTACAGGCTGAACCGTGATCGTCGAAATAGTTGGAAAATATACGCTTAATTTTATTAACTTATTAAGCTATTTTTTGTTAAATATACTTAATATTCAGCATTAGTTTAATTCTTTGATTAGGTATTCGGACTTTTAAGGTTGATGTCCTCAACATTAATTGTAAAGACGTCTTTGTTAATGTTAATTAGTTTTTAACAATTTTAATAAATATTTTTTAAGGAATACGTACCTACTAACTACCTAACTTTAATATAATATTGATTCTAATGTACATAGTTTTTAATAATAGCATTACATATTTCTAAAGCAATTATTCAAATAAAAGAAATTTATGAGAATGTGTTATAAAATTATAAATTAAAAAAAGACTTGCATATTTTCCTGTGCGACTAGAACAATATTACGACTTCTAATTAAACCCAGCTTGTAATTGCATTCATTTTAGATAATTATTGTATTTTAATTACCTGGCAATCAACGACATAGCAACAGGGAAAGTCGACATCGCCTTCCCTCCGAGTAGGTAATCCTTAAGGTCCACCAAAGCTTTGCTCCTGGAGCCAATAGCGCTGTACCAAATTCCTCCGGCACATGACGCTGCGCAGAGAACCCCGAAAGCTACGTAATCCCCCACCCCAAAACCCCCTTCTTTCATTGTGAACGACATCTTGAAGTCCTGTAGAAAAAAAAAGAAATATTACAGTAATTTTTTTTACCATTTAAAAATTGTCTGTTAAAGATTTATATAGTTTTAAATATAGACTAGCTTCTGCGCGCGACTTCGTCGGCGTGGACTCCGCTCCTATTGGACTTAGCGTGATGATACATAGCCTATAGCCTTCCTCGATAAGTGGGCTATCTAACCCTGAAAGAATTTTTCAAATCGGCCCAGTAGTTCCAGAGATTACCGCGTTCAAACAAACAAACAAACAAACAAACAAACAAACAAACAAACTCTTCAGCTTTATATATTAGTATAGATATGTATCAATATTCACAAAATTTTTAAATTAAATAGCATATTTTCCTCATTAAAAATAAATCAAGAGTTATAAAACTAATGTTATTACTTATTACAGTTTACGAAGATAAGCTCGGAACAGGTTAAATTTAATAAATCATGTTATATTTTAGTACAAATTTCTGTAGGTATACCTATATATTTATTAGTACCTATGTTTCTACAACTTTTACGTCATTTTCTCATGATACAGAATAAATTATCATTTCCTCATGCTATAGAATAAAACATGTCTTTGAAAAATTATGTTCACAAAAAAAGGTAGGAGGAAGGAAATTATTACATATTATGACTAGGAAAAAAATACAACATGATTAAACCATGAGCATGTTTCATTTCCACTAGATTACATTTTAGCTGTGATATTATGTTAAATAATTAATTAGGATTGCACGCAAACCAAAAAAGCGACTTTAATTTATATTGAGAGGTAACACAATGTAGGTAGTCTAATAAATTGTGAATTCAATATGCATTTCAGGTAGAACTGAAAAACTACTCGTTAGACCTCGATCAATGTAACTAGGACCACGCGACAAGCACCAATCGGCTTTCGAATAAAGTAGAATCATCAAAATCGGTACACCGAGTAAAAATTCACGATGAGGTAGCACACATAAAAAATGCAGTCAGTTTGAGAATCTCTTCTTTTTTTGAAATCGTTTAAAAATACCCTTTTCACTAAAAATTAGATTCAAACTGGAAACAATCTCAACGCGTCAAACAAATCTTTTAATATCTAACATTTGATAGAGACTAGAGTTGAAGAAGATAAAAAAGCAGGAAAATATACGTCTATTACATTTTACCACAAAAAACTAAGACGACTAAGAATAGCTTATGGTGCAAAAGTTGAACGACATAGTGAGCGAAACATAGTGACTTAAAACGACTTGCATACCTATGCACTTTAATAGTGCTAAGCAAAAATCACAGTGCTAAGCTAAAATACAGGTACATACAAAAGACCATTACAAAATGCAACACCTATACTGTTAAACTCTGCGTGAATTGTTAACAACATACTGACAGATACAATTTATATAATACTAGCCGACCCGTGCCCACTTCGTTGGGCGTGAATTATTTTTGTGATGCAAATAATATACTTATACTTACTTAAGTTTTCATCTCGCTCACATATAACTACCACCCTCGTAAAAAACGCCCGATGTTCTTTCAAGTTTGTAGGTGTTATAGTTTCTGAGATTTCGTGATGAGTGAGTGACCTTTCGCTTTTATATATATAGAAGATTTGACCCATAAATACTTGCCAATTATAAAGAATTTTTGCCGATTCTAATTTCCTAAGTTGGAAAACGACCGATCCTTTTTAAAATATTTTTATGCGATTCAACTTTTAATAAAATGCAATGCATTAAAGTTGTAATATCATTGATGATATATTCCATCAATTTATCGACATTATATATTGACCTAATTATTAAAGAAATATAAAATTAAAAAAAAAAACATTTTCTTCAACCAAACAATAACTTTTTTTTTAATTAGAAGATTTTTCTGGCCTCCGACCGTAGGAAGCTACGAATTCTGATAACTAATAATTAGGTCAAGGCGTGGAATTATTCCATATTATGTTAATACAATAAACCCAAGCAATAAGGTATATTTATACCAAGATGGAAGACATTGAATTAAACAAATCATTTTAGAACATAATTATATATTGTGTACTGAGATTTATCCTAATCAAATGCCACCGTGCAAGATAACTTAACGTGAATATTAATACTATATTGATTTTATCGACAAAATCTCAAGATTCACAGGTCTTCTATATTTTTTTGTTATTTCTCTCTACCAGCTTCTGTGTTTCCGGAAAGCTACAATCTGGGGATCTTTAAGTCGCGAGTGAATAGGCTATTTCTAGGTAAGCGTGCTCCATCCTAGACCGCATTCTCATTTAACACCAGATGAAATAGTGGTCAAACGCAAGCCTATCTAATTATAAAAAAAGGTCGAAGTACAAGCTGATGGTACTTGGTTATTCACATCTTCATATCCTTGAGCATTCTTATTTCTAAATGTCTACGTCACTTTATCTAATTTCTATTTATTGTTTACCTAAAATAGTAATGTAACAATATTAATAATATATTTTATTTGTATCACTGTAAATGATAAACGCAAAAAATTTAATGTGTAGAATTATATAATACTAGCTGACCCGGCGAACTTCGTACCGCCTAACAGTCGATTCTTTAATACTTATCCTTCCCGAAACTCCTCCACTAACACTTAAACTTCTTTTGTATGGGAATATAGAAAAGTGTTGTTTTTCGACTTTTTCAGGCAATTTTTTTAAATTTTTCTCTCCGTAACATCCATCCTCGTACTTCAAGGAATATTATAAAAAGAGAATTAGCGAAATTGGTTCAGCTGCTCTCGAGATTTGCGCTTAGCAATACATTCAGCGATTCATTTTTATATATAGAGATTTGGTGTAACATATCATTGAAATATAATAAAAAAAACAAGAAAGCAATCGTATTACAAAAATAATTTGAACTGCATATTACATTTTACTTATTTTGTTACATCACATAAACAAATTTGAATTTAGTTCATCACTTCAGCCTATCGCAGTCCACTGCTGGAAATTGGCCTCCCCAAATTCACACCAAAAAAGGCGTGAACTCATGTGTTTTGCCCATAGTCACCACGCAGCAGGCGGGTTGGTGACCGCAGGGCTGGCTTTGTCGCACCGAAGACGCTGCTGCCCGTCTTCGGCCTGTGTATTTGAAAACCAGCAGTTGGATGGTTATCCCGTCATCGTGCTTCGGTCGGATTTTTAACCGTCTTCAAAAAAGGAGGAGGTTACTCAATTCGACCGTATATATAAATTTTTTATGTATGTTCGGGGATAACTCCGTCGTTTATAAACCGATTTTGATAATTCTTTTTTTGTACATCCCTAGTTTAGTATCATGATAAGGAAACCAGGGTCTGATAATGGAATCCTAGAGAAATCGAGGGGAACCCACGAAAATCGTAGTGACGACTAGTGTTTTTGTTAATTCTTTTCTTCTACGTACGTTGTATTACTTGTCGATGTAATTGTAGTCGGTTTTTTTCGTTTGCTAGCAAACATAATTATTAAATTTCAAGGTGGTAGTGGAACTGTTTTATCCCTTAGTCGCCCCTTACGACACCCACGGGAAGAGAGGGGGTGGCTATATTCTTTACTGCCGTAACCACACATAACAACACGTAACAGCATTGAATTTAGTTATTGATATTTAATTATCAAACGAATTAAATCCTCTTACATAATTTAACAAACGTAATTTATTAAATTTGTAATGCAAAACAGTAAAACGTAATACATGTCAAAAATAGAGTTGATTAAACATTTGAATATAATGTGGTGCAAACAAAAAAAAAACTACAAAATCGTGCAGTGAACTTTGGAGGAATTCATTAAAATTTTACTATATAATACGTAGAAATTACGAATGTATATTTTTGAAGTAAAACTTCACTTTACGCATGCTTGACTTGGGGAGTAAGCTGGTGGATGCGTGACGAGAGCGTTAAAAAAAGTGTGATCGGGTGAAGCGAACGGAAGTTGAGAGGGAGATATAAGTTAGTGAAGACAGAAAGGAGAAAGTTACGTTTCGTATATTACTGCAGAAGCTAAAAAAGTTTTATTTCAGTCGTGTGGTCTAAAGCACAACCGTTTTTTGGAGTTTATTGGAGTTTACTCCTTAAGAATCGATTTTCATATAAGGCCCCCGGTATGAAAAAATATGAGGAGTAAAATCTACTGACCGAATGACCTCGTTACGTTTTTGTGCGCTATCTATCTGCTACGACGTTTACGATAGTATCGGCTACGGCCTACGACGTTTACGACGGTATCGGTTACGAATTTTTCTAATAATGCCATCGATAAATGGCGTTATTTGATTCGATTATTTACTATTTGATATGGTATTAATCTTTTTCTTAGACTATAAAGCCTTTTTTGTGCATATTTGGACAGTCAATCTGAAGAAGTAAATTCCAGTCGTGACTCGTGCATCGGAGCTGACACACACACTTTTTTTTAGTTCTTTTTTTTTTGATTATTTGCGAAATATAAAGTTCAGTTTTATCTTAGAAATAAGTTATTAAGCTATACATTAACCAATCTAGTTTACACATTTTTTTTATGTAAGTAACTTTTTTTTTTATGAAAACATTTACAAGTTCTACTTTATTTAGTTATACATAATTACAATCAAGTCTTGCTCTATAATCTTTAATTTATTTAATATATCATAATAAAGTATCGTCATATTCATATTGATAGTCCGCTTCATAAAGAATACGTTTTTTTTTTCAATTCGGTTGGATCATAACCAAATGTATAACGAACTGTGTTTCCGCATTCAAAACAATGAACAATATAACGATCGTCTCTACCTGTTGACAATACGTAAGAAATGAACTCACTTCTTACCTTACAAACGATTTTCATGGATGTAATTTGTACATAAGTTAATAATTGTTAGTGGACGAGACTTATATGTATCAGTATGTAAACTAAAATTTTTTGTTCAGAGGAAAATTTGCAAAAATCATGCATTCTCCTTTCTCGTCATATATTAGAAAAAAATAGCTCTATTTTACATTATAATTTTTTAAAAATGCTTATTTATACCTAAACCATATAATAATAAATTACTTTATATATGTAATTATGTGCCATGAATAGCACAATATTTTACCTTGTAATTTTGGGTTTAAAAATAAATATTTTTGCCTCTTAAATCTCAGATTCTGTTGGTAGGGTCGTCCTTCTTAATGTCACTTCTATATATTA
The DNA here is from genome assembly GCA_905220545.2 of Melitaea athalia. Classification (NCBI taxonomy): domain Eukaryota; kingdom Metazoa; phylum Arthropoda; class Insecta; order Lepidoptera; family Nymphalidae; genus Melitaea; species Melitaea athalia. Next base: position 7,270,438 of record HG992179.1, read on the forward strand.
AACTTTTACGGAATTGGAGTTTTAAGCCCTTTACGGAAAAGGCTTTTATGGAAGAAGTATACGAATTCTTGGCATATATCTATGGTATATTGCCAACGATACAAGGGCATCAACGCGTTGTACGGCACAACGTCAACAAGTCCACTAGTTCCGATAACTTTCACTGAACATCACAACTCGCAGGTATCTGTTGCACTCTATGCAATAAAATATACATATATATCAAAGTTCACATTCTTTGTAAAGTAACTTAAATTTCCCGCGCGCTTCGAATATAGACTACGAATGTCATTGTCAGCTTACCACATACACTACTCATTTCATGACTGTCGGAAAAAGGGCACATGTAATTTTCATTGCAATGGTCTAAAAGTATACACGTCAGTTTCAACATACGACCGCACGAGTTATGTTTAAATAAATGAATTAACAACATACGTCAGTGGCACACACTACAAAATTAGTAACACACTAGGTAACACAATTTAAAAATGCAACACACACATTGGCGCGCACCATATGTTGCGAATACACTTACGTAGTAACTAATACTTAATCTGTGGAATACACAGCGTTGTAGAGCTCTCGTAGTGATATCTGTTGATAAGTTGCTCAAACGTGATCATAAAACTGCTTTATCGACATTACAGATTGAAAAATTTCACCAAGCAACGCACTGAATTAACTCTACATTAATTTATTATTTTAACAATTTAGTTTCTTATATTCTATTAAGTAAAGGAAATAGTTTTATTTTTTGAAATGTTAGATAAATAATTTTTTTTTTATTATTTAACGCATTCAATTAATGAGTTAATGACACACTGAATTAACTCTACATAATTGGTTTAACAATTTAGTTTCTTGTATTTTCTAATAAGTATCTAAAGGAAATAGTTTTATTTTTTGAAATGTTAGATAAATAGTATTTTTTTTATTATTTAACGCATTCAATTAATCTATATCTTCCTAACAAACGTACTATATCTTTAAGTATTTTATTTTTACCGTTTGCAATAATTCGAAACTGTGTTTACTTTACTCAATTACCCTATTTGTATCAAAGTTAAATATTTGAAATTATATAAAACCTATTTTACAAAATGACGTACCAAAATCGCTATGAGTTTGTATGAGTTGGCTATGAGTAATGGTTTTATGATACTGGTGACATTATTTATTAAATTTTACTTTAATTTCGGGATATTAAAATATGCCACCGAAATCAAAAGAAACTGCAACAAAAAAACCTCTACCTCAACTCTTAAGACCCAGTATTAGTAATTCAAGTCTAAATTACGTTCCAGATGATGTTATAGAAGGTAGGTACGACCACTTTTGTGGTCTGTGGGTACGACCTACCATCCTTCACACACACATTAAATTCCGGTACACATAATTAAAAGTTATTGTTTATATACCTATTTGATCGGTGTTTATGGTGATATGGATTAACTACCTCTTATACACACACACGCACACACACACACATAAAATACGCCTCTTTCCAGTCGGGGTAGGGAGAGACCACTTCTTTCCATTTGCTATGATCCTTACATACTTTTTTCGTTTCATCCACTTTCATTATTCCTTTCATACGGTTCCAAAACGGTTGGTTTATAGAATTTAACGATTGTAAAGCTATAGGTAGCTGATGTAGCTTCTTGGATTTTTGTGAAAGTGTTTTTCTCGCCTAAAAAACATAAACGTTCTTTTTAAAGGTTTTCAAGAAAGAATAGAAACAGGAATAAGTTGGACTTTTACGGAAGAAGCCGCTAGATATCATAAACAAAAATTTAATTTAAAAAATATTACAAACATCAAATTTTCTGAGGGTCTTCAAAACAGAATAAAAAAGAGTATTCTTAACGGCTTTCTTGATGAAAAATCTAAATTCACTCTCAGTGAACAATGGGAAATACTATTATCAATGTATTTATGGGATAATGAAAAATTTTCAAATGAAGAGGCAAAAAACTGTTTTAACATTAATAATTCAATAACTGATAACATGATTGAAATGATAAAGATCGCTGTTCAAAAAAATGATCGGGATTTGCTAAAAACGAATTTGAAAATGGTTCTTACTCTGAGAGTGAACGATTGTGAGGTAACATTATCTTAATATTTTTATAATTACTTTTTTATGACGGTATTAGATTAACTTAAAATATATTTTTGGTTCTAATCTTATAAGTAGTTATATTAATTTAGCTTTAACTTTAAAAGCGTTCAAAAACTTGGTTTGTACATAGAATAAGCAATTCTTAATTAGCTGTACCTACTGTTTTCAAAAGTGCTATGTTCATGCTTGCAATCAGTAGTAAGCAAGAAATTCGTAGTAAGCAAGTCTATGTTAATACTAAAAAAATTGAAAAATCAAAACGTGTTTTAGTATGCATAAAGACATCTAAGAGAAGGAAAGTGTATAAGATAGAACGTCAGCTCGTTTTTTTTTTATTGTTGTTAAATTACTATTTACAAACTTGCACCATATGATATGCATAATATGTACTTCACTTGGCTTAGACTTAATAATATTTATATGCTCCTTTTTAGATAACGGAATTGGATGACTCTTTAAAGGAATTTCAAAACTTATCAACTTTAAATCTTTGTGGGAATCATATAGCTGAATTTGACCCAGACGTCCTTCCACGAGGATTAATAATATTAGAACTACAAAATAATCGTATTAGCAATCTGGACATATTTGTTGAAAAATTGCCACCTAATTTGATTTGTTTGGGACTCGCCAGAAATCTACTGTACAATGGTTTATTGTATTTTCATGCATCAAATATTAATTTAAGTATACAAATACAGATATTATAAGCGAAGATGAAATCTCCAAAATACTAATTTCGTCTATCGACTCTACATTCAACACAAAAATGTGTTGGCTACAAAAATTTAGTTTTGATCGAGAATTCATTTCACTAATTTGTCTCAGCCGTATATATAGTAAAATTAAATAATTTCTTTATAATTTATTAATTTTAGATAGTGTTAATGCGCTATCAAGACTATCACACAATATTACTATTTTGGATTTATCTGACAACGACATCTATGATTTAGAAGCGGTACTAACATCTTTGGCCGTACTACCAGGTCTGATAGCATTACAACTTGCAGGCAACCCTTGCGCGGTGTGTTTTATATTTTACTGCTTCAATGTACATACTCTGTAAGTTAAATATAGATGGCGCTGTAAAAGATTATCACTGTTAGTAAGAGTTGCACTTGGTTGCACTATTTCCTTTACAATACATAATTATTATAGAGGTCATTATGAATAAAAATTAAATTCACAACACAATTAATATATTTTTAACTCCAATAAGAAATTACATAGCATTAGGTTTTATACGTGATCAAGAAACTTATAAAACAAATTTTATGATTTGATATTTGTGTAATTTTTAGTATATTTAATTTTCCACACATCATATTAAGAATATATAACATAGTATTGGTTAATTATTATATAAAATTCGCTAAATAGTTAATTAAACATTCATATTTAAACTTGAGTGAATGAGTGTGCTTCTGTTTGGCTCTTTTTTATACAAAAAAAAACCTATGTTCCAAAATTGTTTAAATGTTTTAAAAGCAAATTAAACTCCACTTTCTTAACAAAACAACTTAGTTTAATAAAACTAAAAATAATGTAACTTTTAACAATATGCCATGTACACAAAATATTGTGTCTCTACCGCTATACCGCATTTACAGTATCCAAAGTTAGATAGATCCTAAAGATATAGCTCAAATGTAAACATACGCTATATTTGTATTGGTAATGATTGATTACTTTCTGACATGCGATGTATCCTAAGAAATGTTGTAAACAAGGTTACATTCGCAAGAATAATATATTTTGCTTCATCAGAAAATATTACTTTCCTGTTTTTTTTTTTACATTTGTGATCTTACAAATAAAAATAATAATAGCAAGTCAAATAAACTTAAAATTATATAAATTAATATAATTAAAGTGTCATGAAATTTAATATTAATACGTGAAGTAAAAATTATGTACCCCTTTTTACGAAAATTGTGCGGAGGGAGGAGTATGAAATTTCGCACATTTATAGTTTATTTGTAGAAGGAGACCAGAAAAAATTCATTAAATCAATAAAAAAAACATTACACACACTATGTATTTGACACGCGCACGCATATATACTCTTTTATTTATTATTATAGATATAGAAGTATAATTTTCGACCACTGGGCGACTACTAGTAAAATTTAATAAATAACATAAAAAATGAAGATAAATAATTGAATGTCTAGAACTACAATAATAGTATTTAAAATTTCAATTAGGTATGTGCAGCTTACGCCCGTACAGTACTGACGAGGCTCCCTCAGCTACAATGGCTGGACTGCCGAGAAATTCTTCCTACTGATAAACCGTCAGAGCCTTTTGAACCACACGCTGATGATTTAAGATCCGCATATTTCAATTTTACTGTCTTCCGAATAATGTCTGTTCCTCAACCTCCCAAGCCTGACAAGGTATATAATCATTAACGTTACTTTTTTTAAAATTAATTTAATTAATTTTTAACATTTTATTATAATAAAGCTAGTTTGTGGCTAGTATCCCTCAAATTCAAAATATTTATAAATGTTGTTTTAAACTTATACTATGACAAGTATATACATTTTAAATTTATCTTATACCTACTCTTGTTGCAAACTGCATGATTTATAGCCCAATCAAATTAGTATTTTAGATTTACAAAAAATTTGAAGCAGCAATCTTGGTTAGTTGCGCCAACTTTTGAAAAAACTTGCCATATAGTCCAGTCAAATTACGAAATAAAAAAACATTAAATTATACAGTTTGAGGATTATGATGGATTGATAGGGGGGTGTATTCTAAGCTTAAACTCCAATTTGAGGGGTTCTCCGAAGGTCAGCTCAAGGTCATTTCGATGAAAACGCGTTTAATTCGATATCTCGAGAACGGTTAGTGTTAGGAAAAAAATTGTAAAAACCTTTTCTCTTCTAAATTAAATTTACTAACTTTTTTAGCTCAAACTTCTTTTTTTATCATCAATATTTTTCAATTTATTACTTCCGAAAGGCAAAAATTTTACTTTTTTTTTCTCCTCCTTTTTCATTTTTCGCCATTTTCTCCCCAACCGTTCAATTTTATGAAATTTTACCTATTATCAAAGTTGTAGATCCTTTAATTATGAACGCCTTTTTTCCCAAACTTTTTCATTCATTATTTCATTTTTTTTTTACACCACGATGAGTTAAAGTTGAGTAAATGGAAAAGTCTTAAAAAGTTTAGGGAAGAAAATAAATTTGACAATTTTTTTGAAAAAACTAGAGGCATTCTGGAATTTTTAAAGATTGTGGTAGCTATAGATAGCAATGCTATTCAGGTTGCCAATAAAAAGAGAAAAACAGAAATCTTTAAAAATTTGTGGTCATGGTAGTGAAAATGATCATAAGAAGGAATTACGCATGTGTCTGGGGTCCGGAAGTACCTACACACAATACGAATAATTGTGTTTGCTCGCAAACGAAAAAAACACCGCCTTCAATTACATCCACAAGTAACACAACGTCGAGGTAGACGACAAAATAGTCTCGTAAATACGCGTCATTAGATATAAGTCTAAAAGCACTTGTCAGATCTCAATTAAATTAAAATGGGACCACATGACACGCAATACCTTTCAATTAAAACAAAATTCATTGAAATCGGTCCACCCTGTCAAAAGTTCTGAGCTAACATATATATTAAAAAAATACAATCGAATTGAGAACCTCCTCCTTTATTGGAAGTCGGTTAACAAAACGCGTAGACCACGGTAAACGTCTGTACAGTCTACACAAATATTTGCCGTGTGCGAGAGTCTAACTAAGTTAACTGAGGTAGGGCACAGCAGGAAATTTCCTGCTCAAAATATGGAGCAGCCCGACTGGGGTAGTACCTCGACCTTACAGAAGACCACAGATAAATAATACTGTTTTCAAGCAGTATTGTGTGTTAACCAGTGCTGTTACCGTTGCACTAATGCATTGTCAAATTATTAATATAACTAAACTACTCGTATATAGTATATTTAAAATAATTCAAGGGTGCGATAACAACTTTTCATGTGGAATTGGAATTACCTCTGCTGGATTCGACAAGACGAAAGTTTTTGATGTTTCGTAACAATGATTCGCTCATTGAAATGCTACCCCCACCAGAAGACGACGAATGGCCATCAACAAAAGTGTCTCCTTCGTTTGCCGAAAGCAAAATAGGCTTAGGTACATTTTGTTATTAAAGTAAATGATTTATACATGTGGTACATATTACCAATTACTAAAATAGTTTTTTTACTACAGCGTTGTTACTTCTAATGTAGCAAGCTAATCTCAGTATTAGGTTAATATTTTGCAAACAACATTATCTGCTGTGTGGTTACGGCAGTAAAGAATATAGCCACCCGCTTTCTTCCCGTGGGTGTCGTAAGAGGCGACTAAGGGATAACACAGCTCCACTACCACCTTGGAACTTAAAAAGCCGATTAATGGCGGACTAACTATCCAACTGTTGTCTTTGAACTACACAGGCCGTAGACGGGCAGCAGCGTCTTCGGTACGACAAATCCAGCCCAGCGGTCACCAATCCAGCCTGCCCAGCGTGGTGCCTATGGGCAACACGCATTAGTTCACGCCATAAATTCGGGCGCGAACTTGTGGAAGCCTATGTCCAGCAGTGGATTGCGATAGGCTGAAGTGATGATGAACATTTACAAAAAAATAAGGTCTGTCCCTGGATGTTGGTTTCACTTACCACCAGGTGAGCCGACTAAAACGGACTTCACTATACACACTGCTAAAATAATTACAAATATCAATCTGTCTAGCTGTCTGTTGAATACGCATCACCCCTAAATAAATATTATGTTCGTAATGCTGGCTTTCATGAGTACTTAATATGACTGTGACTAAATTTATAATTATAAAAATTATAAATTCATACGCTTACGCTACGCTTCAGTCTGTAATATCCCAACGCGTGAACTTGGGGAGGCCTATGTCCAGCAGTGGACTGCGATAGGCTGTTGTATGTATGTATGTATTTGGTGTATGTTGTTTTCAATAAGGTTGCTTTGTATTTAAATCCTGGATTGAGCCATATTGTTTTTAAAAGCAGGTAATACGAAGGTAACCTCGTGACATTGACATAGTCATAATGAACTGTATATCAGTCATCAGTTTAAGTATAAAAAATATAGATTTTGAAAAAAACTAAAGTGAAATTAAAAATTTATAGCAGGTATAAAAGTAATAAAGTGTTAAAAGTTTAGAAGTTAAATAAAATTAGTCATTTTTGCTAATGGTAGAAAATCAGCGGATTTTAGACCATAAACTTTCTACCATCTACAAGTTTCTCCATCGATTATATACGCATGGCTAAATTTCGTTTTATTTTAATTCTAGAAGCTTCAGGATTGCGGACTTCAAGCATATATCACGAATCGGATATCTACAATCACTTAGTAGCAAAGAATTCTCGTGAAATCTTTCACTTTACGGTATTCGAGAGTAATCGTGTTCAGTGGAACAAAATTATGAACTTCCAAGAACCAACCATTAAAATATTTTGTCCGAATCTTCTATCATTGAGAGATACTTTCCGCACAGTTATTACAGTTCGACTTGTATACACAGTGGTGAGTTTTATTTTACTCCATCTTGATATTATATTACACTAAATATAAGTATCTCCTGTTGTTTCGGCTACGTTAGATTCAGTAGCTTCTTTACGTACCTACGTAAGCGCCTTCAACGTGGTAGACAACTAGATACATAATTATGTAATAAGATATGTACTCGTATGTGTACGAGATTCATAAGGATAAATATTATTTACTAATCAATTATGAATTTGTTATGAGAAACTTACGAATGGAGTTATAAAGCATCCTTAAGTACTCGTAGTTCCATAAAAATTGTACACTAAATAAGATTTATTGCAAAAGCAAAAATTGATTGATAAAATTGATACACGCAATTGTTACATTAATCTTCGCAAATCAAGCGTGACTCAAAAGTTTACTTGAAACAATGTTTACAATTTCAGCTTAATATCCCTCAATTTATCAAGACTTCAGTTCAAGCTTAATATTTTTGAGTAGATATACACGTTAAGACTAAACTTGCGCATAATTCAATAGATTTAATATAACTTTAAGCATTTCATAATCGAATAAATTATTAAGCATCAATAACTTGGTATTTATTATATTATTCATCATTCACGACGTTATTAATAAAAAGTGTGTGTGTCAGCTCCGACGCACGACTGGAGTTTATTTCTTCAGATCGACTGTCTAAATATGCACAAAAAAGACTTATTATAGTCTAAGATAAAGATTAATAATACCATATCAAATGGTAAATAAATGAATCAAATAATGCCATCGACAGATGATATTATAAGATGATTTATTAGAAAACGTCGTAACCGATAACGTCGTAACCGTCGTAGCCGGTACCGTAGTAAACGTCGTAGCAGATAGATAGCGCACAAAAACGTAACGAGGTCATTCGTTCAGTAGATTTTACCCCTCATATTTTTTTCATACCGGGGGCCTTATAATTATAAAAATCGATTCTTAAGGAGTGAACTCCAAAAAATATTCAGCTATTTTTGTGTCTTCTTCCATTATAAAACTAGTTAAATTCCAACAAAGAAATAACACAATAAACAATCTTGTTTAACATCGCAGTAAAATTTATAGAACTATTAAATCCTCTACCTTGTTCGAATTTTCAGAAATTTAATTTAAAATCACTAATACGATAATTATCTAAGACTAAGTTATGTATTACCCACCACACCGTCCTCGATGAATAAGTTATTTCAAATGAATAATAGAAATGACAAAAATAGCTAAAAGGGACAAATTAAGAAAAGTAAAGTAGATAAGAAAAGATAAGATAGCGCTAGATGAATCTAAAACATTTTAAAACTTCTTTTTTATTGTATATGTTACTGTAAAAGCTCGAACTACGGTAAATCTTAAGATTTAAGAGTAAGTCTTAGGAATTACCAACATGAGTTGGTAAATGTAAGGATTTATGAAAATGAGACATATTTTTCTGGCTTTTACTATTAGAATTTAGTACATGCTAGATTTTACCACTAACAGCTAGTAAAAGTTGGTTTTGGGAATAAAACAAAGATTAATTCTTATTCATTTATTTCAGTCAAAAACTTAAATTGGTAAGTCTTTAGATTAAGACCTGTAGACCGTTTATCGGCATAATTTCGTTACATAAATAAAATAAAAACTAACCCTAACCTATCTGACTTCAAAATTAGACCAACGCGGGTCTTAATATAAAGACTAGCCACGTTATAACATGTCTTTTTCAACATTTACCGTGCCTTTAATGTAAATCCTAAGACTTACCAAGTAAATGGTGGTAAAAGTGCGAATCGCAAAATCGTTCGGGCTTTTACCATTAAGAGTTGGTAAATCTTAGGTCTTACTATCTTAGGATTTACCGTAATTCGTTCATTTACAGTAACATATATAACTTAAAATCGATCTCATTCAAAATCGAAATGTCCTTTCTATTTATCGTGTAATTAAAGCCCGCCAACCCGCATCAGCGTGTTGCTTTAAGCTCTGATCCTTCTCCTACAAAGGGAAAGAGAGCTATGCCCAGCTGTGGGATATTACAGGCTGAAGCGTGTAATTAAATATATATATATATATATTTTTTACTCCTTTATTGTTCATATCTTAATTTGTTAAAAAGTAATTTACTATCAGACGGTGCTAAGTAAGCAGAGCAAGTCAGATAAAAAAAGCGCCCACTCGTTGAAGCAGCCAGGAGAACAGCGCGTTACCCTAGCGTCTGTTAGATGCCCACTTAGGAGACCAGACTGGAGCCAGCCCTCGCAACACTTCCACTGGGACGACTCGCTAGGAACCGACGAGGCCATCCATTGGGGAGACGGAGACTTGTCTGTAAGTTTTTTATTTTTCTTTTGTAGCGTTATCAACGAATTTTAAACACATTTGTCGTAAATTATTCTTCACTATATAGTTAAACTGTTCGATCATAAGGCAAGTCACAAACGTGTTCATAATTGTACAGCAAACGAACTTTGTAGTCACCCGTTATATACCACTTTCTCAAATATTTCCCATGCATATCTTTTATATATAAATCTATGTACTATGTAGGTACTTCTGCTAGATAAATTATTTCCATGTCTAATGTTATCGCAATTCCCAGACGTTAGAAGTCAAAGGGTAAAAGAAAAACAGACTGACTTTCACATTTGTAGTGTTGTAAAGTTTAAGAATTACAACTTTTTAATTATTATTTTTTTGGCTTTATAATTATTTTAGTTTATAAATCATTTTATAAATACATTTCAGGTATTACAATACACTCTAGCGGCCGTTAAAACGCCGAAAGGAAAACTGGATGCAGATCCGGGTGCGACGAAACAGTTTCCGCCAGAAAATTTAACCTGTCACTTTGGATTTGGAATAGATACACTACGCATTTGAATATATTTTTTTTATAATGACGAAAAATTACGTGTATCAAAGACTCTATCTGAAGAAATACATGTTTTACTTGAAAGATTATTATTTTGTTTTTGGTTGAAACTATTACGAGTATTCAACATTATCTGTCCGATCGTTTTAAAATCAATCACCCTTCTATTTTATGAAGTTATGTGAACAACATACTTCAATAGATTACGTTGTTTCGAAATTTAGTATTATTTTGGCTCAATTATATTATAATAACCTTAACCTAATTCTGCAGCATCGCCTGAATCGCCGTATTTCTGATTACGAGTATCAAGTATGTATATGAAAAGGTTACAGACAAATTATTGGCGATCAGCCTGACCATTTTACTACTAATCTGATCGCCAGATAAGCTAAGCTTTTAATGAATTACTACTTCATCATTAACTAGTGAAATTTTCTAAGTCTATTCCAATCGTTCAACCAACATGAAATTACAAAATACTGACATATTTTAATGAAAACTAATTGTTTGCTATTTTGTGTTATGTTACTATTTTAAATACTTTTGTTTGCAGTCTGTTGCAATGTATGTAAGTATGTATGTTTGTTAGGTTGTTAGGTTAATCTTGCTACTTAATTTTGTAGCACATATTTTTAATCGATTAAGCTGAAATTTTGTATACACGTTTAGTGTGGATAGCAAAACATATTTAGCGATGTGACTTTATTATAAAACTAGCCGACCCGTGCCCACTTCGTTGGGCGTTATAATCCATTTCACTTAAGAAGGGTACGGTGAAATTTGATATGTTCCAATACACTCTCACTATTTTCAGCAAATCAGATAAATATAAATGTTTTAAAATCACCAATTAATTTCTAAGGCAAATAATAATGCTTGATTAGATTGAATTGTTGACACGGCACGTCAGAGGGCGCAGGTTCAAATCCTGCTGATTTAAAATTTTTATATATTTTTATCTTTTTCCTTTTATCTTGTCACTCCTGAATAGTGTAGCTTTCTGTTAGCGAAAGAATTTTCATGATCGGATCAGTATTTGCGAAGATTACCCCGTATATACAAACAAAGTTATAAACTTTACCTCTTTATAATATTAGTATAGATTATAAATCCAACATGGCGTCCACACCCAAGATGATAGAGTAGTTATTTTTGATACGCTTCTACTATATGAGTATCAAATGAAAGGTCTTGCTGAGAATAACTCGAAACATGAAGTGACGTCACTTCAAATCCAATATGGCGGACTAGTTGTTTTTAATGCACTCCTAGAATATGGGTGTCAAATGAAAGGATTTATTTAGAATAGAATACCAGATTGAAAAACCTGTCCAGCGATAACAAAACCGTAAAAAAAAACTTCTTATAAAGTTCTCTAAAAAGAATATAATTAACTTTTCCTTTAAAACTTTTACAATCAACACATGAAATCATTACATAATTTGTATTATATAAAAGCTTGTCGCGACATTTACATACCTATGTAGTTAAACAAGGAATTAAATAAGTTGATCTGATTGATTTAAATTTTTTAAATTAAGTAAGTAAAAGTACTTAAATTTCTTTATTTACTCGTAGTATTTGTAATAAAAACATAGTAAAAACGTATATTTCGTTGTTATTTATATATATACAGAATAATTAGAACTCTGCTATTAAATTGTACGAAGGGAACTAAGGTCTGGGTTCGAAGCTGTTCGGCAATCAACAGCATCAATGTCCACTGACAACTCAAGTTTATAGTCTGAATTGTTATTTTAAATAGATAAGTGGGCATATCCTCAATTCGAACAATGGGTCATATCATATCATGTAGTGGAGATCACAGCTTATTTGATTGCGAATGGCGGGAAGGCCGCACGAACACTGGGGCAGCCAACTCGAGTACTTGCTCTCATGTCTCGGGTACGCCGTCGGTATCGGGAACCTCTGGAGGTTTCCGTATCTATGCTATAGAAATGGAGGAGGTAAATTAGATGTAAACTTTTTTTTTATACAGCTAAACGAGACTTTTTTTTTCTTTACCATAGTCCATATCATACTCTAGTTCAGCTTCGTTAATGTAAATTGTCTACATTTCTGGAACTTTAATAACAATAAGTCTATAATTATTTAGTTTTATATATTAATTTAAAATGTACGTAGTACTAATAATTTACGATTATAAAATTTCAGGCGCATTCCTCATTCCATATTTACTGACTCTCGTGACATGTGGCATTCCGCTCGTTTATTTAGAGACATTTCTGGGACAATTCGCGAGTGCAGGATGCATTTCAGTTTTCAACATAAATCCCCTGTTCAAAGGTACGTAATTAACTGTTTATTATTACAAGCTTTTATTTAACTTGCAATGTATGTATGTATGTATGTATGTAAATTTAATGAATGTTTGTTCGGGTGAAATCTTGCAACTCAATTTTGAAGCAGATATCTTCAACCGATTGAGCTGAAATTTTGTATACAGGTTCAATTTAGATGACAATGCATGATTTGTATGTATTTATGTATGTATGTATGTTTGTTCTTGTGAAATCTTGCAACTCAATTTTGAAGCAAATATCTTCAAGCAATTGAGCTGAAACTTTGTATACAGGTTCAATTTGGATGACAATGCATGGTTTGTATGTACCTATGTATGTTTGTTCGGGTGAAATCTTGCAACTCAATTTTGAAGCAAATATTGTCAAGCAATTGAGCTGAAACTTTGTATACAGGTTCAATTTGGATGACAATGCATGGTTTGTATGTATGTATGTTTGTTCAGGTGAAATCTTGCAATTCAATTTTGAAGCAGATATCTTCAACCAATTGAGCTGAAATTTTGTATATAGGTTCAATTTGGATGCCAATGCATGGTTAGTGGTTACCTTTGTGACGTCATTCTAAATCCAATATGGCGGCATATACAAGAGTGTGGACTATACCCCGTCCGGCGACTAATGATCTTTTTGACAGCCCACGCCTATAAATTACAGTTGTATTTTTTTCGGAATAACGTACTAAAATTCTACTGTAATGTCATACTTTATTGACGATTTGATTGATTGAGTGAAGTACCCTGTGCATAACAAACAACCACAAACTATGAAACAGTTCTTGAAATAATAAATCGATAATAAATCGATCATATGATAAAAATAATTTTACGTCATGTGATTATTGTTTCTATAAAAATACAAAAAAGGAAATAAAAATAGTATCTATGACCCCAAGATTGATTACTTGCAAGGAATTAAGTCGAAATCTTGAAATTTAATTGCAAACCAAGAATAAAGAGCAATAACTCTGTTAATTCATTTATTTATTATTTATATATTTCATTTATAATTAAAAAAACTAATAAACGCATAAATAAATAATATTTTTAAACTAAATGTATTTAATTAAATCGATTGAAAGTTCTTCTTAAATAAAATCGATTATTATTTCGAATCGAATAAATAACGTGTGAGGCAGTCACTAATGTCAAAATTTCTTGAAGTGTCAAAAAGATCATTAGTCGCCGGACGGGGTATAGTTATTTTTAGTGCACTTCTACAATATGGGTATCAAATGAAAGGGCTTGCTAAGAAAAATTCGAATAAAGTGACGCAATAACCGACTAAAAAGTCAAAAATAAATTAAAAGTAAAAAACCTTTTTAAAAAACAAGCTTTTATTTGAATGCACTAAAACGAAAAAAATAAATTTTTACTTTAAAACTTTTACTATCTACTTATAAAGTCATTACACATAATCTATATGATATAAAAGCTTGTCGCAAGATTTGTTTGTAAACAAGTAAATTAAATAAATTGATGTGATTGATTTTTCAAAGTAAAGAAATACGAGTACTATCTCTTTTGTTTGATTTTTTCGATCACAAAATTCAGTAATCATTAGATATCCTAATATTATTTTATTTCACTATTCACAGGAGCAGGTTACGCTGCAGTAATATCAAACGTAATAGCCATAACATATTTTGCATCGATTATGTCCTACCCAATATTATACATATACCATTCATTCAGTTCACCTCTTCCTTGGCAGAGTTGTGGTAACTATTGGAATACCGAGAAATGTGTGGAGGTAAATTTATAATAACATATACAAAATATGCTTATAAGCGATTGCAATGTTATTCTATTCCTTATACAATTTCAGATCACTGGAAATTATACTTTCATAGGAAATGGATCCGTTACTACGCCTGAGAATGAATTCTTTCAGTATGGTTTTTACACGAAGTTTAATTCAAATTAAATTATTAAATGAACACAAGCAAAACTAATTTAAACAAATTATCTAATTTCAATAGTAGCATATTCTTGCAAATTTTATATATTTTACTAAATTGTCAGTAGGAAAAATTTTATACAAAAGTCATATATCATCAATAATAAATTTGCAGTATTCGTCTTTTGCGTATGTCATCCGATATCACACACATTGGCGGTATAGTTTGGCCAATATTTTGGTGCAACGTAATCTGCTGGATCCTAGTTTATCTTTGCATTTGTAATGGAGTTAAAAGTGTAGGAAAGGTGAGTTTTACGAGCGGACATTTTTTCTGGAAAAATGCCAAAGCAACATTATTTTTGGATTTGGATTGTTTTGGACTTCTTGAAATTCTATTTATGTTCACAGATCGTGTACTTCACGGTTTTGTTTCCATATGTCGTACTATGCGCCTTATTTATTCGTGGAATAACGTTACCGGGCGCTTGGCAAGGCATACAATACTTTATTCTTCCGGATTGGAATCAATTGACGAAACCAAAGGTATTTTAAATCATCAGTCATTCGTCTAAAATATACAACGCTAATTTTTTTTAATGAGTATTGAGTACGTTTAAAATATTCACAAGTTTAGCGATATTTTTAAGAAAGAATCTGTTCTGAAATTGTCAGCAAATTGTAGTTGTATTTTACATGTAGGAGAACAGAATTGTATGTATTTAGTTTAATCCATTTTTTATATTTGTAATATGTTCATATAGCACTAACAATAATTACACTTTACACTTATGTGACATAAGGTTTGGGCTGATGCAGCTACTCAGATTTTCTACTCCCTTGGTCCCGGCTGGGGCGGACTCGTCAGCATGGCGAGCTTTAACAGATTTCACTACGACAATCTACGGTTTGTCTTTACATTCAAAACACTTTAAAATACGTAGTTATACCTTATTCTTACAAATTTACGTTATTTCTAGGTCATCTATCATAATTCCACTCGTAAATAGCGGAACTAGTATCTGGGCGGGATTGGTCGTATTTTCTGTTCTTGGGTTTGCCGCAGAACGTGCAGGAGTCCCAGTAGGGAACGTGGCCTCCGCTGGCCCTGGACTGGCATTTGTCACTTACCCCACAGCTGTGTCCATGATGCCAGCACCTAACTTCTGGGCTATAACATTCTTTGTTATGCTTTTTTTTCTTGGTGTCGACTCTATGGTAAGTTGGTAGTCCTAAATTAATTATTTCTCCGATTTTTTAAAGTGAAACTTTTATTACATCGTTTCAAACTTTTTCGTCTGTGTGTTGCATGTCGCGTGACGGTCGGTCGCACGGTAAGATTGATAAAGCGATTTTTATACCCTTAATGGAATATTATTTCAAAAATTTTAATTAAATGTCTATAATGTGAAAAAAGTTTCACTTTTACCGTGGTTTCATAAAACCACACAGGTTTTTTTTACATGCCACCTTATATTTAGGTACTTTTTCGTTTTGGTTTAGTGAAAATGAAAATGACACAAAGTTTTTGCTTCACTTATTAATATATAGATAATTAATGTTGCCTTATATAAAGGATAACGATATTTTGTTACTAATTATGAAAAACTTATGCATTCATTTTATTCTGGATGTCGTTTACAGTTTGTTACGATTGAAGCAATTATCGCTGGCGTCTTGGATGAGTTTGCACAGCTTCGTAAACGTAAGAGGCTCGTCACGTTCGTGACATGTTTCATCCTGTTCCTCCTCTCGATCATCTGTAACACTGAGGTTTGTTGTTTTCTTGTAATAAAAGTTAAATTTCTGAATGACTCTTTTGATTATTGACTTTCAAATTATTATTATTTTTTACATAGTAGTCATATTAATTTATGTTATACATTTAAAAGAAAATTGCACCCAAAATGCTATGACGAAAATCACTACACTTTATAACACCTATTAATGCTGACTCGATTTACAATTCACGTTTCACTCAATTATCATATTATAATGTTGATTTCCTTCGGGGTGACTAACCTTATCCACGATCACGCTATGGGGCGGTACGGCTTATAGCACTACGAGTATACCAGTAGAACGTTTGCGTGCATTCACAGACAATTTGTAATCAATTATGTTTTTAATTAAGATTTTGTTTGTAATTGAAATAACAAACAAAATTGTCATCATGCTAAAACGAATGAAAATTAAGAGTCGTCATGCTCTTGTAACAATTAATTTTATTGCAATTAGATATATAATAATATTATATTGAATAAAATGCCCATTAAAACATTTTAGACATGAAATAAAAATTACAAATGTTCAAGAAGAATTAGATGTGATTAAATAATTGTGTTTGCTCGCAAACGAAAAAAAAAACGACTTCAATTACATCGACAGTAATACAACGTAATAAGACGAAAAAATAGTCAAGTAAATACGCGCTATTAAAGATTACTCAAAAAGTTGTAATCAGATCTCGATATAATTTAAACAAGACTACATGACAAGTATTAGCTTTCGATTAAAGTAAGAATCAACAAAATCGGTACACCGAGTAAAAAGTTATGCGGTATAATAATTATAATATACAACGTAGGTCGACGAAAAAGTAGTCAAGTAAATACGCATTATTAGATATAACTCTAAAAGTAGGTATTTATCAGATCTCAATTAAATTTAGGTAAATGGGACCACATGACACACAAAACCTTTCATATAAAACAAACTTGATCGAAATCGGTCCACCCAGTCAAAAGTTCTGAGCTAACATACATAAAAAAAAATACAGTCGAATTGAGAACCTCCTCCTTTTTTGGAAGTCGGTTAATGAAAGAAAAATAAATATAACTATGATGTGTGCTCGCAAACGAAATAAAAACGACTTCAATTACGTCAACAAGTCATAGGTAGATGAAAAAATAGTCAAGTAAATACGCATTTTTAGAGATAACTCAAAAAGTACTCGTCAAATCTCAATACAATTTCAATAGCACTATATGAAAAACGTTAACTTTCGGTAAAAGTAAGGTAACACACATTGAAAAATACAGTCGAATTAAGCACCTCCTTTCCACCCTTTTAAAAAAAACTTTGTTGAGACTTGAGAGAAGTTAATTACTACAAAGACATACATAGCTAACAACATAACGAATATACCTACTAATCGTGAGAAAAAGGTAACATTATTATTTAAATATACATATACATTTTGAAAATACTTTCTTATGTATCTACATAGCATCTAGTTACGACTGTTTGATTGGTGTATCTTTACCAAATTTTATGTATTCAAAAGAAATGTATGATATTGTTGTTCCATATCGAGAAATCAAGTAAACTCAAGTAAATTTTTTTATTAAATCAATTCATTTGCTGTATCTAATATATGTATAGAACCATAAAAAATGTATTCTTATGAGATGTATCTTAACTATGTAAATTGCCCAATACTTCTTGATTTCGATATCCATATCGTTGAAATAATTTCTAGTTTTTAAAACCAGCTTTTTTTAACATCCTACTAATATAGCCTGTCTGTACCTTACATACCAAATACACTTTATTAGCAACTGGTCAAACAGGCCCTTAAAATAATTGTTTCAATAGTTTATTGTAATCCAATGATTATATAATAATGATCAATATTTATGTTGGAATAAAAAATATTCACATGTATTATTAAAATGCAGGGCGGCTTACACGTTTTAGGTCTCCTCGACGCACATGTAGCGATAGCTTGTGTGCCTGTAGTGTGCGGTCTAGAGCTAATAGGAGCAGTCTATACGTATGGACCCAAGAGACTAGCCATAGACGTATTGTTTACGACTGGAAGGCCATTAAAACCTGTCTGGATTGTTTTATGGAGATACATAATACCAGTGTTGCTTCTGGTAAGACTACGTAATATAATAATATCACATTGATGATGTTATATTAACGATTGATGTTATATTATATTGTCACCAAATAATAAAGTACATATTGTGAATTCATTAAGTTTACTGCGGTAAGGCACAGCAGGAAATATCCTGCTCAAAATCTAGAGCAGCCTGACTGGGGAAGCACCTCGACCTTATTGAAGATCACAGCTAAATAATACTACTTTCAAGCAGTTTTTGTATTCCTGTAGGGGTAAGGTCGGCAACACGCTTGCGATGCTTTTGCTGTTGTAGGCGTTTATAAAATTATAAGCTACGCTAATGACTTACCATCAGGTGAACCGTATGCTTATTTGCCTACCTAATTTTGTGAAAAAAAAGTTAATTTTATATGATGTATTCGGACATTACAATATTTTTAAACTAGTGTATGGTTTGCAGATAATAACAACTTACTCGCTACGAGACGCTGCGGGGCTGGCGGGTTGGAGCGTAGCGATGATCTCCGTAATCTGCGTACCGATACATGGAGCTAGAGTACTTTTTAAGGCAAAAGGATCCTTCAAACAGGTCTATTAAAGTCGTTAAATAGCATAGTTATATTAATATTTAATCACTGCCATTTAAAATGGTCTATACATGTAGACTAAAATTCTATAATACCAGACTCATTTCCCATAAAATTTATCACAATATTATACAAAAAAAGGTTGTCTAAGAGTAAAATTAGTAACGTTTCCGTTTAATCAGCGCATACCCAGCTTTCCTTAAAATTTAATCTATCGTGTATAAATTAATTTACTCATCATGCTAAGCGGCAACGTGTGTGCGTGTACACGTATACGGGTATGTGCATGTAATCAAGTTTTATGTGTGTAAAAGTGACATGGCACTCGTCATCCCAGTAACACGTGCTCTTATCGCTTTGTTGTGTGATTACAGTCAATAAACTATAAAAGTTGACATTTAAACACAAATATTTCATATTTTAAATTCAGAAAACAAAAAATTAATACATTTAACATACCTCTTTATGTATAAAAGTACAATTGACTCATGAAACGCACACACAGTTACGGCATTCGTACAAGCTTTAAGCTTTGTGCTATGTGCTTGACGCCTGTCAAGCTTGAAGCACTGCTTGCTAATATAAAAGAAGCCTGTTATATAGGGTATATAATATCTCTTCTATATAATGAGACCCAAAATTTATATAAAAAACATATTAAAGTAATTTATAAAAAAAAATGGAAAAGTTCATCTTAAACTAGAATATTTTATAATTTTTCAGAGATTAGTCGAAAGCTGTAAGCCGAGTAGTGATTGGGGACCGAACGAGCCTGAGATAAGGGAGCGATGGATAAGCTTTCAAAATCAACACTCCCCTCCTACAAATTCAATAGAACTTAAAAAATAACAAAAATAAAAATCGTTATATATTATAGCAATGTAATTTTTATATTTTATTTTTTTTTCATTTAAATACATTCGAATAAGTGTGCTTAATTGTTGTTAAAATTCGTATGCTGTATACAATAAGTATTATAATACTTGATAATAAGAAAATGTTAATTAAATCTTAAAGTCTGAAAATATTCATTTGCTTTTTATTCTCAGAAAATACTATCAAAATTATATTATTGAATTAGTTTTTTTTTTAAAGTACAAATTTGTTTAATTTTACAATAATAAACTTACATAATATTTACTATGCACAAATAATATGAATATGATATTCTGAATTGTAAATAATCACGATAATTCTTTAAGATCATTTTAAAAGTAATGGAAAAGTCTGTTACAAGGTTTCCTTTAAAGCGTTTTAAAACCTTTATCTACCTAAAACTTTGTTTTCACTGAAAAAAAATCGGAGATGTTTACCGTTTTTGTAAACTTCTTTAGGCGCATGAAAGGTAAAATTTGAGCGACCGGTAACGTGGCAGCCTCAGGGACGGTCAGTACTTGGATGGGTGACCGCCTGGAATCACCGCGTGACGTTGGCTTTTTGTTCTTTTTTTTTCAATTTTTTTGTATTCTAAATTCGTTTTTATTAATTATTAGTTTTTTTTTTAAATAGTTTGCCAAAGAAGTTTCACTTCTGACATGTGTACTTTGTACGCACGCAATTTTTCCTTTAAATATATCGAAAAAATAATCGGTGAAATGACAATTAATATGTTATCCAATGCATGTTCATGATGTAACAGCATAAATTACACGGGTGCAATGCTGATACTAAATATTGTTGCGTGTTAGGGTTCGAACGATTTGGAGAGAAAGACCTGCTGACTCTTTTAGAGACTTTATTCACTAGCACTAGGTCCGACACAAGCACTAGGTACAAATACTACGCACTAAATACAAGCACTAAGTACTAGGTACACTCACTTCTCACTAGGTACACTTCACTAAGCACTAACAATGTCCGAGGTCGTAGCCAATGTCGTAGGTTTCCGCTGGTATCACTTCTAGTCTTCACTTCGAAGTCGCTTCGTCGTTAGCTCAAACTGAACTGACTCCGCTCGGCCTCAATCGGCCTTTTTATACCGAGCCGAGCCTACACCCAGACAGTTCTAGAACCTTCGTGCGTGTACTCGATCCTGAGTTCATTCACCTATATGTCCTCTAGCGCCATCTAGTATTGAGTGGATGTTTCACGTTGTCTTTGTAACAAAGTGGTTTGTACAGCACACAACGTGGTTCCTTCACTCCCCGCTAGATGGCGCAAGCTCCTTTTTTGTGTACTCGTAACAATATAAAATAAATATTTGCAATCTAAGCGCCAGAAATGTGTTTATTTACGACATCACATTAGAAAACTTTAAAACTATCAGTGTTCCTCAACTATATTATGCGTGTATTATACATATAAACCTTTCTCTGGAATCACTCTATTTACTAAAGAAAACCGCATCAAAATCCGTTGCGTAGTTTTAACGATCTAAGCATATATACAGACAGACAGACAGCGGGAAGAGACTTTGTTTTATAATATGTATGTTGTGAGTTACTTAGAAAGAAATATAAAGTTATATACTATTATGACACTGAAAATAAAAAATGTAACAAAATTGAACGAATACATAATAATTACAAAAAGGTAAAATCTATGTAAAGATTAGGAACTAACTTCTTAAGTGTCAACTCTGTATTAATATTTTAATTAAATTTTTAGCACTGGCTGTTTCGTATTCATTTGACATTAATTTTAATGATAATAATGTCTATTTCAAAATTTCAGCAATGAATATTTGAATTAAATTTATCATAAGCATGTGGTACAAAATTTTCGTGTAAATAGTTTTATAATAATTATGTAAAATAATAATTATAACCTTTTGAAATTCCAAATTTTCCGTTAAAAATTGAAAATGGGTGAAATGAAAAAGTCGGAGCACCCGCAGGGTGAAGATAAAGATAAAAGAGTGAAAATACAGGTAATTTTAACGTCTTAAAGTATTTTCTTTCATCAATGTCATATTTTATTAAGTCTCTATCATACGATATTTACTATAGTACAGGGTTAATTTGAAAGACAAATTTAGCAATTATTATTTTGTGATACTATTCGCATTTCCGTTACCACAGTCCCTGTAACATATACCTATGTACCAAATAGTTTAATAACCAGAATAATTTAAGCAATTATGGCTTGCTAAGATATAGTGGTAGTTGTGAGAATTATATTCCATTTAAAGGTGGAAGGAGAAGATGAGACTGGAGAGGGAGAGATGGGTAGAAAAAAAATGAAAAGGTTCCAGCTGCCAAACCTACCAAGATGGTGGCAGGCAAAAATTATTCAATATGCGTAAGCTAGAACTATTTCTTTATCATCTCTAAATTAATTTTAGTTTGTCGTATATAGAACATAATCAACGTATATAAACGTAGTGTGGAAATGTGTGCATATAATGTAGAATGTAACACCTTCAAATTTTAGAATCTCGATATCTTAGGAAGTGTTTGTTAGGTTAGGTTATGCCGGACTATTATTATAGGAAGTCGCAAAATTTTCAATATAAGCATCTCAAAAAAACAGTCTAACAAACGCAGAAAAAATATAGTTCTCTCTCATCGCTTCAAACGAGATCATTTGGCTCCAATAGAATAATAAACATTAGCAGAAGCCCTAGACTAGTCGACTACTCTGAGTGACTACTCTGTTCGGGGAAGACACTGCACTCAACCCACCGAATCGAATGAACTAAGATAATTTGCAGCAGATGATTCTCATAGTTTTATGCCAATGTCAATAAAGAGACGAAACTAACAAGACGAAATGTAAAGTACGAAACGAATGTACGAAATTATATCTGTTGGATTAGTCAATTGGATTTTTTTTTGACACTCAACAACATCCCAGTGAACACATGACGTAAATTTACGTATATGTGATATCAATGTGACATAAAACACTTTTTAACCGACTTCCATAAAAGGAGGAGGTTCTCAATTCGACTGTATTTTTTTAATGTATGTTAGCTCAGAACTTTTGACTGGGTGGACCGATTTCGATCAATTTTGTTTTAATTGAAAGGTGTTGCATGTCATGTGGTCCCATTTAAATGACATTGGGAACTTTTTTCCCCACTTTTGCCCTACTAGCGGACACAAACGAAACTTATAAAAGTTTTTAGACAATGTTACGGACTTTACGACTGTGTATTTTTTATTCCCATAACTAATAGGAAAGCTGAGATAATGATATTTTCATAATTAGTATTTTCTATTATCATTTTATTAATATATCATAATGTTTGTTATTCTAAAATCTAATAATGCGTATTTACTTGACTACTTTTTCGTCGACCTACGTTGTATTATACCGCATAACTTTTTACTCGGTATACCGATTTTGATGATTCGAAAGCTAATACTTGTCATGTAGTTTTGTTTAAATTAGATTGAGATCTGATTACAACTTTTTGAGTAATCTTTAATAGCACGTATTTACTTAACTCATTTTTCGTCCTATTACGTTGTATTACTGTCGATGTAATTGAAGTCGGTTTTTTTTCGTTTACGAGCAAACACAATTATTTTATACATATTACTAGCTGTGCCCCGCGGTTTCACCTGCGTTGATTTGAGGGAAAAAAATGCTTTCCTTTTTTTTAATAGTATAAGATTTAATTAGCTTGATATATTTTCCTTAGTTTACACTAAATAAATTTCTGA
Organism: Melitaea athalia; assembly: GCA_905220545.2. Lineage (NCBI taxonomy): Eukaryota > Metazoa > Arthropoda > Insecta > Lepidoptera > Nymphalidae > Melitaea > Melitaea athalia. The sequence continues at coordinate 7,294,262 of HG992179.1, forward strand.
ACGCACGCATAAATATTTGACCAAAGAGTATATAACCACTACGTTTTATATTTGACAACCAATATATTATATTATGTCAATCCGTTTTCATTACTGACATTATTATACATTTTTAAAATGTAAAATACGCCACTATCCGTATATTGTGGATATATGTTGTCGATTCGAAACCTTTATTTAAATACGTTCTTTAATTTTATTAGAGAGTTTACCATATCGACGGGATGAACATTAAACGTTTGACAGTTACGAAACACGAACATAGTTCCATACAAATTTTCATTCCCACCTTTCAACCCCTTACACCCTTTTATTCGCATTAAAAAGTAGCCTATGTCCTTTCTCAGACTCTAGACTATCTGTATACCAAATTTTATTTAAATCTGTTTAGTAGTTTTGGCGTGATTGCGCGACAGACAGACAGACAGACAGACAGAGATACTTTCGCATTTATAATATTAGTATGGATTAGTTAAACTAAACAAATAAATTGATTAATGTAAGTTACAAACACATACGTCATACACACATTAAGTAGAAGTAAGTTGAAATTATAAATACTTGCTAGGGAATAGTAAATCAAAGGTGTATTTGTATTATTTTCGTGATTCAAAGGCCGTAGTATCAACTGACCCGGTCGGGGCTGGCGACGTTGGCGCCATCTGGGTCACTCCTCGGTCGAGCTTTTTAACTAGGACTAACGCTTTGAGCAGGGTTTCAAGTTACTGGACCAGTAACTCGATAACAGTTTTATAATTCTTAACTTCTTCTTTAAAATTACTGTAAGTCTACTAGGTTTTCGTTACCTACGTTTAAAATAAACAAGCTACATAATGTTATAACGATTAAAATATATACAATAAAAAACTCCTTAAAATGTACAAAAAATAAATGTGTATACAATTTAACCACACTGAATTGGTTGAAAAGGAGTTAATTAAACCTCCCATTCAAACTCACTGTCGATATGCTTTAATGAAAGCGAGGTAAATATGATAGGTTTCGGGGGGTGAGAGATTAATGTTTGCGTGTGACACGTGGGGTGTGTGGGGTGATAGGGTGGCCTCTTGGCGACGGTAATGGCGGCAACAGTCATTGCACCTTAGACTGCGAGTGAAACAACATGCAGTAACATAGGTGGCAAACATGCAGCGGTCGTCGTCGAACGCCTCAGATGGCACGTTCTGGACCACCATCGAACTGCTGGCTGACCGCGGGCGTCGCAGATCGACAGGGGAATGTGATGATCCTATTTCAATTATTGCATCTCCAAGAACAAAATCATCACTCAGGTGCCATTTACTGTTTTAATAAAATAAGCATGTGCAGCACTTTAAAGAAAATTTTGCACTCAACGAAATTATTTAAATACTACTCACTACATTTTTATTTTTTAGTTGATAATTACGCCAAAACTTAGAGAATCCTTTAGACTTTTGGAGAACCTTTCGTGTATTCCAAATTTTAGCAATATTGCTGTAAGATGTATGTATACACAAATATAGATACTATTTTCAAATTACTTAACGAATGCAACGATTATGCCTAACAAAATGTTTGTATACCTTGTCGCATTCTTCGGGTGTAAACAGTTTTTATAGAACCGTAAATCTTTTATGTATTTTCATTTTGAAGATCAGACAAGTTTATTCTATCAAGATACGCTTTGCCTTGATACTTCACATAAACGTAATATACATTATACGTGTAAACATAATAACTATATAATAATATATAATCGTATAAACGTAACATTTTGCGTCATCTGCACTTCCATGATTACTTATACTTTACAAAAAATATTTTGTCAAAATTGTTGACCTCCGTGACCGAAAGATTACGATTGATATGTAGGTAATACAGTATTATTTTCTTATAACTATATATGAAGTTGTTTTATTAAGGAAATTGTTTTATTAAGGAACACAAGAAAGTTCAACATATTACAATTAAAAAACCTAAAAAAATATTTCTTTGTAACTTATCAACAAACTAATGAATGTTAAAAATCAGCCGATTTAAACAAAGTTATTGTATCAGATGCTCCATGACGAGGGTATCCCTGTCTTTTATCGTGAAAATAAATCGATAAACTCATACTCCACGAGTAGTAGTCATTAACAATTAATCTAATCGACACTTTGTTACGCCGCTCCCTAAAGCATCTCAATGGAAACGACGAGGACGTACGATTTTATATTTATCATTCATGCCACCACAATGAAGACCGTACAAATATAACTATGTGTAAACTTCCCCGAAAGTGATGCTAACGCAGTAAATAGACCGGAGTATTTAAGAAGCTATAAAGTCGAGACGTGCGTTTTATGACTTTAAAAATATCACAGCTTTTCAGTTTTACTACCGACAGTTTTACTGGCTACTGATTTTCCAAATGTTTCTATTGATATTGACATTAATTTTTTAGAACCTAGAATATAAGCTTATTTTTCTTTTTAAATTTCAGTGTTTACATTTTTATTTTTATAAATTATTACTCATTCTTTTGAGAAATATTTAATATTGGAACAAATATGTAATTACTCTCGTAAGATCTCCTTTATTACACGAGCTACCTTGTTACGTCGAAATTCAGATTTAAATACTTACTTTTTTATACATGCATTTAGAGAATAAATTACTCCTATGACTATTATATCGTTCTTCATTGATCTGTAGAAAATAATTTCAGCGTGTATTAAATCTTCCCGTAAATATTAGTAAATATTATTAATTATGAATTAACAATGATTTGCAAACTTACTCGTATGTAGGATAAACAAGTTTAGTGTCTAGGAGCTCTTAGTAAATATTCTTATTGAACCCTGCGTTTTACTACTATCTAAAAATAGAAAGAATAAATGAGTTTTAGAAAATGTATTATTATAAAATTATTAGATTTGCGAGATATTTTTATTTAACAACATTACAACTACGTAAGCGCAGTGGCCATAGTGACTGGATGATACTTTAGCGGTTGTGTGTACTATTCCCACACATATCAAATTTTTGTACAGGCTACTCAGATGTTTGAAGGTTCTGTTAGTTTGTTCTTGTGTATTGTATATGTTTCCGAACCCGCGACAATAGTTTTGGCCGTTGAATGTGTAGCGTTTATTTACTTGTTTATTATACAGACATGATACATATGTATATGTGTTATGTATGAAACTTATAAAAAGAAAATATAAACTTTATAGAATATAGAGTGACGTGAATAACCTCTGCGTCGACTTCCTGTCTTTCCCAGCTGTAATTCATGAAAACACTTCTGCATAAACGTAACGACCCATAAAAAACTCGCTATTTATTGCTCGTGATTCAGATAAGTTCTCATAGCTGAAATTTCAAATGAGCTCACGCTAAGTCTCCCAAATCAGATCTTATTTACATGACACCATTGTAGGCTCTAACGTCAAATTAATGACGTGTACGCGTGACGTCATATGTCGTTTGGGATAATTAGAAACGGTTCATGATATCGTACGAACGTGACGCACGTGACTTGCTTCCAATATTACCACTAGCTATTTCAAACTAGCTTCTGCGCGCGACTTCGTCGCCGTGGACTCCGCTTCACAAGTTCACATATTGTGTACTTTGTATTTTCTCACGACCTCATATCTGAAACACGAGATAAATTTAGGAAAAACTTCGGTATCAACCCGGAATAAACTTATATGGTAATAATTATGTACATACATACATACATATAATCACGCCTCTTTCCCGTAGGGGTAGGCAGAGACCACTTCTTTCCACTTGCTACGATCCTTACATACTCGTTTCGCTTCGTCCACTTTCATTATTCCTTTCATACATGCTCTTCGGTTTAGGGTACTCTAGACCTGGCCTTTTATTAGGACGTCCCTAATTTGATCTTGAAACGTCCGCCTAGGTCTACCCCTTCCAACACTTCCATTCACACTCGCCTTATACACTTTTTTCGTCAATCGTTCTTCACTCATTCTCTCGACGTGGCCGAACCATCTCAGCATCCCTTTCTCAATTTTTGTCACTACATCTTCTTTCAGACCACATCGTTTCCTTATCTCACTATTTCTTATCCTGTCACTCAGTTTAACTCCTATCATACTTCTTAACGCTCTCATCTCAACTGCATTTATTCTGCTTTCATGTTTCTTCTGCCATACCCAACTTTCACTTCCATACATGAGTGTCGGAACCAACACCCCCCTATGCACAGCCAAACGAGCCTTGTTAGACACCTTTCGACTGCTCATAAAGGAGTGCAAAGCTCCATTCACCATGTTTCCTGCATTCACTCTTCTTTCAATATCACTCTCACACTTTCCATCTCTTGTAAACTTTGAACCCAGATATACAAACTCATTCACCTGTTCTATTTGTTCATCCCCAATCACGATATTGCAATCTGTCACTGTCTCATCTCTTTCAAACACCATCACTTTCGTCTTCTTTACATTCATCTTCATTCCCTTTCTAACAAAAGCTCCATACATAGCAGTTACCATCTCCTGTAACTCCTCGGCCGAGGACGCAAGTAATACTTGGTCATCAGCATAGAGAAGACATTTGACGAGTAACTCATTCATTCTCAACCCACTTTCATTCTCTTTTAGCTCTGCCAAGCAATTGTCCATGAACAGATTAAACAGCCACGGTGACGCTACACATCCTGTCTAACACCTTTTTCGATATTAAACCATTCAGTGTACGCCCCGTTTATCCTTACACAAGCACTAGAATTTCTATAAAGAGATTGCAGTGCTCGTATGAGGATACTGCTCACACCGTACCCGGACAATATGGTTCGGCGATGTGGTTCGCCACCCATCACGTCTCGTTTCTCGCGGGGGCGAAAGGCGGCCCATGGAGAGCCGCTTTGCTACGTTGAATGTAAGAGGAGGATTGGATGGTAAGGTAGATGAAGTATGTCAGATGATGCACGAACGAGGCATAGATGTTATGTGCGTGAACGAAACCAAGAGGAAAGGATGTGACACCACGGTTCACGGTCCCTATACAGCATACTGGTCGGGAGTTCCCCAAACCAGCCGATGCTGTCAGGGAGTTGGTGTGATTCTTTCCTCTCGAATAGATGAATGTGTGATGGAGCATGAATGTGTAAGCCCAAGACTCCTCTGGATTAGGCTAAAAGTCGGACTCACTCGCTTGTTTATCCTTGGGGTCTATGCACCGACGGATCTACGCGGAGGTGGGTCATTAAAAGCCCAACAAGAGAGAGAGGAATTCTGGGATAGCGTGAGAGAGGTCTTGAATAAATGCGGAGAAAATGAACGGATCGTGATGTTAGGGGACTTTAATGGGTGGGTTGGAGTAAAGCGTGATGGGTATGAAGGAGTTCTGGGTACGTTTGGGGACAAGAGAGTGAATGACAATGGGAGAAGCCAGCTTGAAGTATGCTTGGAATGGAATCTTTGCGTGACCAACACAATGTCAATAAAAATTTATAATAAACTTCCCAAAGGTTGGATAGAAGAAGAGAGTAATAACTTATTTATAAACAGGCTAAAAATGTTACTAATCACTAAATGTTATTCAAATTCAAATTCAAATTCAAAATATTTTATTCAGCATAAAATTATTACAATTTCTTACTGAACGTCATGAGTCTACTACCAGTTCGGAAATAAAAAGCCTCTGACCTGAGAAGAACTGGCGAAAGAAACTCAGCGGGACTAATATCATTTTTTTTAATCATGTTTTTTTTTCCAAAGCTGATTGAAATTTACAATATTTTCATAGGTTGAAATAGCCTGGAGGCGATCACATCATTCCCAAGGCGTACTGTCTTCTATAAAATCGTTAATCGAATAATATCCTTTAGTACACAAACGTTCTTTGACAATTTTTTTAAATTTCGCAATAGAAGCTTTTTGAACGTTTTCTGGGAGCCTGTTGTATAAGCGTATACATTGTCCATAGAAAGAATTACTGACTCGGCGTAAGCGAGTTACAGGCATTACAAGTTTGTGTTTGTTCCTAGTATTAATGCTATGCATGTCGCAATTCCTGCGAAATTCTTGTATATTTTTATGAATATACATAACATTTTCGTACACATATTGAGAAGCAACAGTCAATATTTTTATTTCTTTAAACTTATCTCTTAATGATACTCTTGGGCCTAAACTATAAATTGCACGAATAGCTCGTTTCTGCAGGACAAAAATAGTATTAACGGTAGCTGCATTTCCCCATAATAGGATTCCATAGGACATGATACTATGGAAATAACTAAAATATACTACGCGAGCTGTATCTACGTCAGTAATAAGTCTAATTTTTTTTACCGCGAACGCTGCAGAGCTGAGCCTATTCGCTAACCCCTCAATATGAAGATCCCACTGCAATTTCGAATCTATGGTAATCCCAAGGAATTTAGTAGACTCTACCGGTTTTAACATTTCCCCTCCTAATTCTACACCATTATCAACAAGTTTAACATTAGGTGTCGTGAATTTTATTAATTTTGTTTTTTTGTTATTTAATAATAAATTATTTGAATCAAACCAATAGACAACCTTTGAGAGAGCATCGCTTACATCGTCGTACATAAGTAGATTACGTTTCACCTTAAAAATAAGTGAAGTGTCATCAGCGAACAATACTATCTCATGCCTGTCCTGTACAAAAAATGGCAAATCATTTATGTAAATAAGGAAGAGAAATGGGCCAAGAATAGAGCCTTGTGGAACCCCCATATTTAGAGGAGCACCAGGAGATCTCTTACCATTTACATCAACCCTCTGTATTCTATTACTCAAATAGGAATTCAGGAGGTTAATTGCCTTATTTCTAATACCATAATGATGCAGTTTCCTGATCAACGTCTCATGATGCACACAATCAAAGGCCTTGGATAAGTCACAGAATATCCCAAGAGCATTTTGCGACCTCTCCCATGCCTCAAAAATATTTTTAATAAGCTCAACACTAGCATCTGCTGTGGAGCGACCTTTTGTAAAACCAAACTGTTTCTTATGTAGTAGATTGTGTGCATTAAAATGCGATAACATTTGCCCGAGTATGATTTTTTCAAAAATTTTACTAAATGTTGGGAGTACCGAAATTGGTCTAAAATTATTTGGGTCTAGAGTACTCCCTGATTTAAAAATAGGAATTACTTTACTGTGTTTCATTAGATCAGGAAACACACCATGTTCTATACAGCTATTAAATATAGTAGCTAGATGAGGTGCAACAACATCAATTATTGAACTAATGACTTTTACAGATAAACCCCATAGATCAGCTGTTTTCTTGACGTCCAGTCTTCTGAAGGCTACTATTATATCTTTGGGGTTTACAGGTTTAAATGTAAATATTATATTACATTCTTTAACGTTTTCTTTTAGCAAAGATTCGGCAATGCCTGGAGACGAATTAAGTGATTGCGTTGTTGAAAATGGAATGTCAGTGAAAAATTTTTCAAACTCAGATGCAACTTCTTTGTCTGAAGTAACAAAATTATCATTGATATTTAACTTAAAATCGAAGCTGCGATCTGCGACTCTTCCACTTTCACAAGCAATTATGTTCCATGTCATTTTAATTTTATTATGAGCATTACTAATTTTGTCTTTAATATACAAGGATTTTGCCATGGAACATACTCTTCTAAACATTTTTGAGTAGGCACTTACAAAAGAAGCAAACGATACACTATGATTGTAGGCTTTTTCACTGTACAATTCATAAAGCCTTTGCCTGCTCTTGTATATGCCAGTAGTTGCCTACTCACCAAATGTCAAGAGACCTATTATAACATAAATGAATACTTAAATGATAAACTATAAGACCAAATATTGTATATGTTGACTAAAATATATATCGGACGAGAACAGATAGTTTATAATTACAATATAAATTACATACTAAAAGCGCTTCCCCTCTTCTACCTAATTACTTCGTGCCCCAGCGGGGTCCATAATAATGCTCTGTATTAAGTACACTGTAAATATTATGGTATGAAATAAATAAATAAATAAATAAATAAATGTTTGACCATAAAAAGATCCATTTGTATACAAGAGATGAGGGTGAGTCTAGAAGTATGATTGATTTTGTAATTGTGGATGAAAGATTGAGGAAGAAAGTGCTAGACACTCGGGCATTCCGCGGTGTAGGCCTCGATACAGACCACTTCCTGGTCATAGCCCGAATGCGTGGCCTCTTTAAACTGTGGCGACACCGAGGGGCAGAGCCTACGAGTGTTTTGGACAGAGTGAAAGTTGAAAATCTGCAGGAAGAAGAAAAGAAAGACGAGTATGTAGATAAACTGAAAGCGAGTTTCAATGGCATAGAAGAGATAGGTGTGATTGAAGATTTGTGGGAGACATTTAAGAAAGGGGTCGTGGATGTTGCTATTGAGGTATGCGGTAGAGATTGCAAACCGGGCCCGGCCGGGCCGGGCCCGCCCGGGCCCGGTGCCCTTTTAGACACCCACCGGGCCCGACCATTTTTACTGAGCCCGGTCACCGGACCCGGTACGTAAACCGCGACTATACAAGTTTGGTTTTTTACAGTTACAGTACACCTATCATATAAGATTTCGCTATTTAGTTAATTAGTAATAGTAACACTCACTAATCTAAACTCTTAATAGCCAAAGATTAAGAAAAAACATACTTTACTTTTAGCAAACAAGAATTTGTTTTTTTTATAACAATTAACAAAGCTACCAAAGTTTATCTATCTATCTAATCTAAGTCTTTATGACACGTTTAGTACCTTAAGCTGCGTTATTAGTTAATTATTAACCGACGTCCAAAAAGGAGGAGGTTCTCAATTTGATTGAATTTTTTTTAAATGTATGTTAGATCAGAACTTTTGACTTGGTGGACCGATTTCGATGAACTTTATTTTACCTGAAAGGTGTTGCGTGTCATATGGTCCCATTTAAATTTAATTAAAATCTGACAAGTACTTAGAGTTATCTAATAATGCGTATTTACTTGACTACTTTTTCGTCGACCGTATATCGTATCGTTATATCGTATCTCGTATTAAACCGCATAACTTTTCACTGGGTTTATCTATTTTCATGATTCTTACTTTAATCGAAGGCCAATACTTGTCATGTAGTTGTTTAAATTTGATCGAGATCTAATTACTACTTTTTGAGTCATCTTTGTTAGCGCGTATTTACTTGACTATTTATTCGTCTTATTCCGTTGTATTACTTGTCCATGTAATTGAAGTCGGTTTTTTTTTGTTTGCGAGCACACACAATTATTTAAATACCTACTATGTTTTCAAATAGACACTATTTAAGGAGTAAAGAGAAAAACCTGCTTATTTAAACTTATTAAAATGAATAATTACTAATACTAATGTTACTTTTCCGTCCATAAGTAAAAGTAATAAATTCTGTATTAAGTGCGATTTTGAGACTTGAGTGAGGCTGATTATTGTGATAATTGTTCATAAGCCAGTTTGAAATAAATATTAACCTTGAATCATTGTGTTTTTTCATTCATATAGAGAAAATTTTCATAAAATAGTTAGGTTTCATCGCTAACACATAACCCGGCCGGGCCCGGCGGGCCCGGCCGGGTTGGCGCCGAATGCAACCGGGCCCGGCCGCGTTGAAAAACATACCGGGTTGCAATCTCTAGTATGCGGTGTAGCTAAAAGAAGTAAAGTAAAGAAATAATTATGTGGAAATAATAAACTTAAATAATAATATGTAGAAACATATTTATGAATTATGGCTGTTTTATCTTTAAATGAAAAACTTACCCTTCTGAATAAAAACAATTTTATTACCAATATACTCGTATACAGATAACCCAAGTGACGAAGCGAACATATTTATTAATAACATCGTCCAATTTCATGATATGATTTCATACGAATTTGCAACAACGTCAATCACGTGAGGCAAAAAATATTTTAAACAATGATGTAACCATATAAATTATAAACATTAATTTAAAATTAATGTAGTGCATTGTATCCTACTTAATACATACTTGGACATGGATGCGATATTGATTACACTGGTCAACAAAATGTTATTTTTTTTTCCTTTCAGACGTACTTTTTTGCTATTTGTTATATCAATGAGTGGTTGTAAGCTTTTTTCTCTTTTTTAATTTAAAATTAACATCCATGGACTCTAAAATGCCTATGCGTTTTATTAAACATCATTCAATATAATATGCTTATGCAGCTTATCCCACAGGCGATTTATTACTATAACTACAGATCGACAGTCCTGCGACTGCCTAGTACCTAAACCTAGGACGTGGCCCGACGATGACGGAATTTTTCTGTAACAATAACTGAATTTTTTCACCATACATTTTTACAAAACAAAAATAGCAAACTAAAATATGATTTGGCGGTTTAATCCAAATAAAAAAGAGTTAAAGAAATGTTCATCATATCCTGTATGCTTTAATTTGTCAAGAAGAAATATGACATAACAAGTAAGCCCCCTTTTTAACCCCCGACGCAAAAAGAGGGCTGTTATGAGTTTGGCGTATCTGTCTGTCTGTGTGTCTGTCTGTGGCACCGTAGCTCGCGAACGGATGAAGCGATTTCAATTTTTTTTTTTTTTATGTAAGGTAAGTTACGGGCGAGTGTTATTAGACATGGTTGATGAAAATCGGTTGAGTCGTTTAAAAGTTGTGGGTCGTGAAAGTGGGAAAGAATAACCGAATGTCTGCCAATATAATCGAGTGGGGTCTCAAATGAAAGCGCATCACGTGCACATTACAAAATAGTATGTTCAATGAAAATCGCTAGAGAGCCCCGAAAAAACTCTTGAGGTAAAAGTGGGGAAAATACCCAATATCTGCAAATATTGGTGGGAAGAAAATGACTAATTTACCCAAGTAGGGTCGCAAATGAATCATCACATGCACTTTACAAAATTAATAATAAAAATAAATGAATGGTACCTATAAAAAGTATAAAATAAAAATTAAATTAAAAATTTAAATAAACCCCCGACACAATAACCTGAGTTCCCTTTAAAAAGTAAAAAATAATGAAAGAAACTCAATCTTAAGGTACCTAAGTATGTACTATAAAATCAATAATTCTAAAAACATACATTGCATTGGTAGCCCCGTTTTTATGTAAATATAACCTAGATTTCAGGTCAGATGACAGAAACATTTTTATACTTCAGAACCAATTTCATGAACAATGCCTATTATAGAGTAGGCTCCAAAGTTATACAAAAGAAAAACTTTGGCAGTATCAATTTATGACTGTATCTAACAAATAAAGTTAAATAAAAGCATAGTAACAATGTAGAGATAAGAACCAATTACACCTGCCAATTTTACTAAAAGTACAATTTATTTTTCTTAAAATTATCTTACGTGATATTAATTAAAACAAGGCGATACATGTATATAATTTTGCAAGTGATAGTATAATGTTTCATACCCCTTTCTTAATTAAAAAAATCCAGAAAAAAGAGATTTTCAATTCGCGTTCGTAAATTAGCATGTCCATAAAAAGTACACATGATGATTAAAATAAACCATTCATGAACGTGTGTGAATTGAAGTTACACATTGTACCTACATATCTACAACGGCTTCATTTAATACTACACTATTTTATTTTTGCGATCGTAGTAACACTATACCAAAAATTTTCTGTAGTAATTATAATCAATTACTATTACTTACGAATACTTATTATAGTTTCAATGAACTACCTAAGAATCTGTGACTGGGGGATCTACGGACAAAGGAGTACCTATTTCAATCTTAGTTGTATACTTTCAGTGACACCTTTTACTTAGACAGGCCTAAAAATATGACGAAATCAATAAGATTGAAGATGTCTTATTCAAATGAGTAAATAAAAAATTGACATTGATGTTTTGTTTACCTATAAAAAAAAGAACTGATAAGCTTTAACATGTGTGCCAAGTCACTCTATCTGCTCAAAACATAGTAATGATTAAAACGAATGTTATATTTTTTAATTGGTATCTACCACGTTCAAAGTACTACTTTGTTATCAATGTCGCCGTCTACGTCCTAAATTTACCTACCCGTCTCGTGGCGATAAAAGCTCAGTACACACAATTACAAGTGAACCCTTTTAAGCGCCAATAATAGTAACCTAACCGACGAATATTGTTGCGTGTAGACAGTTTTATGTGATACAATTTCATCGCGGAAATTTTATCTGCTATTAAAACAGATAATTACAAACTTGGTCGTGATTTAGAAGATAATTTTCTCAGCATATCTAAAACATTAACTTCCATTAATTTCATCATTTAATTCTGGGTATATACGAGTATTATTTTCATGTGTCCACACATTAAAATCTTGTTTATGTTACATATTATTTTGCAAAATAATGTCATTGGGAAATTGGAAAATAATGTCATTGGGAATAATGTCATTAGAACAATATTTATAAACATTAAAAATTAAAGTAGATAAAATTGAAATCTATATTTGTAAGGTGAAATAGTAGGACAAATTTTATATACGTACCTTGACTTAAAGTTATTGTTCATACAAAAATCTTGAACTCGCGGTCCTTATTTGTAATTAGAGAATAATTTAGAAATGTAATTGGGAAGCCAAAGTGATTTAATACTGAAGTTATACATTCGAAGCGCTGCTAAATACCTAATCTATAATTCCAAAGTCATGTATGACAACTCTCAAAAAGGTTTTGTCACGAAACCTAAAGAAGTAGACCTACTTGATGTTACTCGGTTTATTATGACGGTATTATACGGACGGTATTTATAGAATAAATAACAATATTTAGTACACAAAACTTGACAAATTTATTTTAATTCTAATTAATGTAATTATTTTCCAATAAAATAGATACATACACGTCACTAACGTTCACTAATATTTAGGTAGCTTTACTGTTAAGTATAATTTTTAATTTTTGTGTATTTACCTAATTTATAATTCCCGTACGTATACTTATCTAAATTGCTTTTATTAGACAAATTTTTAGTAGTCAATGAAAATTCAAACTTCGTAAAATATCTAGTAGTACCTCATCAAACTATCAGCAGTCAAGTATAAACACCACGTTACATGACAATGTGTACATGTGGTATCGGTGGGAACCGTGCCTTACCGTGCCAGCCTGGCCGCGTACCCTGATAAAGGTCTCAACTATGACACGGACGCCCAGCGTCAAAACTACTAATACTTTAAAACGTCAGGGACGTCTTATCAAGCCATCATTTTTAATAAATTTTCTTTCAAGACGATTCGAAAAAATACAGGGCCTGCATGGCACGTAATATGTAGCTCCGCTTCTAAGGTAGGTAGAAAATGCGGATATTTTTAATTTCTACTTTATATATTTCAGCTTTACACACCCGCATGTCCGGGCCCGTCTCGAGAAGCATATGGGCTCCAACCTCGTTCGTCTTACGGATAAAACCTATATGACTGAGTTGGAAGAAAGAATCCGTGCAGTTAACGAGGAGAATCTCAACAAAAGAATCTCCTCCAGAGTTGTAAGTACACAAATATCATTTGCCATTCGTTTCAATTATAATAATAATATCGTCGATGTAAAATTCGATATAATTTTTAATTCTCACTCAATTGGTCACGTGATTTATTTTAAATAAATTTTAATGGTTAAAGTTTGGGCAAAACATTCTTTATTTTTAACCACAATTATTTAATAATCTTGTAAGTGTGTGTTGTCTTCACCTCGATCCCAAGTCACAAGATATGTTTTATTTGAAATATAGTTATGAACTTATTATATTCTATTTTAAATACGTTACACGTGCACATATGTACCTACGTGTTAACTAATTTGCGATAAATTTTTATCTTCTTTAACCCAGACAAGTCTAGATTAGAAGCTCATTTATTTATCATATTTGAAAACATTGTATTGGCATTGAAAAATAAAAAACAATAACTTAATGATGATTTTTAAATACATATGTATGTATCTATATATCGTTTTAGCTGGATGAAATGGAAAGGCTAAAACGACTCATTCTAGTTGGTAAGACACCACTGAAAGAATGCCCTCCGGAGCTCTACCATCACCCCGTGTTTGTGTTTTGGCGGATGGTGAACAACGAAGTTGCAAGAGCCTCAAAAAAACGTGCAAATGCTTACTATAGAAAACTAAAAGCATCGCAAAGATTTGATCAGGTAAAGTAACATAACAGCATTAACGTAACGAGAACTCCCCGTATATACTATTTATATATTTTTAAGTTTTTGTAAACAATTATATTATCAATTTTTTCCCAAAATTGTTAGACAATAGATGAGGAACAAGAAGCTGAGACTGCAAGCGAAGAAGGCGAGCAACTAACACCGGAACAATTGCTTGCGAAGTGCGCTGAAGAGTTGGAGGAACTCAAGCAAGCTGACATCGAAAAGGGAGTGCGCTTCACTGATGAACAATTTGCCGTCCTGAAATATGAAACAAATGATGTTAAAACACTCAAAAATCTAACAGTGAGTTTCGCTGTATGAGATTTGGTATATGACTTTCAATAATTTAAAGAATTACCTACTTCTATATCTTTTGATGATTTATAGACGAAACTTTCCGATTTATTAAAACTAGTGGTCGCGCAGTGGTCGAAATTCGACAATTTAAAAAAAAACAAAAAATAATGAAAATAAAGAACCTTTTTTTAATTTTTGATTTGACTACAGACTGACAATCAACAAGAGTCTAATATGCGTGTGTGTGTCAAACACTTGGTAGTGTGTGTAATGTTTTTTTTTATTTTATTGAGATAATATATTTTTATGCATAATTTTAAAAAAAATATTAGCATTCTGCACTCCTTCTCTATATAAACTATAAGTGTACGAAATTTCATACTCCTCCGTATCCACTATTTTATTACTATCCGCAATTTTCGTAAAAAGGGGTACAAAGTTTTTGCTTCAAGTATAATATGTAAAAAATAATTATATATTTAAATGCCACTTGACCGATCTAATATTAGTGGTGTAACGGATTGATGAGAAATGTAATGTATTTTATATACAATATAATTATGTCTGTTCTATCGGTACTCGAGGAATATTGAAATATCCGGATTCATTGAAATGTTTAGTAAGGTGACCCTGGACGTTAAAGTGTAATGTATCGCTTGTAATTTATTTCACTGATAACGAATACAGATCATTTTGTTTCGATGAAAAGATGTTACATGGGCTCGTGGCGAACCGGTTCTAACTAGATATACACTAGCTTAGGCTGACCCTTGGACGACGAATCTAAAGTTATTTAGATAAACGTTAAACATTCGACGATCATCCATAGCATTAAACCCGTGGAGTGTGCGATACGCTGATACGCACTTTATCGAACTTTTATTTGTTTATTCATTTATTTATTGGTTTACCAGCAGTTATTACACTAAAACATTCATTACAAAACGGATCATATATTATGCCTAATCTAAGTGCAATACCTTTGTGACCTAGTGTTAAAATTAGCAGTGTGGAACGATGAAACAAAAATGTATAAATACTCGTACAATCCATAATAAGGTAGACTATGTTAATCAAATGAAAAGGTATAGTTTTTATCGAATTGTTACCTCAAAGATTAAAGTTTCATTATAGCTACGAGTGCCTATTACAAAGTTGAATTAAAATTTCATCAATTTAATTACTGAACTTAATCTTTTAAAAACTAGTTCAGTGGTTAATGCAGTTATAGACATAAATCAAATTAGTTTTCCAATGAACATTCAATAAAGTGGTCATTTACGACCACCGCAAAGATGTTATAATAATATATGAACTCGTATATCGTTAATTCTTTATATTATTGTTATATAACGTTTAAATTACACGTGTATATACTGTTTTTATACCTATATGTGTATATACAGGGTGTTAGGGGAATGGTTAGCCATAGAGGTATGTTGGGTAGGGGGGGTCATTTGGAACCTATTTAGGCTAACTTACCTATATGCAAAGTGTTACGGATTTTTTTTTTTTATGATATTTTTCATTTTTCGAAAAAAGTGCCGAAAATTAGTGATTTGACCATCATATCTTTTCTCTGTTTATTGATATATCAACGCCCTTTCTTTTTTGTTTTGATCATCAATACATTATGCATGTAAAATAAATGTGATTTAATTAAGAAAACATCTACAAAAAAATATATGGGCCAAAGAAATCTTGACAGAGACAAAAAGTAGATCAAACCCTTAAGTTTAGGTATAAATTTAAAAAAAAATTAAAGACTCCAGACAATTTAAAATAATTTAAAAAATTACTCTAGTTAACACTGTTTTAAATAATATTACTTTCATTCACCTACCTTACTTACTTTTTTTTTAAATGATGAAATAACGAAATGGTTTCTACCTTAACCCGCACTCTTCGCTGACAATTATAACAATAATTGTTATGACGCAGGGCGGTATGTCCCTGTATAGCACATGGTAAACTACCATCTTGACTTTGGCGACATGTTGGCGCAGCGGTCACAGCACTGGCTGATGCGCTGGCGGTCGCGCGTTCGATTCCCGCTCACGGCAGATATTTGTATTGGTCATATAGATGTTTGTCGTGGTCTGGGCGTTTGTGCTCGTGTATTGTGTGTGTTTCCGGACCCCCGACACACGAGAAAACCCTACTGGGGGCCGTCGAGTGTGAAGCGTTTATTATTAAAAAAAAAAAAAATCTTGACTGCTCTCATCAGGCGAGGATGTAAATACATCCTTATTTGAAGATCATCCTTATTTCTAGTAATGTAGATTATGGAAATTCACGACCGAATTCACTGTATTTATAAAAATAAAATAAATTTGTTACTCGAATTTATGATTTGTTTTATTTTGATACCTACCGCCTACCGGCATTCATTTCACCCTATGAGAGACATTTGTGGTGCCCGTGGAAACTCATACCTCAAATTCCAAGATAAAAAGAGACAGCAGGTAGTTTACCATGTGCCGTACAGGAACATATTGCCCTGCGTAATAACAATTATTGTTATAATAGTCAGCGTAGAGTGCGGGTTCAGGTAGAAACCATTTTTCGTTATTTCATCATTTAAAAAAAAGTAAGTAAGGTACGTGAATGAAAGTAATATTATTTAAAACAGTGTTAACTAGAGTAATTTTTTAAATTATTTTAAATTGTCTGGAGGCTTTAATTTTTTTTTTTAATTTATACCTAAACTTAAGGGTTTGATCTACTTTTTGTCAAGATTTCTTTGGCCCATATTTTTTTTTGTAGATGTTTTCTTAATTAAATCACATTTATTTTACATGCATAATGTATTGATGATCAAAACAAAAAAGAAAGGGCGTTGATATATCAATAAACAGAGAAAAGATATGATGGTCAAATCACTAATTTTCGGCACTTTTTTCGAAAAATGAAAAAAAATCATTAAAAAAAATCCGTAACACTTTGCATATAGGTAAGTTAGCCTAAATAGGTTCCAAATGACCCCCCCTACCCAACATACCTCTATGGCTAACCATTCCCCTAACACCCTGTATATGTTTCATTTCAGATTATTATCATTTATCTTGGCTTATTCATCCTTGTTAGTAAAAGTTACCATATCATCTACAACTTTGCCTTGAATGCCTACGTTGTTTGGATCCATAGTTTAAATGATTTGGAAAATTAACATTAGCACAGGATACGTAGTCTTACTCTAAAAAAATCCACAGTAAGAACGTTTGACACCCAGCGAAGTGTGCTTCTTGGGTCAGCTAGTCAAAAATATTAGAACATGGTAAGAACATCAAAAAATTTTATAAAAAAAAAGTAAGATCAAATGCCATAAACAAATTCGATTTTTCTAACGCAAAATTAATAGTTAACAATATTTTTAATGTAATACCTATACGTTTCATGCGGTTTTAAATTTTTTTGATCTCGCAACATCAAATAATATCTACTAAGTATTTATCACTTAATACAATATTCGTTATAAATACAAAAAATAATAAGTAAGTAAGAACAAGAGATAAGTTTAAGAAATAGCCTTGTTGCTAAAGCAACGATAAAAATATTATATATAGATAAACCCGTCAACTATATTTTTCACAATCATTATTGCGTTTCACTATACCCAATTTAAATGTAGGTATTAACTTAAATAATGCGATTCTGATAGATCTCTCTCAAACATTACCTTATTAACTTATTACCTATCAACATTCTAGACGTTTCTCTTTCTTCTCTAAAGATACGTTTAACGTGATAAGTTTGTTTTGTGTAGGTTTATTAAGTTAAACGGTGGCATATTAACAACAGGGTATTCATTACGATTCTGTTACTTTTTAATTTTGCTCTGAAGTAACCGCTTTTATTACTAAAACAGTAAATTCTAAAGACAAAAGAATATCTAAATACGCAAATCTCGAGAGCGGCTGAACCGATTTCGCTAATTCTTTTTTTATAATGTTCCTTGAAGTACGAGGATGGTTGTTACGGAGAGAAAAATTTAAAAAATTGCCTGAAAAAGTCTAAAAACGACACTTTTCTATATTCCCATACAAAAGATTCGCAATAATACTTAAAAGTCAATTTAAACTTTAATACCATACCATAAAGTTTAAGTGTTAGTGGAGGGGTTCCGGGAAGGATACGTATTAAAAGAAAGTAAAAGATTAAAGAATCGACTGTTAGGCGGTACGAAGTTCGCCGGGTGAGCTAGTATTATATAATTAAACGTTTAAGATTAAATTTGCGTGCCAACGTTAGTAAAATGTTTATTTTCCGAGCCTGTCGTTAATTTATTTTGAAACAAATATCAATTTTAAATTTAATGATACAGCTATTTACATTTAATTATTTAAATCTATCCATAATTTTCATGAATCATTATAAACTACTCATATATATTTAGGTAATTCGTCCTTGTAATTTTATATGTTAATGGTAGACCTAGACAAATTATTTGACTTTATATATACAATCAATTAAAAATTTGCTACAAGTAAACGGACCCATTAGTCACGTTACTTACTGAAATCATCAATTGAATCGAAACTGTATGATGTCCATGATAATATATATATATACATAATTCCTACTTGTTTTTTTTATTATTATTAATGGAAATTAAAAATATTGACTATTGTTATTGATATTTAACACATGATTTCATCACTTCTTATTAGGAATGTGATAAGACTTCTAGTCGGAGTTTTTAGAAGCATAGACACTAACGTCTAAGGTATTTGTTTTTAAACAGAATACTACTATTTCGATAATAAATTATTAAAATCGTATCAAAGCTTTGAATTACATATTAAGAAGATTATTGTAAGTCCATATTTTATGAGAGGAAATAGACTGATCTAGACGTATGATCTAGAGTCTAGACCAATCTGTTTGTGTTGTCGTAATCAGTCTACATTGTGCAACGGCCAAACTGTGACCGAATATAACATCATGGCATTTAGTAACACCATTAATCATACCATTGAGAATCTGTGTAAACAAACGCTGAATCCTAATGTAGTCAACTGTGCTTATTGCGAATTGCGATCTTTAATATTTCATAGCGTGATCAGAGCATTAATACTTAAATTTTATATATTTATTTGTAAAGATATAATAACAGTTCATATATATCTGAACCAGTTACAACCACTACAAAAGTCGCATCTCTGAGACGAATACCTCGATTTTATCATCTGACGACATTTGACTTTACGTTCAAAAAGGCCTCTTAACCGTATGCGCAGTGAAATTATATAAACATGATGTACATATAATTATAATTAGCTTTTAGTTACACTATGCATAACTAAAACTCCTGGACCTCCATTTAAAGATGAAATTTTAATAAACTGTTCAAATCTATCAATAAAATAATAATACTTACGCATGAGACAATATAATGTAAGAAATACAGTCAATACATATTACTTCTCTAGACGGAAAAACAAATTAATTCCCAGCCCGCAGACGCATGCGCCTTAAGTTACGGCCCGTAGCCCTCTTCTTGTTAATCTTCTCGTATCATTATAAATATGTGTCCTAAAACATGCTAATTAAGTCAAGTACTATCTTTGCAAATCGGTCTTGATGATGAACTTAATTATCTTCTATATATTAATACGTGAAGCAAAACTTTGTACCCCTTTTTACGAAAATTCGGACGGAGGAGTATAAAATTTCACACATTTTTATCTATACTTCTATACTAATATTACGAGTATAAAGAGGTAAAGCTTTTAGCTTTGTTTGTTTGTAGGGGGTAATCTTCGCAAATACTAATCCGATCATGAAAATTCTTTCACTAACAGAAAGCTACACTATTCAGGAGTGACATCTCTATATATATAAAAATGAATCGCTGAATGTGTTACTAACTGCAAATCTCGAGAGCGGCTGAACCGATTTCGCTAATTCTTTTTTTATAATATTCCTTGAAGTACGAGGATGGTTATTACAGAGAGAAAATTTTAAAAAATTCCCTGAAAAAGTCTAAAAACAACAATTTTCTATATTCCCATACAAAAGATTCGTAATAATACTTAAAAGTCAATTTGAACTTTAATACATACCATAAAGTTTAGCTGTTAGTGGAGGAGTTTCGGGAAGGATAAGTATTAAAAAAAATAATAATAAAAGAATAGACTGTTAAGCGGTACGAAGTTCGCCGGGTCAGCTAGTAGGCTATATATATTATTGTTATGAAACAAAAAAATCAGTGAAAAATACTACTACATATTTGCATCACAAAAATAATAATTAACGCCCAACTAAGTGGGCACGGGTCGGCTAGTAGTTTATATAGAGAAGAAGTGCAGAATGCTTAAATTATGCATAAAAATGTATTAAATCAATAAAAAAACATTACACACACTACCATGTATTTGACACACACGGATATTATACTCGTTTGTTGATTGACAATCAAAAAAATCAGTCTGTACAAATTGAAAAATTTTAAAAAAGGTTCCTAAGTTCATAATTTTTGGTTTTCTTTATATAATTTAAATTTTTACCTATGGTCGAATTTCGAACTAGTAAAACTTTTTCTAGTAAGGATTAATATGCCATGCTTAGTAATAATGCTCAGAAATCACTCAAATGCTACCAGAGATAGAAGTTGTGGACTTTTATTACTTTATCATAAACTTTTATCTGTTGTACAGCGTCGACTAACTTTATCGGCAACCGTTGAAACAGGCCCTAAATACCAGTAACAACCCCATAAAGTTTATGTTAGGCGATGCCTAAGAAGTCGGTACTCGCAAAATAGTGTAATTACCCGTTTTAATCTATACCTACATTAGATAAAATTGAAGTGATCAAAGATTTCAAAATAACTTTTTTTTAAAGTGCGTACAGCTATTTACACGATACTAAAACATAAACAAACGATTTTAACATTTTTGTCTGTCTCTCTGTGTTTGTCCGGGCTAATTTCCGGAACGACTAAACCGACTTTTACAGAACTTTCACTGGAAGATAGAGGAGGTTGTAGAGCAATATACACATCTGGGAGTCCTCGCAGTTTGTTAGAAAACGGGCTGGTTGTGCCTGTTGCGCAAGGCCTTTCCAGGCCAGAAGTGTACCGGTCGAGCCTCCGAACTCGAAGTCAAATCCCAAGTGTGGACCATATTCATAGGGCTCAGGCTCGGAGAGCTTATCGATTGGTGGACGGAAGACCTAGGGTCCCCAGCGGTAGAGTCAGTCACGGTTGACGCTATACGCTACGCTATATCGCTAAATAAAAAGGTTGACATAGGTACTTACCGGACATACGGGAGGTGGGCTTTCGGGGCTCACTTTGCCCAGCTGGCCCCGAGAGTCGTCAGAGCTGCCGCCTCACTCGGAAGGCTGCTGCCAAACGTTGGTGGTCCAAATGCCAACTGCCGTCGGCTGTACTCCGGGGTCATCCGGAGTATGGCCATGTACTGGGCGCCCGTCTGGGCGGACGCCCTCGGTCGCGCTAACAAGACCCTGCTGCGACGTCCGCAGCGGGTCATCGCGACGAGGGCGATACGCGGTTACCGGACGGTGTCCTGGACGGCAGCGTGCGTGCTGGCTGGCGATCCCCCCTGGGAATTGCAGGCGGAGATCCTCGCCGAAACGTATCATTTCGTGGCGGCGAGGAGATCGGAGCGAGCCCCCAACGTGGGAGGAGGTCGCACGCATGCGGAGGCAGGCGCAGGACACCCTGTTTCGGCGGTGGACGGAGGACCTGGCCCCGCCGGTCCCCGGGCAGTGGACGGTGGACGCGGTCAGGCCGGTCCTTCAGAAGTGGGTGAGGCGGCGGTTCGGCCCGCTGACCTTCCGTTTGGTGCAGGTGCTTTCCGGACACGGATGCTTCGGTAAGTATCTGCACCAAATCGCAAGACGGGAGGCGACTCCAGCCTGCCACGAGTGTGGGGCGCCAGAGGATACGGCGCTCCACACGCTGGAGGTGTGCGCCGCGTGGGAATCGCAGCGGCGCGCGCTTTCGGCAGTCATCGGGCTGGATCTCTCGCTACTTAGCGTCGTAAAAGCCATGCTCGACAGTGAGAGGTCGTGGCAGGCGGCGGTCTCCTTCTGCGAGGAGGTAATGACGCAGAAGGAGACCGCGGAGCGGGCCAGGGAGAGTGACGCCTCCGCTGACCCGCTCCGGCGCAGACGTACGGGGGCAAGGAGGAGGCGGTTTGCCAACCTCCTCCCCCCCTCGTAATAGTGGGGTCGCCGGCCGACAGTAGGGGGACTTCGGCCGGTCGGACGACGTGACCCCACAGGTCTGCGGGGTGGCCTTTTTGTGAGCGAGGCCACCCTAACTTTGTGCCGGGGCCCGGACGTTTACGTTCGGGCCTACCGCCGGGGCGAGGTGGCGACTGCTAGCACGACCCCATCTCGCCCCACTCAGGCGGACGACGGCTCGCACGTGGCGGTTTTTAGTCAGTAGGAGTCTGACATAACCCTCTGGTGCCCCCGCGCCGGAGGGTATCCATGATGGATTTTCCCCACGTTAAAAAAAAAAGGTACTTACCGGACATGGCTGCTTCGTTAAGTATCTGCATCAAATCGCTAGGAGGAAGCATAACGCTGATTGCCACGGGTTTGGCGCTCCGATGGATACGGTGCGTCACACTCTAAAAGAATGCGCCGCTTGAGGACCCCAGCTCCAGGCCCTGGTAGCTATCGTGGCATCAGGCGGAGACCTCTTGCTACTGAGCGTCGTCCGCTACATATTTGGCTGCGAGAAGTGCTGGTCGGCCGTGGCCTCCTTCAGCGAGGAGGTTATATCTCTAAAGAGGCCGCAAAGCGGCAGCGCTAACCCGACATCCATGCGGACCCACTCCGCAGGAGCTGATCAGGGGAAAGCAGACGCCGATATAAACTCCTTCACCCTCCGCAATAGAGTGAGGGCAGAGCGCCATCCCTCTCACTCGCCACCGGGGTAATAGAGCACTCACGGACACCGTAGAACCGTACCGTTTAAGAGAAGGTGGCCCGCAAAGGCGTCAGGGCGTCACGGTTACATGCGTTAGCGAGCCCGTGACTCACACTCAATCGTAATCGTCAATGCATAAAAGCATCTGCCAGCATTAAAAAAGGCTACTTTCTATCCCGGAACTTCTATCGCGAAATCGGATTTACGCGATACGAATCGGATAAAAGCTGTGCTTACTGCGTGCATGTACCTGTTACCAACCAAACATCTTTATAATACATACGATAATATTTGAGCGCAACAACAACTAAATCCCAAAAGGTTATAAAAAATATATAAATAGTAAAAAACTAATAAAACTAAAATACTACATTCCTCTCACCAAAAAAAACTACTGTTGTATTGTCAAGTCTTTTAAATTTTTTTTTATTTACATGATAAATTAAAAACGTTTGTTTATATGTCTCTAGAACGGCTTAAATAAGATAAAGGGGTCACATGGCAATATGTGTATACATACTTTTTACACAATTCACACGGGATCAGGATCACGCCCAATCACGCCGTTAAAAGATTAAAAAGTATACAGATGAAATCTTCCACGCGAACGAAGTCGCGGGTACAGCTAGTTGTTGTAATATAATCATTATGTATAAACCCAACAATCGTAAGTTAAAAAAAATTATCTGTAGTGTAAAATGAAGTTGACAGACAAAGAAACGGTAATCGATACATACATAAATAACTTGTACAATGTTGACAAATTTTATTATTAACGACTGACGTTCCTGCAATTATAATAATTTTAATAAAATTAAAATATGCGTGTATTTTTATTATAATTGTATATATTCATTGTACATATATTTAGCAAAGTGACCTTAATTATAAGTATTAAAGAACAAAAACATATTTGATAATCATTAAAAACATAAGCGGTCTTTATATGTAAAACATTTTTAGTCGAGATGTTTCCCGTTTCTATAAATAAGATAATCTTGACCTTATAAGAAAAAGAAACACAGCTAAGCTGTGAATTCTCTGAAAATCACGTACTGAACTAGAGCATTCATTAACGTAGACTTAATTATTTACTAATCTCGTACATAGTTTAAATTAATTATTAAAATCATGAAACCCTGTTTAAAAGGCAACCCATATCATAGTATTTTAATATAGCCTTAGCTTGTGCTTCCTTTACTTTAATTAGAACCATTATAATTATGACATTAATAAATAAACTCGTTAACATACATTATAAACATTTGGCAAGTGCTAGCTAATAGGTTGACATATACTTTTCAAATTAAAATGTAATTTAGGTAATTACCTTAATCTTTTTCTAATCTAACAGTTATTGACGCTATTTTTCATGCTGCGCTTTAGTATTTCACATTATTCGACTTATATCCGTCACAGATTAAATAAATTATATAAAATAAATAAAAGATGTCGTTCAAATAATTTGAATGTGAAAAATAATTTTATGTTATTCTTGTTTTCAGACAGTTGAGGAGCTCTACGCTTTGGCTGACAAAATTATTGGAACAAAACGTCTATAAAATTACGTAATGTAAGAAAAACTTTGTTTCTCAAGCTTCGTGTTTGTATTTATTTTATGTACAATTATTTTATTTATTAATTTTTATTCGTATTTCTTTTACGTAGTATCACTATTAAGTAATTTGTTAAGTAAAAGAAATAAAAAACATTTTGATAGTCATTTTAAGAAACAATGTACCTACTTTTCGTAATAAACCTGTTATCTAACATATGTTTTTTTCTTTCTTTTTCCTTTTTTCCTATTATATTTCTTATTGTACTTAACTGTAAGGAGTAGAACTGGGTTAAATTTTTACTTAATAAAGAGATAAATAAATATATCAATTCCTAATACTTATTCGCTTTATTAATATAGTATTTATATCGTAATTGTACTAAAAACATGATTTCAGCATGTCACCATTGTGCATTGTAAAAATATTTTATTTCTACAGTTTAAAAGCACATCGCTGAGATTTCATCTTGACTAGATTTTTATAGCCTCATGTGCTTCTTATTAAGTTGAGAAGAAATAGTGTCAAAGCTCTTTGAGAATACCAAATGTGTAGAAAATTTAGCTTATTTAATTAATAAAGTTACATGTTTTACCTCTAGTATAAGGAATTATGAAATTGTTTAATTGAGAATAATATTAACGTCAACAATATTCAACAGAAACACAAAAGAAAATTAATTGCTGGACAATCAAAATCCGCAACAAGTTGTAGTATATTTTATGATAATATTTCTATCTTAGTTCTAAGTGAGGCTACAGACTGATATTGACAGTCTAGTGCACTCAAGGTCACAAGTGACTTTTAGGACGTCTGCGAAGTTGCGCGTAGATGAGACCCGCCGGTTTGTCGATGGGCTGATAAATGTAGTGCCGAGGGTCGCCTTTCGTGACGTTCGCGGGGAATTTGGAAACGTCGATATTTAGATAATGTTTGTTCGGCATTGTCATTCTAATCCAAGTGATCTATAATAAGGAAAGAAATTTAATTAATTTTATTATATGACTGTATGAAGTAATTAATAAGAACGTTAAATGATAAACTGTATGACATTAAGAACATGTATTTTTAATCTAATATTGTACAAAAATATTCATGACGATTGCTTTAAAGAAGTTACAGATAAACTTTGACACGAGCAGGGACCTAGAGCTGCGCCTCACGTGACTGATAACTAGGAACGGTGTGAGGCCTCGTATCACGACCACTGTGACAACTATGTATAATACAGAATTTATGAAAAATAATCCTTCTGCTCAACTTTCATATATTTATGCGAGTAAAAGCTACCTAAACTATTCACAATTTACTCCACGCAAACTATGAAAGAAAAAGAAAAAAATATGTAGCTTACACAAAACTCAAAGGACACATTGTATTTTAAAAATTAAATATAACACGCGAAATCGTTAAATTAATAAATAATTTTGTAGTTCTCTCAAAAATCACACAGAGCTGCACGACAGTCACCGAGATAACCTCAGCACGTAATCAAGTACACACTTATATCACTTATTATTGTAGACTTGTTTAAACACAGATCTGTATAAAAATGTCTTCTATATGTTGTCTATATGTAAGAGAAATAAGCTATTTTCTATTTCTTTTAAATTTTGATATTAAAGAATTGTCTACTACATTATTACAGGCAAAATATATAGGTATATTATTTTATAATATGTATCTTGACTTAATAATAATAATAATAATTTTATTTGCATTAAGCATGACATACATTATATAATAAGATAATACATATACATGTTTAGTCAACAATATGACATGCAAAATTTGTTTAAAATGTAGGTATTGCTAAGTTTAACATTTTTAAATATCACTATAAGATGTCAAATAAGTAATATTAACTTGATACACTAGTGTTTTAAGATTTATTTTCTTCCTAAAAATCAGAATCAAAATATATTTTTTTCAAGTATGCTTAAATACTTTTCAATCGTCTTTTTACAAACTAAAGTTATATTCATTAAAATTAATTAATGTGATGCTACAACCGATTCCGATAGTAGATTCTGCAGAGAAGAATCAGCAAAAAACTAACCTAATAAATTTTCTTTTTAAAATATTTTTCTTCTGTTTTTAAATATTTCTGTACCATTCGTGTAAAATATGAGACATACCTACTATATTTTTATCATTTGTGTCAAAAATATGAAACTTACCTCGGAAACTTTTTCTAGGACGGTTTTCTCAGCTTGGTAAAGTGTGTGTTGTACTGATGGTGAATAAACCCCCGTATCAGGAGGTCCAGCAAACTTTTCCAAAATAGCATCTTTTACAGTCAACCAAGCATTGTCAAAATCTGCTGATTTCATATTATCGTATGTCCATTCTGCTTCCACTATCGTACTATAAAATAAGAAAAGGTAGAAGATATATAGCTACATAGTTTAACACGACCTATATTTTGTAAACCATTTTAAGCATTTGTCATTCCAATTTTTGCCTGACGTTTTTCTAAAGCGAAGAGATTTTTTAAATACCTGAATATTCTTTCTGGAGCATCTGTTAGCGTGGTATACTCGTCTTGTACGAAGTCAACGAAAGAGGACTGTGTCGTCTTCAAGACACGTAAATCTCTCAAACCTGATTTTACAATGACAGCCTCTGCAGAAAGCATATACATAAATATATAATATAGTTAAACTGCTGTTATTGTAAAGACTAAAATTATTTAATTGTATTTAAAATAATTTAACAGAACTTACCGTGTCGTGCTTGGGAAACTTCACACCATCTCGTCGCTGTTGGCGCAAAAACGAATGCGTGATTGTGTGGTATACCCGCTTGCAATCTTTCCCAGGGATATTCAATAATATGGCACTTTGCTTCTACGATTTGCCGATATGTATATAAGAAATGATTCACAACAACAGCACCAAACTCTTCGGGAGTCTTAATTCCATGTTTCTTAGCAAGCAAGTAAACGGTGTTCTTCTGTGAGTCAGTGGCGACAACTTCCTTATTGTCGCCAGCAATGTATGCAGATTCACTTGCAAGTTTTAATTCTGTGGACACTTCGAACTCTCGGATTACATGGTAATCACGGTCACGGTGCACATGCAAGAGTTTAACGGAACTCTTTCCGTAACCGTGGTCGCTTAGTTCAAACCGGCCGCCGGTGTCCTCAGCGGCCGTAGTGGCGGATCTGGGGCCAGTCAACGAATATGGACCACCTTCACCTGCGCTTGTGTTTGAGGGTTTCGCATAAATTCTGAAATATTAAAATTAAGAAAAAAAATTGTAATATGATTTTTTATCACACGTCTTTGCATTAAATTTTATATCGCATGTTATCATAATTACATCATGTTACCATATGGTAGTAATAATCATATATTTTTAAAGTTAAAATTATAATACCTGTTCGTGCTAGTCCACGGCATGATTTTAATTTTTTACTTTATTTTAAGCGTATGCAAGAAACAGCGCCGGCTCATTTACTCAAGAAGCGACTGTAATAATTGGAACTTAGTAGCGCATTTATAAAGGTACCCTGTGACCCTTGTTATCACTGACGAGCACGCGCCTAATGCGCAAACTGGACCTTATCGGTATTCACATTAATTTTATTTATCAAATACAGAGCAATATAACGTTATCAAAAGGAATTGTAAATAAACAACAATTATGGTTTTTCATTCAAATTTCCTTTTATTTACATACGTATTTAACAGAAAATGAAAATGATGTGATAGTTTACTAAATACAGAAAATAGTTTTTAAAGCTAACAAAAATATTATAAATTATTGTCTTATAAATAATTTATCTTATAACATTCACACACAGTCGCCTGTTCCTAAGATAAGCAACTTAATGTTTCTGTTATAGGTAACAGCCGACTGATATAGCTAAATATTTTTTTTATAAATATACATGGAAATAATACATATATAAATATATAAATACAAATATTACACCCAGACTCAGGTGGGTATCAAACTCACAACCCGCGGAGCAGAAATCAGAGCCACTACAATGTGCGCCAACGGGCTAGTGAAAGAGCTGTGAGTAAGGGGGACATCCATTAATTACGTAAGCTCAGAACGGGGGGGGGGTCCAATGAAATCTCACCAAATCTCACACGGTTTTTCACGGAGTGGCAGCTGACAAAGACGAAAATTCATAAAAAAATCCCTTATTCGTGTTACGAAGTTTTGTTTGAGAGGTTATTGGTCATGTCAACCTGTCACTGGCCCCCGGGCCATTTGTCGGAGGTGCGGTTTCGATCCCCACTGGAACGGTCGGTATTTTTGATATGATATTATAAATGTTTATAATCACCAAATCTCATTTAAACCGAGGGGAGGATATTCGAAACTCTCACCTCAACTTCAAAAATATAAAATGCTACCGATATTTAAAAAAATATATTTTTAGTTTTGCTAAAATAAATCCCTTGGCTATTAAAATCATTAAGTTTTTGCTTTGAATTTTATTTTATTTAATGTAAATATTTTACTTGAATAGTTTATTATTTCCCGTCAATCTCTATGACATTCAGCGTCAATATCACTTACTAGCTGCTGCCCGCGACGTCGTCTGCGTGCGTTCACTGCTCGTTCCCCGTAGGTGATAGCGTGATAATATGTAGCCTATGTTCTGACCCGACTTCTTAATAATATTCGTGTCAAATTTGAAGTAAATCCATGCAGTACTTTTTGAGTTTATCCCGGACATACATACAGACAAACAGACAAACAGACAAACAGACAAAAATTCTAAAAACTATATTTTTGGCTTCGGTATCGATTGTAGATCACACCCCAAGTATTCTTTTAAAAAAATATTCAATGTACAGTTTTTACTTTCCTACCATTTTATTATATGTATAGATAAGAGTAGGGGGGTCCAGGCTAATCTCACTAAAACTCGCCTAATGGAGGAGGGGTCTAAACTGATCGAAAAATAGCTTACGTAATTAATGGATGCCCCCTAATATATATGTATATGCTGTTAATATTTCTATGATATCTATCTTCTTTTAATATAAATATATCTAAATGTTTAAGAAATAGTAAATTATTAAACTGTTCACAAACATAGTTTTGGATAAAAAAGTTTATATCTATCTATCTAAAAACGTTATATTCTGTACTAACTGACCCCGCAAACGTTGTTTTGCCATATACTTTCATAATATGTTATTAACCCCCGCAAACCCCTCTTGTGTATGGAATTTCGTAAAATCCGTTCTTAGCTGACTTCTACTCGGCGAAAGGAATATTCCTACCAAATTTCAAGCCTCTACGCCTTATTTTCAAGTCTCTACGCCTTATAGTTCCAGAGATATGGTGATGAGTCAATATATACGTGGAAATCTCTTTTATATAACTATATAGATAAGAAAATTATTTAATTACTAATTCAACATCGCGCATCCCTTTAATCTTTAAGGCAGTGACGTCCTATTTGTTTTATTCGTTTTCGAGACAACGGATTGATCACTTTGGAAAACTGAGATTTTGATGTATTAATGGTAACATTTTATTTATTAATAAATTAGTTTAATTAACAAGATAAGTCAGTACTAAGATAAACACGTGTTGTTATTTCACCGTATCTTTAGCCAAAAATAGAATCAGATTCAAAAACAATCTTTCTAAACGAACCAATTTTTATTTGTATGACTCTAGAGTCAAAAGACAAAGATACATTTCTCTAAAATATTAGTATTGATTTTCTTTAAGTTAACACGGGATCGGTGATAGGTTGAAATATGGGCTACTACTGCTAAGGTTTTATGTTATCAGTGTTTAATCTCGTAATTAGCTATAAAGTAAAATACTCGTATCGTAAGGTTTAGCGAAATCGGCTTTCATTCATCTTCGAGAAAAGAAGAGACTCTTTGTTTAAACGACTTCAAAAAAGGAGGAGGTTTCTCAATTCGACCGTATATTTTTTTAATGTGTGTTCGCAGATAACTTCGTCGTTTATGAACCGATTTTGACGATTCTTTTTTCATTTGAAAGGAGATATCCCAAGAGTGGTACCATGATAAGGAAACCAGGGAAACCTTCGAAAATAGTAGTGGCGACGAGTGCGTTTGTTAATTTTTTTCGTCTACTTAAGTTGTATTACTTGTCGATATAATTGAAGTTGGTTTTTTTTTCATTTGCTCGCAAACAGAATTATCAAGTACGACATTTATGAGTTGTTACTATAAAACATAATTTAGATATTGACCTTGATCTTATATAAATTACTCGTACATTTGATCTTAACGACAATTAAAACAATATATTTTTATTATAACTAAGAAACAAAATAATGAGGAGATACGACGTCATTTTAAATTCTTTATCTTCTCAATACCGACTAATTTACTGTCTTAAAAAACAATACTTATCAAATTTTTATGACTAGGTATTATAGTTAAGCAAACGAATACCTACAGCTAAGCAGATTAATTTTATATACTTACAATGTCACATACAAAAGTGTGTATGTTGTACTCGTATAGTATATAATTATAGGGTTTATCAAAGAGAACATGAAAATAAGAACTCGATCCTTGATCATTAATCACTTTCTATTTCTTGTTTCATAAATAAGCTTTCAAATATTATAAATGTAGAAATAAATTTTACATTTTATGTAATAATAGTCTAATATAAGTGGCATGCAGTTTTTACAGTCGTGTCGTAATATTTTACGATATTTTATATTTGCTGACCTTATAATAATAAAATACATACTACGAAGATATTTTACGACAAGTAGGAATTCTAACTACGGATACTTTATAGCCGTCTGCGTAACGTTTCGTTTATTTTAAATTATGATACGAGGAAATATACGCGCAATATCAAATATTCCAAATTGACTGAAAACTTTACATTGCTCTTAACTCTATATGTAAAGAGAAAGACGAGGCCCCTATCTTTATTATATAATATACGTTATATATATTTCATAAACCATTTTAAATTATTTACCGTGTTACAAATGTCTATAAGTAGTATCTAAGGCACCTACTTAAATGTATTTTTTGTGTTGCCGGTTTCAGCAGTATGTAATAAAAATACTACTACATATCGATGTTTAAATAATAAAAGCTTAACATTATGAATTAATATAAACTGTAAAATATACTCAAACATCTTTTTAAAATGTAAAACAAAACATAAATTTCCTCCTTGTAATGCCTATCGAGATTTTTACGATCAATAAATAAAAATTCTTAGAATACTTTAAAACTAGGCGCCTTTAAAATTTATGAGAGCTATTGCATTTTATAAATAAAACTTTCATGTTGTAGATAAATATAATTATATTGTCTTAATATTTTAGTGATTTATATTTACACATATGTAAATATTTATAAGAGAGAAAAGAACAGTGTGTTTGTAATTATTTACATTGAAATAATAGGAATATTGTTATTTATGCACTTATTTTCTCATATTATATCGTCGCTTAACCATACAGACACGGAAGCTGAGTAACGTATAGTTGCGAAACATTAACGGGGCCGGGCGGCGCGGCGTGAGGCGGGCGGCCTACGTTTAAGCTTTTATGTTACGAAAAACGTTTCATCGAATGTCTTTATCGACAACAAAAATTTAAATAAATTTATTTTATAAAAATGAATACTTACATTTAGTTTTATTCCTTAAATAATCTGATATATTCTCTTTTCTCTACTTTAAAACGAACACTGTATTTATGAGAAAGCTTAAAACCATCGTTATTAAAAAGTGATGCATAAGTAGTACTTAAATTTCGCTTATTCTATTATAATAAGAAAGTTATTTGTAAATGATTAGTATTTAATTTACAAATAAACGTATCGATATGATGGTGTACAGTACTAGTGCTGTGTGGTGAACGTAGTGCGCAGGCGCGAGGGCGGGCGGCGCTGTGACGCGGCTCGCTCGCCCAGCTGACGGCGCGGCCGCGTGACGTCTCTACGCAACCGCGAGTGTCGCGCACGTCTGCACCAGCTACGGGTCATGCCACGACCTGCACGGTGAATCTTTCGTGTTACGTACTGTTGCACCTTACTGTTCCAAATGATGGTGCGCCGTAGTGGACGTTACACTGTTAATTGGCGAGGATTTAGAGACTTCGTCAGCAATAAAGCTCCCGATGACGGTGAGTTGTTTGCAAAACGATGTGTGAATAAACTTAACCTCAAAACCGATATGAAACAAAATATAACTCAAACGTAGTCTGTTCTGTACAAAGATCAAATCCATATTGCATTTCATGTAATGTCAAACACGTTACATACGAGATGTCTGCATATCCTCAATAAAATGTTTGCGGCTTTGCGCATACTCTTATGTATGCACTAACTAATGATATAATATTTTGGTCTGGCACAACAAAATCAATTAACCGAAGTAATTAGTGCAAAATCCTGCGATAATATGGTTTAGTTTCCATTGTGTCAACGAAATGAAATTGTAACCTTACAAATCATAGAACAAGTATAAATAAATATAAATATTATAGTTTATTGAAATATTTTTCTAGTCTTTATTTTATACCCGGTAACTATTTATTATTACAAATATTTTTACGTACAAATGACGTACAATAATTATTATATTCTAGTTACTAGTACCTAGTACGCTATATCTCCCTTATCTCTTTCATTCAGTGTCTAAAGTATTCTGAACATCGCTAAATTGTTTTGTAATTTTATTAGAAGTAATTCAGATGATTTACTGGAACTGTTAACACAGTTCCGTCTTTACCATAGGGGTACACTCTCTACCCCTAAAATCGTTTTCTTTCTGTTTCGACTACTTCGAACATTGTTTCAAAGGAAGCGTAAAGGCAAATCAATGAACTTTCTTCATAAATGCTCCAAGTTTGGTATTTGATATTTAGAATGAAAAAAATACACAAATTGATTTTATTTATTTTTTACCTCGTGTTTTTACAATATTTAAATTTTACACTGTTTTTCTTATTTTACAATTTTTGTCCGTAAATAAATACGACGTTGTTGATTATAATTATATACTTATTATATTTTAACAGGGCCACAAACTTGTTTGTACCCAAGAGTCCTAACATGCCAAAACAGTCCAGTCGACAAGTTCAAAATGGTCGAAAATAGAGATACTGCTCTTAAAAATATGTGTGATGTATAGAAATATGTGTGTGTGTGTGTACATAAAAAATTGCAAAAGTTGTAGACAATTAAAAGAAGGAAAAAATGCCTTTAGTGTTTTGCCAATATTTCATAAACTATTAATATTTGAGAAATTTCAAAAAAAGATTCTAAATGAGGAGGAAATTTTCAATAAAAAACTTTTGTGCTTCCGGAACTCTATCTCCATTATTTATAATTTTAATTTAATGCTGAAAGTCTCCGCGTGACATTTTTAGGTTGCGCGCGCGGCATCACAAGCAAGTAGGTACTACACATTGATTAATTTATTTAAGGCATTGAATATATTTATTTATTTTTTATTTGAAAAAATTATGGTGTATTCTGAACACTATAAATGCTTAATTCCCGTTGGAAATTTTACTTAAAATTAATTTTCACAATTAATAAATTATTATTGTGTTGGATAGTCTATTTACAGGGGAAGGCAATAAGCTATATAACGTCATGCTTCGACCGATAGCAGCTGAGGGTTAATAAGAAATGTTACGAAAACGGGAAAAATATGAGAGCTTCCGTTGCGTGCGCTGCGTAAACAGTTAAACCTACCCAAAATAAAATGTATCTGTATAACGGAGTTAACCACTAATTAAAATTCTAAAAAAATCCCACGACAGCATATATGTCTATCTTTTAAAGTAATGCATTATTTACGAAGGTGGTTCAATATAAATACATGATATCCTTCTTATGTTTGGGTTGTCTGGAAGAAATGGCTAAATAGCCATAAGTCCGCCCATTGTACTTCACTGTCTGTAATTATCCTTATTATTTGTTTTTTAATATTTTTCTGGTGTACAATAAAGTATAAATAAATAAATAAATAAATAAAATAAATAGATATCCTTATCCAAATAAAAACGTTATTCATCACAAGTATTTCTTTTTGAACAAAATTATCCGTGACATAATTTGATATCAATGAATATCTTAAAAGATATAATTGAGCCAGGCATATGAATCCTTACGAATAAAAAATTCTTCATCAACAAGACAATTTTATGAAAATAAACTTTATGTTTTATAAAATTTAATTTCGTCGCATAATTTAGGAGATCATATAAAATCAAATAAAACGACCTCAAAGAACAGATTTCGTGACTAGGGCCGCATTAAGGAGGTCTAAGGACAAGTTTTAACAAATTTCTTCTTTTTTTGTGCTGTGAATTTAAAATTTTACAGAAAGGTAGTTAATTTTTAGTAGACGTCCACTACGAATGGATTTTACTACTGGGTCGCACTAAAAAGTCTAAGACTTTTCAAAAGATTTTATAAAAGTTCTTAGTTTTTATCACACTATCACATAGGTATTTTACACTAAGTAAACGTACGTTAAGAACGGTTGTGTGACAGGACCAGCATATGGCCCAAAGGCCTAAAGGCCCGATACAGTATCGATCCAGAAAGGTGAACCATAAATGTCATAGGTATACAAAGAGATCCTAAATTATTGTAATATAATGATTATACACTACTTTTGCCCCTCTTGTAAATATTATCAATTTCTACGCGAGCGAAGCCGCGGGCAACTGCTAGTATACATATAAAGCTAATAAGCATAGTTGTTTGTTACAGTTATACAATCATAGAGTTTACAAAAAAGACATTTGAACTCGCTTGAGAGATAAGATTATTACTTTAAGGACGTATTCACAAAATTAATAGGTATAGAATCGACCATTTACACGAGTCACACACACAAGCGACGCAGTACGCACGGTTAGGTGTAAGAATAGTAGTGGATTGAACTACTTTGATACTTTACAATTTTTTATTTATTTATATTTTTTATTTTATTACAATTTATATTTCTTTGTGATACGTAGGTACCTACGAAAATATATTTTATTGGTGTTTGTGTTTTTAGTAAATAATAACTATTTATAAATATACCAATACCCACTTCAGTCACTTTTTGATACTATTTGTTTCACTTTGTTAGTTTTTCCTTATGAGGTGTGAGTCATATACATATAATTGTGTGGTATGAGACGGTTGAGATTATGAAGTAGAGTGGAGAGGGTAAGGGCTGCGATTTGATACAAGTGACACTCTCTCCTCCTCCAAGAGGAGTGGGAGCCCGGCGGACAGCTTGTTTTTAAAGTATTTTTATTCATTTTACGATTTTTTGACGAATTCTAAACGTAAAAATTGTGTTTGGCTCGTAAACGAAAAAAAACCAACTTCAATTACATCGACAAGTAATACAACGTAATAAAACAAAAAAAGGTGTGTGTGCGATTCACACACGATAGAAGTGAAACTTCCGCTACAATGAGCGTAACACTACAATGAGCGTAACGCTACAATTAGCGTAACGCTACAAATAGCGTAATGCTACAATGAGCGTAACGCTACAATTAGCGTAACGCTACAATTAGCGTAACGCTACAAATAGCGTAACGCTACAAATAGCGTACCTCTACAAATAGCATAACGCTACAATGAGTGTAACGCTAGAATGAGCATAACGCTACAATGAGTGTAACGCTACAATGAGCGTAACGCTACAATGCGCGTAACGCTACAATTAGCGTAACGCTACAATGCACGTAACGCTACAATAAGCGTAACGCTACAATTAGCGTAACGCTACAAATAGCGTAATGCTACAATGAGCGTAACACTACAAATAGCGTAACACTACAAACAGCGTAACGCTACAAACTTCGTAACGCTACAATTAGCGTAACGCTACAATGAGCGTAACTCTACAAATAGCGTAACACTACAAACAGCGTAACGCTACAAATTTCGTAACGCTACAATTAGCGTAACGCTACAATGAGCGTAACGCTACAATGTGTCATCCTTTTTCGTGTTAGTAGCACGGCGCGCCCTTCCCTGGCGTTTTTCCGTTGCATCCGGTTTAAAATCACAATGATTCTAAAGAATTTTCACTTCAAAAATAGTCAAGCAAAAACGCGCTAAAGGCGTTAATAAAATAAATCCCATACAAAAAACGTCATTTTTGCCTATTTTTGCTCTCATACAACAAGTGATTTTTTTTAGCCGCTTTTTGCCCGATATTAAAATCAATGTACCTAGTCAATGGTACGGAACCCTTCGTGCGCGAGTCCGACTCGCACTTGGCCGATTTTTTAAAGTAGTGATAAATAATACTTTCGTAAATAAATGAAATAAGTAAAGGATTTCAGGGTTATTTATTAAAAATACTGTTTGACATAAATATAATAAAGGCTATATAAAATAAAACAAATTAGGTACATATTAAATCTATACAAATAAATAAAATTGAAATGTCTGTTTGTAATATTAAAATAACCGCTTTTAACTAAATTCATATGTATGTATGTATACATGGTACATATACCAAAATAATTTTTTTTTTATAATTTGTCTGTCTGTCTGTCTGTTCCGGCTAATCTCTGAAACGGCTGGATCGTTTTTGACGGGAATTTCACTGGCAGATAGCTGATGTAATAAGGAGTAACTTAGGCTACTTTTTATTTTAGATTTTTTATTATTATTTTATAACTGCGAACTGAACAATAATTATTTTGTTAAATTCCACGCGGACGAAGTCGCGGGCACAGGTAGTTTAAAATAATTATTATTCAATAAAATGGATCTCAATAAAATAGCTTCATATTTTATCAATAATCTAATTCTTATTTTAATTTTAATTAAATATAATATATAACAAAGAAAAAAAAAACGCCAACGTCACGTGGTGTTCCCAAGTGGTCACCCATCCAAGTACTGACGCTGCCGCGTTACCGATCGATCAAATTTTAACTCAAAATCAAACCAAAAATCAACCAACTTATATCTCCCTCTCAACTTCCGTTCGCCTCGACCGATCACACTTTTCGTAACGCTCTCGTCACGCACCTGCTTACTCTCCAAGCTAAAGAAGTTCCACTTCAAAAATACTAGCTATGTACTTTTAGCGAAATAAAATAATGCAATAAAAATGTGTGATTATAAAATGATCTTACTTTGTCAAGTATCAAATTTGGTTTATCGAAAAATAATACGTAAATTTATAAAATAATAATTGTTTTGCTACGTCACCGGTTGCTAACAAAGCGACATGGCGTCCACTCACCACAGCGCCCGAGCGCGAAGTGAGGTCTCGTTCGAAAAATTGAATTATGTTTCAAAACAAAAAACAACAATAAAATAAACCTTACTGCAATGGAATAAGAATCATCTTTAATAGCAAAATGTGTATAAAAATTAGCTCCAGTTTTTATTTTTTTAAAGACTATTGGTGGCATTTTTGTATTATTTTCAACCTTCCATTTAAAATTGAACATATCCTCCTGCTCATACTATTTTTAGAAAACTTAATATATGTGTATAATAGAATAAACATCACCCGAAAGTCTACCCGTTTTGTTCATTTTCTTGAAAATGGTAATGGAAAAACGTTTAATACGATGTATATATAAGAACTAGATTTAAAAAACGACCTTCTGTTTGAAGATGAAGACCCAATCTCTATGAAATAATTATTCGTTATATATTATTTTGTTTAGTTTTGTCACAAAATGACCTGAAAAAGAGCATGATTTTGTCCGATTCGTATAGGCGCCCACGGATGGTTACAAAAACGCTTCAGCCTGTAATATCCCACTGTTGGGCATACGCCTCTTTCACCGTGTAGAAGAAGGATCAGAGCTTAATCCACCACGCTGCTCCAATGCGGGTTGGCAGCACTCACACATAGACAAAGCAGTGCGGGGTTGGCTGGAGCGCGGTGGCGGCATACAGCAAAAGTCAGTAAAACAAGAACATTTTATTCAAATACCTGTTTTTCAAAAGTCTCTTCGATACTCTTTCCTCTTAATCCACCACGCTGCTCCAATGCTGGTTGGCGGCTATATTCCCTACTATGAGTAAATGAGTAAAGATCGCTATCAGGTGTACATGATAACAACTGGAACTGACGGCTTAACGTGCTCTCCGAGGCACGGTGGGGAGACCCACACGGACTACACAAACATCTAGACCACGGCAAACATCTGTATGGCCAATACAAATGTTTGTCATGAGCGGGGTTCGAACCCGCAACCTTCAACGCAACAGCCACAAACCAGTGCTGTGACCGTTACGCCAACACGGCGTCCAAAACGGTCCAACGTCCAACGTCGGTTCGGTCCAAACGTCGGTTACAAACGATGCGATTAAGGTATAATTCAATACACTTTTGTTTCTTTCATCGTAAGGGTTCGTCCATTAATCACGTGATATTTTTAGCAACTTTTTAACCCCCAACTCCCCTTCGGTGATATATATATGTATATTGAGGTTTTAGATTGCCCAACCCCAAATAACCCAAAGTCACGTACAGCTATGTTTTTTTTATAAAAAGTAAATCAAATTAATTGTAATTGTAATTTTCAGAATATTATCTTTAAATAGAGCTATAATCTGATAAAATTTTGAAAAAAACATTAATTCATAAGCAGGATAAGAACTCATGACCGCTAGTGTGTAGCGCCTAATCGTTACGTTCTAGCAATATTTATATTTTATACCGTTTATTTGTGTTCGTAATGGTTTCCATTTTCGTTTAGTGTTTCAGGTACAATTGCAAACTATTTCCTTTCATAAAGCCTGTATATAGCACAATATTGTTTATTAATAGATAGGTACAGTATGAGTAGATATGGTTTTAGTACAAATTACCATTTGCCCTTAAGTGAAACAAAAAAAAAACTACGTGTTTCAGATATCTCTTTAGTACTTAATATTTTTCTGTAATATTATCATTTACTTACATTTTTAAATTCAGACTTCAGTACCTAATGCCTATTTATTGCCGTATCTATATAGTAACAAATCGTAATCGCCATTTCTATCGCCCAGCAACCGGATCATTAAACAGGGGCACCGACCTCAAGGGGCTAAAAATCTGGAGGAGCGATGAACTTTTAAACGCAATACAAATTTTAACATTAATTTTTTACATTGCGAATTAAAAGTAATCGAATTTCCAATATATATTTTTTTAATTAGGTACTGTATTTATTCCTTATACATATATATATAAACTAGCTGACCCCGCAAACGTTGTTTTGCCATATATGTTATTAACCCCCGCAACCCCTCTTGTGGGTGCAATTTCGTAAAACCCGTTCTTAGCTGACCTTTACTCAGCGAAAGGAATATTCCTACCAAAATTCAAGTCTTTACGCCTTATGGTTCCAGAGATATCGTGATGAGTCAGTGGGTGGAAATCTCTTTTATATACAGGCTGTCCCGCGATAAAGTGTAACCCCGAATGGGGGTGAAAATAGATTTTTTTTTTAAAAAATATTTTATTTCTTATTGACGAGTTAAGTTTTTTATATATCTTACGTAGACTCTATGTACAAAAAATTATGATTTCTTCCAATGTATTAGGTCGATTACTTTAAAATAGAATAAAATATTACGCCACGTACTTGGCGGTAAAGATAAAATAAAAATTAGCTCGCAAAAAAGTGGCATTATGTCTTTAACTATGCTTCTTTTGAAAAAAAATCCATTTTTAAACGGTTTTATTTAGCTTGACCTGTTTGTTTGTTTGGGTCAAATTTAGTAATTGGAATTTTACCCCCTTCCTGATGACAGATTGATCTGATATTTGGCACACACTCTTAATCTTGATGGCAATACAACATAATATATTTTTTATGGTTGTAAATCCAATATGGCTGCCAATATAAAATGGCGGATCACATATAACTTCACAACAACCTCAATATTGGTATCAAATGAAAGGGCTTGATTGGTAGAATACAGCTCAATATAAAAAATCCAAGATGGCCGCCGCCACAAAATGGCGGATTACATATTTTCCACAAATAACTCAATATGGGTATCAAATGAAAGGGCTTGATTGGTAGAATAGGGCTCACTATGAAAAATCCAAGATGGCCGCCGCCACAAAATGCGGATTACATATTTTCCACAAATATCTCAATATGGGTATCGAATGAAAGGGCTTGATTGGTAGAATAGGGCTCACTATGAACAATCCAAGATGGCTGCCGCCACAAAATGGTGGATTACATATTTTCCACAAATACCTCAATATGGGAATCAAATGAAAGGGCTTGATTGGTATAATATAGTTTATTAGACTGTGTAGGTATATTTATTACTAATCTCTCGGTGCGATCTGGTAGCTAGGACTTACCGAATTATTTTTTAGCTTTTAGTCCATAACCTAACTACATCATTTTTATTGCAATAAAACCGTTTAACATAAAACATTTTTTACTTTATTTTATTTATGACTGTTTTTTTCAATGATCTCTAATTTTCTCAGAATTATGCCCCTAATACCAGGAAATTTTATGATTTATTATTATTTCTTACCATATTGCCATTCAAATAAAAAAAAATTTACGCCTGTATCCCAAAAAACACGTACAAAAATCACCATTTTTGTACAAAGAGGCTACGTAAGCTATATAAAAAATTTTTTTTATTTTTTTTCTGTTTTTTGTCGATAATTTATGGTCTAGTTTCACCCTCTTTCGGGGTTGCACTTTATCGCGGGACATCCTGTATATAGATTAATCCCATTTCTGATGGTCACCCTATAAATTGAAAAGGACTTTACTAATTCCTCTTTGACTTTACTTTTTCTTCTTTTACTGTTTGAAAATTTTCAAGAAGGTGCAAACTTTTGCTTCTAATTTTTCACGTCGAGCTATAGTTGTCTTCAAACATTGTACCTACAACATCATCATCATCATTTCAGCCTATCGCAGTCCACTGCTGGACATAGGCCTCCACAAGTTCGCGCCAATAATGGCGTGAACTCATGTGTTTTACCCATAGTCACCACGCTGGGCAGGCGGGTTGGTGACCGCAGGGCTGGCTTTGTCGCACCGAAGACGCTGCTGCCCGTCTTCGGCCTGTGTACTTCAAAGCCAGCAGTTGGATGGTTATCCCGCCATCGGTCGGCTTTTTAAGTTCCAAGGTGGTAGTGAAACTATGTTATCCCTTAGTCGCCTTTTACGACACCCACGGGAGGAGAGGGGGAGGCTAAATTCTATGCCGTAGCCACACAGCAACAATTAGATAATTTTTAATTTGTGAGAGAAATAACGATATGTTTCTAGACCTAACTGATGTACGAAACCAAGCAATTAAATATGTAATACAGTTAACCATTATAATTCCTTATTAAGGAATACAATATAAAGTGATATTTTTAAGTTATATTAATTATTTATTTTATCATAATTCAGTATAAAGAGAAGTCAGTTAGTCAGTAGGTACCTAGGTACTTAGTTACCTACTTTATTCTACACTCCATACTACTTGGCAAATAAGTTTTTCAAATTTATATAGGTACCAAAAAAAACAGTTCGCTGATTGTAACAGATTATAACGTAATCGGATTATTTTTTATGTTGTGACATTTTATATTTACTGTAAAAAGATTCTCCTGATGTTTAAGTTACGATGTTTCGTTATATTATATACCTACCTTACTTTTTGCACTTAAAATTTCATTGCAGCTTTAGGAATTAGCTGTGTGAATACCTAATTAGATACTAATGGTACAATGGTAATAAGCCTGTTGCCTAACGATGAAATGAAACACCCCTTGAGAGAATCAGCCGAGTTCGAAAGTAAGAAATTCTGAAACGTCTAAATTTTTATTCATCGTGACTTTTTAAGCTTAAATTCTTATGTTTCATACGAAAAATGCACTGAGAGTACGCAAGTTCTTAAACATTTACGACTTGTTGTGTTGTTCGTACAGTAGAAGAATTGTTGAGTTAACAGAATAGACAAATCGCTTAAAGAATAGGTATGTAATAGGGAATGCAATCCCGCGGATCCGCTATCCCGCAAATGCGGGATCCCGCATAAAATTAGCGGGATTACAAATGCGGGATTACACCTGCGGGATCCGCAAGATTTGCAAGATTTTATTTTTTCCAGCCTGAATTCGCATAACAATGTGTACGGCACGAACAGTGTTGGATTTCGTAGTATAATTATACTATTTGTACCATTATTTCATGACTTGTAGTATGTAGTATCGTAAAGCAAGGATACTACGCGAAAATACCATAATTTTACCTTCAGGTCGATTGACTTCATTTATTGGTCGAATCATTTAGTTTTTATTGTTTATCCTTCAATATAAAGAAATTATTTATCAGGTTTTTACCTCAACCAAACAGTCGTCAAGAAGCTTCAGCTTCGGTGATTCTCTATGTAATGTTTTACCAAGTAATTTGTATACTGGTGTACGTAGTATACAAATTCCTTGGTTTTTTACTATCTATCGGTCGTTTGACAAAGTAGGATGGATGTATTTTATGTATGAGTGTGAGTGAAACAATGATATGATAGGGTACACAGCAGGAAATTTACTGCACAAATATGGAGCAGCCCGACTGGTACCTCGACCTTACAGAAGATCACAGGAAAATAATACTGCTTTCAAACAGTGTTGTGTTCGTGTTGGTGGGTAAGGTGACCAGAGCTCCTGGGGGAATTGGGGATAGGGTCGGCGACGCGCTTGTGATGCTTCTGTTGTTGCAGACGTCTATAAGCTATGGTAATCGCTTACCATCCGGTGACCAGTACGCTTGTTTGTCTACCTAGTTATATATTTAAAAAAAAATGTACCTACAAATCAATCAATTTGAGATTACCGCAAGTCGGCATTCGGTACTCGAAAGGACAGTTTTCGCTTTTTTTATCAAAAAATCGTCAAAAAACGAAACGTAGTATAATTTTATTTTTTTCAGACTTTAATTCACATAAAATAATTTAGATTTTAGTCATTATTTCTAATCAAAATATAATTATACTATTTTTTACTTCTAAGT
Organism: Melitaea athalia; assembly: GCA_905220545.2. Classification (NCBI taxonomy): domain Eukaryota; kingdom Metazoa; phylum Arthropoda; class Insecta; order Lepidoptera; family Nymphalidae; genus Melitaea; species Melitaea athalia. The sequence goes on from HG992179.1 coordinate 7,338,140, forward strand.
AAATTATATTGATTCATTTATTGACTTCAAAAATAATTTTGTGGAAATATTGTACAATCCTGCAAATCTTGCGGATCCGCGGGATTAATGGTCTCAATCTTGCGGATTTGCGGATTGTCTTTTGGGTGCTGGATTGCATTCCCTAGTATGTAATAACGATGTATTATGAAGTGAAAATTTGTGCTGTCTTTATTTATTTATTTATTTACTACATAGAACAAACGTCGTGCCAAGCACCCACAAACAAAACAAAAGCAAAATACATAAAGCATAATAAGTTTAACAGACTAGTCAAAAATAATTTATGACATTTTTTTTTTTAATTTGTGTAATATTACTGTTCAACCACTGCCAGTGTCTTATTTCTGGACGAATACTTTACTCCTCTATATCCATTTAAAATGTTTGAAGATTAATTCGTCACGCTTATATTATATATCTAAGAATTTAATATGAATGCTTTTGGACCCAGCTGTGTGGCTACGACAGTAAATAATATAGCCACCCCCTCTCTTCCCGTGGGTGTCGTAAGAGGCGACTAAGGGATGGCACAGTTCCGCTACCACCTAGGAACTTATAAAGCCGACCGATGGTGGGATAACCATCCAACTGCTGGCTTTGAAATACATAGGCCGAAGACGGGCAGCAGCGTCTTCGGTGCGACGGAGCTAGCCCTGCGGTCACCATCCCGCATGCAAGCGTGGTGACTATGGGCAACACACATGACTTCACGCCATTTTTGACCCGAACTTGTGGAGTCCTATGTCCAGCAGTGGACTGCGATAGTGGTAGAAGTAAATCCTAGTTTGGGGCATTGAGTGTGAAGCGTTTATTTATTTATATAATCAATATCGTCGTACTTGTATTTGTGCCCATTCTTATTTTATATTATAGGTACTATTTTAATATTTGTTTATAAGAAACCTACTTATTATAAATTTTTAATTTTTCGTTATTACAGAAATACGAGAAGAACCACAACCAAAAGAAGATCTTTCAAATCACGAAGTTATATTTCTCAAAAGTATTGTGGAAAGTCCGGATTTTGCTAGAAAGTATGAAGTAAGTATACGTGGTCAAGAATAAAATTATGATCTTGTAGATGTATAATAAATTGTTTTCAAAAAAATCAAGTCTGATGCGATATCATTATGATTATAATTTTACAAGTACACGTAAGTCAGAAAATTATTATTAACAAAACAGAGCATTCATTTATCCTTAGTTAAATGAATTAATCAAACTGTCACTTAATAAAATTTTAGTACTACACATCTATATAAACTGCATTAAAACGTAATATATTAATAAAATAGACGAATAACAACATCTTAAAGCAAAAAGTTATCAGTGCGTAGCTTTGCTTGTAAAATCTGCCTTATGAACATTGAGTTCGTATTAAAACATTACCATAAAGGCATAAATGACACTTTAATAGAAGTTACTGTTCTCGTAAAATTTTGATCCTTTAAAAATCCTTTTTTTTTAGTTTAAAATATTGTCACTTGGAGTAAACCTCTCTCTTGGACTATGACTTGGTAAAGAAATTTTAACGTGGCAACATGAGAACAATATGGCAGGGGAGAATGAGCTCTTTTAATTTGGCGGGGGAAAATCAAATATTTGCAATTTTTTTAGCAAATTCGATTGTTCGTCGTTTGTGCGTAATTGTTCGAGAAAAATTATTGTTTGTTTATGGAGTTCTTTCAGGGGCGGCTTTACCTATAGTGCAGTGTGTGCGGCGCACACGGGCGCCGGGTCTAAGGGGGCACCGAGCGCCTTCTAAACACCTTGGCCGATGCCAGGCGCGCGGTAGCAATGCAAAGCGCGCCACCATAAGCTGCGTCTGCGTGCTTTACCTACTTTACACAATAACTTTTGTTTTAACGTGAAATCAGCCTTAAAACAGAGAATTAAAGATTAAACTGGCGTAGTGTCGTATCGCTACCGAAGGCACGTACCGGTACCTGTTTTGATTCGTTTGAAAACACGCCGACAATCATTGCTAACTCGGCTGAATGCTGTGGCATTGGAATGCTATACGGCCTTCCAGAAACGACGCCACCACTCGCACATTCGCGGGCGGTGTTGTCGTAGCAATCAACTTGTCCAGGAGCCCGCCGTGCCATACACGATCGAAGGCCTTCTCCATATCGAGAAAGACCCCGACCGTGCAGTGCCGGTTGTTGAGCTCACTGGCCAAGTGTCTGAGGACTCTCATCAGCTGGAACGACGTCGAGTGGCTGCTGCATAAGCTGAACTGCTTTTCGTGCATGGGCAGATGGGGCGCGAGTCTCCGCAGCAGCAGTCGCTCAAACAGCTTGGCGATGTGCGAGAGTAGCGTGATGGGCCGGTAGCTTTCCGGGAGTTGACGGTCCTTCTCCGACTTGGATATGGCATACAGGGTTAGCCCCTCGTCCTCTCCCGCGTGCACTCGAACCCCTTGCGTGCGTATGCTAACGTAAGGCGAGTGCGCCAACTCCTCGTGCACGATGTCTATCCGTTCCAGGGCTGCCGTACCCCTAAATGGGTATCCCTGGGGAGAGACCTCATTACGCCGGTACACGAAGTAGTTGGGGACTCTGAGCTCGACGTCACTCGAGAGCTTCGTCTCACCCAGGAGAATCACGTGTGCATTCTGCGACTGGGCAAGCAACGTAAACTCTCGAATATGTCCCCTGAAACCGCTAGGGTTCCAGTAAATGATTCTCAACTGGAATTGAGCTTCGCTAGTGAGTCCAGTTGAGATCGCCGGAAGTTTATAGTATAAGTATATTTGGAAATATAACTGTAAGTATTCAATTTTGATCACGCTCCTAATAGAGGGAGCCAGGTTACTGGTTGCACACGGGCGCCACAAGGGCTAGAGCCGCCTCTAAGTGCTTTCCCGCCATTCGTTGCCTTCAGACGTGGCTTCGGCCGTTTATTACATCGAATTGAAATTTATAAATTCAGACCAGGCTCTATGGACTATTAAAGTTCTTTACCTTTTCCTATTGGGGATAAATTGTACAACAATTATTGTTTGTTTATTGTTCGTTTTTTGAAAAAAAAAAACAAAAATTTTGACTAAACCTAGCTAAACCAAATCTAAACTACATCGTTCGTTCAATCAAAAAAATGTTTATTCTACGTTATTTACGCTGATAATTTATTTTTCAATACACTTACAGTACACGGCCGTAAATAATGCACATCGACTTTTAGAAAGAGACAATCAGCTAATTTGAACTTTGTAGAGCGTTATCTCTGACGCATATTACCTATGAGACGTATCGGACTGTCAGTATTTCGTATGACAGATCTAGTGTAAGAACCCAGTTCCCAGATCACCTGTCATATTTTTTTGAAGGACAAAATATATTAGCTGCTTTATATACGTAAAAATGTTATTAACCAGCTATTTTAGTATTTATCGCCAGACACTAATTATATTATTATATTTTAAAACCTGTAGAAAATATTTTAGCAACTCTTCTTCTTCTTTGGCTTTAGCTCCCTTGCGGAATTGCCAGTATCAGATTAGCAACTCTTTATACTACGATGTATACTGTAATGTTTTGTCAATCAGAAACAAGGAAGTCTGGGGTCTGGGATCTTGGACTCTATAACGCTCTACGAAGTCGAAATTAGCCGATTGTCTCTTTCCAAAGTTCGATGTGCAATATTTATGGCCGGGTACTGTACTTCGGTTATCAGTATATTCAAATTTCAACTAAATACTGCTACGCATGCGCGAAATCTCACTGCTCACTGCTGCGTAAGGTGTAGGTGCTGAGACCAAGAATAGGTGAGTGTGAATTTTGTGAAAAAACTTGTTTTCCCCCGCCAACTTAAGAAAGCTGGGGGAATGAGATTAGTCAATTATACCCTGTCCGACTACTTATTATCTTTTTGACAGCTCACGCCTATAAATTACAGTTTTTTTTTTCGGAATAACGTTCTAAAAATTCTACTGTAATGTCATACTTTATTGACGATTTGATTGATTGAGTGAAGTACCCTTTGCATAAAAACAACCACAGAATATGAAACAGTTCTTGAAATAATAAATCGATAATAAATCGATCATATGATAAAAATAATTTTACGTCATGTGATTATTGTTTCTATAAAGTTAATACAAAAAAGGAAATAAAAATAGTATCTATGACCCCAAGATTGATTACTTGCAAGGAATTAATTTGAAATCTTGAAATTTATTTGCAAACCAAGAATAAAGAGCAATAACTCTGTTAATTCATTTAATTTATTATTTATATATTTCATTTATAATTAAAAAAACTAATAAACGCATAAATAAATAATATTTTTAAACTAAATGTATTTAATTAAATCGACTGAAAGTTCTTCTTAAATAAAATCGATTATTATTTCAAATCGAATAAATAACGTGTGAGGCAGTCACTAATGTCAAAATTTCTTGAAGTGTCAAAAAGATAATTAGGTAGTGGCCGGACGGGGTATAGTGTATTTATTAATAATAGTAGGTATGTTGTTTTTGTCAAATTTCAAACTCAATGAAGTTAGAAACGTTAAAGAAAAGTCACCGTAATAAGTGAATCAGCATCAAGTAGTGAATTCCTTTAAGTTTTTAATTTTTGTAAATCTGATTTTAAAAAATCAGAAATGTTGTGTATATAAAAATGTTTTTTTTTTTTTTTTTTGATCTGGCAATTCTCGTACATAGTACATTTGCCATTAGCAAACGGGAGAAATTTTTCATGTAATATTAAAGGAACGGGAGAAGTTAAATTTAGGAATCATTCAGGGCAGGAATATATATAGGATATTTATGACATTTAGATAACAAATATATAAAATAATAAAATGTATAATTCAAATATATAATAAAGAAATAAAATTACATTCAAATAATATATTACCTATTTTATGCATGTATGACACACTTAATATAAAAAAACTAAATCAAATATATATTTAATGAGCTAAATATTTAAATTTCTATATTATTAGTAATTATATAATCTGAAATTATCTTATATATGTAATATTTTTTTATATATAATAGACAAGTAATTGAGGTTGGAAAAGGGATTTGATATTCTAGTAAGGATTTAAGGAAATCGATACGATCATATAGAGGACAAGAAAAGAAAAAATGATTTGCATCGCCTGTTTCACAACCACACAAACAAGAAGAGTTGTTAGTAATTTTAAGTTTAGAAAGGTGAGCAGGAGTACAAGTATGACCAAGTCTCAACCTTGAAATGATACTAGAGCACCTCCTATTAAAATTCATTGAGAAGAACCATGGTTTTGATAAAATATCAGGCTGAAGGGAGTAATAATAATTACCCTTTTGTTTACTACTTTTTTCCCATAATGTTTTCCAAAATGTGTCAAGATCGAGTTTAGGTATTGATAACAAATCTGAGCAGTAAATCTTATACGGAACAAGGTCACCACATGAAATCGCTTGATTAGCAAGAGAGTCTGCAATAACATTACCTTGTATTCCAGAATGACCAGGAATCCAAGAAAATTTAATATTATAGTTTTTTGATAAGCATATAGATAGTAATTTTCTTATATCAAATATTATGGGATTGTGCTGCTTAATTTTAAACGGGTTCTTTTCTAAAGCTTGTAAAGAGCTAAGAGAATCAGTAAATATTATTGAGTTATTGAGCTTAGCTAATATTATATATTCTAAGGCTTTAAAGATACCCAAGCACTCACCAGAAAAAACTGAAGATTCTGGTGGGAGTTTTACCTTCTGTACAATATTATACTGACGGTGAATGATTCCTACGCCTACTGTACCGTTAACATCATGTTTCGAAGCATCAGTAAATATCAGATGGGAGTTTTTAAATTTTTTGTTAATAATTGCATTAAATTTTTCGTTGGCTATTAAGAAATCCGACTTGGATATACCAATATTCAATATTTGTGGCGATAGAGTGAGAGATTCGTATGGACAAGAAAACAAAGGTAACCTGTTAGATTGATGTAAAGGTGTAGAAAGAGATTTGAACTTAAAATAGCTGTTGACTAAACATGGATTAGATTTATGTATCCAGTACGATGAATTCGACACAAAGTAAGCTAAAAGATGAAGTTTTTCAATAAGAGGATGATTAGAAAGCTGTAGACGGCGAAAAAGAAATTTATCAGACAAATACTGACGTCGTAATTGTAACGGGGGATCGCAGCACTCGATTTGTAAAGCGTTAATAGGGCTAGACTTCATTGCTCCACAAATTATTCTTAAGCATTTATTTTGAGTTTTGTTCAACATTTTAAATCCAGAAAGAAGACCCGGTTCTAATAAGAAGGATCCATATTCCATGACACTCCGTATGAGAGCATTATACACAAGTTTCAAATAAAAGGGATGGGCACCCCACCAAATTCCTGCTAAACACCTTATGATGTTAATTATTTTTTCACACTTACTTGCGATAAAATTGCAATGAGGAATGCCTGTAAGTTTATTGTCTAAAATAACGCCTAAGAATTTATACTCATCTTTTTGTGGTATAATGGTCTCATCGTAATAAACGTGAATTGGAGTGGTTGATCGTTTACGGGAGAATAAAACAATTGAGCTTTTAGATGGGGACAAATTTAGACCATGATCATCAAGCCATTTTTTTAAATATTGAAGAGATGTAGTTAACTCTGTACATGCTAATTCAATGTTATTACTTTTTACATATAATAATAAATCATCCGCATATTGTAAAACCTCAATCTTTCTATCGATACTTAAATCTAGATCATATGTGTATATATTATACAATATGGGGCTCAAAACGGATCCTTGTGGAAGTCCTTTAGAAAGTACTCTAGAATATTTTTGATCACCGTCAATAAGAGAAATCGATCTATCACTAAGCATATTTATAATAAACCGTATAATTTTTTTGGGAATCTGTAGGTATAGAAGTTTTTGTTTGAGAATTGGGATCACAACATTGTCATATGCGTTAGATAAATCCAAAAATGCTGCAAGAACAGAATCATTAACAGAAAAGGCTAACCTGATATCAGTTGTAAGTAAACTAATATTATCTATAGAGCTTCTGTTTCGTCGAAAACCAAATTGAGATGCTGAGAGCAAACCGTTGCTTTCGACGTACCATTCGAGACGATTCTTAATTAATTGTTCACAGATTTTTAGAAGAACAGATGAAAGAGCAATAGGACGATAAGACGAAGCAGAAGAGGGATCTTTATTAGGTTTTAATATTGGAATTATTATTTGAGATTTCCAATTTGAAGGAATGTGACCAGAATGAAAAATAGAGTTTATTAAATTTAAATAAAATGACATGCTTCTGTCATTTAAATGAGCAATGAAAGAATAATAAATACCATCTAGTCCAGGTGCAGAATCTGATACATGTTTCAAAACGTTCTTTAATTCCGACATTGAAAAGGGAGAGTTTAATTCAGATGATTCATTGTAAAAGGCATCATAATCATTTAAGTTATCTTTACAGAAATTAACAGTTGGGGGAGAAATTCTATCAAGAAAATCGTCTATTAGAAAGGATGGAAAAGTTGGAGATGGGGAGGTATTATAAGCCGATCTAAATCTTCTAATGTTTTTCCAAACAGCGGATGAGGGAGTATTGGGAGATAGAGATGCGCAGAATTTTTGCCAACTGTCTCTTTTTTTTCTTTTAAAAAGTAATTTTGTTTTGTTTGTAATCTCCTTTAATGATAAGAGGTTCTCTATAGTCATATTATTTTTAAATATTTTTTCAGCCTTTTTTCTTTTATTTAAATATTCTTTACATTCGACATCCCACCATGGAGGACTTGGAATATAGGAGCCCCCATGATTTATATTAAATACCTCATTGGCACTCTCAGTTAATGCATCCAAAAAAATTTGTGCGTCACAAGAATCCTTAATTTTTTCAGATATTTTCTGATTAAGTTTAATGTCAACCTTATTACTAAATTGATACCAGGTATCAGAATTGGCTTTAGATATGTTGTATCTAGGAGGAAGTTTGGTACAATTTTTAATTAATTTACCGAGAGGAAATGAGGTTATAATGGGATAGTGATCACTACCGAATGTGGATGATAAAACAGAACTTGACAGCTGAGATGTAAATTGCGGTGAACAAATAGTTAGATCAACTACACTACTTCCTTCGTATAGGTTTGTACGTCTAGTGGGATTTCCATTGTTAATAACACATAAGTTGTTTCTGTCTAATATGTCTAAAAGTTTATTACCATAACAGGTTGACACGGAGCAGCCCCAAGACTGGTGATGACAATTAAAGTCACCAGTTATAATTAATGGTTTAGGAAGAGATAAGAGGATATCCCCAACTTCATTTAATGTATTGATAGAAGTATGTGAAATATATACAGAAACAAAACAAATTTTATTTACAATAACAGCTAAAATAGAAATTTCAGGACTATGTACAGGAATGGATACTATATTAAAAGGATAGTCTTTCTTAATGAGAAGAGCTACCCCACCATATCCATCTAATCTGTCTTCTCTGACAGTATTATAATTTTTAATATTTAATGTAAAACCTGGTCTAAGCCAAGTTTCACATAATGAAAATAAAAATGGTTTATATTTATTTAATAAATAAATAAGATCACTTTTCTTATTAACTATACTTCTAGCATTCCATTGTATAATTTTGTTGGCCATTATTTATTTTAAGTAAATTTACAAGTAATTCCATTAAAGGGGCAGCGATGGACGGTATATTATTATTGGTCTGAGCAAAGGTTTGTAATAAAGATATAATATCTGATATTTTTAGTGGTTCTTGTGTGGAGGGAGAATCATTTGTAATTGGACTATAATTTCTATCTATTTCATTAAAGCAAAATTCTTTTATGATATTGTCATGTGCAGTTTTGTCATAACCATTTCCAACTTTTATAGGACGGGAGGATTTAGATATTACTGTTTTCTTGTAAGATTTTTGTGGATAATACGAAGTTGTAGAATTACTATTAACATTTTGGAAAGATAATTTTCTTTGAGGACTGGACAAGACTTCAGCAAATGATTTATGTAGTGTAGGGAAAATTTTACTAGCTTCTTGATACGAAACACAATTTTGTGACATATAAAGTTTTATTTCTTTTTGTCTCTTAAGTTCTGGACAAGATTTACTGTTTGCCATATGTTGGCCAGAACATTGACAACAGTAATAGTCATCTACGATATTACATGTGTCGCTAACATGATCTTGACCACACTTTAAACATCTAGGTTTGGAACGACATTGCAACTTTGTATGTCCATAACGACAGCAGTGATAACATTGAATGGTGGGAAAAACATATAGGTCTACGGGCAGGGAGTTGTAACAGATAAATATTCTTTTTGGAAGTACCTTACCATCAAAATACACCACTACCGACTGGGTGGGTTTCCAAGTTGGAGATCCATCAACAATAGTTTTATAATTTAAACGTCTAATTTTAACAATTTTACCACAGCCAACAGGGGTTGAGATATTCGACATTATTTCCTCAGGAGACCAATCTGTTGGAACTCCTTTAATGACACCTATTCTTAAAATGTTAAATGAAGGGACGTATGCTTTATAATTATTTTCTGTTATAATACTATTGTTTATAAAGGAGTTGGCATCTAGGTAATTAGTAAAAGAGACAGACATACGGTTACGACCAATTCTTTTCACACTGCCATTGACTACGTTATAAATCTTATTTTTCAAAAGAAAATTTCCAAAGGTAATTGGATGCAATATAGTTCCGTCATTATCGGAGGATTGAATCTTCTGTACATGAATAATGTAAGGAGGCGCGTCTAATTCATTATAAAGATTTCGACTAATAGAAGAATTTGGTTTACTGCGCGAATCAACAACTTCTGGATTATCAGATTGTATTAAAGGCTGCTTTGTAATTGAAGGATTTGTTATGTCTTTACCATCATCAGATTTATCTGACTCTACACAACAACATCCAATGTCCTTTTGGTTTCCAACATTTTTCCTTTTCTTTCTGTTACAATTTTTACATATTTTATTTAAACGACGTTTTAAAAATTTTTTTTTTGATGATTGATCAGTATCCATGCTAGAGTCTTCATAATTTTCTATAGTGATATAACTACCAGGTTCGGGAACTTTGCATGTTCCCCCGGGATCGGGTGGCTCATTCATATTAGAATAGAAAGAAAACTTACCAACTAAGACTGCTAACTAATTATAATATATTATACAAACTAAATTAATAAAAAAATACTATAGAAAACTGATCTGAATGAATAAATTATAAAAAACTATTAATTAATGAAGAACTCAAAAAAAGACAACCGCGCGCCTTGAAATTTCCCGCCGTTTTTCAAAAATGTTTTATTGAAAAAATCTTTTTCTGACATTTAGAAAACGCTATTTTTAATCTTTAGCTAAATGCCACTTTTGACTGACGCAGAACGTGTCATAAATACCGTTTAATTGAAAATAAATATTATACTCTATGTGCACTGAATAGAGTATAAAATAAATTCTTGTGCTATGTTAAACAAAAACATCTAACAGGAAAGTCAGGAAACCAAATCTCGATGAGAAACCGAGTAGGTGGGTGTGTACTTTGTTGTGTTCATAAGTGGATAAATTATACGTTATAACTGATTTATAAATAAAAAATTCAAAGAATTATTGTTAATTTACCATTATTTAAAATCATATTATAAATTTACGTGGTGCGTATTGTGTATAAAATATAACTTTTCATTCAAATATTTAAAATAAACCAGTGCCACGCCTAAGCATCAGGGTTTTTGTTTCGTTCTTTTAATATTTTTCGAAGTAAAAACGAAATATTTTTTTTGTGAAACTTTAGTTTAGATATGTAACGCTTTGATGTTACAGTCGATCGATTCGGAGGAGGATTTGATCGTAAAGCCAGTCTCCTTGGATAATGTAAACATAATAAAGTCACTGAGTGAATATCGTGGCAACAACATACGGACCATCGAACAGGCTGAACTAGCTATATTATTTTCCCGAGTGCACTTTAAGGTAATAAGGTATTTAGTAAAAACAATGATTAGTTGAATGATTTACATTTTATTACTGATAATAATTTAACAACGTCATTACAAGTAAGAACAAGTGAAATGTTGATTGTGTTATTTTGTTTTATTGAAGAGTAAAGATCGATTCGATATTTTTGTTAATAGGCTCTAATTGATGCACACGACCGAATCGGGAAAATTTGGCTTGAGCGTGGTTCAGGAGTAGATGAGAAAACTTCGAAAGAAGAACAAAAAGACATTGCTGAAAGTATAGATATAAATCCAGGTGAAAACGGAGACATGCCAGTGGAGACAGTTAAAGTTGTAGGTCTTAGAAAAGTGCCTGGACAACCTTTAGGTTTAACAGTAAGTAGGAATAGTTAATTATTTATAGAAATAACTGTATTCAATGACTAATATCACATTTGTCTATTTAGGTAACAACAGATGAACATGGTCAATTGATAGTAGCTAGAATTCTTGCTGGCAGTGCGGCTGCAAAACAAGCACTGCTTAGTATAGGCGATGTACTCTTAGAGGTTGATGGCGTACAAATAGATACAGAAGAACAGTTGAAAGAAGCTGTTTCAAAGCCAAACGATAGAGTAACATTAAAAGTTGGACCAAATCTCAAAGAAAAGAATGCTCAATTAACTAATAAACTTAGTGTAAGTTACTAAACTTAATATATAAAAAGTATATCTATGCTATCTTAGCTTTATTTAAATAATTTTATCAATATGTTTCAGTGCTACATGCGAGCTTTATTTGATTATAATCCCTCCGAAGATACTTTATTGCCATGTAAGGAGATTGGATTAGAATTTAAGAGAGGTGATATTTTACAAGTAAGTTAATGTGTTTTTTTAAGTGTTATTGAGACTATTTTACTCTGTATTAAATGTTTTTATATCTTAATATATATAAATTACACGACTCCTAAACTACTTTACCTACCGATTTTAATCAAATTTTGTGCAGTGTGCAGTTTGATCCAACTTGAAAGATTAGCTATAATTTATTGTGATATATGTAAATTTTAAGGAAAAAAAATAAGGCGGTACGAAGTTCGCCAGGTCAGCTAGTAAGATTATAATATGTTTAACACAAACCCATGGTCAACTGTTTCTAAGTCAGGGAAATTAATGCATATCTATAACAAATATTATACACAGAATTGGTATGGAAAATAAAATCCACAAGCCTGTAGGCAGAATGCATTTCTGCTATTCACACCAACAGACCTGGCTATTTTTTTTTTTTTTTTTTTACAACTAATTAGTTGATGTTTATTGTATTTTGTAGGTGTCAGATAGAAAAGATCCCAATTGGTGGCAGGCAAGCCACGTTGAAAAACCAGAAATAGTAGGATTAATTCCATCGCCAGAATTAGAAGAGAGACGGAAAGCCTATGTACCACCAGAAGCTGATTTTGTTCACAAAATTAGTATATGTGGAGCAAGAGTAAGTATATTTAATTTTGTATAATTGTTTTGGTTCTTACACTATATTTATACTGATTACTAGCTGTCCCCGCAAACATTGTTTTGCTACATATTATGTTATTAACCTGCTTAATCCCCCCCCCCCGCCTTATAACATAGGGGTATGAAAAATGAATGTTGGTTGATTCTCAGATGTCAGTATTTCCTGAGATAAGTGCGTTCAAACAAACAAAATATTCAGCTTTTTAATCTTATATAGGTATAAAATTCTCATGTCACAATGTTACTTACAATACTCCTCCGAAACGGCCAACATCTATTTTTCATACCCCTAAATTACAGGGGGTCAATGACATATATTATGGCAAAACAATGTTTGCGGGGTCAGCTAGTATTAGTACAGTTTTCTTTTCATACAACTAGGTTAGCAAACAAACATATACCTCACTCACACACTCCTCTCTCACTGGGATACAACACTACTTAAAAGCAGTGTTATTTAGCTGTGACCCTAACTTCTACATAATGCTAATTTATATTGCACTAATTCTAAAGCTAATTTATAAGGATATAGAATTAGTCCTTATCTAAAATAAGTTATTTACTATACCCCGTCCGCCCTTTTATTATCTTTTTGACAGTTCACGCCTATAAATTACAGTTGTTTTTTTTTTTCGAAATGACGTACTAAAAATTCTAATATAATGTCATACTTTATTGACGATTTGATTGATTGAGTGAAGTACGCTGTGATTAACAAACAACCACAGACTATAAAACAGTTCTTGAAATAATAAATCGATCATATGATAAAAATAATTTTACGTCATGTGATTATTGTTTCTATAAATTTAATAAAAAAAAGGAAATAAAAATAGTATCTATGACTCCAAGATTGATTATTTGCAAGGAATTAAGTCAAAATCTTGAAATTTAATTTCAAACCAAGAGTAAAGACCAATAACTCTGTTCATTCATTTATTTATTATTTATATGTTTCATTTATAATTAAAAAAACTAATAAACGAATAAATAAATAATATTTTTAAACTAAATTCATTAAATCGATTGAAAGTTCTTCTTAAATAAAATCGATTATTATTTCAAATCGAGTAAATAACGTGTGAGGCAGTCACTAATGTCAAAATTTCTTGAAGTGTCAAAAAGATAATAAATGGCCGGACGGGGTATAAGTACACGTTAAATAATTTGACGATTGCTCTGGTGTAATGGTGCGTGTGCCGTGTTGGCAGCGCCTAAACACCGATGGTTGTGGGTACGATTCCCGCTCGGAGTGGATATTTGCGTTTATACAAATATTTATTTTCGGTCTGGTTGTTAGTCCTTGTGGGTCTCCCTACCGTACCTCGAGAGCACGTTAAGCTGTCGGTCCCAGTTATTAAAGTGTACATCTATAGCGATTGTTACTTATCGTTTATCTGATTATTCTCCTACATGGGGAAAGAGGCAGTGGCATAGCGGGGGGTGGGCAAGGAGGGGCATCATGCCCCGGGCGCTATGGGTTTCGCATAAGAGGGGTGCTAAAAAGGTATTGTACCCCAGGCGCAAGGAATGAGGGGGCGCTAAAAGGTATTGTGCCCCGGGCGCTTAGAGTTAGGGGAGGGGGGAGTTAGGTTCGCTACGCCACTGGAAAGAGGCCTATGCCCAGCAGTGGGATATTACAGGCTGAAGCGAAAAAAAGCGTAAATGATTATATATTTATGATATTTACTAAATACGTTAATTAATGTGTCACTTCAAAAAATTCAGATATCAAAAAAGAAAAAGAAGTTCGTGTACGAGTCGCGGTCGAGCGTGCAGCTGGAGGGCGCGGAGCTGGCGCTGTACGAGGAGGTGGCGCGCACGCCGCCCTTCCTGCGGCGCGTGCTGGCGCTCGTGGGCACGCGCGGCGTGGGCCGCCGCACGCTCAAGGCGCGCCTCGTGCACGACCAGCCCGACCGCTTCGGGGCCGTCGTGCCGCGTCAGTGCACGACGTCTTTGTTATTTTTTATTTTTTTTTAAGTAAAACTTCTTTACGCACGCTTGACTTGGAGAGTAAGCTGGGTGAATGCGTGACGAGATCGTTACGAAAAGTGTGCAAGAGAAAGCGGAGCAAGAGAGTGCTCGCAGTGCACATTTTCTTACTCTTTCTCAAATAGTCAGTTACGTTTTGTATATCTAAGACACAGTGCAGGCCTGTTGTGCATGCCTATTCCTAAAGAAGTTTTACTTCATTCGTGTGATCTAAAGCTAAAGCACACTTGCTTTTTTTATACTTCAAAAGTTATATGTTTGTAATATATATAAATTAGAAATACTCATTCGTATAATTAAGTTTGAGTGACACCGTTTTAGCCAAACTCAAATCAATTTTCTTTACATTTAGATACATCTCGTCCTCCCCGGCCACTTGAGGAGAACGGCACCTCGTACTGGTTCGTGTCTCGCGAAGAGATGGAGCGGGACGCGCACGCGGGACGCTTTCTAGAATATGGAGAACACAACGGACACTTGTATGGAACGCACTTAGATTCTATAAGGGCTGTTATTAAAGAAGGTGAGGCAATTGTTTTAGTTTGAATATTAAATTTCATTTAAAAGTATTAGTTATTGTTTAGTCAAATTTGTTTAATCTAAAAAAACTAAATTGCTGTTCTTCAGAACTTGATAACAGACAGACAATATAGATGCTGAAAAAATTACACTTTGCAATTGTCATTTTGCAAATAAAATTTTAATTAATAAATTAGAATTTCTCCTCATTTTCATCTACATTTTTTTCCTAAGCCTTCTATAGCAAAAATGTTGTTTTCTCAGTCAGAATTGTCAATATATAGGTATGTATATTATATATTTTATTTTTGCCTTTTTTCATAGGAAAAATGTGTATTCTGGACTGCGCCCCGCAATCGCTTAAACTCCTACACAACAGTAGCGAGTTTCTACCATATGTTGTAATGATCTCAGCGCCAGGCATCGAACAGCTACGGAACCTCACCTACGCCTCCAACCGCAACCTTACGGTAAAAAAAGCCTTTTACTATAAATAGCAACTTACTATGTGAAGCATTTTTTTATGTTGCATTTAGATTACATAGTGATGTATAAAAAACGAAAACCTATTCCTTTATAATTATATGGTCGTAAATATAGAGAATGGACTTCAAAAAGTTTGCAATACAGAAGACATGGTTTGTCAATATTCCAAAGCAGATGGCATTGAGTTATCCAGACTAGATGTAAGCGAGATGCATTAAATTAAATATATGACTTACAATGTCTAAGATACGAGGATAGTGTTTTTGTTTTCAATAGTTTTAGATGAAATTTGGTCCTTTTTATTTTAGCCTAGAAATAGTACGCAGTACAAGTGGTTTAACTGAATGCCTCCCGCTTGCATCAAGTCTGTGTACAAACTATGACACTAAAATTATAACAGATTAAAAAAATTTCTCCTGCAAGATAGTGATTACATGATAAAAACTACACTCAGACAGTGTTAAAATTTCTTGTCTTTAAATAAACTTCTCACACTCGACGGCTCCTACTAGGATTTACACCTGTGTCGGGGGTCCGGAAACACACACAATACACAAGCACTAACATCTAAACCACAGCAAACGTCTGTATGGCCAATACAAATGCTTGCCATGTGCGGGGATCGAATCCGCGGCCACCAGTACAACAGTCTCAAGCCATGAGACCGTTGCGCTAAGGGGCCGTTCAAGTATTACGTAACGCAATTAGGGGGGGAGGGGGGTCTTGTAAAACGTTACGATGCGTTACAGGGGGGGGGGGGGTCTCGAACAAGGCGTTACGTAACGTTGTTTTTTATTTAAATAAAAAAAACTAGTGTACTAAAATCTCCCAAATTGGCAACCCTTTTCGTTTATATCCCTTTTTGTATATATATATTTATACTTACCGCAAACGCGATTTTTTTTTTTTAAGCGACTTTTCGGTAGTTTCCGCAACAAAGTTGTGACATTTGGGTAAAAATGGTCAGTTGGGGTGTTACGTAACGTTTATGGGCTGGGGGGGGGGGGGGTACAGGAAAACGTTACGGCGCGTTACATGGGGGGAGGGGGGGTCAAAAATCTTCAAAATTTGCGTTACGTAATACTTGAACGACCCCTAAGGCGTCGTCAAATTTATTTGCGAAATTCCTATTTCATCCTGAACTTTAGCTATTGACGAAATATTTTTATGTGATTGTCTGTATTCAGCCCCATATAATAGCATGCATCGGATTTATTGTTATATAATTATAATTTAGTAGATAAAAAATTTGTTTTATTTTAATAGTTTTATATTTGACGCAATTATCGTATATTTTTTATCTATAGAATTGTGTATATTATGTTTTATGGCATGTTTAAAGTAGTATGATTGTGTATGTGACGGTTGCGCATGCGCCGTTTAGTTTGACCGACAGAGCTCCATCCGCTACAGTTCGAGACGTGCGCGCACTCTGGAGTCGCTCGCATCGCTGTATGAGGTAAATATATTCATTTCTAATAAGTCAATGTTTGTTACGATGTATTATGCTACGGAAAATAAATTGATTTTATAAAACCATTACGTCGCAGTTGTCTAACTTATGATTTCCAACCGAAAACTTATAGATCGTGTGAATTGTTGATTTTAGATGGTTATTTAGTTTTTACTATCGGTTAACAGTTCAAGTTTATCAAATAGTGGCTTCAAATTGTCTAATTTATTCCATTAAAATGTATAAATCTCGTGTCACGATATTTATCTGCGGTCTAATCTCCGAAACATACTGCGCGATTATTGAAATATCGCATAGATACATAAATTTGTCCAATTTAAAATATAGACTATATATTATTTCGATTAATGATCGCGATATTTTTATTGAAAAATTAAAAAAATTTGGCGGTACCAAGTTCGCCAGGTCAGCTAGTATGTGTATAAAATGTGACCCAAAAACGGGTCGTAGTCGACCGTCGAGATCAAACGCCCCTCTTCTCCGCTCAATGAACGCTCGTATGTTACAGGAGGAGGACATGAAGCAAACATTAGAGGACAGCGCCCGCATCCAGCGCCAGTACGAGAAGTACATCGACCTGGTGCTCACCAACAACAACTCGGACAGCACGTACGCGCGCCTCATGGACGCGCTGCACGCGCTCGCCACCGACCACCAGTGGGTGCCCGTCACCTGGATCTACTGAGCGCTGCACCACGACACCAGCCGTGACGTCACCACCACCGTACTGAATATACTGTCTGTGCTCTACAACTGCAACACTGTACACCTGTCATGGACTTACTGTACGCACTCTCTAGTGGGTGCCCGTCACCTGGATCTACTGAGCGCCGCGCGACCACACCAGACGTGACGTCACCACCACCCTACTGGATGTACTGTCTGTGCTCTACAACTGCAACACTGTACACCTGTCATGGACTTACTGTACGCACTCTCTAGTGGGTGCCCGTCACCTGGATCTACTGAGCGCCGCGCGACCACACCAGACGTGACGTCACCACCACCCTACTGGATGTACTGTCTGTGCTCTACAACTGCAACACTGTACACCTGTCATGGACTTACTGCACGCACTCTCTAGTGGGTGCCCGTCACCTGGATCTACTGAGCGCCGCGCGACCACACCAGACGTGACGTCACCACCACCCTACTGAATATACTGTCTGTGCTCTACAACTGCAACACTGTACACCTGTCATGGACTTACTGCACGCACTCTCTAGTGGGTGCCCGTCACCTGGATCTACTGAACTACTGCACACAGCCCAGCTTACTGCCAGCAATGACGTCATCGATACCATATTGAAAATACTCTTTGTGCTCTACAACTCGTACTCCAGACATAGACTTACTGTACAACGAAACTGTAGCCCTCAAAATATAAAAGTAATAAATATAAGTCTGCTTACTGCATGGTGATAACGTCATTGACATAGTCATGGGTTGCTTACAACTAAGTAAGAGTGCATGCTCGACACATAGATCTACTAAAAAAATATTTATTCTATGCCTTTAGTATGCTATTGGTATTGATGTCATCAGAGCGATACTATAGCTACCAACGTAGTTAGAGTTAGAGTTTTGTTATCTATAGTGATATAAAATCTATCTGAGAAATACATCTAATACAATGTAAGTTATTTTGTCCACTTATAACATTTTTGCCTTAATAAAAAATGGCGTCAAGCCAGTACCTTCAATATGGCGTCGTTTTACGACATCGTTAGCACTGATCAGTAAGCTGGTATATATTTCAAAATACTTAGCATGTTAGATTTTGTAACGCTTTATATACTTTACTTTTTAATATTCAAACTATTACTTTCTGGAATCTAATGAACCAATGTTACATGTGTTAAAATTTTTAGATCTAAACTATGTTTACACAAACTATACTTTGTGATGAATTAATTAACTGACAGTAATAGTTATCCATATAACATGCAATTCTGTCGCTTCACTAAAATATGCTTGCAAAATAGTTTTATTTTGATGAAAAAACTAGCAATTTCCTTTAATTTATTAATATTTAAAAAACTACTGGAATTTCTAAATGTATTTTGGTGTCTTTTACTTTAATCTATGAATCTCAGAAAGAACCTTCATTATTCAAAATTTCATTCAAAGATTCAAGATATATTCTTATTTGACTTTTTTCTACACTTAAAACAAATATATTGGTTGTGATACGACGAAAATATTTGATTTAATAAGTGTTAGTTAATCTCGTCACCACAAACACCGCTCACAAAATGAAATATTTTCAATTCATCACGAACTAATCACAAAAACTGATGCGCTATTTATATTCTATTAAAATTTTTATACAATGAAATTTATTTCACAAGGTATTTAAATTGTTTATATTAAATTTATCATCACATGGTTGTATTTAGTTAAATTAATGTCATTATTAGTTAAGAAATACAAGAGAAACTAGGCTGGACTCATCAAGGACAGTTGCCACTGCGTTGATGTTACTGGTAACTATCATTCCAAATGTTCTATTTCTTATAATATTTTCACATAAATATTGTTACCATTACAAATATGAATGTTAATTACAATTTTTCGTTATCATATGCCCCTGCAAAACCTTCCCACATTTTATCACAATGTTTTGTGTTCAAAATTAAGTATCCCACCTAAATGTTGTCATCTGTCACTGTAACAATAGGTATAGTACACGGCCGTAAATAATGCACATCGACTTTTAGAAAGAGACAATCAGCTAATTTGAACTTTGTAGAGCGTTATCTCTGACGCACATTACCTATGAGACGTATCGGACTGTCAGTATTTCATATGACAGATCTAATAGTGTAAGAACCCAGTTCCCAGATCACCTGTCATATTTTTTTGAAGGACAAAATATATTAAATTCAAATTCAAAACATTTTATTCAGCATAAAATTATTACAATTTCTTACTGAACGTCATGAGTCTACTACCAGTTCGGAAAGAAAAAGCCTCTGACCTGAGAAGAACTGGCGAAAGAAACTCAGCGGGACTAATATCATTTTTTTAATCATGTTTTTTTTCCAAAGCAGATTGAAATTTACAATAATTTTATAGGTTGAAATAGCCTGGCCGCGATCACATCATTCCCAAGGCGTACTGTCTTCTATAAAATCGTTAATCGAATAATATCCTTTAGTACACAAACGTTCTTTCACAATTTTTTTTAAATTTGGCTGCTTTATATACGTAAAAATGTTATTAACCAGCTATTTTCGTATTTATCGCCAGACACTAATTATATTACTATACTAGCTTCTGCGCGCGACTTCGTCGGCGTGGACTCCGCTCCTATTGGTCTTAGCGTGATGATATATAGCCTATAGCCTTCCTCGATAAATGGGCTATCTAACACTGAAAGAATTTTTCAAATCGGACCAGTAGATCCTGAGATTAGCGCGTTCAAACAAACAAACAAACAAACAAACAAACAAACTCTTCAGCTTTATTATATTAGTATAGATTTTAAAACATGTAGAAAATATTTTAGCAACTCTTTATACTACGATGTATACTGTAATGTTTTGTCAATCAGAAACAAGGAAGTCTGGGGTCTTGGATCTTGGACTATAACGCTCTACGAAGTCGAAATTAGCCGATTGTCTCTTTCCAAAGGTCGATGTGCAATATTTATGGCCGGGTACTATAATTCATATTTTAGGTGTATAAAGTGCTTTTAGTATATTATGTACTTGTAAGTCAATGATTCATAAACTATCTTATGCATTTATATTTAAAAAGAAAATAGATCACAAATTAATACATATTTAATTTTTAAGAAAATAAAGCCACAAATGTAAAATTTTCAATTGTAAACAGGTCTTACATTAGGTCATGATTGCATTGTATAAATGTTAGGCTTAAATAAAATGCCATTTATAAATATAAGATTTTGTATTACAAAGACATCACTACGATTTTTTCATGATATCCAAATAATTTCAAATGATAAAATAATTTAAATAATATAAAAACATTTTATCAAATAGTTATAATGCTTTTAGATAATTTTGCTAATAAGTGCGATCTGCTAATACTAAGAAAACTTATACCATAGATATTCTTATTGTAATATTAGCTTCAAATCCATAAGGATTTTACATTCCGTCCATTTTATTTTGTTAATTAGCTGTAAATTTTATTGTAGCAAGGATATTCAATATACATAATTATGTAAGTTCACGCTTTATTTTATTTTCGCAATAATTATCCATGCTTATTTTTATTTGCAAATATATTATAAACAAATAAAACAACATAGTTTTAAAAGCTGCTATAATCAGTTAAAATTTTTCAACATGAACAAATTTACTGGTTTGAAGAGCGCGTATTGTTTTTATGATGACGTACTGAAGTCTTAAATATATTAGGATCGATGTGGTTCAAGCCAGTTTCACTGGTGACAGAGACCACGTTTTGTTCAGTTTCAGCTTTCTCTAACAGGTGTGGCGCTAATAAAAGAAACAATTGCTGTAACAAAAAATTAAATCAGTTTATGAAATATTTTTGAATGTTTTATTCAAATTTTTTTCTCAAGTTTAAATTTTTTAACTGAACTTTGACTTAACACCAATGATAATTATCGGCACTCTTTTATTTTGTATGTTAATAAAAATGTTTTTCTGATTGGTTGCCAATATTTTCTTTTTTACAACAGGACTAAATATTATGGTTTTATTTGTTGGATATGTTCTCTTTATATGCTTTCGGTTATTTAAAAAAAAAAAAAAATAGATCTTACCTCAGCCCACGGTATGAGTGGCAAATTAGCAAATGCTGCCTGCCAGCCGGGAAGACCGAGGTGCACAAGAGCCATCCGGAAATAATGTGTAATTGAATCTGCTAGCCAACCCCAAGTACCCTCGCGTGTTGCGAGCCATATAGACCAACTTCCACCCGTGTATATCAAGCATACCTAAATATAATATTGTCATTATATTGTAAGTTTGATGCGCCTTCAATAAGGCAGTAATGTCTATTTATACTTATAAGCTATATATTGAATGACATCTAGGCTCGTTCCATACAAAATTTATGTTATAAATACCACTTTTTTTCTTTCTTTTGACGACCTAGTTGAATGTATAAAACGTTCAACTAGATCGGCAAAAAATCGTACGACTCACCTGATGGTAAGCGATTACAGTAGCTTATAGACGCCTGCAACACCAGAGGCATTGCAAGCGCGCTGCTGACCCTACCCCCAATACTCCCCCGGAGCTCTACTGGTAACCTTACTCATCACAGGAGCACAACACTGCTTGAAAGCAGTATTAGTTAGCTGTGATCTTCTGTAAGGTCGAGGTACTCCTCCAGTCGGGCTGCTCCAGATTTTAAACAGAATATTTCTATTATATAGGTATACTAGCTTCTGCGCGCGACTTCGTCGGCGTGGACTCCGCTACTATTGATCTTAGCGTGATGTTATATAGCCTATAGCCTTCTTCGATAAATGGGCTATCTAACACTGAAAGAATTTTTCAAATCGGACCAGTAGATCCTGAGATTAGCGCGTTCAAACAAACAAACTCTTCAGCTTTATTATATTAAGTATATATATATATATATATATATAACTCAGTTAAGAAGCTTTGCACTAGTATAATGAATAAAAATCAAATATAGAAAATGAAGACGCATTTAAGAACAATAATACCCTTTTGTACCTTTCCAATATTTCTGCAGTTGTCTAGCTCGAAAACCTTACTTTTAGTATTTAGCACTGGACGAGAGCCAGTATTCGGACGTGTAAGTGAAAAATCCAAGAGTTCTTTTAGTGCAGAAGTTAAGCACAAGTCATTTAAAGCATTTATTCGTATTGATCCGACGGGTAAAACTTCGTCAGCTGTAGTAAGAACTTCCATATTAATCTTATTGAAAAAAATCCTCATACAAAAACGAATATACATGTGA
This sequence comes from Melitaea athalia, assembly GCA_905220545.2. Taxonomy (NCBI): domain Eukaryota; kingdom Metazoa; phylum Arthropoda; class Insecta; order Lepidoptera; family Nymphalidae; genus Melitaea; species Melitaea athalia. The sequence continues at coordinate 7,361,046 of HG992179.1, forward strand.
ATAACAGACCTTTGAATCTGTTGCGCCTCATAACAAAATACAAGAAACAAAGTAGAGTTTGATGATGAAAAAGAAAAATATTACTAACTAGCTTCTGCGCGCGACTTCGTCCCCGTGGATACATGATTTGTGCGAAACTTTAACCGTTTACGCAGCGGAAGCTCTCAAAAAGAAAAAAAACCCGATTTTGAAACATTCTTCATTGGTGCTACGCTCTTATTGGTCTTAGCGTGGTGATATATAGCCTATAGCCTTCCTCGATAAATGGGACCTAACACTGAAAAAAATTTTCAAATCGGACCAGTAGATCCTGAGATTAGCGCGTTCAAACAAACAAACTCTTCAGCTTTATTATATTAGTACATATAGTATACGCCGCGTTGGCGCAGCGGTTACAGCACTGGATTGCGATTGGCTGTTGCGCGGGCGGTTGCGGGTTCGATCCCCGCACACGACAACATTTGTATTGGCCATACAGATGTTTGCCGTGGTCTGGGTGTTTGTGCAGTCCTCGTGGGTCTCCCCACCGTGCCTCGGATAGCACGTTAAGCAGTCGGTCCCGGTTGTTATCATGTACACCTGATAGCGATCGTTACTCATAGTAGGTAATATATCCGCCAACCCGCATTGGAGCAGCGTGGTGGATTAAGCTCCGATCCTTCTCCTACATGGGGAAGAGGCCTATGCCCAACAGTGGGATATTACAGGCTGAATCGTGATCGCAACATATAGTATAGATATAAATTTTCTCCCGGTGGATAGCTTAATTTGTTCGTCGGTCAGTCAGAGCTTTAAGGGGCGTTCAAGTATTACGTAACGCAAATTTTGAAGATTTTTGACCAAACCCTTATGCGCCAATACCGCATGCCACAATGACGCACATTGTTGCCTCGGCGTAAAACAGGCTTAATAAAACTGAATATAATAGGTACTTAACACCTTGTAGAGGTGTTCGTTATATTAGATAGTGGGTAAAATAATTGTGTTTGCTAGCAAACTAAAAAAAACCGACTTCAATTACATCGACAAGTAACTACGATTTTCGAGGGTCCCCTCGATTTCTCTGGGATCCCATCATCAGATCCTGGTTTCCTTATCATGGTACCTAAGTTGGGATATCTCCTTTCCAACAATTTTTTTTTATCTAAATCGGTTCATAAACGACGAAGTTATCCCGCCGAACATACATAAAAAATGTACAGGATGTTAGGGGAATGTTTAGCCTAGTGATGGTCAACTCGAGTTACTAACTCGAGTTGGGCTTAACTCGAATCAACTCGAGTTGAATTCTCTCTGACTCGAGTTCGAAAACCGAATGAAACCGATATGGAGCGAAGTTTGCCGATCATTTGAGACTATAATATTCATTTTAATAATAAACAAGAGTTAATTTTAAATTTTTAGTGTTCTGTTTTTGACAAAATGTCGGATCCTAAAAGGAAATCATTGGTAATTTGGTTTGGGATATATTTGAACCGCCAGTGAGTGTTGATGATTTTATATTTGTCTGATCAATACCCCAGATTGATTGGTGCGATCTGGTATACCTCGCGCCATTTAAAAAGAACACTGAAAAAAACTGTTTGCGCATATGTAATCTCGCGCACTAAAGTACTAGTCCTATTGTTTTATTTTTGAATTAACCTTTCGCTCGCGGCTTCGTGTAATGGTTATTGGTAGGTACATTAAAATCTAGATAGATCTCATACCACCATATAGACCGATAAATCGCCTTTGCGCAGGTTGAAGGACAGCGTTCTTTTTACGTGGCGCGAACTATAGTAGGTAGGGATCCCTAGTACATATTTTTCACCTGATTAGTATCAAGCTAATTTTCTGGGAGTAGCTTCATTTTGATGAGACGAACAAAAAGTTCCTCTTCGAAAACTCTCGATTGTGGTAGATAATAGAGTTAGCAGGAGATAGAGCAACAGTGAGCGTAGGACCGGGATAACGTACCACGCAATTTGTAGGACAATATTACCATCAAATTATATAAATATTAATTAACTAAAAGAAATAAAATTCAGCTGGTTAGTAATAATTTTTGATGACCTTACGAGGTCATCAACTCGATGACCTCGTAAGGTCATCAAAAATTGATTTTTTTTCTGATTTTTTTTTTTCTTTTAGTTAGATAATATTTATATAATTTGATGGTAATATTGTCCTACAAATTGCGTGGTACGTTATCCCGATCCTACGCTCACTATTGCTCTATCTCCTGCTAACTCTATTATCTACCACAATCGAGAGTTTTCGAAGAGGAACTTTTTGTTCGTCTCATCAAAATGAAGCTACTCCCAGAAAATTAGCTTGATACTAATCAGGTAAAAATATGTACTAGGGATCACTACCTATAGCTAGGACTTACCGAATTATTTTTTAGCTTTTAGTACATAACCTAACTACATCTTTTTTATTGTAATAAAACCGTTTAACATAAAATATTTTTTTTGTTTATTTTATTTTCCAGTTTTTAGTTTTGTTGAGTAGTTTTTAGATTAGTAACTAATATACCTACACTGTCTAATAAACTGTATTCTACCAATCAAGCCCTATTTGTGGAAAATATGTAACCCACCAATCAATTTGTGGTGGCAGCTATCTTGGATTTTTCATAGTGAGCTCTATTCTACCAATCAAGCCCTTTCATTTGATACCCATATTGAAGTATTTGTGGAAAATATGTAATCCTCCATTTTGTGGCGGTGGCCATCTTACATTTTTCATAGTGAACTCTATTCTACCAATCAAGTTCTTTAATTTGATACCCATATTGAGGAGCTCTCTTAAGTTGGCGGGGAGAAATCAATTTTTTTAACTTTTTTATTGCCAAATCGTTTGTTCGTCGTTTATTCGTGATTGTTCGATTAAATTGCTGTTGTGCTGTGTGGTTACGGCACTAAAGAATGTAGCCACCCCCTCTCTTCCCGTGGGTGTCGTAAGAGGCGACTAAGGGATAGCACAGTTCCACTACCACCTTGGAACTTAAAAAGCCGACGGATGGCGGGATAACCATCCATGCTGGCTTTGAAATACACAGGCCAAAGACGGGCAGCAGCGTCTTCGGTGCGACAAAGCCAGCCCTGCGGTCACCAACCCGCCTGCCCAGCGTGGTGACTATGGGCAAAACACATGAGTTCGCGTCATGATGTCGGACGCGAACTTGTGGAGGCCTATGTCCAACAGTGGACTGTGATAGGCTGTAGTGGTGGTGTTCGATTAAATTTATTGTTTGTTCGTTGTTCATTTTTTTATAAATAATGTTCAAAATTTTGAGCTCTCTTAAGTTGGCGGGGAGAAATCAATTTTTTTAACTTTTTTATTGCCAAATCGTTTGTTCGTCGTTTGTTCGTGATTATTCGATTAAATTTATTGTTTGTTCATTTTTTTATAAATAATGTTCAAAATTTTGACCTTAAGTTGGCGGGGAGAAATCAATTTTTTTAACTTTTTTATTGCCAAATCGTTTGTTCGTGATTTTTCGATTAAATTTATTGTTTGTTCGTTGTTCATTTTTTATAAATGAAAATGAACGTAATAAAATGTAATGAACAAATGTAAATGAACAAACGATTTGGCAATAAAAAATTTAAAAAAATTGATTTCTCCCCGCCAACTTAAGGTCAAAATTTTGAACATTATTTATAAAAAAATTAACAACGAACAAACAATAAATTTAATCGAACAATCACGAACAAACGACGAACAAACGATTTGGCAATAAAAAAGTTAAAAAAATTGATTTCTCCCCGCCAACTTAAGAGAGCTTTCAAAAGCATTGCACAGTATAGCGACGGGCACGAAACGGGCGACGGCGGAGCGGGGCGATCGAGCGATGCACGGGCGACGGTGGAGCGACGGCGACGCGTTATTTATTAGTAATACTTTTTGGACGATATATCGATAGTTCGATATTGAAATGTATTGTATATCGACACTCGATATTTTGAAATAAAACTTTACGCATGCTTGACTTGGGGAATAAGCTGGTGAGTATGTAACGAGAGCGTTACGAAAAGTGTAATCAGTTGAGGCGAACGGAAGTTGAGAGGAAGATATAAGTTAGTGAAAGTAGAAAGAGAGAGACGTTTCGTAATGCTTCAGCCGTGTGGTCTAAAGCGCAATCGTTTTTTTAAATACATAATATCTTATTTTTTTATTTTTTCCCGCTATTATTTAAACTACAACATCATTATAAACTTAATCTACTGAACTTTATTTACACTATATTATTTAAATATTTGAAAAGAACACAACAAACATATAAAAATTTAAAATTAAACAATAATATATAATGTAGACAATGTGCATGTCACTTACAAGTGTACGTAATACCCAACATTATGTTTTCCTCTTTTAATTTATTTATTTACATACTAGCTTTTACTTTTTTTAAAAAAAAAAATATCGATATATCGAGAATACAACTCTGCCGTTGCCGGTCCCAAGCCCGGATGAGAAAAGAGGAGGGTTGGCCGAGAATGACGAAACTTACTATGAAACATCTAAACAGTCCGGCCATAAAAATTCGTCAACGCCGAGACATGGGCGGCGGTCAATTAACCCATCAAACTGGTCATCGGAGACCATGAGTGACTAAATATCCTCAAAAAGACCGAGGGCAGGTACATGGGGAACACTTGCTACTATTCTCCCACTCTTTTTATGGAATAATGGAAAAAGAAGAATGTGATTTGTCATGCGATCCGGCTAACCCCCGGCGCCATGAGGTACCCGGGCCCCATGGTGTGAAATATGTTACCGAAGACTGTGCAGGAGTGGGTAACCAGGCTTCTGCTTCAGTGAATGCTACTGGAAAACGATATACTCAACAGGCCTTCCATCCTAGTCTGTTCACAAGAACTAGAAGTTCGTCACTGGGAAACAACTCCCAGCTAGAAGCTACCACAACACTACAAGACAGTAATCTTGATATGTCTGTACCTAAACCGCCAGACTGGCAAAGGGTTCCAGGAACCAGGAACCCAAAAAGACAAAAACTACAGTCCCGCTCACCAGAAAAAATAACAACTAGCAATAGTTTTAACGAGCTACCTCTTGATCCTAAAGAACCCGTGAAAGAGCCAATCGAAAAACGACCCAGTAAACCACCACCGATAGTGCTGTATGGAGTTGAAGACGTCAACAAACTTGTAGAGTTGCTGGAGTCCACAGTAGACAAAGACTGTTTTACAATAAAGATAGTCAACAGAAACCAACTAAGAGTAGTCTGCAAGGACACAGAAATATATAAAAACGTCATCACCCTAGTTCGAAGCAAAGGCCTTATAGGGCATACCTTCAACTTAAAAGACCAACGCTGCTACAGAGTAGTCATAAAAAATCTGCACCATACAACCCCACATAGCGCAATCACAGAAGAAGTCGAAAAGACGGGAAACAAAGTCCATGGTGAAATTATAAACTCTAAGTTTGGACCAGACAAAAAACCAACGTCTACATTCTTTGTCAATATCGCACCAGGCGCCAACAACGCAGCAGTGAAGAACATTAAATACATATACCACCAAGCAGTTATAATCGAGGATCCAAAGAGAAGAACAACGCTGCCACAATGTCAAAGATGCCAACAATATGGTCATTCCAAAAACTACTGCATGCGACCATACCGATGCGTAAAGTGTGCCCAGGGGCATAAAACTGCAGATTGCCCAAAAAAGACCGCAACACACCAGCGAAATGTGCCCTTTGTCAAGGTGCACACCCGGCAAATTATAAAGGCTGCGAGGTTTATAAAGAGATCCTTAAGAGACGTATGACTGGGAACCCAACCTCCAGAAGTAGAACTAAAACACAAGAAGTGACAAGCAGGACTGTCCCAGTGGACTCTCGATCGCAACTTCTTAAAGAATCACAAGAAAAACCTCTCTTCTCCGACATAGTTAAAAAGAAAGAAATCCAGCCAACTCCTACAACTAGTTTAAATAACAAAATAGAAGAACTACTCATCAAACAATCGGAGAAATTTGAACTGATCTTACAACAGATGAGCACTCTCATGAGCCTCATAGCTACCCTAGTCGAAAAAGTTTCAAAATGACTGCACTAAGAGTTGGCACCTGGAACATTAATGGCCTTTCTCCAAACAAGAATGAATTAGAACTGTTGATATATAATAACCAGCTTGATGTTGTACTTGTCTCTGAAGCTCATTGCACAGCTAAAAGTAAAATCAACATCAAAGGATGCAATACCTATGTGACTAATCATCCTGACGGAACTGGTCATGCGGGAACAGCCGTTGTGATACGAAGGACAATAAAACATCAAGTGCTACCAGAATATAGGACAAACCACATCCAAGCAACCACAGTTGCAGTCGAAACTCGCTGTGGGCAGTTGAATTTGTCAGCAGTATACTGCCCACCAAGACATACAATAAGCGCAACAAACTTTACGGATTACTTTGCTACACTGGGGAAAAAATTTGTGGCTGGTGGAGATTAGAACGCCAAAAACACCTACTGGGGCTCAAGGCTAACAACAACTAGGGGTAGGCAACTAAAGCTAAGCCTAGAAGAAAACAACCTCAACGCTATTTCGTCAGCAGAACCGACATACTGGTCTACTGATCCAAACAAAAAACCGGACTTATTGGACTTTTTCATGGTTAAAGGACTCTCGAGAAATTACCTCAAGGCTGAGTCCTGCCTAGACGGTAATTCTGATCACACGCCTGTTTTCCTAACTGTTAGTACGATGATCATTCATTTTGACAAGCCTGAACATCTCTACAACAGCCTCACTGATTGGGAGGGCTTCAAAGATTATATGGAAGAAAACATCGAACTGAAGGTATCGTTGAAGACGCCTAACGAGATAGATGAAGCGACTCAATATATTACAAACCTCATCCAAAGCTCTTGTTGGCTTAACACACCCATTCCAACGAAAAATTGTAAATTAGCTGAAAATATACCTCTTGAAGTCAAATACAAAATATTAGAGAAAAGAAGGTTGCGTCGAATATGGCATCAAACTAGACACAAAAGTGATAAGACAGCGCTTAACAAAGCTATTAAAGAACTGAAAATCCTAATAGACAATGTGAATAATGCCACGATACAAAATAATCTGGAAAACCTAACAGCCACAAAATCAACAGACTATTCACTATGGAAATTTACTAAGGCACTGGTAAGACCACAAAAATTCAAATGTCCTATCAGAAAAATGTCGGGATGGGCTAGGACAAGCCTAGAAAAAGCGAACATGTTTGCACAACACCTAGCAGACATCTTTACACCGAATGAGAGCAGTAATGTCGAGTTTGAAAACGAAGTTGAAAGTACACTGCAACAAGATCTACAATTGTCCACCCCGCCAAGGCCAGTTACGGTACAGGAGCTGAAAAGGGTCATAAATAAACTACAAAATAAAAAAGCGCCAGGTTTTGACCTCATCACCAAAGAAATCATTACACAACTCCCCAGAAAGGCACGTTGGTATTCTTGGTAACGCTCTTCAATGGTGTGCTTAGGGTTCGGTATTTTCCTAGATTATGGAAGGTGTCCATAGTGACAATGATCTACAAGCATGGAAAGCCCCCAGAGGAAGTCACATCATATAGACCCATAAGCCTGTTGCCTGTGCTGTCAAAGATGTTTGAGAGGATCCTCCTGAGTAGAATATTACCTATACTCAAAGAAAATCATGTCGTACCGAAACATCAATTCGGCTTTAGACAGCAGCACTCAACCATAGAACAAGTACATAGAGTGTGTGAAAAAATTAGATCATCTTTAGAAAACAAGGAGTACTGTTCTGCTGTGTTTCTGGATATCCAGGCCGCATTCGATAAAGTGTGGCACAAAGGCCTACTATACAAAATTAGGGCATTTCTACCCCATAGTTACTATCTACTCTTGGAATCATACTTGGCAGATCGAATATTCCAGAGAAGACGGAGAGCTATCTCATATCCATGATATAAGGGCGGGAGTACCACAGGGATCTGTTCTAGGACCCGTCTTGTACACCATCTACACAGCTGATCTTCCTGAAGTACAAGGGGTTACCATGGCTACATTTGCCGATGACACTGCTCTACTTGCAAGCAGCAGGGACCCAACTGTCGCCTCTGCTCTTTTGCAGAATAACCTCGACAAAGTGACTGAATGGCTCCAGAAATGGCGAATAAAGGCCAGTGCCACAAAATCCGTGCACATAACATTTACGCTTAGGAAGGGAAGCTGCGATTCAGTAAAAATGTGCGATATCACCTTACCACAACGCGACACAGTCCGATACCTCGGTATGCACCTGGACAAAAGACTGACCTGGAAAAAACATATCAAAGCAAAAAGAGACGAGCTTGCCATGCGGTTCAAAAATATCTACTGGCTGATGGCACGTAACTCGAAGCTTTCCATCGACAACAAACTCCTAATTTACAGAATGATTCTGAAGCCAATATGGACTTATGGACTGCAGCTGTGGGGAAGTGCATGCGACTCCAGCTTAAACATAATACAAAGAATGCAAAATGGCATCTTAAGAACCATAGCAAATGCACCATGGTTTGTGACCAACGCTGAGATCCATAAAGCGATGCAAATAAGAACTGTTAAGGAGGAGACGAAGTTAACGGCGTTAAAATATAAAACACGGTTGCAAAATCACCCAAATACCCTAGCCACCGCATTGGCAAGCATGGGCGTACCCAGGTTCTGGGCCAGGGGGGGGCAAATAAAATTTTATAAGCACCTAGTCAAATAAATAAGCATATTAAATTAAGATAGGTAATGTTTTATTTAAATAGATACTTTAATTATTTCTCACTCTAATAATTAAAGAAAGATAATGATAGGAAAAATAAATTACGGGCGATCTGAGGTTGGGAAGTGGTAGGGAGGGGGTATTTAAGTGCCCTTAAAACGGTTTATCTCGATTTCCGGCTAAACGACAAGTTCATTGGCAAAGTTGTAGGTACTAAAAAGATCCACAACTTTTGTATTTATATTTTTTTTCACATAACCTCAAAATTCATGTGAAAAATTAAAAAAAAAAAACAAGTTTTTGGTCTAAATCTCTTACAAAATTCTTTTTTTTTACAAAATTTGGTGATAACTTACCTTTTTATGTTCCAAACACACTGTAATTTTATTGATGTAAAATATTTATTTTTTCACCTTATTTTGACCTCAATATCGAAAAAGCACCCTCACTTTCAATCGAAAAATAAGATAGTATAATAGCTGGTTAGTAATAATTTTTGATGACCTTACGAGGTCATCAACTTGATGATCTCGTAAGGTCATCAAAAATTGACATTTATTTTCTGATTTTTTTTTTCTTTTATTTAGTTAATATTTATATAATTTAATAGTAACATTGTCCTACAAATTGCGTGGAACGTTATCCAGCTCACTGTTGCTCTACCTCCTGCTAACTCTATTACCTACCACAATCGAGAGTTTTCGAAGAGGAACTTTTTGTTCGTCTCATCAAAATGAAGCTACTCACGAAAAATTAGCTTGATACTGATCAGGTTAAAAAAATGTACTAGGGATCCCTACCTATCAGGTTTTTAAAAAAAATGGGTGGCGTTTTTGTTCGTTGAAATCTCTACTTTCTCATGGTGTAAAAAATATACACTACTATCGTAAATGTTTTCAGAAAATGCAAAGAAATGCTCAGAAAATGAAAAGAATATTTAATAAGACATCTAATATATTTTGACAAAGTTATAGAATCTTCTTTAAATTATATACGTAGATTTATTGCTATTTTAAGATAACTTATGTACCTGAGTGACCTGCGGAAAATTTTTGACCATCAAAAGCTATTTCATAGAGAAGTGGAAAAGGGGCTGGGAGGGTCTGGGCCTTACTATCTGTTATTTCTTTGCATTTTCTGAAAACCTTCAGAAAATAGAGACTTCACCGAACAAAAAGCTTACCAACTTTTAAAAAAAAACTGATATTTTGACGTGAACATTTTCGATTGAAAATGAGGGTACTTTTTCGATATTGTGGTCAAAATAAGGTGAAAAAATAAATATTTTAAATCAAAAAATTACAGTGTATTTGGGACGTAAAGAGGCAAGTTTTCACCAAATTTCGTAAAAAAATTCTCTAAAAGATAAAAATAAAAAACCAAAAACTTGATTTTTTCACATGAATTTTGAGGCTATGCGAAAAAAGTGTTGATACAAAAGTAGTAGATCTTTTTATTTGCTACAACTTTGCTATTGAACTTTTTTTCCATAGGATTGTAGTTTAGCCGGAAATCGAGATAAACCGTTTTTTATCCTTTTTGTAATTTAGGGGCTATAATTTTAATTAATTATCTGAGCAAGGGGCAACAATGAAATAGTAAACGCTGGTGAATGGTCTTTGCCGAACCTCGCCTCTAATGAAGATGATTCTAAATAGGGCACGTATAACGAGCGACGAAAATATTCGCTAAGGGAAGCAGCTGGTTGATTTGCCCTATGTTGTTGACGGCTTGCTGTTCTAGGTAAACGCTGCTCAAGGTTCAAAGCCGTAGCAATTTCTTCAGCTGATTTTATTAAATCTCCACTCCCTTCTTCCGCAGAATGCCTGTGTTCTGCAACTGCAGTGGTTTGTATATGTTCTGCACATCTTATTACGTCCAGCATTTTAGACTCTAATATGTTTGCGACTGGTGGTCGGTGGTGGAATTCACGTATTATAGGTACTGGATTGAAAATAAGAACTTTTATCGACAACAGTAGATAGTTAGTAGGAAGGTTAACGAAATCCAGGGGGGGGCAGCTGCCCCTCCCTGCCCCCCCCTGCGTACGCCCATGTTGGCAAGCATTGGATACACTAAACGACTAAAACGCCATGACATACAGGGAGTTGGCGACAGGTGGTGAGGAATGAAGGGTCCCCTGATGAGGAGACTCTTCTGCACGACACGAACGGCACACAACGGATCCGCTCATAGCCCACAGGCTGATTGCAGATATGCACTTAGAAAAAAAAAAAAAAAATATCGAGAATACGATATTTTAAAAATATCAACAGCCCTACTGCCCGCCAGCTTGTTTCGTGCCCGCCCGAGATAACGCTGTCTGATCGCTCCACGTCGCGTCGCCCCGCTACCGCCGTCGCCCCGCTGTCGCCATGTTTCGTGCCCGCCTGAGTGCTCGGTCCTGTTAGTATATTATGTCCATGGGTATAAACGAAAAGGGCTGCCAACTTAGGAAATTTTAATACCCTAGTTTTTGTTATTTCAATAAAAAATAATCTTACGTAACACGTTGTTAGAGACCCCCTCCCGCCCCTGGAACGCATCGTAACGTTTTACAAGAAACCCTGAAACTTGAGTTACGTAATACTTGAACGCCCCCTTATCTCCAACGAGAGACAAATGGTCCTATTAATTTTCATTGTAATGAAAAGGTTCATTGTATTCGCGTTAAGAAAATAGTACTTCATCGTTATCATTCAGCCAGGCCCTCTAACCCAACTCTAACCAATTAAAGTAAATTAGAAAGTCATATCTTCACATTGATCAGTTGAAGTAAGACATTCAGACAAAACAGATTCACCTTTTTTTCTATTTTCTTAAAGCGAATAGGTTACAGTATAGAGTGAGATAATCGATAAAATAATATAATGACGTCCTTTCCTGAATATTTGTAATGCCATGTTAATTCAAACCCATCTGACGAAGCATAGAAATTTCGTAAATCTTCTGGTAATATTGCTGAATGTCTTTGTTCCCAATTTGAAATGGCCACACGGTCGCATGGTTGGCGGCGCTCAATTGCAACGTTTGATATTCTTGAGTCAGATTCTAAAAAGTATTAAAGATTATAAGATATTTTTATTTTCTATCCCTCAAGAACTTTATCAGTCTATAATTAATTCATAACGGAATAAAACATATTTCTAAGCTTCTTAGTATTTGCTTCTCAATATTTTTAAGATAGGAACAATATAAGAAGTGTTTTATAAATAAATCACAAAATGTATCGACAGTTAAAGAAAATTCTTAAAAACTTAATTCAATATAGATTCGCTTGGTGAAACGCACTGATTATTTCCCGATAAAAATATAATAATAAATGATTATATAATAATAAAATATTGAGTTATTATAGCTCATTAATTATTTCAGGTGCCATCTGCGCGTGTCATGCGCAGTCGATATCTCTATATACAGGTGTCCCGCGATAAAGTGCAACCCCGAAAGAGGGTGAAACTAGACCATAAATTATCGACAAAAAACAGAAAAAAATTAAAAAAAATAAAAAAAAAAATTTTATTTTTTTGTTGACGTATTAAGATTTTTATATAGCTTACATAGCCTCTTTGTACACAAAATGATGATTTTTGTACGTGTTTTTTGGGATACAGGCGTAATTTTTTTTTATTTGAATGGCAATATGGTAAGAAATAATAATAAATCATAAAATTTCCTGGTATTGGGGGCATAATTCTGAGAAAATTAGAGATCATTGAAAAAAACAGTCATAAAAAATGGATTTTTTTTTCACAAGAAGCATAGTTAAAGACATAATGCCACTTTTTTGCGAGCTAATTTTTATTTTATCCTTACCGCCAAGTACGTGGCGTAATATTTTATTTTATTTTAAAGTAATCGACCCACTACTTTGGAAGAAATCATCATTTTTTGTACATAGAGTCTACGTAAGATATAAAAATCTTAATTCGTCAATAAGAAATAAAATATATTTTTTTAAGTTTTTTCTATGTTTTTTGTCGATAATTTATGGTCTAGTTTCACCCCCTTTCGGGGTTGCACTTTATCGCGGGACACCCTGTATATATAAATGAATCGCCGAATGTGTTGCTAAGCGCAAATCTCGAGAGCAGCTAAACCGATTTCGCTAATTCTTTTTTTATAATATTCCTTGAAGTACGAGAATGGTTCTTACCGAGAGATAAATTTAAAAAATTGTCTGAAAAAGTGTAAAAACAACACTTTTCTATATTCCCATACAAAGGATTCGTAATAATACTTAAAATAAGTCAATTTGAACTTTACTACCTACCATAAGGTTTAAGTGTTAGTGGAGGAGTTCCGGGAAGGATAAGTATTAATAAAAATAATAATAAAAGTATCGTCTGTTAGGCGGTACGAAGTTCGCCGGGTCAGCTAGTGTATAAATAAAAATATTAAATACTGCCATTTTTTAGCCAAAAGCGGATTTCACTTTTGGGTGCTGGCTTTGTAGCACCCAATTTTTATTTTGATTTTTCTCAAAAACGAGGACACGCGCAAACAAATGTTACTGATACTTTTTTTCATAAATTGTAACGTGCAGACGATTAAATAAAAATATTTTTTAATTCTGGTGTCAACTTCATGAACCTCACAATTAAAAACCATTAAACCCAAGAAGTATAAATAGTAAGGAGTCTGAACATAATATTAAACAAATGGTCTCAATTTAAACAACTGTACCTGAATTCTAATTTTTGCCGAAGAGCACCGAACGTGCCACTGTTCAACAGCGTATTCGTTTAAATCCTTACGCGATTTTCATATAAGGCCTCCGGTATGAAAAAAATATGAGGTGTAAAATATACTGAACGAATGTCCTCGTTCGTTTTTTTGCCTTTCACTTTTCAGGCGTGAATATTACGTTGCTCCAACGCCATCTATCAGAAATTAAGCAAACGTCGTCAATAGACTAATAAGTTTTCTAATAGCGGCAGGTGGCATAGCGGCGGCGGATCGATAGATGTCGTTATTTGATTAGTTTATTTACAATTATTTTCTTATTTACTAAATATTTTGTTTAACAACAATAAAATATAGCTTATGTCACTCCTAAATAGTGTAGCTTTCTGTTAGTGAAAGAATTTTCATTATTGGATCAGTATTTGCGAAGTTTACCCCCTACAAACAAAGTTATAAACTTTACCTCTTTATAATATTAGTATAGATAAATAATAATAGCATCGGTACGTTATCGTGCTTCTTGCGCAGCCACTAGCAAGTGGCAGAAAAGAGAACTAAGATCTGGTTTCATTATGGTGTACCATGAATACTATCGAAAAGCCTATACCATTCGGACTCCTTCCTATCTATACTTCGTGATTAAACCAATCAAATAATTACTCTGTCTACGGTTACTTAAAAACCGAAATAAAATCATATCAAAAATTTCTATTCGGCTGAACATAGATCCATAGCTCCGTAACGTTTTCCTGTACCCCCCCCCCCTTCCCCAAAAACGTTACGTATAGTTTGTCTATAAAGTCGTGACATTAATGTTTGAGGAACTAACATTAATCATGTGTCTGGCAACACCAAACATAAGTACTTTCGCTGTCAATACTGTCATCGAGTTAACAGTTTTCCTTTATTATTCTTTATTCATTTGATTAAACTGCAAAAAATTAAGACCAATCTTCGCAGACGAGTTTCAAAAATGAGTAAAGTGAATCGGAGTGGCACGCGGGAAGTGATTTTTAAAGTTTTCCAGCGATGTTTGGCGGAGTTCGAAGCTGGACGAATTTTGTGGGATTTGGACGATGTTTATGGGCGAACAGCATCTATGACGGTATGTAATCGTGTTATTGTTTGTGTTTAACCTGCCTGAATTTAAAAATTTACATAATTTACGTTTTGGAGACCAAAAAAGGCATTGTTTACATTGCAAATTTTTAGGTTAGATGAGACAGAGTACATGATCACATTATAGTACGATGAATTTTTTGATACTTAAGGATATAATATAATTTAGTCTTAAGTTTTCCAATTTTAAATTTGAATCAATTGCTTCATGTCAGTAACTTATATTTCCATTCCATTAACATTTTTTAAACTTATCTTTTTCAGGAAAATCAAAGAGTACAGTTAGAGCAGTTAGACGGATAATCAACGAAGGCTTTAAAAATGATGGAAAGTTTGAAACTCCTGGGAAACATAGGAAAGGCCGGCCAAAGAAAGAAAGGGATAATTTTAAATTTTAGAATCCGATGATAAGTGAAAGAACAAAGAAGTGCTGCTGTTGTCGCTTCTTACTTGAAATATTAATTCGTCTACATCATTGTATAATGTTCTGCCTCGTTCATAATAATCCTTTTCTATTTTTTTTACATGTTCGCAACAATTTTTCCAGTTTTCAACTGTGATGTTATTAAATGCTTCTTCTGCCAATTGTTTCACGTCACGAGACCCAATATTACTTACAGCTACCTTTTTTTTTGTGCCCAAATTAGCTCTATTGGGTTAAGATCACAGTGGTATGGTGGAAGCCGAACTACTGTATGCCCATGTTCTCCCAAAATAGTATTTATCTCATATATAGGATTTGGTTTTTTATTTTTTACTCAAGTTAATACATTCCTTAGCGATGAATCAAATGGAATATTATTTTCTAATAACCATAATTTTATATCATCGACACGAGTACTGGTGTTTGGTGTTTTGTTTGTAATTACTGAATGGTAAGGAGCATTGTCAAAAACTATAAAATAGATGCCTCGTGTAGGTTGGGGATAAGTTTTTCCGTAATACTTTTAGTGAATTTATTCGCATTCATTTCAGAGTGATAATCTTCTATTTTATTTTTTCCACTAAATAAGAGTAGACAGTTTGGTACAAAGCCTTTTTCACTTCCAGCATGTACAGTATGAGTCGTGAATATAATTCTCATCAATATAACTAATATTTTTTTGCAATTCTTCTTTTAAATTTCTGTTTAATACGATAATATTTAGATAATCCTCTCTTTTTGCTGTAATGTGTACTTTTTCATTCAAAGCAGATCTATTTCATTGATATTTCTTTATAAATAAAACAAACAAAATATGATATGTGTCTTAGTTATTTACTCATTTTACCTAAACGAACTGACATTTTCGCATCTATTCACTCTCAGACTCATGTTTTTAATAGTAGGTAAATAAAATATTGCAAGTATCAAAGTCATTTATGTCATACTATACAGTGTTGCTATGTGTTTGCTACGTGTTATTAACAGCGCCCTCATTAAATTTCACGACTTTATAGACAGACTATAACACCAAACTGACCATTTATACCCAAATATCACAAGTATGCTGCGCAAACTGAACGGAAAGTCGATAAATTACTTTTGTTATTGTTTTAATCGCGTTTGCGGTAGTAATTAATAAATAAAACAATAGATTTTAATACCCTAGTTTTTTTTATATAATAAAAAACAATGTTACGTAACGCGCTGTTCGAACCCCCCCTCCCCCCCTAGTTAGCGTTACGTAATACTTGAACGCCCTCTAAAGCACCGGACACGGTATGTCGAGGGTGCGGGTTCGAGTCCCGCTGGATCGCAATTTTGATATGATAATAAAAAACATTTTCGAATTGTGGGAAACACAAAAATAAAAATAATACGAATTACAAAATGTCTACGATCAAAATATCAATTAATCAACATTGTGCGTTTTCCAATATCAGCACTAAAGCGCATTATGCGGTATAATGCTCAATGCTCAACGTTGAAAGTTCCAAAGCTACAGCAACGCTTCACCTTCACACAACGAGCACTCTCAAAAGTAGGGCTTCCGTGTGCGTGCTTGCAATGGATACCAACTGTGGTGGCTCAGTGGTTTAGTATTGTGCGCCACTGAGGCGCATTATGCTCTGTAATTGGAAAACGCACAGTCAATGCGTTTCACTATAGGCCCACAACGCCGTTGACGACCGCTGAAATTTCCGTTCCACTAACGTAAAAACGCTGCGGGTGTTGTAAGCGAATTTTATAAATGGAACACATTTAAGCACTGTGTGCTTACAATATGGTGGCATGATAAAAACATGCAGCGTTAGGTGTTGTGGGTAAATATTTCGAATGGATTAGAGTAAAACTTAATTCAAAATGGATTCCCGTGAATTTATCGCTTCATTTTTGACGAAATGAATGAGAGACTATTGACTCGGAAAGTCCATCAAGTTCTGATGACATTCACGATTTGAAATTGACAGTTGTTTTTTTCAAATTCCCGCCACGTTTTGATGAAAGCCAACTCTGACCCACCTATATTTTGTGGGCGAAGTGAGTGCGATGTGGTTGCGAACAGTGACGTCATCTATGACGTCAAGCGATCGCTCGCGACGACCACGGGATTCTTGGTCTTAGACCACGGGCCTTAGGTGAAACGATAGAGGGCGTTACTATCGTTGCGGTCGTATACTCTATACTTCGTATATGCTTCATAAGTTCATAAAGTGGAACGCAGCCATTGAAGTTTGACGTTTGTTATCAATTTTCAGTTTTTTTTTAACCTCTTGTCGTATTGAAAGCTTTGCGGATTGCTCTGAGTGAAACTAGAAACGCATGGTTCAATATGTTTTCATAGAATAACAATTGGTTACGGTTGCATTGCGTACGTGAAATAGTAGTTTAACATAAAATATACAAATTCGTAAGGCAAATTTTTTTCTATCAAAGATGATATCCAAATAACCTATAATTGTCGTTTTGTTATAAGTCTATGTAATTTTTAGCAATAAAACGTTGCTGACCTTAGTATTAGTTAAAATACTTATACAATGACTAATCCTAATGCTGGTGTTTGTGATATAAAAAAGGAATACATTATCCAAAGACAAGATAAGGTTGATAAAACACAAACCAACGATGGTATTAATAAACGTAAACTGAGTGAAAATGATGAAACTGAAGCTAAAAAGACTCGAAGTGATGAAAATGGTGATCCGCCCAATGTTAAATGTAAGATAAAAAGGAAGGGCCAAAACAAGGCGAGGCCAAAAACATTTCAAGGCGATAAACAAAACAAGCCATGCCCTAGCATAGTAAATGTCACAACTAAAGATGATATACAAACATGTAAATTTTCTAATTGTAAATATATTCATAATCCCATTGATTACTTAACATCTAAACAACAAGATATAGGTGAAACATGCCACTTATTTAACACTCGAGGCAGATGCCCAAGGGGAATAACATGTCGATATGGTGCTGGCCATATTACCAAAGATGGGTTTAACTTAGTTGATGAAATAAAATTTAACTCATGGAAAGAAGACACCAAAAACACTTTACAACCATCTCTTCAAACAAGTTTACAGAAAAGAAAATATGATTTCTCTATGGCTGAAAAGTTGGTTAAATCTTTAGATAATAGGAATAAACCTGATAAAAAAGGAACCGATACTGATAAACTGCAAATTGAAAATGAACTTAAAATACACAAGAGTGGTGCAATTATTGACGATGACTTAATTAAATTATTACCACGGGAAACAAAAAAAATTGACTGGAAAAATAAATTGTATCTTAGTCCACTTACAACTGTTGGCAATTTACCATTTAGAAGAATTTGCAAACAATTTGGTGCTGATATAACATGTGGTGAAATGGCTTTATGCGAATCTTTATTAAAAGGGCATAAACAGGAGTGGGCGTTGGTAAAAAGACATGAATCAGAAGACATATTTGGAGCTCAAATATGTGGAAACAATGCTTATGGAATTGCTAAAGTGGCACAATTATTGCAGGCACATACTGATTTGGATTTCATTGATTTAAATCTCGGATGTCCAATAGATTTAATTTACAAGAAAGGTGGGGGCAGTGGTATGATGCATAGAATGCCAGCTTTAGAGGCATCAGTGAGAAGTACCTCAATGTTATTAAATATACCATTTACGATAAAAATGAGGACTGGAATATACCAGGACAAAAAAATTGCACATAATATTATTCCCAAAGTAGTGGATTGGGGGGCATCGCTAATAACATTACATGGCAGATCCAGAGAAGCAAGATATACAAAATCAGCTGACTGGGAGTATATTGAAACATGTGCAAAAATAGCAGCTCCATGCCCTGTTTTTGGTAATGGTGATATTTTAAGCTATGATGATTACATTAATAGAAGAGAAATAGCACCAACAGTTCAAGGAATAATGATTGGCAGAGGTGCATTAATAAAGCCATGGATATTTACAGAAATAAAAGAGCAAAAATTGTGGGATATTAGCAGCAACGAAAGATTTGATGTAATCAAGAAATTCACAAATTTTGGTTTGGAGCATTGGGGTTCTGACACACAAGGAGTAGAAAATACAAGGCGGTTTTTACTGGAGTGGCTTTCATTCTTATACCGCTACATACCAGTTGGGTTATTAGAGAGACCTCCACAAAAGATTAATGAAAGACCACCTATGTATTTTGGTCGTAATGATTTAGAAACACTAATGGCATCAGGCAATTGTGCCGACTGGATAAAAATAAGTGAAATGCTACTAGGTCCAGTTCCTGATGGTTTTCAGTTCTTACCTAAGCATAAAGCTAATTCATATCAATGAAACTTTGTTTTTATGAATAAATATTTATTACATTTACCTAAGACTTTCGTTATACCCAATGTTATATTTTCATAGAAGGAATCTTCAGAAACTAAATCTACACAAAAACTCATGATTTATTTTACTGCTAGTTAAGAAATTAGTCCACTTTATTGATTTATCAATAGTTGTCAGTTGTCTTGGATACCAATTAGAGTTGCTATTGCGAATAATTATATCCAAATAGAAATTTTTATAATATAGTAGCTGACCCCTCAAAATTTATTTTGCCATATATGTCATTAACCCCCTTCCCCTAAAACTTAGGGGTATGAAAAATAGATGTTGGCCGATTCTCAGACAAAAATCCGTCCAGCTGTTTCGGAGGAGTATTGTAACTAACATTGTGACATGAGAATTTTTATATAAGACTAGCTGACCTGGCAAATGTTGGTTCTGCCATACTGAAAGGGAGACCATTATCACCTAGGAAGAAAAAAATAGCCTATGAGCTATTCTCAGACTTACCAATTACCAATTATACAAAAATAAAAGTTTCATAAAAATCAGTCAAGCTGACAAAAAAAATTATATATTAGATTAATACTACACATATAACAAAACCGTCATTTGTTTATAGGAGCTTTATTTTCATAAAATACACTAATATTCAAATAAAATATACACTTATTAAGACTTAGTCAAATTAATACAAAGTTGTATTTAATGAGAGAATCAGTTAGTGTTAACTTATAAAGTAATATTGAATTCAATGAATTGTTGCAGAGCACAAAAAACTATTGCAAAGACATAAAACCTTTGATTATGATTAAAACTTTTGGTTTATTCTTTGATAATAGGATACAGATCTAGATAATAATCTTCTACTGCCTTAAACTTTATTACTCAAAGTAATTCTGGTTACCATCTATTATAAAAAAGCATTAATGCATATACAAAATTTAAATCTAAGTATACTGTTTTCATCTATGTAAATACATTATTAGAATAATTGTTTGTAAGCAAACGAAGAAAATGCCGACTTCAATTACATCGATCAGTAATAATACAACATAGGTAGACGATAAAGTAGCCAAGTGAATATGTATTATTAGTGATAACTCAAAAAGTAGTAGTCAGGTCTCAATCTTTAAATGAGACGTACATGACAAGCACCACCTTTTGATAAAAAAAAAAGAATAATTTAATTCAGTCCATCTAGTAACAAGTTCGGAGGTAACACACATAAAATAGTCAAATTGAGAACCTACTCCTTTATTGAAGTCAGTTAAAAAGACATAACCTACAATGTTGTTTATAATGAACTTAAATATACCAATGTATTCTTAATTCTAGTTTAAGCAATTACTGTGAATTTTATATAAATGTTACTTTTTTACCAAAATTAAAATCAAATCAGTGCTGTCAATTGCACATGGAATGAAAATAGCAATTCCTTAAATTTATTACACTTGTTCTTTTAACGCTGACGATTTTCAGCATTTTATCGCCTCCTACGTCGACGAGAATCACCGTTATAGCCGTTCTCTGTAAAAAAAAAAAAAAAATTTAAAAAATGTTGTTTTTTACTTATAAATACAAAAGTACACATAAAAGAATAAATTTTCATTTATTGAAATAATAGTGTTTATGACACACCAACCATAAGGACAATTATATTTAGAGATTTAAAAAAAAACTATTATTAAGAATAGTAATTTACGCATTTTATGGATGGCATCTCTAAACTGGTTTTGTTAGGGAGACGAGTTTGCATTGGTTTGAATGTAACAAACCTCGATCTTATTCACCGTCGTTGGCGATTGCCCTGGCGGTCATTTCTGTACCCCATGGAGCCATTAGCCGGCGCACCATTAAACATAACCGGATCCATGTTCGGTGTGAAAGGTCGACCAGGTCCCATATTTTGATGGCCGTAATAATCAACACTATTCATATTGCTACAATCGTAATTACCCCCATCACTATCTGTTTGATTTCTTTTATTATTTTTTGGTCCATATGAACCAAATGCTGTAAAGTTTGCATTCTGCTGTCCACCGAAGTCTCCCACGTTCTGCGGCAGCATGCGCGGCAAGAGGCTCCCATGGGGTACGCCGAGACCGCCAGAAGCTAATCCGCCAGATGTCTGGCCCAGGCCGCCTTCCAGGCCGCCAGAGCCGTATGACCCGAGACCACCACTCGGATTATCCGAGTTGTAGTCATCGTGGTCCCGTCCTCTTCCTCGTCGACGTCGGTCACGGCCGCCTCGCGAACGAGAGCCACTTTGGCTGTCATCGGAGCCGAGGCCGCCACCGGAGCCTAGGCCGCCACCGGAGCCTAGGCCACCACCGGAGCCTAGGCCGCCACCGGAGCCTAGGCCGCCACCGGAGCCTAGGCCACCAAAACCCGGGCCCCCACCATAGCCGCCGGCGGAGCCCAGGCCACCGCTGCCGGATCCGATGCCTCCGTCTGACCCCAGGCCGCCAGAGCCCAAGCCCATTGAGCTCGAACTTCCGAGGCCACCAGAGCGACTTCCACGTTTTCTAGAATCCGACTCTAGGCGACTATGCCCTGAGCCACTTTGTCCACTGTCATAATTGTTTTGAAACCCACCACTTGACTCTGAGGGTGGAGGAGGTGGAGGAGGCGGGGGAGGTGCTCCCCAGCTGGCCGTATTGAGCATGGTATTGGGAGGAAAGGATGGCACCATCATTCCATATTGATCACTAGGAAAGTATGGAGGCATCATAAAGCCTTGACCGTTCATTGGAGGAGGAACACACATATTCATTTGAGGATTTATAGCCATTAAAGGCGGAATAGAATTCGACTGCTGTTGCTGTTGCTGCTGTAAATTAGTATCATTGTTTATGTGATTATTAACATTAATTAAATGATTGTCTTGAGGAGAAAAGTTGGTATCACTAGATTGTGTTTCATTACTTCGAACTGGAGGTGTCGAGGCAGCTTTGCCATTCGATTTCTCAAAATGAGAAGGGGGTAACTGCGGACCAATAGGTGTGGGCAAAAGTGGTTTGGGCGTCGGTAGTAGAGCCTGAGGCGCAGGCTGGGGTCCATTATTAGAACCGTCCTTCTGTGGGCTGCACTTGCCTGATCGAGATCGGCTACGTGAACGGGAACGAGAGCGCGAGTGACTTCTTGAAGATCTCGACGATTTGCTGCGTGAGGATCTGGATGAGCTGTGTCTGCGACGACGACGATCCCGAGATCGTGAACGTGTTCGTGACCGACGACGTCGATCGCGAGATCGGGATCGAGATCTTGAGCGACGTCCTCTGCGATATCTTCCACCGCGACCGCGGTGTCCTGAATACAGAAAGAAAATTAGTTTGAAATTATTTGTCTATGTCAAAAATATATTTATGTATTATTCCTAAACTTACTTCTGCCGCCACCACCGCCACGTTCAGCTAATTCTTGCAATTTTGGATTTACCACTTGTTTGGCTTCTTTTAAGACAGAAACGAGATCTGCGGCCTTAGCAGCATTAGAAGGTGTAAAGAAAGTATATGCAGTTCCAGTTTTGTTAGTTCTTCCTGTTCTACCAATTCGGTGAACATAATCTTCGGAATTACTGGGATAATCAAAATTTATAACAAATTTCACGTCATCAACATCTGAAAAAAATTGCATAAAAATGAAACATCATATATCCGCCAAATTTAATTTAAAAAAAAATAATATGTGCAAATATTACAAACCTAATCCTCTTGCGGCCACATCTGTTGCTACAAGTATAGGAGCCTTTCCACTGCGAAAATCTGAAAAATATTCATTGTATGTAAATAAATATATTACATTTTGTTGTAAAAAAAAATTGTCATTTAAATATATCCTTGAATATTACTTAAATAACGATATTTATAAAAAAATATAATTTAAAAATATTTTAGATACATTATAACAATTGTGACCAATTTTTATGTGTTTACTTCTTAATGGCACATTTTATACATAGTATGGAGGATTGTTTCAGTAGATATATTTTAGATTTCGATTAAATTACGATTTATTCCTATTATATCTGTTTGAAATATATACGCTCTTTTCTTTATTTGATAGTAAAATAAATTCAAATTATAATTAAGATTTATGTATTTTAATAATATAATTGTGTATAATAAATATTATAAAATGCAGATTTAAAATTCAGATAAAAAAATCACAACCTAATGAGATTATCGAACAACCGACTGCATTTAAAAACATCGCTGGCAGTGTAAAAAACGCAATATACACGAGAACTTACTACTTTAAACGATTCCATCGAAAAGTGATGGTGTACAGTGCGTTCAAAATATCGATTAGGACTAATAGAGGCGTCCGAGAGCGCAAGAGGCGCAAATCGAGACGTGAACGGCGAGCGCACGGGGAGCCTCGAGCGCTGGCCCAGAGCGCGGCGGGCCCTCCGCGCCCGAGCCCCCCGGCGAGGCCCGCAGCCCCGCCGCGCCGCACGCGCGAGAAGCGGCGCAGACTAGCCGCGGTGGCATCTGAGTGCTTAGGGCTTAGCCCCGTCAAAAGGCGGAGCGGTGCGGCCGCCGGGCGCTTAGCGGCTCGTCCGCGGGCTGCCCTCGCCGCCCGGCCGCAGCTCGCCTCAGCCTGCACATGCAGACATGTGTTCAGTACCGTTTACACGCGACACGCGTCAAGTGACGCGCGGCAGGTTTGCCACACCCGAGACTTGCGTGCGACTTCAGTCCGACACCGCTTCTCGTTTCATTGCTCGTCATTTTATTTTACTGTCGCCACTATTTAGGATTATAATTAAATTCTAGTTGAAGGGACAAAATGGAAGAATATGTCTTTTAATAATATAATACAATTTTTTTTAAATATCAAATGAAACAAAAAATAAACATTTCAGCTGTACTCTACCCAGTCGTCTTACCTTGCAATACCCAGTCACGTTCATTTTGTGATTTGTCACCATGAATACAAACAGCTGGCCACCTGTAGATTCCAATGATACCAATTATTTTAAAAAATCACATTACAATTAGAATACAGTCAATCGGGGTAACTTTGACACATCATTTCTATATTTTTTTAGCTACCTTTGAGAATGTTGAATATGAGACAAAAGAGTTAATTTAATAGGTGCTCTCGAGTTGGTTTTCATACTCTCAAGTTATTTAATAATGTCTATAAAAATCATGATATGTATCAAAAAAAGGCAATTTTGTTGTGTGTCAAAGTTACCCCCCCTTAATGGGTAACTTTGACACAGGTGAGATTTGTCGCAGGAATCATAACTTTTAAATACACTCGAGAGCATAGAAATTGTACACCTCTACATTATCATTTTGACCGCAAATATTTAAAATTATCTGTGTATCCAAAATTAAACATATTAAAAGTTTTAATATGTTTTAACATACTTTGATAGTTGCAAAATTTTCGAGTTATCTTATCCCTCTATCTAAAAGTTTTCAACTGAAAAAAATACAAAAATTGCGCGCGGAACATTTAGCAAGTTTTTGACATCAACTTCGTTTAACAGCTTCTTTTTTTTCAGAGAGTTCATTTACCAAGTTTGTTAAGTAAACAAATTTTATAAATTAAACTTTATGCACTAAATGTGGACCACGTAAAAATCAAAAAATAATTTTGCGATATGACTGTCAAAGTTACCTGGTCAATCAAAGTTACCCCGATTGACTGTAGGGTCTACAATAATTTATTGTCACCTAACTACAAAAGTAATTTATAGTCTGTTCTGTAATCTATTTGTAAAATGAAATATGAAAACAGACATTTTAATACAAAAGAATATATAAAAAATAAATATAGTAAAATAACTATTAGAAAGCAGTAGAGCTCAGCCAAGTTAATTTTTTAGAACTATTATTTTATAAAAACAGTAAAGTAAATATTAATCTTTGTCCCAACAGAAATAAGTCTAACATAACTATTTTAAATACGTTAGTTATTTACATCATCATATAACTTCAAAATTTTTTGCTCATTTAGCTGGCTGGTAAGCACTGGACTAATTTTTTTTTTTTAATAATATTATCTTGGTGACGTGAATAATGAAATGCATTTAATTTTAAATACTAAATACTTTTGTTAAATGATTATACAATATTATTGTCTAACTCTACTAAGGGCCTGTTTCACCGGTTGAGGATAACAAACACTAGACGAATGACAGTATCTGACTGTAAAAAGTTTTTGTTTCATTATTCTTTTGAACCATTGAATTCTATCACCATGTCTCATATTTATGAGATATTTCTATTTGCATATATTAATCTAAAAGTTGCAGTCTATTAATTGACTAGAAACAGGTCCTACTGGCCTATTCAACCACCCACTGTCGGTTTATTTGAATTGTCATCCGTCAATAGTATGGTATGGTAAACAAGGGCTGGTTTCCGCAACTCGATGACTCCGCGCCTATTTTGCTTGTGTGAGAATATGATTATTCAATCTTGCCACCCAAGCTCCTCCAGAAACTTCAGAAGTCTTTTGTCATCTGTCAAATATTGTTATCCACAACCGGGAAACAGGCCCTAAATGGTGTGATTTAATTAATGAATATTACCAGTAACTACATTCTATCAACTAGTGTTAAACATACCCATCTCTTTTCATTTTTCTCGTAATGTCATCTACTCTTCGTTTTGTTTCAATAAATATTATTGTTTTATTTTCTTTCTCTGCCATTATTTCTTTTAATAATGTACTCAATTTTGTTTCTTTTTCATATTCCATACAAACATCTATAATCTGCAAAATATTATGATTTGCAGCCAACTGCAATGATCCTACATTAATTTGCAAATAGTCCTTTAAAAATTCTGATGCTAAGCTTTGAACTTCCCTAGGCCAAGTAGCAGACCACATAAGAGTCTGCCTGTCCGGCCTGATTTGTTCTATTATTTTTCTGATTTGTGGTTCAAAACCCATGTCTAACATTCTGTCAGCTTCGTCCAATACCAAATAAGTACACCTCTTAAGGTTTGTTCGGCCACTCTCCAAAAAATCTAACAAACGGCCAGGTGTTGCAATTACTATTTCAACACCAGCATCTAAATCCCTTGCTTGTGGTCCTTTAGGAGCCCCTCCAAACAAACAGGTATTATGAATTTTTGATGTATTAGCAAACTTATCACAAACTTCTTGGATTTGTTGAGCGAGTTCTCGTGTTGGAGCCAAAACTAATGCTATGGGTCCATCACCCCTGCTCGACTTAGGCTGGTTATTTATGTGTACAATGGCTGGCAATATGTATGAAAGAGTCTTTCCTGAACCTGTAGAAGCAATGCCAACCATATCATAGCCACTTAATGCAATTGGCCAACCTTGGGCTTGAATTGGAGTCGGTTTTGAAAATCCCATTTTATCAATTTCATCCATAACATAATCCGGAAAACCGGCTTCATCAAAAGTTAAGGTCGGTTTCGGTATGTTACGGCCTTTTAATGTGATTTCATTTTCACTTCTCCAAGCTTCAACCTCAGATTCTGATCTATTTTCTACATCACTGTGTGGTACGTAAAAATCTTTCTTGAATGGTTTCAATCGACTTAAATCCCATTTAGGTTTGCGAAGATTAGCACCGGGGTTGCTCCTACGTCCCCCTCCGCCATAACCACCGCCGCCGCCGCCGCCGCCTGACCCCAAGCCGTAGCGCGGACTACGACTGCGACTCCTGCTTCTGCTTCTAGATCGACTGCGACGTCTATCCCTGCTCCGATCTCTATATATCACACAAAATAAAATTACAAATTTACAAGAATAAGTCACATTTTAATTAAAATAAAACAATTTAGTGTTTTTGTACCTTCCACGTCCCATTATTGCGAATTATATTCTTTTTCAGATAGCAAATGCAGTTGCAAAACTTGCCGATACACAGTAATCACTTTAATAAGATAAATATTTTTAAATAATAAACTAAGATTAAGAATGCGTTTCACTACAGATTGACCACATGAAAAGATCAAAATGGCGGCCCGCGGCGATAGGCAAACGATAGGTACCGCTGTAGCATCTCACCAAAGACAATGCCATAGATATTTTTAAGTTCAAACATAGTAGATAGTACTTTGAGCCTTGAGAGTTGAGTAGTTTGTCTATAAAGTTGAAGGTTTTATATATTTTTGTAATTAGAACGCATCCCTGACATATATTTTATTGACTTTTGTTATTCTTTGAGATATATATAAAAATTTGCTCGATGTATGTATGTTGGACGAAAATTAAACACGGCTTAAATATGTTATAAATAGTTTTATTTAAATATATATTCCAACAAAAGTCGTGACATGTTTGAGGAACTAACATTAATCATGTGTCTGGCAACACCAAACATAGTGCGTTTTCCAATATCAGCACTAAAGCGCATTATGCGGTATCAGGGATGTCAGACGTACCATTATAATGGTACACGTACCATTATTTAGCTATATTTAGCAGGGCTTGTTACCGGTACCAATTACCTTTATAAAATACCGGTAAATAGCGTTAATTTTATCCGATACCTGTTTTACCGGTAAAAGTTTTAAAGGTAATTCGGTACCGGAAACGATTTTTAACGGTAATTTTTAACGGTAAATAGAATTTTAACGATACTGGTACCGGTACCTCTGACGTCACGATTAACGATATTTTTATCGGTACCTCTACGACGTTGCCGCTCCGTGCAAAGAAAAAATGTTCAACTCGATGCTGCTGATAAGAGCGGCAGCAGCGCGTGACATTAGATTATAACGCTGTGAGATCAAAAATAAAGAAAAGTAGGTAGTATTCTATTAGCGTAATAATTACCGGTACCTATAAAGGTAACAGTAGAAATTAACGGTACCGGTATGGATAGGTACCGGTAAAAATAACGTTAAACGAGTTTTTACCGGTAAAAAATTTAACGGTAAAATGGCTCCAAAGTACCGGTATTTAAAGTACCGGTACTCCATAAATAACGATACGTCTGCCGAGACAAAGTACCGGTACCGAATTTTTACCGGTATTCCAAGCCCTAATATTTAGTGTCACGTACCATGTACCATGACGATTAGTCATGGTACATGGTACGTGATATACATACCTACGTACAGCAATTAATTAGAATATCAAAAAAAGAAAGGTTTGTTTTCTATTAACGGTACACGAAATTTATATATAAATTTTTTCACTAATTATAGGCTGCGATTTCCGACAAAATTTACACATTAGTGTTGGCGTACCATGTTTTTGTTGCCAGTACCATTTTTTTAGCTAGTTCGGTACAATGATTTCTAAGTGGCCGTCTAACATCCCTGTGCGGTATAATGCTCAATCCTCAACGTTGAAAGTTCCAAAGCTACAGCAACGCTTCACACAACGAGCACTCTCAAAAGTAGGGCTTCCGTTTGCGTGCTTGCAATGGATACCAATTCAGTGGTGGCTCAGTGGTTTAGTATTGTGCGCCACTGAGTCGCATTATGCTCTGTAATTGGAAAACGCACATAAGTACTTTCGTTGTCAATACTATCATCGAGTTAACAGTTTTCCTTTATTATTCTTTATTCATTTGATTAAACTGCAAAAAATTAAGACCAATCTTCGCAGAAGAGTTTGAAAAATGAGTAAAGTAAATCGGAGTGGCACGCGGGAAGTGATTTTTAAAGTTTTCCAGCGATGTTTGGCGGAGTTCGAAGCTGGACGAATTTTGTGGGATTTCGACGATGTTTATGGGCGAACAGCATCTATGACGGTATGTAATCGTGTTTATTGTTTGTGTTTAACCTGCCTGAATTTAAAAATTTACATAATTTACGTTTTGGAGACCAAAAAAGGCATTGTGTACATTGCAAATTTTTAGGTTAGATGAAACAGAGTATATAGGTCACATTATAGTACGACGAATTTTTTGATACTAAAGGATATAATATAACTTAGTCTCAAGTTTTCCAATTTTAAATTTGAATCAATTGCTTCATGTCAGTAAATTATATTTCCATTCCATTAACATTTTTCAAACTTATCTTTTTCAGGAAAATCAAAGAGTACAGTTAGACGGATAGTCAACGAAGGCTTTAAAAATGATGGAAAGTTTGAAACTCCTGGGAAACATAGGAAAGGCCGGCCAAAGAAAGAAATGGATAATTTTAGATTTTAGAATCCGATGATAAGTGAAAGAAGTGATGCTGTTGTCACTTCTTACTTGAAATATTAATTCGTCTCTATATGTTTGTATAATGTTCTGTCTCGTTCATAATAATCCTTTTCTATTTTTTTTTACAAGTTCGCAACAATTTTTCCAGTTTTCAAATGTGATGTTATTAAATGCTTCTTCTGTCAATTGTTTCACGTCACGAGACCCAATATTACTTACAGCTACCTTTTTTTTTGTGCCCAAATTAGCTCTATTGGGTTAAGATCACAGTGGTATGGTGGAAGCCGAACTACTGTATGCCCATGTTCTCCCAAAATAGTGTTTATCTCATATATAGGATTTGGTTTTTTATTTTTTACTCAAGTTAATACATTCCTTAGCGATAAATCAAATGGAATATTATTTTCTAATAACCATAATTTTATGAGTACTGGTGTTTGGTGTTTTGTTTGTAATTACTGAATGGTAAGGAGCATTGTCAAAAACAATAAAATAGATGGCTCGTGTAGGTTGGGAATAAGTTTTTCCGTAATCCTTTTAGTGAATTTATTCGCATTCATTTCAGAGTGATAATCTTCTATTTTATTTTTTCCACTAACGTAGTGGCACCAATGGTCGACACTTTAAGGAGATAGTGGGCTTCTTTATCAAATTAAAGGTCATTTAGTCATCTTTAAACCAAAAGTATCAATTGAGTATGGTAAGGTATATTCTTGATATAAGAATAGGATGTATTATTTTTATTAACTATACACGGATTAGAAAAAAATCCCAAAAACGGGAAAAATGTATAAATCTCCAGTCATCGACACCGAATCTCCAGTAATCAACACCCAGTCATCGACAGTTACCAGTTACCGACACCCAGTTATCGACTATTACCTATAATGTGTATCTGTCAAATCCCCGCCCCCTTAGTGGATGATTAAAATAAAATGAACTGTTTAATAAGTATTCATTTATTGTCCACAGTAAGATGTCCAAATTTTGCTTTCTGAAGTGTATTAATCACAAATACACAGATAGACATTTTTGTAACTATAATAAAAACTATAAAACCCTCTCTTGTTTAAACATATAGGTTCCTTTATCACTACTGTGTAGTAGCGAATCTTTTGTCAGTGGAATATGTCTTTCAGATAACGCTAATATCCACTTTTCCAAAATATCTTCTTCCCCTTTAGTTAAAACTGTGCTCGGCCGCATAGCGCAACCCATTGGTGTTTTTCCCGAAATTTTATCATGGAGCGAAATCCTAGGTACTCCGAAACGTTTAGCAGCAACTGCAATCTTTTCGCCATTTTTTACAGCTTCTACGGCTTTTTCTAACTGATCGAGGGTATAATTTTTTCTCGGAGCCATCTGTAAGAACCAATCATCGACACATATTATTCCCCAATAATCGTCACTTGTCGATTACTGGTTGCTCAACTTTGATTAGTTAACTTCAAATATCTACCAAATACGCAAAGTAAGAAGAACTATATTCGCTTGTCAAATGAAAAATGTTGCAAAAAAATTATTATCGACACGTGTCGATTATTGGAAAAGTCAGTTTGTGAAAAACCAGTGATCGACACCATCATTTTACTAAAATCAAAATAACCTTAAACTTTCGTTATAACAAAAATCGATCCTATAGTTCTTATAATAACCCGTGAAAAACATAAAATTCAAATAAGTTACAATACATTTATATAATTAACAAAAAAATGTACTCACTTCCTTAAGGATTTCACTAAGAAATGTTCTAATTTTCACTGGTACTCCAGCCGAAATCAGTTGTCATACCGCCATTTTCAAAAAAAAATGGCGGATTTAGCTCAAATATCAATGGGAGCCAATTAAAAGTGTGCTATGTATGGTACAGTGTTGTTATAATAAGAAATCGGTTTCCTACTCTTATTTTATTGAATCAAAAAATAAAGTGTCGGTTATTGGTTCTTGTCGGTCATTGGTGCCACTACGTTAAATAAGAGTAGACAGTTTGGTACAAAGCCTTTTTCACTTCCAGCATGTACAGTATGAGTCGTGAATATAACTCTCATCAGTCATCAATATAACTAATTTTTTTTTTGCAATTCTTCTTTTAAATTTCTGTTTTATACGATAATATTTAGATAATCCTCTCTTTTTGCTGTAATGTGTACTTTTGCATTCAAAGCAGATCTATTTCATTGATATTTCTTTATAAATAAAACAAACAAAATATGATATGTGTCTTATTTATTTACTCATTTTACCTAAACGAACTGACATTTTCGCATCTATTCACACTCAGACTCATGTTTTAATAGTAGGCCGGCTCCACACGTTGGCCCCAACGCTCGTACCAACGTTGGACTGCATATTCGGAGAGCCGTACACACGTTGGCTATCAAACTAGTTCTGTCCCGTCAGGGCCAATGTGAAGACGTCCGATATAGAAATCGAAATTGCTCTGAGCACTTTTATAGTACTGAGTGCACATTTATATTTGTTATTGAGAAAAAATAAAAATCCACGTCCAAGATCGAGTAGAGTCACTAATTTTTTTTTCTGTAAAGGCGATATGTGCTCATTAATGATTCTCGCTTTTTTTTTTAAATCTTCAATTGAGAAATTCATTTCCATATTCTGTTGAATGGTGCGCCATGCATCAGCTAATAAATTTTTATTTTTATGATCCTTTCGAGTAGCGTCCCATATTATTAGATGTGAAAAAGTCATGGAATTTATTGAACTTTATCAAAAGTTCAATAAATTCTATGATTTTTTCATTTGTCCATGCCGGTGGCGATTTTGTGGATGAAGAAGCCATTCTCGCTCGACGTACGCACTCGCTGCGTGTTGCAACAGAACTAAGCAACGCGCCAACGTGTGGACGGATCGCGAGCGTTGGCGCAGATTCCTTTGATAAAACCGACACGAGCCGGACAACTACCAACGCTCGCCCCAACGTTGGGACGAATGCCGTTTTCTAGATCCACACGTTGGACGAGTAGCGTTGGGACCTATGTTGGGGCCAACGTGTGGAGCCGGGGGTAGGTAAATAAAATATTGCAAGTATCAAAGTCATTTATGTCATACTATACAGTGTTGCTATGTGTTTGCTACGTGTTATTAACAGCGCCCTCATTAAATTTCACGACTTTATAGACAGACTATAATTGGTCTAAGATCCGGAATATATAACAAAATCTTCCCTCATCTGTTACTTAGATGAAACAATTTTTTATAGGCTAATTTCAATATTGTGAATTTATAAAAACAACCTCTGCCACCATAAGCCTGCTGCAAATAATAATACTTTAAAAAAATTTTTTTCTTCTAAAAATCTTTTCCCTCTCATGTTAATTACATGTAGTAAGCTAAAACCGTCAACATTTTACATTATATACCTGACCAGTGGCGTAGCTACTAAGGGGCAAGGCGGGGCGGCGCCCCGGGGCCCTCAAGCTCAGGGGGCCCCTCGGACTCTGACTTACAAACTATAAATTTAACAAATGAACTCCCACATTCGGAATATAAATAAACCAGACCCCATGAACGCGAAATTAATAATGGTAACTTATATGAAAAATTACACAGGAATTCCCAACAAGTCTCGAACATCTTTGTTTGAAACTTGGAGGTAACTCCCCTGTCCCCAGTGTGTTACAAAAGCACGCGCTTGAGGCAAGGTGGACGTGGGTGGTGGAAAATAAAAAACAAAACATTTTGAAGAATTGTCTTCAGATTATCGATTGCAAAACAAATAAATTATTTTTTTCAATAATGTACTAGACACAACAATTACTCAATTTTACAACACCAACTTAAGCGACTTCCAAAAAGGAGGAGGTCTCATTCCGATTTCGATGATTTTTGTTTTAATCGAAAGGTGGTGCTTGTCATGTGGTCCCATTTAAATTTAATTGCGATCTAACAACCATTTTTCGACTTACATATATATATGTTTTAATGCATATTTACTTGACTATTTTTTCTCGAAACTCACAAAATTATACAAAAACGTGTATAAATTTGAAAAAAATTAAAAACACCAACACAAAGATTTTTTTACTTTTTTAAATTTTACTCAAAAAATATTTTGTACATTAATGTGTTCAAATTGGATATCAAATTAAAGCCCATTAAACCCTCTTTAAAATGAGCTATCATTCAGCTCTCTATCTCTAATAGAACCAAAGTTATTGCAGATTTTAGATTTTAGTGCACGTCAAAAAACGCGGATTTTGTGATTTTCAAAAATTTATAACTAAAAAACTATCAGTGATTAAATTTTTTGAAAACTATATTTGAGTTCAGGATATCAGAAAGTATAAATAAACAAAGTTTCAGCCAAATCTGAAAGAGTCAGGTTGAGTGCCTTGTTGGTTTGACATGGACTGACTCCGAAGCAGTACAAACTTTCTCCCGCAGCCTTGGATCTGTTGCGGCGGAGGTGCGAGTTGCCCGCTGCTCAAGCAGCTTCCCCAGAACAGAAGGCTCTCTCCAAGAGGATACGGAAAATTGTACGCCGAGACTTCCGCTGCTCAAATACGAGAGAGATTACTACTCTTATTGAGCAGAATAGGGGGTTAAATGTTTTCCAAAGACCATTGGGGTGAAGCCTTTTTGCGAAGCTTAAAACAGCGGATGGCAGGACCATTTGCTCTCAGATCCGAGAAGAGGTCGAGAACTTTTATGGACAGCTGTACTCGTCGAACGCACGCAAGCCTGAGACTTGGGACACTGAAGATCCGTGTGCACAATTGTTGAGCTATTATTCGGAAGACATCCCGGACATTGAAGCAGATGAGATTAGTGCGGCGCTCGGGCAGCTTAAAAACGGATGACGGAGTTAGGACCGAGCTCCTTGAAGCCGCAGGGTGACCTGCCCTAAAAGCCTTGCAGACGAGACTCTTTAACCACCGATAGGTACCACACCGGAGGCGTGGTCCAGAAGTGTGTTGGTACTGTTATTTAAGAGAGGCGATAAGTCTCTGTTAAAGAATTACAGAACGATCTCACTTCTGAGCCGCGTCTATAAGCTGTTTTCGAGGGTTGTTTCGAATCGTCTCCCCAGAAGACTTGACGAATTCCAATAACCGGAGCAGGCTGGGTTTCGAAATGGCTACAGAACTGTAAACCACATCCATACTATTCGGCTGATTATAGAAAAGACAGTAGAATATAATCAGCCGCTGTGTATGGCGTAACCTGGGCTGTCCTGGACTCTCTGCAGATATTTCATATCGACTGGCGATATATCGAGGTACTGAGATGTATGTACGATGCAGTGACGATGACCGTACATATTCAAGACCAGAGAACAAGACTCCATTTTCCTCGTGAAACTGTTTACCACTGCGCTGGAGGATGTCTGTAAGACCTTCGATTGGAGGGAACGAGGCGTCAACGTCAACGGCGAATCCATCTCTCACCTTCGTTTCGCCAACGATATCGTCATCTTTGCGGAGACCTTGGATGAGCTAGGCCAAATGCTGGCCGGCCTAAAAAGTCCTTCCGACGAGTCGGTCTCGGTATGAACTTGGAGAAAACGATATAAGTTATGCTTAACAACCAAGTCATATCGATCTATGGTACCCTTCTCGAAGTTGTTCAGGATTATGTTTACCTAGGCCATACCATCCAACTAGGCCGCAACAACTACGAGAAGGAGGCCGATAGGATGATTCGGTTAGGCTGGGTGGCGTTTGGAGGGCTTCGTCGAGTCTTCACTTCGAAGATTGCGCATTACTTGAAGACAAAAGTCTCCGAGCAATGCGCCCTGCCTGTGATAATATACGGAGCCGAGACGTGGACACTGACAAAGAGATGTGGATACGGACAAAGAGACTGGTCCACAAGTCGCTCAGCGTGTAATGGAACGGGCTAATGCTTGGGGTTTCTCTGAAGGATATAAATGAAATAAATGAGGCTATCCGCAAGAGAACGAAAGTAAGCTACATAGCCCACGGATTTAGCAAGTTAAAGTGGCAGTGGGCTGGTCATCTGTGTCGCAGGACCGACGGCCGTTGGAGCTGACGTTTTCTGGAGTGCAGACCGCGTCTTGGCAAACGCAGTGTGGAATTTCATCCAGCCCGTTGGATCGATGATCTACATAATAATTTAATTTCCGGTGTATCGCTGGATGAGGATTGCGGAAAATCGGGATGTCTGGCGCGAACTTGAGGAGGCCTATGTCCAGCAGTGGAGTACAATAGGCTGAACTGACTGACTGACCCAAAGGGTGCTCAAGGGTGTTCACTAAAATAAGTTTAATTTGTATTTGATTTAAAGTTTATTACGAAGTCGACTGTATTACGAAAAATTTGGAGTATGTCGAATTCGGAACAGGACGAATACAGAACAAATGATTTTATATTTTGCCCCAGGGCCTTCGGTTGCCTAGCTACGCCACTGTACCTGACTATAGCAGACACCCATCTCTATGATTGCTATACTTACCTGCAGCCAGGTAAGTAACCTCAGTCAGCAGTAACTGAGGTAGGGCACAGCAGGAAATTTCCTGCTCAAAATATGGAGCAGCCCGACTGGGGTAGTACCTCGACCTTACAGAAGACCACAGCTAAATAATACTGTTTTCAAGCAGTATTGTGTTCCTGTTGGTGAGTAAGGTGACCAGAGCTCCTGGGGGGGGGGGGGGATTGGGGATAGGGTCGGCAACGCACTTGCGATGCTTCTGATGTTGCAGGCGTCTATAAGCTACGGTAATCGCTTATCATCAGGTGAGCCGTACGCTTGTTTGCCGACCTAGTTACATAAAAAAAAAAAAAAAAATGATTACGATCTCGGACTAAGAATCAAAGGTGGACTTGACAACCGCGTACACCCGAAAGGGACAAAGATACTATGTTACCCCGTTTTTTGTTTTTTTTTTTGAGACTGACGCATGACGGCTTCGTGGTATATTATATCATTCTATCCTATTAAATTAATTGTGTTGTCACTCCCACCTTTTGAAGACCTATTGGATCTAGAAGATTATATTATGCTAAAAGGAAAAAAACTTCTTAAGATGT
Organism: Melitaea athalia; assembly: GCA_905220545.2. NCBI lineage: Eukaryota > Metazoa > Arthropoda > Insecta > Lepidoptera > Nymphalidae > Melitaea > Melitaea athalia. The sequence goes on from HG992179.1 coordinate 7,397,457, forward strand.
TTACTTTTTTAGTGGCGGGGGGAGCGTATAAGGATTTTCAAAAATGTAAATAAAAAGTTTAAAAAAATTCTCGAGTGCGTCAGAATATGATAGCGCAAATAGTCTACAAACTTCTGTTTACAGAGATATTAATCTGCCGGTTGCTCTTTGTGGAAAGCTGTATAAAGAGGTAGTCATTTTGAAAAAAAAAAATCTCGGGCGTGTCAGTAATTGAAGAGAATTGTTAATTGTGTTGGGCTTATTAATACAAAGACTTCACTTTTATATATTTTATTTAATTTGAACAGCACTAGGAACTCACAAAATTATAATGTTAATACTTCAAGACGTAGTTTTTCCTGGAGTCCAATTTCTTCGACCTGTTGATTTTATCCATGAGTCACGCAGTACCGTGTCTTTTGGGAATCTGAAAACGAATATAATTTATCACACCATACACTAAATTTTATATAATCACCTTAATCTCATATTTATGTATTACGTAGTAAGAAAATATTGATTATAAACTATAAACTTATGTAATGGAGGAAAAGAATGGAACCACTTGTTAAAAGTATTAATGAAACTAGGCTAATTTACAACTTTTAACTGAATATCTTTGAACAATATTTATAAGAAAACCGAAATAAAGACTTAATTTTCTCTATAAAAAAATAAACAAAAAATTGCCCATAAAATTACCAAAATTATGGGTAATTTTTATTTGTAACTACTGGTATCCCTAAAATAAGAATAATCCGATAAAATTTAAAAGTCACACAAAATGGCCGCAAGACATTATCATTTCACCGTATTTGACGATTACTTGTGTATTACTAAACTTATCCGGTTAATACTAAATACATCATTAATTTAAAAACGAGAATTTCAGACATTTCTTAGTGTAATCCTGCATATTAGATCTTGACATTGTGTATTCTAAAGGAAACTTTAATTGTCTTTACAAATCAAACGACTCAAAACAAAGAAAATCATACTTACGAATGAAAGGTTATGTTTTCTAATTTACGCTCACTGCGACTTTTACAGCCAACTACACAGCAATGCACCATAATTATTGCTTTCTCCTCACTTTTAACACTACATTTAACATAAAAACAAATAAAAATCAATTGAAATTCGCAGTGAATGACGATTACAAATATACACGTAAGGGTGCATTTTCATGTGACGCTTGACGCTGGTTTTGGGCGTCAAATTTGGTCACGTGATTACAGCGCCATCTTGAAAAAATTGTAGTGATAAATTTCAGCGTTTAGCGTCAAATTCAAGCGAAAAATAAAGAACGTTAGTATCGATTATCGAAACGACTTTCGATAATCGATACTAACGTTTTCTTTGTTTGATAATTGTTTTATTTTTATTACTTGTGATATTTTTTCACTATAATAAAAAATTGTGTTTATTAACTAATGTATTCACATTGAATGGCAATTAAATTTACTGAAAGATAATTTTTATATTAATAGTATTGAACTAAATAACACTTTACACTGCTGAGAGGGAACTTGTTTCGCCATCTTGTATTTTAAGATACGAGGTTGCACTTGACAAATTTTTTTGAACTGAGATACGGGATTGTGTTTTGTTAAAAAAAAAAATGAATGAATAATTTTGTTTAAAACTTTACAGATCTATGCGCCTATATTTATTAATTAATTTCATTTCGTAAAATTAATCAAAAAAATTGTATTTACCAATACTTAAAAATAGCACATTTAGAAATAAATAAAAATTTATTTCTACACTCGCTATTTTTATTTAAATCACAAAGTAACAGCTAGTTGTTGTTTTATAAGGATCGATTTATAGTCTGTCTATAAAGTCGTGAAATTTAATGAGGGCGCTGTTAATAACACGTAGCAAACACATAGCAACACTGTATAGTATGACATAAATGACTTTGATACTTGCAATATTTTATTTACCTACTATTAAAAACATGAGTCTGAGAGTGAATAGATGCGAAAATGTCAGTTCGTTTAGGTAAAATGAGTAAATAAATAAGACATATCACATTTTGTTTGTTTTATTTATAAAGAAATATCAATGAAATAGATCTGCTTTGAATGAAAAAGTACACATTACAGCAAAAAGAGAGGATTATCTAAATATTATCGTATAAAACAGAAATTTAAAAGAAGAATTGCAAAAAAATATTAGTTATATTGATGAGAGTTATATTCACGACTCATACTGTACATGCTGGAAGTGAAAAAGGCTTTATACCAAACTGCCTACTACTCTTATTTAGTGGAAAAAATAAAATAGAAGATTATCTCTGAACTCTGAAATGAATGCGAATAAATTCACTAAAAGGATTACGGAAAAGCTTATTCCCAACCTACACGAGCCATCTATTTTATTGTTTTTGGCAATGCTCCTTACCATTCAGTAATTACAAACAAAACACCAAACACCAGTAGGTACTCGTATCGATGATATAAAATTATGGTTATTAGAAAATAATATTCCATTTGATTCATCGCTAAGGAATGTATTAACTTGAGTAAAAAATAAAAAACCAAATCCTATATATGAAATAAATACTATTTTGGGAGAACATGGGCATACAGTAGTTCGACTTCCACCATACCACTGTGATCTTAACCCAATAGAGCTAATTTGGGCATAAAAAAAGGTAGCTGCAAGTAATATTGGATCTCGTGACTTGAAACAATTGACAGAAGAAGCATTTAATACCTAACATCACAGTTGAAAACTGGAAAAATTGTTGCCAACTTGTTAAAAAAATAGAAAAGGATTATTATGAACGAGACAGAACATTATACAAAAATATAGAGATGAATTAATATTTCAAGTAAGAAGCGACAACAGCAGCACTTCTTTCACTTATCATCGGATTCTAAAATCTAAAATTATCCATTTCTTTCTTTGGCCGGCCTTTCCTATGTTTCCCAGGAGTTTCAAACTTTCCATCATTTTTAAAGCCTTCGTTGACTATCCGTCTAACTGTACTCTTTGATTTTCCTGAAAAAGATAAGTTTAAAAAATGTTAATGGAATGGAAATATAAGTTACTGACATGAAGCAATTGATTCAAATTTAAAATTGGAAAACTTGAGACTAAGTTATATTATATCCTTAAGTATCAAAAAATTCGTCGTACTATAATGTACTCTGTCTCATCTAACCTAAAAATTTGCAATGTAAACAATGCCTTTTTTGGTCTCCAAAACGTAAATTATGTAAATTTTTAAATTCAGGCAGGTTAAACACAAACAATAACACGATTACATACCGTCATAGATGCTGTTCGCCCATAAACATCGTCCAAATCACACAAAATTCGTCCAACTTCGAACTCCGCCAAACATCGCTGGAAAACTTTAAAAATCACTTCCCGCGTGCCACTCCGATTTACTTTACTCATTTTTGAAACTCTTCTGCGAAGATTGGTCTTAATTTTTTGCAGTTTAATCAAATGAATAAAGAATAATAAAGGAAAACTGTTAACTCGATGATAGTATTGACAGCGAAAGTACTTATGTTTGGTGTTGCCAGACACATGATTAATGTTAGTTCCTCAAACATTAATGTCACGACTTTATAGACAAACTATACTATTGATTATCGATATAACTATTCGAGTTACGCTGACGCTAACATCACCCGTTAAAAAAGCTATGAAAAAGCTAAACTATGTTTAGCTTTTTCGCTACATTTTTTTCAAGATGGCGCATAGTTCAAATGTCAAATTTGACGCTCAAAACCAGCGTCAAGCGTCACATGAAAATGCACCTTAAGATTTGTTGGGCACAGTTCGCAACTGTGCCCAACAAAAAAAAGTGAAACTATGACAAAGACAAAAAAACATGCTGTTGTCCTTATCACTCTTCGGAACTTTGATATATACTTGGCCTGCTCTTACATGGTATTGTTATTTGGATGTCAAGTCCATCTTGATTCTTAGTCCATTGATTACGATCGTGTTACGAATATAATAGGGTATTCTACCATGTTTGAAAAAGTACTTCAAAATGTTGATTTTCTAATAAAAAGCCACAAAAAAATATATTTCGGCCAAAATAAACACGTTTTCATGCCATAAAATTAAATTAAATTTTAAACCTTTTTTATTACCGCGAAAACGCTACAGCCATTTTGGTGACGTAATATGTGCAATAACAAAAGTGTTTGACGTATGTAAGAGAGTAACATAACCTACAATTAGTATGACAACCATCAACAAATTAGTAATGAATGCATATTATTTCAGTTGGAACAAGATATGAAGAGTTATTATACGAAAGAACACAACTATTACTCCTTGAAGTTAAAATTGATAGATATTATTGATATAGATAGCTGTTGACAGCACTGACAGAACTTTGTTTTTGCCCGTATGACGTCACACCATGGCGGCTCGTGTTTTAGGTCACGTGATATACAGATTAAAATATACGACTTTTAATTTCAATATAATAAATCAATAATGTGCTTTTATGATTCCAATTCAGAATATTTAGGTGTATTTCTATATACATTTTAATTTTTATCAAATTTTATAATTTATTTTTCACTACGGAAAGTACCCTATTATATTAAAGCTATGAATCACATTAAGTTTGATTACTATGATTATCATTTCTTACAAGCAACTTCTTTCCAATTTTATTTTATTAACTTTGTGATAATAGGATTTTAACTTTCATTTATAATATTTTTATTTACAATAAAAAACGTTAAAAAAATTACTTGCAATGGAACGTATCTTAGCGGAATCCATTTTCTGCGTTGTTGTGACATTTTGATTTTCGCTCTTCTGTTGTGAAAAGGAGTGAATACTATGTTGTTTAACCTTGAATTATTTTAAATAAGTGATGAATAAATGTTACTCATTTTTAGTACGCCACCTGAAATAGTTAATATATACGAAGTTTGTGAAGTAAGACACGATGGGTTGAAGAAGTGATTGATTGCGGCATTAAGTACTTCTTCGCTGTAAATTTCTATTACCAGATTATTCATTTCCAAGCACGTTGTTAATAACAATGGAGTTGGATGTATCTCCAATGGAGCCCGTTAATAATGACGTTGACTATTCAGACAATTCGTCTGAAAGTAAATACTTAGCATGCAACAACAACGAACAGTACACGGTAATCCGCATTCCGCAAGACGGTGAAAAGTCTAGTAAACACTCCTCGAGAAAACAATCAAAACGGAGAAAAAAGAGCTCTAACCACTCTAGACCATTGCCAAGAATAATAGTCAAACCATTACCCCCTCCGCCTCCACCAGAAAATCGAGAATGGACTGCAGCAGCATCCTGTTCCGAAACAAGTTCTTCATCTACCAATAGACCGTCTACTATGCGTGAGATTTTAGCTAGTATACCAGGTTTTTGTATAAAACCTAGAAAACGAAGTAGCAAAAAATTGTCAACTGCAGCTCAATTACAGCAAACAAGAGAAGGTTGCATAGATTTAGAAACTCCAGATTCTATATTAGTTAACACAAATATTAGAGCTCTTTTAAATAAACATACATTTTCTTTACTCCCTCCTCTATATCAGTATAAATTAGGACAATTGCTACCTAATGTAGACAGACCAAGTACTTCGGGTCGTTTAAGTTCATCTAGTCTAAATAACGAATTTTTTGCTCGAGCATGTTTGGAATGGCAAGAATCTCTATCAGGAGGAGAGTTCACTCCTGAAAATCAACAAAAAATGAAAACTGAAGCTGAAAAGGAAAAGAGCAAAATTGATCCTTGGAAGTTGAAACATTTTGAACCATACTGGGGAGAAAAATCACAAAAGGAAAAGTCTTCTGTGACTTTAAATTCAGAAAGACCATCTTTAAAAACTACAATAAAATTAAGACCTACAGCTTCAATAACTAGTAGTAGCACTGTCCCAAAGATAAAGAAAAGCAAATCTTCTAGTTCCAGTAAAAGATTGCGGTCTGTTGGTGCAGTAACTAGGTCCTCTGCTAAAGAGGCTGAAGAGGCTGAAGATGACTCTGTCACTGTTAATAATAAATCATCTCAACCAGTACCAGCCTTACTGCCTCTTAAGCATGTTAAAAGTCAAGGCTATGTTGAGTGTCAGATGGATTTTAGTTTCTCAGATTCCTCCTCTGTAACTAGAATAGAGGAATCCATATCAACAACACCAGTAGATCCTTTGCTGTTAGCAGATAATGAATCTGGCAATGAAATTAAACAAGATTTAGATATGTGCGTTGTTAAAATTGAAGATTCTAGTGCATCGAAAGATTGTGATGAAGATAAAACTACAGATTCTGAAAGCAATATACTAGAGACAACTAAAAGATTAAGTAATGACCTAAATGACTATCAGTTTTCAAAAAGACTTAGGTATGAAGATGATTATGCTGTTGATAATACAGGCTATGTGACTATGAAGACTGAAAATCCAGAAAATAATAATGGATCTGATGTAGAAAATACTTACAACAATGAACAAATAAATCAGAATGAGGAGCTCAATCTATATTCAGGTCAGGAACAAGGTGATACCAACAGTGAAGACAGTAAGGCCACTGCTTCTATTTATGAGTATGACGAACGTAGTGTGTCCTCCGTTTCAAGCCTAAAGATAGAAAATCATTTGAACAGTGTCTCACTTGTAACTGAATCTTCGGATAATGTTACAAATGAATATGAAAATATTGAAACAGAAACTCGTGAAGTCATACCAGCTAGTAAACAAAACAATACTAAGGAGTCACCTGCTCACAATAGTCAAAATGAATATGTTCCTGGATTTCGAGAAACTGTGAAAGAGGCTTACAATACAGATATCATACAGAATAACAAGTCACCAACACACATAAGCAAAGATATCACATATGAAAAAATGGAAGGTGTAGAGGATTTGGATTACTCAGCACAACAATCAATGCAACACCCGGAAAGTAAAGATAATGTAAATAGTATTGAAAAAGTTGATGTCAAAGTCAAAGACAATGATGGTATTGTTCCAAATTATTACGATGAACACTTCAAAGATGCTGAATCATTTATATTAGAGACCAGTGGATTACCAATGTTAACATCTCGTAAGTATAATATGGTAGCCCAAGATGTGTTTTGTATTATATAAACAAAATTTTACATTACTATATGGAACCTAATTGACTTTATAGAAAATGAAGATGTCAAGTATGCACCCCAAAGTAATCTAATGGAATTAACATCATATATGAGTGAAACAAGTAAGTAATTTCCTTATTAAAAAGTAATGAAAGATTTATGAGATCATTTTTGAAATTACATGAACATTGAGGGGTAAGTGTAACTCAATTTGAATAATTTTAATTGCCTCAATGCAAATAATTATGTAAATTGCAGATGTAACAGCTGTTGTAACAATGCCAATGTCACAAAATCCGCCTATTCCAATGATGGAAGTTACAAATACATCAGTAAGTGTTCAGTTGTTAACACTATTGTCATGTTTTTTTTTTGTGTTATAACAAAATAAAATTTGCCCTTAACGTTACTTGTAGGGGGTTTCGTATCCTGATGATCACTTGCAAGATCCAGCAAAACCTAAAAATTCTGTAGTGTCTTGGAAAACAGAAAGCGATTGGGTACAAAATGAAAATGCTATTACAATACAAAATTTTGCAAATATTAATATGGATAATACAAAATATGTTAGTGAAGACTCTAAAACTAGCATGGAAGATGTTAATGTTAATGATGAAAATTGTATGTACAAGACCGATCGTGAGACAAATTATAACATGGAATCATCAAATTCATCTGAGAGCTGCCAGTCGATGAAAGATGTTTTAGTAAAACAAGAGTGTGAACCAACAGCCAGTCTGGTTTCAAGCACTACAGTTACTAATCCATCAATTAACTCTACCACAGTAACTCAAAGTGTAAGAATACCTAGTAAAAAGTCAAAATCGGGAAAAGAATCAAACAGGTATATTGAACTTTTAATTATGTACTTCAAATATGAACAAGAAAATAATATTTTAAGATTTTTTAAATAATTTTTTGTATGATGATTTTGAGATGTTAATGTTCTAATTACCTGTTGTAGGTAATGTTTTTATAATTTATATTAGTCAATCAAAAAGTAACATATTTTATTAATATAGATTCATTTTTATAACTTGCATGAGAAGTTTTAAGGTGCATTTTCATGTGACGCTTGACGCTGGTTTTGAGCGTCAAATTTGACAATTGAACTATGCGCCATCTTGAAAAAATTGTAGCGAAAAAGCTAAACATAGTTTAGCTTTTTTAACGGGTGCTTTTAGCGTCAGCGTAACTCGAACAGTTATATCGATAATCAATAGTAATCGATTCTTATAAAACAACAATCAGCTGTTACTTTGTGATTTTATTAATAAAAATAGTGAGTGTAGAAATAAATAAAAACAAATACTTAAAAATACCACATACAATTTTATGATTAATATTACGAGATGAAATATAGGCGCATAGATCTGTAAAGTTAGAAACAAAATTATTCATTTAATTTTTTTTTTAACAAAACACAATCCCGTATCTCAGTTCAAAAAAAAATTGTCAAGCGCAACCTCGTATCTTAAAATACAAGATGGCGCATATAAATAAACAAGTTCCCTCTCAGCAGTGTAGTTTTATTTAGTTCAATACTATTAATATAAAAATTATCTTTCAGTAAATTTAATTGCCATTCAAAGTGAATAAACAATAGTTAATAAACACATTTTTTGTTGTACTGAAAAAAATAGACAAGTAATAAAAATTAAAATATTACGTATCAAACTAAAAAAACGTTAGTATCGATTATCGAAAGTCGTTTCGATAATCGATATTAACGTTCTTTATTTTACGCTTGAATTTGACGCTAAACGCTGAAATTTAACGCTACAATTTTTTTCAAGATGGCGCATAGTTCAATTGTGATCACGTGACCAAATTTAACGCTCAAAACCAGCGTCAAGCGTCACATGAAAATGCACCCTTAGACTGATATTATTATAGATTCCCAAAAAACCTGATGGGTGAAATGTCTTGTAAGGTAATCTATGCACTAAGAGTATGGTAAAATAACTGTCAATTTTACATATTTTGTCTACTTAATATTAACTCTTAATTAAAAGGAGTAAGATGCCTTAAAAGTTCTCACAATAAATTATTATTTATTCATCGCCTACAAATTGGTATGGCACAGCAGGAAATTTCCTGCTCAAAATATGGAGCAGCCCGACTGGGGTAGTACCTCGACCTTACAAAAAAACCACAGCTAAATAATACTGTTTTCAAGCAGTATTGTGTTCCTGTTGGTGAGTAAGGTGACCAGAGCTCCTGGGGGGATTGGGTCGGCAACGCGCTTGCGATGATTCTGGTGTAGCAGGCGTCTATAAGCTACGGTAATCGCTTACCATCAGATGAGCCGTACGCTTGTTTGCCGATCTACTTATATAAAATAAAATAAAAACAATTGTAATTTGCGACTTCTCTGTGAAATGTAACCGATTAACTATTGCCATTAAGGCAATATAGGAAAAGATTTTATACTTTAAAAAACCCCAGAACACAAATGCAATAAAAAAAATTAACTATCTTTTAATAAGCTTTAAGGGTGAAGGAGAAGGATGTATTCATATTCTGCCACAGTCAAGGCACAAAAATTGTATTGAAAAATTGTATTTCATTTGCGTTGTATACAAATTACCTAGTTTTTAAAAGCATAATCTCAGCAAAAACCTCTCTTTCTCATATAAGTTTTTCGGCACTTGACAAACAACAAACAATGTTTACACAGTGCATTTAATGCAGGATACTAATAGTAGGGGTCTTGTGAATACTCCTGTAGAAGACATCTAAGATGCTTATCTATCGTCATCAGCTTCAAATCCAAATCTCTCATCTTTCGCCACCATCTTAGACCGGTAATAAATTGTGTAATCTAAAAGGGCAATGTCGCCTACATTTCAACCATACTAAATGCATTTTTTTTTCAAGCAGAATCCTATGTGAACAGTTCTGACTGTAATAAAATTCGTCTTTATATATTTTTTTGATGCTACTGTTCAAATAATTGTAGCTAACAGAAATGATAACTTATTATTTTTATCACTTTTTAGGACTCGCAGCTCTAACAAAGTCCCGCCTGGTGCTGTAAACCTGGAGCGCAGTTATCAGATATGTCAAGCGGTAATCCAGAACAGTCCGAATAGAGACGCTCTCCGCGGTCAGCTGCGACCGCCGCCTGCGCTGCTCACGAGACCCGCTCGAGCTCCGCGCCCCCCACCGCCCGTACTCGTCAGGCAGATACCTGCTTCTGTTATGCCTCATACTGAGGTAAAGAGAATACTATTATATAAATATTTCTTTTTACTTTTGTTAAGATGAACAAACTGAGCTAGTTTCTATGTGTAAGCATTTAATGTTTATCTATAGAGTAATGTGTGTTTTGAGTAGCCTTAGATTTGGCATCGGTGTTACGGGTCAACATGTAATAGACATAATTATAGTGAAAAAAGATTTAAGCAATAAAAACCCGTGGTTTTATACACCCTAACAAGTTTTATAGTAATATTCAAATATATCGCTGGCCCCGGGCAATAAAGCGGTAAACGCCAGTTACGCCTTTTTTAATGTTATTTGATTTTTAGCTTCTCTGAGTATCAATCTGATCATTCTTATTTTTTTTCGGTTTTTTTGTATTAATATTTCTTTAGAATAAATGACAATAACAGTTTTATTGCATGGAGAAAACATAACACAAAAAACCGTTAAACATCTTCACACTAAATTTATAAACAAAGAGTAACAGTAATAAATTTAACCGCACTTTTGGAAATAAACGTATTGTATTAATAAACTGTAAACACTTAATACTAAGTAATCACAAGAGATTTTATTCTGTACAATGCTATTACGCCTTTAAAATTTTTCTGAACAAGATGGTAATCGGCTGGTACGCTCGAAATCTAAAGTAGAAATTACGTTGTATTAGTTTCTTACATTCCTGAATCTCAGTGGTTGGTGTTTTTATAAAGCTATTAATCATGTTACAATTAAAATAGTATCATCTATAAATTGTATTATACATTTTTTCAATTATTTCATTAAATATTTATACTAGAGATGAAACGGATATCCGGTAACTATCCGGTATCCGGCCTATCCGGCCTTGTTTTCACTATCCGGCCGGATACCGGATAGTAAGTCAGTATCCGGCCGGATACCGGATAGTAATTGTTTTTTTTTTCAGCCTGTAATATCCCACTGTTGGGCATAGGCCTCTTCCCCTATGTAGGAGAAGGATCGGAGCTTAATCCACCACGCTGCTCCAATGCGGGTTGACGGTTATTTTCCCTACTATGAGTAACGATCGCTATCAGATGTACATGATAACAACCGGGACCGACGGCTTAACATGCTCTCCGAGGCACGGTGGGGAGACCCACAAGGACTGCACGAACACCCAGAACACGGCAAGCATATGCATGGCCAATACAAATGTTTGTCATGTGTGGGGATCGAACCCGCAACCGCCAGCGCAACAAGCACAATCCAGTGCTGTGACCGTTGCGCCAACGCGGCGTCGTTCAATATACGTCACATATATTTTAAGTAAAGATGAAATGGTTATCCGATACCTGTAACCTGGATAAAAAATATATACTTTTAAGTAATTATTTGCTTTATTTAGTTAGTCTTATTATCACCTAAGAAACATAATTAGTTTTAGTTGTAAATTTTTAATCACACAATAGTAAATGAATGTAATGGAAAGAAAATGAATTTAGTCTTAGTATATATTTTTACTCTTAAAAAAGGTGACTGCCCACCTGTAATGTTGGGACAGTGTGCTCTGCCCCACAGTGACCATGTAAAATATCTTGGCTTACACATTGATCGCAGACTGACCTGGAGGCACCACATCGAATGTAAAAAGCAGGAACTCCTACTAAAATACCACAGCTTATACTGGATGCTTGGAAGGAACTCGAGACTCTCATTGGACAACAAATTGCTTATTTATAAAGTTATACTAAAGCCCATCTGGACATATGGTCTGCAACTGTGGGGCAGCGCAAGCGCTTCAAACCTAAATATAATCCAGCGCCAACAGAACAAGATACTGAGAACAATTGCAAACGTGCCATGGTACATAACCAACGATGAAGTTCACAAACACTTGGAAATGAGAACAATCAAGGAGGAAATTCGGAGATTGGCAGCTAGATATAAAGAGCGGTTAATCCATCACCCCAACGAACTTGCTCGCCAACTCACCACTGACCACTATGTGAGACGATTAAAGCGTCATCACATCCTAGAGCTAGAAGACCGCCAGTAGCTTTGGGCAGCAAATGAGTATATGCTTCCAATGGGAAGCAGCTCCGCATGACAGCATCACGTAGCAGATTTGCTCATAGTCTTGGGACTGATTGCAAATAAACAAACAAAAAAAAAAAAAGTCTTAGTATCACTTAAGAAATATAATTAGTTTTAGTTGTAAATTTTTAATCACACAATAGTAAATTAATGTAATAGAAAGAAAATGAATTAATTAGTATCCTACTCATAAAATCAAAATCAAAATCAAAATCAAAAATAACTTTATTCAAATAGGCCCCATGAGCACTTTCGAATCGTCAATTTACAAAATTTTAATTAAAGGTCATTATTAAGTTTTTTTAAGAAGCTACCACCGATTCGGAATGTAGATTCTGCAGAGAAGAATCGGCAAGAAACTCCGCAGTTACTCTTTTAAAAAAATAAATAAATGTATAAACTGTAATTTAGTACAAAATTAGTAATGTCGTGCATGAAATACAGCATCACTAAGTTCACACATCTTTATCAACCATGTAATCCCGCACCGAATACTGCACTAAGGGCAAATTATGGTGAATAAATACTAATTTCTCTGCATTGAGAGGTAGCAAGCGGTTTTGCTTCTCTTCATAAATAAGGCCAGCTTCAGAAAAAAAGGTGTGTGTGCGATTCACACACGATAGAAGTGAAACTTCTATGGCAAACTAATTTTAAAAAAAACTAATTTAAAATTAGCGGCTTGAAGCGCGGCTCGTCCTTCCCTGTCTTTTTGCCGTTGCATCCGGTTTGAAATCACAACGATTCTAAAGAAGTTTCACTTCAAAAAGTCTTTCGCTGTACACACTGCTGCAAGGTGCTGAAAGATAGATTTTGGCAAACTTTGTTAAATTTCACCAAACAGCTAAGTCCCACCGGATATCCGGCGGCCGGATATCCGGCTATCCGGCCACGTGGTTGGCCGGATATCCGGCTATCCGGTATCCGGCCAAACTGCTATCCGTTTCATCACTGATTTATACCATTAAAATCATTTTTAAAAGGTTAAATTGGTAAAAAATTAGCTTTCATTTGACATATTGAACGCCTGTTTTGGATCACTGTACGATGCACTATAAACAAATTAGCTTGTTTTATATCTCCTGTAAAATTTGATTTTTGATATTACCGCTTTATTGCCCGGGGACAGCGATATATCAAGCTTATCGCCCGTTTAATTTGAAAAAAGTTATATTTTTACATTGTTGTGTACAAGTTAAACGTCAAGAAGTCTGGAATTAATTGCCAAGTATCAGTGAAGGCTCTCCCATCATAAGAGCAGGGCAAGGGGTGGGAAATAGACTGAGATGAAACTGTTATGCTGTAAAAATATAAATATAAACATTATAAGAATATACAGTATTGGTTTTATTTATAGATGAACGAGAATCGATCTAACAACATGGGTCAGTACATTCTTGTGCAGCGAACACCCAATGTAGCACCAAGGGCGTCAAGTGCTCCACCTTCTAATCAGAACTCTAATGTAGTATGTGTCCAAGTGAATTTATTATTTTTCTTACTTTTTATTATTAATATTGCACATAGTGTTCACCTTAAGAAATTGTAACACTTAGGTGTATTGTGTAAAACTGGTGATCCTAAATAAATAAATAAAAAAAAAATAGAGATTCTTCAAAGTCAAATCAAAAACAACTTTGTTCAAATAGACTTCAAAAGCACTTTCAAATTGTCATTTTATGAATTAAAATTTTAAAGTGACTATAATTTTTTAATTAAATGTAAAGCTACCACGCACTGATTCGAAATGGAGATTCTGCAAGACATGTGATCTTGGATATTGAGAATAGAAAATTTCTTAACCTCTGTATGCATATATAAGTCTACTACATATTGTAAAAGTTTTTTTTTTGTTTACTTATTACCTTTTCACTACAGATCTTCAAAACTACGCAACGGATTTTGATGCGGTTTTCTTTAGTAAATAGAGTGATTTTAGAGGAAGGTTTAAATGTATAATACATGCATAATATAGTAGAGGAACACTGATAGTTTTTGCAACCGTGCGAAGCCGGGGCGGGTCGCTAGTTAATTTATATAGGTATCTTCTTAACAGAAATTCTTCAATTTCTTCATACTACAAACAGAAATATCCATATACATATTTTAGTATTTATATTTAGTACAAAGTAGCAAAGTACACATGTCAAAAGTGAAACTTCTTTGGCAAAGTAAAAAAAAAAAAAAACTAATAAAAAAAACGAATTTAAAATACAAAAAGAAAACTAATTGAAAAAAAAAACAAAAAGCCAACGTCACGTGGTGTTCCCAGGCGGTCACCCATCCAAGTACTGACCGCGGAACGCGTTGCCGCTCAAATTTTACACCCTCATGCGCCTAAAGAAGTTTCTCTTTAAAAAAATTATTTTTATTTAATGAAATTATTTTCATATAATCGCAGAACGTAACTCGCTGCCGGAGCGTGGGTGCAGACGACGCATGCGTGTGTAACCTGCGTGCTATGATCCTGTGCAAGAAGTGCGGCGCTTTCTGCCACGATGACTGCATCGGCTCTGCAGAACTCTGCCTTACTTGCCTCATACGCTGACCCCATCCATGCTCGTATCTCTCCAATCTTGCCGTACCAGATACAACTTTATATTCCAAGCACACATACACATGGATGGAAACAACCTACAGTGTCTAGTGATTGTGAATATAACAGTGACAGCTGAAATAGAGGAATGTGGTTGTAGGAATGGTGGTGCTATCTGTTAGAAGTGTGAAGATTCATTATTTTTTATTCAATCAAAACTGTGAGTGAATTATCAAACCCATCACTATTGTCTCTAAGACTCTAATGTTAAACTATAATGTTGTATATATATAATTATTTAGAACATTTACATATAGGGACTGAGATGTGCTCCATTTGGTCAAAAGTATTTGAATCATAAGTCTAATTATAGAAAGATATTTATACAGGATACATTTATAACTTAAGAAATTATTTGTACCTCCATTTTAGCAATATCATAGCTTGTTAAATAAACTTATATCACAATTTATTAAAAGTAAAAAGTTAATGTTATGTAATAAACTCATATAAATACAAGCACAATTTTATTCTGTATTAAACATTATATTTGATATAATAGTACATCTTCTTATCTTTAACTTTATACATTTACATAGACAGAGCTAAGGCTGAAGTGAGGATTCCAAGGCTGAAATCAAATATTGATTACAATATATTAAGATCGCTATCCTGAGCCAAATATGAAAAAAAAACATTTTATAACATTACAATTTAGGACTGAAATTTTGATCATAATATACATATTAAAAAATTATGTGGTTAATTCTTTCAGTTTTAACTGCAGAAAAATTATCTATTGATGACCGTAGGGGTAGTTAACTTATATTTTGTTTTAGAGATGGTTGTTTTCAGTTCTTATCAAATCCAAAAAGTCCTCACTTGGTCACGCAAATATATTTCGAATAAAAATAATTATTTTAACTATTGATTTGTTATGTGAGCAAAAAGTTAAGCAAAAATATTGCTTGGCGTTTAGCTTCTCAAAGTCAAATCGCAGCTAATAACTTAAGAAACAACTGTAAAGAACCTGTTTTTATTGTCAGAAAAATTAAAATACTTTGAGTTACAAAGATAAAAATCAGACAATTTAAATTACAAAAATGACAAAATAATAGTTATAAAAAATAAACAAAAATATTTCTTACAAATAGTATGTTACATTATTTTATTTTATTTATTTTTAGCAATACTTTATCACTTATTTTACCATCATTTTCTTTCTTTCGTAAGCTTTGGGTTCATCTATGAATCCACCTAAAGACTAAGGAATACTTATTTAGTAAAGTAATGACAATGAGTACTTCATGGTTATGGCACTACTGTTTTATATGAATTATATTTTTATACCATCATTGTTTATAATCTATATAATAAAAATAAATGTTGCTAAGCGCATAACTGAAAAATGGCTCGACCAATTTGGCTAAATTTTTTTTATGTTCCTTAAATCCCACGGAAGGTTTTTATACTAAAAAAAAAAAAACAGCAGACAGAACGAAGTCTGTCCGGGCAGCTAGTTACTAATAAAACGGAGTTCTTGTGTTGCAATTAGGAAAAGGAATAGAACAAAAGGATTTCTGAGATGTAACCCAACTTGTTAGCCAGAAGGAATGGCTTAAGTTGATACCATGAAGACCTCAGCAAATTGGTTATACTTGGTATCTTACAGTGCGAACATAAATTATTTCGTTTTTAGATTGTAAGCCAGGTTAAACTCATTTAATGCCTTGTTAAAATTTTAAATTGAATATCAATTCTTCTTTGCCAAATTACAATGTTAGGTATGCCATCACAATATTTTGTTGTTATTTATAAGCCATATTTTGCTATGTCTAAGTATATTTTTATGCTAATTTTAATTTATTACTAATATATAGTAATTAGAAGCTAGTTTTGCTGATTTGTCTTATAATTAGTTTACTTTAAGATTATGTACAGATATTTATTTACTTGAGAATTTGGTCACATGATACAGGTACCACAATTTTTTTTTTTAATTTCGAAACTGATTTTTGAAATTATTTATAATAACTAAGCCTTGAAGCCATTGATTTATAAAGGGTTTTTTTAAATTATAAATCAATGCTTGAAACACGTAAAATCCAATTGTTACATGATTTATACAAAATTAAATAATTTGAATAACTTAATAAATGTTAAATATTAATTTCAGGTTTTACTTTTAAAAAATACATATTTTCCAAATTTGTATTGAAAACATAAATGACCTTTACTTAATGATACAAGTCCTAATATAGCAATATTTTGTCTAACATGTTTTTAGGTTATTTCAACAATAGTTGTAGTTCTTTTCTAGAGCATTTACTGTAAACATCATAATAGACAAAAAATAACTTTTGGAATACACTATTATATTTAGCATAGAATAGATTGAAATATCTTATTATTTTGAAATTTCTTTTTACTATTTTGAGTATGTTTTTTTTTTTGCAAGTTAAATATTTTAAGTTTATTTTTTTGTAAATTTGATGTGTGTTTTTGTTACTCTATTGTGTATTAATCTGCATATAAAATAATGTAAGTATAAATTATGCTGAGGTACATTTTCTGTATAAATATTTATTTTTACACAATATTTTATTGTTAAAATTATCTAATAACAGTCTAATCATTGCTTAAAAATAATGAAATTAGCATCAAGTTTGTATAATAATTATATTATTACTAAACAGTATCTCTGTCACAAGAAAATTGTTTTAAGAAAATATTGCTCACTCTCAATCACAATTTATAGATAATATTGTCATAGTACCTAGGTATGTAAACATAGAATGCATTTTTAGGGATTGTTAATATTTTAGGTATTTAAAATATGTTAATACATAATAAAAAAACACTGATATGAATGTAAAAGTCAACTGGAAAATAGATAAGAAATATTATGGAAAATAGTTAACATAAACAGGTTGTAATAAATTTTTATCATTTATAATTGCATGATCTGCTCTAATTTACAGATGATTACAAACATGAAACAAGTAATATATACCTAATTTTTAACAATTAATTTAAATTTCCACAGAATTTTTTTTTATAAAATACAACATAGATACTTAGTTTAATATACCTACAATAATAGTTTATGTACTGGCACATATAATTTTTTCACCTAAAATACGTTAATTGTGATTTCTTTTTAAAGATGTTTTACTCTGATTTCTTTGGCACTTTAATAATGTAGTTACTACTAGTACTACTGCAAGCTATACATTGGCTAGTGAATGTGTTTGTTTACTTCACACATTAGTTTGTATATATGTTTAAAACAATAATAATCTGATGCTGTGCCTGGTAATGTAAGGAAACTCATTTGATCCACCTCTATATTAGTTTAGAAAATATAATATTGGATATATGTAGTATATACCTACTTCTGTGACATCCATTTGTGTTAGGACAATGGTTATACTAATGAGTCGAAGTTATACACACAGCAGAAAAAATAGTTATTATTACCTCAATATTGTTATATCTATTGTCTTATTGAAAAAAAAGTGAAAACGTAATTTGTAAATTGACCATTTGTGCGAATTGGAATCTGCATGATTATATAAATTATTTTTCGTTGTAGGGAAATCTGAAATACCGCGCTTTTTTGTCGTTTAAATAATATAACGTGTCTTAATTTAAATCTGCCCAATCAATGATCAAGAATTGTTTAATAAGAGCTTAGTTTATAACTTTTTGAGACATTATTTTATTTTTGGTGGGTGTGGCTAATGTATCTGACAAAGACAGACTCCTACTTTCATATCACGAATGGACTTCAGAAAGGTATTTTTCACTGAAATCACATTAAATATTAAGCCTAATTTTATGTGTAACTTATACATCGAAATAAACAAACGGACTCTGTTTTATTTTCTGCTAACTCGGATACCGTGAAAGGAGGTTAAGTAATATTTGTTTATAATGTAATGATTTTTTTTTAATTATTACAAACAAATCTAAGACTGCTTTTAAATACATTAGGCCGAACCAGTTTTCAGTCTTGTCTTTATCTAGTGACTGGAGCTACTAAGTTTTCTGTGTGATTCTGACTAAAACATTTTTCACATTATTGTTATTTATTGATAGTTATTTAAGTATATGAACATTTTCTCTAATAAAACTATGTTCTTATTCGAATTTAATTTGTTTTTTTTTTACCCTGTTGTGTTATTTGTATAAAACAGGCTCATAATTTTCAGTTTTTTTTTCTTTATTAAAGAGCTTTGCCGCTACTGCGACCGTCGCTCTGTTATTTTATACACATAATATGTTAATACAGTTACATGACAAGAACCTTATGACACTATTGATAAAACTTTATTAACTAATTTATACAATTTCTTTGCCGAAATAGATTCTGGTTTTGTCAAATGCTATTACATTCTTCAACATTGGAATAAAATAATTTATTAGGAAAAAAGTTGCGTCTTGGTTTCGTTCTTAACACATTCCATTAAAACATGATAGGCATCCCCTACTACTCCACAAACTGAACAATTAGGGTGTGGAGTTATACCCATCAATTTATGTATCACCCCGAGCGCTTTAGGATTAGGACAAGGAATGAAATAAATAATACAAAATCAAAGTTATCAAGTCCGCGTTCCGAATGTTTTCAACGTCAGTCTATCTTGACCGGCTTGATGTTCGACCTTGCCGAGAGACGTGTAACAGATAGCAAAGAAACAAGATAGAAAGAGATAGACTATATTTGGTTTGTTCCGTCGTTGTTATGAAAAAATGATGCGCTTTGTTTACATTTTTTCTCTCGTCTCGTTGAACGGACTATAGATCAGCTCCAAATTATTTAATTTGGAGCTGAATTCAACTCCGCGGGAGACAAGGTATTTAATTAAGAAAAAAAATCATATATAATTATCACATTATCAAAAAATTATTTGCCATTGGCAAGCATATGAATCTTATGTCATAAAGATTCTAGACATATCCCAGTGTTGCCAGCTTTTGGGATTTTACCCTAAATTTAGGGATATTTTGCAAATAGCGGGAAAGCTTTAGGGGATACATTTTTTAGGGTATTTTTTGGGAATTTTAATTCGTCAGAACGTAATGTATTTTAAACAGTAAAAAACTTGTAAATTCAATCACTAAATTAATCAACTTTATGTATTCCGGTAATGTCAATCCAGAAATTGTTCCCATTCTTTTGGGCGCGAACCTCATTGCCCTCACCAAAAAGCACGGAGGGGTGAGACCAATTGCTGTTGGATCAACACTACGACGTCTGGCCTCCAAAATTGCTGTTCGCCATATTTTACCAAAATTAAATTCGGAATTTGAACCCGTACAGTTAGGCTTCGGTGTAAAAGGAGGGTGTGAGGCAGCCGTCCATGCCCTACGCTCTTTCATAACGTACGGGGCAGGTGTTGCTCAAATTTGAATGTAAAAAATGCTTTCGATTCGGTAAATAGGGATACCCTGCTGACGGAAATAAAACAACATATACCGGAATTATATAATTATCTTCTTCTCAGTTACGCTGACCCAACAAAATTTTTATATCGCTCTAATGAACTGTCCTCGGAAGTAGGTTGTCAACAGGGTGATCCCCTTGGGCCTGCAATTTTTAGTTTGGCTATAAATCCGATAATAAAAAAATTAAATTCTAAATTCAACGTTTGGTATTTGGACGACGGAACCCTAGCAGGTGATGTGGATACTGTGTTTTCGGCGATTTTTTTAATCAAAAATAAATTTGAAGCCATTAGTTTGGAGCTTAATTTTAGCAAATACGAACTTTTTATAAATAACCGCGTCTTAAATTTAAATGACAAAACAAAAATTTAATATTTTGGCTCCAAATATTAAAATAGGTAACAGTAATTCCCTTTACCTCTTAGGTTCTCCAATTTTTGATTAATCTATTCCTGAATATATTAATAATTCTATTACTAAATTTCAAAATTCTGTTACCCGTCTCCTTGAAATTAGTTCACATTATGCACTTTTCACCTTAAAATTCTGTCTTTTCGTCCCAAAATTTACATATGTGCTCCGTTGCTTCTCCTTTTGGAATCACCCAGATCAGAGTAGACGAGTTAATCAAAATTAGCTTAGAATCAATTCTTAATATGCAGCTGAATGAGCAATCTTGGACCCAAGCATCCTTACCCATCCGTTATGGTGGTTTAGGGATTCGCAAAATTTCCAGTGTGGCTTTACCAGCATTCCTATCTTCTGTCCATAGTTCAGCAAATCTCATAAGTAAAATTTTAAGGGCATTCCCTTCAAACTGAGATTGCTGGCTTGGAAGAAGCTACAAACGCTTTCTTAATTGCATGCCCAGGTCAAATTCACAGAGGAGCTGGGATGACATAAACTGTAAATTTACTTTTGACAATCTTTTAAGCTGTAGTACAGGTTCGGCGCGTGCCAGGCTTTTGGCCGTGGGTACGCATGAGGCCGGCTACTGGCTTCACGCGTATCCTTCGTCAAATACAGGTACATTTATTGAGCCTGACACGCTCCGAATTGAAACCTGTCTACGGCTTGGTGCCGGTCTGCGTTCCCCAAAAAAGTGCAGGCCACTTCTCGAGACATGCCGCACTTAACGATATCATACGCCGGTCCCTTGCCACCATCAACGTGCCAAGTCTACTTGAGCCGACTGATATAGCAAGAGACGATCGCAAGAGACCGGATGGTATGAGTTTGATTCCATGGAAGATGGGCCGGGTGCTGGTATGGGATGCAACCCGTTCAGACACGCTGGCCCCTTCCCATCTACATGGAACCAACAATAGAGCTGGTGCGGCATGTGAAGCGGCTGAAAAAGCTAAGGCAGGCAAATACAGGGGTCTAGGCTCCGAATATGATTTTGTCCCATTCGGTGTCGAGACCCTTGGTCCGTGGGGTCCTAGCGCCTTATGGCTTTTTGAGGAAATAGCTTAAAGGTTAGTCGACATCACAGGAGACCGAAGAGACTCGGACAAAGAATTAGTCTAGCTATCCAAAGGGGGAACGCTGCCAGTATCTTCGGAACCTTGCCTAAAGGGACTCCTTTTAATAATATATTTTAGTTATTATATTTTTAAGGTTTTTAGTTTTAGTTTCATTTTTTTTTAGTATATTTTTTCAATAATTAGTTGTAATTCAATTTAATGGTTACTCATGTCTTTCTGTAATAAAACTCCTTTATGTTTAAAAAATGAAAATAAATAAAAATTAAAATAATGGAAAATGGAAATGAATGGAGTTGCTCTGTCTCCAGCAGCCGACGATTGATACTTATTTTAATTTTGTATTAGTTGCTTATTGTAAAGACAATGGTAAATTATATAAAATAAAAATATTTATGTATTTTAATATAAAAAACTATTAAAAATAATACATAATTCCTCAATTGAAGGGTACAGGGGCAAAACAAGAAATGTCACAAAAACAAAAAGTGATGTAATTAACATTTTAATATTTCAAAGTCAAAAACATTCTTAAGTCTCACTTAAAATTATAAACTACTAATAGGAACTTTAGTTTACCTTATAAAGTGTTATTTTTAGGAACATAAAATATTGAAATGAAAATATGTATTTTTTAATAATTAAATAATTAAAGTAATTCACTTTTGAAACATACAAAAACTGGTAATGTCCACTGTGTCCCATACAAGGAATGTCCAACTAAATATTTTTTTTACTAATTATACACGAGGAATGCCTTCAAAGTAGTATTGAGCTCCCTCAGAACAAAATCTTTTTAATAGTCAAAAAATTGATAGGAAAATTCTGGCAATTCAAATTCATTTGATGTGTCTTATCCAGTTCCCTTTTTTGCAACTATGTGTGATATCTCCCATATATACCATTATAATTACTTCTGTGTAAAATAACTCTAGGGTGTTCTCTTACACACATTAGTTGTTTTTCAGGGTTCCGTACCCAAAGGGTAAAAACGGAACCCTATTACTAAGACTTCGCTGTCCGTCCGTCCGTCCGTCTGTCAGCAGCACAGAACACACCAGGCTGTATCTCAAGAACGGCGATAGCTAGATAGTTGAAATTTTCACAAATTATGTATTTCTGTTGCCGCTATAACAACAAATACTAAAAACAAAATAAAATAAATATATAAGGGGGGCTCCCATACAACAAACGCGATTTATTGCCTATTTTTGCTCGATATCAATAAATGATGCGCGAGTCCGACTCGCACTTGGCCGATTTTTTCAATTAGTTTTTTAATTATGATGCCGCCTACCTTTTTAATTAGTTTGCCAAAGAAGTTTCACTTCTGACATGTGTACTTTGTACGCACGCAATTTTTTAGATTGATAAGGCCTATATTTTAGCTTGGACATTCCTTCTTACGTTCCGTTACACTATGGACATTCCTTCTTACGTTCTTTTATACTATGGACCTTCCCTGTTTTGTTCCTGTATACAGTTTTGAGACTTAAGTAATACATCTGACTATACTTGTTTTTACGCTTTTTGTGTAATGCCAAATAAAAATACGCGGAAAAATGAAAATATTGCCATCAAAAACAAACTTTTTGAATTTTAGTGACATTCCTAGTTTTGCCCCTGTACCCTTCAATTATCAATATTTAAAATAACATGTTCATTAAACATACTAAAGATAAGTATTCAGATATTTTTTTTCTATTTTAAAACCCTTTGAAAAATAAAAAATTAATAAGAAAAATCTGACTAACTTTTTAAATAATTTCAATTTTTAGGTTTAGGGGATTTTGTTTTTAATTTAGGGGCTTTTGTTAAAAGATGTAGGGAAAAGTTTTTTCAAGAGTTGGCAACACTGACATATTCTAGAATAGAATTATTATGACACGACTTTGACATTATTAGCTTGACTTGAGCGTGACACAAATTTAAATAATAATAAAATTAATTTAGTTTTCTTTAGGTGTCGGTGATAGTGGGTTCATGGCAGATCGCCCCAAAAAATTACTTATCTATTTAAGTGATTGCCTCTAATATGTAGTTTTGATCTCAAATAAAAAAAAGAGTGGTAATAAAAACTATCAGTCAAAAATGTCTACAGTCCTACTTGCTGTTATTGCTGTGATTTTGTGTGTACTTTTTCGAATACTCAATGTGAATAGTCAACCTCATAAGCCTGTTATATACGGCAGAGATAGAAACTTCATTGAAAACATTTTATTCATTGCACCGTTTCTGAATGAACCGTGAGTAAATCGCCATTTATTATACATAAACTTGAAAAAAATTAACGAAAAAATCTTGACGATACCGGCCGTCTGAGGTGATGTCATTCTATAATAATATAGACCATTGAATATAAGATCTTAATATTATGTTCAGTAAGTATTGGATATAAATTTTCCAAGTTTGCACATCCTTGTAGTTAATTTATTTGGATCCTAATTTGACACAACATTTTACACCAAGGCCTGAAATTAAAAAAAAAGAGTAGGTATAATTATTGTTCTTATAAATTAGTCTTGACTCAACTAATAAGGTCTGAGACACAAAAAATAAAAATAATGGCTTAATAATTTTTAGTAGTTAGGTCGAAAATTTTAAAAAATATGAAAAAAATTTCATATCTCGTAAACTACAAATAATCTTAGAACATACATGGTGTATTTTCGAGTACACCCAGATGTCAGCAACTACCTACTACCTATATTAATATTATAAATGTGAATGTAAGTTTGTTTGTTATGCTTTCACGCGAAAACTTCTTAACCGATCATCATGAAACTTTGTACACATATTCTTGGTGGTATTAGAAGTGACATAGGATACTTTTTATTAAGAAAAAAAAAATTCAATGAGAGCAAAGACGCGGGTAAAAGCTAGTTGAAGATAAATTTATTCGATACTAAAAAAACGTATTTTTTTCCAGTTATATTCCAACAAGATTATGGGGATTTAGTGGTCATGTGCAAACCATACTTCATAGCCTTATAGGTCGGGTGAGATGCCCGTGGCCCATCGGGGGAAGAATTTCCTTGATCTTGCCTGATAAATCTACACTCACCTATGATCTGTATGAACCCCTAGGAGCAGAACATGAAGGTAATATATTAATTGATATTGTTAATAAATTTATGTTTGTATTTTAGCATCAGCAAGAGTCATCTCTGCTAAGATGACTCATTATGATTAAATCATTGTTAATGTACTGCCAACGTGTTGACTAAGATGTTCCGTCATTTGAGAGTCGTATAAAATTCTGTGCATCTTATATTAATTTTTATTGCTAATTACTATGAGATTAATCTGTTTTTACCAACTTAGTGTTGCCTATCAAACAATCTCTTTCAATTAACAGTTGCACTGTACGTACATACAGTTTATTTTTAGATTTAATATGTATAAGCCTTTTATGTTTTTAGTTAATTTTGTACACAATTGATATTTAAATACTTAAACAATTTTATTAAACTAGATAACATTTTTGAAGCAATAATTACATTAACACTTGACTGCTTCTTAACAATCTAACTAATTACCTTTGCCTCTTTTAAACATGTAGAAAGTTAGTTTGTATTTTACTTTTATTTTTACTGACTGCACATAATATAATTATTTGATGTATACGGCAAAAAAGTTGCTGTTCATTCGGAGAATGATTACTCAGTCAATGTTTATAGATAATTGATGAAACAGTAGATCCAATTGTGCTAGTTTAGTGATTCGTTGTGTGATGTACAGATGACGTAACGGTGGCTATATGCCCGGGCATCTGCAACACGTCGGAGAGCGTGTACATCCGGACGTACGTGCACTACTCGCAGCGGCACGGCTACCGCTGCGCGGTGCTCAACCACATCGGGGCGCTCAACAGCGTGCCCGTCACCGGCAATAGAATATTCTCCTATGGTAGGTTTATAGCAAAAACTTTATATATAACTGAACATTCGAGCCCATTTAAATGATTTTTCATATTCATTATTATTTATCCTTTTTTTTCTCAAACTTTGTTTTTCTAATATAAAACATTTATTATGGTAAGTTATACGTAAGGTGTATGTTTCATGTCAAATATATTTCCATTAATAAATAAAATTAATTTCAATATTAGTTCATGTATACCTCGGATTGGAATTAGGTACGAAACTTTTATTAAACACTGTACGGGTAATTCTTTAATATTGAATTACACCTTAGATGTGACATTTATGATTTACTTTATAAGTAATTATTAGCGACAAATGCCCTCTTGCAGTGATCGCTATACATACATAATTACAATAGTTACAAAGTTACAAGACACTTATTATAGACATTTATTTAGTGTTAATATTTGCATATTGGAATTAACTAGGTTCTGACAAGTTACTATAAATAACAATATAAATAAACATTAGAATTCATTTAAGTAATTCTTCGACAGTTGATCGATCCATCGATCGATTCAGCCTGTAATATCCCACTGTTGGGCATAGGCCTCTTCCCCATGTAGGAGAAGGATCGGAGTTTAATCCACCACGCTGCTCGAATGCGGGTTGGCGGATATATTCCCTACTATGAGTAACAATCCCTATCAGGTGTACATGATAACAACCGAGACCGACGGCTTGCTTGCTCTCTGAGACACGGTGGGGAGACCCACAAGGACTGCACAAACACCCAGACCACAGCAAACATCTGTATGGCCAATACAAATGCTGTCGTGTGCGGGGATCGAACCCGCAACCGCCCGCGCAACAGCCAATAGCAATCCATAGCTGTGACCGCTGCGCCAACGCGGCGTCTTCGACAGTACTGTAGTACGAATTGAATTTCATTTAATTAGTGCAGATGATTCAATTAACGCAATATTACGCGCCGCTCGGTTCGCAGCAATGTACCGGGTTATGTAAATAGGATGTAACAATTTTCTACTCGATGCGATTGTTAAAATCTTAAGTAACATAACTGGAAATTATATCAAATATGCCGTATATAACTTCTTAGAAAAAGTATGAATATAATAATGTTTATTTTACACAAAACAGTAAGAACAGAAATGTTTATGAGATTGAATATATCATTGTAATGAGTGCATTTAGTATGTATCGTTATCTTAAAAATAGTTAAGTTTAAAAAAAATTCAACTTTTTCCTCGTTCGTCTGTATGTTGTAATCTTGTAATCGAATTGTTTGTATGGCCAATGTCAAAGTCGCAGACATTCAAATATTACCTGCATCATTCATCAAATTGGAACTAAAACTATACTGTGACAGTATGTTAATGTGTACGTGTGTAATACACTGCTGCACAAAGGCCTATTCTATTAGGGAGAAGATTTGAAAGTTAATTGTTATTGGTGTACTGGCTGGCGGGAAAGTCAATATCAATATTATTGTCCTGACTTCCTGAGACTAGGATAGGCTTGTCCCACAGTAATTTCTTTCACTCCAACCTTTTTCTTTATGTTTATTCGCCTATGGCCTTTTTATCCTGTAGATTCGTCATTACAACTATATCGTATTCAAAAGTGTTAATATTGTAATACAAATAAAATAAAACGCCTGTAATATGTGCAAATGTTAATAATAAATAGACGTTTATTACAACTACATGAACATATAGTTTTTCAATGAACTGGCTTTCTAATTATTATTATAAATGTTACTGATATATCCTGATATAAACGCATCCGCGCTATTATAATCTATATTGTGTAAGTACGAGTATAACAAATTGAATGAATGAAATATCGTACAAGTATAATTTTTTTTTAAATGTAAAACAAAGACAAACTATTTTTTGTTTTTTTTTTTTTAACAAAGCTATATTTGTGTTTAATTTATTGAAATAAAAATGCGGATATTGGTCATCAATATAGAAGCGTATATTTTAGTCCTGCAGTCTGTTTCCAAGTGTGAGACATGACTGAACTGATTATTTATTATTGATTATGAAAGTGGCGTGATGATTATATGTATAAAGTTATATTGCGTTGATAAGATATAGTATTTTATCTCAAAATTTTAGTAGTAAAGCAAGAAAGTGATTAAAATCTCATAATACTGTCTAGTGATTCTGAATCTATTTAATTGTTTCTGGTTACCTACAAATATCTTAATATTTATTATAAAGTAGCTGCTGTGCCCGCGACTTCGTACGCGTGGAATGTCACAAAAAAGTTATTGTTCTGTTCGCAGAGGTATAAAAAAAATCTAAAATAAAATTAGCCTAAGTAACACCTTATTACATCAGCAATCTGCCAGTGAAAGTCTCGTTAAATTCGGTCCAGCCGTTTCAGAGATTAGCTGGAACAAAGAGACAGATAAAAATTGTAAAAAATGTTATTTTTGTATATGTACCGCGCGGTTGCAGCGCGACAGCAGCGCGGCGGCAGCGCGGCAACCTTGCGTTGTTATTTACATAGATTTACAAAGTCGCGCGGCAGCAGCGCTCCAGCCGCGCTACCTGCCGCCGCGCGGCAAATTTGAAGGCGCCCTTAGAGTTAAAAAATATACATATTATACATATACAGATGTTTGCCGTGGTCTAGGCGTTTGTGCTTACTGTGTATTGTGTATTCGAATCACACAAAGATTTTCGTACTTTTTTTTATGGACAATATTCATGTTCAGTTTATGTGAAATAATGTAATAGTTTCATTGTTGTATAAAATGTTTCTTAAAACGTAAGAATTTTAAGATAAAAACTTTTTTTGCTAGCCCGTTGACGCAGTTTGTAGTGGCTCTGCTCTTTTCTCCGCGGTTTGCGAGTTTGATTCCCACCTGAGTCTCGGTGTCATATTATTTATTTATTTATTTCAATTTATTGTCTGTATTATTTTTATGTATATTTATCAAAAAAAAAAAAAATCAACTTACCTATTACCTATTATACACAAGCATTTAGTTGCTTACCTTGGGAACAGACGACTGTATATGAATGTTATAAAATATTTAAAAAGTTAACTGATGATGTGGTTATAATTATAATCTATACATATAATAAAATGGTAGAAAAGTCAAAACTGTACATTGAATATTTTTTTAAAAGAATACTTGGGGTGTGATCTACAATCGATACCGAAGCCAAAAATATAGTTTTTAGAATTTTTGTCTGTTTGTCTGTTTGTCTGTTTGTCTGTATGTATGTCCGGGATAAACTCAAAAAGTACTGCATGGATTTACTTCAAATTTGGCACGAATATTGTTAAGAAGTCGGGTCAGAACATAGGCTATATATTATCACGCTATCACCTACGGGGAAAGAGCAGTGAACCTTTATTTCTTCAAATGTATGTCCGGGATAAACTCAAAAAGTACTGCATGGATTTACTTCAAATTTGGCACGAATATTATTAAGAAGTCGGGTCAGAACATAGGCTACATATTATCACGCTATCACCTACGGGGAACGAGCAATGAACGCACGCAGACGACGTCGCGGGCAGCAGCTAGTATTAACTATGATAAGATTTACACAGATTATTCATACCTATTTTTGTATCAAAATATTAGTTTTTGGGGTTTTCTTTTTACTTTTCGTATTTACAAAGTTTAATACATTTTATCTCTACATCAAATATTTTACTTTTTAAATTGCTATTGTCTGCTTTTTGTAAAATGTATTGTAGTTGAAGATTACTTGTTATGTATAAGTAACGATTAAACGTCGGTAATCATAAATTTCACCAGCTTTTGGATAAAAAAGAGTCATTAAAATCGGTACAGCCAGTGAAAAGTGATGAATTAACTAACATATATGAAAAATACGATCGAATTAAAAAGGTGAAAACATACCAACAAACATGATAGTGGCCGTGAAAGCTTAAAAAACACTAATATAGTACATAATAGTTAAGAAATACTTAAATAATAATTAACAGATTATTTTTATTGAGTAGAAATTACAAAACGACGCATAAAACCTTTGTTTAATGTAAGTATTGATATTTATCTGAGAATTGACCCAAATACAGAAACATTATTCTGTAATAAAATTAAAACTTCTTTCATTTGTAACATAAAATAAAAATAATTTATTTTTTTATTTTTATTTATTTATTTATTTACTATTACTATTGACTGACCTATTAAGAGCGTTGTATTTAATTTTGTTTTATACTACATCCATTACACTATTGCAGACATTCAAACTAAAATAATTTAAATAATGATTAAGGGAAAAGAAATGTTTATCGTAGTTCCATCGTTCACTGAATGCTTTGCTGACGCAGTTACGACTGGTTTCAAAAATATCTGTCTGTGGTTTTGCCTACTATCGATATATTATTGACACAATTTGTCTGGCGCTTATTTCAAAATTCTGTGTCTAGTAAGCAAATTCAGACACAGATAGAATATTGAAACTGATCTTTAATTAGCTGTAGCCATGACTTTTTTCGCTATGCTGTTTCTTTTTTTAATTAAGGCTATAAAAATATAGTACCTAAGTTCAAGCATAATAAAATGAGCCATGTGTTCAAATTCAAAGGTTTCTGTACGTTCCAACCTAATATTATTGGTTGTTACGATGTCTGTAGTTTTGAACTGCCTTGCTTGAAAATTATTTGAAAGGCACATATTACAGAACTCTGTAATAATAATTATGTGCCTTTCAAATAATTTTCAAAGTATCTTCAATTGCTTCTGTTAAAGTTTTATCACAAGTATAGATAAATTGCATCTGTTAAAGTTTTATCACAAGTATAGATTATGACGAAAAATAAAATTCAAAAATTATAACACCAAATTATAAAAATGATAACTAAACATTCATATAATATGCAATTTACTTTAAGCTTTTCTTTTGATTTTCTCCACTACTTATCTAGAAAATTGTTTTACAATTAGTTACCTTGCAGATTTAGTCAAGATAATACATAATTATAGTCAAGATAATAATTATCCATTCACATTAGATCACATTATTGTTATATTAAAATTTGTAATTTTAACTCAGGTTACAACCATCAGTTTCATTCCATTATTTGATATGTAACACCATCTCAAAATAATTTTTATATGGTGTTTATATTAAAAAAATAATAATATTGTTTAATTTATGATTATTGATATTTAAACAAAAATGATTTTTGTTACTTCCCTAATCGCGCTGCTCCATATTTTGAGCAGAATATTTCCTGCTGTGCTCTACCTCAGTTTTTTCTTCAGAAGTAGGTATCTACATTTCGAATTGGTGTTTACCTTCACATTAACTATAATTAATTTATTAAAGACTTACCTACATAATTTTAATTGACGATTGCAAAATGACGATTCAAAACAGTTTTTAGAGCCTAAACAGGCCTACTTGATTACAGAAAATTTTTGTTTTGACTGATGATTAAAATAAATATTTACCTCTGAATACTTGGCGTTTATCTTTAATATTGGTGAATTTTTCCATATATAATTAAATATTTTGTTTGTGCATATCTGCTCCTTAGGAAATTAATCAAATATACCTATTACCTAATTGTTATCTTTTCTTAACGGCTTTAATATATATATATATATATATATATATATATATATATATATTTTGTTTTAATTTTGGATAATTCTTTTTTTGTTCGTTATTGTCAGGACATGAAACAAAAAATATGACGGTATGAAATTCTCAAGGTTGTTAAGTTATAAAAATGTATGTAATAAGTAGGTATCTTCGTACGTGAGAAAATCTGTGGGTAGCAGCTAGTAATTAAAAAAATAAATCGGCCAAGTGCGAGTCGGACTCGCGCACGTAATACGGAACGCTCTACGCGCTACGCTCACTGCTGCTCTATCCCCTGCTACCTCTGTTAGCTACCACAATCGAGAGTTTTCGTTGAGGAAATTTTTGTTCGTCTCATCAAAATGAAGCTACTCCCGGAAAATTAGCTTGATAGTAATCAAGTGAAAAAAATGTACTAGGGAGCCCGGACTATTTGACAGATGATTAGTTAATTTTTGCGTTGTTCAGCCTTTGGGAAACCGGGCGTTAGTCAATTACACTTCTTTGATAACGATGTTTATACTTATATAAGTGTGTATATTTATTCGTCGATTTCATATCATAGTGATTAAATTAAAGTAAACTTGCAAAAAAGAACTTCTTACATACAATCATAATTTGTTTTATAATACAATACAACTAAACAATGTCCAAAACAAATTTAAACATATATTTTACTTTATAATTGAATTCGTCGAAATTAGCTTAACATACTAAATATAAATTCTTAATGTATATTTATTATGTAAAACGGTTACAAAAAAGCCCTTTGTTCTGTTCTTGACTCATTTTTTTTATGCGTACCTACTAATTAAGTTTAATGAATTCCTTGACCGCTGTTTTCAAGGTTGGTTTTGAAAACCAACGGTTGGCTCTTTATTATAAATCAATAAATGACTAACGTAATAAAAGAACAGCTCAAACAAAGCTCAATTGACTCAAACTGAAACTAATTTTATTTTAGATGCTATGATGTCATCTCGTGTAACTTTATGCAGGTATTTAACATAATACCTGTCTTATTCATCTTTTAACATCGAAGTAAAAAAACAGACGTATGAATTCCACAGAAGTAAATAAAAAAAAGAAAAAAAAACTAAGCTTGGAGACGGAATAAGTTAAACGTTTAACCAAATTTGGGATTAGGTACCCAGTTAACCTGTCACGCAGGTTAGAAGTGACGAAAGTTATCTTTGAGCGTCAAGGCCAATGATCTTGGACGCAAACTACGCAAACTGCGTATGTGCACATGAAAGTCAAAGTTTATCTTTATAATTTTTTTTTTCGCAGGTCACACCGATGACTTTAACTACATGATAGAGAATTTGTTGGAGAGATATCCTAATACGAAACTGATATTAGTCGGATTCAGCCTCGGCGGTAATGTGATAACGAAGTATCTAGGCGAAGAGAGGAAAAGACCCAACAATATTATTGGCGGTATTTCGATATGCCAGGGATACAATGCCATCGAGTGAGTAATTGATTGTTTATATCTAGAACCAATATATTATAAGAAGTTACAAATATTGATGTCGTTTCTCGTTACTATAAAAACACATTTAAATCAATTCAAATGAACGCCTACAATTTTTACTATGTAGTTTAATACTCATGTTACAAAAATTGAACAATACAATGCTGCTTTTGAGATAAGATTAGTTTAAGTGTAATTACATTATTTAATATAATAATTTTCGATAAAAGTCCTAAATTACGTCAGTGATTATCGATTAAAAACGTTTAACGAAAAAAATATATATATTACTAATAGTTAAACAAGCTAGTACCTATTTGAAGGAAATATCCAACCAATGATTTCGTTCAATATATAACTAATTAAGTACGAGTCGGACTCTGTCGCTAAGGGTATTAAATTAAAAATATCAAAAGCACGTTTCTTGTATGAAAATGGCATTTGTTTTTTATTTATCGTTATAGCAATAAGCAAGCTTCTAAACACTGTTTGTAATTGGCCACAGCATCTATAGCAGATGGTTGTTGCAGCGCTAGTGGGTTGGTAGGATCCCACATCGTCGTTGGTGGCTATACAGCCCTATTGCGGCCCGGCATTTCTTGCCACATCGATTGCATTCAAATCGCGAATCCGCTGGAGGAGATGAGGCACGGCGAAGCTTTTTCTGCTTAATATTCTCGAGCCAGTCTTCGTCGTGCTTGGCAACTCCAATTTTGACGTCATGGTGCCATTCAGATCTCATTTCGGCGCGATTTCCCAGCAGTCGGTCGGGATTCCAAAGCTAATCATATCCCGCCTGCAGGAGTCTTTAAACCGTAACATTGGGCGCCCTGCGGGTCTCTTCACGTCCGCTATCTGACCCAGCATTACTTGGCGTGAAAGTCTCTCGGGAGCCATTCGATGTACATGGCCAAGCCAACGCAATCTACGTTGTTTCAGCATTGCGGTGATGCTGCAGCAGCTTGTCTTTGAGAGAACTGCCTCGTTGCTCATTTTGTCTCTCCAAGTGACTCCAACTTCCAAGTATAGTCCTCAGGCAGCGCATATGGAAGGCATTAAGCTTGCGTTCTTGTTTTGCGTGTCCATGATCTGAGTCATCATAATCTTCTAAACACTAGTACTAATAGGTACATAACGTAACTAACTACATAATGTAAGAAATTTACAAGTGCCTTTAGTAGTAGGCACGATACGATTTTCAGTGTACGAGTGTCAGTCAACACATTTCACCACACATAGCAGTAGTCTAATAGACTTGATATGCTCCGACATTCCAGCGAGCCACGTCGATGTGCGGCATATTCCAGAGTTAGGAGCACATGCTTTTCTCACAGCAGATTTCAAAATTAAAAAACCTAGGTATGAGCCCACCTATAAATCGATCAGGTTGCTTAGGGACATCGCTATAGATCAATTTAGCAGCGACTTGAGCACAATTAAATGGGAATTGCTGGAACATTGTGACAGTGTTAGCGAATTGGTGGTGTCTTTCACAAACTGTGTAATAAATTTATTCGACCTACATGCCCCTGTCAAACATTGCAGATTCAAACATCCACCTCATCCCTGGATAACAGATACTATCAAATCAATGATGCATATTAGAAACAGCTACCATAAAAAATATAAATTGAAAAAAACAGAAAGCAATAAAGAAGCTTATAAATTAATGAAAACAACAGTAGTCAAAGCAATAGAACAAGAGAAGAGAAGTTATTTTAAAAAATACATCAATAACAACATAGGTAATTCTAAAAAGTTATGGAAAAATCTAAAGGAGACAATTTTGCCAAATAAGAAGAAAAACAATGACCTACCACCACACCTTAACGATCCTAATGCAATTAACAGCCACTTCCTCACGGTCCCGGGTGAAAACAACGTCAACATCTCTGACCTTACTTACTTCGAATTTCACCGTTTCTCCTCATCCAGCTTTTCACTCAGGCCAGTTAGTGAGAATGAGGTTTTGAAGGCAATAATGAGGATTAAGTCTAACGCTCAAGGACATGATGCTGTTTCACTGGATATGTTACAACTGACACTGCCGCAAACATTAAATACCATCGTTACAATTGTCAATCGTTCCATAGCAGAATGTACATTTCCTGACTGTTGGAAAACTGCGATTGTCAAACCAATTCCTAAAGTTAATGACCCAACTTCAATACAAGATCTTCGACCCATTAGTCTACTGCCTTGCATATCCAAGGTGTTGGAGAGAATTGTTTGTGATCAGCTTACTGGTTTTGTCGAGAGAAATGGTATCCTTCCTTCTTTGCAGTCGGGTTTCCGGAGAGGTCATGGTACAGCAACTGCCCTATCTGACATTGTGGATAATCTGCTTGCTGCCCAGGACCAAGGAATGGTGAGTCTGCTCATATTACTTGACTTTTCCCGTGCTTTTGACTCAATAAACACCACACTACTGCTGTCTAAGTTAACATATTATGGTTTTGACCATGGGGCTGTAAAGTGGTTCCACAGCTATCTACGTGACAGGCAGCAGTATGTAGAAATAGTCAAGGCTGATGGGTCAAGGCATAGGTCAGGAGTCAGAACTGTAAACCGTGGGGTCCCTCAGGGTTCCATTCTGGGACCCATCCTATATGCGTTGTATAGTGCGGACATAGTTAATAGTATTTCCTCCTGTAACTATCATTTATACGCAGATGACCTACAACTGTATTGTTCCTTCCTGCCATCTGATTACAATTCAGCAATTGTTAGAATTAACAGTGACTTACAGAGGATGACAGGTTGGTGTAAGTCCAATTGTCTAGTCCTCAACCCTAAAAAGTCCAAGCTTCTCGTGATTGGCTCAAAGAAAAAGCTTGCTCTATTCAATGATGTACCTATAAATATAACAATTGACGGAGAAAAAATAGAGCGCGTGGGCAGTGTCAAAAGCTTGGGCCTGACCCTCGATGGCAGTATGCACTTCGAGGGCTACATTGTTAACTGTGTGCAAAACTGCTTTTTTAAATTAAAGCTACTATATAATATAAGACCCTATATAAGTGAGGAAGTAAGAACAACCCTGTGTGAGTCACTCATACTTTCTAAATTAAATTACTGCGACACTGTGTATGGCCCGTGTTTACTTGCTAGGACATCAAAGCTGATACAGCGTGTACAAAACGCCTGCGCACGGTACTGTTTTGGTATACCGCCTAGAACACACGTCACGCCAGTCCTAAATGATAAAAACTTTCTCAAAATGGAATCTCGTCGCAAAATGCATTTAGCCACACTTATGTTTGACATTTTGAGCACTGGTGTACCGAAATATCTGTTCGGCAAGTTGACATGGGCTAAAGAACACAAAAGGTATCCTCAGCGTGCGTGTGCTCATACATTCGTGACGCCGGCGCACCGAACAGCGGCCTTCCGCGGTTCGTTTAGGTTCGCGGCCTCCCGGTGCTGGAACGATCTCCCGCCACCAATACGTGAGCTGAAAACGAGAAGCACATTTAAACGTTGTATTAAAGCTAGATTATTGAACGCACAAAAAAATAACCCTTGACGTACCTTATGGTATTCACGACATGCCGGGGCGTTCTCTGTTCGGTCACCGGGAACGGATCGCGCTCCTTGACAGACTAATATTGTGTGATAGGCGGGCCGGCTACCACATAATGGTTTAACACCTAGCTGTCTAGCACTACCATTTGTTCACATCACGACTGACGAGTGACGACCAGTCGACCATGCCCAAAGAGCATATAAAGAGACGATGACCATGCAGAATAGCAGCACGACATTAAATGTCAACTTACATAACCTTATAACTCATACATTTTTGACATTCCTATTGTGATGGCACAAGCTGTAGCTCTGGACGTGTGCATTTTGGCCCAGTATTTCTTTACTTTTTTTTTATTATTATTTGTTTATTCATAATTATCTATCTTTTTTTTATTATTATTATAACAAAAGTTTGTTAAACATTAACATATTTACATTTCACAACCTTAGAACTAAATATTTGTAGATATTATATTAGCATATATTTATGATCTATTTATTTATTAATTTTTTTTATAATATTTTATTTTAATATATTATACCTACAACTATCTTGTTTTATTTTATTTTTCCTCTTATATCTTACACTCCCATATTAAATATAGGTATCTGTTACGTTATTACTCACTTATCCCTCTAAGTTGTCTTTTTGTATTATATGATATTATGCCGCTACAGGTTCTGCCAGAATATCAGCGTTTTTGGCAGCAAATGATTGCTGTCAAAAACAATGCTGAGGCAGTAACCAGTTGGCCTGTTCTTTTTAGTTTTAGCAATGTATTCCTCGTCATTTTTTCATATAATTTTTTTTTTAAATTTTATTGTATTAATTGTTGTTATATAATGTATGTGTTATTTCAATACTTGTAAACTAGTAAATAGGCCAATAAAAAAGTTTTCTTTCTTTCTTTCTTTCTTTCTTTCTTTCAGTGTAGCGCTCAAAAAGAAAAAGATTGACAGATTGCGATGTTTTGTAATAATTTCTAGCGAGATAATAATTATAAGAATTGATGAAGTATTTTTTGTTATTGTTCGCGGGTTTATAGCTTTATACTCGCTCAAAACAAATAAGGCATAAAATAATGTTTATTGCTGTCTGTCTTGGTGTTTGTATTTGTCATATTATGTGTGTTTTTGTACCCCCCAACAAAGGATTACAACACAGGATTTTTGTTACAATCGAAAGGTGGTGCGTGTCATGTGGTCCCATTTATATTGTATTGAGATCTAATACGAACTTTTCGAGCTATATCTAATAATGCGTATTTGAATTTTTTCGTCTACTTATGTTGTATTACTCGTCGATGTAATTGAAGTCAGTTTTTTTTTTCGTTTGTGAGCAAACAATTATTTATTAAGATGGTGATGGTGGACATTAACTCTTAAACGCTACCATGGGTACTGGAGTACCCCACACGATATTTGAATCCTAATATTTACTTAAATATTTCAACAAAGCTTTTGCCTTTAAAGCTAATCGTTATTGAATAGTTCTCTCGTAATTAAGTAGGTCGTGCTCTGGAGTCGCAGAAGTGCAATCTCTATTATGGAGGTTCTGGGGTACTGTGGTACCCCAGGATAGTATTCGTTAAAGGATTATCAATTCAGTTTGCGTCACAATAGACACATATTTGATTGGCTTTTATGGTCGATGTGTGTTCAAAATGTTTATTCCACCAAAGCTGATAAATATGGGTTAAAAACATTTTGCGTTGTGATGCCAAAATAGGATATATGATGAATAGTGTCATGTTTCTAAGAAAGGACAGTACACCCCAGGGAATGCCGGTAGATGATTATTATTAAACTCTTAGATCCTATACACCATGTCGCCTATCCCAGAAAAGAAACCAATTCAAAAGTGATGTCAATTTTTGAAGGATTTAGCAATGTCGCTTATAACACCCCATATGCGGGATAGATTATAATGGCTAAGATTGCCCCGGGATATCTGAGAATCTATAAATGGCATCCTAAAAATTGAACCCGATAGCACTGAACCAGTTCATCAAGATACTAGACCTCGACGCTGTTGCCTCTGACCCCGCACAAAAGACCGAAAATCGAAAACCGTGTGCTCCTCCTGTTGCCGGCATCTTTGTGCGGAGCATCAAATTAAAATTTGACAAATTTGTAATATTAAGTGAAATGGATGATTAAAATATAATTATAATTTTAATATGCTCTTTGAATGGTTAATTCTGATTAAAAAATATTTTGATAATTGATTATATAGTATTGATTTTATTGCGTAAAATGTAGGTGGGGTCATCTGGGACCCCATGGTAGTATTAATATCTTTAAAATTGAGGGTAGTGTTCTAGAGTTAAGAAGCCCACACACATATGAAACTTGAAATCATAACACTCTCTTTTCGGACAGTAATGTAACAAAACATTAACATTAATAAATAATGGAAAATTTAACGACTTTCAGTTAAAATATCATATTTAGGATTATATGTATAAGTAGATTAGTAGGTACA
Organism: Melitaea athalia; assembly: GCA_905220545.2. Taxonomy (NCBI): domain Eukaryota; kingdom Metazoa; phylum Arthropoda; class Insecta; order Lepidoptera; family Nymphalidae; genus Melitaea; species Melitaea athalia. The sequence goes on from HG992179.1 coordinate 7,436,241, forward strand.
TAAATTTTTTACACCAGTTAATAAAAAGATAAGGTGTATATCGTCATATACGAGTACATTATCGTATACTATTTAATCTATTATCTATACTAATATAATAAAGCTGAAGAGTTTGTTTGTTTGTTTGATTGTTTGTTTGTTTGTTTGTTTGAACGCGCTAATCTCAAGATCTACTGGTCCGATTTGAAAAATTCTTTCAGTGTTAGATAGCCCATTTATCGAGGAAGGCTATAGGCTATATATCATCACGCTAAGACCAATAGGAGCGGAGTCCACGCCGACGAAGTCGCGCGCAGAAGCTAGTGTGTATATAAAATGGCAGTGAGTCAGCTGCACTACGTCATTCTGAGGTGGCATTTGAACGTTCAAGTGAATTCTCACGACGATCAATGTTCCTTCCTTACTTGAGTTTTTATAACTTACGAGTATGTAATGTTTTTATATGAAATTATTTATCAAAAAGTTTGTCATTCGATATAAAGCCAAAGAAGAAACTTACTATATTTTTGTCAAAATTTTCGAACTCGAGCGAGTGTTAAGAATTAGAAAATGGAAAATTAACATTAATAACTTTATAACTGAACTAAATTACACAACTTTCTTTAACACAAAAATCGATACCAAAACATGTTGTTTATTTTTATTTTATTTTTTGTAATACATTTACGAAGTTTTATTTATAAAAACTTCTATGTAAAACTAAATATAATAAATGCAAGTCAGTATATAGTATATACCATATATGTACCAATAACACCCGCGACTTCGTCCGGGTGGAACAGTTACTTTGGGCTAACTGGGGAAGCTCTCAAAAAAAAAACCGATTTTGAAACATTCTTCGTTGGTGCTCCGCTCCTATTGGTCTTAGCGTGAAGGCATATAGCCTTCCTCGATAAATGGGCTATCTAACACTGAAATAATTTTTCAAATCGGACCGCAGTATTTCCTGAGATTAGCGCGTTCAAGCAAACAAGCAAACAAACAAACTCTTCAGCTTTATAAAATATTTTGATACTATGTGTGAAACTGATATTTTATGCGAGAAAATAAAGTATTTATTTATTTATTGAAATTTAATTGTACATTTAATACCAGAAAAACAGAGTAAAGACCACCAGAAAGACAGGCTCAGGCTTAAAAAATATTAAAAATCATTTTTGGTACCCTATGGCTAGTAAGCGATTTTTTATAGGCAACGAGAATATTTTTTACAGTATTACCTATAGTAATTAGTTTTTAACAGTTAATTTTATGTTATTAAAAAAAGATATATTTTATGCATATAATAAACCTACTTACTTGCCGCATATAGTCATGTCAAGGTTAATGATAATATTGGAAGCCTGTTTTAAAAATCGGTTAATGTTTTGTATATTTTTTGTATAGAGTTATAGCGATCCACCCCGTCTTCACTCGGTAAGGACATAATGCTCTTTGTGACTGAGATACTTTGGGCTAAGAACTCTCACGGGCGACCACAGAATACTTTACCGTTTCATTACAATCTCATTGATAGTTTCGGGGCACGCATCTCTGCGTCCCAGTACTTAGATTTGTTTTTTTTTTTAATAAATATATTACGAGTATTATATAAGAGTTAACCTAAATACTTAATGTAGTGTTGTAAAAAGTTTTCTTTTTATGACAGACTAGCTTCTGCGCGCGACTTCGTCGGCGTGGACTCCGCTCCTATTGGTCTTCCTCGATAAATGGGCTATCTAACACTGAAAGAATTTTTCAAATCGGACCAGTAGATCCTGAGATTAGCGCGTTCAAACAAACAAACAATCAAACAAACAAACAAACAAACGATCAAACAAACAAACTCTTCAGCTTTATTATATTAGTATAGATTATTTTAAATAATTAATAATAAATTAAATGAAAATCGTTTACAGCACGATGGTGTATCTGCTTCAATGGCAGAACTTCCGTCGGTTCTACTTGTATATAATGACGGACAATTACCGCAACATCATCACGAGACACAAGCGCATGCTGCTCAGCCCTGAACTGAAGAGCCGGCACAATCTCGACGAAAATATGATCGTGTCGGCGGGAACTCTGCCCGATTTGGACGAGGCCTACTCTAGGTATGTTATAATTTTATTGTCATTGTTGCTTACTGCAGCTATTTTATTTATCAGAACCTATTTTGTTTAATAAAATTAGTCTTACTTTACCTTCAAAATTTTAATATAAAACTTTTATTTCATAGGTAAATGAAATTAATATCAAGCAATTTTTATTGATTTTATGATATAAAAAAGTAGTTAGTATTGAGTACTAAAACTGTTCATAATGTTTCTTAAAGATGTTCTTGTTGTGTTTTTAATCAATTCAACATTAGTTATTTAGCACTATCTCGTAAAAAAATTATACTTCGACTATAATTAGATTATGAAGTTAATTTTATTTTGGTTCTAATTTATCGTGTGGAATTGGTTTTTTTTGGATGCAAATTTAAGCTTTAACTTTTTGCGAACGTTCACCGATTACCCAACTTAACAAGTTTAAAATTGGTTTTATTGAATGTAACCTTGTCATCGGCTGTTTTACATCTCAGATGTAATTTCGAAACTGTTAGGAATAATAATAGGTGTATTTTTATTATAAACATAATAACATATTGCTTATATACTGTTTTTTTATAAAATAAACTGTAGTTTATAACTTTTTTTTCGTATTTTTTGTCTATGTGTTAACAACCGCTCTGGTATAGTGGTGCGTGTAGTCGCCTAAAACACCGACGGCTTTCGGGTTCGATTCCCGCTCGGGATAGATATTTGTATTTGTACAAACTTTCCGGTTTGGATGTCTGTCCTTATGGGTCCTGGTTATTATCATAAATACCTGATAGCGATCGTTACTCGTAGTAGGGAACATATCCGCCAACCCGCAGTGGAGCAGCGTGGTGGATTAAGCTCCAAATCCTTTTCTTACATGGAGAAAGAGGACTATGCCCAGCAGTTGGATGTTACAGGTGGAATCTGTGTTTGTTTTAAGTACATGGCACAGTAAACTTTTTTTTTTTCTGAGGCACTGCATTTATACATAATTATATGTATATCGATACTAATATTATAAAGAGAAAAGATTTGATTGTTTCTTTGCATTGGATAGGCTCCGAAACTACTGAACCGATTTAAAAAATTCTTTAACTGTTGGGAAGCTACACTATCCGCGGTTGACATGGGCTATATAACTATATTATATTTTGGAAAAAAAAATAGCGAACAAAAAGAAATATTGAAATTTTTGTTAAATACCCGTGCGAATCCGGGGCGGGATGCTAGTATGTATTATAAAGTAAAAAATTAATATATATATATATTTTTATTTTATTGTAAACAACAGAAGAGTGCACGGATTCAGTTCGGTAACAGAGCTGTATAAGTGGAGTTCATCGGCCTTCTACCTGCATAATATTAAAACACCAATGATATTTATAAACGCCCGAGATGACCCGATTGTACCCGAGCCGCTGCTGCCTATCATCAGGGAATTTGTCAGTGAGTATACAAAAATTAAGTTTATTGATTTATTAAAAAGTTGAAGTAATCTTCTTAAGATTCTAATTCGAATTGTGTTGAAGCGTGTAAATTGTCATGTTCGTCAATGAGGTGGATTTTGATAACATTCTGATTTCTGGTTCACTATTCTATACAATTCTAAAGAAACAAAAAATCATACATATGGGCTCACAATTACATTGTCTATACTCTATACATATAATAAAATGGCAGGAAAGTCAAAACTGTACATTGAATATTTTTTTAAAAGAATACTAGGGGTGTGATCTACAATCGATACCGAAGCCAAAAATATAGTTTTTAGAATTTTTGTCTGTTTGTCTGTGTGTATGTCCGGGATGAACTCAAAAAGTACTGCATGGATTTACTTCAAATTTGGCATGAATATTATTAAGAAGTCGGGTCAGAACATAGGCTACATATTATCACGCTATCACCTACGGGGAACGAGCAGTGAACCTTTATTTCTTCAAATGTATGTCCGGGATAAACTCAAAAAGTACTGCATGGATTTACTTCAAATGTCGACGACGTCGCGGGCAGCAGCTAGTAATAAATAATAATATCGCGTGACATAAAAATGTAATAATAAATATGTGAAATATTTAATTTTTAATCACTACATAGTATAAAACAAAGTCGCTTCCCGCTGTCTGTCTGTCCCTATATATGCTAAGATCTTCAAAACTACGCAACGGATTTTGATGCGATTTTCTTTAGTAAATAGAGTGATTCCAGAGGAAGGTTTATAATATGTATAATACATGCATAATATAGTAGAGGAACACTGATAGTTTTTGCAACCGTGCGAAGCCGGGGCGGGTCGCTAGTTTAGAATATATTTAAATGATGGGACTGCTATCAGTTTTTGTGTTCTGGTTATGGTTGTGTAGTTTTTTTGTCACGAAGACCTACAAAATTAAAGAAGAGTCATAAATTATATTTTTCGAGTATTATGAAATAATTAGTATTTTAGGTTTGGTTGTTTTCAAGTTAAAAAATTATTTATAATAATATATAATAACAACTATACTATAACGCGTTGGCGCAACGGTCACAGTACTGGTCTGTGGCTGTTACGCTGGTGGTGCGGGTTCGATCCCCGCACACGACAACATTTGTATTGGCCATACAGATCTTTGTGCAGTCCTCGTGGGTCTCTACACTGTGCCTCGGAGAGCACGTTTAGCCGTCGATCCCGGTTGTTATCATGTACACCTGATAGCAATCGTTAATTCGTTACTCATAGTAGGGAATATATCCGCCAACCCTCTGATATATGAGTTAAGTTTGTCTAAAAGGATATAAGATATTCAAAGTCAATGTAAATGTATTCCCAACAAATGTTTGTATACTAGTAACATCTGCTCTGTGATATTTTAATATATTCCTCCTAGAATGTTACAATTTAAATGAGTTCGGAAGAGATGTTTTGTTTAGAAGGAACATCTGTAAAGATTTATTTATATTTTTTACTAAGTATATATTTTCGACCAGTTTTATAATAGTACTAAATCGTGGCAACATACAAAATACAACCCAGCAAAAGCTTTACAGAGTGATTAATACAAGAAAAGCAACGCTTATTTTCTTTTTATTCATTTATGCGTGTGACATATATATTTTAAACTATTTAATATTTATATATATCGCCTGACACGCAGTTCAAGGTAAAGAATATTAATGATCGTCGCATTTTAATGTTCGCTAGATTAAATTATAATAATTCTTATACATTATGTATGGACGACTTTATGTACATTCTTATTGCGAGGTAATTTGTCTAAGGTTATTATTTCAATGTAAATATAAATTTAATTCTTACAATTTCAATTTCATTGTTTAGTTTTTTTTACGGAAAATGTTAGTAATTAATATTTTTAAAATTATCAGCAGTCTTGAGTTAAAATGTTTACCAAACGTACTATAATATGCTTATTATCTAAATTAACAAACTATCACGGATTCAAGTCAACTTTTTTTATTAAATATTTAGTTTATTATTGTAAACATGAAAAAAACATTTTTATTAAAAAGTTTATATGGTAATGTTCGACTTATGTAAAGTACTTTTGGTCTAAAGTCTAAACTATTACTTATCTTTGAAATAAATTAAAGTAAATTTTATATTTTGTCAAATGAGTAATAAGATGAAGAAAAAAAGATTGCAAAAGTTATTTAGAAGGGTAATACTTATCTCGGAGAAAGCGTCTTTTTATATAATTATTATGTATCTAATTTGGACAAACGTTTGTCAATTATCTATTAGTATAAAAAATAAATATACGTTTCGTAAATTTTATTCAAACCGCTAATCATAATGTTTTGCTCAAAATATAAATAATTAATCTAATATACGATTCGATCACGATTCAGCCTGTAATATCCCACTGTTGGGCATAGGCCTCTTCTCCATGTTGGAGAAGTATCGGAGCTTAATCCACCACGTTGCTCCAATGCGAGTAGGCGGATATATTCCCTACTATGAGTAACGATTGCTATCAGGTGTACATGATAACAACCGGGACTGACGGCTTAACGTGCTCTCCGAGGCACGGTGGGGAGACCCACAAGGACTGCACAAACACCCAGACCACGGCAAACATCTGTATGGCCAATACAAATGTTGTCGTGTGCGGGGATCGAACCCGCAACCGCCCGCGCAACAGCCAATCGCAATCCAGTGCTGTGACCGCTGCGCCAACCGGCGTCTAAATCTAATATAGCTGTTAATTAATACTATCGAAAATTCTACCGATATAAATGGTACCATACACATATAATGGTGGTATGGTGGTAATGGCCTCCCAATAATATTTATACGGGTCTGTAAAGATGGACCGGCACACCGGCTAACTGTCGTCGTCTCCTCCCAGGCTCGCACGACAAGGCGATGTACCTGGAGCTGGCGCACGGCGGGCACCTCGGCTTCTACGAGGGCGGGCTGGTGTACGCCAACCCGGTGACGTGGCTGGACCGCGCGCTGGCGGCGCTGGTGGGCGGCCTGCTCATGGCGCACCACAAGTGCGAACCGCGCGCTGCGCACGTCCAGTCCGAGCCCGAGCCCGACCTCCCCGACCTGCTGCCCGCCACTACTGCCGCCGTCTACTGCGACCCGCTCGACAAGCCCAAGCTCAACGCGTAAGCTGACCGGAGCTATGGCGTGCCTGGGGTTTCTCGGAGGGGGGGGGGGGGGGGGGGGCTTCTCGCTGAAGTATGTCGACTCGCTCACGGCGCACAAGTAGGAGTCCAAAGTCGACATATCGCGAGCCAACTTTGAGGGTGAGATCGTTGCTATACAGGTACATAGTTTAGTTAATTAATGTTGGCACGTACTGTACACGTTGCCTGGTGTAGTGAAAGTCCCCTGGTTATGTCCACGTGTGGGACCACGCTAACGTAATTTCAGTGAAGCGGAATCAGTCGCAACTCAAATAAGAATAAAAACCCGACGTTGTCGTTTGTTAAGAAATGTATTTATGTGTGGAATGCAGTATTCACTACGAGACTGAAAATCACTAAATTACGTTGTGTGGTCTTACCCTAATCCCCGATGACGATCTCGCCATTATCGCCGCCAATTAGGTTAATTATTTTTTTAATTAACAGCAGTCCTTTACTAAACTGGTTTTTTTATCAGTGTTGTTACAATTACCTAACCAAAAAGTTTTAACTCGTATAAAAATGTGTTATACATATTAATAAAGGAACATAACTCCATAAGACTATCGGCCTAAGTATAACTCAACAGATAATCCAATGTTAGATGCATTGGTTAATTGAAAGGCTTGTTAAGTTATTCGCGAGAATGAAATATAGAAATGTAACGAATATTTGGTGTCCAATTGCTTAACTATTTCAAAAAAGTATTAATATTCCCCACACAACTATGATATAAAGTTGTAACAAAATATCATCAGCGTACTAATAATTGCACATCGCTCGCACTAGTTGATAGTCCATACATTCAGCAAACCGTTATTTTCCTGGTATTGATTTTTTGACATCTTTAATATATTTTATGATGTTGAAATAGATATAAAATGATTTATGCCTTAAAAGTTATAATTTTCAATGTTAATTAAATCAAAATGGGTCGGCAACATGCTTGCGATGATCTGGTATTGCAGGCGCCTATAATCACTTACCATCAGGTGAGCCGCACGCTTGTTTGCTGATCTAGTATCTAGTAGTATACAAAAAATTGGTTGTAGTCGGTTTACGGACGATAGTTTTACGTGATAAAGTCATAAAGAAACATTGATGAAAAATTGCATACTTTTATGAATTGAATTATTATCACTGAATTATTTCGAACTGCTAGCTCTGACGTCACGCGAGAAGAGAGATAAATGTGTTACAAACTCACAAGCCAACGCTTGAGCCGATCGTGCCTCTCTATCGCTTGTTCTGCGCTCTCGCATGCACGCTCAGGCTCAGATGGAACGTGACACTTTTTCAAAACGTCCGCACATGACAAATGTCTGTATAGGCCATACTATATATAGATATTTGTCATGGTCCGGGGGTACCTATGTATTGTAGATGTTTATAAACAGTGATAAAGAATTTACATCCTACTGGGGGTCGTTAAGGGTAAAGCTTTTATTTATTTATACTACAAAGTCCTCTTTTGTTCATACCAATTTTCGACTATTTTAATCACATGTTTACATTAAAATTTCAAGTTTCGTATTATAGAAGTTTAAAATACTTAGTGATGTTATATTGCGTTCCAATGTTGTTTATTACTTATAGTTGTGTACTTACGAATTTTAAGAAAAATGCACATCAGCTGAATATTATGTATTATAAATTGCTGCCGATTTCAACACAAGCATTTATTATATTATTAGTGTAAATAAAGGTGTTACTAATCTATGGTGTATTGGTGTCTGATGATGTTTGACAGCATTTATAATTTAAAAAAAAATGCAAGCACGGGTTAACTTTTTAAGTTATAAATAATATAATTGTCATAGTCAAAACTCTTAACCAGTCAAAAGTACTATTGACTAGCGAAATCAGTCAAAAGTACTTTTGACTAGACAAGTTGGTCAAAAGTGGTTTTGACTGAAAATTATTGGTTATTAGTACTTTTGACTGCAAATTTGCGGTTAAAAGTACTTTTGACTGACGCTCTCCGTCAAAAGTAGTTTTGACTGCAAAAAAGCGTCAGTCAAAAGCACTATTAACTCTTAAACTCTATTAACTCTTAACTAGTTTAGTTTTAACTGCAAATTAGACAGGTTAGGGTTATTTTTTTTTTGTTTCTGTGACAAAAATATGCCGATAAACAGTCTAATATTGAAATTAGATAGGTTAGGGTTATTTTTTTTTTGTTTCTGTGACAAAAATATGCCGATAAACAGTCTAATATTGAAATTAGATAGGTTAGGGTTATTTTTTTTTTTGTTTCTGTGACAAAAATATGCCGATAAACAGTCTAATATTGAAATTAGATAGGTTAAGGTTATTTTTTTTTTGTTTCTGTGACAAAAATATGCCGATAAACAGTCTAATATTGAAAGATAGGTTAGGGTTATTTTTTTATTGTTTCTGTGACAAAAATATGCCGCGACCACCTTACTTTTTAAGAGTTTTGACTGATACAACCAGTCAAAACCACTTTTGACGGAATCATTTAGTCAAAAGTACTTTTAACCAGCTCCATTGGGTAAAAGTACTTTTAACTGTTATTTTAGTCAAAACCACTTTTGACCAACTTGTCTAGTCAAAAGTACTTTTGACTGATTTTTTGCAGTCAAAACTACTTTTGACTGATTAAGAGTTTTGACTGTAACATAATAATAATATACAATAAAAATGTAAATGTAATGTTTGTGCACGCTAATCTCAGAAACAGCTTATCAGATTTAGATGCGGTTTTTACTAATACTATTACTTAACATTTAGTATTTGTTTCATGTTAATCGGTCCACAAATAAAAAAAGTTATGCCAATTTAAAGAACAGTAAATACCCAAACGACGGTGTTTAAAATCCAAAATGTCCAAAGTCACTATTCCACGCGGACGAAGTGGTGGGCACAGCTAGTAAATAATATACTTGAAACTTGACATTCTATTCTCAACTAACGTTTAAATCTCTAAACATTGCTTACGCGTAAAATTGTCACTTAAAATTATGGAATATAAAGGTGGTTCAGACGAAATACTGTTCCGTGAAGTTTTCACGAGATCTTTCTTTAACGATTTTTTTTTAAATTTAACGATTTTTATTTAACGAAGATTATATGTTATGAGCATAATATTTTTTTTTTATTACATGAACTTTAAATACATTTATTTTTAATACTTTTAAGTTTTATTATTATTTATTAAGAAGATACAGAGTAGTTATTTTCTTATAGTTTAGCAAAATATTTACACGTTATGCACTGTATGATGCACATTTAAAATGTTTGCTTAGAAAATTAACGTGAACTAAATATTCGGTGTACATGAATTGCATTTTTAGAATGTTTAAATAATAAAAAAATGTTACTAGATTGAAGATAAATATTTGTGGTACTTGTCTATGATATGCTTGTAAGGCACAGATCACCCCTGATCTGTTGTAAGGCCTACGTTGTGACGCAGTTTGTTTTTTTACGATACTTTATATTGTGTGATACAGATACAAATCAAAGCACAAATTATGTCACAAGTTATGTCTTTCACTTAAATCTACTTCACGTTATATACGAAAAACATGTAAATGGTTTTACTTTGTGGTAAGGCATACTCTGAAATTATTTTATATGCACCTTTTTTATCTTAATAAATATTTAAAAGAAGTCGATAAAGCTTCTGTAAATAATTAAATTATAATTTGTGTTCAAATTCTGCAAAATATATTTGCGTATTTTTCACTACAATTTTGATCCTTTCCTTTATTATGTTCAAAAATTTACTTAATGTTTTGTTACCATTAATTTTTTAGAACTCTTCAGTGAAGCAAAAAATAGAGTGATTAAATCACGAAATTTATTTAGGTGAATTACTTTCTGTTATATTTTTTATAAATACCGTACAAAATTAATGAAATTAGGGTACGTTTTGTTATTATTTAATAAGTTGTCATTGTATCAATATGAAAATTTCGTTTTGTATGTGAGATTAAGAGAAGAAAAAAACAAAACAATTATGTACAAATAGTTAAGTCAATTGAAATTCATTTATTTATAATCTCATGTTTGATAAAAAGTTTAATTAAATTAAGTTTAGAATCTATTGGAAATCTTCATAAAGCATTTAAATAATAACTATAATTACAACAATCTCAAATTAATGGACGTGTGTGTTTATGTAGCTAGTGTATTTAATTGTATTGATTCTCAATATTATTTTAATCAATTGTATTGAAACGAGTTTCAAGACTTAGGGCCTGTTTCGCTGGTTGTTTGTAAAACTATCTGAAATACAGAGGTATCCAACAGATAAAATGTTTTAATATATTTTACTTTTTTACCATCAAATTGCTACCGCTTGACTATTTTTATTCGCTACCCGTAAATTCAAGTTGTAGTTTATTAGTACAGATTTAAAAAAAAAAGAGTACTTCAGGGGGCGGTCTACCTACGGCTGATAAGACTTATAAATAACTTATTCGTGAGATGAACTTTATGGACAACTGGTGAAATAGGCGCTTTTAAATATGTCTTAACAAATTATCCAATACCAATGAATGTATATTGTATTTATCACAAATAAAAATATGATGTGGTGACATGCACTGTGTTAAACAGACTTGTTATGTGTAGGTACCGGAATAGCTTTAATCTCTTACCACACTGGTTTCTATAAGGCCTCTGTCTGTCGTATACCAACATGGTCTCGAAAAGTGTAATTTATTATTATATTAAGCCTATGTTTAAATATAGTTCCAGTGTGACAAGAGTCTTATTAACCGGTATTTAGCTATTTTTATAGATAATATTTTTGTCAACATTGAAAAGAATTGTATCACTAATGTTTGGCCGTAATATATTGTTGTATAAGTTGAGATTTAATTTAAATTGAAATGTTTGACTACTTATTTATTGTATATGTCTATGAGTACAGGCCTAATAAATGTGATAAAAATAAAACACATGTGATTTAAATTTTTCCATTCATAATTAAATTAATCATTACAAAATTTTTGATAAATAAGTATATTTCTAAGTCAATTATATAAAAATTTTAAAAGACGGGTGAATTTACGATGCCTTAAACACTAAGAAGTTTAAACTAATCTTAAATTATATTGTAAATGGAATAATATAATGAAATTTTAAAAGAAATTAAATTGACATGATAACAAGATGCTAAGAAATGTTGAGCAATAAAATAGAGATCAATGAGAGTTTATTTTAAATTGTCATATTGAAAACAATAATAATTAAAGATTTTTATAAAAATTATCAAATTAAATATCATACTTGCATGGTGTTTATATTCTATATTTTGTTTACAATATTGTTTTTCGTAAAATGAAAGACTACTTAGAAATTAATAATTATTCATATTCACAAAATATAATTAGAACTAAAACAGTATGTGAAATAAAGTACATAATTTTTAATGTCACAAAACATGTAAATGAAGCATAAAAGATCAAAAGAGTTATAATTATTCCAAATACAAATATCACAACATTTTTCTTAAACTATTCTCTTTACACATACATCTTACATCAATAAACATCAATATTAAGTAGTTTAGCAGCATACATGTATTTTACAATTAACTTAATATGAGTATCAGATCTAATTTTTTAGGAAATCATAAGACAATATAGATTTCTGAGTCTTTATAATACTTATAGTTTTAACCTACTAAATTAAAAATGGCATATGAGTAAATAGATAATAAAAAAAGATATGGCCACTGGGAGAAAAAATATTCTTACAAAATTTTGTCTTAATATAATGTTGATTTTAAATGAAACAAACATATCAAAAATCTTGTTAGGAATTATTATGGTGCTGATAGTATCGTTAATATTTATCTTAAAAAAAATACACCTTTAAAACTGATATTTTTACAGTCTTTTTACAAATGGATTCTATCTGAGTATTTTCCAAAATAAATTAAAGCTCTTTGTACAAATTTTCTGTTTTATAAATAAATTATGTGAATGTAATTAAATCGTAACTTAGATTATCATATAGTCAGCATGCAGCTGCAGGATCACCTTCCAAAGTGCACGCTACATTATCTAATTTATGAGCTAGGTGCATTTTGTTTTCTAACCCTAAAATAATTTGTTCTCTATATTTACTGACATAGATATACAACTCTTTTAAAGCAGATAGAGTATCGAACTCATTGAGTTGTTCAACTGAAAGCTGCTGCATAGAGGTACTTAGCTCTTGGTCGGAAACTTGAGGTAATTGAGAGACACCTTGATAAAATTGTATAACCATTTCTCTATAAGTCGGTAAGTCTTTTGCAAAAAGTAATTTATTGGATGGTGAATCTTTACACAGGCGATGTTCTGTCAAAGAACATGCATCCATAAATGTTTGAGCAATCACAGATAAAGAGGAATCTACTGTCGAAGTTTTATTAATATCAAATATGAAATCTGGATTCTTTATAAGATTGACCCAAAACCTTAATGGCAAACTGTTAGATTTCCATGCATGGACGACTTCAGGGTTCATAATGCCGTGTGCTCTAGCAGCATCGTCAAAAAGGTCAAAAAGCCATTTAACAGCAGGAGGCAAAACTTCATTTACTGTTAGAATTGTGCCGAAAAAGTCATCAACAAATTTATGAACAGTGCCTTTGGTAGAGAGGAGTCTGGTGAGAAATATTTCTGGAATGGCTTTATGACTGTGTTCCGAAGTTTTGTTTATTATGTGTTGGTATTCAATAGGTTTAACCAAATGATAATAGTGTACGTTTTGGTCAGTAATATCACTTTTGTATACCCTTATATGGGAATTCGAACAATAAATCCCAGTGCAATTTTTGCATGGAATTTTATATGGAGTATTAAAACTATCATTTTGTCGTGAAATTAAAGACATAACAGCAGATTCTTTAACTCCGTAGTGAGCTAACGTATTTAATTTTCGCCAGCCGTTTAGAGTTTTTGTTGTTAAATCTTCATCTTGGAGTGTAACATGGCCACCTCTTCCATGTCTCCATTCTAAATCAACTTCATGGACGGAAGGTCTCATACTAAAAGGTGTATTTTTAAATAAAGCATCTAATATTTTAGATTTAACTTGTGATATACTATCACAATCTAAAACTTTACATTGAACTTTTTCATCAAAATCATCTTGCACTATGTGTAAAGTTACAACTTGGTAGTCTATTTGTTCTTTTAAAAGTTTTTCCTCTGATAAAGAGTACCTAGCTTCATGTGTTATAGCATCAACTACACCCTTCTCAATCTGATGTTTTATTGCCTTAAACAATAAAAATAGTGATGAACCTGCATAATCCTTTAAATAATAATACATACATAATGCCATCCAATTTGTAAGCATTTTTTCAACTACACTCTCTGTTCTTCTTAACATTAGTTGCGGATGTTTCGTACAAACTGATTTATCAATAAGGCGTAAAAGCAGAGACTTCAATATGTCAGTAGCGTATTCCATTTTCCCCATTAGAATAACCATCAATAGTGACGCAACATTTACTTTGTCTCTTATATTAAAAGACTTTTGAGCCTCTAATGTGTCGATGAATGACAAAAGGAAACATTTATTATTTAAAAGTTGCTCAAACTGAATCATAGCTGCATCATAATTTGTTCGTGGCGTATTTATAAACTGACGTTGAACATTTAGTATAGGATGGTCAGATACGCCAGGAAAAAATACTTTCATGACGTAATTTACATGATCCAAGGTAGGTATGCCAGAATGTTCCAAATCTGCTGCCAAATCAGACATATCAGTTTGAAGCTCTGCAAAAGCTAATTTACATTCTAATCGGACGTTGCTCTCTAACGTGTCCATTTGTATTTGTATTCTTTTGTATTCTCGTTCAGCTTTTGTACTTCTCCTTCGATACATAACCAAAACTATCATAAATATAAGGACTAAGAAGAATGTTCCGGCAGCAATTCCTGCAATGGCTTCTGGAGGAAAATTATAATTTCTTAAGAGCTCATAGTGTAAGTATCCAATAGGAAATCGCAAGTTTCTGCCAATCTTAACAACTACTAAAGGTAAATTTATATCTGTGATCTGAAAACCATTCTCATCAGTATTGGTTGGTTGAACTTCTGGTGGAGTGCATAACAATTGTTGCATAGTTAGGCTTGTAACATTGCATGGTTGGGTTCCAATTGTTACAATTACATCTGACTCATCACTTGCTCTGATAAGGTTTTCGCCTTCAATTACTAAAGGATCACCCTTATATAATTTGATTTTATTTGGAAATTTATAAACATGAGGATCTTCAACGAAAACCATATGAGTTCTAGGTGGATTGAAGTATTTTTCCAAATCATGCATTGTCTCTACATTATCCATTACAAACCCTACTTTCATAGCTACCTGTGGAGTACTTGTCTGAGATTTCGTTGCTTGTATTATATCATAATATTTTTTATTTATAGCTGGACTTGGACATTCCATTTGATTTGAATTAAGCACAGTGCAACCTGTGGCATTAACAGGAATTTCTTCATTTGCATAGTAGAGTTTCATGAGAGGTTTTTGTATTGTATGCAAATTAGTACCATGAACTGTTATCATTCTTCCACCTGAAACAAAACTTTTCAAAGGCTTTATTTCCATAATTGTAGGATCTGATGTATAATTAAATAAATCTCCATATAACGTTCGATTTGCATTATCTATAGATACTGTCAATGTATGGATGATACGTGGTGAATTCGCTTTAGGAGTAATGCATATTAATCTACTATTTGATGTTTGCGTTTTATTTACAGAACATAACAATTCATCTAAATAAGCTGAAATTGTTGATCCAATGTTTAAGTGTTCACCCCCAATAGCTAATTGTGTACCTCCCGATACAGGTCCTAAGGATGGATAAATTCCTTGTAACTGTATATTTTTATAACTGAATAGAACTGAGGATTTTGTATGACCTGCTTCATTTTCTACAATTACAGGTACTACAACTGAAACATTAGATGGGCCTGTCTTACATGTTATGCTAACAGATACTTCAAAGTCTACAATTTCACATGGAACATCACCAATTCGAACTTTTCCAGTAACTTCTTCAACTCTTAATCCTAAATTACTACCTTCAATGGTCACTAGTGTTCCACCTTCAATAGGTCCACTCAATGGTTTTATCATGTCAATCCGTGGTTTAGGGCATTCTGTAACAGGATTGTCTAAGCATGATTCGCTATATGAACATGAATTTCCACACCATGTGCATTGATAAATGGAATTCCGAGTAATACAAAGTGAACAATCAGCGTGATCTCTATGAGATCCAAGAATTTCGCACTTGTATAAAGTGATTGTTATTGTGTCTATATAATGTTTATGATTCCAAAAAACTTTTACACTTATGTTATATTCTCCCACATCTTCTTCATAAGAATACATTGTTTTGTCACAAACAATAAAATGATTAGATTCAACTCTGGCTGGCAGTATCATATTAGCTAACTCGATGCTAACAATACATTGAAATCCTGTGTGTCCAGGTTGTAAGTGTGGCAAATTTTCAACTTCAAGTTCCAGTTCTTTTGGTACATTGTTTGGCAATAAAATTGGTTTTTTATATTGCCTTATTCTGGGACAGTGCCCAATACCATGGTTGAGCAACTTGCTGGGATTATTTTCACCACTTATAATGGTTCTCTGACAAACAGATATATCATGTGTACATTTGTTATCATAAATACACCAATTGCAGGCCCATTCACTCATAATACAAGTATGACATGTAATGTGTTTTGAACAATCATAAAAAGCAAAATTACGGGAAACAAAATCCTTATTCGTTTCTGAAGAATGGACTGAAAGAGGTACATATATATGATCTTGATTTTGAGGTATTTTTGGTCTGTGTTTAATATCAGGCGTTGGGCATGCAAGACCATTTGATGTCACTGCTGCATCTATTGCAGGGGCATTACCAAATACACATTTATATTTAGCCCCAAATGGAAGTTCTGGCAAGGTCCGAATCACTAATTGAACATTGGTTATTTCTGACATAGATATCCGATCAGGTAATATTTGTTCAAAATCAATACACTGTTGGCCAGTATATTGTGATAACCACCTTGGCGCACTTTGTGTGCCTTTTTGACACATATTTTGAACTGTACACCGTTTCTCTAAAGAACACCAACCACAATGAGGATCATTTGATTCTAAGCATGAGGAGCAATTGCCATGCTCTGTACATTTTTCAGTAGCAATTTGAACTATTGAATTTTTAGCCAATACATAAAGAGTTTTACCATAAGGAGATATTGTAGTATCTGGAAGAATTTTTTGACCAGGGATAAGTGAATCACTAGAATATTCTAAAGCTTTGTCAGCATCAATAAGCACTTTTTTCATTACACCCTCACTAGTTCCTAAGAAGGCAACAGTATGCAAACCTGTTACAGACATTGTTACAGAAGTTATTAAAGTATCATTCCAATATATCACTGACATAGCTTTAATAGGATAAAGACCACTTATTTTTAGACCAACCTCACAAAAATTAAGAATATTTCCAGTGGAACCTACACTAGGACATTTACCATCTGATATCATGCCTGATATGTAGCCCATATTGCGCGCCTTAGTGCTACCATTGAAACACATGTGAACATTTTCATTAAACTTAATTTCTATCTCTTGCAACGAGTAAACACAAATAGCTGACTTGGATGTAGGTTCATTAGATATTCCTTTCGACGGGCTAAAAGATGCCACAAGGATAGAATCACCAGCTTCAATTCCTAACTGATTAGCTAAATTTACACCTGCTTTAGCAATTTTAGCATCTTGAACTAAGTTATAATTGACAATTTCACTTTTACCAACACTTGATTCTTCACGAACATTACATTCTAATGTGACCTCTGTATAACTATTATAATTGTCATCATTTACACATGTACGAGCTAAACGTGACACATATCCGAGTTCTTCATTACCAGCTAGATGAGAATGTTTTTGTATGATAAGAAAGTAGGCATAGTCACTAGCGTTAAATCCATATATATATTGCACAAGAAAATTGTCTCTATATTTAACATCTATTTGTATTAGGCTTTGCTTGGAAAACGTAAATTGGGCCAGCTGCAGTGTCATCAAATCTCGACTAGCTATAGCAGGAACGTCATGTCTGTATTCTCCATTATTAGTGAATGTTGTCCCAACATAGAGTACATTTGAGCGATCCCATGAATTGTACCTTTCTGGACCAATAAAGGCGTAAGTAGAGGCTTCCGCATCATTGGCCGCTACACTCTCAGGGACAAACTCGGGTTCAGCCGAAAGATCTCCTAGCTTGTATTTGATACATGATCCCTGAGCGATTGAACCACATGCTATCACAATTCTAGATTCTTGATCAATAACTAAAATTTTATTAACATTGTCTGTCCATGTAGTTTGAATATCTTCCGAAGGGCATCCACTGGCATGACACATTGGATTATCAAGTTTCGGCCCAGTTCGTACAACATGAAGAGGCTTCAAGTCTGGACTAAGCTGATGTAAAGTATTTAACGCTCCTGCATATACTTGTCCGCTCACTTTATCAACAACAAGGTGGTTAAAGTGGAATGTTTCATTTTGATTTTTGGGATATTGCGATATAAACTCATATCCGTACACTATTGTGCATCGAAGCCAAAATGTTATGACTAATACTATCACAAATGCAGCCATGATCACATTTTAAATTGTGTCCACAATAATATCGTTGATAATTTTTAACTTTCACAATCACTGCTTTTGTTTTACTTAAATATTCAACCCATTTTAGTAGGTTTAAGAAAACATTAGAAGCATTCATCGATGCGGGTGACACGGAATAAACAAGTTTTTTTTTTCTATTTCCTGACTAATTTCCTGAATATTTTTTAATCTGTATTTTGTTATTTTACAACATCAACAGGGGGGGTACACTCTATGTGCTCTATGTAATCGATCAAAGCGGCATCTGGTGATTGTTTGGTGTCGATTTGTGGTAAAACAGTTCTGTAATTAAGCATTATTTTTATAGATGTCGCTTCTACTCGTATCAAATTGTTGATAAATATGGATGTTGCCACTTGTTATAGTATATTGCGCTTAAGGGTGTTTATAAAATTACCTTTACTGGGCCTACAGATACAAATTAAAAATTTAATCACTTTTAAATACATTTGAAATGAATTTAAGTTCAAAAAATCAATTATATACCCTATATAAATGTAATTGGCGGTCCTTTCAACTAAATAAATACAAAATAAGTGGGAAATGAAAATAATAATCTAGCAACATTATAAAACTAAAACGAACACGAAGTTTTTGAATAAAAACGGCGGGAAATTTCAAGGCGCGCGGTTGTCTTTTTTTGAGTTCTTCATTAATTAATAGTTTTTTATAATTTATTCATTCAGATCAGTTTTCTATAGTATTTTTTTATTAATTTAGTTTGTATAATATATTATAATTAGTTAGCCGTCTTAGTTGGTAAGTTTTCTTTCTATTCTAATATGAATGAGCCACCCGATCCCGGGGGAACATGCAAAGTTCCCGAACCTGGTAGTTATATCACTATAGAAAATTATGAAGACTCTAGCATGGATACTGATCAATCATCAAAAAAAAAATTTTTAAAACGTCGTTTAAATAAAATATGTAAAAATTGTAACAGAAAGAAAAGAAAAAATGTTGGAAACCAAAAGGACATTGGATGTTGTTGTGTAGAGTCAGATAAATCTGATGAGGGTAAAGACATAACAAATCCTTCAATTACAAAGCAGCCTTTACTACAATCTGATAATCCAGAAGTTGTTGAATTGCGCAGTAAACCAAATTCTACTATTAGTCGTAATCTTTATAATGAATTAGACGCGCCTCCTTACATTATTCATGTACAGAAGATTCAATCCTCCGATAATGACGGAACTATATTGCATCCAATTACCTTTGGAAATTTTCTTTTGAAAAATAAGATTTATAACGTAGTCAATGGCAGTGTGAAAAGAATTGGTCGTAACCGTATGTCTGTCTCTTTTACTAATTACCTAGATGCCAACTCCTTTATAAACAATAGTATTATAACAGAAAATAATTATAAAGCATACGTCCCTTCATTTAACATTTTAAGAATAGGTGTCATTAAAGGAGTTCCAACAGATTGGTCTCCTGAGGAAATAATGTCGAATATCTCAACCCCTGTTGGCTGTGGTAAAATTGTTAAAATTAGACGTTTAAATTATAAAACTATTGTTGATGGATCTCCAACTTGGAAACCCACCCAGTCGGTAGTGGTGTATTTTGATGGTAAGGTACTTCCAAAAAGAATATTTATCTGTTACAACTCCCTGCCCGTAGACCTATATGTTTTTCCCACCATTCAATGTTATCACTGCTGTCGTTATGGACATACAAAGTTGCAATGTCGTTCCAAACCTAGATGTTTAAAGTGTGGTCAAGATCATGTTAGCGACACATGTAATATCGTAGATGACTATTACTGTTGTCAATGTTCTGGCCAACATATGGCAAACAGTAAATCTTGTCCAGAACTTAAGAGACAAAAAGAAATAAAACTTTATATGTCACAAAATTGTGTTTCGTATCAAGAAGCTAGTAAAATTTTCCCTACACTACATAAATCATTTGCTGAAGTCTTGTCCAGTCCTCAAAGAAAATTATCTTTCCAAAATGTTAATAGTAATTCTACAACTTCGTATTATCCACAAAAATCTTACAAGAAAACAGTAATATCTAAATCCTCCCGTCCTATAAAAGTTGGAAATGGTTATGACAAAACTGCACATGACAATATCATAAAAGAATTTTGCTTTAATGAAATAGATAGAAATTATAGTCCAATTACAAATGATTCTCCCTCCACACAAGAACCAATAAAAATATCAGATATTATATCTTTATTACAAACCTTTGCCCAGACCAATAATAATATACCGTCCATCGCTGCCCCTTTAATGGAATTACTTGTAAATTTACTTAAAATAAATAATGGCCAACAAAATTATACAATGGAATGCTAGAAGTATAGTTAATAAGAAAAGTGATCTTATTTATTTATTAAATAAATATAAACCATTTTTATTTTCATTATGTGAAACTTGGCTTAGACCAGGTTTTACATTAAATATTAAAAATTATAATACTGTCAGAGAAGACAGATTAGATGGATATGGTGGGGTAGCTCTTCTCATTAAGAAAGACTATCCTTTTAATATAGTATCCATTCCTGTACATAGTCCTGAAATTTCTATTTTAGCTGTTATTGTAAATAAAATTTGTTTTGTTTCTGTATATATTTCACATACTTCTATCAATACATTAAATGAAGTTGGGGATATCCTCTTATCTCTTCCTAAACCATTAATTATAACTGGTGACTTTAATTGTCATCACCAGTCTTGGGGCTGCTCCGTGTCAACCTGTTATGGTAATAAACTTTTAGACATATTAGACAGAAACAACTTATGTGTTATTAACAATGGAAATCCCACTAGACGTACAAACCTATCCGAAGGAAGTAGTGTAGTTGATCTAACTATTTGTTCACCGCAATTTACATCTCAGCTGTCAAGTTCTGTTTTATCATCCACATTCGGTAGTGATCACTATCCCATTATAACCTCATTTCCTCTCGCTAAATTAATTAAAAATTGTACCAAACTTCCTCCTAGATACAACATATCTAAAGCCAATTCTGATACCTGGTATCAATTTAGTAATAAGGTTGACATTAAACTTAATCAGAAAATATCTGAAAAAATTAAGGATTCTTGTGACGCACAAATTTTTTTGGATGCATTAACTGAGAGTGCCAATGAGGTATTTAATATAAATCATGGGAGCTCCTATATTCCAAGTCCTCCATGGTGGGATGTCGAATGTAAAGAATATTTAAATAAAAGAAAAAAGGCTGAAAAAATATTTAAAAATAATATGACTATAGAGAACCTCTTATCATTAAAGGAGATTACAAACAAAACAAAATTACTTTTTAAAAGAAAAAAAAGAGACAGTTGGCAAAAATTCTGCGCATCTCTATCTCCCAATACTCCCTCATCCGCTGTTTGGAAAAACATTAGAAGATTTAGATCGGCTTATAATACCTCCCCATCTCCAACTTTTCCATCCTTTCTAATAGACGATTTTCTTGATAGAATTTCTCCCCCAACTGTTAATTTCTGTAAAGATAACTTAAATGATTATGATGCCTTTTACAATGAATCATCTGAATTAAACTCTCCCTTTTCAATGTCGGAATTAAAGAACGTTTTAAAACATGTATCAGATTCTGCACCTGGACTAGATGGTATTTATTATTCTTTCATTGCTCATTTAAATGACAGAAGCATGTCATTTTATTTAAATTTAATAAACTCTATTTTTCATTCTGGTCACATTCCTTCAAATTGGAAATCTCAAATAATAATTCCAATATTAAAACCTAATAAAGATCCCTCTTCTGCTTCGTCTTATCGTCCTATTGCTCTTTCATCTGTTCTTCTAAAAATCTGTGAACAATTAATTAAGAATCGTCTCGAATGGTACGTCGAAAGCAACGGTTTGCTCTCAGCATCTCAATTTGGTTTTCGACGAAACAGAAGCTCTATAGATAATATTAGTTTACTTACAACTGATATCAGGTTAGCCTTTTCTGTTAATAATTCTGTTCTTGCAGCATTTTTGGACTTATCTAACGCATATGACAATGTTGTGATCCCAATTCTCAAACAAAAACTTCTATACCTACAGATTCCCAAAAAAATTATACGGTTTATTATAAATATGCTTAGTGATAGATCGATTTCTCTTATTGACGGTGATCAAAAATATTCTAGAGTACTTTCTAAAGGACTTCCACAAGGATCCGTTTTGAGCCCCATATTGTATAATATATACACATATGATCTAGATTTAAGTATCGATAGAAAGATTGAGGTTTTACAATATGCGGATGATTTATTATTATATGTAAAAAGTAATAACATTGAATTAGCATGTACAGAGTTAACTACATCTCTTCAATATTTAAAAAAATGGCTTGATGATCATGGTCTAAATTTGTCCCCATCTAAAAGCTCAATTGTTTTATTCTCCCGTAAACGATCAACCACTCCAATTCACGTTTATTACGATGAGACCATTATACCACAAAAAGATGAGTATAAATTCTTAGGCGTTATTTTAGACAATAAACTTACAGGCATTCCTCATTGCAATTTTATCGCAAGTAAGTGTGAAAAAATAATTAACATCATAAGGTGTTTAGCAGGAATTTGGTGGGGTGCCCATCCCTTTTATTTGAAACTTGTGTATAATGCTCTCATACGGAGTGTCATGGAATATGGATCCTTCTTATTAGAACCGGGTCTTCTTTCTGGATTTAAAATGTTGAACAAAATTCAAAATAAATGCTTAAGAATAATTTGTGGAGCAATGAAGTCTAGCCCTATTAACGCTTTACAAATCGAGTGCTGCGATCCCCCGTTACAATTACGACGTCAGTATTTGTCTGATAAATTTCTTTTTCGCCGTCTACAGCTTTCTAATCATCCTCTTATTGAAAAACTTCATCTTTTAGCTTACTTTGTGTCGAATTCATCGTACTGGATACATAAATCTAATCCATGTTTAGTCAACAGCTATTTTAAGTTCAAATCTCTTTCTACACCTTTACATCAATCTAACATGTTACCTTTGTTTTCTTGTCCATACGAATCTCTCATTCTATCGCCACAAATATTGAATATTGGTATATCCAAGTCGGATTTCTTAATAGCCAACGAAAAATTTAATGCAATTATTAACAAAAAATTTAAAAACTCCCATCTGATATTTACTGATGCTTCGAAACATGATGTTAACGGTACAGTAGGCGTAGGAATCATTCACCGTCAGTATAATATTGTACAGAAGGTAAAACTCCCACCAGAATCTTCAGTTTTTTCTGGTGAGTGCTTGGGTATCTTTAAAGCCTTAGAATACATAATATTAGCTAAACTCAATAACTCAATAATATTTACTGATTCTCTTAGCTCTTTACAAGCTTTAGAAAAGAACCCGTTTAAAATTAAGCAGCACAATCCCATAATATTTGATATAAGAAAATTACTATCTATATGCTTATCAAAAAACTATAATATTAAATTTTCTTGGATTCCTGGTCATTCTGGAATACAAGGTAATGTTATTGCAGACTCTCTTGCTAATGAAGCGATTTCATGTGGTGACCTTGTTCCGTATAAGATTTACTGCTCAGATTTGTTATCAATACCTAAACTCGATCTTGACACATTTTGGAAAACATTATGGGAAAAAAGTAGTAAAGAAAAGGGTAATTATTATTACTCCCTTCAGCCTGATATTTTATCAAAACCATGGTTCTTCTCAATGAATTTTAATAGGAGGTGCTCTAGTATCATTTCAAGGTTGAGACTTGGTCATACTTGTACTCCTGCTCACCTTTCTAAACTTAAAATTACTAACAACTCTTCTTGTTTGTGTGGTTGTGAAACAGGCGATGCAAATCATTTTTTCTTTTCTTGTCCTCTATATGATCGTATCGATTTCCTTAAATCCTTACTAGAATATCAAATCCCTTTTCCAACCTCAATTACTTGTCTATTATATATAAAAAAATATTACATATATAAGATAATTTCAGATTATATAATTACTAATAATATAGAAATTTAAATATTTAGCCCATTAAATATATACATATTTGATTTAGTTTTTTTATATTAAGTGTGTCATACATGCATAAAATAGGTAATATATTATTTAAATGTAATTTTATTTCTTTATTATATATTTGAATTATACATTTTATTATTTTATATATTTATTATCTAAATGTCATAAATATCCTATATATATTCCTGCCCTGAATGATTCCTAAATTTAGCTTCTCCCGTTCCTTTAATATTACATGAAAAATTTCTCCCGTTTGCTAATGGCAAATGTACTATGTACGAGAATTGCCAGAATAAAAAAAAAAAAAAAAAGTTTTTGAATTTTGACATTTAATATGTGAAAAAAGAATAAGATAGGTACTTTTGTACCAAAACTATTTGTAATTATATTTTATTGTAAATAACTATGTAGAATGTTTATTAATAAAGTATTGTACTTTTAAGTAATTTGATGACTGCAAATTTTCAAAAGTGAAAACGATTTTTAAGTGTGTAATCCGATGAGCTCTCGTTTTGAATTTAATTCATACCTATAAGTTTTTGTTTGATATTGTTGAGTTTTAGGTTGTTTTTGTGTTTTTGGTACGTTTGTGTTTTATATGAACTATAAAAATAAATGATATTAAGTTTTAATCAATTGTTTTATTTTAAACTGTTCTTACTTTTTCTTTATTATGTAAATATCATATCTATCATCAGGTTTGCTAAACATAAAATCCATTACATAAATAACTCCTTTTGCGGGACTGATTTGTAATAGATTTTATTACTTTAACAAACCTGATTCGATACAGGAAAACTAATTAAGGACGTATTCACAAAATTAATAGGTATAGAATCGACCATTTACACGAGTCACACACACAAGCGACGCAGTACGCACGGTTAGGTGTAAGAATAGTAGTGGATTGAACTACTTTGATACTTTACAATTTTTTATTTATTTATATTTTTTATTTTATTACAATTGATATTTCTTTGTGATACGTAGGTACCTACGAAAATATATTTTATTGGTGTTTGTGTTTTTAGTAAATAATAACTATTTATAAATATACCAATACCCACTTCAGTCACTTTTTGATACTATTTGTTTCACTTTGTTAGTTTTTCCTTATGAGGTGTGAGTCATATACATATAATTGTGTGGTATGAGACGGTTGAGATTATGAAGTAGAGTGGAGAGGGTGAGGGCTGCGATTTGATACAAGTGACACTCTCTCCTCCTCCAAGAGGAGTGGGAGCCCGGCGGTCAGCTTGTTTTTAAAGTATTTTTACTCATTTTACGATTTTTTTGACGAATTCTAAACGTAAAAATTGTGTTTGGCTCGTAAACGAAAAAAAACCAACTTCAATTACATCGACAAGTAATACAACGTAATAAAACAAAAAAAAAGGTGTGTGTGCGATTCACACACGATAGAAGTGAAACTTCCGCTACAATGAGCGTAACGCTACAATGAGCGTAACGCTACAATTAGCGTAACGCTACAAATAGTGTAATGCTACAATGAGCGTAACACTACAAACAGCGTAACGCTACAAATTTCGTAACGCTACAATTAGCGTAACGCTACAATGAGCGTAACTCTACAAATCGCGTAACTCTACAAACAGCGTAACGCTACAAATTTCGTAACGCTACAATTAGCGTAACGCTACAATGAGCGTAACTCTACAAATAGCGTAACTCTACAAACAGCGTAACGCTACAAATTTCGTAACGCTACAATTAGCGTAACGCTACAATTAGCGTAACGCTACAATGAGCGTAACGCTACAATGTGTCATCCTTTTTCGTGTTAGTAGCACGGCGCGCCCTTCCCTGGCGTTTTTCCGTTGCATCCGGTTTGAAATCACAATGATTCTAAAGAATTTTCACTTCAAAAATAGTCAAGTAAAAACGCGCTAAAGGCGTTAATAAAATAAATCCCATACAAAAAACGTCATTTTTGCCTATTTTTGCTCTCATACAACAAAAGTGATTTTTTTTTGCCGCTTTTTGCCCGATATTAAAATCAATGTACCTAGTCAATGGTACGGAACCCTTCGTGCGCGAGTCCGACTCGCACTTGGCCGATTTTTTAAAGTAGTGATAAATAATACTTTCGTAAATAAATGAAATAAGTAAAGGATTTCAGGGTTATTTATTAAAAATACTGTTTGACATAAATATAATAAAGGCTATATAAAATAAAACAAATTAGGTACATATTAAATCTATACAAATAAATAAAGTTGAAATGTCTGTTTGTAATATTAAAATAACCGCTTTTAACTAAATTCATATGTATGTATGTATACATGGTACATATACCAAAATAACATTTTTTTTATAATTTGTCTGTCTGTCTGTCTGTCTATCTGTCTGTTCCGGCTATTCTCTGAAAAGGCTGGATCGTTTTTGACGGGAATTTCACTGGCAGATAGCTGATGTAATAAGGAGTAACTTAGGCTACTTTTTGTTTTAGATTTTTTATTATTATTTTATAACTGCGAACTGAACAATAACTATTTTGTTAAATTCCACGCGGACGAAGTCGCGGGCACAGGTAGTTTAAAATAATTATTATGTAATAAAATGGATCTCAATAAAGTAGCTTCATATTTTATCAATAATCTAATTCTTATTTTAATTTTAATTAAATATAATATATAACAAAGAAAAAAAACGCCAACGTCACGTGGTGTTCCCAAGTGGTCACCCATCCAAGTACTGACGCTGCCGCGTTACCGATCGATCAAATTTTAACTCAAAATCAAATCAAAAATCAACCAACTTATATCTCCCTCTCAACTTCCGTTCGCCTCGACCGATCACACTTTTTGTAACGCTCTCGTCACGCGCCTGCTTACTCTCCAAGCTAAAGAAGTTCCACTTCAAAAATACTAGCTATGTACTTTTAGCGAAATAAAATAATGCAATAAAAATGTGTGATTATAAAATGATGATCTTACTTTGTCAAGTATCAAATTTGGTTTATCGAAAAATAATACGTAAATTTATAAAATAATAATTGTTTTGCTACGTAACCGGTTGCTAACAAAGCGACATGGCGTCCACTCACCACAGCGCCCGAGCGCGAAGTGAGGTCTCGTTCGAAAAATTGAATTATGTTTCAAAACAAAAAACAACAATAAAATAAACCTTACTGCAATGGAATAAGAATCATCTTTAATAGCAAAATGTGTATAAAAATTAGCTCCAGTTTTTATTTTTTTTAAGACTATTGGTGGCATTTTTGTATTATTTTCAGCCTTCCATTTAAAATTGAACATATCCTCCTGCTCATACTATTGTTACGTGTTAGGGTTCGAACGATTTGGAGAGAAAGACCTTCTGACTCTTTTAGAGACTTTATTCACTAGCACTAGGTCCGACACAAGCACTAGGTACAACACTACGCACTAAGTACAAACACTAATCACTAGGTACACAGAGTAAGCACTAACAATGTCCGAGGTCGTAGCCAATATCGTAGGTTTCCGCTGGTATCACTTCTTGATCACTAGTATTCACTTCGAAGTCGCTTCGTCGTTAGCTCAAACTGAACTGACTCCGCTCGGCCTCAATCGGCCTTTTTATACCGGGCCGAGCCTACACCCAGACAGTTCTAGAACCTTCGTGCGTGTACTCGATCCTGAGTTCATTCACCTATATGTCCTCTAGCGCCATCTAGTATTGAGTGGATGTTTCACGTTGTCTTTGTAACAAAGTGGTTTGTACAGCACACAACGTGGTTCCTTCGCTCCCCGCTAGATGGCGCAAGCTCCTCTACTTTGCGTTTTCGCAACACTACTCCCCTCTTAAAGATGCTCGTCCCGAGCATCGTTGTTACTGCCATGGTAACGCGCCAGACGGTCTAGGTGTACCACTTTGAATGTCCCTCTTGGTTACTTTCCTGTTCAATAGGTCCACTGGTATTCTTAGTTCTAATGTTATTTCATTAGGTTCCTGCTTAACACAATGTTTGCAGTCTTCCGAACACGGCCTTCGTGAGTGTGCGTCAGCATTCCCACGCATCTTTCCGCTGCGCTGTTCCGTCCCGTTAGTAGTCCCCTGTATCGTAAGACTATTCCCGCTGCATGCCTGGGAGATAACAGTTTTCAGGGTTTCCACCGCGTCAGCCAGTACTCGCCTCTTAGTTCTAGCTTTTATTCGTTTCCCTTGATCCCAGGTAGGGGACGAAGCCCTTTGCCTTTTCGGCTCCTCTATTTGTTCCTCGATGCTTTTCATCCTTGCCATCTGGGTCTTCTTCTGCGGGCAGTTGAGCTGGAGATGGCCCCTCTCGCCACACTTGTAGCACATGACCCCATATCTTTTCTTCGTAGGAGCCTTAACCTCCTTCTGCGGGCAGTCGAGCTGAAGATGGCCCCTCTCGCCGCACTTGTAGCACATGTCTCCATATCTTTTCTTCGTAGGAGCCTTAACCTCCTTGACTTCCTCAGAGACCTCGCGGACCCTATGAGTCTGCCGTATGTCATGGCGAACCGCCTCGACCTCCAAAGCATGCGCCAATGCTTCCTTTAGCGTGCTATGGTGACGAAGCCTCACTGCAGCTCTGACTTCCAGGTCTTTGATTCCGTCGACAAATGCTTGCACAATATTTGTGTCCACCATCTTGGTGTCAGCTCCTGGGTGTGCCTTCCTAACGAGTTTTTCAATTTCCAACGCCCATTGTTGTAGTCCTTCTCCTGAGCGTTGGACTCTATCACGCAGTTGGGCACGGAAGACGTGCTCCAGGTGTCGCTCCCCGTATCTCGATTCAAGTGCCTCCATCAGGTCTTGGAACCCATTTCCTGTACGTGGCAGTGCTTCCAAGACAGACAAAGCTTGCCCTCTGAGCGCAACCGTGAGCGCGGTCAGGCATTGCTCTTCCGTCCATCCGTTGGCAGTAGCAACAGTCTGGAATTGCTGACGATAGGCGTTCCACGAAGTAGTGCCGTCGTATGGCGGCACTTTCACCCTTGGTCCTTGCGCAACTCCGGTAGTTCCACTAGACATCGCAACTCCCGTGGTTTCAAGGCGCGCTACTCTCTTCTGTAGTTCAGCGAGGACGGTTTTCACATTTTCGACATCCAATCCTAACCCGGTAACTCGTTCTTGCACTTCGTCGAACTCTTTTCGGAGCTTACCCACCGTGTCACTAACGTCTTTTATAGCCAAAAGCGCTTTTTCTTGGAGGTCTTTTTGTTGCTCTTGTGATTCTTGCAAAGCCTTTTGTGATTCTTGTAAAGCGCTGAACTTGCGTTCTTGTGATTCTTGCATTGCCTCTTGTGATTCCTTCATTGCCTTTTGTGATTCATGCAAAGCGCTGAACTTGCGTTCCATGAATTCAATTAAACTTCCTAATTGAAGTGCCACTTGAGGGTCTGTAGTAGCTACGGTGCCGCTGGTGGGCGTGGCCTGTCCGGTGGGCGTGGCAAGGTGGGTGGAGCCAGTGGGCGGGGCTTGAGCCAAAGTGGGCGGAGCCTGGGGGGCGTGGTCAGTGGGCGGGGCCTGGTGGGCGGGGCCAGTGGGCGGGGCCTGAGGGGCGTGGCCAGTGGGCGTGGCCTGGTAGGCGGGGCCAGTGGGCGGGGCTTGGCCCACAGTGGGCGGAGCTTGGCCCCCAGTGGCATCCGCAGCTCGTTGTCCCCTTGTCCTGACCCCCTCCTTGGGGTTCTCTCTCGGAGTCAATGGCATCTCCAAATCCCACTTCTGACACCAGTTGTTACGTGTTAGGGTTCGAACGATTTGGAGAGAAAGACCTTCTGACTCTTTTAGAGACTTTATTCACTAGCACTAGGTCCGACACAAGCACTAGGTACAACACTACGCACTAAGTACAAACACTAATCACTAGGTACACAGAGTAAGCACTAACAATGTCCGAGGTCGTAGCCAATATCGTAGGTTTCCGCTGGTATCACTTCTTGATCACTAGTATTCACTTCGAAGTCGCTTCGTCGTTAGCTCAAACTGAACTGACTCCGCTCGGCCTCAATCGGCCTTTTTATACCGGGCCGAGCCTACACCCAGACAGTTCTAGAACCTTCGTGCGTGTACTCGATCCTGAGTTCATTCACCTATATGTCCTCTAGCGCCATCTAGTATTGAGTGGATGTTTCACGTTGTCTTTGTAACAAAGTGGTTTGTACAGCACACAACGTGGTTCCTTCGCTCCCCGCTAGATGGCGCAAGCTCCTCTACTTTGCGTTTTCGCAACACTATTTTTAGAAAACTTAATATATGTGTATAATAGAACAAACATCACCCGAAAGTCTACCCGTTTTGTTCATTTTCTTGAAAATGGTAATGGAAAAACGTTTAATACGATATATATATAAGAATTAGATTTAAAAAACGACCTTCTGTTTGAAGATGAAGACCCAATCTCTATGAAATAATTATTCGTTATATATTATTTTGTTTAGTTTTGTCACAAAATGACCTGAAAAAGAGCATGATTTTGTCCGATTCGTATAGGCCCCCTTAAATAAAATAACTAAGGTATATACTATATACGTATAATAGGTAGGTACTTATATATACCTATATATAGGTTATGGCATCGTAGTTTGCACCAAACATCCACCAGAGGCGCTACTTTCCATACTTGCAAAAAAAATAGCGGAGTTGGCTCTCTTTTCCCGTATAGTTATTGTACTCTGTGAACATCAACTAGAACATCAAGTTATAATATAAATCTATGGTTTCAATAGAACTTATATAGTCCGTAACACAGAACACATATACCCTGGTCCGTAATTTTGTAAGTCTCTTTCACGTCTCTTTGCTTTGAAGTCATTTTGGTTTCAGGTTCAGGTATATTACCCTGCGTCCCCAGTCCCCACTCCCCACTTGGCTATTCGTATTTCGTATTTGCGTATTTGCCTCGTATTTGCCATATTTGACAAAACACTTCCATGTGTGGAGAGTGTATTTGCCAAAATTATTGCCGTATTTGCCTATTTGGCAAATAGGGCCAATAACAAATTAACAAATACGTCTTACCGAACTTCCGTCGGTTTTTCAAGGCACATCAAAGGAAACAAATAAGCAAATATACTGGCCACATGCTGGCCACACATGGTGACACAAGCGTGCGAACTGTCAACTAATTATAATTTATTTGAAAATTGAAAATTGGTGAAAACGTGATATTTGCTTGTAAACTGCAAGTAAATTAAATAAATTGATATGATTGATTTTAACTACTAAAATTTTCAAACTAAGGAAATACGAGTACTCATATCTCGCGACAAGCTTTTGTATCATATAGATTATGTGTAATCTATACTAATATATAAAGCTGAAGAGTTTGTTTGTTTGGTTATTTGTTTGTTTGTTTGTTTGAACGCGGTAATCTCTGGAACTACTAGGCCGATTTGAAAAATTCTTTCAGTGTTAGATAGCCCATTTATCGAGGAAGGCTATAGGCTATGTGTCATCACGCTAAGACCAATAGGAGCGGAGTCCACGCCGACGAAGTCGCACGCAAAAGCTAGTGACTTTATAAGTAGACTAGCCGACATGTGCCCACTTCGTTGGGCGTTAAAAGATTTTTACAGTAATTTGATATGTTTCAAGTTTTTTAAATTTAACTATCACTACATAGTATAAAACAAAGTCGCTTTCTCTGTCCCTATGTCCCTATGTATGCTTAGATCTTTAAAACTACGCAACGGATTTTAATGCGGTTTTTTTTAAAAGATAGAGTGATTCAAGAGGAAGGTTTATGTATATAATTTATTATAGTTTTATGTAAATTAGCAGAAATACGGCGATAAATGTTGAAGAAGTCGCACAAAATCGGGCCAACTGGGAGCTTTCCACGCAAACGCCGCGTAAACTAGCAAAGATACAGTGGAGTAATGTACTAGCGAATTCTAAATCTATAAAAATGCTACAAAAAAGTCCGCGATAGCATATCTCTATCTCTTACGGTTGACTTACAATAACCACTTTTATGTTCAAATTTTTAATTAAAAACATTACGTTATTTTCCAAGCTATTTTCTTTAGTTCAGTATTAATCCTTATCCAAACAAATATTTTAGTTAGCTTAGAAATTTAATGCAGATTAAAATTGCCCTTTACACTATATCAATCAGATGAATAGGTTTTCAGATATCGTCGTTAGAAGTAATTAACAGCGAAACATTTAACCCTTTAACCGCCATCGCCGTAATATTACGTGTTGTAAGAGTAGTACCTCAGCCGCCACGTCGGAATATTACGTAAAGATCCTGTCATTTAAAAATGTCATCATTGCACCCGTGCGAAGCCGGGGCGGGTCGCTAGTTACAGAATAATAACGAATTTTTAAATGAAGTATACTTTGGTAAACGTCGTGAACACAGTCGTTGGGCACGCCGTCCGCTGCTATTTTACATCGATGTTTACTTAGTTGGTACCTACAGTTCGTCAAGAGATGGCGCGATTCGTAACACCTACTATGATTTTCATTGAATTTTATGTTCAATTACAATAAAATATAGCCTATATCACTCCTGAATAGTGTAGCTTTCTTTGAGTGAAAGAATTTTCATGATCGGATCAGTATTTGCAAAGATTACCCCGTATATACAAACAAAGTTATAAACTTTACCTCTTTATAATATTAGTATAGTATAGATATGAAAAGTTTTAAAGTAAAAATTTATTTTTTTCGTTTTAGCGCATTCAAATAAAAGCTTGTTTTTTAAAAAGGTTTTTTACTTTTAATTTATTTTAGTGGAAATCACTTAGTTGCACTTAGTTGTCAGCATCCACCATCGCCTTACTCTTGGTCGTTTTTTCATCACTTTCTGTTTTTTTACACATA
Source organism: Melitaea athalia (assembly GCA_905220545.2). NCBI lineage: Eukaryota > Metazoa > Arthropoda > Insecta > Lepidoptera > Nymphalidae > Melitaea > Melitaea athalia. The sequence goes on from HG992179.1 coordinate 7,469,432, forward strand.
GCATATAATAATAACATGCATTCAAATAATAAAATTCAGCTGCAAGTGCAACGTCCATTTTCTGCAGCAAATTGGCTTTCTGGTTGCAAATATCTTTGGCAAATTTGGCTCCATGTGTGGATGGTGTTAACTGAGGTAGGGCACAGCAGGAAATTCCCTGCTCAAAATATGGAGCAGCCCGACTGGGGTAGTACCTCGACCTTACAGAAGACCACAGCTAAATAATACTGTTTTCAAGCAGTATTGTGTTCCTGTTGGTGAGTAAGGTGACCAGAGCTCCTGGGGGATTGGGGATAGGGTCGGCAATGCACTTGCGATGCTTCTGGTGTTGCAGGCGTCTATAGGCTACGATCTTACCATCAGTTGAGCCGTACGCTTGTTTGCCAACCTGGTTACATAAAAAAAAAAACGGTCGTATCGTCTATTTGCGCATACGTCAAAATATTTTGGTCTAAGATCCGGAGTATAACAAAATCTTCCCTCATCTGTTAATTAGATGAAACAATTTTTTATAGGCTGATTTCAATATTGTGAATTTATAAACGATCGCTATCAGGTGTACATGATAACAACCGGGACCGACGGCTTAACTTGCTCTCCGAGGCACGGTGGGGTAACCCACAAGGACTGCACAAACACCCAGACCACGGCAAACATCTGTATGGCCAATACAAATGTTGTTATGTGCGGGAATAGAACCCGCAACCGCCCGCGCAACAGCCAATCGCAATCCAGTGCTCTAACCGCTGCGCCAACGCGGTGTCACTCATACTCATAGTAGGGAATATATCCGCCAACCCGCATTGGAGCAGCGTGGTGGATTAAGCTCCGATCCTTCTCCTATATGGAGAAGAGGCCTATGCCCAATAGTGGGATATTAGAGGCTGAATCGTATAAAAACAACCTCTGCCACCATAAGCCTGCTGCAAATAATAATACCAAAAAAAATTTTTTCTTCTAAAAAATCTTTTCCCTCTCATGTTAATTACATGTAACATGAGAGGGAAAAGATAAAAAAATATATATTGCAGCAGGCTTATGGTGGCAGAGGTTGTTTTTATAAATTCACAATATTGAAATAACCACTACAGCCTATCACAGTCTGGACATAGGCCTCCACAAGTTCGCGCCCGATATTATGACGCGAACTCATGCGTTTTGCCCATAGTCACCACGCTGGGCAGGCGGGTTGGTGACCGCAGGGCTGGCTTTGTCGCACCGAAGACGCTGCTGCCCGTCTTTGGCCTGTGTATTTCAAAGCCAGCATGGATGGTTATCCCGCCATCCATCGGCTCTTTAAGTTCCAAGGTGGTAGTGGAACTGTGTTATCCCTTAGTCGCCTCTTACGACACCCACGGGAAGAGAGGGGGTGGCTACATTCTTTAGTGCCGTAACCACACAGCACTTTTTTATAGCAATTTTTTATAGGCATATTGAAATAAGCCTACAAAAAATTGATTCATCTAATTAACAGATGAGGGAAGATTTAGCTTCTCGGATCTTAGACCATTTTGTCAAATACAACAAATACTGAACACCAAATACCTAAAGCCAAGTGGGGACGCACCATTACTATTCTCTATGCATTTTGGTCATTATCATCTTGCACGGTTCCCAACTTAGGGGTTTTCCCCCCAGATTTAGGGGGTAAAATTAAATTTAAAGTTATGCTTACGTTTAATCTATTTACATATTATGAGAATAATTTAATTGTTAACATTAGTCCCACTTTATATAACCCGCATATTAAAATTAAAACAATACTATTAAATGTGCATCTATTATGTAAAATACTTTTTATTCTTAAAGTTATGCTAACGTTTAACCTAAATAATTATTGTGAGAACAATATTGTTTACACTATACCCACTTTATATAACTCATATATTAAAATTAAAACAATACTATTGGATATGCATCTGTTGTATAAAAAAAAATTATTTTAAAGTTATTCTTACATTAATTTACTCTAAATACATATTATGATGAATTTTGTTTTTACGTTATAGCTACATATGTAATCCGTATATTAGAACAATACTCGTACTATGTAATATGTATCTTTTATATAAAATATTTTTTGTCTTTTTTTAAACTTAATAAGATATTTATATGTGTACTTGATAACATTTAGTATTATTAGTTATTACTCTAGTCTTACAGAATAGTTTGATATTATTTATTGGCTGCTGCCGCTGTCGTTCGCACGGTACCCGAGGTGGCCACTGAAAATCAGCGTGTGAAGTTTAGGGATCTTTTTATGGTCCCTTTATTTCCACAAATGCTGAGTGGCCATCCTTTTTGTGACGGTACACTGCTGTACAGGTGTTTTATTGTATTTGTGCTCTTTGTTTTATTGTATTGTGTTTGTTGTGTGCCTGTAAGCAGTGTGTGTCTCAAATAAATGTCTTACTTACTTACTTACTTACTTAAATAAGTGAGATGGGATTTTTTTAGGGGTCTGAAATTTTTAGGGGTATTTTCAGGGGTTTTTTGGCTCTTTAATATTTTCAAATTGATAATATGTATATTTATTTTTTGACCTAGCGACATAAAACGACATCGTTAAAAATAAGTTTGCGGAATAGACTATCTCTAAAATGTTGCAAGGCATCATGACGGTCAGATTTACATTAAATCGAAATGGTGGTTCTTGTACAACATTTAATTTATCCAATAAAATGTTAAATTTATTCAATGTCAACATGTATGATTTAAAAAAATCTGAATCTTTAGATGAAGACGAAATATTTGATGTATTAAATAACTTATATTATAAAGACTTTTGAAACATTATTACAGTACATTATTTATAAATCATTATGAATTTATATTTACCTACATATTTTTAGGGGGACAACTCAATACGATTTTAGGGGTTTTGACACAAACTTTAGGGATAAATATTTTTGAGAGTTGGTAACACTGTCATCTTGCTATTCAGCTATTTGGATTTTGGTTTTTGGCTGGATTTTGGTTTGACTGGCTTTGGTTTTCAACATAAATTTTGATTATTGAGAGTTGCGCTTTATTACTTCAATTTAGTAAAAAAAAAAAAAAAAGTATAGACTTATAATACACATCTTTTTAAAATATTTTCAAACATGTAGTTAAAAAAAATCACAATAGAGGGTAACTTTATTGTTGCACTTTTTTGTTATTGTACCATGCCGGGTGAAAATTAACACGAGGGAAACTATTAATATAAAATGATGGCTTCTATGTCTACTGGAGGTCCAGGGGACCCCCATACCCAAATGAATACTTATCGCAGTTATGTGACAATGTTAGCGGACCCCGGGGCAAAAGATGAAATCAAACTAAAAGCTGCACAGGAACTTAGTGAAAATTTTGAGGTAAAATTTTTATACATAGGTATTTAAAAAAAACTTTTTTATTTCTTTTGAAAGAGTAACGTATTTATGACTAATGTTAATCTTACTAAACAATTTGTTTTAAAAAATTTATAGGTGATTTTAAGCTCTCCTCAGTACCCGCAATTCTTAGATCATTCTCTGAAAATTTTTCTTAAAATATTGCAAGAAGGCGAGCCACATTTTATAGCCGAATATAACATACAGCAAGTTAGGAAATTAATACTAGAGATGATACACCGGTTACCAATAAGTGAAACTCTTAGGCCATATGTTAAAAGCATATTGATCCTAATGTTAAAACTTATGGAAATAGAAAATGAAGAGAATGTGTTGGTTTGCTTAAAGATATTTATGGAACTTCATAAACAGTATAGACCTGCTTACTGCACAGAAGTCGATGTAAGTTTTCTGGCATACTATTGAATTAAAAACTAAACTATTTCGTTCTTGTTGTTTTAGCACAGACCATAAAGAATTAATAATTTTCATTGACTAAACTTACTTTAGAATTAAATTTAAAATTGATAATTTGAACTAAATTCAAACTAAATGAGGAGTTTCACAACTGTAACTTTTCAATTTTATTGTTTTAATACTCCATCTATACTAATAATATTATAAAGAGGAAAGATTTGTATTTTTGTGTGTATGTTTGTATTGAATAAACTCAAAAACTACTGGACTGATTTAAAAAAATTCTTTCACCATTTGAAAGCTTAGGTATGCCTGTGTAACATAGGCTACTTTTTATCCTGGGAAAATAATAGGTTCCTACGGAAAATTGTTTGCGCACACAGGTGAAAGCCGTTGAGAACAGCTAGTCATTTGTATAATGATACTTCTTTTTCACAAGTTTTATTCTCATTTAAAATTGAAGATAAATATCGTCATACCCTCAGACATACATTATATCTTATATTTTTTTTAGATTCATAAATTTCTCCAATGGGTTAAGGGGATCTACTCGGACTTACCAAATCACTTACCAAAAATCTTTGAACCCAAACCAACAATAAGGGTTAAAGATTTGTCAGAAGTTAACATAGATCAACTATTGCAAGAAACTTACACAACAACACCTATACACACCGAAAAGAAATTATTAGATGGCAGCGTTGTAACTGTAAGTTAGATATATATATTATGAATACAAAAATTTGTAACATTACTTGTCTCGGAAAAATATAAAAATCAAGTTTGTATACAGTTTATAGGTAATACAATTACTTATACGTTTGTGTGCATTTTGTTATGCAATCTAATTGTGTAGATGTCATTAATACAGATGTTTTTTTGCCACTAGTGGATTTAAATGAAACAAAAATATATGTTCCTTCAAATGGGGTGTTCTATAAGTGTAATAAATAGATCACGTTTGTGTGAAAAAAAAATATGCTATCCTATTTTTTAATTTTCCTTTGTCTTAATATACAAGCTACTCTGGTAACGTATTTCTGTATAACTCCAACACTATTTTTAAAACGTCGATAAAATGAAATATTAATAGTAACAGCCACATACAACTAATGAACCATAATAACAAAATATCGATCTTTTTCTTGTAAAATATATTTTTTCCCAGGCAGAATAGGCGCTTTGACGTCGAGCTGCTGAAAATGGCCCGTGCAACAATAAAATATTTTTTTTTGTAAATAATAGCCATGCTTACTCACTCACGAAAGGTATTATGCGGAACGAGTCCATCAAAGTAGCTTGTCTATTTAAATAAAGTCATTTGAAGGAACGCAGTTAGAAGTCAAACACACTGTGTATTTAAATATATGTAATAAAAATATTGTATTTGTTTTGCAGTACAATCTTATTCCTCGCTCAGTGTTATCGTTAAAGGTTATACAAGAACTGCCCATTATAGTAGTCCTTATGTATCAACTTTACAAACAAAACGTTCATCAAGAAGTTAGTAATTTCATACCACTGATTATGGAAACTATAACGTTGCAACCAGCTGCGACACACAGGTATATGATATAAAAAAAATTCAAGTCAGTTCCTACTTAGGTTAAGTCAACAAAGATAAACTAATTAAATTAAGTAAAATTAAAAAATGAATTAATATCAAAGGTTTCTTTATAAGTGTAAAAAAAACTTTTTTTTATTATTTTCCTCTTGTTTAAATTAAATAGTAACAAGACGGTTCTGTGGATATAGTATCAAGACAGTTGTGGGTTGAAATTTGGACTAGGTAAGACCACAGTAAGATAAATAATATGTTTTGGAAGAAATTCTGAAACTTTTTGCCTATCTACTGTAGACCAAGGCTTAGCACTTACCATAGATAGGCATTTGTTTAGCAGTGGGATAATATACTGACTGTTTTAGACTACAGGCACCCACACAACAAAGTTATGTAAATATGTAATATTTTACAGACAATCCACATCTTTTAATAAAGAAGTATTTGTTGATTTTATGGGAGCTCAAATTAAAACATTGGCTTTCTTAGCATATATTATAAGGATATATCAAGATACTATTGCTAATCATGCTAGTCTAATGGTAAAAGGTATCATTGGACTACTAACACTATGCCCTCCTGAGGTAGCTCATTTGAGAAAAGAACTAGTGATAGCTACGAGACATATCCTTGCTACTGATTTAAGACTGAGTAAGTAAAAAGTATATTATGTACATATACTGTTGTTATACATTTATTGTTATGACACAAAAACACCATATAATTTGTTTTACAGAATTTGTTCCATTTATGGAACGTCTCTTTGATGAGGAAGTATTACTGGGTGGAGGTTGGACAGTACATGAGTCTCTACGTCCGCTCGCTTACTCAACTCTCGCCGACTTGGTACATCATGTACGACAGCACCTTCCTTTAACTGACTTGGCTATTGCAGCTCACTTGTTTTCTAAGAATGTTCATGACGAATCTTTGCCGACGAGGTAAGTTGAATTGTTAAGATTTGAATATAAATTTTTATAAATATGTCTAGTTTTATTTAAGCTTTAAAATTTATGTCAGGTTTTCACTTTTTTGTCTCTTTATGACATAATAAAATGTAACTGTCAATTCTCATTGAAATATATTATCATTCATGATTTTATAACATTTATGAGATGAAACAAGCTTTCTATTCTAATACTGATATTTCAAATAAACAGAAATTCTAAAAGTATATCTTATTTTTAAAAATTATCCATCCTTGAAATGTAATGATCTACATTGCCTTGTTCCTGGATTCAATTTTTCCATTAGATCATTAAGGTATTTTACTGTTTTATGCAAAATAATAAATACAGGCAATTAATCTAATTTTGATTTTTACTTTTGCTTAGGGCCACCATTTATATGGCTATAAGGAGTGTTTGTGAAACAAAAACAATATTTGACCAACCAAAATAGCTAATTAGGTTAATTAAAATCGATTTGTAAAAATTTTAAGAACATTTTTGAATTATAAAGTCAAATAATCTTACGCAATCTTATGGATCTTGAGACTCCTTTAGACCGACTTATTTTTGATTTAATTTTTTGTAACTTTTAATGAATGTTTAATGTATTTGTGTAATGTCTCCAGTATCCAGACAATGTCGTGCAAGCTGCTGCTAAATCTAGTGGACTGTATCCGCCAGCGCTCCGAGAGCGAGGCGGGGACGCCGCAGGGCAGGCATTTGCTCATGCGCATTCTAGAGGTCTTTGTACTCAAGTTTAAAACCATCTCCAAGTTGCAGCTGCCTGCGCTCATGGCTAAATGGTATGAAATATGCAGTACAATATATTATATTGGGAATTAAAAATGCATAATAGTAATGGAAATCATTATTTTTAATAATTTTATTTATGGACAACAATAAAAAATATTTAATTGTTAATTTGACTAATTGATAAGCAAGTACTTATTAACAATCAAAAAATAAATTTAATTGAATAGTTCACACTTCTGTGACCTATCTCTTAATAAAAGATTTAAAAATACACAAAAGGTTAACATTTAAAAACGTTTTTCTCAGTTATAATCATAACTACTTTTTTATGCCGAGTGTAAAGGGGAAATAGTTTGTTCTCTGTATGTCTTTCTACAAGTAAAAAATTATTGTAAAAAATTGAGAGGCATTAGATAGTTTATTATTTTTTAAACATATTATTACAAGACAATATGATGAGTATGAAATAGTTCCTTACACTAAGCTACAATTATAAGCTACGAAGTAAATATCATAATATTCGAAAATGAATTTAAGTTCATGGAATGTAATTTGACTGTTATTGTATTTCTGTAGCAAACAAAACGCGCCGTCAACCGTAAATGGTACAAATGGCAATAGTACCACTACTCCAAGCACACCCACCACTCCTGCCCCCAGCACATCCACTACTCCTGCTTCCAGCACTTCCACAGCTGAAGTCAAAGTTGAAGACGAGAAACCGACACCAGATTTTCTGGATAGTATAAGCAAAGCCGAAGAGAAATCAAAAATAGGCTTCCCTACTTCACAAATGAGTAATCTTAATGTAGGCGACTACAGGACTCTAGTTAAGACACTAGTTTGTGGAGTAAAAACTATAACGTGGGGATGCGCTTCCTGTAAGGTAAGTTATTGCTTTTACTATAACAACTGTAAATTTTATTACAACAATCTTAAATTTTGGAAAAAACAGCGAGAGTTTCCTCCGGCTTTTGTTTACTCTCAGCCCACACAAGGGACATTACTTTAAGTCATTTGTTGTCATATTTAATAAAGCCGATGACACAATTGAAAGGCGATGTCTGCCGAGACACTACTTTTTTTTACGTCTGCTAAGTCTTTGTAATCTTATGGCGTAATAAATAATTATTTTCGTTTCATTTTCCATTTCATTTTAATTAAATTTTTGTTTATTATGTGTGAAAAGTTAAAGCTTTATGTTAATGATGTAACATTTTCTTTTCATTTTAGACTACAACAACTACTGAAGGTACACCAGCAACAGCAATTACAAGTCAGAAACAGTTCAGTGCCAAAGAAACTCTTGTATTCATAAGATTAGTACGCTGGGGCCTACAATCTTTAGATATTTACACATTGGCCGCCCCGAGAGTGCCGGTACAGCCGCCGGCGCAACCACACGTGCGATCTAAAGAAGAAAAAGAAGTACTAGAACATTTTAGTGGCGTGGTAAGTTTATTTATACTCTAGAAATATATACGATGTTTGACTCCCAACTGCGTTCCTTCAAATGGGTGTTCTGTAGGTGTTATAGATCACGTTTCTTATAAAAAAATCCTTCCTTTTAAATTCCTTCCAGCTTCCAGCTTCCAGCTTTTAAATCTGCTAGTTTGAAAATTTTGCTTTGTCTTAATATACGAGCTACTCTGTCAACGTACTTCTGCATAACCTTTTAATACTATTTTTCTTAGCCCTAGAAAACGTCGATAAAGTGAAATGTTACTAACTGCCGCATACAACTAAAGAACCGCATATGGAAACAAATTATTTTTCTCGTAGAATATTTTATTATAAATTATAGTCGTGCTTACGCGTTCACGAAAGGTATCATGCGGAACGAGTCTATCAAACTATCTCGTCTATTTAAACAAGTTCAAAATTTAAAAATGGACTTAGGCCTTCGACACACTTGACGGAAATTCCGACGCCGAACTTCCGCGGGAGTCAATCCGTTATCATACGTTGCAGCCACACTGAATATTCAGTGGCAGATTATCAGTCGACTGCCAACGCTTATACTAGAATCAGTCTATTATTTGCCACACTCACATGACTCAAAGAATTATAATCATTCTCCTAAATAATGACACGAACATTTATCTTGAGATAATTATCTCAAGATAAATCTCTGTGGCGACAATGCCGTGTGTACCCGTGCATACCCCCGCCCTGCGTCCCGCATGTCATCCGCAAGGGTCGAATTTACAGTGGTTTAACTATAGAAGAACAAAGAAAAAGAAAGCGTAAATTTTGAGTTCGTCCCTTAAATACTCCTCAACTAGAAATTGGGCAATTTCATACTTGTATAAGCAACTATGACATAATCCAGATAACGCATTCGAATATTACACTAGCACTATACCAACTGTCGAAAAATAATTTTGCTATCTCTTCCCATGCTCGTTTCTTTGCCGTTCTATCTGGCTTTTCTCTAGAGTCCCCCCTCCGTCGTTGCTGATCTTACGCCGACGGAAGATCCGTGCGCGGAGGACGGAACAGACGCGAGAGCGAACGACCGATCTTCCGCGTAGTGTGCCCGCTATTTGTAATTTATATGCAATAACATGTATTGACGTTCCGTTATAATATTCCGTAAATTTCCGCCTCGGAATTTCCGTCAAGTGTGGTGAAGGCCATAGACTTTTTTTTTACGTGAAACTAGAACCTACAGAACGCCTCATTTGAAGGAACGCAGTTAGGATTCGAATACCTTATATGTTAATTTAAAAAAAATTTGTTAACAACTAACCTAATCCCCTATATCTTTATTTCATTTTCTAGTTTTCCATGATGAATCCTCAAACTTTTCAAGAAATCTTCACAGCGACCATATCTCACATGGTAGAAAGAATAAATAAAAATCCTACACTACAAATAATAGCAAATACATTTTTATCTAATCCGGCAACATCACCAATATTTGCAACTGTTCTAGTAGAATATCTATTAAAACGGATGGAGGAAATGGGCACCAATATAGAAAGATCAAATTTATATCTAAGGCTTTTTAAACTAGTCTTTGGCTCGGTTAGTCTTTTTCCGACTGAAAATGAACAAATGCTGCGACCGCACCTGCACAGTATAGTCAACAAGGCTATGGATTATGCCATGACGGCAAAAGAACCTTACAATTATTTCTTATTATTACGAGCTTTGTTCCGTTCAATCGGGGGCGGCAGTCACGACTTACTTTATCAGGAGTTTTTGCCTTTACTGCCCAATTTATTAGAGGGATTGAATCGCCTTCAGAGTGGTCTCCATAAACAGCATATGAAAGATCTTTTTGTTGAGTTGTGTCTAACTGTTCCCGTTAGACTAAGTAGCCTATTGCCTTATCTACCAATGTTGATGGATCCATTAGTGTCTGCACTCAATGGGTCCCACACATTAATATCACAGGGGTTACGGACCTTAGAACTTTGCGTGGATAACTTACAACCCGACTTTTTATACGAACATATACAACCTGTCAGGGCCGATCTCATGCAAGCTCTGTGGAGAACATTACAAAATAACGAGGTTGCAAGAATCGCGTTCAGAGTGCTCGGAAAGTTTGGCGGTGGGAATAGGAAAATGATGATTGAACCACAAAGATTAGAGTACCGAGAAAGCGATGCTCCACCTCCGGCCGTCCAGGCTCACTTTCAAGATCAACCGAAACCGATTGATTTCGAAGTTGATAAGATTATAGAAACCGCCTTTTCGGCATTAAAGTCGAGTACAACCGACCCCTTCTATCGACGGCAATGTTGGGAAGTTCTCCGATGCTATTTGGCAGCGTCATTGAATTTAGACGACGACAAAGCGACATTGCATAAGTTATTCAGTCATCCTAGTTTCCTCGAAGGAAAGATTCCGTCTCAAAGTGGTCCCTATTATAAATGCAGCAACAATATCGTTAGAAATACACATCGTACTGCACTAACTGGAATGTTTGTCGCCGCGGCTATCAAAGAATTACGGCATCATGTTTTACCAACTATGGTATCTCTCGTTCGTCATTACACGCTGGTGGCTATAGCCCAAGAAGCCGGTCCATTTGCCGGCTCGGGAGGTCCCAAAGAGGGTCTCGATGCTTTAGTGCTAGTCGACGCAATCGCTGTAGTGATGGGCCACGAGGAAAAAGAACTATGTAAGCCTGGCCATCTGGCTCTCGTGCTCATGATAGAAACAGCGGCGACGGTCCTGGGAAATAAGGAGCGCGCCTGCCGTCTTCCTCTGATGGAATATTTAGCGGAGCGAATGTCGGCGTTATGTTATGAACGAGCTTGGTACGCAAAACTTGGCGGATGTATCGCAGTCAAATTTATGTTCGAAAAAATGGCACCCGAATGGGTCTACAAGCATGTGTTCACGTTCCTTAAGGCAGTGTTGTTCGTGATGATGGATTTAACGGGCGAAGTTTCATCGGGTGCTATAGACATGGCAACGGTGAATTTGGAGCGCCTGGTGCGCGTGTGCGTGTCGGGGCCGGGCGGGCCAGCCGTGCAGACCGGACCGTCGGGGCAGGCCGGGCCGTCCGGGCAGGCGGGGCCATCCGGCCCAGACGGGTCGTGCGGGCAGGCGGGGCCGGCGGGGCACGGCGCGGAGCCCGACGGCGACGTGGGCGCGGCGCGCGCGCGCGCTCTGCACGACGTGCTGCAGGAGCTCGTCCTGCAGGTCACCAGCCCGCACCTTCTCGTTCGCCAGCAGGTATTTACTGCACATATTCGTAATGTTTGTCCTAGTTAAGAATTTTTGATTTCATGTTATATCAAACATTTTAGGCGATGAAATCCTTGGAGTTGATCGCGGAGTTACAGAATAAAACTGTGACGGAAGTGATGGACCCGCATAGAGAAGTACTAGCGGACATCATTCCGCCTAAAAAACATTTACTTCGACATCAGCCGGCCAATGCGCAGATGGGTTTGATGGATGGAACGACCTTCTGCACTACACTGAAGCCGAGATTGTTTACAATAGGTACGTATTTTACACGAACTGAAAAAGCAATGTAATAATTTTAAATATTATCTTCTATTATACGTTCCTGTTTGCAGATGATTTAAGTTAAAAATGTAGCTTCAACTACACAGACTTTACCAAGAATTTTGTCTCTGCTAATCGCAATAGCGACTCATTTTCCTATAAAGGGAAAAAGTACCTTTGACCAGCTGTAATACCTTTATATGGTAGGCCAAACGCTAGCAACAGCTTGCTACGTACAGCAGTTTTCTACGTACAACAGTTTGCTACGTACTTCTTACCTTGGTTTACTTTCAGATTAGTAGTAAGATATCCATGTTATAATCGAAGTCAACTAGTTTCACAGTTATAACTTATAAGAAATTCATGTTTTCGCGGTATTTACACTGATAACTGAATATTTTTGGGACGTTCACTAGTGTTACTTAGGCTAGAGTTATTTTTTCATTGCGCTTCATGTAAACGTCTGTTACTCCTCCCCAGATCTGAACATCAACGAACACAAGGTGTTCTTCCGCGAGCTGCTGTCGCTGTGCGAGGCGGAGGACGCCATGCTAGGGAAGCTCCCGTGCTACAAGGGCGTGGTGCTGGCTCCTCTACGAGCCTCGGCACTGCGCGCGCTCGCCGCCTGCCACTACATCCCGGACAGGAACTGCCGCGAGAAGATCTTCCAGGTGCTCTACAAGTCGCTGGAGAAGAGCGACCCCGACCTGCAACAGGTGATGACTTCGTTGCCTACTCTTCGCCTATCGTCAAGATTAAAAACGATATTAGCTCCTTACCTCGGTTTTAGCTTTAAATATGACATACCTAACGAGTCAAGTAAACTATATAATTTACTTAAAAAAGTTTACTTAATACATAATTTAGTCATGTTTAATTGTCACAGCAATTAGACATTTTTTGTGTTTGTCAATTATTCATAATCATCATTAATATTATCATGTTATCAATTTACAAACGAATAACTAAAAATTTGGACGATTTAACTTTTTTGACTTTTAATTATAAAATTATACACATTAACACATATTGTCTTGTTTTACAGGCTGGGTTCGAATGCATGCAGAAATTCTTATCAGGTTTCCAAATCGACATGGAGATGGTACATCCGGTTATGCGTCCGCTTTTGCTCACGTTAGGTGACCACAGAAATCTTAGTGTGAATGGAGCCAAGCGACTCTCTTATTTGACTCAATTATTCCCATCCACGTTTAGTGAAAAACTTTGTGAACAACTACTGCAGTTGCTGAAAAAACTTCTAGATTATTCCATACAAACTAATAGAGGTAAGTGTAAATAGCTAGGCGATTTGTTACCAATAAACTTAATTTTTATGTGTGTACTATAAATGTTATCTATTTCAGGAGGAAACTTTCTTCAAAGCGTATCAAAAAATATGGAAAACGAACAGAAAATCATAATACTAATCGGTATATTTCATCAAATACCCGCCGCCTCGCCACGGTTCATCGACGTCCTGTGTCGTTTGATCTTCCATACGGAGAAGTCTTTAATGATTGAAGCCGGGTCCCCTTTTAGGGAACCCCTTGTGAAGTTCTTACTCAGGTAAGATTGAAACATATTAAATTTATATTGATTTTATACTCCCATACCGTTCTCAAACTATAACCTACTATAGATGCTCTCGATTCATCATCGCGCGTCATCGTCATCCAAACTAAATAAAAAATACGCAACAAGGTAACTTAAATTGCATATAGAAAGATTAAATGTTATACTGAATTCAGTGGTTTAAGGAGAGATCTAGTAGTCCAGTTTTATATGCGGAAATATTCCTAGTGGGCTGAATATTTGTATACACCTTTATTACGGCGCACAGTGGGAGGAAACGATCAAAACTACGTGCGAGGCAGTAAATCTAATCCAAATGAAATAATTTTTGTTTTAAAATACTCATAGTTATGTCTGCTTTCTTGTACCACTGCGGAAATTCACTTTTTAGGGGTAGAAATCACTCCAATCAACCCCTAACACCCCACCACTCCCACTGTGCGGCGTTGTAATGAAGATGTGAAAAATTGAAATTGATGTCTAAAGGCTAAAGGTCAAAAGGGCACGAAAATCAGTTTTTCGCGAATATCTCGCGACCTATTGTTTGTCGTGAAATTATCTACAAAAATTGTGTTTCCTCGCAAACGAAAAAAAACCGACTTCAATTACATCGACAAGTAATACGTAAGCCGACGAAAAAAATTAACAAACGCACTAGTTGTCACTACGATTTTTGAGTGTTCCCCTCGATTTCTCTGAGATTCCATCACCAGATCCTGGTTTCCTTGTCATGGTACCTAATTTGGGATATCTCCTTTCCAACAAAAAAAGAATTATCAAGTTCATAAACGACGAAGTTCTGGCCGAATATACAGGATGTCCCGCGATAAAGTGCAACCCCGAAAGAGGGTGAAACTAGACCATAAATTATCGATAAAAAACAGAAAAAAATTTATAAAATTTAAAAAAAAAAATATTTTTTTTATTGACGAATTAAGATTTTTATATAGCTTACGTAGCCTCTTTGTACAAAAAATGATGATTTTTGTACGTGTTTTTTGGGATACAGGCGTAAATTTTTTTTTATTTGAATGGCAATATGGTAAGAAATAATAATAAATCATAAAATTTCCTGGTATTGGGGGCATAATTCTGAGAAAATTAGAGATCATTGAAAAAAACAGTCATAAAAAATGGATTTTTTTTCACAAGAAGCATAAATAAAGTCAAAATGCCACTTTTTTGCTAGCTGATTGTTATTTTATCCTTACCGCCAAGTACGTGGCGTAATATTTTATTTTATTTTAAAGTAATCGACCCACTACTTTGGAAGAAATCATCATTTTTTGGACACAGAGTCTACGTAAGATATAAAAATCTTAATTCGTCAATAAGAAATAAAATATTTAAAAAAAAAAGTTTTTTCTATGTTTTTTGTCGATAATTTATGGTCTAGTTTCACCCCCATTCGGGGTTGCACTTTATCGCGGGACACCCTGTATATTAAAAAAAATTAAAAAATAAAAATATATACGGTCGAATTGAGTAACCTCCTCCTTTTTTGAAGTCGGTTAAAAAAATGTCTTGCATTTTTCTGTAAAATTAACCTTTTTCGAAGTAGAGCGCTGAGAAAGCGACTAGATTGCACTCACATACTATATTGCTTTTTATTTATGTTTTTAAGTTTCTTAAAAATTCCTATCTGATATTTGGGCGTTTTGTGAAAAATACAGGGTGTTAGGGGAATGGTTAGCCATAGAAGTATGTTGGGTAGGGGGGGTCATTTGGAACCTATTTAGGCTAACTTACCTATATGCAAAGTGTTACGGATTTTTTTTTATGATTATTTTTTCATTTTTCGAAAAAAGTGCCGAAAATTAGTGATTTGACCATCATATCTTTTTTGTTTATTGATATAACAACGCCATTCTTTTTTTGTTTTGATCATCAATACATTGCGCATGTAAAATAAATGTGATTTAATTTAGAAAACATCTACAAAAAAAATTATGGGCCAAAGAAATCTTGACAGAGACAAAAAGTAAATCAAACCTTCAAGTTTAGGTATAAATTTAAAAAAAAATTAAAGCCTCCAGACAATTTAAAATAATTTAAAAAACTACTCTAGTTAACACTGTTTTAAATAATATTACTTTCATTCACCTACCATACTTACTTTTTTTTTAAATGATGAAATAACGAAATGGTTTCTACTTGAACCCGCACTGTATAATTATATTATAGAGGTTTTCGAACTCAGTAAAATCTACTATATATTATAGAAACGACCTCCACTGGCAAATCGATCACGATCACGAATCAGCCTGTAATATCCCACTGTTGGGCATAGGCCTCTTCCCCATGTAGGAGAAGGATCGGAGCTTAATCCACAATGCTGCTCCAATACGGGTTGGCGGATATATTCCCTACTACGTAACGATCGCTATCAGGTGTACATGATAGCAACCGGGACCGACAGCTTAACGTGCTCTCCGAGGCACGGTGGGGAGACCCACAAGGACTGCACAAACACCCAGACCACGGCAAACATCTGTATGGCCAATACAAATATTGTCGTATGCGGGGATCGAACCCGCAACCGCCCGCGCAACAGCCATCGCATTCCAGTGCTGTGACCGCTGCGCCAACGCCACTCCACTGTTGTTTGTTGTTCCACTGGTAAATATTCTGTACTAATTAAGTTTCACAAAATGTTCAATGAACACAAAAATATGAATAAAAAACGTCATCGGCCTCGGTCGCAGATACCCGAAGGAGACGCTGGAGCTGATAATGAGCGACGCGAACATAAAGGAGCAGCAGTGGAGCCGCTTCCTCGTGTACCTGGTGAAGCACGAGGCGGCGGGCGCGGTGTTCCGCGCGGCGCTGCAGGCCGGCAAGAAGCCGCGCCTGCTGCAGCTGCTGGCCGGCGGCGGCGAGCTGCAGTTCCAGGCCGTGCGCGTCGTGGCGCTGCTCGTCCACTTCGACCCCCACTGGCTGTCCGCGCAGCGCGACGTCGTCGACCTGCTCGAGCGCATCTGGTGCAGCGACACCTACCACGTGAGTGCTGCGCTCAACTCGCTCTCCCGTCGCCTGTCATCACGATATCTCATACTATAATATTTATTTGTTTATATAAATAATTGGTTTAAAAAAAACTTCCATTTATGAATGTGAAACCGCGTCTCATATCGTGGTAAAAGACGCGTGACACCAGAGAATATTTCATATGCAAGACTGTCCAATGACTACTACACGTATTTATACTACCAGTAACATACAGTAATTTTTTGCATAATAAGTTTTTTTTATTATTGTTTTACAGGAAGTTCATAAAAAAGTCGAAAACGTTGACTGTACACACTGGAAGGAGCCTAAATTAATCGTTAAAATTTTACTGCATTACTTCTGTCATCATCCGTCGAATATCGACTTACTGTTTCAATTATTACGGGCGCTTTGCGACCGTTTTATACCTGATTTTCAAGTAAGAAATTTTGGATATGTCGTAAAGTTGATTTCAATATTGCCATAACACATTATATAAATAATTACTCTATTTTTTCAGTTTCTTCGTGATTTTCTGGAGAATACAGTGGCGCAAAATTACACAGTGGAATGGAAACGTTCCGCATTTTTCCGATTTGTGGAGCACTTTTCGAGCGATGCCATGTCTCAAGAGCTCAAGGCGAAAGTTTTGCAAATGATTCTGATTCCGTGTTTCGCCGTTAGTTTCGAGAAAGGTCAGAAGATCGTCGGAGGGCCGCCGGCTCCGTACCAGGATAACCCGGACAACGTCGTGTCTGTTTTTATAAATAATGTAAGTAAAAGACATCTTTTTGACATAATAAAACCGTAATTGTGCATTTCGTCTTACGTTTTTACGCCGATAGGGTCTCAATAAAAACGAAACTATTCATATAATAGCCCACTTGTTCAAAAAACATAGTTTAACAATATAAGTTTTTATACTTATACGCTCACTATGAACATTTTTAATTTCGGAACTTAAGAGGAAAGGGTACCAAACACACTTTTGAAAAATAGGTATTTGAATAAAATGTTCCTGTCTCCACTGACTATTACTGTAGGCCGCCCCGCACACCCGCCAACCCCGCACTGCTTTGTCTATGTGTTAGTGCCGTGGTGTTAGTGTGCGTGTGCCGCTTCTCGAATGCTATTTTTCTGTATTTTGCTTGTTTTATTTCATTAGCCCGTTGGCGCAGTTTGTGGTGGCCCTGCTTTCTGTTCCGCGGGTTGCGGGTTCGTTTCCTACCCGAGCCTGGGTGTAATATTTGTATTTATATACATATTATTTCTATGTATATTTATAAAAAATATTCATATATAAGTACATATAGCTATAGGAGTCGGCTGTTACCTGTAACACAAGCATTAAGTTGCTTACCATAGGAACAGACGACAGTGTGTGTATGTTATATGATATTTATATTTACATATTTATTAAATTTTTTCTGCTTCGTTCTTCTGTAACTCGGCTTACTTTTATTGGATTTCGTAAACTACTTAGTACATACTTATTATTTTGAATTATTGTTTGTTAATTCATTGGATTGTTATCTACATAACTGTATTTTGGTAAGTAATAATTATTGAAATACTTAGGTATTTTATTTATGAATTAGGTATGTAATTACGTGGTTGAGGTGTATGTAAGAATGGGTGTTGAGATACATACATATAGTGTACATGATAAATGTATTGTAGCCATACATACATAGTAATTAATATGTTTGTCTTAGTATAATAATAATAATATACTTTGTTGCACATTTAAATAAAGAACAAAATTTACATTACCAGCAATTATATAGTCACAAATTGTACAACCAGGCGATCTTATTGCTAATAATTGTGTTTGTTCGCAAACGAAAAAAAAACCGACTTCAATTAAGTACCTACATCGGCAAGTAATACGTAAGCCGACGAAAAAAATTAACAAACGCACTAGTCACTACGATTTTTGAGGGTTCTCCTCGATTTCTCTGGGATCCCATCATCAGATCCTGGTTTCCTTATCATGGTACCTAAGTTGGGATATCTCCCTTCCAACAAAAAATAATTATCAAAATCGGTTCATAAACGACGAAGTTATCCCCGAACATACATAAAAAAAAACAAAAAAAATATATAAGTACGGTCGATTTGAGTAACCTCCTCCTTT
Organism: Melitaea athalia; assembly: GCA_905220545.2. NCBI lineage: Eukaryota > Metazoa > Arthropoda > Insecta > Lepidoptera > Nymphalidae > Melitaea > Melitaea athalia. The sequence continues at coordinate 7,488,158 of HG992179.1, forward strand.
TTTGAAGTCGGTTAAAAAGCAATCTCTTCCAGACAACCTGCTAATGAAAGGGATATTGCTTTTCAGATGGGCAGGTGGTATGTAAATATAAATAAGCAAAAAAAGAATATATAACAAACATACATAGGTACATACACACATACGTACGCAATAAAATAATAATAATAATAGCATACATACAAGTTGTAATGTCTCATGTTTGTCGCGGTTATTAATACGCGGTTATATTACATAATTGGGACGATATAAAAATGTTTAAAAATAGTAATTAAAAAAAAAACAAATGAGATTCTGGTGACATAATATACAAAGAGAGACTGGTTGACTAATCCTAAAATTTTATGCCTCCGACTGCATATTATGTAGGTACGGTGTTGCATAAAATTTCAAAGGACTACCGTATTGATATTTTTAAGTGTACAGTTGTACATAATGTTTGATATTGTTCTAATTTATAAATTATTATTTTATTTATGTCTTTTTCGTTAGGCAAATTACGCAATAATACCTAACAATAAGCGCTTTATTTGCGAAATACAATGAAATATAAACGATGAACATAAGATAAAAATTAGTACATTTCAAAAAAAAAACATCAAAATAAATGTGGAAGAACAAACTATAAATAAAAAGAAATAATAATAATTATTAAAAAAAATTGAAACAACTGAACTCAGAATTAACAATAAAATAAAGATATTTAAAATAATAGTCACTAATAAAGGTGGCAGTGTGTCTCACAAAAAGATAAGTCCTCGGCTTCAGTTAGGGATAAACCCTAACACAGATTTTCAGGACCACCTATTGATTTTTTATTTAATTATTTTGTGGTTGATTAAGAATTTTTTACCGACGAAGAAAAACAGAGGAGGTTCTAAAATCGCCACGTATATTTTTTTAATATTTGACCATGCATAACTCTTTACAGAGTAGTCCGAATTTGATTTTAAAAAAATATTGGAAAGACTACGAAGTTACTGCTATTCTATTTTGTGGAGCCCTAAAGGAATCATTTACTAAAAAATTGGTAATTGTGTTTGCTCACAAACGAAAAAAAAACGACTTAAATTACATCGACAAATAATACATGATAAGACGAAACAATAGTCAATACACGCTATTAAACATTACTCAAAAAGTTGTAATCAGATCTCAATCTAATTTAAACAAGACTACATGACAAGTATTAGCTTTCGATTAAAATAAGAATCATCAAAATCGGTAAACCGAGTAAGAAGTTATGCGGTATAATACAACGTAGGTCGACGAAAAAGTAGTCAAGTAAATACGCATTATTAGATTAGATATAACTCTAAAAGTACTTGTTAGATCTCAATTAAATTTAAATGGGACCACATGACACCTTTCAATTAAAACAAAATTGATCGAAATCGGTCCACCCAGTCAAAAGTTCTGAGAACATACATTAAAAATTAAAAGTAAAAAACCTTTTTAAAAAACAAGCTTTTATTTGAATGCACTAAAACGAAAAAAATAAATTTTTACTTTAAAACTTTTACTATCTACTTATAAAGTCATTACACATAATCTATATGATAGAAAAGCTTGTCGCGAGATAGTACTCGTATTTCCTTAGTTTGAAAATTTTAATAGTTAAAATCAATCACATCAATTTATTTAATTTACTTGTTTACAAGCAAATCTTGCGACAAGCTTTTATATCATATAGATTATGTGTAATGACTTTATAAGTAGATAGTAAAAGTTTTAAAGTAAAAATTTATTTTTTTCGTTTTAGTGCATTCAAATAAAAGCTTGTTTTTTAAAAAGGTTTTTTACTTTTAATTTATTTTTGACTTTTTAGTCGGTTATCGCGTCACTTTATTCGAATTTTTCTTAGCAAGCCCTTTCATTTGATACCCATATTGTAGAAGTGCACTAAAAATAACTAGTCCGAACTCTTGGATATGCCGCCATATTGGATTTAGAATGACGTCACAAAGGTAACCATGCATTGGCATCCAAATTGAACCTATATACAAAATTTCAGCTCAATTGGTTGAAGATATCTGCTTCAAAATTGAGTTGCAAGATTTCACCTGAACAAACATACAAACATACATACAAACCATGCATTGTCATCCAAATTGAACCTGTATACAAAGTTTCAGCTCAATTGCTTGAAGATATTTGCTTCAAAATTGAGTTGCAAGATTTCACCCGAACAAACATACATACATACAAACCATGCATTGTCATTCAAATTGAACCTGTATACAAAGTTTCAGCTCAATTGCTTGAAGATATTTGCTTCAAAATTGAGTTGCAAGATTTCACCCGAACAAACATACATACATACAAACCATGCATTGTCATCCAAATTGAACCTGTATACAAAGTTTCAGCTCAATTGCTTGAAGATATTTGCTTCAAAATTGAGTTGCAAGATTTCACCCGAACAAACATACATACATACATAAATACATACAAATCATGCATTGTCATCTAAATTGAACCTGTATACAAAATTTCAGCTCAATCGGTTGAAGATATCTGCTTCAAAATTGAGTTGCAAGATTTCACCCGAACAAACATTCATTAAATTTACATACATACATACATACATACATTGCAAGTTAAATAAAAGCTTGTAAAAAATACAGTCGAATTGAGAACCTCCTCCTTTTTTAAAAGCCGGTTAAAAAGAACGATGCTTTCTGGAATTCAATAGAACCAATATTAGAAAAATTTTACTATGATTGCCATATGAGAAAGGAAAGGAAATAATTAAATAACTCTTTACCTACTTGAACTGAATAAATCCTTATTTTGAAATTTTGTATCTTTATTTAGTTAACCTACTTTTCTTAGTGTCTGTCCGTCAGTCTTTCTACAGTATCCTTCTTTTGCCTCTGTAATAAGACTACCGTTAGCCAAAATTATAGTCAAACCAAAAACATAAACAACATAATTATTTAAATTATTTACCATAATTATCATTTTTATTTGTTAGAGAAACCCTTCTTTAGCCCAGGTTTGCACAATGTTACAATGAAAACCACATCCAAATAAGGTTTTATTGTAGTTTATGAAAAGAGAGATTATTTAATTTTGTTTACACGAATTTTTGAAAATATCGACAAAATATTACATCACTAGTGTATCTATATAATTATCAACTATTCGGCATCACTTCGCTGGCGTGTATACGTACTGCTTTGACCCTTCCCTCCCCCAGACCTATCCCACAAACAGCAAGAAAGGGACAACTGAAGCTCAGACCACTTTAGGTAGATAATTTTTGACCAAAACAGCATTTCGTATTCGACTGTTTTCTCCCCGAAACATGCCAATTTTTTTTTTATTTTTTTTTACGTAAATAAACAAAGCCTTCAGCTATGCCGCTCCGTTTTCTTTTTTTTGTAAATATGAATTATTATTTTTTTATGAGTGTCTGAAAATGTACAAAAAATTAGGCAATATTTCTAGTTTTTGAAGACTCCTACTACCTAATATAATAAAAATTTGAAAAAAAACAAAACGTAGGGGCATGGTCATGGCAGGTAAAAGTGTTATGTTACAAAAATATTTGATCTAGTGTCATTATCCAGGGAGAAAACAGTCGAATACGTTTGTATGGAGAAAGAGTTGGTATCCTTTCCTCTTAATGCGTTTGTCATTTTGAAGAAACTACCGACTAGAACGTCCTAACGGAAAGTCCTAAATGCCAATGGTGGAAAGGGAACATCCATTTATCATATCATATCCATTAATCACAATGATGATTTTTCGCAACCTTTCAACCCTCTAATTGTAATGTTTAGTGGAGTTTTACATAACCCACCCTCCATACCCAACTATCAAGTGTATTTTTTGTAGAAACTAAATTGAAAATTTCAGAATATTATCTTTAAATACTATAATCTCATTATAATGAAACAACTTTTTGAAATTTTATCGCGGCTTATTAAGTTTTTTCGCCATCAGCCATGTCAACCATGGTCACGGGAGGATGGATGGTTGCTGTAAACGTAAAGTATCCGAAACGTCGGGCAACTTAATAAACCGCGATAAAATCTGAAAAAGTTGATTCATTATAATGAGTGAAATTTGCGTAAACATTAGAAAACAACAGGTATAATATGATAAAATTTTGAAAAATTAAACATCGTAATACAAATTTCTAAACAGACATCAAGGTCGCAGGTGTAAATTGGTTGTTTTTTTTTTGGTTTATATATCGTGCGTTCAACGAAAAAAAAAAAAAAAACACGTTATATCACATTACAGCCACCCCCGTGTCATGTTTCGTTTTGTTTTTATTAACGACCCCTAGTGTGAGCGCTGCCAGTACCAGTAGTATAAGAATAGCGCGTGCGTGTGGCAGGTGATCGACCCGGAGAACCCGTTCGCGTGCTCGGACGCGGTGCGCATCTCGCTGCTGCAGTTCGCGTGCCTGCTGCTGGAGCAGGCGTCGGCGCACATCCACGACGCCAACAACAAGAAGCAGGGCAACAAGCTGCGCCGCCTCATGACCTTCGCCTGGCCCTGCCTGCTGGGCAAGAACTACGTCGACCCCGCCACCAGGTACATCCTCGACGAGAATTAATGTTCCCTCCGAGTACTGATGAAGAAAAAGTGGTTTTTCATTGGGCCGACTATCTAGTCATAGACGTGGTCAACCTCGAACAAAAAAACTTAAATAATTGGCAACGTTAACGATCAGTTTTTTTTTTAATTAGTTTGCGAAAGAAGTTTCACTTCTGACATGTGTACTTTGTACGCACGCAATTTTTTAGGTTATGATTCAGAACCTTTTACGGATCGTTCAGGAATTAGGAACAAAGATAAAAATATTTTCTTTTTAATTTTTGATTTGATTGTTTTCGATTATAATAATTAATTTTTAATCATTACAGATATCACGGACATTTATTGCTGAGTCACATCATTGCAAAGTTCGCCATTCATAAACGCATAGTTTTGCAAGGTGAGTTTTACTTTACTTTACTTTCTAGTTCTAGTCTGCCGGATTGCGCAACAAATATTTAATTATATATAAGAGCAGGGTAGGCGTTATCAATGTTTCAGTTACAGTTGTTTATTTTCAATTGCAATATTAAAATACTAACCGATTCGTCACATGCGTGGTTATCGGGCGCCGTCTTGTCAACAATTCTTTTACTTACTTTTACAGTTAGAAGACTTAACATTATTATTCTAATAGGTATTATGTAAATAATAAATTTCATTATTATTCTAATAGGTATAATATAAATAATAATTTTTTTAATACAGTTGCTCAAAAAGTGGCGTATTGCAGGGACGTATAGCGTTCGGGATGTGGGCTATTACACACTCGTGCTTTTTTTTTACCTTTCCCGCACTCGTTCGTTCTCTTTCCCAACTGTCAAAATAATGTCTATTAAAAAGAAAAACCAACCATGAAGTTTTTACTAAAAAAAATCATAGAAGCTTTCATGATTCATGCAAATACGTATATTTCTTAAAAGAAGCTACTAATAGGGGATCGGACAGTAATCAGATTAAAATCTATAATGTACTTAGATAAAATACTGAATTACGATTAGGGACACGAAAAAAGTATCGATACTTTGTGGTATCGAGTACATTTCCATTTGATACCGATACTTTTGTACTCGATACTTCGCATTCGATACTTTTACTCAATGAGTACTTTTTGGTAGGTATCGTATCGAAAGATTTAAATGAGTACTATTACCCTTTTTTCTGAAATTTTGAAAACATTTGGTCAGTATGACTGAGGTAGGGCACAGCGGGAAATTTCCTGCTCAAAAAATGGAGCAGCCCGACTGGGGTAGAACCTCGACCTTACAGAAGACCACAGCTAAATAATACTTCTTTCAAGCAGTGTTGTGTTCCTGTAGGTTAGTAAGGTGACCAGAGTTCCTGGGGGGAATTTGGGGTACGGTCGGCAACGCGCTTGCGATACTTCTGGTGTTGCAGGCGTCTATAGGCTACGGTAATTGCTTACCATCAGGTGAGCCGTACGCTTGTTTGCCGACTTAGTGATATTTAAAAAAAAAAGATGTATTTGTACGATAATTTGAAGCGAAGACCTTTTTTTTGGTCGACTGACATATTTCGAAACATTCCTTCAGTATTTGTACGAAATTTGAAACGTCGACCGTTTTTTTTTTTTGGAAGTCGGAATATCAATTCCTACTATTGGGCGTGTTTGGCCGAAGTAAGTACTTACTAAACTTACTAAGTAAGCATAAAAAAATTAAAATCTTACAGGCTGACTAAAGCGCTTTTCGGCCAGGACAGACTTACACTTACTGACTTAACATAACACAAAACATAGGAACATACAATTAAATAATTATCACTCATTTTTACGTCTAAAATTATTATAATAGTGCTTGTGTAGGTATCTGAACTCTTGATCTGTTTCTGTCATGGTTTTATTTACATCAACAATAAGCAAAATGGCGTCTTATATTAAGCCATGCTTACTGCGTTAGCACTTATTTTGTGTTCTGGCCGAAAATTTTGTAAGTATAGTGAGTGACTTACTAAATTTAGTAAGTACTTACTAAATTTAGTAAGTACTTACTTCGGCCAAACACGCCCATTGAGTACTTTTGTGTTTGTACTCGATACCTGGAAGTATCGATACTTTTGTTTCGATACTTTTTTTTCGATACTACTCATGAGTACAGTATCGATCTTTGTATTCGATACCGTGTCCCTACGATCCCTACGATTACGATTATTTATCGAATAATAATTTAATATAATTCATTTAAATATTTTTAAATGAAGAAATAAAATGTTGTTATTTACAATATTATTAATCTGTACTAAAACACCAACTAGAGTGCGTGACGTCATTTGGCGGTACAAGCCACAGAGTACTTTAGGAAAGAGCAAGCATTGACTGCACGGTTATTCTATCCGTATATTCAACGTACTCTGTGCTTTATATACTCTTTGTTTATTTCCTCCCGATGACGTCACGAGCTGTCAGATGTCATAACGTGGCGTTTTGGCGGAATTTTTAAACAAGCAATATTAAAACATGATTTTGAGTACCCAAAAGGCTATAAATAAATAAAATTTTATTTTTTATGGGATAAGTATCCATAGAGATTAATATAAAACGCTTTTTGAAAATTTGTCCGATCCCCTATTTGTTTCAATATCAGATTTAATGATTTGATTGAATGAGTTTGGTTAGGTTTCATTTCATTTCATTTCATCTCATTAAATTTCATTTTCATATCAATAAAAAACTTCTACTGAAGACTTGGCTGTATGAGCATAGTTGGGATTGGGTTGGATGTATGGGTATGTTTCCCTTTGCCTACCAGAATGGGTGAAGAAAAAAAAACTGCTTATATTCTACGGTTGGCGCCATTTTTCAGAAATTTTCTTTGAGAGTTTATTTTATTAAATTGTTTCATTTTTTAGCAACTGTATTAAAAATAGTCGTTCAGTACACGTGCAAAACCGTCATTGCAACTTGTTCCGACTGTCAACCGTGTTCATTTGTCGAAACTCTTTGCAATGACAGCCTTTCCGCACTTGAAATGAAATATACTATTTTATTACGTGTGAACTGTAATTCGTATTACATTTGTTTTAAATATATACAGCCAGTTATCGCTACTCAGTACAGTATTTCCATAGAAATAGCTAGCTAACGAGTATTACTCCACTAATACTCAGACGTTATTACCAGACTAACCACAAATACAAACTAAAGTAATTAAAGGGTAAAAGTTTAAGCGTCTCCGAAATGTTCAATTGAAGTCGTTGATTGCGTTACTTCGTTGGTAGGATCTATAGATGTAATCTTGACGGCGCCCGACTATGACCAAAGATTGCCCCTTTGGTATCGTGTCAAATATGTGGTCGTCTCCCGCTGTCTATATTTGTAATTATATCTATCTAGAAAAAAAAGGTTAATTTAAGTATAGTTTATTGATGTCGTCATATAATTAGAGCACGTTATATAATTATTTGCAAATCGTAATCGGTGCCCATAGGACAGGTTTCCCTAGTTTGGGGCCGCTGGATATTACCAAAATCAGTCTTGGATTCAATATAAAAAAAATAATGTGTTTTGTTTCCAGTGTTCCACAGCCTACTGAAGGCACACGCAGTGGAGGCGCGCGCGGTGGTGCGCGCGGCGCTGGAAATCCTCACGCCCGCCATGCCGCAGCGCATGGAGGACGGGAACACCATGCTGACGCACTGGACCAAGAAGATTATAGTGGAGGACGGGCACTCCGTGCAGCAGCTCTTCCACATACTGCAGTTGGTCGTTCGCCATTACAAGGTGTGATTTCGCTGGCTCTAAAATAATTTATGAGCTAGCTATATTTAATAAATTATTATTATTCGTATATTATGTTACCAAAATATGTCTTCATCTACCTCCATCAATGTTATGTAATATCAGGTATCAGTTATAACTGTTCTGGGGATAGAACCTGCCCGCAAGCTCAACAATAGTGTTGTGACTGTGAAAAAAAAATGATCTTTGATATTAACCATTGTATTGATAAATTGAACCAAAGCTAATTTTGACCTAGAACGATGGCCTGTACCATGTATAACAAAATGTAAATGTTCATGTTATATGTATGTGGTCGATAGTACGATAAATCCGCTCGGCAGGTATACTACCCGGTGCGCCATGCGCTGGTGGGACACATGGTGGCGGCGATGCAGCGGCTGGGCTTCTCGGCCACGGCGTCGCTGGAGCACCGCCGCCTCGCCGTCGACCTGGCCGAGGTGGCGCTCAAGTGGGACCTGCAGCGCATCCGCGACCACTCCTCCGCGGACACCATTGTGCGTGCCACCTCACTTATCTCACTACACACACTAATGTTTCGGTTCTCCTTCTCACTCTTGGTTCGATAGTAGCAATTAGCAATTTTGATAAGCCGTAAAATAATAAACTTTTAAACGCTCTTAGATTAAATCTAAGTCTTGTAGTTTAAAACGTTTGAGGAAAACCGCGTTAATTTTTTTTTCACCGTAGGTGTCTACATCTCCAAGCGGTGCTCTGAAAAGAACATCGTCAGATGAAACCGCTAATGAACCCCGCAAAGCTCTCAACACGGGCTGGGCCAGCCCACAGGCGAGCATTTCGCGAGTGGAACCTGACGCCGCCAAACCTCTGGACAGGCAACATGTCGACGTTGTCGTTAATCTTCTGCTTAGACTCGCATGCCAGGTACGCATCTTAAGATATTTCGTGGCATTCCTCATTACTGTCATAAAGTTTTAGGTATGCTAAGACCGCGCTTGTAAATAGAAAACCTAATCAAGATAGTCGATACTGCGACTGCGATGGATCTAGTACAGCTGCGGTCAGTAAGTAAATTCAGATGTAGTAAGTTATTGTGAACTACCTCATCACATCACGTCTGTTGGTCATTTCTAGTGTTTTGAATTCCTTTTGTCAACATCTCTTATGTGCTGTAAAAAAAATCATAGTGTACTGTATAAAGACTTGTCCGTTCGTTTAATACCATCATAACAGATACACACACACATCAGCCTGTTGCAGTCCACTGCTGGACATAGGCCTCCATAAGTTCGCGCCCGATATTATCGCGTGAACTCATGTGTTTTGCCCATAGTCCCCACGCTGGGCAGGTGGGTTGGTGACCGCAGGGCTGGTTTTGTCGCACCAAAGACGACGTCTTCGGCCTGAGTATTTCAAAGCCAGCAGTTGGAAGGTTATCCCGCCAGCAGTCGGTTTTTTAAGTTACAAGGTGGTAGTGGAACTGTGTTATCCCTTAGTCGCCTCCTACGACACCCACGGGAAGAGAGGGGGTGGCTATATTCTTTAGTGCCGTAACCACACAGCAGATAAAATCAACACTATGACTAAACGCTTATGCGCGTTTCGAGAATGAGCCAGTACACGTACAGAGCTACGTGTGGGCGAGCCCGAGATCGAGGTTTAATTTTTTTAAATATACATACATAATGTAATAATATTAATTTTAAAGATCAGTAAGATAGCACATAAATTCGTTCTGGTTTCACCGGACATCGGCGTCGTCGACACGAGGGTCCGGAAGATTAAGTTTTCGCTCGGTCGCAGGTGAACGACATGAGCGCGGCGGGCGCGGCGGCGAGCGCGGGCGCGGGCGCGGGCGCGGCGGGCGGCGCGGGCTCGCCCGGCGAGCAGCTGTCGCGCCGCTGTGTGCTGCTGCTGCGCGCCGCGCTCAAGCCCGACGTGTGGCCGCACCTCTGCGAACCGAAGCTGGCTTGGCTCGACAAGGTGGGCACCAACTCGAACCGTCCGCTCCGGTTTACCGGCGCGGCTGCGCGGTGGAAGATAAATTAAAATGAGATTATTTGTATTTTAAGGTATTTTCGACGGCCGAGACTAACGCATCCGCGTGCACTAACGCCTGTACCGCCCTCGAGCTTCTCGTCTTTCTTTTGGGGGTTCTTCGACGCGACCAGATACTCGCCGCTCTGAAACCGTTACAGAGGGGATTAGCCGCTTGCGTGACGTCGTCCAATGCTAAAATAGTTCGCCTGACGCACAACCTGCTCGCCAAGCTGACGGCTCTCTTCCCCACCGAGCCGTCCGGAGCGGCGCAGGCCTCCAAGGTAACCGACGCTCTCTCGATCGATCAACGCTAGAAACGTCGTACGTAAATATAATATTTACGAAATAGACGTCTACGTAATTCATACCAATTATTGGAAATTTCCTCAAGTAGCAAAAGCTAATCATCATGAACGCTCTCCCGCCACAGTACGAGGAGCTGGAAACCCTGTACGCCAGCGTAAGCAAGGACGCGTTCGAAGGGCTGGCGACGTACGAGAAGTCCACGGGCGGCGCGGGCGCGGCGGGCGGCGCGGCGGGCGGCGCGGCGGGCGGCGCGGCGGGCGGCGCGGGCGCGCTGCTGGGCCCGCTCATGATGCTGAAGGCGTGCTGCGCCTCCAGCGCCGGCTACGTGGACCGCCTGCTGCTGCCGCTCATGCGCGTGCTGCAGCGCATGGCGCGCGACCACGTGGCGCCCAGCCCGGACGCCGCCATCTCCGACCTGCTGGTGAGCGACCGATCTCGACAAGATTTGTTCGATTCGATGCCTCGACTAACGTTTTTGGTGACCTTCGCTGATGAGATTTATCGGCAGGAGTGAATCGAATCCTTGGCGTATTATTTAGCTTACAGTTTCTCAATATTGTCTTTTGATATATTTTGATGAATTTTTAGATCTTGGCACTCGACCTCCTAAAAGCCCGCGTGTCTGTGATGACTGTAGAAACGAGGAAAACGTTCATCGGCACGATACTCGTTGGGCTTATAGAAAAAACCAATGACGCTAAAGTGAGTAAATAGCAATAAAATGTCTAAATTATTTGAGAAATATCATATGTAATGGGGTTTTTATTTAAAAAAATTTGAAGGTGATGAAAGCGATAACTCGCATGGTAGAAGAATGGGTAAAATGGAAGGGTGCGGCAGCTGTAGCGGCGCCGTCTTTGCGCGAAAAATCTATACTGCTCGTGAAGCTCATGCAGTACGTCGAGAAGAGGTTCCCCGACGACCTCGAGCTCAACGCGCACTTCCTCGACCTCATCAACTACGTGTACAGGTATGGGTACCGTCGTTAAAAAACTAATTAAGAGCCATTTGACAAAAATTGGTAAGAATCCGCGGAATTGTAACATTTTGACGTCGTTAATCTCAGTATTGGATGCAATAATATAATTTCTATTTTTGAAATGTAATAGAGCAACCTTTGTTGAAGTAACATAATTTAACAGATTTTTTATTTATATTGTTTGTACAAAATTATTCAGCCACCTCTCTGGGTAAACGGTCGAAATTAATACTTTGAAATCCTATTTTTCAATAACCTCTACCTTGAAACTGTTTAAAAAAATATAGTAATATGTGGAATATGTTTTTGTTGAAACATAATATTGACTTTTTTCCATTTAAAGTTACGAATATTTTCCAAATAAGTACAATTTTAAAAGCAATATTTTTCTTAGAAAACTAAGAAATTTTAACGAACTATCTATACCAAAGTTAATTATTTTTAATACCTTTTGTATTAAAAATCAAAAGATAGTATACAGGATGTTAGGGGAATGGTTAGCCATAGAGGTATGTTGGGTAGGGGGGGGGGAGGTCATTTGGAACCTATTTATATAGGCTAACTTACCTATATGCAGTGTTACGGATTTTTTATGACTTTTTTTTTCATTTTTCGAAAAAAAGTGCCGAAAATTAGTGATTTGAGCATCATATCTTTTTTGTTTAATGATATATCAACGCCATTTCTTTTTTGTTTTGATCATCAATACATTCCGCATGTAAAATAAATGTGATTTAATTTAGAAAACATCTACAAAAAAAATTATGCTGTATAAATAATGCTGTCTCTTTTTATCTTGGAATTTGGGGTATGAGTTTCCAGGGGCACCACAAATGTCTCTCATAGGGTGAAATTAATGCCGGTAGGTATCAAAATAAAACAAATCATAAATTCGAGTAACAAATTTATTTTATTTTTATAAATACAGTGAATTCGGTCGTGAATTTCCACGATCTACATTAATGGAAATAAGGATGATCTTCAAATAAAGATGTAAATCCTCGCCTGATGAGAGCAGTCAAGATTTTATTAGAATAATTCGAATAAAGTGACGCGGACGTGATAGCCGACTAAAAAGTCAAAAATAAATTAAAAGTAAAAAAACCTTTTTAAAAACAAGCTTTTATTTGAATGCGCTAAAACGAAAAAAATAAATTTTTACTTTAAAACTTTTACTAAGTAGATATACTTATAAAGTCATTACACATAATCTATATGATATAAAAGCTTGTCGCGAGATTTGCTTGTAAACAAGTAAATTATAGGTAAACCGCTGTAAAGTCGACCCTTGCGATGACAAATGGGAGGCAGGGCGGGGGGTATACACGGGTACACACGGCATTGTCGCCACAGAAATTTATCTTGAGATATCTCAAGTATATCTCTCTGAGTTATTATTTAGGTGAATGATTATAATTATTTGAGTAATGCGAGTGTGGGCAAATAATAGACTGATTCTATAATTATTTTTATTATATGTTTTTCTATATATATATATACACATTTAATTAAGTAACTACGTTAGAAAATAAAATACTAAATACTGAGCACTAAAACTAACATTAATATGTAAAAAAAATGCTTAAGATTAACATTATCATAATTCATTTAGTCATTTTTCGTCTTGGTAATTTCATATTTATTGTTGGATGTAACTAAGTAAAATAATCTCGTGTGTAGTGCGTACGTCATTCGATGTCAACGCCGTAGGGATGCCAAAGTCGACTCTGACTTTAGTCAAGAATCGATCTTTTCATAAAAATAATCGACTTTTTGGAATCCACTTGAACTTGTGTCGAGTCGATTGGAATCGATTATAAATATACTTCCAAGATAATGGTAATATACTAAGCATCATATTTTGTCATTGAACACCACATTAATTTGGGTTAAATTGTTTTTCAAGAAAACATTAAAAAAAACTACATATTTTAACCCTATACTTGACACTGTGAACTTAAATGCACATTCACTTACAAAAAAATTTTTATGGAAAATTTAACATCGAATCGTTTTATTAAAAACTCAAAGTGACTTTTTAAACGTTTCTTTACATAAAAAAAAGAAAGTTATATCCATCTCGCACACACATTGTCAGTGGTGAACAAAATTGCGAGACCTCCGTCAGCGCCCGCGCAACACCCTGTAAGTAACTTATTTTATCTAAATTTAATTAAGTTCTATGTAAAAAATTTAAGTAATTTTACGTTCTGAAAGCTTTATGCAATTGTTTGGCGATATTATTTTTGTGCTATTTGTTTTGTAATATATTTTAATTCATAACTTTTGTTATGTGTGCATTAAAATACGCACTGCCTGGTTCAGCGTGAACGACTCAATATTTCTTGTGTATATTTAAATGCACACTGCCAACGTCACAGACTATAACTATTTGTGAATGTTGTGTCGTAAAGTGCACATTGCCTACTGTGCTACTACTTATTCAACCCTTTTTCAGACAGAGCTTTTTTTTAATAATGCATGATAGCAATTTATATTACCCCTTTCACCAAATCCCTATTCCTTGGCTTGCAATACTTTTCTTTCAGATGACTAGGAATAGAAAAATCCTAGCTTTGGTGCCTAAATGCGAAGCTAAGTCTGATATGGAATCCCGCGAATCTTCGGAAGATGATTTCCAGATATGTAGGCCTCATCAAGACATTTCAGAAGACAGTTTCTCTGTGCGATCTGTAGCGTCATCTGTCGAAAATCTAAACATCTTCGATTGTAATGACTATATGGGAGTATCAAGAAATATACACCATTGCTTCTGTCCACGAAGAGCCGAGATTCAGACACAAAACTATCGATTCTACTCCAAACTCACCTTCTATTCTTCAACATGATCCTGATATTATACTGCCTTCACTATCAAATTATATTCCACCGTCACCATCTACAGATTCAATCTGCAGTACCACACCTTCAACACCTGATGCACCTACAGTACCTGTGGCAGCTACATCAGCTACTGAGTATCTTCGGCGTTCTAAGAAAACTCCGGTGATTGTAAAAAAAAAGCGTACGGAAACCAACAAAAATGTTTCTCAAACGGACAAGAAGGAAATTTCAAGGAGTAGCAGACATAAAAGATGAGCTGTTTTTCGAATCTACTGATGTTGACAAATCGCCACTTGATTATTTTAAGCTGCTTTTTACTGACGATATACTAGAACTAATAGTATATAATTCCATTTTATGTGATGACGCTACTCGTTACGACCTGACGGGTTATTTTCCTACTTCTACGACAAAAGGTAGGTGTAGAAACTACCAAACACCAAACCAATTTTTTTTTGTCCAAAGTGTAACGCACGACTATATATAGTTGAAGAGCGATGTTGCTTTATGGATTTTCATACTATCAATAGTGTTTAAGTTTTCTATATTTTTACACGGTAGCTAGATAATTAAGTAAACTTTGATCTCAGAGCATTACGACTGAATTTTGTGATAAAAATTAGTATAAAGTTTAACATTGTTTTGTTTTTAAATAGTACACCTATATGTGACAATTATGTCGTCACATACCATACTCATAGATTTAGTTCCTAAAATATCTCAAAACTTATTGATATGTTATAATTTATGGACTTTTATCTTAAGTATTTTTAAGAAATCATGTTATTTTTAATGTTTTGTTTCTATTTTAGTTTAGTGATCACATGGCAGTGTGCATATAAAGATACATAATATATCCTGAAAACTGAAATTCAGGGAATTTTTATTTTATTTTTCCTTACATCCTTTTAACCCAATTAACACAGAAAAGTAGCAAAAGTTTATTTTTTTTAAGTTAAAATTCTCTGCCAAGTATAGGGTTAAAGGCGAGAGAGTTTAAATTCAGAGCGGAACGAAGGATCAAAAATTTTGGTACTTATTACTAAATTAATCATTACAAAAATACATAGCAATTCATTACAAATTTACGGAATGATAATATTATTGAAAGCATCACTTTTACGAAGTACCACAGTGTCCTCACAGAAAAAACAAGATGCTTTCAAAAAGTCGGCTTGAGAATCGACTTTTAACTGTGATTAATCGACTTTGAGAATCAAAAAATTCCAAGTCGATTCCAAAGACAATAGTCGACTTTTTTTACGCAGTCTCCATCCCTAGTCGACGGCCGACATCAGAATTCAGACTGTCTGATTGGTTGACCGCTACCCGCCCCCGCGTCCCGCGGCCATCGCTAGGGTCGACTTTATCGCGGTACAGCTATAAATAAATTGATGTGATTGATTTTAACTATTAAAATTTTCAAACTAAGAAAATACGAGTACTCATATCTCGCGACAAACTTTTCTATCATACAGATTATGTGTAATGACTTTATAAGTAGATAGTAGAAGTTTTAAAGTAAAAATTTATTTTTTTCGATTTAGCGCATACAAATAAAAGCTTGTTTTTAAAAAGATTTTTTACTTTTAATTTATTTATATCATAAATATTCGATTCATTAGTAAACTCAAAACATGAAAATCAATTTAAAAAAAAAATATTTCATAAAAATGAATTTTTTTTTAATGTATTGACTGTTGTTATATAACATACTTGAAATTTTTAACAAATTAATTATGTAAAAAACATTTTACAACATAGTTATTAATTTTTAATGTACATTAAAAAAAGATCAAGATTTTTTTTGTTGTAGTGTGACATAGTGTGACAAACAATAGCATTAGAGACCGCGCGGCTCGTACGACTCGTGCGCTTCGACCATATTTACCTAAACTTGCAGAGCCAAAAATTGTGTAATATCCCATAAGCAAAGTATTAACTATTCGGACGTAACAAGTTACATGACAATTTTGTATCTTATAAAACTGTATTTTTTGTTCTCAGAGATGAAACATTGAAAGAGTCAGAATTGTCAACAAAATTGGAGCCAGCGTTCCTGGCTGGCTTGCGATGTCCGCAGCCCCATATTCGTGCAAAGTTCTTTGAAGTGTTCGACGGCAGCGTACGTCGTCGTATATACGACCGTGTGATTTATATAATGTGCTCTCAAAATTGGGAACACATCGGACAACACTTCTGGATTAAACAATGTTTAGAGTTATTACTTGTGACATGTGTCTCCAGTAAGTATCAATAACTCTTACTTAGGTCTAAGGTTTAGCTAGTTTAAGTTACAACAGCTATGGTAACTCAAAACTTATCAAAAGCTTGTCACAAAATTCCTTTATCATGTAAACTCCTTGTCTTATATAAACAGACAGGTGTTCTAATTTACTACGATTTAATTAGTTAAGGGATGTGGCTAAGCTAAGTGACAGCGACAGTCACTATTTTCTTAATGTGAATATACTACATTTGTGATGCCAATTCAACACAAGCATCTATGTTTCTTGTGTATCATTTCAATTTGTTAACATTGTCAGTTTCCCACCTTGTACTTAACCTTTGTTAGTCATTTACAATTAAATGTAGTATATGGGAATACAAGTATTACTACTACATAAATACTTTGAATTTGATATAAGTATTTAATAAAATGACTATCAAAGAGACACAAATTTAATTTGTTAACATAGCAAGAAGTTAGTGAAAAAAATTTTATATTTATGATTTATTGTTTTTAGCTTCTCAAATTCGATTATCGAATTCAAAATATCTTCTTCCGAACATAACGGCAGTAATCAATTGGGCGGATAGCGAAGAAAGGAAGTCCTTTGTAATATTTAGCAATGTGAAAGAAGAAACGGCGGATGGATACAATGACTCACTCGATCCCGAAAAAGAGGATGTACTAGATATGGATTTAGACTCGAATTCAAATCCGAAAGATGATTTGACTAAAAATGTTCCAAACAGGTAATGTTTACAGTTCCCTTTTTATTTACTTTAAAATTTTTTTTATTAATTTGGTTTATAATGAGCCGTACATTCAAAGTAGTGATGTGAACCGACTACGAGTTTCAACACCTATAAATACCGATTACTTTTTTTAAAGCGGTTTTTAGGTTATTTTAAACGACTTTAAAATGGGAGGAGGACCTAAATGCTACTGAATTTTTTATGTGTACCCTATAAAAACGCCATAAATTTTTGCTGGGCGAACCGATTTTGATAGTTGTTATAACAGGCTATAAGTGGTTGTTAGGTATATATTAATCGACAGCTATTGGTTGTTTAATCTTCTTTTTCGGTATTTTTAAAAATTCAATTTTATGAATGGAGAATCTTCCAAGAATATTGTGTGAAATTTTAAGATGAATCAAAGCGAAACTAACAAAGAAAGTTTTAAACTGCAGTCTTCCCAAAATGTGAAAAATTGAAAACCATTACCTACGAAAGAACTTTGATATTTTTATTTCGGATTATCCAGCACTGAGCTATGAGGGGAACCGCAAAACAACTTTTTTCTGAGACGCCTACAAATAAATGCTGTTATTAATTTTAAAATATTCTTTTCGTGTCTGTCACCAGGCTGTATCTCAAGAACGGCGATAGCTAGTTGCTAGTTGAAATTTTCACAAATTATGTATTTCTGTTGCCGCTATAATAAACAAATACTAAAAACAAAGTAAAATAAATGTTTAACGCGACGCGATTTAATTCCAACGCCATCTATCCAGAAACTAAGAAAACGTCGTCGATAGACTAATATAATAGCTTTCCAATAGCGGCATGGATCTATAGATAGATGGCGTATTTGACTAGTTTATTTTCCATTTTTATATGGTATTAATTTTTTTTATTTACTAAGTATTTTGTTTAATAACAATGAAATATAGCCTTTAGTTTAGTCAATGGTACGGAACCCATAGTGCGCGAGTCCGACTCGCACTTGGCCGATTTTTTAATTATATCCAAGTGAAAATTTTCATTTTTATTTCCTCTCTCATAGGAACCATGCTGAATATCGGTTTAAACGAAGTAATTATAATTAACTAATAAAAAGGTTATAACGCTTAAAGTCCTAGATGTAGCATTATCTATGGAGGTAGGGCACAGCAGGAAATATCCTGCTCAAAATTTAGAGCAGCCTAAATGGGGTAGATCCTCTTCAACCTTACAGAAGATCACTGCTAAATACTGCTCTCAGATAGTGTTGTGTTCCTGTGGTGAGTATGCTGACCAGAGCTCTTGGGGAAAGTAAGATCGGCAAAGCGCTTGCAATGCTTTTGGTGTTGCAGGTGTCTATAGGCAATGGTAAGCGCTTACCATCAGGTGGGCCTTGAGCTTGTTTCGCGACATAGTCGTATAAAAAGCAAATTATGGAATTTCAAATACATAAAGAGAAGAATAGAATAAGAATTTAAGCTTCACTAGAAGCGCAGTAAGATATTCTTTTACGTGCGTTTATAGGACGCTGGGTTATGCGTGTAATGATTGTAGCGTATAGAACCGAATTGACAGTAGATTGCCCTTGCCGTAGACAACGCGCGCTGGCGCAGATCGTGAAGAAGCAGTCGGAGTTCCTGGAGCTGGCGCGGCGCGTGCGCACGGAGCAGCTGGTGGCGGCGGCGGCGCAGCTGGCGCACATGGACGACGCGCTGGCGCACCACATGTGGCTGCGGCTGCTGCCCGCGCTCTGGGCCGCCTTCGACGAGCGCCAGCTGGCGGTCAGTGCCGCTGCTATTGCGCTCTTCCTTCCTTCCTGTTCAATAATTCTCAGCCCATTTTAAAATTAAACTTTGTTTAAATAGACAAGCTACTTTGATAGACTCGTTCCGCATGATTTTGTGAGCGCGTAAGTACAGCTATAATTTGCAATGAAACTGAATTTTTTCCTCCATTTGAAGGAACACTGTTAGGAGTCGAACACTGTATATGATTGTATGGATCGACTCCTTAGTGACTACCTAACCTTTAGTTGGTTCCAAAGATCGACACTGCCGATACGACTCGATAGCTTCAATGTTAGTCTATGTTATACTAGCAGTTATATACGAGTAAACTTTTGAAAATAAAATTTTGATTTCTAGACGATAATGGCCGAAACTACGCCATTTTTAATATCGGGAATCCACGTCGTACAGAGAGACCAACCGTTGAGTGCGCTTAACACTTTTATCGAAGCACTCGCTCGATGCAATCCGCCGGTCGTCTTAAAACCGTAAGTTATATATAATTATATTCTATAGGTATTGATACTTATCCTACATAGGGGAAGAAGGGCTATGCCCAACTGTGGGATATTAAGGCTGAAAAAAAAATGGATACTTAAAAAAGCTTAAAAATATAATTCATGTTGAATTATATTTTTGATTAATTGAATTAATTCCCATCCAAATTATCAGGCCTATGATGAAGTATCTTGGCAAGACGCATAATTTGTGGCATCGTATGACACTTAATCTGGAACAAATGGCTATAGACCAAGCTAGTGGTCGAACCGTCAGAGATGTGGTAGAAGTCTACGATTATGAAGTTGAAACAACTACGCCTACCGTAAGTGACTGAATATTTAGAAAAAGTGAACCAAATGTGCTAAAGTACGTACCATAAAGACTAACATCTTATTTTTTTATTTTTAGGAGATTTTAGATTCTTTAAGTGACATGTATGAATTACTTCAAGAGGAAGATATGTGGTCTGGATTGTGGTTAAAACATGCTCGATATCGGGAAACAAATATTGCTATAGCTTATGAACAGCAAGGCTTCTTTGAGCAAGCACAGGTAATCGTTGAGTCATATTTACTCCTTGAAATAATTATTTTCAAATTAAATGGTAAACGTTAACATCTTTTCTAGGCCGCCTACGACGTCGCTATGGGTAAACTAAAACAAGAATATTCTACAAATCCGTCATCTTATAACATGCACAAGGAGTGTAATCTGTGGTCTCAACATTGGTTGAAATGTGCAAAGGAGCTCAATCAATGGGATTCATTATTGGATCTTGGATTGTCTCGAAGCTCTCGAGATCCATTTTTGATATTGGAAAGTTCATGGAGGAATCCGAATTGGCCGACTATGAAGGAAGCACTCGCTGAAGTCGAGTTTAACAGTCCGAAGGAATTGTGTAAGCTATGCTTGAATCAATTTTAATATTTTTTAATTTTTGTATTGGGTATAATAATACCTCACACCAATCCTACGTTACATCTAACATTATAGGATTTGAATCAAGCGTTCTTTAGCTTATTTAGAGACAATAAATTGGGTCAGTTAGGCTTAAACTGATCTATTCATATTGATTAGGCTAAAACTAAATATTCAACGACGATAGATACCGATACCTTTTCGTGTGCAAATCTGATACTCCACCCAATTTTTTTTAGTAATTAAATTAGGTATGGGTGAACTAGTAAACTAGACCCATACGAGATACAGAATTGCACTAGAAAAACCAGAGCTTATTTTTGTCAGAATTGATTTGATGCAAGCATGGTAAGTGGTTGCCGTAGCCTAGCACAATCCCAAGCGTGTCGCCGACCCTCCCCAGGAGCTCTGGTACACAACACTGCTGCAGTATTATTCAGCTGTGATCGTACACGTAGCGTGGCTGGTGAACCTGTACCGCGGCTACCTGTGCATCTGCGCCGGCGGCGAGCAGCAGCTGAGCGGCGTGGAGCGGCACGCGGAGGCGGCGGCGGCGCAGTGCCTGCGCGAGTGGCGCCGCCTGCCGCGCCTCGTGTCGCACGCGCACCTGCCGCTGCTCCGCGCCGCGCAGCAGCTCATGGAGCTCAGCGAGGCCGCGCAGATCCACACCGTGAGTCTCTATACTATACTATACTATACGAGTAGATCGAGCGGCGTGGAGCGGCACGCGGAGGCGGCGGCGGCGCAGTGCCTGCGCGAGTGGCGCCGCCTGCCGCGCCTCGTGTCGCACGCGCACCTGCCGCTGCTCCGCGCCGCGCAGCAGCTCATGGAGCTCAGCGAGGCCGCGCAGATCCACACCGTGAGTCTCTATACTATACTATACTATACGAGTAGATCGAGCGGCGTGGAGCGGCACGCGGAGGCGGCGGCGGCGCAGTGCCTGCGCGAGTGGCGCCGCCTGCCGCGCCTCGTGTCGCACGCGCACCTGCCGCTGCTCCGCGCCGCGCAGCAGCTCATGGAGCTCAGCGAGGCCGCGCAGATCCACACCGTGAGTCTCTATACTATACTATACGAGTAGATCGAGCGGCGTGGAGCGGCACGCGGAGGCGGCGGCGGCGCAGTGCCTGCGCGAGTGGCGCCGCCTGCCGCGCCTCGTGTCGCACGCGCACCTGCCGCTGCTCCGCGCCGCGCAGCAGCTCATGGAGCTCAGCGAGGCCGCGCAGATCCACACCGTGAGTCTCTATACTATACTATACTATACGAGTAGATCGAGCGGCGTGGAGCGGCACGCGGAGGCGGCGGCGGCGCAGTGCCTGCGCGAGTGGCGCCGCCTGCCGCGCCTCGTGTCGCACGCGCACCTGCCGCTGCTCCGCGCCGCGCAGCAGCTCATGGAGCTCAGCGAGGCCGCGCAGATCCACACCGTGAGTCTCTATACTATACTATACGAGTAGATCGAGCGGCGTGGAGCGGCACGCGGAGGCGGCGGCGGCGCAGTGCCTGCGCGAGTGGCGCCGCCTGCCGCGCCTCGTGTCGCACGCGCACCTGCCGCTGCTCCGCGCCGCGCAGCAGCTCATGGAGCTCAGCGAGGCCGCGCAGATCCACACCGTGAGTCTCTATACTATACTATACGAGTAGATCGAGCGGCGTGGAGCGGCACGCGGAGGCGGCGGCGGCGCAGTGCCTGCGCGAGTGGCGCCGCCTGCCGCGCCTCGTGTCGCACGCGCACCTGCCGCTGCTCCGCGCCGCGCAGCAGCTCATGGAGCTCAGCGAGGCCGCGCAGATCCACACCGTGAGTCTCTATACTATACTATACGAGTAGATCGAGCGGCGTGGAGCGGCACGCGGAGGCGGCGGCGGCGCAGTGCCTGCGCGAGTGGCGCCGCCTGCCGCGCCTCGTGTCGCACGCGCACCTGCCGCTGCTCCGCGCCGCGCAGCAGCTCATGGAGCTCAGCGAGGCCGCGCAGATCCACACCGTGAGTCTCTATACTATACTATACTATACGAGTAGATCGAGCGGCGTGGAGCGGCACGCGGAGGCGGCGGCGGCGCAGTGCCTGCGCGAGTGGCGCCGCCTGCCGCGCCTCGTGTCGCACGCGCACCTGCCGCTGCTCCGCGCCGCGCAGCAGCTCATGGAGCTCAGCGAGGCCGCGCAGATCCACACCGTGAGTCTCTATACTATACTATACGAGTAGATCGAGCGGCGTGGAGCGGCACGCGGAGGCGGCGGCGGCGCAGTGCCTGCGCGAGTGGCGCCGCCTGCCGCGCCTCGTGTCGCACGCGCACCTGCCGCTGCTCCGCGCCGCGCAGCAGCTCATGGAGCTCAGCGAGGCCGCGCAGATCCACACCGTGAGTCTCTATACTATACTATACTATACGAGTAGATCGAGCGGCGTGGAGCGGCACGCGGAGGCGGCGGCGGCGCAGTGCCTGCGCGAGTGGCGCCGCCTGCCGCGCCTCGTGTCGCACGCGCACCTGCCGCTGCTCCGCGCCGCGCAGCAGCTCATGGAGCTCAGCGAGGCCGCGCAGATCCACACCGTGAGTCTCTATACTATACTATACTATACGAGTAGATCGAGCGGCGTGGAGCGGCACGCGGAGGCGGCGGCGGCGCAGTGCCTGCGCGAGTGGCGCCGCCTGCCGCGCCTCGTGTCGCACGCGCACCTGCCGCTGCTCCGCGCCGCGCAGCAGCTCATGGAGCTCAGCGAGGCCGCGCAGATCCACACCGTGAGTCTCTATACTATACTATACTATACGAGTAGATCGAGCGGCGTGGAGCGGCACGCGGTCGTTCATTCTATTGTAACATTCGATTCTGTACATTGAACGTGTGTTCAATCTCTTTTGGAGGACCTCTGTAATCTACGTTGAAGTCAAAATGTATTTTTTGGTCGGCTTTACGTCGCTTTTACGTCGGCGTTACGCCTCAACTACTGAATCAATTTAAAAGAAAACACTTCAGCATCGCTCGAATTCATTCTAAAATGTGAGACATTCGATACTTTTGATTCCAAATTTCGGGATAACGGGCGGTTCCCGTATTATATCACCCAAATGTATGACTATCTAGTCATAGTTTTTGGGTACAGTGAGGTTTTCTACACGAGCCGACTCCCGCAGGGCCTGCTGCACAGTCGGCCGACTTCGCTGCACGACATGAAGGCCATAGTGAAGACGTGGCGCAACCGGCTGCCCGTAGTGGCCGACCCGCTGTCGCACTGGGGCGCCATCTTCACCTGGCGCCAGCACCACTACCAGTTCATCGCGTCGCACTACGACTCGCAGACCGACCACGCCTCTAACCACAGCATGCTCGGCGTGCACGCTAGTGCGCAGGTGCGGACGTTTGACCTTCGAATTTGATTTTGGGTTCCATTTTCCCCGTAATTTAAGACATGATACAAATTTCGTTACATGGTCCTCTTCAAATGTTTTACGAAATGTTGATATTAATTATTAATGAAATAATCTGTCAACTTTTTATTTTCGTTATCGGATAAACTTATAAAGCACTTTATTGTTTATTACATATAAATAGAAGGAGTCCAAATAATAAGACCAAATAAAAAATCTAAAATCCACACATTACTATTATTCAAATCTATACTAATATATAAAGCTGAAGAGTTTGTTTGTTTGTTTGTTTGTTTGTTTGTTTGTTTGTTTGTTTGTTTGTTTGTTTGTTTGAACGCGATAATCTCTGGAACTACTGGGCCAATTTGAAAAATTCTTTCAGTATTAGATAGCCCATATATTGAGGAAGGCTATAGGCTATGTGTCATCACGCTAAGACCAATAGGAGCGGAGTCCACGCCGACGAAGTCGCGCGCAGAAGCTAGTTATTATTATTCATACATTACAGTTGCTATATTATTATCTGAGAGCTCACGTGAAATTGTGTATAATTTTTATTCATCTGTTTTTAGGCCATCATACATTTTGCTAAAATAGCGAGAAAGCACAATCTCTCCGGCGTTTGTCTCGATTCATTACATCGTATATACACGATTCCGAGCGTTCCCATAGTAGACTGCTTCCAGAAAATACGACAGCAAGTCAAATGCCACATACAGATGTCTTGGACTGAGGGCAAGGACGAATTGCAAGAGGGATTGGACATGATTGAATCCACTAACTTCAAATATTTTACGAAAGAAATGACAGCAGAGTTCTATGCATTCAAAGGATTGCTGTTAGCTCAGTTGGGTAGATCGGACGACGCGAACAAGGCGTTCGCTGCGGCCGTGCAGTTACACGATACCCTAGTTAAGGCTTGGGCACTGTGGGGAGATTATTTGGAACAGATTTTCATACGAGACCCTCGTCAGACGCAAGTCGGCGTGTCCGCTATGACCTGTTTCCTCCACGCTTGTAGACATCAAAATGAATCTAAGTCTAGAAAATATTGCGCTAAGGTAAATTTGTAAACAATTCATATTTTAAGACACTTCATTAAAGAATAAGTTAAAAGATATATATTTATTTTTTATGATATAGGTTTAAACGAAAATAGTTTTTTGACAAATGCTGTTTCGTGTTGTCAACAATTTTGTAAACGGAACTGTATTTTTTTTACTAAAGTCAAATAATAAGCCAGCAATATATAGTATCTATTCTAAGAAATTGTCATATTATAGCATCTACCAACACTGTATAACAATTAAAGGCTAATTTGTAATGCAATTAGACAAATTTAGCTGTGACTACTCCAGATCAATAACAATAAAACCGTTTGTTTGCAACAAAGTCCTTAACATAAATAGACTATACCCCGTCCGCCCATTTATTATCTTTTTGACAGTTCACGCCTATATATTACACTTGTTTTTTTTCGGAATAACGCACTAAAAATTCTACAATAATTTCATACTTTATTGACGATTTGATTGATTGAGTGAAGTACCCTGTGCATAACAAACAACCACAGACTATGAAACAGTTCTTGAAATAATAAATCGATCATATGATAAAAATAATTTTACGTCATGTGATTATTGTTTCTATAAATTTAATAAAAAAAGGAAATAAAAATGGTATCCATGACTCCAAGATTGATTATTTGCAAGGAATTAAGTCGAAATCTTGAAATTGAATTTCAAACCAAGAGTAAAGAGCAATAACTGTTCATTCATTTATTTATTATTTATATATTTCATTTATAATTAAAAACACTAATAAACGAATAAATAAACAATATTTTTAAACTAAATGTATTTCACTAAATCGATTGAAAGTTCTTCTTAAATAAAATCGATTATTTTTTCAAATCGAATAAATAATGTGTGAGGCAGTCACTAATGTCAAAATTTCTTGAAGTGTCAAAAAGATAATAAATGGCCGCATGGGGTATAATCTATACATCTATACAAATAAATAAAATTGGAGTTTCTGGTTGTAATATTAAAATAACCGCTTTTTACTATAGGCATATGGATACGGTAAATATACCAAAATAAGTTTGTTTACGATTTTTGTCTGTCTGTCTGTTCCGGCTAATCTCTGAAACCGCTGGACCGATTTTGACGGGACTTTCACTGGCAGATAGCTGATGTAATAATAATCTAAATAACTTACGCCGAGTAGCACGAAACAAAATTAAAATTTAAGTAGAGATTAAACTAATTTAATCACAAGAATTTCATACAATTCTTGCGATTAAATTAGTTTAATCACTGCTTAAATTTTAATTTGTTTTCGTGCAATTCGGCGTTAGGCTACTAATCTAAGTAACTTAGGCTACTTTTATTTTAGAAATTTATTTATTTTATAACTCTGCGAACTTAAAAATAACTTTTGTTGAACTCCACGTGGACGAAGTCGCGAGCACAGCCAGTACGTAATATTTATACCTTGCAGGTTCTCTGGATGTTAAGTTATGACGATGAAAAGAACAGCCTTGCAGAGGCGTTGGACAAATACTCAGTTGGTGTGCCGCCCGTGCAGTGGCTGCCGTGGATCCCGCAGCTGCTGGCCGCTCTGGTGCAGTACGACGGCAACGTCATATTGAACCTTCTGAGCCACGTGAGTCACTCATATTTTATAATATTACTTTATTTAGAGTTTCGTCATCTTGTTTGAATTTCACTCAAACTCATTGACACAAACTTAGGGCTTTCTAAACCTTTTTTCTTTTTTCTTTGTTAGAGTTGATAGTGTAGTGATTTTTTCATACTTTGTTTGATTGTCATTGAGGATGTAAAATCTTCAGATTCGGAATGATACGAAACAGTCAAAATTATTAAAGGATTGTAATATACAAGCAGATGATCAGTGGACGAAGACAAGAATGGTAGATGTCGCGCTATCGAAAAAAAAAAAAAATCATAGCGCTGACAAGAGTATTTTGATGTTATATGTGAAATGAAAGTTTTATATTGAATTTCTTGTAATAATTCTTCAATTCATCTACAAAAAACACGTAGACGTTATTCGTTAGACGAAATAATATTTAGCGACATTGGTCTTACAACAACGACAGATTTAAACGATTCTTACGTGAGATTTTCTCTAAGGACTAAATAAATAAAAGTAAGCTAAAGTGATAAAGAATTTCCAAAAAGTTGGCCTCATAGTGTTATCTGACCCAAACGGTGATTGTTTCAGGTGGGTCGCTTGTACCCGCAAGCAGTGTACTTCCCGATCCGCACGCTGTACCTCACGCTCAAGATCGAACAACGCGAGCGCCACAAGAGCGCCGAGAGCCTCGCGCACCAGCCCGCCGCCGCCGTTAGTATACTGCAACTGTCACTTTTTTATTCTTAAAGCTTGAAATTTCAAAGAAATAGAAAATTGAAATAATAATTGTGTTTGCTAGCAAACGAAAAAAAACCGACTTCAATAGCATCGGCAAGTAATAAATTATTTATGATTATAAATAAACTAGCGACCCGCTCCGGCTTCGCACGGGTGCAATGCTGATACTAAATATAAAATATAAAATAAATATTTGCAATCTAAGCGCAAAAAATGTGTTTATTTACGACATCACATTAGAAAACTTTAAAACTATCAGTGTTCCTCTACTATATTATACATGTATTATACATATAAACCTTCCTCTGGAATAACTCTATCTACTAAAGAAAACCGCATTAAAATCCGTTGCGTAGTTTTAAAGACCTAAGCATATATACAGACAGACAGACAGCGGGAAGAGACTTTGTTTTATAATATGTAGTGATTAACAAACGCACTAGTCGTCACTACGATTTTCGAGGGATCCCCTCGGTTTCACTGGGATCCCATTATCAGATCCTGGTTTCCTTATCATGGTACCTAAGTTGGGATATCTCCTTTCCAAAAAAAAAAAAGAATTATCAAAATCGGTTCATAAACGACGAATATATATATATACGGTCGAATTGAGTAACCTCTTTTTTCGAAGTCGGTTAAAAAATGAACAAATACAGATGAATCAGTCCATTTCCATATCCGTGTAAATTTCGAGAGAGAAATTAGCTTGTCATTTCAAGTCTTTGCCTATACATATGGTATTGCATCAAGAACGGTTCACAAATGTATCTACGAAATTCTTATCTCGTGTATGTTAGTGCTTCATGTATGTCCAGGGCGGGTCGAAGGCGGGCGAGGCGGCGGGCGGCGCGGCGGGCGAGGCGGGCCCCATCAAGGCCACGCTGCCCATGTGGCGCTGCTCCAAGATCATGCAGCTGCAGCGCGAGATCCACCCCACCGTGCTCTCCTCGCTCGAGGGCATCGTGGACCAGGTCACTCTCACTCTTCACTCTCGATTGTAGACTGCTAGTTTTATTCAATTGCATATTGTTTTTAATCCTAATTTGGTACGATCGCGATCACGATTCAGCCTGTGATGGCCCACTGCTGGGTATAAGCCTCTTTTTCCATGTAAGAGAAACGATTGGAGCTTAATACCCGACACTGCTCCATTGCGGATTGGATTTGTACAGATACAAAAATCTGTTCCGAACAGAAATCGAATTTATACAAAAAAATAATGTAAATAATGGTCTCTATCCCCTGCAGATGGTGTGGTTCCGCGAGAACTGGTACGAGGAGGTGCTGCGGCAGCTGCGCGCGGGGCTCGCCAAGTGCTACGTGGTGGCGTACCACCACCGCTCCGCCGTCTCCACCGCCACCGTCACTCCGCACACGCTCAACTTCATCAAGAAGGTCGTCTCCACCTTCGGCATCGGCATCGGCATAAGTGAGTACCGCTAACTGTTAACTACATCGACACGCCGACGCTCAGCGAATGATCTCTCATTGTTAGTGATGTAACGAATATCCTGAGGTCGGGAGTAGGGTCTGCAAAGCGCTAGCAATGCTTCTGATATTGCAGGAGTCTAAAGGCTACGGTAATGGACTTTACTCTTGTTTTTCTATTTACTTGTATAAAAAATTGTATGTATAAAATAAACACTGCTAGTGTTTAGCGATTATATTTAGAAAACGAAAAGGAATTAATTTATCTGTATGATAACCACACATACATTTAAAAAGCAATATTAAATTTAAAAGAGAATAATGAATCCTTAAAATATATCAGGGATGTGAAAAAAATATTTTGAAGGATAATGTGTAGTTTAAAAATAAATAATCAATGTGAAATGTCGAACATTTTACGCGCGTTATTTTAAAAACTATATTTGTATTCATTAATGGACACTATAATAATGAATATAAAAAAAAAATCAAACATTCGTTACATCACTATATTCTGTGTATTGTATTAGTTGTAATAAATTTTATTATGACATAATCTGCATAATATTTTAAGTTATATAAATAAAAATATCTAAAAGGAAAAGTAAAGTGCAATTAATACTCCTTATCCCATGTTTTAAATTGTTGGACGGTTACCATTTCATTCAAAAATTTATAAGTTTATCCTATCACGCTTAGGACAAACTAGTATGGACTAGGCTAAATTAGTTTATCCTATCACGCTTAGGACAAACTAGTTTGGACTAGGCTAAACTAGTTTGTCCTGAAATCGGGTTTGGCCAGTAACACACACACACATAGATAGATAGATAGATAGAATATACTTTATTGCACACCACTCAGAAAGATATACACAAAACAGATATTTACACATAGAGATTGTAATGTACAAAGGCGGTCTTATCGCTTAGTAGCGATCTCTTCCAGACAACCTTTAGAAATAGGAAAATATGCAATGTAGAGGTATATATATATATATATATATGTGTACACATACCGCGTGACATTTTTTGTGTATCGTAATGTGCCTACTGATGTTTTCTTTTTCTTTTTTGTACACGATATCTCCACAATATGTAACAATTTGTTAAATTCAGAGAAACCTATTATTGGCTACATTATTTATTGTATCCTATATGTTAAAAATTGTATTTATATAAGCTGTTGGTTTTCTTAATAAATAAAATAAAAAAATAAATAAGAAATTTAACAAAAAAGTTATTATTCAGTTCGAAATGTTATAAAATAAAAGTAGCCTAATTTACTCCTTATTACATCAGTCATCAGCTATCTGCCAGTGAAAGTCCCGTCAAAATCGGTCCAGCCGTTTCAGAGTTTAGCCAGAACAAACAGACAGATAGACAGACAAAAATTATAAAAATGTTATTTTGGTATATGTACCGTGTATACATTGAATTTAGCGGTTATTTTAATATTACAAATCCAATTTTATTTATTTGTAGGTATATATACATATAAGCCATGCCATACTATGGTATTAGTTAGGTCAACCATAATGTAATACATTTTAAAAGTTTTGTAGGTTCTCTAACTGTTAGCCCTGTGAATTTCGTTGTAGCGGTGGCACATTTCAAAAAAAAAAAACAACTTATTTCTTCTTCTCTCTTCGTAGTTCTTAGGTCTTAGTCATACAATTGCACGCGTCACACGCTTAAGCGTGTGGGTGTGCTTTACTATCGAAAGACGGCTCTGTGTCCATTTTCCAAGATAAAATCGTTCTTATACGTTAAGTTAGGCACTGAATTTGAAAAAAAAAGGTTGATTCGGAAACTAGACATGTTAATCTATAAAGTCAGCGTATTTTCTTTTCATTTTGTTTAATATTTATAACAAAAAAAACGTAATTAAAAAGTGATATGTCAGCTGTCCGTTGGTCTGTGCCCTTTTGTTGTCTTCACGTTTTAGAAAAATATAAACAATTAATTGTAATAATTTCTTTTGAATAATACTTCAGTCACTCTAAGGATGAACTGTATATCTTTTTATGATTGAACTCTCAACCGTTTTAAAGATATTAACGAAATTCGAAAGATTTTCTGGGTTTCTTTCATAAATATTTTTTCTTTTTTAAACCCCGGGGCAAAACGAGGGGTGGTATAAGTTTAACGTGTCTGTGTATCTGTGTAACTGTCTGTGGTACTTTTTTCTAGTTGATGAGGGGATCTGACTACCTTCCTTATGTCCTATCGATTCGAAATTTGGTACCGTGTTACTTTAATGATATTGAAAGTATATGGTAGGGTAACCATGACCTGATCAGCCGTTCGAAGATCATCAGCTCTTTAATAGTTGATGAGGGAATCTAATTACCTTCCATATGTCCCATCGATTCGAAATTTGGTACCGTATTACTTCAATGATATTGAAAGTGTATGGTAAGGTATCGTATTATCGTATTGTGTGGTAAGGCATCCGCCAACCCGCATTGGAGCAGCGTGATGGAAGCCCTTTAATATATATAACAAAAAAATGTAATAAAATTATATATCTACAGCTGTCCGTTGGTATGTGCACTTTTAGTTGTCTTCTCGTTTTAGGAAAATATAAACAATTTTAGTGAAATGTATAAGCTATTGAACGAGCGGATAAATAATAAGATGTTATCTATCTTCGCTGACTCTTTATTGAAGAATAATAATGATAGAAAAACAATATTCAAGTAGCAAAATATAAAAAAAGTAGCAAAATACAAAATATAATTATAAGATAATAGAAAAACAATATATTCAAGTAGCAAAATATAAAATATAATTATAAGATAACGTGCGACGTGTACGTACATAATTTTACTTACTAAATTGAAAAACAAATTATCAAGAACAATTTAAAATCAAATTCTTTGACGACTATCAAAAACACGCCACATTAGTCAATAGCCGGTTGGCGGGCCAGTGGAACCAGATGCTGCATAGCTCTCGGTGAGTTGGAACTGTCTGCGGTGATGCTTGCGAAGCCTGCGTTGCCGTTCAAGCTCGAGGTTACCAGCTTAGCGCATTACCACCAGTTTAGCAAATGAGCTCGGTTTAGCGAATGGATGAGCGGATGATAAAATATTCGCTAACTCCGCAGACTTTTTATTTATGAATTGTTATTTTGTTATAGGTAATATAAAAATGAATCAAGTAGCAAAATGTAAAATATTAACAAGAAGAGCTTAAAATCAAATTCTTTGACAACTATCAAAAAATATTTTTATTAAAATGATAAAAAGAGGTTTTTATTATTATTTATATAAAAAGTCTATATATGTAGAGACGCCAATTAATTGTAATTATTCCTTTTGAATAATACTCCAGTCACTCTAAGGATGAACTTTTTTTCTTATTATGACTGAACTCTTGACTGTTTTAAAGATATTAACAAAATTCGAAAGATTTTCTGGGTTTCTTTCATAAAAATTATCACCGTCTATTTTTTTTCCTCTCTCCTTTTTCATGAACTATTTATTTTTTAAATAACTTCTGCTGCATCTAGCGACATTATTGATATTTTTGGCAGTGAAGTTAAAATTGTATCTATGTTTCGTGACGTGTCGACAGATTTTCGATAATATAAAATGCCAAAAGAAAATAAAAACTCTGCAAGAAAACGTGATCAATTACAACGTGATTATAAAAGAGAACGTCGTAAAAATTATGAGTCTTTCGAAAAATTATAAAGATGATGTTATGATTGAGCTGAATAAACCTGAAAGCTGCTGTCTTGGAAATAAACATAGTGGAATCTATTCTGCTCAAATCCCTAATAAGGATGATGTAAACCTTGCTCAAAAAAAAAATGTCGAATGTCTCAAGTTCGTCAAAACGATGATTTTAGACAAAGCGAACGAGAAAAAGATAGGTTAGCTAAGCAGGCTCAGCGATGATTTAGTGCCTACCTTAACATATAAGAACGATTCTATCTTGCAAAATCGACACAAAAAATAATAATATTTTTTTCAATTGATTTCTCTTTTAGGCAATTATTATTAATTTCAATTTGTAACACAATGAGCGTGTGAGGCGTGCACTTTTGGATTTTCCAAATTATTTATAAATATCGTTTATAAAATGTACTTACTATATTTTAGTCTCTCTTTACGTTATAGCTTTAATGAACACCTCTTTTTAGTGTAAATATAATTTCGAAAATTGAAGTTCTTTGGGAGCTTTGCGAATATTTGACAAACTCACATAACTAAATAATGAAATGTGATCATAGAACTTTGTACATTAATTTGTTCTGCTGCTTAAAGCTATTGTTTTTTTAGTTGTGTTGACATGCTTAGACTAGCTGTATAACTAACGTTATTATTAGAAGTATATAACTATATTTTGAAACAATAAATACATAAATGCTTTTACTAATTACGTATATAGATTTATATTTACGATAATTATAACATTAGATTTTGATTTTGGTTTTTAGAACATTTAGTTTCGTAACTAAGATAGTCTATTGCTGTGCGCTTTATTTAAATTTTTATTGTGGTTACAGATTTATCGTGTTTATCGTTTGTCGAGCTGTTATTTTGATAATATTAACATGTGTACTATTTGACAGTGGCCTATGCGAGCGTCGTTTTATACACGTACTCCATTTTGTATGTCTACAGAAAGTGTTTCAAGTTCTGTAAGTGGTGCATTCTCTTCAGCTGCCTCGGAGAGCCTCGCGAGGCGCGCGCAGGCCACCGTGCAGGACCCCGTCTTCCAGAAGATGAAGACTCAGTTCACTGCTGATTTTGACTTCACCCAACCCAACGCTATGAAATTACAGAACCTTATACAAAAACTTAGGAAGTGGGTCAAGATCCTCGAGGCCAAAACAAAGGTTCTGCCCAAGTAAGTAGCCCTACAGCATTGAGACTCGCGAGTAAGGTAAATACTGTAAAGTTCGTATTGGATTGTGCCGTTTTTCTCACGTTATGCTGTAGTGGTGCTTACGTCATAACATCTGTAGTTCGGAGTAGGACGACATCACCTCACCGGCTTTCGGGCATAAATTAGATGACTTAACTAGCTTACGAATGACGCGTACTAACCCAGACATCTTAGTAACTCGAAACATGCTTAACACAGTATACAGACTTACTTAAACAGTAAGCTAACTCTTCTTTTAACTTTTCTCTCACAGATCATTCCTCATCGAAGAAAAATGTAGATTCTTATCAAACTTCAGTTTGAAGACGGCCGAAATTGAACTTCCGGGCGAGTTTCTGTTGCCTAAACATTCACATTACCACGTAAAAATAGCACGCTTCATGCCGCGCGTGGAAATCGTTCAGAAACACAACACCTCTGCACGTAGACTATACATACGGGGACACAACGGAAAGATATACCCGTATCTCGTGGTGAATGACTCCGGACTAGGAGACGCTAGAAGAGAAGAACGCGTCCTTCAACTGCTCAGGATGCTTAACCACTACCTTGCCAAGCAGAAAGAAACTTCGAGACGATTTTTACACTTCACCGTGCCGCGAGTCGTATCCGTGTCGCCTCAGATGCGTCTCGTGGAGGACAACCCCAGCTCCATATCGCTGTTAGACATATACCGCACCGAGTGCGCCAACAGGTAAGTCGACATTTTGACGTTTCGTTTTTTCGGTACATTATATAACGAATTAAATATAATGCACTTTCTATTGTTTCAGAGGTGTGGAGTACGATGCCCCCATAGCTCGTTACTACGAAAGATTAGCTGCCGTTCAAGCTCGAGGATCACAAGCGTCTCACCAAGTTCTGCGCGATATATTACGAGAAGTAATTTTCAATTTCATTGCTGTACTTAAATACAATCGAAGTCGGATGTCATCAAATAGTTGCTAAATTTCTTCGTCTCGTTCACGGAGTTGTAACGACTGCCGACTTCGACGGTTATCCGAGCCCGTATACAGCCACACTTAGGTGAAAGACAGTAATAAAGTTTAAAAACCCAATTTAAAAAAAAGCGAGTTCAAAGTTTTGGATTTATTAAGTTATATAAACGGACATATTTTAAAATCGTCATTACATTTCCCTAGACAAGAGAAATGTAATAACGTTAAAATTTTACAGAAGCCGTAAACGGTGGTTATTGCCTTGTAAATTTCTTCTTTGTGTACAAAAATTTGTGTAAAGAGTAAATTATTATTATTATTACCGCTTTTACCCGAATACGTGAGTATAACGGTGAAGTGATGCAGACGTGTGTCGTGCGCAGGTGCAGGCGACGATGGTGCCGCGCGCGCTGCTGCGCTCGTGGGCGGCGCGCACGTTCGCCGCGCCCGCCGACTACTGGACGTTCCGCAAGATGCTGACGCTGCAGCTGGCGCTGGCCGCCTTCGCCGAGTACGTGCTGCACCTCACGCGCCTGCCGCCCGACGCGCTCTACGTGCACCACGACTCGGGCCTGCTCAACGTCGCCTACTTCAAGTTCGACGTCGACGACACCACGGGTAATACTGCCGACATTACTACTACTGGACGTTCCGCAAGATGCTGACGCTGCAGCTGGCGCTGGCCGCCTTCGCCGAGTACGTGCTGCACCTCACGCGCCTGCCGCCCGACGCGCTCTACGTGCACCACGACTCGGGCCTGCTCAACGTCGCCTACTTCAAGTTCGACGTCGACGACACCACGGGTAATACTGCCGACATTACTACTACTGGACGTTCCGCAAGATGCTGACGCTGCAGCTGGCGCTGGCCGCCTTCGCCGAGTACGTGCTGCACCTCACGCGCCTGCCGCCCGACGCGCTCTACGTGCACCACGACTCGGGCCTGCTCAACGTCGCCTACTTCAAGTTCGACGTCGACGACACCACGGGTAATACTGCCGACATTACTACTACTGGACGTTCCGCAAGATGCTGACGCTGCAGCTGGCGCTGGCCGCCTTCGCCGAGTACGTGCTGCACCTCACGCGCCTGCCGCCCGACGCGCTCTACGTGCACCACGACTCGGGCCTGCTCAACGTCGCCTACTTCAAGTTCGACGTCGACGACACCACGGGTAATACTGCCGACATTACTACTACTGGACGTTCCGCAAGATGCTGACGCTGCAGCTGGCGCTGGCCGCCTTCGCCGAGTACGTGCTGCACCTCACGCGCCTGCCGCCCGACGCGCTCTACGTGCACCACGACTCGGGCCTGCTCAACGTCGCCTACTTCAAGTTCGACGTCGACGACACCACGGGTAATACTGCCGACATTACTACTACTGGACGTTCCGCAAGATGCTGACGCTGCAGCTGGCGCTGGCCGCCTTCGCCGAGTACGTGCTGCACCTCACGCGCCTGCCGCCCGACGCGCTCTACGTGCACCACGACTCGGGCCTGCTCAACGTCGCCTACTTCAAGTTCGACGTCGACGACACCACGGGTAATACTGCCGACATTACTACTACTGGACGTTCCGCAAGATGCTGACGCTGCAGCTGGCGCTGGCCGCCTTCGCCGAGTACGTGCTGCACCTCACGCGCCTGCCGCCCGACGCGCTCTACGTGCACCACGACTCGGGCCTGCTCAACGTCGCCTACTTCAAGTTCGACGTCGACGACACCACGGGTAATACTGCCGACATTACTACTACTGGACGTTCCGCAAGATGCTGACGCTGCAGCTGGCGCTGGCCGCCTTCGCCGAGTACGTGCTGCACCTCACGCGCCTGCCGCCCGACGCGCTCTACGTGCACCACGACTCGGGCCTGCTCAACGTCGCCTACTTCAAGTTCGACGTCGACGACACCACGGGTAATACTGCCGACATTACTACTACTGGACGTTCCGCAAGATGCTGACGCTGCAGCTGGCGCTGGCCGCCTTCGCCGAGTACGTGCTGCACCTCACGCGCCTGCCGCCCGACGCGCTCTACGTGCACCACGACTCGGGCCTGCTCAACGTCGCCTACTTCAAGTTCGACGTCGACGACACCACGGGTAATACTGCCGACATTACTACTACTGGACGTTCCGCAAGATGCTGACGCTGCAGCTGGCGCTGGCCGCCTTCGCCGAGTACGTGCTGCACCTCACGCGCCTGCCGCCCGACGCGCTCTACGTGCACCACGACTCGGGCCTGCTCAACGTCGCCTACTTCAAGTTCGACGTCGACGACACCACGGGTAATACTGCCGACATTACTACTACTGGACGTTCCGCAAGATGCTGACGCTGCAGCTGGCGCTGGCCGCCTTCGCCGAGTACGTGCTGCACCTCACGCGCCTGCCGCCCGACGCGCTCTACGTGCACCACGACTCGGGCCTGCTCAACGTCGCCTACTTCAAGTTCGACGTCGACGACACCACGGGTAATACTGCCGACATTACTACTACTGGACGTTCCGCAAGATGCTGACGCTGCAGCTGGCGCTGGCCGCCTTCGCCGAGTACGTGCTGCACCTCACGCGCCTGCCGCCCGACGCGCTCTACGTGCACCACGACTCGGGCCTGCTCAACGTCGCCTACTTCAAGTTCGACGTCGACGACACCACGGGTAATACTGCCGACATTACTACTACTGGACGTTCCGCAAGATGCTGACGCTGCAGCTGGCGCTGGCCGCCTTCGCCGAGTACGTGCTGCACCTCACGCGCCTGCCGCCCGACGCGCTCTACGTGCACCACGACTCGGGCCTGCTCAACGTCGCCTACTTCAAGTTCGACGTCGACGACACCACGGGTAATACTGCCGACATTACTACTACTGGACGTTCCGCAAGATGCTGACGCTGCAGCTGGCGCTGGCCGCCTTCGCCGAGTACGTGCTGCACCTCACGCGCCTGCCGCCCGACGCGCTCTACGTGCACCACGACTCGGGCCTGCTCAACGTCGCCTACTTCAAGTTCGACGTCGACGACACCACGGGTAATACTGCCGACATTACTACTGACTACTGTCACTGCTAATGCTACTATGAGTAGTTCACTGTCTTCTGTACTGTAATACTACCTCGCGACTCTTATTTATGGTTCAAAACATTATTATTTCACATCCACGCTCACTTTACAAAAGGTTTAAAACGGCAATTTCGAAATCTAAAAGTTGTATTAAAAAAAAAATTTAGGTTTGATAGTCTGTCTCTAAAATGGCAGTGAAACTTATATGTGCATCATATGTTCAACCAATTTAAAAAGTATAAAAATTAAACAAAAATTAAGAGACACAATGTATTAAGACAACGTAATAAATAACGACGTCTAACTTTTATTTGACCTAATAATAAATTGTTAATGATCCACTCCAAAAAGATATAAACAACTTCAACTTTAAAAATATATAATATTGTTAACATTAGCACCTACTAAATTTTCAAATAACCGGATAATCTATACTTCTATACTAATATTATAAAGAGGTAAAGTTTATAACTTTGTTTGTATATACGGGGTAATCTACGCAAATACTGATCCGATAATGAAAATTCGTTCGCTAACAGAAAGCTACACTATTCAGGAGTGACAAGATAAAAGGAAAAAGATAAAAATATATAAAGATTTTAAATCAGCAGGATTTGAACCTGCGCCCTCTGACGTGCCGTGTCAACAATTCAATCTAATCAAGCATTATTATTTGCCTTAGAAATTAATTGGTGATTTTAAAACATTTATATTTATCTGATTTGCTGAAAATAGTGAGAGTGTATTGGAACATATCAAATTTCACCGTACCCTTCTTATGTGAAATGGATTATAACGCCCAACGAAGTGGGCACGGGTCGGCTAGTTTATGATAAACTTGGTAATGAATACATTCTAACAATATTTATTTTATAAAATAGTATATGCAACTACTACTGTTTATGAGATAATGAAACTTCATTTCTGAAAGCATTTTATATTTCACTAGCCGACCTGTGCCCACTTCGTTGGGCATTAATTATTATTTTTGTGATGCAAATATGTCCGGCGACTAATGATCTTTTTGACACTTCAAGAAATTTTGACATTAGTGACTGCCTCACACGTTATTTATTCGATTCGAAATAATAATCGATTTTATTTAAGAAGAACTTTCAATCGATTTAATTAAATACATTTAGTTTAAAAATATTATTTATTTATGCATTTATTAGTTTTTTTAATTATAAATGAAACATATAAATAATAAATAAATGAATTAACAGAGTTATTGCTCTTTATTCTTGGTTTGCAATTAAATTTCAAGATTTCGACTTAATTCCTTGCAAGTAATCAATCTTGGGGTCATAGATACTATTTTTATTTCCTTTTTTGTATTTAATTTATAGAAAAAATAATCACATGACGTAAAATTATTTTTATCATATGATCGATTTATTATCGATTTATTATT
This sequence comes from Melitaea athalia, assembly GCA_905220545.2. Taxonomy (NCBI): domain Eukaryota; kingdom Metazoa; phylum Arthropoda; class Insecta; order Lepidoptera; family Nymphalidae; genus Melitaea; species Melitaea athalia. The sequence goes on from HG992179.1 coordinate 7,527,240, forward strand.
TCAAGAACTGTTTCATAGTCTGTGGTTGTTTGTTATGCACAGGGTACTTCACTCAATCAATCAAATCGTCAATAAAGTATGACATTACGAAAGTAAAATTTTTAGTACGTTATTCCGGAAAAAAGCTGTAATTTATAGGCGTGAGCTGTCAAAAAGCTAATTAGTCGCCGGACGGGGTATAGTAAAGTTTTCATCTCACTCGCATTTCTCCGACTTGATTTACATATACTATTATTTTTCACTGAATTTTTTGTTCAATAACAATAAAATATAGCCTATGTCACTCCTGAATAGTGTAGCTTTCTGTTAGTGAAAGAATTTCCATGATCAGATAAGTATTTGTGAAGATTACCCCCTACAACCTCACCTTACCTCTTTTTAATATTAGTATAGATTTTTATCTTTCATTCATTCATTCATTCATTCATATCTTTCATTTCATCATTTTGTTTGACATGTCAGCGAGTTTAACATCATTCCTTTTCACATAATTTCCTCTTCAATATACAAACATGTTATATGGAATCTTTTTACAATAAAAACGGATTCTAATACAATTTTTTTTTATATTGGTACGAACAACTATAATAGACAAAAATAAAAGATTATTAAAAACTTTAATAGCTCCAACGCACTTGAGAGCAATTAAGTTTTATTGGCAGAAGACCCGAACGATTTTATTTACATTAAACAACAGTTCATATTTTACTTCGTACAAAATTAACGAAGTTTTATATTGTCCGTTTTGCTCTTGAAAACATGTTTTTTATGATAGTTGAGATATAAAAATACGTTGCATTGTAATTAACTGCAATATAATGCTGATTAATAAACAGGTTACACATACATATGTTAAACGGATACGAATCAGGCCTGGCACTTTAGATTGTGTCGTAAAATAAAACTAGTATACACGTATGCACTATATAAATGTTCCTATTATTACAAGCTTTTATTTAACTTGCAATGTATGTATGTATGTAAGTTTAATGTATGTAAGTTCGGGTAAAATCTTGCAACTCAATTTTGAAGCAGATATCTTCAACCAATTGAGCTGAAATTTTGTATACAAGTTTAATTTGGATGACAATGCATGGTTTGTATGTATGTATGTATGTTTGTTCGGGTGAAATCTTGCAACTCAATTTTGAAGCAGATATCTTCAACCAATTGAGCTGAAATTTTGTATACAGGTTCAATTTGGATGACAATCCATTGTTAACTTTGTGACGTCATACTAAATCCAATATGGCCGCATATCCAAGAGTGCGGACTAGTTATTTTTAGTGCACTTCTACAATATGGATATCAAATGAAAGGGCTTACTAAGAATAATTCGAATAAAGTGACGTGATAACCGACTAAAAAGTCAAAAATTAATTTAAAGTAAAAAACCTTTTTAAAAAACCAGCTTTTATTTGAATGCTCTAAAACGAAAAGAATAAATTTTTACTTTAAATCTTTTACTATCTACTTATAATGTCATAACACATAATCTATGATATAAATTATAAAGGCTTGTCGCGTATACTGTAGTGAAAATTTTCTTTGAAAAATCCTGGAATAGTGGAATACAATTGGACATATTGATTCACAATTTATCAATATTGTTAACTATCTGTAGCCGCGACTTCGACGTGGTATTTAACAAAAAAGATATTGTCCAAATCGCAGTTACAAAATAAATATTTTAAATAAATATTTAAATATAAAAGTAGCCTAAGTTACTCCTAATTACATCGGCTATCTGCCTGTGAAAGTCCCGTCAAAATCGGTCCAGCCGTTTCAGAGATTAGCCGGAACAAACAAACAGACAGACAGGCAAAAATTGTAAAAAATGTTATTTTAGTATATTTACCGTGTATAGGTACATTTAGTAAAAAGCGGTTATTTTAATATTACAAACAGAAACTCCAATTTTTTCATTTGTATAGACTTATAGATTAAGAAAATATGTATATAAATGTAAATGATTTGTGTTGTCCCTCAGGCGAGCTGGACGGCAACAGACCGGTGCCCTTCCGCCTGACGCCGAACATTGCCGAGCTCCTGACCAACATCGGCATCACCGGCCCTCTCACGGCCTCTGCTATCGCCGTCGCTCGTTGCCTCGTCACACCTAACTTCAAGGTACTGTATCACAACGCCCACTCGAAATGAAATATTGTCAAACAACGAGTATTTCTTTAATACTGTAAATGTGCCACGGGAAATTTCTTCTATTAAAGAAGGGTTGTGGTTAATCCACGTTTTGACGAATAGTACGAACTTCAGAATTTCTCTTCTATATGTGATGCCGGTCTTCTGACGGTGTATATTATATATAAAAGTAACACAAAGGCCCTGTTTCACCGCTTGCCCTTAAAGCTATCGGATAAGAAATTGTAAAGTTTAATTTGGTCAAATAAAGAATTTGTTGTTGTTATCTAACGATATCAGAAAGATAAAAGTTTGTGTTTTTCTTTTTTACCATCAATATCAATTTATTTATGGGCTATTTGTATTATTTCTAGAATCTTAAAGTTGTAGTTTATTAATTGGCATAAAACAGACCTTAATTGCCTATTTTACGTTCTGCCGTTAAAGCCTATTAATACATAACTTATGTGCAGAATAAAAAAATAATAAAAATAAGTAACCACCGTTGAAACAAGTCCTAAAACGATTCACTTTTGTAATCTATTGCAGCCATATATTTATCTATCTATCTATACTAATAAATGGAGAGCTGGTTTTTTTTTTTGTTCGGACGTACTGTAAAAACTTCTGAACCGATCGGAATAATATATATATCATAAGATGCAGCGTGTTTCTAAGGTTTTAGTATATGATATGTTGGTGATTACTTATCGTCTTAAAAATATACACAGACAGAGACAGACAGAGGTCGCTAGTATAAACATAAAAGACAATATACTGACGTTATGACACCCAGCTTAAACCAATAAGGATAGAATTTTGAAATTTTTAGACGATTTCTTTGACTTTTTAAAAAAATATTATTTCAAAATTCATCCTTTTAAAGATGTATAATATAAAATAAGTAATATTAAAAATAATGTTTTGTGCAGATTCAGTCGATCTTACGAACAATTTTACGCGACGAAATGGTTACCGGCTACAGAAAACGCCTCGAGGATAAATCCGGACTGTCGACGGCTGGAACCTCCGCTGATAAACCGATGGAGATGGACAATGAAACCATTATCAATATGGTGACAAAGGCCGTTACGGTCATTATGAATCGCCTGAACTCTCTCGCCTCGTTCGACGGACCCGACAGCAAAGTTGCCACACTGGTGGCTGCGGCCATGAGCCCCGACAATTTGTGTCGAATGGATCCCGCTTGGCATCCTTGGCTGTAAACTTTGCTTATATTCAAAATGTTCCTTGAATCACTTGAATGTAAAAATATTTGTTTTTATATTAAATCTATTTCTTTCTAAATGTTATTTCAACTCAACGAAATAGAATTATGCGTGTATATTGTTTTTGTGTATAGTACTATTATTTTTTAATTACTTTTTAGCATATCGTAGACAAATGTTAATAATTACAAAACATGCTAATTTTCATTTGAATCTCTATTAAACATAATATATTCTAAGATCCGGGATTAGACAAAATATTCCCTCATCTGTTAATGACTTTTCAGTGGTCACTGCTGACTGAGGTTACTGACCTGGCTGCAGGTAAGTATAGCAATCATAGAGATGGGTGCCTACTACAGTCAGGTATATAATGTAAAATATTGACGGGTTTAGCTTACTACATGTAATTAACATGAGAGGGAAAAGATTAAAAAAAAAATTGCAGCAGGCTTATGATGGTAGAAGTTGTTTTTATAAATTCACAATATTGAAATCAGCCTATAAAAAATTGTTTCATCTAATTAACAGATGAGGGAATATTTTTTCTAATCCCGGATCTTAGACCAATACGTTTCCGTTTTGTGACAGACATGAATAATACTGTGTTAGAAATGCTAAATATGTTGACACATGACACATGTTAAATGTTAACGTATGAATATTAAAACGAATTTTATATTACTACGAGTATATAAGTGAACTGAGGTATAGACAATTACTACATTAGCGTAAATCTGTGATTATTAATAATAATTAGTTACATTATATATGTCACTGTAAAAGGTCGAACTACGGTAAATCCTAAGATTTAAGAGTAAGTCTTAGGTTTTACCAACAGGAGTTGGTAAATGTAAGAATTTATGAAAACGGGACATTTTTTTCGGGCTTTTACTATTAGAATTTAGTACATGCTAGGTAGTAAAAGCACTGCAGCTAGTAAAAGTTGGTTTTGGGAATAAAACAAAGATAAATTCTTATTCATTTATTTTAGTCAAAAACTTAATTTGGTAAGTTTTTAGATTAAGACCCGTAGACCGTTTATCGACATAATTTCGTTACAAAAAAAAAAAACCCTAACCTATCTAACTTCAAAATTAGACCGTTTATTGGCATACTTTCATTACAAAAAAAACCCCTAACCTATCTAACTTCAAAATTAGACCTACGCGGGTTTTAATCTAAGGACTAGCCACGTTATAACATGTCTTTTTCAACATTTACCGTGCCTTAGTGTAAATCCTAATAGTTACCAAGTGAATGGTAGTAAAAGTGCGAATCGCAAAATCGTTCAGGCTTTTACCATTAAGAGTTGGTAAATCTTAGGCTTTACTCTTAAATCTTAGGATTTACCGTAATTCGTGCATTTACAGTAACATAATATACACGATGATGGTAAATTTAATTATTATTTTAAGTAGGTATCTGATTTTAAAGTTTTATTCTGCGGTATTCGTGAATGTAGTTAGTTTTTTAATTATCATGATTGGTAATTAATGATTAAGGGCAATTCATTAATTATGTAAGGATCCCAAGGGGGAGCAGGGGTTGGCAAAATCTTTACATACCCTTACATTGGAGGGGTCAAACTTATTATTACGTAATATGTGTATAATTGATCTTGTTTTAACTGTTTAATTTATTTCTTTGAAAATAATTAAAAACTAGTCTATCATTATTTTAAAAGTGTTATTGGTTTTGTAAATTGTCTGTCTCTGTAGTTGACAGCAATAAAATAATGTAACTTATCTGTTGAACGATAAAAATCTTTGATTTACGTCAAACTGGGAGTTTTAAGTGTAAGTGATCCTTTTATAACATTTTATTATAATGAAAAACGAAACAGAATCGTACGTAAGAATAGGGGGTGAGGGGCTTGAAAAATCTTACGTACCCTTACATGGGGAAGGGGGGGGGGGGTGTCAAAATTGTCAAAATCCTCCTTACGTAATTAATGAATATCCCTTAGCACTAATTCTAAATAAGTTTCACTATAAACAGTTGGATTTGGCACTTACATTTCACGGTTTAATAGTGTGTTATAGTGAATAACCGTCTGCCTAATGTTCTTTATTGTGACCTAATTGTATCGATCAACATTGATCTTTAAAGTTTATATTTTATGATAAAACTTAAGTCTAGTGCTTAAGTTTTTTAACATTTTAACCGTATCTAAAAATTCGTCGTGTAATCGTGTTTTTTACTTCCGTATTACTTTTAATTTAATAATGCTACAGACTGTAATCGATGAATGTATACTTGTATAGGGTATAATAATCTAGAACGCCCTGGTAAATGAAGTGGTATATTTATGTAAGACATGACTTTCGTTAAGCATTATGTAAGATTCATACGTGGAAAAAACTTATTTTTAATTCTGAAATAAAATAATTCTAAATAAAAATTATTGTTTTAATTAAACTTCTGATCTTCATTATTCACAATATAAATATTTACTCGTTGCCCTAAATCAAATAGGTATGGCGGACTAAGTTTTCTAGGCTTTCCAATAATATGGGAATCAATGAGATCTCGCTGAGAGTAACTAGAAAAATAAAGTGATGTTACTTTAAATCCAATATGGCAGACTTGTAAAGATGGTGGACTAAGTTTTTTATGCTTTTCTACATTATGGGTATATACATATAGGTATAAGGTAGATATGTATATACATAAGGGTATAAAGGATTTACTGAGAATACCAGACTGAGAAACCTGTCCAGCGATAATTAAAAAATAAATTAAAAGTAAAAATCTTTTTAAAAAACAAGCCTTTATTTTAAATGCGCTAAAAATAATAAAATAAACTTACTATCAACATATAACGTCAACGTAAAAGCTTGTCGCGTGATTACCTGTGTAATGAACTAACGATCTAATTGATCTTTATAATTTTCAAACAAAGACTACTTTAATCTAGTAAAACTTAAAAGAAAAGTTTATTTTGTTTTAGCGCATTTAAAATAAAGGCTCGTCTTTTGAAAAGTTTTTTACTTTAAATTTATGTACATAATATAGCCTTGCTGTGATTCAGCCTGTACTTAGGGAATACTGAAAGTTTCTGGATCTGGCCACTTACAATAAAAGAATTAAAAATACAATTATGGAATTCGAAAATGGAACTCATTCGGAGCATGTTACTCTTTGATTTGCGAGATTGTCTTTTGTTTTTTCATTGTGGTGCCCTTTCGAAAATTGAGTGTCGCTGTTAAAATGAATTTAACTCGTGAACATTTTCGTTCGATGATTTTTTATGACTTTCGTTGTGGCTTAAGTCAGCAAGAGTGTTTCCAGAGACTGCAATTGGCATTTGGGGACGAAGCACCATGTCGCAGCTCTGTGTATTCGTAGTTTGGAGAATTTAGACGTGGTCGTGATCATCTCCATGACTAGATACGTGAAGGTCGGCCGGTAACTGCGGTTACTGAATCAAATATTGATACCGTAAGACAACTAATTGAAAGTGACAAAAAAATTACTTGTCAGCAAATTCGTACCTTATTAGGCATTGGAATGAGCCAAGTGCAAAATATTTTATATGTGCATCTAAAGGTTCGGAAGCTTTGCACTCGATGGATACCACATGATTTAACGGAAGACCAGAAACGACTGCGTGTCCAATGTGGCCGTAAAATGATAAAAAAGTTTAACGGAGGACAGTCATTGGCTGTCTATAATATCGTGACAGGTGACGAAACCTGGGTGTACTGCTTTGAACCCGAAAGAAAAAGCCAGTCGGCAGAGTGGGTCTTCCCTTTTGAAGATTTACCTACGAAAGTTAAGAAGAGTCGAAGTATTGGTAAACAAATGATTGCTTCCTTTTTCGGAAAATCAGGACATTGCACGACAGTATCGCTTGAAAATCAAAGAACTGTGACTGCAAATTGGTACATTAACACTTGCTTGCCTAGAGTCTTGGAAAAAGTTAGAGAAAAGCGTCCTCGAAGCAATGTCGTCCTTCACCACGATAACGCATCTTCACACTTCGCGAAGGTAACGGAGGCCTATTTGAAGGCTTCAAATGTGGAATTGATGAAGCATCCGCCTTACAGCCTGGACCTCGCACCCTGCGACTTCTTTTTATTTCCAAAAATTAAAGATAAACTGAGAGGTATACGTTTTACGAGCCCTGAATCAGCAGTGAATGCGTTCAAAGAAGCCATCGAAGAGGTCCCTAAGGAAGACTGGTCCAACTGCTTTGTACAATGGTTTCAGCGAATGCAAAAATGCATTAATTGCGGGGGAATATACTTCGAAAAACAATAAATAGAATCTTAAGTCGATATCTTGTCTTATTTATTAGAATCTAGAAACTTTCAGTATGCCCCACGTAATATCCCACTGAATGAAAATGAAAATGAAGACATTTGTTTCGCCTTAAGGTGTTAAACACACTTATCGAAAAATAATAAAAGAAAGTTAGGGTAGCAAAATATTAATAAAATAAAAATTTATATTTTAACATTTCACTGCCGGGCATAGGCCTTTTTCCCCATGTAGAAGGATCAGAGCTTAATCCACCACGCTGCTCCAATGCGGGTTGGCGAATATATTCCCTACTATGAGTAATGATCGCTATCGTGTACATGATAACAACCGGGACCGACGGCTTAACGTGCTCTCCGAGGTATGGTGGGGAGACCCACAAGGACTGCAAAAACACCCAGACCATGGTAAACATCTGTATGGCCAATACAAATGTTTGTCATGTGTGGGGATCGAACCCGCAATTGTCAGCGCAACAGCCACAAACCAGTGCTATGACCGTTGCGCCAGCGTCCATAAAATATTTTCGCAAATAATTGTTAGGGGAGGGCTTTTGCTTTTGACGTTCCCGCTTTTCGTTGTCGTTCTTTATAACGACAGTTCTTAAATTTTTGTCGTGACAGTAGAAAATCATCATTCATCACGTATGTATTTAGATGAATATTTTCTGTTAAATATAGGTATATCTATTTATTTATATATTACTTATATTTACGAAATAAAAAAATTCAAACGTGATTTTCAAGCTATTGTGGCGTAATTTTTGTTAGGGGGACGTGTGATAGTGTCACTTAAGATTAACGTGACAATGGGGTAGGCATGGGTGAAAATTGTAAAATTTTGCGTGACGTATTTTATGGACGGACCTTTATTAATAAGTTATAGCTAAACAAAATAAAACATTGGTTTAATTAAGATAATAAATAATTAAGATAATAGAAACAATAACCATTTTCTTTAAGTATAAGAGCAGTAGGTACCTAGTAAGCTTTCAGTTAACTTTAAATTAGAAGTAAGCTTTAAATCAGAAGGTTACATTGCATTTAAACTTGTACTCTTGTCTTCCTTTCATATCAAGAAGAAATGTAGCAACAACTATCGTATTACAACGTAAATTCGTTACGTTCGAATCGATAACTCAGGTAAATACATATGGATAAATAGCTGGTTGTTACTTGTTGCATATACGGGTAGCAGGTATGGAGTGAAAGTACTCGTACTAAGGCAGCATCAAGTACGGCTAACGTGTAGTTCCCGATTGCCAATCTCGCTCAATCGCTAGATAGTAAAACTGATTTCATCACGCTAACAATGGAAAAGAAAGTGCAATAATTGTAGGATAATGTAGGAGCAGATTACATACAGCCACACATTATTTTTTTTATATTTCCTTGTCTGTTCAAGTTATTCGTTTTCCTTGAGTTACAGTAACGTATATTTAAATCTTTTCTATAGTTATCTAATTGTATTTGCTCGCAAACAAAAACAAAACCGACTTCAGTTAGGTACAAGTTACAACGTAAGTAGACGAAAAAGTTGTCAAGTAAATACCTACGCATTAATAGGTAGACGACAGCTCGAAACACTCGAAATTGACTTGTTAGATCTCTATTAAATTTTAATGGGACCACAGGAAACGCACCACATTTCGATTAAAAAAAACATCGAAATCGGTTCACCCAGTCAAAAGTTCTGAGGTTACTAACATACAGTACATACATAAAAATATACAATCGAATTTTCAATCAATTTTTAATAGTATTGAAAGTTATTACTACTTAAATTACAAATTGGAGTTAAAGGCTTTCACAAACATAATTGTGTTTGCTCGCAAACGGAAAAAAAACCGACATCAATTTCATCGATAAATCTATACTAATATATAAAGCTGAAGAGTTTGTTTGTTTGATTGTTTGTTTGTTTGTTTGTTTGTTTGTTTGTTTGTTTGTTTGTTTGTTTGTTTGTTTGAACGCGGTAATCTCTGGAACTACTGGGCCGATTTGAAAAATTCTTTCACTGTTAGATAGCCCATTTATCGAGGAAGGCTATAGGCTATGTATCATCACGCTAAGACCAATAGGAGCGGAGTCCACGCCGACGAAGTCGCGCGCAGAAGCTAGTATTTAATACAACGTAACGAAAAAATCGGCCAAGTGCAAGTCGGGCTCGCGCACGCAGAGTTCCGTACCACTGACTAGGTAAACAACAGTACACAAATTTCATAATTATTGTAAACTTTTTTAGTTTCTTAAGCAAAAATAGGCAAAAATTGCGTTTTTTGTATGGGAGCCCCCCTAAAATACTTATTTAATTTTTATTTTATTATTTCTTATTAAAGTAAAAATATAATTGAGTATTTTGTGCATATTTCAAGTGCCTAGCTGTCGCCATTATTGATATCGAGCAAAAAAGGGCACAAAAATCGCGTTTCTTGTATGGGAGCTGTATATTTTATTTTGTTTTTAGTATTTGTTGTTATAGCGGCAAAAGAAATACATAATTTGTGAAAATTTCAACTGTCTAGCTATTAAGGTTCTTGAGATACAGCCTGGTGACAGACAGACGGACGGACAGCGAAGCCTTAGTAATAGGGTTTTTACCCTTTGGGTACGGAACCCTAGAAATAGTCAAGTAAATAGTCATCAGATCTCGATCAAATTTAAATGGGACTACAAGGCAAGCATCAGCTTTCGATTAAAACATCAAAATGAAGTCAGTTTTCTTTTCGTTTGCGAGCAAAGTGTAAACACGACTGGATAATTCTTCGATTTTTATGTAAAAACGATACAATAAGAAGAGTAATTAAAAGTCGATGTTAATAATCTTATTTTATGAACTTATAATACTGATCCTACAATTGCTAAACTGTTATAGATGTTTTGTTTTGTATTTCTTACTGCAAAATAAATATAATTCTATATCTTTAAGTAATATGTCACATTTCATCATTGTGTTAGGATCGCCATACGCCGGAGTCGATGCGGATTGCGGGTGTGCTAAGTGCCGACGGCGGCGGCGCCGTCGGCGGCGTCGGGTTGCTAAGCGGCGCGGATGGCTGACGGCAAGCGCGGGCGGCAGCTCCGTGGCGGAGCGGGCGCCCGGGCGGCGCGCGGCGGCGCGAAGTCCGCCACGTCGCTGCGGCCCCCGCCTCGTCCCGCGCACTTAAGAGGGACGAGGGAGTGTATCCGTCGCTCGCCACTCAGTACTCTTCGCGGCTTCGCTCTGGGTGTTAGTGAATCGCGGTACCCCACACTCTCGCCATCAGTGACCGACCTCTGGAACCTGACCGCTTATAACATTCGACAACCCCGCCCCGTGCACTTTTCCAGTCGCATTTCGATCATTGTCGAGAGTTCGCCGGCGTTGTCCGAACCGGTGACTCCTCCCGCCTTTATTTATGTTGTCGTTTTGGTGTGGTGTATATTTGTGCCGTACGAACGATAACCGGATTATCTGTGCGCCCGAGTCAGTGGATATTTTTACCCATCGACAGCTTTTTCTCGAAGGTAAGTGTTGATCTTGTTTTGGCGAATGTTGATCAATGTTGACCGTATACACGGTATACATGAACCGTCGTGTCTCTTCTACGTGGCGGCCGTCTCGTCGCGCTCTGGAACGTCATGTTCTAGAAATGGATACTGGATACATGGGTATTTATATGGGTTTTTCACGAATAAATAATATATTGGATACAGTATCAAATTAGTTTTAAATGAAAATATGTAACTACAGCTATGTACTAAGACTACTAAGCAATAAAAAACTATTATTGTACCAATATTTGTGACGTCATTTAGAAGAACAATACAATTTACAGTCAGATGTTTTGAGAGAAAAATTGAGCTAGTTATGTTGTAAGAAATAATGGACTATTCCATATGGTAGACGGCAACAAATGGTAAGAAAACATGAAAGCATCAGTGTGACCGTTTGCAGTAGATTGACTACTGAAACAGTAGATTTTCATTGTAAAATTGGTAGTGCAGTAGATTTTCAGTATTTTTTCAAAAAGGAGCGGATTTCAGTAGAATATCCTGGATATATTTTTAACTTAAGCAAATATTTTTCTCATAACACGGCAACATCGAAAATGTAAACAAATTACCTCTGACAACTGTCAGTGATTCGACTGATTCGTTTAACTACGTTTCATTTATGGAGTGTAGAGTAAAAGGAGCAATATCTTTACGTCTCGGAGTGTCCGTGAAACGTCATTAAATAGGGGACGCCACTGTAGCAACAGAGGAATTTTCAAATAGTGCGCTAAAATTAAAGAATAAGGAGATGTACATATATAATAATAAGAACGACCGTCTATATTGTGTAGATATTTATTTATTTAAAATATATAATATGCAATACTATATATTTTTACAATTTTTATCACAATACTTTATATTCACTTATAAAGCTCTTTATAAATTCACAATATATTATTGTCTTTCAAAGTTATCTCACAGTAACTGTTTAGTTTATTTATATACCAAATATTAATATAATAATATAAATTTTTACAGTTTTTAACACAATACTTTATATTCAATTATAAAGCTCTTTATAATATCACAATATATTATTGACTTTAAAAGTTATCTCACATTAACTGTTTAGGTTTATGTTAATTTTAGGTTATATTGACAATATTTGATTGGACTACGTAAAAACTGCTTATTGGCTTAATTTAAGTCGTTGTGCCTACGCTAGCGCCATTCCGGAGGCTTTTTGAACTACTATTTAATGCTGAAAGTTGGACAGGTTTTCAAGCCTTTTTCTATGACACTTATTTCTCCTTCTACTCTACACTCCATAGTTTCATTGTCTTGAAAGCACAGAGTATAGTAATAATATCTACTTACCTTGAAAGTTATTGCCAGCATGAAGCGTAAATTTGAGCAAAATTATCGGGCTGAGTGGGAACAGATACCGTTATTTTCGTCGTGATTGTGTAAAGATAAAAACAGCAACAATCATGCTTATTGCAAAGCTTGCGGTATTAAAATTTTAAGCAGATTGGCGTCAATTAAAGAGCATAGTGCAAGTACTATACATGAAAACAAAATGAAGCATTACAGTGGCCGATCGAATGTATGTGTATCTTACTAATATTATAAACGCGAAAGTTTGTATGCATAGATGTTTGTTCCTCTTTCACGCAAAAACTACTAGCTATTCTGGCGTACTCTGCAAAAACTGTGGAGTTTACATGTATAAATAATGTATGAGAGAAATATATTGTTCTTTTAGTATAAATAATACTTTACTATAAATAAATAAAATAAAAAATAAAAAAGTATGCGACCCGAACCACCGTTTTGCGAATAGAATAATAATTATAACTATGCCAGCGTGATTTTGATTTTCAATTAGCAAATAAGAATAGTATTTTGGATATTAATTAGTATGTAGCTATAATTTTACAGCCGAAGAAACAAAGATTTTTTTCTTTTACAAACATTTCTTCATCGACACAATATCTGTGTGGATCTAAACAAAAGATAAGAAAATTTTCCACTATAACGGTCTCGACACTTGCTGACGGTCACCTTTACCTTTTGTTTATAGATACATATGGTGTAAAAATTTTGGTTTCTATAAAATTAAATTTAAAACTCTTGAGCAAAACCGAAACAAGACAATGATGACTAATTAATTTGTACTAATTTAATTAGTTATCATTGTCATGTGTATATTGTCATTGTCATGTGTTATAACTTATAACTTGTGTATCTAATAATTTATTAATTAAACCTGATTATATTAACTTGTGTATCATATATGTCTCATCAAAAATTATCAATTTAAGTGAATTTAAATCACAAACTACGTCAGTAGAATTTCAGTAGTTTTTTCCAAAACGTTAGTAGATTTCAGTAGAAAAGTAAGTTACATCTTGTCAATATCAGTAGTTTAGCGGTTTTTGAAAACGGTCACACTGGAAAGCATGAAACCTAGAGGAGAGCGGGCGTCGGCGCGGGGAGGTGCGCGGCCGGTCAAGCGACCGCATTCCATATGGGATGCCGGAATAGGTATACGCAATGTCAGTGTGACTCGGAGTTCGCCGCCGCTCTTGTCCGGATTATTGCATATTTGCAACATTGTGTTCTAATTGGAATGTATGTCTCCGGCTCTCCGCTGAAAAATATTTACATCCAATAGTTAATTGTGGGCGTTGATTGACTCTTACCACCTATGCAACGATAATTATAATATTTTGCTATCATTGACGGGCAAATCATGCACTATGTTTTTGCATGATTATGAAAACTTTTATTAAAACAGCTGAAAATAATTGATTTCGTTGTACATTACGGGTAGGTACACGTGAGTTTTTCAATGTTTTTTTTTTTAAATAGTTCATTTTCTTATCTAAGTACATATTATTATGTTTTGTAAACAACATCTTTTATCTTTTTTCATTTTCCTCGAACCAAGCGTAGTAGATAAACTGTTGTTGTTTGAGATCTCATAATGAAGCACGAGAACAATGTTTGATAGATAACAATGTGTGCTATATTTCGAAACGTCACTGGCGTCTTCCGTCCCGTGTCCTACTAGCACTTTAAATAATCTACGGGCACATTTTTTAAAACTATAGGATACTACTTAATGAAAAAGTAGGTACCTAATTTATTGTGTTTTCTTGCAACAAAAACCGACTTCAATTACATGGACCAGTAATGCAACTAGGATGGACAGTAATGTAACGTAGGTAGACGAAAAATCAGTCGAGTAATTAGAAGTAGATAGCGTTATTATAGATAACTCAAAAATAATTAATAGTCAATTAGTCAGATTTCGATCAAATTTAAATGGTACCACGTGACAAGCGTCATCATCGAAATCAAATATTCTGAGGTATTCATCGTACATAAAAAATACAGTCGAATTGACAACCTCCTCCTTCGAAGTCGGTTATAATCTTATAAAGCAAAGAATTTTATATTTTTCAAAATCAAACATACTTAGCAAGAATTTATTTCAAAATTTGTAACCATTGTTTATGCTAGTCACAAGTCTATGGGAGACCTATAATTTTTAAAATTATAAATAACTAGATGGCCCGGTGAACTTCGTATCACCTACGTATATTTGTGAAAAATATACACAAAACACTTTCTGAACGCACCTATAAATATTTGACAACCAATTGATTACGTTTTTGACAAAATACATAAAATTTTCCCGCTAGGAACATTTTGTATTGGAAAATTAAATCGTCGTTTTTAGTATTTTCCGTTACATAATTATGTTTCTCACCGTTTAAGGGCGCCTATACGAATCGGACAAAATCATGCTCTTTTTCAGGTCATTTTGTGACAAAACTAAACAAAATAATATATAACGAATAATTATTTCATAGAGATTGGGTCTTCATCTTCAAACAGAAGGACTTTTTTTAAATCTAGTTCTTATATATATATCGTATTAAACGTTTTTCCATTACCATTTTCAAGAAAATGAACAAAACGTGTAGACTTTCGGGTGATGTTTGTTCTATTATACACATATATTAAGTTTTCTAAAAATAGTATGAGCAGGAGGATATGTTCAATTTTAAATGGAAGGTTGAAAATAATACAAAAATGCCACCAATAGTCTTAAAAAAAATTAAAACTGGAGCTAATTTTTATACACATTTTGCTATTAAAGATGATTCTTATTCCATTGCAGTAAGGTTTATTTTATTGTTGGTTTTTGTTTTAAAACATAATTCAATTTTTCGAATGAGAAGTTAGTCCGCGCTCGGGCGCTGTGGTGAGTGGACGCTATGTCGCTTTGTTAGCAACCGGTTACGTAGCAAAACAATTATTATTTTATAAATTTACGTATTATTTTTCGATAAACCAAATTTGATACTTGACAAAGTAAGATCATTTTTATAATCACACATTTTTATTGCATTATTTTATTTCGCTAAAAGTACATAGCTAAGTAGTTTCTATATATTCTCTCAGACTTGAGTGAACCTGAAGGTGTACTTCTGTGACTGCTACGGAACTCCTTGACGTGTATGTAGGACTAGGTATGCCGAGTTTGGTCTCGTTTTGACAGTTATGATAAGACCTTACCTCTTGACTGGATGGAGTGACCTGAAGGTATACCTATACCTTCAGGTCACTCCATCGCCTAGCTCTATACCTCTAGGAGTTCCAGTACAAGTACCTACTTGTACTGGAACTCCTAGAGGTATAGAGCTAGGCGTGCCGAGTTTGGTATCGTTTTGATAGTTATGATAAGACCTTACCTCTTGACTTGATGGAGTGACCTGAAGGTATACTTGAGTGGCTGTTACTGGAACTCCTTGAAGTGTAGGACTAGGTGTGCCGAGTTTGAGCTCGTTTTGATAGTTATGATAAGACCTTACCTCTTGACTGGATGGAGTGACCTGAAGGTATAGGTACTTGTACTGGAACTCCTAGAGGTATAGAGCTAGGCGTGCCGAGTTTGGTATCGTTTTGATAGTTATGATAAGACCTTACCTCTTGACTTGATGGAGTGATCTGAAGGCATACTTGAGTGGCTGTTACTGGAACTCCTTGAAGTGTAGGACTAGGTGTGCCGAGTTTGAGCTCGTTTTGATAGTTATGATAAGACCTTACCTCTTGACTGGATGGAGTGACCTGAAGGTATAGGTACTTGTACTGGAACTCCTAGAGGTATAGAGCTAGGCGTGCCGAGTTTGGTATCGTTTTGATAGTTATGATAAGACCTTACCTCTTGACTTGATGGAGTGACCTGAAGGTATACTTGAGTGGCTGTTACTGGAACTCCTTGAAGTGTAGGACTAGGTGTGCCGAGTTTGAGCTCGTTTTGATAGTTATGATAAGACCTTACCTCTTGACTGGATGGAGTGACCTGAAGGTATAGGTACTTGTACTGGAACTCCTAGAGGTATAGATCTAGGAGTGCCGAGTTTGGTATCGTTTTGATAGTTATGATAAGACCTTACCTCTTGACTTGATGGAGTGACCTGAAGGCATACTTGAGTGGCTGTTACTGGAACTCCTTGAAGTGTAGGACTAGGTGTGCCGAGTTTGAGCTCGTTTTGATAGTTATGATAAGACCTTACCTCTTGACTGGATGGAGTGACCTGAAGGTATAGGTACTTGTACTGGAACTCCTAGAGGTATAGAGCTAGGCGTGCCGAGTTTGGTATCGTTTTAATAGTTATGATAAGACCTTACCTCTTGACTTGATGGAGTGACCTGAAGGTATACTTGAGTGGCTGTTACTGGAACTCCTTGAAGTGTAGGACTAGGTGTGCCGAGTTTGAGCTCGTTTTGATAGTTATGATAAGACCTTACCTCTTGACTGGATGGAGTGACCTGAAGGTATAGGTACTTGTACTGGAACTCCTTGAAGTGTAGGACTAGGTGTGCCGAGTTTGAGCTCGTTTTGATAGTTATGATAAGACCTTACCTCTTGACTGGATGGAGTGACCTGAAGGTATAGGTACTTGTACTGGAACTCCTAGAGGTATAGATCTAGGCGTGCCGAGTTTGGTATCGTTTTGATAGTTATGATAAGACCTTACCTCTTGACTTGATGGAGTGACCTGAAGGCATACTTGAGTGGCTGTTACTGGAACTCCTTGAAGTGTAGGACTAGGTGTGCCGAGTTTGAGCTCGTTTTGATAGTTATGATAAGACCTTACCTCTTGACTGGATGGAGTGACCTGAAGGTATAGGTACTTGTACTGGAACTCCTAGAGGTATAGATCTAGGCGTGCCGAGTTTGGTATCGTTTTGATAGTTATGATAAGACCTTACCTCTTGACTTGATGGAGTGACCTGAAGGCATACTTGAGTGGCTGTTACTGGAACTCCTTGAAGTGTAGGACTAGGTGTGCCGAGTTTGAGCTCGTTTTGATAGTTATGATAAGACCTTACCTCTTGACTGGATGGAGTGACCTGAAGGTATAGGTACTTGTACTGGAACTCCTAGAGGTATAGAGCTAGGCGTGCCGAGTTTGGTATCGTTTTGATAGTTATGATAAGACCTTACCTCTTGACTTGATGGAGTGACCTGAAGGCATACTTGAGTGGCTGTTACTGGAACTCCTTGAAGTGTAGGACTAGGTGTGCCGAGTTTGAGCTCGTTTTGATAGTTATGATAAGACCTTACCTCTTGACTGGATGGAGTGACCTGAAGGTATAGGTACTTGTACTGGAACTCCTAGAGGTATAGATCTAGGCGTGCCGAGTTTGGTATCGTTTTGATAGTTATGATAAGACCTTACCTCTTGACTTGATGGAGTGACCTGAAGGCATACTTGAGTGGCTGTTACTGGAACTCCTTGAAGTGTAGGACTAGGTGTGCCGAGTTTGAGCTCGTTTTGATAGTTATGATAAGACCTTACCTCTTGACTGGATGGAGTGACCTGAAGGTATAGGTACTTGTACTGGAACTCCTAGAGGTATAGAGCTAGGCGTGCCGAGTTTGGTATCGTTTTGATAGTTATGATAAGACCTTACCTCTTGACTTGATGGAGTGACCTGAAGGCATACTTGAGTGGCTGTTACTGGAACTCCTTGAAGTGTAGGACTAGGTGTGCCGAGTTTGAGCTCGTTTTGATAGTTATGATAAGACCTTACCTCTTGACTGGATGGAGTGACCTGAAGGTATAGGTACTTGTACTGGAACTCCTAGAGGTATAGATCTAGGAGTGCCGAGTTTGGTATCGTTTTGATAGTTATGATAAGACCTTACCTCTTGACTTGATGGAGTGACCTGAAGGTATACTTGAGTGGCTGTTACTGGAACTCCTTGAAGTGTAGGACTAGGTGTGCCGAGTTTGAGCTCGTTTTGATAGTTATGATAAGACCTTACCTCTTGACTGGATGGAGTGACCTGAAGGTATAGGTACTTGTACTGGAACTCCTAGAGGTATAGAGCTAGGCGTGCCGAGTTTGGTATCGTTTTGATAGTTATGATAAGACCTTACCTCTTGACTTGATGGAGTGACCTGAGGGTATACTTGAGTGGCTGTTACTGGAACTCCTTGAAGTGTAGGACTAGGTGTGCCGAGTTTGAGCTCGTTTTGATAGTTATGATAAGACCTTACCTCTTGACTGGATGGAGTGACCTGAAGGTATAGGTACTTGTACTGGAACTCCTAGAGGTATAGAGCTAGGCGTGCCGAGTTTGGTATCGTTTTGATAGTTATGATAAGACCTTACCTCTTGACTTGATGGAGTGACCTGAAGGCATACTTGAGTGGCTGTTACTGGAACTCCTTGAAGTGTAGGACTAGGTGTGCCGAGTTTGAGCTCGTTTTGATAGTTATGATAAGACCTTACCTCTTGACTGGATGGAGTGACCTGAAGGTATAGGTACTTGTACTGGAACTCCTAGAGGTATAGAGCTAGGCGTGCCGAGTTTGGTATCGTTTTGATAGTTATGATAAGACCTTACCTCTTGACTTGATGGAGTGACCTGAGGGTATACTTGAGTGGCTGTTACTGGAACTCCTTGAAGTGTAGGACTAGGTGTGCCGAGTTTGAGCTCGTTTTGATAGTTATGATAAGACCTTACCTCTTGACTGGATGGAGTGACCTGAAGGTATAGGTACTTGTACTGGAACTCCTAGAGGTATAGAGCTAGGCGTGCCGAGTTTGGTATCGTTTTGATAGTTATGATAAGACCTTACCTCTTGACTTGATGGAGTGACCTGAAGGCATACTTGAGTGGCTGTTACTGGAACTCCTTGAAGTGTAGGACTAGGTGTGCCGAGTTTGAGCTCGTTTTGATAGTTATGATAAGACCTTACCTCTTGACTGGATGGAGTGACCTGAAGGTATAGGTACTTGTACTGGAACTCCTAGAGGTATAGAGCTAGGCGTGCCGAGTTTGGTATCGTTTTGATAGTTATGATAAGACCTTACCTCTTGACTTGATGGAGTGACCTGAAGGCATACTTGAGTGGCTGTTACTGGAACTCCTTGAAGTGTAGGACTAGGTGTGCCGAGTTTGAGCTCGTTTTGATAGTTATGATAAGACCTTACCTCTTGAGTTGATGGAGTGACCTGAAGGTATAGGTACTTGTACTGGAACTCCTAGAGGTATAGAGCTAGGCGTGCCGAGTTTGGTATCGTTTTGATAGTTATGATAAGACCTTACCTCTTGACTTGATGGAGTGACCTGAAGGTATACTTGAGTGGCTGTTACTGGAACTCCTTGAAGTGTAGGACTAGGTGTGCCGAGTTTGAGCTCGTTTTGATAATTATGATAAGACCTTACCTCTTGACTTGATGGAGTGACCTGAAGGTATAGGTACTTGTACTGGAACTCCTAGAGGTATAGAGCTAGGCGTGCCGACTTTGGTATCGTTTTGATAGTTATGATAAGACCTTACCTCTTGACTTGATGGAGTGACCTGAAGGTATACTTGAGTGAATCACCAAAACACACACAGTTTAACAGAAATAGTAACAACTTTAGTCCAAAAAACGTTTTTATGACAGACGAATTACCTTTAGGAATGTCGACTTAAAATGGCGTTTTGGCTTCAAGGCGGAGTTTGATGATGTCATGAAAACTGACAACGAAAAATTTGAAACAATGAAATTATCTCTATACTCATTTTAATATGTAAATTACTACGTATTAGAATGAGACAGATATACTTTTGTTATTGAGGTATATATTAACATGGTATAAGTATAGCAAAAAATTGTATATGCAATTAACTTCCTATCCTCTTTTTATTATATCTACTAGCCGACCCGTGCCCACTTCGTTGCGCATTAATTATTTTTAATAATTACTTCTAACGACGATATCTCAAAAACTATTCATCTGATTGATATAGTGTAAAGGGCAATTTAAATCTACATTACATTTTTAAGCTAACCAACACATTTATTTCGATAAGGATTAATACTGAACTAAAGAAAATAGCTTTGAAAATAACGTAATGTTTTTGATTACAAATTTGAACATAAAAGTGGTTATTGTAAGTCAACCGTAAGAGATAGAGATATGCTGTCGCGGACTTTTTTGTAGCATTTTTATAGATTTTGAATTCGCTAGTACATTACTTAACTATATCTTCGCTAGTTTACGCGGCGTTCGCGAGGAAAGGTCCCCCGTTGGCGAGATTTTTTGCGACCTCTTCAACATTTATCGCCGTATTTCTGCTAATTTACATAAAAGCATAATAAATTATATACCTAAACCTTCCTCAAGAATCACTCTTTCTATTGTTGAAAACCGTGTAAAAATCCGTTCAGTAGTTTTCGAGTTTATCGCGTTCAGACAGACAGACAGGAGGACAGAAAGACGCGGCCGGGGGACTTCTTTTTATAATAAGTATAGATGCTCATACCACACAATTATATGTATATGACTCACACCTCATAAGGAAAAACTAACAAAGTGAAACAAATAGTATCAAAAAGTGACTGAAGTGGGTATTGGTATATTTATAAATAGTTATTATTTACTAAAAACACAAACACCAATAAAATATATTTTCGTAGGTACCTACGTATCACAAAGAAATATAAATTGTAATAAAATAAAAAATATAAATAAATAAAAAATTGTAAAGTATCAAAGTAGTTCAATCCACTACTATTCTTACACCTAACCGTGCGTACTGCGTCGCTTGTGTGTGTGACTCGTGTAAATGGTCGATTCTATACCTATTAATTTTGTGAATACGTCCTTAAACCTTCCCTGAACTTTTACAAACATTTCAAGATCAAAATTAGTTAAATCGGTCAAGCCATTCTCGAGTTTTAGCGAGACTAGGGAACAGCAATTGATTTATATATAGGTACATATAATATATAGATTCTACCTTAAATAAAAATTTTAACTAACTTCAAAAAAGTCAAAGTTCAATTCAATAACATTTACAATCAAACATACTTTTGACATAAAAAACCTTGTCAACAATAAAAAATTAAAATTATACTAATTTTACGAGATAGAATAATAACGGCTACATTAAAACCTCGAAAAAAAAAAACGCATCGACATTTTAATTTAACTTTAGCTCTTAATGATGGTTTATTAGTATTTTGTGTTGTATTGGTTATTATTAATAATGAAAAAACAGATGACTAAAATTATTGATGCAATTTAAAAGTACCTTTACCGTCAAGTTTTCGAATAAAGAAATGTACGCCTTGAAGGATGATCATTGTTAATCTAATAAAACATTTACTAGTTCAATAAGAAAAAATGTAAACGGGCATTCCCATAGAGCACCCATACATGACGTGTGGGTCAGTTCCAATGCACGTTCAACATCTAAAAACTACATAATATTTACCTTATTTCTGTAAAAAGCAACGCAAAGTCGCAAAGTATAGTCAATCTATACACGTATGGAATGTGTCTTTATAAAACAAACAATTATAATTAGAAGCAACATTATTTGTATCTTGTTACTGTGTAGTTGTTTAAATATTTTATCGCATTGAGTCCGGGTGTCGGGTCATATTTACACAATCTCGACGACCCTTAATCTAGTTTGAGATAGCTAAAATGAGCTCTTTTGATAATTCTTGGAACAATATTGTCATCGTTACATCTTCTTAATTATTTGTATAATACATATAAAGCGTGAATTAATTTTCGTGTTAAAACTATCAGCTATTAGGCCAGGGTCGATAATTTTAGAAACGAAATAAAAAAAAAATTAAAGTAGGACGAAACCTATGTGAAAAGGAAGGGAATACCACTAAAATGAAAGGAAAAATAAATTAGGGGCGATCTGAGGTTGGGAAGGGGTGGGGGGTGAGTTTTTAAGGGTAAAAATCGGTAAATCTCGATTTCCGGCAAAACAAACCTATCGAAAAAAGTTAAATGGCAAAGTTGTAGATAATAAAAAGATCTACAACTTTTGTATCTATACTTTTTCTCCATAACCTCAAAATTCATGTAAAAAATCCAAAAAAAAACACATTTTTTGTTTTACAAAGAAAAAAAATTTTTTTCATGACATTTGGTGAAAACTTACCTCTTTATGTCCCAAACACACTGGAATTTTGAAGATTTAAAATATTAATTTTTTAACCCTATTTTGACCTCAATATCGAAAAAGCACCCTCATTTTCAATCGAAAATTCTCACGTCAAAATATCAGCTTTTTTAAAAAAGTGGGTAGCCTTTTTGTTCATTGAAACCTCTATTTTCTGATTATGTAAAAATATAGGTATATACATTACTAAGATAAATCTTCTCAGAAAAAAATAATTCTTCAAAGAAATAACAGGTAGTAAGGCCCAGACTCTCCTAGCCCCTTCCCCACTTCTCTATGAAATAGGTTTTTATGGGCCAAAATTGTCCGCAGGTCACTTAAGTATGTAAGTTATCTTAAAATAGGTAGCAATAAATAAGCATCTACGTATATAATTTAAAGAAGATTCTACAACTTTCTTATAATATTGTAGATGTCTTATTAGTTATTACCTACATAATATTTTCATTTTCTGAGTAGGTATTTCTTTGCATTTTCTGAGAAGATTTATCTTAATAATGTATATTATATTTTTTAAAATAATCAGAAAATAGAGGTTTCAATGAACAAAAAGGCTACCCACTTTTTTAAAAAGCTGATATTTTGACGTTAGAATTTTCGATTGAAAATGAGGGTGCTTTTTCGTTATTGAGGTCAAAATAAGGTGAAAAAATAAATATGTTAAATCAATACAATTACAGTGTATTTGGGACATAATAAGATAAGTTTTCACCAAATTTTGTAAAAAAAAAAACAAAAATAAATTGTAAAAGATAAAAATAAAAAACCAAAAACTTGGTTTTTTGAAATTTTCACATAAATTTTGAGGTTTTGTGAAAAAAGTGTAAAAACAAAAGTTGTAGATCTTTTTATTTCCTACAACTTTGCCATTAAACTTTTTTCCATAAGACTTGTAGTTTAGCCAGAAATCGAGATAAACCATTTTTTACCCTTAAACCCCCCTCAATACCACTTCCTACCACTTCCCGACCTCAGATCGACCCTAATTTATTTTTCCTATCATTTTCGTTGTATTCTCTTTCCTTTGCAAAGTGTTTCATTGTACTATAAATTTCTTTGGTTTTTACCATTTTTAAACGCTAAAAGCACTGGTCTATTTATAGTATCGACAGACGTAAACATAACGCGATTTCGCCAGAATTTTTTTGAACCATTAGTTTTGTAAATTAGGCTAAAAATTGTGGAAAACAAACTTTGTACTCGAAATATTGCGGTTATTAAACGATATAAAAGATACTCTTTATTTTAAGTTCGACAAAGTTGCATATCTGTGCAAAAGTTCATTAAAACCGGTCCAGTAGTTTTGGAGGTCAGCCAGGACAAACATCGTGACACGAGATTTTTATATAATGACTATATAGATTTAAGTTTATGGTCATATATCTGTGTCTGTATAATTGTAGGTACATACGATACATCTTAAGTTTAAACCGTAATAAATCGATAATTTATTTATATTCCTATAATTAAGTAGAAAGAAGTACATAAAATCATTCACAATCATTAAAAAGATTTCATGATAAGTGGAGTAAAATAGTTCAAACAAAAATAGAAGAAACTAAGTTCTAGTTGACTGTTTTTGTGAAACAGTATTTAACTAGAAAAAATATACATCTTATGATCTTATACTATTAAACGAGCAATTCTTGTATATATATTATATATATACAGGGTGTGTCGTAAATCGTGGATAATCCGTTAACTGGGGGTAGCCCTGATGTCGAACTCCAAGAAAATGTACTTTTTATTTCAGGGTTGCCAACACTGAAAATTATGAATATTTTTGTGTTTTTTCAAAAAATTCCTACCGCGACTAGTAATTTGGTCATAATTTTTACAAATTAAGGAATTTTAATGTAATTTTTATTTTATTTTACTCGGGAATACTTGTACTATCTAACGAAATTACTATTTCAGGCATAATTTATTCTAAACTTATGAAAATTAGCGTTAGAAGTTTTTTTTTATTTTTATTCGTTACTTTTTGTCAAGATTTAACCATTGATTGTGAAAATAAAATGTATGGCACTAGAATTGCCCAGTATTTAAAAAAAATGCTTAGTTTGTGTAGTTTCTAAAAACGTATAACAATTAGTGCTTGACAAGCAAAATTATTTTGTAGGAGCGAAAGAACTTATCACGGTAGGTAAGTTCGTTTTGTATCATTAGCATTTGTGTCACTTAAATGTTAGGATAAAGAAAAAAAAACAAAGATTTTTTTAGTAGAAATGCATTTATTACATCAAACTAAATGTTCAAAATGTCCTCCATTGGCAGCAATGCAGGTTTGGCATCGCCTTATAAAAGATATCCTGATACGGCGTGCATAGCCTGATACTTCAATTTCACGAGTGGCTAATTGCACACATGTGCGCAATTCTACGGTCTTTACCGGGTGACCGGTATTCTACCGGTCACCCAGGTACTGTAATGTTAATACTGAAACTTAACGCAGGTAAAACCGCGAGGGACTATATTATATTAGCTATACTTACAATATCCACACTATGGGTACCTCAAGAGCAGTGACAAATATGTAAACCAGTTTCTTTGACCATTAACAACAATACATTGAAATTGACCATTTCAAAAAAAAATTAAAATACGTCGAAGTCGAGTCGCCCAAGCGACAAAAATACGTTTAAATTATAATATAATATTATAAAGACATTCATTTAGGACATTTTTCTTGTCGCCAAATGGACTGAAAGTCTAGTCTTGAAACTTTATAATTCCTTTACATCATATATCGGATAATGTATAGATTGTATTGGAACCTTTATAAGTAGCTCACCTTGACATATTCGATTAGATAGTAGTTTTTATACTTTTAAACGAAAGGGAAAAATTAAAGACCTCATAGAATCTATTTTTGACTGGTGTCTAAAATGTATTTTTTTTACGCTAGGCTTAAAAAGAAACGCGATTTCGATAATTTACATTAATTTTCGTCATCGAATATTCAAATACACCAGAGTCTATAGAGAGTTTCGAATCACATAATTGTAATTGTGTTCGCTAGCAAACGAAAAAAACCGACTTCAATTACATCGACAAGAAATACAACGTAGTAAGTAGACAAAAAAAATTAACAAACGTACTAGTTGACACTACAATTTTCGTAGATTCCCCTCGATTTATCTGGGATGCCATCATCAGATCCTGGTTTCCTTGGTATGGTACCACCCTTGGGATATCTCCTTTCTAACAAAAAAATAATTAGCAAAATCGGTTCATAAATGACGAAGTTATCCGCGAATACACATAAATAAAATATATACGGTCGAATTGAGAAACCTCGTCCTTTTTGAAGTCGGTTAAAATGAAAACTGACTGATTCAGCCTGTAATATCCCACTGTTGGGCATAGGCCTCTTCCCCATGTACGAACCCGCAACCGCCCGCGCAGCAGCCAATCGCAATCCAGTGCTGTGACCACTGCGCCAACGCGGCGTCGGTTAAAATAAGCATGTTTAATTAAGATTCGGAGCATCGATGACACTAATACGAGGAGATACACGAGCACTTACTCGTATTATCGTGTCGATCACCAGATAATGATACACAATGAATCGATAATCCTTTTTTACTTAAAATTATTTTATTAGAAACAAATGTTCTGTCTAGACTTATGGTGTTTAATATATAATTTTTTTAGCATAATTATTATACGCTATGAATAGTGAATTAAGTACAAAATAAATATGTTTTTTGTCTATTGCATTGAAGAACGCTCAGAACCGCATTTAAGTACCTAATTAATATTAATAGATGTTGCGTACATTATAGTAAAGTCAATGAAATAAGTACCTATACCTACACTTATCTTTTTCGATGATGAAATTTTAAATTATAATCGCATTCCGCGGTGAGTCCCCTCTCACCGTCTGCAGTGTAATTTTCTTTACATTGCGTACCGACTGCACCGACGATGAACTCGATTTTTAAGTAGGTTGCTTGTAGTAGTAGTACAAAGTAACGTAAGGACTGATAAACTTTACTTATACATAGGTAAACCTATGTATAAGTAATATTTGTTGAGATTCGTTAATAAAGTTAAAGACGGAAGATATCGACGAAGAGAGAACGAATTATTGATTTTATTCGAAGTAAACAGTTTATTTATATCTTGTTTTGATGTTTTATATTAAAATGTTTTATTAATGTTCTATCAATTGAATGTACACAAAATACATTAGTGTAGGTTCAGTGGTAGTAACCGTCGTAGAAGTTAAAATAATGTGTAACGGGTTCGTCGTAGGGGTGGACGATATACATCGATGTATTAAAAACACTCGATGTTTTGAAACGATGCATCGAATCAAACCGATGTATTGTTAATATTTCAACATCGAGTATAAATCGATGTTTCTTTATTCGATGCATCGAAGAGGCAAACAAACCCGCTAAAATTATTCTTTAATGGATGGATTGTCTCTCTACGGTTCATAAGTAACATAGGTTCATAGGTTCAAAGAAAAAAATAGTATTTTTCAAATTTTATGTTTTATTGCTTTAAAAACATATTTTTCTGTGCCTTTAGCACATGCTGACAAATTATTGTTATCTTTAAATGTTTCAAAGCTGGTTTTACAATCAAAATTTAAATTCAATATACACCATTAGTTTTTAACCCCCGACGCAAAAAGAGGGGTGCTATAAGTTTGACGTGTCTGTCTGTCTGTCTGTGGCTCCGTAGCTCGCGAACGGATGAAGCGATTTCAATTTAGTTTTTTTTTTTAATGAAAGGTGAGTTACGGGCGAATGTTGTTAGACATGTTTGATGAAAATCAGTAGAGTCGTTTAAAAGTTGTGGGGGGTGAAAGTGGGGAAGAATAACCGAATGTCTGCAAATATAATTGAGTGGTGTCTCAAATGGAAGTGCAACACGTGCACAGTACAAAATAATATGTTCAATGAAAATCGGTTGAGGCGTGAAAAAACTCCGGGGTAAAAGTGGAGAAAATACCCAACATCTGCAAATATACATATATTTGGTGGGTGGTATATTTGGTGGGGAGAAAATTAGGATGGAAATCCAATGTAATCTTTACCTTAAATATAAATATGAAAATTTTCGACAAAAAAAAACTCGTGTGGTTTTAAGAAACCACTTTTTTTTGACATTATAGACATTTAACTAAAAATTTTTGGAATAATATTCAATTAAAGGTATAAAAATCGCTTTATCAATCTTACCGCGCGGCCGACCGTCACGCGACATGCAACACACACACGAAAAAGTTTGAGATGATGTAATAAAAGTTTCACCTTAAAAAATTAAAAAAAAACCCCGACACTAATCTGAGTTCTGGATTTATAAATCGAAAAATATCGATCCTAGGCAAAAATTGATAGGAACCAAAATTGTAGGAAATTTAATTTTAAACAACTTTTGTTATATCTATTTTTCGTGTAAAAATGAAATCAAGATGGTGGACGAAGCAACAAGTCTGGTATGATGGTATCCCTACTTTTTGAATTTAGACTACCAGTGACCCCTCACAACGAATTTCGAATGAAAATTGCTGCTTCCAATTTTTGTAAATCTCAGCCCGTTTTAGAGTTAATTCGACTAGGCTACACAGTAAAGATTGAAAATAAAGTATTTTCACATACTTTATTTGTATACAAAAATATAATATTACCAAAAATAAAGTAGGATACGTGATTATAATAAAGTATAGTTGGCAGCCCTATATACACGTGTAAGTTTTTTATATCTAAACCACATAAATATGTAACTTATAGAAAAACACTCGATGTATGGAAAACATCGATGTTTTTTTTGATATATCGATATTACATCGATGCCACTATGCGATGCATTGAATCGAAAAAAACATCGATGTATTTTTTCAGTGTCCATCACTAGTTCGTCGTGTTTGCAGAACATGGACGTGCGTGTGTGCGTGCACGACACTCACACAGGCACCTTCTGTTACTCGCGGCGCGGCCGTTGAACCGAATGCTCAAGGAATTTCTCCACTGTCGTGTCGCTAGGTTAGATAAATAAAAAATCACATCACGGGATTTCGCAAAAGTGTATCAATCATAGAGATGGATGCCTACTACAGTCAGGTATATAATGTTAAATATTGACGGTTTTAGCTTAATGCATGTAATTAACATGAGAGGGAAAAGATAAAAAAAATTTTTTTAAGTATTATTATTTGCAGCAGGCTTATGGTGGCAGAGGTTGTTTTTATAAATTCACAATATTGAAATCAGCCTATAAAAATTGTTTTATCTAATTAACAGATGAGGGAATATTTTGTTATATCCCGGATCTTAGACCATTAGACACTTCATTCATTCGATGGTATTTTACTAATAAAATATTGCATCATTCAGCGTTCACTTAGAGTTTCGACACTGCATAAAATGCATATTGCATAAACATCCGGTTGAAAATTACAATTCTTAGTATATTCAGCGCTTTTACGTGCGAAATTATTAATTAGTTTAGCTTTATAAGGTGACATTAAAAATATTAAAAAATTACATATCTACCATATTGCGTCGGCAATTTTAAAAACTGTTGTAGATAAAATAATACTCAATATGAATTTATGTTATAATTGTTATATTTGTATATAAAAAATCGATAAGGATTTATATTATTAGCCCTGCGCGCCTACAGCAGTGTACGCTAAAGTGTTTGTGCGGTGGCAGGCACTAGGCAGGCGCGAGAGCGGGAGCGGGCGAGCGGCGAATGGCGACCTTGGGCCCGTGCCGGCCCGCGGACGTTCGTTGAACGCAGACCCGCGTCCCGCGGCCCGCCGCCGCTTCGTCGCAACTCGTTTAGCTAAGATTACACGTAATTTTCTTAAATTAAATTTAGAAGAGTTTTTGATGAACAAAACCGCCAAGTTGCAATCGAGAGTGATTCACAATTGTTATTTCAGGTTCAATGAGAAAAATAACGAAAGCTGTAGTTAAATCTGTTTTAATAAATAAATTAATAAAGAAGGTAATTTTTACAGTACCTGTGCTATACATGTAATATTTATATATATAAAAAAACATTTTTGTGTCCCATAATTCGATGTTGGGTAGTGTGTACTGTGTAGTGTGTTGGTGTACCATTATAAAACAAATTAATATGTAGTCTGTACTCTGTATCAGGAATCGGATTCGTATATAGGTCTAGGAAAATTAAAGATTAGGTTTATAACAGTAATTTGTTACTATATTTTTACTGTGCTTTCATTCTGATTTTGTGACTTTTCATTTTCAAGTTTTGTTAACCGACTTCCAAAAAAGGAGGAGGTTCTCAATTCGACTGTTTTTTTTAAATGTATGTTAGCTCAGAACTTTTGACTGGGTGGACCGATTTCGACCAATTTTGCTTTAATTGAAAGGTGTTGCGTGTCATGTGGTCCCATTTAAATTTAATAAAATTGAGATCTGACAAGTACTTTTAGAGTTATAGGTATCTAATAATGCGTATTTACTTGACTACTTTTTCGTCGACCTACATTGTATTATACCGCATAATTTTTTACTCGGTGTACCGATTTTGATGATTCTTACTTTAATCGAAAGCTAATACTTGTCATGTAGTCTTGTTTAAATTAGATCGAGATCTGATTACAACTTTTTGAGTAATCTTTAATAGCGCGTATTTACTTGACTATTTTTTCGTCTTATTACGTTGTATTACTTGTCGATGTAATTGAAGTCGGTTTTTTTTCGTTTGCGAGCAAACACAATTATTTTATAAGTTGTTATGTAGGCTGCCGTAACACATAAGCTAACTTTTTTATTAGTAATTATTAGTGTTACAATGAGCCATGTAAGACTTAATACTTGGTGAGATATTATTTATTTATATTTTGCCTATTTGGGGTTGGATTTAGAATCGTTTGGCACGAATTTAAGGGGGTGACAGGGTGGAGGGGGGAGGGGTGGTCCCCCCCAACCCCCCCGTACCACTCGCGATAAAGGTAATGCGCCGTTCTTGAAAAAATAGAAAAAAGAAATCTTACATACCTAACCTCCAAATTCGACAGTTTATCGTCCTAATTTCTATCTCTGACATCTCCAGCACTGTGGAAGCCTTTCTCTGATGCGTTTAAAGTTTAAACACTGGTTCAATAATATTGTAGAGAGGCTGTGGTAATTTACCAAATAGATAAACAAATATACGATGGAAATTCCGGGGAAGACGGTCCAAATAGATGAAAGCAAATTCGGGTATCGAAAATATAACAAAGGTATAATCTAATTATAACTACTATTTAGATTAAGACCCGCGTCTGTCTAATTTTGAAATTAGATAGGTTAGGGTTATTTTTTTTTTGTTTCTGTGACAAAAATATGCCGGTAAACAGTCTAATATTAAAATTAGATAGGTTAGGGTTATTTTTTTTTGTTTCTGTGACAAAAATATGCCGGTAAACAGTCTAATATTGAAATTAGATAGGTTAGGGTTATTTTTTTTTGTTTCTGTGACAAAAATATGCCGGTAAACAGTCTACGGGTCTTAATCTAAGACTTAACATAATTATTAATGATGAAACAATCAAAACATGATGTCTCCAATAAAAAATTTCATTACATTTAATTCCGTTTCAGGTCGGCAGGTAAGATTTCTTTTTTCTATTTTTTCAAGAACGGCGCATTACCTTGTATCGCGAGTAGTACGGGGGAGTTGGGGGGACCCCCCCTCCCCACTCCACCCCCTCCCCCCCTTAAATTAGTGCCAAACGATTCTAAATTTCAACCCCTATTTGTTTATTGACTAAATATATTGTTCTTGTAAAAATAGTAAAAATAACGCTCACGCTCGCTTTAGCCTGTAATATCCCACTGCTGGGCCTCTTTCCCCCTGTAGGAGAAGAATCAGAGCTTAATCCACCACGCTGCTCCAATGCGGGTTGGCGGCTATATTCCCTACTATGAGTAACGATCGCTATCAGGTGTACATGATACAACAGGGACCGACAGCTTAACGTGCTCTCCGGGGCACGGTGGGGAGACCCAAAAGGACTGCACAAACACCCAGACCACAGTAACATCTGTATGGCCAATACAAATGTTTGTCATGTGCGGAGATCGAACCCGCAACCGCCAGCGTAACAGCCACAAACCAGTGCTATGACTGCGCCAAGTAAAAATAACATTAGGTATCAGTCAATATATTAGATATTTCTTTTAAATTGTAAAACATTAATATTCAACGTATTGTTACAAAAACGTGACAGGAAAACACTCCCAAACTCTGAGAAAAAATAACTACGCCGCCGCAAACTAAAATTTCTTATAGGCGTAAATTTGTAATAATATTTTATTACTGTTTTTGACATTAATATTCTACGTAGTACTACCCGGTGAATTTCGTATCACCTACGTATATTTGTAAAATATATATATATATATATATATATATATGTGTGTGTGTGTGTGTGTGTGTGTCGGAGAGTCGACGCAGATAGTTATTAATGTCGGTACCTACGTTATTGTAGATATTCGTCTACCCTCACTCATTCTATTATTTAAGTTATTCTGACGTGTATGTCAGTACCTGCGCTATTGTCGATATTCAACTACCCTCACTCTATTATTCGAGTAATTCTGTCGTGTATAAAAGACCGGCGCAACTGCAGCTAAGGCAGTCTTGGCTCTGGCGTGGCGCGGTGCACTTGTGTATCCTGCTAGTAGCGTAACCTCGACTCTTCTAATAGTTAGTTTGTGTACACGAATTAATTGTTACTTATTTGGGCAACTCGAGCGGTGGAGGTGAGCGCCAATGCACATTGTAACCCTCCCCTCTTCACTGTCCCCGGTGTTGTGTAAAATTAAATAGTATAAAGTAAGGCTTGCTCTATTTTTCTTTTTGATGGGAAATACCCATGAGAATGAATGTGGATGCAAAAAAAGAAGAACTTGGTATGTGGAATGAGTGTGACGGATAGAGGCGTGATGTATGATAGAAGAGGACTAGTTGTAAAATATATATACCTACTGTAAATAACGAACTCCGAAAAATGAATCTCGGAGGCTAGTATTAAAAAAATGCGCATTGTAAGGACGGCCGTCCCTAAACCTACACTTGGGTCGCCAGTCCCAGGCACTGCTCTGAGTTGTCCCTCTGCCACGCGATAGACGTTACCCGCTCGGTGAGTCCATTGAATACTAAGTAGTTCGTCTCCACCCCGTTAACTAATCTGTGTAACTATCTTGTGTTAAATTACATTGTTAGTAGACCAGTTCGGCCCTCCGTCCTCTCCTCACTTCTGATCTCCGACATATATATATTTATTTTTTCTATTAGCATCATCATCACTTCAGCCTATCGCAGTCCACTGCTGGACATAGGCCTCCCATGTCTGGCGCGAACTCATGTGTTTTGCCCATAATCACCACGCTGGGCAGGCGGGTTGTTGACCGCAGCCTGGAAACACCCACAAATTTTATATACGAGCTACTCTGGCAACGCACTTCTGCATAACCATCCAATACTATTCTTCTTAGGCCTAAAAAATGTCTATAAAGGAAAACTAATTCTTTTTCTCTTAAAACGTTTTTTATTTTTGCCGTGGTCTGGGTGTTTGTGCGGTCCTTGTGGGTTTCCCCACCGTGCCTCGGGGCGTCGGTCCCGGTTGTTATCATGTTTACCTGATAACGATCGTTACTCATTATAGAGAATAATTATATCCGCCAACCCGCATTGGAGCAGCGTGGTGGATTAAGCTCTAATCCTTCTCCTACACGAGGAAAGAGGCCTGTGCCCACCAGTGGGATATTACAGGCTGCAGCGTATATTAAATGAAATGAAAGTTACTAAGTATCAACTATTGATTTATTAATACTAGTGATCGCCCAGTGGTCTAAATTCGACCATTATTAAAAATTTAAATAAATAAAAAAATAATGAAAAAAAGAACAGTCCTCCCGTGACCATGATTGCTGTAAAGTATCCGAAACGTCGGGAATTTAAAAAACTTAATGAACCGCGATTAAATCCGAAAAAGTTGTATCATTTCAATGAAAAAAAAAACCTTTTTTAATTTTTCAATTTGAGTACAGACTGACAACCAACAAAAGAGTATACAGGGTGTCCCGCGATAAAGTGCAACCCCGAATGGGGGTGAAACTAGACCATAAATTATCGACCAAAAACATAGAAAAATCTTTTTGAAAAAAATATTTTATTTCTTATTGACGAATTAAGCTTTTTATATCTTACGTAGACTCTATGTACAAAAAATGATGATTTCTTCCAATGAAGTAGGTCGATTACTTTAGAATAAAATAAAATATTACGCCACGTACTTGGCGGTAAGGATATAATAAAAATTACCTCTCAAAAAAGTGGCATTATGTCTTTAACTATGCTTCTTGTGAAAAAAAATCCATATTTTATGACTGTTTTTTTCAATGATCTCTAATTTTCTCAGAATTATGCGCCCAATACCAGGAAATTTTATGATTTATTATTATTTCTTACCATATTGCCATAAAAATAAAAAAAAATTTACGCCTGTATCCCAAAAAACACGTACAAAAATCATCATTTTTTGTACAAAGAGGCTACGTAAGCTATATAAAAATCTTAGTTCGCCAATAAAAAAAATAATTTTTTTTTAATTTTTTCTGTTTTTTGTCGATATTTTATGGTCTAGTTTCACCCTCTTTTGGGGTTGCACTTTATCGCGGGACACCCTGTATATGTTACTGTAAAAGGTCGAACTACAGTAAATCCTAAGATTTAAGAGTAAGTCTTAGGTTTTACCGACAGGAGTTGGTAAATGTAAGAATTTATGAAAACGGGACATTTTTTTCGGGCTTTTACTATTAGAATTTAGTACATGCTAGGTTTTACCACTGCAGCTAGTAAAAGTTGGTTTTGGGAATAAAACAAAGATAAATTCTTATTCATTTATTTCAGTCAAAAACTTACATTGGTAAGTCTTTAGATTAAGACCCGTAGACCGTTTATCGGCATAATTTCGTTACAAAAAAAAAATAACCCTAACCTATCTAACTTCGAAATTAGAGCGTTTATCGGCATAATTTCGTTACAAAAAATAAGAAAAAAATAACCCTAACCTATCTAATTTCAATATTAGACTGTTTATCGGCATATTTTTGTCACAGAAACAAAAAAAATAACCCTAACCTATCTAATTTCAATATTAGACTGTTTATCGGCATATTTTTGTCACAGAAACAAAAAAAAATAACCCTAACCTATCTAAATTCAATATTAGACTGTTTATCGGCATATTTTTGTCACAGAAACAAAAAAAATAACCCTAACCTACCTAATTTCAATATTAGACTGTTTATCGGCATATTTTTGTCACAGAAACAAAAAAAAATAACCCTAACCTATCTAACTTCAAAATTAGACCGTTTATTGGCATACTTTCATTACAAAAAAAAACTCCTAACCTATCTAACTTCAAAATTAGACCCTTTATTGGCATACTTTCATTACAAAAAAAAAACCCTAACCTCAAAATTAGACCTAACTTAGATCTAACTTCAAAATTAGACCTACGCAGGTTTTAATCTAAGGACTAGCCACGTCATAACATGCCTTTTTCAACATTTACCGTGCCTTAATGTAAATCCTAAGAGTTACCAAGTGAATGGTAGTAAAAGTGCGAATCGCAAAATCGTTCGGGCTTTTACCATTAAGAGTTGGTAAATCTTAGGGTCTTAGGATTTACGGTAATTCGTGCATTTACAGTAACATATATAATATACGTGTGTGTGTGTTAAATATATGGTGTTGTGTGTAAGGTTTTTTTATTGATTTAATATATTTTTATGCATAATTAAAAAAATATTAGAATTCTGCACTCCTCTATACATATATAAACTATAAGTGATAAACTACAACATAATAAACTATAAGCGAAAAGTATGAAAATACTCCTATTTAATCCAAAATTCTATTATTTTTTCGGCAATTCATTTCATACTAAGAAAATAATACTTATAATATTTTCATTTTTAATAGAGGTTCTCGCTTTTGTTAAATATAACACAACTTTTGTTTGATTTAGAGTCGTTCGTTGACATTTTTTTAAGACTTGTCCAGACGGAATTGTTTAAATGACAAAGGTTCGACGACAATTTGCTTTACGGATGAATTGTATATAATTGGTCAAATAAAAATATTTTCAAAACAAGCGTAACGAGTGAGGTGGCTGCATTATTTTCGCGCTAGTGGATGCGTGGGGCCCGGCGGGCGGCGAGCGAGCGTTGACCGCGCAAACGCACCTCGCTACCCGGGGGCCGATTTTGCTATTACATTCGCGACTTCGCGTAACAAAGGTACTAAGGTAGATCATTGGCTTCATAATGGTTACTTTTGTCACGTTTGTTATTGTACTAATTCAATCGTGTCATAATATTTTTACGGTTTACCCGTGATAATCGTACCATAATTATTTTTAAAAGGCAGATTAGAGACTACTAGCATTTTATTAGTTCTCGACTGATTGAAATGATAGTAAAATTGACCTCTGGATAACGGTAAGTTCAACAACAACGTACGTTCGTACTTACTTTCAAAAGTATATTTTTGAAATTATTTTAAATAAAATGATTGAAATAATATTTAAATATAATTCTGTATAGGTCCAGATTACTAAAAGTAACCAACATTGTGCCATTACGATGTTTCTCTTTGCTCAGGGAATATTGTAAAAGATTGTCTATTTTTTAAAATATAACGGGTACATACCACGATATAGATTTTAGTGATAGTTTGTCGATATTTCGATATTTTTGAAAACCGCGAGTGTCTAGGTCTAAAAAAGTTAATTGTAAAAGATTGTTGGAATAATAGAAATATCAATTGGGCATATAGAAAAAGAAATAAAGTTTGTAAATATTTCACATTTTATTTTATAAGAAATGATAAATTTTGTAGTGTTAATTAAAAAACTTCTTATTAAAATGTTTACGCGAACAGCCACGAACTAAGAGCTATAAATCGTAAAAATATCTTACAAACGTTGAGATTTCTTTGACGCAGTTATGCAGTCTTGGCTGCGAACAGGATGTCGGAGGATTTTCCTCGTCGATTTACCAACTGGTTGAGACGACTGCGAGGCACGTACATGTCTGTGGCATAATTGAGCTACAAATGATACGCCACGTAATGCTGTTGATACCTACAAATACGTCGCTACAGTGAAACTAATAGATGCGTGTTCTATTAATCATTTTTGTTGCAGCTCGGTGCATAGATCTTCCTTTCAATCTGCTCACACGCAGTCAGATTCTATAAATCTTGAACAATTAGGTAAATTTAGGTACTTGATATGACCATTTTAACTGCCAAAATAAGTTGGTATGTGCAATAAAGAAATAAACGTAAACATATTGTAATTTACGAAGGTGTGGGTATGTACACGTACGAGTATACTCATGCACCGTACTGTGTGACGTTAACAAATTCAATTGAAGTTAGAACCGACCTTGTTGTAGTTGCAGTATTTAACAAGTCATATTATTTTGTTGGTTGTCATTTGCTCTAACCACGTCGTCTGTTACTCTAATAGCTGCCATCTCATAAGTGACTAAATAGCTGTTAGAGATCTCTCTGTAGTTATCGCGTCTACGCCCTCACTACCTAGTCACTGCACGATACTTTCTCCTGCTATATGTAGTTCATTTGCTAACTCGTATTATGCTATATTTTTACCCGACTGCCAAGGAAGGGTTATGTTTTTCGCGCGTATCTTGTATGTATGTATGTATGTATGTAATATTCTTAATTACCTCATTTCTCTAGAACCGCTTAACGGATTTGCATAATTGAGATATCGTTAGATTTGTCTTAGCAGCCCAAGTGTTCTTAGATATGTGACATTAAAAAAAAACAAACATAGCGGCTGTGCGAAGCCATTGTAGTTAATGAAGAAATAATTTTTTTTTTAGAATACTATAGTATGGGTATCAAATTAAAGGGCTTAATACAAGGATTTCAAAAATGTATATTATGATTATTATTACTGTAATAATAATAAAGAAATACAATAAGAAAGTTTAAAAAATGTTGACTTTGCTCTTTCCGTTTTTTACGCAGGCGGGTTTTTTGTTTTCTTTTAATTATATTACTTGTTGTATAATGTATTTCGTAACTTTATGTTTACTAAAATAGATAAGATAACCTGTTACAAATCGATTTCAGTAGATGTGATAATTTTCCATACGATTCTTATAGTAAAAGAACGTAGGGTAAAAACATGTTGACATTCCACTGTTAAGCAAAGGCCTCTTCTATTGAGGAGGATATGCGGCTTAATCTACCGCGTAAATTGTCGGATATACTTACTCGAGACTTTCTCCCGACACATAGTTTGTTGTTTAATGTTTTTTCTTTAGTTAAAATGTTTGTTTACGTAGTAGCACAATTATTGATTTAAGGATTTTTCGTAAGATGTTTTACTTTTTAGTGTTTTCAGTTAATTTAGTCTGTATGTCACCATCTATTTTTCTATCTTCATTTGCATAAAGCATATATTAAACGAGTTATAAGATTATATTTTAAAGTATTCTGTAAATCAATTAAAATCATTAGGTTTACGATTCAGCCTGTAATATCCCACTGTTGGGCATAGGCCTCTTCCCCATGTAGGAGAAGGATCGGAGCTTAATCCACCACGCTGCTCCAATGCGGGTTCGCGGATTACATTAGGTTTAGGTGAGTTGAAACTGTTCGCTTCGTTTGAGGTACTTTGTATATATATATTAATTAGATGGGTTCATACTAACTAGTAACATATTATTAAGTGTAAAAGCCCTGATCTGTATTCTTTACAATAGGGGGGTTGATAAGGATAGAGGAAAAAAAATTGTCGTCTTGTCATTGAAAAAATATGCATTAAAGCACGATAAGATTATGTACCGTCTCAGAAATATATAAATACATTTTGTCACATTCAAATTGATTGCGGTGACGATATGATTTAGGAATAGGTTTTGTGTACGTTGCAAATTGTCGTAAAGATACTGCCAATGCTCAGAAGTGGATCAGATACTAGCAGGTGTGCTAGACCTCACACCTGTGCTAGTCTGTTAGTACACTCGCGTATTTGTGAGATGGGTTGCCTAATATCTAGCTCACCTGTTTGATTGTATCGATGACGTGGGTACATAGTTGCAAATTATTTATAGTAGCTTGTGAAATGTGTACAGTCAAGACCTAAGAGTTAAAAGGTACTGACTACACTTATAATAAGACTGATATGTATCATAATTGGCTGTATTTTTGTGATTGAAATATTTAGGGCGTTACCAAAAACAAGAATGCTGCTAATTGTACCTACTTATTGCAATTGTTACGGTATGACGCAAATGCATGCGAGAGTCGAACCGGTCGTTATCAACACGTGATAAGCAGTCTGAAACTTGATTGCGCTACCCACTTCCCTTATCACAACAGGCAATCGTCAAATATCACAAGTTGGGACTGTTCCATAAGATACCTCTTGTGCTAGTATACTTTTCATATATTTTTTATTTTTTAGGCTCTCAGGCTCATTAAAAATTTTGGTCAAATGTAAGGTAACATGATATTGTATCTCAATTAGGATTTACTGGCGATTATTATAATTTTGATCTGTGTAACAAGTGGTGCATCTGTATAGGGGAGGCGATCGATCGGAAGTTGTGGATGGCCTCGCCCCGCGCGCCCTCGATCTGGCGAGGCCCGGGCCCGTAGGAGAGTGCTGCACGCAGCGATGGAGGCGCCCACCGGTGCTAACAACCTATAACTAACCTATCACCCAGACACCCCTAACGTCTTTTATGCCTTGCAATCTTATTTCAAATTTACAATAAAGTACCTCATATACATATTAGGTAGATACCTAGTATGTAAAAATGAATCTTGTTTAACATTTTCACCGCCACGAGCATGAATCGAAGCAGATTTTCTTACTTAGTGCCACGACTACAATGGAAGACCTTCATTTTAACTATCTTATAAATTAAATTAACTTATTTCATTGTATTTTGCTAACTTATTTTGTGGTATTTGCTATTGGCAAAATTGCAAAATTGAATGAAAATATTTTTTATTTCGTAATATACGTAGTTAAGTTAACTATTTGTCAATTTGTATACACAATTTTAAAATTAAGACTGTTACGAATAAATTGTTAAAATACTATAGCGCGTTACTCAAATATTCAATTAATGTAATACGATCTTAGGGCTAAGAATATTACTATATTTCTACATAACCGCTTTCAGTGTCCTGAACTTCGGCCCCATCCAACTGTTAAGTTTTACAGAAGACGTGTGGACCTGTGACTTAATAAGAGAATATTAAAAAGATACATTGACATAGCATAGTCATGGAACTGTGATCGAGCAAGCGTGTATTTACGCCACAGACCACAGAAATACTAATCCGTGGTGTAGGGATGGCGATCTGAGATCGATTAATCGAAGAATCGATTTTTCGGACCAAATAAATCGATTATTTAAATCGATATATTGTACTGAATCGATTCAGTGAATCGATATTTCACCCTTGAAAATCGACTTCGATTTTTTCTGTTTTGGTAAAAACCATAAAATTATTTACAATTAGCTGCACGTACTCATAATATTACGGTGTTGCCGGTTAAAGGGTTAATTACTCAAAAATTCGCGAGTTAGCTTGTTTCCGTATACATTAATTTAGAAAATAAACATAACAAATACCTATATTTAGAAAATAAATGTCTTCTTTTATACCTGATCTTATACGTTAGGGCATACTGAAAGTTTCTGGATTCTAATAAATAAACAAGATATCGACTTAATATTCTATTTATTGTTTTTCGAAGTATATTCCCCCGCAATTCATGCATTTTTGCATTAGCTGAAAACATTGTACAAAGACCATTAACCATTGTACTTGGGGAGGCCTATGTCCAGCAGTGGACTGCAATAGGCTGAACTGATGATGATGACTGATTGTACAAAGCAGTTGGACCAGTGTTCCTTAGGGACCTCTTCGATGGCTTCTTTGAACGCATTCACTGCTGATTCAGGGCTCGTAAAACGTATACCTCTCAGTTTATCTTTAATTTTTGGAAATAAAAAGAAGTCGCAGGGTGCGAGGTCCGGGCTCTAAGGCGGATGCGTCATCAATTCCACATTTGAAGCCTTCAAATAGGCCTCCGCCCTCCGTTACCTTCGCGGAGTGTCAGGATGCGTTATCGTGGTGAAGGACGACATTGCTTCGAGGACGCTTTTCTCTTACTTTTTCCAAGACTCTAGGCAAGCAAGTGTTAAAGTACCAATCTGCAGTAACTGTTCATTTTCAAGCGATACTGTCGTGTAATGTCCTGATTTTCCGAAAAAGGAAGCAACCATTTGTTTACCAATACTTCGACTCTTCTTAACTTTCGTAGGTAAATCCTCAAAAGGGAAAACCCACTCTGCCAACTGGCTTTTTCTTTCGGGTTCAAAGCAGTACAACCAGGTTTCGTCACCTGTCACGATATTATAGACAGCCAATGACTGTCCTCCGTTAAACTTTTTTATCATTTTACGGCACCATTGGACACGCAGCCGTTTCTGGTCTTCCGTTAAATCATGTGGTATCCATCGAGTGCAAAGCTTCCGAACCTTCAGATGCACATGTAAAATATTTTGCACTTGGCTCATTCCAATGCCTAATAGGGTACGAATTTGCTGACAAGAAATTTTTTTGTCACTTTCAATTACTTGTCTTATGGTATCAATATTTGATTCTGTACCCGCAGTTACCGACCGACCTTCACGTATCTCGTCATGGAGATGATCACGACCACGTCTTAATTTTCCAAACTACGAATACACAGAGGTGCGACATGGTGCTTCGTCCCCAAATGCCAATTGCAGGTCTCTGGAAACACTCTTGCTGACTTAAGCCACAACGAAAGTCATAAAAAATCATCGAACGAAAATTTTCACGAGTTAAATTCATTTTGACAGCGACACTCAATTGTCGAAAAAGCGCCACAATGAAGAAACAAAAGACAATCTCGCAAATCAAAGAGTAACATTCTCCGAATGAGTTCCATTTTCGAATCCAGAAACTTTCAGTATTTCCCACGTACTTTGATATGGTAATAAAAATAATTTTAATATCGAATTCCCTGAACTAAGAAATCCCTGATTTTACTGGTGAGATCCCAGAAATTATTTATTATGGTATCTTTCTTGTTTTTCATAAAATGGATAAAAATTTACATTGTAAATACAAAATTTAAAAACCTGTGTGGTTTTATGAAACCACGGTAAAAGTGAAACTTTTTTCACATTATAGACATTTAACTAAAAATTTTTGAAATAATATTCTATTAAAGGTATAAAAATCGCTTTTTCAATCTTACCGCGCGGCCAACCGTCACGCGACATGCAACACACACACGACAAAGTTTGAGACGATGTAATAAAAGTTTCACTTTAAAAAAAATCGAAAATCGATTTTTTGGAAATCGATCTTTTGGACCTCGATTTTTATATGAATCGATTTATCAGGTAACGATTCGAATCGATTCAAAAATCGATCTTTTTTGGAAAGAATCGCCAACCCTACCGTGGTGTACGCACTCTACGTTCCCGGCTCCCGCGTACCCTACTACCATTTGGATTATTTTTAGGAAATTTGTGCGAAAAATAAGTAAATATGGAAATACGCATGTATTTTTTTGTTTGTAAATTCTAAAATAATACATAGGTACCGAACAGAACTATAAATAATATTTATCAATGTGAAACTGTATACAGCTATACTGTTTACTATCTATTTCATTATATATTATACTAGCTGACCCCGCAAACGATGTTTTGCCATATATGTTATTAACCCCCGCAACCCCCTCTTGTGGGTGGAATTTCGTAAAATCCGTTCTTAGCTGACCTCTAGTCGGCAAAATGA
Source organism: Melitaea athalia (assembly GCA_905220545.2). NCBI lineage: Eukaryota > Metazoa > Arthropoda > Insecta > Lepidoptera > Nymphalidae > Melitaea > Melitaea athalia. The sequence goes on from HG992179.1 coordinate 7,569,756, forward strand.
TTAAGTATTCCTACGAAATTTCAAGTCTCTACGCCTTATGGTTCCAGAGATATCGTGATGAGTCAATATATGGGTGGAAATCTCTTTTATATATATATAGATTATGTATAGGTATTTGTTGGTTGGCGTACCGGCCACCGGCGCATCGCGCTCTGATTTCGTTGGCGGTGAAAAGGTCAAAATGTGTCCATTGGTAGTATTGATACTGTCAGTAATTATAATTACTCTCGTAACAACTATAATATTTATATACATATTTATTAATGCTCGTTGCAGATAATGTACATACTTTACTTAATTGTAATTTATAGAAGTTTATTTATGATAAACAACATTTTTAATGGTTAAAATTAATAAGCATAAAAGGAAATTTCCGTTCATAAACTTTAAAAAAAAATGAATAACTACATTTTTCGTATTTTATGTTTTGCAAGAGTACCTACTAATAAAACAGATATTTGTTCTAAAACTAAAATTTAACTCATTATTTTTGCCAAACGAAAATAAATCATATTATAGAAAGGAGAGGAAATATAAATTATAATTAAAAATTGTCTACCGTTCTAAAAATTACTTTTTATTGTGTATCGATAAGTTTGGAAGTGTGAAACTGACGCGAAAATAAAGGTTTTCAATTAAAAATATACATATTATGTATAGTTCCGTTATAATGTGTTCTGATATAGAAGTAACACAGTGGCAATTCATTTGATGACAGTCGGCTTGATAGCTGCTCTTAATCTGTGTAGGCATAACAATTCTGAGAATGACTGTTACATGAATGCAAACAACACAATGGCGTCGCTTTTATTAAAGAACATCGAGTTCGTACTTGGTGAATTACTTCATGTCAGAGACTCAAAGCTTGGTTCATCGTTAGTCATTCGAAATGATTGTAGTTACGTCACTGCACTGGGAACTAAGATAAATCACGTTGACTTTCACCAAGTCGTTAACTTGAAATGTAGCCGAATATATAATTAGGTGCAGCAACATCTCTTGTACTAACGCAAATAATTATTATGACATAACTTGAGAACAATTAGCGGTTCTTTATTGTGACATGTGTACATGTTGTTATTATTAGGTATGATTAATTACATGTTTGAGATAAGCTTTGTAAATAATTGATTTTTAATAAGTAGTATTTTTATTTAGGTTAGAACTAGCGTCAAATTTTGTTTTAAATTTGGCATTATAAATTGTGATATAAGTTTTGTATAATTAATTGTTAATTATGTAGACTGCAGTAAGTGTTTTTTATATACATCAGCAGGCATACATACATATACCTAACTATGAAAAAATGCTTTACATTATTATACACTATAGTAGAGTTTAATGCGTGAACAAAACTACTAGATAGATTAAGGGTCTGTTTCACTGGTTGTGGATAAAGTAGTAGGTAGAGTAGGCCATTAGGCGCATTAGGACCAGTTTCTTCTCAATTAATAAGCTACAACTTTTAGATTTATATTTTAAATAGAAATGTCTCATAAATAAAGTACAATCCGATGGTAAACAAAAATAATATATCAAAAACATTTATCTGGCGGATACCGTCATCCGTCAAATAGCGTTATCCACAATCAGTGAAACAGACTCTATAAGTATCATAACATTATCTTAAAAACAAAGTTTTTTTTGATTTGCAAAAAAATGAAGGACCTAAAAGTAATTTCTTAATGAATAAAAATGTTTATGTCACTACGTATATCTCACAGAAATAGTAATTATTACTATTTCTGTGGTATATCTACATTAGCAACACTTACGCCCGGTTTCGTTTGAGACGAACAAAAATTTCCTCAACGAAAACTCGATTGTGGTAGCTAACAGATGTAGCAGGGGATAGAGCAGCAGTGAGCGTAAGACCGGGATAACGTACCACGCAATTTGTAGGACAATATTACTATTAAATTATATAAATATTAACTAACTAAAAGAAAAAAAAATCAATTTTTGATGACCTTACGATGAGTTACGACTCGTCGCCTTGTCGTCGTCGGTCCAACGCTCACTGCTGCTCTATGTCTATCCCCTGCTACCTCTGTTAGCTAACAGCTACCACAATCGAGAGTTTTCGTAGAGGAAATTATTGTTCGTCTCATCAAAATGAAGCTACTCCCGGAAAATTAGCTTGATAGTAATCAAGTGAAAAAATGTACTAGGGAGCCCGGACTATTTGACAGTTTGACAGATGATTAGTTAATTTTTGCGTTGATCAACCTTTGGGAAACCGGGCGTTAATGTCTGATGTTTAAAGATATGTATGTATATGTTATAAAAACACACAGGTGTATAGATATGAGTTGGTAACGTAATATTTGCAACAAGAAATATAATATATAGGTAGTTTACGTTGTGATTCATGTATTGTTTGTATTTTTCAGGTACGTACGCCGATAAAAGGCGCATATTGGAGTCATCACTTTGTATGGTAATGTAGGGACGGTTTTTTAAAAAGTTCTCGTTGTTCTTGGAAAAGCGACAGTTCTTGTGTCCCGGGTACGTGTGTTCCTGTATGTACAGACTAAAGCTGTATTATTACAAATCTACACTTAGCGTATTTGCATTTGCACCGAATAAAAAATTACTTTACTGTGTCTACTGACTTATATGGTCTAAAAATGAGCGTAATTACGTAACTACGTAGTAACACATAATTTGCAAATTTTATTAGGTCGATGCGAAAAATAAAATCCGGCACTAGTCCCGGAATCCCGGAATGGGAATAAATCTCTTAACCCCGAAACTTCAGGATTGAATTAATGGTTCCGTTATTAACATTCCCTACCTGGGACAAATAGATACCGGCCAGCGGAGTTGGTGTATTAGAATTCCATAGCTACCCTTTGGGCAAAGGCTTAAAAATCCTGAATGGTGTGATTATTTAGCTCTATTACATATAAATTGTTAATAGTTCAATACATATCCACCTGCATGTTTATTATTAACTAGCTTCTGCGCGCGACTTCGTCGGCGTGGACTCCGCTCCTATTGGTCTTAGCGTGACGATACATAGCCTATAGCCTTCCTCGATAAATGGGCTATCTAACAGTGAAAGAATTTTTCAAATCGGCCCAGTAGTTCCAGAGATTACCGCGTTCAAACAAACAAACAAACAAACTCTTCAGCTTTATATATTAAGTATAGATACATTTTACAACTTTCTTATCAACAGATTTTGACGCGATTGCATTTGTTTATAATGTGATATATATATGATTCATAGACGAACATATCATTATTTAACAAAACATGTGGATTTGTTATGCGGACACATATGTATGCCACGTGTTCACAATACCCGTAACCTCATTAATATTGCCAACATTGTTGTAAAATTGGATTCAAATTGCTATTTAGACTTAGCTTATTATAATTAATTAATTCAATTAAGATACATAGCGGAAGCATACAAATGTATATAACTGTTACACTGTTAGACAAAGACCCATATGAATTTTAGGGTTCTAAAGTAATAAACTTCGCAAATGTAGAGAAATTCTATAGAAATTAGGTCTGCTAAATTGCTTAAATAATATAATTTATGTCATATTTAATAATTACTATTATTTTTACAAAGAAGCATAAGTATGCAGAACTATATCTTTTTAAGTGTTACTTTTGTAAATACCACTTCAAAAAATAATGTAACATTCTATCAATCTCAAGACAATTTTCATTATTTTGTTCTTTGTAGCCAAAAAAAAATATTTTTTTTGTTCAATTGTTGCATTTTAAATTTTAATCTTCAGTATTAAGTATATTTTAGTATCATCGCGTGCCAATTTTCCATACTAGCTCAGTAATTTCAATACATTTTTTCATACGTCGATAGTATCTTGCCTTTCTTTTATTGTTGTTTTTTGTTAATTTCTATGTCATATGTCATTAATTTTTATCCGTAATGATGTTGGAACTGCTTTAATCTTTAGAATATCTGGAATTAGGGTCAGTATAGTCATTGGAGCAGCGTGGTGGATTAAGCTCCAATCCTTCTCCTACATGGGGAAGAGGCCTATGCCCAACAGTGGGATATTACAGGCTGAATCGTGATCGTGATCGTGAGGGTCAGTTAAAGATAAAAGGCTAACGCGAATTTCTTATGCAACTTATTTTCTTTGCAACAAATAAATGACATGTCAGTTCATTTCACATTTGCGGCGACTTCAAATGTTTTCTGTCGTCTGACGGCAGCTGTTCTCGCGAGGCGTGCACCGCGCTAACCGAGCAATTAGATTGGATTCTGAAACATTACTCAAAGAGATACTGACAGCTCATATCTGATTTATACGTATATAACATAACTGTATGTATGCATGCACGTTTATATTTTTGTAGCGCATTGGTTCTAGTGAAAGTTACAATTTGGACGAGTACATAATTAATATGTTTTGATCCATAGTAGCTTTTGACGCATAAAGTTAATTTAACATTGATTAATAAATAATAATTAATTTATTGGAGGTATCTATGTAATTTGATAGTTAAAGTTAAACGATTTTAATTAATCCTAAATTCCTAATTTCTTCTATAATTATGTAAAGCAAACTAGCAGACACTGGACTTATAATGTGCTCTATTGAGAAACCTAATTGCAATCCCAGAAGTCATAACAAGATGTGTGTGTTCATTCTTAATGGATATAACAGCTGGGAATCAGCTGACGATGCGACCTCGGTGGTACGTAACCGTCTCACATCGGCCCGGTCGTCTACTGGCCAAGTGAGTTCATCTCTTAAAGTATTCATCGCATCTACCGGTACACCTATAGTAATGTTGTGGTCGCCTGCCGCTGGTCGCGATCGAGTCTCGGCTCGGCATCGGCAGTACGCGACGTACGCGTCTACGCGACGAATGACGATACAGTATTTATATGTGAGGGGCCGCGTTATTACGGTGTTATTGGAGAACGCACTGGAACGTTTGCGATCTTGCGTGCACCTTATAAAATTCTTTCACGAACGTTTTTACCCGTAAATAAATAAATAATACTAAATATGTGTTATAATTGTTATAGCTTATCTCGAGTCTAATGATCGCTTCTAGTTTGAGCTATTACCCAAAATTAGTAGATAATTATCACCTAAAAAGTTTTTATCTTCTTCTTCTTCTTCTTCGTGACACTCTTGACAGAGCGGTCGTGGTCATCACGTAGCGACTTCCGTAGGGGTAGTTGTGATGCCTTTCACGATTCTTCGCCACTTCTCTCTGTTGGTTGACATCCTGGTGCACTCATACAAGGGACCGCCCACAGCCGACTTAATTTGGTCGGTCCATCGCATGGCTGATCTTCCTCGCCCTCTGTTGCCATCCACCCTGCCCTGCACGACAAGCCGTTCAATGGAGTCACTCTCGCGACGGGAAACGTGTCCGAAGAACTTCAAAATACGACCCCGTACTACCGCCGAAAGGCGTTGTTCAATACCGAGTTCTTGGAGAATAGAGACGTTGGTGCGAAATTCGGTCCACGATATTCTTAACATTCGCCTCCAGCACCACATCTCCAGAGCAGCGTATAAAAAGTTTTTATACGCTGACTTTAAGTAAGAAAACAAGTAAATGGCATACGTGTGGTATATGAAAAGCGGGAGTAAAAAGGTTGACAGTGACAGCGAAGGCCGTCAGTTCCGCGTGGTTTCGTAACCCGCGTCGCAGGCGCAGCGCTGCGCCGTTCGCTCACCTCGCCGACGTCTGCGGTTAATGAGCACCTCCTATTCCTTTCTAAAATGCTTTCTATATGCATATTGAATGAATGTTTTTCATTGTTTTCAAATTTCCTTACATAATTTTTACTTAAGTTATTAAGAAACTTTTGCTGGTGTACAAAGAAACCAAGCGGATGTGACGCCTATTTTCCACTTACAGTATGGTTCAAATGTTCAATTATCTAGCGCTGTGTGCTTCGTATGTTCCGCCACATTCCAATAGCGTGATATTTTAGATTATGTTAGGTTTATACTAAACAAAAACTAAATGCATACAGCCAGGTCTATGTTGTATAAAAAATTCAAAAACGACATTTTTTTATTTGGCAATAATAAAATAACCAATGTTTTTTTGTCAATCATACCAACTGTTATTTTCTGTGTAATGCTTTGCAAATATGTAAATAAAATAAATCATCAATCTTAATTGGTAATTGAACAATGGCAATGTTATAATTGTGTTTGCTCGCAAACGAAAAAAAACCGACTTCAATTACATCGACATGTAATACAACGTAATAAGACGAAAAAATAGTCAAGTAAATACGCGCTATTAAAGATTACTCAAAAAGTTGTTATCAGTTTTCGATCTAATTTAAACAAGACTACAAGACAAGTATTAGCTTTCGATTAAAGTAAGAATCATCGAAATCGGTACACCGAGTAAAAAGTTATGCGGTATAATATAACGTAGGTCGACGAAAAAGTAGTCACGTAAATACGCATTATTAGATATAACTCTAAAAGTACTTGTCAGATCTCAATTAAATTAAAATGGGACCACATGACACGCAACACCTTTCAATTAAAACAAAATTGATCGAAATCGGTCCACCCAGTCAAAAGTTCTGAGCTAACATACATAAAAAAAAAAAAAAAAAATACGTGTCGAATTGATAACCTCCTCCTTTTTTGGAAGTCGGTTAAAAATATAAGTATACCTATAAAACCATTTAAATTTATTTAAACTTTCAAGATCTATCTCTATCATCGGTTGCGTAAAACAAACGTAAACGTACGTATTTTACTCATTTATAAGCAAAAAAGTGTTTAGCGAAGTTGCGCTGAGCGGATTTACCGTTCAGCTTTAGCCAAATATGCGTAGTAATTGCTCCGGGACTTTCGACTTCTGGACCGGGCTTTTGTTGGTTGTCAAATATTGCAAATTCAAATATAACTAGCATGTCTTTTTATTCTATTATCTTTCTATATATATTATCTGATTACTACCTACTACTAATAAAAAGTCTTGATCCTATGAGGATGGCTCCCCACAAGATCAAGACTACAAACGCAAACTCGTGACGAATAATTACTGTTTATGTAATTAAACTTTGCTGAGATTAGGTACTTTTTTTCTCAATAAATATTATTATCATTTTCATTTTAGTAAGGTGTCCATAACCTTTAGGTACGAAGGTTTTCGATTTATGTATTGATCACTTTTATATTATTAACCGACTTCCAAAAAAGGAGGAGGTTCTCAATTCGACTGTATTTTTTTTAAATGTATGTTAGCTCAGAACTTTTGACTGGGTAGACCGATTTCGATCAATTTTGTTTTAATTGAAAGGTGTTGCGTGTCATGTGGTCCCATTTAAATTTAATTGAGATTTGACAAGTACTTTTAGAGTTATATCTAATAATGCGTATTTACTTGACTAACTTTTTCGTCGACCTACGTTGTATTTATACCGCATAACTTTTCACTCGGTGTACCGATTTTGATGATTCTTACTTTAATCGAAAGCTAATACTTGTCATGTAGTATAGTATAAATTAGATCGAGATCTAATTACTACTTTTTGAATAATCTTTAATAGCGCGTATTTACTTGACTATTTTTTCGTCTTATTACCTACGTTGTATTACTTGTCGATGTAATTGAAGTCGGTTTTTTTTCGTACTTACTACTACTATCATACTTATATTATATAAACACAATTATATAATATAAGTATGATAGTAATTTTTGATAATTAAATATCGAATAAGCGGCACGTTAAATTGTTTAGATACATATTAGTTAAATGTGGCATTTAACATTTTTGTTTAATCCAGCCTGTAATATCCCACTGCAGCACTGCTGGGTATAGTCCTCTTATTCCATGCAGGAGTAAGGTCCAGACTCAGAGCTTAATTCTTTAACTTTGCTTAATAAATACTACGAAAATTATATTACCTAAACGACCTGCACGTTTTCACTAGTGTTTATCGTTAGTGCTCCGTTCCAATGAGTCATGACCATGATGTGTTAGCCTATAAACTTCCTCATTAACAGGAACTCTCACGGTAAAAGAATTTGCGAAATCGAGTCATGTAGATCCTGGATTAGCGCGATAAATAAACAAACATCCTCGTCAGCTTTATACTAAATTTATATGTAGCCGAATTAGGGAACATTTGGATAAATCAATTCCAAGGTAGTCTATGGAGTTATTTGTACACTCACTGCTGTGGAATGTTGCAGACATCGCTCGCCGTCTCATTTTATTTATTCATCGATGGTTATTAGCCTCGCACGTCTTTTAACATATATAATGTATGTTTAGTTAACCTTTTCAGACATTGAAGAGGATTGGTATGAAGCATTGGTAGAAATGTCAAACGCTATATATTTAGGCATAAGCACATATATCCTTACATGGTTTCATTCCTGTACAAGCGTTGGTAATTAAATACATAACTATAGTATTTTAATAACTTGAAGGAAAATAAACTCATTCAACAAATGTGTCAATGGTGTTTGAACTGTGAATAATTATGAGTAATGTAGCTATATATAAAGTGGTTCATTATAATCGCTGTTACAATGCGTCAGGCCAGCGCAACTACGTCAAACTGTAATCTATTATTTCAAGTGCGTATACATTTTACTTTTTATTGGCAACAATAATTAATATACAAATATATAAAATAAAAAAAAAACAAAATGAATTTATTTTATTTTTTTGCTTTTCATTATGCATTTCCGATAACTGATACATGAATTATTATTATGTATGACAGTAAAAATACTATCGATTGTAATTAATACGACTTATAAGTTTACTCATCATTGTTAGCTAGGCCGGATGATAAAATCTCATACCACACACAGCATAATACGGATTTGTTTCTTTTGTAACAATAGCGATGGTGACATTTACAACTCGGCTTTGAAATCAAATGGGTATGGGAATATTTTGCCTTACTATGCGATGATGAATTGAATTGTCGTCTCAAGTAAACGATTTATCGCAGGAACTTTAGACAAAATAGGTATAACCGTTGTGGTCGAGACTTCCTTACCACATTATGTTATTATTGTTTAATTAATTTTTAAACTGTATCTGATTATCGCATTAGCAAAACGTTAAAGTCCAATTTCAACCTGTGAGGTTGTTATACTAACAAGTTTTTGTTAACATAGTTTCAAACGTTTAATATCTAATTAGAGCAAAAAATGCGACAATAATAGAAACTGTTATTCATAATTATTAATTATAGTAACTGATTGTATAAGTAATTTTTCAAGACTCGCTTTATAAAAAAACTACCGTCGAACCAGCCCATAAAATACGACGCGTTCTACACATAGCGAGGTTAGATGTTATCTCGAAAATAATCAAATACATGAACTAGCGAACAATTATTCGCTAGTTAAGTTTTAAAATTAATATGGTTTTTTTTTATGTAACTGTATGTTTTGCTCGTGTTCGTTTGTAAAATATGCATCGTGATGACGTAATGATTTTGTAATGCAATAAAAAACATAAACATTTGTATTAAAACTGGTACAATATTTGCAAATACATAAAAAGATCAAAATTGTTTATATATACTAGAAGAATGATAAAAAAATATACTTTTACCAAAGATAAAATTAACACTGTTAGATATAATTGTTATATCTTTTCGAGCGCTTAATTAGCACATAAAAAGAAATTTGGAACACATGATTGAGTGCCAGTTATATTGTTATTAACACTCACGAAATACTACCTAATTAAACACATTCGGTTTTCGACAGTAAAAAATCTTCTTCGTTTCAAATAAAACTGGTCGCACTTGTGTCGTCATCTGCTATATTCATTTATTGATATTCAGTATGCTAGCACCGGCACCGCCACGAAATGAATCTTAATTCTCCCGCTAACTAAACTTCCAATGAACACTTAAAATATTTATTATATGAACTGATTTATGTATCTTGATGGACTTAATAATACACTCACTCGCTTTTGTACAAGACAATATACCGTAATTAAATGAAATATCTTTCACATCCGCTAAGTTACGTATTAGTGTTAGATAAGACGGTACCGTGAACCGTCACTGAGGTCGGTCTTTTCTGACCAACGCTAGAGTTGAAAGATTTATTAAAAGCTTTTAAAAATTAAAACTATTGATATGAATGACGTGATTTTTACATTCACGATTCAGCCTGTAATATCCCACTGTTGGGCATAGGCCTCTTCCCCATGTAGGAGAAGGATCGGAGCTTAATCCACCACGCTGCTCCAATGCGGGTTGGCGGATATATTCCCTACTATGAGTAAGTAGTAACGATCGCTATCAGGTGTACATGATAACAACCGGGACCGACGGCTTAACGTGCTCTCCGAGGCACGGTGGGGAGACCCACATGGACTGCACAAACACCCAGACCACGGCAAACATCTGTATGGCCAATACAAATGTTGTCGTGTGCGGGGATCGAACCCGCAACCGCTCGCGCAACAGCCAATCGCAATCCATTGCTGTGACCGCTGCGCCAACGCGGCGTGATTTTTACATTACCACTTTTTAATTTAAACTAATTGCATTTAATATTCTGTTGGAATTCTAATGGAACTCTCATTACTTGTTATTAATTTGAAGCATTTAGGTATTAGGTATAGGTAGGTACCTACTATATAGTATGTAATTTATGTAATCAATCTAATAGGAATAAACAGATTATATTCATGTCAATTATAACTTTAAATTGTATTTTTGATCATAACAATTAAAACTTATTTTTGTACATAATTATAACAGTTTGGTAGGTATTAGATTAACGTTCAATACTTGAAATTGTTATTATTATTAAACTACAAAAAAATCATTTGTTGTTTGTGTAGATATGTATTGTATAATACGTGAAGCAAAAACTTTATTATACACCTTTTTACGAAAACTGCGCGGACGGAGAAGTATGAAATTTCGTACACATATATTTTATAGAATGAGTGCAGAAGTAGTTCATATAAATATATTAAATCAATAAAAAAAACATTACACACACTACCGGGTATTTGACACACACACGCATATTATATAATATTATACTCTTTTGTTGATTGTCAGTCTGTAGTCAAATTGAAATTTTTTAAAAAAGGTTCTTTATTTTCTATAATTTCTATGATTTTTTGGTTTTCTTTAATATAAATTTTTAATTATGGTCGAATTTCGACCTCTGGGCGACCACTAGTTATTATAAAACTACAAAAAAATCATTTGTTGTTTGTGTGCTATGAAGGCTATTTTCTTGTTTTCACAGCGAATTTTCACACATTTTCATAGCGACTGTTTATCGTATAAAGCGTGATCTCGAGAAAGGATTATTGCTACTGTACTGAGTCATGTCACCACTCACCGCTGAGGGTTCGGCCCTCTTGGGTCTCTCATACTTAAGTATTACAATTATTAATCGTGCCTCTACTATACTATCTTAATATTAGATTGAGCATCAAATAATATCAAACAACCATCTTACTTAACTCTTGAACATTTTCAAAGTTTCACATGAACTATAGTTTGAGTAAATAATATGATTTGAAACATGTACATACCCAATAACATGTTTTAAAAATTAAACTGAAGTCACATCATAGCAAACTGTACTTCACTCAAATTCATGATATAATAGATAGATCTACCCTGTTACATCCCACAGCTGGGCATAGGTCTCTTTCTCCAAGAAGGAGAAGGGTCGGAGCTTAATACACCATGCTCCTCCGGGGGATCATATAATATTTGATAAAAAAAAAAAAATATATTTGTATGTTTAAGTCAAATAATCAATAATCGAAGATTTTGTGCTTCTTGTTGATTGTACATAATTGTAATAAAAAAAAAAGTTATCAATTTGTTTCATTGTCGCTTTTCAGATCATTTTGTCTTTTAACTTATATGTTTTTTATTATTTTTTTTATTAAATTATTCTCTAGCTGTTACCGTTCCTCTTAGAGTCAGAACATTAAAGTTTATAAACTAAACTACTTTTAGATGACTTCAGATCTGCAACAATTCATGATCGTATTTTAAACTAGATAAAGCGTATTTAAGGGCATGCTGTAAAGATGTTTGTACCTTTATCATCGGCACAGATCTAGCGTAAACATTCACTACGTAATCAGCAGTGAACTGGTCGCTTGCAAGACAATAAGAGAGAAAGTTGATAGCAGATGATGCGAAAGAACAGACAATTATTGAACGATTCTGCGCCTTTCACCTAACACGTTCCGTTGGATCATCGAGTGTTCTTTCTACTTAACTATTCGTAGAATGCACTTTAATTTACCTTAATTGGGCAGTGTTCTGGGAGAGGAGTAGAGTTGAATATCCTTATTATAGCATATCTCTAACCGCACTTATCTCCGTGGTCTACACTCGAGTTTACAAACCACAGCGCGTGCGCTTCGCTTTGAGTTTTACAGGCACCCGGAAATAGAAGTTTACCAGCTGTGTAACAGTGAATAATCACTAATAGTAATAATATACCTAATTTACGATAAATTGTCTTATATAATACATATATGTATATTATATACTAAAGATTTCCCATTTAATTTCTTAATTTAATTAATAGGTACTTTAATTTCTAAAAACTGAAGAAAACGTAATTTTTTTTTAGTAGACTATAAATGAAAGTATTGAAAATTATAATTATTTAACAATTATTACTAAGGGATAATTGAAGAAATGTTTAAAAAAGTTTATCGTTCATTATTATTAAACACTTTGTTATGACACACAGGAACGGAACAGGAACTACGAATGTAAAACAATTTTTGACACATTCAACCAACGCGGACGACAAGGCGACGAATATCTAATAAAATGAATTATATTATTTTAATAGTTTATAGGTCAACCGCTATCAATTACAAACCACAAACCACTACAATCGAAACTAAATGTTTAGGAAGGATTAGAATTTGTCGCTTTTAGTGGGGATATTTTGTTAATTTGTTCCCTGTTATTCATTGAAGAGGTTGGTGTATATTTTACAGTATAAAAATACGATACAAATTATAAGTATAATGTCATTATGTCATTATACTTGTAAAATAAATTAGCACGAAACATAATAAGCTATTTAAAACCGGAGAAAGAAATATGATCTTCTTGCATTGTATTTTCAGTTCTCAATAGCGGTTTTTTACTACGATTGTGCATTAGTAATTCAACATAAATTCTGCTTTCATTCATAACGTTCGTCGCGTGAATGAACTCCATTAAGGGCTACTAATTGACCGACACCGGCACAATAAGGTGGACACGCGAGCCGTGCTTTGTTGTAAATCACGCTTTGTTGTGTACACACTACAAGATGTCACTGACATTTTGAAATCTAAACTATTCAATGAATTTATTATTAAATCGTCTTGAAAATCTTACTTTTGTCAATTTTTTAGATTAAGAGCCAGTTTCACCGGTTGTGGATAAAGTTTATCCTGCAAATATGTTATGAATAGACTTCAACAGCGGGAGGTAGAACAGGCTATTAGGACCTGTTTCTCATCAACTAATAAGCTACAACTTTTAGATTTATATTTGCGAATAGAAATATCACATAAATATAGGTACATATTGGAATTCGATGGTAAAAAACAATAATACATATATCAAAAATACCGTCATACGTCAAATAGCGCCCCAACCGGTGAAATTAACAGTCCCTAAATGTATTCGCGATCGAGGTAGCTGGTGGAAGCGGGCGTAGGTGGGCGCTATCGCGTCGTCGGCTCGGCGGAAAACGCTCCGTCCTGCGGAAGATAAGCACTCATCGCCAGACTCATCTACGACATCGCGCCGATTTGATCGAAACTAACTTTATAGTTTTTGCTTTAATTGTACGTTAAATAAAGTAATAGTCGTGTCGTTGTGTAGTAACAACAGCACAAGCCACTGCGTACATTTGAATAGAATCGATTTCGAAACTCTTCTGGCGAATGTGTAACACTTAACTAGGCACCTATAGGTATATGTAATGCTAATGATATTTTTTACACAGACTCAATATGAATTGCGTGTGCGCCGCATTCTTCGTTGTATACATACATTAACTGGCTATAGTACCTAATAATGGACTCTGCATCGAACCACGCTTATGGAAAATATTAGCTGTGCCCCGCGGTTTCACACGCGTAAATTTGTGAAAAATAAAATAGCCTTCCTCGGTTAAAGGGATTATACAAATCGCATCGGCCTATCTTCCTACGGCTTTTCAGAAGTTTCACTTCTGCCGTGTGAGAATTGCACGTGTGTGTGCAATTTTCACACTTTTTTTGCACTGTGTGTGTGGAATTTTTTTATTGAAATACATAAATGGAACATTCGTTTGCCACAGGCCACAGCCTATTGTTATTCAGTTCAGGTGTGTCCAGACATGACGTCGAGCGACATGGGTCGCGGGTTGTGGTGTCTGTCACACGAGCCATTCGGAGGTCGATGCTCGATCTTAATATAGTAATGATAGTCTGAAGGTCAGTTTCTATATTCAACAATTCGTTTTACTCACGAACAGTCCATAGAAACAGGGCTTGAGTCTAATAAAACTACACTGCACTCTTAACACGGTTGTGAACACTATTGACTTTTAATAATTTAAATGCTAGTCATGTAAGTGCGACAATAAGATATGTAATTAATTATTATTTCATAATTATTAATGATATTATGATTACCTACCATAAAGTTTGTTTTATATGATTTACTAGCTGTGCTCGCGACTTTGTTAGCGTGGAATACTCTAAGGAATACTGTCTCAAGTATTAAGCAGTGTATTAAGATGAAACATACACCAGTATTGAAGTTAGAGCGCCAGCAATACAACTGCTAAAATCGCATCAAATTTACTTCAGTATTTTTTGCGTGGTGCGCTAACAAACGTACAGACAAAAATTCTAACAATAATGTTTTTGGCTTCTATTGGCAATTTGGCACTATGAACATAACCAGACATAAACCAGTTACAGTTTTATTATAGTACTGGCTGTGCCCGCGACTTCGTCGGCGTGGGACTTAGTAAAAAAGTTATTGTTCAGTTCGCAGAATTATAAAATAAATAAATTTCTGAAATAAAAGACCCTAAGTTACTTCATATTACTTCAGCTATCTGCCAGTGAAAGTCCCGTCAAAATCAGTCCAGCCGTTTCAGAGATTAGCCGGAACAAACAGACACATAAAAATTGTAAAAAAATGTTGTTTTGATATATGTGCCGTATCCATATGCATTTAGTAAAAAGCGTTTATTTTGATATTACAAACAGACACTCCAATTGTATTTATTTGTATAGATAAGTCGGTAGATTTTTAAATTTAATACTCGCAAAAAGAGCTGCAGTTAAAAATAACGTTTAACAGTTGAACAATAGACGCTACAAACATTAATAATGAAAATATTTTGTTTTTTAAAACAATTTGGTAACCTCGACGGAACCGTTAATGTTTTTAATTTAAATTGCAGATAGCGATTGTTTGTTAATGTCGTAGTACGTATAAGTGATTCATTTGTTTGAACGAATAATAATAATTGTTGCTATTTGTGTTTTATATAATTATGTTTATGTACAAACTTCCAAACAAATCAGCTAGGGAATGCAATCCCGCAACAAAATTTTAATCCCGGTATTTGCGGGACTGAGAGGTCTAAGTCCCGCGGGATCCTGGTATTTGCGGGATCCCGCACATTTCTGAAAGTCATTGAAAAAAATGGCGAAATCCTGTATAGTGAATGCATCTAGAACTAAAAAAGAAACAAAAATATATTATTTAAAATTACGTATTGAGAGATTAATAAAAATATGTAATAAAAGAACAAAAATTATTACAAAGAGACAATAGGTACTTTAGGCATTATTTTGAAAGTAACTGCGCATAAAACATAGCATGTTAATAGTCTTGTCTGAAAAAGGACTCCTAACTTTATATGCCAAATAGCCGGCAGCAGAAAACTGCTTCAACGCTTGTGGGTACAACTGTTGATAACGCGTTGTAGACGATTTGACGATATTCGCCTTTTAATCCACTTGACTCAAACAAATTCATTTCTTTCTCGAGAGAATGAACTCGGGAAAGAGTGCGACAAGCAGTTTTAAAATTCGATAGAGTTTAAAATGTTATTTATTATCAAATTTTCGATCATACACAACATATCAAAATTTCGATCCAGCGGGATTCGAACCCGCACCCCCGACATACCGTGTCGGTGCTTTAGCCAATTAAGCTATGGAACGATATAAAGCCGAATCGTTGATATGATTTTATTCAGTTTTAAGCAACCGTGGATGGAAGTGGTGAAAAAACCGGATACAAATCCCGCTGGATTGAAATTTTGATATGATAACATTTTTTTGATATGAATAACATTTTATAATTTCCTCATGTGTGGGAAACACAAAAATAAAAATAATACGAATCGATAGAGTTTGTTCAAGTTTATCTCGAAGAGATATCGGTTCAGGCTCCACAGTTTCAGCTTGCATCATTGCGGCGACTGTAGCAAGAGGTAAATCATCGTGATCTTTGTCATGAGCCGAATCAGTTCGCGCGCTTTCACGTGCCGAACAACACAAGTCGTTTACCGTTGCACAGTCCCGCTAATCCCGCGGGATCCCGCTCGATTTATGTGCGGGACTGGTCCCGCAAAAATAGTGCGGGATCCCGGTATTTCGGGATCCCGGTATCCCGGTATTGCAATCCTTAAAATCAGCGTTATCGTGTTTATTCGTATGGGATTTAGTGATTTTTTTTAATAAAAAAAATCTGCAAATATCTTAGAATTATTTAAAACGCGTAATAAGAACCCATTAATTTGTTGAATTGGTTTGTTGACCGAGGGTTACTTAATATAATTAATATTGTATATGTGTCTCTATATTTAGTTTATTTTATTGCACCAATGCAAGCACTTAATAAGTTAAGGTCCTTTGCGTCATCATAGCCTAATATTTGTCAAATAAAAACAATTTATCAACGAGAATTAGGTCGCACTCGCTGCATTGCTTCGTATCATAAGTGTTTACTGAGCATTCAAATAAGATTCAAATGATTTCATAGTCTTTATTGTACTTACTGTCTTTATAAATTATTTAAACAAAAATATATTTTCTACATTTTCTGCAACTGTTTCAAATACTTAGCACATAGATAAAAATGTTATCGTAGGAAATATGTATTTACATAAAATTTTACTCGTATATGCGGTGTATTTTTCTACGAATATACGTATAATATGTTATTGTAGATTATTATTTATTAAAAAAAAACTATTAATTGTCTGTAATTATTCACAGCATGTCAATTCTATTCTGAATATATCTATACTAATATAATAAAGCTGAAGAGTTTGTTTGTTTGATTGTTTGTTTGTTTGTTTGTTTGAACGCGCTAATCTCAGGATCTACTGGTCCGATTTGAAAAATTCTTTCAGTGTTAGATAGCCCATTTATCGAGGAAGGCTATAGGCTATATATCATCACGCTAAGACCAATAGGAGCGGAGTCCACGCCGACGAAGTCGCGCGCAGAAGCTAGTAAAGATATATATGAAGGAAATCCAATGTGTCCAAAATAGCAATTAATTCTTATCTTCGACCTTGCTATTTACCGTCCAATTTCCTCTCGCAATTTTATTATTATCTCGTTGGCCTTCTCTCGTTGGTGTTAAATGTTAAAATGTTCTAGGTTCGATAAATCATCTAGTATCTTTAGTAAATAATTTGAGGTGCCTAGTATTTAATCATAGATTTACATTTTGCTGTAGTCGCCGGTGCATTTCCTTTCCTTTCGAGATTAGCGACGTTAGATTAGATAACTTCAAAGAAATAGTGTTACAGAAAACTAAATTGTCACTGCTTAATACCCCATAGATCCCTTTCCTCCCTCATCCCCTTTATTGATAAACTAGCTTCTGCGCGCGACTTCGTCGGCGTGGACTCCGCTCCTATTGGCCTTAGCGTGATGATACATAGCCTATAGCCTTCCTCGATAAATGGGCTATCTAACACTGAAAGAATTTTTCAAATCGGCCCAGTAGTTCCAGAGATTACCGCGTTCAAACAAACAAACAAACAAACAAACAAACTCTTCAGCTTTATATATTAGTATAGATAAAATTGAATCTCAGTTACAGCATACAAGATACTAAGAGTTAATAATAAATTATGTAAATTTTTGAAAGGAAATATATTTTTTATGATAATAATTAACACGAGAAAGTAACAGTAGAACAATACGCATACTTTTTTCTTTAGGCAGCTTGTTTGTAGAGTTATTTTTTCAATATCAATTTAAAGGGTACCTGTACTATATATATAGGTGGGGTAGGTATAAAGCAGTAGTTAAATCCGTTTTATCTTAGACTAATACAATTCTTCTCAGATCGCTTTGGTCCCGAGCCAGGAATAGACTATCCATAGTTCAAGTGTAGGTACGCCATATCCGGTTTAAGTATGCAATAGTTTTACCATTGAATGAAACAGACATAAAGTAATACAATGTTTTTAGACAATTTGTAATAATATGACTGTTTTAAAGAAATTTATTAAAATTTTATTTATTAAATAATAAATGTTTTTTTAGTAACTGTTAGTTGGTCATTCCATGTCAAAGCAAC
Source organism: Melitaea athalia (assembly GCA_905220545.2). NCBI lineage: Eukaryota > Metazoa > Arthropoda > Insecta > Lepidoptera > Nymphalidae > Melitaea > Melitaea athalia. The sequence goes on from HG992179.1 coordinate 7,588,337, forward strand.
AAGGCACTAAACTTGACCATTTCAGATTTGGCTGAAACTTGGTTTATTTAATATTATACTCTCTGACGTCCTGAACTCAAATATAATTTTCAAAAAATTGTATCCCTGATAGTTTTTTACTTATAAATTTTTAAAAATCACAAAATCCGCGTTTTTAACGTATCACAGCACATTAAACCCTCTTTAAAATGAGCTATCTCTCAGCTCTCTAGCACTAGGTACTATACTACTATACTATACTACTCTAGTCAAGTTGAAAACCTTTTTTTATTGGTTGATTTGACATGGAATGACCCAGTTATTGAATATTTAAAGTACTTTCTTAACATTTAGACTACCTTGAAACAATCACCCCCCGTCTTATTGATTAATTATAGCCATGAGACAGAGAGGACTTTCCACCCCTTATGTACATATCTTTCTATTTAGATTTTAATTTTCGTTATTATGTGGGCGTAAAAAAAATAAGAGAAGCTTTCTTGAATGAATTACGTCATACGGTGGGCGCCCTTACGCCCACCACGGTTATAGGAGGCACCGCACCGCCCGCGCTCTTTCTGCATCAAGTATACATAGGTACTTCAAATCCTAAAGATATATATTTGTTTTTCAATTTGATAAACAATAATTAATCATTAGAATTATATTATGTGATAATAATTATAATGAATATGTGCACGTGAAAATAATATTTTCAGTTTACTTACTTTAAAAGTACCTGTAAATATAATTATATATATGGCATTGTATCTAAGGTAGTCAAGCCATTGTTAATCCTCATGAACAGATATTATAGTGTGGGTAGGAGTCATGTGTAAAGATACAGTTTACCACCCTACCACCCTTTTAAACATTTCAATTTGTTGAAAAATGATTTGACGAGGAATGTGTTTGTGTGTAATGCTTTTTTTGTCACAACTATTAGTAGGTACTAGTTTTATAAACTTACTAGCTGACCCCGCAAACGTTGTTTTGCCATATGTGTTATTAACCCCAGCAACCCCCTCTTGTGGGTGGAATTTCGTAAAATCCGCTGACCTCTACTCGGCGAAAGAAATATTCCTACCAAAATTCAAGTCTCTACGCCTTATGGTTCCAGAGATATCGTGATGAGTCAATGGGTGGAAATCTCTTTTATATAAATATGTATATAATATATATAGATTAGCAATTTGTCTTTTAATTTCACAAACAATTAATAGTCCGTCTTTTGTTCATTTTTTTACTTTGCTCTTTTATAGTGTTGATCACAACATTAAAATTTTGAAAAAAATTTAACACTTGATTTTACTAGTAATAATCTATACTAATAAATAAAATTGGAGTGTCTGTTTTTAATATTAAAATAACCACTTTTTACTATATGCATATGGATCTATCAATAACTTTTTTTTTAAATTCCACGCGGACGAAGTCGCGGGCACAGCAGCTAGTAAGTAATTAATTTTGTATATAATTGTAGAAAATATTTAAAGCTAAAGATCTTTCGACGTCGAATTCTCTGCGCTTTGTAAATGTGTAAATAATGATTTGTCCAAAGGATGAAGGTGAATGAAAAAAGGATTCAGCCTGTTACATCCCAATGCTAGGCATATGCCTCTTACTTCTTTAAGGGGAAGAGTCAGAGCTGAATCCACCACGCTGTTCCTAATTTGCTTAAAGTTAAATACTATAAACAAATAGGTAACACATTTATTCATTTGACATTTATAAGCACACAGCCTTCTATTTCATTTTATTAGACTCCTTAAAAATGTTGTATCTAATATCCAGAGACAACCTTTTTCCTATTGTGACTGTAATCTCTATATATATAAAAATGAATAGCGATTCATTTTTATATTATATAGAGATTCATTTAGCGAAATGTGTTGCTAAGCGCAAATCTCGAGAGCGGCTGAACCGATTTCGCTAATTCTTTTTTTATAATATACCTTGAAGTACGAGGATGGTTGTTACGGAGAGAAAAATTTAAAAAATTGCCTGAAAAGTCTAAAAACAACACTTTTCTATATTCCCATACAAAAGATTCGTAATAATACTTAAAAGTCAACTTGAACTTTAATACCATATGATAAAGTTTAGGGGGTGATCTGTGAGTTTAAGTGTTAGTGGAGGGGTTCCGGGAAGGATAAGTATTAAAGAATCGACTGTTAGGCGGTACGAAGTTCGCCGGGTCAGCTAGTTTTAAATAAATCATTCATAATACACAATAAGACATTTAAAGGATATATAAAAATAAACCTTCTGAACTGTTGACAGTTACTTTGATGCGACGTTTCTGTCTGTTGAGTGCGAATATACATAGATAATAATTATATCTTTTGAACGTAATTATAATAAAGGGTATAAATGTATCTTAATCAAGTTTATACAAATTTATACGACTATCTTTAATACAAAGTAGTAGATCTATCATAATTTATGTCAGTTAATACACAGAGTTTGTAACTAAATAAGTCACGCTTCATGAAGCGCGGTAGCCTGTTCATATTGAACACTAACGCCCAGTTTCCCAAAGGCTGATTAACGCAAAAATTAACTAATCATCTGTCAAATAGTCCGGGCTCCCTAGTACATTTTTTTACTTAATTACTATCAAGCTAATTTTCCGGGAGTAGCTTCATTTTGATGGGGCGAACTAAAATTTCCTCTACGAAAACTCTCGATTGTGGTAGCTAACAGAGGTAGCAGGGGATAGAGCAGCAGTGAGCGTACTATTAAATTATATAAATATTAACTAACTAAAAGAAAAAAAAAACAGAAAAAAAACAATTTTTGATGACCTTACGACTCGTCGCCTTGTCGTCGTCGGTCCTACGCTCATCATATCGGTTCTACCTCTGTTAGCTACCACAATCGAGAGTTTTCGTAGAGGAAATTTTTGTTCGTCTCATCAAAATGAAGCTACTCCCGGAAGATAGAATACATAATCGGTACTAGGGAACCCGGACTATTTGACAGATGAGTAGTTAATTTTTGCGTTGATCAGCCTTTGGGAAACCGGGCGTAAGCCTAAGTATGATAATTGGAGTCACTTCATTGCATTTATTTCGTGATGTCTTAACGCACTATTCGTTGTCGGTAGACGAAACTACTACAGTCTGTCTACTAAACTGGCTACGAGTTTGAGCCAAATAGCTCCTATTAACGGCATGCAATAACGCCACAACTTTGATGATTTACAAGGACTGTGCAACTTATGCTGAAGCGAACTTCTCTTATATTGCTTTTTTTTCTGCGATTGTCCATGCACAAAAATATTTATAAATTAATAGTATTAAATGTAAAACAGATGCCAAGTGCGAGTCGGACTCGAGCACGAAGGGTACGGAACCCTTCGTGTGTGAGTCCGACTCGCCTCCGCGGTTCTCGCGTCTCTCGCGTCTTTCGGGTCCGCTCTCGCGTCCGACCTCGCGTCCGACAGCCGACTCGACCATTGACTAGGTAAAATATTTAGACAATTTTTTTTTGTCTAAATATTTTTATTTTTTATTTTATTATTAAAGTAAATATACATTACATATTTTGAATCAATAGATGCAAATGTCTCATTTTTCAAAGTCTATTTATTGATTTAACTACATATAAGTTGACTTATTTCCTTTTTCCTTGACACCACAGAATTAATTCTCGGAACGTCTCGAGTGACGCGATCAGGTCCTTTTGCAGTTTTTGAAGTTTGGAAATACCCATATACCGGTTATGTTTTAGAGTTATAACCGCTAAATAAAGAAATACCTACATATAATTTAAACATTAATTCATAATCAGTATGTAAACTTTTTTTGCATTGCAACTATCATGTTTTTTTTTTTAAATTGGTGTAACAATATTATGGCGTAGCGGGTAAAATGCCAACGGCCTCACACAGGGATAAATATAGGTATATTTTATTTTTTAAGAAAAAAAATAACGCTTACAAAAATGTAAACAATGCGTCGTAACGAGAAATTACTGGAACCAGTTTGACACTAGAACTTTACAAGCCGTCTACAGTTTATTAGCTGTGCTGGGTTTTGATGTTTAGCAGTAGACCTGCGATCGCAATGCTTAGGTAACAAAGTTATTTATTCAGAATAATATTTAAAATTTCTTTTATACCTAGCCTTTGTAAGTAATACCCTTTATTAAATATTTAAAAATTTACTTAATGGAAAATAAATAAATTTGATTATTTACGTTCTTATAATGTACTTATATAGAAAATATGAATAACATAAAACCTAAAAGAGAGCGTCACAAAATAAATAAAGCGAGTTAGTCAGAGTCAATATTGAATCGCTCCAAGTGACTCATTTTCTGCCTAAACAATTGAAAGTCTAACCACAACATTTTTCAAGAGTATGGTAATAAATAACCATTTTAACATTTGTGGTTACATATTTTATTTGGACAAGCAACAAGTTCCAAAAAAATCTGACTAATATATAAATATATTTTCGTACGACGTAAATTTCTACCCTTCCTATCTTTTAGCTAGCTATAAGGAGAAGAGGCCTTTGCCAAGCAGTGGAACATTTAAAGGCTATTTTTATTTCACTTCGAGTAAGTTCAAAACTAACTTTACAATAAAAATAGTTGAACATATACTTAGTACTTAACTTAAATATAGATTGTCAATAATATATAGTACCTGGTGACCGAGCCTAGCTCGGTATTTTTTTTTTCTCGGTATATTTATATTTTATTTTTATTTAAATAAAAAATCAGGAGTAAGATAAAAAAGAATTAATCTGGAGACTGAGATTTGAACCATGGTTTTCTCGGTCAATCTCGACTGTCCGATTTCCCACCTTTTTTTTTACGTGGGGAAAATCCATCATGGATACCCTCCAGCGCCGGGGGCACCAGAGGGTTATGTCAGACTCCTACTGACCAAAAACCATGTACGTGTGAGCAGACATTCGCCTGAGTGGGGCGAGATGGGGTCGCGTTAACAGTCTCCACCCCGCCCCGGCGGTTGGCCCGAATGTAAACATCCGGGCTCCGGCACCCAGAGGAGCGGCACCCACAAGACGACTCCTCCCGACGACGTGGGATCTCAAGCCAGCCGAGGATCCCCCGACCCCCAGCCGGCCACCCCACTTAGGGGACGCTCAACCGGACTAGTCTACCGTCTGCAGAATGGGGACACGTGTCCAGGAGCGTCCCCCCCCTCCAAGTCAGGCAGGCCTGACCTCCAACGCCCGGCATCATGGTGTTGGGGGTCAGGCCAGCCCGACCTCCAATGCCAGATCGCACCGAGCAACCGAGCAAAACTCCAGGGAGCCCAGCACGACCCAGCAACTACCCCACGGGTCCGCCGGACTGCACGAACAACCGAGCTTAAAGCTCCAGGGAGCCAGCACAGCCCGGCCCTCACACATCACGTCTGCCGGATTGCACCAGCAACCGAGCAAGGCTCCAGGGAGCCAGCACAACCCGGCCGGCAAACCGCGCTTTCGCGCTACAGGGTGGGCAAGTGAACCCACCCAAACCCGTCCCTCTAGTGCACTCACGGGTCGAGCAGTACCCGGAGCGCACCCCGCGAGTCAGTCGTTAGCCGCGACGAGCAGCAGTACCGCGACTGCGATACTGCTGCTCGTCCCGTTGCCCAGGGTGCACCACGAGGAGGTGACCCACATGCACCCGTCCGTCCGATTTCCCACCTGAGCTAATACAACTTTAATAACAATTGTGAAATTAACCTTCCTATTCTAACGATATTTTAGCAATTTTTTCACTGCCTAAAACTAAAGGGATTAATTTTTCGCCCCCGAAATCCCCTGTATACTAAATTTCACGAAAATCGTTGGAGCCGATTCCGAGATTCAGATTATCTTATACTATTAAACGAGCAATTCTTGTATATATATATATATATATATATATATATATTACTAGCCGACCCGTGCCCACTTCGTTGGGCGCACAGAGTACATTGAATATACAGGAAGTTGGGCGTTATAATCCATTTCACATAAGAAGGGTACGGTGAAATTTGATATGTTCCAATACACTCTCACTATTTTCAGCAAATCAGATAAATATAAATGTTTTAAAATCACCAATTAATTTCTAAGTCAAATAATAATGCTTGATTAGATTGAATTGTTGACACGGCACGTCAGAGGGCGCAGGTTCAAATCCTGCTGATTTAAAATCTTTATATATTTTTATCTTTTTCCTTTTATCTTGTCACTCCTGAATAGTGTAGCTTTCTGTTAGCGAAAGAATTTTCATGATCGGATCAGTATTTGCGAAGATTACCCCGTATATACAAACAAAGTTATAAACTTTACCTCTTTATAATATTAGTATAGATATATATAGAATCTGAATCTCGGAATCGGTTCCGATTTTCGTGAAATTTAGTATACAGGGGATTTCGGGGGCGAAAAATTGATCTAGCTAGGATTCATTTTAAAAAAATGTCGTTTTATCCCTGTTTTTAGGCAATGAAAAAATATCATTAGAATAAGAAGCTTAGTTTCACAATCACTGACGTAGCTGTAATAGCGTAATTAGTTAATCGGCATTCGGCGGGTGTCAAATCGTGTTGACCCGGGTTCGAATCTCAGTCTCCAGATTAATTTTTTTATTTTTTTTTTTATTTCACTCGTGATTTATTATTTAAATAAAATTAAAATATAAAAATACCGAGAAAAAAAACAAAAAATAAAATGAAAATACCGAGCTAGGCTCGGTCACCCAGGTACTATATATTATACAAGAATTGCTCGTTTAATAGTATAAGATACGTTGTCAATAATAGGTATATATATTACGTCTCTGTCTATGCCCACTGCTAGGAATATATATTCCTAGGAATATCTATTCTAGGAATATATGTCTTCTTCTGTGTAAAAAAGCATTGGAACTCAATTCGCGTTTGCTTCCACTGAAAGTTAACGAATGTAGCTCAGCTTTTTTCTAATCATGTAGTTTTTATCTAAAACCTTTGACTCTCTGATAGGAGATGAATTTGAAGATTTATACATTCAACGGTACTTTCTCGGCTTGAACCCACTACCCTCTGGTACGTTAATCGTACTAATAACCGCCTTGCAGTTTTACCAGGTGACATCTTTTTGTGCTTTAAGTCTTTCGTATTATATTATTATAGATCTTTTTATATAATTCCTTTTTTTTCGAAAAAGACCATTAAAAATTTATCTTATTGGCCTTTTACAAAAAAATCTGTGATTATTAAAGTAGAGTGTTTATACGTAAAAGGTGTACTCAGTAGCTTTTGATTAGAGCTTAAACATTTCATTTTAGTGAATAAAACCCTTTAGAAGTCTTTCCTATTTAAAACAATGTTGTCATCTTCAAATATTTCAATGCATATAATATATATTAATGCCTTCGTAGTTTCTGATAAATTAAAAAAAAAGTTTGAACTCTCTTAATTAAAATAGGTAACTATTCTATACATTAACACAAATGCAAAAAAAAAAAGAATTTACAATGGGTAAGTCAATGTTTCTATTGTAACTAAACATTTGTAATAAAAGTTAAACAAAACTGTTACGCCAGGCCTAAGGGCCTATGCAAACCACGTTTTTTAAACGCGCCGTCGACGCGCGTTTCTATCGCGTTTACTTTTATTTGCTATTACGTATCGCGTAGGCGCGTTTTTATCCTACAGAGCAGTTTGTTGGCGTTTGTATCGATTCAAACGCGCGTCGACGGCGCGTTTGTATCGCGACATACGCGCGTTTGCATCGCGTTTGTATCGCGTCACACGCGCGTTTGCATCGCGTCTGTATCGCGTTTAAAAAACGCGGTTTGCATAGGCCCTAAGTATCTGGCCACGGGACATTCGCCGAGGCGAATATCCGCGCGGTGCGAATGGCGAAGCGTCTAGCGACTGAAACAAACGCATAGTAATGTACGTAGCAAGCCACGCGCAACGGCGACCGGCGAAGCGACCGGCGAAATGTACCGGGCGAATCGCGCGGGCGACTTGCGGCGCGACGGGCGAACAAAACAAAGGCATGAATCAGTACGGCGCACGCCACGGAGTCGAGCGATATTCGCGGCGAAAGTGTCGCTGTGTGTCGCACTTCCTTACTAGTCGCGGCGGCGAACTTGACTACCCGCGTGGCCTGCACATCTTGCCGCGCGAATGGTCGCCTCGCCCGTCGCGCCGCCGTTCGCACCGCCGTTCCCCGTGGCCAGGCGGTAAGGGTGTTATTTTAATAATAAAATGTCTTAAATTGCCACCCCTAATATGATTCTAACGGACTGTCCTCCTATTTACATAACAATGTGTGTAGAGGAATCCGTCGCGAACGCACGCAGTCGCCACCTCCTCATTTATTCAATTGACTATGATCGAGAGTGATGAATTATCGTCTTGAAGACGACGGTACTACATTGTAACACACGGAATACCTTTAAAATTGTCTCGTCGTAGTAATGACGTAAACCATTTGATATATTTGAATCAATGACACTATTTTGCGAGATATAATAATATTATCTTTGTATTACATACTGTGGGCGTAACAATATAATTGCGAGTAAACAATTATTTTAAGCCCTGAACTAACCTAAATTCAATGTTATTTTTGAAAAGGCTTTTACAGTAACTAACACCTACACAGGATTTGAATCTTTCAGTACCTAATAGGGACGAGTTATTGTTCCAATTTTAGTAACTGCTTGTTTAATTATTTTTGTTCTGAATACCAATGTTTAGCTTCACACGGTAGTAAGTTTCAATGAAATCAGTATATATTACCTATAAGTATGGCGTTACTTTGCGACTATCGCAATAAAATTTATTGGATAATCCAAGGTATATATGTAGATATATCAGACCACCTAATAATCGCAATAGAAGGGAATGGATGGATAGAGCACCAGCTTTGGGACATCTGCATTATGTACCTACTGTATCATACTAGTATTACGTACTATGTAGTAAAAATAACGATAAATACAGTCAAAAAACATTCATATAAAATCAACGATAACTTATAAATATTAATATAGTGTAATTGTATTTGTGTGTGTGTTAAAGTTGAACATGGTATCAACTTTACGACTGTAGGTATATCGCAGTCAAATAAATGATAAAATCAATAGAAGATTCCAAGAATGACATGATTATGTCGAATAATAAACGACCGACATAGTTATCAACATCTGCTTATGTTACAACTTACAAGGGGACTTCCCCAGATAAAAAGTGATTACAGTGGTAATTCAAACCGTTTAATGTATCAGCAAATTGCACATTAGCTAATTTACTCGCGTAGCACATACTAACCGTTTTTAATTTATATTTAAAAATTGTAAAATATGAACATACGATACCTATTACTTAGGCGTGTGTCTACTTGTCTGTGTATCCGCAGTAAGCTTTGGGTGCAAAAATAAACTGTAGATAGCAAAATATAAAACGACATTTTGAAAGAACGCATTCAGCGTGTAACATGCCTAACATCTAACTGGGCAGTAGGCCCCTTTCTCCTCATGTAGGAGAAAGATTGGAGTTTAACCCACCACACTGCTCCCCTGCGGAATGGCGGATATGTCCCGTACTATTAGTTACGATCGCTATCAGGTATATTAATAATATGTTTTTATATTTTATTCTGAAAAAAGTCTGAAAAATGTACTCATTATGGTGCATACTGGTCGAGTTGTTTTGTTTGTAATTTTTAGTAGTATAAATACGATTACGATAGTATAAATACGATTATTACTTTTGTACAAAAGTTTACTTTATACATATACAATTATACATACTTTCGCAAATGGGTTTTCCATTCCGTATCGTAGTTACAACTATATAGGTATCTACGATATTTTATCGCTGTTTGAAATAAAAAAATCGGCCAAGTGCGAGTCGGACTCGCGCACGAAGGGTTCCGTACCATTACTAGGTAAACAACAGTAGGTACATTAGGTAGACGCCGCGTTGGCGCAGCGGTCACAGCACTGGATTGCGATTGGCTGTTGCGCGGGCGGTTGCGGGTTCGATCCCCGCACACGACAGCATTTGTATTGGCCAGACAGATGTTTGCTGTGGTCTGGGTGTTTGTGCAGTCCTTGTGGGTCTCCCCACCGTGCCTCGGAGAGCACGTTAAGCCGTCGGTCCCGGTTGTTATCATGTACACCTGATAGCGATCGTTACTCATAGTAGGGAATATAATTATATTTGGGTTGTCTGGAAGAAATGGCTAAATAGCCATAAGTCCGCCCATTGTACTTCACAGTCTGTAAATGATATTTGTAGTTGTGATGTACAATAAAGTATAAATAAATAAATAATACATTGATTTTAATATCGGGCAAAAAGTGGCTAAAAAATCACTTTTGTTGTATGAGAGCAAAAATAGGCAAAAATGATGTTTATTGTATGGGAGCCCCCCTTAAATATTAATTTTATTATTTATTATTAAAGTAAAAATACAGCTGAGTATTTTGTGAATATTTCAAGTGCCTACCTGTTGCCATTATTGATAACGAGCAAAAAAGGGCAAGAAAATCGCGTTTGGTGTATGGGAGCCCCCCCTTAAATATTTATTTTATTATGTTTTTAGTATTTGTTGTTATAGCGCCAACAGAAATACATAATTTGTGAAAATTTCAACTGTCTAGCTATCGCCGTTCTTGAGATACAGCCTGGTGACAGACGGACGGACGGACGGACAGCGAAGTCTTGGTAATAGGGTCCTGTTTTTACCCTTTGGGTACGGAACCCTAAAAATCAATAAACACGTTCTTATGACGTCGAAGTAATTTTATATAATATACCTACCTCTGAGATATTTTCTTAGAATTTTGAAAATAATAATCAGAGTTACGTATTTTAAATATAACAAGTACCTCCAATATTCCTTAATTACAATAGTTTATATAGCTAAATATTATACAGTTCAGTTTATAGTTATGATGAGGTTATTATTTCTCAAGTTAACGCTTCATATAACATGTTAGATGCTCATTTCGACACGAGAAGACATGACTGGGAAATGTTTCGTCCTCAAGGTGTTCTAAGCCACAATCACTGACACAGATAACGGGCGCATCCACGCAGAACTCGTGAGGCGCCATGACAGCACCCTATTTAAAAGGCAAATGCCGTCACGATGCGCTCACGCGGATGTCGATATCGATTTGACGAAGAACCTTATGTGCAACCGCGCCGCACTAGTGCCGCTGTAACGACAATTGGATTAAACTTATAAAATTAAAAATGTACTTATACATAAATCACGATTATTTTAAAATACTTGTCATGGGACGTTAACTGTTAATCTGTTTAGAAGATGTAAATTATAATCCTTAACATACGTAACGTGGACGGGACGGGGATGTGAAGTTTTGGTTTCATACAAAATATATAGCAAAGAGCAAGAGATGTATAGGACAATGCATACGCAACGGAATCACGTACGGGACGGGTCACGTGATTTTATATGAAACGAACTTCACGTTCCGTCCCGTACGGGAAAAAACACGTTACGTATGCATTGGCCTTTAACTTTCGATCCATATACGGCAATAAAAACACGATCCATTAGCTTTTCGATATAGAATGATATAAAATTAACATATTAATTAAATACGAATATCAAATATGGAGTTAAGTATTAAATTATTATTCTAAGGTATTAAATAATTTCAAGCGCTTATTAATACATGACTAAATGAAAGAAGTAAGCAAAATATTCAATAAGAATTTCTAAAAGAAATGTCGTCTATAAAAATTATTTTATGTTTATGATATCGAAAATAACTTATACATACTTCTTACTGATAAGAACCATTGCTTTAAATCAAATCAAAATAGCTTTATTCAAAATTCAAATAGGCCCCAACAACACTTTCGATTCGTCATCTTATGAATTAAGTTTTAATTATTTTCAAAACTGAAGCTAGCAGCAATTCGAAATTTAGATTCTGCAGAGAAGAACCGATAAGAAACTCCGCAGTTACTCTTTAAATAAAACCGTTTAAAAAATAAGCTGTGTTTTAATACAAAATTATATATACAAATTATGAAATACACCGTCATTAACTCTCCACAAGTCTCTAAATTCTATAAATGATATTTTTAGAACTATTTTGCCCACATGTGACAAGTATTACGTAAATTGATAGAAAAATAATATGGCCAAGCCCGCATTGCTGACTACTGTTTGGCAATACGAGACGCGAGGAAATAAGTAAGTGGAGCATACTTGTATTTCATGATCGATTTTCTCACATATAATATAAGGTCAGGGTGGCTAATTCCGTCTATGGGGCGTAACCGTCTACTTGAAATTATGCTCGTTACAGTCGAGTTGCAGCGTTTGTAGAAGTGTCGGTAAGACAGCATTGCTTTTAACTTCAAATAAAATTCCTTAGATGGCGGTAGTCGCTATAAAAATGGGTTAAAACAGTCTTCAAAGTTCAGTTGCTTTTTTAAAGTGAAATGTGAGTGTCACACGCTGCTGTATTTTCGAAGGTAAGTTTAAAATTATGCAACTTACAGTGTCGAATGAATTCTATATTTATAGTGTAGGGTTCTTGTAAAGGTTTCGTGTATTCTTTTGCAAGATAACGCTGCAAATGATTAGATTATTCAACGTAACAAATTTATACCCTCGAAATCGTTAAGTGCATAATTCCGTCTATTTTGAATGGGGCTAGATCGTCATATGTCGAATTTGCCCCATTTCAGAGATCATAAACCTTTTTTGTCCCAACTCTTTAAAAGAGAACCATTCAATATTCAGTATATGTATCTACTTACTTGGAGTTGTTTTAATGTTTTTTTAATGATCACAAATAGTCGTTGCATGTATATATAGTGAATTTAGATAATTCGGTTGGTACTAAATTGAATTAATTAAATTGTTTCAGTTCAACTAGACGTCGCCGTCATTCATTATGGTACGTAGGTACATATACAAGACTTACAAATAGAGGTGCTTATGATAAAAATCAACTACGTGAAGCCGTATTAGCAGTGCGTAATGGTACCTTAAGTGGTTACAAAGTTGCACAAGTATACAAAATTCCAAAATTGACAATAATGGACCACGTACATAAAAAAGACGCTCCAATATGATTGGGAGGAAAACCACTCTATCTTCCGAAGTTGAAATGAATCTTGCATCCTGTCTTCATATTATGGAAACATATGGCTTTGGATTGTAGAAGTGTTAAATATTGTTGGAGAATATAATTATGACTGATTGTTAACTTTATTAAGACTAAAATACCATTTGATTTTGACAGGTTTTAAGTTTGTTACTGAATTAAAACTATTTACGATACAAATGTGTATTTTTATTATATGAAGGTACCTTAACTTTATCCAGATAATTACATATTTTTCTGTGTGTTTTTATCTTAAGTTTGCTAAATTAAAGTGTTTATTTCATCCGCGACGTCGTCAGCATAAATTTGTTTATCTCACAAGAATATTACGGGAATGAACATTATATATGTTAATTTAAGATGATTTGAAACATGTAAGTTACATAAATAACATGATTGCACTCTACCACCCAACTCACTCAAATCGAATATAATAAAAATATTTAATAACGCTCCACTAAAATATGTTGACCACCCCTGCTTCTTTAGATATGCCGAAATAGCCCCGAAAAATGATTTTTACCTATTTAACCTGATAGAGACATTATTTTTAAAGTCGTAAAGCACAGAATTGACTGTCTCTTACGAACGCATGTCATTATTACGTGTTTTCTTAAAACAACTAAAGATTTCAATAAATTCTTCCAGTATGACGGATTTTCCCGATTTAGAAGAAAAAATCCGTCTACTGGTCAAGTTTTAAAAAAAGTTGTATATTCTGGTACTGGTGATAGTTTAATTAAATAAGATCACTGTATTTGAAAGCTTACAACATTGTTATTTTCATGAGACCATCACATTGATGATAAATCAAAACGTTCATCGGATACGGACACTCAAATGTAAGTCGAAAAAAAACTATGCCGGAATTAGCCACCCTGACCTTATCAAACATATTAGACCATAACGGCTAGTGACACTTGAAGTGTAGCTGGTAATACAATAGTCCTGGATAGACGTAACGGCAATCTTTCTTGTATTATAGAATACGTTTTAATATTTATAAGTATTAATGCTTAGGTGACCGTTGACGGCGTCTAAACAATTTGACTCACATACGTAATCGACATAATTAAATTTTAAAATTTAAGACACATTTTCCCAACAGCTTGTAAAAAATTTATTGTTGGATAACCAGCAAAGGCTCCTAATAAGATTAGAGTTAACACATAATCTACGGTTGCTGCTTTCTGTTGTAGATTGGCATTTGTATAAATTCTTCTGAAACAAATAAGTTTACTTAGGAAGTCCGAAAAGAATACATTTTTTTAACAAAACATTAAAATGGTTTCGTTATGATGACTCTATTATGAAGTTATCGATGAACTGCCTACTGATTGACCACTGCGATACAATTATAATAGTAGAATTGGAATTGGCAGGTCTTATAATAATTAATTCATAACGTTTCTCAACAACAGGCTGACTCAACTCAGAAATATTTTTTTCAAAACAAACTAGTAGGTCAGAATAAGCGCGGCCGAACACTCAAACTCAGTCATATACTTAAATATAAAACTATTTAAGATATTTTTCATCTATTAGATAGGCATTATTTAGAAAATCATCATGATCATTATCTATGATGTTCAAATCTGCTATAAACTATAAACATGCTATAGACTAAATGCTAAATTTTTTTAGCATGCTATTTTATATGCTATAATTTTAGCACATTATTACAAAACTTGGCCGCGCTGCTCGATACTCGATATACGGTAATCTGTCTCAGTCACACGTTAGTATTCGTGCCACTATCTCTGTCTTGAGCTCTATCGGCTACAAAAGTTTTCGTTTTTATTGTTGTTAATTTTTATTATTAGTATTAGTAATTAGTTTATTAGTGTTATAGTATTCAGTTTGTTTTATTTAGTTTTAATTGTTTTATCTAGTGTTAGTATTAATTTTGTTTTATTTAGTGTTAGTATTAAGTGTGATTTGATTTTGGGATTTCCCCCCTCAGCGACAGTGATTAAATAATAATTAATTATAAAAATAAGTCCCCCGGCCGCGTCTTTCTGTCCTCCTGTCTGTCTGTCTGTCCTCCTGTCTGAACGCGATAAACTCGAAAACTACGCAACGGATTTTTATACGGTTTTCAACAAAAGAAAGAGTGATTCTTGAGGAAGGTTTAGGTATATAATTAATTATGTTTGAATGTAAATTAGCAGAAATACGGCGATAAATGTTGAAGAGGTCCCAAAAAATCTTGCCAACGGGGAGCTTTCCACGCGAACGCTGCGTAAACTAGCAAAGATATAGTTGTATAATGTACTAGCGAATTCAAAATCTATAAAAATACTACAAAAAAGTCCCCGATAGCATATCTCTATCTCTTAGGGTTGACTTACAATAACCACTTTTATGTTCAAATTTTTAATTAAAAACATTACGTTATTTTTAAAGATATTTTCTTTAGTTCAGTATTAATCCTTATCCAAATGAATATGATATTTAGCTTAGGCATTTAATGCAGATTAAAATTGCTCTTTACACTGTATCAATCAGACAAATAGTTTTTGAGATATCATCGTTAGAAGTAATTAGCAGCGAAACATTTAATGCTCGGCGAGCTAGCGTTCTTTCCTTGAGATGCCTACGGCGCGGGCGACATCCCCTCTGCCCCGCATCGCTCGACCGCCTGCTCATGATAATAAAGGAAATCAAAGAATATCAAAGATCATTTTATCGAACTTTTTTTTAACATTTTTGTTAAATTCCACGCGGACGAAGTCGCGGGTACAGCTAGTAATAATTAATAATAAGTGTAAATATGTGTTAAATGCTGCTGTGTGGCTACGGCAAAGAATTTAGCCTCCCCCTCTCTTCCCGTGGGTGTCGTAAGAGGCGACTAAGGGATAACATAGTTTCACTACCATCATGGAACTTAAAAAGCCGACCGATGGCGGGATAACCATCCGACTGCTGGCTTTGAAGTATACAGGCCGAAGACGGGCAGCAGCGTCTTCGGTGCGACAAAGTCAGCCCTGCGGTCACCAACCCGCCTGCCCAGCGTGGTGACTATGGGTAAAACACATGAGTTCACGCCATTATTGGCGCGAACTTGTGGAGGCCTATGTCCAGCAGTGGACTGCGATAGGCTGAAATGATGATGATGATGATGATGATGTGTTAAATAATAATAAGTTGTAATGTGTATAAAAAGTATTAAGTGTAAATATTATTGTGTTGTTTGTGATAAAAATCTGCCACTATCGAAAGGTGAGGTATTGAAATTGAATTTTTATTTATAAGTTATTTTTGTAGCATCTTAAAGTGTTATGATGTTTATTTTATTGGTCACTGTATTAGGAAAATTTTATTCGTACATTGATTTATAATAAAAATAAAAATGGGTAATGACAGTTTTATTTCGTGAGTGGACATACGCAAAAGTTCGCAGAGATGAGACGATAAAATGCTAAAAAGTAATGTTATCCCGCTCTAGCCTCGCTGCAGCGCACTGTGTACGTTTAGCGTTTGAGACGTTATAGATTTAGCACGAAGTCATAGTCAGTATAGCAAATGCTATCTGCTATAAACATTTAGCATGCTATACTTTTATGCTATATGCTATATTAACCACCACTAATCATTATCAGTCTATCTCAGTCCACTGCTGGACATAAGAATCTCCCAGGGTTCGCCATAGCTCTTTTAGTGACATGCAGTCGGTAGCTTCACTATCAAATTCCAAGTTTCGGGCCCGATTGTCATGAGAATAGTAGGATGAATTGGTCGAATACCTTGGACTTTAGGTACTGTGGCGAGGATGTCCCAAAAATTACTTAGAAAGTATTATACGTTAATTCAATTTAAAAAATACGAGTCCCGTTCGTAGCAGGTATTTGTATTAATTTGTTCACAGGTTCAGGACATTTTATAATTATCACTATTATTTTTAAATAATTCTAAGAGGTTTATAGGGCTGCCATTGTGGAGGTCAGAAGACAATCGCTCTGAGTAAAAATCAGTAATACAGTGAAGTATTTCCAGACTATATATAAAAATATGTTCAGAATAGTAGACAAATTACCTCTAAGGAAAATATGAAGATTAATTATTGAGTCATGTTGAAATTACTCGGTCGTTATTGCTTTCGTTTGTGCTAAAAAAATGTTTTTTCGTTACATTGGTGATACCATCCGTGCTACTTTGGTAGGCACTATTGGAAGCCATTAAACCAAATTGATGGATTAATGAAATAAATTAAAAAAGACGACACGTTGGCGCGACGGTCACAGCACTGGTTTGTGGCTGTTGCGCTGGGGCGGTTGCGGCTTGGATCCCTGCACATGACAAACATTTGTATTGGCCATACAGATGTTTGCCGTGGTTTGGGTATTTGTGCAGTCGTTGTGTGGGTCTCCCCATCGTGCCTTGGAGAGCACGTTAAGCCGTTCCGTCCCGGTTGTATCATGTACACCTGATAGTGATCGTTACACATAGTAGGGAATGTATCCACCAACCCACATTGGAGCAGCGTGGTCGATTAAGCTCTGATCCTTCGCCTACATGGGGAAAGAATCCTATGCCCAGCTGTGGAATATTACAGGCTGAAGCGAATAAAATAAATTTCTTGTACAAAAAATTTAACTAATATACGCTACACTTCTTTTTTTAAACAAAAAATAAAAAGAAAATTATACGTTTTTGAACTTGATCAGTAAAATCTTAAAGGAATTTTGAAACTGCGGTAGCGAGTTTTATGCCAGAGCAACGAGCCTTCTATTCCAACTTAATATTGCACTTACTAATTACGTTTTTTCATCAGTTAATAAAGTAACTGAAGTCTATTTACTACTTTTTTAGTATAACTTGTTATAGTTATAATTGGTTTTAGCTTACTATTAGATGATGTAGTTTAAAAGGTATTTATTTATTTAATAGTTTATTTCACATTTAAAATTAAATTGAGAATAAATTAAAAGTAAGAAATATTTAAAAAAACAAGCTTTTAATTGAATGCGCCAGTTAACCATGTATTATCATCCAAATTGAACTTGTATACAATAATACAAAATTTCAGCTCAATTGGTTTGAAGAAATCTGCTTCAAAATTGAGTTACAAGATTTCACCCGAACTTACATACATACATACATTGCAAGTTAAATAAAAGCTTGTAAAATAAAAATTCTACCTTCCAAAAGTGAAAAGGCGGTTTTATTTCTATTAGCTTACAAACAACCTCATAAATAGAGAAAATATAAGTTAACGTTTATTGTTGCAGTTTGACTAACGTACGGCGGGGCCGCGGTCGCAACGGATGCGTCGCGGGCGGCGGCGTGCGATGCGCTGCTAGAAGTTGAAATGGTGGGCGTGGGAGTGGCGGAGGGGGGCGGCGGCGGCGTGCCCGACGGCTACTACGGCGAGTACTACCCGCCGGAGCACTACTACGTGCCGCCTGAGCTGTGCCCGCACCCTCAGCAACACCCTCAACATGCGCACATGTGCACTGTGCACACCGAATATGGTATGTAATAGAAGAATGTTTCATTAACCCATTTTCTTCAAAAGAAAGCAGATATATTACATAATATATCCCTTAAAGTTCAATCGAGACACGCGGCAGCGTGTCAAGCCAAGTTCAAGCAAAAGAACTGGCGACTCAGCGCCGTGTGTATATTTACACGAACCATTTCGAGCGACTTTTGACCCCTCCATAACTCAAAACCTATTCAACAGAAACAGATCAAATTACATATATTAATTTATATCCCTAAGGACAACTAGAACCCCAAATTTCATTACCCTAGTTGAAACGGTTACAAAAATATGAAGGATCAAAAGTCGCGAATTTTCCACTGACTGACTGACTGATCAAAAACCTAACCCACTTCTAGATGACCTAGGAAGTCGAAATTTGGCATCTAGCTAGGTAATTACGTGTAAGCTCAGGAAAAAATCTGAAAACAAAAGAAAGTTAAAAAATAGAGGGGGTCCCCATACAAAAAAAAAAAATTTTTAATTGTAGCGTCTGAACCGCTATAAGTGGATATTTGAAACTTGCACAAAATATGAATTGATACATTTGCTATATAAAACAAGTATAAAAATAAAATGAAGTAAAAAAATAAAGAGTGTCCCCATACAAAAAACTTGTAATACGCGCTAAACAAACGGCCAACGGCGTGTGTCGGCGCGGCGGCTGGCGCGCGTTGCGCCACAATACACAGATATAGTTCAGAAGTCAATCTAAAGTATAAAAAAAATGAAGTCAAAAAGTAAAGGTTATCCCCATGCCCCCATACAAAAATTTGTAATTATTCATCCGATTGCTTTCAAAATCGATATCTGGGGACATGGTTGGTCTCAGAAAACGAATCTGATAACAAAATGAGAAAAAGTAGCCGCCATCTTGAACTTTTTAGTTATTCGACCGATTGCTTTCAAAATCGATATATGAGGATCCGGTTGGTCTCCGACATCGAATCCGTTAACAGAATGATAAGAAAAATGAAAAAATTTCAAATAAATATCTCTACAAAAAGTAATGATATCCCAACAAAAACATAAATGTGAAAAATGACAGCCAAGTTCAATAATAAGAATATGTTGTTTGTGGACTTCGCCGAAAAAAGTATTGAGATCTAAATGAGCACCAAGTTCTACAGAAAATATTAAATTAAGCTAAAGATTTCACTTGGCTAGTTTTTACTTAAAAACAACATTAAAAAGCTATTAGCTAAATAAAAGATGAATTATTAGTGAAAACTGGCAAAGTGAAATCTTTAGCTTAATTTAATATTTTCTGTAGAACTTGGCGCTCATTTAGATCTCAATACTTTTTTCGGCGAAGTCCACAAACGACATATTCTTATTATTGAACTTGGCTGTCATTTTTTACATTTATGTTTTTGTTGGGATTCAGTTTTACTGCACATGTGACATGCGTGAAAAACTAAAACTGAATAATATAAAAGCAATACATGAGATATTGTACCTACATAAAATTCTTTTGCAAAAAAAGACATGATAAAACAGACTACTTATGTTTTTAATGTTAAAATAACTTTTTACTAAATGCATAATTCTTTATAGGATACTTGGAAATTTAGTAAAGATCTCGAGTTATTTTGCGAGATTGAAATCTTACCATTTTTATACAAAATCTCGTGAACTCAGATTGCATTCCGTAGTGCCGTTTGTTATTTGCATGTTTGTTAAAGTTTTCTAAAACGTCTGAAGCAGTCTTGAAGAAACTTCAGTAATCTAAGGAACCTAACATAGAAAAAAATAAATAGTGCGTGGAGTGATGGAATCCCTCCGCGCGGAAGTCTATTCCTCCTCCGTGGTAGCATTAAACGTTTAACGCAACCTTTAGTCCAGTGGACAAGTTCAAAATGGTTGAAAATAGAGATACTGCTCTTAAAATTATATGTGATAGCTCATTGGACCCGGAATGACGTATAGAAAAATGGTTCTAAAAGCGTGTATTAGCACATAAAAAATTGCAAAAGCTATAAACAATTAAAAAAAGGAAAAAATGGCCTTTCATTTTTTGCCAATATTTCATAAATTATTAATATCTAAGAAAAAAAAAATGATTCTGAAAGAGGAGGAAATTTCCAATAAAAAACTCCCAGCTCCCGGAACTCTATCTCCTTGAAAAACTGGTGATTTTTCCGAAAAATGATGATTTTTCTGGAACTACAAAAATTATTATGAACAAAGTATGAATATTGCGGATCCAACGATATCACACATAATTTTAAAAGCAGTATCTCTATTTTCGATCATTTTTAGGGTTCCGTACTAATACTAAAACAAAATAAAATAAATATTTAAGGGGTGCTCCCATACAACAAACGCGATTTTCTTACCTTTTTTTTGCTCGATATAAATAATGGCAACAGGTAGGCACTTTAAATATACACAAAATACTTCGTTGTATTTTTACTTTAATAATAAATAATAACATAATTCATGATATAAAAAAAAACGTCATTTTTCCCTTTTTTTCTCGATATCAATAAATGGTAAGAGGTAGGCACGTCCAATGAAAAATACACCTACAAACTTGAAATTAGGAAAGGCTATAGCTATGATTTTCCTCAAATTAACGCTGGGGTAACCGCGGGGCACAGCTAGTAAATAATAAAATTAAAATAAAAAAAAATATTTGGGTGGACTCTCATAGAACAAAAGTGATTTTTTTCCCGCGTTTTGCCCGATATTAAAACAAATTACCTACTGTTGTTTACCTAGTCAATGGTACGGAACCCTTCGTGCGCGAGTCCGACTCGCACTTGGCCGATTTTTTGACTTGTCGACTAGAGTGACTAGACTACTTGTTGGAACTTGGAAGTCGCATTAGAAGTTTCAATCTTTTGATTGAGAATAAAAATTGTAAACAACATCATCAGACGAAGTCGTTTGTAGTGAACTAGTGTGAATTAGAATGAACAAAATTTATTAGGTATATTCACTATCTGGTACCTTGTCGGCGTATAATGAAACACATATGAGTTGTTGTATGCGACATTTGCTGAGTGATATTTTTCTTTTTAAAGTTTGTGTTATTTAAAATAATTTATTGACTTGTAAAATTTTATTATTTGTAAAACTTGTTTATATTTAAACTTGTTTAAACTTGCTTTTGTACAGGTAGAAGGAAATTTTATACTTAGAATTAGAGAGGCAGCAACGTATTTACAGAATACGATACAAAATATATTTATGCTTATATTATAAGATTCATAGTATTGAACTACTAATGTAAAAGAGGAATGACTCTTGTTAGATTTTGTTCGCGATTCAGACATAGGTATCATTGAGAAAATGTTGAAACCTATTTTATATAAATTTGTCTGTCAAATTGGTCTGAGGGGTGAAAGACCAGAATTATAGTTTCTATGCAGATACTAATAATAAAATTGTAAACATTCCAATTATATAAATTAAGACCTTTAAAAAAAAGTTTTTGAGGGCTCTTCATAATTGACCCTATATGTATAATGTCAAATACGTAATTTTTAGTTTGTCCGTTGTCTTTGCCGGCCTGTCGATATCTTGACCGCGCATCACATCTAGTCCACTAAACAAGTTTTAACGAAATTGGGTATGATATTATGACTATGAGTCCATGCTACAAGTACGCACTTAAGGTCATCGCTCATTAGACGCACCCGGCACCCGATCAGCACCGCCTCGACTCGAGCCGTTAGTATTCTTTCTATGGATTTGTATGGATATACGTTCAATACATCAACACCGGATCGCCTCGCACGCGAGCTGGCCACGCGTTGACGGCGGATGGACCACGCGTGGACGGCGGGTTGACCGCGCGCGGACGGCGGGTTGATTGTTGACCGCGCGCGGACGGCGGGTTGACCGCGCGCGGACCACTCGGTGACGACTCGCTGCTCGCACACTTGTCTTGCGTTGACCGCGCACGGCTACCGTAGAGTTGTGTCGTACTAGGTACATGGCAATACTAGTTGTCACAGTGACTGTGATTTTAATAAATAAATTAAAAGTAAAAATCCGTTGTGCGCGGGTGGACGGCGCGTCGTCCACCCGTTGACGGCGAGTCGTCCACCCGTTGACGGCGAGTCGTTCACCGTTCACAGTCGTTCACGCGCCGTCCACCCATTGACAACGCGTGGAAGCGTTCCGGTGAGGGTCTAATGAGCGATGACCTTTAACCGCCACGAATTTTCAACCGCGGCGGTTGAATGGAGGGGTGCGGCTGCTTCGCGGCAGACCGCCGACCGCCGTCTTGTCTATAATAGATACGCACTGGCGGTTCAGTTTGCGGCATGCCGCCGAAAAGTTTGTATGTTTGACGCGCAGCCAACAACTTCGATACAGAGAAATTTATAGTTGAAATTCAACAAAGAGAAGCTATTTGGAATAGTGAAGGAACAGTTCATAAAAATAGAGATTTAAAATGGAAACGATGGGAAAAACTATTAGATATTTTTGGGATAGAGGAGATCTAGTAAAGGATGAATCCAGTATCGTTTTTATTTTTCTTTCGTTTTACTTGATTTCGGTAGTAAAAATAGATAACACAAGAGCTACTTCGATAGCGTCCATTTCGCTAATAAGGCCAACACGTTTTCGAGCGGTCCAATCGCCCTACGCGGTTTCATCGCGGTTTCGCCGTGGTTGGCCGCCGTAGCGGTCAACCGCTATAGCAACCGCTTCAGGCGACTGGCCGCTAAAACGAACCGCCTAGACGGCTAACCGCTAGTGCGTAAGGGGCATTATTGCTACGACCATAATTTATTTTTGAATCAATTACTTGACATCCGAAATACAAACATGTTTTAAATCAAGGCTGGCGTAAGTATACCTATAACAGGTACTATGTTTTATTCTTCTTCTTAGTGACACTCTTGACAGAGCGATCGTGGTCATCACGTAGTGACTTCTGTAGGGGCAGTTGTGATGCTCTACACGATTGTTCGCCACTTCTCTCTATTGGTTGACATCCTGGTGCACTCATACATGGGACCACCTACAGCTGACTTAATTTGGTCGGTCCATCGCATGGATGATCTTCCTCGCCCTCTGTTGCCATCCATCCTGCCATGCACGACAAGGCGTTCAATGGAGTCACTCTCGCGACGGGAAACGTGTCCGAAGAACTTCAAAATGCGCCGAAAGGCGTTGTTTAATACAGAGTTCGGAGAATACCTTGGTGCGAAATTCGGTCCACGATATTCCTAACATTCGCCTCCAGCACCACATCTCCAGAGCATCTATTTTCTTTTTCTCGATTTGTCGCAATGTCCACGTCTCCGCAGCATATAAAAATATGGGGAAAACAAGGGTTCGAACGAGCCAGATCTTCGTAGCCTTTGTCACGTTTCGGTTCCTCCATACTTTCTTCAGCCTGTCCATCGCAGTTCTAGTAATTGCCATTCGACGCTTCACTTCTTCTACGCAGCTTCCTTCATTCGAGAGATTAGAGCTCCAAGATATAGTACTGGAGTGCACGACCTCACACTTCGCAATCTGAGTGACTTCGGGCGAATTATTATTAGCTCGGTCTACAATCATCATCTTGGTTTTACAGCGGTTAATCTTTAATCCGAATTCTAGGCTCACACGCTCCATTCTGAGAAGTAACTCCTCCATATGACAAGCAATAGACGCGAACAGGGTTACATCGTCAGCGTAGCGCAGATTCGATATCTTGTAGCCAGCAATAGCTACACCATCAGTCCAGTCCTCGAGAGTAATGCGCGTTATGAGTTCAGTAATAAGCATTGAACAAAAGCGGTGATATTATGCATCCTTGACGAACACCTGCGCTTGGGTGGAAGTTCTCTGACGTAACGTCATCTGTCCGCACGGATGCAGTTCCATCTTCATAAAGGCGCCTGAGACGATGAACTAAGTGTTGTGGTGTACCCATGTCTAACAGAACACTCCATAGCCTAGGCCATTTCACAGAGTCAAAAGCCTTTGAGAAATCGACACAGCAAATATAAGTCGGTTTGTAATTAATAAGTATCTGCTCACGTGTACCTATGTTTACTATGTTTTATAGGCTTAATAAAATGGATTGTAGGTAATCGCCAAAAAGTTCGCGGGTAAAGCTAATATCTATCTATATAATATGTGATATTATGTAAATTACCTATCAAATAACCACATTATTACAAAATTGAACAATTAGGTAATTACAAACGGTAGATCTGAGAAACAAAGGAATTATGACTGACAACTAAAGAGGCCCTTTTACTTCGATTAAATAAGATTTTCAAGGTTACTTCGGGATTCTTGTGGATTGCTTAAAATTTGCGGTCTGATTGCGTAGCAAGATAATTGCATGGAAGTTTATCATTATAAATATTTACACTGCAAACATAAAGTGGATTGTCCCATAAAAAGTTGTTTCTACTATTCGGAGAATATCCAAAACGAGTTCATTCATAAACCGCTGTGTTACAAAGCGGAACGGCCGGCGCGAAGCTAATGTATTGAGCAGAGCTACTAGCCCGTGTAAAGCCAGTACTGTTGTTATTTCTGACTAGTTTACATCAAAAATTTCTAATGCGCAAATACGACAGTTTTATTATTAAAGCTGGCTGTGCCCCGCGTTTTCACCCACGGCAATTTAAGGAAAAACTTACTAACAATTAGGTATTGTGCAACTCGAGCGGCTTACACATGCACGCGGCGCAACGCGGCATTTCGTTTTTTTTATTTTATTTTATATTATATCCTAAATTATGCGGCCAAATTAAGTTCCAAAAGACAAAGTTTATCTTCATTAAATTGCCTTGTCGATGAAGTATTTTTATTCGTAAGGATTCATATGCCTATAGTAAAAAACCGCAATTGCTAGTACCTACATTAGCTAATTGTTCTGCACAGTGCGCCGGCCAACCTGTCCTCAAAATTACATTTTTGTTTTGATGGTCTATTTAGGTACTACATTAATGTGAAAAATCATATACCTAGGCTACTTTTGATTAGTGTACAGTTTTGATTGATGTAATTCACGAGTAGATACTTTTATCTATTTTAGGTGGTATGCCAGTAGTTACGTCAGCGACTATGATGCCACCTATGCTGCCACCAGTATTAGATGAGGGCATGCGGCATTACTTGGTAGCGCACCATGGTCAGCCGCATCCACATCATGGACCACACCACCCACCCCCACATCATCAGCCGCCCCACCACCAGGCGCCGCCACATCATCAACCACCGCATCACTATGTAAGTAAAAAGTTTATAGTAGTCCTAGGGTTAAAAAAAGTTGAAAACTTTTGTGAATGTGTGAAGTAATCAAATAAAATTGCTAGTTAATATTAATGTAATTTATAATTTTTTTACTTGCGTAAGTTTACTATTATTAATAAATAATAAAAAAACATTTTATAATTAGTTTTTTAAATATGATGCATATTGTTCGATTCATTATTTTAACGTGATGTGCATTCGCAACGCAATAGTCATTAGAAATGTCATAAGTCATTTTGAATTTGACATAATGAATAAGACGTTGACGGTTTATGTATGGCGGTCAGACGCGTATGCGTATCGCTATCGAATAATTTTTGTTTATTATTTGTATTCAAAGTTCAATTTGATTTCCTCGCTTTTAGTAACTGGTGTGTAAGAATGCTTATGTATTTTTGAATTAAATAGACTGTAATAAGTTCAGTAATGTAATGAATTTCAAATTACTTTAATAAATAATAAATTTGATTGAACAGTTTTTTGTGTTCGGTTCGTAAAAGACAAAGCTACGTTTAAAAACTTGGAATGTCAAATAATGGACAAGACTCAAGAGTTTCTGATACTTAACACAATGTATTCACCGCCTGTGCAAACAATTTCAGTCGATTTATCAATTGTTTCGCTTTCGTCAGTAAATTCGAACAAGTACATGTGCAATGATTAAAAACATAAAATTACACGACTATTTTGCGTGAACACTTATACTGTTCATTTTCTTGCATGTGTTGAGTTGTTTTGTCAAGCCGTATGAAAATTGTGGCGATTATATTACATATACAAACGAACGTTATCAGTCGAGTTGGTGATACGTGGCTAGTGACGTGTATATTGTTGGTATGTTAGCTTATCAGGCTTAGCAGAGTTAAAAGTAACATATAAATCCTGTTAATAACATGAGTGAATCTGAACATACAGAAGAAGAAACTAATAAAGATACAGTTAAGGTATAATAAGGTTTATTTGTATGTATAACATCAAATATTTTATATTACATAAATCATGTAAGTTAATACTAGCAAGTGACGGGCTTAAAATTATACTTTATCAAAATTCATAAATTGCTCAGTTGTAATAAAAAATGATTCCTTTCAATTTTCAAGAAGTCTGTAAAACACTATTTTCTTCAATTTTAATCCTTCTATCTAGTAACTT
The DNA here is from genome assembly GCA_905220545.2 of Melitaea athalia. Taxonomy (NCBI): domain Eukaryota; kingdom Metazoa; phylum Arthropoda; class Insecta; order Lepidoptera; family Nymphalidae; genus Melitaea; species Melitaea athalia. The sequence continues at coordinate 7,615,287 of HG992179.1, forward strand.
ATTATCTCCTGTATTCACTTTGAATCGTATCACATTAATACATTAACTATATATACGTTTATATATGTCTATTAAAATTTTCCATTTAGATATGCTATGTATGTACATCTGATATATTTAAAAAAAAAATTACAATATATTATATTCAGACAAACACCTACACCATCCATCTACATAATTATATACTATTTCTTCTACCCAAAGGTTGCCTGGAAGAGATTGCTCATTAGCGATAAGGCCGCCTTTTGTATGGCATCCTTTATCTCCCGTTTTTATTTTTGTAATTTTGCTCATTCTTGGTGTACATACAATAAAGAGTTTTTATTATTATTATTATGATTGATGAATTTCAAGTTATGTGTTGCTAATGTGCCTCTGTCTCTTAGATTCACTGCGTTGCGACATGATGTATAAACTAAGTGTAAGTCGCATAATTTTTTTACGTTATTGTAATTTTATGCAATATTTCATATTTTAGGGCCCCACAAATGGTTCCGGTGGTCCGCAACATTTTTATGGTGGAGGATACCCAACTCACTTTCACCATGTGCCTCCGCACCACATGCAACATTCACCACCTCCACCAGTGTATCAAAAAGACGAACGAACCCAGCGTCAGTACTCGAAACTTAAGCAGAAATTAGAACGAAAACATACAAATAGGAATAATGGTATAGGTATGTTTTAGTGCTGATAATAAGAGATTTTTGTGTGATAATTGTATATTAAACACCTAACCTTTATAATTTTAGTTTATAAATAATAATTTTTTAAATTGATTTGTGTTAACGCACGCGTTAAGTGGAACGCATCCAGCGGGGACCTGAGGCGAGAGGGGGCGGCGTAGGCGTCGGCCGCCGCGTTCACTTCGTCATCGTCAGCGAGCCAGCGCAAGCGCGTACCATATTATATTAACATCAACTTAAAAATCCTATATGTATATCATAATATCATCGTAATAAATCATTGTAAGAGTTCCTGACTTTCAATCACACATCATCTTCAACAATTTGGCGACCGTGACAGGACCCGGCTGCAAGAATATTGGAACATATTGAAAAAATGGCCGGATGCGTATGGAAATTTCCAGGCCGCGCCGCGTCGGCCAAGCGAGCGAGTACCGTTAGACGACAGCGTCAGCGTGTGGACCTACATACCTACAGCAGGGGAGTGCTCGTTCCTTTATTCCTAAATCTTTTCCTTTTTTCTTCAATTTGTGTATATATTTCTTTAATTTTATGTGTGCAAAACTCCGACTAAGTGAGGTTACATTAAGCATGAATGCATAGTTACTTAAATATGATCTAGTTACATAAAACATTATTAATCTTTATAACAAAGATAAGTATCGAAAAGAAACGCATAATTCTTTGCTTGTGCTTATCGGGTGTACATAATTTGCTTTCTATTGCAATTCTTAATAGCATATCGCAACTAGTGCTTGCTTAAAATAAGTACTAGGTACATAAAGCGGTATGCATTTTGCCGACACGTCATAATTAAAATAATTTGCTTTCCATTGCAATTCTTAATAGCATAACGCAACTAGTGCTTCCTTAAAATAAGTACTAGGTACATAAAGCGTTATGCATTTTGCCGTCGCGTCTTAATTATATACGCACATTCATTGCATCATTGCATAAGCACCTACATAATTATATCTATTATTTTAATTGATTTCTATCGCATAACTGTGTGTGCATAACTTGTTCAGCTTAATCTTCCAGCAGCTATAAATTTCATGTACATTAAGTTTACTTCATTATTTAACGTAATACATGCATTATATATTTTATATTTAATTAATAACAAACATAATACATTTTCATTTAAATGAATATTTTTCTTTCCTTTTGAAAGGTCGATACTGTGTTTCGCAACGCTTTAATTCGTTTGTTCACGTAAAAATAACGGAAATTCCAGTGTCGACGGCAATCACGCACTGTGCGCGTGATTGTTTCTTCGCTTGCGCTTGCTTCGCTGGCCGCCATTTTACATCGTTCCGCGTGCAGCGCGGCATCCAGTCACAACGTGCCGTACCGAAACGAAGACTCAAGCCTATTTTTTCATCAGTGGTTTGATTTATGATCATCATTTTATTTTGCTCAATTTATTAGACCCATTATTATTATTTTATTTTATTTAATTTTTGTTATATTTATTCTAAGATGTCAATTGCTAACAAACCCGGTGAGGTTGACCAACCGAAATTAAAAGAGCTCATCGCCTCACGCGGTGTGTCAAAGGGACGTTTGACTAAATTCAAACAATTTGTAGATTCGTTAGCTCAACTTTCAATCGGCGACATTCCTAGCGTGCAAATCAGAGAGGTTACTAATCGATTACATAAATTAGAAAACATATTTTTGGAATTTGATAGGGTTCAGGCTAAAGTTGAAGTTTTGGTGGATGATGTATCCCAACATGAAGAAAGACATTTATTTGAATCTACATATTATGCGACAATTTCTGCAGCACAGGAATTAATTGAAACGTACACTAGATTACATGAAACGAAAAATGATAGTTGTTCGCGTAGTGAAGTTTCCGCAGGAGGTACGTGTAGTCGTTTTAACAACATTAAATTACCAACAATTAAGCTGCCTACATTCGATGGTAATTACCTAAAGTGGTTAGAGTTTCGTGATACCTTTGATTCTTTAATTCACTCTGAAGTCTCGATACCTAACATAAATAAATTTCACTACCTGAGATCCTCTCTAGAAGGCAGTGCTGCAATTGTAATTAAATCAATTGAATTTACTTCTCAAAATTATAATGTAGCATGGGACTTATTGTGTAGTAGGTATGATAATAAAAAAATCCTAATAAATAATCACTTAAAGGCATTATTTAACATTGAGCCTATTACGCGTGAGTCGTTTAAAGCTATCCGATATTTAATTGATCATGTTTTGAAAAACTTAAGAGCCTTAGAGACATTAGAGCAGCCTACCGATAAATGGGATGTTTTAATAATTTATTTGATGACTACCAAGTTAGATTCTGTCACACTAAGGAAATGGGAAGAGCTTAAAAATAACGCATTGAACGTGCCTACATTGTCAGAATTTATTCAGTTTTTGCGTAATCGAGCGGACATTCTCGAAACAATGTTAGGTAATAAGAGCGAAAAATCTGTATTTCATCGAGAACATAAAAAACATGAAGGCACTCATAATACACCATTTCAGCATAAGCATCATAAAAGTTTTGCTGCTTCTTCAAAATTGGTTTCGAATTGTCCATCCTGTAATCAAAGACATAAAATTATTGATTGCAGCGAATTTAAAAATTTTACTCCGGAGAACAGGTTAAACAGGGCCATACAGCTTAATCTCTGTTTAAATTGTTTACGAAGAGGTCATAATGCTAATGATTGCCGCTTGGGTACGTGTAGGATCTGTAAGGAAAAACATAATACGTTACTATGTACGAATAGAGATAACAGTAGTACGAATAATGTCTCACTTTCACTGTCAGCTCAGTCTACAGGTCAGGTTCTCTTAGGTACAGCCATGGTTCACGTAGTAAATCCTAGAAATAAAAATACTTACCTTGCTCGTGCTCTACTCGACGCAGGTAGTCAATCCTCCTTCATCACAGCAAACCTGAAAGAAAAAATGGGTTTAAATAGTACAAATAATAATTCTTGTATAACAGGAATAAATAATACTACAACTTATGTATCTGATATATGTAATGTGACACTTAAATCATTAGTCACATCCTTTAGTACTCACCTTAAATGTTTAGTGATGCCTAAAATTACTGGTCACTTACCTAACTTTCCTGTGAATGTTGCGCAGCTTAACTTACCAGATACAATTCGGTTAGCTGATCCTAAATTTTATCAGCCCGCTGAAATTGATATACTCATTGGTGCAGACCTGTTCTTTAATATTATTTCTGCTCATCAAATGCGCCTAGGCACTGGCATGCCCATCCTTCAGGATTCTAAGCTTGGATGGATAGTGGCCGGTCCTCTTGACGGGTGTAATTACATTAAATCTAATAAAATAAGTAATAGGGTACACTGCAACTTCACAAAGCAGATCCGCGACGATTTAGCCAGGTTTTGGATGCTTGAGGAAATCCAATCTTCGAATGTGCCTGTATCCGCGGAACATGAGTTTTGTGAAAACCATTTTCTTGAAAATACCTCACGACTACCTAACGGTCGATTCTCAGTCTTAATGCCTATGCTAGAAGATCCTCATAAGGTTTTAGGTGATTCATATAATATGGCAGAAAGGCGGTTCTTAAGCTTAGAGAAAAAACTTAATAAAAATCCATGTCTTAAAAAACTATATAGCGACTTTATTCATGAATACGAGGCGCCTGGTCTCTTAAGTTATATAACAAGGCCAGCCTTCGGATATTACATGCCACATCATGCAGGCATTCGTGAGTCACGTGATCCAGCAACCACGCTTGGTCTCTTAAGTTATATAACAAGGCCAGCCTTAGGATATTACATGCCACATCATGCAGGCATTTGTGAGTCACGTGATCCAGCAACCACAAATGCAAGCAGCATAACAAACCTGCGTGTGTTTGATGGATCTGCAAAGACCAGTACAAACATATCCTTAAATGATATTCAAGGGGTATAGAACCACATAATTTACTTAATTCTTCACTATGGTGGTCCGGTCCTAGCTTCCTCTTACAACAGGAATCGGACTGGCCAGAACAATCTACTTCAAAAGTTATTGATTTGCCCGAAATTAAAGTTCATCATAGTCGTATTTCAACAGGTAACCTAATAAATTTCGAAAATTATTCAAATGCTAATAAATTAATTAGAATTGTTGCTTATATATTAAGATTCATAAATAATTGCAAAACTAAATCAAAAAATAAATGCTCTCTAGAACCCAACGAACTTAAACAATCTCTTGAGTATCTCCTTAACTTATCTCTTAACTTCCTTCACAACGTGAATCCTTCATGGCAGAAATTGAAACCTTGGCTCGCGGTAAACCTCTTAAGTCTAAATCTTCCATTTTACAATTAACACCCTTTCTTGACGAACATAATGTGTTAAGAGTGGGTGGCCGACTTACTAATTCAGATCTTGATTTTGATAGAAAACACCCAGCTTTATTATCTGGAAAACATTACTTTACTAAAATTTTAATGGAAGCCGAACACATACGTTTATTTCACGCTGGCCCACAACTTCTACTTTGTACATTTAGAGAAAAATATTGGCCTATTGGTGGCAGAGCGTTAGCCAGGAATGTCGTCCGTAAATGCATAATATGCACGCGATTAAAGGCTAAACCTATGGAACCATTGTTGGGAAACCTACCATTAAATAGAATCACTCAATTCTATCCCTTTCAAATTTGTGGCACTGACTTCGCTGGCCCTTTTATGATTTCGTCAAAAACAGGTCGGGGCAATCGCATTTCAAAGGCATATTTATGTTTATTTATCTGCTTCGCAACCAAAGCATTACATTTGGAAACGGTTAGCGATCTCAGTGCACAGGCGTTTATTTCATGTCTAAAGCGGTTCATTGCAAGGAGAGGTAAACCTCATCGTATATATTGCGACAACGGTAAAAATTTCGTGGGTGCTAATAATGAATTGGGCAAAATATTGCGTGCGAGTCTTCGTTTCGTTAAGGATTTTTCTGCCGATGAAGGCATACAATTTTGTTTCAACCCACCATACTCTCCCACATTCGGGGGATTATGGGAGGCTGGCGTAAAAAGCGCTAAATATCACATAAAAAGAGTTGTAGGAAACGCTTCCCTCACTTTCGAAGAGTTGAGTACACTTTTTGCGCAAATTGAAGCGATCCTCAACTCCCGACCGCTAACTCCTTTATCTAGTGACCCAAAGGACCTTTCTCCCTTGTCTCCAGGGCACTTCCTTGTGGGACGACAGCTGACATCGCTGCCGACTCCGCCAGGCGACGTGAGTGGTAACATACGAACACGGTACCAGCTAATCGACCAAATTCGACGCCATTTTTGGAACCGATGGAGCCATGAGTACCTATCCGAGTTGCAAGAACGAAAGAAGTGCCGCCTTAAGAAGGAGGAACTGAAACCAGGGGATATGGTCGTCTTTAAAGAAGAAAATCTACCGCCCCTAAAGTGGAGGTTGGCAAGGGTCCATCAGTTATATCCTGGATCCGATGGAGTCTGCAGAGTGGCGGATTTTATCACTTACCGCGGTATCGAGCGCCGAGGCTTAAACAGAGTGTGCCCTCTGCCAGTGAACGACGATCTTGAAAGTCTTGAAAGAGCCACCTTTCAAGGGGGGGCAGATTGTTAACGCACGCGTTAAGTGGAACGCATCCAGCGGGGACCTGAGGCGAGAGGGGGCGGCGTAGGCGTCGGCCGCCGCGTTCACTTCGTCATCGTCAGCGAGCCAGCGCAAGCGCGTACCATATTATATTAACATCAACTTAAAAATCCTATATGTATATCATAATATCATCGTAATAAATCATTGTAAGAGTTCCTGACTTTCAATCACACATCATCTTCAACAATTTGTATTTATATCTAATGTAATATCATGCATAAACATGGTATTATATAATACTATTAATATTAAAGTCTTTAAAAATATATTAATTTTAATTATATATATCATAAACCTTGTGTTAAATTAATAGAAATTCACTTCAGCCTGTAATATCCCACAGCTGGGCATAGGCCTCGTTCCTCATTTAGGAGAAGGGTCAGAGCTTAATCCACCGCGCTGCTCCAATGGTTGGTGGATTTATTGTCTACTATGAGTAACAATTGCTATTAGGTGTACGTGATAATAACCGGGACCGACGGCTTAACGTGCTCTCCGAGGCACAGTGGGGAGACCCACAAGGACTGCACAAACACCCAGACCACAGCAAACATCTGTATGGCCAATACAAATGTTTGTCATGTGCGGGCGCAGTAATGTGACCGTTGCGCCAACGCGTCAATAGAGATTGTAAGTTAATATTATTTTTAATATTTGCAGGCGTAAACTCTGGTGCGAGTACACCATCACTGTCACCTCGGAAAGATTCAAATGAGCGAAGCGGGGGTAGTGGTGGCGCGTCTTCCGGCGCGTGGTCCGAGGGTGAGGGGTCGTCAGCGGGTGCTTCCGTGCAGGGCGACGACGAAAACGATACACAAGCATTGCTCGACCTGTTGTCTGGTACACGTACACCTCAGGTATGTTTGTTTATTGAAAATTTGTCTCACTTCAGTGAAACCAAGTCGTTTTCAAATATGCAAAGAGCTGTAATTATACTTCTGAGTGAAATCATAACTAATACAAATTTATAAATATTGTATAGTTTCAATAATTATTTTCATACTAGATGGCCTGGTGAACTTCGTATCACCTACGCATATTTGTAAAAAATATACACAAAACACTTTCTGAACGCACCTATAAATATTTGACAACCAATTGACAACGTTTTTGACAAAAGACATTAAATTTCCCCCCTAGGAACCTTTTGTATTGGAAAATTAATTCGTCGTTAATTTTTAGTATTTTCCGCTACATATTATTTATGTTTCTCACCGTTTAAACTTTCTCTGAACTTCCACAAACATTTCAAGATCAAAATTAGCTAAATCGGTCAAGCCATTCTCGAGTTTTAGCGAGACTAACGAACAGCAATTGATTTTTATATATATAGATAATAATAACTAGTGGTCGCCCAGAAGTCGAAATATCGAAATAATTAAATAATTTCTAATAATAATAATAATAAAATAATTAAAAATTTTAATTCAAGAAAACAAAATAATTATGAAAATAAAGAACCTTAAAATTTTCAACTTGACTACAGACTTTGACAATCAACAATTAATAGTATAACATGCGTGTGTGAGTGCTGTAGTGTGTGTAATGCTTTTTTTATTAATTTAATGTATATTTCATGTATAATTTTAAGAAAATATTAGCATTCCGCACTCCTTCTCTATATAAGTGTGCGAAATTTCATACTCCTACATACGCACAATTTCCGTAAAAAGGGGTACAAAGTTTTTGCTTCACATATTAATATATAGATAATAATAACACTAATACAGCTTTATTTTTCCAAACAAAATATCTACATAGCAGTTACTCTATACAAGTTTATCTAAATGAATACTTGGACCTCTGCTGGGTAAAAGCTTCCTCCATCTTTTTCATATAATATTGTCATTTGTCATATTATAGTATAGTTTGAAAAAAAATTTCTGTGTTAATTTTGATATGAACTAATCAGAAAAATTATTTTAACCTTTGAAAATTTGTTAAGGAAATCAATACTGCTTTAGATTTTATCAGTTACACGGGGACCCATAATAGTTGTAATAATAATTTTAAAAACATCTGTGAATGCAGGGCTTTCAATATAGAATGGGCATGACGACAGTATCAAAAAATCGTCAATGTAATGATTTCAGGGGAACACTCATATTTAAAAAATTCAAAATACTGGTTTAGTTTTATGTAATATAATAAGATTATTGTGATTTTCAATAAAATAAAACATTAAAATACTGCAATCGGCCATTTTGAATGAAACACAAATTACAGCGCAGACGTCACAACATAACATAATACGTCAGGCGCGCTCCAAAGAGTAAAGTAAAAAGTAAGGCCCAGATTATTTTGTGACGTCAAAGCCGACGCCATGACACCTGCAGCCGTTTTGCCGCTCTCATTGAAAACATATTAGAAAAATAGTTTTATTCTTCCTTAAACTTTAGTTTATTACCGAAATATAGGTATTTTCGTAAATAATAAATGTGTAGCCACATTACGGAAGAGGTTTTGAAAATCTTTCGTCATGCCCATTGTATAAATTATTATTAATGGCTTTAAAGATTATAATTTATTAGATACAGTTTATAAAAATTTATATCATTATTTACAGGTCAGTGATATGACTCCAACTAGTGCACTTGTGCAATGGAATTCGCCACTACCTGAAGGCGTGACTCTTCCGAATGTCGACCTAACTTATGACCTCCTACTTGGTGACCGTGGTCGATATAAAGCTATATATAGTGGATCTTCATTATCATGCCGGTTAGTATAGCACTGCTGTACTAGTCTTTCTAAACTAGTTTGATATTTTTATTACTGTGTTAATCTTTTCAATTTTATTGTAGGGTTAGAGACCTGAGGCCTGGCTGCGAGTATTCAGTATGCTTACAAATTCGAGCTGGTGAGTTAACGGGGTCAGCGAGTGAGGCAGCTACTTTTCGCGCTCCGCCTGCCCCTCCCGAAAGACCGAGCCCTGCTCGTGTTCAACAAAGAACGCGGTCATCAGTTTTGTTGAGGTGGTCCTCAGTTGCCGATAATGGAGCGAGAATAACACACTATATTCTAGAAATGGACGCTGGCGAGGGATTCACGGAACTAAAGCGTCCACGAACTCCACAGCATACAGTTAATAATCTACAACCTCAAACACGTTACCGATTTCGTATTGCTGCTGTTAACGAATGTGGGCGGAGCGAATGGAGCGAAGAAACTGTCGTGTGGACGGCGGGCCCCCCGCCTCCCGCGCCCGCGCCGCCCGTTCTGCGCGGCGCTGAGCCCACCTCGCTCTCCCTCGCCTGGGAAAGAGTTGCTGAAGAAGAATTTACCCTCCAAATGGACGACGTATCACAGGGTCACGGGTACTTGGTCGTTTACTCGGGTCCCGACTGCGAGTACGTCTGCGATAGGCTCCGTCGTGCGAGTGACTATCGTTTTCGCTTACGAAGCGAGACAGTGGATGGAAAAGGCCCCTGGTCATCGGAAGTCTCGTACCGCACATTACCTGAAAGGCCGGGTCCACCGGGCCGACCCGTACCTCGCGGTAAGATCCATTCCCGTGCTTTTCGTCTAAGGTGGGACCCCCCTAGCGACGATGGTGGCACCACAGTTGAATCTTATACGCTAGAACTAGACGGGGGCGAGGGCTACAGTTGTGCGTACCGAGGATCCGATCGGGAGGCACACTGCGACCGTTTGCTGCCCGGTACGCAGTACCGAGCTCGCGTCCGTTGCTCGAACGTCGCCGGCGAGAGCGACTGGTCATCGAGTGAGACCGTAGTGACGGAGGCGACGTGTCCGAGTGCCTGTAGTCCTCCGGGAATGGCTAGTCCAGCACGTTCGACTTTAGCGCCCGTACGTTGGAAAGCACCTGAGTGTACCGGCGGCGCACCGCTCACCGAATACCGACTCGAACTCGCCGATACCGATGGTTTAGTGCGTTTAGTGTACGTCGGTCTCGAATCTGAATGCGTCGTGAAGGAACTACTTCCGGGCCGCGAATATCGAGTGTGGGTAACGGCGTGCAACAGGGTAGGTGCGGGACCACCTTCGGCGGCGTTAAGATTCACGACGGCACCGGCGCCGCCTGACGCTCCCGAAGCCCCCGTGGTCACCTTAGAGACTTCTTGTAACGCTCGAGTAGAGTGGACGGCTCCTCCTAATAACGGCGCTCCTATACTAGATTTTCGCTTGCAAATGAGTGCGGCGAACGTGGACGATACTTACACAGAAGTGTACAGAGGAATGGAAACCATCTGTAATGTATCAAAATTGACACCATTTACGCCGTATTTCTTTCGCGTTTGCGCAACTAACTCCGCGGGGCGCGGTGCCTGGTCCCAGGTGAGGGACGTCCTGACACCCCGCGCCCCTCCCGCCGCCCCCGCGGGCCTGCGTCACGAGGCCACCGCCGACTCGCTGCGGCTGTACTGGCGGACGCCCGCCGGCCACGGCGCCGACGTCCTCCGATATCGGATCGAGATCGACGACGCCGCTTTCGACACCGAGGGACCGACGCCCGAGCGACTCGTCGAGGGTCTCGCGCCCGACACCGTGTACCGCGTGCGCGTCGCGGCTCTCAACGAGCTCGGCCTCGGCGACTGGTCTGAGGAGGTGCGCGCGACGACGCGGCCGCATCCGCCCGCGCCGCCCGCGGTGCGCTGTGTGCAGGCCGCGCACAACCACCTGCGGCTCGAGTGGGACGCGAGCGGCGAGAGCGCGCAGTACTGCGTCGAGATGCGCGCGCCCGACGCGCGCGAGTTTCGCCCCGTGTACCGCGGCTCCGCGCACTCGTGCAGGGTGAAGAAGCTGCGCGAGGCGACGGTGTACTCGTTCCGGATACGAGCGAGCGACGAGCGCGGCGGGCGCGGCGTGTGGGGCGCTGCGCTGACGGCTCGCACGGCCGCCGCGCCGCCGCCCGCGCCCCCCGCGCCCGCCGCCGCGCCGCAGCCGCCGCGCGCCGCGCTCGTGGCCTGGGACGCGCTGGACGACGCCGCCTACGTGCTGCAGCTGGCGCGCGCTAAGGACGCCGTTTTCAAAGAGGTAAATACTGCAATATCGGTTCACGAACTTTGATGCGGTTTTGTTGTTAAGCTGTAAAATCAGTGGCCTCGTTAACATTTAATTTTAGTTACGCTCTTTCCGCTCGTCTCTACGAATTTCTCGTACGGTAAAATTCTTTCAATAATTCTCTCGTCGATTTGGATGCAGTATTAACGAGTGACCGAGTTAAAATTATATTTTTCCCGTGTAGGTATACTCCGGAAGCGAGACCCGGTTCCTCGTGGACGAGCTAGAGTGCGGCGCGGAGTACCAGGTGCGCGTGTGCGCCGTGCGCGGCGGGCTGGCGGGCGCGTGGTCGCCGGCGGCGCGCTTCACCGCGCCCGCGGCCCCGGCGGCGGCGCCCGGCCGCGCCCGGCGCGCACGCGCCCCGCGGCCGCTGTCGCCGCGCCGCGCCGCGCTGCTGCTGGCGGCCGGCTTCCTGCTGCTGGCCGTGCTGGTGGCCGTGCTGCTGCAGCGCCTGGTGGAGCCGCGCCCGTGACGCGCGCTGGCGGCGGCGCACACGCGCGCGCTCGCCCGCCTGTGAGCGCGCCGCCGCTCCGCCCGCCATCGACGAGACCGGTTCGCGTTGTATGTTATACGAATTTGGCCCGGTCGGTCCGGCCGGACCGCTCGGACCGCCCGAGGCGTTAGGAGTGCAATTATTCTTCTATTTCGTAGCTCATTCGATGTGTTTTGTGCCGTACCGCGCGCCGCCCGCCCCGGAGCTCGCGGCGCCGCCCGCCCCCCGCCTACGTCGTCGTTCCGTGTAGATTTCTCGCTTCCTCGCCGATGACCACCCATTATAAAGCATCTAAAATATTTATATGTATATAGTAGATAATAAAATATTAAAATGTGTGCCGCCGTCATGAGATGACGGTCGGCGTGAGGTATGTGTCATTATCGCTTTATTTTTAAATTCTAACTTCAGCTAATGAATAATGTGACAAAAGAGAATTTATTATTATATATTTGTTTCTTAAATAACCTAATATCTCTAAACTGCATCTCTGAATAATGTGACAAAAGAGAATTTATTATTATATATTTGTTTCTTAAATAACCTTATATCTCTAAACTGCATCTCATACGGCCTAGTGACTGCTACACCGATGACTATATCGTATTCTTAAAATTGTATTTTTAGGAAATACATTGTGTGACTGCCATTTTAATGTGAAATGTATTTTAGGAAGTGTGACATACATTCACACAAATCTGTAAATTTTCACAGATCTTCAAATCTAGTCTATGCTTTTAACAATTCATTTCTTTTACTGTGAAATTTAAAAATAAATTTACTAAAGCAAATTTATTTATAGTGATATAAAGTATACTTCCAATATATATTGTATATTATTAGTCTTCTTGGCTCCGTGTTTTCCATACATTTGATATTTTTATAAGAAACCGATCAGTCTGTTGCAAATTTTTATCATATTTAAGTATAGCAAGTTAGCAACCAAGGTGCTCTAATATAATTGTTCTGTTGAGAGGGACATGGCTCCTCTTTCTGCAACGAGTTTCCAGTGTGTGTGCTGTGATCACTTCCTTATGCGAATGAGACTGATTTTAAAAAAAATATGCTTTGTGTCTACATAATTGTTTCTAAATCCTATCGTCGTTTATTTTTAGAATGTTTAAAATATTTTAATTATACCTAGTGCAAGATGAAATCTGAGAAAGGTGTTTTGAGTCCTTCAGCAAGCGACGAGTTGGCGCCATCGGTGTTTATAAAAAATGACGCCATTTTGTATTTTGCCAGTACTGTGTAACCATATAATGTACCTTCCAAGTTTTTATTGATGATAGTAGTTGTTTTTATTCTTGTAGAACATGACTTTTAATTGATGACATTATGTAATATAGAATTATTGTTTATGAATTTAGAGATTATAAATTTATTGAGATTGTTACCACCCGGTGTATATTGATATGGAATTGTCAAATTTAATCTTATTTCTAAGAAATAACTGTGTCCCAAAAATAAAATACAAAAAAAATAATACATATAGAATGATCCCATATTGGTGTTTGTTACTTTAATTAATCTATATATTAGAAAAATATTAACTGACATCAGTCTAATTATATTTTTAAATTAATTAGTTTCTCTATAGTTAAGCAGAGTATCTTTTAATTATATTAAATTATACGAATTATAGTAGAAAGTGCATATTGGATTTACATTGATGTTCTAAGTGTCATTATTCAATGTCATATTAATGTAATGGTAACATTAATTATTGTTATCTTGTAAGCCTTATCGCATTCAATGTTTGCTAGTTCGAGCCATCATATTTCGTCAAGGACATAAAGCTTATTTAATGCACGAATTTAAGCTTAAATAATGTTGTTAATACTAATATTCTGTGATCACCGTATTCAGTTGATATATAAATATATACTTATACGTACCTATATGTATTATTGTAATCATACACATTCCTAGATTTGATTTTTATTTTTCAAAGCATAATTACGTAAATAGTCATTATTTCGTTTAGGCGGAAAAAGTAACGCTCTAACGTATGTAAATGGGAATTATAATGTTGTAAGCACAGCTTGCGGCATGCGGAAGGACTGGTTAATTTTTTGAAAGTTTTATAATCCTAATGTGCAATTTATTTATTTAATGGCTTAATATAATATTTATTTTTTAGAAACTATATAAATATTAGCTTGGTGTAAATGAAGGAATCGATGTTCCTAAATGTGTTAAACGTTTTTGTACGATGCATCAATTGCAAGCAAAATTGTGTATTACAGTAAAGCATTCCAACTTTGTATTCCACTTTGTAAATAGGCCTAATGAACTCTTATGACTTAATGTTGCTTTAATGTGGGAATGTACATAAAACTCGTGTTTATGAGCTTCTTAAAAGAGGCACTGAATCTGTATGCCAATGGAAATTATTGCAGTGTTGAGACTAAACGTTTTTAAATAATACATATGATTAATGGGGATAACATCTCATATTGTATTTGTGTTTGAATAAGTAACGTATAACGAAATGTATATGTTTATAATATAATATTTGATGATGTTATGTATACAATTTATTAAACATGGATATATCAATAAAATTATATTTTGTGTACGGTGAAAGTTTTAATTTCTTTAACAAACCACTTCAACTTATATAAATTCTGCAACACAATAAGTTGACCATTACTTAACTATTTAACTAGTAATGGTTATCCAAACCATAAACAAATTACTGCTTGACATATTATTTCACTAGAGAATAATATTAAATTACAATATCAATAACAAAACTATTTAATATTTTACGAAAAATAACGATATTGAAAATAAGTATTAAACAAGACTAGAAATGTTTGTACTACGAGTTATACTTTTAATAACTTATAAACTAGAGCCACACTAAAACACTTATTTAGATGCACAAACAATTACATCTTCATATTAATATTTAGTTTAATAGTACAATCCAATTTTGTTTCGATGGCTAAAACAACTGGTAGGTACTGTCAATGGAAGTTAAAGAACCAATGTTCAATTATTGATTGCTATATTTAAAAAATTGGGACGATCACGATAATGGTTCTTTTAATATGCGATACTACAACTAGAATTTTTTTTGCTTAATATATTAGATACGAATATTGGAGTTTACTCCTTAAGAATCGATTTTCGATTTAGATTTGATATAAGGCCCCGGTATGAAAAACTGAAAAAGGAGGAGAGTAGGTGAGTAGTAGTAAGTGAGGAGTAAAATCTACTGAACGAATGACCTCGTTACGTTTCTCGTAATTAAACGCCATCTATGAAGATGGCGTTACGAGAAACCCAACGCCATCTATCGGGTTCCCTATTGGTTACTTGATTCGTTTATTTACCATTTGATACGGTATTAATATTTTTCTTAGACTAAAGGTCATAGCTCATTAGACCCACCCGGCACCCGACCAGCACCGCCTCGACTCGAGCGGTTAGTAATCTTTCTATGGATTTGTATGCATATACGCTCACTACTTCAACACCGGATCGCCTCGCACGCAAGCTGGCCACGCGTTGACGGCGGGTGGACCACGCGCGGACGGAAGGTTGACCGCGCGCGGACGGCGGATAGGCCACTCGGTGACGACTCGCTGCTCGCACGCTTGTCTTGCGTTGTCACAGTGACTGTGATTTTAAATAAATTAAAAGTAAAAATCCTTTTTAAAAAACAAGCTTTTATTTGAAGCGCTAAAACGAAAAAACGTCGTTTATTTTCCGTTTGCTCGCAAACGAAAAAATACTGACTAGTAAATACGCGTTATCAAAGACTAGCTTCTGCGCGCGACTTCGTCGGCGTGGACTCCGCTCCTATTGGTCTTAGCGTGACGATACATAGCCTATAGCCTTCCTCGATAAATGGGCTATCTAACAGTGAAAGAATTTTTCAAATCGGCCCAGTAGTTCCAGAGATTATCGCGTTCAAACAAACAAACAAACTCTTCAGCATTATATATTAGTATAGATTACTTAAAAAGATGATAATTATCAGCTTTCGATTAAATCAAAAATAATTAAAATCAGTACACCTAGTAAAAGTTATGCGGTATAATACAACGTAGGTCGACGACGAGTCGTTCACGCGCCGTCCACCCGCGGACCACCCGTTGACAACGCGTGATGGCGTTCCGGTGAGGGTCTAATGAGCTATGACCTTAATAAGCCTTTTTTGTGCTTAATTAGACAGTAAGGAGTAAACTCCAGTCGTCTGTCGCGTCGGTGCTGACACACACATTTTTTTTTCGGTTATAACTTTTTAATTTCTACGTTAGTGTTTTAAAATGTACTATAAAAAGACGTAATTTTATGTCACAAAGACTAATATTTATATTTTACATTCAGTTAAGTTTCACAAAACCATGCACACATTGTTTTTTGGCCTTCAAATATCATTGATATTAAAAAGACACTTTCTTTTAATAGTATGTAGGTACTAGGTATTCTCCTAATCCTAGGTAGAGTAACACAAGGCATTTGAAAATTACAATTTAACTTAGTTTTAAAAATTCTGATTCCCAGATAGCAAAATTACGTATTAGGTCAGTTCGTATGAGCTCAGATTTACGATTTGGACTTCAGATCCTACGTGTGAATTACGTTTTTAAGACCTCAAGAAGTTGAAAGCGCCACCTAACGTAGACTGTCAGATCTCATCAAATAAGGAGCCTTGCAAAAATGAACACATAAGAAGATAAAAAGATATTCATTTAGACGTCAAAAAATTTACTTTTATGAGTTCATTAAGATCTCAGAATTCTGAGCTCATAAAAATGAGCTACTTTAGACGTCATGTTAGAACTCTATAAGAGGTCTTTAAAATGCTTCATACTGAAATCCTAGCTGAAATCTTTATGATTTGGATGCTGACTAGGTTGTTATTGGCTGTAATGTGGTTAATTTGACAATGAATACTGAATAGCAACAACATAAAAAACTAATAACCGGGATGATATCCTTATTAAAATTAATATCCTATCCAAAATTAGCTTAATATCATAGTGTTAACAATGGTCATGGCAGTATAAATTTTCATATTGTATCTCGTGTAACATACAATATTTACTACAACTAAAAATCGTACACTAGGCAATAGGGAACAATTGGCATGACTGTATGTTTTCGCTGTAGACCTCGGTAAAGTTGGTTAAAACCGTGCCCTCTTTGGTAGAGATTTTGTTTATGCAACCTTTGAAGTTTTGGGGAAAAAATTGTTTAACGTCGATGTCTCCATCTGTTATGCCACCTGAAAAGAAATATTTTTGACATACAATTAATTTGTACTGCAATATTTTTGTCCAGTTTCTTACACACACATACCTACATATACCTACAGTATACATACATAGACCTTTGATTTTAACTTTTGTAATAACAAGGTAAAAGTCTGATAAAAAAAAATGCAATCAGCCTGTAAGCGTCCTACTGTTGGTCAAAGGTTTACACTTCATATAAAAGAGGAGTAGGCTTAACCACCATGCTATTTCACTGCAGGTAAACGGATAATTTCCCTACAAATACAGACAACTTTTTACACAAGAAAGGTTTATAAATATATCTGCTCCCAATTGGAGTCTATGGACAGAGGCGGCCTTACCCATTGCGAGGCCCCGGGCGGAAAGTCTTTGCGAGGCCCTTTGTCCTTCGGGAAATGCTAAAGTTATAAAAATAACTAGAATTTGAGTTTTAAAAATATTTTACATTGAAAAATTTACAAAATTAACAAATATAGAGATGATATATTTTAAAATTGATGTTTGCGGCTTTTGCTACGACTAAAATCTTTAATTAAAGCACAAAATCTAACGAATGACCAATACAATACTAGACCAGTGCTTTTAGCCTTTGAAATGGTAAAAAGTGAAAAGAATTATAGTAGAATAAAACCCATTGAAAAAGGAAGAGAATACAATGAAAATGAAAGGAAAAATAAATTACGGGCGATCTGAGGTCGCAATCCAGTGCTGTGACACCGCGTTGGCGCAGCGGTCACAGCACTGGATTGCGATTGGCTGTTGAGCTCGCGGTTGCGGGTTTCTGGGTCTTCCTACCTGTTCTTTTTTTGCATTTTCTGAGAACATTTACCATAGTAATGTATACATTTGCATGATGTTTTTACACCATCAGAAAATAGAGATTTTAACGAAAAATAATCCCACCGACTTTTTTAAAAAGCTGATATTTTGACGTGAGAAATTTCGATTTTCGATGAGGGTACTTTTTCGATGGAGATAATGAGGATCATTAAAGTTCTAGCAAATTCAATAGAACTAGTATCCACGTCATTCTCTATGACATAAGAATGATATTTCTTTTTGAATTATCCAAATCGGACCATTACTTACGAAGATATTAGGTTATAAACATTATGCCGTTCCTGCCGCTACGTCAGTGTACGCGGAATGCGTGTGACGTCACTCCGACGTTCCATGCCAGTTAGCCCTTAGCAGTGACAAGGTGTGATGGTGTTTTCTTTTAAACTATGTGTCCTACAAAAAATTTGTAAGGACATAATTTGTAGCAAATTGCTTTTCCTACAAATATGTTCATATAACTTTGCCGAAATTTAAAAATTAAAGAAGTTATAAGCAAAAAAGTGAGAAAATTTTTATAGAAATTTTCTTTATTGCTCTATAACTTTTTTTTTATACATTTCACAAAAAAAATACCTCAGACCAATCTTGTAGATGTTTTTTTGAGGAAAATTTTTCTCTACAATTTTTTGAATTTCATTCATTTCAAACGCTGTTATAGCGCTCCAAAGTAGACCGGGTTCGTCAATGCTCATGAGAATCCGGTCAAAACGAAATGCTTAACTTAGTTTTATGATCCTTTTTTTATTGTAAATATATTCTTAAATTTTTTTTGTTAAATCCCTGCCTACAACTTTACTTATTCATTGGCATAAGCTGTCTGTGGGGTAGGCCTACTGGGAATACAGGGATATATGAGATATTTGATTACCTAAGTAGACACATTCGAAGAAGATTAAGAGAAGTCAACGCATTTTTGGAAAACATTAGTATTTCCGAAACTGGTTGAGACTCAAAAGTACTCTTCTACACATAATTATGTATAATGAGGATCAATAAAGTTATAGCAAATTAAATAAAACTAGTATCCACGTAATTCTCTATGATATAAGAAAGATATTTCTTTTTGAATTATCCAAATCGGACAATTACTTACGAAGATATTAAGTTAGAAACATTATGCCGTTCCTGCCGCTACGTCAGTAATAATAATAATAAATAATAAACGTTTCACACTCAACGGCCCCCAGTAGGATTTTCTCCTGTCGGGGGTCCGGAAACACACACAATACACAACCACAAACGCCCAGACCATGACAAACATCTGTATGGCCAATACAAATTTTTGTCATGTGCGCGGATCGTACCCGCGACTGCTAGCACAACAGCTAGTGCTGTGACCGCTGCGCCAACGCGTCGTCATGTAAGCGGGATCAGTGTATGCGGGATGCGTGTGGCATCACTCCGACTCATAAAACTCACTCCGGATCATAAAACTAAGTTAAACATTTCGTTTTGACCGGATTCTCATGAGCATTGACTAACCCGGTCAACTTTGGAGCGCTGTAACAGCGTTTTAAATGAATGAAATTCAAAAAATTGCAGAGAAAAATTTTCCTCAAAAAACGATCTACAAGACTGGTCAGAGGTATTTTTTGTGAAATGTACAAAAAAAAAAGTAATAGAGCAAAAAAGAAAATCTTTATAGAAATTTTCTCACTTTTTTGCTTATAACTTCTTTAATTTTTAAATTTCGGCAAAAAGTTATATGAACATATTTGTAGGCAAAGCAATTTGCTACAAATTATGTCCTTACAAATTTTTTGTAGGACAGATAGTTTAAATGAAAACACCATCGCAGCTTCTCGCTGCTATGGGCTAACTGGCATGGAACGTCGGAGTGACGTCACAGCCTTCCGCGCCGGCCGGTTAGTAAACTCCGCTAGTAATTTGATCATAACTTCGTCAATTTTTGTCGTAGAACAAAAATTTTTGCACTGTATGTTAAGGATTTCTTAGTTCTATAAATCTGCATTCTCAACTAAAAACGTTACGGATCCTCATTCGAGGATATAAATGGAGTGACGGTAACAGAGGTCAATGATGTTGTGAGTGTGTGGAGAAAATATTGCGAGCAACTTTTTAGTGATAGCAGCATAACACCATCGTGTAACACCAGTACACTTTCACAGAATGCTATGGAACCATCAATCCTGAAAAGTGAAGTTCGATCCGCAATCGATCACCTGAAGAGGAATAGGGCTGTAGGAGCTGACACAATTCCAATAGAGATCTTTAAAGCGATGGGCGAATACGGAGTTGACATTATGCATATTATCTGCAACCGCATCTGGGAAACAGAGAAGTGGCCTCGCGACTGGGCACACTCCGTGTTCATACCACTACACAAAAAGGGATCAACGAAGAAATGTCGCAACTACAGGCTTATAGCCTTGATTTCACACGCCAGCAAAGTCCTCCTTCATGTCATCAATACCAGACTGCAAGCTTTTCTGAATCCCGAAATAGCTATCGAGCAGGCGGGATTTGTCAAGGGTCGAGGAACAAGAGAGCAGATCCTAATTCTTAGACAAATAATCGAAAAGTCTAGAGAGTTTAACATCCCACTCTATATCTGTTTCGCCGACTTTCGCAAGGCCTTCGACACCGTGAAATGGCATATGTTATGGGACGTACTCATTCAAATGGAAGTACCTATTCACCTGGTTCGTCTCATACGCCGACTTTACGAGGATGGAACTGCGACTGTTCGAATAGACGACGTTGACTCGGAAAGCTTTCACACACAAGCTGGCGTTCGTCAAGGGTGCATACTCTCTCCACTCCTGTTCAACATCTATACGGAGTGTATTATGAGAATTGTTCTGGAACAATGGGACAGGGGAATTTCGGTGGGAGGAAGGAAGATATCCAACTTGAGGTATGCCGATGACACTACTCTTCTCACTCAAACAGAAGAGGACATGGAACACCTGCTGACACTTCTAGAGACAACAAGCCTCTCCTTCGGACTTACGGTCAACAGAGATAAGACCAAAATGATGATAGTGGATCGAGCTGAACTAAACCATCCTGACATCTCTATGATTGGCAACTGTGAGGTTGTCCAATCTTACGTGTACCTCGGTTCCACTATCACAAACAACGGAGGATGCGAAGACGAGATTCGAAGGAGATGTGCTATCACACGATCTGCCGTTGACAAGCTGAAAAGAGTCTGGTGCAACCGTAACATCACCAAAGCCACGAAAGTCCGCCTAATGAGAAGCTTAGTATTCCCAATATTTCTTTATGGCGCAGAAACGTGGACGGTTAGACTTAAAGACCGACGCAAAATCGATGCACTCGAGATGTGGTGCTGGCGGCGACTGCTACGGATCCCTTGGACAGCGTTTAGGACCAACATTTCGATTCTGGATGAGTTAAAGATCAAGAAGAGATTATCGTCGACTGTGCAAACACGAATCCTAAAATATTTCGGAAACGTTGTTCGAAACGAACAATCCATGGAGAGAAACGTTGTCCAGGGGCAGGTAGAGGGTAAGCGGTCACGCGGTCGATCGCCTACGCGTTGGACAGACCTCATCAAGGCTGCGACACAGACCTCCATAGTCCAGAGTTCTCAAGACGCTAAAAACCGCATCAAGTGGAGGCGTATAGCGGGGGCTGCTTTAGCAATGGATCATCGTCAACCACGACCACTCTGTCAAGAGTGAACGACTAAGGAGGGACTTTTTCGATATTGAGGACAAAATGAGGTGACAAATTAATATTTTAAATCAAAAAAATTACAATGTGTTTGTAAAATAAAAAGGTAAGTTTTCACCAAATTTTGTAAAAAAAAAGAATTTTGTAAAAGATAAAAATAAAAAACCAAAAACTTGTGTTATTTGAATTTTTCAAAAATCGTTATGTGAAAAAAGTGCAAATACAAAAGTTGTAGATCTTCTTACTACCTACAACTTTGCCATTGAGGCTTTTTCCATAGGACTTGTAGTTTAGCCGGTAATCGAGATAAACCGTTTTTCCCCTTAAACCCCCTCCTTACCACTTCCCGACCTCAGATCGCCCGTAATTTATTTCTCCTTTCATTTTCATTGTATTCTCTTTCTTTTACAATAATGGTGTAATGGGTTTCATCCTGCTATAAAAAAATAGTTTTAAAAGCTAAGAGCACTGGTCTATAATAGGTCATTTTTGATTGAAAGAATAGCAAGGACTGAAAGCCGATCTTGTGTCATCGAATTCCTCAAATATGTTTTAACAATTTTAATAAAAAAAATACAGTTAAAAATCTATATTATTTTAAATTTGCTTGGGTTGTTGCGCGAGGCCCCTGCAAGCGCGAGGCCCCGGGCGATTGCCCCGTTCGCCACCCCCTAAGGCCGCCACTGTCTATGGACTTCCACTCCACGTCTCAAAGTATGTTCTTATAAATAATCGTCAGTGACGCTAGCGATTTAGTGTTGAAAACAACATACCTATAAATAAATCAGTATCTTCGTATTCTTGTTCGTTCAAACACTGTTCCTCGACGTATGTCTTTTGGTCCACAGTAAAGGTAATGTATTTCTTGAATGTCAACACTATTGAATGCCATTCTCCATCCGCCATGAATCCCGCTTGCACCAGCCTAGACACTAGTTTCGGTGGTACAGGGAAGTAGTCTCTTGTGTTTTGTCCATTTGTTGTGTTATTACAATGTAAATACCAAGTTAGCTTGATGTATCCATTTTCTAGACCTAGGCCAATGTAGTCATTCCCCTGCAAATTAACAATTTTCTTAGATTGCGAGACCTGATTTATATAAGGAATACCTTAAATTATCATTATGGTGTCCTTAAATTATATGGGCAGTAGAAAACTAAGATTGACTGCATTTTATTACATACTTAGCTATTTCATTGAGAAAAACAATTTGGTAAGTAGGTATATTGAAATGTATTTTTGGTTTTTTACTCTATTTAGAACTAGATTTTTTTTATGTAGGACTGTACCAGGCTCTGAAGATGACAGAACAATACGAGCTGACGATTTGATGAGCTCGTGGATTGGTTACCAGATTGTGAACTAGTAGGTAATATGAAATCTTTTTTCAATGTTTCTCGTTTTTAAGATTGTAACAAAAACCTATTTATGTACGGTGACAGATACGCACCCTGGTAACCCACAGCAGCAGTCCATCGGGCTCTGCAGTCGTGAAGGAGAGTGCTATCCGTGCGGGCAGCGCCGCACTAAGGCGCTGGACAGGCTGTGTCGGCCTAGCGGCCGCGCGCGTCGCCCACACCAGGGCTTGCCCGTCGAATTGCGGGATTGACACGTTTATGTCTGTTGTTAGCACGAGATTATAGTTAGTTCAAGTCATCTTTGCGCGCGGCTCTATGTGTGCGTGCGCTTGTAATTATACAACTTTAATTTGTGTAGCAGACGGTCAGGGACAGGCGACGGTCGCGTCACTACGGCGACCGTCGCACCCACACATAGGTATACCCGCGCGCAAAGATGAGTTGAACTTAGTATACCGGTATGGGAATATAATAAGTAGAGGGAGATGTAAAAAGTCGCCAATTCACATTGTAGATCATATTGGGTCAAGAAGTTTCTGGGAGTTTAAATGGGTATAGTAGGTAAAATGAAAATCAAGCTTAGTAGAGACAAGATTTAACTAACTAAACAAACTTGAAGAACGTTACATTTAAAGCATGAATTTAGGCAGCTATATGTAAGGTACATATATTACCTATATGTATGTCGATACTATTAACTAATGTTACCATGAGAGACCTACTTTGAAGTAGGTACTAGGTCGCTCGCTTCAGTCTGTAATATCCCACTGCTGGGCATAGGCTTCTTACCCGATGTAGGAGAAGGATTAGAGCTTAATTCATTACGCTGCTCCAATGCGGGTTGGCGGATATATTCCCTACTATGAGTAACGATCGCTATCAGGTGTACATGATAACAACCGGGATCGACGGCTTACTGTATGGCCGATATTACAAATTTATGTTTGTCATGTGCGGGATCGAACACGCAACCGCCACCCCAACAGCCACAAACCAGGTCTGTGACCGTTGCGCCAACGCGTCGAAACGTCGAAGTACTAGGTACTGAACGCTAAATAAAGCACTAATTAAAAGATGTCTATACTTAAGTCTCACTATTTTTAAGACTCGGTTTTTTACATCTTTCTGGAGACGTTGGAATAGATTAGGTGACTATGCCAAATAGAAAATAATTAATCGTTAAAAGTTATACTTATAACATATCTTGTGATAAAACTTAAAATGTGTTTAAGATGATGATTTTATTTAAAAGAGGCCCATAAAATCTAAACGAGTTACATAATTTCGTAGGGCCTGTTTCACCGGTTATGACCTACCGCTATTGGACCAGCGATGATATCCAACAGATAAAAGTTTATGATATAGGTATTATTCTTTATCCCCATCGAAGTTCACTATATTTATGGCATTTCTGTATTAGCTAAGATCTAACAGTTTTAGTTTCTTTATTGTATCGAAACAGGTCCTATAATGGCCTATTCTACCACCCGCTGTTAAAAAAATTAAATTTATTTGCAAGATAAAATTTATCATCAACTGGTGAAACAGGCCCTTAGATGAATAAAGCATCTCACGCTGGTCGCAGCGCGGCCCGGCCCGGCCCGCGGGGCAGACGCAGCGGCCGCGGAGGCAGCGGCCCGCCCCGCACTGCTGCGGGCGGCACGCGGCGCGCCGGCACCGCGCCCCGCCACCCGCTCCCGCGCTGCAAGCGCTGCCGTCGCACGCGCCTACATTCTGACCCTCTAAAAGTTAAAACACATACAATTTATTGTGTTTCTCAAACAAAAATATAATTGTGTTTGCTCGCAAACGAAAAAAAAACCGACTTCAATTACATCGACAAGTAATAAAACGTAATAAGACGAAAAAATAGTCAAGTAAATATGCGCTATTAAAGATGACTCAAAAAGTTATAATCAGATCTCGATCTAATTTCACGAAAACTACATGACAAGTATTAGCTTTCGATTAAAGTAAGAATCATCAAAATCGGTACACCGAGTAAAAAGTTATGCGGTATAATACAACGTAGGTCGACGAAAAAGTAGTCAAGTAAATACGCATTATTAGATGTAACTCTAAAAGTACTTGTCAGATCTTAATTTAAAAAAAAATGGGACCACATGACACACAACACCTTTCAATTAAAACAAAATTGATCGAAATCGGTCCACCCAGTCAAAAGTTCTGAGCTAACATACATAAAAAAAAAATACAGTCGAATTGAGAACCTCCTCCTTTTTTGGAAGTCGGTTAAAAAGAAAACGAGTGTGCTTTAGACCAGTGTTCCGCAAAGGGTGTACCGCGGCACACTGGTGTGCCGTAGTCGTAAAATAAACTTTACGTTTATTGATTAATAATAAATATTGTTTCAATGATTAATAAATAAATGTTGGTTAATGTTACTTAAAAAATGATTTTTCATTTGTGGTGTACCTCCAAAATATTTTCCTATTCCTAGGCGTACCTTGAACACAAAAAGTTCGCGGAACACTAGTTTAGACCACACGACTGAAGTAAAACTTACGAAACTCAACTCTCTCACTAACTTATATCTCCCTCTCAACTTCCGTTCGCCTCGCTCGATCACACTTTTGGTAACGCTCTCGTCACGCATTCACCATCTTACTCCCCAAGTCAAGCGTGCGTAAAGAAATTTTGCTTCAAAAACCTACTTCAATTAACATCCACAAGTAATAAAGTGAGAACACCGTCACCGTGGTCGAAGTCATCTAAATACGTATTTTTAGGGTAACTCAAAAACTACTCGTTCGATCTTGTTAAAATATAAATGGTACCACTCGACAAGCACCACCTTTCGAATATAAAAAAGAATCATCAAAATCGGTACAACCAGTAAAAAGTTATGAGGTAACTCATAAAAACAGTGTCGAATTGACAAACTTCTCCTTGTTTGGAGGCGCGATTAAAAAAGAACTCTAACAACAATATTCAATATTTTGTTGCAATTTTTATGTATTTGTTGATTTGTCTGTGAATTACCTGGCATAAATGAAAGTGCCCTAACAATAGCGTCGAAGTTAGTATTCCTGGTTGTTATCACAACGTATTGGTAAAAATTAAATTGGTCTGTGAAATAAATTAGGGATAGAGAAACCTTTTTCATGTGTAAATAGTTTTGATTTCGACACCAGCAATTTATACTAATTTAAAATCATAAAAGTGAACTTTACAATAGAGGCTTATAAAATGAAAAAAAACGTAATAATAAATATAATATGTTTTGTAAAAACACAGAAATGTTAAAAGTTTGAAAGCCTTAAGTCACGTGGATTAGGTTTACATTATATTAACTTTTCGTTTTAGGCTTTTGTAAGTATTTTATTATATCCGAAAATTGAGAAACAAAACATGAAAAGCTCTTCTTTAAAACATTGTCACGAGGCTGTACCACGCGGGGTATTAAGCTTATGACTGTTGAAAAAATAGAAAGAAACGGTCCTCATGTCCTTTCAGAACGAAAGCCCGGCTTTCATCATCCACTTCCACCACCACCACCACCACTTCAGCCTATCACAGTCCACTGTTGGACATATGCCTCCACAAGTTCGCGCCCGACATTATGACGCGAACTCATGTGTTTTGCCCATAGTCACTACGCTGGGCAGGCGGGTTGGTGACCGCAGGGCTGGCTTTGTCGCACCGAAGACGCTGCTGCCCGTCTTTGGCCTGTGTATTTCAAAGCCAGCATGGATGGTTATCCCGCCATCCGTCGGCTTTTTAAGTCAAAGTTTAAGGCTTTCATCATCATCATCAATCAAATACACTTCCGACAAGCCTTTTACATTATTTTAATGTGACACAAATTGAAACGAACTGATGTTAGGTTAAGTGATATTAGGGGTGTATGTCGGTCACCTCCTCGTGGTGCACCCTGGGCAACGGGACGGGCAGCAGTATCGCAGTCTCGGTACTGCTGCTCGTCGCGGCTAACGACTGACTCGCTGACTCGCGGGGTGCGCTCCGGGTACTGCTCGACCCGTGAGCGCACTAGAGGGACGGGGTGGGTGGGTTCGCTTGCCCGCCCTGTAGCGCGAAAGCGCGGTTTGCCGGCCGGGTTGTGCTGGCTCCCTGGACCTTTGCTCGGTTGCTGGTGCAATCCGGCAGACGTGATGTGTGAGGGCCGGGCTGTGCTGGCTCCCTGGAGCTTTTAGCTCGGTTGTTGGTGCAGTCCGGCGGACCCGTGGGGTAGTTGCCGGGTCGTGCTGAGCTCCCTGGAGCTTTGCTCGGTTGTTCAGTGCGATCCGGATGCCGTAATGCCGAACGCCGTGATGCCAGGCGTTGGAGGTCAGGCCTGCCTGGCTTGGAGGGTGGACGCTTCTGGACACGTGTCCCCATTCTGCAGACGGTAGACTGGTCCGGTTGAGCATCCCTTAAGTGGGGTGGCCGGCTGGGGGTCGGGGGATCTTCGGCTGGCTTGAGATCCCACGTGTCGTCGGGAGGGGTGGTCTTGTGGGTGCCGCCCCTCTAGGTGCCGGGGTCCGGATGTTTACATTCGGGCCAGCCGCCGGGGCGGGGTGGAGATTGCTAACGCGACCCCATCTCGCCCCACTCAGGCGGAGCTGCTGCTCCCTGGAGCTGCTCACACGTGGATAGTTTTTGGTCAGTAGGAGTCTGACATAACCCTCTGGTGCCCCCGCGCCGGAGGGTATCCGTGATGGATTTTCCCCACGTAAAAAAAAGTGATATTAATTAAAATGTTACCTGCTATATTCTGGTGTTCGAGTGGCATCGGTATGTTGTTAACTTGGAAGTTTCTGAAACATCCGCTGTAAGACTCCGGCGGCCCGGACATCACGTCGAAGGGTAGAGTCGAGAGGTCTTTCGCTCCACCTTTATTGTGTGATACAGGATTTTTAAAAAATGACTTTTTATCTGCTATATTACATAATAATTACTCACTTTAGGTATTTTTATATGGCTAAAGAAAGAAAGGTCTTGGAGGAGTTAGGATCTTACGCTATTAGGTACATCTGTCAATCGAAATACTAACAGTCAAATATCTATTAAGACAAGTATGATTTGCTTGTATTGTATTGTATTTTTCTTTTTATAAAATAGGTACCCACATCAAATCTTTCTTTAGTGCTGTCTTTAGGTAGGAGTAAAATTAATAATTGTGTTTGCTCGCAAACGAAAAAAAAACCTACTTCAATTACATCGACAAGTACCTAATACAACGTAAGTAGACGCAAAATAGCCAAGTAACTAAAGTTATCAAATACTACGTCGAATTGAGTAACCTCCTCCTTTTTTGAAGTTGGATAAAAATGGGACCAAAGGACAAGCATCAGCTTTCGATTAAAACAAGAATCATCAAAATTATTTATAAAGAACTAGCTGTACCCGCAACTTCATCCGCGTGGCATTTAACAGAAAAGTTTAAAAAAAAGTTCGATAAAATGATCTTTGATGTTCTTTGATTTTACCTTTATTAGCATGAGCAGGCGGTCAAGCGATGCGAGGCAGAGGAGATGGACTCGCCGTAGGCACAGTACATTAGTAAATACCTATGTAGTATGATTATGTAGTATGATTTAACTGAGGTAGGGCACAGCAGGAAATTTCCTGCTCAAAATATGGAGCAGCCCGACTGGGGTAGTACCTCGACCTAACAGAAGACCACAGCTAAGTGTAAAAGAAAAGATCACCAGACAACGCTTGCGATGCTTCTGGTGTTGCAGGCGTCTATAGGCTACGGTCTTACCATCAGGTGAGCCGTAAGGTTGTTTGCCAACCTACTTACATAAAAAAAAAAATGATGCCGTAGGCATCTCAAGAAAATAACGCTGGCTTGCCGAGCTTTAAATGTTTCGCTGCTAATTACTTCTAACGACGATATCTCAAAAACTATTCATCTGATTGATATTATAGTGTAAAGGGCAAATTTTAAACTGCATTAAATGCATAAGCTAACTAACATATTCATTTGTATAAGGATAATACCGAACTAAAGAAAATAGCTTTGAAAATAACGTAGGTAATATTTTTTATTAAAATTTGAACATAAAAAATGGTTATTATTAGTCTACTGTAAGAGATAGAGATATGATAGCATGGACTTTTTTGTAGCATTTTTATAGATTTTGAATTCGCTAGTACATTACTCAGCTATATCTGCTAGTTTAATACGCGCCGTTCGCGTGGAAAGCTCCCAGTTGGCGAGATTTTTTGCGACCTCTTCAACATTTATTCGTATTTCTGCTAATTTACATAAAAGCATAATAAATTATATACCTAAACCTTCCTCAAGAATCACTCTTTCTATTGTTGAAAACCGTAAAAAAATTCCTTTGGTAGTTTTCGAGTTTATCGCGTTCGTATCGGGAAGGTAAAGTCAGTTAGATAGACAAACTGAGTTGTTTGTTAAACAAAAACGCTGAAAAGCTTCTAAATTAGGAATTCTCTAAGTTGTAAAATGTAGGCTTTCGTTAGAAGAAATAAATTGCTTTGAATGTTTGTCTAGACAAAAAGACGCGGCCGGGGACTTCTTTTTATAATACATATGTATGGAGTCCACCCACGTGTACAGGCGCCCGCTGTAGCGGTACATACCTATGAGGACTGCGGCTAGGCTGGCGGTGTGCGGGTAGGCGTGCGCCAGCATGGGCTCGGTGCTGAGCGCGCCGTCCACCCACGCGTACAGGCGGCCGCCGTAGCGGTACATACCTATGAGGACTGCGGCTAGGCTGGCGGTGTGCGGGTAGGCGTGCGCCAGCATGGGCTCGGTGCTGAGCGCGCCGTCCACCCACGCGTACAGGCGGCCGCCGTAGCGGTACATACCTATGAGGACTGCGGCTAGGCTGGCGGTGTGCGGGTAGGCGTGCGCCAGCATGGGCTCGGTGCTGAGCGCGCCGTCCACCCACGCGTACAGGCGGCCGCCGTAGCGGTACATACCTATGAGGACTGCGGCTAGGCTGGCGGTGTGCGGGTAGGCGTGCGCCAGCATGGGCTCGGTGCTGAGCGCGCCGTCCACCCACGCGTACAGGCGGCCGCCGTAGCGGTACATACCTATGAGGACTGCGGCTAGGCTGGCGGTGTGCGGGTAGGCGTGCGCCAGCATGGGCTCGGTGCTGAGCGCGCCGTCCACCCACGCGTACAGGCGGCCGCCGTAGCGGTACATACCTATGAGGACTGCGGCTAGGCTGGCGGTGTGCGGGTAGGCGTGCGCCAGCATGGGCTCGGTGCTGAGCGCGCCGTCCACCCACGCGTACAGGCGGCCGCCGTAGCGGTACATACCTATGACGACTGCGGCTAGGCTGGCGGTGTGCGGGTAGGCGTGCGCCAGCATGGGCTCGGTGCTGAGCGCGCCGTCCACCCACGCGTACAGGCGGCCGCCGTAGCGGTACATACCTATGACGACTGCGGCTAGGCTGGCGGTGTGCGGGTAGGCGTGCGCCAGCATGGGCTCGGTGCTGAGCGCGCCGTCCACCCACGCGTACAGGCGGCCGCCGTAGCGGTACATACCTATGAGGACTGCGGCTAGGCTGGCGGTGTGCGGGTAGGCGTGCGCCAGCATGGGCTCGGTGCTGAGCGCGCCGTCCACCCACGCGTACAGGCGGCCGCCGTAGCGGTACATACCTATGAGGACTGCGGCTAGGCTGGCGGTGTGCGGGTAGGCGTGCGCCAGCATGGGCTCGGTGTTGAGCGCGCCGTCCACCCACGCGTACAGGCGGCCGCCGTAGAGGTACATACCTATGAGGACTGCGGCTAGGCTGGCGGTGTGCGGGTAGGCGTGCGCCAGCATGGGCTCGGTGCTGAGCGCGCCGTCCACCCACGCGTACAGGCGGCCGCCGTAGCGGTACATACCTATGAGGACTGCGGCTAGGCTGGCGGTGTGCGGGTAGGCGTGCGCCAGCATGGGCTCGGTGCTGAGCGCGCCGTCCACCCACGCGTACAGGCGGCCGCCGTAGCGGTACATACCTATGAGGACTGCGGCTAGGCTGGCGGTGTGCGGGTAGGCGTGCGCCAGCATGGGCTCGGTGCTGAGCGCGCCGTCCACCCACGCGTACAGGCGGCCGCCGTAGCGGTACATACCTATGAGGACTGCGGCTAGGCTGGCGGTGTGCGGGTAGGCGTGCGCCAGCATGGGCTCGGTGCTGAGCGCGCCGTCCACCCACGCGTACAGGCGGCCGCCGTAGCGGTACATACCTATGAGGACTGCGGCTAGGCTGGCGGTGTGCGGGTAGGCGTGCGCCAGCATGGGCTCGGTGCTGAGCGCGCCGTCCACCCACGCGTACAGGCGGCCGCCGTAGCGGTACATACCTATGAGGACTGCGGCTAGGCTGGCGGTGTGCGGGTAGGCGTGCGCCAGCATGGGCTCGGTGCTGAGCGCGCCGTCCACCCACGCGTACAGGCGGCCGCCGTAGCGGTACATACCTATGAGGACTGCGGCTAGGCTGGCGGTGTGCGGGTAGGCGTGCGCCAGCATGGGCTCGGTGCTGAGCGCGCCGTCCACCCACGCGTACAGGCGGCCGCCGTAGCGGTACATACCTATGAGGACTGCGGCTAGGCTGGCGGTGTGCGGGTAGGCGTGCGCCAGCATGGGCTCGGTGCTGAGCGCGCCGTCCACCCACGCGTACAGGCGGCTGCCGTAGCGGCCCGCGCGCACGCGGTGCCACTGACCCAGTGACAGCACCACACCCGACCGCACCAGCGACGTCAAGCCCGACAACTGGTCTACACATTCGAGTGCGAGTTAGTGTGTATGTGTGTTTTTTTGTTCGTGTTCTAACAATCATAATTAAATTTAAATGGATACAATAAATGACTTATGAAACGCACCACCTTTCTTTTAATTATTTTAATCGAAATCGATCAACCCAGTCAAAAGTTCTGAAATAACATACATAAATAAAATAAACAATCGAATTGAGAACCACCACAACCACGTTTTTGAAAGTCGGTTAAAAAGATAACAAATTGAGTAACGATGAACATATAACAGTTTTCCCTATATTACTTTGGTATGATTTTTTATTTTCTGTAAAATTCTGTAACAATCGACTCAAATCCTAGTTCTGAGCAACGCCTATTCCTCTAAAAGGGAGAAGGGGTGGGTATTACTCGGTTATGGTGGTCTTCTGGAATTTTTTTTTTCATTCACCTGTCCATCGATACTCAAGCAGTCCTCCTTGCAGTGACAGGGAGGTGTAAAAATGAGGAGTTTGCACGAATATCACAAGTCCTCGCTCCTTCGTCGGCTTGATCTCGGCTTCCAGAGCCAAACTGACGCTGGATATCGACCTTGGGTGCAGCGTTAGATAAGATCTTGTTCCAGAAAATAATAGGTCCATCGGAATCAAGTCTGAAACCGTTTAAATCGTATTTTGTATTTGAACGACTTTCAAAATTTTATTTTATCAAAAACAAAATTTCTGTATATTTAAGTAATTATATCTATATATAGTCCGTTCAACGAGACGAGAGAAATTTTGTAAACAAAGTGCATCACTTTTTCATAGTGACGACGGAACAAACAAAATATAGTCTATCTCCTTCTATCTTGTTTGTTTGCTATCTGCTGCACGTTTCTCGGCAAGTTCGAACGTCAAATCTGTCAAGATAGTCTGACTTTGAAAACATTCGGATTTTGTAATAATTATTTGCATTTTAGTGTGCATTTTTAAAAGAGTACCGAGAGTTTTTTTCTTCCGGCTTTTTTTCTCTCGGCCTACACTAGGGACATTGTTATTTATTGTAATATTTAATAAAGCCGAGGATAAAGTAGGTAGGTAATATCTAACGAGACATTAGTAACTTAATATTTTGAATAAGTTAAGGTTGATTACAACACTGGGTACATTACGTAAGTTTGTAATGTACATAATGTTAAGATATTATAAATTTTTATTTTTTATTTTATTGTTTGTTTTTATGCTGCCTAACTTTTTGTTATTATTGTTTAGTGTTTTTTTTTTTGTATCATTTATTTTTTGACTTTCGTTAAGTGTGTGTATCACCTTATGGCGAAATAAATGTTTTCATTTATCATTCATTTATCATTTGTCGTTAAACGCGTCGCGTCACGCGGACGACGTCGCGGGCACAGCAGCTTGTATCTAATAAATATTTTAGTAATATTAATCATTAATATTTCATTTGTACCTAAAATCCTAAACATAAAATTAAACTAATAAACTAATATTATTATACTAAACTAAACTTAAACTTTAAATGTAAAACGTAAAATGAATATACATTTTGATAATTAATTATTTATGAAGTTAATTAATTATATTTAATTAAGTAATTATCAAAATATAATATTTTACATTTAAAAAAATTGTGTACCTACGAAAAAAAGGTTACAAAACCCTGCATATGTAAATGACATCTATGATAATGACATTTTGGTTTGTTTACAAAAATTCTCTCGTCTCGTTGAACGGCTACTATAAATTAATTGCTGTTCGTTAGTCTCGCTAAAACTCCAGAATGGCTGGGCCAATTTGGCTAATTTTCATCTTGAAATGTTTGTAGAAGTACAGGAAAAGTTTAAACGGTGAGAAACATAAATAACATGTAACGGAAAATACTAAAGACGACGATTTAATTTTCCAATACAAAATGTTCCTAGCGGGGAAATTTAATGTCTTTTGTCAAAAACGTTGTCAATTGGTTGTCAAATATTTATAGGTGCGTTCAGAAAGTGTTTTGTGTATATTTTTCACAAATATACATACGTAGGTGATACGAAGTTCACCGGGCCATCTAGTTATACCGGGTGTATTTGGAACGCTTTGAAAAACGAAGAGGTATGATAGTGTTGGCATGATCTGACATAATACAAGTTAAAAAAACGCGAAAATATATTTTTTTTCTTGCCACTTTTCATAACTTTTTTCGGTATAATCCGGTTTGAGAAAAATACCTAATGAAACAGATATTTGAAGATAAAGATAATGCTTCAAAATAATCATGTTTTGAAAAAATCGGCGATTCATTGAATACTACTAGTTCATGCGCGCCATCAGCTGACCGGCACGAGGTCAACGTACTCCCGCACACACAGTCGTGCGTCTCGCGGTCAACAAGAGTTCGCAAAATACATTAAGCCCTAAAATTTCCTAAATAAAACGTTTCTGAGATAAATGGTTATATGCATCATATAGTATATAAATAGTATATTACTTGGTTGAAATCTTTCAAAGCGTTTCAAATACACCCGGTATGTAAAGTATGAAGTGCAAACTTTCTAAATAAATCGTTTGTTCGGGAACTCATAAAAAAAAAATAACAAGTAGATACCAACTTAAACCACAACACCTATGATGTATTCTTACTTATACTCTTTAACAGTCGATCGGCCTTGTCAGGGTCAATACAACTAACCTTGGTCACAATTAGGCCCAGTTTTCCCGTACGGACAGTCACACTGCGCGTCATCAAGGGTGATGACGCACGCCCCCTTGCAATGCGAGTGAGCGCTGTCGCAAGGACTTCGGTTGCTGGCACACGTTGCTCCGAACCAACCTTCGTTGCATATACATCTGCGAATATTTAAACTTTATTTATAAAAAAAAACTTAATTTAGTTTTTTTTTATTGATTTAATTTTGATTATGATTTTCCCAAAAGGCCATTTAAACTTTATTTATAAAAAAAAAACTTAATTTAGTTTTTTTTTATTGATTTAATTTTGATTATGATTTTCCCAAAAGGCCCTATTAATAGGACCTATTCAATAATTCATAAAATATGTTTCTTACGGAGTTTTGATATACGACAATAGTACGGCTTTTATAATTATGATACACTTTGATTCGTTGAATTTTTTGCATTAATTAGAAGCTTGCAATTAGTAAAAACTAAAAAGCTAAAAAAACTTTCTCATGAGTTAGCAATACTATAGGTACTCGTAATTATGTATCTATTGAATGTAATTTAGCTTGTCATACCCATAAGTTGCAGGAGATTGTATGCAAACTCCACGTGGCGCATTGCATGACTTGGCCGTGCACTGCGCGACCCCACACTGCCCCACTCCACGCCCACCTACAGCACCCCCTCCCACCGCTTGACCCCCCACTTCCCAAATACAACCGCGCCATCCACTGTGCAATGGTAGGTCGTGTGGCAGATCGTAGAAATTCTCGGATGGGTGACCACCTGAATTTTCGAAATGTTGGTAAATAATTTTTGAACATCGTCCTTTAGCAATGGTATATGATATCTTCAGACTTAATATTGGCTAGTAGAAAAGTTGAATATGAAACGCAAAAGAAAAACATATACATACAGTATCTCCACAACAATTGATCGTAACATAACCTTAGTTCATCCGTGATAAATCAACTATAACTTTCTTTGGCTAATTCCAAATTAGGTAACTATAGGTGAAGGAGGCGCTTGGCGTTGGATTATACAAGAAAAGATTATCATATAAATACCTATTGTTATTTGCTTAAGGTGAAAATAACATTGCCCCTACTCTTATAAAAAGAACCCAAACTAATTAAGGACCAACAGAGAGGTCTACCTGTGCAGTTATACATGTCGGAGCGTGTGTGGGTAGGTATAGATATTAGACACATACAGTTTTTTGAAACTGAAAGAAAATTGATTCTTTTGTTTGAACTTCGCGGGCACACCTGTGAGCTGTACAGGTAACCACTTCAGTAGACCGTAGTATGTATGCTGTAGGTAGGTACTATTGACAACGCTGCTGAGCAAGAACACCGCTACGTGATAAACGTTACCAATGTATATGTAAGGCACGAGGGTCATGTTGGCGCGGCCGGCGGGCGCGTTCCCGCTGACGTTGAACCGTCCGTCCACCACCAGCCCGGCGCTGCGGCCGCGCCGCCACGCGCGCACCGCGTGCCCGCCGCGCCGCGAGCCCAGCGCGCGGGACGTGAACACTCGCCGCGGACCTGCCGCCGACGTCACAACCATACATTATAATTATGTATTACATTCCAGTATCACACTACCAGATGTGTCTAACTGGCAGGTAAAGCGGCCAAATTGTTGCCAAATCCAATTAGATTTTATGTTGGTGATTATTTATTTATGTGGTAATGTATACGATGCAGCTAATACGAAGTACCTAATTAATTACACTTTGTTTTACAAAAGTATAAAATAACAAAAATTTATGTGATATTTGCGCCGCGTTGACGCAGCGGTCACAGCACTGGATTGCGATTGGCTGTTGCGCGGACGGTTGCGGGTTCGATCCCCGCACACGATAACATTTGAATTGGCCATACAGATGTTTGCCGTGGTCTGGGTGTTTGTGAAGTCCTTGTAGGTCTCCCCACCGTGCCTCGGAGAGCACGTTAAGCCGTCGTTTCCGGTTGTTATCATGTACCTACACCTGATAGCGATGTCATATTTTTCTTGATTTATACAAGTAACGATTTTTAAACAGTAATCAGCTGATTTATCAGTTATAGAGGGATAACTTCCAGGGAACCGACATAGCTACGCTTCAGCCTGTAATATCCCACTGCTGGGCATAGACCTCTTTCCCCATGTAGGAGAAGGATCAGAGCTTAATCCACCACGCTGCTCCAATGGGGGTTGGCAGATTAGCTAAGGATGTTAAAAATATATTAAATATTCTATTTGCTTGCAAATGCATTACAAGGTTAATCAAGTTTACATTTCGTGTTATAAATTTATAATTATACTAACATGACAAAACGACACTCACCACTTCCCATATTCCAAGTTAACATGATGTAACCCTTCACGAAGGTCAGAGCAATGTGCTGACTTCTGGAGTCGTGTCTGCCATTTTGCCCAATGTACGCCAACAGAGCTATTTGATCCATGTCCGCAGTTTGAAAGCGAAGACGCAGGTCAAATCGATCAGAGTTTATAGCGGCAGAAGACAGAGGGTACGTCACGTACGTAGATATGCCAGATGATATTGGTGATAATGATGGGCGAGTTATTTCAACATCTACAAGTATAAGAAATTATATTCAAAATTTGCTTTCGGGTAAGCGTCTACGAACACTAGAGATATCCTGTCCATGGATAAAATATTTGTGACAACTAAAACTATACAAAGTTCAGCTATTTGCCTATGAACGTATCACATATTATACTCGTATATATATATATTACAAAATGAAAAAGTAGTCATCTGATGCATAAATCACCCTCACTCTGTGGTCTGTGATCAGGATCACGCTATACTTTATACTACTTTAAACGTTAAATTATAAAATATTTTAATTCGTATTATTATAAATATAAATATATTATTATTATTTTTGTGTTTCCCACACATGAGGAAATTCGAAAATGTTTTTTATTATCATATCAAAATTTTCGATCCAGCGGGATTCGAACCTTACATACCGTGTCCTGTGCTCTAGCCATTAAGCTATGGATCTATGTCCAGCGGAATCGAAATTTTTGATATGATTTTATTCGGTTTTAAGCAACCGGGGCGCCGTCTATAGCGAGTTCTTTACAGCACTCATTCAAAGTTCCACATTACAATGAATTCTTTGACAAGAGACAACACGAAGCTATTTTTCATTCGTATTATTTTTATTTTTGTGTTTCCCACATATAAGATCGAAAATTTTGATATGATAATAAAAACATTTTCGAATGACCTTCTTTTCTGAAATATTATATACTAGCTGCTGCCCGCGACGTGGTCTGCGTGCGTTCTGTTCTGTGATAATATGTAGCCTATGTTCTGACCCGACTTCTTAATAATATTCGTGCCAAATTTGAAGTAAATCCATGCAGTACTTTTTGAGTTTATCCCGGACATACATTTGAAGAAATAAAGGTTCACTGCTCTTTCCCCGTAGGTGATAGCGTGATAATATATAGCCTATGTTCTGACCCGACTTCTTAACAATATTCGTGCCAAATTTGAAGTAAATCCATGCAGTACTTTTTGAGTTTATCCCGGACATACATACAGACAAACAGACAAACAGACAAACAGACAAAAATTCTAAAAACTATATTTTTGGCTTCGGTATCGATTGTAGATCACACCCCAAGTATTCTTTTAAAAAAATATTCAATGTACAGTTTTGACTTTTCTACCATTTTATTATATGTATAGATACTTACTATACTCGCAAAATATTCCATGTTTGCCAAAAGGACATACGCATAAGAAACCACTTCCTGGATGTCGAACACAGCTGCCACCGGACTGGCAGGGATTATGTTCACATACAGATTGGTTGCAATGATCTCCCATCCAACTGAAAAGAA
This sequence comes from Melitaea athalia, assembly GCA_905220545.2. NCBI lineage: Eukaryota > Metazoa > Arthropoda > Insecta > Lepidoptera > Nymphalidae > Melitaea > Melitaea athalia. Next base: position 7,653,472 of record HG992179.1, read on the forward strand.
AATCGTTTTATACTAATATGTACTGTAGTTGTGCGTTTATTTGCGATAAGTTGTACTATTTTCTTATTTTTTTAGTTCATGGCAGGTATTAATTTAAAAGTAATATTTTCTTAATTACCTATTTATTTAAAATTTATTGAACTACGTTAAAATTACGTAATATTTATAAAATATATTATATTTTTTAGTTTTCCAAATAGAATTTGGAATATTTTAATAAAGTCGCTCTTATCATTTATAGCGATAACCTTAACAGTACCTAATTTAGGAAGAGTGTCGGGTAGAGTGCACAAACAAAATAATGCAAAGTTGTCATAGCAATTAATTTATATAGCAAAATTATTATTAATAGTAATGAAATAAACACAAGAGATATTTTACCTAATACAACTCGTACTATTAATTTATTTATGAAATGTCTCATTATTTAAAATAATATTCTTAGCATTACCCATTAGCGCAGGAACAAGCGAAGCTGTCACCTCGGTCACTGCACGTGCCTCCGTTCAGGCATGGAGATGAAAGGCAGGACAGAGACGAACATTCAGTCACTTCGGCTGCGTCGGAGGCGTCGCCAAATATATCGCGCTGTTCGCCGTTTACCTAAATCATTAATTAAATATATTATTTAATTTATTTATTATTTACTAGCGACCCGCCCCGGCTTCGCACGGTTGCAAAAACGATCAATGTTCCTCTACTATATTATGCATATATTATACATATAAACCTTCCTCTGGAATCACACTATTTACTAAAGAAAACCGCATCAAAATCCGTTGCGTAGTTTTAAAGATCTAAGTATACAGACAGCGGGAAGCGACTTTGTTATAAACTAGGTATGTAATGATGATACAATTTTAATAAATCGTTTTTAAGTAATTATTAAAAACAGACTACGAGCTCTTTAAAACATCGACTCAAAATAATGTGATCTGATATTTTCGTTTTAGTAATATTAGTCCCTGAAAATAGCATTAATAAAGCATATAACAGTTTGTAGAGTTTCGCAGAGGTACAGCCAAGAACACAAGAGATGAAATTGTATAATATTTACAATTAAATCCTTTATACATCCAACGAATGGTTTATCATCTGAATTGTTGGCGTATGGCACATTTCCAAAGAATATAACAGTGTTTTTGTCGAGAGATGTGATTCTAGCGACTTGTCCTCCGCTCATAGCCACGGTGTCGTTGAGACGTAGAGTACCGTTGCAGTGGTTTTCCGTCAAATATAAATCCAACCTGAAAGTATTAACTTTGAAAGTTATTCGGAAATTTTAGCAATACTTTTATCACTTTATATATAGTTCACTTTTTTGTAAAAATACCTTGTTTCAATCTTCATAAGATATCCTTTATTGACGTAAGTTTTTAGTTCACTCAGTAACATTGTTTGGTAACCGCAGGAAAATTCGAACTTCAATAAACCAGAGTTCATAAAAAGTTTCATATAAGCCCCTCTTACTATGTCTACGTGCATTATTTGTCCATCAGTTATGAGAGTTTTCGCGTTGAATTGTATCGCTATCGAAGTAGAGTTCTTAACTTGATGTGATATAAATGAAACTCCATCGAATGCAGCTGATGTTATAACAATTTCTTCTTCACAAAACTGGCCTCCATAATTAAAAAGACAGTGACACTAAAATAATAGAAAAAAATAGATTATAGTGTCATAATCTTAACATTTAGTAACATGTTACTTTTAATACTCACTCTTACACCGTGTAATCCATTGATGCATGTTCCGTGATTATTGCAAAGAAAATCTGTACATTCTGAGTGTATTGTTGGATAAGTTAGTGTTGTATCAAGTCCAGGTCTAGTTTCCATTGCCTCAGTCGACAAAGCTGTGGATGTGACGTAATCTGTAACATCTACGGGAATATCTGTAAACATTTTATCTGTGTGCACATCATCTTCCGGAGAAGATGTAACTGTATTGATTTCTGTTGCTACTGTCGTTTCACTTGACGATTTTGTTGTTGTTTCAGTTAATGTTTTCGTTGTAGATTCAGTTTCAGTAGTTTTTTCAGTCGGTGTTGTCGTCGTCGGGAATGTTGTAGTTGTTTCTTCAACAAGCAACGTCCATTCTGTCGTAGGTTTAGTTATGTTTGCTATATTGCTGCTTGTATCAGTAGGTAAAACCGTTGAGATATCAGGTGGTAAATTTATTGTCGATGTATTACATTTTACGCATGAGTCGACACATTCTGTTGTGGTTTCAGTTTTAGAATTGTCTATTTCTAAAGTCTCTTGAGTTATCAATGATGTTGGTATTTCTGTAGTTAAATTAATTTTAGTTGTAGTTTCTGTTTCCACCGTAGTAATGCCTGTTGTAGTTGTAATTATATCTGTTTCATCAGTTTTGGACATATTTGTTATAGTACTAATTTCCGTAGAAATTGTTTCTGCTGTAATGGGTACAGATGTAATTACAGTAGATGTTTCACTAGGAGTTATCAAAGTAGAGCTTTCGGGGATTGACACAGCGCTGGTACTAGTGCTCGTGTTGTTTTTAGTATAGTCAATGGTCGTAACACTACCTACAGTGGTAGAATCCGTATATAATGTCATAAGCTTAGTAGTTCTATTATATTCTGGCTGTAAAGTCGGGCTCACATATTCACAGTCGTAGCTATCATCGTCGAGAATGAGACACTCGCATAAAGCTCCAGTAAGTTTTGGCGGACAGGAGCATGTGAAATTGTCGACGCCGTCAATGCAAGTTCCACCATTCATACATCTGAATTAAAAATTATAAGATTTTTTTACGATGTTTCAATTTAAACACTTTAAACATGTTAAAAATCAACTACATAATTATATAAGACAATTAGAACTATTAAGATAATGAAAATTTCCTACCTAGGTCCCAAGAGACATTCATCGTATTGTAGCTCACATCTTTCTCCATGATAATCAGGGACGCAATAGCATATCCTGACACCATCTTCAACTACACATAAGGCGTTATTGCTACATGAGTCCTCGTCGCAAAACTCTATTTGGACTTCACAATCTTTTCCTGTATAACCTGAAAGTAGGATACAAAATGGAAATTAAGTAATTAGGTATTAGCAACTGACTAGAATAAACAATATGATGTATAATGTTATTCTTCCGCAATTTTTAAATGTTAAAGGCAGACTGTTAGTGAATTTTTAAAGGAAGAGTCTGATAGTACACGGGAAACCAGTAATTTTTACTGAATGGCTGCATAATGAAAAGACATTTTATGTATATTTAATGTTTTATTAAAGACTAGCTTCTGCGCGCGACTTCGTCGGCGTGGACTCCGCTCCTATTGGTCTTAGCGTGATGATACATTGCCTATAGCCTTCCTCGATAAATGGGCTATCTAACACTGAAAGAATTTTTCAAATCGGCCCAGTAGTTCCAGAGATTACCGCGTTCAAACAAACAAATAAACAAACAACCAAACAAACAAACTCTTCAGCTTTATATATTAGTATAGATAATAGTAAACCATTTTTACCGTAAGCACATGCGCACATATAATCTGCATGGGCATCAATACATACACCACCATTTTTACAAGGATTTGATTGACATTCGTCAATTTGAACCTCGCATTTTGTACCCGTCCAACCTAAAAAGTTATGATTATATTAATATTTATAAAAAGTTTACGTTTGCAAAAATTATACCTATTACCTTTGATATTGTTTCCATGTTTTGAGATTTAGTTCTGTTTTAAATTTGAATGCACTTTTAGTTTAGCTGCGTTTAACGCGCGCCCGCGCGCGTACGCGCTCTCTCTCTCTCTGTGTGTGTGTGTGTGTGTGTGTGTGTGTGTGTGTGTGTGTGTGTGTGCGCGCGTGTATTTGTGCATGTTTGTTTTAAAATAATTTATGTTGTTTCGTAAAGAATATCCTAACACCTGGATAAATGTATATCTATCAGATAAATTTATTATTTTATTTAATTAATCATACAGTAAATGATTACCTGCCAAACACTTGCAATAGAACTTAAATCCTGGACCTTCCACACATTCACCACCATTGTAACATCTCACTTCCTCTGTGGAGTTGCACACAGCGACGTCCAGCTCACAATGTTCACCAGAAAAACCAGGTACACAGTGGCAGATATATTCGTTGGTCATATCGATACATGTACCATTATTTAGGCAAGGGTTAGATTCACATTCGTTGAAGTTAGTTTCGCAATTGTCTCCTTTAAAATAAAAAAATACAATTAACGCATTAAAATATTTCGAAAACAGCAATCAGAAGAAAATCGAAAATTTGAAAAGTTTTTAAACTTTCACGGTCACTGAAGACTTACCGCGATTGCTATTTTGAAAGGGCCGATATTTCATCGACGTTGCAGGTGCTATGGTCATGAGAGTCACCGTGAGTCGGAAGTTTCAAATAAAAATCGCGTTAAGTCTCGTAGAATCAAAAGTAGGCATTATTTAGTACGAAAACTACGTAGAGGAAAAAAAAACAAACAAAAAATATACATAGACTAGGGAATTTAGGGATAAGCATTTTGTAATTTATAAAAAAATAGTCTTCCGCCCTTGGCTTCGCCCACAAAAAAGGAGGAGATCCTCAATTCGACTGTATTTTTGTTTTAGGTATGTTACTTCATAATCAAGAATCATCAAAATCTGTTTTGGTTGCTTATGATGTGGTCCCATTTAAATTTGGTCGAGATCTGTGCATTTTTTGAGAGAAAATAAAATTAAATAAATACGCATTATTAGGACAATAATAATGCGTATTTAATTGATTTTATTTTTTCGACTACCTACGTTGTATTACTTGTCGATGTAAATTGAAGTCGGTTTTTATTCACTTGCGAGGAAAATAAATAAGTATTAAAGAACATTTTTAATATCATACTAGCTGCTGCCCGCGACGTCGTCTGCGTGCGTTCACTGCTCGTTCCCCGCAGGTGATAGCGTGATAATATGTAGCCTATGTTCTGACCCGACTTCTTAATAATATTCGTGCCAAATTTGAAGTAAATCCATGCAGTACTTTTTGAGTTTATCCCGGACATACATTGACTTTCCTATCATTTTATTATATGTATAGATATAGATGAAAAATACCGACCGTTCTAGCGGTCGGACCGACACCGGACACGGTTAGTAGGAGGTGCGGGTTCGATCCCCGCTGGATATTAAAAATGCTTATAACTTCCTCATGTGTTAGTATTACACAAAAAAAAAATACAAACAAAATCAAAAGTATTAAAGAAGATAATTTTTCAAAAAATCATTCATATTTTTCAATAAAATCCAATAAGATTATGGATTTAATATAAAAAGATTAAACTATAAAACGTTCTGCCAACCTATAAATCCATCGAGACAGGAACAGTTGTAACTCGCGACATCGTCTATGCATGTACCTCCGTTCTGACAAGGGCTCGACCAGCACTCGTCCCAATTCGTCTGACATTGCACCCCCGTGTAGCCGTCGATGCAGTAACAGGCATATGTGCTATAAAAAAATCATTATCAGTTAACACAGAGTGTGTTTGGATAAGGAAAACGTTATTAGAGTAAGTCCTTAGGTGATTTATTGAAAACAAAAATATTATATTATACCAATAAAACGGTAAAAAGTAATGAGATAATCACTACATATTATAAAACAAAGTCTCTTCCCTCTGTCTGTCTGTATAATATATTCTTAGATCTTTAAAACTACGCAACGGATTTTGATGCGGTTTTCTTTAGTAAATAGAGTGACTCCAGAGGAAGGTTTATATATATAATACATGCATAATATAGTAGAGGAACACTGATAGTTTTAAAGTTTTCTAATGTGATGTCGTAAATAAATACATTTTTTGCGCTTAGATTGCAAATATTTATTTTATATTTTATATTTAGTATCAGCCATAGAGCAAAAACAAAGCATTGCACCCGTGCGAAGCCGGAGCGGGTCGCTAGTTAAAAATAAGAGTATGCTGTTTGGTTCTGACGTGTACATGTACTATATTGTCATATCGCTTGCTAGGCTTAGGCCTCCTCTTATGACCCACGGGAGTTGCTGGACCTTCTATTAGGCACGTCCCCGGGTGCCGAATAGGGGAATTCCACTCGCACTGATTGTGAGCGGTAGGGGTCTTCGGAACAGCGTGGACTAAAACTAGCAGCTGAGGGTGCACTTTCAGCGGCTTGTTAGCCGTGTCTAGGGAAGTAAACCTCCAAAACAAATCACAGCTGTGTAACAGCAAAAACACATGGAGACCTACAATCAAACTTCACCTCTGTGTTACCGGAGAGTTTCCTGAGAAGTGTATTGAGTTTGTGTCTGCGAAGGGCGAAGACGTTGGGCTTGAGAAGGACGGTGTTGTATATGTATAGGTCGGGAGCAACTAGCTCCGAGGAGAGGGTGAGGTCGGTGCCGATGGACTCCGATTCATCGCAGTGCAGTCTAAAGTTTAGTAAGGCGAAAACGCCAAGATAGGTGGATGACGGCGCGTCGGACGCAGATTCCGATGACACAGGCAAGGCTGCTGCAAAAGTGTCTACCGCGCGGACAGGTAGAGGCCATTCACCTACGACCGGCAAGTATATGGCCCTCGCAATGGCCAAGGTGGAACATCTCTTTTAGTTAGTTTTTTAAAATTATTTATTATGTTTATGTAAATTGTGAAACGTGAAGAGTTTATTCATTTTATTGTGTCTTATTGTTGTGTATTCTTGTTTTACTGTGTGAAACTGTTCTATTGTAATTATGAATTTATGATGTGATTTAATGTGTCTAAAAATTTCACGATCACGATCACGATTCAGCCTGTGATATCTCACTGTTGGGCATAGGCCTCTTCCCCATGTAGGAGAAGGATCGGAGCTTAATCCACCCCGCTGCTCCAATGCGGGTTGGCGGATATATTCCCTACTACGAGTAACGATCGCTATCAGGTGTACATGATAACAACCGGGACCGACGGCTTAACGTGCTCTCCGAGGCACGGTGGGGAGACCCACAAGGACTGCACAAACACCCAGACCACGGCAAACATCTGTATGGCCAATACAAATGATGTCGTGTGTGGGAATCGAACCCGCAACTGCCCGCGCAACAGCCGATCGCAATCCAGTGCTGTGACCGCTGCGCCAACGCGGCGTCCAAAAATTTATATGATATTAATTGTTGTTAACCGACTTCAAAAAAGGAGGAGGTTACTCAATTCGACCGTATATAATTATGTTGTTTTTTTTTCTTTTATGTATGTTCGGGGATAACTTCGTCGTTTATGAACCGATTTTGATAATTCTTTTTTTGTTGGAAAGGAGATATCCCAACTTAGGTACCATGATAAGGAAACCAGGATCTGATGATGGAATCCCAGAGTAATCGACGGAAACCTTCGAAAATCGTAGTGACAACTAGTGTGTTTGTTAATTTTTTTCGTCTACTTACGTTGTATTACTTGTCGATGTAATTGAAGTTGGTTTTTTTTTTTCGTTCGCTAACAATTATTACTTATTTATTGTATTATCTGATGCAACTATCATTTGTGTAAGTATAAGCTTACAACGAGTTTTTGAATTCATTTAATGTTTTTTAATGTAAAACATTTTTAAGCATTCTTTTATTTCATTTATATGTATAATGTAATTTTTGATAAAATTTTAATTATCTTTATTGTTACTAAGTGCAACTGTGATTCTTGCATGCGGTGTTAGCCTATAAGTGGTTGTTGCATTTATGTGTGATGTATTATTTCTCAATGCTAAACATTTAAATATCGATGTAAACAACTGTTGGCTAACATAATAAATAAATAAATAAATAAAATAAAATAAAATAAAATAAAATAAAATAAAATAAAATAAAATAAAATAAAATAAAATAAAATAAAATAAAATAAAATAAAATAAAATAAAATTTGGGTTCTCTGGAAGAAATGGCTAATCAGCCATAAGTCCACCCATTGTACTTCACTGTTAGTACTTATCTGTAAGCTTTGTTTGTTTATATTTGTGGTGTACAATAAAGTATAAATAAATAAATAAAATAAAATAAAATAAAAATAAAATAAAATAAATCTCGCCCAGTGACAGAAGGAATTGGAATTGGAGGCTGAAAAGGAAGTACTTAAAATATCACACCGAGTGCGGAAATTACGAAATGCCCCGCTCAACACCGAGGAGAAAAACAGAGGAGCAGGGAGCTCGACGATCGAATTTCATAAGCGGGCTCAAGACTGCGGTCGCAGCTATGCTGAGGCCAACGACCGCCGAAAACGCTCAGCTTCGCGCTGAAAACTGCGGCTTGTTCCTTCCCACAGGAGGCCGAGACGGGGGTAGTGAATGAAGATGGGCAAAAAGTGAAAGAAAGCTGCGATACCTCTTTCGGCGTAGTTGAGAATCACAAACAGCTGCGAGCGCCCACATCGACGGCGGTTGCGATAACGCTGCAGCTGGAGGCAAAGGACAAGGGTTTTACATACGCCTCGATCATCGCGACGGCCTGTAAGAATATTGACCTCATGGACCTGGACCACATCGAAACGTTGTGGTTCAAGACGGGTTGCAATGGGTACCAGGATACTTGAGGACGAAGAACAGATTAGTTCGCTGTTGCAGAAGCTCCCAGTTTCAGGAGATCCTAGGTGCTGACAAGGTAAATAGACCTATGAAACGAGCTGAACTACGGATAATAGGGCGGAACGTCACCCTCGAGGAGGTTTCTCGAGCGTTAGCAAGGATGGTTTTCAGCTGGAGAACATAAAGACCGGACCCCAGGCTGCAAACAAATCGCTGGGGTCGAGTTGTAAAACTGGCCTTTGAGCTATCCCATAGGTGCTCGGATAAATAGTGCTTAGTTATCGCAAAGTCAATCAAGGGACTCGGATCGAAGCGAAAGGGCAAGCAAGTTGGGATGCGGAATCGGCCCAAGATCACCAAAACCAGTCGATCGTTGGAGGATCTTATGGACACTAGGAACTAAATACCTTCTACAAAATTCCTCAGGACAAAATAAACCACTGTGCCAGAGCTTAAGATCTGCTGCTCCAGTGCATGGCACAGTGGGGCATTAAGGTGACTGTTGTGTCCGAGTCTTACGTGGTCCCAGATCGTGGCAATTGGCTTGGTGACCTCGACGACTCGGTCGTGATAATTGCAACGACTACTGCGGGTTTCGAGGGAACTCGGAGGAGGAGAGGGTACGCACTGGGCGTATTGGATATATGTATATATGCAATATGAAAGCACTGGTTTTAACATTTTAACACTCATTCACTAATAGTAGGTGTATTTCATATTATAATAAATTGTAGATTTATTTATTGTGCATATTTTTCGTAATGTAAATAGTTATGTACTTAGTTACCTATTAATGTCATCGATGCAAATGCCGTGCAAGCAAGGGTTGGCCAGACAGGCAATGCCAGCGGACACCACAGGTATCGCAACTACTACCCAACATATAAATTGTAACTGTCTGTCATTCTTATCTATAGACATTTTTAAGAACCAATGATAAGTTGCTACATGGTCAGAATAACACGTAAAAATAATGGTTTTTCTCACACTTCACAATTTATACTATTTTGCGACAAACACAATGACACAATGTTGAACTAAATTCAAAGTGCTCTAAAAGTTACTTTTCTCTTTAATCGAAATTTATTTCTAATAATTAATATAAATTGGGAATTACTGTTAAATATATAAGATATGAAATGTAGAAACAAATAATACTTTTTATATTTAAAAAAAAGAGCACAAATTGCGTATAGTCAGTCGACTTTAAACAGAATTGCTTCTTAGGTGTGGTTTATCAAGCCCATATTACTATGGTAACTGTGAACACAATACTCGCGGTCAATGATGCCTCAAATATTGACAAAATTTTAATGACACATTTCTAAATTGTGAAGTAGTTAAATGTAGCATACCTACATTTTGTGTTAAATTGAATTTATTTAAGTAATATAAAAATTATTTTATTCATATTATTATGAAATTTCTATGAAATAAATTTACATCGATATAAAACGTTTTAATTTTGTGAATGGACGGAAAGTAAATAAATAACAGGAAACTTTAAGTTTATTTACAGTAAACCATGTTATTGTTTTTTAAAATTACCGCTTTTTTAAATGAAAATTAACCAATAGCGTTTGTTATTTTACTGAACAGTCAAAGTCCATGACAGTCAATAACTCAATAGAAACCTTGGCTACGTTCTACTTAACGTCCGCAACACCATCGACCACGACCGCTGAAATTGCCACCACTATACAATAACGTAAAAACGCCGCGGGCGTTGTAGGTAAATTTTAAAGGTGGAACGAACGCATATTTCAGCGCTGTGTGCTTGCAATATGGCAGAATGATAAAAACATGCAGCTGTGGGGGATGTGAGTAAATATTTTGTATGGATTGGATAAAATTTTATTCAACGCGGATTCCAGTGAATTTATCGTTGTGTCTTTGAAGAAACGAATGAGAGATAATGACTCGGAAAGGTCATCAAGCACGGTCTTTTACACAGGTCGTGCAACAACAGTAGTGGGGGTACGTCGGCTTAATGGTTGCGCTTTTCTTTTCAATTTACGGCCGCCAGAGGCATGACGTCACTCAACCGACGTGCGCAGTGCGCACTGCACATTGCACCACGTGATCCCACCTGTCGATAGCAGTGACGTAAAGCTGCGTTGAGGTGAACGAAAAGTTATGACACTATCGTACTAATCTCTCGACTCTCACCATTGAAATCGGGCTCAGTTGCATGACCTGTATTTATAATTCTTCTTCTTCCTCTTGTTAATGGCTTTCAATAGTGCCAAATGGGCACAGATGATTTCGCCAATGTCACGTAGAATGGAGAATACACGAAGGAGATTGATCGGTGCGGTCGAGGTTACAACCTTCGTTAATTTATTTAAAAAGAATATAGAAAATAGTAGTAGTTACAGTTAGTATGTATTTAAGACTGTGTCATCAAGTATGATGACATTCACAATTTGACATTGACAGTTGTTTTTTCGAATTTCCGCCACGTTTTTAGCGAAAGCCCACTTATTAGTCAAACCTATATTTTGTGGACGAAGTGGGCGCGATGTGGTCGCGAACAGTGACGTCATCTATGACGTCGAGCGATCGCTCACGACGACCACGGGCCTTAGATGGAATGATACAGAGGGGTTACAATCGTTGCGGGCGTTTAGTGGAACGCACCCATTGTCATCTGGTTGGAACTGACATTGACATTTAACATAAAGTAAAGAAAGAACATTCGAAAACCTATTGACGAATTTTTTTTGAACAGTAAATTTAACAAAAAATATACTACTGAATTTTTTTTATTTAATTAATAACTCATTTTAATTTATTATTTTGCAATGGTGATAATTTTCTATGTTATTTTTTTCTTATCATTGCAATGAAAAACTTCATTTCTGTTAGTAATGTTATTAATGTTAATACATAATTTCTGAATGTTACTCTCAAGGCCTGAAAGTCGGACCGACACCGGACACGGTTAGTAGGAGGTGCGGGTTCGATCCCCGCTGGATATTAAAAATGCTTATAACTTCCTCATGTGTTAGTATTACACAAAAAAAAATACAAACAAAATCAAAAGTATTAAAGAAGATAATTTTTCAAAAAATCATTCATATTTTTCAATAAAATCCAATAAGATTATGGATTTAATATAAAAAGATTAAACTATAAAACGTTCTGCCAACCTATAAATCCATCGAGACAGGAACAGTTGTAACTCGCGACATCGTCTATGCATGTACCTCCGTTCTGACAAGGGCTCGACCAGCACTCGTCCCAATTCGTCTGACATTGCACCCCCGTGTAGCCGTCGATGCAGTAACAGGCATATGTGCTATAAAAAAATCATTATCAGTTAACACAGAGTGTGTTTGGATAAGGAAAACGTTATTAGAGTAAGTCCTTAGGTGATTTATTGAAAACAAAAATATTATATTATACCAATAAAACGGTAAAAAGTAATGAGATAATCACTACATATTATAAAACAAAGTCTCTTCCCTCTGTCTGTCTGTATAATATATTCTTAGATCTTTAAAACTACGCAACGGATTTTGATGCGGTTTTCTTTAGTAAATAGAGTGACTCCAGAGGAAGGTTTATATATATAATACATGCATAATATAGTAGAGGAACACTGATAGTTTTAAAGTTTTCTAATGTGATGTCGTAAATAAATACATTTTTTGCGCTTAGATTGCAAATATTTATTTTATATTTTATATTTAGTATCAGCCATAGAGCAAAAACAAAGCATTGCACCCGTGCGAAGCCGGAGCGGGTCGCTAGTTAAAAATAAGAGTATGCTGTTTGGTTCTGACGTGTACATGTACTATATTGTCATATCGCTTGCTAGGCTTAGGCCTCCTCTTATGACCCACGGGAGTTGCTGGACCTTCTATTAGGCACGTCCCCGGGTGCCGAATAGGGGAATTCCACTCGCACTGATTGTGAGCGGTAGGGGTCTTCGGAACAGCGTGGACTAAAACTAGCAGCTGAGGGTGCACTTTCAGCGGCTTGTTAGCCGTGTCTAGGGAAGTAAACCTCCAAAACAAATCACAGCTGTGTAACAGCAAAAACACATGGAGACCTACAATCAAACTTCACCTCTGTGTTACCGGAGAGTTTCCTGAGAAGTGTATTGAGTTTGTGTCTGCGAAGGGCGAAGACGTTGGGCTTGAGAAGGACGGTGTTGTATATGTATAGGTCGGGAGCAACTAGCTCCGAGGAGAGGGTGAGGTCGGTGCCGATGGACTCCGATTCATCGCAGTGCAGTCTAAAGTTTAGTAAGGCGAAAACGCCAAGATAGGTGGATGACGGCGCGTCGGACGCAGATTCCGATGACACAGGCAAGGCTGCTGCAAAAGTGTCTACCGCGCGGACAGGTAGAGGCCATTCACCTACGACCGGCAAGTATATGGCCCTCGCAATGGCCAAGGTGGAACATCTCTTTTAGTTAGTTTTTTAAAATTATTTATTATGTTTATGTAAATTGTGAAACGTGAAGAGTTTATTCATTTTATTGTGTCTTATTGTTGTGTATTCTTGTTTTACTGTGTGAAACTGTTCTATTGTAATTATGAATTTATGATGTGATTTAATGTGTCTAAAAATTTCACGATCACGATCACGATTCAGCCTGTGATATCTCACTGTTGGGCATAGGCCTCTTCCCCATGTAGGAGAAGGATCGGAGCTTAATCCACCCCGCTGCTCCAATGCGGGTTGGCGGATATATTCCCTACTACGAGTAACGATCGCTATCAGGTGTACATGATAACAACCGGGACCGACGGCTTAACGTGCTCTCCGAGGCACGGTGGGGAGACCCACAAGGACTGCACAAACACCCAGACCACGGCAAACATCTGTATGGCCAATACAAATGATGTCGTGTGTGGGAATCGAACCCGCAACTGCCCGCGCAACAGCCGATCGCAATCCAGTGCTGTGACCGCTGCGCCAACGCGGCGTCCAAAAATTTATTTCTTCCTCTTGTTAATGGCTTTCAATAGTGCCAAATGGGCACAGATGATTTCGCCAATGTCACGTAGAATGGAGAATACACGAAGGAGATTGATCGGTGCGGTCGAGGTTACAACCTTCGTTAATTTATTTAAAAAGAATATAGAAAATAGTAGTAGTTACAGTTAGTATGTATTTAAGACTGTGTCATCAAGTATGATGACATTCACAATTTGACATTGACAGTTGTTTTTTCGAATTTCCGCCACGTTTTTAGCGAAAGCCCACTTATTAGTCAAACCTATATTTTGTGGACGAAGTGGGCGCGATGTGGTCGCGAACAGTGACGTCATCTATGACGTCGAGCGATCGCTCACGACGACCACGGGCCTTAGATGGAATGATACAGAGGGGTTACAATCGTTGCGGGCGTTTAGTGGAACGCACCCATTGTCATCTGGTTGGAACTGACATTGACATTTAACATGAAGTAAAGAAAGAACATTCGAAAACCTATTGACGAATTTTTTTTGAACAGTAAATTTAACAAAAAATATACTACTGAATTTTTTTTATTTAATTAATAACTCATTTTAATTTATTATTTTGCAATGGTGATAATTTTCTATGTTATTTTTTTCTTATCATTGCAATGAAAAACTTCATTTCTGTTAGTAATGTTATTAATGTTAATACATAATTTCTGAATGTTACTCTCAAGGCCTGAAAGTTGTGGAAGGAGCTTGACGGTGGAACAATAGCCCAAATTCCAATTAGATTTTTGCTTAGTCAGTCATTGCTTGCTGTTTATTTCTAAAATTTATTATGTTGAAGATCTTCGGTACGGCTTAAAGATCACGTTGAAAACGTAAAAAGTGCTTGTTTAATTTAAATTTCCGAAGAAAATCTGTCGATCAAATGGATCCGGGAATTCTTTGTTTCCACCATTGTGAACACAAAGTTTTTTGTACAATAATACCAGAAAATTGTCCTGTTTGTCAACAGAAACTAGATAGATACGACTATAATCTCTTGCCTTTTAGGTGATTACAATTGCATGTATTGTTATTTATGCATATTTAAGAACTAAAACGTTAGAAAGAGCTTGTTGCTAAGCATTCTATTTTCATTTTAGAGTACCATATCCCTTCGTAAAAGCCTCTCAACATCCGCGGGCCATCGTTATGAAACCTACTCATGGGGATTTTCTCAAGTAAGTATCCTTATTGTTGTGTGAATTAAAGCAATAGAGGTCATGGAGTTCTTTGTGACTCACATCCCTTTTAGATAAGAATACAATATGTTCATTGTATTTCAGTGACTATTATAACTCTAAAGATTTACATATAGGCGTCACTAATTCACAAGGGTATGTAGTAGAGTTCAGTGAGGAGGGCATCCGGGCCGTTGACCCTGTCACTAAAAAGTGGAGTGAGTGCGAAACTAGTCTAGACTGGGACCAATGTCTTTTATTAGAGCAATTTGATGAATTGTGGAATGAAATATGGGATGGAGTGTTACTGAAGGTATATTATTTTTTATATACATTTTATAATATTAATGAGTTTTTCATGATACTTTATAGAATTCATAAAGGTTGTACAACTTAAATATAAGAACATAAATTATAGTAATTTTAAAACTAATGTACTGTTGAAGTGTAAAAGTTTATAAATTATGTAAATTTCATTTTATTTCAGGTGAGCCTTAGTCCATTGTGGGAGGCAGAGAGATATAATGAGGAAAGACACAACTGCTTTACCTTTGTACTAGCATTTCTACGAGCACTTGACTGTGGAGAACTGTCAGAAAGAGCACAGGACCCTAAACTATTTTGTAAACAGTATGTAGTACCACGAACATCTGCCGCTGGAAAATATATATCACTATATAGACAGTTAAAGAGACAAAGTTATTTTATACAGCAACAGTGATAGCCTATCTTATTTTTTAATTATATATGTATTTATTTATGAGTTCAGTATTATCTGTGATTTCTAATATTTAGATAAGTAATTTCGAAATTTAAATGCATTTAATTCAAACCAAATAGATTTATTTGATTTCTTAATTATTTAAATATTTATACTTACTTAACTTTTGATTGGTAATAAAAAAACTGGGTTTTACTTAAATCTATCACAGTCTAATCTATATGTAATTGGATAAAATATTAAAAACTAACAAAGGCTAAGAGAGGCTGTGTTACATTTTCTGTTTGTGAATGGACCAGATATTTGATAATATTATACAAAATTAGACTAATAATTACTTTTCTTTAAGTTAACTTAAACAAGCAAACAATTTATAAAGGCCTAGTTTTATGTCTGAAAATGATTTTGTATAGCGTATTGCTTCCAGAAAATACTTATCTTCCAAATGTATATGTTACCTAAACAAATTTTTGGTTTATTTATTTTGAATTAAGTTAGCTCTCATGAATAGAATGCTAATAGTTAGTAAACTACAATAAAATGTAACCAATTTTACATTAAGTCGATGTTGCATATCCTTTTATAAGTATTAATCAAACTATTATCTCAGTGTATTGAAAACAATCTAATACATATAATGTGTCTATAAAAAGTTATGTGTTGTAGTCAATTAGAGTTTTCTAAACATTTACATCCATGGTTATTCTATAATGTCCTCATATACATTCAAGTCGTTCCATATTTATCTTCTATTAGATAAATGTAGGGTTTTTACAGTGTATTCCTTTTATAACATATTATATATCAATAGTATAAGTCCTTGTAATATTTAAATTAAGAATCGAATAGTTGTCATATTTGCTAGGGCGTATTTACTATGAAATATACCCTTGTTTTGGCTAGCCTATAGAACATGGGGCATCGATTTAAGGGGTTTTCAGGGGAGAGGGGAGGAGGGGGATGGGTGGGTTACGTTCTGGTACCACTCCCAACCCTAGAACTGGGCATAGATTTTTGGGGTTTTGGGGGTTGGGGGTGGGGGGGCTATATGACACTGGGCATCGTTTTATGGGGTTTTGGGGGGAGAGCGGAGGAGGGGGTGGGTGTTTTACCCTCTGGTACCATCCCCAACCCCAGAACTGGGCATAGATTTTTTGGGTTTTTGGGGGGAGGGGGGGGGGGGACCCTCTGGTACCACTCCCATCCCCAGCACTGCACTATATAGATATAGAAATCCGAAAAATACCCAAACCCGAATCGGAGCACCCCACTATCCACGTGGTCTAGGTCTGTCCTACCACTAGAGTGTTCTGTTGAGAGCCCGGAGCGGATAAGCCGCTCCCTACGCATTCGTTTACGCACTTTCACACGGAGGACAAGGGCTGACCTCCCTCCGTGCCATGTTGATTTTAACGGTCTAATTTTGAAGTTAGATAGGTTAGGGTTATTTTTTTTTTTTTTTTTTTTTGTAACGAACTTATGCCGATAAGCTAAAACCTATCTAAGCTCAAAATTGAAAAGATTTACGACGGAATAGGTTTTGCCTTCATATAACCCCACTCTCCCCCCAAAACCTCATAAATCGATGCCCAGTGCTGGGGGTGGGAGTGGTACCCCTTCCCCTCAAACCCCATAAATCGATGCCCAGTGCTGGGGGTGGGAGTGGTACCAGAGGGTAATCCCCCCCAACTTAAAAATCTATGCCCAGTTCTAGGGTTGGGAGTGATACCAGAACGTAAACCACCCACCCCTCTCTTACCCTCTCCCCTGAAAACCCCTTAAATCGATGCCCTATGTCCTATAGGCTTACCCTTGTTTTAATTGAGCGGTAAACTTCATAGGCCCTTGGCGCTAAATCTTAAAATACGCTACTACATATTTGTAATCTGAAGAAACATTTTCTTTGTAATGTTACGACATTAAATGATGAGAAAAAAAATTAATTAGGTTCTGTTATTTAAATATTTGTACTTTATTTATTTTATTTTTGTACATTATGTTAAGAAGTCTTATAAATGCTGTAATGCCATGTGGTAGATGATCATGTCTGTAAAGGTGATGGTGTACTATGACTTGATAGTAGTACTATGACTATGTATGTGTAACTAAAGAGATGCTTGGAATCCTAATTTTTCTGGGACTAAAGGAATTATTTATAATACCATTTATGTTAGATACAGAAGCTGTATTTAGCCAACACTGTCATTAAATGTTTTTAGGATGAGTTAAAAAACGGTACAGGTATTATAATTTTTATAGTATTTAATAATAATAATTAAATATTTTGTGTGTTAGGGCCTGTTTACACTTTGATTAGTGCTAGTGCAAGTGTTTAGCAATTGCGAGTGTAAGTGTTTAGTGCTAGTTGTGTCCAATACTGTTTAGCTCCCGCGCTTAGTAAACTTCAATGGCATAAAACAGCAAGTATGGACAAACAAAAACAAGCACGCTTGCTATTGCAAGAAATACTTTAAAAAATATTTAAACCCAGGAATGTTCATGGCTTCACTTATTTGTAGAATTGCCGCTTCTCGGGCTCTTTTAATTTTATATTTAGGGTCTTTAGGCTGGAAACATTGCTCGACCGACGGTCAGCGCTCACCGTACGTCCTGAGCGCTGACTGTCGGTTGCGACAATGCATTCAGTGCTACTGGTCTATGGCCCCAAGGTAAGTTGGTGTTTGTATCGTTTTTATCCTAGGAACCAGCTTTTTATTTTTATTTGTGGTTAGGAGAGTGTATATTGACCAGGTTGCCTATCAAAATATTTCCACTAGTACTTTTCATTAAATTTTTGTTAATTTTTTTATTAATGTTGAATTTCCACTGCCCTCTCGTCGATTATACAGATAGCTCACAATGTTATACTAAAGCTACGGGTCAAGGGGAAGGAAGGGAGCGCGGGACGGGGCTACTCGCAAAAATAGAACACGCCGCTTCTATTCACTTGACTACGCTGATTACTAATCACTCTCACTAACCACTTGCTGTCCACACGTGTGTTGTACTAATCACTAAGCACCTGCACTAAGCACCTGCACTCGCACTAATCAAAGGGCCTTTACTCACAGACACCATTTTAGTACAGCTTTATATCGAGTCTAGATAATGAATTGAAATTACAAACATTTATTTGACTAGTCGAATCAGTATTTAGAAGATTGCATTATAGATACAAAACTAAAGTGATATGCTAATATTTGTGGGTATGAAGTATTTAATACGATATTGATTGATATAGAATCCAGCCAGCAGTGACTTAAACTATAGAAAACATTAAGATATAAAACTTATTACGAATATATATCCTCCTGAGTGATAGAAGTCAAAAATCGTCATTTTTTTGGTAAATATTTAATTTTAAAAGTTATTTACCAAAAAAACTCGAGTTGCACCTTTTTCACATTCATAAGTGCTAAAATGATGTGATAAAATGATACTTGTGCAGTTAAATTACTTTACACCACAAAAAATATACACAAAAGATAAAAAAAATAATATAACAATTTAGATTTAAATTGTTTTTGTTAGCACTCGACTTTTTATATAATTTACCTGAATTTTACCAGTTTACGAAAGTTTTATGTTCAAAGGGATATAACTCTAGATAGGTAAATCAGTATTCAAGAAAATGTAAAGAGAAATAAATGTCAAATTAAATAAATCACACATATACAATCGCATTTAAATCACAAAACACGAAAAATACTTTGAGTAATTGGTACCTCCGTAAGGTACAACTTGACAAATTTCGATTTTCTTAATATTATTTTTTAACAGTTTTATCACATAATACAAAAATTAGTTTCGTAACTGTAGCTGAAAGAATAACGTGCCCATGTTCAGATAAAAAAAAGTTGTTGACATAGGTATTATCACTATAATCACAGGAAGCACCGATATTTAAAATATATTAAAATAACAGACATTGCTTGCATTTTATTGTTTTTGATTAAATATATACTCGTATTTTAACAATAATTATTTTATATCACATAATTATTAAATATTGCCAAATAATTGTTCTCATACATGGAGGATTCTTCTTTCATGTAAATAAATGGCATTCATCTTCCATTTCATTATATTGAGATTTTGTATAAATGTATTCAATAGTATTCATATATAAATGTCTAAAGTAATGAGTCTTCAAATGCCGAATATACTGCCATAACTGAGACTTTAAATTTTAGAATGATAGGTTTAAGTAGTTGATACAAATTTTTGGGAATTGCATTGACTTTCATTTGCATAGACAATAAAACTAATATTAAACAAGACAGGCTTTGTGATTATCCATGCACTTGCGTTAATCATTGCGAGCACTCTTATTTACAGTCAAGTCAATTAAATATCCTTACTCCTATAATTCTTGCCTAAAAATTATTATCTTGTCTTTAAATATGAGTGCTTGCATCTATTGTAATTTTCTATACGAATTTTTGGTATTGATCTCTAAGACAATTTTTCTAGGTGCTACAATTAGAATTAAATAATATTGTTACGAAAAATTCGGTACTTTTTTATTTTTTATGTTTTTGAAATAAAGGACATAATTTATTGATATTTTTTTATTTATTTTATAATTACCTACCTATTACAGCTTAAAAAATAACAAGTTTATGTTATTTAAATTATGATAAATATTCCTAATACATAGTACTTATTGCTTTACTTTTACCGGAGCGGACTCGATGCCAACCCAGAAGACACTGCCATTGAGAACTATTGTAGCTCTGTAAATGAAGAAAAAAAAATGAGTGAGTAGAATGTACGCATGTAATGGTCGATTTACATCAGACGAGCGAATGCTCATTCTATCCCCACTATATCAAATTCTTATCAAATTCTTTTAGTGTAAACAGGCGTAGAGCATTTTTTCGTTGTTATTTATATGAATACGAGTGTTCGTTTACACATAAAAATCAAGAAAGAATGCTCTTGTTCTAGCTCTAGCTCTTTGTTTGTTTGGTCTAAATGCACCCTAAGAAGTCGGTTTTTCGTAACGGTGTGCGGCGTGCGCGCGCATCGTAAAAATTTTCACAATTTTTCCCTAACGCGCCAAAAGAAGTATAACTTTAATAATTGTGTTTGCTAGCAAACGAAAAAAAAAAAACCGACTTCAATTACATCGACAAGTAATACAACGTAAGTAGACGAAAAAAATTAACAAACACACTAGTTGTCACTACGATTTTCGAGTTTTCCCTCGATTTCTCTGGGATTCCAGCATCAGATCCTTATCATGGTACCTAAGTTGGGATATCTCTTTTCCAACAAAAAAAAAAAGAATTATCAAAATCTGTTCATAAACGACGAACTTATCCCCGAACATACATAAAAAAAATATATATCTATATATATAAAATGAATCGCTGAATGTGTTGCTAAGCGCAAATCTAGAGAGCAGCTGAACCGATTTCGGTAATTATTTTTTTATAATATTCCTTGAAGTACGAGGATTGTTCTTACGGATAGAAAATATAAAATAATGCCTGAAAAAATCTAAAAACAACACTTTTCTATATTCCCATACAAAAGGTTCGTAATATTACAAAGTCAATTTGAACTTTAATACCATACCATAAAGTTTAAGTATTAGTGGAGGAGTTCCGGAAAGGAAAGGAAAAAAGCTCCTCCTTTTTTGAAGTCGGTTAAAAATATAATGAGTAATAGTAATAATAATACACTTTATTGTACACCAAAGACAGAAATAATTTATAGCAAAGAAAGAAAATTTTTAACAATATATTATTAGGTACAAAAGGCGGCCTTATCGCTAAAAAGCGACCTCTTCCAGGCAACCTTAGGGCAAAGGAAATGGTATAGCGTCAGCGTAGGTGTACAAGTACAAACAATTTATAGTAAATTTTCAAATAACCGTGGTCAGAACGGAGGCAACGTTCATGGGTATCGCCAAGGAATTTGAATCGTCCTTTCAGATAGGAAGGGGTAAAGGGATTAAATAAAATAGAGTAAAGTAGGTTAAGGATATGAGTATTCCTGCGAAGGCGCATTGGAAGCCACTTGAGTTTTTTGCGAAATTCGGAAATATTATCATATTTGCGTAGTCCAAATATAAATCTACATAAATTTTGAATGCGCTCAAGCTTATTAAGCTGCTCCTCTGTAATGTCGAGATAGCAAGTATCAGCATAATCAAGAATTGGTAATAAATAAGAGACTATGAGCAAGAGCAATTTTAGTAGGAATGGGTAGAAGATTACGTAATCTGCGGAGAGATCCAACCGAAGCGAACAACCTGCGAGTCGCGAGAGCGTATGTGAAATTAGTCGCAGGCTGCGACTAATTTCACATATCTGCGGACCCCAAGAGAGATGTTGGTCGAAGATAACACCTAAATTTCTCACATTTTCGCTATATGGAATGGTGAATCCGTTAAATGTAACAGGAGGTAGTTCAGATTTATAAATACGGCAAAGCAGTTTGGAGTTTCCTATAATAATAGCTTTCGATTTGTTTGGATATATATTTAGGCCGTAGGCTTTACTCCATTTACCAATAGCTAAAAGGTCATTATTTATGCGCGATACACACTGAGATAAGTTATGAACAGTGCAGTGAGAGTATATCTGGAGATCATCTGCATAGATGTGGTAGAAAGAAGCTATAACATTACAAAGAGAGTTTATAAATATAGAAAACAAAAGAGGGGATAGCACGCCACCTTGCGAGACAACGGTATTGACAGTTGACCAATTTCAATATGAGTCGTTCAATTTAACTCGCTGCCGGCGACCCTGCAAGTAAGTACTTAGAAACCAATCAGCAACCTCAGGAGATAATTATGTTAAGAGAACGTAAAATATCACATAGTATATCAAAGTCCACAGTATTAAAGGCGTTATCAAAATCGAGTAACGTTAATACCGTGAGCCTTCGATTGTTGATCGTATATCATCAGTTATTTTTACAAGCGCAGTAGTCGTACTATGACCTGGGAGAAAACCGGATTGCATGGGATTCAACAGACGGTGTTTCAAAAGGAAACTACTGAGCTGTTGATGCACAAGACGCTCGAGTGCTTTGGACAAAAAAGGGAGGATGGAAATAGGACGATATTCGGATAAGGACGTTGGATTGGTTTTTTAGGGAGAGGTACAATTTCAGCATCTTTCCATATTGATGGAACGTACAGGTAGAGATGGAAGTATTAAAAATGGATGTAAGTGCCGGTGTTAGTATATCAAGCTTTTTAATTTTAATATAGGTGTAGAAAATTTCGCTTAAATTCTTAATAGGAAAAAATATTTCTACCCAGCAGTGCATACCTGAAAGAATCGTGAAATCAATATTAATTATTCGATTTTATACAAATAAATAATTTACCTGAATACGATAACATCGTTGAGGTCGGCCGGCGCATTCCATTTAAGAATGACAGTTTGCCTGTCATACGAGTAGTCGTGACTCTTGTGCGTTACTGTGTCCTAAAAACAATTATCAAATTAGTAGTAGTTTTAAAACCTGTCTTTTATAAGTTACACATTTTTACACATTTCTACACTTTTTTTTTTCGCGTTTTAAAACGCGCGTCACCGGCGCGTCTGTATCGCTACACACGCGCGTTTGCATCGCGTCTGTATCGCTACACACGCGCTTCAACGGCGCGTTTTAAAAACGTGCGTCGACGGCGCGCTTTTATTATACAGGTGTGCAAAGGTCTACAGGCTGCGTCTGACTCGCGTGTGTATCGCGTCCGTATCGCTACAAACGCGCGTCGACGGCGCGTTTAAAAAACGTGGTTTGCATAGGCCCTTAATCTACTCGCGTTCAGAAAATAGTAAGTCTTCAATGTCATTTAGCTTAGTCACGCCCTTTGACCAATAAAATCGTAGTAAATTTGATAAAACTTCAATATTTCTCAATAACAGTACAGGAGTCTCTTGTAGGATAAGTAGAACGTTTTTTTCATGCTCCTAAGGTTGCGAACGATCGTAGCAGTGTTGCCAACTTTATTTTTCAGAAGATCGTACCATGTCCTAGAAAAGATCGTATTTTGTCTATATTTCAAGAAAAAAAATCGTACGTAATGAAATTTAAATAAAACAACGTAAATAATTTTAAAACGGAATGCTATTATATTTTGATTCAATATCTATTATTTAAGGAACATTAATCAACATTTAACATTAAGAATTTTTATATGTTTAGATATGAGAAAAGTTACTGTATATTCTCAAACTCAGATGAAAGCGTGGTTATGTATAATTTCCGTAGTTTAAGGATTAGTCCAGTCAAATTACGGCTGAAAATAAGTTAAAAAACATAAAATACCGCAGTTTGGGGATTATGATGGATCGATAGGGGGGTGTATTCTGAGCGTAAGAGTGCGCATAACCCGAGCAAAAAATCAGATTTCAACCGCGCGCCCGTGAGTAATTGATGAAACAAAATATACACAAAGCCTCGTGTCAGAGTGCGATAGACGATATAGTTTTGAGCGCATTACTAATGTAAAAAACGACAAAAATCTTATTTTATTTATAATTCCGAAACTAAAAGTAATTACATTAAATGCCTAGGCATTGACTTTACTCATATTTAAATGTAATTAATTATCAAATTTTTGTCTTAATGGTCATAGCCATATCGAGTATAAATAGAAAACGCATAAAAATTAGAGGCTACTTCGTGATTATATTTTATCGAGGAAATTTCATTATTTTATGTTTTTGATTAGGCTATAATCTTGAAAATATCACGTAGTTTGTCATATATTTTTATTTTAAGATTTGGTCCGGAATTTTTCATGTAAAATCAAATAGCAGATTGATAATTTTGCTTTACGCGCCCTCTTAATAAAGTAGAAATCCGCGCGAGCGAAATGCGCGCCATTGTCGCGACGCGTGTTCACATACACACCGTCGCGTACATTAGTGCGGGTAAGGAACACCTGTAACTCGACTCTCGTACCTGGAGTAACCGTTGTCCTATGGAATCTATTTTCTACAAGATAAAGCAGATAAAACTACTCTCGCTTTAAACGGCGAACAACTTATTTTGAATTTGTATCGCAAGTTTTCAGGTGACACGAATTGTACGAATCTCAACGAGCTCCTTTATAAGGGATACAAAAAAATGGCAGGCAGTGGGGAGGTTAAATTGGAATCCCTTCCTCCTACCTCTGATGCTGCATTTTTTCACTCGTTGAGGTGTTACTACCAAGTGCAATACTGGCTCGAAAATTATCTGAAACCCGAGGAGTGGAGCTGGCGTCGCACCCCCCGTGGATTGGAGCCCATACCAATGTCACTGAAACCAGCTCCGGAAGATTTGCTCAGATAAATTGCGTGCAAATGCAAAACAAACTGCGGCAAAAGCGTGCAGATGTAGAAAAGCCGGCATGTTTTGCTCAGTAATTTGCACTAATTGCCAAAATAACTTTTGTTCTAATATCGCTAATGTTGTCGACGATAATATTTTTGACGCAATGGACGAGGACGACGTATGCCCCGATACCGTCAGGACCTTTAATATTAACGAGCCACTTCCATCCACCTCGGGTGCTTAATTTTACGAATTGTTTGATATATTTTCCATGAATAAATGTGTCAAACAGTTTTCATTATTCGTTAACTTCTTTTTCTACTCCTTATCCACATTATTTCAATCGATTAATAGATCGAATTAATTTGAATTCTCATTTATTTTTCCTTCGTTATGATGATGGGTGTAAGATATGAAAAGATCGTATATTTTGCGTACGATTTCGATTACTCGATCGTACATCGTACAAGAGCCAAAAAGATCGTATAAATACGATTTAAATCGTACAGTTGGCAACACTGGATCGTAGAGACCATCTGACGATAAGCGCATACCGTAGTCGAAAGGACGTCTGTAATACTAGAACTGCAGGCGCGTTTCCGACTAGCCTGCAGACTGACTATCTCCATTAGCTCTAGATATCTAACTTATAAGGTCCTTACCACAGGAAAAACACTACTTGAGATCAGTTTTTTTTCCTGTACGCCACGGGCAACTACAATCTCTTGGATGTCGTTACAAATGAGACACTTTTTATAGTTTTTTTGATTTTTTTTTATCTTTGTAAAAAGTGGCTTTTTAAAACTTTGGGGTTGGGGTTTTTATTTTTTACGACATACTTAATAAAAATTTGATATCCAAAAATTTTGTGTAAAAAATTGAATAGTTATGTATCTTTGACATTCACGAGTCACGTCACAGTCAGTCAGTAACGAGTAAAGATGGAGTGTGGGTGGAGTAAAAGCTTATTTAAATTATATTATTATACATTTGGTATTGAGTTTCCACTGAAGGCCCGCAACGCCATCGACCACCACACCTAAAATTGCCGTTCCAATAACGTAAAGAAACGGGCGTTGCAGGTAAATTTTATAAGTGGAACGCATATTTGAGCGCTGTCGGCGTTACAATCGTTGCGGTCGCTCAGTGGAACGCACTCATTATGAACTCTTCAACCTTTGATTGCAACACTCAAGGTTGATGGTAGTATGAGGTCAAGCTTAGATGGCATGATTGGATGGCAATGTTTCGATAGCACCATAATATATCTAAATTATCGAAACATTACAAGAAAAATTATTATTAATATAATATGAAATATCATAATTATATAAGAACCTAATTTGTAGCAATTTTCATGTATTATTTATTACCTATATAGTTTTTAATTGAGTACATAAAAAGATAATAAAGCCATTAAAGAACATTAAAACTTATTTGATTATGTAGATTAGATTTATATAGGTATTTACTAGCAGCGAAACCCGGCGTTGCTCGGGTTAAAATACATCGCAGAAACTTTCTAGAATCTAGACCATTACAGATTTTAGAGATTTTTTTCAGATGTCCTAATGCGTTAGAAAATGACAGAAATATATGTTTTAACATTTTCAGCACCCACCACCACCCATCACTTACACCAACCGCGACCAAACTCCCTTACTACCACCTGGAGACCAAGGGGTCTTTACCACACCAACGGGAAGTTGATTGGGTTTTGTGGTGATAGAGAAAACTGTGTATTTACGTACAACACAGCATTTTATATATATACTAGCTGATCCCGCAAACGTTGTTTTGCCATAGATGTTTTTAACCGCCGCAACCCCCTCTTGTTAGTGGAATTTCGTAAAATCCGTTCGTAGCTGACCTCTACTCGGCGGTAGGAATATTCCTACCAAATTTCAAATCTCTACGCCTTTTAGTTCCGGAGATATCGTGATGAGTCAATATATGGGTGGAAATCTCTTTTATATATATAGACTAGCTGACCCCGCAAACGTAGTTTTGCCATATATGATATTAACCCCACCCCCTCTTGTTGGTGGAATTTCGTAAAATCCGTTCTTCGCTGACCTCTACTCGGCGAAAGGAATATTCGTACCAAATTTCAAGTAAACTACGCCTTATGGTTCCAGAGATATCGTGATGAGTCAATATATGGGTGGAAATCTCAAAGCGTGTCGTGTGTGTGGTCGGCTGGCCATGTAGGTATATGGCGGTAACCTCGCTTCGAACGGTTGCCTCGTTTAGACGGTTCCGTTCAACTACCGTCAATGTTATTTTTGGTTGTTTTAAAACTTGTTGTTCATAGGAAAACCTAAGAGAAGCTGCACTTCTACCAAAATACAGCTAATATTCCCTGTATATTTTTTTAAAACTAAATTTAATAAATAAAAAATAAAACAGTAAAAAATGTAACTGCATCATTAAACACACCAAGTGTTAGCCTGTGTTATTTCTCATGTAAACAGTAACAGAGAAATAATAAAATAAAACAAAATCAATAAATCGTACATTACAAAAATTAATAAAATGTAGGTAGTATTCAAGAGGACTTTAATATAAACGTATATTTTAAATTTACGTTATTATTTACGTATAAGAAAAAAATCATCTATACTAATATTATAAAGTTGAAGAGTTTGTTTGTTTATTTGCTTGAACGCGCTAATCTCATAAACTACTGGTCCGATTTGCAAAATTCTTTCAGTTTTAGATAGCCCATTTATCGAGGAAGGCTATAGGCTATTTTAGTACCTCTTTTTCTTAAATTAACTTGGGTGAAACCGTGGGGCACATCTAGTGACTTATAAAAACATAGGTACAATCACGGTACAATACAGATGATTTTTATTGATACTTCCTAACGTACCAAAAAAAGCAATATAAAATGTAAAGAACTATTACAGTTTATATGTAAATAACTATTATCTTTTTTCTGTTGTAATAAGACACGCAAAATGACAGTAATTTAATTAGCGACGAGGAAGTGCCTATACCTTCATTGAAATATTGACAACAAACCTTGGCTTGAAATGTTAATTAATTTATCTAATGCAATATACTAACCTTTGACCTTTGCATACTTATTTGTTTTGTATCTAGTGTTTCTAAATTGAAGATATCTTTCTTTTTGTGTGCAATAAAGTTTTAATAAATAAATAACCCTATCCGAAAACGAAAGTGTAAATCTATACATATAAATAAAATTGGAGTGTCTGTTTGTAATATTAAAATAACCGCTTTTTGCTAAATGCATATGGATCTATACACGGTACATATACATTTTTTTTTTTACAAATTTTTGTGTGTCTGTCTGTTTGTTCCGGCTAATCTCTGAAACGGCTGGTCTGATTTTGACGGGACTTTCACAAGACAGCTGATGTAATAAGGTGTAACTAAAGGCGCCTTCAAAGTCGCGCGGCAGCAGCTTTAATTAATTAATAAAAAGATATTTTTCTTTTTTTATAAAATAACTAGCTGCTGTGCCCGCGACTTCGTCCGCGTGGCATTTAACAAAAAAGTTATTGTTCAGTTCGCAGTTATAAAAAAAAATCTAAAATAAAAGTAGCCTAAGGGCGCCTTCAAATTTGCCGCGCTGCCGCCGCGCTGCTGTCGCGCTGCAACCGCGCGTTGTTATTTACATAGATTTACAAGTCGCGCGGCAGCAGCGCTGCGGCGGCGCTGCCGCCGCGCGGCAAATTTGAAGGCGCCCTTAGGCTACTTTTATTTTAGATTTTTTTTATAACTGCGAACTGAACAATAACTTTTTTGTTAAATGCCACGCGGACGAAGTCGCGGGCACAGCAGCTAGTTATTTTATAAAAAAGAAAAATATCTTTTTATTAATTAATTAAAGGTAAATTAATTTAAAGGTAGGTACTATGTAAATATGAATAAGCTAATGAACTATGGGGTCGTTCAAGTATTACGTAACGCAAATTTTGTAGATTTTTGCCCCCCCCCCCCCCCCGTAACGCGCCGTAACGTTTTCCTGTACCCCCCCCCCCTCAGCCCATAAACGTTACGTAACACCCCAACTGACCATTTTTACCCAAATGTCACAACTTTGTTGCGAAAACTACCGAGAAGTCGCTTAAAAAAAATCGCGTTTGCGGTAAGTATAAATATATATATACAAAAAGGGATATAAACGAAAAGGGTTGCCAATTTGGGAGATTTTAGTACACTAGTTTTTTTTATTTAAATAAAAACAACGTTACGTAACGCGTTGTTCGAGACCCCCCCTCCCCCCCTTGTAACGCATCGTAACGTTTTACAAGACCCCCCCTCCCCCCCTAACAGCGTTACGTAATACTTGAACGGCCCCTATTCTACATGTTTCGGGTACTTCCAGCTTACAACAAAAAAACCTGAGTGTAAGTAGTTACTAATAAAAAGCCTACTACTTACATACACATAAGGACATAGGCTACTACTTAATGCAAAAAAAGGGGCGTAAGGGGTTAAAAGGTGGGGATGGAAATTGTATGGAAGTATCGTTATTTTTAGAGCTAGAATATTGAAACTTATTTTTAGGCTGTTGATTCGATATAAAATTAATAATTCGATAAATATGCCACTCAAAGTTTGTAAAAGTTTTACCCCCAAGGCTGTAAAATAACAATAGGGAATAGAGGATGAAAGTTTGTAGGGAAATATTTTATAGGTTTATATGAATGTTTTATAAGTTTGCGACAAGAGACAAAATATTAAAAATATTCCGATGTCCAAAATAAACCAAGATATATCCAAAAAATGCTGTCCAGTCACTATTCCGCGCGAAGTCGCGGGCACAGCTAGTTAAGCAATAATTATAAAACTCAGGTGAACGTTATATAATAACAGACACTGACAATGAAATTGTCCTAAGAGTAAAATGAAAGGTTTATTTTGTGTTGTACTTTCAATGAGTATATCATAATATATTCAGAATTATTTTGTGCCATTATGTTTTAAAACATTTTTTTTTTTCAGAATAAAGTACGATATCATAAAACATAAGTTGGATGTATGGATATATTGCGATAAGCCACTACTTACTGGTTTTTAAATGACAGTATAGTGCGGATAGTGATGCTGTGTGGTTACGGAATTATACAATTTAGCCACCACCTCTCTTCCCGTGGCTGTCGTAAGAGGCGACTAAGGGTTTCCCTTATCTTTTCCCCAACGTTTCACTACCACCACGGAACTTATAAAGCCGACCGATGGCGGGATAACCATCCAACTGCTGGCTTTGAAATACACAGGTCGAAGACGGGCAGAAGCGTCTTCGGTGCGACACGACAGAGCCCTGTGGTCACCAACCCGCTTGCCCAGCGTGGTGACTACGGGCAACACACATGAGCTCACGCCATTTTGGTGCGAACTTGTGGATGGCTATGTCCAGCAGTGGACTGCGATGGCCTAACGTGATGATGATGATGATAGTGCGGATATGGTTATTAATAATAAAATATAAAAAAGTAATAAAATGTTGGAAAAGAATATGATCGGATTTAGGTATATTTATTTCAAAAATTAATTCAGGGCAGAAGAGCTTAAAATGAACATTTTTATGTCTAAATAGTACTTACACCATCAGCCGTGCACTTCATGGTTGTGAGGAGAGGATCCTTGGGGTCCACATCAAAACTTCCCACTATCTTGTTTCCCACTCGTGCTTGTACCATAAGTCCGCGGATGGTGTCATTCGCGGTCTTGCCAGAAATAGTCACCGTCATGGAGTGGCCCGCCTTGACTTCCTGTTAAAAATTACAAAAAAAAAAGATTTTTATATATTAATAATCTTATTTTTTCATTACTACTTACTACCATAATAGTAGTAAATGTACATACTAAAAATTCAAATAAAAAAAATTCAAATGTTGAAACAAAAAGTTTCCTTTTATTTAGTGTAGGTTGATTGTACCTATTTACCTAATCATTAAACTTTTATTATTTTAATGCGCCTTTTTTTCTTGTAAGCATTTAAAGAAGGCTTTGTTTAATAGTAGGCGAAATAAGTAATTATGAGAGATATAAAATATATTTATTATTTTTATTTTTTTTTATTTTTTGCAAACCAAAACATAAATTAACAAAAATTTAATTAAGTAAATGAAAATAATAAAGTTGCATTAGTTGCAACAGGCGACCTTATCGCTTAAGCAGCGATTCATCCAGCATTCTTCCAGGCAACATTAGTGCAGAGGACTAAAATTGTTAGGGGAGAGGGGTGCGCAAAATATGGTGTACTATCAGACATAAACATAAATACATTCATATTTATTCATACATACACTTATACATACAAATACACCTACATAAATACATACATATACATGTACACAAATACCCACATAAACAAATAATAACTTGATACCAAAAGAAAAATATATACACAGAGAAAAAAAAAAGAATTTGAAAACCAATTAATTTTTTTAATTTTATTATGATGACAAGGATATTGTCTTGGTTAACCTCTTAAATGATTCCAATGTTTGAGCTCGTCTTATAGACAGCGGCAACGAATTCCAAATCTTCTTCAAGGCTTCGACAGTAAAAGATTTAGAGTTAAACGATGAAGAATGACATGGAATCTTTAGGATGAGGCTATCATTAGAGCGGAGAGATCTTACGTGAGTATCGTAGTGTTTTTTAAGATAGGAAAGTGTTAGAGGATTAAATAGGAATACCTAATTATTTTATAAAAAAAAGAAAATTAATTACCTTTGTACTAGTTGTAATAACATAAGGAGACTGACTCTTTTGAGGAGAAGCAGGGTGGCCTGGAGTCATGTTTTCACAAGCACTTGGGGGGGCACCCGAAGAGTATCCATGTGCGCAAGCCAAGACGGCGAGAATCGTAGCGATGTACGGGAACCACATCTTGAATATGTTTCTGTAAGTCTCAAGTTTGAATTATTAACACCATGATTTACCTAATATACAATAGTTCAAAATCTCACCAAATATCACCAAGGGGTCAAAAAGGTGTTAGAAAACATCACGTGAGTAATGGACGACCCCTTATATGAAAAACAACAACAAATAAATATTTTATATTAAAGAGTAAAAACAAATAAAGATTTTACTCACAGACTAATACTGACTCACAATTCTACTATACAGTAAAAATATAAATAAATAAAAAATAAACTTTAACTAACTACTAAAAAAAAGCCTCAAAAATAAATTTTTCAAAGTAAAAATTAATTTTTTTTTTTAAATACTTCTCAACAGTTAAATTTTTTTCATGTTAAGGAATTCGATTTTAATGATTAATTTAACTTTGTATTAACGGTGTTTTACCTTAGAGAAGCGGAGTGCAGGTTGCTTAATGCGTGAATGGTTCAGAACGGTGCGACCTCGCAACTTTCAAGCATATATAGGTATTGCGCACCACGCTGTATTCAGTTAGGAAGGGCGCATTAGCAAAGAATATTATTTACAGAACAGTCAAAGATGAAGACAATTGTCATAAATTCATAGTAAACTAACTAATCATTGTAACAATTTATAAAAAAATAGGATCTTTCGTAATAATGCTAAGGCAGATTTAAAATAAAATAAGAACTCCACAATTTTTCTGTAACAAATTAAATTAATTTTTTTATTGCCCACAAGCTGTGTTTGTATACTTGTATTCTCGTGGTGAGTAAGGTGGCCAGAGCTCCTGGAGAGGGTCGGAGGTAGGGTTTTCGATGCTTGTGGCGTTGTAGGCGTTGAGCCACAAGCTTGTTGGTCAACCTAGTTGCATATAAAAAAATATTAAAATTAAGAAAAAGTGGCAACTTATCTCGAAAACAGAAACAAGAGTTAGCATTTTAAAAGCTTTTTAGTAGTCCATATTATGCTATAATAGGCTTTGACATACATTTACATAACAGGCATTAAACATGCTATAACCCTGAAAAATTAAAAAAAATGTATTTAGCAGCCATCAAAGCAATCAAAAATATCAATACTCTCTAGTATCCATAACCAACTAACAGTCTAATGTAGTCCTTGTGATATTGGCTCGGGAGTCGGGAGCCAGGTTCAAATTCGGTCAATCATTTCCTCTCAATCGAAACTTCGTAACACTAATAAGGGATTTTTTTTATGAATTTTCGTCTTTGTCAGCTGCCACTCCGTGGCGTGGGTGGGTTGGGCAGTGGCAGCCTCCCAAACATAGAGAAAAAAAAATTTTTTTAGTCATTTCCTCCCACCTGAAAATTTGTCGGATTATACATAGTTTACCTAATATCTTGAAGGAAAAATAACGTCAGCTTACCTACCATAACATGGTGGATTATACGTTAGCTGGCTGCTTGAACATGTAAAAAAAAAAAAATTTTTTTCAGTGATTTCCTCTCAACTAAAAAGTTGCATGGTGATAGTTTACATGTTACTATGAATGAAAATTAACGTCAGCTGGCTGTATCGCGGTGGAAAGTTTGTCAGCTGGTTATGGCCAGCTGACGTTATTTTTCCTTCAAGATATTATGTAAACTATAATCCGACAAATTTTGAAGTGAGAGGAAATGACTAAAATAAATTTTTTCTCGATGTTTGGGAGGCTGCCACTGCCCAACCCACCCACGGAGTGGCAGCTGACAAAGACGAAAATTCATTAAAAAATCCCTTATTCATGTTACGAAATTTCGTTTGAGAGGTTATTGGTCATGTCAACCTGTCACTGGCTCCCGGTCCATATAAATATTTTGAACCATTTTGACGTTGCCGTATGTCAGCTATTCTGTCGTGTATCCTCAAAATCTTGTCCGAACTGACTCGCGCGGTTCTGTTTAAAATTATTCTTTTGGGGGATTAAGGTCTGTACTTAAATTCTTTTCTTAGTTTTTATCAAGTTAATCAAGTTATTCAAATTGGTGAGAGAGTTTGGAGAGGAGAGAGAGTGGATAGTCAATTGTATGATTTAAAATTCTAAATTATTTACTTTAAAGTTTAAAGTATCATCTTCATAGATCTTCTATATTTTTTGCATTCTATGTTATAATTAATAGAACGAATATCATGTTTTACTTTATTCCCAAGATTTTTTTCAACACCTATCTTAATTGCTAATATTTTTTATATTTATAGTCCATGTTAAATATTATCAGACCGATTAATGACGATTCGTAAAGTGCTTTTGAAGCCCACTTGAATAAAAAATAATTACTGTACCTTTGAGTATTTATCTCTTTGCATTAATAGAAGACGTTATCTACTATTTTATTTTATTTTTATTTTGTTTATATGAAAATGTGGCTTCTCTGATATTTACTTAAAAATGTGTAATAATATTCATAACTTTTATATAAAATTTGTCTTTATACTAAATATTAATTTTTTTTCTAAAAAACTAAAATTGTGACTACTATACAAAATTACCTACATTTTTGCAGTAAGTAAGTAGTCCTAAATATCATAGAAACATATTTAAAAATATGGTATTTAATATTCTGTAGTAATTAACATTGGTAAAATTATGAAAATCTGAATAATTTGAACTCTTTCTAGCAGCAAAGCCGTGAGTTTAGAATATTATGAATATGTTTTTTTTTAAAAGGTACCTATACGACGTATTTTGAAGGCCTAATAAATGTCAACATATTAACATTTTTAGTTGTGCGTTGCACTCGTCTAGATCAGAAGTTCCCGAACTTTTTTTCTCATAGACCACTTTCAAAATTTTGCTAATTCTGCTGGATGGCTGGAAAAAATGAAAAGATCAGATCTAACTATGGAAATTTGCGTTAGGTACGGCTGAGTTTCAACCACAAATTAACAGTTTTTTAAACAAAAAAGGGAGAATTCGTCCGAAGAAAAAAAGGGTATATGTTCTATTATATGTTATATGTTCTACTTATACCTATATATGTTCTATTATATGTTATATGTTCTACTTAGTAGAATAATAGATGCATAGCCTATAGGTGGAGGTGTTCGCAACGGCGGCATTAAAAATACGTTAAAAGAGACCTCGGCAGAGCCTTCGAATAAAAGTTAATTTTTAATTAGTTTTTTTTTTTTAAATTAGTTTGCCAAAGAAGTTTCACTTCTGACATGTGTACTTTGTACGCACGCAATTTTTCTATAATTCTGGCCCTTCTCTAGAATTTTTTTAACTTTGTGGCCTGCCATTAAAAAAGTTTGCCCGCCACTGCTCTAGACTATCTGTGTACCAAATTTCATTTAAATCGGAACAGTAGTTCGGGCGTGAAAGCGCGACAGACAGACAAAGTTACTTTAGCATTTATAATATTAGTAATAGAGTAATTATTACACTATTAATTATTATTGTTATCATATTACATTGTAATATCATAACAGTCGGAATAAAATTAAAACTAGCTTCTACCCGTGACTTCGTCCGCGTGGAATAGTTACTTTGAGCTAACTGGGGAAGCTCTCGAAAGAAAAAAAGCCCGATTTTAAAACAATCTTCTTTGGTGCTCCGCTCCTATTGGTCTTAGCGTGAATTTGTATGATGCCTCTCCTCCTTTTTTTAACAATAACAGAAGTGTAAATCAGTAAATATTTAAAATGCTGCGTTCACATGCGTGCGTCACAGCACTGTTTTGTGAACAGAACAATAACTAATATATTGGCTGAAGGAAAAAAACTGACTCCAAATTTAAAACTCCGTATAAAGACCGCAAAAAACGTGCAAAGAAGTTGGAATTAGACAATTTTAACGTTGATGTTACACGTTCAACTATTCAAAATTATCATTTGGAACATCACCAGTTACATACCTTGCTAATGTTAAAAAGAATATTTTAAGAGAAACTTAACTATGGTTGAAGTATTATAACTCTGTTTTCCTAAAGTTGGGATATAGGTAAATGGCGAAAAACGGTGGACAACAGACGTGTAATTGTAGAGAGGCATGACATTCAAAGCTACGATTTTATGACCTGAAAAATTTATTCCAATACCGTCAAGAAAATCGGTGTATCGTATATACAGATGAGAGCTATATTTTAACCAATCATGTGCAAAACAAAGGATGGGGTAATACAGATGGACCACCGTTAAAGAAAAACCTGTCAAAAGGACAAAGAATCATCATTGTGCATGCTGGTTCAGAACAAGGTTTCGTACCTAACGCACTATTGACATACAAAGCTAGTAGTGTTTCCGGTAATTACCACTCTAACATAAATGCAGAAAACTATGAAAAGTGGCTAAAAGAATGTCTGATACCGAATCTTCCACCTAACTCTGTGGTTGTGCTTGATAATGCGTCATACCACAATGTTCAAAATGATAGAGCTCCAAATTCTAATGCAAAAAAATAGAAATGCAGAGATGGTTGACAGAGAAAAACATTGCTTAGAATGCACATATGAAAAAAATTGTAACTGTATGACTTGATAAAAAATAAATAAAGAAGACCATATTTGTTATAAGATTTTTTGTTTTGAATTTTTGTTCGTCACCGAGCTATAACTTTTTATTTTAATTTTTTTGAAATAACTAAAACTTGTACTTCACTGTACTGTAACTTGTACTTGTGTAACTTGTACTTCACTGTACCTCTTGTCACGCACACAAAGTCACTGTATATATACAAAGTTTACCCACACATACCGCCGCGCGCAAAGATGACTTGAACTTAGTATAGATTGGTGTTTTTTTTTTTTTTCTTTATTTAAGGAGTTTTAATCCATAAGGACTATGACACTCCATAGGAACATCACACATATACATACAAGAAATTAATGAGGTCGTCGTCGCATACCAATGATTACAACCTTGTACAAAAGTTTAGCCGGTTCAGAGAGAGGATACGCCAAAATTGAATTGCAACATCCAAGTTCTTTAAAATTTTGAGATATTAGCAGCATATCATTTCTAATATCTTCATTTCGGACACATTCCACCATTATGTGAACTGCATCTTCAATGATGCCGCATTCGGTACACAAAGGGGATGGTACCTTTTTCATCAGGTAAGCAAACTTATTAAGTGGAATGTGACCGGAACGATTGGTTTATTTCAGCTACTTCCATAGTATAATGTCCTATGGCATTTTACTATGGGGCAATGCGGCTGATATTAATGTCATTTTTATTTTGCAGAAAAGGGCTATCCGTTATATTTACAAAATGTGATGTAAAGAATCCCTGAGAGAGAAGTTTAAAGAGATGAACATCCTGGACCTTTGCATCGCAGTATATTTATGAAAATATAATATACATACGGAAAAATAGGCATTTATTTGTTAGTCGTAGTGATCGACATATACCTCAAATGATCACTCGGAACGACCACAAAGTACCTAATATTTCCTAAATGCCAGCTCAAGAAAAAAAGTAGTTCCTTTATAGGAATGTCGATCTTAATACTTATATAATAAGATTCCGGGTGCGAGCTGCGCTTTAATCTCTGCTTATAATCTATAACACTGGGTACATTACGTAAGTTTGTAATGTACCTAATGTTAAGATATAAATTTTAAGTTCATTGTTTGATATTTTCCTACCTTAACTTTCTTTAATTATTGTTTTTTTTTTTGTACTTAAATTACATTTTTTTTTACTTTCGTTAAGTGTGTGTGTATCACCTTATGGCGAAATAAATGTTTTCATTTCATTTCATTTCACTAAATGACCACGCTCATGGTCAATGGCAATGGCAACTAAGTTGTCTATAGAAAATAAGCCAAAATTTTCTGTGGTCTGTGGCCAAAATACATGCCAGTCATGCGGCCAAACACGAAATGGATTTCGTTTTCTACTTGTCATGATTTTGGTCTTTATATAATGCGTGAGGTAGGTACTTTGCTTTTATGTACGGTCAGCTTAAAAAATTGTTTACCACCCCAATGTTGACTCTACTCTACTCAGTACTCACTTATTTCTTTTTAGGCCGTCCGTAAAAAACCTGGCGGGGTCGCATCCTCATAAGCCTACGGGCGGGCGGTCACGGCCCAACCGACGCGTCGGTTGGGCCGTGGGCGGGAACTCTTGAACATTTTTTTTTCAGTACAGTCAATTAAAGTTGGATTATGTAATAATTTTGAGTGCATGATAGAGCATTAAAGTTAAATTTTATTTAAAATGGACTCGGTAATGATTAAATTTTAGTTTATAATTTATTAAAGAATTATTCAGGATTACAATTCTTTAAAAAAACTGATGTTTTTTATTTTTCTTAACATACTTCAAAAATAATAATAATAATTTTGTTTGCTTGCAAACGAAAAAAAAAAACCGACTTCAATTACATCGACAAGTAATAGGTACTTATAACGTAAGTAGACAAAAAAAAATTAACAAACACACTAGTTGTCACTACGATTTTCGAGGGATTCAATTCAATTTCTCTAGGATTTCATCATCAGATCCTGGTTTCCTTATCATGGTACCTAAGTTGGGATATCTCCTTTCCAACAAGAAAAGAATTATCAAAATCGGTTCATAAACGACGAAGTTATCTCCGAACATACATAAAAAATAAAAAGTATATACAGTCGAATTGAAGTAACCTCCTCCTTTTTATGTCGGTTATTTAGCACATTAATACTAATTTTTTTAATTCTGCCCTAATACTGAAGAATAGAATAGAATATCACGATCACGATTCAGCCCGTAATATCCCACTGTTGGGCATAGGCCTCTTCCCTATGTAGGAGAAGGATCGGAGCTTAATCCACCACGCTGCTCCATTGCGGGTTGGCGGATATTCCCTACTATGAGTAACGATCGCTATCAGATGTACATGATAACAACCGGGACCGACGGCTTAACGTGCTCTCCGAGGCACGGTGGGGAGACCCACAAGGACTGCACAAACACCCAGACCACGGCAAACATCTGTATGGCCAATACAAATGTTGTCGTGTGCGGGGATCGAACCCGCAACCGCCCGCGCAACAGTCAATCGCAATCCAGTGCTGTAACCGCTGCGCCAACGCGGCGGCGGAATAGAATATATTACTTACAAATTGACCAAAACAGTCAATTATTTTACTCTCAACGGGTACTTTACTCGCAAAAGGGTGATATTTAAATAGCCCTAACTCTCGAAAGAACAATAATTTAAATGTCGGGTTGTAAGTAATATCCTTAAGTATTAGGACAGTATTAAAAAAAACAGTATCAATGTGCTAGTTTTTGAATTATGTTAAGAAAAATAATAAAAAAACTCAATTTTTTTTACCTAAAGTAGCATTGTAATTTTTTTTTTATATTTTTGCGTTAAGACTTTCCATGATGTTTATTTTTATTTGATAGATGCTATTTTTACCTTTTAAATAACTTTTTTTTTTTTTTTACATCTGTAGGACCTCTCTGTCCAGAGAAATCTGCATCTTTTGGCAGAAGTATCTATAAGAATAAAACAAAATTAAAATGGTGGCCATTCCGACAAGAGTGGGCCTAGACCCCCATATGTGGGTTTTTTTTGTCGATGAAATTAGGTATATTTTGTAACCTTAAATTATCGCTAGCTCGAGACCGGACACCTGTATATTATGGGGCTTAAAGTTTGTGAAACTTCTTTACTTGTAAGATTGGTAAAAATTAAAAATAATCTGTTTCAACATTTTCAGAATTACATTCGTTGTGGTTGAATAAAGTTATAAAAGATTAGAAAGTGTTACAAAAATTAAAATAAAATCAACATAATTAACCAGCCGTCCTCGAGTTTTGCGTTTAGGAGCAACTTTAGCGAGTCTTTTTATTGGTATAGATATTACCAAATCTTTGCTACTAAGTAGGATCCCATACGCTACCGCAGATAAAACCCTGTCACAGTTAGTTGTGATGTTGAGAAACTTTTTAAAATTTTATTTTAGGCTAGGTTGCATTCTATATACCCACTACGTTGTATTCTAGCAAGAAATTTTAAGTAAATACATAATATGATATGACGAACGCTCTGGTGTAATGGTGCGTATGCCGTATCGGCGGTGCCTAAACAGTAAACACTGACGGCCTATGCCCAGCTGTGGGATATTACAGACTGAAGCGACATAATATGTACATGTCACGACTATTCTATTTATTTTCCTTATACCAAGAAATTTTAAGTAAATACAAAATTTGTATGTCGTGATTATTCTATTTGTTTCTTTCACAGCTCTACAAAGACTTCACGTCACACGTATCATAATTATGACCAGCGCGTAGGACCAGCGCCATGATTCAAATGACATAGATTATATCATATTCACATGATATAGACTTTATATTGCATTGTTGACTACAATACTTTAGTATTTTTAGATATCCGGACGGCCCAAAGTAGGCCGACGACTGAATGTCACGATTGTGGCGCGGCGGTGGACTCTGCCCAGCACACTCTCGAGGTGTGCCCGAGATGGGCGGCACTGCGTCAGGGTCTGACGTCGGTCCTCGGAGGGGACTTGTCACTCCCGAGCGTCATCACCGCGATGCTCGGCGACGACGAGTCCTGGGAGGCGATGGTCTCCTTCTGCGAGACAGTAATGTCCCAGAAGGAGGCTGACGAGCGGGTGAGAGAGGAGGCCGCCGACGTGGCTTCCACCCGCGGGCGACGAATGGGGGTGCGAAGGAGGCGCTACTTAATGCGCTTCCAGTAACGCCCCTGTGCCCGTGTAGGGCCGGGATGGGAACCCGGTCCTGCTAGACACGGCGTCGTCGGGACTGTTCAGAGGTGAGCCGGACAGTCCCCATGGAGGAGAAGTCTGGCCTTTTCGCCGAGGCCAGCCTGTCGCTGGAGGGATCCTGTTGCCTGCAGATCCGGGACCCTCCAAGTATAGCGGCTGAAGGCTCCCGCAGGGGGTTTAGTGCGGTAGTGGCACCCCAAATGCTGAGTCCGACATACGGTCTAGGACTGCCTACCCGGGCGTCCTGGATATCACCCGTAAATGGGTTACCCTGCGAAAAAAAAAAAAAAAAAAGTATTTTTAGATATCAATGTCGTGAGTTTATTTTGTAATAAAAAAACGAGTATGTTTTAGACCACACGACTGAAGTAAAACTTCTTTAGCTCCATCTAACTTATATCTACCTCTCAACTTCCGTTCGCCTCGCCCGATCACACTTTTCGTAACGCTCTCGTCACGCTTTCATCAGCTTACTTCCCAAGTCAAGCGTGTGTAAAGAAGTTGTTACTTTATACATTTACCTACTTATTAAATACTAATCCGAATCTTAATAGTTTAGTCCAGTCAAATTACGAAATAAAAAAACATTAAATTAAACAGTTTGGGGATTATGATGGATCAATCGTTGTAATTACCCCACATGGTTCACACCTGAGATTATACGTAATATTAAAAACAAATATATTCATTTCTTAAATACTTTAAACTAAACATTTATACTTAAACTGTATTTTATTGTGTTTATGTGTTTATTATTTATTGTCTGTGACCATTGTCTGTGTGTGATAAATATTAAATGTGTATAAAATTAGACTAAGATAGCACAAGTTGAAACCTTAGTGGTTTTTTGTTGCTATTTTTTATAATTTTTTGTAATATTAATTTTAAAAACGATAAATAAATTAAAAAAAAAAAAATTAAAAAAAATATAAGCACAGCGGTCAGAAATTTAATAAAGAAATGTTTAAGTTTTATCGAACTAACGAACTTGAAAGATAATCCGTCTAAATTCGTGGACTTCGTTAAAAATCAGCGTACATAATAATCACAGTTTATATACAGACTATGAGATTGATGGAAATGTAGTTTCGAGATTGAACGCTGCTAATGCTTTCGCAACCTATTATATGTCGGTATTTTTAACCGAAAAACCTAGATTGGATATGGATGAAATTCGTTCAGTCCCTGGTATCCCATCTGCGTGTGTTTCCATAACTTACATATCTGAGGCTGACATCCGTACCTCAGTTCGGCGCCTCAAGCCCCGTTCGGCAATAGGTCCGGATGGTATTCCTCCATATCTTATAAAGGACTGTCTCTCTGTTTTCCTGAGGCCTCTTCACTTTATCTTTAATCTGTCACTATCATCCGAAAAGTATCCGAATGTTTGAAAATTATCACGAGTAACACCGCCAGTTCTTAAGAGTGGCAAGAAATCTAGAATAGATAACTATAGACCTATAGCTATTCTGTCAGGATTTGCGAAAGTTTTAGAAACAGTTTTAAATTTTTATATCACTGCTCAAATACTGTCCCGACTGTCAGACTCACAGCACGGTTTTCGCGCCCGCCGCTCAACTATCACGAACCTTATTAATTTTACCGACTACTCTGCAAGGGCTTTAGACAGAAGAAATCAAGTTGACGTTGCCTACTTTGACTTTCAAAAAGCGTTTGACCGCGTAAATATTCTTTTGAATAAGTTTTAAAAATTAGGTTTTACACCCACACTATTAAAGTATTTTGCAAATTATTTCACAGACCGCGTTCAATATGTCCAACTTGGGTTTGTTCGATCAGATCCATACTTTGTACTTTCTGGTGTAAGCCAGGGTAGTACTTTAGGTCCTACCCAATTTCTCATTATGATTAATGACCTTCCGGAAGTGCTAAAAAAACCCAATGTCTAATGTTCGCTGACGACCTGAAGTTATTTATAACTATTGAAAGCAATACTGATTGCAATGCGCTTCAAAACTACATACATAATGTCTGTGCCTGGAGCAGAGACAATCAATTAGCATTTAATATATCTAAAAGTAAAATTGTAACGTGTACTAGGTCCCGTTCCCCGATCTCTTACACGTACACCATCGACGGTGAAGCTTTGTCCAGAGTAGATACAATACGTGATCTAGGTATAATTTTTGACTCGTCGTTAACGTTCAATAACCATATTAAATTAACGTGTCAAAAAGCGTACAGATCACTTGGGTTCGTTATAAGACAATCGGCAAGATTTTCTAACAAAAACTCGATTTTAATATTATACTTTGCTTTTATTAGAAGTACATTGGAATACAATGCCTTAATTTGGAATCCATAAATTCAAATTTGAGGGGTTTTCCGACGAATCCGAATGAATTCTGGCGTCGCACCGTTTTACGAACGCACCGTTTTACGATTGTTGGATATATTTTCCATGAATAAATGTGTGAAACAGTCTTCGTTATTCATTGACTTCTTTTTCTAATTCTTATTCACATTATTATCCCATTAAATAGAATAAATAAAAATCGGCCAAGTGCGAGTCGGACTCGCACACGAAGGGTTCCGTACCATTGACTAAACTAAATATAAGTAAATTTTCTGTAAAACATTTATTTAATTGTAACGCCATCTATGCCGCTATTGGAAAACTTATTAGTCTATCGACGAAGTTTTCCAAATTTCTAATAGATGGCGTTGAAGAGTAATAAATAATTAAATAATTATCGCCCCCCTTAAATATTTATTTTATTTTGTTTTTAGTATTTGTTGTTATAGCGGCAACAGAAATACATAATTTGTGAAAATTTCACCTGTCTAGCTATCGCCGTTCTTGAGATACAGCCTGGTGACAGACGGACGGACGGACGGACGGACGGACGGACGGACGGACAGCGAAGTCTTAGTAATAGGGTCCCGTTTTTACCCTTTGGGTACGGAACCCTAAAAATACCCAAATTGAAGAAGTTCAATATTTAAATAATTACAATATTTAATATTTAAATGAAGTATGCCGTGTGGCTACGGCAAAGAATTTGCCCTCCCCCTCTCTTCCCGTGGGTGTCGTAAGAAGCGACTGAGGGATAACATAGTTCCACTACCATCTTGGAACTTAAAAAGCTGACCGATGGCGGGATATCCATCCAACTGCTGGCTTTGAAATACACAGGCCGAAGACGGGCAGCAGCGTCTTCGGTGCGACAAAGCCAGCCCTGCGGTCACCAGCCCGCCTGCCCAGCGTGGTGACTATGAGCAAAACACATGAGTTCACGTCATTTTTGGCGCCAACTTGTGTAAGCCTATGTCCAGCAGTGGACTGCGATAGGCTGAAATGATGATGATGATGATGATGAAATGAAGTACAATTTTTAATTACTTTATACGATTCACCTTTTTATACAGGTAAGTTGGCTAATAAATGATCATGGAATAGTTTAATATTTATTTCAAGTACCGAATACTCACTGATGTCGATGATATTGCGACATTGGCGCGGATCTCGCTCAGTAAAGTAAGGTATAACTCTGAAGATATTGGTGTTAGAAAAAAAATTTTGAGGGAAAA
The DNA here is from genome assembly GCA_905220545.2 of Melitaea athalia. Lineage (NCBI taxonomy): Eukaryota > Metazoa > Arthropoda > Insecta > Lepidoptera > Nymphalidae > Melitaea > Melitaea athalia. The sequence continues at coordinate 7,697,309 of HG992179.1, forward strand.
GTTGTTCATAATTAAAGGATCTACAACTTTGATAATGGGTAAAATGTCATAAATCTGAACGGTTGGGGAGAAAATGGCGAAAAATGAAAAATGAAAAGAAAAAAAGTAAAATTTTTGCCTTTCGGAAGTAATAAATCTAAAAGTATTGATGATAGAAAAAAAGTTTCAGATAAAAAAGTTAGTAAATTTAATTTAAAAGAGAAAAGGTTTTCACAAATTTTTTCCTAACACTAACCTTTCTCGAGATATCGAATTAAACGCGTTTTCATCGAAATGACCTTGAACTGACCATCGGAGAACCCCTCAAATTTGAAGTTAGGCTCAGAATACACCCCCCCTATCGATCCATCATAATCCCCAAACTGTATAATTTAATGTTTTTTTTAACCCATTTTCAGCCGTAATTTGACTTGACTAGTTTGATGAGGGCAGAGAGGGGGGCTAATCGAATTTTCTAAGCACCTAGTCAAATAAATAAACACAATTTAAAATAGGCAATTTTATTATTTAAATTCTTTAATTATACAGCTATTTTAATAATAACTTTCGAGGGTCTTTAGCAACTCGGTTTATGACGTCTTCCGTGAAAGAATCGCCCAAAGCGTTAACAAACTTTCTATGTACACTAGCTTCTGCGCGCGACTTCGTCCCCGTGGAATAGGACCAATTCTGTCATACATGATTTGAGCGAAACTTTAACCGTTTACGCCGCGGAAGCTCTCAAAAGGAAAAAACCCCGATTTTGAAACATTTTTCATTGGTGTTACGCTCCTATTGGTCTTAGCGTGATGATATATAGCCTTCCTCGATAAATGGGCTATCCACTGAAAGAATTTTTCAAATCGGACCAGTAGATCCTGAGGTTAGTGCGTTCAAACAAACAAACAAACAATCAAACAAACAAACTCTTCAGCTTTATTATATTAGTATAGATTGAGCATACAAAATACAAATCCCATTTTTAACCTGTCTTCGATCATAGTCGATCTCATCCACACATAGTGTGCTCAATGACTTTTCAATTGCAGCAGTGGAATAATGCATTGCCAGTAAAATTTCTAGGGCTGTCTTCACCTTTGGGTAAAAAGATTCTGCTACTTGTACGTATTAACTCTGTTATTTGAATAGTTTCAAAGTCCTGCTTCAGCTTATTTATCCAAAAAGTGTGTCATAGTTCGGCTTCAGATGTGATCCCTTCTAATTCATATAATTCGGATACTTCCTCCATCACTTCAGCCTATTGCAGTCCACTGCTGGACATAGCCTTCCCCAAGTTCGCGCCAGACATCCCGGTTTTCCGCAATCCTCATCCAGCCTACACCGGCAATCTTACTCAGATCGTCGGTCCAGCGGGCCGGAGGACGTTCCACATTGCGTTTGCCAAGACGCGGTCTCCACTCCAGGACACGTCTGCTCCAACGGCCATCGGTCCTGCGACACAATTGACCAGCCCACTGCGACTTGAACTTGCTAATTCTGTGGGCTATGTCGGTTACTTTCGTTCTAGCCTCGGATAGCCTCATTTCAAATTCTATCTTTGAGAGAAAACCCAAGCATAGCCCGTTCCATTGCACGTTGAGTGACCTTAAACTTGTGGACTAATCCCTTTGTCAGTGTCCACGTCTCGGCACCATATGTTAACACAGGCAGGACGCATTGCTCGAATACTTTTGTCTTCAAGCATTACGGAATCTTCAAAGTAAAGACTCGGCGAAGCCCGCCAAATTCCACCCAGCCCAACCGGATCCTCTTATCGGCCTCTCTCGAAGTTGTTGCGGCCTAGGCAGGTAAATATAATCCTGAACAACTTCGAACCCGGACTTGGTTGTTAAACATAATTTCTTTTTTTGCCTTTCGGAAAACATAATTTTCACAAAGTACTGGTCAAATCTCGATTATATTTAAATGAGACTATATGACAAACATCCCCTTTCGATTAAAAAAGAATCATCGAAATTGGTCCACCCAGTAAAAAGTTATGAGGTATAATACAACGTAGGGTGACGAAAATACCGTCAAATAAATACGCAATATTAGATATAACTTACAAAGTACTACTCAAATCTCAATTATATTTAAATGAGACCACATGATAAGTACCGCCTTTCGATTAAAAAAAGAATCATCGAAATCGGTCCACCCAGTAAAAAGTTATGAGGTATAATACAACGTAGGGTGCCGAAAATTCCGTCAAAAATTAATAATTTTATATAATAATAATTAAAAAATTGAGATGGCACAAAATATTTTTTTTAACATTTTTCTATATACTATTAAAAACACATTTTCAAAGTTTATATAAATATTCATTGACTGGCCCTGGATTCCGGCGTATAAATCTCTCCTCTTACGGCACTCCACTATACAGGATGTTAGGGAAATGGTTAGCCATAGAGGTATGTTGGGTAGGGGGGGTCATTTGGAACCTATTTAGGCTAACTTACCTATATGCAAAGTGTTACGGATTTTTTTTATGATTATTTTTTCATTTTTCGAAAAAAGTGCCGAAAATTAGTGATTGGACCATCATATCTTTTTTGTTTATTGATATATCAACGCCATTTCTTTTTTGTTTTGATCATCAATACATTGTGCATGTAAAATAAATGTGATTTAATTTAGAAAAAATCTACAAAAAAAATTATGGGCCAAAGAAATCTTGACAGAGACAAAAAGTAAATCAAACCTTCAAGTTTAAGTATAAATTAAAAAAAAAAATAAAGCCTCCAGACAATTTAAAATAATTTAAAAAATTACTCTAGTTAACACTGTTTTAAATAATATTACTTTCATTCACCTACCTTACTTACTTTTTTTTTAAATGATGAAATAACGAAATGGTTTCTACCTGAACCCGCACTCTACGCTGACAATTATAACAATAATTGTTATTACGCAGGGCGGTATGTCCCTGTATAGCACATGGTAAACTACCATCTTGACTTTGGCGGCATGTTGGCGCAGCGGTCACAGCACTGGCTGATGCGCTAGCGGTCGCGCGTTCGATTCCCGCTCACGGCAGATATTTGTATTGGTCATATAGATGTTTGTCGTGGTCTGGTCGTTTGTGCTCGTGTATTGTGTGTGTTTCCGGACCCCCGACACAGGAGAAAATCCTACTGGGGGCCGTCGAGTGTGAAGAGTTTATTATTTTAAAAAAAAAAAATCTTGACTGCTCTCATCAGGTGAGGATTTACATCCTTATTTGAAGATCATCCTTATTTCTAGTAATGTAGATTATGAAAATTAACGACCGAATTCACTGTATTTATAAAAATAAAATAAATTTGTTACTCGAATTTATGATTTGTTTTATTTTGATACCTACCGGCATTAATTTCACCCTATGAGAGACATTTGTGGTGCCCGTGGAAATATACCCCAAATTCCAAGATAAAAAGAGACAGCAGGTAGTTTACCATGTGCCGTACAGGGACATATCGCCCTGCGTCAAGGGCGGATCCAGCTTTGGCTCCAGGGGGGGTCACATAGTCGTGGTCAAGTAAAAAGAAGTTATAATTTAATTTTTATAATGATAGATACAGGTACAAAGTAGGTATTTTATAATTCTATGTGGGTAATGTACTTAAAAATACCTATATTGTGACAAAAATCTTGATGAACAATTTTAATTAGTGGTCCACCTAGGTCCTGGACACAGCCCAGGGGGGGGGAGGGGTCATGACCTCGTGACAGCCCCCCCTGGATCCGCCAGTGCCCTGCGTAATAACAATTATTGTTATAATTGTCAGCGTAGAGTGCGGGTTCAGGTAGAAACCATTTCGTTATTTCATCATTTAAAAAAAAAGTAAGTAAGGTAGGTGAATGAAAGTAATATTATTTAAAACAGTGTTAACTAGACTAATTTTTTAAATTATTTTAAATTGTCTGGAGGCTTTAATTTTTTTTTAATTTATACCTAAACTTGAAGGTTTGATTTACTTTTTGTCTCTGTCAAGATTTCTTTGGCCCATAATTATTTTTTGTCGATGTTTTCTAAATTAAATCACATTTATTTTACATGCGCAATGTATTGATGATCAAAACAAAAAAGAAATGGCGTTGATATATCAATAAACAAAAAAGATATGATGGTCAAATCACTAATTTTCGGCACTTTTTTCGAAAAATGAAAAAATAATCATAAAAAAAAATCCGTAACACTTTGCATATAGGTAAGTTAGCCTAAATAGGTTCCAAATGACCCCCCCTACCCAACATACCTCTATGGCTAACCATTCCCCTAACACCCTGTATAGCTTAATTAACTCTGGAACGGATGGCGATTCCACATATTTATTATATTCTAATCGATTATGATCGATTAAAATTGTATATGCACACGTCTAACTCTACATCGGGAATACTTTATTAAAATAAGTATTAAACTTATCTTATTACAAGCTTTTATTTAACTTGCAATGTATGTATGTATGTATGGAAGTTCGGATGAAATCTCGCAACTCAATTTTGAAGCAGATATCTTCAACAAATTGACCCGAAACTTTGTATAAAAGTACAAGCTTAATTTTGATGAAAACGCATGGTTAACTTTGTAACGTCATTCTAAATCCAACATGGCGGCATATCCAAGAGTGCGGACTATACCCCGTCCGGCGACTAATGATCTTTTTGACAGCCCACGCCTATAAATTACAGTTGTTTTTTTTTTCGGAATAACGTACTAAAATTGTACTGTAATGTCATACTTTATTGACGATTTGATTGATTGAGTGAAGTACCCTGTGCATAACAAACAACCACAGACTATGAAACAGTTCTTGAAATAATAAATCGATAATAAATCGATCATAATTATGATAAAAATAATTTTACGTCATGTGATTATTGTTTCTATAAATTTAATACAAAAAAGTAATAAAAATGGTATCTTATGACTCCAAGATTGATTATTTGCATGGAATTAAGTCGAAATCTTGAAATTTAATAGCAAACCAAGAATAAAGAGCAATAACTCTGTTAATTCATTTATTTATTATTTATATATTTCATTTATAATTAAAAAAAACTAATAAACGCATAAATAAATAATATTTTTAAACTAAATGTATTTAATTAAATCGATTGAAAGTTCTTCGTAAATAAAATCGATTATTATTTCGAATCGAATAAATAACGTGTGAGGCAGTCACTAATGTCAAAATTTCTTGAAGTGTCAAAAAGATCATTAGTCGCCGGACGGGGTATAGCTCAGATTAATAAACAAAAGGCAGATGGAGCGTACGCAACAAAAAGTATGAAACCACTTTTTATTCATGTGTGCGTGACGACTAGAAGTGGCACTGTAGGGACACGTGCATCTATGTGCGTGTAATTATACCATAAAAAGAAAAAAACTCCCTGAATTTTTTAAATTTCCTTTTATGACAATAGGTTCTAAAGTTTTATTTGGATACATGAGTTTATAACTAAATGGATACTTTGGGTTTGCATGTGGATTGAACGATTGTTTAATTAAGTTGTTTATTAAACACTTAAATTTTCATGTACATTGTAAACGTCATAGAGCGAAATTCAAGAGCTCGCATGTTTTATTAAATAAAAAGAGGTTTCGTGAAAATAACAAAAGAAATAATATGTCAAGATTTTTATAACTAGCGGTCCGTCCTCACTTTGTTTCGGGTTTTAATTTTGTTTTTGTTTATTAAGGTTTAAATTAACTTTACACTGTATACCACAGTAGATAATAAAACTTTAGTTTTTTTTTCAGTAGTATCATCACGATCGATCGATCACGATTCAGCCTGTAATATCCCACTGTTGGGCATAGGCCTCTTCCCCATGCAGGAGAAGGATCGGAGCTTAATCCACCACGCTGCTCCAATGCGGGTTGGCGGATATATTCCCTACTATGAGTAACGATCGCTATCGGGTGTACATGATAACAACCGGGACCGACGGCTTAACGTGCTCTCCGAGGCACGGTGGGGAGACCCACAAGGACTGCACAAACACCCAGACCACGGCAAACATCTGTATGGCCAATACAAATGTTGTCGTGTGCGGGGATCGAACCCGCAACCGCTCGCGCAACAGCCAATCGCAATCCATTGCTGTGACCACTGCGCCAACGCGGCGTCCTGCGCCAACGCGTAGTAGTATCATATAGGTATTTATTTTATTAGGCAGATGGTAATAATAATATTCTTTATTGCACACCATTAAAAATACAAACAAAAGATTTATGTCATTAAAGTCAGAAGGCGCGGGTTCAAATCCCGATGGATCGAAAAATTTTGATATGATTTTAAAAATGTTTACAAACAAAAGATTTAAAAAAACACAATCCAAAATATTACAATCACAGTTAATTATATTGCAAAAAAAATTAACCATCTTCATTTTCTTTTATATTATAGCTTCCACGTGTTGAGAATTAGTTTCTAATTTTGCTATATAGTGCAATCGTACCATTAAATACTTGAATTTACGTCCGTAGAATATAGTAATATCATCTAAAAATATGTCCGTCCATCCGTCATAAAGTAGTTTCTCCAATTAAAGGGAAAAATATTTCGCCGAAATCTGGCAACACAGTCAATTAATGTCGAGGTTTTGTGTTTCGAGACAACCGTATCATTATTATTGGGTAAATAAATAATAAAATCAATTAAATAATTTATAATTACTTGTGAAATGATATTCTTATCCTCTTTTTTGTTTTTGGGAACAACTTTTACAATGTTTAATAACACAGGACGGCATTTTTTGACACAAAATAATCAATCACTCGAGACGTTCATGCAGTACGACGCTATCTTTAGCATTGCTGCGACATTGTATTCGCTTTTGAATTTGTATTCGCTTTGGTGGCTTCACTCGCATGTTCGGCGCGCTCCATCTGCCTTTTGTTTATTAATCTGAGGGGTATAGTTATTTTTATCGCACTTCTACAATATGGGTATCAAATGAAAGGGCTCGCTAAGAATAATTCGAATAAAGTGACGTGATAACAGACTAAAAAATTAAAAATAAATTAAAAGTAAAAACCTTTTCAAAAAACAAGCTTTCATTTGAATGTCCTAAAACGAAAAAAATAAATTTTTACTATAAAACTTTTACTATCTACTTATAAAGTCATTACACATAATCTATATGATATAAAAACTTGTCGCGAGATTTGCTTGTAAACAAGGTAATTAAATAATTTGATTTGATTTATTTTAAACTACATGGCCCGGAGAACTTCGTATCACCTACATATATATGTGAAAAATATTCACAAAACACTTTCTGAACGCACCTATAAAGATTTGACAACCAATTGACAACATTTTTGACAAAAGACATTAAATTTCCCCGCTAGGATCATTTTGTATTGGAAAATTAATTAATCGTTTTTGTATTTTCCGTTACATATTATTTATGTTTCTTATCGTTTAAACTTTCCTTGAACTTCCACAAACATTTCAAGAGGAAAATTAGCCAAATTGGCTCAGCTATTCTCAAGTTTTAGCGAGACTAACGAACAGCAATAGGGTATTCCACTATGTTTGAAAAAGTACTTCAAAATGTTGATTTTCTAATAAAAAGCCACAAAAAAAATATATTTCGGCAAAATAAACACGTTTTCATGCCATAAAATTAAATTAAATTTTAAACCTTTTTTATTACCGCGAAAACGCTACAGCCATTTTGGTGACGTAATATGGGCAATAACAAAAGTGTATGACGTAAGTAAGAGAGTAACATAACCTACAATTACTATGACAGCCATCAACAAATTAGTAACGAATGCATATTGTTTCAGTTGGAACAAGATATGAAGAGCTATTATACGAAAGAACACAACTATTACTCCTTGAAGTTAAAATTGATAGATATTAGTATGTACACTAGCTGTTGACAGCACTGACAGAACTTTGTTATTGCCCGTATGACGTAACACCATGGCGGCTCGTGTTTTAGGTCACGTGATATACAGATTAAAATATACGACTTTTAATTTCAATATAATAAATCAATAATGTGCTTTTATGATTCTAAATCAGAATATTTAGGTGTATTTCTATATAAATTTTAATTTTTATCAAAATTTATAATTTATTTTTCACTACGGAAAGTACCCTATTGATTTATATTGTCCCAAAATTCAACGATAAGCCGACACCGGAGGATAGACCTACCCATTACTACTTGGGAAAACAAAAGAAAAAAAAATGTATCTTCATTTTTTTTTTAGGTTACAAGAAAAAAACGAAATTCTTCAAAGATTTAGACCTCTTATGATCATTTTCACTACCAGGACCACAAATGTTTAAATATTTCTGTTTTTTTTTTCTCTTTATAGGCAACCTGAATAACATTGCTATCTACCGCAATCCCGAAAATTTCCAGAATGCCTCTACTTTTTTCATAAAAAATTGTCAAATTTATGTTTTTCCCTAAAACTTTTTAAATTTTTTAATTTTACTCAACTTTAACTCATCGTGGTGTAAAAAAAAATTATGAACACTACTATGGCAAGTTTTTTCAAAAGTTGGCGCAACTAATCAAAAATCCAAAATGGTATAACACTTTAGGAAAACTAGCCATAAAAAATAATAATTTGCGTATTAATTCAAAACAAGAACCAACTTAAATAAATTGTAGTTTACTGAGAAAAACTGGAATTTTTCTAAATTTTACAAAAAATAGTATACCTAGACCGCGAACTGTTTGAGATTTAAAAAAAAAAATTTTGGTTTTGTAACCAGTGTTGCCAGATGGACAATCTGATAATACGGTGTAACCTACTAAATATTACAGTGTTTTTGTCATAAATACAGTAAAAACAAAAACAAAATGCAGTGTATTTTACAGTGCAAATAAAACAAAAAAAAATCGCGATTTAATGTTCCGCCTTGAATGCCGCCAATTTGATTTCAGCCATTTTTCGTTTATCTTCCGATTTTAAAGTCGTCTTTTCAAACACTGTGGTAATTGATGGGTAAGATGACAATGGTTTAGATTTTTTAAATGTTTATTTCCTTCACCATGCCTTTTTATAGCAATTCTGTCAGCTAATATTTTTGTATCACATAACACAAAAATTGCACGATAGGGGTCGTTTGGATCACGCTGAAGTTAATTTTTTAGGTTAATGTCACTGAGCCACTCATTTCGGAATTTTTGTTTATAGTGCCGTTTCTTAGCTTTTTTGGGAGTTGACGGTACACTATTATTGTCTTCCGAAGAAGTAATGATTAATTTAGAAGTTTTAATTAGATAAACAAATTAAATCTTTTTTACACGCTTGCACGTACGTATAACAACTGAAACTAACAATACTTCCCTCGCCGATCCTCTAAAACTAAACAAATTTGAAAGACACACTATTTACATCAAACTGTAGTTGCTAAGTTGTTCTTTCCTTCTAGCCGGGTGATACTGTTTTGCTAATGAAAAACTGAATAGGGATTCCCCTACATTACATACCTACTCGTACTTTTGCGATAAGTCGCGTTCATGATTTTAAAAATTTCAATTACAGTGGCACTCATTCTAACAAAATTAATGAAACTTGTTTCCTAAAAAATACAGTGTTCTCCATACACTGTATTTATAACAATACAGTGTACAGTAGACGGCTTGAAAATACGGTAGATCTACTGTAATTACAGTGCATCTGGCAACACTGTTTGTAACCCACCTCCCGCTCCGCACACGCACGTTCAGGATTATCCATTCATTACGGGACATCCTGTATATCATGTGTAATGATTTTATAAGTAGATAGTAAATCTTTTTAAATTTCACTCTTTGATGTCCCGCCATGTTGGATTTAGAATGACGTCACAAATACAACCATGCATTGTCATCCAAATTAAACTTGTATACAAAATTTCAGTTCAATCGGTTGAAGATTTAAGATACCTGCTTCAAAATTGAGTTGCAAGATTTCACCCGAACTTACATACATACATACATACATACATTGCAAGTTAAATAAAAGCTTTTAAAATTTATATACCTTAGACGCCTTAGAGGCTTAGAGCGAAGAACTCGAATCCAGCTCTTAATAAATTTAAAAAAAAAAAACACAAACCGGTGTCAATATTTTTAGTCTGTGTTTGACTGATATGGTCAAAGGTGGCCGATTTAACAATAATTTTCAGAAATTGTTTGTTAAATTAGGCGGGAAGCAGTTTCGGCATTTTTGAAATAAAAATGAGTGTTGAAGAAGATGTAATGAAAATACAAAAGAAGTTGACTAAGATGACATCGGATGATGGCACGGTAGGTGTGGTAATAGATTTATAGAACCAATAATAATTTAAGCGTGTCTTCAAAATGCCACATAAATAAAAGCAAAACGCGTGAAAAAGATACTTGATGTTAATTAATAAAATTATAGAATTAGTGTAGCTCGGTTGTAAAGGATTTCATTTACGAATTATGCATATTTTTTAGGGTCAAGAAGAAGCATTGGAGCTTTTAAAGGCTCTTCAAACAATGGCAATTAATTTAGATGTCCTCACGAAAACGAGGATAGGCATGACAGTGAATGCTTTACGGAAGTCCAGTAAAGATGAAGAAGTGATATCATTGTGCAAAACATTAATCAAGAACTGGAAAAAGTTTTTGTCAACACCAGCTACACCTTCTAAGGACTCCGGTGGCTCATCGAAGCCTAAGAAAGATTCAATCAAAGACAAAGAGAAAAGGGATGAAAGAGAAAAAGAGAAAAAATTACCAGCATCATTTCCACCACAATCAAATACAACTGACGCCGTCAGACTTAAATGCAGAGAATTGCTAATGCAAGCTCTTAAAATTGATGGTGAAAACCCTGCCTGTGCATCTCCAGAGGAACTCGCCGAGGAGCTAGAAGAATGCATTTATGCAGAGTTCAAAAATACAGATATGAGATACAAAAACCGAGTCCGATCTAGAGTAGCCAATCTTAAGGATCCAAAAAATCCTACACTACGAACAAATTTCTTGAATGGAGTCATTGCTGCTTCACGCCTTGCTAAAATGACACCAGAGGAGATGGCAAGCGATGAAATGAAAAAACTTCGTGAGAAGTTTATAAAAGAAGCCATTGATGATGCTCAACTTGCAACTGTACAGGGTACTAAAACAGAAATGCTTAAATGCGGTAAGTGTAAGAAAAAGAACTGCACATACAACCAACTCCAAACAAGAAGTTCTGATGAACCTATGACTACTTTTGTTTTATGCAATGAATGTGGTAACCGCTGGAAATTTTGTTAAGACTGCATTTTAAATATTGAGAAAAATAGTGTATCTTTTATATTATGGTACACTGGAGTATCAAATAAATATTCTTAACTTACTATGAATTGTTTTGACATTTCATTGCATTGACCTTTTTCTCTAATTGAAATTATGTGAAATAGATAAGGTTCTTAGTTTTAAAAATATTTAATAAATTTACTTGCTTTAAGTGATTGGCAATTTTTTTTATTGTTACTCAAGGGTGGGTTCGTATAAATGATAGAAACTACAAGGTTTTTTATCACATTGCTATATTTCTCTACATTCTTTGCTTACAACAGGAATGTACCCTTAGGGCATTTTCATATATAATAATATTGGTTTGACAATCCCTAGCTTTCGATACATAAATTTCATACATTTGCACTCTTAGGATCAGTTTTACCAGTTGTGGATAATGCTATTTGATAGCCATTATCCTTAATGAATGAACTACAACTTTAAGATATATGCGAATAGAAATATCTCATAAATATAGTAGAATTCGATAGTAATAAAGAACAATGAATTAATAACTGTCGGATTCAGTCATCCGTCAAATAGCATTATCCACAACTTGTGAAACAGGCATTAATTTTACACACAATGTAAAAATCAACGACGTGTAAAATTTGCTAGTAATCAAAATGTTTTGTAAAAATATTTCTTTGAATAATTTCACAGTCAATAAATAAGTGATATTGAATTTTACAAAATTATATTTTTGGAAATCTATTTCAATATTATCTCGCATCGCATTCAGCCTGTAACATCCCACTGCTGGGGATAGTCTTTTTTCTCCATTAAGGAGAAGAATTGGAGCTTAATACACCACGCTGCTCTACTGCAGGTTGGGGGATATGTTCCCTACTGCGAGTAACGATCGCTATCAGGTATTTATGATAACAACAGGGACCGACGACGGCTTAACGTGCTCTCCGAGGCATGCTAGGCAGACCAACAAGGACAGACATCCTAACTGGGAAGAAATATTTGTACTGGGTTGTCTGGAAGAAATGGCTAATTAGCCATAAGTCTGCCCATTTTACTTCCCTGTCTGTACTTATCTTTAAGCTTTATTTGTAATATATTTGTGGTGTACAATAAAGTATAAAATAAATAATAAATATTGGTACAAATACAAATATCCATCCGGAGCAGTAATCGAACCTGCTAACCGTCGGTGTTTTAGGAGACTAAATGCACCACTACACCAGAGCAGTTGTTTGTTAGCAATATCATTTAATGTTAACAATTTATTGTCCAGCTAAGTTTCAAATTGGTGGTCAAAATCACTTTTCCATAATTTAAATATACTGAAATAACTTTATAATTGCATCAACAATTAAGTTTAAAAGCTAAAAATAATTAAGTATGCATAATTTGAGTTGTAGTTTGTTTCAAGAACTTATTTTAATATTGAAATAATTGAGATATAGTAATATATTCTTTAAAAATACATGATGGTAAATATTTAATTTACCAGTGGCAATCATTTTGAAAATAATATTGCATGAGAAGCAATTCTTAATTTTAATCCATACATAAAATAAAGTGAAAGATATGGCAATCTTTTTAAAATAATCCAGTTTCATAATTTTGGGGTTTTGATTGGAGTTCTTCATAAGAACTTAAATAATCTTAAACTTTATGACCTGCTTTTTATGATTAAAAGTCAAATAAAAATAAAATTATAAAACTTTTATGAACCAAATATATATTTTCTCTAGTCAACAATATAATTGAGTAGAGGTTTAGAGTTATTATATCACATCACAAATAGTGAATTATACTTAATTTTAGATATTCTTAACATAATGAAATAAACACTTAAAACTTCTGTAATTTAGGTGTGATTATTATTTGATCAGTTCATGCTAAACGTAAAGTAATAATTAAAACGGGATTTTTTCTGTTAATCTCTAATTAAATACTCTAGATTTATTCAATGTACAAAATACCTTTAATACAAACTAATATTATGATTATTATGATTTTTGTCATTTTAACTGTTACTGGCCAAATGAAATAAGTACCTATACAATATACCCCCATAGTGATCTGAAAAAATCCGTCAAGTGCTCTAATCTAATATGGCAAGCTATACTTTGGTGAATATCGACAGTTTCCCTTTTTGGCTCCTTGTCTGGAAATTTATTTCAAGGTATCCTTAATAATTTTGATTAAATTTTTACCTAATCTATACTTATAAATTATTTAACTACTCCACGAATAGTTCACCAGTTTTAATTTTTACAAATATTTTGTTTTCATTGCACATATAACTTTGATTATGAATATCTAATTTGAGATCACATGAAGTTTCACTATCTTCATTTTCTTCCAGTTTTGTAATAGTGAAACTTACATTTTCATTTGCAACAAAACACTCGGGAGTCAAGTTCTTTTGATAATTAAAATGAGTTTTTAAATGCTCACGAAGGAAATGAGATTGTACCACTACTAAATCGCAAAATGAACATTTATGACAACTAGCATTGAGAACGTCAGTTTCATCGTGTCTTCTGTAATGATTACTGAGGGCATCTTGACGTTGATTAGTGTATGGACATAAAAGGCACATGTGTAATTTTCGATCCTTAGTAGGGGAAGTTTCTAAGGCAGCAGCGTCCTTTCCTGTTTGGTTCATTGACCTTCGGCGTTGCAACAAACGGAGTGTTTGTTGATCACGGATTGAAAATTGTTGGAAGTCACTTCGAGGTCTTCGAGGCATTGTTTTAATAGCTAATTTTATATTATCGCAACTTTCGTCTTTCTTATTTTCAATGTTATCAACTTCAGATTCTATGTAACCATTAACACCTTTCTTTCGTTCTGCTTGTGCTTCATCATTCATTTGATGTTTTCTCATGTGTTGAACATAATTAGCATAGTACTTTACAGAATAGTCACATATTTCACATTTGTATCTTTGTTTCGATCCGTGCAATGATAAATGTATTTTGTATTGTTCGCGTTTTTCGAATGCTGATGGACATTTGTGGCATTTATAACGCTTCTCCTTTTGTCGTCCATTTTTAAGATAAGTAGGATAAATGAACTCAGGATTACCATGCATTAGGTAGCCAAATTGAGGATCAGCTTGAAGAACTGGCGGAAAATGATCATTTGGCTTTACAAGCTTATCTTTATCTGTTAAGACTCTCTTTTGAGCCTCCGTTTTTCTCTGGAATAAGTCAGTTCCCGATAACGGTATATTTTTAAAGTCTAAATCATCACCAGACTCATAATCGCAAGTAGTGTTTTTATTCTCGTTTTCGTGCAATATTTCGTGTTTAGCGAGATTTCCAATGTTTTTGACGGCATAACTACATTTTTTACACTTATGTTCGCCTTCACCTCCATGTAATCCCATATGATAACTTAAAGCAGAAGTTTTAAAGAACTTTGCTGGGCATTCCTTACAGAAATACTGTTTTGGCACATGTTTTGTATCTGTAATTTTTTTTGTACTATTTTCATGAAATTCATAATTTCTTCCAGGATTTGTTACAACCCATGTTACATCTGATGTAAGTGGACAATGAACAAGCTGTAATTTGGGTTCCTTGTACATACTATGAATTTTATGAACGAATTTTAACATTTTTGTTTTTGTATTATATTCGTCAGTATGTACAAAAATGTGACTATTCAATTCGTTTTCTTGTGGCACTGAAAATTCACAACTCTTGCATTTATTTGAAAATGTTAGGTCATGGAATTTGTCGTGAACTTTTAATTCGCTGTCTGCAAAAAACCTAGCCGGGCATTTTTGACAGAAGTATAATGTTTTAGTTTCCTTACCCTCCCCTTGATTTTCACCTTCTTTAACAAAATCATCATCAATATTACTTTTTTCACTGTCTATTACTTTACGTAACTTAGCTATTTGCTCTTCATCTGGTATGTCTGGTTCAACAGGACAGTATATACGGCCATATATTTCTCCATGAGTTTTTGAATGCTCAGATAATCGTACTTTATTATCACATGTGAATTTACACTCCAGACATTTATAGATTGTTATATCACTGTTTTCAAAGACAATACAATGTATTTTTTCATGATTAGGTATCTTACATTTTTGAGAATTTACGTAAGAACAATAGCGACATTTATACATTTTATGAAATTCATTTTTAGCCGAAACCCATACAAATGGAATCTCATCTAAGTTTGCTGAAAATTCAGATTGGTTTTCTAGTAGATTTGAGTTTGAAGAAAGACATTCTAATTCGTTTTCCATTTCACCCTTTTTGGTAATAATGCCATGAACCCGCATGTGTTGATGAAGTAGGTGTCTTTTTGAAACACTATAATTACATTCTTGACACTTATAGGGAGTGTCAGCCGGTAGTCGGTGAAATTGCTCGTGATACATAAATTGTGACTTACTATTTGTTTCATATGGACATTCAGTACATCTATGTCTTTTCGTTGAAGATGTAGTTGGTAAAGTGGTGGACCCTTGCTCTGGTAAAGGTGATTTGCAGCCCATAGCTTTTGATATATAATCTTCTGGGTCAGTAATTCCGTGTAAAATAAGATGTTGGATTAATTCATGTTCATCTTTGACAAAGAATGGACAAAAATAACACTTAAATATTGACTGAGATGAAGGTTGGTGTTGTTGTAAATGTGCCAACAGAGTGTTCTTATCACTTGCTTTGAATGGACATTTGGTACAAGTGTCAGAGCTTATGTCATTTGCTGATATTGCATTCATATCAGGTTTTGGTTTCACAGTTGTTATAACTTTGATTACCCCATCATGCTTTAATCGACAATGTCTCTGAAACGGAAAATATAATATTGTCAGGAATAATTTCTTATGATAAATAATGCAGAAAACATAAATCATAACGAATATAACAAAAAATATGAATTTGTGTCTCAAAACTAATACCTAACACAATATTTTTAATAAGACAAAGAAACAGCAAGTAAATAAACATTATTAGTTATTACTATTTATTACAGATAACTTAAAAAGTACTAAATATCAAATCTCGATCAAATTTAAAGAAAACCATATGACAAGCACCAGATTTCGATTAGAAAAAGAATTATCAAAATCAGTAAAAAAATATAGTCGAATTGAGAACTTCCTCTTTTTGAAGTCGGTTAAAAATAGAGGTACTTTTTACTTTTGGATCGTGCATATTTGTGCAAATAAATTCTTATAGATATAGAATTTGTTACGACTTTTTTTATTCACCTGTATAACGTGCTTCCAATTGGATAATTGATTACAGTGTCCACATCGGTACGCCAAGTCCGCTGGATCAGGCATATTCTCAGGTTTTTTATTGATTGGAGGAGGTTTTATTTCTTCTAAGCTTTCATTTGGTTTTGAGTGTTCTCGGACGTGTTCTAGGAGAGCTTCTTTTGATGAATCTCTGCAAAAAAATAATTAAAGTTACGATTTTTGAATTATTAGAATCCAGTCTTAGCCTTTTTAATATAAATCATTAATAAACCACGAATAATTAGTATCAATCAGAGAGTTAAAAATAATTGTGGAAATCACACTGCCCAATTGCAAATTGTAGTTAAGCATTGAAAAAATATACTTACTTGTAATTGCATTTCTTGCATTTCCATAAAGTTTTTTTAGTTTTTTTAGCGTCAAGATTTCTATTATCTAATTCATATTTTTGGTCATTATTTAAAGTTTGTAGATTAAGGGGTTGCATATCAAACGGAATATTGATTTCATCTGTAATGTCATTAAATGCTTCATCGTCTAACGCTGTGTCTACAGATGTATTTTGGTCAATGTAGTGAAATTCATTTTCACCATTTTCATTCATAATAGGCATAGCTAAAAATTTATTGTATTTGCTGTAGTTGCGTCTACCAGTTTCATCTGTCATAAGTACTTTTGCATCTGCATGTTCAGGATCTCGAGCGGATTTAAGTTTAATATGCTTTGTTATATCCCAACGCCAGTTCGATTTATACTTACACAAAGAGCATTCGAATGGTTTTTTATTTAAATGTCCAACTATATGGACATGAAATCTTGATGCAGTTGATGCCCAGAATAAACAGTGAGGACATTTAAAAACTTTTTTTCCGACGGCTTGACTAGGTGATAAGTTCATCGTTTCGTTATCATCAGTAATGTCAAGTTCGAAACTTCTATTTTGTTCTGGTAAGGTAGAGTCATCATTGATACTTATATCTAATGGTGTATCGAATTTATTTGGTTCGTGGCTAATATTATTCCAAACAAATACAACATTTTCCATTGGATGAGGTTCAGATTCCTTTTCTTCAGCTACAGTTACAGCTTCGCTACTATCTTGATTATGCCCTTCTGAAGCATGTTCGAAAGCATTATTTTTCTTTCTGCATGTTTGCATGTGTATGTATAAGTCGGCGCTTGACTTGCAACGATGTCTACAATTTTGACATCGCGTTGATCCTAAGCTCGAATGTAAACCGTTGGGCAGCAAACGATTTGATTGTGATGTGCAATTTTTTTCATGAACCGAGTGCTCTGATAAACATTTACTTTCAAAACCGCAATTTTTACATATTAATGAACCTTCTTCTCCAGTTTCAGTTAACAGTCTTTCTTTCAATCGGTCAAAAAATGATTCATTCTTTTTACGAATAGAAGTGTCTTTGACGGTAACATTGTTTACTGGAGTAATTTCTACTGGTAAATTATCAGTTTTTGGAAGGGCATTAGTATCTGTTGAGATGTTTTCCTTTAATTTTTTAGCTGGCGGTTCTCCGGACAATGTTTTGTTTTGATTTGGCGTTGAAGTGTTTAGAGGAATAAGTTGTGGTATAGGTCTTGGTATTTTTTTACACTGCTTTTGATTATTTGTTTCATCTGAGGTAATTTCATTTTCTGTTTCTTTTGTTATTTGCGAATTATCATTTTTTACAACGTCAGACGAAGAGGCCTCGTTTGAATCGCTGTTACAACTCACGATCTCTTTATCCATGTACTGTAAACCCATTTCCTGAAAATTAAAAGTAAAAAACATTAAAGCAAGAGAATTTGAGACCAGAAACATAATTATATCGACCGATAATCGGTATGAAATCATATATGTCGCTGTATTATATCCAACATCGTCAACTTGCACCGTTGAAAAAAATTGTGAACTGTTCTGAATTAAGATTATTTAACAATAACTTATACTTTTTTATAAAGTTATAACCAAGCGAACTCATTGAATGAGAGTTGTTTAATAGAAAAAGTGTAAGCTTTGCACCAGTATACAAATTGACGATTAGAAATTAGATAAATTACAAACCAAATATTTATAATTATACGTCAACTTATACATCAAAAATAGTTGTAAATATAATTATTTAAAACAGTAATCTGTTTTTATATCAACGTGCAGTTTTCAGAGGTCGTAGAGCTACACACAAGTAGTTTAAAATGTTCGAATATTAAATATCTGATTTACCGGCAAGCAGAGTACCCAGAAAATAGATATTTCAATTTATTAAAAATTCATTAAAAAGTATTTATTATTTATATTAATGTTGATACACGATGACAAGTTTTCACTGATTTTGAAATGAGATTTCTTCATCCTGTAGTTTAATGTATTCTCCATTAAAAAAATATACTTACTTACTTAATTAAATTGTATGAATAAAATTAATCGTAATTAGTGTAAAAAAATATTGATTTCTATTTTTATTTGAAAAGTAAATGATGGTATATGGATAGGTACTCATTTCAAAATAGTACAAATTATTTTTATCAAAAGAAATATAGCTAAGTCGTTATAACATATTATTAATATCAAACTAATTTTGTAATTGTAAGTATTAAGAACTAGACAAGCCTGTGAATAAGATATAATTAAAATGGTAATAACTATACTTATCAATAATTAAAGAAAAATTCGCACATTCGAAAACTTTCGATTTTCACATGCATGAATAAAAGCTTGATTGTAAAATGGTTTACGTTCTTAGCCTATTGTGATGCTACCAATGCTAAAATGATAGGGTATAAAATAGATGTTTTAATTTCAGATTATAAAAAAATAGATGTTTTATTGTAACGCAAAAATAAAAAAATATATACTTATATAAAATTTAAGTTATGAAATTCGGAGACAAGAGCAGAATAAATAATAGTTACTAGTTAACTTTGCTTGTTCATTAATTAATGACTTATATAAAATATTTACCGCAATATCAATTATTTATAAATGACGAATCATAATTAAAACGATTTTTAAAAAAGAAGAGTTCTACATTTGTCTGTACGTATTTTATATGTTGTTAATATTCCAATGTTATGTACCGTATTTAATATTGATATCATTTTTTTAATAATATTGTTCACTTTTATTAACATTTAATTTCCAAAATATAATTTTTTTAAAAATAAATAACATATTTTTATTGATTTATTTCTGGTAATTTTTTTATATTGTTCCTAATTGTTTACTTATTCTGTTTGTAAATTGTTCAGATGACAATTTTAATTAAAGAAGTATAATATGTAACTATATATTATTATTAATTGTGTATATGTAATGGACTTGTTGACAAAAATTTTCATGCACGTAATGTAAACTTGTACAACATGCATTGATCTAAGCATGATGCAAGAGCGCGCGAGGGGCCGAGTGGAGTGTAGAACAGTCACTCCAAGTGATAAGGGGATGACGTCATCAACCACTGCAGCCCCTAGGCGTGGCTTCTACTCTCAACGCGACACTCACCGATGCAGAGTGTGAGGATCGTGAGTCTCCGCTCCCTTCCTCCTCTTTCAAGATGAGAGCGTTTCCGTCCGTCATGTCAACACATGCCATGTCACTGGCGCCCACTCTGTTGCGACGTCGGCTAGAACTCGATTGACCAGCAGGCGGCGTATGATGATTCATTTCATGTACCGTCAAACTTTGTCTTATATCGGCCGTGAAGTTGCACATTGAACAGTGGAAGCTTCCGTTACCGCCGTGATTTTTCATATGACGATCCAAATTCCACTTGTAAGGCGTTCGAAAATCACACATTGTACACTTAATCATTGGCATTGAATGATATTTAACATGTTTGGTATATCTAGCTCTAATATGTGTCACATAGTTGCATTTAGTACAAGAAAAGAATTTACTTCTTTCTGATGAGAGACCAGAAGTTGCAGTCTCTGCATCAAATGTGCGCTCGAGTGACTCTTCATTACCGTCATCGATATCCATCTGCGAATCATCACATTCTTCGACTTCTTCGAAAAGTTCTTCCATTCTTTCCGGATGTTCTAATTTTTCCGACGTAGACGGTAAATTTTCTGATTCTTTACTAGAGTTCGAGTTTTCGTGTACCATTTTTATATGTCGTGTAAGTTTTTGATGATGTCGCGAAGCATAAACACAATGTGGACAATCATATATCTTTAATTTTTCAAAGTGTACATCACGGGTGTGTACGAGATAAGCACGAGGATTCTGTGTGTAAAATGTGCACTTGGAGCAGTTGTAGTTTCTTTTTATCTTGCACTGTGGTAGTTCAAAATCCTCCGCAGCGTCCGAGGAAGCCTCCGAAGATGCGTCGCCGCACAGGCGGCCTTCGAGGGAGCGCACGAGCGTCGCGACCTCGCCGAGTTGCGCGCTTTGCGGCGAGGACATCTGTTGTAACATAGTCCACTGCAACAAAACAATGCTCGGTGTCGGTTAAACGTTCCGAGACAAGGGTCTGCGCGCGAGGCGAGCGTGACGTGTGTCGTGCGGCGAGGGGAGCGGAGTCGTGCACTGTAGAGTCGAGGAGCGCGCAGCAATGGTCGCGTAACCGCGTGTGTGGAGCGCGAGAACGTCGCCGGCTGAATGAGGCCGCCCCGGCTGGCAGGCGATGAGGCGACCCGCGACCGGCAAGCGCCCGTGGCGGCTGGCGGTCGGCCCGAGGGCGCGTGGGCGCGGGACGGGTGCGGAGGGTCCGTCGACCGTTGTGATGATCCTATGTTTTTCTCCTCCTCGACACCGAGCGCGGTAAAGGGAGTCGCCGCAGCAGGCGATCTCTACTGAGCCAGTCACTCTACGTAAACGCGAAGTATTAGCAGTTATACATATAAGCTACTAAAACGTACTTATTTAAAGTTTTTAGAATGCTGTAAAACGAAATCTAATCACAGGCGTGCCTTATGAAATTATGAACCAATACGATAATATCTTTTTCATTATAGGTATACATATTTTCTTTGGTTTTTAGCTATTACAATTAATTAAAAAGTTTACTAGTAAATTTTATCTTACTCTTGTTCTGTCATCGTATTATAATAATTATATATAATATTATAGTTTGTCTAGACAGCCAAAGAATTTGAAGACTTCATGTAGATATTATAATAGAATAAACATGGCTAACGATTTTAAATAAAGGTAATTGTTGACGGTAACAATGATTTTAAGATATGGCTTTGTAACCGCTTCAAAATGTAACGATCAATTAACATACGTTATTTGTGAAATGTTATAAGTAACAGCCGACTGATATTATTACACCCAGACTCGGGGTGGGAATCGAACCCACAACACCCGGAGCAGAAAGCAGGGTCACTACAAACTGCGCCAACTGGCTAGTCTATATTCAATTCAATTTGTTATAGTTTTATTGTTTCGAATATTGCAAAAATAGCAGATGATTTGACCATAATCATGTATGATGGAGGATAATCTTTTTTATAGATAATAAAATAAGTAAAGGCGACATGACCTAACTAAAAAAAAGAAATGTTGAATTAAAATAGTGTTTCATCGCAAACAATAAATTCCAATAACAAAAATTTTCGAAAACAGGAAACACAAACTGTACTGAGAACGAGTACTAAGCGCCATCTAGTGAGTAATGAGTATTAATTTTACTCTTACGTCCTCTTATTACGCACAGTCGTCAAAACATAATCTATCAAAAGAAAACGTGAATGCTGTTAAGCTTTGTAAAGCATTCACGTAAAAACTAACAGTCTACCTGCTTTGCTTTGTTTATTTTTCACTCGTCTTAGCTTAGCCAAGGGATGGCTATCGACGAAGAACTTATTGCATGGAATTAAGAAACCACAAACGTGAAGAAAATGTTTAATTTCCTTACATACAAAATTCCAAACGATTATATATCATGTTAAAAATGCGACATACTTTAAAGTCTTCAAATAATAACTTTTAAAAATGGTGTAAAATTTATATGTTTTCAATTATTAACATAATATTTTTAGAATATGTACTTACTAAATATATTAAACTATATTACGTGTCTATATGCAATATAAGTTTTTGATGAGATCTTTACGTCTTCCAGAAATATTGTTAGCATGTTGCGCTAGCCGAAGGGTGCCGGTTCAAATCTCAATGTAATGCACTTTTGATATTTTATTACGTGTAAAAACTTAAAGAAAAGATTAGATTAAATCAACCGTATTGTATTTGAGTCGTCATTTTTTACTATTGCCGATATGGATTCATTTACTGCAGCTACATCTGATATCGTTAATCAATCAATCAATACATATAATAAAAATGTAACGGGTCGCTGTCTGTACATTTAAGATAATATATGAGAAAAAATTATTATTGGGGCCTTTATCAACGTAAATAGCACCCAAAACAATGACTCGTGCGTTTGTGCACGCTAATCTCAGAAACGGCCTATCCAATTTAGATGTGGTTTTTACTTATATGTATATTTTGGCAAGCTTAGCTTAACATTTAGTGTTTGTTTCATGACAATCGGTTCATAACTTAATAAATAGTTATGCCAATTTAAAGAATCACGTTGAACATATAAAGTCACTATTCCACGCGGACGAAGCCGCGAGCACAGCTAGTCTTTAAATAAGTAGGTACTTGTCTTATTAAGTGTATACATAAACGTCAATTTTTCTCGTGAATAGGTACTTATATAGATTTTTTTTTCTTTTATACACACACATTTCGGTGATTAATTTTTATATGTATATGTATGTAGATAGTCAATGAATATTTTTATATATTTTTAAATATGATAATAATTATGATTTTTTTTACTGTATGTAATCGAAGACGGTTAAGAAATAATAACGTTGTAGTAGCAGGGTGAAATACTTTAAAATTGAGTACGCGTCGTGTAAGCACTTATGCAGTTGAAGCAGCTGGCGGACGTCCTGGTGCGACCGGCCGAGGCGGCGGCGGCGGCGGGTCGCGGGGCGCGGGACGGGGCCGCACAGACAACTTGACGAGCCAGAGGCAGGAAACGCCGGAGAAGGCATCCCAGCCCGAGCACAATGAGCGACGGCGCGCTACAGGGGGGGCCCTCGCAATCGATATGGCGTCGCTAAGGTCCGTTGGCCGCTGCGAACGCTTTGGAGCGCTGCAGAGGCGGATGCCCCCGCCCCGCGCGCTCCGACCCCGCTCGCTCACCACACCTGCTGTGTATTTATAGAGCGGCACAGCCGGCGCTGCCCGGGGATGTAGGGATGTCGTCTACCACGGGCTTCGGCCACTACCTAGTACCTATGTACTCTCGTATACGTATGTTAACAATGTTCGCACACCGTTGCACGATGCGGGTGACACTCGCGTGTAATTATGACTATGAATATAAAAATAGCACCCACTCCACTTGAAAGCACTGTTTAATGTTAAAGACAAAGAAGCTGAATTGTGCGCCGTGGTTATATCTAATTGATGACAAACATAAAAAAATTAACACTCTAAATTGTTTTAACGTAGGTATAAACAGATTAGCGGGTACGAAAATATACTAAAAACCGTAAAACACGAAACATACAATTTTATTATAGTCCTCCCGTGACCATGGTTGCAGTAAAGTATCCGAAACTTCGGGCCTTTAAAAAACTTAATAAACCGCGATAAAATTCGAAAAAGTTGTTTCATTATAATGAGAGAAATTCGCGTAAACATAAGAAAATATACAATGTGTTCAGTACACAGACAGGGCACAAAAACTCTACTAGCATTGACTGTCAAAGTATCTTTTTTAACATTGTCCATTTTGACTAGCGGTCTAGTAAGAATCCAAAGTGATTAATCAAAAAAAAAAAAAAAAAATTATATGTATATCAAAGTGGTATTAAATCAATGAAGGAAACATTTAAGTGTGTAACTAACATGGTACTAACTGCTCGAGGTAGGAAATAAACAATAACGTAATAATCGCGTCGTTCCGAAGTTCATAAAATAAAATCAAGTATTCCTTTCACTCTCGTCTCTTTCAAGTTCGACTCCCCTATCGCGAGCATCGGCCATATCGAGTCGTTTGGACTTATGGAAGACATCTGCAGGTCTACCATGAGTTTTTGTTACAAGCGCACATGACGTAACTACAGTAGTAAACGTAGAAACGCAACTGGAATATTTAACTATACCATACCTATTATGAGTATTTCTAAATTTTACTATAGAGTCTATCGAGCACTCGATAAGACTTATAGTTTTGAATGCGTTATATTGCGTATTAGTTACTAATATCTTTATCTTTCTTCCGTATAGAAAACTACACTCGCTAACGTGTATCGTCTCTGGAAACTCATGGTAGACGTACAGACTCTTGCTTTCGTTCGATATTGTACGTGTTTAACAAAACCAGAACATGGTTTGATTAAATCGCGCTGTTGATTATATACAATAACGTATGTTTCTCTATTTATATAATGTTAAAATACTCTCATTTCATTATGGCGTTTTATTATAATAATGGTCAAAAACCCGGGATATAACAAAATATTCCCTGATCTGTTAATTAGATGAAACAATTTTTTATAGGCTGATTTCAATATAGTGAATTTATAAAAACAACCTCTGCCACCATAAGCCTGCTGCAAATAATAATACTTAAAATTTTTTTCTTTTCCCTCTCATGTTTAACTGAGGTAGGGCACAGCAGGAAATTTCCTGCTCAAAATATGGAGCAGCCCGACTGGGGTAGTACCTCGACCTTACAGAAGACCACAGCTAAATAATACTGTTTTCAAGCAGTATTGTGTTCCTGTTGGTGAGTAAGGTGACCAGAGCTCCTGGGGGGGATTGGGGATAGGGTCGGCAACGCGCTTGCGATGCTTCTGGTGTTGCAGGCGTCTATAGGCTACGGTCTTACCATCAGGTGAGCCGTAAGCTTGTTTGCCAACCTAGTTACATAAAAAAAAATGTTAATTACATGTAGTAAGCTAAAACCGTCAATATTTTAGATTATAGATCTGACTGTACTAGGCACCCATCTCTATGATTGCTATACTTACCTGAAGCCAGGTTACTGCTGACTGAGGTTACTGACCTGGCTGCAGGTAAGTGTAGCAATCCTAGAGATAGGTGCCTACTACAGTCAGGTATATAATGTAAAAAAATTGCAACATGCTTATGGTGGCAGAAGTTGTTTTTATAAATTCACAATATTGAAATCAGCCTATAAAAAATTGTTTCATCTAATTAACAGATAAGGGAAGATTTAGCTTCTCGGATCTTAGACCATAAATAAAATAAAGAATCTCTATTCTGAGTGTTACAGTATATAGAGTGTATAGTATCTTAGTGTTATAGATAACAGCCGATTGCTATATCTATTTTTTTTTTGATAAATATACATGGAAATAATATATAAGTATACAAATATTACACCCAGACTGGCGGAAATCGAGCCCAAGACCCGCCAGGCAGAAAGCAGGGCCACTAACTTAGAGTATACATAAGGCCACTAGCAACTGCGCCTACGGGCTAGTCGAAATCTCCAACAATCTTCAATCTTCTACATTTAAGTTTTAGTACCTGGGTGACCGAGCCCAGCACGGTATTTTTTTTTATTTTTTGTTTTTTTTTCGGTATTTTTATATTTTAATTTTATTTAAATAATAAATCACGAGTGACATTAAAAAAAACAAGAAAAAAATAATAATCTGGAGACTGAGATTCGAACCCAGGTCAAAAGGATTTGAAATCCGTCACTTTCCTAATTACGCTAATACAGCTATATTAATAAATGGTGAAATAAGGCTTCGTATTGTAATGATATTTTTTCATTGCCTAAAAACAGGGATAAAACGACATTTTTTTTAAATGAATCCTAGCTAGATCAATTTTTCGCCCCCGAAATCCCCTGCATACTAAATTTCACGAAAATCGTTGGAGCCGATTCCGAGATTCAGAAAATATATATATATATATACAAGAATTGCTCGTTTAATAGTATAAGATTTTACAATGTATATTGTAACATTATTAAGTTCGAATTCGAAAAGTTGTTATAGTAGAATTCGAATAAAAATAAATAGAGCCATGAATATGCGTTAGCCGCCATGGAGCAGCATTTCCAACCCTTCTCATCTATACTAATATAATAAAGCTGAAGAGTTTGTTTGATTGTTTGTTTGTTTGTTTGTTTGTTTGTTTGTTTGAACGCGCTAATCTCAGGATCTACTGGTCCGATTTGAAAAATTCTTTCAGTGTTAGATAGCCCATTTATCGAGGAAGGCTATAGGCTATATATCATCACGCTAAGACCAATAGGAGCGGAGTCCACGCCGACGAAGTCGCGCGCAGAAGCTAGTAAATACATATAGAGATTGGCTTTCGAACAATAGAATGCTTACGTTCTGTTGCAATTTAGTTCAGGACAATTAATATAGCTTCCTACATTGTATACTAGAAGGTAATATTACACTTAAAACATGTTAAGTTAAACACTGATAAAATGTTCATATTGAAGTATTATAATAGATAACATTTGATGGAGTAAAACCAAACAAGTAGGTACGGGAGTTCAATCGAGTCATTCCCGCGATCTCCAGTATCATAGCGGTTGCATAAAGTTACGTTGACGAATATCAACGAACGGGTTCCCGCGTGCATAATATATTGTTATGTAACATAAATTAGATTCTGAAAGAATGTAAGTAGGGTCACGTGTTTTTGGAAACTTTTCAGCTCTACTTTTATTCATAATAAAATACAT
The DNA here is from genome assembly GCA_905220545.2 of Melitaea athalia. Taxonomy (NCBI): domain Eukaryota; kingdom Metazoa; phylum Arthropoda; class Insecta; order Lepidoptera; family Nymphalidae; genus Melitaea; species Melitaea athalia. Next base: position 7,724,459 of record HG992179.1, read on the forward strand.
ACCTAAATAGTTTGAAAAGTATTTCCAAATCATTTTGGTATTCTTCGCTCTCGACACTCATCTGGATTCTTGATTTAACTTCATTTAAATAATATTGTTAAGAACAATTACAATTACGTTTAACTAGTTGTTAATAATAATCTATACAAATAAATAAAATTGGAGTGTCTGTTTGTAATATTAAAATAACCGCTTTTTACTAAATGCATATGGATCTACTCGTAGACACGGTACATATACCAAATTAATTTTTTTTACAATTTTTGTCTGTCTGTCTGTTTGTTCCGGCTAATCTCTGAAACGTTTGGACCGATTTTGACGGGACTTTTACTGGCAGGTAGCTGAGGTAGCTGATGTAATAAGGTGTAACTTAGGCTAATTTTATTCTAGATTTTTTTTTTTATAACTGCGAACTGAATAATAACTTTTTTGTTAAATTCCACGCGGACGAAGTCGCGAGCACAGCAGCTAGTATTAAATAATTATATCAATTAGTTCATTAGCTATGTTTAAAAATTTTAATCAAGTTCAGCTTCAGAAGATACGAAGCTTTGGCACTCTTAAATTGTATTATGTTTTTCGGCACCATAATAAGCAAATTAGTAAGTTATTGTGGAAAAAATGCACACACTTGACGTAAAAGTTGTGATTATGGAATAAGATTCGAGACTTTCTATTAGGGCTAAAATTAATATTTCTATCTAAGAAGTTAACATTTTTCTAACAATAGAAACGCGTTATACGAAAACTAACGTCATTATTTATGTGTTAGTGAAGAGATAACAACAACCCCCAGATATTTAAAACATATTGTATTGATTGAGATTGATTTAGTAACAATTGTTTATGCACTAAAATTATTAGGTCTAGACTTGGTAGCGTTTTTTACATTGTTTTTGTAGCCTATCACCACTAATATAACTGAGATTTTTTTTACGTAAATTGTAATATTGGTAAAGTATTTGTATAAAAATGATTTTGATAAAGTACTCTACTACTATTTGATAGAGTAAAATAATAATATTCTGATACTTAAATTTAATTATATTTTTCGAGACTACATTTTTCGTTTCAATCTTAAACTAAGTTAAGATATCCTCGTATCTTTGACTACGATCGTCTGAAAAAATAACCGAATTGATTCACTTAAAATCTGTACGATGACATCATGACATGAATGAATTTAGTTTGAAATTATGATTTATTCAGTAATTATTACATTTTCAATATCCAGAATATTCGCGTGACAGTCTTTATAAGTACTGTTGCTGCACGATCAACAGAAGAGTGGCCTAACTTTTTTGTATGAGTTTTTAACCGACTTCAAAAAAGGAGGAGGTTTCTCAATTCGACCGTATATATTTTTTTATGTGTGTTCGCGGATAACTCCCGTCGTTTGTGAACCGATTTTGATGATTATTTTTTTGTTGGAAAGGAGATATCCCAACGGTGGTACCGTGGATAAGGAAACCAGTATCTGATGGTAGCATCCCAGAGAAATCGAGGGGAACCTTCGAAAATTGTAGTGGCGACTATTGTCTTTGTTAATTTTGTTCGTCTACTTTGTATTACTTATCGATAAAAATAAAGTCGTTTTTTTGTTAGCAAAGATAATTATTTATTCTTGTTTTACATATACACACCCAGACTCAAGGCGGGAATCGAACCCATTACCCCACGGAGCAGAAACCAGGGTCACTACAAACTGCGCCTACGGGCTAGTCTACTATTTATAACTGCTTCACTAAATTACATGTCTATGGTATTAAGAATACACTGCAAAATCTTTATTTAAATCATTCAAATTCGGTTCCTCTAAATTTTCGTAGTACTTTATCATCTTACCACGTGTATCCTAACAAAGAATCGTGTATACACCCGACTTCGGCTAAAATTTAAAAGTAAGAATGTTCTTAAAAATCTGCTAGTGTGTAATATCGGTGCATACTTGTTCTGAGAAGTCGAATTTATTATTTAACCGAACATTATCCATTAAGTATTAAGAAAATCGAATTATGAAATTATGAAATTAACACTTTAATCAGAATTTGAACTAGCCCGTTGGCGCAGTTTGTAGTGACCCTGCTTTCTGTTCCGGGGGTTGTGGGTTCGATTCCCACCTCGAGTCTGGGTGTTATATACATATTTATTTATATATTTATTTATATATGTATTATTTATAAGTATGTTTATCGAAAAAAAAAATATGTAGCTAGACCAGTCGGCTGTTACCTATAACACAAGCATTAAGTTGCTTACTTTAGGAACAGACGACCATGACTGTGTGTATTGTGTATATATTTATTTATTTATTTATTATTTATAATCAAATATTAGTCACTTTTATGTAAAGTTTTTGTCTAGTCGTTTATGTACAGTAGCTGTAAAGAATGGTTCATATAAGAGGAAAAAATGTTTTTACGGATTGGCAGCAACGTGTACGTAATGGCCCACTGTCGCAGTGTATACACATAATATCTTGTATTGTGTTGTATCGTTCGTCTCACACGATGTTCTTATAGTTGTTGGAGGTTGAGTCCGCTTAGGCGTTTCAAGCGTGACTAATCACGGCTGCAAATAAGTAGTGTGTCAAAGCGATCGCTTCGGCGCGACCTCGACAGTCTCACCACTTCTTGTACTAAACTCGTTCCGAAGCCCAACAAATCTCACAGGCTGTTCGAGGCTGAGTAATACCTACCACACCGACACAGAAGTAAACCGTCAACATTGAAGCAAAACTTTTGTACAACTTAAATACCTACCTACACATTTATTTTTATGTATAGATCATTGTTGCGCGAAATTTGTTGGGACACTTTACTTTGAGGTAATCTATACATATAATAAAATGGTAGAAAAGTCAAAACTGTACATTGAATATTTTTTAAAAAGAATACTTGGGGTGTGATCTACAATCGATACCGAAGCCAAAAATATAGTTTTTAGAATTTTTGTCTGTTTGTCTGTTTGTCTGTTTGTCTGTATGTATGTCCGGGATAAACTCAAAAAGTACTGCATGGATTTACTTCAAATTTGGCACGAATATTGTTAAGAAGTCGGGTCAGAACATAGGCTATATATTATCACGCTATCACCTACGGGGAAAGAGCAGTGAACCTTTATTTCTTCAAATGTATGTCCGGGATAAACTCAAAAAGTACTGCATGGATTTACTTCAAATTTGGCACGAATATTGTTAAGAAGTCGGGTCAGAACATAGGCTATATATTATCACGCTATCACCTACGGGGAAAGAGCAGTGAACCTTTATTTCTTCAAATGTATGTCCGGGATAAACTCAAAAAGTACTGCATGGATTTACTTCAAATTTGGCACGAATATTATTAAGAAGTCGGGTCAGAACATAGGCTACATATTATCACGCTATCACCCACGGGGAACGAGCAGTGAACGCACGCAGACGACGTCGCGGGCAGCAGCTAGTAGATACTATTAGAATGTATCCGTCTTATTAGTATTTTCAGATGATTGAAACTCGATGTGGGCCTAACAGGAAATAAATATAAAATTCAATATCGGCTAATAATATACAGTATCTTATATGTAGATCAGTAGAATGGTAGGCGACATTGCGGATTTTGCGACGCAAATAATTTGCGCGCCAATTGACCTTTCGTCGGGCGGTGTCGTCGACGCGGTGCGGCGGTGCGGCGGTGGCGACGGCGGCGGGCGCGGTCGCAGTTCGCAGCTTCGCCAACACGATCTATATATAGCCACACGACAACATACTCTGTGCTTCGATCGAACAACCGCTAGGGGCCGGCAACGTAGGCAGTTTCCTTTATCAACCGCCCGACAGCCTGCAGGAAAATACCAAAGCCTAACTAAAACCACCGTCGTTGTGGAGATGAATTCGACGGGAAGTCGGCCCACTCCACCCTCCGGGGATCGATACTGTACAGATGGTAGCCACAAGAACATCTTAATGGATGTGATATGTACCTACACAAGATCCTACCTATATACTTAGCGCGAATGATCTTTTATGACGGCTTGACTTTTGTAAGACGATAACGTGGTGGTTGTGACGCATACCGATTTATCTTAAATAAAAATAATTAGATAATATTATAAAGATAATTAGACATTAGGTATGAATTAGATATGTACCCATTTCCATAATAAGAAATGATTTCATAAAAACATTCTGAATGCATCTGGTATTATTGTTAATATGAAGTTTCGCTAACATCACCGGTCCGACGCCGACGGGTAATTACCATAACCTTGAAGAAGGTGGCCGCCAAGCGACGCGCTTTTAAAGGACAATGAAAGGAGTGCAGTTGTCGACGGCGATCATGGCAACAGCGTTCTGGAAAGGAATTTGTACCGACGTCGGTGGCGTGCATCGTGCTCGTTTAAAGATGGCTACGATAAAGCGCAATGACGCTCTTCGGCCGCGGCCGTCGTGTCGGTGATGCGCGTGTGTGCGTGCCGCGGTGAGCCGGTGTGCTGACGCCTGACGCCGTCCCTGGCTCTCCCGTCCTCCGCCCCGCTGCCTCTCTACCGCCTGCACGTTCCGCAACATGTGCGAGCGACGTCGGCTGTGCCCCGAGTCACTCGAAACCGACATGCGCCACCCAACATTCAACCGATCGCAATTCATGTCCCTCCCGCGCCGAGGCACACAGATAATGTGTCTTCTTATCAAAGCACCAGATAGTAGAGGTGCTGCTCGCTCATTTAGGTGTCATGGACGCTTTGACCGATCGACTCGCGCCTGAGTGTAGTCACGCTGTTTGTTAGGTACTTCGGTGATTTACATTTAAGTCAACATCGACGTCGCCAGAAAACAATTTATCTGTAACACTGCTCACACTGACATTCATTTACATCTTTTATTTCATCTTCATCTTTCTAAATGTAAGCAGTCTTTCAACGTGTAACTCTGAATCATTGTAGAGTAAAAGATTCACAAAATATGTACCTAACTACCTACTTATATTAATATAATATTTCCAAAATTTACTGGTCAAACACCTACAGTAATTAATTAATTATTAATCATTAGTTTATTTATTGTTACTACACAATACTTTAACAATAATAGACGTAATATTTATTCAATCAAAAAAATATTTTTTTTAAATATTATATCATTATACACATCATTTCATCCACTACTATATATTATGTACTATTTATTACTGACTACATATTGATTGCATAAAATAAACCTAGGAAGGATGGAATTCTGTGGCGTAAGAAGCCGTTGAAGTAACGTGAACGCAGCAAATTATCAGGGTCGTCCGACGACGCCGTCGCCGTGGGTTTGTGGTACGACCGCCGCTGCCTACGCAGCTACATATCTATAGCACTCTATAGTATCTTTACAACACCGCTATGTAGGTTCATCTATCTATATAGCACCTAGTACCTACAGCTCCTACTCGTGTAAACAACTGCCGTGCGTCGCTGGCACTCAGTACGTTGCCTTTTCGTAAGTTCGTACATTGGAAATACGCTTGTAGATGTAGCAAATGTAAGAGTTCTGTAAGACGCCGAGATAAAACGATTGAAAATCTTACACTTTTATAGTACGTACATTATTATTATTTCTAGTTTATAACATTTTTATTGTTATAGGTACAACACCACGTTTCATTATAAACTCTACACTACACAAAAAACTGTAATACCGCGATAGGTGCCTACGTATTATCTGAGGACGGTGGTATCTGGTATGCTATGTTAAATCGTCTGCCTGGTTAAAAACGAGTTTCGTTGTGCGTAAACGCAACCAGCCGACCGCCAGCTGTTATCACGTCAGGTGCTGTGGCCTGTGTGGCCTCGTGGAATCGTGGATACACATACAACATAAGAAGCGTTCTGCCTCAAACCTAATGCACCATGTGCCAAATAATAAGCGCAGCTAAACGTTATTGTAAATATCTATACTAATATTACAAAGCTGAGGAGTTTGTTTGTTTGTTTGTACGCGATAGTCTCAGGAACTATTGGTCCGATTTGAAAAATTCTTCCAGAATTAGATAGCCCATTTATCGAGGAAGGCTATAGGCTCTATATCATCATCAAAATGAAGATCAATAGGAGCATCAATGAAAAATGTTTCAAAATCGAGTTTTTTTTTCAAGTAACTGTTCCACGCGAACGAAGTCGCGGGCAGAAATTAGTAATTAATATAAGCAATTGCACGTTATTTGTTTGAGTGCTTATTACGCAATCTACACGATTTTTCCGAACAAGATATATAAACAACTAGCGACCCGCCCCGGCTTCGCACGGGTGAAATGCCGATACTAAATATACTACAGAATGTATAAAAACAATAATAAGATTTAGTTTAAATCATAGTCGACTCTTTTGCGTTTAGGTCATATTTAGGTATTGCGCCGAAAACACATGGAGTCAGCCGAGAGCGACCACGCATATACCTATATATATACCTATATGTATTTGGTACATACATGCCACCTACAAAGCACGCGGCCGTCTATCTGCACGCAGACTGTTGTATCTGTAGTACAGTGTTGCCAACTTTATTTTTCAGAAGATCGTACCATATCCTAGAAAAGATCGTATTTTGCCTATATTTCAAGGAAAAAAATCGTACGTAATGAAATTTCAATAAAACTACGTAAATAATTTTAAAACGGAATGCTGTTATAATTTTGATTCAATATTTATTATTTGAGGAACATGAATCAACATTTAACATTAAGAATTTTTATATTTTTAGGTATAGGAAAAGTTACATGGGTATATTCTCAAACTCAGATGAAAGCGTGATTTTACATAGGTACCTAGTTATATTCTACAACTCAGATGAAACCATGATTACGTATCATTTCCCTAGTATATAGATTAGTCCAGTCAAATTACATACATACATACATACATATAATCACGCCTCTTTCCCGTAGGGGTAGGCAGAGACCACTTCTTTCCACTTGCTACGATCCTTACATACTTGTTTCGCTTCATCCACTTTCATTATTCCTTTCAAACATGCTCTTTGGTTTAGGGTACTCTTGACCTGGCCTTTTTTCAAGACGTCTCTGATCTGGTCTTGAAAAATCCGCCTAGTTCTACCCCTTCCAACACTTCCATTCACACTCGCCTTATACACTTTTTTCGTCAATCGTTCAAATTACGACTGAAAATAAGTTAAAAAACATAAAATACCGCAGTTTGGGGATTATGATGGATCGATAGGGTGTATTCTGAGCTTAAATTCCAATTTGAGCTGTTCTCCGAAGGTCAGCTAAAAGTCATTTCGATGAAAGCGCGTTTAATTCGATATCTCGAGAATTGAGTGTTAGGCAAAAAATTGTAGAGACCTTTTCTCTTCTAAATTAAATTTACTAACTTTTTATCTGAAACTTTTTTTATGATCAATACTTTTCAATTTATTACTTCCGAAAGGCAGAAATTTTACTTTGTTTTCTCCCTATTTTTCATTTTTCGCCATTTTCTCCCCAATCGTTCAATTTTATGAAATTTTACCTATTATCAAAGTCGTAGATCTTTTAATTATGAACAACTTTTTCCAGAAACTTTTTTTCCAACACCAATATCTTCTGAGTTATACACCTTAATAAAGTAGAAATCCGCGCGAGCGAAATGTACGCTATTGTCGCGACGCGTATTCACAGACACACCATCACGTGCATTAGTGCGGGTAAGGAACATCTGTTCCTCGAAACTCGTATCTGTGGTAACCGTTGTCCTATGGAATCTATTTTCTACAAGATAAAGCAGATAAAACTACTCTCGCTTTAAACGGCGAACAATTTATTTAGAATTTGTATAGCAAGTTTTCAGGTGACACGAATTGTACGAATCTCAACGAGCTCCTTTATAAGGGATACAAAAAAATGGCAGGCAGTGGGGGGGTTAAAATGGAATCCCTGCCTCCTACCTCTGATGCTGCATTTTTTCACTCGTTGAGGTATTACTACCAAGTGCAATACTGGCTCGAAAATTATCTGAAACCCGAAGAGTGGAGCTGGCGTCGCACCCCCCGTGGGTTGGAGCCGATACCAATGTCACTGAAACCAGCTCCGGAAGATTTGCTCAGATCGATTGTGTGCAAATGCAAAACAAACTGCGGCAAAAGCGTGCGGATGTAGAAAAGCCGGCATGTTTTGCTCAGTAATTTGCACTAATTGCCAAGATAACTATTGTTCTAATATCGCTAATGTTGTCGACGATAATATTTTTGACACAATGGGCAATGGACGAGGACGACGTATGCCCCGATACCGTCAGGATCTTTAATATTAACGAACCACTTCCATCCACCACGGGTGCTTAATTTTACGAATTGTTTGATATATTTTCCATGAATAAATGTGTCAAACAGTTTTCATTATTCGTTAACTTCTTTTTCTACTCCTTATTCACATTATTTCAATCGATTAATAGATCGATTTAATTTGAATTCTCATATATTTTTCCTTTGTTATGATGTTGGGTGTAAGATATGAAAAGATCGTATATTTTGCGTACGATTTCGATTACTCGATCGTACATCGTACAAGAGCCAAAAAGATCGTATAAATACGATTTAAATCGTACGGTTGGCAACACTGCTGTAGTAAGTTGTTGAATATAGTACTGGCAACGTGTGCCGCTCTTCATTGTTGGCTGGGCGCGATGGCTGGCGCGAACACGAACGGCCTCTTTTCGTTTCAGCGACACGGATATAACTTACAGGGGAGCGGTATTAATGAGTTGAAAACGTTTTATGGCTGTCTGTAGCACGCCGCTAATATTAACATTATTGTCGCATTATAATTGTTTTAAAATTCACTCTATAGCAATACTTGATCAAAGAACCCCATAATACAAAAAATCGAAAGTGGTAAAGAGAAAGGCCGAAGCACGTATACGTGGTCCTATGTGGCTTCAAAAAATACCCGGAGCGAGGCTATCGTTGATAACGTTATCTCAGCTAAATGACAACGATGACGACTCATCATCTTGTAGCGACTAAAGGAGAGTTTGGAATTGTATTCCATAACAACAAAGAAAATTAAATTTTTCAATTTATTAATAAAAACCATGACTGTAATCTAGCAACGTACTGCGGTTACGTACTTTGTTAGGCTTTTGTCGTCGACTAGAAAAATGTAGCAATTATCTTAGAGTACTAACAAAAAAAAAAATAATTTAAATAAAATTGAGAGATATATACTTTTGCCACATTTTCCTTAAGCGTCGTAACTATGTTTGTAATAATAATTACTCATTCAATTGAGTTCGTCTGCTATCTGTTGACCTATTTGCGGGTTAGAAGACTGAAGCTAAATAAGAGGCGACCTCACATCCTCGGCCTTGTAACTGTATGTGTAGAAACGAAGCAGGAAAGTAACCCCCTAGTCTACATCGTAAGGCCTCCGGGAACGACGGGGGTCGTCTCCCCGTCTCTTCGGCTGGTGAACGCCGACCCACGGTCCCCTACCTACGTATTACATTACGCATAGCAAAGTCATGCCCACATTCTTTTACTTGCCGGATATAACGTAGCAGTGTTTGAGCTGTTACAAAGGACTTGAGTAATCTTTCCCGTATAACACGATAAAGATACAGATTATCACGAATATAATATGTGATATCTCTACGTTAACGAACATAACATTCGGATAATATAGATTTACGAGACTATACCTATAAGTGCGTAAATTGCCGCACTAGGAAGAAGTTTTAAACTCCTTCATAACCTACCTACATAATTATGATATCTTAGTAAGATTGCGAAATCATAATATGACTAAAAGGTTTAATATTTGCCTCTTCAGGTCGTAGTCGAGTAAAAAATATATTTATTGTTTATAGAAACTATTAAGAAACTATTAAGAAACTTTTTAGTAGCGTGCTTCTTGTAAATAAACGGACAAAATATTCAATAACAAAATAAGTACTCAGCCTAAGTTTACATGGCGCTGCAGCCGTACTGGGACCGGGCCAGATGTCTGTACTTCTATATACAATGAAAAACTACTGAAACTAGACCGCTGTTGTACCGACAGCGGACCGAATCGAAACCGCTTCGACAACGTACGAGCACAGCCTAATGATGTTGTTTTTAGGGTTCCGTACCCAAAGGGTAAAAACGGGACCCTGAAAATTACTAAGACTTCGCTGTCCGTCCGTCCGTCCGTCCGTCCGTCTATCACCAGGCTGTATCTCAAGAACGGCTATAGCTAGAGAGTTGAAATTTTCACAAATTATGTATTTCTGTTGCCGCTATAACAACAAATACTAAAAACAAAATAAAATAAATATTTAAGGGGGGCTCCCATACAACAAACGCGATTTTCTTGCCCTTTTTTGCTCGATATCAATAATGGCAACAGGTAGGCACTTGAAATATTCACTAAATACTCAGTTGTATTTTTACTTTAATAATAAATAATAAAATTAATATTTAAGTGGGGCTCCCATACAAAAAGCGTCATTTTTGCCTATTTTTGCTCTCATACAATAAAAGTTATTTTTAGCCGCTTTTTGCCCGTTATTACAATCAATGTACTTAGTTAATGGTATGGAACCCTTCGTGCGCGAGTCCGACTCGCACTTTTCCGATTTATTATTACTCTGTGGTACGAGTATACTAAGCACCGCGCTGTGTCATATTGTATCCTAAGCAATTCTTAACTTGTGCAAATTTTTTATCATCAATAAGATAGATAGGTAGGGATCCCAAGTACATATTTTTCACCTGATTAGTATCAAGCTAATTTTCCGGGAGTAGCTTCATTTTGATGAGACGAACAAAAAGTTCCTCTTCGAAAACTCTCGATTGAGGTAGATAATAGAGTTAGCAGGAGATAGAGCAACAGTGAGCGTAGGACTGGGATAACGTACCACGCAATTTGGAGGACAATAGTACCATCAAATTATATAAATATTAATTAACTAAAAGAAAAAAAAATCAACTGGTTAGTAATAATTTTTGATGACCTTACGAGGTCATTAACTTGATGACCTCGTAACACTCGTAAGGTCATCAAAAATTAATTTTTTTTCTGATTATTTTTTTCTTTTAGTTAGTTAATATTTATATAATTTGATGGTAATATTGTCCTACAAATTGCGTGGTGCGTTATCCCGGTCCTATGCTCACTGCTGCTCTATCCCCTGCTACCTCTGTTAGCTACCACAATCGAGAGTTTTCGAAGAGGAACTTTTTGTTCGTCTCATCAAAATGAAGCTACTCCCAGAAAATTAGCTTGATACTGATCAGGTGAAAAATATGTACTAGGGATCCCTACCTAAGATTTTTTTAATTTGATAAATATGTATATTATTTATTTATTTTTATTTTCTGACTCCTACTATTTATTTCTGCTCGCTTCAGCCTGTAATATCCCACAGCTGGACATAGGCCTCTTTCCCCATGTAGGACAAGGATCAGAGCTTAATCCACCACGCTGCTCCAATGCCGGTTGGCGGATTTTCCCTACTATAAGTAACGATCGCTATCAGATGTACATGATAGCAACCGGGACCGACGGCTTAACGTGCTCTCCGAGGTACAATGGGGAGACCCACAAGGACTCCACAAACACCCAGACCACGGCAAACATCTGTATGAAATACAAATGATTGTCATGTACGGGGATCGAACCCGCTCTATCGAACGAACTCTGTAATAGATAAAAGAGACATTTACAAACTACAAAACATTTTTATACCAATACATTTCCGATTATAATTATGAAATTACAAAAGTAATTACGTCGAAAAAAAAACAATGTAAGGACAAAAACAGTGCAGTTGTTCTCGTTAATTTAAACGTCCGCAGCGCTTATATTTAATCAGTATGTACCAGCGTCAGATGTTAGGAACAGACTAGTTAAAATAAGGACATTCAACGTCCATAAACGCAGATATGGTATGTGCAGGATTCTATCGGTGGCTGCAAAACGAACAAGAGTACACGCTTGTCAGCTGCAATGCAGCTGCCGCACGCTCGAGGGCGCCCAACAATCTCACCACGAAACGTTCGAATTATTCGACCATCTAATCCAGGTGTCGTCCACAAAGCATCTTATTTATTCAACGCGCGAATTCGTCACGTTGTTGTCGAGAAAATGTTATCTGATTATGTATTTATATAGAAGTTAAATGGATACGTAACCGAAACATAGTACCTACAGGCTACATGTTAACAATTGTATGTGCAAACCAAAAAAAGCTAAATTTATAATTAGATATATTCGTGTTTTTGAAGTAAAACTTCTTTACGCACGCTTGACTTGGGGAGTAAGCTGGTGAATGCGTGACGAGAGCGTTACGATAAGTGTGATCGGGCGAAGCGAACGGAAATTCAGAGGGAGATAAAAGTTAGTGAAGACAGAATGAGGAAGAGTTACGTTTCGTAAGTTTTACTTCAGTCGCAAGTCAAAGCACACTCGTTTTTTTATTTTTCTTTTTGTTTCTGTTAAATGTAAAGTTTTATCAAAGCAACAACTTGTAGCACGCTACCACAACCAATCATTACCCCTCATACATCTTATTTTGACACTATTCCAATACAGTCGAATGCATCGACTTGAATTATAAATTTATGACTTTAACAATTTGTTTATACATATATAATTATTTTTTAATCTTTAAAACAAATGATCTTAGTAAGAGGATTACCTCTTGATATACATATTAATATCACATGCCGTTTTAAAAATATATTCCGAAATTTAATTTGGTAAGTGCTTTACGTGAAAACAGTGGAGGCAGGCGAAAATTACGTAATCAACTCTGGTATGTCCTTGGTCGAATTTCGGCCTGTGAAAATTATTTTATTTTCGCTTCCTATCAAATGCTTAAATAATTATTATATAACCATGAAAAAAAAAAAACTCGAAAACTTCAGTGTTTTAATTCCTACTATTTATGACATTATTATAATATTCAAGTTTAAAATAGAATAATGGTAAGTAACTGGAATTAATTATTTAAAAAATTTGGTAATTTGCAACCACACAGTAATAATTGTACCTAACACCAACATAATTATAATTTGTTGAAATTATATTTTTTACGTTTTTTATCAAGTCATATTTATATTAGCTCGATATTTTTTTCTTTGTAATGTAAAACAAAGAATAAGCAGCAGAATCTAGGTGTCAGGGACTTACTTCGGCATTGGCGTAAGTACGAGTTTGTCTGCGCACTGACATGAAACCTACTGTATTCAAAACATTGAAAGTTTCGCTAATTAGGTGTTTGAACTCAATAGTTCACCTAACAACACTTTCTCATAATAATAATAATCACATAACAGTTTTATAGACAGAGGCTTTGCAAAAATGTAGAAATAAATCGTCTTATAAAGCATTACACAAGAAAATTTACCACAGCTTCACTGTCAAAGCTGCAGATTTGGCAAATCCTAGTTGTTAGTTCGGGGCCGACCACTCTTGCGGACCTACGGGGAGCGCTACCACCCTCTCACCCACCCCCGTCTTTTGCTCTCTTAGGTGACGGGATCTCAATCCTGCCTCGGGTACAAAAAATTCTTTATGCCTGAAGACTGGCAAGCAGATATGCCCCTAATGTGGTTGTCTATTGGTGCGAGTTTGGGGTAAATTGAATATAACGAGGCCGTGAGCTGTTGAACGATGCGTCGAGGGTACACGAAGTACAAACATAAAAGCGCGCTATTCTATGACGTGACTCTATATGTATAAAGGCGAAGTTACCTTGCGCTCAGTAATATTACCGTATAAGCTACACGCATAGCGCGGTGCTGCCGAAGACACCGTCGAACGAGCATAGGATCCCTCGATAACTCTCCACGCAAAACTTTACAAATACATTATACTTCCGCTTCTGTTTTGCAGAAATAGTGTTAGGTACAGCACGGTTTCGTAGTCAGCAGTCACGTGGAATTAACATTATCGGCGTCATATGCGTACATATTGTATACGTGTAACAAACAACGATTGTAGTGTAGAAATACTCAACAGTTAACAAGCTTATATGGATAAGTCACGTTTACACTTACCAGTCGTCTAATCATTTGACATCTGAAAAGTGTTGTCTTTTTATGGTATGATATGATATCTGCTTTGTTTTTTAACCTGTGCATTTAGTTAACATGAATTTGGCGACATGACTAATTAGAAGGAATCTAATTTATCCTATGCAGCACGTAGCAGACAGCAGTGTCTGCTGAAGGATGAATTAAAAAATTTAGGGATTAGTTGCAATCGTAATGTTATTGCGATAATATTTCATCAATTGTTACAATATGTATATAAACAAGATATAAATGCGATTATATCTCAATCCTATAGTAAATAGAAACGACGCAAGAGCAGAGCAAAGACAGAGAACAGCCCGAGGTCGGACGCGTTTTACCGCGCTCGTTATCCCGGTACGACCCTATGCCTTTCGTGATAAGGCGCACATCGCCTCGCGCGCTCGCTGACCTCACCGCACCGCCGACAAATAATAAATATGTAACACTGATAAAGCCACAGAAGCGTTGACCGGTAAGTCGCTTAGAGATTCCCATTTCGCAAATATTTGAGGTGCGACATCGCTGTTATCGAGGAGGAAGAATGGCCAGTTCGAGCGGTCAACGACTATTTCTGTTCACCGGACGATAGGATCGCGTGGTAAAAATCGTGCAGTTCGCCGCTTCTCACAACGCCCACCTATTCGGTTTCGGACGGGTGTACTGAAGTAACGAGAAGGTCGTGTGTACATACCTGCGTGCGAGCGGAGTTGGCGGGTCGCGCTGCTCGAACAACAGTCGAGTCGGGTGGCGCGCGGCTGACTGGCGAAGCGGGCGGCGGGCAGCAGCGAGCGTCGCCGCGGCAGCAGCAGCCGCCCGCGCCCCGCCCCGCGCTGCATTCCGTGCGTGCGCCCATCGCCGTCGTCGGGAGAGTCGTCGTACTGGCCGTCCCCAACCATCAGGGACGTGACCACATCATCACTGACAGCATTTCTACATCTGTCATCTGTTACTTCCGGACAACAATACGTACTTGCCTGTATACTTGCTAAATTTATTCTGGTTAAACTTAATTTAAAAAAAAACACTGTTAGGTATTGAAATTGTTACAACTACAACAAACAACAAGATATAACTTCGCGTCGACATACAACAGCATTTGCAAATTTTTGATAGATATGAATTAGAATAAGCATATCAGGTGGCTGCTGATATAGTAGTAGATCAGTGGAGTCATCTGTCTAATTGTCTATGAACGATTATGCAATTGATAAAGTTGCGAAAAACAGCAAGTGCTTTTTATGTCTTCGACGTGTATCTGACTTGTTATTGTTAACATCTTGTTAAACTAGTGTTAAACTCTAAGGTTAAACTACTAAAAATTAGGTAATAGGAAATTAAAGATGATCAAGAATACCTAAACGTATAAATATATTTAACATAGACACTCGTTCATTTGTTGGTAGACACCCTAATAAATAATCAGATCCGGGACCCTCAAATTAAAGCGGCTGAAGGCTCCCGCAGGGGGTTTAGTGCGGTTGTGGCACCCCCAAGTGCTGAGTCCGACATACGGTCTAGGACTGCCTACCCGGGCGTCCTGGATATCACCGGTAAATGGGTTACCCTGTGATATCAAAAAAAAAGGTAGTAGACACCCTAATGCCTGTGTTTTAAGAAACAGCGAGCTAATGTAGATTGATATTTTTTATATTATAATTATAGTATATAATACGTTACATAAAAGCTCGGGCGGTAGATGATACCGCAACCCCTGGGGCAGAAAGTAGTGTCACTGCAAATTACGCTAACAGGCTAATCATTTACCTACTAATATATAAAGCTGAAGAGTTTGTTTGTTTGTTTGTTTGTTTGTTTGTTTGTTTGTTTGTTTGAACGCGGTAATCTCTCGAACTACTGGGCCGATTTGAAAAATTCTTTCAGTGTTAGATAGCCCATTTATCGAGGAAGGCTATAGGCTATGTGTCATCACGCTAAGACCAATAGGAGCGGAGTCCACGCCGACGAAGTCGCGTGCAGAAGCTAGTTTACCTATGAAATCGTTGTGTTTGGTTCGGTTTAATATTATATACATACTAACTTCTGCGCGCAATTTCGTCCCCGTGGAATAGGACTAATTCTGTCAAACATGATTTGAGCGAAACTTTAACCGTTTACGCCGCGGAAGCTCTCAAAATGAAAAAAAAAACCCGATTTTGAAACATTCTTCATTGGTGCTACGCTCCTATTGGTCTTAGCGTGATGATATATAGCCTATAGCCTTCCTCGATAAATGGGCTATCTAACACTGAAAGAATTTTTCAAATCGGACCAGTAGTTCCAGAGATTACCGCGTTCAAACAAACAAACAAACAAACAACCAAACAAACAAACTCTTCAGCTTTATACAGGGTGTCCCGCGATAAAGTGCAACCCCGAATGGGGGTGAAACTAGACCATAAATTATCGACAAAAAACATAGAAAAAACTTTTTTTTTAAAATATTTTATTTCTTATTGACGAATTAAGATTTTTATATCTTACGTAGACTCTGTGTCCAAAAAATGATGATTTCTTCCAAAGTAGTGGGTCGATTAATTTAAAATAAAATAAAATATTACGCCACGTACTTGGCGGTAAGGATAAAATAACAATCAGCTAGCAAAAAAGTGGCATTTTGACTTTATTTATGCTTCTTGTGAAAAAAAAATCCATTTTTTATGACTGTTTTTTTCAATGATCTCTAATTTTCTCAGAATTATGCCCCCAATACCAGGAAATTTTATGATTTATTATTATTTCTTACCATATTGCCATTCAAATAAAAAAAAATTTACGCCTGTATCCCAAAAACCACGTACAAAAATCATCATTTTTTGTACAAAGAGGCTACGTAAGCTATATAAAAATCTTAATTCGTCAATAAAAAAAAATAAAAATTTTTTTTTAAATTTTTAAAAATTTTTTCTGTTTTTTATCGATAATTTATGGTCTAGTTTCACCCTCTTTCGGGGTTGCACTTTATCGCGGGACAACCTGTATATTAGTATAGATGTTGGAAAGGGCGTATTATTCGTATATATGTACAAAAACCTACCTACTTACTTTTTCATATTTGCATCTGTCTATACATAGTAGTAGAAAACTTTTTAAGCTTTTAGGAGTAGTAAGAAGAAATAAAAAAAAAATCGCAGCGTTTCGGACATTGCATACTTTTGGAAAAAAATAGTAATAGTATTCTGTAGTACTTATAGTTCAATAGTTAACCAAATATGCGTTGTTTTTTTAGTTCATTGATGTTAAAAATAGGCACGTTTTTATCCAAAAAGTGTGTTTAATTGTCATATTATGAGAATTAAAATATAAAACAATACTTTACAATATATAAATTTTATGTATATACTTTTATTATTTCACACAGTTAAAATTTATAAAAAATGATAGCGACCTACACCTCAGTGTAGAAGTTAAACTAAATGCCAAGAGGTGGCAGCACAATTCGTCTCTACAATGTCTCTACATAAAATGTATATTATATCAGTTTTCAATAATACCTGATATTTCATTGGTATTATGGTATTAAACATATGAACTTAGCTTTTTAAACACTTAGAAATGCTGAATCAATATTATTTTTGAGAGAAATGTACCTACTTACCATATCGTAAGTAGGTACATACTATGACACAGATCTTGGAAACGGCTTCAACGATTTTCATGAAATTTAGTATGCGGGGTTTCGGGAGCGATAAATCGATAAAGCTAGTATTGATTTTTAGAAAATCTCGTTCTATTCGTGTTTTCAGGTAATGAAAAACGGCTACAATATAATAAGAATACGAAGGTAAATTTCGCCATCTAGTTAATAGGTTATAATAGCCTGTGAGAAATTGTGCGGTCCCACAATGAGAAGACCCCGATTCGAATCTAATTATCACCAGTCCGATTGTTTTCCCTTTTTTCAAGTTCCTTTTTTGTAAGAAAAATTATTATTGGGAGCCCTTTATCAATGCATCTAATTCGTATCTTAGTATATTTTTTTTTAAAAGCAGTTCATATTTTTTTGTTAACAAGGCGGTAAGATCAAAAATATTATTCATATTTCATCAGTACGTAATTCGTATTTAAATATGATTTCCAAAAAACACGATTTACATCATATCGATCTTACATTCAGGTACGATGGTATAATACAACGTAAGTCGAGAAAAAATAGTCAAGTAAATACGAATTAGGTACCTATTAGATATATATAACTCGAAAAGTACTTGTTAGATCTCAATTAAATTGCAATGGGACCACATGACACACACCACCTTTCGAATAAAACAAAAATCATCGAAATCAATGTACCCTTCAAAAGTTCTAAGAAAACATCCATTAAAAATGTGCGTCAACCGCCATTCGTCGCCCGCGGGTGGAAGCCACGTCGGTGGCCTCCACTCTCACCCGCTCGTCGGCCTCCTTCTGGGACATTACTGTCTGGCAGAAGAAGACCATCGCTTTCCAGGACTCGTCGTCGCCGAGCATCGCGGTGATGACGCTTGGGAGTGACAAGTCCCCTCCGAGGACTGTCGTCAGATCGCGACGCACCACCGCCCATCTCGGGCACACCTCGAGGGTGTGCTGGGCAGAGTTATCTCCAAAATACGCTGCATCTTATGGTAAAATAAGTATTATTCCGATCGGTTCAGTAGTTTTCGCAGTATAACCGAAATAAAAAACCGGCTCTCCATTTATTAGCTATACTAATAATATATATAATTATTCACTGGATGTACCTGACCTATAACTGAGGTAGGATACGTCCGTTGCGGCGTTTGTAGGAGCGTAGCATTGCACTACAGTAATTTTGCCGACCTTGGAATTAAAGCGGGCAGTGATAATCCGCTCCGAGACTAGACCATTCTAGGAGGCTTTTCTTTGCGGAAGAGGAAAGGAGGAAACCCACGCCATATTCACGGGTGTCCTGTACATTTCCCTTTCCAGAGTAAAGGAGAGTCAAGTCTTTGGGTGTTCTTTATTCTCCGATTCCATTTCTGCGCACCTCGCATAGACTAAGGTTACGCAGCTTGTCTCTAAACATCTCTACTTCCACTTGTGCCAGTCTATAGTGCTATCTATAGTCCTCCTCGTGCAGTGTTCGTACATTCTAGAAAGCGATTCGTGTCCGTATTTTTATGCCAAAAGTCGTCGTTGTATGATCGATCCGGTTTTGCTCTGTGTTCGTTTCTTTAATAGTTTTTTTTTTCAGACAAATGAGTGATTAACCCGCGGTGTCCTAGTCTGCTGGCGGGGCTGCCGTCCTTTGGGCTTACAGACTATCCCAGTTTTGTTGTTTTGATTTCAGGGTATGGGCTCGCATATAGATGACAGATGTCTGCTGAAAAGAAAAAAAAGAATTTTCTCGAAAATCTTTCCAACCTCGTCCAGCAGACATATTGGATGGTATGCACAGTGGCGTGGCTACCGAAGGGCTAGGTGGGGCAGTGCCCTGGGGCCCCCAAAACTTAAAAATTCACAATTCAAACTCATTATGTATTCATAATGCCAACGCGCCTTACGCTTTTTTGACGCACATTATTTTTCTTACAATATAATTTTTATTTAATACTAGCTGCTGTGCGTGGAATTCAACAAAAAAATTTATGGTTCAGTTCGCAGTTATAAAAAAATAATTAAAATGAAAGTAGCCTAAGCTATACCTAATTACATTAGCTATCTGCCAGTGAAAGCCCCGTCAAAATCGGTCCAGCCGTTTCAGAGATTAGCCGGAACAAACAGACCGACAGACAGACATAAATTGTAAAAAATGTAATTATTGTGGTTATTGTAAGTCAACCGTTAGAGATAGAGATATGCTATCGCGGACTTTTTTGTAGCATTTTTATAGATTTTGAATTCGCTAGTACATTACTTAACTATATCTTTGGTAGTTTACGCGGCGTTAGCGTGGAAAGCTCCCAGTTGGCGAGATTTTTTGCGACCTTTTCAACATTTATCGCCGTATTTCAGCTAATTTACATAAAAGCATAATAAATTATATACCTAAACCTTCCTCAAGAATCACTCTTTCAATTACTCCTCCACGGTGGGCGTCTTGGTATCTCTATGTATTACGTCGTTCCTGACGTACCTCGGAGCTCCTACTATCAGACGCAAGCAGCGGTTCTGCTGGACCTGCAGTCTTCTGGGCTGGCTCGCAGAGCAGAGTGCGTACCAGGCCGGGGCCACATACGTCAGGCGCGAGCGGACGTAGGCACCGTAGACCATCAGCTTGGTTCTGATGGGCAATCTCGACGTGAACACGGAGCGGACCATCGACCGGGCCGCCGCTGCCTGGTTCACCGCCCGGTTGACGGTGGGAACCATGTGCAGCTTCCGGTCGATGTGGCACCCCAGATACCTAACTGAGGCCTTCCACTCTACGTCCTGTCCTCGTAGTGTAAGCTGGCGTAGCGGCCTGGAGCCGCCGGTCAGTAGAGCGGCCGTCTTCCCCACGTTGACGGCCATTCTCCACTTGTCCAGCCACTCCGGTATCAGGCCCAGCAAACGCTGCATCCTATTGGTCGTCCGCATAAAGAGGCAACAGCACGTCCTCCTCCCATTACATTTCTATCTCTTCAGATGTTAGACAAAAAAGTGGATTTGTACACAAATAAACTATTTTCCTCATATCAAATACGAGTAGGTATACTGCTTGCACACCAAAGTAACCATTCTTGCAACAGAAATAACTATTCTTGCAGCATGTTTCCTATTGAGCATCGCAAAACTTGGTTGTCTTAAAATATTTAAAATTTAAAATGACACGCTCAATCTATACTAATATAATAAAGCTGAAGAGTTTGTTTGTTTGATTGTTTGTTTGTTTGTTTGTTTGTTTGTTTGTTTGAACGCGCTAATCTCAGGATCTACTGGACCGATTTGAAAAATTCTTTCAGTGTTAGATAGCCCATTTATCGAGGAAGGCTATAGGCTATATATCATCACGCTAAGACCAATAGGAGCGTAGCACTAATGAAGAATGTTTCAAAATCGGGTGGTCCTATTCCACGGGGACGAAGTCGCGCGCACAAGCTAGTAAATTATAAAAATTATGAACAAATATGTTCTTTATGTAGCTTTATTTCTTATAGACGTCATGGACCAAGTAATAGTACCCTAAGAATTTATAAATAATGATGACAAGCTGCATAGGGCGGAATAAAAAATTTAATTCTTACTTATTACATTTCCTTGACATTGTGAATATCGCCAAGCGGATTTTAGGCCTAATACACAATTACACAGATACATTGCAAGGCAATTGTTATTGTGTATTTATACAAGGTGTGGATGACAATAGAACGATAATTGAAAACACCGTTAGTACTAGTATAAAGAAGTATTTCAAAACCATCAGATAAGTCCTAACATCAAAATCAAAAAAAAAGATTTTTTCATACAAACTAATTCAATATAATTTAATAAAATTTTATAACATCATTTTTGTAACTACAGGATCACTGACTTCTTTCTACGCGGCATAATCGCGTGGAAATGCTATGTGCTTGTTGTACCTACAAAACTTCATTATTTTGATTGAATAAAAAATAGTAAGTTAGAAAAGTAAATTAAAATAAATTGTTACGCATTTAAAATTAAATTGAATAAAAAACTATTTGATTTAAATTTTCTCAAACCATCAATTTTTTTTTAAATATGCAGAACTGATCAGTAGCCGATACTGAATAAGTTATTTTTTTTTAAACATTAGTTATTATAATATTATTTGGTCTGCGAACTGTCACTAAATGGAAATGATTAAAAATTTTGCCTTTTCTTTGTGGCAGTCGATCCCATATCCATTATTTTTATGCTCTATCTTTTTAAAAATAATAATAGCTGTCCTTGAGTCGTTAACCGCCGGTTTTAGGGTAGGTCAGGTCTTTAGTATGATACATACGTAGAAATTTTAAAAAATGAAAAATCATAATTTGTGACTAAACTACTGGATGTATTTTATTGATTTTTTGTATGTGGGCTTGGAATGTCATTACATATACGCTGTCCAAGTTATCGTTGTATTATAATCCCCACCCTGTATAATTAGTTCGTTGGATTAGGTCAGGTTGTTTTTTATTCTTATTGGCTGGATATATTTTTAAGCTAAACTGTTTGAAAAATTCTATTTCCATTTGGTCATCATTAGAACACTTTCAACGATGAGTTGTTTTGTTTACACTAATAAGCGCCTGGATGAATGGGCAACGTACCTTCTCCCCCAATTCTTCAAGAACTATAAAATATAAATGCAAGTATGTCGTTTGAAAAAAAAAACGTGGACATCCCACCAAAAACAAAATCCCTTATATAATTCAATAATAATACAGAAAAAATCGGCCAAGTGCGAGTCGGACTCGCTCACGAAGGGTTCCGTACCATTGACTAGGTAAACGACAGGAGGTACATTGATTTTAATATCGAGCAAAAAGTGGCAAAATAGTCACTTTTGTTGTATGAGCCCCCTTAATATTTTTATTTTCTTTTAAATTGATAATGAAGTAAATATACAATTAAGTATTTTGTGAATATTTCAAATGCCTACCTGTTACCAATTATTAATATCGAGCAAAAATAGACAATAAATAGCGTTTTTTGTATGGGAGCCCCTCTTAAATATTTATTTTATTTTAATTTAATTATTTATTATTAAAGTAAAAATACAACTGAGTATTTTGTGAATATTTCAAGTGCCTACCTGTTGCCATTATTGATATCGAGCAAAAAAGAGCAAAAAAATCGTGGTTGTTGTATGGGAGCCCTCCTTAAATATTTATTTTGTTTTGTTTTTAGTATTTGTTATTATAGCGGCAATAGAAATACATAATTTGTGAAAACTACAACTGTCTAGCTATCACCGTTCTTGAGATACAACCTGGTGACGACCGGACGGACGGACGGACGGACGGACAGCGAAGTCTTAGTATTAGGGTTCCGTTTTTACCAGTTGGGTACGGAACCCTAAAAAGTAAAAGTTTCTCACATTTTGTATGCAATTTTATAATTGATTGTTGATTTCAAGGTATAAACGAATAAAAATATAGAGTTCTTATTTTATAAAAAAAAATGTAATAAGCTTAATAATTAATATAATGAACTTATAATGAAACAACTTTTTTCGGATTTCATCGGCAGGACCTCCCGTGACCATGGTTACTGTTTCCGAAACATCGGGCACATTCGAGTTTCGGGCAACTAATTTCAACTAAACCGAAAAATTTGTTTCATTTTACCTAATGAGTGAAATTCACGAAACAATATGAACTTACACTGTTTGCATATTGTTTGCCGTGAACTATTGGTAGGTAGGTATATAATTAATAGAATTAGATGTACCTACATATGCCCATTATATTGCTACATATACCTACATAATATGCCCATGCTACATTTAAATAATAAATAGTGACTAGCCACAGCCACGAACATAAATTTTTGTTAAAATAATAATATTTTGATGTGACTATTTTACTGGGCAGTCAGTATTTTTGACTAGAATTGGGAATTTTAGTACAAAATGATTCCACAATTTTGATTGGTTGATTTAAAAATTAGAAGCGTGCGCGAAAATAGAATGTTTATATCTCAGATTAATAAACAAAACCTTTTGTTTATTAATCTGAGGTTTATATTAACAGCTGTCAACGATTTTTGCTTTACCTACCTCTATGTTACTTATTTGAAAAAGGAATAAATTAGTTTTGAATCGAACTTACTTGTAAACGTTTTTATACTTACTTAGAAAAAAAAAAACGGTTGTGTAAATTACAGTTAATTCTTATACCTACCTATTATTCATAAAATGAATATACAAATAACCACTTTCACGAATCCTTTTTCATTTTTTTGTGTCAATGAAGATTATAGGAAACTTAGTAATGATTTGACACTTGAATCTGACTCGGATCTCTGTAAAAATTCAATAAATACGAGTAAAATTGCAAATTTATGCCATGGTCAAGTTAGTGAAAAACTTTACAAACAACTTTTAGCCAATTCAGTTTAGGTATGTGAATTAAAAATATAAACTTTTTCAATACTTTTGCAGAACGTTGCTGTTATGTGGAACAAAAAGTGGGCTCGTGGTGTTGTTTCAATGGAAAATCAGGTTTTGATCTGGTTGCTAGATTACGGAATATTTTTACGTCCGAATGATAAAACAATATATGTAGATCTTCCTAAAGAGTACAGAAAATTACCCACTAAAGTACTCGAAGCTAGTATTCACGGCGTTGTTCCAGTAGATAAAGTAGGTAATTTTACTAAGTACTTATATATTTTTATTCCGTTATTTAACTCTGATTTTTTTATTTGATTTTGAATTATTATTTTTTTTTGTAAACCTGATAGAACTTAACAAAATAATGATAAAAACAAAATGTAAATTTTTTAAATATTTTATTTTCAATTACAGATTTCTCTATTTTCCTAGAACTTTAAAAATGAAGATATGTGCACAGCATTTTTAATAAGTCACATTATTATATTTTATAGATAAAAACTAGTACTTTATTAAACAATATTTAATTTTTTATTCATGTAGGTATAATTTTTTAAGGTACTAACAGAAGACTGTCAAATAAAGAATTATGCAACAACAACTTGGACTAAGGGTTGCATAGAAAGATGTCAAGAAATGATTAAAAATGCAACAAGAATATTATTTCAGCCTATTGCTCTCTTAACAACAGCTCATAATCATGTGGTAACTACTTAAATACTTTAAATTTGTGTAAGCATTCAAATTGTTTATGTATATGTATTATTTAGGTTATTATATTTATTTAGGTCATTGGAGATTTATTTCTTGAAATAGAAGAAAAAGGAATTGTTAATATAATAGACGAACTTGAATGTTGGCCGGTATTTCTAGAGAGAAATAAAGAAGCCTATATCACTAGTAAGTATTAAATATTAGAAAATAATTAAATAGGTATTTATAAAAGTTAAGTAAAAAAGCTTGTTACTTATTTATTTTTTCTAGATTTTATGAAACTATACACCAGTCGAAGGAAACACCACTTGTGCTCACTAAAACCAGAAATACCTAATTTTGATCTAGCAGAAATAACACTTCAGACAACACTAGAAGAATACAATGAGATATTAGAAAAATGCCCTAAATTAGAAAACTTTTTAGAAAATGAGTCATTATCTGGAGACAGCAGCACTGTGGAATCGGTGGCACCAAGCAAAGATAAAAGTGTTTACAAAATATCTCCAGAAGAACTTGAGAAATATGCTAACAAATATGTAATAATAAATGGTTGTAAGTATAACGTTATAAGTATTTTAATGAATAAAGCTCGGGACTTATCTATCTGTGAGCGCTATAAGGATCATGATCTCAAATCTATAGGTAGAGGCTATTCTTATAGAAATAGTTTTTCTTAATTGTTTCATTATTTTTTAATTACAATTTAATGTTGAGGGCCATTAACTACCATGAACTACGTGAGGGTTCCGCGGGGGGGTTGGGAAAGTCCCTATGTACCCTTGGGGGAGGGGGGCCAAACTGATGCATAATTAATATTTTCCAAGTTGATTTTTTATATTAAAATCGCTCCATCAAGTGGTTTGGTAGTGATAATGATCACCTGGAAGGTAAAAAAACATATTATGGGCCCCGTAAACGATCAAACTTGTTTGTCAAACTTGTTTGATCAAACTTCATGTTTTCATATAACAAACACTTCAAAAAAGCCCGCAGCCCCGCACACGATCAAATAATTTGACAAACACGTTTGTCAAACAGAAATTTAATATGAAGTTTGATCAAATATTTGATCGTCTACGGAGCCCTTTAGGATGAGCTGTTTATTACTTGTTTTACAAAGAATGAATGGCGTAAAATATAATAAACGAATAGCACTATGTATGGCATTTTTTATTTTTAATTAATGTCTTAATTAAAATACAAAAAGATGTCGAAAAAACATTCAATCTAGATTCCAACTTTTTGTAAATATTTCTTGACAAAAAGGTTTTTAAAAATAATTTAATTATTATTATAATTGAATTTAATAACGATTTCAGTCTTATACATTAGAAAAAGGACTGTATTGAGATGTTTGCTTATGTTACGACCATGAACGTAATATACTAACAGGACCGAGTACTCTGAAAATTTGAATTTACGAAAATGAATACTAACTCAACGTCATAAGTGTTATATTCTGTTGCGCATTATACAGAGGCAAATTCGAGCCGAGAGAGATAGTCACATTGGAGGCCTTGTGTCTCGTTCTTTCACATTGCCAGCATAAAAATGTTTCTGATCAAAAATTATGGCTGATCTAAAACTCCATTGAAAAAATTGTATTTTAATGTTATTTTAACAATTGTTAATCAGTAAATCATAATTAAAATTGATTTCTTTAAATATATTCTTTATATATAAATAAAAAGAAAACATAAATTATTATTTTGCCTATTTCTTTATTTTTTTCTCTTACGGTAACACTGGTAAACGTCACAGTGGATATTGTTTAAGACCGTAACTGAATATGATACTTAAAACCTTGTATTAGTGTTCATTTTCGTAAATACAAATTTCCATCTACAACTATGGTTACCATGCGTCACTTTATTCACTTTTATTGATATTAAAGTTTGTGTTATAAATATGTATATAATTGTACAAATAAACTAAAATATTAAGTTTAAAATAATTGTAATGACATTATACAGTATTTACTTGCCACCTGTAAACTGTAACAAATATAGCACTAAGAATAATTAATAAATAAATACCTCGTACTATTTGTTTTGTTTACTAGCTGTGCCCGCGATTTCGTCGGCGTGGAATAGTGACTTTGGACAGCATTTTTTAAATATATGTTTTGGTTTATTTTGGATTATAAACACCGTCGTGTGGGTATTTACATGTTCAACGTGATTCTTTAAATTGGCATAACTTTTTATTAATGAACCGATTGACATGAAACAAACACTAAATGTTAAGTTAAATGTCAAAGTTTAATGTCAGATTTTATGCAGATTTTTCAAGTTTCTAAATCTTATTGTCACCCTATTAGAAAGGGACACAAGGCCTCTGTAGTAAATATCTGTCGGCTCGTTTTTCAGCTGCGAGTGCTCGGTCCTGTTAGTATATTAAAAGTAGGTATATTACGTCCATGGTTACGACTGTGATTGATTATTTTGAAAAACGAAATAATATCTTACGTAAGAAAGGAGTGCATTATTTGAGATTTTGTAGCTTAATTTGATTAAGCTTTTCTCCAAAGTTAATTGGCATTTATTAATTTTTTCTTTACTGTTCATAAACGTTAATGTAATCATTAGTTGTCACATTTTTATTTTTAGTTTTTATTTTTAGTTTCTGGCATCTTTAGATATTTAAGTAAAATTGTGTTTTTTGGTGTTTCGATCTCAGTGATTGTATAAATGTTAATTAATTATAAACTGGCATGCTAAAGAAGGGCGGATCCAGGAGTGGGGGGGGGGTGTGATGACCTCCCCCTGGGCTAGATATTTTTAAGAACAGTAGGTACTTATATAAATGAATAAAATACCTACTTTTTACCTGTATCTATCATTATCAAAATTAAATAATAACTTCTTGTGACTTGACCACGACTATGTGACCCCCTGGCGCCAATGCTGGATCCGCTCTTGATGCTAAAATCA
The DNA here is from genome assembly GCA_905220545.2 of Melitaea athalia. NCBI lineage: Eukaryota > Metazoa > Arthropoda > Insecta > Lepidoptera > Nymphalidae > Melitaea > Melitaea athalia. The sequence continues at coordinate 7,752,108 of HG992179.1, forward strand.
AATGCAAAAAAATCGAAGTTATATTACTGAGAAAATTACTCTACTCTGGCATGGGTCAGTCCCAGCTGCTCAGTTTTACGTTTTAAAGCACTAATTAGACAAATAATTATTATTGTGCTTCTATTATCACAGAGAAGAATCTGTTTCTAAGTTAAATAACTTTTTATTGGAAGAAAAAGTGTTTGCCTTTATTTTTAAATAAAACTATTTTGGTTTTGTTTTTTGTTTTTATTTTATATACTTACAAATAGAAATTCTTTCCCTAGATATAATAAACTTAAGATTAGTTTAACTTATTTAGACTTAAATACTATTCTGTACAACAACTTTGTACGACGGAAGGGCAGTGCGTGTAGAAATCGCTACGCGTTGAGAATATGGCAAGTCCTAATTAATATGAAATGTGCGTGATAAAATATGGTGCTGATACATCGACGTTATCTTGTTCTGCTTAGGTTACAGTTCCATTTACACTTTTGCATTTACTGCATTTCTATAAAGAAATCAGCGGTGCTATTGTGCTACGGACCTATAAACACAGTTTTGGGGTAAATCGTGTATCGATTTACGCTTTATAGTTAATAAAAGTGAAATTGCGATAGGATTAGGAGTTGATATTAAAGTCAAAGACGGAGGCCAGGGTTGGTGCTCGCGACGTAGTTGAGAAGTTCATCTGAATCCTCGCACACCACGGGTTTCTCGTGGTAGCAAGCGACGTCGTGCCACGCAATACCGTCATTATAAACGTTGTTTAGAATGCTGAGGCATGACTCAGTGGTTCCGTTGATGTCGAACTCGGCGTTGTCAGGCTGGCGTTGCTTCTTGTGTCCGGTTTGTGACCATGGGTTGTAGCCCCAACCGTTGGGAATCTAGAAAAACAGGATGCATTTGAGTTTAGCAAATAATCTTAGTTTTCTATTTGACGTTTAACGATTGATTTAAATTGACGAATGTGTCAAAACTTATGGGTACATATTATATAAATTTTTTATTAGGCTTCCGCCTTGGTTTCACCCGCATGGTATATCATACTCAGAATCAGGTCAGAGGGGTCAGATTGTTTTACGGGAATGTTATTACTTTGCTACTACTGTAAGTCAATAAGTCTTTAAAGTACTTTACTGCGGATGTTATAGTTTTCTGACAGTACCTAATAGTTGTCTTAAAATCTTATAGGTAGTTTTACAGATAAAGGTTTATGATTTTCTGACTTTTTCATGGAAGTTCGCGAATTTTTGTAGGATGTGGAAATTTAAAATTTTATACTCATTTATCTATATCTATACAAATAAATAACTCACGCTGACACTGTCTAAATCGTCTGCAACAGACGGACTAAGGCCAATGATGATGATACAAATAAATAAAATTAGTGTCTGTTTGTAATTGTAAAATATCCGCGATTTACTAAATACATAATAATTATGGATGTACACGGTACATATACCAAAATAACATTTTTTACAATTTTTGTCTGTGTTTGTCTGTTTGTCCCGGCTAATCTCTGAAACGGCTGGACCGATTTTGACGGGACTTTCACTGGCAGATAGCTGATGTAATAAGGAATAACTTAGGCTACTTTTATTTTAGATTTTTTTTTTAATTTTATAACTGCGAACTATACAATAACCATTTTGTTAAATTCCACGCGGACGAAGTCGCGGGCACAGCTAGTTTGAAATAAATACATAATTATGTTAGTCTTTAAACAACTTCATCCTTAAATGAGGCATCTATGTTGTGCGTGTGTAGCTTTTTATCTCTAATAGAATTATTTAAAAAACACTTAACTTTTTAAATTTTTAAATAAGGATTTTTAATGAAGCGTTTCTATGAATTAATTTTTATAACTTTTTTTACTACTAAGTAATATGTGGGTACGTGACCTATATTTGTGCATTGTCTAATTCTTGGTTAGTAGTTAATCATAATATGTCGTACATTTTAAGCAGTATGTTAGGTCGAACAAAATAATTGAAAATATTTAGTACTAGTATAAAACAAAGTCGCTTCCCGCCGTCTCTGTCTGTATATATAATTATGCTTAGATCTTCAAAACTACGCAACGGATTCTGATGCGGTTTTCTTTAGTAAATAGAGTGATTCCAGAGGAACGTTTATATGGATAATACATGCATAATATAGTAGAGGAACACTGATAATAATTTTTGCAATCGTGCGAAGCGGGGGCGGGTCGCTAGTTTAGTATAAAATTCAAACCTGGTTTGTGGGTGACATCTTTTCGCGGTTAGCAGACCAAAACCAACCGAAGATGTTCTTGGGTTCGAGATCTCTACGCGATTCACATCCCTTGAAGTCGCAGAGACGGCCCGAGGTCCATATGTATGGGACATCGTCTGAAACATTTAATAAATACGTACTTATTACCTTGAACGACTGCTTACTTGCCCAATATCACATAGTCCTAACTTAGATAAATTTATAATTAAAAAATAAATAAACTTAACATAATCAAGTTACAAAAAAGTTTGTGAGTGAATTTCAATGATATTAAGCTATTTTTAACTTACTTTGCTGGATGAGCTTGAAGATTAGATTATTTTCTTCTTGAGTTTCCATAGAAACAAGGTCCATGCAATACTCGCGGCAGATGTTGCGCCCGTCCAACCAGTCTACTTTCCTGTTAGCGAGCTCAGGAACGTGTCCGCTGTAGAAGTAATTGTGACCACGGTAGAAGAACTCTTTCGGTCCTGAAAATAAAGGCTTAATTATAACATTTGACATTTTAGATTGTTTCTTCATAACGTCTGCCTTTTAACGACGACAAGTCATTATGAAATACTAAGACAAGACAATATAATTATGTATCTTACGCGCTTACGCTTCAGCCTGTAATATCTCACTATTGGGCATAGGCCTCTTTCCTCATCTAGGAGAAAGATCAGAGCTTAATCCACCACGCTGCTCCAATGCGGGTTAGCGGATATATTCCCTACTATGAGTAACGATCGCTATCAGGTGTACATATGATAACAACCGGGACCGACGGCTTAACGTGCTCTCCGAGGCACGGTGGGGAGACCCACAAGGACTGCACAAACACCCAGACCACGGCAAACATCTGTATGGCTAATACAAATGTTTGTCATGTGCGGGGATCGAACCCGCAACCGCCAGTGCAACAACTACAAACCAGTGCTGTAACCGATGCGCCAACGCTGCGACTTATGTATAATATAACGCAATGACCTCAAGTAACTGACGTTACACAGAGTCGATAGTGCGTCTAAATAAATTTATTTTATTCACACGGTTGGCAATAGTCATATATTTGGTTAAAGCTTTGTTTATGAAAGATGAACCTTAAGCCTTCTATCACGGTCACGACATTGATGTCTAATTGTATTAAATAAACGTATCCAAATTAACCGGACATGTCGCAAAGACGTATGGAACACGTCTTTACATAACCCCGCAGTGACCTTTCCGTATTGTGCAACGAGCGTGGTCACCTAGCGTGTGCAAGTAATGCTGCCAAAACAATTGATGATTATTTATATAGTATACTAGCTTCTGCGCGCGACTTCGTCGGCGTGGACTCCGCTCCTATTAGTCTTAGCGTAATGATATATAGCCTATAGCCTTCCTCGATAAATGGGCTATCGAACACTGAAAGAATTTTTAAAATCGGACCAGTAGATCCTGAGATTAGCGCGTTCAAACAAACAAACAAACAAACTCTTCAGCTTTATTATATTAGTATAGATTTATATTGGTTGAAATACTTTATTGTAACTACATTTTATTTAGGTAAGGATAACTTTTTCTGCTCAGACCAAAACTATTTTATTTAAAAATTATTCGAAAAGGTAAATTAAGGTAATTATACTTATTATTTATTTAGAACTAGCTGCTGTGCCCGCGACTTCGTCCGTGTGTCGCGTGGAATTTACCAAAAAAGTTATTGTTCACTTCGCAGTTATAAATAAAAAATATTAAAATAAAAGTAGCCTAAGTTACGCCTTATTACATCAGCTATCTGCCAGTGAAAGTCCCGTCAAAATCGATCCAGCCGTTTCAGAAATTAGCCGGAACAAACAGACAGACAGACAAAAATTGTAAAAAATGTTATTTTGTATATACATCCATATGCATTTAGTACCTAGTAGCAAAATCCGTAAACATCGATCTTTTATAAAGTAAGTCAAACTTTTGTTCCATAAGTGTTGGGGAATAATTTTGTTTCGAGGTTTAAAGTTTGTGTTATTGTTGATTGGTTTGTTTTACTTAGGTCGTCACCTGAATCACCTGATCGAAGTTATATCTATCACTCTCACATGCTACGAGTATGTTTATATCTAGGTCATTCTCATGTTTAAGCGCTCTTTTATTATCTTAAAACATATATTTGATACAAAATCTTACACATCTCTGCAAGCTTTGTACATATAAAGATAACTGTATGTTATTAAATAATATTGTACCTACAATTTGAAAATCAACGATGTAATAACAAACGATGTAAAGAATCGAGCAAAGTGGAAGAGACGCAGTCTGAATAATACCTTGTCAACAGAAGCTGGGAATAATAATGTCTAGCAGAAAAATAATTTCTAAGATTTTTATTGTTGGGTTTCATTTAAAAACAGTTAAAAGTCTACTAAAAGTATATCAAAATCATAAGATTTTATTGCGATATTTTAAATAAACTATCAAAAGTGTTAAATTTAGTTTAAATTAATTTGATAGTAATATTGTATAAAAAGTAGGGTATTTAAAAAAAAGAGAAAAAGATGTTAATAGTCTACTTAAAATGTATTAATTTTATTGTGTTGTTTTGGATATCTAAGTGTTAACTTTAGTTTAAATTAATTTGATAGTAATATTATATAATTACGACTAAATTTGTTTGGATGTGTTATTTGGTAATTCAATGTAGTTTTGACAATCAATTGACTTTGTTGAAATTGTATAAATAGGGGAGCAGGGGGTAATGGGAGCCAGCGGGTAATGGGAGCGGTGCGACTAGAGACAAAACTATAGCTCGTATTAACTCGGTTCCTACTTGGGCACCTTCGTCATACTGCGGTCATGTTCTCCTGCCACGCTCGGCTCGTCAGTGCCACGCATTATATGACCACGGACGCTTGTCCGTTTTTCGCTCCGCGATTATAAAAAATACGAAATTTTAAAGGCCAGGTATGTCAGTGTGAAATTATTTGTTACAATCAAACCTGTTTTATTTAATAGCTAATGTTATCAATTTTGATTATCTGTGCTTATAATTTCATTACAAGCTACATTCAGGATATCATTTTGTTCAAGTTCAAGATGGTGGTGTTTGGGTAATCAGAGCTTACTAGGCTCTGATTACCCCTTGTAGCTCCAATTACCCCATATGCTTTTTGATATGTATTTTTTCAGATGCCAAAATGCCAAAAAAAGCAAAAAGATCCACAAGAGGAGGTATCCACAGCAAATTGTACAGCAAAACTGTCGCCAAACAGAAACCCTGCTATAATCCTGTTCGTGTTGAATGATAAAACACGCCTGGAGCCAGCTTCCGCCAACACCGCCACGACCTCATCCACAACAAACGACGTTCAAGAACAGTCACTCTATACAGACCCAACCATACCAAACGATACACAACAACAGTCACATTTTCTGTGGGCAGTTACTGTCAACTTTGATGCCCAAACATCTGCTTGTCCTATAAATATAATGTCCTATAAAAAGGAAAAAAAAAGGAAAGAAGACAACCAACAAAAAAGAAAAAGTGAAAAGAGTAAAAAAGAAAATTTTTGATGATGAAACTGACACATTTGAAGAAGAAGACGTCGAGAATCTTTGTGACAACGAATCAGAATATTCAGAAAAAGAGACATTGTGTGCTATTCGTGTGACACAGGAAAAAATGACGAAATCCGGTACCATTGCAGAGGTTGCGGTAAATGGGCTCATAAACAATGTTCCGGTTCTGACAGCCCAGTTAAATATATTTCTGTTTATTGTTTGGATCCGTAAAGTTACGAGAATTACTATACGGTTACGTTTATAGTAAGTGATATTTATATAAATAAGTGAGATTTCAGACTGACTTATAGAAATTTTTGAGGCTGACTTAATCATTAAGTAGCTCCCATTACACATATGGGAATTTATAGGCTCTCATTTCCCGCAAAGTCGGGTAATGGGAGCGATTCTGTTTTTTTGAAAAAAGTTTATCTGTGGCCAAATGCCAAATAATGTAACGTTGACGCTGTGATTATATGATAGTCAAATAAGTAAGGATTTTGTTTCTAATAAAAAGTTCCTAAAAAATCCATAAATTATTCTTTTATTGAACTTTTTCCTTAGTAGGCTCCAATTCCCCCCGGCTCCCCTACGTGTTAGGAGAGAAGTGGGGCATTCTTTGTAACGGCTTGGTTGAGTGAAGTTGTAAAAAAATAAAGGCGATTGTGAACTCCTACGAAGCAGTTTTATTATATCTCAGAAGTGGTACCCTGTCCATATTGGTGTAAGTATTTTTCTTGCATTAAAAAAAAAAAAAACGTGTAAAGTATAGTTTTGTATTAGCACTCAGAAGTTTATTATGTTTATGTGATAATTATTATAATATTTTTTTTTCTTTTATATTTATTGTAGACATTTTAGATTCGATTAATACATAATATCTAGCGTGTATGTCAATATTTGATCAGGGTACTCCCTGATAGTATTTTCATGCACTAACAGTGAGATAACATTTATTGACGATTAGCTCGGGGCTACTCTCCGGTAATCGCAGTTTATGTTACTTACAAATTTTAATTATTATGTCATTTATGTCATGCGGTATAAACTTAATTGCTCTAACATTTGGTCAAGGCTACTCCTTGGCAGTGTTAGTGTAATGAGAAGGTGATTGTATTTTGGGGGAACTGCTGAGCATGCCAATATATGGTCAGGGCACTCCCTGATAATATTGAATGTTTATGTAGCGTCTTAACGTTGGCTTCAGGTTTTGTCTGGGGCTACTCTCCAGAAATCGAAGTCAGTGTTAAGAAGCACTGGTTTCTCAAAATGCTCTCGTATGTTGCGTGACGGATGTTAATTTATAAGATTGAGATCTCCATGCGATGAATTTAATTGAACAACATACTAATATACATTTTATTGTGTCGAGTTTCAGATCATGTTGAGTACTAGTCGACGAGGGCGAAAAGATGACCAGATGTTCGACTCGCAAACTCTCGAGGCAGAAATAAATGAAACAAGTTCTGCACAATGCGAACTTGCTGGTCGTCGTTCCCGAAGCCGGAGTCCAGAGCCGAAAATACATCGCTCACGAAGTCCCGAGATACGGCCGAGAACAATAATAATATATTTTTTTTGCATGGGATGTCCAGAGAACGCTCAGTAGAACGTCGGTTCAGGAACTACGAACAAAATTAATTCATTAATTAAGACTACCGTGGCGTTACAGTTAGGAAGAATACCGTGGCGTTACAGTTAGGAGTCGTGATCAACAAATCTATCCTTTATAATGGGTATTGGGAAACTACTCGTTGTGCAATCCGCAGGAAACGTAGTACTAGATATTGTAATTGATGAGGTGCCAGCCAAAGTAAATTTCAAAGTTGCTAAGCACTCTTAAAAGTTGTTTAAAAGTTTTAAATATGTTTCAGTGATTTAGACGTGTTAAAAGAGACAATGAATAGGATTAGTTCGATTAATTTGATAATCGCTTCTTCGTTCTACGCTAACTCCTTCTCCGTAACAACTGTTAAGCTCTGGAATTCTCTTCCTCTCTCTATAGGACAAGCTCAATCACTCTTTAGCTTCAAAAAGTATCTTAAGGCTCACTATTGTAGGTATGTATTATACATAATATGTATAATCCTATATTCTGTTGAAATTTATTCTAATTTCTATACGAGTTATTTGTACATCTTCCACCAACAAAGAATATAATAATTATTATTATCTTCTATACATTAATACGAGAAGCAAAAATTTTGTACCTACCCCTTTTTACGGAAATTACGCGTACGTACGTAGGAGAATGAAAAGGATTGCGGGATGCTAATATTTTTTTAAAATTATAAATAAAATATACATTAAATTAATAAAAAAAAGTCTTGTCAAATTAATTAATTTAAAATTTTAATTATGGTCGAACCTCTGGGCAACTACTAGTGTAGATAACGTATTCACTGGTATTGAAATTTACGATAAATCTGTTATAACTGTCTTAACTTCCGATCAGTGCGGTCAAAAATTCTCTCTTCTCGAGAAATTACATACAGACTGATAACTGTAAATATAACAAATTGTTTTAGAGATAATGTAAAATAGATATGATGGCGCAGGATCCAGATGTAAGCTATAATTCAGTTTTCAAGTTAATTTTAGAGGAATTCTACAACATAAATAATCTATAATATAAATAATCTATAATATAAATGTAATAATCTATAATATAAATGTAGATTTAGTGAATGGGGTATTTTTATAAGAGTAGAAATAGGTTGTGCAAACGTTACAGTGTGAAGCAATGGAATCATTTACTTTGGCTACAAAATCAAAATTTACGCAGGTTGACTCTTTAGAACATTTTAGAAGCATTTAATAGACTTAATAAAAATGATCTGTGGGGCATATCAGTTAAATTAATTAGTACTTTCATTGATGTACTTGGCTTAAACTTTTAACGATGCTAATAAAGTGGGTTCTTTTCAGATTTGCTGAAGTATAGTAAAGTTTTACCAATTTTTAAAAAGGGCCATCGTAGTGATCCCAGTAATTATAGGCCCGTTTCAATCCTACCGTGCTCAAGTAAAATTTTTGAAAAGAAAAGAAATTATACTACATCAACTTCGTTTAATAGAATTCTACATGTATCAGTAAACGGAATGAAATCTTTTGGATCTGTGCTAAAAATGGGCGTTCCACAAGGATCGATTCTAGGCCCTTTTTCTTTTTTTTAAATATAAATAAATGATCTGCCATTTTATGTTAAGGATATTTCTGACATATTAAAGTTGATAAAAAAAGGTAGACATATTAACAATTGCGTCGCAATATATTCATAATAATATTATGTATATTCCCAAGAATTTTAATTGTTTTGAAATAAATAGTATTAATCGCGGTGTACTGGGAGGAATAACAAAATTGTAACTCCAAGTTTCCGACTAAGCAAAGTAAGCTTCTCCTTTCTGAGTTATGGTATTCGCATGTATAATAAAATGCCACAAACAATTTTGGAACTGTTTCAACATAAATTTTTAAATTTTTACTAAAAAGAAATTAATACATAAAGCGTATTATTCGATGTAGAATTACTTAGTTGATAAAGATCTATGGACTTAGTGACGCTGTATTTCATGCAAGATATTACTAATTGTGATTACTAATTTTGTACAGTTTCTTGCCGATTCTTCTGTGGTTAAAGTTTTAGGTTTTTTTTAAAAAAAAAAAAAACGTAACAAATAAACTCTCCGTATGTCAACGTGCCATGGAAAGGAGTATGACTGGTATTAAAAGATAAGACAAAATTAAGAGTAGCACAATAAGAAACAAAACTAAGGTACAGGACATAACTCAAAAAAATAAGAAGACAAAAGTGGAAATGGGCAGGTCACATGATCAGGGGAACTGATAAATTGAGTAAAATGGTCACGCAATGGTACCCAAGAGATGGAAAAAGGAAAAGGGGTAGACCACAAAGTAGGTGGGACGACGACTTTAGACAGGCCGCAGGAATAACATGGGGCAGAGTGGCCATGGAAAGGCCAGAATGGAGAAGATTGGAGGAGGCCCTTGCCACGTGGCAAACGAACACGCAAAAGTGGTCCAAAAGAAAAATTTACGAATAATATATCAGAGAATTGTTGTCGTGTCCGAATGAAGGCTATGATGATGATGATGAAAGTTTTAGGACAAGATCAGTATAAGATCGCGTCAAGTGACAGTTTGCGCCAGAAACGACATATTTGGATGCGAGGAGTGATTGGTGGAGATCTTTACTATGACGTCATGAGAATTAATTGGTTCATGATATATTGTGATGAAGTTCATGAGAATTGAATGGTTCAGGAACGAAACAATGTCCCACTTACGTGGAAATATAAATATGATTTTAGGATGTGAGAAATGTTGCTTAGTGTCTTTGGTATTCTTGTCATGAGAATTGATTGGTTCATGACTAGCCTACCATATAGTAAAAGCCATGAGAATTGATTGGTTCATGGTTCAGTGATATTTGAGATTTAGATGTGAGAATTGATTGGTTCACATCTTAAGTCATGAGAATTGATTGGTTCATGACTAGCCCACCATATAGTAACGGCCATGAGAATTGATTGGTTCATGGTTCAGTGATATTTGAGATTTAGATGTGAGAAGTGATTGGTTCACATCTTGAAAGTCATGAGAAGTGATTGGTTCATGACTCGTTTATTTATTTATTTATTTGTACTTTATTGTACACCACAACTACATTTTGAACATTGAGATTTAGATGTGAGAAGTGATTGGTTCACATCTAGAAAGTCATGAGAAGTTATTGGTTTATGGCTCGTTTATTTATTTATTTATTTATTAATACTTTATTTTACACCATACATTTTAAACATTAAACACATTAAAAGACAGTGAAGTACAATCATGTCATGAGAAGTGATTGGTTCATGACTCGTTTATTTATTTATTTATACTTTATTGTACACCACAACTACATTTTGAACATTGAGATTTAGATGTGAGAAGTGATACTTTATTGTACACAATACATTTTAAACATTAAACACATTTAAAGACTGTGAAGTACAATGGGCGGTCTTATGGCTATTTAGCCATTTCTTCCAGACAATCTTAACTATTTCATGAAAATATTTAATTAATTTTCACGATTCTATTTAAACAAAATAGAACTGTAAATCATATATGGGAGAAGTTTATGAGTTAAATGTAATGTGATGTAGTGCAATTATAATATACGTTTGCTTATATTTATAACAGGATTAGCAAGTTGAGGTGGCATTGGACTGGTCACTTGTGTCACAGGACCGATGGCCGTTGGAGCAGACGTGCCCTGAAGTGGAGATCGCGTCTTAGTAAACGCAGTGTGGGACGTCCTCCGGTGCGTTGGACCGACGATCTACGCAAGGTTGCCGGTGAAGGCTGAATGAAGATTGCAGAAAACCTGGATGTCTGGCGCGAACTTGGGGAGGCCAATGTCCAGCCGTGGACTGCGATAGGCTGATATGATGATGATGATGTTATTATATTTATAAATTAACTTATTTTATTTTCTTATTTATTTATATGGCAGTGTTGGGTTATCACATGATTCGTGTACGAGGACGCACACGTTGTCAGGATGGTCGAGTGTTGGGTTTCATTTAAAAACAGTTAAAAGTCTACTAAAAGTATATCAAAATCATAAGATTTTATTGCGATATTTTAAATAAACTATCAAAAGTGTTAAATTTAGTTTAAATTAATTTGATAGTAATATTGTATAAAAAGTAGGGTATTTAAAAAAAAGAGAAAAAGATGTTAATAGTCTACTTAAAATGTATTAATTTTATTGTGTTGTTTTGGATATCTAAGTGTTAACTTTAGTTTAAATTAATTTGATAGTAATATTATATAATTACGACTAAATTTGTTTGGATGTGTTATTTGGTAATTCAATGTAGTTTTGACAATCAATTGACTTTGTTGAAATTGTATAAATACGTGTTAGGAGAGAAGTGGGGCATTCTTTGTAACGGCTTGGTTGAGTGAAGTTGTAAAAAAATAAAGGCGATTGTGAACTCCTACGAAGCAGTTTTATTATATTATATAATACCAATAATTAAGGACCAAAATTACTGTAATGCTCGAAGGTCCAGCATGACTGTAGCGTTGTCTCGTAGAAAGGCTGTAGTTTGCTTGAAGGTTCAAAATGACTGTAGGTATTGTCAACAGCAAAGCTGTATTCTCGAAGGACCAAAATAACTGTAATGTGTACAGTTTATATGTGAGTTTGAGACAACATAATTATGAGGGATGGTCATCAGGTAAACCAAACCCAATGAAAGTCGATCTAACACTAAGTTTATTTAGATAATTGTAAGTACATATAGGTAGAAGTACATACCTACGTCATACATAATATGTGCTGTAATGAAATGCAAAACAGCAATTTCACAAGAATTCATCCAAAATTAAAGAAGGTTATTAGATCGCAAAGACTTGTTAAATGTGCGGTAACCCGTACAAGATGCATAATACCGTGATAATACCTAATACCAACATAAGTATTTGATATAGTCGAATATCTTCGAATGCCGTTTTATACTTAATATTTTAATTATTTCGTTATATTTGTGACAAAAAAAAAATGGAGCCTTTTAATTAATACGTCATACTTAGGTATTTGATTGCAATGTCTCATACCTAAAATTTTACTATGTAATAGATATATAAATATAAATTTTATTATCAAATAATCTATATACTCGTATATAATAATCTCGTGTCACGATGTTTGTTTGGGCCTGTTTCCGAAATTACTGAACCGATTTTAATGAAATTTTGCAAAGAAAATTTGTCCAACATAAAATATAGGCAATATTTTATTTCGATATATATGATTATTATATTCACGAGAAAAAAAGAAATAACACTGTACGAAGTTCGCCAGGTCAGCCTGTATCTAATATAGATAAGAAGACTATTTAAGACTAGCTGCTGCCCGCGACGTCGTCTGCGTGCGTTCACTGCTCGTTCCCCGTAGGTGATAGCGTGATATTATGTAGCCTATGTTCTCACCCGACTTCTTAATAATATTCGTACCAAATTTGAACTAAATCCATGCAGTACTTTTTGAGTTTATCCCGGACATACATACAGACAAACAGACAAACAGACAAAAATTCTAAAAACTATATTTTTGGCTTCGGTATCGATTGTAGATCACACCCCAAGTATTCTTTTAAAAAAATATTCGATGTACAGTTTTGACTTTCCTACCATTTTATTATATGTATAGATTACAATTTAAAAAAGTATTACAACAGAATATTTTATAGTACACAAATCTTTGCAATGATAGTCGTACTTGCAAAGTTGAATGAGCTAAGATTCGCACGACGGACAATTATTATTATAGTGAATGAGGCCTTGCGCAGACTTGACAGACAAACAGATGTGTGATTGTCTCAGATAGATCGTACAGCACAATAGAAACTTAGCGAGAGGTTCTCCGCATTAATCTTCGACGAATAATCGCTATTTTACGTATTGTAATGGTAAAATATTCAACAGGTTTCAATGAGAACCTACTACGTACCTACCGTCAACATTTGCGTGTACTTTATGGAATTGGTGACTATAGATAATAGAACTGAGTAGAAACTAGATGTGTGTATAACCACATATTTATTATGTTTTTTATTAAACTTGATCCGTAATCAATTATTTCCTCTAAAAGTTATCTATTTGTATTGCTTGGTAGTACTCGTAATTATCACAATAGGAACTAAGTGATATACCAGCTATCTATATATTTTGTTGTATATTTTACAGTTGGAGACTTACGTCTGTTCGAACGTAGGTACTTGTCTCAAAATAAATGCCAAGGCGTCTGTTTCTTATAAAAAAGAATACAAAATAATACCTATCTAATAAAATTTATATGATAGTCAAGTATACAGAAAGCTTAATATAAACTTTAACATACGTCAACGTATAATTACTAAATTGAGTTAATTCAGTGATAAGTTGATAACTAATTAATCAAGTAGAATAATTTTCAAGTTATATCTTCTATTTATGTACCTAGGTAGTAGATACACTACTTGCATATTCTAGTTTGGTACCTGGTTAAGTACACCTAACACTAATGTAGTAGTTTCTGTTAGACCAATTTTAAGAATTATTCACAATAGGTTTATAGATTTGAAAGGTTGGAATCCGACGAAGGTTGTATTGCAACATCCTTGATTTTGATTTTATTTTTTAGTGTACGATCTCATCTTAAATGTGAGAAATACCAATTCAAACAAATAAATTGGTTTTTATATATCAAAGTTTAATTACTATGCATAGAATTGGATGTTCAAATTTATTTGATTACATTCCATTAACCTTTTGTTCATTTATCTGGTAGCTATTTTAATAATAAAATATATACCTAAATTAAATTTTGAATGGTGGCTTTCAAAATTTAACTATGTTTTGTATTAAATGGTTTTAATATATTCCTATCAAATATACCTATTATTATTATAATTATAAATATGTAATTATAATCCCGTAAGTAGGTATAACGTTTTGTATGTTATACCGTTTTGCATGACTCTACAGTCATAACTCTACAACAACACTATAATACTCGTCTGTTGTCGTCTGTTTGTTCGAATATTTAGCATAAACTAATAGATTGATTTTAATACACTAAGCACTTTTATGAAAGACCTGCAGGGACAGATGAAAAAAAATTTGAGCAACTACGTGAAAATGATATATACCTATATCTATATACTAGCATCTGCGCGCAAATTCGTCCGCGTGGAATAGGACCAATTCTGTCATACATGATTTGTGCGAAACTTTAACCGTTTACGCAGCGGAAGCTCTCAAAAGGAAAAATAACCCCGATTTTGAAACATTCTTCATTGGTGCTACTCTCCTATTGGTCTTAGCGTGATGATATATACGTTTTTATTTTTATTTTTGTGTTACCCACACATGAGAAAATTATAAAGATTTTAAATCATATCAAAAAGCCAAGGTTTGCTTAAAAACCTAAAATCATCATATCAAGAATTTCGACGCGGCTAGATGAGGACCCATAGCTCAGTTGGCAGAGCGCTGACACGGCACGTCAGAGGGCGCAGGTTCAAATCCCGCTGGGTCGAAATCGAAAATTTTTGATATGATTTAAAATCTTGATGATATATAGCCTAAAAAGGAAAAGGCTATAGCCTTCCTCGATAATCTAAAACTGAAAGAATTTTTCAAATCGGATCAGTAGATCCTGAGATTAGCGCGTTCAAACAAACAAACAAACAATCAAACAAACAAACTCTTCAGCTTTATTATATTAGTATAGATATAAAAGAAAGTCGTGTAATCGTGTTAGTTACACTATTTATAACTCAAGAATGGCTGAACCGAATTGGCTGAAAATTAGTAGGGAGGTAGCTTAGAACCAGGAAACGGACATACTTAAGTTAATTTCGCAATTCACATCGAATAAATTATACCTAAAACTTTAAAAAGTAAGAGAAAAAACAATTTTATTCCAATTTCCGGTTTATAATAAAAATATATTTAATAATACAGTTGACAATTCGTTTTCCTCTTTTTAAATTATTAGTTGTGGTAAACCATTTGTAGGAGGAACGGAAATACAATAAAGTGTATAGTTGAATAGATTGCAAGAAAGATGTAACCTGTTTATGGTTTAAATAAATTGTTTAGATGTAAAATTATTTTGACTTTCGAATGCTAGTAGTAGTAGCTATGTTTCTTTTACATGCTATAAAATCATATAACTTTTTTGCCTTCGAAAAGTAAAATGTATAGATGATAGTTAATAAAAGTTATATAGCAAGGGCTACCCATATTATCTACCACAATCGAGAGTTTTTGTAGAGGAAATTTTTGTTCGTCTCATCAAAATGAAGCTACTCCCGGAAAATTAGCTCGATAGTAATCAAGTGAAAAAAAATGTACTAGGGATCCCGGACTATACAACATAGGTAGACGAAAAAATAGTCAAGTAAATACGCGTTATCAAAGATTAATCAAAAAGTAGTCATCATATCTCGATTAAATTTAAATGGGACCACAAGACAAACATCCGCTTTTGACTAAAACAAAAATCATCAAAAAATCAGTACACCCAGTGTAAAGTTATGCGGTATAATACAACGTAGGTCGACGAAAAAATAGTCAAGTAAAACGCATTATTAGATACGATGTATAGCTCGAAAAGTACTTGTTAGATCTCAAAAATGGGACCAATTGACACGCACCACCTTTCGATTTAAAAAAATAATAATCGAAATCGGTCTATCCAGTCAAAAGTTGTGAGGTAACAATTAACATACATAAAATATATTATGTATATGTATAATCAAATTGAGAACCTCCTCCTTTTTTGGACGTCGCGTCTGTTAAAAATAGAGTTATTTTGAAATCAGAGGCAGACGCTTTAATTTTGTCTGTTTGTGTATCTATATAGATTCGAGTCAATTTAATCAACAGATATTGATTACATCAAAAGTCCAATTTAATGAAATATTTTACTTAAATAAATACAATATTGACACATAATTAAAATGGTAGAGCTTTTGAATTAATAAGTTAAAAAAATCATACATTTGCACGAAAAGTTGTAAAGAAATTTGGTCGTAAGTATCAATTCGTTTAGTTGTTTAACGAAAGTTTTGTGATCTTGGTTCACGGTTCGAATAACCTTATCATATTATTAACTGGTTTTAATTTTATTACGTCATTCATTCATTTTCACAACGTTGCGTTGTTGTGTAACACTTCACCCAGTAGGTAAGCGGAACTGTGGCCATAATGTTTTCCTTTTTCACATATTAAATTTATAAATTCCATAGCTGAAGTTCGTGCAGCTATGTACATTTATGTTATATTACATAGGTTGTGAAAGAAATATCAAAAACTATAATTCGATAAAAAATAATAAAAAACTATCACCCCCACTGGAACAGGTCAGCGGATTTAGGTTAATAAATATAAGGATTAACCTAACCTCCCTTCTTCTTTATAGGACAAGCGGCTAGAGCCTAGCTATCCGCGGGCTTCAGCCGCTTATAAAGATCATTATAATGCGTTTTAATACCTACATGTACAAAGGTGTCATTACTAGATATAATTTAATCACTTTGCATTTTATTTAACGCCAATGTAATCGATAAAACTACTTAGGTACACATTTAAAATTAGGATTTTAAAAGATCTATGATGACTAAACTATTTAAACTTCCCCAGCCATCTAAAACTTATATCTTAAATCAAGCCGTTATCCTAGATATGGAAATGATTAGGTGTACTTATACCTAACGTATATAAGTTTGTAAAAGAGCTTTCGTGTAGAACAAGAAAAATCGTTTTCCCGAATCCCGACACGTGCGTCCCATCGTCCGTGACCTTGGCGGGTCGACGAACTGACTTTCACTTTCAAAGACAATGTCTATGAGTGAAAAAAAACTCCGTGATCCTCTTTAATTTGCCGCAGTTGTAGCAGTATTGTTATGATTGCTTGTTTTGCTTTCTTTTAACACTTTGTTTTGTTCTTAGCATATTTATCGATCATTATTTATCTATATAATATATAAAAATTTCGTGTTACCATGTATGTGGGCGATAAACTCCGAAACTACCGAACAAATTTTTATCAAATATTGTAAGCATATGGTGTATTTTGGTCTAACTTGGGGATAGGGTAATTTTTAAACATGTAGGTCCTTATGTTATAATATACTTTTTGACTATCAAAATGATCAATAATATTAATTCATAAATTATTTTATCTAGGCATATGTTTTAGAGTTAAATGTCTATTTTTTTTAAATTGGACATTGAATTTGACATTGAAATAATTTTTGAAAAATAAATCAGTCCATGATCAGCTCTATCTCTATCTGATCTTTATCAGAATGAAAACAACATTAATTAAATTTTAACAGAGGTAGTAATTACGTAAATAACAAAATAATTTTTCTTTCCACTACATCAATGATCTTTTGAAATTAGTAACTAAGAGGCCAAGGCTGGATCTTCAAAACAGGAAAAATGATTATAGCAGCTTATTTATTATTATTATTTCTTATTTCTTAACCTTCTGAATTCATCTCATTTTTCGGTTAATATAATTTTAGCAATAGTAAATTAAATTTAGACACAATTTGTATGAAATAGAGCATAAAGGAGTAATGAACGGGCAAGTATTAATAAACATAAACAACTCTAATCTTATAGGTACGTAACAGAAAGTTTTAATAAAAGTAATATAAGACTGGTTATGATTTATTAATTATCTGCTTCATAGAAGTTCGTGAACCTGTTTTGTAAATGAGGTACATCTTCAGTATAACGAGTTTTTAGAGTTATCGTTAACTCAAAAATATATGTGTAGGTATATGAAGAAATTATTCTCAAAGAATTTCATTTTTTTGTGCAAAATGTCACACTACGCTAAAACACGATCTTTAAAATTTACCTTTTTTCTGTTTTAGTTTTTTATCTTTTAATATACTTGAATTGTCGATTGTGATATAGGCATTATGAGACTGACATTTTCAACCTAGCTGTAAAAAGGTCCCAAAAAAATTGAATATATCTTCTTATATCTTATCTTTTTTAAATCTTATTTTTCAGATTATCTTGTTTTTTGGATGAATTTGAGAGCGCTGGACATTGCTGAAACACCTCAATATCTTATTCAGAAACACAAGTAGACAAATTTTCTTAACTTTGTATGAATCATCGGAAATTATTATCTTTGGTGCATATCAATGCGCAGAGCATACTTGCTCACTATCTTAATCTTCTCACATCGTGTAGCACTAGCACAGTTGATTGCATACTTGTCTCTGAAACCTAGCTTAAGCCATCCATTTTATCCACTAGTTCCTCTCTTCCCGGCTACCAGTTATTTCGCAATGATTATACGAATCGAGGTGGCGGAGGTTTTCTTATGCGACATTACGATGGTATTTATTAAAACAAAAAAGAACATAGTTATTTACAAATTGAATAAATCAATGAATTATTAAACCAGTTAAGTCACGCGCTATTTTTATTCAACTTTATCTCTCTTTGAAACAGAGACACCCAAAGAAATATTAAATATTGAGCCGATTTAAATAATTATCCTATCGCAAATAATCTCAGAATCAGAAAGCTAGATACGAGTAGATTTTAACTAAAAGAATTCTTAAACACTTATCAAACGAGGTAACCGACGTGTATTTCGTAGAACATAAATACATTTTTAACCCAAAAATAAATTATGCTATTATTGCACCGTGTTTGCCAATTCTTGCATCCTGTTCCAGTATTGTAATAATGTAGTTATCGCAGCATGTGCAAACGATTAAAATTAAAATATCTACTTACTGTTGGCGCATTTCGATGGTACTGGCAATGAGAGGAATCTTCCAGGCTTCTGCGCGGAGGCCAAAGCCGCTAGCGCTGTTGCGCACGCGACCAACAACCACGTCTGCATCTGGAGACAAAATTTTTTATATTGTTTATGACAACAACTAATTGTATTTACTAAACAGTAAACAATCGTCCTAAAGTTCGCTATGAAAGCATCAGAAGTCTAATTTTACTAAGAAGGATTTAATAAAAATGTATATAATTTTCCTACGAATATTCGGTAGGTTAATTCTGTGATAAGGAAACATTGTTTATAACAGAAATATAGTCAAATTATACTAAGTTTATAATTGTTAAAATAAATAAATCGAAACGTGTGTACAAATCAATGGGTATAGTGGTACGATGTTACATTATTTCGTTACTTGTAAGGTAATATTGTCTAATAAACAAAAGGCTCAATTCAATTGCAAGTATTGTGTAAAATAAGATTTAAACAAAAGATGTTTATACAGCATTGCACGTCCGAATGCTTCATCGATTATATTACAATAAATCTGCATCACACGCCGAGATCGGATAACGTACAACGTAACCAAGCAGAAATGTTGATGATAATTAATCTGTCACCGGATGGACTGGTCCAAGCAACGTATTGCGTAACCAGAAGAGTATTTTTCGTTAAATTTTAAGACTTATAGGAACTATGGAAATGCCAATATATCGACTTGATAGGTTTTTAATAGGCCGTCAGAACTTACAAGAATAATGAGCGAGAGGTATTCGAACTCACGATTGACTTTTAGCGACTTAACGTTTGTATTTTGTTACGAAATATTGTCTGAGCATTTAAATATATTTTAACATTACTAGCAAAACATCAGTTTTCATCAACATGAAAATGTACAATTTAATTAATAATAATTTAAATGGAACACATATTATTAATGATACTAAAGAAGTAGCGCGTAAGTTACAGAGCTTTATATTAAAATAAGTAGCCAATGACCAATTCTTCTATGTATGCTACTAGTTATGATTTGGCTCTGTTTCACCATCGCAATGTTTTCAAGTTTAATGCAATACCTCGTTTTGGTGGGCAGTGATGAATGATTTAGTGGTATGCGGATTATATAATTGAAACATATGTAGTTATGAATACATATGTAATTCATAAATATGTATGTTACTACCTTTTTAATAGTGTTTTGCAAAATAAATGTTGATTTGGTTTTATTATTACACTAATAACTAGAATTATATGAATTTTCTCGACTTATAAGATTTATTGTAGCATTTATGAGAACGCATTGCTGATGTATGCGTACTTTGATGGGTTTCAACAATGTGCCGGCTCGTCGCCATCGGATATCGATCAAGCGGCCCTGCGAGACTATCCCATGTTACGCAAGTACGCAACGTCGGCGGACGGAACGTGAAACAACGGGCGCGCCCGAGACAACACCGGAGCCGCAACCGGCGACAATACACATACATGTAAACGAAACACTTCGACCTAATTTACAAACAAGCGTCAACTTTTAACCGTGTCACAATCCGTGCGACAATGCAACAGCTAACACGGGCTTTTTTGCCGTATTCCTCTACATAATTAACACATAGCGCTCATTAACGTCGTAGTTGAGTAATGTTTGCCTATTACAAAGGTCTATCAAAATAATCAAAGGATTATTTTGATTATAAACGTCGATGAGTAAAAACTTGACGCTCTTATGTACACACGTGTCATTATGCTAATGTAAACTCCATGGCATCAGCATGAGAATAAAAGCAGCATGTATAAACACCCGGAAGCAGGTGGCTGTCGTTAAGTGGAATGCAGAGGAGTTGCCTAGTAAGTCAGCCTTGACACGTTTTACCGCTTTGAACTGATGTAATTGCCGTAAACGGATAATTACGATCCACTTCATCAATATAAAATAAACCAATTCGTCATCATCGGCACAGATGTGAAGGCGCATCGTATAACATCAGGGTTAGATCTAATTAATACGATCACCTTAGAATTGCAACAATCTCTATATTAAATCAAGACTAAATTGATTCTAATTAATATAAACCTATACTATTCATCGTTAAAGACGACATCAAAGCCTCAAAGGCCACAAAGTGTCATATCATAGGTAATTTTACTAAATTTTGAATATTCATTTATATGAACTTGGTTTATACCAAGTTCCTATGGTTATCGCTAGGCATATACTTATGTAAAGCTAGGCGATAAATTGACAAATAATTAACATAGTAATTACAAAACAATATAAGACTGAATTACAATATGTTTTTTATGCTTTGAAAACATAATCTCAAAGAAAAATAAGTACAAAGTTTAGCACGAAGGTATTATTGAGTGTAAATGTATTATGTATTTCAAAAACGTTACAAATAAAACAGTAAAGTCTCAGTGTTCGTATAGACAGTAAAATCAAATACACTTTGTTAAGTTTAACTTAACCACATGTCGAACATCCATCAAACGAGCTGACAAATTCAATGGTATTCTGTATATTTACCAATCGCGAATTTAGTGCGAGGCTCACCGCAATGCTCCACGGTTTTGCAAGCTCTCGAGGCCGGACCATCAGATTTGTTCGCGACTCACGATGCTTCGTGAGGTTCTTTATGCAGACAGACAATCTACACCTCGTTGTCGCATGAAACGTTCAAATCATAAACAACTCCGATCAATTGAAAGGAATATATTTTAGAAATAAACACGAGTAATATATTTTTCGATGTAGATCATTAATTATGATAGTAATCGTTCTTTTTTTTTTTTTTGATATCGCAGGGTAACCCATTTACGGGTGATATCCAGGACGCCCGGGTAGGCAGTCCTAGACCGTATGTCGGACTCAGCACTTGGGGGTGCCACTACCGCACTAAATCCCTGCGGGAGCCTTCAGCCGCTTTAATTGGAGGGTCCCGGATCTGCAGGCAACAGGATCCCTCCAGCGACAGGCTGGCCTCGGCGAAAAGGCCAGACTTCTCCTCCATGGGGACTGTCCGGCTCACCTCTGAACAGTCCCGACGACGCCGTGTCTAGCAGGACCGGGTTCCCATCCCGGCCCGACACGGGCACAGGGGCGTTACTGGAAACGCATTAGGTAGCGCCTCCTACGCACCCCCATTCGTCGCCCGCGGGTGGAAGCCACGTCGGCGGCCTCCTCTCTCACCCGCTCGTCGGCCTCCTTTTGGGACATAACTGTCTCACAGAAGGAGACCATCGCCTTCCAGGACTCGTCGTTGCCAAGCATCGCGGTGATGACGCTCGGGAGCGACAGATCCCCTCCGAGGACCGACGTCAGACCCTGACGCAGTGCCGCCCATCTCGGGCACACCTCGAGAGTGTGCTGGGCAGAGTCCACCGCCGCGCCACAATCGTGACATTCAGTCGTCGGCCTCCTTTGGGCCGTCCGACACAGGTAGTCACCAAAGCAACCGTGCCCGGTGAGAACCTGCGTCAGACGGAAGGTGAGGGGCTTGCGTTTTCGACGCATCCACCGCTCAAGGACCGGGCGCAGGGCAGCTGTTACGCGTGTGCCATACGGCTCCTCCACCAGGTCCTCTCCCCACCTCCGCATTAGCGCTTCCTGCCCTACCCGGCGCACCCGTAGGATCCCGTCCAACGTGGGGTTCTCACCAAGAGCCCTCCTACCCGAGACGTATGAGTAGGTCTCGGCAAGAACCTCCGCCACGAGTTCCCACGGGGGGTCGCCGGCTAGAGCAGTAGCTGCAGCCCACGATACCGTACGGTACCCCCGAATCACCCTCACCGCGATGGTCCTCTGCGCAGAGCGCAGCGCAGCCCTATTCCTCGCAGTGAGGCGATCCGCCCAAACCGGGGCACCGTACGTCGCCATACTCCGGCAGACACCGGAGTACAGCTGCCTGCAGGCGGCGCTGGGTCCTCCGAGGTTCGGGAGGAGTCTGCCCAGTGCACTCGCCACCTTCACAACCTTCGGT
Source organism: Melitaea athalia (assembly GCA_905220545.2). NCBI lineage: Eukaryota > Metazoa > Arthropoda > Insecta > Lepidoptera > Nymphalidae > Melitaea > Melitaea athalia. The sequence continues at coordinate 7,775,178 of HG992179.1, forward strand.
CCCACCATAGCGAAGTGTGGGCCGAAGGTCCACCCTCCGTCAAGGATGAGCCCCAAATATTTGATTTGGGAGCTCATTCTGACCCTTCCCTTTCCGATCTGCAGGGTAGCCCCCGGTGGAGGTCCCTTGCGTCCGGTCCCACGAAAGAGGAGGGCTTCAGTCTTGTCAATTCTGACACGAAGCCCTAAACTCTTTATGCGGCTGATCACGAGGTCGAGTCCGACTTCGGCCAGCCGCGCCGCCTCCTTGAAGTCACGTCCCCGGATAGTAATCGTTCTATTGCATTCATCATCATTCATATTCAACAGTCAGCAGACTTAGTATTTTAGCAGTGTAGTACATTTTAGTCTTTATGAGCAATAGAAACAAAAATAATTTCTGAATTTTTATTCGTAACTCTGTAATATTTAATTTCCGTATCACAAAAAAACTTGCAACGTTTCAAACTTGTAGCGGTTATCACAGTTATAATCTTAGAAACGTAATTTAAAATCTTTTTTTTTTTTTTGATATCGCAGGGTAACCCATTTACGGGTGATATCCAGGACGCCCGGGTAGGCAGTCCTAGACCGTATGTCGGACTCAGCATTTGGGGGTGCCACTACCGCACTAAACCCCCTGCGGGAGCCTTCAGCCGCTTTAATTGGAGGGTCCCGGATCTGCAGGCAACAGGATCCCTCCAGCGACAGGCTGGCCTCGGCGACAAGGCCAGACTTCTCCTCCATGGGGACTGTCCGGCTCACCTCTGAACAGTCCCGACGACGCCGTGTCTAGCAGGACCGGGTTCCCATCCCGGCCCGACACTGGAGGTAATTTAAAATCTGGTGTATTTTCATCTTGATACGCTATCAAGAAGTCAAGTTATGACTATAGGTATAAACAATTCTAGCGAAATCGTAACAACCATATTATACACATACTTACAGTGGGCACAAGTACAGGCCACAAGTAGTAGGGTAAGACCTAAACATTAAGTAAAAACATGAATTTTAATTCGCCACGCTTCTTCACTGTTTACGGATGTATAATGCCTAAAAATTTTCCCTAGGATACGTAAGATTTCGTCTCGATGTTTACAACACCTAGCACGAGATGAATTTAAAACATATCAGTACCTACGAGTACATTGAAATTCTGTGATATGTCGAATGAAAATTGAAAACCTTCGGTTGCAATTTACCTGTTTACGACTAGGTCATCTCAGTCAAATTAATATTATTTCAGGGTAACATATAAATGCTTTAGTGCTGCTTAGAAATGCACTCCTTTTTTTAATTACATATCTGTATATCTTGCCACGGTTACATCCATAAATGAACAAGATGCTCTTGTCTCAGTTCCGCGTGTATTTTAGTATCTACCTACATCAAGGGCGTATTTTTATTGTCTATATACCGTAGGCGTGGCATGTTCATTGACCATCCTGGGTATAAGTTGGAAAGACAGAGTGACCAACGAGAGGGTTCTAGAAATAGCGCAGCTACCTAGTCTAACTGCCATGCTTAAACAGCGTCGGCTGCGTTGGTTGGGGCATGTGCACCGGATGGATCCCTCCCGACTTCCACGGCAGATCATGCTCGGCGCAATTGCGGATGCAAAGAGGGACGCTGGGAGGCCTTTGCTTCGTTTTAAAGACTGCGCCAAGCTCGATATGGTGGCTTTTAACATAAACCACAATAACTGGGAAAAACTAGCCGAGAACAGAGACCAATGGCGTAAGAGCGTGAAGGATGGTCAAAAACACCATGATGAAGCCTGGTTTGGACTCTTATCGAACAGGAGAATCAAAAAACATCAAAACAGCGACAATTATGACACTAGCGCATCTTTTCCCTGTTCGGTGTGTGGTAGAGTCTGCCGCTCCCGTATCGGCTTGTACAGCCATCAGAGAAAATGCTCTTCAGGCACTGTTTGAATCGTCTGTAATAGACGTAAAGGCCTATGGGATGAGGCATGTTCATTAGCATTGTTATCAAGGAATGTTGCACAAAAAATTAATAAAGAGGATTTGACACACACACCTTTTTACTTATTAATGTGAATAATTGTGGAGAAAATTAATGATGTAAGGACTTCATGCTTATGAAAATAGCACAGGTCAAATAAATCAAATAAAAAAATAAGCTAATTTATTAAACAAGAGATGGTTCAATCTTTCAATTTTTGATTGAGTCTAATGTTTCTTATTTATTTTATTTATTAAAACTTTATAGTATAGTGACAATATATAGTGATAAAGGATATTAAACAATAAAGAAAGAGCATGCATATTTCGACGCTGTCTAATTAGTAGCCAACTCAACTGTTGACGATGTTGAAATATATACATATATGGTCAAATTTGCGCAACCTAAATATAAAGAGTATAAATACGTTTTGTAATCGTTTCAATTTGTTTAACAATTGTTCAGATAAATCAATATAAAGAAGGTCGGCATAATCTAATAAGGGTAGCAGTAAGGAATTAGTTAAGGTAACTTTGGTTTTAAAGGGATTAAAGTTCTTCCAACGTTTTAGTGAACTTATTGTTGCAAAGACCTCCTCCGCAACTTGAGGCACCCAGGTGAGATTATTGTCAATTAATAACGCCAGGTCTTTAACAACAGGGAGAGGTGAAAGAGCGACGGAATCGAATAAGATGGGAGGCAAGCGAATTAATTTTGTGATATGAGTTGCCAACAATAGTCACTTGAGATTTATTTAAATTTATTAGTTTGTATTTGTAAATACTAAGTTACTAACACCAACCTAATAGTTAAAATATAATATTTATACAAAATAATTAACGAATCAACGATAAAACCGCTCTGGTGTAGTGGTGCGAGTAGTCGCCTAAAACACCAACGGTTCGGGGGTTCGAATCCCGCTCGGGATGGATATTTGTATTTTTACAAATATTGCATTCCGGTTTGGATGTATGTCCTTGTCGGTCATCCCTCCTTGTCTTGGAGAGCACGTTAAGCCGTCGGTCCCGGTTGTTATCATGAATACCTGCGATCATCACATAGCGATCATTACTCATAGTAGGGAACATATCCGCAAACCAGCAGTGGAGCAGCGTGGTGGATTAAGCTCCAATCCTTATCCTACGTGGTGAAAGAGGCCTATGCCCAGCAGTGGGATGCTAAAGGCTAATTCCTACTGTTACTTATTTTATTTTGAATTAAATATACTTTGATATGTACAACATATTAAATAATAATAATAATAATAATAATAATAATAAATATTCTTTATTGTACACCAAAAAAAGAAAATGACAATATATTTAGGTAAGTCTAAGTTTTGTACAATAGGCGGCCTTATCGCTAAAAAGCGATCTCTACCAGGCAACCGTGTTTCGGAGGATATTATGACCAGTGAATACAGATAGGCATAGGTGTACGTACTTATAACAAATAGAGTAATTGTTATAGTATATTTATATAAATATATAAATGAAAAATAAAAATAATAAAAATAGATGTAATGTACATATGTCGATAATACACATTATATTGATACACACAAATAAATAATTAAACTAAATAATATAACTAAATTATGTATTTGATGATGCACGATAGTCAATTTAGTTTATATTCATTATAAGGGTGCTTTTCCACTAGAGATGTGTGAGCGAAATGGTTCGTGCGAGGATGTCTAGCTATGCTGTGGAAATGCTGTGGAAATGTGTAGGCATTTCCACCAAAGCTGTGCGAGGAAAATGTGTCGTACGAGGATGTTTAGCGGAGCTGTAAAAATGCGCATTAATGTGCGGTGCGAACCGTGCGAGGATGCGTTGACAGTTGACTCAAACCTCGCAAGTCGCAACGCATTCCTCGCAAGACATTCCTCGCAACACGTCCCTCGTAAAACATTTCTCGCACACTCTCTCGATTGTTTTGTTCGTAAAAAAACCTCGGTCTGCTAAGCCGTTTCCACCGGAGCTGTGCTAAGCGAGGCTATGTAAATGAAGCAATTCTATTGGTTCTTCAAAAACACATTCCTCGCTACGCATCCTCGCACATCTCTGGTGGAAACGCACCCTATTGCCACTACGTCTGTTAGTATTCTTTCTAAATTTTTGACATTTATAAAGTATTCAATGAACGGAAAATATTTTGTAATCCTGTTGAAATATATAAAAAATAAAAACAGAATGTTAAATATCAAGACTTGTTTGATCTGACCTCTTTTAAATTTCCCTAAAAAGGTATAAATTCAGATAATTTGAAGCTGTTTGTGTTTACAATCAAAGTGATTACCTAATGCCTCAGTTACGTCGCGTATTTATTGTTTACCGTTAATATAAAATGTTTGTATTAGCAAGGAAATCACACAGTTCGTAAGCGATATTTACCCATTAATTAGAAGAGTGATATATCTTTATGGTCGCTTAGTCGAAGCCAAGTTCAATGTTGTATTTGTTAAGCTCACGATTTAATTACGTCATGATCTATGTTTCGTCGTTATTATTGAAAAGTAGCTTTATAAAAAAAAAAACAGCAAGAAGCCTGTTAAATGCCACGTTATAGCAAATTAATTACTCTCATTGTTTACTACATAAGTACGGTACTCGATATTCTTCTTTACTGGACATTGACGTGTCAGTAAATTCTGTGTATTTTGCCACGGTCACATCCATAAAGGACTTGTACTATATATATGTGCTGTCCCCGCAAACGTTGTTTTGCCATATATGTTATTAACCCCCGCAATCCCCTCTTGTGGGTGTAATTTCGTAAAATCCGTTCTTAGCTGACCTCTACTTGGCAAAAGGAATATTTCTACCAAATTTCAAGTCTCTACGCCTTATGGTTCCAGAGATTTCGTGATGAGTCAATGGGTGGAAATCTCTTTTATATATATAGAAGATTATGTATATAAAACCCTTATAAGTTTGATAACATTTAAATTTATCGTTATTATTATATTGGATGGATTCAAACAAATTACTAGAAATAATTTTAGCAGTTCGGATTTGAACACGTAGTCATAGTTTTTATGTGTCCTGTACATATAAGAAACACTCATTGTAAATATTCTGAAACAACATGTAATGAGTTAATGACTAATAACTCAACTTATATAACAAAACGAATGTACTCTCTACATATTTCACTTATACAGAATTTTGAAATTTAAAATCACAAATATTATTTAGATAAAACTTTTATGTATTTTTGTATAAAAATTACAAATTATTCCTGATAATTTGTCATTGAAACTACGATAGTTTTAAACATTTTAATGCAATGACTGAGTAATTCAAACCTTAGTGTAACAAATACACGTAGGATGCCTTCTCTTGTTTGCAATGGATGTAATGAACATTGAATACTTTTTGTTTCGTGTAATAAAATATCATAAGTTCGTTAATTAATTCAATACTACCTAAGGCAACTAGAAGTGATGGAAATATTTTAATCTAACTCTACTACTGTAACTCTATTGTAGCGCTCTGTTCGGTTTAGTTTGAGTTATTGGTTTTATCAATTAAAAATGATATTTATTCTTTATATTACGAATTCTAAGTAAAACATATTTTTAAAAATAAGGTTTTTTTAGACTTATAATAACAATTAACTGGCATAAAAGAGAAAAAAAATGATTGCTTGGTTTTATCTTAGAATGACCCACTGACCCTTAAAATACGAAGTTAAATAAATTCATTGTATTAAAAACTGTACACATTAAAAACAGACGCTTGTACACGAATCGTGTCTTGTGAAATATTTGATCGCATCGTTGCAACATGAGCCATATCATGATTGGCCAAATTACTATAATATATCTCCTAGGCTTAATAATGAGTTATATGCGCAACTATTTAACTGGTTTTAAATGTAAAACGATTATAGGTATTCAATGATTTGCGACACTCAATCGAGTCGCGATGTTCAATCTTTGCAGAAGACATCAACGAGCTCGTCAAGATCAACTTTATTAACGACTTACAATGACACAAACTGTTAAAATATTTTATATACAAATATTAAGTTCTTAGTATATTTTGAAAGTTAAACTTGAATTCGAAGTAGAAAGGAAGGACTTGGAAGATTTCTATCTTTATTTTCTTTTATATTTCCTTAATGCCTTGACAGCTTAATTGTGATTTTTAAGTGTTTGCACTACATATATAATTATGTATTACTATCTGCCCGGACAGACATCATTCTGTCAACAGATAATAGTAAAATTTTATTTTAATTTTTAATTTTTTTTTTAAAGTTAAACTTCTTTAGGCGCATGAGGGGTAAAATTTAAGCGACCATTAACGCGGCAGCGTCATGACGGTCAGTACTTGGATGGGTCAGTACAGGCGGTCGCCTGCGAACACCGCATGACGTTGGCTTTTTGTTTTTAGTCTGCAACGGGGGCGTCGTAAATGTCGTTTTATCTGTGTTTTCAGGCAATGAAAAACTCCTACAACATCATTAGAATACGATGGTAAATTTCACCTCTATCTACAAAGGTCTAATAGCACATGAGGCAAAATCGGGCACTCCCGATACCAGAAGATCCCGATTCGGATCCAGATGTCTCCAGTTCAATTATTATTTTTCCCTTTTTTGATATTTTATTTAGATAATAATATTTTAATATTATTATGTCGATAAGATCAAAAATATTATTCATATTTCATCAGTAATAATTTCCAAAAAACAAGACCAACAAAAAAAAAACAGCAAAGCTCGGTCATCCAGGTACTTTTATAATAATAAATGTTTTCCTGTTGAAGGAACAATTGACGTAATAATCGTTTATACGCACGTTTTTAGAGTTTAGCAGTAACTGATTAGACAATGTCACTGCAATTGTTTGGAAGAATATAAATATTGCTCATACGTCATCAAGAGTCAACTTTCTTCAATTATATATGTAGTAACAACAAACAATCTCATAAGTACCAAAAACGATCGCAAATAAAACCAAAATGAGTATTTAGTGTAGGCAAAGGAAAATTAAAGGTAAAATTAAAATAGGGATATTTTTGCCACATTTAAAGAATATAGAAAAATCTTGAAACTTATTTTGATCGAAAATATAACTATCTTACTAAATTTTTAGTTTATTGTAATTCAAATCTAAAATATAAATAGGTATAGACAAATGTTTCATAAAAAATTATCCGGTGATTAAACAATAAAAAATTATATATGTTATGTTATTATGTTCAGCATAGTAGCCTTGAACCGTTGCATAACTTGCCATTTGTCCCACAACGACCACGCAGACGAACTCAGAAAAAGCAGTGCAAACTTAGCACCCCATCTAAGGATTTTTGAAATAAAAATGACCTTAATCGATAGGTCTACGTTAGGTCCGTATAGGTCCACTAAATTTTTCGTTAGGTCCGCTATAGTTTTTTAATAAATAATTTTTTAAATTTAGGTAAAAAAAAATGTAATTTTAGCACCCCATCCAAGGATTTTTAAAACCAAAATGACCTTAATCGATAGGCTTACGTTAGGTCCGTATAGGTCCACAATAATTTTTGTTAGGTCCCCTATTGTTTTTTAGCTGCTAAAATACGAATTTTTTTTCCCAAAATTTTAAAAATTATTTATAAAAAAGCTAAAGAGGACCTAACGAAAAATTTAGTGGACCTATACGGACCTAACGTAGACCTATCGATTAAGGTAATTTTGATTTCAAAAATCCTTACATGGGGTGCTAAAATTGCATATTTTATTTAACAAAATTAAAAAAATTATTTATTAAATAACTATAGGGGACCTAACAAAAATTATTGTGGACCTATACGGACCTAACGTAGACCTATCGATTAAGGTAATTTTGATTTTAAAAATCCTTGGATGGGGTGCTAAAATTGCATTTTCTTTACCTAAATTTAAAAAATTATTTATTAAAAAACTATAGCAGATCTAACGAAAAATTTAGTGGACCTATACTGACCTAACGTAGACCTATCGATTAAGGTCATTTTGATTTCAAAAATCCTTAGATGAGGTGCTAAAATTGCATATATATTTTTACCAAAATTTAAAAAAAAATATTATTAAAAAACTATAGGGGACCTAACAAAAATTATTGTGGACCTATACGGACCTAACGTAGACCTATCGATTAAGGTCATTTTGATTTTAAAAATCCTTGGATGGGGTGCTAAAATTGCTTTTTTTTTACCTAAATTTAAAAAATTATTTATTAAAAAACTATAGCGGACCTAACGAAAAATTTAGTGGACCTATACGGACCTAACGTAGACCTATCGATTAAGGTCATTTTCGACCCAAAATTCAATCGATGAGGTGCTAAGTTTGCACTGCTCTCAGAAAAGAATCATTTCGTTTGAAATGACATATTCCAGCACATAATTGGATAAAAAATATTTCGTAAACTCCATTACAATTTTCATTCTCATTATGCAATATTATTAGGGTTTCGTTTCGTGTCTTAAAATTCAAACACCATTTATAGGTAGGGATCCCTAGTACATTTTTTTCACCTTATTAGAATCAAGCTAATTTTCCGGGAGTAGATTCATTTTGATGAGACGAACAAAAAATTCCTCTACGAAAACTCTCGATTGTGGTAGGTAATAGAGTTAGCAGAAGATAGAGCAACAGTGACCGTAGGACCGGGATAACGTGCCACGCAATTTGTAGGACAATATTACTATTAAATTATATAAATGTTAACCTACCAACTAACCTACCACAATCGAGAGTTTTCGTAGAGGAATTTTTTGTTCGTCTCATCAAAATGAAGCTACTTCCGGAAAATTAGCTTGATGGTAATCAAGTGAAAAAAATGTACTAGGGATCCCGGACTATTAGGAATTAATTCGTGATAATAATAGTACGATTTATCGTAGTATTCAATGTTAAGCGAAATTTGGCCTAATTCATAAAAATGTGAAAATAAAACTAATAGAATGCAATCACGCGTTTTTAATAACATATTTGCCAACTAAAAAGCCCGCCTTAGGTAAAATAAAAGACTTCTCTAAATAAAGTTAACTCTAGCTAATTGTAAACATGTAAAATATTGTAAAATTTCGAAATTAATTTTTTTATAAAGTTTTATTGCCTGCTGTACATGTATGCTGTCATCGCAGTCCTTTAGTAAACTGTGTTATGCGGAGGAGATACCTACTATCATAGATATAGATATAGTACAAAAAACATATAATCCATCTAACTGCCTTACTAAACAATACTTTAAGATATACTTAAATACAACTTGTAGTCACATCCTTAATCTTTGTAGCTTTGTAATAGAGTATCACGAAACCATTTGCAAACAAAAGGTACTATAAATCATACCCTATAATGTTTTGTAGGAAAACCTATTTGTTGGTGTCATCACCTTATTCACAATACCTTTGACAATATAATAAAACTAGCTTCTGCGCGCGACTTCGTCCGCGTGGAATAGGACCAATTCTGTCATACATGATTTGTGCGAAACTTTAACCGTTTACGCAGCGAAATATATTTATTATTGTTATTGTTATTTTTAAATCATTGTCTTAAAAACCTAAGAAATTGTTAAATTATTAAGTTAGCCCAACTGTAAATTATTTTTAATCTAGAATAATTTTATTATCTACTGAAAAAAAAATACGACGTTTTAAAAATTTGTTAACATTACTGTAAAATAATATTTAGACGTGACTAATGATTGTGAAAATATGTATTACTATTTAATTAATTATCCGAGCGTTTGTATTGTAAATGCTGTGCCCATCTGTAATTGCGGGTACACGAACATTGTAAATAATGTACGTACGCTAGATAGTTTGCTGTGTACCTTGCGTTGATGAGCCTTGAGTAAATAAAATAAAATAAAAATAAAATTAAAGCTCTCAAAAGAAGAAAAAACCCCGATTTTGAAACATTCTTCATTGGTGCTACGCTCCTATTGGTTTTAGCGTGATGATATATAGCCTATAGCCTTCCTCGATAAATGGGCTATCTAACACTGAAAGAGTTTTTCAAATCGGACAAGTAGATCCTGAGATTAGCGCGTTCAAACAAACAAACTCTTCAGCTTCATTATATTAGTAGACTAGCTTCTGCGCGCGACTTCGTCGGCGTGGACTCCGCTCCTATTGGTCTTAGCGTGATGATACATAGCCTATAGCCTTCCTCGATAAATGGGCTATCTAACACTGAAAGAATTTTTCAAATCGGCCCAGTAGTTCCAGAGATTACCGCGTTCAAACAAACAAACAAACAAACAAACAAGCTTTATATATTAGTATTAGTATAGATATATATTAATATGACCGAGCTTTTATTCGGATTTAAAGCATTACTTAAATCGTAACAAAACAATATAATATAGCAAGCTTTAATAGATTAGTTTCCGAGCTAAGTGAATATTCGAGTTAATTCTCTTAGTTGTTACTCAATTCGGCCTTAGGTGCTGGAGCCCATAATTAGTGGCTCCATCGTATTGCTGCCGTGAGACTCAAGTTCTTACTACAATGCGAATATTATTACTGCCTTCCGAATGTAGCAGCAAAAAATATGTTCTCACAAACGAAAACCTCCATTAATACAGTATTTTAAAATTCTGCTTCTAAATTAATATTTAAGGTTGTTATAAAATATAAATGTATATTAAACTAGATGACCCGGTGAACTTCGTATCACCTTCATACATTTGTTTTAAATATACACAAAACACTTTCTGAGCGCACCTATAAATATTTGACAACCAATTGACAACGTTTTTGACAAAACTCAAAAGACATTAAATTTCCCCGCTAGGAACATTTTGTATTGGAAAATTAAATCGTCGTTTTTAGTATTTTCCGATACATATTATTTATGTTTCTCACCGTTTAAACCTTCCCTGAACTTCCACAAACATTTCAAGATAAAAATTATCCAAATTGTCCCAGCCATTCTCGAGTTTTAGCGAGACTAACGAACAGCAATTAATTTATATATATTAAATTAAATTAAATATAGCTATTAAGTAATATGAGTTCTCGCTATTTTTAGCGCGAACTTTTGGAGGCCTATGTCCAGCAATGGACTGCTATAGGCTGAAGAGTGAGTGATTAAAAATAGCTGATCCATTTTTTAACTTTACACAATATAATTGTTTCCGACGGCAATTTAGTACGTTTATACAGAAATTATACCTACAATTTTAGATGTCATCAAATCTTCTAAAGCAATAGGTACCTAGTAGCTGATATAATGAAAGTACGCTTAGTAAAAATTCTAAATCCTTTTATCGAAAAATGTTTTAGACTATACCTACTATACTTTTTATTTAACTGAGGTAGGGCACAGCAGGACCTGCTCAAAATATGGAGCAGACCGACTGGGGTAGTACCTCGACCTTACAGAAGATCACAGCTAAATAATACTGCTTTCATGCACTATTGTGTTCCTGTTCATTTCGGCATTCAAACACTTCATAATAAGTTTATTTTAAAATAACTTTTAAATACTTAGTAATGGAATAGAACTTACAAAAGCGCGTAGGTACCTGTTGGTTACTCAAAACTTTAATGTCTTATAACACGTTAGCGATGTAATATTATACATATTATGAATTGAGGGCATAATTATGTAAGTATAACATATTCGAATATTATTAAAATCGGAAACATCAACATTTTTTAGTTGTCCGCTTCACGTGGAAAGCTCCAAAGTAGGAATTAAAATGTTAAGAAAACCGTATAGGTCCGTATCGCTTTAGCCTGAAATAACCCAATGCTGGGCATAGGCCTCTTTCCTCATGTAGGAGATGGATCGGAGCTTTATCCACTACGCTGCTCCAATGCGGGTTGGCGGATATATTCCCTACTATGAGTAACGATCGCTACCAGATGTACATGAAATCGATTCAATTAGAAGACTAAATAAACCACTAAGTTTGTAATTTCCCTTCCAAAACAAAAAACCCTGTGTCTACATCTACAAGTCATACACCTAAAGGGAAAGTTTTTAATAATTGTTTGTATGATGCGGTAATGTAATGTTTGAAAATCCGTGTCAGTTTAGGAGATTTTTTCAATGAGTTTAATTCTTAGTAAACTTGTAAAAGTAGTAATTTATCATTGTTATTTTTTCGAATACCATATTTTTTACAATTATTTTTTCATACTCGTAATTTCGATCTAAGACATAGTGTTCGTCACCTATCATAATAATTATATGTAAATTAAGAATTTGCTCGCAAAATGTTTTAAAATAATTACTTCTTACGATTTTTGACATTGACAGATTTTCGGCGGTATATGTGAAAGTAAGTTTGTTGTAAATAATTCTCATACTTTACTTACATTTGGCGTGCGAATACATTTCTTATTTCTGTTGACACAGATAAAGCCGTAACATCGTCAATGAGTCAAAGAGGCTATTGCACGCGAAATGCCTGTCAGACTTCATAATAGCCTGTACTACACACTTGACATACAAATTAGTTTTAACTTCGGAACTTTTGCTTTTAATAATAACGTTTATATTAAGTATGCGTTGTCAATTGTTATTACACGGTTTCGAAATTACATACGAATATACTCGTATCTTACTTTTGTTAACTTAACCTTTCGTTACAAGCTATATTTAAGAAAAATTTAAAGTTCACTATAATTACTTTGTGAAGAGAGTTTGGCCACCTTATACTTATTAGACAATGCTCCCTTGTACGGCGTTACAGAATCAATAAGACTAATAAAGTTTCAATGCTTCACCTTAAATGAATATTTGCAGACTATTTCTGAGACATGCTAAGACTTGCTTTTCTATTGGTTCGCTGAGCTACCCTAGGTCTTTTTAATCTGCGACTATATCTTTCGATTTCGAGTACTGAGAAATCGTTTAAAATATCTATCTCCTTATCTTGGTCTTTCCGAAAGCTACCCAAGCGTGCTATCCAGCGATTAATCTCTTTTTGGAACTAAACCTACATTGTTGAACATTGAAGAGTAGAATAAAATTGAATTTTGTCACATATGAGACATTTTCGTTGTTTTAATATACAATCCTACTCCAAAAAATCATTTTATCGCGTATTTATTTATGTATTTTTTCTAAACTTATGACTACGGTTCAAAAAGATAAAAAGCTGTGTGCTGTATATATTGGCTTCAACTCACTTTTCTGCAGTTTTGCTATTCGCCTTAATCGTCTTGCTGTGAGTCTACCACGCTCTCTTGAAAAAGCTACCCATTCTTGTCGATAATTTTAAGAGCAGAAGATTCAACGATTACCCAGTGGAGCAGAATGAGTATTGGAGAAGATTATGTTCACGTAGATACTTAGGTTATCTTTAACCTCTACTGTTACGAAAGTCTGTTAAGAATCGAGTATAGAATATCTGCAAGCATTAATATGTTTTCATCGAACTATGGGTGATGGAGTTGATGGTGATGGTAAGTACGTTTTAGTCCGAAAATTCAAAGGCGGCTCCTAACTCTGGTGTTAAATTTTGAGCAGATTAGGGTACATTTCACACGTCTTTTAGTCTGATTCTATATCAGGCATGATTCTCAGCAGTGAATTATAACACCGTAAGAAAACCAGCATGTTTCAGAAAAAATATGAATAATATACCTGTTTAATTATTATTTATACCTAGTTAATAGCTTTCCTTTTTCTATAGAAAAATCAAGCATAACTCAACAGTAGTACCTACATTTACACTGTTAACACTTAACACTCTGTGGCTGTCACAGAGCAATAAATCAAGAAATAACCACCTAACTGTTTTTTTTTTTGTTATAATCATGTATTATTGTTTCAAAGTTCTACAATTATCTAATACGGTTTTTTAGTTTGTAGTTGTATTGAATTTATTCGGTTGTCGTATTAATTTACGTAACATCGCTTCTGTAATCGGTATTCACTATGTAAGTTAGAATAATTTAAAATGTGACCCCACAAGGATCACGAGTGAACTCTAGTTTGGGCATGCTCTACATTACGTAACCGGTTATATCCTTTATTTTAGGCATTTGATGCAACAAGTCTATATATACGAGTAGGTACCCAATAAACGAGGTTAATGCAAATTTACTAAAATAAAATATTACAAAATTAAAAACACTCCTTTTAAGGAAGAAAATATATTAGTAAGGATGAGGAGCAAACTAAGTCATTTTAACATAATTTAATTTGTGTTTAAAATATTTAAATATAAATCAGCAATTACTACTATTTTATAATAATACATATAGTATTAGACATTCATTTAAAATACTATTGTAACAACGCAGCGGAAGATAGACAAAAATATTTATTATAAACTAATATGCTTAGGGTTAAATAAACACTTTATGAACAATTGAAGTATTATTTTTTAATAAATAAATATAATGATTTAAATTAAGAAATCCAATGTATAAAAATTAATGAAACATTTCATTAAATTATGTAATTCTATTGAATTTTTTTATTATTTTTGGAAAAAAGATATCTGCGAAAAGCGAAAACCTACTTGACGCATTTTAAATGCTTTTATTTTATACCCTTTTTTATTAACTGAGTCCTTATTTTTATATATCTTAACATACAGTTTTTTTTGGTTTTGTTTTAATTGTTTAAAAATGTTTGTTTTGTATTTTTTTTTTTGAGTTAATCGACAAGTAAACAAATAAACAAATCTTTATTAATAATATAATATTGTATTCGTTGCCGTAGTGACTTATCAAAATTTTTCTTTTTCGATTACGAAAACCCGTATTTATACACAATTTTTATTTAAACTTTACAACATTGCCATAATGAAGTGAAACTTCTTTAGGCGCTTGAGGGGTAAAGTTTGAGCGACCGGTAACTCGGCAGCGTCATGACGGTCAGTACTTGGATGGGTGACCGCTTTTTTTTCAACTTGTTTTTTTGGTATTTTAAATTCGTGTTTTTTAATTACTTTTTAACCGACTTCCAAAAAAGGAGGAGGTTCTCAATTCGACACGTATGTTTTTTTTTATGTATGTTAGCTCAGAACTTTTGACTGGGTGGACCGATTTCGATCAATTTTGTTTTAATTGAAAGGTGTTGCGTGTCATGTGGTCCCATTTTAATATAATTGAGATCTGACAAGTACTTTTAGAGTTATATCTAATAATGCGTATTTACGTGACTACTTTTTCGTCGACCTACGTTATATTATACCGCATAACTTTTTACTCGGTGTACCGATTTCGATGATTCTTACTTTAATTGAAAGGTAATACTTGTCTTGTAGTCTTGTTTAAATTAGATCGAAAACTGATTACAGCTTTTTGAGTAATCTTTAATAGCGCGTATTTACTTGACTATTTTTTCGTCTTATTACGTTGTATTACTTGTCGATGTAATTGAACTTTGAAGTCGGTTTTTTTTCGTTTGCGAGCAAACACAATTATTGAAGTTTCACTTCTGACATGTGTACTTTTTACGCACGCGATTTTTTTTATTAAATTAAAACATGTTTATAGAGTAATATGTATATATATATCACTCTATAGAGAGAGAGAGAGAGAGGGAGAAAGATATACTTAGTAAGATTAAAACGCAATTCATGCAATGCATTATAAGTAAATATTGCATTGGTCTACTCAGGCTTATTTACTAGCATTTCTCTAAAAGGCTAACAACAGGTTTTCAAGTATCTTGAACATTCGGTTATATTTTGTCACAGAATATTAATTTGAAAGTCTACATCTTTACCGGCAGAGTGACCTCCACAGTGCTATACGTTATGAAACTAATGACTTTGATCCATTAATTAGGACATACAACAAATAAACTTACTATGTGATTAAATATGTAGGTACAGAAAATGTTAAGTGCGAGTTGTTCTTGCACAATCGGAATCCAATACCAAACATATAATCATTATTATAATAAGTTGTAAATAATACGTTTTTTTATCGTGGTTGACTTTATATACGTGCATAATTATATTAATAACCCAAATTTTTTTATTTTTTTTATTCCTTTTTTAAAAATAATTATAATCATCATCCCAATTTTTTGTATATAGGTACAAAATAAATAAGGCCACTGCAACTAACATAAAATTTATAATGGTAAAATGAATCTTAAATTATTATTTATTACAAAATTCTAAAAGCTTTGCATTGCATTAATGCTAAAGCACTCAAAAACTTATTATATGCACTTAAACATTTTTTGTAATTTTATTTAACATCTACCAAAAAATCTTTTTAATTAAAACCGATTTAATGAAATATTAAACAAACATCACTAACCTAAAAATAATCTAGGTTTTAAAGCTCATAACAAAAGACTTCTTAAACATAATACGACGACATGACATACATACATTTTATTTTTAGTACTTAATCCGACCTAAAAATATTTCATGTATCAAGCGTTCTTTTTACTAGTCATCAAGAATTTACACTATTATTTATTCTAATTACCGAATAAGTCAAACTATTAAACCTTAACATACATTTGAAATTTAAGCATACAAAAAGAAAATATTTTTAGTAGTTGATTATTCCTTTTCTATTGTTTCAGTTTCAAAAAACATTAAAAACATATTTCAGAAAACACTTTTAAATATTTTTTCTATATTTAAGTGTGTCACGAACATAAAGGGTTGAGTAGAAAAGGGTATGTGGTTACTCCAACATCGTGTTGCAACTACTTGACACAAATACAACATTCGTACCGTCCTCGCAAGAAAAAAGTTTAAACCAAAAGGACACAACTGGAACAGTGGCCAATCTTATTGTCAATCTTTGTGTCAAGCTGTCTTTATAATAGCGGCAATCTTTGCACGAACTTTGACGCAACTTTAATAGATAGACTTGTGAAGTAAGCTATATTAATTAAGCTATATTATTTTTTTAATTTATATTTTATATTGCGAAGTAGGTTAGATAAGATATACTAAAATTAACACCAAACTAAAATATATTTTTGTCTTGGATTATTTCGGATATAAAACACATAGCTCCCAAATTTCTTTTTAAATTATTTACGATTTTTTTTAACCTAAAAATCACTAATTATTGAATTTTACAACTAGGTTTTTTATCCCAAATCATCCCTACGACTGCCCTATATTTAGTGTTACTTACCTTATTTTCGATGATAAAAATACGGCGGGAAAAATAATTCACTGAGACACTGTTGTAATAGCGCGCGGCTGGTTTTGACCAAGTCTTTTATAGTCAACGTAGCGGGGATGAGGCGCACGCGCATGGTGGGACGATTTCATGCGCTTTAATATCCAGCGTAACTTGACCCCTGATGATCCTGCTAGAAAAGGGCTAGAAATATAAATCATATTGATATGTATAGCGAATAACCCTTTGTACCTGTTTCCTATTTTTAATAAAAAAGCTTTGTTACATTTGTGAGTTTCAAAAGTGTATGTTTAAACTAAATAAACCCTACTATACTACTTAAATGATAAATTACACTCCACTTAAAATGAACGTAAATAAAACGTGATTATTTTATTTAAAAAAAAAAGTTATCGTTTAGATAACTGGACTTAAAATGAGAGGCATCTCCATTGAAATTGATAATTCCAGATTATTAAAAAGATCTATTCTGTCTCTTATGTAAACCTATATATAAAAGAAGAGATGTTTGACCTAAAGTGGAATATCTACAGACCAGAATGATACAGCGCAACTTTAATCCCTAAAAACTTAGGTATTTTACTTTATAGCTTTGGCAAGGCTCCGAGATGTTATAATAACAATAACTGGTATAAAATGTGACTATTAGTCACAAAAGGTCAAATGTCAATGTTATTTACTCACAGAATAAAAATATATAATCTATAGCACTTCTTAAAAATATAAATATTCATTGACAGTAAATGTATATTAAAGATTTCTTCGTAGTGCTATCATAACCTTAAGCTCGATTTGTGACGTGAGTCACTGGGTCACGAGCTTAAGACAATTTTAATTTGTTTTTAATCATAGTAATAGGGTTCAGATATAGTCCAAATATGAACCTTCACCTTCATCGATATTTATTTACGAGCTGTTCGAAAAAAACAAATCAATTAGAATTCCTTATGCGTGTCCATAACCAGCAAAATTTTTTTTGCATTTCATATTATTATTTTTTTCGTATATTTATATAGCGGGACATGTAAATTGATTTCTTTTTACCCATGCATGTTTCGTATTAACTACATCATAATGGGTTGTGACACTTGGTAGATATAATAATTAATTATCTTATATATATGTATATAAAAATCTTGTGTCACGATGTATGTTGCCAATAAACTCCAAAACTACGAAACCGATTTCAATCAAATTTTCTAAGCATCTGTAATTAGGTCCAACTTGAAAGATAGGGTAGTTTTTATCTCACTTGGACCCGGTAGGTGGCTCTGCTATCGGTATGTAAGCAATCAAATTTGGTAGCTGTTTTTCGGGCAGGACAACGTCTGCCGGATCCGCTAGTATTAGATATATGAAAACGAGGAGGTTCTCAATTCGATTGTATTTTTTTTGTGTGTTACCTCAGATCCTATTATTGTAAATTAACTAATTAACGTTTTTCGGAGATGATAAGAAATATATTAAAACTAAAAAGTAAGTAAATTAAAGAGAACACCTTCTGCTTCTGTACGTTAGGGTCATTCGGGGCAAAAGCACGCAATTTTTTTTCCAAAGCTTATAAAATTGATATAGGTGTAATACTTCGTACGCCTTCTATTCCATGATTAAGCACACGCATTACACCTTATGTAAATGAAGAGTTTGGGGCCATTTTGGTTCCCGTTAATCCATAATTAGCAATTTTATTTTTTTTTCCTTCTGCGTACTTTTACCTCAACTTTT
The DNA here is from genome assembly GCA_905220545.2 of Melitaea athalia. Classification (NCBI taxonomy): domain Eukaryota; kingdom Metazoa; phylum Arthropoda; class Insecta; order Lepidoptera; family Nymphalidae; genus Melitaea; species Melitaea athalia. The sequence continues at coordinate 7,793,926 of HG992179.1, forward strand.
GGGTAAACGTACGCAGTCCTTTGGGGTACGAGTACGCGTTGCGGGTAAAAAAACGCATACAGATGCATCAAATAATTTGTAAACGTTTTTTGTCTGAAAGCTCTTTTTATTCAAATCAAACACAGACAAATCTATATCAAATTGATATTCATCAATAAAAAAACTTATTTTAATAATAAACATTTCAAAAAAAGTTATGTTAAAAGCAGTCTACTTATAACATGATAAAATATTTTTTTCAATTATCGAAACATAACATGATACTCTTCTAACAATAACGTTAACAGACGATACATACTATTTAAAACTTGCAATTATTGAAAACAATTAACAAAAGGCTTCTTACAAATAATATGGCAATCTGATCTTAAGTTTAGCAGTCAGTCTCAGTTACTTTTTTATTAATTTTCCAGACTCGTTGATAAAGCTTTGAATCTATAACTTATATATCTAGCATATAAAAGGTAACATCATAATCTAACAAAAAAATAAACAAAAAAGTCTCAAAAGCTTTTAAAATAACATTTTCTTACATTTCTAATTGGTGAAAATCAGTCTCAAAAACTTTGTGTGTAATACCTAATATCTAATCAAAACAGGAACTTTAAAAAAAATCTTACAACAAAATACTATAAACTTATTCACAAAAATCACAGACGTAATTACTCATGCCTGGTTCGTTTGCTGTGCATTTTTCATGGAACCATCTTCTACACATAATACATATAATCCAGTCTTCGTACAGAGGCTCTTCATATTTTTCATCACAAAGTGGACAAAAATACGCTTCAACTTCTTTCAGAGATCTTCTTTTAGATTGTGATCGAGATGTTGAAGGTTTCGGTTGCGACACCGTGGCTTTAGTTTTACCCGTAAGGCGTGTTTTGCGCTTTTGAGTACCTGATGGTCCAGGGGAACCTAAATCATCAAAATTGACTTGCTTAACATGGCGTGTCTTTTGTTCCATCAATTTCTTTTTTTCTTCCAATTGCTTTTTATATGGACTGGATGTTATAATTTCTGATTTTAAGCAAGGTCTTGTTCTTTTCTTCTTTTCTTTCATGCGTGGTAATGGACTTAATTGAGCCACAGTAACAATTGGAGCATCCTTTTGTGCCGTTGTTGTTGCCAAATCAGGGTCATCTCTTTGTAAATCAGCAATATTCTGATCGTTGAAATCGTTATCATCTTTTTGTGATAAATCTTCTCGTTCTTTATTGCTGGAAGCATTATTACTAGCCTCGTGGCAAGCAGACAAATTAAATCGAGCAGTCACTTCATTTAGGTTCATACTTTCATCATCTATAATTGTTGTATCTGAATCAATACAAGCTTCTATACAATCTGCATCAGATGTTTGTAGTATTGAAGGACTTTCTGGCAAAACTATGTTTTCAACAGATGTTGGTTGATCATCTCGTTTGTCCGTGATACAGCTTGACAAGGGTTGAATATTATCATTATTATCAATCATATTATTATTTTGCAGAACAGGACTTTCTGGCCTTTCAGTTATTTCTACAACCTGGTTAGTAACTGAAGCCGGAGCGAAATCTGTATCATCAAACAAATCATCTGCGAACGGATATATTCCTGTTGCTTTGAAGCCAGACTCAGCGTTGGCTATAGTCGCTGCTTTTTTAAAAGCATTATTGAATAGACTGGCCACTTGAAATTGGGTTATACCTCTTCCAGGGTGATGGTTCGTCCATTTTTCGCATTCGATTGCATATTTGGTTTTTAAAGGACTGTGAACGGCTACATCTAACGGCTGGAGCTTGTGGCTTCCATGAGGCGGAATAGTAAGCATAATAATATTGTGCTCTCTAGCATAATTTAATGCGTCCAAGCTTATATGGGACGAATGGCTGTCCATAATAAGTAGTACGGGATCTTCCTTAGATGGATGAGCGAAATCTTTAAAATGGGTGAGCCAGTTGATAAACAGAGTTGAGTTTATGTATCCACTATCAGACACCATGCAAATACTTTCTCTTGGGCCACCGTCTAAAAGTTCGGCTTTTGGTCTTTTGCGAGGGAAAATTAATGCTGGCGGCACAAAATGTCCAGTCGCACTCATACACATCACAGCAGTTATTGTCATACCTCTTTCTGTAGACACAATTTTACCGACGACTCTTTTTCCCTTAGGAGCTACTACTTTTGGTGTCTTCTTGGGAACAGTGCTTATTCCGGTCTCATCCATATTATAGATCCGGTGCGGCCGAAAATGGTACTTGTCGTATATCTCTTTGAGGTTGGCATAAAACTTTTCCACTTGCACTCGGTTAAAGCCAATTGCTCTAGCTAAGCTGACTGGAGCTGATTGCCGCACACCAAGAATAGGGTTTCGTTTAAGGAAGCCTTCCACCCAGTCACGGCCAGCTGTTTTAGTCGAGTGATCAAAACGGTGGGTAATATTGTTAGCCTCAGCAAATTCGTAAGCTAACCGACGTAAATCACTAATAGTGATTCCGAAAAATCTTTCATCCATTGCCTGGCAGTGGACTGCAAATTCAGCCTCTTGGTCTTTAGTAAAAGTTGGTTTAAATCTACCCAAAGATGTAGGCACATGATCAGTTTTTAACCGTTTTCTTAGTGTTGCTTCATGAATTCCTACGGCATCAGCAGCAAATCTTTTGCTTTTTCCTTCAGCTATAAGTATTTTTGCAGCAATTATTTTTTCTTCCGGCACTAAAGTCCGATTGGGAGTCTTTTTTATATAAGTTCGAGGCATAGTTCAGCATTCTAAAACAAATAAATAACATCAAATTATTATAAACAATTACAAATTCAAATTTCTTTATTTTGGTCATCAGATTACACTTGAACAATCACACTTGACTCGCACTTTAAAACAATCACGAAACTGGTTAACTGTTAAAGTGACTTCTTAAACTTTGTTCAAAATAATAGTAAGAGGGGTATAAGTACGCGCGTAATACTACCCCCGTCCTTTTACCCCCAAAGACCGACTTCGAAAAAACACTCAAATGCCTGGTACTCAATAAAGTTAGGTTATAACACAGCATTGTAACAAATTGTCTAATAATCATTAAAAACAAACAAAAACACGTATCTTCTATAATTGTCTTTATAATAATGTGACACACTTTTCCCTATCACAAAAAACGTTCGAAAAACTTACCGATTTGTGTTTTTTTTAATTTTTTTCCGAACCACAACACGCACTGCGCAATAAATGACTGCTCAATATGGCAGCTCAAGCGCCGTTGTTTTTGTCAAGAAAGCCCCCCCGCCCTCTCGCCCCTTACCGAGATATTGGTACTGCGTACTTTTACCCAGTGCGGCGGTTTACCCCAAATGACTCTACTTAATTTTTTTTATTACACTAATATATTGAAAACCTTCAGTTAAGTATTCGTTATTTAATTCGGATCGATTTAAGTCAAGGAAGAGATTGTAGCGGAGTCAGGAATAGCATTGACATTTTAAGATCATCTTAATTTATTTAGATTAAATTATAAATAAACTACGTTTATCGAAACGTTAAAGACGAATTATTAATCTACAATTAACTATTAGAACATGGAATTATTATGTACTACGGTTGTACGTAACGTAGTACATAATAATTCCATGCATTAGAACGCCTTGCCTATAAGCCACAGACCACAGATATACTCTACTCCGTGCTATAAGCATTATGTTTGTTCTAATAACGTACATTTTGTACACATATTTTGACACTATAGAAAATTTAGAAATTTGTGCGCATGAATATAAATTGGACGGGTGTTTGTTACTCTTTTACGCAATAATAATTGTGTTTGCTTGCAAACGAAACAAAAACCGACTTCAACTACACCGATGAGCAATACAGCGTAGGTTTACGAACAAAATAGTCGAGTAAATACGTATTATTAATTTATTAGAGATAACTCAGATCTCAGAGAAAAGAGATTTCCACCCATATATTGACTCATCACGATATCTCTGGAACCATAAGGCGTAGAGACTTGATATTTGGTAGGAATATTCCTTTCGTGGAGTAGAGGTCAGCTAAGAACGGGTTTTACGAAATTCCACTTCTAAGGGGTAAAATGGGAGTTGGAAGTTTGTATGAATAATGAAAGTCCTATGTTTTAGAAGTAAGAGACTTGAAATTTAAAATGTTATGGTCTATAGACGGTGTTGATGTGTAATAATAATGTATTTTGAGAAATTAACCCTCTTTTGGGGTTAAAACAGGGGATGGTTGTTTGTATGAAAGTCCAATGAAAAAGACACCTACAAACTTGAAATTAGGAAAGGCTATAGCTATGATTTTCCTCAAATTAACGAGGGGGTTACCGCGGGGCACAGCTAGTATTATATAAATATTTTCGTTGCGAAAGTGTAAAAGATTTGACAGACCTACTTCGCATTTATAATATTAGTATGGATTATAAACCTGAAAGTTGGTTTGTTTGTTTGTTTGCTTAAACACGACTGATTCAAATTGAAAAATTCCACTGAGATGGATAGCCTATTTAAAGAGAAAGGTTATGCTTTAAAAAGAAGGAAGGCAATTTTTGTCCCTCAAATCAACGCGGGTGAAACCGCGGGGCACAGCTAGTAGGTACATGCATAAAAGCAATATTTAGTCTTATCTATGCGGCCCTTGCTTACATTAAATTTAATGATATTTTAATAATAATCTTTAAATATAATTGTTGATTTAGTTCCATGTGACCAAAACATAAAATATATTAATTGTTATAGCAAGTTAATAGCAGAGATACTATTAATTGAACATACACTAAAACATCTAATTTATGCAATTGCAAAATAAGCTCAAATAACCTCTTATCGCTAATAGAAGATATATTAGGTATACTGTGTGCAATCAAACGACACAAGACCTCATTATATTTATTACAGATATAAATATTACTAATATTTTTATGGTCGCAGTAAATAGTGATAATAGTATATATATTATATATATGTCAGCAAATAAGCGTATGACTCACCTGATGGTAAGCGATTATAGACGATTGCAACACCAGAAGCATCACAAGCGTGTTGCCGACCCTATCCTTAAATCCCCCTAGGAGCTCTGGTTACCTTTCTCACCAAGAGGTCCACAACATTGCTTGAAAACAGTATTATTTATCTGTGATTATTTATCTGTAAGATCGAGGTACTACCCTTGTCGGTAGTAGGTACATCGACCTGTTTTACTACCCCAGTATATTAGAATGAAATAATTTTTATATGATAAAGTTGTCTTAGTAAAAACATCAAATCGTTATTTTCCTTTAAACGTATAATGTTAATTAGATGGGAAGATGAAATCTTAAATTTTATATACTTTTTTTGATATTAAATAAAATTGTACATCTTAATTATATTTATGAATAAAAAAACAAAGAGTAATGCTTATATAAATTTATATTTAAAAAATATATATATCACAGGACAGCGGTACTCGTTGAATGCACGCAAGCCTGAGACACGCCTTTTTTCGGAGGGCATCCCGGATATCGAAGTAGATTAGAATAGTGCGTGCTCGGTCAGGTTCAACTCCTTAAGGCCGCAGAGTGACCTGTCCTAAAAGCCTTAGCGAGGCTCTTTAACGCCGACATCCACCGAGATACCATGCCGGAGGCGGTATCGGTCGACGGTATCCTTATCAAAGTTATTCAGGATTATGTCTACCTAGGCCATTCCATTCAACTAAGCCGAAACAACTTCGAGAAGGAAGCTGATAAAAGGATTAGGTTGGGCTGGGCGGCGTTTGGCAGGCTTCGTCGAGTCTTCGCTTCGAAGATTCCAAAATGCTTGAAGACAAAAGTCTTCGAGCAATGCATCCTGCCTGTTTTAACATACGGTGCCTGGAGCAGACGTTTCCTTGAGTGGAGACCGCGTATTGGCAAACGAAGTGTGGGACGTCCTCCGGCCCGCTGGACCGACGCGGACGATGTAGGTACGTAAGAGTGCCTGCCGGTGGTGGCTGGATGAGGATTGCTGAAAAACCGAATGTTCGGCGCGAACTTGGAGAGGCCTATATTTAGCAGTGGACTGCGATAGGCTGAAGTGAAGTGAAAAAAAATTGGTATCATGTGGCAGATGTAGGTCCAGATCGTTGAACAAGGTATACCTATACTGATTTTTTACAAAATACCTTGAAAATATAATATTAAATATTTTAAGTTTAAAAAAAAATATTTTAACTTTAATATTCAATATTAATACTTAAAATAAACGTTGATTGTGCCGTAAATGGGTCATAAAATTTTATTTAATTACATTTCGATTAGCTTTATAGTTTACTATATAGGAGTTATTAAAATTTATAGGTTAAACATTTATTTGTACTGAAAGAAATGTATAATTGGTTGCAGTTTATTTTAAATAGTCATATCATAAGGTAACGCCGCGCCGTCTTCCTCAATCCGTTACGATTATTGCTATTTCTACGAAAACATTGTAGCAATGAATGTCCGCTGACGAAGAGACTGGTCCACAAGTTTAAAGTCGCTCAACGTGCAATGGAACGGGCTATGCTTGGGGTTTCTCTCAAAGATAGAATAAGAAATGAGGCTATCCGCGAGAGAACGAAAGTAACCGACATAGCCCACAGAATTAGCAAGTTGAAGTGGCAGTGGGCTGGTCACTTGTGTCGCAGGACCGATGGCCGCTGGAGCCGACGTGTCCTGGAGTGGAGACCGCGTCTTGGCAAACGCAGTGTGGGACGTCCTCCGGCCCGTTGGACCGACGATCTATGTAAGATTGCCGGCGTCGGCTGGATGAGGGTTGCGGAAAACCGGGATGTCTGGCGCGAACTTGGGGAGGCCTATGTCCAGCAGTGGACTGCGATAGGCTGATGTGTATTGTAGCAATAAGCAATTTAACCGTAATAAAATTATTTTTGTTTGTAACAAAACCGAAAAATAATACGAATGTCTATTGCAGTTTTGTTGTTTACATTTTATAAGTAACAAATACACAATTAGTAGATCGATTACATTAATAAAACTTTATTTGTAATGGCAAATTAATTGTTGGTTGGTTTTATATCAGCACCTCAATAATATAGGTAAATAAAACGTAATTAAAAACTTGTAGAGACCTATGTCCAGCAGTAGATGCGAAAGGCTGAAATGAGTGAATAATTAAAGCAAAACTACATATTCATAATCATAATACTTAACGCCTTCAATTATATAATTTACCGAGACAATAGACGTCATTATTTTTAAAAATTATTGTATTGTATACATTTCATAGTTTTCCTAGGATATCTGAATTTGTCTTCGATTATTATCGATATCTCAAGATAAATCTTAATCATTAGAAATAATCTTAATCATCATAAATTTACTTTTTAATCGAATTAAAACATACAACTTCAAATATATTAATATTGACTACCCATTTGGCGCAGTGTAGTGACTCTGCTTTCTGGGATCAATAGTAAAATAAGTAATTAAATAGTTATTTGTATATGTACTATAGTAGGTATGGCAATTAACGCCCGCTGCCAAATAACGCCCAGAACCCAGAAAACGTACTTTAATTCGAATGAGCAGCATCACGGCGCACGTACACATAGTTAACACCAATAGGAATGCGTCTAGCCCAAAAGTGAGTTTCTCGAGCCGCTATCTTGCCAATATCAGGCCGCGCTTTGTGGGTATCGCTCATGGACGTTGCTGTTATAAAAACTGCTCCGACGAAATTGTAAGTTTTAAATTATTTCCTAATATTTCTTTTAATATATTTATGTTATGTGTCGTGTTGTAAGTGACTGTTCTTAATGTGGCACTATTATTTTTTAGGTAAGGTACATAATTTAGTGAAAATGCACAAAAAAGGACAATAACGCCCACTCGGCTAATAACGCCTTTTCAAATAACCGTTGGGCGATATTACCCTTCATGGGCGTTATTGACCCAGTTCAATGTATTTAAGCGATTGATAAATTTTCATCTTTTGTTTAGGATTAGTAATGGCGCCGCTGAGTTCTATGGGTAAAAGAAAAAGAGGAGGAGAGTCGTGGACAGAAGTTTGGGACGAAAACCTGTTTTCACAGATAAATAAATTAAACCATCGAATATGATTTGGCTGAAGAATAAAACGATTTGCAACCATCGGAGTAACTCTCATAACAAAATTCATTAGAAAACAGGCTTACCTTTTTTGTGAGAGATATTATGTACTTACTTATGTACCTTTCGTTATTGTTACCATGAACAGGCGTTTTTCACCTACCTCAGGGCGTAATTGCCCTATTCTGTTTAGTAACGCCCAATGTAGGGTAATATTTATGTTATTTTTTTAGACAGAAAAACATTTTAATTGTTATTTATATGCATAACAATTAAAAGGTGTTGATATATGACCAAAAAAGTTTTGTTAAAATGATTATAAAGAGCAGTTTAACAGTAATTTTACTACGTTAGGAAATTTGATAATTTTTGTGTTAAATTTTGATTTCTTCTATATTTTCCATTTCTAATAAAAATATTGTATATGACTGATGTGTATTATTATACATTTATCCTCCAGAAATATATTTTCTGCTTCTAGGAAGACATTTAAGTTAACGGGCGTTATTAAACATGGTATTTTTAATAACGCCCAAAGACATACTTTTTAAAAAGATGTCATAAGTACGGAAATTTTAAAGAATTGTATTTTCAATCAATATGTTTCGGTTTAGAAAAGAATGGTTTATTTGTTTATCGCACTATTTTATTAATTTTATTTGTATTAATAGAAAAAATAATAGTTTAAAGTTAAGCGGGCGTTATTTGCCTGTAGTACTATATTTGTATGTTTTATCAAAAAAAAAAAGAAATATGTAGCTATATCAATCGGCTGTTACCTAAAGTCCTAAAACACAAGCAGTAGGTTTCTTATCTTAGGAACAGACGACCGTGTGTACTGGTAGCCTAGGGTAAAACTAGGATAGATGCCCCACTTTTTGTAAATAGCCTCCATAATTTCTCCTCCATAATTTAATAATATTCATCTTATATGAATATTTTTTATGAATGTAGTAAGCTTAATCCTTTAGGTTGAATTATTATTTGTATTTTAAAAACTTATCAATTATACATTTTAGAATGAGAGAGAATTTAACTTTTTGTGGACCACTTTTTTGAAGATAGATATCTACCCGTATACCTTGTTGTCCCACCATGAAAATACTAAGAAGGATAAATATCTGTAGTGCGAGATAGATGCCATTTAGACTCTGTAAATGAAAAACCCAGCTAAATTATAAGAGGTCGTTCTATTCCTAAGACACCAATTGTCTCCAGTGGCAATGGGCTGGTCACCTGTGTCAAAGGACCGATGGCTGCTGGAGCAGACGTGTTCTGGAGTGGAAATCACGTGTTGACAATCGCAGTTGGAGTTTACTTAATCTACGTAACATCGCCTGTGGAGGCTGGATGAGGATTTCGGAGAACCGGGGTAATTGGCACGAACGTGGAAATTGCGATAGTCTGATTAGCTGAAGCAACAGAAGCAGCATTGCAACAGCCAACGATGGTCATTGTTTTACCTTTCTCGGTAAATGTGGCTGAATTACTTTAATACAAAGTTTTCTACTAATGTAGAATAATTACAGAATGTTAAAAACTAATTTAATTTAGATTTAGAAGAGAGATTTGCTTTAAAACAAAACCGTAAAAACTAGTTTTCTTAATGACTATAAAAGCCTTTTGCCTCTACAAGGCACGAAGCCTTCGTAAGATTTTCTAATTCATTCTATTGGTTTAGTACTTACGTACGTTACGTACCAATCTATCGCAGGAAACATACACGGATCTGAGTAGCGGATCTCCGGCTCATCTGAACCTTTTATAGTCGCTAAGTAAAAAATCTAAGCTCATAAATTATTTGTGTAAATTAATTCTTAAACTCATATGATTATACCAAAATATACCTCATATGTACTGATACTCACAATTTATGTATGTTTTTGTATTGAAATTGATTATATAACTAACACAAAATTGGCTTTTGGTAGTTAGACGTAATTTAAGTGCCAATTTGGGGGATAATTATCGAAACGTCAGACAAGTTTCAGATAAAAGAATATTGAGTTTGTTTTTTGTAATTAATATGTTAATTATTCATAATATTAGACAACTATCACAACAAAAAAATTAAATTCTTCAAAAATACACCTTCTAGTGAGTGCTAGTAAAGATTTGTATTATAATGGAATAATTTACATATTGGAATATAATTATGTAATCATACAATGATAGATAGAGCTTTAACTATTTAAATACAAGATTTGGTGAGATTTCATTGGACCCCCATTCTGAGTTCACGTAATTAATGGATGTCCCCTAACATCGCACTAATGGGCATAGGCCGAGCTTAATCCACCACGCTACTCTACTGCGGGTTGGCGGATATATTCATTACTATGAGTAACGATTGATCAGGTGCTTATGATAACAGCTGAGACTGATAGCTTAATATGTTCTCCGAGGCCCGATGGAGAGATCCATAAGGTCAGACATCCAAACTGGAACGATATATTTGTACAAATACAAATATCCATCTCGAGCGGGAGTCGAAGCCGCAAACCGCCAGTGTTTAAGCGCGTACTTGACACACGCACCACTACACCACAGCGGTTTTTATACCGTGGTGTTATAGCAGTACCTATCATTCGATTAAAAATATATAATATTATCCTTCTCACTGCTTAAAACGATTTCTGTAGTCCGACATCGTAAAACTTACACCTTCATATTTTTAAAGGTTATTTAAAAGACATCGTAAACATTTTTGTTTTATGCGATATTTTGTTCTGCGTAGGTACAATAGAATACCTACTTTAGGAAAACTGCCAGTGCGACTACGATATAGACTAGACTTAACTAGAGAGACTCTATATAGATATATTGATAATTCTCTACAACCTTAATTTGTTTCATTGTTGCATCAATTTAATTCAATAATATGTACGTATATCTTTTTTATGCCTTCGAATAATTTAAAATACCCCTTTAACGATATATTAAATACAAACCCAAAATTGATTGCTCGGTAGAATAATGGACAAATAATTAAACATATATATGTCTTTCGTTTCTTAAAATAAAGGAGTCCCTATCGTTAAATCAAGACGGTTAACATACGATTCCAGAGTCATATCTGACACTGACAGCTATGTCAAATGACGGGATGATCAAATAAAGTAATTTAACCATGTAGACCGGGAGCTGGTGACAATTTTGGTATGTTGGGCTGTAGCTACATGCATGCCATTTACGTTCATGACTTGAAATAATGTAAATTCATGAAATACAAAACGGCATGCAAAAACAAGTCACCTAAATTTGCACAGTGTTTTTTGCAACTTTTATTATCATTTATAATACGATGGGCTTATTCAACATGCATGCCATTTGAATTAGATAATTATTTCGTTATAAAATTAATATTCATCCGTATTAGGAGTAATTTGGAATCACGGAAAATCGGAATTCAATTTTTACAGAGTTTTCCGGAAATTTTCCACCGTTGATCATACGAGGGGTGCATGCCAATTTTTCCAGAGTGTTTTTATTATAAAAACTTCCATTGCTTACATCGGCATGCAATTTGAATACACAGAATTTCCCCGTTAATTTTTTTTCAGGTTTTCAGAACCCTTTGATCATCTTGGGCCGCTGCGGGGTGCATGCCATCAATTATAGAGCTTAAATTTGCTTGAACTTCCGTATATTACAATGGCATGCAGTATACTATCACGGAAAAACACGAAAATTCGCTACACAAAGAAAAGCGCTTTTCCTTATGAAGAGGACGCGCGGGGGGGCTAAAGCCCTGACAAGCTTTGATATTTTAGGGTTAGTTATCAAGCCTTAAAAAGGCATGCACGACAAAATCGTGGATCGTCACCTGTCACCAGCTCCCGATCTAATGCTTTTAGCAACTCATTTGATACTTAACAAGAGATTTGACAGATGATTAGTTAATTTTTGCGTTGGTCAGCCTTTCGGAAACCGGCCGTTAGTGGAGGAATTCACACCGAATAGCGTAGATTGTTATAAAAAAAGGTACCTATAATATTCAGTAAAATAGAATCTATGATTTGAATACGAATACTTTTCAGAAGAGAGTGCTAAAAAGGATCTGTCGGCCTCACGCATTTTAATTATTACGCAATACAATACAGGGAAAACTAAAAGCCTCGAAATTAGTAGCACACTTTTTATTTACTGCTGAATAAGTATTCATAATGTGACGCGTTGACGCAGTGGTGACATAGAAACTGACTGATGTTCTAACGGTTGCAAATTCGATCTTCGCAAGTGAAAAATGTTGTTGAAAATGTCTATAGGTACTCTTATCTTACCCGAGGTTCCCGGCCCACACATTAAAACAAGCTTCATATCCTGGTGCCTTTAAGTGCAAGCGTTTGTTAAAAAATAGCAATGAATCTTTACAAATTTAATGTGTAAATAAATCTATCAATTGATCATGTTATGCATAGTATACATAATACATATTTAGACTAGCTGTTGCCTAAAGCTTTGTTCGAGAATTTATAACAATGTTCTTGAATTAAACTTAGTTCCAAAAGCATCCCTTATTTTATGTTGCCCTTTCACACGCTCATTTTGCTTTATAAGAAACTAGCCGACCCGTGCCCACTTCGTTGGGCGTTATAATCCATTTCACATAAGAAGGGTACGGTAAAATTTGATATGTTCCAATACACTCTCACTATTTTCAGCAAATCAGATAAATATAAATGTTTTAAAATCACCAATTAATTTCTGAGGCAAATAATAATGCTTGATTAGATTGAATTGTTGACACGGCACGTCAGAGGGCGCAGGTTCAAATCCTGCTGATTTAAAATCTTTATATATTTTTATCTTTTTCCTTTTATCTTGTCACTCCTGAATAGTGTAGCTTTCTGTTAGCGAAAGAATTTTCATGATCGGATCAGTATTTGCGAAGATTACCCCGTATATACAAACAAAGTTATAAACTTTACCTCTTTATAATATTAGTATAGATTAATGTGACCATTATTCTGTTGTATGTAATATTCAAAATTCCTAATAAATAAGTGTACATTTATCCACTGTGTTTACAAAACTTGTATACGACAATTTTTTTCACTAATTATTAATCTTAGTGGTGGAATATTCGAAATGTGCTCAACTTTTACAATACCGTTGCTTTGTACTTTGTACGGTATTTACTGGTACAGGGGGTTGGCGTAGTAAGGTGTGCCAGTAAGTCAAGAAAGTTTTGACCTTTAAATGTAATATAATTTTATGCAATTATCTTTAAACACCTAATAAAGATAATAAATAATAAGTATAATAAATAGAAATATGAAAGGTATGTACTTATAATGTATTTATTAGAGCAAACGTGTAGTAATTATTACAACATAGGTACATAAAATAGTCCAATTACATTACCATATGGTAAGCCATAAAGGCTTAATGTCAGCAGTAATTGACATTCTCCAGTAAATTACATTAAACGTTTAATTAATAGAGATCTTTTATTTATCGTTTAATCAGGACTTCATTGTTTACATATTAGTATTTGTCAGTCCTCTTGAAAACAATCGCCAAGCGTTACTTATTGTGTTCTTCATGAGAAAGGCATTGTTCAACAAAATGAGTCTACATAGGTCGAGACAATACATCAAGTTCAACTCCGTACTAAGGTACTAATAAAATATTTGTCTTTAGTGTTGTGTGGATTTTAACCCGGCAGGCGACGTTACTGGGTAAAATTTACCACATAGTGTATTGTGAATATTTGTGTACCAGTTGCTACTTGACGGATGACAATACAAATAGACTTTGACAGCGGGACGTAGAATAGGCCAATAGGACCTGTTTCTCCTTAATTAATGAACTGCAACTTTAAGATTAATATATGCGAATAGAAATGTCTCATACGATCACGATCACGATTCAGCCTGTAATAACCCACTGTTGGGCATAGGCCTCTTCCCCATGTAGGAGAAGGATCGGAGCTTAATCCACCACGCTGCTCCAATGCGGGTTGGCGGATATATTCCCTACTATGAGTAACAACCGGGACCGACGGCTTAACGTACTCTCCGAGGCACGGTGGGAAGACCCACAAGGACTGCACAAACACCCAGACCACGGCAAACATCTGTATGGAAATGTCTCATAAATATAGTAGAATTCGATGGTAAAAATATGAGCAAAAAAAGAATGATTCATCAAAAACTTTTTACTGTCGGATACTGTCATCCTTCAAATAGCGTAATATCCACAACTGGTGATACAGGCTCTTATTGTTAGTGTCTTATATTTTTTAGTATTCTACTTTTCGGTTTTGTTGCTTTAGACTAACAATGTGTCTTATTTTTCTCTTAATGAAGAAGAAATATACCATACATAGATAAGACCTATATAATAAATAAATATCTACTTTAAGAAAATGGGGGAAATTTTTTTTTCTAAAATTTAAAAATTTAACGAATATAGTCGGCATGAAAATAATTCAGAGCAAGAAGACATCATAAAAAGAGGATATAGTACCTAAGTACCTCAGCCTTGTATAAATATAAGAAATTGTCAGTATCCAGTTGACGTGCCTTTGCTTTACATAAAACCTGGTAAATTTACCTAAAGTGATAAAACTACTCGTTGGCAAGTTTTAAAACCCCCACAGAATATGCGATCGAGATTGCACATTATTATGTCTTATCCATGCAAGTAAAAACTGTGCTACCGTGATAGTATGTCTACTCAAAAAGTTAAGTCATTTAAAACATTATTGCAATATCATATAGAGGCTGCCTTTTTTGTTTTATCTTAGTAAAGTATTTGCCTGGTCAGTCTTAATTAACCAGTGAAGACATACTATATTTTATTTTATTTTGGGTACTATAAAACTTAGGATGTTTTACTAAAAGTTAGCAATCCTTAGATCGTCTTAACTCCGTATTTCTGTGGTCTGTGTTTACTCCCTTCATCTCTGAAGCCAGTAAAGTATTGTAAATTTTTTATAATTTTTCATTTTGTATTTATAAAGGAAAAACAAAATTTAAACTAAACAATGTTTCGTAAGATAGTGTCAACATTGATAATTTTAAAATACATTTACAGTGAAACCCGCCAACATTGTTTTTCAAGCCTAACATTGGCCAGTTGCCAAAATTAAGCAAAATAAATTGTAGCAACAAAATTATCTGAGATAGCTACTTTTTTTTAATCTATTAGGGAAAATAAAGTATACTTCTAGCAATATGGATGGGAATTCCCATTCCTAGCTTTATTCAGTTAGCTGTCAATAGTCATCAAAGTAAGGTCTATTCGCGTGGTACCAAATTGTTCGTCGAGTATTGTGGTTCTAGCAAGCGTCAAAAGCTGCCCAGGGAAGTAGTTTTTTGATATGTTTTTGTATGGATTCAAGGTAATAATATGGTGCTCATTTCAAATCATAGCGAGTCATTTGAACTGAGAAATACAAGAGGCTAATTGGTCTAAGATCCGGAATATAACAAAATCTTCCCTCATCTGTTAATTAGATGAAACAATTTTTTATAGGCTGATTTCGATATTGTGAATTTATAAAAACAACCTCTGCCACCATAAGCCTGCTGCAAATAATAATATTTAAAAAAAAATTTTTTTTCTTCTAAAAAATCTTTTCCCTCTCATGTTAATTACATGTAGTAAGCTAAAACCGTCAATATTTTACATTATATACCTGACTATAGTAGGCACCCATCTCTATGACTGCTATACTTACCTGCAGCCAGGTTACTCTGACTGAGGTTACTGACCTGGCTGTGGGTAAGTGTAGCAATCATAGAGATGGCTGCCTACTACAGTCAGGTATATAATGTAAAATATTAACGGTTTTAGCTTACTACATGTAATTAACATGAGAGGGAAAAGATAAAAAAAAAAAAAAAAAATTGCAGCAGGCTTATGGTGGCAGAGGTTGTTTTTATAAATTCACAATATTGAAATAAGCCTATAAAAAATTGTTTCATCTAATTAACAGATGAGGGAAGATTTACCTTCTCGGATCTTAGACCAAATGTTAGAATCACTTTCTGTGAACACGAGATGTCAACTTTGACCACCCCACAAACGTGTTAGGGCTGTCATGCCAAAATTGTAATAATCGTAAAAGTGCTACCTATATAAAGTTGTTGAAAACTAAGATAATTAAAGTTGATTGATATAAAAGATGTTTTTTTTCTGTTTTTTTTTACCCCGGCCGCTGGGGAAGCGACCGGGGTATGTGGGACTCCTGCCGACTCCCTGGCAGGTTACCCACTAAAACTACATGGTGTCCACCTTCATCGCCTGTGCCAGGGTCGCAGGAGTCCGTATTCTTCTGCAAACCCCGGCAGCGTGCCTCGTCAGGCCCTTACCAGTTGGGTGGCACGCGGCGGACACCGCGCGCGCCTACCCGGCAGATTTGGTGGACGGCCAACTTTCCCAAGTCCAAGTCGACCGCCCTCTGCCTGGCGTTTAGGGAGGAAGGCGGCGATCATGCGCCAGCCTCCGACGCCCGGTCCTTTTGCGGCGGAGGGGGAGGTCAGTAGTGTCCTCCCTCACCCGCTCCGCCGCCTCCTTCCGCGACATCACTACCTCGCAGAAGGCGAGGGCGGCATCCCAGCACCTTTCGCTGCCAGCCATGGCTGAAATCACAGCCGGCAGCGAAAGGTCTGTCCCTATAACACCTTGGAGCACCTCGCGCTGCTCTTCCCACGCCGGACACTCTTCCAGCACGTGTTGTGCCGACTCGTCAGCGCAGTCCTGGCAGTGGTGGCAACGAGGAGAGGGCTTTCTCCCGGCGATCCGACACAGGTACCCCCCGAAGCAGCCGTGCCCCGAGAGGACCTGCGTGGCGCGGAAGGTTAGGACGCCATGACGTCTATCCACTAACCTACTACTCTAACCACTGCCGGAGGACCGGCCGAACCGCCTCGATCGTACGATGCCCCGCACTCGGACGCTCGAGCCTCTCAATCCACTCCACGATTGCGGCATCCCGCTCTCGCTTGAGGTGCTGTAGTCGACCCTGTGGTGCTGGACTGAGGGCCCCGGACGCCAAACCCCGACGCCGCCGGTAAGACGACGCCAGAGCGACCGCATCCAGGTCCCAGGGCAGGACTCCAGCTAGCACGCACGCTGCCTCTCCCGAGATGGTACGGTACCCACGTACGACCCTTATCGCCATCACCCTCTGCGCTCTCCGCAGCAGGGCGATGTTACGCGACGTCACGATCGAGGGTGTCAGCCCAGACAGGAGCACCGTACATCGCCATCGCCCTCATGATGCCGGTGTAGAGCCGGCGACAGCTCACCCCGGGACCCCCCACGTTTGGCAACAGCCACGAGAGTGAGGCCCCCACCTTCAACAAGCGCAGGACTAGCCGTTGAAAATGTGCCCTAAACATACGTACCTAACCTAAGGCAATTTATTTTGGACAACCCTGAATCTAAAAAAATATTTGTATGAAAATCAGAAAAAATGATTGGGTAACATTGGCCACTGCACTGTACAGGTAAATTCTTAACTTTTTGTGATTAATATCTTATAACCGTCATCTTTGTCCAGTTTCCTATTATAGTTCTTAATTATGCGACTGTAGAGGCGATAGTTCAAGAGTTATAAGCAGTGGCTAATGTTGGCAGAATTTAGAGGTAACTTTGGTGACCTATAAAAATTCTGTTTTGGCCATGAAAAATCATAAATTTTGCAGTGTTCGAGTTTAAAACTAAGAGATAATGTTGCACTTGGTTTGCTAATCTAAAAATATACTCTTTGTCTCACATTTTTTCAAAGCTATGGCCGATTATGTGCAAAAAGCGGCCAAAGATGGCGGATTTTACCTACCTATTTAACGTAAAGACCGCTAATACCAGCCACGATTGTTGATATCTAACGACGTGACGCTCGCTAATAATGCATAATTTGCATACCGACACGTGACGTCGCTCTTATATTCAAGACACCCGTCAATATTTAAATCTGTGAGTGACTTCATATAAACAAATATAGTTTACTAGCTTCTGCGCGCGACTTCGTCGGCGTGGACTCCGCTCCTATTGGTCTTAGCGTGATAATACATAGCCTATAGCCTTCCTCGATAAATGGGCTATCTAACACTGAAAGAATTTTTCAAATCGGCCCAGTAGAACCAGAGATTACCGCGTTCAAACAAACAAACAAACAAACAATCAAACAAACTCTTCAGCTTTATATATTAGTATAGATACTAAAACATTAATATTTATTGTACTAACTAGTCATATTATGTTTTATTTACTATCGAATTAATATGAATAATTTTTCGGGTACAAATTTTCGTTTATTTCCCAACAATCATAACATAGAGGTTACAAACGAATAAATGTAAACCGAACAAACAAACCAATCGATATATATAAAAGAGATTTCCACCCATTGACTCATCACGATATCTCTGGAACCATAAGGCCTAGAGACTTAATTTGGTAGGAATATTCCTTTCGCCGAGTAGAAATTAGACAAATTAGAATATTAGTAAGATAATATTTATTCAAAAAGCCATAGTAGGCTATTATTAGCTATTGCTCAATAATATATTTGTTTTGTAAATAAGTATGCTGTGATAATTATGTACTGAAAATGTTTTCTGTTGTTTGAAATTTATCTTAACAGTACCTGGGGGACCGAGCCTAGCTCGGTTTTTTTTTCTCGGTATTTTTATATTTTAATTTTATTTAAAGAATAAATCACGAGTGAAGTTTAAAAAAAAAATGAAAAAATAATAATCTGAAGACAGATTTGAACCCGGGTCAACACGATTCGACACCAGCCGATTTCCTAATTAAGCTATTACAGCTATGTTGACAACGGTGAAATTAAGCTTCGTATTCTAATGATATTTTTTCATTGCCTAAAAACAGGGATAAAACGACATTTTTTTAAAATGAATCCTAGCTAGATCAATTTTTCGCCCCCGAAATCCCCTGCATACTAAATTTCACGAAAATCGTTGGAGCCGATTCCGAGATTCAGATTCTATATTTATATATATATACAAGAATTGCTCGTTTAATAGTTTAAGATATTTAACAAGGTGATAATGATTGATAATAATTAATTAACTATTACATATAGGTACAAAAATCGGAAAGTTCCCTTGACCATGACAAAATATTTTAAATTATGTATAAATAACTATAAACTACTCGTTACTTATTAAAACCTATTATCTAGAAAAGAGTATATTTGTATAGGTACTTACTAGTGATGTTCCGGATATCCGTATCCGTATCCGTATCCGCGGATATCCGCGAGAAAAATGAGATCCGTATCCGTATCCGTATCCGTCACTTTTCTTGCGGATCTTTTACGGATCTTTTATTTATTTTCAAATTAAATTGACAGGATAAAATGATGCATAAGTAGTATAATTATTTTAAAACATTCCATTCAGAGTATTTTTTATTTCTTAAAATCAAATATTTAGCACCTTTTATTGCAAACATATATTGTAGTAAGTTACCATACTAATAGTATATAACTCAAAGATACTTCTTATAAGATAATCAACTATCTTATGAGTTTACTATTACACATAGAAAGTTATGACATTACTTTTATAAATATAAGAAAATGAAAAACAAATAACTTTTTTATTGAAACAACTTTTACGGGTTTTATCGCGGTTTATTAAGCTTTTTAGATGCCTGATGTTTCCTGGACCTGGTTGCTAAATAACTGTTTCTTGCAAACGAATAAAGCCCGACTTCAATTACAAAAGTAGTTATCAGATCTCGATCAAATTTAAACTGCCACTGCCCTCCAGTGGATAATATAGCTCACTACGTTATACAATAGTTCAAATCGAAGTAGTTTCTAATAACGTTAACGAAAAAATAAATTTAGACAACGACACGTACGCGCCGTTACATAAATACGCGTCATCAAAGATTACTCATTATATCTCGACCAAATTTATTTAAATGACAAGACAAGCACTAGCTTTCGATTAAAACAAGAATCATCAAAATCGATGTACCCAGTGTAAAAATTATGCGGTATAATACAAACGTATAAATCGACGAAAAAATAGTCCAGCAAATATTCATTATTAGATATAACTTGAAAAGTACATACTTGTTAGATCTCAATTAAATTTAAATGGGACCACGTGACACAATTTTCGATTAAAAAAAAAGAATCGTCGAAATCGGTGAAATCACTAAAAAGTTCTAAGGTAACATACAATAAAAATTCAGAGAACCTCCTCCTTTTTTGGAAGTTGGTTAACAAAAGTAATCCGCGCGCAATGCAACTTGAAATCTGTCGTTTCAAGATCACGCGCCCACACCGATTGAGTGAGTAAATAAAGATCCGTATCCGTATCCGTATCCGCGGATCTTGACACTAAATATCTGTATCCGGATCCGTATCCGCGGATCTACATTTTTGACGATCCGGCACATCACTAGTACTTACGTATGCATTACTTTAACCCTTAAATCGAATACTTAATCAGCGAAAAACATGTTACCTAATAGATACCTACTAAAAGTAAATAAGAACATCGTTTGTAATTTAAATAATTATTAGGCTTCATGTCATATTTGACGAGTAAGTATAATTATTTGCTAATATTTTTAAAGTAATCATAGCTTACAGAAATTTATTTAAAACTTTAAAGTTTTTAAAGCACGAACTAGAAGCAACTAATTGACGACCCACGATGTGATTGTTTTGGGACATTGAGGCTGGAGGTAATGATTGGGGCGACCTTAGCCTGCTTGCCCGAGCATCTCGCACTTGATAGCGGTGAATTGTTCAAATCATTCACTCACTAAAGATGTCACTACTTTTTGCCATAATTCTAAGTTTGTGGTTTATTAAAGGTCACACAATCACACACATTATTGTATTAAAACTGTAATGTTTTCGATACTCTATCTAGAATAGGTAAAGCTATAATTTGACGCAAACAGATTGTAAGTGCTCGTACAATAACAAGGTAATTGTTTAATTCAGTAAATTGTTACTAATACGCAAATAAGTATGTAGCTTTAGAAAATAAATGACCTCTAATTTTTATACCACTGTGTCTAATGCAAGAAGAATTAGCAATTGTTAGGTACTATCTTTAAATGGGGCTAAGGAATGGAGCATTGCGTAAAATTAAAACACTTCGGGCGGGCGCCAGCTTAAATAAAGCAGGTAGGTATACCTACTATTAAAGGTCATTCAATCGACCCGTTATCGTGACTTTACGTCTACCCAAATTATGGCCATACAAGCAAAGTATCTGCTTTTAAGAGCCATTTCACAATTTTTGGCTCTGCAAGTTTAGGTAAATATGGTCGAAGCGTACGAGCCGCGCGGTCTAGTGCTATTGTTTGTCGCACTACACAACCAAAAAAAATCTTGATATTTTTTTAATGTATATTAAAAATTAATAACTATGTTGTAAAATGTTTTTTACATAATTAATTTGTTAAAAATTTCAAGTATCTTAAATAACAACAAACAATACATTGAAAATAAAAATCAATTTTATGAAACATTTTTTTTAAAAATTGATTTAGTGTTTTGTGTTTACTAATGAATTGAATATTTACGATATAAATAAAATAGCCTTTTAGTATGCTCAATAAAAACTTTGGATGCAAGTAGACCATCAAATTTTGCCGGCTTTAATTCTTTTATAAACTCAATGACACCGACAAACAGATTTATTAACAAATAACAAAACAAACAGATTTAAATGCCTATTTGTATTGATAATGTGACAAAAAAATATTTTAAATAATAATATTTGCATACATTTTATTTTTATGAAAGTATCAAATGTGGTGTATCCACTATAACAACAGTCGCTTTGCGCGTGTAAGCGAAGCAGACAGTTGCGCAAAATTTGGCGTGGACCTTACCTCTAAGAGCGCTGGCGCTCGACTGATTTACCGGGTTTGATGCGTAGTATTATATACTATCTTTTGATTTTTAATATAAAAGGTAATAAAAATAATTAAATATTTTAATAATTTTTTTTATGTTCCTAAATGATGTAAGTTTACTTTGGTATAGATAGTTCGTTAAAATTTCTTAGTTTTCTAAGAAAAATATCGCATTGAAAATTGTACTTATTTGTTAAAATTGTCCTTAGACTTTATTTTTTTACTAACTAATATGATTAATAATCGATATTCTAGTAAGAAACGTATTAACGACATTATATGTCTGATCCTTTATGTATTTTTTTCAGTCAAATTTATTAATATTAATGATAGATATAGGAGTCTGAAATTTACTCTGCGATGATTTTTCAGTAAACTAATTGTGGGAGATTAATCACCACAAAGTAAATAAATAATATTTTGTAAATGTGTTAAGAAAAGTGTCAAAACGAAAGATTGGTCTATTTTTTACATGTATTCAACAATATCAGAATATTACCTAGGATGGTAAATTAGGCGACTAAAATCTTAGATATTCGCGCGAAAACGTGAAATGGCTCTTAATTCATAAGAGTAAGTTATATACCTTAGTAATGGCTTGAGTTGCGCTCAATAGAGGCCACTGATCCGTTTCCTACGTTTATTGATGCGAACTGCCGAGACCTCAGTAAAAACAAATCGTTTAAAAATAATCAGGGTCTTTTGATCGGATGCGCTAACTGAACGTCTGATATACATAGTTATGTTCGTAAATGTAATTTTATAACATCACATGAAGAGTATTAGGTACAAAGGTTCCTGACGGCCTTTATGCAACCATTGTCACATGGCTCATTACCGCTGTAATCCTTGTAGACTCCTAATTTGTAAAATCAGTAAGTGCCTACTGCATACAATTATGCATTGCGGCATTGAACGCTAATACATCTTTGTTTTACTAAAAATTGTTTAATGTAATTAACTAATTATACGTATATTAAGGCAGACGAGTCAATATTTATTGAAATATCCAAAAATTTGCAAATATGTATATTTATGTATCGATGGGTGGATCATTTTCAACAACTACGAAGTCTATTACGATTTGACACGTAGCTGGTGCTCTATTGATCTCATTTTTTTTTTTGTAATCTTGCTAGAAAATGAAAACGGCTTTTAACCAAGAAACACATTTGGTCTAAGAGACGTGGAAGATCGACCTTCACAGATCTGATAACTCGATGAGACATATTTTGTATCAAATATAATTTATAAACAAATATGCCTACGATAACTTGCCTATCGAAAAGTGGTTTAGCTACTTTTAATTTAATTAATTTTAATTAATTTTTTTTTCATCACCTTCACTCATATGATAACCGAATGAGTTTTATCTCAATTGATAGTTTTTAACACACAGAATATGCCTAGGTAGGCTTGCCTAGGGGTGCATGTCGGTCACCTCCTCGTGGTGCACCCTGGACAACGGGACGGGCAGCAGTATCGGTGAAGGTCGATGTTCCAGTTCCACGTCTCCTCTACTAATTTTACAACTTGGACCATATCTACAATTACGTTACAAGGAATGTTTTTATGTTTTATTTCTCACTCTTTTACTCGTTAGACTGAGATTTAGCTAATAATCATAATGATGTCCTTTCTATAAAATATTTCGACTTGACTTACAATTATGCGATTATACATGTGTAATTGTGTGCTACCTCTCCTAAACTTATTTTGTAAATATAGTTTAACTGTGTTTAACGCTGAACTTATTTGGTCGTCTATTCCAAGTTAGGTTATTATTTACTAGCGACCCGCTCCGGCTTCGCACGGGTGCAATGCTGATACTAAAATAATATAAAATAAATATTTGCAATCTAAGCGCAAAAAATGTGTTTATTTACGACATCACATTAGAAAACTTTAAAATCACCAGTGTTCCTCTACTATATTATGCACGTATTATACATATAAACCTTCCTCTGGAATCACTGTATTTACTAAAGAAAACCGCATCAAAATCCGTTGCGCAGTTTTAAAGATCTAAGCATATATACAGACAGACAGACAGCGGGAAGAGACTTTGTTTTATAATATGTAGTGACTAGCTGCCCGAACAGATTTCGTTCGGTCTGGTATGTTTTTTTATAGTATAAAACCTTCCGTGGGATTTAAGAAACATACAAAAAAAATTAGCCGAATTGATCGAGCCATTCATTTTTATTATATCGATTTATTGTCTGTGTTTAAGGAAGCAATTTATACCCATACTAGGGGAATCGAATCTACAGCCTTAAAGCGGAAAGCACTGCTAACTGTGTCAAAAGCAAATCGAAAGATTGTTATATTTAGCTGTTTGTCGATACTCTACCAACAAGCTTAATTTGTTTCTTAATCATTCAAAATCGGTTGTATCCTGTTGACCTGTTCCTCTGACGTAAAATCTATAGATGAGAAAACACAATTCATTTACTTCAACAGTAATATTTGGCGAGGTCACAGCGGTCGTGATCATATAAATTGCTATTGTTTCTATCATGTACTCGTATCCTGGTAGGAAATGTCAAAGCTACCTTTCTTGGTATTGGTAGTACAAGATTCCAAGACTTTTACTAGCTGCCCGGACAGACTTCGTTAAGTTAATAGTTAAAAAAAAAAAAATTTTTTTAACCGACTTCCAAATAAGGCGGAGGTTCTCAATTCAACTGTATTTTTTTATGTACATGTTACATCAGAACTTTTGACTGGGTGGACCGGTTTCGACAAAAAAATTTTAATCGAAAGGTGGTACGTGTCATTTGGTCCCATTTAAATTTATTTGAGATCTAATAAGCACTTTTCGAGTTATATCTAATAGTGCGTTTTTACTTTTCGTCGACCTACGTTGTATTTATACCACATAACTTTTTATTGGGTGTACCGATTTTGATGATTTTTGATAAAATCGAAAGCTGACGTTTATCATGTGGTCACATTTAAATTTCATCGAGACCTAATTGCAACTTTTTGAAGTAATCTTTGATAACGCGTATTTACTTGACTCTTTTTTTTTGTCTACCTACGTTGTATTACTTGTCGATGTAATTGGAGTCGGTTTTTTTTCGTTTGCGAGGAAACACAATTATTTTGTATTAAAACATTCCTTGAACCTTAAGGAACATACAAAAAATAAATTTTCCGAATCGATCGAGCCATTCTCGAGTAATATCGAGTATACCGATAACTCGAGAACTTACAGATTAGAAATTGTGTTTAGGTACTCGTTTCCTTATTTCAGCAAAACTTATAAATAATATATAATTATAACTACTACCTCAGTTATATATAATATATAACTGTGGTAGGGTACAGCAGGAAATTTCCTGCTCAAAATATGGAGCAGCCCGACTGGGGTAGTACCTCGACCTTACAGAAGATCACAGCTAAATAATACTGTTTTCAAGCAGTATTGTGTTCCTGTTGGTGAGTAAGGTGACCAGAGCTCCTGGGGGGATTGGGGATAGGGTCAGCAACGCGCATGCGATGCTTCTGGTGTTGCAGGCGTCTATAGGCTACGGTCTTACCATCGCGTGAGTCGTACGCTTGTTTGCCAACCTAGTTACATAAAAAAAAAAAAATTTGTTTTCGCGGTAAAACAATTGTATCAGGTGTGCACGCACCCGTGCAGTGGTAGCCGGATAAACAACGTTTTATTTTAGGCCATTTTAAGCTAATATTGAAAGAAAGAATTAATGAAATAACAAAAATTTATAAAATAAAAATTTATTATATTATTCATATACTATGTTATTTGCAAAAAATATAAAGGTAACAACGCCTTAATATATAACCCAGACTAAAAAAAGCATGTGCTTACATGTAGAAATTGTGAAAAAACTTAATGAAAAGTAGTACATGAAAAAAATATTACATTTTTACATGTAAATGAATTTCATTCACATAAATATTAATTTACAATATATTTGACATAATAGGCCTTATTGGTCACGTTTGGGGCATATGAGACCTTGGCAAACAAAATGCGTTAAATTTTGTTAGTTTCTGATTTTTGTTCATTACGATTAACAGGATTTACTTTGCAAGTTATTTTGTAAGATTCAACCATTTTTACGGAATCACGAACTAAAATCGTAGAACGTATCGTGAACGAGTGAGCGAAACATACGGTGTTGTCGCATAGCGCCGTCTGGAAGCTTAGGTACAAGCGATAATGTGTCTTATCAGTCCTCGTCTTAAGTTTCATTTCCACACGACCGGGTAGTTTAGTGCCTTTGTGTGAACTACCGACGAATTCGAAATCGTCAAGAGTGACGTCTTTATTATTTTCATCACGAACGCAAACGTGCCAGTTCTGCGGCGCTCCCGGTGTAAACTTAACGCTTTTCGTTTCAGCGTCTAAATTAACGTTAAAGTATATGATGAGATTGCCGCATTTTCTGTTCACGAATAAGTCATTCTTGTACAGAATGAGATTCTCGGGTTCAGTGAACTTTGGATCTGGAAGACGTACTTTGAATTCTTGACATACGTTTTTGGCTAGATTGAGGATTTTTATGCTATGATTGTTTGTGTCCGCTATGTAAAGATATTTTCCGTCAGAACTGAGCGAGAGACCTGACGGTTCGTTGAACTTCGCTGGATCTGTTGTTTCGATCATCGTTGGGTTCAAAGTGGTAACTTTTTGGGGTCCAACTTCCACTTTCTTGATTTTGTTGTTGTATGTGTCGGCAACGTAAAGAGTTTTATTAGATTCACAGTACGCGACTGCCAATGGATGTTGGAGTTTTGCGTCGACGCCGATGTCATCTACGTCCCCGTAAGCAAAAAGGTTCTAAAACAAAATGATTTTATATGATTATATAATTATATAGTAATGATAACATAAATGAATACAATATGTGATAACTCGATAAGAGATGACATTATAGAGAACTATCTGTATTTGACAAGTAGACTAAGCATAAAATATTTACTAAAGGATTTCGATCTCCTCCGCAAAGCGTAGAAACCTGTCCAGTCGAAAGGGCTAGTCTTCTAATTGAAGAACTTTCCGAATCAGCTATAAATATTTCGGAGCTGGTGTGACCTGTATAAGATAAAAAGATAGTCGTTAATAAAATAGTAAAGAAATGCAAAATCATTACGTTCATCACGTAGATAATCAAACTCTAATTCCTACAAACCTTTATGAATAGGCATATATAGTGATAACTTGGGTTCCCGTCAAAAAGTGCCCGCAAATACTTTTTTATTATGATTTTAATTCATTTTCCAAAAAAAAAAATCATTCATTTCTTAATTAAATGAAATATTATTCACATCACAGCAATGCATATAGAAAATTTGAAAAGCCATGGGTGCCAATTTGATACATTTTTACGTTCATGACGTATATTCATGTTTTTTATACCAAACTAAAGCTTATTTTTTCTTAAATATGATAATAATATGCCACTGCTACCTGTGAGAAAATGACCACAAATAAGGGTTACTAGCAATTAAAAAGGTAGGTATCAAAGATAAAGTGAATAATTGTGTTTGCTAGCAAACGAAAAACACCGACTTCAATTACATCAACAAGTAATACAACGTAAGTAGACGAAAAAAAATTAACAAATGCACTAGTCGTCACTAAGATTTTCGAAGGTTCCCCTCGATTTCTCTAGAATTCCATCATCAAATCCTGGTTTCCTTATCATGGTACCACCCCTGGGATATCTCCTTTCCAACAAAAAAGATTTATCAAAATCGGTTCATAAACGGCGAAGTTATCCCCGAACATACATTAAAAAAAATTATATATATGTATATATTATATATATATATACGGTCGAATTGAGTAACCTCCTCCTTTTTTGAAGTAGGTTAAAAAAGAGCTATGCGTAACACCACTTGTTTGACGAGGATGGCGAGTGCAAGCTGCGTGACTTTTTACTCGACTCACCATCGATTTCGCTGAAATTTATATAAGCAGGACTTCGCTATAAATAAAATTACCCGAAGTGGGATCTCCAAATGACCAAGCACTTAGAAATAAAATTTAAGATACAAATCTGGCAAAGTAAGAACCACTTATTTTATTTAGCATTTAACCAAGTTGGCGTAGTACAAGATTGTAATGCATTGATCGTAAGTACAAAGATATCTGCATGCGCCATAAACTTCAACGAAATTATGATGTAGGCGGTCCTCCTTATCTATATATTAATACATTAAGCAAAAACTTTGTACTCCTTTTTACGAAAATTACGCGGACGGAGAAGTATGAAATTTCGCACACTTATAGGTTATACAGGATGAGGAAAAAGTATGGAAACCCCAGAAAATTTGGAAAACCGCATGGGTTAGTCGTAAACCAAAGGCCATATCCTAAGTAACTTTCAACGAGAAATCCAACGGTGACCTCTGATTTGACCTTGAACCTCATTTTCAAGGTTATTTCAAGGTCAACCTCGTTATTTTTTTAATTTGAACTCCTATTTTTTAAACTGGAATCGAAACGAACGGAAAATTTTACGTCCGAACACGTATTTAAGTACGAAGTTAACATAACTTCTGAAGGTCAAATAGAGGTCAAAGTATGACTTTAAAAATTTCGCTACTTTAGTGGTAAAACCAAAACAAAAGTCATACCCTAGGTAACTTTCAACGAGTAATTCAACGGTGATCTCTGATTTGACCTTGAACTTTATTTTTAAGGTTATTTCAAGGTCAACTTCACTTATTTAAATGGGAACCCTATTTTTTATACCGGAATCGAAAAGACCAAAAAATTTTACGTTGGATTCCTCGTTGAAAGTTACCTAAGGTATGACCTTTGTTTTGGTTTTATCACTAAAGTAGCGAGATTTTTAAGGTCATACTTTGACCTCTATTTGACCTTCAGGGGTTACGTCAACCTCGTATTAAAATACGTATCCGGACGTAAACTTTTCCGTTGTTTTCGATTCCGGTATAAAAAATATAAGTTCAAATTTAAAAATACGAGGTTGACCTTGAAATGACCTTGAAAATGAGGTTCAAGGTCAAATCAGAGGTCACCGCTGGATTTCTCGTTGAAAGTTACTTAGGGTATGACCTTTGGTTTACGACTAACCCGTGCGGTTTTCCAAATTTTCCGGGGTTTCCATACTTTTTCCTCACCCTATATAGAGAAGTGCTAATATATATTTTTTAATTACGCATAAAATTATACGTTAAATCAATAAAAAAAAACATTACACACACTACCATGTATTTGACACACACACACGCATATTCTTTTGTTCAGTCTTATAAAAATAAATTATTAAAAAAAAAAAATTAAATTTAAAATTGAGATTAATTATGTTCGTATTTCGAACAGTGGGCGAGCACTAGTTGCCAGTCACCTGAGCGCAGCGCGAGGCCCGAGGGCTGCGCGAAGGCCGCGCTGGCGGGGTAGGAGCTGTTGCGCGCCGCCTCCGCGCCCGACCCCGCCACACACACACACGTGCCTGCATACAAACATCTACATTCAATTTTTTACAGCAGTATTAATTAAATCAATTTTTTCACTTCATGTGTCAATCATTTTTTTTAATAGTTTAGAAAATTATTTTACCTTCAGAAAACGCTTTATATTTCCACCAAATTGTGTTGTCGAGAAATAAGGCCCAAATCTGGTGCGAACCAGCGCAAGCTATTATGAGGACACGGCGTTTCTCGTCCTTTTTCTCTTTATCTGTAAAAGATGTTACAAAATGTTACTAAAATCTAAAATTAATACAGTTTTTTGATATTATTATAAATTCCAAAGTATATGATACTATCTGTGCCCCGAGGTTTCCCCTGCGTTCATTTGAGGATAAAACGTACTAAAATGTTATATAGCCTTCCTCGGTAAATGACTATTCAACACAAACAGAATTTTTCAATTTCAACCAGCACTCCCTGAGATTAAAGTGTTCTAACAAAGAAACAAATATACAGGTTGTGTCGTAAATTGTGGATAATCCGTTAACTGGGGGTAGCCCTGATATCGACCTCCAAGAAAATGTACCTATTATTTCAGGGTTGCCAACACTGTGAAAATTGTGAATATTTTTGTGTTTTTTTCAAAAAATTCCTACCGCGACTAGTAATTTGGTCATAATTTTTACAAATTAAGGTATTTTAATGTAATTTTTATTTTATTTTACTCGGGAATACTTGTACTATCTAACGAAATTACTATTTCAGGCATAATTTATTCTAAACTTATGAAAATTAGCGTTAGAAGTTTTTTTTATTTTTATTCGTAACTTTTTGTCAATATTTAACCATTGATTGTGAAAAAAAAATGTATGGCACTAGAATTGCCCAGCATTTAAAAAGAATGCTTAGTTTGTGTAGTTTCTAAAAAGGTATAACAATTAGTGCTTGACAAGCAAAATTATTTTGTAGGAGCAAAAGAACTTATCACGGTCGGTAAGTTCGTTTTGTATCATTAGCATTTGTGTCACTTAAATGTTAGGATAAAGATAAAAAACAAAGATTTTTTTAGTAGGAATGCATTTATTACATCAAACTAAATGTTCGAAATGCCCTCCATTGGCAGCAATGCAGGTTCGGCATCGCCTTATAAAAGATCTTTTGATACGGCGTGCATGGCCTGATACTTCAATTTCACGAGTGGCTAACTGCACACATGTGCGCAATTCTTCGATTTTCGACACTGCTTTAGTATAAATAATAATAATAATAATAATAATAATACACTTTATTGTACACCAAAGACAGAAATAATACAAAGAAATTTTTAACAATATATCATTAGGTACAAAAGGCGGCCTTATCGCTAAAAAGCGATCTCTTCCAGGCAACCTTAGGGCAAAGGAAATGGTATAGCGTAAGCGTAGGTGTACAGGCTACAAACAATTTATAGTAAATATTCAAATAATTAAACACATACATACATACGTACATACGCACATACATACACACATACATACATACATACATACACATATACATGCATACAAACATACTTACACTCATACACAGACATAGATACATATTATATACTTACTTATAAATTACTTGTTTACTGTTGAGTTTCAAGAAAATGCTTCCTGACAGTCTTTTTAAAAGTTGCAAGTGTTTGTACACGTCTAATATTCAAAGGCAAGGTATTCCAAAGGCGAGAGGCTTGAACTGTAAAAGATTTATCATAGAAGGAAGAGGAGTGAGAAGGAATTGCGAGAAGGAAATTACTGTCAGAACGGAGGCAACGTTCATGGGTATCGCCAAGGAATTGGAATCGTTCTTTCAAATAGGAAGGGGTAAAGGGATTAAATAAAATAGAGTAAAGTAGGTTAAGGATATGAGCATTCCTGCGAAGGCGGATTGGGAGCCACTTGAGTTTTTTGCGAAATTCGGAAATATGATCATATTTGCGTAGTCCAAATATAAATCTTATACATAAATTTTGAATGCGCTCAAGCTTATTAAGCTGCTCCTCTGTAATGTCGAGATAGCAAGTATCAGCATAATCAAGAATTGGTAATAATAGACTATGAGCAAGAGCAATTTTAGTAGGAATGGGTAGAAGATTACGCAATCTGCGGAGAGACCCAACCGAAGCGAACAACCTGCGGCTAATTTCACATATCTGCGGACCCCAAGAGAGATGTTGGTCGAAGATAACACCTAAATTTCTCACGTTTTCGCTATATGGAATGGTGAATCCGTTAAATGTAACAGGAGGTAGTTCAGATTTATCAATACGGCAAAGCAGTTTGGAGCTTCCTATAATAATAGCTTTCGATTTGTTTGGATTTATATGTAGGCCGTAGGCTTTACTCCATTTACCATAGCTAAAAGGTCATTAATTATGCGCGATACACACTGAGATAAGTTATGAACAGTGGAGTGAGAGTATATCTGGAGATCATCTGCATAGAGGTGGTAGAAAGAAGTTATAACATTACAAAGAGAGTTTATAAATATAGAAAACAAAAGAGGTGATAGCACGCCACCTTGCGGGACACCGGTATTGACTGTTGACCAATTTGAATATGAATCGTTCAATTTAACTCGCTGCCGGCGACCCTGCAAGTAACTTAGAAACCAATCAGCAACCTCAGGAGATATGTTAAGAGAACGTAAAATATCACACAGTATATCAAAGTCCACAGTATTAAAGGCGTTACTAAAATCGAGTAACGTTAATACCGTGAGCCTTTGATTGTCCATATTTGATCGTATATCATCAGTTATTTTTACAAGCGCAGTAGTCGTACTGTGACCTGGGCGAAAACCGGATTGCATGGGATTCAACAGACGGTGTTTCACGAGGAAACTACTGAGCTGTTGATGCACAAGACGCTCGAGTGCTTTGGACAAAAAAGGGAGGATGGAAATAGGACGATATTCGGATAAGGACGTTGGATTAGTTTTTTTGGGGAGAGGTACAATTTCAGCATCTTTCCATATTGATGGGAACGTACAGGTAGAGATGGAAGTATTAAAGATGGATGTAAGTACCGGTGTTAGTATATCAAGGAGAGGAATGATCATTTTCCGACTAATGCTGTCAGAACCAACGGAATTTGAAGTTATTGCTAATATATTCTTCTTAACATCACATTCAGAAAGCTGATTAAGAAAGAAAATAGGAGTATCAGGAATTGGCAAGGCTGAAAGTTGATTTCTTGTATAGGCTTTAGTTGCACTATCCATGGCAACAGACGAAGAGAAGTGGAGATTCAACTCGTTAAGATTAAAATTTTGAGAACTATTATGACTATTATCCAGACGCGCTTTGCCAACTCCAAGAGATTTTAGAAAATTCCAGACTTTGCTAGAATCTGCTTCTTCAATGACAGATTTGTGGATATGGCGACGATGTGCATCTCTACACACCCTATTACAGTGATTCCGAGCCTTTACGTATACCTCTCTATTGGCCTCACTGTTATTCAGTCTATACCGCGTCTTAGCACGAACCTTTTTTTCCTGCAATTTTTTAATTTCGGGTGTAATCCATGGGGCAGGCAGATGTTTTATTCTTACCGGTCGAATAGGTGCGTGAACATCATAAAGTTGTGTTAGCAGAGAGTTGAAAACAGCCACCTGGCTGTCAATTGTGTCTGCATCATAAACCGCAGTCCAATCAATTTCAGCTGCATCTCTCCGCAGTTGCTCCACATCCATACCACCAAAACTACGCTGCAGAAGTATTCTTGATTTAAGCTTAGGAGGTTTGATTTTGTAGGATAGATATAGCAAGTCGTGATAAGAAAAAGCATCAGCAGCACACTGACCATGGCTTTCAACGTGGTCAATGGAAGAAACAATAATTAAATCTAAAAGAGAAGGAACACAATTTGGTAAAACATGAGTAGCAAGCAAAGGTAAGATATGAAGATTTGAGCCATTAACTAGAGTTTTTAGCCGGGAAGACCGGTGATCGTTTTTGAGCAGACAGGTGTTAAAATCACCCATGATTACCGTATGACTATACAACGGACTAAGCCGTTGGAGTAACAATTCAAGCGAAGTGAAATAGTCTACAGTAAGACATGGGCTATAAAAAACGCCGAGTAGGAGTTTTGTGTGTGACAGATTCACTTCAACAAAAAGATACTCAGCTCCACCGGTCTGAGGTTGCGAAGTATCTATGATGGTAAAAGGAATATGAGAGCGAAGATATATCGCAACCCCCCCACCCGTCCGACCAATGCGGTCATTACGGATCAAATGGAATCCCGGTATGGAAAAGGAGATAGAAGGTAAACAAGGCTTGAGCCAAGATTCGGAAACTAGGATAGCGTGTATATATCTATTACCAAAAGATGACAATAAATCTGGATAATGAGCAGGAATACTCTGTGCGTTAATGTGGACTAAATTAAAATTTTTGGGAGTGTTATCAAAACAAGAGTTTAACGTCTCGCTCAATGAGGGTATGCTACAGTAACTGTCAGAGTTACTTGAGTCTTCAGAAGCAGACGATAGCGATAGAAATGCGTCACTATCGTCAATGAAAGACATTGAAAAAAAATTATTATTATTAAAATAAATATGGGTATAAAGAAATAATAAAAATAAAAGAATAAATATGCCTGTATATGTATGTAATGCAATAACTTAAAATAATATAACTATAATTGATTTAAAAATTATATTATTAAGGTATAAATATGTATATTTGTTTGTAAATCAATTTCTATATAAATATCTATCTTTAAATCAATAGTATAATGATAATAATAACACAAAAAGAAAAAATATATACTAAAATAAAATAACGATGAAATATGTTTATACCATTTAACGTACCCACCAGTTGCAAGGAGAGAAGTTAAGAACTCACAATATTGCTAGCGTATAAATAAGTTATAAAACAAATAAAGAAAAAAAGGTTATAAAAAATAAAAATCAAAAAAAAGGAAAAATAATTAATAAAGGTTAAGAGAGATAACGTTAACTATACTAAACAACGTATGATTAAATAAAAAATAAAAATAATAATAATAATAATAATTGAAAAAAAAAAGTAACTAAAAAAAAATAAAAATAAAAAAATAACATGGAGAATTTATACACTACTACTGGTAACACAAACACGCAGAAAAAATAGTGTCTATGCCGATTGTCAGTTGTAACACGTACCTTATACATATTAGATTATTTGTTAATCATCAACGTCAAAATTATGGAATCTATCAATCTACCCTCAATCAAGAAAATGATTATGATATATCGTATGACGTACGAGAGTAAACAATAACAAAATGTATTGTATGTGTATGAAATATAAATTAAACGTAAATGGGGAAAATAAACAAATAAATAAGTTAACTTATATAGAAAAGAAGATAAGTGTTACAGTGACAAACAGATAAACTATTTCTTAATCACCCGCTTGGAGCGTGACGCAGCTGCTTTACATTCCGGTGCCTTTTGGACGGAGTCGGTGCTAGTTAGTGGTGATTTTGTTCCTTCTTCGGGGCTGGATCTGATAATTTCATCAATGTCAGCCAGACATTCAGCCCGATGTCGTGTTCCGTCCGAAGTTACAACGAAAATTATACCCTCGCGTGTCCAACACCTGCTGATCCCGAAACGCTCCCTAGCCGCCAGAAAAGCTTCATGGCGGGTCTTCGTCAGGAATTCCGACTGCGTGACGCCAGTTCCTTTTAGCTTGGTCTTGGCGTACCAGACCTTGTCCCGCACAGCAGTCTCATTGAATCGGACTACAATGGGACGCGGCTTGTTGTTACCGGGGCGGCCCAATCGATGTGAAGACTTAATATTGGTAGTGGAGAAGTTGGCCAGGTTGAGGTTTTCAGCAATAATGCTGGTGACACGCGCCGAAGTATCTTCACCCTTGTCCTCAGTCACACCATGGAACAGTAGCATTTTACGCCGGGTCCTCATATCCTGCTGGTCAATCATTCTGCTCAAAAGTTCAATTTGTTGTTTAAGTGACGTGAGAGCCAATAGAATAAAACTTTTGAATGTTTTAAAATCAGCGGCTAATGTAGTAGTGGTCGCAGGAGAAGAACTCTTGTGCAAATCTTGCTGAAACTCGTTCATCTTGGTGGTAAACAATTCCGACAATGACGTCATGGTGTCTTTCAGCGAATTCATTTTGAGAAGTGGTGATGATGCAGGTGGAACAATGAGCGGTTATAAAACCGACGACACTGGCTTGAAATTTTAAAAGGATTTATTGGCTGGTGGGTGGCGTACTTTAAATTTTAATAATAATCATTTATTGCACTATCACAAACAGATTTACTAAATTTTAAAGCAAAATAATTTTTAGCAGACTTTTTTGCGTGTAACTTGTTTGGCACCTACCCGCCGAAAAAAGAAACTTTAAACAAAAAAAACTATAAACTTTTTTCTTTAATGCATCCCCCAATAAAAAAAAGTCCAGTGGGTTCAGGTCAGGCGATCCTGGTGGCCATAAAATTAGACCCAAGCGCCCAAACCTAGGTGGATTGGGCTCTGGGTATGTGTCGTTTAAATATTCCCGCACCCGAACAGCAAAATGCGCGGGACACCCGTCATTTTGCAGCCTCATTCCTTCTCTTGTCTCCAGTGATAAATTTTGCAGCAGCTCAGGTAAATTATTTTGTAAAAATTTTAAATAGATTTCAGCATTTAATGTAGCTGGCAACTCATATGGGCCTATTATTTTCTCACCAAACTGCTGCATTTATCACTGGTGACAAGAGAAGGAATGAGGCTGCAAAATGACGGGTGTCCCGCGTATTTTGCTGTTCGGGTGCGGGAATATTTAAACGACACATACCCAGAGCCCAATCCACCTAGGTTTGGGCGCTTGGGTCTAATTTTATGGCCACCAGGATCGCTTGACCTGAACCCCCTGGACTTTTTTTTATTGGGGGATGCATTAAAGAAAAAGTTTATAGTAAAGCAGTGTCGACAATCGAAGAATTGCGCACATGTGTGCAATTAGCCACTCGTGAAATTGAAGTATCAGGCTATGCACGCCGTATCAAAAGATCTTTTATAAGGCGATGCCGAACCTGCATTGCTGCCAATGGAGGACATTTCGAACATTTAGTTTGATGTAATAAATGCATTTCTACTAAAAAAATCTTTGTTTTTTATCTTTATCCTAACATTTAAGTGACACAAATGCTAATGATACAAAACGAACTTACCTACCGTGATAAGTTCTATCGCTCCTACAAAATAATTTTGATTGTCAAGCACTAATTGTTATACCTTTTTAGAAACTACACAAACTAAGCATTCTTTTTAAATACTGGGCAATTCTAGTGTCATACATTTTTTTTTCACAATCAATGGTTAAATATTGACAAAAAGTTACGAATAAAAATAAAAAAAACTTCGAACGCTAATTTTCATAAGTTTAGAATAAATTATGCCTGAAATAGTAATTTCGTTAGATAGTATAAGTATTCCCGAGTAAAATAAAATAAAAATTACATTAAAATACCTTAATTTGTAAAAATTATGACCAAATTACTAGTCGCGGTAGGAATTTTTTGAAAAAACACAAAAATATTCACAATTTTCACAGTGTTGGCAACCCTGAAATAAAAAGTACATTTTCTTGGAGGTCGACATCAGGGCTACCCCCAGTTAACGGATTATCCACGATTTACGACACACCCTGTATATAATATACATATAATAATATATATTAAAGTTAAAATTCTAAATAATATTGTAAAATTGTTTATCTCATTACAAGTGAACACCCGTTTTTTTGCAAATAAATGTCTTCAAACCGAACCGAAACAATATTTTCAGTTTTATAATATTAATATGGATTACCTTTATTTTCTTTGTCTTCCTTATCCTTGTCGGGGGCTGCTTGTCCGGGCGGTGGAGGCGGTGGTGGGAGCACTGGCCTCACTGACATGTCCATATCCGGAGTCGTGTACAGCAATACATCCCACGGAGAGGACAAGGGCTGGAGGCCGAGACATTTCCCACCTAAAGGTTTTTTTTTTAAATTATATAATACCTAAAGGTATTTTATTAGTAAACATAGGGTAAGATAGATAATTAGTTTTTTAGGGAACCGTTAGTACACGTACAACAAAGAGGAAGAGTTAGGTAAGAAATAACTAAACTCCACAACGTTGTTTTTATACTGAATATATTAAGTTTAATTATGTGTACATTGAAATTGCAGTATAAGTTGCATTACACAAATACATTAATATATGAAATAGCATGTAACAACACACGTACGAGTAAATACTTTGTACAAGTTTTAACTAACTCATTCAAAGAAAGCAATGATTAAAAAAAACAGAAAAAAGATCTCATTTAATTGAGAGTGAGAGA
Source organism: Melitaea athalia (assembly GCA_905220545.2). Classification (NCBI taxonomy): domain Eukaryota; kingdom Metazoa; phylum Arthropoda; class Insecta; order Lepidoptera; family Nymphalidae; genus Melitaea; species Melitaea athalia. The sequence continues at coordinate 7,831,641 of HG992179.1, forward strand.
AAAAAGAGAGGGAGATGAGAAAGAGAGAGAGAGACAAAGACGTATAGAGAGAAAGAGAGACAACGAGAGATATAGAAAGAATTTTTATTTATTTCGAAAAAACTAATCAGAGAAAAAAACGAGTGTGCTTTAGACCACATGACTGAAGTAAAACATCTTTGGCAATAGGTCTGCACTGTGTCTTAGATAATATAAGAAACGTATAGTTAGTTTAAGTCATCTTTGCGCGGGGCTCTATGTGTGCGTGCGCTTGTAATTATAACACTTTGCGCGCACTAGTGACTTTTGTTTAAAGAATTTATTGTCACGGTGACAAAAGTCACTAGTGCGCGCTTAGCCTTAATTTGTGTAGCAGTGACGCAACCGCCGTCATTCGAAATTTCAAAAAACACGTCTTCTTATTGGTCATTTTTCCACCGGTACAGTCGTTAAAGAAAATGTCTAGTTCTTCACGGATTTTTTTTTAAGGAGTCAGGTAAATATTTTCAATGTGCTAATTTCGATATTATTAATATTTATTATGATTAAATAATGTATACCTACATTACTAACTTACTTTAAAAACTATATTATTTTTAAAGTGAACGTATTATGATTGTTTTAGACTCGTGAAACTATTGCCAAGGTGTTCAAATTTCTAAAAAAGGAAAACATAGTTATATTGTAGCTAGTATAAGTGATCCAATTTGCAGTGCAGGTCCAAATTAATATCAAAATTGAATGAATATTTAAACAGTGCGCGAAAGAGAACAGCAATGGCAGTGGGGGGTATCAGAGAGAACAAAATAAATATATTGGCTTAAGGGAAAAATTGGTTGCCTGTAAAGTCGGTATACGGGCGAAAGTTTTACGTGACAACGACTTTGAGTGGTAAAATAATTTTAATGTGAACTGTGCTCGAGTGGAAGGGACGCGTGCCTTTCACTTTTTATGTCTGTCTCTCTCGCTTTTAGGCGGGCTAACCATGCCCGAGTGGAAGGGACGCGTGCCTCTCACTCGCTCTCATTGTGAGCGCATAACGTGAGCGGAGCGTAACGCAGTTTCTTGAAGTGTCACCCGGCAAACCAATTTATAAGACGTTGTCACGTCAAAAACTGACTTCAAATTTAAATCTCCGTATAAAGACCGCAAAACAGAAATGCATAGATGGTTGACAGAAAAAAAAACATTACTTATAATGCACATATAAAAAAAATTAAAGGGTATGACTTGATAAAAAAAAGAAGACCATATTTGTCATAAGCTTGATGACATACTTCAGCTATATGACATAAAAGTTCTTCGACTACCGCCGTATTATCCTGAACTAAACCCGATAGAAAATGTATGGGGAATTTTGAAAAATTATATTGCTCCGCATAATATCGAACAAAGTGTGACTGGAATAACGAAATTAATAAATGATCGTTTTAGTCAAATTAATGAAGAGATGTGGCGTAATACTTGTCAACACTTAAAAAAAGAAGAAGAATTTTTGATATGGAATCTGAAATAATAATTAAACTTGGTGAAAGCAGCGAATCCGAAAATTCAGCATTTTATTCTTCTAGTAGCGATACAGATTAATATGTTCAATAAACATGTATTAACAAACTATTATTATTATTTTTTAAATCCATATAGTTACTATTTCAAGTTTAGTATTAAAGAATATGCAACGACTAATGAATGTTGATGAAGCACTTTCGCTTAGGTTTGTCAGGATCGTGGCAAGTTTCATTTTCTTGTCTCTGCCTACCCCTCCGGGATACAGGCGTGAGTTTATGTATGTACGTATACTATTTGTCACCGAGATATAATTTTTATTTTAAATTTTTTTTAATAACTTTATTTATATTTTTCACTTCACTGTACCCCTTGTCACGCAACAAAGTCACTGTATATATACAAGGTTTACCTACACATAGAGCCGCGCGCAAAGATGAGTTGAACTTACTATAACTGGCTATGAGAGAAAGAGAGAAAGAAAATGTGTGCTCGCACCTCTCTTTTGCTTCGTTCGCCTCACCCGATCACACTTTTCGTAACGCTCTCGTCACGCATTCACCATCTTATTCCGCAAGTCGAGCGTGCGTAAAAAAGTTTAACTTCAAAAAAGAGAGACAGCGCGATTGCTCACCGCGGTCGCCCACAGCGGCCTGCCGGCCGGTCCCGGCGAGCACCTCGACGCTGCCCTCGTCCAGGTGCACGGCGCGCAGCGCGTGGTTGTCGGTGTCGCACACCACCAGCACGCTGCCCGACAGCCAGCACACGCCCTGCGGAGAGGCGAACTGCGCCTCGCCGAACTCTGCGACACCCAGCCACACTCACATATTATCGACACTTTTGTATAAGCAGCGTTGGCGCAGCGGTCACAGCAATGGATTGCGATTGGCTATTGCGCGGGCGGTTGCGGGTTCGATCCCCGCACACGACAACATTTGTATTGGCCATGTACAGATGTTTGCCGTAGTCTGGGTGTTTGTGCAGTCCTTGTGGGTCTCCCCACCGTGCCTCGGAGAGCACGTTAAGCCGTCGGTCCCGGTTGCTATCATGTACACCTGATAGCGATCGTTACTCATAGTAGGGAATATATCCGCCAACCCGCATTGGAGCAGCGTGGTCGATTAAGCTCCGATCCTTCTCCTACATGGGGAAGAGGCCTATGCCCAACCGTGGGATATTACAGGCTGATTTGTTGGATCAGCAAATATCTTATTTTTTAACAATTAATCTTTATTTAGAAAATTTAAGACGTAAGATCAATTTATAATATACGTGTATTATTTATATCTGTACTGTAATATATTTAGAAAATAAAAAATTAACAGAAAATGAATATTCTATAATTACTACTTTCTTAGCAATTATTTATTGGGGTTGATAGCATTCCAGTTGGTTAATGTAGACAAACAAAAAGAAAATGGTAATCTTAAAACGGAAAACAATAAATACTCACTGCCATCTTTAAAACCAGGTTCAGGTCCGCCAATAATTCGCAGAATAATTCCAGAACAATCGGTAAGCAACACTCTATGATTACCAGTATCCGATATAGCCAGAAAAGGTTCCTCTCCACGGCCACGGTAGAATGGATTAAGTGCAAGCTATAACAAATAATTTGTTAAAAATTATTCTTCTTAACTACTTGACTAAAGAATCCCATTATTTTTTAAAAAAAAATTTATATGTCCTTACTAATTAATTTTTGATGTAGACAAATAATATAAACTGAAATTATATTCCACGCTTTCTATAATAAAATATATACATAAAATATCAATATTTCAAGGTGTCTTGGTTATAATATTCAAACAAATTCTTAAAGGAATGTTACAGGGGTCAAAAGATTTTGAAAATCGATCTATAAGGGGTTAAATGTAAGACACAAGTTTTTAAGTAAAGATATTTCAGCGAGACATATCCAGAGATAGTTTGCTAATATTAAAATTGCTATGAATTTAATAGCTAAAAATTATTATTAATAGCTTGAAATAAAACTATCACACACCTTACTAGGAAAATATAGTGTCCTAGTCTCCTTCATTTTTAAATGAGAGTTTATCGACACAGGTAGAGGTGTTGCTGCGATCCGTGTTGAGAAATGACGTAGAGCGACACCGACATACGAAATGAGTTCATCTCTGTGACCTTCTCCAGTTATGATGAAGATTGGTTTGTTTGATGGACCTATAAGAAGATTATTAATTGAACCCACTCACTCACTCCAGCCTATCGCAGTCCATTGCTGGACATAGGCCTCCACAAATTCGCGCCAAACATTTTTTGAACACGCCATTGGGTGAACCCAAATTATATTATTTCCAGAGCTCCTGGGGGGGATTGGGGATAGGGTCGGCAACGCGCTTGCGATGCTTCTGGCGTTGCAGGCGTCTATATGCTACGGTCTTACCATCTGGTGAGCCGTACGCTTGTTTGCCAACCTAGTAACATAAAAAAAAAAAAAAAAGCCATCGGAGCCACTATGCATACGCACCAAATGTGCTAAACATCGCCACCGACTATACTTTTCCTACTCGCGCCGTTCCCCATTCCCGTCCCGCCTAAATATCCGTGAAGTACCCTTTTTTGTTTACATTTTCTATGATACAATGTTTCAAAAAGTTCACGTCCCGTTTCGTGCCGACAAAAACACTTTACATATACAGCGGCCTTAAGACCGTGCGCATTAAAATGCGTGCAGTGCGTGTGCATTAAAAATCCCCGTCAGTTTACTGACCATGTTTCGTCCCCGTCATGCTGTACACATTACGTATGCAGCGACCTTAAGACGTAGGGCCTATTGAATATATCAAAAGCTAAAATTTGTGCCAACAGCAACATGCTTGGCTCTTGAATTATATACATTAGTGCAAAGTTAAATGTTGGTGTCTGAGTATATCTTTAAGAGATTATTATTAGAGTGTATGGAAAATGCTTTGCTTTGGGAAACTTATACCATAATATTATCAATTAATTTCTAGCAGCACATAATTATGTCAATATTTCCAACTTTTAAGCAAGCAAAATAACTGTATACTCGTATATAGACAGAGAAACGTTAACTATAACTTTGTTGTTTATATTGAAAGATTTTATAAGACATATCTTTTAAACTTCTCTTTTGATATTCTAAAATCTAACAAATGGTATTAAAATGTCAAAATAAGTTCCTTTCTTTTATATATATTATATAGCAATATTTTTGAATAAAAACGAAAACTCCCTTTAAACATAATACAATAAATATAACATACCCAATATAAGAAGAGTGGGCCAGCATCTGATTCCTAACGTTTCCCACATACAACTATCGGCATCATTGACTACAGGGTGATGTATATTGTACCTTTGTACAGCAGCCAAAACGTTTCCAGATAACTTCTCATTACTAAACTTAGCACAATGTACACCAATCTGTAATATGAAAAAAACTTTTCTTAAATATTTGTAAAAATGTATGCACCAATCGGCAATCCAGCAGCAAGCGATGACTCTTCTCCTTAATGGATAAAGAAGCCTATGACCATCAATGAGATATTACAAAATGAATCAATCATCTATCAATTATTTACGTAATCTATTATTTATTGCTATAATAATAAATTATCTACTATCCACCACCACCACTACAGCCTATCACAGTCCACTTTTTTTTTTTATGTAACTAGGTTGGCAAACAAGCGTACGGCTCACCTGATGGTAAGACCGTAGCCTATAGACGCCTGCAACACCAGAAACATCGCAAGCGCGTTGCCGACCCTATCCCCAATCCCCCCCAGGAGCTCTGGTCACCTTACTCACCAACAGGAACACAATACTGCTTGAAAACAGTATTATTTAGCTGTGGTCTTCTGTAAGGTCGAGGTACTACCCCAGGCGGGCTGCTCCAATTTTGAGCAGGAAATTTCCTGCTGTGCCCTACCTCAGTTACCTTAGTCCACTGTTGGACATAGGCCTCCACAAGTTCGCACCCGACATTATGACGCGAACTCATGTGTTTTGCCGATAGTCACCACGCTGGGCAGGCGGGTTGGTGACCGCAGGGCTGGCTTTGTCGCACCGAAGACGCTGCTGCCCGTCTTTGGCCTGTGTATTTCAAAGCCAGCATGGATGGTTATCCCGCCATCCGTCGGCTTTTTAACAACTTCCCTGTCCAATGAGTCATATATGACTCACATGATGTAAGTTTTGTAATAAGCCCATGAGTCACAGGTGACTCATTTCTCTGTACAGTTTAAGGTACAATTTTTGTAATGAGCTTGGAGGGATATTTTTTTGAATCACACCTGGATGTATGGCAATTAGGGCATCGAGCCCGGGTTTACCCGGACCGAAAAAACCCGGGTTTTCCCGGGTTTTGAGGATTACAAAAAACCCGGGTTTGATTTTTAAAACTCGGTTTTTCGGTTTTTTTATTATACTTTTGTTTTTGTTATTTATTAAGTTTAAGCCACCGAATGCAATAATAAGTAAATGGAATAAAAACACGCTTTGATAAATTATTGTTTATTACGTAAAAAGTAGCTTTGTTGCTACGTTCCTACCATTAAAACAAGCCATGCAAGTTAAATGGAACGCGCGCGTCCATCTCAGGACATGAATGGGTAAATTGTATGCAAAAGTGTTGATTGAAAGGGTTGTAAATGAAACAGACGAAAGAGTATGGGATGCACAATTGCACAAGCGGGATTTAGAATGGGATTTGGATGTACGGATCAGGTCTTTTCTTTGCGGTGCATAGCCGAAAAATGTTTGGCTAAAAATAAGAAGGTCTATTGCGCGTTCGTAGATCTAGAAAAAGCCTATGATAGTTAGTTAGTTCAGCCTATTGCAGTCCACTGCTGGACATAGGCCTCCCCAAGTTCGCGGCAGACATCCCGGTTTTCCGCAATCATCATCCAGCCTACACCGGCAATCTTACGTAGATCGTCGGTCCAGCGGTAATAGAGTGGTGAGAAATGAATTGTGGTCAGCACTGTCCGAGTACGGTGTGAGTAGTACCCTCATACGAGCACTGAAATCTCTTTATAAAAATTCTAGTGCTTGTGTAAGGATAAACGGGGCGTACATTGAATGGTTTAATATTGAAAAAGGTGTTAGACAGGGATGTGTAGCGTCACCGTGGCTACTTAATCTATTAATGGACAATTGCTTGACAGATTTAAAAGAGAATGAAAGTGGGTTGAGAATGAATGAGTTACTCGTCAAATATCTTCTCTATGCTGATGACCAAGTATTAATTGCGTCTTCGGCCAAGGAGTTGCAGGAAATTATAGTAACTGCTGTGAGTGGAGCTATTGTTAAAAAGGGAATGAAGATGAATATCGTCATCTTTGCGGAGACGTTGGTTGAGCTAGGCCAAATGCTGACCGGCCTAAACGGGTCCTCCCGACGAGTCGGTCTCTGTATGAACTTGGACAAGACGAAAGTTATGTTTAACAACCAAGTCATACCGAGACCGGTATCGGTTGACGGTATCATTCTCGAGGTTATTCAGGATTATGTCTACCTTGGCCACACCATTCAACTGGGCCTAAACAACTTCGAGAAGGAAGCTGATAGGAGGATTCGGTTGGGCTGGGCGGTGTTTGGCAGGCTTCGTCGAGTCTTCACTTCAAAGATTCCGCAATCCTTGAAGACAAAAGTTTTCGAGCAATGCGTCCTGCCTGTGTTGACATACGGAGCCGAGACGTGGACACTGACGAAGGGACTTGTCCACAAGCTTAAAGTCGCTCAACGCGCAATGAAACGGGCTATGCTTGGGGTTTCTCTCAAAGATAGGACTAGAAATGAGACTATCCACGAGAGAACGAAAGTAACCGACATAGCCCACAGAATTAGCACGTTGAAGTGGCAGTGGGGTCATCTGTGTCCCAGGACCCATGGCCGTTGGAGCAGACGTGTCCTGAGAGTTTAGTGGAGACCGCGTCTTGGTAAATGCAGTGTGGAACGTCCTCCGGCCCGTTGGACCGACGATCTACGTAAGATTACCGGTATAGGCTGTATGAGGATTGCGGAAAACCGGGATGTCTGGCGCGAACTTGGTTAGGCCTATGTCCAGCAGTGGACTGCAATAGGCTGAAGTGACTGACTGACTGAAGATGAATGTAAAGAAGACGAAAGTAATGGTGTTTGAAAGACATGAGACAGTGACAGACTGCAATGTCGTGATTGGAGATGAACAAATTGAACAGGTGAATGAGTTTGTGTATCTGGGTTCAAAGTTTACAAGAGATGGAAAGTGTGAGAGTGATATTGAAAGAAGAATGAATGCAGGAATCATGATGAATGGAGCTTTGCACTCCTTTATGAGCAGTCGGAAGGTGTCTGATAAGGCTCGTTTGGCTGTGCATAGGGGGGTGTTGGTTCCGACACTCATGTATAGAAGTGAAATTTGGGTATGGCAGAAGAAATATGAAAGTAAAATAAATGCAGTTGAGATGAGAGCGTTAAGAAATATGATAGCAGTTAAATTGAGTGACAGGATAAGAAACAGTGAGATAATGAAATGTTGTGGTCTGAAAGAAGATGTAGTAACAAAAATTGAGAAAGTTATGCTGAGATGGTTTGGCCATGTCGAGAGAATGAATGAAGAACGATTGACGAAAAAAGTGTAAAGGCGAGACCTAAGCTGACGTTTCAAGACCTCAGAGACGTCTTCAAAAAAGGCCAGGTCAAGAGTACCCTAAACCGAAGAGCATGTATGAAAGGAATAATAAAAATGGACGAAGCGAAACAAATATGTAAGGATCATAGCAAGTGGAAAGAAGTGGTCTCTGCCTACCCCTATGGGAAAGAGGTGTGATTGTATTTATGTATGTAAAACTGTTTTTGTAATTTGTAAAGTACTGTTTCATTTATTTAAATTATTCCTCATCCTTTATATTTTGCACTCATTGAAGGAAATCGATATATAAACGCAGATTAGTGTATTTCAAAAAAAAATAGAATAAAAAGATCGAAATGCTCGAAAAAACCGGTCTACCCGGGTTTTGATTACTCTTAGACCCGAAAACCCGGGTTTTCAAAATTGAACCGAGTTTCGATGCCCTAATGGCAATAAGCCTATAGTTTTTAATAAAAAAATAAAAAATAGCAATTTTTTTTTATTTTTCATACAATAACTACTAGAAACTTGCAATAAATAAAACAACTAAGTACTAAAGGCAAGGTATTATTCAAAGAAAAGTTTCATAAAATAAACTTTGTAATGTAACAAATTCCCTCTATTCTATACTTACAATATTTATATACCTACATAAGAAAAAATAACAAAATCAAGCATTTTTGTCGATATACCATTCTAAACAGATAGACTTTTTACACTCAGTGTGTACTTGCTTCGCTTTACAAGGGATTAGTATCCCTCGTTTTTCAATTTTAGATAACACCCATTGCATCTTTTTCGTACGAGTTTACCGAAAGCATTTCGAGGAACTTCTTGCAATGAATGTCTAGAATCGCTTGAAGTAGCAATTGCAGTTCCTGAAGAGCTAGAGGAGATCGAATACCTTTGAGGGAGATTAGTTTCTGTGGTTGGTGCTGCAGGTCCAAGAAGACATTTTCTTGGACCTGCAGCACCAGACCAGACCAGTTCTTGACTTGTAAAACTGTCAATTTGGGGCCATCTGTCAACTCGTTGTAGATGCATCTGGCATTGATAATGGCGGCTTGAGATAGTTAATCTATTGCTATATTTTTGTACCACGTCAAACTTTTACGTAAGGGGTCGTTCAAGTATTACGTAACGCAAATTTTGAAGATTTTTGACCCCCCCCTCCCCCCATATAACGCGCCGTAACGTTTTCCTGTACCCCCCCAGCCCATAAACGTTACGTAACACCCCAACTGACCATTTTTACCCAAATGTCACAACTTTGTTGCGAAAACTACCGAAAAGTCGCTTAAAAAAATCGCGTTTGCGGTAAGTATAAATATACATATACAAAGAGGGATATAAACGAAAAGGGTTGCCAATTTGGGAGATTTTAGTAGACTAGTTTTTTTTATTTAAATAAAAAACAACGTTACGCAACGCGTTGTTCGAGACCCCCCCTTCCCCCTGTAACGCATCGTAACGTTTTACAAGACCCCCCCTCCCCCCTAATTGCGTTACGTAATACTTGAACGGCCCCTAAGGAGAATGAAATGAAGCAAGTTGATCAGAAATATCAATGCCTTTTTTGACATCATTATAATCGATTATATCGGGTTTTATGACGTCGCCTCGTCTGGATTTGCTGGTGTAGGCGACGGAGTCTCAGTTCTTTCTGCAGTACTTGCTATATAGTTTGCAATTACCTCTGTATTCTCGATTTCTTTATTTTCATTATCGGGCTGCCACTCATCGTCACTTCTCTAATGCTTCACCTGAATCTTCCAAATAACGCAATGTATCTTCACTTACGAGTGAAGATACATGGTGTTATTTGGAAGGTACGCCTTTTGGCCATTTTCTCGAATAGTACCAATTATTACATCAAACGAACTTTTTTTCAATAAAATATCAATCATAACATCAAAGTAACAATTTAATTTCTAACCCAATTAGATATTGACAGTTGATTGGCGTTTGACTAAAAAAATGCATTTCCGCGTGTGCACTCACATATGACTCATTGAACGTGCAGTAGAAAATTTATTATGCTACGTTCGCGAGTCACATGTGACTCAGAAAAAAAAACAACACAATGAGGGTAGTATATGAAATAATTATTACGAAATTATGTTTTTATGGATTACATTAATGTTATAAAGCTTATATTTAAAAAAAATCAGTGGACGTGGGGCTATACTAAAATGAGTTGTATGGGGACAGGGAAGTTGTTAAGTTCCAAGGTGGTAGTGGAACTGTGTTATCCCTTAGTCGCCTCTTACGACACCCACGGGAAGAGAGGGGGTGGCTACATTCTTTAGTGCCGTAGCCACACAGCACAAAATTATCTGTACAACATTAAATAAAAAATATCTATAAATTAATATTTAACACTTATTCATTTTTAAGTCACATTTATTAAAATCATAAATCAATAGTACTGAGACTAAAAAAACCATGGTTATTAAAAGTGAAACATACCACAACTAAACCACTATCTGGTTTATGTAATTTTTCCAAATGTTCCAAGTCTGGCAGTACATGGTAACAGTTAATGCAGCAGTACGTCCAGAAGTCCAACACTACCACTTTCTCTGCACAATGCTGAGTAAGGGAAAGTGGTTCACTAACATTGACCCATTCTAAATCTACAATGATGAATAAACATTGAATAGTTATTGTCTATTAAAATTAATAACAGATTTCTCTTAAACAAAATTTTACTTTTTTTGAAGTCATCAATTGGTGGCACAACTGGCCAAACTTTTTTCAAATGGCTTATAATGAGCGCGTCTCTTTCAGCTTCACTGTTTGCAGACACCATCGCTTCAGTTAAATCCAAACAAGCTTGGGCTACGTAATCCAGTGGACTTGACTCCATATTTACACAACTATTTTACAATTTAAAACGCTATTTTATAAAAAAATCTTCCATATAACAAAATTTATAATTTTAAAAAGATCAAATTATTGTTTACAATAATATTAGATTATCACTACCATTCATAAAAATAAATACTTTTAACTATTAATATAATTAACAATCTCCATGAGTCAACTTGAAAAGCATTTGAAAATGAATAGCCATATGAATAGTTATGAATTGTTTAATTTTAATGTTTATTTATGTATGTATCAAAGATATAATTTCAAATCTAGACAAATGACAATCCAAAATGACATTAGCCTTAATCAGGGTTGCCATCACAAAATTTTAAGTTGCCGTGTTTTGGGTATCTGGATTGCCGTGTTTTGGAATAAAAACTACAAAATTGCCGTGTATTTACTTTACATTAACACGTAAGATTAAACATGACAATAAACATTTGTGTTTGCTAGCAGCAAACGAAAAAAACCGACTTCAATTATATCGACAAGTAATACAACGTAAGTAGACGAAAAAAAATCAACAAACGCACTAGTCGTCACTGCGATTTTCGAGGGTTCCCCTCGATTTATCTGAGATTCCATTATCATATCCTGGTTTCCTTATCATGGTTCCCTTAGGATATCTTCTTTCAAACAAAAAGAGAATTATAAAAATCGGTTCATAAACGACGAAGTTATCCCCGAACATACATGAAAAAATATATTTATACGGTCGAATTGAATAACCTCCTCCTTTTTCGAAGTTGGTTAAATAACCTCCTTTTTTGAAATCGGTTGAATCAAACATTATTCTTCACAACCGTCATACAAATTTATCGTAACCAACATTTTTTCTTCGGCGTTATTCAATTTATATTTATTTTTTTCCTTTATATTATTTATCTTTTGCTGTGTTTTTGTTTAATTGATTTGAAATTTACAGAATTTCCTTTGGATCGGATAAAAAGCTTACAGCCAGTAAAGCTCCATTTATTGGGGAAGTAATAATTTCATTTCTTGTTTTTCTTTTTTTTTTATTAATTTTATTTCTTGTTCTTGTTTTTGTGTTGCACTATAATGACTTATCAACTATCGATGAAATTATTGGGAAAAACAAGTACACATTGGATTGCCGTGTTTTTGAACACGGCAATGAACGTACTGCCGTGTACCGTGTTTTATCACCGAATATATCCAAATTGCCGCCGTGTAAATGGCAACGCTGGCCTTAATGGGCGCATTCCACTAAAGGCTTCGAAAACGACCGCTGAAAATGCTGAAATTGCCGTTCCCGGTTCCACTAAGTAAAAAGCACCGAAATAAATTAAATATTAACATAAATTAATATAACTTTGAAACTTTTACTATCTACTTATAAATATATTACACATAATCTATAGGATATAATAGCTTGTCGTGAGATGTGAGTACTCGTATTTCCTTAGTTTGAAAAAATTAATAGTTAAAATCAATCACATCAATGTTATCAATGTATTTAATTTATTTGCTTACAAGCAAATCTATAATTTACAAAAAATATTATTTTTATACTCTCTAAAAATTTTTACCCTGCAGCGAATAACTATCAATTTAGTTTTGATGGACAGATTTGAAAATATTTTGATAGACACTTTCAAAAGACGTTTTTTTAACCGACTTCCAAAAAAGTAGTAGGTTCTCAACTCGATTGTATTTTTTTATGTATGTTACTTCAGAACTTTTGAATAGGTCGACCAATTTCGAAGAGTTTTGTTTTAATCGAAAGATGGTGCGCGTCATTTGGTCCTATTTAAATTTATTCGAGATCTAACAAGAACTTTTCGAGTTATACCCACTAATGCGTTTTTACTTGACTATTTTTTCGTCGACCTACGTTTTATTATACCGATTTGATGATTTTTAATTTAATCGAAAGCTGATGTTTATCATCTGGTTACATTTAAATTTCATCGAGATCCTGATTATAACTTTTTCAGTGATCTTTGATAACGCGTATTTACTTGACTATTTTTTCGTTTAACTACGTTGTATTACTTGTAGATGTAATTGAAGTTGTTTTTTTTTTCGTTTGCAAGCAAACACAATAGGGTACTTTCCGTAGTGAATAAATTATAAATTTTGATAAAAATTAAAATTTATATAGAAATACACCTAAATATTCTGATTTAGAACCATAAAAGCACATTATTGATTTATTATATTGAAATTAAAAGTCATATATTTTAATCTGTATATCACGTGACCTAAAACACGAGCCGCCATGGTGTGACGTCATACGGGCAATAACAAAGTTCTGTCAGTGCTGTCAACAGCTAGTGTACATACTAATATCTTTCAATTCTAGATTCGTCGCTTGCGTTAGCTTTGGTTAACACACGTGTCAGTGAGATTTTGGTGTTTTTGTTCGTGTTTTTAAGTTTGTTTAGTAAATTTCATAGTGAAAATAGTTGGTAATTGGTTATATTAGTTTATATTAACATTTATAAGGCTGGGTAAGTTACTTATCGTATTTATTACATTATTTATTTTTGTTTTTAATTAGTAGGTTATTTTTCTAACAGTTAATTTTAGTTATTCTATAAAATAATATAAGATGGACGTAGAGCCTCCTCCGGATCCTCCGGATCCTCCGGATCCGTTCGTTTCGCACAGTTTACAAAAACGTCATGGTCAAGCGATAATAGACCCAAACTCAGGCATTCCTACCTCAAAAATTACCGTCATACACCCTTCCACCGCTTCACCATCGATACAAACTGTGTATATCCACCCATTATATGCTGACACTCCTAAATCCTACTCAGATGAGGACAAAGGTCCCTTCATAGTTCATGTCTCGAGAGAAGTCCCCGACCAAGCTGCAGGAACTACTATCCGAGCCATCAAATTCGGTCAATTTCTACATACTCACAAAATTAAAAATATTGTTAATGATGGCGTAAAAAACATCGGCCGAAATAAAATTTCGGTTGAATTTATATCTGCACAAGATGCCAACAATTTTATTATTAACCCAGTACTTGAGATGTGCAAATTTAAAACTGCTGTACCGACGTACAATATAACTAAAATGGGCTTGGTTAAAGGCGTACCAGTAGACTGGTCTATGAAGGAGCTGGTGGAATCTCTTGAGCTTCCTTCTGGCTGCGGGGAGGTCATCAAAGCTAGACGTTTGAACAGAAAATCAATAAGTGAAGGAACTGCCTCCTGGGTACCAACCCAGTCTGTAGTCTTGACTTTTAGAGGACAATTACTCCCTGAGAAAATTTATTCATATTATACCTCTCTTCCCGTTGAAATGTATAAATTTCCAACAATACAATGTCTGAACTGTTGCCGCCACATTAAAACACAGTGCAGGTCTCAACCCAGATGTTTCAAGTGCTCGCAACCCCATACGGGTGAATCTTGTGATGTAACTGAGGATAAAGCCACGTGTTTACACTGTTTAGGGTCTCACTACACAACAAGTAAGACTTGTCCAGAGTTCTCCCGTCAGCAGTCGATCAAGATTATAATGTCACAAGAGAGTATCTCTTACTTTGAAGCATCTTCTCGTATTCCCCCTGCCAATAGATCCTATGCCGAGGTGGCGAAGGAGATGTTTTCCACTCCTACATACTCCTTCAATAGTCCTCAAAAGTTGCACCCATCATCTCCTATTATCCCAACCCCCTCATCCACTCGTTCATATAAAACCGTAGTCCGTACTCCACACCGCCGTGCCCCTTTAGGCAAAGGGTACGACAGACAGACTCACAACTCGATTATCTCCAACGTTCCCACTTCTCAACCTAACGGCTGTGCCCTTAACAATAATAATATTCCCAATTCGTCCCCAAACAACCCTAACCTTTTACAAGACATTTTTCAAATACTTATATCAATTGCTTCAAAATATACTGATTCGACTTTACCGACCAACGTTGCCAACCCACTGTCCTATTTCTTAGAAGTTTTAAAAAATGTACCAACTCAAGTTCCTCCAGTGGAATACTCAAAGCCTTCGTCCTAAAAAACACGAACTCATTTCACTTATCAACCTCCATAAGCCCGTCATTATTGCCATCGCTGAAACATGGCTGATTCCTGGATCCCGTTTCCGGGTCCCTGGTTTTTCCTGTTTGAGGGATGACAGAAGTGACGGGTACGCTGGAAGTGCCATTTTCATCCGGCACTCCATTCCCTACTCCCATATCCCTTTACCTCCCCTAAGTCCTCATATTAATGCAGTTGCAATCAGAGCCCTGAACATCTCTTTCGTCTCTTTGTACATTCCTCATCCTTCCTCGTCCCTTGGTCCTCAATTATACTCTATATTCTCTACTCTCCCTAACCCTATCCTTATCATGGGAGACTTCAATACTCACCACACAGCATGGGGTTGTCATTCGTGTGACGGGTTTTCTTCCTCGTTGATGGACATATTTGATGATGCCAACCTCTGCATCCTCAACGATGGATCACCAACGCGAAGGGTGTACCCTCACCAGAATGCAAAGTCTGCTGTAGATCTCTCTCTTTCCTCATCATCTCTCTCCTCCCTTCTTTCCTGGAAAACTCTTCCTACAACTTATGGTAGTGATCATTTCCCTATTCTCCTCTCTCTTTCCCATAGATCTAATCCTTGTAATATCCCAAATCCTCTCCTTAAATACAATATTAACAGTGCAAACTGGCCTGCTTACTCTGCATCGGTTGATAACATATTGGATATCCTACCTGATTTTAGAGTTGATGGAAATATCTTTTTATACTACGAACTTTTTTACCATTCAATCATTTCATCTGCCAACTGTAATTTTAAAAAGAAAAGCAATAAACCATTCCTACATTCCCCTTCTCCTTGGTGGGATGAGGAGTGTAGTGTTTTAATTAGGGAAAGAACTGAAGCAGAACGGTCATACAAGCTATCTATGTCTAATGAAAATTTCATCAAATATCAACGTATTAATGCTAAAATCAAAAGACTATTCCGCAAAAAGAAAAGACAAGGCTGGACTAAGTTCTGTGAGTCCCTTAGTCCCAGATCCCCTGCCCGTGCCGTCTGGTTAAATCTTAAGAAATTCCGTCGATCCTTCAATCACGATGATCCCCTCTCCAACGACCCCACTGATTGGCTTAACGACTTCGCCGATAAACTTGCACCACCCTTTGTCCCAGGTCAGGAATACTTTGTTAATACCACAACTCCGTTTGAATATAGCGAGATGGATGCCCCATTTTCTTTTTCGGAACTACAATGCGCTTTAAATAACCTTAAAGATTCGTGTCCAGGGGAAGATGGTGTTCCCTATTCGTTCATTGTAAACTTAAGTGATAAAGCAAAGAATTTCTTCTTAAACATTATTAACACTGGTTTCATAAAAGGAATTGTCCCACAATCTTGGAAGTCGCAACTCATTTTACCAATTTTGAAACCAGGTAAGAATCCGTCAGATTCAAACTCTTACAGACCTATAGCTTTATCTTCTACTCTAGCCAAAATTACTGAACACCTTATAAAAAACCGCTTGGAATGGATAATTGAAAGCAGAAATATCCTCTCGCCCTCCCAGTTTGGCTTTCGGAAGGGGTTGAGCACAATTGATAGCCTTAGTATCCTTTCCACAGACATTCGAATTGCCTTTGCTAAGGGTGAGTACCTTGTGGGTGTTTTTCTGGATATCTCTTCTGCCTATGATAATGTTCTTCTTCCGGTACTCAGGCAGAAAATGCTACAGCTGAGTATTCCGCCGAGGATAGTCCATTTCATTTGCAATATGTTAATTAACAGATCTATAGTGGTTAAACATCAGCACCTTTCTCTTCCCCCCAGACTTGTCTGGAAAGGTCTCCCTCAGGGCTCAGTCCTAAGTCCTCTTCTTTACAGTATATACACTCATGATCTCGAACTGTCTGTGAATAGTTTTTGTAATATCCTGCAATATGCAGATGATATTGTGCTATATCAAATGTCATATTCCGTGGATGATTTAACTTTTCGACTTAATTCTGCTTTAAATTATCTGGACCAATGGCTTTCGGATCATGGCTTATCTTTATCGATCCCCAAGTGTCAAGCGGTGGTGTTCACTAGGAAAAGAAACATTCCTTCTTTGGACTTAATATTGGGGGATCAACATATTCACCTCGCGACTAAGGCCAAATTTCTAGGTGTAGTACTCGATCACAAACTGAATGGATTTTCTCATACAGAACATGTTATTAAAAAATGTGAAAAAAATATCAACGCCCTTAGAGCTGTTTCAGGTGTTTGGTGGGGAGCTCACCCCTATACTTTAAAACTCATTTATAATGCTATAGTCCGTAGTCACCTGGATTACGCTATGTTTATTTTTGACCCCCTCAATAAATATATTTCCGAAAAATTGAACAGGATTCAGTACAAGTGCCTGAGAATAATTCTAGGTGCCATGAAATCTACACCTACAAATGCCTTACAGGTAGAGTGTGTTGAGCCCCCTTTACAATTTCGAAGAAGACTTTTATGCGATCGGTTTATAGTCAAATCACTACAATTGTCATCCCATCCCCTCACACCTCGTCTCAACGAGCTATCCCATCTCTGTTCCAATTTTAGATCCACATCCTGCCTACTAGACAGTTTTCTTGAATTTACTAGACTACCTCACCCTCTGAAATCCTTCCCTTCGAATCCTCTTTTTACTACCCCGTTCCAAGCCCTTGTATATAATCCACCTATTATCACTGATCTTGGTTTGGTAAAAGGTGCATCAGACACAAGTTTCATTTTTCAAAATATCGTTCACCAAAATTGGTCAGAACACCTTTTTATTTATACAGATGCATCCAAACTTTCCCCCGATAGCTGTGTGGGTGCTGCCTGTTGGATCCCAAAATATAGAATAATATTACAATTTAAATGCCCTCCTCAAACGTCAGTATTTACTGGAGAAGCTGTTGCTATTTTGGAAGCTGTCCTTTACACTATCTCCCACAATTTAAGGCAAACTATAATCTGCACTGACTCTCTCAGCTGCCTGTTAGCTATAAAAGCTAACCCCTTTCGTAGTAAACTAAGAATTTCCATTATTTTAAAGATTAGAGAGGCTATGCTCTTATGTCATCAAAAAGGATTGCAAGTTATCTTGGTATGGATTCCCGGTCACTCAGGCATCCCGGGTAACGAGACTGCTGATTCTTGTGCGAAAATGGCTGTACAAACTGGTTCTTTAGAACATTTTTATAACTTTTCCAATGACTTGTGCGCTCTGGCGAAAACTCACCTTGACAAGTCCTGGAACACATTTTGGGTTGAGTCAAAATCGGTAAAAGGAAAGTTTTATGCTTCCATACAACCTGAAATACCAAGACGCCCTTGGTTTTTTCTTCTTAGACATATCGACCGTTGGGTTTTGTCCACATTATGTCGTTTACGTCTTGGTCATGCGAGCACTCCGGTTCATCTGGCAAAAATCAGGGTACGGGACCACTCTCTGTGTGAATGTGGCCTCGACGAGGGTTCAGCATCCCATATCCTTTTTAATTGTCCTAATCTCCTGTATCCCCTATATGACGGAGGTAGGGCACAGCAGGAAATTTCCTGCTCAAAATATGGAGCAGCCCGACTGGGGTAGTACCTCGACCTTACAGAAGACCACAGCTAAATAATACTGTTTTCAAGCAGTATTGTGTTCCTGTTGGTGAGTAAGGTGACCAGAGCTCCTGGGGGGATTGGGGATAGGGTCGGCAACGCGCTTGCGATGCTCCTGGTGTTGCAGGCGTCTATAGGCTACGGTCTTACCATCAGGTGAGCCGTATGCTTGTTTGCCGTACTCGTAACATAAAAAAAAAAAAAAAAATGACGTCCTTCCAAGTAAAATCCCCCGTCCTGTAAACATTGAATGTTTATTGATGCTTGTGTTCAGTCCTTTTTGTAAATTTCTATGTAAATATATCAAATGTAATAGAATTAAATTGTAAATACTTATTAGACGTGTGTAAATATATATTTGTTATTGTCCTAGCATAACATAGTTTTATAATGTAATATATCTTACTAACTTCAATGTTTGTGTTGTTCAAGGTGAAGAGATATTTGATTTCGTACTAACTGGAACTACTACTATTTTCTATATTCTTTTTAAATAAATTAACGAAGGCTGTAACCTCGACCGCACCGATCAATCTCCTTCGTGTATTCTCCATTCTACGTGACATTGGCGAAATCATCTGTGCTATTTCCTATACACTTTTTTTATAAATTAACGAAGCTTGTAATCTCGACCGCACCGATCAATCTCCTTCGTTTATTCTCCATTCTACGTGACATTGGCAAAATCATCTGTGCTCATTTGGCACTATTGAAAGCCATTAACCAGAAGAAGAAGAAGAAGATCTTTCAATTCTTCAAGGAGTAATAGTTGTGTTCTTTCGTATAATAGCTCTTCATATCTTGTTCCAACTGAAATAATATGCATTCATTACTAATTTGTTGATGGCTGTCATAGTAATTGTAGGTTATGTTACTCTCTTACATACGTCATGTACACTTTTGTTATTGCACATATTACGTCACCAAAATGGCTGTAGCGTTTTCGCGGTAATAAAAAAGGTTTAAAATTTAATTTAATTTTATGGCGTGAAAACGTGTTTATTTTGCCGAAATATATTTTTTTTGTGGCTTTTTATTAGAAAATCAACATTTTGAAGTACTTTTTCAAACATAGTGGAATACCCTATTATTCATTACATTTTTATCCTTCGTGCCTTATTGCCTACACTAGGGAGAATAGGTTTATTATCTATGGTTGGTGCCTTGGCGGCATAGAATTATTATGTACTACGTTGTACGTAGTACATAAATAATTCCATGCTTGGCGATTGCGAAATGACATTCCCGTATAGTTATTGTACTCTGTGGACATCAATCAGTTTACAATCTGTGATTCTGTGATGTTTACAAAACATAATAATAAAAACAGTATCTACGTCGTGATTCCCATTCCTTTATGAATTTAACTTCTTTGTCAGCTGTTTTGTTAAGTTAGAGAATATTCATGTTCGTTTCTAAATATAAATCTTAATAAGAAATTGTGTAAAAATTATGGTAAAGCATGGATGCCCTGTTTGATCTTTCTTTCCTAAACTTGTCATCTGAAGTAAGTGATTTTGAACCAGATGATATTCCCAAAACAACATACGATGTTTGGGTCTTAGGGAAAAAGTATAATGCATTCCAAGGTAAAATATATTCATATGCTCTATTAGGTTAAAATTGAAATAAAAATAAAAATGCGCCGCTTTGTTGTTAAATTTACAGATATTGACCGAATAAGACGTGATATTAACTCAATCATTTGGTGTACATACAGAAAGGGATTTGTCCCTATAGGTGATGAGGGATTGACATCAGACAAAGGGTGGGGTTGTATGTTGCGATGTGGGCAAATGGTACTTGGAGTAGCACTTACGAGAATTCACCTCTCTTCTAATTGGGTGTGGACACCAGAAACAAGGTGAATTGTCTGTGAAAGATACTATTACTGTAGAAAACTTTTTTATTTTAAAAAAGAAATGTTTTTAAACTATTTTCCTGTACATATATAGTAGACTAGCTTCTGCGCGCGACTTCGTCGGCGTGGACTCCGATAGCGTATAGCCTTCCTCGATAAATGGGCTATATAACAGTGAAAGAATTTTTCAATTCAGCCCAGTAGTTCCAGAGATTACCGCGTTCAAACAAACAAACAAACAAACTCTTCAGCTTTATATATTAGTATAGATATTTTATATGTTTATTTGTACTACTTTCAGAGATCCAACATATTTAAAAATAGTTCAAAGATTTGAAGACAGAAAGCTAGCACCATATTCAATTCATCAGGTGGCATTGATGGGTGCTTCTGAAGGGAAAGAAGTTGGTCAATGGTTTGGACCCAACACTGTCGCACAAGTGATCAAGTAAGAATGTAACTTTTCAGACATTCAGAATATACTGCTCATACCTTATTTTAATCAAAACAAAATTTTACATGTGGATACTTCTAAAGAAATTGGCATTAGTCCAAGTTTTGCCTGATAAGGAGTTATCTGAAAATTGTTCATCCTTGACTTCAATTAAGTAAATGTTTAATTCTATGTATTAAAAAACGTTGCCAAAATATTTAATGTATTTAATTCATAAGAGAAAAACACAGCTATTGTTAGCACAGTAAATTGAAATAAAACTAAGAAACTATTGTATGTAATAAGATAAACTAACAAATAATGTTATATTGTAGAATGATATTTCAACTTTGTTGTATTATAAACAATTTGCAGGAAGTTAGTTCAGCATGATAAATGGAGTTCACTAATCATCCACGTTGCATTAGACAATACTGTAGTTACGAAAGACATTTGTAAGTACCTATCTTTAATTATCTATAACCTCTATTATAGTTATCTTCATTATATTTCATCTTCGTTATTTATTTGCTACTTTGCTTTCCTCTTGCTTGTTTGTCTTATATGGAGATGAAGTTATACCCATGTATGAGCCAAAAACAAAAAAATTGCGTGTGTACAAAGTACACATGTCAGATGTGAAACTTCTTTGGCAAACTAATTCTAAAAACTAATTTAAAAAAACTAATTTAAAGTACAAAAAAAAAAAAACAAAAAGCCAGTCATGGGGTGTTCCCAGGCGGTCACCCATCCAAGTACTCACGTCATGATGCTGCCGCGTTACTGGTCGCTCAAATTTTACCCCTCATGTACATAAAGAAGTTTCACTTCAAAAACTCTGATAATATTAAATTAGTAAAGGTAAAAGTTGATTTATTATACAGAATCGTTCTTCTATTTCATATTCATAGTCACTATTTAAATGCAGCTGAAAATAAAAATAAAAAATCTTAAAAATTAAACGTTATAGAGAATTATATTGTTTCAGTACAACAATGCACTGTTAATAATGATAGAGGGGACTCAACAAGTATTCCAGATAACAGTAATGTGTCAGAATGGATGCCACTTCTATTAATAGTTCCTCTAAGACTTGGATTGAGCGAAATTAACCCTACTTATATTAATGGGCTTAAGGTAAGTTTTTAAACTGATCTTCTTATTTGCCATATTTAATCATGATCTATTCCTGTAAAAAATGCTTTAAAAAAATGTGAGGTATATAATAAGAATTGCACTTTTTTATTAAAAAAATAATAGACATTTATTTAATTTTTAATTTATAGCTCTGCTTCCAAACTCCACAATCAATTGGTGTGATCGGTGGTAAACCCAACCAAGCTTTGTATCTAATAGGATATGTTGGTGAGGAAGTTATTTACTTAGATCCGCACACTACTCAGAGATCTGGATTAATTGAGGTACTGTGACATTTTAAGTTCTAAATTTTTACAAATTCATTTGGTAATAATAACTGTGGCAGTGTCAAATTTTCGTTACAATTTAGTCTTATTTAATGTATGTCATTTTGCTTTAACTAATAATTTGTTTTTTTTTCTTATTGTTAGAATAAAACTACAGATGAACAAAAGGAAATGGATTGTACATATCATTGTAAATACGCATCAAGAATACCAATGCTTGAAATGGATCCTTCTGTTGCTGTGGTAAATATATTTGGGTGTATAAGAATGCTTGTAATTAAACCATTTTTCAATGGTTCAATTAAATGTTATATTTTGTAGTGTTTCCTATGTCTATCGAGGAGAGATTTTGATGAACTTTGTGAAACAATAGAAAACAAATTGATGCAAGAGAGTCAGCCACTGTTTGAAATGTGTGAGAATAGACCGGCTCATTGGGGACCAAGTGATTTTGATGAAAATAGTACAATTTTTGGTATAAAAAAAAAGTTTATTAAATTTATTATTATTTCTCAGAATTGATTTAAAAATTTAAAGTGTTCATAGACTAAACATTTATTTTTAAAGATATTGTTTGTTATGGTTTTTGTAAATATATACTTATATTTTTATTTTTAGAATTTGAAGAAGATGACCGCCGGTTTGATGATTCAGATGGTGAATTTGAGATTCTTTAAAGCAATGAAGTACATAATATATTGATGAAATTAAATTACAAATACATTCGTTTAAGTTTCTTATAATATTTTTTTGGTTGTTTGTTTAGGTAGTTAATTATTGTTTTACATTTTCTTTTTTATCTCAATTCTATTGGGAATGTATTTTATGTTGTATAAACTTACTTTTACTGGTCACGAAAATATGAAACACATTAAAGGCTCACTGGTAAAATTCAATGTAAGTTGAAGCTGTTGTGCCTAAATTTTTTATTAATAAATAAAAATAGTATATTTTATAAGCAGTTCTAATTTACAGTGCCTTTGAAAAGAAAAAATTATAATACCGTGTTGTAGAATTAAGCTTCTAAATTTATAATTTTTATCATTGCTTTTAATTATGATCTACCTTCTCATTGCCTCCATCTCTAGTCATAGTGTAAATAGGCGAGAAAATATTGTATGCTTTTTTATTGTATTGCGTTCGTAGTGCCGCTCAAATGTTACCTGCTCTTTTCTACTAAAACTTATGTACATAAGTATAAATATATATGTAGGACTGAAAATTTCAATTTTAGTCTGATTTTCAGATAACGCTGGATATCTGCTTTCAGATACTTATTACTTCCTTTTTAAATCAATTTGACTATAATTTTGAAGAAATCGCTGTGTCATATAAGGTACCATATTTAATAAATACATATAGTCTTTGATGGCTTATTCGGTGATAATACTAAATTATTTGCAGTAATTATATTATCTTTAATATAATTATAAAGATTTTGACCATTAAAATTTAAGTGGTTTTTATAAGTTGCAAAAACTCAAATTAAATTTAAATTATTGCTGCTATACTGTTTTTTTTTAACAAACGAGTAGGTACTGAGTATCAATGTCTATCGCACATTTGACACATATTGACAGAGTGAGATTGTTATAGCTTGACCGCTGTAAAGTCGACCCTCCCGATGGTATGCGGGACGCGGGGCGAGGGGGTATGCACGGGGTACACAAGGCATTGTCGCCACAGAGATCTTGAGATATATCAAGATAAATCTTCGTGTTATTGTTTAGGTGAATTATTATAATTATTTGAGTCATGTGTGTAGCAAATAATATACTGATTCCATATTTATTGTTGGATGTAACTAAGTAAAATAAATTAAAAGTAAAAAACCTTTTTAAAAAACAAGCTTTTATTTGAATGCACTAAAACGAAAAAATAAATTACTTTAAAACTTTTACTATCTACTTATAAAGTCATTACACATAATCTGTATGATATAAAAGCTTGTCGCGAGATAGTACTCGTATTTCCTTAGTTTGAAAATTTTAATAGTTAAAATCAATCACATCAATTTATTTAATTTACTTGTTTACAAGCAAATCTTGCGACAAGCTTTTATATCATATAGATTATGTGTAATGACTTTATAAGTAGATAGTAAAAGTTTTAAAGTAATTTATTTTTTCGTTTTAGTGCATTCAAATAAAAGCTTGTTTTTTAAAAAGGTTTTTTACTTTTAATTTATTTTCGACTTTTTAGTCGGTTATCACGTCACTTAATTCGAATTATTCTTAGCAAGCCCTTTCATTTGATACACATATTGTAGAAGTGCACTAAAAATAACTAGTCCGCACTCTTGGATATGCCGCCATATTGGATTTACAATGACGTCATAAAGTTAACCATGCATTGGCATCCAAATTGAACCTATATACAAAATTTCAGCTCAATTGGTTGAAGATATCTGCTTCAAAATTGAGTTGCAAAATTTCACCTGAACAAACATACATACATACAAATCATGCATTGTCATCCAAATTGAACCTGTATACAAAGTTTCAGCTCAATTGCTTGGAGATATTTGCTTCAAAATTGAGTTGCAAGATTTCACCCGAACAAACATACATACATACATAAATACATATAAATCATGCATTGTCATCCAAATTGAACCTGTATACAAAATTTCAGCTCAATTGGTTGAAGATATATGCTTCAAAATTGAGTTGCAAGATTTCACCCGAACAAACATTTTTACATACATACATACATACATTGCAAGTTAAATAAAAGCTTGTAATAATCACATGTGTAGCGGGCACAATGCTTCAACTGCGCGATGTCTAGCTGCGTACGTTATTCGATGTCGGCGGCCGACATCAGACGGTTGAGTGCTAACCGCCCCGCGTCCCGCGGACCATCGGGAGGGTCGACTTTACAGCGGTCAAGCTATAGGAGGTGGGGCCAACGCATTTGTTCTTTTTTTGAAATTTTATTAGACCCATTTTTGTATTGAATACTTCTAAAATTTACTGTAAAGAAAGATTAGAGAAAGAAAGATAAGAATTATTTTTATACATAAATATATAATACACAAGAAATTATAAAATAATTATGATATAATTCTTGTAATCTTAAAAACTATCGTCATCACTCCCTTCTGATGAACTTTTTGCAGACACAAATAATAAACTGCTCTAACATATTTTCTACATCATTGTCGACTTCGTCGTACATGTTTGTTTCGATCTTGGTTAATACCTTTATATACTCTTTGACCTTTGTTATCACATGATTGAGACATGACGACCATTTTTGGCTATCCACTTTAGCTTTTCCTTGTAAAAAAAGTGTTCGACCTTTATCAATTTTATAACTTTTATTTGCTGCCACGTAGCGCCTTCACTTGAGTCCAAATAATCTCAATTCTCTGCTGAAAGTTCCAAATAAAAAACGATAATTGATGGGAAGTTATTGTAAACTATTGTGTTTAACAGGGACTCCAAATACAAATTCAAATTTTCATACGTTAAAATACAATTTTTATCTGGGCATTTTTCGATCCAGATAGATCTATCAGGATCCCCAATGGAATTTATTACCTAGTTATTAAAAAAGCTAAACTAAAGAAAAAAAAAACTAACCAATTAAAAAAACTTATTTTCCAGATGGCTTATCTGTAATCCAGATAGCCCAGGTAAAAAGTTAAAAACAGATAAAAATTGAATGAAAATTTTGGAATCCCTGTTTGAAACACAATAGTTTACAATAACTTTCCATACAATCATCGTTTTTTATTTGGAACTTTCAGTAGGGTTGTACACCGTAGACATGAATTCCTATTGAACTTGATATTGTCTGGGTAATTCCATTTTATGTGGTCTATTAGTATCAGAATTAGTACGCTTATATACAGGAAACATGTCCACCGTGACTCACGCGCAATGTCTGTTTCACTCACTAAAACACCTGCTACGCGCAGGTAGTCGTGAGTCAACTTAGTGTGCATGTAAGGGGCATCCATTAATTATTACGTGAGCTATTTTTCGATCAGTTTAGACCCCCCCCCCCGCCCCTTATGTAAGATTTGCCTGGACACCCCCTCCCCTTACGTGAGATTGACGCTGAATATAATAGAGATTGACGGGAAATAATAAACTGTTCAAGTATACTATAGTTAATTTATTTAAATTAAAGTCAAAGATAAACTAAATTATTTTAATAGCCATGAGACGGGCAAAATGAACACTCAAAGTATATATTTTTTTAATATCTGTAATATTTTATATTTTTTGAAGTTGATGTGAGATTTTCGATTATCCCCCCCATCGGTTTAAATGAGATTTCATTGGATCCCTCCCCCATATATTAACCTCATGTAAATAATGGATGTCCCCTAAGTCATGTAACTACAGCGTTTGTGTGAAACGGACTTTATCTTGATGACTTGGTTCAATAACAAAGCAGCTATGATTTTCGGTAATCGTTTGTTATAAAAAAAAAAACAGACTACAGATATCATACTATGGCGTTCATGACTAATCATTTCGACATAATTTATTCCAATCTTGTAATAATATTATGCTTATCCAAAATAAAATAAAAATAGAATTTTAAAATGATTACTTCCAAATGAACTGAAATGAAATAAATATACATATAAGTATTTGAATAATAAGTAATCTATACTAATATTATAAAGAGGTAAAGTTTATAACTTTGTATATACGGGGTAATCTTCGCAAATACTGATCCGATCATGAAAATTCTTTCACTAACAGAAAGCTACACTATTCAGGAGTGACAAGATAAAAGGAAAAAGATAAAAATATATAAAGATTTTAAATCACCAGGATTTGAACCTGCGTCCTCTGACGTGCCGTGCCTTAGAAATTAATTGGTGATTTTAAACATTTATATTTATCTGATTTGCTGAAAATAGTGAGAGGCTACACTATTCAGGAGTGACATAGGCTATATTTTATTGTAATTGTACAAAAAAATTCAGTAAAAAAGAAAAATATTAAAATATATTATGAAAATGACAAAGAAACGAACGCCATCTATCGCTGTTAGATTTAACTATTTAATACTCTATTTTATTTACTGTCTATTTGAATCTATCGATGACGAAGTTTTTACGCTTTTTGATAGATGGCGTTGGAGCAACATATTATTTATTTAAGTGGTTTAAAATTTGTTCTTTATAGTATGTTATTTGGTTCTGTAATTTAAAATAATAAATACACGATATTATTACGATTTTATTCATCGCTGTAGGCGCCCGCTGCCGTTTATTTTTTATTTTATATATTTTCTCTTTACTTTCTGTTTTACTTTATCGGTACTCCGGACGTAGTTTTGGTCAAAAGTTTTCTTCAAAACTATTTTTGCATTTTAAAAAAGATAATTAACGCCCAACGAAGTGGGCACGGGTCGGCTAGTGATATATATTATACACAAGTCAGGGATAGATATTGTATCTTATTTAGATATATAAGTGATGATAAATGCTGTAGTATTGTAAATACCTACTCTAGTA
This sequence comes from Melitaea athalia, assembly GCA_905220545.2. Classification (NCBI taxonomy): domain Eukaryota; kingdom Metazoa; phylum Arthropoda; class Insecta; order Lepidoptera; family Nymphalidae; genus Melitaea; species Melitaea athalia. The sequence continues at coordinate 7,859,407 of HG992179.1, forward strand.
TACATTGACGATTCTAAGTAATGCGTTGGTAAATATAATATAATTAAACCAGAACAGAATATAAATTAATTTTATTACACCTGCATAATATGTTTCACATATAAAATATTCTACTTATTAATCCTAAAAGATTTTTTAGACACTCATTAATTATAAAAAAAAAACTTATAAAATAGAATAATAAATACATGCAGGCAATTTAAAAAGGTTTACATCTCACTCTTTTTTTTATAATGAAATTGTTTTCATTAATATGATACATGATTTACTATTTGAAATATTTATTGAACAAGCTTTTATACTTAAAATTTTAGTTAGTAAACTTTATATGCACACTATTGAAGAATATTATACAGCAAAAATAAAAACATGTTCAAGAACAAAATAAAATATACAAATGAAACTTACAAGACCATTAGGCGGGCAAGAATGCTAATAAAAATTTAGTAACTCAATAAAACATTTTTGATTTTTGGTAGAAAATAAGCAACGTATAATAATTTTGGCCCCAAATTTTGTCAAAGCTATGGCAAAACATAAATATTATATATAATGCTTATTTCATTTTTTTATTAACATCAATACAATTTTTTAAAATAATAATAACAAATGTAATATTAAAAGAAAGTAATACTTTATAAAAACATCAAAAAGCATTTTTTTACTACGGGTAACGTCATAAATACAATACAGGTAATCATAAATACTTTCAATATGCAACTACAATCTCTATTTGGTATTTTATTTTATGACAACACAAATATATTATACTTTTTCTCCATCGTCATACATATTGCACTAAAATATTATGCATAAGATGTACCATAAAATGTTTAAATATATGCATATTTAAATGACTAGCACCAAAGGAAAATTTAAATTCATTTAGTAAATTCTACAGCTAAGTAAAATAAAGCTTGGGTTCAAAAATGCATTCTTTGATTTATATGAATTTTTAATAAATTTCAAATAAAAATTAAAATTCATGGATAAGTCCATCTAATTGACAAGTTAAAATTTCAGTGAACCTGAATACAACGATAGTAATTTAACAGAAAATTAGTAAAACTTAACAATTTTAATAAATTGGCCAATATGGACGATTTTAAAACATTCTTATTAGATCATCATATATAAACATTTTTAAAACTAGTTTTTTTAGGAAACAATGGCAAGTGTATTTCTAAAATTTATAATATTTATCAATTTATTAGACAATATTTAAGCTGCAAATTAGTTCTACAATTTTATTTTCTTTGTTAATATTTTAAAGGATAGCTTTCAAAAAATTACCTTACGCTTAAGCCTGTAATATCCCACTGTTGGGCATAGGCCTCTTTCCCCATGTAGGAGAAGGATCAGAGCTTAATCCACCACACTGCTCCAATGCGGGTTGGCATCCGTCATAGTAGAGAACTCATAGCAGGGAACATATCCATGTTCTCTACTATGAGTAACGATTGCTATCAGGTGTATATAATAACAAGCAGGACCAATGGCATAACGATGGGGAGACCCACAAGGACTGCCCATACATCCAGACCACGGCAAACATCTGTATAGCCAATAGAAATGTTTGTCACGTGTGGGGATCGAACCCGAAACAGCCACAAACCTGTGCTGTAACCGTTGCGCCAACGCTGTCCAAAAAATTACCTTACAAAACATCAATTAAATAATTTAATTACCTATGTAATAACATAATTGTCATATATTTTTAACTTTTTATCAAACAAATTGGTGTGTGTAAAATACAAAGAGAATTTAGGTGTTGCTATTATTGCACAATTAATGAGTTAAGAATGACTGCAGCAGCTTAAGTACATAACCAAGTGGATCCTAAACATTATTTATGAAATAAAATAGCAAACGTTGAAAATTTCTGAAGTAAATTTTCAAAGAAAAATCACAACCACACAAATAGTATTCATTTTTAAGTTTTACAGAATGATATATGTAACATTAAAATAGATTTTATATCTTCTAAGACATTTATGTACATATTTATCAAATTTTATATTAAAAAGATATACATATATACACATCAATCATGTTATAAATGTATGTAATGAATTTTAATGTTATTGAAAATAGTAAATTTTTAAAAAACATATATTAGTTGTAAAAAGACTGTCTTTATAATTATTGGACTTTGATTAATTACTTGATAAATACATCCAATAAAATACAAACCAAATGGCTTTCCTTTCTATAATAATACATCTCACTTCCAAGTCCAAGATTACACAATACATTTTTTTCTGTAATAAAATATGTACTCTGTCATTTCACAGTTCCAAAAAATAAGATGTTTACTGCGATGATATAGAAACTTGATTATTTAGAAAGTTTATAACTAAAACTGTAATATTGTCAACTGATCCTCTGTAATAAGCCTGGAGTGTTAAGCTTTTTGCTCCAAAATCTGGTTCATCTAATCTTTCTTTTATAAATTTGACTGCTTCTTCATTGGTAAAAGTATCCCATAGCCCATCAGATGCTAATACTAAGAACATTGGTTTGTGGTCATCGAGGTTAAAAGTAAGGATATCAGGGTCAGCAATTACAAATTTTTTATCTTTGAGAGGATAGTCACCCATTGCACGAGATGTTGCTAAAATTCCCGCTACTCTCCACACTCCATTAAAAGCAATATACCCTCCTGCCGCTTCAATCCTTTTCTGCTCACGTACCTGTAATAAGATAATATAAACACTCATATTATAACACATTAATTACCACAAAAATTAAAATTAAATTCCAAACAAAACATTAAATATCAGTTATTTTATGCTACATGTTTCTCAAAATAAAATTCTTATAATATTTTTGTTCATTTTATAATGTTACAATATTTTACCAACCTGCTGTGGCTTGTGGTCAAACGACACAGGAATTGCATTACCACGACTATCGCACATCACTCCTCTTGAATCACCAACATTAGCCACTATGAGATGGTTACCTTCTAAAACAGCTATTAAAGCTGTAGTTCCGGCTACATTCATAGTACGTTTTGCAGCTTCCACTAGAAGCCTATCAGCTGCCAAAACCTCGTCTGTCAATAATTTACCATAGTTTATCTTTCCTTTGTCCACATAGCTTGAGAGAGGAACAGTAATATTTTTAACAGGTTTGACTGGCCTTACTTCCCTTGTTATTATTGGTCGCGCCTTGGAAAGCTGAGCCAACAAATCAGGATCTGTAATCTCTTTCTTTAAAGTATCGTCGGCAGTACTGGCTGACTTCTTAAAACTAGTTTTTCTTTCAACACTAACATTTATTTCTTCTTTCTTTGGTTCTTCGGGACTATCTTTCTGAGGAGTGATGACTGTTTTGCCATCTTTAAAATCACTCAGTTCTATTACCTTATTGTATAGATTTTGTATTAGGTGATCTTTAGCGTAGTTGGCAGCAAATTCTCCGCCGTGACCGTCAAAAATAGCAAACAAAGAAATGCCGGTATTATTTATGTTTTCATTAATAATAAATTTATCTTCCATGTGCATTCTTCTACCTTTGATTGCATATGCTGCACTCAGTGAGCCTTTCAATTCCCAGCTTTGTTTATCAGATTCAGATCCCTCCATTAACTTCATACGCTGAACGGCACTTAGAGGGCTCATAGCCTGTGATAACCTGCTTAATAATGTTCGACTCCATAGTCCAATAGTTTGGAGATACATAAGGAATATGATTATAGCTAGAGTGAACACTAAAACTTCCGATCGTAGTAAATAAAGTCGCACCATTTTCCATAAATAGCTCACTGGAGTGTCAAACGCAATACTATTAGTAACTCGTGAAAAGATTTTAAGAAAAGAAATGTATGTTTGATGTAATACCCTATCTTCTAATTCGTCTTCCATATCTTCAGGTAAGAAATTAAATTGAATTGAGAAAAAAATATACCTAATACAAATAATGAACTTGGGAGTTCAATTTTGTATTTAAAGCAATAGACAACTTATAAATATAGAGTATAGACCAATAGACCAGGGATGTTACTATGTTAGACGGCCACTTAGAAATCATGGTAGGTACCGAACTAGCTAAAAAAATGGTACTGGTCACAAAAACATGGTACGCCAACACTAATGTGTAAATTTTGTCGGAAATCGCAGCCTATAATTAGTGAAAAAAAATTATATATCAATTTCGTGTACCGTTAATAGAAAACAAACCTTTTTTTTGATATTCGAATTAATTTCTGTACGTATGTATATCACGTACCATGTACCATGACTAATCGTCATGGTACATGGTACGTGACACTAAATATTGCTAAATAATGGTACGTCTGACATCCCTGCAATAGACCATGATCCATCAAGGATTTAAAGCCTGATTTACACCAAGGCAACAACGTGCGGCATTGTGGCATGCGGCATTGACGCATGAAAAATGTTGCACGTTGTGGCAAGAACCTTGCGGCACGGCAACACCTTGCGTCATGTGGCAGAGTGTCGCAGCTTGTATCCGATCACGATGGATTCCGTGCGACAATTTTTGATGCGTCAAGCCAGTTTCTAGGTTATGTTTGATTGTACTTATTTATTTTATTTACAAAATGAGATAAATCGGACATGGAGTGGTGTAATGATAATTATATTTGTTAGCAAACGAAAAAAAACCGACTTAGATCACATCGACAAGTAATACAATGTACCTACGTAGACGAAAAAAATTAACAAACTCACTAATCGTCTGGTATCTCTAGAAATTGTACCCTTACTACAGAAAATCTAAAAAAGAAATATATAAAATCTACTTTTTTTGTGTTTTTGTCTGAAGAAATTCTAACTTATCTCTATCAATCAAGTAGGCAGACTAAAATTTGACAGCACGACGCTTAAAAACTGTTGCCTTGGCATAAAATACGCTGTCGCATGCCACATATGCCGCAATGTGTCGCATGCCACAAGATGGCGCACGCCACAATATGTCGCATGCGACAATGCCGCACGTTGTTGCCTTGGTGTAAATCAGGCTTCATATATGTTCCATAAACGAATATATAAAATCCTTGTGATCCATATATAACTTGATCGTCCATAATCCATAATATGTTCTAATAATGCTCTTTGGTCTGTGGTCTAATTATACATGGACGTAATATAGGTACTATGTACAGGACTGAGTACTCCATGGACGTAATATACTAACATGAACACTGTTCTGTTGCACATTATACAGAGATGATACAGAGGCTAATCCGAGCCGAGAGAGATAGTCACAACTGAAACTGAGGCCTTGGCCTTGTGTCTTGTTCTTTCATATTGCCAGCATAAAAATGTTTCTGATCAAAAATTATGGCTGATCTAAAACTCCATTAAAACAATTGTATTTTAATGTTATTTATTAGTGTTAGTTATTATTTTTAGTTATAACAATCGTATAATATATTCATAAATAAAAAGAAAACAAATTATTATTTTGCCTATTTCTTTTTTTTCTTACGGTAGCCCTGGTAAAAGTCACAGTGGATAAGCCGTTTCCGAGATAAGCATGCACCAACGCACAGACAAACAGACAAAAATTCTAACAATCATTGTTTGGGTGCTATTTGCGTTGATAAAGGTCCCAATAATATTTTTTCTCATATATCTTCTACCAGTGGCGGATTTAGGCTTGATGCCGCCCTAGGCCCTGTTTATCGCGGCGCCCTTAATGTTAGAATAAATTTAATTAATTTTGATACAATATTTTATTTTAAATTTCACACTCGCTTCAGCCTATCGCAGTCCACTGCTGGACAAAGGCCTCTCTAAGTTCACGCCAGACATCCTGGTTTTCCGCAATCCTCATCCAGCCTACACCGGCCATCTTAGTTAGATCGTTAGTCCAGCTGGCCAGAGGACGTCGCACACTGCGTTTGCCGAGATGCGGTCTCCACTCCACGACACGTCTGCTCCAACGGCTATCGGTCCTGTGACACAAATGACCTGCAGCCCACTGCCAATTCAACTTGCTAATTCTATGGCCTATGTCGGTAACTTTAGTTCTCTCGCAGATAGCCTCATTTCTAATTCTATCTTTAACAGAAACCCCAAGTATAGCCCATTCCATTGCAAGTTGAGTGACTTAAAACTTGTGTAAAAGTCCTTTCGTCAGTGTCCACGTCTCGGCTCCGTATGTTAACACAGGCAGGACGCATTGCTCCAAGACTTTTGTCTTCAAGCTTTGCTGAATCTTCGAAGTGAAGACTCGACTCGCCCAGTCCAACAGGATCCTCCTATTGGCCTCCTTCTAGAAGTTGTTGCGGCCTAGTTGGATGGTATGGCCTAGGTAAACATAATCCTGAACAACTTCGAGAAGGGTACCATCGACCGATACTAGTTTCGGTATGACTTGGTTGTTAAACATAACTTTCGTTTTTTCCAAGTTCATACCGAGACCGACTCGTCGGGAGGACTCGTTTAGGCCGGCCAGCATTTGGCCTAGCTCATCCAACGTTTCTGCGAAGATGACGATATCGTCGGTGAAACGAAGGTGTATTCGCTGTTGATGTTGATGAGTCGTTCCCTTCAATCCACGGTCTTAAAGACATCCTCCAGCGCAGTGGTAAACAGTTTCGATGACAACAGTTTCTTACCCCACGCCGGAGGAAAATGGGTCTTGTTCTATATGGTCTTGGATATAAACGGTCATCGTCGTCGTGTCGTACAAACATCTCAGTACCTCGATATATCGCCAGTCGATATGACATCTCTACAGATAGTCCAGGACAGCCCAGGTTTTGACAGAGTCGAAGGCTTTCTCGTAGTCTACAAATGCCACACACAGTGGCTGATTATTTTATTCTGTCTTTTTTATATTCTGCCGAACAGTATGAATGTGGTTCGAGACCCAGCCTGCTCCGGTGGTTGGAATTCGTCGAGTCTTCTGGCGAGATGATTCGTAACGACCCTCGAAAACAGCTTATAGACGTGGCTCAGAAGTGAGATCGGTCTGTAATTATGTAACAGAGACTTGTTGCCTCTCTTAAAGAGCAGCACCACCGCATTCCTGGACCATGCCTCCAGCGTGGTACCTCGGTAGATGACGGCGTTAAAGAGTCTCACCAAGACTTTTAGAACAGGTCGCCCTGCGGCTTTAAGTAAATCAGTCGTAACTCCGTCATCCCCCGGGGCCCTCCCGTTTTTAAGCTGCCCGAGCACCGCACTAATCTCATGTACTTCGACGTCTAGGATGTCCTCGGAATAATGGTACATTGTACACGTGGATCTTCGGTGTCCCAATTCTCAGGCTTGCGTGCGCTCGACTAGTACAGCTGTCCTAAAATTTATTGCCTCTTCTCGGCTCTGAGGGCGAGAGAAAATGGTTCTGCCATCCGCTGTTTTGAGCCGTGGAAATTAGGACCAATTCTCTCAATCATGATTTTTGCGAAACTTTAACCGTTTACGTAGTGGAAGCTCTCAAAAGGAAAAAAAACGATTTTGAAACATTCTTCATTGGTGCTACGCTCCTATTGGTCTTAGCGTGATGATATATAGCCTATAGCCTTCCTCGATAAATGGACTATCTAACACTGAAAGAATTTTTCAAATCGGACCAGTAGATCCTGAGATTAGCGCGTTCAAACAAACAATCAAACAAACAAACTCTTCAGCTTTATTATATTAGTAAGATAACTCAAAAAGTACATGTAAGATCTCAATTAAATTTAAATAGGACCACATGACACGCAACACCTTTTAATTAAAACAAAATTGATCGAAATCGATCCACCCAGTTCCAAAAGTTTTGAGCTAACATAATAAAAAAATACAGTCGAATTGAAAACCTCCTCATTTTTTGAAAGTCGGTTAATAAAGAGGTAAAGTTTCTAACGTTGTTTGTTTGTTTGTAGAGGGTAATCTTCGAAAATACTGATCCGATCATAAAAATTCTTTTACTAACGGAAAGCTACACTATTCAGGAGTGATATATGCTATATATTTTTTAATTTAGGGAAAAATAATAGTAAGTATACATATATAAACATATAATAAAATGGTAGAAAAGTCAAAACTGTACATTGAATATTTTTTTAAATGAATACTTGGGGTGTGATCTACAATCGATACCGAAGCCAAAAATATAGTTTTTAGAATTTTTGTCTGTTTGTCTGTTTGTCTGTATGTATATCCGGGATAAACTCAAAAAGTACTGCATGGATTTACTTCAAATTTGGCACGAACATTGTTAAGAAGTCGGGTCAGAACATAGGCTATATATTATCACGCTATCACCTACGGGGGACGAGCAGTGAACCTTTATTTCTTCAAATGTATGTCCGGGATAAACTCAAAAAGTACTGCATGGATTTACTTCAAATTTGGCACGAATATTATTAAGAAGTCGGGTCAGAACATAGGCTATATATTATCACGCTATCACCTACGGGGAACGAGCAGTGAACGCACGCAGACGACGTCGCGGGCAGCAGCTAGTATGTAAATAAAGTCGGAGAAAAGTGTTCATTATAGACGAACATAATGTTCACCAAAAAGGTTGGTCTTTATTAGTTCTACAAAAAATTCAATGGTACTGTATAGCTAGCTAAAAAAAACCTTTGTAGTGATTCATATATAATAAATTAAAAGTAAAAAACCTTTTTAAAAAACAAGCTTTTATTGGAATGCACTAAAACGAAAAAATAATAATTTTTTACTTTAAAACTTTTACTATCTACTTATAAAGTCATTACACAATCTATATGATAGAAAAGCTTGTCGCGAGATATGAGTACTCGTATTTCCTTAGTTTGGAAGTTTTAATAGTTAAAATCAATCACATAAAATTTAATTTACTTGTTTACAAGCAAATCTTATAAAAAATTAAAATCTTATTCATAGACTGAAAAGTAAATAAAAAAAATTTGAATTATTATATATTCGATTGAAAATTCTTTACAAAAATTAATCTGAACTCTTTCAAAGGATATCTTTACTTCTTTTCGTCTCTGAAATTTCGGCATTTCAAAAATTTTGGCGCCCCTCAAATCATGCCGCCCTAGGCCCGGGCCTCACGGGCCTATGCGTAAACCCGCCACTGTCTTCTACTAGCTTTTCTAGTACAGAGGCCTTATGTAGTGATGCAACGGAAGTGTCTTAACGGAACCAGAAACGGAAACAGATGTCAAAAGTAAATTTTAGCAGAAACGGAAACGGAAACGGATGCAGAAACGAAAGTGTAAATAATATGAAAAAAAATTAATAAATTTACAAATACATTTCTTTATTAAGTATTAAATACACACCAAGCCTAGATAAGAAATAGATATATTAGAAATCTACAATAGAAAACAATATTGCAACTTAAAATTATTTTAATATTCAAAATTTAGTAGTGGTAAGTGAAACTTTCAACTCTCAACCGTCGTAAATTTCCGTTTACATCTCCGTTATAAAAGTTGCGGAAACAGAAGCAGAAACGGATGTAGAAAAGAGTGCGGAACTTCCGCACTTGCGGAAACAGAAACAGAGATCTGTTGCATCACTAGCCTTATGTCCCTTTCTAATAGGGTGACAATAAGATTTGGAAACTTGAAAAATCTGACACCAGTATTGACCACTTACACACATCAAAAACAAACATTTGCACAAGGGATGAATTAGGAAATCAATAGATATATTTAATAAAAATCTAACAGATCGTGGTCTGTACATCTATACTAATATATAAAGCTGAAGAGTTTGTTTGTTTGTTTGTTTGAACGCGGTAATCTCTGGAACTACTGGGCCGATTTGAAAAATTCTTTCATTGTTAGATAGCCCATTTATCGAGGAAGGCTATAGGCTATGTGTCATCATGCTAAGACCAATAGGAGCGGAGTCCACGCCGATGAAGTCGCGCGCAGAAGCTAGTTATTAATAAACTTTTTTCACAAAACCTCAAAATTTATGTAAAAAATTTAAATAACCAAGTTTTTGGTTTTTTATTTACGTTTTACAATTTTTTTTTGTTTTTTTTTTTACGAAATTTACCTTTTATGTGAAAACTTACCTTTTTATGTCCCAAACACACTGTAATCGTTTTGATTTAAAATATTTATTTTCTTATCTTATTTTGACCACAATATCGAAAAAGCACCCTAATTTTTAATCGAAAATTCTCACGTCAAAATATCAGCTTTTTAAAAAAAGTTGGTCGGCTTTTTGTTCGTTAAAATCTATAATTTCTTATGATGTAAAAAAATATATACATTACTATAATAAATCTTCTCAGAAAATGCAAAGAATAACAGGTTGTAAGGCCCAGACCCTCCTAGCCTCTTTACCACTTCTCTATGGAATAGGTTTTGATGGGCTAAAAATGAGCTGTCCGTAGGTCACTTAGGTATATAAGTTATCTAAAAATAGCTAGCAATAAATAAGCATCTACATATATAATTTAAAGAAGATTCTACAACATTCTCATAATATTGTAGATGTCTTATTACACATTTTCGTTGTATTCTCTTTCTTTTGCAATGTGTTTCATTCTACTATAAATTTATTTGGTTTTTACAATTTTTTAAACGCTAAAAGCACTGGTCTATTAGTGTCGGACTATCCTAGCAATCTAGACAGTTTTAGAACTGGTTGTCTGAAGTTAAACTATTGTAAAAAACGCACGTCGATAATAAAATAAACATTTTATGTAGTACTAGCGACCCGCCCCGGCTTCGCACTGTTGCAATGCTGAAACTAAATACTATCTACAATAAAAGATACGTTAGAAACCTCTAAAATTACCAGTGTTCCTCTCTACTATAATATGCATGTATTATACATAGCAGACCCGTGCCCACTTCTTTGGGCGTAAAATCGTAATAATATCGTGTATTTATTATTTTAAATTACAGAACCAAATAACATACTGTTACGAGTACACAAATTAAAGGAGCTTGCGCCATCTAGCGTGGAGCGGTGGAACCACGTTGTGGGCTGTACAAACCATTTTTGTTACAAAGACAACGTGAATCATCCACTCAATACTAGATGGCGCTAGAGGACATATAGGGGAATGGCCTCAAGACCGAGTACACGCACGAACATTCTAGAATTGTCTGGGAGTCGACTCGGCCGATATAAATAGGTCAGGATGGCCGATCGGGGGCAGTTCAGTTTGAGCTAACGACGAAGCGACTTCGAAGTGAAGACTAGTGATCAAGAAGTGATACCAGCGGAAACCTACGACATTGGCTACGACCTCGGACATTGTTAGTGCTTAGTGAGTGTACCTAGTGATTAGTGAGTGTACCTAGTGATTAGTGAGTGTACCTAGTGATTAGTGAGTGTACCTAGTGATTAGTGAGTGTACCTAGTGATTAGTGAGTGTACCTAGTGATTAGTGAGTGTACCTAGTGATTAGTGAGTGTACCTAGTGATTAGTGAGTGTACCTAGTGATTAGTGAGTGTACCTAGTGATTAGTGAGTGTACCTAGTGATTAGTGAGTGTACCTAGTGATTAGTGAGTGTACCTAGTGATTAGTGAGTGTACCTAGTGATTAGTGAGTGTACCTAGTGATTAGTGAGTGTACCTAGTGATTAGTGAGTGTACCTAGTGATTAGTGAGTGTACCTAGTGATTAGTGAGTGTACCTAGTGATTAGTGAGTGTACCTAGTGATTAGTGAGTGTACCTAGTGATTAGTGAGTGTACCTAGTGATTAGTGAGTGTACCTAGTGATTAGTGAGTGTACCTAGTGATTAGTGAGTGTACCTAGTGATTAGTGAGTGTACCTAGTGATTAGTGAGTGTACCTAGTGATTAGTGAGTGTACCTAGTGATTAGTGAGTGTACCTAGTGATTAGTGAGTGTACCTAGTGATTAGTGAGTGTACCTAGTGATTAGTGAGTGTACCCAGTGCTTAGTGTTTGTACTTAGTGCGTAGTGTTTGTACCTAGTGTTTGTGTCGGACCTAGTGCTAGTGAATAAAGTCTCTAAAAGAGTCAGCAGGTCTTTATCTCCAAATCGTTCGAACCCTAACACGCAACAATACTAAATTTTATAGCACTTATATAAATAATGTTACTCCAACGCTATCTATCAAAAATCCCGAAAACGACGTCGATAGGCTAATAAAGTCGGCGACTATGACTATGTAAGACGGCGAGAGATGGCGTTATTATATATACCATTTTGGAGTTATATTTTTATCTTTTTCTTATTTACAGAATTTTTTGTTCAATTACAATAAAATATAGCCTATGTCACTCCTGAATAGTGTAGCTTTCTGTTAGTGAAAGAATTTTCATGATCGTATCAGTATTTGCGAAGATTACCCCGTATATACAAACAAAGTTATAAACTTTTCCTCTTTATAATATTAAGTATAGATAAAAACCTTCCCCTTGAATCACTCTATCTACTAAAGAAAACCGCATCAAAATCCGTTGCGTAGTTTTAAAAAATTAAGCATACATACAGACAGACAGACAGACAGGAAGCGACTTTGTTTTATAATATGTAGTGACAAATGGCATGGGCAACTAAGATCCCGTGGATGTTATTAATATCATTTAAAAAAATCCGAGTACAGTCAGTTGCGGATCCGGGTCCCAAAAAGGTTGTGGTCGCAGTTACCAGAAAAACGGCCAAGTTGCGATTATTTCGGCTGACCTTGTGGCCATGGCCCTCTCCATTCATTATCTGGATCTATATTCGCCGCCCTAGGCTCCAGCTTACTCAGCCTATTGGTAAATCCGCCACTGGATGTAGGTACATATTGTTTAACAAAAAAAAAGAAAGGTTTTAATTAAAACCAAATAGTGTTAACTTTTAAGTACTGGCTAAGTGGCATATAACACACACAATGTGGTGATACAAAATGAAAAAACATTTTTTATTCTTATAAATGTATTAAAACAGCAAATCCAAATTACAAATCAGATCAAATTACAAATCCCTTGATTATATTAATTTGTGCAGATACATTGTAAAAATGACTACTGAGTAGGTATAATAGACAATTATTATATTATATAATTATGGCGTATAGTATACTTAATATATTATTTTTTAAATAAATTCACACATAAATTGAAAATTGAAAACTTTTAAGTACTGTAACTAAACACAATACACCATAAATAAGGTATGTTAAATTTCAGGTTTTAAAAAATTATAACGAAATAAATAAATAAAAAACATGCATTACTTATTGTTAGATTTGAAACATAAATAACTGTTTTAAACGGTTGTCCCAGTATAGTTTATTACAGAAAAAAATTAATACAAACATAAATCAATATTTAAGATTTGACAGAATAACATAATATAGATTACCTACTTACTTGAATTTTTGATACATTAAATTTGATACATAAAACCACGAAGTCATGAAACGATTAAAATAAATTTTGACACCAAGTTGATAAATTTACAACAGCACGTTAACTGACAAAAACTATAATAAAAACACAACTTCAATTTAAAAAAGCATGGTCAAGAAACAGTCATAAATGTATTAGTAATTTAAATAAAAATAATCAATTACATGCGATTTTAGTTATAATTGCAAATATTAAGAAGATAATAACACTTATTTAATTACTTCGAAGATATTACAGTTTGAGGAGCTTTTTTTTGTAATACAATATGTATTACAAAAAAAAAGCTTATTAGTCTTGTGTTCATTAAATATGAATCAAAATGCTCTTATTTACAAGGAATTTTTTAACTACATATTTTTATTGTAAGTTCTTTAAGTATAATAATGTGAAAAGGTTATGTTACACAAAATGGAATGAGAATATATTACTTAAAAAGAACATGTAACATAAATACGAATACTAACAACAAAATAAATAAAACTGACATTAAACTTCTCATAAAATTAAAATGGAACATCAACTTGTACTAAAACATATTTAAATTTAAATTAAATCTTACAAAATTTCACTGTTATTTGTACACTAAAATTACCATGGATTCGGCGGCTTGATGGGTTATTTTTAACCGACTTCAAAAAAGGAGGAGGTTTCTCAATTCGACGGTATATTTTTATTATGTGTGTTCGCGGATAACTTCGTCGTTTATGAACCGATTTTGCTGATTATTTTTTTGTTGGGATATCCCAAGGGTGTAACATCATAACAAAACCACGATCTGTTGATGCCATCCCAGAGAAATCGAGGGGATTCTTCGAAAATCGTAGTGGCGAATAGTGTGTTCGTTAATTTTTTTCGTCTACTTACGTTGTGTTACGCTGTACTTGTCGATGTAATTGAAGTCGGTTTTTTTCGTTTTCGAGCAAACACAATTAGAAAAATATTGAATTGAAAGATCGAAAAAACCATCACAAAATACATGGCGTTTAAGTGTTCTATTAAAAAAAAAATGTGTGCAATTCACACACGGCGGAAGTGAAACTTCTGAAAAGTTTTTTTTTCAGTGAGAATATAAAATATTGTGTAATGTATTCTATCTCGTTCTCTCCAATACATTTATGTGCTTTTGTCGTTATCGTGACGCATTTTCGTTTCATTGAGTTTCAAATAATAACGATTCTAAAGAAGTTTCACTTCAAAAAGAATTATAATTATAAGTTATAACATGTTCGTTTAGATTTGTTCTTAGGCCTTTCACCGACAGGCGCCGATTCGTAACGCAGATGCGATCTAAAGGGCGCCACACACGGCGAAGATACTATAGGTAATAATTATGTTATCTTTAAACGTGTGTGTAAAACGTGTATGGCGCTCTTTAGATCGCATCTGCGTTACGAATCGGCGCCTGTCGGTGGAAGCCATTAAAGCGTACACATATCTACGCTGTACGCTAACGATACATGTAAATCATACCTATATAAATTAAATAATCAGTTGTCATTCTAGATGTTCTTATAATAAATAACTTAAAAAAAACCTATAATGACTTTTTATAAAAGTCCATGTAGTCTTAAACAGTAAGGTGATGACTACAAATATTTTAATAATAACAAGTACATACATTCTTATTTATGGCTATGTGAGTTGCCCGAGATAGCCGGTTCAATGCAACTCAACACTATTTAAATAAATGAATTTATTATTAAATAAAAAATAAGAATGAATATAGGCTTACCTGTTAAGCAATCAGTTTTAAAATGAAGAGGCAAGAAATAATTGAGCGAATTGCATGAGCGAAATGTGAGTATATTTTTACCTACATAAGTATATAATATTTACTTAATAAATTGAATAATAAATAAGTGACATTTGCAGACAGGTGTTAGGCCTCATTTACGGAGACGCGGGGCGTTGCGCGTCGCGTGTGGCGTAGCGTCGCGCGTGTGTCAAAATGTATGAAAATGAACGCGTATAAAATCGCTTCTCCGTAAACGCACTCATCCAACGCCCTACATTTGAATTTAGTGCGTTCCGCCACGCCTCACGCTACGCTCGACGCCCCGCGTCTCCATAAATGAGGCCTTAAAGTGACGAGGAACTTTGAATCTTATTTGATATTATTAATACGCCATAAAATAGGAAAAAGAACTGTTAGAATAATTTTAGGTTTATTTTAACAGCTGTACATGTGATACGATATAAGTTCAAATTACGGAAGGACTGAAAAAATCGATTAGATTAACAATTTAGTGTCGTCTGTCATAATATTATGATATGGATTTACTTATTATAAATACATATATACTTATGTTCCCGTATTTTATTATTATACTCTTTGCTTATGTTCGTGACATTGTTTTAATACACAATGCAACGTCTGAATCAATTAAGGGATAACTAAAATTTTCGGACATGACGTCATAATCACGTTTTTGAAATTAAACTGTTGTTACTTAGGTTTTAATAGTAACTCATCAGCTAAAAAAGTTTATAAACAAAAATGGGCACAGATTCTTTGAAAAGTAAAGTATTATCTTTGAAAAGTAAAGTATTGTCAAATTTTTGATATATTAGTGATCCCAAATTAACTTTATAATATCAATCGTACATATATGTATTGAGTAATATAAATCTTCAAGATAAACTATTAGGTATTAAAAAGGATGGACATGCAATATATGAATATAGATTCTTAAAATACATTAAATTTAGTACTAGAAAATGGCAGCCACATAACAAAAATGTAGTATGCCATGTTTCCATATAAACGCTATTATTTTGAATAAGAAGTACGAGTGTATTTTTACTTTACTCAAGTTAACTCTTTTACAAAGCTTGATCTTAAAATAATAAGAATCTTGTTAGGCAGATTGCTAAAACAAACTTCCATATATTTTTTAAAATTATAAATTAATATTCAGTGTTCAGTCCATTATACAAGTTCATATTTTAGGTATATTATTAATTAAGTTTATTGTCTAAACGTTTGTAAAGAAATTGTTACGTTTTTCTACAGTTTATAATATTGAAATACTCATCTGAAGATATTAGCTGTGTAAATACAGGATGGACCTAGTAATTGACTTTAATTCTGTAGATTTCAGTTTTAGTTATGTGTATGTACGTAGTATTATGTGTCTGTAATGAAGGAATAATTTGATTTTTTTATATATTATGTGTTTGTGTAACCTCTTCATTAATCTGGAGTATTGTTTTCTTTTTAATCAATTAAAGTTTGCCATGTTTTAATTTTATACGCAAAAAGATCTTTACCGTGAATTAACAGTAAATACGATTAAATTGTAATTGAATTGAATAGCCACCTTATAAATATAGTTTATAGATACAAAACTCCTAGCTAATTATCGAAATATTATTAATTAACTACCATTGAAATGAGATTATATGCAGACCTTTATCTTATAAAAGTTCTTGATAATAATTTATATTACACTTTATTACGCAACACGCAAGATACAGCCTATTCGCTTAGTATAAATTAAGGAAATTTATCCCCATAGAAGATATATAAGTTTATGGCAATTTGACAAAAAAAAAAAATGTTAATTTGATAAATAATAAGTAGATATTGTGCGTACCCGATCTTCAAACGTTTATCCTTTATCTTATTTATATGTAAACAAAGTGCGTGAAACTTTATTTAAGTAGTTATTTAGTATATTTTATAATATGTCTTTAATGTATAATTTATCTGTGAATTGGTTGCTATGGAGCTGTTTTTTCATATTAAGGAATTGTTAGAATTTTATTGTAATTTAAAATATTTAAATAATAGTAAATAGTGATTAATAAGAACTGGTGAAACAATAGGCTTTAAATGTTGTTTCTCTATTTCAGGTGAGAATGTAATTAATTTAATATTTTATATAATGGTTGTAAAATAGTATTTAAATGATACAATAAAAACCTCTCTATTTCAGAGCAACTCAATTATGGTTTTACTGTTCACCATAATATCCAAGGATATTTATAAATTAATACATTATATATATACTCATACATATTGGATTTTTTTCGTCTTTCGTTGTCAATATCAAAGTTGATTAATTAATGAATAATGATAATGTTGAATATCAATTATGATTATATTCGCTTAAACGGTTTTTTATATTCAACCAATAACATCATCTGACACACGTCTGCAACATTACCGTCCACTGGACAATTATTACAGTATTTCAGAATTTGAATTGTGAAGCACTGTTGTGTTTGCAGTTAATTTAATTACTCATATTCAAATCCATGTTGCATTGTGTTCTGGCAAAGAGTATGGCTTGTAACATCATCAGTCTGCCAAAATATAGTTAATTTATAAGCATAGAGACAACGAGTTTTAGGCTATTGATCTTTTCGTCGACAAGTATGTACTATAACGTTGTCTTAGTAAGAGAATATCAGAATTCATTAATAATCTGGCAACACTGCCGACAGGTCAGTTTAACACTTTTATTTAATACTCATTTTAACTGGCAAACGGTGCAGTTAATTAAATTAAATTTTCTAAGCGTTACTAGATTCTAGTTCTACGCCAGTGACGGTGGTGCTTAGGTTTCCGTTAACAAGTATGTCTTGCAGCGGCTGACCGAGCATGGTGGATAGCGAGTCGCTTAACTTGTAGTAGTTCGTTTCCAGAGCCTCCTGGTACGTCACTTGATCCGAACTTATCAATTTGGCGTTCAGTTGCAATGCCGCGTGGCATACTGTCAGAAATTCTCTGAAGAAAAAGAAATTATATTGATACAATAAGTATATGATAATTGTACGTAGTACGTAGTCAATATTTTTTTAATAATGAGATTTAGTTTCCTATAAAAGTACAATATAGATATATTAAAAATAGTATAAAAATAAAAATATATTAAAAAAAAGAAAAAAATCGATAAAAGAGTACATTACTAGTAGTACTAGTAGTAATGTACGCTTTTATCGAATTTTTTTCTTACTACACAATCGATTTTCGTAGTAAGAGTTTTTCTAAGCCTTACTTGAATGTCGTCGTCAATTTGCTGACCATGTCGTCTGGATACATCGGAGCTAACGTGGGGTCGAGGAAAGCGTTCGCGTACGCCAGTGGACCAGCGTTCACTTGCACACATATACTGCCTTGTAATCTGGAAATAAATTGAACCATATTATTTACCAAAACTGTTATTTTTTTTTGTATTTATTGTATCTATACAAATAAATAAAATTAGAGTGTCTGTTTGTAATAATAAAATAACCTTTTTTACTTATAAATGCACATGGATGTATGTATGGTACATATACCAAAATCATTTCTTTACAATTTTTGTCTGTCTGTCTGTTTGTTCCGGCTAATCTCTGAAACGGCTGGACCGATTTTCACGGGACGTTCGCTGACAGATAGCTGATGTAATGAGGAGTAACTTAGGCTACTTTTAAGTAGATTTATTTTATAGCCCTGCGAACTGAAAAAGAACTTTTTTGTTAAATTCCACGCGGACAAAGTCGCGGGCACAGCTAGTATATATATATTAAATATTAATTTTGAATAGAGTACAATCTAAAACAAAATAAATGCATTTCGAATTAAAAATATCATAGGTCATATAGATATAATTATAATACTTCGATTTTGTTTTCGATATCATATTACAAGGCCATATTACGGGGTACATATTATACCCCGTCCGCCCATTTATTATCTTTTTGACACTTCAAGAAATTTTGACATTAGTGACTACCTCACACGTTATTGATTCGATTTGAAATAATAATCGATTTTATTTAAGAAGAACTTTCAATCGATTTAATGAAATATTTTTAGTTTAAAAATATTAATTGTTCGTTTATTAGTTACTTTGTTAAATAAGTAAGTAGGCAGATATATGATTTTCCAAGTAATTTGCTCGTAACTCTTGATATAAACTTGATTTAGACTTAATTTACGCGTTACGTTAAATTTCACTACCTAACGCGTGCATAGTTACATTTTAAGGCAGCCGTCAAAAAATTAATAAATGAACGAACAGAGTTATTGCTCTTTACTCTTGGTTTGAAATTAAATTCCAAGATTTCGACTTAATTCCTTGCAAATAATCAATCTCGGAGTCATAGATACCATTTTTATTTCCTTTTTTTTATTAAATTTATAAAAACAATAATCACATGACGTAAAATTATTTTTATCATATAATCGATTTACTATCGATTTATTATTTCAAGAACTGTTTCATAGTCTGTGGTTGTTTGTTATGCACAGGGTACTTCACTCAATCAATCAAATCGCCAATAAAGTATGAAATTATTGTAGAATTTTTAGTGCGTTATTCCGAAAAAAAAACAACTGTAATATATAGGCGTGAAATGTCAAAAAGATAATAAATGGGCGGACGAGGTATAGTTAACTGAGGTAGGGCACAGCAGGAAATAACTGAGGTAGGGCACAGCAGGAAATTTCCTGCTCAAAATATGGAGCAGCCCGACTGGGGTAGAACCTCGACCTTACAGAAGACCACAGCTAAATAATACTGTTTTCAAGCAGTATTGTGTTCCTGTTGGTGAGTAAGGTGACCAGAGCTCCTGGGGGGATTGGGGATAGGGTCAGCAACGCGCTTGCGATGCTTCTGGTGTTGCAGGCGTCTGTCTATAGGCTACGGTCTTACCATCAGGTGAGCCGTACGCTTGTTTGCCAACCTAGTTACATAAAACAAAAAGTTTCTTTAAAATTTACAATGATATTTTTCAGTCATTTAATAAAGAAAGTGATATACGGACACACTCGTGCTAGTATTATTTTTTATTTCTAGCGATGTACAAACAAGATAGAATCGATTGAAAACAGCGACTATATGTCTACTAGCCAGTTATTAATCATTGTCATTAATATTTTGAGTTACATCATTTCGTTAGGATGAGATTGATATCAGATATAATATTTCAGCTCTTGTGTCATTTGTAACTTATATCATAAAATTACGTACCTGAGTTGCAATTTCTTAATATCTGGTGCTTTGGCGTTGACGATTTCCACAAGTTCGGCCACCTGACTTTCCATCTCGGAAACGGCTACTTCTATGGGACTTTTCTCTTCCACTTGCGTTTCGATGACCGGCACTCGACGTTTTACATACGGGAACCAGCTTTCAGCTGCATCGAAATATGTCGTTTTAAAAATAGATATTTATACTGACTCAAAATAAACGTTTTACTGAGGTATAGCACAACAGGACATATCTTGTTTGGAACACCCCGACTAGGAGAATACTTTAATCTAACAGAAGATCATAGCTAAATAATACTGTTATCAAGTAATGTTGTGTTTCTGTAGTGAGTCAGGTGGCCAGAGCTCATGGGGGGGGGGGGGGGGGGGATCGGGTTAGGGTCGGCAACGCACTTGTGATGCTTCTGGTGTTGGAGACGTCTATAAGCTACGGTAATCACTTATCATCAGGTGAGCCGTACGCTGGTTTGTCGACCTAGTTGTAAGAAAAAAACATCAGATGGGGGCCGTAAGCTTATTTGTTGACTTAGTGGTGTAAAAAAAAATGTATATAAAGAATAAATTCATTAGATACTAGCTGACCCCGCAAACGTTGTTTTACCATAAATGTTATTAACCCCCGCAACCCCCTCTTGTGGGTAGAATTACGTAAAATACGTTCTTAGCTGACCTATACTCGGCGAAAGGAATATTTCTACTAAATTTCAAGTCTCTCAAAATTCTGGCGTCCCGCAAGGTTCTGTGCTGTCTCCAACGCTGTTTCTTCTGCATATCAACGACTTACTATCTATTGACGGCATTCGTTGCTATGCGGACGACAGCACTGGGGACGCTTTCTATACAGGCCGTGCAAACATCCCTCGTTCCGCTGTGGTAGAAAGTCGCGAACAACTTGTGTCTCAAATCGAGAGTATTCTTTCCAGAGTCTCCGATTGGGGTCGAGACAATCTAGTACAATTTAACCCCTCCAAGACACAAGTTTGTGCGTTCACCGCTAAGAAGAAAACCCCATTCACTGTGGCCCCTCAATTCCAGGACACACCCCTTATCATCTCTAGCAGTATTGGTATCCTTGGTGTCGACATATCCAGCGACGTCCAGTTCCGATGTCACCTGGAAGACAAGGTCAAACTGGCATCCAAAAAACTCGGTGTGCTCAATAGAGCGAAGCGGTACTTCACGCCGGGGCAAAGACTGCTTTTATATAAATCGCAAGTCCGCCCCCACGTACCCATGTACTGCTCTCACCTCTGGGCGGGAGCACCGGCATACCAGCTTGGTCCTCTCGACTCGGTTCAAAAGAGAGCTGTGAGAATTGTCGACGATCCAATACTGACGAGCGATATTGAGCCCTTAAGTCTAAGAAGAGATCTTGCATCCCTATGCGTGCTCTATCGTTTGTACAATGGGTTGTGTTCCGAAGAATTGTTCGAGATGATGCCCACGGCCACTTTTTACCATCGCACCGCTCGCCATCGACAGGGAATTCATGCTCACACATTGCAGCCCAAATGGTCCCGTACAGTTCGGTTTCAGAGGAACTTCCTCCCACGGACCATTCGGCTGTGGAATGAACTCCCTGCCGAGGTTTTCCCACAATGCTACAGTATGGGGTCCTTCAAGAGGGGAGTAAATAGGTTTTTGAAGGGTCGGCAACGCGCATGTGATGCCCCTGGTGTTGCAGGCGTCCATAGGCTACGGTAGCCGCTTACCATCAGGCGGGCCGTATGCTTGATTGCTACCGTCGTGGTATTAAAAAAAAAAAAAAAAAGTCTCTACGCCTTATGGTTCCAGAGATATCGTGATGAGTCAATATATAGGTGGAAATCTCTTATCTTGTATATTTAATATTTATAAAAATCAATCGCTGTTCGTTATTCTCGCTAAGGGGTCGTTCAAGTATTACGTAACGCAAATTTTGAAGATTTTTGACCCCCCCCCCCCCCCCCATGTAACGCACCGTAACGTTTTCCTGTACCTCCCCCCCAGCCCATAAACGTTACGTAACACCCCAAATGACCATTTTTACCCAAATGTCACAACTTTGTTGCTAAAACTACCGTAGTCGCTTAAAAAAAAATCGCGTTTGCGGTAAGTATAAATATATATATATATATATACAAAAAGGGATATAAACGAAAAGGGTTGCCAATTTGGGAGATTTTAGTACATTAGTTTTTTTTATTTACATAAAAAACAACGTTACGTAACGCGTTGTTCGAGACCCCCCCTCCCCCCTGTAACGCACCGTAACGTTTTACAAGACCCCCCCCCTCCCCCCTAATTGCGTTACGTAATACTTGAACGGCCCCTAAAACTCGAGAATGGCTTGACCGATTTAGCTAATTTTGATCTTGAAATGTTTGTGGAAGTTCAGGGAAGGTTTGAGCGAAGAGAAACATAAATAATATGTAACGGAAAATACTAAAAACGACGATTTAATATACCAATACAAAATGTTCCTAGCGGGGAAATTTAATGTCTTTTGTCAAAAACGTTGTCAATTGGTTGTCAAATATTTATAGGTGCGTTCAGAAAGTGTTTTGTGTATATTTTTCACAAATATATGTAGGTGATACGAAGTTCACCGGGCCATCTAGTTAGATATATAACAGATACCGGTGAGGTGCGTGAGCCGCAGCCGCTGGTGGTGCAACGGCCCGCGCGCGGCGCCGTCCCGCGTGAAGGGCGTCTCGAACACGAAGCGCCCTAGTTAGATATATAACAGATACCGGTGAGGTGCGTGAGCCGCAGCCGCTGGTGGTGCACGGGCCCGCGCGCGGCGCCGTCCCGCGTGAAGGGCGTCTCGAACACGAAGCGCCCTAGTTAGATATATAACAGATACCGGTGAGGTGCGTGAGCCGCAGCCGCTGGTGGTGCACGGGCCCGCGCGCGGCGCCGTCCCGCGTGAAGGGCGTCTCGAACACGAAGCGCCCTAGTTAGATATATAACAGATACCGGTGAGGTGCGTGAGCCGCAGCCGCTGGTGGTGCACGGGCCAGCGCGGAGCCGTCCCGCGTGAAGGGCGTCTCGAACACGAAGCGCCCTAGTTAGATATATAACAGATACCGGTGAGGTGCGTGAGCCGCAGCCGCTGGTGGTGCACGGGCCCGCGCGCGGCGCCGTCCCGCGTGAAGGGCGTCTCGAACACGAAGCGCCCTAGTTAGATATATAACAGATACCGGTGAGGTGCGTGAGCCGCAGCCGCTGGTGGTGCACGGGCCCGCGCGCGGCGCCGTCCCGCGTGAAGGGCGTCTCGAACACGAAGCGCCCTAGTTAGATATATAACAGATACCGGTGAGGTGCGTGAGCCGCAGCCGCTGGTGGTGCACGGGCCCGCGCGCGGCGCCGTCCCGCGTGAAGGGCGTCTCGAACACGAAGCGCCCTAGTTAGATATATAACAGATACCGGTGAGGTGCGTGAGCCGCAGCCGCTGGTGGTGCACGGGCCCGCGCGCGGCGCCGTCCCGCGTGAAGGGCGTCTCGAACACGAAGCGCCCTAGTTAGATATATAACAGATACCGGTGAGGTGCGTGAGCCGCAGCCGCTGGTGGTGCACGGGCCCGCGCGCGGCGCCGTCCCGCGTGAAGGGCGTCTCGAACACGAAGCGCCCTAGTTAGATATATAACAGATACCGGTGAGGTGCGTGAGCCGCAGCCGCTGGTGGTGCACGGGCCCGCGCGCGGCGCCGTCCCGCGTGAAGGGCGTCTCGAACACGAAGCGCCCTAGTTAGATATATAACAGATACCGGTGAGGTGCGTGAGCCGCAGCCGCTGGTGGTGCACGGGCCCGCGCGCGGCGCCGTCCCGCGTGAAGGGCGTCACGAACACGAAGCGCCCTAGTTAGATATATAACAGATACCGGTGAGGTGCGTGAGCCGCAGCCGCTGGTGGTGCACGGGCCCGCGCGCGGCGCCGTCCCGCGTGAAGGGCGTCTCGAACACGAAGCGCCCTAGTTAGATATATAACAGATACCGGTGAGGTGCGTGAGCCGCAGCCGCTGGTGGTGCACGGGCCCGCGCGCGGCGCCGTCCCGCGTGAAGGGCGTCTCGAACACGAAGCGCCCTAGTTAGATATATAACAGATACCGGTGAGGTGCGTGAGCCGCAGCCGCTGGTGGTGCACGGGCCCGCGCGCGGCGCCGTCCCGCGTGAAGGGCGTCTCGAACACGAAGCGCCCTAGTTAGATATATAACAGATACCGGTGAGGTGCGTGAGCCGCAGCCGCTGGTGGTGCACGGGCCCGCGCGCGGCGCCGTCCCGCGTGAAGGGCGTCTCGAACACGAAGCGCCCTAGTTAGATATATAACAGATACCGGTGAGGTGCGTGAGCCGCAGCCGCTGGTGGTGCACGGGCCCGCGCGCGGCGCCGTCCCGCGTGAAGGGCGTCTCGAACACGAAGCGCCCTAGTTAGATATATAACAGATACCGGCGAGGTGCGTGAGCCGCAGCCGCTGGTGGTGCACGGGCCCGCGCGCGGCGCCGTCCCGCGTGAAGGGCGTCTCGAACACGAAGCGCCCTAGTTAGATATATAACAGATACCGGTGAGGTGCGTGAGCCGCAGCCGCTGGTGGTGCACGGGCCCGCGCGCGGCGCCGTCCCGCGTGAAGGGCGTCTCGAACACGAAGCGCCCTAGTTAGATATATAACAGATACCGGTGAGGTGCGTGAGCCGCAGCCGCTGGTGGTGCACGGGCCCGCGCGCGGCGCCGTCCCGCGTGAAGGGCGTCTCGAACACGAAGCGCCCTAGTTAGATATATAACAGATACCGGTGAGGTGCGTGAGCCGCAGCCGCTGGTGGTGCACGGGCCCGCGCGCGGCGCCGTCCCGCGTGAAGGGCGTCTCGAACACGAAGCGCCCTAGTTAGATATATAACAGATACCGGTGAGGTGCGTGAGCCGCAGCCGCTGGTGGTGCACGGGCCCGCGCGCGGCGCCGTCCCGCGTGAAGGGCGTCTCGAACACGAAGCGCCCTAGTTAGATATATAACAGATACCGGTGAGGTGCGTGAGCCGCAGCCGCTGGTGGTGCACGGGCCAGCGCGGAGCCGTCCCGCGTGAAGGGCGTCTCGAACACGAAGCGCCCTAGTTAGATATATAACAGATACCGGTGAGGTGCGTGAGCCGCAGCCGCTGGTGGTGCAACGGCCCGCGCGCGGCGCCGTCCCGCGTGAAGGGCGTCTCGAACACGAAGCGCCCTAGTTAGATATATAACAGATACCGGTGAGGTGCGTGAGCCGCAGCCGCTGGTGGTGCACGGGCCCGCGCGCGGCGCCGTCCCGCGTGAAGGGCGTCTCGAACACGAAGCGCCCTAGTTAGATATATAACAGATACCGGTGAGGTGCGTGAGCCGCAGCCGCTGGTGGTGCACGGGCCCGCGCGCGGCGCCGTCCCGCGTGAAGGGCGTCTCGAACACGAAGCGCCGCACGTTGTGCGCGCGCTCGAACGAGCCCTCGCCCGCCGCCGGCCCGCCCGCCGCGCCCGCCGCGCCCGCAGGCGACGCGCGCACCCACGTCACTTGGATGTACGCCAGCTTGCCGTCCAGCTCGTCGCGATTCACCTATTTGATGATTAAGCAGCTGACTTTAAATATATATTTTGTTTTGTATTATTTTTATTCCTTCATTTTTTTTAATGACCTATTGTGTGAGTAAATATGTAATATAGAATCAAAATAAGCTTATATATACGTGACGAGAGCTTTACGAAAATAGTGATCGGGCGAGGCGAACGGAGCAAGAGAGAGGTGCGAGTACACATTTTCTTCCTCTCTTTCTCTCATAGCCATAGTTACGTTTCGTATATCTAAGACACAGTGTTATTGTGCAAAAGTTTTACTTCAATCGTATGATCTAAAGCACATTCATTTTTTTTTTATAGCATTGGGGGTAAACGAGCTGACAGAGCTATCTGATGCTAAATGGCTACCGTCGCCCATGGACATCTACAACATGAGAGGGGTTTCGGGGTGCGTTGCTGGTAAATAAAATATGTCTGTACAGTGTACACTCGACACTTAAAAACCCCACAAATTGTAGCGCTCAGAGAAAACAATATACTCGTACTAAATAAGAAAAATGTTAGATCCAATTATTAAAAAAATAATGGTATACTTGTGACGCGTGCGTAAGATAAATCTAAATAAAAAAAAAAATAATCTCGCCTTTTTAGCTTTGCTGTAAAAGTTAAAAAAAAATGTGCATTAACTAAAACAAAAAAATAGGAATACGATTTACAAGTTATCGACCTCTAAAATTACAGCAAATTTGACTTATTTATTTATATTAGTAATTAATTCTCGAATTCCTAAAAACCGGTACTATTTGTCAATGTTTTCTTACCGGCGCCGAATCCATAATCATTTTGACGCAACCTGCACCGAATTTTTGCTCATAAAAATTTTGAAGTTTTTCTGAGATTTCGCTCAGTGACGTCAATTTCGGTTCCTTGTAAATAAATTCTATACCTTCCTCGTCATCACCGAAATGGGCTTTTCCAAAAAATGCCACTCGATAGAATCTACCGAGAAGTCGTTTTCCTGAATTAGTGACTTCAATAACTTTAGCGTACGCTTTGGTGAGATGTTGGTAGCATGAAAGGAGCGATTGGTAATCTTTCCTCTGTTCGTAAATAGGTATCACGAGGCGGTACAAGGGTCCCAGAAGCTCGTATCGCTCCGCTTTATCCACGTACTCCGTACACAGCATCAGTTGATCTAGCAGTGCTTGCTCGTTGTAATGAACGTCTGTCATACCTGTAACAATAAAAATACTTATAAATATAGATACTTTCAAACAAATATGTACCTAATGGCGCAATAAAATAAAATAAAGATAGTGCGTTCGTCGATAGTGTTATACAGAACACAAAACAAAACCTCGTGAGTGTTTTGTGATTTTCGAAAAGGTTTTTTTAATTATTAAGATACCATATTGTAGGTACTGTGTCATAGGCCTTTTATCCTTAACATAAAAAAGTAGCACAATCTGCCGACGAGCTCGTATAAAAATATCATAACATAGCAGCATAGTCCACAAAGTCACACAAAAGTGTGAAATTAATCTCGAATAAGTATCACGTATTGCCTTTCATTGCCTTCTATTTGAAGTTAAATAAAAGATACGAAAATATAACTTGTTCTTAATTCTAAGAACCAAAATAATGTCTTCTAGCCATAAATTGTACTAGACCTAATCCAGATACAAATTTTAATGCCTGTATAATTTAATAGAAATTATGATAGAAAATAGTTCAATATTATTTAATGTTAAGTGTCGGACGTCCGTAGCTGCACCGTAGCCGGATGAGCGTAAGGAAAAGGGTCTGCATCCGTTTATTTTAATGACAAAACATATTTCATCGGATCTTAGACGAATCTTTCAAGCTACTTTAATGATTGAATACTGAATGCTATAATGAAATTAAATGAAGACATTTATTTGCACACACAGATTGGACAGACACACATTTATACGATTGCTATTTTACCAAAATGTCTGTAAAAGAATTTCAATTAATATTTCTTTTTGAAATTGTTATTTTAATTAACACATAAATTTTTTTATTGAACTAAAATTTGTACACCGAAAAAATGGGTAGAATATGTTGATTAAAACTTTAAATTAGATATTTTGTAGGTTTACCATATTCTGACAAAAAAAAGACATATATATTTAACAGACACTGTCGCTTACCCCTAAAGTAAGTAGCTGAAAATGCATTTTTGGTAAAAGCCAACATAAAAATACTTTATATAGAAAATATTACACAGACTTGAGGCAGAGGAGCGGTAAGCAGGGTCACAATCAACTACAAGTCAACGATAAGTTAAGAATAAAGTAGGTACTGTAATACATAGTTGAAATAAAATTAATATTGATACATTTTAATTAAGTCATCAAAAAAGATAAAATTATGTAACTCTCTAAATAGGTATATTTTTATACCTACTGCCAAATAGTTTTGAAACGATAAATCAACTTTTTTTTTTTTCGATTTTTCTACGGATATATATGAAACAGTGGTAGTTTCACATCGTACAATTAATAAAATTAGCAAGACAAATATTTCTCAACGACATGCAAAACTTCGATTCTTAACACGACGCCGAGCCGTCCGTTCTGTAATTTTTTATACATTATACTAGCTCTGCCCGCGACTTCGTCTGCGTGGAATTTAACAAAAAAGTTATTGTTTAGTTCGCAGAGTTATAAAATAAATAAACTTCTTAAATAAAATTAGCCTAACTTACTCCTTATTACATCAGATATCTGCTAGTGAAAGACCCGTCAAAATCGGTCCAGCCGTTTCAGAGATTAGCCGGATCAAACAGACAGACAAAAATTGTAGAAAATGTTATTTTAGTACATGTAGGTACCGAGTATACATTCATATGTATTTAGTCATCATCATCATCATTTCAGCCTGTCGCAGTCCACTGCTGGACATATACCTCCACAAGTTCGCACCAAAAACGGCGTGAACTCATGTGTTTTGCCCATAGTCACCACGCTGGGCAGGCGGGTTGGTGACCGCAGGGCTGGCTTAGTCGCACTGAAGACGCTGTTGCCCATCTTTGGTCTGTGTAGTATAGTATGTATTTAGTAAAAAGCGGTTATTTTAATATTACAAACAGACACTCCAATTTTATTTATTTATTTGTATAGATGTATAGATATAGATATAGATGAATTTATGATAACATAAAAAACCAGCATTCGGGTACCCAGTTTTCCCTAACCACAACGGGACAGGGCACTGCACCCAACCATATATACAGGTAGGTATATAAAAATGAAAATTATAAATTACCGAAATGTTTGTACGCGCATTACTTCAAAACGACTGCGCCAAATGAGATCATTCTTTTTCATCGTCTTCGATATTATTAGAGCAAGATTTGTATAAAATAATATTTTAATAAATTAGTATAGGTACGTAATACGGTGATACGAAGTTCAGCGGTTCAAGTGTCAGTTCAGGTCAGCTAGGGTAGGCATATTAGAAGTAGTCGAGTAATACATAAAACTATTATGTACAAATTAAAATGCATAATAAATAAATTTATAATTCCACATTTAATCAAAAAAGTTTAATAAAGACGTGAATAAAATTGCGAGGGACGTCTAGTTTACAATGTAGACGAAAAAGAAAATACGGTCGTGTCCGTAATCGTGTACGCATATGCACGATCAATACATAGAAAAATAAAATAAACCATTTGATATCTAAGATGTAGAGTTAGTTAAATGTGACAATGAAAATATTGTAGCCACATTAGCTCTATTGCTGGGCTAATAAAAATAAAAAATAAATTGAATTAGTATATATACAATACAAATAGCAATGCTAACATATACAAAAATCGAATTATCTGTGTACTTAATTATTTTCGGTTTTAAACATTATTATCAGTCGTTATAAAAATAATATCGTTCGACACACCAGCAAGTAGTCTTTACTGACTGGTTAAAGCAGTGACATTAACCTATTGAAGGTTGCTCGAAAATAAATATATAATTTAAAATGTTACTACAATGGCTTATTTTCGCTGGTTTTGTTATAGTGTCTACTTTAAGTTTGTCACATGAACGACAAATATATCTAGAATCGAAAGAACTTTATGATGGTAACTCTGAAATTGATGGATCAGACTATAAATTGGTGCTATCTTTTGTGGTGAGTAGATGAATTTTCAATTACAAGTATAACTGATATTATTCATAAATGTAAAAAATATATTTAACTTCCGCCACCGCGTTGGCGCAGCGGTCATAGCACTGGATTGCGATTGGCTGTTGCGCGGGCGGTTGCGGGTTCGATTCCCGAACACGACTTTTGCATTGGCTATACAGATGTTTGCCGTGGTCTGGGTGTTTGTGCAGTCCTTGTGGATCTCCCCACCGTGCCTCGGAGAGCACGTTAAGCCGTCGGTCCCGGTTGTTATCATGTACACCTGATAGCGATCGCTACTCATAGTAGGGAATATATCCGTCAACCCGCATTGGAGCAGCGTGGTGGATTAAGCTCTGATCCTTCTCCTACATGGGGAAGAGGATTGTTATGCCCAACAATGGAATATTACAGGCTGAATCGATCGATCGATATTTAATTTAAATAACAACTTGTTAAAAAGATAACAATAGGGACTTATAAAGAAATTGTTTATAATTTTTTAAGGTTCCGTACCCAAAGGGTAAAAGGGGACCCTATTACTAAGACTCCGCTGTCCGTCCCTCCGTCCGTCTGTCCCCAGGCTGTATATCATAAACCGTGATAGTTATTTAAAATTTCTGTTGCCGCTATAACAACAAATACTAAAAAACAGAATAAAATAAATATTTAAAGGGAGTTCCCATACAACAAACGTGAGCGTTTAAAATATTATACGAAGTATTGGTACAATTAGACATGATAAGATAACAATTTCATGGTGTGCAAAAAATAACTGATATGTGTGTTTATGCAAGCGAGTGAAAGTACATTCATGAAAAATAATATTCATGTTCAAAGAGTCCAGCGTGTGCTGAGAGACACACAAGGTAATACACAAGATATTTAAGACGACTAGAAGAGCTAAGTAACCTTCAAGAACGCACGCACACATTTACAATATCGACGTGAACGCCATTTAACTATGGCGCTTATAAAAATTAACTCGACAGCCGTTTAGCGAGATTATGCCCGACCATGCTAATAGATGGCGCGAAAGAATTTTGGAGTTTGACGGACGGCTGTCAGTTCGCATACATTTAGTTTTTTCGATCGCAATTATTATAGTCCGGGATTCCTAGAACATTTTTTTCACTTGATTACTATCAAGCTAATTTTCCGAGAGTAGCTTTATTTTGATGAGACGAACAAAAATTTCCTCTACGAAAACTCGATTGTAGTAGGACCGGGATAACGTACCACGCAATTTGTAGAACAATATTACAATCAAATTATATAAATATAAAAAAAAAAACGAAAAAAAAAACAGCTGGTTAGTAATTAATTTTTGATGTCCGTACGAGGTCATCAAAATGAAGCTACTCCCGGAAAATTAGCTCGATAGTTATCATTATCAAATAAAAAAAATGTACTATTAGGGATCCCGGACTATTATTGTTACAGTAGCGTTTTTAGTAGAGGTATGTTTTTATAATGGAGTGTCTGCGGTTTCGAATTTTGGAAGGGAATGTTTTTCATTTTTGATTTTTTATTTAAAATACTAGGGGTATATTTATATAAAATAACAATAATGATAATTATTATCATTTATTGCAGACGTTAGTCCATATTTTTGTTACATAAATTTTTTCTTAAGCTATGTTAGATTAAAAAAAAAAGTCAAATTAAAACTCTTTCTAGCACTTATACCCGTGCGAATAATTCGCACCCACTAAATAAGTATAATAATTATCACTTTACTAAATTACAAATTAATATAATTTTGTTTAAATTCTTTATTGCAAAACTTCTTTATAAACAATAATCGAAGTGTACCTATATAAACTATTCTGTAACAATCTGTTTGTCACTTTCTGTAATTGATATAGTTAAATTTTTAGAATCTCGAACTCTGGAAATGGCAACGTATAACTATATCCATGAGTGAATACTGGTGATAGCAGAAAAATTCCTACTCGCTCAACGTTAGACACCTTTTTGACCACTTTTCGATAGTCAAAGTTATCACAGACATATTGTTAGAAATTATATTTGATAAAAAATATGCCTCATCGAGAGATCAGATCGGTGAAGGTCGATGTTCCACGTCTCCTCTACTATAAGAGGCCTATGCCCAGCAGTAGGATATTACAGACTGAAGCGGAATCGTGAGGTTTTTTCTAAAAAGGGAGGCAAACATCTTAACCTTAGTGTATTAATATACCCGGTGAGTAAAAAATATGGCAACCCCGAAAAATTCGGAAAACCGCACAGGTTAGTCGTGAAACAAAGGTCAAACCTAGGTAAATTTTAACGAGGAATCCAACGGTGACAACGGTGAGTTCGCAGTTATAAAATAAATAATTAAATACATTTCTAAAATAAAAGTAACCTAAGTTACTCCTTATTATATCAGCTATCTGCCGGTGAAAGTCCCAACAAAATCAGTCCAGCCGTTTCAAAGATTAGCCTGACCAAACAGACAAACAGACAGACAAATATTATAAAAAAATATATTTTGGTATATGTACCGGGTATACATCCATAGTAAAAATCGGTTATTTTAATATTACAAACACGATACTCAAATTTTATTCCTTACTAGCTGCCCGGACAAACTTCGTTAACTGTCTTTTATGTTTTTTTTTTTTAGTATAAAAACCTTCCGTGTGATTTAAGGAACATACAAAAAAATTTAGCCGAATTGGTCGAGCCATTCTCCAGTTATGCGCTTAGCAACATTCATTTTTATTATACTTGGCGTATTTGGAACGCTTGAAAAGATTTATACCTAATAATATACTATTGATATACTATATAATGCATATAACCATTTATCTCAGAAACGTTTTTTAAGAACATTTTAGGACTTGTGTATTTTGCGAACTCTCGTTGACCGCGAGACGCGGACTAGTCGTGCGGGAGTACATTGCCGATTTTTCCAAAACACAATTATTTTAAAGCATTATCTTCAAATTTCTGTTTCATTATTTTTCCCAAACCGTCAGGTCATCAATTTGATGACCTCGTCAGGTCATCAAAAATTGATTTTTTTTCTGATTTTTATTTCTTTTAGTTAGTTAATATTTATATAATTTAATAGTACTATTTTCCTACAAATTGCGTGGTACGTACCACGTACGTATCCCGTTATCCCGGAGATATAGCAGCAGTGAGCATAGGCTCACTGCTGCTCTATCTCCTGCTATCTCTGTTAGCTACCACTATTGAGAGTTTTCGAAGAGGATTTTTTTGTTCGTCTCATCAAAATGAAGCTACTCCCGGAAAATAAGCTTGATACTAATCAGGTGAAAAAAAATGTACTAGGGATCCCTACCTATTACTTTTTCCGATCAAAAAAACTGAACGTATTCGAACTGACATCCGTCTGTCAAACATCTATAACGCCAAAATTCATTGTTATCATATGGTTATCATTGTTATGACAATCAATATTTAGTAATAATAAAATATTATTACCTTTTAATATCGTTCATATTTTGGGCATTTGTTTTATATGAACGTTTTTTACTTTTCGTGACGGGTTTCGCTTCATTTCCCATATTGAAAATAATTAAAAACAGTAAATAATCTTATGCGAATAATGCGGAAAAAACGAGCAACACGTCCGTTTAGCATCAGGCCTTGGCCGAGACTGTCTGTACACGGGCATTACGCACCCATGCGCACGTATTATGATTATTTATGCTCAAAAATAAGGAAACGTGTATTTATAAAAATCTATTGATCAAACAAAATAATTAAAACACTATCACGATAGTATGTTGCTTAAAGAATAATTTGACAAAATATCAGAATTATAGCCTGTATATTAACATGGTTTTTACCCGTTAAAAGATATTTTTAGAGGTATCTTTGTGATTTTTTTCTATCGTATCAAATTTAAAGAATCGTGTTTTCAACACACTATCTATCTAGCATATATCCTGCAGAATATCATATATTTTTCTGTTAATTTTTACTGCATTGGATCATATACTTTTAGGCGCTATAAAACATCGCTTTAGCTCTTCTAGTCGCCTTAAGCATGAAACGATAATGTCTGTTACACATTTTTGATAGTATTTAATTACCTATTTAATATTTACTGATGGTGTATATTATATTAGGTAGGGTTCCCTAGTACATTTTTTTCACCTGATCAGTATCAAGCTAATTTTTTGGGAGTGGCTACATTTTGATGAGGCGAACAAAAAATTCCTCATCGAAAACTCTCGATTGTGGTAGCTAACAGAGATAGTAGGGGGTAGAGCAGCAGTGAGCGTAGGACCGGGATAACGTACCACGCAATTTGTAGGACATTATCACTATTAAATTATATAGATATTAACTAACTAAAAGCAAAAAAAAATCAGAAAAAAAAAAAATTAATTTTTGATGACCTTACGAGGTCATCAAGTTGATGAAGAAAAATAATATTCATGTTCAAAGAGTCCAGCGTGTGCTGAGAGACACACAAGGTAATACACAAAATATTTAAGCATGAAACGATAATGTCTGTTACACATTTTTGATAGTATTTAATTACCTATTTAATATTTATTGATGGTGTATATTATATTAGGTAGGGATCCCTAGTACATTTTTTTCACCTGATCAGTATCAAGCTAATTTTTTGGGAGTGGCTACATTTTGATGAGGCGAACAAAAAATTCCTCATCGAAAACTCTCGATTGTGGTAGCTAACAGAGATAGTAGGGGGTAGAGCAGCAGTGAGCGTAGGACCGGGATAACGTACCACGCAATTTGTAGGACATTATTACTATTAAATTATATAGATATTAACTAACTAAAAGCAAAAAAAAAAATCAGAAAAAAAAATTAATTTTTGATGACCTTACGAGGTCATCAAGTTGATGACCTCGTAAGGTCATCAAAAATTATTACTAACCAGCTGATTTTTTTTTCTTTTAGTTAGTGATTATCTATATAATTTATTAGTAATAATGTCCTACAAATTGCGTGGTACGTTATCCCGGTCCTACGCTCACTGCTGCTCTACCCCCTACTATCTATGTTAGCTACCACAATCGAGAGTTTTCGAAGAAGAATTTTTTGTTCGCCTCATCAAAATGTAGCCACTCCCAAAAAATTAGCTTGATACTGATCAGGTGAAAAAAAAGTACTAGGGATCCCTACCTATTAGGCCATTTGCTGTATGAAAATTTTATTGGCGCTTTTCTCAGAAAGGGCTGGTCATTTGACAGAGTTACGTGGAAGGTATATTTTTACTTTATTTAGGTCAAGTCTTATTCTAAAGTCGTTTCCTACCTCATTATACCTAATTCGTAAGTTAATTTTTAATAGTTGTTTATAATGGTTTTTTCTGTTTGCGGCAGGTTTTTAGACATGGCGATAGAACACCAGAACAAACCGAATTAGACCTGTTTCCATTGAGAAATTTCAATGATAGCATTTTCTACCCATTTGGTAAGGCGGCGCTAACGAATGTAAGTTGTACTGTTGTGCACAAGTAGTTCGCTAGTTACGAGTATGCAAGAATAATTAAATGGATGATGTTTAGTGTTACAGTGGAAGGCTTCTTAATGAGGTGGCGGCCATAAGTTTTCACAATTGTCAGTTTCCTGTTTTGCAATATAGTTTATCTTATTACAAAATATACGTTAAATATATCCGTTACCTTTATATTCTTCTGTTTTGAAAATGTCTTTATCGTAATCGTAACATTCGCTACTGCAACAGGAAGGGAAGCAACGGGCGTTCCTTGTTGGAGAATATTTAAGAAGACGTTATAATGATAGCATATCTCAATTGTATCTGCCAAATGAGATATCAGTGCGAACAACTGACTTTCCGCGTGCCAAGATGACAGCTCTAGTTGCACTCGCGGCTATGTATCCTCCACCGACAGTTCAAAGATGGAATCCTAACTTGAACTGGCAACCGATACCATACGATACAATGCATTTGGAAAACGATGATGTAAGTAAAACTTTGCTTCGAGAGAAAATATTACATTATATATTAAATTTTAGGATAAAAAGATTTTTTAAATGTTTTTAAATAAAAATAATACATAATTAAAAGATTTTTTTGTAAATTATCCGATACGTTGCAGTAGAAGTAATAAAATAAAATTTGGAAGTTATTGATCAACTTTAAATCTTTTATTTTATTTTTCAGTTCCTTTACATTTACAATTGTCCTCGGTACCGACAGTTAAAAAACAGCATATACGAAGTTCCTGAAGTATACAATGTAATCAGGTCATACGACAACTTATTCAAAATGCTAAGAGACAAAACTGGAGGAAATATAAGAACACCCGAAAATATTTTCTCCTTGAACAACCTTTTTAAATCCCTGGTATGATATAATTTTACGATATTAACTTATATAATTATTTTTATTTATGACGAATATTGCCGAGGCAGAGAGAGATATTAAATTTTTATCTTATACTATTAAACGAGCAATTCTTGTATATATATATATTTTCTGAATCTCGGAATCGGCTCCAACGATTTTCGTGAAATTTAGTATGCAGGGGATTTCGGGGGCGAAAAATTGATCTAGCTAGGATTCATTTAAAAAAAATGTCGTTTTACCCCTGTTTTTAGGCAATGAAAAAATATCATTAGAATACGAAGCTTAATTTCACTTCGCGTCAACATAGCTGTAATGGCGTAATTAGGAAATCGGCGGGTGTCAAATCGTGTTGACCCGGGTTCGAATCTCAGTCTCCAGATAAATTTTTTTTCTTTTTTTTTAATTTCACTCGTGCTTTATTATTTAAATAAAATTAAAATATAAAAATACCGAGAAAAAAAAAACAAAAAATTAAATGAAAATACCGAGCTAGGCTCGGTCACCCAGGTACTTTATATTAATGGGACGCCGCGTTGATAGTAGGGAATATATCCGCCA
The DNA here is from genome assembly GCA_905220545.2 of Melitaea athalia. Lineage (NCBI taxonomy): Eukaryota > Metazoa > Arthropoda > Insecta > Lepidoptera > Nymphalidae > Melitaea > Melitaea athalia. The sequence goes on from HG992179.1 coordinate 7,896,243, forward strand.
ACCCGCATTGGAGCAGTGAGCATCCTTCTCCTACATGGGGAAATAGGCCTATGCCCAACAGTGGGATATTACAGGCTGAAGCGTATTTATATTAATAGAAATTAAATAACAATATTTATTCCGCCATAAGGTGATGATAATACATACTTATTGAACGTCAAAAAACTCTACATTCACAAAAATATATTAAGGTATCAAAAGCATTAATCAATGAAAAAAAAAACAAAATTAACATCTATTATTAGACACATTAGGCAGAAAAAAACTCTCGGTACTCTTTTTAACGGACTTCCAAAAAAGGAGGAGGTTCTCAATTCGACTGTATTTTTTTTTTAATGTACGAGTATGCAGAACTTTTGACTGGGTGGACCGATTTAGATCAATTTAATAAAACAATAATTGAAAGGTGTTTGTGTCATGTGGTCCCATTTAAATTTAATTGAGATCTGTCAAGTACTTATAGAGTTATATCTAATAATGCGTATTTACTTGACTACTTTTTCATCGACCACCGTTGTATATTATACCGCATAATTTTTACTGGATGTACCGATTTTGATGATTCTTACTTTATTCGAAAGCTAATACTTGTCATCTAGTCTTCTTTTTGATCGAGATCTGATTTCTACTTTTTGAGTAATCTTTAATGACAGGTGTGTTTTGGGTATGTTAATAGAACTCATGTTTTTTCTTAATTAGCACGTAATTATAAAAAAAATCCCAAAAGCAAACAATATTTAAAGTAAAAGTTTTCTATTCCCGCCTTTTTTCATTAAAAAGAATCAAGTAAAGAACTTTTTAATAATTTTATTCAAGATCGAAATTGAGCTTCGCCGTTCGATATTTAAAATTGATAACTATTATACTCACACGAAGACAAGGCTGAATAAATAGCAAAGCGACCTCTTTGGTCATTGGGCTGAATGCATGATGTCTATTGCCAGTATGATGGTTAGATGTACGCGAACTTTTTGAAAGGAAGAAGTGTTTTTTTTTTTTAATTACTTACCGCCCTAGGACTTTTCTAGCTACATTATTACCCTAGAGCGCTAATTGGTCACCTACAAGCCCCATTTGGAGGTAATAAGAACCTACTTACCGAACATGAGAGATGTAAAAGGACTTTAAGCTTATGGACCGGGAGCCAGTGACAGGTTGACATGACCAATAACCTCTCAAACGAAACTTCGTAACATGAACAAGGGATTTTTTTTATGAATTTTCGTCTTTGTCAGCTGCCACTCCGTGGGTGGGATGGGCAGTGGCAGCCTCCCAAACATCGAGAAAAAATTTTTTTAGTCATTTCCTCTCACTTCAAAATTTGTCGGATTATAGATATGATATGATACCTAATATCTTGAAGGAAAAATAACGTCAGCTGACCATAACATGGTGGATTATACGTCAGCTAGCTGCTTGAACGTGAAAAAAAGTTTTTTTTCAACGATTTCCTCTCAACTAAAAATTTGTATGGTGATAGTTTACATGCTACTATGAATGAAAATTAATGTCAGCTGGCTGTATCTCGGTGGAAAGTTTATCAGCTGGTACCTTGGAAGATGTTAAAAAAATTTTTTTATTCATTTCCTCTCACTTCAAAATTGGTCAGATTATAGTTGACCTAATATATTAAATGAAAAATATTGTCAGCTGACCATAACATGGTGGATTATACACGTATGTCAGCTGGCTACTTGAACAACATTTTTTTATTTTATTATTTCAATGATTTCTTCTCAACTAAAAATTTACCTGGTGGATAGTTTACATGCTACTATGAATGAAAATTAATGTCAGCTGGCTGTATCTCGGTGGAAAGTTTATCAGCTGGGACTTTGAAAGACGTGAAAAAAAAGTTTAGTCATTTCCTCTCACTTCAAAATTTGTCAGATTATAGTTTACCTAAAATCTTGAATGAAAAATAACGTCAGCTGACCATAAATAACATGGTGGATTATACGTCAGCTGGCTGCTTGAACATGAAAAAAAGTTTTTTTTTCAATGATTTCCTCTCAACTAAAAATTTGTATGGTGATAGTTTACATGCTACTATGAATGAAAATTAACGTCAGCTGGCTGTATCTCGGTGGAAAGTTTGTCAGCTGGTACCGAACCGTACCCGGAGCACTTTCCTATAATAGTTTTCAACTAAATTTTATATTATTTCTTTTTTAGAATAACACTGGTATTACAATTCCTCAATGGATCGAGGAAGTTATACCAGAAATAAAAGAAATGACTAAGGTCGAATACAAATGTTCATTCTACAATAACGAATTGATAAGGTTATCTGCAGGTAATTTTACTATTAATTTTTTTATTAACTTTGTAACTAGCTCGTTGGTGCAGTTTGTAGTGGCCCTGCTTTCTGCACCGCGCGTTGCGGGTTCGGTCCCGCCTGAGTTTGGGTGAAATATATGTATTTATATATTTATATACATCACGATCACGATTCAGCCTGTAATATCCCACTGTTGGGCATAGGCCTCTTCCCCATGTAGGAGAAGGATCGGAGCTTAATCCACCACGCTGTTCCAATGCGGGTTGGCGGATATATTCCGTATCATGAGTAACGATCGCTATCAGGTGTACAAGATAACAATCGGGACCAACGGCTTAACGTGCTCTCCGAAGCACGGTGGGGAGACCCACAAGACAACACCCACATTGATATACATATATATGTTATGTAATATTTCTATGTTATCCAAAATAGTATTTAGATTCATTTTATTTATACTTCTAGAATATAGGAATATAGTAGGAAGGATAGGGAATTCAGGTATTCCACATTTTAACTCGAGCCTCACAACATTGTTTTTCAGTCAGAAATACTACTAATTACCACTGATTCATTGGCAGTAAGTAGGCTATATTTTAGTGGAAGAAAATGGAACAGCTAAAACCGTGTAATTCACTCAAGACTACAATTTTACACACTAAAAAAATACTATTAAATTTTCAGGAGTTTTTATGACTGAAATAATAGAAGCCATTAATGCTGCTATTGCTGGTGAAGAACAAGTTAAATTACGCTTGTATTCGGCTCATGAGATTAACGTAGCTGCACTGTTAGCAGCCACTAGAGTATTTAAGCCACATCAGCCTAATTATGGAGCTACAGTTTCTTTAGAACTTAGACGAAATTCTAAAACCGGAAAATACGGGATAATGGTGATTATTAATTTTTATTATAAATTATAAAAAAATAAGACAATGACACAGTTTATAGGGTCGAAAAACGTTTTAAGTTTTTTGTGCGCAACATATTATCTTATACTATTAAACGAGCAATTCTTGTATATATATATATATATATAATCTGAATCTCGGAATCGGCTCCAAAGATTTTCGTGAAATTTAGTATACTTACATGAGATTTCGGGGGCAACAAATTGATCTAGCTAGGGTTCATTTTTATAAAATGTCTTTTTATTCCTGTTTTTAGGCTTAGAAAAATTGCTAAAATATCGTTAGAATAGGAAGGTAAATTTCGCAATTGTCATTAAAGCTGTGATAGCTCAGGTGAGAAATCGGACGGTCGCGGTCGGGATTTACCGAGAAAGCCACGGTTTAAATCTCAGTCTCACGATGAATTTTTTTTAATTTCACTGGTGATTTTTTTATTTAAATAAAAAACCCGAGAAAAAAAAGAAACAAAATAAAATACTTACTAAAAATACCGAGCTAGGCTCGGTCACCCAGGTACTACATAATTATATGTGTTAAATTGTGTACCATTAAATATAATATTAGTTTTATGTTAACTAGACTAGTAAAATATCGATTCTTTAAAATTTTATTTAAGAAAAAAAATTGACGCATTTGCACATATGTTCAAAACATAATGATGATGTGAAGATCAATTTGCATCCATAATTACGTGGAAGATTGACTGTAAATACCTAAGATAATTCGATGCTAATTTATTCAGGTGTGAGGTTCTTGTAATTTTCAAAAGAAACATAAACATATCAATACGGTAGTCCTTCGAAATTTTATAGAACATCGTACATAACATGCAGTCGGAGACTTGCACAAAGAGAGAATATATTATATGAACTAAACCACGGTATGGGTCTCCTGTAGAAAATGCCTTAAACTAATTTAGAATCCTAGTTCAAAATTCATCTGGGGTAAATATCTATCATGGTTTGTAGTTCTAGGGTTAAGATGACTAATTTTGAAAATTGTCTCTTGATGTACTGATCTAAAAACGCCAGTAAGCGTTCCAATACTGTATCAGAAGACGTCGTCTTTATATGTAGAAGCGTTAAGCCTTTGTCTTCTCTGAACAGAACTTTTACACCACAAAACTAGACAGTTGACGGTTTACGGTAATACAGAACAATGTATAAATGAATCACTAATCTGTTTTTTATTATCATATCAAAATTTCCATTCAGCGGGATTCGAACCCGCACCCCCGTCATACCGTATCCGGTGCTCTAGCCATTAAGCTATGGATCTATGTCCAGCCGAATCGAAATTTTGATATAATTTTATTCGGTTTTTAAGGAACCGTGGTGCCGTCTATAGCGAGTCCTTTACAGCACTCACTATTCAAAGCTTCATATTACAATGAATTCTTTGACAAGAGACGATACCAAGCTACCTCAAGTGTGGGAAACACAAAAAATAAAAATAATACGAATGAATCACTAATCTATAAAATCTTAAAAGTATCATGGGCAATTAACATTTACGTCATCTTTACAGATCGTGTATGCGCCGCAAGCCGGCGGTCCTGGGCTTGTGTTACCCATGGATGGCTGCGGGGGAAAGCCCGTTTGCGATTATGATACATTCATTGCCCTCACTAAAGATGTGCTACTGCCACGCAGCGAATATATTAATCAATGTTCTACTATTTAACCAGTAAATATAAAAAAATACATAAGAACTGAATTTACAAAAATTAAATACATTGAAATAAATAAATTGTTTTTATCTTGATAAAACCTAATTTGATTTCACGTTTCCATTAATTATTAGTAACGTAATAAGTCAAGCACAACGTTTGATAATCTGGGTAAACCACATCTGAGAAACTTTGTTTCGTTGTTTGACGTTGCTTTTACGATTTAATCATCATTTTTACATAGTATTAGTGCAGGCGCGCACCACGATTTTTAATCGCGCTATTATTTAATCGCAGAAGTGCAAAGTATGAGTTAGTAGGACAGTGCGCGCAAAGCGACTGAAAAATCGCGGCGATTTAAAAATCGTGATTTGTCACATTTTCTCGCGGCTGCTCGTGTCGCGATTATCGCGAAAATAAAATGCAGCGTATGAAATTGTATGATCACGCGCGCACTGCGATTTTAAAATCGCTAATTCGGGCCTCATTCGTGTTCCATCTTTCCAAGAGTAAGCATGTCAGTGCCTGCATATAAAAGCTTGTCGCAAGATTTGCTTGTAAACAAGTAAATTAAATAAATTGCTGTGATTGATTTTAACTATTAAAATGTTCAAACTAAGGAAATACGGGTACTCATATCTGGGACAAGCTTTAAAATCATATACATTATGTAATGACTTTATAAGTAGATAGTAAAAGTTTTAAAGTACATTTTTTTTTCGTTTAGCACATTCAAATAAAAGCTTGTTTTTTAAAAAGGTTTTTTACTTTTAATTTATTTAAATAATAATTTGGTTGCTGTGAGAGTTGTACTACAGTATACTGTAATAATTGTAAATATAATAATTCTCATGTTTCGTACATTCGTCGTGCTATTGTAAATATTGTGTGTTCGTATCTCAGTAATCTGTCGAATGTTTGAAGTTTCATTCCATAATAGCCAAAGAATTTTTTGGGATACATCAGAAGTTCATGGTATTTCTGATAAAAGAAACATTTAATAATTCTATCCCCTGTTAAAAGATGAATCCAGTATTGGCGAATTTTATTCTACGTTCTGCGATTTTTTATAGCGCGATTTTAAAATCGTGTCGCAAAACTGAAAATCGCGGTGCGCGCCTGCACTAAAACAAAGTCATTTCCCGCTGTCTGAATGCTTAGATCTATAAAACTACACAACGGTTTTTGATTCGGTTTTCTTTACTAAATAAAGTGATTCCAGAGGAAGGTTTATATACAGGTCTGTCGTTAATAATGGATAATTCGGTAAATGGAGGTAGCCCTGATGTCGAGCTACAAGAAAATGTAATTTTTATGTCAGGGTTGCCAACACTGTGAAAATTGTGAATATTTTTGTGTTTTTTCAAAAAATTCCTATCGCGACTAGTAATTTGAGCATAATTTTTACAAATTAAGGTATTTTAGTATACTTGTACTATCTGATTAAATTAATATTTCAGGCATAATTTATTCAAAACTTATGAAAATTAGCGTTAGAAGTTATTTTTATTCGTTACTTTTTGTCAAGATTTAACCATTGATTGTGAAAAAAAAATGTACTGCACTAGATTTGCCCATTATTTAAAAACATGCTTAGTTTGGGTAGTTTCTAAAAAGATATAACAATTAGTACTTGACAAGTAAAATTACTTTGTAGGAGCGAAAGAACTTATCACGGTCGGTAAGTTCGTTTTGTATCATTAGCATTTGTGTCACTTAAATGTTAGCATAAAGAAAAAAAAACAAAGGTTTTTATAATAAAAATGCATTTATTACATCAAACTAAATGTTAAAAATGTCCTCCATTGGCAGCAATGCAGGCTCGGCATCGCCTATAAAATGATCTTTTGATACGGCGTGCATAGCCTGATACTTCAATTTCACAACTTTTTCTTTAATGCATCCCCAGTAAAAAAGTTCAGGGGGTTCAGGTCAGCTCAGGCAAGCCCATATGAGATGCCAGCAAACGTATTTAAATTTTATACAAAATAATTTACCTGAGAGACAATATTGATACTGTCCCCAAATAGAACAAACAATACGTATTGTAATAGCAATCAAAAAAATGTAAAGTCAATTATTGTAATAAGTTTTCGATGTTAGGCGATTAAAAAATACCTTTAATCTGATATTGTAGTCCATACTAATATTATAAATGCGAAAGTAACTCTGTCTGTCTGTCTGTCGCACTTTCACGCCAAAACTACTGAACTGATTTAAATGAAATTTGGTATACAGATAGTCTAGAGCCCGAGAAAGGACATAGGCTACTTTTTAATGCGAAAAAAGGGTGTAAGGGGTTAAAAGGTTGGAATCAAAATTTGTATGGAAGTAATGTTCGTGTTTCGTAGCTGTCAAACATTTCATGTTCATCCCGTCGATATGGTAAACTCTTCCCTAAAATTAAAGAACGTATATTAAATAAAGGTTTCGAATCGACAACATATATCCACAATAAACGGATAGTGGCGTATTTTAGATTTTAAAAATGTATAACAATGTTAGTAATGAAAACGGATTGACATAATATTATATATTGGTTGTCAAATATTTATGCGTGCGTTCAGAAATTTATTTAGTGTAAACTAAGAAAAATACATCAAGCTACTTAAATATACAATAAATGATAGGTAAATGTACAAATTAATTAAATACAAAAAAAAACTGTTCAATAAAAAAAAATGGTTGGTCTCATTGAAACATTTAAGATTATTCTGTCAATCCAGTCAAAGTCATCTTTACTAATCTATACTAATATTATAATCCTGAAAGTTGGTTTGTTTGTTTAAACGCGCTAATCTCAAGAACTACTGATTCGAATTGAAAAATTCCTCCGAGGTGGATAGCGTATTTAAAGAGAAAGGTTATGGTTTAAGGAGAAGGAAGGCTATTTTTTCCTCAAATCAACGCGGGTGAAACCGCGGGGCACAGCTAGTATTTTATAACTTTCGTTAAGGTATCGGTTTCCTATGTTAATAGATAAAAATCATTTATATGGACTAATAAAATTAAAGCATAGTGAAAATTTCAATTTGTGGTTCTTGGTTTTTACAAATTTGGTAATAGAATTTATTTCATTTTTTCATTTCACAGACACCTGAGTTATTTTTGATTTGGTTATTTCGTGTATTTGTAGTACATCACACGTATCTTTTTCGTAACTTAATTATCTAGTACTTTGTTAAGTCTATATCTTAAGCCTTATTATTATTTTCTTAATCTTGGGGTCTCTCTCAAAGATAGGATCAGAAATTATACTATAGGTAATATGCGAAATAACGAAAGTAACCAACATAGCCTGTGGAATTAGCAAGTTGAAGTGACAGTGGGCTAGTCATCTCTATCGCAGGACAAACGGCCGTTGGAGCAGATCTGTTCTGGAGCGATCTACGTAAAACGTCGGTGGGGGCTGGATGAGGACTGCAGAGAACCGAGATGTTTGACACGAACTTGGGGAGACCTATGTCCAGCAGTGGATTGCGATAGGCTGCAGCGAAGCGATATCTTAATCGACGTTTTTAAAATCACTTTCGTTCAAGGCATATGGCATAAAGAAAAACATACAGGTCAACAGACTTCAAAAGTATGGAAATTATTTTATAATAAGTCGCGGAAAAGTCTTTTCGTATTTTCTAGTAAAGCAATGAAATCTTTTTGGTACACACAAAATTTCATAAAAATCGGTGCAGCTGTTTCGAAGGAGTATTGTAACTAACATTGTGACACGAGAATTTTATATAAATAGTTTATTATATAGAGGAGTGCAGGATGCTAATATTTTTTTTAATTATGCATAAAAATACATTAAATCGATAAAAAATTATTACACAGACTAGCATGTATTTGACACAACCACGCGCATATACAGGAGGAGCTCTCAAAGAAAAGTTTATTTAAAACCGATATAAAATGTAGTTGAGCTACGGCAAATACTAACTGAAGCGGCTGAATTTGTAAATAATTGTAGATTCGCTCGTCTGATATCAGACTCCCTAGTAAAAAAAAATCTAATGGATTCAAATCAGGTGAACGGGCTGGCCACGAGATTGTACCAGACCGCCCGATCCATTTGTCTCGATCCTTTATATGAAGATGCTGAGCGTTCATTGTGAGTGAACTGAGTGAAGGAAGGCAGTTTGAGCATTTGCTGTTAATGTTTCATCCTTCATTTTTAATTAGGGCATTGTGTTTGTTTAATTTAAGACGTCATTTTGTGATTTTAATAAATTTTAGCATGCAAATAATCGATGTTTAATTTATTAATTTAATGTTTTTTCTAAAAAAGAATGATCATCCTAATTTGAAAGCAAATACACTGAGTCAACACTACTATGGCTCGTGGTGATTTTGGACTACCTACCTGAAAAGAGGATATCTGTCTCACTCACACTTCGTCAAATGGTATCCTTCGTTTTACTCAAACCAGAATCTTAAATGAAAAGCTTGAGGAAAGTCTGGGTTACACAAAACTAATTTTAGACAGGTAAGGAAAATTAATTTACAACCGGGTTTCTTAAAAAAAATTTTTTTCCATAATAATTTAACAAATAATCTTGCTAATTGTTATATCCTTTTCGAAATCGAATCCTTATTAAATGCGACAACTTTTAAAGTTATTTGCCAAGCTCATGTAGTCATGTAGTACATTTTTTTTTTTCAGTACAGTCATTTAAAACTGTGCAAAGTATTAATTTTGAATACTTGGTTGGGACAAAAATTACATTTCCTTCTGAACTGGCGCAGTTGGCTGTAAATTTTAAACAACAGTTTTCATCTATACTAATATATAAAGCTGAAGAGTTTGTTTGTTTGTTTGAACGCGGTAATCTCTGGAACTACTGGGCCGATTTGAAAAATTCTTTCAGTGTTAGATAGCCCATTTATCGAGGAAGGCTATAGGCTATGTGTCATCACGCTAAGACCAATAGGAACGGAGTCTGAGCCGACGAAGTCGCGCGCAGAAGCTAGTTACATAATAAAAAGTTACATAATAAATAATTTTTTTTCGGCGGGTAGGCGTTAAATAAGAAGTCGCAAATTTTAAGCTCTGTAATAGTTAAATAGTTTAAAAGGCTTTTAAGTGTATTTTTTGAAATAGTTATGCATATTTAGAGTGTTTTACCTACCAGCTATATATTTCCTTGTTCATTCACTACTTTACTATAACAAAGAACACAATGGAGACAGTAAAAGAAACAATGTCTGAGATGGTCGATATGTTTAAAGCTAGTATGAGTGAATTCCAGCAGGAATTGCAAAAATTGCAAAAATCGACATCGCCAGTCACCGCAGCCTCTCTAGCAGCCGAATTTAACAACTTTAAAGAATTTATATTGTCTGCATTGTCTGCACTTCAGCGTCAGGTTGAGTTTCTTGGCAGGGAAATGGATCGCCTGGAAATGAAAAAACGGCGTAATATGATTCTCTTGCACGGGGTTAAAGAAGAAAAATCTGAAGATACCACTGCTCGGGTAACCTCTCTGATCGCAGAATACTTGGATCTGCCTAACTTTTCCAGTTCAAGCATCAAACTGTCGTATCGTCTTGGCAGACCCTCTGTTAACAAAAACCGATCGATTGTTGTTAAGTTTACAGATATCGATGTCCGGGATAAAGTGTGGTTCGCTAAAACCAAATTCAAGGGCACTGGTATAACGCTGTCGGAGTTTCTTACCAAGGATAGGCACAATATATTTTTAGCAGCACGACAGCGCTTCGGTATCGGTAAGTGCTGGACCCGTGAAGGACGCATCTATGTGATGACTGCGGATGGTTCGCGACACCAGGTGGAATCTTCTTGTGACCTGAGAGCCATTTCTCAATCGCCGATTAAGGCACTTGGCGGCGATAATGTGGATGCCGGTTCCAAAAGTGCGGACAGTAAAACGATTCCTCCTCGACCAAAGCGAATAATAAGAAAATAGTTTAGTGAATACTGTTTTTTTTTTTGTTTATATGTCTGCTTACCTTGATTTCATTGTCAGTTTTATTACTAATCATTTACTAATCTACCCACATTACATTTTTTTTTTCTTTCTTTCTCAATTCAAATACATGACAAGGATTACTTTATTTTATCCATATTGTATTATAATATTAAACCACTTTTACTCTTTTTTTTATTTAATTAGGAAAGTTAAATATTGATTAATTTAGTTTTAGTTAAGTAATGTTTTATTGTTATTTATTTTAGACTATTTTTGATCACTTTAATTTAAGTTCTGTTGTTTACCAAGTACAACATTTTAATTCTAGATATTTATTTTAAATAATTGTTTTGGTTTGCACTGTTTAGGTTTTGTATACTTATCTTGTAATTATTATTATTAATTTCATTTTATGTGTTTTTTTTTTTTTTATAAATGTGATTAATTTAGTTTTAATTAAGTAATGTTTTATTGTTATTTCCTTTTTAATGTAGTCTATTTTGGATCAATTTAATTTAACTTTTGTTGTTTAACAAGTACCTACAACACTTTAATTTTAAATATATATTTTTAATAAGTAATTGTTTTGGTTTTGTATACTTATCTTTTAATAATTTTTTGTATGAGGTAGGCAGACACGAATTTTTAATTATTATTATTTTTATTTTTATTATTTAGTATTTTATTATTGAAAATTGTTTACTCACATGAACAAAATTTGTTTAGTTTTGTTTTCTCCACAGCTGGCGGGTAAGACTTTATTGTATTATTATATATATATTTTTTATTTTATTTTTATTTTTTTTGTTATTATTTTAGATATACTGTATATATAGTGTATATATATAATACCTTAATTTGTTACACGTATTATACTTTTTACATTATATTACGATGGATAACAGTAATTTATTTGATGACAATGATGCATTTCTGTCTTTCTCCTCTTCTACAGAAACAAATAGCGAAGACAGTTTTCATAGTATCCCGACACTCAATGAATCTCTTAATTCTAATTTTTCACTTTTTCCAAAGAACTTTAACGTTGTTCATATAAATGCTCAGAGTATTCCTGCACATTATCCTGATCTTTTGGCCTCATTTGATAACAAAAATCTACACGCTATCCTTGTCTCTGAGTCGTGGCTTAAACCTTGTTTCCCTTCAACATCATATTCTCTACCCGGTTTTCAGTTAATTCGAAATGACCGCATTCATCGAGCTGGTGGGGGTGTTGCCATATATTTACGTTCCTTTATACCTTATAACATTGTCAGTATGTCAGCACCTCAAACCGATCCTTGTGCGGAACATCTATTCTTAGAATTAACTCTTTCTCACTCAAAGATTCTTTTATGTGTTTTTTATAATCCTTCTCTCTCTATTGACTACTTTTCTCATCTTGAAAGTCTTCTAGAACAATTTACTCCTCAATACAGTCACACTATTTTAATGGGTGATTTTAACACATGCTTGTTGAAAAATGATTACAAATCTTTAAAACTTAATACTATTATTTCTAGGTCTAACTTAAACATCCTACCACTTACTGCAACACACTATTTTCCAAATTCAACTCCCTCTCTTCTAGACTTAATCATAGTATCTTCCACTGACCATGTAGAAAAGCATGGACAGTGTAATGCTTTTGCATTTTCTTATCATGATCTTCTTTTCCTTTCGTACAAAATAAAACCTCCTAAGGCTAAGTCAAGGATCCTTCTGCTTCGTAACTTTGGTGGGATTGACCTTGATAGCTTGCGTGAAGATGCAAACAAGATCGATTGGTCTGTGATTCACTCTGTTGATACAATCGATCAACGAGTTACTATTTTTAACTCACTTATGATTGATTTGTTCAACAAACATGCTCCAATACGTCCAGTTCGAATAAAGCATTTGCCAGCACCTTGGCTTACCGAAGAAATTAAATCTCTACAACATAAAAAGAATAAAGCGAAGGCCAAATATAGGGCTAACCCCAATATTAAAAATTGCGAGAATTATAAAAAAATAAGGAATCGCTGCAATACAATGTGTAGGGATAAGCAACGACGCCACATTCACGAACGCTTAAATGAAGAGTCTGATACTTCTAAAATTTGGAATTTCCTACAAAAACTTGGAGTCGGAAAAACACACCAAAGCATTGATCCAAATAAATTAAATTTAGACCAGCTTAATCGTCACTTTTTATCTTCTGCTACCATAGATGATTTGACAAAATCAGATACCTTAAATAAACTTTCAGCCTTATCTACTCCAGATTTTCCTGCTTTTACTTTCACTCAATTCACTGTATGTGACGTTAAGAAACACATTTTAAACATCAGCTCTGATGCCGTCGGTTCTGATAGTATTAGCCGTAGAATGATTCTTCCTATTATTGATCTTGTAGCTCCAATAATTACCTCTATTTTTAACTTCTCTATCCAGTCCTCTACATTTCCTTCCTTGTGGAAAAATGTCCAAATTATCCCTTTACCTAAAAAATCAAATCCTTGTGCTTATTCCGATTTTCGACCAATTTCTATCCTTCCATTTCTGTCAAAAGTCTTTGAACGTCTTATTTATCAACAAATGACTCCTTTCCTTTCTAGACACAACCTTCTAAATCCTTTTCAGTCTGGATTCCGCCAGGGTCATAGTACGGCTACTGCTTTAATAAAAATAACGGACGACATCAGAGCTGGTATGGACAATCAACTTGTCACGGTGTTGACATTACTAGATTTCAGTAATGCTTTTAATACTGTTGATTTTGACATATTAATTGCCGTGCTTCGTTCTTTGAATATGTCTGCTGAGGTGACTGACTGGTTCCAATGTTACTTGCGTGGTCGACAGCAACGCGTACATGTTGAGGGATACTCCTCTAATTATTATACCATCAACGCTGGCGTACCGCAAGGTGGTGTTTTGTCCCCTGTATTATTTTCTCTTTTTATTTCCTCTATCACTAAGCACATTAACTCGCACTACCATTTGTATGCTGACGATCTCCAAATCTACTCGCAATCTTCTCTTAGTGATCTGCCTAAATGTATTAATTTACTGAATCAGGATCTCATTAGTATACAAAATTGGAGTAAATCATTTGGTTTGAAAGTCAATCCTTCAAAAACACAAGCTATTGTCATCGGTAGCCAGAAATTAATATCACGCATTGACTGGTCACAGCTCCCGTCAGTGATTGTTGACGGAATATGTATACCGATAAGCGAGCAAGTAAAAAATCTTGGTATTATTTTTGACAAACACCTATCTTGGACACATCAAATAAACTTTATAAGTAAAAAACTGTTTGCAGCAATTGGGTCTTTGAGAAGGTTAAGCAACTTTCTTCCGATTCCCACTAAAGTTATGCTAGCACAGACTCTCCTTTTACCGATTCTTGACTATGCTGATACTAGTTATGTTAATTTAAATGAGGAACAATTAAATAAACTTGAGCGCTTACAAAATCTCTGTATTCGGTTCATATTTGGTTTACGTAAATATGACCATGTTTCGGAATTTCGCAAACAGCTCAAGTGGTTACCTATCCGACTTCGCAGGAATTCTCACATACTGTCTCTCCTATACTCAATCCTATTTAATCCTCTAACTCCTTCCTATCTAAAAAATCAGTTCGAATTTCTTAGTGATACTCACGAAAGACCTCTCCGCTCTAATAATAACCTTATACTAAAGATTCCCTATCATTCTTCATCCTTTTACTCTAAATCTTTCACTGTCGAAGCCTGTCGCCTTTGGAATTCGTTGCCGCTATCTATAAGACGAGCTCAAACATTGGAATCATTTAAGAGGTTAACCAAAGCAATGTACTTGTCATCTTAATACTTTTTATTTTTATTTTTTTCCTCTGTGTATGTGTCTTTTGTTATCAAATTATTATTTGTTTCTGTAGGTATTGGTGTACGCGTATATGTATGTATTTATATACTTAGGTGTATTTGTATGTACTTATGTGTATAATATATATGTATAATATGTGTGAATATATATAATGTGTAGATATTTTTTATGTTTATCTCTTATAGTACATATTTTGCGCCCTTTCCCCACTAACAATTCTAGTCCTCTGCCCAAAGGTTGCCTGGAAGAAATCGCTGCTTTAGCGATAAGGCCGCCTGTTGCAACTAATGCAACTTTATTATTTTGTTCACTTTATTAAATTTTTGTTACTTACTGTGTTGGTGTGCAAAAAAGTGTAAATAAATAAATAAATAAATAAATAAATAAAAAGAAAATTAAAATTTGTAGCAACAGGAGTTAAAAGACCGTCGCAGAGTGTACATTTTCTCGATTAATTTAATTTTTAAAATACATAGCAAAGATTTTTTTTTCTGTTAACTACTATGACTAGACCTACTACCCGCTTCTGGCTTGACGTCGCGCGTCGACTTACGGGACACCCTGTTTAAATGTACTCTTTTGTTTAAGGTTCAAACTTGATATAATTTAAATTAATTATGGTCAAATTTCGACCACTGCAACTGGGCGACCACTGGTATAACTATATCTGTACATATAATAATATGACATCTCATTAAAACGATCAATACAAAATATCGTCTTTTAAATATTAATATTTCAAATATCGACTCAACAACTAGGATTTCATCATTTTAATATGACTATTGACTAGATTGTCGTATCAATATCTGACACCGTGTCGGCCGCTGTAAAAATGTCTTACAGCACAATACAAACTACATGTACCTAATACTTATGTCTATATAAATGGAGTAGAGGCTCTTCTCAGTACGGCAGTCGAAATCGGTTCGCGAGCACGCGTAGATATTTACTATAACAAACATTACACTAATTGTTATTTGACATAAAATATGGCTTTTGTGTTTATAATGGCCTTGACAGTGGCAGCCGTGTTTGGTCAGGAGTACTATCCTAAGATACATCCAGCTGGACTGACCTTAGACCCTAAAAACAGTCTCGATATGCTAGACCAGGGACTACCCAATACAGAGCTGGTTATGTCTTTTGTGGTACGTCCTTGAAATTTTTTTTATTTTATTTATATAATTCAGTTGGTTGTTTTAGATTATTTATGTGACTAGCAAACCGCCCCGGCTTCGCACGGTTGCAAAAATGATCAGTGTTTCTCTACTATAATAATAATAATAATATTAATAAAGCTTTATTTAATTCTCTACTATATTATGCATGTATTATACATATAAACCTTCCCCTTGAATCACTCTATCTATTAAAAAAAACTGCATCAAAATCCGTTGCGTAGTTTTTAAGATCTAAGCATACATACAGACAGACAGACGGGAAGCGACTTTGTTTTATGATATGTAGTGATTTACAACTGGGTTTTGTGATTTGTTAAAATATCATTAACATTAATTGTATTTTGATTATACTTAAAATTCAGTGCGTTATGTTTATCTTAGATTTATTTAGGTGATTCTATAGAATTTTGTGATATTGTTGAAAAAACCTTTACATTAATTATACTAAATTGCTAAAAATATAAAAAATAATAATAAGTGTTGCGAGTGTTGTGTAAACCATTTTTCCTCGTAGGTATTTCGACATGGCGATAGGACACCAGATGAAGAAGAATTAAAAAAGTATCCAACGGATCAAAAATACGATAACATTTTCTTTCCTTACGGAACGAAAGCATTGACTAATGTGAGTGGAGATAACTGAATAAAAATAAACTTATTTAATGTAAAAGAGGAATAAATAATAATTATATTTCAATTTCAAACAGAAAGGTAAACGGCGCGGTTACCTCGTCGGTGAATATTTAAGAAGACGTTATGACAGTATAATTTCTAAGTTATATCTGCCCAACGAAATTTCCGTTCGAACGACTGATTACGCGCGCACGAAAATGACAGTTCTGACCGCTCTGAGCGCCATGTACCCGCCGCTACCGGCACAGAAATGGAACCCCTTCCTCAGCTGGCAACCCATTCCTTACAGTACCCTAGCCAGTGCAGATGACGATGTAAGTACTTCGATTCTAATATTAATAAAACACATTATCCAATTTTAATTAAATTACTTAGAAATATATTTTGACATTTGACGTCAAGTTTTTAATTTTTAGTTGAATATCGTCATATTATGTGTAGTACCTGGGTGACCGAGCCTAGCTCGGTATTTTCATTTTATTTTTTGTTTTTCTTTTTTTTCTCGGTATTTTTCTATTTTAATTTTATTTCAATAATTAATCACGAGTGAAATTAAAAAAAAATAAAATTAATCTGGAGACTGAGATTCGAACTCGGGTCAACACGATTTGACACCCGCCGATTTCCTAATTACGCTGTTACAGTTATGATGACAGAAGTGAAATTAAGCTTCGTATTCTAATGATATTTTTTCATTGCCTAAAAACAGGGATAAAACGACATTTTTTTTAAATGAATCCTAGCTAGATCAATTTTTCGCCCCCGAAATCCCCTTAATACTAAATTTCACGAAAATCGTTGGAGCCGATTCCGAGATTCAGATTCTATATATATATATATATATATATATGTATATATATATATATATATATATATATATATATATATATATATATATATACAAGAATTGCTCGTTTAATAGTATAAGATATCAGTTATTAAACTGAATCGGTGTGTAGACGGCCAAGTGCTGAGCAAAGGCCTTTTCTCCATATAGAACTACGGGTTGTTAGTCGGTATCTATGATGAAGTCTATGTGTAACGATTCCTATCAGGTCAAGGTACTTATAACAACAGTCGGGACTGACAGCTTTACGTATCGCCCAGACCACACACAAACCAGAAACGAATTTTAACATATAATTTTTACATATATAAAAATCTCGTAGCATGAGGTTTTTCCGGGCTAATACCCGAACCACTGAATCGATTTTAATGAAATTTTGCACAGATACAACTTAAAATATGTGCTATATATTTTTTTTGATTAATGACCGCGAGTCAAACCGCGGGGCACAGCTAGTATATAATATTTGTATATATGTATAAAATATTTTTCTGTGTGTCAATTAAACTCGCGACCCTGGGTTGGAGGCCATTAAACCTACCACTACAGTAGAACGGTTGTATTAGTCATTATGGATACAGGATACCTAACCACATACTTAGACCATTTATTTCTATCCAAGTACAAGTTAATATTTTATAATAATTTAACATTTTTAATTAAAGTATCAAACTGAATATACATTTTGCAGCTGCTATACTATTACAATTGTCCTCACTATCTCGATGTAAGAAAGCAAGTGTACAATTCACCTGAAGTACAGAAAAAGCTTAAACCTTACGAAGGTCTCTTCAAATTTTTAACAATAAAAACAGGAGCGAACATATCCACACCCGAAGATGTTTTTTTCTTGGATAATTTATTTCAGACTTTGGTAAGTTAATAAAAATACCAGTTCTTATTTTATTTAATTCGTACCGCTATGTTTTACTCGTTCTTTTTTAAATTATTTTATACAAACCTAATCCCGACAATTAAGAACAGAAAAACCAATTTGGTGAAGTCGTTCGTAAGATATGCATAGGTACATATATTTTGATGATTTATTGCTATTTAGAGACAGCAATTTTTAAATCCCATTCGCTGCAAAGTGCGATTAATACATACAAACTTTAAAATAAACTTTTAATATATTTAAAAAATTAACATAGATAAAATATAATTAATAATAAAATTAGCTCAATAAACAATTAGATCATTTAAGTACTGTTTTATATTTAAATCTCTGATACCATCAGTATTTTTTTAACACAAAAAATATCTAAAGGTAATTAAGAAATCCTTGATACAATTTAAAAACGTCTAATTTTACAGGCCAACGTAGGCGTAAAACCTCCAAAATGGGCATTAGACGTAATGCCACAAATAAAAGAAATAACTAAAATTGAATACGGATGTGAATTCCACAACAACGAACTGATAAAATTAGCGTCAGGTACAAAAACACAATCTTCATTAGTCGCTTTAATTACCGACAATCTATAACGAATGTCAATGATAAGGTTAATATGATAAAGCAATGGTTCAATCGCAGGAGTACTGCTCGCGGACGTGTTGAATGCTACGAGATCGCTGATCGATGGCGATCGCGACCAGCCGAAGCTACGTTTATACTCGGCGCATGAAAACAACGTGGCTGGATTCATGGCGGCTATAAGGGTGTTCAAGCCTCATCAACCTAAATATGGATCGACGATATCTTTGGAATTGAGAAAAAGACCTCTAACTGATAGATATGGTTTCACCGTAAGTTAAATTTTTTTTCTCAAAGTACTACTTTTTAACCGACATCCAAAAAGGACCTCCCCTTTTTTTCTCTTCTCAATTGTATTTTTTTATATATGTTACCTCAGAACTTTCGACTAGGTGGGCTGATATCGATGATTTTCTTAAATGAAAGCTGGTGCTTGTCATTTGATCCTATTTAAATTTAATCGAGATCTAACGAGTATTTTTGTGTTATCTATACTAATATATAAAGCTGAAGAGTTTGTTTGTTTGGTTGTTTGTTTGTTTGTTTGTTTGTTTGTTTGAACGCGGTAATCTCTGGAACTACTGGGCCGATTTGAAAAATTCTTTCAGTGTTAGATAGCCCATTTATCGAGCAAGGCTATAGGTTATGTATCATCACGCTAAGACCAATAGGAGCTGAGTACACGCCAGCGAAGTCGCGCGCAGAAGCTAGTCCCTAATAATGCGTAATTAATTGACTGTTTTACCGACTAACAACATACGTCGTATTACTTATCGAAGTCGTTTTTTTTTTCGAGCAAATGCATTTTTTTCCAGGCGGTGTATGCACCGGAAGGAGGAAGCCCGGGAATTGTGCTACCAATCGAAGGTTGCGAAGACCAAGCGTTTTGCGACTACGACACTTTTGTTAACTTGACCCACCAAACTGTACTACAGAGAAGCGATTACAAACATTTATGTTTCCCTTCAATAAGTTAACAAACAGAATAACTACCTTAGGTATATTTAGTAAAATAATAAAAATATAAAATAATAGGAAAAAAAATAGGAAAACTATAATATCATCGACATTGAAAATTATTTTGTAGTTTCCTTGTAATTAGTTGTGTTTATGTTTTTTGTAGTTGTGTAAAATTTATTTTATAAATATTTATACATATACATAACTATCTAGATTGAGTTGTTATATTAATTAAAATGGACGTACAATAAAGTGGCTGTGATTTAAATTTATTTCTTTTTTATTTAGAGACATATATTACTACTCGTTTTCATATCGTTGACCAAATAAACTACGAGATAGTACCTATAATAGGTAATTGGGCGGCGAAAAGAAGACAATTTATGCTACAGTTCGTATTACTGCTGTTACAAAAAAATAGAGAAAAGTGAAGAAATTCATTGAAAGAAAGATCTTTACATCTTAAACACTGTTACTATTAGTACCTGGGTGACCGAGCCTTGCTCGGTATTTTCATTTTATTTTTTGTTTTTTGTTTTTTCTCGTTATTTTTATATTTTAATTTTATTTAAATAATAAATCACGAGTGAAATTAAAAAAAAAAAAAGAAAAAAAATTGATCTGGAGACTGAGATTCGAACCCGGGTCAAGACGATTTGACACCCGCCGATTACCTAATTACGCTGTTACAGCTATGTTGGCAGTAGTGAAATTAAGCTTCTTATTCTAATGATATTTTTTCATTGCCTAAAAACAGGGATAAAACGACATTTTTTTTAAATGAATCCTAGCTAGATCAATTTTTCGCCCCCGAAATCCCCTGTATACTGAATTTCACGAAAATCGTTGGAGCCGATTCCGAGATTGAGATTATATATATATATATATATATATATATATATACAAGAATTGCTCGTTTAATAGTATAAGATTATTGTTATTTTGTTACGAAAGTGACAGTTATGTTCAATCATGATGAGCTCAAGGGAAATGTAGTTTTTATGATAAATGTACACTTTTCCTACATGGAACAAGGAAAAAAGTTATATTTTACGAGGAAATGGAAATTTAATTCCAAGAGTATAATAAATGGATTGAGGTTAAGGTAGATTACATTGATAAACAAAAATTATTTAAGTTCCTTTGACTGTTTTTTTTTTGTTTTCATTTTGATAGCAAGATTTAATACAAGCACAAATGTAACAACATTTAATGATAAGGAATTCTTGTATTATTTTTTTTAATGCAAATAAAGGTATACTTGAATAAGCATAGATAACATGCGTCTGCATTGATTGGTTCGAATTTTAGGGTTTTGTACCAAAAAGGAAAAAACGGAACGCTTATAGGATCACTTTGTTGTCCGTCTGTCTGTCAATACCCTTTTTCTCAGGAACGCATTAATTAAGATATCAAGCTGAAATTCATATCAAATACTCAAGTCTACTATTCCTTGGAGCTGCGCAAAAATCAAACTACTAAGCCAACGCAATCAAAAGATACACCCGTTTATGCTGAAAATTTACGACACTCGAAAGGGACTAAAAACCTACAGGATACTTCCCGTGAACTCAGAATCTTGAAATTTGGTGCGAAGCAACAAAACAAACAAAAAGGAAAAATTGCGATGAGCATATTTTTCAGATATATCATATAGGCTTATAAAAATATTTTTAATAATTTTGTTTGTACACAACCCTCGGTGCGCGAGTCCGACTCGCACTTGGCCGATTTGTTTAA
The DNA here is from genome assembly GCA_905220545.2 of Melitaea athalia. NCBI lineage: Eukaryota > Metazoa > Arthropoda > Insecta > Lepidoptera > Nymphalidae > Melitaea > Melitaea athalia. The sequence goes on from HG992179.1 coordinate 7,917,727, forward strand.
CTCTCTACTGATCTAAAGTCCTTTGTTATTTTTCTAACGATTAAATCGTTATCATCGATCGGCGACCCTACAGTTAATATATTGGAGGATCAGATCGAGACATGATAATATCGCTTTCTATTTCAGGAGAGTAGTTCAAAGTATTCATGGGGTGCGCTCGAAAGCCAGTTAAGTGTTTGAAGGTAAGAACATTAAATTATGAGATGTAGGGTTAATAACACACTACTCTTACAGTATTCATTCATTTGAATCAAGAAGGAAGTGAAGGAATTGAATTAGTAAGGGATATTTCGCCAATGTCAGGTAGAATCAAGAAGACATTAAGTAGCATAATCACTATTTACACACATTTATCCATACAAAGAACATGTAAGGTTGCATAGAGTTATGTTTGGAATAATTTCTGAGATGTCCTCTCACTATATGATATTTGTTAAAGTTTATCAGATGTATTCACAAATAAGATAGGTAAAGTGCTAATAGTTGAAAATATCACGTCGCCCGTGATAATAATTAATTTAAAGAATTTTACGTTGGTTACGTTTTTTTACGTGCTGTGAGATAAAAACATATTCTGCGTATTAAATCTCTGCTACGCCATGGTTCAGTTGATGGGTATTGTGTGTACAATGTAAGTACATTTTATATTGCCACTCCTTACTTGAAAAGTAGCTTTACCTTTTTCCTATCGCGAGTTGACGGATGATTGTAATTAGTTACTATTAATTTTATGAGTTTTCGTTATAATTCGAACAAACGAGCACCAGTTAATTTAATTAAATGTTGAATATATAGATATCAAGATTTTAATCGTTTGCATGATAGCTCCTATCACAGTTTGTTATTTTCCATTCATATTTTTTAATCTCCCTCTATTTGGACAAAACAATAGCGTGCGTGCAAAGTACGTACACAATACACATGTCAGAAGTGAAACTTCTTTGGCCAACTAATAAAAAAAACGAATTGCAAATACAAAAAAACTAATTGAAAAAAAACAAAAAGCCAACGTCACGCGGTGTTTCCAGGCGGTCACACATCCAAATACTGACAGCGCCCGACAAGCCTGACGTTCTTCATGCGCCTAAAGAAGTTTCACTTCAAAAAGGTAATTTTAATAGAATTTTAAAAACCTTTTTCTGTACAAATTGTACTGAATGTATCTCACAGAGAGAGAGAGAGAGAGAGAGAGGTTTGCGGGTTCGATTCCTGCTCGAGATGGATATTTGTATTTGTACAAATCCTTTTTTGGTTTCTATGTCTGTCCTTATGGGTCTCCCTACCGTGCCTCGGAGAGCGTGTTAAGCTATCGGTATATATAATATGTTATCATATACACCTGATAGCGATCGTTACTCATAGTAGGGAAAATATCCGCCGACCCGCAGTGGAGCAGTGGTCGATCAAGCTCCGATCCTTCTCCTAAATAGGGAAAGCGTCCTAGGGATGTTACAGGCTGAATCATGTGAATTAGACCAAAACTAGTCGAAACATTTTTGACCTGATTGTTGATTTATTACAAACAAAAAACTTTAGGATGAGGAACAACTTTCTGCCACCATCGTGTTTCCTACTACTTCTGGTTGGTAGGTTAGTACTGTAGCGCATTTAAACTATGATTTTTTTTCTAAGGCAAGGCAACCCTTTAAGAATATTTTGCACGACAAAATATCATAATAATGCTACCGAAACTTCCTGTAATGTGTGTATGTTTGTCTTCCCGATTCAGCCTGTAATATCTCACTGTTGGCCATAGGCCTCTTCCCCATGTAGGAAAAGGATGTTTTTCTTATAATATAGAAATATTTAAATTATAATCAGATTTTTATCGAAAGCGAATATAACCCAAATTAATTTAACAAAGTCTTTAAAATGTGATAAAGTAAACGGAAATATCATGAAGAATAGAAGATCAGAAACATCACAGTTTGCAAGCGAGGATAAACGGAAGATGTAGTTCGATCGCACACTGCCAACGCAATCTTTTAATTCACTCTATCAGTCAAAATCAACCTCACCCGATCCATTAAACGAGGGTCATGAAATTGTCTAGACTTTATTAATAAATATGCTGTACCCTTTTACAGCCAAACCCAAATGGCAAAATAACATAAAGCGTGGGATTAACACGCATCACCTGTCCCAAATACAAGTGCATAAGAATTAAATATTGAATTTGAATCAGCACAAAGTTCAATGCTAAATGAAAATATCATTTTGTGTGTATTGTGATATAATGACGAGATAAAATCTGTAATTTCAATTGAACGCCGGGAAGGACGTCACCGGAGCGCAGGTACACCCATACAAGTAGCAAAGTAGGTTTATGTGTACGTGTAAATAGATATCGTACAATCGATTGGACAAAGTCAATCATCTGAGCGGCAGTTCGCAACGACCGTGAATCTGATGAGCGTCCCGCGTCGCTCTCAGTGGAACATCACTTCGCGAGTCGTGCACTTCCGCCATCCTTGTATCGGGTTTAGACTGTTCCGAACGTACGATCTCGCATACCCGCTGTCTTTATAATGAAGCTATCATAGACATTTTTGGGATACGATATTATAAGTGAAGGCACGAGTCACGATAGGACTACAATGTAGAGCTGTTAACCCGGCGGAGGACAATGTGAGTGTCGTATGGATATGTGCTATATATTATTGCCAACTTTTAATTCCATGAAATATTTATTTTAAATACGTGTCGTCAAGTGTTAGAGACATGCATATTGCAATATGCTATGGTAATAAATATACAGTATGACAGATAGATAAGGTACCTTGTAATACTTTATAATGTTGATACATATTCAATTAGTTTGTGTTTAAACCAAGTTCATAAGTGATAGTATGTTTTTTTTTCATTCAAAGAAATAATTCATATGAGCAAATCTAACTTAGGCAAATACAAATATAATAAAAATATTATAAAACAAATAACATAAAAATCTCCGATAACATTGAATTCAATTCACTCTTTTGAATATTTAATAATTGTGTTTTCTAGCAAACGAAAAAAAACCGACTTCGATTACATCGACAAGTAATACAACGTAAGTAGACGAACACAAACGCACTGGTCGTTAATACGATTTTAGTGGGTTCCCCTCGATTTATCTGGGATTACATCATCAGATCCTGGTTTCCTTATCATGGTACCAAACTTAGGATATCTCCATTCCAACAAAAAAAGAATTATCAAAATCTATACTAATATAATAAAGCTGAAGAGTTTGTTTGATTGTTTGTTTGTTTGTTTGTTTGTTTGAACGCGCTAATCTCAGGATCTACTGGTCCGATTTGAAAAATTCTTTCGGTGTTAGATAGCCCATTTATCGAGGAAGGCTATAGGCTATGTATCATCACGCTAAGACCAATAGGAGCGGAGTCCACGCCGACGAAGTCGCGCGCAGAAGCTAGTCGGTTTATAAACGACGAAGTTTTCCCGAACATACATTAAAAAAATCGAATCGAGATCGGTCGAATTGAGTAACCTGCTCCTTTTTTAAGTCTGTCAAAAAGCGATAGTTTATGCAATGAAAAACACAAATATAGTAACAATAGCCCAAACTGCAATGAGGTTATAGGTATATTTTTGACTGATAATTTTTAGGCTGTGTTTACTCGTAGAAGAGGTATTTATGTATTAAGCATTAATAATAAAATGTGACAATTTTTTTAAACTCAATTCACTAGTATGGAAAAAGTGTAAATAGACTACGCATATAAGATACAAAGGCACAAATAAAAATGGGTAAGGGGATAGTTTGAGTAATTGATCTCTATTCTTTATAACATCATCTACAATAGAAGCACAAGTTATTTTTGAAACATATACATTGAACGTATGTTTTTTATAATTGCCTTAACACAAAATAGTTTCCTGACTCTTTAATATTTAATAATATTAAGGCTGTTAAGTCATCTAGAATTTTTTGAATCGATTTTTAAAAACATTGTTACGAATGAGAGTTTAGAAGAATGATTATTATGTCAGATTAAAATCAAATTCTCAAAATTATAAATAATATTGAAGGAAAGAGGGCGGTCGCGAGGAGGAGTCAACCAACGCGGCGGACGCGACGCCGAGTATGCGCACCGAGCACACCTGCTGTTGTCTTGGCGTGTTGGTGGGCGTCTCACTCATCGCCGGTTTGTATCAGGATTGATTTCAGTTAAACAATTCTAGATTGCTAGAATAACTAAATTTCAATGCGGTTAATATAGATTGACCTAGTCATAAAACATTTTACAACGGTGGACATGTTTCTGAGAATATTCAAAATTGACGATTTTTCAAATACCTCTTTTTTATACGACTAAGTCGGGAAACAAGCACACAGTCCACCTGACGGTAAGCGGTCACCCTAGCCTAGAGACGCCAGTAACACCAGAAGCGCGTTGCCGACCCCATCCCCAGTTCCCCCAGTAGCTCTGGTCACCTTACTTACCACAGGAACACAACACTGCTTCAGAGCAGTATTAGTTAAGTGTGATCTTCTGTAAGGTTGGGGTACTTGCCTAGACGAACTAGATTTTGAGCTATCCGGCTGTGCCTTACTTCAACATTTATATATAGATGTATCACAGCAGTTTGGTAAAACTTAAGCTTTGGTAGAGCTTAATATAGAAGCTCGACGTAAGAAAAGAGATGCATTATTACTACTACTTCACTATTCGCCTTTTAGCCTTAAATTGATGGTCACCTTCAGCTACCAGGTTAGAGTTCGCATAGATCTGCGGGTTTCTTTACGGCAACCGGAGTCTTCTAGGAGGAAGGAGGATTATGTGATTAAGTGTATTGATCTTAATATCTTTTAGTATTGACATTTTAATCTGAACAAATTTAATCAGTGTCTAGCTAAATAACATTGTATTTTGAATTCAGCCCTCGTTGCAGTGATTTTGATGAAGGACAAAACAGTTGAAATCACAATACTGCGACAAGTTCACGTGGTAAGTTATGTTTATCATAATGAATAGGTAAGCATGAATAATGTGTACGTCTACATTCAATCTAGGTTAAAATTTTAATGAGATAGTACTTGCCTTAAATCGCATATAGTCAAGGTTTTCTTTCAGGCTTGAAATGTTTACATTACAGATAAATGATTTTAAGAATATAAATATAAAACCAAAAAGTTCCAAGTTGATTTAAAAAGATTAAGAGACCAACTTTAAGGGTGAGGCCAAACGAGCGTAATTTTGGGAGTTGTCAGTCGCGTAATTTCGATCGCAGAAGTTCTGACTCATTTTGCGTCGCCGTGTGGCACGAACTGGACTTTTGTATGAAACCGAATGCAGCAGAAATTACGCGACTGACGACTCACAAAATTACGATCGTTGGGCCTCACCCTTATATGTAATTAATTAGCCCATTGCTTAACCTAATTACATACCTAACTTAATCCATTTACTACAATTAAAATGTATTATCGTATGTGAATATATGTAATAGCTCATGTCGCATGGTGAGCGCACACCCAGTGAACGCGAATTGGCCATGCTCGGGGCACCACCCCCGGACCAAGTATTTGTCCCTTACGGCGCTGGAGCCTTGACTAATGTAAGTATCTTTATGTCCTTCACATCAATGTTAAATCCACAAAAATGTAGTTAAATTTATACAATAACTATCAGATTTTATTATGGATTTCATTAAGATAAGATACGTAAGATAGAAAATAGACTAAGCTATGGCAAGTTATAATTTTCGTGTGCTAAATTGACGACAGCAAGATAAAACTTTTAAGTTTTTAAAGTATAAAGAAAATTGCAGTCGAGTTTTGTACATTGCAATAAGGAAAAACTGCGAACTAGTAGGTAATGATAGTTTTTCAAATTATATTAGATCATTCATCAATTTTGTACCGAGACCGTGAGATCAGTGTTAACAAAAGTGTATCAGTCAGCGTATTTCCTCTATTTGTTGAGTTAATCTAATGAATGTAATGTTACGCTCGGCTGTTGTTATGTAGTTTACATAGAGCATATGTCGGATTAAGTTTTCATGTAACAATAAAATGCCAATATATGTACGAACTGACTAGCCTGTTGATGCAGTTTCTAGTGACCGTGCTTTCTATTCCGGAGGCTGTGGGTTTGATTTCCGCATTAAGTCTGGTTGTAATCTATACATATAATAAAATGGTAGAAAAGTCAAAACTGTACATTGAATATTTTTTTAAAAGAATACTTGGGGTGTGATCTACAATCGATACCGAAGCCAAAAATATAGTTTTTAGAATTTTTGTCTGTTTGTCTGTATGTATGTCCGGGATAAACTCAAAAAGTACTGCATGGATTTACTTCAAGTTTGGCACGAATATTGTTAAGAAGTCGGGTCAGAACATAGGCTATATATTATCACGCTATCACCTACGGGGAACGAGCAGTGAACCTTTATTTCTTCAAATGTATGTCCGGGATAAACTCAAAAAGTACTGTATGGATTTACTTCAAATTTGGGACGAATATTATTAAGAAGTCGGGTCAGAACATAGGCTACATATTATCACGCTATCACCTACGGGGAACGAGCAGTGAACGCACGCAGACGACGTCGCGGGCAGCAGCTAGTGTATTTATAATTTAAATGTACATCTATCGAAAACAATGTTTAGCTATATCTGTCGTCTGTTACCAATAACATAGGCACTAATTCAACTATTTTAGGAATAGACGACCGTGTGATATTACATTATTATCTTAAATGTACGACATTGTTAAAAATTTCATAGTCTTAGACATTTGGTACATGATGATATTCGAGGGTCGGCCGAAGATAGTTTGCGCTGAAGCGTTTACTTCCTGGTCCGACGGAGGGAGCTCGACTCCTAAAGGTCGTGTTCTAATCAGGAACGAGGTGCCGAGAGGCGTAGATTACTGTCATTCTAACAATGATTTATCACCTTCAACACACTCGACTTACAGAAATATATTTTTATTTATCATTTTCATCTCTAACTTTTTTTTTACAGGAAGGAAAGCTATTGACATTCGAGATGGGCGCATTACTTAGAAAACGATATAATGACTTCTTAGGACCTTATTATGAAGCTGGTAAATAAATAATATCATTTTATCAGACATTTTTATTACGATTTAAAACTTATGCGAATACGCGTATATTACGAATTTATTCAAAGCAGTATCGATCTACCTCTAAGTTTGAATTACAATTTAGGTGAAATGTACAGTATCATTCTGACTGGATTCAAGAATTTTTAGACTGAATGGATTAATTAAAAGTATTTTAGGACCTTTTTATAATTAAAAAAAAAACTTGTGTTCTTTAAACCACACGACAGAAGTAAAACTTCTTTAACTCCACCTAACTTATATCTCCCTCTCAACTTCCGTTCACCTCACCCGATAACACTTTTCGTAACGCTCTCGTCACGCATTCACCAGCTTACTGCCCAAGTCAAGCGTGCGTAAAGAAGTTTTACTTCAAAAAACATTTTATTAAAACTTTATAAGATAAAAAAGACATTATGATTGGTATTGAATGACACATTACAATTTCTTGATATTTTTTTCAGAGAAAAGTCTCGTCATAGCATCGGATACGGACCTAAGTAAGATGACAGCGCTACTCATAGCGGCAGGGCTTTGGCCGCCGCCGCCCGATCAAGTCTGGAACGAGACACTGAACTGGCAGCCCGTACCTTACACTTATCCACCGCGGGATGAAGACTTTGTAAGTTATAAAGATATACTCGTATACTCCAGAACACCTTCAGATGTCTATATATATCTATACTAATATATAAAGCTGAAGAGTTTGTTTGTTTGTTTGAACGCGGTAATCTCTGGAACTACTGGGCCGATTTGAAAAACTCTTTCAGTGTTAGACAGCCCATTTATCGAGGAAGGCTATAGGCTATGTGTCATCACGCTAAGACCATTAGGAGCGGAGTCCACGCCGACGAAGTCGCGCGCAGAAGCTAGTATATAGTATAAAAATCAATTACTGTTCGTTAGTTTCGCTAAAATTCGAGAATTACTTGACCGATTTGGCTGATTTTGATTTGTGGAAGTTCAGGGAATGTTTAAACGGTGAGAAATATAAATAATATGTAACGGAAAATACTAAAAAAGACGATTTAATTTTCCAATACAAAATGTTCCTAGCGGGGAAATTTAATGTCTTTTGTCAAAAACGTCGTCAATTGGTTGTCAAATATTTATAGGTGCGTTCAGAAACTGTTTTGTCCATATTGTTCACCAACATAGGTACGTAATACAAAGTTTACCGGGCCATCTAGTAAACACTAAAAATAATCGAAATTATCGGACTAGATTTAAGGACCAGAAAATCGAAATCTTAGTTCCCAAAAACTGACCGGTTCTGGGTACCGTAATAGTTATTGTATTATTAAAGACTTCCATGAATGTAAACATTAAAGTTACGCCGAAAAAATTAGCTTTGTAGCAGAACGTGATTATATAATTAATCCCAATAAAATAATCTTTCGAATTTATTTTAATGAGTTAACCTCGACCCAATTCGACCCTACTCAGGTTTCGATGCTACGTTTCTGGATGGACGTTCAAATTATTACCCGTAAAATGTTAAAATTATTATGCAAAGCGTTCTTCGTTTTAAGTGTCTGAAAGAAATGTAGAAATTTCTTTTTAATATCTACTAATTGAATCATGAAATGAAATGTGGTATGATTTCACTTTTTTTTCTGTACAGTATAATTTTACATATTATGCTACCAGTCTCAAATGGGTTCACCTGCAATAGCTCAACAGTAAGACGTCGTCGTCAGAATAAGAAGCGTCACAAGCGTGTTGCAATACCTGCTTCAAAACTTCTTTACTCAAAAAATATTGCAGTACAATTTCTACTACGCTCTCAATTTATGTCACCCATTTCAAATTTCAATACACTTTATTGGTAAACATTTTTTGTTACTTCTCACACTAATTGAGTTGTAGAGAGAAGAATATGGCTAAGATTTAAGAATTTAACGGGCCTCATAGATTCCGAGATAAGCGCTTTCAAACATAATTGAGTTAGCGCGCAAACGAAAAAAAAAACTGACTTCAATTTACATCTACAAGTAATACGACGTCGGTCATCGTAGAAATAATTAATTAAATACGTATTTATTAGCGATAGCCCAAAAAGTATTCGTCTGATCTCGATCAAATTTAAATAAGACCATTAGCAAGCAACAGCTTTCAATTAAAAAAGAATCATCAAAATCGGTACACCCAGTAAAAGGTATGAAATAACGTATATAACAGATACATTTGAACTGAGAACTTACTTCTTTTTTTTAAAGTTGGTTAGAAAGGAAAAAAAAACAGACTGTCATTTCATTTTAATTGATTACGTTTCACATTTTTATACACATAAATTAGAAACCTTTAATAATTAAATCAATTTCATACACAGATTTGTTACACAAGTGTAATTTCTATCTTACGATTAAAATATTTTAATGTAACATGGAAATTGTACTTCTTATTAAAAGTTTTTAATTGAGTCTTAATAAAATAAAAACTCTAAACGTATAATTTTAATGTAATTTTCTACGGTATTAAAGTAATGTACTTATATGTAAACTTTAGTTACAGTTTAATGTTATAGATATTATTATTTAATACTAGTTGTACACTGCGCGCGTTGCTACGCTTTTTTTTTCGTCGTACCAACTCAGAATCCTTTGTGGGCTCATGCACAACACTTTGCTGAAGATCACGACATGATCAAATGCATAGTTTACGATTACATAAAGGACATACAGATAAACATTCCGGACAGACTTCGTTCTATCTGTTATTTTGTTTTTCGTTTTTTTTTAGGTATAAAAACCTTCCGTGAGATTTAAGGATCATACAAAAAAAAAATAGCCGAATTGGTCGAGCTATTCTCCATTTATGCGCTTAGCAACATTCATTTTTATTATATAGAAGATTCATTCATTCATTCATATCAGGTTATTGCAGTCCACTGCTGGACATAGGCATCCCCAAGCTCGCGCCAGACATCCCGGTTTTCCGCAATCCTCATCCAGCCTACACCGGCAATCTTACGTAGATCGTCGGTCCAGCGGGCCGGAGGGCGTCCTACACTGCGTTTGCCAATACGCAAGATATATATAGAAGATATATTCTGTCAAATATTCATGTGTCTAAAGCCAATATCATGGTTCTATGGAAGAGCGGGCGAAAAAATGAACATTGGAACGTTAGTTTTACATACTTTGATTTACGGCAGTAAATCAAAGTATGTTTAGTATACGAATAATCTACAATAGAACAAGCGCTTAATCTATACATATTATAATAAAATGGTAGAAAAGTCAAAACTGTACATTGAATATTTTTTTAAAAGAATACTTGGGGTGTGATCTACAATCGATATCGAAGCCAAAAATATAGTTTTTAGAATTTTTGTCTGTTGGTCTGTTTGTCTGTTTGTCTGTATGTATGTCCGGGATAAACTCAAAAAGTACTGCATGGATTTACTTCAAATTTGGCACGAATATTATTAAGAAGTCGGGTCAGAACATAGGCTACATATTATCACGCTATCACCTACGGGGAACAAGCAGTGAACGCACGCAGACGACGTCGCGGGCAGCAGCTAGTATAATAATTAAATATATTAATAAATAATTAAATTTTTTACGCGAATTTTGTTAGTAGCTTAACATAATTTGTAGAGATTGTAATTTACAAAAATACTCTGTAGCAGTAGGTATAATCTTATATATAAAATTCTCGTGTCAAAATGTTAGTTACAATACTCCTCCGAAACGGCTGGACCGATTTTTATGGAATTTTGTGTGCATATCGGGTAGGTCTGAGATCGAACAACATCTATAGTTCATTAGGGGGGGGGGGGGGGGGGTGATTGAGGGGGTTAATAACATATGCAATGGCAAAACAACGTTTGCGGGGTCAGCTAGTATATTAACATTTATTTATTTTCTGTATGTACTTGAATATTTTAGTGCAGTTACTTAATCTAAGACTAACTGAAGTACCGATGAACAGAATGTATACCGTATGCTTGGCTATCAAAACAAACAAATTTACCTAATTAGCATTTTTATAAAAGGTTACATTAAAAATCATTGTTAAAACGTATAATTTTTTATTATTATTATTTACATAATAATTATATACTATGAACAATGATATGGCTAATTATATTAAAACAGCTTTAGAATGCTAATTTTTTTTTGTATAATTTACATTTCGAAGAAGGAAATTCTAAACTGGCAACATATGGGACATTACATAACTGGTAATACCTTTAACATTTGGGAGCTCATGTGAGTGCTTTTATTATATTTTTATGTTGTATTTTTAACTGATAATATTTATGAATCGTTTGAAGTAAATTCTAATTAAAAATTTAGTCAATTACTATACCAATATTTAAATAACTGTTTTACTAGACTATTCAAAATAAGATTCTTAAGATAATGTCTGAAATATTATTAACATTTTTACGCAAAATAAGTAGACCTATGCATAATAAAAAGCTTTTCATGTTTTATAAACTATTAAGATTATAAATGTTTTATCTATAATAATCAAGTTATAAGTACCAAATTTTAAAGTTTTTTATTTGTTTATTTGTGGTCATTTAACGTTAACTACGTTATCAATTTTATAATCGTTTCAAATATGTTTACTATTGTTTTAGATTCTTTATGATGAAAACTGTCCGCGCTATGGCCAAGAAAAGCAGAGATTGTTAAAAGCGTTTACCGAGGAAGGTCTGCTTATACCGTATCGAGATCTGTTCCACAAGATAGCACATATGACCGGAACTAACTTCAGTACGCCCCAAGACGCATATAATTTAAACAACTTATTTGTAATACAAGTAAGTTTTACAAATAATTATTTTTATATTTGCATTTGATTTAATTAATTCATTACCTCGTTATATCTGTTATAATGTTACCGGTAAAGTATATATTTTTGCATTCTAAGGAATACCTAATAATTCTGTACATTGACTAATAGGTTTAGACAATGTATGAAATAATTTTCTTTTTCATATATTGCCTAAGCACTCAATAGAATGTGGAAAGTGTGGTGAACATGTTGGAACGCGTTTCGCCTTGAGCTTTTACTTTTTTTGAGTTTTGTTTACTCAGCATCGGAAAAAAACCTAACCTCAGACTCAGGGTGGGAATCGAATCTACAACACTGGACCAGAAAGCATGGACACTGTCAGCTGTTCTAACTGAGATTACTCAATTGGCTTTGCGGGCTAACAAGCTTAATCTTGCTGTTCAATTTCCGTTAATGTTTACTGTTTTGCTTCTATGAGTCACAATTTATACACTAAGTAATGACCAAGTATAGGATCTACAATTATTATAATGAAACGAGTTTTGCACTTTCGGCGATTAATGCAATTGAAAAAAAAATCGTCAAAGAATATAAAAATCTTACCTTTCAAATTTTATTCTATACATCCATCTAGTCAATAGGATCGCTTAGAACCGAAAAATCATTATATCAAAAATTTCGACCTAACGCGTACATCGTCTTATATCGTACATAGCTTAAATGGCTAGACCACCGACACGGTCAGTCAGAGATGCAGGTTCGATCCCCGCTGGAACGGTCGATTTTTGATATGATATTTATAAAAAATATGTATAATGATGAACCAAAGATACTGTATGTCATACGTTACTTAGACCAGCTCGGCAATCTACAGAATTACTGAATGTTTATATTTTGCCGATAATATACATATTAATACTACTATTTTTTATATTTTAAAATCAAAATAATTTTAGGACGACATAAAAGTAGCTAATCCGAAATGGGCGAAGCATGTGAAAAGAAAGCTGATGGACGTCGCGAGGTTAGAATACAACATGATGTTTCATAATAATCTACTAAGAAAACTTAGCGGAGGTTGGTATGACAACTACTTTTTTACTATTTTTTAACTATTAACACAACAGCGCCGGGTTTACGATTTTTCCAAAAACCGTGGCAAAAACACGATAGTGTCGCCACGGCGTTTTTTAAATCGCTTATACAGCCTAAAACAAGTTACGAGTATGTACTTATAAATTCTGTCCTACTTAAGCAAATCGTTTGCAGTAAACTGGGCGTTCTCTCGCTTTAAATTTTTGATACCCCAAAGTAACTTTCAAATCGCGTCCAAAAGTAACAAAATATTTTAATAAGACAATATTCATAAAAAAAATTAAAAAAATTGTCAGGTGCACTACTACAACAGATAATAAAAGAAGCGATATCGAACACGAAAGACCCGTCGAGCCCCAAGGTCATAGTGCGTATAGGAACGCCCGTGTCCGTGGCCGCCCTGCTGTCGGCGTGTGTGGCGCCCCCGCCGCGCCTGCCCGACCCCGGCGCTGCGCTGCTATTCGAGCTACACGAGAAACTACCCTCGAAACAGGGGAATAAGGAACAGAATGCGTTGAGCCACGGTCAGCGATTTGGATTTAAAGTACGCACTTTTTAATTTTCTGTTTGAAGATTATAAGTAAATTGTGAAAAAAGGCCTTTGCCTTTTACATACATACATGCCATCCTTCATACCCTAAGATAGAATTTAAAAAACTCGATTTTTTAAAATTCGTCTCAAATGAAGTACACAAAAATGTTAAAATATTTAAGTCTTTGACGAGTATAACATAGTTGAATTTTTAAACATATTTGGAAAATAGTATGATGTGTATGGTAAACCATGCCATGCACTTTTCAAGTTATATTTATTAGCATTATTAAAATTTATTTAACAAAAATTGAGATCACTAGTCAAATGATATGATATGATATATTTAAAGTTTACAAAGCAATTTCGTTGATTCAATTAACTTTTTAAACTGAAATAGGCCGTAAATATATCTCTGCTGAGTAAAGGTCTCCTACCCTATTTAGAAGAGTTTGATCCAACCACTTAGCAAGCTTTATTGAGGAATAACAGATAATTTTCCAAATAACAGTAACAATCATTATGAATAGTTTATAATAATAAACGGAACCGATGCAAGATGATGAGACCCACAAGTATACGATTAAAGATTTGACAGAAGAATTTTTACCAAAAAAATTTTCTGGAAGTTTCCACAAAAATCTAGTCTTAAACATCTCTTAATTCCTACGTCTACTCAATCATTTCTACATGACAAAAAAAATCATTTCAGATATACTATTGGGACGATGATTCAGCGGAACCTCGTCTGATGGAAGTTCCCGGGTGCAACGCTTTTTGTCCTCTGGACACATTTACGGAGATAACAAAATACATCGTATCGCACGACTATAAGAAAGACTGTAAAATGGTTCCTACGACATAATACAGAGAGTTATTATTGTTTTGTAGTTTAATATGAGTCCAAGATGTGTTATTTTTAAATCTATTTATCGATTGTTTTAGTTGTGATATTATTTGGTCTGTATATATTATATTAAATTAATAATAGTCTTTTAGAAACGGCGGTGAAATTTTTAATGTTTTTACATAATTTTAGCACAGAAAACCAAGATTTTAGCACATTATTTTCGCTCACTGTAATCCAACATTGCTGTGGTATTTATAGTTATTAAAATGTATTTTAAATTATTGAAATAAATAAATTTTTACTAACCTTCGTCTATCTTAATGCCGGTTTCGTCTCTCGGGATGTTCTTCGACAAGCCATCAAAGACTTCAGCACCCCAAGTCAGTGTGCCGCGTTGTTTCAGATATTCTGCCATGAGTGCTGCTATGTGGAGTTGGCAGCACATTGCCTGCAAATACGATAAAAATTAACTACGAAATAGGGTATGCCACTATGTTTGAAAAAGTACTTCAAAATGTTGATTTTCTAATAAAAAGCCACAAAAAATATATTTCGGCAAAATAAACACGCTTTCATGCCATAAAATTAAATTAAATTTTAAACCTTTTTTATTACCGCGAAAACGCTACAGCCATTTTGGTGACGTAATATGGGCAATAACAAAAGTGTATGACGTATGTAAGAGAGTAACATAACCTACAATTACTATGACAGCCATCAACAAATTAGTAATGAATGCATATTATTTCAGTTGGAACAAGATATGAAGAGTTATTATACGAAATAACACAACTATTACTCCTTGAAGTTAAAATTGATACATATTAGTATGTATACTAGCTGTTGACAGCACTGACAGAACTTTGTTATTGCCCGTATGACGTCACACCATGGCGGCTCGTGTTTTAGGTCACGTGATATACAGATTAAAATATACGACTTTTAATTTCAATATAATAAATCAATAATGTGCTTTTATGATTCTAAATCAGAATATTTAGGTGTATTTCTATATAAATTTTAATTTTTATCAAAATTTATAATTTATTTTTCACTACGGAAAGTACCCTATTACATATACGATGACGCCGTATTGGCGCAACGGTTACAGCACTGGTTTGTGGCTGTTGGGTGGCGGTTGCGGGTTCGATCCCCGCACATGACAAACATTTGCATTGACCATACAGATGTTTGCCGTGGTCTGAGTGGTTGTGGAGTCCTTGTGGGTCTCCCCACCGTGCCTCGAAGAACACGTTAAGCTGTCGGTTCCGTTTGTTATCATGTACACCTGATAGCGATAGTTATTCATAGTAGGGAATATATCCGCCAACCCACATTGGAGCAGCGTGGTGGATTAAGCTCTGATCCTTCTCCTACATTGGGATAGAGGCCTATGCCCAGCAGTGGGATATTACAGGCTGAATCGTGATCATGATCGTATAATGGTATTAATGTTAAAATTCATATTCAGTTATATTTTCAATTGAGCGTTTAGTACAATATATCATTTATTGCTGCTAGTTTTTAACCATACTGGCGTTGTTATGTATAGTTATTAAATTATATTCGATTGTAGCGGTCTTTATGATATGATAGCAGTTTAAATATGGAACGCGATGTGTGTGTGCGCGTGTGAGCGGTGCGTGTGTCTGTGTGTGCTTGTGTGCGCACGTGTGAGTGGTGCATGCGTGTGAGAGAGAGTTGAGTGTGTGACACGTGAGCGCACCTCGTCGTGGTCGCAGTGCCTGGCGTGGTGGTCGGCCAGCGTGGCGAGCCAGGCGTGTCGCAGGCGCGGCGTGGCGCGGCACGACGCCGCCAGCGCGTGCTGCAGCTCCGCCAGGTGCACGCTGCCCGCTCCTGAACACGACATTTTTTAACCAACTTCAAAAAAGGAGGAGGTTACTCAATTCGACCGTATATATACTTATATATATTTTTTTAAATGTATGTTCGGGGATAACTTCGTCGTTTATGAACCGATTTTGATAATTCTTTTTTTATTGGAAAGGAGATATCCCAAGGGTGGTACCATGATATGGAAACCAGGATCTGACGAATCCCAGAGAAATCGAAGGGAACCCTCGAAAATCATAGTGATGACTAGTGCGTTTGTTAGCTTTTTTCATTTACTTACGTTGTATTACTCGTCGATGTAATTGAAGTCAGTTTATTTTATAATAAAATTATATAATATCGAAATGACTACTTATATCAAATTGCTCTATTATATCGAACACAAGGTTTTGTGCATCTCTTCTTAAGTCCGGCAAAAATGTCGAATATCCCTGGTCATCATAGCTACTGGTAATTATTACTCGTATACAATAAGCCAAAATTTGAGATATCTACCTAATACGATTTAAAGCATAGAAAGTGGAGCGCTAGTAATAAATAGCCCTCATTATATATGTCACACATATGGGGCTTTGTGGCATCTTTTTATTTATACGAAGTAGTAAATAGAACGAAATTATGATATCAAAACCTGTGTCGACAGCGCGAGATTATATTTATTTATTTAAAGACTCGCCGTCATCAATATGACACCTAGAAAAAAAGAAAATAATATACAGAAAATACTCTTTCGCTGTGTTCATCCATATATAGGCGACCGCAACTAGCTAAACTTGTAGGTACCATTAATCTAGGTGTATACATGAAATTGAACTTTGTATTAGAAGACGATGCATCTTTATTATACATACTTAAAAGCATAAGACGAAACATAATATTTTTATATAGAATAAAATGAATTACCCGCTCCAGCCGAGCCGCCGACGCCCGCGAGGCGAGCGCGTGCTCCCACCACAGTGCGTACGCGACGCATCAACTCCGCCACCTCCGTAGACAGGCCTGGCACAATTTAAGATTTCAAGGTTTAAGATATATTTTGTGCTAAAAAATTTCAAAGCAAGTCAAAGCGATATTTTATAGAGTACTAGCTGACCCCGCAAACGTTGTTTTGCCATATATGTTATTAACCCCCGCAACCCCCCCTTGTGGGTGGAATTTTGTAAAATCCGTTTTTAGCTGACCTCTACTCGGCGAAAGGAATATTCCTACCAAATTTCAAGTCTCTACGCCTTATGGTTCCAGAGATATCGTGATGAGTCAATGGGTGGAAATCTCTTTTATATATATAGATAAATGAATCATGTTGTCTTATTAAAAAAAAAAAGAAATAATTATAATAGATACAAAGTTAAAAAAAATATATTGATTGATTTGTTGATATAATTATTTTGTTTTACAAAATTATTCCTTTAGTTATTAAAAAACTAAAAAACAAATAATATTTACCTGTTCCTTTCATAGCTTTATCTCCAGTAGCGAAGCAGTTTATAACTGAAAGTGATTCTTGAAACCGTTTACAGTTAAGTGCTGTAGAATTATCCAGTAGTTTTGATACTGCAATAATGACCTGTCCCAAAAATCACAAGTTAAATTTAGGATTAGGAGACGTATAGTTGAAGAAAATAATAGAAGCGCTCAACGAGAGTTTACAATAGCCAATCAATAAATAATAGTATTGTTTAAAAAATATAAATCCCCAATTTTGCTATAGATTAAAAATTCAGAAGCCTATCTTATTTGAGATGTATTTTTTTCTTTGCCCTTTACTGTCAACGAAGAGGGTATTTATTTAAAAGTTGTTGAAAAATAAGATTACATATTTTATATTTCAGATTTATCTTATTGTAGTCAAGGATACTAAACTTTTGAGAGTCACGGTTCCGCACGCGGATATTATAGGCAATTTTTCAAGTGTTAAGCTTGTTTTAGAATTAATTTTACTTGGACCAGTGGAGTTTAAACATTCTAATGGTATAAACGTTTTGGAAGAAATTCTTAGGCAGTTTTATCAATTAATTTATCAGTAGAATAAGAGTATCGAATTAGCCTTACATTTAAAACTATACCCAGTTCGGCGACTAATGATCTTTTTGACACTTCAAGAAATTTTGACATTAGTGACTGCCTCACACGCTATTTATTCGATTCGAAATAATAATCGATTTTATTTAAGAAGAACTTTCAATCGATTTAATTAAATACATTTAGTTTAAAAATATTATTTATTTATGCGTATATTAGTTTTTTTTAATTATAAATGAAATATATAAATAATAAATAAATGATTTAACAGAGTTATTGATCTTTATTCTTGGTTTGCAATTAAATTTCAAGATTTCGACTTAATTCCTTGCAAGTAATCAATCTTGGGGTCATAGATACTATTTTTATTTCCTTTTTTGTATTAAATTTATAGAAACAATAATCACATGACGTAAAATTATTTTTATCATATGATCGATTTATTATTTCTAGAACTGTTTCATAGTCTGTGGTTGTTTGATATGCACAGGGTACTTCACTCAATCAATCAAATCGTCAATAAAGTATGACATTACTGTAAAATTTTTAGTACGTTATTCCGGAAAAAACTGTAATTTATAGGCGTGAGCTGTCAAAAAGCTAATTACTCGCCGGACGGGGTATAATTATTTCCCTTTGCTTAATTAGAACTGTTTAATTTAGGTACGAATCCTAAATTACCCGGTTTACCCCAAGAGCCGGACCGGGCATCTTCTTTCCCTAGATTCCTAAGATTTCCCCTGCGTAAACGCACGTTTAAGTTAAGGATGTTTTTTTTTTCTTTTCTTTTTTAGGGACTTTTGTCTACACAGACATGTCAGCCCCGTGACACCCTAATTCTCTAAAGGGCCCCGTAAACGATCAAATTTGTTTGTCAAACATGTTTGATCAAACTTCAAACAAGCCCGCACACGATCAAACCAATAGATCAAATAAACTTATGACTCCTAGAAACGAAAACGAGAAATCTGTACGTCTATACAAATAAATAAAATTGGAGTGTCTGTTTGTAATATTAAAATAACCGTTTTATACTAAATTCATATGTTTGTATACACAGTACATATACCAAAATAACATTTTTTTATGATTTTTGTCTGTCTGTCTGTTTGTTCCGGCTAATCTCTGAAATTTTGACGGGACTTCCACTGGCAGATAGCTGATGTAATAGACTACTTTGATTTTTGATTTTTTTTTATTTTATAGCTAGAACAATAACTATTTTGTTAATTTCCACGCGGACGAAGTCGCGGACACAGCTATTATATAAAAAATATAAATACTACTGTAATTTATACTCTAAGATGGAAAGCATATCAATTTACAAAAACCTGAAAATTCAGGTTCCTATTATTATAATTATAAAGGAATACACAGCCATTGCAGTTGTGTTCTCCATGGTTCCAAAGCGATAACTGAGATTTTATTTGACAAACACAGCCGCACACGATCAAACAGGTTTGTCAAACACACCTTCAATCAAAATTTCCATCAAACACGTCAAACATTTTCAATGTTTGACAAACACATCAAACAAGCCCGCACACGATCAAAAAATTTGACAAACACGTTTGTCAAACAGAAATTTGATCAAATATTTGATCGTCTACGGGGCCCATAAGGTGAAGGATGCGGGGCGGGCGACCTGCAGGTGCACGCGCGTGAGGTTGGCGGCGGCGGCGTGCTGGAAGTTGGCGCGCATCAGCAGGTAGAGCGCGGCCGCCGCCTCGCGCCGCAGCGCCGCCGCGCGCGCCGCGCACTGCCGCACCACGGCGCGCACCACGCCGCCGCACAGCGCGCTGCCGCCTGCGACACCGCCCGCACGTTTAGCCTACTTCAGACACGCTCGAGGTCCTCAATCATATACGTCCGAAACACTGATTAATACGGAAAGATAAAGGAAGTTTAAAAAAGGAGGATGTTCTCAATTCGGCTGCTTTTTTTAAATGTATATATTAAAGACATAACTTTTTACTAGTTTTGATGATTTTTTTAATCGAAAGCACATGAGAACCACTAGCTTCTCATGTGCCAGTTCTCAGGTCCCATTTAAATTTTATCGAGACCTGACCTTAGTTATCTATAATGAAGCGTATTGAATTATTTTCTCGAGTACCTACATTGTAGTACTTATAGATATTATGAAATTGTTTTTTTTTTTCGTTTGGGAACAAACACAATTACATTCCGTTACACCACTGCACTATGATTCACCATTTGCTCAGTACAGAGGTCGCTTACCAACCGTATTTTAATAAAAACAAATTTAAGGCAATAATTGTTGAGTTCCTGCTCTAATAGTAATCATACGTATGACAGAAAACTATCTGTTGAAGACACTTTAAATTTAATGAAAACTTTATGTACTTAAACTCTTTTCATTTACACTTATTCTTTTTTATAAATAATTTAGTATTTTTATTATTAAAAAAAAAAACCTGCAATATACCTTCAAATAATGTATCCGAGTATTGATTGATGTAGGCTCTCAGGGCCGCGAAGAGATGTTTATACAATGTATCGCTCTGCGGGCACTGTAAGAGCTTAAGGTACGGTTTTGCAGCAATCCCCTCAGCTGCTCCAAAGTTTCGCATAAATAAACAGACCCTATCTATAATAATCAGTCCCACTTCCGTAGCGAGGCAGCCAGCTGTTATTACTGTGTACTCGGACAACGTTTCTAATTCTGAAACATAGATTAACATATTAATATACTGAAAACAATAACATACGACAATTATCTAAATTAAATAAAAAAAAATTGTTAGTTCAGTTTTTCTTGAAGAATATTTTTGTACCATTTAAATATTTTAAATTATTTTTGAACGAAAATATTTTATTGAATTGTTTATTACATTTATTTATTCTATAAATAATAGGAATGAAAAACTAAATCTTGGAAGTAAATAAACTTAGAATAATTTTTCTTTAAGATAAGTTTTTAAGTATAAGTGTTTTGTCACTTATTATACAGCACAGAACAGTGAAATTCGCGAAAACAATAGAAAACAATATTAGAAAACAATATGTTTTATCTCTTAATTTTACATACAATAAACTATTTGAATTTTAGGTTAGTTTGATTTGAGTTGCCAAATTAGAATAAATTTTTTTTTGCAGAAACTAAAATTTATTACAACTCCAGTGGTAGATTTACATTAATTATAACAACATATTTATATAGAACTAGCTGACCCCGCAAACGTTGTTTTGCCATATATATTATTAACCCCCCCAACCCCTCTTGTGGGTGGAATTTCGTAAAACCTTTTCTTAGCTGACTTCTACTCGACGAAAGGAATATTCCTACCAAATTTCAAGGCTCTAAGCCCCAGGTACCCTATGGTTCCAGAGATATCGTGATGAGTCAATGAGTGGAAATCTCTTTTATATATATAGATGACAACTTCTAAGGACTTATAAAGGCTTGTTGCTTTAATATTTTGATTTATTTTGTATTTATTGTATAGATCATATACTTGTACCATTTGTGACAGTGGTATTGACTAGATTTTCCCTGTTAACGGTGTTATTTTTCTCAACTATGATCGGTGGTTCTTTCGAGAAGTCCGGCGGACTCATTCTAGCGGGCAATGTCCTGGCTTTTACTGGTTTAGGTTTGCCGTTGCAATCTGGTGACGGGACGCGTAGCTCTGATAGAATTTTCTTTCTACCGATGTATTGGAACTGTTCAGCACATATTCTGAAATAAACAATTTCTTTCAATTTCTGATACTAAATAGTTAAATAGTGTTAGGTATAAGAATTATGAAAAATTAAATCTAGAGGACAGCAAGTAATAATCGGTAAAAAATTGTCAATTATAAATAATATAATTATGTAACATTATTGACATTTTTTTTAAATTAAAGGTAAAGTAGTTAATATTTAGATGTTGCACAAGGCACACCAAATTAACGATTTTATTCATAATTTAAGTGATTCAAGTTCTGCTGCTCTCATAATTATATAATAGATTTAATTTATTTTAAATTATTATTTAATTATTAGTTATTATTATTATAAATTATTATTTAATTATTAGCTGCCCGGACAGACTTCGTTTCATTTTTTTAAAAAGTATATAAACCTTCTGTGGGATTCAAGGAACATACAAAAAAAATATTAGCCGAATTGGTCGAGCCATTCTCCAGTTATGCGCTGAGCAACATTCATTTTTATTACATAGATTATAAAGAGAATTACGATCTGATTAGAATAATTCTTTACAACTCACTCTAAAACATTGAAAAATGATTGTTGTTGTGCTTGCGAGTGAGTCTTCCACCACTCGACAAGCCTGTCGTCATCCAAATACTTCAAAACAAACAGGAAACACAAAAGCACATCGCGCACCTCCTCCGCGGACATCACACCAAATCTAACAGATACATTTTTCTAAATTATTATCAACAATGTAACAAATAGCTTACTCGATACAAATAGCAACGACAAAAAAATTTATTTCCTGTATGTAAGTATTACAGCAAGAAAACAGAACAATTATCACAACTATATTAATACAAAAAAAAAAAAAAAACTGTGTGGTTTTATGAAAAACCACGGTAAAAGTGAAACTTTTTTACACATTATAGAAAAATTTTGGAACAATATTCCATTAAAGGTATAAAAATCGCTTTATCAATCTTACCGCGCGGCCGACCGTCACGCGACATGCAACACACAGACGAAAAAGTTTGAGACGATGTAATAAAAGTTTCACTTTAAAAATTTAGCCTGTACGCAGCTGTCAGCACCATATAATACTTATTAATTAATATTATACAAGCCTTCAATATTTTTTTTTGTAAATTTACATCTTTAATACACGAAAACTATTTAATTTCATGTAAAATTTATTGTATATCTGATAATTAGTAAGTGAATGTTTATAAGTAAAAAGTACCAAATATGGTGTGGACATTAAGACATCATCAATTTACCTGTTAACTTGGTCACCAATTTCACTCAAATCTAATCGTGTATTCCGCGGCAACGAATCACCACCCGACATCGTCGACACCGACTCTAGAGAGCTTTGTGACATGTTATTTGCGTTATCTACAAACATATATGCTGTACATTATATGCTGTACCACAACAAACGAACACTTTCAATAATAGACGTGGACAATATACC
The DNA here is from genome assembly GCA_905220545.2 of Melitaea athalia. Lineage (NCBI taxonomy): Eukaryota > Metazoa > Arthropoda > Insecta > Lepidoptera > Nymphalidae > Melitaea > Melitaea athalia. The sequence continues at coordinate 7,941,054 of HG992179.1, forward strand.
AGGTGAAAAAAAAGTATGGAAACTCCGGAAAACCGCAAGGGTTATTCGTAAAAAAAAAGTTCGTACCCTAGGTAACTTTCAACAAGAAATCCAACGGTGGTCACCGTTAAATAACCTTGAAAATTAGGTTTAAGGTCAAATGAAAGGTCACAGTTGGATTCCTCGTTGAAAGTTACCGAGGGTTTGATCTTTGTTTCACGACTAACCCATGCGGTTTTCCGAATTTTCCAGGGTTTCCATACTTTTTCCCCACCCGGTATAAAGCTTTTAGGACCCATCTGCGTTTATAATACCGATCATGATTCGTTCTTGATTCAATCTTAGTCTAGTACCAAATATTTAATATATCTCTGGTCTTATCCTATTTTAGTCACGATCACGTAACCAAATGTTACAACTACAACTAAAAACTATTGAAAAGGTAACAAATTGCAATTGGTTCATGATCGACATTATAATGTGAGTCGATCGTTGATATAAGGCCGACAACCAAAATATAACAACTTGCCGCATACCTTTTCCATACATGTTGTTTGTAATATTGGGCGGTTCTTTAAAGTGAGCTGAGTTCCGCACGGGAGTGTGGTCGAAGTGCAGTGTTAGTCTATTTCTTCGCGGCGTACTGTTCGCCGATACAACCTCCTTATGTATGCTGTTGAGAGCTGACGTACCGGTGATATCTCCGTCTACTTTATCATGACCATTTTCTAGTACAGGGCTTGCGAGTGTTTTAGTAACCAGACGATGAGCGTTATCTGCAATTATAATTTAATAAATGATAATTAATATAGAGGATTACAACGTTAACTTTTATTACGTAACCTAACCTGATACGTTTGTCAGAGAAATCTATCTTAAAATCACTTGATATATTATTACTAGCATCTGCGCGCGACTTGGTCGGCGTGGACTCCTCTCCTATTGGTCTTAGCGTGATGATACATAGCCTATAGCCTTCCTCGATAAATGGGCTATCTAAGAGTGAAAGAATTTTTCAAATCGGCCCAGTAGTTCCAGAGATTACCGCGTTCAAACAAACAAACAAACAAACAAACAAACAAACTAACTAACAAACAAACAAACTCTTCAGCTTTATATATTAGTATAGATTAAAATCTGTTTTTGACCGCTATTTTATTTTATTTTATATATAAAACAAATAAAACGAAAAATAAACTTAACATGTTTTTCGGACAAGACAGTTTCTTCTTATTTTTTATTTTTGACGTGACAACATCTAATAAATCGATGAACGCCGGCTTTATGCACAAAAAAGAATGACTCATGGTAGAGTTACGCTCATTGTCCCGTTACGCTCATAGAATGCTTGCGCCGCATCTATCTCTCTTCCACTCGATTGGCCTATGCGTCCGAGGAGATGTTTTGTTATGACGGTTTCACGTTAAACTATTGTCCGTAAACCAACTTTACAGACAACCAATTTTTTTATGACGCCGCGTTGGTGCAGCGGTCACAGCACTGGATTGCAATTGACTGTTGCGCGGGCGGTTGCGGGTTCGATCCCCGCACACGACAACATTTGTATTGGCCATACAGATGTTTGCCGTGGTCTGGGTGTTTGTGCAGTCCTTGTGGGTCTCCCCACCGTGCCTCGGAGAGCACGTTAAGCCGTCGGTCCCGGTTGTTATCATGTACACCTGATAGCGATCGTTACTCATAGTAGGGAATATATCCGCCAACCCGCATTGGAGCAGCGTGGTGGATTAAGCTCCGATCCTTCTCCTACATGGGGAAGAGGCCTATGCCCAACAGTGGGATATTACAGGCTGAATCGTGAATTTTTTTATAAGTAAGTAGTAGCGGTCGTCGTGCTCGTGCTTGGTGAGCAGCGCGCCGTGTGACTGTGACTGTGACCGCTACACTGACACCGATACTGACCGAGCACGACGGAGAGCCAGGGCGCGTAGAGCTGCGCGAGGCGCGCGCGCGCCTGCCGCGTGCGGTAGCGGTCGTCGTGCTCGTGCTTGGTGAGCAGCGCGCCGTGTGACTGTGACTGTGACCGCTACACTGACACCGATACTGACCGAGCACGACGGAGAGCCAGGGCGCGTAGAGCTGCGCGAGGCGCGCGCGCGCCTGCCGCGTGCGGTAGCGGTCGTCGTGCTCGTGCTTGGTGAGCAGCGCGCCGTGTGACTGTGACTGTGACCGCTACACTGACACCGATACTGACCGAGCACGACGGAGAGCCAGGGCGCGTAGAGCTGCGCGAGGCGCGCGCGCGCCTGCCGCGTGCGGTAGCGGTCGTCGTGCTCGTGCTTGGTGAGCAGCGCGCCGTGTGACTGTGACTGTGACCGCTACACTGACACCGATACTGACCGAGCACGACGGAGAGCCAGGGCGCGTAGAGCTGCGCGAGGCGCGCGCGCGCCTGCCGCGTGCGGTAGCGGTCGTCGTGCTCGTGCTTGGTGAGCAGCGCGCCGTGTGACTGTGACTGTGACCGCTACACTGACACCGATACTGACCGAGCACGACGGAGAGCCAGGGCGCGTAGAGCTGCGCGAGGCGCGCGCGCGCCTGCCGCGTGCGGTAGCGGTCGTCGTGCTCGTGCTTGGTGAGCAGCGCTCGCAGCACGCCCAGCGCCACGCGCCGCTTCTGTGGCGCCTCGCGGAGCGATTGCTCAACCTGCGCGCAGAAGCATATTCACAAACATTATTTTTATAGTAGTTTATGCAACTGTCATATAATGAAGGGTATTAAAACACGAGTGTGAGTTTATGAAACGAGCGCAGCGAGTTTCATAATAGTAACGAGTGTTTTAATACCCGTGTTATATGCAGTTGCATACACTACTTTATCTTCACTAATGCAATTAATCAAACAACAAGAGTAAAAGCTGACAATAGTTTATTTATAATAATTGTTCAAATTTGTGCTGTGTGGTTACGGGTGCTGTGTGGTTACGGCACTAAAGAATGTAGCCACCCCCTCTCTTCCCGTGGGTGTCGTGAGAGGCGACTAAGGGATAACACAGTTCCACTACCACCTTGGAACTTAAAAAGCCGACGGATGGCGGGATAACCATCCATGCTGGCTTTGAAATACACAGACCAAAGACGGGCAGGAGCGTCTTCGGTGCGACAAAGCCAGCCCTGCGGTCACCAACCCGCCTGCCCAGCGTGGTGACTATGGGCAAAACACACGAGTTCGCGTCATAATATCGGGCGCGAACTTGTGGAGGCCTATGTCCAGCAGTGGACTGTGATAGGCTGAAGTGGTGGTAGTGGTTCAAATTTTGGATGGTACAATTTTGAAAGTTAATGTTAATTATTGATCCAGCAGCTGTAGCGGTCGCGGGGCAAGCAGTAGAGCTCGTAGACGGAGTCGGAATATTTATAATTACTTCATTCGTCTTGTTTTCTATACTGTTCAAGATCGTATTTGAGACTTGAATTTTGTTCATTAACATTTAATATTATTAATTATTTTAATTATCTTCGATTAATCATGATCATAATCGATTAATTATTTTCTTCGTTTATCGTCGCTATCCATTTTTAACTTTTAATTTATTAAATTAAATTCACGCGTACGTGTATTGTCACAGTGATTTTGCCGCCATTAAAATCTAACCAATGAGAGCGCAGCTGCGCGCATGCGCGCGATGTTATAATGAGATTTTACGATATCGATGTGGATATTATACCATCATGTGAAATTGCTTAAATTGAGTGTTTTGTTGTCTGCGCTATAACAGTAGTAATTATAATTCAAGTATTGGAAACATAAGTAGAATGTTACAACATTAGTGTAGATAAAATACTTTACAGTCTTCAATCAATGGAAAGAGGTAAGGAAAAAAATTAGTACCAAAGGTTTTGCATGCCTAAAGCAACTGGAAAGAAACCAAATACGAAAGGCTTTGCAAGTGACAGTTTTTAAAGTGTGACTGACCAATCATTGTAGGACAATATGATTGACTTACCTGCCCCTGTGCTTAAATTCTGTCACCATTGAGCCAAAATTTATTTTTTATGCAGGTTGAAGGTCAGCGCGTAATATTCGTGCCAATAACTATAGATATCTATAATTTAAAAACACTCACCTGTTTTAAGAGGACACCGGCAAGAAAATGTCTCATGATGAACTCATCTGTCAATTTTAGTTTTGATGGTTCTGTGGAAATAAAACTTGTTTTTCACATCAACGACAAAACAGTTTATGCTGAATTTATATATTTACCAAGTTTTGTCTAAAATTATAGGATTTTTTTGAAGTAAAACTTCTTTAGGCGCATAAGGGGTAACATTTGAGCGACCGCTAACGCGGCAACACGTAACGCGGTCAGTACTTGGATAGGTGACGCCCTAGGAACACCACGTGACGTTGGTTTTTTGTTTCTTTTTCAACTAGTTTTTTTTTGTATTTTAGGCCCTGCGCGCACTAGTGACTTTTTGTCACTGTCACCGCGTCCATCATCCCTAATGAAGGTGCGCGCACTTGGATGCGTGACAATTCGGTGACTTTTTGTCCGCGGAGGACGCCAACATGCCCGTGACGCAACAAAATGTCACGTGTCATATGTACGTAGGTTGGCAAACATGGTGTAGATCTTTCCACTTATCAGCCTATCACTCCAAAGCGGGTGAACCCAATACTTTTTATTATTGTATTTTTTTCTATTTCTAAAAACGAGTTCACAGACAACCCATATCTATATATAATCTGTCACTGCAAGTGCGCGCAGTCACGAAAGTGACGGTGACGTGACAGTGACAAAGAATTTTTTGTCACGGTGACAAATGTCACTAGTGCGCGCAGGGCCTAAAATCCGTTTTTTTTAAATTAGGTTTTTAAATTTTTTAGTTTTTTTTTTTTTAAATTAGTGTTAATTCCCAAAACCTTGTCCAACACAATTAGAGATGCTTCAACTTAATATACTGAATTGTTCAATAGCTACACAAATGTATGGTGGCCTTATACTAACAAGAAATAATTTTGCCACCGCGATTTAATCGACTACTAGCGCCGTCTAGTCGTAGACGTGGTAAACCTCAAACGAAAAACTTAAACAAAAAAAATTGTAAGTTGCAGCGTTAACAATTAGTTTTTTTTATTAGTTTGCCAAAGAAGTTTCACTTATGACATGTGTACTTTGTACGCACGCAATTTTTTTTAATAAATTGCGGTATTGAATGCGGTTTTTAATTATTTGATTTTGGTCATCTACAACCTAGTTCTAAACAGTTGTCTCAGCAAAAGCAAAAATTATATAATTTGTTGCACTATTGGTCTCGGGTTCGATTCCCGCACATGACAAACATTTGTATAGGCAATGCAGATGTTTCTTGTTGACTGGGAGTTTGTGCTTGTATATTAAGTATTTCTGGACCCCCGACACAGGAGAAAATCTTACTGGGGGGCCGTTGAGGGTGAAGCGTTTATTATGTTTTATTATTTTATTATACTGATTTACCTTCATCTGAACTTTTGGCTAGCTTATTGGCTTGTAGTGGCAAGTTAAAAGGAACATAGTGTTCGTGAGAGCAGATTGTTTGCAAAAACGTGAACTTAAAGTCAAACAACGCTTTCGGGTCGCAAGATTTAAACTTTTCCAAATACTTCTTCACTTGACGAAATACGAATCCTCGGTCCATGAATGATAGACACGACTGAAAATAAAAGTTCTGTAAATAATCTGTACAGGGAATCTTTATAGGCGATTACTCAGAGGTTACACGACTACGGTGAAATAGCAAAAATAACATTTGGTTAAGTTGCAAAAATAGCATTTGGTTGAGTTGCAAAAATAGCATTTGGTTGAGTTGCAAAAATAGCATTTGGTTGGTGAAAATGAGAGGATGTGCTATATGAAAATAATGAAAGTTAATCTCATTCTCATTTTTTGGCCTCCGTTTCTCTACAAAAATCCATTAAGCCATGACGAAGGTCAGCACCGTTTAGATAGCACACATATAACATGTATTCATTTGATTAACTTAGAAGTTCATAAGAAATACTTACTTTTAAAAAGAGAGCCAAATTTTTGTTAAAAATATGAGTTTGCATTGGTTGTTGCAAAATATACGACGGCTCGACGGTAGATACCAATTTATCAATGTTTTCCAATAGGTCGCTGTGAAATCTTTCGTTTCGAGACATCTGTAAATAAACAATAGCAATATGTAGCTTTGTCTGCTAGTTCAATAGAGTTTTCAGACAAAAGTATTCAGAAAATATTTTCATACTTTAATTCTTCCTGTGTTAATTAAATACTGTGCCATACTCTTGACAATGATGTCAAAGAAAAAGCTGGAATACTGCATGAATTTGTGGCATATGAGGAAATCTTGCTGGTTGGGGTCCACGAACATATGGAGAGGAGCCGTCAGCACCGTGTGCAGTTTGAACTCCACACAGTTGAACACATACTGAAAAGATCATTAATTTCTTCAACTGTATATAAATACTTAATTATGTACCTACTTGATGACGGAATAATATTACAGGAATATATCAATTTGTTATTGCAAGTACACATAGGAAAGTTCAAGAGGTGTCAAAGAATAATTTTATATGAAGAATTAAAAATCGTTGGTTAATCACTATGAGTCTAAATATTGCATTCTAATTTATATTATATCTTTAAGAATTATATTTAATTTTAAACGTCATGAAAAAATCTCACAAAATATTGAGTGTATCATAATTTGACAAAAATTACACATTAAATTTAAATATATAATAGGAAATCAATATTAAACCTACCTTTACATAGCTGTCCAGTAAGTCTTTCCTTCCATAATCATGTACCAAATGCACAAAATGTACAATTAATTTAACTACTTGGAAGCCCATATCAAGTGAGTATCCTTTTTCAATTGTCTGTGGAGGAAAAAAAAGTGTAAATTATATTGCCTAATAGAAACCAATCGTGTAGATTTTTCGTTTTATTTTATAAACAAAACAAAATGTACATACATATACATTTTGTTACCAAACTCAATTTTATGAAATTTTTTTAGCAACATTATATTCTAAGGCTGTCATTCTTCAACCTTCGCGTCAATATCAACTAAATACTTAAATAGTGTTTTTATACTGATTTTGTAAAAAATAATCGATCAAATCTTTTTTTTATTTTCTTATTTTTACACTTAATTGTACACTAGACAAGAAACAAAATGAATTTAAGTAACATAAACAGCGATTAATAAAAAAATGTACAAAAGGCGATGGTATTTGTCCATAAATAATAAATAAACGCTTCACACTCCATTTTATACATGAATGTTTTATACATGTCGTCTAAGGAATTGTTAAAGTATAAAAGATTAAATAATAGTTTAATATTAGTATCTCTTACCATGAGATCAAAAAGTTGGTTCAAAATTGTCGGCATAAAGGCGATCAAAGAGGTCAAATCGATCGCATGCGCAGTTTTGAGCGCGTTGCAGACGTCATGCCAGGGCGGCGGGGTGGGGGACGTGGGGGGAGAGCTTGTCTTTATCAAACGCTCAATTTGAGAGAATAAGTTGTGCAAGTGTACATCCCTTGTCGCCACCGTTGAGTCCAGTACTAATTGACATCGGAATAGCGGCTTTTCTCCCTCAACCCACACTACTTCTGGGCCTGTGTTCTGTACAAAAAGTATTCTGTTTAAGATTTCAAACTACTAAAAATATGCATCTAGCCAAAAAGGAGGACCTGTGTTCCATGCACAAAAACTATTTAGAAAACTTTATTTTCTATAAAATGTAGTTAAGCAGTTTCTTAACAATTTGGTAATGTTTTGTAATGGTTTGGAAAAAGTATATTTTGTAATTTTTTATTACAATATAAATAAATATGATATTTTGTAGTAACTTACCCCTTTACCGAGACCGAGTGGTTGAATCGATAAGTACCCAGATGGTAAATGAGTAGCAATGGGTAAACTGATTAGTTCATCTATGAATTTGTCATTTTTTAGCAAAGGCACCCAAGCATACCTAAAATAAAACAAATATTGTCTGAACACAAAAAATAGCTATAAAATTTTAAGGAGTAAAAAAAAAATGATATAAGTAGGTAGTCTATATTTTACACGAGTTAATTTTAATTGTTCCTCTAAATCTTCAGTTTACTCATAAAGTTATCTTTCTTATACCTAATCTACTGCTTCTATTTGGCTGTTTTATATGTGGTTTTCCAAATAATATATTTACAAAAAATATATTTACATTTTTTGGTTCATCTTACCCTATGCAAGTTTCGACATTTGTGTCATTTTTCTTGGCGAGGTCGCAGGATATGTGGTGAAAGGTAAACAGCAAGTGATGCGTAGGCGTGATGGTAGCCGGTAATCTTATTTTGGCTTCATCACACCAACTCGGGTTCGCATTGTGGTGCAGTACAGAGCAACGGTACTGCGACGTCATACCTATACGTCCGTATATAACCTGGCAAAATACAAAAGATTTTTACCGCAAAAAGGTTGTAAACTATTTTAAAAAAAAAGGAATTGTATTATATATAATAAGTAAAGTAATAGCATCAGATCAAAAAACGTGATAAAGGTTAGAAACACATGACTATTTTAAGCGATTCTTTAATACATTAAGCTAATAATTATGTTATTGAGATATTTGTAAGTCAAGTTATTGTCTTTGAGACAGTATAAATTAATAAAAATTCTACAATTTATTTTGACAGGCAAGTGAAAGACTCGATAGATTTAGTAAATTACAAAAACACATCAAGAATCAACCTTATTTCAATAGCTACTGGGTCATATTTTAAATAAGGTTAATTTATAGGACACATATTTAAATATTTCCGACAATTATGTCCATCTATCTATTATCAATATTCGTCAACAATTCAATAATTTCTTCTTTTTAATATCCGCTCTCAAACTCCCACCTTTTGCGAGTTTGGACAAATATTTGTACACAGCGCCATCTTTGTTTCCCAGCACCATTCAAAGCACAAGTTATATCAAAATATTTCCATATAAATATATTTGAAATAACTGATATTAGTAAGCACCTGCAAAGGTTTGACGTCACCCGTGTCATTTTCCTTCAGTTCAATGGTGCAGGCGATGTTCCTCGCTCTTACGAATACCTTCTGAGACTCGAAGTTCAATGCCAGCGGTCGTACGTATAGGTGATGGATGTAGGCGGCATATGGTTGCTCGGGCTCTACATTCAGTGTCGCCAGCTCTAGTGTGAGAGGTGAGTGTGGAGGCAGCGGGAATGGTTTTAATGCTGCATACGAGCTCGTCATACAATCTGTGGGCAAAAGGTGAAACGCTCAAAATGACACGAATAAAAGTTTTTACGACTAATTTAATTTTTTAACCAACTTCCAAAAAGGAGGATACTCTCAATTCTATTCTGTATTTTTAACCGACTTAAAAAAGGAGGAAGTTCTCAATTTGACTGTATTTTTTGTGTATGTTACTCAAAACTTTTGATTGGGTGGAACGATTTTGAAAAAAAAATTTAATCGAAAGATGGTGCGTGTCATGTGGTCCCATTAAAATTTAATTGAGAACTGAGAAGTACTTTTCGAATTATATCTAATAATGCGTATTTACTTGACTATTTTTCATTTTGACATAACTTTTCACTGGATATACCGATTTTGATGATTCTTGTTTTAATCGAAATCTGATACTTGTCTTGTAGTTCCATTTTTAATCCACTTAACAAGTAATATAATTAAAAGAAAACAAAAAACCCGCCTGCGTAAAAAACGGAAAGAGCAGTCAACATTTTTTTAAATTTCTTATTGTATTTCTTTATTATTATTACAGTAATAATAATCATAATATACATTTTTGAAATCCTTGTATTAAGCCCTTTAATTTGATACCCATACTATAGTATTCTAAAAAAAAAAATTATTTCTTCATTAACTACAATGGCTTCGCACAGTCGCCATGTTTTTTTTTTTTTTAATGTCACCTATCTAAGAACACTTGGGCTGCTAAGACAAATCTAACGATATCTCAATTATGCAAATCCGTTCAGCGGTTGTAGAGAAATGAGGTAATTAAGAATATTACTATTATATTATGCATACATACATACATACAAGATACGCGCGAAAAACATAACCCTTCCTTGGCAGTCGGTAAAAAGTAGCGATTTGATCGAAATCACTACTTTTTGAGTCATCTTTGATAATGCGTATTTACTTGACCATTTTTTTCGTCTATGTTGTATTACTTTTCGAACGTAATTAAAGTCGGTTTCTTTTTCGTTTGCAAACAAACAATTATTTGTATAAATAGTATAGATGTGTATTGAAAATGGATAACGAGGCGTTCGTTTGTATGAAAAAGAGTTTACAAGAGTACCCGAAGGCTTTAAAAATATACATATATACATATGAAACACTATTATGTGGTAATCTTTGTTTGTTGTAAGATTTTTATAGGGTTTTTAGATAAACATAAAGTAGGATGCAACCGCGTGAGTCGCCTACTGCTAAAGATAATAAAGGTTACGTGTAAGTAACTTTTTACGCTTGTAAGAATATGTTTTAATGCATTATATTCTTAATGCAATTATTAAGAATGGATTAGCAAGTCAAGTACATTATAAGGATTCCATTGTTAGCTAAAGAATCCCTATTATCTAACAACATTATTACATATGCATACTCGGTATTTGTTCGACGCTCTGCTGTATATTGATGCTCAGCCATCCAGGTACGACTGTCAGTTTAGCCAACTTTTCAGGTTTTCGGTAATCTGACAAAATTTTTAATATGTCCTCATCTGACATTTTATTCGGTTCTTGGCGATATATTGCTGGAAATTCAGGAGTGTTATCCAAATCATTGCTGTATAACCTGTAAAATAAATATAATTAAATCCATTACTGTCCCGAATAAAGCTTTTCAATAAAAGAAAAAAATATATATATACAATAACTTACTTAAACAATGGTTTAGCAGTCCAAGCAAAAGGCATTCGATAGTTTCCAACACGGTTGGCATAAGCTTGTATGGTTTTGTGGACTTTAAGCCCTAAGCGAGGGTCCTTTGTGGCCTTCACATAAGGCTCGATAACTTGGTTGACGTGCCCTTGTAGAATTTTGTCAATTTTAACTACTATAAAAAGGTCTGGATGAGGATTGTTTATCGACAATAAAACCTGGAAAAAAAAGACAATAAAAGGAAAACGGCAAAACACATACCAAAAGAGATTTTTCTAATTCTTCCCTTTATGAAAATAACAAATTAAACTCCAATTATGAATAAAAAGTTATTTTCAATCATTAACTGTAAATAAAATTTGTCTTTCATATTTCATTATTAAAGCAGTACTTTCAGAGATACAAGATATTTAAAAGAATGCACAAGAAATGCTCATTACCGGAAAAGCTAACAAGTATCTACTCTACGTATACACCTACTATATATACGTATACAACTAGTGGGTAGTACCTATTATTTGGAAGAAGTCACACCGAGTAGCTAATTATAAAAAGATAAACTGTAACAAACCTGTCTCTTCGATCGGAACCACTCTTCTGGAATCTGTTTAACGTCTAATTTAACATCGTAACTAAAATTTTCTACTAATGCCTTTGTGCACTCGTTTTCTTTGACTAGATCCTTTACTGCGTCATGATTTAGATCAAAGTGGAAATTTTCCGTGATTTTCTTGCCACTTCGAGCATCGTAAATTGCGAGATGTGTAAAATAGGGCTCTACTTGGCAGAGCAGTTCTTTATCGCCATCTATCGGCGCTTGTAACCTAAATTTTAGGCTTTCACATTTGAGCAAAATTCTTTGGCCAAAATGCTCTCTGGAAGAAATATTTAACATGATGTGAAGGTGTTTTTTACAACCACAAAATACATATTGAGTTTGAATAACGTATATTTAACTATTAGTAAAATAACTACTTTAACAGACAAATACGGAAGACTATAAGCTATTATGTAAAAAATGTAAACAGCTAAATAAAATTAGGATACTAACAAAACAGTCAAACTGTAAACAATCCTGGCCAACAAAATAAATTTGATATCGAATCTAATTAATTTTGTTGGTCATTTGGGCATCCATTGTCATTGATAATGTTAAGTTTAACCAAGTGATCTTTCACTGTGGTAGTCAGCATTCGTTTACACTCCACGATCCAAAATGATAGTCAAAGATGGAAATACGATTTGTATTATTCATTCGTAATTACAACAGCTTATAATTCCGCGAATCTATACTAATATAATAAAGCTGAAGAGTTTGTTTGTTTGTTTGTTTGTTTGAACGCGCTAATCTCAGGATCTACTGGTACGATTTGAAAAATTATTTGTGTTAGATAGCCCATTTATCGAGGAAGGCTATAGGCTATATATCATCACGCTAAGACCAATAGGAGCGTAGCACCAATGAAGAATGTATCAAAATCTGGTTATTTTTTTGAGAGCTTCCGCTGCGTAAACGGTTAAAGTTTCGCATGAATCATGTATGACAGAATTGGTCCTATTCCACGGGGACTAAGTCGCGCGCAGAAGCTAGTTAGATTATATATGAAAAGCATTGTATTAAACAGTAAATAATTTGTAAATTACTTACTTGAAAGGTTCCGACTGAGGTTCCGGCGAAGGTGCCCTCTTATAAGGCAAAAAGAATATGTTAGAACGACAGTCATTGCGTGCTGCGGCTATCGAGAGGTCTGTTTCACGAGAGTACCTCATTAGAAGAGGATTCATGCTGTGTTCGAGACCTTTAAGGGTTCCGTACGTCGGAGGAGGCGGCTCCGCGGTCAGGGATATATCTACATCTATAAATAGATATAATCAATATAATATAAAAGAAAAAGGTAATTTCATTATATGCCGAAAATCCCTTACACAATTCTGGAAAAGAGATGATGATACTCTTCAAACTGGTGAATTGGTTTTTACTAAACATAGCTAATAAACACCGCAAGGAAACTTGGTTTCACAGGCAGATAAACAGACACATTGGCATTAAACTCATAACAGCCCTATTCTTATGTCGGTGGTTACAAAAGAGTTTCAAAACTCGTAACATTTTCTGAACAAGATCAATATGTGATAAGTTGTGTTGTTTATACATGTACAATGTTATAATGTTAAATGCCTGATTTTTATAAAGTCTAAAATAAACTCCCTTTTACTATATAGAATATAAATTATTATATAAAAAAAAACTTTATTGCATTCTTAAAATTACAAAATTGAAATACCTACAGTTGCAAAGACGGTATTTTTATTAGCAATCGTTAATGAGCTACTTTTTGTAATAGTATTTAATTCACTATGTATATTTATCTATTAAAATACAAATATAAACCATGAAAGTATATAGTCTAGTTACGTCTAAAAATGTACTAAAATGAAAAAGAGATTGTTGACACTCATCCTCCAACTGTGTTACGTATAGATTTAATGTTAAAAGTTCAAGGTTCTTTATTAATATTATATGGAAATAACAAAAAATCTTATCTCGCTAAAAAAGAACATTAAATCCGTTAGCTTAATCGGTGTATATTAACCTTTTTAAAACCACGGACATGCGTTAAAAAGCTTCGGAATTTCGTGCCATTTGTATAAGCCATTATAATATTGTTATTATTTTTTATTTTATTTTGTATAACGATTTTTTTGTTTATAATTAGTACTTGATAACTTATAAACAACAGTTTTTGATAATTTAAGAACAATAGGGATTTCGTCCAAAAATCACCAAAAAAAAAAAAAAAGAAACATTTAATGTGCTCTGAGCTCCATGTGATCATTATGTGATTATTTTGAATTTAATTTAGTATTTGTAAATAAAACAGCCTAGGCTAGCCAGCGTAAATATCTCATAATTATATCAATAAAGGGGGCTTTACACGCTACGATAAATTGTAACGATTTCTTATCAAATGTCACTTTTACGAATACATACGGGTACGCTTTCTTTCGTTACTTTTACTCTATTAGGTAGGGATCCCTAGTACATTTTTTTAACCTGATCAGTATCAAGCTAATTTTCCGTAAGTAGCTTCATTTTGATGAGACGAACAAAAAGTTCCTTTTCGAAAACTCTCGATTGTGGTAGATAATAGAGTTAGCAGGAGGTAGAGCAGCAATGAGCGTAGGACCGGGATAACGTACCACGCAATTTGTAGGACAATATTACCATCAAATTATATAGATATTAAGTAACTATAAGAAAAAAAAAATCAGCTGGTTAGTAATAATTTTTGATGACCTCGTAAGGTCATCAAAAATTGATTTTTTTCCTGATTTTTTTTCTTTTATTTAGTTAATATTTATATAATTTGATGGTAATATTGTCCTACAAATTGCGTGGTACGTTATCCCGGTCCTACGCTCACTGCTGCTCTACCTCCTACTAACTCTATTATCTACCACAGTTGAGTTTTCGAAGAGGAACTTTTTGTTCGTCTCATCAAAATGAAGGTACTCACGGAAAATTAGCTTGATACTGATCAGGTTAAAAAAATGTACTAGGGATCCCTACCTATATTGGACACTATGTGAAATCGTAGCGATAAATGGTGCAACTGTTACACGTTCCAACACATCGTTACGATTCCCAGAAATTGATGCCGGCCGGCTTCAATCATTCACTCCAACTCCAATCCCAATAAATAGCTACAATCTCCTGTTTACACACAATGATAAATTGTAACAATCTGATCGTTACGATAAATTGATACATATTATCATTGCGTGTAAAGCGGGCTTAAGACAATGCAGGCATTGTTGTCCCGTCAGCGAAAAGATTTATAAAATACTCATCATTTAATATTCTTCCCTTCCTTAAGCTTAAATTATATATTAACTTAATTTTACATCATTCATTTTTATTAACTTAACTACAACAACCTATTTTTAAAACGTTTGTTTTGGAGAGAGTAGAATGTAATGCAACAAATACCCATAATTGTTTTAAAAAATATTTCTATTTACACAATTCGTTTCGCTACGATTTTATTACATTTTATTCTAAGATAATTATATATTTACATATAATAGCATTAGGGATTTAATAAATAAGAATAAACCTTTATCCAGAACTTCGTCAGTTTGTTGACCATCTTGGTCCTGATTCTTTTTAAGAGCTGCATTAAATGCATTAATCCAATCATTCATATCCTCCTCGTTTTCAGTCGCGAACGTGTACCCTTTGTTGCCCGACATACGTAATTCGAAACAAAATTTTCCACGCTTGGGATTCTAAAAATGACAATCATATCAAGTACTTGGTGTCTGAAATTTTTATGTATATATATAATTTTTTTTTATGTAACTAGATCGGCGAACAAGCGTACGGCTCACCTGATGGTAAGCGATCACCGAAGCTTATAGACGTTTGCAACACCAGAAGTATCACAAGCGCGTTGCCGACCCCATCCCCAGTTCCCCCCAGGAGCTCTGGTCACCTTACTCACCAACAGGAACACAACACTGCTTAAAAACAGTATCATTTAGCTGTGATCTTCTGTAAGGTCGAGGTAATACCCCAATTGGGCTGCTCCATATTTTGAGCAGGAAATTTCCTGCTGTGCCCTACCTCAGTTAAATTTTTAATTAGTTAACTTTAATGATACATTATAAGTAGCAATATTAATCTTTATTGGATAATTAATGTCTTTATAAATTCGCCAATTAAACATATTTAAACATATACATTCAGTCAAGAAATCCATATAGCTGTATCAGCGTTAAAAATTGATTTAAATAATAAAAAGTGGCTTTTAAAACCGCGTCCTTAACGCTATTTTTATGGGTACTAATAAAATCTTCACGTCCGTTGAAAAGAAACATGCCCTATAAAACCGTAAGTAGAGAAAAACAGGCAGGTACTAGCGAGTTCATTTACGCTCCAAATACTGAGAAATAAGATCAAGTCTCCAAATTCATGTGAATAACGGGTAATTGTCGTTTGCCTTTAATAATACTATTACAGATATTTAAGCACATTTTACTAATCGTTCATTGAGTGAGGGAAAAAAATCCAGTTTATTTGGCGGTAGGAACTATGAGAAAGCAAAAACTATTTAAACACGTAGAATCTTAACTCACAAATATAATGAATGTGAAAGTTTTTATTTGTTTTGCTTTCGAGCGGTTTGTCGTTAACTTTGGTACGGACTTTCGAGAAACGATTTTCTTGTATTCTACAAAGAAAATAAATAGAAACACAGAAATGAGTACCTTAACAACATCCGAGCAGAAGTCCATAACAATCGTGAGTTTAGTATCAGTTTTTTTCTCGTCCTTGTAAACTTCGAGGATGTAGGTACCATCAGCTTCTCTAACCATTGAACAGAATCGTTTCTTAAATGACTTCGAAGCAAGATTGCTAAATATCCTATCTGAACCAATTTCTGGGCCTTTGAGCAAGTATCCCTCTTTTGTTCCCATATCAACCTTCGTTTGAGCTTCATTATCATTTTCTGTTTCGGTATCTATATCGTAAACTTCTTCAAGGATTTTATTGTCTATCGGTCTGTGTGAATATTACAAAATGTGGGTTTATTTATTTCAACTAATGCAAATCATGTTTTTTATTATGAAATTCCTAATATTTAACTCAAAATATGATAATTGTTATTATTGTTAATTTATAGACAAGCAGCTATTAAGCTGATGTGTCCATATCAGATGTATTCAAAATAAAAAATCATTTTTGCAAAAGCGACAGCTTTTCTGTTTTTAACCAGCCATCGAGTCTGTTTTTGAATACATTGATTGTAGTGGCCAAAACAATTTCTTCTGGTAACTTGTTCCAGTTCGATACCACTCTGTTGCTAAGGAAATTATGTGCAGATTGTTTAATATATAGATAATTTTAGAATTTGCAACTAAAACCTGAGATTTATCAATATTCTTGCTTCTACACAATTTTATCAAAATCTGATAAAGTACAAAATCAAGGAAGTGCTTCTTTATATTACTACATCGGCAAACAAGCGTAGGTACGCAATGAGTATAATAATTTACGGGGAGCATACGGCTCGCTTGATGGTAAGTAATTACCGTAGCCTATAGACGCTGCAACACCAGAACCATCGCAAGCGCGTTGCCGACCTTATCCCCAATTCACCCCAGGAGCTCTGGTCACCTTACTCACTTTGATAAAGTTATAAAAGTTTGCAGTTTTAAAAATGCTTTCAAAATGCTAATGCAAATAAATGCTAATCTTCAGTGTCAAAACATTTTTGCAAGTTTAGCATTATAAAAAGTATTTAACAATTATTCAATTCCACTTTAACATTAGTAAATTTTATAATATTTATTTCTATTAATTGAGACCAATTTTTTTTTTTAAATTAAAACAAACACTGACACAACAGTATGTTACAAACTTGTGTTTCATATTTATATTATGCAATGTAGAAATAATTTATCTACTTGAAATTGAAACAGTTATTATTGTTTTATGTAAAAAACAATGAACACTATTACGAAATGTAAAGGAAATGAGTCAGACATGTGATAGTGTGGAATAACCTTTAAAATCAGTATAAAACTATGACCATGAAATGTATGTTAATTATTTTGCTAATGAGATTCTGAAATGTGTATGAGATGCATCAACATAACGCAACCATTCCTACTAAACTATTGAAATACTTTATGACGTAATTTTAAATGTAAAATTTAATATGTAAAAACCACAGTAAATCTAAAATATAAGAATAATAACTGTATTCCAGAACAAACATTTAAAATAAAATAAATATAATTCATAATGTGACATTAAAATGACAAAAAATAATAATAAAATCGAAATTGTTATAAGAATACTAACACGAAACAAATAATACTATTAAGTTTGTGTAAAAACAAAATCGGTTTCTTGTTATTTTGTTGAAATATCAATAAGGAAAATATGTTACCTAGGCAAATTAAGATAAGAGCCGGAGTAGTTGCTGTACTTGTAATGTACAAGATTCCAACTAGAGGCATAGCTCAGTAATGCCTGTCGTGTGAGTAGGGGGCAAGTAGCCACCGTCCTCACATCAGGCACCGCTGTCGTTACAGTTCTCCAACGACGGGGAAGAACTACACTCTATAAATATGATATTTTGTTAACAACATATTATGTTTATACATCCATTTTATAAGATACTACTATATTATGAATGTATTATTATAAACCTTCCTCTGGAATCAACTCTATTTACTAAAGGAAACTGAATCAAAATCCGTTGTGTAGTTTTAAAGATCTAAGCATACAGACAGTGGGAAGCAACTTTGTTGTATACTATGTAATGATTAGTAATGTATTTATAGCTTCAATGTCATTAGAACTATCTATATCCTTAAGTCAAATAAATAAGTGGTAATTGTGGGAATAAATTTATTTTAATGCTATATTTATTAACTAGCGACCCGCCCCGGCTTCGCCCGGCTGCGAAAATGATCAGTGTTCCTATACTTTATTATGCATATATTATACATATAAAGCTTCCTCTGGAATCATTCTATCTATTAAAAAAAAACTGCATCAAAATCCGTTGCATAGTTTTTAAGACCTAAGCATATATAGGGACAGACAGACAGCGGGAAGCGACTTTGTTTTATAATATTTAGTGATAAATGATTCACAAGTTTTGGTATAATATGGGCAGTTACCCCCCTCTATAAGTCCTTAATATCAATACTATTTAAAGAGTACATAGAAATAACTATAACTTATACAATACTTACAGAAACATCATCCGACGGATATAGTAAAATGTCTCGTAATGGATCATTTAATAACAAAGTTTTATTTTCTTGTATATATTTTTCAAAATCTAGGACATTGGATTTGTTTGTTATTATATTCTGAAAAGACAAATTACATTAACATTTAACAAATTTAACATTATATTTTTTTTGATTCCTAGGCGTATAAAGAAATGATTCATAGACTGACAAAAAAATTGTATTAACAAGGATAACTAGAATTTCTGCTCTAATAAGGTTTAAATATTAATCTTTATCTACAAATAATTATTATTCCAGTAATACTTATCAGTTACTTAATACACTGAGTGAAGACACACGTGTTGCATTTACAACAGGTATATGTAAATCTAAATATATAAGAGATTTCCACCCATTGACTCATCACAATATCTCTGGAACCATAAGGCGTAGTGACTTGAAATTTGGTAGGAATATTCCTTTTGCCGAGTAGAGGTCAGCTAAGAACGGATTTTACGAAATTCTACCCACAAGAGAGGGTTGCGGGGGTTAATAACATATATGGCAAAACAACGTTTGCGGGGTTAGCTAGTATTATATAAATGAAGCTTATGTACATATGTTAAATTTTCAAACATACTATCGTCGAATAAAATTTGTAAGACATTATTTTGTATTTAAAAAAGTAAAATAATATGTAAAAAAGTGAATGTATGTATATTGTTGATTAAATTATTATTATTTAATTATTTTATTAGCACTTTCCGATTACATCTTAAACAATATATTGAAAACAGACATTTTTAAATAAATAAATATTTAAAACAAATAACAAACACAAATTATAAATATTGCAATTATTAAATATGGTTTATTTTAACGAATACTTACAAATAACTCTTATTAGTAAATATATAGAGGGGTATATGAAGATAATGATATTTTTAAAGTAGAAATATTTACCTCATATTCAGCGCCACTCTTCTTGTTCCTAGAAATTACAGGAGGCATTATGACCTACCAAAGATAGAGCATCCCCCAACAAATTTCTAAAAGGATCCTTTTTATATTTATTGACGTAAAACACAGTTTTCACATTTTACACAAATTTATGACGATCACAAATTCACAACAGTCTATGTTCACAACAATAAAAGCCGAAATTCGTACAAGATCACAGAGCATAGTAATACTTATACAAGATCGAATAACGATTTGACATTACTAGCACAGGCACAGCACAGATGTTAGATGTATATAGTAGAATTTTCCTGCTGTCAAATAGGTATAGTATATGCTCACGGTCTTATAATTGTGCTTAGTGTTCTGACCTGTAGGTCAGAAGTCAGAACACTAAGCACATATTCAATGGTGAGAGATTAGTATAGTCTGTCTATAAAGTCGTGAAATTTAATGAGGGCGCTGTTAATAACACGTAGCAAACACATAGCAACACTGTATAGTATGACATAAATGACTTTGATACTTGCAATATTTTATTTTCCTGCCCTAACTTAACAACTCTTATAACGTAAACTAAGCCCCACTCAGATACTGGCAAATCCTTCAGGGAGCCAAAGTAAAAGAAGAAGAAGAAGAATATTTTATTTATCTACTATTAAAAACATGAGTCTGAGAGTGAATAGATGCGAAAATGTCAGTTCTTTTAGGTAAATGTGTAAATAAATAAGACACATATCATATTTTGTTTGTTTTATTTATAATAAAGAAATATCAATGAAATAGATCTGCTTTGAATGAAAAAGTACACATTACAGCAAAAAGAGAGGATTATCTAAATATTATCGTATAAAACAGAAATTTAAAAGAAGAATTGCAAAAAATATTAGTTATATTGATGAGAGTCATATTCACGACTCATACTGTACATGCTGGAAGTGAAAAAGGCTTTGTAACAAACTGTCTACTCTTATTTAGTGGAAAAAATAAAATAGAAGATTATCACTCTGAAATGAATGCGAATAAATTCACTAAAAGGATTAAGGAAAAACTTATTCCCAACCTACACGAGCCATCTATTTTATTGTTTTTGACAATGCTCCTTACCATTCAGTAATTACAAACAAAACACCAAACACCAGTACTCGTGTCGATGATATAAAATTATGGTTATTAGAAAATAATATTCCATTTGATTCATCGCTAAGGAATGTATTAACTTAAGTAAAAAATAAAAAACCAAATCCTATATATGAGATAAATACTATTTTGGGAGAACATGGCCATACAGTAGTTCGGCTTCCACCATACCACTGTGATCTTAACCCAATAGAGCTAATTTGGGCACAAAAAAAAGGTAGCTGCGAGTAATATTGGGTCTCGTGACGTGAAACAATTGACAGAAGAAGCATTTAATAACATCACAGTTGAAAACTGGAAAAATTGTTCCGAACTTGTAAAAAAAATAGAAAAGGATTATTATGAACGAGACACGGGGTCACAGGGTCATGACCCCCCTGGACTGTGTCCAGGACCTAGGTGGACCACTAATTAAAATTGTTAAACAAGATTTTTGTCACAATATAGGTATTTTTAAGTACATTACCTACATAGATTAATAAAATACATACTTTTTCGCTGTATCTATCATTATGAAAATTAAATTATAACTTCTTTTTACTTGACCACGACTATGTGACCCCCCCCTGGCGCCTTGACCATGACTGTGACGGTGTGACCCCCCTGGCGCTAAAGCTGGATCCGCCCTTGGGTGCCATCTGGCGACCATTTATTATAAATGGCTATATTGAGTGACGTTTCAATGTATTTGTTATATTGACTGACTTTTCATTGTCATTGGTTATATTTTAAAACATAAATGCGTGACCTGTGATAGAAAAAGAGACAGAATGCTATTCTGTCTTCGTTGCACAGCACACTAAGCGATCGTCATGCCACCCATGCCTCTGGCGGCTTTTAACCATAAGCCGACGTACCCCCACCACTGTAGTTTCCCGATCTGTGTATAGGACCGTGTATATGCTGATACCTATTAAGGACTAAAATCTTACAGGCAATAAAAACATCTCAAAAAATCGCTGACGGCTCACGTCACGAAGTAGAGATACAAGGCACAAAGTATAGATACAGGAGTCCGAACGGTATAGGCTTTTCCTGTGGCTTTTCCATATAGTATTCATTGTACACAATAATACAACTAGATCTTAGTTCTCTTTTCTGCCACGGCTGCGCCTAAATTTAGAACGTACTAAATATTTTAAACGAGTACTTAATGAAAATGGCGCGCTCTATCGGCAAAATTAGAACTAAAATTTAATCGTCTAAATTGAGACCATTCGTTTAGCATTACGTTCGGACTCCTTTTATCTATACTTCGTGGCTCACGTATTCTTTTCAAATTAAATGTCTTTTCTTAATTCATTGCTAGAAGTAGCTACCTAAAAGGGCTATTGCAGCATCCACAATTAATACGGAATTGGTGATAAGTTAAGCTAAAGTATTGGTACAACAATTCTAATACAGATTTCACCAATAAGAATACCTTCTATCATTCTTTTTCAATTCCAATACCAATTTAATTAGTTTATTCATTTCAGAGTTTTCCCAATGTAGGAGAAGGATCAGAGCTTAATCCACCACGCTACTCCAATGTGGGTTGACGGATATATTACATATACTATGACTAACGATTGCTATCAGGTGTACATGATAACAACCGCGACCGAGGGCTTAACGTGCTCTTCGAGGCTTGGTGGGGAGTCCCACAAGGACTGCACAAACACCCAGACCTCGGCAAACATCTGTATGACCAATACAAATGTTTGTCATTTGCGGGTATCGAACCCGCAATCGTCAGCGCAAAAGCCACAGACCAGTGCTGCGACTACTAATATTTAATCACTTATCAAAAATTAAGCAAAATCCAATTAATTAAGTAGGTACTTAGGCATGAAGATGGAGAACACTATGAAGAATTGAGGTAGAGAAATTGGTGCTTGTCTTTTAGGGTCAATCAAATGACCTTACCTTATAAATCACGTAAAATAGTTGGTCTCGGTTACTATCATAAACTCCTGATAACAGTTGTTATATATCTCATAGACAGCCACTAACAAACTAAGAATTATTAGCAGGCGATCGATTCAGTTTAAATAAAACAAATATTTGATCATGCAATTTGTATTTTATATTATTTATAAAGATTATACACCAAACATATTCATTCTTTCTTCAAATTTATTTTAATATTTTAGAAAATTTTCATGCATGATCTCTTCTGGTATACTACATACTTGGTGTATAAATTGGTAGTATATATTAGTAAATTTGCTAGGCTATTCAACTTCTTCAATTTATGGATAGGGTAAACGTGAATTAGTAGACTTTTAAAATATGAACATTTAAGGTATCTACATTCAGAGATGATTTCAAACTTTAAGATATAACAAGTCTTATAACATTAAGAATAGTTTTGAGTGTCTATCATTTTTAGATGATTGATTATACTAAAGCGTGATCTTAAAACTCATAAACTTCTTATATTTTGTTACAAAAAAAAGAAAGTATTGGATACATACCTAATTACCTTATTATTTTACAGAATTTTAACTGCTATTCAAAAACTATCGCATTACTTAAAAAGGTAGATATCTTGTTCACGTAAATTTTAAGTATAGATACCTACCTAATTAACAATATTATGTTTGAATACGTCATATCTATTAACATGTTGGTATAAATAATGATTTACTATAAATATTCTACTGTTATGTTTTTTAGTCTTATATTTAATGTATAATGTATAATATATATATATTTATATGTTTCAGTTATTCTGGTTCAATTTTATAAATCAGTACACAATTTGATATATAGAACAGACAAATATTACCAGCAATGATCCACAAAATGCAACGCTTTTGTCTAAATGATTAAAATACAAAAGTTCCATTATCCCTATTCGTTTAATACACTCAGTTACGATCGTAACAAATATTATGCATATTCCAAAGCCAAACTTATGAATATTTTTAACTACTCATTACATATATTGTACACAACATAAATTTAATAACTACGTACATATAAGTATAAATATAAATTTGATAAGTATAATTATATTAAAATACAGAATGATAGGTAATTAATACATCAATCATCACATAATTATATTTTTGGTATAAACATTTTATGGCACACTATTCAAAATAACTATCACTCAATTGTTTTTATAGGTTAATTACAATTTATTACACACACGAAACACTTAATTTTTATATATGTACCTATATTTATGAAAAATATCACACCTCATATTTTTATAGTTGAGTATTCTTTCTACATTAAAATCATATATGTACATTCCTTTTTAATACGTTTTATTTGGTCATCTCAGTAAAACGAATGTTTTTTTAGCATTCGAACTGTTCCTTGTCAATTTTCGATAGGAATGTGAAGGCAGTCCACCTAGCAGCAGCCATTGGTGAAAAGCGGGGAACATATTGCGAACTTGGTGTCGGTTTTAAATGTCAAGTGTATTCTTCAACATCATCGTCTTCACTAAAGTCCGAATCCGGATCCGGATCTATGTCAGGCAGAGGCTTTAAGTAATCAACAGTCGGTGGGGGTGGATTAGGTACTAGATAGCCCTCTGATTCTAAGGGCCCTACTGGTGGTCGTGGTAATCGCATTTGTGGACTAGACTCAGATCCGTTAGCTTGTGCGGTTTCCAGTTTCGTACAAATTTCATCAAACATTATTCTATCCCTAGGATCTATGGCCCAACATGCGCGCATTAATTCACAAGCAAATCGAGGACAATCATCTGGTGGTACTAGAAGTATTCCTCGCAAAATCTTTTTCGAAGCGTCATAGTTATTGCAACCATAAAAAGGCTGTTTTCCACGACTGTAAATTTCCCAAAGAACTACGCCGTAGGACCAAACATCAGACTCGTGTGTAAATCTAGCATATACAATACTTTCTGGTGACATCCAACGCACTGGCATAGGTCGTTCACGACCCATTTTATAATAATCACACGTGTAAACGTCTCGTGACATTCCGAAATCTGCTATTTTGACGGCTAAATTTGTACCTACTAGACAATTTCGTGCAGCTAAGTCCCTGTGCACAAATCGCCTGGATGCTAAATATTGCATTCCACGTGCTACTTGGAGAGCTACGTGTAGTAAAGCTGCTTCATCGAGTTCTAATCCTGGTCGTCTACCTCCTCGAGAACCCCGTAAAACACCTGCCAAGTCGCCCCATTCCATGTATTCAAAAACCATCCACGGACTTACATTTGTGTCATCTACAACAAAGGCAGATAATTATTATTATAATTATACTGTTTTAATGACAATTTATTATTAAAAAAATATAAAAATCGCAAATTTTAGATAACATACCTCTGTATACTACGCCTATAAGTGTTAAAATGTTTGGGTGACGGAATGCTGACATTATAGAAACCTCTCTAACAAAATCTTCTTCTGCGTTGCGTCCTGCATTATCTTTTAGAACTTTAATAGCAACTTGTTGTTCATCGTTACTACTTCTGAGAATCCCTGTTAACAATAATTTGAAATAAATAAACCATTCCATAATTATTTTGTTATTGATTTTAAAAGTTTAAATTACCTTTATAAACTTTTCCGAAGCAACCCTCTCCTACTTCTTCCACGAATGTTAGAGCATTTCTTTCCAAGAGTGTAACTTGGGGCTCGTTAGTTTTATTCGCTGGCAGTGGAGCGGGTGATCCTGGCACAGCTATCGGCGCCGCAACATTCCCTGCGCCGCAAACACCGTACTGCGGGTTCGTTATATACCGTTCAGCAAGTAGTGGTTCTCCTGGTCGTATACGCTATAAACATATTGTATGCTAAACAATAACATCGCTGAAGCAAGGAGGAAAGTCTCGGAGCTCTATCATACAACTAAAAGCTCTATCAAAAAAATTAAGCATTAAAATCAAGGAAGTCGTAATAAACGATTAATCTATAAAAATAATTATTTATAAATGTTTATTTCTTACCGGTTTGTCTTTTCTATCTATATTACATATACGCTTTCTGAGGTAGAATATAAGGATTGTAACTAAGAGCAATAGTACGCCACAGCCTGCTGCCATGCTCACAAGAACAGGCGTACTGGCGCTCGAGTATGATCCTGATCCTGGAATGGCTGTGTCACTGCCTGTTGTGGCTTCTGCTATAATTTCGCTACTGAGGAATGGATTTGGCACCTAAAAATTATTATTGAATTAATTGTATTTTATAAAAAGCTATATCGTGCTACCAGATTCAACTTATTTTACTAATAAATAATTAATTATTGTGTGGTCTAACATAATATTATTATAGCAAATAAAAAAAAACACTATTTGTATATTGATATAAAGTAGGTACTGTTAGTTTGAATATGATTTCAGGAAAAATTCCTTTGTAATTCCTCTATACAATAAGTTTAATTATAAGTATTTTTTGCTGTAGCTACGCATTGAAATCATTTGCAAGCTTTCCTTAGTCTGCGATCTGTAATATTTTACTCATAAACATATTTTTCAGGATGTCACAAAAATCGTTATCAAGAGTGACTAGCCATGAATATTAATCTATCAGTTACGATGGAAAAACACTGATTTCATGTACCATCTCGTTCGCACTCTCGCATTTCGAATCAATACTGCCTATCATTGATAATTTAATCGAAATAAAGAACATTTTTACCTAACGCACTCTGGTTGTTTTAGCTACTTTTATGTTTATACGTCTGCTTCTCAATCTCTATACATTATTCTAAAAAAACTTACGATCCTTTGCATTTCATTTTAACATTAAATTGACATCATTAAAAGGCTTCTTAATTTTTATGTGACGATCTTAAAAAGTAGGTACTTATATCTTACTACGAGTATAAAATTGTGTATAATATTTCCTCATTAGAGATTTATTTTTATTTTTACTGTAAGTATAAATATAAATTTTTCAATACTATTTTTATATACTATTCGATACTAAGGTTGATAACAATCTGTTTATAGCAAATCTAATACACAATTATATAAAAGTAATTAAATATTAGGTTTTAAATAATGTCAGTATTTTTAATTAGTGACTGAAACGTGGAACATTAATTTGAATATTACTAATTTAACTTATAAGACAATTTCAGTTTATCCATCCGTTGAAACTTGTATTTTTATGGCTTAAGCTTTGCTTACGGCCTATGAGATTTAGATCTTGTTATTATAATTATGTAACTTTTTGCTCTAAGTGGTTGTTTACAGTTGAGCTTTATGTGATTGTTAAAAATGTAACAACTTTAAAATATATTACCACATTAGAGTGTATCTTTATTACGTTCGTTTTAAATAATGAGGGTCTTGTAAAGTGTTAGATAAGGAGATAAAAGATGATGTTTTAATGGTGATAGATAGTCTTACTTGTGCGGTAGGTGGCGATGGTGGATATCTAAGGTCGGTGGCGTTTGACGGCCGCGGCGGGATTACGTTGTGGATCGCTTGACGTTGAGTCAGGGGTACTAGAATTTGAAACATATGTTTTATGTCTGAGTATATTCAAAACAAATGGAACAAAATAGTATATAAATATATAGTATGTACATATATATATTCTTTATCGCACTTTGAAATCATAATTATACATCAAGTTTATAATAAATGTTGGCAAGGGCGAACTTATCTCTATAAGAGATCTCTACCAGTCTACCCATGGTGGTGAGAAAACGATGTTACCGCAGGACACAGTAGTGCAAACTAAATCCGCTCATACATGCACATATACATACATAAATATATATATCTATACTAATATAATAAAGCTGAGGAGTTTGTTTGTTTGATTGTGCTTGTTTGTTTGTTTGAACGCGCTAATCTCAGGATCTACTGGTCCGATTTGAAAAATTCTTTCAGTGTTAGATAGCCCATTTATCGAGCAAGGCTATAGGCTATATATCATCACGCTAAGACCAATAGGAGCGTAGCACCAATGAAGAATGTTTCAAAATCGGGGTTTTTTTTCCTTTTATTCCACGGGGACGAAGTCGCGCGCAGAAGCTAGTAGGTATATATATATCATTGATTTATAATTTTATAAATCAATGATATATAATATATTATATGTATACATATATTTTATTAGTGTTAAAAAGTTTTGTGTACATTTGAAAAGGTATTAGGTATAAGGTGTCACTTTCTAAAAATATCTGTCGAATAAAAAGTAATCATCATTAAGCAATTGTTCATACTATAAAATATAAATGATTTGTACCTGTGCTTCGTGGGCATTTTACACCTTCTTTTGCAGGTTCCGCGTTAGATGTGCACACGCAGTAGTGTACAGTGGTGTTGTACTGAACACAAGCAGCTTCTTCTCCGCAAGACGAGGTCTCACACCCACCATAGATGAACTTAACTAATAATAATACAAAAATGTACAATTAGAATTCAAATAAAACTTGTAAGAGATCTTATATTAAATTTTGTCATAGTTTTCATAATTTAAATTAATTTATTATTATTACAAAAAACAATATCTAAATTTAGGTGACTAGTATTCATTTTATTTTTGGGACATGTGTGGGCGGTCAATAGAAGAAGAACCCTTGTCCCCCGGCCATCTTGGAAAAATGAGTGCAAACACCTTTTTTGCGATATCTCGGAAACTATGCGTCCTACAAAAAATTCGTAAAACATAATTTGTAGCAAATTGCTTTGCCTACAAATATGCTCATATAAATTTTTCCCCGAAATCTAAAGTTAAATAAGTTATAAGCAAAAAAGTAAGAAAATTTCTATAAAAACTTTCTTTTTTGCTCTATAGCTTTTCTTTTATACATTTTACAAAAAAATTACCTCAGACGAATCTTGTAGATGGTCTTTTGCCCACAGATGTCGCAATAATAAAATTGCGTCCTCTAATAAATGCAATAATAAGTCCTTAAATTCTAACATTACTATCTACATTGTACAGTCTACTGGCATACTCGTAGTTAACAGGTATGCATCTAGTTAAAAAATGGGAACTTGGGTTGTAGCGCCCCTCGGTTTATTTCAGTTGCGGCACAACTCAAAATAGGGTTACGTATTTCACAAAAAAAAATAAATAATGATTTCCTATATAAAAATATTAAATCAATAAATTGAGTTGTGAATAACATTTAGGTACAATATTCAGAGAATAGAAAAGTTTTTCTACAAGGAAAGTATAACCCGGGTGCCTCATACATTGATAAGGCCGATACGGCTCGCGGCGGTAGCTACGTCCCTGCCGTGATGGTTCATTATTTATAGTCCACGTGATTGTTATGATATGTTGTCAATGGCGGCACATTCAAATTCGGGAAAATGTTACTTGTTTTTTAATGGTTTATAATGAAAAACCGTTTTTTTTAAAAGAACATCTGCGGAGCTTCTTGATGATTCTTCCTTGCAGAATCTAAATTACGAATCGGTGTTAGTTTCATTTTTAAGTATAATTAATGAATTACTTAAAACAAATATGATTTCAACTAGCTTCTGCGCGCGACTTCGACGGCGTGGACTCCGCTCCTATTGGTCTTAGCGTGATGATACATAGCCTATAGCCTTCCTCGATAAATGGGCTATCTAACACTGAAAGAATTTTTCAAATCGGCCCAGTAGTTCCAGAGATTACCGCGTTCAAACAAACAAACAAACAAACAAACTCTTCAGCTTTATATATTAGTACTTATAGATATGTAAAATGACGATTCAAAAATGGTTTTGTGAATTAAATAAAGTAATTTGTGATGTTGATTTAATTGATTCATGTTGTGACAATAGAGCACAAATGATTTTGTTAGTATCGTGTTGAATCGATTAAATTCGATTATCACACAATGGCATTTGTAACTAACTTGTGTTATTTTGCGCTGTCTGCTTAGGTCGTGCTTCTTCTCTGGCTACCCTCGCTAGCTTCGTTGATTTTTTTCGTAGCGGCTGAAAAGATGAAATGTATTATATGAATAAAACTGAAGATTTCTTCCTACTATAGGTTTATTTTTTTTTATTTTTTTTTATGTAACTAGGTTGGCAAACAAGCGCACGGCTCACCTGATGGTAAGACCGTAGCCTATAGACGCCTGCTACACCAGAAGCATCGGAAGCGCGTTGCCGACCCTATCCCCAATCCCCCCAGGAGCTCTGGTCACCTTACTCACCAACAGGAACACAATACTGCTTGAAAACAGTATTATTTAGCTGTGGTCTTCTGTAAGGTCGAGGTACTACCCCAGTCGGGCTGCTCCATATTTTGAGCAGGAAATTTCCTGCTGTGCCCTACCTCAGTTGTCAGGTATTACTTTAAGTTTAATTTTAGACATTAGACTTTTTAAATTATAATTGGATTAGCCAAAGCCCAAAGCTCCCATAGGCCTCTTTCCACAGGTAGGAGAAGAATCAAAGTTTAATCCACCACGCTGCACCGATCCGGGCTGGCGGATATATGAGTAACAATATCTATCAGGTGTACACGATAACAACCGGGACCGACGGCTTAACGTGCTCTCCGGGGCACGGTAGGGAGACCCACAAATACTGCACAAACACCCAGACAACGGCAGATATATCTGTATGGCCCATACAAATGTTTGTTTTGTGCGGGGATCGAACCCGCAACCGCCAGCGCAATAGCCACAAACAATTGCTGTGACCGTTGCGCCAACGCGTCGTACTTATAACTTATAAGCTAAACTATTGGTATTATTATATGTTTTTTTTTTTAAATATTCTGTGACATTAATAATAAAAAAATAGCTAATTAACATTTTACTACCGTAGCCCTATGTTAGAGGTCAGTTAGGTCCGTTCTCAAACATAGATTTATAGAATACTAGCGACCCGCCCCGGCTTCGCACGGGTGCAATGATGATACTAAATACTTTCAACAATAAAAGATACGTTAGAAACCTCTAGTCTAAAATTATCAGTGTTTTTCTACCATATTATGCATGTATTATACATATAAACCTTCCTCTGGAATCACTCTATCTATTAAAAAAAACTGCATCAAAATTCGTTGCGTAGTTTTAAAGCTCTAAGCATACAGACGGCGGGAAGTGACTTAATTTTATAGGTACTAATTACTATGTATAAAGATAAAGATGTGCATGTGCAGGCATAGTAGGCGCCGAACTTTAAATGTTTCGCTGTTAATTACTTCTAACGACGATATCTGAAAACCTATTCATCTGATTGATATAAGTAGTGTAAAGGGCAATTTTAATCTGCATTAAATTCCTAAGCTAACTAAAATATTTGTTTGGATAAGGATTAATACTGAACTAAAGAAAATAGCTTGGAAAATAACGTAATGTTTTTAATTAAAAATTTGAACATAAAAGTGGTTATTGTAAGTCAGCCGTAAGAGATAGAGATATGCTATCGCGGACTTTTTTGTAGCATTTTTATAGACTATGGTAACATTTGTTCAAAAATCTTTTCGACCGAACTTGTGTCAATTATTTTATCGTTCTTTTAAAAAGAAGGAAAAAAATATTTTAGAGTTTTGAATAATTTGAATTCATATTAACTAGGTATTTCTTCTTTTTTATAACAGGAAAAATAATTAAGAAAAGCAAATAGTTTGAAAACAAATAGTTTAATTATTTTGTAGATACCAATAATGCCTAATTTAAAAAAAAAAATTTGAAAATTGAAAATGTTTAAACAACTCAGTCACGATATCTCTTAGAATTTAATAATGTTTATAGGTACGACTCAACATAAACTCGATTTATATGGATTTCACAGGCAACTATCCGTCACCCATAGCAAACAAGGCCTTACAACAGTTTCTCATTACTAATTATAATGCATTTCCATGCATATTAATTAACACGCGTATGCAAAATAGTAACATCATGAATTTTATCGAAGCATGGGACTTTGTTGTATTTTTGCACTTTTTTACTTATTCACAAAAATGAAACAGAAACTTTGTATTGTTTTACGTAAGTATTAACATAAGGACTTTTGTTTTATTTATTAAATTTGACAAACTAAATACAAAAGTAACGTAAACACAACGAGATTGAATCGTAACTTCATCTTGAACGCTTGTAAAGTTCGATGCAGTTATTTTGGACACCTTATCATGGTGCGTGCCCACTCCGCCGCTGCCTGAGGTTACGATAAATCAATAATATCATATCCATAAATGAGTTATTGATGTTTTATAGTCCTCATTTTAAAGACTTACTCCCGAGTTATCATTCCGTTGTACGATTGTGAAAGATGTAAATTTTGTACTATTGAGAAACGCCTACAGTATAATGTACCTATAAAAATGTGGCAATGCACACTTACAGAAATACAAATTATGAATTATTACTACATTAAAATTTATATGCAACAAAAATATTCAAGTAAACTTTGATAAAGTTCAAATGTTTACATTGTAATGTAATGAGTTACAACATAGGATTATATAATATTATGATTATGGTTTTGCTCTTTCGCTATCAATATTAGTTTATCCATAATTTAGTACTTTGGATTGTTATTATAAAATTTATTATTTATGTTACATATAAATAACGTAGTTTTTGTAATAAATATAATAAAATGGTTTATTTTAAGATGTTTGAACGAGATCTTTGTTTATACCATCTTTGAACTTTGCTAATCTATTTACTAAAATTTTCCTTGTGAATCAATGGTCTGCTTATGATTCATACTCATTCTTTACGCAAAGAAAACCAAAAATCGAAAACAGTTATTGCGAAGCATTACCTGCTGAAAGTTTCAAATAGCCTATCTGCAATACAGATAGCCCAGATAAAAACATATAAAAATTTTGGAAACATTTTGGAATCAATGTTTCAAACGCACAATAGTTTACAATAACTTCCCATACAATCATAGTTTTTTATTTGGAACTTTCAGCAGGGTTAGTTCATAAGCTGGCACAATTATAATTTATTATAATAATTTAAAAATGTATGAATTTTTGTACCCGCGTTATAATATTTAGAGAAACATGGAAAAAAAATCTAAAAACGTATACAATTTATCTTGCAGTTTCAACAAACAACGAATTACCTATCTATA
Organism: Melitaea athalia; assembly: GCA_905220545.2. NCBI lineage: Eukaryota > Metazoa > Arthropoda > Insecta > Lepidoptera > Nymphalidae > Melitaea > Melitaea athalia. The sequence continues at coordinate 7,973,775 of HG992179.1, forward strand.
TATTCACACAATCTCATCTAACTTGTCGCAGTGTAAATCGTATTGTCAATCAACTACAATGTGAGTTCTATCTCGGTAGTCCCCGAACAGCTGATGTACTTTTGGTAGTATGTAATCAACAATTCTATTAAACTTTTTTAATAATAGTGTTCAATAATAAAAGATTTTTAGCATTAAGTGACAGTTTTTCAAATCTCGTATTTGTAATTGAAAAGATATATTCATTAAAAGGTAACAGGTAGGTAGGGATAAGGGGGTAGGGGTTAGTAATAATTTTTGATTACCTTACGAGGTCATCAAATTTTTTTTTCTGATTTTTTTTCTTTTAGTTATTTAATTTTTATATAATTTAATAGTACCTAATATTCTCCTACAAATTTCGTGGTATGTTAGGGATAACTTTTCAGGAGCAGTGAGCGGAGGTCCTACGCTCACTGCTGCTCTATCCCCTGCTATCTCTGTTAGCTACCACAATCGAGAGTTTTCGTAGATAAATTTTTTGTTCGTCTCATCAAAATGAAGCTACTCCCGGAAAATTAGCTTGATACTAATCAGATGGAAAAAATGTACTAGGGATCCAGCAACTTATGTAAAGAAAAATATTTTAATAGTGTCTATTTAGTTACAATCATTGTACATATTAATATTAAAATAAAGTTAATACTTTTTGATTTAACGCTGTCAATTTGTTTTAAAGCCATTCCAAATTTATTAAGAATTTCACTTCAAAAGGATTAAGTTTGTTCGAGTTTTTATTAATATGTTATCGAATCGCAAATGATGAAAGGACGATTATACGACGATTACATGATACGATTATAATTATGGACGTTATTAGTCATTCAAAGATGTTATAAGTCAAAGATTTTAAACTAGATTAAAATTATTGATTTGTGTCATTTTAAATATTAAAAAAGAATTATTTTAAAGAATATATTAAATTATCCCTGTTTATAATTTTACTATAGTTTAAAATTGTTTTCCAATGAAAAAGTAAGATTTTTTAAAAATAATGTGTGAACATTTACGAAGCGTGGAATAGCATCCATGTTATAAGATTACACAGTTACACAATCAATGAGCATATTTATCTAGCGGGTTCCGTTGTTAAGGAGACGCTTTATTGTGGTCGGAGTGAAATGTGATCGATCCGGAGCAAGACCAATGCACAAAGTCAACACTGATATTGCCAGACTGACGTGTTCCTGAATGAGAAACCAACAGAGATTTAATATTTGTTTCTAAGATTCTAAGGAAGAAGAAGCCTAGTTTTTTCTCCTTTTTTGAGAAGCATCGGCAGAGCAGGGTCAGATTATATTGTACAGGACCAGGAGTTATGCTTGATCAGGTAAAAACAGATCAAGATAAAACTAAACAGATACCTACGTCTTATCTCATAATAAATAATACCTCACACATACTATTAATAGTAAACGTAGGTAGTGTTACATTTAGTACATTTATATTTATGGAAATTAAAGTCATTAAAAATTATCTAAAAAATTATTTCCAACAATGTAATATTAGATTATTTTTCATCTGAAGACAAACCAATTATGTCTCACCACATGCAAAAACAACGAGATCATGTCGTCTAGAGATTGAAACAAACACTCGTCAATTACCTACTTAATTCAATACAAATTTGAAATTAGTTTTAAAAAGTACACTCACTCAACGCAATTATGTATTTTTATTCAAGTCACCATGTCAATAATATTGATTTGTTATATGAAGCACGTGTAAATCGAGCTTGTTCTAAAGTTTCAAAAAAGTAGATTTATAATAACGATGATAATTATATAATACAAAAAAACACATACCTACAACTGCGAATCAAATTCGCGTTCATTAAATAGAGAAAATTTGAATGAAAAAAAAAACTTATGGTAATGATATACCGGTGATATACCGGTATGGTATATTAGACAAATGTCTAATATACCATATTAAGGACCTGTTTCACCAGTGGATAACGCTATTTGACGGATGATGATACAAATAGACTTTAACAGCGGGATTTAGAGTAGGGCTGTTTCCCCTGAACTACAGCTTTTAGATTAAGTAATAGATTAGAGAATAGAAATATCTCATAAATACAATGGAATTCGATGTTTAAAAAGAATATATATAAAAAAAATTATCTGTTGGATATCATTATTCGTCAAATAGCGTTATCCATAACAGGTGAAACAGGCCCTAAAACGTAATGTTATCATCATCAACCATAGCGCCTACATACTGACAGTTACTTAATCAATAGCATTGTAATTTTAGATAAATAACATTTGAAATATGATCATCCGTAAAATAACATGTCGGAACATAACAATATAACATGAAGTTTATAGTATCAAAAACTATTTTCGATTTATTGTTCCGATTAAAGACTTTTTCATTCAGTATATTATACCATAAATATACCCTTATCATTTTTGATTGCTTCGTAATTTGTGAGATAAGTTTATAGTAGGTACCCATATCAAGATATTGTCTTCTTGATAATTCCACATTCCAAAAAGAATTTCAAAATTTTCTTTAATAAATATTTCCGTGCATAACAAACATAATATACGAGTATATTCTTCCGTTTATCTCGTTCAATCTATCCAATGAAAATAGTTGCAAGAGCAGTTATCATATCAATGACTTTGCATTTTAGGACAAGATGTAACAAATCGTAAATTGTTAAACTGCATCCAGATGAATATACGATTGTTGTTCGATTTCGAAAGAGCATTCAATAATTGCGTTGATTGATCGATATATAGAAATATCGTGTACCAAGCTGGCCTGAAGGCGAAACCAATCGCCTATCAGCTATGTAGTGCCGAACAATAGAAATAATTACAGTACTTACAAGTTTTACTATTGTAGAATATGTATATCATTAATTGTAATTATCGCTTTAATAAATTGAAACTATTTTTTGTACACCCACATACATACATATATGACGATAGGGGCGTGTGTAATACCTCGCAATAAAAGTTTTATCAGTTTTCAAAGTTCTTGTTTTTTGGATAATAATTCCCACCTTACTCTTTTCCGCAATATCTAAGTAAATGGAGTATTAAAAAACAGGCCTTTTTTATTTATCGTATTCAAGACACCATCACCCAATAATATTTTTTCTCTGTATTAATCATCGATTGGCGCCAGAGGCTCCAAAATAATGATGTTGTAATAAAAATAAAGGAAAACATCTTTAAGATAACTTATTGTTGACCTCTTCGTAATACGTATAGATAGGACGTTGTATAACATCATTTCTCTTGTGTCTGTATTATTTGTTTTGTTCTCGTTATAATTATCTTAAACGTATTTTAATATTTTTATGACAGTAGATAAATATGTTTTACATCTCTCATGTTCGGTAAGTAGGTTCTTATTACCTCCAAATGGGGCTTGTAGGTGACCAATTAGCGCTCTAGGGTAATAATGTAGCTAGAAAAGCCCTAAGGCGGTAATTTAAAAAAAAACACTTCTTCCTTTCAAAAAGTTTGCGTACATGTAACCATCATACTGGGAAAAGACATCATGCATTCAGCCCAATGACCAAAGAGGTCGCTTTGCTATTTATTCAGCCTTGTCTTCGTGTGAGTATAATAGTCATCAATTTTAAATATCGAACGGCGAAGCTCAATTTCGATCTTGAAAAAATATATTAAAAAAAAGTTCTTTACTTGATTATTTTTAATGAAAAAAGGCGGAAATAGAAAACTTTTACTTTAAATATTGTTTGTTTTTGGGATTTTTTTTTTATAATTACGTGCTAATTAGGAAAAAACATGAGTTCTATTAACATACCCAAAAAACACCTGTCCTTAAAATTTGAAAATGGTTCTCATTTCACTATAAATTTTAACAAATAAAATGATTTATTCTTGTAATGCCGGTTTTTTTCTATTTACCTCACAATCGAGATGTAAAGCAGAATAGTTAGGTCGGGTGTAAGTATCAATTGCACCCTCGAACTAAATATCTCGGGCTGCAATTGATGCCTTACAGTCCTTGGCTACTAATCTACTATTATTTCCTCTTATTATTATTTTATCTAAGCTTGCATCAGAACAAGAACGTGATTTCATTAGTATTGTATTTTCATTTAATCTCGATCATTCTTTTATGATCGATTTTAGTGTGTTAGTAATACTTGGATCACCTATGAATACATATTCCAAATATTTATGATGCCCTTCCGAAGAATTATAATTTGATTATTGTTACAGGTCATGTCAGGAAATTCTATGAATAGGAACAAAAGAAGTAGGTATGAAGGTACGTGTAAGAGTGGGGGATGGGTGCGCGAGAGCACCGTCTGCGCACACCTGGCAGAGAGCGGGCGCGGGCCGATCATTAAAAATGTTTATTTAAAAATCCGACCGCTTAGCGTCTGCCCGCTTAAAGCAAGAGTGAACATTTTTTGTAACTAAAATACTATGGTTTATTATTTTTGAGATTTTTATATCTTTTCCTAAAAACAAAACATACTTATCGAATTTTATTCGTGGATATAAAACGAAAAGTAAGTAGGGTTTAATAATGTGAATAATTATTTCACATACATAAAGCCATAATTTGATCATGCTAAATTTCTGTTTATAAGTTATTTTTTGTTGGTGTATAATACAAATTTAAACACATAGATCACTTACTGAATGATCATTTCAAACTAAGTATGTATGTATTATGTCAGCAGTAGAGCGGTTCTACCCGCCGAACTTTGCTTTTTAACAAAACAAAAGTGTTTCTGTAACATCAACAACATATCAAGATCTCTATGCATTAGAAGATATAACACAAGCCCACAAACGCCCTTAATTTATTTTTTATTTATCTTATGAAAACTTTTCTTTCAACGTTGATAATTATAAATTCAAAAGCTTTTAATAGTGCGTAGCTAGGAGTTATGTTTAATAATATAATCTCGTTGATGATTTATGATATAACATGTTTAGAATTCATGATTCAACATTACAAATCGATTGGATGGAATTTTTTGTAGCGACGATAAAGAATTTAAGTTCCTTTCGACTGCCGAGGACGATAATTCTAAAATATTTACTCAACAATAAAGCCGCTAAAGCTCACTAAACTATGACATAAAAAGTTTAAAAAGCTCTCAGTAGATCAAACAACTTGTGTAGTGTCGGTCGACAGACGTCGCGGTGTTAGGTTTCGAGCGGCGGGTCACATTTGTCCCAAATAATAAACACCAGATTGGTGTCAAAACGAGCACTTTTTATTATCTCATCAACCCGTAAACTCCTAATTCAGGACGGGCTTTGTTTTTTTTTTTTTTAATAATATTCCTCGAAGGATAAAAGAATTTCGATTACAGCTGTAAATCTAACTTTCATATGTTATAAGTTTATTGTAATACAATTCGACATTCAATTGTGTATTGTGGTTAACAGAATGGTTTATACGAGTTTATGTTGCAATAAAACTTCGTTTAGATTATTTTAGTGTTGTCCCGATTTCTCTTAACGTTATTTCGGTAATCGGTGTTTGCTCTACCGCAAATTGTGCTAATTTAAAAAGTTACTTATTCCAGTATTCTAGTTTCTATTCTCTGATTAATTGTTAATTTAGCAGGTAAATGAGCCAGATACGCGATTTTAAAACTTTTAATAACAACTATTTATTACCCTTTTTCCAATGTAATGAGTTCTTCGTACTAGAAATCTTCTAGCCTATATTTATTTATACATAGGAATATTTGACGCGAATTTTGATTATATTAAAATAGACAGTACACATATTAGTTACACTTATTTCTTATCTAATTGTAAGTACTTATAATAAGTATATTAATAAGTACGTAAAACAAAAACTTTGTACCACTTTTTACGAAAATTGTGCCGACGGAGTAGTATAGTAAGGAGTGCAGAATGCTACTATTTTTTTAAATTATGCATAAAAAATACATTAAATCAATAAAAAAAACATTACGCTATTTGTAGCATTTTTATAGATTTTGAATTCGCTAGTACATTACTTAACTATATCTTTGCTAGTTTACGTGGCGTTCACGTGGAAAGCTCCCAGTTGGCGAGATTTTTTGCGATCTCTTAAACATTTATCGCCGTATTTCTGCTAATTTAGATAAAAGCATAATAAATTATGTACCTAAACCTTCCTCAAGAATCACTCTTTCTATTGCTGAAAACCGTATAAAAATCCGTTTGGTAGTTTTCGAGTTTATCGCGTTCAGACAGACAGACAGAAAGACGCAGGGCTTCTTTTTATAATATGTAGGTAATTAGGTATAGATTAAATTATGGTCGAATTTCGCTCACTGGTCGACCACTAGCTTAGATAAATGTTTATAAGTTAGTGTTTATAAGTTAAGTTTTGTTAATAAATAAAATATCTAATATTTTAAGACTCAACATTGTGTTAATGCACGTATTATTTTTTATTTAATAAAGTTGAATTTTGTACATTTCTTTTTTATGTAAAGTACATATGTACATGTAAAGATAAAAATCCAAATTATTAATATTTTATTATAAATTGAATAACAATACCTAAATTTCTTTTGAATTTTAGAAAATACATAGTCAAAGAACGTAAATTTTTATGCCGTTTACATAATTACATAGAAGTTTATTTTGCAATCTCAAAGAAAGCGCTGCAGCAAGATGAAGATGAATATCTTACACGCAAGAATTTAATTTATTAGTGTATCGGCTTACAGATATATTCGTCTGCAATAAAATTATACTCATTTGAAATTCAAGTACCAATATGCAGAATAAGGGCGAGTGCCCATTGCGTGTTATAAACGTAGTCGTTTGTAATTGATTATGTTATACTAAAATATCTTCAATTTTGTTTTGTGGACACAATTATTTAAATATCAAAAAACGCGTGTGCTTTAGACCACACGACTGAAGTAAAACTTACGAAACGTAACTCTCTACTTTTCTGTCTTCACTAACTTAAATCTTCCTCTCAACTTCCGTTCGCCTGATCACATTTTTCATAACGCTCTCGTTACGCATTTACCAGCTTAGGCTCCAAGTCAAGCGTGCTTATAGAAGTTTTACTTCAAAACAGTTTTAAAAAAAACACCAATTTTTTGAGTTACATGTTTTAGAAGTAATAATTATTATCATTATTGAAATTAGATGGAGCTAAGGAAGTTTTACTTCAGTCGTATGGTCTAAAGCACACTCGTTTTTATATCATGACTAGCTGACCCGACAGACGTTGTCCTGTCTTAACTTTTGTATGGGAATATAGAAAAGTGTTGTTTTAAGACTTTTTCAGGCAATTTTTTAAGTTTTTCTCTCCGTAACAACCATCCTCGTACTTCAAGGAATATTTTAAAAAAAGAATTAGCGAAATCGGTTCAGGGACTCTCGAGATTTGCGCTTAGCAACACATTCAGCGATTCATTTTTATATAGATAGAGATACAACGGTTTCTGTCACTAAAATTTTACTTATAAACTTCGCTTGGTTAAATTTATTTTAGTAACGATTACTCGTTTATATCATTTTGAGTGCTTATCATCATGCATTATAAAGACCGGGCGTCGGGGCTTAATACGGAAATGCGCATTTGGAACATGTGAATTGCTGGATCTACAACTACATCGGTCGCGGTTATTGACTCACAAACATAATTTACTTCGTTTGATTGAAGGGTCAGGGCCACGGATCTATAAAGCACTGCTTAGTATTCAATAGGTTATTTTTAAATAATTGGTCATTAACATAGCAACGTTCAGAATCTAGGAAACGTATAAAGTAAAAATAAATGAGTATAGTATGAGCACTATTTCTTCGTCTCACAGCTGGGAACAGGCTTCTTTTTAAGGTTCCGTACCTCAAAAGAAAAAACGGAACCCTTATAGGATCACTTTGTTGTCCGTCTGTCTGTCAAGAGGCAAGGGAATCAAAACCTACGGGGTACTTCCCGTGAATTTAGTCTTGAAATTTGGTACGAAGCAACGTCTTATAGTACAGATAAAGGAAAAATTGCGAAAAGCATAAATTTTTTGTTACATCATATAATAAAAATATTTTTAATAATTTTTGTACGGAACCCTCGGTGCGCGAGTCCGACTCTCACTTAGCCAGTTTTTTTATATTAAAGAGAAACTGAAGCTTAATCTGACCACGCTAAGCCATTGCATGTGTAAAGATATACATGTCTCTGAGTGTTTCAGTTGTTGATTTTCTCGATCAAAAAGTTTTGAATTTCGGGCTGGTTGACACCAACCCGAAATTCATAACTTCGCTGACGCGCGAACTTGAACCCGCAGTTAGGTATATTAATGATTTAACTTTTTCTTTCCACTTAGGTACCATTTTAGCTTGATAACTACGGCATAAAATGATATGACAAATATGTTGTTGTTATAAATGTAAGTAACTTTTTAGTACTTATGTACTATAAATTAGGTTTTTTAAACAATTTTGCCGTTTAGATTGAAATTTACAACATGAAGCGTAATTTTGAATAGGTATCCTATTAAATTAGTATTTTTAATTAATTAATTAGAAGACTTCATAAACAGAATAATTAAGAAAATGTCAATATTGAATGATTTTTCCAATTATATATCTAACTATATTTTAGAGCCAAAACTAATACAGGTATTACTACCTAATCATTTGCATATTATCCCATTACCTAAATATTTGTGAATCTAAAACATTCCATTTTTTTTGACGTGACAACGTCTAAAAAATCGACGAACGCCGGCAGCATGCACGAAAAAGGACGACTCATTGTCACGTTACGCTCATTGTCACGTTACGCTTATTGTCCCGTTACGCTAATTGTACGCTTGCGCCGCATCTATCTCTCTTCCACTCGATTAGCCTATGCAATTATGCATCCGAGGAGATGTTTTATTATGACGTTGTCACGGTAAACTATCGTCCGTAAACCAACTTTACAGACCACCAACTTTTTTTTTGTAATTACGATAATATATAAGTATAACTTTGTGTCAATTTTACTAAATAATTTCCAAATTGTAACACTACTTTTCACTCGACCTACTTGCTATGAACCTTTAATTAGACTTGTACTGTTTCACTTTCAATGTAACATGCACATTGCACTGTTACGTAACGCTCTCTTATTAGATGCATTTACCTATATCATTTATCATTATACTCGAGATTTCTCTTTATTTGATCCAAATAATCAAACAGAAGACGAGTTGAATTGGTTCAAATCACTAAATGATTTCTTATATAAGTAAGTAATAAAATAAATAGAGTTTGATTCCACTCTATCATTAGTCCAATATAAACATTTTGAAGCGCTAATTGTTTTCTTGTAGGTATAATAGTTAATTAATTACTTGATTATAAATATAAACAAAATTGTGTAGGTATGTGTGTTTTGTTTAAATAGTAATACTAATATAAAACTATGAGTACTCTGCATACTCATTTATTTTATGAGGTTATTAGATTTAATGTAGTTATTTAGCTTTTAAGAATAGGATTAGGATTTAGAATAAGATTTTCTCTTTAAATAAGAATCGGATTGTAGATACACTAACAATTGCGTCATATATAACAGTTTATTTATAATAATATTAGGCACATCTATTCATAAAAATATTGATGTTTTTTTTTATTATTTTGACATAAATAGGAGTTTCTTGGCGATTCTTCTCTGCAGACTCTACATTAAGAATCGGTAGCAGCGTCATTTTAACTTGAGTCAGTTTATTGAAAACAAATATAATAGTAATTTGTCAAATGACGATTCAAAAATGCTTTTGAATCGTACTTCTAGAAAGCAATTTTTTTGTTTTGATTTTTGAACTAAGATAAGAGTAAAATACTGTTTATATAGAATTAGCTTACCCAGTAATCGAAATTGATCTGCGATACTTTAAAAAATATCGATATTTAATATTTTACGTATATTAGATGTATTAAATTGTTTTTGAATGAAGTTGATTTATTATTCATTCCCTTTATCTTAGTAAGCCATCTCTCAGTTCTACCGAGTAATCAGTCAAAGATGATATTTTACGTGACGAAGAGTTTAGTTATTAAATATACATAGCTTTATTGTTTCTTTAGAAAATCTAATGTAAAATCGTATTTTTTTTCTTAGGAGACAGGTAGGTGTTTCTAGAAGCAGAATATTATAGATTTTTGGTAAAATTAATAATTCTAGCTTCCAATCAATGAAAATTAATGATTTTACATATGACATAAGCAAAACAACATGTCACAATTTTTTTAGGAAATATTGATAGCGATTGTTACTCATAGTATAGGGGGAGTTAGGGACAATATCCGCAAAAACTCAGTTAGCCAAATTTTCACCTTCATGGAGAAAGAGGACAATGCGTAGCAGTACCTGTAGACATGTAGTTTTAGTAATCTATCGATATTTACTAATATTGCAAAAGAAGAATTTTTTTTTTCGATTGTATTGGATAAACTCAAAAATGAATGAATCGATTTTAAAATTTCTTTATTTAGGAGAAAGCTACGTTATCAATAAGTTACATAGACTATATTTCAATTTAATAAAACGGAACTGCCGAAGTAGTGTAATCCACACAGGCAAAGTTGCAGACGAAAAGCTAGTACGCTAATAAAATCACAATTAGCAAAGATAAAAGTATACGGCCAATTTTCTAAAGTCTAATTTTTGTGTTATGATTCAAGACTAAGCTCGCTAAATGGGTCTAAATATGCTGCGAAATATGCCGCTAATGATAATATAATTTTTATTTAATAGGTTTAACAAACATAATTTTCATTAAACACATAAAAGAAATAACAATGTTTATGTACTTATTTTTAAGATGAAAACTGTTACGCTCATGCCATTTTTATCAGTACGTAACTAACTGTATGAATAATTAATTAATATTGGATTGATAAAATGGATCAAATTTGAAATTGGAAATGTTATGTAATGTTAATCTTATTGGAAAATGTTATTCATCATCCCTTGTAAACTATTTATTATTATTGTTTAACTTTATTTTTGATATCATAAATTGTAAAACAAAATACCTAAATATTTTGTTTCAGATTTCTTTGAAACAACACCGACATTTGTAGTAGAATTTCCAAGAGCTTTCGCTAAAATTATGTAGTCGACAAAAATAATTTTCGATTTCATATATTTCTTCTATCGTTACGAATCTATAATTCCGTGTCGGTACGATCTGAATAGATTTCCTCAAATAACTGATTTTATAAAATATTTATGTTATTGAATTTTATTACGCGTGGGTAAGTGGACATGTATCAGTGCGAATGTTATGTTTTGAGCCTCGGCGTGGGCTGCTTCTTCTCGAAGCACACAAAAACGCGTGCGTCCTTGAGGCGTCCGCTCCAGCTGTTTACCCGACTGTCGTCTAGCACTTAACGCCATCGATATTAGTTATTTTTGCCCGATACAACATCAAGGAAGCATTTACTCTACATCGATACGTTAATTTCACCAGTGTTACCCTTTTTACCCGACTGCAGAAGGAGGGTAATGTTTTTCGAGTGTATAATGTACCTATATTATGTATGTATGTAGATTTCTATGTTTTCCACAACAGCCTAAACGGTTTTAAGCATTTTAACGTTTGAGGTGTCGTTAGATTCGTCTTGATGGGCCGAGTGACACTGAGTACATAAAAAAATCAAAAAGGCGGATTTGGACACCATAATTCAAAAGTAAAAAAAATACTAATAATATCGAGTGAGATATCATATTAAAGGACTTGATTAATTGATTTTAGGAATATATACATTGTTAATTTGTTACCCTTTAATCCCATTGTTAAAAAATATTTTTACGTTAAAAAAAATTGCGTGCGTATAAAGTACACATGTCAGAAAGTAAAACTTCTTGCTTCTGCAAACTAATGAAAAAAGACTAATTCAAAAAAACTAATTAAAACAAAAACGAATTGAAAAAAAAAACAAAAAACAAAAAGCCAACGTCACGCAGTGTTCCCAGGCGGTCACCCATCCAAGTACTGAGCGTCATGACGCTGCCACGTTACCGGTCGCTCAAATTTTACCCCCATGCGCCTAAAGAACAAGTTTCACTTCAAAAATAAACTTTGGTTGCGGAAAGGTAGTTTGAAAAAAAAAGGAAAATTGAAAATTAATTAGATGTTAAACGCGAACACCGTATGGTTACCCATATTTACTTTGTTGAGGTAAAGTGTAATATCATCACCGTTATCTAAGACCCTTAAACCGAATGTGGGCCTTGGCCTAATCAAAAATATCGTCTTTATCCCTATTTGTGTACGACATTCTCCCTTCAACTGCTTACATCATGATATATAATAATATAATTATCATATTATATTCATATATATTATGATAATATGCGAATAACGGACTGTACATTCGGCGGTTTATTAGGACAAAACAGGTTCGACTTAATCGTACTTAAACCAGGTCAGGCAGTTTTTGGATAACGGTTAGGCCTTTTTCACTTGTTAAGGATGGTCTAACCAGAACAATAAAGATCTCAGCTATTCTAGTACCTATAACTAGAAACTATAAACCGAGACATATTGTACGGATAATATCTGAACATGAATTTCAACAAAATCTGTTGAATGAAGGTTTACAAGTAATCTCAGTGTTTATTTCCAGTTGAATGTGTATAGTAGTTGCTTGTTACCTGCTAATTTATGCTTGGAGTTTGATTTGTTGTTCGACAAATACTCCGCTGAATCGAACGTGCCGATCCGCTTGTGCTTATCACCACCACGGACACATCTAGGGATGAAGTGAATGGAAGAAAATTTATGAAAATGTTGTGTGGTCCACCGCGTGTCCACGTGGCATTCATAGATATGAAGGAAATTTTCAAGACGACTCAAAAGTACTTTTGAAGCCTATTTAAGTAAAGAGATTTTTGGTTTTTCGTAAGTAGACCGAAATATTTTTATCAAAATGTTATCTATATACATATAAATAAATAAGGTCTATTATGGGTATATTAAGTCTTTACATATGAAATTGGCGTTTCTTATGGTTGGAACATAAAGTCAATTTTTTATATATATGTAAGTATAATATATTTAATTAATCAAAATATGTACCATTGCTATCTATGCACTTTTGCCATTTTATAGGTAGTTCATTGATACCTTTACTAAAAAAACCATTCGGACGGAATCAATAAGATGTTTGAAGGCGGTTTGGAATGCCCCATCGTAGTTGAATTTTTCCCCTTGCAAGAAATTATCCAAATTTCGAAAAAAAAAATGGTAATCTGTTGGAGCAAGATCCGGGGAGTACGGTGGATATCTTAGACATTCCGAATAATTGAAGTTCCTCTAATTTGGAGCCGTCTGTTGTGCAGTGTGCGGTCGTTGTCCTGAAGCAGCAGTGTTCTAGAGAGATTGACTAGTCTCGGTTGTTTAGCAGCTAGCTTTTCCATCATGGTTTGTAGTTGCTGACAATAGAAATCTGCCGTAATCGTCTGGCCAGATTTAGGAAACACCGGCACTAGTCCACCAAACGCTCACAAGTAACTTTTTTTGAGTTAATTTTCGCTTGAGGCAGGCTGGCTGGCTCGCCAGGGTTCAGCCATTGCGATGAGCGCTTCCGATTATCGTAGATGATCCACTTTTCATCACATGTAATAATTCGATTCAAAGTTCTTTCATAATTGTGCCGGTTGAGTAATGTAACGCAGCAGTCTAAGCGCGTTTGTCGGTTTGCTTCCCTCAATTCATGAGGTACCCACCTTTCAAGCATTTTTACCAAAACAATTTGCTTCAAGTCATATACATCATAAACCCTTCGAGCGGTTTCTGCATCACTGGTGGTGGTAAATACAACGATATTTCAAGTTTTCCCTTATGTAAACTAAGTGACGCAAAGATGAAAAACAAAAGAACAAAAAACAAATAAATTACGGTTTTCGAAACGGAAATGCATGAGTAAATAGCTGTATAAATTTGAATTTGGAATTCTAAACCAAAGAGGAAATAATTGAGATCAAAGTGATGTGTGAGTGATCAAAGTGTCATCTGAGACATTACAGCCGCGGGTGGGCCTTAGCCTTTGGACTTTGGTCCAGCAAAGCTTCTCAGTCCGATCTGTTAGAGGCTTTTCTTCTCCAACGTACTCCTAAGATTTTGATATCTTTTTCGACGCCGTCCAACCATCTGAGTTTCGGCCTGTCTCGACTTCTGCGACCCTTCGGTCGGCCTTCTAAAAGGCGTTTGGGTACTCTGGCCTCGTCCATTCGCAATACGTGCCCTGCCCAACGTAGGCGCCCGATCTTTATATTTTATTTCATATGTAAGTACCTCACATATATAGTATTGAAATATAATTTGATCAAGACTTACGAAGCGTTAAAAATCTTCAACTTTATTTTTAAAAATATAAGTGCGAAATATACACGACAATAACTTGCATTTTCTTGACTCTTTCAAGATAAGATTTTAAAAATCGATAAAGATATATCAACAAGAGACTGTATTCGACGTTTCTCATCGAACATTGTTAAATAAAAAACGTAGGAATTCAACATATTATCCATTTATGGCGCGTGAGTAGTGACACAGGCGGTTTATGGTTACTGCGCAGGAGCAAGTGACGTTAATTAGGTACTACATTTACAGCGAGTTCCCACTGCACTTCCACTTAATAAATACCGATCATTACTTGCACACACATTAAATAAAACCTCTTTAACTCGAAACGCTATTCTTAATATGCTTATTTAACTTAAAAACTCGAAATTGTACATAGAAATTCATATTTTATTGGTCATTATCTACAGTCACTTAATTCTAGACCATTTTTTTCAAACATTTTGTTTATTTCTATATTATAACATGATAACGTAACATAATTGAAATTAATGTTTAATTTAGTTCGTTAGGTATATGAACAAAATACAATGATGATTATTATTTATGATGTATTTAATTAATAGGTATGACTTATAATAAAATGTTCTAAGAATTTGAATACCTTTATTATTATTGGCGTTAAAATTCGTTTCATATCATCGAACTATTGACCCTTGATATCGCTAAAACTACGAATTCAAATATATTATTACAACATAACAACATTAATTAACGCCCCACAACGTTGCATTCTCAGTAAAAAGAAAGCCGACTTTTGTATAAAACATCGAGTATGAGAGTTAATTTTAAACGCAAGACCCTAAAATAGTTTTGATGATGACAATTTGTGATTTTATACATGATTTCGTAGAAAAGCAAATAGCGTAATGGGCAATAACAAAATAGCTAGGACACTATTATAAATTAAATATTTTGGTCATATCTAACTCATTTATGAAAGAAAGTAGTTGTAGAAAGGTACACATTTAATTGGAGGAGTTGAGGATTTCCACAAAATGCTTAGTTTTCTGTGGATTATAGACTAGTTATATGGATATAAATAGAAAAAGAAAACTAGATCTTAATATTAATTTCATAAATATAGCAATATATTTTTTACTTACAAAGAGTGTAGCAGTATAAGCACGGGTCAGATGCCCCCGGGATTTAATTAAGTAATTTAAGGCTTAACAATCGTACGCGTACGTCATGGCCACTAATACATAACTTTTAGCGGTAGTCTTCTTTGACTAGAGATTAATTAAAAAATAAATGTTTATTATATTATACATCTCATTTTTTTTATAAAACCATAATATTGGTAATATTAAGATGAGTTAATTAAAAAGTATAGAGCGAAGATTTGTGGCAATTGTATCTCAGTATGAAACTGAAATCTGAATCATGAATTTTGTACATATCGTTTTATCTGTGTTTACGACGCTAATGAGTAATCTTCAAGGATCCATGTTACAGCTGGTGCTAGTTTTAGTTTAGTTTTCTATGTGCCTTTGAATTTTAAAAATATTCTAGGGCAGGGGTATCAAACTCAATTTTGCAGAGGGCCCATATATTAAATTTAGAATGTATAGGCGGGCCAGATTGAAATAAAAAAAATTTACTGAATTATTATAACATTTTATTTATTTAATTATATAGTACCTACCTATATAATATACGGTTGTTAAAAATCACAGCTGATCGCGGGTCGTATCTTTGACATCCCTTTGTTTACGTGGGGAAAATCCTCATGGATACCCCTCCAGCGCGGGAGCACCGGAGAGGCTATATCAAACTTTTACTGACCAAAAACGACCACGTGTGAGCAGTCATCCGCCTGGGTGGGGCGAGATGTGTTCGAGCTAGCATTCGTTACGTATCTTTGATATCCCTGCTCTAGGGTGAAAAAGATGAGTGCCAGATGGTAATAACAGCTCGATTATTAGTATTAGTATAGTTACATTTCTGAACTGAAACTGCCAGTAAATGCAAAATGCTGGACTAAGGCCTATAAAGAGGAAGGGTTGGAGTTTGGTAGTTGAACTGAGGTAGGGTACAGCAGGAAATTTCCTGCTCAAAATATGGAGCAGCCCGACTGGGGTAGTACCTCGACCTTACAGAAGACCACAGCTAAATAATACTGTTTTCAAGCAGTATTGTGTTCCTGTTGGTGATTAAGGTGACCAGAGCTCCTGGGGGAATTGGGGATAGGGTCGGCAACGCGCTTGCGATGCTTCTAGTGTTACAGGCATCTATAGGCTACGGTCTTACCATCATGTGAGCCGTACGCTTGTTTGCCGACCTAGTTACATAAAAAAAAAGTTTAATACAATACGCTGTTCTATAGTAGGTTGGTCGATAATTTGCTTAGTAAAAGTATAATAAATTAATTTAATAAAAAGCTTAGAATAAAGGCTATTTTTATTTTATTAATTTAATTTATTTAATATAAATTAAAGGATTACTGAAAAGATAAAGAGACCTTTGTCTTAAATTTATGCTCCTCCAGCTTTTCACATTGTAATGTTATGGATTTCATTTAGCAGCAAAATACCATAACTTTTTACCTACAGGTTTGTACGGAACCCTCGGTGCGCGATTCCGACTCGCACTTGACCGGTTTTTTTAAACGTTTAAGACTAGGATTTTGATAATTCTTATATTATTGAGTATTCAAGTTAGAAACAAGGTAAATGCATATCCAGCTTCAGTAGTCTATGATCAGTGGTAATGAATCAGTAGGTTTTAATGTATTTTATAAGTCTAGGTTTAGCCGTATAAAATGAAGTTTATAAATGTCTGGTAGGTTGGTCACTGGTGTCCGGTGATTCTAAGAGGACTCTCACTAATCGCGTAGAGCATACGAACGTCTCTAGATACTTTTATTTCATTGTTATATCTATGTACTTAAATAATAGTAATTATAGTTGTTGTTTATGTGTATTAATAAATAATTTTGATTGATTGATTGGTGGATTAATTCAGCCTGAGACGTTGGACAAAAGCCTCTTTTTTATATAGGATCATTGAGAAAGGGCAAAGCAGGAAATATCCTGTTGAAAATCTGAAGAAGTCCGGCTGGCGAAGTATCTAAACCTTACAGAAGATCACAGCTAAACAATACCTACTGATCTTAAGCAGTGGAATGACTAAAATGGCCAGAGCTCCTGGGGTGGGTGGGGAGTAGAGTCAGCAACGCGTGCTTATAGTGTTGCAGGCGTCTATAGGCTACGTTAGCCGCTTACCATCAGGTGAGCTATAATTATGCTTGTTTGCCCGTTGCCGACCTACTATACTACTACTACTACTACGACTATCTATGCCACTGTTGAGAATATTATTTCTTTTTTACCATTAGGTCAACTGCTACTTTATAAAAAGGATAATGAAGAGCCCTATACGAAGAGTCAAAACTCTAAGTATTAGACGTAAGAGTAAAAGTTGATACTTTCAATTGACATTAGAGCAGAGTGGCACTCTCAAAAAATCGAGTTTTTAAATTAAAAAAAAGTCCTTAGTTTTAAAAAGTCGACGTGCCCGTCCCGTCCCCGTCCCGTCTACGTATGCATTGGGCTTTAATTACCAAACAATTGCACCTTAAATTTCTATAAACAAAATTCTAAAAAGCGAGCAAGTCAAGAGCAACAGATTATTAATAAAAAAGAATAAAAATAAGTAAAAATTGCCTTTCTTTATTTCAAGAATAATAAAAATATTTACATTTCAGTACAGTATTCATACGATAGAATTCGTCCTTGATAATGATCAAAATTTCTTGCATGTGGCTGATATTTAAGAAAGTAGTGGATTTATAACGGTACGATATGATTAGCTTAATAAATAAGTGGACATTCCCCACGTGCCCGCTCGGGACCCCTCGAACCATGTCCGGTGTCTGCGCAGCGCTTCATTATCACTTGATTTATATTTACGATAACGTTCACGCACTTTATTATCTGCGTACGGAGAAATTAGAAGCTGAAGTGTTCACTAATTTTTGTAATAAAATACTAGTTAACTACCTATTAATATCTAAGTCTTTTCTAGTGATTAGTAAACTCTTTCAATTTTTACAAGCTTTTATTTAACTTGCAATGTATGTATTGCTTCGCTTCAGCCTGTTGTTACAGGTTAATATCCCACTGTTGGGCATAGGCCTCTTCCCATGTAGGAGAAGGATCTGAGCTTAATCCACCACGCTGCTCCAATGCGGGTTGGCGGATATATTTCCTACTATGAGTAACTAGATCGTTATCAGGTGTACATGATAACAACCAGGACCGACGGCTTAACGTGCTCTCCGAGGCACGGTGGTGAGACCCATAAGGACTGCACAAATACCCAGACCACGGCAAACATCTGTATGGCCAATATAAATGTTGTTGTGTGCGGGGATGGAACCCGCAACTGACAGCGCAACAGCTACAAACCAGTGCTGTGACCGCTGCGCCAACGCGGGAAGACCCCTATACGAAGAGTCAATACTCTTCAAAGTTCAAAGTATTAGTCGTAAGAGTAAGTTGATACTTTCAACTGCCATTAGAGCAGCGTGGCACTCTTACAAAAACGACTCTTTAATTTATTTAAAATTATGAATAGGAGGATAAGTGTGAGTGTGTCTCTATTGTGCAAGCATTCTTCAGAAGCATTAGTAAAACCAAGAGCCTTCAATAATTTTGTAATATTATTGACAAGATTTTATGTCATATAAATTACGTAATGACTTTACAAGTAGACTAGCGACCCGCCCCGGCTTCGCACGGTTGCAAAAACTATCAGTGTTCCTCTACTACTATTATGCATGTATTATACTTAAAAACCTTCCTCTTGAATCACTCTATCTACTAAAGAAAACCGCATCAAAATCCGTTGCGTAATTTTAAAAATTTAAGCATACATACAGACAGACAGACAGCGGGAAGCGACTTTGTTTTATAATATGTAGTGATTAGATAGTAAAAGCTTTAAAGTAAAAATTTTTTTTTTTTCGTTTTAGCGCATTCACATAAAAACTTGTTTTTTAAAAAGGTTTTTTACATTTCATTTATATTTCAATGACATGTGCTTCTCTATTTTTCTTTACACATAATAAAGTATAATATTAAAAACATATTTAAATATTTGTTTTGCAAATTAGAACGTTAAGTCGTTAATTGTTATTATAATTAAACTACGTGTCGTCATGTAAGAAATCCATAAAATCTGCGTAAATTTATTGAAAAAAAAAACTTTGTTGTGAGTAAATAGAAAATTTTGAATTTTTTTAAAAATACTTAGAGATGTCTAAATGTTTCTTAAGCACGTCTAAATTAAGTTAATCTATTATAATCATATTATAGCTGATCCATAAATCGCTCCTAATCATTATTCATTATATTCTTACAAACACTATTGATATATCTATACTAATATATAAAGCTGAAGAGTTTGTTTGTTTGTTTGTTTGTTTGTTTGTTTGAACGCGGTAATCTCTGAAACTACTGGGCCGATTTGAAAAATTCTTTCAGTGTTAGATAGCCCATTTATCGAGGAAGGCGGAGTCCACGCCGATGAAGTCGCGCGCAAAAGCTAGTTTAGCTATAAAACAAACGCATGAGATAAGCAATTCAATTTAAATTTCATTATATAGGTACAACGTTGTAGCTAATAAAATGTTATCCTTTACATAATATATCAATCTTTAATACTAACCTTCAATTGTTGTTACATATCAAATATAAATTATGCAACTGTTACAGAGAAATCTTTATTACCCCGTGATTGGGTTACAAGAAAATCTTATCATAAGATCAATTAATAAACAGACAAGGTGGTCCGACCGTAAATAATTAAAGACAGATCGGCAGTTCTAAATTAATGGTTTTCGTTCAGTTAAATACACCGCGGCTCATATTTATTTGCATTCGATCTCGACTGAGAATTTTCTGGTGAGATGGGCGGGCGGGGTCCCGCCAGATAGCGGGGTCGCGTTCCGAGATAAAACGCGAGATAACGCGGACGTCTTCACTACACGATTGTCTTTACGCGGTCTTGAGACTTATTATTAAGAGGGTACATTCACTGAGTTTTGACAAATGTACGACGCACGAACTTAGCTTATTAGTTTTTATTGAAATTGAAGATACAGACGATATTGTATAAGTCCATTGACGTTCTATATCTATAACGTTATCTTTAAAAAGAGTAACTGTTTTTAATGCCAGAGAGTACGGAAGGCTAAGTAAGGTGTTTTGTGTCTAATGAATATATATTTTCAAATGAATTTGATGATATCAATGATAAAATGATTTTTTTAAAAATCACAATTATTTATGATACATTTAAATAGTTATTTCTTATCTAAACATGGTGCATAGATTTTTCTTCACGGACCAGCCATCAATAAAAACCAAAACCGTGAAGACCTTCGGTGCCGTAATCCACACCAAGATAATGCAGTATAATATACTAATTTATCATGCTGTTATTATCGAAACTGGTACCTACACCCAAAGAAATAAGCGGGATCCAGTTGTATTCTCGTTGACACCGAGATGCTAAGGAGTTATGAATTATCTTAACCTCGAGGTCAATGATTTATTATTAAAAGAAATAGTCTCCGATGTAAGATTACGGTAATATTTCATGTAAATATATCGCTGACATTTTAATCCCGCTTCCAGTTTTTAAGTGTCGAAGTTTTAACAATTACATTATCAATATTGTCACCGGCTTTACGGAATTAATGAATTAATATTTTTCATTTATAAGTTTAAGACATAAAAAGTCTGAAGTTTAAAACAAGTCCCCTTTTTGCTTCATAAATATGAAGCAGAAATGTTTGATAATCGGTTTGTTTGTTTACGCACTGACTATCATTAACTATAAGGATTTTAAAAATTATTTTTACGTTAAGCCTATTATTAAAGTTTATGTATTATAAATCATTATACTGCGACCTCATATATATAATAACAATACATAATTATATTAAATTGTGAACAGTAGGTACTATTCCGACTTTCGTTATCCCGAATAATACGAATCTAAAACATTCACATATACCTATTTACTAGCTGACCCCGCAAACGTTGTTTTGCCATATATGTTATTAACCCCCTTAATCCAACCCCCCCCCCTCTTATAATTTAGGGTATGAAAAATAGATGTTGGCCGATTCTCAGACTTACCCGATATGCACACAAAATTTCATAAAAATCGGTCCAGCCGTTTCGGAGGAGTATTGTAACTAACATTGTGACTTAATATATAAATATAAATTTATTAAAACACGTATACTTATTATAATTGCCATTTAATTATCTGGTTCAACAAAGATATAATTTACATCGAATACAACTAAACAAAGCTTGGTTCGTTTAAATATTTGAAAAGTATATTTGTTTAATCGCGCTAATTTAAATGGTTACTATATATAAGCAATTTATTATTATTTTCTCGGAGTAAACTGTCTATTCATTAATTTGGATTAATGGCTTCCAATAGAATAGTTCCACAATATCACGGACGATTTCGCCGACATCACGGAGAAAGCTTTTTTTTTGAGTGATTGTTGTGATGGCTTTCAGCATCGCTGGTAAAGCACGATGAGTTTCGCCATTGTTACGTGATGGAAATGCCAATATGGATTGGAGTTGATACTCGTATATCGATATGACAACTTAATTTTGAAAACAGACAAAATATAATGAACCAACTTTTTCGGATTTTAGTGCAGTTTATTAAGTGAGTTTTTGAAGTGAAACTTCTTTAGGCGCATGAGGGGTAAAATTTAAGCGACCGCTAACGCAGCAACGCGTCATGCGGTCAGTACTTGTATGGGTGACCGCCTGAAAACACCGCGTGACGTTAACTTTTTTTTTCAATTACATAGTTTTTTTATTTTATTTTAAATTCGTTTTTTTAATTAGTTTGCCAAAGAACTTTCACTTCTGACATGTGTACTTTGTACGCACGCAATTTTTTTTTAATGCCCGACGTTTCGGATACTTTATAACCATGGTCACGGGAGGACGGAGGACGGGATGTCATAGATTTTTTCAAATAAACAGAGCAGCACAAATCAATGTCAAATCTGCAAATATAGATACTCATAATGGATGAAACTGCAACTGCTGACTACCTTCTAAGGCGATTTACACACGGCACCGCGCACCGCCGCGGTAGTCGGTGAAGCGGATCTCATGTTGTATTGGGGTCTAATAAATCCGTTGATGACCAACACACGTACACCGTTCGACCGCGCTGTAGGTCGCGGGTGCCGTGTGTAAATCGCCTTATATACTCTTAGTCACTATCGCGTAAATTTCATTATTGCAGCCAGAGAGATAAGGACTGTAGGCTGAGAAATCAGCGGACAACTCTAGCCGAGTCATTTGCATCTTGGCTGCGAGCGAACCGTCATGGATCTTGAGTTGCCTTAGATGGTAAGTGAGGCTAACCGGGATTAAACCGTTGGCAGATATTACGATAGGAATGATTTTTCAGCGGACTTCACACCCCAGATGTCAACAATTTCGTGTTCAGATCTAGATATTTACGTTTTTTCTTTGTTTCGGCTTTCACGTGGTTCTCGTCATGCGGGATGGTGATGAAGGATAGCAGCTTACTAATGAGGGCGTATGCAGCTCTTAATTGTATAATGTCAGCTGTCATAAATATTTGAATGAAAAAGAATGAAGATTTTTTGTTAAATGTTCGTGTTATTTTAGGTTAAGGTGCAACAATGAAAGTCTCTGACTATTTTTCTTGTTTTCAAAATTAAATTGACATTGTTGTCTCAACCGTACCGATCAATCTCCTTCGTGTATTGTCAACTCTACGTGACAATCAATCAATCTATCAAAAAAAAAAAAATCATGAATGATTTCTAGCATGATACAACGATCATCTTCATAAATGTTTATGTATAATAAGTAGCTTTGTGTAATCTATAATTTATTTCGCAAAGCTAAGGTCCGAGAAATGATAATTGAATCATTATTAGCTAGTTCGACCGCCTTGTAATCGTCGGTAAACATGGTTTATTGCTCCACCTTACGGTGAATTTATGAATGGATCGGACTATTATTTATAATTTTAAAAACATAAGATTATATACAATACAAAGTAACGGAGATATTGCTTAATTTAAAATTATGAGAAATAAATTAAAGGCTTTTCTTGTAGTCATGTTTGAAGGGTCTAAACGCTACGTAAAATACGATGTTTTATGTTTTAATAAATTAAATAAGATCTGTAACTAGTTTATGTCTATAGTTCTGTAAATAGGAGATATTTGAGAAAAATTTATGAAGGGCCTTCATAGGGTCAATAGAAGCCAAAAATATAATTTTTTGATTTTTTTAGGTTTTGTATTGATGGACTTTTTACTTAAAAACTGGAGTATAGTACGTATCTTAGAATCTAAACTATTTGAAATATTAAACGCGAACAATTTCGTGGGCACTTGACGGGCATACAACAATATTTTTTTTAAAGTAAAACGTTTTCTTACTTTTTGATAATTAATTGGAAGATATATTTATTGACGACAGGTTCTGTGTTTATTATTTGAGCGTTAAATCTTTAATTGGAATTTGGAACAGACATTTTTATATCTCTTTGTGAAGGTATTTAAACAAATTTAAATCAATAAGCGAGTATTAGAGACGCAACAACTCCGAAGTGAAGTCCTCCGAATTGTTATTATTATTTATTTGAATATGTGCAGAACCATTCGAGTCTCGAGAAGCATATTTTTGTATTTTAAAAAACTTTATAATTCATTGATATTACAAAACTCGACATCTATGTATACAAACATAAAGAGGAAAGATTTTGTTTATAACGAACAACTCAAAAACTACTGGGCAGATTTAAAAAAAAATCTTTCACCAATAGAATGCTTTAGTCCGGGATCCCTAGTACATTTTTTTCACTTGATTACTATCAAGCTAATTTTCCGGGAGTAGCTTCATTTTGATGTGACGAACAAAAATTTCCTCTACGAAAACTCTCGGGATAATGTACCACGAATTTGTAGGACAATATTACTATTAAATTATATAAATATTAACTAACTAAAAGAAAAAAAAATCAGAAAAAAATCAATTGGATGACCTCGTAATGTCAGGGTCATCAAAAATCATTTTTTAAGTTATTCCTAATAATGTGTATTAAATTGACTGTTTGACCGACTACCTACGTTGCAGCTATTACTTGTCGATGTAATTGTAGTCAGATTTTTCATTTGAAAAAAAAAACCAATAATCCAAGTAGGCCAAAAACTAGTTAAAATATAAAGTTACAGCTACTGGAGAATACAATTTTATATACATTATATAAATGCTATTAAAAATATTCAAACAACTCCATGTTGAGAAAGGAATCATGTTATTGCAGAAGATCTATAATTTGTGTATGTTTGTTATGATCTATAACTTATGTTGTCACAATTTGTACATAGTGTCTGACGATATCGTAATTATCGTTCAGTAAAACTAAAGAGATTAGTCATTACAATGGCCTGTATAAAATCTTCCGTTTATTTAGTAATTCCGTCGTACGACATCACATTGAGCTCTATGCACAGTAAGAAATATACTGCTTAAAATCTGCCCGTCTAGGGAAGTATGGCAACCTTACAGATGATCAATTGATCACTGTTTAATAATACTGCTTTCAAGTAGTGTTGTGATGAATAAGGTGACCAGAGCTCCTGAAGAGGGTAAGTGGTAGAGTCGGCAACGCGCTTGCGATACTTCTTGTGTTGCCGGCATCCATACTCTAACCGCTTACCATTAGATAGGCTGTAGGCATGTTGGCCGACCGTCGCGTCGTATAAAAAGGAAAAAAACTATTCAAAACAATTTTCTCACAACATAATATTCAATTTATTGTCAATAGTAATAACTTTTAAACGTTATATCTCAGTCTGTCAAATACATTCGTAAGCTTCCACGATATTTTATAGTCATTAGCTATAGGAATAAGATCTATGAACGCATAAAACATGTTTTTTTTTTCTATTATCCAATATGTCAATCAATCACGTAAGATTGTAGAAAGGTTGTCTTACCGTATATGGGTGCCTTAACGCGACACGACAAAAAATTACAGTTGGCGTATACCCAACGCACACAAACATGGCATTAGTTAGACATTATGCCAATGACCTTACAACATTAGAAGTGAGTTCCATATTAAATCATATAAAAAGTTTAATAAATAATGAGAATTTACTTAGAATTAATTAGAATAAATTAGGTTCTGCTAGCTTTTAAGCCCGTCTCAACTATTGTTAATAATGCTTAGGCTGATTTTGAAAACGAAACCCATTAAAATGAATGTCTTTGAGATTTGGGATATTATCGTACAAGTACTTTATAACTTATGTAAGTGTTGGAGTACTCCCACAGTACAGATTTATGTGGTTTATTTAAGGTTGTGGGTAAAAGTCTTGTTTCATATAAAAAATAATGTAACTTTACAATCCAAATGTGGCACCATTAGGACTATAAATTTATTTACATTCAAAGAACACCGCAAACAGATCGCATCACGCTCCGTAAGTTAGTGGTCAATAAATTTTATTCTAAATCGTGCCTCGACTGCACTCCAATGATAATAATGCTTGTAGTTTAGCAGCGTTGACCCATGATATTATATTTCGGTTTGCTAGCTATCATTACCACTTCCTACGCTAATATAACAGCCAGCGCAGTTCGATGCTATTACATAGGATAGAAGACTCTTTAAAATGATAAATAATACTAGCGACCCACCTCAGCTTCGCACGGGTGCAATGCTGATACTAAATATAAAATAAATATAATATATGCGCAAAAAAGGAGTGTTTATTTACGACATCACATTAGGAACCTCTAAAACTATCAGTGTTCCTCTACTATATTATGCTTGTATTATACATATAAACCTCACTCAGGAATCACTCTATGTATAAGAATAATATACATTTTAATAGTTATTATTATCAAAGACAAGTCAAGGAAAGATTTTGTTAGAAAGAATAGATAAAGTACTATATTATATGTTTCGACTGTGAGTAATTAGTCAATACATAAGTATTTTTGTAGATGAGTCATTTCTGAGATATCGATGTCATATTTATGTATCTTTATTTATTTATCTGTTTCTAGAATTCTTTCTTTCATTTTAACAATAAATCCCTACTATTTAATATTATAAATGTAAATGTAAGTTTGTTTGTTACGATTTCAGGCGAAAACTACTGAACCGATCATAATAAAACTTTGTACACATATTCTTGGAGAAGTTGGAGATATTGGAAGTAACATAGGATACTTTTTACTAAAAAAAAATCAATGCGAGCGAAGCTGCGGGTAAAAGCTAGTGTTATATAAAGTACTTACTTTTATCAAAACAAGGATTAGGTACGTATGAGTATCTACATTTTAATTATAATTGACTAGAACAATTTGTAATATACTCAATTTATCATTTGCACAAATCACAAAACGTTCAAAATTATCCATAGGGACAAAAACATTTATGTTACGGCACGGAGAATGTTTGAGCGATTGATTCGATTCGAAACAAATAAAATTAGGACTTTTAAGAACCCGATTCTAAAATTAGAAACATTGTAACTACGAACTATTAATAAAATAAATGAAATATCATCATCATCATCATCATTTCAGCCTATCGCCGTCCACTGCTGGAGATAGGCCTCCCGAAGTTCGTGCCAGACATCCCGGTTTTCCGCAATCCTCATCGAGCCTACACCGGGCAGGAGGACGTCCCGACGGTCCCACATTGCGTTTGCCAAGACGCGGTCTCCAGGACACGTCAATTTTTTTTACATATTTAGAATGAAATATGAGAAATAATAATTCTACATTTTAATATTGTTATTTCTTTATTATTACGACGGAAAATGATATGATGGATTCTATAAAGCGAATGAATATAAGAATTTCTCACAGAAATCGGTTCGTGTTAGGTACATTCGTCGTCGGTCGGTATTACATAGAAAAGTAACAATATTTTCTGTTTTAATATTTATCCGTTTCTGTGAACACAGACGAACACTTTAATAAAAAGAAAAAAAAGTATGTTTTAATTTAAAAAAAAAATCGATTTAGATTATTGAAACACTCATAAATTAGGTACTTGGTAAGTAATTTACTTGACAAACTAAGTGAGAGGAAAAGGATCAACAAAGCGAGACATTGCCGTGCGAGACAAGTTTATATGTACACAATTTAAAATCTACTGCTTGTACTTTTTTCTTATTTAAAGAAGCAGAAAAAGGTAAAGGAAATTAAAAATCAAACTAAAGGATTTATAAAATTAACCATTCTTTAATTCGTGCTAATTAAATTACGGATGCGATCAAACTGTTTAGAGCCCAGACTGTGTTTGAATTTTAAGTACAGTTTAAATTATTTCCCGTATTAGCGCTAATCAAATGCCCACATAGATCCCTCACTTTAAATAAACCGTGTTACTGTTTCTGTTACAAAAAGGTTTTATTATCTTGCAAATGTGTAAACGTTCATCATTTGTAAAAAGTTCATTATTTATTTAAAATAATACACGCGTAGGTAGGTATTTTTAACTATATTCCTTCACTAGCTTCTGCGCGCGACTTCGTCGGCGTGGACCCCGCTCCTATTAGTCTTAGCGTAATGATATATAGCCTATAGCCTTCCTCGATAAATGGGCTATCGAACACTGAAAGAATTTTTAAAATCGGACCAGTAGATCCTGAGATTAGCGCGTTCAAACAAACAAACAAACAAACAAACAATCAAACAAACAAACTCTTCAGCTTTATTATATTAGTATAGATAAGCATATTTACTAAAACTAAATATTTTTTAAGTCTCTAATATTCAAATGTATTCTAACCCTATTAAAAATCAGGCAGTAAAGTTTTCGATTGTTGTTTTTGTTGTTTAAAAAACTTATTTCAAACTGTACACTAAAAAGACGGCTCCATTTAGATATCTTGATGATTTGATGATTAACTATCGATTATGAGTTTACGTAACAAAAAATGGTTCTTTATAATACAAAATAATACAGTAAGTTTAGAGGATAGGAAAATAGATTATATAATTATGTTATTAATCCCCTTAACCCCCCCCCCCTATAACTTATAAAAAATAGATGTTGCCCGATTCTCATACGTACGGTCTACCTGATATGCACACAAAATTTCATAAAAATTGGTCCAGCCGTTTTGGAGGAGTATTTTAACTAACAGTGACACGAGAATTTTATATATAGTACTAGCTGACCCCGCAAACGTTGTTTTGCCATATATGCTATTAACCCCCCAACCCCCTTTTGAGGGTGGAATTTCGTAAAACCCCTCTACTCGGCGAAAGGAATATTCCTACCAAATTTTAAGTCTCTACGCCATATGGTTCCAGAGATATCGTGATGACGTGATTAGTCAATTAGATTATGTACACCTGTAATATATATGTTATCCTTGCAAAATGGAATTAATGAAGGAATACTCGTAGTAATCTATTCAGAAGTAACTTAATATGAGGGTTGTGAAAATAAGTTAATAATGTATTGTACATACATTAAACACTTTATATTGTTAAAGTAACTTTTAATCCTTACAACAACCTTAGTAAGGAGAAAGATTAGTAACAAGTTCGTGATCAATAAGGTTTAAAGTAACTAAACACAATTTAATAATTATTCCGCTGTTTAAAAGCTATATTATTCAGAAGCGTTTTAGGCTGTATTATATCACGCTATGACTAATTGGAGCGAAGCTCAAGCTGTAAATGTCAAACAATCTGACAGTGTAGAGCGCATCGTGACTGACGTAGCTAGTCTTAATATATATAAATCTCGTGTCACAATGTTTGTCCTCAATGGACTCCTAAACCACTTAACCGATTTTAATCAAATTTGCACACCGTGTGCAGTTTGATCCAACTTGAAAGATAGGCTATATTTTATTTTGGTATATATGTAATTATTATATTTAAGAAAAAAAGGCGGTACGAAGTTCGCCAGGTCAGCTAGTATACAATAAAATGATTAGAGGCCTAGTTTTAGTTGCGTTCATTGACAATTCTGATACTTTTCAGATTTTTGTCGTTCCTTTCCTGCTGGTCACAACTTGATATGTTTTTTCTTTGTAAACAATCATAACCTTTCTTAGTAAACAAGACAGTGAATTTGCAGTGCCTAGATAGATGTGTTAAAATTAACGAAAGCTTTTGATTTCAATGTATAACTATATTTTTATTTTAACTTATGCATATATGTATTACAATGAATTAACATATTTTATTCATCAATTAATTTAATTTAATATTTTATTTTACATACCTAATGTTTACTTGTGTCCAGGTTTCTATTAAACTAATTACTTAAAATGGTAGAGCTAACTGGAATTATGAGTGATATACGTATATTATAATATTATGTACCTATAGACATTTTTATCGTGGACTAGGTTCTAGTGTAGAGGTGCCGAAAGTTTTAAAAATGCCGACGGTCCCGGCATTAATTATTTGTTTGCAATCTAGGTATCGTTCTTTGAGTCACAAAACATCATATTGCCTTGAAAATCACGTATAGTCATGTACATTTAGGAGGCTATTGTCAGGAATACCTGATAGCGATCCTTTTTTGAAATAAGTATACATAATTCGCTTAAAAATATCAAAGTGAAAAGGAAAATTTTATTATTTGATTAGACCATTTTTTTGCGAGGAATGACCAAGAATGTTAATTTATTTTTATTAAGAAATAATTTGATTGAAACCTGTAATAGCTCTAGCTCTATTCATAGTTAAGACATTGATTAACGCAAAATTTATATGACCAAAAATTTATCGCCAAAATGTATGTATGTACGCGCATAACACCAAATTAGGCTGTTCTTTTTTTCTATTCGTTTGTCAGGACAAGGTTTGTATAAAAAAAAATTTTAAAAAAGAAATTTTTTGAAAGAAAAATGGCGATACTAAAATCACCGATTCCCTTAGATGAATAAGGTAAAACGCGAAAAAAAATGAAAGGAAAAGTACTAGTCTGAATTCTGAGTCACTCTTGTGCGGGCCCCTCTTTTGTGGAGGCCCGGGGCTGTAGCCCCGGACACCTTCCCATAAATCCGGCCCTGCCTTAACGTATGACGTATGAATAAACAAAAATAAGATAATTTGTAAAAATAAAAATAATAATTTTATCAAAATTTTTACACTAATTTATTTTTATGAATGAAATATGTTCTTGTGAATTATGACATAAAAATACTAGGTATTACATCAGTCATTTCATTAATCAGAACCTAATGGACCATAATAATCCTAATATATATAATCCTAATCAGACAAAATAATTACGGAATTATCGATTAAATGTCAGTCAAAGTATTAAAAAGAAAGCATGATTTTTTTTCGTTGTATGACGTCATTCGATTTTTTAAATATTTTTATGTACCTCTACTTGTCGAAAAACAATTTCAACATAATCATCAATCAGTAGCTTCAATCGAAAGGTTATTATTTGGAAAATTGCATCGATCAATCACGATTTAGCCTGTAATATCCCACTGTTGGGCATAGGCCTCTTCCTCCATGTAGGAGAAGGATCGGAGCTTAATCCGCCACGCTGCTCCAATGCGGGTTGGCGGATATATTCCCTACTATGAGTAACGATCGCTACCAGGGGTACATTATAACAACCGTGACCGAAGGCTTAACGTGCTCTCCGAGGCACGGCGGGAAGACCCACAAGGACTGCACAAACACCCAGACGACGGCAAACATCTGTATGGCCAATACAAATGCTGTCGTGTGCGGGTTTGAACCCCCAACCGCCCGCGCAACAGCCAATCGCAATCCAGTGCTGTGACCGCTGCGCCAACGCGGCGTCCAAAATTGCATAATTTTCATTTATTATTAAGTTTATTGCGATTTAGAAAAACAGACAACTTGTCTCTATGTACGATACAATATGATAATATACAGATAGAGAAGTAGAGTCGACAAACTTATTATACGAATTTTATTTTTTTCATTAGGTACTAATAGGTACTAGAGTAAAAGCCATACAAAGAACAATTGAATTGAATTTTCATTACTCCGTAAAATAAATAAAAGAATCATGTACATTCGTAGTTACTTAACTTTGTTTTTAAATAAAAATAAAATATTTTATAAATAAATGCCTGTTTATCTTTGGTACCTACAAATGGTAATTTTAACAGATTCTTGTACTAATTAGTAATATATAAATTGAACTTTACACTTAAACGAATTTTGTAAACATGATCAAATGACCATAATAACCGGGATATTTGGCGCGAACTTGGGGAGGCCTATGTCCAGCTGTGGACTGCGATAGGCTCAAGAAATAAAATAAAAATTTATGATTGTCGTTTATTTTTATAATTGTATAAAAATATGTATTTAAATTTCTTACGTAAACAATTAATTAATGTATTTTATTCATAACATATTAAAGCGAACAAATAAAACTAAATTAAAAAGTCCGATTAAACATTTCTTTTTATTTGTCACTTACCCTTCGCTTCCGTGTCGGCTTCTCCGAAGTTTCAAGAATTGTTTTCTTCATATTTTAGACTTTGTTTTATTCTAGATATAGCACATCTCAACAATTATAAAGAGTCATTTTATTTTCACCGAATGTTTTCAATAAACACTTTTTTTTTCTGCACGCAATTAAATAATTTAAATGTTATTATTTATCATAAAGGCACAAGTATTACTTGAATCTAAAACCCGTAGAAACACTTCACAATCACTATATTTTTTAGCTTTATGAATCCAGAAAATGAATTGTAGATGCATATTATGTCCGACTTAATCCTCTTAACAGGCGTTCGCTGAAAAACTCTGAATGTGCGGCGTAGTTCGTAGAGCGGGAAACGTGAGGCGTCTCGCTGTATTCCCACGCTGTATCGGAGTGGGCATCCTTCGGCGCTACTCCCGCCTCCGGGCACTACGCGCCACCGCGTCCCGCCGCACACCTCCCGCCTACTCCGAATTATTCAAATAGATCACTTTATTTACCCTTCACATCCTAATTGCTCGTCACTAATACGTTGGCCTGTTGATTGACTAAAATAGCCTTGATTTGTTGCAACCTATTTCACGCTTTAACAATTTTAATACTTTTTAAAACCCCCTTTTTATATTATTAATTTTTTTCTTAAAATGTCTAGTTGTAGAACACCTTACTATACTATTGTTGTAGTTACTTATTAAGTACTGAGTAAAGTACTAAAAACGCAACCTTATTTGCTTAGGCGCATCTCTCGCAAATCTAAAAGACCTTTAAGTAGGGTTGCCAAATTTTCTTGACAAAAAAAAAACGTATAAAATGGCTTGGATAGGAAAAAAATAAAGTATTTGGGAGAAAAAAAAAGTATTTTTCAAATGTTGTTTTTATTGCTTTAAAAACGTATTTTTGTGAGCTTTTAGCAAATGCTAACAATTTTTTGTTATCTTTAAATGTTTCGAAGCTTGTTTGACACTCAAATTTTAAATTTAAAAGAATAAACGATTCGTTTTTAATATTTATTGACGCTCTATTTCTCTCTTCCCGCCACTTTAGATTCATGACTGAAAAAACTCTTTCAGTGAAAGCTGAAGTGGCCGGAACAGACAGTACCTAAATAAGAAATATATATTTTTTTAATATTTAAGTCTTATAGATTCGGAAAACATATCGTATTCCATAATCCATAAATCGTTTTAACTTATGTGTACCGTTAAATAGTACCCATAACGAATATTTTGTTATACGCATCACATTAAAGGTTGAAAATAAAGTATTTTCATATACTTTATTTGTAGGCAAAAGTATGAAGTATAATGACCAAAAATAAAGTAGGATACGTTATTATAAAGTATGGTTGGCAACCCTACCTTTAAGTGAGATCACAAAATTGAATTTACATATTAATAATGGCGTAAATGCAGGTCTCACTTAAGTGCTGTAATCACTAAAAGCTAATTGTGATTAGGCCGGTAACAAATGAAGAAACCCAAACCGTTGGTTGAGCAATAAGACGTCGAGTTGAGACCCCCACCAATACGTGTCGTCCACTATTTCGCGATTGGTATCCCCGTATCATTATTAAACATGTTTTCGTGGATGCACTGTGTGAAAGTCGCCTACCAAGCTGGTAATAAACTTGAGCTTGCAGTGATGTCGCATACAAATTGTTCGTGCTTTTAGTATACTTTGAATAGTTACTTATAAGTGCATACGCATACATAATCGTGTGCACTTTGTTATTTTGTTCTGTAAGTAATAAAGATAATAAATTACAAAAATGCTTGAACTCCCATTTTTCACTATACTTTAGAATCATTAAAACGTTAACAAGCTAATTTTGACATGTCAATTCAATTTGTCGGCAATTAAAATATAATTTAAAACCTATTATTACACTTTTATAGCCATTTTTGCAACTTGATGTTGGTTGTAGTTAATTTTAGTAGCAATAAAAAGGCGTTTATCATTACTCCAGCGCTTAATTGGATCGTAAAGTTACTGTTACAATAAATATTTCATCCGTATTTGCTTCCGGTAAGTGTAAAAAATATGCTCGAGCCGGATGTAAAGAGCGGATATCCTAAAATTACTTTAATTTAATCGAATTCAGTTTCAAGAGGTTTGATTGTTTTTGTGAGCACTATATTCCATTAATGTAATGAATATATTTTGACATCGTGTAAACAATTAGTTTTTAGGGTTCCGTACCTCAAAAGGAAAAAACGGAACCCTTATAGGATCACTTTGTTGTCCGTCTGTCTGTCAAGACCCTTTTTCTCGGGAATGCATGAAGGTATCAAGCTGGAATTCATATTAAATACTCAAGTCTTCTTTACTGCCCTTTGGATCTGTGAAAAAATCAAACTTCTAAGCCAACGCAATCAAAAGATACAGCCGTTTATGCTGCAAATTTTGACACTCGCAAGGAAAACAAAACCTACAGGGTATACTTCCCATGCACTCAGAAACTTGAAAGTTGGTACGAAGTAATGTCTTATAGCACAGATAAAGGAAAAATTGCGAAAAGCATAAATTTTTAGTTACATCATTTAATAAAAAGTTTCTTGATAAATTTTGTACGAACTACTCGCACTTGGCCGGTTTTTTATTTGGATCAGAACCCTCGAAATATATCCGGTGCCTAAACATGGTTTCCTGTAAAAAGAGAAAGTCTACACTAAATTGTGGTGATGTTGTTTTACAAATTGTAAAAATTATATGTTTGTTGAACAGGCATGAAGATTGTTATCAGCCAACCTGCATTGGAGTAGCGTGGTGGATAAGCTCTGATCCTTCTCCCACATGGGGAAAGAGGCCTTTGCCCAGCAGTGGTTATAACAGGCTGAAGCGAGAGATTAATTATTATCTAGATAAGACTACATCTAGATTTTTCATATAATATAATGATGTTCATAAGAATACCAAACAGTTGTTTAATGATTGAATGAAACGTTGCTGATGATTTATTGATCAGTTGATCTCTCATAATAAATTAATGAAAAATGAAGGTACTAATTACACCGCATTGTTTGCCACATGCCTACGTTATGTGGTCGGGATAAATAATTGATTATTAAGTTGACATGACTCATATAGCATAACGTAAGTTTTTTCTTAATAAATAGCTTATTACAAAATAATTACCTTCATTCCCTTTTATTTTAAACTTCACCCGTATTGCGAACTTCAATGTTAATTCAGTAAGTACATTTCTGTGAAATATTTAAGTATTTATTGAATACACACTTTATTTTAATTTAAGATAATCATCTAGATATATTAATACGTGAAGCAAAAACTTTGTTCCTCTTTTTACGAAAATTGCGCGGATAGAGGAGTATGATTTATGAAATTTCGAACACCTATAGTTTATATTATAGAGAAGGAGTGCAGAATGCTAATATTTTTTTTAATTATTCACAAAAATACATTAAGTCAATAAAAAAAACATTACACACCATTATTTATATACCCATCTATTTGACACACACACGCATATATATTTTGTTACTTATTATAGAAGTATAGTCACAACAGAACCTTCAAACTTATAATTTAAATTAATTATGGTCGAATTTCGACCACTAGGCGACCACTGGTATTAATAAATTGATCAAATAACTAGTTATTACGGTGAATATCTTGATCTGTGACAAATCCTCTTGGGGGGAACTGGGGATGGAGTCGGCAACGCGTTTGCGACGCTTCTGGTCGTCCGTACCGTAGCTTATAGTCTTCTGACGACGTCTATAAGCTACGGTAATTGCTTACCATCAGGTGAGCCGTACGCTTGTTTGCCGATCTAGTAACTAGTTACATAAGAAAGTCATAATAACGGTCGTTGAAGCAATTACTGCTACATACATAATGTAGGTAGGGATCCCTAGTACATTTTTTTCACCTGATCAGTATCAAGCTAATTTTTTGTGAGTGGCTACATTTTGATGAGGCGAACAAAAAATTCCTCTTCGAAAACTCTCGATTGTGGTAGCTAACAGAGATAGTAGGGGGCAGAGCAGCAGTGAGCGTAGGACCGGGATAACGTACCACGCAATTTGTAGGACATTATTACTATTAAATTATATAGATAATCACTAACTAAAAGCAAAAAAAATCAGTTATTTTATTCCTTTGGTTGGATTTTTTAATGTCAGATAAAATCTTAAAACATAATTAAAAGTCATGATCACATATAAAAATATCATAAAATGGTCCAAACAAAAATTCCCACATAATGATAGTTTGTTTTTGTTACAATTTTTAACTACATAATATATCAAATATACCAGAAGTAACAGGGCGTACGTCTCAATAGGCAATTAGGGCAGCGATAACAAATTTAGTTGCAATAAAGACAACTGCAATCGTTATTAGTTTTGTTTTTACAATAGCCACAGGTATATATTAGGTCGGGCAAAAAGTTTCTCCGTATTTTGTATAGAAATTCAAGGTAAGATTTTACAAAATTTATTTATATTAATTGTAATATACATATACAGGGTGTCCCGTAAAGAATGGATAATCCTGAACGTGCGTGTGCGGAGGGAAAGGTGGGTTACAAAACCAAGAAATTTTTTTTTAAATCTCAAACAGTTCGCGGTCTACGCCATTTTTTGTAAAATTTAGAAAAATCCCAGTTTTTTTCACATTTGTGGGCACCACGTCCGCAATTTGAGACCTAGACCAGATTTTTTTTCTTTAAAGTGTTCCTTAATAATGCTGTTCCTTAGTTATGTTTCAAAAAACTCAACTACTATGAATAGTAGTTTACAAGAAGTCGCTAAACTTAAATTTTAATTTTGAAATTTACTTAACTGCTAAGTTTGAGCA
This sequence comes from Melitaea athalia, assembly GCA_905220545.2. NCBI lineage: Eukaryota > Metazoa > Arthropoda > Insecta > Lepidoptera > Nymphalidae > Melitaea > Melitaea athalia. The sequence goes on from HG992179.1 coordinate 8,010,475, forward strand.
CCAGTGGTGTAAAAAAAATGTATCGGAGTTGTCGCGGCCAACTACTTAAAAAAATAGCCTACTTCATAAGGATTCTAAAACAGTACCATACTATCTACTTTATATCGTAAAATTATTGAGCTATAGCCATTAATATGTAAAAATAGGCATTTCATCAAAAAAATTGCAAAATTATTTGCAGATATTTTTTTTGATCCTTCTCCTACATGGAGAAGAGGCCTATGCCCAACAGTGGGATATTACAGGCTGAATCGTGATCGTGATCGTGATCGTGATTTTTTTTTTGAGTTTTTATTAAGTAAATAGAGCTGTCGACCCTAAAAATTAGATTTTACCACCTGTTCGGCTTATTCAGATGAATTCTAAATTGTGTGAGAGTGGCAAACAGTGCTTGAGACATTTTTCTGAAAAAATTTTGATCTTCGATTCTTCTTAACATTTCTCTGCAGAAAACCATTCGTGCTCGGCAGTTGCGTTGTTGCATCGTTTGTACACCTGTAACTTGATACGGATGAAGTCCAAATTTTTTGACAATGCTGCTGATATGGATATTGTACTGGATTCCCGATTTGTGCATTTTGATTGAATTTTGTTTATTTGGTGATAGTTGCGACGACTTGCCATTCTATTGGACATTTGTCTTGTGCTTATCATCAGGACTGTGTGATGTCACGAGAAATTTAAATACATCCCAAGAGTATGCTAACTTACATTTTATTTAGGGAAAATGTGAAGGCAATGCAAGTGCTGATATCGGGAGAGATATCTGAACGCGCGGCATCCCGATTATCACGTATTTACTAGAGTGCACCAAGCTTACTCAGAGGGCAGAAAACTTGGTACTGGCGTTGGTGGCTCAAGTAGCAGAGGAAGACCCCAAAATCCTGTTTTTGAAGAAATCGTCCTTGACATGTTGGACGAAGATTCCAGTATTTCGATGCCCGATATCGAACGCAATACGAGAATATCATCATATTAGAGAATAGCATCGCATTGTCAAAAAAATTGGACTTCATCCGTATCACCTTACAGGTGTACAAACGCTGCAACAACGCGACTGCCGAGCACGAATAGTTTTCTGCAGAGAAATGTTAAGAAGAATCGAAAATCAAAATTTTTTCAGAAAAATGTCTCGAGCACTGTTTGCCACTCTCACACAGTTTAGAATTCATCTGAATAAGCCGAGCAAGTGGTAAAATCTAATTTTTAGGGTCAACAGCTCTATTTACTTAATAAAAACTCAAAAAAAATATGTGCAAATAATTTTGCAATTTTTTGATGAAATGCCTATTTTTACATATTAATGGCTATAGCTCAATAATTTTACGATATAAAGTAGATAGTATGGTACTGTTTTAGAATCCTTATGAAGTAGGCTATTTTTTTAAGTAGTTGGCCGCGACAACTCCGATACATTTTTTTTACACCACTGGTGCTCAAACTTAGCAGTTAAGTAAATTTCAAAATTAAAATTGAAGTTTAGCGACTTCTTGTAAACTACTATTCATAGTAGTTGAGTTTTTTGAAACATAACTAAGGAACAGCATTATTAGGAAACACTTTAAAGAAAAAAAATCCGGTCTAGGTCTCAAATTGCGGACGTGGTGCCCACAAATGTGAGAAAAACTGGGATTTTTCTAAATTTTACAAAAAATGGCGTAGACCGCGAACTGTTTGAGATTTAAAAAAAAAATTTCTTGGTTTTGTAACCCACCTTTCCCTCCGCACACGCACGTTTAGGATTATCCATTCTTTACGGGACACCCTGTATATGTACCATATAGGTATATAGGATATCGTAGCTGTAGAAATTTTAGGTCTTCTCAGTCCTCTCTTGATGCTAACTTTTCACTACCTATAGAATTCTGAAGAGACCGAAATAGATGGAAATCTGAGGTTTCAAGATCGGGGCTATATGGTGGATGCATTAAAACTTCCCAGTCAAACTCTCTCCATTTTTGTTGAGTGGCCAAAAACGTATATGGTAGGGCGGTTTGCCTACCTCCTCCCCCCCTCGTAATAGTGGGGTCGCCGGCCGACAGTCGGGGGATTTCGGCCGGCCGGACGACGTGACCCCAAAGGTCTTCGGGGTGGCCTTGTTGTGAGCGAGGCCACCCTAACATTGTGACGGGGCCCGGACGTTCAGACGTCAGGGCCTACCGCCGGGGCGAGGTGGCGCCTGCTAGCGCGACCCCATCTCGCCCCACCCAGGCGGACGACGGCTCACACGTGGTGGTTTTTAGTCAGTAGGAGTCTGGCATAACCCTCTGGTACCCCCGCGCCGGAGGGTATCCATGATGAATTTTCCCCACCTAAAAAAAGGGTGTTATGGTGATGAAAGACCACACCTTTTCTGTTGATCAATTCTGGCCGCTTATTCTCAATATCTTGCTTAAGTTCCATCAGCTGTTGACAGGAGATATCCTAATCGAAAGTTTTACCCGGTGGTAAAAGCTCATAATGAATGATGCCCTTCCAATCTCACCATACACTTTACATCACCTTATTGCGTGTCAGCCTGTGTTTCACGATAGTCTGTGCCGCTTGACCGACTTTTGACTATGATCTCTATCGTAAAGTCCTATCGTAGGTGATCCCCTTTTTGTCACCAGTGATCAATTTTTTTTTTAAATGGTTCCATATAAATACGTCTTAAGAGAGACTCGCAAATGAGTAAACGGTCCATTAAGTTTGTTTCAGTGAGTTTCTGTGGCATCCATATATCTAGCTTTTTTGACTCAATTTTTTTGGGTCAAGACTGTTTTGTAGTCAATTCTCAGATCTTCAGCTATACCGTAACTACTTAAAAATTGATGTAGCTCCACTTTTTTATACGTACCTGGGCGATCAGAGCAAAATGCATAAAAAATTCCTGACTGAAAAGCTTAAACCAATTTTGTGCTTCTCTTCCGGACACTGCATTAGATCCATAAACGTCACAAAATTTTTTCACGACTTGAGTCACATTTTCCCTTTTTTAAAGTAAAACTTCAAAATGTACCGAATTTCTTCATTGGATTCACCCATTGTGGCGGACAGAAGAAAAATGAAAAGTTGCGGGAAACTGTTTTTTTTTTCGTTGTTAGTTTCGTTTTTAAAATGTCAACTTTTTATGGTTTTAAAACCAGCCAAACAATAAAACCAAAAAGATTTTATTGCAACTTTTTACTAGAAAATACGAAAAGGTTTTTTCTCTACCTATTATTTTGAAATACTCGTATATATCATAATTGTGCTTGCTCGCAAACAAAAAAAAATCGACTTCAATTACATCGACAAGTAATACAACGTGAGTAGACGAAATAAAAAAAGAATTATCAAAATCGGACTACTCTGTAAAAAGTTATGCGTGGTGATACCTTACAATCAGTGACTGATCAATCAATCATCCCCTGTTTTCCTACCCTTAGGGTTGGATTTTTATTCTCAAACTTATATGGGACCAACTTTGGGTATACTCTTTCCAATAAAAAAAGAATTATCAAAATCGGATTACGCTGTAAAAAGCTATGCGTGGTCATACATAAAAAATTTATACGCGTCGAATTGATAACCTCCTCCGTTTTTTCGTCGGTTAAAAATATAATTATATATGTATACTAGCTGCTGCCCGCGACGTCGTCTGCGTGCGTTCACTGCTCGTTCCCCGTAGGTGATAGCGTGATAATATGTAGCCTATGTTCTGACCCGACTTCTTAATAATATTCGTGCCAAATTTGAAGTAAATCCATGCAGTACTTTTTGAGTTTATCCCGGACATACATTTGAAGAAATAAAGGTTCACTGCTCTTTCCCCGTAGGTGATAGCGTGATAATATATAGCCTATGTTCTGACCCGACTTCTTAACAATATTCGTGCCAAATTTGAAGTAAATCCATGCAGTACTTTTTGAGTTTATCCCGGACATACATACAGACAAACAGACAAACAGACAAAAATTCTAAAAACTATATTTTTGGCTTCGGTATCGATTGTAGATCACACCCCAAGTATTCTTTTAAAAAAATATTCAATGTACAGTTTTGACTTTTCTACCATTTTATTATATGTATAGATTACAACTAACACAAGTACAGTTTATTAATCCTGCAGATATAACTCAAACATTTCACGAATAGTAACTTCTCATTTGTTCGACGCTGGCCTGAGGGTACACTGTGTATAAGTGTACCTTTTATTTTCATCATAAATTTATTTAATGGTTACCAACGTCGCAGATACGAACGCCAACGACCATTTACCAGAGTGTCAGTCGTTGAGAACTATTTGTTATTTAGTATTTATAGTCATAAAGACGAGTTATGTCGGGTATTTATGTCAGAGAGCTTACGTTCTTGCATAAGATGCAGTGAGTTCTGATTCTGTATCACCAAACCCAGGTAATTCAAATTCGTAAGATTAGCAGTAATCGGTAAGATAAGCTTGTATGCTAATGGCCATAATGACCATGTCAATTAGGTATATGTTTGAACTTGCTTGATAAATACATTGACGTTTTACTTAATTACCTTAGCCTTCTCTTATATTTTTCGTGTATTCGTTCCCTGCGGTGCTGGCTCATAAAAAATGTATTTCATTGTATGACTAAACGTTTATCAAGGTTTTTTTTACACATTTTGACTTTTACTGTTCACTGCGCACAAAAATTGTGGATTGATAACTCACAGTGTACAAAGAGTTTATCCAACGCAAAACACAAGTTACAATTTGAACAGCACAATTTTTTTTAAATAATATGGGTATAATTTATAGGAATATTATTTTAAAAATTGTCCCCTAAAATATTATTTAAGAATTTAAGATTGTAAAAGATTTGTAGAATTCTTAAAAGTTTTGAAAACAATTTTATTGTTGTACATTCTAGACTTAGGTTTACATCGAATTGTTTATATCACACGTGGATCATCGGCATTAGACGTACTATTTTATATATTACATTGTAACTACGCATACGATAAAAATGCAACACACTACACTACATTCGTTTTAACTGTGCTACCTTTCGACAAATGTTCAACTTGATTTATGTGTTTTCTGATAGTAGGTATGCCATGGGAAACACATTGTCAGTTACTTTAATATATTTATGCTCACACCTTCCTTTATTTATAACGAATATTATTTATTTATTATTTGAAGCTTAGATGTGTACCACCCAGTACACATCTAAGCTTCAAATATAGAGATTGCGTTGTATACATTTGCATATTTCCCACATGCATGTTTTTGCAAATTTTCTTACTAATATTTAATATTTAACTGTGAAAAATCTTTATCGATTAACTAGTGAAGCTTTATAAAATTTTTGTTACTTAAATTCTTATTTAATATATTTTTGCTTTTTATTATTTGCGCTTTTCGAATCTCTTACTCACAAAATAATTTTGAACCAAGTTTAATATTCAATTTATCATAAAAAAATATATAATTATAGCATCTTTTTAGTGTATAAATGTTCTTAAAATGGTATTATAAAACTAACTTGGACTTATTAATCGTGCGTTATCTATATCAGTTCATTTTTGGACTTATATAAACACTTATTTTATCTATTCACTAGCTTCTGCGCGCGACTTCGTCGGCGTGGACTGCGCTCCTATTGGTCTTAGCGTGATGATACATAGCCTATAGCCTTCCTCGATAAATGGGCTATCTAACACTGAAAGAATTTTTCAAATCGGCCCAGTAGTTCCAGAGATTACCGCGTTCAAACAAACAAACAAACAAACAAACAAACTCTTCAGCTTTATATATTAGTATAGATTTAATTTTTGGAATAAAGAAACAATCTGTACATACAAATTCACAATTACCTATAAGTAGCAAAAGAAAACCACTACGGTTTGTACAATGCTACAGATTATGTCATACATTTCATAACGGTAAAAAAGTAAAAAAAACAATAATTCCAGTAACAGTTTCAGTTGGTACATCAATTTTTAAACAATTTATTTTAATAATTTTATGTTTTCTCAAAAGGTTTTGTTGAAAGATAGAAGTTTTTAAGTTTTTGTTTCATATTATTGTTTTTGATACATTCAATAGGAATAAGTAATAACTAATTAGGTGACAAAGATAAAACTATATCGTAGCAATTAATTTTATATAACGTATTTTATTGACGGCATATTAAGATATACCGGTAATGAATAAATACGATTTTTTTTACCTATGTCACAAAATACTTTGATCAATTTCCCAGACTTTTCACAGACATCATACATTTGTGTAAGCAGTGCACCTACTCATTATGAAAAATGATGTTAGGTATACCGTATATTACAATAAATGAGTAGTTTTGCAAGCACAGTGATTTTAGCATTAGGTACAGCTCAGAAAAAATTAGAAGAGTGCTTTAAATGTGCTTGTAGTTACTCAAAGTAAATTATGACGTTTTATTTAATAAAGATCTAAAGAGAATCTAAGTTATCTATGTAAATCTAAGTTATCCAGAAATCTAAGTTAGCCACTTTTTTCTCCTTGGTTGCCTTCTACTGCCTTGATCACTTTTGATAACTCTTTTGTAGCACTGTTGATATGGAAAATGTTTATGAGTAGCGGTGATTACTTAACATGGCATGCTGGCTATCTCTTTGAACGAATAACTACCTTGGTATTTTGTATCTTAATTGCAAAAGACGTAAAAATAATATTTTGAACAACGAACTCCTTTAAAACGACAAGAGGAAAGAAGTGATAAAGAAATGAATGAATTACGTCAATTGTTTTTTTTTTTTGTAGTAGGTACTATAATTAGGACGTTTTAGCCTCTTTCTATACTTTATTGTAGGTACATATTGTTACGTGTTAGGGTTCGAACGATTTGGAGAGAAAGACCTGCTGACTCTTTTAGAGACTTTATTCACTAGCACTAGGTCCGACACAAGCACTAGGTACAAATACTACGCACTAAATACAAGCGCTAAGCACTAGGTACACTCACTTATCACTAGGTACACTTCACTAAGCACTAACAATGTCCGAGGTCGCAGCCAATGTCGTAGGTTTCCGCTGGTATCACTTCTAGTCTTCACTTCGAAGTCGCTTCGTCGTTAGCTCAAACTGAACTGGCCCCGCTCGGCCTCAATCGGCCTTTTTATACCGGGCCGAGCCTACACCCAGACAGTTCTAGAACCCTCGTGCGTGTACTCGATCCTGAGTTCATTCACCTATATGTCCTCTAGCGCCATCTAGTATTGAGTGGATGTTTCACGTTGTCTTTGTAACAAAGTGGTTTGTACAGCACACAACGTGGTTCCTTCGCTCCCCGCTAGATGGCGCAAGCTCCTTTTTTGTGTACTCGTAACACTACTCCCCTCTTAGAGATGCTCGTCCCGAGCATCGTTGTTACTGCCATGGTAACGCGCCAGACGGTCTATGTGTACCACTTTGAATGTCCCTATTGGTTGCTTTTGGATTCTATAAGTCACATCATTCATTCGGGTAACCACTTTGTATGGACCGTCCCACTTGGTCTGCAACTTTGGAGATTTCCCTTTCCGGCGGGTTGGGTTATGCAGCCACACTAGTGACCCTTCTTCGAAGCCTCTTGTGTTCGATTTCCGGTCGTTAATAGTCCCCTGTGTCGTAAGACTATTCCCGCTGCATGCCTGGAGGATAACAGTTTTCAGGGTTTCCACCGCGTCAGCCAGAACTCGTCTCTTAGTTCTAGCTTTTGTTCGTTTCTCTTGATCCCGGGCAGGGAACGAAGCCCTTTGCTTTTTCAGCTCCTCTATTTGTTCCTCGATCCTTTTCATCCTTGCCCTCTGGGTCTTCTTCTGCGGGCAATTGAGCTGAAGATGACCCCTCTCGCCGCACTTGTAGCACATGGCTCCAGAACGTTTCTTCGTAGGAGCCTTAACCTCCTTCTGCGGGCAGTTGAGCTGAAGATGGCCCCTCTCGCCGCACTTGTAGCACATGACACCAGAACGTTTCTTCGTAGGAGCCTTAACCTCCTTCTGCGGGCAGTTGAGCTGGAGATGGCCCCTCTCGCCACACTTGTAGCACATGACCCCATATCTTTTCTTCGTAGGAGCCTTAACCTCCTTGACTTCCTCAGAGACCTCGCGGATCCTATGAGTCTGCCGTATGTCATGGCGAACCGCCTCGACCTCCAAAGCATGCGCCAATGCTTCCTTTAGCGTGCTATGGTGACGAAGCCTCACTGCAGCTCTGACTTCCAGGTCTTTGATTCCGTCGACAAATGCTTGCACAATATTTGTGTCCACCATCTTGGTGTCAGCTCCTGGGTGTGCCTTCCTAACGAGTTTTTCAATTTCCAACGCCCATTGTTGTAGTCCTTCTCCTGAGCGTTGGACTCTGTCACGCAGCTGGGCACGGAACACGTGCTCCAGGTGTCGTGACAGAGTCCAACGCTCAGGAGAAGGACTACAACAATGGGCGTTGGAAATTGAAAAACTCGTTAGGAAGGCACACCCAGGAGCTGACACCAAGATGGTGGACACAAATATTGTGCAAGCATTTGTCGACGGAATCAAAGACCTGGAAGTCAGAGCTGCAGTGAGGCTTCGTCACCATAGCACGCTAAAGGAAGCATTGGCGCATGCTTTGGAGGTCGAGGCGGTTCGCCATGACATACGGCAGACTCATAGGATCCGCGAGGTCTCTGAGGAAGTCAAGGAGGTTAAGGCGAACCGCCTCGACCTCCAAAGCATGCGCCAATGCTTCCTTTAGCGTGCTATGGTGACGAAGCCTCACTGCAGCTCTGACTTCCAGGTCTTTGATTCCGTCGACAAATGCTTGCACAATATTTGTGTCCACCATCTTGGTGTCAGCTCCTGGGTGTGCCTTCCTAACGAGTTTTTCATCCTTGCCCTCTGGGTCTTCTTCTGCGGGCAATTGAGCTGAAGATGACCCCTCTCGCCGCACTTGTAGCACATGGCTCCAGAACGTTTCTTCGTAGGAGCCTTAACCTCCTTCTGCGGGCAGTTGAGCTGAAGATGGCCCCTCTCGCCGCACTTGTAGCACATGACACCAGAACGTTTCTTCGTAGGAGCCTTAACCTCCTTCTGCGGGCAGTTGAGCTGGAGATGGCCCCTTTTTTTTTTTTTTTTTTTTTTTTTTTTTTTTTTTTTTTTTTTTTTTTTTTTTTTTTTTTTTTTTTTTTTTTTTTTTTTTTTGACTCTTTTGTTAAAGTCCTCTTGACACCTAGATGACCTCCTGATACGCCATCATGTACTTCACGGAGAACATCTGGTACTCTCGCTCTCGGGACAATTATCTGAAGATGGAACTCTCTACCGTTAGTCTTCTCCCATTTCCGGTAGAGTATTCCGTTTTGAAGTATCAGACTGTCCCATTGCGCCCAGTACGCCTTAGTGACAGCGCCAGTGGGTGCAACCTCACTCCAGATTGGTTTTACTTCACCCCGTTTCTTCCATGTGATGATGTGCCGAAGGTCGTCATCTCTTTCTTGAGCCTCCCTCATAGCACATGGCTCCAGAACGTTTCTTCGTAGGAGCCTTAACCTCCTTCTGCGGGCAGTTGAGCTGAAGATGGCCCCTCTCGCCGCACTTGTAGCACATGACACCAGAACGTTTCTTCGTAGGAGCCTTAACCTCCTGGTGTCATGTGCTACAAGTGCGGCGAGAGGGGCCATCTTCAGCTCAACTGCCCGCAGAAGGAGGTTAAGGCTCCTACGAAGAAACGTTCTGGAGCCATGTGCTATGAGGGAGGCTCAAGAAAGAGATGACGACCTTCGGCACATCATCACATGGAAGAAACGGGGTGAAGTAAAACCAATCTGGAGTGAGGTTGCACCCACTGGCGCTGTCACTAAGGCGTACTGGGCGCAATGGGACAGTCTGATACTTCAAAACGGAATACTCTACCGGAAATGGGAGAAGACTAACGGTAGAGAGTTCCATCTTCAGATAATTGTCCCGAGAGCGAGAGTACCAGATGTTCTCCGTGAAGTACATGATGGCGTATCAGGAGGTCATCTAGGTGTCAAGAGGACTTTAACCACTTCTGACACCAGTTGTTACGTGTTAGGGTTCGAACGATTTGGAGAGAAAGACCTGCTGACTCTTTTAGAGACTTTATTCACTAGCACTAGGTCCGACACAAGCACTAGGTACAAATACTACGCACTAAATACAAGCGCTAAGCACTAGGTACACTCACTTATCACTAGGTACACTTCACTAAGCACTAACAATGTCCGAGGTCGCAGCCAATGTCGTAGGTTTCCGCTGGTATCACTTCTAGTCTTCACTTCGAAGTCGCTTCGTCGTTAGCTCAAACTGAACTGGCCCCGCTCGGCCTCAATCGGCCTTTTTATACCGGGCCGAGCCTACACCCAGACAGTTCTAGAACCCTCGTGCGTGTACTCGATCCTGAGTTCATTCACCTATATGTCCTCTAGCGCCATCTAGTATTGAGTGGATGTTTCACGTTGTCTTTGTAACAAAGTGGTTTGTACAGCACACAACGTGGTTCCTTCGCTCCCCGCTAGATGGCGCAAGCTCCTTTTTTGTGTACTCGTAACAATATTAATACTTTGAACTTATGGGATAGGTGGAACCCACTGTGGAATCAATAAACCGAGATGTTAATTTATCAATTAATCATTCTGGTAATAAATGTTACTTTAGCAGAAATATTTGGACTTAGTCTTTTCTTTTTGACTTCGTCTTGTGCATGGCGATAAAGAAAATATCGAAAAGAAGTTTTCCCTTTTTTATATCTTCCAAACCGCCAGTCTGCCAGCCTTTGCCATCATTAAAATATTGACAATATAATATACATAATATCTGAAATTTTTGTGACTTTTTTTAGGGTGTAACAAAAAAAATGGTATGGAATTAATATCTTGATAGAGATAAGGCAATAAATCAAGGGTAGAATGTATGTCATATACCATTAAGAAGCAGAAAAAAACAGAAATAACAGTATAGTATAGTATGGTTATCTTGTTGACAATCGGAGTAATTACAGTAGTAATTTACCAACTGAACTGAACTGACAACGTCCTTAGAACATCCCCCTCGTTAGGCAAAATTTTCTTCTAAATATGGGAGACAGGATAGAGTTTAATCTAGAATCCATAACACAGAAAGATTGGAAGTACCAAGCCACTTCCACTTCAGCCTATCACAGTCCACTGTTGGACATAGGCCTCCACAAGTTCGCGCCCGACATTATGACGCGAACTCATGTGTTTTGCCCATAGTCACCACGCTGGGCAGGCGGGTTGGTGACCGCAGGGCTGGCTTTGTCCCACCGAAGACGCTGCTGCCCGTCTTTGGCCTGTGTATTTCAAACCCAGCATCGCCATCCGTCAGCTTTTCAAGTTCCAAGGTGGTAGTAGAACTGTGTTATCCCTTAGTCGCCTCTTACGACACCTACGGGAAGAGAGGGGGTGGCTACATTCTTTAGTGCCGTAACCATGCAGCACGGAAGTACCAAGATCAAGTATAAATCCAGTAAGTCAACGTAAACCATCACTCAACGTAAACCGTCAACGTACAGCCATCGCTGCTTATTTGTAATCACTTAGTGTACTTTAATAGGTAATCATCACAGACTACAATACTAATTACTTTTGTAGCTAACGTCGTGTTTGAACGTCTTTGAATGTGTAAACAATTCGTTATGTACTTATAACAAAACATTTACCTAAATGAGAACTGATAACACCCTGTTCACTTTTAGTCTAATGAAGCCGTCTATTTTATATTCGTTATTTATTAATAAAATGTTTCTTTTTTTATTGATATGTTATTTATGCTGTCATCAACTCGAAGATGTATGGTCATCTACTGTTTGTCATTTCCTACGTAGATCTGTCTTTACATTCTCTAGTAAAACTAGACACTATGCGTATTTTTCCCCTAGGTATATAAGAAAGGAAATATCTGCTATTATGAACTATATTGTAATAAAAACTTTATGATAATGTAAATGAAATTGATTATTAGTGAAAAGTTATCTCGTCGTTCAAATTTTAAGACTAGATAATTAGTATATTGATGTATTTACGCAGATGCCTTTCACAACAAAAACATGAAAAGTTAAGTTAGTTAAAACTTTTAAAACATTAAAAGATAAAATGTTGAGGTTTATAATATTAATTATAATTCAGTTTTTGTCTATAGGTATATTGTCGATAGTATTTAAAAAATATACTTAAATAGCTAAAATATTTACTAAACACACTTTATACAATGACTTTATAGTATTATTACATTGTTTTATAAATAAAATAAAAAAAAATATATCGGATTGTTGTGAGATCAAACGGGTGTGTAAAATTATATTTTATATTAATAAAAACATACTTTTAATTTTTAATATATCATAAAAAGACATTTCATCATCATCATCATCATCACTTCAGCCTTTCACAGTCCACTTTTGGACATAGCCCTCCACAAGTTCGCGCCCGACATTATGACGCGAACTCATGTGTTTTGCCCATAGTCACCACGCTGGTTAGGCGGGTTGGTGACCGCATGGCTGGCTTTGTCGCACCGAAGACGCTGCTGCCCGTCTTCGGCCTGTGTAGGTACATATTTCAAAGCCAGCATGGATGGTTATCCCGCCATCCGTCGGCTTTTTAAGTTCCAAGGTGGTAGTAGAACTGTGTTATCCCTTAGTCGCCTCTTACGACACCCACGGGAAGAGAGGGGGTGGCTACATTCTTTAGTGCCGTAACCACACAGCACACAGACTATACACAATACAGCAAAAAGACATTTAAAAATTAGAAATAAATTGACGTAGCACAGCAAGGAATATAATAATCAAAATCTGGAGCAGCCGACTGGGCATGTACCTCGACCTTAGAGAAGATCACAGCTAAATAATACTGCTCTTAATCAGAGCTTCTGGGAACGGTCCGGGGTAGAGTCTAATAGGCTGTGGCGCTGTGGTGACCGTTTACCATCACGAGGGCTGTACGTTAGTTTGCCGACAACAATCAAAATCAAAATAAAATATTACTTTTGAAGCATATTTGTATAGGCTTCAAAAACACATTTGAATCTTAATTTCACAAATAAAAATTAAATCAGTCTAAAATAATTAATTATAATTAAAAGTGAAGCTACCAACTATTCGGAACGTAGATTCTGCAGAGAAGAATTGTCAAGAAACTCCGCAGCTACTCTTTTTTGTTTAACTTTCTTTAAAGGAATAAACTAAAATAGAGAAAAGTTTATTAAAAAAACCAAAATCATTGAAATTTCGCAACCAAAGACAGTCATAATTATTTTTCTTTTATAAAATAAAGTCGTCTTCATTTAACTCGACTAATTAAAAATTTAGGCGACTTATTCCGATAAACAATAGAAGTCGACAACATTAAATCTTAATGTTAAAATGCAAATGAAGCAAAAACGTTTTCCACAAGGTCTCTTAAGCTCTAACAGTTTTAATCTAATCGGTAGTCCAGTGGAAATACGCATTTACGTGAATGTTTTCAAATTAATCAACTCAGGCTAATTGATTGAGACACGATTAGTTCGACTACCGTGATAGGCTTGGTAAGTTGCTATGAGAAACGCTTATTGCAATGCAATCTGTGTAAGGATTTACAACGAAATTAAATAAACTACGAAATAAGGATGTGAACTATATAATACAATTTCATTTAAATTTAATTTATTTTAAAGTAAATAATCGTTAGTCAAATATCCTGACATTTATAACTAAACACAGAACACAGATAATGAACTAGATGACGATACCAATTATAGCATAAACATAATATCATATTAATATTATTGTTATATTATTTTGTTGTATCAGCCTGAACATCCTGCTAGCCTGTTTTTTTTAAGCGACAAGTTTTATAAATTATGCTCAAATTCCAATTTGCGTTGTTCCAATATGTAATGAAAATCAAAAATAACTTTGTTTAAATAGGCTTCAAAAGCACCTTCGAATTACAAATTAAAATTTTAACTATCGTTAAAAGTGAAGCTACCATCGACTCGAATGTACATTCTGCAGAGAAAAATCTTATAATAAAACACAGGTAAATCCACACATCTTTATCGTTGATGTAATCCTGCACCGAAAATAGCTTTAGCTATTAATTTCTTTTTAATACGAACTTTAAATTTATTTTTAGACAATTGCAAAATCGTTTGGGGATTTTATTTATTCACATGCGAATACCATAACCCAGAAAGGAGACGTTTACTTTGTGCATTCGGAAACTTGGAGTTACAATTTTGTTATTCCTTTTCATGTTTATACTGTGCTTATTTTTATTAAAACAATCGATATTCTTGTGAATATACATAATATTGTTATAAATATATGTGCCGCAATAATTATTGTCTATCTTATGAAAAAAATTCCACATTCAACATACACACAAGATCCAAAATCTTAAATACTGCTCATAATGTTTTATTTTTATAGGTATATATACAACTAGTTTGGCAAACGAGCGAACGGCTCATGTGGTAAGCGATTAGCGTAGCTTATTATACGCCTGCAACATGAAATTATCGCGAGCGCGTTGCTAACTTTACCCGTGCTTTACCCCCATTCCATCCAGGAGCTTTGGTCACCTTACTCACCACAGGAACAAAGCACTGCATGAAAGTAGTCTTATTTAGCTGTAAGTTTCTCTAAAGTTCAATTACTACCCCAATCGGGCTGCTCCAGATTTTGAGCAGGATATTTCCTATATCTCAGAACGAATAGCCATTTGTGGTAAAATAAATAAAGTCTCCAATATCTGTAGAATTTTCTTGCAAACTTAGCGGTGCTAGTGCATATTTGAATCCTCGACCATCTTGTCGATCCACCAGGTACAATTACTGGACCTACTCCTCTATATTATTTTCCTGTTTTGAAACGTACTATTCTAAGAATAATGTGTATTAATAGTTTCATTAAAAATCAATTATTATACAATCCATATAAAATGTGACAAAACGGAGCAAAAAATATTACACTAACATTAGAAAATTGATTTCAATTTAGGCAGTGGCACGGTAGAATAGTTTATGAAAGGCGTTTCTAAATTACTTTTGCAAAATTGGAAAGAAGAAAGTAATTTGTATGGAGATGAGAACGTCTATGTCATGCATAAATCAATATCCTCTGTCACAAAAAAATAAATTAAAAGTAAAAAACCTTTTTAAAAAACAAGCTTTTATTTGAATGCGCAAAAAAGAAAAAAATAAATTTTTACTTTAAAACTTTTACTGTCTACTTATAAAGTCATTACACATAATCTATATGATAGAAAAGCTTGTCGCGAGATATGAGTACTCGTATTTCCTTACTTTGAAAATGTTAATAGTTAAAAACATAATTTATTTAATTTACTTGTTTACAAGCAAATCTCGCGACAAGCTTTTATATCATATAGATTATGTGTAATGACTTTATAAGTAGACAGTAAAAGTTTTAAAGTAAAAATTTATTTTTTTCTTTTTTGCGCATTCAAATAAAAGCTTGTTTTTTAAAAAGGTTTTTTACTTTTAATTTATTTTTGACTTTTTAGTCGGCTATCACGTCACTTTATTCTAATTATTCTTAGCAAGTCCTTTCATTTGATACCCGTATTGTAGAAGTTCACTAAAAATAACTAGTCCGCACTCTTGGATATGCCGCCATATTGGATTTAGAATGACGTCACAAAGTTAACCATACATTGGCATCCCGATTGAACCTGTATACAAAATTTCAGCTCAATTGGTTGAAGATATCTGCTTTAAAATTGAGTTGCAAGATTTCACCCGAACAAACATACATACATACATGCAAACCATGCATTGTCATCCAAATTGAACCTGTATTCAAAATTTTAGCTCAATTGGTTGAAGATATCTGCTTCAAAATTGAGTTGCAAGATTTCACCCGAACAAACATACATACATACATAAATACATACAAATCATGCATTGTCATCTAAATTGAACCTGTATACAAAATTTCAGCTCAATTGGTTGAAGATATCTGCTTCAAAATTGAGTTGCAAGATTTCACCCGAACAAACATTCATTAAATTTACATACATACATACATACATACATACATACATACATACATTGCAAGTTAAATAAAAGCTTGTAAAATAATAATAATCATTTCGGAGTACGCTCGAAAGTGAACTTAGCTTTTTATTGGAAATATTTATTTTATTATTTATTTTTATCATCTTGTCGTTTACCAGCGACAGTATAAACACGATTTTTAAATATAAAATTGTTTTTAAATAATATATTTGTGGTGTACAATATATAATTATGTAAGCATAAATAAATAATAAAAATAAGTAGACCAAGCTATTTTTTTCTTAACTCTGCAGAATATTTTTCTATTTACATTTTAGATGCCGTCAGGGTTGTTCTCATTGATATGTTATAATGTCTAAGGTCTAATGAAAACCATCAAAGCTAACGGAACTTCTTCACAGACGACAATACATATATCGATTGCGACTAACGCAATTATAGCCCTAACTACGCGCTCTGTCGTAAAAACATGTGATCAAATCGACCGGTAGAAATAAACCAATCAATTATTATTTTTTAGTGATCCTGCGTACGGTATGAATCTCTAGAATTAACTTTAAAGTTTTTTATTTTTGTTAAGATAGTTTAGGGTGAGCATGATCCCTGGAATAGGTTTTTATACTAGTTAGGCTTAGCAACAAACAGGCATAGAAAGTAAAGTTCCAAGAGAATTTCTTATGCACTGCATCTACTCTTCAAGTAATGTTAATTAGATTCCGTGCCATCCACGATTTGAATAGATAAACCTATTCGAAGTTACGATGTAGGTCGCTCCCGTCACGCACGCACGACAGTAAAGACTCGTATACCAGTAAGCGTTACGGTGTGTTAGTATTGTTCTCACTAGTCATTCTTTGTACAACCCATAATAATAACTCTTACAAACCCATCGAACTTACAACCAGCCTTGTTTATCGCTGTCTCTGATGTATAAGTGTCGTGTTCGTTGACAACACGTGATTATTATGTGATAGTATTATTCGTGCCGCTTTATTCACACATAAATTTTTCTGTTCCCATGATGGAATTAAAAATTATCTGTATATTAATACGTGAAGCAATAATTATGTTTGATCGCAAACGAAAAAAAAAACCGACTTCAATTACATCGACAAGTAATACAACGCAATACGACGAAAAAATAGTCAAGTAAATACGCGCTATTAAAGATTATTCAAAAAGTTGTCATCAGATCTCAATCTAAATTAAACAAGACTATATGACAAGTATTAGCTTTCTATTAAAGTATGAATCATCAAAATCGGTACACCGTATAAAAAGTTATGCGGTATAATGTATTATTTTCATCTACTTTTTCGTCGACCTACGTTGTAACGTAGGTCGACGAAAAAGTAGTCAAGTAAATACGCATTAAATTAGATATAACTCTGAAAGTAAGTACTTGTCAGATCTCAATGTTTAAAAGGGACTACATGACACGCAATACCTTTCAATTAAAACAAAATTGATCGAAATCGGTCCACCCAGTCAAAAGTTATGAGCTAACGTACATTTAAAAAAAATACAGTCGAATTGAGAACCCCCTTTTTTGGAAGTCGGTTAAAAAGCAAAAAAAAAGACGGAGGAGTATGTACACAATTATATATAGTTCATATAGAGAAGGAGTGCAGAATACTAATTTTTTTTTAAATTATGCATAAAAAATAAAAATACATTAAATCAATATAAAAAACATTACACACACTACCATGTATTTGACACACACACACGCACACGCATATTTACTCTTTTGTTTAGATATTAATGATATTATCAAAATATTCAAAATATTAAGGTTCTGTTGTCAAAGACCCCATGTAGGAAAAGGATCAGAGACTAATCCACCGCGCTGCTCCAATGCGGGTTGGCGGATATAATATGTATTTCCTACTATGAGTAACGATCAGGTAAACATATATTATGATAACAACCGGGGCCGACAGCTTAACGTGATCTTCGAGGTACAGTGGGGAGACCCACAAGGACTAACAACCAGACTGGAAATAAATATTTGTATAAACACAAATATCCACTTCTAGCTGGAATCGAACCCGCGACCGTCGGTGTTGAGGCGCCGCCCGCCGAAACGGCACATGCACCATTACCCCAGAGCGGACGTACATACAACCTTTCAATCCCTATTTCAATATTTGAAAATTAAAATGTTCGTATTTATTTATTTTCGATATAATCTCTAAGAATTTTACTTAAGAAACTTTTATTTTTAACCGACTTCCAAAAAGGAGGAGGTTGTCAATTCGACTGTATTTTTTATCTGTGCGATGATTCTTTTTTTGATCGAAAGGTGGTTCTTGTCATGTGGCTCCATTTAAATGTAATCGAGACCTGACAAGTATTTTTTGAGTTACCTCTAAAAGCGCGTATTTCCTTGAGCAATTTTTTGTCTACGTTGTATTAGGTATACCTCATAGCTTTTTACTGTTTATGATGATTTTGATGATTCTTTTCTTTAATAAAAAGCTGGTGACAAACCACATGACAACCATGTGGTCCCTTTTAAAGTTGATTTAGATCTGATGGGTACTTTTGAAGTTATCTTTAATAATGCGTATTTGCTTGTAATAGGTACTTTTTTTTTGTTTGCAAGCAAACACAATTATTAAGCTCTAATTATGACAGACTTGACAAAACAAATAGGGCTAAAACATCAACGTAAGCACAAGGAAAATTTTCATTTTCAAGATTACTTTAATTAAATGTTAACAAAACAATAACAAAATTATATTTCTTCTCAATTTATATTCTAAATGAAACAATTTAAAGAGATGTATATTTAAGTAAAAATATTTAATAACAGGGGATTGACTCCTGTGCTTTTGGCTATAGTTGGCATTTGATATTAGACATTTAAAAATGCGTTTTCTATACAAATAAATAAAATTGGAGTGTCTGTTTGTAATATTAAAATACCCGCTTTTTAATAAATGCCTATGGATATATACACGTTATATATACTAATATAACATGTTTAAAATTTTTGTCTGTCTGTCTGTTGTCTGTCTGTCTGTTTGTTCCGACTAATCTCTGAAACGGCTGGACCGACTTTGACGGGACATTCACTGGCAGATAGCTGATGTAATAAGAAGTTAATTAGGCAAGGCAACTTTTCTTTTAAAAAAAAATTATTTTAAAACTCTGCGAACTGAACAATATTTTTTTTGGTAAAATCCACGCGGTCTTATAATAATCCACGCGGTCTTATAATATATCAAAACAACACCAACATATAATATCATAGCGAAATCTTTGCTAAATTAGACTCATCCTGAAAAAATAGTTTTATATTCATAGATTACAGGAATAAGTCGCAATATGTATGTTGTCATGTTATAGCCTATATTTTCTGGATCATGCAGTGGTGCTTTGAAAAAATAATTATAGCAACCGTTTAGTTATTAGATAATCTATTCTAATATTATAAAGCTGAAGAGTTTGTTTGTTTGTTTGAACGCGCTAATCTCAGGATCTACTGGTCCGCTTTGAAAAATTATTTCAGTGTTAGATAGCCCATTTATCGAAGAAGGCTATAGGCTATATATTATCATGCTAAGACCAATAGGAGCGTAGCACCAATGAAGAATGTTTTAAAATCGGCGTTTTTTTTCTTTTGAGAGCTTCCGCTACGTAAGCGGTTAAAGTTTCACACAAATCATGTATGGCAGAATTGATCTTATTCCACGCGGATGAAATCGCGCGCAGAAGCTAGTAGAAGATATATGGTAGATACAAATAAAACAATACGTATTATAAAAAAAATCGGCCAAGTGCGGTCGATAATTATCGCCCCCCTTAAATATTTATTTTACTTTGTTTTTAGTATTTGTTATTATAGCGGCAACAGAAATACATAATTTGTGAAAATTTCAACTGTCCAGCTATCGCCGTTCTTGAGATACAGCCTGGTGACAGACAGATGGACGGAAGGACGGACGGACGGACGGACGGACGGACAGCGAAGTCTTAGTAATAGGGTCCCGTTTTTACCCTTTGGGTATGGAACCCTAAAAACTGACCGCCGCCACAAAAATATATATGTAGGTACATATAGCTTATGAGTAAAACTTTTTTTGCGAGAATTATGGAAAAGTCCATAATTTTCGATGTCCGAGACAAAAAAAAAATGTTTTTGGGCTACTGATTCAAATTGATTTCGTATATGTTTCAGTTTGTGGCAATTCAACCCTTATAAGGGTGAAATAGGATTTGATTTTTTTTTATAGCAAGTTTGTAATTTTCAAAGATAAAACACGAATCCATGTCTTAGGACTACTGAATAAAAATAAGTAGGTACATAAATATAAGTTTTACCCATAACGGAAATACTAACCTTGAAGGGTTTTTTTATACAAATAAGTCGGCAAACAAGCGTTACCTGATGGTAAGCGGTTACCGTAGCTTGTAGATGCTTGCAACACCAGAAGCAACGCAAGCGCCTTGCCGACACTACCACCAATGTACACCCAAGAGGTCTGGTCACCTTACTCACAACAGAAATACAACACTGCTTAAAAGCAGTATTGTTTAGCTGTGATCTTCTGTAAAGTCGAGGTACTTCTCTCGTCAACCTGCTGCAGATTTCGTTATGAAATAGGTAGATGTTGAAAGTTTGTAAGGAAAGTCCGTCACTATTGAAGTTCGGACATAAAACTTTAACTTTAAACTTCTTACTTAAAATTATAAATAGTAAATAAGGTATTAATTAGGTTTTAGGTTAATTAGGTAAATAATATATAAGGTCAAAGAGCCGCTTTGTATTGAAGATATAATTAATACGCGAGCAAAGCCGTGGGGAACAGTTGTTATAAATATAAGTATGTTATTTCATTACATTAAATAAATGGGCAGTTGCGGGTTCGATCCCCGCACACGACAGCATTTGTATTGGCCATACAGATGTTTGCCGTGGTCTGGGTGTTTGTGCAGTCCTTGTGGGTCTCCCCACCGTGCCTCGGAGAGCACGTTAAGCCGTCGGTCCGGTCTTTATCATGTACACCTGACAGCGATCGTTACTCGTATTAGGGAATATATCCACCAACCCGCATTGGAACAGCGTGGTGGATTAAGCTCCGATCCTTCTCCTACATGCGGAAGAGGCCTATGCCCAACTGTGGGATATTACAGGCTGAATCGTGAATCGTGAAGTAAATATGGATGTCATATTTAGCTTCACTAGCTTTTTTACAGTTATATTATAGAGGACAAAGTTGTAATTCATTAATTGATAGTAAAAAAATAATACATTATTCCACGTGTGGTTTGCCCATAAGCAGTTGCGGAAGTCTGATAGTGTTTGATCTGAATAAAAAACTAGTAAACAAGCTGACTGGAATTAGAGTTACAGACAAAACGTGATTCATTCATAAATGTAATCGAGAAACTCTGTGTTGAACGGTAATAAAACTCTTAGTGCCATTATAACAAATTTTAAAATTGTAGGTCAAGAAGGTTTCAGTCAGTAGGTTTCAAGAATCAATCTTATTATTTAAAATGTCTACCGCAACAAATAAAGTAGTCGTAGAATTTTCAGTAACATGTTTTTTTTTTTTTTTTTTTTTTTATGTTACTAAGTCGACAAACAAGCGTACGGCTCACCTGATGGTAAGTGACTACCGTAGCCTATAGACGCCTGCAACACCAGAAGCGTCGCAAGCGCGTTGCCGACCCTATCCCCAATCCCCCCAGGAGCTCTGGTCACCTTACTCACCAACAGGAACACAATACTGCTTGAAAACAGTATTATTTAGCTGTGGTCTTCTGTAAGGTCGAGGTACTTCCCCAGTCGGGCTGCTCCATATTTTGAGCAGGAAATTTCCTGCTGTGCCCTACCTCAGTTAAAATAAGATGTTAATGATTATCCATAATTAAAACCATTTATCAGTATTGAACAAGGGAACATTATTAGCAATTTAGGTCAAAAGCTCCTTGTAAGAATCATAAGTAGGTATTTTACTGATAACGTAAATATTTTCAACGATATCAAAAATATTTACTGAATGTTACTTAATATTGAGTATATGTTTTACTTTTTACTTAATAAATATAATAAAACGCTTGAATAAATATTAGAAGTCAAAATAATAATATCATATCATAGAATCAAAACATTAATATAAAAAAAATATATTGACTGAATGTTACTTAATAATTGACTCCATGTTTCACTTATTACAATAAACTAAAACGCTTGAATAAATGTTAGAATCCTTTTGTTATATTTTAATTGTTAATACATACACGTGCTTCTAAATACGCCTATAAATCAATCTATGTGTCTTTAAATAATTAATTAAGTAACTAAAGCAATCTTTGCTACTACCGTAACCCATTCCAAATCTAACTTCAATTTTGGTTTGACGATTTGATAGTAAATGTCGACTATTGACACAGTCCTTGATTTGAAATATTACACGGCAATTAAATAGAGACAGGTCTTACTCACTGTGTCGGTAATAAAGCTTTGATTGAAACTTAAGTACCTAATTTATGTATTTTGTTAGATTCAAACATGATTCAAAGTGAAAATTTCATGGTAGAATTAAATACCTAGCTTATAGCTGTTAGATTAACAATTAGTTTAGGACATAAAAATTATAATAAAATTTATGCATATAATTTTTTTGCATCATGAACTTGTTGCTAGCCCTGCATGTTCTGTTTTGTATCGTAGTAATCATTTTTCTTCGGTTATTTTTCAAAAGCAATGAACCATAAATATCTTATTGTATTCCTAAATTTGGTACTATGACGCAAATGTTGACGTAGAGAGATTAACTATTTCATTCTTTGGAGACATTACAATGTTATAGTGATTATAAATCAATCGACTGTTTGACCACACAAGAAGAATTCAGTGACGTCCGCGAAATTAATATAACGGATGTTAATTATGTCCTAAATCAATGTCTATTCTTGCACTCATTGTGTTTCTCTTGTTCGTCACTCCGAAAGTACAAAGAGTAGTTTCTTTTATTCAAACAAGAAATTATATTCGTTTCATAAACAAGTCTGTGCGATCATTCATCAGTTTTAGACATCGCATCATGACGTTCTAATTCAATCGTCTAGTATTCCCACTCACTTTTATAAGCAATCTCAAACGGTTTTTATTTTAATTTTAAACATTTATTATTCCTCGATTTATTTTATACGAAAAACATATTTTTTATATATTTGAAACTAAGAAATATTTTAATATGAGTTAGTTTAATGAAACTGTACGAAAATGAAAGTCATAAAGAATTTTCGATTTTATGTTATAGTTTTGAAGCCTCTGGACGGTCAACATTGTGATAATTTGCTACAATTTGCTAATTATTTGCTAGTTATTAAATAATAACAAATGTTGAAAAGTTTGTAATTGATATGAACAAGCTAATCTTAGAATTGTTATTCCTCTTCTTATTCTACTCATAATTTTTGCCATTTTACCAAGTCTACTTAGACCACAAGTCTTAGTAGCGAGTCACTACCGTGTCTATTCTTGTTTGGACCTAACAAGTTAATGATTTTTACAGGAAATCATTTAATTTTTTTATCAAGTATTTTCCACAACACCTAAATTGCCTCTGAAGTATGATAGGACCTACAAACTTCCATCTAGATCTCTTCCAGGGGGCAGTTTGTTTAGACAAACTTTAAAACTAAGAACTAAAAAACTAAAAATGATAACATTAAACCTCTCTACCATAACTAATATTAAAATGCATATGTGCTGTGTGTGTGCTGTGCCCACTTCGTTGAGCGTTAATTATTTTTGTGATGCAAATAGGTAGATAGTAAAGTTTTCATCTCGCTCGCATTTCTCCGACTTGATTTACATATACTAATATTTTTCACTGAATTTTTTGTTCAATAACAATAAAATATAGCCTATATCACTCCTGAATAGTGTAGCTTTCTGTTAGTGAATATTTATGATCGGATCAGTATTTGCGAAGATTACCCCCTACAAAAAACAAAGTTAAAAACTTTACCTTTTTATAGTATTAGTATCTATAGATAAATAATTATAAGTAACTTGATCTTATTTACTTAAGTTAAAAAAATCATTTACGGTTCTTATATATTATATTTACTTTGCCAAAATGTGTGTGTACCTGTACAGATAAAATAAATTAACCAATCGCGGTAACGTTATTGGGTAAAAAATATTACAGGAAACAATTGTTTGTCTCAAACATTTCAAGGACGATTCGCCTTTAATTATTCACAAAGGAAAATTTTCACTTTGAGAAAATTTGTGATTCAATTAAGTACTTCAGTTAATCAGAAGAAGTACCTACATAATCAGATGTAATAGAACGCCTCATATTAAGATTTTAATCACGTTCATTGCATACCTGTTCACTTGCAAGGTTGTCACATGCTTGTAGACTATGTGCTAGATGCTTAGATTTGTAATATACTTACTAGAAGTTCCTTGGTTTCAGCTATGTTGCTACTATACTGTTTTTATGCGTAGCGTAATGTTATAAAAGCTTTTTGATATTGTAGTTTTTGTCATTGTAAAGTCCTTATTCTCGGAAAATACCAGAAAGTATAGAAAGCTCCCTTGTATCCTCTCTATCCTTAGACTTTGAATTGTATAATGCGGTCTCCAAATAACGCTACCATATTCCAAAATACTTCTCACCAAACTATTGTATAAAACTATTTTAGTGCGAGCGTTTCGGAATACTTTGCTGTTTCTTAGGAGAAAGCTTAGCATCTTCGAGGCGTTAGTGACTATGTTATCAAAATGTGGAGTAAAAGTCAATTTCTCGTCAAAAACCACACCAAGGTCTTTAATAGTTCTTACTCGTTTTAAGGGCACACCCGCAACAAGATAACTGGGTTATCAGTTCAACATGATTTCGAGTAAATGATATACAGTAGGTAACGCTTCTCTGTGTTGAGTACCATTCCATTTTGGTACCTACGTTACACCAGGAAATGCGGAAGTATTTATTTTGTATTAAATAAAAAAGAAGAAATAATATTGATTAAAAGTTATTATGAAAAATATATATAGCATAATATATTAGTTCAAAATAATAGTTTAAGGGCGCGTTCCCATCTGTTGTGACGACAGATAATCGTGTAGTTTTAAGAGTCGTGGCTCATATGTTTTAATGGAGGTGTTCACATATAAAACGACACGACTAACTGTCGTCTACGACACTTTGCAGTGACGACAGATTGTCGTGACAGTGGGAACGGCTAGATACGGTAGTTGCTAAACGAAAAACAATTTTGACGACAAACAATCGTTATGATGGGAACAGCTAGCTAGAGACGATAGTCGTATAACGATAATTAATCGTCACGATAGAGTGGGAACGCACCCTTAGATATATAAGTAGGTATATTTGCTATATTATACCGCAACTTCGTCCGTTAAGAAATAAATAGGTTTTAATATGCTCGGAACTCTAATTTCTTTATTATTATATTATATTATTCCTTTATTATTATATTTCTCATTCCTTTCATCATATCATCATATCAGCCTATTGCAGTCCACTGCTGGACATAGGCCTCCCCAAGTTCGTGCCAGACATCCCGGTTTTCCGCAATTCTCACCCTACACCGGCAATCTTACGTAGATCGTCGGTCCAGCCAGCGGGCCGGAGGACGTCCTACACTGCATTTGCCAATACGCGGTCTCCACTCCAGGACACGTCTGCTCCAACGGCCATCGGTCCTGCGACACAGATGACGGTGTAGATACGGGTGTCTCACGGATAGTCTCATTTCTTATTCTATCCTTCAGAGAAACCCCCAGCATAGCCCGTTCCATTGCATGTTGAGCGACTTTAAACTATTGGACCAGTCCCTTCGTCAGTGTCCACGTCTCGGCTCCATTTATGTCAACACAGTCAGGACGCATTGCTCGAAGACCTTTGTCTCATTCCTTTATTATTATATCTTTTATCGATCTGCTAGTGAGTCTTTTATACTAAATTCATTGCTTTTTTTAGTACAAAAAAGGTTTTACTCTCCTTAAATATTAAAAAATAATTGTGTTTGCTCGCAAACGAAAAAAAACCGACTTCAATGACATCGACAAGTAATACAACGTAATAAGACGAAAAAATAGTCAGGGAAATACGTGCTATTAAAGATTATACTCAAAAAGTTGTAATCAGATCTCGATCTAATTTAAACAAGACTACATGACAAGTATTAGCTTTCGATTAAACTAAGAATCATCAAAATCGGTACACTGAGTAAAAAGTTATACGGTATAATACAACGTAGGTCGACGAAAAAGTAGTCAAGTAAATACGCATTATTAGGTATTACTCTAAAAGTACTTGTCAGACCTCAATTAAATTAAAATGGGACCACATGACACGCAAAACCTTTCAAATAAAACAAAATTGATCGAAATCGGTCAACCCAGTCAAAAGTTCTGAGCGAACATACATAAAAAAAAAATACAGTCGAATTGAGAACCTCCTCCTTTTTTGGAAGTCGGTTAAAAAAAATACAGTCGAATTGAGAACCTCTTCTTTTTTTGCAAGTCGGTTAAAAATAGCACAGATGTAATGTTATAAGGTATTGTTGTGATTAGAAAACTCGTCACAACTCTACATTTATGAAAGAAAAACGTTATTTTTACAATAATTTATTCCTACGTTACGTTAGAGGCTAAAAGAAAGGCACATACCAATGTAATATATCATTTAAACATAATTACGATAACAGTATAAGTAGTTGATAATTATGAGTTTTAGCTGAAGCTAACGACAAAAACGGCTACGTGAAATCTAATCTTAGTACCTACATTATTATTAAACTTTATAAACATAATTTTATAAAGAGTAATAATTATCTGATAAAAGATTTATATTCGTAAATGGGATTTAACTATATTACAGTTAACTTAATATTTTAGTATTGCAGTTAATTTAATAATTAAGATTATTCAAACACAATTATCATTAGGTATAAAACAGTTATTCCGCAACGAACTAAGGTAGCATCATAATAATCATAATATATCTCGTAAACGGCAAAACGGAAAGCATATGCCATTACAAAATTCATTCCCGATAACTCGTGACATGAACTCCTCGTACAGTTCATAGAACTTAAATTGTTTATTTATTTATTTATTTATATAGATATAGGTACACATGAGATGGAGATGTGTGAGTCAATGTGGAAAGTCATTATGTTATCGCTAGATGCGTTGCGGAGAAATGCATACACTCGGCGAAAGCGCTTCGGTCCACGCTCGCTCGGAGATACCTCTTATCACTGAGCATTGTCCCGTACGTGACCAGTTGATGTTTATTGATTAACATTCTTGAACTTTGTGCGTGTAAACATATCGGACTATCTTTATAGTTTCCTAAAAATAAAGAACTGTTAAGGTTTTGTTACTATTCGAATTATCTTACGTTATATTATTGTTTTATGTTTACAAAGCAGTGCGGTTAAACCGTTAAATGTTACTTTATTACGAAATATAAATATAAAATATTGACACGATTAGTCGATTTGTAAGTGCTTAGTTTTATCATAAATCGAAATTAAGATAATATAACTGCGATCAACAATTGAAATTTAACATAACGCATTACAAGTTACAACTAATTTAGGCTATGTCAGAATCAATGAACTTTATTGATACTCTATTTGTATTTGCAATCGTTACAATTTGTATTACACCAGGATTTATTACAAACATTTACAGCCTTCGCTTGCTTCAGGCATTGCAAACAATTATTATAACAAATCATGGGGCAGTTCAATCAAATGAGTCGATGTTAATCTAGATAGTTACTTACATTTAGATGTACGAATAACATTTGTTGCTGTTCAACGTGCCCCTTTCTATTCCTGTTTCAATTAATAACAGTAAAGATAAGAAATTGTTTTCGTACGTAGGTACGAAAGCAGATTATTGCGATTAAGGGCTCGGTAAGGTTTAGTGTAAGATGCTTGGCTATCGGATATATCAGTAAAGTATCGCACGCGTCCATCTCGACAGACAACGGCGCTGTCCTCAGCGAATTCGATTTATTGCCGAGCACGCACAACGCAGCCCGTTGTAAGGTTCCGCCTCTTTACTCGTGAGCCAGGACGTCAGGGCTATCGACACGCGATATCGCATTCGCTACTAACGAACTTGTTTACCCACCTTAAATATATTGATAGCACATAATTGTAGACTTTCGTTCGTTACTATATAATGTAAACGTCGGGAAAGATTTAACAAATATTTTCAATAGAAAATCGAACGGTAGTAAGTTGTTCCCGTAAATATATTTTCGTTCTACTTTCATTTCTTATAACTTATTTACTATTTAGCTACACGTTTATTTGTCAGTAACAAAACAGATTTATTGTGTCTAAATAATGCGTAGAATTAGTTTCCTCCTAGTAGGTATTAAAATAAATAAAGAATTTTAACGAAGGTCCTAAGTGTAATATATCTAACTAAAGTCTCAATGATATTAAGACATGTAAAGGCATATTAAGGTAAATAGGCATTTGTAATAAAAATCAAATCGTCAAAAAACTTTTTTTTTTTACTCAACGGCCCCCACTAGGATTTACTTCTGTGTCGGGGGTCCGGAAATACACAAAATACACAAGCACAAAACGCCCAGAACAAGACAAACATATATATATCTAATATGGCTAATACAAATGTCTGTCGTGAGCGGGTATCGAACCCGCGACCGCCAGCGCAACAGCCAGTGCTGTGACCGCTGCGCCAACGCGTCATCAAGATCTCAAGATTAATAGGTAATTTTTTACCATGTTTTACTCTGTTTTATGATACAGTAAAAGTATGATTTTGGTGCTGTTTTGGTACCTAATTTTCATAGCTTAGGTCAAAAAGTGACGAGCATGCGCCTTAGGGGGCATTCAAGTATTACGTAACGCTAATTGGGGGGAGGGGGGGTCTTGTTAAACGTTACGATGCGTTACGGGGGAGGGAGGGGGGCTTCGATCAACGCGTTACGTAACGTTGTTTTTTGTTTAATAAAAAAACTAGGGTATTAAAATCTATTGTTTTATTTAATTATTACTAGCACAAACGCGATTAAAACAATAACAAAAGTAATTTAGCGACTTTCCGGTTAGTTTGCGCAACAGAGTTGTGACATTCGGGTATAAATGTGGTAAAAATGGTCAGTTGGGTGTTACGTAACGTTTATAGGGTATGGGGGGGGTGTACAGGAAAACGTTACGGCTTGTTACATGGGGGGGAGGGGGGGTCAAAAATCTTCAAAATTTGCGTTACGTAATACTTGAACGCTCCCTTATAAGCAGTAACTGAGATCAAATTGTTAATTTAGTTAACTTCATTAAAAAGTAACATAATTATTAATTTATTTTTTCATTTCAGACTTAAATATAGTTCAAAATAGAAGTAAAGATCAATATAAGATTCAATTAATTTAGTAATGAAGATAATACTTAAAATAATACTATATTAAAACTACACGATAACTATAAGGGTGTGCTATTTATTAATAATCACAAAATATTATTACAAATTTCAACCCTGCTTCGAGATCTGCAAATTAGTATAGAAAATTGAGTACAAGAAGTGTCGGATTGCAAGCGGCCAGCGGTCGAGGGCCTTGGCCCGGCCTCTGCCGACAGCAAGTGCTTATTTATGCTCTTCCTTACTTTCTGCATTGTATCCCACTACTTGAGGCTAAAACGATTTGTTGCAGTTTAGTTTCAATCGCGAACGAGAACATATTGCATCTTAGACAGGCGATAGACAGTAAATGAAATACTACTGGTGGTCAGCTCAGGGCAGAGATAACAATAAAGTTATTACATGCTTTTCTACGCTATTCGATGCCAAACATAAGTAAACTAGCTGTACCCCGCGGTTTCACCTGCGTTGATTTGAGGAAAAAAATAGCCTTCCTTCTTCTTAAGGCAAAAAAAATATTTAAAAAAAAATTAGAAATACAAACTATTATTTTTATTGTTATTATTATTTTCTTAACCACCACATGTCCATTTTTTTTTCAAATATATTCATACGTATAACTCATGATTTGTGTAGTTTAATTGCATATTTTTATAATAGTTTATAATATCTTTTATACTTTAGTATTACTCTAGAAACACAGTGAACTGTGCTGTGTTTATTACATAAATATTTTTCTGAAAAACAAAGAAAACGACATTTAAAGTTTTGTTAGTCGGTTATTTTCAAATTCAAATTTAGAGCTTTCAAAAAATATAAAACAATATGGAAATCAAAAAATAATAAATATAACACATCGGAATCACATGTCAAACTGTTTTTTTTTTTAAATATATACAAAACGTTTCATTGCCAGCCAGTGTCTCAAAGAAATATCAGTACCTACTGTACGTACGTAGATATGCGAATAATATAATTATTTCGTGCTATAATTATAATGCATTTAAGCTTGTAGGTACGTTATGTGACTATAAGCTCTATGAAGTACTTATTGTTATAATTTTCAAGCATTAACCCTAATATAAGGATAATGTAAGTCGATGCTTTAATTAAGTCGCATCGTAAGTTTCGATATAATAACATCGTGCATCGTTCTCGTCTGGCTGCAATTACCGAAGCGGGCTCTCATCTCCGGACTTCCATCGACAGGGCACGGTAAATTAGCAAAAAATAATCATCAAAGTGAACGCCGCGACTTAAAGGCCTCAAAGCTCACTGGACTTTGTAATACCCCAGCCGTACTGCATGAGCTTTATCATTATCGTCCTTATTTCCATGAAATTCTACAGTAATGGTGTTACATATTAACATATTTATTATAGATTTTAAAGCATACTATTCTATTTGAACGCCATTGAAAAACGATGGAATTACTGGTATTAATGTTTAATAAAATTAATTGACTATTAGCTGTTATTCAATTAATTTTAATCGAGGTACTTCATTAAACCTTGTAAAGTTTTAAATCACAAGATTGAGTCTCGCGCTAAATCAAGATAAAGTTAAAAGACTCAATTTATTAAGTTTTTCTTGTCACTATTATCTAAATATTAATTAAAAACGCTAATTCTAAAAATAACTAATGACCTACTCGTATTCGATAGCCATCTGACAAAATTAATATGTTTGATAAAAAATATGATTCGCGAATTCATAATGAATGAAGATCTGTCTTTCGATACAGAGACCTTCTTTTGTAAGTGAAGCGTCATTTACTAAGTGTAACAACTAATAAGTATATTTAATTTTTTGTAGGTAGGTACTAGTAGGTATTAGCCGTGTTGGCGCAACGGTGACAGCACTGGATTGCGATTGGCTGTTGCGGGCGGTTGCGAGTTCGATTCCCGCACACGACAAGATTTGTATTGGCCATACAGATGTTTGACGTGGTCTGGATGTTTGTGCAGTCCTTGTGGGTCTCCCCACCGTGCCTCGGAGAGCACGTTAAGCGTCGGTCCCGGTTGTTATCATGTACACCTGATAGCGATCGTTACTCATAGTAGGGAATATATCCGCCAACCCGCATTGGAGCAGCGTGGTGGATTAAGCTCCGATCCTTCTCCTACATGGGGAAGAGGCCTATGCCCAACCGTGGGATATTACAGGCTGAATCGATCGATCGATCGAGGTATTAGTAGTTATATTAACAGAACAAATGATTTAAGAAAGCGTTTGAATGTAGATCATAAACCTAAATGTGAAAATTGACCTCTATAGATATTGTACTGTTTAAAATTAATTTACCTTAAATATAAATTATCTTTTCTAGTATAAGTACTTCAAGAAAAGATAATAATTTATATTTAGTTCGTACTAGGCATAGAAGAAAAAATAAAAATAAACCAGGCATAATTATCTTATGTTTATCTAGAAATGGGAGAAATAGAAATCTATCTAGAAATGGTTTCTCCTTCCCGGAATCCCTCCACTAACACAAACTTTATGGTATGGTATTTAAGTTCAAATTGACTTTTAAGTATTATTACGAATCTTTTGTATGGGAACATAGAAAAGTGTTGTTTTTAGACTTTTTCAGGCATTTTTTTGAAATTTTCTCTCCGTAAGAACCATCCTTGTACTTCAAGGAATATTATAAAAAAAGAATTATCGAAATCAGTTTAGCCACTCTCGAGATTTGCGCTTAGCAACACATTAAGCGATCCATTTTTATATATAGAGAGATTATTTTGTGTGGTTGATGGTTTAAAGTTAACATACGTATTTTACAATGCGAAATAAAACCGTAATCACTTTTATATTGAATAGATCTAATGTATAAGATGTTTACGATGAAGGATCGATAATTTCTATTTCGATGCAGAATTTTTCTAAGAATAAATCAATAACAAGATAAAGGGAAATGTGTAAAAATTATACAGCTGCATTAACGACCAAAAGAAAAACTTCAATCACAGGCACGAAGCGTATACTTTTCTTTGAAGTGACTAACACAAAGCATAATGTTTATTGCTATAAGTGTATTACACCATGCACCTTTCGGAATGTCAGCGTAGAAGAATAGGGTAAAACACATGCGGGTCTAATGTTCTAGACGTAAACGTAACGTTGCGCAACGCTTTTACGAGTTTTCTGTTAGGTAAAAACAATAAATAGTATTGTCAACGCCAATCTTTACAAACGTGTATCGACAATACATACCGACTGCAACCCACATTCATTACGCAACGTATTTCCTTATAAGTTAAGAGGAAAAACAGTTTTCTTGTATATTTTTATTTATAAATGTATAAAATATTTATTGTTTAATACTTTTATTATTATTCTTATTTATATAAATTACAGTTTCACGTGGTTGCAAGAGTAAAAAATAAGTTGTTAAAAGGATATAGCTTAGCAACATGCTCACAATTGTTACTATGACAATAAAATTTCTCCACCAATAATGTAGGTTGTTATCAACAGTCGCCCACGCCGAGATGAATACAACGATCTCTACAGTGCACACTACGATCCAAAACATATGCCATACGCGGACGTGGCGGAAACGGATCTTAAATTCCATAAGGCAAAACAAGTATATGAAAGCGAGAAACACATAGAACGCTCTCTTTACCGTACTCGCCTGTGGGACTATTAAAAATAATAACATCACTTGATAGTGAATCATTAAAATAATAATTGCAATAAAAGGAAAAAAGTCTATAAAGGCTGCTATAGAGAGCAAACGTGCTACAAAGAATGCATACCATCCTAAGAAATGAACTAAAGCGGCAGTTGCGTCTTGAGGTTCGAGTCCGCGCATATAAGATCGCGGAATACGTATCGGGATATCCGGCTCATCCTGAATAACTTCCCAGTGCTTTCTTCTAGGTGGCGCAGATAGCCACGTGGGGATAGACTCCGCATTCTCAACTAATTTCTCTGCCCACACGGCGAAAGAACCTGGCCGCGGCGCCGTGGTTGTCGGCGGTGCCGGAATGTATACCCTTTCAATCACGTAATCTGTTTCACGCCTCCGCGGTGCCACTTTATCAATGATTGATATGGGTCTCACGTATTCATCATCGCTATTATTTAGCTCTTCGTTTCTTGCCTCCGGTGGCAAATAATCTGAACTTTCGTCCGAGTATATGTCATCTTCATTAATAATGTTTTGAAACTCGGAACTTCGAGGCGAAAATTGTATCATGTCACTAACAATTTCTTCTCTGTTACCAATGAAACTTTGTAACTCTAAAGTCTGCCTTTTTATCACTGATTCATATATATTATTGTCTTCATTGTTTTTCTTTTCCAAATTTTCATTATTAGCGTTTTTATTTTGAGTTTCATTAAAATTATCATCATCTTTTTCGTTGTTATTGTTGTTCCACGGATATTTTCTGCCACACAATTTTTCTCTCTCAAACCTTCTGTACATTGTCGCAGTACTTGCCATTCGTAATGATGCTGCAATCATACTAAGGGCTTGCAAGTTAACTGAAAAATAAATGTACAAAAAAAAATTATCAAAACGGAAACGTAACGTAAATTTATAGACCAGTTATTTTCTATCTAGTGATGACACTAAAAATATTCTATTTATAAAAAAGAACAAAACTTCATAGTCTAGTAAGTATCTACATAATGTAAGTTACAGTTAAACGATTAAATTTATAGCACGTACTTTTGTCAAATGCGGGATTCGCGTAATGTACCATCATGTCTAGGGCATTGACAATAGCGAGAGGCGTACAATGTATAAAAGCTTGAAGAAATAGATACAGTTCCATGGAGGAAGGCGTTCGGGCCCTATAGAGAGCCTCCCGTGTTCGTTCCTCATCTTGGTCGCGGGACGCGTAGACTGCTTCTATCCACCAGAATATTAAATAACAATATCTGCAACGTAAATGAGAATGGTGTGGTAAGTTGTGTGGTATAGAAAACTTGAGGACAATATGACTTTTTAATCGACCTTTTTATTTTCGTTGACAACGTAGGTATTATACTTTAATTATACCTTGTGCTAATCTTGAAGGTGTTTTTGTCCATGTAATGTTACTATTACTATTTCGTATCAAGAAAAGAAATTTTTAATTCTAAAAAACTACAGAAGTCTAGCAAATGCCTTATAAAAAACCTTTGTAAAAATATATTTGTTGGATATTTGTGAGGCGATATGTATGTACATATACTTACGTAATATGAACAAAACATATATACTGCTTTATGTGTATGTGACCTATGTATACACAGAGGACTGAATTCACGTTTAATAGTTGTTAAAGCCCTAGTGCGTCATTAAAGTATTAAGTTTATCATTATAGTAATAAATAAATGTTCTACTTTAAATTTTTTAAAAGAGTACCGAGAGTTTTTTCCTCCGGCTTTTTTTTCTCTTGGCCTACATTAAGGACATTACTTTATGTTATTTATTATAATATTTAATAAAGCCGAGGATAAAATTCGAGACATTAGAAATTTTAGGTATATAACTTAACATTTTGACTAAGTTAAAGTTGCTTATAACAGTTATAACACTAGTTAAATTACGTAACTTTGTAATGTAGGTACCTAATGTTAAGATATATATAAATTTTTATTTAATTGTTTGATATTTTTGCTACCTTAACTTTCTGTTATTATAAGTTTTTGTTTTGGCTTTCGTTAAGTGTTATGGCGGAATAAATGTTTTCATTTTCATTTTCATTTACTCTAAAATGTTAATAAACAACGTTAAAAAGTACTTACTAACCTTCCAATAGCAGCAACAGGGAAAAAGAGAGCACGTAAAATTTCTTCAAAGATCCATTTAATATCGTTCTTCTGTATTGTCACACTGAACGCCGACATTTCTGTTTGTAAGCCTGGAGGTGGTGAGGCTAGGGTAAAAACCAGTGACAAAATCGCTGGTAATATCATCACGATGAGGCAGAATATACTGAGCCTAAAGAAAAATTAGAATGCGAAAATTATTTAAGTGCATAACTAGTCTACATCTATACCAAGAAATAAAATTGGTGTGTCTGTTTGTAATATTAAAATAACCGCTTTTTACT
Source organism: Melitaea athalia (assembly GCA_905220545.2). Classification (NCBI taxonomy): domain Eukaryota; kingdom Metazoa; phylum Arthropoda; class Insecta; order Lepidoptera; family Nymphalidae; genus Melitaea; species Melitaea athalia. The sequence continues at coordinate 8,045,950 of HG992179.1, forward strand.
AAATGCATATATGGATGTATACACATTACGTATACCAAAATAACATTTTTTACAATTTTTGTCTGTCAGTCTGTCTGTTTGTTTCGGCTAATCTTTAAAACGGCTGGGCCGATTTTGACGGGATTTACACTGGCAGATAGCTGATGTAATAAAAGAAGTAACTGAGGCTACTTTTATTTTAAAAATTTATTTATTTTATAACTGCGAACTGAACAATAACTTTTTTAAATATTTTTTATTTCATATTAAAAATTCGCTCCAGCGGGGCTAGTTTATCGTTTTGATATGATAATATTTCGTTTCTCATTTTGTTATGACATTAAAAATATTTAGAATATCCTCATGTCTGGTAATAAAAAATTAAAATAATACGAAATAACTTTTTTGTTAAATTACACGTGGACGAAGTCGCGGCCACAGCTAGTTTTAAACAATTTTATATACGAGTTTTATATCCAAAATGTCAATGAAATTGTTGTCAATGAACTTCTAAGATTCTTACATTAAATGAAATATGACTACTCTTCATTCAAAAAGCTTTATTCTTACAATAACAGCTTTGCCAAGACACTGTTAATTTATTATTAAACTAGCTGCCCGGACAGACTTCGTTCTGTCTGTTTTTTTTTTTTTTTTTTTTTTTAGTATATAAACCTTCCGTGGGATTTAAAGAACGTACAAAAAACAATTGCCGAATTGGTCGATCCATTCTCCAGTTATGCGCTTATAGTACGGGAGGTAGCGTAGCATTTTTTTTAGGAATTTTATACCGAATAAATTGTATTTCAAATAGTTGTTTAATGGTCAGAAATCGGTAAAGTGAGCGTCAGTTGTCGCACTAGCGGTGGAGCTAAAGGAGACAGCATGAGAAAGTAATTGGAAAAAAATCTGCTCCAATGAATTTTATACCGAGCGAAAATGTGTTACATTATTGTTTCGATCACATACTTTAAAAAAATAGTCGTCAGCTGTATTGATGAAGGTGGGTTATATGTCAGTCACGTGCATGAACCTCATTGAAAATTTGACAAAAAAAGTAATTTTATACCTTATGAAATTTGTAGATCTAAATTTTTATACTTTTAAAATAATAAAGAAAACCGTCAGCCGTATTTTTAATGGGGGAAAGACCGTCAGTCAGCGTGATAAACATTTTGCGCGCTCAATGCATTTGAGCGTTTCACAGTCTCTTTGGAAAATAAACTGATGATCTTTACACCCATAAAAAATTTTTTTACATTCAAATTATCTTATACTTAGAATTCAATAAGTATAATATCAATTTAAAAAACACCACATTTTATTTATTAATTTTGTATCGGTTTCATATCATATTAATATGTACTGTAGCATCAAGGAATTTCAAGCAGTAAAGGTCTCACTACTCTAACATACCTTGCCTAAAAGTTATTTTTCTAGCCTTCTGGTAGAATTATAAAATAATGAAGAAATAGAAAGAAGCGTAGAGCACAATTTAAATTATACAACGCATGAAGAAGCAAAGAACAAACGTAGTAATAAGATGTTCTGATACAGATATTTTAATGATTCTATTGGAGAATATGAGTCATATTCAGAGCAATCTTAAAATTTATTTATTATTCGGAACTGGAAATGCACAACGTTATATCGATGTTACTCAACTGTACGAAGTATTAGGACCTAGCTTGTGCGCATCGTTGCCAGTATTTCATGCATTCACAGGATACGACTTTAACCCCGCTTTTTGTAGGAGAGGAAAAAACCGTTCGAAATTTTAAGACATTCAGAATCATTAAAAGAAGATTTACAGATATAGCAAATATAAACGATTCTAATATACATCAACTTCTAAAAAAGATCGAAGAATTTGTATGCAGAATGTATGGTCTCTACTCGTGCTTTATCTATTGCTTTCAAGCAATAGATAAAGTGAATAAAGCACGAGTAGAGACATTCATCAGAACATATAAAATGAAGTCCAAAAGACAAATTCACACTTAAAAGTACACTTGACTGTGCAATATTCCCTGCACGTCAATCTGAATTATACCAGCAATCAGCATGTATTACGTACATCCTATATAGCGCATCTTTCGAGTCATGCTCATCAGTCAGTTTCATCAGTATTATCACCGTTTTACTACGGATGGAAGGAAGAAAATAATGAATACACTTTGAAATGGTTCGACGGTGATTAAGTTCCACCATCACCATCTATGGTTTCTACAGTACATTGAAGTTCTCATCGTCGACAGCTCCGATGATAGTTGTGAGGAAAGTGATGGATATCACACAGACACAGAAGAAGATGTATATAAAAAAGTAAAATAATAATTTATGTATCAATAGAAATCTGAGCTTTTTTTTCTTATTTATGTTCATTCTTCATTAGTAAAAATTTTTTTTAAATAATTAGTATTTTGTTTCTAATAAATATATATTGTGACGCCGCGCTGGCGCAGCGGTCACAGCACTGGATTGCGATTGGCTGTTGCGCGGGCAGTTGCGGGTTCGATCCCCGCACACGGCAACATTTGTATTGGCCATACAGATGTTAGCCGTGGTCTGGGTGTTTGTGCAGTCCTTGTGGGTCTCCCCACCGTGCCACGGAGAGCACGTTAATAAGCCGTCGGTCCCGGTTGTTATCATGTACACCTGATAGCGATCGTTACTCATAGTAGGGAATATTATCCGCCAACCCGCATTGGAGCAGCGTGGTGGATTAAGCTCCAATCCTTCTCCTACATGGGGAAGAGGACTATGCCCAACAGTGGGATATTACAGGCTGAATCGTGATCGTGAAATATATATTTCTGTATATACATATAATTTGAAACCGGAACAAAATGAATAAATAAAATGTGGTGTTTTTTATACTAAATTGATATTATACTTATTGAATTCTAAGTATAAGATAATTTGAATGTAAAAAAAAATGTTTATGGGTGTAAAGATCATCAGTTTATTTTCCAAAGAGACTATGAAACGCTCAAATGCATTGAGCGCGCAAAATGTTTATCACGCTGACTGACGGTCTTTCCCCTTTAAAAATACGGCTGACGGTTTTCTTTATTATTTTAAAAGTATAAAAATTTAGATCTACAAATTTCATAAGGTATAAAATTACTTTTTTTGTTAAATTTTCAATGAGGTTCATGCACGTGACTGACATATAACCCACCTTCATCAATACAGCTGACGACTATTTTTTTAAAGTATGTGATCGAAACAATAATATAACACATTTTCGCTCGGTATAAAATTCATTGGAGGAGATTTTTTTCCAATTACTTTCTCATGCTGTCTCCTTTAGCTCCACCGCTATCAGAGCAGCTGACGTTCAGAGCTGTTATGTGTTAGGGGAAAACTATCATCGTTATGATTTTCAGCCGGTATAAAATGACTTGCTCAACTATAGCGCTGCCTCCCGAGCTATTAGCAACATTCATTTTTATTATATAGATTATAATAATATTATAAATTATATATTAAATCAGCTGTTCCTGTGCAAGCTTTGTCAGCACATATTTGAGTTTACTTTCATATGAAATTTTTAACTGAGGTAGGGCACAGCAGGAAATGTCCTTCTCAAAATCTGGAACAGCTCAACTGGGGAAATACCTCGACCTTACAGAAGATCACAGCTAAATAATACTGCTCAAGCAGTATTATGTTCCTGTCGTGAGTAAGGTGACCAGAGCTCCTGGAGGGGATTGGGGGTAGAGTCGGCAACGCGCTTGCGATACTTGTACGTAGCATTGCAAGCGTCTATAGGCTATGGTAATCGCTTACCACCAGGTGAGCCGTACGCTTGTTTGCCAAATTAGTTCTATACAAAATGATTTTTTTTTTCTGAGTCTTCCTAGCAGTTTTCAGTGTCACCGATTCAAAGGACCCGGTACTGAGACCTAAGCATAAAATTATAGTTACCCTTTATAGTTGCCCCTTTCCCGAGAGATAGAATGCCAACTATTGGGTCAACTGTAAACAACTATAAATTCTTTAACAAACAAAGACAGATTTTTTGGCTCTTTGTCATATTTTTACTATCATTTATCTTAAGTAAAATAGCTTAGAAGAAAATTCTCCGAGGCACGGTGGGGAGACCCCACAAGGACAGATATCCAAACCGGAAAGAAAGATTTGTACAAATCAAATATCAATCTCTGAATATGGTAGCGTGGTATGGCGTCCACATTATGCTTGTCACATATTACGCATAGAACGAATTCAAAAGCAGCTGGTTCGACATTTAGTTTACAACCATTACAGAGACAAGAAGTCACTCTCGTATAACAGTTTCTTAGAGTTACTGAAAATGCAGAGTTTAAGCAGCCGACGAGACTTACTTGATCTCTGTTTCTTCTACAAAATCATGAGAAATTATCTAAGTTGCCCAGCGCTTTGGAAAAATTTATGTTTAGAATCCCTCTTCGGATGCCTCGCAAGCCGATTGAGCCACTCTTTCGTCCATTTCGAAGAACAGTTTTGGGTGCAAACTCGCCAATTTCACGAATTTGTACCTATGCAGCTATGCTCTATAATAGGTGTGGGGGATCGATTGACGTACACAGCATGTCTCTAACAGGATTTAAAACAGCAATTGCCCATAGGCTGAATCAGTAGTAATTATTATTATTATTATTTATTTATTTTTGTTTTCTAATGTTTACGCGAATTTCACGCATTGTAGTGGGGCAGATTTTCCGGATTTCGTCACGGTCTATTGGGTTTTTTTTGGATGGCCGACGTCATCATTGGGTCTGGAAGGGTTGTTTCAATGTAATTAGTCTTTTTTTTATTATTAGTCTTAAGGTGTTTAGTACAAAATTTAGTTTGTAAGAAATTTTGTTATAATTATATAAATAATATAAAAAGCATGTAGTGTATACCTGTAATTGATTGTGCAATTAGCGCAAATAAATTAAATATGATACTGTAGATGTAAGTAACATTGTAACAATCGTTGGTGTACCAAATAAATAAATAAATAAATCTCGAGCGGGAATCGAACCCGCAAACCGTCGGTGTTTCAGGCGACTACTAGCACCACTAACCCAGAGCGGTTGTTAAGTCAAAACTAGTATTATTTATATTAAAAAACGGCTTATTAAAGAAGACCATGTTTAATATGGAGTATGGAATCATGTTGGAACAGTCCATGTTTTGATATACACTTTGAATACAAAAATAATAAGTACCTACACATCTTGAATAACAGAGCCTTTTTGAAAAGTGGCGCAAATATCCGGCTTTTTCCCTAAGTAAGTTTATTGTAATATATCTATTATAAACCTTACAAGTGTGCGCTGAACTTGGCTATTTTCCTCAATGGATCTTGTAAAATATAAATCAACGAGGAGCTACCAAAAGGTAAGCTACTCGAATAGAAGCTAACATTAGAAAGGACGAATATAATAATTTACCAAATCATATTAAAGGTTCGGACAACATAAATATTTTTAAATCAAAATTAAAAGAACACGTTTATACAATGTAATTAACTAATTATAAATATTTCGATTAAGCGCTCCAGGGGTAAAAATTGTTACATCCTACTATTTAAGTAGGTATATTGATTGTATCTCATTATAAGTGAACGTTATGTTTTTATGAGAAATAAATTCTTTAAACCTAAATAACTCACACTTTGTCACCTCTCTGGAATAGTTGGAATGCTAGTGCCAAATCGAAGCAAACAACGGTCAAATAAATGACCAAACCTCCACATGATGGCAGAACTCGGTGAAGAAGCAAAGCTTGCCAGGCCGGTATTTTCCATCCTAAAATCCCACCCGAAACTTCTTTGTCCAATTCACATACTACCATTTTTTACACACAGATCGTATCTGTAAATACTTATAATAAAAAATTCTAAACAGTTAATTGCAACATTTTGCATGTAGGTACCTATTTACAACCACACTTGACTACATTATAAAGTTTAAAGTAACATAAACTGCGCTAACATTTGAACATTTTTTGCACAAAATAGCGTAAATATTAAAACTTCATAATTTCTAAAACAAATGAGTCAAGTTATACGTAAACCTATACACTTCTATTGATAACGCGATTAGATAAATTTGTTGATATAATGATAGCTTGTTACCCGTGACATAGTTTTATGTGTATTATAGCAGCTAAATTTGAGAAAAAAAAAACGATTTAAAAGTTTTATTGTTTTAGATTTATCCCTTAATTAAATTATTCTTATGCCAATTCTCTTATGGTCTAAGATTCAGAATATAACAAAATCTTCCCTCATCTGTTAATTAGACGAAACAATTTTTATAGAGCCTATAAAAAATTGTTTCATCTAATTAACAGATGAGCGAAGATTTACCTTCTCGGATCTTAGACCATTATTACCTAATCTTTGAGAATGATATCAAATGCCTATTTAGCGTTCTCGTTTCTTATTTTGCATGCAAAGTAGGTACTTACCATGGACCTTCATTAGTAATCATGGGCATTATCTTATCAATCTATTAGGTACCCTCTAAAATTCCTCATTGAAGACCTTCACTTAGCCCGAGCTATCGTTTTTTTTTTTTAACTCAGCAGGATACCTTCCAGCAAGGGCAATATTGATACCGACATAGGACTCCGCAATTAAAAATTTATAAACCTAATTCGTGAAATCTGTCTACCTATCTAATTTGTGATTTAACTGATTTACAAACAATAAATTTAATGAGATTTGAAAAAAAAAAGTTAAATATTATAGCAATTCTTTTAAGATTCAAATTAATCCTACAAAAATTTAGGTCGTTATTTATTTACACTTTCGCGCCCCAATACAAAGTTATAACAATAGGTATACATGATGTGATGAAAATACAAGTTGCATCAGTTTCAACATCTTAATTGCTAATACAGCGATCTCTTTCACGCAAAGTTTCTGCAAAGAACTAACTTAAGGAGCGTGGGAAAGGACGCAAAAATTTTATGTGACTACAAACATGTATAAATTGAATACCAATATTATTGTCACATAATCTTCTGTGTTTAAATTAATTAAAAATTTTATTCTTCTGGGGGGAAATGGGGGTAGGGTCGGCAATGCACTTGCCATACTTCTGGTGTTGCAGGCGTTTATAGGCTACGGTAATTGCTTACCATCAGGTGAACCGTACGCTTGTTTGCCGACTAGTGATATAAAAACGAAAACTTTTAATTGTTCGCATACTTTGTCAGCGCGAGCAAACAAAGTGCTTGCTTCACGATGCTCCTCCACATAATTATTTACGGTGGGCGTCGTGGTGTCTGACGGGATTTTTTGATAAGAAAAAATTGACATAGTTTTTAAATGATGAAATACCAGTATTTTGGGGTTCAATATAAAGTTACTTGTATATATTATTTGTCATAAGGTTTAGGTACGTATTTCTAAATCTATATACATATAATAAAATGATAGGAAAGTCAATGTATGTCCGGGATAAACTCAAAAAGTACCTACTGCATGGATTTACTTCAAATTTGGCACGAATATTATTAAGAAGTCGGGTCAGAACATAGGCTACATATTATCACGCTATCACCTACGGGGAACGAGCAGTGAATTATTAATAGGTTGTCTCCCGTGAGGTTAGATCTAACCTGTCATTATTTATCTGACGCATCAATTTGGTGACACTCATTTACTATACTTTGTATACCAAACTTGAATTTTTGTATAAATTGGCAGTAATGTAGTGTGTGAAACGTCATAAACGTCAAGTATTAATATTTTTTTTCCAAATGTCACTTACTCTAAGAAAGAGGTTATTTATGTATGATAATTATGTATTTTATTTCGGTAAGCCTTTAGATAATAGTATTTCGATTTATGGGGTTTTTTGAAAAATCGGGGGGAGGGGGTGTGGTGGATTATCCTCTGGTGCCTCTCCCATCCCCAGCAATCTCATGATTATAACGATATCACGGCAAAAAAAATTAAGGTAAAAATTATTTAAATGGTTCAAAATCACCAAGGTGGAAAATTCGGTTTGGAAATGAATAAAAAATACAATCGTAACTAAATTCACCTAATGTACATTTGACACCAGTCAAATCGATTTGACTTATTAGTACACCAAATTACCTGCTTAGAAAATAAATAAATTTCGTTATTATAATAAAATAATTGAGTGAAAAATCATTTCGAGAACGGGTCCCCAAGTGCTGTATCGTACAATCAAATTACTGTAGCTCTGAGAAAAATTAAATTTTATCTCTTTTTCGTGTCTAACAAGAATATTAATCTCCTCAAAAACGTTTTTTTAAACCCATTACTTACATAATAAAATTATTTAGAACACGAAATTTGCCTCAAAGTTTGTCCGAGACAATGTACGTCATATTAGTGAACACAATCATATCCAAGCAAAACTTTTTTTTACTGAACCCGATCTTTGGAGGTATTGTGCTGTTGTAGAGAGCGAATGTGTGTGTGGTGGGCGCTGTCTGTTTTTTCGTCAACTTATGTATAATTTAAGTGGTAAGAACGTTTCTATTTACAATCTAGATACCGTACATCAATTGTACATCATTACGGGAACACATATAATTGATTGTAATATTCAAAACGCAGTTTTTGTAAGAATAATTAATTAAAGCTACCATTGTTTACTTGACATTTACTTTGGACTATTGTGTTCAAGATGTCTGATGCTGGCATAAAACGCACGAATATTTAAAAACGTCATTCCGTGAACGGTCATTTTGGAAACGTTCCCGGATATGATGACGTGTTCCCTAAATGATGATAGTATTAAGATGACTTTTTAAACACTCAAGCATTATTAAACAATGCTATAATATAAATGATAGCTACAAAACATATTTGCATCAAGCATAGAAACAAAAAAAAAGATTAAAAGAAGTAGAATAGACCTAAAAAACAACTAAAAAAGATAGTAGGCATATTTTCGCCAAAGAAGAAAAAGGCAATGCAAGAATAAGAATGTTTCTGGATAATATGACTGATGAATAAAGAGAAATTAAACGCGATAAAGACAGAGTTTACTACCGAAAAAAAAAGCTGAAAAGTAAAGGAAAAACTAGGAAAAAGATGTAAAAAAGCGTAAAAAGTACAGAGGAAAAAAATAATAGTGTTAAAACTGGCACATCTCATGGGGCAGACAAAGAAAACCTGCATGCTAACTTAATTTCTCCTGTGACAAACCTCTTAATTAAAGTACCACCCAAAAAACGAGTGTCTTTTGTAGATATTATGTTGGCGTAAGTGAAATATCTGTTGAAGACTATGGACAACTTAAGGTTACTTTCCAAAAATATGTGCGTAACACTACAAAAGTAACTATTTAAATTAGACCCAACAGATGTATCGTATGTTACTCATGAACAAATAATCATGATATTTCCTAAACCTTTACTTAAAAAGCAAAAAAGTCGAGATTATTATTATTGAAAAGGTCTGATTATAATAATAACTTGTTTATTTAATTTTGTTGATTCCATTCATGCAAAATTTTGTTCTTTGAGTTTATTTAAATTTCTTAATAATATATTTTGTTACCTTTTATTTAAGTTTTCTTGTTGTAGTTACTATTACTTCTCAAAAGTTTAATGTGCACCTGTTAAAGGTAATGAAAATGTCATTTTAAGACTGCAGTTAAAAAGTTATTTAAGAATATTATGTTATTTTTATTGTTTACATAAAAAACTTTGATAGCAATTTAATAAAAAGTTAAAAAAGAACTATATTTTTGCATTTATTAATGAAAATATCGTCCTCGACTGTCGATAAATCGTTACTGTATCATTCAGTGAACATCTAAATACACTATATCATTTTCGGGAACACCTCTTAAATAGATATTTACCACAAATTTAAAATATTTTTAAATAAATCATTACGGAAATACTACGGAGACATCAATCTTGTTATAATCGCATGTAATTTAAATTGAAATGCTATTCATAATCTAGTATATGTTAAACTTTATACTTCAAAATCGTAACTTTACTATGAAGTAGCATTATAATCAAACTTAACTGGTAATTATGCGTAATTTTCTACAAATTGTTCATTTATTTTCAATTAATATTGATGAATTCTGTCATTTGGCAACAGGAAGAAGTCATATTTTGAAACTGTTATTTTTAAATATAATATTAAAAATTGTTCCCGAAATGACGAAATTCGTTGATATGCCTTCTTAAATTCACTGTAATCAACACAAATATTACTTTTATGCTTGCTCATCTTAAACATTTCAAGAATAGTATCGTAGCAATTATTTAATCCAATTTTCAAGTTAGTATCTATTAAGTATTTTTTTCAAAAACACTAACTCGGAATTCGCCACCTTGGTGATTTTGTGCCAAATACTTACCGAATACCTAATTTTAATTATACGTATTTTAGCTCCGATGCTGCAAGAAGTGCATTTATACTCCGTTCCGTGGCTTTTAAAACACACATTGTAATAATACACGTATGTACGTAGAAACTATTTGTAACACTTTTATACATAATATTATTCGTATTCACGTTAAAAATATCTCTTGATTGACAAGAGTAATATACGATACGAAGAACAGATTAATATGAACTGACATATCGATGTAGATGTTTTCGTTCTATCTATCAAACAGGCAAAAGTCTAAGACCATACAGCCTACTCAGTCGGGATTCTTTTCAATACATTTTTTTATATGAAGGCAAAACCTATTTAATCGTAAATCTTTTTAATTTTGAGCTTAGATAAATTAGATTATCGACATAATTTCGTTATAAAAAATAAATAAATAACCCTAACCTACCTAACTTCAAAATTAGACGGTTTATCCACATAATTACGTTACGAAAAAAATTTAACCTACCACCATTGAAATTAGTATAACACGGCACCGGCGCGGAAGGAGGATAGACCTCTCCCGCTGTGCGAAAGCGCATGAACGAATGCGTTGGGAGCGGATGAGGCTGGTCGCCGAAGGCGCCGCGTTATCCGCTCCGGGCTCTCAACAGAACACTCTAGGGGTAAGACAGACCAAGACCACGTGGATAGTGGGGTGCTCGGATTGGGTTCTGGGTATTATTCGGATTTCTGTATATATATTCTAACACACAATTTTACTAATTTTATTAGAATATTATGTCGTTCTAATTAGTTTATCCATATCCATCCATATTGTTTTGAGCTTGTTCATTTGAGTTTTCAATTTAGTTTTAAGAACAACATTTACATTTTTATTTCTTGCATTAGAAAGCCAAAAAATTGACTGTAAATATATAATTCTGGAGTCTTACATTGTAAATACTAGCTGCTGCCCGCGACGTCGTCTGCGTGCGTTCACTGCTCGTTCCCCGTAGGTGATAGCGTGATAATATGTAGCCTATGTTCTGACCCGACTTCTTAATAATATTCGTGCCAAATTTGAAGTAAATCCATGCAGTACTTTTTGAGTTTATCCCGGACATACATACAGACAAACAGACAAAAATTCAAAAAAATATATTTTTGGCTTCGGTATCGATTGTAGATCACAGCCCAAGTATTCTTTAAAAAAAATATTCAATGTACAGTTTTGACTTTCCTACCATTTTATTATATGTATAGATGTATAATATTAAAAAGAAATTTATTTCAAATATTGTCCAGACAAGTTAGACGTATAATGTCAATGTAGATTTGTGCTACAGGTGGTATCTTAAAATAAATAAGTTTTCAAATTGTTGAGAATGTGAAATAGTGAACATTTGTTGTTTTAGAAATTTACTAGCAGACCCGGCAGACGTTGTCCTGCCCGGAAAACAGCTACCAAATTTGATTACTTACATACCGATAGCAGTGCCACCTACCGGATCCAACTGGGATAAAAACTACCCTATGTCCTAAGTTGGATCAAATTACAGATGCTTACAAATTTTGATAAAAATTGGTTCAGTAGTTTTGGAGTTTATTGGCAACATACATCGTGACACAAGATTTTTATATATATAATTATGATGTACTAAGATTTTTGCCATAATTTTATTTATTTTGGTATACTAGGATTAAGTTAATTTGTAATAATTAAAATAAATTAAACAGAGGATAATTAATATTTTAGAAGAGTTTAAAATATAAATAATTAAAAAAAAGTTTGTTTTATTTATAAAACAAAAAAAAACCTAGCAAGCAGCGGCTACGCGGAAAAATATTGATAATTTTATCGACTAATTTATCGACCTTTTTCCACACTATTATCGATATCCGGTACGATAGCAGTATGACAACACTATGCTTCATTATTACCAATTTAACGAAAAAAATAGAGCTCAACCGCAAAGTTGGTACCCCAGGGTATAGTAAAATTTGAAGTCTTGTCTTGACTATGAAGTGACACCTCTTCTCTAAATATGCTCTATGGTTCGGGCAAGTCCGGTAGACGAGAGGTTAATAATTATTATCAATATTGACATGACTAATGACTTTGATGTCATTTTACCACAATACTCCTATGTATACCTAAATATGTACCTAATGAAATTTATTGAAAACAATGTTAGTCAACTAGAATACCTTGAGAATACCTACATGATATACGGCTAATTTCAATACCTACTCTATCTATCTCTGATTTTGCTTTTATAAAGATAGAATTTTGACGTAAACTCCATGCAAATTGTGTCAAAAATCTATAGCTAGGCAAAACCAGAGATAATTGGTTATTGAGAACGACCGATAGTAATCTGTGCGTTTGGTTTGGTTTGACATTGACACCTACTATTACAATGTACTCTGTGATTGACACTGACAAATGACAATCATAAAAAATAAGCGTTTTGTATATTTTAAGTCATTAAACTATTATCATATTATTTGTAAAATAAATTCGTAATTTTGTTTTTTAAAAGTCAAATGTAAACAAAATACTTCTTGCAGTATGTTTAAAAAAACTGTTTTGCCTATTACAGCTTGTCGGTCATACTGTAAAATCTTATCAAAATTTCCTGGAGGTTATATCACAAATAGTACGCAGAAAAGTTATTTTCATAATGGAACATGTTTATTAACTCCTAGAAATCCTCCAAAATCGAATAGCCAAACTTCTCCAGCCATAGCCACCAAGTATCAGGTTATAACGGAAACGAATTCAACATTAATAGAAAATACAGCTGATGAAATTTATGTAGAAGATAAATATCCTGTTTTAAGTGATGAGTTTGACGGAATAAACTTAGAAAGTAAGTTTGATTTTTCCTTAATCAAAATACAAATCGCTGGTGGAAAAAATGCAATGTTTTAAATAGACTAATTCTTTTTACTCTTAATTTCCTAACATAGACTGACATTTTACTGATCTTAACTTGTCTATTATTCTTAACAGTAAAATAATAAATTTCTCACAAGTCTACTCAAAGAAGGGTAACTTTCAGGTCAATTTAGAGGCCATCATCGTATTATGTCTTCATCGTAGATGAATACGTTTTTTTCTGTAAGGTGATGTAGCCATTGTATTCTTTATATTAAAGGACACAATGGCTACATCATTAACATTTTTAGGTAATAAACAATAGCTGAAAAATAAAAGTCTTAAATAAAGAAAATATGTTTTAATGCAATTAAAATTCTATTGAAGCTGTGACACTACGAGTACTAGAGAATGTGAACATGTATTCTATCTCTTTGCTGGTGAAAAGGTTAATTTGAATTCAGAACTATTTCAATAAATTTTAACTTATGTTTCAGGAGGCAAAAATGGTGTATTTGAAATAGAAGACCTTGTTGAATTATTAGATAGAGAAAATTCTAAGGATATATTTGTAGCAACAGTTTCAAAAGACATTAACTATGTGGAATATATATGTGTTGTCAGCGCAAGAAGTAAGAGACATATTTTGGCTTTAGCAGAGTTCGTAAGGAAAGTTTATAAAAGGAAACGCCATAACAGTGACCTAATACCAAGGATTGAAGGCAAGGATTCAGAAGAATGGATGGCCTTAGATTTAGGTTATTATATTATTTAAATTTTCATAAAGAATAATTGTTTAATCTTTTACCTGTCTTTTTATACTGTTTTCTATATCTATAATAAAAGAGTATCTGACTGAGAGATTTTTAAGAAAAATATGTAACAAGTGCCTTCATAGAGCATTAATTGATTGATTCTCTATGTAGAAGTGTCTGAGCTTAATCAAATATACTAAATGTGAATTGGTTTTGCAGTTGTATTGATAAAGGCCTAACTTAAAACCGGTCCATTTTAATAACTTTTTTCTAATTCCAGGTAACATAGCCTTACATATATTTTCAGAGAAAACAAGAAAAATATATGATTTGGAAACACTATGGTCAGTTGGTCCTGAATATGATGGAAAGACAGACGATAGTACTGAAGTAATCGATATGTTAGAAAACTACAGCTCTTACCTAAAAGATCTAAAACCATTAGCATAATTATCAAAATGTTTTTTTAGTACAAAAAAAATTGGTGTAGTTATTATTTTTAAAGATATTAAAAAAAGAAATTTGTATTAAATATGAATGTCATTTTGCCGCCTATTATAACCATTTTTGTTTTAAATAACACAGTAAAACCAAGGAGATTGTTGTTAAAAGGAAAAAAATAAAGGATAAAACTTAGTTTTGTTTAAAAACAACAGTTTTTGCAGCAATAAATGTTCCATTTAAAGTCTCATATAAAATGTTTATTTTTGCTTAATTACATTAAAGATACATAAAGTATGGACTGCATAGCTTATTCACAAAATGTTAATTGCTTTAAATATTTCAACTTAATCAATTCCTATTTATTGTATAATATAATAACATATTATATTGGCATTTTCACATGAAACCAACATTTTCAATTATAAAATGTAACAATGAGTGATTAATGAGATTTATTTTTATTTGATTACAAAATAATTTGGCATAATTTCATATATAACTATGTCGGACTCTAAATGCAATAAACATTATAAATAAATTTATTAATAAAAGTCTGTCGACTAACACATTCATACCACACTCACAAGATCCTTTTATCAGTCAAATGCACTTGCACTTCCTAGTAGTAGCCTAAGTTAACACTAAGCAGTAAACTTTTGGAAGCAAACTATTTGATTAGTGCTTCTTATGAGTTACAACTAAATAAACTGGAAGCCAATACAATAATGAAACATAAATTATGTTTATGAATTAAGTAGCAAATTATTGATTATGAATATAATACAAAAAATATTGGACCTCATTTTTTAAGTCTTTCATTTTAAGAACTATCATTAGTACAAAACATGACTGAATGTTTCATTAAAATTTGCCGACTTTTGTGCACTTTTTACAGTAACAGTGTATTGTTACAGACGACACCACATATCCATCTTCCAGAGTAAAATGTCCTTACCATTGGTATATCTTTCTAAAACTTCTCAATTATGATATTTGGCAGACATCATCACATCCCTTTAAATAAACATTGTTTCAAAATAATGTACCATAACTCAACTCATAAATTTTCAATCTGGTGCAAACATTCTAAATACAATAGAATCCATAGATATTTAATATTGAACATGGATTCAAAAATTGAATTGAAATAAATAATTAAGATAATATGGCCACACTACGCCTCACTCCTGCACCAGAATTGACATTGTCTAAACTTGACCACTTCTTGATACCATTCTTGACGACTTCAGCTGATATTTTATCCTCCATAACCCTTGACATTGCTTCTAATTTTTGCGCTCTTTCTTTACTCAATGGCTCACTAGGGAATGCTAAATCATTTGCTTCGGCGAGAGTACGCAAGTCGAAGTAGTACTTGGCATATACACTTGAGGGGACATTTATATTGAACTGTAGCATTTCTAAAAACTGTCTTTCTAATTCATTCATGTCTTCAACTGTGATGTCTTTCAATATTTGACAGTAATCTACATTCCACACAGCTTGGTCATCCCAAACTTTGCTAGCGAGTAGAATTGCACCCAAAACTATTCTTTTCCAGTTAGAAGGCGCTATATCGAGTTCGGCACAAATGAGAAGTCGCTCCAAATATACTAAAGTAATAATAGCACACTCTGCTGTCAACTGAGCAGCATTAAATAATGTTCTTACAAATTTATAGATCTGCTTATGTTCAGGATTATACTTGTCGTAATCATCGGAGACTCCATCTTTACTTAAAGGATGCAGTTTTTCATCAAATATGTCCAGTCTTCGTTCTGATGTTCTATTCTTTATGTGATAGTATATTGCCAAAGCAACGCACTTTACTGTATTTTTTAAATTTGGTTGAGAGACTGTACTATCATCTAAGTATATAGTAGAACAGGAACTGCTTTTTTTCAATTTATTTTCAGCTATTTGATGTTGACTTTTTTTTCTTGTGATTCCATTCTCAATTGAAGCTTTTGATCTTTCCATAAAGATAGTACCCGCAACTGGGTCCTGCGAGGGGTCTATATCTCCGTCATCAGGCTCCCTTTCACTAATGTGTTGAATGTTATTTGAACTTACTTCCCCTTCAGGAAGGTAGTCTTCAAGTTTGACGATGTCCTTTCGGATAGGCGAAGGACTGCGGTAACAACAGCAACTATTTTGGTTACCCATTATTGAATTATTCAGCGAACGTTAAAGATAATAATTCATTATCATTCTCCAAGTACGCCTTTAAACACGCATAAATATAGTGCGAGACCGCTAGTGTGACTTATTAAGTCCATAGTATCTGTAACAAAAGAAATAAATATTATATCATCAAATTACTTTAAATTATTACTTAAGTTTAAAAAACAACAAATATATACACCATAGGTACCTTGACATTACAAATCACTTTAATTATTATACATTAAATACATTAGTAATAACTCGAAAGAAAATTCATTTTCTAACAATGACAGGTGCACTACCTGACTATCAAGGAATAAGCGAACGTCATATAGTGCGTTTTCCAATTACAGAGCATAATGCGACTCAGTGGCGCACAATACTGAACCACTGAGTTGGTATCCATTGCAAGCACGCACACTGAAGCCCTACTTTTGAGAGTGCTCGTTGTGTGAAGCGTTGCTGTAGCTTTGCAACTTTCAACGTTGAGCATTGAGCATTATACCGCATAATGCGCTTTAGTGCTGATATTGGAAAACGCACATTAACTAGTACCAGATTTTTAAAATTTTTAACACAAAAGAGTGAGTCAAAATCTAAGAGAAAGTGTACATATATATTTTTGTAGCAGTAATAAAAAGCTTAATTCAAAGATTATTGATAAAGCTCAAAAGGATTGATTTATTGTCTCCAATTTATGATTTTTTATACATGTATATTTGCATACTTTTAAAAATTAAGGGTTAGAAATTAATAAAATAAAATGGTTAATTACTGCATGCATCATACATCGTTCTAATGATTATTTGCAGTTATTATTTTGGTAACGTACATTGAAAAGAAATCGTATTAGTAGATAATGCGCTTATTACACCTTCCTCAATGTAGGCACTAAATTCAGAAATGCAGTTAGGACGCTAGTTAGAATGCGCTTATTACACCTTCCTAAGTTCAGAAGTTCTAAATTCAGAACTTCTAAACTTAGGAAGGTGTAATCGCATTTAGTTAGTTAGTGTTCTGAATTCAGAAGCAAGGATGGTTTCTGACAGTCAGTGCTGCCAACTTTGGGGATTTTCCGCTAAATTTAGGAATATAATAATAAATATAAATAAAATAAAATAAATTAATAAAATAAATATCTTGCAAATAGCGGGAAAGTTTTAGGGAATACATTTTTTTAGGGTATTTTTTGGGAATTTTTAATTTATCGGAACGTAATATAATATTATTTTTATTTAAAAAAGTATTAAAAAATAACAATTCCTAAATTATTAATTTTTAAAAGAACATGTTCAATAAACACAAGCAAAGTATACAAAATAATTTATTTTTTATTTTAAAACCCTTTGAAAAATAAAAAATAAAACTATAAAACTTCCACTTATTTTTAAATAATTTCGATTTTAGGTTTAGGCCTTGTTTAGGCCTTTATGGGGTTTTGTTTTTAATTTAGGGAATTTTGTTAAAAAATTTAGAGCAAATGTTTTTTCAAGAGTTGGCCACACTGGTGGCCGCATTGTTCTATATTTTATTAATCTCTTTATAATAAAAACTCTTAAAAATCATTTTTCTAGACGTCATTCCGAATCGAATGAGCCATCGCACATATTTTTAGGAGCTTTATTTCTATTTAACACGTTTTTGAACTTGTTGACTAGACTACTATAATACCTAATTGATAATTCGATAGATACGTCCGTCTTCGTCGCTCTCTCCTAACTGACTGATTCAGCAACTGAAATTAGGAAGGTGTGATCAGAAGCTTTAGGGAATAATTCCTAAGTTTAGAAGTTCTGAAATTAGAACTTCTGAACTTAGGAAGGTGTAATAAGCGCATTACGATATTTTTACCAATCATGACCATAAAGTTATTTAAGGAATAACGATACATTCACAGATTAAGTATTTGTTACGATACCTCAAATAACGTTGTTTTGGAGCTATTATACCGGCATATTTTGTACTGGTATTAGCAGTACAGTATTTACAAAAAAAAAAAACACCAAACTCCAATACTCGCGTTCACGGTTCACGACATTAAAAAATCATTATTAGAAAATAATATGATTTGATTCATCGCTAAGGAAGGCAAATTTATTAACTTTAGTAAAAATAACAAAATAAATAACATTTAATATGAGATAGATACTATTTTGAAAGAACATGGGCATCCTGTAGTTCGGCTTCCAGTTCCACCATAGTACGACAGTGGTTTTAACCCATTAAAGCTGATTTGGGTACTTGCGAAAAAAAGTTAACTGCAAGTAATGTTGGGTCTCGTGACGTGAATCTCGTAAATTGTAAAGTGACAATTGGCAGAAGAAGCATTAATAGCATTAAAGCGGAAAACTGAAAAAATTGTTGCGAACATGTAACTTTTTTTTAAAAGAATTATTATGAACAAGGCAGTACACTATACAAAGATGTAGCAGCAGTGAAAGCGATTCTGATTAATATATGTATCCGTTTTTAGTTCAAATATACATTTGGTTTGCTTTTAGTTTTACTTTGTGTTATTTTGAAATTACTTTAAGGTACAAATAAATTCTTGTCCGCTAACTGTTTCGGGATTATACGCAGAATGACAATTGCCAATAGTCCAGTCAAATAAAAATTTCGCCTCTATAATTACTCCACTCCTACACTCGTTTGTTTTTTTGTCACAAAATATAGCCTTATAATATTAAGCCCACTTTACACGCAACGATAAATTGTAGCAATTTATCGTAATGATCAGATTGTTATAATATGGCTAACGAAAGATGATACTCGATTTTTTTGCATACTTTTTAAGCGACAACACTGTAGGGTTCCCACCATCGGGTATATTTCCTCTTTAATTGGGAAATAACTAGCGGAAACCTACTAAGATTTAAATATACATAATATTACAACAAATGGAAAACCTTAATTAATCCAATTACTACGTCTGAAAACACAAATAGAATTTAGGACAAAATAAATTCTCGGCAATGTAAATCTTGTTATAAAGATTGACAAATTTCGGCGATTTTAACAGAGATGGGAAGAATCGGAATCAGAGTGTGGCAATATTAAAAAAAAAACAAATAAACAAGATGGCGCGTTTTTGAAGTTGCCAGGGTGTGGTTTTTTAAATATGCCGCGTTTTTTCAGTATCATCTTTCGTTAGCCAGACTATTGGGCCCCGTAAACGATCAAACTTATTTGTCAAACATGTTTGATCAAACTTCATGTTTCATATAACAAACATATCAAAAAAACCCGCAGCCCCGCACACGATCAAATAATTTGACAAACACGTTTGTCAAACAGAAATTTAATATGAAGTTTGATCAAATATTTAATCGTCTACGGGGCCCTTATACAATTTATCGTAGCGTGTAGACAGTGCTCTACTCTTTCGATTTGTTGGAGTGATAAATCGTTCATTAAATTGTTACAATTTATCGTAGCGTGTAAAGCCCCCTTTAAGTATCAGAGCGTTTTATGTCATAATATACAGTGTTGCTATCTTTACTTCGTGGTACCGAGCTCTGCGTTTTCGTGTTATCTGTGCAAAATATTATCTATGTACCGCTCGGCGCTCCCAAAACGTTTTCAACATGTCTACCTGTTTAAGGCTATCGTTGTAAATTTTTGCAATTATTGGTGAGCTTTCTTTCGAAATAAGGAAAGAGTAATAATTCTTCTTTAGATATAGTGATTTATTTGCATAATTTAAGCGATTTCTAGTTGTGAGGCAAAAAGTCGCAACTTTCATAAGAATGCGTCGTAAGAGCGAACGCACCGCCAGTAAAAAAACAAAAGCCTCTCCAGAAAAGAAGGAAAAGGTAGAAAAAGTAAAACGGACGAGAACTCGCCGCAAAAAACAGTCGTCGTCTTCGGAAAGTGAGTCCGCTGAGGATAATACTCCAAAAGAGACCGTCGTGGTTAGTCAAGCAGAGACTAAAGTCCCGCCAAAACCTGCTAAAGAGGAGAGTCCCGAAGAATCACAAGAGCAAGTATGGCAAGTTAAAACTAGTGATAGTTCAGGGGACGTTAACGAAATTAAAAAACTCAAAATTTGCCTCACTCGACCGCCTTCGACGCCAGAAAGACCTGATAGATCTCCTAGAAGCAAAAGGAAGCATTCCCGGGCTACGAGTTCAAGCGATACTCAAAGTGTAGAAGGCGAGGAAAAAAAGAAGGCAAAACATCGTTCAAAAAGGTTAACTGAATCTAAAGATGCTTCAGAAAAGAGTCAAGATAGTCAAGGCGATGAAGCAGAGGTATCCATGCAAGAAACCGAACCAGAGTCTAATGAAGTAAGTGAAAGTACGCAACCAAATAAATCTACTGCAACTGACGACGTACCAATGTCAACAACCAGTGAGGAAGCTAAGTATGATAAAGTAGAGTCAACTGAAACTGGCAATGATAAAGATGATGAGCAACAGTCTCAAGAGGAGTCTAAAAAAGATGATGAGTCTAAAGATAAGCCATCAGATGCAGATACCACAGTTGTTTCTCCAAAATCAGATGTGGACAAAGATGACGACGGTAAATGTTACAAAAATCAGAGCTCTTTGAGAAAGAGAAGTATGTCGGAAGAAAAATCTGAAATTTTAGAGTTACACGTAGAGGAAAGTCAATGTGAATCTTCAGAGATGAGTTTCAACGAAT
The DNA here is from genome assembly GCA_905220545.2 of Melitaea athalia. Lineage (NCBI taxonomy): Eukaryota > Metazoa > Arthropoda > Insecta > Lepidoptera > Nymphalidae > Melitaea > Melitaea athalia. The sequence goes on from HG992179.1 coordinate 8,067,132, forward strand.
CTCAGGGGGAAGTTGCAAAAGCCACGGTAGAGAAGGATAAAGATATAAGTAGTGTGGTCTCAAATGAGGTAAGTATTAATGCAAGTACAACTGAAATTTCAGGGAAATCGGGGTCTAATGAGGACACCATAAATATTAATGAAAATAATGTTGTAGAGAGCACTAAAAGTATAGAGTCAGAGGAGCCCACATTAGTTCAAATAGAAGTCAATGATGAAATTGCCACTGAAAATTCTAAAATAATCTGCGACCAGACTAATACAAAAATGGATATTGATAGTGATAAACAACATAATAAACCTGCGTTAGAAGATACCGATAAAATTACTACGCAAGACATTCCAAGCAAAGAAATTATTAAAAATGTAGTTGATGATGAAAATAAAGACATTCCTGAACGTGAAACCACTCAAGATGATCCCGATATTATTACTACTCAAGATGTTCCTGATAGTATTACTATTGAAGAGGTTTCCGATATTAAAACATCTCAGAATAAAGCTAATAACATAACTCAAGAAGTCAGTAATAATAAAACTTTTCAAGATGTCTCCAAAAGCCAATCCACTCCACAAAATTCTAATCGTGTTCAAGATATTATAAATGATCAAATACCTCAAAATATTCCCAGTGACCAAGCAACACCATTGGTCTTTAATAGAAAGAGAAGGTGGGGTTCCCGGCCAAAATTATCATCACAGAAATCAATAACTATTTCTACTGATATTCTTAAGGAGATAATACCTGACGTTAAACCTGCAGAGTTCGACGAAGTAATTGAAGAGAAGAAGCACAAGCGTGTAGAGGTGCCTGATAAAATTGATAGACCAGTTTTACCGAAAATTGTTATTGACAATACAGAAAATATGGAAATTGCAAAGGATCACAAATCGGAAGAACGGGATAAAGAAAATGTTAAAGCAAAAGATACAAGCCTCGCATCAATGAGAAAAATATCTATTGTTAAGGATAATGACAGTATTATAGCAAGACCACCGAGCCCACCAAAACATAAACAGTCAAACATTCTGTATATTACTAATTTAGTAAGGCCATTTACTTTGCCTCAGCTGAAAAATCTATTACAAAGAACTGGAAGAATTGAGGAGAACGGATTCTGGATTGACAGGATCAAATCAAAATGTTTTGTGAAATATGAAACTGAAGAGTAAGTTAAACATCTTTTATTTATTAATAGTTTTTTAACTTTATAGTTATACTATTGAATGATTGTTACACATGGTACAAAATTGTACTCTCTATTATTAGAAAGTACAATTTTGTACCATATGTACATTAAAATATTATGACCAGATGTTTAAAATTATTTTATTAAAATACAATTACTTAATTTTAGTTGTATCTTTTGTTTGTTTTCCAGTCAAGCTGTTGAGACCAGGCATGCTCTACACGGAGTTACTTGGCCAGTGTCAAATCCCAAGACACTACATGTAGATTTTTCAACAGAGGAAGATTTTGACAAAGCTAAGGCTAATGAAGAAACAGATAATGCTCAGGCTTCCACTATTCCCGGTACAGTTGAAGATTGGCTACGAGAACAAGATTTAAAGAGGGAGAAAGAAGTGGTAAAGATTATCGCATAAACTTGTTATAGAAATATTCTAGTCTACAAGTTCAAAAACATGCTAAATAAAGATAAAATTCCTAAAAATGTGAACCTTAGAATTAAAAATAGCACTATTTGTTAAAAATTGGACTTAAAAAAATTCTTTCAACGGGAATATATTGATTGAAGTGTTTAGAATATACCAAATTTTTAGACCCATTTTTCGAGATGTCATCCCGCATGGAATGAGCTATAGCTCATATTTTTAAGAGCTTTACCTTTATTGAACACGTTTTTGAACTTTTTAATTAACACGGTTTATTAGCTTGACCTGTATGTATGTATGTAACGGAATCTTTGAACTTTATTTTCACTTACTTCTAGGAGTCTGATTAACTTGAAAATTTGCACAGGGGTCAAGGGCCGATGACAATACACTACAACACGCTTTTTTTTTAATTGTCGTCTTGACACTAAAAATTCAGAAGATAAATTATAGTTTAAAAAAACACGCTTTAATAGCAATCGAACTAAAAAGTAGAAAATAAAGTGAAAAAGCGTGGAGTGCTTAATCATATTATAATAATAATTCTAATATATTGCAAGCAGTAACTAATAAAATGATCCTCACATTCGATACCAAGCACCCCACGCTTTTTCACTTTATTTTCTACTTTTTAGTTTGATTGCTATTAAAGCGTGTTTTTTTAGTTTTTTTTAACTATAATTTATTATTTATTAAATATGTAGAATTACAGTTCTACATTTAGGAACTAAGTTTTTCTACCTGTTGTTCTATTCCTTAATTTAATTTCTGGTTATATAGTGATCCAGTTGTAGTAGTATAAGAAAAAATTATGACAAACACAGTTAATCTTATATTACATTAAAAAAATCTTTATCATAGTAGAGTAAATTAAAAAAAAAATACTTTAATGAGTCTCTGGGGTGCTCCTGACAATGCTTTTTTACAATTGTCTCAAAATGAATTTAAAGTGTTTATTAAAAACAAAATTAATAGATAAAGCTTATTATTCAGTGTAGGATTACTTAGATAATAAAGATGTGTGGACTTAGTGATGCTGTATTTGATGCAAGATATTACTACATAATTTTGTGCTAAAACAGGATATTATATATTATTTTTAAAGAGTAATTACGGAGTTCATTGCCAACTCTTCTCTGCAGAATCTACATTCTGAATTGGTTGTAGTATTACTTTTAAAAACGCTAATCAATTAAAATTTTAATTTGTAAACTGATGATTCTAAAGTACTTTTGAAACCTGTTTCATTAAAGCTATTTTGATTTGATTTAATTTTGAATGCTCCTAATATTGCCGGAGTCCATAGGACAAGGTGTGTGCTTACCAGGCAGACCGTATACTTATTTGTTACCTGTGTTGTATAAAAAAGTATATATTTTGATTACCATAAAATTTTTATAATTATATTATGTTTAATTGCAATACTTGTGTTAAAGGAGAAACCATGGGAAAGAAAAGCTTCAATGCGTGAGTGGGATGTGGGCAAGAATGAGAAGAACAAGGAAGGTGGTCGACCAGATAAGTTGATAAGAGATGAGAAAACACTTGACAAAAGAAGGCACCGCTCTCCAGAAAGAAGCCCTGAACCAGGTATTTGTATTTTATTGTTAGAATTTTATTTTTTTTCAAAACTTACACAATAGTTTGAAGTAAATTATAATATAAGTTTAGAACTGAACTAGCTTAAAAAAAATTGTAGGTTTTTGATATAATTATGCTAACTTTTACAGACTTCTTAATTTAAATTTATTGCCTTTATTTTTTGATTTGAACTTTTATTATAACTATCTGATCTTTTCGATTTTTATATTATTTGTGATTGTTAAATTTGTAATGTCATAATTGTTTCAGCGAGGAAGTTCAAGAAGAAAGAGGAGGAGGCACCGGCCAAGTTATTGGATGATTTATTTAGAAAGACAAAAGCAACACCTTGCATATATTGGCTTCCGCTGTCTGCGGAAACGGTAAGGCCATAAATTATCATGTAAATTGAATTCATCTAACCTGATAGTTTTTAATGTCAATCTTTTAATAAATTTGCTTGAGTTTATACGACAATGCAGTAAAACAAGTACTTTTATTTATTCCCTGATAATCCTAATTTCCATGCGTGTCATTTTTTTTTCTATATTTAATAATTTTTTTTTTAATTTAATTAGTATTTAATTAGTAATTTTTTTAATTATATTTGTATTATCATAAACATTAAAGAAATAAATCAGCTTAGTAGTACTCATTTACTAAATACACTATGTAAATATTGTTTCTATAGATTTATAACGAATAAAAAAAGAGAATAGTAGACGATTGTTATATAACAAATATCAAATTTGTTATAGATAGCAATAAAAGAGGAACAACGGCGACAACACATGGCCGAGCACGAGCGACGGATGCAGGAGTTGCGTCGAACGCACCGCAGACATTAGCCATGGTCCGTCTACAGCACATACATACACATCCCTCCTACACACGTACTTCATACATAACACACACATACCATACACAAATACATTTCACTTGACATACATTCATACACACTAAATTTCAGTGACGATTTATAATTTTCATAGTTATGCTTTACAACTACACGATTAACGCTTTGTCGCAATGTCGACTTTCCTTTTCAGGTATCGAATAAATAGCCGAAGGTTTTTTATTTCAATGTAAAATATTGCTTTATTTGTTAATTTAGATGTAGGTTGAACTAGGTTTAAAGGAGATACTTTCAAGATTATGAAAACATGAAAAATATTGAAGCAATTAAGCATATAAATTTATTTTATATGAAATGTTATAGAAAGGCTCGCTTGGAAGAAATCATATGATTTTATACGTCGTCGGAGTATCGCAGTCGCTTGATTGATCGAGGCAGACATTTTGGATCTCCGCAGTGGAAATGGCACCCTTCTATGCGCCCCGCGGTCGGGTATAAATGTGCTGAAATCGCTGATTCGTCACATACCGTTGAAAGAGTCAGCGCTGCAATTTGGCAATATACATGCTGCTGTTTGGCAATATACATGCAACGTTGGATTTACCACGTATACTATCTCCGAAGAAATCGTGAACAATATAATTATATGATGTACTAGAATAAATCTATAGTAAAAAATCTGGGACATCGCCGGGGAAATAAAAGCTGGACGAGTTAAAAGAAACATGAAATAGACACTAATTGGTGGTTCAATTTTCGGATTATTTGATGTCTTTTATAAATCTTCGAAAATATGTATCAGGTTAATAATATGGTCACCCTTTGAAATTGTATGACAATTATTATCATCTTATTATATAGTACCGTTTATTTGATGTCTAATAAACATTTCCCCAATAGATAGTTTCTTTTATTTTTTTTCTAAACTATTCTGAAAAAAATTAATAAGATTATATTTCACATATATCTAATCAATAAATGACCCAAAGTTATGCTGTTTAGGATTTATACAATTATCACTTATCTTTTATCATTTAAGATATCCTTATAGATATGACAAGAACATATTGTTACAATAATCCAGTTGTGTTGGCGGATTGTTACCGTCAACCAATGTAAATAGTGATAGCGAATTTGAATATGGTAAGCCGATCATGTAACTATTTTAAATGTTACAAAATTTACATTATATAACTATATCTACATATCGATCTATTTAGCACATTGAAAAAATCTAAGAAACAACCTTATTAGTTCAAAACATGTTAAATAATAAATACCAATATTTAACTACAAGAACCGTATTTTGAGGTTAATAAAAGTAATTTAAATCGATAATGAAAAACAAAATAGTAATTTTGTAATTATTCGCCACGAAGAAGCAAGTTTGGTTGGTGTGGGTGACGCTGGTGGCGGCGGCGAGTGCCCAGAATCCATTCACATTGGAAGAGTTCGTTACGGGGCAGTTTTCGCAACGAGGCTTTAATGGAACATGGATCTCTGGTAACAAACAACTTTTTCTATAATTCATCGATTGTGGTGTATACCACCAATACCATGCCTCTCCTTCCCGTTTTGTAGCTTAGGTATATTTCGACATATTGGTCCAATCTGTTCAGTGAATCTTACCGTTTGTTAAGATAATAAAAAGATGGACGGTTTTAAATTCATATGATAACAAATACCTACATGGACAGTTAAATACGCACATTTAGGCCCTGTTTCACTGATTGTGGATAAAGTTTATCCTACAAATAAGTTACGATTATAGACTTTAACAGCTGAGAAGGAAGAGTAAGTCATTAGGACCTGACCTCAATTAATAAACTACAACTTCTAGATTAATTTTTGCGAATAGAAATATCTCGTGAATATAGTGGAATTCGATGGTGAAAAAGAAAAATTCATTAGAAAACTTTTATGTGTTCGATTTCGTCATGTGTCAAACAGCATTATCCACAACTGGTGAAACAGGCCCACGGCCCAGCTCATAAATTAATAAAGACAGAAGTTGAATAAGATTAGGAACGTAAAATATCATCGCTCAACATTAAAACCTGTGCCAAATTTTGAGAGGATGTGGACAGAAATTGTATTCTTATGGGTTAGAAAAAAAATTATTAAATAGTGAGGCATCCATTTTCTATTGCAAATTCTTTACTCATAGTAGGTAATTACGGAACAAGCAGTAAGTTGATGAGTAGTTGTAAGAAATGTGAGAATATTATAAGATTTTCTTTTCGGTTCAAACACTTTCAAACTTTATTAACGTTTTACGAAATACACGTTTAAATACCACGACGCTAATAAAAGAAATAACTGAGTACCTACCTACTAATATTATATTCCTTACGAGTTACGACTACCCATGTATAGAGTGTTAACTGTTATATTCGTTACTTTGTCAATTTAAAGTCGGCAGGTAATTTAATTTAATGGAACATACGAAAAACTATCCTATAACATAACATAAACTCTCTTCACACTCAACGGCCCCCAGTAGGATTATCTACTGTGTCGGGGGTCCGGAAGCACACACAATACCTACACAAGCACAAACGCCCGGACCACGGCAAACATCTGGCACATGGCCAACACAAACGTTTGCCATGTGCGGTGATCGAACCCGCAACCGCCAGCGCAATAGCCACAAATCAGTGCAGTGCTGTGACCGTTGCGCCAACGCGAACGTGTCGTAAGCCATTATTTTATTCAATGTATATACTCTGTGTCGTAAATTATCCTATATTTTGCAGATACCGAGTTTACATACACGATAGCCGGGGAACCGGGCATCTATGTCTTTGACGTCCCAACCCTTACCGGCAGTGTGTTTGTGTCTGGAGAGTTGATGGTAAATATTTTTTTACCAGCTATCGTGCAATTGCTAAAATATTTCTTAAATAAATCGTTACTTTTGCTATAAATTAATATGTAGGTACAAAAATTATGCAATTTATTCTAGCCCATAGATCGACATAGGTAGGTACCTACAACAGATTTTTTGTTTAATGTTATAGGACTTATAGGTAATATCAGACTTAAGTCTTGTATTTTTACCAATTATTAGGTAGGTATAGGTATTATATATACATACTGTTTGCAAAAAAAAAAAAAAAACAACCGAAACTAAAATTATATTATTACTATTTCTTTATAAAAACATGGGACACTGAGTTAAGCTGTCTATTTTAATTATTCTTTATGATCTATGCAGAGTTTCCTGAACACCACCAGTCCTATACTTTCGGAAGACAGACAATACATTTTAGCTCCAAGTGAAGTAGAATCAGTAAGTACCTACTTAATCACATCTCCCTGCTGGAAAAATCTCATAGGATCTCATAAAAAAATAATACGAAAATATTCTATGAGATTTTATATGTGTATTTGTCGTCGAAATTACTCATAGAAACTCATAGCGGTCACAATTCATTTGATTCTAAGTTCTTATGAGCATCTTCAGTATCTCATAGAAACTCATAACTTTTTACGTAAAAAATCTACAATCTTATGAGCATAATGGATGTAATGTAAAAGTTATGAGAATCTATGAGCTCATGTTTAGATTAAAAAAATTTATGAGACTTTATGAGTTTTAACGTGGACGACGCGTTGGCGCAACGGTTATAGCACTGGTTTGTGGCTGTTGCGCTGGCGGTTGTGGGTTCGATCCCCGCACATGACAAACATTTGGGTAAGTCTATAGGACATGGGGCATCGATTTATGGGGTTTTGGGGGAGGGGAGGAGGGGTGGGTGGATGCTTTACCCTCTGGTACCACTCCCAACATCAGAACTGGGTGTATATTTTTGGGGTTTTGGGAGGGGGAAGGGGTACCACTCCCACCCCCAGCACTGGGCATCGATTTATGGAGTTTTGGGAGGAGAGGGGAAGGGGACTCCCGCCACTGGGCATCTAATTATGGGATTTTGGGGGGAGGAAAGGAGGGAGGTGGGTGGGTTACCCTCTGGTACCACTCCCAACCCCAGCACTGGACATAGATTTCTGGGGTTTTGGGAGGTGGAAGGGGTACCACTCCCACCCCCAGCCCTGAGCATCTAATTATGAGGTTTTGGGGGAGGATAGGGGGTGGGTGGGTTACCCTCTGGTACCACTCCCAACCCCAGCACTGGGCAAGATTTTTGGGGTTTTGGGAGGGGGAAGGGGTACCACTCCCATCTCCAGCACTGGGCATCGATTTATGGTGGTTTTGGGGAGGGGGAAGGGGTAGCACTCCCACCCCCAGCACTGGGCATCTAATTATGGGGTTTTGAGGGAGGATAGGGGGTGGGTGGGTTACCCTCTGGTACCACTTCCACCCCCAGCACTGGGCATCGATTTATGGGGTTTTGGGAGGGGGTGGGTGGGTTACCCTCTGGTACCACTCCCAGCCCCAGAACTGAGCATAGATAGACTCGGTTTTGGTTATTTTTTCGGATTTCTATATATATATGTGCAGTGCTGGGGGTGGAAGTGGTACAGTTCGACAGTTCCCCAACCCCAAAAATCGATGCCTCATGTGTTGTAGGCTATCCAACATTTGTATTGGCCATACAAATGTTTGCCGTGGCAGGGTGTTTGTGCAGTCCTTGTGGGTCTCCCCACCGTGCCTCGGAGAGCAGCTCTGATCCTTTGTGCAGTCCTTGTGGGTCTCCCCACCGTGCCTCGGAGAGCAGCTCTGATCCTTATCTAACATGGGGAAAGAAGTCTATACCCAGCAGTAGGACAACACAGGCTCAAGCGATTAATGTGGAAAAAAAATCGTAAAGAATCAATCGGAGATTTAGAAATGATGTTGTATTGATGAGCTATTAATTTTCAATCCAGATGAACGAAGTTAAAAAGTGGATATTGATGAAAAAGTTACCTTGTATAAATATATATACATATCTATCTATATAATTATGTATATATAAAAATTTCGTGTCACGATGTATGTTAGCGATAAACTCTGAAACTACTAAATCAATTTTTATAAAATTTTGTAAGCATCTGTAATTTGGTCCAACTTGGGAGATAGGGTAGTTTTTATCTCAATTATTGATCTCAACATTTGTTATTACAAATTAAATTGTTTATATAAAAGCGATTTAGCACTGACTTTTTTTTATTAATTTATATGTTTGAACAATAAATAAATAAGTAATTTTAAACTGTAGGGTACAATTTTTATGCTAAAGAATAACTTTTTCATTTTTAATTTTGACAGAACCAATTTTCAATTTGTTGTTTATATAAATAAATCTAAAGCTGTAAAAAAAAAAATAATAATATGTGTCTAAGCTGTATGGAAAATGACAACAGCAAAAGTTTTCAATTTTTCTTTTTAAGAGAATATATAAGGTAATTTCAATATTAGTAAATGAAAAATAATATATAACGAATACTAATATATAATATTCCTCAGAAGCACTTCGACATATTGATACAGTGGTGCCATGATGTAGGAATTTTAATTAATACAAACAAAAGTAAACTTTTAATTATAAAATCATCACATCAGCGACACTCTCACAACAAAATTGATTGCTCACAACCACAACAGTTTACATGTCAAAGATAAAAATAACTGTGCTTGCTCAGCTATTGAAGTTGTTAATTCACGGATTTACTTAGGTCTGGTAATAGACAACAACTTTTCATGGAGATCACAAATAGATCGAGTATGTGCCAAATTAAGAAAATTTTTAGTTAACATAATGAATTAAAAAAAAAAGAATCCCTTTAAAAATTAGATTGTTACTTTATTATGCTCTGGCAGATTCGTATATCCAATATGGCCTCAGTAGTTGTGGTCGTACCTACAAAAGTTACCTAAACAAAATATACAAATTACAATTAAGATATTAAAAAACATTGTTTCATCAAATATTAGGACTGAATTTCATAATGACAAAATTGCACTTTTTAATCATTGCAAAGTATTATACCAGTACATAAAAAGTTTGAGTATACTGTTCTAAAAGAAAATTTCTGGAGTAGTAAGTTTAGGCAACGTGTTCAACACCCTACATTTACACGGGTTGTAGCGAGAAACCACTTAAACACAGCTCTTGCCAACAACGTGTATGGTGAGAGAACAATGACTTACATAGTCCCTTAATAAATATACTACCATCACATTTGGTTGAATGTATCAAAAGCAATAATATTAAACAAAAACTTAAATTTTTTTATCTTTTGACAACACTGAGAAAAAATAAATATTATTAAAATACATTGTATAAAAATTGATGTACCAAATGAAAATGTAACTGTGATTGTTTTATTTTTTAAATACTATTTTTACCATTAATACTACTTTTTTATCATTATGAAATGTAAAATGTACAAACCTTACATGTGTATTGTACAAACCTTAGTGGTTTTCTTTTCCTACTTATAATTGTGAATTTGTACATATTGTTTCTTAATTTGATAATTATGTAAATAAACATAAATAAAACCATGACAAAAAATATTTTGAATGCTACCTACTAAGTAAATAGTTCTTATAGGTTATAAAGTTAAAATTTTACTAACTTTTTTACCTACATAGGTACTCAATATCATAGAATCGTTATACATTCTCATTACTTCGGAAAACTGATGAATAGGACTAAAATTATTATACTTAAACTAAAAATAATTTATAATTAGTTATTACACCTATAAAACGTTACCACCTTACCTTATTAACGAGCGATAACATTAAAATTCGAATAATTATGCCAACTTACAATAAATGTACCAATTTTGGGCTAAAATTATTACAATTAGGTACTTAATTAACAAATATAAAAACAATAGCTTTTAAAAGTTAAACGAAGTTAAGTTTAGTTGTGTCCATAGATTATACACTTTTAACTAGAGAGTTGTGACTTGTGTCATTATGGTTATGTCAACTATTTGTTTTTGTAGTGATGTGACAAAATGACGAGGCAATTGTAATCGAATGTTTTTTTAATCTTAATAATTATAATAATCTGTCTGTATAATATAAAATAAAACGTTATAATCTATACTAATCTATACTAATATATAAAGCTGAAGAGTTTGTTTGTTTGTTTGGTTGTTTGTTTGTTTGTTTGTTTGTTTGTTTGAACGCGGTAATCTCTGGAACTACTGGGCCGGTTTGAAAAATTCTTTCAGTGTTAGATAGCCCGTTTATCGAGGAAGGCTATAGGCTATGTGTCATCACGCTAAGACCAATAGGAGCGGATTCCACGCCGACTAAGTTGCGCGCAGAAGCTAGTTTTATAATATATACTAATATATAAAGCTGAAGAGTTTGTTTGGTTGTTTGTTTGTTTGTTTGTTGGTTTGTTTGTTGGTTTGAACGCGGTAATCTCTGGAACTACTTGGCCGATTTGAAAAATTCTTTCAGTGTTAGATAGCCCATTTATCGAGGAAGGCTAGAGGCTATGTGGCATCACGCTAAGACCAATAGGAGCGGAGTCCACGCCGACGAAGTCGCGCGCAGAATCTAGTTTTATAATATACTAGCCGACCCGTGCCCACTTCGTTGGGCGTTAATTATTTAAAAAAGTTTTTGATAAAAGACATCAAATTTCCCCGCTAGGAACATTTTGTGTTGGAAAATTAAATCGTCGTTTTTAGTATTTTCCGTTACATATTATTTATGTTTCTCACCGTTTAAACCTTCCCTGAACTTCCACAAACATTTCAAGATCAAAATTATCCAAATCGGCCCAGCCATTCTCGAGTTTTAGCGAGACTAACGAACAGCATTCGATTGTTATATATTTTATAATACATAATGTACATAGTATTTAATAAAGTTAATGATATAATAAAGGTACGCTCAAACAAAACTTAAAAAAAACTAGTGTCATAATATCAGTCAGATGAATTTAAAAAAAAACATTGAAAATAAAATTACTTACTACTTTATATTTCTGGTAAAAAATGATATACTATACCGGGTGTATTTGGAACGCTTGAAAAAACGAAGAGGTATGATAGCGTTGGCATGACATGACATGATACAAGTAAAAAAAAACGCGAAAAGAAATTTTTTCTTGCCTCTTCAAAACTTTTTTTGGTATAATCCGGTTTGGGAAAAATAATGAAACAGAAATTTGAATATAATGCTTCAGAATAATCGTGTTTTGAAAAAATCGGCAATGTCATTGAATACCACAAGTTCATGCGCGCCATCAGCTGACCGGCGCGAGGTCAACGTACTCTCGCACGCACTAGTCGCGCCTCTCGCGGTCAACGAGAGTTCGCAAAATACATAAGTACTAAAATGTTATTAAAAAATGTTTCTGAGATAAATGGTTATATGTATTATATAGTACAAGTGGACTCGGCGCCCGTTGTCCTGCCGGAAAAAACAGCTACCAAATTTGATTGCTTACATACCCATAGCAGCGCCACCTACCGGGTCAAATTGAGATAAAAACTACCCTGTCTCCCAAGTTGGACCAAATTACAGATGCTTACAAAATTCGATACAAATTGGTTCAGTAGTTTCGGAGTTACATAACGATAGCAGCGCTACCTACAGGATCTAAATGAGATAAAAACTACCCCATCTCCCAAGTTGGACCAAATTACAGATGCTTACAAAATTTGATACAAAAAAATAAAAGTATCCTATGTCCGTCTCCTGGTTCTAAGCTACCTCCCTACCAATTTTCAGCCAAATCGGTTCAGCCGATCTTGAGTTATAAATAGTGTAACTAAAGTAGAATCAATAATTCAGTAGACTAAAATGACAGTTGCTAATGTCACTTTGTAAAATAATATTTGTGTTTGTGTTTATTACTTGGACCATCCATATCTTTCGTATTGATAACAAAACAGTACAAACAAAACAGAATAACAAAACACAAAACAAAACTTAACAATAAACACAAACACAACGATTTTTTACAAAGTGACATTAGCAACTGTCAGCAGTCTCACTGTCAACTGTCAACTGCTACCAGTATTTTAGTCTACTGAATTATTGATTCTACTGTAGCACGATTTCACGACTTTCTTTTATATATTTAAATATATATATGAATAGTATATTATTAGGTTTAAATCTTTTCAAGCGTTCCAAATACACCCGGTATGACATAGTCTTCATTGTTTAATGCTTAAAATTATGTATTTCATAATATACATTTTCCAATGAATAAAACTTTTTTCCCTTCGTTAATTCAGAAATTACGATTCAATTCAATTAACTGATTCATTAAAAATTTATTTACATTCTGAATATTTATTGAATATTATAATGAGGATCCGTAACGTTTTTAGTTGAGAATGCAGATTTATAGAACTAAGAAATCCTTAACATACAGTGCAAAAATTTTTGTTCTACGACAAAAATTTACGAAGTTATGATCAAATTAGTAGCGGAGTTTACTAACCGGCCGGCGCGGAAGGCTGTGACGTCACTCCGACGTTCCATGCCAGTTAGCCCATAGCAGCGACAAGCTGCGATTGTGTTTTCATTTAAAGTATCTGTCCTACAAAAAAATTGTAAGGACATAATTTGTAGCAAATTGCTTTGCCTACAAATATGTTCATATAACTTTTTGCCAAAATTTAAAAATTGAAGAAGTTATAAGCAAAAAAGTGAGAAAATTTCTATAAAGATTTTCTTTTTTGCTCTATACCTTTTTTTTTATACATTTCACAAAAAATACCTCAGACAAGTCTTGTAGATGGTTTTTTGGGGAAAATTTTTCTCTACAATTTTTTGAATTTCATTCATTTAAAACGCTGTTACAGCGCTCCAAAGTTGACCGGGTTCGTCAATACTCATGAGAATCCGGTCATAACGAAATGTTTAACTTAGTTTTATGATCCGGAGTGAGTTTTATGAGTCGGAGTGATGTCACACGCATCCCGCATACACTGATCCCGCTTACATGACGACGCGTTGGTGCAACGGTCACAGCACTAGCTGTTGCGCTAGCAGTCGCGGGTTCGATCCGCGCACATGACAAAAATTTGTATTGGCCATACAGATGTTTGTCATGGTCTGGGCGTTTGTGGTTGTGTATTGTGTGTGTTTCCGGACCCCCGACACAGGAGAAAATCCTACTGGGGGCCGTTGAGTTCGAAACGTTTATTATTATTGTTACTGACGTAGCGGCAGGAACGGCATAATGTTTATAACTTAATATCTTCGTAAGTAATTGTCCGATTTGGATAATTCAAAAATAAATATCTTTCTTATATCATAGAGAATAACGTGGACACTAGTTTTACTGAATTTGCTATAACTTTATTGATCCTCATTATACATATGTGTAGAAAAGTACTTTTGAGTCTCAACCAGTTTCGGAAATACTAATGTTTCCAAAAATGCGTTGACTTCTCTTAATCTTCTTCGAATGTATCTACTTAGGTAATCAAATATCTCATAAATCATATTTTTTTTAACGTGGTATTCCCAGTAAGCCTACCCCACAGACAGCTTATGCCAATGAATAAGTAAAGTTGTAGGCAGGAATTTAACAAAAAAATTTTAAGAATGTATTTACAACAAAAAAAAAGGATCATAAAACTAAATTAAGCATTTCGTTTTGACCGGATTCTCATGAGCATTGACGAACCCGGTCTACTTTGGAGCGCTGTAACAGCGTTTGAAATGAATGAAATTCTAAAAATTGTAGAGAAAAATTTTCCTCAAAAAACCATCTACAAGATTGGTCTGAGGTATTTTTTTTGTGAAATGTATAAAAAAAGTTATAGAGCAATAAAGAAAATTTCTATAAAAATTTTCTCACTTTTTTGCTTATAACTTCTTTAATTCTTAAATTTCGGCAAAGTTATATGAACATATTTGTAGGCAAAGCAATTTGCTACAAATTATGTCCTTACAAATTTTTTGTAGGACACATAGTTTAAAAGAAAACACCATCGCATCTTGTCGCTGCTAAGGGCTAACTGGCATGGAACGTCGGAGTGACGTCACACGCATCCTGCGTACACTGACGTAGCGGCAGGATCGGCATAATGTTTATAACTTAATATCTTCGTAAGTAATGGTCCGATTTGGATAATTCAAAAAGAAATATCATTCTTATGTCATAGAGAATAACGTGGATACTAGTTCTATTGAATTTGCTAGAACTTTACTGATCCTCATTCCTATAAACAATAACAACATATAAATTAAATTGAATAAATATGCATAATGAATGCAATAAATAACGTTACTAAATATTATTAATGTTAATGTTATTTATTGTACATCATTAGTCATGACGATTTGACAGGTGTCAGAAACGCATTCTTTGAACGGCCGGACTGTAGATATTATTTGCAACACGAACAAAATGGCGATGCATGAAAAGGCTGTCACAACTCAAGGGTAAAATTTATCAAAACACAGAGAAACCTCAAATACCGAAAAGTACTTTCAGAAATCTAATTTGAAACGAACATGACAAATAAAAAAATATTTTAGTGTGCCTTCTTTCATTAGCCACTCTATATGAAATAACTCACTTTTGTAATATCGTCAACTTCATCAGATTATTTAAAACATTAAAATACAAAAATCACGAAATTATCATGTCAAGCTATCTCTAAATAATTTACCGACATCGACATTTATCAACATATATTACAGCACTATAGTAGTCTATGGTTACCCATTACGCCATATTTATTTACAAAATAAGATTTATTTTAGGATGGATTGTATATTGATTGTATATAAAATTGGGATATCTCCTTTCCAACAAAAAAAAAAAGAATAATCAAAATCGGTTCATAAACGACGAAGTTATCCCCGAACATACATAAAAAATAAAAAAATAAAAAAATATTATATACGGTCGAATTGAGTAACCTCCTCATTTGAAGTCGGATAAAAAAGTATATGTATATACGGTCGAATTGAGTAGCCTCCTCCTTTTTTGAAGTCGGTTAATAATGATATTTTGTGGGATTTTATATTGATATTTTCCTCATAAAATCGCATAGAAATGTTAATCTCGAAATTCTCATAAAATATAGATATTCTATGGTATTTTATATGTGTATTGGACGGGGAAATACTCATAAATACTCATAGGAATTTCAATTGCAATACTGTTCATAACTACGTCATAAGTTCTCTATAACTTCTTATGAGCTACTGTTCTTTCAATTTTCCTCATAAAATCGCATAGAAATGTTAATCTCGAAATTCTCATAAAATATAGATATTCTATGGTATTTTATATGTGTATTTGTCGTCGAAATTACTCATAGAAACTCATAAGAATTTCAATGCAATACTGCTCATAACTTCTTTATAAATTGTCTATAACTTCTTATGAGCTACTTTTCTTTCAATTTTCCTCATAAAATCTCATAGAAATGTTAATCTCAAAATTCTCATAAAATCTCATAAGTATTACTCATTGTTCGTCTAATGTTGAAATTACTCATAAAATCTCATAGCGACAAGAAGTAACATTTTTATGAGAATCTATGAGTTGGTGAAATACTCATAAAATATCATAGAATGTTTATGATCAAATTTTTTTCAGGCTCATAGGAATACAAGTAACTCATAAAATCTCATAGAATATTTTGTTTTTCCTATGATATTCTATGAGATTTTTCCAGCAGGGCTGAGTAAAATTAAAAATAATGGAATTATTATTATATGAATACTATATATCCGTCAAAAATAGTTGGTAATTATTAATCAAAATATTAAAATTAAGTACGACACCATGTTATCATACTCTTAGTTGATAGGTATTCTTATTGATAAAAATGACCTGTAATAAAATATAAAAAAGATAAAGTTAGTGTACGCCAATTATCCTATCAGATATACCTAATTGTACAATTGTGATAGATAAAATCCATATTCTTATATCTTATTTTTTATAATTGTAGGTCTATAGGTATTCGACAACGGCGAGGTATGCGCGCTATCAAATTTCTACAGGGTATGTATTCAGCATTTGCTTGCAGTATGTCACAAGATCTACTCTCGTGTGTTGGCGTTTTTGCAAATGTTTTGTACTTACGGTTCAGCCTGTAATATCCCACTGTTGGGCATAGGCCTCTTTCCCCATGTAGGAGAAGGATCAGAGCTTAATAATCCACCACGCTGCTCAAGTGCAGGTTGGCGGATAACTTATTACTTACTAATACTAATGATCAATATTACCACGCTCTAAATAGCACTATAGCAGTGGCGTAGCTAGGCGTGGGCGAAGTCGCCCACGGACTATCATTTAAAGAGGCTTTGCGATGCCCCCAGACTACCGCTGGTGATTGAGTATAAATATACTCTGTTTTGTGCTAAAAAAAAGTCTTGAATTGAAAGGCGAATTTGTTTGGGGGCCTCGCAAGAAGCCCCTAAAATAAATGCTACTGCGAGGCCGTTGTTTTTTTTTTTGTATAACTAGGTCGGCAAAAACAAGCGTAGGGCTCACCTGATGGTAAGCGATTACCGTAGCTTATAGATGCCTGCAACACCAGAAGCATCGCAAGCGCGTTGCCGACCCTATCCCCAACATCCCCCAGGAGTAATTACCTGTAATTACCTCCAATGACTGAATCTTGGATAATACGTGGGAATTAAAGAAAATAGGCTTTTTTACATGCAAAGTTCAGCGTAGCCTGTTTGAGAGTAGGCGCTATGACGAGACTGGTAGAACCACAAATGTGGTACTTATTTTTTTAAAGTATTTATGAATATATGTGCTTATAATCAATTTACGGCGGGTAACAGCTATTTCCAATTAAACTTGAGCAGTTTTCTATGGGTAGTAGGTACTGTTAGATAATAATCCAATATTTTTTGATATTTGTTTGAGATGATTTTAGCATTTAAAGCATTGTCTCATACAATACAGACACGAGTTACTGAATGAAACATACGCGCAAAGGAGGTAGAGTAATTTTAACTTAATGATGATGTGATTAGATAAAAACATTATCTTGATCCAGAGCCGTAACAAACGTCGCAAACAATCAACGTCTTCAGCTCTGCATATTCGGGGGTGGACATTCCTTGGCCTACGTTTTGGAAAATAACTTGTACTACCTCCCTGAAAACTCCAATCAAGCTATACAGATCACTGCTGATGGCGTTCCCGGAGTTATATACAATGGACATACCGATTGGGTTTATGAAGGTATAATATTTAATAACATGAAATATTCCTTAATGATTAAAATAGTATTAGTAACTGTTTGTCACCATATCTACTATTAAAAAAGATCGTGTAGTAAAAATAAAATCATATAATCCGATAAAAAACGCTCACTCAAGATACATTTCATAGTGATATCAAATTTGGATCAGTATTTTCTATTGTAAGCGCTTTCAAGTAAACCAAAAATTGTGTTATAGTTAAATTAAATAAGGTAATACATCATTAGGTTCAGACAGAAACGATATCAAAAAAACCTCTGTGTGGTTTTATGAAACCACGGTAAAAGTGGAACTTTTTAAATTAATATTCTTTGCACGCCATCTATGTTTTCATAGGTAACTTACATCAGCTGTATGTTGTAATTAGTGTCTTAGTTCTAGGAAATGATAAGAGATGGCCGACCATCACGCGAATTGCAACACGCACACGAAAAAGTTTGAGACGATGTAATAAAAGTTTCACTTTAAAAATGTGTGTGTGTGTCAGCTCCGAGTTCCGACGCACGACTGGAGTTTACTCCTTCAGATCGTCTGTCTAAATAGGCGCAAAAAAGGCAAGAAAAAGATTAATACCATATCAGATGGTAAATAAACGAATCAAATAACGTCATCTATCAGAACCCAATAGCGGTAACAAAAACCAACGTATTGAGGTCATTCGTTCAGATTTTACTCCTCATATTTTTTCATACCTTATATGAAAATCGATTCTTAAGAAGTAAACTCCAAAGAGAGTGGTGTAACAGCTTGTAAACATCTTACCACACTGTCCATAGAGAATGATAAGAGCTTAATTCGTTTCGCTACTCAATTGCTGAAACAATTAAAACATTCAGGATAATTTATATTATTTTAATTTATTACAAAGACCAAGACTACTTTTAGTGTTAATTGAGATCTAAGATATTGTTATTATACCTACATTTTTTTTATCTTTTCAGAGGACGTTATGTACACAGGCCAAGCAACCTGGTTCTCTCCGGATGGCAATTATTTAGCCTTTGCCAGTTTCAATGACACATTAGTAGAGACATATTCTTACTACTATTATGTGGACAAGACTGATCCAGAAGACTTGTATCCAGAACTATATGATCTTAAATACCCAAAGGTAATTTTTTCTGCAACGCACTTGTGATGCTTCTGGTGTTGCAAACGTCTATAAACTATGATAATAATTGCTTACCGTTAGATGAGCTTACGCTTGTTTGCCGACCTAGTTGTATAAAAAAGATTTTGGTTAACAACGAAATAGTAATAAATCAAGAGTGAATAGGCATCTTCTAGGCAAGCGCGCGCCATCTTAGGCTGCATCTGCAAACTGCTGCTTTAGCAATTGCATGCTTTAAAAAAAAATTGTGTGCGTACAAAGTACACATGTCAGAAGTGAAACTTCTTTGGCAAACTAATTAAAAAAAAACTAATAAAAAAGTAATTTAAAAAAAACGAATTTAAAATAAAAAAAACTGATTGAAAAAAAAGTCAACATCAAGCGGTGTTCTCAGGCGGTCACCCATCCAAGTACTGAACGTCATGACGCTGCTGTGTAAGCGGTCGCTCAAACTTTACCCCCCATGCACCTAAAGAAGTTTCACTTCAAAAAAAAAATACAATATTTTTTTTCTTTCGTTACAGGCCGGCCGTACAAATCCAACTGTAAGGCTTCGCGTCGTAGACTTAAGGACGGCCGCAACAAACCTTAATTTTATTACCCTACAAGCGCCGACTGATGTCACTAATGACCACATCTTGGGCGGAGTGACATGGACTACAAATACAGAAATAGCTGTACATTGGCTAAACCGACGACAGAACTATACTGTTTTGAGGATTTGCAATATCGTTACATCGGAATGCGAGGTGAGTGCGTTAAATAACTAATGTACTAATCCTAGGTTTCATTGATTTTTTTTTTGGAAGTATGTACCATTTTAGGTATTAGAAATGTTATGTGCTTAACACACATACAATAACGTAACACATTCTAATTAAAAATATGGAAGTACTAAACAATAATAACAATGCTTACGTTTATAATAACATCGTTTTAGGAAGAACACCGTCAGCAGTCCAATGGTTGGGTACCTATCGCGCTACCTCAGTTCAGTGCAGCGGGAGACTTTTACGTTTCCACTCGCTGGTCCTTGGAACAGGCTGATGGAAACATCTGGAAGCACTTGTATGTCAGTATGAGACTCAATGGAGAAATTGTCTCTAGTTCTATCACCCCTGGTGCTTTCACTGTGAACAACTTTGTTGGAATGGATGAGGCAAATTTGGCATAGTAAGTACATAGTTCATAGAGTAAAATAGAGTAGATAGTAGTTTCTAGTGCTAGATTTCATTGATACAATTTTATAAATAGTAACATTATCGTTACAGACAACGATATAGGAACATATGACCAATAATCCTATGAAAACTAGCTTATGCGCGCGACTTCGTTGGCGTGGACTCCGCTCCTATTGGTCTTAGCGTGATGATATATAGCCTATAGCTTTCCTCGATAAATGGGCTCTCTAACACTGAAATAATTTTTAAAATCAACACAACAAAAACAAACAAACTCTTTAGCTTTAGAATATTAGTACCTATAAATGTAATCTAGTATTTTCGATAACTTTTACCAACTTATGGTAGTAGAACGTGTAGTACCTACATAAAGAACCCCGTTTTTTTTTTAATATTGATGTTATTCATTCTATGATTATCATTAGTGAGAAACGTCTTCCCCAATTTTTTTCTTAAATCCGATGTTACTAAAACAAAGAAGCTCGACTGATTCATGCGGTAAAATTTTTTTGGTCCATTAATCACGTGATATTTTTTAGAAACCTTGTAACCAGAAGGTTACAAGGTTTCTAAAATATTTGTGTCACGGACATAAGGAAATTTGTATCACAGTGCTTAACTTTTACCCTCAAGAGGGTAGGAACCCTCCTAAAGTTAAGCACCGTGATACAAATTTCCAGCCAGACATCAAGATTGTAGGGTTGTTTGTTTGTTATTTTTTTAGTTTAGAAATCGCGTGTGCAAAAAAAAAAAATACACGTGATATCTCATTACACATCCTTCTTATGATATTTCGGTTTTTTTTACGATGTCCTCCCCTTCCATCGAGCCTCATGTGATTAATGACCCCTTGGCCGCGTACCGTCCAAATGTCAATGATCGTTAAAGACCTTAATGGTTTACACGACCCGACATCATGTAACATAAAATCACCATGGTATTTGGTCGAGGTGCCATCTAAATGCTAATGATCGTTTTTTAAATGTAAATGGGTCGGCAAAAAAGCTTACGGCTCACCTAATGGTAAGCGATTACCGTAGTTTATAGACGTTTGCAATACCAGAAACATTGCGATGCTTCAGAAGCAGCGCGTTGCCGACCCTATCCCCAATCCCCCTATGGATCACTTAGGATTCTTTTTTTATTTATTTAACTAGGTCGGCAAACAAGCGTACGGCTCACCTAATAGTAAGCGATTCCCGTAGCTTATAGACGCCTGCAACACCGGAAGCATCGCAAGCGCTTTGCCGACCCTATCCTCGATCCCCCCAGGAGCTATGGTCACCTTACTCACCAACAGGAACATAATACTGCTTGAAAACAGTATTATTTAGCTGTGGTCTTTTGTAATGTGAGGTACTACCCCAGTAGGGTTGCTCCATATTTTGAGAATTTCCTGCTGTGTACCTCAGAAAAATGAAATAATTCTGATTGTTCGTAGCTACTACACGAGAACAGTGGCGGGCGCTCCATGGCGCTCCCAGTTACATGCGGCGGGCGCGCGTCCGGGTTGCCTGAGCTGTGACCTGGTGCTCCCGGATGGCGGGCCGTGTGCCTGGGTCGCTGCTACTGCCAGCCGCTCCGCTGCCTACATCGCACTCACTTGCTCCTCCCCCGATGAACCTTCTGCCACCTACATCATCAACCCCCTGGTAAGACTGTTGACGTTATTGTGGCATAGAAGACGATTTTCTAATTTCTGTCAGTGCAACCACTTAGTATGTTTTTGCAAATACATTATAATCAAAAATATCATCATTCAAATAGGATTCAAAAGCACCTTCGAATCTTCATTTTACAAATTTTTATTTTTATTATCGTTAAAAGTGAAGCTACCAACTAATTCAAAATGTAGATTCTGCAAAGAAGAATCGGCAAGAAACTCTCGGTTACTCTTTGAATTATCGACCCCCAGTAAAACTGTGCTTATTGAGGCATAGCAAACGTTTCGCTAATTTCGATAATTGGCAATCGTCGATTATGTATTTGCACCTACATCATCGACCTCCTGGTAAAGCTCCTGTATTTATTGAGGCGCTTAGAGGATGATTTCCTAATTTCGGACACCTGCAATCACCGACTACGTTTTTGCTTTATCAATCTTGTTAATTTGTTGTAATGAAGGTGTTAAAACACCTTCATAGCTATACTCCAGTTCTCATTTTTGTTTAATTTGGAGCAGTTATTTATCAACACTCGCTTATAAATTTGTAAATATCTACTAGTACATTTTTACAACCATGAAGTTACGTACCAATGTGTTAAGCTGTACTGATGCCTCTTAATTTTAGTAAAGTTTGAGCTAAACGTATTTGTCATCAATAATCAGGGTAGATCCACTAGGCAAGTCTAGCTGTTCACAGTTTATAGTAAATCTCTCCCTTTACTTTTAAATTGTACTGTGTTTTGATAATTTTACTTTATTTACTTTTTTATTTTATTTTATAAGGATATAGCTTACAGCTTATTATAACTATAACTAATACAGAATAAAAATCATAAAATAGCTAATAACAAGCTACCACATATAGAAACTAAACAAAACACAAAAATACTAGTTATTCCTAGAAAGAGTACCTAATCTATAATCTATACCTAATTCTGAAAAGGTTATTTCAAAAATTGGACATTTTTAACAGAATCGTACAACGTTACTTCTATGGGAAAACAATGGAATAGTCCGAGATCGTCTGGTCGGTAAGAGTAGGCCCCAGAGCATCATTACGACGGTTCCTCTAGAGAACGGCTACCCGGCGCCAGTGAGGCTACTGCTACCCCCCGGACTGGACCTCAACAACACCACCACAAAATACCCCGTCGTTTACTTCGTTTATTCTGGACCTGGAACTAACACCGTGTACGATACTTTTACTGTCGGTGAGTTAAATTAATTTATTTTAATATATATAATTCTTCTGTACGTGTGTTTGTCATCTAACTTCTCCTAAACGGCTGGACCGATTTGGTTGAAACTTCGTGAGTACATTTCGATGGGTTCATGGTGGTTATAAAACACAATTGGATTCTCTAGGTGGCGCTGCTGGCGTCATGTCAGAAACAAAATAATAGTGAGCGTGTAATATATAACCTTAAAATTTATTAATAGCACTATACAAGTATACAATTATCACGTTCTAACACTCCTTGCTAGACAATTTTCTGATTTCACGGATGTTGGTCAATGTTTATAGCTATGAAAAGTATCAATTTATTTACTTTTATCTACGAAAGATACAACTTTATTTTAAAGATTTTTCCTGGTGACATATACAGAGGCGGCCTTACCCATTGCGAGGCTCCGGGCGGCAAGTCTTTGCGAGGCCCTTTGTCCTTCTAGTCTAGTCGGCAAGTTGAATAGTCGAAAATAGAGATACTGCTCTTAAAATGATGTGTGATAGCTTATTGGATCCGGAATAACTGAATGAAAAACCTTCTAGAAGCGTGTGCCACGCGCGCAACCTAAGAATGTCACATGGAGACCCATTTTCAACATTAAATTAAAATTATAAATAATGGAGATAGAGTTCCAGAAGTGAAAGTTTTTTATTGGAAATATCCTCCTATCTCAGAATCTTTTTTTGAAATGTCTTAAATATTAATAGTTTACGAAATATTGGCAAAAAGCGAAATGCCATTTCTTTTCCTTTTTTTAATTGTTTATAACTTGCAATTTTGCATGTGCTAATACACGCTTTTAGAGCATTTTTCTAGACGTCATTCCGAATCCAACGAGCTATCGCACATAATTTTAAGAGCAGTATCTCTATTTTCTCTTGAATAGGTAGATGTGGCTAATGTTAATACTATATAACTGAAAAGACACTTTAGGATTGACTGGAAAAACTATTTATTGTAAATTTATCATTTTGAATTTTTCTGATACACTAGTCGTTATAAAATTAATATATATATAAATACAAAAATATGTTCGTGCAACTAATACATGTTATTATCGAGAGAGATTCGAACGGAATCATCGAATATCACAACATTCAACCTAAAGAAATATAACTAAAATTCTAAACTTAAAATAATTTAAACATAATATACCAAAGAGATCATATAGCTTATATAAAAATAGTTTTTATGTATATCTGAGATTACCATTCAACACACCCCCTTAATCTCAGATATACATCATAACACCAGACAACCAACAAAATAATTTAACACCATCAAAATAATTTCAAAGTTAACAACAAACAAAACTACCAACACTAACACACTCTTTCTCAACAAAAACCAAAAACCACATAAAATACAAGTAATATTAAAAATTCTATATAAAAAAGAAAAAATTTCTCTAAAGATTCCGTTTCCAATTTCATATAACACAAAACATTAAATCCTTTTTCCCTTACAACAATCTCATACATGCTTCCACTGCGCGAATCTCTATTATTAACACCCCTTTAAACTAGCACTAACTATACCTAAAAGATTTGGAATTAAAATACCTAAAAATCATCAATCACAAGAAAATAACACTAATCACTTTAAAAACTAGTCACTTAAGTCATTTCCTACCTACACCGTCACATCACTAAAACTTGATTACGAAGCCGCAAATATTTAACGTTGGATAAATTCTTCCTTAGGTCCACACTTTCCGCGACAACTTCAGCTTCTTCCTCACTTGTTACGTCATCATCATTAAAAACATCAACAACCTCCTCTTCAAAAATCATCAACAACAACAACTTCCTCTCCTCTATCCTCAAAAACATCAACAACAATAAACTCCTCTTCTATCCTCAAAAACATCAACCACAATAAACTCCTCTCTTCTATAACTTCTTCATCAAAATTCACATTCCTCACACCTTCAATTGTTTCTTCACAAATGAATTCGTTTGTCTCTGTTCTCTTCATTTTCAACACAATAAATTGTTACTTCTGTAACATTCTCGTTTCAACACCCCTTAAAATATGTAAGATGCGGCTTGCGTGCTCTGGGCAATGCTGGGCAATTCGTGCTGGGCCCATAACCTCTTGAATAGGTAGATGTGGCTAATGTGATCTGGGCCCATAACCTCTTGAATAGGTAGATGTGACTATAGCGTGAACTGGGCCCATAACCTCTTGAATAGGTAGATGTGGCTAATGTTAATACTATATAACTGAAAAGACACTTTAGGATTGACTGGAAAAACTATTTATTGTAAATTTATCATTTTGAATTTTTCTGATACACTAGTCGTTATAAAATTAATATATATATAAATACAAAAATATGTTCGTGCAACTAATACATGTTATTATCGAGAGAGATTCGAACGGAATCATCGAATATCACAACATTCAACCTAAAGAAATATAACTAAAATTCTAAACTTAAAATAATTTAAACATAATATACCAAAGAGATCATATAGCTTATATAAAAATAGTTTTTATGTATATCTGA
Organism: Melitaea athalia; assembly: GCA_905220545.2. NCBI lineage: Eukaryota > Metazoa > Arthropoda > Insecta > Lepidoptera > Nymphalidae > Melitaea > Melitaea athalia. The sequence goes on from HG992179.1 coordinate 8,093,003, forward strand.
GATTACCATTCAACATTTTCAACCATTTTCAAATTGTCGACAAACTATTCGACTTTTCCTAATGGTCTAAGATCCGGGATTAGAATAAATATTATAGCCAGGTTACTGCTGACTGAGGTTACTGACCTGGCTGCAGGTAAGTGTAGCAATCATAGAGATGGGTGCCTACTACAGTCAGGTACATAATGTAAAATAATAACGGTTTTAGCTTACTACATGTAATTAACATGATAGGGAAAACATTAAAAAAAATTGTAGCAGGCTTATGGTGTCAGAGGCTGTTTTTATAAATTCACAATATTGAAATCAGCCTATAAAAATTGTTTCATCTAATTAACAGATGAGGGAATATTTTGTCTAATCCCGGATCTTAGACCATTTAATTAAAGCACAATAATCTGGCGAATTTGCTACGTCATTTTCGATTGAAAGAATAGCAAAGACTGAAATCCGATCTTGTGTCATCGAATTCCAATATGTTTTAATAATTTTAATTAAAAAAAAATACAGTTAAAAATCTTTATTATTTTAAATTTGTTTGGGTTGTTGCGCGAGGCCCCTGCAAGAGCGAGGCCCCGGGCGATTGCCCCGTTCGCCACCCCCTAAGGCCGCCACTGGACATATAAGTGATAATTGTAACAAAATGTTTTTTGAAACTAATTAAATTTATGAAAACCTAATAAAAATTATTTAATGAACATAGCACAAAATTAATATTGTAAACCAGTCTCTAACGATTTCCTACATTCGCCTTACTTAAAGTCATTATAGCAACTATTTATGCTTACATTAATGAAACACACGAGATATAGGTATGTAAAAAAATATAATCGGCAAAAATATGTGTAACATAATTATAATGAGTATCTTTCCTGGTTGACTAGATTTTTTACAATGTGTAAATTCTTATTAAAGCCCCTAATTTTTAATATTGCAAATGGGGACGAAACTAAACATACGGGGACATCGGGACATACGTGAGACAAAAGGGAACTCAAAAAAACAGGTTGGCGGATAATTTTATTACCAAGAATAACAATAGTTATTAATTTTATAATAACAACTGGATTGTACTTTACGCACTTCTTTAGATTATGACTTGTCCACAAACAAACACTCAATTACATCATAATATAAAAACATGGTATATAAATAAACTGCTTCCAATGTTATGCCCAATAATCGAGCTGGAAAAAAACATTTAGTCTATAACATCCATGTAGGAGAAGGATTGGAGCTTAATTAACCACGCTGCTCCACTGTGAGTTGGCAGATAAATGTTCCCTACTATGAGTAACGATCGCTATCAGGTATTTATGATAATAACCGGTACCAATGGCTTAACGTGCTCTCCGAGGCACGGTGGACAGATATCCAAACTGGAAAGGAATATTTGTACAAAAATATCCAAACCGAGAGGGAATGTAACCAGCAAACCGTGGGTGGTTAACGCGACTATTTTCACGACTATACCAGAGCGGTTGTTGAGCTGGAAAAATATACATATGTTTCTAATGTTTTAGGCTATCATTCTTACCTCACCACAAGCCGCAACACAATTTATATGATGGCGGACAGACGGGGAGCAGAACTCAACGGGCAACATATTCTGTATTCCGTTAACAACGCGCTTGGAACAGCTGAAATTGAAGATCATTTCGTGGTATTAAGGTGATATATGATATAACTTTTATATACATGTATATCTTTATTTGACACCGCGTTGGCGCAGCGGTTAGAGCACTGGATTGCGATTGGCTGTTGCGCGGGCGGTTGCGGGTTCGATTCCCGCACACGACAACATTTGTATTGGCCATACAGATGTTTGCCGTGGTCTGGGTGTTTGTGCAGTCCTTGTGGGTTACCCCACCGTGCCTCGGAGAGCACGTTAAGCCGTCGGTCCCGGTTGTTATCATGTACACCTGATAGCGATCGTTACTCATAGTAGGGAATATATCCGCCAACCCGCATTGGAGCAGCGTGGTGGATTAAGCTCCGATCCTTCTCCTATATGGAGAAGAGGCCTATGCCCAACAGTGGGATATTAGAGGCTGAATCGTGATCGATCGTGATATCTTTATTTTATTGTTATATTATTATTAAAATCTTTCATAAAAAACTGCTTTTAGAACTTTGGACAACGTCCTAAATTTTTATTTTTTTCTAAAAGATTACGGTTTTGGAAACCTTTAATTTTATTATAATTTATTTCGCTCATGATGTTTATTTTGAATAAAAACGCTTATCAGTTAATAGTATTCATTTCTATTCAAGTAGACTATAATAAGTTTAAAAAAATTAATAATTAATGATGAGTTTTTATGTATATTTTTTCGTCTTCTGTTTGCCAAACTGTATAGGATACTCTAATCAGCAGGAAAGCAAATCTGCTCTTTTTATCCTTTTGCACTGTCAATCTATTAAGGAATCATGAGACACATTTGTTCCAACTAATAGTATCGATGAATCTGTTTCTACATTATACTAAAACTACTGAGCCTTCAGCGTTGAACCTGGATTCACACAAAGATTATGTTATATCTCGAAAAACCTTAGAAAACAATCATGTACCTACTGGTAAAAATACAGGGCCCAGTTATGTACCTTTTCTTGAGATTATGTTCTAGGTTGAATGTTTAGAATTAGTTTTGCGCTAAAAGAATAGTGGAGCACAGATACTTAAGATACCCATTATAGGTTGGTATAGATATTTGTGACGTAAGAGTATTAGGGATATTCGATATACATCGATGCATCATCGAACACATCGATGTTTACAATGCGATACATCGAATCGATCCGATGTTTTGAAAAGCTATCGATATACTCGATGTATCGATGTTTTTTCATAAAAAGTGTTTTCAAAGTGGGCACCTCTAAAGAGTATTTGATTTTTTGTCTTAATTTCAGACAAGTTCTAAATCGCTACGGGTTCATGGACCCCGACAGGGTCGGTATCTTCGGTCACAGTTATGGCGGATACGCAACGCTTCTAACCTTGGTCCATGATGACCAGAACATGTTCCAGTGTGGTATATCCGGCGCGCCTGTCACCTCCTGGATTTACTATAGTGAGTATTACTTACTTTTGTTAGACTATTGCAAGCTTGTGAATATTTCAACCTTGTGAGTATTTCACTTCAAATAAGTGAGTTTTAGATTTTTTTCTCAAAACCAAAATTTTTCCAAAGAAATAAAAAATTTAAAACGTTACAGCACATGTAAATTCAAGGCTGTTAGGTATAATCTATACTATTTAATATATAAAGCTGAAGAGTTTGTTTGTTTGTTTGTTTGTTTGTTTTTTTGAACGCGGTAATCTCTGAAACTACTGGGCCGATTTGAAAAATTCTTTCAGTGTTAGATAGCCCATTTATCGAGGAAGGCTATAGGCTATGTATCATCACGCTAAGACCAATAGGAGCTGAGTACACGCCGACGAAGTCGCGCGCAGAAGCTAGTTTTAAGATATGACCGTTTGTAATTGAATAGAAAATTCATAATTACATCCTGGCAGGTATTCGGCTCTTATGCGATTGAGATTGAAAACATAGGACAAATTGATGACTTAATAAAACTGTGACATTTCAGACAGGTTAACTTTTTTACTTAAACGTTACGAGTCTCTACAATTTAATTTGACTGTACTTGGAAATACTCCAAGGTGACTGAAATGCTGATGGAAATTCAGCGAGTTCAAAAGAAGAAAGAAAAATCTTTAGCTTTATTTAGCAAAATGCTACTAATAATCCATTACATAAAAATAAAAAAATACAGGAGGTAATTCCCATTACAGACACAATGTACACTGAGCGTTACATGGGTCTGCCGACTCCGGAGGACAATTTGTCCGGTTACCAGGCCGGAGACGTTACCTTGCTCGCTGAGAGACTAAGAGGCAAGCAGTTCTATGTCATGCATGGTAACGCAGACGATAACGTTCACTACCAGAACGCTGCCAAACTGTTCACGAAACTGCAGCAATTGAACATACCGTTTGATCAAATGGTGAGTATGATTTTGGATATTATTAAGATTTTTTTTTGTGATACTTGAACTTATATTCGTTGGAAATCTAAGAAGTTCTGCTAAATACAACGCATTTTTGGTTTTAAAATAGTTTAAAAAACGACTTATAGAACGACTGGCCTTCAGTAGGGTGAGAATACTGTTTCAGTGGTCTAGCAACACCCACAATACAAACCCAAAGGCCACGATGACGATAAATATCTTTATGATCTAAAAAATATTTGATTGAATTTTAATATTTTAATCCACTATTGGTAGCGGAAAAGTCAATTGCTGCCTGCTTAAATTTTTATTTAAATTAAGCGTTTTTGTTATAATAATTATATGACTGATCTTTCTCCTACATGGGAAAAGAGGCCTATGCCCAGCAGTGGGATATTACAGGATGAAGCGAGCGTTATAATTATATGTAACTCATTGGTAATGATCTTATATATCCCACAAGTACCTAATAAATAATAATTAATTATATTTAATTTAATACTAAAATATCAAATATTCCTCGAATTACGTTTCCGTCTAATAAGTTTATGCAACAAGGAAACATTTAAAATAAATGTAACCGTCGTTATGTAAGGAATATAAAATTAATTTAATAATATCTTTATTTTAGTCATATCCTGATGAAGCTCACAGTTTGGCCGGAGTTAACATGCACAGATACGGTACTATGAACCGTTACTGGGAAAAATGCATCGGTATACCCGCCGAAGCCTAATATAGTTCCTAAAAACGTAGATATATACTCGATTCTTTAAATGTTTCGTTTTATTTTTTTTATAGAGAAATCACACTTATCCTATAAATGTCGTAACCACTAGTCATTACTGAGACTAGTACGAAACTAGTTTTTGTTTATATAAATGTTCTATATTACCTACTGTCCTTGGATACTAATTGAACCGCGAAGTTTACTTTTACTTCCACGTCCATTAAACGTATATTTTTAACTTACCAATGTGACTAATAAAAATAATAAAAAAATTATGTAAAGTTGTGTTTTTTTACACTACCCTTTTGCCTTATCTTGAGAACCCTGGAGTTTATATAAATGTTACATTTTCTAAAATTTTCCAATTGACTGCGAAGTTTTTTCAATTTATACATTCCGTAAGAACTTCTGTAAAACTCAATAAAAAGTTGCCGAATTATCTTATCTATCTCTATTTATAAATTCTTTTATTTATAACTAGCTGCCCGGACAGACTTCGTTCTGTCCAAAATTAATAGTAGAATTGTAACGTTTCACGAGTGATAACTTTTTTTTGTATTAAAATCTTCCGTGGGCTTTAAGGAACATACAAAAAAATAAATTTTCCGAATTGGTCGAACTATTCTCGAGTTATGCGTTTAGCACCATTCATTTTTATTTATATAGAAGATATAAGATTATGACACTAAACGTTTCGTAATTATAAATTAGCTGTGGTTTTTAAGTTGTAAATGTTGTAGGTACTTGTTTATTCTAAATATTACCTATATTAATATTATTTTGACTAATTATGATAAAATTCAACTTATGAACTGATTTCAACTACAATAATATATCGTTGAAAGTTTTGTTCTGCTCGTCAGATAACGGAATAATCTTCTGAATCACTCTCATCAATATTTTGTATGTTTTATAGGTATAGGTATTGCCGACGATTGGCTGGCGCCAATTTATTTCAAAAATTGCGGTCTAATGTCCTGGTTTTGATAATAATAAGGAAAATATGTTTTAACTAAAATATACCTGACAAAACTTATGTTTATGTAGGTATTGACAACGTTGCCAGCTCGCAGCCCTCTTATGTAATTAGGAAATGTTATTATTGCTGGTTTGATTTTACCGTTTGCGTATATTTGCAAAAATAAAATTAAAAGCTATATTTTTTATTTCGCGGCACGTGGAAAATAATATTTGCTTTTGTTAAAAAAACTGATAAGTAATGGCAATACGATTAAAAATATTCAAAAAGTGAGTATAATTATAGTACCGGTTGTTCCACTTTACCTATAGGCGTGCGTTCAATAAAAAATAGATACTGAGTAGGCAGTCCTATTAACGGTATGCGGATGTCTAAAGGGACAAATAAATCATTTAAATGGCTACGTACTCTACTATAGTCCTTTGTAATTTTAATGTAATATCCGATGCGTAACGTCAATGGGAGCGGAGGTTGGTGGCCGACAAAAGTGAAAGGAGATGTGGCCGATCACGATTATACAATACACGAGACTATAGAATTTTAATTCAATTGCGTTTTGTTCTTTATTATGGTATTCCTAAAACGTTATTGGAGGTCAAACGTTCCGTGATGAAAGTATTAAAGGCCTACAAATTTACTACTAATTCGTTGAAATTGTTAAAAATCAAACGTAAATTTCATAACCCATATACAAATTAGATCAAAATAAGCAGTACCTAAGTGTTGGTTTGGAGGAAGGATGTCAGACTGCGTCAACTTTTTTACAGCTGTTAGCTTTACGCAGAGTTGTACTTTGAATACTTAATTGCAAGTGATGATGAGCTTGCTGTCAAACAACCGAAGATTGTTTGCTCAGTTTGAGTTTGATGTGAATTGTAGCTGCAGGTGGCTGTATAGATATTTAACAATAAAACTAAAAGACTGTTAACAAATTAACAGAAGCGAAAATACACAAATTAAAAATTGTATTTAATCCTATTTGAAAAACATAAAAATCACAAGTTTTCTGATTTTTTTTAAGTTATTAATTTTGTATTTTCCTGTAGAATAGCAGAGGCATAATTTAATATTGAGTCAAGAATGTCCAAGAACGAAAAGTGGGACAGTTTCCATCATACAGGTACTCGAAGTATCTAGACATCTCGAGTCCCTAATATTCTTGCAGTACGAGGCCAACCCGTTTTCCTACGTAGGTATAAAGCGACAAATGCAAAAATGCTTCTTGAGGCATTTATCGCATCAAATTGTCATTACACCTTCACGCTGTCCAAGGTTGTCACACTAATTCACCGTTAACGTCAACAGCAGTATTGCAAGAATTATTTTGCATCACGACGTTGCTTCGTTACGCGTCGTGTTTTGTTCGTCGCTTACTTGAGACAATACCTATGCCTGAATGCGTGACAATAGCGTTGACGCGCGACAAAAGTTTGATCTGGTGAGGCGAATGGAGCAAGAGAAGGTGCTAGGACACATTTTCTTTTTTTCTTTTTCTTATAGCCAGTTGCAATTTGTACGATACAGTGCAGGCCTATTGTGCAGAAGTTTTACTTCAGTCGCGTGGTCAAAATCACATTCGTTTTTTTTAAAATAGCTAGCCAGTAAGTAGGTTAGTTATCTCTCGTTTGGTGATTATCGCTTTTTATAAACAGTCAAAGTAAAAGAGGCGCAACAAATAGACTTCCATCGTGAGGGATAAATGGGAGGAGGGAGCTAGAATTTAGGGAAAAAGCGAGAAGGCGAGCATTGGCTTCCGGCTCATCGTTTGAAACGTAGGAGGTCTTGTATGGTGTCTAGTCTAGAGTCACGGCAATTTTCTGTAACATTGTGGTATTTGCCCAATTGACTCGTCGTTATACGATATGTAGTTCATTGTGCATTGTTCATAACATCATAGCTCTGCTACAAACAAATACAAATATTTAAATATACCTATGTAAGTAAAAATTTTTTTTTTCAAAAATTAATTCGTTAAAATGTCAATCAAATCAAATAATTAAATTCACAGATAGCACATGCCCGCAATTGAATTTACATCTTATACGATCATAAACACATTATACAATCACAAACATCCAGACCATGGCAAACATGTGTTTGACCTACATATGTACATAATTATGAATATGTTTGTCACGATAAAATCCGCGACTACTATAAGAACAGCAATTGCTGTGACTGCTGCGCCAACGTATTGGCAACAAAATTTAAAACGTTTACAAAAGCTTGAATTAATAAGAGTTAAAATGAATTCTTATTAATTCAAGCGTGCTCTGAGGAGCTCTTCAGTTTCTTAAGTGGCTGCCCTCGCTGGACTATCAAAAAACTGAAGAGCTCAGGGCATACTGTAGGTACAGCACAGTATGCACATCTTCTACATGTTATTGCACAGAATAACACACACACACACACACACCTACGCACACACATTCTTCTTCTGTAATATTTTTGTGTTGTCATGTATTATTTATTTTAAGGTATAAATAATAGAAGAGCACATAGGTTCATTGTGGCTCAGACTTTGGCTTGTCAAAAGAACCAGGGAACTCATTTACGTTTGTAATAATTGCTTATTTTATTAAAACAATCTCAGGCTCTCATTAAATTATTGACTTATGAAAAGTAATATTAATTATGTATTAAATAATATTTATAAATTTCACATAATTACTTAAATATTAATACGCTAAGGTTTAAGATGTTTGACTCCCTTTTTAGAAAAAAGCCTCACAAATAAATTATACCTTTTATGTCATTTTGTACATAATTGCTTGCTCTACCGGCGACAACAACTAAAAAATTGTTATTGCTTTTTTTTGTAAATTGATTAATTATAAAATTATATAATATGTATGACGGCTTTAAATTTTTTGTTCAATTTCAAATCAGCTCACGTATAAATACTTTTTTTGTAATTTTGTTAAGTGTTAAATTTTATTTAGTGCGAACTATTCGCACGGGTATAGTATATCTATATATATAAAAGAGATTTCCACCCATAAATTGATAATAAATATTTTATATAACATACATTTGGTAGGAATTTTCATTTCGCCGAGTAGAGGTCAGCTAAGAACGGATTTTACAAAATTCCACCCACGAGAGGGGGTTGCGGGGGTTAATAACATATATGGCAAAACAAAGTTTGCATATATTATATACAATTACTTACAATTTGTAACTAATACACACAAGTGAATGTAGTGTATCGTAGACGTGTACCATGTAGAGAAATTTCTGTATAAATTACCGAGAAGTTCCAGGCGAACTAACAAGATGTAATTGTCGCATCCATGTGACATGATAATAATTAAGATCTTAATAAATTTATTAGCATTTATCATGCAATGCGTTTTACTGGATTAGTGTTATTTGGTGTAAAGCTATTTTTATTGGTGAAAAGATAAAAGAAAAGGGAGAGCTATTTCGCTATGAATATAATTATTACCTACTAAGTATAACTGTGTCATAAATATATTACCTACTCAGTATTATATATTACTGTGTCCGGGCTATTTTACACGATGTATGTATAATCGACATCTTATTTCTTTAAATTTAATGAAGAATATTTTGTCTAGATAGATAAACGGTTAAAAAAATTCCAAATAAGGCAGGACGTTTTCTAACTTTAAAAAACGGAAGGTAAATAAGAACACAAGTTTACGATCCCAAAATTTTATTTATATAAAAATTATTTTTGGCATAAAAAAGAGAGAAAATTAATCGTAATTGAATTTACATTTAAATGGCATTTACCTACTAGTTTTCACTTAAATGCAAGTTGGCATAGACATATGGAACTATTGTACCTACTATTTACACATATTAGGTAATTTATTTTCGGTCTACATCTGCACGTGAGAGATTAAGGAAAAACGATCATAAAAAATATCAGGCTGTTATTAAGAGAAATAGAAGACAAAACAATTATATTTAACTTTGTTTTGTGTTTGTTCCAGATCAAATATTTCGTTTACACAGGTATTAGGAAGTAAATAAATGATAAATAAGAGCTAGAACTAAGTACTTTATAACAGTCACCTTTTCGCAGAATGTTAATAAATAAAGGTTACAATAGACAATGTATCATAGCTACTGTTTGCTTCTTCCTTCCGTTTCCTGCACGAAACCTTTCGTAAAAGATTCCCGATAGGAAGTAATACGTTTATATTTTTAAGATAAGTAAATATCATGTTGAATACGTCACGCGAGTATAGTTTATGATAACATAATATTTAACCTCTAACACTTATACTTAAATAAAAATTTTTTTTACAGAATTACAAACAAAAATGCACAAAAGACAGAAATGATAAGATAAAAAAATGTTTTGTTAAATTAATGTATACAAATAATAATTTGTCATTCATTACACGAGTTCGGTAAATAAAGCACACAATGAGTAGTTATTTCGATGAACATAATATCTTTTACGGTAACAGTTGAGGCAATCGTAACCCTTAATAACTACGTGATATTGTCGAAATCACCTGTTCTATCTTGGCTCTAGTGAAAGCCCTTAATTCTAAACAATAATAATAACCCTTTTATAAAATTGTCTATTAGTACATTATTACAAAAAATATGATTTATGACAGGGCCGGATCTACCATATGGCTTTTTGGGCTTAAGCCCAGGGCCCCGTGGATTCAGGGGGCCCCCAGCTAAGTCAAGTCAAAGTCAATAAAAACCGCCCAAGTGCGAGTCGGACTCGCGCACCGAGTACAGACAAAATTATTAAAAATATTTTTACTATAATATGATGTAACTAAAAATTAATGCTTTTTGCAATGTTCCATTTATCTATAGTATAAGAAGTTGCTTCGTACTAAATTTCAAGATTTTGAGTTCACGGGAAGTACCCTGTAGGTTTTGATCCCCTTGCGAGTAGTTGCGAGTTTCAAAAATGCGGCTAAATTGTTGTTTCTTTTCATTGCGTTGACATACTCGTAGAAGTTGGATTTTGTTACAGCTTAAAGGTATTATATGTAGATTTGAGTATTTGATATGAATTTCATTTTATTCTCTTTATGCGTTCATGAGAAAAGGGGTAGTAATTTTAAAATTGATTAACATATTTTTATTATAATATGATTTAACTAAAACTTAGCTATTAAACGTTGCTTCGTACCAAATTTCAAGATTCTGAGTTCAGGTTAAGTACCCTGTAGGTTTTGATTCCTTTGCGAGTGTCGAAGTATAAACTGCTGTAACTTTTAATTGCCTTAGTTTAGAAGATTGATTTTTTCACAGCTTCAAGGGACAGTAGACCTGAGTATTTGATGTGAATGTCAGCTAGAAACCTCCACGCATTCTTGAGAAGTGTTTTGACAGACAGACAGACAACAAATTGATCCTATAAGGGTTCCGTTTTTTCCTTTTGAGTTACGAAGCCCTAAAAATAGGCGGTAATGCGAAAAAATCAATAATTTTATTAAATTAAACAGATCGTATGGTTTGCAGCCCTGCGAATCTTACGATGTGCTGTGTGGCTACGGCACTAAAGAATGTAGCCACCCCCTTTCTTCCCGTGGGTGTCGTAAGAGGCGACTAAGGGAAAACACAGTTCCACTACCACCTTGGAACTTAAAAAGCCGACGGATGGCGGGATAACCATCCATGCTGGCTTTGAAATACACAGGCTAAAGACGGGCAGCAGCGTCTTCGGTGCGACAAAGCCAGCCCTGCGGTCACCAACCCGCCTGCCCAGCGTGGTGACTATGGGCAAAACACATGAGTTCGCGTCACAATGTCGGGCGCGAACTTGTGGAGGCCTATGTCCAACAGTGGACTATGATAGGCTGTAGTGGTGGTGGGGAATCTTACGATTAATCAAACCTTTTCAATTCATTTAATTCAAGTCTACGTTCAGGTGTTGATACTTCGAAATGACAGTTAAAATGTTCGGCTGCTATATTATACATGCATCTCAATCGTGGTCAAATTAGGGGGGCCCCTAAGTAGTATTAGCCCAGGGCCCCCTAAACTCACGGTCCGGCCCTGATTTATGATCAGATTGTAAGGTAAGCCATACTGATAGCTATAGCAAAAACAAAATAAATGAATAGAAGTGTGCACTTCAAAAATAATGGTTCTCTGCTGCGTCGACTGGGCTAAAGTAGTCTTAGTATAAAAGGAATTATTCTTCAGGAAGAATTCTTAACGTATTTAGGTGGTCTGCTATGTTATTGTTTTATTGTAGACATTGGAAAGGTCTTGTATAACGTGCTCACATAACTGATGTATGGCGGTAGTTGTATTCATTTTATCTATTACGTCATAATCTCTTCGCTGGTCAAATATTACGTGTTAGTCACTAGGTTTTATAATCGTCAACCTAAGTATCACGAGAGGAACTTATGTTACAAGCTATATTACATAATATTTACAATACCTATTGATTGTATTTAATTTAAAATTTAATATCCATACAAAATCATTAAGCATAAACAATCTATGAACAACTACATTAAATTTACATTATTTTATGTGCATATTTACAGTTCATTATATATGTAGGAATCAGAAGTGAGGAGAGGATGACGGATGGCCAGAATAGTTAATTAGCAATGTAATTTAACACAAAATAGTTACTTAGTATTCAATGTACTCACCGAGCGGGCGCCGGATCTATCGCGTGGCAGAGGGACAGCTCAGAGTCAGTGCCTGGGACTTGCGACCCAAGTGTAGGGTTAAGGAGGGCCCTCCAAAGATACGTATCAAACGCTCCCCATCCACTGCTCGAGCTGCCCACGCTGTCTAACTAAATAAGTAACAATTAATTCGTGTACACAAACTAACTATTAGAAGAGTCGAGGTTAAGCTACTAGCAGAATACACAAGTGCACCGCACCACGCCAGAGCCAAGAATGCCTTAGCCGACGACAGAATGACTCGAATAATCACAGGTACTGACATACACGTCAGAACGACTCGAATAATAGAATGATTGAGGGTAGGTAAATATCAAAAACAGCGTAGGTAGCCTACACGGCCGTCCTGATGTGCGCGCGTCCTCGCGCGCTATTTATTAAAATCTTAGGTATTTGTAAGCAAAAACAAAATATCGCTCGACTATCCTGACAAAAATCTATCCAACATCTTAATATCTGATTCTGTCCAAGCTGGACATTCCGACTAGAAATAATTGGTTTCAGTTAGTAAGTCACTCAGTCACACCAGTCTGAATATGGTTAACATCATCATCATTACAGTCATATCAATATGGTAAGTAACACTAGTCTAGTTTTACAATAGGAAAACCCCTACAATTCAAACCTGCTGGTCTAAATCGTCACCCACTATAGAAGGTGAGATTCCAGCAGCGCATCACTCATCATTACAAACAGTCTGGTCTTCAGTTAGTTCTCTCAACAACAAACAAGCAAGTTGGACCGGACGGGTGTGTCCTCACAGCCAACCGCGGACGGTATGACCCGGACGACACTGTCCTTTCGACCAACCTAAACCAACAGTATGGCCCGGACGGGTGCATCCCTTCAACTAACCGCGCACGGTATAGCCCGGATGGCACTGTCCCTTCAACCAGCACAAACCAACAGTATGGCCCGGACGGGTGCATCCCTTCAACTAACCGCGCACGGTATAGCCCGGATGGCACTGTCCCTTCGACCAGCACAAACCAACAGTATGGCCCGGACGGGTGCATCCCTTCAACTAACCGCGCACGGTATAGCCCGGATGGCACTGTCCCTTCGACCAGCACAAACCAACAGTATGGCCCGGACGGGTGTATCCCTTCAACTAACCGCGCGCGGTATAGCCCGGATGACACTGTCCCTTCGACCAGCACAAACCATCAGTATGGCCCGGACGGGTGTATCCCTTCAACTAACCGCGCACGGTATGGCCCGGATGACACTGTCCCTTCGACCAACTCAAACCAACAGCATGGCCCGGACGAGTGTATCCCTTCAACCAACCGCGCACGGTATGGCCCGGATGACACTGTCCCCTCAACCAGCGCAAACCAACAGCATGGCCCGGACGGGTGCATCCCTTCAACCAACCGCGCACGGTATGGCCCGGATGGCACTGTCCTTTCGACCAGCGCAAACCAACAGTATGGCCCGGACGGGTGCATCCCTTCGACCAACCGCGCACGGTATGGCCCGGATGGCACTGTCCTTTCGACCAATGCAAACCAAAAAGCGTTCTCACCTACTAATCAGCTCTGTCTAGTTCAGCGCGAATTTCTACATCGTGTAAGAGTCATGAGATCAAGTCAAGTCAAATAGTCATGATGATTGTTCGTAGGTCGAAAACATTATAGAACTTAGTCTCTTCCTCAGTCTTACCAGACAAAAGTTACACAAGTTAGTACTACTACTACTACTAAATCGGTTCTACTAATCACTTAGTACTTATTACATACTCGTAGTTTTATTTGCCACCTTTGTTTCTTAAAGTTATCTCATTTACTGAAATCAATTGTCTCTTTGTTTTTCATTTTACCATTCATCTCTTAAGTACTGTCGTTAGTTCTGTAAACATCAGCTTGTATCATAATGTTGACAGGTTCAGATCGCACAAAATACGAGTTGGCAGACAGTATCATAGTTGTTACAAATAGTATCAGATGTAGCAGTCATAGTATCAGAGTTGGCAGTCATAGTATCTGAATTATTCTGGGATTGCTTATTATCCAAAATCGACAGTGCTCTTTGGCATAACTGAAAGCCATTAAAACCAAGAATTAACTAATTATTACCAGAATAGACCAGTATAGGTCAGTGTGGACCGGTTTCACCTCAATTAATAAACTATATTAAGTAACAAAGGACAAGTCACGACCATCCTGCTAGCACACGCCCTTGTGTCATGGTCAACCTGGAGTAGAAGAAAGGCCACAACAGTACTTTATACTCAGTCAAACTCTACGTAAAAGGGGAAAGTAGACAAACTCTACGCTCAAAACTTAGTTTGTTTCAAGAACTTTACAATAATCTGAATCATAATATTGTCATTAAACCAATTATAACTAATCACTTCACTCAAATACCACAGCCATGTACCATCAAAATCATCACAGCCAAAACTATAGACGTACTCTACTTCGACAACAAGCTTGCTAAAACCTCGAGTAAAGACTTCTAACACCACGGCTTTCTAGGCGAAGAGTAATCACAGTATATGTGTCAGTCACATACATCTCAGTACGCATATCAATCGAATGGATCACCCGTGTCAGTCACCTCTCGTGACTACACGCTACGGTCAGAGTTAAAAGCACAACGCAAACCCATGAACTCTTGGGTTGCCCCAAGAGACACCTTCTACAGGGCTACGACTACTAAATAACTAGACTGGTACGGTTGAACACATTACAGTCGATAGAGTTGATCAATCGAGTTTCTCCCTCTACTTAAACTTGAACATCATCATTATCAACAAGATCATAAATTACATCAATATCGTCTGGTACATGACGTGCTGGCATTTTTCTTAACCTTTCGTGAGCAAATTTGTAGGTACGTTGACAATTTAAGCTTTAAGGGTATACCGATTACCTTCGAGAACTTTTATTACGTGAAAAGGGCCTCAATATTTCGGATCAAGTTTCGTTTGATTACGCTCCTCATTTTGTAACAGAACAAAATCGCCAAAGATATTAAAAAGCCTAGCTGTCTCTATGAAGGAATTATCGAAATCATACAGTTCCATTTACAACCCTTGCTTCGCAAAGTTACTCAACAATTTTTAGCATAGAGGGAAACATAAGAATTTCAACAGTTACCTACAACGACTGCCTTAAAATGTACTACTCACGCGTTAGTGTCATTTAACTTTAAAACGCGTGGTTAATAAAGTCGAAATCAAGTTAGAAAATCACACACCTGTCTACTTATTTATTTAACAAACTAGCTACGTAATTAACTAAAATAACTAATAACGGAACAATTAAATTTTTTTTAACTAAAAATATTTCATTAAATCGATTGAAATTTCTTCTTAACTAAAATCGATTTCAAATCAAATTGGTAACGTGTGAGGGAGTCACTAATTTCAAATTTTCTTGAACTGTTAAAAGAAAACAAACGAATATAGTAAGGATTTTCAATAGTTACCTACTCATAAACAAAATTATTAATCTTAGGTGACCTACCTATAACTATTGTTGTAATAGGTTTACGATTGTACCAAGGTGTTATCAATTAACTCTCTGTAATTTAAACGTTCTTAAACAGAACAACTAAAACAACTTTTAAACAGTTTAAATAAATCCATCAAAGGTAGAAAAAGACTAAAACCCTCAAAGAAACACTCATTTCTCACTTCAAATCTATAGTTCACGATACACACTTAACTATATCAAATTAATTATTATTATCACAGTAATCACTTATACGTCACGTAATAATTAAAACTACGTAATTAAACAATAACTGCTTATTCACTTGCAAATTACAAGAATCCCGCCAATAGATGATAAAAATGGTGACTGACTAAATCAGAAAATTTGTATTAACTATTCGGAAGATGGCGTCTTTAATTTTACGCTCTTTCGGTACTTCGACAAATAATATTGGTTAAAATATCGTGTAAGATATATCGTGTAACAAACACAAAAAAATATTCGGGTAATCGGAAATACTCAAGCTAAGACGATATTAACACTTTATCACAAACAAGTGGGTAACCACAAAAACTTTAACAACCTAAATACTACAACTACGCTCGCAGCATTTAATATTTTAACTTTGAACTGAGTTCAGAATACTACAAATTACAATTATTTAAAACTACCCTATGGAAACAGTTCTAATTTCCGAAAAATAGCTTCGATACCGTAAGCGAAGAGAGTCATTAAAGTGAGGGTGGACCTTGTCGCGAAATATGAAAAATGAGTATTCACTCTTAAAAACTCGGATAGTACGCAACGAATCGGTTCGATACGCTTTGCCTTTCGCTAGATCTGGACCTAGAACGCGCTGCAAGCTCGCACTACAATCACACTCACAATCTAATATTGTAACTGAATCGAAATAAAAACAGAATCGCAAAATCTATTAGCAAAAATCATTAACTATAAAATTAAATTCAACAAATAACACTGAATAAAACCCTTGTGCACCGATAAGAACACAACAGAACGACCGAAAAGAACTAAAATATCGATGTACCTACTTATCACCACGAAATATTGCAACTTAATTGCACACTGCTTATTGTTCGGCGCACGGCTTTCGCGATGTGGGTCGTTAAGGTTGCATCCCACTTCTGATGTAGGAATCAGAAGTGAGGAGAGGATGACGGATGGCCAGAATAGTTAATTAGCAATGTAATTTAACACAAAATAGTTACTTAGTATTCAATGTACTCACCGAGCGGGCGCCGGATCTATCGCGTGGCAGAGGGACAGCTCAGAGTCAGTGCCTGGGACTTGCGACCCAAGTGTAGGGTTAAGGAGGGCCCTCCAAAGATACGTATCAAACGCTCCCCATCCACTGCTCGAGCTGCCCACGCTGTCTAACTAAATAAGTAACAATTAATTCGTGTACACAAACTAACTATTAGAAGAGTCGAGGTTAAGCTACTAGCAGAATACACAAGTGCACCGCACCACGCCAGAGCCAAGAATGCCTTAGCCGACGACAGAATGACTCGAATAATCACAGGTACTGACATACACGTCAGAACGACTCGAATAATAGAATGATTGAGGGTAGGTAAATATCAAAAACAGCGTAGGTAGCCTACATATAGCAACCCATTCGAATAAATTTGTTTATAATCTATGGTTAATCAACATAAGCAATAAACATTGTTTAAAATCACTACGAGTACTAAATGACCCGTACTTTTATGTTCCTGCTTGCCTTATCCCCCTTGCAAAAATATACTACAAAATCAAATAAGTTTTTCTAATAGAAAACGGTAATAGGTATTCAATTATATGTTCTATTTTAGAATTATATTGGTTATCTCCTAATTTTTTTTACAACAATGTATCTGTGCCTCTTGGATCTAATTAGAGATAGATAGATACCTATAAGTCGAGTTTTACCTTTTTTCCGTTTTTAACGTGGGCATTATCAGAAAATAATAACGAAGTTTTTGGTCTAATTCACGTTCTTCTGTCTGCTATAGTTACGAAAATAGTTTTTTTCAAAGTGATATAAGTCTTAAAAAATTTGAATGTATAATGATATAGATTGTTTAACTTAACAAAAGAAGATACTCAAATTAAGCCTAGCACGCTTAGTTCAAGAAGAATTTTTTGTAAGCTTGTTTTTGCTCTCATGTAAGATGATGATTCTCGACTCGACTTGTAGGTATCCCTTGTCACAGGAAATACAGAATTATTAATGCTGTTATTGCAGTTTCGCAACGTCATATTTAGATTGGAGACAAATTTTGTAAGGTAATTGCAGGTAATTGGCACAAATATATTTATTTATTTATTTACACTTTATTGTACACCACAACTACATTTTAAACATTAAACACATTTAAAGACATTTACAGACTGTGAAGTACAATGGGCGGACTTATGGCTGTTTAGCCATTTCTTCCAGACAACCCAAAGATAGAAGAACGATATAAGTTGCAATGTTCAATGTTGTTAATAGCGTCATTAATAAACACATATAAATAACTAGCCGACCCGTGCCCACTTCGTTGGGCGTTAATTATTTTTGTGATGCAAATAATATACTTACATATACTTACATACTTAAGTTTTCATCTCGCTCACATAAAACTACCACCCTCCGTTTCAGCCCCAAAAAGGGTTGATTTCTAAAAATACATTATTAGTACACCTCCACACCATCTATAGAGCATACGTTTTGAATTTCAAGTCTCTTACTTCAAAAACATAGGACTTTCATACAAACTTCCAACCCCCGTTTAACCCCCTTAGGGGTGGAATATCGTAAAACCCGTTCTTAGCTGACCTCTACTCGGCGAAAGGAATATTTATACCAAAATTCAAGTCTCTACGCCTTATGGTTCCAGAGATATCGTGATGAGTCAATGGGTGGGTAACTCTTTTATATATATAGAAGATTACAATGTAGGCTAAATGGAATTTTAATTACACAATTTAAAAATGAAGAATATGATATTTATTATACAACCTCTTGTCTATTGAAAATTAAAATGCTACTTGGCTTTAAATTATTATTGTCTTTTTAAGTTAAAATAATTATTTCCTTTTTTACTTTCATGTAATTTGAAATTCCACTAAAATCACTGATCTGAATCGGAGATCTGGAACATTATGTTCTCAGCAGATTTAATAGGGTGTAAAAGACATCCATAAAAAAAGTGTGTGTGTAACTGTGTACGCACGTAAGAACTTCCACGACTAGATAACTTCAAGGTGTCGGTTTTTTTCGTGACGGTGTGCGCGCGCATCGAAAAAATTTACTCTCATAATTTTTCCCTAGCGCGCCAAAAGAAGTTTAACTTCAAAAATTTCTTAAAACGAAAAATAGGATTAGTTTAAGTATTTGTTCAGTTAACAAAATAGCCTTGTTTAAAATTCACGTAGGCTCTGCTACTGAAGTGGCCTACTTATTTAAAACAATAGTTAAAAAGAATACGTTGAACATAATTTATTTTTCTTTTATCATGATAAATAGTTTTTTATCATACATGACAATATTTGTCGCAAACGACGCTTAGGCAACGTTTAAAATTATTAACACTAGGTACCTACCTATACCCACTAATGTTTTATGACGCGTGACAGATTCATGGTTTTTTCGTTAAGCAAAGAAAAGCTAATGCTACCTAATTTTTAGTGGTCCTACCATGGTAATGTTTGGCTGTAATTGTTATAAGACATCACTTCAATGACCACAAAATACATCTCCGTTGTTATTTAACAAAAAGATAGATATTCTGCAGATTCCAGGTGCCAGTTTGGATTTACACCTAGGGTTTATTATATATATATATTTTAAATGTAATTAGGTTGGCAAACAAGCGTACGGCTCATCTGATGGTAAGACTGTAGCCTATAGACGCCTGCAACATCAGAAGCATCGCAAGTGCCTTGCCGACCCTATCCCCAATCCCCCCCAGGAGCTCTAGTCACCTTATTCACCAACAGGAAAACAATACTGCTTGAAAACAGTATTATTTAGCTGTGATCTTCTGTAAGGTCGAGGTACTACCCCAGTCGGGATGCTCCATATTTTGAGCAGGAAATTTCCTGCTGTGCCCTACCTCAGTTAAATAATGAATCAGTTAATAATGTCACTCTAGTGACGTTTGACCAAATTTTAGTCAGCCAAGGTATGGACCAAATATTGTAAACGTAGGTATAATTGCGCGTTATGTAGAGTCAAGAGAAAAAAGGCAGTAATATAATCACACGTATGCGCTACAATGAGCTTAATATTCAAGCACTCTGGTGTAGTGGATGTTTAAACACCGGCAGTCGCGGGTTCGATTCCCGTTCGGGGTAGATACTTGTGTTTGTACAAACATTTGTCTGGGCGTTCGACCTTATGGGTATTTTCACGCTGCGATACGTGCACGTGGGTACGTAAAAGTTTTCAGTCCCGGTTGTAATTATAAACTTCGGATAGCGATCATAGTAGGGAAACATATTTGCCAACCCGCAGTAAAGCAGCATGTTGGATTAAGCAGTGACCTTACTTCTGCATGTAGAAAGTGGAATTGGCCCACCAGTGGGATGTCACAGGCTGAATAAATCGATTAATCATTCTATACATTCAAACTTCCAAATTATGTACGCATACGTATGTATAGTAAGCAAAACATGCGCATATAATTTGAATAAATATATTTTACCACTTGTATTATTTTACTAGCTTCTGCGCGCGACTTCGTCGGCGTGGACTCCGCTCCTATTGGTCTTAGCGTGATGATACATAGCGTGATGATACATAGCCTATAGCCTTCCTCGATAAATGGGCTATCTAACACTGAAAGAATTTTTCAAATCGGCCCAGTAGTTCCAGAGATTACCGCGTTCAAACAAACAAACAAACAACCAAACAAACAAACTCTTCAGCTTTATATATTAGTATAGATTTTTGTCTCAGACAGTACAATGGTCTAAAACTCTTAAATGTTCACTCCAAAGTCAGACGTGTGTTGCGTCAACGACTCAACGCAGAGCTGAGACACGTCCGACTCTGACACTCGCTGTAACGTTTCATTTGTTGAATTCAATTAGAGCGTGCGAAGCGAGCCTGGCCTTTTCTTAGCAGAGCAAAATTCTTTGTTGAATGCTGTCTATATGAACGTAAATAAAAGAACACATAGAAAATTAGTAATTGACTAGTAATTCATTTTAATATTACATTGAATTTCTTATTGCGAAACATTAGTTAGTATGTATTTAACTTATACTAACTAGTATAAATGCTAGATTTTAAAGCCTTTAATAACCCTTTGAAACAACAAATTTATAATATACAACTTACAAGTACACAATTTGACATCAACATTCTTCAAACATTTATTTAAAATAAAAATTGCAGTAATATGTACCTATAAAGAAATAAATAAATAATAATTAAAAGTATAAACCATATGTCTGCTTGTAATGGAGACAAGCATGCTAGCAGCATTCCCTACTGAATTATTCCGATTCTAAGTGAACGAACCAACCTAAACTAACGAGTTGTAGTCACTTAGTCAGTCATTATTATTGTTCAAATATTAATTGGAAAAAAAATATATATATGTACAAACAAATTAATTGGACACATTAATTTCATTAGTACCTACAATGTGTGTCACAATAAATAAAGGTGTGTGGTGTGTCGGTAAAATAAAGGTGTAGGTTCTGTACAGAATTTCAAAAGAAAATCGAAATTAACAACGATTGTAGATAGTTTTGGGCTTAGATATAACTTTTAATCAGTAGTCAATAAGATTTGGTACTTAAATACTATTTTACTAGGTTTTTCCAATTTATGATATCGACAGTAGTAAGTAGTCGCTATTGTCGAAATCAGCTTGGAATCTATACATATAATAAAATGATAGGAAAGTCAATGTATGTCCGGGATAAACTCAAAAAGTACTGCATGGATTGACTTCAAATTTGGCACGAATATTATTAAGAAGTCGGGTCAGAACATAGGCTTCATATTATCACGCTATCACCTACGGGGAACGAGCAGTGAACGCACGCAGACGACGTCGCGGGCAGCAGCTAGTATTACATATTTACTGTTAATAATAATTTTTTTAAATATGATTATTACGAATAATAATTAAGTGTAACTTAATACTTAACTATTTATTGAATGTTTTTTGTATAAACTGATGTATTTGTGTTTATTTTTATTTTTAACCCAATTTCAAAAAACAAGAAGTTTCTAAATCTAGTGTTCTAAATTTCGTGTCACGATGTAATGTTCGCGATAAACTCCGAAACTACTGAACCAATTTTTATCAAATTTTGTAAGCACCTTGTAATTTGGTCCAACTTGGGAGATAGGGTAATTTTTATCTCAATTAAACCCGGTAGGTGGCGCTGCAATCGGTATGTAAGCAATCTTTGGTAGCTGATTTCCGGGTAAGACAACGTCTACCGGACCTACTAGTTCGATTACATCAGAACTTTTTACTGGGTATTCTGATTTTGATGATTCTTTATTTATTCGTGGCTCGTGCTTGTCATATGGCGAGATCCTAATAATATGCATTGTATATTCATGTTGATGTAAATTAAAGTAAGTTTTTTTGTTTTGTTTTGTTTCAGAACACAATTATATACAAAGAACATTTGGTTTGTGGATTACAAAATTTGAAATTGAAAGTATGAATACCTACCCTTCGTATTTAGAACAACTGTATTTCCCGACAATTAACTTTTTTACAATAATGTACTTATACTTTTATGTATGTATCAGGTACTGCATTATTTATTAATGCTTTACAGTACACATAAAAACAATTTATATTAATTTTTTTAATACAAATATATCTGTATGTTAAGGCAGCCTTACCGCATTCATGTTATTAATGAATCTAGAATCCACTAGCACAGATGATGGAACGCTAGTTTTCTTCATAATTCATTTTCTAAGTTGCATAAAAACATCGAGAGTAAACAGAGTCAGTAAAACCGTAGTTTTTGTAGTAAAACCAACGGCACGAACACGCATCGTTGCAAAAAATATAAACATGTGGGATATGCGGTTAAACTTGTTAAAAATTGTGATACATATGTAGGTATTACGTATAAAACTGTATTATTTTATATTTGTGTGTACAAGGGCGGATCCAGCTTTGGCGCCAGGGGGGGGGGGGGGTCACAGTCATGGTCAAGGCGCCAGGGGGGGGGGGGGGTCACAAAGTCGTAAACAAGTAAAAAGAAGTTATAATTTAAATTTTATAATGATAGATACAGGTAAAAAGTAGGTATTTTATTAATCTATGTAGGTAATGTACCTACTTAAAAATACCTATATTGTGTCAAAAATCTCGTTTAACAATTTTAATTAGTGGTCCACCTAGGTCCTGGACACAGCCCAGGGGGGGTCATGACCCCCGTGACCCCCCCCCCCCTGAATCCGCCAGTGTGTGTGTATGTTGTTTTGTATGTTCTTATAACACAACTTCTCTTCTCTTTTCTTATAACTTCGTTTACACAAATTCGTGCCTAATTTGTAATGAAAAGGTTTTAATTTTAATATATGGGTAATATGTATATTTATCATACAGGGACCTTAAAATTTCCTACAAAATGAAGTATATCTATTGTTTTTATTTATATTACATTTGTATTTTAAAATTTTAAAGTTAACTATAAATGTTTGCTTGTTGATTTTTTTTCTACGTTAAGAAAACCTGTTTGAGTTTGTTAGGAAAGCTGATTATAGGCTCTAAAACAACTAGACATACACATTAAATTGTATAAAAATAACAGATAGATTTAATCTTCTCAAAAGGAAATCTTTATAAAGCAAAACATCAACTAATTGTAGGTCAAATTAAAAGTTCGCATACTATCCAGTGCGCGGGCGCAGTAAGCAGTTTAGTTTACGTTTGTACGGTGTCGAGTGAACTTGTGCGTATAGTTTGATTTGCCTAGTCGAGTGTGATGTGATCTGATTGGACCACTTAAATCATTGACAAGGAGTCATCCTTTTGTCCTGTGACCTGGGAGTATTTATTTACATAAAATGGTAAATTGAATGTTTTATACGTCTCGTTCATTGAAATTTACTTTCAATCATTATTAGGAACCATTTTTTTAAATGGAAACTATAAAATAATCTCAAAATCAAAACAATACTTGTTAAATAGTTATTTTAAATGAACAGTTCGTGATAATACGTAGGCGGGATGATAAGTAACTAGCCTATGCTATTTAAAAAGTTAAAATTAAAAATATTTATATGTCATTTTTAAATTTGTATCTCTGGCCACCTGTGTTCTAAATTTGAATTTGGTGGCGTGAAAATTTTACGAATTTTTTGTAATTTGAAAATATATTTCGTCAAATGTTTTCAAAATGGATAAAATTGAACAAAGAGCGGTGATAATGTTTCTTCATATAAAGGGCATGAAGGGGAAAGTTATCTATGATGAGTTAAAGAATGTTTTGGGTGAATGTGCCCTTTCTTAAGACATAGTAAAAAACTGGGTGGCTGAGTTTAAACGCGGTCGTACATGTGTCCAAGACGAAGACTACCCCGGACGTCCAAAAAGCGTCACGACTCCAGAAATGGTCGTGAAAGTACATGATATGGTTTTAGCAGATCGACGATTGAATTTATCTGAAATAGCTGACACTACAGGTATCTCAAAAGAATGGATTCATCATATCCTAAGTGAGGAATTAAATATGAAAAAGTTATCGGCTCGCTGGGTGCCGCGCTGGCTTACGCACGATCAAAAAAGGATTCGGGAGCAAAACTCAAAAGAATGTCTGGACCGTTTTCAGAGTTATAAGGCCGATTTTTTACGTCGATTTGTAACAACAGATGAAACATGGGTTCATCATTACACGCCAGAATGAAAAATTCAATCAAAACAGTGGACTCAATCGGGATGCTCGGCTTTAAAAAAAGCTGGCTGTAAAGTCGGCTAGAAAAGTGATACCTTCCGTTGTTTGGGATGCAGATAGGATCTTGATGATAGATTACCTTCCTAAAGGTCAAACAATTAATGAAGAATACTACGCTAATCTTCTAGATAAGCGTTACCAATGTACGACCAGGACGACGTGTATGTTACGACCAGGTTTGGCGAAAAAAAAAATCATCTTCCACCAAGACAACGCTAGAGTTCACACATGTGTTAAAGCTATGGCAAAAATCAACGAATTGATGTATGATTTGCTGCCCCACCCACCTTATTCGCCTGATCTAGCGTCAGACTTCCACTTATTCCCTAAGCTCAAAACTTTTTTGAACGGACAGAAATTTGCCACAAATGATGAAGTCATAGCCGCTGTAGAGAAGCATTTTGCAGGCCTCGAAAGAAATCATTTTATGGAAGGCATTACTGCTTTAGAACTAAGATGGAATAAGTGCGTAGAGGTTCACGGAGACTATGTCGAAAAATAAAATTAATTTTATCACGTAAAGTTAAGTATTTTCTTAATAGGCTAGTTACTTATCATCCCACCCTCGTATAAACAATTTTAACTGTTACGTGTATTGATTATCAAAAGTACTCGCCTTTAATGGGATTGCTCATTGTTTGTTGATGTGATTGTAATTAAAATAGAGTTATTAAACATCTAATGAAGAGAGGTGGTGTGAGAGAATTGATATTTAAAATTTATTTTTTTACGAGATTAATAAATTGTAAATGTTATTAAATTCATTTTTATAAGTAAGTTCATCTGTTATGAAGGACACAAATTATTTACTTGAAGTTGGTCGACTTGGGTGGTTCCTTGGTTTTCCCAACGTTAAGAAAAGTGTAATTCCTTGGATGGTGAAAGATTTTGTTGATAACATTTTTTTATTCAATTTATTTCATGTTAAATATAGAAAAAACATGTGTTGTAAACAAAAGAAGACTATCTAAAACTTGTCGCAGAAGAAAATTATGTAACTGAATTATTTATAAAGACTAGCTGACCTGCCTTTTTATTGTCTTGGAAACTGTCAATCGCGTGAAGTTTAAATAGAAAAAAAAATAGGGTGTCCCTATCACTTAGCGGAATGATGAATATACTTTATGATTTTCTCTCATACATAGCAAATATACACTAAAAAGTGTATGTGTAAGCTCCGATATGTAATTGTAGTTAACTCCCTAGGAACTATTACCGAGATACCTGTTTAAAAATAATAAATCTTAAAAATCAACACATAAATAAATAAATTGACGTTTACTATTCGTTCGGTATAGTAAATGCTGATATGCTACTCGTATTATACCTACTATATAGTGGTCGCCCAGTGCCCAGTGCTCGAAATTCGACCATAATTTAGCCACAATTAGATATTAACTAACAAAGAGCAAAAAAAAAATCAGAAAAAAAAATAATTTTTGATGACCTTACGAGGTCATCAACTTGACGACCTCGTAAGGTCATCAACTATTATTACTAACCAGCTGATTTTTTTTTCTTTTAGTTAGTGATTGTCTATATAATTTAATAGTAATATTGTCCTACAAATTGCGTGGTACGTTATCCCGGTCCTACGCTCACTGCTGCTCTACCCCCTGCTATCTCTGTTAGCTACCACAATCGAGAGTTTTCGAAGAGGAATTTTTTGTTCGCCTCATCAAAATGAAGCTACTCCCAAAAAATTAGCTTGATACTGATCAGGTGAAAAAAATGTACTAGGGATCCCTACCTATTTTTTTCGTTTGCGCGCAAACACAATTATGTACTTCTGCTTTTTATATTAATGTCCTAGAATTTTCTAGAGTTTTATATTCAGAATAATTATATACTATAAAATTCATTAAATTTGTAATTTAGATTGATATAATGATTAAATACTAATGATCTAAATTCTAAATATACTTATTAAAATATATTATGTACCCACCATTGACTTAACTTTTCAAACAACCGTTTGAAAATTTAAATCCTCAAAAATATAATACACTCACACTTTATTAAATTAATAAAATAATTACTACCATTAATCATTTACGCATTTATGATCTAAAGTAATATTTTAAAGCTGAAGAGAAAACTCTTGTATTGTGTTGAGCAGAAACCAGCATAGAGCAGAATTCGCAACAGTAGATAGAGTTCGAGTTAAAAATTATTGTAGCGCTCGATAGCCCATTTATCGAGGAATTTTATAATTATATTACATCAAGCTATGAGAAATTGGAAGAATCCTTAATGAAAAATATTGCAAAAATGGGAACAGATTTCTTTTGAGAGCAAGCGTGGTAGCGTGACTTGCTGGTAGCATTACAGCTGCACGTCTAAAGTATTTATAAGTCTCTCATATTTATGATTTGTATAAAAATCCTTTAATTGAATGATAAATTATTGAGATTTTTTGCTATGATAGAATTCAATACAATAAACTCATCTCAGAAGAGACAATACATATTACACACCTATTGTTTATTGTTAATAGCAGATATTTCACTTACTTAGTCACACATAAAGACCTTAAAGATAAAAATTTTTACTCAATTGCTAGTCTGTGGCGATAACGTTTTAAACCCGCAATTTTGACTATTTAATTGTCATGTACTTATATATGTTAAAAAAATTAAAAAAAAATTGCTTATGGGTTTAAACTTATATAGGTACTTTACTTCACAAATTTTGGGTTACAGATTTGTAAAAAATAATTGTGGTTTAATGAACAAGATGCTGTTAATTCCAATTGTTGTTCCAATAATGGCCATGAATAAAAATTAATTGACTTTTTTATAAGTGTAACTAATCAATTTTATTAAACAAAATAAAAAAAAAACAACGCGATAACTCTTGCGATATGTTAGTAGTAAAGATGTATTGTTCATCATTATTGTTTATATTTTTCGTAAAAATTACACTATCGAAACCATTTATATCTAAATTGTTTGAGTAAATAAAATAAGAAAATATTGTTTGGCAAATTTATAATAGGTATAAATAGTACATGATGTGGCTAAATCATTAATTATCTTTTAACTATTATTAATAACTAGCTGCCCGGACAGACTTCGTTGTCTGTTATGTTTTTTTTTATTTTTACTTATGTTACAGGCTTGGCAAACAATTTTTTTGGCCTTGGCATTGGCTGTAACAGAATCCGTCGCATCTCCCCCAAAAATACAAAAGACATTTACATTAGAAGAGTTAGTGCCTTTGCAAATTGACTTCTTTCCAGAAAGAGTTGCTGTTCAATGGATTTCAGGTACGAACAAATATGTGGTAAAAAAAACTATTACGCTATATGTGATAACTGTATTTAAATTTTATTGAGGTGGTGCATAGCAGGATATATTCTGCTCAAAATATGGAGCAGCCCATCTGGGGAAGTACCGCTCTACCTTACAGAAGATCCACTACCACTACAGCCTATCACAGTCCACTGTTGGACATAGGCCTCCACAAGTTCGCGCCCGACATTATGACGCGAACTCATGTGTGTTTTGCCCATAGTCACCACGCTGGGCAGGCGGATTGGTGACCGCAGGGCTGGCTTTGTTGCACCGAAGACGCTGCTGCCCGTCTTTGGCTTGAGTATTTCAAAACCAGCATGGATGGTTATCCCGCCATCCGTCGGCTTTTTAAGTTCCAAGGTGGTAGTGGAACTGTAATATCCCTTAGTCGCCTCATCTTACGACACCCACGGGAAGAGAGGGTGTGGCTACATTCTTTAGTGCCGTAGCCACACAGCACCGTAGACCGAATACAGAAGATCACAGCTAAATAATCTCTGTCTGTCTTGCTGCTCTCGAGTAGTGTTATTTTCCTATGATGGGTAAGGTAGCCAGAGTTCCTGGGGATCGTCAGGGGTAGGGTCAGCAACACGCTTGCGATGCTTCTGGTGTTGAAGTCGTCTATTACGGTAAGCGCTTACCACCAAGTGGACCGTACGCTTGTGGGCCGTACGCATGTCGGCAAACATCGTTGTATAACAAAATACAGTGAAATATAGAAGTAAAATGTTACGATTCATGGTTTAATTAGCACATTTCTTCATAGTTATTAGTTTATTAAAACATTTGTTATCAAATTGTAGCATTAATTCTCAATTGAAAATGAATACATATTTTTAAAAACTACCTATTGAAAAAAATTATATCTATACTAATATAATAAAGCTGAAGAGTTTGTTTGTTTGATTGTTTGTTTGTTTGAACGCGCTAATCTCAGGATCTACTGGACCGATTTGAAAAATTCTTTCAGTGTTAGATAGCCCATTTATCGAAGAAGGCTATAGGCTATATATCATTACGCTAAGACTAATAGGAGCGTAGCACTAATGAATAATGTTTCAAAATCGGGTGGTCCTATTCCACGGGGACGAAGTCGCGCGCACAAGATAGTATTTTATATGTGTATAATTGTTGAGTAAATAAGTGCAGAAGTTAAAACACATTGTCCACACAACCTGTACATACGTTAGAAATTGTTATATTTATCTAAATTTTTTAACATAAAAAATAAAAATGATGACTCGTGGATCCAAGGCGCGCCAGGCGGAGGAACAACTCCAGCTGGCGCTCCAGGAGCTAAAGACATACAGGGTACAGTGTGAGCAATTGCTAAGGGAGAGAGACGACAATGAGAAGGAGTTAGAGAAGATTAAAAAAAAAAATACAGAATTAAAAATGAAATGTCACAAATGTATACTGAATAGGTATACTAATATAAAGTATGAAAATGAAAATCTTCTCAAAATAGTCAATGGGTTTGACCAGTGCAGAGATGAGTATGAAAATACCCTCAAATTCAACTGTGAATTGAAACATCAGCTGCATGAGGCAAATAAACAAGTTATTCGTCTTAAAAATATAAATCACAGTCTAACAGCCTCTCAAACCCAAAACATTTTTAATGATTTCCATTAATATATTCTTAGTTATACGATGGTGTTCAAGTAATGTTCGTTGAGTTTTTTATAAATGATAAAAATATATTGAGCATTTAATGTTTCGCTTAAATGAAAGAGCTTATTATGTAGTTTTAGTAAAAGCAGATATATTAATTGCTACAACTCTATTTTTAAGTTGAACGACTAATGTATAATATTGGCCTCGTTTGGAGCCGTGTTCCTTGCAAGGCCATTTGGAAGAGCTTTCCAAAACTTACGTTTAATAAATAGCGATGAAAGCCTCGTTAAAAAAAGTGATGGATGTGGTACACAATAAAACAAAGTATTACTTGATAATTTGTTTAGTTCATTTATCCAGTTAATAAACGAATAAAAAATGTTTGCTCGTTAGAGTGGCCTTCCATGGTCGACCCACTATACATCGACCAGTAATACAACGATAGTCGACGAAAAAATAGTCAAGTAAATACCGTTTATTATTAGAGATAACTCAAAAAAGTACTGGCGGTTCTCAATTTAACATGACAAGACACCATCTTTCGAATAAAAATTTAATCATCGAAATCGGTCCACCCAGAAAAACAAAATACAATCGAATTAAGAACCTCCTCCTTTTTTCCGAAACTAGTTTTGAAAGTAACCTACGGAATTAGTTTATTGACAAATGTAAAATGACTATTGTGATTGTCAAATTTAAATACAATAAATAAACTTTCTTAAAGAAATTGTGTACTTTTCAGATTCTGAGTACATTGTTCTAGAGCCTGGTTTGATAAATAAGTATGACGCTGCAACGGACACTTACCTTACGGTTCTAGATTACGCCGAACTTGTAAGTATTCAACTTATATTTGCTTCTTAACGAACTTTTTTATTGAAGTAAAACTTCTTGGGGTCCTCCCCAAGTAAAGCTGGTTAATGCGTGACGAGAACTTAACGAAAAGTGTGATCGGACGAGGCGAACAGAAATTGAAAGGTAGATATAAGTTAGTAATGATAGAAAGAGGGAGAGAGAAAGAGAGAGAGCGAGAGAGAGAGAGAGAGAGAGTTACGTTTCATATATTACTGTAGGGGTAAATAAAGAAGTTTTACTTCAGTCGTGTGGTCTAAATACACGAGTGTAGGTACTTTATTATTTTTTTTAAATTTAGATGTGTACGTGTTTTTGTTACAGTTCAATTTAAGCCGCTTCTCAGTGTCGTCATTTTCAAATGATCAAAAATATTTGTTGTTGACAACAAATAAGAAAAAGGTATGATTATTTATATGACAGCTTAAAGACTGGTTAGCAAAGGACTCATGTGTAGAAACACACTTAGGTAGGGATCCCTAGTACATTTTTTTCACCTGATTAGTCTCAAGCTAATTTTCCGGGAGTAGCTTCATTTTGATGAGACGAACAAAAAATCCTCTACGAAAACTCTCGATTGTGGTAGCTAACAGAGTTAGCAGGGGATAGAGCAGCAACAAAAAATCATTTTTTTTCTGATTTTTTTTCTTGTGAAAAAAATGTACTAGGGATCCCTACCGAATTGCAAAATTTATAAAAAAAGCACGCGCGTCAGATCCGAAACGTAAACGAAGTTTACTATTTAAGAACAATTAGGTACCGATGTCGATGTGAATTGAAGTCTGTATTATTTTACACAATTAATAAATAACAAATGCCAATATAATCATTCTTTATCAACTAATTAAATAATCATCAGTTATAAGTATAGGTACTGTAGTATAGGTACCTATATGTATTAGGAATTCAAAACGTGGAACACAAGCGTGCACAGTAAAATACTAATAAAAATTAAAATGCATTACTCGTATCTTAAACGATATGGCTATATAAAGTTGTGTACATCTGCTTAATACATAAATATTTCCTTAATAAGGCTTCTACTTTGACAAAGTGCGAGACGATATTCGAGCGAGTAGTTTTGATTTTGGAAAATTTAGTATTTGATTTTTTGTATGCTTGCGGAACATGGAATATTATTTTATAGCCGTACATAATATAATTAGTGGTAATACGATAAGAAATACAAATTTTAAAACATATATACTTCAATTAATTTCTGATTCGGTAATTAAATGGAAGTGATGTGATGGGATTCTAAATAGTTATTCTATTTTAAGTTCTTTTTTTTTTGTATGAAAAAAATATTCACCATGAAAACTAAAGCAAATGGCGTCTTTAGCTGGATTTTGACTGGTTATAGTATTATAAAAGTGAATCTTCTTCAAATCGTATTAATTTGATAAAAAATGTGTCATGATAAAGAAAGAAACACAGGCAGGACGCATTGCTCGAAAACTTTTGTCTTTAAGAATTGCGGAATCTTCGAAGTAAAGACTCGACGAAGCCTGCCAAACGCCGCCCAGCCCGACCGAATCCTCCTATCAGCTTCATTCCTGTGTTGACATACGGAGCCGAGACATGGACACTGACGAAGGGACTGGTCCACAAGTTTAATGTCGCTCAGCGCGCAATGGAACGGGCTATGCTTGGGGTTTCTCTCAAAGATATAGTTAGAAACGAGACTATCCGCGAGAGAACGAAAGTAACCGAGATAGCCCACAGAATTAGCAAGTTGAAGTGGCAGTGGGCTGGTCATCTATGTCGCAGGACCGATGGCCGTTGGAGTAGACTTGTCCTGGAGTGGAGACCGCGTCTTGGCAAACGCAGTGTGGGACGTCCTCCGGCCCGTTGGACCGACGATCTTCGTAAGATTGCCGGTGTAGGCTGGATGAGGATTGCGGAAAACCGGGATGTCTGGCGCGAACTTGGGGAGGCCTATGTCCAGCAGTGGACTGCAATAGGCTGAACTGATGATGATGATGACTGATGAAAGAAAGAAACACAAAAATGTATAGGAGAGAATAACATGGAATACATTACTGCTCAAAAGGCGTAAGGCCGTAAGCGATGTGTTTTCCATGGCGCTTACGATCTTTTTCACGAATTCAAAAGTTTCACTTCTTGCCGTGTTTTAAAAGCACACATACACACTTTTTAAAGTTTTGTTTTTATAGCCTGTCCTCTTCTGCTTATGTATATGCGAAGAGACATAATAGACCCTTAATTTCAGGTATATCGTTATTCAAGCATAGCGGAATACGCGGTGTATGACCTTGAAAATAAGTGAGTACATTTTGAATAAGTGAGTGTTTTTTTATAAACAAATTTTTATAATTTATTTCCTACTTAAAATGTATTTAGAGAATTACTTCATAGCTCTATTTAAACTAATAACATTTTTTGACAACTTACAATAACAAGAACACAAAATGTACTTTGACAATAATTAATTATGTACTAATAAAATGAATACTTTAAAATGTTAGCAGCATTTCACACCAAAAGTTTACCTTTAAACGATAACAGCAATGTTTACTTAACAGGTCTATTGCTCACATTGGTAATGGCGCTCTACAAGTGGTGGTATGGGGCAATGATCACGCACTAGCGTTTGTTCAGTATAACAATGTCTATTACGTACCTGATGTCGCTAAGCCTGACGAAATCATACCGCTCACTGCTGACGGGGTAGTAGGCAATATATATCATGGTGTCACGGATTGGATTTATGAAGGTAAGTCTTAGAATTAATTGTTAGGTACATATATTTCCTTTTGATACATATAATTGAATCTAATGGTTTAGGTTTTATAGTTATAAAATTTACATGGAAGTACATCCCCTGGCATATTAACTCGCTATCGATAGTGGCTGCAAGAATAATGTAAAATTGAATTAATTTTCTGTACAATAATTAATGAAAAATGTGTATTTTGCGGACTGCCGACCTTATAAAGTCTCTTTTATTCATGGAATTACTCAAACATTCAAATTATAGATTTTCGATTGTACCAATTACAGAGGAAGTGTTTGATGCCGCGGAAGCGATGTGGTTCTCGCCTAACGGAACCTACTTGGCCGTGGCTTCTTTTAATGACACTCAAGTGGAATCTGCGGTTTACCCTTACTACGGTGAAAGTTCTGAATTTGACAACCAATATCCTTTGATGGTTCATTTCAAATATCCGAAGGTTAGTTTGAAATTACTAATTGCTTTTATTAATTTATTTTGTTTACTCTTATAAAAGGTCATTGAATTGTCAGGCAGGTCGAACTAATCCTGCCGTTCAACTGCGAGTATTTAAGTTGAAGGAAATGAAGATTGAATCTATGGTCATACTTCCTCCTGTTGATATTATCGGAACAGATCACATTTTGGGAAGAGTAAACTGGGCCACAGATAAAAATTTAATTTTACTGTGGTTGAACAGACGACAGAATGTAAGCGTTTTGGTTAATTGTGATTTGACTAGAGACGAATGCAATATCATGAAACACGAAACTGAGCCAAATGGATGGATTGTTATCAGTGAAGTTTTCTTTGACGAAACTGGAACGAAAATGTTAGAAGTTCAACCATTACCTTACGGTGAACAGAGGTTCATGCATCTTGGTCGTTTCGATTTTAATACAATGCAAACTGAAGATTTAACGCCTGGAAATTCAACAATTACCGAAGTCTTAGGATGGAATTTGAATACCGATACTGTATATTATATTGTATCACCAGGAATGGAACCTTGGAAGAGACAACTATGGGCAACTTCTAAAGGAAAAGCAAAATGTGTTACTTGTAATAAACCGTACTGTCATGACGTCGATGCGGCATTCTCACCTAATGGTAGTTACGCGATTGTATCTTGCAGCGCTACAAATGTCCCAGCTGTAACTTACTTTTATACTAGTGAGGTAAGTAGAATAAAGTTTTTTTCTATCGTCGATGACGGGATGGTGCAGCGGTCACAGTACAGTGGCTGTAACACTAGTGGTTGGGTTCAAACCCCGCACATGACATAGATTTATATTAGCCATAGTTTGTCGTGGTCTGATCGTTTGTGATTGTGTATTGTGTGTGTTTTCGGACCCCTGACACGAGAGAAAATCCTACTGGGAGCCATTCACTGTGAAGCGTTAATTTATTTATTATTTTTACTTTAAAAAGATAATATTTTTATTTTATAATAAAACTCCTTATCTTTAAAGATTACACCATTTTGAGAAATATTGGATTTTAATTTTATTGTGTTTAATTTCAGACAGATACGTTCAAAACACTAGCAGATAATTCAATGTTATCTGCGAAATTGAAACAATATAAACTGCCAATGGTTTTGTTCAATGTGATAACATTAGGCGAAAAAATAAAGGCACATATTAAATTGCTTTTACCTCCAGAAATGGAAAAGGACAAGAAATATCCAATGATAGTGAGATTATATGCTGGACCTGGAACTTCAAAAGTTAGAGATAATTATGATTTAGGTATTTATATCTTTTGATATAAGCAAGTCGACTAAATTTTACTGTAATAGCCTATTCCGGTCTCAATGCTAGTCAAAGACTTTTATTCGTATTTTATTTCGGAATATAAAAATTACCTCGTGACTTTTTATAATCAATTTTATAAAAAAAATTATACCATGAAAAAAAATGTGTTGAAGTAAGTAAATATTTATCTGCTCTAGCGCGTGATTGCCGGCTACGTTTGCGGTTTATTCATGGGACCATCTCAGCTCACGAATATAAACCGTTTGTGACGTAATTAAACAATCTGAATGTGACTTGAGTTTTCGGGTAGAATATTCATGTGCATGTTTATTGATAACTAGCTTCGGCGCGCGACTTCGTCGGCGTG
This sequence comes from Melitaea athalia, assembly GCA_905220545.2. Classification (NCBI taxonomy): domain Eukaryota; kingdom Metazoa; phylum Arthropoda; class Insecta; order Lepidoptera; family Nymphalidae; genus Melitaea; species Melitaea athalia. Next base: position 8,128,379 of record HG992179.1, read on the forward strand.
GACTTCGCTCCTATTGGTCTTAGCGTAATGACACATAGCCTATAGCCTTCCTCAATAAATGGGCTATCTAACACTGAAAGAATTTTTCAAATCGGCCCAGTAGTTCAGGAGTTTACCGCGTTCAAACAAACAAACAAACAAACAAACTCTTCAGCTTTATATATTAGTATAGATTACTTTGAATCAAAGTAATTTTGCAGATTTTAATAACATTTTAAAATTTTGTCATGTTTTACGCTACAAGAATTTTCTTCTGGTTTACTTTCAGAATATTATAATATGTACTTGAGTAGCAATAGAAGTTTCATAGTAGCGTCCATTGATGTACGAGGGTCGGGTGTAATGGGAGTTGAGGCGCTGCACGCCGTAAACAGAGCTCTCGGGACAGTGGAAATTACCGATACTTTAGACGCGATAAGGTAGGAAATATCGTCTTTTATACATATAGGTAAACATATAGGTATTGTTTGTATTAATGTATCCCGTTTAATAAATAAATAGATAAATAATATTAAAATCAACCACTACTAATGTTGTGTTATTATAAGTCATCGTAATATTTTGAAAAAAATATTAGAAATAGTCAATTTCGAGATTACTTCACACTATCTCGTCTTTTTTGATATTGTCGATTATGCAACATCATATTTCAATTATTAATATTTAATTTAACAGGCAATTATTGAAAATGCACTCATTCATCGATCCCCACCGCGTTGGCGTGTGGGGATGGAGTTACGGTGGGTACGCGAGCACCATGATGCTGATCAAGGACGACGAGAAGACCATCGCGTGCGCAGCTGCCGTCGCGCCCGTCACCTCCTGGCTGTACTATGGTAATAATGAATAAATTTTGAATTACTAGCTGTGCCCCGTGGTTTCACCCGCGTATGATAATATAATATAGCCTATAATCTTTCTCGTTAAATTGACTATCCAACACAAAAAATATTTTTAATTCGAACCAGTAGTTCCAAGAATAGCGCGTACCAACAAACAAACTATTTAGCTTTACCTTTAATAACATTAGTAAAAATTAGCGGTTACCATTACAGAATACAAAATCGTATCCCCAAACTTTTGTTTTCCGTGAACATATAGATTTTAATAAACAGACTTAAAAAAAAGTGGGAGTTTCTCAATTCGACTGTTCATAACTTTTACTGAGTATACCATTTTCATGATTCTTTTTGAACAAAAAAACCTGATGCTTGACGAGTAGTTTTTGAGTTACCCCTAATAATAATGTGCATATATGTATTAGACTATGCTTGAAAATGAATTAGTTTTTTTTTATAAAAAGTACAATTACTTATTTTTTATACGAACCTAGTCCTGACAATTATCCTAACCTTAACAAAAATCCTAAGATTTATTGAATTTGAAGCACTCATTCGGAAGTTATGTGCAAATGAGCTCTTTTTCTTTGTATTAAATTTTAACTTTTTAAATTGTTCTCCGAGCCAAGAGCTTACATAGGTACTTTTTTTTTCTTTAAAATATTTTGTTAAAAAAAATTATTTAACATGAATATCATGAACAATGTTTAATAAATTACATTTTATTATCTGTAATGTTATGAATCCAGATTCGTGATTTTAGTTCATTAAATCAAGATTGTAGAAAGTAAACGTTTTATGTTTTGTGTGATTTTAATTATGATTCATATGATAAGGAAAGGCAGGCATAATTTATAGCTAGATAAAACACTTTTTACTAAACCATTTTTAGGTATTTCGTGTTAATACTTGAAAACTTATTAATATAAATCAAATTTACGTAAACAAGTTTTTTTGTAACATTCTGCTGATAGATATTTACAAGAGTCGTAAATACACATGGATTACATAAAATAAATAAGCAGCTTAATTTTATTATCGGAGTCCGTTTAACTCTGAAACAAAATGTCAAAATTTTTCGTCTCTTGTAGTTTATTAATTTTATTTAAAATTTTAATTCCGTCAATTGTAAGTATATAGTCGTTAAATTCTAAAGAAAACAACTTTTTCTGATTTCTGATCATATGAAGTAACGAACTCTGGCAATGAGGTCGACGTAATGTTATGTATTGTGTGTAATAACCGGCTCGAAGGATTATGTAAATTGGCCCGGAAACCTCGAAATTGCCAGTATTTGTAGGTATGTACATATAAAAAGAATCATTTTTATTTTAAGGCAGTTTGAGCCTTATATCAGATTAACAATAAGCATTTTGTGGTAGGCCTTAAGTAAGACAAACTTTATAAAAATAATTAAAAAGTTGGAAAATGATTTTTAATTAAGCTAAGTATATGTAAGTTGTAAAAGTACAATAAATTGAATGGACGCTATATAACGTCAAAAATTGTACAGACTAGTAATTTTTCTTAACAGTAAAAATAATAAAAAATCAATTTTACTATGGTACGATACAGAACATAGGCGTACGACGTACAACTTTAATTGAAATGTCATGAATTTAACCTATGTACGTCTTCTAAACTTTTAAGCGTTATATTGCTTAAATCAAATTTTATACTCTGCTGTAAAAAACAAAGACAAATAAATTCCCAATACATAGTTACTGAATCTAATATTATTTGACTAGCTCGTTGGCGCAGTTTCCCCTACTCTGCTTTTTGCTTCAGAGGCTGTGCTTTCTATTCCCGCCCTGAATCTAAGTGTAATATATATTTATGTATATATAGGTATCTTATTTAGTATATCAACTGGCTGCTAGCTAAAACTCAGGTATTGAGTTAGTACCTTAGGAACAGACAACCGTATGTGTTTGTTAAACTTTTTTTTTTAAATTACGTCTTTTCTTATACAGATTCAATTTACACGGAGCGGTACATGGACACTCCAAAAAACAACCCAGACGGTTACGAGAACTCAGATCTAATGAAAGCGGCTGAGAAACTGCGCGGGCGCAAGTACTTGATCGTTCACGGCACTGGCGATGACAACGTTCACTTCCAACACAGCATGCAACTCGCTAAAAGGTTACAGAGAGCTGACATAGCCTTTGAGCAAATGGTAATATTTTATATATTTTTGAATATTATATACTTTGTAATAATTATCATTAGTAATATAACACTTAACCCGGCGACATCGTAGGACCAAATATATTTTTGGTAAATTTATGAATATATTGTATTTTATACACAACCACAATAACGAATACAAAATAAAATATCCAATTTAATGCTGTAGTCTGGAAATTAAGCACGTACGTACAATTCGACGAATCGTTATTTTATTTATATAGATAGCGATCTCTACAAGGCTACCGTGCTATAACTATTACGGCAGACTATTTGGAATATTCAAGTACATAGTTGTTTGATTTTTTGAAATTTATAGTATTCTTGTGTATTAATTTTTTAAAGTAACCTTGTATCTGTATTGTCTTTTGTATTAACTAACTAAAAGAAAAAAAAAACAGCTGGTTAGTAATAATTTTTAAAAAAAAAATCTGATTTTTTTTTCTTTTAGTTAGATAATAGAGGAATTTTTGTTTTTCTCATCAAAATGAAGCTACTCCCGCAAAATTAGCTTGATACTAATCAGGTGAAAAAATGTACTAGGGATCCCTAACTATTCGTCCTTTAGCAAAGAGTTTACTTCTTAGCCCAAGTTATAACCTTTTAAAAATTATCATTTCATTTATATTGTTTGTATATTTTTAGTCTGATAACACATAAGTATTTAATTACACATAATTATTTTATTTGTTAGAATTAAAAATTACAAAATCAAGATTTCATGTAACTTCAATATTGGGATGGGACATAGCAGAAAATTAACTGCTCAAAATATGGATATTATAATACTGTTTTCAAGTAGTGTTGTGTTCTTGTTGGTGAGTAGGGTGACCAGAGATCCTGGGCGGAAAAGGAATAGGGTCGGCAACTCGTTTGCGATGTTTCTGGTGTTGCACACGTCTCTATGCTAATCGCTTGCCATCAGGTGAGCCGTACGCCAGTTGGCGGACCTAGTTATATTTATTTTTATTTATTTTATTTAGAACACCAACAGCACATAAGACATTATATGAGTACAAATTGGACATTTCGACTAAGCCATTTACAGGTATTCGCATATGGTATGTATAAAAAAAAACTTCTGATAAATTTCTTCTTTTTTTCAGAGTTACACTGACGAAAATCATTCCTTACGAGGTGTGAGTCGACACTTCTATCACACTTTGGAACACTTTTGGACCCGGTGTTTTGACGATAACTGAGAGTATTACTTAAAGTACAATTAAAGACTGTGATTACTGACTAATATAGTTTGTTACTCTAATTTTATTTATTACTAGCTTCTGCGCGCGACTTCGTCGGCGTGGACTCCGCTCCTATTGGTCTTAGCGTGATGATACATAGCCTATAGCCTTCCTCGATAAATGGGCTATCTAACACTGAAAGAATTTTTCAAATCGGCCCAGTAGAACCAGAGATTACCGCGTTCAAACAAACAAACAAACAAACAAACTCTTCAGCTTTATATATTAGTATAGATGTGACATTCATACAAGATATACATATAAAAATAAATTTATATTTTTATATCACTTAAATAATGTTCCAATCATATGTATGTAAAATGTAAGTAAGCACACAAAGATATGTAAGAATGTGCCTGTCAAGAATGGTAATAAAAATAAATAGAATTTTAATTTTTTTCTTTTACTTGTTAACGTTATCATAAATTTTTGTAGCAAATTTTTTTTCCTACAATTTATTTCATCAACATTCTGTTTAAAAAAACCCCTCCCTCTTAACTTCCATTTGACTCGCCCGATCACATTTTTGGTAACGCTCTCGTCACGCATTCACCAGCTTACTCCCCAAGTCAAGCGTGCGTAACGAAGTTTTACTTCAAAAATACCATCGTGGCATATACAAACACAAAAATCAAGGACAGTCGGAAGTTTGTACCTGAACATAGTATTTTCATTTCTCTTAAAATCCCTAATAATATTATAAATGTGAATGTAAGTTTGTTTGTTACGCTTTGGCTCGAAAACTACTAAACCGATCATTTTGAAACTTTGTACGAACATTTTTGGAGGTATTAGAAGTACCCTAAGATACATTTTATAAAAAAATCAATGCGAGCGATGTAAATAATAAATATTGCTTTTGAGGGACAGTTACTAATTGATAGGGAAAGGGATGCAGTTATACAGTAAAAACTAAAAATCATATGATTGATAATAAACATATAAAGAACAGTCAGTCAGTTAAGCCTGTTGCAGCCCACTGCTGGACATAGGCCTCCCAATTCGCGTCAGATATCCCGGTTTTCTGCAATTCTCATACAGCCTACACCGGTAATCTTACGTAGATCGTCGGTCCAACGGGCCGGAGGACGTCCCACACTGCAGTGTTTGCCAAGACGCGGTCTTTACTACAGGACCCGTCTGCTCCAACGGCCATCGGTCCTGCGACACAGATGACCAGCCCACTGCCACTTCAACTTGCTAAATTCTGTGGGCTATGACGGTTAATTACTTTCTCTGGCGGATAGTCTCATTTCTAATCCTATCTTTGAGTGAAACCCCAAGCATAGCCCGTTCCATTGCACGTTGAGCGACATATAATAAAAATAGGCGACATCTATAGAATAAAAATTCGTGTAAATAATTTTGTGTTAAAAACTTAAAAAAGAGTATAGGAAACTATTAATATTAGGTTTGTATCTGTGTTATTTGCTTCTGTATGGTTGGTTGACTATATAAAAGAAAATAATTTGAAATAAGTCAAACCAAATGCGACGTTGACAACAGAAATTCATAAAGAAACTTTTAGCTCTACATATGAAAATTATCAGTAAAAAACATTTTCGACAAATTATAAAATGGCAAAGAATTGTAAAAAGAAGGTAAAATTGATTGCGATCTTATGTTTTTTTCTTCTACTGTGATTTAATGAGAAATATATATAAATTGGTCTAGGCTGACAGACAAAACACCCGCACTGTTCCATTGTGGTCCGGATATGGAAGATCGCGGAACATGCTCCGTGGATCCCTGCGACCCTGAAAAATGTTTTCCTGAACCTCGTGTTGTAATAGTTGGAGCTGGTATGGCTGGACTCTCCGCTGCAGCGAGGCTTTCTGAACGTGGCATCAATAACATTGTCGTATTAGAAGCTTATGAGAGGTATAAAACCTATTTAGCTAAGAAATAATAATATTATTTGATAGTGTTTATTAGTGTTTAATAGTTAATTTGTTTTATTTCAATGACACAAAGAAATATTTATTATTATTTTGATAACTGAAACTAAAAATATTATCAGCGATATTTTGATTTTAGACCGGGTGGTCGAATACATTCTTGCTGGTTGGGTGACATAGTAGCTGAATTAGGAGCTGAGGGAAAGCCAGAAAATTTCGCTTCTCACCCTATTTATTCCATGACTTCCAATGAAACGCCACCTCGTCCTGGAATACCAGGAGCTGATCAGCCACGAGGACTCTTTAAAAAATCTGTGTCTGAAAATATGGCACTTCCGCCAACTATAACTGCTTATTATAAATTTCGTCAGATTGAAGAAGAAGCTGCAAACATTTTTTGTCTTGGTGGAAACAAACAACACGGCTCGTTAATAAATTTTATGAGCCTTCGAATTCAACAAGAGTTACATGAATATCCATTAGAACAACAGCACTATGCGGCAAAAATAATGTTCGGTCTAACTCACATGCTACGAGCACGATGCGGTGACGATACAGCGATGTTATGTGCTGATCATTCAGGATGTTATATGAATATGCCCGGTGGGGAGGTACGAGTTCCATTAGGTTTAGTGGGCATACTGGCACCTCTGTTGAGACAGATACCAGAAGGAGCAATTCGTTACTGTAAGCCAGTTAATTGTATTTATTGGGGTACATCTCAGAAGTCAGGGTATCGTGCAACAGTATGTACCACTGATGGTGAAGAATTTCCTGCTGATTATGTAATTATAACGGTTTCTATAGGAGTACTGGGTGCTAACTCTACAAAAATGTTTTGTCCAGCTCTTCCAGCATCAAAAATTGATGCACTAAGATGCTTAGGGTTTGGTTTTTGTAATAAAATTTACTTGGAGTACTGTCGTCCGTTTTGGTTTTGGCACAAAGGTGATATAAATTTCAAATACAGTCCCAATGAATTAATGAGTCGAACTGATTGGACTCGTGGAATCCGAAAATTACAGGCAGTACCTACAAGTAAACATGTGATAAGCGCATCAGTTTTGGGAAAAGAAGCTTTAATGATGGAAGGACTTTGTGATAGAGATGTAGCTGAAGGTGTAACAGATCTTTTAAGAGAATCATCAGGAAATAAATGTATACCTTATCCTATAACAGTATTACGATCTCGTTGGACATCCGACCATTATTTTAATGGTGCTTTTTCCTATGAATGCCAGTGCTCAAATGGTCAAGTTCAGCGAGCTTTAGCTTGTCCTCTACCCGGGCCTAGTGAACCAATTCCACCAATTCTGTTATTTGCGGGAGAAGCAACAGTGCCTGGTCACTTTGCAACTATTGATGGAGCAAAAGTAAGTGGCATAAGAGAAGCCGAAAGAATCGTACAACTTACAGTTCGATTTAAAGGACCACCACTTCCGGCTACACAGTCTGTCAATACTAAAATGTCATTACCTTGTAAGTCATGAATTAAAAGTTTGTTTAACAAATCGAAATTTATAAAATAAATATTAAATAATTTTTACAACTTTGAGTTCTTTATTTCTGGCTTACAATTGTATCATTTAGTATTTCTCTGTACCTGAATGTAAAAAAAATGTACAATTAATCGAAATATTATTATAGTGCCCAATGATAAACATTGCACACCGAACTTTGGAAAGAGACAATTGGCTGGTTTCAGTTTCGTAGAGCGTTGTCTCAGGCACACACTACCTATAGACTGAGATCATCATCTCCCTGCCCTTATCCTATTTATATAGGGTCGGCACAACATGTTCTACTCTTCCTCAGACACAGTCATGTTGTAAGTGATTTGGCATGTTATTTTTTTTACGACCGGCCGCCTGCCTGACATCAACCCTCCTTGGGAATGCACAGTATAATACAGAAAATCAATTATGAGATATATTAATAACATTATTATGAAAATTCGTCAAGTTGCAATGTGTTTCCCATTTCATATTGATTATCTTCATTTTATAGTAAATTTTTATCTTCATCAGGATATTTTTATATTTAGATTTTTCTAGGCTCAGTGACAATATGTTTGCATTCCTGACTTCTGTTCAATTGCTTTATGGTTCTTTCTTTTGTGTTTACTACTTAATCGCTTCTGGTTCTATTGAACGTGTCTCATTTTTTCAGTGTTTATTTGGTAATAAAACTGTTGCTGAATTTAATCCAATGTCCAGTAAAATTTCAAATTTGCCATTGTCAATATATATAACGTAATATACCAACACGTTAACACAATAGCGAGCTAAACTAGCTTGGATCGGAAGTCGAAAAGAAAAGACAGTCATGATATTTTGTCAGTCGTTGTTTCAGTGCAATCGTCTCCATTTAAAAATATATATAAAGAGTTGTTAATACCACAAAATTTATATAATTTAGAGTTGTGTTATGGTATCTTTAAGAAAAAAAGAGGGAAAAGCAAAGTCAATAGCGAAAAATCATCTTCGATGTTTATAAATGTTTTGTTACCGAAGCCGTAAGATTAAAATATAAGTAATTATTTTAAAACGGTTCAAGAGCCAGTTGCGAATGCCAATAGAATTTCACGAAGAGCTTTGAACAATTTCTTAAACGGAGCCAATACTGAAACACACTATACTGCAATTATTAAGCTCAGCAATCCGAAAGAAGAGACCAAAAAGCAATTTCGTTTAGATATTGATGATTTGATCATGATGTAACTAATAGTGTATAAATAAATATGTAAACATGATATTTTATTTTACTCCAACGTAAAAACAGCGCTGACAGAAAAAAAATGGTTTTGTTTGTATTATTTTTTGTGTAATAACAACACATGAGGAAATTATAAATAAATATCTTCACATTACATACACTGTCGTCTGTTCCTGAAGTAAGCAACTTAATGCTTGTGTTATAGGTAACAGCCGACTGGTCTAGCTACATATTTTTTTTCGATAAACATACTTTAAATAATACATATATAAATATATAAATAAATATGTATATTAGACCCAGACTAGGGGTGGGAATCGAACCCACAACCCCCCGAGCAGAAAGCAGGGTCACTGCAAACTGCGCCAACGGGCTAGTCAAACTATAAATTATAAACATTTTTAATATCATATCAAAAATACCGACCATTCCAGCGGGGATCGAACCCGCACCTCCGACTAACCGTGTCGGCGCTCTTAGCCAATTAAGCTATAGAACGATTTACTCGTCTGGTCGAAATCTTTGATATGATGAACAAGCTGACCCCGCAAACGTTGTTTTGACATATATGTTATTAACCCCCGCAACCCCTTCTTAATTGCTACTGTATGTCTTCCACTTAAATAGCTCATATTTCAAGGTGCTATGTAATTGTGCATTGTTTACGAAAACGCTCCTCTCATTTTTTGTTTCTTATAATTTAATGTTGAGGCTTAGTTCGCTACGCTCTATGAATTGTATAGTGTTCCGTATTCCATAATAGAAGCCTAGTTTAAAAATTTGGAACAAACGCAATAGCATTTTGGATGATAAATTAGGTCACAAGAAAACATTCATCATAATATGCAGCTATATTTCGATAAATTTATGTTAAAATCTTAAAGTATTCCTCACATTATTTATGCCTTATTTTCATAATCTTGAAATAATAGGAGTGCTGTGTTGACAATTTATTCATATTTATGGTGTCAATAAAAAATAAAAAAAAAATTTAGTAGTGCATTATTGCATTTTAAACAAAGCAACTGATTTTGTTTGGCTGGCGATGAGTTTGTCTGGCACTAGACTTGGGCGCCGAAATGTCGGCAAGTGAAGCGAATAAAGCATGGTTTGGCTTCACCCTCGATGATAAATCTATAGTCCACTAACACTATACTTCCTAAGTTAATGAAAATTTACGCCTAAAAGTTAGCACAAAAACATCGATAATAGGAGGAAGTTCTAGTAAATATTTACGTAGTAGTGTTTACAATAAAATTATTTATATTTCATACAATGAGGTTTTTTTTCAGGTATAAACACATAAAAAAATTATTTAATTTAAAGCTCTTTTTGATCGTCATTTATTAAATAATTTTCATTGATGAGTGACTTACCATGGGGCATGGGCAATAGTCACTCATCAATGAAAATTAATGTTGTTGCTACTAAAAAAGGAAAAAATGAGTCCGTAATAAATCAACTAAAAAAAAACAATATAAAATAGAGCCCTCTTAAAATTTATATAATATAGTACAATTATATTTTTTAGTGTAAGTTGATAAATTATGTTAGGGTAACTTATTGTCCGTTAATCTATTAACATGGTACTAAGCGATTTTAATTGTTAATAAATCATAAGACTATCTTTATAGGTATTTTTCCAATTTGCATTTCTGTCTCTGCTTCTATATTTATGTTCATATATTCTTTGTAACATATAAAAGGGAACTTATATAATTTTTTCAAATTGCAAAAACTCTTTAGTAGTAGCACTTACAAAAACATACAATTTTTGACTTAATAACGTTAAAAATAATCACCATCACAACCGTCCACTCTTATACTACTGGTGAGAATGCATTTATGAATGAGAATGCATTAGCATTAGGCTTACCTTTTAATAATAATAAATAAATTCTTTATTGGACCAAATTAATATTTTACAATTTCTAAACCCGCCAAACTGAGTGACAGTTTAGCAGCTTTTGTACAATATAATAGTAAAAATCACGATTCAGCCTGTAATCTGCATCAATCTGCTGGGCATAGACCTCTTTCTCCATGTAAGAGAATGGAGGAAGAGAGAAAAGAATAGTAAGTATATGCTAATAATAATGAAAATGACCTAAGTAAAGTATTTTATAAAATAAAAGTTAGATAAGATTAAATATATGAAAAGTGAAATAACTGCAATAAATTTTCGTTTGGGTTTGTAGTTCTGGCTCTTAGCAAGTAACCCACTGTGTACAAACATTTAGAATAGGATTAGGTTTCGTTAGCCACATTAAATCCCTCGTTTCAGAGCATTAGCAACCAGCTGGATTAATTCTAACTCGAGTATTAATTATTACACATCTTACATTGTTAACAGTTAATAAAAAAACTAAATGAAAAAATAATTAATACAGTTATTTTCTTGCGATTTCACTCGCCTAAAGTTTATATCTTCGAGACTTGTCATGTAGTAGTATTATATTATGCTAATCTTTAAACTCCTGTAATAGATACCATTTCTTACGTGCCAAATACTTTTTTAAAGGTGGAATCTCGGAATATATTCTTCTAAATAAGCGCATTCAAACAAATAAAATGTTCAGGTTTTGTTATGTTTGTGGTTTATATAGTTCTTCTGTAGGTTCATGAGTATATTATTTCGGGTTAAGTAGATGAAGTAGTAATCTGATTCTGAGACTTTTTTGGGTCGAACAAAGTAAATTTTGTTTGCTAGTATTAGAATAAATGTAAATTATTAATCCTAATCGGGACTGAGTAAAGTATATTTAATAAATTCGATAATTTTTTTACTAAATAAAAAAGTCTCTTCTTATCGATTGAATACTATGAGATTGTCACATTTAAAACAATACTTTTATTACTTTATTATTTGTTTCGTGTGGATTTGAATTTTAATAATTAAAATAAATTTATTCCTATTTACTCAAACGTCTTAAATAATTAAGTGTAAAAATGTTTTGAGCACGGAGAGATGTATCTAGAAGTAAAGTGAAGCAAGTGACACGGAGGTCATTAACATATTAGCAATGTGACATGGGCGGGCGGCGCGCACTTTCCTCAAAACGCGTCTCTGCAGATGGCGAGTTGCGGGAGCACGTAAGAATCCGCCGAGACAGATGCGTGACGCAGCGCGCAGGACCGGCTCCCCGCGTCTCGCGGTGCGTGCTACCCCCGCGGGTCCCGTGCTCCGCACGAATTCCTGACAAAAAACATCAATATTCGTGCGGTGCGTGAGGCTGCAGCGGTGGCAGGTGGTCGCGGCCGGGCGGCTCGGCGTGCAGCGTGCGGTAGAGCCGGCGTGCGGAGCCGGTGCAGGCGGTGCGTGGCGCGCGGCGCGGCGGCGCGGCCCGGGCGGCAGTCGCTCGTAGCAGGCGGCCGACGCGGGTCGCTCTCGCGCACTCGCTACGCTCTGAGCATCGCGGATTGCGCTCGTGATACCGCCACCAGGTACATGACGGGTTGCGTTGCCTCTGTGATCTCTCTGAAACGGCCCAATATCATTTATTATGCACTTTTCATTCATCATATCACAGACTCATAGGACACTCGTTAGTATATCAGTTGCATCCCTGATGGCATGTGTTGATGAGGAAGGTGAATTGGTTTTTTAAAAAGAGTAGTAAAATCGTACTTTTTAAATACTGGTAAGAAATTATGGCTACTATTTATTTTGCATACATACGAAATACTCCGTTCTCTTAATTGTTTTATAAACCTTTTTTCTAAACCAGGTATGTATTGATTACTAGACAAAAGATAATGTAGTAATTATTTTACGAAAAGTGGAGAAATACGCACAATATAGTGAATACGTTCAGAGTTAAAGAATGTGTTGTTTTATCTCAAAGAAAATGTCACAAGAGAAAAGAGCAATTGTTACTGGCTATACGCCAAATGCCGATGGCGCGCATCTACATTAAGAAAATAGTTTAGAAAATTAGGAATATTGAAAAGACACATTTATATTTGTATCGTGTCATACCCAAAAGATGGCTATTCGTGGTTACGTCGTAAGCGTTCGTCGTACCCTTCGCGTATTTCTTCATTTACAATGTCACGAAAATTACTACTATTTCATATATTTCATGTAATATTTTAGACGTACCTATTTCATATCTAAACAACAAACATTGGAAATATCTTAGAAATATATCCTTACTTTTAACAACCCAAATGTTTTTAAAAGGTAACTAAGCCAAATTAATCAAATTTTACTTTCCCAAATTGTAATTAAAATTTTGGTAGCATCATAACACGCCCATGTTTTCACCTCTTAACGTATCTGCAGTCGTTCATCGCTGTTTCACTCACATTGAATTTTAATACTCGTCAGGACACTTTTAAAAATATTCGACCGGGTTCGATCGATCGTTTAAATAATATACCAAGAAATGATATTAATATTTCTAAATCGTGATGTACCTGGGTCATGCGATTTTTCGATAAACAAAAGTTATAATCATAGTCAGGAAATTATGATTCAACAGGATCTTTCAACAATGTAGATTTATAACGTACGTCTCAATTTAGATAGATATATTTATAATTGTAATTATTTCTCTAATTTATTTTAGCTTCAAAAGCTTAAAGTGTTTCATGTTATTTCTTTTTCTTTATTAAATTTTCTTTATTAAAAGTATCAAAATGATCACGACTATGATAGAATACTGCGGATGCTTGTTATAAATTCAGTCTCTCATCTCTATCCACTTAGTTTCATTAACTCCGCTCTACGTAGAGCAACGTTTTTTTTTCTTTAGTAATTATAAGTTCTTTTTTGCAAATAATTAAAATATGAGTACCTGGGTGACCGAGCCCAGCTCGGTATTTTCATTTTTTTTTTCTCGGTATTTTTATATTTTAATTTTATTTAAATAATAAATCACGAGTGAAATTAAAAAAAAAAAGAAAAAAAACTAATCTGGAGACTGAGATTCGAACCCGGGTCAACACGATTTGACACCCGCCGATTTCCTAATTACGCTGTTACAGCTACGTTGATAGTAGTGAAATTAAGCTTCGTATTCTAATGATATTTTTTCATTGCCTAAAAACAGGGATAAATATATATGTATACTGAATTTCACGAAAATCGTTGGAGCCGATTCCGAGATTCAAATTCTATATATATATACAAGAATTGCTCGTTTAATAGTATTAAAATATGATATAAACGCTAATATTTATGGATTAAGTAATGCTTGTTTTTAGGCAGGATATACTCGTAATATTGAATTTACAATGGCTAAGCAATAAGATGTATCGAAGTCTTTTAAATGAGTAACTGTTGAGTGTCTTGTCGATTCTTCGTAGAATATGAATATTGAATCGGTGGTAGTTTTACGTTAACTATAAATAATTAAATACTAATTCATTCGACGCAAACAAGAACCAAAAGTGCTTTTCAATAGCCTTTTCATGCCTTCTTGAATACATGTGTATATTTTTAATAACGATTTTTGATGTCAGTCAGTCAGTCAGTTGTGCCTATTGCAGTCCATTGCTGGACATAGGCCTCCCCAAGCTCGCGCCAGACAAAAATAAATATATAACTTAATATGTATATTTATAAAAATTAATACGACTATATCAACAGTTACTATAAGTCAACAAAGAAACTTCATTCTACTTTCATTTATTTCACCATATAACTTCACATGCACTTCTATCTAAAACCAATATAATTGTCATTATCTATCTAAATTTTTTAAGCTTTACACTAACAGCCTCCTCTTAACTCTGACTTGAATAATTCGTTTTACTAATTATAATATAATGCATTTGTTATTTGTGTAATTGATTTAGCAACATACTCGTATAACTAATGTATGTTAGAAAATAAATGTAAAAAACGTTTGACGAATTAATTTGATAGTTTTAGAGCAGTTGTTACGTCAAAAATTAAATAATATTTAATTGTTTACATAATTAAATATATCCAAACATTTTTTCAAAGCCAATTAAAATAATTATTAAGATATATATCTTTAAAAGGCAGCTTAAAAAAACTTAATATAATATTGACACATTTTATTTATTTATTTGTTTATTTTTCTTAATCCACGTTTTATATGTTATAGCAATCGAAACTCGTATTTTAAACGATGGCATTTTCATCTAATGAAAATTGTTTCAGTGAAAACACCAATCGGTGCCGAGGCAAGCCTGGCACCAGATACCCCCAAATTCCCTACAAAACGTTACTTCACCGGTGATTGTGTGTTTTATTAGTCCTAACTAAATCAAACATTACGATGTTTCCCTCACATTTTACGTAATTTCCGCATTGCCTTTGTTTAGTTACCTACGATGATATTTAGCGCCGTGGTCGCGTTAACTTGAAATGACCTTTTTACACGCAGTTTTAGTAAGCGTGTTTGTGAAAACTTTTCGTAGCTCGGAATTTATACGAATATTGGTTTGTTATTAAAATTATGGAAAGTGGCACTATGCCGTAAACACGTTCAAAGTTAGATAACTTAAAATAACTGAGCTAAAACGTAAGAAAAATCATCTGAATCTTGTTCGGTTCAAGTCATAACATTTCTGAACTCGTGAACCCGTTAAACTAATAGGAACTGCATATTGTCTTTTAGCTGGAATCTAGCTGACGTTTGGGGCAATTTGTGATTTATCCACAATAGATGCAATTTCCCCTTTCCAATTGCTCTCAAGGCTTTTGAGCTAGTTAGAACTCTTGGCCGCTGGCCTGTCGAGTGCCGACAATGCTGCGGTTATGCCTATAGAAGATTAATCAAGTC
Source organism: Melitaea athalia (assembly GCA_905220545.2). Classification (NCBI taxonomy): domain Eukaryota; kingdom Metazoa; phylum Arthropoda; class Insecta; order Lepidoptera; family Nymphalidae; genus Melitaea; species Melitaea athalia. The sequence continues at coordinate 8,144,023 of HG992179.1, forward strand.
GATTTTTATTCACTTATTCAACTACTACTTCACTTATAGATAATGAAAAGTGGAAAATAACAAAAATTTAATTATCACAACGGCTTGCATTTATTTCAGCATGTAATAGTTTTATGTATACCTACTAATAAAACGTTTCAGAAAATACTTTCCTTTGTTACAGCACGACATTACAACTAAACCCTATATGAACATATTACGAGGTTAGATATTTTCTCTTTCATTTTCATAGTCGCTCATATTATGTATCATATTTTACTTGTTCAATAAGTTATATATTTTTAATGCAAGTTGAATGAAAAGTTAAATGAAACCATTTATATATTTTGAATTGGATGACGTATTAATATTAAGTAACAATTAGTACCTATCAATTCATTGATGGATACAACTAGGGATTCTAAATGAATACTATTTTATTTATGATTGTTGGTGACACCCATTTGTGCATACGTGTCATCTGTTAACCGATAATGCCGAAAAATATCGTGACTTTCATATATAATTATTGCTGTTTCGTGTAAGGAAAATCATCGACAATTAACAACCCATCATTCTAAAGTGCCCAGAGCGTCTATAATTTATCAGTACTGTTATTGTTTGAATAAAGAAGAGCAAGTTTTTAATAAACATATTTAACAATCTTGAAGCTTCCAAATACTTCGAACATTATCTCTTACGTGGTAAATGACCCATAAATTTAAGGCTAAACCAAGTTTTAGGTTCATAAGCTTATTGCCTATTGCCTGAAATTTTCGTAAACAAGATTATATGCAAAAACCTACAAAACCCTTATTATATAGTAATATTATGCTTGCAACGTTATTCGCGTACATTTGGACGTTGATATATTGCTTGCTTACGGTTAGAACTATTTTACCTCATGGATTAAAACTTGTACGTTCGACGATATTACATCATAGACATACATACAAACCTTCTTTTATCTTTACTTATACTTTTATGTTGATATAAATTTTTTTTAATTTATCGTGTAGATAAATAAATTTTTAATTTATTTAATATCTATCTGTGCGGTAGGTACTTGCGCGCGGTAAGCGCGGTTTTTTCCGTGTGCATCCCGATTATGTGGGAAATCCGGTATGAAAATAGTCTATATGTTGCTCAACAGCTTCCTCTATCTACCAACGAAAGTCCCATAAAAATCGATTCAGCTGTTCCGAAGATTAGTCCGGACAAACAGAAAGACAGGACAGATAGACAGACGAAATTTTTGAAAACGTTTGTTTGTGGTTTTGTGTTGTGTAAATAACTAAAAAAAACACAGTTATTTTGAAATTACAGACAAACGCTTCAACTTCATTTATATGTACTTATGTGTATTATGGCAGATTAAAAAATACACGTATGTTAATTATTTAAATAATATCCCTCAGGATATAACTGATTACTATTAAGTATTATTGATAAAAGCGAAGAACAATGGGTTAAGCTTTCCAGGGTATAATTAAGGCCAGGGTATAGTTAAGGGAACGTTCAATATTCGACTATGTACTCGTATTAATCCAGTACTTAATTCCAACAGCTTAAATCTTTTAATACAAATATTTGTTTCTGAAACAGATGGCGTTAGTGTGCCAGAAAACAGTCAAATATACTATAATAGAAGTAGTTTTGAGTAGTAGGTGTAAATTATTACGACGACATGATAAATGTGCTAACAGACAGCCAAATATATTTCAAGCAGTTCATGAGAGTAATTTTTTTATATACGAGTAGTCTGTAGTACAATAGCTATTCTCGTGGTTTCACTTACATTATTATTACGAGTACCTATTACTTCTTTAGTTTAATTTTTACAGGTACATCCCTGCTAAATAACACAAAGAAAACAAGAAACAAGAAAACAAGTAGATCCCTGCTAAATATTGTTGTATACATAGAGAGAGAGACATACAAACTTGTATGTTGGACTATATAAAAAAAATTATACTTAGTACTTCTTATATTATAGAACAAAAATTTAATGACTTCTAGCGTAAAATTGTTTTAGGTTTCAACATAAAAAGATTACGACGTTCATTTTATTAAAAAATTTCTCAGTTTTTCACATAAAATCGATTTATAAAGTATTTATAATGAAAATCGTTGGTGGTATCGAGAGGTATCATCGTGAATTTTAATACACATTTAAGACGAAATTGTTATCGACACGTCCGCATCTTTACGCGAGCAGTATTGAACGTTAAAATAGAGAATCCTTATTGATTTCCGATATTGTCAGGAAAAAATAAATAGAATCAGGAGACTTGGTATAAAATGTTTAATTTCGGTTCGAGGGTGAAGACTCGCCGCTATAATTAGATTTCTTAAAGCGAATTATTATCGGTTTTTCATGGCCCGCTAGAGATAGCGGATATAATATAATGGTATTTAAGGCATTTTCCTATTCTCTGTTATTTCTATTTATTTTACTATAATTTTTTATTTAGGAAATTTTATACAAACGTATCCAGACCAATCGTAATATATTCCTACAATCAAATGAAACTTATGAATCTGAATAATATTATTGGCTATTTATATCTAGGGTTAAAAAATATACCGTGGTACATTTTAGTGTCCAATCTATTCAAAGTCACCAAATTAATCATAATTTCATTGTTATCTTAAAAGGAAAAAGTATCAGTACTCTTTGCGTCTAATATATACATAAAAAGGTCTAAATTAATTTTATTTTGTTACAGATATCGATAGCTGCAAAGGCGTTAAGTGTTCATCAGAAAACTTAATTATTATTTTAAACATTATGTAATATGTGCTATACAAGTGCTTTTAAATTGTTCTTTATTGTCGTTTAAGTGCCTCAGCAATAAATATATCACAGATTATTCATAGACACAAGTGCTTAATTTTTTTAATAAGTGCATAAATAATTTATATTTGGACAATAGATAATTGATAGGGAAGGACAGAGTATTTCTTTAGGAAGCCGAGTCAATATTCAACAATGTTATAAAGGTAAGTGGACTTAACGTTTTCAGAATTTTATACAAATAATTAGTATTAGAAAACGTAAACATTGTTATGAATTAAGTTTATGAGTATGTACGTTTTACGCGCCGTCTTCGCTGAATGCTGCATTAAATAAAGCAGTTTTTGGAAACAACGAGTACGTATATGGCACTGTTAGCAATATTTAAATATCGAAAAAATTTATATAGGCCAGGTATTACGTTTTTCGTAGGTCTACGTACATTGTTTAAATTAAGTTTAATAGAATTGATTGACGTTCGTCTTTTAATTTAATCATATACAAGCCATTTAAATAGTACCTATTTTATGGTAATTTGTGATCATATGTAATATACCGGGAATAATTTCCTGTACCACTCGATGGTAGCAAACTTTATTAAATAAACATTTTAGCTACCTATTACATTAATTTCAAACAAAATATTTTCCACGTTATATGTTCTATTTGAAAAAAAAAAATAATGATGGACATAATTTTTGATAAAAGATCACTCAATTTAAAGTGTATAAATAAAGAGGCATTGAAAACATTAAAGAAAATTGATATATCTTAAATTTTATTTGTGGCTGTATAATTTATGAAAAGTTTCTTTGCAAAAAAACTTGTAACAAATAACTAAATATATTATACCTACAGATAAATCTGTTTCTTCCGTGTAAAATTCTTATCTGAATGTTATCCTACAAATAAAGTTTAGTTAGTAAAGTTTTATAAAATAAATATACCTATATTTTTGATAATTTGTAATTTAGACATTAAAAATAATTTCAGTCACCAATAAGTTTGTTAAATTCGGAGCTCAATTTTTCTATATTTACAATACTCAATGAAGTTTGTCATACATGATGTAAACAGATAATCTCTTCCTTGATTGTCCGACGTATCACATTAATATTAAAGAATTCTATTAATAAAAATAATCTGGCACGACTCCAACTGTCGCGACATTTGCCGTGGCCTTCGCGTATGTTAATTATATAAATTTCGTCACTATTTACGTATGTTTTAAGTTAATCCATCTTATTAATATAAATAACGAAACATTATTTTCACATAATCTAATAATATCATTCACATAATCTGTGTCTAACAAGGCTTGTTTGGCTGTGCATAGGGGGGTGTTGGTTCCGACAATCATGTATGGAAGTGAAAGTTGGGTATGGCAGAAGAAACATGAAAGCAGAATAAGTGCAGTTGAGATGAGAGCGTTAAGATGGATGATAGGAGTTAAACTGAGTGACAGGATAAGAAATAGTGAGATACGGAAACGTTGTGGTCTGAAAGAAGATGTAGTGACAAAAATTGAGAAGGGTATGCTGAGATGGTTTGGCCATGTTGAAAGAATGAATGAAGAGCGATTGACGAAAAAAGTGTACCTATAAGGCGAGTGTGAATGGAAGTGTTAGAAGGGGTAGACCTAGGCGGACGTTTCAAGACTAGATCAGAGACGTCTTGAAAAAAGGCCAGGTCAAAAGTACCCTAAACCGAAGAGCATGTACCTATGAAAAGAATAATGAAAGTGGACGAAGCGAAACAAGTATGTAAGGATCGTAGCAAGTGGAAAGAAGTGGTCTCTGTCTACCCCTATGGGAAAGAGGCGTGATTATATTATGTATTATTTTCGATACAATTAATGAAAATAGATTTATTTATATTGTAAAGTGTCACGTGTTCAAGTAGATAGGTACCTACAGTACGATTTCACACTTATTGTCAACTAACAATTGTTAAAAATTAACATCGCCAGTCGCCAGTGTTTTTTTTGTCGATTTCAATAGTTATCTAGTTGTAAGTATATATTTAAAAAATAATCCCCGAAATGTATGTACCTAGTCGTTCGAAAGTTAAGCGCCTGTACCAAATTGAATAGTTTTTTTTATTGTGCCCGTTATTATAATAACAAAATTTTAACAAACGAAAAATAAAAATCTATGTTTGTAAAAATAATATGTTAAACTAGCTTCTGCGCGTGACTTCGTCCCCGTGGAATAGGACCAATCCTGTCATACATGATTTGTGCGAAACTTTAACCGTTTACGCAGCGGAAGCTCTCAAAATGAAAAAAACCCCCGATTTTGAAACAATTTTCATTGGTGCTACGCTCCTATTGGTCTTAGCGTGATGATATATAGCCTATAGCCTTCCTCGATAAATGAGCTATCTAACACTGAAAGAATTTTTCAAATCGGACCAGTAGATCCTGAGATTAGCGCGTTCAAACAAACAAACAATCAAGAAAACACTTCAGCTTTATTATATTAGTATAGATTATTATTAGCGACAGCAAACGACTCTTGTTTTCAAAATACAATGCCGTTAAAATCTGACGTTATTACTTCATTCAACAACAATATTCTAAAACCTACGTTAAGTTTTTAAATTAATTAATGACAGAATTAGAACATCCAATTACTTCAATGTTTTGTTTTAATAATTTTTTTTTTAATTATTTTTTAAGAATTGTAAGCCGATCATATACAAAAATAAGCAAATAATATCTTTAAAAATCCTTGTTAACTGTGCTCACCTTGATAAAGGCAACCACAGAAATTCAAAAATATACTTATGATATAGCTATTATTGAAATACACGATTTTCAGTTAAGTAATCAAAATCGCGATGAAAATCAAAACAATAAATAATGTACGTACAAATATCAACAATTTAAAAGAGATACAAATTCAAATATACCACCATAGGGTAAGCAACGTTGTTTGTGTTATTCTACGCTATTTACGTCACCGTAAACGATTATCCAAACCTGAGAATAGGGAATATCTTTGTAGTCACAAGCCGTCACGTGTACAGGGTGGTTTATCCGTAACATGAAACTGGTTCAAACCAGATGAATTGCTGCGGTTAGACGATAATCTCTCAGTTAAAGAAAAGCTCTACAATAAGTGCTCCTTTCAGAGTATTTTTAATAAATAATATCACTTTATTTAGCTTACGATCTAATAAATTGTACACATTGTGTTTTCTTACTCCTATTCTTATACTCGTACATAGATTTTTTAATTTTTTTTTTTTGTATATACTATAATCATAGTAATTTTAATATATTTTGTGGTCTTCATAGCCCTATCGGATCAAATTTTTCGTATTATATCACTAACAACGTTTCGAGAATAAACTACTATACTTAATTTTTTTCTGTTAAAAAAGTAATGTGATTAAAAAACTTTATTTTCTTTTACTTCAAATAAATAACATATAATAACAACACGCTTTATTGTACACTAAAACGGAGATAATACATAGTAAATTGATTTTAACAAAATATCATAAGGTACAAATCTGAATATACCTAATTATATATACTTAATATAGTATGTGTTTGGTATACAGGAGTATTAGGAAAATGGAGTTTTGTGTTACATACAAGATAAGTGCAAAAGTAAAAGTTAAACACTGCCCGGATTTGATCTAACTTGCCGCTATTGACGATCTTCAGTGCTAGAGACAATCACAGCGACCGTGTGATTAATCGTGATAATTAATCGTCGGTAATCTGTGGTAATTCTGACTGATTTCGACTCTTAATATTGATGATCGGAAAGTCACCTGGGTGCTGAATATAACAGGTGTCTGACATTAAAACAATATTATCGTTTTAATTAATTTCAACAATTAACGTTGAATTATATACCTACACTAGATTCGGCACGCGACTTCGTCAGCGTGGACTCCGCTCCTTTTAGTCTTAGCGTGATGACATATAACCTATAGCCTTCCTCGATAAATGGGCTATCTAACACTAAAAGAATTTTTCAAATCGGACCAGTAGATCCTGAGATTAGCGCGTTCAAACAAACAAACAAACAATCAAACAAACAAACTCTTCAGCTTTATTATATTAGTATAGATAAAATATGCGTGGTTACGAAATGAGATGTTATGTAATGTTCATAACAATTTTTAGCCCAGTTTAATTAAATTTAATTTATTTATTTGGGAAACAAACAATATAAATATCACATACAATTAAATTTTTTACAAAACACATTTATCAATAAAGTTTTCACTAACAATAATAAACAGACATGTCAAATCATTATAGTCAGTTATAGTGTAAGTGATTTGGAACTGTTTTAATAAAAGTGTAACAACTTCATTAAATAACTTAAAGGCTTAGTTAGATATAAATAATAAGACGTCTTTTGCATATTATGATTTTTTATGAATTTTCAAATCTATAGTATTAGTCTTATAAAATTACTAACATGTATCACATTCCCATCGATATGAAAATATTTTAACAATTTTATTAAAGTAATAAAATCAAATTTAGCACTTAACAGTTTTCCGATTTCCCAGACTGTCATGGTTGTATATGACATCGTGCCGACAATTTAATCAGTAGTAAACATCGGCAATTCGACCGTGAGTGCGAATCCACGTTGATGTTCGGGAAATCACCAAGAGCCAATTACACAAAAATACATTTTAAATTGCTTGTATTGTTGACAACATTAATTGTTATGTAATCATTTAAATGCCAAATGAGTCAATATTGTACTTATTTATTATATTTTTATCCAACATTTTAAGGAAGAGTATTTATCATCGAGCTCTTTTTTAAAGTTGTAATATAGATATACATACGTCATTTGTGTGTTTATGTCTGTTTCTCTACAATCTAGATAACTTGATGTGACGACAAAATACGATTTTTATCACATCGTATTATTTTCTTTCAATTGTTTATTTTTCTTCCATTCGCAAATGTATTTTTTCCTCGTTACCAGAGTTCCTACCTAAAATATTTAAAAAAAGTTTTCATAAATAAACTTTTAAAAAGCTTTTTAAAGTTAAAAAAAGTTTTTTCATAATATCAATATTAATTATTTCTTCAACATTTGTGATAAAGGTATATGAATACTTTTCAGAATTTTACTTTAATAGGACCGTTGACAATCCTCGTTCTGTACATCTATACTAATATATTAAAACTGAAGAGTTTGTTTGTTTGATTGTTTGTTTGTTTGTTTGTTTGTTTGTTTGAACGCGTTAATCTCGGGATCTACTGGTCCGATTTGAAAAATTCTTTCAGTGTTAGATAGCCCATTTATCGAGGAAGGCTATAGGCTATATATCATCACGCTAAGACCAATAGGAGCGGAGTCCACGCCGACGAAGTCGCGCGCAGAAGCTAGTATGTGTATAAAAGTTTAATTTGCGAATACGGTCGCAATTTCGATTCCCGCTCCGAACGAATTTATAGTCCTTGGGGGACTCTTCCTATCGTGCCTCGGAGAGCACACACATACTCCAAGCTTGCTACAACAGTTCAACAAGTAGTTCTTCTATGTTATGGTTTTTATTATAAACACCTATTATGGTGGTCACTATTATTAGGTCGTCACTATTATTCCAACCTCTAACTCCTCACTTTTTTACTACCGATCTCATATTAATCTGTACTAGTTTCTTCTAAAGAGTTGTATCTACTGGGCCTTATTTCTTGTAAAGGAATTATATTTAGGTATACAATTGGTAAAGCTTACCAAACAGAAGTGTGTCGGTAAATATAATATGTTTGTTATGCTATGGAGAAATGGTTGCTTATGTGGCGCCCTAATTTTACAAAAGCTAATATCTAAAAATTCTTTTAACTAATTCATTATATTTCGATTTATACGTGTCTGTTCTGTCTAAAAGAAATTCTTGATAGAAGAATTAAACAATGTAGCACATTCTCTAATTTCAGGCGTTTATTATATCATATCAAATAATGTAAGTAGATATCGTTTTAACTTGCTAATTATACGAGTAAGTGAAGTAGACACTAGACAGTCCCAGTGATCACAACGCCAATTAGTCGCCTGTCAACAAAAATAAGCACAGTCATCGCAAAGGTTATTCTCACTAATTTAAAATGATTCATGATTCGTTGACTTTAAAAGTTATATTAGATTGAATTATTAAAACGACTGAAATAATTAACGTATTATAATTAATTAAAGCATATAGCTATAATAGCTAAAATTGATTTTTATCTATTCTTCAACCGTTTTTTAAATAAAAAAGCTAGTTAAGCTGTGTAATAATATGTATTTACAATGTATATAAACGTTCCTACCAAAAAAAACTTATATAAGAAAATAATATTATCATAAATTTACGTTATTCCTATTTTCTAAACTTCTTATTTATATTCTTAGAGCAATTGTAGTTTTAACGCGTTTTACATTACTCCTGTACGAAATTTTACGATCTATAAATTCTTTATTAACTCGTATACAACGTAAAACAAAGTTATTTAACGATATTATAATAATCTGTCTGGTACTTTTATTAATTATGACATATCATCAACTTCTTATTTATGAACTACGAAACATTTCTGGCTGTTTCGCCTGCTTTAACATTTACGGCTATTTGATCTCCTTCTATAAATTATAATTATGTAGCGTAATTATAATTACCTATGTAGCGTTTGTTAGCTTTTTAGCCTATCTTGTTTTCAGATAACACGGCCTTGTAGTGGTTGATTACTAAAACCTTTCCGGTCGTTTTGAGTTGATTCCAAAAATAAAGGTTTTTTTGTCTTTTTTATTTTGTAAAAACTGTAAGCCTGCCTGTGTGAGTGTACTTACAGTGTAAAGAAAAAAAGTCGAATTCGTATTCTTAATATAATTTTTCTAGTAGTAGAGATATTCAAATTTGTAAGCCAAATTTATGTTTATCACTATGTATTTATTACAGACACTTTCATAAAAATAGATACAAGATTACTATGTGTACCAAAAAAAGTAAATAAAAATTGCTGCGGAAGTTGTTCTGTAGGGGAAGGCGGAGTTAAGACTTCAATCAAACGGAGGAAATTAAATATAATTCCTATTATACAAGCAACTATTATTTTTCGTGAAGCTTGTCAGAGATTCTTAACAATAAAACATTATATATACGATACGATACGATACGATACGATACGATTCAGCCTGTGATATCCCACTGTTGGGCATAGGCCTCTTCCCCATGTAGGGGAAGGGAACATTATATATAGGGGAAGGGAACATTATATATACTAAGTATAGTCATTTCTTTCGGTTTATAACATGAAACAAAACGTGAAGAACACACTTAAACAAAATGAATCCAATATATTTTAAGGAATTGAAGAATAGTAGGAATTTTATTGCAGTACATAAACAACTTGAAATCTAATAAAATGCTAAGTTAGGTTAGTACGATTCTTAAACCCGTAAAAAAAGCATTTTCCAATTCTCAAGATAACGAACGTGCAAGAACGAAATATCTGAAAATACTTATTATAAAATCCTGCTACAAGAGACACGGCGAGAGCATCTGCAATGGCGTTACCATAACAATGTATTCAGAGTAGCAGAATTTAAGATTTTTCTTTTCCGCAACTCGTAGTTTACACAACCAAGCGAAAACTTGCATAATGCATCTACTTATTCAGAATAAAGAAATACGTTTATAAAGATAATACAAGTATATCTACGTGTATACGTGTATTCTTTGTAATGTTAGTGATCAACCAATATGAAACAAAGATATAGGAGCCGTTGTAACAATGTTGAATTCCCTCAGCCTTCATTTGATCCTATGTATCTGTTCAAAGCACGTGTATTCGAAACCAATGGGAATTTATTGTTGAATCCTCTTTGCCTTGTCTTTCTTTGTCATTTGATGTCAATACTCAATAGTAAAGAGAACTCGTGAAATATTTGAAACTACATTTTTTCTTATATAGATAATAAAAACTAATAACTTGAAATCTTTGAAAACATATGACTAAAACTGTTATTTTAAGTAAAAATTGCGTATAAAATTAAAAGAAATCGGAACTATTACAGATTAATAGAATCCAGAGCTTATTCGCCTAGAATGGTGGCATCAGTTCTTGTATTTTCTAGCTTAAGAAAAGTCCCAATTCCCTACACAAAAAAGGTACCTTTCCGCTTCTCACAATTGTAGGCTATTGAGTTCAATGTTTTAGAAATTTTATAACACTGCCATTCTAATTTCTAAGACATTGTTAAGACTGCAAGTAGTTCAAACCATTAAAAATAATTCCCGAATTACTATTACATATTATATTGTGTACCTAATCAGTTTGTCGAGGCTGATTGCTATTTATAAAGACATGCGCCTCTTCCTACGTCTCTTGTCTCACTATTGTTACGACTAATCGAACCTCAGTTTTAAAATAAGTAGAAAGGTTAGGCTCTGCCCCTAGGTTGCCTGGAAGAGATTCAGCTTTTCAGCGATAAGGCCGCCCTTTGTACCTTATGATACTTTGTTAAAATCAATCTGATATGTTTTTTTCTGATTTGGGTTTTCAATATTAAAGTGTATTGTTGTGTTATTTTATGTTATGTTATGTTGAGTTAATATTCTAAACTTCAAATACCTTACCTACCTTTACCTTAACCTTACCTTTTTTAATATTATTAATCAAGGAGTATAGTGGAAATGTACATATATCTAAACTTTTGTAACAAAAAAAGGACGTGTAGTCAGAAACAATAAACGATTTTTCCACCCGAGTAATTCTATCATAGCGCAGTGGTATCCCCCGCCGAAGACTTATAGCAATACGAAAACTTTTCTTATCTAAAAGTGTCCAAAGATTTTTTTCGACAGCGTTGCGTGTGACCTGACTCTTTTTTTCCGGTAAGGATATATCCATGTACGGTTTTAATATTTGTTTTATTTAGATTATGAATTAATGGCGAATCTCATTGGCTAACTTCCTTCTTAAATGACTTCTGAAGAAACGAAAAGGTGAAATGTACTAACATTTCACCTTTTCGTTTCTTTGCTACAGTGGCATTTGTATTTTGAATTCAGTTTCACAACATGAAAAGAAAAAAGAGAACCACAAACTTTTCCCAAGCCATTAAAATCACTCTTGATGGTATATCTTCGGTTTAGAAATTAGTCGAACGTGTTAAAAAATTAATAATACCTATTACATTTCTAATTTTATTCGTACCCTACGATAGTTAAAACTGTAGAACTTTTAACTGACAGCAGGAAATTTCCTGCTCAAATATGGAGCAGCCCGACTGAGGTAGTCCTGGGGGGAATTGGGGATAGGGTCAGCAACGCACTTGCGAAGCTTCTGGTGTTTCTGATGTCTATAAACTACGGTATTCGTTTAATATCAGCTGAGCCGTACGTTGTTTGCCGACCTAGCTATATAAAAAAGGTTCGTATATTAATTTTGTAAATTAAAAAGTTTTTATTATTATTAATTAATGCTATAAAATTCAGTCGTATTTTTATATGTGTATAATTCGAATGTAACTAATTTCGTTTTAATATATTAACTGGAGTACACTGTGTATGTAGTATATATGTTGCAGTCAAAACTCTTAACCAGTCAAAAGCACTATTGACTAGCAAAATCAGTCAAAAGTACTTTTGACTATTTGCTTTAGTCAATAATACTTTTGACTAAAATAACAGTTAAAAGTACTTTTGCCCAATGGAGCTGGTTAAAAATACTTTTGACTAACTGATTCCGTCAAAAGTGGTTTTGACTGGTTGTATCAGTCGAAACTCAGTTAAGGTGATCGATAAAAATAACGACAAACGCACATAGGCAATTATTATAAACTTTTATATTACTCATTATTAGTGGAGAACGTGCTGATATTAAAACAAAAATGAGTGACTACGAAAAGAAAGAAGGCTTTTTGCAAAGAATTTTAGCGATGGAAGATATGAAAGATAGTCATTTCAGTGTGATGACAAAAGAAAAATTTGAAAAGTTTGCAATGGATGTGGAAGACGCGAAATTTAATGAAAAGAAAACACCATTACGTACAGTAGACTAAAACGCTTTAACATCATTGAAGTTTGTGGTATAAAAAAATTAGTTACTAACACAGAACCTGTCAAATATTTCTTGCCGGCTGAGGAAATCTACGACATTATTGATGCTGCTCATATTTCTATAGGGCATGGTGGTCGCGATAGACTTAATGCTTTTGACTGACGCTTTTTTGCAGTTAAAACTACTTTTGACGGAGAGCGTCAGTCAAAAAGAACTTTTAATCGCAAATTTGCAGTCAAAAGTACTAATAACCAATAATTTTCAGTCAAAACCACTTATGACTAACTTGTCCAGTCAAAAGTACTTTTGACTGATTTCGCTAGTCAATAGTACTTTTGGCTGGTTAAGAGCTTTGACTGCAACTTATACAGTGGAAAGTAAAATAATAAGGCTCACAGAAGAGGTTTCTTTTCGAAGCTTGAGTGATATAGACTTGGCCCGTATCCCATGCACTCACAATGCGGTACGGACGTGAGCAAATATGAGCATAGAAAGTCCAACCAGCTTTTGGTTCAATTTAGATCGAATTTTCATTTTGAAGATCAAGCAATGTGAAAGAAGTTAATCTTGGCGAACATTTGCCTTTCCATAGCTTATAGCGTAATAGATACGTCAGGTTCATATCATTCGTTCAAAAGCTTTTCGACTTAGCATCGACGAAGATAAGTTCATAGTTCATTTTGAAAATTATCAAACTGAATTACGTTTAGTCTTGTGATTGTATTAAAAGCATTGTTGAAACGGCTTAACGATGTAGTTATATTAGGAACAAAGGAAACTTAATTGTAGAAAATCGTTATAAATGAATTACTTCCCTACAAATGACGCATATAAAGTGATTATTAAAATTTCCTATTGGACTCCTATTTTATAGGCGGCTTGTTTTCTCTTTGTAACATAAAAAGCAAATGGTGGCGTTTCTTTATTACTTTTGTTTTAACCTAACCTTTTTTACGACTATTATATATATAATTTGTAAATACTAGACTACTACTACTAGACTAATACTACTACTTTAGATATAGCAAGATTTCAAAACACTTTTTTCATTCGCTTCAGCCTGTAATATCCAACTGTTGGCCATAGGCCTCTTTCCCCATGTAGGACAAGGATCAGAAATTAGTCCACCACGCTGCGCCAATGCGGGTTGGCGGATATATTCCCTAATATACGTAACGATCGCTGTCAGGTGTACATGATAACAACTGGGACCGACGGCTTAACGTGCTCTCCGAGGCACGGTGGGGAGACCCACAAGGACTTCACAAACACCCAGACCACGGCAAACATCTATATGGCCAATACAAATGTTGTCGTGTGCGGGGATCGAACCCGCAACCGCCACCGCAACAATACACAAACCAGTGTTGTGACCGCTGCACCAAAGCGGCGTCTTTTTCATTCACGTCTATTAAATAATTTGTAATATTTTCCTCTATATAGTTGTAATTCCTTTTCAAATATTTTTATAGACCTAATGAACAATTAGTCTAAATTCGTATGCTAGATCATTATATAAAATAAAAGGAGTTCATGTCGATATACACGGGGATTGGCGACGTGAAATCATTTTTTCGCAGAAAACTCGATCGATCGATTTAGGAAAGATCAAAGAGTGTAAACAAGTATCATTAATAAATTATTATACTAATATATAAAGCTGAAGAGTTTGTTTGTTTGGTTGTTTGTTTGTTTGTTTGTTTGTTTGTTTGTTTATTTGAACGCGATAATCTCTGTAACTACTGGGCCGATTTGAAAAATTCTTTCAGTGTTAGATAGCCCATTTACCGAGGAAGGCTATAGGCTATGTATCATCACGCTAAGACCAATAGGAGCGGAGTCCACGCCGACGAAGTCGCGCGCAGAAGCTAGTTATTATTAAAATTCAATTAATAGTTTGTGTAAACCGAATTGTACAAATTAAATGTGACCATATTACGTGGCTTAACTTAAAGCATTTTTAAAGTTCGTCGCTCGAGACGGCTGAAGAGATAGTGCTGAGTTGAGATATCTGTCGATTAAACCGCAGCCCATATTTATGACAGAAAAGAGGAGATTTAAAAGAATTGAATCTGCCTGCTAAATTTATTGAAATCTTTTAAGACTACTCAATGTATAAAACTAGCATAAAATATCAAGTGTGCTTACTAAAGGATCTATTTCCAATAAATATATTTGTATATTAAAAGTTTCTTTATATATTTAAGTCAATGTAATGTAACTCAGAACCCTAAGTTAGAATATGGTGCGGTAAATATATATCTATATATTAATCTACGAGTACCTAAAACAATTTTGAAATCACAAATTCAAATTGCAAAATGTTAATATTATTATAATCCTTACATTCACATAAAACTTGTTCAAAATATTCCGTGTAATCCTAATATTTATACGAACATACACAACATCTTGTACACATCAAATTGAAGAAAAATAAATTTACTTTAACGATCGTGTCTCGAATCTGTATACAATGAAACATGATCCCAAATAAAACGTTCGTTTTCGTCTCTTAAATATTAAAATAAAATAGCGATTTAAAATCTATCCACCTCGGTTGCCATGCAAAAGAAAATTAAGCTTACATTCATTGCTAGAGTATTAAATCGATGTTGTTTTTGGCGAACAATTTGCGTGAAGGGAAGCAGTGACGCACGTGCGGGCGGGGCGGGGGCGCGGTCGTGACGTAACGAGCTACGTCAGATGATCCTGCCCAGCCTCGAGCAGAGGAGCTCCCCATACTCGTACTTATACCGAAGGCAGTGCGGCGCCACGCGCGCCTCTAGGAATAATACGAATCTATAAAGGTCTACAACCTTTTTCGTAAACGGGCGAGATCTTGAAGTAACGTCAACTATTGTTAATCAAAAATAAATAACATTTATTTTTATATTTATTATTTGTATATAATAAAGAGAACTTACAAAACACAATACAGTACTTTTAACTGAGGTAGGGCACAGCAGGAAATTTCCTGCTCAAAATATGGAGCAGCCCAATTGGGGTAGTACCTCGACCTTTCAGAAGACCACAGCTAAATAATACTGCTTTCAAGCAGTATTATGTTCCTGTTGTTGAGTGAGGCCTGAGGTGACCAGAGCTCCTCGAGGGGATTGGGGATAGGGTCGGCAACGCGCTTGCGATGCTTCTGGTGTTGCAGGTGTCTATAAGCTACGGTAATCGCTTACCATCAGGTGAGCCGTACGCTTATTTGCCGACCTAGTTATATATAATAAAAAAAACAGTACCGTAGGATGATGACTTACATGTTATTAAGGTTATAACTTGGCCGTTTGCAAGTGAAGGTAGAGACTAACTCCTAACTAGAATCCTTTCTAGTTTAGGTTCCTAACTAGAGACCTGTGTTTATATACATATATGTATTATGTATATGGGATAAATGTTTGATCAATATTTTTTGTTTTTGGTATTTTTTACTCTTTGTATTTTATTTGAAGAAATCTTGATTTGTATGAAAGCTGTAGGCCAACATTCTACTTTATGGACTCTCGTTCGCTGTTTCAAAACCTGCGCACATAAGTCGATATTTTGACCCCCGGGCATCTTTAATTTTCCTTACATTTTTTAGGGTTTTTGCATAATAAAATTATTAACTATCATCAACAATTTCAAACTCTTGTAAATACCGTATTATTTATTTTACTAATTATCGCTATATGTTGAAGTATATGTAAAATATAGGTACCTACATTAATTGTTTTTCATCTGTCATTTTTACACGCTTTTTATTTGAGATTATCTTTCAGAAGGAAACTCCTCATATTTCTATACAATTTAATTTATATTTTCAGAATTTAATATTTCAACTGCTTTCAATTGTAATATTTACGAACTAATCTATTTTTCAACGAGATTCTACCTACCATCTCTACTACTACGTTTATTTCCGCTGAAATTTCGAATAATGTAAAGTTTAATGAAAATGAAATGTTATGACGATGGCGAACAATAGTCGTTTCAAGTCACACGTGGTAAAACCATTCTGTTTTAATTCATTTGACAACTGTGACATGTTAATTTTTTTTTGTGTTATTGAAAAAAGGCAAAATGTCATTGTTTTGACATTACTATTTAAAGCTTGTGGTCGCCCAGTGGTTATTCGACCAGTCGACTATAATTAAAAATTTAAATAAATAAAAAAATAATGAAAATGAACAACTTTTTTTTTTAAATTTGTCGGGGAATCAATACAGATAGTTATTAATGTCGGTACCTGCGATATTCACCTACCCTACATCATTCTATTATTCGAGTCATTCTGTCATGCATAAAACGAACGGTGCAACCGCGGCTCAGGCAGTCTTGGCTCTGGCGTGGCGCGGTGCACTTGAGTATCCTGCTAGTAGCTTAACCTCGACTCTTCTAATAGTTAGTTTGTGTACACGAATTAATTGTTACTGATTGGGCAACTCGACCGGTGGTGGTGAGTGCCAATGCGCATTGTTAGGCGGCGCCGCCGTAAACCAACACTCGGGTCACAAGTCCCGGGCACTGCGTCGAGTTGTCTCTCTGCCACGCGATAGACGGTACCCGCTCGGTGAGTCCATTGAATACTAAGTAGTGTAACTATCTTGTTTTAAATTACATTGTGAATTAACCAGGCCATCCGTCCTACTCCTCACTTCTGATTCCTACATCAGAAGTGGGATACTGTTCTCGTGCCCACTAAGAGTGTTATTAGTGAGTAATTTATTTCACGATGCCACGAGAATCGCGTTCGCGTAGTCCCGTGTAGATCGAAGCACAAGTCGAGTCGTCATCATTTAAACCGATTTAGTAGTAATAGTAACCTGTCTCTTCATAAACTTTTACTTAGTATGACTGAGGAATAGACTAAGTTCAAAGTTAAAAAAAAAAATTCAATATCGCGAGCGTAGTCGCGCACTTAAGTTAATTCGGAGTTTTTGGTTTCTTTAAGTTCTATTTTTATCAAGTGTGCAAGGTAGTTGCAAATTTGGTGATGAAAATATCGATGTACTGTATTTTACTGTATTTTAGTTCTTTTCGGTCGTTCTGTTTTATTCTTACCGGTCTACAAGTGGTTTTTGTTCAGTGTGCGATTACGTAATTCGAGTTACCGGTTATTTGTTGAATTTAGTTTTATTGTGATACGTAGGGTAGTTGAGTAGTGATTAATTTTGCTAATAGATTTTGCGATTCAGTTTTTGTTTCGATTCAGACCGTGAGAGTAATCGTAGTGCGAGCCGTCGCGGTAGTCGCAGCGACAGTCGTTTAAGGAAGATGCCAGAAGGTCATGTACCAATTGAGTTTATAGATGACGATCATAAGGGTGAACATTTTAGTGATGTGACAGAAAACTGATGTAAGCACTCTAAAGACTGTAGTGTGTTGTCATCAAGAGGATGATACACTGTGATGAATGTGTGATCTAGGAGGGATACACTGTGACGTGATCCAAGAGGGATACACGTGGATTGTGGAGCAATTGTAATTGCTGGTTGGAAGGGTGGCTTACATAGTTGTTAGTGTTGTAGAAAATGAGTTTGGTTATTGAGGGTTTGATTGACGTTGGTACATGACTCTGGACAGTTATATTTGCGTTAAGTTTTTGTGGTTACCCACTTGTTTGTGATAAAGTGTTAATATCGTCTTAGCTTGAGTATTTCAGATTACCCTCTGTACGGATATTTTTGTCTTAACTTCTACTATTTTACACGATATTTTAACTAATATTATTTGTCGAAGTACCCAAAGAGCGTAAAATTAGAGACTTCATCTTCCGAATAGTTAATATTAATTTTCTGATTAGTCAGTCACCATTTTTATCATCTATTGATGGGATTATTGTAATTTGTAATTGTATGAGCAACTATTGTTTAGTTACGTAGTTTTAATTACGTGGCGTATAAGTGATTACTGTAATAATAATTAATTCGATATAGTTAAAAGTGTGTATCGTGAACTATAGATTAGAAGTGAGAAATGATTGTTTCATTGAGGGTTTTAGTCTTTTTCTACCTTTGATTGATTTATTTAAACTGTTTAAAAGTTGTTTTAGTTGTTTTGTTTAAGAACGTTTAAATTATAGAGTTAATTGATAACACCTAATTGGTACAATCGTAAACCTATTACAACTGCAATAGTTGTAGGTAGGTAACCTCAGATTAATAATTTTGTTTATGAGTAGGTATGTAACTATTAAAAATTCTTACTATACTCTGTCCGTTCGTTTGTTCTTTTAACAGTTCAAGAAAATTTGAAATTAGTGACTCTTTCACACGATACCAATTTGATTAGAAATAATAATCGATTTTTATATAAGAAGAAATTTCAATCGATATTAGTTAATTACGTAGCCAGTTTGTTAAATAAATAAATAGACAGGTATGTGATTTCCTAACTATGTTGTTATAGACTTGATTTAGACTTTATTAACCACGCGTTTTAAAGTTAAATGTCACTAACGCGTGAGCAGTTACATTTTAAGGCAGTCGTTGTAGGTAACTGTTAAAAGTCTTGATGCGAGTATGTTTCCATCTGTTCTAATAATTATTGTGCAACTTTGGGAAGCAAGGGTTGTAAATGGAGCTATATGATTTCGCTACTTCCTTCATAGGGACAGTTAGGCTTTTTAATATCCTATTGGCGATTTTGTTCTGTTACAAAATGAGGACCGTTATCAAACGCAACTTGATCCAAAATATTGAGGCCCTTTTCGCGTAATAAAAGTTCTCGAAAGTAATCGGTATACCCTTGAAGCTTAAATTGTCAACGTACCTACAAATTTGCTCACGAAAGGTTAAGAGAAATGCCAGCACGTCATGTACCAGACGATATTGATGCAATTTATGATCTTGTTGATAATGATGATGTTCAAGTTTAAGTAGAGGGAGAGACTCGAGTGAACGACTCTATCGACCGTAATGTGTTCAAACGTACCAGTGTAGTTATTTAGTAGTCGTAGCCCTGTTGAAGGTGTCTCTTGGGGCAACCCAAGAGTTCATGGGTGCGCGGTGTGCGTTTAACTCTGGCGGAGGTCATGGTGTTTGATACCGTAGCGTGTAGTCACAAGAGGTGACTGACACGGGTGATCCATTCGATGGATATGCGTACTGAGATGTATGTGACTGACACATGTACTGTGATTACTCTTCGCCTATAGAGCCGTGGTGTTAGAAGTCTTTACTCGAGGTTTTTGCAAGCTTGGTTGTAACTTGTTGTAGAAGTAGACATACGTCTAAAGTTTTGGTTGTAATGACGTCGATGGTACATGGCTGTGGTATTTGTGTGAAGTAATTAGTTATAATTGGTTTGATGATAATTATGATTCAAATACTATGACTGCCAACTGATACAATGACTGCTAACTGGTACTATGTCTGCCCTCTCATACTGACTCGGAACTAACGACAGTACTTAAGAGATGAATAGTAAATTGAGTGAAAAAAAAAGTGAGATGGTTAAACATTTGATGGACAAACAATCCGGGCTAGTATGGTCTCTCCTGCTGTTGTGGGAGACGATCCATTACTGAAGGGATGATGATAGTATGGTCTCTCCTGCTGTTCTGGGAGACGATCCATGTTACGCTGAAGGGGTCTCGCCTGCTTTAGTGGGCGACGATTCCGACCAGCCTGTTTTACATTAGTATGGTCTCTTCTGCTGTTGTGGGAGACGATCCATGATTCACTGTAGGGGTCTCGCCTGCTTTTAGTGGGCGACGACTCAGACCAGACTTTTTGTAATGATGAGTGTAACGCTGTAGTAGTCTCGCCTGCTTTTAGTGGGCGACGACTCAGACCAGACTGTTTGTAATGATGAGTGTAACGCTGTAGGAGTCTCGCCTGCTTTTAGTGGGCGACGACTCAGACCAGACTGTTTGTAATGATGAGTGATGCGCTGCAGGAATCTCACCTGTTTGAACTATAGGGGTTTTCATATGTTAAACCTAGATCAGTGATACTTACCATATTGATATGACTGTAATGATTATGATGATAACCATATTAAATGTGACTGGTGTGACTGAGTGACTTGCTAACTGAAACCAATTGTTTCTAGTCCAAAGGGTCAGTGTGTACCGGACCAGATATTAAGATGTTGAATAGATTTTTGTCAGGATAGTCGAGCGATATTTTGTTTTTTTGATTAAAAATACCTAAGGTTGTAATAAATAGCGCGCGAGGACGCGCGCACGTCAGAATGGCCGTGTCGGGGAATCAATACAGATAGTTATTAATGTCGGTACCTGCGATATTCACCTACCCTACATCATTCTATTATTCGAGTCATTCTGTCATGCATAAAACGAACGGTGCAACCGCGGCTC
Source organism: Melitaea athalia (assembly GCA_905220545.2). Taxonomy (NCBI): domain Eukaryota; kingdom Metazoa; phylum Arthropoda; class Insecta; order Lepidoptera; family Nymphalidae; genus Melitaea; species Melitaea athalia. The sequence continues at coordinate 8,165,149 of HG992179.1, forward strand.
AGGCAGTCTTGGCTCTGGCATGGCGCGGTGCACTTGAGTATCCTGCTAGTAGCTTAACCTCGACTCTTCTAATAGTTAGTTTGTGTACACGAATTAATTGTTACTGATTGGGCAACTCGACCGGTGGTGGTGAGTGCCAATGCGCATTGTTAGGCGGCGCCGCCGTAAACCAACACTCGGGTCACAAGTCCCGGGCACTGCGTCGAGTTGTCTCTCTGCCACGCGATAGACGGTACCCGCTCGGTGAGTCCATTGAATACTAAGTAGTGTAACTATCTTGTTTTAAATTACATTGTGAATTAACCAGGCCATCCGTCCTACTCCTCACTTCTGATTCCTACAAATTTTAATTTGACTACAGACAATAAACAAAACAATAAAATAACAATAAACAAAAGAGTAGATATTGTATATGCGTGTGTGTGTCAAATACGTGGTAGTGTGTGTAATTTTTTTTTATTGATTTAATGTATTTTTATGCATAATTTAAAAAAAATTAGCATTCTTCACTCCTCTATAATATAAACTACGAGTAAGTGTGTGTCAGACTCCTTCGTCCGGGTAATTTTCGTAAAAGGGGTAAAAAGTTTTTGCTTCGCGTATTAATATATAGAAAATTAGCTGCTGTGCCCGCGACTTCGACCGATTGGAATTTAACAAAAAAGTTACTGTTCAGTTCGCAGTTATAAAAAAAATTGAAATCAAAAGTAGCCTAAGTTACTCCTTATTACATCAGCTATCTGCCAGTGAAAGTCCCGTCAAAATCGGTCCAGCCGTTTCAGAGATTAGCCGGAACAAACAGACAGACAGACTGACAGACAAAAATTGTAAAAATGTTATTTTGGTATATGTTCCGTGTATAGATCCATAAGCATTTAGTAAAAATTGGTTATTTTAATTTTTAATATTAAAAACAGATACTCCAATTTTATTAAATTAGATAATAAAACAAGGAAGAAATAATATAACAAGATTTTATAACGTACCTATTTAATCTTAAAAGTATACATTTTTTTACGATCGATAATGTCGTACACACATAAACGGTAGGTAATTCATATCTTTCAGTTTGATAACAAAATTACAGAAAAAGGGTTGTCATCGTTCTTTTACGTTTGGTTAAGAAAATAATTTTAAAGAAATACAATAATATAAGTTCATCATAAATTTAATAAACACAGTAATTCAGTTTAATGATCGTAAACAGATAGTTTGCTTTATAACTTTTATGACCATTAACCAATTAAGCATGAGTCAACACATTAGTTCGAGCCAACAGTCACCTGCGCTCATATACATAACTACATAATTATATGTATATCTGTTTGTAGGTACTCAAATCAACAATTCGCATACAATTATTTTAATTAAAAAACGAACTGTCTTTGTACTTTCTTGTTTAATTAATCATATCAGGGTTTCCGTTCTTAGTGGACTTTTACTAACTTTAAACTACGTCTGAGTCACATTTCAAATTTGTAGCACAAAAAATGTCGGACTTTCATACAAACTTGTTGAGGCCCTAAGACAACCTAAGTCCGGCCCTATCGAAAATATCGTCCTTAGTATAATTTTACTAAGTATAAACTACACTTGAGTCAAATTCAGTTTTACAAAATTGTAGGTATGTATGTTGTTCCGATTATAAATATAATAGAATGGGTAACATAAATATTTTTACATAGTTTTTACGTATTAAAATGTTGTTATCAAAATAGTATTCAAGTCGTTACATCCGAGTTATAAAGAAAGTCAAATCGAAAGTTAGAGTTAATATAGTTCATACGCTTAAACTGATTGCTGCGTTATATCGTGTTGTAAAGCCACTGCTCTACAGAGCTGTTCCATTAGTTTGAGTGCAAACCAAGTGTAGTGCAAAGAAACGAAGAATAATATTGTGTTTCGTGTTATGTTTGTAAAATTATGATTAGAACGAGTATTAAAGAAAAAACCTCTGGAATTAACATTTATTATGACTTATTCGCTAATTGGCTTGACTAAAGATTAAGATCTTTATAATGGGAAATTCCACACACTAACGGGGTTGGTTGGTTTATATTATGAGCATTATTTATTAAGTTATTTTGTGAAAAGAAATTTTATATACTTAACCTGAAATGCAAGCGTTTACATTTTTTCAATAAATTATATTTGACTTACGCACTATAATTTCATCGTCATTTATATTTTCAAATATTTTTATATTTTATCACATCTATAAATAAATATAGTCGAGAAAAGCTAGCCGTGTACTTATTTTAAAATTAGCATCACCTACATACATTTGTATTGGAGGGTTTATAAGTATTTTATTCATATCGTTTTGTTTTTTTTTTTTTGTTTTCTAGTCTATTTTAAAATGAGTTTAAAATATATAGTTTAATACTCTTTAGCAGGTAACTGTCAAATTTTAAAGAATCATATTATGGAAAAAACATCACGCATTTACTGAGTGCAGCAGTGTTAGTCTGACAAGTATTGAAATTTAATGCGGCATAAAATTTTATATGCATAGGAAACAGGGATAAAAAGAATAAGTATCATCTTTGCGTATGTATGTATATCTATCAAATGTGTTACCCTTTATAGCCTGCCGATAGATAATAAATTTAAAAGAAAGTGCAAAAATATGATTAGGGGATTAAATAAACAAAGAAAGAAAAGCGTAGCATTGTTTGTAATTGTTTTTGAAACTTATTATTTTATACACTTTGAGAAACTATTGCAACTTTTCAGATTTTTAACCGACTTCCAAAAGAAGGAAGAGATTCTCAATTCGATTGTATTTTTTTAATGTATGTTAGATCAGAACTTTTGACTGTGTGGACCGATTTCGATGAATTTTGTTTTCATTAAAAGGTGTTGCGTGTCATGTGGTCCCATTTAAATTTCATTGAGATCTGACAAGTACTTTTAGAGTTATATCTAATAACGCGTATTTACTTGACTATTTTTTTCGTCGACCTACGTTATTACTTGTCGATGTTTATATGATATAATTCATTCTTCAAGTTTCCTTTATTAACTAAATTGTTACCTTGACTTTTGCTCAACTAATGTAATTCGATTGTTGAATTGTTTCTTATCGTTTTCAAAGTGAAATACCTCTCGTAGTGCAGTAGTATCCCATACACACCAATTCAAAGTTATCTCTTTACAATTTCGTAAATGTAGCTGGCGAAAAGTTCTTTCCGCAATGCTTTATCAGTATACTTTGCCTAAATATGTATAATATGTATATAAAAATGTATTTAACTATCAAAATATTAATAGAGTGAAAAAGTGCAGATATTTATTTGACTTACAGAATAGTTCAACATTCAGCTTTAAAATTACGATCTTTATAGATCAAAGACAGTCAATGAATATGTGGCGATATATATAGAAATGATAATGAAACCTCGTTTTGTTTTATATTTTTTATAAAAATATTTATTGATAGATGTCAAGAATTTGATTTTAAATTCTGCTTTATAATTTATGTTTAATACATTTTGTTAGTTCTATTTTACATTTTGTTACGTGCACGTTGTCTTGTAAAATTATATAGTTTTGCTAGAAGTACATTGATTTTATATCATTACTAGCTGCTGCCCGCGACGTCGTCTGCGTGCGTTCACTGCTCGTTCCCCGTAGGTGATAGCGTGATAATATGTAGCCTATGTTCTGACACGACTTCTTGATAATATTCGTGCCAAATATGAAGTAAATCCATGGAGTACTTTTTGAGTTTATCCCGGACATACACTTGAAGAAATATAGGTTCACTGCTCGTTCCCCGTAGGTGATAGCGTGATATCATGTAGCCTATGTTCTGACCCGACTTCTTAAGAATATTCGTGCCAAATTTGAAGTAAATCCATGCAGTACTTTTTGAGTTTATCCCGGACATACATACAGACAAACAGACAAACAGACAAACAGACAAAAATTCTAAAAACTATATTTTTGGCTTCGGTATCGATTGTAGATCACACCCCAAGTATTCTTTTAAAAAAATATTCAATGTACAGTTTTGACTTTTCTACCATTTTATTATATGTATAGATTTTTCTTCAATAAAAAGTCAGTGGAGTTAGCGAAGATTTTATTATCGCTCCACCCGTTCAAAAGCTCATACGTTCGCTAAAAATAGATTCAAGAAGTGGTTTTTGATATGTTCATAAAACGGATCATACGTAGGGCGATTTTTATATTTATCTCGATTTTAATGTCGAAAAACATTTACAGAAACTCAAAAATTGCTTATTATACACGTATTCAAGCGCTTTAAAACAGAACCCTTAAGTGGATGAACTAGAGAATAAAACTTTGTATCGAAGTTTCGTTATATTTTTAATTAATAGAAGTTACAGACATGAAAAGTTAAATTAGTTAGACTTTGTTACATAAGTTCAGCGTTTTTTTAATCTTTTATCGTCGAAAGGTTTAATAATTTTCATTGGTTATTTCGATATTTAAGCTATTGCATATAAGTTAAGCAAAAATAATTTAGCGTTACAATTAACTATATTATGTTAATTGTAGCGCTGAATTTATGATTTAATGATGAAACATAGATGACTTTAATTAAAAGATTTATGCATCGTTTGGCTTGAAATTATATGCATATATTACTATTGATTTACAGCTTTATATGTTATGTTGTCAGAGCTTGTGATCTACATTAACAAATCTGAAAACAACATCTAAAATAAAAGTACTAAGCTGTAATAAAGCTACGAGCTCTACATAATTTTTTCAGGCGAATAATTGTAGAATCTCTCAGGTTTCTTACACTCATAACTATTAAATTAGAAATCTTAACTAATGGGTTTGTTTGTTTAAATGTTTTACTTTCAAGATTTTTTTATTAAAACCCTCTTTAAAGCTAAAGTGGATAGTGAGTAAGCTATAAATAGGCTATTTCTCGAACTGGTAAAAATAAGATCGAGAAATTCCGGTTATGTCATCTAATTTAAAATAAAAACTTACAACAAAATTAAACAGTGTCCATGAAAGTATTTGTGTATGGCAATCTGTGTACTAACCTCTAGATTAACAGATATAATATTTTCATTGATGTCATTAAAAATAAATAGCCTAAAAAACCATAACATGACCCGATTTTTCACGAAACATTTTTGTATTACAAAACCTTCACTGCTATTTCACCCGACGATGGAGATCACAATAGATATAAATGTTGCTATTGTTGAAGAGAAAACGTATATTGTCTCAGTATCGTACGTCCACGATCGCGATGTTATCTCCTATTGTTGCTGTTGCAAAGACGCATTCAGCACTCCGAGAAGCGGGTCTTAAAATGGAGTTACTCGAGCGTTAACTGTGTTTGATATTTTCACCTAAAATTTGTATTATACAATTCAGAAAGTTTCTCTTCACTCATTGTATGAATCTTTAAAAAAAATCAGGAAGTTCTCAATTCGATTGTATTTTTTATTTGTATTACCTCATAATTAAATAAAATAAATCTTTTTTATTCGAAAGCTGATCCTTGTCATGGTCATGTGGTTGGTATTTAAAAATTTGTGCTACTCGTAGATAGTTAGATTCGTATATAGTAGATAGATAGTAGTTTTTGAGCTATCCCTATTCCCTAATAATGTATATTGTACTTACTATACTTGTAATTGAAGTCAGCTATTTTTTATTTGAGAAAAAAAACAATTATCAATTTGCTAATACGAAATTTCTAAATTTAATTTTACAAATAATATATAAATGTAAAGAAATAGATCTTGTGTCTGTTACGAGAGGAATTTACATGGATCAACTAATTGCAACGTAAATATTGAAAATTATTAAAAAAAAAGTTCAAACCTGTATTGTGTTTGTTTGCACTTTATTTTTAGACTTTCATTAGCGTCGATTTATGTACCCAATTAAAAGTTTGCAAAGCAAACATTGGCCTATTCACCAAAGTAGGGGTGCAACTTCAGCGTACTTTCTTGTTTTTAAAAGAAAATTGATTTTTCAATCAAATATTTCTTAATTATATGTTGATTTTTTCAATATTACTATTAATATATTTAGTGCAGGATTATTGTAAATATCATCTATTAAAGGTATGGAATGCAAAAATGGTAGCAGAGCATTTTCGAGAACTGTTAATGTCATTCGCAAAGATTAGCGATAGAAAATTGTATTTATTGTCACTTTTTTATGTATATAGTATATAAATTATACGATTTATTTCATCGATATACTATGTTATCCAAAATAAATTAAATTCTACAAAAACATACAAGAGATAGACTCGTCAAATTATATATACATACAATTGACACGTAAAACTTGTGGAAAATTGCACGGACGGAGGAGTATGAAATCGCACACTTATAGTTTAGGTATATAGAGAAGGAGTGCAGAATGCTAATGTTTTTTTTAATTATGCATAAATATATTAAATCAATAAAAAAAACATTACACACGCTACCATGTATTTGACACAAACACCCATATTAGGTATACTCTATATATACTCTTTTGTTGATTATATCAGTCTGTAGTCAAATTGAATTTTTTTTAAAAGGTTTATTTTTAAGTAAATTTTTTTAATGGTTGAATTTCAACCACTAGGCGACCACAGGTAAGAATAATTTTAAAATATAAATTACTTAATTATATTGTACCAAGTGTACTTTTTAAAACAATACCTCAGCAAGTTTATATTAATTTGCAGCACTCAGCCGGCCGTTGTCAGTTAGTTGCAAATATGAAATATTACTACAATTAATATCACAAATTTATGCAAGGATATTGCAGAGTTAATTAAGGAACTGCATTTTGAGTGAGTCGGACGTTTGATGGACATTGGCGCTGTGGCTCAGTAGAGTCCGAAGAGTTACGTAACGAGGCAGACTACGTAATGAATTGAGTTAAACCGTGTAGCCCGGAATTTGAAATATAATATAAGTATAATTTTGTATGTACAATATTCATTTTAACCCACTAGTAATCTAGATTTTTTTTCTTTTTTAATTATGTTTTGTTACACGCAGATTTTATAATTATTGATTATCATTTGATTTAATTTTGATTTGCTGAAGAAAACAAATCATTTTATATAATGTACAATAGAAGATACAATACGAGTAATGTAAAACATGTAGTTTAAATAACTAATTTCCATACTTTACTGTTTAATTTATCAACATTTTCTATATTTTTGGAAGTTGTTTGTAAGAGATCACTCTTAGTGATAAGGCCGCCTTTGCAACTTCTTTAAGTTTAAATGTTGTTATTTTCCTTATGTAATTATAAATATGCAATAAAATTTTAAATAATAATAAAACTTAAAAACCAAAAATAAAAATAATCATATCAGGAATTTCGACCCGGCTAGATGTGGATCCATAGCTCAGTTGGCAGTGCGCTGACACGGCACGTCAGAAGGCGTGGGTTTAAATCCCGCTGGATCGAAAATTTTGATATGGTTTAAAATATTTATAATTTCCTCATGTGTGCGTAACACAAAAATAAAAATAAAACCAATTTAAAATAACTTTCTCCGTCAAAAGTTTCTCCTGTAACTTCTTTCGTCTTTCTTATCTTTTTTGTAAACAATATTTCTCAATTATTAGTTCCTAATCATAATATATTCATATTTAGATCATAAAATGTTTCTCTAAAGTATTAAAATAACTTTTTTTTACCAAATCATATGATCAAATTGAATAATATTACTAATTTATATAGGCGTTTTGGCAATTAATCATCGTGTACACCTGTGTCTTGGCACGAATCCATTGAAAATTAATAACAACGACCTCGTAATTGGCAGATGACGTCAGTTTATTAATTGATGCATCCGTGTATGCGGTGACAAAAATTATTTTAAGCGATGATTAATTGGTTACATAAAATAAATACGATTTTATAATATTCGCACACTGCTTTCTGTTCTCAGGTAGGAAACTTCCTTCACATGTTTCAGGTAAGAGTCAAGTAATATATACAAAAAAAATATAAATAAATTTAATACATATATACAAATACAACGACAAATCTTGAACGGAAGCAGGGTTTACTGCCTACTGCACACGACGAGCCAACGTGGTCAGCTCCACAATTTATTAAATTTCTGCAATTAGTGTATATAGTATTGACACGATCACGATTCAGCCTGTAATACCCCACTGTTGGGCATAGGCCTCTTCCTCATGTAGGAGAAGGATCGGAGCTTAATCCAACACGCTGCTCCAATGCGGGTTGGCGGATATATTCCCTACTATGAGTAACGATCGCTATCTGGTGTACATGATAGCAACCGGGACCGGCGCGACCGGCGACGGCTTAACGTGCTCTCCGAGGCACGGTGTGGAGACCCACAAGGACTGCACGTCATATTATATAGTATTGACAGCATATTTTTAATTGATTATGCACCTATATAGAATTTTTGTAATGAAGTTTGAAGCAATTACATTATAAATAATTGCTAAACTAACATTCGAACACTAATTTGATAAGCTTTTATAATACGAGTATTCACTAGCATGTGTCAGTTTTAAGACTAGGAACTATCAAGAAATACACGCAGTAAAACAATTGACTGTTTATGTCCATCCTACTATGCTGACCTAGCCGTGTCAACGAAAACAGTTCGTCGATAAAGCGAGACTTTTGGCTCTCGACTTCAGTTCAGATTTACGCTTTTATCTCACGTCTCCGTGTTCTTACGAGTACATGCGACTCGACTAAGGCGGCGTGTGGTAATTTTAATTAAATATATTTGCTAGGACGAGCGCGTCAAGAGATGGGAAACGTTAACGTCGGCCGTAGGGGTAACAAATGTGCAGAGGGTTAAATTGACGGGGGAGAGTCATTTCTAAAACACGTGACACCCACCTGCCGACTCTTACCTTCCTGGCTCCTGCTCGTATGGAACTTCGGATTTAATATATTCTTTCTTTTCTTTAAAAAGTTACGAAAGATTTATTTGAATTTGCAACTGAATGGGTAGACCGTTATCCCGTGAAAATTTAATTTGCTATATCGAGGTGGCCAATCTAAAGTTTACGTCTGTTGAACGATTATTACGACAAAGCATAAATCAAGAATTCGTGAATACCTATCGAATAAGCGAAGGTTTAAATCTTTAGTCTAAGTTTGAGGGCGCAGGAGATTTAGTAGTTTCCTAGCTTTGTATTTGGGTCAAGTTTTGTTCGGCTAAATTCGGAAAGCTTCCGAAAGTCTAGAAAATTGAACGCAAATCCGATTTGTTTGGATCCCTTTCGAATTCTTCCTAAAAACTGGAACGATATCTACATACGAACAATCCTGAGACCTTCTGGCGATTTTATCGCTTTGCTTTTTTAAACGTATAATATAATACCGCTGTAATAAACTGTTGATCGTTATCGAAATAACCGCAAACTAAACAGTTAAATTTAATCGATTTTTCTCGGAATACACAAAAATATAATTTTTTACGAGTAACTGCGCAAGTTTTTGGTGTAGTAAACAATACCGGTTGATACGCTGATAAGTTGTATTTTTTTTAAGTTAAACTTCTTAAGGCGCATGTGAGTTCAAATTTGAGCGACCGCTAACGCGGCAACGTCAGGGACGGTCAGTACTTGGATGGGTGACCGCCTGGGAACACTGCATGATGTTGGTTTTTTGATTTTTTTTATTCAATTTTTTTTTTAATTAGTTTTTTTTTAAATTAATTTGCCAAAGAAGTTTCACTTCTGACATGTGTACTTTGTACGCACGCAATTTTTTTTTCAAAAAACTCATTTCTCATTCTGGCAGTAATTAATAAGATATAATTGTAAAAAAAAACATATATACGGTCGAATTGAGAAACCTCCTCCTTTTTTGAAGTCGGTTAAAAAAGTATTCAAGTAAACATTTCATAGATGTCTACTGGTAATCATACGTATCTGTAGAAGAAGTTCACATTATAACCGGCTTATATAAGTCAGGTGAAACGAAAACTCTCAACTCTGTAGCAATAAAACAAAGTTTGTATATTAATATAATGAAAGTTTTTGGTTATTACATCCGTGTATTACTCAATGTATTACTATGTGCGGTTACGATATCCTTGTAACTAACGTACTAAATCCCCAACTTGAGTAAAGAGAAACTTGTGAAATACGGTGCGAATCTGCTACTCAAGTAGCTGTAGGTATTGCTTAGTTTTAGGTACAGCTAAGTAAACAATATTGCTAAAAGTGGACATAAGCTGTTACTGTGGTCAAATGATGAAAATGTAAGCTTCTTATTTGGACTTGCTTAAATATTGTTTATGAAAATAATATATCCTTAAAAATAAAGGTACATTAAACAACATTTAGTAAACACAAATATCCACTACGGGCAATTAACATTTTGTATAAACACAAATATTTACGAGCGGGAGTCGAACCCGCGACCGCCAATGTAGGTATAGGCGCCTACACGGCACGCACACCATTACACCTGACTAACGTCGATTACTCAATTCAATAAAAAAATAAAAACATAGCGACCACGATGAACATAGGCCTCCCCAAGCATTCCCCAAGTGTTAAGTGTTGTTAGTGCACTTGGGGAGGCCTATGTCCAGCAGTGGACTGCGATAGGCTGATGTGATGACCACGATGAAAGTTATATAATTTCATAATCGTTATAAATATATATAAATAAAATATAAACCAGTTGTATTTATTTCCGGTTTAGCTTCGCAGAAATAACTGACCTCATTTTGATAACATAAAAAAATATGCGGTAACTGTAGGTTTTGTTACAACTACTAAGCGAGGATTAACAATTTAATAACACTGTGCTGGATCCTTTTGTAGCGTAATTTTAGCCTGATCTCTGGAGATAAGGTTATAACAATGTAGTTGACGAGATAAAGGAGAGGTTAAAACGTAGTAATAATCTATATACATATAATAAAATGATAGGAAAGTCAATGTATGTCCGGGACAAACTCAAAAAGTACTGCAATCCAAATCCACTAAATAAAGATCAGATTGTTTGATAATTCAAACAATTGAATCTGATCTTTATTTAGTCTCTTTTATAAATATCTTTGTCGACTATTATTCGTGCGTTGACCAAATATTGGTCTAGTTAATAGAGTTCCGTATCATACTAATCACCCGCGATAGCGTGGGACTCAAAACCCGTCTCTTGATCCCTAACACGGAATCGTATTATTGACAGGGATTGGGGACGACTAGTATTGGCTAATAACCCCGGTATTTGTGTAATAAATATATTGAGCATACTATATTTTATAAAAGCCCAGATTTTTGTATTTAAAAAAAGTATTAAAGTTGTATTTATTTTGATTCATCATTCATCATCATCATCATTTCAGCCTATCGCAATCCACTGCTGGACATAGGCCTCCCCAAGTTCACGCCAATAATGACGTGAACTCATGTGTTTTACCCATAGTCACCACGCTGGGCAGGCGGGTTGGTGACCGCAGGGTTGGCTTTGTCGCACCGAAGACGCTGCTGCCCGTCTTTGGCCTGTGTATTTCAAAGCCAGCAGTTGGATGGTTATCCCGCCATCGGTCGGCTTTTTAAGTTCCAAGGTGGTAGTGAAACTATGTTATCCCTTAGTCGCCTCTTACGACACCCACGGGAAGAGAGGGGGAGGCTAAATTCTTTGCCGTAGCCACACAGCATTATTTTGATTAAATAAATTAAAAAATAAAACTAAAAAGTATATCAACTTAATAATGTAGTTAAACCTAGCACTTTTTACATCCTTCTAAAAATAAAACAAAATAGTGAAACCATAATAATATCAAAATTGATTATTATTTAAAATATATTGTACAGTGGCAGAAATTACTACGTAACAATTCATTGGACTAGTACAAAGTATCGGAGTGTTTATCTCGGTTTAAGTTTGCGTCGTAAAGCTATTTAGATGAAATCTACTCCAGTCCTGGACTAGTATTCTATTATCCAAAGCACGCAACGCTATTGTAATAAATCTTTTTATACGTATAATTGTAGCGTTCTAGCTATTTAACTTGATTTAAGTACGATGTTAATTTTGTTTATATTACTCGCTGTAGCTGTGTTTATCAAAGGATTCATGAATATTAGTGTATAAATTATATTAAACTATTTTTAATATAATATACTGTTTAACACCACCCGCCTGCCCAGCGTGGTGACTATGGGCAAAACACATGAGTTCACGTCATTTTTGGCGCGAACTTGTGTAGGCCTATGTCCAGCAGTGGACTGCGATAGGCTGAAATGATACTGTTTAAATTATAATCTATTTAATCTATTGGCATGAAAGCTATTACGAGTATATACATATACATATATCTGTAATGTAAATAATGTGAATGTAAGTTCGTTTGTTACGCTTTCACGCGAAAGCTACGTAACCGATCATCATGAAGCTGTGTACACATATTCCTCCAAGGTAAGAAGTAATATAGAATACTTTTCATAAAAAAAATCAATGCGAGCGAAGCCGTAAGCGGGTAAGAGCTAGTCATTCACAAATTAATGTTGATAAGCAATATAGATCTTATTGTTAAATGTCTACATTTGATTTTAGAAATATCATAATAACTATATAATTATTCCTCGTTTATCTAGAAAGAAAATTGTTTTTGTATTATTCATGTCCTAGATTTTTATTATTAAAACTATACTAATATTATAAAGAGGTAAAGTTTATAACTTTGTTTGTATATACGGGGTAATCTTCGCAAATACTGATCCGATCATGAAAATTCTTTTGCTAACAGAAAGCTACACTATTCAGGAGTGACAAGATAAAAGGAAAAAGATAAAAATATATAAAGATTTTAAATCAGCAGGATTTGAACCTGCGCCCTCTGACGCGCCGTGTCAACAATTCAATCTAATCAAGCATTATTATTTGCCTTAGAAATTAATTGGTGATTTTAAAACATTTATATTTATCTGATTTGCTGAAAATAGTGAGAGTGTATTGGAACATATCAAATTTCACCGTACCCTTCTTATGTGAAATGGATTATAACGCCCAACGAAGTGGGCACGGGTCGGCTAGTATACTATAAATTGATAAAATAGTTGAGACTTTTAAATTAGGCTATAGAATCTCAAATAAGTATGTGCTTAGTTATTTTCTTGAAAATAAAACTTTATGAAGAAATTTGAGCTTCTTTTGATCACACCACAATGCCGTGATGTGTCATTATGACATTAGAAGTACGTATATACTTTCAGAGTACAGTACAGTGCAGTTACTTTGCAAAATGTTTTATTTATAAAATTTACCGCCATAAAATATATAAAGTAGCATGTATGATGCAATAAAGTGCAAATTTTGATTAATTTAAGCTGTTTCTTTGATAAATTTGTATTGAACTTATGACGCAAATACATAAATAGCACCTCACGTTAATTAAATAACATAAAATGTGCACCCTATATTTTCCAAGGAGCAATGAAGGTCCAATTATGTTCAACCTTGGTTCGTATTACGATCAAGTTAATGCAATATATTACAGTTTGAAATTTATAATGGACTTAAATGTAGCGGTTGGCCTTTACCTTTAAACATAATGTCACTGATAACCTTTAACCTCACCTATATTATATGCAAATAAACTGTTTCAAGTGGCAATGAGTTGCAATGAACGCTAAAACTATACATAACGCTTTTTTGGACTTTTATCATTATATTTCTGAGTGCTTTTAAAAGTGAGCTGTGGTAGTGTATAATAACCTAGTTTAAATTTAATAACCGTTCTAGATGCTTGCAACATTAACGTTTCTAAGATTTATTTTGTCTATAAATACAAAGAAGTAATTTATTTCTGGAAATGAGTATATTGAGTAATCACAGAGCAGATTCTATGATTAAATTCGTAATACCTCGTGGTTGGGTAATATTGTATGTGACTCAGACCTTAACGAAACCAACGTTATCTTCGTACCACGATTTCAGTATTGCCTTACTAAGACAAAGAAAGCAAAATTTAAACTTATACTGACATTTTGTGATTGTAAACCTTTATCCCTGCATTTTGTATACCTAATGAGTGAAAGAGCCATTCCTTTTCTTTAAGCTAACACATTTGAAGGCCCTATCGTCCTCCAGATATTCGTTCGTCGTCGTATTAACATTTACAAATACATTCAACAACATATTATGTCTTAAATTGTTAATACAAAAGTTTTGTATCTTTCAACTATAACTCTTTTTATGGTAATCAATAGAATTACCATCTTTGGATTAAAAATAGAATCGTATATTCTATTTTTAATCCAAAATAGGTAAAGGTCTTGTAAAGGTCTAAATTGAATCTTATCTATCGTAACAAAAATGGATCCCTAAATGTTAGCGCATCGCGTTATCAATTTGACCAACAAACCCTCAAAGGGTTTGACCACTTTTTTATTTTTATAATACTTTGTAAAAAGTTCTCACATAGTCAGACATAAAAAAATTAAATAGGAAAAATAATAAAGATTCAAGTGAAATGTAATATATCCATTATTATAAAAAACCAATAGAGAAGAAAAATAAAAAAACCGTTGTGTATGATAATATTAATTTATACAAAATGGTGCTCAAAAATCAGCTTTATGTGAAAACTTCATGTAAATCCGTACCATGTGAAAGCCTCTGCGGTAAAATGCTCATTCTTAGCTGCTACCACATAATATGTTTGACAAATGAATGAAATAGTTTTGTCCGTGCAAATACTTCACTTGCACATTTGAAGTTAAGTTGTGGTTGGGCTGAAATGGTGTTGTATCCATAAATTGTACTCGTGAAGGACACTCAAGAATTAAACAAATAAAAATAATAAACATTTATATAATTTATGATGTTTGAAACTAACACATTTTTGTGTTTAGGGAAGTCAACTTTTTATACTGTGACATACAAGCTATGTAACATTTTAAAGTATACGTTTTTTTTTTCTGAAAGTAATAATGTCATACTCGTATAGTATTCAAATTCATGTACATAGATTTTATATTTCTTTAAAACTATTAAGTTTAAAATTCGTGAATATCCTCTTAATTGTATTAAAATTATTATTACCGCGTCTTAAACAGTTTCAAAGCTATTAATTTAGTTTATGAAACGTCAAATAACCTGGCGTAGACTTTGAAATTACTCCTTCATTTATAACAGTATATATTTGTGAAGTATTATTAACATGTAGAGTAATTTGCTCGGTTCACACCCACTTTACTCGCGAACATTAATTACTGTTCCTCTTTCATTTGCTGCAGTATATATTTAATATGGTAGCTCAGGAATATAAATAAATCAAGAGTTTGTGATCTAGACACTAGAGTCCTAGGAGCCTTGGCGTAGTTTACGATGGCATAAATTATGAATTTAAACCCGTTTGCAGAAAAGCGAAGTGCTTTGTGACGATAAAATTGAAGAATAGTAAAATGTATTCTATAATATTACTGACACGCTGAACTTTTAGTAACGATTGTCTTACACATTTATAGCTATAAAGATATTTCTAGTACATAGTGCGATTCAAATATTCATCGTCGTCGTTGCCTCTATACAATTTATGAAAATTAGTTAACCTAATTTACAATGACGTAACTATGAAGTAATAACGTTGTCTTTATGTTTGTTTTGTGGGTCTTCTCTCCATTTAACTGAGTATGTAATAATGTCGATCCCGGTTGTTTTTGGTGACATCTGATGGCAATCGTTTTTCATAGCAGGGAAAGTATAGCTACGCTAGCCCGCTATAGAACAGGATAACTAATTCCAAACCTTCTACTAGATGAGAAGACCATTGGCAATAATTAGAATATTTACAGACCAGGTTCAGTAAACTTCAGCTAACAATAAGTTTGTTGAAAATATGTTATTATTCTTTACTTTTAACTCTGTACCTAATTATTTTATGAGTGTTTTTAGTATCTGTGTTATTTATAAGAAAAGATAAATGCAACCAAACTATGTATAACTAGAATGTTGAGGGCGTGACTACTGAATTCAACACGTTTTCTTTTCAGCAGACCTATTGTCACATGCGACCCGCACATCAACTCTATCTGAATTTCAAGTTCCCTTTGTCCTCGGAGTACGCTACTATTAGATTGAAATTTCCCTCGGCTATGTTTTTGGTAGCCCTACGAAAGATCCATTTGAACGTGTATTTGAATTGAAATTACGCAATCGGCTAAAGTTTGACTCAGCCGGGCTCCCCGTTTTGGCTTATCAACGCTACATCGCTTTGAATTTTGCTTCCGAGACCAATAATGTTTTTCGATTTATTTTACTTCCGTCGCAACTTCTATCGTAGAACAAAACCGTCGAGAACAAGTGAGTTATTGCTATTTTAATTAAAAAATGTATGGTTCCTTAACCAAATTACAAAAACTGGTTATGTTTGTTTCTTTAAGACTTTTTTTCTTTTGAAGTTTTTTTTATGTAACTAGGTCGGCAAACAAGCATACGGCTCACCTAACGGTAAGCGATTACCGTATCTTATAGACGCCTGCAACACCAGAAGCATCGCAAACATGTTGCCGACTCTATCCCCAAAATTTCATAAAAATCGGCCCAGCCGTTTCGGAGGAGTTTGGCAACAAAAACCGCAACACGTGATTTTTTTTTTATATAAGATTTAGTCATCACCAAACCACAATGCTAGCTTATAAGGAATAATGACTTGAGGTCAAACATTATCATAATTTAAATTCAGAGCTAAGTTTTATATTAGAGTCGCTCGCTACCAGTTGAATATATATTTGTGAATTTCAGTAAGATTGCAGGGTTCCGTTAAGAGCATACAAAATTACCGCTAGACAGTGAAAGTCCATTAGGTTTTATGGTCTCCACTCGGGAGGACGAATAGCCTAAACAAAACGCTGATATTAATTAAATTCAGTCAGTTCAGTCATTTCTACGCATCTAAACGCAACCGTAAGCGAAAAATTTTCATTTGAAGAATTGACTTAATTAATTTGTTTTCAGAGATTTGTATGCATTATAGGTTATATCTCATTCTTTTAAACTTCTTTTTCAAACTCTTTCACAGTAGAAAGAAAGTGGATTTGCTCTCGACACTAAGCTATTTATGCTGTCTTATATTAGAATATATAGCAGCTCTCACCATCTTGACTTATATTAATATTGTGCAGCACTTTCTGCGTGATGTTTCCTAAGAATGCGTGATTTTATATTCTTAGAATAAAGAGCTTAATATAAAAAGCATAGTCACTAATCAAGTTTTTCTAGGATAAAATTTGTTCAATCATTTCTGCATCATACAATAATGAATATTTACAAAAAAAAAAAAAATGTTTGGCAATTTTTTTTTTGTGAGTGGCATCTTAATGTGTAACTGGGACAGAATTATTAAATTTTGTGAATATAATTAATAGTGATTACTATTTATTTTATGTTGGAGAATTTTTTGGTCAGTGTTATCATTAACATATTGAAATGTTAGTAGTTAGAATTACCATATTGAAAGAAATAAATATTTTTCTTGTTATAGAATAAATAAAATGTGCAGACTTCAACAATTGTAAATACATTAACGTAAACTTTAAACAAACGACTTATTGACATGCTATATTGCACAGATGCTCCGCCATCGCAACAAATTGAATTGAATTAAATAAGAAAACGAATTCTTTAATGTTTTTGCTAATATCATTCGATACAAAACTATAAATGTACTAGCTGACCCGGCGAACTTCGTACCGCCTAACAGTCGATTCTTTAAAATACTTATCCTTCCAGGAACCCCTCCTCTAACACTTAAACTTTATGGTATGGTATTAAAGTTCAAATTGACTTTTAAGTATTTATTACGAATCTTTTGTATGGGAATATATAAAAGTGTTGTTTTTAGACTTTTTCAGGGAATTTTTTAAATGTTTCTCTCCGTAACAACCATCCTCGTACTTCAAGGAATATAATAAAAAAAGAATTAGAGAAATCGGTTCAGCCGCATTCGAGATTTACGCTTAGCAACACATTCTGCGATTCATTTTTATATATATAGAGATATACTGTATTTACAGTTTTAGAAACTGTCTTAAGCATCACTCTCAGTCTCAGTTCATCCTATTGCAGTCCACTGATGGACATAGGCCTTCCCAAGTTCGCGCCAGACATCCCGCTTGGAGAGTTCGGAGTGCGTATGCTTGCTCTCATTTGTTTAATTTCAATACTACGGAACCTTCAATTCTACCGAAACATAACATTTCATATTTTCGAACATAAAACACATTCGAAAATATGAAAATGTTATGCTTTCGTAGTATTGAAGGTAGCACTTTAACTACAATGATTATATTTCTAATACTTTTTTATAAAACAAAAAGTTTCTTAATAATGGTTCAAAAGATCACTGAAACATCACAATCACAAAGAATACTGAAAAAAAGGAAACAAAAGTTTTATAGGCAGGACATTATTTACAAGTCTTTATATTTAAAACTTATATCATCCACCTTATGCTACTTCGCCTTATAATATAGACAAGTAGACAACGTTCTAATAAAATTGTTATATTAAAGTCTATTGTTAAGTAGATATATTATGTAAAAAAATAATATTGCATTTTTAATTCAGTTGAGATGAATAATAGAACATTAGTGCTCTATTTTTCAAACAAAGGCCACTTTTATAATGAGGAGGTATGAAGCGTAATCCTCAACTGTGACACAAAAGGGTTGGTGTATGAATGGATGAAGTCTTCACATTCATTAAAGTTCTTTATTTCACCGACGAGAGATATGACGAAGCCATGAAAGAGTACTCTTTTTCGTTCTTTCAAAACAATTATGTCATTGTTGCTGTCGGGTTGATATTAAAGCTATTGTACTTATAATTACAGTCCGAACGCTGCAAGAGTGTGTTCCTGGCACACGTCAGTTTGACGAGGCTAGTAATTTAGAATACAGTGATAGCTAAGCAGTTGTGGTACTCGGTACTTGTCACGTACTTGTAGTTAATTCTGTAGTAGTTATCTTCTTAGAATATGTTATTACCCTCATCGATAATCTAAAAAGTAACAATTAATTTAAGAACTATTGACTTCGAAAAAGGAAGATGTTCTCAATCCTATTGTATTTTTGAGTGATTGTTACCTATTATGGCGTATTTGAAGTTAATTTTTTTTGTATGATGAAAAACAATATCAGCGTCATTCAGCACATTGACGCGGCACACAGTCAAAGGCTTTTTGCAGATGTAAGAAGGCTAAATGAAAAGCTCTGATTTGGACCTGTATACCTTCATCAAAGTTCCTAATAATTTTTCCTATTTATATACTATATATTTAATATAGTATATAAATAGTATATTATTAGGTTTAAATCTTTTCAAGCGTTCCAAATACACATTATTGTAATTATAGTATATATCTACTAAAAAGCCAAACATTTATTTAATTATGGAAATATTGTTTCTGACCTATTAAAATTTAATTATTATTTAGGTCCGGTCTTTACTTTACTGAAAGTTTTCTCGTAAAATTTTCCCGTTTGAATCTAAAACTTAAAACCAGCGGAATTTCAGTTGGTTCCCTGTAGTAAAAAACTTTTGAAGCGTCAAACTTGGAATTACCCCCCACATTTTAAATAAAGTCTTTATTTTCTTTCTTATTTTAACAAAAGCGTTCTTTGTAATTAAGTAAAGATGTAATAATAATTAGATTCATTTTAAAATAATAACATTTAAGTTGTTAGAACATATAAATATAAATTAATTAATATTAGCTCCTTAAATACATATGAAATTTACGTTTTGTATGGTCGGAATATAAACTCAATTTTCTAAACATATGTATATATAATATATTTAAATAATCAAAGTATGTACCATTGCTAGCTATGCACTTTTGGTATTTTATAGGTAGTTCATTGATACCTTTCCAAAAAAACCATTCGGACGGGAATAAATAAAATATTTAATGATTCGATTTATAATTCCTTTATTATTGTGCCGGTTGCTTCACTCAATTCATGAGGTACCCACCTTTGAAGCTTTTTTACCTTCCCAATTTGCTTCAAGTGGATTAAAACAGTTTTATCACTAACACCGCAGCCTGCAGTTAACTCGGACGTGGTTTGTGATGAATCGGCTTCCACAATAGCCTTTAATTCTTCATTATCAACTTTGGTCTCCAGCCGTCCACGGGGCTTATTCTGCAGGCCGAAATTTCCAGAACGAAAACGTTGGAACCAAAAACGCACTGTGTTTTCTTTTGCGACACCGCAGTCATACAGATCATAAACCCTTCGAGCCGTTTCTGCAGCATTGGTGCCCGGTGGAACTCGTACTCGTAAATAACACGATATTTCAAGTTTTCCCTTATGTAAGCTGAGTGACGCAAAGATGAAAAACAAAAGAGGAAAAACCAAATAAATTACTGTTTTCGAAACGCAAATTCATGAGTAGGTAAATATCTGTATGAATTTAAATTTGGAATTCTTCTTCCAAAGAGGAAATATTTGAGTTCAAAGTGTGCCGCCAATTTCATGTGTAAGGACCTAATATTTGAAATATTCACACATAGATGTCTTGTTCCTGAGGCCAATAAATGACTGTGTTTTAAGTAACTGAGTAATATTATATATTTTTAAAGAAACATATACATAATACATATTATATACTACTAAATGTAAATAATTGACTTTTTATCAAAAAGTTCAATTTTGTGTAAAATGAAACATTGTAGAGAAACTGAAGGCCGCAAAGAAAGTATCAGATGAAATATTTCCAGACTCCAAGAAAATTGGTTTTGCGCACCGCGAACCGACTAAATACGTTTATAAATCATAACCCGAAGCAAAACAATATCGGTAAATTATAATTATAAGAACGAGAAAAATGTTGCTAATACAAATGTAAGTTATTATTTACAGACTTGAAAAGTTAACCTATAGGTATATCAGTAACATTAAAAATGTATAAGTATGTTGTTTTTCTTTTTTTAAATCCTAAATTGTCACTAACACGCAACTTCTTCCATTGACCATTGAATTTAATCCTTTTTTAAAACAAGGTCTAGCTTTATCAAACATAACATTTTCGGAGTTAAAACCTAACTAAGATTGAGAAAAGCATCAAACAAAATACCTACTATTATTTTAACATTATAAATAAACTAACACTGAATAGATTTTTTACCAATGCAATATAATTATGCACATTATAGATGATATAGCATAAATGTCGCTTTAAATTAATAGAAAAATGAATTTAATACCACTAATTATTATAATGCCTTTAAAAATAAGATCACCATTGAAATAAAGTACCTATTCTAAAGACATACCGCCTTTTGTAAAACTTTCAAATGAACATTAATTAAAATCGTTGACGTTGCAGTTTCAACTGAACTGTTTTAAAAGATATCTGAACAAAAATCTCACAGAGGTTTAAATTCTTGTTCTATTAAGCTGCTACTCGAACAGATTTTAAAATGTACGTGAAAAGATTCAGGTTTTTCCATCTTTTTAACATTGAAATCGCAATTAGTAATATCTTGTTTCACTTGATTTTTGTCGTTGATAATATTTTATAATGATCTGTAAGCGTCTTTATACCCAACATAGATTTCTTCTATGTAAGAGAACTGTTAGAAGTTAAACCATCACTATATTGTGGGTTTATTTTCATCTGTCTCATGAGTTATTTTTGTGAAAAAAACGACGATTTTCTGGCGATGTTTTTCTGCCCCACAAAGTGGTATATTAATTTTATTTTCTCTTAAAAATCTGTGTAAAATGGTACTCTTTTCCATGAAAGCAGAAACAATTTCACGAACATGTTATTCTGAACTGTACCCGATCTCCTCGGTAGAGCGAAATATCCAGGCTTAATGAAATCAATGACGGGCGTCACAAGCCTCATTGCCCGGCCGCAACTCATCTGCACAAGTACTTGTAACGGTCGATGCAGTCAACAGATTGATTGGCGTGTAACAATGCACCATTCGACAGTAAATAGCCATATTCCAGTGGGAACAATGCGTAACAATTCTATTTTAAATATCTGTTAATGTGTGCGTGGTCTAACTTAATTTTATTTATAAATTATTTCACAGGGTTATTTTCGTTATAGGTCGAATTTCAATGTTGTATAAAATGTATTCACCTAAAAACAAATATGTTTGTAGTTTCTAATAATTAAGTCAATAATAGTATTTTTAATGAACTACGATGTCAACATTGAAGTCTTTAGTCTATCTTTACCTTAAACAATAAATGTAAACAATAAACGGATATAATCCTGTTCCAAATAATTTGCTTTCATAGTGATACATAAATT
This sequence comes from Melitaea athalia, assembly GCA_905220545.2. NCBI lineage: Eukaryota > Metazoa > Arthropoda > Insecta > Lepidoptera > Nymphalidae > Melitaea > Melitaea athalia. Next base: position 8,187,406 of record HG992179.1, read on the forward strand.
TCATTAAATTAATTTCACTGCACCTGCTACAGTCCATGAATAAACATTCAGCGTTTGATTGAAAGCTTTGAAATAATGAATAGGTACTTGGAACGTTATATTATCTTACTCAACAAATTCATCTACAAACACATGTTGATAATTTAATAATGAAAATTGTTATACCTTTGTGTTGGATATATTTATGTTTTTATTATAATAAGACGACTTGCGACGCGTTGGCGCAACGGTCACAGCACTGGTTTGTGGCTGTTGCGCTGGCGGTTGCGGGTCCGATCCCCACACATGACAAGCATTTGTATTGGCTATACAGATGTTTGCCGTGGTCTGAGTGTTTGTGCAGTCCTTATGGGTCGCCTCACCGTACCTCGGAGAGCACGTTAGGTTAGAAGTCGTCGATCATGTACACCTGTTAGCGATTGTTACTTATAGTACGGAATATATCCGCCAACCCGCATTGGAGCAGCGTAGTGGAATAAGCTCTGATCCTTCTCCTACACGGGGAAAGAGGCCTATGACCAGCAGTGAAATATTACAGGCTGAATCGTAGCGTATAATATGACATTACTTAACAAACAATTAATAAAAAAACGTGTGGCTCTCGGGGACTGCCGCGGTAAAGCTATTGCATAGCATTTCGTATCAACTTATGCAATTATAATTATTTATTTATTTTATTTATGCAGTATTTCTTTTTCTTTGATATTAATTCAAGTTACACTTTTTGAGCGTTGTGACCGATAAGAAAACAAACGAGTCGTACAATACGTCTTATCGCACGCACACAACGCCGTGTCGAAGACTGCCGAACTGAAACGACGTTAGACGATGCACGGCCTTCAAGCCACACCTCCGTGCCCGTCGGAGTGGGGAGCGTGAGGTTTTTTCGTTACGGAATTTCTGGATTCGGTCCCCGCGCTCAAGGCCCGCGATAGAAGCTATGCAATAGCTTAAAAAACGGATAAACCATCGTATAATATTTAAGTATTATTGATTGATTCGTTATTTTTCACTCGTAGTCGTAGAAGCAGAGACGTTAAATTTGGACAAAAAAAAAATTCAGTGACAGACACTCATTAGAAGTAATTTTTTGAACTTTAACGAGAGTGACAAAGGAGGGCTAACATCTACGATCACGGCACCTATTGGCCTATTGGAGAAACACAACAAATCAATAACAATTTAAATAACAAAAAAAAAATGTATTCATTTATTTTTATTTTTTTCGCTGATCAACTCTGATGAAAAGACGTGAGTGGCTTAGTACAGTATTGCCAAAAAAAAAAACACATTTCTTGTAAGGGAATCTAAAGAGTACCTAAGTAAGGTTACAGTTTTGAATATTATTTTATATTTATTATTTTTTGATATATTAATAAGTACCTATATAACATTTCTTTTTTCTATAAGTTTTTTTTTTTTCTAATATATTCTCAAAAATATTGTTTGACAAATAGATGGACGAATGCTGAAAATCGGAGGGCTCTAAAAAGATGTGAAATAAAATCAAATTCAGTTGTAACATATTATATTTGTAACTTATTATTTTGTACAGAAGAATAAAGAACAACGATATTGAGCGATAGTGTATAGAGCGGACAATAAGACAAGTTATTTACGGATTGCATTGAGATAATAACGACTTAATATAATCCTTTTTGGAATATCTATCTAAATAACTATTTTCAAAAGATGAATGAATATATATTTTTGTTGACGTTTGTCTATATATCTGCCATTATAAAGGTGAGGAAGTTTTAATTTTTTGAAAGTTTGTAATAGATAAAGCCAAAGCCATTGTATCGATTTTAAAAATTCTTTCACTTTTGTAGTGCAACGTTATATATATCTGAATGACATAGGCTATATTTTAACGGGGAAAACGGAACAGTTAACATTATATATTCTATGCTGGTGACGCCGCAGGTGGAAAGCTAGTTAATATTAAAAAATAAAAAGGCAATGCTTTTTTTTCATAAGTGATAAACTTTGATACTGTATATGATTATGATGCTATGATTTGATGCTATATTGGTTTTCATTCTTATATAAAAGCAACTGCTTTGCTCAGATAAATCGTAGTAATGTTAAAATGTATCGTAGCAGATGAAACCACGAAGCACGTCTAGCTCAGAGATGATTTTATTAAACTGTATTCATAATATTTGAGAGACCTAATATAATGCAATATTTTCAGAAGAAAATGCATAATAATTATATGCCACCAGTTCCAGTGATTGTTCGTTCGACGCCACTGTGTCTTTGCTGTTTACTCATACATAATTAAATACATTCCGTAGTTGTTGCAGTGAACTGCGCTTCTTTCTTACTATTTTATTTATTCCTTTTCTTCTTTTTAGAAAACAGTATCGTAATATTTTAAAAAAGCTAGGATGATTGCAAGCTGAGAGGCTTAGTTAATGAAATAATATATTTTATTTAAAAAAGATAAATGGTAATATAATCATAGAACTAACTCACTTTAAATTTCCTTGTTTAAGTATTACAAATTAAAATTAAAGCCGATATGTTATAACTTGCTCCAAAAATAAAGAAAAGATGATATAACGCATTATTAGCAAGCAGTAGCATTGCTGGTAGTATCAGGGATTTGTAGTTGTTACATCAATCATTTACCAAGGATAAATACTGGTTTCTTAAATTATTATCGAATCATGTTTTATTAAAACTCAAAGATAGCCCAAGTTTCTCTTACAATATCAATAGACACACTTTTCTAGGTTCATCGAAATACATATAAAGTGAAGATACCGAATGTGAAAAGAGTTTTAAAACTAAATCTTCAGCTACGAATTAAATGAAAAAAGACGCAAAAAGTTCAAAAGTAGTTGTAGTAAATCGAAATTTTATAAAAAGAAATTTCATTCTACGACTTAATGCGAGGCGATACAAAACTAACTAATATTATAAAGTATTGAAAAAGATTAACTTTTAAAATCCCAATGAAAGATACGTGCTGCTATTTACCCTTAGAAACACCTCGCTCCGCTACTGGTAGTATCAAAGAAACTACAGAGTTTCTTTGATGCATATTTTACGTGGTGGTAAGATCTACTGGTTTACTTTATGCTATTGTGGTACTAATAAACGTTATGTTTCTGATTAATTTTAATAGAAAATTTATATAAAATTTATATTGAGAAAACACGATTACTACTTATGCTATTCTCTCTGTAATAAAATATTCCACAAACTAAGTACATTCACTTTTTGTTTTTTAATATTTTTGACTTCAAAATGTTATTTTAAATGATTTTTTTATTATTTATAATGAAAATCAACTGAAAAAAAATTCTATTTGTAGGTAACTTCATTCTCAATTTATATGTAAACTGTGAACAAACAAAATTTTGTTTGGAAAAATCAGAACTAACATTAATTTGTAACAGTAAAGAGAAATTTCAACTTTAATCTGATGAAACATTCGAATCGTTTGAGCGAAGGCGAGGCACTAGAGACAGATCACAATGTTGCTCGCTTGGTACTTTGACTGTTAACTGTTACTTTACATTCACACTAATGCTGAAAAGCTGACGTGTTTCTTCGAAGGTGCAAATCTCCTGGTATATGTGCAGCTAGATGTGGTGTTATGAAAATGTCATAGTAGTACCATTAGATAGTAATAAGTAGTAATGTATTAAAATGCTTAATAAGTCAAAAGTAACACTGCAATAATACCTACATACGAGTAGTTGCCATTTGATCTATCGTTGTAACAAGATTGTAAAAAACAGGCCTGGTCTATTTTGACAAAATTTTTCAAGTTAACCAGCTTATCGGGTTGCCTGGTTCCTTATGAAGTAGGTCGTGTCACGGACAAGATTATTTAATTGTATCATTCTTATTTTACTGTCTATCGTTGTTTAAACTAATTTAGTGCAAACAAAATCTGTAATGAATTAAAAATCATGTCAAATGTCAAAATAAAATTAACTACCCATAATTTTTATTTTTAGTGACTTTCTGTGAGATGAGAACAGTGTCATTGTCATTAAATTCACATATTATATTATTAGACACCTACAAATAAAATGTTTTTTATTATCATATCAAAATTTTCGACCCAGCGGGATTCGAACCCGCACCTTCCCGACAATCCGTGTCCGGTGCTCTAGCCGTTAAGCTATGGCCGTTAAGCTATGCTTAAAACCGAATAAAAATCATATCAAGATTTTCGATTCCGCGGAGTATAGGCCCATAGCTTAACGGCTAGAGCACCGGACACGGATTGTCGGGAAGGTGCGGGTTCGAATCCCGCTGGGTCGAAAATTTTGATATGATAATAAAAAACATTTTCGAATTCCCTTATGTGTGGGTAACACAAAAATAAAAATAATAGGAATTAAAAATAGCTTAGTGTCGTCTCTTGTCAAAAGATTTTCATTGTAATATGAAACTTTGAATAGTGAAGTACTTTAAAGGTCTCGCTATAGATGGCACCACGGTTGCTTAAAACCGAATAAAAATCATATCAAGATTTTCGATTCCGCGGAGTATAGGCCCATAGCTTAACGGCTAGAGCACCGGACACGGATTGTCGGGAAGGTGCGGGTTCGAATCCCGCTGGGTCGAAAATTTTGATATGATAATAAAAAACATTTTCGAATTCCCTTATGTGTGGGTAACACAAAAATAAAAATAATAGGAACCTACAAATAAATCTAAAGAATCTTGATATTTTCATTACTATGATAACCATATCATAAAAACAACATGGTCATAAAAACAGTGAAAAACGACTCACTAACTAGGTACATTTTATACCATGAATTGAAGCGTATTATATTAAATATTTTTTTAGCAAACAAATTGTTTAAAAATTGTTACAAAATAGAATATTTTTAAAATTTTTAATTTTCAACTCAAACTGCGTTATGTTAATTTTATGTTCACTATGATATTAGTTATGCTGAGTTCAATCTAGTTATCAAATCTCGAGTTAGACAAACACAAATTTAGTTTAAGAGTTTTAGACTAGCGTGCTTTAATTTATATAAATTTTAAGATTTAATTGAAAAATTCAAAGTTTCTGAACTAATTTAATAAACTAAGTAAAATAAAAAAGGACTAAAATAATTTTTAAACAAACGTTCAATTAAATACAGTTTTTGAGATTTCATAACTTTTAGATTCATACGTCTATAATGACAATAAATCGTTTTGTTTATTCTCCGTGAATTCCTCATACACGTCTTTGAAATTGCATACCGTCTGTTCTGCGTTGGGAATCGTGCAGAACTTGTATTTCAAAGCGATTTTAACTTTGCCACGGTTACATAAACATTGATATCGAAAAGAAATTGAACGATGCGGTGCGAAAAGCAATAAAGATCTGATTTTCTAAAGTAAATGTCACTGACTATATTATAAAGTTAAATTGAATTTCGAATTCTATTTAGAATATAAAAATATCAACTTCAGCAAGTCCTAAAATTCAGCAACCTTGTAGATCTAATATGTAATCATGACTAAACAAATCATCGGAGTCTAATTGTTATCGCCGAAATCATTGTAAATCGTTGTAATTTCCTTCGGTAATAAATTGTACAAGAGGCACTAAAGGGCTTTAATCGTGTAATTTCCATACACAAGACTTTATTAATATTACATCAAGGCACGCCATTCATCACAACACGTCACAGATGATCGATTGCCCGTCAAGCCGCCAAACCTCTTGGCCACTGCGTTTGCGGTCACTCCGTTCCACTTATTTGAATAATTTTCTCATTCTGCTTAATCTAGAAATATATTTATCTTGAAAACAATAAAAGTTATAACATACGAATCACTCGAAGCCTTGGATGTTGTCAAAATTGATGATGCCTGCTGGCAATTTGGAAGAGATAAACATTTATTTTAATAGCGCAAATGACACTTCGTAAGAAAAGAAAAACCTTTTTTACACAAATATAAAAATAATTTCATAAAGTGCATCATATTTAAATATTAAAAAAAAAAATTTGAAGGGAGTATGAATTTGAACTCCTACGGTACGTCAGATAGTGAAAAGCGCCAAATTCTAATAACAATCATTGAAAACACATTTTCGTTCAACTGTATTGAAAAAGATGGATACATACGTATTGAAAGATGGTACAATACACATTTCGTAATATATCCATCCTTTGTAATCAATCGCTGATCGCCAGGGGAATGCATTGCTATCATTCTATTCTACTTCCAACTATATGTGAATGAAAACTGGACTTCGATAACTGCAATTCTTGTCGGAATGTTTCGTCTTATCGACAGTATATTACTTCTAACATGGTAGCTGTCATGAATGGCAAAATACAAATACAAACATAAATTAAAAAATGAAAAATACTTATTAGTTATAATGAGCACCATCAAGTATTTCAGTGGTAACCCAGTTCTCATCTTTACAATTCTTTATAAGCCATCCTCATTATTCACGAGATAATCGAAGCGAGTTGTGCTAACTACTTCCAAGATATTTGTTTTCTCGCTGTTTTATTGTCCAGAGTCACTACGTGTCACTACTGTGGCTTATATCTACTTAAAAATGTGTGCACACTGCCTCGATGTGACATGTTGTCACTTAATATTCAAAAATATTTGACGTCATAATATTTACATAAAAATCGTTTTTTATAGTTGATTCATTTCCCCTTAGTATCTGTGTAAAATAGTCTACACAGATACTATAAAAATGAAATTTACTACGTCGAAATAGTAAAAAGTACATAAAGTGGCCAAGTTGATTGTCAAGGAAGGGCACGTCCCAGTCAGATGTTTTAGCAATTCTAATTGAGAGCGGTCTATAGCTATCATGGGGTTGGCGCTGAATGGGTATAAATTACAGGCCACCCGTCCGCGGCCAGCACGCAAACTTTACGGATAATGAAATCACTAATAATATTAATGTTTAATATGTTGCGAGTTTTCAGCCGCTTATAACAATTTAAGGCGTTTCCTTTGTTTAAGCGATTTTATTTTCTATATTAGTATAAAACAATGAAGTTTGTTTATGAACGAAAATTAGAATGTTGTGTATGTAGCGGGTACTTCGTATTTATACCATTTTTTAAAGTCCTGAGTAACCCACACTGGTCCGTATGAAATGTAGAGTTCAATAATTACTAGTAGCACTCAGCAGCCTTCATGTTCATATGCAAGTACCGCTCTCTCTCTATTTAGCTCTACAGGTCTGTACCTTTTCTAATTATCTTCCACACGATTTTTACAAAAAATTGCTAGGGTTCGCTTATTACTGTTTGATGTCAGTCTGATTACTATTTTACGTAGAGCTTTCCGACTCCCGTAATTTTTTTATATCTTAACTTTAAATAGACGTCTACCTAATAAACTTATATAGGTAATTAAACCCGCTAATTTACACAAAGAAGATACTTTTCACAAAATTTACAAAAATGTTTTCGTTAAATAAAATATTCTATTCTTCTAATGAAACCTTCAAGTTCCCATCGAAACCGCAATCATACATTAAGGGTACATACTTATAAATCTTTCGAAGGTATTATACATAAACGATAAAATCATCGCGTGTCATAGTGAGCATTTTATCAGCCTTATTTAAAATCAAGGCTTAAAAAATAATTAACCCGTATTTTCGTTCCCTTTAAAGCGCGATGTGACCCTGCCTACAGCGAACGCCATTTCCGGTGTACGAATCCGTCGGAACACGCGAAGCTAACTTCACAATGGGTGTTAATTTAGTTGCGATGATAAACTCTGCTTATTGCGCTAAAACGTTCAAAATTAGCATTCCCATTACGGTTATAAATTGTTATAAGCAGATAAGAATGGTCTGTTCTATTCTAAATAATCTGATATTTATGCTTTTTGGTTGGAGTTAGGAATAAAGCAGGAAGTTTCTTAATCATCTTTATGACTGGAGTCAAACGTAATTCATTGCTGAACAATGGGTGTGCTTCATTTCACAGTGACAAGTATATTCTGCAATGCAGTGTTCTCTGGCAAAGATATTATATAAAGACATACGGATTGATACATTAGTGTCGAAGTATATTTGCAAACCAAATATCCTTATATGCTTTTGTGATTCTGTCAGTATGACACAGTAGTGTCGGGGTCCAAAAACACAATACACGTAATCACAAGCACGTAAATCTATTTCTACGTTGTAATTTACATTTTTAAAACCTTAAGCACGACACAGATCTATAGCGACCGCCAGCTCAATAGGCAGTGCTGTGACCGCTGGACCAACGCGTTATCTATTGTATTTTTTTCTCTCTAACACTAAAATTATTGAAAATTTTGCGTTCATGTTAGTATATTCAGTCCCGAATTATCATATGTATATACGTACGCACTCATTATTCAAGATTTCCGATGATATTAGGATTTATGTAGATAAAGCCGCAGAGCTTAGTTAGAAGGAATATATTTCATTACAATGTTACAAAGCGCTGATTTATACGTCATCTCTAAGTCCGATCCCGACGTGAGCGCGGCATATATCAATCAGGCAACGGTCATCAATCACAACCGAATGGCTTAGTTATGCAGTGATGTGTTTGCAGATTTATTTCATTTGCTCAACTAAGCGCTATTGCATCTATCTAAGTATGATACTTTGACTTCTTAAATACAAATTTAAAAAGTATTTAGTAGCCTATTATTTTAAGTAAAATGATACTAAATATAATATAATAATAAAATGATACTAATGTAACTGAGGTAGGGCACAGCAGGAAACCTGCTCAAAATATGGAGCAGCCCGACTGGGGTAGTACCTCGACCTTACAGAAGACCACAGCTAAATAATACTGTTTTCAAGCAGTATTGTGTTCCTGTTGGTGAGTAGGGTGACCAGAGCTCCTGGGGGGGATTGGGGATAGGGTCGGCAACGCGCTTGCGATGCTTCTGGTGTTGCAGGCGTCTATAGGCTACGGTCTTACCATCAGGTGAGCCGTACGCTTGTTTGCCCACCTAGTTACATAAAAAAAAAAAACTAAACTCACCGAGATTTTAGTTGGAATTATTTTTAAACTTACTTAATCTCTGCCTTTCAGTTAAATTATTCTCTCTTTTACTTTTAATTGTTTGTATGATATTATTCTTAATGTGGGTTTCTTTAATAAAGTAACATATATTGTCTGTGCTTTTAAAATTACCCCTTTACAATTTTAAACATGAAATGTTTAGGTTTGATGATGTTATTCGAGTGACAATTGAGAGGATGAAAACGACGAACTCCAGTGCGGAAAATGCCAACACATGTAATTAGGAGCTGGCGATTCAACGCGACACATTTCATCGTAAATAATAGCTGTATTGAAGCTTTTAACTCCTATTGTTGCAGAGGTTTAAACATCATTTTGTGAAAAGTAAGCAACTGTTTCACGTCCAATAAACTAAAGTACTGTTTTAGCTTTCAAATCTCTTCTTATATGTAATTAAGTATGTCACAAAATTATAGTTAAATACCTTTATTTATTATACCATATAATAAGTACGAGTGAGTAGCTTTGCCTTATTCTCGTAATTATTAATAAACAACGTAGCTTATCTGAAATCTATACCTGGTATTTTTAATGTAATCTAGATGTTTTGTTAATTAAATCAATTTCTTAATTTTATTATGAAAGTACTTTATCAACAAATACGCCGGTCATATTTATTTTTCTTACGGCTTCTAAAATATTTTACAGTGTTTAAAACTTCGTTACTTTCCTGAGGTTTTTATACTTAAGGTTAATTTTATCTTCAAACTTAGTTTGATGTACAGAATAGTTGAATGAAATTTGCGAGCCTTCAAAGTTTCATTGTTCGCGTATAACAACAACTATTGTTGTACACGGTCCACGTCTGTTGGATACGATGTTCGGACGGTTAGGTCGGCATCGTTACTAGCACCTTTGTTCAACAATGAAGAGTTCATTCTGACTGACATGGAATGATTTATCAACGCCGATTCTAAACTATTAAAGTTACAAAAATAAAATGTAACAAGTACCTAATAAAACAAATACGTTCTTTAGCATTTTTGGAAATTTCACATACAATATGAATTCAGTGCGGATTTTTTTAATGATAATGAAAAAAGGAATAAAATTGGTAGTCTGTAAAGTAGTTTAACGTGACAAGGACAACATCATAACAAAACATCTCCTCGGACACATAGGCCAATCGAGTGGAAGAGAGATAGATGCGGCGCAAGCGTACAATGAGCGTAACGCTACAATGGGTCATCCTTTTTCGTGCATGCCGCCGGCGTTCATCGATTTATTAGACGTTTTCACGTCAAAAACTTGTGTCACACATAACATATAGATATATATGTTCGCAAAAACATTTACAATATAAGAGAATTTAGAGCTTTCTCTTCTTAATTAATTATTATATACTAAATATAACTTCTTATATTTTTAAGCATTGTTTATTCCCGCCACACTTCGCATAATTCTCAACAGCGGTAATTAGGCCGACGACTCCAGACTCACATTGTTCTTATTGTAACAGCATTTACACTGTGAAATTGCTAGTCTTAATCAAAAACTTCAGAACTCCAGATTAAACTGCATTGTTTCGTATAAGTTTTAATTCTAGAATACATAAAGTCCGAAGTTGGATAGCGTGTCAGATTGCCTCGGTCAATTAAAGTTCATCTGTTTCCCTGTAGATCTGCTCCGCTACAAGGTATAGTTCGGATAGCAGCTACTTGTGTTTACTTACATTAATATTTAGCGCATAACAACAGGTTGGCAAAGTTAGAGGTCTCGCGAGTTTCAACTAAAGCGAAGTGTTCTAATGTTTACTGAGTTTTACTGCATAAAGAAATTCTATTCAACTTTTATGAATCTATTTGCACGTGCACCTGTATACAAAAGTAGGTATATCTAAGGTAAATGTATGCATTAGCGTAAAGAGAAACGAATGAAATATTACCTACATCTGTCAAGTTCATCCCATATTCTATATTCAAGCGTGAACTGTATTTCCTAGAAATTTTATTTCGATTTATATCAGTCCGAAATATCCCGCTGACTTACATACCTTTGTTCATTTTTTATTAATCCATTTTATCTGCCTTTACAAGAGCGAAAGGAAAGTCCTCCTGATACTAATGAACCTGCCATGGAGCCTTCAGCTAAGTTAAATAGAAGAGTTGCAGAAAAGAGTGCGGCTGAATAAATTGTTTTGTTTGAATTTGAACTTAAACCAAAGGTGATAGAGCTCAAGGAAAAATACTAACTGATTCTATGACAGCATTTAAAAATTTGTAGTCATTTATTTACTATAACTAAAGCAAGGTAACTTGTTGTTACTTTTTTTCTTTTTAAGCGACTTCCAAAAAAGGAGGAGGTTCTCAATTCGACACGTATGTTTTTTTTTTTTTTTTTTTATGTATGTTAGCTCAGAACTTTTGACTGGGTGGACCGATTTCGATCAATTTTGTTTTAATTGAAAGGTGTTGCGTGTCATGTGGTCCCATTTTAATTTAATTGAGATCTGACAAGTACTTTTAGAGTTATATCTAATAATGCGTATTTACGTGACTACTTTTTCGTCGACCTACGTTATATTATACCGCATAACTTTTTACTCGGTATACCGATTTCGATGATTCTTACTTTAATCAAAAGCTAATACTTGTCTTGTAGTCTAAATTAGATCGAAAACTGATCACAACTTTTTGAGTAATCTTTAATAGCGCGTATTTACTTGACTATTTTTTCGTCTTATTACGTTGTATTACTTGTCGATGTAATTGAAGTCGGTTTTTTTTCGTTTGCGAGCAAACACAATTATTATTCTGTATGAATATACTTTCTTTTTTTAGTAATCTGAAAACTGTTACGTAAGAACAACACTAAGATAAAATTAATATTCATTTTATAATCCTTAAAAGAATGGATTTTCTAGAATTTAGACTAACCTACTTAATATTAATTTTATTTAGCGCCCATTTTAAATATCATATATTAAAATTAATTAGCAGTCTTTAGCACTCATTGTTTAAAAAAACCTAATATACAAATACAATTTTAAACACAAAACAAAAAAAACTACACTAAATAAGCCCCAGTATCGAAAACTATGTTAAATTGATGAATGGTGTTAAGCAATGAAAGGGGTAATGTAATTAAAAATTTATCTTAACCAGTTGACTGCAACATAATATGTTTATAACACTCTATCAATTAAGCCCTTTAAAGAGGTAGGTATACTGAATCGTAAAAATATTAAATAATTGAATATCGCACAATTAACGTGTTATCACGTGTCGTTACCGTCTCGTTAAAGCTATTTACAGCGCATCGAACCAGCGAACCATTTCGTGGAGACAGAGTTTATGACACGGTGTTTAAATAGCATGAGCATTTTCAAAAAAAGTCCCTCCTTGTGAAAAAACATGGTTTTTGGAAAAACATAGTTTATTAGCCAAATTATTGTTTCATTGTGTAATTGAATGAAAATACTACCTAAATTTTAATTTGTTTCACGAAAATAATTAAATACTATTGAATAAATTACAAACAAAGGTGACTTATGACAAAACATTGTCAAATGTGTGACTACTTTAAAATCTATTTTTCTGAAATAATTGTTCAACTACGTAGTATTATTTTTCATTTAAATTAAAGATAATTTGAAATCTTACATAAAATACAATTTGCACACTGAACATTGAGGCAATATTTTACAAAAAATGTCTCTGCTGAGCAATTTTGTGACGTTTGATGCATTCGCAACCCTATCTTTTCAGATATTTCGTAAAGTGGCAAATATTTCCGTTCCTATTATTTATCACGCGGTGCAGAAATTTGTTTCTATGAGATTAAAATGCAAATAATTGACTATTTTCTAACATTTACAATAAAAAACACGCATTTTTAATGCACTTTAAGTGGGACAGTCACACAGCTGACAGACAAAATATTCAAAAAACGTCGGGAATTAAAAAAACTTAATAAACCGCGATAAAATCCGAAAAAGTTGTTTCATTTCAATAAGTAAAATTCGCGTTTAAACATTAGAAAACGATATGTAGCCTCAGCTTTTGGAGTCAATTTTGTGACTATTGGTAGTCAAAGTATATGTGACGAGACTTGTTCGTCACAAGCTGACGTCACATTTTCATCGTTAATCCAGTAAAACAATAATTTTGATTAGAAATAAAACAATCGAATCAAATATTTTAACTACCGATTGGTCACCTTAATATTGTCTATCATTTTCTAATAATATATATTTAGAAGTATCACTAGTGCAAGAAATATCATGTCACTTACCTGACTGAAAAAATCTAACCGTCGTCGATGAACACACAAAACATGAATCGACAAGCCCGACGCGTTACACTGCAGTAAACTTTCTAGTTACTAAGGCTGCTGGTCTCTTTTTTAACAATCTTGCGGTTGCAAAATAATATTTAAGGTATTATGAAATAGGGTTTTGGCCGACACAAAATTGACATGTCAGCAGACTTCAAATTTTTATGTTTTATTTAAATTATATTTAAATAGATAAAATATTAATATCGGTGTATTTTTTTTTTAATAATATGAAAGAAAAATAGTCAAGCCCAATGTTATCGTAAAAAAATTAGTAGCCAACCATATGAATATATTTCAGAAAATCAACTTACTTGTACAAACATAAGGGTCGGACACGTTAAAAACTTATACATTTTATGTTTAAAATGCCTTTATTTCATTGTATGAATCAGAATAAGATGTTTAGTAAGGCTTAAAGTAAAATAAAATATATGTTTCAGCATATCTATACATTAATATAATTACATTGAAGCCTAATTTTAAGTTAGCCTAGAAACAAGTCAAGGGACAGCCAAAAACCAAGGGTGGAACATTTTTTTGAAAATGCTCGCATAATGAAATAACCCTCGTTCACAGTAGTGAGTTTATGTCCGATGAAATAACTGATATAATTAGATTACTGTATAACTTCAACGCTTTTCACAATTACTGATGTTGATTGTTCATTTTTTACGCACAGTTGTAGCATTGTAGGCAAACCTTTAACAGCTTTTTTTGACGTAGCAACCAAGGGCGGATCCAGCTTTGGCGCCAGGGGGGGGGGTCACAGACATGGTCAAGGCGCCAGGGGGGTCACATAGTCGTGGTCAAGTAAAAAGAAGTTATAATTTAATTTTTATAATGCAGGTAAAAAGTAGGTATTTTATTAATCTATGTAGGTTATGTACTTAAAAATACCTATATTGTGACAAAAATCTTGTTTAATAATTTTAATTAGTGGTCCACCTAGGTCCTAGACACAGCCCAGGGGGGGTCATGACCCCCGTGACCCCCCCCCCCTGGATCCGCCAGTGGTAGCAACTTTACCTATTAGTACTTGTTACAGAAACTAGAACTTGAAGTTATTAAAAAGACCTATTCTCAATTGTAACTTGTTTTTTCAATCTTGTTGTGCCCAGCTGTTTGACCCACGTATCTTACTTAGTAAATAGTTTCTAGCCTATTTCATTCTGAAGTGTCACCTATACGTTAGTTAGTTACCTAATTTCATTTCAATCGTATTATTAGTTATTGCGTGAAAGACGAATTAAAGTTAAATATTTAATCATCACTACATATTATAAAACAAAGTCTCTTTCCGCTGTCTGTCTGTCTGTAGGTATATATGCTTAGATCTTTAAAACTACGCAACGGATTTTAATGCGGTTTTCTTTAATAAATAGAGTGATTCTAGAGGAAGGATTATATGTATAATACATGCACAATATAGAAGAGAAACACTGATAGTTTTAAAGTTTTCTAATGTGATGTCGTAAATAAACACATTTTTTGCGCTTAGATTGCAAAAAATTTATATTATATTTTATATTTAGTATCAGCATTGCACCCGTGCCGAAGCCGGCGCGGGTCGCTAGTTTATCATATAATACGAATATCGATAGGATGTATCTAAAAAATGAGTTAAGTCACATTTAAATTACTTAAAATGATCTTGATACAATAAAACAATTTAAAAATGCATACTTCTTTACTATTTCTCTGTTCATCAAATACTGACGTGTCCTCAATGTAATAGGAGATATTTATTTTAGCCAGTAGCGATATTTACGTAAAACTAGGAGAGTGTAGTTTGTCGTATACTTATCAAAGAGCAGACGGTACCGCACTGAATTGTCAATCAATGTCTTACACTAAAGTGAACTCACCATAAAAATTTTCTTTTTTTTGTACTTTCTCAATAGATTTATTGTTTTTTTCGTAAAGCGGGTTTCATATGGCCACTGCATTCTCCAACAACGGCCTAATAACTGACTTGCAAAAGTAAATAAAGGTATTCCAAAAACACTTTCCAGATCTCATTACGAATTTATATAATTTGTACGCCTTAGAAATATATATTATCGATGTGTATAAAATTGCATAATTATGTAGTAGGTACATACCTACTGCCTACATTAAATAAATTAATTATAAGTTAACTTGTCTCCAGTCACACTTGCAAACAGGTTTAACAAATATTGTTACAAACTTTTAATTTATATGTAACCATTGATGCTGGATTTGTAATTATATTATTCATATTATGTATCGTTTTTAGATGTAAGTTAAAAAACTTTGTTAAATGTTTATGATAATAAAAATAAGTTCTATTAGAAGTTCTATAATTTTATTTTAAGTTCTATTATTACTAAAAAAACGAGTCCCGTTACTGTTACTTAATTATAAATATAAGAAATATCTATACTAATATAATAAAGCTGAAGAGTTTGTTTGATTGTTTGTTTGTTTGTTTGAACGCGCTAATCTCAGGATCTACTGGATCAGGATCTTCTTTCAGTGTTAGATAACCCATTTATCGAGGAAGGCTATAGGCTATATATCATCACGCTAAGACCAATAGGAGCGTAGCACCAATGAAGAATGTTTCAAAATCGGGGTTTTTTTTCCTTTTGAGAGCTTCCGCGGCGTAAACGGTTAAAGTTTCGCTCAAATCATGTTTGACAGAATTAGTCCTATTCCACGAGGACGAAGTCGCGCGCAGAAGCTAGTATTATATAAAATCTTCTATACATTAAGCAAAGTCTTTCTTTAAAATACCTTTAGAATTTTGAGGTTAAAAGCATACATAAAATTTAACTTCAATTGGTCGTCTGTTCGATTTTCCAAAGCTCCAATTCGAAGTACGTAAGTCCGATTTATCTGAGAAAATGTTCACTTGGAAATTTAGTCACAAGATGGTTTTTTCGCATCTAAAAGCTTTAGTAAATAGTGAAAACTAAATATTTTTGTATATAGAACATAACCATTTGTCTGAAATTGAGACAGAATAATAAGTAGGTATAATTTTTGATCATATATTTTTTATTATTTGCTAAAATAAGTTGTTTTACGTATTGCTTGAATAATTGTGTAAATAGACAATATCTGTATCTTAGAGTATACCTCGACCATAATCGCATTTTTATTATAAGGAGTTAATTTTACTGTGTCAGCTTCTTTGCCAAATTACTTCGCTGAGATAATATGACTTAAAGTTTTGGGACAGTGTAAGCTGTATATATCTTATTTTTATTGTTAATTATATAAACACAATTTATCCTCAATTTATAATATTTTAGATCATTATTATACAGTCTCGTCTATAAACAAAATGCATATTAACATTTTCGAATAAAATATTATAATAGTCCCTATGCTTTGTTTTTTTTTTTTACTTAAATTACATATAACATAATTTAAACAAATTTCATAAATTAATTTCGTTTGTCACATTTTTTCATTGAAAATATACTTAAGAAACTTAAGAAAACCGTGACACAAAATACAAACAAATATGATTTAAAATTTTAAAAGAAAATAATAAATCATATTCAAGAGTCTCCACTTATGCAAAGTCGTGGCATATTACTATAGCACAACTATTATATAAACCAGTTTACGATTGTCCAATAAAATACATTTATCAATAGATATCCCAGCTAAACGTATTGCTGGTCATAAAATAAAGTGTAGCTAAATAACATGTGGCTATCCGGCACTTGCATTAGAAGACATTAGCATAATCCTCGTAGACCAGGTTATAGCCCTCTCTGGCGGGGCTATTATAAAAATTATTCATTCTACTTTAAACCGAAAAGATACTTACGAATAATGTATACTTTTTAACCTACTCCCAAATAAGGATGAGTTTCTCAATTCAGCTGTACTTTTTTTATTATTTAAGTATGTTAGCTCAGAACTTTTTACTGATTGAACCGATTTCGGTGATTTTTTTTAAATCGAAAGGTGATGTTTGTCAAGTGGTGCTATTTAAATTACTTTTCAAGTTCTATCAAATAATGCGTATTTATTAGACTATTTTTTCGTCGACCTGCGTTGTATTATGGTCTAAGATCCGGAATATAACAAAATCTTCCCTCATCTGTTAATTAGATGAAACAATTTTTTATAGGCTTATTTCAATATTGTGAATTTATAAAAAAAACCTCTGCCACCCTACGCCTGCTACAATTGATAATACTTAATTAGTTAATCAGTATTTTTTTATGATCTTTTCCCTCTCATGTTAATTACATGTATTAAGCTAAAACCGGCAATATTTTATATTATATACCTTACTGTAGTAGGCACCCATCTCTATGATTGCTATACTTACCTGCAGCCAGGTCAGAAAAGGCTGATAAATGTAGATTATTACCCTCACATGTTAATTAAAAATCCAAGTACAATAATAAACGGTGACGAAGTCTAAACATAATAATGTTTGGCTGCCGTATTAAAAGCTGATGCAGCCAAAGATAAATAGTAAAAAAAAATTATGATGACTATGGGAGCTCATTGCGAAGAGTAAGACAGAATAATACTAATTCCTTCAACGAAAAGAGACAGCGTAAAATTCATGCGCGCGCATCACAGGCTCATTTAAACTTACTAGAAAATTCGAAAAATCTCGAAATCCCTAGTACATTTTTTTCACCTGATTAGTATCAAGCTAATTTTCCGGGAGTAGATTCATTTTGATGAGATGAACAAAAAATTCCTCTACGAAAACTCTCGATTGTGGTAGGTAATAGAGTTAGCAGGAGATAGAGCAGCAGTGACCGTAGGACCGGGGTAACGTACCACGCAATTTGTAGGACAATTTTTTGTTCGTCTCATCAAAATGAAGCTACTCCCAGAAAATTAGCTTGATTCTAATCAGGTGAAAAAAATGTACTAGGGATCCCGGACTAAACTAATTTATTTTCGCCTTACAATTATTTCCAACAAAATTTGATTTCACTAATTTTCTGTTTGTAATATGTTTATAATAATGGTATGTATAATAATAAATAAAACAAATATTTTTGTTTGTTTAAAAAAAAAATTAATTTCACCGTATCAGAATTATAATTAAAGAACTAGATAAAAACAATTAATAATTGAACCATCAAGAAAATTTCACGGCAAGGGTAACTCAAAAGCATATATATTTTTTAATATTGCACATTATTCCGTAAATTAAAAAAAAATCTTAAAAATTTGAAGCAATTTTTTTGTCTTTATCTTTCTTATACTTACTCCAATTCTCATCTTCTCTCTCTCTATTCTAGTATACATTTTTCTTAAATTTTCGAGATTTCGAATTCGCGAATTTTCCAGTATGTTTAAATGAGCCTGTGATGCGCGCGCATGAATTTTACGCTGTCTCTTTTCGTTGAAGGAATTAGTATTATTCTGTCTCATTCTTCGCAATGAGCTCCCACAGTCATTGTAAATTGTATCTTTTTACTATTTATCTTTGGCTGCACCAGCTTTTAATACGGCAGCCAAACATTATTATGTTTAGAATTCGACGCCGTTTATTATTGCACTTGGATTTTTTAATTAACATGTGAGGGTAATAATCTACATTTATCTACCTTTTCTGACCTGGCTGCAGGTAAGTATAGCAATCATAGAGATGGGTGCCTACTACAGTCAGGTATATAATGTAAAATATTAACGGTTTTAGCTTACTACATGTAATTAACATGAGAGGGAAAAGATCATAAAAAAATACTGATTAACTAATTAAGTATTATTAATTGTAGCAGGCTTAAGGTGGCAAAAGTTGTTTTTATAAATTCACAATATTGAAATCAGCCTATAAAAAATTGTATCATCTAATTAACAGATGAGGGAATATTTAGCTATCTCGGGTCTTAGACCATATTTATCTTTGGCTGCATCAGCTTTTAATACGGCAGCCAAACATTATTATGTTTAGAATTCGCCGCCGTTTATTATTGTACTTGGATTTTTTAATTAACATGTGAGGGTAATAATCTACATTTATCAGCCTTTTCTGACCTGGCTGCAGGTAAGTATAGCAATCATAGAGATGGGTGCCTACTATAATAAGGTATATAATATAAAATATTGCCGGTTTTAGCTTAATACATGTAATTAACATGAGAGGGAAAAGATCATAAAAAAATACTGATTAACTAATTAAGTATTATCAATTGTAGCAGGCGTAGGGTGGCAGAGGTTTTTTTTATAAATTCACAATATTGAAATCTGCCTATAAAAAATTGTTTCATCTAATTAACAGATGAGGGAAGATTTACCTTCTCGGATCTTAGACCATTATATCATAGTCATAACTTTTTACTGGGTGTACCACTTTTGATGATTCTTGTTTTAATCAATATAAATACGTTGTATTACTTGTCGACGTAATTGAAGTCGGTTTTTTTTTCGTTTGCGATTAAACACAATTATATTCGTTAAACGCTTTTAAGGTGTGAAAATGTGCATATTAACTAATATTTTAAACGTAATATGAATGAATGAAAATGGTCTAACTTGAAGCGTCTTATTGTTGCCCCTACGCCTATGGACCGATTTTATATGTTAGTGTCAAAAAAGAGATGAGAAACATAACACGTAATCAGCAACTGAGCAACAAATTACAAAACATTTCAATTCCTTGAATAAATATGCAAGAATGTAAGTCGTTTAAAATCGTCAAATTCAATAAATAAATAGAAACGAAATTTAAGAAGCGGAACTTATCGTCGAAAATCACAAAAGACAGCAAAATCAATTCGTAGCGACGCATGTAGTTGGCAATATTTCAAATTCTCTTTGATGCCGTTTCTTTTCCTCTCTTTCTTTCGCCACTTACGTAATCGAGACCACACAGTATCCGCATTCATCAGGAAGTCCATCTTAAAAATATTAAGATTTTATATCTAGTCTCATTTTATTTGTTATTTAACCCAAAAAATATGGGTAGGTAAATATCTCCTTGTGAGAAAATTTAAGAGTTCTATTATGACAAAAATATTTTGGATAATAAAAACGGTTGTAAATCCGTTTTAAGCTAGTTTATGCTCATGTCCATACTTTTTAGGGTTCCGTTTTCTAATGTTTACTCGAATTTTACTCATTATAATTAAACAACTTTTTCGAATTTTTTCACGGTTTATTAAGTTTTTAGAGGCCCAACGTTTCGGATACTTTACAGCAAACATGGTCATACGGGAGGATTTTAATAACTTAAGGAATGGTCAACGTAAATAATAATGTTTTCAAAGGAATGTGATAAAGCTTAGAATAGACTTCTTTGTCAAGTTAATGGATTCAAAGAGTACCTATGTGTAAGTAAAGATTTACTGACATTAAATTTACTACATGTGACTGCACTTCTTTAAATCCATATTAGCCGCGCCTCACGCTTTCCATCGTTTCGTTGCAAAAAGTTCAGTCGTTTTTGCGTGTAAAAATAACTAAAATCCAGTCATCCATCCTTACAAACTTCCGCATTATTATAGGATATATAGTAGGATGCTGTGTGATTACGGCAGTAAAAATATAGCCACCCCCTCTCTTCCCGTGGGTGTCGTAAGAGGCGACTAAGGGATAACACAGTTCCACTACCACCTTGGATCTTATAAGGCCAACCGATCGCGGGATAACCATCCAACTGCTGGTTTTCAATAACACAGGCCGAAGACGGACAGCAGCGTCTTCGGTGCGACAAAGCCACCCCTGCGCTCACCAACCCGCCTGCCCAGCGTGGTGACTATGGGCAAAACATATGAGTTCGCGCCATGTTTGTCGCAAATATCTAGAGGCCTATGTCCAGCAGTGGACTTCGATAGGCTGAAGTTATGATGATGATAGGTATAACAGGATAGCATTTTTGCAATTTTACTCTGCCATGGGCTTTACAGAACCGTTTCCAGCTTAAAACCAAAATATAACCGTCACTATAAACAAAAAACTACTCTTGTTGTTAATAGTATCTTGAGTTGAAAAAATAAATGCAGTTATTTGATAAATGTTTAATTATCACTCTAGTAATGGATAACAATACAAAGCTAATGACTCTTTGGTGCATTAAATTTAAGCTCTCCAATTGTATCGTCTGTATCATTTTTTACTCGGAATAACAAGCTACCAAGTTGCAGCAATTGAATCTATCACTTAACTTTATTTTTTATCTGAAAATAATTGACTAAATGTTTTGCTGCAATATCTGCATTGAAATATTTTATTTTAAAACTTTTCTGACTTCAAAAAAGGAGAACTTCTCAATGCGACTATATTTTTTATGTTTGTTACTTTATAAAATTTTAATGGATGTACCGATATTAGTGATTGTTTTTAACCGAAAGCGGGTGCTTGTCATGTGGTCCCATTTAAATTCCAACAACATGTAACGAGTCATTTTTGAGTTATGTGTCGTATTACTTTTCGATGTCATTAAAGTCAATTTTTATTTTTTCGTTTGCGAGCAAACACAGTTATTATCACAATATAATTTTTATAAATTACATATATTTATTTAAGGTAAAATTGACATGATAGACAAAAGTGACGATTTAAATGTGCTTTAACCTACTTGACGAGTATATTTTAAGTTATTTTTTTTTTGATTCGTATACTAGACGATATAAAATTTATCTCCAGACCGTTGGATTTGATGAACCTTTCATAACCATTAAACAAAGTGGTTTCAAAGATAAAAAATATCATAATAATAAAAAAATAGGAACATTGCCTGTTCTTTTATAAAATTCCAAGCCAACATAAATTTGAATATAAAATTATTTTGTAACTAAAAAACATTTATTATGTTCAAGAAATAATTAAACCATAAATATGATAATTAAACATCTATTAAGGGTATGCATACAACAACAGCCCGTAATGAAATTTGTTGAACAGCATTCAGTGCACGTTCACGCTCTAGCTGTACCACAAATTGCTAAGTAATTAAATTACGGGATGTTGAAAATATCAATATTAATACCAAAAAAAACTTCCTTACAACGCGATGGAAATTAGTTAATTTTATTAACCGATGGGATGGGCTTTGAAAATGACAGTTTTTTATTATGAACCAGATAGGACGTAGACCGAAACACCTGTGTACTCGTATTTTTCCAATGAACAATTCTATTCAGTACGAGCCAAAACTGCTATTGAATTATATGTAGCAATACAGCTTAGTATTCGTTTAAAAATTTCCTATGATCGTGTCAAGATAATTTTAACTTGTATATAATACTAGCTTCTGCGCGCGACTTCGTCGGCGTGGACTCCGCTCCTATTTGTCTTAGCGTGAAGCCTATAGCCTTCCTCGATAAATGGGCTATCTAACACTGAAAGAATTTTTCAAATCGGCCCAGTAGAACCAGAGATTACCGCGTTCAAACAAAGAAACAAACAAACAAACAAACAATCAAACAAACAAACTCTTCAGCTTTATATATTAAAGTATAGATTCACTTATTTCTGAGATACTACACTTATGCATAGTTTTAACAACAATAACGGTGAAGTAAAATAGATTTAGTGCTAGTTAAATTAAGCCCTGACGACGCTTTCAGCTTGTTTAAGACAAGAGAGATGATGTGGTCACGGTAAGCCTTTGTTAACTCGACTAAGCTTGAAACTGATAAATACAAACAGTGTTCGGCAAAGACCGCTAGTACTTGTAACAAGCATGTATCCTGCTGTACTTATTTTTATCTAACCACTGAATAGGTAAAATGAAGGTCGCTCAACTTATGACTAAAAATAATTTTATAGTTTAAATAGATCTGACAGCTTTTATCCTTATTCGATATTGGTAAAAATGGTCGGGATATTTTGGTTTATATTTCCGTGTTTATCATAGTCACAGCTTTATGTTTTACAGTCTTAAACTCTTTTAAGATAAAAGGCGGTTTAACTGAAAACAATACTTTCTAAATGATTCATCGTGTCCCGTATGTCTGACGTAGTTTAATTATATTATACTTTGCAAGATTTTATTGCAATATATCGTTTTATAATAATACTAGCTTCTGCGCGCGACTTCGTCGGCGTGGACTCCGCTCCTATTGGTCTTAGCGTGATGATATATAGCCTATAGCCTTCCTCGATAAATGGGCTATCTAACACTGAAAGAATTTTTCAAATCGGACCAGTAGATCCTGAGATTAGCGCGTTCAAACAAACAAACAAACAATCAAACAAACAAACTCTTCAGCTTTATTATATTAGTATAGATTTATTATTGTTGACAAGTGGTTCTTTATCAATTTGGAAGTGATTCAAATAACTTTTTGGTTAAAGTTTTTCGTTTTATTTATCCCTATAGAACATTAAGATTCAGCTTGTAGACTTTGTATAAGTATAATAATACTGAACAAGAAGTCAACAATGGATTCTGCCGCGTTTATAATTAAAGCTACTGTTGTGCAACTAGGACTCTTAATGAAATATTTTTGGCTATATTTTAATCCTGTTAAAAATACTATAATAATTTAAATAAGTAAACGTTATGATTAAATATCCCCGATTGCATACAAACATACCATTTCTGTTTATAATACTACTATTCGAAAATATTTTATTTATTTATGATCCCTACAAACATCTTGTAAGTGTAAATGTAATGTCTTTAATAAAAACAACACTTCGATTCTGAGTAAACGACTGTTAATAAATCACAACAAATAAAAGATCCCTTGACTTGCAAAAGAACTTTGCTTTTTGTACAAACGATAAGATTGTGCAACTGTTTCACATTCAGAGGAATTGCTTCAGTGAGGTTGAGGTTTTTCTTTACTTCAATTGATCTTTATTTACACATAAAAGAACTAAACTACGTAGGTATATGTACCTATCATACATATGTTTATATATAATTACAATGTCCATGTCATTTGGAACAAAATTTATTAAGTAATTAATATAATATTTTAAATCCTTATACTAAGACAAATTAATAGGTCTCTACTAAAATAAAAAAGCTGAAAAGTTCCTACGTTTGAAGGTTTTTATTTTACTATTTAATAGTCTAATATTAAAACTATATTTTGTATAATTATTTATTTCGTAATAAGTAATATTTTATCCTCACTGGACTTAAAACATCGGAACAAATTTAATATTAAAAAAAAAATATTAAAGAGATCCATTTTTTGATAAAAAGAAATGTAAAATATGTTATATTCAAAAAGGCATATCAATATTGTAAATAAGTCTGCAAAATTTACATAAAGCAAATCAACAAACGTTTCATTTGTTGTAGAACACTTTCCGAGTTCAGCGGATTAATTTCAAACGCATTTACCGAGAGAAATATCACTATCGAGAAAATCGAACGAATCTATAGGCCCCGATCTTAACAAATGGCTTTATTGGAGGCCCTGACTTATTGCTTTATTCGACTGTTTCGTATTGTTTCAAGAGTGACCGACGGCCTTGATTAATTATTAGACGGAGTTGCTTTCAAATCTCGGTATATCGTTTTTAACCAAGACATTAATGAATGGTAACCAAATAGATTACACTGTAACTGCGTGTAACTGAAAATACCTCTGCTCCTATGAGAGAGGAAGACTGAAGCTTATACCGCTACGTTGAATAACTCATCCTAGAAGTTCTTACAAAAACAAAAAACTTGATGTTTTGACGATGCGTGGGTGCGGCGATCAAAGCTAGCTGTTATGCTGGCGGTTGTGGGTTTGAGTCTCGCTCATAGCAAACATTTGTATAGATTTTATTGAGACAAGCTAGTCGCGGTCTAGGCTTTTATGCTTGTATATTGTGTGAGTTTCCGTACCCCTGAAATATGAGTAGTTATTTGTGGTTCAGTTTCAGGCGTTTATTAAAGTAAATTTCAAAATAAATATAATTATTATGAATAAAATGTAACGATTCCTATAAAATTATTATTAAATTATATAAGATTATTTTACAAGAAAAGACAAACTAAAACAAGGTTATTTAAAAAAAGGAACTAGGCAAACCTTGTAATTGTCTTAATTTTTTAATTGTCTCACGATTCAGCCTGTAATATCCCACTGTTGGGCATAGGCCTCTTCCCCATGTAGGAGAAGGATCTAATAATTGTCTAAATTGTCTTAATTAATTATCTTTTATTTATTTATTAAGTAACCTTTATTGTAATCGTGTATATTACCGCGTAAATTCTGATTATGTAAGCGTTAAAGGTTAATTTATTTCTGGTCTAAAACTATCTATATCGTTTCACTGCTTCAGTTTCTGTACTTATAGTGTAAGAGTAACAAACAACAATCCATCAATTCTCTACTACCGTTTCTATAATATTTGTACGGATATAAGTAATATAGTATGTATCGGCTAATTTCCCGCCATAGCGTTAAACAAACTCGACAAATACTTCCGTGGTAAAACTTATTGGCCTATACCAATGACCTTCTATTTGGCCTATACAGTCCATACTTTTAAACTAAGTATTAGGTATTTTCATGTTAAAAAAAAACTGTTAACTTTACTTAAGGCGGTTACTGATACTTTGAGTTTTTTTATTCTGCAAGTTTAGTAACTTTCAGTGTGTTTAATCCTACACAGTTTTTTTGAGTTTGAATCAATTTTTAATTTAGAGATTGAAATGGCTATGCACCTACACAGTATTTCACCTGATATTATTCGATAGCATTTCTAAAAAATTTACGAAACATTCTGTTCCTAAAAACTGAAAATGAATGAATTTGTAAAATCCTTTTGTAGGTCACGTTCGTTTTGTAAAATGTTTTGAAATACTCCATTACTATCGCACAATAAATACCTACTTTTATAAAAAAAGCATACATAATCTAATAAAATCAAAATAAATAGACAATAATCTATATATAACATGTGCCTGTGCGCGCGCGCCCGCGCGCGCGCGTCTTTGTGTGTGTCTGTGTCGCTCTCTCTCTCTCTCTCTGTGTGTGTGTGTGTGTGTGTGTGTGTGTGTGTGTGTCAAATATATGGTAGTGTGTGTAATTTTTTTTATTCTTTTAATATATTATTTTGCATAATTTAATAAAAATATTAGCATTCTTTTTTTTTTTTACCCAGAGGAAATCCCTGACGGATGCCTCCAGCCCGGGGGAGCTGGTGGGTATGTCCGATTCGCACGGACTAAAACCTCTGGGGTGTTCCTTCACTCGCCTGGGGTGGAATTACGGGGGCGCTAAGCGCTTCCGCGATCCCGCCGGCGTTGCCCAAATAGGGCCCGTCATCATAAGTGACCTCCGAGAGGCGCACTCGAACACTAAGATTGCCTCCCTCCTCGGGACCGCTCAGCCGCTTCCTTCCGCAGCATTACGGCGCTGCAGAAGGTGGAAACTGCGTCCCAAATATTAGCATTCTGCGCTCCTTCTCTAGGTATATAAACTATAAGAATTTCATACTGCTCCGTCCGCGCAATTTTCGTAAAAAGGGGTACAATATTAATACACAATATATTAATACACAATAGATTTTAAAATGTCAAAATTGAGTTTAAATTCTCATTGTATATAAAACAATTAAAAGTAGGTACTCTAGTAATGAAACAGATTATAATTTTTCAGTAAAGACGAATTAACAGCTAGTATCCAAAAATCAAACCAAAAAAAAAACCAAGTAAAACTTGAAGGTAAAATACGCGTTATAACCGATATAATGTACGTTTCAGCGAAGTGGGTAGTACCGGTAATAGTTTTTCGTAAACATCAACGGCCTGAGTCATCATTAGCTAAGTGAGGTTAACATCAGTCACGCCCTGCCCGACCTCTAACATTTCCTCTTGAGATGGATTAATCTTACGAAAACACTTAAGATTTATTGGATGCCCATTCTTTCAAAAGAACGTATTACGCGCATATAAAAAGGAATTATTAAACTTCCTATTCATATCTGTATATCAATGTCAAGTAATAATTGCAGGTTTGACATTAGTTGTTGTTGAAATAAGTTTTACATAGACTTTGTTCTTAATGTTAACACATTTATGTTTTGTGTTTAATGTTAACATATTTAAAAAAATCTACATTAATTTTTGTTTTGTTTGTTTCAGGTATTAGCTGTTTGAAAATGATTGTGGTGTTACGTAAGAATAACAAAGTAATCATGTGCGACAATTTTATAGACTTACTATATATATATTAATTGACATTAAATTTTTTTAAATAACCTAAAAAAATTCGTTTATAAGAGTTTGATATCTTTCTATTATTTTTTTATTTTATTTTTTCTATATTAAATTAAAACCTAACCAGAGTTTTGTAGCATTGAGTATTCGACATGTTTGTTAAATGTTTCCAATTAATTTCACAAACAAGTTTCAGTCGTTCCCGAGTTTCTTTTCTAAATCTAAACTTTAAAACTTTATTTTAAACATCTATAAACTTAACTCGAGACCATTCCACTAGGAGTTAAGCAGGGCCAAAACCGTAAGTATAAGAAAGGCGTAGTGCTTTATAAATTTAAACTTATTCTTTCTGTAGACATTTTGTTCACCTGGCTTACTCTATAATTGTATGCCTCTTGTTGACTTAAGAAGTTTATCTACTTTGACAAAGCCTTGGCTCTAGAACAAGTTTCATAAAATAGCTTATCTATAAGTTGTTTCGCAAGCGCTTGCCAAACAAAATCCTTTACTTCAAAAAAAAAATCATTAAAATAAAATGTCTCGTTTATTATATATTAAATAATAAAATACCAATTTTTCGATTATGATTTTTTTTTTCAAAGAAATTAACAATTACTATAAATTATAAACTTTACGATTTCTTACATTGAATCTAGAGCCGCATAGCTACTCCAATTTGCAGGCTGACCACTTGATAAATACGTTAGTAAAGGGATAGCTGAGATTAACTCCAAAAAGTACAGAGCTTACTTTCAGTGGCGATTATTGTTCCAATCCTCAGGAAAAACAGGCTACATTCAATTAGATATTAGGAAAGATAAAGTCGAAAGACATCCGGCAAAGATGGAAGGATTCTGGAAAAACTCGTTTATAAAGACGAGTCAAATACGTGGAACGGTGGAATATAGCTTATTATATAATTATTATTTAATTCCTGAAAAACAAAATACGCAATATGTCATTCATCGACTAAAGTTTGAAAAAACTTAAATAATATTATAATATTACAATTTGTGAAATCATTAGGTTTTTAATTTTAATAAATTTTAAATCATTTATCCTACAAATAAGTTACGATTAGACTTTTACGGTAGAAAGTAGAATAGGCTATTTGGAACTGTTTCACTTCAATTATCTAATAAACTACAACATTTAGATTAATTTTCGTCAAAAGAAATATCTCATAAATACAGTGGAATTCGATGGTGAAAAAGGATAATACATCAAAAACTTTTATCTGTTGCATATCGTCATGTGTCAAATAGCGTTATTTACATCTGGTGAAACAGGCCCTGATAATCTTTACGATTATAATATAATGAAAATATGCCGTATACTTTTTGTAAATTTACTGATATTACAGGTACAGGCAGATCAGGATTACATTTAAATTTATCCACACAAACAATCAAAACAACGAACAATAAAAAAAATCTCTTTATAGTATGCGCCTAAATAACATGAAAACTACATAGGCTTGTGTAGCTTAGTGTATGTTAGAAAAGTCTATAAATAAAATCATATAAATGAGAAAAACCCCTTATTTCAAAGCGTATTGACCGATGTACAAAGTCTATGTTTACATAGTTTACAAGTTTTAACTTGCAAATTTTTTTTTCGAGATATATAGTTTTTTGTTCAGCTATTTCCACCACTGAACACAAAATAGATTTTTAAACAAATGTACCACTTGAAAGTTTAGCGGCGCATGCTCGAGGCTGTGGTACAAAAGTCCATTCTCGCCTTATTGCATAACTGTGTTTTTGGCAAATTAAAACCGACGTAACATAGCGACTTACATTCCAGTCACAACCACTTTTTTACGGCTTTTAACAGTCAGTTGCTCACGGATAACGTTAAAAACGTGAAACTTTTTTTCTAACAGTTGTAATGAAACATTGGCCTTGTTATTGTCAAGGGTAGAATAATGGGCACCCGTTTCACAAACGACTACTGTAATAGACAATACATAATAGCAGAGAAAAAATTATATTCTATTATAAACTAACACGATGTACGAAGTGTTAGTAAAGTTTGAATAATAGTTCAGCAAGTCGAGTCATTGTTTGGAGAATGCAGAAAGTTAAATCAAATCGTAAATTTTGCTTTTCACATTGTTGCCTTTCGTTTGAGCATTTTTAAAGATGTTTCAATTTAACACCTGACATTTCATATTGTTAGAAATGATCTAATTAAAAACATCATTTTTTTATACATTTTAAAAAACAAAAAATATATTTTATTTTATTTGCAATTAACAGAAAACTTCTACTATAAAAAGAAAAAACATTGTGTAATTATCTAGAAAAGAAAATAGCTTATTTTCTGTATATTCTCTTGATCGAGTAGAAAACAAGATACTCATTATATATGAAAGACTGCATACGTTCAAACCAAGATAACTTTTGTAAAAATATCTGTACTTGTTTTTTATGGGCGAAGCAGTTGTGGTGCAGGCAATAAATTGGAATTGGTATGTTTACCTCGCCAGAGGTCCAGGTTCGCGCCCGACATATTAAGCACAGCTGACATACACTAAGAAACTTATTTGTTATTCAATGTAGAATAATATATATCTCTACAAAAACCATAAAAGAAAAGAAGCCATACAAAACGTGTTTGGAACAAAGTTATAATAACAGTGTTATTGTAATTATAATCAGACCACTTAAATTTTATTTAAAAAAATTGTCTTCTACTTTAATATATACCTACTTAAATAAATTTACATATTATTAGAATTAAAATACTTCAAGCATAAAACGGATATCACAAATACTAAAATTAGTTCAAAAATATTTCATTAAACAGTGGAAAAATTTGTTTAATCTGTCATGTGTATAATTTATTTTAACCAGAACTGACGCCAAATGTTATGAAAATAAAAATCTATATCTGTACTCTATACATATAAATAAAATTGAAATGTCGGTCTGTGATTTCAACATAGCTGTTTTTTCAAGCGTATATAGCTATTTATACGATAGGTACTAAAACACAACCTAATTACGAGTATTTTAATTTTGTTGTCTCTCTGTCAGTCTTTCTCAAGGACCACAGGAATGTCTTTCTGTTTGTCCGGGCTAAAACTAGGCTTGACAATTATGTATGAATGAAAGCGCATTTTTTATTGAAAGTTAAAACTTTAAATTGATAAATTGAAACTAAAAATTTAAACTTTTTAAACTGATTAATAAATAAATAAGTATTCGAATCTTAATCTAATTTTACCGCCATATAATATAGAAGTACGCTATCGAGAAGTCTTAAGTTATAAGCAAGATTTTTTTTAGTATTTTGACTGCATATTAAATAAATCAGTATTCCAGCTTTTGCATAAATTTTGAATGTTAAAATAGGGGATTTGTTCATATCACTAAAATTAGCTAAAAATGGCTGAAGTAGATCTATGGGGAAACTGTTTTGAAGCCTGATTGAAGTTGAGCTCTGCGAGCAGTCTGGTAGTTCTAGCGCACGACGGTCGAACCGTCACACGAAAACACGAAATTCTATGTGGTCGATACAAAGAGGTTCTAAATTATTGTAATATAATAATTTGGTACTACTTTAGCCGCAGACATAGCTAGTTATTAATAAACATTGATATTTCCTAGATTAAAAAAAAAACATGTTTTGAGACATCAAATATTAGTCAATTCATTTTTGTTTTGTTTCACTGCAAAAGTAATGACAAATAAAAATAACATTCATCACTTCAAGTGTCGGTGCGATGAATATTATTTCAAAACATTAATCAAGAGTGACGTAATATATTGTCGGTCTGAACATGGAACATGCGGAATCCGCTAGGCAGATTTTACTGCAACTCGCCATGGTGACAATTTACACCATCTGTTCTATCTAACAATAATTAATAGAAATAATAATTCGAAAAGATATGTCTTATTACAAGATTTAAACCGACCGATCGACTTTTCCGATTTGATATGAACTTATTTTTGCCACGTAAATGTAGAAACAAAGTTATAATTATAGGTACATTATATTTTTTTTTTCTGTTTTACGCGTTAAATTTTTTTACCACCATTTTGACTAGAAAACATAAAACCCGAAACTATAAGTAAACTTGAGCTTGGTACAAGTTTGGCTATACATTCGTAAGTTGTTGATATTGTAAAGCTTTTTACTCGTACAATAGAACTTACGCATATATTTTTCAAGCCTAAAACGCTTGTTAGTATAACATCAAAGTAATACTAACTTTTTTCTAGTCATAAGTTTTTAACATTATAATAAAAGTATCTATATTTTCGTCAGGTCATTTAAATTTTTTACCGCCACGATCGTATAGTCACTATAACGATAAATAACAGAAATAAATTAAAATAACTGTTACGGTCAATGTAACTATATATACGAGTACGTCATTACCTATTTTAAAATGGTCAAAGTGTAACGTACCTACCTACATACCTACACATATTATACACATCTACATGTATAATATATAAATACATAGAAATGGATATTCATCTAAAACTTGTAACAACTGACTAAAGGTCGCTACCGAAAAGTAACTGGTAACCAAAATCAATTTTCCCCTTCAGAATGTTA
The DNA here is from genome assembly GCA_905220545.2 of Melitaea athalia. Classification (NCBI taxonomy): domain Eukaryota; kingdom Metazoa; phylum Arthropoda; class Insecta; order Lepidoptera; family Nymphalidae; genus Melitaea; species Melitaea athalia. Next base: position 8,219,365 of record HG992179.1, read on the forward strand.
AAAGTTAATTACGTCTGAATTCTTCCGGCTAAATGAACCGGGCGATTGAATGAATGGATGTTCATAAAATCATACTTTATGTCAAAAACTCGCTCTTCATAGATCTTATAGAAGAGGTATTTTCTCTTTATTAGGCAATAAAGTAAGTACCAACAAATGAAGATATAATGAAGATCAGGGGCTAATTAAAACGAGTCGATATTTGGATGATTTTAGAATAAACATATTTCTAGAGTTATCTCTTAACTGACATATTGGCGCAGTTGGCAGTCATTCGGTTTATTACTTTTATAAATATTTGTGTTTTTATAAGTATCAATTTACTTAAAAAATACAGGGTGTCCCGCGATAATCTGCAACCCCGAAAGAGGGTGAAACTAGACCATAAATTATCGACAAAAAACATAGAAAAAACTTTTTTAAAAAAAATATTTTATTTTTTATTGACGAATTAAGATTTTTATATCTTACCTAGACTCTATGTACAAAAAATGATGATTTCTTCCAAAGTAGTGGGTCGATTACTTTAAAATAAAATAAAATATTACGCCACGTACTTGGCGGTAAGGATAAAATAAAAATTAGCTGGCAAAAAAGTGGCATTATGTCTTTAATTATGCTTCTTGTGAAAAAAAATCCATTTTTTATGACTGTTTTTTTCAATGATCTCTGATTTTCTCAGAATTATGCCCCCAATACTAGGAAATTTTATGATTTATTATTATTTCTTACCATATTGCCATTCAAATAAAAAAAAATTTACGCCTGTATCCCAAAAAACACGTACAAAAATCATAATTTTTTGTACAAAGAGGCTACGTAAGCTATATAAAAATCTCAATTCGTCAGTAAAAAAAATAAAAAAAATTTTTTTAATTTTTTTAATTTTTTTCTGTTTTTTGTCGATAATTTATGGTCTAGTTTCACCGTCTTTCGGGGTTGCAGATTATCGCGGGACACCCTGTATAAATATATATCAGTTCAATGAACTTAAAATACTGGCTTTATGATGCCTACCCTAGGAATACAACGACTTTATTTATGTCAAACAAATACACATATATGTACATATATAAATATGAATTATAAATTTATTGTTAGTTGAAATCTGACAGTGAGTCAACTTCCTGAATATTCTTGTAATTGTGTCAAAAAAAAAACAAAGTGAGATAATCTATGTATTTTCCAAGACTTACCTATAGGTATGTTTTTTTTTAAATTATTCTAGATCAATAACTTATCATTTTGGCTTTTCAGTATAATAAAGTTTAAAAATATGATTTTACCTGCCTCGATGTCTATCGGGAAATTTTGCAAGTTAAATTTGACCCACTTCCTCCTCTCTGATTGATCTGAAATTTTTCGTAACGTCGAAGCCCCGTGAGTCTCGGCTAATAAATTCATCTTGACAAATATTCTACTTTTAGGATGCGATGACAACCATGAATTATAAATTATAATAAATAAAGTAGAGTTCCAGCTTTTTACAATTTCGTTTTTATTACTTATCTTTCCTTGAATACTTTGCGTTTTATTTATTCGAACGATTGAACAAGTAAGTATATTGATAATTTTATTTTGTTCTTTTCCTAATACATTTCAGTAAAAATATTTGGAAATTAAATATAAATTACTAAAGAAATAAATAAAAAAATATGTAAAAAGAAGTATTAGTTTTTTCTAAGGAGAAATATACATATCTTAATAATACGCTTACGCTTCAGCCTATAATATCCCACTGTTGGGCATAGGCCTCTTTCCCCATGTAAGAGAAAGATCAGAGGCTAATACACCACGCTGCTCCAATGCGGGTTGGCGGATATATTCCCTACTATGAGTAACGATCGCTATCAGGTGTATCTACATGATAACACCCGGGACCGACGGCTTAACGTGCTCTCCCAGGCACGGTGGGGAGACCCACAAGGACTGCACACACACCCAGACCATGGCAAACATCTGTATGGCTAATACAAATGTTTGTCATGTGCGGGGATCGAACCCGCAACCGCCAGCGCAACAGGCACAAACCAGTGCCGTGCGTGACCGTTGCGGCAACTTAATAATGAAAACTATTTTTGCGAGAAATAGACTTTTTATCGTTATACATTATCTTATTCAATTTAACTGTATTTTAATAATTGTCATCAAGATGTGCTAAATATATTTCAGACAGATACAATTAAATGCTTAAGAACATAAATTTGCCAAAATATTCAAATTTATCTCGTACGAAACTTTTTGAATATATGAGTATGCACCATCGGATAAAGTTTTCCTTGTAACCGGATGCAGGTTTTAATTAGTGTAGTGGAAGTTACCGAACAACTTTGTCGCTACGACACGTTAAAGTATTAGAACAAATTAATAATTTTCGGAATTTTTTTATGTAATTTTCACTTAATATCCGACATAAATTATTAAATTTTTAATCGATTGACATAGATAAAATTTTCCAATTAACAAAATCGGTTTTAAGTGGATAGGGTTAGTTAGTTTATGATTAGGTTTACACATTGTTAGTCTTAAATAAATTCTAAAAATGAATGAAATTAAGTCAAAGATACTAAGAAACCAAAAGTTTCGTAGCAGGCTATTTAGTAAAATGGAGAACACTCAACTAAAGTTATTGAGAGTTATGAAATCATAACTATGTGTGTTTTTTTTAATGTATAAATAAATCTGGGTTATAGGTTGGGGTTATAGGATCTACATCCTGAAACTAAACATTTAAATAATTAATATAATAGCTACCAGTCACAGATATAACGTATCAAAAGAAGTGTGATTGCTCTAAATATAGATAAAATTAGTAATTTCGATCATTCGCTTCTGCCTGTAATATCTCACCGTTGGGCATAGGCCACTTCCCCATGTAGGAGGAGGATCAGAGCTTAATCCACCACGCTGCTCCAATGCGGGTTGGCGGATATACTATGAGTGACGATCGCTATCAGGTAACTTCTATCATTCAGCATTACTTTATCTAAAATCTTGGTAACTTTTACAATATTCTCTATCCAGCTATATTATACTCGTATAATTAGACAGTATACTTTTTTTAAATGTATTCTTTACACTTTTATTTATTGTTAAAGTCATTACGAGGATAAGACAATCTAAAAATATTATAATATTAAACAACTCTGTATTTAATTGCAAACATGTTGCTTATTTACTACTAGCTGTGCCCCTCAGTTGTTATACAGCCTATAGCCTTCCGCGAGAAATGGAGTATCCAACAAAAAAAAAGAATTTTTCAATTCAAACCAGTAGCACAGATTAATAAATAGTACTACGTACCAGTAGTTCTTGAAGTTAACACATTTAAACAAAGAAATAAACAAACAAACTCTTCAGTGTAAACATTCAATGTAAATAGAATAAAAATATATTTAGGTATTTTCATTAATTCGTTTATTTACCATTTGATATGGTATTAATCTTTTTCTTAGACTAGTAAGCCTTTTTTCTGCCTATTTATACAGTCGATCTGAAGGAAGTTGCGTGCGTCGGAGCTGACACACGATTTTTTTTTTAATTATATTACTAAGAATCACTTTCTTAGAAGTAGAATTAACACATTAATTTTTGTCGTCAGTTCTTTACTATAGGTAGGAAATTGAATTGATGGTATTAATAAAGAAAATATCTTCTTTAGCATATTTCTTTGGGGTTTTATTATTTTTGAAATAAAAAAAAATTCATTTCTCAAATGAAAGTAATATTTAATCATTATTATTCAATTGTGCTGTGTGGTTACGGCACTAAAGAATGTAGCCACCCCCTATCTCTTCCCGTGGGTGTCGTAAGAGGCGACTAAGGGATAACACAGTTCCACTACCACCTTGGAACTTAAAAAGCCGACGGATGGCGGGATAACCATCCATGCTGGCTTTGAAATACACAGGCCAAAGACGGGCAGCAGCGTCTTCGGTGCGACAAAGCCAGCCCTGCGGTCACCAACCCGCCTACCCAGCGTGGTGACTATGGGCAAAACACATGAGTTCGCGTCATAATGTCGGGCGCGAACTTGTGGAGGCCTATGTCCAACAGTGGACTGTGATAGGCTGTAGTGGTGGTGGTGGTGGCTATTCAATTAAAAGTAGTTATTAATATAAATTAAAAAGCAGAAAAATTTGCATATCTCAACGCACTTAAAACTGCATCAACAATTTTTGAAAGCTACTTAAATTAAGAAATACTTGAGGCCATAAAACATTATAATTATAACTAAAAATAAGGTAACCACAAGATTAAAAAAGGCGTAGATTCAGAAATGAAATATACGTATGAAACCACGTGAATCACATAGTACGTAAATAAATTGAAAAACACGGCTCGATAATTTCATTGGTTAACCAATGTAGCGTTTTTGGTCGCTTCGTTTAATCATATAAGGTTGTTTGGTTTGTTTTAAAATATAATATTGGTAAACTTTTTGTTAATATTTTTGTACATAAAAATGTTTAATTTTAATTGGATTGCTTACTATGCATAAATAATTGTTTTAAAACTATCAATTTCTTTATACACGTCACATTTATGCAAATCACAAGAAGGTAACATAATATATAATATGTCATCTTTTTAAGTAGATACTAAAAATTGTTTTTTTCTATAAAGTGTGTTTACATACACCCCACGCTATTACATATTTAGATAAGGTTCAAAAAAATATCTTATAATTAAAGAAGGAAATTTTAAATATGTATACAATAAATTTCTGTATTATTTGTAACATGTGACAAAATTAATGTAAACTTTATATTTAATCTGTACGACGGATTCATTAAATTTTAACGGTTCAGTAATCGTTTATAGTCTGATATTATTCGATAAAGCTGTTACAAACTCACACATAATTTTCGCATTTCTGTAAAGCGAACATAACGACGTTATGTAATACATGTTACACGTGTAAAATATATTGAGTAAAACATCTTAATAATAACAATTGAAACTTTTTATACATTTAATAAGGACAAAAAACTTTTTTTAATAAACTAAATATGATATCAATACAGTGTAAACTTGTCTTAAAGTAATATAATGAATAAACCTTTTTATTTTTCTTACAATCTTTAGTCGAAAATTTAATTAATAGTGAAAATTCAAATGTTTGTACGACTACTTAAATCAGGTTAATTACGAATTTCAAATTAAGATATAGCCTGAGTGGACAAGTAACTCAAGTCAACTTTACTTTTTCTTATTATATCTCTTTATTCGCTTATACATTTAATACTTTATTGCATATAAAAAATAACATTAAACAAAGTAACAATATTCTTGCCTTTAAAAAGTGCAAAGGCGGCCTTATCAACCAAGTACTTAAAACTCAGTCAGTCTTGCAGGTGTCTTTATGCTACCGTAACCGTTTACTATCAGATAGGGCGTAAGCTTATCTGTACTATAATATAATAAAGCTGAAGAGTTTGTTTGTTTGTTTGTTTGTTTGTTTGAACGCGCTAATCTCAGGATCTACTGGTCCGATTTGAAAAATTCTTTCAGTGTTAGATAGCCCATTTATCGAGGAAGGCTATAGGCTATATATCATCAGGCTAAGACCAATAGGAGCGAAGTCCACGCCGACGAAGTCGCGCGCAGAAGCTAGTTATACTTATAACTAGTCGTATAGAAAAGTCAATACAGAACAAAACTATCTTGACGGAAAAATAGCAAGCGGGTCAAATTGTAGTCCGACATTGGTTAAACTTTACAAAGGTACGAAATTAACGTAAATATAATTATATTTTTAAATCGAACTCAAAATGTTAATACAAAATCGTATATGGGAATTCCTTTCATTTTTATTGTATATTTTTTAACAGTTAATTTATATCCATTTTATTCAATTTTCATCATGGTACATGATCTATACCGCCATTATCGATACATAATTGGGTCATAAGTTGTCCGTTCCAGTAGTGAATTTTTTTTAATTTATCTAAAAGTTTTTGAGTTTATCAATTACAAACAAACAATAACAGCAAAAAACAAATCTTTTCGCTCTATAATATAAGAAGAGATATTTAAATAAATTTGTTTCTTGTTTTATATACATATACCTATGAAAGTATTCATGCCGATAATAGAATTAAAAGAGTTCTTAAGGAATAGGTTAAAAGTTTCAACTTCTAGTTTTAATATGTGAATACACTTAAGGCTCAGACTAGCTCAAGTAATGAGATTAAGCGCTGTTAAGCTTAACACTTTGGAATACTTGGAGCTTTCTTTTAAGTTTTAATAAGACATATGCTTGATTAATATCACAGTATAGAGTGCACCTCAGATCTGTAACAAAAAATCCTGCACGAGGTCTTTGCTAGTTCTCTTTCTATATAAATCTCTATACCTATCTACTTAACAAAAATAAAACGTAGTGTATTTCGTTTTATTTTTATTTTAATACTAGTGTTTGCCCGCGGCTTCGCGCACGTATAAATTCATTATATTTACAAAAAGGAGTGCAGTTTTACCTATTTTTATGATGCAATAATTTAGGACCTCATAGTATAGGTACCACATTTATGATTCGATTATCGAACGCTAAATCTACCAGACTACTCACAGAACTCACTTTACTAATTATGATTCATAGATTATTAGTGCCAAAAACAGTCTACCCTTAGTATACGAACTAATCTCTAATTAATCTATTAACTGTCTTCTTGCCAAGTTTTAATTTAACAATTAATTAATTTTATAAAATACTAGCGGACCCGGCAGACGTTGTCCTGCCCGGAAAACAGCTACCAAATTTGATTGCTTACATACCGATAGCAGCGCAACCTACCGGGTCCAATTGAGATACAAACTACCCTATCTCTCGAGTTGGACCAAATTACAGATGCTTACGAAATGTGATAAAAATTGGTTCATTAGTTTCGGAGTAACATATTGATAGCAGCGCCACCTACCGGGTCCAATTGAGATAAAAACTACCCTGTCTCCCAAGTTAGACCAAATTACAGATGCTTACAGAATTTGATACAAATTGGTTCAGTAGTTTTGGAGTTACATAACAATAGCAGCGCCACCTACCGGGTCCAATTGAGATAAAAAGTATCCTATGTCCGTTTCCTGGTTTTAAGCTACCTCCCTACCAATTTTCAGCCGAATCGGTTCAGCCGTTCTTGAGTTATAAATAGTGTAACTAACACGATTACACGACTTTCTTTTATATAGAAGATAGATTTCGAGGGCCCTTAGACACCCTAAATGCGGGTCTGTTGCAAAATCCGTTCTTGGTGGATGTTTACTACCTATTAACTAGCTCTTTGTCAAATTTCAAGCTTGTGAAATAAAAAATTAAGGACTTTCATAGAAACTTGTGAAAGTACTTAGAGCCTGTCGCAAAATCCGTTTTTAGTTGGCGTCTACTAACTACTAAGTATGAAGCGTTTATTATTATTTTTAACCGACTTCCAAAAAAGGAGAAGGTTCTCAATTCGACACGTATGTTTTTTTTAATGTATGTTAGCTCAGAACTTTTGACTGGGTGGACCGATTTCGATCAATTTTGTTTTCATTGAAAGGTGTTGCGTGTCATGTGGTCCCATTTTAATTTAATTGAGATCTGACAAGTACTTTTAGAGTTATATCTAATAATGCGTATTTACGTGACTACTTTTTCGTCGACCTACGTTATATTATACCGCATAACTTTTTACTCGGTATATCGATTTCGATGATTCTTACTTTAATCGAAAGCTAATACTTGTCTTGTAATCTTGTTTAAATTAGATCGAAAACTGATTACAACTTTTTGAGTAATCTTTAATAGCGCGTATTTACTTGACTATTTTTTCGTCTTATTACGTTATATTACTTGTCGATGTAATTGAAGTCGGTTTTTTTTCGTTTGCGAGCAAACACAATTATTGAAAGTCGGTTAATAAAACTTGTACTTAATAAGTTTAAATGTTTAAACAAAATTTTTCTTAATAATTATATTTTAACTATAAATTACAATTTTCATCTTTATAATATATGTCACAGTCAAAACTCTTAATCAGTCAAAAGTACTATTGACTAGCGAAATCAGTCAAAAGTACTTTTGACTAGACAAGTTGGTCAAAAGTGGTTTTGACTGAAAGTTATTGGTTATTAGTACTTTTGACTGCAAATTTGCGGTTAAAAGTACTTTTGACTGACGCTCTCCGTCAAAAGTAGTTTTGACTGCAAAAAAGCGTCAGTCAAAAGCACTATTAACTCTTAAACTCTATTAACTCTTAACTAGTTTAGTTTTAACTGCAAATTAGATAGGTTAGGGTTATTTTTTTTGTTTCTGTGACAAAAATATGCCGATAAACAGTCTAATATTGAAATTAGATAGGTTAGGGTTATTTTTTTTTTGTTTCTGTGACAAAAATATGCCGATAAACAGTCTAATATTGAAATTAGATAGGTTAGGGTTATTTTTTTTTTGTTTCTGTGACAAAAATATGGCGATAAACAGTCTAATATTGAAATTAGATAGGTTAGGGTTATTTTTTTTTGTTTCTGTGACAAAAATATGCCGATAAACAGTCTAATATTGAAATTAGATAGGTTAGGGTTATTTATTTTTTTATTGTTTCTGTGACAAAAATATGCCGCGACCACCTTACTTTTTAAGAGTTTTGACTGATACAACCAGTCAAAACCACTTTTGATGGAATCATTTAGTCAAAAGTACTTTTAACCAGCTCCATTGGGTAAAAGTACTTTTAACTGTTATTTTAGTCAAAACTACTTTTGACTAACTTGTCTAGTCAAAAGTACTTTTGACTGATTTTTTGCAGTCAAAACTACTTTTGACTGATTAAGAGTTTTGACTGTAACATATACATCCAGTGAAGAGCCAGTTTTGAGATTTCGTGATGAGTCAATGGTCTAACGATTCTATATATGTAGATGTTATCCCATAAGGGTTTCAATTTTCTGTATAAAATGTGCATAAACAAAAAATCTAATATATAATTAATGCAAATATAGAGAGCAACTAATAAGGAGACACTCAACATTTATTAAAATATTATATTTTAACATGAACGTAAAATATTAGTGCTAACATGAAACATCGCAGTTAACCTTCGTGTGTAATTACAAAGCTCCGTATTTGCTTGTAATTACTATGCATCCGTTTAAAAAATTAAAATGTTTTCATTACAACTAATTAATATATACAAAAGCAAAAAAAGTGAACGTTAAAACACGAGTACTAGGCACTAGAGAAAGAAAACTAAGAGTGCACTGGTTATTATAAAGAATAACTAAAAAGCGTTTACTTTAAATGCGAATGCAAAGGGAGAGCTAGTGTCAACAGAATCTCATGAATATATTCATGATACTAAGTTCAGTAGAGGATATCTTGAAGCTTAAATTTCAATTGTTTATCGAGCACCTCTGATTTAGATGCTGGGATTAATAGCTCCCAGTACTTAGCGCTTTCTCGCGCCATCTCTCCATTTTTGTTTCATGAATAACTAAAATTTTAACATAAAAACATAGATATTTAACCTATTAGTTAGTTTATTTGGCGTTTGCTTTTTGATTTTTAAGTAGCTATATTTTATTCAAATATACGATCATTATAATTCTATATATATATATGGACCATAAGATATGTAGGCATTCTCATATAAAAAATATTTAGTCAAATTATATTTAATTAAAATTTAATCAAATTTTAAGATTCGGTAATAACTCTACTTCTGAATCTCGCAGTTTATCAAAATGAAATTCACCCTTATAATTTCAATTTGCAATATATCTCGTATGAACATCGCCCGATGACTATGTTAATATACGTTTACATATATATGTATATATTTAGCTCGTGAACGTTTCTGCTTCGGTTCAATCTGCAAAATTATTCTTTACAGTTTTTTCGATCTTAAGCTTTTTACCTCAAAATTCACAATCCGTTCAAGTTTTACGATTTCTAAAGAAATGTACGGTACTCGCGAGACCATTTATATCAAGAATGTTACATTGTAAAGTTCTTATTGTAAGTACTGCTATATATTTCTTTTAGAACTGCTAGTTTCCTAAAAGTCTTTCCTTTTTTAAATGTCCTATTTATTAACAATATATTTTCAATTCACGTCCGATGTTACTGTATTGCAATGGCGCGAGTGCCAAGTATCTAGAGGCAGTAAAACTCATGAAACAAAGAAAAAATCCGTGATAGAACGTTGGCTCTAAGCGTTCAAAATAAAGAGTAAAGTGTTGCGAGTAGCCCAGAGGCCAAGTTACGTCACAACAATCGAAAAGTGCAAAGTGGTCACTAAAGTCGGGCTGAACTTATATAGATGTATTCAAAAGGAAACGAAACTTTTGTATTACTATAAATTCTTTAACGTTTTTTATATCTTTTAAAAAATATTGAGAACGTTTTAGATATCTAAAATTATGTGGTGTCAAAGGACACCAGGTAGGAACGAAGTTCCTTCGTATAGTATAGAAGCAACACAATTTGCACAAAAAAGGGTTTAATTTTACATTATATTTTCTAGTTCTTGATTTTTTTTTTTGTAGATTGGTTTTTATTTAGGTACCTACATAAAAGTATTTAGGAAATTTAGTATTTTAGATTAAGTTTAAAATTAGTATTTTTTAGTTAACATTGTATAAGTTCGGTCTTACATACGTCATATACAGTCGTGTGACTGATATTACGTCACTTCTGTTATATATTTTTCTTACGGTTTTAGTCTCACATTTATTTCAATTTGGTCACCCAGCAAAATCCCTATCTTTTCCTAGCCAAGCAATTCCTCTCAAAGTGGTGAACAATAAGTATCTATATATTCTACCTAAGAAAGTTTTTTTTTGCTTTATTAACATGACTTGTAGCAGCTGTTGTTTATACTATTTTAATGAAAAGTCTCTAACGTTTACGATAGAGGTACACGTGTGGGGCTTTGTTTTGTACACGTCAGCCGCAGTACAAACACGACATACACAAATGTTATTTTTTTCTCGACAGGCATGTAACGTCTCAATTGCAATGACGTGCACTGCTGTGAATTTGAGACTTTAAGCCTAAGTTTCTACGACATTCATAGCATTTACATTACTTGCCGTCGGAAAATTTTAAATTGAATGAATGCGTTCTGCGAACTCGGAATAATGTACATTACCTACTTTAAATTTACGGTGAATGGTCATTTTACTATTATATATTATAGGTATCATTTTGCTATATTTGTAACATTATTTTATTTTGTGATAAAATATAATTATTATTGATAAATGTTAAACAATTTAAAATTTATTACGTTACGATAAATATTTTTTTTCATCATTCATGTTTGTTTCAATGGTCAGAAAGACAGTAAATATATTACAACTAGAACCATAATTGATAGACATTTTAAGTTCCTATAGATAATATAAACATCACTATGTACAAAAAAATGAAATCAAAACTTGGCGAGATATAAAACATGTTAGAAGACGTTAGGCTTAAAAAAACACTCTACATGATCTGATAAACTAGATAAAAATGCTTTGAAGAAAACCTACATATAGGATAGTCTTTGTCCGTGTAGCCATTCGAATAGGAGCCAGTCTCCAATGCAATCGCTGACATGTAATTGATTCCGTGACAATGCCTTGGCACGGTGCTTGCAAAATTTTTCTCCTTTCAATAATATAGAGGCATTGGAATTTCCGGAATTATTTTCATCAACGGAATGCATATGCGCTTTTTTGATCAAACACAACAAAAGCAAGTTTTTTTTCTTTTGTGTTTGATTATAAATATTTATTTATCGGACCGAATAAATTAATTTTTATTATGAGGAAATTTGTGGTTTTTACTTTGTCTTGTTTGTATGGTACTTTGTTAGAAGTAGATTGTCGAGTCTTTAATCTCTAAAAATATTTATTCCTGTAAAAAAATAATTTGTACCTCGATCGAATACAGTACCTACCCAAGTATGTAAGTGACGTTTTTCTTTCTATTTTTCCGGCCGCTACTGAGTTGAAACACTACTGCTAAAACAGCTGATTGTAATTGTTTTAGCTTTTGAGCAGTTGTATGCAGGAACTTTTATGCGCACAAAACGAAAAGAAAAATATTTGTTGAGCTTCTAAGTTGTTAAGAGAGCTGAAAATGTAAAAACATGTAAATATTATATAATATTATGTATTCTTTTAATACATTCTCAACTTCAAAATAGTACTCGTACACGGATAAGTCGTCAGTTTTTATTATTATATATGTTGTTGGAATTAATCAATGTTGTTTCTTTGTTCTTTCTATTATTTTACGAAAATTTATTTTTTATTATTTTTTGATTTACTAGGGTTGAGGAGTTATTTCGTATATTCCCAGAATTTTACGGTCCCGGTACCTAGTATATTCGTAAATTTTAAATCAAAACATACAAACAACGCAAATGGGCTTGAAATCACTATGTGCAAAATATTTAAAGAAAAAACAGATTTCTAATTTTATAAAGTTACTTCATTTAATAAAAAGAACAACGGCAGTTATACAATAAAAACACAGACAAACATAGAACCTACTTCTTTTTTAAACATTTTAAAAATGGAACGAACTGAGCCGACTCGACTAAATTACTAACTTACTAGTCTCATGACTGGTACATAGGTACATGTATGTGGAAACATATTGTCTCATGATTGGTACATACATGTATGTGGATACATATTGCCTCATTGCATAATCATAAACAGCGACCGTGTCACTTGTGTCATAGACACGCGCGAACTGTCGCCTGCTACCCTTGTGGGTATGCTCCACAGAGTACATTGAATATACAGCTAGGTATGCTCATGTATACGATCACTGTCTACCATACTAGCTTTAAATGATAGTTTACATAAGAAAATACTGTATACTAAAAACTTCTTTGAAAAGTAAACGGAATATTCTTGTTTTTATATTATCATCAAAATTTAATAAGCAGTTAAAAACGTGGTTCCTATTTATATTCTACATGTCGTCAAGTATATTTGGTTGTCTGATTATGAAAAATCGTAAGAAGATAAACACTAGAAGCCTTCTTTCGATTAGGTACTCATATAGAATCGAGTTTAATATGTCATTACTCTCAGTTTGTTCTCAACTTTTATTGGTTTTTAAAGTAGGTATAATGTAACTTTTTATCGCCGACAAATATATCTTTATAATTTTGAATTATCATTTAAACAAATGCAACATAAAATTTGTGTACTTGCGTGATTTTATCGTAAAATGTTGATTTTACGTCAACTTTTCAATTTTGTTAGCCTATACAATGGGTCCTCAGTAAAAAAATAAATACAATCAAAACGAACTATTAAGTATTCGTTATAAATATTGCCTTATAAGTAAATATAACTCATAATTTTCGTAATCAGAAATCAAAATCAAAATAACTTTATTCAAATAGGCTTCAAATCGTCATGTTACAAATTAAAAAGTGAAGCTACAACCGGTTTGGAATACTAATTCTGCAGAGAAGAATGGGAAAGAAAAAAAAAACAGCAGTTACTCTTTAAAAATATATAAAAACTTTTTTTATACAAATTTGGCATGAAATATAGCGTCAATAAGTCTACAAATCTTTTTCATTTATGTAATCCTGTACTGAATAATAAGCTTTAGCTAATAGTTTTTTCGTTTTAATATTAACTTTTTTTTTGTGGGATTTTATTTTACATGCGAATACCACAACCCAGAAAGGAAACGTTTACTTTGCGCAGTCGGAAACTTGGAGTTACAATTTTGAAAATATAATAAATAATTATCATTGAAGTTGTTACAAAAAAAATTAACATTAACTTTTCGGATAAATAATTATTGAGAACAAAAGGAAGTGTATTTGCATATTTAATTTATATAAAACGACGTATTCTTTAGAAATAAACTCAAATTGCTACTTTTGTAAACGCCACCCTTGAAGTGGCTTTTCTTAAAGCAATTTTTCAATCCGTAGACCGTACCTACTTGCGCAAAAGAATCACATCAATCTTGCCCTTCCGTGCATGGTCGTAAACAATACGCTGCACGCAAAAGAGATTAACATGAACGGGTTAATCATTAAATTACAGCAATTTTTTTTATCTTATAGAATAAAATGTGCAACTAAAGAACAGGCATTTTTACACTGATGTACCTATTCTATTTTTTATTATTTTCATTCAACTCTGAATTCGGTTTTATATACTACTTTAATTGATTCTACTTATAATTACTGTTTTGTTGAAAATAGTGGCGCATTTGAAGTGGTAGCTAATTTTATGTTATGCTGTTTCCCTGTATATTGGCAAACATTAGGAAATGTACATATCTCAGAATTTCTCCAGAGACATGTACCTACATTACCTTATATTTTCCTCGACAGTCGAGCACGATGCGAAATAAAACTAATTATGCACTTGAAAATTCAGCAGTCCGGATATCAGCCCACTGAACCATCTTCGCTACTAGCTCTACTAACTGATAGAAGTACTTTAAAATAAGAAAGATTCTAACACACCTATGCTTTGAATAAAAGCTCATATTGAAAAATATTAATTACATTTTTAGATAAAACGCTATAATTTAAAATTATAAAAAAATATCATCATTCATCTAATTGACTCACTAAACTCAAATGGATTTTTAAATTTCGAACAAGTGCTGCCTACAGCACTTGTTCGAAACAAAAAAAACTTTAGGATACGTATAGTTCTGAATTTCTCATTCATTAAATTAGACACTAACATATCTAGACACTCTTTAGTGATGGCGTAACAATCGAAGAGCTCTTTCGAGACGGTTCACTACCTCGACCCATAATGTCCGGCCCCTACCCGTAACAAGCTTATTGCCTTTACTACGAGCAGGAAAGCCAATGTACTCCTAAGATAGGAATGTACCTTTATATTTCAATTTAATTTTCCTCTTCGTTTCTCCTCTAATTCATTCAACTTGTCTTATATTTTATGATTCGGTGTTTCAGTGTCAATTACTTCTGTAAAATATTTCTGTTTTATATGTTTGATTTTATTTAAATGTTAAGCTACGAGTATATGTTTATACCTGAAATACTTCAATTTAAATAATATTTGCGAGCATACTTATTTGTAACAGAATTATAATTATGTAGCTAAATATTTCTCTTACATTGTATATACTTGTCTCGAGAGGTACCTATAGGTATCTTATTTTTATAGAAATTCGGATAAATATTTTTTCTTTACATACAGCTTAAATCTATTTAAGTTAACCTACCTATACCTACCTACTATGCCTATTGACGACGCGTTGGCGCAGTGGTAACCCTGCTGATTCATGCGTTTCAACCCCCGTAGATACATGATAAATATTCGTATCTCCGCATCTCGTACACGGGATTTTCATCTCTCTACTTTCATTAATTTTTTATTCATTTATTTATATATATTACAAAAGTCTTTTTCAAGTGCTTGATTGAATTTAATAATATTTTTCGCATGTCTGTTCGTCTCGCGATGAATTACTCTCATATACGACCTAGTAAGTGGCTCTGTAATCAGTAAAAAAATTCATCAGTAGCAAACATAAAACATTAATTTGACGAATATTGATTGGTCAGTTTAAGCAAACCATTTTATCGAAATCGTCAAACTTCGAATGCGAAAGCAGTTACTAACAAAATAATTCCTCAGATATCTTTGATGCTGTCACAGATGTCGTACTAATTTAGTTGACATTTATGAGAACATGTACCCCAGTACATGGAAATTGGAAATGTCTATCGAAGCGTGTAAGTCAAGAGCGGTTGCCAACTCATTGTGTTGTGTATCGGGATAAGGCCTGAGTATTCCTACCCCTTTAATTAGTCACACACGAACTATCGAACATTGTTCAATGGATGGTAGGTTAATATTCTAGTAATAATGTCGTATAGAAAATGTCACATATTGCTATAAAATTCATAACTCGAGACCCTGAATGTGAAGCTCTAACTTTTTATATCTAGCAAAAAAAAGCAATGGCTCGGGAAATATCAATTAGATGAAATTTATTTAATAGTTAAGCATATGAAGAAGAGTATGATCTTTACATCTACAATTAAACTATGTTATATTTATGGTTGCATCGTAATATATTTAGGAAAATATTTTGTGCGTCCATCGAAATTGAAAAGAACAGCTGTTAAAAATGTGGCAAACTACCATTAATGAACATTTGTAATACCAGAGGAGATGCAAATGCATTGTTAGCGACAGGACTCTGTCGCCCACCGTTAGTAGTACGTACGATATATAACTGTAGCAACTATTTTACTACGGTGGAAAATATATAGTAGAGTTCGATAGATATGTATAATATATCTATATATGTATATAAAAGAGATTTCCACCCATTGACTCATCACGATATCTCTGGAACCATAAGGCCTAGAGACTTGAAATTTGGTAGAAATATTCCTTTCGCCGAGTAGAGGTAGGCTAAGAACGGATTTTACGGAATTCGACCCACAAGAGGGGGTTGCGTGGGTCAATAACATAAATGGGAAAACAACGTTTGCGGGGTCAGCTAGTAATAATATAAAAGAAATGAGTCAATAATTACTGCACATTCATCAATCCAAACTTAATTTAGTGTAATTAAACTAACTAGTTGACAAATGTACTGGCAAGTAAATTAGGGACTAATGGACAATTAGTTATCCATTGGTTAGTGCAACTTGAACATCTTGAACAAGATGAGAAATTTGCATAGTTACCAGCTGGTGATTTACTGACTGTTAGCTTACTTGACACTTTTCTTCAGAATGCTAAAATACCTTAATGTATCGTGACTGTTCATCAATTTTAAAGGCACTCTTTCAAATTAATTCAATTTAAAAAAAAGCATATAGGAACATTAAAAAGCTTAACAAAAATCTCCATGAGCGGTACAAACGTGAAAAATGATCACTACTA
The DNA here is from genome assembly GCA_905220545.2 of Melitaea athalia. Classification (NCBI taxonomy): domain Eukaryota; kingdom Metazoa; phylum Arthropoda; class Insecta; order Lepidoptera; family Nymphalidae; genus Melitaea; species Melitaea athalia. The sequence goes on from HG992179.1 coordinate 8,236,264, forward strand.
AATCATGAACATATTTCTCTGCACTGTAAAAGAAAACCTGCAAAATCAAGCTTTAAACCCTGCCATATTTTCGAGTTGAGGCTAGGGAATACCATTTTAATATTACATTACCTGATTGGACAGTGGCCAACTCTTTTCAGTATCACTCAATGTTTCGTATTATTTTTCAATAAACGATCAATTTGGAGATTACATTATGTAATATTTCAATTTGTTTAAAAATGAAAAAAGAACAGATTTTTATATCGCCTCGCGGTTTCGTTCATAGTAATCATCAGTACTGTTTGACCATATTTTTAACCAACTTCAAAAAAAGAGGAGGTCTTCAATTCAACTGTAATTTTTATGTATGATAACTCAGAACTTTTTACTGGGTTGCGGATTTCGATGGTTCTTTTTTAATCGAAAGGTGGTGCTTGTCGTGTGGTTTCATTTAAATTTGATCGTGATCTGACAAGTACTTTTTAAGTAGATAATATCTAATAATGCGTATTTACTTAACTATTTTTTCGTCAACCTACGTAATATTATAGACTCATAACTTTTCGTAGACAGTAGAGAAATAAATATTTCCTTATATCTTCTAGAATCCTTTAATGAGAAAATAAAGAGCTTACAATTCGCAGTAAGACAATTTTTCACGGCGCCAGTGTTAATCCTGCAGATTTTATTGAACAGAAAAGGTTCTAAGTGCACGGAGAAGCTTTTCGCATCGAAACAAAGACTGTACTGCGAATTTCTCGGATTAATGTTTTTTTTTTTTAACCAAAAAACAAATCTTAGTCTCGGAAAACACATTGGTAATCAACAAAATGAATTACAAATTGTAAGGGGTATGAGATTTTCATTGTTTACACTCTGAAAGTCTGAACGTTACATAAAATAACATAATGAAATATTTCATTTAATATAACAAAATAAATTTTACATTTACTATATTTGTTCATAAACTTGTTAAGTAATAACAAGTTTCATACATTTGTTTTACTTGTTAAAATTTTAATTAAGACACATTGAACATAAATCTTTTATTACAATAAAAAAATGTAGATTTTAATTGTTCGGTAAAAATTTGCTCTGCTAATGAAAATATATATTCTTAAGAATGGAAACCTTGCAATATTAATTACTTATTTTCTTATTTCTTTAAAAAAAATTCTTATAAGAGTCTGACTCTAATTTTAATTAGGTATCTATATAAATGTCCTGTAATAAAATCATATCTATATAACATACGGACAGGCTAGATAATGAATTGCTAGCAATGAAATTCACTATCCACTTTTCGATTACTGAACTATAAAATCACTTTATATGTTAAATGTTATTCGGTGTGATACTCATTTTTATTGTAACTTTAATTCTAATTTGACTATATTTTCCCTACATTTTTTTATGTACTTAATAATTTTTGTATATTCTTTGATCATACGGGTAAGTTCCAGATCTTATCATTTTTATATACTTATTATTGTTAATTTCCAAATTTAATTATGCTAGAGCATACGGATAGTGTGCAACACAAATTAAGAAAATCTGATTCCGATATTAAGACCCTAAAGGGCCCAGTAGACGATCAAATATTTGATCAAACTTCATATTAAATTTCTGTTTGACAAACGTGTTTGTCAACTTATTTGATCGTGTGCGGGGCTGCGGGTTTTTTTAATATGTTTGTTATATGAAACATGAAGTTTGATCAAACATGTTTGACAAACAAGTTTGATCGTTTACGGGGCCCATAAGAGGCCTTAGGCCTCGTTTACGGAGACGCGGAGCGGAGGGCGTAGCGTGTGGCGTGGCGGAACGCACTAAATTCAAACGTAGGGCGTTGTATGAGTGCGTTTACGGAGAAGCGATTTTACACGCGTTCATTTTCATACATTTTGACACACGCGAGAAGCTACGCCACACGCTACGCACTACGCTCCGCGTCTCCGTAAACGAGGCCTAAAGTGTTATGTCTAAAAATATGCGAAAGGTATTTTCGCTAGATAAGAAAATATTAGTATGATATTTGAAATTTCAAATAGATAAGAGAGAACGTTATTTTATGGGCATTCTTGATTGTCGTGGCATTAATAACCACGCGTCTTTGAGATTGTCAATCTTTAGCATTATTGCTACTAAAAGTTAATCTTCCGTTATTTAAGAATAAAACATTAATTTTTTTTAATAAAAATTTATGAAAGATAATTGAAAAAGATAGATGTTAGTTTAATAACAGGTAATTTTGCATAAAGCAATTTCTTACGTTGAACTCAGTATCTATATATTTATTTGGAAAATTATCATCTATATGTTGACGTGATTTGTTTGATGGATGACCTTATAAAATGATACAAGTATCGTAACTATAATAAGCTTTTAAACTATTCTAGGTGATTTAATAACGTAAAAAAGAATTTTTGTGTTATGGCAATTGATGAATAAATATAAGCTTTTATAGTGAAGTTGACATGCAGAAAAAGTCCTTAATGATGAATTAAAAATATGCCTCTCCATTAGTTATTACTATCAGGTCAGTAGTTTAACAGAAATAAAATACTCCATTATTTATTACTATCAGGTTAGTAGTTAACAGAAATAAAATACTCCATTATTTATTACTATCAGGTTAGTAGTTAACAGAAATAAAATACTCCATTATCCAATTTGTTGAAAGATCTCGATGATATTATAATAAGGTATTGTTGAAAGCTGTGATTTTTAAAATAAAACCGTCATACGAAAATCGTAGTTGTGGTTACGGAAAAAACATTTTACCGTCAGTATTTTCGTTCATAATTTTCGCGTTTTCACTTTGTTTTTACGTGGTTGGCTAAGACGAATACAATATGATATTATTAAAAGAAATACAATGAAAAGGATGAGTTTAATGCTTCATATCTACCTATTTACGCAAATTAGGTACTTGTTTGTTTTTACATATTTTAAAGTGTTATTTATATATAAAAGTTATTACTACTGATGTTATTGGTCAATTTTAATGTCTTAAAGCATAATACCATAATAATGTATGTAAAATACAATAAATATTCGTCTCATTATTTTACACATCATACAGAAACCGTTGTTTGTTTTCGTATTGTAATAAATATCTCTGCAGGTTAAACTAAATTATCATCTAGCTTCCTAGTCAAGCAGAGTCGATACTATACTCAATTAATTTAGCTGGCCGTTTGCCAAACTGGTCGCTTTGCACATAAAAAAAAACCTTATCTTTGATAAAGTTCAATAAAACAAATTTTATGAAAAATAGAATTCAAAGTAAATTATTTTTACATTAATAATAATAATAACTGGGGATCCGGGACAGTTCGCTCGCAGCTAGCATGCAAAGACGGTGTTACTCGACTCGGCTAGGATTGTCCGCGCCGGTTTTTCAGCCTACAGCCCTAACCCCCGGCCGTTTGATCTCCCTGCCGGGGTGTAATCCTCCATCCGCTTATATTTATGAATATGTAAGTATATGTAAATTTATTATATTATTTATATAAGTATTTATTAAGTCATATATATCTATTATATATTAAGCGGGTGGAGTGACATCCAGGATAATAAAAATAAAATAAAGCCTTTTATTTCCGAGAACCAAAAAATAGTAACATAATTGTGTTTGCTCGCAAACGAAAAAAAACCGACTTCAATTACATCGACAAGTAATACAACGTAATAAGACGAAAAAATAGTCAAGTAAATACGCGCTATTAAAGATTACTCAAAAAGTTGTAATCAGATCTCGATCTAATTTAAACAAGACCACAAGACATGTATTAGCTTTTGATTAAAGTAAGAATCATCGAAATCGGTACACCGAGTAAAAAGTTATGCGGTATAATATAACGTAGGTCGACGAAAAAGTAGTCACGTAAATACGCATTATCCTACTAATATTATAAACGCGAAAGTTTGTTTGAATGGATGTATGTATGTTACTCTTTCACGCAAAAACTACCGAATGCATTTTAATGAAAGTTTACAATAATATAGTTTATACATTAGAATAACACATAGGCTATAATTTTTAAAGATAGTGTTTGAATTGTCTAAAATATAACGATAATTGTCAAGTTAGTCGGGAAAAATCAGCCATCTGCGATTCATATCCATCATCAGTATAGTCTGGCGTGCGCTGCAAAAACTGATCTAAGTCCCTTGAATGTAAAGCATACTTTACATTGATAAATATGCTCCAAATAAACATCAGAACTTATGTTCATGATATAGACATACTTTTTTGGAAATTCAACCTTACGCGCATAATTTAAAGTTGTATTAACAAAGCGGTATACAAAAAGTAATATTATAAAGCTGAAGAGTTTGTTAGTTTGTTTGTTTGCTTGAACGCGCTAATGTCAAGAACTATTGGTCCTATTTTAAAAATTCTTTCAATGTTAGATAGCACATTTATCGAGGAAGGCTATAGACTATATATTATCACGCTAAGACCAATAGGAGCAGAGCACCAATGAAGAATGTTTCAAAATCGAGGTTTTTTTCCTTTTAAGAGCTTCCGCAGCTAGCCCAAAGTAACTATTCCACGCGGACGAAGTCGCGGGCAGAAGCTAGTTAGATATAACACTAAAAGTACTTGTCAGATCTCAATTAAATTAAAATGGGACCACATGACACGCAACACCTTTCAATTAAAACAAAATTGATCGAAATCGCTCCATCCAGTCAAAAGTTCTGAGCTAACATACAAAAAGAACATTATTGACAAGGTAATGTAAAAATACCGAGATAGGGGATATTTTATAAACACATTTATTTTTAACCGACTTTCAAAAAGGAGGAGGTTCTCAATTTGACAGGTATGTTTTTTTTTTATGATATGATTATACAATACAATATGATTCAAACAAACTTTCGCGTTTATAATATTAGTAGGATAATGCGTATTTACGTGACTACTTTTTCGTCGACCTACGTTATATTATACCGCATAACTTTTTACTCGGTGTACCGATTTCGATGGTTCTTACCTCAGGTTCTTACTTTAATCAAAAGCTAATACATGTCTTGTAGTCTTGTTTAAATTAGATCGAAAACTGATTACAACTTTTTGAGTAATCTTTAATAGCGCGTATTTACTTGACTATTTTTTCGTCTTATTACGTTGTATTACTTGTCGATGTAATTGAAGTCGGTTTTTTTTCGTTTGCGAGCAAACACAATTATTATATTTTCAATTCTATAGAACAGCGCAGCGGCCGGCAACACGCGGCCCGTCTTACTTGCGGCCCATGAATGTTTTTTCGGTGGTTATATTTCTAGTTATAAGGCCTAAATACATAAACATAATGTAAGCATTACTTGTACGAATTAAATTCCATATGTTTTAACAATTTATTGTATAGCATTTTATTTTTTCTATGGGCCAATTATACGTAGGTATCAGGTAGAATATCACAAGTGCGGCTCGCCTTTAGTTTATTTTGCCACCTTGTGGCTCTTGCCAGCCGAAAGGTTGCCGACCGCTGCTATAGAATATTGAAATATTGCTCTAATATCGACAAATTAGGTTGGTTAGGCCCGATGTCACTCGACAGTTCCTGTTCCGGTTATCGAAGGTCGAAAGGAATGTTATAATTAAAACATCAGTCATTTACATAATTTAAACCTTATACGGAAGCTTACTAGAATAGGGATTAGGGACCTTTTTGGTGCACTGAAAAGAAAAATATAAAGAACTACGCACTTAAAGAAAATACCATTTAAAACAGTGTTTCAGCGACGACACGCGTTTAGAATAAGTCTCTTTATACCTACCGTTATGTTTAAAAGTTAAATTGTTCTATTGAATGTATGTAAATCAAAATAAGGCAGTTGACACGCAGTTTTTTTTTTCTAGAAACGGTGTACTTTTGTATATTACGTACTGAATAATCTAGATTCAAGACTAGAACTAATATATATATATATATATATATATAAACATAAACAAACACAATTATTATATTTTCAATTCTATAGAACAGCGCAGCGGCCGGCAACACGCGGCCCGTCTTACTTGCGGCCCATGAATGTTTTTTCGGTGGTTATATTTCTAGTTATAAGGCCTAAATACATAAACATAATGTAAGCATTACTTGTACGAATTAAATTCCATATGTTTTAACAATTTATTGTATAGCATTTTATTTTTTCTATGGGCCAATTATACGTAGGTATCAGGTAGAATATCACAAGTGCGGCTCGCCTTTAGTTTATTTTGCCACCTTGTGGCTCTTGCCAGCCGAAAGGTTGCCGACCGCTGCTATAGAATATTGAAATATTGCTCTAATATCGACAAATTAGGTTGGTTAGGCCCGATGTCACTCGACAGTTCCTGTTCCGGTTATCGAAGGTCGAAAGGAATGTTATAATTAAAACATCAGTCATTTACATAATTTAAACCTTATACGGAAGCTTACTAGAATAGGGATTAGGGACCTTTTTGGTGCACTGAAAAGAAAAATATAAAGAACTACGCACTTAAAGAAAATACCATTTAAAACAGTGTTTCAGCGACGACACGCGTTTAGAATAAGTCTCTTTATACCTACCGTTATGTTTAAAAGTTAAATTGTTCTATTGAATGTATGTAAATCAAAATAAGGCAGTTGACACGCAGTTTTTTTTTTCTAGAAACGGTGTACTTTTGTATATTACGTACTGAATAATCTAGATTCAAGACTAGAACTAATATATATATATATATATATATATATATATATATATATATGTAATCACATACTTGTAGTTTAATGCTTCAAACAACTTTTTAACGAGGAAAACAATACCTACTGCTTCAGTTGATCATAATATGTATTCAGTACGTTTCAATAAATGTTCCTAACCATGTAAAAACTGCTTGTCCAGATCATTTTGTGTAAAGCTTTAATAAGAAAGTGTAAATATTGTTCAATAGTGAAATTTATTCATCTAGAATAATAGACGAGTACAGCTGGAGAAGCGCTCTGTGGAGGATTAATGCAATTTATATTGATTTAAACGCTTAAATTTTACGACACTTAAACAATTGAGACTATAATTACAAAGCTGGTTTTGGTAGCGAGGACATATACCTAATATGTAATAGTTAAAATGGGAGTTTAATTTTAAATTTATTGCAAAAAGTCCAGTTTTAAGAATCGATCAGCTAGCTGCCAGAATACCTACTACCTATTACTTAGAATCTCTACATCTGCAATGCAGCTTTCTCCATTTCGAAAAGTCCTTAGAGAATCGAGGTAACCATAAAAATGAAACATAGCAAGTTGGAAGTTGAAAGATCTACTATTTTCAACTCTCCGATGGACGTGGTTCCCCTCGCTTCAGAGAGTTCGTCCGTTGCATCCAATTAATCTTACTCGTTCCGAGAATTTGTTTTCTACACACAAGTTTTGTTAAACTCATCGGTTTACTTTATATTTTAACAAGAAATAGAGTTATGTACTATTTTAAATATGTAAACATAATCCATCATCTGCAAGTAAAATTACTTGAGGTAAATTAAATTTCACCTCGATTTTTCATTTAAATATTTAACTCGTTAACTTAACATTCCGACTCAGATGTGAATCTTCGTGAATTATTACAGGAGTGCCGACAATTTTTTGACTCGGTAAAACCATTAAAGCTTTCGCGCAGCGATTTTTGTCCGCTTGGTACAATTAACACTCTGCTCTGCGCGGCACCACGAAAAAGTAATCAGTGTCAGCAGTATTCTTGCCAATTCCGCACATTTCTATTTTAGTGCATATTTTATCATAGTGCCCAAAACTCTAATGCATATTTTGTAACTAGCTTCTGCGCGCGACTTCGTCGGCGTGGACTCCGCTCCTATTGGTCTTAGCGTGACGATACATAGCCTATAGCCTTCCTCGATAAATGGGCTATCTAACAGTGAAAGAATTTTTCAAATCGGCCCAGTAGTTCCAGAGATTACCGCGTTCAAACAAACAAACAAACAAACAAACAAACAAACTCTTCAGCTTTATATATTAGTATAGATATAAACAAACAAATATTGTGCTCTGCTTTTACTTTTTTTTACTAATATCGTAACTGTAAGTGATAATCATTTGAAATAGTGATATATCGATAATATCAAAATAAACCATGAAAATATTGGTGAACCTTTGTTACACGCATGTAGTAGAATCAGTTTCCGGATCTGTTGACGATAATAGTTTTTGGTCGAGTAAATTGCGGTACAAGGGCTAGAGATGTGATTTCACAAATCGATAATAAAGGTAACAAGCCACAAAGTCGTCGAGGAAAAATTACTTAAGCGACTATTTACAAAAAAATATATGATATTAAAAATAAATCAGAATAGTTTAGTAAATTTAAGTCTTGAATATTCATATTCGCGGGGTTGTCGCGTCAAAAGACAGAGATTACCTTGAGTAATTGTTCTCATTTAAGTATATATTTTATGCATAAAATGTTGATTTTCAATGCAACCGTTTTGCTAAGCGATACCTTTAATTGGGTATTATACCCTGTTTTTTTTCGGTACGGACTAAATTGACACATGCAAATGTCAGTTTTCGAAATAATGATACCAGCTTTTTTGTAATAGTGTTGTATACCGATTTTATGAATACAATACCGGTTTTATGAATCGTAACTTTTTACTTTTACCACATAATTTTATTATTATTTGACAATAGACGAATCTTTTAAAAATCATGGTAACTATGGTGCATCACAGATAAAAAAATATTTATTAATATTTAATAAAGCCGAGGATAAAATAGATAGGTAATGTCTACCGAGACAGAAATTTTGAGTAATTTAATATTTTAACATTTTGACTAACTTAAGGTTGCTTATAACACTAGGTACATAACCTAAAGTTTGTAATGTACCGAATGTTAAGATAAAAAAACATTATTTTATTTTATTGTTTGAGTATTTGATATTTTGCTACCTTAACTTTCTTTTATTATTGTTTAGTTTTTTTTTTTTTTTTGTAATTGACATTTTTTTTACTTTCGTTAAGTGTGTGTATCACCTTAAGGCGAAATAAATGTTTTCATTTCATTTCAATTTGCATGTGTTTACTAAGATTAATAAATACTTTAAAAAATAAGTGTTTTTCATTTATCATAAATCTATACATTAGCCATACAGGTACATACATCATATAGGTATGCCTATAGGTACATTACGGTTGTCGCCACATACTAAAATTTTAAAGACAAAGATTTTTGTAATTATTACTGAAAAACGATACTAGATTGTAAATTACGTAAAGTTACGGTAGTGGCACATCACTATTAATGATTTGCAAAAAACTAGCAACACAGCTTATGTCAATTTAGTCCGTACCGAAAAAAAACGGAGTATAGTTTAGATAGCGACTTCCCTACGACGACGCGGCTAATTAGTCGTTCAGGCTTACAATCTGTTTTAGAGTTAGTTGATTCTCTTTAGATGCTCTAAATAACATAATGACTGCCTTATGGAAACATGTAGTCATTAAATGTTGTTAAGTAAATTACTTCTACATTTTTAATGTTTTTTTTTTACATTTATTTTATAAAAAATAGAGTAGACACGAATTAATTCTATCGAAAACTCTTTTTAATTTCTTCTTCAAGTCTAATAAAGTACCAAAAAATATTTGAATAACACGCAAAAGTCGTCTAGTTTTTTTTATAGTGTGTAATATCCCTTAATAAACCAGCAAAACCTTATTTAACGATAAGTGAAAAACCACACAAGTCAACTTTTGCCAAACAAAGACCAGTAAATTTTTCTAGCTGGCCTTAAATTTTTATTTTTGTCTATTACAACGTTACAGCTATTAGGCGATGTGAGTTTTGTATATATTTATATATGTATTTTTTGAGAATATATAATATTTGCAAAAATATCTAATAATACTAGTACAGTACAGTACTTCTTCAGTAATAGAGTGATTCAGATGTGGAATAAGCTACTCGAGAAAATAGTGACAGCCAAAAACATAAATCAATTCAAGAACAAATTTTTCTGAATAGCACTAATAGATGCCGTTGGAACAGTAAATTATCAAATATTCAACTGCCTGAAAATATACATAAAAAGATTAATAGTAATAAATAAATATTATTTTGTGCAGTGATGGAGGTGCGTGCGGCGCGTTCTAGTGGCGCGAGTGGCGCGGGCGCTCGGGCGGTGCGGGTGGTCGCGGGCGCGTAGGGCGGCGCGGTGGCGGGTGCGCGCGGCGCGGGGGCGGCGGCGCATGCACGCCACCGGCCACACGGACCGCTCGGGCGGCGGCGGCGGCGGCGGCTCCTGGCGCCTCCCGCCCGACGAAACGCTGCAGGTCGCCGATCCGAAATCCGCGAAAGAAGAGGTATCGTTAAATTATTTATTAACTAACGATCCGTTAGCGCTACGGTTACAGTACAGGCTGAAGGTCAGTACTGACTGGGCAGTAACGGCCACGGTTTCCGCAAGGCAAACATTTGTATAGGCTGCTAAGAGTGCTTCCATCGTCTGCCTGTTTGTGCTTGTATATTGTGTGTGTTCTGGACCCTCGCTCGATAAAGGAGTAAATCCTAGAGGGATGTCCTGTTAAATGTCAGGTGTTTATTGTAGTTAACTGATTTTCTATCACATTAGAATAGATCAGTTCCCAAAAATTTCGAAACATGATTTATTTTGTACGCAGTCCCGTTCAAATTTAAAATACTACAGAAAAAGCAATCACAATTTTCATCTAGTTCACAATTTTGGATGTATTTTTTCCAATTTTCTCGTCCTGAAATGCCTTTTTCGGAATGCTTCGAAATATTATGAGGAAAAATTGGACAAATCGGTCTAGTCGTACCTACTCTAATAGTATTTGATTTTTATTTTGTAGGATATGTTTCTACTTATTTCTCTCGCCTCTCGCCAGAAAGCATATCATCATGTGATAAATACACAAATTCACGATTTATTTGTGTTGTATTGCATATTTCTACACACAGTTTTATTACAACCGTATTGTTTTCATTTGTTGATATAATAATATATAACTTTTCGGAAATATTTATTTCTTTAAAACTAATAAAATCGTCATTATATTCCAATCGATCCAAAGTGTATAGCAAACATATTTAGGAATCACTTTCTTGTGAAGTCACCATTGAGTCTCAGTCTGAGCTTAGCACTGAGGTCCCCGTGGAAGGGTTGATGACCCAGTTTTCTGAGAAGGATGTTAGAGAAGCCATCAGGTCCATCTCGGGGGGGAAAGTCACCCGGCCACGATGGGCTTAGTGTTGAGCATTTGCGGTATGGCGTTTACCATATATCGAGAGTGTTGGCAATGTTTTATTCTTTGTGTGTTAGTCATGCCTATCTCCCGTCAGATCTTATGAGAACAGTGATTGTGCCAGTTGTAAAGAATAAAGCTGGTGACTTATCAGACAAGCACAACTACAGGCCTATCTCATTGGCAACAATACTTGCGAAGGTACTTGACTGTTTGCTTAATACTCACCTTAATAGGCATCTATCGTTACATGACAATCAATTTGGGTTTAGGCCCGGGTTATCCACGGAGACTGGAGTATTGAGCCTAAAGCATGCAGTCGAATACTATCGTAGACGCAAAACACCTTTTACGCCTGCTTCCTTGACCTGTCCAAGGCCTTTGACCTGGTTTCTTACAACATTCTGTGGAAAAAGCTAGAGTCCATAGGACTGCCTTGGGAACTTATAGGCATATTCAAATACTGGTATGGGAATCAGGTTAATAACGTGAGATGGGCAGGAACCTTTTCGGAATCATATGGGCTGGAGTGTGGAGTGAGGCAGGGGGGGTTAAGCTCTCCTTCCCTTTTCAACGTATATGTGAACGAACTGATTGAGACGCTCAGTAGTATGCATATTGGTTGCCATGTTGATGGAGTGTGTCTTAATAACCTCAGTTACGCAGATGATATGGTGCTGCTGAGCGCCTCGGTGTGTGGTCTTAGGAGACTGTTGAAAGTGTGCGAGGGGTATGCTGCAGCACATGGATTATTGTACAATGCCAAGAAAAGTCAGTACATGGTCTTCGAGGTTAAATCGGGTGCACATACTGATGCACCCATGATATCCCTTAACAGAACTCCATTAGATAGGGTTAGTCAATTCAAATACTTGGGACATATATTGACTATAGACCTGAAAGACAATGCTGACATTGAACGGGAACGAAGGGCTCTGTCGGTCAGAGCAAATATGATTGCCCGTAGGTTTGCTAACTGCTCTAAATCAGTCAAATATACATTGTTTGGCGCCTACTGTACCAACTTCTACACTAGCAGCCTGTGGAGAGATTACACGCAAAGATCGTATGGAGCCCTTCGAGTCCAATATAACAATGCGTTCAGGGTTCTGATGGGGCTGCCCCGTTGCTGCAGTGCATCTGGCATGTTCGCTGAGGCGCGTTTGCACTGTTTCTGGGCCACGATGCGCCTGCGAGCTGCGTCACTTGTGCGTCAGGTGCGGGCCTACTCCAACAGAATCTTGAAAATGATAGCAGACAGACTGGACTGTCCCTACATGTTGCGCTGCTGTGGACTGCATGCTCCCAGCAGTTTAGTCTCCTACTAACAGTCATTAGTCATTATTATAAGCTTCTGATTTATTGTATTTTTAATATATTTTTAATTGATTGATTTGTGATTTTAATTTAATTTAATTTGGTTTTAATATTGATGGGATTCTGATAATAATTTTAATTATATTTTTAATTGAATTTTAGTGTTAGTTTTACTATTGATTTTTATTTTAATTATTTTTGATTTAGACATTTATTGTAATTGTAATTAAATTATTATTGATTGTAATTGTTAATCTTTTGAAATTGTAATTTCGATTGAATTTTGATTTTGAGTGTGTCTGAATGTAGCTTAGTTTTAAGAAATCTATGGACTGATGTTGTCTGAAAATAAATTATTATTATTATTATATTTAAATCGTTCGAAAATTCGCAGATAAATTACAATGTACAAAAGAACGGTAAAAATACTTAAAAACGTAAATGAGAGTTCCTCAGCGCCAATTATAAAACGTTGACAAGTGTTGGTTTTACCGTCCGTCCGTATAATAAGTCCTCATGTTGCGAGCCTCTCACCGTAAGTGTTTATCCATAGCCGCGCCTACACGGCTAAGAGCAGACAAACTTTGCTGAAACCCTATTTAAAAAAACGGCTAAATTTGAGTCGGACTTGCTCAATAATGTTTACACACCACCACAAAATATTAAACATATTTTTCACGATTAGATTTAGTTTCGTTTAAATGTAGTTAAATAGGTTTCTTTATAATGGGAGACCCTTTCATTTCTAACCTTATTTTAATTACATTATTTGTTTTTATAGAAAGCGGCCAAAATAATACTAATACGTATGTAATAAATAAATAAATTACATGTATTTCTACATAGAATAAAGATAACGGCCCAAAAGACTGACCGGCTCACGGTCATAGGATTGCTATTAACGGGTTTCCTCTGTAAACGGAATCCTAAAAAGAAATATTTTACGAATTCAAAATGTGTGTTTCATTTCACATTGTTTCAAACCTTTTTTGTGCGACTCGGTACAAAAGTATTTCAATTGTAAATGAAATTATGCAAATATCTCTTTGTCGTAGGATCTTTACCCGGGAGATGGGCACAACTGGAGAAGCATTGTATTTTCGTTGATGGTCATCAGCTTTGTGATCGCTGGTATCGTCACAGCCATTTATTTACTAGGGTGAGTTGGTGTTAATTAACAATTTTCAATTACACTTATTTTATTATTTTAATATTTATTAAAAGTGTAACTGCTGCTTTCTTGTCGATATTTCTCTTAGAATCTACATTCCGAATCGGTGGTATCTTCACATTTAACCATAATTAATTAATTAAGACTAATATAACTTTCTTACCCGCGTTGATGTTTATGTGAACTACTCGGATTAAGCTTAAGTGATGGCCAGGTATACCAGTGTTAATCCTAGTTGTGGAAAATCCTATAGGCTATAAAAAATTACATTATCAACGGAAAAAAACGTACTTCAATTACATCGACAATACAACGTAGATAGACAAAAAATGTCCAGAAAATATGCGTTATCAAAGATTACACAAATAGTAGTCATAATATATCGATCAAATTTAAATAGGAACACCGGAAAAGCACCAACTTTCGATTAAAATGAGAATCGTCAAACTCGATAGACCCAGTAAAAAGTTATGAGTTATAATACAACGTAGGTCGACAAGGAAATAGTCAAGTAAATACGCATTATTAGATATAGCTCGAAAAGTACTTATCAGATCTCAATTAAATTTAAATGGGACCAGAAGACGCGAACCACCTTTCGATTTAAAAAAATCATCGAAACCATCCACCTAGTCAAAAGTTCTGAGGTAATAATAAATACGATATAATTGAAAACCTCCTCCTTTTTTGGAAGTCGGTTAAAAAGTCCTTACATTGTAAGTTACAACTGCATTGCGCATACATAACGGCCACTGAGTTCAATTCTGTAATAGCTCACTCTCTCTTCGTTGATTTCCGTTCACACATGTACTAGTTCTACTTCGTACATATTTATTACTTCTTGATGCACCCAAGCTAACTTGTACCCTGAGTCAGTGATGGAGCAAATGTGATTGCATGCAACCTCGCATGTGTAAACCGCTTTACAAGGTTACACGTCGGACATAATTCACAAGCGGGAAACACCCTCCATAAATACGGTCTGAGGCACCGAAACAAAATAAATATCTCACATTTGTTATGTAGTGTCTATCTTAAGCCAATCCTCTTGCATAGAAAATAAACAAGTTTTCCGATCCCTTCATCATTTTGGTTTTATTTCTAATAATGTAAAGAACTTTTCTGCTTTGGAAATATTATTTATTTTTATTTTTATTGTAATAAATAAATGTTTTCGATAGGACTTAAATTAGTGATGCTGATTCATTAGTACCTACATAATTATTAAGCACACTAATTAAAACTTTACAAAATATTCAATTTTACAAACTGCCAAACAATGGAAGTGATGCTTGACACATTTTTTCAGATATGTGGACGAGTTGCTCTACTGGTCAGGTCGTCGTATGCGACTCGACGAGTTCCTCAGAGGCGACTTGACTGGCGAGCGACTGCCGACCACGTGGGTCAGCTCCCACCAACTAGTGTACCAGGCGGACGACGGAGGTCTACTGGCGCTCGATACCTTCAACAACTCGCTTACAGTGCTCGTCACCAATCACACTCTCGTGAGTACAATCTTCTATAAAACTTTTCTTATGAATAACGATTAACGCGGCATTGTAATTTTTCTATATGGGTTTAAATCTCGTAGGTAATAGAAAATGTTAAGAAGTCGCTTTCGAGCGTCTTTCTAGACTTTGATAAAACTAGAATATTTCAGTTGACATTCCGCGTCATATGTACCTATTCCTGTTTATTAATAAGGCGCAGCTCAACCCATTAGTGGTATATTTACAGGCATTTAAAATAATTATCTTATTCGCCTTTTTCACTACAATATTCAGGATGATCGCCCTTAAGTACATTGATACTTATGCCACCAGAAAACGAGGGGCTTTAACTCGAGTGGTTCAAGATCCTTCAAAGAATAAGTATTTTTAAATTATACTAACGCCTCTTTTTCTTAACAATAACGATTATTTTAATTTGAAAACAAGATTTTTTCACTTTATTATCATCTATACTAATATATAAAGCTGAAGAGTTTGTTTGTTTGTTTGTTTGTTTGTTTGTTTGTTTGTTTGAACGCGGTAATCTCTGGAACTACTGGGCCGATTTGAAAAATTCTTTCAGTGTTAGATAGCCCATTTATCGAGGAAGGCTATAGGCTATGTATCATCACGCTAAGACCAATAGAAGCGGAGTAAACGCCGACGAAGTCGCGCGCAGAAGCTAGTTAATTATAATTGGTGCAGAAATTACACCTGTTTATTAAGCTGTGTACAGTTTTAATTTTCATATGTTTTGATAATCATATCTGATACTTTAGTTAATGGAGTAGGTATATTATAAAGACAAATTTGTTTGTTTAAAATTAATTGTTGTATTTGTATCAATTTTAACAATTCTTTCACAATACGACACGCTCCTATCCAACTGTAGTAGTGGAATTGTTAATATAGATAAAACCACAGGAGTTCTCCAGTAGAGAAACCCGTAACATTTTTTATTTAAACAAAATAAGCTAAACCGTAGACCACAAAAGCAATATCGAAGGAAACAAAGTGGAAAGTAATCACACTTCAAGAGATGTCTTGGCTTCCGCTTAATTTGCAATTTGCGGATAATGGAATTAGTTCTTCATTTGAAATTTTGATTTTATTATAACTAAAAAGTTACCATTCCTCTCTGTGTGTTAATCCAATAGTGCTAACTTCTTTTTGTTTGAATTCATATCAAAAATTATTTAGGTATTAAAATATTAAAAGCTTATTGGTAGGCGCTAATCTCAAAAAATACCATTACAACTTATTTATTGTTTACGTATAGGCAAGGTTTTAAACGTAAACTCACTACTAACGCATAATGCAATTCATCACTATAGTAGAAATGAATCTATACTAATATAATAAAGCTGAAGAGTTTGTTTGATTGTTTGTTTGTTTGTTTGTTTGTTTGAACGCGCTAATCTCAGGATCTGCTGGTCCGATTTGAAAAATTCTTTCAGTGTTAGATAGCCCATTTATCGAGGAAGGCTATAGGCTATACATCATTACGCTAAGACTAATAGGAGCGGAGTCCACGCCGACGAAGTCGCGCGCAGAAGCTAGTTTATTATAAATGTCACCTAATCTAAAAATATGAGACGACGAAAGCTACGGGAAAAGTCTAGTTATTCATATATTTAAGAAATTAAGAGCAATAAAATAAAATTACTTTGCAAAAAGGCGGGAGTGTAAAAATACCTAATACTAGCTCAGCCTTTAATAAAACGTGAAAATAAACACTATAAAAATTAACAATATATCTTCATAGTTGCAAAACAAAGTTTAAAATGTTATGCAGCGTTGGAATTGCTAAAGCGCCCCTTAAAAATTATCTCGTAAATTTTCCTTGAAACTGAGTCCGGTCAAAGTTCTAGAGTTTGAAACAATGAAAATTCAATTTCCTCACCTGAATTGCCTGTTAGAGCATCGTGCGCGGTGCGAATTGTGTTGTTAAGCTGGCTGCTGGCTGCCTGTACGGCAGAACCGAATTTAGTTTAGCTCTAAATGTTACATGCAGTTTCAGAATATCATGCGTATAATTATATCAAATAAATTGATGAATTTTCATCAATTTAAGCCAGTACATATAACGTTTGTGAAATTAAATATAAAAACTTGCATGGATTAATATTCAAAATTTGAAAATTATATATTGAAAAATAAAATAGCCTGTAATTTAATTACACACTTTACTCGAAATCTCCTACTTACAGATAATATTTTTTAATATTTTTTTAACTTTTTTAGACTTATAAATATTCGTAATATTGCTTACTTATTAATACTAAGTATAATATGGATCTATTTGGATATTCGTTACTATCAATAGTAGCGCAGTGATTGTTACAAAACAAACGCATTATACTGTACGATAATATAAAACTTTTAAAAAAGTGGATATAATAATTAAAAACGTACATACTGTTTTTGCAGATTATAGTAAAAGAAATGTCAAGAAATATATATATTATATATAATTGATATTTATTTCAGAGGCAGCTCAATGTACGCGGTTATCAGTGTTCCCCAAACCTACAATACGTACTATTTCAGCACAACATCAAGGAGGTAATAACATCTCGTAAAAAACCTTTACAACAACATTGTGTTAAGCTACAGCAAATTTCAACCGCCAATGATCTTTTCATTTTCCTTTTTTATAGGTTTATCGGCGAACCTTCACGGCACACTATACAGTTTATGACGTCACAAATGAGTAAGACTCTGTGTGTGCTATTTTTCCTTTGTAGAATGTTAATATTACTTTGTTAAGATGCCTTAATAATGCTTCTAGCTGCTTTCAAAGTGCTTATTGATGTTAGTGTGTGTGTTAAAAGCTTTTATAGAAGTCATAAAAGAAAATTATTGATTTAATAGTTAATTGGATTTGGTTACGTTTACGATATTAATGTTAATGAATAGGGTGCGGACGGAGCACTGAAGTAAAGTACTGAAAAAGCGCTGTTGTTTCAATAGCCGCTCGGAATGCTCATCCGCTCTATAAGCGAGCAAATATTTTGTTACGTGAGAAGTATTCTTTTCTTTATTCGTGCATCTTATCTTACCTTCTTTTCCTTAATCTTATAAGAATATTGTGTGAAGTTAGTTTGTGTATTTATGTGAAGAAAATATTTTAACTAATATCGAAACTTAAAGTTTTAGAATCTTATAAACTTTTTATAAAATGAATGAAAAATGATAACACATTAATCAAAATATATCTTACTTTTGAGTTCAAAATTAAAAAAAAAATAATGATGATGGTGGCATTTCTTTATATCTGCATTCACCGAACAATTTCAGCATGTTATAAATAAATAATTTTAATTTTACTTTCAGCATGAACTAAAAATAAACATCATTTTCATACATATCATTTTAAATCAGGAGTTAAAGGCCAAGGAAGCTCAATGCGCATTCATAATAATTATATTTACGCTGAGTTGTAAAAGACGTCTTCGTAACTCACAAACGTAACTTACAGTAAAGATTTATTGTTATTCAAGTTACTCTACAAAGACCTTTTCTACGGCATATTAACTTTCTTCTAAACGAATTTGTTTTCTGAACTTTTGTCCAAGATCTTTTCAACTGTAAATTTATCTACTATTTTGACTATGTAATCAAATTAAGCAGTATTAAGTGAATTGTAATTATTTTAATAGTTTTTTTTTACTATAGTTATTAAATTTTCATACATCTTTTTTTAGGATTTCCTTCTTTTAGTATTATTAACTTTAAATCGATTGTTATATAATGATTTACTTTCCTTAGCCACCACATCCACTTATTCGGTGAAGGTCAAAGCAGCTGGGAATGGCAACACGCGGCGTGGCTCGGTACGGAGGGCGCACTCCTGCTCGCTGCAGACAATGAAGTCCTTGCCAGGCCAGCTCCTCCAGCAAGGAGAGCACCGCTACTTAGACTCACAACAGATGCCGTTCCAGGTCGAGTGTACAATGGAGTGTCGGATTGGTTGTACCAAGGTTTGTGTCTTGTCATGAATTGTTATTTTTAGTCAGAGTACTCTCTCAGAATAAAAGAAAAAGAGAAGAAATCTCAAAATAATGCTTCGTTAATCTGCTTACGTCCACTTTTAATTTCTTGTACTAGCTAACATATATTTTATATTATTTTTGAAAGAACTATCAATGAAGATACACAAAGAATTACATTATAAAAAAAATAGAGAAAGTTTTCGATCACTGTGCTCACCCAATTATAGGCAATTACATCTTTATGTTTTAACATATCAGCCTATTGCAGTCCACTGCTGGACATAGGCCTCCCCAATTTCGCGCCAGACATCCCGGTTTTCCGCAATCCTTATCCAGCCTATACCGGCAATCTTACGTAGATCGTCGGTAGCGTGCGTCCATTATACGTAGCCAGGTGTAGTTTTGAGTGGCAGCCTCCCGTAACCCATTGATTCCTGGCACCCTCTGCCCCACCGTTACCGTGACCGCTGTCGTAACGGGAATAGTGGGGCTGCCGGGAACTGAGGGCCGAAATTTATGGCGCGAACTCATGGTAGTTTTGCCCATAGTCACCATGCTGGGCACTGGGCAGGCAGGTTGGTGACCGCAGGGCTGGCTTAGTCGCAACGAAGACGCTGCTGCCCGTTTTCTGTCTATGTATTTGAAGCCAGCAGTTGGATGGTTATACCGCCATCGGTCGGCTTTATAAGTTTCAAGGTGGTAGTGGAACTGTGTTATCCCTTAGTCGCCTCTTACGACACCCACGGGAAGAGAGGGGGTGGCTACATTCTTACTGCCGTAACCACACGGCTTATGTTTTAACATTACAATAAAATGTCGTGCTGCAGTATAATACGTGGAGAAAACAAAGACAAATATAAAATAATTTAACTATTAATTAAAAAATGCATTCCTAAAACAGAGGAGGTGACGAAAACATCGTCGGCGACTTGGGGATCGATAGATGGCGCGTTCGTGCTGTACGTCCAATACGACGACAGCAAGGTGTCGGAGTTGAAATTCCCACGCATATCCGAAGGAATAGGTGGATCAGGGGCTTCCAGATCAGGCTTTCTGCTCCCGACCCTCAACAACAGTATCCCATCAGTATTCCCTGATCAAATCACAGTGAGATACCCTACGGTAAATATTCGTAGCCTAAATTGATTTGATATAGTAAATCTTTATTCAATTTATCAGTATTTTTGTAGGAAGTTTTGTTGACTCAAGTTTATTTTTTCAGCCTGGCAGTTCAATACCTCAAGTGACTTTATGGATAGTAGCAGTACAAAATGTGACTTCTCCTCCGCGGTGGGAAGTAAAACCTCCTAGTACTTTAGATGGAATGTAAGAGTAATTTTATTATTAGACTAATACGAATATAGAATGCTACAAGAGGCAATACATACTAGTGCTTCTATAAAAGTTAAAATTAAAATAAAATGAAGTTGCAAACTTTGTTAAAAAAATCTTTAAAACACGTGTACATTATTATTATATCATTTTTATTCATTAAACATAATGTATTTAAAATATTTGTTGTAAAATATTGTACGTAATATGTACGAAGTGCAAGATGCACAAAGATATATAAATTATTTTATACTTTAATTATTATTATTATTTTAAAAACTGCTATATTAAAAACTTTTAACAAACCAAAAAAATTTCAGTGAATATTATCTCATATCAGCCCAGTGGGTGGGCAAAGACAATTCTCACATAGGAGTAGTGTGGATGAATCGAGCTCAAAATTATACCGTTTACAGCAGTTGCTATGCACCAAACTGGACGTGCACCGAGGTAACATTAAGTCACTTGCTTATATATAATTATAATTTATAGTAGGTATGCGATTTATCTTTATTTCTTATTTTTAGACGCATTCCGAAAAGGCTACTGATGAGCCTTGGTTAGAAGTGCACCAAGAGCCAGTTTATTCGGAAGATGGCAGTGCATTTCTCCTTTTAGCGGCAGTTCAAGAAGGCGGTGGTCAATACTATACACACATAAAACACGTTGATGTGTTGCGCCAGCGCATAGCTGTTTTATCACATGGTAAAGTGGAAGTCACCAAAATCCTAGCTTGGGATCAGGAAAATCATTTAGTTTATTATTTAGGTAAGAAATTATGGCCCTTATGTATTAAGTACTCTTTATTTTAGGATATTCATATATTCGTTCTTTTTCTTTTTTTATTGAAGGTTTTGACAGCGAAAAGTTTCACTCACATAATGTAAGCAAGCATCCTGATATGGCCACCGACGCTAATCAAATTAAGTATAAGATTAATTGCAGCTGAGTGGTGTTTGTTGAATAGTGCAATTGCCTCAGTTACTAACAAAATATCATTTAGTTGACCTTATTTGCTTAGCTCATTGTCTATTTAGTTCCCAAAAGCATATTCTTTTATTGTGTCTTAGAAATGTGTTGGAGTTGTGTAAACTGTTAAGTTTTTGGACTTTGGTTGGAACTTTGTTCCGTTATAGACGTTATGTAACTTTCATTTTTTTTCTATAGGTAGTGCAGATAGACCAGGTCAAAGACAAGTGTACGTCGTCCGAGATCCGAGCTACGGGGGAGGAAGTAACTCCGTGAGGGCCCGTGCTGAACGTGAGGAGCCACGTTGCCTAACATGCGAGCCTGCAGTATGGCCTGCTCGTTTGCACTATGCAAACTGCACCTTCTGGAGTGCTACGTTCTCACCCGCTAAGCCTAAGCTAGGAATAACACACTATGTCCTTGAATGTATGGGTCCTGGTCCACCGCTTGCTGGACTTCATGACGCTAGAACAAATAAGTTAGAAAGAATATTATACGATACGAGGCCTTATAGGTAAAAACGCTACTTATACGGTTCTGAAAATAATTTTTAATTGAAAAATAATAACACTTCACAACGATCAACTTAAAAGATTCTTTACTATCCGCTCTTTGTTACATTTCAGATCAGTACGATTACGTGAATTAGCATTGCCTACAAGAAGAGCATTTGATGTGCAATTGAGTAGTGGGTCGAAAGCCCGCGTTCAATTATTTCTGCCACCTTCGTGGCGCGAGGAACTTCGTGATGCTGCCTTTCCAGTACTCGTTCATGTGTAAGATAATTGAGATATTGTAAATACTAATAACGTAAATATCATGTTAATAGATTTAGTCATTAATTCGCTTCCTAACTTCTTAAAGCCTAATTGTGTGCTTAGAATTGGATTATTATGAACACTATGAATTATTTTTGATTATACTGTACTTCAGTGTAATAATCACGACATATTATTTGTAGAGATGGGCGACCTGGAAGCCAGCAAGTAACTGATCGGTTTCTCGTAGATTGGGGAACGTACATGTCCTCACGTAATGACGTAGTTTATGTAAAATTAGACGTGGCAGGAGCACGAGGTCTTCCTCGTGCGCTGCTGCGCGGTCGCCTCGGTGGAGTGGAGGTGGCTGACCAGTTGGCTGTTATTAGGCAAGATTTTTATCTTAAACTTATTCGTAAATTGTATTAAGAATATAAATAAAAATTAAATTATTATATTAATACATTTCAGATATTTATTAGAAACCTTCAAATTTTTGGATGTAACGCGTGTAGCAGTTTGGGGTTGGGGTTACGGTGGCTATGTGACATCGATGCTTTTGGGCTCCCAACAGTCCACCTTGAAGTGTGGTATTGCTGTATCGCCGATCACAGACTGGTTATATTATAGTGAGTTATTATACATTTAAATCAAAAATAATTTTAACATATCTATTTAAATTATTAATATTAAAATTTTTTTTTTAACCATTTCACAACTAGATCAAGCAGTAAATGCTTTGATGGTCTCGAAGCCGCTCACTTCTATCCTGTAGAAGAGGAAGCCTAATGCGTTATGCTGTTCCACTGAGTGTTGATTGATATACATGTTTAAAATTATCTTACAGCATGTTTTAATACAGTTATTTGCCGACTTTAGTTTTAAAATATTATATACAATTTTTATCTACTCCCATGCTTAAATTTTAATTTTTGGGTTGTCCGGAAGAAATGGCTAAATAGCCATAAGTCCGCCCATTGTACTTCACAGTCTGTAAATGATATTTGTAGTTGTGATGTACAATAAAGTATAAATAAAATCACCTTTAAAAGATTCTGAAACATTTAGCTTATTGCGAACATTAAAACATCCAATATCCGAATAACCAAAATATCATCAAATCGGATGATATAATTTTGTACTGAATTTCATAATTCCTTTGTTCACTCCTTTGTTTTTTCGATCCTTTCTGCGCAACTGGCTTACTCAAAGACAGCCACATTCTTACTGCTCGACGCGTGGTATCTGTATGAATTTCAAAAAAAGAACGTCTGTATGAATTTCAAAAAAAAGAACGTCTGTATGAATTTCAAAAAAAGAACATTATCATTCATCCGCGTTTCACTAGTCACTACCAGAACGCCGCGCGCCGTAAAATCATTGAGTATTTTAATGTTAGCAGTAAGCTAACTGTTTCAGAATCTTTTCTAGAGGATTCATATGTTGTATGCAACTGTTGATTATTAAGTTTTAAAACACTCATGTGATAATATTACCCACCCATATAAACCCACTTTCGTGTTTTAATACCCCTTTTTATACAACAGTTGCATAAATGACTATTAGATGCTGCCTTCACGGAGCGCATCCTGGGCATGCCGTCGGTGAACTACAAGGGCTACGTGGAGGCGGACGCGTCGCAGCGCGCGCACCACGTCCCGCGCCACGCGCTGTACCTCATCCACGGCATGGCCGACATGAGCGCGCCCTACCCGCACGCACTGCAGCTGGCGCGCGCGCTCACCGACGCCGGGGTACTCTTCCGATATCAGGTACCACATCGATACCATTTGTAAGCCATGCCATTATAGTATCATTTTTTATTGAAAGTTTAATTTTTGTGAAGGTAAATTAAAACGTTTGTTACTCTTATGTGCACTTGAAAATGCACGCATAGAGCTTTTATTAATTGTTTTTTATAAATGTTTATAAGAAAATACCTAGAAGCCACTTCCTGCTATACTACAGTTTTTTGAAAATTCACTGGTTAAACTACGAAAAAAAAACGAATTCACAGTGTAACAAAGAGATCTACTAAGTTTCTTCGTAATTTATTTTCAGGCATACGCCGACGAAGGCCATGATCTGAAAGGCGTCATCGAGCACGTATACCGATCAATGGAAGACTATCTCCGAGAGTGCCTCTCTCTTGATCCAGAAGACACCAAGCTGCCTCCACCAGATAGATAAAACTAATCGTTCACGATAAGTCTTGATAGGTTTTGCAAAAATACATTCTATCATTTTGAAATTATCATTATTATTGTATAGTTATTATCATATTTTGTAAATATGTAAATGAGATAGTGCTTTAAATTGTGTTGTCACATAAATTTAATTTAAGCCTTTCTAGAAGGAAACTAAGTATGTGAATTATGTGTGTGAAATTATAATAGATACATTATACTCATTATGAAAACATCTTAAAGTAAATTATCAAAAACGTTCAAACCAGTACTATTGCGATTTTGCTGTGGTCGAGTAAAATAAAACGTACCTACCGTTTATAGTTTTAAGACAAAAAGAGTATAAGTTGGGCTAAAAATAATTAATTTTCGTATATTTCTAGTACACTCCATCAACATCGCTTCAGCAACGTTCGCCTTTTCTATTGTCTAAATAAGTCTTACCTAAATTATTAGTATTTTTAATCTTGAAAAGTAACCTTCCTAGTGCTGTAACGAGATTAAGCGCTGAAAACATTCAATACATCTTATACTCTTCGTAAATTCCACTCTTGTCATCATACTACTATATTGTGATTATATAAATTCATAGCAATTCGAGCTTTACCCTTTAGGCTTTACTGTAACCCTTTCTACTTCCATTGTTTTAAAATAATATACTGTTACCATATTAATGTTATATATAAAACATAGTTATTACATACCCTGTTTAAAAGTTATAATAATTTATGATAAAAATTTATAAATCTTTTTTTATAACTCTCATAGAATATTAAATAAATTACATTAAAAAAATAATGAGGAGCTTATCCTTTAGGGAATCTACTAGGCCTTTTACAATGTACATTTTTTTGTCAACAATCAGTTACAGATCTTTTAAAGTTACGTTTTATAATGTTATATTGCTGTTGAAAATACCTCATGCGGACGTGAGTATAAATAACTTTAGAAATAATTATATACGACAGATAATCCATATTTATAATCAATTGTAATATTTAGAAATAAAAGTGACCTTGATCATCCTCTAATCCTCAGCTGCTTTTGCACCATGGTATTCCATTTAACCCTTTAGTCAGTAAGACGGTCAAATATTGTCACATCTATCATGTTCACATAATTGCAACACTAAAATATACATTTACTTACGTTAACCGATCTTTTATCGATGTGAAATTTAATGAATGTGTATTTATTTATAAAATATAGTTTAAATGAAATCATTAATTTAATTGGATTAATAAATCGGACCAGTATGTCTTCACACACCAATATCAAAATTAATCGTATTTTATTCTATGTCAGAAATTAAATAATATTGTTGTAGTTACTGTATCGCTGTAAGCCTCTGAAATTATATAAAAATTAAAACATCTAAGTAAGAAGCGTGTACAAAGTAGAGTACACGAGCTAGAAATTGCCTTCGTCATAAATAATAAATAATTTACTGTACGTTGCAGATCGTCAAAATGTTGGTTCGGTCATTGAGGGCCAGTTCCATCGATTGTTGATAGATCTATCTAGCTTACAATGGTATTCAACTATAAAGGTTCATTTATCAATGTATATCTTTTTTTCCAACATCAAACTTAACATTATCCTTCAAATATCTTAATACATAACCCGCCAATCAAAAAGTTAGTGTTTATTAGTTGAGGTGAGGCAGGCCTTAAGAGCCTGTTTTACCTCCTGCTTATAAAACCTTTCGCTAACTATGTGTAAGTTACTTTATCAGCGATGGGAGGAACTCGGGCCCTGACTGTGTCAGTATTCAGATATAAGTCTCTAGACTACGGTGTTAGTATTTGTATAGATGCAATACTGTGGTATAAAGACATTTATTTCTGTTGTAAAATGAGAGAACTGAAAGGAAAAAATTATTGTTGGTCAATTTAAAAAGAAATGTCTTTAATAAATAGAATTTTAATACATAATGAGTGTAAGAAAAATGACAGAAGGGCTAGCGTTGTGTAAACGAAGAAATTGTTGTTCATTTCACCATAACTGAGACATAAGTAGATAACTCGTTGTTGTTGTTTAGGTATAATTGTCAACCAATATTTGTTAAGTGTTATCGGATACCTGCATAGACGCATATCGCACATTCCATGTTTGTGAAGACTGCCAATTTGGTCTAAATTTTACAATTAAAATTCCTACGATATGTCGGTAACATTAATTTCAATCACCATTATGGTCTTAAGGATGCTGTGATTTCCTTTTGCAAATTCGTCGTAATTTAATATATGAAATAAATATTATATCTGCATCTAATATACGTAGGGCCTAGTCAAATCGAATTCTTTGTATTTATTTAAAATAAACCTAAGGTAAAATTTAGTTTAGAACTTTGAAAATTCTTCCATAAATAAGGAAAATATGAAATAATGTTGCTTTCATCCAAGAAATTTTAACAAACCTAGACAATATAATACGGGCTATATATACATCAAAAAGATGAAATTTTATAGTTATTACAAATATGAGAGAGTTCGGAAACCGGGTGCTTTAAATTTTACATCATGTTGTATTGATTTCTTTAGCGGGAAAATTCTATAGTTATACAAGAGTAAATAGGTACATTATAATGACCTGCATTCATACAGGCACACTAGGTATCTAAATACGAACTAAATTTAATATAAAAAATATCTTGAAAGGTTGAGTATCAACTATACGATACAAAATAATAAAATTTAGATTGGAAAGTCCTCAAGATTCTCGTATATTAAATGGATTTTCGGTAAAACACCAATTTAATACATGTAGTTATAATGTCGAATAATGAGACAGGTTGTTATTAAATATCAATTCAGTACTACACGTATAATCGATTCACTCAATTGTTTGCACGCTGCTTCTCTTAATGGTCACTTTTCATTTCATAATTAATAGCCCTTAGTCTTCCAATGTAGCGAAAGCTTCCAGTACCATAGATTACTGTTGTGGAAAATTTAGAAACTATGTGATGACTATGTCAATTATTTCCTTATCTCAACTCAGGACAGCTACATTTTTGTTTGATAATAATTATGAGTCTATTATATTAGTTGTAGACTTCTGTCCTAGTTTCCTCAGGTTCAATAGACGTGGTATAAATGTCGGTCAGTAACGCTGTGTCTTTAGAATTCTTCTGCAAGATCACTTAACTACACTCAAAACACTATAAGAACTTATTTGAAAAATCGAATTATTTTACTCTTGGATTTTTTTATATTTGAAAATAATATCTTGCTTTCTGTCACACCGTGGATGAAAAAATATAAAGTAATTTAGTCAAATGAAAATTTAAAAGAAATCGTAACTGTTGTAATATTAAAATTCTAATCATTTCCTTTAAAAAAACCTGTAAAAAGATGTGTTGAGTGTAGTTGAGATGCAGTGTAGTGTCCGCCTTCGTAACTATAGAATGTCGCGGATCGCTCGTTAGCAAATAGATCGAAGGCAAGCGCGGTGTTGAACACAATAATAAACTTGAATGTTCCTCATTACCTAATCTACTCGTAACTATTACACGCCAGTCTCGACCTGGTTCTGTCTTAGGTTAGCGAGTCATATTTATTACAAGATACAGGGCAATCTTATAAATTATTGTATTCAGTAACGCGCCGTTTGGTGGCCCTAGAGAAAATTTATATTCTACGTTGTTGTTAATCAGTGTTATAAAATCTTATCGTCTCGTTTAAGAGTTACAGTGTTGTATAGATCGGTATGTTTATTTGTAAATTCTGAGATTATTCTGTTATTAATGTAAAGTTTCTTTGAATAAATAAAATTTTCATAATCGTTAATGTGTACGTTTCATTTCATAGTTCTTTCAAATTTACATAAATCTACGTTATGTTTAAAAAAATTGTAAAGAAATCGAAACCTTCGATTATTTGGTTCCGTTTGTTTTTGGACCTCTACTCCACATGTCAAGGCTTCGAAAATATCTTTCTAAGTTTTCGTTCCTTGAGGCGATATCCGTAAGACTAGAAAAGGCGTCGTAAGTACTGCCTACCGCTTCGTCGGAGCTACAATTAGATAGTGAAAGATTTCTCATTAATTCGTAATGAGAAAAATTTACAGAGATCGACGATGTATTTTCCACATCGATGAAATTTACACTTGGAGTTGCTAAACTGTCAATAAACATGTCTTGTGTTTTGTAACCTTGCACTGGATTCGCATGATCACTACTAGATTCTCCATTCACAAGCTTACTTTTCTTCAACCTTCCTCCAACTAGATCCAAAGAATGAATTGCTTCATTTGCGTTAAATGATTTACGTTTTACTGGTATGTTTGCCAGTTTTTTAGGTGGTCCACTAGAATGAGATTTTGCTTTAATAATGGATTTCTTGTCATTTGAAGTGTCATTACTATTTTGCATCTCGACTTATTAATTTTGAGACTTAATGGTTATTAAATTATATTTGAGAAAATTGAAATAAATAAAATAAATAAAATCAGACACAAATTACATTTTATTGGCTGATTAAGTGTTTTTTTTTACAATGTACACAAATATTTTGACAGACTGACATTAGTGTATCCGTCACGCCATCTATACTGAAATGAAGAAACTACGTGTCGTTTAAATACAATACCTTTTAAATTAAAATAAACATACTAGATGGCGCTGCTAAAAACTGTATTAAAAATTTGAATAGCTAATAGGTGTCAGTAGTGTTGTAAAATTGTAAGAAATGTTACAATAGAAACTAGAGCCAGGATCGGATTATGTAGCAAGTTTAAATCGAAGTAAAATTATTTCAGTAAAGCTACTTTAGAAATTTTTGGCCTTTAAGAAATGAAATAAAAAAATCTTTGAACCATTACTTTATACTCGTATTTAGAAGCCACAGAGCCACATATTCAAATAAAGTTAAAATACTTTGCCACATAACATAAATTTCATTTTGATTTTTTCTCTTTGGTACCTTTCGGAGATCATTTTCGAAAAATACTTTTTTAAATGACACTTACAGTTTAAGATAAATTCGTCAATAACATTAGTGATTTAGGCTATGATTTGATATCAAAGCATAGAGCGTTAATAAGTTTGTCGGAAGATTACCTTTTATTAATCTATACTAATATAATAAAGCTGAAGAGTTTGTTTGATTGTTTGTTTGTTTGTTTGTTTGTTTGAACGCGCTAATCTCAGGATCTACTGGTCCGATTTGAAAAATTCTTTCAGTGTTATATAGCTCATTTATCGAGGAAGGCTATAGGCTATATATCATCACGCTAAGACCAACAGGAGCGGAGTCCACGCCGACGAAGTCGCGCGCAGAAGCTAGTTAAGTATATACCTATAGCATAAAATAACTTACTTAATTTAATATTTAATAGTCATGCTATATATTTTATCAATATTATGTATCTCTGTTGATAGATCACTATTAGTAATAATACAATTAATAAAAATAGCTTATAAAGACAAATATTTTTTTTAATTAGAAACGTAAGAGTCATATTTCACGAAGAATTTTTGATAATTAATTATTGTATGGAACACGGGTAACAAGACAAGTGATATAACAAAACAAATTATTGAAGGTTTTTATTATTTCTTTTCAGTCATCAATTTTATTCACTTTAATTCAGCCTAAATAATCGGCTTGTATTATTTTACACGGGATGTAAGAATCGCAAAGAGCGGCGGCGGTGGAAGCGACCGCCTCGATTTCTGCTTTAACACCACCAGTCAGCATAGACGTCAAATCTTCTTTAATTCTTAAGCCTGTAATTTTTAGATGAGTTAATACATATTTTGATAATAAGAAATGACATACGCCTACATTTTATATTTATTTTCTGAGCTCAAAGATGATTTTCTTTTATCGGCGTTTCACATTCTTTTATGTGACATTAGAAGACCACACAGCTCTACTCGTTAGCCAATATTCCTTAATAAAATTGTAATTGGATCCTTATTAAGGACCAAAAAATACAAACATTAGTTTAATACAAATGATATTTTCAGGTTTAAATTTAGATTAAAAATTACATATGTAATCCATATCAAAAATATGTAAACATGAATTAGATACCTGTTGGTGTGTCTAGATATGGTCTATTAATGAGTGCAGTAAGTTTGCGTCTATCGAGTGACGTCAGAGACATACAAGCGGCTCTAGGTGCTAGAGTCCTTACATCACTGTGACGAACTCCAAGCAGCAACAAACTGCTGCATGCTAATGCGTCAGATAAATGAGATTGTGCCTGGAATTTATTCATATATATATATATATATATATATATATATATATATATATATATATATATATGCTGTCGACATTGGAAATATCCTGAGTTCTAAACTGAAAATTTTCTAGCTCTACCATTTCTTGCATTCAGCCTGTAACATCCCATTGATGGGCATAGGCCTCTTTCTCCATGGAGGAGAAGGATTGGAGCTTAATCCTCCACGCTGCTCAATAGCGGGTTGGCGGATATGTTCCCTACTATGAGTAACGATCGCTATCAGCTATTTATGATAACAACCAGGATCAACGTCTTAACGTGCTCTCCGAAACACGGTGGGTAGACCCACAAAGACACATCCAAGTCGGAATGAAAGATTTGCACAAACACAAATATCCATCCCGAACGGGAATCGAACCCACAAACCGTCGATGTTGTAGGCCACTACTCTCACCACTACACCAAAGCGGTTGTTATGCTACAACTCCTAGGATGGCCGGATTAAAATGATTTACTACGGCTTCTACCCCCTACTAATGACAAGCGAGCTGGGTAATTTTATTCCTAAAGATTTGAAATTCATTTATGACATAACTTATAGGATGATCTTGCTTATATTATAATATGATCGTTTAGGTATTTACTAAATCACGCCAGAACGGTTCTGAATGCAACTTGATACGTTAATATCTAAAGAACCAAAACTTAAGCAACTTTTTGCTATCGTATAGATTACTTCTGATCTCGAAATTCTCTAATTTCAGAAAGATCTTAAAACATCAGCTGTAGCTATTTCGATATTAAAACATTCATCTAAGTTACAGTTAAATACAGAAACATAAAGCAATATGATTTAAAAAGTTACAATTGAGTTTCAGTTACAAAAAAAAATTAACTTGCTACAAACAATTATATATCTATAATTCTATAATATATAATATAATAAAGCTGAAGAGTTTGTTTGTTTGATTGTTTGTTTGTTTGTTTGTTTGAACGCGCTAATCTCAGGATCTACTGGTCCGATTTGAAAAATTCTTTCAGTGTTAGATAGCCCATTTATCGAGGAAGGCTATAGGCTATATATCATCACGCTAAGACCAATAGGAGCGGAGTCCATGCCGACGAAGTCGCGCGCAGAAGCTAGTTATGTATTAAAACTAAATTAAATTGATGTAGCATGTTGTGTATTAAAACTAAATTTAATTGATGTAACATTAAAATATAAGAGGAGGACTTACAAGGGAGCCGTACTTGTATGTAAGAAAAATTTCGTAACCGTGAGGGTCATAGTCTACAAGTGCGAGAGCTTTTAGGCGCAGTTCTGTCACTAGTCGACAGAGTAACTGGCGGGTGCATACGTCGGGATAGCCTTTGCCCTGTTATCAGAATTTAAAAAGTATCTAATACCACTAACATATTTATTTACCTTAAAATATTATGACACTAAATGCAATGTGCTACATACATATGCATAAGCGAAAATTTAGTTTTTGACATCTTTTTTCTGAGATCTCTACAAAATAAAAAGATAGAGGTCTACAGTTCTGTGCCGCAGAAAACATAGAAACACAGAAAATAAATCCAGTAGATGACATGTTTCGCAGAACGCAAAAGATTTCCCTACTATCAGCTACTATTTTAATAAGATTGCCATTATAATTTTTTTAATTTTAAAGTTCTCAAAATTTACCAATTACATTTTTGCATTATTCTTAAATAAATAAACACCTTACACTCAACGGCTCTTAATAGGATTTTCTCCTGTTTCGGGAGTCCGGAAACACACACAATATACAAGCACAAAATATACCCAGACCAGGAAAAACATTAATCAATCAATCAATCAAGTAAAACTTTATTCAAATAGGCTTCAAAAGCACTTTCGAATCGTCATTTCGTCATTATATGGCCAATACAAATGTTTGTCATGTGAGGGGATCGAACCCGCTACCGCTCGTGCAACATACAGTGCTGTGACCACTGTTCCAACGCGTCATATAAATACTTATGTACCGTCAAAATAATAACAGGTCCCAAACGCAACAGCGCCCCTTCATCGAGCAACTTTTGCAATATCGCGTCCTTTTCCACCACTAAGATGTACTTGGCTGTTGAGTGAAATTTCTTAATTCCATTAATGTCTTGCGGTATTAAGATGCCTTAAAAAGATTTAGGAAGACTCATATACAGAGGTCAGTTAATTGTGATAGTACCGAATCTTGACGATTATGTACTACGTCAAACAATAGCGTTCACCTAATAGTAAGTGATTATCGTAGCCTGTAGACGCATACAACACTAGAAGCATCGCAAGTGCGGTGCCGACTCTACCCCTCTCTCTCCCCCAGGAGCTCTGGTCATCTTACTCATCACAGGAACACAACACAGCTTGAAAGCAATGTTATTTGACTGTGATTTTCTGTAAGGTCGAGGTACTTCCTCTATTGGGCTGCTCCAGATTTTGGACAGGTTATTTCCTGCTGTGCTCTACTTCAGTTTAAGTCTATATAAATATAAAATATCTTAGTAAATAATTTATCACATAAACATACGGTTGTTTCAAAACCCACAAGAATTTCTTTTGTCTTTTTTCCTAAATTTTGATACCACTAAAATTACAAACAAGTGTACGGTTCGTTTGATGGTAAGAGGTACCGTAGCCCGTGCCAGGAGCGTTGCAAACGCGTTGCCTGGCGTTACTCTGGCAAACTTACCCACCATAGAAACACAATATTGTTTGAGACCACTATGTGGCTGTGATATTCTGCAAGGTTGAGATACTTCTCCAGTCGGATTGCTCCAAATTTAAGCTAGATATTTCCCGCTGTGAAAATAAATATAAAATGTTCTATTGTTTACCTCCTGATGCCATACAGTCTACAACTGTTCCATCAGCGTTAAATATTTTCAAAGGACCAGCTATGAGACCTTTGGCTGTCGCAACAATACCTAAACTCCACGGCGGCGACTCTAGTAAACAACACACATCCCTGACTCCTATGTCTAATTTTGTTTGATTTCTAAATCTTGAAACGTTCTGATAGAAAAGTTCTCTGTAATAAAATTGATTTAAATATTATTTTTTTGTAAATAAAATATATACATATGTAATTAAGTATTCGAGTATTATGATCGATACCTTCTTGTGACAGACAAATTTTTCGAAAGTAATTCGTGAGCTTTGGTTAAAACAAACACAATTATATTAAAACGAGATTTATCATCAGCGTTGGAATAAATTAAAGTTGTTGTTTTGGCATCTTTTAAGCTCTTCAAAGTAACACTGAAATTAAAACATATAATTAAGCCTAGATATATAAAATATATAATAATTTAATTAATAATAATTTAATTTAATCGACTATAAAAAATAACGTGTTAATGTAATAATCATATCATATTATTTTATATCTTTCTATATAATAATCACAAAATTATTTTCTTGAAAACTCTTTTTCTAAATAATCCTTTTTTTTTATCTAAATAAAATAAAATAAAACGGTAAATTTCAAATATTCATGATATGTTGCTGACATTAGTTTTTTTTTTTTTTTGTTACGCAAAACACTACTTTTGCCAAAATTATTATTAAATAGAAGAATTATAAATAAAGCTTTAAAAACCTACTGACGATAGGTACAAAACAAATTTCTTATAGGTACCTTCTACATATATTATATAGATATTAGTAGAGGCTTCAAGTACGAAATATATAGTTAGGTATATGACAAACAAGAATGTATGTAGTTTATAACTATCTTTGTTGTAAATTAGTTGTTAGTTTATAAAGTTGTTTTTTTTTTTACTTTTCTTTTTTTGCTATATGAAACAAAATATCCCGTATCTTTTATTTACCGATCTAAGTCATAAATGCAATTGCTCCATAGCTTTTGGTTTCGTAGTACTAACTTTGGAGTTGTGCCGTTATTTGCGTTTTTATTAATATCTTCTAAAATATTTTCAATCTTTTTTATTAAATCTCTTCTTTTATTATCTATCCCTTTCTCTGATAAATATGATGATGTACCTAATCAAATGTATGATATAAAAAGATTAAAAGATAGAAACATATTTGGCTTTTTAAATAAATTGAATAAAAAGTCTAGAGGCTTTTTGGCTATTACAATTATAGTTTTAAACTAAATTCGACCAGATAACAATATCTGAACCCTACCTTTATCACTTGATGAACCCTTTAATAGCGAGTGTACTTCACTAAAATCTAATTTTCGTTCTGGTAGCTTGCGACCAATTATTAAATTTTCATTTTCGTAAAGTTTATCTATTGCTTTCACAAGCTTAGGATCTTGTTTGAAAGAAAAAACTGAACTCAAAGTTAAGTCCTTGTTAGGCTCCAACGCGTCTTTGTTAATGAAGTCCATTATGAAAAAATCCGTTCGTTTTCTAAAACGATCTTTCAAAACAATCACACAAATAATTGACAAAACAAATCCGATAAAGGTCTATTAAAATGAACCACCGGCAAAAGTATTAATGATCCCTACCTACCTTGTGGCGAGATGTTTATCGACCGCAAACAATAACAGCGTCACAAAACAGAGCTCTTAAAAGGGCCACGAGACAATGGAGCAGCTCCTCAAAAGTTTTTACTGCGAAGTCGAGCGAAGACGTGAAAGAGACAAATTCATCGTCGGTGGCGCATCCGACTCGCGTGCACTAAAAAAATGACACAATAGATATAATCGAGAGATAGTAGAGGCAGGCGTCTCGAGGAGCAGATGACACGACGTGACGATCGCACAAAGGGCGTGAAATGACGTCATAATAGCCTCGAATTATCGCTCCCTCTTGTCTCAGGCAAATATTTAACAGCAGCCCCGTTTTTGTCCTCCTTCTTCGGTAGGAGATCGTAAATAACAGGGTTACGGCAGACAAATGATGAGGACCGTTACCACAGCGCTTTGTTATACGTGACATATTGCAACGAAGTGATGTTTATGTCTTATTACGGAACCCAATTTAAGTTATGGTTTTGTTTTATTATAGCCTAGTAAAATATAATTTATTGACATGCTTTGGTTATTGAAATTTGGAAGCCATTAATTCTTATTTTTTGTTCAGATTTTTTAAAAATTATATAAAATAATTTTAAAAAATATACGTTTGACAATATTTATTGATTATTATTTGTTCAGATTACTGTTGCTAAATTTTAATTGCATAATCAAATCCTTGAAGTGTGAGAAAGTAACCCTTACAGTGGATTCCCGTTACAGTGGACCGGCACCCTGAGGAGCGTCGATAGCATCAGCGGGAGACAGCCCGCACAAATACCATACAAATCGCTCGATGGCTTCTTATTGATTGTTGCAATTATTCGGCGAACCCTTTTGCGATACCACGACCACGGGGAGGTGAGAACTTACTTATCTGTTTGATCTATCTCGTCGCAACGACTAAACTCTTTGACATCGGTGTGAGCTAACAATGCTCCGACACGTAGTTAGGTCGCTACGGGGTAGCTCCTTGTTTAGATGGTGTATATTTGTCGCGATCTAAGATTTTAATCAGCGTTATAAATAGATTTATGCTTTTTTTGTGACTTCACAGATTGAAAACAAAAGTCTACGAAACTCAAAAGAAGTATAATGGCTTATTGCAACTTAATATTAACAAGTTATAGCGCTACAAATATTTGAACATAAGTAACAATCTTCCCACAAATTCTGGCTTTTGAAGTGGTCATCTAAGCGGAAGTAAATGAAGCAATTATAAAAATAGGAATAAAACATTCGTCACATTGTATGAATGGAAAGCGAGTGCGTCGCGAACCGCAGGGCGTCGGTCCACAATGGACCACCATAGCGCTATCTCGATGGACGAAATGTTCTCGCCCAATTGATTGCTCAAACGTTATTTTAATACTTTGTTATTGAATTCAGATTAGGGTAGGTACAGTTAAAAGTGATATTTTAATATTACAACTTTTATCATTTATGTATCATATTTATGTTACAGAAATATATAAATAAGTGACACAAAACAGTATTTCAAATATAAATTGATGTAACAATATCTTAACTTTAGACTTGTCCTGATATAATACGAAGTACATATAGTCATTTTAAATATAATTACTATATAGTAATTATCGCAACAGTAACTTTTGTTTTGTTAAAGAATTCGTTATTGAATTATTTAAAAAAAAAGTTATACGCATTCATAAAATATATTTTAAATTTAAAACACCAGTGTGCAAATGATAAATACCTAACAATTTGTAAATAAATTATCAGAGATAGCTTTATTTTCAAGCACGTTTTAATTTTAAGAATTTAATATTACTGAAACGATTATTTAGGTATCCATAACTTAATTAAATAATTAGTTATAAGTATTCTAAAACTTTTCACAGAGAATTTTTTTCTTATTTTCATAGAAAACAAGCGAAACACACAAAACCAAACATATTTTTACCGCAGCAAAAAGAAACGAACGTATTAATTACATTTATTATTCACATAAATGACCCTTCATATTATAAAGAAAAGTTTCTTTATTACATTTGCTTATTATGCATTTAGACCCACATTCCCACACGCGAATTCGGTAAAATTCGCAACAGTTTCTCACATCGAGTGGCTACTTACGGCTTTGTACTAAACAATACAACAATCGCAATAAGGCTACGAATGCGACAAATGCCTCTACAGTATACCACTCAAGTGGCCAGTGCAGTGCTGGGGGCATATAGTTCCGTTCTTTCATTCATACGCATTGTTTCTTGTGTAAGCGATCGGTCGTTTAATATAAGCACAATTATCTTGAATATTGCTTCCCTGATATTTCGTGTTTTTTATGACGTTAAAAACATCTTCCAAGCATTTTGTCTACTGTAAAAGTTTTTTCTAAACAATCTACAGTTTTTTTAATAAAACAAAATATCGAAAGATTCGTAGAACAGTCCCAAAAGTGTTAAAGGTTATAGAGTATCATCATGAATCAAAACCTAGCTAGAATTAGTTTTTATTATACAATCCGTAAAGTCTTTGAGCTTGACATCATAATATCATGCAATCAACCTGATATGCTGACATCAAACTGTATTTTCTTTATTCATTACATCAACTTCCTCTACTTTAGTGTGTTGGTTTAAAAATAATAATTAGTTTACGCTTATGATAATTATATATCTATAGATACCAATTCATTTTCACTTCGTCGATCTGATGATAAATTTTTTATCTCCTGTATATTGTTACTTGTTTCTTCTTATGTTTTCGGACAATACGACTTATGGATACGGAATTAGCATCCAATTTGTCAGTGTTTTCCATTCGCTAAAACAACTACTATATAATATCACATATTAATATTTAAATATAAGTAACTCATTAATAATTATTACAACCACAATAAAAAACTGAAAAAAAAAATATTTATTTCAACTTTAGAAAATAAAACAAATACTTTAAAAGTAGTTTTTCAAAAGTCCTAAGTATAAATATTAAATTTTTAGTGTTCATTACTTACCCCATTGCTAAATATGGCAGTGAAGTGGTCTCCCATTGCGCCCCAATATCGTTGCTCGTTCTTTCCCACCCCACTTCACCCCGCAATATGCTCGGATAAATTTACATGTTACAAAGCGACTGTCACATATTAAAGGTCATAATTACGCAATCCATTAGATTTATAGCTGAAAAACAATTGCACTCGAACGTTCAACCCTTTTGTTTATTATAATATTGCGAGTGACGGACGTTGTGATCATTTAAACGATAATTAATATAAACGTTCTCATGGAAGTGGGAGATAAAGGAAATTTTTAATTATCTTTATAAAAAACGAACAAAAGTTAAAATCTTTTGTTTATTTGTGCTGGTTGATTTAATTTATGACCGAATGTTTGCTCTCATCGCTAAAAAAATAAGCAAAATTGGGGCGAGTCTGCTTTTGGTATTCTGTCACAAGGATTAGTGGTCTCCGCTTTTGACAGTTCCAGTAGTAGAGATCATATTGTTTATATGACAATTTGTTGACATTTGTTTTTGTTATGGTCGATTTACATCAAGCGAGCGAATGCTCATTCTATCCTCACTATATCAAATTCTTATCAAATTCTTTTAGTATAAACAGGCGTAGAGCATTCTTTCGTTGTTATATATATGAATACGAGTGTTCGAAGATCAAGAAAGAATGCTCTTGTTCTAGGATCTAGCTCTTTGTTCGTTTGGTCTAAATCCACCCTTAGATATAGCATCATTATAATGTCATAATAGATTCATTATTGTAGCATCATTGTGGAGTGTTCTTAATAAACTACTTCAAGTTGTGCAATATAATAGCATTCCACAATATGAAGTAGTTAAGAGCCATTTCACAATTTTTCGCTCTGCAAGTTTAGGTAGGTATATTTTTGGTCGCACGAGCCGCGCGGTCTTTGTGCTACTTGTTATAGTGTGACAACCAAAAACCCATGGTCATGATTATGTGTCTATACATTTTAACATTGTATTAGTAGACACACAGGACTTCATATCTGACCGATACTCCGTTAACTCGTCCGGTACTAATTAAAAGTCAAATTAAGTCACTTGCAGATGAAGACAAATTAAATTTAGTTGACTAGATTTTTAAAACATTGTCTAGAAGAACCGATATATTAAAAATAAGGTACTGCTCTAACTTTGCAAAATACGGAGAATGTTTTGTTCATAAATTATCTACAAGTAATCATCCTTATAGGTAGGGATCCCTAGTACATTTTTTTCACCTGATCAGTAACAAGCTAATTTTTTGGGAGTGGCTACATTTTGATGAGGCGAACAAAAAATTCCTCTTCGAAAATTCTCGATTGTGGTAGCTAACAGAGATAGCAGGAGGTAGAGCAGCAGTGAGCGTAGGACCGGGATAACGTACCACGCAATTTGGAGGACATTATTACTTTTAAATTATATACATAATCACTAACTAAAAGAAAAAAAATCAGTGGTTAGTAATAATTTTTGATGACCTTACGAGGTCATCAAGTTGATGACCTCGTAAGGTCATCAAAAATTAATTTTTTTCTGATTTTTTTTTTGTTTTTAGTTAGTTAATATCTATATAATTTGATGGTAATATTGTCCTCCAAATTGCGTGGTACGTTATCCCGGTCCTACGCTCACTGCTGCTCTACCTCCTGCTATCTCTGTTAGCTACCACAATCGAGAGTTTTCGAAGAGGAATTTTTTGTTCGCCTCATCAAAATGTAGCCACTCCCAAAAAATTAGCTTGATACTGATCAGGTGAAAAAAATGTACTAGGGATCCCTACCTATTATGTTATGATGTGTTAAAAATATACTATAGGGCACAACTATCAATTAGCAAGTTATTAACTTAAGTATAAACTATTAAAATGCATCAAGCGAGCTTTAGTACATTTAATATTTCTTTATCAAAACAAGTTTATAAAATCGTAACAAGATCTAGCTTAGTATAATCCTTATCTTGTTTAATATAAGTAGCAAATTGCGAGTACGGGATTGGGAAGCCAGGTGTGCGGACTGGCGCCGACTTAGATTAAACCTCATATAAATTTACTCCTGTTTCTAAGTATTTCTAGTTTAATATAAACGTTTTACACAAAACCGGTAAACATTATAAAACTTAGAATATTCCATATTTTTCGTGACTGGTATTCCTGACTAGGTATTACGTACTTTTGTCTTTAAAACTGTTTCGGCTCAGTAAAAGATTTTTGAGAGCCTTTAAAATAGAACGTTACAGTCAAATGCAGTTATTAATACATCCAGACAATTTTTTTAATCTGAAGTCTTCTGACAATTTTTTTACCCGATAACACTCCGTTCACTTTAAAATATAGTTAAATTGGCACAGTTTTCATAATCCCGGTTTTCCGCAATCCTCATCCAGACTCCACCGGCAATCTTACGTAGATCGTCGGTCTAGCGGACCAGGGTCGTCCCACACAGCGTTTGTCAACACACGGTCTCCACGGTGACTGCCACTTCAACTTGTTAATTCTTTGGGCTATGTCGGTTACTTTCGCTCTCTCGCGGATAGTCTAGCTTGGCAATAGAATACCTATTTCCAGCAGTGGACTGCGATTGATTTATTGAACGTCTGCATATTATAACCCCTTTCACATAATAAGAATAAAATTTGTATAAATAATAAAATAA
The DNA here is from genome assembly GCA_905220545.2 of Melitaea athalia. NCBI lineage: Eukaryota > Metazoa > Arthropoda > Insecta > Lepidoptera > Nymphalidae > Melitaea > Melitaea athalia. Next base: position 8,277,072 of record HG992179.1, read on the forward strand.
AAATTGTCTACCAATATTATTTCTTACCTAACAACGCCTGTATATACATAGCCATAATAGTTCCAACACCAAAAACCAGCGTAATATAGTTAACAAAGTTTGAGAACAAGTATATGGCAATAGTAAATACCAATTACTACCCAGTAACTGATTACTGGGTGGACACAAGGCATTTAATTGAACTTCATAATCCAATGATTGTCGTAAGGGAACAAACCGAAAACAGCCATAAAGTAGGAGAAGCGATAGAAACCCATAAAACTTCTAATCGCGATGGATTTAAACTGCTTAATATAATATGAAATAAAGTGTTTAACAATGTGAGCGTGAAGAAAGTAACGAAAGCTTGCAAAATCGTAGTGGTGAGTACGCTGTAGGTACTGTCAGCTCAGGAACATAACAAATACTATTCTGTTCAAACATTGAATTAAAAGATATGATACATATCTAATAGTACAGCAACAAACCCTAAATACGAAGATAAAATACCGTCTTATTTGTTTCCCACTCATTAAATAAAATTAGTAATCCTTAAAAGAGCTTTCTTTTAAAAGCTTACCATTTACCAATTATATTATCTTCATCATATTGTTTAATATAATTACTTTTTTCACTTCACTTTTACTTGATGTATTTAATATTATTGTAACTTAAAAAAGTAGGTAGTACTTATTCTTAAACATTTTTAAGCCATACAAGATTTTCCGTGGACTGGATGAGCTATGTATTTAGGTACTCGTAAGTATTGCAGACAGGTGTTATTGCAGCTGCCTAAGAATCAAAATTTGTCTAGAAAATTCTCAAGTATTACCTATAATTCGGAAATGGTTACTCCCTTTTCGGGAATTGCGTTTCACGAAAACTTTCGCATTTGCGCAAAGTTAGAGCGCATGTATGTAGTATGTAATTGTTACTATACATGTATTATTTTTTTAAACTTAGTTGCAATAATGTGTAAATTATACAATTTAGAAATTGCACTCTTCACAACCCCTTTGCTTAATAGCTTAGCAAAAAAAATTTTTTTTTCTTTCCACGCATCGCCTCATTTCTACTTCACGTAGAGATATGCTAATGTCGATACCTCCTGAATGATCATGTGTACCTACTTGTAATATGCGTAGTTAACAATAATGTTTAAAAACCAATAAGACTAGTCTTCAGGCACTGGCATTTTAATGTTTCCCAAAAGCTGCATAGCTAAGCTGAAACCGACGCTTTAGCTCTTTCTCGGAATCAGACCTACCGGGTTGAACCGTTTTCTCCAGGTAGGTACCTATACCCAATTACAATTTCACCAACGAAAATTTCTTCTTAACCAGTTAGTATTGGACGATGCAGAAAATAAACATTAGGCATTAAAATATTTATTTCTTGAATATTTCATGTTAATCAGTAGTTATTTTTAGACCATGACAATTACAATCATGTTTTACAAAAAAATATGTATAGCAATATAAGCAATCTACAATCAATACAGCACCTTCATTTTTTTAACAAACTCATCTAAAATTAGTCGTTCGACATAATGTCAAAATGAAAGGGACGAAAAAAAAAGAAAAAAATTACGATCTCTATGGTCCGTCGAAACAAAAACCACAAAGTTCACCCAAATAATCGTCCAATATCGGCGCGTGCTACAGACTATTCCACGTGTCCCCGAAACGATTGTTATCTTTACAGCTGTCACTGCCACTCGTCTTCTATAGACAATGCGAGCTAAATTACAAACACCAAAGAGTATATAACCACTACGTGACAAACACCTATTGCTATCTCGTTGGTAACTTGGTAGGTTTATTTATTTTACTAAAAAAATTTACTGCGCACTTGCACAAGAGTTTTCAAAAGGCGAGCTAGATGCTAATTACATTTTAATAATGTAATAGGTACATATTATTATATTTAATTTTGTTAATAGAGGTCTAGCTTAAATGTAACCAATTTTCCTTTAGTATGTATTTCCTTCTATTGCTTTGCTTTGTAAAACGTTTAAATAAATATTACATGAATATTCACAGGTTTAATTTAGCTGTAAACATTATTTAGTAAAGAATATAACTTAAGCGACATAACAGTTACTGCAAAGATATAAATACAATATATTGCAGTGATGCTATCAAACATGCTAAATTTTTATTTGACCATCAATTGTTAGCCGTCGACGAGTTCCAGGGGAGGGCCACATTCCCTCACACCTCGCGTCAGCTGGCGATCCTCACCCTCCGAACATACCTATTAACTTCAATTGAGCTCGACAAATTTACATGAATCCTTGTGGCCCCTAAATCTGAAGGAGACAGTTTGTAACAAACGTTTGATAATTTTCCTAACAATGATGTTAAAACGGAAAAAACTAGTTTCTGTTACTGCTATCTCTACTAATTAAGCGAATACTATTGTAATAACAAAAATACAGTTGAACGAAACGTATAAAAGACGTTTTAATGTAATTTCCTTTCATATTTAATACAAAAAACATATTTTTATAAATTAATCTTTGTCGTTATCTAATCCGAAAAGTAAGAGAGATGGAATGAGTAGCGGTTTCCATGGCTCTACATGCGCCCGTGCGCTACTGCGCCATATGGCCGGACCTACCCGACTCAAATCGCTATTATATTGCTTTTAATTGATAACAATTTAAATATATTTGATGATTCACACTTACAAACCTCATTATTATTCATCGACTCATTATCTCCGTGTATTCGTTTTACCGAACGATGTTATCTTAAGCACGAATGTGTTTTAGCTTTGTCCTATTGTCGTCACGCTATTTACATTGTTGATATTTATATAAAAAATTACTCCTGTTCTATAATTAACTACTGATAAGCTTAGATCTTAAAAGTTTTAAATTATGACTATTATAATTATGTCCATTTACCTATATGTATCTTGAACTCATAACAACTGATATAAATTACTTACACTACAGGAAGTTAATCAGTTATATTTACTTTCTATAAAAACGATCGAAGTACTGTATTCGAATACTGTTTTTTCCGTAAATTTATAGCGACAATATAATCTGCTTAAGTACTAGATTTAATAAAATCACATTATTACATCTAGAATCTAAAGAAAAAATTCTTTAAAAGGCAAACACTGCACCTAATACACTCGATTATCAAAGTATAGAATACTTATTATTATTATATTATATTAAAACACTATAATAAGTTATAAACATTAAATGTTCTCTAACCGTAATAGTTAATGTTAAAGATTTTAAAGTAAAAAGAAATTATGACCTATAAAGTCGTTCCATTTCGTGGAGAAATTTTATTGTTCAATAAAAGTGTGTTGCAACAAAGGAACATTGAATCCCTGTGGTTTTCGGAGGCTATAAATCAGGAGCAAGGACCCTTCGACTAGGCGAGAGGCTTCTTGAACTGTCAAGGTCTCGTTGTGGTCATCCGCACCTCTCCTCAGGAGTGCAAACAATTCGAACTAACTTACTTCAATCGCAAATACGTACAAAATTAGGCTTTAAAGGCACTTTTCAAATTGTCATTTTTTCTATTTCTATCAATATTTAATACAAAACAATATAAACATATTTTACTTATATTATTTCTTTTTTTAAACATTTATATGTAGGCACTATTAAACTTGACACTAAATATCAACAAAAACTATAAATGAAACTAATCTATTAATATCTAATTATCATTTTTTTCAGTAAACGATAGTTTGACAATAAAAATATGAAATTAACACAACAGCGACTAGTAATTTACTAGGCCAACATTTTTCCTATAAAGTAGGTATATTAAATAAGCATATAAAAATAATCATAGAGCACGTTAAATTAAACATCGCGTGTTGATGTCAGATAGTAATGCAATTCACAGACCATATTGCACTCATATCATTAACATAATTGTTAAAATGCATTGTCCTCTTCAATGATGGCAGATATTTAAATGAGTTTAATAGCTCGTAACCCCATAAAAATGTTTTTGGTTTGCGCAAAACGTTTATTTTTATTGTATTACAAATAATTTTACACAACTTGATGAAAAGAAAACGAGTTTATGTCAAGTAGAATAAGAAATATTCATTAGGTCGAAGGACATATACGCCAATTTTTTTTTACATTTTCTAGCTCTTAGCTTTGTAGAAGGTTTATATTTATGTATATGTATGGAAGGTATATATTTATGTAAATTCCGAACCCCCAACACAGGATAAAATCCTACTGGGGGCCGTTAAGAGTGAAGCGTTTTTATTTTATTATTTTTATTTTACACAGAACGAAAAGTTACGAAAATTGCGTAAACTTAAAACGTAACTATATTACTATAAGTCCACCCATTTGACAAAAGGGGACATTTGTCGCGTCAGTTAGTAAGTTATAATTTTTTTACAATTTTGCAAGTATAGAATTTGGTTCATCAATTTTAAGTACACAAAACAGACAAATTTGCGTATAGGTCTGTAATGCAGGAAGCATAGCTAGCTATCGATGCATGTAACGCAAATGTTTAATGTAGGATCGATATATCGTGTAGGCATACTATAGTAGGTAACTAAAGGTGGTAGTGGTGGTTAGTGGTAAGTAGGTGTCAAACTTTTTTTATAAATGCGCCCATTGAGTTTTATTTGTATTTGATTATTCTGTTTTTATTATAAATTTTAAATTATTTACTTATTGTAAATATTCATTCATTATAAGTAAATAATTTACTAATTTAAACACAATAAATTACTTGTTTTATTTTGTTAAACATTTAGTGACATAGAAAAACAAAAAAATAAACACGTAAATACGCCAAACACGCAAAGTTGCGTCTCTCTAAAGGCTATATAATATAAGAGAAAAAAGACACAAAGCGATTTGACCGCGCACCTCAAATAATCCTTGTACCAGATTCTATGGACTAATTGCACTGCTCGTATGAGATAAACTAATTAACAAGGATAGACATGAGATTCCGTTGCTGGGTATTGTGAGCTTATCTATTAAGGGTGTGGTCACGAGGATGAGAAAACAAGGTTTCATTTTATCATTTTAAATTTACGTAATTATTAAATCTGGTTATTTTAATACTGATCGTTTTATAATAACGTCATAATTGTAGGAACAAAGCTTTACAATAATAAAAAGTAATTTATTACAGCATTCGGAATTTATATGTCGATGCCATTTTGTGAATACCTAAACAATCATATCGCCTCCCCATTGCTAGCGTACGAAAATTTTTAGTAAGTAATACGGATACAAGAAACAACACTTGTATTGAATATTGAAGAAGCATTTCAAAAGCGAAAGCTCTAAAGATAAGCTAGAAATTTAGACATCGCAATACACGAGTATCTGCTTGGTATTAAACTTAACTGCCTTGTTCACGAATTGTAAGTATAACATGATTATTTATAGAAATTTCCATAGGAAATCGCTCCGTTACAATTATTAAAATTAATACCGAAAGCGGATATACGTAGAATATATATGCGCTGTCCGCTTCCGCTCCGCTACGCTCGTAAGCGTGAACCAAGCCGCGTCAGCACAAAGGCCTTTGACGCGACGGGGCGGAGGGCGGCCCGCATGATCGCGATCACCGTAGACCCATTTGCGGCTCGTTACACGCTGATAGCACCAAACAAAACACCCCAAGTAATTAGGAAAAGCCTTTTCCAGATAGCGTAAGCACTGTGACTTTTACTCACATATCGGTGTTTTTGGTGTTTGTAGAAGATTTAATTGAAGGTATTGTTTTAGTTTACAGTAAGTTTTGCAAAGGCACAAATTATGTCTTATTATAAATATGTGTTACTGTTTTTAGAAATTAGTATTTATGTAAATTTTTTATCTGTATCCTAAACCATTAATATTAAAATATTTTCTAAAGAAACTTTATTGTCTGAATCTTTCAAGCATAGGTAATTGAGTTTTTAGCATCACATAAAAATACGAGTATTAGAATTTCCAGAATAAAAAGGGTACCTTACTTACTAATAATAATAAATATATACACAATACACACACGGTCGTCTGTTCCTAAAGTAAGCAACTTAATGCGCCAACGGGCTAGTCACTTATTTATATTATTATACTAGCTGCCCGGACAGACTTCGTTCTGTCTGTGATGCTTTTTATTTTAGTATAAAAACCTTCCGTGGAATTTTTAAGGAACATACAAAAAAAATTAGTCGAATCGGTCGAGCCGTTCTCGACTTATGCGCTTAGCAACATCCATTTTTTATTATATAGATTACTAGCTGACCCCACAAACGTTGTTTTGCCGTATATGATATTGACACCCGCAGCCCCCTCTTGTGGGTGGAATTTCATAAAATCCGTTCTTAGCTGACCTCTACTTGGCGAAAGGAATATTCCTACCAAATTTCAAGTCTCTACGCGTTATGGTTCCAGAGATATCGTGATGAGTCAATATATGGGTGGAAGTCTCTTTTATATATATAGATTAGTATCCCAAAACGTCCATTAAATTATTAAATGAATTAGTTAATTAAATTTCTCATTATTCTTATAGAGCAAATTAAATCTTCTATATATTAATACGTGAAGCAAAAACTTTGTATCCCATTTTACGAAAAATGCACACTTATAGTTTATATAGAGATTGAGTGCAGAATTTAATTATGCGTAAAAATACATTAAAATTAAATAAATAAATTATGGAGTGTAGAGTAAAACTCCATAAAATAAATAAATAAAACATAACATACACTACCACGTATTTGACACACGCATGCATATAATATAGTCTTTTGTTTAATGTTCAAACTTATAATTTAAATTAATTATGGTCGAATTCCGACCACTAGTTGTAATAAATTGCATTTATTTCGATAGTCAATACGAGGAAACAAATTAAAAACAAAGTTACATACCCTTCAAAATAGACAATTGCTTTGCTAAGAGTGAAAGCTGCAAATTTTTACGATCAAACCGCAGTAAAAGCTGTGTGTAATTTTAAAAATAACGCATGTTTTTTTTTTTTTTTTTTTTTTTTTCGTACATAGTACATTTGCCATTAGCAAACGGGAGAAATTTTTCATGTAATATTAAAGGAACGGGAGAAGCTAAATTTAGGAATCATTCAGGGCAGGAATATATATAGGATATTTATGACATTTAAATAATAATATAATAAAGAAATAAAATTACATTCAAATAATATATTACCTATTTTATGCATGTATGACACACTTAATATAAAAAAAACTAAATCAAATATATATTTAATGAGCTAAATATTTAAATTTCTATATTATTAGTAATTATATAATCTGAAATTATCTTATATATGTAATATTTTTTTATATATAATAGACAAGTAATTGAGGTTGGAAAAGGGATTTGATATTCTAGTAAGGATTTAAGGAAATCGGTACGATCATATAGAGGACAAGAAAAGAAAAAATGATTTGCATCGCCTGTTTCACAACCACACAAACAAGAAGAGTTGTTAGTAATTTTAAGTTTAGAAAGGTGAGCAGGAGTACAAGTATGACCAAGTCTCAACCTTGAAATGATACTAGAGCACCTCCTATTAAAATTCATTGAGAAGAACCATGGTTTTGATAAAATATCAGGCTGAAGGGAGTAATAATAATTACCCTTTTCTTTACTACTTTTTTCCCATAATGTTTTCCAAAATGTGTCAAGATCGAGTTTAGGTATTGATAACAAATCTGAGCAGTAAATCTTATACGGAACAAGGTCACCACATGAAATCGCTTCATTAGCAAGAGAGTCTGCAATAACATTACCTTGTATTCCAGAATGACCAGGAATCCAAGAAAATTTAATATTATAGTTTTTTGATAAGCATATAGATAGTAATTTTCTTATATCAAATATTATGGGATTGTGCTGCTTAATTTTAAACGGGTTCTTTTCTAAAGCTTGTAAAGAGCTAAGAGAATCAGTAAATATTATTGAGTTATTGAGCTTAGCTAATATTATATATTCTAAGGCTTTAAAGATACCCAAGCACTCACCAGAAAAAACTGAAGATTCTGGTGGGAGTTTTACCTTCTGTAAAATATTATACTGACTGTGAATGATTCCTACGCCTACTGTACCGTTAACATCATGTTTCGAAGCATCAGTAAATATCAGATGGGAGTTTTTAAATTTTTTGTTAATAATTGCATTAAATTTTTCGTTGGCTATTAAGAAATCCGACTTGGATATACTAATATTCAATATTTGTGGCGATAGAATGAGAGATTCGTATGGACAAGAAAACAAAGGTAACATGTTAGATTGATGTAAAGGTGTAGAAAGAGATTTGAACTTAAAATAGCTGTTGACTAAACATGGATTAGATTTATGTATCCAGTACGATGAATTCGACACAAAGTAAGCTAAAAGATGAAGTTTTTCAATAAGAGGATGATTAGAAAGCTGTAGACGGCGAAAAAGAAATTTATCAGACAAATACTGACGTCGTAATTGTAACGGGGGATCGCAGCACTCGATTTGTAAAGCGTTAATAGGGCTAGACTTCATTGCTCCACAAATTATTCTTAAGCATTTATTTTGAATTTTGTTCAACATTTTAAATCCAGAAAGAAGACCCGGTTCTAATAAGAAGGTTCCATATTCCATGACACTCCGTATGAGAGCATTATACACAAGTTTCAAATAAAAGGGATGGGCACCCCACCAAATTCCTGCTAAACACCTTATGATGTTAATTATTTTTTCACACTTACTTGAGATAAAATTGCAATGAGGAATGCCTGTAAGTTTATTGTCTAAAATAACGCCTAAGAATTTATACTCATCTTTTTGTGGTATAATGGTCTCATCGTAATAAACGTGAATTGGAGTGGTTGATCGTTTACGGGAGAATAAAACAATTGAGCTTTTAGATGGTGACAAATTTAGACCATGATCATCAAGCCATTTTTTTAAATATTGAAGAGATGTAGTTAATTCTTTACATGCTAATTCAATGTTATTACTTTTTACATATAATAATAAATCATCCGCATATTGTAAAACCTCAATCTTTCTATCGATACTTAAATCTAGATCATATGTGTATATATTATACAATATGGGGCTCAAAACGGATCCTTGTGGAAGTCCTTTAGAAAGTACTCTAGAATATTTTTGATCACCGTCAATAAGAGAAATCGATCTATCACTAAGCATATTTATAATAAAACGTATAATTTTTTTGGGAATCTGTAGGTATAGAAGTTTTTGTTTGAGAATTGGGATCACAACATTGTCATATGCGTTAGATAAATCCAAAAATGCTGCAAGAACAGAATTATTAACAGAAAAGGCTAACCTGATATCAGTTGTAAGTAAACTAATATTATCTATAGAACTTCTGTTTCGTCGAAAACCAAATTGAGATGCTGAGAGCAAACCGTTGCTTTCGACGTACCATTCGAGACGATTCTTAATTAATTGTTCACAGATTTTTAGAAGAACAGATGAAAGAGCAATAGGACGATAAGACGAAGCAGAAGAGGGATCTTTATTAGGTTTTAATATTGGAATTATTATTTGAGATTTCCAATTTGAAGGAATGTGACCAGAATGAAAAATAGAGTTTATTAAATTTAAATAAAATGACATGCTTCTGTCATTTAAATGAGCAATGAAAGAATAATAAATACCATCTAGTCCAGGTGCAGAATCTGATACATGTTTTAAAACGTTCTTTAATTCCGACATTGAAAAGGGAGAGTTTAATTCAGATGATTCATTGTAAAAGGCATCATAATCATTTAAGTTATCTTTACAGAAATTAACAGTTGGGGGAGAAATTCTATCAAGAAAATCGTCTATTAGAAAGGATGGAAAAGTTGGAGATGGGGAGGTATTATAAGCCGATCTAAATCTTCTAATGTTTTTCCAAACAGCGGATGAGGGAGTATTGGGAGATAGAGATGCACAGAATCTTTGCCAACTGTCTCTTTTTTTTCTTTTAAAAAGTAATTTTGTTTTGTTTGTAATCTCCTTTAATGATAAGAGGTTCTCTATAGTCATATTATTTTTAAATATTTTTTCAGCCTTTTTTCTTTTATTTAAATATTCTTTACATTCGACATCCCACCATGGAGGACTTGGAATGTAGGCGCCCCCATGATTTATATTAAATACCTCATTGGCACTCTCAGTTAATGCATCCAAAAAAATTTGTGCGTCACAAGAATCCTTAATTTTTTCAGATATTTTCTGATTAAGTTTAATGTCAACCTTATTACTAAATTGATACCAGGTATCAGAATTGGCTTTAGATATGTTGTATCTAGGAGGAAGTTTGGTACAATTTTTAATTAATTTACCGAGAGGAAATGAGGTTATAATGGGATAGTGATCACTACCGAATGTGGATGATAAAACAGAACTTGACAGCTGAGATGTTAATTGCGGTGAACAAATAGTTAGATCAACTACACTACTTCCTTCGGATAGGTTTGTACGTCTAGTGGGATTTCCATTGTTAATAACACATAAGTTGTTTCTGTCTAATATGTCTAAAAGTTTATTACCATAACAGGTTGACACGGAGCAGCCCCAAGACTGGTGATGACAATTAAAGTCACCAGTTATAATTAATGGTTTAGGAAGAGATAAGAGGATATCCCCAACTTCATTTAATGTATTGATAGAAGTATGTGAAATATATACAGAAACAAAACAAATTTTATTTACAATAACAGCTAAAATAGAAATTTCATTACTATGTACAGGAATGGATACTATATTAAAAGGATAGTCTTTCTTAATGAGAAGAGCTACCCCACCATATCCATCTAATCTGTCTTCTCTGGCAGTATTATAATTTTTAATATTTAATGTAAAACCTGGTCTAAGCCAAGTTTCACATAATGAAAATAAAAATGGATTATATTTATTTAATAAATAAATAAGATCACTTTTCTTATTAACTATACTTCTAGCATTCCATTGTATAATTTTGTTGGCCATTATTTATTTTAAGTAAATTTACAAGTAATTCCATTAAAGGGGCAGCGATGGACGGTATATTATTATTGGTCTGGGCAAAGGTTTGTAATAAAGATATAATATCTGATATTTTTATTGATTCTTGTGTGGAGGGAGAATCATTTGTAATTGGACTATAATTTCTATCTATTTCATTAAAGCAAAATTCTTTTATGATATTGTCATGTGCAGTTTTGTCATAACCATTTCCAACTTTTATAGGACGGGAGGATTTAGATATTACTGTTTTCTTGTAAGATTTTTGTGGATAATACGAAGTTGTAGAATTACTATTAACATTTTGGAAAGATAATTTTCTTTGAGGACTGGACAAGACTTCAGCAAATGATTTATGTAGTGTAGGGAAAATTTTACTAGCTTCTTGGTACGAAACACAATTTTGTGACATATAAAGTTTTATTTCTTTTTGTCTCTTAAGTTCTGGACAAGATTTACTGTTTGCCATATGTTGGCCAGAACATTGACAACAGTAATAGTCATCTACGATATTACATGTGTCGCTAACATGATCTTGACCACACTTTAAACATCTAGGTTTGGAACGACATTGCAACTTTGTATGTCCATAACGACAGCAGTGATAACATTGAATGGTGGGAAAAACATATAGGTCTACGGGCAGGGAGTTGTAACAGATAAATATTCTTTTTGGAAGTACCTTACCATCAAAATACACCACTACCGACTGGGTGGGTTTCCAAGTTGGAGATCCATCAACAATAGTTTTATAATTTAAACGTCTAATTTTAACAATTTTACCACAGCCAACAGGGGTTGAGATATTCGACATTATTTCCTCAGGAGACCAATCTGTTGGAACTCCTTTAATGACACCTATTCTTAAAATGTTAAATGAAGGGACGTATGCTTTATAATTATTTTCTGTTATAATACTATTGTTTATAAAGGAGTTGGCATCTAGGTAATTAGTAAAAGAGACAGACATACGGTTACGACCAATTCTTTTCACACTACCATTGACTACGTTATAAATCTTATTTTTCAGAAGAAAATTTCCAAAGGTAATTGGATGCAATATAGTTCCGTCATTAGATATCGGAGGATTGAATCTTCTGTACATGAATAATGTAAGGAGGCGCGTCTAATTCATTATAAAGGTTACGACTAATAGTAGAATTTGGTTTACTGCGCAATTCAACAACTTCTGGATTATCAGATTGTAGTAAAGGCTGCTTTGTAATTGAAGGATTTGTTATGTCTTTACCCTCATCAGATTTATCTGACTCTACACAACAACATCCAATGTCCTTTTGGTTTCCAACATTTTTTCTTTTCTTTCTGTTACAATTTTTACATATTTTATTTAAACGACGTTTTAAAAATTTTTTTTTTGATGATTGATCAGTATCCATGCTAGAGTCTTCATAATTTTCTATAGTGATATAACTACCAGGTTCGGGAACTTTGCATGTTCCCCCGGGATCGGGTGGCTCATTCATATTAGAATAGAAAGAAAACTTACCAACTAAGACTGCTAACTAATTATAATATATTATACAAACTAAATTAATAAAAAAATACTATAGAAAACTGATCTGAATGAATAAATTATAAAAAACTATTAATTAATGAAGAACTCAAAAAAAGACAACCGCGCGCCTTGAAATTTCCCGCCGTTTTTTTCTAGGTAGATGTTATATAGTCGATTGTCATGTTCATAACGCATGTTGTGTAACTAGGTGAAAAAGAAACTTTAAAGCTATGGCAATTATTGCAAAATTTTAAATCGGTATTTTGGCGGGTTTTTTTTTTTTTTTTTTACTGCATACAATCAAACGTCAACAAGATCACAGTACTGAATGCCTAACTCTTAAAAAAGTATATGTTATTAATTAATAAAATATTATTTAATCGACACGGTAATTAGCATAATTTAATTATCAAAGCAAAGGAATCAAACTTCATAAAAGGAAACAAGCTGCGCTAGTAGTCGCTTCGGACCACCTGGTGGGCTGTCAATAATACACTTTTTACTACGAATACCAAACATGTCATTACATTACTGCAAAAAATACACAATCTTTTCTAGATGTAAATAATTTTTATCAGACTAGACTTAGTTTTTTTATTATAATAAATTTACCACATATCAATCACTATTTCAGTATGTAAAAAAAAAAACTAAGTAGTAAAGTCAGAAAATTATTTTTAATCTGCCTTCGTGTTGCATGTTGAAATTGAGATAATTATCTATTATAGTTTTAAAATTTGAAGTACCTAGTCAATATTACAGTAACTATAATTATAAAGTAAGCAGAAGTAAGAAATTTTGATCTTATTGGAACCAATTAATACAAACGTCCTTGTCAAGGGTCATTGACCTAATTTATCCATTCTTAACAATGTGTCAATAACGTATTAAACATTTAACTGTACAGTACTTTTAATAACAAGACTGACAAGTAACCTCTTGCTGACCTCTTGCCCTATGAATACGGAGGGTTGGAGGCCAATAAGCAGCCATCCGCAGTGGAACTGCAAGACTTGTTTAGGGCAAATCCTTAGACGTAGACATTTGACATAAAAATATTAAAGAATAGCTTTAGAAGTTAGAACACATGATTTTGTCTTTCCCGTTTCCCTCCTTTAAAATATAGTCTATGACACTCAGTAATAACGTAGCACTCTTCCTAGCGAAAGGATTTTGAGAAATTTTGAGTTTATTCATAACAAACGTTCAAAAATACCAAAATCTTTTATCTTTAGTATTAGTAAATATAATTAGTTCTTGACTGTACTTAATTTAAAGTACCATAACTAAAAGCAAATTTTGAAAGAGTATAAATGTATCGGTAAAAGTCTAGTCAATTAACGAATGCGGGTCCGAAATTAGTAACACGTGCCGCGATGGGAAATAAACGCGAATCATATATTTTCATATAGATTTATTTAAAAATCAATTTATGACGTAGGTACAGATAATGTTGAATATAATAAGATTTTATGATCTCAAGCAACGTAATAGCATTTGTCAATTAATATTTATAGCTCTATATTGGATATCGTGAGGATTACAATTACTAATATTTAGTTCTTTAAATATTATAGTTTACTAGCGACCCGCCCCGGCTTCGCATGGGTGCAATGCTGATAATATAAAATAAATTAATTATATATCACATTAGAAACCTCTAAAATTATCAGTGTTACTCTATTATATTATGCATGTATTAAACATATAAACCTTCCTCTTGAATCACTCTATCTATTAAAAAAACCGCATAAAAATCCGTTGCGTAGTTTTAAAGATCCAAGCACATATAGGGACAGACAGCGGGAAGCGACTTTGTTTTATAATATGTATTGATTCGTGTTAAGAAAATAGCAATTTATCGCTATCACTTAGGTGTCTAAAATCACCAGGTCAATTTTAACACGCCACTCTAATTTACTACGATTTTATTAATAAAGGTTCATCGGCAAAGCTTAGTGATAGCGATGACCGACTATTTTCTTCACTCGAATATACTGCAATTTTATAATAGGTTGTGAATTATATAAATCAATAAAAGTACCTGGGTGACCGAGCCTAGCTCGGTATTTTCATTTTATTTTTTGTTTTTTTTTTTCCTCGGTATTTTTATATTTTAATTTTATTTAAATAATAAATCACGAGTGAAATTAAAAAAAAAAAGAAAAAAATTAATCTGGAGACTGAGATTCGAACCCGGGTCAACACGATTTGACACCCGCCGATTTCCTAATTACGCCATTACAGCTATGTTGATAGTAGTGAAATTAAGCTTCGTATTCTAATTATATTTTTTCATTGCCTAAAAAAAAGGATAAAACGACATTTTTTTTTAAATGAATCCTAGCTAGATCAATTTTTCGCCCCCGAAATCCCCTGCATACTAAATTTCACGAAAATCGTTGGAGCCGATTCCGAGATTCAGAAAATATATATATATATATATTTTCTGATTGTCTGAAACGTCTGATTCTTGTATATATATATATATATATATATATATATACAAGAATTGCTCGTTTAATAGTATAAGATATAAAATAGGTAGATATATAAATTAAATAAAATAAAAGTTTGTATTACTGTCGCCCTGTTATTAAAAGTGTTAGCCTGGTAGTACTTATTCTATGTTACACATTTGTTACCGTACAACCCAACCTTTCTTTACACAAAAGTTATTAAGTTTGACTATCACTTATTTAATAGAATAACTAATACTTTACACTTAGTCGGTAGCTCTTTCTTTAAAGGATAGCTTTAATCGTCTACATAATATGAACTACATTCAAATTAACTAAGGTATAAAGTTACAATGTACATTGTAAGGAAAACTACTTTCTAGCACTTTAAAGTGAATCATAAAATATATGCAGTGAGATACTATATGCTGGTACCTACATAATTCTTAGTGTGAGCTTAACTTAATCGATTTTAAGCATGTTTTGAATAGTTCTTTCTACAACTCTTAGATTACTAGTCTCGCGTAAAAAAATAAATTTTATTTTTTATATTTAGAATTTAAAATTATTAGTGCGATAAAAAAGGCTTTACCGTTTTTACCACACGCAATAACAACAATGTCACATATTGTCACGCGGTTTCTCCTGCTCGCTATAATTAAGATAACACACTGATTAAACGAGCTAAAGACGTTCTACTTCAGACAGGTCTAACTCGTTTCCAGAATGAATGCCGTATACCTAATTATTGTCAAAGTATTTTTAACTTAAAATATGTTCATTACATTTGTTACGAAATTGTTACTTTAGCGTTTAGCGTGTATTACCTGGTATTCCTACAACACCAGGCAAATTGCTAAACTAAAACGTGTCGTAGTTAACTTATCCTATACTTATATATTATTTTTTCTTCGCGGAACTTATATTTATGTATATTTAACAGTTTTTGTTTCGGTAATGATACAATGGTCTTAAATAAACCACAGCCGCTTTCTCGTGAATACTATTTTCAAACAGCCGTCATTTAAGCACGTTTTAGAGCAATTTTCATACATTATCCTTGACTATTATTAATCTATTTTACCTTTTAAATATAGTTTATTCAATCTAAAAACTACTAGAGAACACTAAGTGTCCGATTTATAAATAATTGTACAGGAAAATCTACTATTTTATTTCTATGAATGCTAACTCAAGCATCACACCTGTCTAACCATACATGCATAAAATGGCATCGTGTTAAGTAAGCAGATTTTAAAGCTTGATTTACTTGATTTTATGTATCGAGAATAAAAAATAATAAACGAAAGCATCTGGTTAGTTGAAATGCCCCTAACCAGTATTTGTGTCCTAAGTATTTACATAAATGTAGTAATGTTTAAAATAAAACTATGAGATTCTATAATACGTGTAGTCTAAGATCCGAACTAGACACGACTCTTCACCCATCTGGTTAATGGATAGGTAATAATTATTTTATCTACTTTAGTACATTAGAAAGTTAATCGTGAACGGATTGGCTTTTTGTATCGCTTTTTTTTGTATCCCATTTACGAGTGATATCCAGGACGCCCGGATAGGTAGGCAGGTAGGCAGTCCTAGACCGTATGTTGGCCTCAGCACTTGGGGGTGCAATACCGACTTAACCCCTGCGGGAGCCTTCAGCCGCTTTATTTGGAGCCTTTATTTCTCGGCAGCCAGACTTCTCCTCCATGGACACTGTCCGGCTCACCTCAGAACAATCACGACGACGCCGTGTCTAGCAGGACCGGGTTCCCATCCCGGCCCGACACGAGCACAAGGGTGTTACTGGAGGCGCGCTAAGTAGCGCCTCCTACGCACCCCCGTTCGTCGCCTGCGGAGGGAGACCTCGTCGGCTGCCTACTCTCTCACCCGCTCGTCACCCTCCTTCTGGGACATTACTGTCTCGCAGAAGGAGAGCATCGCCTTCCAGTAGGTACTTGTCATCGCCGAGCATCGCGGTGATGACGCTCGGGAGTGAAAAGTACCCTTCGAGGACTGTCGTCAGATCGCGACGCAGCATTTGGCTGTTAACTCCTGGCTAGGCTAAACTAAAACCAGATTTTTAGCAGACCACCCTATATCGTCGTAAGTATTCGCATTCAAACAGCGCTCATTTTGATGTAGGATTGATATATTTTATTTAAAAATTGGGTGAAAATAACTAGTATCAGTATATGTCAATATAACTGTTTATATTTGTAACCCAGTAGTTATGTCAGAAAAATAAACTCAACGGTTGGATTTTCTATAGGCTTCATACTGTCGGTTGATATTAAATTCATTATTTAAACTCATAGGTATGATTTTAAATAAAAAGAAAAACATTCACATTAATACACAGAAATTCTTTCGAATTGAATTGATTCTTGCGATGCATAGTTGCGATTTCGGCCAGTCTTTAGACAATAGTATTTCGATTTATGGGGTTTTTTGAAAAAGTGGGGGGAGGGGTGTGTGGTGGATTATCCTCTGGTGCCTCTCCCATCCCTAGAAATCTCATGATTATAACGATATCACGGCAAAAAAATTTAAGGTAAAAATTATTTAAATAGTTACCGAATACCTAATTTTAATTGTGCGTATTTTAGCTCCGATGCTGCAAGAAGTGCATTCATACTCCGTTCCGTAGCTTTTAAAACACTTACACATTATAATAATACACGTATGTACGTAGAAACTATTTGTAACACTTTTATACATAATATTATTCGTATTTACGTTAAAACTATCTCTTGATTGACAAGAGTAATATACGATACGAAGAACAGATTAATATGAACTGACATATCGATGTAGATGTTTTCGTTCTATCTATCAAACAGGCAAAAGTCTAAGACCATACAGCCTATTCAGTCGGGATTCTTTTCAATACATTTTTTTATATGAAGGCAAAACCTATTTAATCGTAAATCTTTTTAATTTTGAGCTTAGATAAATTAGATTATCTACATAATTTCGTTATAAAAAATAAATAAATAACCCTAACCTATCTAACTCATAGTTTTTATATATTAAATTAAATTAATAATTGTGCATTGTAGGACAAATTAGAACGACATAATATTCTAATAAAATTAGTAAAATTGTGTGTTAGAATATATTTACAGAAATCCGAAAAATACCCAGAACCCAATCCGAGCACCCCACTATCCACGTGGTCTTGGTCTGTCTTACCCCTAGAGTGTTCTGTTGAGAGCCCGGAGCGGATAAGGCTGGTCGCCGAAGGCGACCAGCCTCATCCGCTCCCTACGCATTCGTTCATGCGCTTTCGCACAGCGGGAGAGGTCTGTCCTCCTTTCGCGCCGGAGCCGTGTTATACTAATTTCAATGGTGGTAGGTTAAATTTTTTTCGTAACGTACTCGTAATTATTTGGATAAACCGTCTAATTTTGAAGTTAGATAGGTTTTGCCTTCATATAAAAAAATGTATTGAAAAGAATCCCGACTGAATAGGCTGTATGGTCTTAGACTTTTGCCTGTTTGATAGATAGAACGAAAACATCTACATCGATATGTCAGTTCATAACTTCATAAGTTCATATTAATCTGTTCTTCGTATCGTATATTACTCTTGTCAATCAAGAGATAGTTTTAACGTAAATACGAATAATATTATGTATAAAAGTGTTACAAATAGTTTCTACGTACATACGTGTATTATTATAATGTGTAAGTGTTTTAAAAGCTACGGAACGGAGTATGAATGCACTTCTTGCAGCATCGGAGCTAAAATACGCACAATTAAAATTAGGTATTCGGTAACTATTTAAATAATTTTTACCTTAAAATTTTTTGCCGTGATATCGTTACAATCATGAGATTTCTAGGGATGGGAGAGGCACCAGAGGATAATCCACCACACCCCCTCTCCCCACTTTTTCAAAAAAACCCCATAAATCGAAATACTATTGTCTAAAGGCTTACCGCGATTTCTTTCTGAATATAGGTACTGAAACAGATGGGAGAAGTACGTCTCTAGTTTTCGGATCTTCTACTTATAGTAGTGCAAGTGAATAACAAACTTAGAAATTATAATCGAATATGGCATCACTCATAGAAAGATATTTAATTAATTGTATACATTACAATTCAGTTCAGAAATAATGTAGGTACCTTTAATTAAACAGAGTTGACATTAATATTTATCACACTTCTGCTTGTGACGGTCATGGTTTGAAATTCGGCCTAACAGGGCCGAGATTTCAAGATTACATTTTTCCTTAAAATAGTAACTATAAGTAAGTAAGACATTTATTTATTTGAGAGATGTTGTTTGCATACATTTTGTTTTATATAATAAAACAAAAGAACTTAAAATTACATTGACATTTTTAAGAAAAATTCCAAGATGTTGGCATATTACGGTTTAATAACAGAAGAATTGAACTCCACCAAAATCTTCTCTACCAAAACTCTCGCTCTTCTCATCAAGAGGTTTTTGCCCCGAACGTAGTAAATATCAGTATGTTACCAGTGTTTTCAAATCATGAACCTTATAAATGGATAGGTACAAACACTAAAGGTATTCGATATGTTATGACAATTATTCCCAATGATGTTATTTCTATAAAAAACTGTATTATGTATGAAAAGTTAAACGCTTCACATACTATGTTTATTACTTGCTTATCTGTTTATAAGGAAATCGATATAAAAATCAACACAGTTCATCGTTCGATCGGAGCACATCTGGATACGGGGACAATCTATTAACATAGAGTTATTGCGTAATAATCTAGCCGGCAGATGCAAGGATGATTGCACTAGGATATATTTAGCTAACAGGTGCTACCCACGTGGATGGACAGGGATATGAGACTTTGACTAATCTCTTTCGTAAATGCATAATATTTTTATAAGACACTTATTTATGTGACGAGAAAAGATTGCGAGACATTAACTAATAATATGTAACAGATACACGGTAGATATACGCTTTGCCTGTCAAATTTTACGCCATGATGTGGAATCCATTTTTAAATATCATATTGCGCTATTGTCCTATTACATTGACAAAATAAAAATACGTCCCTATTTATCAAAGTATGTCTGACTTAAATGTCATATTATTATAAATTCCTTTAATATATACACCCAGTCACTAACATACATTTTTAAAAAAATACGCAAAAAAATACCTACCTACAGTGAAATTGTGTGCAATTTTTTTTCTGTTGCCTATCAGTCTGTCTGTTCTGTCTTTATACTATCTTAAGTAGACTAGGTATTGTTTATCGGAGGTAGATAATATTATTGCTAAGTGACATCCCTATTTTAATATGTTCACTTAACAAGATCAACCAGTTGTTGCGATTTTATTTTATGTAAATTGATGTAAAAAATACAAACATGTCGATTGTGAATTTGTGAGTATGTTTACTTTTAACAATAAATAAACAAAACATGGAGGGAGCATTTGAACTCATGATGAGTTTTTTTTTAAATTAAAAATGTAACATTCATGACTAACGGAACATTTTTTGCAATCCTTTGAATACTGGTTTGACTTAAGAAAAAAATTAAAAATTTGCGAATTTCTTTCGAGATTATTTTGAAAATATACATATGAGAATGAAATATAAAAATAACACACACAAAAAATCCATACAAAGTAATGAATAGTAAATTCTAAATTAGTAATAGTAATGTTTTTTAACCGATTTAAAAAGGAGAAAGATCTCAATTCGATTGTATTTTTTTATACTGTGTGTATGGATTTTGATTTTGATTTTGAATCGAAATCTGGAACTTGACATGTGGTCTTTTTTAAATTTGATCGAGATTTGACGAGTACTTTTTGTTTTAGCTCTAATAATACGAATTTAATTGAATATTTATTAGACTATCTACGCTATTCATGTACTTGTCGATGAAAATTGAAGGCGTTTTTTTTCGTTTGCGAACAAACATGATTATCATGCTCATATTAGTTTTAAAATCATTGTTACTCAGTTTTTTACTAACAACAATATAGATAGGCATCAACACCCTTCAGTTTAGTAGTAAGTAATTATTACTATTGTTTAAATCTATATTCTAATATTTTTAGATCAAAAAAAAATTATAAACATAATAAGGTAAGTAGGTATACTAGGTATTTTTTGGTCTTGAAGAAAATGAATAAATTCAAACAAAATTTACTTAGCAAATTAAATTAAATATTTATATCAATGGCACTAAGATTTTTTTTTCAATATATTTATTTTTTTAAACAATGATCAGTACCTACAGCAAAAGCGGTGAGATGACTTTTGTGAATACAATAGGTCGATAAACTGAAAGGTCACGATTTCAAATTCACTCTTCTAACGCTACGCTGAATTATCAACCTTAAAAAAGATTTAAAAATTACTCAGTTAAAAACGAGTACCTACTCGTAAAATGTGCAGTGTTGCCGATTTAAGCTGAGCGATTTCACTTTTTCCTTTTCGAAATCTGAATTCCAAATTCAAATTTCCGAAAAAAAAGGTGGCGTTTGTTAAATCAATTCCAAGGGTGATAGCATTAATTACAATGTTGTTACGAACAAGAGCCTGATATTATCTAAACAGGTATTTGAAAGTAGAGCACCATTTTTATTTTTTAAAGAAGGCGATAGTTTTTTCAATATTTTTGCTTTATTTATTTTAAAAAAAATTATGTAAATGAAATCGGACAAGTCTCATGATGTCAATCCTCAAAAGTTCAACAAGCCCAAAAGTAGTACGAATGTACATACATACTTTAGAAGATTGTAGCCAAGGTAAAGGGACTATCAACATTCAACACTGAACAAACACGCTTAAATCTTAGTAGCGCTAAACTAAAGTTAGCTTCACTCCAATCCCAAAGATAGATCCCAGGATAAATCTCCAATTTATTAGATTTTACATACTATAGTAGACTTATTATTGTATTTCTAGTAACAAAAAGGAATCTCTAGCAAAAATAATCATAAAATCGCTAGGAGAAACTGGTTTGTTCTAAGGAAAAAACTTTATACACTGACACGCATTCAGTTATAGTTTACTTTATAATTGAGCTGGACCGGTATTATGTCTATTTTATTTCCTTAATTATTGCCTAACTAGATTTTCTTTGAAATCCAAAAATATCTTCCTAGGTCATCGCTGCAATGTAGGTACGTCTATCGACAAACATCATTCAATTTTTTTATGTATATACAGATATAGAAGTAGCAGCTCCAATTCATAAAACAAAACATTAGTAATATTATATATCATCTCAGAATAATCAAGAACTATTTAAAAGCGACAAGAAAAAATTATCACCTAACTAAGTAATCCCCGCGTCTCTATAAGGCGCGACCACAAACACGAGTCATGATTAGATACAGATAAACTGAATCAGGCGAACGCAGGTGGCTTTCCTTGTTGAAAAGTTTTTGCACAGATATCTAAAGCAGCTGTGCCGTGAAAATTGCCAGCCCCTATGCCTTCCAACACTAATAATCTAGGAATTAATAGCCGATTGCTAATGACAAAATGGAAATGCAACGTTTGGTCAAAGACAAAGTAATTACCGGTAGTACGTTAGAATCCTATCCAATATACGGGCGAAGACACGTGTCCTAGGCACGGACCGGTGTGGATTTTTTATGACATTGTAAAATATATAAATATAATTTCCATATTTATAAACGTCTTAAACGTCAAAAACAATTATGAAGAAGCTGCGAGGTGGCCCAGAGTACATACGACGTTAATTTTAACTAAAAGTTTCTAATAATAGGTATATCCAGCTGCAAAAAATACATAAAGCTATAATACCTTGCTCTGAAGTAGATGAAGAAAATTGTAAGAAACAGGTTTCCTCAAAAGACGCAAGTTAGAGCAGTATTTTTGTTGAACAATTTTAAGCCATACCAGCCTATCTTTGTCATTAATTGGATTTTAACTGAGTTAGGGCACAAAAGTTTCTAATAATAGGTATATCCAGCTGCAAAAAATACATAAAGCTATAATACCTTGCTCTGAAGTAGATGAAGAAAATTGTAAGAAACAGGTTTCCTCAAAAGACGCAAGTTAGAGCAGTATTTGTTTAACAATTTTAAGCCATACCAGCCTATCTTTATCATTAATTGGATTTTAACTGAGTTAGGGCACAGCAGGAAATATCCTGCTCAAAATCTAGAGCAGCTTGACTAGGGAAGTACCTCGACCTAACTTAGAAGATCACAGCCAAATAATACATATATAATAACCATAAGATTAATTTGAATGAAGTTTTATTAATCGTTCAAATACGACAAGTTTCAAAAAAGGCACTAATTTTTACTCGTGAATAAAAGAACTTTTGTAATCCAATGTCTTTTTATTTCCACGATATCTATTACCTTCTACAAGTATATTATAATGACATGAGATCATCGACTAAATACTAAATACAATACCTAAATATTAAAATAAAAGTAACTGAACCATTTTTAATAAAAACATAGCAGTTAATACAGCAAATCAAAATATTGCAGAGCTTTTGTACCGGCGCACATGCGCTCTCAATATTGAAGGAATGGGCTCCACAAAACGCTTTTCATTTCGTTTGAATCGTTCGCGCATTTTGTGCGCACACGCAAGATGAGTCAGAGGTACCTATTGACACAGATTATAGAAATTATATTCTATTAAAACTTTAGAAATATATTTTCTTGTAAACCAATTATTATACTTATTGCATAATATTAGTTTTTTACAGTTTGAAGAAACATTCGGTAGTGAAAAGTTATATTATAAAGACGTGCGGTAACGGCAGTAAAGAATATAGCCACCCCCTCTCTTCCCGTGGGTGTCGTAAGAGGCGACTAAGGAATAACACAGTTCCACTACCACCTGGGAAAGTGGGAACTCAAAAAGCCGACCGATGGCGGGATAACCATCCAACTGCTGGCTTTGAAATACACAGGCCGAAGGCGGGCAGCAGCGTCTTCCGTGCGACAAAGCCAGCCCTGTGGTCATCAACCCGCCTGCCCAGCGTGGTGACTTGGGCAAAACACATGAGTTCACGCCATTTTTCACGCCAACTTGTGGAGGCCTATGTCCAGCAGTGGACTGCGATAGGCTGAAGTGTGAAAAGTTTTATTATGTCTACTATGTAAAAGGTTTATATTGACAAAAAAAATACCTTCGTACATAAGCAACTGTCTACAATAACGACTTAGGAATCTACTAACTACTACTACTTATTACCTCGAGTCGGAGTCAGACACTGGTTCTCTACCACTGTAGAACATTAAACACATTTTTTATTCGGACTATTAACGACAATTTTACGGCTCTTATTTTTAGCATTACTTTATACTTGGTACTACAATGATGATGATGAGGATAGCGATCTTATACTGTGATAAAAAAGAACTTGTACAAAAAAGTCTATTTTTTATTTGTGGAAACTGAACTTAAAATAATTAAATTCATTTTATATTCTGCATGTCATAATCTTTGGTAGCGCGTAATTAGTAGCGCAGTGAGCGTTGTCTGCGAGGAATTCTTTTGAGAGGAGACAAATGAAAGAGGCTACGAGCGAGCATCGTTCCGATCAATGGGATATCGTGTGTCGGCCACCTGCGCGCCGCCGCCGCCCGCCGGCTTTTTCAACGACACGCTGCACTGCGCTGCGGATACTGAGCGAAGAGATTTTAAATACGCACTCCTATTAAATATTTTATTAAAATTGATTATATTTCATAGCCTACAATTATAGAAAGGTAATAATAATACAAATAAAATTGTAAAAAAATATTACATTAAGTAATATTGTTAATAATTTAATAACACTTAGTATTAATATTTTATACTATGTATGTATTTGTTTGCACATAATAGGTGAAATGTACGTACGATCTACCTCAGATCTGACATTTATGGATCATCTGAGAAACTACAGTAGGGTAGACTGGGTACGGTTGTGACAATTTTGGTTTGACCGCCAATAATTTTGTTAATTTACTAGTTAGTTGAGACAAAAATTACTTAAACCGTAGCTTATACATTTGTCCACATAAAAATACTGTAATTTTGTCTCAAATTATGCTGTATTACTTATAGCATCAAATTTGAAAAAAAAAGGAAAATGTCACAACCGTCCTCACCCCAAGGACGGTTGTGACAGTGGTTGGGGTCAGTAGTGACAGACATAAACATTCACAGAAATGGTTTATAATTACTTTTATTGTTAGAAATGTTTAACATAACACAAAATACTTTTCTTCTATATAAAGTTTACACCAGTTTTATCAATATTATATATATATATATATATGTTGTGGCTCATATAGGTGTATGTCCAAAATAGTCTGCAAGTTGTTATAAAAAGCTTCAATATTCGTTTTGTTAAAACTTGTAGCTCTTGAAAGGCTTGTAGCTTGAGCTACGCGTACAGACATGAACGAAACCATTCCTCACCAGCCATCTCATTCTCATCCCAAGTAGCAGGTCGGTTTATGTTGCATGCATTTATTTGTCAGTTCAAAGGCCAGTTTCCGTACCTCTCTTGTAGTAAGGCCAAAATATATTTCCGCGCAACGTGTGGTACATGTATTTTGATAACAGCTCTTTTTGCTCCTTCGAAAATACTTTGCTATGAGCTGCATATCACATGCTGAT
Organism: Melitaea athalia; assembly: GCA_905220545.2. Taxonomy (NCBI): domain Eukaryota; kingdom Metazoa; phylum Arthropoda; class Insecta; order Lepidoptera; family Nymphalidae; genus Melitaea; species Melitaea athalia. The sequence goes on from HG992179.1 coordinate 8,302,626, forward strand.
GCTGTTTACATCGTGATTCGCACCGACTTCATCATGTTTACGAATGTATCGTAACAACGACATGCGATTAATATTATGCATTTCCGCAGCTCTCCGTAAAGAAGTCCCACGTCTTGCTTCATCCGCAAGCGTTTTCTGGGCATCTAAAAGCAAAAACATAAAGAATATATATGTCACAACCGTACCCATCTACATTTGTCACAACCGTACCCAACGCATACTTCTGAAAACAATAAAACATCATAAGTAACCTAAATTATCTACGTAAAAAGTAATCATTTGTAATTAACTACTAACATTCAATTGACAACAAAAAAATATTTGCTATAGTATATCTTTATACCAATAAAAGTAAATATTAAAAGAATCTGAACAAAAAAACTTACTTTTGGCTGTTGAAAAGCAATGTGACCTCCTGCTTTTGTTTGCGTCGTGCACTGGCTAACGCAATACTGGGCAACATGTGTAGACATGCATTGCGCTTCTTTTTTCCCTTACACTCTTCCCCGCATTCCGTATAGTTTCGCGGTTATAACGACTGTCACTACCGTACCCTGGCACAACCGTACCCAGTCTCCCCTACACGGCCGTAAATAATGCACATCGACTTTTAGAAAGAGACAATCAGCTAATTTGAACTTTGTAGAGCGTTATCTCTGACGCACATTACCTATGAGACGTATCGGACTGTCAGTATTTCATATGACAGATCTAATAGTGTAAGAACCCAGTTCCCAGATCACCTGTCATATTTTTTTGAAGGACAAAATATATTAAATTCAAATTCAAATTATTTTATTCAGCATAAAATTATTACAATTTCTTACTGAACGTCATGAGTCTACTACCAGTTCGGAAAGAAAAAGCCTCTGACCTGAGAAGAACTGGCGAAAGAAACTCAGCGGGACTAATATCATTTTTTTTAATCATGTTTTTTTTCTAAAGCATATTGAAATTTACAATAATTTTTTAGGTTGAAATAGCCTGGCGGCGATCACATCATTCCCAAGGCGTACTGTCTTCTATAAAATCGTTAATCGAATAATATCCTTTAGTACACAAACGTTCTTTCACAATTTTTTTAAATTTGGCTGCTTTATATACGTAAAAATGTTATTAACCAGCTATTTTAGTATTTATCGCCAGACACTAATTATATTACTATATTTTAAAACCTGTAGAAAATATTTTAGCAACTCTAACTACGATGTATACTGTAATGTTTTGTCAATCAGAAACAAGGAAGTCTGGGGTCTGGGATCTTGGACTATAACGCTCTACGAAGTCGAATTTAGCCGATTGTCTCTTTCCAAAGGTCGATGTGCAATATTTATGGCCGGGTACTGTACATCTCTTACAAATAAATGATTTTTTTGTTATATTTATATTTAGCAATGAAGATGTTTCAAAAACTCGGTAGACAAAGTGAGGTAGGGCACAGCAGGGAATTTTCTGTTCAAATATGGAGCAACCCGACTCGGGTAGTACGTCGACCTTACAGAAGATACAGCTAAATAACACTACTCTAAAGCAGTGTTGTGTTCCTGTTGTTGATTAAGGTGACCAGAGTTCCTGGGGGGATTGGGAGGACGGCAACGCGCTTACGATGCTTCTGGTGTTACAGACGTCTATAAGCTACCGTAATCGCTTACCATCCGGTGAGCCGTACGCTTGTTTACCGACCTAGTTTTTTTTTTTTTTTTAAAGACAACTCGCTAGTTTAAAATATTAGCGTTGAAACTTCTTAGGTAAGTAAATGTTTGAAGAACCGGTTTAACGCTTAACTACTTTTATTCAAGTAGGTATCTATTCGAATACGGAACTTAAACAGGTAAAAATGCAAATCGCACTTCATACTCAAAGTTCTTATATTGTTTTGTACACACTACGGGTATTTGTCTTACTTCGTCAATAACATTTCTTCAATAATCTCAGACGTAAAACAGAGAAAAGTTGAACGGGACTTACTTTACTTTAATAAGTAGGTACTTGCTTTAACTACAATTTGTTATTGTTACGCGGTTTAAATTTCTTCCTTACACTGTAATTAAAATATTTTATGGGTAACCGAATAAACACAAACAGCAATACTTACTAGTTGTAACAATGTTCGGTTCGTAAGATCTCACACGGCGATATCGTCTCCCCGAACTCCCCGCTGGCTACTGTGAACGTCACTCATTACCGGTTATATCGATACGTGTAGGAAAGTTAAAATTATCGATTGCAATTGGTATATCGATGTTATCAATCACCCGTTGCGGTTTGTGTGAAAAATGTGTAACTTTAACGACGAATTTTAATAGAGTCAATTCTCAATTGTATATTTTCTTTTAATTAAGTAACACTATGAGAACTATATGGAATAGGAAGGTAAAAACTTTAGGTGCACACGTCAGTTTACGAAATTTTATTTCTGCCTAAAAGAAACTTCATACATCTATCTAGACCACCCACGAAAAACTGTACGAGCTACCTTCTACTAGCTTTTATAGCTTTTACCGTAACAGCATAATTATTCTTTACCACACAGCAAAATTTTTGTTAACTTTACTTGAAAACAGCTCAAGTTTAAGCCTTTAGGTTCTTTCTAAAAAGATACAAAGGACCATTTCGACTCGATGAACAAATTGATTATTTAAGTAGCTACTAATTCTAAAATGCAGTATATACTACATATTAATGTAAAAAAAAAATACTTTATTTCTAATACTATGGTCAAAATCACCCTCCCTGTCGTTACTTTGCTAATCCTTGAAATCGAGTGATTGTGGGAAAAGCCAAAAACAATGGCGATAGCGTCGTCCTTAATAGCTGCCATAAGTAACGGTGGGTAGAAGAGGGTTGGTCGCTTATCTGTCTTGATTAGCTCGTAGTGGTTATCCGATAAATCCTCATTGTAAATAGTATAACGTTACTTACTTACTTACTCCTATGGCGCTGAAACCCCAAAGTGGGTCTTGGCCTCCGAGACGAGAGCTCTCCATCTTGCCCGGTCCTGGGCGGTCTCTTGCCAATCATTATTGGCTTGTAACGCGCACAGGTCCACCTCAACTCGATCCCGCCAGCGATACTTGGGCCGTCCAACCGGGCGTCGGCCCGATGGCCGGCCCAAGTAAGCTCTCCTCAGTCCTCGTTCCTCACCCATTCGTTCTACATGACCAAGCCAACGGAGGCGCTGTGCTTTGATTTCTCCAAGTATATTTGGCTCGGTCATAAGTTGTTTTAATTCGGCGTTCTTTCGGACTCTCCAGCTTCCATCCTCTCGTCTGGTAGGACCAAAGATCTTCCTAAGAATCTATCTTTCGGTAACTAACAGGCTGCGTTCTTCATTCTGGGTTAGAGTCCAGGCTTCACAACCATACATCAGTATAGGTCTTATTACTGTTTTGTAAATCCGCAATTTGGTGTTTTTACTTAGAAGCCTGGACACGAGCACTTTATGCAAGGCTGCACCACACTTGAGGGTATTTTGGATGCGGATTTTAATTTCTTCCTCTCTGGAGTGTGAGTCAGTTATCATGCAACCCAGATATTTGAAGCTAGCAACTCCCTTGTACGTCGTATCTCCAACCTGTAGGTCTTGGCGCTGAGTTCGTCTATCTCTATAACGCTTCAGGTGGAGATATTCCGTTTTGTTGACATTGATTCTTAGTCCAACCTTTACTGCTTCCACTTTCAAGATCTCGGCGGCCTTGCCCACTTCGTCACGGGTTTCACCTAACAATGCGAGATCATCAGCATACCCAATCACCTTATGCTTTCCATTTAGTGACACTCCCCAGTCCAATGCAAGCATTTTTCGCAGGATAAATTCCAGTACCAAATTGAATAGCACAGGCGACAGGGAGTCGCCTTGTTTTAATCCGGTGATCACCGCGAATTCTTCTGTGAGTTCCTATAAAGTAAGTATAACGTTGAAACTATTAATTACTTAAATTAGCTTATTTGACATTAACAGTAGCAGGATTTTTCTTATTGGTGTCTAGACACAAGGTTTTCGTATGAAAAATAATAGCTCGACTAAGGTCGACGAATCTAGGCTGTGAACGAATAGGCTGGTGGATAAAGATCCACCAGCCTATTCGATCACTTCACATTTTGGATAAAAATGTATCAAAACTTTTTTGAACATTCCTCAAAAAGTTTTTGTTCACCGCTGAGCACAAGAATTAATTAATAAAAATGTACTTAAAACTACATATGTACTACTTGGAAATAAAGCAACTTCCAGCCTCGGTGTAGGGCATATCTTAACAGGCATCATCGCAAAAATTTGAATTGAATTGATAGCGACAACGAAAATAAACCTACCATAAGTAATGATTTAAAGACACTACTAGAAAGTTAGTAAGAAAATAAAGGAGATAGTACTCTTTCTTAAATGATTAAGTATCAAATTAACTATGAGATTATAATTTTCTATAATCTAATAAATAGTTAGCGGATGTGCCAGTAAAGCTAGAGACAGAAAGCAATAATGTAAGTCATATAAGCATAAACATATTTAAACAACGCCCTCACAAAAATATCTCTTTACCAAAATCAGAACATAGCGCACTAACAAACAAATATAGAACTAATGCACCCTTGTAATAAAAACACATTCTCTCATTTATAGCTAAGTTTCGTAAATTGAGGGGGCAATGAAAGCATTGTGTTAATATCACAATATGCCGCTGTCAGTTAATTGGAATAGATTATGGGAATGAAGGGAAGAAGACTGTTTTCAGTGGAGTGGCCCCGAGGGATGACGGGTGGAGATCGTTTTATGATTTTTTATCAAGTCATCCAGTGACAATGTGAAGAGACGGATTATCACAATATTTGGTTGCGGTCGTGTGTCAACTTTCAAAATAGCGGACGAGGCTTAAAACGAGATAAATGTGTGTAATCATGGCATTAACATATTAACTACTACTGATAGTGGGGCTAACGATGGAATTTAAGAAACATGTAATCAAAATTAAATTAATTTTAACACTTTGAATACAGCAATGAATTTTTGTAGCAGTTATAATAGATAATATTAGAGAAATTGGTATTATCATTCCGCTATAAAGGAATGTTTTTCAACAAGAACATCAGACATCCGGTAATAACCGGATGTCTGACATACTCTATACAAACTGCTAAACTGTCTCAATTTCACTTAAAGAGGCTGTTGAAATTTCTATGAAGAAGGCGTGACCCAGAGAGGAGCCCGCATGCGAGCCAGACGGCGCGGCTCCGCTTGATTCATTGACTGATTCACAGCACTGACCATGCTCAAGCCGAGTGCCGTCTCAAGAGCACGTGACTCATGACATCTTATGACTTGTTATACAATTAGTGACGTTCACATGTGATTGGCTGTATCAACGTGAGACCTTTTGACTGGAACTTGAACTACTCGACAAATCATAACTCTAAAAATCGGGCGGATAATAAATGGTCTGCTTACCTAACCGTGTCTTGAAGTCGATATACGAATTACAATGCAACAATGCTTTACCAAATAGAAATAGTAAAGTAAGCTAATATTGTAACATTGCAAAACATCTAACGCACGTTTCAAATAGACATCTAATTCGCTACAATACAATAGCAGTCTACGTTGAAAGTCGATATTTTATACATTTTTCATTCTATCCGCAAAATACTTGTCCATACCGAAACTATTTGAACACAATATTGAACCACCTATAAAAGAATCATAGACGTATTACAGCGTGAAAACATACATCGTGTACCGACGTTTCTATTTATAAAAAACGAATAAAAAATATCAAACAAAAGTAACAAAGCTTTGAAGATGCGCAATAAAAATGCATTAATACGTCGTGTTCAGGGTGCGAGCAATGAGCGTGACCGGCCGGCGACAATGGGAGCAGCGACGCGTGCGCACCGAACACACCTTGTTGCGGCTGCGGCACGCGTAGCGCTACTCTATCTCTTACGGGCTCAAATGAGCTACGATAATGAACTCATGTACTCCTATTTGTAAAACTATTCTTGTTCGTAAAATGTTTTGTATTAAGTAATCAACATAGTTTCAAGTGAGATTATTTTAATAATAAAGAGTTTAAGAATATGAGCTTACAACAACAGACGCTATTTCAGAAGCAATTACACCAAATCTCTTTGTAGTTTATTAATAGTAATGTAGATAGGAAAATTAAATAAGTGTGTTCAAAGTAATAATTACCTATAATATAGGCAGTATAACAATATTAAAAACTTATATACACATACAATTGTAAAAAATGTTTCTTACTTCAAGTTACTTTTTTTATAAGTTCGATCTACATAGTAAATATTAATGTCAAGCAAATATTACTCTAAAAAAAGATAAGCTCCCGCAATCTATTGTTGAACGACTGAAAAAAAACAAGCTTATAAACGCATAAAAACTCCCTAACAATATTGCATAGAAATCTTCAACGAACTATTGTATTATTATATTATTTGATTTGTTGCTACAAATAGCGGATATGAAAAGCGTTTAAGGTACTTAATGTCCAGTAATTGGCGATCAATGAGGATCAGTGGGTACATTGTGTTAAACTATCGAATAGCTCCAGCTTTTGTCCAGATGTGGATAAAAAGAAAAAAAAAAGTTAAGCCCAGTAAGCGCCCGTCAAGGGTCAACGATTAAAAGCTGCCTGTCAATGCCACATTATAAAAAATATATATTTAAAAAAACAGCGTAGATTTAAAGATTTATAATTATAAATTCATTAGCGAAAACTTAAGCGATAATAAGTGCATTTTAAGTAAGTGACGGTTCATTTTTGTTTCTATTGGGTACATGGTAAAAATAATGTTTTTTTTTAAATAATATCTTTAGCATAATATTAAAACAAATCGTGCAAGGTGTAAGTTAAAGGACGGTCTTATTACCGTTTTAAATTCAAACAGAGCCCTCGCAATGAAATCACCGGGCGACTGGCCGCGGTCGCGTCCCACGCACCCTGAATAAGAAATATGAGCTGAACGGATACTACTATTATCAAAACATTATTACAACACTCGAAATGCATCGCCCTTCAAATGTAAAAATTAAACAACAATTGCCTTTAATATTCGCTTGCTGGTGCCGACCCTCGGGTGGTTTTATAAAAAAAAAACTGTCAATCTGCCGTAGATCAATCATCCTTCGTGAATGGTTAGGGGGGTGAGTTGAAACCACAATCGAACTTCACAGATAATAAAAGGCGAACCATATTTACGTAAACGCATCGATTTGATGTTCAACATTGTATTCGGTACATCCGACACCGATTACGTCCTTTCACTCCTTTCTGGGTGAGTGAAGTCTGAATGAACGTTTAAAGACTACAATGAAATTGTACGATACGTCAAGTAGGTACCTACTAACAATAACTAACTAACAATAAAAATGACCGTACCTAAACCGAGTGTCTTCCAGTTGTTTTCATACAAACGTACAAACTCGTTATAGTTTTCATGGTGTAGATACTGAATACTAAAACTGCCCATAAATGTCCCACAACTGGGCAAAGACCTCTTTTCTCACAAAGAGAGGTCAAGTGGTAGGGCACAGCAGGTTTCTTGATCAAAATATGGAGCAGCCCGACTGGGGTAGTACCTCCACCTTACAGAAGACCACAGCTAAATAATACTGTTTTCAAGCAGTATTGTGTTCCTGTTGGTGAGTAAGGTGACCAGAGCTCCTAGGGGGGGGGATTGAGGATTGGGTCGGCAACGTTCTAAGCGATGCTTCTGGTGTTGCAGGCGTCTATAAGCTACGGTAATTGCTTACCATCAGGTGAGCCGGACGCTTGTTTGCCGACTAATTACACATAATTATATAAAAAAGGAGAGCAACATTAAATTCGCTATATTTAGGGTTGACGAGTGTTGCAAATACAAACAAAAAATACGTGTAAGTCTTTCAACAAAAAACAAAACAAATACATGTGTCATACAGTTCGTAATTAACAAGTCAAGGAGGCAATTAATGTTTGATGTTACATTACTAGAGCTTGTAAGTTTTTAAACTCGACGAGCTTTTGCACTTTAGTGGACAGGAGACGCGCGCGGACGCATCCACGTGCGTGCACGCTCTGTCGCGCCCACGTGCGCCGCGCACGAGCACAGGTAGGCGCTGTTCCTCCACCTCCGGTAATGCACAGCGCGTGTCGATAATGTGACAAGAGCGGTGGACCTGCAATAAAAAAAAACTACAGGAAACTTTGTTACTAGTGCGACATCGATCGTACATAATCATTTTAATATTGAGTCACAAAAAAATGGAATAGTACATCGTATTCGATATCGCTTTTATGAAATAACAAGTTATTGGCATAACACTTAATTCTTACTTACCTATATACACAATTCTGCTCTAACGCTCGACCAAAACGATGGGCTTTAAAGACAGACAAACAATAACACCTAATCACGACACAAACACTTTTAAAACATTAAATGCTTAGATTTTAACTTAACATCGTTATTTTTATTGCTTAAATTATTCAAAAGTGGTACCTATATTTACCATGTTTTTGTTTATTTTCATTTTGTCGTTTGTCTCGTGAATAAGACATTCGTAGCTAATGTCGAAATATCGAGCTGCACAAAATGAAAATAGAAAACATGGTTAATAAATACCCCGTTTTTAAATAATTTTAGCGTTAAATGCTTAGGTTTTAGAAACAAATAAATTTTATTAATAGGAAACAGTTTCACATTTTGGCTTCCTGTTTCATAATAACATTTTTTCCCATTTTTAACGCCTTTATTTGTGAAAATAAAATTTGTAAGTAGTATATCCATTGCGCACCGTTTAATTATGTACCTATGTGATCTGTGATTGGGAAATCACAGACATGGATTATGTTATCAGTTAGTCAGTCAGCCTATTGCAGTCCACTGCTGGACATATTAGGCCTTCCAAGGTTCGCACCAGATTGTGTTGAGTTATTGTTAAATATCGTGATACAAAAATTGGGATTCTGTCAGTGTTTACCCTTCGGTCGGCTTTAATTGTAGCGTAATGTTCTAATTAATGTATCCATAAAATGAATATAATTATATAAATGACTAGCTTCTGCGCGCGACTTCGTCGGCGTGGACTCCGCTCCTATTGGTCTTAGCGTGATGCTATATAGCCTATAGCCTTACTCGATAAATGGGCTATCTAACACTGAAAGAATTTTTCAAATCGGTCCAGTAGATCCTGAGATTAGCGCGTTCAAACAAACAAACAAACAAACAATCAAACAAACTCTTCAGCTTTATTATATTAATATAGTATAGATTGAGTAAAAGAGCTACTAAAACCAGTTCAAATGTTCAAAAAATTATCATTATAACTCTGTGTATAAAAATATAGTAGGTACCTATATAGCAAGTAATCATAACAATATTTGACATAACATAACAAAATAACGCAAATATGACAGAGTGTGCCAATGTATACCGTAGTAGCACAAATAATCGCATTGGCAGCCGTGCACTTTATCACCGGCTCTAATCAGTTCCCCTCAGCGTCTTGTCGTTATTAATGAACTGTCAATAGTAATAACAGTGACTTTTTAATATTTTAAACCACTGTATACAATCCTGATTATAATAGTTCGTCTCGGTAAAACGTGGAATTATTAGAACTGAGCTGTAGGTAACTATTGAACATACTGATTTTTACGAAATAGAATAAATAGTAAATAGATAGGTACTTATTATTATTGAATAGTTATGTATTAATTTAAAATTATTTAATTTGGATAATTTAATACCAAATTGGTATGACAATAATAATAATACGTTTATTTCAGACAAGGTCCATACAATGAAAAACAGTAGGTATAGTACAAAATAATTAGCGTAGAAGAAATAAAAATAGAAATAAACATAATAATATGTAAAACAACAAAACATAAGAAATCGAAATCAAAATACATATATACATTTAATTACACAAATTAAATATATATTTAATGTTTTTAAATATTTAATTTTAAATTAGGAAATAAATGGATTTTTAAATGGATCAGAAGAAATGTACCTAGAAGTAGAGGTACCTACAAGCAAGAACCTCGTAGGTACCTAAGAGTATAAATATAAATCCAAAAAACAAATTCAATTTTAGGTAGCTCTTTCCACCATCGACGTTCCTGCTCTTATCGAGCCTACTGGAATTAGTCGCGATGATGGCAAGAGACCTGATGGATTGACGTTGGTTCCCGAAAGAGGACGGGCGCTTTTGTAGGACGCAACCTGCGTTGACACACTTGCTCCGTCTCATGTCAGGGAAACAGCATTAAAAGCGGGAGCCGCAGCGGAAAAAGCTGAAATGACTAAACGGCACAAATATTCGTCACTAATTCCAAGTTAAATCTTTGTGCCGTTTGCAGTCGAAACACTTGGAACTTGGAGTAGCAGTGCAAAATTTTTTTTAATGAGATAACTCCTCCCCTTATTGCCTCCACTGGTGACAAGAGGGCTGGAGCATTTTTTGCCCAGAGAATTGGCATAGCGATTCAACGCGGAAATAGGTACCTACTGCCAGCATTCTTGGCACAATTCAACGCGGACATGATTTGTACCAAAACTATCTGTAAATATTTAGTTCTTAAGTTTAAATATTTAGTTATTTTAGGTACCGCAGTCAAATTATAGTTTTTGAAAATCTTATAATTTTTTTTGTACACTGGATGTCTACACGAAAGTATTTTTTATAAGTAGGTAGGTATCAAGTTTCTTCAAGATTAATTCCACAGACGTGATCTTAATATGTTTAAAAAGGAGATGGTTGATTGATTTACATTGTATATACTGTCGAAATTACTGAATAGATAGTTATGATAATTTTTACTTAATGACTTTCAATTAAAATCAATACTAAACCTTTTGAATCATTTATCCTGATTTCATTAACTCACAATTACTCCTAAGCATGGTGAATAATCTATAAATAAATATTGAAAAGACATATTGAAAAACGGTAGTTGAACACCTCTAACAAAAGGGAAATAGAACCGTGACGCCTGTCCACTACTGGCCAAATTGATAACAATACATCGAATCGACAACGACAAACATTAATGCTTTTATAATATTTATACTTGTTTTCGATTTCAAACTGACCATAGACCACAGGGAGTATAATTTATCACAATATACTTGAATACTTTTATAATTTCACTTATGAATAGAATTTATTACTAATACAACCAATGTATATAATGATCGAAATACATTTTTGTTAAAATAAAGTATTTTAAGGCTCATTTTTCGTGATCATTTTTCTTAATCTACGAACCTGGCTTTAGACTTAACACTCGCGTCTGACCTAACTCAAACCGCCTTGTGCAAAAATGTCTTGTGTTCAGACTCCCTAAATTATCGTCAGTGGCGGCCTTAGGGGGTGGCGAACGGGGCAATCGCCCGGGGCCTCGCGCTTGCAGGGGCCTCGCGCAACGACCAAGCAAATTTAAAATAATATAGATTTTTAACTGTATTTTTTATTAAAATTGTTAAAACATATTTGAGGAATTCGATGACACAAGATCGGCTTTCAGTCCTTGCTATTCTTTCAATCAAAAATGACCTATTATAGACCAGTGCTCTTAGCTTTTGAAACTTTTTTTTTTTTTATAGTAGGATGAAACCCATTACACCATTATTGTAAAAGAGAGAGAATACAACGAAAATGAAAGGAGAAATAAATTACGGGCGATCTGAGGTCGGGAAGTGGTAAGGGGTTTAAAGGGAAAAACGGTTTATCTCGATTACCGGCTAAACTACAAGTCCTATGGAAAAAGCCTCAATGGCAAAGTTGTAGGTAGTAAGAAGATCTACAACTTTTGTATTTGCACTTTTTTCACATAACGATTTTTGAAAAATTCAAAAAACAAGTTTTTGGTTTTTTATTTTCATCTTTTACAAAATTCTTTTTTTTTTTACAAAATTTGGTGAAAACTTACCTTTTTATTTTACAAACACATTGTAATTTTTTTGATTTAAAATATTAATTTGTCACCTCATTTTGTCCTCAATATCGAAAAAGTACCCTCATTTTCAATCGAAATTTCTCACGTCAAAATATCAGCTTCTTAAAAAAGTCAGTGGGATTATTGTTCATTAAAATCTCTATTTTCTGATGGTGTAAAAACATCATGCAAATGTATACATTACTATGGTAAATGTTCTCAGAAAATGCAAAAAAATAACAGGTAGGAAGACCCAGACTCTCCTAGCCCCTTCCCCTCGTCTCTATGAAATTCTCAAAATATTGAGGATTTTTTATTAAATATTCCTTTCATTTTCTAAACGTTTATTTTTAGCTGCAGATAAGTTGAAGATCTTTTTATTACCTACAACTTTGTCATTTGACTTTTTTCCACAGGACTTGTAGTTTACCCGCAATCGGGATAAACCGTTTTTTACCCTTAAACCCCCTTCCCTACCACTTCCCGACCTCAGATCGATTCAGCCTGTAATATCCCACTGTTGGGCATAGGCCTCTTCCCCATGTAGGAGAAGGATCGGAGCTTAATCCACCACGCTGCTCCAATGCGGGTTGGCGGATATATTCCCTACTATGAGTATGTAACGATCGTTATCAGGTGTACATGATAACAACCGGGACCGACGGCTTAACGTGCTCTCCGAGGCACGGCGGGGAGACCCACAAGGACTGCACAAACACTCAGACCACGTCAAACATCTGTATGGCCAATACAAATGTTGTCGTGTGCGGGGATCAAACCCGCAACCGCGAGCTCAACAGCCAATCGCAATCCAGTGCTGTGACCGCTGCGCCAACGCGGCGTCACAGCACTGGATTGCGACCTCAGATCGCCCGTAATTTATTTTTCCTTTCATTTTCATTGTATTCTCTTCCTTTTTCAATGGGTTTCATTCTACTACAATTCTTTTCACTTTTTACCATTTCAAAGGCTAAAAGCACTGGTCTAGTATTGGTCATTCGTTAGATTTTGTGCTTTAATTAAAGATTTTAGTCGTAGCAAAAGCCGCAAACATCAATTTTAAAATTTATCATCTCTATATTTGTTAATTTTGTAAATTTTTCAATGTAAAATATTTTTAAAACTCAAATTCTAGTTATTTTTATAACTTTAGCATTTCACGAAGGACAAAGGGCCTCGCAAAGACTTTCCGCCCGGGGCCTCGCAATGGGTAAGGCCGCCTCTGATTATCCTTTAGTATAAAACTATGGTAAACATTGAAAATAAAGCAGCTTTAAAACTTTTTTTTTCTCATAATAATTAAAGGTAAGTAAGGAGAAGTCCATAGAAACAGGGACTGACTTCGCCAGGCGCAGTTATTATGCAACTCGTTTGGTAACTCCCGAACTATTGTAAAAGAATTTTTTTTTGTATTTTGCTTTAATAACACTGTTTCTCTTAAAACGGTCACATTTACGCCAAAATAATATATCATAAATTTATTTTTTTTGTAGCAAGTTTCGTTTACCACTTATTGGTTCAACTGTCCCCTCCTCTCGAGTCTCGTTCAAAGTATTTATTTCTATTTTAAGTTACGATTATCGTTTCAATTGAATTTTCGTACATAAATTAGTAATAACATCTATACGTGTTAGTTTTCAACAATAACCATAACCATACATCTCGAAAGTACAAATATTGTTCTAATAACAATAAACATTAAGTATTCGCGGCGGTACCGCTTAACCCTTTCCCACCGCTCTAATTTTACTAATGCGTTCGGTTAACAGAGGGTCAATAAAGTATTAGGTTAATCAAACCCGTCGAACTATTGTTTAACGTTTACAAATTATTTAAACCTTTTTAACGGATATTAGTATAATATTACATATTAATGTTGTATCAATTTTGGATAAAATTTCCATTATTTGTCTCTAGATATTAGAAAACGTCAAATAAGGACTAAAATTGGATTCTTGTTTCTCTTAATTGTATTTATTAAATACATCTCAAAATATATTTCAACTGCATTATAATCTGTCTAAAATATAATTTTGCATATTTTTTTTTCATAAGTTTTATTAACACAAAATACGCATTAGATACTTTATAAACAATACAACGGCACGCGTACTAGACAGTCGTATAACATTCGAAATAAAATAATATCCGTTCACATGATGCTGTCACAATCGTAGCTAATTGCGCATAATGAGTACACCAACAACGCAATATGTTTTTTTGGTATTATTTATGCCTCGCGAACGCCCTGCCAATTTCGCCACCCTTTGCCACTCGCGGGTTGATATTAAATTTAATGGTCGGCCGAGAGTTTTGAATTCAATGATTGAAGGCGATGTGAAATATCCGATTTCCGGGTATTGTACTAACCAACTATTAGTAGATCATCCTTTTTTCTCTTTCATCGACTAAAAATAAAATTTAAAAAAAACTTATGGGCGCATTTATTATTTCGCATTAAATGGTCTTTTTTTCGATTTGAAAGCAAGCTATGATTGTTGTAAATATTATTATTAAAAAAATCTATATATTAATACGTGAAGCAAAAAGTTTGTACCCCTTTTTACGAAAATTGCGCGGACGGAAGAATATGAAATTTCGCACACTTATAATTTATAGGTAGGTATAGAGAAGTCATAATGTCGGGCGCGAACTTGTGGAGGCCTATGTCCAACAGTGGACTGTGATAGGCTGAAGTGGATAGAGAAGGAGTGCAGTATCCTATTTTTTTTAAATTATACATAAAAATATATCAATAAAAAACATTACACACACTACCATGTATTTGACACACACACGCATATTATACTCTTTTGTTGATTGTCAGTCTGTAGTCAAATTGAAAATTATAAAAAAAAAGTTGTTTATTTTCATTATTTATTAATTTTTTAATTTAAATCTTTAATTGTGGTAGAATTTCGACCACTAGGCGACCACTAGTAATAATAAATAAAAGTTATAAAAGCCAACTGTGTATAAACTTAGTTTCAATTTTCCATCATTTAAAGGCATTTTCTTTTATGGATTAAATGAAATCAAAAGTCTGCTTTCCCACGCTAAGCGTTATGAGCTCGCTATTAGAGGCGTCAATTAATTAAAAACCACCAATCAAAGTGGTTCCCACGTCATGATATCTCATAATCACGCAACATCTTTATTCCTTTATTAGATTATTCCCCTAACCTCACAGTAGGTGCTATTGTTTCGGGGGTGAGCGTGAAATGGTCTGACCATAATTACTTTGTATCGTGCTACGACTCATCAATTTATAAAACCTTTAATATTTTAAAACAAAATAGTAAAAAATAACTATAAATTTGTTCTGTTAAATGTTTCATTTTCTTTTTTAAATGCAAACGAATGAAACTATCTAGAAATTAAAACAACAAAGCTTAAAGCATGTGAGTTTCTGGTAATAGTATAAAATTAAAAGTCTCTCCACACAGCACTACTTACTGAGATGACAGTGTTCAAGTTTGAACAAGAAAAATGTATGTAAGGAGATTTAATTACCAGTTAAGCATTTAGCAGCCTTTTAGTTCCAAATTACTTTTCAAACGACAATTTTTTAAGCTTAGGTAGCTTATACGAGCGAGTAAGACAGGGGAAAGTATTTTGCACAGAACAATATATAGGGCAAGAAAATAAAAATAAAAATAGGCCACTTCGATGACGTCCTAAGCCGAGGTGCGATCTCGCTAGGAGACACCCTTAGTATGAGCGTCTTCCCCGAGCCCACCAAGAGGGCTCCCCTTCTTCCTTCGCGGCCGGAGTCTATGCACCCGGCCACTCCCACCGGTGACGCTGTAAAAGCCGATAGGGCCAACAGCACTAGACACTACGAAAAAAAATAATAGTAATTTCATTTTAAAAAACAATTACAACAATAAAACAAATATGTATGTATAAAGACGGTCTTATCGCTAGAAGCACGATCTCTACCAAACAATCTTTGGCAACGTATAAGGTATCTACTATCTAGGACACGACATAGAAATAGACTGTCCTTGTAAATATAACTGGGCCCTATGATCCCTCACTAACATTTTAGCTAAACTGGGCGTTATCTGTATTATGGGTAGAAAGAAAAGCTTGAAAAGAGAACAGTGTCGAAAAGCATTAAAGAATATTATTAAAGTAAAAAATAAATATAAATTACATGGCCTTTCATCGACAAAAGCTCGAACGCTTTAACAACAAATGCAATTTGTATAAATTCACTGTAAATCATACGCGCTATGGAACTAACACGGAAGTATCACGTCAATCCCTTTTTTATGCAAAATAGTATTTTTCGCGAATTCATATTGATGGATGAGGGGCGGGTTAAATTTTGTCTATATGAATAAAATTAAACTTAATATGTGAAACTATGCTTTAATATCAGACACTAATTTGATAAAAAAATTATATTTTGATATTATGAAATTGAATAAAAAAAATACGTTAGAGATCAATAGAGTAACAATAACCAAAAATATTCCACTTTTCTTTTTTTTTCTATTTTTTATTGAATTAAAATATTTTAATATGTTTTATTTGAAATTTCAATAGGTACCAAGATGAAAAACAGAAATTTCTACACTTTTTCCCTTACGATTTTATCTACCTATACTGAAGCACTAAGTAATAAGCATAATTATATTATAATACAAAATCTCCCTGCTGCGTCTGTCCATCTGAAAGCAACCGACCAATTTTCATTTTTACTTTCACCAATGAACAAATTTACTCAAGGGGAAAGTTTATATTTATTTGACGTTTTTTTTGTAAAACAGTTAAAATATGATGATGATTGTAAACCGAAGGAAAACCAACTGCAAGATTACATAGAAAACTCTCTTCAGTTCCTTGAGAAATTACAGAAATATCTATGACGATATTGTGCCTCTTTATCCTATTTTTAAATAATTAAAATTAACCATTTTAATTATTTTTGTACTTTATGTGATAATTGGCAAACTTTTGTAACAGGTATTTCTATATACTTAATTGTGGTCGAATTAAATACTTTTTTTTATATACTATAAAAGTAGGTCGACAAACAAGCGTACGGCTCACCTGATGGTAAGCGATTACCGTAGTATAGAGGCCTGCAAACCCAGAAGCATCGCAAGCGCGTTGCCGACCTGTCCCCAATCCCCCCCAGGAGCTCTGATCACCTTACTCACCAACAGGAACACAACACTGCTTGAAAGCAGCATTATTTATCTGTGATCTTCTGTAAGGTCGAGGTACTACCCCAGTCGGGCTGCTCCATATTTTGAGCAGGAAATTACCTGCTGTGCCCTACCAGGGAAAAGTAGAGGGAACCAGACCTCGCGGCAGATTGCCTACGAGATGGACGGACCAAGTAAGGACTGCAGTCGACGTTCCATTGCATGTGTGCTCCCGAAAAGCAGCTGTCCGGGAAGAATGGAGACGGATCGTCAAGAGTGTGACTGGGAAGTGATGACCACGACCGCTCTGACAAGGGCGTAACGAATGAGATGATGCCCTACCTCAATTAAAAATACGTTTGTTACCACCTTAACACCGACGGCCGCGGGTTCGATTCCTGCTCGGAGCTCTAAGCTCAATCCTTCTCCTACATGGGGAAAGAGGCCTATGCATAGCAGTGGAATATTATAGGCTGAAGCGTTATCTTCAGCATTTCATGCACATAAAAATTATTGTCTTTTACGCCATACAATTTTAATATATCCTAGGAGTTATTGCAAAAAAAAATTACGTAAACAAAAAAATTCAAGTCTTACTCCGAAATGAAAAGAGTGATACAATAGCACTCACGTCACGCCCATCGCGGTCCCTAGGAAAAACGTTAGGAGATCAGGTAATGCTTCTTTTGCGAAGCATGGGCGGATCGCTAGTATTGTTATACTTGTATGTGCCATAGCGAAATGTTTTATATTTTTAGTTAAATGGTATAATGTATTTAATGATTTTATCACTCGTAAGCTCTGAAAATTATTGTAGAAATATACTTATTAACATTTTCGTTACCGCTTACAAGTAAATGTAAAAAAAATCGTAAATACAAGGAAAAAATTTTGGTATTAAAATCTAAATATTGTAAAAAACGTTATTAGATGAAAAACTTGTACATAAATAATACAATAAAAAACATGAACAGTTGCCAGAAGTCACGTGCTGCATGTAAATGGCGGAGGTCCCGTCGCCATGGCTGCAGCGGCCGGCGCACGCGCACCCGCATCGCGTAGATAACGGACGACAATAAATTAACAGCGACACACGGCTTTTCACAACAAAACTACTATGTCAGTTTTCACCTTGTCTTTTTATTCGCTATCAATTTCAAGGTAGGTATACATTTTACGAATTAAAATGTGAATTTTTTAATGCGTAGGTATCTAACAATGAAAACTCACAAAATTTAAATTTTTACAAATAATTTAGAATTTTTAACTTGAAAAGATTAATAATTCTAAAACTAAATATTTTTTATATTCATTTTATTGAAAAGATATAAGAAAATTGACGTCACGTTGGCGCAGCGGTCACAGTACTATTCGCCAACCTGCATTGGAGCAGCGTGGTGGATTAAGCTCTGATCCTTCTCCTACATGGGGAAAGAGGCCTATACCCAACAGTGGGACATTACAGGATGAAGGGATTAGAAAATTAATTCTTATGTCTACAAATTTGCTATTCTTACTTCAATCGAAGTAATTTAAGATAAGTATTCACTATTATGGTAGGTAAAAAACAAACAACAAAAAAATTGTAAAAATCTACTTTAAATACTCCCATATATATAGAACAAACAAATTGTTTACGCAATAGTCGAAATATTTAAAAAGAAAGCCATGACTTTATAAAACCATTAATTTTGCACCCGGCAAAGCTGAAGTTCAATTTCACAAAAACGATTGCGCATTTCGTAGCATCGGATTAGATATGGGAGCTAGCCGATTGTATTCGAATCGTAGGTCAATCATAAACGTATTTGTATCTTGACAGTTGCGACGCGGGGGCGTACTATTTGTTCAGAGTTCGAAATAGTTGTTTGATTAACTCTCTTTCATGTCGCTGTTCATCGGAACGCGATTGTCTGCAGATTTGTTTAATTTGATCCTTTGTTTGAGAGTCGCCTGTGTGGAAAAGCTCATGGAACTAGGGTGGGCTCAATGAATACAGATATGGAGATTTCGTATCAGTAGCGAAGGGTTATCTCCTGTGTCACGGGCAGATCGCAACCTGTACTTGATTTATGAATATGACAAGTACTAATGTTTATTGTCTATACAATTAAATTTAAAGACTTGGACATAGATAGAGCTAATGTATATAATTTGTAATATAATGTTATGAAAAATTAATTTCTGGATCACACTTATAAACTTAAAATATTTTAGTATAATTAAATTATATAGACTACCTATTATTACAATGTTAATACTGTGTGAGAAAATCACAGCATTGTCACATGGCCTTTGTTTCTTTGATAGATCGTATTGCGAGGATGAAATCCACTGTTTGCTCTCGTTCCCCTTTACCTATACAGACTCGTTTTCAGATACAATACAAATACTAGTATTTGTTTCAGATACAAATACTAGTGAACAGTTGTCAGTTTTATTTGCGACGAATTTATTTATATAGTTTTAGATAAAACAGTATCTTCGACAGACTGAAGTGTAGACTATATAGGTACTCGTAATAAGTGAACTTGGTTTCGTGAATGTTTAATTATATAATTGGCATTAAAATCTATAAACGCAAATAAAAGAAAAATGTCATTAAAACATATACATATTGTTGTGTATAGGTAGTTAGTGTAGTCAAAAGTTACGTGTTTAACAACTAACTTAAGCTTTACGTGGTCTTGGTTTTACTTACTGCAAACACAACGTAACTGTTTGTAATGTTTATCAAAGACACCTTCGTAAAGCTAAATCGCCATATAGTTCTGCACCGCAACTCAAGCGGTAACGTCGAAGATTTTTGTGTGTGGCCACAGACAGTTAAACTACGAACTTCACCACATGTTTCATATCCCTAATAACACTATTAGCTTAAACGAATAACAATATTTATAATTCTATACTCTACAAATTTAAACTTAGTACGTGTATGTAGAGATATATAGATACCTAATATACAAATATGGAGTGATACGACAAAGCTTGATCTCTCTATAGACCAAGGTGTAAATGTACCTATACATTAAAATAATGAAATTTGTACATACATTAAAATCCATCAATATTTTTTTTTTAATTGAAACTTCTTTAGGCGCATGAGGCATAATGAACACCGCGTGACGTTGACTTTTTTTTAATAAGTTTTTTTTTTTGTATTTTATATTCGTTTTTTTGAATTCGTTTTTTTTTCTTCTCTTTTTTTTGAATTCGTTTATTTTTTAAATTAGTTTGCCAAAGAAGTTTCACTTCTGACATGACTGTGTACTTTGTTCGCACGCAATTTTTTTTTCAAATAGGTATAACTTTATACAAGAAAATATAGATAACTTAAAAAAAACGATTTTATATGAAAACTTGATAAATTTATGTTTTTCCAAAAATGTTTTCCTTCACTACATATTATAAAACAAAGTCGCTTCCCGTTGTCTGTCTGTCTGTATGTATGCTTAGATCTTAAAATTTACGCAACGGATTTTAATGCAGCATTTTAATAGATAGAGTGATTCAAGGGGAAGGTTTATATGTATAATAAAACATGCATAATATAGTAGAGAAACACTGATCATTTTTGCAACCATGCGAAGCCGGGGCGGGTCGCTAGTAAATTATAGAAATAAATACCTACTTCCAAACAATTAAGGGTGGATGCGCTTGAACTGAAGCAATCGACATAAGAATTTCTCATACAAATCGCATGACGAGCATCTTATTCTATAACGGAATTGTTGTCAATTTCGCGAATTGATGACTTCCGCAGTAGTGAGGGGACGCAAATTGTTCGTACTACACGACTAGTTTTATTCGGGCGTCAATTGGTAATGAACGTAACAACAGGAGGGGATTTCCGACCACTGGCCAATGATAGAACTTTTTATATTTGAGTACCTTAGTATGAAATTTAGAAAGAAACATTCTAAATCTTGTATTCACTAGTAATTTCTTGTAGATTTTAGATACAATGCTTATGATATGAATACGACTTAGGTACCTGCTATTAAGATTTAAAACTGAACCTTTTATAAGTAAAAAAATACTGCATTATAACGGCTTAGGTACTGCTGTATTTAGCCCACCACAAATTCGCACCAAATACTGTGGTTGACCACAGTTTTCATTCAGCTTCCGCTTGCGATCTTGCGAAACTCGTCGGTCCATAAGAACTGCGATTGCCGAGACGTTATCTCCACTTCAGGGCACGTCTGCTCCACAGGCCCTCGGCCACTTCACCATACTTATTCTACGAGCTATGGTGGTTACAAATAATATATTGGGTATTACTTAAAAAGGAATTTAACGTTACCCACACCTTCAATAAAGCTTAGCCTGAATGTATTTTAGTATGTGTACTTACATCCAACAATGTAAGAAAAATTTGAAATAACTTATCAAATGAGAAGACTAATGTTAAAAGATTTTTATATAGGTAGGTACTGAGTTTAGAGTTACCTACTGTAACAACTGTTTGTTGTGTAAGATACAAAAGAAACAAGCCCCGTTATGATACAAATTTTAGTTACAAATTTACAAATTTTAGTTTTTATTTAATTTAAAAAAAGCACAAATATTAACTTATTAAAAATCAAATTGTGGACTATTCTGAAAATGTTTTTCATTGAGGCAGGGTATGCAACAAATATCCCGCTCAAAATTCGGAGCAGCCTGACTGGGGAAGTGCCTCAACCTTATAGGAAATAATACCACAGCACAACCAATTAATATTGCTCTCAACTAATTTTGTGTTCCTGGGGTGAGTTACGTGACCAGAGCTCCTGGTGTGGATTAGGGATAGGAAAGGCAACGAAACATAACCGCTTTCCATCAAGTGGGAGGAATACTTGTGGCAACCCTAGTAGTATAAAAAAGCTTAAACTAAAATAACATTGTTATCGTAGAATTGGAATACTTAGGTTTTCATGGAGTATTTTACTTCAATGGAAAATATACGTAAATCCCCTTTATAATTGCATAACGTAAAGTAATAATACCTACATTACCTGCCTATGTTAATACGAGTAGGTAGATACCGTGAATATTTCTGAATACCTACTTCTAAACTAATTTCTATACCTATTACTTTTGATATCGGCTAAGATTGACATATTTTGTTCGGGATAGTTACTGCTGTGACTTGCCTCAATGAAAGTTATGAAAGGAACAATTATCATTTTACAAACCAAAATTCTTAGATGAGTTTAAATTTTACTAAATATTTGATTATTTCAATTCTATATAAATCTACATAGTTTTATATAACCGGCATCAAGAAAATAATTATGTTTTTCAAAAACCAACTCACGAAACTATGCGCAAGCGCCGTTCGTTTACCCGCATCTCTCACCCTTTTTTAATCAACCTATGCATATCTACCAACTGAAGTACTAACGTGCGCACAATTAATGTTATTTGCAACTCAATTGTTATCGCAAATAAGTTTTAATTACCTGTTAAAGTAATTTAAAATACTTTAAAAATTGTGTAGCAATTTATCTTCATTTTAAGGCCTTGGTTAGGCTAAAATAACTGACTACACAAAATAGGTACCTATATATAAATCTACTTCTCAAAAATTACTTTGTTCACATCTTCGTTCAAGCTTCGCCTACTCTTATTAAAGAAATAATTATGGGTGGAGGACTCAAAACTCTTGATTCTACCGTCTATAATACCCATCTATCTACACAATCATATTATTTAGATGATTAGATAGGTAAAGTTATACCTAAGTTAAAGCTAAATAATCGTTATTACAATCAATTATGTATACGAAGTTTTTTTTTTAACAACGGCACTAGAATGCAAATGCCAGTTTACAAGAGTTTAACAAAATGATCGCGTATTGCGCCATTTAAATTAGTCCATGCGACTCAGGGTTTCCGAGTTTCATAAAATAATAATAACGTTACGGAGATAAGAGAGAAAGCTGCAATGAGAAAATTAACACTAGATACAACCAGTCGTATGCAAAAACATCGAAGCTACTTTTACGCCATGGTTTTACCTAGAGATAGTCTCTTTTTTAACTCAGGTAAATAAAATATTTCGCGAGTAGGTACAATAACACTTTAGTAGATAGGTACTATGGTCTAAGATCCGAGATAGCTAAATATTCCCTCATCTGTTAATTAGATGAAACAATTGATTTCAATATTGTGAATTTATAAAAACAACCTCTGCCACCTATACCTAAATACCACCTAAGCCTGCCACCACATAGCCTGCAATTTTTTTTTATCTTTTCCCTCTCATGTTAATTACATGTAGTAAGCTAAAACCGTTGATATTTTACATTATATACCTGATTGCAGTAGGCACCCATCGCTATGATTGCTACACTTACCTGCAGCCAGGTCAGTAGCCTCAGTCAGGAGTAACCTTAACATGCGAGGGAAAAGATAAAAAAAAATATTTGCAGCAGGCTCATGGTGGCAGAGGTTGTTTTTATAAATTCACAATATTGAAATCAGCCTATAAAAAATTGTTTCATCTAATTAACAGATGATGGAATATTTTGTTATATCCCGGATCTTAGACCACTACACCTACATAATATTACCTACCACTATGCTTTACATACACTTATTAACAGGTGTAGGTATGTGTAGCTTCAAGAAAACAAAAATACACCTTTATTATCCAACTAGCCGACCCGTGCCCACTTCGTTGGGCGTTATAATCCATTTCACATAAGAAGGGTACGGTGAAATTTGATATGTTCCAATACACTCTCACTATTTTCAGCAAATCAGATAAATATATAAATGTTTTAAAATCACCAATTAATTTCTAAGGCAAATAATAATGCTTGATTAGATTGAATTGTTGACACGGCACGTCAGAGGGCGCAGGTTCAAATTCTGCTGGGTCGAAAATTTTGATAATTTTTATCTTTTTCCTTTTATCTTGTCACTCCTGAATAGTGTAGCTTTCTGTTAGCGAAAGAATTTTCATGATCGTAGCAGTATTTGCGAAGATTACCCCGTATATACAAACAAAGTTATAAACTTTACCTCTTTATAATATTAGTATAGATAAAATACGACATATTAGGATTAAAATCAAAGTAAAAGAAATTAAAACATAGGTATGTGTTTTGTTCAGTAGGTAGGTACGTGATGTAGATTTCCTCGATAGTTATTTCTCACTTCTAACTATTAACACAAATTACACAAAGGGGGGAGCGCTATGATTAAATTAATTAAAAGTGAGTGCGTCAAACAACACTCAATGTTGGTTTTATGTAATTACTGTATCTATAGACACTTGTGTAACGAACATTTGACAAAATTTGAACAGACAGAAATAAGTTAACTGTGTTTAATATTCAATTATTTTTAACCATCGTTCAATAGTACCTAAAGCTAATAAAAATGAAGGTACTTCACGATTCAGCCTGTAATATCCCACTGTTGGGCATAGGTCTCTTCCCCGTAAAACGAGAAGGATCGGAGCTTAATCCACCACGCTGCTCCAATGCGGGTTGGCGGATGAAGGTAGGTACTTATTAAAAGATAATTTAAATAATAAATAATTTTTGGGAGAGACAACTCTAACAAAAGACAAAAACAACTCTAACAAGAGACAACTTAGGTATAACCTATGATTCGATTAATCAACTAATCAGTTGCTAAAACTTTGTGTAGGTAATTAGAAGTAATTTTGAAAAGACTAAAAGAGATCTAAAAATTAGGATTCATATTAAAAAAAAATAGCATAGTTTTCCCCGCTTCTATGTTTTAGGGAGAAATGTCTTACCATAGGTAGGTATAATAAAATGTCTCCATTTCATGGCTTGACCAGATTTCTAATCGTAAAATATTTGCTTAGCGATGTTATAATACTTACCCACCAATACCAAATGTTTCGAGTGGATGAAATATCTAAAGTCTGAATTTAAAAAAATTAGGTTGATTGATGGCAATTTTGTTAGTCGGTCACAACGAATACCTACTTTATAAGCAAGTATAGAAATTGTGATTTCATTACATTAATAGATAGATACCTACACCTTTCGAAACAGAAATATTAATAATATGGGTCTTTCTATTAACCACTTAACCAGCGCTTTTACTTGACTAATTATCAAATAGTCGTAACCAAGAAATATAACCTACGGTACCTAGGTACGGATAATCGGCTCTACTGTGTAGAGAGATGTAGGTAGAGCTGATTAAAGATACGAAATTTGGTACACATTTCTAATTTCCATTTAATTCATCAAATTTCACCTAATACCGACAATACAAATTAAAGATACTTAATACACGTAACGTTTAACAAAAAAATCGATATTCGAAAGTAGGTAAAGTGTCACTGAAATTACCCATTACGGTTTTTACTGAAAATGTTAACTTATTTAATCGAAAAACTGCTATTGGTCGTTTATAAGATCGTTTTGATTGGAGAATATTCGCTAGAAGGAGGAGCCGGATGAACGGGACAACTCCATTGGTGTACACGTACCCCACCTCGCGTCTGAAGTGGGAGAAATCAACCCCATGTTTATTTTTGTTGTTAAAGTCAGTGAGCTATGAGCTTTCGATGCGTGTGCATGACACGAACCGTGACAAAGTCAGACAAAACGTGTATAAAATATAAGTAAGAACTAAATATTTTTTTCAAAACAATTGATGTGATCTTAGTGTCTAGTGGACTGTGTAGTTTTAATATCGGGAAATCAATATCGGATAACGGATATTGTAGTTATTTCCCATTCACATTTCGGAAATGGTTATCCTGTAAGTAACTTGAATTTAAGTAGCGTTATTTTGTTATCCACGAAGTTTTCACTTACTTAATACCTATTTTAATACCTAATAGATATATATATATATATATATATATATCCATAGGTACCTACCTATATTAATTAATTTGTAATATTGCTTTATATTCTCATATTATTTTACGTGGCTATTCTGTTATATTTCTCGTCATAGATATGTTGATAAAGATATTATAACTACCTATATATACGTTTATAAAAAATGTTTGTTCCTTTCAATAATTAAGACACGTTGGCGCAACAGTCACAGCACTGGTTTGTGGCTGTTGCACTGGCGGTTGCGAGTTCGATGACAGATCTTTGCCGTGGTCTGGTTCTGTGCAGTTCTTGTGGGTCTCCCCATCAAGCTTCGGAGAGCACGTTAAGCTGTCGGTCCCGGTTGTTATCATGTAGGTACACGGTACACCTGGTACCTAGCGATCGTTACTCATAGTAGAGAATATATCCGCCAAGTGCCAACGCGCATTAAAGCTGCGTTTTGGATTAAGCTCTGATCCTTCTCCTACATGGTAAAAGAGGCTTATACCCAGCAGTGAGCTTTTACAGGCTGAAACGTATACCTATTTTCAAAATTTAATGATAGAGAAGCACATGATAGAACTTATTATTTATATAATTTAATTTAGGTTTCATTTAGGTATTTATTGTTTCTTATTTATTTACTTCGACGACGTTGTTCATTCGCTACAGCAATGCCAGTTAGTTGGGTTTCGATTCCCAAAAAAAAAAAGAAAACTATACCTACCTACTTAATTTAGGCGAAACAAACGTTCAACTCCGACACAGGATTTAAAACTACTGAAGCTTATGTAGTTACTATTAATTAGATACCTACTAAGTATTTACGAATACGAAGGATCGAATCCTATCGAAATCTATTGGAATCCTATGTGAAATGTATTTTAAACACTTGGAATCTAGGTACCTACAACCCTAAATTTAGATTTTTAGGTAGAGAGCCTCGTAGAAAATGTATCTGCTTTCAGGTGCAACGGTTTAGTAAAAAAAAAAAAAAACAATAAAAAAACCTTTTTGTTGAAGCCTTCATAACGCGATTTAAAATGACAATTAAAAATAAGTACCTAATTAAGACCTCGCAAACTTTAACCTTCGCCCCTCGCAAATCATATATTTACGAATTATTGTTTTTTTTTTAATTCTCAGTTCAAGGAAAAACATTTAACAATTTATACTTAGGTTCCTACCTACTTTTAATGGACACTCGATAAATTCTTAAAATCAATAAGTAACAAATTTTTTAACAAACCGAATTAATTACCTACTAAAACAATGTTATAAAACTTCATTTGATGTGTCTGATTTTCTCAGATTTATTTACCAAGTCTAATAATTGAACTACAAAAAATATTTAGGATATTCTAGTTGTACACGCACTTTACCGACAGTAGATACCTATAAAAGAGACAATTAGGTACAATTTAATTTTTATAAGGTTTCCTATAAATCGTAAACCTACTCATCTGAAAATTTCAACTTTTCATTTGTATTAGGTTCCTCAGTTAAACCGCAGTTAAGTTACGAGCATGTATAAAAAATTTGCTTAGCTATTTTTGTTCTCTTAAAAATTTGATTTTGTTGACCATTCTTTATAAATCCATCTAAGAATATAATGTCATTTAAGTATAGGTAGATACTTATTACAACGACCAAATAAATTTTAATAGGAACTGCAATTGTATAAATATTTCAAAAAATACTAAAACGGCTTTATGAAAGTCATAATTATATAAAAACCTGTTTTCACGAATAAACGTTTACAATCAATTTACGTATAATGGAACACTTACAACGGGCAAGCGGGGGTGACTTGTGGTAGGTGTCGGAGGGGCGGCAATTGAATTTAATTGGAACCGATTGAAAGTTGAAACCGTGACGCGTCTTTTGCCTCTGAATAATAGCGTAGTTTATTAAGAACTTTCTACGACTTTCTATCATGAATAAATAAATATGGAATATACTTATTTATTAATTTTTTGCAAACTAAAACAATAGCTACCTAATAAAAACAAATATTAGAATGTCGTCCTCTGATCTGAGAGCTATTTACAATACTCCAATAGCCGGTAGGTATTTAGTTACCTACATATATTGCAAATTTTTATTTTACCTACTACATTTATATCATTACTGCGATTCCAATATCATTGACACCGATATGTCATCCTTCTGTACGAAACCATTAAAATAGAAGGGAAAACTCTACCAACAGCAACCATAGGTACTTAATTTAAGTTATTTATCCATAACTGTGTATCTTTAAGACTTACAATAGCTGAAACGCGTAATAGCCAAAGCATTTGAACTACCTACATGTTTATATTATTAACATAATAAAACTTAACAGCTTAATAGGTTGTTATTTAAGGGTGCAAATCTCAGGAACTTCCGGCGTCATATTACAATACGACTCTTAGATAATTGTGTTTGCTCGCAAACGAAAAAAAAACCGACTTCAATTACATCGACAAGTAATACAACGTAAGAAGACGAAAAAATAGTCAAGTAAATACGCGCTATTAAAGATTACTCAAAAAGTTGTAATCAGATCTCGATGTTGTTTAGACAAGACTATATGACAAGTACCTATTAGCTTTCGATTAAAGTAAGAATCATCAGAATCGGTACACCGAGGAAAAAGTTATGCGGTATAATACAACGTAGGTCGACGAAAAATTAGTCAAGTAAAAACGCATTATTCGATATAACTCTAAAAGTACTTGTCAGATCTTAATTTAAAAAAAATGGGACCACATGACACGCAACACCTTTCAATTAAAACAAAATTGATCGAAATCGGTCCACCCAGTCAAAAGTTCTGAGCTAACATACATTAAAAAAAAATACAGTCGAATTGAGAACCTCCTCCTTTTTTGGAAGTCGGTTAAAAAAGGGCAACAATTATAAAAATAATATCATAAATTAATTAATTTTATTCAAATTTTAATTAAAAAAGAAACCGTGTAGTGTTAAGTTTAAATGTTAAAATAACTTTTTTCTTGCGCGTCAATTTTAAAGCTGATTAATTTTATTAGTTTGCTTAACAGCAACATGCAAGAATGAATGGTTGTCCCCGTCTTTCTTTAGTGGAATTTCTTTTAAAAAGCGATTTATCCAATTAACGTCAGCCCTTCAGAAGGCAATTCAGAAGCAATTGGCTCAACGAGCTTGTGAAGGGGAGCTTTCTCTGGTGTTAGGTACTATTTCACATTCGCTGCGTATTTAAATTGGTATGTATTATGTTATTTTCAATGTTATATAAATGACACATGGGATTCTTTTAAAATAGCAAATAGCAAATTGAATCAATTAGCATGCAAACTTCATAAGAAAAATTAAATGATATAGGTACCTACCTACTGTACCTATATTTGATATAGGTACCCATAGTTTATTATTTACGTAATATATTTGAAATCATAACACTACGCTACGCTTCAGCCTGTAATATCCCACTGCTGGGCATAGGCCTCTATCGCCATGTACGAGAAGGATCAGAGCTTAATCCACCACGCTGCTCCAATGCGGGTTGGTGGATATATTAGCAAAGATCGCTATCAGGTACATGATGCTCTCCGAGGCACGGTGGGGAGACAGTCACGGCAAACATCGGCATGGCCAATTCACGCGAAAATCATATGTTTAATTATTGTAAATCATTTTTATTGTATGTGCGTTTATTATACACCATCTACCTATTTTAACCGACTTCCAAAAAAGGAGGAGGTTCTCAATTCGACTGTATTTTTTTTAATGTATGTTAGCTCAGAACTTTTGACTGGGTGGACCGATTTCGATCAATTTTATTTTATATGAAAGGTTTTGCGTGTCATGTGGTCCCATTTAAATTTAATTGAGATCTGATAAGTACTTTTAGAGTTATATATAATAATGCGTATTTACTTGACTACTTTTTCGTCGACCTACGTTGTATTATACCACATAACTTTTTACTCGGTGTACCGATTTTGATGATTCTTATTTTAATCGAACGCTAATACTTGTCATGTAGTCTTGTTTAAATTAGATTGAGATCTGATTACAACTTTTTGAGTAATCTTTAATAGCACGTATTTACTTGACTATTTTTTCATCTTATTACGTTGTATTACTTGTCGATGTAATTGAAGTCGGTTTTTTTTTCGTTTGCGAGCAAACACAATTATTTTCTCTAATTTCTAACCCTAAAGTTGATTGGAAGAAATCGCTATTGAACGATAAAGTCGCCTCATTATGCATTTTTCTTTTTAATTCACAATTTAGTACCTACTTACCTAATTACTCTATGTGCCTTAAAGAGTAGGTATATTAACAAAATAAATATATTTTCAGCACAAGCCGAACGGATATGTCAGAAGCGCCAGTGACACCCGAATGGGACATCAACGACGCGGTAGTTCCGAGGGTCACCAGCTTCGACACATTTGGCGAGTGGTGCGACGGCCACGTGCGCCGCGTGTACCCGCCTGGCTGCGAGGAAGCGAGGAGACACGCCTCGGGATGGGCTATGCGCAATACGAACAACCACAATGTCCATATTTTGAAAAAGAGCTGCCTAGGCGTACTCGTGTGTTCTACCAGATGCCGGCTTCCAGATGGGTCGAGAGTTCACTTGAGACCGGCTATATGTGACAAAGCACGAAAGAAGCAACAAGGTATTTTATTGATTTTTATATCTACAATTTTGTGTGAAATAAATAGCTCTTTACTTATTTTTTTCTACTTTACTTACTCTATTCTTCTCTTTACTTATTTTTTTTTTTTTTTTGAAGTGAAACTTCTTTAGGCGCACGATGGTAAAATTTGAGGCAATGGCCAATGGCAACAGCAACGCGTTTTGATGCGACGGCGACGTTTTTGTTTTTATAGTTTTCAATTAGTTTGCCAAAGAAGTTTCACTTCTGACATGTGTACTTTGTACGCACGCTCTTTGTTTATGTAGGTACCTATCCAGGATAGGATGAATGCGTTCAAAAATTTATTATTTAATTTAGTTTTTTTCATTCATTCATAGGTATATATATAATAGATATTTTGTATTTGCTCGTTCATGGCCAAAGACAGAAGAACATACTTCAAAACCATTTCAGATGTAAAAAATTAATTTTATTATTTTCAAACTTATTCTTAGTTTGTATTTTAGGTAAACCCTGCCCAAACAGACTATGCAACGGAGGCAGATTGGAGGTCCAGCCATGCCGTGGTCACTGCGGCTACCCCGTCACACATTTCTGGCGTCACACCGAGCACGCTATATTTTTTCAAGCGAAGGGGTCACATGATCATCCTAGACCAGAAGCGAAAGGTGCTAGTGAAGTACGACGATCACTAGGTGCAGGCAGGAGAGTGCGTGGCCTCGCCTTACTACTGGCTAGAGATGCAGCACTTACTGACAAAATTGTTTGTGTAAAAACGGACAAAGCGACGAGTGAAAATAAATTTAATGTACATCCACAACCGCCGCCACTCATTCCGGATAATCAAAGTGAGTACTTTTTCATTGTAATCTTTTAAGTAACAATGCTTGTTAACTTAACTTAAACTTTAATTACAATAAACTTAGTAACGCAAAGCAGGCAACTTATTATTTTAGATAACAGCCGATTAATAATAACATCAATTTTGTGTTTTTATACTAAAAAAAACTATAATTTACACACCAATGTCGACATGTCCTATGTATAAGGGCCAATGTGAAAAATGACAACTTTTCAGTAGAGGCTCTCAAAGTTTCAATTTGCTATAATTTTTACATGCTTCAACTTATGTTATTGAAATTTTGCATAGTTACTATGACACCTAATGTTCATTTTTCTAGCTATATTGACTTATTTGTATATTATTAGTTTTTTACTTATTGTAGATATGTCTATATACGTGACTTTTTAAATTTAATTATATTGAAAAAATAATAATAAAAAGGCCAATGAGTCATTTTGGTCAATAAACTCGGCAAAAACTAATTTTAAAAGAACATTTGTTTTATAACAAATATTTAACATAAATAAATAACTTAAATAAATGATAATAATATAATTTTTGTATGACATATTATTTCACATTGACACTTATACGTTATCCGAGAGACCGTTAGACGCGGGATTCCCCCGCGTACAAGTCTCGAAATAACTGTTTGGCCTTTATACGTCAAAAATTATGTCAAATAAGCCCTTATACTGCAGAAAAAAATAGTATTTGCACCCATAAATGTGTATTTTTTTTTAATGCAACTTGTAAACTAGACTAAAAGGAAGCATTTAAAACAAAAAAGTGAAAATGCCCAAATTGTTGCTTTGGCCCTTATACATAGGACGTGTCGAATTGTGTGAAAGAAACTATAAGTTCCACTCAATAGTGAGTACCAAACTCAAACTTTCGATTCTACGGAACCTACTGCGACTGTAATATCGGAAGTTTCAAAAAGAAAATCACGGTAAATCTTGTAGAATCGAATAGAGCTCATAGTGACCGTAAAAGTTTAAAAACTTGAACTCACAACCATAGAGCAGAAAAACAATGTTTTGTCTTATTGTTAACAGCTTTCTCGTGTACGTGCGGGTCATACAGTTGCAATTGTCGATGGCGATCAGAAACTGCAGCCGAGCCCTACGCAGCTGCGGCGTGGACACCTACAGAGCATCAAACCTTCACAGCATACGTACCCCCCACGCAACCAGTACTATCACACCAACCGCAGGCATACGACCCAGCAACCTTAACCGCCGAAGATATTTTCCATCCAGAAGAAATCTTCCAACTTGACCAACCGATCAGGTTGGATTTTCCAATCGAAGAGAGCACGCTTGAATCTACACCCACTTTCATGGACCTCAATAACGATAACTCCAGACCCGAAGACGCTTACTGGTTAGATTGGCAACGAGCCGCAAGTTGCTCAGAATCAAGCCATACGCCGTCGCCTGAGCTGTACGGTAATCAGTATCAAACTACTGAATCTTACTGTGACCAGCAATCATTTGTGCAGCAATCGTACTACCCTGAAGAAGCTCAATACTACGTTGAGCAAGTGAAAGATTCTTCTACGCAGGACCAACGATACTACCGATATGGAGCGTCTTGTCAAACTGATCAAAATAATTTAGGCATGCAATGGAATTATACGGATTGTGCGTTCAATACGCAAGAAGTACCAGAATGTAAACAGTATTATGAAGGGCACTCTTCCCAAACTGAGCAAACGTTTAATTCCTTACTGTAATGATGTTTATACCAAATTTGTACAATGTACATGTTGTTATTAGTAATTGTAAATAAATTTGTTTAAAGACTCTGTATTATCATTTAAATAATTTTTCAAAATAAAAAAACTTCCTTTAAGTTAAGTCGATAATATAATAATTAATTGAAGTTCACTGAAAAATATATCAACACATAAGGTAACATTACTGAATAATTGAAAAACAGACTTTATTTTATAAAATCGCCTATTTATTGTATATAAAAATTACATTAAAATTGTCAATTTTACATTTTTATTTCCTAACGATAAAATTGGTCACTACAAAATAATCCATAAAGCGATCACACTGTAGAATCATGCACATGCAATTGCAAGCCATTTTTTAAACTGTTAAACAAATATTAACAATTCAAATACATTACATAATATTGTAATTCAATTTGCGTCCAGCGCAAATTCTAATCGTAGTCACAATGTAAGCAACAATACTAAATTTACAACAACAACGTTTATATCATTCAGCGATATTTTATTAACAAATATAATACTTTGTTCCAAATGAATTTAACAAAAAAGATAACAAACCCGTTTGGTTAAAAATGTCACACAAGTAACAACATATTATAGAGATACTTCTAAATTCCCATATTACACATTATACTTTATTTACACTTTCGCATACCAATATTAAATATATTTTTTGAGATAAATGGTTAGAACATTAATTCATTTTATTATTTAAATTTTGACGATCTTTAATAATTAATAAATAAATTCTATAATTCAATTCACCTGGCGTGTTCTAGGCTTCACAGATTTATTTTTTTAATACAAAATGAGTTAGTTGTTTAGAGCCACTTCCAAACTCTATAATTATTTTTATAAACCAGATGATTCTGTACTCTTTATTTGAATGGAAAAATCTGGCTTAATCTATATATACATAAGAGATTTCCACCTATATATTAACTCATCACGATATCTCTGGAACCATAAGACGTAGACTTATAATTTAGTTGGAATATTCCTTTCGGCGAATAGAGGTCAGTTAAGAACGGATTTTAGGAAACTTTCTTTTCCATCCACAAGAGGGGGTTGCGGGGGTTAATAAGATATATAGCATAACAACGTTTACGGGGTCAGCTAGTATTCAATATTTTCTTAAGCTTGACGAATAACTTTAGCGACAAAAAAATAATATATTCATAAGTTTTCGTATTGAACCTTGTATAAGTTATAATTATTAATTTTTTTTAAATTAATATTTAGCTAATAACAATCATTTCGCTCGTTATCTTCATAAATAAAAATTACGCGTCACGTTGTTTGTCCGCGATGGACTCCTAAACTACTTGACCGATTTTAATCAAATTTGCACACCGGTCACCGTGTCCAGTTTGCACCATCAGTTTGATCCAACTTTGTCTGTAAAGTTATTTTACGACCGATAGTTTAACGTGACAACGTTATAACAAAACATCTCCTCGGACGTCCAATCGAGTGATAGAATATGGAATATAGATAGAGGCGGCGCTCGATATATATCACTGAGCGACACGGGACAATGAGCGCGTAACGCAATGAGTCATCCTTTTTCGTGTATGCCGCAGGCGTTCATCGATTTATTAGACTTGTCACGTGAAAAAATAAGGCGGTACGAAGTTCGCCAAGTCGGCTAGTAGTATATAAAATATAAACTAACAAACACCGATTGTATTGAACATAATAGAGTAGTCAAAATAAAATTTTCAACGCAAATCATCCTTAATCAATATATTACGGATACAAGATGTATCTCAAATAAGTAACGTATTGTTTTTAGATACTTTAATGTAACTGACTGTGACAAAAAATAAATAATATTTATGGTTTTACCTGTCGATATTTTAGAAACTAAATGGTAAATTTAATTAATAAAATAAATAATAAAAACTGGATATTTTTTGTATCTATGACCAGATGACTAGAACGATTTCGTTACCTACTTTTTTATTAAATTTATTTGGAACAGAGTATACAAAGATAAACCTTATTGCCACATCGTTGTTATGACACCAGGAGAGCGAATTCGTCTTATTTTTCTTTTACATTTATATCATGCGTACAGAGAGTGAACTGACTTGACCAATTAACAGTGCTGCGATCACTTTTCGGAATTTATATTGCTTATCTGGGCCCTTAAGAAATTGAACAATTTTACCCATAAAAAGCTTACTTACTTACTTACTTACTTATAAGATAAAAAAAAATTGTGATTTAAATTACGTGTCCTTAACAATAGGCCCTAATTATTACTAAAATTAATGTTGCCGTATTAAAATCATTAACAAAGGGACTGAGGAGAGCACAGCACACACTATCACAGCAGCCGGCATAGCCGAGCGTTGCCTCTAACCCCATTTAAAATAAACAAGCCACGTCCTTGTATTATCGTAAATTAGCTTAGAGACACTTATAGCCCCACGTCGGGCGCCACTTTTTAAGGCCACAAACAAATTTTAACGCGAAGCATGTTCCCGTTCATTTACAATATAACACTGCTATTTGCGCTTCAATGTCAAACTTTACATTAATATATTATATATAAAACAATTATTATCGGACGCAAGAGACTGTGCTTCGATCGATAGTAACAATTAATCATAGTAATGAGACAGCAAAATTCGTACTTTTATTCGAAAATACTACATTAGTGGTGTGTCGAAGCTATTTAGTAGTCGAAGAGTTAAAATTGAAGCGAGATCACTTGTATAAGCGTTTCATTCTGAATCCTACACACTCTTAAAGAGAATTCCTTATAGAATGGGCCAGGGCTCTCTATATAACCTCTATGACTTAGGTATCAAGATAGTATAAGGACAAATCTTAAGGATCAATGCACTAACTACAGCTGTATTTAGACACGAATTTTATAAGAACAATGTACTTCTTACATATTCTAATCATATAAACGTAACTATTAGCGAAATAAGGACATAGTGTTAATTTATATAATATTTTGTGCTATAATACAAATATCACCAAATAATAATGTGAGATTTATATAATATAGCTATATCTTTACCATTTTCATACAATACATTAATTATAACATAAAAAACTCAAATAAAATTTACCACAACACACATTATATTGTATTTTTTCAATAAATAAAAAATTGAAAAAAAAAATTATATTATACAGGGTGTATTTGGAACGCATTGAAAAACGAAGAGGTATGATAGTGTTGGCTTAACCTGACATGATACAAGTGAAAAAAAAGCGAAAAGAAATTATTATTTTTTTTCTTGTTTTCATCATTTTTTTGGTATAGTCCGGTTTGGGA
The DNA here is from genome assembly GCA_905220545.2 of Melitaea athalia. Lineage (NCBI taxonomy): Eukaryota > Metazoa > Arthropoda > Insecta > Lepidoptera > Nymphalidae > Melitaea > Melitaea athalia. The sequence continues at coordinate 8,339,056 of HG992179.1, forward strand.
AAAATAATGAAACAGAAATTTGAAGATAATGCTTTAAAATAATCGTGTTTGGAACAAACTGTCAATGTAATGCAAACCGTTCATACGCGCCATCAGCTGACAGAGGTCAACGGCACGAGGTAAACGTACTCGCCGCCGCGCGCACGTTTAATTTTCGTCCCGCCGCCTCCCGCGCCCCGCGCGGCTCGCGGTCAACGACTACTCGTCACAATGTGTATGATACATTGCTGCCTCACATAATACATAAGTCCTAAAATGTTCTTAAAAAAACGTTTCTGGGATAAATGGTTATATGCATTATATAGTATATAAATAGTATATTACGTGGTTTAAATCTTACAAAGCGTTCCAAATACACCCAGTATAAATGTTACAGAAAGACTAAAATTAAAATTTGTACCATAAATAAAATCACACAATAACGAATGTATCGAGCAGAAATAACTGCAGGGAATTCGAATCCGCGAAACAAAATTACTAATTTAAATTATATATGTATTTAAAAAAAAACATTTTAACATCATTAAATCATGTATTTAAAATAGTATTAATAATTATGACTACTGATTTTACTAACCAGCAACAGATTTCTAACATAATTTGTATGTGATGCCAAAAGTCTAGATCCAGTGAGTATAGTCAGACATAAATACATAGATCATTGAAACCGGACGTTATTGTCAACGTTGATTACTTTTTTAACAAACCGTAAAACAAATTACATACATTTTACAAATTGATTAGAACAAAATTTGTACTATTAAGATGAAAACCACACAACAGCGATTTACATTGGAGCAAAAATTACTTAGGTAATTCAAATCCGAGAAACATCTCACTTGTATTGCAACGGTTTGTTACGTCCATGATATAATTAAAAAAAAAATTAAACATTTCCATGGATACCAATTCTTACCAAAATATATTAAAATTCGTAAAACTTTTATTACATTTATACAAACTTATAATAACTTACTCTCATTACTTTTATACAAAATATACGAACGTCGAAAAGAGAATACATTATGCAATTTTGAATTCCATGTAATATTTTAAAATCATGGAAGACGTTAATTAGGTGGATACATCGATAAAATGGATACGCACTTTTCGACTTATATTTTTGATATATTTATATATTTACAATAAAAGTTAGCCAATCGAATCTAGTCGCGAAGACAATGTTAAAACCGATTCGTCGTTTCCACTCGCACGCGCGGTCACAATTTAAAACTACAAATAAAGAATCACGAATTATGACATACGCATACGCAGCGAACACTCGTAGGACAACCGAAGATATATCACAAATGCCCAACGGCATCACCTGGGCTCAGCTCGGCTTCCACTCGTCTCTAGTAGTCTCCACTCGGCTGCACTCGGCTGCACTCGGCTGCACTCGGCTCCGCTCGTCTCACTGGTCGGGCGGCGCAGAGGGCGCGAGTGTCGCGGATGTGGCGGGTCAGGGCGCCGCCTCCTCCGCCACCTCGGGCGGAGGCGCGAGCTCCGGCGCCGGGCACCGTCCCACACTGCACTCCATATCGGTCCTGTCAACGTCACGGCATACCATGTTTATTGTACCTACCATATAATACCATAGTGTCATAAAACACCAAAAGATAATATCAGAAATGAATAACGAATATCAAACAACTGAGGTAGGGCACAGCAGGAAACCTGCCCAAAATATGGAGCAGCCCCACTGGAGTAGTACTTTGACCTTACAGAAGATGACAGCTAAATAATACTGTTTTCAAGCAGTGTACATTGTTGTGGTCCTGTTGGTGAGGAAAGTGACCAGAGCTCCTGGGGGGAATTGGAGAAGGGGTCGGTAACGCGCTTGCGCTGCTTCTGGTGTTACAGACAAGCTATAAGCTACGTAAGCTTGTTTGCCAACCTGGTTCTATAATATATACGCTTCAGCCTGTAATATACCACTGTTGGGCATAAGACCCTTTCCCCATGTAGGAGAAGGATCCGAGCTTAATCCACCACTCTGCTCCAATGTGGGTTGGCGGATATATTCCCTACTATGAGTAACGATCGCTATCAGGTGTACATCATAACAACCAGGACCGACGGCTTAACGTGCTCTCCGAGGCACGGTGGGGATACCCACAAGGACTGCACAAACACCCAGACCATGGAAAACATCTGTATGGCTAATGCAAATATTTGTCATGTGCGGGGGATCAAACCCGCCACCGCCAGCGTAACAGCCACAAACCAGTGTTGTGACCGTTGCTCCAACGCGTCGTCGTTAATAGTTATGCTTAACTATAATAATATACGAGATAGTTACAATATCCCTAACAACTCACATAATGCTGGAGGTCGACCCTTGCATCCTCGATGAGTGCCAGTGCGCGCTGGACTCCATCTGGATAGAGTCGAGCTCGTCGGGCGGCGCGGGAGCCTCACTGCTCGACACCGGCGACTCCAAGTTGATGAGGGTGCCCGTCGCCACTTCAACGCGACTCGCCTCATCCGTGTTCGAGCTCGTCGACTGACTCGTGTCTAGAGACTTTTGCGTGTCTGAGGACAACATTCGACTAAAATTAATTGTACAGCACATTGATATCAAACGTCAATATTTGCCTAACTCATTGTCCCACTTGAGCACTAAACGAGGAACGACACGCGACGCTAAAATATAAAGTTTTGTAAGTTTACTTTCGTTAACGCGTCCATTTCTCTACTCCGTAATGCGAACAAGGTTTTGCGTTTTGGATTGACACCGTGCAAGCAGGGGCGTAGTGAGCTTAACTCGTGCCCGGGGCACAATACCTTTTAAGCGCCCCCTCATTCCTCGCGCCCGGGGCACAACACCTTTTTAACGCCCCCCTCATTATATATGATATAAGCGTATATACTAACACATTAAAAAAAATTAAACTAAGATCAATATAATAAGTAGAACACTCGTCGAGTACTATTATTAAGTACTGGTCGTATCATGTCGCATCGCATCGCGTCACGTCATTACCAATCGTAATAAGTCGCTCATGTAGGATAACGAGTAGGTATATCAAATGAAAGGAAATATTTACAGATCACTACTACATATATTTTTGCGTCGTTAACAATTACATTTACACAACATGCAATGGCAAAATTATTAGAGAAAATAAATAGGAAGATGATAAAAAATATGGAAGGACGAAGAATAAAAGCGAGACCTTTGGCATGCACGTAGGTCAACCATTTCCTGAGCGGTCGGTTGCTGAACACGGGCAGCAGCGCGCGCGCCGTGTCGCCGCTAGCTGCATCTGTGCGCCGGTGGACACTACCGTTACATGCAACTTAAGCTACGAGGCTCTAGCTAAAAGCGGGGTAAACTAGTACGTTGGTGGCTACGACTAATGTAAAAAAAAGATGTCTTCTATTACGTATAAATAAGTGTTTTTTTTCTTTATATGTAAAAATTAAATTGTATTAGCTAAACAAATTTCGTGCGTACAATGTACACATGTTAGAAGTGAAACGTCTTTGGCAAACTAATTTAAAAAAAAAACTAATTAAAAAAAAAGAATTTAAAATGCAAAATGCAAAATAATTTGCAACACCATCATGTAATTTTGTATATAAGTTGCTCATCTGATATGATAGTGACAGCACAGTGTAAACGACGCATGTGCCGTCCACGCATCATGTATAGGCGGTGTATGAGTCTATGAATAAATATGAAAGTACAAGGCTGATTTTAGAATCGCGCTGACCGTTCGCTGACCCGCGGCGCCGACGGCCGTAATGTATGAACTTCTAGGAAGCGTTTTTGAGTAGCGCGTAATGGTGATCACCGTCAGCGCTGATTTTAGACTCTGCTTCAAGAAGGGAGTTGTTCTTTATTGCATCTTTCATGTAGCTTCTAGTATCGCGCCGAGCGGAAGACGATCATTTATTTATTTATGTATATTATATTACACAATAACGCTCACACATCATAATTATATATGTATGTGTATATCAAGTATGAGTACTTAGTTTATAAAATATTATAATATTACTAATGTGTGTATTTACACAAACACATATCCGCATGATACCCATAGTACACGGCAGATTTGACATTTGTTCTTCCTCTCGCGATTTCCGTACTGACATTTATTAAAACATCTTACAACAACAACTTGGGAATTTTAATAGGCGTCTCACGAATGTTTTCTCCCGTAGTACTAAATACTTTATTAAATAGCTAAAAAAAAACTAAAATACTTTAATAAATAGAGCTCGAAACGCACTCAGGTTTTATTTGCATCTTTACTCCGCGACAATCAGCGTGACACTAAGGCCGTGGACACGAAACTTGCGACGGCCGAGCGATTGCGACAGCGGGGCGACGCACAGTGGGCGGAAACGATCAAAACTACGCGCGAGGCAGTAAATCTAATCCAAATCGCCCCGCTGTCGCCATCGCTCGGCCGTCGCAAGTTTCGTGTCCGCGGCCTAAAACTTTTAAAAAGTTTCGCGCTGATCTTCTCAGCTCCGACGGTCATCGTGACTAAAATCAGCCTATGAGTACTGTGCCCGGAAAAATTACCCTGCTTGTGTCTGGAGTCGCAGCAGGCCGGGTACGGCAGGTGCGGCTTCAGCGGCTTCACCCGGACGCGGTAAAACCGAGAGCCACGAACCATGTGGTACCGATTTCCGTTCTGCAAAATTTAAATAATTAATAATAAATATTTTTACCATACACGCGGTCGTACGTTACTACGATAAATAACTGTATGTTAGTGTTATAGGTAACGGGCGGTCGATATAGCTACATTTATTTTTCGATAAATATATGACCAGCTGAATTGTCCCTGTTGTTAATTAAATAATATAATGACAACCGCTCTGGGCTAATAGTGAGAGGACCGTGTAGGCGGCTAAACACGTGGTCGTTGGGTTCGATTTCCGCTCGGAGTGAATATTTTTATTTGCATATTTATTTCTGGTTTAGGCGTACCTATGTCCTTGATGGTCTCCTCATCCTGCCACGAATACATAAAGCCGCTGATACCAGTTTTTATCATAGTTACCTGATAGCGCCAGTTACTCATGGTAGGGAAATTCTCCACCAACCTCTAGTAGAGTAACGTGGTGAATTAAGCTTGTACAGTGTGAATAGGACTTTGCCCAACAGCAATCTCTATATTATATATATATAAATGAATCGCTGAATGTGTTGCTATGCGCAAATCTCGAGAGCAGCTGAACCGATTTCGCTAATTCTTTTTTTATAATATTCCTTGAAGTACGAGGATGGTTGTTACAGAGAGAAAAATTTCAAAAATTCCCTGAAAAAGTCTAAAAACAACACTTCTATATTCCCATACAAAAGATTCGTAATAATACTTAAGTCAATTTGAACTTTAATACCATACCAAAAAGTTTAAGTGTTAGGGGAGGGGTTCCGGGAAGGATAAGTATTTTAAAGAATCGACTGTTAGGCGGTACGAAGTTCGCCGGGTCAGCTAGTAATAAATAAATATCTATAACATACACACATGGTCGTATGTTTCTAAAGTAAGCAAATTAATGCTTTGTGTTATATGTAACAGCCGACTGGTACAGCTAATTTTTTTTTACGATAAACATACATATAAATAGTACATATATATATATATATATATATATATATGTATATTACACCCAGACTCGGGGTGGGAATCGAACCCACAACACCCAGAGCAGAAAGCAGGGTCACTACAAACTGCGCCAACGGGCTAGTCAAAAAAGTGGAACATTAACAGTCTGATTCAGTTCAATTTCCACCGATCGATCGCAACTTAGGTATAATGGTGATTAAGATAGCATATAGGAAGTATTTTTCATACAGCGACAACAAATAATACTTTAAAATATTTTTTACCTTTTTTGCGTAACAATAATCTTTTGATTCCACCATTCCGATGGCATAGAGACGACGTTCACTTTCATTTTTGACATGAATGCTCAAATCGAGAGCGGGTAGACTATCGCTGTGAACGAAGTACATCATCGGGGATTCCTTGAACGATAATCCTTCGGTAAGAAAATTGGTCACAACATAAAATATACATTTACTATTTAGTTCACTTCTGCACTTACGAGTTAATCTTAGAGTGTGAATGTAACACTATTAAAAATCTTCTAACGAGGATTGCACAAATTGGACTGACAAATAAATATTTAATAAATAATTATCTTTGATTCTTTGATACAATTTAATGCCTGCGTTTTAGGTAACAGTCGACTTATATAAATTTGACGTAACGTAAATAAATAAATACTATATTACAGGCAGACTCCTGGTGGGAATCGAACCCACAGTCCTGGAACAGGAAGCAACGTAAACGTCAACCACTTTTCACTGAAGTGGGGCACAGCAGGAAATATCCTGCTCAAAATCTATAGCAACCCGACTAGGGTATATATTTTATAAGTACCTCGAGGTTACAGAAAATTACAGATAAATAATACTGTGTTCAAGCAGTATTGTGTTCCTGTGGTGAGTAAGGTGAGCAGAGCTCCTAGGGAGCGATTGAGGGTAGGGGCGGTAACGCGCGATGCTTCGGGTGTTGCAGACGTCTATAAGCTACGGTAATCGCTTACAATCAGGTGAGCCGTACGCTTGTTTGTATATAAAAGGTAGGTGGGTGTGTGAGAGTTCACCTGCAGTACGGTGTAGTTGAGGTGCTGCGGGTCCCACAGCAGCAGCACGGTGTGTCCGGGCAGGCAGGCGGACAGCGACAGCGAGCCGCTGGCCAGCCCCAGCGGCGTGTGGCAGCGCGCCCGGCGCCGCGGAGACGACCTGCGCACGCGCTACACTCACACCGACGCCACATAAGCCGCTTACACTCCCATGCAACACTTTAGTGAGGCCGCACACCGGCGCCACACGCTACTCTCAACATACATTTACGGCGCCACAATTATTGCGATACAATTTAAGCAGCGACAAATGTATTGTGTGCGCGCACATCGGAAGCACAATTGTAGCGTGGCACTAGCAAAGTAGCAACAGAATGTCGACATCATCGTCTGACGATGACGATTTTTTGATGTGGCGATTAATGAGAAAAAAAAGACGTTATTGAGTTCACCCGTTTAACCAAATTGTAGTTTACTGAAATTTAAAAATTGCGCAAGAATTACGATCCGAAGAAGAAAAGTTCATAGAATGAATATGAAAACACATACCAATTATCATTAAATTTAGTTCAATCAAGTCAAATTGTTCAATAAATTATAAATTGTTCAATTAATCAGTTGAATAAATTTAGTCAAACAGGATTTTTTTCAATCTCTGCAATAAATTCAATATAAAATTCAACATCCTTTCATTTTCGCGCGTTTTTATTCTATGTTCGCGCCACATAAAACGAACGTGTTTGATCTTGAATTCGTGTGGCGCGGCAGACATCTTGCCACAAACCGCACCTACTATAAATGTGTCCTTGATGTGCGGGTTTACATACAAATATAGGGGGACGATAAATTTGTCGCGTTTCAAATGTGGCGCTACAATTTCCGTAATACAAATGTATCTCTGGTGTGTGGCCTCACTTACTCGACTCAGTACCGACCAGTGAGAAACATGTTTATATGCCTGTAGAGTTGTTGTCTGTGGTTGTATAGAAACTATTAAAATCTCATGCTCTATGTACTGTACGCGCCATTGTTGCTGTCAAGTTTACCAAGTAGTAATAATCCATAAGAATCCATATTTGTTCTTGCAGAAATAAAAGCAAAGTTTATTGATTAAATTCGTGTTTTATTAGTTAAATTAGAAGAACACTACATTTTATGGCGACGAGTAAATACGGCGGCGTGTGAAAATTATTACAATATCTCGATTAAATTCGACTTCAAATATGGAGTACGCTTTGGGGGCTGCGGGTCCTGTTTTCAGCCCATTTGGAGAGCCAAATACAGGAGAGAGGTGGAAAATATGGATTAGAAATTTCGAATACTATATAGATGGCCAAATTGGACTAAGTGACAAACAAAAAGTTAATAGGTTACTTCATCAAGCGGGGCCAGAGGTCCAAAATATTTACGAAAGTATAAAGGAGGAAAATGTTGAAGGATCCAATGAGTATGAAAAATGTAAAAAGAGATTAAAAAACTACTTCCAACCTGAGCTTAACACAGCGTATGAACGTCAAAAGTTCAGAAATATTTCTATGGAAAATGAGTCAGTTGACATGTTTGTTTTGAAATTGAGGAAGCAAGCAGCATATTGTAAGTTCCTAAATATAGATGAGGCAATCAGGGATCAGTTAATCGAAAAATGTACGAACCAAGACCTGAAAAGAAAATTCTTAAAAAAAGGAAAGGATCTAACACTGACTTCAGCGCTTCAGATAGCTAGGTTATATGAAATGGAAGATAGTATGTTCAAATTGACTATAAAAAAGGAGAAGGAAGAAGAAGAAACAGCAAGCAGTGTAAATAGAGTGACACAAGAATTTAAATGTTTTAGATGTGGATTAAAAGGTCATCTCGCCAAAGACAGTAAGTGTCCCGCTGCTTCAGAAAAGTATGTTAAATGTGGTTTAACAGGACACTTTGCGAAGTGTTGTAAAACAAAGTATTCTAGAAAAGACAATGTCACAGGAAAGAAGAAGGCAGAGAAAATGAAGGATAGTAAGAAAAAGAAAAGGTATATAAAATATGTTATTTCAAATGAGTCTGACTCTGAGTCATCTGAAGCAAGTGACAATAGTGAAAGTGGGGATGAACATGTACAGGTGAACTCGGTGTTTAGCGTTAGTGCTATGGACAATAAGTGTATGATACAAGTTGCTGAAAAATTCCCTTGTCAATTTGTTATAGATTCTGGTGCTTCCATTAACATTATAGATAAACATACATTCCATAAACTAATTAAATCTGGATTCTGTTGCAAGTTAAAGACTAAAATCAACGAAAATTATTTTGCTTATGGTGGTAAAGAATTAGATAAATTAGGAATATTCTCAACTTTATTATTTTCCCCAGATACTGGACGGAAAATTTATACTAATGTGTTAGTCTATAATGGGAGTGGCCCATCCTTGTTAAGTAGACAAACATCAATTGACTTGGATTTGTTAAGAGTAGGCCCTATAACAAAGGAAACAGGTAAAATTTATTCAGTCAAACCTCTGCTCACCAAAGAGGTTATCGCAAAAGAGTACCCAAGTTTATTTCAAGGTATAGGTAAATTAAAGGATTTTAAACTAACTATTCCTGTTGACCCTAATGTTAAACTAGTAGCTCAGCCTGTTAGAAGGCAACCATTTAATATAAGACATATCGAGGAAAAACTTGTTAAAGAATTGCTTGACTATGACATTATAGAACCTGTGACTGGACCTACCCCATGTGTGTCTCCATCCCACATTGTTAAAAAGAAAGAGAAAAATCAATATCTTCTAGTAGTGGACATGAGAAAGGCAAATGAAGCTGTACTGAGAGAACGCGTTCCACTGCCTACATTTGAAGAGCTTTTGGCGGACCTAAATGGATGCAAATTCTTTTCTACTATAGACCTGAAGTCCGGATACCATCAGCTAGAATTAGATGAGAAGTCGAGAGCTATCACTGTTTTTAGCACAAGTCTTGGTCTGTTTAGATACATAAGGTTGTTCTTTGGAATAAGATGCGCATCAGAAATCTTTCAGCGTGTGATTGCTCATCTACTTCAGGGCATAGATGGTGTTGCAAACAGCCAGGACGATATTCGTATCGGAGGCCGTACACAAGAAGAACATGACTACAGACTCAGACAGGTACTGACGAGATTACAAGACAATAGATTGACACTGAATGAAAAGAAGTGCACTTTCGGTGCTTCAGAGATAACATTCCTTGGACACCATATCTCAGCGGCAGGCATAAGACCTACAAGGTCAAATCAGCAAGTTGTACAGGAATTTAGGGCTCCACAGAATGTAGCTGAAGTTAGAAGCTTTCTTGGATTGGTAAATTTTTCTGCTCGGTTCATACCACCGTTTAGTACCATCACTGCACCCTTAACACAACTTACTAAAAAGGATTCACTATTTGTATGGACTGAAGAGCATGAGGATGCCTTTCAAAAACTAAAGGTTTTAATAACATTTGCTCCAGCATTAGGATTTTATAACAAAAATGCAGAAACCACTCTTGTGACAGATGCAAGCCCAGTTGGAATAGCTGCGGTTTTAATTCAAAAACAGACTATTGAAGGACAAGAACAGCCTATAATTATTAAATATATAAGCAAAGCGTTATCACCGACTGAACAACGCTATTCTCAGACTGAAAAGGAAGCCTTGGCCATAGTTTGGGCTTGTGAGACTTTATATATGTACTTGATTGGAAAACAATTTAATATTTTGTCAGACCACAAGCCACTAGAAATTATATACTCAGCTAATTCTAAACCAAGTGCTCGTATACAACGATGGGTTTTAAGACTACAACCGTTTACTTATAAGGTGATTTACAAACCAGGACGCAACAATATAGCTGACCCTATCTCCCGATTGTTAGACACAAGTAATGTTCCCATCAGAAGTACTGAAGACTGTGAAGATCAGCTGCTTATGGCTTTTATCGAACAGAACTCTTGGGCTGTCACTATATAGGAAGTACAGGAAGCTACTTTAAAAGATAAAGAATTAAGTGAATTGAAACAAGCTATTGAAAAAGACACATGGCCTAAGGAATTTAGAAAATATGAATTAATAAAGACAGAGCTTTGCGTTATTAACAATATAGTATTAAGAGGAACAAGAATAATTATACCAAGTTCTCTGAAAGAAAGAATTTTAAGCCTTGCTCATGAGGGACATTTGTCGGTCAATCCCATGAAGGCAAAACTTAGATCGAAAGTGTGGTGGAAGGGTATGGATAAGGACGTGGAGTATTGGATTGACACATGTGAAGGTTGCAGATTAGTTAGACAAGACATTCAACCCGAACCGTTAACACCAACTGAACTGCCTAGTAGAGTGTGGGAACTTGTTGCTTTAGATTACCTGGGACCACTACCATCATCTTACTTATTGTCATTACTTACTTATTATTATAGATTATTACAGTAGATACTATGAGGTTGAAATACTAAAAAACCAAACTGCAGAAACTACAATCAAGGTCTTAGAGAATCTCATCTGCAGAGAAGGTATTATGGATGAAGTTGTCTGTGACAATGGCCCAGCCTTTAGAGATGAACGTTTTAAAGAATTCTTAGCATCAAATGGAATAAAACTTAGACACACCACTCCGCTATGGCCCCAGGCCAATGGAGAAGTTGAGAGGCAGAATAGAATTGTTCTAAGAAGATTCAGGATTGCTCAGGCTTTAAAGCTAGACTGGAAGAAAGAATTACAAATATATCTTTCCGCTTTCCATTATATATACAAAGATGTGGCTATGATCAAAATGGGAAAAAATCCGAATTATAATAATAGCATGGTACGAGGCACATTGAATAACATCGGAACTGTAACAATCGTTCTTATGTTTAACCATACAACAAGATTCGTTAAGAACAGCTATGACATTAGAAGTTTAGAACCAAAGAATTCTTGGGCCATATATTCTAACACAATCAAGAAAGTTATTTAGTAGACTAATCACTCCATAGGCAGATTATTCAAGGTACTCCAATTCAGACGCGCAATATGAAAGGTAATCACAGTCAAGAATCCTAAAGCGGGTGATAAAACAATTCTGACAGTCTTCAAGCGATTATGTTGTTCCGTCATTTATTAAGAGAGCAACGCAAAAATCTTACATGGTTGTAATGTTTCTCATTTAAATTAATAAAAATTTACTTTTTGAGGAATTTTAAACCCATGGTTATGCCAAGCCATCCAATGCCTTTTTTTAAGTCAACATGAATCGCCTCACAAGTACGCGAAACGTTCGTAAGACCACCTCAGTGCCTGAATATAAGTCTTCAGATGGTAAATGTTTCAGACACAGTTGCTAACAATAATCAACGAACGATGAAAAGAGCTATTACTCAGCTTGTCTCTATGTGATCAAATCAGAGATGAGATCCATTGAGGAACCTGAGTAACAGACATGTCTCAACTCGTCGCGAACCTGAAGTTGGTCTGAAGTTGGCAATGGACGGAGGGACTCATAGTTCGACCAGTCGTTGTTCGCGGGCGTCCTAGGGGTCTTAAATATTGACCCCGAACCGTGTAGCGCAGTACCGGCAGACCCCTCGCGAAGTAGACCGATGACCTTAACACAGGGAATCGATGGTTTCTGGCAGCACAGGACATGAAAAATGATTCGAAATAATTTTTTAAAGCGAGAACAACCAATTAGTCAAACAGACACTATCTAAATAAGACTTCGTAATAATAAGAGGACATCCACAGTCATAAATCTATGTAATTGTGAAACGTAAATATTTTTTTGCAAATACCCTTCTTGCATGTAGGAGAAGAGGCATTTGACATCGAGCCGTGGAACATCAATCTTTATTAAGTAATAGTAAGAAAGAACAATGCGTCAATACATCTTTAAATATAGTCGGTGGGACCACAGATTTTTACTCACGGAATTTTGAGCATTGCCCTACACTTGAACCCAAAAAAGAACAACCTTCATATAAAAAAGCGGCAAGTCGATTTTCTTAATTTTCATTTCTTGTTATAATAAAGCCTCTACTTTTGTTAGTGAATGAAGTGATATATACCAATATTATAAAGCTGAAGAGTATTTTTTTTATTGTTTTTTTTTGTGAGTGTTGAATTTGTGTTGAGTGTTGTTTTTTCCTTAAATTAACGAGAGTGAAACCGCGGGGTACAGCTAATCTATTACAAATCAAGATAAACATACTCAAGTACGTAATTTTCTTTGTAGATACAACTACAAAAAATAGGGTGTGTGAAATTAACAGACGGCAGAAGTGAAACTTCTGAAGTCGTAAGAAGGTAGGTGGTTGCGATTTGTTCCATCGATAATGATCACTGTGTCGTGAAAAAGGTCGTAAGTGCCATGTAAAACGCGTCGCTTACGCGTTTTGATCAGTTACCTATTTGATTCTCTTCTACAAATTTATGTTTCTTTCTTTATCATGAAGGATTTATCGTTCATCGTTTCGAGTTTCAAATCACAACGATTCAATTCAAAAACGTTATGATCAATTGACAAAAATATTTTGAAAATATAAAAGAAAATAATCGTATAACGAAAAACTTTCATTATCTCTAACTTTTATGACCTCCAGATGAATTTGCATATGGTGAAAGAATGAAGATGCATATGATTTATGTCTGTGGACTCCTATTTCATTACGTTGTCTTAGTCGCATGTGACCACTCACCTGCCGTCGCTAGTTTCGTCTTCTCTGCTTTTCTCAGATTCCTCATTCTTCTTTTCCAACTCTCTCTTCAATTCAGTCACTTGTTGCAGCAGCGAGGCTTTTTCATTTTCAAGCGTCGCAAACTGAAATTATAAATTATATTCTACAAATCCAAAATATGCAATATACATTGCTGAACAATAAATTTTTTTACTTCCATAGCAGTAATAGTTTATGAACAGAAGAAATATTACCGTAACTACTTCTTGCTTATTTAAAATAAAATTAAAAATTTACATTTTCACATTTACTCTTAACTGTAATATTGGTTTTCATGTACATAATCGCTACACGCTATTTTTTATGCATATGCAGTATATAACTACTGCTCTGGTGTAAGGGTTTAGATTCCCGCTCGAAGTTGGTGTTTATATAAATATTTATTTCGGGTTTGGTTGCTAGTCCTTGTGGGTCTTCCCACCGTGCTTTAGAGAGCACGTTAAGCCGCGGTCCCGGTTGTTACTATGTACACCTGATAGCGATAGTTACTCATAGTAGGGAACATATCTGCCAACCCGCAGTGGAGCAGCGTGGTGGATTAAGCTCTGATCTTTCTCCTATATGGGGAAAGAGACCTATGCCCAGCAGATATTACAGGCTAAAGATATTACAGGCTAAAGCAAAAAAAAAAAGCGAATATATAAAAATATTAAAAATTAAATTTAAAATGATCAAAAAACAAGTTTACATAATGTATAAGATAAATAATAAATAAATAAATATCTTAACATACACACAGTTATTTGTCGACTGATATAACTACATATTTCTTTGTCACTAAATAGAAATACAAATAAATATATACATTACACCCAGACTCGGGCGGGAATCGAAGGCCACTACTAGCTGCGGGTCCTCGTACCTGGGCCTTGAGCAGCGCGTCGTAGTCGTTGGTCTCGGGGTCGGTGAGCTGCAGCAGCGAGTCGCGCAACTTGCCGAGCTCGCGCGCCAGCTGCTGCTCGCGCTCGCGCACCACCTCCAGCTGCCGGTCCTTCTCCGACAGCAGGCGGCGGGACACCTCGTTCGCACACACCTGCACACCAGAAACACTATTCATACTGCAGCCGGTTTGGTTTGCCTAAAGGGCATTGAAGAAATGAGGATGCACCGAGTAGCCCGTGAACGCCCCAGGTGGCTTCTCAGCTTCCGGAAGGAGCTGGGCTGGCTGAACTAGTCTGCCCTTTTTCACGCATAATGGACCAATATTGAGTCTAAATGCGGAAAACCTATCTAACTAACACTATTCATACACACACACACTCTGATGGGACACCTGCCGACCTGAGCCCTACGAGTACGGCTTTAATACGATATCGATAGAAGAAACCTTCCGACAAGAAACATTTTCGATACGACTTTAATAGGACGTCGACCTCTAAGGGTTTTAGCGGATTTTTCCTCGTTTAGAAGGAAGCCAGAGAAAGCCCGGGAGAAAAAAATAATATTCAAGACAATTCTTACAATTTCTCCGGGCATACAAAATTATTACACAAAATCGTTAATTCTTTTTTAACTATAAATATATTTAAAAATAATTTTAAACAATATTTACATTTTATAAATATTTATAATCTGGTGTTTCACGTCACAATACAATTTGAATTTTACGTGATCAAACTTTTTTATGTGCAAATTTTAAGGAAACGTCAGATTTTATGTTAGCTTTAAGCTCGCTTTGGTAGCAAACAAAATAAAATATCAAGTAATTGTTTTGTATTTGTTTCTATATAGGTAAAGCCATCACGCATAATGGACCAACATTGAGTCTAATTGCGGAAAATCTAGCCCACTACTAACTAACTAGGTGAAGCCATTTGAGCAAAACCTTATACCTATGATAGCACCCGATATTTCATTTGACACCACTTGTCAACTTGTTTGCAATAAGGAGGGGTGACAGTTCAAATTCATATGTATACAAAAATACCTTAATATATAGCGAAATACATACACATAATTCATGACCAAACAAAGAGCTAAAAAAAAATCTTGATAATTAACATTATTTATCAGGTTTTAATTTATTAAAATATATACGTTAAATAAGTCAATGTAGTATCAGGTCACCTTTATTGACAATGACCTGCCTGGTGATATTACGTCAGTCCCAAAATGAACATGACCATTTGAGGTATGTTGAAGTTATTTAAAACTGTCTATATTGTATTTAATTACAATGGATAAATAATTTAAAAGACTTTATAAAAAGCGAATTAATCTTCATACAATTTGTTGTCAACAATAATTTTGCAGAGTTATTGTGTATTGTACAATACAATAAGTATTGTAATATTTTTGTGTTTGTCTGTGTTATTAATATAAGCATCATAGAAATTATTTGTGCTCTTTTCTATGACATTAAAATGTTTATTCTTCTATTTATTTATATACCATTTCCTTTAACATAGGTATAAAATTGTCCATATCAATTTTTTAATTATTTCCTTAGTCATAAAACTCATAAATAATGACTCCTATAAGCTATTAACAATAACCCTGACAGGGACAAATCAATGCAGTGCCTTAAAGTGCAACTAATATTTACAATAACAAGTATGTTTAAAACGACGCGTTGGCGCAACGGTCACAGCACTGGTTTATGGTTGTTACGCTGGCGGTTGCGGGTTCGATCCCCACACACGACAAACTTATATTAGCCATGCCAGCCAGTCCTTGTGGGTCTCCCCACCGTGCCTCGGAGAGCACGTTAAGCCGTCGGTCCCGGTTGTTATCATGTACACCTGATAGCGATCGTTACTCATAGTAGGGAATATATCCGCCAACCCGCATTGGAGCAGCGTGGTGGATTAAACACTGATCCTTCTCCTGCATGGGGAAAGAGGCCTACGCCCAGCAGTGGGATATTACAGACTGAAGCAATAGCGAGCGATGTTTAAACAAGATTTTGGTTGTAACAAATCTTTATTCTTATCTTATTATCAATGAATATTTATTATTTATTATATTTATTATTATAAAATATGAAGATGGTCAAACCTGCTTATCGGTTTCGTACTTCGCTTTCAACGCTGCGATTTCTGCAGTTAGCTTTTGTTCGAACTCTGCTTTGCACTTGTCTATGGTTTCTTGTATAGCTCTCTCCTTCTCGACTTCAGCATTTTCCTTTGTTTGCATGATGATAGCGTTGTGATTACTTATCTCGATGACGTCTGTGCGCTCGATTTTCTCAAGACTGGACTCTGAGGGTGACCGATCCATGTTATTTGTCAGAGCCACAAGACGGAATCTGAAAAATTAACAAGTGAACAACTTTGGTTATTAAACTAGCTGCCCGTACAGACTTCGTTCTGTCTGTAATATTTTTTTTTAATCGTCTAGGATAAAAACCTTCGTTGGGATTTAAGGAACATACAAAAAAAATTAGCCGGGTTGGTCGAGCCATTCTCCAGCTATGCGCTTAGCAATATGCATTTTTATTATATAGATAGATTAGATTACTAAGTTTAGCGTTAATTTCGCTAAACATTTTGTTTATACATAGATAAACTAAAAAACCATTTTCTTTTTCTCAGTAAATGCGTCACTTAACAGTCTTGATTAAGTTTGCAAATTGTTATTTTTTACATTATCCAAATAAGGTATATATATCGATAAATTTCACAGCACAAAGTTCAGCGGATTTAGTTACAATAGAAATATTTACCTCGATCTTAAAGACTCGATTTCAGCTTTGTATTCCAGGTGCATTTTTTCCTGCATTTCTTTAAGATCCTTTTGTTTTCGAGCTTCGAATTCAGTTACTTTACTCTCGAGTTCTTTTACTTCCTCACGAGTTTTTTCCAATATATCTTTAGTACTTTGATGTTCACTCTCTATTTTCATTATTTCATTCTTATGTTCTCCTTTTAAATCGTCCATTTCTTTCTTTATGTTACTAATAATGTTATCTTTCTCATTAAGAGCTGCTTTTATATCGCTCAATTCTAGTTCATGATCCACCGTTAGCCTTTGAGTATGCTCACGAAATCTTACATCTATTTCTTGCTGGTTTCTCTCCCAAGCTCGAGTTATTGTTTCGTAAATATTATAAACAAACTTTGTTTGCTCATCAACATCCTTCTTGAGTTTAAGAAGTTCATCCTTAATAAACATAATGTTTATTTTACACAAACTAAACAGTTTTGCTAGAAACTCTTGCAACTTTTCTATGTTCAGTTTTTGTGTATCCATGTTTTCCTAAAAAAAAAGTCTATGTCAAAATAAAAACTAAAGAAAATCTTTATACTATTACAAAAAGGAGAAACTAAACGAAGCACAAGCTTTAACAAAAACGTCTAGACTAACGCTATATGGGGCCGGCGAAGACAGGAGCAACGAAAGAAAATAAAAATTCAACCACTCAGATAAGCTCATTGCACTTTTTTAATATATTTAAAAACAATACTATAACATTCAAGTAGGCAATAGTTTTATCTGATCCAAATGAGCTCAATAAAATGAATATTTTTAGTCTTATATGAGTGGTGATATGTTACATGTAAGTGCACCTGTCCATCGCGGCCCCATTCCAAGCTGGAGGGTAGGGACTCGTCGATGTAAAACTCGGAGTTCACAAACTCGTCCCTAGGGCTCGTTTCCGGTATAACAGGTAGTGTTCGCACCTCTGTGACGGTGGATACAGCCATCGTGTCCGGGACGCAAGTGGTCGATGTGTCCGTCGTTTGCTTTGGCCCACTCTGCCGACTGAGTTTTTCGAATTCTGTGTCGGTTTCCGACTCGAAATCTCTGTGGAGTTTACGTAAAGTAATTTTAATAATTTATGTACATATATTACCCAAACTTTCAGTTAATACGCTCGTTGCAAATGGCCAAACTCCCAAAAATATTAAAAAAATACAAATTACACGTGTATTATTATCTAGTTTTAACTACATTCCAAATGGTTTGATAATAAAGTTACTGAAATTCAAGATATCATCTATCGCCAATTAAAATTCGTACACTTAATCCATATTTTTTAAAATATCGCTAGCGTAATGTAAAACACTAAATTTCTATCTTATACAAAAATTACTCACTTTTCAAAATCGACTTGAACGTCTACATCTCTCTCATCATGTTCTGAAGCCATCAGTCTGCAAGAATACAAATAGATATCAAGTCAAGAAGTAGCTCTACGCATACACAGAAACATATTAAAAAAGAAAATGAGAAACAACATACCTCTGCTGGAAGAATTTAACCACAAGATCCATATCGTACTTCGGCACGTCGGCCTCCAAGTCCGGGAAGGCGTCAGCGACGAACTCTACATCCTCGGCTGTGAGTTTCGGCAGACGCTCGTCGAAATTGGGCGGCGCCTGTGTCGCGAAGGGAGGAGGGAGGTCCGTCATGCCAGGGAACAGGGTCCGCAGGAAGTGATCCTCGAAGTGTGAGTTAAATTCTTGCCGACGATCGACTTCCTCGTCGTGAATCGCGCGCAATTTTTCCGCCAGCTCCGCCGCCCACTGAAATCGCAATCGGAACGCGTCACACAAGAGTTACTGAGAGTGAGAGAAATAAGAGTGAGTGTAGTTGAGAGGAATAAGAGTGTAATGAGAGGACTGAGTGTGAGAAGGGCGAGAGTGAGAGGAGTGAGTGTGAGAGGAATGAGAGTTAGCGAGTGAAATAAGTATGAGTTAAAGGAGTGAAAGTGAGAAGAATGAGCATGGGAGGAGTGAGAGTGAGAAGAATTATAGTGAGAGGACTATGTGTGAGGAGGTAAGAGTGAAGGAGAAAAGGTGAGAGTGCAAAAAGTGAGTGAATGAGAGGAGTTGCGCTGACCCGGAGGTGCGCGAGGCTGAAGGCGCGGCGGCGCGCCACCTCGTGCACGGCGCGCACGAAGACGGCGGGCGCGCGGTGCAGCTGCGCCACGATGCCGAAGTAGCGCGCCAGCCGGTTGAAGCACTGGTACGACAGCATGGCGTGCGCGTCCTGCACCGACATCGAGTTCTCGATGGTCAGCACCGCCCTGCGACACCGCGGTCCGTTCATAATAATATAATGTGCGTGTCAACATCCACTACTACTATCCTACTGGTCGCATATCAATATGTTGACTCATCGATTACGATGAGATAAGGGCGTTAGAACGGTCGAACGAGAATCTAAAAAAATATCGTTCGGCCCTAGTAGCGTCAGTATAGAACATAATACCGAATAGACTGAGATTTTTTACATGATATACCGAGTACCTGGGTGACCGAGCCTAGCTCGGTAGTTTTAGTAAAAAAAATTTTTTTGTTTTTTTTTCTCGGTATTTTTGTATTTTATTTTTATTGAAATAAAAAATAAAGAGTGAAATTAGAAAAAAAAAGGAAAAAAAATAGATTGGAGACGGCTTTGAACCACGGCCTTATCGGTTGATCCCGAGCGACCGATTTCCCACCTTCGCTATTACAACTTTATTGACAATTGCGAAATTTAACTTCATATTCTAATCATATTGTAATTATATTTTCATTGCCTAAAAACAGGGATAAAAATACATTTTCTAAAAGTGAATCCTAGCTAGATCAATTTATCGCCCTCGAAATCTCCTGTATACTAAATTTCACGAAATATAGTACTGTTTTAGAATCCTTATGAAGTAGGATATTTTTTTAAGTAGTTGGCCGCGACAACTCCGATACATTTTTTTTACACGACAGGTGCTCAAACTTAGCAGTTAAGTAAATTTCAAAATTAAAATTTAAGTTTAGCGACTTCTTGTAAACTACTATTCATAGTAGTTGAGTTTTTTGAAACATAATTAAGGAACAGCATTATTAGGGAGCACTTTAAAGAAAAAAAATCCGATCTAGGCCTCAAATAGCGGACGTGGTGCCCACAAATGTGAGAAAAACTGGGATTTTTCTAAATTTTACAAAAAGCGGCATAGACCGCGAACTGTTTGAGATACAAAAAATTTTTTTTGGTTTTGTAACCCACCTCCCTATCCGCACACGCACGTTCAGGATTATCCATTCATTATGGGACACCCTGTATATACAAGAATTGCTCGTTTAATAGTATAAGATTCTACTATGTAGAAATAAACCCTATCCAGGTCCTAACCCGTGTAACACAGAAATTAAGTAAATTACTTACTCTAATCTGGCTTTTAAGATGTGCGACAGCTCGTCTTTCGATTTAGCTATGCGGCGCCTAATATCCACCAAGTCTTGGTGGCCTTTCAGAAGCTTCTCCAATTGACGCCAGTGCGACTCCACGAGCGTAGGCAGTACGGAGGGATCGCAAACTGTATTGAGCCTATCACGATACTGCAAAGACATAATTTATTATGTGGATTTTTTAATATAATCATTGATAATAACAGTTGTTAATAGCAAAGTGTAGACAATAAAGAATACCCAAACCCCTATTATAAGAATACCCAAAATGGGTATTATTAGAGTAAAAGAAAAAGAAGATCATTATAACTTTTAATTTAAAAATATATTCCTTTATCATTAACGATAAACGACGGATGCTTAATAAACCAAATCTGTGACTTCAAATGCTAAACCAATTAAACAGAAATTTACATTTCTCAATTAATTAAAAAGATCTTTTATCTCACCTGAATGA
Source organism: Melitaea athalia (assembly GCA_905220545.2). Classification (NCBI taxonomy): domain Eukaryota; kingdom Metazoa; phylum Arthropoda; class Insecta; order Lepidoptera; family Nymphalidae; genus Melitaea; species Melitaea athalia. The sequence continues at coordinate 8,359,949 of HG992179.1, forward strand.
GAGAAGCTGCTTGGTCGCGTTGATCTCGCTCAATCTTCTTAACCTCGCTCAACAATTGATCGAGGCCGTACAAGCGATCTTCGATTCCCTTTATCTGCTTCAAACCGTGCATATTGGCATATGAAATTATGCTATACAGCTCGGCTTCACGTTCCTTAAGGGGTTCGGCGTCAATCTAAAAAAAATTAGATTTATTATTGTCTTTTTTAAACTTATTTCTAAATACTATGATATATTTATTTGAAATTGCAAACTTCCATTGAAATATGTTTAAATTTTGAAATACTTCTTTAAAGTAGATAAGCATTTGACATTATGGAAGTACTATCCAACACAAAAATAATTTATAATGAGTGGAATTCAAATAAACATTAGAAAACAAAAATAATTTTTCAATTCAAACCAGTAGTTCCCGAGATTAGCGCGCTCAAACAAACAAAATCGTCAGCTTTATAATGTTAATAAAAGTATTACTTAAAAACAAGTTATAACTTGAAAAACAATTGAATACCAATGCTAAGCCCTTGTGACAGTAGTCGAGTATGTCCTGAAGCGCGGCCTTGTTGCCCTGAGCGAGGATCCAGTGCAACAAAGTTGGCTCCTCTTTGCTGTCCACGGACGGTGCCTTGAACATGACACCTTCATCGATCTCTTCCATTAATTGACCTGATTCAGAATTAGCACCTTCATTGCTGTTTGACGTGTTCCTTAGCTCAAACACTAAAACAGACGAGTTTTATAAAATTTTGCATGGTCACTACAAACCGCGCCACGGGCTAGTTCTTCTTCTTTTTTTACTTTGGCTCCCTGAAGGATTTGCCAGTATCTGAGTGAAGCTTAGTTTACGTTATAAGAATTGTTACGTTAGGGCAGGAAACTGCTTTGTGTAAGGCTTTGTGGGAGTGCAAGTCGTACGAGCAGAAATAAAGACTCAGATTAATCAGAAAAAACGTCGGAGTTGTTGCACGGGCTACTCGAACAAATCAAGAAATAATGATATTTAATATGTTACATAATTATACGTATTTAATACTTTAAAATTTACGCGCCAATTATAAATAATTCGTTAATTTTACAATTTCAAACAAAGTACTATGCTTTTAATATTTCTTATTATTTATTTTTTATAGTAGAATGGTCAGTTAAATACATTTTTCTTACCATCTTCTTCAGAAAGCTTGAATACTCCTGTACCGAAATCTGCAGTTCTAGCCTCTGAACTGCTGCCCAATGGTTGATTTACACCATAATGGTGGCCCTCGAAGTCAGTTTCTTCGAACACGTCAAATGCCGAAAATCTATATGCTTCGGCGTTTATTTGAAGTGCTGGAAGCATAGGAATCTTTCCTAATGCTTCAAGAACATCATTTAGACTGTAACAAAAGTATAAAAACCAATTGACTACCAAACTATTTATTTGAAATATATTCAATTTAATTAATTAGCAATAATGTAGCGCTTTTAAAACTATAACAGTTTTCAATCATTCATAAAATAGTTTTATTACTCTGAAACGTTATAATATCAGTCTTCATAAGTTAAACTTCAATCAAATGCCAAGTATGAGCATGATATTTTGATGATATTAATTATTATATTAAGCTACTAGCTGAACCCGCAAACGTTGTTTTCACTATTTCACTATGTGCCTTAGCACAAATCTATATAAGATTTGCACACATAGTGACTCATTGCTGTCACTCAGCTTAGTAACCTCTATAATAAATTAAAAGGATATGTTCAAATGGACAAGTTGCCAAGTAAGCATCAGCTGATGCTTCTCACGGCTAAGCTGTTTTCGATAAACATGATATATTATTTAACATGATAAACGTTACCGATTTAATAAATCATGAAACTCTTCCTTTTTTAATCTATACTTTTTGAAAGCTTCTTTGAAGCTTTTTGATCTCTCACAAAATTCCGAATATATGTCTTCTAAGTTGGCCACGACTGCTGCCCAGCCCTGAAATTAAGTTTACTAAAGTTATTTTAATGGACAAAATTCATTCTAATGGAAAGTAAATTAATTTATTTTGATAGTATTTACATGGGATTAATTTTATAAGTATAAGACGAAATAATTCAATTAAAAAATAAACAGTACTGGGTGTAGTGTTTTAAACAAGTGCTAAAAAATTCTATTTGTTTTCCAAATTGTTATTACCTCATTTGGCAATAGTGTAATATTATTGGGGCTTTACACGCTACGATAAATTGTAACAATTTATTGAACGTTTTATCGCTCCAACAAATCGAAAGAGTAGAGCAGTGTTCACTCCAACTCCAATCCCAATAAATCGCCTCCCGTTCACACGCCTAGCGTGTAAAGCCTACATTATGTAACTTTTGAATATTCTTATACGTTTTCAAAACTTTTAGGGAAATAGGAAATTTATTCTTCATTATTCTGCAACTTATATAAATATCAGATTTTTTTTAATACGTGTAATATGTGTATTTGGAACGCTTTGTAAGATTTAAACCACGTAATATACTATTTATATACTATATAATGCATATAACCATTTATCCCAGAAACGTTTTTAAGAACATTTTAGGACTTATGTATTATGTGAGGCAGCAATGTATCATACACATTGTGCGAGCCGCGCGGGGCGCGGGAGGCGGCGGAACGAAAATTAAACGTGCGCGCGGCGGCGAGTACGTTTGCCTCGTGCCGTTGACCTCTGTCAGCTGATGGCGCGTATGAACGGTTTGCATTACATTGACAGTTTGTTCCAAACACGATTATTTTAAAGCATTATCTTCAAATTTCTGTTTTATTACTTTTCCCAAACCGGACTATACGGAAAAAAAAAATTATTTTCGCTTTTTTTTCACTTGTATCATGTCAGGTTAAGCCAACACTATCATACCTCTTCGTTTTTCAATGCGTTCCAAATACATCCTGTATAAAAGCTTTAAAAAATTTTGCTTGTAAGTACAGCAGTTTACATAAAAAGTTATTATTAACTAGATGACCCGGTGAACTTCGTATCACCTACCTATGTTGGGGAACAATATGGACAAAACAGTTTCTGAACGCACCTATAAATATTTGACAACCAAGTAACAACTTTTTTGACAAAAGACATCAAATGTTTCAGTTAGGAACATTTTGTATTGCAAAATTAAATTGTTGGTTTTACTATTTTCCGTTACTTATTATTTATGTTTCTCACCGTTTAACATGAACCTTCCCTGAACTTCCACAAACATTTCAAGATCAAAATTAGCCAAATTGGCCCAGCCGTTCTCGAGTTTTAGCGGGACTAACGAACAGCAATTGATTTTTATATATATAGATATAGCACTAAGTCATCGAGTCTCAATTGTTTGGTTTCCTTTAAAACCTTATTTGACTTCATGTGGAATTGATCAGAAAACCAGGTCACCTTATGTAACATTATTCGCATATCAGTTCCATTGCAAATACATCAATATAATCATACTTTACCTGATGTTGCAAATGCTGCTCGTGTACAAGTTGATCGCAACTCCTGGACACATCATGAGCGAGATTACTGAACTGTATTGCTAAATTAGCACAAGACATAACAGTGTCCAAACTTCTTGGCAGCGAACAACATCTTTCTACAGCACTCTTCAACTCTGCTACTGATTTACCATCAAATGCACTTCTGCTATCACTTCGAAATTCACCCGAACTTAATTCTACTATTGGACTGAGGTCACACACTAAAAAATAATATGAAATTACAAATACAGAACTAAAAATATAACTTCATACATTAATTCTATCATTTGGAATTGCTTGTAATAATGCCAAAATTAAAACATACTCTTAAAACAATAATACTAAATGTAAAAATTGTGTTGATATAGTATGGCATAAGTAAGAATATTGATGTTCCACTTACTTGACTGATGTATATAGCTATCCTTTACTGCTGGCTTACTAAACAAGTATATAGGATTGGTATCTGTTCCTGCACTGTATGATGATACCATGTGATCTGACTGTAAAACTTCTCCTCCGCTTACGAGAAGTACAAGAGATGATGCAGGAATTTTTGTTTTTTTTTCAATAGCTGCCTTCAAGCTACTGACACTGTAAAAATACATAAGCAAATAATTTTAAAAAGTAATTATTAAATTTAGCGAAAATTAAAAGTGAAAAATTGTTAAATGTTGTTAAAATTTATTTTTTATTGGTTAAATTAAATTCCAAATGAATACCAATGATCCAAAATCGAAACTCATCTATTAAGACATTAAAATGTTAATGTATGATAAATTAGTGTATGTATGTCTTGCAAAATTGATTCATGTTTTTTTCTCAAAAATATTTGCTTGTTTATGAATGTAAAATGCAAGAGGAAAGTGACTTTGTATAAAATACATTCCCAATATTGTAAGAAACAATTGGCAACTTAAATATACCACAATTAATAATAAAATTTGTGACAGGAAAGTTTTCGAAATGTAGATTTAATGTTTACGTGAGGTTGATTTTTATTTCTAAATTATTTTGTAGTAGTAACTAGTGAGACCAGCTCTAACAGGATGTACTCTAGATTATTCGCTTAATAGAGGTTAAGCCTGCTATAGTTCTAGAGTTATACTTCCTTTTGCCTTATAAATTAAAATTATACTGCACTATTACAATGGCTATAACATCTGTAAAGCTTATTAGTTTGTCTTTTGTGACGATTTTATGATTAATTATGACCCACCAAGGACAGACATCCAAACCGGAAAGAAATATTTGCACAAATACAAATATCCATCCCGAGCGGGAATCGAACCCGCAAACCGCCGGTGTATAAGCGGTTGTTGAGTCATTACTAACATGATCACGTAAATAAAATGGATCGCCGAAATCTGTGCGCGTGCTACTTCTAAACTACTGCATTAAATTGGATATATAATTTTTTTTTTTTGTAATATTGTTTTATTCATGGAAAAAAAATCCAGTACTACAGATACTTGCTTATTTTTAGTTTTGTTAAGTATTGTATATCTATGACAACATGTAACAGAGTCCTCCGCAGGTATAAGCAGGTATTCGTCGCCCTTTTGTTACATAGACCCTTCCCATTCTTCTAAAGATCTATTATTTGTGATTGTAAACAAAAAAAAAGAAAAAAAAAAGAGATTTTAAACTTAGGATGACAGAGTCAATCCAACATAAACGCGACGCATTAATTTACACTTGCGAAAAAATATCACGTATATGTAATAGAAATGTTATAAAGCACCATCGAAAAAATATCACGTATATGTAATAGAAATGTTATAAAGCACCATAACTGCAACTATAACTATGAAATATCCGAATAGAAAAGACTATCTGTAACTGTAACCTAATCTGATATGAATTTTTGTCAATATTGCATAGGGTAGAAGATTAAATAATTAAATATGATACATCATATTTTTATGTTAACCTGGCAAATTAATAACTCAAGTAATTTCGTTCTTTGTAGTTTTTATTTTGTACCCTTAACACATCAGTCAAAATTGTGGTATTATATGTTAGACATAGTTCGAAATATTTTAATATCCAAAACTGATAAAACATTATTCACATAATTATACATATCCACATCCGAAACTTCATATTTATAACATTCCTGATATGGGGCCCATCCATAAATTACATCACACGAATTCCACATTACATTCAAAATAAGCCCAATGTAGTGTAATGTCACATTATTTGCAATTTTACACCTATAAATTCTTATTTATTAAATTAAAAGGTCAATTTAGACATTGTTTTCATTTCCATTTAAGTAACAATTATATATATTATATACTAGCTGTTCATTGCTCGTTCCCCGTAGGTGATAGCGTGATAATATGTAGCCTATGTTCTGACCCGACTTAATAATTATATTTGTGCCAAATTTGAAGTAAATCCATGCAGTAATTTTTGAGTTTATCCCGGACATACATTGACTTTCCTATCATTTTATTATATGTATAGATACTAGCAGGCCGCCTCGGCTTCGCTCTGGTAAAATTATTAATCTGTGAACTTTTTTGTAGATCTTTTTTAGTCCTATAATTCAGTCGTAGATCATTTTTTTTTAAGCATTTAAAAAGCGCACGCGATAAAAAGAAATATTTGAGACGATTTTTTACACCTTGGTGAACATAATCCATTTTTGTTGCACGTCTAAGTTTTTAAGAAATAAAATATAGCCTATGTTACTTCCTAATAATGTAGCTTTCTATTAGTAAAATAATCATTAAAATCGGTCCAGTACTTTTGAGCCTATTCAATACAAACAAACAAAAAAATCTTTCCTCTTTACAATATTAGTGTAGATTGTTTTATGATAACACAAAATTTTTGACCCCTTCCCACCCCCTGCCACACTTCATCGACCCTCTACCCCCCAGACCCTTAATGTGTGACGTAATTTATAAATTGCTCCTATATTGGCTAGGTGCGAAGCCATGGTGGAGGTAAGCCGAATCGACACAAGCGTACGCAGTGGTGAATTTTTGAACTAAACGGAGATGTTTTATGACTCTGTCGTATAAAATACACGTAAACATTTTAATTTTTTATCAATAATAAAATTTTAATAAAATGAGCAACCGGAGTTGCTGTGTCATTAATTGTGTAAATACTAGCAGAAAGAGTGAGTGTAAATTATATACATTTCCAACTGCGAAATGGAAAATAAATCAAAGAAAAAAGTGGATAGTAGCAGTAAGACGGCGAAAGTAAGTAGTATCATAACCTTAATTTCAGTATTAATAATAAAAGAGTATAACAGGCATTTGGAAACTGGTAAATGTTGTTGACACAATAATATATTATCTAAATTAGTAATTTGAAATATAAATGTTTTTACTTGTGGAATTTATCAAAATTTAATAAACTATTGTATGTATTTTATTAAGAATTTCATATAAATAATGAAAAATATTTTGCTACTCTTTAGATTAAACAACGTATTTATTAAATTTAAAAAAATTAGGTACTAATTTGGAACTCAATTCGATGATTTACTGCTTGAAACCCAGTTTTGATGATGACATCCATGTTTTCGTAACGACTTAAATAAAAAAATATTAAATTAAAAAAATTAATATTTTACGTTATCTTCAAGATTCAGCTATTACATTATCTTTTTATTTTTATTCTTTACTTTTACCTTTACAATTATAATTATACTCTTTGTTTCCAAAGTTTGTTTCCTTTTAGTTTTGTTAAAATTAATTTTACAACTCATATGTACTCAGCTATGCTTTAGAAATTAGAATTGACCACAGATTACACACAGATAGTATAAAACTATAAAGCTAGCTAGAATTGACTTAATCTAATCATGTAAATATTACCTAAATAATTTGTTTATCAATGATACTAACGTTTTTTTTAAGAGATTTAATCTATACTAATATATAAAGCTGAAGAGTTTGTTTGTTTGTTTGTTTGTTTGTTTGTTTGTTTGTTTGAACGCGGTAATCTCTGGAACTACTGGGCCGATTTGAAAAATTCTTTCAGTGTTAGATAGCCCATTTATCGAGGAAGGCTATAGGCTATGTATCATCACGCTAAGACCAATAGGAGCGGAGTCCACGCCGACGAAGTCGCGCGCAGAAGCTAGTTCAATATAAAATAGCACGTAATTTCGTCAGTTCGTCACTACATTTTTTTCACATATTGATAGTTATTTTAACAATAAAAAAATAGTTATTGTCAAATATCATTAATATACTGCCAATCACAGATTATATCTGCCAATACTGTCCCCTTTTAGTTCATACCTCGAGTGGCGCTACCGTCACGCACCTAGCCAATAGACTACAGTAATTGTTCAAGAAAGCTTTTGATTTTATGAAAAAAAACGTTATTAATTCCAGAGTTGTAACAAATTCTTTCCAGTTTAATTTTGAATATGTTTAATCATAAATTGAGTTGAGAGCAGGTACTAATTTTTAAAACTAAGACTCCTTTAAGAAATACATACAAAACAAATTACTATTAAAGGTTTTTATCTGAGAATTTTACTGTGGTAAATATTATACTTTTCTATATGGGAAAACACAAAAAAAGCAAAAAAAAACACTAAAGTTCAGAAACACTCTCAGAAAGTTCAAAGTTTCAGCTATTTTTGGCATAAACTTGATTTTAAATATTTTAATAACTGATTAACTTACCTTTGCAGCGTCAGGCTCATATCATAAGTGGTCATTTGACCAGCATCAACATGGAAAACATAAAGCATCTTGAATGTGTTCTTTTCAACTACGACTATTTATTTGTATAAGTATTCTTGATCTAAAATCAAGGTCGTAGTAATTTTAAATCTGTAACAGATAATTATAAGGAACTAATAAGTTTATACTTTAAACTATTAGTTTATTATTATTGTTTAAAGCATGGCAAGAAATTATGATGTAGATGTTCCTTGTTATTACACACATTTATAACAAACAAAAAGATCAAAATCTTTTAAAATTAACTCTCACACTTTAAACAATAATAAATATTAAGTTAACTATGTGCAAATACTCATTAATTAGTATGTTTATCTTTGTGACCTCAAATAATTACGAAATAGACCAATTTTCGTTTTATATGTATTTATAATTCATAGATAAGAGAAAACAAATATGTAAATGGCTCCTTCTAAAAAGTTAATATTAACAAGTAAATTACGGATTAGTTTCATACATTTTAGAACATTTACGCCATAACTTATGTATGAAGATAAAAAACCTAATAACTAGATACCCAAAAATAAATACAAACGTCACAATTATTAAACAAATGAAATCGATTTTAATTGCATCTTTATACAAGTTTACATTTTCACAAAGAATATCGTAATAATATAAAAATAAATTAAAATAAAATTCCATAGTATTAAAGCTAAATATCAAAACGGAACGCGTTGTTTTTTTTTGCGTTCAAACAACAAAGATACAATACATACTTACAAACAACGCTGATATTATGCGTTAATCGTTACATTTCTCCATTTGATAATTAGAGAAATCGGATAAAATAAAGGTTTCATTTTATTATACTCTTTAATAAGATAGTATTGGCAATGACATAACGCATAAGACAATAATGATTTTTAGTAATAATGATTTTTTTATCATAACACCACCATTGCACGTACTAACTGCCAAGCTTGAACGACGTAAACTCTGTGGTAAACTGACGTAAACTAAACTCAGCTGAAAGCGACAGACCACAGACTACTGTTTATGCAACTACAAACATATTTTTATGGTAATTTGGTAACATGTATAGTTACGTAATAATATATTTTAATATCTGTTTAATGATAGCATTCATTTCTACTTAATGTGCCTTTAAAACCAGTGCTTAAAACGCATCATTACGTCTGTTGTTGGTTTCCTTGGTTTCTAATTTAAATACACTTTTTTGAAGTGAAAACTTCTTTAGCGGCTTTGTGCACTTTTAAAAAATTATTTGTAATGGGTAAAAATTTTTAACTTGTTACTTCTTTAGGCGCAAAGGGGTAAAATTTGAGCAACCGCTAACGCGGCAACGCGTCGCGCGGTCAGTACTTGGATGGGTGACCACCTGGGAACACCACGTGACGTTGGCTTTTTTTTCAATTAGTTTTTTTATTATTATTTTAAATTCGTTTTTTTTTTATTAAAGTTTAGGATGTATTTTCACTTTTCACTATATTGACTTCCACGTACTTTCAAATGGGATATTTCTATTCGATAACTGTGAATATAAAATTGTATCTGATTAATGAACGTGAAACAGACCCCCAAATAGCCTATTAAATTTAGCTTATGCTATTAAATCTATTCTTAAGGGGACCCGATGGTCGAAAAGCTCAGAATTACATGTTTTTTACAACAACAAAAAATCTAAATAACAACCAAACTACTGACTGAGTAGTTTTTTTTATTTTTTTATTTAGTTTTAAGATAAACGCGTTTAAACTTTTAGTCTATGGAAATTCTCAAGAAAATTAGATTTGAACGTATACACGATTAATCAGCTATTCCAGCACCATATAGTATACCCTCAGTCCTTTCGAACTATTCAATTTCTTCAGTTTTTTTAGCTCTCGAAACTAAAATATTTGCCTTTACTACAACTCAGGTAAAAAAACCGAAGCAGATGCGTTCCGCCGAACAATAGGAGAACACTGGGCCGACCGAATCGACTACCTGCTTTGATGCTGACCTTTAAAATATGTTTTATTACATGAAATACTGAAAATGTCGTCACCAAATTTTAACTGCATATTTTTAAAATACTACTTTCGAAATATGAAAAAAAAAATCGAAATAACTAAACCACCGGGTACCTACCCGTAACTTATGCGCAGAATATATTTCGTCCATAACTTGCGGACCAGGATCTAAGTTTATTTAAATAATGCGCTCTATCCTTAATACTTTATAATCCGCTTTATTATAAATAATTATTAATTAGTAACAAGCTGCTTAGAGTTACAGCTCCAAGGCAATAAAAAATATATAATAACTACTTACGAAATTCGTCCGTCTGGTCGGAGATCCCAAGTAAAAATGAAGTTAGCATAGCAACTTCTGCAGCAATTAAGAATCAAATGGAAAAAAAATCGTTGCTGTTTGAATGTTTCAAATTAACGTCCGAATATCAATAGGGGCACGGTATCGATTAGAAACTATCGATACTGTACTCATGACTAGGAACTTTTAGGAATTACGGAAGTAGGAACACGAAAAAATCATCGATACTACGTGGATATTACATTGGGATTTGGGATATCGAGTACGTAAAACGGTAAAAAGTGTTACGTAAAACCAAAAATGTTGTACAAAAAAGGAAATTTCGTAGCTAGAATATGAATAAAATAATAAAAACGGGTGATTTTGAACGTTACATTCATAAATACCTGGAAATAATCACACCAATTTTAAATTCAAGAAAAAACCCACATTGACTTGGAATTCAAAGTAACTCATAAAAAAGACAACGTGATTTTATGTAAAATGCTATATTTTATGAGATACAATTACATATTTCTAGTATAATTTTCATTTGTATGATTAATTAATGTCTTACCCTGGTAAGGATACATATCATTACATATTCGATTAACTGATAAAAACCTTAACTAATGTCATACACACCTAGTAGGTACATTTAGGAGACAAGGAACTGACAAAAAAGTGGAAAAAAACCACGGCCTTACCCATATATTCTATATCGATAAATCAATATTTTTAGCCGATATAATTATTTTGATCCGATATATCGATACAAAATATCCAATATCGAAAATTGCATCAAAAACGATACGGTCAGAATCAGAATAATTCAGAGCCATTATGATATCGAATTATCGACACGAAAAGCTACAATACTACAAAGTAGGGATAGCGATCTGAGATCGATTAATCGAAGAATCGATTTTTCGGACCAAATAAATCGATTTTTTAAATCGATACGTTGTACTGAATCGATTCAGTGAATCGATATTTCACCCTTGAAAATCGACTTCGATTTTTTCTGTTTTGGTAAATACCATAAAATTATTTACAATTAGCTGAACGTACTCATAATATTACGGTGTTGCTGGTTAAAGGCTTAATTACTCAAAAATTCGCGAGTTAGCTTGTTTCCGTATACATTTAGAAAATAAACGTAACAAATACATTTCGTCGGCTTAGAGTGTAAACCTGTTAAATCTACATTTTGGAATAATGACGTTTTTGATACCATTCGACAGGGTGAATAGAAATACACAATCTAGTAAAACAACCTCAGTCAGTTTTCTTCTAAAACTGACAAAAACGTGTGATGAGTAAAACTGCCAAATCCAAAACTACAAAAGTTCGCTGCTAACTCCACCTAAACCGCTATTTTGTACCGAGATTTCGATACCGACTCATGTGCTCGTATAAATAATGACTGTTTTCTATAGTAAAAGTGTAATTAAAGGCCCAGAGGTAAAAAAAATAATAATTATTATGTGTTTATATTGTTATCTAAAAAAAAATTCATTGATTATCTTGTGATATCTTTGCCTGTTAAGAGACCAAGGGAAGAATCACTAATGAAAAATTGAGAATAGGATATTCTTTAATTTTATAGCAAAGACATACGTGAAGAAAACTTTGTTTTTACTGTTGATTAATTTGCAGGCAGTTCTGATGGCACTTAAATCAAACATTAGTAGTTTGTACTATAGAATAAAGCTCCAAATACATAATCTTGCCTTTTTTAACTTAAACAACAAAGATGGCTATTGTTATTTATGGAATAAAACCGAAAGAAGCTTGAATCCTGAAGAGTTTGCAAGTATTTGGGTAAGCTTAATTGAAAAAAATTACTACAAAATAAATCAGAAGAACCAAATAAAGTTATTTATTAAAGCGATGGTTGTATCTATTATAATAGAAACTGCAATGCCTAATGCATTGTTATGAATGGCTATGAAAAACAACATGATAGTAGAATAACAATTTTTAGATGTTGAACATACACAGATAGAAGCCGACAGTATCCATTCTTCTGTTGAAAGGGCTCCTTAAAAACAAGAATATCAATGTCCCTGCGGAGTACATCTCCATTTGCAGATCTGTATGAAAACACCCCAGACTTTACGACGTACCTAAATTACTTAAACCATGTTTTTTCAAAAACTGATGACGTGGGCTATTTCTGAAGCATTCTTCCTGTATAGGGTAAAGGATCCTAAAGTTGCTGACTTTAAACCTCTTCGGTACACTCCGAATGGTGATTCACGCGCTTCAGTCTGTAATATCCCACTGCTGGGCATAGACCTGTTTCCCCATATAGGAGAAGGATCAGAGCTTAATCAACCACGCTGCTCTAAATGGTTATGTATGTATTCTTTAAATTAAAATTCACAGAAGAATGGAGCGTACTACCGCAACCAAAATCATCGTCTGTTAATGCTTTTCCTTTTGATGCTCTTCGAAACCAGCACTTACTAGGAGAAAAATAACTAAAATTCGATGACCTTCAATATTTAAAAATTACCTTACTTCAAGTCCTGCCTTACCTTACTAGCGTAATTATTATGATAATTTACTTCATGATTAGTAATTAACTAAAGTTGAGATTGATTAGAACATTGAGACAGTTATTTTGCCTATCTACTCACGTACATTTATGAGTTAGTGAAAAGAAAACTTTAATCATAAGCATAAAATGGTTTAAATTAGTTTATGCTTAAAAGAAAATGATATGTTTCTAGATTATATTTAATAAAAACGAGTGCTCTTTAGACCACACGACTGAAGTAAAACTTATTTACCTTCTACAGTAATTATACGAAACGTAACTCTTTCTATCTTCACTAACTTATATCTCACTCTCAACTCCCGTTCGCCTCGCCCAATCACAATTTTCGTAACGCTCTCGTCACACATTCACCAGCTTACTCCCTAAGTCAAGCGTGAGTAAAGAAGTTTTACTTTAAAAAATACCTATTCATAAATGTAATTTTAATGTAAATTTTTAATAAATGGTAAATTTAACATCATAATAATTATGTTGCTACAATAACTTTATGTAACCAATAAAAAAATAAATTTGTTTAATGACTGTTATAAAATAATTTTATAAAGTTTGTTTTGTTTACGAAAAACCTGCTAAGTTGTATAAATAATATTAAAAAAATTTGATTACGAAAAGCTGCTAAGTCACAAAAACGAATGATAAATAAATAAATACTAAATTAAATTACCTTTTTATTATTTCAAATAGTATGGAATACTAATAGATGTTTAAAAATATGAAAGTCATTACATAAAATCTATTCCTATTTTTGGGAATGTTCTTTCTCTCTCCTGAACATTTACGTTTTATGGAGTTAGCAGGTTTACACTCTAAGCCGACGATTTAGAAAATAAATGTCTTCTTTTATACCTGATCTTATACTTTAATATGGTAATAAAAATAATTTTATTATCGAATTCCCTGAACTAAAAAATCCCTGATTTTACTGGTGAGATTCCAGAAATTATTATTTATTATTTATTATGGTATCTTTCTTGTTTTTCATAAAATGGTTTCAAAAAAATATATTTAAATTGTAAATACAAAATTTAAAAACCTGTATGGTTTTATGAAACCACGGTAAAAGTGAAACTTTTTTTTCACATTATAGACATTTAACTAAAAAAATTTTGAAAGAATATTCCGTTAAGGGTATAAAAATCGCTTTATCAATCTTACCACGCGGCCGACCGTCACGCGACATGCAACACACACACGACAAAGTTTGAGACGATGTAATAAAAGTTTCACTTTTAAAAAAATCGAAAATCGATTTTTTGGAAATCGATCTTTTGGACCTCGATTTTTATATGAATCGATTTATCAGGTTACGATTCGAATCGATTCAAAAATCGATCTTTTTTGGAAAGAATCGCCAACCCTACTACAAAGTCTCGGTACAAAGTACAATAGTCGCACAGAGTACATTGTAATTTGTAATAGTAGAATAGTCGTCACAAAACATGAAGACAAGAGGCCCGTTTCGACATTTGACAAATACCCTAGAATCGTAACTTGGTATAAATAGGTACTGTAAGAAACAATAAATTAGTTATTAATAACATAGTGTTTTTTTTTAATGCGTACATTTTTTGGCCCCTTTAATAATATGATATAACATATTGGGACTTGGGAGTATTCTTTTGTATCGTAACGTTTTACAAGAAAAATTGCGTTACGTAATACCTACTTGAACGCCACCTAGCTTCTCGAATGTATAATCTATGTTCTCGAACTAACCCCGGCTCCACACGTTGGCCCCAACATAGGTCCCAACGTTACTCGTCCAACGTGTGGAGCTAGAAAATGGCATCCGTCCCAACGTTGGGGCGAGCGTTGGTAGTTCGCCGGCTCGTGTCGGTTTATCAAAGGAATCTGCGCCAACGTTCGCGATCCGTCCACACGTTGGCGCGTTGCTCAGTTCTGTTGCAACACGCAGCGAGTGCGTACGTCGAGCGAGAATGGCTTCCTCATCCACAAAATCGCCACCGGCATGGACAAATGAAATAATCATAGAATTTATTGAACTTTTGATAAAGTTCAATAAATTCCATGACTTTTTCACATCTAATAATATGGGACGCTACTCGAAAGGATCATAAAAATAAAAATTTATTAGCTGATGCATGGCGCACCATTCAACAGAATATGTGAATGAATTTCTCAATTGAAGATTTAAAAAAAAAGCGAGAATCATTAATGAGCACATATCGCCTTTACAGAAAAAAAATTAGTGACTCTACTCGATCTTTGACGTGGATTTTTATTTTTTCTCAATAACAAATATAAATGAGCACTCAGTACTATAAAAGCGCTCAGAGCAATTTCGATTTCTATATCGGACGTCTTCACATTGGCCCTGACGGGACAGAACTAGTTTGATAGCCAACGTGTGTACGGCTCTCCGAATATGCAGTCCAACGTTGGTACGAGCGTTGGGGCCAACGTGTGGAGCCGGCCTAACAGAATCCCGGACGAGTTGAACATTCCTAGATGCTACAAATCTATACCCTGTTTTTTTTCGGTACGGACTAAATTGACATAAGCTGTGTTGCTAGTTTTTTGCGAATCATTAATAGTGATGTGCCACTACCGTAACTTTACGTAATTTACAATCTAGTATCGTTTTTCAGTAATAATTACAAAAATCTTTGTTTTTAAAATTTTAGAATGTTGCGACAACCGCAATGTACCTATAGGCATCCGCATACCTATATAATGTACCTGTATGGCTAATGTATACATTTATGATAAATGAAAAACACTTATTTTTTTAAGTATTTTGAAATAAAAACATTTATTTCGCCTTAAGGTGATACACATACTTAACGAAAGTAAAAAATGAATGTCATTTACAAAAAAAAAAAAATAAACAATAATAAAAAAAAGTTAAGGTAGCAAAATATCAAACAATAAAATAAAAATATTTTTTTATATCTTAACATTAGGTACATTACAAACTTAGGTAAAGTACCCAGTGTTATAAGTAACCTTAAGTTATTCAAAGTGCAAAAATATTAAATTCGTCAAAAGTTCTAATGTCTCGGTAGATATTACCTATCTATTTTATCCTCGGCTTTATCTATATATATAAAAATCAATGCCACTTTTCGTTGTAATTTTATAACTCAAGAACGGGCTCACATATCCAAACAGAATATTTAGGCTTTGTTTGGACTATTTAGTAGATGGTTTATGTGAAGTTTGCACAATATCGGTCGAGCGGTTTTTCATTTATCACATTTTTTGTAACAAAGGAGGATAATTTTGTTAATGGGGATTTTGCTGTCAAATTGAAACTTTTTTCAGTGTTGACAGTACAAGCATGTTGTTATTATGTCATTTCTTTTTGGACGATACAAAAAACCCAGAGATATAAGTACATCACAAAAATAATTAACACCCAACGGAGTGGGCACGGGACGGCTAGTTAAATATAAATAACATAATGAAATGTCCCTAGTGTAGGTGAGAGGAAAAAAAGCCAGAGGAAAAAACTCTCGGTACTCTTTTAAAATTCTTTAGGTAAACGTAGCACTAGCTTTACCCATGATTTCCCTCGATTCCTCTTTTCATGTCTTTACCCTTTTTCTTCCCCTCTGTACCCTGATTTCCCCTCAAAAGGGAAATTTCCCCTCATTGTGGAAACACTGTCGGTACGTCCTAAATTCTAACGCAGCCAGTGGCAGAAAAGAGAACTAAGATCTGGTTTTATTATTGTGTGCCATGAATACTATGGAAAATCCTATACCGTTCGGACTCCTTGTATCTATACCTACTTCGTGCTACAGTCCATCGACCAATTTCTAGTTTAGTTCCTGTTAAAAACTTGTTATTGCATATCTATACAACAAATAAATAATTATTGTATTTACTTAGTGTAAAAAGTATTTAAAAATAATAAATATATTTCTAAAGTGAAACTTTTATTACATCGTCTCAAACTTTTTCGTGTGCGTGTTGCATGTCGCATGATGGTCGGCCATCTCTTATCATTTCCTAGAACTAAGAAACTAATGACAACATACAGCTGATGTAAGTTACGTATTAAAACATAGATGGCGTGCAAAGAATATTTAAAAAGTTTCACTTTTACCGTGGTTTCATAAAACCACACAGAGGTTTTTTTTTATCCGTGATGCTCCATAGTTACCATGATTTTTAAAAGATTCGTCTATTGTCAAATAATAATAAAATTATGTGCTAAAAGTAAAAAGCTACGATTCATAAAACCGGTATCGTATTCATAAAATCGGTATACAACACTATTACTAAAAAGCTGGTATCATTATTTCGAAAATTGACATTTGCATGTGTCAATTTAGTCCGCACCGAAAAAAAACAGGGTATACATCATGGACAGTCGACCGTTCATCGGCGGCATAATTAAAACTTTAACCTATCTAACTTCAAAATTAGACAGTTTATCGGCATAATTTCTTTACAAAATAATAATAATAACTTTAGAATTTTATTTTATTTTATTGGGAAACAAACAGCACACAACAATTAATACAATTACATATATCACAAAACAAGAATATTTAAGCCAGCAAAGTTTCCACTTATATTTAGAACGTGAAGTTATTATTACTTAAAAATTATTGACTTGAATTTGACCGTTTATCGGCATAATTTCATGCCAGAGACATTTTATCCCAGTTCTTTCGAATCTAGTACTTAAATACTTGACACCTATATACAGCTTCCTCTGTACCTTCAGAGAGAGTAGTTCATTATAATAAAAGTATCTTTTTATCAAAAATACCTTTTTTTTTGTGGAAACATATTTTAGGTATAGCTAATACCAACAACAACGTTAGCAACATTGATTATTGATATGAGTTCTTTAGTTTGAAAATTTTAATATTTAAAATCAATCACATCAATAATTATTCATGTATTTAATTTACTTGTTTACAAGCAAATCTCGCGACAAGCTTTTATATCATATAGATTATGTGTAATGACTTTATATATGCAGATAGCAGTGTTGCCAACTTTTTTTTTACCAACCCACCCAACCCACCAAATGAGGCCGTGTAAACCACCAGAAACCACTAAAACTTAGCGGCCTCTCAAACAATCAGAATTCCACTAGAAAACCCAAAGACAACGGAGCTACCTACCTAAATATAATTTGAAAATAAAACAACAACAACGTAATTATTCTCTTGAAATAAAATAATTATTCAAGTTACGTACTACAGGAAACAATTAATGTACTTGTACAGAGACCAGCCCACTGCCACTTCAACTTACAAATTCTGTGGGCTATGTCGGTTACTTTCGTTCTCTCGCGGGCGGATAGCCTCATTTTTAATCCTATCTTTGAGAGAAACCCCAAGCATAGCCCGTTCCATTGCACGTTGAGCGACTTTAAACTTGTGGACCAGTCCCCTCGTCAGTGTTTACGTCTCGGCGCGATATGTTAACACAGGCAGGACGCATTGCTCACTTTTGTCTTTAAGCATTGCGGAATCTTCGAAGTGAAGACTCGGCGAAGCCCGCCAAATGCCGCCCAGCCCAACCGGATCCTCCTATTGGCCTCCTTCTCGAAGTTGTTGCGGCCTAGTTGGATTGTATGGCCTAGGTAAACATAATCCTGAACAACTTCGAGGGTACCATCGACCGATACCCTCACATTATGACTGTTCATTCAAGTGTTCTTATTTAATCGTATTGTTTAAGTGATAGTGTAGTTGTGCAATCAATGAAGTCCATATTTGAATAAATACAAATACAATTTTTGAAATAATATTTTTTTCGAGATAATATAATATATAAAAAATATATAAAGCAAACAAATTAAAAGTATATGTATATAGTTATATCAAAATAATCAATATAAGATCTTTTATTGGCAGGTTTTATATTGCACAACAAACACTTCAATATTGCCGATCTTATAAAAATAAAACAAGAAAACTCTCGAACTAAGAAGCGAGGCATACCTAATAATTTGCGAATTAGTTCGCGTAGTTCGTATAGGAGCGCTCTTTAACCCAGTAGCAACCGGTGCCGCGCTCCCGCTCACATAACGAACTAAGGAGCGACGAATTTGGGACCTAGTTCGCGTAGTTCGCATTTAGGAGCGCTCTTACGAACTAGTTCGTTCGCGAACTACACAAGACTAGAGTCCGCGCCAACACTGAAGTCCTACGGCAAAAACTGGAACTAAATTTGACAAATCCGCCATCTTGTCGTCTGTCAAATGTGCTTGCGGATGTTATTGTTCGTGGAAAACGTGGAATTTTTAATTGTTTTACGTGTATTATGGAGCGTAAAGTGATAAAAAGTGCAGGTCGTAAAATGATCCTTAAGGTGAAAGAGTTTTGTGAATTGGAAAGTAAGAATAAAGAACTATTAATCCCGTTGAATAATGTACAGATGAGAGTTGCTGCCATGACAGGTAAATTTTAGGGATGCCAGAGTCGCTCTCTTTTGCCTAATTGATAGCCAAAATATTATCGTTAAATATAGAATAAAATTATTATTATCATTTAATAAATTAATTAATTTATTATTATCATTAGTAAATACAAAGTAAAATAAATAAAACCTTTCTCAGATGAATTATATTTTTCAGGTGTTTCTGTGAAAACAGTTTCTCGAATAACGAAAGAAGGAAAAATAGCAGCAAGCACTTGTAACAAAATCGTCACCCCTGGAAAAAGCCGATCGCAAACGAAAAAGGTTGATTTGGATGATATGTTAGGAATAAAACCTATTGCTAAAGAGCATAACTATTGTATAAAAAAAATAAAACGAAATAAATATAAAATGTTTGTTTTATTTTATCAAAAAGTAGGTAGGGAGATTTTCTGAAATATCCAAGCTTACAAATTTTCACATTTGTTATTCTTATTGTTTTAATTTGATTTTGCGTCCATAATTATTACTTTAACTATTACATTTATTGTACAAACCTTAGTGGAAAATAAATTTTTTTACTGGCAACATTTTGTTATGAGATAGTAGCGCCGCGTCTATCGGACTTCAGTGGTGGCGCGGACTATAGTCCGCACTCTTGGATATGCCGCCATGTTGGATTTAGAATGACGTCACAAAGTTAACCATGCATTGTCATCCAAATTAAACTTGTATACAAATAAATTTAAGCTCAATTAGGCTCAATTGTTTGAAGATATCTGCTTCAAAATTGAGTTGCAAGATTTTCACCCGAACTTACATACATACATACATTGCAAGTTAAATAAAAGCTTGTAAAAATAGTAAGTTTTTATTACTTTCGACAGGGTGGTTTATAATCATCAATATAAATACATATTGTTTTTATTTAAAAAAAGTTGTTTTATTAATTGTGATTAGTGTATAACATTCGAAAATACATTAATGACTTTATTAATGTCATCAAGATATTATTTTTAACTTAGTTATTATAAACTACTTATATAAAATGAAACATTTTTAAGAAATAATATGAAAATGGTATTTAAAATATTCAATAACATAATATACTTAATAAATGGCTTTACAATTTTAAATGCAAATCTTAAAACTACACTACTACTGTATTATTATGCCAAATATTTGTATTTGTATACAACATTATTGTAAAAAAATATAGAACTTTATATGATATCACATTGTTGTTTTTGTTTTATATAAATTCTTATACAGCCAATACCTCCTCGACAAAATTTAAAAGCACATTTTTGTTCACAATAACATTAACAGGAAATGTGTTTAATACTTATAATAATAAGAATAACAATAAGTAATCTTTTATCAAGCTAATTTATCAGTGCCAGTAATCAATTACACCTTCCAGAAAACTTATCTCATATACAATAAACACTTATCAATATTGTAGCAGGAATTGCTTATAGTAATTGTTTTGAGCCAAATAATATCAACAGTAGAGTACAAAAAATTTCACAATGTTATAACATAAATGATACATACACTATATTCATAAATTGAAATATTTGTCTTTATAACATTTGTACAATATCATTGCAATTGAAATATAAACAGTAAATCTGCATTTCAAGGTGAAATCTTTGACCTCTGCATAATCAGTGTAGCTAACTTGTATAGTAGTGGACTTTCTTAAAATCAATTTTGTTAACAATTAGGTACTGTCATCTTTATTAATTTTTTTTTAAATCACTATTCAAGATTTAAATATGATAACAAATTACTATAATTTATTGCTCTATTATATAAAACAACATGTAACTTTTGTTCTAAACTTACTTTATGCTATTTGACTTTTAAATGACCTTAGTAGAAATATAAAATTAAGAATGAAAAAATTTGGAATGAGAATGAGAAAATACCTTCTAAGCATAGATAATATACCTGTGCAGCAAATAAAATAAAAAAACCAGGGTAAGGCTGCAATAAAATACCTCCACCTTTATTTAGGATGTTAGTAATAGCCACTACTAAGAACATGTTGGTTTTTGCCATTTGTAAGATCCTGAATACTTAAAGTCACATTCAGCCAACTTAGCATCTGCTTCAGGTGGTCCACGAGATCCATACACATAACTGAGAGGTTTTATGTGTTGCTCCTCTAATTGTTTCAACATTGGTGTGAAAATACGCCATGCTTCCTTTAATTCATCATTTCTTACAAAATGCATCTGAGTTCCAGTAAAAACATCCAGTATCAACCTTTCATAAGCATCAGGTACATCAGCCTCTTTGTAGCGCATACTGTATGTTAAATCTAACTCAGTTTCCATTAAATCAAATTTCATTCCTGGAGATTTACTCATCAACTTCAAATATAAGGCTTCACCAGGTTGCACACGTATCACTAATTCATTTCTTTTTGTAAGACCTTCAAAGATATCTCCAGGCACAATTTTATATTGAATTCTTACTTCAGCTTTTCTTTCATTCAGAGCTTTTCCACATCTTAGAATGAATGGAACACCTTGCCATCGTGAATTGTCAATGTATAAAACAGCTATTGCATATGTCGGGGTCACAGAATCATTAGGCACCGTTGAGTCGTCAAGGTAACCAAGTTTTTCTTGTCCTTGCCCGTTGGGATTGCCAACATACTGCCCAACCAATACATTTTTGAGTTGTATAGGCTTTATGTGCCTTAGAACTTTAACTTTTTCATCTCTAATGTCATTAGGATTCAAAGTTACTGGTTTCTCCATAGCAACTAGTGAAAGTATTTGTAAAAGGTGATTTTGCATGACATCTCGTACTATTCCAAAATTATCAAAATAACCTCCCCTACCTTCGGTCCCAAATGGTTCTTTAAAAGATATTAAGACCGAAGCAATATTTTCTCTGTTCCAAGAAGGGCTGAAAATTTGATTGGCAAATCTCAGTGTCATCAAATTCTGGACCATTTCTTTACCAAGGTAGTGGTCAATTCTATAAATCTGTTCTTCTTTAAATAAACTGGCCAAGTGATTACTTAATTTATCAGAACTTTCATCATCTCTACCAAATGGTTTTTCTATAATGACACGAGTATATCCCTTGAGAGCAACACAAGCATTCCTTATGTTAACCGTAACATCTTCAAATACTGTGGGTGGCACTGCTAAGTAAAATATTCTATTAGCAGTTGGTCCTTTTTCAAACTTACTAATATGTTGATTTAAAAGTTCATAATCAACTCTTTTATCATAGGAACCAGAAACATAATAGTTCGCTTCCCAAAACTCTTTCAGTTTCTTTTCATCACCGGGTCGTACTTTTATATACGTCTGTGATTTTTCCTTGATATCTTCTAAAGTCTGTTTCGTTCGAGCATAGCCAATGAATTTTGTATTTTTTGGTAATAAATTATCACGATACAAATACCAAATTGTCGGATAAATTTTTTTCTTTGCAAGATCACCCGACGCTCCAAGAAGTACAAAAGTATGAGGATATTGGAAATCAGTTTTATTTTCCATTATGTTTATGCCTTAAGTATTATGATACAGTGAAATATTAGAGACGACTACAACAAACTGTAGCTTATATTAAACTGAATGCAAAGTAAATAGTAAACTGATAAGTTGATAACTATAATCGGAAATCGGAATTTTAATTCGATTCCAGATTTGACAATTTCAGTGTTGCAGCGTTATGACAAGTACTAAATAGTGACGTTGCGTAATTATTCGATACGGAAATTGAATATTTCCGAATCGATTCTTCTCGTTTTTAATTTTATTCTCGTAAACTAAGTATATCAGGAAATTAAATATTTCTGAACGGATAATTTAGTTATGACGATTAATTTTATTACGGAGAGTTTTCTTTAATAATTGTGTGTGAAATAAATAAAAATCGGCCAAATGCAAGTCGGACTCGCGCACGAAGGGTTCCGTACCTTTTATTTTTGGATAGACTATAGTTTTAATTTTATTTAACATAGTTATAAACATTAATTACAAGTTTTAAAACTAAACAAAAATGTTTTGAGAATAATCATTTGTTAAGGCTGACGATAACAATTTAACGCATAATTTTACATATAAAATTGTAAAATTTAAAATATACCAACAATAGGGTACTTTCCGTAGAGAAAAGTAAATTATAAAATTTGATAAAAATTAAAATTTATATAGAAACACACCTAAATATTCTGATTTGGAATCATAAAAGCACATTATTGATTTATTATATTGAAATTAAAAGTCGTATATTTTAATCTGTATATCACGTGACCTAAAACACGAGCCGCCATGGTGTGACGTCATACGGGCAATAACAATTAACAAAGTTCTTTTAGTGCCCTCAACAGCTGTCTATATCAATAATATCTATCAATTTTAACTTCAAGGAGTAATAGTTGTGTTCTTTCGTATAATAACTCTTCATATCTTGTTCCAACTGAAATAATATGCATTCATTACCAATTTGTTGATGGTTGTCATACTCATAGTAATTGTAGGTTATGTTACTCTCTTACATACGTCCAAAGAGTAGAATAACTTACCTATACAGGAGCATACGTCATACACTAACACTATTGTTATTGCACATATTACGTCACCAAAATGGCTGTAGCGTTTTCGCGGTAATAAAAAAGGTTTAAAATTTAATTTAATTTTATGGCATGAAAGCGTGTTTATTTTGCCGAAATATATTTTTTTGTGGCTTTTTATTAGAAAATCAACATTTTGAAGTACTTTTTCAAACACAGTGGAATACCGAATATAACCTATTACAAGTGACGTCTGAGTGACGTGACGCTATAATATTGTGTCAAATTGTGTTTTTGGTTTTGTCACTTTGCGGGATTAAATACTTTAGAGAAATTTTATTTATAATAACTTGACCGTATTATAATTTTAATGTAAATCTACAAGTACGAAGTTTTATTGAAAGTGTTTGTTTTTTATCATAAGGACTTTACTTTTGTAGTCTAGTATTTGAAATCGTAGGTATATTTAGTTCAACGACCTTGTTACTGACTGACAGGTTCATCGTTGTGACTGAACTGATATATGAAAGTGCTGTTATAGAAGATAACCAAATTACGGCAGAGGATGGAGCCCTCGAGAGAACCAGGCGAGTAATAACATATTTAAGCCTAGTAGTAAGAATAAACAAATAAGTCATGTGTTACATTAAACTGAAATAATTACAAAAAAAATACAGTGTGGTGCTCATAGACTTCATGAAATTCTACCTCAATCATTTTAAAATTCTGATTCTTTATATCGACGGGTGCAAAGTAAAAAGAGTTATATACAAAACAGCTACTTTTCAGGAGAGCGCATAATAGGAAAAAGTGCTCCCATTTTGTCAATTTCAAACCAAATTTGTTGAAATTTTCATCACTGTTACATTATTTAAAAAGAGAAGCACTTGTATAATTAATTTCTTCTAATTGTGTTTAATTTACGAGATATTGCAGTTGTCTGCCTCTACATTGTGCTTAAAAATATGACAACTGAGTTAACTACCACTTGGTCGTTTTTACTGAATTAAAAAATCTGGATTTAATAACTTTATTATTAATAATTTATTTTTTGTTTCATATATATATATACAGGGTACAACGAACTTACCGACCGTGATAAGTTCTTTCGCTCTTACAGAATAATTTTGCTTGTCAAGCACTAATTGTTATACCTTTTTAGAAACTACACAAACTAAGCATTCTTTTTAAATACTGGGCAATTCTAGTGCCATACATTTTTTTTCACAATCAATGGTTAAATATTGACAAAAAGTTAGGAATAAAAATAAAAAAAACTTCTAACGCTAATTTTCATAAGTTTTGAATAAATTATGCCTGAAATAGTAATTTCGTTAGATAGTACAAGTATTCCCGAGTAAAATAAAATAAAAATTACATTAAAATACCTTAATTTGTAAAAATTATGACCAAATTACTAGTCGCGGTAGGAATTTTTTGAAAAAACACAAAAATATTCACAATTTTCACAGTGTTGGCAACCCTGAAATAAAAAGTACATTTTCTTGGAGGTCGTCATCAGGGCTACCCCCAGTTAACGGATTATCCACGATTTACGACACACCCTGTATATTTCAATAAGTATAAAAAGTATGACTTCTAATTATTAATGACTGTGTTATATTCTAAATAAAATCAAAGTTCAAAGCATAATCACGCAGATGTCTTTTTCTACATCATAACATTATTTGTTCAAGGTATATGATTTAGGAGGTTAAATGAAATAATTTCTTCTTCTTAATACGTAAAACGCTCAAACAAACAAACATTGTTGCGGGCCGGCGAAGAACATGTCATGTGACTGATGACTCAATAAGAATGAACGTGCGCCCCCCGCGCGGACTGCGTAAAAGCGGCCAGCGGTAGTTGAACGCATATAAGTCGTGTAATTTTACAAAACAGCAGTAGTTGTCTTCTTTTACTTGACAAAAGTACAAGAAATGAGGCGATATTTGTATTTTTTATTTTACCATGTTGTAAAATATAACGTTTTTAGTTAGTTACTAAAAAAAAAAATCTTAAAATTGTAGTTAACTTTTTTTACTTTGCACCCGTCGATATATTATTTTGATAGCTATAGATACACAAAATTGTTTTTGAATATTGTGGTAATTGTAGTCAGTGTTGCTTAATTATTATTACTTGGAGTAAATTACCCAAAGAATTAAATTAATTTTATGTAAATAATGTCTACAATTAAGTAAGTTTCAGTTAGTCTTCTCATTTCATTTTTTGTTGTTTCTTACTACAAAACCAATAGGATAATAAATAATTTTTGTTTTAAATCTATTTGAAAAATTAAAAAGAATTACAACACTTAATAAATAAATTATTCTAACTTTACTGCTACTGTTACTTTGCTATTATATCAAATTGTACGAGATTAACTAGAGATCACTTCCTAGAATATTAAAGACACTATAAAGATACAAATGTTTAATGCAATCTTATAGTATTGACTATACAAGCATACTTAAAAATAAGAATACCATTTATACTTAGCAAATTACTTCTAATAGTACTTTTTAGATATGACCCATAAATTAACCTGTATGAGTTCTGAACCTTGTTTACTTTGTGATTAGCCTATTTGTTAAACTGTCAACTATCTACATACAAAGTGTGTAAGTGTACGCCAATAATTGTGTAGTTTAAGTATGAAATATTTTACAAATATGCACATATTATATTCATATGTAAATATAAATAATTTCATAAATATTCAAAATCAAAATAACTTTATTCAATAGGGTTCAAAAGTACCTTTTAATCGTCATCTTACAAATTAAAATTATAATTATTTTTGAAAGTGAAGCTACCACCGATTCGAAATGTAGATTCTGTAGAGAAGAACCGACAAGAAGCTCTCTAATTACTCTTTTAATAAAATAAACTGTGTTTTAATACAAAATTGGTAATGTCTTGCATGAAATTAATATAGTGCAACTAAGTCCACAAATCTTTATCATTTATTTAATCGTGCACCAAATAGTAAGCTTTAGTTTTTATTTTCTTTATATATATACAGTGGCAGATTTACAAATATGCCGGCAGTAGGCTATCAAATTTTTGCCGCCCCTAATGACCTTTGAAACTCAATATCCTATATATCCTATAAAATTGCCACCCTAGGCTCCAGCCTTCTTGGCCTATTGTGTAAATCTGCCACTGTATATATACATATATACTTAAATGGAGGATTAAAGTATTATTTCTACTACAAAATAAGCCATTTTCAAAAGTGGTATAATGATTTCAATATAACAAGAATTGCTCGTTTAATACTATTAGATAAAATAACTAGTAACTAGCAATGTATGTAAGTGTGCTTATTATAATTATATAGTAATATTTTTAATATATAAATATTTTATTTTAATATACTGGTTATCTATTAATCTATTATTCTGTAGCATTATTATTAATATCAATTTTTTTTCAATTTTAAGTTCGTAAAATAAGTAAGTAAATAATTATTGTTATAGTCGTCACAAAATAAGTGGCCTGTTATGACATTTGTCATCGGGATGTTAACTGTAACGGATGTAGCACATAGAAGTTTATGAATACATTTTTATTTTCATCTGCAAACTCCTCTTTATTTGTGACTAGCTGCCCGGACAGACTTTGTTCTGTCTGTTATTTTTTAATTTTTTTTGTATAAAAACCTTCCGTAAGATTTAAGGAATATAAAAAAAAAAATATAACCTAATTGGTCGAGCCCTTCTCCAGTTATGCGCTTAGCAACATTCATTTTTATTATATCTAGATATATTTAAATTTGCAACACGTAAATACTCAAGCTGTAATTTATTAATTGTGAAACAAACCCCAAATTCCCTACAGGCCAGGAGACGTTGAAACAGGCCTGTATTGCTAAAACCTATCAATAACTTATTTATAACTATTTGTGAAATCAAGGGCGGATCCAGCTTTGGCGCCAGGGGGGGGGGGGGGCATATAGTCGTGGTCAAGTCACAAGAAGTTATAATTTAGTTTTGATAATGATAGATACAGGTGAAAAGTAGGTATTTTATTAATTTATATAAGCACTGCACTTAAAATTATCTATATTGTAACAAAAATCTTGTTCTGGACCCAGCCCAGGGGGTCATGACCTCATGACCCCCCCCCCCCCCGGATCCGCCCTTCTGTGAAATAAACTTTATAAACAAACAGTGAAACAGGCCCCAAGTATCTCACAATAATGTTGAGTATTACTGTATTATACATAATAATTAGACTTGCAGTACGGCAGTATACCGAATATTCGGCGAGGCCCCTGACCGAATAGCCGAATATTAGGCAAATATATTCGGCTTGATTTTAGCGCCAAAAACTTGTACAAACGTGATTGCTTCGCGCTCCTTTGTTTTGATTAAGATTGCAGCAAAATATTTATCGGCGCCAGGAAGTAGTGTTTATAAAGTAGTGTTAAAAAAAAGCAAACTAAAAATGCAGAAAAGTTAGTCTTTCTGCACCATAACCTTCCCCTTCTAAATTTTGATTATGAAAATAATTCAAATGCATAGAAAATTTCTTAACTTGTTTAATACAGAAAATGATTAAATTATGTACCTGTTTTATGTACAAATGACTACTTAATAAATGATTATAAAAGAAATGAGAACCTTACCTACCCTTCTAAATTTTGATTACCACAATAATTCAAATACATAGAATCCTCCATTTTTCCAATTCAGAAGATGATTATGTACCTGTGACACAGGTACACCTGTGTTATGCACCAATGACTACTTAAATGATTTTAACAGAAATGAAAATATGAATATATAATAATTATATACGTAATCAATCGATTTTAATTTTTCATTATTTCTCTATGACAAAATATATTATTTAAGTATTCGGTATTCGGCCGAATATAATAAAAGCAGCCGAATAGGCCGAATACCGAATATTAACCGAATATTCGTTGCAAGTCTAAATTAATAATGTTACACAGATGGCGTTACTTTTTATTTACCCGATCGACAAACAGATGGCGTTATACGTCAGTCTGTTACTTTATTTTTATCAGTTAGGACTTATGAATAATATACCTACAACATTTAACTCTAATTTAACTGAAATTAAAATAATACGATTATTGATTTTAAAAACATTTTTTTTGAATTAAAAAACATTTTTTTTTAAATCAATAATCATATTATTTTAATTAATGTATTTAAAAAAATTGAAATAAATTTATACCTATACATGATCATGATTCAGCCAGTAACATCCCACTGGTGGGCATAGGCTTCTTTCTCCATGTATGCGTAAAAAAAACGGACACAACGGACAACATTTGTATTGGCCATACAAATGTTTGCCGTGGTCTGGGCGTTTGTGCAGTCCTTGTGGGTCTCCCTTCCGTGCCCGTGAGAGCACGTTAAGCCGTCGGTCCCGGTTGTGTCATGTACACCTGATAGCGATCTTTAGGTACTCGTAGTAGGGACTCAAATATGGAGTGATACGAAAAAGCTTGATCTCCTCTCTTAATCTAAAGACGAGATGTAAATGTACCTGTAATACATTAAAAGGATGAAATTTGTACATTAAAATTGTTTTTTTTTTTTTTAAGTGAAACTTCTTGAGTCGCATGAGGCACAGATTAGTAAATAGTACTACGTACATAAGCCGTACGTAAGCCGTCGGTTCCGGTTGTTATCATGTACACTTGATAGCGATCGTTACTCATAGTAGGGAATTTATCCGCCAACCCGCATTGGAGCAGCATGGTGGATTAAGCTCCGATGCTTCTCCTACATGGGGAAGAGGCCTATGCCCAACAGTGGGATATTACAGGCTGAATCGTGAATCGTAATGCGAGCTATGAGCGCCACCATATTTGCCTTAGCGACACTGTGCGACATGCGATAGATGAACGAAAAATGTTGGGGTGATGAATGAAAGATTCACTTTAATAATATTTTTTATATAAAAATGATAATTTAATTTTTTTTTAAATATTATTTCTTTCTCAAAAGTGACTATACTGTATGTTAGAGCCCTCTTTTTTTTCTAACATCATTGGTTAGAGCTCGAGATAAACGTAGCTTAGTAGATAGTGGTAGTGTGGTCAAATTGCATGCTGCATTTTGAGGAAGCAGTAGCACGTGTGATGCGTCGCGACAGGCAGCGCGGGTGGATGGCAGGGTGAGGGGTGCGCAGTCGTGTGCAGTGGACCACTCGACGTCGCACAAGGTCAAGGAGAATGATTAACAACGAAAATACAGCAAAACAAACGGTGGAGCGGGGTAGGAGCGGGGACACGGCGGCGCGGCAGTCAGAACAGCGACGCCGTTCGTATTCGCCGTGTGCTTGGCGACGTTCGCGACGCACTCGAAAATCGATGTACGAGCTGTGACCGGCTTTTAACACTAGTCATACATCGTAATTTTGATCGAATCTTGATGACATACGTAACGGCTGCACCCATGCGCCCTCGCCACTTGATTGCGAATGAGACAATCACGATGTCTCTTCAGGAGTATATTTTAATATGCTAATACTTTAAAATGTGACCATATAACATTATTTTGTAGCGTTGTCATTATTATAAAAAAAGGAAAATTATATTTACAACCATGATAAATAAAGGAGGCACAAAATGATAAAAATATTTTTATGCAAAATTTGCATAATTATACTTTCAGTGAAGTGACTATATAAAGTACCTTTTAAAATACTAATGGCAATGCCTGGTTTGAATCTTCTTATGAGTTGAGATCTGTTGTTGAGACTATCATGTAGATGTTGAACATTGTTATGAAAGTGTTAAACTTATTTTCTTAACACTACGCGCATATAAAGCTATAATGTATTTACGCCCTATGTCTTTATCTGACGTGAGTCGTAAAGAGCATTGCAAGGTTGCCAGTGTATTGACTCCAATGGAGGTGAACACGTTTATCTGTTCTATCGCTCTAGTCGCTGCATTTCCATTGATTTGTACTCGTCACTTCTAAAGATTGAATTTCCTCGTTTGATAGGTTGACGTCAAGGTGATGTAACTGACTGTGGAAAGCGTGCCAAAGAGAGCGCTGATGACTGGTTCCTAATCAGGCTTACTTAACAGATCTTATCCACACTTGAATTTTTAATAGGTATAATTCCAATAAGTTTTATTTAAATACTAGCTGCCCGGTCAAACTTCGTTCTGTCTGTTGTTTTTTTTTTTTTTTTTAGTATAAAAACCTTCCGTGGGATTTAAGGAACATACAAAAAAATAAATTAGCCGAATCGGTCGAGCCATTCTTGAGTTATGCGCTTAGCAACATTCATTTTTATTATATAGATTTATATTACATAGTTTTTTATCTATCCCGTAAAAAGATATTCTTTAGTAACATTTTAAAATACAGGATGTCCCGTAATGAATGGATAGTCCTGAACGTGCGTGTGTGGAGTGGGAGGTGAGTTACAAAACCAAAAAAAAAAAAATTTAATCTATCTCAAACAGTTCGCGGTCTACGAAAAATCCCAGTTTTTCTCACATTTGTGGGCACCACGTCCGCTATTTGAGGCCTAGATCGGATTAAAAAAAAAAGATCGGAGATCGAAAGATTGGAGAAAAAAAAATCCAAATGTGAGAATACATATAAATCACGCCTCTTTCCCGTAGGGGTAGGCAGAGACCACTTCTTTCCACTTGCTACGATCCTTACATACTCGTTTCGCTTCGTCCACTTTCATTATTCCTTTCAAACATGCTCTTCGGTTTAGGATACTCTTGACCTGGCCTTTTTTCAGGACGTCCCTAATTTGATCTTGAAACGTCCGCCTAGGTCTACCCCTTCCAACACTTCCATTCACACTCGCCTTATACACTTCGTCAATCGTTCTTCACTCATTCTTTCAACATGGCCGAACTATCTCAGCACACCTTTCTCAATTTGTGTCACTACATCTTCTTTCAGACCACAACGTTTCCTTAGCTCACTATTTCTTATCCTGTCACTCAGTTTAACTTCTACATCTCAACTGCACTTATTCTGCTTTCATGTTTCTTCTGCCATACCCAACTTTCACTTCCATACACGAGTGTCGGAACCAACACCCCCCTATGCACAGCCAAACGAGCCTTGTTAGACACCTTCCGACTGCTCATAAAGGAGTGCAAAGCTCCATTCACCATGTTTCCTGCATTCACTCTTCTTTCAATATCACTCTCACACTTTCCATCTCTTGTAAACTTTGAACCCAGATATACAAACTCATTCACCTGTTCTATTTGTTCATCCCCAATCACGATATTGCAATCTGTCACTGCCTCATCTCTTTCAAACACCATCACTTTCGTCTTCTTTACATTTATCTTCATTCCCTTTCTAACAAAAGCTCCATTCATAGCAGTTACCATCTCCTGTAACTCCTCGGCCGAGGACGCAAGTAATACTTGGTCATCAGCATAGAGAAGACATTTGACGAGTAACTCATTCATTCTCAACCCACTTTCATTCTCTTTTAGCTCTGCCAAGCAATTGTCCATGAACAGATTAAACAGCCACGGTGACGCTACACATCCCTGTCTAACACCTTTTTCGATATTAAACCATTCAGTGTATGCCCCGTTTATTCTAATGTAAAAAAAAATGTGAGAAAAACTGGGATTTTTCTAAATTTTACAAAGAAAATGGCATAGACCGCGAACTGTTTGAGATAGATTTATTTATTTATTGGTTTTGTAACGACGCACGTTCGGGATTATTCATTCATTACGGGACACCTGTATATTTTTATCTCTATTGAATAATTTATTACAATAATCACATATTTCATAACAAGCGACCCGCTCCGTCTTCTCACGGGTGCAATGCTGATACTAAATATAAAATATAAAATAAATAATTGCAATCTAAGCGCAAAAAATGTGTTTATTTACGACATCACATTAGAAAACTTTAAAACTATCAGTGTTCCTCTACTATATTATGCATGTATTATACATATAAGCCTTCCTCTGGAATCACTCTATTTACTAAAGAAAACCGCATCAAAATCCGTTGCGTAGTTTTAAAGATCTAAGCATATATACAGACAGTCAACGGGAAGAGACTTTGTTTTATAATATGTAGTGATAAAACGTTTAATAAAAAAAATAGAAATCATACTAAGACCTGCAAAGAAGTTACTTTATGATAATTATGATGCTTCAAGTATCAACAAAAACAACTTATATTAATAACTAGCTGTACCCTGCGCGCGTTGCTACGTTTTTTTTTTGGTCGTGCCAACTCAAAAACCTTTGTGGGCGGATGCACAACACTTTGCTAAAGATCATGACATGATCAAAAAATGTTTAAGATTATATTAAGGACATACAGACAAACGTTCATTTATATATATTCAATTATTCACTACCCATTCACTTGAATACTTACTCTTTCTAACAAAAATTCTAAAATAAATTTTGTCGTCGTATTTTACGTTATTTTTTTCAATAAAATATAACCAATTTAAATCCAACATAATAATTGTGTTTGCTAGCAAACGAAAAAAACCGACATCAATTACATGGGCAAGTAATACAACGTAAGTTGACGAAAAAAATTAACAAACGCACTAGTCCTCACTACGATTTTCGAGGGTTCTCTTCGATTTCTCTGGGATTCTATGAACAGATCCTGGTTTCCTTATCATGGTACCACCCTTGCGATATCTCCTTTCCAATAAAAAAAGAATTATCAAAATCGGTTCATAAACAACGAAGTTATCACCGAACATACATAAAAAATATATATCTATATATGTTACGCTCAAAGATCGAAAACGCTCATTGAGCGGAAAAATAGCTCACAACGCGATGTGGTCACAGTAAAACATCCACATAGCGAAATTCGTGTTATGGCTCTAATGAAAACGCGCACGACGCGTTGTGGCAATCAAAGAAAGACCAAATAGCGAAATTCGTGTCGTGGCTTACATGCTATTCGATCTCAACGCGTTGTGGCAATGAAGAAAAGCCATGACGCGTATGGAATACTATTTGATTACAACGCACACTACTTTCCGATATAGATCCTACTAGGCCTAGGCTGGAAACGTTTTGGTAGATGTCCAGAAATATTTTTCATTTTATAAAATCACGGCATAACGTGTTTCTCATTATCAAATATATTAAGTATATAACTGACTGAGACTCCTTTTTCTTTTTAAGAAGTTGAGACTGTTTTGTTTCATTAAGTAACATTTCATATTTTTCTGTAGTCATAATAAAACTGCGATCAGTGCTTGTTTCCACAAACTCACGTAATTTATCGTAAAACAATTCTTTTTTATTCGTCATAATTAGCGCTGACATTAAAATTCACTCTCATAAACAGAAAAGAAATGAATAAAACTGATGTTTCAATGCGTCTTTGCACCCGAGCCGACATCGACAAGTTACAACCTGTCCGTCGTGATATGGTTAACACAATGAATGCTCAGAACGCGTCATGGCTTTTTTTCATTGCCACAACGCGTTGAGATCGAATAGCATGTAAGCCACGACACGAATTTCGCTATTTGGTCTTTCTTTGATTGCCACAACGCGTCGTGCGCGTTTTCATTAGAGCCATAACACGAATTTCGCTATGTGGATGTTTTACTGTGACCACATCGCGTTGTGAGCTATTTTTCCGCTCAATGAGCGTTTTCGATCTTTGAGCGTAACATATATATAAAAGAGAATTCCACCCATATATTGACTCATCACGATATCTCTGGAACCATAAGGCGTAGAGACTTCAAATTTGGTAGGAATATTCCTTTCGCCGAGTAGAGGTCAGCTAAGAACGGATTTTACGAAATTCCACCCACAAGAGGGGGTTGCGGGGGTTAATAACATATATGGCAAAACAACGTTTGCGGGGACAGCTAGTAAATAATAAAATTAAAATAAAGAAAATTATTAGGGTGGGTTCTCATACAACAAAAGTGATTTTTTGCCGCTTTTTGCCCGATATTAAAATCAATGTACCTACTGTTGTTTACCTAGTCAATGGTACGGAACCCTTCGTGCGTGAGTCCGACTCGCACTTGGCCGATTTTTTTTAATTGTGTAGCATTTTTTGTCCTTCGTTGTTCTGTGATTATAAACTCTTTAAGTAGTTAGTTAATCTGATGTCCTTTTGCTACAGCATTACATTTTATTTCGTTTTTATGTTCACGTTTTCTATAATCTAATGATATCATCAGATGCACTAAAACAAAGAACTTATTTTGTATTAAGTTTCAATAAGTTTTCTAAGTATCCTTATTATTTGTATTTTAATATTTTTCTGGTGTACAATAAAGTATAAATAAATAAATAAAAATAAATAAGTTTTCTTATTATTTAAAATCATTCATTACTAGTTAATTGCATTATTTTACCGATAATCTATACATATAATAAAATGGTAGGAAAGTCAAAACTGTACATTGAATATTTTTTAAAAAGAATACTTGGGGTTTGATCTACAATCGATACCGAAGCCAAAAATATAGTTTTTAGAATTTTTGTCTGTTTGTCTGTTTGTCTGTATGTATGTCCGGGATAAACTCAAAAAGTACTGCATGGATTTACTTCAAATTTGGCACGAATATTATTAAGGAGTCGGGTCAGAACATAGGCTACATATTATCACGCTATCACCTACGGGGAACGAGCAGTGAACGCACGCAGACAACGTCGCGGGCAGCAGCTAGTTATAAAATAATTACAAATCGTATACAGACTGATATATTATATTCTTAGACTTAGATGGATAAAAATTGTCTTCTGACGAAATTGTAAGACTACTTACTGTAAATTATTATTTTATTACGTGGTTTCTTTTAGTGTTGTATCATTGTCAAGGCCTTCTAGTTTATTAGAATTCGTTGCCGCCTTCGTGCTAACTCATTTTTGGCATACTAACTAACACGCTGTTTTAATTTTTGTTTTACATAAATATTTATACTTTGTTATAACGATATGTGTACGTGGATAGATATTATATATATTCAAAAATAGCTAGTTCTGAAATTTCAATTTTATGCATAAGAACATTATCCACAAACTACCTAGTTTTATTTTATCGCCCGTCTACACTTCGTTTTGTATCTTATAGAATTTCCTTTAGAACATACTACAATTTTTTTAAAATATATTTTAATGATTAGACATTTTTAATTTTATAATTTATGAAAAAATTGTATTACTACTTTAGTTGTCTTAAAATATAATATAATCGTTAGTTGTATTTCCCGTTTCTAAGTGCGTTTTAATAGCCTCTTGTATTTTGTATCTCTAATTAGTTATATACGTAGTTTAATTATTAGTCTCTTATCCTTATATGCAGTGTTGCCAACTTTATTTTTACCGACCCACCAAATGAGGCCGTGTAAACCACCAGAAAACACTAAAACTTAGCGGCCTCTCAAACCACCAGAATTTCACTAAAAAATCCAAAGACAACGGCTACCTACCTAAATATAATTTGAAAATAAAACAACAACAACGTAATTATTATCTTGAAATAAAGTAATTATTTATGTTACGTACCACAGGAAACAATTAATGTACTTGTACAGAAAAAAAGGAAACAGTTAGGTTACATAACTACCTAACTAAAGAAGATCGTATTCTGAGGAATCAGCTTCATCTGCACTTTGCAAATAATAAAATTCTTACTGTCAATTTCTTGAACTACGGCATTGGGTATTCACTTCATCATTTCAGCCTATTGCACTCCACTGCTGGACATAGGCCTCCCCAAGTTCGCGCCAGACATCCCGGTTTTCCGCAATCCTTATCCAGCCTACACCGGCAATCTTACGTAGATGACGCTGTCTCCACTCTAGGACACGTCTGCTCCAAGGGCCATCGGTCCTGTAACACAACTGACCAGCCCACTGGCACTTCAACTTGCAAAGTCTATGGGCTATGTCGGTTACTTTCGTTCTCTCGCGGGTGGATAGCCTCATTTCTAATTCTTCCTTTGAGAGAAACCCCAAGCATACCCCATTCCATTGCACGTTGAGCGACTTTAAACTTGTGAACCAGTCCCCTCGTCAGTGTCCACGTCTCGGCGCCATATGTTAACACAGGCAGGACGCATTGATCGTAGACTTTTGTCTTTAAGCATTGCGGAATCTTCGAAGTGAAGACTCGGCGAAGCCCGCCAAATGCCGCCCAGCCCAACCAGATCCTCCTTTTGGCCTCCTTTTCGAAGTTGTTGCGGCCTAGTTGGATCGTATTGCAAGTAAACATAATCCTGAACAACTTCGAGAAGGGTACCATCGACCGATACCGGTCTCGGTATGACTTGGTTGACGTTTTGTCCAAGTTCATACCGAGAGCGTTAGATGAGCTAGGCCAGATGGCCTAGCTCATCCAACGTCTCCGCAAAGATGACGATATCGTCGGCGAAACGAAGGTGAGAGATGTATTCGCCGTTGACGTTGATGTCTCGTTCCCCCCAATCCAATGTAGCGAGTATTATATAATTATTTATTGCAGCATTTCCTTTCGCGTGTAATCAAATTTCATTCGGTTTCTCTGTTTCGTCTTGACCACGTTCATAATACTAAATAATCGCTCTACATTTGCGTTAGAGTGCAGTAAAACTAATAGAGATATCGCAAATGTGACTAAATCTTTACGTATGTTTAAAAAAAATCCTAGAAAAATACTAGATCATTTTTAGTGGTAAGCTCCGAAGCTTACCACTAACTGTAATAAACCTAAACCACTAAAAAATCCACTAGCCACTAAAACCAATTTTTTCCCGCTAAGAGGGATGTCCAAACCACCAGATCTAGTGGAAAATCCACTAAGTTGGCAACACTGCTTATATGTATTTAATCTGTTAGTTGTTTTGAACCGAAAGAGTAATACGAGTAAACACACAAAAACAAACAAAAAAGCCTTAAAATCAATTCTTATAAAAATAACAATAAATGACAAATTTTATCAATTTGTCCTGCTACTCGTATATCTATATCTCTCATTAGAGTATAAATTTTAAGTTATATTTATTTATTTAATATTTGGGAAACATAATTAAATACATTAACACAAATTAATTTTACAAAATCCAGCAAAGTTTCCACCAATTATATATGGTTTAGGTTGTCCTAACTATCAGTCAGTTAAAAGGTAGAGCCTGTCTTTTAAATCCGCTCAGCAATTCGGCGATTTGTGGAAGTTTAAAAAAAAACAGCAAAATGCGTGTCAGACTTGTTTATAGAGGACTTCGCGCCATTTACATCTCGACTCACGTTTGGCATTTTTTTTTCTATTGCATGCCTTCAAGGAAGCTGTGCTTTTTTGAGTTTACACTATAACAACATCAAATCACATTTCATTAAGTTTGAAGGTTAAACATGTTAATTTCACAAATTTTTGAAATGGTCTTACTATTTATAAAAAAAATAATGATAATCTTTGTTTGCGAAATAAAATGCTGGAACCATGTCTGCTAGATGTCTAGTAGCGGTCGAAAATAAAAAAAAAATGTTTTTTTAGATCCGTCTTTGTATGGAATATTATTTCCATCTTTGCAGATGTCCTCTAATATACTAATATATAATATAAATACTCCATCAACAACAGGCAGTTCGTAATATCGCTTATGATCTTTAGGTATCCTTTCATCTCTCCATAGAGACCTTGATTCTGCATGTGTTTATACCATCTATACAATGAGGGGATTTCTGAAGAGTTTGTGGACATAGTTCCACCGTCATGTTGTTACCATTGCAGCCTTCTCATCAGGACACGTTATTAATCACGTGGTAGTCATCACTTAGATATCCAGTTTGCATCTCTAGTTCGCTTTAGTATGAATTGATTAATTTAATTAAATTCTCGAAAGTAGTGAAAGAACCGAGAATGAAATTTGATTTCCCGGTTTTTTTTTTGCCTGACCGAATACCGGGGAATTCCGGTAGGTACCGGAGGGCGATTTTCCGATTCTGAACCCTATTGGGTAGGTAGCTAACGTTGGTGGGTATTTTTGAATATACCACTGGACTTATCATGCTGAAGTTTTGTCATGTTGTGAGTTGTATAATGTTTATCAAGTACCTACACTGTCTTATTAGGGTAAAATATTTTGAAGATGCAGATCATTCTGTTTAGATTGAGGTCAGAGTTTGAGCTTCCCACATGGCAGTGCTTGGTCTTATCGAGAAACTGACTGATTACGGTTACCTTTAATCCTGCAGTCTTTTGTTAACTGTAGTATGTTTTCGTCACCGCACAACGTATTTTTCGATTCCGCTATACCACTAATGCAATCGCTTACGAGTGCCTTTTACGGCCTTCTGTTCGGCCTACTCCAAGTAGTATTTTCCCCTAGTTTTTTTTTTTAATACTAAAAATACTAAATAAAGAAAAATTATACATAGTTTAGTTAATATTTAAAAAATATGTGTTTTTCTGATAGCGTTACTGCCCGTTCAAAAATATCATTGAGCATTAAAAGTATGTTTAATTAACCTAATGTATATATTAGTTATATGGTTCACATTACAGAAAGACTCAAAACTCTAAACAAAAATGATCTCTATATGTATATTTTTACCAAAATTAACGTTATCGAAACTCAACGCGAATGAAAACGACGGTATTATTTAATGAGGAAAATGTTCCTAAAATTTCAAAATGTAGATGTTATGAAAAAGGTAACATCTCCGTTGTGTACCGAATGCGGCATCATTGAAGATGCCGTTCACATTATGGTGGAATGTGACCGAAATTAAGATATCGGAAATGATATGCTGCAAATAACCCAAAATTTTAAATCTTCTCTCAGAACTGGCTAAACTATTGTACAAGATTATAAACATTGGTATATATGCGACGACGACCTCATTAATTTTTTTGTATGTAACATGTGTGATGTGCCTATCGAGTACCGTAACTGCCGTAGTCCTTATGGACTAAAACTCCTTGAATAAAGAATGAAAAATAATAATAAAGGACTAGAACAACCAGCCTATAAAAATATTCAAACAACAAATTCAATGTTTACCGATTGCAACGATTTAAAGTTCAGGGAAAACATTAATTTATGAAGTCTGGTATGAAGTCTGGTTGTTTTCCGGTGATACCTACAGCTACTTTCTTATTAAATGTAGTTAATTAGGGTTCCGTAACTCAAAAGGAAAAAATGGAACCCTTATAGGATCACTTTGTTGTCCGTCTGTCTGTCAAGACGAAAGGGAATCAAAACCTACAGCATAGCAGTCTTATAGCACAGATAAAGGAAAAGCTCCCCCCCAAAGCTCTGGTCACCTTACTCACCACAGGAACACAGTAATGCTTGAAAGCAATATTATTTAGCTGTGATATTCTGTAAAGTCGAGATGCTTCCCCAGTCGGACTGCTCCAGATTTTGAACAGGATATTTTTCTTGTGCCCTTCCTTAGTTTTGTTATATTGTTTGAGAATAAATATTAAGAGGAAAGGGTACCGGCTCATTCTCCATACAAACGTATTCGACTGTTTTCTCCCTGGATAATGACACTAGATCAAATATTTTTGTAAAATAAAACTTTTACCTGCCATGACCATGCCCCTACGTTTTGTTTTTTTTCATATTCTTATTATATTAGGTAGTAGGAGTCTTCAAAAACTAGAAATATTGCCTAATTTTTTGTACATTTTCAGACACTCATAAAAAAATAATAATTCATATTTACAAAAAGAAGAAAACGGAGCGGCATAGCTGAAGGCTTTGTTTATTTACCTAAATAAAATAAAAAAAAAATTGGCATGTTTCGAGGAGAAAACAGGCGACTACGAAATGATGTTTTGGTCAATAATTATCTACCTAAAACGGTCTGAGCTGCAGTTGTCCCTTTCTTGCTGTTTGTGGGATAGGTCTGGGGGAGGGAAGGGTCAAAGCAGTACGTATACACGCCAGCGAAGTGATGCCTCATAGTCGATAATTATATAGATACACTAGTGATGTATTATTTTGTCGATATTTTCAAAAATTCGTATTAACAAAATTAAATAATCTCTCTTTTCATAAACTACAATAAAACCTTATTTGGATGCGGTTTTCATTGTAACATTGTGAAAACCTGGGCTAAGGGTAGGGGTAGGGTAGGGTTAGGGGTAGGGTAGGGTTAGGGTTTCTCTAACAAATAAAAATGATAATTATGGTAAATAGTTTAAATAATTATGTTGTTTATGTTTTTGGTTTGACTATAATTTTGGCTAACGGTAGACTTATTACTGAGGCAAAGGAAGGATACTGTAGAACGACTGACGGACAGACACTAGGAAAAGTAGGTTAACTAAATAAAGCTACAAAATTTCAAAATAAGAAGCATTATTTTATTCAGTTCAAGTAGGTAGAGTTATTTAATTATTTCCTTTCCTTTCCCTTAAGGCAATCATAGTAAAAATTTTCTAATATTGGTTCTATTAAATTCCAGAAAGCATCTTTCATTTTAACCGACTTTTAAAAAAGGAGGAGGTTCTCAATTTGACTGTATTTTTTTTAATGTATGTTAACAGAACTTTTGACTGGGTGGACCGATTTCGATCAATTTTGTTTTAATTGAAAGGTGTTGCGTGTCATATGGTCCCATTTTAATTTAATTGAGATCTCACAAGTACTTTTAGAGTTATATCTAATAATGCGTATTTACTTGACTACTTTTTCGTCGACCTACGTTGTATTATACCGCATAACTTTTTACTCGGTGTACCGATTTTGATGATTCTTATTTCAATCGAAAGCTAATACTTGTCATTTAGTCTTGTTTAAATTAGATCGAGATCTGATTACAACTTTTTGAGTAATCTTTAATAGCGCGTATTTACTTGACTATTGTTTCGTCTTATTACGTTCTATTACTTGTCGATGTAATTGAAGTCGGTTTTTTTTCGTTTGCGAGCAAACACAATTACCATTTTTTTTGTTAAATGATTCCTTTAGGGCTCCACAAAATAAAATAGCAGTAACTTCGTTATACTTCGTTATTACCCACCGGACTAAAATACATCTGGTCCGCACCCTTGTCTTCTCCATTGCTCTATACAGTGCAGAGACGTGGACATTCAAAGCCGCAGATAGACAGAGAATAGACGCTTTTGAGATGTGGTGCTGGCGACGTATGCTACGAATACCATGGACGGCCCGCCGCACCAACATCTCTATTCTCAAGCAGTTAAAACTAGAAAAGACTCAACGTCTGTCCACAACCTGCCTACAAAGAATATTGCGGTATTTTGGTCATGTTGCACGCAGAGATACCAACAATTTGGAACGCCTTATGGTGACCGGTAAAATCGAGGGAAAAAGGCCTAGGGGTAGAAGTCCCAAACGATGGTCGGACCAAATAACGGAGGAACTGAAGATGCCTGTCAGCGACGCACTCCACCAAGCTACAGAACGGGATCGATGGAGACAGCTGGTTGACGGAATCAAACGGAGTCACGATCCTCAGCAATGAGGGACCGATTGAAGAGAGAGAGAACTTCGTTATAGCCTTTCCAATATTTTTTTAAATTAAATTCGGACTACTCTGTAATAAGTTATGCATGGTCAAACATATAAAAAAATATACGTGGCGACTTTAGAACCTCGTCTGTTTTTCTTCATCGGTTAAAAATTCTTTATGAACCACAAAATAATGAAATAAAAAATCAATAGGTGGTCCTGAAAATCTGTGTTAGTTTATAGGGTTTATCCCTAACTGAAGCCGAGGACTTATCTTTTTGTGAGACACACTGCCACCTTTATTAGTGACTATTATTTTTAATGTCTTTATTGTTAGTTCTGAGTTCAGTTGTTTCAATTTTTTTTTTATTATTATTATTTCTTTTTATTTATAGTTTGTTCTTCCACATTTAGTTTGATGTTTTATTTGTATTTCAGTGTGTTTCGCAAATAAAGCGCTTATTATTAGGTATTATTACGTAATTTGCCTAACTAAAAAGACATCAATAAAATAATCTATACTAATATAATAAAGTGGAAGAGTTTGTTTGTTTGTTTGTTTGAACGCGCTAATCTCAGGATCTACTGGTCCGATTTGAAAAATTCTTTCAGTGTTAGATAGCCCATTTATCGAGGAAGGCTATAGGCTATGTATCATCATGCTTAGACCAATAGAAGCGGAGTCCACGCCGACGAAGTCGTGCGCAGAAGCTAGTAATTTATAAAATGTATATGTCACCAGCATCTCATTTGTTTTTTTTTTTATTACTATTTTTAAACATTTTTATATCGTCCCAATGCATGTGTTACGTATAACCGCGACAAACATGAGACATTACAACTTATATGTACCTATACTATTATTATTATTATACTTATTTTGTTGCGTACGTATGTGTGTATGTACCTATGTATGATTGTTATGTATTCTTTTTTTGCTTATGTATTTATATTTATATACCACCTGCCCATCTGAAAAGCGATATCCCTTTCATTATCAGGTTGTCTGGAAGAGATTGCTTTTTAGCAATAAGATCGCCTGGTTGAACAATTTGTGACTATAATTGCTTGTAATGTAAATTTTGTTCTTTATCTAAATGTACAACAAAGTATATTATTATTATTATACTAAGACAAACATATTAATTACTATGTACTATGTATGGCTACAATACATTTATCATGTACACTATATGTATGTATCATCAACACCCATTCTTACATACACCTCAACCATGTAATTACATACCTAATTCATAAATAAAATACCTAAGTATTTCAATAATTACTTACCAAAATACAGTTATGTAG
Organism: Melitaea athalia; assembly: GCA_905220545.2. Classification (NCBI taxonomy): domain Eukaryota; kingdom Metazoa; phylum Arthropoda; class Insecta; order Lepidoptera; family Nymphalidae; genus Melitaea; species Melitaea athalia. The sequence goes on from HG992179.1 coordinate 8,403,600, forward strand.
ATAACAATCCAATGAATTAACAAACAATAATTCAAAATAATAAGTACTAAGTAGTTTACGAAATCCAATAAAAGTAAACCGAGTTACAGAAGAACGAAGCAGAAAAAATTAAATAAATAAAAATAAATAAATATGTAAATATGCGGTCGTCTGTTCCTATGGTAAGCAACTTAATGCTTGTGTTACAGGTAACAGCCGACTGTTATAACTATATGTATATATGTATATTTTTTATAAATATACATAGAAATAATACACATATAAATATGTATATAAATACAAATATTACACTCAGACTCGGGCAGGAAACGAACCCGCAACCCGCGGAACAGAAAGCAGGGCCACCACAAACTGCGCCAAAGGGCTAATCAAATGAAACAACTAAAATACAGAAAAATAAGAAGCGCGAGTGAAATGCACACGCACACTAACACCACGCCACTCACACAAGACAAAGCAGTGCGGGGTTTGCGGGAGGCGCGGTAGCGGCTAACGGCAATAGTCAGTGAAACAGGAATAATTTATTCAAATACCTATTTTTCAAAAGTCCCTTAGGTATCCTTTCCTCTTAATTAGTTTGACTCTAATCACAGTTAAACAAACAGGCCGGTCGTCTAGTGTTAAATGTTCACTAGCTATTTAAAAAAAAATCTGTGCGTTGTTAATACTGTGTCAAAATAATCAAGTAATCAGTGTAATCAAGTGTAATCAATGCACACCAATATTATTAAAATTACGGTATAGTAGTGGCTCTGCATGGATATTAAAACTGCTAACATAGAACTCAATCAAAATATTAATAACTAAAAACCGGCCAAGTGCAATTCGGACTCACGCACCGAGGGTTCCGTACAAACAAAATTATGAAAAATATTTTTATTATAGGTATGATGTAACTAAAAATATACGCTTTTCGCAATTTTTTTTATATTTGAGTTGATTGAATGAAAGGTAAATTGCGGTTTACGATATATGACGTATTAAGAAAAATTATGTACTTACTAGATCTCGTTCAAACCAATTTTCAGTGGAAGTTTGCATGGTAATGTATATATCATATATATATATATAAACGGTCGGTTAAATATATATATATATATATATATATATATATTTAACCGACTTCAAAAAAGGAGGAGGTTACTCAATTCGACTGTATATATATATATTTTTATGTATGTTCGGGGATAACTTTGTCGTTTATGAACCGATTTGATAATTCTTTTTTTGTTGTAAAGGAGATATCTCAACTTAGGTACCATGATAGGGAAACCAGGATCTGATGATGGAGTCCCAGAGAAATCGAGGGAAACCCTCGAAAATCGTAGTGACAACTAGTGCGTTTGTTAATTTATTTTCGTCTACATACGTTGTATTACTAGTCGATGTAATTGAAGTCGTTTTTTTTTAGTTTGCTAGTTAGTTTTATCTTTCTCTTATTTTAGAAGTTACAGGGTGCACATTTTACCACTTTGGAAGTGTCTCTCGCGCACACTATTCGTTTTAGAAAAAAATGATATTAGAAACCTCAATATCATTTTTTCTATCCAAAGATATATGTAAACACCCCACACGTATGTGGGTTTGATGAAGAAAAAAAAATTTTGAGTTTCAGTTCTAAGTATGGGGAATCCCCAAAATTTATTGGTTTTTTTTTCTATTTTTGTGTGAAAATTTTAATGCGCTTCACAGAATACATCTGCTTACCAAGTTTCAACAGTATACTTCTTATAGTTTCGGAAAAAAGTGGCTGTGACATACGGACGGACAGACAGACAGACAAACAGACACACATGACGAATCCATAAGGGTTTCGATTTTTGCCATTTGGCTAAGGAACCCTAAAAACCAATTCTCGAAGGACTTATGCTCTACTTGACCGTAATAGTGCATGATTGGCTTGTTTATCGATTTTACAATAATTAGATGCTCTTGTATAAAAGCAAGTTAATAACTAGCTTTTCGACGCCGCTTTGCCCACGTGGTCTACACGATTTTGATTGGTCCGTTTTTTTCCGTTAAAGTATCGTCTATGTCACTCGTAGCACTCTGGTGAAATTATTTTTAAAATCAGTCTATAGTTTTTGACTTTATCCTTTACAACCAAAAAAAGAAAAATCAATCAATCAAGTTATTATTTCATTTTCATTGGAGTTACGTTTTAAATATTTACGGTGTTTTTATTTCTATATTTGACATATTTTGTACAAATATATTTATATCTAACAAAAAAAAGTTTTCTCCGACCGCAAATTGAGGTCCAGGCCGCCATGGAAATCTCGTGGGCAAGGACTAAATATTTACTCAATTTGATTTTAATTTACGAGATTATCATGTGGTGCTGTAATGTCAATTGTCAACAATAATTGCTTGGCGCGCTGATCTCTCTACTAGCACTATAAAATAAAATAGGTAATCTTTATTATTTCATCTCCATTCATTTTAACTAATTACAGTGTTTTCGTCTCTTAAAAAAAAATGTGATAATACCATAGGAATTATGTCGTGTAAGGGGTAAGCAACCCGCGGCCCGCGGGCCGCATGCGGCCTGAATAAAGACTGTGCGGCCCGCCAAGAGGTTTTCAAATTTTCAAAACTGTCAATTTTACTATTGGTCTAAGATCCGAGAAGGTAAATCTTCCCTCATCTGTTAATTAGATGAAATAATTTTTTATAGGCTTATTTCAATACTGTGAATTTATAAAAACAACCTCTGCCACCATAAGCCTGCTGCAAAATTTTTTTTTTTTTTTAATCTTTTCCCTCTCATGTTAATTACATGTAGTAAGCTAAAACCGTTAATATTTTACATTATATACCTGACTGTGGTAGGCAGCCATCGCTATGATTGCTACACTTACCTGCAGCCAGGTCAGTAACCTCAGTCAGAGTAACCTGGCTGCAGGTAAGTATAGCAATCATAGAGATGGGTGCCTACTATAGTCAGGTATATAATGTAAAATATTGACGGTTTTAGCTTACTACATGAAATTAACATGAGAGGGAAAAGATTTTTTAGAAGAAAAAAAAAATTTTTTTTTAGTATTATTATTTGCAGCAGGCTTATGGTGGCAGAGGTTGTTTTTATAAATTCACAATATTGAAATCAGCCTATAAAAAATTGTTTCATCTAATTAACAGATGAGGGAAGATTTTGTTATATTCCGGATCTTAGACCATATAATAAGGCACACCAAAATTCAATACTTGTACCATCAAGTCTTATTTTTTGCATCATTCTGTGCTTTTGGCCCTCTAGTGAAAAACCACTTTCACCAGAGTGCTACGAGTGACATAGACGATACTTTAACGGAAAAAAACGGACCAATCAAAATCCCCTGGTGTTGGGCATGGTGCTTAAAATATATCAGAAGTCTTCTGCCGTGGTTTCATATTATTGATCAGATATTTTAAGGCTGAGAAAAAGCTAGCCTATCTGAAAACTGCCATAATTTTACCTTGATAGTTTAATTTCCTAATGGGCTAGTGTAACAGCTTAACAATGAGTAGTGGTAATATTACAGCACAGTGTATAGCTTCTTTCAATTTCTGATACACAAACAACTTGTATCTGCACCTAGCGTTACTGATAATCTTTCGTAGAAAATTCTACAGAATTATATGGTTTGATAAAGAAAATTACCTTATTTATGTCCATTAATTTTTATTTGTGTATAGAAAATTAGAAACTATTCACTTAGAATTACTGGTAGAGATTTTATTTTATTTTTTTTAAAGAAATTTTTCTACAAAAGAATTTAAAAGGTTGTATGTTAGGGTAATAATTTTCTTTTTAGCATAGAATGTTATTAAAATGTAATCGTTATCGTAGACGGCTAATCGCGGGCGTGAGCCACGTCACGCCTTGGGAAGCGTTGCTTGGTCACGGCCAAGGTCTTTGCTGTCGAAATTATGTAACTCTGCTATATTTTGTTTGTATTCTGTTTCTCTCATTAATTCAATTGCTTGAATATACGTATTGATTAATATGTAAAATTAGACAATAATAAATCGTGTTAGATTAGGAGGCAAATTTTGTTTTTTTATAAAAAAAAGAGTGCTTTAGACCAGTGTTCCGCAAACTTTTTGTGTTCAAGGTACACCTAGGAATAGGAAAATATTTTGGAGGTACACCACAAATGAAAAATCATTTTTTAAGTAACATTAACCAACATTTATTTATTAATCACCGAAACAATATTTATTATTAATCAATAAACGTAAACTTTATTTTTCCGAGGCACACCAATAAACGACCACGGCACACCAGTGTGCCGCGGTACACCATTTGCGGAACACTGCTTTAGACCACACGATTGAAGTAACGTTTCAGCCTGTAATATACCACTGTTGGGCAAAGGCCTCTTTCCCCATGTCGGAGAAGGATTAGAGCTTAATCCACCACGCTGCTCCAATGCGGGTTGGCGGATATATTCCCTACTATAAGTAGGTGACGATCGCTATCAGCCGGGCTAGCATGCGTACAACGAGATAATCTCTTGACGAGAGAGATAGATAATGTCTACATCGAGTATTTTCTCGATTACCTTAGCATGCGCAATACGAGAGACATAATTCTCTTCCGAAGACAAAACGGAACGGAAACGCCATGGTATACAAAAGATATTATAATAATATCTATAATTTTAATATATTTCGTTTATCGTAGTCTTTCTAATATTGACAACGAGTAGTTTATCTTCTTAAAACGTCAAAATCACGTCAAAATTCGACAAAACTACGATACTTAACTAAAATTTCTTGTTATCTCTTCAATTGTCGTGACGAGAAGAGTATCACGTGCACGCATGCTAGCTACTGTAGACATAAAGAGATAATACGAGAAAAGGGGTAGAGAAACTCTTGTCGTGGCGCGCATGCTAGCCCGGCAGGTGTACATGATAGCAACCGGGACCGACGGCTTAACGTGCTCTCCGAGGCACGGTGAGGAGACCCACAAGGACTGTACAAACACCCAGACCACTGCAAACATCTGTATGGCCAATTCAAATGTTGTCGTGTGCGGGGATCGAACCCGCAACCTTAACTTAAATCTCTGTCTTTCTATCTACACTAACTTATATCTCCCTCTCAAATTCCGTTCGCCTGGCCCAATCACACTTTTCGTAACGCTCTCGTCACACATTCACCAGTTTACTACCCAAGTCAAGCGTGCATAAAGAAGTTTTACTTCAAAAAGTTTTTTTATGACTGTATGTCTGTTCTAGTAAGTACGTCGATTACATCATTCGTAATCGGTACGTCTTGTTTAATTTCATACATACTGTAAGTCAAACTAAACTAACAATACTTAATTGTGATGTACCTATTAATATGATTACTAATATTGTATTAATTTAGGTATTGTTGTACTAATTAGTACGATTTTATGTAGCATTTTATAAGTATCGCGTTAATTTTAAAAAATACCCCAAAATGGTCCCCTATTGTTACTTATAATATCAAATCAGAACCATGTGTGTTTTGCTTTTAATTTTTTATTTTATCTTCAGTGCAAGCAAAACCACGTCAGCAATAATCGAGATTAAGATATGATCAGGGCCGGATCTACCATAATATGGCTTTTTGGGCTTCAGCCCAGGGCCCCGTGGATTCAAGGGGCCCCCAGATAAGTCCATTCAAAGTCAAAAATAGACGACAATGCGAAAGAATCAATAATTTTATTAAATTGTTTATTCTTATATCACTTCGGACTGACATTTAAAATGGTCTAAGATCCGAGAAGCTAAATCTTCCCTCATCTGTTAATTAGATGAAACAATTTTTTATAGGCTTATTTCAATATTGTGAATTTATAAAAACAACCTCTGCCACCATAAGCCTGCTGCAATTTTTTTTTATCTTTGCCCTCTCATGTTAATAACATGTAGTAAGCTAAAACCGTTAATATTTTACATTATATACCTGACTGTAGTAGGCAGCCATTTCTATGATTGCTACACTTACCTGCAGCCAGATCAGTAACCTCAGTCAGCAGTAACCTGACTGCAGGTAAGTATAGCAATCATAGAGATGGGTGCCTACTACAGTCAGGTATACATATAATGTAAAATATTGACGATTTTAGCTTACTACATGTAATTAACATGAGAGGGAAAAGATATTTAGAAGAAAAAAAAATTTTTTTTAAGTATTATTATTTGCAGCTGACTTATGGTGGCAGAGGTTGTTTTTATAAATTCACAATATTGAAATCAGCCTATAAAAATTGTTTCATCTAATTAACAGATAAGGGAAGATTTTGTTATATTCCGGATCTTAGACCAAAATGTTCGGCTGCCATTACACATTCATCTCAATCGTGGTCAAATTTGGTTGGCCCCTAATTAGTAATAGCCCAGGGACACATTCATCTCAATCGTGATCAAATTTGGTGGGCCCCTAATTAGTAATAGCCCAGGGCCCCTTGACCTCACGGTCCGACCCTGGATATGATAATTTCGGAACTGGATTTTATATGAATCCGTAGGTATCGAATTCCTGGAACGTTCTTTAGTAAATCTGAATCTCGGAATCGGCTCCAACGATTTTCGTGAAATTCAGTATACAGGGAATTTCGGGGGCGAAAAATTGATCTATCTAGGATTCATTTTTAGAAAATTTAGTTTTATCCCTGTTTTTAGGCAATGAAAAAATGGCTAAAATATCGCTAGAATAGGAAGGTAATTTTCACAATTGTCATTAAGATTATACTAGCTCAGGTGAGAAATCGGACGGGTTCAACCGAGAAGACCAAGGTTCAAATCCACGTCTGCAAGCCATAATTTTTTTTCCTTTTTTTTTCTAATTGCACTCGTTATTTTTTATTTAAATAAAAATAAAATATAAAAATACTGAGAAAAAAAAATACTAAAAATACCGACTACCGAGCTAGGCTCGGTCACCCAGGTACTATAAAATTAACAGGGACTTGGTTTATGATGTTATTAAACACGTGACTTGTATTGAAAATGAAGAAGCATTGTTTCGGACAAGTTCCGGTTGCAGTCCCCCGCATGTTTTTGAGCGATTCAAGACAAGAGTGAGATTTGGCGATCTCGCATCAAGCGAGTGCAAACAAGAACCACCTGTAGTCGTCAGAGAACCGTCAAGGTCGCAGGCCCCCGTGGCTCGCTTCTCTGCGCTCCGTTTACCTATATCTCGCGGCAAGTGCACGCGTCGCTCCGCCCCCGCGCCCTGACTCACCGCACCCGCTACCCGCGCGCCAGGGTCAACTCTAGGACAGACGTCTGATTCCATTGGCTTACCATACTTTTTAAGAAGTTTTATACAAATTATAAACAATTTTCCCATAAGTTTTGTGGTTTATGTCTAAATGCAAAAATTCGAGTTTAAATAAATAAAAAGTATAAAAAATAATATCAAAAAAGACAAAAGTAAAGAAATTGCGATGGAAAATGAAAGCCTCACACGAACAAATGTGATAAGGTGCGCGCGCGATGCTATTGTCAATGATAATTGTGGCTCGCGGGCACGTCAAGTCAAGGTCGCCGTGGATCGATAGCATTCGCCGGGTGTCAGGCTAGCTGTTTCACTTGCAATGCTGCACGTATGCATTCATGTTTATCGTATGTAACGAGGAAAGTAATGAAAGTGGAAACATTCTTGCTCAGAGTCATCTCTGCACGTTTAAAATTAAAACCATTAGTGAGTAATGTACTGTTACGCGAAACTTGTTAATTTTATAATACTACGTTTATAAGGAATACAAATTTTTAAAGGAAAGAAAATCATAATTATAACTTTATAATTATGCTATCCATTTTTTTTATTTATTAGGGATATTATTTACGTTATCGTATTACACGTCATTAATGCGCTGGTAGGTAGAGTGCTTATTACTATTAGTGATATAAAATTTCTAAAAAAGAAAAAAAAATATAATATATTCTTTTTCAGCAAAGTTCTAAAAATATAAATCATCTTTGCTTCGTACTCGTACATCTTTTTTACATTTAAATACTGTCTGAATTTTGAATAGAATGAAAAGAACCTCATACTAATAATTTATTTTTGAAGATCATACATTGATTACTCGCTCCGGTCTGTATACCTTAACACCTACACCATTTTTCTCGCCTGCGTAATTTCATATAGGAAAAAAAAGTCTTCTCACGAAGCTATCGCTTTCATAAATGAAGTACGTCAAAGATACTTACCAGTAAACACGCTTGATTGACAGTATCTTAGAGAGAGCTATTTTGGTCCCTCTTTCTTATATCATATTTATCCAATTATCCATCAAATTTTACGTAGCCGTAAGGGCCATTGCTGAATGACCCTTTTGAGTTTTGAACGTCGGCGTCGTATAAACTAACATTGTGATTGATTAACACGTGTACCTACTACCTACATGCGAACTAATCGTTCCTCGCGGTTTGACCTGGGTTGAGTTTTGATACCCGTTGTATTACTGAATTTATAGTTGCCTTTGCTTACTAGTGAGTCGTATGTTTTGTCATACTTATTCACCGCCCTAACAATAATACCAATCAATTACCTTGCTTGTCACATAAACCCTATTAAATGTAGCAGGTAGCTCTACATAGGTTTGAGATCCTCGAGATATCTGCATATTTTGGCAGAGGTATCTACAAGAATAAAAAAAATTGAAATGAGGGCCATTCCGACAAAAGGGGTAGACCCCCATAATTATATGGGTGTTAGTGTCGATGAAATTAGGTACATTTTGTAACCTTAAATTATCGCTAGCTCGGGACCGGACGGACAACCTGTATATACAGAGTGTCCCAAAATTCAACGATAAGCCGACACCGGACGATAGACCTACCCATGACTACTTGGGAAAACAAAAGAAAAAAAATATATCTCCATTTTATTTTAAGTTACAAGAAAAAAACGAAATTCTTCAAAAATTTAGAACTCTTATGATCATTTTCACTACCATGACCACAATTTTTTTAATATTTCTGTTTTTTTCTTTTTATAGGCAACCTGAATAGCATTGCTGTCTACCACAATCCTTAAAAATTCCAGAAGGCCTCTAGTTTTTTCATAAAAATTTGTCAAAGTTATTGCTTTCCCTAAATTTTTTCAAGATTTTTACTTTCAGTCAACTTTAACTCATCGTGGTGTAAAAAAAAAGTTATGAACACTACTATGGCAAGTTTTTTCAAAAGTTGGCGCAACTAACCAAGATTCCAAAATGGTATAATACACTAGGAAAACTAACCTTATAAAAATAATATGCGTACTAATTCAAAACAAGAACCAAATTAAATAAATTGTAGTTTACAATAATCACTTTTAGTACGTGCCCAAAACGGGTTCTAGTTACAATTTCGTGGAATTTGAATGGGATATACATGCCTAAGAAGTTAAAGAGAGAAAGGTAGAGAGATATTTACGTTAAAAAGAGAAAGATGAAAAATGTTTAATTATTCATCCGACCATAGAATTTTGTCTAGGAATTGGGGATTTTCCCCTGTTCCTTTGCATCACACGGCAAAATGTGACTCGTAGTGAATAGTCCCACGGTAATAGCGTCTGCACACGCCTGTAGTGATATGGGTGAAGCCTGTGGCGTTAAGAGAACTTTTCGGGATCCCTGTAGCTTTTTTTATGGCACGTGCCGAAGTAGTTGAATCATTTTCTATCTCATTGATAACTTCTTCATCACGATCTAATCTAAGTCTTCCAACGTTTCGCCTACTAGATGGCATACGACTTTCCGAAAACTCTTGATGCACATTGATAAACACTCGATAATCAGGATATTTTTGATCATTTGGATACCTTTCTCGATACAGTCTGCTAGCAGCGTTAGCATTGCATCGGCATTCTCCGTAGATGAGGTGCATATTAGCGTAATCCTGTCGTGTGTATGATTGTGGCATAATAAACGCTAAACAGTCCAAAATGCGCCAGAACTCCAAATCATAATACACACAATCGTAGTCCAAAATAATATCAGGTCAGTTAAGTTTGCAGATCGATTCCAGTCCAAAAATCCAAGCCATAAGTGGTTGTGTACGTACAAGTGCCACGTCAGTTTAAGACGGAAGGGTGTGCAGTAAACAAATGAGCAGAGCAAACTGAACTGAGTTACAGAGAATAATAACAGCTTCTCTACCTTCCTTGTTGTTATTCAATAAAAAAAATTCATCTGTCTCTTGAAATATCTCTCTACTTTTCTCTCTACCCCCTTCAAATTTCACGAAATTGTAACTAGAAACCGTTTTGGGAACGTATTAAAAGTGATTATTGTAAACTACAATTTATTTAATTTGGTTCTTGTTTTGAATTAGTACGCATATTATTTTTTTATGGTTAGTTTTCCTAGCGTATTATACCATTTTGGAATCTTGGTTAGTTGCGCCAACTTTTGAAAAAACTTGCCATAGTAGTGTTCATAACTTTTTTTTACACCACGATGAGTTAAAGTTGACTGAAAGTAAAAATCTTGAAAAAAATTAGGGAAAGCAATAACTTTGACAAATTTTTATGAAAAAACTAGAGGCCTTCTGGAATTTTTAAGGATTGTGGTAGACAGCAATGCTATTCAGGTTGCCTATAAAAAGAAAAAAACAGAAATATAAAAAAAATTGTGGTCATGGTAGTGAAAATGATCATAAGAGGTCTAAATTTTTGAAGAATTTCGTTTTTTTCTTGTAACTTAAAAAAAAAATGGAGATATATTTTTTTTCTTTTGTTTTCCTAAGTAGTCATGGGTAGGTTTATCTTCCGGTGTCGGCTTATCGTTGAATTTTGGGACATCCTGTATAATGTACATATAATTTTTTAGTGAACACACTTTCTTTCTTTTTCTTTTCTTTTTTTTCTTTACATCTTTTTCCTAAAAATTAATTTTCATAATAACGATTTATTGTCGACGAGTCTAGATACTCTCGTCGACTAAGTTCTAAATAGTTGCTAGATTGTTTCTTTAACTTTTTTAATGGATATACCTACATTTAAATGTACATTTTCTTAAAAATAACATAAGTATAAGCGAAAAGTAATATCTAAACCAAAATGAGGTTACGACTTGGTTTGTGCTTTTGAATGTGTTAAAATATCGTAGTTATCAGTTCGATTTGAAAAAAAAAATCTTGTGATATACAATTTAACTATTATGATTTATGAAACATATGATTCTATAAAACTTTGTACGACTCATAAGAGCACAGGTGTAACCATAAATGTCAGCATATCTGACGAGTGCCCAACCTCAACCGCAAGGGACGTGGATAAAAAGCTAATAGACTACGTCGTTTTATAAACGGAATATTTTGCACTTTATTTTATGATCATTTAGAGATCCAGATATTTCATGGGTGCTCTTGAACACGTCGCTACTCGCTTGTAATAGTAGGTATTGAAATATTGACAATTCAAAATTACTAAACAACAAACCGTATTTACATACTTAAATGTTATTTTTTTCCTTGATACGGTATAGAGAACACAGCTTTTCAAATATAAATAGAAATTAAATTTTTCTATCGATTATTTTTAAATCTATACTAATATATAAAGCTGAAGAGTTTGTTTGTTTGTTTGTTTGTTTGTTTGAACGCGGTAATCTCTGGAACTACTGGGCCGATTTGAAAAATTCTTTCAGCGTTAGATAGCCCATTTATCGAGGAAGGCTATAGGCTATGTATCATCACGCTAAGATCAATAGGAGCGGAGTCCACGCCGACGAAGTCGCGCGCAGAAGCTAGTATTTTTATATTCAATGATGTCACATCATTCACATGTCACAGGCCGATTATCTCATTGTTTTTTCTAGCACACTAGCTAACATATTTTGTTACCTAATATACATTATTTTGTTTTTAAAAAATATTAGTAAGAATAAGTATATAGAGTTTTATAAACAAGTTCAGAATTGTATGACTATTTAGAATTTTTCTGGTATTTTAAATAATAATTAGATAATGTTTCAATATTACAGATAAATAATGTTTCTATTATTGCTTATGTTGCTTTTCTTAGGTATACACAGATTTTAATGGTGAAATAATTAAAACATGGTGAAACAGTGATCTTTTGCGTGTGCCACTACACTAGCCTACTAACGTTTCTATTCCTATTATTAGCCGTTTAACTCTACATAATGTGTAGAATAATATTATGTTTAACTGTTTATAACATGTAGCGTTAAATGATTACATAATAGGAATAATTTGGTCAAATGGCAAAACTGATTAAATAAACGTATTTATAATGTACATAGCGTATGAAAAGATTAATTAGAATTGTGGGCTTATTTCAACTAAATGGCAAAAATGTGTGAGCATAACATGACGCCTAGTGAAAAATGTATGAATTAAAAAAAAACTTGATAGTAATATAGGTACATACGTATCATATAAATTAATAAAGCTTTTGATAAAGGCAAAATAATTTTCTCAATATTTATTGTTTTTAAAAAAAAAAATTATAAATAACAAAAAAAGCAATTACTCTTTACAAATAGGATGAATCCTTGGTTCTATTTGATCGAAAAAATTTAATACGCATTGAATAGATTTGTGGCACGGTATACATGTTTTTGATAAATACTAAAAGACACGTGGAGGCGTTTACGCACTCCATCCAAGGCCATGCTTATGTTAGGGACGCGTGTAAACGCGGTATTGAATAAGATAATATTATTTTTAACTAGTTGCCCGGTCAGACTTCGTTCTGTTTTTTTAAAAGTATAAAAACCTTCCGTGGGATTTCAGGAACATACAAAAAAAAATTAGCCGAATTGGTGAGCCATTCTCCAGTTATGCGCTTAGCAACATTCATTTTTATTATATAGAGAAGATAAACATTACTGCAAAACTTTAGTGACTGCTTATCACTCACAAAAACAACTTTTATTTCTATTTGTATTAATCATTATCTTATACTTACTATTAAACGAGCAATTCTTGTATACAGTATATATATAATCTGAATCTCGGAATCGGCTCCAACGATTTTCGTGAAATTCAGTATACAGGGGATTTCGGGGGCGAAAAATTGATCTAGCTAGGATTCATTTTAAAAAAAATTTCGTTTTATCCCTGTTTTTAGGCAATGAAAAAATATCATTAGAATACGAAGCTTAATTTCACAATTATTAACATAGCTGTATTAGCGTAATTAGTTCATCGGCGGGTATCAAATCGTGTTGACCCGGGTTCGAATCTCAGTCTCCAGATTAATTTTTTTTCTTTTTTTTTTAATTTCACTCGTGATTTATTATTTAAATAAAATTAAAATATAAAAATACCGAGAAAAAAAAAACAAAAAATAAAATGAAAATACCGAGCTAGGCTCGGTCACCCAGGTACTCTTATAATTAAGAGTGAAAAACAAGGTAGCTATCGTGATTCCAATTCTCTTAGGATAGGTAAAATTGATGATAAACACGAAAAAGATATATCTATATATAATGATTACGGTCTAATTGCAATAACACAGCACAGGCTTATTTTATACATCAATTTTCCATTAATATTATGTAGATAAATTTTTACACATTTGCTTGTTTACTCCAAAAGGCGTCTTAATTAACATTATGGTTATTATATGTATAAAGTAACGCGTAAGTAGTCTCGAGAAGTACTGTATAATATATTTGCGAATATCCATATAGGTAATTACCTTTTACACGCAACTCTACTTGAATTCCACGAAAATGTGTTCTTTGATGAATTCGAAAGAAAAAGAAAAGAAGAAAAGAAAGTAGTCTCTCATATCTGTTTGTTCCTGTGCCATAAACAAATTCGTACTAAATTTCGAAAGCGTTAAATATAGAATACACTTTACTAATGTAAACAAGTGCTCAACTCATACATGTTAGGTCTGATATTATTGTCAGCGAAAAAGAACAACAAAATAACACAAAAAAGGTAATAACGGATAGTCGATAACGATATACTTATTGTTGATTAAATATTTTGTGATAAAAAATAGAGTTTTCATACAGAGTTGCAACTTATTGTACTGATCTTTAACAAGTAGGTCGGTTATTGTTTAGATAGATTTAATTCAACGGAGTGACATAGCGAAAAAATATACAGAGGCTAGCGCAGGGTGTTCGTTCAGAGTGACGTAAAACTTAATTACAACAACGGCAGCAACGTTCGCGAAGGCCACATGCTAACAAGTCCTATTATTTATATGATTCCTATTCGAACGCAACTAATAAATAACATAAATAGTACATGGTTGATGGTAGCTCCTTACATTTACTAGCCGATGGCAAAAAAATCGATAACAACTAGTTTTCCGACATAATATAAGATTTATTTACGTATGATTGTATGCGGACCTTGAGCGGGCTCGTTGAGTTGAGTGAGACCTTCATGCTGGTAACCGCGCGGAAGTTGTCGGGTACATTTTTTTGTCAATTTCGAGCTCGTTAAATTTTAGCGCGCATTAGTCACAAACCAACCTTCAATGTTGAAGCTCGCGACGCATTGTTGACGTAGAGCATGCGATATCGCCATTGCAGCGTCGGCGCATCGGGTGCAACAACAGTCGCTATCACAATGTCACTACGATATCTGCTTTGTCCCCGGTGGCTGTGACGATTCCGAGGCGCTGCGTACTTACTTATTCATAAGTGCAACTGCATGCGCAATTAATTGTAACGTTTCGAATGTCTTTATTTAGAGGATCTAATAGATAAAACCGCTGTTTGATTTTTTTTTCGATACGCCACGAGGGTGGAACGCTTAGTCGATTTCGAAGTGCGAACTTAGATAGACGTGTCGATCGAGCCGATCGTAGTGCAGTGATGTGAGGATGTTAGTGCGTGGCCATGTCGAGCGTGGCGAAGAAAGACAAGCCGACGATGTCAGTGACTGCACTGATTAATTGGGCGCGACCGGCGCCGCCGGGCCCGCAGCAGCCGCCGCCCGCGACACCTGCGCCCGCTCCCAACATGCTGCAGGGTTTCGGGACGACATCCAATATGCCCACCGTCGACTGTTCCATTGATATGCAATGTAAATAATAATATTTTTTTAATATTAGGTATTATTTAATCTGTCAAACTTCAAAAAAATTACCAATATATTTGACGATATTTTTATGAATATATTATATATTTTTATTAATTTAGTAAAAAATAATATGGACATTAAGGAAAAGTAGCTATTTATCTTAGAAAACTCATACCCTCGAAAATCACTTCATACAATATTTGTTTTGAAAACGTTTAATTACTTTTCAAATTCTTAATACCTTCATTAAGATAGTAAATAACTTAATTTGCTCATTCATTATAATTCAAAAACACCAGTTAACGCCAATTTAACTTGCTTTGAAGATTACAAAACACAATTTTGTTAACACTCATCCAAATTAAACACATCAAAAGTTCAATTTGGTTAGTTAAATACAAAATTTTTAGGTCTCGGAATTTATAGCTTTTCCAATCAATTTACATATTATAAAGTGCTAGAATTATAGTTAAATATAATTATTTTATAAGTAAGTAGTTATTAATAAAAATATTATTAATTAAAATAAAAAACATGGTAAATGTCCCGCTTTTAAATAATTTTTGTAATGTATAGGATTTCTGTTTTTATCATTACATTTTTAATGATTACACTATAATATGAGAAATAGAAAAAATGGTTTCTATACAGACATAAAGTGTCTAGTTTAACACTAGACAGACATTTAAGGTGATACAGTATCTTTACGTTAGAATTTTCAGCAGCAGATACTATATAAGCTCATCTCTATAGGTATGTTGCATAGAGTTTATTTATCTCCTTTGTATGTTTTCGCTACTTTTTCCAGTTTTCTCTGAAAGTATATAAAGATAAACTCATTATCAACATTCAATTTATAAACATCTAGAAGTCTTCACGAGGGACATGATTAGCTATCACGATCGTTTCACGACGACCGATCATTCGGTCGATCAATATAATATAATTATATTCAAAACATTTTTTTTTGACGAGTTCGGTATTTTGCTAATTCAATTCTGTAATAATATCGCCGTAATTTTGTCTAAAAAATCCCACGATAGCATTTAGGTAAATGAAATTATTTTGTAATTAAAATAACAGAATCCCAGAGTAAATAAATCTTACTTAATTAGAATAAACTGTTAATTTCACAATAATAAAAGGATCATGTGTGCAATCTATCTGTTTTACGGGACTTGTGACAATAATAACTTTGATGAACGATCGTCAACTTTATTACAAGAATGATTCAGAAAATGAAATATTGGCCATTATAATATAATGACTAATTCATTTTTGTCGACAACGTTAAAGTAATTTTGAATGCCCTTACAGAACCTGTTTTCGAAATCTTGAAAGACAGACGAAGTATTTATGTACAAGTGTGCTCGATTTTTATTTAAAATTTAATAAATATGTAAGAACGTGGTAAGAACTCATACAAATGAAAAGGAATACTTATTCGACGTTTGGTCGTCTAAAGTAACTTTAAAAGGACTTTGTTGTTACAACTGCGAGACCCTATAAATTGTATCGAGTTATTGTTATTCTAGTAAATAGACTCAAAGTTTCCCTTATTTAGGATTCAAGTGTAAGACGTTATAGATTGCTCATTATTTTTTGTTTTTTCACGTCACGTCACGTCTTTGATCTACATAATTCGAAACAGAATAATATTGTAACGCAAAAGTTATTTTTGCCATTTTCCTTATAATTATTTATTTGTATATCTTTATAAAAAAATTGACTGTTTTAATGTTCTCAGTAGTTATTTTTACCTAAGTACTTCTTATCTCAAAAACAGTTTAAAGTTGTGACTGATTTCTTCGTGACAGTTCGGCATTGATTGCGGTACACGAGAAGACGAAATGAAATAATCCTTGTTAACGGGAAATTATTACTTTTTTATACATTTACTTCTTATGTATTACGTATTTATTACATACTAGCTGTCCCCGCAAACGTTGTTTTGCCATATATTTTATTAACCCCCGCGACCCCCTCTTGTGGGTGGAATTTCGTAAAATCCGTTCTTAGCTGACCTCTACTTGGCGAAAGGAATATTCCTACCAAATTTCAAGTCTCTACGCCTTGTGGTTCCAGAGATATCGTGATGAGTCAATGGGTGGAAATCTGTTTTTAACCGACTTCCAAAAAAGGAGGAGGTTCTCAATTCGACTGTTTTTTTTAAATGTATGTTAGCTCAGAACTTTTGACTGGGTGGACCGATTTCGATCAATTTTGTTTTAATTGAAAGGTGTTGCGTGTCATGTGGTCCCATTTTTTTAAAATTAAGATCTGACAAGTACTTTTAGAGTTATATCTAATGATTGCTATATAATAATGATGCGTATTTACTTGACTACTTTTTCGTCGACCTACGTTGTTTTATACCGCATAACTTTTTACTCGGTGTACCGATTTTGATGATTCTTACTTTAATCGAAAGCTAATACTTGTCATGTAGTCTTCGTGAAATTAGATCGAGATCTGATTACAAATTTTTGAGTAATCTTTAATAGCGCGTCTTTACTTGACTATTTTTCGTCTTGTTACGTTGTATTACTTGTCGATGTAATTGAAGTCGGTTTTTTTTCGTTTGCAAGCAAACACAATTATATATATATATAGATTAAGTATTAAAAGATCATCGTTGTAGAACGTATCATTGGATTTTATAATTTTTCTTAATTTAATACTCTTTATTTTAAAAGCCTTTCGAATGTCGTAATCGTTTTTAGGGTTCCGTACCCAAAGGGTAAAAACGGGACCCTATTACTAAGACTTCTTCATATGGCGTCATAATTAAATAAATATTTTACAGAAAATTTACTTATACTTAGTTTAGTCAATGGTACGGAACCCTTCGTGCGCGAGTCGCATTTGGCCGATTTTTTTAACTTATAGGTAGATATTATTTATTAGGTAGGTATTAAATTTTTCTGTTATCATGTTCTTAAATACATTGTGCCTGTTGATAATTTGTTTTCTGTCATAATTTATTTGACATTTCTCTATCATATGTGACGTTTTATAAAAAAATTCGATGCATTAATGAGTAATTTATTACTTCGTATGTTTTACTTTGAAGTTTGAAGTAATATCATTCCTTTCCCTTATATACTAGAAGGTTCATTGCCTAAAACATTCTTATGATACATTTTTATTTGGAAATGAAATTAAAACACCACATAATCAGTCTTGTTTAGTTTAATTTCTTTAGTCGTCGTAATTAGGTAGACTGTTCTTGTATCACTTGCTTTTGTACAATAAAATTTGTAGACAGTACAGTAGTGTTAGAGATCAATATAAAAGTAATTTATTTATATTGTTATTGGTACTTTTTAAATAATCTTCCTCACAATATATATAAATCTTTGTTGCGATACTGATCGGGATTGTAGGTGTATTTTTGGTCTCTTCTTATGGTAATGTTGAAGTCTCCTTTTGTCGTGGTGCCTCTGAATCGTGTTTTCCGTTTGGCAATTGTAATTTATAATACTGAATACTAAGGGACTATTAACATAAACGGCTTCCTTGTGAATTTCGTATAATCTGGAAGCTTCGCAGTCCTAAATGGTGCTCGAAGAAATTTTATTTATGTTATTCTCTTTTTATTCTTTTAGTCATGTTGTGTCGGCATAAGGTAGTCCTTATTTTGTCTGATATTTTCACTACGTAACAGTACCTACTGTTCAGTTCCTAATAAGTAATATTAATTAGTCTATTACCTAGGTACTTCTTGCCTGTGACTACGTGTGTGTATTAATTAAACTAAAGAAGCTACTTGTATAGTAATAATTGTATTTGCTCGCAAACGAAAAAAAAACCGACATCAATTACATCGACAAGTAATACAACGTAATAAGACAAAAAATAGTCAAGTAAATACTCGCTATTAAAGATTACTCAAAAAGTTGTAATCAGATCTCGATCAAATTTAAACAAGACTACATGACAAGTATTAGCTTTCGATTAAAGTGAGAATCATCAAAATCGATAAACCCAGTGAAAAGTTATGCGGTTTAATACAACGTAGGTCGACGAAAAATTAGTCAAGTAAATACGCATTATTAGATATAACTCTAAAAGTACTTGTCAGATCTCAATTAAATTTAAATGGGACCACATGACACGCAACACTTTTCAATTAAAACAAAATTCATCGAAATCGGTCCACCCGTCAAAAGCCCGAGTCAAAAGTTCTCTAATATACATTTAAAAAAAATACAATCTAACTAGCTGACCTGGCGAACTTCGTACCGCCTTTTTTTTCTTAAATATAATAATTACATAAAATCGGTTAAGTGGTTTAGGAGTCCATTGAGGACAAACATTGTGACACGAGATTTATATTTTATATATATTATTATGAACCTCCCCCTTTTTTGGAAGTCTGTTAATTATTACAAGTAGGGGGAGTCCGGGAGACTTTAGCCGCTTTTCATTAAAATGCTCATAAATCTTTCTATACTTACAAATCGCTATTTTTTATAAATTGTATCTTCTTCTTCTTCGTGTGCTTCATTACTGAAGGTCGTGCTTGTCCTGAAATGCCTTCACCGATGTGTCGACTAGCCTTCTCCACACCACTCTGTCCTCCGCTTGTCTCAGGGCAGTTGGAATACTGAGTCCCGTTATATTTTGGATTTGGTCGGACCAGCGGGTAGGTGATCGACCTCGCAATCTTTTGCCCTCGACCTTCCCTACTATAACCAGTTTATCCAGATTATCTGGTTGTCTCCGGGCGATGTGACCAAAATAACTTAAGACTCGCCGGTAGCATATAGTGAAATTGTATCTTAAGCTGCACTATTTAGCTATATTTTCTCTTAAGAAAGTTTACTACATCATTAATAGTTAATGAGTAATTAGCGATTTCTCCGAAAGTGGAATTCGGCTAATGTCTCCCGCCTGGGCGGGAGACTTTACCCAGCAAGTAGGGAGACTTTAGCCGGGTATAAAAATAGGCAAAATAATATTACAAATTGTAATTAAACAAATAAATTTAATCATAAAAATACGGCACAGTATTACATAGCAAATGAAAACACGAGGAGGGTACTTTGAGTATCTTTAAGATACATAAGTGAGGAATCAACTATTATCACATTGATTTATACTTCATAGCATACTTAGTTACTTATACAATAAGCATAGATAAGCAAGTGTTTGAATTCCAATAAACTGGAAACTTTTTGGAAGTAATTGTTTCATATTCATATGCCAGCTTCATAGCCGCCTGTTTGGTTAAGTCTCCATAACTCCTTTTGGTGCGAGTTAGAAGATAATTGACTAGTGTTTTCTCTTTCTCGATTTTAAATATCAGAGCTGTTTTAAACTGGATTCCTTGTTCATTTATTTTAGTCAATTTGAACTTGTCTCTTAATTAATTTCATGAGGTATTTCAACCAATTCCATATTCTAAAGCAACATCTCTAGTAGATTTTTCTTTACCAATGTCAACTAAAGCATTTCTTATTACTGACTGATCAAAATTTCTTCTGTTCCTACTTGTTTCTTTTTTATATTTGAAAGACATTTTGGATGATTATCTGAAATAAAATAAAATATTATTGCAGGAGAAACTACCCTGATTGCAAGAGAGATTAGTGGCTAAAGTCTCCTCCCGACGCCAGGCTAATGTCTCCCACCCCACGCCAAGCTGTCCGTTATAACATTTTCATAAAAAACTATGAAACTTAAGTAAAAATTGTCTACCGTGAATGTTACTAGGATAATTACACTTACGATGTATATAAATTACGTCCTAGAATCTATTCACAGTAAATAACAGAATTCAAAAATCGGAAATTGAAAAATTTTACTTACCGGGTATGAAAATGTCTTTTTACTTCTCACTCCTAAACCAAACTGCCGATTACAACGTCGTCACGTGAGCAAGGTGAGGGGTGCCTATGGAGTCTAAAATGTGTGGCAATGTCTCAAAATCTAGTACTACAAAGATTCTATAAGCAGTGGCTATTGTCTCCCACCTGCTAAACTCTCCCGGACTCCCCCTACATAAAAAACTCAGTTTCTGTCGAGATAAATCTTTTACCAGATTTTAGGAAGGATCTCGTGTTGTGCAATTATGAAGGCCACGTGTAATGTAGTCTTTGCTTCAGGTAAAGACCTCCGACTATTTTTCTTCGATATATGTTTGAACTTAAATATCTCTGATGCACAGACACCAGTTCCTTACAAATTTATTGTATGTTAATATAAAATAATATTGTTTAAATAGCTAACTACTTCTTTAAATTTGTTTGTAGCATGCTTTATTGAGAATTAATCCTGTTATTATTTTACTATCTCATTAAAGGCCAAGGTCTAGTCTACTGTTAAGAAAAAGTAATTTGTAGCTCAAACCTCTCTCTGACAGATTTTATATTTTTCGGCTTAAAAGCAAGTTTCCCAAGTTATTTTCCGTACAAAAACTAATTGTTAAAAATAAAAAAAAAATATTTGTTAGTAAGGATATCCGTCTTGTTACTATTTTAGTTACTTTTTTGCGTAAAAACATTCTAAGTAACTAGGTATGTAAATAGCTAAAACCGGGATTAACACCCCTATCGCAGGTTAACGTTACTTTAACCGTGAAAGTCCCACGCGATTTATATATAAGCGGGTAAAATATAATAAATTGTAATATTAAGTTCTAAAATAGACATCTTTTAATAATACGACCTGTCAAATAAAACTATATTGAATTTTTATCGTGAGGGTGTCTGTTTACTTATTTTTAACTTGCCACAAAGTCCCAGTGTAATGGACCGGTTTGATCCGGTTTTTCTGAATCACTGACATCATTTTTATTTCTTTTCTATATCATCTCGCCATGGTACAGTTTGTAGTTTGTATATACAGCTAAATAATATTGTGCAATAATAAAAATTTGGTAAATTTCGACTTTAATTGTTAGATTATTTTGTATGATGTGATTATTGTACGTAAATAAGTAATTTATAATATTATCATAATGCACAACTATACCTTCTTACCTAGTTAACTTACAAAAATATAGCTTCGTCATAGATTGTAGGAAATTAGATAATTAAATATTACATTTATTATACAGAAAAAAGTGCCAAAGGTAATTGTATTCTCGTAACGTAGTCTAAACGTAAATTGTTTTACAGGGCTGAACATAGAGGCGGGGTTTATGTCCCCGATGTCTCCGCCGGAGATGAAGCCAGACACAGCGATGCTGGACGGAATGCGGGACGACGCGACCTCCCCGCCCGCCATGAGGAACTACCCTCCGAACCATCCCCTTAGCGGCTCCAAACATCTGTGTTCAATTTGCGGTGACAGAGCGTCGGGAAAACATTACGGAGTCTACAGGTACATTTTGTTAAGAATTGTTTATCTGAAGAATTTAAACATGAGATATAAAAATATTTTCATGTAAAAGTTGTCAGTAATTAGTTGACGTCTTGAACGACTTATTAATAATTTTACATTTGAATAATACTTGTTTTTTCTGTAAAATTGTAGTTTTTTTGTATGTATATCAATTTAGTTATAAATTCTAATGAAAGTATTTCATAATATTTTGAAAGAATATTTAATAATAATAACGTGGTAGTGTTGTTTATTAAATATAATATATTGATGTTTTAAAAATACAGGGAAAACCATTGGCGCCTCTCGGAAATTAAATTTTATTAAAGCTCTACATGCACCGTGGCTGTAATAGTATTACTTATATATGTATATATACATATACACAGTCCTGTCTAGACTTCTAGACAGTAGCTATGTACGAAAATATAATGAAGGTATATATACGTTGCTGTAGACAGGTTGTGCTAGTGGGTATATCGCTGTCGGTGGGTTGTAAACGAATAATTTTATCGTGCAAAATTGAATAATTCTCGCGTGTAACAATTCTTCAAACAGCTTAGTATAGCTGCGAATGCGTGGGAGGCGAATTATGTACACCATATACTCTATATTGGAATATAGAGGACACAAAGGTGGACCTTTGTACAATCTGAACTTATGTATTATTGAAACAATTTACGATTCTATCGATCGCCGGCCGTCTGTATAATGTCATGCAACATTTTATTTTCACCTTGAGCAATTTTAACTTAAAAATCATTCAGTCGGAGGCAGGTAAATGGATCACGGGTATCCAACATAATATATATTTATATATTTTGCAATGCGGTATTACCATTATTTTGATTTTTTATGTCTTTGTTGTTCACGTACACGATCACGTGTCGAGGCGCTTACATATTCAACAGCGAATCTTAAAAAACAAGTTTAAAAAAAAAAACAAACGAAATATATTCAAAGGCTGACTTTAATAGAGATTCGTACACAATTTTTTTTAACTTTGCAATATTACGTATATTCTAAAAACGGTGTTATAATATACCTACTATCGATCTTTAAGCGTAATTTAGTGTGTCCAGCGTCCCGTTCGCAGCGCCGCGGTCTGGACATAGGTAGAGCCGGCTTAAATGTAACTTTTTTAAGTGTTCCTTAAATATCTGGACTGGAACTGGTTTCGGAATTGTTTTGTCCCTTCGTTTTGGATTCTCGGGCTAAAGAGTTTTCATTTTAAAAATGAATTAATTTTTTTGAGCAAATCCAAAAATGTGAATTATTGCAAAAATAGCATATTTATTTCAGGGCACAGCCTGTAATTATTGTCAAGTGAAAATGGTATTTTTCTTTTAATAAAACGCGACGCGCTTTTGAAATGTAAAAAATTATGTCTATCATCAAATATATATTATTTAGTTTCAAATATATTTAGGTACTATTATAAAACCTTATTTTACTGACAAAAATTCAATAAGTATACGTATCAACCAGATAAGGTATTATTTTATTAAAACAGCACCTCATAACATTGAGGCGATAAATTGTTAAAACTATAAAAACACTGTTCGAAAGTAAAATTCGCAACATATGGCGATAGCCTTTGATATCTTTATCACTATTGATAAAGGCATGATTACTGTGACTTTCACTTAATGACATTGAGTTTTCTTTGTTATCTACGCATTTGAGTATTGTTTCAATTTAGGTATTTTACTTGTTAAATGTAGCCGGATACAGAATCGCAGCGGTGGACGCATGTCTTAAAGGTGATTCGTGTCATCCTCTCGGAATAATGACGTGATTAATGACTCGAGTAGAGGGAATTGCCTAAGTGCGCACTTTCTTGCGAGTTGAGACTCACTCGTGATTACTCACAACGGAGGACAAATATCAATCACGAATTGCTTAACTCGGCAATCAATTTCATTTTTAAACGACATTAAAACTTACGGTTTTTGTCTGACCCGTTTCAAATATGTTGTCTGTTTGCAATTTCATCGAAAAAAAAAAAAATAAAACGATTCGGTTGGGGTTTTATCTGTTCCATATTTAAATTAATAAAAAATATGCTTTACTTACATACACACACACTCGCACACACACACACACACGCATACAAGAGACATTACATCCGTCCATATGTTTACACATTTAATATTTCTAATCATGATATCTATAATGTGTATTAATTAAAAGTTTTATTCACAAATTTCGTGGAATAAGGACATAAAGTGTTTTTTTGCCCGGTATCATTCGAGGCTTGGTAATTCATTTACCTCTTAAATATATAGTTGTTTGCGAAATTTTGTTTGAAATGACGTAATTTTTACCAACTTTTAAATATAAGTGATACTGATAAAGTAGAATAACAATTACGGATGAAATTACTAATTAATGCAACAACGCCTATATTGAACTGTAGGGACTGTAGGTCTATTTATAGACCTGCTAGAAAATATAGTTTACTTAATAGGTTTTTTTTTGGAAATCGTCTGTATTATCTTTGTGCTGATTTATATTTTGTATAGGTTTTTTACAAACATAATCTAATTTTAATTGGCAAATAAATTGAGATTAAATTATGTTTGGCCATTCGGTTGCTACTAGCAGTTATAATTATAAGTATTAATTTCTTCGCGTATTTTTTTAATTTTACTCAATATTCAGTAAACCTTATGTGTATATGTCGTTACTATGATATAAATGATATAGAGTTTGAATTGAATTGATGTAGGTATTGAAAATAAATATCGTACATGCATTGGTAATAGAATACTTTAATTTGTTTGCGAATCTTCAATATTACGTGCCAGATCACAGTTTAAATATTAGGAATAAAACAAATAAGAGTTTAAGATGTCTCGATCAAATTCGGATTTAAGATATTTGATATTTATTTATTTCTCATAAAGAAATTAATTTTACTTAAAACCAATTTTTTTAATAAAAAAAAATATGTAAATAAACGGGTATATAAAATAGATAACTAAATCAACAATATCATAGCCAAAAGGTTATTCAATGTCAGAATTAATAATCATGTCACAATGTTGATTTTACTCAACGCGTGTTCAAGAGGATTTTCCATCGGAGATATTAGAAGAATAAAAACTAATTTCAGGAATTTTACATTGTAAAATCAAAAATTATCTTATACTATTCTTTATATATTCTGAATCTCGGAATCGGCTCCAACGACTTTCATGAAATTTAGTATGCAGGGGATTTCGGGGGCGAAAAATTGATCTAGCTAGGATTCATTAAAAAAAATTTCGTTTTATCCCTGTTTTTAGGCAATGAAAAAATATCATTAGAATACGAAGCTTAATTTCACCATTGTCATTATAGCTGTAATGGCGTAATTAGGAAGTCGGCGGGTGTCGAATCGTGTTGACCCGGGTTACAATCTCAGTCTCTAGATCAATTTTTTTTCTTTTTTTTTAATTTCACTCGTGATTTATTATTATTTAAATAACATTAAAATATAAAAATACCGAGCAAAAAAAAAAAAAAAAACAAAAAAAAAATACCGAGCTAGGCTCGGTCACCCAGGTAGTAGGTACTTTAATTTACGCGTGTGTCTCTTTTAAGGCAATTGTTTTTAAACTATCTTTACTGTATAAGCATGAACTAACCAATTACAAACAAAATCAGTATCACAGATATGTAAGATCAAAAATTTTACTTCTAAATCTAGCCACTTATTGCACGTTTATGTCGAGTGTTTGAGATGTTTTAATTTTTTTGAAATGACAAACAAGCAGGTGGGTCGTCTAATGTTAAGTGATCGTCGCCATGTATGAACAGCTTCTGCCCTAGGGAGCCGCAGATGCGTCGCCTGCTTAACAGGGATATAAAGACATGAAATATGAAAGAAAAATAAGTAAATATGGTACGACATCAAGCAACATCTATCACTGTTTATTGCACAAATTGTTACAAGTAAAGTGTAAATAACGTTTACGAGAGAAATGGATAAGAGGCGACCTTATTGCCAAAGAAGGGATCTCTTTCAGACAACCTTAGATATTTGCAAGTATCCAGTCGATTCAGCTTTGATAGGAATGTAATAAATTGTGTACAGATGTGACAATAACATTTTATTAACTACACGACTCGTACTCTTCCGTTTTTTTTCCGTCAACAGTTCCGTACATTAGTTTCCATTTCGTTTACAGTTGCGAAGGATGCAAAGGTTTCTTTAAACGTACAGTTCGGAAGGACCTTACGTACGCGTGTCGTGAAGAGAGGAATTGTATCATCGACAAGCGACAGAGGAATCGCTGTCAGTACTGCCGCTATCAGAAATGCCTCGCGTGCGGCATGAAGCGAGAGGCTGTGCAGGAGGAGAGGCAGCGGGCGGCGAGGGGGGCCGAGGACGCGCATCCGAGCAGCTCCGTACAAGTAATTATTACTTTATCATATTCTCACTCTATCTTTACCTTATTAAAAATACCCTTAATAAATCTCTTGGCTAGCCTATAGAATATGGGGCATCGATTTATGGGGTTTAAAGGGGAGAGGGGAGGAGGGGGGTGAGTGGGTTACCCTCTGGTACCACTCCCGACCCTAGAACTGGGCATATATTTTTGGGGTTTTGGGGGTTGGTGGGGGGGAGGGGGGCTATAGGACACTGGGCATCGATTTATGGGGTTTTGGGGGAGAGCGGAGGAGGGGGTGGGTGGGTTATAGCCCCTCCTCCCCTCTCCCCTCAAACCCCCATAAATCGATGCCCCATGTGACCCATGTCCTATAGGCTAACCAATCTCTTCACTTTATTAAACAGGAATAATATCATGTAACTTATTTGTTTAAATGAGCTAGGTATGTTTCTACACTTATAGAAAAAAAATTAACTTTTAAAAATACGCGTAGGACATCCGAATTTGTTAATAATGCTTCTACTGAGTCAATTTAAACTAATCTAATATAACCCTTCAAACTAATCTAATGTAATATAAATATAGGATGTTTAACAGGTCGAATTGTGGAAAAGTGTACATGACTAGTTTTTAAAATTATCTCCTGATACATATAGCAAACCCATAGATAAAAACTGGACAATTTACAATGCAGCACAAAACAATTTCTTAAAAAAATATTGTATACATATATTTGAATCTAAAGTATCAATCGTTAACTAGATATGTAGTTACAAATTTACAATCATAACAGTACCTATAGTTCGAAATAATTGGTGGGATAGATCTTGTAGGTATATGATAGATATGAGACTAATTGAAACGTCAAGGCTGACTCAAAAGCTAGTATTTTATGAGGACGATGGTGCTAGGAGTACTGTTAAATTACTATATATTGAAGTGACTTCGAGTTTTACAAAAACAGTTTATTTATAAAAACAAGATCACATACTCGTATGATGTTCTACACTTACATTATCATTAAAAACATATTATAATTTTAATCAACTGAACGAATGAATTAATGAATTACAGGAATTGTTTTATTTTTCGTTTTATTTATTTATTTATTGTTGCGCCTCGCGGCTACACTCGCGTAATTTACAATCCCGCGATCATATCCCGGATAAAGAGTAGGCTATATGTTATTCTGGATCTTCGACTATCTACGTAACAAGTGTAATAACGATTAGTTCGTTATGTATTGCGCCAAAGAGTAACAAACTTCCATCGTTATTGAGGTAAGGCATAGCAGAATACATCCTGCTCAAAATCTGGAGTAGGCCGCCTGGAGAAGTCCTTTGACCTTGAAGAAGATCACAGCTAAATAATACTGTTCTCTAATAGTGTTGTGTTCCTGTTCAGAGGTAGTGGTAGGGGATGCTTCTGAAATTGCAGACGTGTATAGGCTACGGTTACCGTTTACCATTAGGAGGGCCATATTCCTTCTCCTACATGGAGAAAAATACCTATCCAGTGGCCCAGCAGTGGGATGTTACAGGCTGAAACGTGGTCGTATCCTTATTATAAATAAACGATTTCCTTATAAAGATAATAAATTATTCCCTTTACATATAACAATATTTTTAGCCTAATGCTTAACAGCCAATAAAATTGTATCAGGTAATTAACTACAACGACTACTAAAAATAACGTGGGCAGTGACGCGCGCAGATTTCTTAGTTTATTGCTTGGCTATCAAAGTAATTCGCTCTTTACAACAAACAGCCTTAATTGACGATGACGGCGATGTGTTTATTTTACAAAGAATTTGAGCCATATCCGTACTTTATTTAATATTTATTTCTACGCACTCATATGTATAAAAATATCCTAGTATAAGTAGACATTGTGTGGCACACGAAGGCTGATTATAATTTTTTTGTATCTATGTTTTTATTTTTTATTTTTATGTAACTACATAGGTCGGCAAACAAGCGTACGGCTCACCTGATGGTAAGACCGTAGCCTATAGACGCCTGCAACACCAGAAGCATCGCAAGCGTGTTGCCGACCCTATCCCCAATCCCTCCCAGGAGCTCTGGTCACCTTACTCACCAACAGGAACACAATACTGCTTGAAAACAGTATTATTTAGCTGTGGTCTTCTGTAAGGTCGAGGTACTACCCCAGTCGGTCTGCTCCATATTTTGAGCAGGGAATTTCCTGCTGTGCCCTACCTCAGTTAATGTCAGTGGCGTAGCTACTAAGGGGCAAGGCGGGGCGGTACCCCGGGGCCCTAAAGCTCAGGGGGCCCCTCGGATTCTGACTTGCAAACTTTAAATTTAACTAATGAAAATTTCTCCCACATTCGGAATATAAATAAACCAGATTCCATGAACGCGAAATTAATAATGGTAACATATATGAAAAATTACACAGGAATTCCCAACAAGTCTCAAACATCTTTATTTTGAAACTTAGAGGTAACTCCCCTGTCCCCAGCGTGTTTCAAAAGCACGCGCTTGATGCAAGGCGGAACCTAGGAGAAACACTCGACGGAAAATAAAAAAAAACATTTTGAAGAATTATCTTCAGAATATCGATTGCAAAACAAATAATTTACTTTTTTCAATAATGTACTAGACACAACAATAACTCAGTTAAATGCACGTTGTGCAGTCAGTTAAATAATCAATTTTACCACACCAACTTAAGCGACTTCCAAAAAGGAGGAGCTCTCAATCCGATTTCGATGATTTTTGTTTTAATTGAAAGGAGGTGCTTGTCATGTGGTCCCATTTAAATTTAATTGCGATCTAACAACCATTTTTCGACTTATATGTAATAATGCATATTTACTTGACTATTTTTTCCTCGACCTAGGTTATATTATACCGCATAACTTTTCACTAAGTATACTGATTCTTGTTTTATTCGAAAAGTGATACTTGTCTTGTATCAATTTAAATTTTATTGAAATTTGGTCACTACTTTTTGAGTAATCTTTGATAACGCGCATTTATTTGACTATTTTTTTCGTCTACTTACGTTGTATTACTTGTCGATGTAATTGAAGGGGTTTTGCTGTGTGGCTACGGCAGTCTAGAATTTAGCCACCCTACTCTACCCGTGAGTGTCGTAAGAGGCAACTAAGGGATAACAAAGTTCCACTACCACCTTGGAACTATTGAAGCCGATCGATGTCGGGATAGCCATCCTACAGCTGGCTTTTGACGATGAAGTTTAGACTTCATCGTCAAAAGCCAGCTGCATTGTATGAAGATATTACAAGGGCCATACATGGCACTACTTCGGCCTTCTACAACGTTGATATGGGAGACTTCAACGCTAAAGTAGGAGTAAAAGACCGCGACGAATCGAGAATCGGACCACACGGATTGGGACACAGGAATCGCAGGGGGTAGATGCTCGTCAACACCCTCGAAGCAGGGGAGAGGGGGCGCTCTTCTTGATGAATTCATTTTCGAGAAGAAGTCCCAAAGGCAGTGAATATGGCAAAGCCCCGATAGTGCGACGAGGAACGAGAGATTTCATCATGGTAGATACAAGGCTTATATTCAGAGATGTCTCAGTAGTTAATAGGCTT
The DNA here is from genome assembly GCA_905220545.2 of Melitaea athalia. Lineage (NCBI taxonomy): Eukaryota > Metazoa > Arthropoda > Insecta > Lepidoptera > Nymphalidae > Melitaea > Melitaea athalia. The sequence goes on from HG992179.1 coordinate 8,433,869, forward strand.
AACATTGGCAGCGACTACCGATTATTACTTGGTACTCTGAATATATGTCTCCGAAAAGCGCGGACCCGCTTGATGAAATCTACTCTCCAAGCTACGCTGCCCCAAATACTATGTGGCTCCGAGTAGTTCAAACTGGAACTCCAAAACCGATTCGATTCGCTGGAAACTACTAGCGACGTGAACGAGATGACCGACAACGTGGTGCAGACGGTGTGTATACTGGATCGCAGACATTTTCTGACGACGAAGTCAACGAGGCAGTACAAATTTTCTCACTAAGCCTTGGATCTGATGCGGCGGAGGTGCGAGTTGCCCGCTGCTCAAGCAGCTTCACGAGAACAGAAGACTCTCTCCAAGAGGATACGGAAACTTGTACGCCGAGACTTCCTCTGCTCAAATACGAGAGAGATTACTACTCTTATTGAGCAGAATATGGGGTTAAAAGTTTTCCAAAGACCATTGGGGTGAAGCCTTTTTGCGAAGCTCAAAACAGCGGATGGCAGGACCGTTTGCTCTCGCCCTCAGATCCAAGAAGAGGTCGAGAAATTTTATGGACAGCTGTACTCTTCGAGCGCAAGCAAGCCTGAGACTTGGGACACTGAAGATCCTTGTGCACCATTGTTGAGCTATTATTCGGAAGACATACCGGACATTGAAGCAGATGAGATTTGTGCGGCGCTCGGGCAGCTTAAAAACGGAAGGGCTCCGGGGGATGACGGAGGTAGGACCGAGCTCCTTAAAGCCTCAGGGTGACCTGCCCTAAAAGCCTTGGCGAGACTCTTTAATGCCGTCATCCACCGACAGGTAACACACCGGAGGCGTGGTCCAGGAGTGTGGTGGCACTGTTCTTTAAGAGAGGCGATATAAGTCTCTGTTAAAGAATTACAGACCGATCTCACTTCTGAGCTGCGTCTATAAGCTCTTTTCGAGGGTTGTTACGAATCGTCTCACCAGAAGACTTGACGAATTCCAACCACCGGAGCAGGCTGGGTTTCGAAATGGCTACAGCACCGTAAACCACATCCATACTGTTCGGCAGATTATACAAAAGACAGAAGAATATAATCAGCCGCTGTGTATGGCGAAACCTGGTCTTGAACTCTCTGCAGATATTTCATATCGACTGGCGATATATTGAGGTACTGAGATGTATGTACAATGCGGGGACGATGACCGTTCATATCCAAGACCAGAGAACAAGACTCCATTTTCCTCCGACGTGGGGTAAGAGAGGGAGATGGATAGAGGGGGATAATACCCCCTAAACTGTTTACCACTGCAAGACCTTGGATTGGGGGGAACGAGGCATCAACGTCAACGGCGAATACATCTCTCATCTTCGTTTACCATCCAGCTAGGCCGCAACAACTACGAGAAGGAGGCTGATAGGAGGATTCGGTTAGGCTGGGTGGCATTTGGCAGGCTTCGTCGAGTCTTCACTTCAAAGATTCCGCATTACTTGAAGACAAAAGTCTCCGAGGAATGTGTCCTGCCTGTGTTAATATACGGAGCCAAGACGTGGCCACTGACAAAGAGACTGGTCCACAAGTCGCTCAACGTGTAATGGAACGGGCTAATGCTTGGGGTTTCTCTCAAGGAAAGGATAAATGAGACTATCCGCAAGAGAACGAAAGTAAGCGACATAGCCCACGGATTTTGCAAGTTAAAGTGGCAGTGGGCTGGTCACCTGTGTCGCAGGATCGACGGCCGTTGGAGCAGACATATCCTGGAGTGCAGACCGCGTCTTGGCAAACGCAGTGTTGAACTTCCTCCAGGCCGTTGGATCGATGATCTACATAATTTGTAATTACCAGGGTAGGCTGGATGAGGATTGCGGAAAATCGGGATATCTGGCGTGAACTTGGGGAGGCCTATGTCCAGCAGTGGACTACAGTAGGCTGAACTGACTGACTCGGTCAACGGGGCCATATTAACGTACCTCCGCTGTCTGCATACTGTTACAGGACTGTACTGTACTGTTTTGAACGGTAACAGGTAGATAATTTCTTTTATTTTCATAAAATAGTTTTAATTTGTTCACTAAAATAAGTTTTTGTATTTGGTTTTACGCCGCGTTGGCGCAGCGGTCACAGCACTGGATTGCGATTGGCTGTTGCGCGGGCGGTTGCGGGTTCGATCCCCGCACACGACAACATTTGTATTGGCCATACATGTTTGCCGTGGTCTGGGTGTTTGTGCAGTCCTTGTGGGTCTCCCCACCGTGCCTCGGAGAGCACGTTAAGCCGTCGGTCCCGGTTGTTATCATGTACACCTGATAGCGATCGTTACTCATAGTAGGGAATATATCCGCCAACCCGCATTGGAGCAGCGTGGTGGATTAAGCTCTGATCCTTCTCCTACATGGGGAATAGGCCTATACCCAACAGTGGGATATTACAGGCTGAATCGTGATCGTGATCGTAATTTGGTTTTAAAGTTTATTACGAAGTCGACTGTATTACGAAAAATTTGGAGTATGTCGAATTCGGAACAGAACGAATACAGAACAAACGATTTTAAATAGTTTAGTTGGGGCCCTCGTTTATATTTTGCCCCAGGGCCTTCGGTTGCCTAGCTACGCCACTGGTTAATGTATAATATGTAACGGAAAATACTAAAAACGACGATTTAATTTTCCAATACAAAATGTTCCTATACTTTGTCCATTTTATTATTAGTCTTTTGACAGCTCCCGCCCATGAAGTTTCGTATTGTTTAACTAAAAATTCATAGATATAATATCGTACTTCATGGACGGGTACCGCCCCTTTAGTGATATGCCACACATAACGATTACTATGATTGTGCCACAGATTACAAATAATCGGTAGAAATAAATGCTAATCTATATTATAAACAGGTAAAGTTTTTAACTTTGTTTGTTTGTAGGAAGTAATCTTCGCAAATACTGATCCGATCATGAAAATTCTTTCACGAACAGAAAGCTACACCATTCAGGAGTACCATAGGGTATAGTTTATTGTTATTGAACACAAAATTCAGTGAAAAATAATAATATTAATAAGTATATGTAAATCAAATCGGACAAAAACATACATTATATTAGCTGCTGCCCGTGACATCGTCTGCGTGTACGCTATACAGCACGAAAAATACCCTTTAAAATAACATTCATTTACCCATTTGGGGCCATCCATAAATTACGTCACACGAATTTCTCGATTTTTCGACCCCTCCCCCGTCCTTGTCACAGATGGTCACATTTATGAGACCCCCCCCCTACCTAGTGTGACGTCAAATATTTTGCAGTTTTTCATGAGCAAACATCAGTTTGCATTAGACAGTTTCGACATTATTTTTATTTTCATTTTAATAAAAGTCAATTCGCTCAAAACAAATAAAATTTTAATTTTTGGAGTTAGTTATTGATAATGATAGGTAGTTGAAATATCATGTTTTTGTACTTACGTTTTGATATTATTATATTTGGAAATGTAACGTCACAAAATTTTGACCCCTCCCTCTCCCTTGTAACACATTGACACACTTCGTCGACCCACTACCCCCCTCTTAACGTGTGACGTAATTTATGGATGGCCCCTTTCTTCTTTACATTTCATATCTACAGAAAGTGCAGTAACAGACAGAGAGACTGTCTATTATAAAATTGACCTTCAAAAAGTGCTTATTTTCAGCCTGCTTTGAATAAATGACTTTATGGTGATTCTGCTGAATTAAGTCATAAGTTATGACTGAAGCAGATGGTAGATTCGGTAGATAGATATATTTGATATGATGATATTTATTCAGTCTTAGTGACTATGACGCCGCCTATAGTTGAGTCCTTTACAGCACTCATAACGAGCGAGTAGATCGTCCCATAGCTAAATTAGTTGAGCGCCGATACGGTTTATCGGAGGTGCGGGTTCGAATCCCGCTGGCACGGTCGGTATTTTTGATATGATGTAATAAAATGTTTATGATTTCTAATATTTCTTTTAAGAAAATATTTAAAAAAAAACACTCTTTATGAAATGACAGAAGTTGGTTGACACTTTATACGTCTTTAATACCTGGTATCTGCCAAAGCCACTATGATTTAAACTTCATATTTGGCCATTGCTTGTACCGGTTTTGGAAGCATGCGCTGAGAAATTTTCAGCTTTTATGAAATGACGTAAGGCCCAGCGCGCACTAGTGACTTTTTGTCACCGTGACTTTTTGTCACTGTCACCGCGTCCATCATCCCTAATGAAGGTTCGCGCACTTAGATGCGTGACAATTCGGTGACTTTTTGTCCGCGGAGGACGCCAACATGCCCGTGACGCGACAAAATGTCACGTGTCATATGTACGTAGGTTGGCAAACGTGGTGTAGAACTTTCCACTTATCAGCCTATCACTCCAAAGCGGGTGAACCCAATACTTTTTATTATTGTATTTCTTTCTATTTCTAAAAACGAGTTCACAGACAACCTATATCTGTATATAATCTGTCACTGCAAGTGCGCGCAGTCGCGAAGGTGACGGTGACGTGACAGTGACAAAGAATTTTTTGTCACGGTGACAAATGTCACTAGTGCGCGCAGGGCCTCAGTCTGGCGTTCGCGGGCTCTTGGGATATAATATATGGCATTCACGTTGACGTTCAAGTGTAGCCAGCCACTTTAGCGTGTTAAAAATTAATGCAATAATTATCGCAATAGTTATCGCGCTAATGTCAATGGACATTAACGTTAGTGTGGCCCCGGTATTATGGACGGTTGGTTGATGTTGCCAGTTGACGTACATATACTTATATAAGTTTTACGTCGAAATATAATCATATTAATAAATATTATATTTTTTAACAAAAAAATTAACGATACCGATTATTTTTTAGGACATCACTAAACCTTGTCAGTCGTCGATCTGTCAAAAGACTAATAATAAAATGGACAAACTTATAGCGGGGAAATTTAATGTCTTTTGTCAAAAACGTTGTCAATTGGTTGTCAAATATAAGTTGCGTTCAAAAAGTATTTTGTCTATATTTTTCACAAACATACGTAGGTGATACGAATTTCACCAGGTCATCTAGTAGAAAATAAAAATAGCTTACAAAGAATACGCTTAATAAAAGGTTGGCTATCTCTTCGGAGTTAATATAAAACTGTATATATTTAAAAAAAATGACATAATTATGTATAACATGTTATATAATGTGTACTAACTGATGATACATATTTTTGTCGATAACGATGAACGATCAGCTTAAAAAATTCCTTGACCCGATTATTACGCACACTCGCACTTAAGTTATTTATAATTCATATCAAATGATATTTCATGTTTAATATTCACGAAATAACCAAATACACCTTTTGTTAGAGCAGCTGCCGTTTCCGGAGCCGTGTTTCTGTGTTGTTGCTGAATTTATCAGATTTTACTATCACGTGTACCTACTATTATATAATCATACTATATAAAATATTTCCCACATCTTGTTTATTTTTTTAAGTATACGTCTGTACGTTAAATGTAATTTTTGTCTTTAATACCTGATTTGATAAAAAATCATACATTAGGAATAATTATGTTTTACAAATGTCCGCTCGAAATAGATTCGAATGAATAATTAAAATAGTCTCTGTTCTGCATCACAAACGTGTTTTTTATTCGTCGAGAAAGTGAAAAAATTCAATAACTTTACGTCCTCGCATAACGAAGTCGCATAGACGCATATTCCGAGTAGGAATATATTTATTGACAGTAAGAGTTTTTCTGTTTTATTATGTTCGAATGTTTTTGAGAAATTCTCAGAAATAATCAAGTAAGATAAAACTATAGGTATGAGATCGAATAATTTGTTGTGATCCCATTTCTTTTATCTATGATTTTATTTGAATTTAATTTAATATTTATTATTTAATTTGACAATGAAAAACATTAATTTATAATTGTTAAGCAACATTATAAAATTTAGCGATAAGATATGCTTATTTTACTTTGTCTAGACGTATTTATTCTAGCGTAAAAACGCAGTGTTCTTCCATACAAGTTTTGCGAATTGCTGCTTCAAATCATCTCAATTATTAATTGTGTGGTTTATAGCTGTGTCCAACTAGTACAAATTATTTCGCCAATGTCACATAGAATGGAGATGATATAAATCATATAAATTGCCGCTTTATGTCACTACCGCAAGGAGCATAGAGGTTATCACCTTTATTATTATTTACCTACCCTGTTCTAAATTTACATTGATAGAACGCGTGTAGGGTATCAAGGATATATTTGTTATCGATCGAGTTCTCGAAACAATAAAATAATTCATATATATTCTGTTATAAATTGGAAAGAAAACTGAAATATACATATTTACAATTAAGATGTGCTTAAAGGTAAGATAAATTATATTTTAATGTTTAAAATTGCGTAAAATAAAATAGTTAAATCTTAGTTGCCTTGTTTCTAGTCGCCGTTAATGTATGTCGGCTTATTGGGCTTCGTCGCCCAACCAAATGCATAATTATGTTAAATAGTTTTTTCGGCTGTGGTAATATTATTAAACGAATAGTTCTTTCGTTCGTTTATTCGTTTGTTATCAATAATAATTAGCATCGAACAATAGAAAGTTACGTTATCTAAAAAGTGACGTAGGCCGTAAAATATCAAGCTATGACTCATTGAGGCATTTAGCAAGGAGCGTAACGGTAATGATTAATATCGACGACGTAGATAGGCGTAAAAAAACAAATAAAGTAATTGAAGTAATAGTAGTGAAAAACTAATTATAGTTAACATTCAACTTTTTTATTGAAACTCCGTAGACGACCAGTCAAGTTGAAGGGATCAATAACGGGCACACGATTATGTACTGTGTCGATATTAAAACGTTTCATACATGTGTTAAATATTTTATTGACGTTTTTACGAGTGTGTGGGAAAATATGAATAGTTGTTACAAAAATAACTCGCATGTTTTTGACTGTCATACCTTGAATTAAATAATAGCGAATTCTGTCGAATGATCTAGTTCGGTGAAAACTTTAATGGGTAATATTCTTAGATATTATATGTATATTAGATATTCGTTCCTATGAATTTCAATTAGGCCTTATTGTAGTATACATAACATATTGGTATAAAGTTTGTTACAACTAGGGGAATATTGAAATATTTATATTACGAAATAACGACCTATCCATCAAACAATAAGTACAAGTTTAATTTCAAGCTTTGACATAATAATTTTAACAGTAATAAATTATATAAAATTAATTATTTCTTAGAATGTTACCGTTAATGTCAAAATGTCAAAGTAATCGGTTTTGGAATTTTTTTTTATCCTCGATCGTTTTCGTAAGGTTAAAGGCTAATTAGCATTGAGATAAACTTAATACCACAACATATACCACCTAAGGGGTTCAATACTGAATTTACCTACCAGTAGGTTTATCACTTATAAAATTATGTACTAATATCTTAGCCGTTAAGCTATGGATCTATACCCCGACGAATCGAAATTCTTTATATGATTTTATTCGGTTTTAAGCACCGGACACGGATTATCGGGAGGTGCGGGTTCGAATCCCGCTGGATCGAAAATTTTGATATGATAATAAAAAACATTTTCGAATTTCCTCATGTGTGGGTAACACAAAAATAAAAATAATACGAAGTACATATGTTGTACTAATAATATGTAATGTCAATATTTAATATTGTTTTAAAAACTAATATAGTTGAGTGTTAATTATTAAAATTATACGATTTTTCAGTTTCCTTTATATTTGCATTATTATTCCAGTAAATTTAAATTATTAATTCATTATTTATTTACTTATTAATAGGAGTTCTTTCAAATAGTTTTTATATGTGCGATTTGTTATTTATGTTTTCTAAATTTGTTTGTCTTTGAAGATACAAACGATGATTTCTGTAAGTAGGTGTGGGAGACATCAGACATAACCACCATCATAGTTAGGTATGGCATTGTTAGTTCGTTAGTCACAAGGCCTTAGGTGTAATTTGTTCGGTGGCCTCGGCCAAGGCCCTACGTCCTTCAAAGTATACCTAAAGGATAGATTACTTTGCGCTAGTAAATGCGTATTTATTAATATATTTATAACTAATGCAGTATAAACTTGGCGTTTATTGTATATGATTTTTTATGCGAAGGTAAGAATTAAATTTATAATGAGTTTTATTTTTAGATATCCTCTTAAAAGTAATTAAAGATGTGAATTAAAAAAACACAAATCCATCGCTTGATACATAGCATTTTTATTATTACTTTTACATGATTCTGATGAAGTTTAATCTGGCTTAAATGGTAACCAACATTTAAAACATTTTAATACATTTTTTTGTCACATTAAAATTCCACCTTTTTTTTCAGATATTTCTAGTAGCAATCTGGTAGACCAAAAGTTGTAGTTTATTTGTTAAGGTGAATCATATCCTAAGATAAGGTCCAATTTACTTCATTCTGACGAAGTTTAAGATAACCTACCATTACTTATTTTATGTTTAAGATAAACTTTGTCGGCAATTGGTGAAATAGGCTCTTAATGACATAGCAAGAATAGAATGAGTATATAATAAGCAACTTGAAAATGTATTTTTTTACCTTTTAAGTAGATTGGAAGTCCTATTTTGATATTGTTAGTATAATTTGTATAATAGATTGACTAACAGTACCTACATTATTATTGTATTATTATATAAATGAAACGTAAACAGAAATTAAAGTCCCGATTTGTTTTATATTACAGGAACTATCGATCGAAAGACTACTAGAAATAGAGTCCCTCGTGGCCGATCCGAGCGAAGAGTACCAGTTTCTCCGCGTGGGTCCTGACAGCAACGTGCCTCCCCGGTACCGCGCGCCCGTCTCCAGCCTCTGTCAGATAGGTAACCAACATCAACTACATCCTAGGTACTCCTAATCCCCTAGTACTACGCCGTATGAATTTTGGGCATTTTCAGTTTTTAAAGGAAATTTATTCATATAGGTATTATATTATATTATAATTCATTCATATATGAACTTTTTATTTAAAATGAACATCCAGTCCTTTTGTCAAAAATCCAGTGGCGGATTTAAAAATTTGCCGCCAGTAGGCTCCCCGCTCCAGCCTACTCAGCCTGCTGGTAAATCTGCCACTGCAAAAATCGTGCATAAAACTGATAAAGTTTCAATTGAAAAAGTATCGTTATGAGTAAAAGATTAAAAAACAAGAATATCTAACTTAATCTTTATTACAAAAATAATAAAAAAGACGCGGAGATAAAACATGTGAGCCTTCAAAACAAGCTTAATAATTTATATCCCTCAAAATATTCCAACAATGTTGATATGCGACGTTTTGCAATAATTTACTTGTATAAAAAATAAAACAAGAAAGTCTTGATTTAAATTCAATAACGAAATACCGATATGAATATATTTAATTAACATTTATATAAAAATAATATGCATAATTATAACCGGTTTTATACTGATTTATCTTGTTGCAAGAAACGTTAAACATTGCGCTACCGTCATCGACCATCGTTCATAGTATGTTTATATACATAGTGAATGTATGTACTATGTAGTCGTGATAAAAAAAGTGTCTTTGTAATAAACAATATTAAAGTTAACTTATTTTTAAAACAATAAAAAAAACTTTAAGATATTTTACTTACGGAAACTCTATTGTTTTAATTGTCTGACTATCTCTCTCTTAAATCGTAGTCAATATACGTTTGTATTTTGCACAGAAAAATAGCTCTATGTCGTTATCGACAAACATTAAAAATTAAATTAAGCCATAAATCAAACGAGTTCTGTGAGAAAATATTATATGAATTTTTTGTGTTAAATATGCACTGTGATTACGGTGGTACATTCTTTGTTATTTACTTGAATGTAATAAGGCGTCTAGGAAATTTAAACAATTTATGATATTATTGTACTTATATAAAAAATTAAATGATAACTATGTATGTACTTAGAAATTTAAAAAAATAAATTGCTACCAGTCTTAAACACTTGAACAGCTTTTCAGAAACTTCTCTCGGTTTTTAATTTGTATAATTAATCTGTCTAAAAAGTTTTTATTACTTTGTTTTCAATGTGCGTATTTCCATCTGAAATTTATTTAATCATCGTCAATTCGGCTAAAATTTATTATGATGTTTAAGTGCAATTAAGGTAATATCTATCTGAATGTTTTTCTACAGACGCTTACTTTATATAGTGTTTTAATTTAAATATACTCTAAATTTATTTACATGCAAGATTAATCGACTTACCGACTTCCATAAAAAAACTAACTATTGACTTAAACAACATCCACAGTTAGAGTAAATCATACGGTGTTAATGTTAATTCTTTTAAGTATCTAGTCATTATCGGTAGCCCAAAAATAATGTGTCGAATCGACTGATCACTTATACCACCCCTTATCTATCTACGTATATCTATACAAATAAATAAATAAAATTGGAGTGTCTGTTTGTAATATTAAAATAACTGCGTTTTACTAAATGTATAATTATGGATCTATACACGGTACATTTTTTTTTTATGTTACTAGGTTGGCAAACAAGCTTACGGCTCACCTGATGGTAAGGCCGTAGCCTATAGACGCCTGCAACACCAGAAGCATCGCAAGCGCGTTGCCGACCCTATCCCCAATCCCCCCAGGAGCTCTGGTCACCTTACTCACCAACAGGAACACAATACTGCTTGAAAACAGTATTATTTAGCTGTGGTCCTCTGTAAGGTCGAGGTACTACCCCAGTCGGGCTGCTCCATATTTTGAGCAGGAAATTTCCTGCTGTGCCCTACCTCAGTATGCTGTGCCCTACCTCAGTAATACATATACCAAAATAACATTTTTTACAATTTTTGTCTGTCTGTTTGTTTCGGCTAATCTCTAAAACGGCTGGACCGATTTTGACGGGACTTTCACTGGTAGATAGCTAATGTAATAAGGTGTAACTTAGTCTAGTTTTTTTTTTTAGATTTTTTTTTATAACAACGAACTGAACAATAACTTTATTTGTTAAATTCCACGCGGACGATGTCGCGGGCGCAGCAGCTAGTATATTAATATGTGAAGCAAAAACTTTGTACCCCTTTTTACGAAAATTGCGCGGACGGAGGAGTATGAAATTTCGTACACCGATAGTTTATATAGAGAAGGAGTGCAGAATGCCAATATATTTTTTTAATTGTACATAAAAATATATTAAATCAATAAAACTAAAAATATTACACACACTACCATCTATTTGACACGCATAATATTATCTTTTTTGTTGACTGTCAGTCTGTAGTCAAATTGAAAATTAAAAAAACAATCTTTATTTTCATTATTTATTTTTTTGAATACATTTTTTAATTATTATGGTCGAATTTCGATCTCTAGGCGACCACTAGTTTTTAGTAATACCGTGATTAATTATAGCGAAAAAGTAAAAAAGCCTTGGTGTAATGTTTGACAGCCACCTCTCTTGGATGTCAACTGAGTGAGTTAAGTCAACTATCGGATTACTCTGCTACTTTCTTCTTATGTTCTTCTTAGCACAGTCCTTCCTACTACCAATTCTTGACTATGATGATATTTTCATTCCTAGATCTTGAAGATGAGGAGTTGAATAAGCTTAAGGGCCTTTAGAATCTTTAAATACGGTTCATATTTGGTCTTCGCAAATATCCGTCTCCGATGTTCGTAATCGACCTAAGTGGCTCTTTACTTTATTGTGTAATTTCCATCCAGATATTAGAGATAGATTTAGATTATTTACTGGGTTGCATTTTTTTTAATTTTTGTTATTCTACTCTGATTTATGCTTTTTATTATATAATCTTCTAAAACAGAATATTCAGATTCGTCACTTTCTTTGATATAGCTTTTGACAGATGTGTATAGTTTTTTATGAAAAATAAAAAATCAATGGCTTTATATTTTACTGATTTCAAAGGTTTCGTTCTATAGTTTTCAATTTCAAAATATATTAATTTATGGTCCGGCATACTGGATTCTATTATAGCAAAATGAAACATGTTCTGTTTTAAATTTGAACATACATGGTCTAGGTCTCTAGTATACTCTTAGTTTTACCATTTACTTTTGTAATTACGATGAACATGCGGACAAACATTGTCCAGAGTTGAATGTCTCGACAAATATCCTGGAGTTTGTTCATTTAATAATAATAAATACAAATTTGGTAGTAATATATAACTACAGGTTTGTTTATCCACACTTAGTTGTAGATATTGTTGAATATAATTTTATTGTCGTGTATTACAGGCAACAAGCAGATCGCGGCTCTGGTGGTGTGGGCGCGCGACATCCCTCACTTCAGCCAGCTGGAGCTGGAGGACCAGGTGGTGCTCCTCAAGGCCTCGTGGAACGAGCTGCTGATCTTCGCCATCGCCTGGCGCTCTATGGAGGCAAGCGTACTCTTAAATCATTTACCTCGCAACTTAATACTTTATGCACATTTATGGCTACTGATCTAAAATCGTTATTTAGGGATCATGATATATCTCGCGTTGACTCTTAATGTATTTTATTTGGGGCTACACCATTATATTTTTTGGCCTATAAGAGATGATTTTAAAAATTGGGTTTAAATAGTGTACACGCTCAATAAAGACAAACAAGACAAACTCTTCCGCTGTTTAAGTCTAGTAATAAATTTATTTTATTGATAATAAATATTCGTTGGGTGCAACATATATTAATTTGTTTAATTTCATACACAATTTTTAATGTAGTTCGTAATTGTTTTTGTTATTATAGTTATTTTTTTAAAGTAAATTTTAAATTTCTTACCCGTTCTTAGCATGTTCTGCATTTGGAAGTCAGAAGCAGCTTCATTGAACAATTTAAATGTTTTCAAAAGCCAATTTTTATATAGATACATTACGTTCAAGATATAAAGTATGTTGATGCCTAATGACAAAATAATTTATCAATATAAATATACATATATAAGGGAGAGTCTGTTATTTTGGACCATTTTTACAAAAAAGCGGTTTTAAAATGCTACTTTGCAAATAGCACAGACAACAGCTGTATTAAATGAAACTATATTTATTTGGCTTCACATATAATTAATAAAAATCAACATAATTTTAGCAACACTTAAGATAATTATCATTTTATGAGATCAGATATTTGTTTCAATTTAACCAACCGGTAGGATTAATTGGACCACGCGGTTGGTAATTTGGACTTAGAGAAAACTTACCTAGATAAAACTAAACAAAAATACTTTTAAGAAAAATATCTCTCGTACTACAAACAACAACGATAGAAAATATAACTTTGACTAAAAATACTTTAACAAAAAACAGTCAAAATTCTGAATAAGTTTGAAAAAGATTAATTCAGAACAATCATCAAAAACACTCGTTCAAACCAATATCTAAATTCTTATAATCATGTATAGCGTTTTGTAGGTCTTCTGCTTTCCATTTAAAATATTTTTTTGTCAGTCATCTGTAACAAACAGGACAAAGTTCGATAAATTGGACAAGTTGGAAAGTCGGTTAAAATGGATTGGACCAGTCCATTTTAACCGACAATATGTGGTCCATTTAAGCAAACTGTTTACTCGCATAAAAAAACGAATTTGACAAGACCATAACCTATCTAAGCCGGTTAATGTTTATCACCAGTTCATTGTTAATTTATAACGAATCTCAAATTAAAAATATAAATATAGACCGCTTACCTTTGCCTTAATTACACCACTAGCAAAGAACACCAAAATTTACATTAAAAGCAATGAAATTCGTTTTTCGTTAATGACAACTAGCCGCGCTGTGTTATGAGAAATCAAAATGGTCGATGTGTAGTGAAACTATAGTGATTGTCTTTTGGTGTTGCCAATTATAAAATAAATAAACTACTAAACAGTTATTTGATGGTGGTCCAACTTAACGAATGGTCCAATATACCAAACCTTCCCCTACATATGCACCAAGATAAATTATAACAATATGTATGGAGATATTCTTATCTCAGAAAATAAAATTGCATTTAAATCTATCTTTAATGGAACATAAATATATGAAAAAGCAAAAAAAAGTTGGCAACTTCACATGCGACGTTAATTTGGAACTTAGTGATGAATGGTGCCAAATATTATATGTAATAATTGAAGTTACGAAAAAAAATACTTATAAAGATGTCTAGATTGACATGTTGGCTAATTGTTGATAACACTAGCATTCATAATTGGTTTTTAAAATTAAAACTTTACGTGTATTTAACATCGAAAATAATAGAATTTGCAAATAGATATTTTTAATGATTTCAACACTTCATACCTATTTCTTACGCAATTTTTTAGTTTCTTTCTATTTAATTTTTTTTATTTATTTGTTTTTAGTACTTGGAGGACGAGAGGGAAAACATGGATGGCACGCGGAGCGCCGCGCCTCCGCAGCTCATGTGCCTTATGCCTGGTAATTATATCATTATTTGCAAATAAAACTTAGGAAACATTATATTTCTGTAGGAATTGGTTGTTTTAGCCAAGAACGATTAAGACTTATTTAAAAATTGTAGTAACAAAACAGAATCATCTACCTACTGCCATGCCCCGATGTATACTGTTTACTCATATTCTCTACGAGTGCCGTATGTTAATAAACATGAAGCGTGCAGAGCCCGATCCGGGGAGGGCACATACAGATACAGCCCCAGGAGTCACATATATAGACCAGTAGCCACAACAAAAAAAGTATGTTTGTAATGCAACGTCCGGGACCGGGTATTTTTTTTTTGGAATATGTTTAGGCGTGTCCCCTGAATGTAAATCCAAGTAGGCGCGGCGGTGCCCAGTGCATAGGTTGTTAATTATAGCGCTCCATACTTGTACAAGTTGGAGCGCTGGAGCGTTGGAGTTTGGAGCGCTATAATTAACAACCTATGTGTTAAACAAAAAAAAGTGTCGAATAAAAAAGATGGCAAATATTGTTATCTATAATAATGATCTCTATCTACATTTTTCGTCGTACGATGCGCGGTTCGCGAGATATTCGATAAAACGCGTTTTCCAAGATGGCGGCTGATGCATGTCCGGCACCGCCGCGCCTACTTGGAAATACATTCAGGGGACACCCCTGAGCATATTCCAAAAAAAAAAAATAGCCGGTCCCGTACGTTAGAAAGAACAAACCCGGCTGCCGGGCTAACAGCCATGAGCACGACCCGCAGGCATGACGCTGCACCGCAACTCGGCGCTGCAGGCGGGCGTGGGGCAGATCTTCGACCGCGTGCTGTCCGAGCTGTCGCTCAAGATGCGCGCGCTGCGCATGGACCAGGCCGAGTACGTCGCGCTCAAGGCCATCGTGCTGCTCAACCCCGGTGCGTACACGTGCGGCCACAGCTAACACGCACCACGTGTGTCAATGTTGTTCATAGACTTTATTACCGATCTTACTTTATTTATACAGGGTGTCCCGCGATAATCTGCAACCCCGAAAGAGGGTGAAACTAGACCATAAATTATCGACAAAAAACATAGAAAAAACTTTTTTTAAAAAATATTTTATTTTTTATTGAGGAATTAAGATTTTTATATCTTACCTAGACTCTATGTACAAAAAATGATGATTTCTTCCAAAGTAGTGGGTCGATTACTTTAAAATAAAATAAAATATTACGCCACGTACTTGGCGGTAAGGATAAAATAAAAATTAGCTGGCAAAAAAGTGGCATTATGTCTTTAACTATGCTTCTTGTGAAAAAAAATCCATTTTTTATGACTGTTTTTTTCAATGATCTCTAATTTTCTCAGAATTATGCCCCCAATACCAGGAAATTTTATGATTTATTATTATTTCTTACCATATTGCCATTCAAATAAAAAAAAATTTACGCCTGTATCCCAAAAAACACGTACAAAAATCATCATTTTTTGTACAAAGAGGCTACGTAAGCTATATAAAAATCTCAATTCGTCAGTAAAAAAAATAAAAAATTTTTTTTTAATTTTTTTAATTTTTTCCTGTTTTTTGTCGATAATTTATGGTCTAGTTTCACCCTCTTTCGGGGTTGCAGATTATCGCGGGACACCCTGTATATATAATCACCTGCAACACTATAGTCGTCTGTTTTTTTTTTAACAAACGAGTACTGAGTATGTTTCTCGCGTATTTCCGATATTGACAGAGTGAGATGGGTCATTGTTAGGGCTAGGGCCATCGCCTTTGTTCTTGTTTTCAAATTGTAAAGGCCCGTTCTTATTTTAATATCTCTAAAATTTACTGTAGAGAAAATTACATTATTTTTATTTATAAATAATCTCATAAATAAATAACACTAACATTAGATCTATACTAATATTATAAAGAGGTAAAGTTTATAACTTTGTTTGTATATACGGGGTAATCTTTGCAAATACTGATCCGGTCATGAAAATTCTTTCACTCACAGAAAGCTACACTATTCAGGAGTGATATAGGCTATATTTTATTGTAATTGAACATAAAATTCAGTGAAAATAATAGTGGGTGTTACGAATCGCGCCATCTCTTGACGAACTGTAGGTACCAACTAAATAAACATCGATGTAAAATAGCAGCGGACGGCGCGTCCAACGACTGTGTTCACGACGTTTACCTAAGTATACTTCATTTAAAAATTCGTTATTATTCTGTAATAGTTAAATTTAAAAAACTTGAAACATATCAAATTACTGTAAAAATCTTTTAACGCCCAACGAAGTGGGCACAGGTCGGCTAGTATAGTATAAACATAATATGCACAAGAACTTATAAATGAAATTATTATTATTATAATAATAAAAAAATATTATATAATTCTTTATAAATTGTATATAATTTGTTTTTCTGTAGATTGCAAAGGGCGCTCAGTACGCTTAACTACAGGAAACATATCCGCCAACAACAATACGTACAAACAATATCGTCTGGTTTAGTCACTAAAACACGTGCTACACGCAGGTAGTCCCTGATGCAACTTAGTCGGCATCTAACTACAACGTTTGTGTGCGGACTCGTATATTGATTACGTGGATCAGTCAAAGTTTTCGGAACCAAATTGTAAAAAAAAAAAATACACTATTTTGCGTATAAAAATAATAAGCATTGACAGAAGACAAACAATCGCTAAATGTGAAAAGCGGGTTATACGGGCTATACCACGCGGGATGTGGAAAAACTATTTACGTTGATGATATGATATCTGATGCTTTCGTATCAACTTATAGTCCTAAAATGTAATACAAGCGTTTTTAGACTACAACTATAAAATAGTTGTTTTCAAGTAAACCGCGTGTTACACTTTTATTTGTATACTAGCTTCTGCGCGCGACTTCGTCGGCGTGGACTCCGCTCCTATTGGTCTTAGCGTGATGATACATAGCCTATAGCCTTCCTCGATAAATAGGCTATCTAACAGTGAAAGAATTTTTCAAATCGGCCCAGTAGTTCCAGAGATTACCGCGTTCAAACAAACAAACAAACAAACAAACAAACAAACAAACAAACAACCTCTTCAGCTTTATATATTAGTATAGATTTGAAATATTTTCTAATTAATGTTGTTGTAAAGTTGAAATAATTTTATATAATTTTATACTAAAACAATTTTTTTAATTTACAGATATAAAGGGGCTTAAAAATCGACAAGATGTTGATGTTCTAAGAGAAAAGGTAAGTAACGAAATAATTGTACACAGTTAGATCTGGTTAATTGTTCATTTTTGAGAAGCTGTACTATTTCGTGCTATAATCAAACCGCAAATGTTTAAGGCCTCATTTACGGAGACGCGGGGCGTCGTGCGTAGCGTGAGGCGTGGCGGAACGCACTAAATTCAAATGTAGGGCGTTGAGTGAGTGCGTTGACGGAGAAGCGATTTTACACACGTTCATTTTCATACATTTTGAAACACGCGCGACGCTACGCCATTCGCTACGCGCACCGCCCCGCGTCTCCGTAAATGAGGCCTAAGCGCGACGGTCACAGCACTTGCATAAGACTGTTTTGCTGGCGCTCGCGGAATGGCATACATTTGTATTAGCCATACAGATATTTGCCGTGGTCTGGGCGTTAGTGCTAGTCTATTGTGTTACGGATCTCCGATTCAGGAGTAAATCTTTGTGGTTTAACTTGGGGGCGTTCAAGTATTACGTAACGCAAATTTTGAATATTTCAAGTATTACGTAACGCAAATTTTGAAGATTTTTGACCCTCCCTTTCTCCCATGTAACGCACCGTAACGTTTTCCTGTACACCCCCAACTCATAAACCTCATAAACCTTAGGCCTCGTTTACGGAGACGCGGAGCGTAGTGCGTGGCGGAACGCGCTAAATTCAAACGCAGGGCGTTGTATGAGTGCGTTTACGGAGAAGCGATTTTACACGCGTTCATTTTCATACATTTTGACACACGCGAGAAGCTACGCCACACGCTACGCACTACGCTCCGCGTCTCCGTAAACGAGGCCTATCTTAATGCTCAACTGACAATTTTTACCCAAATGTCACAACTATATTGCGCAAACTAACTAAAGTCACTAAATTAATTTTGTTATTGTTTTAATCGTGCTTGCGGTAGTAATTAATAAATAAATAGATTAATAAATGAATAGATTTTAATACCCTAGTCTTTTAAATTAAATAAAAAAACAATGTTACGTAACACGCGTCGTTCGAACCCCCCTCTCCCGCCCTTGTAATGCACCGTAACGTTTAACAAGACTAATCGGCCGCAGATGTTCTCGTGCCTGGACGAGTACTGCCGGCGCGCGCACAGCTCGGACGAGGGCCGCTTCGCGTCGCTGCTGCTGCGGCTGCCGGCGCTGCGCTCCATCTCGCTCAAGAGCTTCGAGCACCTGTTCTTCTTCCACCTCGTCGCCGAGGGCAACATCTCCGGCTACATCCGCGACGCGCTGCGCAGCCACGCGCCGCCCATCGACACCAGCGCCATCATGTAAGCGACCGCCATCTAGCGTGGGAAACTGAAACTAGCCTTTCGAAATGAGACTACCGACGCCATCTAGTGTAGGAGAGGTGCTGCTATTTGCTTTGTCGAGTGTCTTAAGATTATTTCAGTCATGGATATAACAGCCGCCGAACCGGTTAAAAATATGTAACTCCCTTTTGGGACTAATGAAAAGATAAAGAAAAATTGGCGGCTTTATTATGTAATTAACAGTGACGCGGTCAGTGGAACAGTGGTCTTATCGACAAAATTTTAAATACAGCTAATAAATGACCTGTATACACGAACTTTTTTTTTTAAATCTATAAACCCAAAAGCTTTTTCAATTCTAACGGTATATATCAGTGTTTCTGCCATGGCCTGGTAATTTTCACGCCGCCCCTTCGTGACCCATTTAATACTTTTAAACCCAAGCTGATTCAACTAGGTAAAATAATACACATTTATTAATAGTAAGAATCGATAGCACGTATTATTTTTAAACAAGGCTCCCGCCTTGTGTTGCGACCCGTTATTTTATTTTAAAGGCCCGGTACCGGGCTACCGGGTACCCAGCGAATAGGAAATGCTGCTATATAATATAACGAAATTATACTGTGGTATGCTTGAAATATTTAGACGCGTTTTTTTTAATATTCTCTTTTTAATATTTCGTTTTATCTCAATACTCTTCATCACTATTTCTGTATAATTTTGTGGATATGACCACTCCTATGATGTCCATAATTCCGATAGAAGTACTTGATGCAGTTTCAATCGAATCATCAATGTTTTACTACCGATTCTATTTGATTTTGAAAGATCTTTGCACTAATGTTGTGTTTAGTTAACAATGGTGTAAGTTCAGTTTTATTCTGTTTATCGTTTTGTAATCAGTTACGGTTAAACCATTAACATTTTAGAGCTCACGGGGATAAAACACACGCTCCTCTCATAACGTAGTGAGGCTATATATTAGTAGAACCAAATAGGCTTATATCAAACATTTTAGACATGGTATGTCAGGGTCGTACAAGTTGGAAAGAAATGTTTAATAATTATCAAAGAATATTATTCATTCGTTCTTATTAAATGTCTTCTCTTATACGTTAGACTAACGATAAGACAAGAGAGTTCAATGTGTACAGTTGTTTGTTAATTGTGACCTGAACTAATGAATATTAAGATAACGTGCCTACATTATTTATTTAAATGTACGAGTAATTTTAATTCGTCTTGCACTTGTGAGAAATTCAATGCGTTGTTAATTTATTAATTTTTTTTTTGATTTCTTATATTTTATTCGTAGACAAGAAATTAGCATCATGTTAAAAAAAATCAATTGGCTTGTGAAAATAAGCAATACAAAGTAGTATATGTATATTTTAGGGCAATAACGATTCGATCACGATTCAGCCTGTAATTCCCACTATTGGGCGTAGGCCTCTTCCCCATGGAGGAGAAGGATGCCAGGAGCCACGTAGGGCAATGTCGGAAACCAAAGTTAGGTTTTATCTGGATCGAAAGTAGATGATTGAAAACGTTTATGTTTATTAACGCATAATTCACCCGTAACCATATTACTGATTTTCTGTTAATTATTACACGATAGACGATTTTATTCAAATCGATGAACAATCGCAGCTTTATCATTCCATCTTGCGTAGAAAACATCTAATTTCTTATTACGTTAGAGCTAATTATTAAGTAATATTCGTAATTGTAATGTTAGCGTAATTCTTAATTTGCATTATTTAAAGTTAATCTATGTTTTTTTTTTTTCACACCACACACCAATAAGCTAGTGAAGGATTCATTTATATCGACATTTATTTTAATTTTCGAAAGCTACGTAATGTCGGTAGTTATGAGAGAAACTATTTTGAAAAATATTAGCAATTGGAATTGAATAAATAAAGTATTATTAAAATTATTAGTCGAAGAAACTAAATAAAATTCATGACAGCATAATAGCAATTATTTTAATCATTCGTTCAATCACCACGATATAATATTCGAATCGACAATCAAATACAATTATGTTTCTTTCAGAACTTCAATCGGTATGCCGATATCACCATTTCCTTCTATCGCTCGTTGAACGAATGAAACAGACTGTATTGCTGTCTCATTCTCTCGAACTCCGATCGAGGAAGGTTTGTAATTTGGGTATAAATTGCTCAAAACTATCGCTATAACTAAAAAAAAATTATATTATGATACCTGAACAAATAAGTATTTCCTCGTGTGAATAATAGTTGTGAATCTATGTGTATTTCACACACTAAACCAAACTGTTAACAACTTATGAATGTTAATTGTTTTTTTTTACGATAGCGAAAATTTTCAGCAATTTCCCTGTTTATATGGGCCATAATTTTTGTTGTTCTTTTATGTGAACAAGAGGTAAAATAATATAATTAAATTCGCCGATTTGTCACGCGATGAGCGTGCTCGACTATTATATGGTATCATTTAATGTAAGTGTTGGTTTCTCGTTCAAGAATAATGGCGTAACATATTATATCGAAATTATGATTTGATTTAGGATTGTTACGTGCTTAAATATGACTAAAGTTGTCACGTTCGCATGTATAGGCTTTTCTCTTAAATTGGATCTGTTAAATAAAATAGTCTGCTAGCTTTCTTTTTGTATTTTACTTCACGTTAGTTAGAAATGTTGAGTTATGAAATAGAAAAAAGCATATACATGTAAACATTCAATTTATTGTCGTCAAAGATGTTATTTAATGTAAATGGGGCCGCCTCTTCTATTATAAAATAATTTCGACAGTTAATTATTGCAATTAATCGTCATTTATAGGAAACTGTAATCGTCTGTTGACCACGAGATGTTTGTAGTACATTATATTTAAGTTTAGGTAATTTTAATGTTCTACCAAATCGTTTTATTTACTAAAGTTATTAGCGTAGTTATCGAACCCTAAGTTAAAAGTCGCGACAACGTCAAAACATTGATGGTCGGTTGAGAACAGAATATGTACGAGTATCTTGATCGTCTTTACATAACACAATTACACATTAACTTCTGGGTTATGATTATGTTGGTGCTTTAATGTGAATTGTGAAATGCTTACATATTGATGTGCGTAGGGATTTCACTGATGTTAATGTTATTGATAATATAAAATGTAAATATATCCTTGCATGTACAATTTATTAATAATAAAATTAATACCTAATTAAAATTAAATTATAAAAATAAACTGTATTTTATCCTATACTCGTGGTGATGTGAGGGTGGTTTAGACAGATGGTGTCAATGGCCTATTTTATTGATATTGAAAAGTTAATTATTTTTTAGGCCAGTATTTTACCTCAGTAATGAAAAGCGTCTCGGATGGCAGTTAAACAAAATTTGCCAGTATTATTAAATCAGATAGCTAAAGATTGCTATGTAGAAAAATTAAGGTGCAAAAATTAGAACATTTTAATAATTGTTCAAATCAAAAATTTATAATAACAATACATTATTGTTAATTCGATGGATATTTTAAAATAGATGATGCAGAATGTAGTGGAGAGCTCAAGTAGACAGCTGAATTGCTCGTTAGATTGGTTCAAACAATATTTTAATATAAGTTGAAGCCTTCTCTACATTCTCAATATTTTGTTGACGGATTTAATAACTGTTGGTCATTCATTGATGTAATATTAAAGGATCAAAAGTTTCCGTGGGAAGGTTGGAATTTTATATTGGAATGTTGCAGCGGTTGTGAGATGATTTATAACGATGTTCACTAAAAATCTGATTATATTTAAGTTATATTTTTTGTATAGACATAGTTGTAAGGTTTAACGGTGATTAAAATAAAATCATCATAATAATATTAGTTTTATTTTATTACCATGAGAAAATAAAAATTATGGCTATTATTAAAACATGTTTAGATTCATTTAGCACTGATTTCTCGTTTTTATTATATTTTATTAAATTTAAGCTAAATATGATAAGGCACAGCCAAGCAGTGTTGTATCTGTATAAAAGTTTAATACAAAGATAATATAATGTTTTCATTGATATTGAGATAAAAAATACTTTTGTTAAACTTACAATAAATGCAAAAATAATACACAGCTTATTTGTTAAAATGAGAAGCTTCCATCGACTCGAACGCGTCCATCTCCACGTTTATTCTGCAAAAAATAAAAATAAACAGTTAACTAAGTCTTTACATTACTTTTTTTTTGTACACAACATTGCACAGTTTTTTCTTTATTAGTTTAATATTACGTGGATCTTATAACCTCACTCAATAAACAAGCTTATGCAATTATCATGACAAGTTGGAGCAGTAGATAGTAACCACAACGATGGTTAGAAGGTTGCACAAACTTCAGTGTAATAAAACGAAATTTAAAAATTTAAGTAACCCCTGACAAACAAAACCCTTAAAAGTTAAATGAAAATAAAGGATCAGGTCCTCATCATTTGTCGCATTTGAGCTTGAGATAAAATGTAAACAAAGAACACAATTTTTCTCAAACTTATTTCACTGTTTTTTATTTCTTTTCGACAAGTAAAGCAGCCAGAGCTCCTGGAAAGGATCGGGGGTAGGGTCCGCAAAACGCTCGCGATATTTCTGTTCTTACAGGAGTCTATTAAGCTAAGCTATGGTAACTGCTTACTATTAGGTTAGCAGTACGTTTGTTTTCCACCCTAGTAATATAAAAAAAAAAAAAAACCACCATCCTGAGTGTTCTGCCATGTGGGATTTAGAATGACGTCATATAGCTACCCATGCAAAGTCATTCAAAGTAAACGTGTATATAATTTCATCTCAATCGGTTACAGATATAGTACGCGCGACGTATCTCGGCGAGTCTGAACATAGGCTCTGCGAACTTTTGCGCATGTACACTCAAGAAGAAAACTGTCATTACTAATTTTTATTTTTATTATAAATCAATGTACGAATAAAATTTCCCTAATAACATCAAAAAACTAAGATGCTACAAAAATAACTTATAAATTAAAAAATCAATTTCAATACCTCACCTTTCGATAGTGGCAGATTTTTATCACAAACAACACAATAATATTTACAATTAATACTTTTTATATACATTAACACTTATTATTATTTAACACATATTTACACTTATTATTAACTAGCTTCTGTGCGCGACTTCGTCGGCGTGGACTCCGCTCCTATTGGTCTTAGCGTGATGATATATAGCCTATAGCCTTCCTCGATAAATGGGCTATCTAACACTGAAAGAATTTTTCAAATCGGACCAGTAGATCCTGAGATTAGCGCGTTCAAACAAACAAACAAACAATCAAACAAACTCTTCAGCTTTATTATATTAGTATAGATTATTATTTAATCACTGTCGCTGTGGGGGGAAATCCCAAAATCAAAACACACTTAATACTTACACTAAATAAAACAAACTTAATACTAACACTAGATAAAACAATTAAAACTAAATAAAACAAACTGAATACTATAACACTAATTACTAATACTAATAATAAAAATTAACAACAATAAAAACGAAAACTTTTGTAGCCGATAGTGCTAAAGACAGAGATAATGGCACGAATACTAACGTGTGACTGAGACATATTACCGTATACCGAGCATTTCCGAATAAGCACGAAGCTGTATGAAGTAAGCAAAAACGGATGTCCAATCCCTAGCCCCCCCGCATGCGTCTCCTGCCAAAATCCCCTTCCCCTCGGTCCCGTAAAAAATGTTACTGCGCAGACTTCTGCGCGAACTTCGACTCGCCAAGATACGTCGCGCGTACTATATATGCTTAAAAATTGAGTTGCAAGATTCCACCCTAACATACAGTATACATTAGATAAATAAAAGCTTTTAAAAATGTACTTATTACTGACTACTAATCGTACATGATTCAAACAGCAGTAAGGCGGTAAGTGTAGATTAAATAAATATCTACAAAATACACACATGGTCGTCTGTTCCTAAAGTAAGCAACTTAATGCTTGTGTTAGAGGTAACAGCCGACTGGTATAGCTACATATGTATTTTTTTTTGATAAACATACTTATAAATAATACATATATATAAATAAATAAATATATTAACCCACAACTCCCGGAGCAGAAAGCAGGGTCACTACAAACTGCGCCAAAGGACTAGTCATTAATCCACCGTAGTAATATGATAAGAGTCGTGACGTACTTGCGGAAGGCGGCCTGCACGTCGGCCACCCTGCCGGGGTGGCACACGACGGCCAGCCGCGCGCCGCGCGCGAACAGCGCCGCCAGCCAGCGCCGCGCCGCCGCCGCCGCCGCCTCCGCGGTCACCGCCGCGATGGCGCGCACCAGCTCCCTGCCGCACACACCATTCTCATAGCTGGCATACATTAACTGAGCTAGGGCACAGCTGGAAATTACCATGCTCAAATTCTGCCCCACTACGACCAGAAAATTGACATATTAAAGTTTCCTTTATTAATTAAAACTATATTTTTAATTCTTTATAAACCATTTTAATTAAATTATAAACCACGGCTTTGATCAGTTTAGACTATTATTAAAAATCTAGTTTCAATTAATAAAGGATAGGTACTTCAATATATGAATTGTCTGGCCACGTCAAAGCACGTACCGGGGCACGGCTTCATAGAAAAATGGACATTGTCCTTTCCTGCTCAAAATATGAAGCAGCTCGACTGAGGTAGTACGTCGACCTTACAGAAGATCACAGTTAAATAACACTGTTTCAAGCAGTGTTGTGTTCCTGTTGGTAAGGTGAGCCGAGCTCCTGGGGGGAACTGGGGATGGGGTCGGCAACGCGCTTTCGATGCTGCTGGTGTTGTATACGTCTATAAGCTACGGCGATCGCTTACCATCAGGTGAGCTGTACGCTTGTTTGCTGATCTAGTTTCATAAAAAGCTCACAAGCGAAAAAAGCAAAGCAAGCAAGGGCTTACTTAAAGTGGTACCATATGGTAATAAATGGCCAATTTTGGTTTATCTCAGTTCTAGAAAAACTGTATAGAAGACATAATATCCAAAAGGTGTTTCTATCCTAATTTAATTAAAACTCAGTAAAAAATACCCCTATCGAATGCCGTAATGGACATGACGACAGTATAAAAAAATCGTCAATTTAGTGATTTTAGGGGAATAAGATTATTGTGATTTTCAATAAAATAAAACATTAAAATACTGCAATCGGCCAAATTGAAACACAAATTACAGCGCATGACGTCACGCTATATAATACGTCAAAATTAAAAGCGTTGTGGGCTGTAGATGGAACGCGCCCGACGCACTACATGTTGTATATTGCGACGTCAGAGCCGACGCCATGACACTTGCAGCCGTTTTGTCGTGAAAACATATTAGAAAAATAGTTTTAATGTTTTAAACTTCCTTAAACTTAATTTTATTACCGAAATATAGGTATTTTCGTAAATAGTAAATGTGTACCCACACTATAAAAGAGGTTTTCAAAATCTTTCGTCATGCCCATTGCTTCGAAAATTGCTACTAGAATTGTTTTACTCATTTTTAAAACATAAAATATTAATTTTGCCATTTTGATTATTCATTTCAAACTAGCTTTTTACAGTCATAATTTTTACAATTATCAATACTCATAACATTACCTGTTATAAGTGTCCCCAGCTTGTTTGATGTAGTTAAGGAGTGACTGGCTCACGACGTCAGCGGGGCACTTCTCGTTCTCCACTACTTCGTACAGAGCCGTGCTCTTTGCCGAAGCGAATAAATCCTCGTCGAACTTCCCGTCTGCTAAATACTCTTCCTAAAATATAACTTAGTCATGATTTACGATTCGACGATACGATACAGCGTGTAATATCCCACTGCTGGGCTACTTTTTTGGATATCGGCGAAACATGCCCTAAGCAGAGTATTATATATATTATAATGGTATTTATTTCGTTCAAACAAATCTAAACTTCGAACTCAATTTTCTCAGCTTTCAATGTTTGCACTTTACTGCATTTTACCCATATGGTCCTGGAGCCAGTGACAGATTTAGGTACATGACCAATTTCCTCCCATTCGAAACTTCGTAAAATGCATAATTTATATTATCAATATTCGCAACCATCACGCTGCGACTCCGTGGGTGGAATTGGCAGTGGCAGCCTCCCGGACCAGGAGAAAAAAAAAAAGATATTTTAGTCATTTCCTCCCACTTTCAAATTTGTCGGATTATAGTTTACCTAATATCTTGAAGGAAAAATAAAGTCAGCTGACCACAACAAGGTCGATTATACATCAACTGGCTTCCTGAACATGAAAAAAAAAAAAATTATATTTTCAATGATTTCCTTTCAACTAAAAATTTACCTAGTGATAGTTGCTATGCTACTATGAATGAAAATTAATGTCAGCTGCCTGTATCGTGGTGGAAAGTTCGTCAGCTGGTCCTTTAAAACTTTAAAAATTATTGTTACATCTTTCAACACAAATTTTTAAGTGGGAGGAAATGACTAAAATAAACTTTGTTACATCTTTCGAGGTTAAATTAGAAAAAAAAAAATGCAAACGGGCTCAGTGAGCAGTGAGGGTAGTTACCACGATGGCCTTGGCGCGCGAGTAGGCCGCCACGGCGTTGGAGGCGCGGTAGAGCGAGAACACGATGCGGCCCTCGCTGGGGCTCGCCGCCACGCCGTAGCCGTACGACAGCCCGCAGCCGCGGATCAGGCGCCACATCGGGCCCTGCGGCGAGACGCGTCTTCTTATTTATATCTATATATTATACATTTTTATAAAGCATTCGCCCTGTAACATCCCACTGCTGGGCACAGGCCTCTTTCTCCATGCAGAAGAAGGATTTTTATAATAAGAGGAGGAAACTTGTATAATGGATAAAAATTAAAAAAAAAAAAAAACAATTCGACGACGCATTAGCGCAACGGTCATAGCATAGCATTGGCTTATGCCTGTTGCACTGGCCGTCGCGGCATGGCGCACATTTTTATTAGCCATAAAGGATTTTGGCTTTCGGCGCACGTTTGGCTTCGTTTGAGCGTTTGTTCTTGTGTATTGTCTGTGTTTCCGAACCCCGAAAGAGGAGTAAATCCTAGGAGACAGTTGAATGTGAGGCGTTTATTTATTTATTAGGATAACCAACATAAGTTACAACAGTAATACAAAAAGAAGTAACCTTAATCCGCCACGCTGCTTCACTGGTAACCACTACACCATCGCATGTTGGTCCTCAAAAAACCAGATAAGACTGTAAAATAAGTAATAAGCACCTCGAGTTGCGTGAAGTAGTTGAGAGCGACAGCGAGGGGCGCGGCCTCGCTGACGGCGTAGCCCACCGGGCCGGCGCTCATCTGCACCACGAACGACGACTCCAACCCTCCCACTCCCACCACCATACCCCCACTGCTGCTGTTCATCAGCTCCGCATCCAGGTACAGATGGGGTCTGAAAGATTAATTTTCTTTCTTGATTAATTACAATAGTGGATTTTTTTTAAAGGCTAGGTCGGCAAATAAGCGTTCGGCCCACCTGATGGCAAGTGGTTACCGTAGCCTAAAAACGCTTGCAAGACTAGAAGTATCGCAAACGCGTTGTCAACCCTATTATCTACCTTTCCCAGGAGCTCTGCCCACCTTACTCACCACAGGAAGAGTAACACAAAACTACTTGAGAGCAGTATTATAATATAGCTGTGACCATTAATTTGTCATTACAGTACATTTACTTCCCCAGTCGGGCTGCTCCAGATATTGAGCAAGATATATCGCACTGTGCCCTACCTCAATGATATGGATAATTTGAAATTAACAAAAACTCAAAAAATTTCTCAGGGCTCACAATCTGATATATGTCAGAATAATTTTACTGTATTAAAGAGAAGTTTTAGACGCACTTTATGATTTTAATCCTAACATTGTTTTTTTATCGTTGATTACGAATCACCTACCAGTGGGCCGTCTCGGCCCTCATATTGTATAAGAAACAATCAACACAGTGGTGCAGTTAGTGTTACAAAGTCGGTTCCAAAGACGGTTCCAAAGACGGTTGAGTTTTAAGCAAGTGATACAGTAATTGTACGTATGAAAACACTAACTTGGCAGGAGTGGTATCCTTGCCTCTCGCGAATTTCTTCCAAGGTTCCACACTCAGCTTGTACCGCTCAAAGTCAGTAGCAAGGTGTAACCAAATATTTTCAGTTAAGTTTCTGAATGTCTGTTTCGCCTCATTTATCGCCGATTCGGCTGAATCTCCACCCGCGTTCAACTGCTCCATTAGTTCTTTGAGGAACTTCTGCTGACGGAGCACGGAACTCCAATGAGTATTGCTGTCCTTGGAGTACAGAGAGTCACGAAGTATGCTGTATACCATTTTGTGGCCATTTCTTCTCACCTAAAATTGTACGAGTATAGCAGACAGTACACAGTTTTAAGGTAATAAAGGATTATATATTTCTGTGACTATATTTATACCTGTGCCACATCATTAAGCAGTCTTTGAATAAAAACCAAAAGTCTTTCCTTGGTAATTTCAGCTGTATATAAAACTTCGAATAAAAGATTAACAACTTCTTCGTAATCAGATGGTTCACACTGAAACAAGACAAGTCTTATAATTTTTTGAATACATATCCAATTTCTATTAATTTTAATATTGATTGAATCTTGGTGTACATCTATTAGTCTCATTAAAATTAAAAGTGGTGAAATATTATTTTTAAAGTTAGTTCGAGTTTTCAACTCGTAATTTAAGTATAATATAAAATAATTAAAAAGATAGTAGATAATCATCTACTATAGTAAAAATAATTTAAACTACTAATTCAATGATTAACGTTTACTTACCCTCGTTTCGACATTAACGAAATGTCCAAAACTTCCAACAGCGAAGTTTCCCGATTTACCAAAACCTATGACATTGGAGAAGCTGACAGTTAGTTGTTCTGTGGCGGATATTACTTCTTCGTGAGATATGAGGTCGTCGCCGCGCCTCACCGGACACTCAGCGAGACCGTTCAAGTGCAGAGGTAGCCATTTGCGGGTAGTTTCGTCCACTTTTGATGTATCAAGGATTAAATTAATCTGTAACATTTGGAAATTACATATTTAAGTAGTTTTATATCCTGCTCAAAATCTGGAGCAGTAGGCTGGGAAAGTACTTCAACCTTACAGAAGGTCACAGCTAAATAAAAAGTGCTTTCAAGCAGTGTTATAATCCTGTGTTGAGTACACGCCGCGCTGGCGCAGCGGTCACATCACTGGTTTGTGTATGGCTGTTGCGCACACGACTACATTTGTATTGGCCATGCAAATGTTTGCCGTGGTCTGGGTGTTTGTGCAGTCCTTGTGGGTCTCCCCACCGTGCTCGTTACTCATAGTAGAGAATATATCCGCGCGGTGGATTAAGCACTGATCCTTCTCCTACATGGGGAAAGAAGCCTATACCCAACAGTGGGATATTACAGGCTGAAGCGTTGAGAACTCACGTAGACAAAGTTGGTGTGTAAGCTGTGCACGCGGGCGAAGATCGGTAGTTGCGATACGTCGAAGTGCGGACACGCGCCGGAGTCGGTGCTCCACGTGGCGAGGGCGTGGCAGCGCAGCGCGTCGCACGGCGGCACCGGCACGGCCGCCAGGGTGCCGGGGGGCGGCGGACGCTGCGAATTTAGTTTAAACTCATTGTTACACTTTTTTACATTTAGCCACGCAATAATATTTATTCTTTTATAGTTATATATTTTTTCAATTTTTTTTTATAATTAGAAGAGAAGAGATGATTAAAGCCAATTTATTGATTTTTTATGTGCTACTCACTACTGGATAAAGGCAAAATATTCTTAAAAGCAGGCACTTTTATATTAATACTACCTGACTCAGCAAAAGTTGTTCTGCCAGAGATTCTAGAGATAGGGACATCATTTACACCTATTATTAAAAACAGCCAATGACCTATTCTTAGACCAAATATGCACAAAAAATTTATATAAAAAGCTATTTCAGAGAAGTTTTGTGTCAAACACTGTGTGTGCCACGACATTTTTTTATATTCGACGATGAAAATTAAAAAAAAGGAGGCAAATGTGCTCAGTTTAAAATGTGATTTTTTAAGGCCAGTAATATTTTTTTTTTTCAAATTAATTGGAGCATTAATTCTTTACAACAGAAGTTAGTAAAAGGTAAGCTTATAATATCAGAACTATAAGAAAATTAATTATATCTTAAGCTATTTAGGTCTACCTCACTATACAATTCATAATTTATATAAACACTAGCCGACCCGTGCCCACTTCGTTGGGCGTTATAATCCATTTCACATAAGAAGGGTACGGTGAAATTTGATATGTTCCAATACACTCTCACTATTTTCAGCAAATCAGATAAATATAAATGTTTTAAAATCACCAATTAATTTCTAAGGCAAATAATAATGCTTGATTAGATTGAATTGTTGACACGGCACGTCAGAGGGCGCAGGTTCAAATCCTGCTGGGTCGAAAATTTTGATAATTTTTATCTTTTTCCTTTTATCTTGTCATTCCTGAATAGTGTAGCTTTCTGTTAGCGAAAGAATTTTCATGATCGGATCAGTATTTGCGAAGATTACCCCGTATATACAAACAAAGTTATAAACTTTACCTCTTTATAATATTAGTATAGATATATTTATAACTGTCATAACTTTTATGTCACTGTTATAAAAATCTCACCTCATTGAACTCCACAGCTTCCTCTAGTTGTTTCTTTTTATCTGCTAATCCACTCTCACCCAATTGCGCCCTTTGTGCTTGTATTCTTTTCCTTTCTTCTTCTGCCATTCTTGAGAGTACGAGAAAAAAATAAGTTACAAATGTGTGAATAATTGAATATTCAAATATTCACACTAATATGATAACATGTAATAAAAACACGAATATTGTAAAAATAAATGAATGAATGAATGAAAAAACTACTGTAGTGTTTCGAATAAATTATGGTATGTTGATAGTTAAATTTCGAGATTAAAGACAATTTTTTATCTTCAAAATCATACGTGATTTGGTTATAAACACTTAAAAATAATGGATACAGTTAGTTTGAACGTATATCATTTTAAACATGTATTATATTTTACCTTGTAACGCGATTCTATAAAGTACTTATAATAATCAACTTTTACTAACTTAGCCTGCAGTTGGATGCTTGGTGAGCCAATTACTGTAACCAAGTCATCGGTGAAATATTTCTGTAGAAGATCTAACCAAAAGTCACCATTTTCAGAAAGTAATTCTTGAAGGGTTTGTTGAGGATTCATACGAGATACAAACTGAAAAAAAAATATATCAACTTTAAATGGGCACAAGATAATTTTAAAACAGCAATAAGAACTATTGACTTTATATTAAAAATGAATGAAAAAGGTACACTACTTACTGTTACTTGATTGTGTAACATTAACTTAAAATAAAAAGGAGTCCAGATAATTTAGTTGGATGAATTTTAGGTTAATGAAAATGATAGTTCGTACAAAATAATAATTACTCTGTTTTACTCACATCTTGTTCATTCTGTGAATACAGAGCATCGCCAATACATCTGAAAGCAATGGCATGGTGTGGGTCCGATTCAAGACTGGCCACAGTTTCTCTCAACTGTTTTTTTAT
Organism: Melitaea athalia; assembly: GCA_905220545.2. Taxonomy (NCBI): domain Eukaryota; kingdom Metazoa; phylum Arthropoda; class Insecta; order Lepidoptera; family Nymphalidae; genus Melitaea; species Melitaea athalia. Next base: position 8,466,384 of record HG992179.1, read on the forward strand.
CAGACGCTTCATACGGTCCATGTCAATTGCTTCCTCTCCGGAGACAACACTCTTCAAACACGCACGAGCTTCATCTCGGGCCGTTTCCAATTTATCAATTGGTACATTGTCTAACTGGATTTTGATCATTGGTGCTATGTTCTCATTTAGATTGTATGATATCTGAAAAATTTTATTTTATTCATTTAATATAATTTTTTTTTAAATTTAAGTTGTATTGAGTCTTTGATAATTTTAAACTTTATCGAATATGTTTTACAGCAAAATATATGTGTCAGTTGGACAGAAGTCAATGTTTTAATTATTATAGATAGGTATCAGAAATTCGATTGCTCCATACATTGGTGTAGTGATAGTAGTTACAGCCTGCTAGCATCTTTAGGTGAGATAGTTTTTACCTTGTTAAGAGTTACTTACCCTAGTTTCGGACTTAGCTACCCAGGTCCAGGTGGCTGTGTCGCACAGGTAGCGCAGCAGCAGCGCGCGGCCCGTCAGCATGCAGTAAATATCGTGTAGACAGGGAAGGACTCACGTTTCCCGTCGGCGTGCAGTATAGATCGTGTAGACAGAAAGGGACTCACGTCTTCCGTCAGCGTGCAGTATAGATCGTGTAGACAGAGAGGGACTCACGTCTCCCGTCGGCGTGCAGTATAGATCGTGTAGACAGAAAGGGACTCACATCTTCCGTCAGCTTGCAGTATAGATCGTGTAGACAGAGAGGGACTCACGTCTCCCGTCGGCGTGCAGTATAGATCGTGTAGACAGAGAGGGACTCACGTCTCCCGTCGGCGTGCAGTATAGATCGTATAGACAGAAAGGGACTCACGTCTTCCGTTAGCGTGCAGTATAGATCGTGTAGACAGAGAGGGACTCACGTCTCCCGTCGGCGTGCAGTATAGATCGTGTAGACAGAAAGGGACTCACGTCTTCCGTCAGCGTGCAGTATAGATCGTGTAGACAGGGAGGGACTCACGTCTTACGTCGGCGTGCAGTATAGATCGTGTAGACAGAGAGGGACTCACGTCTCCCGTCGGCGTGCAGTATAGATCGTGTAGACAAATAGGGACTCACGTCTTCCGTCAGCGTGCAGTTTAGATCGTGTAGACAGGAAGGGGCTCACGTCTTACGTCAGCGTGCAGTGTAGATCGTGTAGACAGGGAGGGACTCACGTCTTACGTCAGCGTGCAGTGTAGATCGTGTAGGCAGGGAGGGACTCACGTCTTACGTCAGCGTGCAGTGTAGATCGTGTAGACAGGGAGGGACTCACGTCTTACGTCAGCGTCCAGTGTAGATCGTGTAGACAGAAAGGGACTCACGTCTCCCGCCAGCGCGTCCTCGCGCTCCACGAGGCGGCGCTGCAGTGGCGCGGCGGCCGTGTCGCACAGGTAGCGCAGCAGCAGCGCGCAGCCCGTCAGCTCACTCAGCGCTGTCTCGCTCGTCAGGAGCGGCCCGCGCCAGCCAAACAACACCTGTCACGAGGGAACATACATATAGAATATATTTATATACATAATTCAAAAGCAACTAGCTCAGCAGGTAAAAATTTATTTGTCAACTAATAAATGTTTCAGGTGCAATACCATTTGGCATAATTAAGAAAATGTTCACAGGAATATAAGTTGTTACTATTTTTTTTTTTACATTTAAAAATCATTAAATACAGACCTGTCCACAATCTTCAGTATCAGCAGGCCACTGCTCTCTCAATTCACCGTAGTTTGGTGGGGGAGGAATAGTTTGCCATGGCCTAACCCATTCTTCTTGAGTCTCCTTTTCCCTCTAAGAGAACAAAATTGGGACAATGATAACTATTATATTTTATTTTATTAAGAAGAATGAAAGATATGAATAGATGTACATATACATGATTTATAAAAAGATTATAATGCATTAAAAGCATGAACATATTTGCAAGTCCTGCAAGATTATATGTTGTGGATATTGTTCATATTGTATTTGTGTAGGTATACATGTATGAATACTTATATAAGTTATATATTATTGTAAAATAATAATACGATTTTCTTGGTGTCCTATATACTTTTGCTATAAATGATTAACTATAAATTACAGATGGTCAGTCTTGTAACTTCCAGGACTTAGTAAATAAAGAACTGCAGCAAAAACTAATATAAATATCTCATGTTACATAACAAAGTACAAAATTACAATTCTATATTTAAATTATATTGTATTTTAATTTTATTTAATGTGACCTTAGAAAATAGTACATAGTCTAAAATGTGTTTAATAGTGGAATGCTATTATTCAATAATATCATTGAAATAACCTTTGCCATGATGTCATCTTCTACAACAGCGAGTGCTTTGAACACGTCATTTGCTTCAATTTGACCTGTTAATATAATTGTTAAATTTTCCGCTCTATAAAATTTCTTGTGATAATCACGAACCTAAAAATGAAGAAAGATACATATAAGATGTAATCATATCATGATAGTTATACAATATGTTACGAGTAAGTATTATTTAGACATTTAAAAATGAATACAGATATAACAAGTACAATTTAATAATAACAAGACAATAAATCCTGTCATTAATACTATGAAACTAGTATATTATGCTAAATAGCTACAAATGATAAAAACAACCTCTACAACTATATAAGATTTTAGATTAACGTGGTTACTTCTATTAAACTCTTGGGAACAAGACATTCACAGTTAATATCGAAATATCGAGCTCAACAAAATGAAAATAAAAAACATGGTAAATATCCCATTTTTGAATAATTACTTTAGTGTTGTTGGTAGAAATTCTAAGATTCTCCATAATTCCTCCAGTTTCAGATGAATATCCACTATTGGGATACATGGCTCTTTGTAATCTCAATTCACACCTAAAAACATACAACAACAACCCATTAAACTGGTATATAAACTTTAAATGTTTTATTTCCATTGTTATCTAATCAATAGTGTACCTAGAATCAGCTGTGTTTTCTCGTCCTTGCATTTCACAATACACAACGCCTGCATCTTGACCTTCTCCATCAACGTGATGGACTTCAGTTATGAAGCCCTGCTCAGTGAGTGTAGGTCTAAGGATATGATCGAGGTAGATAGGCAGTAGAGTCAACATCCCAGCATCTCCCGCCGTGTGAATGGTATAGCAAGTATGGTCAATGTCAGTCCAAGCATTGGTGCCATGTGCCATGCATCGGTTAGCCAGTAAGTCGAGGATTCCCTTGTAAGGGTATCGCTCCGAACCCAAGAAGATTAGATGTTCCAAAGTATGCGGCAGACCGTCATCATCATGGGCTTCGGTTGCTAAAAATATATTGTTTATGAGCTACAAATTGTAGTAAAATGAAAAATAACAAAATTATTAATTAATGAAATAAAAGATAGTAAAGAACGTACCAAGAGAAAAAAATCCTTTGACCAGAGGACCCTCGACGTCTGCTATTATTACTTTTAATCCAGTTTTCTCAGAAATATATTTATTAACAGGTATAACATCGGAAGCTTTAGTTGAAGAAAGCAGTTTAAAATGAGACATAATTACTTTATTTAATGTCGATTGGAGAAAAATACTAGCAAAATAAAATGTAGGTATCGCAGAGTCAAAGAGTACAAGTAATTTAAAGGGGAACGCAGTGTTTACTAATTTATCAAAAACCCAGCTACCAAGAACCGGTGTCCACAGTTCCACAGATGACGATGAGTGATATTATAATATTTTGATTATTTTGGTTTTGACTTCTGAAGTTCTGACTTCTGAGGTCATACTTGAAAAGTTGAAACTTGAGTGAATATAGTTATTGTACTCTGTGAGTGAATACTTGAATAGTGATGCCAAAACATCAAAATGTCAATTTGACAGTTTTAGGGTTGTTTCACCGGTTTTGAACAGGTAAGGCTACTTAAGGCCCTGCGCGCACTAGTGACATTAGTCACCGTGACAAAAAATTCTTTGTCACTGTCACGTCACCGTCACTTTCGAGACTGCGCGCACTTGCAGTGACAGTTTCTTACATTCGATAAGATGGATCTCGAAGAGACGGTTGTCTGTGAACTCGTTTTTAGAAATAGAAAAAAAATACAATAATAAAAAGTATTGGGTTCACCCGCTTTGGAGTGATAGGCTGATAAGTGGAAAGTTCTACACTATGTTTGCCAGCCTACGTACATATGACACGTGACATTTTGTTGCGTCACGGGCATGTTGGCGTCCTCCGCGGACAAAAAGTCACCGAATTGTCACGCATCCAAGTGCGCGCACCTTCATTAGGGATGATGGACGCGGTGACAGTGGCAAAAAGTCACGGTGACAAAAAGTCACTAGTGCGCGCCTAGCCTTACTGATGACGGTATCCTTTGACGGTATCCAACAGATAAAAGTTCATAATAATAATAAGACAATAAGGGGCCGTTCAAGTATTACGTAACGCAATTAGGGGGGGAGGGGGGGTCTTGAGCAACGCGTTACGTAACGTTGTTTTTTATTTAAATAAAAAAAACTAGTGTACTAAAATCTCCCAAATTGGCAACCCTTTTTGTTTATATCCCTTTTTGTATATACAACGTGGGGATGACAATAGAACGATAATTGAAAACACCGTTAGTACTAGTATAAAGAAGTATTTCAAAACCATCAGATAAGTACTAACATCAAAATAAAAATAAAAGATTTTTTCATACAAACTAATTCAGTTTAATTTAATAAAATTTTATAACATCATTTTTGTAACTACAGGATCACTGACCTATTACACGCGTCATCGCGCATGACTATGCGCGTGACCTTCTTTCTACGCGGCAAAGTCACGTAGAAGTGGTATGTGCTTGTACCTACAAAACTTCATTATTTTGATTGAATAAAAAATTGTAGGTTAGAAAAGTAAATTAAAATAAATTGTTACGCATTTAAAATTAAATTGAATAAAAAACTATTTGATTTAAATTTTCTCAAACCATCAATTTTTTTTTTTAAATATGCAGAACTGATCAGTAGCCGATACTGAATAAGTTATTTTTTTTTAAACATGAGTTATTATAATATTATTTGGTCTGCGAACTGTCACTAAATGGCAATGATTAAAAATTTTGCCTTTTTTTTTGTGAAAAATCATAATTTGTGACTAAACTACTGGATGTATTTTATTGATTTTTTGTATGTGGGCTTGGAATGTCATTACATATACGCTGTCCAATTTATCGTTGTATTATAATCCCCACCCTGTATATATTTATACTTACCGCAAACGCGATTTTTTTAAGCGACTTTTCGGTAGTTTTCGCAGCAAAGTTGTGACATTTGGGTAAAAATGGTCAGTTGAGGTGTTACGTAACGTTTATGGGCTGGGGGGGGGGGGTACAGGTAAACGTTAGGGCGCGTTACAATGGTGTCAAAAATCTTCAAAATTTGCGTTACGTAATACTTGAACGACCCCTAACTACAAGATATCGACTTCTGTCGAGCCTGTCGTTATCGCGGTGAGTCACAGTCACTCAGACATGTGCTTTTGGGTTATTCCGCGCTTGACAGACTGCACAGACATAATCAAGCGGCCAAGATTCTCCACCAAGATTTTGCTTTTATTCACGGTTTCCTGGAACAGAGACTTCATCCACAACTGGTGAAACCGGCTCTCATTAGTTAAGATTTTAACCATACTGAGAAAATTTAAAACCTACCTACTTTAATTTCTGTCTGTAACCGTTCCTTTTTGGGTGTGCTGGAAGAAATCTCTTATAGGGATAAGCACACCCATTATACGTGAGTTTCCATGACAAATTTATTATTTAAGTTTTGTACGTATAATAAATTGTTAAATAAATAAATAAATAAATAAATTAAAACGAAAATCGATTTTTAAATCGCACACAAAAAATATCGATTCAGCAATTTTAAATAATATTGTTACTGTATATTATTTTGATAAAATATTTAGATCAATAATATAAGTAAAATAAAATAACTCGTATTTATAACGTTATTATGTAGTAGAATTGAATATGACTTCTTACTAACAACTACAAATTTCGACACCCCCGGGGAATAAAGTGGTAATAGAGAAAAGTAAATTTTACAGGACGAGCAGAAAACAGTTTTAGTTTAGGCTAGTCCAAGGTTAGTTGTTAGTTTCCGATAGGATAGACCAGTTTAGTTCATATTATTTTTTATTTTTATGTTACCCACACATGAGGAAATTCTAAAGAGATATGATTGTTATTTATATTAAAAACACTTATCTATTATTTATTAAAGTATGATTGTTTGTATTACTAATTATTCATAACTTTTAACGACAAATCATTGTGGTTTTAATAAAAAGATTAATTTTTTCAATTTCGGAGTATTTTATTCAGGTTATCTATTTATTTTTACTCTTACATATACTATAATGTTTAGACTAGGATATACCAGTTTATCCTAGAGTGTGCGTATTTATATCGGACGCCACGTTAACTCAGCGGTCACGGCACTGGTTTGTGGCTGTTGTGCGGGCAGTTGCGGGTTAGATCCCCGCACACGACAACATTTGTATTGGGCATACAGATGTTTGCCGTGGTCTGGGTGTTTGTGCAGTCCTTGTGGGAATCCCCACCGTGCCTCGGAGAGCACGTTAAGCCGTCGGTCCCGGTTGTTATCATGTACACCTGATAGCGATCGTTACTCATAGTAGGGAATATATCCGCCAACCCGCATTGGAGCAGCGTGGTGGTTTAAGCTCTGATCCTTCTCCTACATGGGGAAAGAGTAAGTGCGTATTTATATAAGAATCAACTAGTTTGACCTACCTAAACTGGTCTAAATATTTTTAAATCATAATTATAAAAAAAACAAATTTTTTTCGATCCAGCGGGGTTCGCCACGGTTGCCGAATAAAAATCATCATAATATGAAGAATTTCTATCTAGCTGGTACATCGTTTACTGAGGTAAGGCACAGCAGAAAATTTCCTGATCAAAATATGGAGCAGCCCGACTGAGGTAGTACCTCGACCATACAGAAGACCACATCTAAATATTACTGTTATCAAGCAGTATTGTGTTCCTGTTGGTGAGTAAGGTGACCAGAGCTCCTGGGAGGAATTGGGGAGAGGGTCGGTAACACGCTTGCAATGCTTCTGGTGTTGCAGGCGTCTATAAGCTACGGTAATCGCTTACAGGTATCAGGTGAGCCGTACGCTTGTTTGCCAACCTAGCTATATTTAAAAAAAATCGTTCCAATAGCTTAATTGGCTAGAGCATCTACACGGTATGTCGGAGGTGTGGGTTCGAACCCCGCTGGATCGAATTTTTTTTTTATATGACTTAAAAATATTTAGAATTTCCTCATGTGTGGATAACACAAAAATAAAAAATAATATGAACTAAACTGGTCTATCCTATCGGGCTCAGGACAAATAAGTTTGGAAAAGCCTAAACTAATTTATCCTATCACGCTTAGGACAAACTAGTTTGGACTAGGCTAAACTAGTTTATCCTACTACGCTTAGGACAAACTAGTTTGGACTAGGCTAAGCTAGTTTATCCTATCACGCTTAGGACAAACTAGTTTGGACTAGGCAAAACTAGTTTGTCCTGAAATCGGGTTTGGCCGGTAACATATACATCACTATTTTTATTGTTTTTTTTGTGTAATACTGATTTTTATATTAAAAGTGTACAGGTACTAAGTAACGGCACATAGCCATTTTATTCCCGTGAAGTTGTAATGTGATGAAAACTATTTCACTATTTGCATGCATTACGATACTAAAACATACAAAACAAAATAGTATCAGACGAATACATCACTTTTTATTCGTAATGAAATTTGTAAATCATGTTTACGTGAAATTGTATCGAAAATAAAGCTAATCACTACATAGTATAAAACAAAGTCGCTTTCTCTGTCCCTATGTCCCTATGTCCCTATGTATGCTTAGATCTTTAAAACTACGCAACGGATTTTAATGCGGTTTTTTTTAAAAGATAGAGTGATTCAAGAGGAAGGTTTATGTATATAATTTAGTATAGTTTTATGTAAATTAGCAGAAATACGGCGATAAATGTTGAAGAAGTCGCACAAAATCGGGCCAACTGGGAGCTTTCCACGCAAACGCCGCGTAAACTAGCAAAGATACAGTGGAGTAATGTACTAGCGAATTCTTAATCTATAAAAATGCTACAAAAAAGTCCGCGATAGCATATCTCTATCTCTTACGGTTGACTTACAATAACCACTTTTATGTTCAAATTTTTAATTAAAAACATTACGTTATTTTCCAAGCTATTTTCTTTAGTTCAGTATTAATCCTTATCCAAACAAATATTTTAGTTAGCTTAGGAATTTAATGCAGATTAAAATTGCCCTTTACACTATATCAATCAGATGAATAGGTTTTCAGATATCGTCGTTAGAAGTAATTAACAGCGAAACATTTAACCCTTTAACCGCCATCGCCGTAATATTACGTGTTGTAAGAGTAGTACCTCAGCCGCCACGTCGGAATATTACGTAAAGATCCTGTCATTTAAAAATGTCATCATTGCACCCGTGCGAAGCCGGGGCGGGTCGCTAGTAATACATAAAGCAGTAATGTACGATTACCGACCAACACTTACCGAACACTTTGCGGTAACGTGTGTTATGGAAATTAGTTATCCATTTTTTTTACGTGAATAAAATGGTATAACGTCTTACCAGTTTCTTGAGACAGATGTTCGTTCCATATATTATATGACTACGATATTATAATGGGTCCGGTTTTTATCATGTAACTGATATACTATATTTTTTTACACAATCAGAAAATAAAGATTTCAACGGACAAAAAGCTCACCGACTTTTTTTTTTAAAAGCTGATATTTAGACGTGAGAATTTTCGATTGAAAATGAGGGTGCCTTTTCGATATTGAGGTCAAAATAGGGTGAAAAAATAAATACGTACTTTAAATAAAAAAAATTACAGTCTGTTTGGGACATAAAAAGGCAAGTTTTTTTTTCTTTAATATTTAAAGAGGGTTTGTTCATAATTGAAGATGACACCCTCATTCAAAACGTCTTAAAACTATCTTCGCTTACATGCTCTTACATGCTAAGTTATACAGGCAAGTTTCCACCAAATATCGTAACAAAATTTTTTTTCTTGTAAAAGATAAAAATAAAAAAACTGAGGTAGAGCACAGCAGTAAATGTCCTGCTCAAAATATAGAGCAGCCCGACTGAGGTGGTACCACGACCTTACAGAAGATCACAGCTAAATAATACTGCTTTCAAGCAGTGTTGTGTTCCTGTTGGTGAGTAAGGTGACCAGAGCTCCTGGGGGGAATTGGGGGTAAAGTCGGTAACGCGTTTGCGATGCTTCTGGTGTTGCAGACGTCTATAAGCTACGGTAATCGCTTACCATCAGGTGAGCCGTCGCTTGTTTGCCGACCTAGTTATAAATAAATAAATAAAAAACTTGGCTTTTTTGAATTTTTCACATGAATTTTGAGGTTATGTGAAAAAAGTTAGGAAAAAAAAACACCCCAATGTCTGTCAGTTTTATACTTATCCTTATTTTATTTAATTTCATTCATCCATCTGCCCTTAACAGTCCACTTCGGGATATAAGCCTCTCATAGGACTTTAATTCAAAATAGTTATTATAATTTATAGGTAGGTAGTGAGTTACCCCAATCGTCTTGGTCATAACGTCGCCGCTTTAATCCTAACCGTCCATCTTTTCGACATACGCAAATACTTGTTCAATATGACAGTACGTAAAGTTTAGAGTACCTATTGGATATGTTGTGACACAAGGTGCACATATGAGGACTTTTGCTTTTCAGTTCATCGGAAATGAAGGTGCTGGCGTACAAGATCGTATTTTTTTAACGTCATGGTACGTTGTGCCATATGATGATTTTACATTCTGACGTACTATCACGTAGCGTCCGCGAAAGGGTTAACCTGCTGTGATGCTGTATCATGATGTCTTTCTAATGTAATATTGATGATGATGATTGAATTATGGTTTTGCAGGGTATCGATTATAGAAATATCAACGATGCTTTTTCTTTTGTTCGGGATATCACAGTTCCACTACCACCTTGGAACTTAAAAAGCCGACGGATGGCGGGTTAACCATCCATGCTGGCTTTGAAATACACAGGCCAAAGACGGGCAGCAGCGTCTTCGGTGCGACAAAGCCAGCCCTGCGGTCACCAACCCGCCTGCCCAGCGTGGTGACTATGGGCAAAACACATGAGTTCGCGTCATAATGTCGGGCGCGAACTTGTGGAGGCCTATGTCCAACAGTGGACTGTGATAGGCTGTAGTGGTGGTGGTGGGGCTTTTTCTTTGTATAATATTAACTAGCTGACCCGGCGAACTTCGTACCGCCTAACAATCGATTCTTTAATTTTTTATTTTGCATCCTTCCCGGAACCCCTCCACTGACACTTAAACTTTATGGTATGGTATTAAAGTTCAAATTCACTTTTTAAGTATTATTACGAATCTTTTGTATGGGAATATAGAAAAGTGTTTTTAGACATTTTCAGGCGATTTTAAAAAAAAATTTCTCCGTAAGAACCATCCTCGTACTTCAAGAAATATTTAAAAAAAAGAATAAGCGAAATCGTTTCAGCTGCTCTTGAGATTTGCGCTTCAACACATTCAGCGATTCATTTTTATTTATCTAATATATATAAAAGAGATTTCTACCCATTGACTCATCACGATATCTCTGGAACCATTAGGCGTAGAGACTTGAAATTTGGTAGGAATATTCCTTTCGCCGAGTAGAGGTCAGGTAAGAACGGATTTTACAAAATTCCGCCCACAAGAGGGGGTTGCGGGGGTTATTAACATATATGGCAAAACAACGTTTGCGGGGTCAGCTATAGTCTATATATAAAAGAGATTTCTACCGATATATTGACTCATCACGATATCTCTGGAACCACAAGGCGTAGAGACTTGAAATTCGGTAGGAATATTCCTTTCGACGAGTAGAGGTCAGCTAAGAACGGATTTTACAAAATTAGGGAGTTGCGGGGGTTAATAACATAAATGGCAAAACAACGTTTGCGGCATCAGCTAGTAAATTATATATTTATTCAGCATATTTTCGACACCGTGAAGTCAATGCTTCCTTCCTAGGTATAAATTTTGATAATAAAGTTCCGCAGAGATTTTTATGTGACCTTTTATTATTAAGCCTAAAGCCTATGTGGGTATCTATACAGGGTTCGGCACTCGAAGTGTTACTAACTTTACGTTGCCATAGCAACTAAACTGTTTACAGTATGGCGCCCATTTTTTCACATTCCTTAGTTAAAACGTAGTGGTTATATACTCTTTGTCCTTAGTCTATTGTATTGTTAATAAACTTACAAAAGCCTATTATTTTTCGTCGTTGTTAAAAAAGTTTTGCAGATGGAAGTCAAACGAAACAGTGTCATTTCTTTGTATTTGGCTGGAAAATCGCAGTCAGTCATCGTTAATGAGCTAGGACATTTACATTTGAACAAAATGTTTGTGTATCGGACCATCACGCGTTACAATGATACGGGTAGCATCAAAAAACGCCATGGAGGTGGACATCAAACAACAGCAACATCATCAGAAATGGTTCGAAAGGTAAAGGCTAGAATTGAACGAAATCCACGACAAAGCGCAGTTAAATTGGCGAAAAGTCTAAGGGCCGATTTCACCGATTAAAATAATCGCGATTAGTTCGACGTAAACTCGGTTTACGCGTTTAACGGAGTTTAGAGCTCCAAATTGCATTTCACCAACATAAACTAAACGCAGTTAGAGAATAACTGAGTTTAAATTCTGAACGACCGATTTTTGGCGTTTAGCTGTGTAAACGCGTTTTGTCTACAGCTTCTAACGGTCTAACCTATTAAAAACAAATCTTGTCAAGTTGTCATATGATATATTCTGATACTCGAGTTTATAGTAGTGTATCTATACTAATATTATAAAGAGGTAAAGTTTATAACTTTGTTTGTATATACGGGGTAATCTTCGCAAATACTGATCCGATCATGAAAATTCTTTCGCTAACAGAAAGCTACACTATTCAGGAGTGACAAGATAAAAGGAAAAAGATAAAAATATATAAAGATTTTAAATCAGCAGGATTTGTACCTGCGCCCTCTGACGTGCCGTGTCAACAATTCAATCTAATCAAGCATTATTATTTGCCTTAGAAATTAATTAGTGATTTTAAAACATTTATATTTATCTGATTTGCTGAAAATAGTGAGAGTGTATTGGAACATATCAAATTTCACCGTACCCTTCTTATGTGAAATGGATTATAACGCCCAACGAAGTGGGCACGGGTCGGCTAGTTATATTATAAAAGCGTAGTTAGCGTAGTTAGTAGCGGTAGTTCAAAGATGGAAAGAGCATTGTCACTAGCTTTTGAGGAAGACGAAGAGGATGAGTGTGTTCGTCGCCCAAGGTGCCCGAGATGGATACGTGAGAGAGAAGAACGCTTCGACACTCTTGATGATCAAGACTTCGTAACAAGATTCCGTCTCACGAATTCAACAGTCCTGTCTGTACTGGAGTCTATTGAGGATAAATTAGAGTTTGCGTCCAATATGAATAACAGTATATCTCCGATCAACCAATTGTTATGTGCTCTGCGTTTCTATGCAACTGGGTGCTACCAAATAGATAAGATAGATAGATAAAAATGACTGCTAGTATAATATAATATCATTACTAGCTGACCCCGCAATTGTTTTTATGAAAAATAAATTTATCTCAAACCTCATATTATAATATATCATTACTAGCTGACTCCGCAATTGTTCTTATGAAAAATAAATTTATCTCAAACCTCATATTATAATACCTATCATTACTAGCTGACCCCACAATTGTTCTTATGAAAAATAGATTTATCTCAAACCTCATATTATATATATTTCATTACTAGCTGACCCCGCAATTGTTCTTATGAAAAATAAATTTATCTCAAACCTCATATTATAATATATCATGACATCTACGCTTAAATTTAAGGCGATGTTCACGTTTTATGTCACCAACCTTCGTTTTCGTAAACACGATTAAATTGTAGCTGGTGAAATCCGTTTAACGAAAACCAAGATTAGAATCGAACTATAAACTCGATTAAGCAAAACGTAGTTTTATTAAACTTAGTTTCCAATGCAAACGGTGAAATCGGCCCTAAGGGCCGATTTCACCGATTAAAATAATCGCGATTAGTTCGACGTAAACTCGGTTTACGCGTTTAACGGAGTTTAGAGCTCCAAATTGCATTTCACCAACATAAACTAAACGCAGTTAGAGAATAACTGAGTTTAAATTCTGAACGACCGATTTTTGGCGTTTAGCTGTGTAAACGCGTTTTGTCTACAGCTTCTAACGGTCTAACCTATTAAAAACAAATCTTGTCAAGTTGTCATATGATATATTCTGATACTCGAGTTTATAGTAGTGTATCTATACTAATATTATAAAGAGGTAAAGTTTATAACTTTGTTTGTATATACGGGGTAATCTTCGCAAATACTGATCCGATCATGAAAATTCTTTCGCTAACAGAAAGCTACACTATTCAGGAGTGACAAGATAAAAGGAAAAAGATAAAAATATATAAAGATTTTAAATCAGCAGGATTTGTACCTGCGCCCTCTGACGTGCCGTGTCAACAATTCAATCTAATCAAGCATTATTATTTGCCTTAGAAATTAATTAGTGATTTTAAAACATTTATATTTATCTGATTTGCTGAAAATAGTGAGAGTGTATTGGAACATATCAAATTTCACCGTACCCTTCTTATGTGAAATGGATTATAACGCCCAACGAAGTGGGCACGGGTCGGCTAGTTATATTATAAAAGCGTAGTTAGCGTAGTTAGTAGCGGTAGTTCAAAGATGGAAAGAGCATTGTCACTAGCTTTTGAGGAAGACGAAGAGGATGAGTGTGTTCGTCGCCCAAGGTGCCCGAGATGGATACGTGAGAGAGAAGAACGCTTCGACACTCTTGATGATCAAGACTTCGTAACAAGATTCCGTCTCACGAATTCAACAGTCCTGTCTGTACTGGAGTCTATTGAGGATAAATTAGAGTTTGCGTCCAATATGAATAACAGTATATCTCCGATCAACCAATTGTTATGTGCTCTGCGTTTCTATGCAACTGGGTGCTACCAAATAGATAAGATAGATAGATAAAAATGACTGCTAGTATAATATAATATCATTACTAGCTGACCCCGCAATTGTTTTTATGAAAAATAAATTTATCTCAAACCTCATATTATAATATATCATTACTAGCTGACTCCGCAATTGTTCTTATGAAAAATAAATTTATCTCAAACCTCATATTATAATATACCTATCATTACTAGCTGACCCCACAATTGTTCTTATGAAAAATAGATTTATCTCAAACCTCATATTATATATATTTCATTACTAGCTGACCCCGCAATTGTTCTTATGAAAAATAAATTTATCTCAAACCTCATATTATAATATATCATGACATCTACGCTTAAATTTAAGGCGATGTTCACGTTTTATGTCACCAACCTTCGTTTTCGTAAACACGATTAAATTGTAGCTGGTGAAATCCGTTTAACGAAAACCAAGATTAGAATCGAACTATAAACTCGATTAAGCAAAACGTAGTTTTATTAAACTTAGTTTCCAATGCAAACGGTGAAATCGGCCCTTAATGTATCTGCCCGGAGCATAGGACGCATATTGAAAAATAAACTTCAATTGAAGCCCTACAAATTACGAAAAGTGCAAGACCTAACACTTGCACAAAAGCTAACTCGTCTAGAAAGAGCTAAGAACTTAAAGCACTTGCACGTTGGTGGCATGCTTGAAAATTTGGTATTTTCCGATGAAAAATTTTTTACGGTTCAGCAATATGTGAACAAACAAAATGATCGCGTATGGTTAAAGTGTAAATCAAATGACAATTTAGACCAACGAATTGCCTTGCGAAAGCAAGCACCAGCATCTGTGATGGTTTGGGCTGCGGTAACTGCCACGGGACGCTCACCTCTCGTTTTCATTGACCAGGGTGTAAAGATAAACCAGCAGATCTACCGTTAAAAAATTTTAAACGATGCTTTGTTACCTTGGGCACGTAAACAATTTGGTAGAAATCATTGGACCTTTCAACAAGACTCGGCACCATCCCACAAAACACGTGAAACCCAAATTTTTTTACAAGAAAATGTTCTGAGCTTCATTTCTTCGCAACAATGGCCACCATATTCCCCGGACTTAAACCCAATGGATTTTTCTATATGGTCAATTCTAGAAGCCAAAGTGTCAACAAAAAAATATGTGACGGTCGACGCCTTAAAGATTGCTCTCCGCCGAGAATGGAACAAAATACCAGCAGACCACATTCGTGCAGCGTGTGAAGCCTTCTCGGTCAGGCTCGACGCTGTTATCCGCGCTAAAGGTGGTCATATTGAACAATAATTTCTTTTTTATTTATTTTATAATTATGTTTTCTTTTCGATACTAAAATTTTAAAATAAATATGCTCATAATTAACAAAATTACAGCATTTTGTATTAGTAACACTTCGAGTGCCGAACCCTGTATAAATTGAAAACAGTCCTTAATAGATAAATGTTATTATGTACCTATAGAATAAATAAATGACATTAATAAAATACATATTATATATGGAAAATTCTCAAAAACACATAAAAAGTTCGTAACTCGAAAACTATGCAAAATCGCGGAACATACATTGGGGTGATTCGGAATCCCCAGGGAGTGTTCGAGCTCTGGAGTCTGGACTTCCGCTTGACAGTCTTTCCTGGGACACTCTGTATAGAGAAGGAGTGCGGAACGCTAATATTTTTTCAAAATTATACATAAAATATACATTAAATTAATAAAAAAAAGCATTACACACACTACAGCACTCACACACGCATATTATTATACTATTTGTTGATTGTCAAGGTCTGTAGTCAAGTTGAATTTTTTTTTAAAAAGGTTCTTTATTTTCATAATTATTTGGTTTTCTTGAATTAAAATGTTTAATTATGGTCGAATTTCGACCTCTGGGCGACCACTAGTATTTATAATACTATCTAATAATGTCAAATTATAGAGTTCCATATCAATTTGGCTCAGTTTGTAGTGACTCTGCTTTCTGCTCCGGGGGTTGTGGGTTCGATTCCCACCCCGAGTCTGGGTGTAATATACATATTCATTTATATATTTACTAGCCGACCCGTGCCCACTTCGTTGGGCGTTAATTATTTTTGTGATGTAAATAATATACTTACATATACATACTTAAGTTTTCATCTCGCTCACATAAAACTACCACCCCCCGTTTCAGCCCCAAAAAGGGTTGATTTCTAAAAATACATTATTAGTACACCTCCACACCATCTATAGAGCATACATTTTGAATTTCAAGTCTCTTACTTCAAAAACATAGGACTTTCATACAAACTTCCAACCCCCGTTTAACCCCCTTAGGGGTGGAATATCATAAAACCCGTTCTTAGCTGACCTCTACTCGGCGAAAGGAATATTCCTACCAAAATTCAAGTCTCTACGCCTTATGGTTCCAGAGATATCGTGATGAGTCAATGGGTGGGTAACTCTTTTATATATATAAGATATATGTATTATTTATAAGTATGGTTATAGACACAAGCATTAAGTTGCTTAGTTTAGGAACAGACGACCGTGTGTGTATTGTGTAGATATTTATTCATTTTTATAATTTTACTAGCTTCTGCGCGCGACTTCGTCGGCGTGGACTCCGCTCCTATTTGTCTTAGCGTGATGATACATAGCCTATAGCCTTCCTCGATAAATGGGCTATCTAACACTGCAAGAATTTTTCAAATCGGCCCAGTAGTTCCAGAGATTACCGCGTTCAAACAAACAAACAAACAAACAAACAAACAAACAAACAATCAAACAAACAAACTCTTCAGCTTTATATATTAGTATAGATTTAAAAATCGCAGAGCGATAGAGGCGCTTTGCTTGGACAATGACTGCTGCTAGTTGCTACTGTGCAATAAATAGCACAATGGGATAATTAGAAACTGAGTTATTTTGCTGTATCCAGAGAAAGTTATATTTTGATAGCGGTTTTAGCAATTTGTTAATTGAAAGTCTGATTTGCCGAGTCTTGAGTTGCCCACTAAAATTAGGTGCGCTTTTTAACCGACTTCCAAAAAAGGAGGAGGTTCTCAATTCGACTGTATTTTTTATGTATGTTACCTCAGAACTTTTGTCTGCAGGTTGGACCGATTTCGACGATTTTTTTTTTAATCAAATGGTGTTGCGTGTCCTTTGGTCCCATAGGTACCTATATTTAATTAAGATCTGACAAGTAATTTTCGAGTTATATCTAATAAATTAATAATGCGTATTTACTTGACTCTTTTTTAGTCGACTTACGTTATATTAAACCGTAAAACTTTTTACTGGGTTTACCGATTTTGATGATTCTTACTTTAATCGAAAGGTAATACTTGTCGCGTAGTCTCATTTAAATTTGATCGACATTTGATGACTACTATTTGAGTAATCTTTGATAGCGCGTATTTACTTGACTATTTTTTTGTCTACTTATTTTGTATTACTTGTCGATGTAATTGAAGTCGTTTTTTTTTTCGTTTGCGAGCAAACACATTTATTAAAAATGCAGATACGTGGTTTTGATGTGGGTAATAAATTGATTCTCATTACGGTGGTAGCCTGGTAGTTGCCGCAGTTTTCATTGTTATAGTTTGCAGGTATCTCTTTTTTTCATATTCGAGTATTAACACACAATTAAATCCTGTTTAAATGTTTATTTTTCGGTACACACTTGACTAGATAAGGTTTGAATTTAATAAATCCATATGATTGATAATACTTAATTATTTATTCCAAGGTCGTTTATACGATAAGTAATAAACTGATTTTATCGGAGGATTGGAAAAAAGATTTACGCAAGTAAATTTTATTTATTAATGGTTGTCTAATGTATAGATATTTTAAATAGTCATGCATCTCATCCACAGACAACAAATACAATATATTATACCTAGTCCGTGTTCTCATCGTATTGCTGATGGCAACATATTATTTAAGAATTTAATTATAGAAAGTATTATTTCTTGTTATCATTTATTATAAAATTACTGAAGTAACCTTTTCATTTTTATTAGGTAATTGCACATACATACTTAGGTACCTACACTGCAGTTCTTTTTCAATCTGATATTGTATAGCATATTGAAAAATTTTAGATATATACCGTACCTACTTATAAAAATAAACATTAGATATCTGAATACAAACCATGAAAAAAGATAAGTTTTCAAATCACTGGGTGTAACAAGAACTATAACTTCTTCGAATGGTTTTGTTTGATGATGTAGGCAGTGTTGATATAAACGTCTGGTGACATGGTCGCATAAATTTTATTGGTATTCGTTCAAGAGCACTTTTCAATGCTTGTTCTTGTTATTTTGTTGATTGTTAAATCGACCGTCTCTATAGATATAAGAAGAATATTTGTAATTGTGTTTAATCGAAATCAATTAAACACAAATACCTACTAATATTGTTGAGGCCAAATTTTGTTTGTTTGAACACACACAGTACTTTCAAATAAATTTTCGCTACCTATACTAATAATTTTAATTGTTTTTAATTAAAAAAAGCGTATTTTTAAGGGTTCTCTATAACAGAGAACCTACTGACCTAATTGAAATCTAACGTCTTAAGCATGAGAACTTAGGATAGACCAAAAGGATACTTTGAAAATTTATTTATTTAGTGTGGCTCTCAAATAGCCAGCTCCAGGCTCCAGGTGAGAGTAGATTCCTATCAAACTTCTAAAATTGGTCTTCAAGCCGTACTTTAAAATCTTTTTGTTTTTCAAACCCTTCGAATATGACAAGTAAGTAAATCGAAAGATTGCAAAAGAGACAACAACTCTCTGAACAGTTTTTTGTATCGTGATCTCGCTGCAGAGTTACAAATCAGACAGTTATACATATACATATTATTAATAGTCTCGCACGTAAAAAATTTGACTTCTAGACGACCGAACGAGCTGGTTTTTTTAAAAGCGCCATCAAGTTCCGGTAGGAAAAATACCCAAAATTAAAATATTTTAAAAATTATAACTTACTGCGTTTTGAGTGAAAGAAAATGCCTTCGATTCGGTGGAATAAAGTATGATGTCAAGATCTCTACTATACTACGAGCTGGGTCTCTAGCGTTGGAAATCCGTGCTTGTGTTAGCTGAGGACGTCTAGTAGTTTACGACGATAACGTAGGTAGATGGGTGTGGTTTTAAAACTTTTATTTCAAAATATTTATAAAGCTAGATACTTAATTATACTTTTACATTTATTTTTGTTAAATAAATTTATACGATACTGTACGATTATATCTACCCTGCTGGAAAAATCTCATAGAATATCATAGGAAAAACAAAATATTCTATGAGATTTTATGAGTTACTTGTATTCCTATGAGCCTGAAAAAAATTTGATCATAAACATTCTATGATATTTTATGAGTATTTCACCAACTCATAGATTCTCATAAAAATGTTACTTCTTGTCGCTATGAGATTTTATGAGTAATTTCAACATTAGACGAACAATGAGTAATACTTATGAGATTTTATGAGAATTTCGAGATTAACATTTCTATGAGATTTTATGAGGAAAATTGAAAGAAAAGTAGCTCATAAGAAGTTATAGACAATTTGTAATGAAGTTATGAGCAGTATTGCATTGAAATTCTTATGAGTTTCTATGAGTAATTTCGACGACAAATACACATATAAAATACCATAGAATATCTATATTTTATGAGAATTTCGAGATTAACATTTCTATGCAATTTTATGAGGAAAATTGAAAGAACAGTAGCTCATAAGAAGTTATAGAGAACTTATGACGTAGTTATGAACAGTATTGCAATTGAAATTCCTATGAGTATTTATGAGTATTTCCCCGGTCCAATACACATATAAAATACCATAGAATATCTATATTTTATGAGAATTTCGAGATTAACATTTCTATGCGATTTTATGAGGAAAATATCCATATAAAATCCCACAAAATATCATTATTAACCGACTTCAAAAAAGGAGGAGGCTACTCAATTCGACCGTATATACATATACTTTTTTTATCAGACTTCAAATGAGGAGGTTACTCAATTCGACCGTATATAATATATTTTTATTTTTTTATTTTTTATGTATGTTCGGGGATAACTTCGTCGTTTATGAACCGATTTTGATTATTCTTTTTTTTTTTTGTTGGAAAGGAGATATCCCAATTTTATATACAATCAATATACAATCCATCCTAAAATAAATCTTATTTTGTAAATAAATATGGCGTAATGGGTAACCATAGACTACTATAGTGCTGTCATATATGTTGATAAATGTCGATGTCGGTAAATTATTTAGAGATAGCTTGACATGATAATTTCGTGATTTTTGTATTTTAATGTTTTAAATAATCTGATGAAGTTGACGATATTACAAAAGTGAGTTATTTCATATAGAGTGGCTAATGAAAGAAGGCACACTAAAATATTTTTTTATTTGTCATGTTCGTTTCAAATTAGATTTCTGAAAGTACTTTTCGGTATTTGAGGTTTCTCTGTGTTTTGATAAATTTTACCCTTGAGTTGTGACAGCCTTTTCATGCATCGCCATTTCGTTCGTGTTGCAAATAATATCTACAGTCCAGCCGCTCAAAGAATGCGTTTCTGACACCTGTCAAATCGTCATGACTAATGATGTACAATAAATAACATTAACGTTAATAATATTTAGTAACGTTATTTATTGCATTCATTATGCATATTTATTCATTTTAATTTATATGTTGTTATTGTTTATAGGAATTATATATCAATATATTCAATAAATATTCAGAATGTAAATAAATTTTTAATGAATCAGTTAATTGAATTGAATCGTAATTTCTGAATTAACGAAGGGAAAAAAGTTTTATTCATTGGAAAATGTATATTATGAAATACATAATTTTAAGCATTAAACAATGAAGACTATGTCATACCGGGTGTATTTGGAACGCTTGAAAAGATTTAAACCTAATAATATACTATTCATATATATATTTAAATATATAAAAGAAAGTCGTGAAATCGTGCTACAGTAGAATCAATAATTCAGTAGACTAAAATACTGCTAGCAGTTGACAGTTGACAGTGAGACTGCTGACAGTTGCTAATGTCACTTTGTAAAAAATCGTTGTGTTTGTGTTTATTGTTAAGTTTTGTTTTGTGTTTTGTTATTCTGTTTTGTTTGTACTGTTTTGTTATCAATACGAAAGATATGGATGGTCCAAGTAATAAACACAAACACAAATATTATTTTACAAAGTGACATTAGCAACTGTCATTTTAGTCTACTGAATTATTGATTCTACTTTAGTTACACTATTTATAACTCAAGATCGGCTGAACCGATTTGGCTGAAAATTGGTAGGGAGGTAGCTTAGAACCAGGAAACGGACATAGGATACTTTTATTTTTTTGTATCAAATTTTGTAAGCATCTGTAATTTGGTCCAACTTGGGAGATGGGGTAGTTTTTATCTCAATTAGATCCTGTAGGTAGCGCTGCTATCGTTATGTAACTCCGAAACTACTGAACCAATTTGTATCGAATTTTGTAAGCATCTGTAATTTGGTCCAACTTGGGAGACAGGGTAGTTTTTATCTCAATTGGACCCGGTAGGTGGCGCTGCTATCCGAGTCCATTAGTACTATATAATACGTATAACCATTTATCTCAGAAACATTTTTTAATAACATTTTAGTAAGTACTTATGTATTTTGCGAACTCTCGTTGACCGCGAGAGGCGCGACTAGTGCGTGCGAGAGTACGTTGACCTCGCGCCGGTCAGCTGATGGCGCGCATGAACTTGTGGTATTCAATGACTTTGCCGATTTTTTCAAAACACGATTATTCTGAAGCATTATATTCAAATTTCTGTTTCATTATTTTTCCCAAACCGGATTATACCAAAAAAAGTTTTGAAGAGGCAAGAAAAAATTTCTTTTCGCGTTTTTTTTTACTTGTATCATGTCATGTCATGCCAACGCTATCATACCTCTTCGTTTTTTCAAGCGTTCCAAATACACCCGCTATAGTATATCATTTTTTACCAGAAATATAAAGTAGTAAGTAATTTTATTTTCAATGTTTTTTTTTAATTCATCTGACTGATATTATGACACTAGTTTTTTTAAGTTTTGTTTGAGCGTACCTTTATTATATCATTAACTTTATTAAATACTAAGTACATTATGTATTATAAAATATATAACAATCGAATGCTGTTCGTTAGTCTCGCTAAAACTCGAGAATGGCTGGGCCGATTTGGATAATTTTGATCTTGAAATGTTTGTGGAAGTTCAGGGAAGATTTAAACGGTGAGAAACATAAATAATATGTAACGGAAAATACTAAAAACGACGATTTAATTTTCTAATACAAAATGTTCCTAGCGGGGAAATTTGATGTCTTTTATCAAAAACTTTTTTAAATAATTAACGCCCAACGAAGTAAGCACGGGTCGGCTAGTATATTATAAAACTAGATTCTGCGCGCGACTTCGTCGGCGTGGACTCCGCTCCTATTGGTCTTAGCGTGATGCCACATAGCCTCTAGCCTTCCTCGATAAATGGACTACCTAACACTGAAAGAATTTTTCAAATCGGCCCAGTAGTTCCAGAGATTACCGCGTTCAAACCAACAAACAAACCAACAAACAAACAAACAAACAAACAACCAAACAAACTCTTCAGCTTTATATATTAGTATATATTATAAAACTAGCTTCTGCGCGCGACTTAGTCGGCGTGGAATCCGCTCCTATTGGTCTTAGCGTGATGACACATAGCCTATAGCCTTCCTCGATAAACGGGCTATCTAACACTGAAAGAATTTTTCAAATCGGCCCAGTAGTTCCAGAGATTACCGCGTTCAAACAAACAAACAAACAAACAAACAAACAAACAAACAACCAAACAAACTCTTCAGCTTTATATATTAGTATAGATTATAACGTTTTATTTTATATTATACAGACAGATTATTATAATTATTAAGATTAAAAAAACATTCGATTACAATTGCCTCGTCATTTTGTCACATCACTACAAAAACAAATAGTTGACATAACCATAATGACACAACCACGACACAACCTTGAAGCAGCGCCGTTTGACGTGGTTTGACTTTTAAAAGCTATTGTTTTTATATTTGTTAATTAAGTAATTGTAATAATTTTATCCCAAAATTGGTACATTTATTGTAAGTTGGCATAATTATTCGAATTTTAATGTTATCGCTCGTTAATAAGGTAAGGTGGTAACGTTATAAAGGTGTAATAACTAATTATAAATTATTTTTAGTTTAAGTATAATAATTTTAGTCCTATTCATCAGTTTTCAGAAGTAATGAGAATGTATAACGATTCTATGATATTGAGTACCTATGTAGGTAAAAAAGTTAATAAAATTTTAACTTTATAACCTATAAGGAACTATTTACTTAGTAGGTAGCATTCAAAATATTTTTTGTCATGGTTTTATTTATGTTTATTTACATAATTATCAAATTAAGAAACAATATGTACAAATTCACAATTATAAGTAGCAAAAGAAAACCACTAAGGCTTGTACAATACACATGTAAGGTTTGTGCATTTTACATTTCATAATGATAAAAAAGTAGTATTAATGGTAAAAATAGTATTTAAAAAATAAAACAATCACAGTTACATTTTCATTTGGTACTTCAATTTTTATACAATGTATTTTAATAATATTTATTTTTTCTCAGTGTTGTCAAAAGATAAATAATTTAAGTTTTTGTTTAATATTATTGCTTTTGATACATTCAACCAAATGTGATGGTAGTATATTTATTAAGGGACTATGTAAGTCATTGTTCTCTCACCATACACGTTGTTGGCAAGAGCTGTGTTTAAGTGGTTTCTCGCTACAACCCGTGTAAATGTAGGGTGTTGAACACGTTGCCTAAACTTACTACTCCAGAAATTTTCTTTTAGAACAGTATACTCAAACATTTTATGTACTGGTATAATACTTTGCAATGATTAAAAAGTGCAATTTTGTCATTATGAAATTCAGTCCTAATATTTGATGAAACAATGTTTTTTAATATCTTAATTGTAATTTGTATATTTTGTTTAGGTAACTTTTGTAGGTACGACCACAACTACTGAGGCCATATTGGATATACGAATCTGCCAGAGCATAATAAAGTAACAATCTAATTTTTAAGGGGATTCTTTTTTTTTTAAATCATTATGTTAACTAAAAATTTTCTTAATTTGGCACATACTCGATCTATTTGTGATCTCCATGAAAAGTTGTTGTCTATTACCAGACCTAAGTAAATCTGTGAATTAACAACTTCAATAGCTGAGCAAGCACAGTTATTTTTATCTTTGACATGTAAACTGTTGTGGTTGTGAGCAATCAATTTTGTTGTGAGAGTGTCGCTGATGTGATGATTTTATAATTAAAAGTTTACTTTTGTTTGTATTAATTAAAATTCCTACATCATGGCACCACTGTATCAATATGTCGAAGTGCTTCTGAGGAATATTATATATTAGTATTCGTTATATATTATTTTTCATTTACTAATATTGAAATTACCTTATATATTCTCTTAAAAAGAAAAATTGAAAACTTTTGCTGTTGTCATTTTCCATACAGCTTAGACACATATTAATTTTTTTTTACAGCTTTAGATTTATTTATATAAACAACAAATTTAAAATTGGTTCTGTCAAAATTAAAAATGAAAAAGTTATTCTTTAGCATAAAAATTGTACCCTACACTTTAAAATTACTTATTTATTTATTGTTCAAACATATAAATTAATAAAAAAAAGTCAGTGCTAAATCGCTTTTATATAAACAATTTAATTTGCAATAACAAATGTTGAGATCAATAATTGAGATAAAAACTACCCTATCTCCCAAGTTGGACCAAATTACAGATGCTTACAAAATTTTATAAAAATTGATTTAGTAGTTTCAGAGTTTATCGCTAACATACATCGTGACACGAAATTTTTATATATACATAATTATATAGATAGATATGTATATATATTTATACAAGGTAACTTTTTCATCAATATCCACTTTTTAACATCGTTCATCTGGATTGAAAATTAATAGCTCATCAATACAACATCATTTCTAAATCTCCGATTGATTCTTTACGATTTTTTTTCCACATTAATCGCTTAAGC
Source organism: Melitaea athalia (assembly GCA_905220545.2). Lineage (NCBI taxonomy): Eukaryota > Metazoa > Arthropoda > Insecta > Lepidoptera > Nymphalidae > Melitaea > Melitaea athalia. The sequence continues at coordinate 8,491,685 of HG992179.1, forward strand.
CTGTGTTGTCCTACTGCTGGGTATAGACTTCTTTCCCCATGTTGGATAAGGATCAGAGCTGCTCTCCGAGGCACGGTGGGGAGACCCACAAGGACTGCACAAAGGATCAGAGCTGCTCTCCGAGGCACGGTGGGGAGACCCACAAGGACTGCACAAACACCCTGCCACGGCAAACATTTGTATGGCCAATACAAATGTTGGATAGCCTACAACACATGAGGCATCGATTTTTGGGGTTGGGGAACTGTCTAACTGTACCACTTCCACCCCCAGCACTGCACATATATATATAGAAATCCGAAAAAATAACCAAAACCGAGTCTATCTATGCCCAGTTCTGGGGCTGGGAGTGGTACCAGAGGGTAACCCGCCCACCCCCTCCCAAAACCCCATAAATCGATGCCCAGTGCTGGGGCGGAAGTGGTACCAGAGGGTAACCCACCCACCCCCTATCCTCCCCCAAAACCCCATAATTAGATGCCCAGTGCTGGGGGTGGGAGTGCTACCCCTTCCCCCTCCCAAAACCACCATAAATCGATGCCCAGTGCTGGAGATGGGAGTGGTACCCCTTCCCCCTCCCAAAACCCCAAAAATCTTGCCCAGTGCTGGGGTTGGGAGTGGTACCAGAGGGTAACCCACCCACCCCCTATCCTCCCCCAAAACCTCATAATTAGATGACCAGTGCTGGGGGTGGGAGTGGTACCCCTTCCACCTCCCAAAACCCCAGGCATCTATGTCCAGTGCTGGGGTTGGGAGTGGTACCAGAGGGTAACCCACCCACCTCCCTCCTTTCCTCCCCCCAAAATCCCATAATTAGATGCCCAGTGGCGGGAGTCCCCTTCCCCTCTCCTCCCAAAACTCCATAAATCGATGCCCAGTGCTGGGGGTGGGAGTGGTACCCCTTCCCCCTCCCAAAACCCCAAAAATATACACCCAGTTCTGATGTTGGGAGTGGTACCAGAGGGTAAAGCATCCACCCACCCCTCCTCCCCTCCCCCAAAACCCCATAAATCGATGCCCCATGTCCTATAGACTTACCCAAATGTTTGTCATGTGCGGGGATCGAACCCACAACCGATTGTAGATTGTAGATTTTTTACGTAAAAAGTTATGAGTTTCTATGAGATACTGAAGATGCTCATAAGAACTTAGAATCAAATGATTTGTGACCGCTATGAGTTTCTATGAGTAATTTCGACGACAAATACACATATAAAATCTCATAGAATATTTTCGTATTATTTTTTTATGAGATCCTATGAGATTTTTCCAGCAGGGTACAGTCTAGTATAATTCAGATTATTGCCTTAATTTGTCTACTTTTCCTTTCCTTGTCCTTTTGATAATATCATCTTCGCCGTATTAAATACTATCTAAAATACGCGATCTTTTAATAATTATGTTCTCATCGGATTGTCATCGGATCGATTTCGATGGGTTGTAAATTATACCCCTAATAGCTGACTGAATTACACAACAAATTAATTATGTTATTATTTACACAAAGAGGCTGTAACAGCGAAGGTTTATAAATTACTCTTAGAAGAAGAAAGAAATTCACGAATGTACTATTATTAATGTTAACGAAAAAAAAAACCGACTTCAATTACTTCGACTAGTACCTCTTAGGTCGACGAAAAATAGTCAAGCAAATACGCATTATTAGAGTAAATACTTGGTTGATTTTCATTAAATCTAAATGGGGCACGACAAGCACCATCTTTCAATTTAAAAAAAAAAAATCATTGAAATCGGTCTACCCAGTAAAAAGTTCTGAGGTAACACACACAAATACAGTCTTATTGAGAACCTCTTCTTTTTTGAAGTCGGTTAAAAATTAAATTAATTTGAAAAGTCAATGATTAAGTACTAAATTAATTTTTCAATCACGATGACTTTAAATTACGTGTCAAAAATCTGTTAACTGAACCCTATCGAAAAATTGTCTTTATTAACATAGTAATAAAACGTAAAATGAAACTTATGTTCGAGTAAGTATTTACTGCATGGTAATCCGCAAGACAATAACGAAAACTTTCGAATGAACGTCTTTCAGTGTTCAATTCTGTTTTCTATAGATTGCGTGAATGGTGAGATGTGTTGTTTCTATATCCCACGAATTATCAAGCGCACAATCACCACGGCGGCGCTGGTCCCCACCGGGCTTCGTCTTCCGCCGCCCGTTCTCGGACGAGTATCGCAGCCAAACAGTTTGATTCACGCGTCGCCGCCGTTAGTGCACGCAAAAATACACGAAAAATAAGAACGCAACTTCACGCGTATCCACTCGTTTACCAAACTACTTAACGGATTGTTTTTATTCAAATTTAAATTTAAGATGGTAAATATTAGGTAAGTTCTTTATTTAATTGTCGTATTTTGGTTAAAAATTAAATGAATATTTATATGATTTCTTAGCTTATCTCGTTATGCTTTCTAACATTATAAATATTAACTTAATTTCTTACGTAACTTAATTAATTATTTATTACATAACAGTTATTGCGTTAGGAACTTATCAATTGAGAAATGTTTAAAAGAAATTGAAGAGTAGGTAGATAAGAATATGATAAAATGTATAAAATATATATTATAATAAAAATTAACACGTTTAGTTAAAAATTATCTGTCGAATGTACTTACATCATTCTTAAAAATTATAATAAAAATTCCTCATCAAGTCATCACCAAATATAATTTGGCACATAACGTAGCGCAGTTTCAGAAAACAGATTTCGGGGAAAAGTTTATTCATGGGCATAATAACATCTTGTTTCAACGAAAGTATATGTTATCAACTTATCAAACACGTCGTTGAAGCTACTTTGTTTGTGTCTCAAAATAACAAAAACTGTTTATTAAATCGGAAAATTTTAATTATTTCATAGATTTTTATTATATTTTTCGTAACTAAAAGCTTATGTTACTCGTTAAAATATCACCTGTCTGTCAGTAGAAATCCCTTCACGTATCGTTCAGTGATGCATTGATTTCGAATATTTATCTGAATAAAACTTTTGGCAAAAAATATAACGAGCTTTTGCTATAAGTAAACAAATACACATGCATTCAGTAACAATCTGCTACTTTGTCATTACGAACATAAGTACAGTTTAATTTTCTTTTTGTAGAAATGCCAGTAATAATATATTATACAGCGTTTCTTCCTGCGTCATAGATAATGATTCGGAAAATTATATGACGAGCCATGATGCTCAATGCTCAATTGCAGGCAGATTGCAAAATTTGCAGATGTAATAACTAAAAGAACCTTGAAATGACAATATAAACCTATGTTATGGTTTCTCTTTAAATGTTTATAAGTATATTTTGTTTTAGACAATAGACATCAAAAATTATGTAGGTATATACTTAATACTTATTCATCCTCACGAACATGACCTTACCTGCTTTTAATTGTTAGGTTTTACTGTTTGTAAATTGTAATTCATACACTCAATACTTAAAATAAATGAATGGATATTTCTATATTTAATAATACACGTATTAAACGGTTAGAACGTACATCAAGAAATAATTTAACTGGGTGCTGCAGCGAGAGATTAGTTATAGAAAACCTCTTTATTAACAACTAGCAGACCTGTGCCCACTTCGTTGGGCGTTAATTTTATGTTTGTGATGCAAATATGTATTTTAAAAGTGGTAAAGTTTTCATCTCGCTCGCATTTCTCCGACTTGATTTACATATACTATTATTTGTCACTGAATTGTTTGTTCAGCAACAATAAAATATAGCCTATGTCACTCCTAAATAGTGTAGCTTTCTGCTAAAGAAATAATTTTTATGATCGGATCAGTATTTGCGAAGATTATCCCCTACAAACAAACAAAGTTAGAAACTTTACCTCTTTATAATATTAGTGTAGATAGGCTTACACTTTAGGCCTAAAGGCTATATTCTTAGAAATAGTATTACAGAAATAAGTCTATTTTATAAAATATATTTGAATACATAAAATTTTCTTGTAATACTTATTTATGTCTATAGAGTGGGTTCCGACCACGTACAGACTAATTAAACATTACAAGAGAAGGTAAAGCGCGAAAAGAGCTACGAATAAAATTATTTATGAATTATAGTAAGCACAACAAATAGTTGTATATGGTTAGTTATTTTTACATAAATTTTAATTTGCTGTAAATTATATTTCAAATGTATAATAACAATGTTGTAAGAAATATGGTAATATATCTTATTTCTTCAAAGGCACAAAATGACGCAAAAGTACGATTTTAATGTGCATTCAAAGTGTTAAAGATAAATCACTTGTACATAAAAGTATAATATGTATGTAATTTGTATTTTTGTATTGACACTAATCGTGAGCTTGGGTGCTTATGATAGGTAAAGCTATGTTGCCTCGGTATTTTTATTATCTACTTTCTCTTAGTTTGAGCTTGCTTCTCACGTGACAGTAATGTTTTAATTGGAATAGAAATACATCCATTGTGTTTTATATGTCACATATTCATTATAATAGACAAGAAAATCATTGAAGTCCACAATCTATACTATATTAATATAATAAAGCTGAAGAGTTTGTTTGTTTGATTGTTTGTTTGTTTGTTTGAACGCGCTAATCTCAGGATCTACTGGTCCGATTTGAAAAATTCTTCAGTGTTAGATAGCCCATTTATCGAGGAAGGCTATAGCCTATATATCATCACGCTAAGACCAATAGGAGCGGAGTCCACGCCGACGAAGTCGCGCGCAGAAGCTAGTTATGTTATAAAATACGTGCGAATATTAAGATGAAATAGGAATACACGGTAAAAAAACCGGTCAAGTGCGAGTCGGACTCGCGCACCGAGGGTTCCGTACAAACCTGCAGGTATATAAGTAAAAGTTATGGTATTTTGCTCCTAAATGAAATCCGTAACATTACAATATGGAAAGTTGGAGGAGCATAAATTTAAGACAAAGGTATCTTTATCTTTTCATTAATCCTTTAATTTATATAAAATAAAATAAATAAATAAAATAAAAATCGCCTTTATTTCTATTACTATTAAAATTTCAATTAATACTAGCGTAAGTATTCTTAGTTTAAACATATGTATGTATATTATGTATATATTTATTCTATACTGGTATAATTAACTCGTCTACATGTTTATAACATCACTTAATTAATATTGGTAATAGTAATAGTCGCCTCTGCGGCGTAGGCCTCTCCTAAACATTTCCATGTATCCCTTTCTCGTGCTTTCTGTATACACAGCGGTCCACATAATTATCTGGTTGAAGATATCTCTCCACCTTTTAATTGGTCTCCCTTTTTTCCTTGACTTGTCTCTTGGTAGGAAAGTTCTTTTATCGAAGTTATTTATTTACAAATTTTTTAGTCACTATTTAGAAATCTGGTTCAAAAATACTTTATTACTATTAAGTATTAAATTTGAACCATATTATATATAGTAGATATTTATTTATTATTTATTTATTTATTTAAATAGTCCCACTGATGATGTAACATTTATTTTGTAATTTAATTCGAGCCTTTTTGACCCTTGTACCTGTTTTCAAGTTTGTATAAAACATGTTTTCCTAAATTTATTTTTATTATTGTCTGCTATTGTTTAAACATATATATTTTTTAATGTCTAGAATTCTCATTACAGTGTTAATATTACTTGATTTCATTAATCATTTCAATACTGTTGATTTTGACTTACTACTAGCTATACTTGGTTCTCTTAACATATCTCCTAAGGTGTCTGACTGGTTTCATAGTTACTTGCATGGTCGCCGGCTACAAATACATATTGAAGAACTTTCTTCATTCTGGTCTAGAATCAACGCTGGCGTTAAAGATAAATATATAATATGTACCTCTTCGCTTAAATGATAGCCTAACTTTGAAGATACCTTCACATTCGTCTTCCTTTTATTCTAAATCTTTCACTATTGAAGCTTATCGTCTTTGGAACTTATTGCCACTGTCTAACGCGCTCAATCTTTAATGACATTTGAAAAACTTGTTAAGGAAATGTACTTATCATATTAAATTACGAGAATGGTTAGGACCACACTGCGAGCCTAACGCGGTGGCGGCGGCGGGCGCGAAATATCGAACATATGAAACGCGTCTTTGCGTCCATACTGCAGTGGCTAAAGCGGAAGCGACTGAGCGATACAACGAGCGTAGTTTTCAAACATTCCTATCCGCGCGTTCTGTCCACACTACGGGCCTAGTCAGCAAGCGATCTAATGCGCGGGTGGCAGGGGTATCAAACTATTTCGGTCTTGTCGCTATATATGTATGCGCTTTCTGTACTTTATACCTTTTTTTTACGTGGCGAAATTAAAATTAGTATTAAAATTCTGTCCCCTAAATTGAGACAATTCGTTCAACATTACGTCCGGACTCTTTGTATCTATAATTCGTGGTCACTAATTTCAAATCTTGAACTGTCAAAAAGAAAATAATCGAATGGACGAGTATAAGTTGTATTATTATTGCTTGTGGTAAAATAGCAGTATACACTATACGAATTTTGTAGGGTATAATCTCAATTCTTCATATAAATTAAAAAATTCACCACTTATTTCTGTTATTATTTATTTCGTGCACACCATCTCTAATGTTCAACACCTCCCATCTCAAGATTGGACTGTCTAGTAAAAATAATAAATCCTCGTCCATAGTTTGCAACCCCTGATATACGTCAAATCGCTACATAAGCTCGCGCGTCACTGTGGCCACCATTCGCCTCCGCCGCCGCAACCGCCTCCGCGCCCGTCACCGCGCATGCAGTGTGGACGCACGCTATGTTAAGCAACTTTATTTTATTATTTATTATTTTTCATGAAGTTACGTTATGTTGTTATGTCATTCGTCTTAATCTATCAATTTGCTTATAGTGTATATACGTATGTATGTATGTATTTATATATTTGTGTATACATATGAGTAAACTTATATGTACATCCACTACAGCCTATCACAGTCCACTGTTGGACATAGGCCTCCACAAGTTCGCGCCCGACATTATGACGCGAACTCATGTGTTTTGCCCATAGTCACCACGCTGGGCAGGCGGGTTGGTGACCGCAGGGCTGGCTTTGTCGCACCGAAGACGCTGCTGCCCGTCTTTGGCCTGTGTTTTTCAAAGCCAGCATGGATGGTTATCCCGCCATCCGTCGGCTTTTTAAGTTCCAAGGTGGTAGTGGAACTGTGTTATCCCTTAGCCGCCTCTTAAGACAACCACGGGAAGAGAGGGGGAAGCTATATTCTTTACTGCCGCAACCACACAGCAGCCCACGCCACATCTTTACAGTCTTTATTTAAATTAAATAAGTAACTCATTTTTTATCGAATTCAGAGATCCCTTAGTCGCCTCTTACGACACCCACGGGAAGAGAGGGGGTGGCTACATTCTTTAGTGCCGTAACCACACAGCACGCGTAACCACACAGCAAACTTATATGTACATATGTGTCATTAAATATAGCATCTATTGTTCTATAGTTATTTATTTATATCTGATTTTTATTTTATATTGTTCCTTTTTTTACAAAATTTTGCGCCCTTCCCCTAGTTTATATGCAAGTCCTCTGCCCAAAGGTTGCCTGGAAGAGATCGCTGTGTTAGGTTAGGTAGGATAAGGCCGCCTGTTGCAATTGATGCAAGCTTATTGTTATAAATTCTATGTATTGTTCTTTTGTGTATTGGTGTGCAAAAAGAGTTAGTAAATAAATATTACTTTGCAAAGTTTTATAATTGAAAAACAAAGCAGAAATAAACAACATTACACATACTATTTCTGTGGTTGCGATGTAACTATACATTTAAGGTTTTCGTAATTTTTCCTGTATCTGTGCTATAAGACGTTGCTTCATACCTGAAGATTTTAGGTCGACGGGAAGTATTCTTTAGATTTTTATTCCCTTGTCAGTATTTGATATGAATTTCAATTTAATACTTTTACGCGTTCAAGAGAAAAGTGGTATTAAGTCTAAAATTATTAAAATATTTTTTTTATATGTAGTAACTAAAAATGTACACTTTTCGCAATTTTTCCTGTATCTGTGCTATAAAAAGTTGCTTTGTACCAAATTTCAAGATTCTGACTTCACGGGAAGTACCCTGTAGGTTTTGATTCCTTTGCGACTATTTTCGATGAAAATATGCGGCTTAAATTGGTTTTTCTTTTGATATCGTTGACATAGAAGTTTGATTTTGTTACAGCTTAAAGGTATTATAGACCTGAGTATTTGATATGAATTTTAATTTAATACTTTTACGCGTTCATGAGAAAAGTGGTATTAAGTGTAAAATTATTAAAATATTTTTTTTTATATGCAGTAACTAAAAATTTACACTTTTCGCAATTTTTCCTGTATCTGTGCTATAAGACGTTGCTTCGTACCAAATTTCAAGATTCTGACTTTACGGGAAGTACCCTGTAGGTTTTGATTCCTTTGGGACTATTTTCGATGAAAATATGCGGCTTAACTTGGTTTTTCTTTTGATACCGTTGACATAGAAGTTTGATTTTGTTACAGCATAAAGGTATTATAGACTTGAGTATTTGATATAAATTTCAATTTAATAATTTTACGCGTTTATGAGAAAAGTGGTATTAAGTGTAAAATTATTAAAATATTTTTTTTTATATGTAGTAACTAAAAATGTACACTTTTCGCAATTTTTCCTGTATCTGTGCTATAAGACGTTGCTTCGTACCAAATTTCAAGATTCTTAGTTCATGGGAAGTACCCTGTAGGTTTTGATTCCCTTGAGAGTGTCGAAAATTTGCAGCATAAACGGCTGTATCTTTTGTTTGCCTTGGCTTAGAAGTTTCATTTTTTCACAGCTTTAAGAGGCAGCAAATCTGAGTATTTAATATAAATTTCAGCTTGATGCCTCCACGCGTTTCTGAGAAAAAGGGTCTTGACAGACAGACGGACAACAAAGTGATCCTATAAGGGTTCCGTTTTTACCTTTTGAGGTACGGAACCCTAAAAATAATCATAAATGTCCCCAAACCACCATCATCGAAATAATTTAATAATTCTACATTATCTACTAAATAATTTCTTAATTTTTTAAATCAGTTATTAATAAAGTGCATAGTCTAATTGAACTATACTGTTAAAATAATACTAAGTAATAATACTCATGAATCTAATATACTTATTATAAAAATAAGTCCCCCGGCCGCGTCTTTCTGTCCTCCTGTCTGTCTGTCTGAACGCGATAAACTCGAAAACTACGCAACCGATTTTTATACGGTTTTCAACAATAGAAAGAGTGATTCTTGAGGAAGGTTTAGGTATATAATTTATTATGTTTTAATATAAATTCGCAGAAATACGGCGATAAATGTTGAAGAGGTCGCAAAAAATCTCGCCAACGGGGAGCTTTCCACGCGAACGCCGCGTAAACTAGCAAAGATATAGTTAAATAATGTACTAGCGAATTCAAAATCTATAAAAATGCTACAAAAAAGTCCGCGATAGCATATCTCTATCTCTTATGGTTGACTTACAATAACCACTTTTATGTTCATATTTTAAATTAAAACATTACGTTATTTTCAAAGCTATTTTCTTTAGTTTAGTATTAATCCTTATCCAAATGAATATGTTAGTTAGCTTAGGCATTTAATGCAGATTAAAATTTCCCTTTACACTATATCAATTAGATGAATAGTTTTTGAGATATCGTCGTTAGAAGTAAATATTAAAAATTAAATTAACGCGCAACGAAGTGGGCACGGGTCGGCTAGTAATTCATAAAACTGATTTACGTATAACATTAGAACTTTTTATTCAATTTTACAATTTTTTTTAATACATTTTGTATGCGTTCATATTCTAGTGCTACACTAATTAATTTTATTAACGTACAGAATAAAGAATTTTTTTGTATATTTTTCAATAAAATTTAAGTGTTAAATTAATACATTAATTAATTTATTCTTACGTATGTGCTTAATGATATTTTTGTTATCAGAGATATTATAGTAATCATTATATTTGATAAAAACAACATACTTTATCTGTTATTTGCGAAATTGCGAGTTTAAGAGTAATTTCAGTGGATAAGATTACAGCGTTAATAATGTTTTGTGTGGTAATGATTTAAAAATATTTGTATAGCTCGGTGAAGTGCGAACGTTAAATGGCAAGTTCATTATTTTCATTACATTTTTTTGTCGTTTTTTGTCTCTTGAACATTCACACATGCACTGTTGATTTTTTCCTTATTTAAAGAATAAAAACATTTAAAGTTTTATTAGCAGCTCCTTAAACTATGATAAAGTAGGTACTTAAATCTTGTTAAAAACACTATTTGACTATAAAAACGCAATTTATTTTTGTTATTTTGAGGATCAATAATATTAAAACACTACCAATATGTGGGTTACATATTTATTTTATACTTATTGGCGATGGTTTGTCGCAGTGGTCACAGTAAATGGCTTATACGCCAGCGGTCACCGGCTCGGTCCCAGCCACGTCCCAGCAAATGACAAATATGTATCGGTATAGGCTATTTGTCACTGCTTATATTGAAACCTTTATGTTTATTTACATGTCGTTTGACAGCCTATTACGGTTTACATGCTAATACTAATTTTTTATTTTACGCTTACGCTTCAGACTGTAATATTCCACGACTGGGTCTCTTTCCCCATGTAGGAGAAGGATCAGTGCTTACTCCAACACGCTGCTCCAATGCGGGTTGGGGGATATATTTCCTCCTAAAAATTAAGAAAATTGAGAAGGGTATGCTGAGATGGTTTGGCCCAAAGATTTAATTGGCCATGTTGAGAGAATGAATGAAGAGCGATTGACGAAAAAAGTGTATAAGGCAAGTGTGAATGGGAGTGTTGGAAGGGGTAGACCTAGGCGGACATTTCAAGACCAAATCGGTGACGTCTTGAAAAAAAGGCCAGGTCAAGAGTACCCTAAACCGAAGAGCATGTATGAAAGGAATAATGAAAGTGGACGAAGCGAAATAAGTATGTAAGGATCGTAGCAAGTGGAAAGAAGTGGTCTCTGCCTACCCCTACGGAAAAGAGGCGTGATTATATGTATGTATGTATGTATGAGTAACGATCGCTATCAGGTGTACATGATAACAACCGGGACCGACGACGGCTTCACGTGCTCTCCGAGGCACGGTGGGGAGACCCACAAGGACGGCACAAACACCCAGACCACGGCAAACATCTGTATGGCCAATACAAATGTATGTAATGTGCGGGGATCGAACCCGCAACCGCTAGCGCAACAGCCACAATCCAGTGCTGTGACCGTTTCGCCAACGCGGCGTCGCGTTATTTTTTATTACTCTGCTCATATAAGTACATCTGCGTAGAGAATATTTTTAGTTGTGGATCTAAATTGTCAATGATAATTACGATATTACGGTAATCACAAGTGGCTGCCAATCTGGAATTATGTAGACTTTCGACTTGGTTGCGATTAAATGGCTGATATTTGTGTCGATACTTTGAAGGTTTTAATTATTTTTAGTTTTTTTTTTTATTGAGTACGAATGTGTTATAGAGTAATTTCTCAGAGCCGGTGTACTGTAAGGTAAACAAATATGTTGAATCAATGCATAGTACTCTCAAGGCTACGATTCCTGACAATGACAAATTCAATAGTATTATCGACGGAATAGTGATGGGACACTCATTACGTTTGCCATAACGGTATATAGCAATGTATTGACATTGAAATGGTATACGATTATTGTTTATAAAGTACCATTTGAGACTTAATTTTATAGTGAACTAACTTTGTTGGTGACTTTCTCATATTTTAATAAGCTGAATCCTTTTAATTAGAATATTTTATGTGTATTCTGAGTAGCTTTGTCTTATCGATTTTTTCAAAACTTGAATCTCATTTTATTATAAAAGTTATATATTTTAATTATAAATAATATGGAAATGATATCTTTTTAATAAAATAAATGAACAAAAAAAGAACTCTAAGTAAAAAAATATCTCAATAGTGATATTTCTTTACAAATGCAAAATAAGTTAAAATCTAATTACCTACAGAAAATTGATAACAAAATTAAAGTACATAATATCTATATTATCATAATTAATAATTATTTAATTCCCTACTAAAATCTAATCTTCTATACATAAATATAATCTAAAAATAATTGAAAGTACAACGTAACGAAATTACGAGTATACAACATTATATCATTTTGCTTTAACTTAGGTATATGAAAATTAAAATATCTGCAGAAAATTAGCGCTACACGCATCTTTATAATACTTATCAGAGTTAAATATTTCCTGAAAAAGTATAAAAGTATGCAATCGATTACGAAAAAAATATAAAAATATATATAAAGAGTTATCTTTGAGTAATTAAATTTTATGAATTTTTATGTTGTTTAAATACGAATTTAAAATATGTCTTTAATTTGCATCATTGGGTATTCCATATATACATTGTTTAAATAATAATTGGCAAATATTATCATTTTGTGTCCATAACACGTAAAATTAAAAAAAAATGTAAATTTTTCCGAAGGTTATCAATCTTTTGAGCTGCAATAAAACCTATTTGATTTATGTGATAATTGAAACGACGTGAATTTTTTTAATTCGTAATTATTATAGTTTATTATTATTATATATTACATTGGTGCTATTGAACAAAATATACTTATCACATTTTTAGGATATTATATAAATTGTTTCTTTAATATGTAACTTATTTTTAATCTAGTCTAGTTATTTAAGAAACAAAACGAAATCAACATGATTAATATCAATAGATGTTATAAACGTAGATTACTTCATCACTTCACTTCAGCCTATCGCAGTCCACTGCTGGACATAGGCCTCTCCAAGTTCGCGCCAAAAATGGCGTGAACTCATGTGTTATGCCCATAGTCACCACGCTGGGCAGGCGGGTTGGTGAGCGCAGGGCTGGCTTTGTCGCACCGAAGACGCTGCTGCCCGTCTTCGGCCTATGTATTTCAAAGCCAGCACTTGGATAATTATCCCGCCAACAGTCGGCTTTTTACGTTCCAAGATGGTAGTGGAATTGTGTTATCCCTTAGTCGCCTCTTACGACACCTACGGGAAGAAAGGGGGTGGCTATATTTTTTACTGCCGTAACCACACAGCAGATAAATAAATAAACGTTTCACACTCAACGGCCCCCAGTAGGATTTTCTCCTGTGTCGGGGGTCCGGAAACACACAATACACAAGCACAAACGCCCAGACCACGAAAAATATCTATATGGCCAATACAAATGTCTGTCGTGAGCGGGGATCGAACCCGCGACCGCCAGCGCAACAGCCGTGTTGTGTGCTGTGACCGCTGCGCTAACGCATCGTCATAAGTAATTAAGATAGATTACTTACATTAACTAAAATTTTAAATAAATAGACTAAGTATAAAATAATATATTTAAGTTCAAATATAAACGAATGCTAATTGATTGGGTAGGTGATCTTTAATCTCGCATGGTTTTAATCACTCTTAAAGAAATAATCTTTGTTTTGTACCGCTCGCGCTGTAATTACGTATGTAGGTACAATCTTTGTTAAGCAACTTTATGTCGTAATTTCTCATTTGAACTGTTTGCACCGTCTAATGTTGTTACTCGTTAGCAAAACATTGTTATATTGTTTTCCGTTTTAAACTAAAAATTGTCTTTGTCCTTTGATTTTTAATAAATGCTATTTAGTTTTTCTTAAACAAAAAATTTAGTTTTTCCATTCTATTTAACAAGATCGACGTATTAAACATTTTCAGGTACGAATAATTATGACTGCGTTTCCGAGTCGCACCTTACCAGTTTTTTTTCAACAAAAACGTGTCTATAAATATACATACATACAAAGACTTTGAATACAAATGATGATACATAGAATAGATGATTTATTATTTTAAAATATATATTCATTATTTCGTAAAAAAAAAATATAATATATATTTAAGCACTCAATGGCCCCCGTGGTATACTGCCAATATATCAACAAAACTGACATGGCTGACTCGAATTTTCAACTAATAATTAAACAAAAACTTCATAAAGCTTGTTAGGTACTTGGTAAATAATATAAGAAGGTTTCCAGGAAGCGGGATATATTATGTATTTACATACATACATAATATAATCACGCCTCCTTCCCGTAGGGGTAGGCAGAGACCACTTCTTTCCACTTGCTACGATCCTTACATATATACTTGTTTCGCTTCGTCCACTTTCATTATTCCTTTCATACATGGTCTTCGGTTTAGGGTACTCTTCACCTGGCCTTTTTTCAAGACGTCTCTGATCTGGTCTTGAAACGTCCGCCTAGGTCTACTCCTTCCAACACTTCCATTCACACTCGCCTTATACACTTTTATCGTCAATCGTTCTTCATTCATTCTCTCAACATGGCCAAACCATCTCAGCATACCTTTTTCAATTTTTGTCACTACATCTTCTTTCAGACCACAACGTTTCCTTATCTCACTATTTCTTATCGTGTCACTCAGTTTAACTCCTATCATCCTTCTTAACGCTCTCATCTAAACTGCATTTTTTCTGCTTTCATGTTTCTTCTGCCATGTCCAACTTTCACTTCCATACATGAGTGTCGGAACCAACACCAATGCATAGCCAAACGAGCCTTGTTAGACACCTTCCGATTGCTCATAAAGGAGTGCAAAACTACATTCACCATGTTTCCTGCATTCACTATTCTTTCAATATCACTCTTACACTTTCTATCTTTTGTAAACTTTGAACCCAGATATACAAACTCATTCACCTGTTTAATTTGTTCATCTTCAATCACGATATTGCTGTCTGTCACTGTCTCGTGTCTTTCAAATATCATCACTTTCGTCTTCTTTACATTTATCTTCATTTCCTTTCTAACAAAAGCTCCACTCATAGCAGTTACCATCTCCTGCAACTCCTCGGCCGAAGACGCAATTAATACTTGGTCATCAGCATAGAGAAGACATTTATATTATGTATTTACTAATTATATTCTAAGCCTAACGTTTTTACAGCATTCTAGTG
The DNA here is from genome assembly GCA_905220545.2 of Melitaea athalia. NCBI lineage: Eukaryota > Metazoa > Arthropoda > Insecta > Lepidoptera > Nymphalidae > Melitaea > Melitaea athalia. Next base: position 8,506,725 of record HG992179.1, read on the forward strand.
TTTCTTCGTGAAGCCTAAAATATTCTATTTATTATTTTTAGTTCACTAATGATCGATTCACAATATTTCGAAAACCCATAAATAAGGATGTAGTAATTATAGCACCCTGTTGGTACATCTTTCCTACGACTTTCATTCGAACGAAACGGAAAGTAAATTATAATTTGTTATATTTCCTTTTAGTTTTTATAACAACATGGTAAAAGTAGAAATGTAAATTGTTGCAATTGAAATACATAATGTTTATGTAAGACTATGAGATTATTTCTTTTGATTTACTTTTACTAATGTTAAAACTTCTAATCTTACTTCTAATGATTTCATTTGTAACAAAGGCTTTACATTTTAAAAATATTCTGTAGACACACTTATTTATTAATTAATAATAATAAATAAATAAAAATAAATTACGTAGCGTGCAACGGGTGGTCTTGTCACTAAATAGTGATCTCTTCCAGACGAAAGGAGCTTGCAAATAATTATATATAATTTTTACGTTGCAAAAGCCCGTATAATATGTATATGCATACATGCGCAACATACACAATATTAAACAGTATAAATAAATAAATAATAATAAATTTTTATAAATAACTAAAATTATCTTATAAACTATAAAAGGTGTAATGAACATCTAACATAGGTACCTAGAATAGGTAGGTAGCTTACAAGTACAGTTAGATTTAAGTATATAAGAATCCGTACGCTGACGAATTGGTGCAAAGTTACGAGTATGACTGGAATAAATAACTTATATCGAAACTGCGTCTCTATTTAAACTTATGGTATAATTACATTTTATTTGTTTAAAAATATCTATTTTGGGAAATCATTGTGAAATAAATGTTGCATTTTTAATTACAGCCTTAATTTGACCGCTCTATTTTTAATTTCATCTTTTAAACCTTATGCTATCTGTATTTGTTCTACTGAAATTTAAAAGATTTCGAAGTGACAAGTTTTGTAAGAAGTAGTATTTTATTGTACTTTTATTTATGTAGGTTTAACGACTAGACAGTGTAGGTAAGCTTTTGGTGGGGCTTGGGGAATACTATATTTTATCCTACTTGCTATGTCCGAAGACCGAAGTATTGTGGCTCAGTATGCGAGTTACTTTATGATTAAATATTTTAGTTTTACTGGTACGGCTACAAATATTATTTTGTGACACATTGGAATTAGTAGAACAAACTGTAAAGAACAACAATTACGAAATCATTGATCGGCTGGCTCGATTATTGTTGACTTACCGTTAGAATATTATTACCAGCAGTCACAAAGGTTTATCTACGATTAATTCTTAGTTCAATAATCCGAGGTCGTATGTGACACATAAATTACTATTTGTACTTGACAAAGAGGCGTTTGAATCAAAAGAAAGATATCTGCCATGCATACGAAAACGTAGAATCGACAGTATGTGAATAATCCACCAACTTTTGCCAAGCCAAATTTTAATGTATATTTTTTCCATCGCATAAAATTACTCGCAACTTCAGTAGAGATTGTACCGGTACAACTTATTGCGGTTTTAATGAATATTAATAAAATTTTCTAAGAAATAAAATATACATATTATTATCAGTATAAAGAAAAACAAAAAGAATAAAATCTTTTATGAAATGCTTATGAAGGTTTAAAACTGTACTTATATTCTTTCACACTTTTTAACCGACTTCCAAAAAGGAGGAGGTTCTCAATTCGACTGTATTTTTATATGTATGTTAGCTCAGAACTTGTGTCTGGGTGGACCGATTTCGATCAATTTTGTTTTAATTGAAAGGTGTAGCGTGTCATGTGGTCCCATTTAAATTTAATTGAGATCTGACAAGTACTTTTAGAGTTATATCTAATAATGCGTATTTACTTGACTACTTTTTTGTCGACCTACGTTGTATTATACCGCATAGCTTTTTACTCGGTGTACCGATTTTGATGATTCTTACTTTAATCGAAAGCTAATACTTGTCATGCAGTCTTTATTAAATTAGATCGAGATCTGATTACAAATTTTTGAGTAATCTTTAATAGCGCGTATTTACTTGACTATTTTTTCGTCTTATATTACTTGTCGATGTAATTGAAGTCGGTTTTTTTTGTTTGCGAGCAAACACAATTATTGTCTTTTGTTTTGTCAATTTTAACATTAACTTTATGCCTGTTTTTGATTTTATTAAACCCGCTGTGAATGCAGCCTCATCCACCGCAACCGTTTATTCTTTAGTCGTATTCATAGTATTTTGGACTATCATAAGAAGCAATAAAATTGACTAGCCCATTGGCGCAGTTTGTAGTGACCCTGCTTTCTGCTCCGGGGGTTGTGGGTTCGATTCCCACCCCGAGTCTGGGTGTAATATGTATATTTATTTATTTATGTATTATTTATAGGAATGTTTATCGAAAAAAAATGTAGCTATACCAGTCGGCTGTTACCTATAACACAAGCATTAAGTTGCTTACTTTAGGAACAGACGACCGTGTGTGTATTGTGTAGGTATATACATTTGTTTATTTTATTTAAAATAAGCTTTTAGCTAAATAAAATAACGAGACTATTACACAATGAAATAAAATAATCGTAATGTAATAATAACTGCCAACGTTTCGAACCATAGGTAATCCCCCAAACTTATCCTTCATTAGTCAGGGCGATTTATATGTCTATTTCAACTTTTTAGAATCATTTCATTTAAAACTAAATCTAAATAGATCACAAACAACTTATTGTTTATCTAGCCATACAACTAATACATGCAACTGTAGGTACAACATTCCTTTGTTTGTGTAAATTATTTTGTTTCAATTTTATTCTCAAGGTGTTTTATCGATCTGCACATATGATGCAGCTATTGAACTTAACAAATGATCGTATAAGTAGGTTGTGAAAAATAAATATCATTGTTAGATATCAAGATTTAAAAATACCTTTTATGTATATTTAAATAATAATCATTACAGTAGCTTTTTACGTATTTAATACGAAATTAAGTTAAAAAAAAAACTTACATAACATAAAAGTTTTTTAATCTATTTAAATTTCGAAAAATAATATAAAACATACATAGTAATACAAAAAATAAATATATAAGTATATATATATTCATATATATTTTTTAAAAACATGAAACTTTTTCATCATTTTAACTACATTTAGTTGTATTATATAGGTAGGCATTTAGTTCGAAATGGCCAACGATGAACGAATTGCAACTTGACCGATTGCAGAGCGAGGTTATCGGTTTGTTTGAATAAATTTAAATCTTAAATGAATTCTCAGGTCACGCGAGCCTATTCTACAACACTGGAATACCAAAATTTTTCAATGATTTGAGACAATAAGTCAAGAAGAAATACAACTTTGTTGCCAATTTCTATAAAAATAATTAAACATACCTTACTTAACTATAAAAAATTTAAGTTTAAAATGAAAGGGATTTGTCAGTATTACATAAGAAAGTTACCAAAATGGACTGCGTGTTATATTATAATATAGGATCTTACTGATATTGATATTATTGAATGATTAACTGACAATGGATTTCGGATATTTTATAGTAGGTATACTGAGCTTTGTTGGTCAGTTCGATTGATTTAACAGGTTTTTGTACTTTGTACGTTTTCCATGCATCGTATTTCTCTTTCCTTGATTTTTAAATTCTATCGGTTTTCTCTTTTTTAAAGTTAATTTTTTTGTATTAATTTTTATATTTTTTTTTTCGATATTTTAACTCTTTCAAAACTTCTAATAAAGTCCGTGCAGGTATTTTCTTTACAATAAATACGGATACATCCACGATACATCTATAATTAGTGAACTTCATGCTAAGTTTATGACAAACTTAACCATTTGTGTAAATAATATTAAAAGTCGACGTTTTTTATATAGGTCACATCTTAGACAATATAATCAAAAACCATTATAAATTAAAGAATATAGGATGTTGTCTCCACTCGCTAATCTTAGAATTTCAAATTATTAAGTGACTTAGTAAATTATTACCATATGCTAATGACGACTCGATGATCTCTGAGATTATGGGATAATACTTGGTTTAAAATAAAAAGTATTTCGACTATAAGGTCTTTATTAGTAATGAAAATAAACTGTAGATAGGTAAATGATCATTGATCACTCAATATGAACGAAACAAATAAATAATACAAAGAAAATAAAGAAAGAAAGAGATAAGAAATAAATCTATGCATCATAAAGAATATAATAAAATCCATTAAGGGGGTCGTCCATTAATCTCGTAATGTTTTTAGCTACTTTTAAACCCCCCTTGGTGCTATCACCACGGGACTGCTAGGACCGACGACGACAAGGCGACGAGTCGTAAGGTCATCAAAAATTGATTATTTTTTTCTGTTTTTTTTTTCTCTTTAACTTAGTTAATCTATACTAATATAATAAAGCTGAAGAGTTTGTTTGTTTGTTTGTTTGTTTGTTTGAACGCGCTAATCTCAGGATCTACTGGTCCGATTTAAAAAATTCTTTCAGTGTTAGATAGCCCATTTATCGAGGAAGGCTATAGGCTATATATCATCACGCTAAGACCAATAGGAGCGGAGTCTACGCCGACGAAGTCGCGCGCAGAAGCTAGTATTTATATAATTTAATAGTAATATTGTCCTACAAATTGCGTGGTACGTTATCCCGGTCCTACGCTCACTGCTGCTCTATCCCCTGCTACCTCTGTTAGCTACCACAATCGAGAGTTTTCGTAGAGGAAATTTTCGTTCGTCTCATCAAAATGAAGCTACTCCCGGAAAATTAGCTTGATAGTAATCAAGTGAAAAAAATGTACTAGGCAGCCAGATGATTAGTTAATTTTTGCGTTGATCAGCCTTTGGGAAACCGGGCGTTAATGTATTGTATTTTTTTGGTGTTATATAATATTTATTATTATTATTATTCCCCCTCTATAAGAAATAATAACAAAAAAACATGTGCGTAATTCGGCACTAAGCTTGTACATTTTTTTATATTCCTATTTATTTTCCAAAAACATCTATGAGTCATTAAACTTATAATCTAGCGAAAAGAGCTAAAGACCGTTCTAGTCTTCTAGAATAAATATATAATATTGTTTCTGTCGTAATGAGTGCCCATGATCATGTAACCCAAAAAAACTACTTTTTACTAACGGAGATGGATTGTTACATCAGAATAAATAAATTTCATTACTTTTTGTAACAGATTTGAACGGGCTCTATTACTTGTTATGACTTTAACACACACGCAATTTTATTTATACCTACTTGTATACAAAATATATTTTTTGTTATATAAATCTTAATTTCTGCGAATTTTAGTTTTTTTATATTATAATAAACGTAGGTAGACGAAAAAATAGTAAAGTAAAAACGCAGACAACTCAAAAAGTACTCGTCAGATCTCAACCAAATTGAAATGGAACCACATGAAAATCGTAAAATTTCGGTTAAAAAACAATCAAAATCGGTAAACCTAATAAAAAGTTATGAGGTAACACACATAAAAAAAATATAGTTGAATTGAGAACCTCATCCTTTTTTTTAAGTCGGTTAATATTTATAAAATGACTAGCTTCTGCGCGCGACTTCGTCGGCGTGGACTCCGCTTCTATTGGTCTTAGCGTGATGACACATAGCCTATAGCCTTCCTCGATAAATGGGCTATCTAACACTGAAAGAATTTTTCAAATCGGCCCAGTAGTTCCAGAGATTACCGCGTTCAAACAAACAAACAAACAAACAAACAAACAAACAAACAAACAAACAAACTCTTCAGCTTTATTATATTAGTATAGATTAGAAACGCTACAATCTTTCTGAACGTGTTATATTTATGCACGCTTACTATAAGTAATTACTAATTATTTTTTATGATGAAAGATTAAATAATATTATTCATATGACATATGATTAAAATTGAATAAGTATACCTATCGTCTTTATAGCATTGGCACAAATTAACTAAGTATATGTAAAAGAATTTAGGGTTTTGATTGCTGGACGAAATACTCTAATAATATAAATAACAAATAAATAGGAGAGGATAATAAATAATAAGAAAAACAAATAATAAGGAGAAAAACTAGATGTCGTATTGAATTAATTATTGCTTATATTACATATTACGATGCACAATATATATAAAATAACTAAAGCTATAAGTAAGTTTTTAAACGCTTACACATTACATTAAAATACTACTTTAATGCAAAAAACTAAATTTTCATTGAAAGTAGTTATTTCAGACATACAAATTAGGTTTCTATTTGAAACTTGCAGCTTTCCATCGATTAGCGCTTTCCGATGCTATCTGCAAACTTCACAGTGATTTGCAAGCGTGTTGATGCGATGATATCTGTAACTCACATTGGAAGCTTTCTAAATTTACTCCATTCTCATTTACACGCAATACAAGGAAATAAAGTCTTTATTTCCTTTTTTACCATATTATATTAATCTATACTAATATATAAAGCTGAAGAGTTTCTTTGTTTGGTTGTTTGTTTGTTTGTTTGTTTGAACGCAGTAATCTCTGGAACTACTGGGCTGATTTGAAAAATTCTTTCAGTGTTAGATAGCCCATTTATCGAGGAAGGCTATAGGCTATGTGTCATCACGCTAAAACCAATAGGAGCGGAGTCCACGCCGACGAAGTCGCGCGCAGAAGCTAGTTATTAATATATATAAATGTATTCAGGTTGTTCATCTATATATATAAAAGAGTAACCCACCCATTGACTCATCACGATATCTCTGGAACCATAAGGCGTAGAGACTTGAATTTTGGTAGGAATATTCCTTTTGCCGATTAGAGGTCAGCTAAGAACGGATTTTACGAAATTCCACCCCTAAGGGGGTTAAAAGGGGGTTGGAAGTTTGTATGAAAGTCCTATGTTTTTGAAGTAAGAGACTCAAAATGTATGCTCTATAGATGGTGTTGAGGTGTACTAATAATGTATTTTGAGAAATAAACCCCCTCTTGGGGTTAAAACAGGGGATGATAGTTTGTATGAAAGTCGAATTAAAAATACACCTACAAACTTGAAATTAGGCAGGTAGGTCCCTTATAGGGAGTAGATATCCGCTAAGAACGGGTTTTACGAAATTCCATACCTAAGGGGGTTAAACGGGGCGTTGGAAGTTTGCATGAAAGTCCTATGTTTTTGAAGTAAGAGACTTGAAATTCAAAGTGTGTAGTATATTTAGTATCGGCATTTCACCCGTGCGAAGCCGGGGCGGGTCGCTAGTATTCTATACCTGCTTTTACGATTATAACTCTATGTAAATTGTAAAAAATTTGAAAATATATTATTTGTCGGTTCGATTTCCGCTCGGGATTCATATTTGTTTTTGTACGAATATTTTTTTTCCGGTTTGGATGTCTGTCCTTGTGGGTTTCCTCACCGTGCCTCGGAGACCACGTTAAGCCATCGGTCTCGGACCGGTTGTTATTATTAATACCTGATAGCGATCGTTACTCGTAGTAGGGAACTTCATTATCTGCCGGAGCAGCGTGGTGGATTAAGCTCCAATCCTTCTCGTACATGGAGAAAGAGGCCTATGCCCAGCCGTGGAATATTACAGGCTGGATGCGATAATGGGATGGGATGATGGGGGATTGCTAAATACATGACAGTAAAATTACTCCCCAAAATGGTGCTTTTGTTGGTTATTAAATATTACAGTCATGCACTCATTGTTTGCTCTCCTACTTAGTAAAATAATAAATTCGTTATCTGTTATAGTTATAAATATAGTATATCTTTTCAAGACTGTTTGTCAAGGATGGATAAAATGTAATTATATAGATACGTCGTATCTATACCTATCTATAGCGGTCAATGGTTACTGAGGCCAAAAAATACCACCAATGTTTAAAAGTCTTATTCAATATTTAATCTATTCAATAAGTACATAAAAGCGTGTTTAAAGTCATCCGGCTCTTCGGTCTTGTATTATAATAGTGTATGTAAATATTGATCTTTTTGACGCAATAGGTATTTTGGCTAATTGGCTAAGTAAATAATATAACACGGACAGTAAACTGAGAGACGCAGTATATATATACAAAACACAGCTCTTAACTAATGGTGACGTATGTATCCTACCATGCAAAAAATGCATGATTTTATATTTAAAATTCTACTCATGTTTTGCTGTAAAAGTACATGTGAACTCTATAAACTCGTCAAAGTTCGTTGTCACCTGCTGGTATTTGTCAGTATGCAGTAATAACAGTGTGGAAGATCAAGCTCAATATTCTATAACATATAATTTGCATTAAGTGGCTATAAATGATTTATTGTTATAAATAAATACATTAATTCCATATTATTATCACGAAGTCATCTAAGAAATTCACTATGCAAAATTAGATATATAACTGTGATTGTTTGCAAACAATAAAGAAACTACTTCAGTTAGGTCGACAAGTAATAAAATGTAGATTAACACAAAATAGTAATAAAATAAGTAAATACGCATTATTATCTATCTCAAAAAGTACCTACCTGTCACATCTCAATTAAATTTAAAGGGACCACATGACAACCACCACCATTCGATTAAAAAAGAATCATCGAAATCGTTCCACCCAGAAAGAAGTTCTGAGGCAGCCTACATCAAAAAAATACAGTCGAATTGCAAACCTCCTCCTTTTTTGGAAGTCGGTTAAAGACAATTCACTGTGTCTTCATATTACTATAAAAGCAAAATGATTAGATAATTATTTATTGTATTAACTATTAAAACATGGGGATCGACATTAGTGATGCAACAGATCTCTGTTTCTGTTTCCGCAAGTGCGGAAGTTCCGCACGCTTTTCAACATTCGTTTCTGCTTCTGTTTCCGCAACTTTTATAACGGAGGTGTAAACGGAAGTTTACGACGGTTGAGAGTTGAAAGTTTCACTTACCACTACTAAATTTTGAATATTAAAATAATTTTAAGTTGCAATATTGTTTTCTATTGTAGATTTCTAATATATCTATTTCTTATCTAGGCTTGGTGTGTATTTAATACTTAATAAAGAAATATATTTGTAAATTTATTAATTTTTTTTCATATTATTTACACTTCCGTTTCTGCATCCGTTTCCGTTTCCGTTTCTGCTAAAATTTACTTTTGACATCTGTTTCCGTTTCTGGTTCCGTTAAGACACTTCCGTTGCATCACTAATCGACATAATGTGGTCGAGGGTTCAAATCCGGGATTTGTTTGGTTTTCAAGTACTGAATTTATTTTGATACTTTATATTGTTAAGAATCCTACCGGCTGCGTCATTTACCTACTGATGCCGTTATTTCAAAGGACATTTTATCGGAGATACATATGGTGTATTATGTATTGACTTGATAGAGCAGCTTAAGCTAAGACTAATGCTTCACTAAACTAATAACAATGCTTCTCCATTATAGGACCCAATTTCATATACAGTGCATATTTCACTATTCATATTTCATATTTTATTTGTGTTCTATCGAGTGATACAACACAAATAAAACAAATAGTGAAAGAGATGGACAGAACAGGATTTACATAATATCACTTCAACAGAGCTGTTGATGGTGTCAAAATGTGAGTGAAAACACATAAATAAAACAATTGACTGGACAAAAACCTTCTACTGATCAACTTTGATGCTGCTGAAATATCACGTTTTTCCATTTCTCATAATAATTATTATGTTTCATTATTTTTATCTTTGTGTTAGTATATATATTTAGCTTGTTAACCCTACGCTTCAGCCTGTAATATCCCACTGCTGAGCCTAGGCCTCTTTCCCCATGTAGGAGAAGGATCAGAGCTTAATCCACCATGCAGCTCCGATGTGGGTTGGCGGATATATTCCCTACTATGAGTAACGATCGCTACGCTATCTATATATTATTATATATATGCTCTCCGACGCACGGTGGGGAGACACACAAGGACTAATAACCAGACCAGAAATAAATCTATATATATAAAAGAGATTTCCACCCATTGACTCATCACGAATCTCTGGAACCATAAGGCGTAGAGACTTGAAATTTGGTAGGAATATTCCTTTCACCGAGTAGAGGTCAGCTAAGAACGGGTTTTACGAAATTTCACCCACAAGAGGGGGTTGCGGGGTTTAATAACATATATGGCAAAACAACGTTTGCTGGGTCAGCTAGTATTTGTATAAACACAAATATCCATTCCAAACGGAAATCGAACCCGCGACATCATTGTCATATCCTTATAACACATATTTACGCATTACTTTACGTAAATATTAAAACAAACACAAATACATTTTAACAATTTAAATAGCGTGAAATTAAGAATGTGCACACAGAAATATAAACGTTGATGCACAACAAATATCCATCAGTTAAAGAGAAAATTTTGTTTAACAATTATGTTATAATGATGAGTTTATTTAAGAGAGTAAAGTCCATACATAGTATTGAATGTGAAAGGGAGGGTGGTCAAGAAATTCGATAACTTTGCTTTCGCTCTCGACGATTCACGCTGATATGAAATTATGCATAAAGGTCGTTGACTTTTACTTTCCTTTTTCGAAGCTGTGTCGGAAACGTCGCGTGAGTTCTTTAATTTGATTTTTAACCTTCTTGGTGGTCGTTGTACCAAAAGCTTATATTAGATTTATATTTATAATCCAAAAGGAATTATAATTATAATAATTTACAGAGGAAGTAAAGTATTTATATACTATAACTAGCTGTGCCCGCGACTTTGTCCGCGTGGAATTTAAAGAAAATTGTTAAGTTCGCAGAGTTACAAAATAACTAAATTTTTAAAATAAAAGTAGCCTAAGTTACTCCTTGTTACATCAGCTATCTGCCAGTAAAAGTTCCGTCAAATTCGGTACAGCCATTTAAGAGATTAGCCGGAACATACAGACAGACAGTTAGACAGACAGACAAAAATTGTAAAAAATGTTATTTTGGTATTGTATATTTTTAGTAAAAAGCAGTTATTTTATTATTACAAACAGACACTCCAATTTTATTTATTTGTAAAGATGTAATAAGTAGGGATCCCTAGTACATATTTTTCACCTGATCAGTATCAAGCTAATTTTTTGGGAGTGGCTACATTTTGATGAGGCGAACAAAAAGTTCCTCTTCGAAAACTCTCGATTGTGGTATAATAGAGTTAGCAGGAGATAGAGCAGCAGTGAGCGTAGGACCGGGATAACGTACCACGAAATTTGTAGGACATTATTACTATTAAATTATATAGATATTAACTAACTAAAAGCAAAAAAAAATCAGAAAATAATTAATTTTTGATGACCTTACGAGGTCATCAAGTTGATGACCTCGTAAGGTCATCAAAAATTATTACTAACCAGCTGATTTTTTTTTTCTTTTAGTTAGTGATTATCTATATAATTTAATAGTAATAATGTCCTACAAATTGCGTGGTACGTTATCCCGGTCCTACGCTCACTGCTGCTCTACCCCCTACTATCTCTGTTAGCTACCACGATCGAGGTTTTTCGAAGAGGAATTTTTTGTTCGCCTCATCAAAATGTAGCCACTCCCAAAAAATTAGCTTGATACCTACTGATCAGGTGAAAAAAATGTACTAGGGATCCCTACCTATATAGATTTATAGAAACAAACAGAAAGCAATTAAACACCTCTAAAAATTAAACTACAACTTAATCTTAAAATCAAAATATCCTTTATACTTTACGTATTCTTACTTTTGATTTTATATTGTTTTTTTTTTTCATTATCTATACTAATATTATAAAGAGGAAAAGTTTATAACTTTGTTTGTATATACGGGGTAATCTTCGCAAATACTGATCCGATCATGAAAATTCTTTCACTAACAGAAAGCTACACTATTCAGGAGTGACATAAGCTATATTTTACTGTAATTGAACAAAAAATTCAGTAAATAAGAAAAAGATAAAAATATAACTCCAAAATGGTAAATATAATAACGCCATCTCTCCCCGTCATCTATTGCTATTAGAAGACTATTTATTAGCCTATCGACGTCGTTTTCGGGATTTTTGATAGATGGCGTTGGAGTAACATATTATTTATTTAAGTGCTATAAAATTTAGTATGTTATTTGGTTCTGTAATTTAAAATAATAAATACACGATATTATTACGATTTTATACGTCCAATACTAGCTATAAACAAGAAATAAAACTCTAAATAAAATTCTAAACAATGAACCTAATAAAAATTAGTACCTACTAAGAACTACACAACATAGGTAATTACCTATAGGTATGCAATTGCATCACAAAGAAAAAGATAATTAACGCCCAACGAAGTGGGCACGGGTCTGCTAGTTTGTAATAATATATAAAAAATTTTCATAATTTTAAAGGTCATTAAATCGAGTTATCAACTGTAGAGCATCATACTTCAATCAACTCCGCTTCGTTGACTATGACATAGTGATTGTGATAATTGAGTCCTTTCGCTGTGTATCTACCTTATTAATCTATGTTCCTTATCGGTTAAAATATAAAAACTCTTCCTTTTATTTGTGTGACACGACTGACACGTACACCGTTCTTTGGCCTTTCTCTCAAGAATCGCACACATGTCTTATAAATAAGTGAGCAAAGCAATCAGTAGGGATTAAAAAGCAATCTCTACATATTACATTTACATTGTTCCATATGACGATGTCTGTGGAAATGGTCAAGAAATAAATTTTAAGGTTCTGCTCTAATAACGTGATTGCAGAATATAATGGTGATTGTAGATCTTATTTCGGTAGTTATATTAACAAAATAATTTTTAGAAACATTTGCAATTTTATCATCTGAAGGTTAATTAGGTTAATTCGCTTTTTTTTTCAAATACTTAAAAATAAAAAATAGTGTATTCGAATTTTTTTTTTAAAGTTTGAGCACCTTGGGGGAAACCTGCGAGGTTATCCATTAATTACCGGGCACTCTGTATAAAATAGTTATACAGTAATATTTTAAAGTGTATATCAAGTTCGGGTCGAGACACGCGGCAGCGTGTCAAGCCAAGTTCAAGCAAAAGAACTGGCGACTCAGCGCCGTGTGTATATTTACACGAACCATTTCGAGCGACTTTTGACCCCTCCATAACTCAAAATCTATTCAACAGAAACAGATCAAATTGCATATATTTATTTATATCCGTAAGGACAACTAGAACCCCAAATTTCATTAACCTAGTTGCAACGGTTACAAAAATATGAAGGTTCAAAAGTCGCAAATTTTCCACTGACTGACTGACTCATCAAAAACCTAACCCACTTCCAGATGACCTAGGAAGTCGAAATTTGGCATCTAGCTGGGTAATTACGTGTAAGCGCAGGAAAAAATCTGAAAACAAAAGAAAGTTAAAAAATAGAGGGGGTCCCCATACAAAAAAAAAAAACGTTTTTTAATTGTAGCGTCTGAACCGTTATAAGTGGATATTTGAAACTTGCACAAAATATGAATTGATACATTTGCTATATAAAACAAGTATAAAAACAAAATGAACTCAAAAAATAAAGAGTGTCCCCATACAAAAAACTTGTAATTATTCATCCGAATGCATTTTAAAATCGATATCTGGGGACATGGTTGGTCTCATAAAACGAATCTGATAACAGAATGAGAAAAAATAGCCGCCATCTTGAACTTTTTAGTTATTTGACCGATTGCTTTCAAAATCGATATCTGAGGATCCGGTTGGTCTCCGACATCGAATCCGTTAACAGAATGAGCAAGAAAAAAGAATAAATTTCAAATAAATATCTCTACAAAAAGTAATGATATCCCACCAAAAACATAAATGTGAAAAATGACAGCCAAGTTCAATAATAAGAATATGTTGTTTGTGGACTTCGCCGAAAAAAGTATTGAGATCTAAATGAGCGCCAAGTTCTACAGAAAATATTAAATTAAGCTAAATATTTGACTTGGCTAGTTTTTACTTAAAAACAACATTAAAAAGCTATTAGCCAAATAAAAGATGAATTATTAGTGAAAACTAGCAAAGTGAAATCTTTAGCTTAATTTAATATTTTCTGTAGAACTTGGCGCTCATTTAGATCTCAATACTTTTTTCGGCGAAGTCCACAAACAACATATTCTTATTATTGAACTTGGCTGTCATTTTTCACATTTATGTTTTTGGTGGGATTCAAAGTTTACAAGAGATGGAAAGTGTGAGAGTGATATTGAAAGAAGAGTGAATGCAGGAAACATGGTGAATGGAGCTTTGCACTCCTTTATGAGCAGTCGAAAGGTGTCTAACAAGGCTCGTTTGGCTGTGCATAGGGGGGTGTTGGTTCCGACACTTTTTTTTTATGTAACTAGGTTGGCAAACAAGCGTACGGCTCACCTGATGGTAAGACCGTAGCCTATAGACGCCTGCAACACCAGAGGCATCGCAAGCGCGTTGCCGACCCTATCCCCAATCCCCGCCCCAGGAGCTCTGGTCACCTTACTCACCAACAGGAACACAATACTGCTTGAATAACAGTATTATTTAGCTGTGGTTTTCTGTAAGGTCGAGGTACTACCCCAGTCGGGCTGCTCCATATTTTGAGCAGGAAATTTCCTGCTGTGCCCTACCTCAGTTAAAACACACTGTACTGACACTCATGTATGGAAGTGAAAGTTGGATATGGCAGAAGAAACATGATAGCAGAATAAATGCAGTTGAGATGAGAGCGTTAAGAAGTATGATAGGAGTTAAACTGAGTGACAGGATAAGAAATAGTGAGATAAGGAAACGTTGTGGTCTGAAAGGAGATGTAGTGACAAAAATTGAGAAAGGGATGCTGAGATGGTTCGGCTATGTCGAGAGAATGAGTGATGAACCATTGACGAAAAAAGTGTATAAGGCGAGTGTGAATGGAAGTGTTGGAAGGGGTAGACCTAGGCGGACGTTTCAAGATCAAATTAGGGACGTCCTGAAAAAAGGCCAGGTCAAGAGTACCCTAAACCGAAGAGCATGTATGAAAGGAATAATGAAAGTGGACGAAGCGAAACGAGTATGTAAGGATCGTAGCAAGTGGAAAGAAGTGGTCTCTGCCTACCCCTACGGGAAAGAGGCGTGATTTATATGTATGTATGTATGAATATATGTTACCGTAAATGTATGTAATCCGTCATTGTATACAATTGGACCTAGGAAATGTATGTAATTCCTAAACTCGCACGGACATGTGTAAAATAAATTATGTTAGACATATTTCCTAGGAAATCTATACATTTTCTAAATAGCAATCGGAAATGTAAATATTTGAGATATCAATGGGTATGCGGAGATAGCGGGGGGAGGTCTAATTTTGAAGTTAGATAGGTTAGGGTTATTTTTTTTTTGTTTTTGTCACAAAATTATGCCGATAAACGGTCTAGAGGTCTTAATCTAAAGACTTACCAAATAACCTTAACCTATCTAAATTCAAAATAAGACTGACGCGGGTCTTAATCTAAAGACTAGCCATTAAAGTAGTTAATTATAAAGGGATAAAATATAAATCTTATATTTATTCTAATATATTACAAAGAAAAGATTTTGTGTTTTATTACAGAAAGCATTATTTTTATACATTTCCTAATACGATATTGGAATAATATACAATTCCTAGGAATTGTGTACATTTAATAGGACCTAGGACATTAATTTATGTATTAAATAGTTTTTGAAACAATATTTTATACCTTTTCCTAAATAGCTTTGGAATTGTATACAATTCCTAGATTTCATCCATTCCCGTTACCATAAAGGTATGTATAATATTTAGTCTAGGAAATACTTACTTCGGCATTTTTTTAAAGAACTGTATGTTGATCAAATATATATAGATACATATATATAAATCAAGATATCACAAGTACTTTTGAATTATCTCTAAACGCGTATTTAATTGATAATATTTTTCAACTATCTGTGTTATATTACTTACCGATGTAAATTGAATTCTTTTTTTTTCTTTTGCTACCAAACATAATTATCTATTATAATAATTATACATTTTATCATTAAAAATTTGCCAATTAATTGAAATGATGATATAAACCTTCCGAAGAGAAAAATGATTATTTATTATGTGTTGTGCCTACTACCATCTGTGATTGTGAATTATTTTTTTATTTGTGTTGCCGCTAACCGTAAAGCTAGTCTTTATTTAATCGCTTTAAATGGTTTTACATTTTTATAATTTTATTATTATCATTTCAGACGCTGTAAATATATTTCATAAACAAAATGAAGGAATTGAACTGACAATAAATTCAAGATATAAAATATATGAAATATTTGCAAAAACAAGCTATTTCGAAAGACACAATAATGTCGAACATCGAAGCCAATAACAATTTAAAAGGACTGGAATTAATTAATCAAAAAACAGTAAGTTTCAGTAATTTTGAAAAGAAATCGTCTTTTATTGTAGTTATTAATTCTTTAGTCGTTAGAGTAGTAGTTGTCACAATGACGTGTAATATTTCAAACAAATACTTTATGTATAATAGGTAATTTATGTAAAATGTATTTTATGTATGTGTATGTCACAAAGGGACACAAAATAGTCCTCTAAACAAAAAATTGCTGGACATATTGTATGGTTTTTGAATATGTTAAAAAGGTATCGTGCCCCGGGCGCGACAGCTCGCTACGTCACAAGACAAATATTTTATAATAATGTTGTATTAAAAGCAAAAAAGTTAACAAATCGTTGCAAATTATTGTATAAAAACTAAAACTATGTTATATGTAGCTATGTATGTATACAAGTTCAAGTAACAAGTTGTCGTCGTTTCTCATATTTTTAGGGTTATTTTAGGGCACCCAAAGAGTAAAACGGGACCCTATTACTAAGACTTCGCTGTCTGTCCGTCCGTCCGTCCGTTTTTCTGTCACCAGATTGTATCTCAAAAACCGCGATAGCTAGACAGTTGAAATTTTCACAAATTATGTATTTCTGTTGCCACTATAACAACAAATACTAACAACAAAATAAAATAAATATTTATGGGGGGCTCCCATACAACAAACGCGATTATTTTGCCTTTTTTTTGCTCGATATCAATAAATGGTAACAGATAGGCACTTGAAATATTCATAAAATACTTAATTGTATAAAATACTTTAATAATCTATACTAATATATAAAGCTGAAGAGTTTGTTTGTTTGAGCGCGGTAATCTCTGGAACTACTGGGCCAATTTGAAAAATTATTTCAGTGTTAGATAGCCCATTTATCAAGGAAGGCTATAGGCTATGTATCATCACGCTAAGACCAATAGGAGCGGAGTCCACGCCGACGAAGTCGCGCGCAGAAGCTAGTCAATAATAAAATTAAAATAAAAAATTATTTAGACATAAAAATTTTGTCTAAATATTTTACCTAGTCAATGGTACAGAACCATTACGGAATCCTTCGTGCGCGAGTCCGACTCGCACTTGGCCGGTTTTTTTCTCTTAATAGCGTCACATTTTTATTTATCGATTGATTTGACTTCAACTTAGTTTCCTTATAATATCTTCATTATAATTTTATTTCTTTGTATAATTTAAATATATATATAGGCATGTGTACCTAAATGATAGCAGAGTCTGTTTTTACTAAGCAAAAAACATTAAAACATTTTTTCCATCATCAATACCATTATATAATTATAATATTCTATCTGAAAATTAAACAAAAAAATAATTCAAATATGCGCTGCTAACATTAAATCGGTTACCTACGTGGGCTACGTGGTAATGCGAATACAAATATGTTACTTAAAGTAAAATACATACTCGTATATTGCTATAATTTTTATAGCCAATCAATATACGTCTTTAACTATTAATTATATGCGAAGATATGTTTTTTTTTGCTTTCGGTTGCCTTCGATCTATAAATATTAAACGTTTATGTTGTCTAACGTGTCATTCAATGTTGGTCACTTATCTAATCGCAGTCGTTGATAGTGTTTCCTAACGTGAAGTTTATGTTTACGAAACAATAAACAAAATTTATACTATAAGTAGTTATTTCTTAATTTAATAATTCTAAGGTTATTTCTAAATCGTTATTGATAAGGCCGTCGTATTCTGTTGTATAATTTGTTAAATTTAGTTAATTTTTTTCATTGTGTGGTGCGCAATGCAAAAGTAAGGAAGTAATTAACTAATTATATATATCGAATTGCAGGACAAAGACGTCGAAAAAGGAAAAGGTGGAAAACCTAATGGTGCTTTACCCTGGGCACAAATTATAGTAATGGTGTTCGCTGTAGCTGTCCTCATAGCGGCGTGGGCCGTGGCCTGGGTGTTGTTTAACTGGTGGATAGGTCTCATAGTACTTGCAGTTATATCATTTATATACACAATTATCTACTATTCAAATTGGCTATGGGTTGCTATACAAACAGCTCCAAGAGACTTCAAGTAAGTTATACTGATTTATTTTCTAAATGATTTTTTTTTAGTAACTACTAGCTGCTGCCCGCGACGTCGTCTGCGTGCGTTCACTGCTCGTTCCCCGTAGGTGATAGCGTGATAATATGTAGCCTATGCTCTGACCCGACTTCTTAATAATATTCGTGCCAAATTTGAAGTAAATCCATGCAGTAGATACTTTTTGAGTTTATCCCGGACATACATACAGACAAACAGACAAAAATTCCAAAAACTATATTTTTGGCTTCGGTATCGATTGTAGATCACACCCCAAGTATTCTTTTAAAAAATATTCAATGTACAGTTTTGACTTTCCTACAATTTTATTATATGTATAGACTAGCTGCTGCCCGCGACGTCGTCTGCGTGCGTTCACTGCTCGTTCCCCGTAGGTGTTAGCGTGATAATATGTAGCCTATGTTCTGACCAGACTTCTTAATAATATTCGTGACAAATTTGAAGTAAATCCATGCAGTACTTTTTGAGTTTATCCCGGACATACATACAGACAAACAGACAAACAGACAAACAGACAAAAATTCTAAAAACTATATTTTTGGCTTCGGTATCGATTGTAGATCACACCCCAAGTATTCTTCAATGTACAGTTTTGACTTTCCTACCATTTTATTGTATGTATAGATAAGTCATATCCACAGACCACAGAAAGTCATATCTAAATGATTAAAGGTACATGGTACAAAAGTACAAAGGTTTCATACGATTGTACAGTTAATAAAAATATATTTTCTTTTGATATACTTATAATAAGTAAAAAAACTTATCATATTAGGTATTACAGTGCTCAAATTATATGTAAAATTTTTGAAGTGAAACTTCTTTAGGCGCATGAGGGGTAAAATTTGAGCGACCGGTAACGCGGCAGCGTCAGGGACAGTCAGTACTTGAATGGGTGACCACCTGAGAACACCGCGTGACGTTGGATTTTTGTTTTTTTTTCGATAATTTTTTTTTGGTATAATAAATTAGTTTTTTTTAATTAGTTTTTTTGAATTAGTTTTTTTCTTTAAATTACTTTGCCAAAGAAGTTTCACTTCTGACATGTGTACTTTGTACGTTCGCAATTTTTTTATAACACGGTAGTAAAATAAATTAGATACTAGAATATTCTAATATTAAATACAAGGCAAAGAAAAATATGGAAATTTATTCGAAACGTCACATTATCATTACATAGTAGGTATAAAACAAAGTCGCTTCCCGCTGTCTGTATGCTTAGATCTTTAAAACTGCGCAACGAATTTTGATTCGGTTTTCTTTACAAAATAGAGTGATTCCAGAGGAAGGTTTCTATGTATAATACATGCATATTAAAGTAGAGGAACACTGATAGTTTTAGAGGTTTCTATTGTGATGTCGTAAATAAACAGATTTTTTTGCGCTTACATTGCAAATATTTATTTTATATTTTATATTTAGTATCAGCATTGCACCCGTGCGGAGCCGGGGCGGGTCGCTAGTAACATTATAAAAAAAAATAACAGTTTGTAACTAGTTCGCCGGATCAATAATAGTGACATTTTTAAATGCCAGTGCTAAGATATAAAATACAGGATGTCCCGCGATAAAGTGCAACCCCGAATGGGGGTGAAACTAGACCATAAATTATCGACAAAAAACAATGAAAAACTTTTTGAAAAAAATGTTTTATTTCTTATTGACGAATTAAGTTTTTTATATCTAAGTATGTACAAAAAATGATGATTTCTTCCAATGTAGTAGGTCGATTACTTTAAAATAAAATAAAATATTACGCCAAGTACTTGGCGGTAAGGATAAAATAAAAATTAGCTCGCAAAAAAGTGGCATTATGTCTTTAACTATGCTTCTTGTGAAAAAAAATCCATTTTTATGACTGTTTTTTTCAATGATCTCTAAGTTTCTCAGAATTATGCAGGAAATTTTATGATTTATTATTATTTCTTACCATATTGCCATTCAAATAAATTTACGCCTGTATCCCAAAAAACACGTACAAAAATCATCATTTTTTGTACAAAGAGGCTACGTAAGCTATATAAAAATCTTAATTCGTCAATAAAAAGAATAAATTTTTTTTTTATTTTTTTATTTTTTTCTGGTTTTTGTCGTTAATTTATGGTGTAGTTTCACCCTCTTTCGGGGTTGCACTTTATCGCGGGACATTCTGTATAACTACTCAAACAGTTTTTAACATCGAGGTAAAAGATTTTATTCCTTGACAGTTCTAAAAACTTAACAATTTTATTAAACTGTTTGATGGAGCCGTAAATACAGGAAGAGTAAACTGTTTTTCTTTAGATAATTTTGACATTATTTTTTTTTACATTTATCAAAAAAAAATTGGTATCAAGATATCGACATAATAAATGTTTTTTATTCTTATGAGTATTATTCGTATATGTAGTCAATAAACAAAATGATCAAATAGGAGTTTAAGACAAAAAATAAACTTTTCATAGATTTTGACAATGTCTATATCGCAATTCTTCTAAGTATTTTAAACATTTCATCAATGACAAACCAGTGGCTGATAATAAAAAAAATATATAAATAGTTCATAATGATTGTTTTACGACTCCGACCTGTAATTAATTTAGTTGGCGTTATATTTGCGTCACAATAATTTCCCAATGACTTATTAATAAAACTATTTTTTAACAAAAAATATGGACTATATAACTATTGTTAAACACATTAATCACAATAGTATTGAAAATACATTGTTTGTTGGTATCATCATTAAAACTATAATTTTTGCTAGTTCATTCACAAAACTTATGTACTCGTATATATTTAAAATGTAATGAAATTTTTCAGGGCCCTCTACTGTTATGTAAAAATTTTAAGATTATCAAAAAAATTCACAAAGAAGAATTGGTCTATGTCGGACATATTCCACGAAACGGTTAAAAAACACCCGAAGAAAATATGCTTCTATTTTGAAGACGAGTCATGGACATTCCAACAGGTATTTTTACTAATTTTGTTTCAGTTTTGTTTTAAATAGTGGTCAAACGCAAGCCTATCAAATTATAAAAAAAAAGTTTCGATAACGCTTTAACTTTCGTTCTCATTTATAAGGAAATGGTTCGAGCTCAATATGCCACACATTGAGTTTGATAGATAAACTGAAACATTAAAAAAAATGTGTGTACTTATGTACGCACGTAAGAAGTTATACTTCATTAGCTAGCTAGCTTCACGTTGCTAACTTCTTCGTTGACTAGCTAACTTCAGAGTGTCGGTTTTTTTTCGTAACGGTGTGCGCGCGCATTATAAAAATTTACCCTCATAATTTTTCCTACCGCGCCAAAACAAGTACCTATAACTTCAAAAATTCCACAACAATATCTCTATCAAAATATTTCTCTCTACTGCCGAGGAAGAAATGTTTTCAAAGATAAATTTAGTACTTGAACTCAACATTGCCGCAATTCTACGCGAATTCCATAAACGACCTCCGCTATAATATACATATATGTACCTAATGTTTAAGTTATACCTCATCTGTAGTTTAAGGGCTTAGTTTGAATATTACAGTATACAAGCTTACTTTATTTTAGTGCTTTATCGTTGTGTTGTTATTGATGAAGGTCACTTTATTTATGTGAGTCTTCATATAATAAAATTAACAATAAGTAAAACAAGTGTTAAAATATTGGTCACAATTTAAGTCGTAGTACCTGGGTGACCGAGCCTAGCTCGGTATTTTCATTTTATTTTATTTTTTTCTTTTTTTTCTCGGTATTTTTATATTTTAATTTTATTTAAATAATAAATCACGAGTGAAATTAAAAAAAAAAGAAAAAAAAATTTATCTGGAGACTGAGATTCGAACTCGGGTCAACACGATTTGATACCCGCCGATTTCCTAATTACGCTATTAGCTGCTATGTTGACAGTAGTGAAATTAAGCTTCGTATTCTAATGATATTTTTTCATTGCCTAAAAACAGGGCTAAAACGACATTTTTTTTAAATGAATCCTAGCTAGATCGATTTTTTGCCCCCGAAATCCCCTGTATACTGAATTTCACGAAAATCGTTGGAGCCGATTCCGAGATTCAAATTCTATATATATATATATATATATACAAGAATTGCTCGTTTAATAGTATTTAAGTCGTATTCACATTGTAAGGTTTCTATGGTATTTCTTATGACGAATTTAATATTTAAAAAGTCAAATATGCATTGTCAGTAATTTATTCATGTCATGTCGATTTATTTTTAAAATTAATACAACTGTTTTTTAATAATTTCACACGACGTCAACTCTTCGTTCGCACATTTGTACTTCCGCGTTTACACGCTTATGTTTTAAACACTTATACCCCTTAAGGGGGGTACTCCTTGGCGCAATAACTTTTTTTGATATGATGATTTTTCGGTTCTAAGCGACCGCGGCGCTTAGGACCGAAAAATCATCATATCAAAAATTTCGACCTGAACGGGTACATCGTTCCATAGCTTAATTAGCTAGAGCGATCGATACGAGATACGATCAGTCGGAGATGCAGCTTCTATCCCCGCTGGGATGGTCAATTTTTGATATCATAAAAACCGCAGCTGTATTTCGCAAGCTGTATAGCTGTAAAATCCATATTCTAATCTAGATTGAAAAGGTTAAGGTTTTATGCAGAGTGATTAACTGTTGACCTACAATACGAGTATAAGGGTAAAAAAGGTAGCAGCTTAGGAAGTGATAAATTTCTTATAGTACAATTTATGTTATGTTGATTATTATCAGTGGCCGACCTAATCGAGTTTGTACTTTTGTAGTGGCCTTGCTTTCTGCTCCTTGAGTTGCGGGTTTAATACCCGCCTGATTCTGGGTGTATATTAATTGTATTTATTTATACTTATACATGTACATTATTGTGTACCTATATTTATCAACAAAAAAAAAATTAGCTATAACAGTCAGCAGTTACCGAACCAAGCATTAAGTTGTTTACTGTAGAAGCAAACGGCAGTGTGTGTATGTGATAATGTATACATATAAACTAGGTAAATAACAAATTTCAGGCCTTACGCGTATATTAAGGAGATCGATAACAATAAATATTTGGTATGCAATTAATCTTTTAAATATCCATGTAATTCATGGCTACTTTATGTTGAATATTTTAGGTGGAAGAGTACAGTCTTCGCGTGTCTGCAGTTCTCCGAGCTCAAGGTGTAAAATGCGGTGACACGGTGGCGTTGATGACCAGCAATTATCCTGAGATGCCCGCCATCTGGCTCGGAATCACTCGTATCGGCGGCATTGCTCCTCTCATAAATACCAACCAAACCGGCAATACCTTACTACATTCAATAAAGATAGCTAAATGTCAATTTGTTATTTACGGTAGTGAATTTGAATCTGGTAAGTGGAAGCGACAGTTTTAACAAAGTTTTTAGATTTTTCGAAAGCTTTAGTAAAAAAAATACATTTATAAACTAAACAGACCATATTACTTCAAAATAATGTTAACAAACGATCAAGAGCTTTTAGAAATACTTCATATAATGCAAGTGATTTAAAGGTTAACATTTTATTTCAGCGTTTCAAGATATAAGAAAAGATATAGATGAATCCATTAAAATACTAAAGTTCACTCGTCGTCCATTGAACACATCGGACAGTGCAGTGAAAGTAGTCGACAGTGAAAATGATTTGACCCACATGTTGGAGACCACGCCACCAGCACCGTGGTCGAAGTCTGAAGGAGAAGGCTTTACTGGCAAAATGCTTTACATTTACACTTCTGGAACAACAGGCCTGCCAAAGGCAGCTGTTATATCTCCTTCGAGGTACTGTGTTCTATCTCTTCTTTAATAATACTTAGGGTTTTTAACTCTTTTCCAACCTGTCATTTTTATTACCTAGCCTAAGGTTTTCCTAGAAATAAACTCATCTGAGAGATTAGTCTAGTATCTACAGAAAACAAATCGATTGTATTTTTAGTACAATTCTATACTACAAGTCTACAACACTATACAAAAGGCTGAACTCGTCGATATTTTTAGCATATAAAAACTGACTGAAGGGCTGGCTTACTTCAACCGGTTATTTAAAACATTACATTCATTATTACGATTATTTCATTGGTTTAAGCCTTTAAGGTACACCCCTTGACTTAGTTAAGCGACAGTGATGAGTCACTATTTTCTTACCGTAAATAAACTATAACAGATATAATAAAATGCTATGTAAATTGGT
Organism: Melitaea athalia; assembly: GCA_905220545.2. Lineage (NCBI taxonomy): Eukaryota > Metazoa > Arthropoda > Insecta > Lepidoptera > Nymphalidae > Melitaea > Melitaea athalia. The sequence continues at coordinate 8,531,331 of HG992179.1, forward strand.
TGTATGGTTAGTATTTCTACAGTAATACATTTTATTTTTGTTTCAGGATGGTGTTCATGGCGTCAGGTGTCCATTACTTGGGAGGGTTAAATCCTAAGGATGTTATTTATTGTCCCATGCCACTTTATCATTCTGCCGGTGGAGTAATTACTATGGGTAACGCCTTTATCTTCGGCTGCACTGTAGTTTTAAAGCTGAAGTTCTCCGCGTCGCAATACTTCCCAGACTGTATTAAATATAACGCCACGGTTAGTATTATTACACTGTCTTAAATCTTATTAGTTATACGAGTATGTCTCGTTTTTTGTTTCTAAATATTTTTTGTTAAATATTTATGCCGTTAGAATTACACTACGACTTCGCATTAGTAGCATAGTAGTTGGCTGTTGCGTTAGTAGTCGTAGGTGCAATTCCCGCTCATGTCAAATATTTGTAGTGTTCTAAACATAATACTTATTTTTATTTCAGACCTTTAATATTTTTATCCTACTGAGACCTCAGACTCGTATACTTAAACTTTACAGTATGGTATTAAAGTTCAAATTGACTTTTAATATTATTAAGATTAAGAATCTTCTGTATGGGAATATAGAATGTTGTTTTTAAACTTTTTAGGCATTTTTTTAAATTTTTCTCTCCGTAACAACCATCCTCGTACTTCAAGGAATATTATAAAAAAAGAATTAGCGAAATCGGTTAAGCCGCTCTCGAGATTTGCGCTTAGCAACACATTCAGCGATTCATATTTATATAGGTAAATAGAGATATAGCAATTATAAAAGGCCGAGGAATATGTTTCTTTTAAAAAATATATTAAGTTTGTGAAATTTTATCTTTCTATTATCTATTAAAAATCGTGTTTCAGGCGGCGCACTATATCGGTGAAATGTGCCGGTATGTGCTGGCTACACCACCCTCGCCAACCGACAAGCAACACAAAGTTCGCGTGGTGTATGGAAATGGCATGCGACCCACTGTAAGACATACAAACCATATTATTTAGATCATTACACATGTCAATTTATTGCTTGATTTATTTATATCTGGGAGCCCATATCGAGGTAGGTCACAGAAGGCAATATCGTGCACAAATTTTGAAGCCGTCCGCCTGGAGAAGTACCACAACCTTACAGAAGATCACATCTATATATAAAGCTGAAGAGTTGGTTTGTTTGGTTGTTTGTTTGTTTGTTTGTACGCGGTAATCTCTGGAACTACTGGGCCGATTTGAAAAATTCTTTCAGTGTTAGATAGCCCATTTATCGAGGAAGACCTAAGGAGCGGAGCGGACCTAAGACCAATAGGAGCGGAGTCCACGCCGACGAAGTCGTGCGCAGAAGCTAGTATACATATATAGTACAGCTCTCACGTGGTGTTGTGTTTCTGTGGAGAGTAAGGTAACCAGAGCTCCTGGGGAGGGTTGGGGATAGGGTAGGTAATGTGCTTGAAATGCTCGTAGTATTGCAGGCGTCCATAGGTTGCGGTATTAGCTTACTGTCAAGCAGAAGATATACCTACTCGTACTTGTCGACTGCCCTTATGGTAAAAAACCAGTATTGTTTATACAATAATTTACAGTAAAGCAAAAGTTAGGAGCTTTCTCTGAGATTGACTTTTTTGTTTTGTAAAATTTGAGTTGAAATCGTTTAAAAATATATTACGAGTTAAAAGATAAATCGATAAAATAAGTATTAAGATTTTGTACTAAAACATTATCTTCAAATATTTACAGATTTGGCCTGAGTTTGTCAAACGTTTTGGTATTAAGAGGGTCGCTGAATTTTATGGAGCTACAGAAGGAAACGCAAATATTGGTAATTATCAGTTTCTTTTATTTCTTTGTCGTAAATCATAATTATAAAATGTATCAAATTGCGTAATACATAACGAGATATCCTCGATTATATTGAAATCGTCTTATTGGGAGGCATAAGTATACTCGTACTCGTAGTGAATAGGCATCTTCTAGGCAAGCGCGCAAAATCTTAGGCTGCATCTTCACTTACCAGCAGGTGAGATCGCAGTCAAGCGCTGGTCTATATTTAATAAAAAAAAAAGTTAGAGCGTTGTAAATATTTTTAATTTTTTGACATTGAAACAAACAAATCGTAATGAAACAACTGTATCGATATTTTCAATGATTAATTATCATATTGTACTGTTATAATAATTTGATCTGACTTATATGGTTATGGCCAGTTAAAAAAATTTATCTCGACCCTTTCTAAAAAAAGTTTAGGTTGAATTAATTACGTGTAGTTTTATTATCTTGATGACTTCTGCGCTTTGAATAGGTATCTTTATATTTTTTTTATTTTTGTATTCTTACAGCTGTATTTTAATAATTATTACGTTAATTTATTATTATTTTTTTCTTTATTACATAGTGAACGTTGACAACAAAGAGGGAGCAATAGGATTTGTATCAAGGATTATTCCTTCGGTCTACCCTATCGCTATCATCAAAGTGGACGAAGACACTGGGGAACCCATAAGAGACTCAAATGGCCTTTGCCAGGTGATTAGCTCCTTTAATTTTAAAAACATAATTTAATTTCTGTTATATTTTTTATTATTACGCATTAAACATTATTGATTATAGAAATACGATTTTTGAATCGGATTATATTACGTGGTGAGTTAGTAGTACTAAATAAGTAACATAATTTAATGTCTGCTAGTTATAGTTAAATAAATAACCGACATTTCATGACTTCAGGTGGCAGGACCATACGAGCCCGGCGTATTTATTGGCAAAATATTAGCGAACAACCCGTCACGAGCCTTCCTCGGCTACGTAGACAAGGAGGCGTCTGAGAAGAAGATTGTGAGAGACGTCCTCAGTCACGGAGACTCGGCTTTCATATCAGGTTTAAAAACATTATCCTTTCTATAAGATCTTTAGGTAAAGAATGATATTTATTTCAAAACAATTGTATTTCATTTTTAAAGAGATTGGTTGTTGCAATTAGGCTTTAAACAAACTAGCTGACCCGGCGAACTTCGTACCGCCTAACAGTCGATTCAAATTTTTTTAATACTTATTCTTCCCGGAACCCCTCCTCTAACACTTAAACTTTATGGTAGTTATTAAAGTTCAAATTGACTTAAGTATTATTTTTATGTATGGGAATATAGAAAAGTGTTGTTTTTAGACTTTTTCAGGGATTTTTTTAAATTTTTCTCACCGTAACAACCATCCTCGTACTTCAGGGAATTTTATAAAAAAAGAATTAGTGAAATCGGTTCAGCGGATCTCGAGATTTGCGCTTAGCAACATTATCAGCGATTCATTTATATAATATATATATATATATATATATATATATATATAGACAAGTTAGAAATAAATAACTTATTTCTTTAGAAGAAGGCAAAATAATGTTATATAGATCTTTAATTAAAATAAGTATTCCTCTTTCCAGGAGACATTTTAATAGCAGATGAACTCGGTTACCTTTATTTCCGTGATCGAACTGGAGACACGTTCCGGTGGCGCGGAGAGAACGTCAGTACCACGGAAGTAGAAGCAGCCATTTCCAGGGTAGCTGATCAAAGAGATGCCGTTGTTTATGGAGTTGAAGTAAGTTGACTCAATAAAATATTAACGATGCTTTAGCATGTCAAAAGTTTAATGGTATAGAAATCGATGAATATACTTTTAATTTTTGTTACAAATATAAATTAGGCTGTACGCTGCATCAAACTTGAACTTCATGATGATGATGATGTGAATGTGAATTCGGTTTTTTTCTAAATGAGAGTAGGTAATTTTAGTATTCGTGAAAACTATAAAATTTAATTTTGTGCAATCTCATCTATCTGTCTTTCAAGTGTTACACGTTCCGTTTATATTTTTAAACGAATTGTAAAACTAAATTACTTAATTCATATATATATTTCTTTTTAGATACCTAATATAGAAGGGCGAGCAGGCATGTGTGGTATTGTAGACGCGAACGGCACCTTAGATTTGGACAAGCTGGCCAAAGATATTGCTAAAGATCTGCCCAAATACGCTAGGCCTGTTTTCATAAGAGTTATGGGAGCTATGGATATGACGGGTATGTATTTAATAATTAAACTATCATGTTAACATAAATTTAAAGTATAGTAATGATTATTATTATTTTTTGTTTTAGCAACATTCAAACTTCGTAAAGTGGACTTACAAAAAGAAGGATATAATCCTAATGTTGTCAAGGACAAACTGTATTACTACGACTTAAAATTAGACAAATACATCAGTTTGGGCACTGAAGAATATGAAAAAATTATATCAGGCCAGATAAGACTGTAGTTTTTATATAATAGCATTTTTGTGTATGAAGTGCCTTTGCTGTATTGTATAAGACAATAGCTAAATATTAGTAACGTAAATTATGTGAATAGTGACTATAGATGGTTATATTTAGTTTTACCTACTACTAAAATTTTATACAAGGCATATAGCGAAGTTACAAGTTACTATTTTTGTTACACATGTTTGTTGTAATTTTATTAGTAAGACTGTTTTTAGGATTTGTTATATATAGCCATTGACTGATAAGTTTGTGGGGGGGGGGAGGTATTTATTTATAAACATAATTGATATTGTGTCATTGAAACTGACATAGTTTGATAAGAGTATAAATCAAGTATGGTGTTTACTACTTAATTGTAATGTGCGGTTAATTTTGTACGGTTTTAGATGCATTTTAATAAATTATAAGAAAGAAGTGAAGTTAGTTTTTTATTTTTACAAAAACCCCTAATATTTAAGTAAGTTTAAAAAAAAAGATTAGCAACGCTGTTGGAAGATCTTTTACTTTTCTTCACCACGATTCACTTAATGAATCGTGGTGAAATCGTGGTTAAGAGTGGGAGCAATATTGCTCCCACTCTTTAGGCTATCTTACTATATAGAAAAGAAACTAAGACAATTGAACTGGCTACTTGGTAGAAATATTAGTACGTAGGCCAATGCATGTAATAACGACATTAAAGAAACTAAGATAATTGAACTGGCTACTTGGTAGAAATATTAGTACGTAAGGCCAATGCATGTAATAACGACATTAAAGAAACTAAGATAATTGAACTGGCTACTTGGTAGAAATATTAGTACGTAGGCCAATGCATGTAATAACGACATTAAAGAAACTAAGATAATTGAACTGGCTACTTGGTAGAAATATTAGTACGTAAGGCCAATTCATGTAATAACGACATTAAAGAAACTAAGATAATTGAACTGGCTACTTGGTAGAAATATTAGTACGTAGGCCAATGCATGTAATATCGACATTAAAGAAACTAACGCCGAGTTGCACGAAACAAAATTAAAATTTAAGTAGAGATTAAACTAATTTAATTACAAGAATATTTTGATGTTAGGACTTATCTGATGGTTTTGAAATACTTCTTTATACTAGTACTAACGGTGTTTTCAATTATCGTTCTATTGTCATCCCCACTCTGTATATGTGAACACATAGACACACACACACACACACACACACACACACACACACACACACACAAACACACACACACACACACACGCACATACTCAATAGTACAGAAAACATGTGACCAAATACACCAATGCTGCTAAAACTGATAATGGATATATGTATTTATCACGATTACAATGATCAGGCCATGATCAGGCTATAATTTTAAATATCTTGTTGCCCTAAAAGTAAGATTCTTTTATACAGTTTTTTAAAACTTGACTTGGTTGTTTTTAAACTACGTAGTGGCGGTGGCAAGTTATTCCAACATTTCGTTGCAGCATAATTAAAGCTACCGCGAAATGCGGCTGTACGGTGCATGGGCAAGCTCAGAGCATACTGAGATGATCTTGTACAGTGCGTGGTGTTAACAAATAACATCTCGTGTCCACTCCAGTTTCTCAACCAGGTACTTAGGTACGCCATGCTTAATGACTCCAAATAACATTGTGGCTAGGTGTAATCGCCTACGGTTCTCCATTTTCAAAATGGACGCCCGATTCAGGTAAGAAGTGACATGATCTCGCCGCGGTATGTAGAAGCAGTAGCGTGCACAAGCGTTTTGAACCTTTTGTATGGACTTTTTTGTTCTCTCTAGTAGTCGTGGCCCTATAACGACACCTATGTAGTTAAACTTAGAGAGTATTCGTGTCTCACATAGTACTATGCGCAGCTTTTCATTGAGAGAATCCCTGATGCGATATAAAACTTTAAGTCTATAAAAACAAGCTCGTACTATATTAGACACGTGCGATTCGAATCGCATATTCTCGTCCAATAATAGTCCAAGGTTCCGTGTTTCACATACACCCTCAATCCTGCTACCGTTTATTTCGAGAGAAGGGGATTTTCTCTTCACTAATTGCGCTTGGTGACGGCTACCAAGGACTATATATTTTGTTTTATTTGGGTTCAAAACCAGCGCATTTGATTTGGACCAGTTAAAAATGCGTTCTAAATCATTGTTAATTAAGCGTAATGATTCTTCCAACTCATGTGGTTTGAAAGATAGGTAGATTTGTATATCGTCAGCATATATGTGATACCTACAGTGTCGTATAGATTTAATAACGTCTCCCGAATATATGCTGAACAATATGGGTCCTAGTATGGATCCCTGTGGGACTCCTCTATCAAGGGGGCTGCGCTGCGACCAAATCACATTTTCCTTCTCATTTTTAATTTGTACGATTTGATGTCTATTTTGTAAATAGCTTGCGTGCGAACCATAAGACAACGGCCTCCTCTAATCCATAATATCGTAGTTTTGCTAGAAGTAAGCCGATGTTAATGGCATCAAAGGCTCGAGAAAAATCAAGTAATACCATTATGGTTACCTTACCATCATCTTGGGCGTGAAGTACACCATCCAGCACACTCACGAGAGCCGTAGCGGTACTATGGTACCTCCTGAATCCCGATTGCAATGTAGGTAATATATCGTTACGCTCTAGATAGTCCACTAATTGCCTGCAAATAACCTTTTCTAGTATCTTAGAAGTACATGGTAAGATACTTATGGGCCCTGGGGTATTTTTGGAATAGGGCAAACTACGGCATCACGCCACATACTCGGAAAGGTGGAGGATGATATACTCTTGTTTATGAGTGTTGTTAATGTACTCAGTATATTATGAAACGATAGAGTCAACATATCTAGCGAGATGTCATCAATACCAGTTGCATTGGATTTTAATTATCGTATAGCTTGTGTTACATCTCTTTCGGTCACAATTTGAAATTTAAATGTAGGTAAACCAAACTTGTTATTATTATAAAACTCTAAGAGCGACTCTGCTACGGAATTATCCCCTGGTACATTGAGAAAATGCCTATTCATCCTATCTGGATCACACAAACTAGTGGGAAGTGAATCATTGGATCGTTTGAAATTAACGTTTTCTTTAATGTGTCTCCACATAGTTCTAGGGTTCCTTTCATTAGAGCTGATATATGTTTTAAAATATGTGTCTTTTTCGATTTGGATGGCCCGACCAACAATCGACTTTAGTTCGTTGTAGTACGCCACCTTTGCGGGTTGCTTAGTTGAGCGGGCTTTGCGATAGGCTTCATCGCGACGTTTCATCATTAGACGAATATTATGAGTAATCCATGGGTAACTTTTATGTTTTATAAAGACTAATTTTTTTGGAGCGAGGTAATCAAAAACTTTTAATAAATTATAAGTAAGATTATTTGCTATTTCATTGACGTTCCCCATACTCAAGGCGTTCCAATCAATGGATTATATTACAGCATTGAACTGAACTGGATCTATATCTTTGATAGGTCTAAAATATACGGATTTAGTTCGACTTTTAAGTTTCGGGACATTTAACTCACATGCAACCAGCGCATGATCGCTTAGTGTTGGTATGTGATCAACCCAGACTCGGACGACATTTACGTCGGTGCAAATGAGATCGAGCAAGGTGTCATTGGATGAAGTAAAGTGTGTTGGCTCTGCAACATGCTGATGAAGACCAAAGCTAGTTAAAAAATCTCTAAGCATTAAAAAACTGTTATCTAGAGAGTTGAAACAATTTATATTGAAATCACCCAATAGGACGACATGATCGTACCGTGAGAGCGAGGTGATTGTATCACTCAGTGCATTTATGAAAATCTCAACGCTAACCCAGGGCGGCCGGTATGCAGTACCGATCGCCATCTTTTTAGACTGGACAGTTATACCTAACCACATTTGCTCCACAGAGTCTGTAATAGGGTGCTTCAGTACTCGTACAGATATCTCAAGCTTTATGTAAAATCCCACTCCTCCACCACGGGTACGCAGCCCTGGAGGGCGAGGTACGTGGCGAAGGTGATACCCAGATAAAATTGGAGCAGTTTCCTCCTCTCCCTTCCTAAGCCAGGTCTCATTCACTGCAAGAATATCTACGACATAAAAGAAATAACGACATTAAAGAAACTAAGATAATTGAACTGGCTACTTGGTAGAAATATTAGTACGTAGGCCAATGCATGTAATAACGACATTAAAGAAACTAAGATAATTGAACTGGCTACTTGGTAGAAATATTAGTACGTAAGGCCAATGCATGTAATAACGACATTAAAGAAACTAAGATAATTGAACTGGCTAATTGGTAGAAATATTAGTACGTAGGCCAATGCGTGTAATAACGACATTAAAGAAACTAAGATAATTGAACTGGCTACTTGGTAGAAATATTAGTACGTAGACCAATGCATGTAATAACGACATTAAAGAAACTAAGATAATTGAACTGGCTAATTGGTAGAAATATTAGTACGTAGGCCAATGCATGTAATAACGACATTAAAGAAACTAAGATAATTGAACTGGCTACTTGGTAGAAATATTAGTACGTAGGCCAATGCATGTAATAACGACATTAAATGGTTTTTAACTACAGGGAATAATTTAATTGATGAGGATTGCAGAAAAACGGGATGTCTGGCGCGAACTTCGGGAGGCCTATGTCCAGCAGTGGAGTGCAATAGGCTGAGCTGATAACTGATAATAATTTAATTCAAACATTATTCTTACGCTCTTGGTTCTTCTATCCTTCACATAATGATTTTGTGGACTCCTGAGCATGTCACATACGTACAGTTACCCAAGAAAAAAAACAGTAGGTACTGTTTTTCTAAATGTGCACGTGCTACTGCAAGTGCTTGATTAATTCAACTTGTAACATCCCACTACTGAGCATAGGCCTCTTTCTCTATCTAGGAGAAGAAATATTACTTACTTATGCTAATCCCAAATTATATCTTTGTGCTGCTTGTAGTCCAAATATTTTGTCCTTGCAATAGCAGAGCTTTAACTGAGGTAGGGTACAGCAGGAAATTTCCTGCTCAAAAAATGGAGCAGCCCGACTGGGGTAGTACCTCGACCTTACAGAAGATCACAGCAAAATAATACTGCTTTCAAGCAGTGTTGTGTTCCTGTTGGTGAATAAGGTGACCAGAGCTCCTGGGGGGGAATTGAGGGTAGGGTCGGCAACGCGCTTGCGATACTTCTGGTGTTGCAGGCGTCTATAGGCTACGGTAATTGCTTACCATTAGGTGAGCCGTACGCGTGTTTGCAGACTTAGTGATATAAAAAAAAGCAGTGTAAAAACGACTTAAAATAATTTTATTTCCACGACTTAGAATCCACTACTGCTGGAAAATTCTAAGGAATTGGAATGTTGACAGCATTTTTGTCACCATAATTTCAATGACACAACTTAAATTTTATCGCTTCTCTAGTTCTCCCAGGAGTTACCTATGCTAAATTTCGTGACAAAAAGTATGATATGTGCTAGCTCGTATTATGGACTTAAATCATACCTATCCTAAGTCTTACTCAAATAAATTAGCTATAGCTATTGACTAGCCCGTTGGCGCAGTTTGTAGTGGCCCTGCTTTCTGCTCCGCGTGTTGTGAATATTTTTGTATTTATATAATTGTGTATTATATCCATGTATAATACGTACGTATATATAATGTATATATATGACGTATTATACGTATGTATAATACGTCTACGTCATGTCATGGTGTGTCAACGTATTTTAATAAATAAAATTTTAAAATTATTATTATATAATAAAAAAAGTAAATAATGAACTCAAATTGCTCTGGATGTGGCAATCCAATATTGGACCGGCATTATATGAAATGCTCAAGATGTAAAAACAGCTTTGACCTGCTATGTATAAATATTTCAAAGGACATTTTTGACCGCTTTTCTCAGTCTTACAAAGACGATTGGCTGTGTCCTTCATGTGTTTGTGCATTGCCTAAAGGCGACTGTTGAAGCATCAGGTTTAACTTCGCTTCAAGACACAACGGTCTTAATACTGGGTCTGGCGTTAACTAATCAAATTGGTGACGGTGGATATAAATTTATTTCAATATACGTTAAGCACTGCTCGAAGCAAGATCTCAGTCTTTTATTTCTGATTTTCCTCTGATTCCCAAATTTTAAAACCCCCTGCACGCACATAATGGTCCATATCGAACCGGGTTGTTGAAGTATAAATTTTTATATGGAAATATTGGAAATTCAAGAAATATTACCAGGAATTAATTTGAAAAATTGAGCAACGTGTCCGAGAACAAAGAAACTGGAAATCTCTTTGGATTTAATAAGTGGCCGGGACATTCGAGTGTTTAGAACTAATAATATTACGGTGTATACAGTTAATTTAATTAATATCACCCAACACTCTTATATAAAGGTAATATTTTAGTTATAAGAAATAAAAGGCAGTATAAGGTCAGTAACTAATTTTAATTTTTTATTGTATAGTTTCACTTATTTATTAGCTATTTACAATTAATAAAGTTTTTAGTATACATTATTTACAATTTTAATTAGCCTAGTTAAATAATTATTGTATGTCATAATTAACAGTACTTAATTAAAACAGTACAGTAATCTTAGTATTACATTAGTTAATTATTTAAATTTTATATAATAATTTTCATTTTAAGGCTTAATTTAAGCTTTTTACAAGCTTTTTAGTAAATAATCAAATTAGTTACTGTAATATTTATCTACCTACATACAACAATAAAATTATATATCTACTTGCAGTGCTTAAATTTAGAATTTTAATTTTGTATTTTATTCATTAGTGTCTATTTTCATAATTTTTAATTATTTAAAATAATTTGTTACATTGTATAGTGACTTATTATTAAAAAATCGCAGGTTGATTGCATTATATTCATTTAGTGTCCACTTTCATAAATTTAAATAATTTAAAATATTTGTTACATAGTATAGTGATTTATTGTTATAAAATTTCAGGTTGACTTCACTTGTCTTCCAAAATGACCGATATAAAAGAGCTTAAAAGGAAGCGAGGCAGTTATAAAGGTAGATTTACTTCATTTGGAAGCTATTTAGGTCTATTAAAGGATTCGGAATTAACCCCTTGTCAGGTAATGGAGTTACAGTTGCGTGTCGAAACATTAGAGAGTTTATATGACGATTTTAATGAAATTCAACAACAATTAGAATGCTTATGTGATAATATTGAAGTCGAATGTATTGAGAGGTCTACTATAGAATCGCAATATTACAGTTTAGTAGCTCAAGCTAAAATTATGATAAATAACTTCTCAAAATTAGAAACAGTCGATGCAAAATCTAATTATTCAAAATCTCGGCATCAATTAGTCAAACTACCCACTATATCATTACCAAAATTTTCTGGATCTTATATTAACTGGCTTGAGTTTCGCGATACCTTTACCAGTCTCGTTCATGACAATGACGACATGGACGAAATTAACAAATTTCACTACCTCCGGTCATCTTTGGAAGGGTCTGCTGCTATAGTAATCAAATCTATTGAGTTCTCTGCCCGCAATTACACACTGGCGTGGGAACTTCTTTGTGAGCGCTTTGATAATACACGTTTATTAATTAATAATCACGTAACAGCATTATTTGATATCGAATCGATCACTAAAGAATCTTCTGTAGCATTAAAACGCACTATTGACAATGTAAACAAAAATATTAGGGCACTAAGTTCACTAGGGGAGCCTGTTAATAGTTGGGATACACTTTTAATATACATAATAAGCAAAAAATTAGATTTTAAAACATTTAAAGAGTTGGAACAGTTTAAAGGGTCCTTAGATAAAAATAAATTAATGTCATTTGAACAATTTATGGGTTTCTTGCGCAACCGTGCTGATCTTCTTGAAAGCGTAGAATCATCACGTCCCTCTGTCACTAATGTAAAGCCAAATATCAAAATAAAGGCCATGATGTCAACAGAGAAGTTCAATTCATCACCTTCACACGGTTGTCCAAATTGCAGCGGCGATCACAACTTAAATTCGTGTCCTCAGTTTTTATCACTCAGCGTCAGCGATAGAATATCATTGTTAAAGAATTATAAAATATGCTACAATTGCTTTAGGTCCGGTCACTATCCAAATTCTTGCAAAAAATCAGGATGTAAGGTTTGTAAGCGCAAACATCACACGCTTATTCATAACCCTGATTATTATAAAAATTCTGTTGAAAGCAAAACAGCTGACTGCCCTGCCGACAAGGCCAAGGTCGCGTTGAACAGCGTCACCGATCACATAGTACTCTCGGCTAATATCGCTGCGCATACGCATACACGCAACTCAGGTGACGTCCTTTTGTCGACTGCATTAATTAAATGTTATGATGCATATAATAGGGAATACATCGCACGCGCCCTTCTCGATTCCGGTAGCTCATCTTGTTTCATGACCCAGAGATTATTTAAAAGGTTAAATCTACCGTATTTGAAAATAAATAAATCTGTTCAAGGCATTAATAATAAGATTTCACCGATTAATAAAATATGTCGAGTTCGTATTGAATCTATGCGTGAATCATACACTAATAATTTAACATGCAATATTTTGCCCACTATAACAGATAACGTTCCCGTTAGACAAATACAAATAGATAATATACCGTCTAATATACAGTTGGCGGATCCATACTTTAACACACCAGCTGAAATCGATATAATAATTGGAGCTGATGTATTTTGGAGTTTGTTGGGCACGAATAAAATCGTTTTAGGTGATGGGAATCCAACATTATATCAAACTAGACTCGCTTGGCTAGTTTGTGGCCCAGTTAACGGCGGCTATTATAATATGTTGTCATCTCAATTCCCACCACTTCATTGTAATTTTACTAACTTTAAAAATAAAAATTCTTCTTCGTCTATTGAGTTAGATGACAATCAAAACCAAGTCACGCGTTTTAGGCAACTCAAAGAGGTATGTCATGAGTCATCTACTCATTCAATTAAAAAAAGGCATAAGAAGAACACTAATTTATCGAAAACAAGCGTTTGCCAGCCGCTTTTAAGTTAGGTAAACTTCCTTTAAGGAATTATCGCCTTGCTAGGTAATTTATTTAAAATGCTGTTTTCTGTCTTTTGAGCACAGAAATTTAAACAGCCTTCATTCGATAAAATATGAAATATTAATGTATAAGTAAATTTCTTTAGTTTCATATATCCGAATGTCGTATTAATTTTAATCATATAAGTCAATTTATACTTTAAATATTCTCATTCAATCGCGAAAAGAATCATTTTCCAATTACCTACTAATTAATAAATAATGGTTATGTACTTCGAAGAATAAATTATTCAAAACTGCTTTCTTAATAATAATAAAGATGCATGTAGGGGTAAATAGCATAATTAAGAATTGCAGTTGAATAAAATATCTTATAATATTACAGTCCACTCATTATTTTGTTAAGCATTTGTTTAGACATGAACATATATAGATATTAAGTTAATGTAGTTTTTCTTCTGGTTAAATAATTGTTAAATAAAATTTATTAAACTTCACGATCATTAGGTGATGGTAAGGCAGCTAAAGTCTGCAACCATCAATAAGTTTGTTGTCGGCGTATCAAGGGACAAGTAATTGTTCCGTAATAGAAAGCTTACCTATCAGTAGATTCAGGCTATCAGCAGACTCTCGCCAGCTGACTATGCTTTTCAAACGGTGGAGTCAATTACGCAGGGCCTATTTCTTCAGCTACTCGTCAAGGTCATGTAGGTAGGTTGGTAAAGGTATATATTTATGTTTCACTATTATCACTAAGGTCATTCATTCGGAATTGACAAGTTTACATGCATGTTAAGATTATTATTAATTTTCCATAATTTAAAGATTTGTGTCTACAAAAAATAATTAAATATTTATTCTAATAACGGTACATCATTTGTAGAGGCTTGTAACAAGCTTCATGTCTCTTTAAAGCGTAACTGTGATTCCTTAGCTGAAGATAATATGTTTTGTCACCTTTCAATTTGTACCTGCCTTTGCTTCTTCTATTACGATGAACTTTGGAAGGCGGGTGATAAGTTAACTATTTACCATTTAGTCATAGTGTTGGGAAATTGTAACTTAATGTGTGAGATGCTCAGCTAATTATTAATTAAACTGAATGTATTTTAAATTAGCGGCCACTTAACGATTTGTCTATAGACCCAGAGGATATCTCCTAAGCACATTTTAATCGGACGGCCAATTACTTCATATCCAATTAAGGATATTCGTTATGTTTCAAGTAACTTTTTCAATCGTAACCAGCTCACTGAATATCTACGACAGCATATTGAAGCAGTTGAGATATTATAGATTGAGATTTCGTACATATCCGAGCGCAGCGGTGGAAACAGCGGCTTAAATAGTCAACATCAAAAAATGTCATAAGCTCAACCCCTCTTCGTTGTCAAGAAAGACGATTTTTAAATATCTAAGAGGAAAATGGCTCGAGTTGTGGCTGTTCATTTTGAGACGGATGGCATTAGCAGAGTTGCCGATATCACAATGCTATTGGAGTCATATAATATACTCGTACGAGTCCGTTGTTGGAGTGTTTTTGGTTTCGGTTGAAAGGCAAGCTTTCAACGGCCGGGGGCATGTTGAAGCATCAGGTTTAACTTCGCTTCAAGACACAACGGTCTTAATACTGGGTCTGGCGTTAACTAATCAAATTGGTGACGGTGGATATAAATTTATTTCAATATACGTTAAGCACTGCTCGAAGCAAGATCTCAGTCTTTTATTTCTGATTTTCCTCTGATTCCCAAATTTTAAAACCCCCTGCACGCACAGCGACAATACTTCGACTCCGGTTCGTACTGTAAAATCATCATCTAATTTAAATGATAAATATATTTGTTCCAACGTAAACCCAGCAAGAGGAAGCCGACCCCAAGGTGTCAAAGCAAAAAACGCGAAGTATGATTCACAACCCAACACTGACCTGGGGATTCTTATGTCTGAACTCCATCTTCTACGTCAAGAACTTGCAGAGGTCAAAGAACAAAACCGTGAGATTAAGAACCAAATGGCTACCCTTTCAGACAACTTAAGTAAGACCGTTCAAGAGCACTCCAATAAAATTCAAAACGCGGAACGTGAAATAGTCACACTAAGGGCGTCAGTCGGACTTCTTCAGCAACAAATAGCTTCTCGCGACCAGGACAACCTTAGAAACGACTTAGAAATTGTTGGAATTCCTGAGCAAAAAAGCGAAAATCTCCAGCAAATTGTACTAGTCACATCTCAAAAGCTTGGTATCCCGCTGTCGGAATCGGACATTGATGACGTCTTTAGAGTGGGCCCAAAAGGGAGCAAATTAAGAAAATCTTCTTCCACGGCAGTACTGCCACGTCCTATCGTGGTGCGGTTACTTAGACGGCGTAAGGCTGATGAACTACTAAAAGCTGCCAAAAACAAGCGCAGCTTAACATCTGTTGACATTGTCGATGGCCAACCTACACCATTATATATCAACGAGCGTCTGACGAAGGAAAATCGGCAGTTATTTCGTCAAACCAGAATTCGTACGAAAGAATACAAGTTTCGATACTGCTGGGTGCGAGGCGGGAACATTTTTGTTAGAAAAGCAGAGGGTAAACCAGCCATTCGTATATTTTCACCGATTGACCTTGACGAGAAGATTGGACCGGCAGTGCGGATGGAAGGTAATGAGGAACGTATGCAAAATGAAGTCACAAAAAATAATTTATAGTTTGGTAATTTCATTTATTTGTATTTCTCGTTTTTGTATTGTAACACAGCCACGATTTCATTTTATTAAAAACACTATTTCACATATACTTGCACACTCTCTCTTTTTACTACTAACTCACATTTACTCACACTTTTCACTCACACACGCACACAGAAGTTCTATAAAAATATCCGAGACGCTTTCGGTCAGCTGCAGTTTAGCGGGGGTGAACGTAATAATATTCCTCGTTTATATAAAATCCAATTATAGCTGACCTTTTACAAGACGTTGACGACTCACTTTCAATAGACTGTAGCTCGCTCGAAAGCGTTGACGCTTGTAATAGTTTTCTGACCAATGATCATAACTTTAAAGTTCTCTCATTCAATATTCGGAGTATTCAGCAAAACTTTGATGCATTTTTGGTAACCCTACAACGTTCTAAGACAGAATTTGATGTCATAGTTTTGACGGAATGTTGGTTAAGTGAGAACACTTTGATACCACAAATGCTTGGATTTAATGCCTTCCGTACAAACAAGTATATTAACAAGAGTGGTGGTGTAGTTGTTTACATCAGGGACTCATTGAGTGCGATAGTGCAAGAGTCTTCATGTGAGGATAGTAATTGTTTAGAGATTAATTTTGATATAAACCTACTTGTTCTAGCTATATACCGGTCTCCATCCTTTAACAACGTGGACAATTTTTTATCATCTTTAGATAAAGTTTTGACTAAAGCCCGGAACAAGAAAAACGTCATCCTTACAGGAGATATTAACCTGGACCTGTGCTCCGTTCCAATTGGGGACCAATGTAACAACTATATTTCATTACTGACTGAACACCAGTTGTTTTCAGCCATTAATAAACCAACAAGAGGCAAGGCCTGCCTTGACCATATTTTCTTGAGAGATCCAAGACAGGCTGTGGGTATGGTGTGCGCTTCTGATATAACGGACCACTATATTTGCATGGCAGGACTTTCTATTCGACAACTGAGACCAAATACGAAACGCTCGCGAATAAAGACTGACAATGACGCCATCACAAATGGTCTTAATTCCGTCAATTGGGCCAATGTGATTGAGAACAAAGACGTAAATGATGCAACGCAAATTTTCACAAAGACTATAAATAAAATATTAAAAGAAAATTCTAAAACAGTAATCACTACCCGTTCAAAATTTTGTTTGAAGCCATGGATCACACCTGGTCTCATAAGATGCCAAAAACACAGAGATCGTCTTCACATTCAAGCTCGCAACCATCCAAATAATGAAATAATTGTATTGTCGTATAAAAGATATAGAAACTTTTTGAATGACCTCCTCTACAGACTCAAAAATGATTATCATAAACAAATGCTATTAAACAATAAAAACAACTCAAAAAATCTTTGGAAAACAATAAAAAATATTTGTAACTTAAATAAAATGCGTACACCCTCCCTTGACTTACTAGAAATCAAACAAGATAAAGATTCGTCCCTTAATCACTGCAATGAATTTTTCATCAATGTTGGTAAAGACCTGGCGCACAAATCCCTTACTAAGTTGGCTGCCACACAGGAGTCTCTTACAGCGGCAATTAAAGGTAACGATTCTCCTATTAATTCTTTCTTCTTTACTCCTACTGATGAAGATGAAGTAAACAGACTCATATGTGATCTTAAGCCTCATAGTTCTCCTGGAATCGACGGTTGTCCACCAATACTCATAAAACAAATCAAGAATCTCATAGTTAAACCTTTAACGCACATATTCAATTTAAGTCTATCATCCGGTACTTTTCCTACAATCTGGAAAACAGCATTGGTAACACCCATTCATAAAAATGGTGACAAAAGCAACCCGTGTAACTATCGACCTATTTCTTTACTACCAGTTTTTTCAACATTGTTGGAAAGGTTGGTTTATAGGAGACTAATATCTTACATTGAAAGTAATAACCTACTTCCAGATAGACAATATGGTTTTCGGCGTGGGCGTTCCACAGAAGACGCGGTAAAATTAGTGTCAAGTATAGTGTCGACTGCGTTGGATCAAAATAAGTGCTGTCTTGGCGTGTTTCTTGACCTAGCCAAGGCATTCGATACTGTTTCTATACCCATTCTAATTAAAAAACTTGAGGGCCTGGGAATAAGAGGATTGGCATTAGAATGGTTTAATAGCTACTTATCAACGCGATATCAACGAGTACGAGTGGGTGTGCATGTTAGCGATGAATTACCAGTTGCATTCGGTGTACCACAGGGAAGCATTCTTGGCCCTATACTGTTCCTTGTTTACATAAGCGACATGATTAAAGCCGTATCTGAAAAAGAGGACATCATTTGTTACGCCGATGATACAGCAATAATTTTTCAAGGTACTACATGGGAAAAAACTTACAAAGCAGCAGAGCAAGGAATGTCACGTGTAGCAGATTGGCTATTGAGAAACTTGCTGACATTAAATATTAATAAAACTAAATACATAGCCTTCCACAAAACGCGCATTTCACAACCTCCCGTAACAGCATGTTTAAAAGTACATACCTGTTGCATAATACACTCCTATTGTGATTGTCATCCGATTGCCCGCACAACTAACATAAAGTATTTGGGTTTTATAATAGACGAAAACTTATCCTTCAAAAACCACATAGCCGATATGGCATCAAGAATTCGCAAAACTTCCTACGTGATTAAGTCCCTCAGACACTCAGCTCCCGAAAACATTTTGTTACATGTTTATAAGGCACTGTGTCAGTCTCTTATCGTCTATTGCATAGGAGTTTGGGGTGGTGCTGCCAAGTCAACTATGATCGATGTCGAGAGAGCTCAGAGATCAGTTCTTAAGGTCATGCTTGGCAAGCCCTTTAGATATAGTTCGGATCAACTATACAAAGATTGCGAGTTGTTAAGAGTTCGGCAACTGTTCATATTAAGAGGTGTTATTTCTATGCATAAAGTTGCCATAACCTCACCAGATCACGAACACCGACTTAAGCAGCGAGTATACCGAATTCCGGTTCCCTTTTCACGAACAACCTTTGCAAAACGACATCCGTACTACCTCTTACCGCGCTTATATAACCGTGTACAAAGTAAAATAAAAATAAAAGATCTCTCTATTCACGATCTGAAGCAAGAACTTGAACACTGGTTGTTGGGACTGGATTATGCGGAAACAGAAAACTTACTATAAAATTAAAAGGGAAAACTTCTGTATTCACACACACACACTCACACACACACGCTCACACACACGCTCACACACACGCTCATACACACACGCACGCACACATACATACACACATCCTTAGCATAATAACACACGCACACAACGAGAATAGGTTATTATTGTGATTATTACCAATTAATTAATTTTTTTTGTTTAATTTTAATTTTATTGTTCAAAATTTAGTGATTTAATGTTTAATTTTATCTTAAATCCTTTTATTTAATAATTATATATAGATTAGTTTATATCGGCTTGAGCTTTGTCGCTGATGAACTATTCTTCTTGTAAATGTATTCCTGGCATCTGCGATACAAGTTTTTACTTAGTGCAGATGCCGTTGGTAATAAGTGCCTTTGTATAGTTTGTTGGAAATAAAGATTATTATTATTATTATTATTATTATAATGTGTAAAAATGTTAGTTTCGATAAGATAGATGTACAGCCAAGATACTGGACTGTGAGATAGACTAAAAAAAAGTTTTAGCGTGTGCTTTAATTATATATTTATACGCTCAAAATAATTTTCAAATTAAAGTCAATATAGGTACAACTTAATAATTATAAAATTAATTATTAATATAATATTTTATTGCACATTTAAACAAAGAACAAAATTAACGTTATACCTACATATCATGGACGTAATATTACGTCCATGCTCTGCATAGACCATAGACCAGTGCTTTTAGCGTTTTAGGGTGCCTTTCCACCAGAGATGTGCGAGGGAAATGTGTTGTGCGAGGATGTCTAGCTATGCTGTGGAAAGGTGTGGGTGTTTCCACCAAAGCTGTGCGAGGAAAATGTGTCGTACGAGGATGTGTAGCGGAGCTGTGGTAACCTGTGTGTAACAAACACCGTCTATGGACAGGCTGATACAGTGACTCAAACCTCGAAACGCATTCCTCGCAACACATTCCTCGCAACACATCTCTCGTAAAACATCGCACACTCTCTCGCTTGTTTTGTCTGTAAAAAAGCCTCGCTCCGCTAAGCCGTTTCCACCAGAGCTGTGCTAAGCGGGGCTAGGTAAATGAAGCAATTCTATTGGTTCTTCAAAAACACATCCACAGAATGAAACACATTGGAAAAGAAAGAGAATACAACGAAAATGAAAGGAAAAGTAAATTACGGGCGATCTGAGGTCGGGAAATGGTATTTTATAGAGAAGTGAGGTAGGGGCTAGGAGGATCTGGGCCTTACATAATTAGAGTGGTTAAATAGAATAGAGTGGTTAAATAGTGGTGCAAAAGTCCGTTGTCTCATATTTCATTTACTATTAGTAGTAATTAGGCTAGTTTCTAAAATCACTGCTTGACTGATCATATATCCAGTCTTTCTAAAAATTACTGTATTTGTTATTCGATTAGTAATATTTATTTTTAATCTAGGTCCTAGATTTTTGCCAAAGCAATAGCTCAAATAATTGCTGAACCTTTTGTTAGATTAGTTGTGAGACTGATTGCGGATCCAGACACACACAGAACAAAAGCACACACGCTACGACCACAATAAATATCTCACGAGTTCACGATTTGCTATTATTTGTTTGAATTATTGTGCAACTAGTCGCTGGACTCTAGGTGCTCTACGTAGAGTTATAAGTTTTTATGCTCGACTGGTAGCTAACCTTAATTTTCTATATTTAACTAGTAGGATTGGACTAAGTACTTTACTAATATTTAAATATTTACTCCACTACAAGTCTAAGCAAATAGCTATTTTCAAAACAAATTGTATCACCAACTGCTCGAATGAAGATGTGAAATGATATACTGTGAATTACCTATAAAAAAAGTTAAAAACTTCACAGCATTCGTTTTGACTTTTTTTATATAACTAGGTCGGCAAACAAGCGTACGGCTCACCTGAAGGTAAGACCGTAGCCTATAGACGCCTGCAACACCAGAAGCATCGTGAGCGCGTTGCCGACCCTATCCCCAATCCCCCCAGGAGCTCTGGTCACCTTACTCACCAACAGGAACACAATACTGCTTGAAAACAGTATTATTTAGCTGTAGTCTTCTGTAAGGTCGAGGTACTACCCCAGTCGGGCTGCTCCATATTTTGAGCAGAAAATTTCCTGCTGTGCCCTACCTCAATTGACTCTACCTCACTTCCATGCAGTACTGACTGGGTTAGAGCACAACTGCCGTTGACTACCTCAAATTATCATAAATAGTAAGCAGCAATAGATTCAGAGGTCAGTAATTCATTGAAATATAGGTAAGTACACAATTTGACATTTCTAAAAGTGAAAGCGGTGTAGATATTTAATTATTTTAGGACCTGGATGACCTGATGATGATGATGATGATGATTTTTTTTTCTTTTTTTGGTGAATCTTGTATTTTGTAAATTAAATTTTAATACGAATTATATAATGATGAAATATGAATAATATTTTCCGATCTTACTGACATAATAAAAGAAATTAACTTTAAAAAAAATATTCTTAGATACGAATTAGATGCCTTGAAAAAGGGCTCCCGATAATAGTTTTTCTCACAAAAGAAGGAACTTGAAAAAAAGGAAAAAAAATCGGACCGGGGTCTTCTCATTGAGGATTTTCCATTCGCGCTATTGCATTATAACTTTGTACATAGTGGCGAAATTTACCTTCGTATTCTAATGCTATTGTGTACTTTGTACATAGAGGCGAAATTTACCTTCGTATTCTAATGCTGTTGACTGTTGTAGCAATTTTTCATTGTATTATCATGGTTAAAATGACAATTTCTGAAAACGAATCCTAGCTAAATCGATTAATCGCCCTCGAAACCCCCTGCATACTAAATTTCATGAAAATCGTTGGAGCCGTTTCCCAGATTCAGATTATACATATACATACAAGATTTGCTCGTTTAAAGGTATGAACCTGAAACCAAGCAAAGTCGCTTCCCTCTGTCTGTCCCTAAATGTGCTTAGATCTTTAAAACTAGGCAACGGATTTTGATGCGGTTTTTTTAATAGATATAGTGGTTCAAGAGGAAGGTTTATATGTATAATACATGCATAATATAGTACAGAAACACTGATAATTTCAGAGGTTTCTAATGTGATGTCGTAAATAAACACATTTTTTGCGCTTAAACACCGCGATTCAACGTTGCAGGCTTAGATTGGAGCGTTGAGTGTTTTTCACATTTCTAATTTATAATTATGTCGCTCTTTCAAGAGTAATAAGCATTGCACTTGTGCGAAGCCGGGGCGGGTCACTAGTATATATATATGTTACAGTCAAAGCTCTTAATCAGTCAAAAGTACTATTGACTAGCGAAATCAGTCAAAAGTACTTTTGACTAGACGAGTTGGTCAAAAGTGGTTTGGACGGAAAATTATTGGTTATTAGTACTTTTGACAAACGTCCTCCGTCAAAAGTAGTTTTAACTGCAAAAACCGTCAGTCAAAAGCACTATTAATATAAAAGTTTAGGCTAGACTTTAGATTAAGAACGGCGTCGGTCGGTCGGTCGGAAATTAGATAGGTTAGGGTTATTTTTTGTTGTTTCTGTGACAAAAATATGCCGATAAACAGTCTAATATTGAAATTAGATAGGTTAGGGTTATTTTTTTTTTGTTTCTGTGACAAAAATATGCCGATAAACAGTCAACCATTCTTAATCTAAAGACTTACCAAATATCGGCCACCTTACTTTTTAAGAGTTTTGACTGATTACAACCAGTCAAAACCACTTTTGACGGAATCATTTAGTCAAAAGTACTTTTAACCAGCTCCATTGGGCAAAAGTACTTTTAACTGTTATTTTAGTTAAAAGTATTATTGACTAAAGCAAACGGGCAAAACTACTTTTGACTGATTTTGCTAGTCAATAGTGCTTTTGACTGGTTAAGAGTTTGCTCGTTTAATAGTATAAGATTAGATACCTATATTTAAAATCTTATAATAATTTTAACCATAAAATTCTGAAATATCTTAAGTTAAATGTAGATCGATTGATAGATATTATCTAAAGAGATAGATAACCTTTTTATTACATACTTGTTATTGTGCTTGGTTATCTTTATAATATGCCACCATTTTCTTAAAGTTTTATAAGGTTTTATTTTTTACTGTTTAAAATTAAATGTACCTACCTCTAAAAATAGATGTATACTATACGTATATTAGATATAACTCATAATTAGTTATTATAGCGAAAATTTTTAATAAATACAAATTTTCAAGCATTTTCTTTAATTTTTTTTATCATTTTATTTTCTTCAAAAATTACTCGTAGGTATATTCCGAACGGCTGCACCAAATAAGATAATTCTTTTTTTCTTCGTAATTGTTAGGACAAGATTTAAAAAAAAAATTGATATATTCACGAAAACAATAATCACACAACACCTTACGTTCAAAAATTCGAAACCTTGAATTCCTATTTGGGTAGCTGCTTATTACTCGACAAAGTAACAGGTACCGGTTAGCTTCGAATGTAGGTCTTGGTAATCAATCGGTAATAATCACTAAGCGCCGCTACCTAGTATAAAAGTAATATAATTATTTAATTATTTGTTAAAATAAAGTAGGTACCATAATTATCATCATCATCATCATCATTTCAGCCTGTCACATTCCACTGCTGGACATAGGCCTCCACAAGTACCTATACCATACAAGTATACCATAATTATATAAAATATTAATTTTAAGGTAAAATACCGTAGTAAATTTACCATTGTAGTTTCATGAGGTAGATACTAGACTAGTGAATGTTCTTACAGAAACTTGATGGTGACTATTTGTTTCTGAAAGTCTTATTTTAACACAGTGTATTTACTGCAAATTAATGGAGTTTTTACTAGTCGCTGATCCTTGTCTAACCGTGATTTTTGGCAAAGGAAAATCTTATTCGTAATTACTAATTACTTAAGCAATTATCGCTATTGAGATTCATGTTTTAATTTTACTTAGTTACTTCATTTCTTCTTTTAGTTTGTTGATTAATTTTACTATTTAATTATAACTAGTTTTTGCCTGCTACTTCTTGTGTTTAGAATTTAGATAGTACCTACTCTATTCTAAGTAACATATTGTTAATTCGAACTTTCACCAATAAAGTCATACTAAATTTTCACACTTTCACCAATGTTCCATATTAATATTATTAAAACAATATAAAAATAAACAGTTGGTAGTTTCTATGTAAAAAGTTAATTTACGTAAGTATCAAAATTTAAATAAGTAAATAGGTCAATGCATGCAATTGTTTGAAATTGTTTTTAACTACCTACAGGTATCTAATAATTTAATTCAAAACATTTTTCTATACTACTTCTTCGTTCTTCATCCTTCACAAAAAAAAAATCTGGGGCTCGGGAACACGTCACATAGATAGCTTGATTAAAAAAAAGTATTTTTGAATTAATACTTCTTTACGCACTCTTGACTTGGGGAGTAAACTGGTGAATGCGTGACGCGAGCGTTGTGTAAAGGGTGATCGGGCGAGGCGAACGCACAAAGAGAGAAGAGCGAGCACACGTTGTCTTTCTCTCTTTCTCTCATAGCCAGTTACGTTTCGTTTATCTAAGACACAGTGCAGGCCGATTGTGCAGAACTTTTACTTCAGTCGTGTGGTCTAAAGCACACTCGTTTTATTCTAAACTAGCTATCGCACCGGCTTCGCACGGGTGCAATGCTGATACTAAAGATGAAATAAACATTTGCAATGTAGGTAAATTAAAAAAATGTGTTTATTGACGACATCACATTAGAAATCTCTAAAACTATCAGTGTTCCTCTACTATATTACGCTTGTATTATACATATAAACCTTCCTCTGGAATCACTCTCTTTACTAAAGAAAACCGCATCAAAATTCGTTGCGAAGATCTAAGCATACAGACAGCGGGAAGCGATTTTAAGTGCTTGATTAACATGTAACACTGCTGGGGACAGGCCTATTTCTCCGGCAGATTCGAAGCTTAATCCAGCACTCTGCTCCACTGCAGGTTGCCGTATATATTTCCTATTCCGAGTAATGATCAAGGTTTTCTGGTAGAAATCGCTTGCCTAGCGATAAGACCGCCTTTGTGCATAATATTAGTTTGTAAGTTTTATTTTGTTTTGTATACCTTTGTATGTTAATGCACAATAAAGTATCTTTACCCTTTTTTGTGTCTTATGATCTATAGCAGCGATACGATATATAGCGATATAGAGCGATTATGATCTATATAGCGATTGTTACTCATAGTAGGGAATATATCCGCCAACCCACGTTGGAGCAGCGTGATGGATTAAGTTCTGATGCTTCTCCTACATAGGGAAAAGAGGCCTATGCCCAGCAGTGGAATATTACAGGCTGAAGCGATTTTCGTGCAGTGGGTTCTGTAGCAGTGCAAACTTAGCACCTCATCGATGGAATTTTGGGTCGAAAATGACCTTAATCGATAGGTCTACGTTAGGTCCGTATAGGTCCACTAAATTTTTTGTTAGGTCCACTATAGTTTTTAATAAATATATTTTTTTAATTTTGTTAAATAAAATATGCAATTTTAGCACCACATCTAAGGATTTTTGAAATCAAAATTACCTTAAGAAATAAGTCTGCGTTAGGTCCGTATAGGCCCACAATAATTTTTGTTAGGTCCCCTATAGTTTTTTAGCTGCTAAAATACGATTTTATTTTTCCAAAATTTTAAAAATTATTTATAAAAAAACTAAAGAGGACCTAACAAAAATTATTGTGGACCTATACGGACCTAACGTAGACCTATCGATTAAGGTCATTTTGATTTTAAAAATCCTTGGATGGGGTGCTAAAATTGCATTTTTTTTAACCTAAATTTAAAAAAATATTTATTAAAAAACTATAGCGGACCTAACGAAAAATTTTGTGGACCTATACGGACCTAACGTAGACCTATCGATTCTAAACTTAGGACAATATCACTATTAAATTATAATTTATATAGATATTAACTAACTAAAAGAAAAAAAATCTGCAATTATTTATATTTTTGATGACCTTATGAGGTCATCAATTTGATGACCTCGTAAGGTCATCAAAAATAGATTTTTTTCCGATTTTATATAGATATTAAGAATGTGCTTCCGAAACAATAACTCTGGCATCACCTCAACTATTTGACAGTATCCGACAGTAAAAAGTTTTAAAAGTAGTAACTCGACCTTACAGAAGATCACAGCTAAATAACACTGTTTACAAGCAGTGTTGTGTTCCTGACTTCCTGTTATACTTCGTGCGCTGTAGCATGGTGCGAGTGACAGTTTCAGTAACGTTTCGTTTCACTCTTGAATGTTGCCGCGATTTACAAATTATGACTTAGTATATCAGCTGTACCACATTCGTTATATACTAAATCACTAACTACTGTAGTAAATGAAATTAAACCAAACCAGAATGTTCTAGTCTACAAATAAAATCTAATGGGCAGAAAAATTAAGAAAAGTGTTATGCGTATAACGTAACGCCATAGACGTGTTTAGTGATGGGATGTACTGCTACGA
Source organism: Melitaea athalia (assembly GCA_905220545.2). Taxonomy (NCBI): domain Eukaryota; kingdom Metazoa; phylum Arthropoda; class Insecta; order Lepidoptera; family Nymphalidae; genus Melitaea; species Melitaea athalia. The sequence goes on from HG992179.1 coordinate 8,558,061, forward strand.
TAAATAGTCGATGTTTTTTTATAATAAAAAACGTATATTGGGCGTAGTTCAATTATTATTATTGTAAAAAGTATTATATTATTATTGTAGTATTTAATTATACTAATGAAACATTACAACAGAAAATATATAAAAAATTATTTTATTCTTCTAAACTCTAAACTCATATCAGAGTCAGGAACATCTGAATTGCCGCTAAATTCATCATCTGTATCTGTGACGGATATTATTAGGTAACGATGAGTCTAGTATATTGTAAATATGGATGTCACGATCACAATCAGAAATAATGTCCCTTTTTAACCGACTTCCAAAAAAGGAGGAGGTTCTCAATTCGATTGTATTTTTTTTTTCAGAACTTTTGACTGGATGAACCGATTTCGATGAATTTTTTTTAATCGAAAGGTGGTGTGTGTCATTTGGTCCAATTTAAATTTATTTGAGATCTAACAAGTACTTTTCGAGTTATATCACATAATGCGTTTTTACTTGACAATTTTTTCGTCAACCTACGTTGTATTATACTGCATGACTTTTTACTGGGTGTACCGATTTTGATGATTTTTTATTTAATCGAAAGCTGATGCTTACCATGTTGTCACATTTAAATCTCATCGAGATCTGATTACAACTTTTTGAATAATCTTTGATAACGCGTATTTACTTGATTATTTTTCGTCTACCGACGTTGTATTACTTGTCAATGTAATTGAAGTCGGTTTTTTTTCGTTTGCAAGCAAACACAATTATATTTTAATAAATCATAAAACCGATTTTGATTATTTTCTATAAGTACAAAGATATTATTATGTAGCCATAAAATATATATATTGACAAGTTTATACACGCAGTTACATTTCACAACTGAATAACACACAAATTTTTAACACTATTAATTAGAACTAGATTTATGCTGCGAGTATCGTTAGTGATAAAAATTAATTACATAGTGTCACATCCCTAGTTATGTGGTACTAACAGATGCCAACGTCATATAGGCAACTGTCACCCGCACCATCCTACAACGCACGAAGTACCTACCTAGTGAGTAAGATGAACAGAGCACCTGGGGGGAACTGGAGATGGGGTCGGCAACGGTGTTGCAGACGTCGCTTTACCATCAGGTGAGCCATGCGCTTGTTTTGTTGGGTGTAAAGATTTTATAGTATGTTTTTTACCATCGAATTCTACTGTATTTATGAAATATTTTTATTCGCATATATAGTATATTAATCTCAAAGTTGCAGTTTATTAATTCAGGAGAAACAGGTTCTACTAGCTTATTCTACCTCCCGTCTATTTGTGTCGTTATTTTCCGATTCAAAACAATACGAAACTCTTATATCAGATTCAGCTACGATTATAGATACATTTTTTAATTCAGATATTAGAGACGGTTACCGATTACGTTACCGGTTAGGGATTACCTATCACCCCTCTCCCTATTCTATAAATGACTTATGACACTGACATTTCCATTGTATTATTTGACAATGACAAATGACAATTGACATTTGACAAAATAAAACAGTTTTTGAGTTGTTGTATTATTACTATCTCCGATAAGTTTTCCAAGTAAATAGTTAAATTTAAATACACAATTACACATCTTTAACGTATTTATTGACAAATAAACAAACATTAAAAAAATTATGTATTGATTTAGAATGTTACAGTAACGTCAGTACAGAATTTCATAACAGTAATGAAATTTAAACAATACTAATACAATGACTGAGCTGTCTAGTGAAACTGGTCAAAAATTAAAATATAATTCTTAAAAAGTAAATAATTGTAATCGTCGCCGTTCTCCGTTACTCTTAATAGAAGTTTGAGGAGCCCTTTTGTTTTAATAATTAAATTACAGTTCACATAAAGACGAACCGTCAGACCGCTACTAATGTGAATTGGAAGTTATTATATTTTAGTAAAAGTATCTTACAGTAATCACGTTGGATCGTAGACGTTTTCGTTTGTCAGTCAGACGCGCGTCGTGGCGTAAAGCGGTCACCATGTTCGCGACAGTGGGTCTTGGTGCGGCGATACTCGCCGTTTGGCTATATCTCGGCCTCTTGCAAACAGTTCTAATTTCCTTATTCCTTGGTGGTGTTTATCTTTTATTATTCCATTGGAAATGGTGCTACGTATCTATGGTTACAGCACCACGAGATCTCAGGTAAAGTTGTACAATAAGTTTATAATGATTCTTACTTAACTAATACATTAAGTACAAAGTTCTTCATTGTACTTATAAAAATATATTTATTTGAAGTTGTGTTATCATGTATATAAATGGACTCATCTAACGAGTTGTTTATTTTAGAGCATTATTATATTTTAATATAATATTAATCTGTAACAATAAATGTCAAATTTTATGTGAAATTCACGTAAAGGCAAAAATTATAATTAAAAAAAATATTTATGAATTTTATAGTTTGTATCAATAATTTAAGGGCTCTCTGGTGCTACGTCAAGATTTTATGGACTGCGAGGAAGTTTTCCAGCAAAAACTGGACTCTGCCAGATATATTTCATTATACAGTACTGAAGCATCCTGACAAGCCATGCTTTTTATTCCAAGATGAAGTTTGGACTTTTAGAGAGGTATGTTTTCATAAATGATAAATAATTTATTAGACAACCCTTAAAGTTTTACTTTAAAGTTTCAATTATCGCTTTAGCCTGTAATATTCTACTTCTAGACATAGGCCTTTTTCCCCATGTAGAAGGATCAGAGCTTAATCCACCATGCTGCTCCAATGCGGGTTGGCTGATATATTCCCTACTATGAGTAATGAATTATTATACTGATTGATATTTTTGACTTATTATTATATTTTTATGCAAGATAACAGTAGTAATTATGTGTATACTATACACTGTATAGTGTAAATTGATAATTTAAAGAGATAATTTAAAATAAAATATAAAAATTATAATAGGTACAAAAAGATTTTAAAAATTGGTAAAGCTGAGATGGTAATCTCAACTACATTTGAACAAAACAAATAACAACTTGTTGAACTTCGAAACCACAAATGGTTCAATTTTATTATTATTTTTTTAATGAATGTTATAACATTAATAATATAATATGATTTACTTCAAATATTATTCGTGATATACAACTTTTTTGTGCTTTAGACCACACAATTGAAGTAAAACTTCTGCACAATAGGCCTGCACCGTGTCTTATATATACGAACTGGCTATGAGAAAGAGAGAAAGAAAATATGTGATCTCTCTCTTGCTCCGTTAGCCTCACCCGATCACACTTTTCGTAACGCTCACGTCACGCATTCACCAGCTTACTCCCCAAGTCAAGCGTACGTAAAGAAGTTTTACTTCAATAATACACACACATATATATTACACTCAAGACTCAGTGCGGGTATTAAACTTATGACCCTGGAACGGAAAGCAGGGTCAATAATATATCAATCAATTATTTTTATTTTATTAATATAGGATACATTGATGCAAATGTGTATTTAATTATTTTGTAAGTAAATAAGTCAACTCATATTATCTTTATTATACCTAAGGTGATTCATAGTGAAATTAATTGTCTTTCCTCTTTTAATGTAGCTTTATTTGCTTAGTATTACTTGTAAATAAGAACATCCGCAGCATATGATTATTTGTTGATATAGATTTGCATAAATAACTCGTAATTAATGTATGGAATGAATTATTACTATTACTATCTTGTAGTAATATCATTGATTCTTACATAGTATTTAAAATAGTATCATTCACTGGCTTCTACCCCCAACTTCGTTCAATTTACATATTTTTCCGTGTATTATACTATCAAAACAAAAGTTTTTCCTAGTTTTTGCAACACTCTTCATTGATGTTTTGCTCTTATTAGGTAGTGTGATGTTACATAGCCTTCACTAGCTACTTTAGCCTAGTACTTGGTAAAGTCTAACATTAAAAAAAAAAAAAAACAGCAGTTTATGAGATTAGTGCATACAACCAAACAAAGTTTAGTTTCATATTATTAGATAAAACTTTAGATTAAACTTTGTCTATGTGCTGTACTAGCAGTTTTTATGAATTACTTTTGTGTCAGAAATCTGCTTGTGTTGTTAGTTGTTATGTTATTGGTCTAAGATCCGGAATATAACAAAATCTTCCCTCATCTGTTGGCAGAGAGGTTGTTTTTATAAATTCACTATATTGAAATAAGCCTATAAAAAATTGTTTCATCTAATTAACAGATGAGGGAAGATTTAGCTTCTCGGATCTTAGACCAATAGTCAAATTAATTGTGTCAGCTATAGTTGTCACAAAATAAGAGGCCCGTTTGGACGTTTAACAAATACCCTAGAACGTAACTTGGTACGAAACTGTAAGAAACAATAAAGGAATTATTAATAACATAAAGTGTTTTTAAAACATACGTAAATTTTTTGGCGCATTAAATAATATGATAGAATATATTGGAAGTATTCTTTTCGCGCTTACTTTATAGTAGCATGCAATTTCTAATTATTACGAAACGTCTCAAAAACAGTTACGTTCTAAGTCTTTTTGTTTTTAAATACTAGTGTTGTAACTAGTTAATTACTGAATTTCACCAGCATCATTCGATTTTAATAGTAAATCGATATTGTGTTGTGATCTCTACTGAAAATAATTTTATTGTATTTGCTCGCATACGAAAAAAAAACGACTTCAATTACATCGACAAGTAACACAACGTAGATAGACGAAAAAATTATCAACTAAATACGCGTTATCAAAGATTAAAGTCTTTACAGGTACCATGGTCACGGGAGAACAATGTCCTTTTGTGTAGAGAACCTAATAAAACGCAATAAAATCTGAAAAAGTTGTTTCATTATAATGAGAGAAATTGGTGTAAACATTAGAAAACAATAAAAAAATAGATTAAAGACAAATTGATCTTTTGTACCATTGTATTATTTCAATTTACCTACAATATTAAAGTTTAAGTTAAATTTTCTAATCAGAAATTTAATTTAATATACTTTACACTAGATAATTAAATCGATCAAATAGTCATACAAACTTGAATCGATTTATCGTGAGTATCGAATACCGAGTCGTATGGTTACTTCCCTATTTACGTCTCGATGACATATGTCCAAACGGGCCTATTATTTTGCGATGACTATAGTAATACACATTAGCATTTTTATCGCTGTTAAACTTTCGTTATTAATCCATCTGGAGATTAATTTAGCCTTGATACCTTTTTTTAAAAGTACATATCCCCATGTTATTACCCAATAAGTTTATACCGAACTTTGTAAAGGGTTTTACCAAAAGCTGTATAGATAAGACTAATTACTACTTAAGGTATTAAATAGTTTGTCTGTGTTAACTAATATTTTCTTATTATATGATAAGGAGTGATTTTTCCATAATTAGTAATGTAATATAATTTTAGCACCTAGTAGAGGTATATAGGTATAGTGAATATTATTCTTCCGCCAAATCTGCTACAAAGAAAGTATAATTCAAAAATAGATTTCTCATTCTCTATAACATATTTGTTTTGATTTACATTTTTGGTTTGAGTTTCTGTATTTTTTGAAGTGAAACTTCTTTAGGCGCATGAGGAGTAGAGCGACCGCTAACGCGGCAACGTCAGTGACGCCTGGGAACACCGCTCAAATTCGTTTTTTTAATTCGTTTTTTTAGGGTTATGTACCCAAAGGGTAAAAACGGGACCCTATTACTAAGACTTCGCTGTCCGTCCGTCCGTCCGTCCGTCCGTCTGTCACCAGGCTGTATCTCAAGAACGGCGATAGTTAGACAGTTGAAATTTTCACAAATTATGTATTTCTGTTGCCGCTATAACAACAAATACTAAAAATAAAATTAAATTAAATGTTTAAGGGGGGCGATAATTATTTTTGTTTTTTATTAAAACGCCATCTATCAGAAATTGGGAAAACTTCGTCGATATACTTACGCCCGGTTTCCCAAAGGCTGATCAACGCAAAAATTAACTAATTATCTGTCAAATAGTCCGGGCTCTCTAGTACATTTTTTTCATTTGATTACTATCAAGCTAATTTTCCGGGAGTAGCTTCATTTTGATGAGACGAACAAAAATTTCCTCTACGAAAACTCTCGATTGTGGTAGCTAACAGAGGTTTAATAGTTTAATAGTTTAATATGTAATATGTATACAATCAACAGCACTTACAAATATACAGTACAGTTTTTAGTATAAAATACACAAAATACAATACAATACTGGTATAAAATTTACTTACAATGTTACTAAGGTCATAACTTGGCTGCTTGCAAACGAAGGTAGGGACTGACTCCTAACTAGATAGCCTGTGTTTAGGATATCACTTCCATTCCCTGCGTACTTGTGTCTTCATGGTACAACCAGTTTAGGGTCTATGCAAACCACGTTTTTTAAACGCGCCGTCGACGCGCGTTTTAAAAGCGCGCGTCGACGGCGCGTTTTTATCCTACAGAGCAGTTTGTTGGCGTTTGTATCGATACACACGCGCGTTTGCATCGCGTTTGTATCGCGTTTGCATCGCGTGACACGCGCGTTTGCATCGCGTCTGTATCAGTACATACGGCACATACGCGCGTTAACGGCGCGTTTTAAAAACGCGCGTCGACGGCGCGCTTTTATTATACAGGTGTGCAAAGGTCTACAGGCTGCGTCTAACTCGCGTGTGTATCGCGTTTGTATCGCTACAAACGCGCGTCGACGGCGCGTTTAAAAAACGTGGTTTGCATAGGCCCTTAGGGTTAACAATAACCACGAATAGAGGTAGCAGGGGATAAGGCAGCAGTGAGCGTAGGACCGGGATAACGTACCACGCAATTTGTAGGACAATATTACTATTAAATTATATAAATATGAACTAACTAAAAGAAAAAAAAATCAGAAAAAAAATCAATTTTTGATGACCTTACGACTCGTCGCCTTGTCGTCGTCGGTCCTACGCTCACTGCTGCCCCTGCTACCTCTGTTAGCTACCACAATCGAGAATTTTCGTAGAGGAACTCCCGGAAAATTAGCTTGATAGTAATCAAGTGAAAATAATGTACTATACTTAATACTCCGTGGTACTAGAGAACCCGGACTATTTGACAGATGAATTTTTGCGTTGATCAGCCTTTGCGAAACCGGGCGTAATACTTAATAGTTTTAATAGTTTTCTAATAGCGACATAGATGGCGTCACAATTAAATAAATATTTTACAGAATAAATATTTTACAGAAAATTTACTTATATTTAGTTTAGTCAATGGTACGGAACCCTTCGTGCGCGAGTCCGACTCGCACTTGACCGATTTTTAATAGTTATTTTTGAATTAGTTTACCAAAGAAGTTTCACTTCTGACATGTGTACTTTGTTGTTGAAGCCTTGATGATCTGTGATAGGGTAATTCTTATTACAAACGGTTACCTCACTATTATAAAGAAAGGGTTACATATTTTTATTAATTTAAGATTAGTAGATTTTTCTATGACCAATTTAACCGAGTGACCATTTTATGTGGCTTAACTCCAAAACTACATTTACTGTCCTTGTTAGCAATTAGCTAACATTAACGCATAAAGTCTTTCAGAATTGTGACAAAATTATGCATTATAAAATATGTAAACGAAATGTTTAACACCAATATACTAAAATTTATTAAATTTTTATAGCTGTATTTTTTTTTGTTGCTAAAAGGTGGAAGATTTTAGTTTACGAGTCACGGCTGTGCTAAAAAAGTATGGTGTGAAGAAAGGCGACATCGTTGGTTTGCTGGTAAACAACTGTCCTCAAATGCCCGCGCTGTGGCTCGGCAACGCCAGGCTAGGCGGTATTACGCCACTAATCAACACCAACCAACGAGGCAACGCGCTAATACACTCGATTAACGTTGCTAAATGCGATGTCCTTATATTTTCGAGTGAATATCAAACAGGTAGGACGCAATTTCATCGAGCACATTAATATGTATGATATAAATTTTAATACTGCATATTATGAGTATACTGTACGTCGATTGTAATGAGATGAATTTATTACAGCAATTCAAGATATATCTAGTCAGTTGGATCCTGCATTGAAATTGTTTAGATTTTCTCATCGACGATTGAACACTAATAATAAGGAAGTAAACGCGAGTGGTGATGGAATAGAAGATTTGACTTCATTATTAGAGGTCACTCCTCCCGCGCCCTGGACTCTAGCTGACGCTGACGGGTTCCTAGGGAAACTACTGTACATCTACACTTCCGGCACAACTGGTCTTCCTAAAGCGGCTGTTATTTCAAATTCTAGGTAAGAATCAAAATTAATCAACTGTCAATTCAATTATTTGCAAATATAAATCCTTATATATAATTATTTGTAAGGATTTATATTCGATTGATTATATCGATAGCTGATGTTTGTCATTTGGTGTCATTTAAATTTGATTAAGATCTGACGAGTACTTTTTAGGGTTCGGTAGCCAAATGGCAAAAAACGGAACCCTTATAGATTTGTCATGTCTGTCTGTCTGTTTGTCCGTCCGTCCATCCATATGTCACAGCCACTTTTTCCGAAACTATAAGAACTATACTATTGAAACTTGGTAAATAGATGTATTTTGTGAACTGCATTAAGATTATCACACAAAAATAGAAAAAAAAAACAATAAATTTTGGGGTTTCCCCATACTTAAAACTGAAACTCAAAAAAAAATTTTCATCAAACCCTTACGTATCTATGGATAGCTCTTCAAAAATGATATTAAAGTTTTTAGTATCATTTTGTTCTGAACGGAATAGTTTGCGTGAGAGACACTTCCAAAGTGGTAAAATGTGTCCCCCCCCCCCTGTAACTTCTAAAATAAGAGAATTATAAAACTAAAAAAAAATTATGATGTACAATTACCGTGCAAACTTCCACCGACAATTGGTTTGAACGAGATCTAGTAAGTAGTTTTTTTTTTTTTAATACGTCAAACATCGATCAAAGTTACAACGAACTACAAGAATTTTTATATTATGTTACTTGCCGCTACGGAACCCTCCATGGGTGCATCCGACTCGCACTTGTTTTAATTTTTTGAGTTATCCCTAATAATAAGTTACGATAATTTTTTTTGACTATCTACCTACCATAAATTACTTATTGTCGATGTAAACTAAAGTCGTTTTATTTTCTCTTAACGAAAAATATATGAAGCTACATTACACAAAAAATTAAAGGTTACAATGCTACATAACCCCCATACTTTTGAAGTATTACACGATCTGTTTGACTTTCACTGACACAATTTTCACTTTCTCATACGAGACAGTCTTGTTCCCTTGTAAGAATAAACACAATGTTTTGACTTAAATTATTAATTACGTTTTAAGATGAGATTTTTTTCTTACATTTTTTTTGTAAAATATGTTATATGTGTGAATTAACTTAAAAACAAGTATTTTTATTGTTGAACACTTGCTTTGTTGTGATATATTTAATTCAATTTGGACACAAATTTTTGTGAAGTAGGTAGGTAGGTATAGTTTGGAACTAATATGTATAATATATTTCTAGCCATATAAATATGGATAAGCAGCAAATAGTGTCGAAATAAATAAATTAATTACTTACGTATATATATTTTTTTTTCGTATGGATTCAATTACTCGTAATTCTGCTTAGGTTTAGTTAATAACGTGCTAATTACCGTCTGACGTGAAAACAATCATAAGTATAAAATAATCAAAAGAGAAGTTAAAAATATTGATAACATGTTATAAAATTTTCAGCACAATGTTGTGTATATTTAATCGATTTTGAGTTTTTTTTTAATTGTATGCAAAGACTAATTATTTTTTTTTAAGAAGAATATTTATAGTCTTTCGCATTTTTATACATAAAATACACGGGGCAATAGTATTTATGTTAATAATGATTATGTTGCTTTTTAACATACTACTTTTCGAGTTATATCTAATGGTACGAGATCCCACTGCAAATTAGTGCATGCATCGAGGTTTTGCTTAAAACCAAATTTTTATGTATAATTAGGATTAGGAGAATATATATAAACCAGGTTGCTTATCAAAATGTGGCCGCTAGTATTTTTAATTAAATTTTTGTTAATTGATTTTTGTTGAATATGGCCCCGCATCCGCCATGTTACAATAGTTCTCCGACCTTGCGTCGATGAACCTTCCTTAAGAGATCAGCAATTTATAGTGTGCCAGCACTTGTTTTTATATAGTTGTCTAACAAGTGCAAAAGAGGTAACAGCCAAAGCTGTGGTATTAAAATCGAGACCGAAGTCTAACATTCAATTGCAATAAAGCAAAGGCTGAAAGCAAAGGGCCAAGTCCTGGTATAAAGTATAGTAGAGAATCAATCTCTGGCTTCATATTGCTTCAAGCACACTACCATTAGGTTTTCAAGTGTCAGCAAGCGCTTTATTGTAGTTGCCACCGAAGTGGAGTAGGTAAACATTACGAAGACATTGCAAGATTGTAATATACTAGATCGTTCAATAAGTCCCGAGACTAACCTGGAAATGGCGCATATATTAAAAACTCTTTTGATTTTTAAAAGGTACTGGCTATCAATACAAGAATATGTGTCAAATTTTTAAAAATGGAACAATAAAATTATTGATTTTGAAACATTTAAGTGACGCTACGGTTGTAATTTCGATACAATGGAAAAAAACGAGTTTCGCGTGTTGATAAAACATTGTTTTTTAATGGGAAAAAATATCGTTGAAGCACAGCAATGGCTTATAAAATGTTATGCAGGATCAGCTCCCTCCAAAGCAACCATTTGTCGGTGGTATGCCGACTTCAAACGCGATCGCATGGACACCAATGATGGGGAACGCTCAGGTCGTCCAAATGAAGCAGTGACTCAACAAAATATTAACCAAGTCCTCAAAATCGTATTGGAAGATTGGAAGGTAAAAGTGCGAGAGATAGCCAAGATAGTGAAGATTTCAGCTGGTAGTGTTTTCACTATTTTACATAAAAATTTGGCCATGAAAAAGCTTTTTTCTAAGTGGGTGCCGCGTTTGCTTACAACTGATCAAAAGGAACAACGTATCAATGATTCAGAGCGATGTTTGGCGCTGATGAATCATAATAAAAAGGATTTTTTACGTCGGTATGTAACAATGGATGAAACCTGGATATACCATTTCACTCTGGAATCCAATCGGCAGGCAGCGGAGTGGAGAGCGGCTGGTGAAAGCCGCCCGAAGCGTCCAAAGACTCAGAAATCGGCCGGTAAGGTTGTGGCGTCTATATTTTGGGATGCGCATGGAATATTTTTCATCGACTACCTTGAAAAGGGGCAAAATATAAATAGTGACTATTACATGTGCTTATTGGAGCGATTGAAGTACGAAATTGCGGATAAACGGCCTCACATGAACAAAAAGAAAGTGGTGTTTCACCAGGACAACACGCCTTGTCACAAGTCCGTGAGAACGATGGCCAAAATTAACGAATTGGGCTTCGAATTGCTTCCTCATCCCCCTTATTCGCCAGACTTGGCCCCCAGCGATTACTGGCTGTTTGCAGACCTCAAAAAAATGCTTCAGGGTAAGAAATTTGACTCAAATAGTGAAGTAATCGCAGCAACGGAGGCTTATTTTGAAGCCAAAGACAAATCGTTCTACACACATGGGATAGAAAAGTTAGAAAAGCGTTGGAGGGACTGTATCGCTCTTGGAGGAGACTATGTTGATGAATAAAAATTAATTTTATAAAAAATACCTTTTTTTAGTACTTAGTCTCGGGACTTATTGAACCACGTGTTAGATACCACCGAAGTGGACCGTAGGGTGTCACTGACGTGGATTTGTATATAAGTACTGTACGTATATTCAATTCAATCGTATGGTATTTAGAGTCGCATGTTTATATAAATAATATTCACGTTCATATGCTAATATCCTACTTTATATGTTTGACGCAATGCATTATAAATTATGTTCTACTAATACACAAAAAATAAAATCACACATTATTTCGTTGAGAGGGACTATAAAATATAATATATTACAAAGATATAAAGGGAAATCTTCGAGCACCTTATTTGTATTCATTTTAATATAATACAATTATTGTTAAATGTTATACCCGTGGATAATTCTATTAGCATAATTATTGTTATGAATTTGCATTGCGTTTGTTTTTAAGTAATTTACGTGGTATGGTTTGACTTTGAGGCATGGTAAATAGATACAAATTAATTAAGAATAATTTAAGCTAAACAATGAACTTCAAGTTGGCTTGTTTATGATAACTTTTTATGTCTTTATTAAAAAAATGGATTAGTTTTACAAGTTAGGGTTTCTATTTTAAACAAATATACAAAAACAATAAATAGATATAAATTACGTTACGAAATACGAAATAAATACGCTAGGACGAAAAAGATTTCTCAAAAATAATTTTGCTTATGTCAAAAATAATTTGCTTTTGCTGATTATAGAGAAAATCGGCCAAGTGCGAGTCGGACTCGCGCACGAAGGGTTCCGTACCATTGACTAGGTACCATTGACTAGAGAACAGTTGTAGTTACACAAATTTTTTGTATGGGAGCCCTCCTTAAATATTTATTTTATTTTAATTTTACTATGTATTATTAAAGAAAAAATACAACTGATTATTTTGTGAACATTTCAAGTGGCTACCTGTTGCCATTATTGATATCGAGCAAAAAAGGGCAAAAAAAAATCGCGTTTGTTGTATGGGAGCCCCCCTTAAATATTTATTTTATTTTATTTGTAGTATTTGTTGTTATAGCGGCAACAAAAATACATAATTTGTGAAAATTTCAACTGTCTAGCTATCGCGGTTCTTGAGATACAGCCTGGTGACAGACGGACGGACGGATAGCGAAGTCTTAGTAATAGAGTCCCGTTTTTACCCTTTGGGTACGGAACCCTAAAAAGGGAGAGAAAAGAGGCAATTACTAAGAAAATAGTCTTAGCACATAGTCTACAATTTATCGTAAGAAAATAATGCTGAATTCCTTTATCAACCTACATACAAAATAATTTTTTAATGTGTTTTATAATATTTAAAATATATAAGCATTTTTTTCTTTTCAGATGTGTGTTTATGGTATGTGCGCTCCATAACTTAAGTCTTAATAAATCCGATATAGTATATTGTCCGCTACCTCTCTACCACACAGCCGGTGGAGTGCTCAGCGTGGGGCAGGCTTTAGTATTAGGATGCACAGTTGTACTAAAGTCGAAGTTCTCGGCCTCACAATATTTCCCAGACTGCGCTAAGTACAAAGCAACGGTGAGTTGTAACTTTAATTTACTATGGCATAATATAGCTTGTGGCTGAAGACCTTGTTACTTTGAACGCGTTAGTTCCGGAAGTTAAAAGGGTCGAACGAAAATTGTTACGTGATTTGTTTAGGTTACGGACGTTTAAATAAGAACAGAGAACAAATTTTTTACCACACTGATATTATAATGACTTATAATTTATTTTGAAAATATTCCAGTAATTATTGAGATGGCAACTGTATTGATTAATTAATGTTATATTTTGTATTAAGTCTGGTGTAATAATACATTTTTAAGCAGTTTATAATTGCAAATAAATAAAATAAAAAACGACATAATTACCAGTATATTCTCATTATTGTTACAAATAAAAATAATGAGAAAATACTGGCTTAAGCGAAGTATAAGAACATCCTCAAAATGTTGAAGAATAATATTAAATTACATTATTTAAATAAGATTTACATTAGTTTGCATACAAGGTCAACATGTTAGAACTTCTAAATGCAGAGTCATTTAATTGATTGTTATATAATTTTATGACTATTTTTATTTTACAAACAAGTTTGTATTTTTAAATATAAATTTCATTCATAGAGATTCTTCTTACGGAAGTAACACAATTTGTTATTGTAATAATTACTATTTAACTAATCCGAAAAAATAAAAAAAGGTCAATTTAAAGCCAACGTTGTTATTTACTTTAAAAAATCTGTAAACGACGTTGTGAGACAAAGTTCCATTGAGGTTCCAGTCTCTACCACATCCATAAATCACGTTTGTGTCTTTTCCACTCTACGTGACATTGGCATTGAAAACTCATCTAAGCTATTAGAAGCCACTTATCCAAATGAACAAATTAATCAAATATAAGGGAAATTAATTCGTTTAATCGAATAAAAAGACATATAAACTAAGATCCCATAGTAAATTGTTGTAGGTATCGTTTTAACCCTGGGAACCAGCTTCTTATGTTTATTTATGATTAGGAGAATATATATCGACCAGGGTGCCTATCAAAATGTAGCCACTAGTATTTTTAGTTAAATTTTTGTTAATTGATTTTTGTTAAAAGAATACAAACATAACAGACATTTATGATTTATGTATCAAATTAAAGCCAATTTTGTTCTATTTATTATTATATATGGCTGCCTAATTAAATCTTTCCACAAATAAGCATTTCTGGTTGTTGAAAATGGATTTACCATTTAAACGCCTATTAATTTGCGTACGTTTCTTCGTTGTTAACAGAGATGGCGCTATTTTATTTTTTTCGAACCGTCGTATTTATTACCCTATATCCATATCGTATTCTAAAACAAAAACCACGCTGTTATTATTAGATAATTTTTAGATGCACAAATAAAACAACAATTTAAATATAAAGCGCTGTGTCGCAACTGTTCAGTTGAGAACACTAGCATTCGACGCCTAAGTACGCAACGGCTTACGTCTTCAGTTACAAAAGTATCTATCAGATCTCGATCAAAGTTAAATGGGACCACTTAAGACAACATCAGCTTTCGATTAAAACATCATCAAAATTATTTATAAAAAATAAATTATGCCATCTAGCGGATAATGGAGGTAGCTCACAATGTTATACAATATACGACGGTTCGAAGAAAAAAATAGCGCCATCTCTGTTAACAACGACGAAACGTACGCAAATTAATAGGCGTTTAAATGGTAAATCCATTTTCAACAACCAGAAATGCTTATTTGTGGACCGATTTAATTAGGCAGCCATATATAATAATAAATAGAAAAAAATTAGCTTTAATTTGATATATAAATCATAAATGTCTGTTATGTTTGTATTCTTTTAACAAAAATCAATTAACAAAAATTTAATTAAAAATACTAGTGGCTACATTTTGATAGGCACCCAGGTCGATATATATTCTCCTAATCATAAATAAACATAAGAAGCTGGTTCCCAGGGTTAAAACGATACCTACAACCATTTACCATGGGATCTCAGTCTAATACCTCCGGAAAAGATTCGTTAAGTGACAATTTGCTACTCATCTGTAATCTAAAATTTTGTATAGATTCTAATTTTGTATAAATAATAAGAACCTTGGTATAGGTAAGGTTACCGCAATTAAACAAGTTATGTGCCGTAGTAATGTATAAGGTTTTCGACTCGTAACTGTGTTTCTACTAATGGGGGGTTCTGAAGGTGTATAACAGATCACGTTTTGCGTGAAAAATCTTAGTCCATTTTAAAATTTGACTTTGTTGAAAAAGACGAGCTACTTTGATAGACCCGAGATGCCTTTCGTAAGTTATAATTCACAGTAAAAAATATTCTAAGAGAGAAATAATTCGTTTCCATTAGCTCTTTTAGATTAAGATAAAGAAAATTAATTTAAAAAAGGGTTTAGGATTTTTTTCCACGTGCAACGTTATATAATACCCATTGAATCTCCCCCATTTGAAGGAACGCAATTAGGAGTCGATCTATACCTATAGTCTATAGTTTGTACCAATAAATAATTTTTAAGGTTTTACATAAAATAAGAGCGTTTCTGCTATTAAAATCAATACACTGAGTACTTATTAGTAATTGCTGTTGTATCAGAATGTTTAGATTAGTTAGGCTAAGCGCGCACTAGTGACTTTTGTCACCGTGACTTTTGCGTCACTGTCACCGCGTCCATAGATTTGATTACGTGACTCACGTATCCAAATGCGCGCACCTTCATTAGTGATGATGGACGCGGTGACAGTGACACAACAGTCACGGTGACAAAAGTCACTAGTGCGCGCTTAGCCTTAATGATTAATAATGATTCAAATTTTTAAACTTTTAGGCTAAGCGCGCACTAGTGACTTTTGTCACTGTGACTTTTGCGTCACTGTCACCGCGTCCATAGATTTTATTACGTGACTCACGTATCCAAATGCGCGCACCTTCATTAGTGATGATGGACGCGGTGACAGTGACGCAACAGTCACGGTGACAAAAGCCACTAGTGCGCGCTTAGCCTTACGGTCTCGAGCCATTACGGGTCAGCCGTGCGTGACGTTTGCAATGTCGCCGAAATACCGGGAGTTTCAAAATGAAATCAAACTCCCGTAAAATTAAGTGTTCATAATATTTGTTTTTCTATGTTCTAGTAATGGTGTAACACTGAGTTTAATTAATTAAACCTGGCGTAATTGTTATTTAATTTGTGGTAAAACTTATAGACTTCCTAATTTCCATGCACATTCCAATTTATTATTATGACGTAAAACGGATTATTGTTTGTGTTTGTCAATGATAATTCGACGTTTCCGTTATTTCCTTACACATTTAGGTGTCATCGCCAAGTGTAAAAATAGCGTTATTGACCACGGGAGATAAAAAAAATTAATACCATTAAGAGACCATTGTGATTTTACTAACCTAGTAGATACTTTTTAAATAACTGCTCAATTCGATTGTATTTTTATGTGTGTTACGTCATATCTTTTTACTGGGTGTACCGATTTTGACGATTCTTTTAAAAGAAAAAATGGAATCCTTATTATGATCACTTTGTTGTATGTCTGTCTGTCAAGACGAAAGGGTATCAAAACCTACAGGGTACTTCCCGTGAACTTAGAAACTTAAAATTTGATACGAAGCAACGTCTTATAGCACAGATAAAGAAAAAATTGCGAAAAGCATTAATTTTTAGTTACATAATATAATAAAAATATTTTTAATAATTTTTGTACGGAACCCTCGGTGCGCGAATCCGACTCGCACTTGGTCTTTTTTTTATTTGAAATTTCATGATATCACGAACGATCACGAATCAGCAGGTAATATCCCACTGTTGGGCATATGCCTCTTCCCCATGTAGGAGAAGGATCGGAGCTTAATACACCACGCTGCTCCAATACGGGTTGGCGGATGTATTCCCTACTATGAGTAACGATCGCTATCAGGTGTACATGATAGCAACCGGGACCGACGGCTTAACGTGCTCTCCGAGGCACGGTGGGGAGACCCACAAGGACTGCACAAACACCCAGACCACAGCAAACATCTGTATGGCCAATACAAATGTTGTCGTGTGCGGGGATCGAACCCGCAACCGCCCGCGCAACAGCCATCGCATTCCAGTGCTGTGACCGCTGCGCCAACGCGGCGTCATGATATATGTGGCAAAATTTGAACTTGACCTTACGAGTAGTTTTTGTCTAATCCCTAATAATAATGTGTATTTAATTCACTGACTACGTTGATACGTTGATGTTCTCATTTGATTACTTGTTGATGTAAATTAAAGTTGGTTTTTCATGGAAATAAATATTACGTGTGTCTAGGCCGCTCACTACATCGGCGAGATGTGTCGCTACGTGCTCGCCACGCCGCCGTCCCCCGCGGACAAGCAACACAACGTGAGAGTCATATTCGGCAATGGATTAAGGCCACAGGTAAATAATATATATATATATATATATATAGGAACATACAAACTCACATTCTTACAAACATACATACATACGTATATATACAATGTCTATACATAAGAGATGTGCTAGTGGTTTTTATAAGTGTGACTAACTGTCTACTTTTTACAATGCGATAGCTACATTAAGTTGGATGCAAGAAGTTTCTTCATAAAGGTCCAACTAAAAATTTGGGTTTTATCTCGATACGCCGTTAAGAGATATCTAGACTTTAATGTAGATAATTCTTTACAGAATCGTTCCCAAAAAATAATTGTAAAATATTAATAAAATACCTTTATATCTATTATAATGCTTTCTTCGATTTTGTTTGGCCAAATAGGGGGCTATACTATGGTAACTACGTACACGTATTTTGTATGCTAGATAGGTAGGGATCCCTAGTACATTTTTTTCACCTGATCAGTATCAAGCTAATTTTTTGGGAGTGGCTACATTTTGATGAGGCGAACAAAAAATTCCTCTTCGAAAACTCTCGATTGTGGTAGCTAACAGAGATAGCAGGAGGTAGAGCAGCAGTGAGCGTAGGACCGGGATAACGTACCACGCAATTTGGAGGACAATATTACCATCAAATTATATAGATATTAACTAACTAAAAGCAAAAAAAAAATCAGAAAAAAATTAATGTTTGATGACCTTACGAGGTCATCAACTTGATGACCTCGTAAGGTCATCAAAAATTATTACTAACCGCTGATTTTTTTTTCTTTTAGTTAGTGATTATCTATATAATTTAAAAGTAATAATGTCCTCCAAATTGCGTGGTACGTTATCCCGGTCCTACGCTCACTGCTGCTCTACCTCCTGCTATCTCTGTTAGCTACCACAATCGAGAGTTTTCGAAGAGGAATTTTTTGTTCGCCTCATCAAAATGTAGCCACTCCCAAAAAAATAGCTTGTTACTGATCAGGTGACAAAAATGTACTAGGGATCCCTACCTAAGAGTTATATAGTATGAATAATTTGATTGATGCATATATTATTCTAGCTGACCCCGCAAACGTTGTTTTTGCCATATATGCTATTAACCCCCGCAACCCCCTCGTGTGGGTGGAATTTCGTAAAATCCGCTCTTAGCTGACTTCTACTCGGCGAAAGGAATGTTCCTAAAAAAAATTCAAGTCTCTATGCCTTATGGTTTCAGAGATATCGTGATGAGTCAATATGTGGGTGGAAATCTCTTTTACATATATATATATATATATATATATATATATATATATATATATATATATATATATATATATATATATAATCTATACTAATATATAAAGCTGAAAAGAGTTTGTTTGTTTGGTTGTTTCTTTGTTTGTTTGAACGCGGTAATCTCTGGAACTACTGGGCCGATTTGAAAAATTCTTTCAGTGTTAGATAGCCCATTTATCGAGGAAGGCTATAGGCTATGTATCATCACGCTGAGACCAATAGGAGCGGAGTCCACGCCGACGAAGTCGCGCGCAGAAGCTAGTTATAGATAAAGCAAATAGTATTGTACACGAGGATTAGTCTAATTGTAAGATTAGCGTGTTTATACAAAATTAAGCTTTTATTCTTAAAAATGAATAATGAAAAAACTTTATTTTACTTATTTTTACTTGCTTTAATGTTAGTGATATATCACATATCAAAATAATATTTTTCCGAATAATATAAAAACACAAAAAAGGTGTGTGTGCGATTCACACACGATAGAAGTGAAACTTCTTTGTCAAACTAATTAAAAAAAACTAATTTAAAATTAGCGGCGTGTAGCGTGGCTCGACCTTCCCTGTTGTTGCCTTCCGGTTTGAAATCACAACGATTCTAAAGAAGTTTCACTTCAAAAACAAAAAAAAAAGCTTAAATTTCTTCCGATAAAAAAACATAATCGTAAAACATGTTTTTACGTAATTAAGTTGTATGCAGAAGTTATTTTTTTAATATTAAGGATAATGTTGTCAATACACATACATGTTTGTGTGTAAAGTCCTTAGACACGAGTAAAACCTTCGTTTGATCGGGGCGTCTTGAATCAAAGTCTAATGATTAGGGACCTTGCTTGATTTTCAATTGCGTATAATTCAACGGTTATCTAGTTTTCTCAAGTCTATTTATATGTTTCTTACTAGTAGGAATATTATCGTAAAAAAAATTGAGTTTTTTTTATAAAATTAAATTTTTTGGGGTCGATGTTCGGCATGATGTATAATAAATGTTAAAATGTAAATCCACCATTTAATAGTTTTTTACAATTTCCATTTTATATAAAACTAGCTTCTGCTCGTGACTTCGTCCGCGTGGAATAGGAACAATTCTGTCATACACATTATAGAATTTTCGAAACTTTAATTGCTTACGCAGCTGGAGCTCTCAAAAGAAAAAAATAGCCCGATTTTGAAACATTCTTCATTAGTGCTCCGCTCCTATTGGTCTTAGCGTGATGATATATAGCCTATAGCCTTCCTTGATGAATGGGCTATCTAACACTGAAATAATTTTTGAAATCGAACCAGTAGTTCCTGAGATTAGCTCGTTCAAACAAACAAACAAACTCTTCAGTTTTATAATATTAGTATAGATGAATATGTACCTACCTGTAGCCTTCGATTTAAAAGTTCTATATTAACACTAATAAATATGCATAAGAAGCGTTTTAAATTTAAATTAAAATCGTGGTATAATAATGTAGTTTTATTTTATTTAACCATTAACAATTGTTTTAATCTGGTGATTTTCTATAAGTTATCGTTTACGTCAAACTTTATCCTTACTATTGTACTCTTAGTATTGTACACAAAAAATATCAAAGCGTTCAAATTGTTCTCGAGCTATTTGCATAAATGAGGAAAATAAACGAACAAAAAAGTATATAAATACAATTATATTATGTTAATTCTTGTTATAATATTACAAAGACGATACATAAAAGTGCTTATAGTTTTAGGTATGTGTGGGTTATGATAATAGTTTTGAGATTTTTTTATAAATTGTATAAGAATACAAGTCATTATAATGAAACATATTTTTAGATTTAGTCGCGGTTTGTTATGTTTTTTATATGTATGTTTTATATATGTGTAGAGTATCCAAAACGTCGGGCAACTAAAAACATAATAAACCGCGACAAAATTCGAAAAAGTTATTTCATTATAATCAGCGAAATTCGCGTAAACGTTAGGAAATACAAGTCAATTTATGTTAAAGTACAATTATTCAATGGTAATTAGGTCACAGGTCTTAATTAGAATTGTCACGTCACGTGATGAGTAACGATATTTACATTAAAATCGTCGTGACGAAGTGCTTAATAAACTAGACAGTAGACGTGCACACGCGCACATCTAGTTTTTTAAACGTGCCGTCAACGCGCGTTTGAATACAGACGCGAAACTTACTCTAGGAAAAGCTACAGAGATTTTTTTGCATATTATTCAAAAGACAATTCGATTTCCTCACGAACCGTTCAATTTCGAAAATGTCGTGCTCTTGACTTTTGCTGCTTGACACGTGCTGTGTGGTTACGGCACTAAAGAATGTAGCCACCCCCTCTCTTCCCGTGGGTGTCGTAAGAGGCGACTAAGGGATAGCACAGTTCCACTACCACCTTGGAACTTAAAAAGCCGACGGATGGCGGGATAACCATCCATGCTGGCTTTGAAATACACAGGCCAAAGACGGGCAGCAGCGTCTTCGGTGCGACAAAGCCAGCCCTGCGGTCACCAACCCGCCTGCCCAGCGTGGTGACTATGGGCAAAACACATGAGTTCGCGTCATAATGTCGGGCGCTGTCCAACAGTGGACTGTGATAGGCTGTAGTGGTGGTGGTTGACTTTTTACAAAATATAGGACCCAGGCTATAATCGATACAGTTGCACGTATGTTGTGGTACAGATACATACATTGCTAACTCGCGTATGTATCGTTACAAACTCAAACAAATTCTCTCAACGTGCGTTACTAAAACGTGCGTCGACAACGCGTTTAAAAAATCGGCCAAGTGTGAGTCGGACTCGCGCAAGAATGGTTCCGTACCATTGACTAGGTAAACAACAGGAGGTACATTGATTTTTTTGCTGTATGAGCCCCCTAAATATTTTTATTTTATTTTTATTATTTATAATTAAAGTAAATATACATTTTTTTATGTAAGTAAGTCGGCAAACAAGCGTACGGCTCACCTGATGGTAAGCAAATACCGTGCCTATAGACGGCTGCAACACTAGAAGCATCGCAAGCGCGTTGCCGACCCTATCCCCAATTCCCCCCAGGAGCTAAATACTACAATTAAGTATTTAGTGAATATTTCAAGTGCCTACCTGTTACCATTTATTATGTCGAGCAAAAACAGGCAATAAATAGCGTTTTTTGTATGGGAGCTCCCCTTAAATATTTATTTTACTAATTTACGTTGTGTATTTGTTGTTATAGCGGCAACAGAAATACATAATTTGTGAAAATTTCAACTGTCTAGCTATCACAGTTCTTGAGATACAGCCTTGTGACAGACGAACGGACGGACGGACAGCGAAGTCTTAGTAATAGTGTTCCGTTTTTACCCTTTGGGTACGGAACCTTAAAAAGTGTGGTATGGTGTATTCGTACGATCTCTT
The DNA here is from genome assembly GCA_905220545.2 of Melitaea athalia. Taxonomy (NCBI): domain Eukaryota; kingdom Metazoa; phylum Arthropoda; class Insecta; order Lepidoptera; family Nymphalidae; genus Melitaea; species Melitaea athalia. Next base: position 8,580,374 of record HG992179.1, read on the forward strand.
AGTGGTACCGATTCGTAAATATACATTGTACTGTTAATGTTTTTATATTGTGAATGTTGAAATGTCAAAATACGTGACAATTTAGGGCGCCTTCAAAATTGTCGCGCGGCGGCAGCGCTGCAGCCGCGCTGCCGCCGCGCGGCAAATTTGAAGGCGCCCTTAATACGAAAAAATATTGATAAAGAAAATAAAAGATTTAAAATAAAGTATGTTATATTGTATGTAAATTTTTAACAAGTTTTTCTTGGTAAGAAATGATATTGTTTTTCTTGTTTTGTAGTTGCTTGACCTTTATTGATAACACCCATACAGATATGTTTTTCACTTTATTTTAATGACATAAATACACCTAATGGTCAAATAGTCATTAAATATAGTTTTATATAATTGAGTTATTTAAAAAACATTACTCTCAATTTCATCTGTGTTAAGTTTTAACGATGTTGAGTTGGATTACCATTTGTTTTTCTGTTTCAATAAAAAGTAGCTTGATGATTTATGACTGAATTGAAAGAGCTTGTAATCGTCCAATGATAGGAAAGACATCTATTATCATACAGGGAAAGTGTCGAAGCTTAATCAGTCAGGTTTTTCAATTGTGGTTTGGTGGATATTTTGCCTCCAACGAATAATGATGTTGATAGTTATTAGGTTTTTATCGTAAGGGGCCATCCATAAATTACGTCACACGTTAAGACGGCGGTAGGGGGTCGAAGAAGTGTGACTATGTGTGACAAGGGGGAGGGAGGGGTCAAAATTTTGTGACGTCACATTTCCAAATATAATAATATCAAAACGTAAGTACAAAAACATGATATTTCAACTACCTATCAATAACTAACTTCAAAAATTAAAGTTTTATTTGTTTTATAGGCGAATTTACTTTTATTAAAATGAAAATAAAAATAATGTCGAAACTGTCTGATGTAAGCTGATATTTGCTCATGCAAAATTCCAAAATATGTGACGTCACACAAGGTAGGTGGGGGGTCTCATAAATGTGACCATCTGTGACAAGGACGGGGGAGGGGTAGAAAAATCGAGAAATTCGTGTGACGTAATTTATGGATGGCCCCTAACAAGTAGGTTCAATTATTTCAATTTTTTTTTTCAAGTTATGGTAAAGGGTTAACTCAGAAATATTTAAACACCTCCGCCTATAACAAATATTTTCTCCGAGCGGTAATCGAAACGTAAACGCCGACTGGAATGATACTTTCGTAACCATTACACTATGATGGCTTATAGCCTTATAAATTATAATATTTGTTAATAGGCAGGTTTCTTATTATTTTGTGAAAAGTAAAAAAAAAAAAGAAATTTTGGTCCTTCAAAACGATGAACTTTTCATCACATCATACAAAATAATGATCTTCGTGCTTTTAAATATATTTTTGCTATTTCAGATCTGGACGGAATTCGTTACGCGCTTTAACATAAAGAACGTCACCGAGTTCTACGGAGCAACAGAAGGAAACGCTAATATTGGTAATCTATACTAATATAATAAAGCTGAAGTGTAGTATAGCCTGTAGGTATGTTGTATACCTGATAAGCCTCATAATTTTGTTTGCAGTTTGTTTGTTTGTTTGTTTGAAAGCGCTAATCTCAGGATCTACTGGTCCGATTTGAAAATTTTTTTCAGTGTTAGATTGCCCATTTATCGAGGAAGGATCCATATATCATCACGCCAAGACCAATAGGAAGTGCTTCCGCTTTGTAAACGGTTAAAGTTTCACACAAATCATGTATGACAGATTTGGTCCTATTCCACGCGGACGAAGTCGCACGCAGAAGCTAGTAAAAGATAAACTTTTAGGGCCTTTACGCTATTTGTTAAATGGCTTTATCCAATGGATAAAAGTTTATGATATAATTATTATTCTTTTTCACCATCGAATTAAACTATATTTATGAGAAATTTTTATTTGCAATTGTTAATCTAAAAGTTATAATTTATTAATTGAGGCGGAACAGGTCCTAATGGCCTATTTTAACTCTTGCTGTATAAATCTATTCGTGACCTATGTGCAGGACAAACCTAGTTCAGAACCCATGAAACAGGCCATTAGACCATGTTCAGATGACGAGCGCTTAACGCGCGTTTTGATACATATATGTTATATATGTTATATACATACATTTTATTCAGGCCGTACACATGCTAACGCGCGTTAAAAAACATTTTTCTAAATCCCTTGAAACTGCCCATAATTAATACAAAATAAAACCTAAAAAATAAAAATCCGAAATATATGTACATAATAGGGTTTCTTTGTAAGAAAACATTTGTTTTGGTTATTTTACATGCAAAACTATGATTCGCGTGAAATTAGTTTATATGTAGTTACAAAACCTTACATACCACTAAGAAAAGAAACGACATTTAAAATTTACGTAATTAATTAACGATGATATTTATTTTACAAATTGTTTTGACGAGACAACGAAATTATGTAACTTCAAGGTAAGTAAACAAGTTTTCTCGCCTTGTTAAAACTAATCACATTTCAACCTAACCTATGTATAACAACCTCATGTGTATGTATAACAACCTCAACAAACCTCAATGTTACAAACAACAAGTAATAACTTGGTATAACAAAATACTTTCTAATTCCCTTTAGCCCTGCTGTATTGAGGTTGCACTATATAGTTTTGTGGTGTTATACATTTATTATTATGCTTCTGATGATTATTTCAGAAACTAATGAACCTATTTTTTAATCCTTAATTTATGATTTTTATTTAGGTATAACACTGAGTATAACTTTTTTAAATTGATAGAACATGTAAATTGAACAAACATATCTTAGTTTCGTATGTGAAAATTGCTTTTCTTATTCTCGGCAGGATGTTGTTTTAAATTTTATTCTGACCAAAATTTTTGATCTGACGATCCTAATAGACAAGTTCTGAAATTGATTTTAATTATTTTCAAAATTCTGCCCTGGATGTTAATTATTTTCAAAATTCTGCCCTGGATTATCCCCTCTTCTATTATACTTCCTATTAGAATCATAGTTTATTCTCCTACTTTTTTCTGCATATTAATTATTTAATTTTTTTGAAGTGAAACTTATTTAGAATCGTTGTGATTTCAAACCGGATGCAACGGCAAAAAGACAGAGAAGGACGAGCCACGCTGCGGCCGCAGTGCGGCCGGGCCGCGTTGCAAGCCGCTAATTTAAAATTAGTTTTTTTTTTTAATTAGTTTGCCATAAAAGTTTCACTTCTATCGTGTGTGAATCGCACACACACCTTTTTTTTAAATGTCTGTTCGACAATTCATAGTGGTTATCCATTACCAGGTTTTTTCATGATTTTATTATTTTTATCACCAAACGCGATTTTAGATTCAAACTGAACCTGCTCCTACGTATCGACTAAAATCTACGTTAAAACACGTCACGGTTAAATGAGATAGTTTTTCAATAGACTGTGTCTATGAAACAGACAGACTTATACATGTATCAAAATTGCAAATGATGAACCGTTGTCTCCATATGAAAAATATTTAGCAGAAACGAACCATAGTAGTCATTATGAGAACAATAAAGATAAAATAATTATTTTTTGAGTTTTTGTCCGTCTGTTTTTCTGTATGCAATATCTACTGCATGAAATATGATGTGGTTAACAGTCGTGGTCCTGGAAGTCTAGCTTAAAATTTTGGTATTATCTATACTAATATATAAAGCTGAAGTTTGTTTTTTTTTTTTTTATTTAGAATTAACTTCCACGGGCTCAAAATGCCCATGCCTTTAGAGTTTGTTTGTTTGTTTGAACGCGGTAATCTCTGGAACTACTGGCCCGATTTGAAAAATTCTTTCAGTGTTAGGTAGTCCATTTATCGAGGAAGGCTATAGGCTATGTGTCATCACGCTAAGACCAATAGGAGCGGAGTCCACGCAGACGAAGTCGCGCGCAGAAGCTAGTATTAAATATAAGGTATTACTATAGAAATAATTATATTAAAATTGTAACTATGCCAATAAATATATATTGCAATAATCAATTATACCCCGTCCGGCGACTAATGATGTTTTTGACACTTCAAGAAATTTTGACATTAGTGACTGCCTCACACGTTATTTATTCGATTCGAAATAATAATCGATTTTATTTAAGAAGAACTTTCAATCGATTTAATTAAATACATTTAGTTTAAAAATATTATTTATTTATGCGTTTATTAGTTTTTTTAATTATAAATGAAATATATAAATAATAAATAAATGAATTAACAGAGTTATTGCTCTTTATTCTTGGTTTGAAATTAAATTTCAAGATTTCGACTTAATTCCTTGCAAGTAATCAATCTTGGGGTCATAGATACTATTTTTATTTCCTTTTTTTGTATTAAATTTATAGAAACAATAATCACATGACGTAAAATTATTTTTATCATAATTATGATCGATTTATTATCGATTTATTATTTCAAGAACTTTTTCATAGTCTGTGGTTGTTTGTTATGCACAGGGTATTTCACTCAATCAATCAAATCGTCAATAAAGTATGACATCACTGTAAAATTTTTAGTACGTTATTCCGGAAAAAAAACTGTAATTTATAGGCGTGAGCTGTCAAAAAGCTAATTAGTCGCCGGACGGGTATAATAATACCTATATACGATGTCAGAAGTAGGTAAGTCACTTAACGTAAGCGACATTGTTCATTATGCCATTGAATATTCATTCGTCTTCAGAATATCTATATCAATTATCACCTAAAATACAGGAATTAAGTTGCTTACCTTAAGAATAGACGACCTCTGTCTGTGTGTGCTACAAAATAATATTTTTATATTATATTGTATTTTTTATTTTTCCAGCAAACACTGACGGCACTCCTGGAGCAGTTGGTTTCTTATCGCGATCCTTCCCGAAAATTTATCCCATTGCTATCATCAAAGTGGACGAAGTGACCGGGGAGCCTATTAGAGATTCACGTGGACTGTGCCAGGTACGCACATCGAAATCATCTATACCTACATAAATAAGAAGTAAAATTTAATGTTTTGTTGGTAACATCATAATAATCTGATGAGGTAGGAGACAATTGAAAATATCTTATTGATTAAGATAGTAAGTTGGAGCATCCCGACTGGCGAAATACCTCAATCTTAAAGACGATCACAGCCAAATAATACAACTCTAAAGTAGCTTTGTGTTCTGTGGTGATTATTCACCACAGAACACAAAGCAGAGTTGCTAAGGAGGATTAGGGGTAGGGTCAGCGACTCGCTTGTGTCGCTCCTGATATTGCAGACGTCTGCTACCTTAGTAGTATAAAATAATATACATTTTTACATTTTTTTTAAATATACGAGTATATTGGAAATAATTGAATATTCAACTTGCACTTATAAATATAAAAAAAATATACGTGACTACCTAAAGTCACGATCACACACGTAATGTCACGTACATGCGCGACAAGATGAAGTATAATTCATGTTATTATACTGGGTGTATTTGGAACGCTTTGTAAGATTTAAACCACGTAATATACTATTTATATACTATATAATGCATATAACCATTTATCCCAGAAACGTTTTTTTAAGAACATTTTAGGACTTATGTATTATGTGAGGCAGCAATGTATCATACACATTGTGACGAGTAGTCGTTGACCGCGAGCCGCGCGGGGCGCGGGAGGCGGCGGAACGAAAATTAAACGTGCGCGCGGCGGCGAGTACGTTTACCTCGTGCCGTTGACCTCTGTCAGCTGATGGCGCGTATGAACGGTTTGCATTACATTGACAGTTTGTTCCAAACACGATTATTTTAAAGCATTATCTTCAAATTTCTGTTTCATTATTTTTCCCAAACCGGACTATACCAAAAAAATTATGAAAACAGGAAAAAAAAAAATTTCTTTTCGCTTTTTTTTCACTTGTATCATGTCAGGTTAAGCCAACACTATCATACCTCTTCGTTTTTCAATGCGTTCCAAATACACCCTGTATACATGTTATTCCAAAATAAAATAATACGCCGCTAAAATTATTATGTACTAACTGACATCTAGTATTGTCTCCGTGCCTTACATTTATAACCAACAAATATCATGTAGACATTTTCAAGCGAAGAAAATATATATCCACCATTAGATCGCTGAGGCGGGCGAGCCGGGTGTGTTCGTGGGCAAGATCTCGCCCAACAACCCCACGCGCGAGTACCTCGGCTACGTGGACAAGGCCGCGTCCGACAAAAAAGTGGTGCGGGATGTGTTTTCGCCCGGGGACGCTGCCTTTATCTCCGGTTGGTAACATGCTAAAATCGCAGGGTAGTTTGAACTAATAGCATGTGATTAAAACCCCAATTTCTTTATTTAAGAAGATTCGCTTCGTCCACCAACAGTTGAAGTTTCAGTGTCGTTTTGGAAACTGAACGGTTCGTTAGCAAGACGATTTTTTTTTTAATATGGGAACCGGGACTCAGTAACTTAATAGTCTAACCGCCAAAATATTATATACTTTTATCGGAAATGTTTATTTACTGATGATGATTTTTGTTAATGATAGCAATACCATCACTACATGATACCTATCACTACAGTCCAAACAAACTGACATACATTAATAGGCTAAACTAGGCAGAAAAAGTACATTTACCAAAATGTCACTAATCTACGCTAGGTATAAATTCTAGATTGTATTTATTTTGATGTTGCATTGCTAGACCAGACAAGAAAAAATAAGTAAGATTTAAAAAAAAATTGTGTTTTTTATTTCTTTTCCAGCTTTGTGATATTTCTGATGATATTTAATTAGAAAAACATTAACAAACAAGTTTATGATTGATCTTTTGAAATGAATTGTTTTAATGGTTAATCTCAATGGTTTGCCATTTGCCACATAAGAGGTGTAGACGCATGTGCCAAATATGTCTGATTGGTGACACATAGAATCACACCTTATTCCCATCAACCAAAACCTTTTTTCGTATATTTGTAAATTTTGTAGTTAACATTGGATGTAATCGTAAGAACTATATATATATATAATGTGATTTTTGAAATGAGCTATTTATATACGTAGACGACGCGTTGGCGCAACGGTTACACCTGATAGCGATCGTTGCTCATAATATCATCATATATCAGCCAACCCGCATAGGAGCAGCATGGTGGATTAAGCTCTGATCCTTCTCCTACATGAGGGAAGAGGCCTTATCCCAGCAGTGGGATATTATAGGCTGAAGAATTGAATAAGAATATACGACTTTCTTGATTCATTAAACAAAACAAAAATATAGATTTTTTTTTCGTGTTTAGGGGATATTTTAGTATCAGACGAGCTAGGTTATCTGTACTTCCGAGACCGCACGGGCGACACGTTCCGGTGGCGCGGCGAGAATGTCAGCACTAGTGAAGTAGAGGCCGCCATTTCAGGAGTCGCAGACCAGAGAGACGCCGTTGTCTATGGTGTTTTGGTAAGAATCATATTTTCGAATGTGGCATATTTTAAATGCATATGTCTTTATATTAAGATTTTATGTATGTTGGCCGGAAAAATGTAATAATAGGGAAAACAACGTAAGTCACAGTTTGCTGTGCTTAGATAGTAACAGTTTTTCTCTTCTTTTGTAAAATTTTGACGGAATTACATTTCTTTTGTGACTACTATTGTAAAATATATCAACAAACCCATTGGATAGTCCTAAATTATTATTACGATTTTCTCAGATTTCGATATAATTTATACCTAAGCACCGCAGAAAAGGCATAACCAATAACAGTACGAAAAAAAATGTCTCAGAGTTCGGTCCGATATGTGTTGTGTATTGCAGGTGCCCAACACCGAGGGCCGCGCGGGCATGTGCGGCATCGTGGACGCGGACGGGTCGCTGGACCTCGCGCGGCTGGCGCGCGACCTGCAGCGCGACCTGCCGCCCTACGCGCGCCCCGCCTTCCTGCGCCTCATGACCAGCCTCGACATGACCGGTGAGGACACGCCTACACGCCCACACACACCCGGGCACGCGTACACGCCTACATACACTCGGGCACGCAACACGCGTAGTGCGTACACACCCTCGGGCACGCATACACGCGTACTCACAATCGGGCACGCGTACATGCGCACACACGCACGCTAAAGCGCCCGTACGCACCATTCAGTATTTATTTAAAACTACTTGAAACCCGAGATTGTTTGATACTTTTGGCGCTGCACTTTTTATACACATGAATAGCTACTACTGCGTAAACTTCTCTTATTATGTATACTATCTAGACTGTCTGTCAAGGAATGATTGCCAAAATGGTTCCATCTGTTCCTACATGTAGACACTAAATTGAAAAAAAAAATTTATTATATCAGTATTATACAGGCTGTATTTGGAACGCATTGAAAAACGAAGAGGTATGATAGTGTTGGCTTAACCTGACATGATACAAGTGAAAAAAAGCGAAAAGAATTTTTTTTTTCCTGTTTTCATCATTTTTTTGGTATAGTCCGGTTTGGGAAAAATAATGAAACAGAAATTTGAAGATAATGCTTTGAAATAATCGTGTTTGGAACAAACTGTCAATGTAATGCAAACCGCTCATACGCGCCATCAGCTGACAGAGGCCAACGGCACGAGGCAAACGTACTCGCCGCCGCGCGCACGTTTAATTTTCGTTCCGCCGCCTCCCGCGCCCCGCGCGGCTCGCGGTCAACGACTACTCGTCACAATGTGTATGATACATTGCTGCCTCACATAATACATAAGTCCTAAAATGTTCTTAAAAAAACGTTTCTGGGATAAATGGTTATATGCATTATATAGTATATAAATAGTATACTACGTGGTTTAAATCTTACAAAGCGTTCCAAATACACCCAGTATAAAAAACCATATGGACATGAAAAATTAAAAAAATATCAACAAAAAATGTATAATTATAACAACAATATGTTACTCTAATGCCATGATTAATAGTTGAGCTTACAATAAGTAACTTTGGGCAATAATAATTAGTAATATAAGTAGGAAGAATTTCAGTTTTGGACAAAATTATTAATCTATTGTTATACTTCAATCCAATAGTCAATGTTTAAAGATTGACACTAAGATAATCCTTATTTATATATTTACTATCTGACCTGGCAGACATTTTCAGGTCTTGCGAACTATAAAACACATGAATTTTTCACAGTATTTGAAAACTTGAAAAAAATGAATGAAATCGGTAGTTATTCTAGAATTATGACCAAGGGAACTATTATAAGGTTTAGATCAAAGCTTTATAGCACAATACATTAATATATTACCTACATTAGGTCGTACAAGAGCGGACATTTTTCAAGATTTCAAAAACAAAAACACAGATTATGACATAATTATATTATATTAGTTTTTATAATAAGTGTTTCTATCATAAGAACGTTACTACTATACTATTACATCATATCTATATAATAAAAATGAATGTTGCTAAGCGCATTACTGGAGAATGGGTAAACCAATTCGGCTAATTTTTTTTTGTATATTCCTTAAATCCCACGGAAGATTTTTATACTTTAAAAAAAAACATAACAGACAGTACGAAGTCTGTCCGGGCAGCTAGTTATGAATAATTCTTGATTTTAAGTACTAATAACTAAAGTAAGAAACATATTTTTTACGCTCCAAATATCAATTTTATATTTCATAACAGGTACATTCAAAATGAAGAAAACCGACTTGCAAAAGGAAGGCTTCGACCCGAGCCTAGTGAAGGGAGACAAACTGTATTACTTGGACTTAAAACAATCAAAGTATTTGCCACTAGGTCCGGAGGAGTATGAGAAGATTTTAAAAGGAATTATTAGACTGTGATCTGAATATGCACTGATTTTTTAAAATGTGTTAAATATTCATTATAATGACATATTGATATTAAGCGGTGTAAATGTGTACTCTAGTGTGGAAGATATGCAAATTATTGCTTATTCTTAGCGTTTGTATACCGATGGTTTTATTGTCATATACGCAGTAAACGTACGCAGCAGTAGCTGCGGAATACATTTGTGTAACATATAACTGCTTACTGACTTTGACAATAAGCCGGTTGGTTAATTTCTGTTGATAATATTGATCTGGCTCATTGCGTGTTTAAAAGACTCAAATAATATTAGATCTGATTTATATAAAATGACCAATGTAATTGTTTTTTTTTTTTTGTTATTAACAATAAAATTTATGATTTTGTTGTAAACAATATTTAGGAAAAAAAATTATAATAAATTTATACATAACTCTATCACTTTTATAAAACTATATGTAAACTCGGTCAAATATTATCAAACGCACATTAAGAAAGATTTGCTTTGGAATTCCTGATATTTTCTTAAAGAGAGTTTGACCTATTTACTGCGTAATTTTTTATAATGGTTCTAATATAAAATAGAAAAAAAAAACAGCTGCTTTGTACCTTAATACGAACAAACTTCCATGTTCAACCTTTATGTATAATTTATCTTTTTTTATTTTTGTAACTAACTTTTTACGTATTAGTTAAATTTTGATCTTAAAACAAACACAAAATTGAATATCGAATAATACTCGAATGAATAATTGTTAAGAAAAAGACTATTTTCGTATTAGGTAAATTAAATAAAAAAATATATACGATCGAATCGAACGCGATTCTATTATAAGAAGCGATTATATTGTGACAATATTGTTTTTGCTATTGTATTTCTTACAGCTTCCATTCTTGGCTACACTTCTTCCAACTGACGGACATTTAATGTTATTTCTATAGAAATTTACATTTAGATATTTCTATATGTAATTTAGGTTAATGATGATATATTTGTTATGTATTTTAGATAAAACCTATATATACTCGTAAAGTAATTAAACTGTGGCACTTAGTGATGAAATTCGGGAATAAACTTAATTAAGTAAACTCAATTTAATTGTTTATATGAAATTGTGTCTCTAAGTGTGTGTAATAATGATTAAAACATTTGATTTAGGAACTTTGTACTTAAGCTAGATAACAAACGGGTTAAAAGGAAACGGTATCGGTTCTTGAATAAATTTGATTATATTATGTATATATGCTCTGTTAATGATATTTGAGTAAACAAATGTTGATGTAAATAAAATTATATTTTTTGTTACAATGTTTAAGTTTTAATTCTGATTAATTTTTTCCATTGCAATACATGTATGTTGTTTTTTTCCTAATGTTATTATTGAAATTACTTGCCCCTGTTTGTATGCAAGTTTGCTGTATCAATTTATAAACGTTATTGACTTTGTAATCTCATTCCAGTCTCAATGTGAAAGACTGAAGTGATATATACCATCTGTTTTTATTTTATAAATATAGATTAAATAACGGTAATGGGTAATGTCCGAAAATGCCTAATGATTAAAAATTTATTTTGAATATATTTGTTTTATTAAGGATTCTTCCGTTGACCTGTCACGTCATAATTATAATAAGATAATTTTTGTAAACAGAACTATTGATTAAATTTAAAGTTACACATTAGTAGCGATTTAGATGGGTTCAAAAGTGATTTGTCAAAGAGTGTAGAAGGTACACTCGAAAGTATAGCGATTACTTCGTATATGTCTTTTATGACTAGAAATGTTGAAGCTGATATACCTATATTGCCCAAAAGCAGTCAAAATAACTTAATTGTGAAAAAGTAGCTATAAATGTGTAGAGAAATTCATTCATTCATTTTTTTTTTGTCAAAAAAGAGGAGGTTCTCGATGGTTCTATTTTTTTCTTTTTTTACGTGCCTTACGTCATAACTGCCTACTTTTTTTATTCGAGAATCGAATTATAAAATAATATACGGTACTCGGTGCGTAAGACATCATAAAAGTTTTGACTGAAACCGTGCGTTTAAAATGTCACGAATCACGATCGTTATAAACATCATAGAAGAATTAGTTTAAAGTTTTCCCAAAATAAAATAAGCAAGTGTCGTCTTCATAATAGGGTTAAGTGATCTTTCAAACAAATATATTTTATGCTAATTATGTAAATGAGAAACAAAAAGGGCCCCATAATCGATCCTTGGTGTACCCCATATGTTAAAGAACAGACATTACTGTGTTTGGCCTATTTTTTTTACTAATTGTGTGCTATTTTTAAGATAACACATGATATTTTAAGTGCAGAATGTATGCGACCATTTCGATTTAACTTTTCAATGAGTAAGTCATGGCTAATCATGTCGAATGCCTTTTCTTGATATATAAAAATTCCTAGGCCTATTTGTTTTCTATCAATACCGATCTTCAGCCTAGTCACTATATCTGTTATTGCCGAGAGGATGTTAGATTTGGGCCAAAAGCCGTATTGTTTATCGGACAAAAAATTCACAGATTTCAAATACGTATCTAGTCGGTTATAAAGAACCCTTTAAAAACTTTTAGAAGCCATTGGTAAGACCGAATTAGGACGGTAGTTTTCAGGATCAGATTTATTTCCTGTTTTATAATAGGCGACCGTTGCAATTTTTGATGAGTTCAAAACTTCTATTTCTTTCTAAGTCGATCATGAAATGAATTGATACCCTAGACCGGACATGAATCCGCGGTTTGCAAGATACACGTAGTTTTTCAGCTAGGCTATCTCAGTTTATGCATCTCACGTTATACGCTACACCACCTATAGATGATTAGGTTTCTGGTTTTTATGTTCATAAAAGTGTTTATATAAGTGTCTGTCAATTACTGAAAAAGTTTGTTTTAATAAGGTGGTATGAAACATTGCTTACAAACTTTCCTGGAATAACGAGCTTTGGCGTACCTATTAGAAAATATTCTGATTTCTGGCTGCAAGTAAATTCGTATAAGTACCTACATGTCATCAAATATACTTACTTATTTCTAAAGTATGAACCGGCATTATATAAATTTGTCAATACAATGTAAAAGTATAAAGACATTTGTCACATTCAAAATTTGGAATCAATCCAAAATAATAAAATGTCCGTAATATTTCCGTAATAGCTATCAACAACCTTTCTCAATAATTTTGTACGCTGTTTACATGACATAGGCAACGGTTATTTTTTTGTGTATGGAGCGGTCCCTTCGGGGATCAGCTGTTCGCGCATGTGCATCTGGCGCCGAGGGGCGCTCCGCCATTGTAGTGTCGCGTGGCGTTGGGCGCACGTCCTTGCGCATTTACTGGAAACTGTTCCTCGCCGGCAGACGTATCATACGCTCGGCGTTTGCGTATCATCAGTGCGTTTGTTTGGATCCCGGTGCGTAGATAAATTTTGGTGCGTCCCACTGGGCTGATCGCCAGCATGGACGCTCTTTTGGCAGCGCTCGTTGCCGTCATGGCATTAGCAGCCGCGATGGCCGCCGTGCTGAGTACGCTTTCGAAAGCGGCAATTTTCGCGATCCTCGCGATCGCGCCTTGTGTCTATCGATACAGGAAACGAATTTATGTGATCGTGAAAACTTTACCTCGGGATGTCAAGTGAGTATTGAAATACTTTGATAAATATTGTGATGTTTGTGATTAATATTTTAAATAAAACGAAGTTATAATTCTGTAAATTATTGATGAAATGTTAGTTAATGTTGAATAAGATATTGTTAAGCTCTAAAAACAATACAACAAAGGAACGAAACTACGTAAGTAGGTAACGTTTGTATAAACAATTGATTTTTATAAGGTAGAAAATGAGGTAGGTAATGACAATTTGAGCTTTCATTGTTAGCACTATTGTGATATTTCCAAGTGTAGTGGAAAAATTAGTTCTAAAACAGTGCCTACGTGCTTTTGTTCGACTTTTTTAAAAATACCTACTCTTAGTTTAAATTATAAGTAAACAAAGCTGCCGTCGAGGCGAGAAGAAATTTTAATCTCGAATAAGTTGTATAATACCTGGCTAATGCTGTTTCTAGTTGTGCGAGGTTCAGCAGACGCCTAAAAGAGTGTTGGTTCTAATTAAAATTTCCTCTGTCTCGCCACATTCCACATTTTAATAGTGACATTTTAAATGCTGTTTAATTCAAGAGTAAGCAAACAAATATTTAACTCTACATATTATAATATAAGTATGGTTCGTGTGTATGCTTTTTGCATACTTATATCTTTTATAGGTTTCGCAGAGATAAAGAAGCCTTATATATTTGTTTTATTTGATATCCAGTTCAAGAGCCGACTATAACAGTCAGCTATCATACATAACATATTATTTAATCAAAATCATTTTATATTGAAATACTAGCTGCTGTGCCCGCGACTTCGTCCTCGTGTAATTTAATAGTGATGCAACGGAAGTGTCTTAACGGAACCAGAAACGGAAACAGATGTCAAAAGTAAATTTTAGCAGAAACGGCAACGGAAACGGATGCAGAAACGAAAGTGTAAATAATATGAAAAAAATTAATAAATTTACAAATTTATTTCTTTATTAAGTATTAAATACACACCAAGCCTATATAAGAAATAGATATATTAGAAATCTACAATTATAAAACAATATTGCAACTTAAAATCATTTTAATCTTCAAATTTAGTAGTGGTAAGTGAAACTTTCAACTCTCAACCGTCGTAAACTTCCGTTTACATCTCCGTTATAAAAGTTGCGGAAACAGAAGCAGAAACGAATGTTGAAAAGCGTGCGGAACTTCCGCACTTGCGGAAACAGAAACAGATCTGTTGCATCACTATAATTTAACAAACAAGTTATTGTTCAGTTCGATGTTATAAAAAAAAATTCTAAAATAAAAGTAGCCTAAGTTACACCTTATTACATCAGCTATCTACCTGCGAAAGTCCCGTCAAAATCGTTCCAACCGTTTCAGAGATTAGCCGGAACAAACAGAAAGACAGACAGACAAAAATTGTAAAAAATGTTATTTTGGTATATGTACCGTGTATAGCTGATCCATATGCATTTAGCAAAAAGAGGTTATTTTAATATTACAAACAGACACTCCAATTTTATTTATTTGTATAGATTAGCGTTTTCTGTTAAAGCTATTTATTTTTAATACTATAATATTATATATATAATGGATTGCGATTGGCTGTTGTGCGAGCGGTTGCGGGTTCGATCCCCGCACACGACAACATTTGTATTGGCCATACAGATGTTTGTCGTGGTCTGGGTGTTTGTGCAGTCCTTGTGGGTCTCCCCACCGTGCCTCGGAGAGCACGTTAAGCCGTCGGTCCCGGTTGTTATCATGTACACCTAATAGCGATCGTTACTCATAGTAGGAAATATATATTTGGGTTGTCTGGAAGAAATGGCTAAATACAAATAGCCATAAGTCTGCCCATTGTACTTCACAGTCTGTAAATGATATTTGTAGTTGTGATGTACAATAAAGTATAAATAAGTAAATAAGTAAATAATATTATTGTAGGATTATCACGAGTACGAATTACATTGTTTATTGTTTGTATAAACTATTATATAATAAACTAGCTGTGCCTCGCGGCTTCACCCCCGTTAATTTGAGAAACCGATCACGATTCAGCCTGTAATTAATATCCCAATTGTTATCATTAATTTTGTTTGGAGTTATATTTTAAAACTATTATGTACCTAAGTATATCTTCTAATATTGGAATCAAATGATGTCAAGTAGAAATTTGTACAAAGCAAATACTTGTGATGATTAATTTAATTACTATTTATGGTGGCAGAGGTTGTTTTTATTAATTTCACAATATTAAAATCAGCCTATAAAAAATTGTTTCATCTAATTAACAGATGAGGGAATATTTTGTTAATGTTATATCCCGGATCTTAGACCATTAGTACAAACTTCGGAGGGGACTTGTCACTCCCGAGCGTCATCACCGCGATGCTTGGCAACGACGAGTCCTGGAAGGCCACAGAGCATCGAATGTCATTTTCGCCCCCCGGTAGCCGGGGGGCGAAAATGACTGGAATGAATGAGTGTGTGGAATGAATGTGTGGAAGGCGATGGTCTCCTTCTGCGAGACAGTTATGTCCCAGAAGGAGGCTGATGAGCGGGTGAGAGAGGAGGCCGCCCACGTGGCTTCCTCCCGCGGGCGACGAATGGGGGTGCGTAGGAGGCGCTACTTAATGCGCTTCCAGTAACGCCCCTGTGCCCGTGTCGGGCCGGGATGGGAACCCGGTCCTGCTAGACACGGCATCGTCGGGACTGTTCAGAGGTGAGCCGGACAGTCCCCATGGAGGAGAAGTCTGGCCTTTTCGCCGAGGCCAGCCGGTCGCTGGAGGGATCCTGTTAAGCCTGCAGATCCGGGACCCTCAAATTAAAGCGGCTGAAGGCTCCCGCAGGGGGTTTAGTGCGGTAGTGGCACCCCCAAGTGCTGAGTCCGACATACGGTCTAGGACTGCCTACCCGGGCGTCCTGGATATCACCCGTAAATGGGTTACCCTGCGATATAAAAAAAAAATAGTACAAACTTGTTTACCATACGATGTGACGCCGCGTTGGCGCAGCGGTCACAGCACTGGATTGCGATTGGCTGTTGCACGGGCGGTTGCGGGTTCGATCCCCGCACACGAAAGCATTTGTATTGGCCATACAGGTGTTGCCGTGTAATATCCCACTGTTGGGCATAGGCCTCTTCCCCATGTAGGAGAAGGATCGGAGCTTAATCCACCACGCTGCTCCAATGCGGGTTGGCGGATATATTCCTACTATGAGTAACGATCGCTATCAGGTGTACATGATAACAACCGGGACCGACGGCTTAACGTGCTCTCCGAGTCACGGTGGGAAGGCCCACAAGGACTGCATAAACACCCAGACCACGGCAAACATCTGTATTGCCAATACAAATGTTGTCGTGTGCGGGAATCGAACCCGCAACCGCCCGCGCAACAGCCAATCGCAATCCAGTGCTGCGACCGCTGCGCCAACGCGGCGTCACAGCACTGAATTATTTGGTTTTCTTGAATTGAAATTTTTAATTATGGTCGAATTTCGACCTCTGGGCGACCACTAGTTTTATTAATTTTATGCCTACTGTACTTAAAATTATCTATATTGTAACAAAAATCTTGTTTAACAATTTTAAATAGTGGTCCATTTAGGTCCTGGACCCAGCCCAGGGAGAGGTCATGACCCCCATGACCCCCCCTGGATCCGCCCTTGGATATATACATATGTAGGTACCAATGTTTTTCTACTTTCTACAAAAAAAGACAAAAAAAAATTAATATTACCGATACCATATATGCTAGATCTTGAACTACATTCACGTATGTAGTTGTGTGTTACCTTATAAATTTTTCGTTTTAAATTCAGTTTATCAAAAAAAGAATCGTCAAATGCTATTGTCTAACCAAGCGAGAATTTCATATCAATAGAAAATGTTTACAAACATTTTGAAGTTTTAACTTGCAAGGCGGTACAACTTATAGTAACCGGTAATTTTGAACTAGTCTTTTATTACTTTGTCATGAAGGCAACAGCAATATTGCAAAATCTGTGAAGATTTTAGTTGTTTATGATGGTTCCAAAGATGTTCTGTAAAAGATGAAAGAAAGAATTGAGAACGGAACCTTAGTAGAAGGGACCTCAAACCTCGTTGTACGGATCCTTTGTGTCAAAACTTTTTGTTCGAATAAGTTATTGTATTTGTATAATCCTATGACATAATTTTATGTACCTATACCTATGTATGAATTTGTCTTCAGTATTGTTTGTTTAATATATTATTATTATTGTATTGATTTCATCGTCAGCATTAACATTAATGTTACGAATATTATTTTTTGTAGAAAATGAGAACCGATTATCGTTGTACTAACGATAAGTCGCTATATGATTAAGTACATTGGCAATTCCGAAAAATGTTGTACATTACAGTTAACGATGAATAAAATAATGTAAACAGAACTATAAAAATAAATCTTCGGTACCGAAAACATTATTAAAGTACAATAAATATAAAGGTCACCTATGAATCCTATGATTGTCATCAATAACAAACACACTTACCTATGTTATTTTAAATGTAAATAGGTAACATAAGTATATAGATTTGTTTGAAAGTCTTAATCGATGTAGTTATTCTACCTGTTCATATAAACAAAATTGTTAGGTAAGTAGGTACGTGATGAAGTTCGCGTTGCGTTTATTGAGGAAGGTTATTTATACTAATTTTATGAGTGCGAAAATAACGTAGTCTGTCTGTTACATTTTCACGGACAATATGTTACTATACTCGTATGTATCTTCTACAAATCTACATAATAATAATTATGGTTACAAATGGGAACTAGACGGGGAGAAAAATTCCACGTGGTCAAAGTCGAGCATAACCAATTAGTACTAAAGCTCTAAAGTAACATGCTACTTACTGAGTCACAGGAATAGGTAAAGCAGGAAACTATAGAATTTAGTCTATAATTGTCAGACTACATATTAAAAAACTTAATACGGGTAAAACAGCATGGAGTCTGTTGTAGTAGGTACTTTTAAGGTCTTTGTAATATGAAGTTATTGAGGCCTGATTATTTTAAAATTATTTACTGTAAATTGAAGTTAAAATGCTAATAAATAATTATTATTAAACGATTAAGTGTTTGAGAACGATTAAAATCAACCTATATAGGTAGTCAACAAGTTAACATTTTTTGAGTATACAGTTGTATAATAAGTCATACTTATCATATTTGCTGTCGTATACATTTATATATATATATATAATAATTTAACAGCATAAACACGCCACTGCCGCAAACAAGCTTTGACGTTACGACTTCGATCGATGCTATTCTACTTATAATACCATTGGCTACGATGTGTTTAAAGAAAATAAATTAAATGTAAAAAACCTTTTTAAAAAACAAGCTTTTATTTGAATGCACTAAAACGAAAAAAATAAATTTTTACTTTAAAACTTTTACTATCTACTTATAAAGTCATTACACATAATCTATATGATAGAAAAGCTTGTCGCGAGATATGAGTACTCGTATTTCCTTATTTTTAAAATTTTAATAGTTAAAATCAATAACATCAATTTATTTAATTTACTTGTTTACAAGCAAATCTCGCGACAAGCTTTTATATCATATAGATTATGTGTAATGACTTTATAAGTAGATAGTAAAAGTTTTAAAGTAAAAATTTATTTTTTTCGTTTTAGTGCATTCAAATAAAAGCTTGTTTTTTAAAAAGGTTTTTTACATTTAATTTATTTTTGACTTTTTAGTCGGTTATCACGTCACTTTATTCGAATTATTCTTAGCAAGCCCTTTCATTTGATACCCATATTGTAGAAGTGCGCTAAAAATAACTAGTCCGCACTCTTGGATATGCTGCCATATTGGATTTAGAATGACGTCACAAAGTTAACCATGCATTGTCATCCAAATTGAACCTGCATAAAAAATTTAAGCTCAATTGGTTGCTTCAAAATTGAGTTGCAAGATTTCACCCGAACAAACATACATACATACATGCATACATACAAACCATGCATTGTCATCCAAATTGAACCTGCATACAAAATGTCAGCTCAATTGGTTGCTTCAAAATTGAGTTGCAAGATTTCACCCGAACAAACATACATACATACATGCATACATACAAACCATGCATTGTCATCCAAATTGAACCTGCATACAAAATTTCAGCTCAATTGGTTGCTTCAAAATTGAGTTGCAAGATTTCACCCGAACAAACATACATACATACATGCATATATACAAACCATGCATTGTCATCCAAATTGAACCTGTATACAAAACTTCAGCTCAATTGGTTGCTTCAAAATTGAGTTGCAAGATTTCACCCGAACAAACATACATACATACATGCATACATACTAACCATGCATTGTCATCAGTGGCGTAGCGTATGGGGGGCGGGGGGGGCGGTCCGCCCCGGGCGGCACTTTTTAGGGGGCGGCAAAATTTAACAATAAATAATAAAAATATTTTTTATTTTTTATTTTTTTAAATAAAAATATTTGAACCATTATACCTATATCATTTTTATCGGAATTACACATTCGGACCGATTGAAAGGATCACGGAATTTTTCTTTACTTATTTTGTGACGAAGTCGGTGAATCCCTTTTATTTTGTAGCGACTGGCAACTAGGGAATGCAATCTCGTTCTCGCGAGATCTCGTTTTTGCGAGATCTCGGCCTTTTTTAGCGAGATTGAATCTCGGACGAAAAAAAGGACGAGATCTCGCAAAAACGAGATCTCGCGAATAATTCGTAATAATGGCTTGTGCCGCGTTGGCGCAGCGGTCACAGCACTGGTTTGTTTATGGTTGTTTCTAACTGTAGGTACGTCAAAGTTTATTACTTAGAAGTTTTAAAAAAAAATTATAGACAGACGTCAAACAATGTTTGTTGAATAAGTCTATTGAAAAAATTCTTGAAAATAAATTTTTATTTTTTTTATTTTTTAACCGGCTTTCAAAAAAAGAGGAGGTTCTCAATTCGATTGTATTTTTTTAATGTATGTTAGCTCAAAACTTTTGACTGGGTGGACCGATTTCGATTAATTTTGTTTTACGTGAAAGGTGTTGCGTGTCATGTGGTCCCATTTAAATTTATACTTTTAAAGTTATATATAATAATACGTATTTACTTGACTACTTTTTCGTCGACCTACGTTGTATTAAACTGCATAACTTTTCACTGGGTTTATCGATTTTGATGATTTTTACTTTAATCGAAAGCTAATAGTTTACTTGACAATTTTTTCGTCTTATTAGGTTGTATTACTTGTCGTTTCTTGTTGTTTGCGAGCAAAGACAATTATTTCCTAAGTTATTTAAATATTGTGATTATTTGCAAAAAAAACCGGCCTAGTGCGAGTCGGACTCGCGCACCGAGGGTTTCGTACCGACAAAATTATTTCCGTACCAACAAATTTATTAAAAATAATTTTTTTACATGATGTAACTAAAAATTGATGCTTTTCGCAATGTTTCCTTTATTTGTGCTATAAGACATTGCTTCGTATCAAATTTCAAGATTCTGAGTTCACGGTAAGTACCCTGTAGGTTTTAATTCCCTTGTGAGTGACGAAAATTTGCAACATAAACGGCTGTATCTTTTGATTCCGTTTGCTTAGAAGTTTGATTTTTTCACAGTTCCAAGGAACATGTCGTGGCAGACAGACGGATAACAACAAAGTGATCCTATAAGGGTTCCGTTTTTTCCTTTTGAAGTACGGAACCCTAAAAAAATACACAAAACTGCCAATCTCGCGAGATCTCGAAATTGGCGAGATCTCGCGAGATTGATATTTATAAACTCGCGAGATCTCGCTTGAGCCCCAATCTCGCGAGATTTGCATTCCCTACTGGCAACGTCTATGCTTGTGGGGATTTCCCTTTTGTGACTTACTTAGTCATAAACGGGAGTTAGACTTACCTATGGATGAACGAGCTTAGCTCGGTTTATATCGTGTTTTTTGGAAATTTTATTTACATCCCAATTACATACTTATGAAATATCAATAATATTTTTCGATCTTACCGACATAAAAATAAAAAAAAATTGAATGGTTATTCAGATAAAAAAACACGAGTGCAATTAGAAAAAAAAGGGAAAAAGATAATCGATCTGGTGACATGTGGATTTGGACCGGGGGCATATAGTTTGTGATAACACGGGTAAAACGACATTTTCTAAAAATGAATCCTAGCTAGATCATCATACTGATATTTGCCGTGGACTGGCTGTTTGTGCAGTCCTTGTGGGTCTCTCCACCGTGCCTCGGAGAGCACGTTAAGTCATCGGTCGCGGTTGTTATCATGTACACCTGATAGCGATCGTTACTCATAGTAGGGAAATGGGAATATATCCGCCAACCCGCATTGGAGCAGCGTGGTGGATTAAGCTCTGATCCTTCTCCTACATGGGGAAGAGGAATGTGCCCAACAGTGGGATATTACAGGCTGAAGTGAATCCTAGCTAGATCAATTTGTCGCCCCCGAAACCCCCTGCATACTAAATTACATGTAAGGGACAACTTTATAAACTTTTGAAGTGAAACTTCTTTGGGCGCATGAGGGGTAAAATTTTGAACAACCGGTAATGCGGCAGCGTCAGGGACAGTAAGTACTTGGATGGGTGACCGCCTGGGACCACCGTGTAACTTTGGCTTATTTTTTTTTCAATTTTTTTTTGTTATTTTAAATTCGTTTTTTTAAATTAGTTATTTGAATCACTTTTTTTTAAATTAGTTTGCCAAAGAAGTTTCACTTCTGACATGTGTACTTTGTAGACACTCAATTTGTTTGTTTTTCTTTTTAAATTACTTTTTTTGTTTAATTATTTTGCCAAAGAAGTTTCACTTCTGACATGTTTTGTACGCTCGCAATTTTTTATTTCAAATATAACCTGTAACAGTACAAAATAAAGATGACTTTTCTTGCCGAAAATTTATCTATAATAATGTATGTAATGTACTACTCTGTCAAGAAAGTACCGGGGAAAGATCAAAATATCACATCAATATAAAACCTGTTTGTTATTCATCCTTTATTTTATCACCATCAAAGTATGCTCCTTCAGAAATTACTTACGCCAACGAATAATTCAATCATCAAAACATTTTTTAAATGCTGTTTCCGGAATTAAGTTCTGTTCTCGCCGCGAAATCTCCTTTATGTCTTCTACCGATTGAAAACGGGTGCCACGAAGTGGTAGCTTGACTTTAGGAAAAAGAAAAAAGTCGGCTGGAGCCATATCTGGTGAACATGGTGGTTGCTCGATGGTATTTGTTGAGTGTTTGGTCAAAAATTCGTTCACAGTGATGGCCTTGTGCGAAAGCGCATTATCGTGGTGCAAAATCCAAGAATTTTCTTTCCACAAATTGGCCTTTTTCGTCGAATTTGCTTTCTTAAACGCCGCATAACGCTCAAATCGACGAATTCCGAGTGCACAACACCGCGATAGTCAAAGAAAACACTCAACATGACTTGGACTTTTGAACGAGTTTGGCGTGGATTGTTTGGGTTCGGTTCAGTTGGAAGTCGCCACTCCGAAGCTTGTTGACTAGTTTGCATGTCAAACTCGTAAACCCACGTCTCGTCACCAGTAACAATGCGTTTCATAAATGTTGGGTCGGAATTGACTCGTTCTAGCATGTCCCCAGCGCCTCTAATGCGATTGAGTTTTTGGAGAAAATTCAGCTCTTTGGGGCTAGCCGAGCGGCAACATGTTTCATACCCAAATGATTAGTTCAAATGGTACGGATCGACTCGTGGGATACAGAAATTTCGGTGGCTATCTATCTCAAAGTTCAATGAGGATTTTCAGTCACTGTTTCCTTCACTTTTGCGATGTTAAAGTTACAGACGTTGATGGCCTACCCGAGCGAGGCAAATCTTCCATCACATCTCGACCACTTTTGACATTTTTGTACCACGCATAAGTACGAGTTTTTGATAGTCAATTCACCGTAAGCCTTCTGTAACATTTTCATTGACTCCGAACACAAAATTCCATTGGCGATGCAAAATTTAAGACAAACTCTTTTCCGCAATACACACTAGATATGATTTAACTAAAAACAGCACAGTATTTAACCCTCTATAACACTTTAACTTAGATTTTGATAATTCTTACTGATTTGGATATCATTCAAAAAATAAAAATACACGTATTTCTGGATTTTTTTATTTATGTAATAATTAAGCCATAAAAATAGAAAAAAGGGAGTGTAGCTTACAGGCAACAACGAGCGATAACAGAAGAAAAAGTACCTTATTTATGAATTATAAAAGGTGGAAGTTTTCGAAACAATTTTTATTTTTGTGTAGCATAAGGCCACGCCACACTTTTAGGATAATTATGTATAGTGTCAGTAAATCCAACGCAATTTGGAAACCCAATGAGTTTTTTATTCACCCTTTGGCGCCAGTATCCAATCTGGTCTTGACGAATTGAGGAGGAGACTACTGAGGAGGCACATGCTGTGCAGGACCTCTGTGTTTGTTTTGTTTTGTGAACAATGAGTTCTTGTACCTATTTTACATAAGTTTCAGCAACTTCCCGACGGAAATCAACTGAAGATATGATGGTCTTCTAAGTTTATTAGGGCTGTAGCGTTTTAGTAAGTTTCGGGCTTTGGTGGAGCACATCTGTTCATCCACACATAAGTTCTGTTCTAATGGAATATGTCCAAATGTTGTGCTCAAGGCTTCAATAACTACTAACTAGTCGGATTTTGAAAGTCCTATCGGCATTCGGGTCAGTCCGGGGAAGACATTTGCTATTGTCATTGAAATGTAAGAATTGTCAAATTTTTTCGAATTTGTTCAACCCCATTGTTGAACAAGTGGTGTACCAAGCACCCCCCCCCCCCAATCGTCGTTCACCCTGAGCAGTTGAACTAGTGACAGCAGTTACACCAGAACTATAAATTGTCGTATATCTGTTTCAGATACACCAAAGGTGTCAGTCATTTCGGTCATTTTGTACGACGTAAAGATGAGTTTCCTCTGCTATTTTTTGATAAGTTTTGTAGGAAAAAGGAAAAGAAAAAATTGAGTAGGACTTTCTATGTCTAATATATTAGGATCTAGTGATTTTTTGTTAAATGTCTGCTGCTGTCTATATTCAATATGCTTTTTGTCCCGTCGCAAGTTTAGTTTTTCTGGCTTAGGTGTTTTTGGAAGAACTGGGGGACTTGTGGCACTTGAAGACGATGCCAGTGTTTCTACATTCGGGGCAGAGCCAATGCAATCATCCTCTAAATTTACTATAATCGCCTCCAAATCAGTTGCATTCATCAAAGACTAGTTAACAAACTTTTCAAACTCAGGGTCAAAATTTGGGTCAGCA
Source organism: Melitaea athalia (assembly GCA_905220545.2). Classification (NCBI taxonomy): domain Eukaryota; kingdom Metazoa; phylum Arthropoda; class Insecta; order Lepidoptera; family Nymphalidae; genus Melitaea; species Melitaea athalia. The sequence continues at coordinate 8,605,119 of HG992179.1, forward strand.
AGACTATCATCATCCAAATCCTGACCATGATGGTTACTCATAAAAACATCATTAAGTAAAGCATCAACCTAGAATGGCCGCAGTGAAAGCTTGCGAGCCATCCTAAAACAAGAAAAATAACCAGTCCCTGTCCAAACTTTTTATACTAAACATAGCCCTTATCACATAATGTAGCCCATAAGATACAAACACTAAAACCAAGATAATCCAATACACAAGTTCCAATTACACATTTATAACATTATTTAACAAAATTTACATATTTACCTCCAAGATATTTACAAAACTACACATTTTGGAACGCTAAAACTATTATTTACAGATTTTCATACTTGTAACTTCAACCAACTTGTTCAAATCTTGTCTTCACTAAAGTAATATTGAATTTTGAGATAAGTTCTGATATCTAGTTGAAAATTATTGTATTAATATTGCAACTAGGTAAGTAGCCAACAGACTACAGTAGATTATAGCGTATAAAAAGTAACCAGTATAAAGTAAGAGAGGTGAAAGCACTTTGTTGCCTGTAGTCTACAGTATGTTACAGAGGGTTAATATAAATAACAGATGCAACTCAAACTCCGCGCCAAAATGGAAAACAGTTGCGCCATACTAACAACAAAAAAACAAAAATTTGAAACCATAAACAAATAATCCATTCCCGATACTTTTTTGACTGAATGTATAGTATACTGTATACATTAAATTGAAATACATAAGAGGGCGGCAAAAATTTTTTCCGCCCCGGGCGGCCGACAACCACGCTACGCCACTGATTGTCATCCAAATTGAACCTGTATACAAAATTTCAGCTCAATTGGTTGAAGATATCTGCTTCAAAATTGAGTTGCAAGATTTCACCCGAACAAACATTCTTACATACATACATACATACATTGCAAGTTAAATAAAAGCTTGTAAAAAAATCCTTAGTTTAGTGCCAACTAACGATTGATTGAGCCCTGATTTTTCTTTAGCTATGCTAACATTCACGATTCAGCCTGCAATATCCCACTGTTGGGCATAGGCCTCTTCCTTATGTAGGGGAAGGATCGGAGCTTAATCCACCACGCTGCTCCAATGCGGGTTGGCAGATATATTCCCTACTATGACCTATGAGTAACGATCGCTATCAGGTGTGACATGATAACAACCGGGACCGACGGCTTAACGTGCTCTCCGAGGCACGGTGGGGAGACCCACAATGACTGCACAAACACCCAGACCACGGCAAACATCTGTATGGCCAATACAAATGTTGTCGTGTGCGGGAATCGAACACGCAACCGCCCGCGCAACAGCCAATCCTGTGAGCCAATCGCAATCCAGTGCTCTGACCGCTGCGCCAACGCTGCGCGGCGGTCAGAGCACTGCTAACATTCGGCTCCATTTAAGTAAAACCCATACACCTATTTTACTTTAGTTTTCATAATAGAAGAAATAGATATAAAAATAATAATTTAGGTCACTTTTCATTTTTTAATAAAAAAATTATAATTAAAGTTTTTTACACAATTGTGTTTCATACATAATACGTTATTATTTGTTTTTAAATACATATTTACCTGTCTAAACAAACAAACTTTTCAGCTTTATAATATAATATTAGTATAGATGCATAGATTTTCTCGGAAAAATTGTTATCTCTATATATGTATATAAAAATGAATCGCTAAATGTGTTGCTAAGGGCAAATCTCGAGAGCGGCTGAACCGATTTCGCTAATTCTTTTTTTATAATATTCCTTGCAGTTTGAGGATGGTTCTTATGGCGAGAAAAATTTAAAAAATTCCCTGAAAAATTCTAAAAACAACAACTTTCTATATTCCCATACAAAAGCTTCGTAATAATACTTAAAAGTCAATTTGAACTTTAATACCATACCATGAAGTTTAAGTGTTAGTGGAGGGGTTACGGCAAGGATAAGTATTAAAAAATAAAAAATTAAAGAATCGACTGTTAGGCGTTACGAAGTTCGCCGGGTCAGCTAGTATTTAATAAAAAAGGTTTGGTTATTTCCACAGATATATCTTTCTTCAATCTGTGGTTATTTCCTACACGTGTGTATCTGAGCGGTAGGTATTCGCGGCACAGTAACTACGGATTTTTCCGCGTAAATCCCGATTTCGCAGGAATTCCGGGATAAAAAATAGTCTATATGTTACTCCATAACCTCCTCTATCTTCAAGTGAAAGTCCCATAAAAATCGTTTTAGCTATTTCGAAGATAAGACCGGACAAACAGACAGACAGACAAAACTTTAAAATAGTTTGTATACTTAATAAAGTAATTGGATATTATCTCTTCTCTATATACAAGGTGTGGATGACAATAGAACGATAATTGAAAACACCGTTAGTACTAGTATAAAGAAGTATTTCAAAACCATCAGATAAGTCCTAACATCAAAATAAAAAAAAAAGATTTTTTCATACAAACTAATTCAATATAATTTAATAAAATTTTATAACATCATTTTTGTAAATATAGGATCACTGACCTGTTACACGCGTCATCGCGCGGTGATCGCGCGTGGCCTTCTTTCTACGCGGCAAAGTTGCGTGGAAATGGTTTGTGCTTGTACCTACAAAACTTCATTATTTTGATTGAATAAAAATAGTAAGTTAGAAAAGTAAATAAAATTAATTGTTACGCATTTAAAATTAAATTGAATAAAAAACTATTTGATTTAAATTTTCTCAAACCATCAATTTTTTTTTAAATATGCAGAACTGATCAGTAGCCGATACTGAATAAGTTATTTTTTTTTAAACATTAGTTATTATAATATTATTTGGTCTGCGAACTGTCACTAAATGGCAATGATTAAAAATTGTGCCTTTTTGTGGCAGTCGATGCCATATCCATTATTTCTTAATCTATGATTTTAAAAATAATAATAGCTGTCCTTGAGTCGTTAACCGCCGGTTTTAGGGTAGGTCAGGTCTTTAGTCTGATACATACGTAGAAATTTTAAAAAATGAAAAATCATAATTTGTGACTAAACTACTGGATGTATTTTATTGATTTTTTGTATGTGGGCTTGGAATGTCATTACATATACGCTGTCCAAGTTATCGTTGTATTATCATCCCCACCTGTATATAAAAATGAATCGCCGAATGTGTTGCTAAGCGCAAATCTCGAGAGCACCTGAACCGATTTCGCTAATTCTTTTTTTATAATATTCCTTGAAGTACGAGGATGGTTGTTACGGAGAGAAAAATTTAAAAAATTGCCTGAAAAAGTTTTAAAACAACACTTTTCTATATTCCCATACAAAAGATTCGTAATAAATATCTACTTAAAAGTCAATTTGAACTTTAATACCATACCATAAAGTTTAAGTGTTAATGGAGGGGTTCCGGGAAGGATAAGTATTAAAAAAGGTAAAAGATTAAAGAATCGACTGTTAGGCGGTACGAAGTTCACCGGGTCAGCTAGTATTATATAAAAAAAACTCAAATATTTAGTACGTAGGTATATTCTATATGTTCCAAGATCACGAGTCATTTTATTAACTGACTTCAAAAACTTCTAGTGTACAACTTTTTTAATGTACCTACCGTACCTACGTTACCTCAGAACTTTTGACTGGGTAAACCGAATTCGATGATTTTTAACCGACTTCCAAAAAAGGTGGAGGTTCTCAATTCGACTTTTTTTTATGTATGTTACTGAGCTAACTTTTGACTGTGTGGACCGATTTCGATCAATTTAGTTTTAATTAAAAGGTGTTGCGTGTCATGTGGTCCCATTTAAATTTAATTGAGATCTAACAAGTACTTTTAGAGTTATATCTAATAATGCGTATTTACGTAACTACTTAGTACTTTTTCGTCGGCCTACGTTGTATTATATATACCGCATAACTTTTACTCGGTGTACCAATTTTGATGATTCTTAGGTACTTTAATCAAAAGCTAATACTTTTCATGTAGTCTTGTTTAAATTAGATCGAGATATGATTACAACTTTTTGAGTAATCTTTAATAGCGCATATTTACTTGACAATTTTTTCGTCTTATTACGTTGTATTATTTGTCGATGTAAATGAAGTCGGTTTTTTTTTCATTTGCGAGCAAACACAATTATTTTTAATCGAAAGGTGTTGCTTGTCATGTGGTCCCATTTAAATTTGATCGAGATCTGATCATCTGACTAGTGGTTTTTGTGTTAAGTATATGTATTTTTGTCTACCTACTTTGCATTACTGGTCCATTTAATTAAAATCAGTTTTATCGTTTGCAAGCAAACACAATTATTTTTTGAGTGCACGAGTGGGTACTCGGTAGCCGGTACGCAACTCTTAACTCCTACATTTAGCGAGCTAAAATTAAAGTGAACTTTGCCCATTGTGCGTGCGAACTCCAGATTTTTACTGCAGTTTCCATAGAACGTAAAAATATAATTAGCAACATTAAAAATATTTATTGTGAAATATATATATTTATAAATGTAAAAATAAGAATTCACACACATAAATTTCTAATTTCAAGGTAAATAAAAGAACTCATAAAGGTTTATCTCTAGGGAATGGAATCTTGTGAACCGGTTCCGGTAATCCGGTGGATCCGGCATCATTTTGCACCTACCGGTGCCAAAAATATCGGATTCGGTGATGACATTTTTTGAGAAAAAAATAATCGCTCTACTGATAGGTAGAGCGTGATTCTTAAGTGTAGAAGGCCTTTGGCGTTGAGATAAAAGACTTGATTGGTAGTTTTCAGCTATTTAAATTAGCTATATTATCATATGGAGAAGATACTCAAATCTATGTTCAGCTGAAACTAAAGCACTTTATGATTTCACATTGTAGTTACTAGCACAATACCAAGAAATATTGATTCAAAGGGATGTTTTGGAGCTTCACAGCCATAACCAAAACTATTGGATATGCGAAATAAAAATCTATCCGTAACCTTACAATAAATAAGAAAACATAAAAGTTTCGGATGATTTCACAGGGATCTCTCGCAGGAGTTTAAAGAACTCGTGTTGTGCTATGTTCTTATATTTTCCCGGTCAAATAAGCCGTGCGTGTTCTTTATTTATTTATTTTTTGAGAGAAAAAATACTGGAAGTAAATAATTTCCCTATTTAATAATCGGTATATTCGACTACTTTCAATTGACATCGGTATCATGAAATGCGTGTGTATTTTATTTTATTTTTTATAATTATGTTTACTGAACAGGTAAGTTAGTAGCGTCGGAACTACTCGCTCTTCTAGTTGTCTTATCGTAGTTATCTTGACATCTTTATCTTAAAGAATCAGGCAACTATTTCACAAGTTATACTTTATTTATAAATACTAGCCTTTGCTCACAACTTCATCTGCAAATTTATTTTGTGTCAACGGCAGAAGCGCAAACCTCGCCTACAAGTAACATCATAACTGTCATGATCGGTCTAACCACTTTAAGTGCTATAGATGGAAATAAAATCAAGGAAACGACGCAATTCTGATAACAAAAAAAAAACAAATTAATTAACTTGAAATATCTTCAAAAATAGTAAATATTTTGACAAACCAATAACAATAAAAACATCTATCAAATGGCAAAACTTTAACTTCAAGTCTCCGTTATCGCAAAGAAAATGTTTTTTTTCCAAGGCAAGATCATAATAAAAACCCACTAAACATTTTAAAATTAAGTTAATTGAATTAACATTACCTATACCTATACATACCGAAAAGAGCGGGCCCGCTTGATGAAATCTACTCTCCGACCTACGCTGCCCCAAATACTATGTGGTTCCGAGCAGTTCCAACTGGAACTCCAAAACCGATTCGATTCGCTGGAAACTACTAGCGACGTGGACGAGATGACCGATAACGTGGTGAAAACGGTGCGTACACTGGGTCGCAGGCACTTTCCGCCGACGAAGTCAACTAAGCAGTCCAAACTTTCTCCCGAAGCCTTAGATCTGATGCGGCAGAGGCGCGAGTTACCCGCTGCTCAAGCAGCTTCGCCGGAACAGAAGGCTCTTTCCAAGAGGATACGAAAACTTGTACGCCGAGACCTCCGCTGCTCAAATACGAGAGAGATCACTACTCTTATTGAGCAGAATAGGGGGTCCAAAGCCTTCCAAAGACCATTGGGGAGAAGCCTTCTTGCGAAGCTAAAAACAGCGGATGGCAGAACCGTTTGTTCTCGCCCTCAGATTCGAGAAGAGGTCGAGAAATTTTATGGACAGCTGTACTCGTCGAGCGCACGCAAGCCTGAGACTTGGGACACCGAAGATCCACGTGCACCACTGGTGCGCCATTATTCGGAGGACATCCCGGACATCGAAGTAGATGAGATTAGTGCAGCGCTCGGGCAGCTTAAAAACGGAAAGGCCCCGGGGGATGACGGAGTTACGACTGAGCTCCTTAAAGCCGCAGGGTGACCTGCCTTAAAAGCCTTGGCAAAACTCTTTAACGCCGTCATCCACCGAGGTACCACACCGGAGGCGTGGTCCAGGAGTGTGGTGGTGCTGTTCTTTAAGAGAGGCGATAAGTCTCTGTTAAAGAATTACAGACCGATCTCACTTCTGAGCCACGTCTATAAGCTGTTTTCGAGGGTTGTTACGAATCGTCTCACCAGAAGACTCGACGAATTCCAACCACCGGAGCAGGCTGGGTTTCGAAATGGCTACAGCACCGTAGACCACATCCATACTGTTCGGCAGATTATTCAAAAAACAGAAGAATATAATCAGCCGCTGTGTATGGCATTTGTGGACTACGAGAAAGCCTTTGACTCTGTAGAGACTTGGGCTGTCCTGGACTCTCTGCAGAGATGTCATATCGACTGGCGATATATCGAGGTACTGAGATGTATGTACGACGCGGCGACGATGACCGTTCATATCCAAGACCAGAGAACGAGACCTATTTTCCTCCGGCGTGGGGTAAGACAGGGAGATGTAATATCACCGAAACTGTTTACCACTGCGCTGGAGGATGTCTTTAAGACCTTGGATTGGGGGGAACGAGGCATCAACGTCAACGGCGAATACATCTCTCACCTTCGTTTTGCTGACGATATCGTCATCTTTGCGGAGACGTTGGATGAGCTAGGTCAAATGCTGGCCGACCTAAACGAGTCCTCCCGACGAGTCGGTCTCGGTATGAACTTGGACAAAACGAAAGTTATGTTTAACAACCAAGTCATACCGAGACCGGCATCGGTTGACGGTATCCTTCTTGAAGTTGTTCAGGATTATGTCTACCTTGGCCACACCATTCAGCTGGGCCGAAACAACTTCGAGAAGGAAGCTGATAGGAGGATTCGGTTGGGCTGGGCGGCATTTGGCAGGCTTCGTCGAGTCTTCACTTCTAAAATTCCGCAATGCTTGAAGACAAAAGTCTTCGAGCAATGCGTCCTGCCTGTGTTGACATATGGAGCCGAGACGTGGACACTGACGAAGGGACTGGTCCACAAGTTTAAAGTCGCTCAACGTGCTATGGAACGGGCTATGCTTGGGGTTTCTCTCAAGGACAGAATAAGAAATGAGACTATCCGTGAGAGAACGAAAGTAACCGACATAGCCCACAGAATCAGCAAGTTGAAGTGGCAGTGGGCTGGTCATCTGTGTCGCAGGACCGATGGCCGTTGGAGCAGACGTGTCCTGGAGTGGAGACCGCGTATAGGATAACATAGGCAAACGCAGTGTAGGACGCCCTCTGGCCCGCTGGACCGACGATCTACGTAAGATTGCTGGTGTAGGCTGGATGGGGATTGCGGAAAACCGGGATGTCTGGCGCGAGCTTGGGGAGGCCTATGTCCAGCAGTGGACTGCAACAGGCTGATATGATGATGATGATGATGATGATGATACCTATACATTAAAGTTTACATTAGATACAATATAATATTAAGTATTCAATATAACGTTTCACAAGTCAATGACAATGGTTCATCTATACATATAGATATAGTAAAATGGTAGAAAAGTCAAAACCTACCTATCTACAATCGATACCGAAGCCAAAAATATAGTTTTAGAATTTTTGTCTGTTTGTCTGTATGTATGTCCGGAATAAACTTAAAAAGTACCTACTGCATGGATTTACTTTTTTGGCACGAATATTATTAAGAAGTCGGGTCAACATATAGGCTACATATTATCACGCTATCACCTACGGGAAACGAGCAGTGAACCTTTATTTGCTTTTATACCGTTCACGCAGACGAAGTCGCGGGCAGCAGCTAGTGATAAATCTTATACCTACTATTAAACGAGCAATTCTTGTATATATTATAATTATAGAATCTGAATCTCGAAATCGGCTGCAACGATTTTCGTGAAATTTAGTATGCATTGGATTTCGGGGGCGATAAATTAATCTAGCTAGGATTCATTTTTAGAAAATGTCTTTTTATCCCTAGGCAATGAAAAAATAGCTACAATATGATTAGAATATGAAGGTAAATTTCGCAATTGTCAATAAAGTTGTAATAGCTCAGGTGGGAAATCGGTCGCTCGGGATCAACCGATAAGGCCATGGTTCAAATCTGTCTCCAATATTTTGTGCCTTTTTTTTCTAATTTCACTCTTGAGTTTTTATTTCAATAAAAATAAAATATAAAAATACCGAGAAAAAAAAAGAAACAAAAAAAATAAAAAATAAAAATACCGAGCTAGGCTCGGTCACCCAAGTACTAGATATTATTGACGCAAAGTTACGTAACATATCAATATCAATTTGTATTTCTAACAAGCTACAAAAACTTTTTAAGGGTTTATCGATCTAACCATTTGAATTAAGTTATGAAACATTTCTCATCGTTTCTAGTGCGACCAAGGCTACGTGGTCTTCATTTAATTATAGGATTACGATCGCGTCGACTTCGCTGGAACGGGCTAGCGAGTAGCGCCGCAATGCCGTTTGATGATTTTCTAAACACAGTATTTTACTTGCCGATCGTTGGTTTTTAATAAAAACCATTTGACTTCTATCATGGGATTTTATAATGTACTTTATATTTGTTGTTTGTCTTCTTTTCGTACTAACCTATTATTATGAATCAAATTTCATTCATAATGTTTTTATAAAACTGGACGATTTCACTGGTCTTTTCATTTATTAATAATGGGCATTAATGTGAGGTCAATACAAATAAAATTTCGATACAGCGGGGTTCGACCCGCACCCCCGACATACCGTCTCGGTGCTCTATCTCTAGCCAATTAAGCTATGGAACGATGTACCGGACGGATCAAAATTTTCATATGATTTTATTCGTGTGTTTCGTCATGAGTGTGTGAGAAACACAAAAATGAAAATAATACGAATTAAAAATAGCATGGTGTCGTCTCTTGTCAAAGAATTCATTGTAATATAAAACTTTGAATAGTTGGGTGCTCTAAAGAACTCGCTATAGACCACCACGGGTCGCTAGGGTACCACGGTTGCCTTAAAACCGAATAAGAAATAAATATCTGAATATTTGCTCTTTTTTGCACATTTATGCAAATAATAGCTACTTTCTATCTACTTGGAAAATATTGACGTCTTCCACTATTATTTTGTTTTCCATACCATAATAATCAATTCGAAAAATCCTTAAATCCTAACTTAAAATTATTTCTTCAAATGCAGTTATTAAAATTTATCATGGTGAAGGAAACAAATAGAACAGCGTAGCGAAATTAGCTCCATTCCTCCTTTATAAAAGAAGTGCTCTTGCAAAGCTATAAGATGTTAAAGACTGTTAGAGTGTAACAATTTTTACAAATTGCATTGTAAACAGAAAGTTTTTTACCTAGATTACAAATCATATTATCACTCATTGTTTCGGTCGGCAGGGACACGTCCAATGCCCGCACTACCGTCCTGGGACAATCTCCCACGTAATTGACGTACGTCCTTGTAGCAACTTGCGCTGGCTACGTACGTCACCACGCACCCCTGAATGCGTATGTACGTCACTACGAACTCGAAGACCCGTAAGGCGTTGTCAAACAGAAACTAATCACTTCACTTTATCTTGATCCGCAGGTTTCGGCTCTTGATTTGTTTCTTCCTTGTTGCCTCTTCAACGGCTGTGTTGCGACTGAATGACTGAGCCCGAAATTTCCCGTTTATATACGTTTCGAGTTGCGTAATATTTTTAATGTTGCATAATCATTTTAAAATTGCGTAACTATTTCAATATTGCGTAATAATTTCACAACAATTTCTTAAGAAAGCGGCCAATCATTCTTTACATGTCTTGACTCGTTGAGACGCGTATCGACGTGACTCGTTTACATGTCTTGACTCGTTGAGACGCGTGTCGACGTGACTCGTTGCCGACAGCGATTAATCATACCTATGTGTTTCGTCGCCGACAGTCTCCCCCTCGTGCGTCGCACCATCCTTCTGGCTCGGCGACACTCCTGGCACCAGCAGCACCATTCTTGAACTGGGTCTTCGTAGCTCACCTCCGCGTGTTTTGACGTCGACGATCCTTGTTCGCCCGTCTGGTCCTGGATGCACTCGCAGAATTCTACCACGTGGCCAGGTGCATCTTGGCAGGCTGTGGTCGACGATCAGCACGATGTCTCCTACTTGCAGGTCTGTAGTGCTGGTTCTTCCCTTCGTTTTTCTTGGCAGAAGAGTGGGCAGATACTCTCGCAGCCAACGTTGCCAGAAATGGTCGGCAAGTCGCTGCGTGGTCTTCCAGGTAGTCCTGCCTACCATTTCGTTATCTTTAAAGCAGCCGATTCTCGCAGCACCGCAGGATCGCCCAATGAGGAAGTGGTTTGGTAAGTTCTTCTATCTCTGCTAAGCGATGAGCCACGAACGTCTTGAAAGTTCTTGGGTCCGTCTTTATCCAAGAAAGTACGATGCTGGAGTCTGTCCAAAATGTCTTTTTGGCTACCTTCAGGTCCATTTCCTTCTCTACTGAATGTGCCAGTCTGCTTCCTAGGAGGGCTGCTTGTAGTTCGAGCCTTGGGATGGACACCGGTTTTAGTGGAGCAACTCTTGCCTTTGCCGCCACTAAGCTGACATGGTATGTTCCATTCCCATCTTCTGTCCTCCAATAAACTACCGCTGCATACGTAGATTCGCTCGCATCCGTGAACGTGTGCAGCTCCCCCTCGGTGCAATGTGGTGCCAGGCATCTCGGAACCTCTAGGTCTTGTAGCAGCTTCATGTTCTCTAGGTAAGTCTTCCATGCTTCGTACTCCTTCCCTTCTATTTCATCATCCCAACCGACGCCACTTCGCCAAATGCTCTGAAGCAGCTTTTTGCCCTGGATGAGAACCGGTGCTGCTAGTCCCAATGGATCGAAGGTTGACATTACTGCACTGGTCACTTTTCTCTTCGTAGGCACTTGAAGTCCTTTGGCTATTTCCTCTGGCGTATTCCGGAGGTTTGCCCTGAATCCGATGGAATCTCTTCTCGTGAACCAGCGGAGTCCCAATGTTTTCTCTTCTTCTTCTCCAAGGTCTACTTCTGTCTTTTCTTCGCCGTCAGTCTTCAGGTGTTGCAGCAGTTCAGGTTGGTTTGACGCCCATCCCCTGAGTTCGAAGCCTGCCTTCTTGTGTATGAGGTCTACCTGCGCTGTCACTCTTCTGAAGTTTTCTTCTGAATGGAAGCTATGCAGATAGTCGTCCATGTAATGGTTCAGTTCGACTGCCCTTACTGCTTCTGGATACTGTTCTTTGTAGTCCGCTGCGTTTCGGTTCTTGACATAGATTGCTGTACTCGGAGATGATGTTGCGCCGAAGATAACCGATGTCATTCTGTACTCTTTTGGCGGAACGTCTCGACGATCCCCGCGCCACAGGAACCTCAGGCTATCTCTGTCTTCTGGCCGAATACGAACTTGAAGGAACATTTCCTTGATGTCGGCTGCAACTGCCAGCGGTCCTTGTCTAAACCTTAGTAGTATCCCGAAGAGTGACTGCAACAGATCTGGTCCTGGTAGTAGAGCATCGTTTAGGCTTCTTCCTTTCGACTTGGCTGCAGCGTCGAAGACGATCCTTATCTTCTTCTTTAAGGGATGTACCACAGAGAAGTGAGGGAGGTACCATTTCTTCTTGGAGTCTTCTTGTCCCACAGGTGCTTCTTCTGCATACTTGTTGTCGATAAGATGCTGGATTTGCTTGATGTATTCTGCCTTCAGCTGAAGGTCCTTATCCATCTTCCTTTCGATGTTGAACAACCGGTTCCTTGCGGACGTATAGCTTTCAGGCATCTGTTCATCTTCATTCTTCCATAAGAGTCCAGCTTCGAATCGTCCATCGTTCAGTCTTCTGCAGGTCTTCTCTAGGATGGCGAGTGCTCTTCCTTCTGAGTCTGTAGTGGCTCTTCGCGGTTGTACACCAAGCGCCTCGATCGCGAAGTGATCCTTGATGGCTTGATGCATCTCCTCTTCTGGTGTGCTGACGTGTAGACATGAGTTCAGGAAGTGAACTACTCTTGCAGCCCCGACGTCTGACCCATGGAGTACCCATCCTAGTTCTGTTCTTGAAGCAACTGGTTCTCCTGGTTTCCCTCTTCTTATTTCTTGAGTCACTATCAGCTCCCAGTTATCTTGACCAATGAGCAGCTGTGGTGACTCCCCTTCATAATATAGAGAGTCGGCAATATTCTTCAAATGTTGGCATTCTTTTATTCTCTTCTTTTCTAGGAACTGAGGAGCAAGTTCCAACTCGTCGATAGTCCAGACTCTCTTCAAGGTTTTCTTGTTTCCTTGAACCCCCTTTACTGTAAGGTCCAGCATCTGAGAATCCTTCTTTCTTATTAACTTGCCTCCTACTGTCTCGATTACTAGTTCCTTTTTATTACCTTGGGCGCCGACTTCTTCTGCCACCTTTTGGTCAATAAGTGACACTGTTGACCCTTCATCCAACAGGGCCAATATCCTTTTTGATCCTTTCGACCCGAAGACTTTTACTGGAACTATCTTCAGGTATGCCCTTGTACTACTGACTGCATTCACTGATGCCATGACGCTTGATACTTCTTCCGTCTCAGTCTTTTCATCTTCCGAGATCCTATCTCCGATGTGCAGCAGATGATGATGCCACCTCTTGCATTCCTTGCACGGCGGTTTTCTACAGCTCTCCTTTCGATGTCTCCCTTGAAGACATTTGAAGCAAACCCGACTTCTCTTCACCGTTGCCCACCGATTCTGCACCGACGCCTTCTGGAACTTCTGACAGTCGACGAGGAAGTGTTCACCTTCACACATAGGACAACTCTTCGCACTTGGCTGCCTTAAGTCCTTTTCCTTGAAGTCCTTTTCCCTTGTTGAATGCGCCGCTTGTCGATGAGTCTTCTTGAATCCAATCCTCTCTTCTGAAGTCGCGAAGGCTCCACACTTGTCTGCTTCTATGTTCAGGAACTTGGAGACCATTGTCAGATCAGAGAAGTCACTTTCTTCTGATGCTGCAGTGAAGTCGTACCATCGGAACTTGAGAATCATTGGCATCTTCTCAATGATTTGTTTCACCATCACCGGTGAATGCAGGTACTGTGGTTTCTTCAAACCCCTTATTGCTGCTACGCTGTTGTTGATCTGGCTTGCGAAGACGCATATATCCCTAGGGTTTTCGGATATCTTTGGTAACGCCTTGACCTTATCCAATTCCGCCAGCACCAACGCGTCGGGTCTTCCGTATCTTCTTTTGAGGGCCTGCATCACTTCCAACGGAGATGCTTCAGAGTACAGCAGGCTCTTGATAGCTTCTCTCGCATTGCCCTTTATTGCTCTTCTCAGTCGAGCCATATTCTGAACTTCGTTGAACATCGGTGCTGTATCTTCATAAACAACCTTGAAGGCCAACCACTCGCTGCTGTTGCCATCGAAGTATGGTAATTCGTGGATATACTGCGGCTGCGCTGCTGGCCCTCCTCTTGTGGTAAGGGCTTCCTTCAATACCGTTGCTAACGTTTGAATTTCACTCGTACCTCCTTTCGTTGAGGAGATCTCTTCAGGCTTCAACTTCTGAGGATCTTCTGGCTTCACCTTCTGAAGCTCTTCTGGCTTCACCTTCTGAGGCTCTTCTGGAGCTTGCTGACCTCGTTGCTCAGGTTGCTCCATGTTGTCCTGTTCCAGTACCGATGTCTCGATCCAGTTCTGAACTTGTGCTGTTCTGTCTTCCTGGTCTTCATCCACTGAGTCCTCATCTTCATATTGTGCCAACTCCCATCTGACACGGGCTAGATTCAACTCTAGGCGTGCTAATTCTTCTCTGGCTAACAGCTCACGTCTTCTGGCTGAGGAGCTCGTGGTCTTCGTAGACCTGGCTTGACGACTGACTCCCTTTGGCAGGGTTGTGGCAGACCTGCAACCACCCTTGTCCGGAAAATCCACTGGAGTCTTCTTGGTCGTCTCCTTTCGTGCGGCTTCATTCTTCTGTCCGTTCTTCTCGGACGCCGCCGTGATCACAGTCGCCGCCGTAATCGTCATCGTGGTGCTTTCTGTGTTCGTAGTACCTGAAGTGCTCGAATCCGACGTATTTACTGCTCCTGATGTCCCTGACGCTGACGCAGACGTGACCCCTTCTGATCCTGACCCTTGCTCTATCGCGTCCTTATCCGAAGGACGGGATACGGGATATGAGGGAGCATCCTTCTGCGACCTGGTTACTGGCATCTTGACGCAGTCTCCTTATCTTCTGGATTCTTCAGTACTCTTCTGCAGGGATCCGGCTCGAAGGACCAACTGTTTCGGTCGGCAGGGACACGTCCAATGCCCGCACTACCGTCCTGGGACAATCTCCCACGTAATTGACGTACGTCCTTGTAGCAACTTGCGCTGGCTACGTACGTCACCACGCACCCCTGAATGCGTATGTACGTCACTACGAACTCGAAGACCCGTAAGGCGTTGTCAAACAGAAACTAATCACTTCACTTTATCTTGATCCGCAGGTTTCGGCTCTTGATTTGTTTCTTCCTTGTTGCCTCTTCAACGGCTGTGTTGCGACTGAATGACTGAGCCCGAAATTTCCCGTTTATATACGTTTCGAGTTGCGTAATATTTTTAATGTTGCATAATCATTTTAAAATTGCGTAACTATTTCAATATTGCGTAATAATTTCACAACAATTTCTTAAGAAAGCGGCCAATCATTCTTTACATGTCTTGACTCGTTGAGACGCGTATCGACGTGACTCGTTTACATGTCTTGACTCGTTGAGACGCGTGTCGACGTGACTCGTTGCCGACAGCGATTAATCATACCTATGTGTTTCGTCGCCGACAACTCATAATCCATTACTTATGGATAGGGACCGGATTATATGCATTTGCATATTTGCATATGCATTTGCTTATTTAAGCCATTCTCAGCGGTAATAGCATATTTTACCTAAGATCTAGTTATGATGCATATTATCGGTACATTTACAATATTACATAGCCGTGATTTGCACTCATTTTTCTACGTACCTGAAAGTATTAAAAAGCTTGAAACTCGCGGTCTGGCATTGACTGAATCTATCCAAACAACGCCAAATTAACTCTACGTTGCCAATAACATTGCCGTAAAAAATTAACCTTGAAAACATATTGAACTAACCCAGGTTTTGAAAGTTTGTGTCTAATTGATAGTTTCATTAATGGGACGGCAGAACTTTAGCCAGAAACTATAAGTACTAACATAGCACGCAAGTTAAAATTCTACCCATAGTTACCTCAGTCGATGTGGAGCGAACCTTTTCCACTTACAAAAATATTCTAAATGAGCGAAGACACAATCTCACCACTGAAATTTTGGAAAAATACTTGATTGTTTACGTTTACAAAAAATTTAAATAATTTTAATGTCATGTTACGACACTTATTTTCGCCTATCAAAAAGTAATTTACTTATTGTATGCTGATTTTGAAATAAAAACAAATAAAACTTACTTTTTTCATAAAATTTATCATTTAATTTTGCATATTCTGCCTATTTCCGTGCATATTTCAAGCGTTTTTCATGCATATTTGCATGCATATAACAAGCTTTTTATGTTGCATATTATCCGGTCTCTACTTATGGATGTACGTACTCAAAACTAAGACATGTATTTTTTCTACACTTGCCCTTTAGATATAGATACATATATGCCTTTTCACAGTAGATAGTGGTAGTATTTATTACGTGGGAGCTCCTACCAGTTGTCTGTGTCATATGACATTTTCTCACATGATTATTTTAAAGGAAACTATCTGGAAAATGTGTTTTATATCGATTATTACTTTTATAATTGTAAAAAGAACTGTATATATTTTAATAACACGAATGAGCCCCGCGTATTGATGATTGATTTTATTGATGAGTATGAGTGTATGAGTATTTTATGATTTTTCGAAATTCTGTACTTTCATGTAAAATTGTATCTAATACTGAGAAATCAAATTAAATATGTCATGCCGTAGCTTTCAGGGCTTTGAGGACTAGGTATATATATTACATCTTTCCGACTAATTTAATTGTTTAAGCATAATATTTTTGTTCTTGTTCCCTTTTTATTATATTATTATCATACATTTTATAATTATTTATCATATAATATATAAAACTGTTTTATTGTAGATTTCTATGGCGGTATGCAAACGCGATGGTCCGCTCAAAGCGGTGGGGGCGCAACAATTGTACGGTTGCGGAGCTTTTCACAAAACGTGCGTTGAAGAATCCTGATGCGCCATGCTTCATCATGGTCGGAGACAAAACTTGGACATTCAGAGAGGTAACCTATTCGGTTCACAATAAAAATAAAAATATATATTACTGTCAAAATTCTTCCGAGTGCCTACTACGCAAAAGGATTTAAAATGAAGAAATTTTATATGATAATAATGTATTTTTGAGTAATTACTGCAGTTTATTGTAATTAACATATAGGTACCAAATGTCAGTTAACTATTGGATTAGTTTTTATGAGCGCTTTTAGTAAAACTTATAGAATACAAAAACGTGCAATCATCGAGGGCTGTAATATTTCAGATAGCATTCAACTCAAACAGGGTAGCAAGAGTGATGCAGGATCACCTGGGCTTAAAGCGAGGTGATGTCGTGTGTGTGTTTATGCCAAATTGCGCCGAGTACGTATACACGTGGCTCGGTATGGCCAAGCTCGGCGCGGTGTCTGCGCTCATCAATAGCAACCTGAGGCACCGGCCTTTGCTGCACTGCATCCAAGTAGCCAAGGCGAAAGCGATCATATTTTCTGAGCCTTTGGCTAGTGGTAAGTATATAATAACAATAAGTGTGTAAGTATATATCCACCAACCCGCATTGGAGCAGCGTGGTGGATTAAGCTCTGATCCTTCTTCTTCGTGGCCTATGCCCAACAGTGGAATATTACAGGCTGAAGCGTAAGTGTATAATAAAAATTATCTATATTAGATGAAACTGGCTAATTAAATGTGACAATAATTAATATATTTTTTTATATAATTTTTTTACTTAAAAGTAATAAACAAAAAATGGTTACACAGGTTACTTTAATATATTAAAATGTATATTAGATAATTATGATTAGGTAATTACTGCAATAGAGAATTTATGTAAAGTGGACGTTACGCTAGACATGTACGTGCCTAGATATTGATTTTCATTTTCTAATAGTAGTATAGTAGAGCTTTACCTTTAACGGTTCGATATTTACCATAATGTAAAGGCTTTTAAGTAATTTGATATTAAGTTAATGAAGTTCAGTTAATCATATGAACTTTATTGACGGAACAAACATTTAATGCCAAAAATTTAATAAAAAAAATTAAACCAATAATGTGTGCAAGATGTGAAAGTAACCTTTTCAAAGTATTTTTTTCAATAGCCTAAATTCGTATATATACCTATATACTAGCTGACCCCGCAAACGTTGTTTTGCCATTTATGTTATTAACCCCCGCAACCCCCTCTTGTGGGTGGAATTTTGTAAAATCCGTTCTTAGCTGACCTTTACTTGGCGAAAGGAATATTCCTACCAAATTTCAAGTCTCTAGGCCTTATGGTTCCAGAGATATCGTGATGAGTCAATGGGTGGAAATCTCTTTTATATATATATATATATATATATATATATATATATATACTTATGAGTAATTTGTCGTATGGATTGCTCGA
Organism: Melitaea athalia; assembly: GCA_905220545.2. NCBI lineage: Eukaryota > Metazoa > Arthropoda > Insecta > Lepidoptera > Nymphalidae > Melitaea > Melitaea athalia. The sequence continues at coordinate 8,623,173 of HG992179.1, forward strand.
AAAAAATTCAATTGATTAAGAGTGATTTAGATGTATATAAAACGCAACTTTTGACACTTGACCTAGATTAACATCTAAAATTTTGTCCTTCTTAGCTATCGCAGAATTAGGAAATCAACTTCCGCCCGATATGAAGCTTTTCCAGCTGTACGGCGATTGCGCCCCAGGAGTGATTGATCTCTGCGCTGAAATGTACAAGCACCCACCAGACTACCCCTTTGTTACGGACAAACCACAATATCGGGATACGCTTCTCTACATTTACACATCAGGAACTACTGGCATGCCTAAAGCTGCTGTTTTACCGAATTCTAAGTAAGATTTAATGGAATATTATAAATATGCACAAAAGAAAACAACGTATCACAAAGGTATACTTACTGTATTACGATCGATAAATGCGTATCGATTCAATGAGCATAAATTCTGTTTCAATGCCTGGGAGCATAAATAAAATTTAGTGCTAACATCGCTTCGTTTAAAAAAAAATCGTACGTACGTAGTTTATGTTTTAACCATTGATGTTTTTTATACATCAATGCTTTTAACGCAATTCAGTATGAATACTTATTTTCTTCTGATTTTTAACCAAAAAATATAACAATATTATATAGTTGTTGACTTTTTGTTTACGACTCTAAAGTTGATTAAGATCCCAAGCAAGTTGTTGTCCATTACAAGTTTGCGATATAGTCAAGTGTTATGAAGTACAAATCCCTTGATGAGAGTTTAATAGAAGTATTCGACAGGTACCTGTTGATCGTGGTGGCCACGGTGCACATGCTGGGACTGCGCTCGTCGGACCGCATGTACAACCCGCTGCCCCTGTACCACACGGCGGGCGGGCTGGTGGGCACGGGCGCGGCGCTGGTCGACGGCATCCCCTCCGTGCTGCGTTCCAAGTTCTCCGTCACTAACTACTGGACCGACTGCATCAAGTATGACTGCACGGTAAGTTTGACTTTAGGGGCCATCCATAAATATAAGTCACACGAATTTCACTATTTTTGTACCCCTCCCCTATCCTGGTCATCCCTTCCCTACCTAGTGTGATGTTACATATTTTGCATTTTTCAACTATAAATTCTTATTTATGAAATTAATGATAAATATTATTTATGAAAGTAATGATACAGGTATCTATTATGAAATGTGATGTCACAAAATGTAGGATCCCTCCCCGCCCCTTGTCACACAATGTCACATTTCGTCGACCCCCTATTTTTAATTTTTATTTTAGTATGTATAAAATTTTTCCACTTCATCAAACTGCCAATTGCAGCGTATAGGTATTTTACGGCTGATCTCAGCAACTTGAGGTCTCCAAAAAAGTGAGCTGTCAAAAATAACACCTAGATGATTGTACCTATATATTACAAAATTCTAATTTCGAGCCATTAAAACAGACTTAAGGTAAAGAGGAAATATTTACTTTAGATAGTTGTATAGAATTAACTTTTATAGAAATCTAAGACTTAATAGGATTTATCGACAATCCATATGATTTACACCAGGAACATATAGCTGCAAGTTCCTGACTAAGCCTATCAATAGCTGCAGTTATATCATTGACAGGAGTAGTTTGGTATACCTGCAAGTTATCAGCGTATAAGTGGAAAGACAGAGAAAGACGATCAGTTACATAATTAATAAAGATGGAGAATAGAATAGGTGAAAGAACATCGCCCTGAGGTACACCAGCACTAAGTTGCCTACCTACACAATAATAAATAATTTATCAGCAGTACGAATGCATTGTGCATGATCATAAAGATAGGCTTATTAACTACCGCTGTATGAATATATTGTAGTGTTAACACCTGAATTAGGTGCCTAATAATGGATGTTGCGTCTTTCCGTATTTTTAAAATTGGCTTAATAATTTTAGTGTCTAGTAATTTATACTAGTAATTACTAAACAGCCATACAGGCAATTGTTTACTTTTCATTACAGAAGAAAAATTCCCATTTTGTTAAACCCATGAAACATGCGTGACCTAAACTTTAAATTTGTACAATTCGTTTATGTTTTCAGTAATTAACCTACCTACCTTTTATTTTGTACTGTAATTTTTATTTTAATAAATATTTATAATTTAAATATTGGAGACCTAAATATATAATACCTTTAGAGATAACCTCCTACACACAAATATAGTGATCTTATGTTAATATTGATTTGTGATAATTTGTGAATCACGCTAGCGGTCGGGCAGTCGGAGTGATTAATTTTCTTAAGCATTTCCACTATTACATCGAAGTTTAGGTATTAGAATAGCTACACAATAGCTAACCTCAGTTATCTTTTTTTTATTACTATAATAGTATATAATTATGTTAAAACAACAAACAATTAAGTCTTTTTTATATGACTAGGTCGACAAACAAGCGTACGGCTTACTTGATGATAACTGATAAGCAATTAGGTACCGTAGCATATAGACGTCTGCAACACCAAAAGTATCGCAAACGCGTTGCTGACCTTATCTCCAATTCCCCCCAGAGCTCTGGTCACTTTTCTCACCAACAGGAACACAACACTGCTCGAAAGCAGTACCTAGGTATTATTTAGCTGTGATCTTCTGTAAGGTCGAGTTAGTATCAAAGTCGGGCTGCTGCATATTTTGAGCGGGAAATTTCCTACTGTACGTAGGGCTCAGTTAACTGTAAATAATGATGATAGGAACAATAGCAAATGATTTTTTTATTGCTATTATAACTTTTCTTATTGTTAATGAGGCATTATATTATAATTATGTTCTCATTCTGGTTATAAAACAACGATATAAGCCTATTAAAATTTTAAAAATGTCATAATAACAATTTGAGTTAAGATCAATTGGAATGATAAAATAAACAATTAAACGCTTCACACTTAACTAAACGGCCTTCGGTAGGATTTCTACTGTTTCGGGATTCTGAAAACACACTATACCTACACATACGCACAAATGCCCAGTCCACGGTTAACATCTGTATACCCTATACCACCGTTTTTCATGAGCGGGGATTGAACCCGCGACGGCAAGCACAACAGTCAGTTGTGACAGCTGTGCCAACGTGTCGCCAAGAAATAAAGAAAATGATGAGAAATTCGGCAAAATACTGATGTTGTGTCTAAAAAGTAAATGTAAACGGTATAAGACAAAGCAGAAGCCAGTAATGTGTTTGTGTTGTGCACAGGTAGCACAGTACATCGGCGAGATGTGTCGCTACCTGGTGTCGGCGCCACCTCGAGACACAGACGCGCAACACCGCGTGCGCATCCTAGTGGGCAACGGAATGCGCCCCGCCATCTGGCAGGAGGTAGTCGACAGGTAATATTCGAAAATCGCCAGTATTGCTGATTTGGCAATAATTTTATTACTACAGAGTCTACAGAAAATGTTGGTAAATGTAAATAAAATGTACTATTATAAATGAGGGAATTATGCTCCTGCTAAGGCTATTTTTACTAACAGAATATCTGTAATTCTTATAAATTATTTATTTATTTTATCTTTTCTTTATATTACATACCCCTTAAATACAACAACATTTGCAACAAATAAAGAGAGATGTTCAAAGGCAGTCTTGTAAGTTTAAAGACAGAAGAGCGATCTCTTCCAGACAACCTCTTTGTACAGGACATATTATATACCTATAGTGAAAGCTGATTTATGGAGTGTACTAAAAGTTTATACGTATAATTATCATATATATTATAATATCATATCATTATACCTATATATAAAACGGATGCGGATAAAACGTTTTTCCTTTTCGCGATACTCGCTCGTTGTTTCGAGTGACTAATATTTTGTTACACTTACTAATTTTACATATTTATTTTTTAGGTTCAAAGTTCCACAGATAAATGAAATTTACGGCGCGACAGAAGGGAACGCTAACATCAGTAAGTATTTAGTTATCGTATAGTCGTATCGTATCGTGTGTATCGTCGTATAGTATCGTTAGCGTATACGGTACAGTTAGTTATCTGGAGTATTTGTTTTCTTTGTTTGATTTTGCAAAAACAAATACAAACGACATCAGTGCGTGCTGTATATTATTTACAGTGTATAATTGTTGAAAGATAATTAATAGTAGTATTTATTGAGCCACTTATACCTACACAACTAGCTTCTGCGCGCGACTTCTTCGGCGTGGACTCCTCTCTTATTGGTCTTAGCGTGATGATACATAGCCTATCCTCGATAAATGGGCTATCTAACACTGAAAGAATTTTTCAAATCAGCCCAGTACTTCCAGAGATTACCACGTTCAAACAAACAAACAAACTCTTCAGCTTTTTATATTAGTATAGATAAGCAGTGTTTTATACGTGTGTATTCTGTATTCAATGATGTTAGAAAAAAAAGAGGTTCTTTTCTAATATCATTGTCTGTATTAATAACTCTGGACTTTGGTAAAGTTGCCCGTAGTTAGATTAAACTATTAAAAAGTTAGTTACTTTTAACTGTTAAATTTTGATGTAATTATACTTATAAAGTTTTACTGATGCGTAGCCACCGTTTGATCTGACTCTGCTTTTCAATCCGAGGTTGTGGGTTCGATACAACAAAGACATTAAGTTAGCCTTAATTACAAATAATCGTGTTACGACGTACCTATATATTTAACATAATATTATTAAAAATATTGAGAATCATATTATCTTTTTAATGCATTAATTTTGATAGTATCTACTGAAGAACCTACTATCAATTAATGGTAGTTAACTCATGGGAGTCATGGGTTTGCGATAATAATTATGAAGAATGAACAAGTAAAATAAAAAGTGTAGTTGACGTATTCATTATTATCGACAACCACTCAGGTATATTGGTACGGGTAGGCACTTAGTAAACCTCGGCGGTCGGGGGCTTTATTCTTATTCAGGATAGATTTTTGTGCTTGTACAAATATTTGTTTCCATTTATTGTGTTTTGGGAGCACGTAAATATGTCGGTCTCGGTCTTTATTACACACTTGCCAGCGATCGTAACTTGTAGTTAGGAAATATATCCGTCAACCCGCGGCGGACCAGCGAGCTGGATTAATATCGGACCCATCTCATATATGGAGATTGGAGAAAGGGCCTATGCCCAGCAAGAGATACATTACAGGCTGAAACACCAACAACATCATGACATATTAATTCATAACATAACATATATATAATTTTTTACCTATAAATCCTGACATGGCTAATTTAGTATTTTTGTGAGTTAACTTAACTACTTGAAGTATCGTCGAGTAGTTAATGATGCATCATGCTGCAAGTTAATATTATTCATAGTGATCTAGACCACACTACGAACAACGTTTTATAATAATTAGACTGTGAATTAAAACACATTGTCTAGAACTGTTTACAAATGTTGCATTAGAAGTTAATTTTAAATGTCAACGACATTAAAATAGTTGGCAATTAAGTACATCTAATATTAGACTGAAATAGCTCTGTCTGTCTGTATAGGTACTGTTGTGTGTACCACGTGCGATTATTTAAATAGATACAATAATGGAATGGCAGCTATCAAATATCGAGCTTGCAACTTTGTTGTTTAGACTTTGAGCGTAAAGATACTATTTGTTTTAATTTAACTATGAATAAAATATTTTTATTTTATTTTTACAATCGTGTAGAACAAAGGATCGATAAATTATATTTAACTTTAGTTTAAAGGGCTACTTAGATGTTCTTTTTTAGCATTTTTTTTTAAATATATCAAAATACTTTTACTTATAATCTCCGTATACATTGTTTTTCAGTTCAATTCAGTTCAATCAGTTGTCTGTTTTTTGTTTTGCTGAAATATGAAACGTTTTCACAGCACATTTACGTATTTTGAGGAATGTAAATCTGATTCATTTCGTTGTATACGAACATTTTATATCTACAACAGAAATTTTAGTAACGAACTACCTATCGATAAATAAAGTTTCGATGAAAATATATTTCGTAGTATGTTAATTATGTTATAAATAACTTTATAATTAGTAAATATTTATATTATACGGGGTGGGGTATGCAGGTTTAAATAGTGTATGAAGAAAACAATTTCCTTTTAATCTAAATTTAGTGTCCGTAATTAAATTAATAGCGCGTACTTTTAGATTGTTTTTATGTTATTTTTAACTAGCTGTACTGCGCGACTTCGTTCGCGTGGGAGATTCTACCTGGATAGTACCTACCTATTATTTGTTAACGGCGTGATCCTGATCCCGTAAGAATTATGGGGTAAAAAGTATACTTATGTTGCCATGTGACCTCCTTCATCTTATTTTAGCCGTTCCAGAGACAGATGACATACATATTATAGACAGACATACAGACAAATATTTAAAAAAGTTTTTAATTTACCATTTTTATAAAAAAATAACTAAGTATAAAGACTAAAAAAAAACAAAGTAAAATATTTGGTAAGCAGAATTTAGTATCTATCTATTTTTATTTTATTTCTTTTTTTTAATACTTTTACGCCAAAAATGTAATATAAAAATGTTTGGTTATTTTATATCTATCTGGGCGGTAGTTACTCGCGCGCTGTATTATGTAGTTTTTTTCATCGTAAATTATATTTAGCGGAAATTCCAGGATAAAAAGTAGCCTATAAAAAGTTGCTCCACAACCTCCTCTATCTTCCAATGAAAGTGTCGTAAAAATCAGTTCAGTCGTTCCGAAGATTAGTCCGGACAAACCGAAAGACAGACAGACAAAAATTTCAAAATCGTTGATTGTGTTTTAGTTCCGTACGTGTAAGGGCCTATGCATACCACATTTTTTAAACGCGCCGTTAACGCGCATTTGTAGCGATACAAACGCAATACGCACGCAAGTCCGACGCAGCATGTAGACCTTTGCACACCTGTATAAATTCAAATACGTTATGCGCGTTTGAATCGATACAGACGCGCGTGTGTAGCGATACAGACGCGATGCAAACGCGCGAGTGTATCGATACAGACGCGATGCAAACGCGATGCAAACGCACGTGTGTAGCGATACAGACGCGATGCAAACGCACGTGTGTAGCGATACAGACGCGCCGGTCCCGCGCGTTTGAATCGATACAGACGACAACAAACTACTCTGTAGGATAAAAGCAAGGCTGCCAGATGTACGATTTAAATCGTACTCATACGATTTTTTAGCATTTTTACTCATGTACCATCGCTAGACCAAGATCGTACGCAAAATGTACGATTTTTTATATACCTATTACCTGGAAACATTAATTCATAATGAAACAAACGTCATCCACCGGCAAGCATGAATTTCGGGGAATTCTCCAACTACCTAACGAGTGACTAGATGTTTTACTTGAATGAAGACTCTTTAAACAACCATGTAAAGGCTGTATTTGTTTGCATTCTTACGAAACTCTCCTTCGGTAATAATTGCGACTTGTCAAAAACGTAATATTTTGGATAAAATTTATTTAACTATGAATACCGACAAGTTTTGGGGCGTAATCAAAAACCAATTTGAAAATTATAAAACACTGGCTCAATTTCCTTTAAATTTGTTATGTTTGCCCCATTCTAGTGCAGATTGTGAACGAGCATTCAGCGAAGTTAATTTAATCAAAACAAAACTTACAAACAGTTTATCCAATGGTACACTTAAAGGGCACATTATTAGCCAAGCAAATTAATAAGAAGGAACGAACCAAAAAATTCTTTTGTAAAAAAATATGACCACAGAAAATTTGTATTAATCTAACAAATAGTTTTATTGCATTTATTTTCTAAAACTAAACTAATTTTGATAATTTATAATAAGATCTTAGTACTTAAAAGGCTGTACGATCTTTTTATTTCAAAACTTCCTTGGCATACGATTTTTTTGTAGTTGGCGTACGATCACACTTTTTTTGCATCTGGCAGCCCTGGATAAAAGCGCGCCGTCGACGCGCGTTTCTAAAACGCGCTGTTGACGCGCGTGTGTGTGTATCGATGTTACAGACGCGCCGGTGCCGCGCGTTTTGTATCGATGAATTAGGCATTTACAAATAAATTGATGGTACATAGCGTAAATAATAAATGTAAAACGTGTTAATCTTCAGTCAACGTGGACAACACGGTGGGCGCAGTGGGCTTCCTGCCGAAGCTGGTGCCCACCTGCCTGCACCCCATCGCGCTCGTGCGCGCCGATGACGCCGGCGACCTCGTGCGCGGACCCGACGGGCTGTGCATTCGATGCCAACCAAGTAAGTATCCCTATACTCTAAATCAAAATTACTTATTTCAAGTAGCAGCAGCAAAACGCACTTAAGGATCGTCATTTTACAAATTAAAATTATACTCGCTTTAAATAAATCCGAATCGGAATATAATTATGTAGATTGTGTAGAGAAAAATCTGAAAGAAATACCGCATTTAATCTATAAAAAAGCAAACTAAAGATGTGGAATAACTTTAATCGTCCTATCATATAAAAGGGAATGTATTAAACTTATCTATTTTTTATATAAATGATACGACAACCCAGTTGCGTAGTATGAACCTAACTATGTCATGTTAATAAGGTATATCTGGTATCGAGAGTTATATTTATTTCTAAATAATTTTAATTAAACCAATATGGTAATCAATATTATAATTATGTATTCTAGACAAGCAAAACATAATAATTGTGTTTGCTAAAAAAAACCGACTTCAATTGCATGGGCAAGTAATAAATAATAAATTAATTAACAAACCCACTATAGCCCGTCCGGCGACTAATGATCTTTTTGACAGCCCACGCCTATAAATTACAGTTGTTTTTTTTTTCGGAACAACGTACTAAAATTCTACTGTAATATCATACTTTATTGACGATTTGATTGATTGAGTGAAGTACCCTGTGCATAACAAACAACCACAGACTATGAAACAGTTCTTGAAATAATAAATCGATAATAAATCGATCATATGATAAAAATAATTTTACGTCATGTGATTATTGTTTCTATAAATTTAATAAAAAAAAGTAATAAAAATGGTATCTATGACTCCAAGATTGATTATTTGCAAGGAATTAAGTCGAAATCTTGAAATTTAAAAATTTAATGTTATTTTGCTCCATACCACTGCTGCCGTAGGCTTCTTTGGCAATTTTCGTAACTGTTGAAACACCGATTCCTAATGCAGCAGCAACGCGATTTCGAACCTGCGACAGTGGTAGTAGCGGTGCACCATTACGAAATTCCTTTTCAAAATAATCTTGAAGGCGTCTGACAAACTTCTTCGATTGTCCTTTTAAAACCGTTCCTTTCGGCATATTGAGAGCTTACTATATTCAACTTGTAGGGGGTTTCTTTCCTAGCTTACTAGCTGAAGACTTCTTCTTTGGAGTTAGAGAGAAATGATACTGTTGGCTGCGCGGATCGGAAGGAATTTATTTTACAATTTTACGATTATACAAAATCTCAAAACAAAATATTGACATTAATATTTAAAATTATTCTAAATTGATTGTTCAAAAGAAATTGCTTCTTTTCCACCAGTGATGCACATGCCGAAATATAATAAAGATATTTTGAACTATAAATATGTAATACTTATAATAAAGATATATATTTTGCACTATAAATATGTAGTAAGCCCCACAAACTAACAAAGATATAGTTAAGTAATGTACAAGCGAATTCAAAATCTATTAAAATACTACAAAAAAGTCCGCGATAGCATATCTCTATCTCTTATGGTTGACTTACAATAACCACTGTTATGTTCATTAATTAAAAACATTTAATTAACAACACGTTATTTTTAAAGCTACTCTCCTTAGTTCAGTATTAATCCTTATCCAAATTAGTATGTTAGTTAACTTAGGAATTTAATGTAGATTAAAATTGCCCTTCACACTATATCAATCAGATGAATAGTTTTTGAGATATCGTCGTTAGAAGTAATTAGCAGCGAAACATTTAAAGCTCGGCGAGCCAGCGTTATTTCCTTGAGATGCTCGCCGCGAACTGAACGATGAATATTTTGTTAAATTCGACACGGACGAAGACGCGGGCACAGCTAGTACAATATAAAATTATAAAAACATTATTTAATCATAACTAGAGAACTAATACTGAAAAAGTTTATAAGGAACACTTATTTTGAATTCAAGTTAGATAATAATTTATATGAATTGAGGAATGGTCTAATTTAGTGTGTAAAATGTTTGGTGATTGGAATTCTGTTGTAAGTACAGTGTTAGACATAAAACAAATCGTAATGTATCTGTGAACTGCTGGACAATTTTTGTATTTTACCCACATAAAATATTGATATTATATTTTGTAAGTTACTGTGTTTTTAATGAGAAAATAAATATTCATTAAACCTATAATGCGCTATATAGTTATATTATTTATATATATTTAAATATATTATATATATAAATATTTCTATTTTACTGATTTATTATTTATATATTTCATTTATAATTTTAAAAAAACTAATAAACGAATAAATAAATAATATTTTAAAACTAAATGTATTTCATTAAATCGATTGAAAGTTCTTCTTAAATAAAATCGATTATTATTTCAAATCGAATCAATAACGTGTGAGGTAGTCACTAAAGTCAAAATTTCTTGAAGTGTCAAAAAGATCATTAGTCGCCGGACGGGGTATAGTCGTCACTACTATTTTCGAGGGTTCCCCTCGATTTCACTGGGATCCCATTATCAGATCCTGGTTTCCTTATCATGGTACCTAAGTTGGGATATCTCCTTTCCAACAAAAAAAGAATTATCAAAATCGGTTCATAAACGACGAAGTTATCCCCGAACATACATAAAAAAATATATAGTATAATTATATATATACGGTCGAATTGAGTAACCTCTTCCTTTTTTGAACTCGGTTAAAAAGTGAGTAATATGCGTTAGACTGATAAGTCATGTAATGCTATGTGCGATGGTTATAATGGGCAAATGGGCCCATTAATGTCACAATAAGTCAAAAATGTGACCCACCTTTGAAACTTTGTAAGACCGTTTTGTACCTACTTTATTAGGTCATTGCCTGAAATATTAAGTTCTAACTCGTCTTATTTAATTGGACCATCTAATTAATAATTATAAAATGCAAATAAGACCCTCATTATTACTCTTATCACAACTAAGTTTAAATTATTATCTGAATATTATCGTTGTCATTGTGCTTGTTTTTTTTTTAAATCAAGTAGATAAATGGTTTTTATTTTATTTTTACTAAACACCTAATGAGGTTATTTAAAATAGTCGTAATTAAAGTGAAACTAAATCTAACAACTGACAATAAAGTGATAAATAAAGTTAAAAATAGTTACAAAATCATCATCATCACTTCAGCCTATCGCAGTCCACTGCTAAACATAGGCCTCCACAAGTTCGCGCCAAAAATGGCGTTAACTCATGTGTTTTGCCAATTGCCCATAGTCACCACGCTGGGCAGGCAGGTTGGTCACCGCAGGGCTGGCTTTGCCGCACCGAAGATGCTGCTGCCGTCTTTGGCCTGTGCATTTCAAAACAGTTAGATCATTGGATGGTTATCTCGCCATCGGTCGGCTTTTCAAGTTCCAAGGTTGTAGTGGAACTGTGTTATCCCTTAGTCGGCTCTTACGACACCCACAGGAAGAGAGGGGGTGGCTATATTCTTTACTGTCGTAACCACACAGCAGTTATAAAATACCAGTGATAATATTTAGACTATAGGTAAAAATGAATAAATACTATTAATTTATCATGGTATAAATTACACAATATGCGGATACGGTTTTCCGGTAGCTTTATTACACTCGCTTGCATAGTACCTATGTACGATCCTTCCTTATAGAATATAATATATATTGTGATTTCTATTTATTAATTTTATTTAAAGTACGTTAGGTACTACAATGATTTTTTGGTCATAATCTAATACTTTTATCAAAATTTTTAGTGTAAATGTAGATTCTCTATTGTGAAAAATTTGCTTTTTTATTGCCCTATATATAGATAATTTATATATATTAGTATAAATTATCTATATATATGCCCTATATATAGATAATTTATACTAATTTGCACGTACGTTGTAGGTGACTAAATATAGTAGTCTAAATATCTGCATGGAATGTTGGTTGTCATGAGTCAATCATAATATGATTGAATTATGACAACCAACATTCCAGACCAACACAACCACATTATGCAATATCAGTTAATTTAATAAATATAATTTTATTAAATGTAACAAAAAGCACCTCAGATTCAGTGTTAATGTTCAAAACGAATGCTGATCATGACCATGATGAAAAGAAGGAGTTTACCTCGTCGTACGGTTTGAGTGACACCGTGAAGAACGAAATTAATCGATTATTTGATTTAAAAATGAAACCAAAAGCTATAATGGAAAGTCTATTAAAAATGAAAAATATCAAAGTTCCTAAAATGTCTCAGTTAAGAAATTATCTGAGTGATCGTCGTCGTACTATATACGGCCAATCTACCATAAGTTTAGGAGAGCTTGAAGCTTGGATTCATTCACACTCAAGTCTTCCTTTGGATCCGCATGAAGTTTTTGTGCTTTGTTACCGAATTGATGACAGTGATGAACAAAATCCCACTTTTCGGTTTATTATGTCTACTAAATATTTAATTGAAATTTCCAAAGATGCCAGCGTCGTTCATGCAGATGCCACGTACAAGCTCATCTGGCAGGGTTTTCCTGTATTGGTCTGTGGAACCACGGACCAAAACCGCAAATTCCACCCTCTATGTGTAACGGTTTCAAGTAATGAAAAAAAAGAAGATTTCAAATTGATGTTCCAAGGACTTAAGGACAAAATACAAGAAATTTTTGAAAGTTCTTGGAATCCAAAAGTATTGGTTTGTGATGCTGCTAAAAGCATACAAAATGCATTTCTAGAAGTTTTTGGAGAACATGTCGTAGTTCGGATGTGCTGGGCACACGCAAAAAGAAAAATTCAAGAGAGGATAGAAAGGATTAAGAACAAGGTGCTGCGTGATAATATCTTAAATGATGTTGATTCATTGCATTCTATTACAGATGAGAATATATTTGACGCAGCTTCCGAAGCATTTCTGCAAAAATATAAAGATCAGATTGAATTTGTCACGTATTTCAGAGCACAGTGGTTAATACAAAACCGCAATTGGTTCCTGGGAGCGGCTCCCAACTCTCCATCAACCAATAACGCTTTGGAGTCTTTTAACAGAGTAATAAAGGATAGCAATACACTCCGAGAACGCTTCCCTTTGTCCAGGTTTTTGGTGGTTGCAAAAGAAATGGTAAACCAGTGGTCTAATAAATATATTACTAACCCAGAAGACAATTACATTGCCAACGTACCCTCTTTAACTACGAAGCACTGGACTGAAGCTTACCAGTGGGCAAAAAAACCAAAAATGGTGACCCTGCTACGTAAAGACGACAAATACAATTATTACCAAATTCCTGCTGCTGAGGCAACTAATTGTGAAGTTTTCGACGCACAATGGGAAAGTTTTGACGATTTCAAGAAACAAAATTTCAGCAAGTGGCTTGTCACTTTGCCAATTGAAAGAAACGATTGGATAAAAGGGAGATGTGACTGTCCAGCTTTTTTTAATTTATATATATGCAAGCACGTGATTGGTTTGGCGATTCGCTTAAAGTATGTGGTTCCTCCACTTGAAGCTAAAAATATTCCCATAGGGGAAAAAAGAAAACGTGGCCGTCCGTCAAAAGCTAAACGGGCATTGATAATACAATAAAATTATTAAGCTAATAATAATAATACGCTGATTTCAAGAACCTTCCTAATCGTTTGATAACTTTTTGATTTGATCTCATTTATAATTATAAGAATGAAACATTTTGTTTATATTTAATTTTAACACATTGTATAAGAAGTTGCATTCTATAAGAAGTTACAATTATATTTTATAATAATAAAAAAATCTTTTATTAATTTACACTTCTATAAATAATAAATACCCAAAAAAACACATCCACTCAGAGAGTAAATAAATTAAATAATCTTTGTAAGGAATGCGCCCATTTTGCGCATGACAAGTAAAGTATTTTTGCTACTTTTATATGCAGCACAAAATGCATTTTTTTGCTTACACTCTGAGTGCTTACCAAAATTTTATTAAACATGAGCAGCTGATTGCAGCTTATATAATTAATATGCTGTACAACAATAATTACAGCCATCCAGAATGACATAAATTGCTGATTGATTTTGAAATGTTTGCTGACCATGAGTTGCTGACCAATTAGCTATTTCTGGTCACCGATTATATTTTTCTGCTCACAGAAATAACAATACTATGCTAACCATTTAATTGACACCCTTTTGTATTCCAGACGAGCCCGGGATGTTCATCGGCCTAATCGCACAGGGCAACGCGTCGCGGGAATACTACGGATACGTCGACAAGGTTAATATTTGGTTTACTGATGAATTATGTAATTAATAACTTTGAATCAATTTGGTCTTCATCCCTATAGAGGCAAATATTTTATTGTTGGGTGAAATAAAAATAATTTATTAGTTATATGTACGTCAGATACGCACGCAGATTTAGAATGCTACACACACACTACAGCCTATCACAGTCCACTATTGGACATAGGCCTCCACAAGTTCGCGCCCGACATTGTGACGCGAACTCATGTGTTTTGCCCATAGTCACCACGCTGGGCAGGCGGGTTGGTGACCGCAGGGCTGGCTTTGTCGCACCGAAGACGCTGCTGCCCGTCTTCGGCCTGTGTAGTTCAAAGCCAGCATGGATGGTTATCCCGCCATCCGTCGGCTTTTTAAGTTCCAAGGTGGTAGTGGAACTGTGTTATCCCTTAGTCGCCTCTTACGACACCCACGGGAAGAGAGGGGGTGGCTACATTCTTTAGTGCCGTAACCACACAGCACAGATATAGAATGCTAATTACATGTCAAGTACTTAAGTATATAGGATGAAAGTTATAAGTATGTACCTACCTATTACTTAATTTTAACTTGAAAATATGTTATAAAAAGTTTTGTTACGTGCTTTATCAAGCAGTACTGTAGCGTAGGTAGATAAGTCCTCAGTGTTAAAGTTACCATCTTGTCAATATCCTCCATTTACAAGATATTATACATTTAGTTACTTAATCGGTAAAACATTGAAAGTTTATAAAACTATAAATATTCATCTCTTCAGAGCGACAGCAACAAGAAGCTGGTCCGCGACGTGTTCCGTAAGGGAGACGCTGCGTTTGTAAGCGGTGATATCCTGGTTGCGGACGAGCTCGGCTACCTGTACTTCCGCGACCGCACCGGCGACACGTACAAGTGGAAGGGCGAGAACGTCGCCACCGCCGAGGTGGAGGACGCCTTGCGCGCCGCGCTGCAGCAGCGCGACTGCGTCGTCTATGGTGTTTCGGTAAGATACAGTAATGGTTGCCATGTCGTTACCTAAACTTAGTACACAGACAGACAGGACAATTTGGCCGGACATTTGGTTAAAAAAGCCGAACGCCCTAAATTACTAAGGATTTTGTGTCTTATCGTTAGTATTAATACGACATACGAAAAAAATTTTGCGCAAATGCGCGAATTGCGTTTCGTGAGTGCGGCGTGATTGGTCAAAATTAAAAACTCGGACAAGTCAGACACCGTTTAATTTCGCCGGGCACGCTTTCAAAAAGTCAAATTATATCCGGCTTTATCCGGACGCCTACTGGTGGATTTACTGAGTAAGCTTACATCATATTATAATTATATACGTTACCATCAACAGCTTGTATTATCAAGAAATTATTGACATTATGACGTTACGTGAAGTATTTTAAAGTTTACCGAATAAAATAGATTTTAAGTTTGACCTAAGAGTTTGACAAATAAAATATGTCGGTACGATATAGCATTATAACGTTTTCAAAATTTGTTTTCTGTTCTTATAAAATAAATCATATAATTTTTTCTAAATCGCTGCGACATCGTAGTTGAATTTTGATTTTGTCTATCGTAGTAATCACTTAATATTCGTCGTATCTCCCAGATCCCGCAGACGGAGGGCCGCGCGGGCATGGCGGCGGTGTCGCTGAACGCGGCGGGCGCGGAGAGCGCGACGGGTGCGGGGGTGGCGGGGGCGGCGGCGGTGGCGGGCGAGCCGCAGGCGGACGCGCGCCAGCTGGCGAGCGCGCTCGACCACGCGCTGCCCTCCTACGCGCGACCGCTCTTCCTGCGCTTCGTGTCCGACATCGAAATCACAAGTTAGTAATCTAGCGACTAAAGCAAATATTGTATTAAACCCCTTAGCTTACGCGGGAAGACTCTAAGTTGCAAACTAATCATGTATAGAACTGATAGCGATCGTTACTCATAGTAGGTAACATATTGTAACATAGTATTGAGTAGAGGTTTCATGTTGTCTTTATACAGCATACAAAGTGGTTTTACCGCTTTACGCTAGATGGCGCTAGTAGCTTTATTTTGCGTATTCGTAACAATATCCGCCAATACACTGCCGAGCAGCGAGGTGAAAAGTCCTATGCCCAGCAGTGAGATGTTACAGGTTGAATGTGTAAATGCATGTATAACTGTGTGTAAAACAGTTATTTTGACATACCTTAATGAAATAAATAAATAAATGTCTACACAAGTACACACACACGGTCGTCTGTTCCTAAAGTAAGCAGCTAGCCCAGTCGAATTAGCTCAAAAACGGGCTGAGATTTACAAAAATTGGAAGCAGCAATATCGAAATATATATTTAACAATTTTCATTATTTTCGTTAACCGACTTTAGGAAAGGAGGAGGTTCTCAATTGTACTGGTTTTTTATGTGTTTGTTACATTGCGGACGCGATTTGGAATAAAAAAAATTTGATAATTGAAAAAATAGTGGTTATTTTGCCGTCTCCCGTTTTCATACACCGCACCACCCGGGGTCATGCCCCCGGCACGCTACGCAACTGGAATATGATGATGTTCGCAAAAAGCAAAAGTCAAACTTCAATCAGACTGCATACCTAATCATAATTTTAAGACTTTCACACTTCTTTGCACTGTCGTGACACATCTTTTATTAATTTATACCAATGTTATTATTTTCCAGGTACATTTAAATTAAAGAAGTTGAAATATCAAAAGGAAGGTTTCGATCCAGACGTAATCAAGGATCCGCTATTCTTCAGATCAGGCCCGGACTTTGTGCCGCTCACTACGCAGCTATTCAATGACATCTGTAACGGTCGCGTCAAACTATAGAGTCTCATATAGATACAATAATTATATGTCTACAATGAAGTCCATTCGTTTTATTAGTATCGTCTTAAAATAAATCACCGTATTGTCAGCCACAAGTTGCAAAAACGACGGACTTTGACTGATACATGACTCGAATGATGGCTAAAACTCTTCAGTGTTAAGCGAAAGAATTGTCCATACACTTATTATACATTTTGTGATTTGCCGTAACTTTATGTTCTGTCTTATCATCTAAAGGTAAAATTATTAGATAATTTATACTCTCTATTATTCTCAAACAATGTTTGGTTGTATAAAAGTTACAGCGAATGGACTATAGATAAGATTTCTTGGGAATGGTATAGATTGGTTCCATGAAGGAACCGTTTTAAAATAAATATTGGGTGATTTAAAAAATGGGTAGATAAAAATATTAACTGACCCCAAGGGAGTATTCTTGAAAGTGAGAATTATTTAAGCTCATTTAAAAAAATATATTTTTTATTTGTTCGCACTTTTCTTCTTGGTGTACAGGGAAAGGATTAAAAAATTATTAATAAGGTTTGTAGTTTCTAAAATGTATCAACAGTAGTTTTTTAGTTAGTTAATTAGGGTCTGAGACCAGGTTTCAATCGAAAAATCAATGATAAAATATGCGAAATTGTCTCTTCGTTATTGGATTAATAGACCTCTTTTATATGTATTTATAAGCTTTTTAAAATATGTGCTGTGATCGAAAAGCGACTTATAATCTGATTCATTCTATACCTACTGTAAATTATTTATTGACATTACAATTACGAGTCAATTTAGTACGTCATAGTCATATCGTAGTTTTTTTTGTTAATCACATTTTAGAATAGTTAAATATTTTCTATTTAGTCAACCATAGAGGATTCATCAAATAGGTATCTCTTTTTATTATAACTAACGAAACATATTGGATCTCAAATTAGTCGCGTTTTATTGCTTGACATTTTTATGTGTCTAGCAAGTTGATAAAATTGATTTTTTATAGCCAGGCTGTCAAAAGTATGTTTTATTCATAAAATGACCAAAGCAATTTTTTTAAATGTGAGTAGTTTAATTTTTTTTTTATTTGTAATAATTGTTCTCCTCAGATTTACCTAATAAATGCAATATATAGTTTTTAGTACCTATTATAAATAAAATTGTCATTTTATTTTTTAAATATCAGTTAATCCTTTGAATATTATGATTCTGGATCTGTAAGCAATATTAAATCACTAATTCAATTTTTTTTTTGTTTTAGCACCTTGTACTGTTTGTAGTTAAATTGTAGATAACATTCCGCAGTCTAGTCTATTAAGTTGTGTTTTAGGGTTCCTATATTAAATATTCGTTCGTTGATATTCATTTTCGAATACCTACATTACGCATAGTGGAGTTTATAATAATAGATCTAATTCGTGCCTTGTTACAAGGACCGCAAAGAAAGGGCTGTACTGACTGCTCGAAAAAATACTGTAAGTTGTAAATAAAAACCTGGAAAATGTTTACGTTTTTTTTTTTTCATACCATTCTGACAAATATGTATCTAATAAATTTACATACACGCTTTCGTACCACTTCCACTTCCATGGAGCGCGAGGATAAAAGTCGATCCGTAATGGGTCCCGTAAACGATCAAACTTGTTTGATCAAACTTCATGTTTTCATATACTTAACAAACATATAAAAAAAAAAACCCGCAGCCCCGCACACGATCAAATAATTTGACAAGCACGTTTGTCAAACAGAAATTTAATATGAAGTTTAATCAAATATTTGATCGTCTACGGGGCCCTTAACTTATTTATTAGACTTGCTCTCAAAACTACAACTAAAATGTGCATACATTGATACATATATATATATATAATATATGTCGTATATAATATATCAGAGCTTTCGAATGATACAACATAAATGCTTAGACCATCAGGAACATCTGTATGGCATATTATACAAACATAAGGCATGTGCGGGGACAAAATCCACGACCACCACCCTATCAGCCAAACTATCGATGACATAGAATTAATATTTTGTTAAAAATAAACCGCCAAGTAAAGTTAGTACACGTTAGTAGTCTATATTTTTGACAGTTTAGTCTTAGTGGTTTGTATTTTTTTTTCTCTTTAGGTATTAGGGTAAACAAACAGTACCTATTACAAAAAGTACTACATACACGGAATATAAGAAAATGCTTAACGTAACCGACACCGTTAACGTAACCAACACTAAAAAAAATAAGTCAATCATAGTCTGTTATTCTGATAATATAAACAGCGATAACACTGTTTGGTTCAAAAACTAATCTGAAATGGTGGGTGTGTAACTGGCTTATACTATCTTTGATAATTGCTGTTATACCAATATCATCTATAATTCTATATATTATATACGTGACGCAAAAACTATGTACCCCTTTTTTAAATAATTATGGTCGAATTTCGACCTCTGAGGCGACCACTAGTATATATTAATACGCTACGGTTTAGATGGTTATGATATCGTAAACAACATAAAAGTTAAATCAAAGCAAGTAATGTTTTGATTAACACTTTATAGTTGCAAACACCAACAACAAAAACCCATTATAACCACACACGTCGTTAAAATATTTCTATAAAATAAAAAAGAACATGTTTTAAAAATAGAATTTATTTAAAGAATCAAAATAGATACAATTTATTTGAAACAACAAACAAAAATAATGAGAACAAAGAACAAAAGTTCGATTACACAAATACCTTTCGTTTTGATCAGGCATACAATATAACTGCTGCTAAAATCAAATAATACACGATATTTACATTATAAATTTAAATTCTAACTTATAGTTTCAAGGAGGCTAAGACTAGAACCATTTACACAAGATCTTTGACTTATTACACTATCTACATTTGTGTAACGAGTGCTAACAGCTATAAGGTACCGATTACGTTCAAATACGTGGTAATCAGATCTTATTCATACAAACATACAATAAAACACTTTATAATATTCGATAATAAAAATAAAATATCTTTCAAATGACCTTTCGGCGCTAATTATTAAAATAAAATTAAATAATACTCAATTGTTTAAGTATATTAACGCATATGTATGTAAGAATATGTAAGAATTAGTAAATAGCACATAATAGTTAAAAAAACCGCACAAATATTATTGTTTATTTCACCATCTGTCGAACAATCTATGTATGTACAGAATGCATCGTTTGTTTCAACACTACAAGGGGCTCAATGGCATTGTGCATGCACTGTTTGCGTTATAATTTTTTATATTATAATATTGGAGCCATATCTGAAACTTTTACTATAAGTCTCATTCCATTACGAAATACGATTTTTCTTAAACTATTTCACAGAATGTCTACTAACGATATTAAAGATTATACTTATTAAAATCATAAACTGTACATATTTTGACTAGCAACTATTAAGGCATTATTTTCGAATATTTATCATTATTCTTTTATAAAGTGTAACTACACGATTAAATACAAAAGTAAAAATGTACAAAGTACGTTAATGTGATTTTATAACTATTATACATCGCCACGGTTATACAAACATTACACACGCGATATATTTAATTGAGGTTGTAAAAATAAATAAATATTTAAACATAAAATTGTAAATAATTTTAAACTTTATATATATCACAAATGAGTAAGTACGTAACAAAAGATATAACTTGTTAAATCAATTATAAACAAAGTATAATAAATACTATTTAAGACGAAATACAAATTAAAGCTCAATTCTATTGGGCTTCTTTAAGACAAATTCTCTCAATTTGATGTTCAAATTACAATGATGTATTTTATATTAACAATATCTCTTTTTTTGCTTAAATCAAATACAGTTCACAATCTTTTTTAATTCCATAACTTAAAGTATTATAGTCTACAATTTATTGCACGTTTATATTCTACTTTCCTTCTGATATTTCATTAAAAGTGTTAAAGAGGTTAGTGAGGCTAGGTGAGGCCAAACGAGCGTAATTTTGTGAGTTGTGAGTCGCGTAACTTCTGCTACATTCGATTTCATACAAAAGTGTAAGTCGGCATACAACTCATTTTGCGTCGCCGTGTGGCACGAACTGGACGGCGATGCAAAGTGAGTTGTGTGCCGGTGACGCAAAATGACCGAAATTAAGCGACTCACAGCTCACAAAATTACGCTCGTTTGGCCTCACCCTTCATGTCCAAACTTATAATTCTTATTATTATTGAGATCATATTTATCAAATGATAATTCATTTTGAACTATATTTAAGCCAATACGATTGAATCGTGCTAAGTTTCTACAAAATAAGAATACGTTTAATATAATTGAAATAAGGAATTGCAATAAAATTGTCGCTGTCTCGGAGACTATAATTTATGAATACACCACATAATTATATACAGGGTGGGGATTATAATACAACGATAACTTGGACAGCGTATATGTAATGACATTCCAAGCCCACATACAAAAAATCAATAAAATACATCCAGTAGTTTAGTCACAAATTATGATGTTTCATTTTTTAAAATTTCTACGTATGTATAATACTAAAGACCTGACCTACCCTAAAACCGGCGGTTAACGACTCAAGGACAGCTATTATTATTTTTAAAATCATAGATTAAGAAATGGATATGGCATCGACTGCCACAAAAAGGCACAATTTTTAATCATTGCCATTTAGTGACAGTTCGCAGACCAAATAATATTATAATAACTAATGTTTAAAAAAAATAACTTATTCAGTATCGGCTACTGATCAGTTCTGCATATTTAAAAAAAAAAATTGATGGTTTGAGAAAATTTAAATCAAATAGTTTTTTATTCAATTTAATTTTAAATGCGTAACAATTTATTTTAATTTACTTTTCTAACTTACTATTTTTTATTCAATCAAAATAATGAAGTTTTGTAGGTACAAGCAAAAACCATTTCCACGCGATTATGCCGCGTAGAAAGAAGGTCACGCGCGATCACCGCGCGATGACGCGTGTAACAGGTCAGTGATCCTGTAGTTACAAAAATGATGTTATAAAATTTTATTAAATTAAATTGAATTAGTTTGTATGAAAAAATCTTTTTTTTTTGGTTTGATGTTAGGACTTATCTGATGGTTTTGAAATACTTCTTTATACTAGTACTAACGGTGTTTTCAATTATCGTTCTATTGTCATCCCCACATTGTATTTTTGTTTACCCCAAGAGGGTTATAGACATGCATACTTATGAGTTATTATGTAGTGGGTTTGTATAAATAGTATTTTTTTAATAAGAAAGAAAAAAACAGAAACAAGGGTTTGACGAAAAAAATAAAGCAAACTTAATTAATATTTTTAACACTAAAATATCTCATATATATAATTATTTAATTTAAAATTATATAAAAAAAATTATTACAACATAATTATTTTTTGTTTATTGTATTATGTAACTTTTAACATCTTTAGAACACTTGATTTCGAATTTTTCAAAATTTACATACAAATAATAAAAACTGATAAAAAATACGTTTTTGTGTGTTTTCAGAATTCTCTGATTTGAATATCTTAATATCCTACTGGTATGCATGCAGGTAGCGATTAAAAATAAATTATAAATTTAAATTGGAACAATCGCTAACAATAAATAAAAAGTCTAAACCAATTTTTCTCAATTTTTTTTGGCAGTGCCAAACAATACCCAAGTCAATATTGAATTACTTGAATAAATTACGAATCTTCACATGCATTTGAGAGTAAATTGGTTATGCAACCATTTCGAAACAAACTGTTACATTTTCAGTCGGGTATAATCTGTGCGAGCATAGCGTAAATAACTGAAGCTAACTAGTAGTCATCTTGTCGTAACGGTATAACTTTATGTTTTAGAAATTTAGAGGACAAGGTCTACATGTGACGCTTCTAAATTCATCTTAAAAACTTCGTTACAAGGTGGTTTATATTATACACTAGCTGCCAGGACAGACTTTGTTCTGTCAATAGATATTGTGAATATTTTTTCTAGGATAAAACCTTTCGTAGGATTTAAGGAACATACAAAATAGATTAGCCAAATTAAATTAAAATTATTCTCCAGTTAATGCGCTTGATTAACAACATTCATTTTTATTATATAGATTGACAATTCATAAACAAATTCAAGAGAAAGTTACCAAGGGTGGGCATTGCTTACACTACCTGGTGACGCCTATATATGTAGCCTACACGATATTGACGATTTGGAAACAAATCCGAGAACGATTTTTTTAAGTTGGGCATTACAATTGTCTCCTTCCCCTCTCTTCCGGCTACGAATGTAGTCTACGCGTGTATCATGCATGTGTCAGTTGATTTATATTCTTTTAACGAATCATAAACAAATTCGAGAGCGTATTGCCAGGGAGGGGATTGCTTACAAGCCCCTTCCGGCTACGCCTACGAGTACCGTGTGCATCATGTGTAATGGTCACAGAATTATTAAGTTGAAGTGGCAATGAGCTGGTCACCTGTGTCGCGGACTGATGGCCGCTGGAGCAGACGCGTCCTGGAGTGGAGACCGGAGGCCCGCTGGACTGATGATCTACGTTGATGAGTTGGGGAGGCCTACGTCCAGCAGTGGACTGCGACAGGCTGGTGCGTGTGTCGCTCAGGCGGCGCGCGAGGGGAGCCAGGCGGCGAGGCCGGAGCGCGCGGGCAGTGCGGCGCGCAGCAGCGCTCCTCGTGTCGCTCAGGCGGCGCGCGAGGGGAACCAGGCGGCGAGGCCGGAGCGCGCGGGCAGTGCGGCGCGCAGCAGCGCTCCTCGTGTCGCTCAGGCGGCGCGCGAGGGGAACCAGGCGGCGAGGCCGGAGCGCGCGGGCAGTGCGGCGCGCAGCAGCGCTCCTCGTGTCGCTCAGGCGGCGCGCGAGGGGAACCAGGCGGCGAGGCCGGAGCGCGCGGGCAGTGCGGCGCGCAGCAGCGCCTCCTCGTGCGCGGACAGCCGCAGCAGCGCCGCCAGCGCGCGCGTCAGCTGCCGCGCCTCCAGCTCGCGCCCCGTCAGGAACCGCAGCACCACGTGCTTCAGGTACCTGCGGCGGAGCGCTCGTGGAGTGAGCTCTAGCTGGACACATGGCGGCGTTCGCCTCCAAGTGTCAAATGGAAAATGTCACAAAGGAGATGTGCAGATTAGAACTTGATATTCTAGGAGTAAGTGAATTAAGTTGGAAAGGAAACGGGATTTTAATATCCGGTGATGCTACGGTTTATTCCTCCGGTAGAGATGAACGTCAACATCGCATGAATGGTGTTGCCATAATTGCGAAACATGCTCTACGATCAAAAATTTTCTTCCGGTGGTGTCGGACCGGGTTATGTTCTTACAACTTGAGGCTAAGCCGTTTAACATCAACATAGTTCAAGTATATGTTCCTACAGCAGACAAAAGTGACGATTTGAATGATGCACTTTATGATGATATTAAGACAGCACTCAAAGTAATTAAAAACATGACGAACAACAACAACAGTCATCACGGGTGACTTATTCCAAAATTGTACAAGGTCCATTACCCGACGTCGTTGGCACCTTTGGGCTTGGTGTCTGAAACGATCGATGAGAATGGTGGTGCAGTTCTGCCAGAAGCGAGAGTTCGTTGTTACTTTTACATTCTTTAAGGTACCACCTAAAAGACATTATACATGGCGTTCACCAGCTGATAGTCCAGTGAAGATCGTACGTAATCAAATAGATTTCTTGTTGATTAACAAAAGGCATAGAAATTGCATTAAATCTGCTAAGACATATCCCGGAGCGGATATTGGATCTGATCACAACCTTAAAGTTCGGCTAAAGAAAATCCAGCAGCCAACAAAAACTACTAGAGTGGACCTTGATAAACTGAAAAACCCGGAATCTATCACACAGCTTCGCCTGGCCATTAATGACAAAATGTGTAGGCACGCACGAAAAGCACGAGAATGATAATCCTGTTTTCTCACACACGGAGCAAGCATGGTAAAATTTCAAAACATCAATTATAGACGCAAGTGATAAGACCTTAGTGTCAACACCACGATCTAGGAAAGCTGAGTGGATTACAGACGAAATATTGGATTTGATGGATTTAAGACGTGAAAATAAATTGAACAAAGAAAAGTATGATTCAATACAGCTTTCGATACCGAAGAAAATAAGACAGGCAAAAGAAAAATGGTATGGTGATCTTTGTTCTGAGATTGAAGAATTGGATAAAAAGTTTGACTGTTTTAATATGCATAAGAAGATTAAAGAGCTCACTACCCTAAACATCAAGGACGCACACAAACAACTCTTCTTAATAAAGATGCCAAGTATGCCTTTTGCACGGATGACATGTTGACTGATAACATGGGTTGTCTGGAAGAAATGGCTAAATAGCCATAAGACCGCCCATTGTACTTCACAGTCTGTAAATATCTTTAAATGTGTTTAATGTTAAAATGTAGTTGTGGTGTACAATAAAGTATAAATAAAAAAAATAATAACATGGGAGAAATATGTAACCAAACTCTTTTGTGACACTCGGTCTGATCCTGTAGATTTTATTTGCGAAGACACGGGACCATTACAAGGAGTGAGGTTTATCATGCCATCAGAAATGCGAAAACAAGGAAAACTGTTGGTCCCGATGACATACCGGTCGAAGGGATTAAGGTGGTTGAGGAGTATAATCTGTATTATCTTGTTAGCTTCTTCAATGTTATTTACAACTCCGGCACGATTCCATACTGGCTCAAATCGACATTCATCGCCTTAGCTAAACTCGGGAATCCCAACTATCCGTCCGTACTATCATATACTCAGTTTGGTTTTAGAAGCGGTCTGGGAACTAGAGACGCACTTTTTGGCTATCAAGTACTGGTACAAAGGTGTTGGGATATGAATAAACATCTGTTTTTTCTGGTTTATTGACTATGAAAAAGCCTTCGACCGCGTTCAACATGATAAATTGATTGAGGTGCTCCAGAGGATTAGCTCAGACTTCAACGACCGCCGATTCATAAAAAACTTATAATGGAACCAGCGTGCAAGGAAATTATCGTCATACATTGACAAAGAAAGAGGCGTACGACAGGGATGTATTTTGTCACCCTTGCTGTTTAATTTGTATGCTCCATATTTTCGAAGGCACTAGATAACAGTCAAACATTAGGTACGCAGACGACACGATATTAATCGCCGATAGTCTTGCGGGTCTTTAAAGGTTAGTGGATTTAGTGGCTTCCGTTAATGTTGTATACGGTATAAACATCAATACCTACCAAAAAGATGAAGTACATGGTAAAAAGCCGTACACCTGAGCACGTCTTTATCCCTAAATGGTCAAGGTATTGAACAGGTCACCAAATTCAAATATCTAGGCACAAGGACTGGTTGACGAAGCAGGAGATCACAGCCTCGAAATACGATGCAGAATAGAGCAGGTACGCAACGCCTTTTCGAGAATGAAAAGAGTTCTTTGTGACCGGAACCTAAGTATTTCTCTTTGAACACGCATAGCGCGGTGCTATGTCTTTTCTGTACTTCTATATGGTGTAGAAGCTTGGACGCTGACAGAAGCCATGTCTAAAAAACTGGAAGCGTTCGAGATGTGGGTGTACAGACGTATGGTAAGAATTTCTTGGAGTGACCACGTACGAAACATCACCGGGCTACAAAGAACGGACAAGGCCACAGAGATATTTACAACCGTAAAGAGGACGAAATTAGAATATTTTGGGCACGTTATGCGCAACACCAAAAAAATATGAACTCCTTCAAATTATCATTCAGGAGAAAGTGACAGGCAAAAGGAGGCCTGGCCGCAGAAGGATATCGTGGCTGAACAACTTGCGCCAGTGGTTCGGGAAGAGCACAAGACCACTATTTAGAGCAGCTGTCTCAAAAATTAAAATCGTCCTAATGATTGCCAACCTTCGCAAGGAGACGGCAACTTAAGAAGAAGAAGAACTTCAATCGCGTGCTGGTTGACATACATTATTTTTACAAATCAAAGTTACTATTAACTACCTACAAAAGCAAAACATAGTATTACTTAATAATGTACTACACTTGAATCTACTCACCGTCTGCTAATATCCTGTTCCTCTGCAGATGTAAGATCTGACTTACTGCTCTGTAGTTCCCTTTGTAGCGTTTTCTTCATATCCGATATTCGATTATCTAAAGTCTTAATTTTCTGAAACAAAGAAAACAACAAATTCAATCTAAACAAGCAGTAACTCGTGGTTTCGTTGATCATCATGTAGTATATTTTATTTACTAATTTTTTAAGTGTGTAACTTATTTACATTTAGTATACCTTATTTTTATCACAGATTTCAGTTTGTAAGTCTTGTATATTTCTTTTAAGAGCGTTCTCACTCTCTGTCAATGCCTCGATTCTTTTCTTCAATTCTTCCATTTCTTTTAATCTAGATGCCTCGTTTCCTTTTATTATCATACATTCGGCTTGATTCTGAAAAAAAAATATATAGAAATATATTTATCAAAACAATTTACAACAAAACACATGATTATTATATTAATAAATAAAAAAAATAAAAAACAGTAAAAGATAGTGATATAAAAAAAGTATTAACTACAGTGACGACTTTCATAGTGCTGTTAATTTTCGTTAAAATACCAATATTTGCACTTACGCAATTTTTTATTTACCGATGTATAAGTTTGTTCTATTCAATACACATGACAATATAATGTCCTTGAGGGTTGTTAATGTATTGGGTACCATTTTTGGGTAATTATAGTTATTAATGGTGGAGAGAATATCCTGGTTTTACAAGGTATTCTGAGTTACATAAAATAAAGAATTATACTAAATACCTCTTTGTGCTGAGCAATAACTCCTTCTAGATCTGTTATTTTAGTTTTCAGTTCGACGATTTCATCCTCCAAGTAACGCACGTTGCACTGGCTCATTTCAATGTTCTGAGACATGTGTGCGTTGCGTAGCAGAGCTTCGTCTTTTTCCCGTTTCTCCCTAATTTTCATTATTATTTCAATACATATTTTATATACGTAAATTGAAAATGAAGTCAGTCGGTCAGTTCAGCCTATTTATTGGTTAAGGTTTTTTATCATATAAATTGTGTAATGACGTTTTATGTTGCTGGTAAAAGTTTTAAAGGAAATGTTTAGATTTTAATTTTTACTTTTTTAGGAAGTATTTCTTTACATCAAAAGGTTTTTAAAATAATTTAATAATGGTGAATTTAATAACGATTCCAGTGATGAGAGATTCATATAAATAAGAACTGTATTGAGAATTAAAATTAATTCATTATAAAAAAATAAAAATAAAACTTACAAATATTGACTATAAAGAAAAGAAAATAAATTGTAAGGAACAATTGACGTGACTTACTTGTCAAACTTCCTTTGTATGTCAACATAGTCATGTTGCATGTCAGTCATCATGGAGTTGAGGTGGTTAACTTCGACCCTCTGCTCGTCGTACAGTCTGTTCGACTTTTCAATCTTTTCTCTTAATATCTTGACCAACGTCCTTTCATTTTCCAAAGCCTCCGCTAGTTCCCGGTTCTCTTCCACCAGCGCTTCGATACGGCTCTCGAATTCCGTTGTCATGTCCTATAATAACAATTTCGTATCGATACAATTAATACACCTTTTATTAATTGTTACTTACATATAAAGCATACCATTTGTCAGAAAGAAAATTGTGCAATTTTCCAAGGGTATATGCCAATTATATTTGTGTTTGTGAAGCTG
Organism: Melitaea athalia; assembly: GCA_905220545.2. Lineage (NCBI taxonomy): Eukaryota > Metazoa > Arthropoda > Insecta > Lepidoptera > Nymphalidae > Melitaea > Melitaea athalia. Next base: position 8,652,095 of record HG992179.1, read on the forward strand.
AAAATAGGAAGCGAAAACGATATCACAGCGAATATTACTCGGGTTATTAGAGGTGGCAAATTTAGTTTTTAATTCAATCTTTTTTTTGTTTCAATAATTAATTCAGTCAACAAAAAGGAAATTTGTAATTCTTCTAATAAAGCGTCCAATATTAGTAAAAATATGCTGCAATGTTTAATAGTTAATACTACTTTCAACGCAACGCAGTTAATTACCATGCATACTAAATAGGTTAACACAGGTAAAAAATACCAGAAAATAAATTCTAAATTAAAATAAAAGTGAAAACTACTAGATATTTTATTACAATAGTAAATAAAACAATTAGGTGATATTAATAAGCAGAATAACTACAACTCCATGCTAGTTATAAGGTAAATAAAAAAAAATCAAAAACAAAAGAAACAAAACTTTATTATATAAAAGTGCTATGATAAAATATAAAATACGTTACGTGTGTAACAAAAATACAACCAAACGTAACAATAAAAGATTTAAGATACCGAATTGCTGCAAAATGTTTACATTTTATTAAAAATGAAACATTCTTAACACTTACGTGGAATGTCTAACTTCAAACTACTTAGTACAATAAAGTGGATAAGGTAAGTGTAACACAACAGACTAATCAGCCCCGCAGTCATGTGATTTAGTACATTATCTATATCGAATTTGATAACATGACGAATACAAACAGTAGGTGCACACCTATATAAAGCTATACTAAAACTAAAAACGTAGTGCTCCTTCCTATAAAACAATTATTTATTGAAGTAAAACTTCTTTAGGCACGCTTGACTTGGGGAGTAAGCTGGTGAATGCGTGACGAAAGCGTCACGAAAAGTGTGACCGGGCGAGGCGAATGGAGCAAGAGAGAAAGGTGTGAGCACACATTTTCTTTCTCTCTTTCCCTCATAGCGAGTTACGTTTCGTATATTTCAGACAGAATGCAGGCCTATTGCTAAAGAAATTTTACTTCAGTCGTGTGGTCTAAACCACACTCGTTTTTTTTTTTAAATTCTATTCACACATTAGCGTTGATAGATAATTTGTATCCGTAATATTATTACTGTAATTGTTTATAACAATATATATTTTTCATTAATATGTGAAATTGGAATGTTAAATAAAATAGGAACATAATATGAGCTGCCGAATATTATCTTACAAATATGTATTAATAAGAAATATATCACAATATTTGTTAGCAGAATATAGTATAAGTACATGATTAAATAGCTTTATACTTTATTATGCATAGAGTAACAGTATAACATATGTATATACTATTACTTCATAAAATATTGCACCAGTGTGGCAATCCTAATCGATCTTATATGTATCTATCTTTTCTTTCTTATCTTTTAAAATATATCGACAAAATGATAAAAGATAATTATAAACAAAGAATATTAATTATTAAAAACGTTTGAATTTTAAATTATAAATATTGCACACAAATTATGAAATTTTAGTTCCCAAGTGTGTCAATCCTGTCACTAAATTTAGTTATGGCATCACAACATCGATATCTTGTTATATTTTAAAATCTTTTATTAGCCGATGATTTACTATTAGGATTGATAATGTCTAAGAGACGTGGAAGAGCGACCTTCACCGATCTGATAACTCGATGAGACATATTTTTTATCAAATATAATTAATTAAATTAAAAGTAGCTATGACCACTTTTCGATAAGCAAGTTATCATAGGCATATTTATTTATAAATTATATTTGATAAAAAATATGTCTCATCGAGTTATCATATCGGTGAAGGTCGATGTTCCACGTCTCCTCTACTATAATGTTGTAGGAAAAATTTATCATTATTTTTATAAATATGACAGCAAAGGCGATTTTCCAAATATGTCACCTTGTACAGCTTGTAATTATTCAACTAAACTTATAAATTCAATTTATAAAAAAAGAAAATACTTAAAATATGTGTCGCATATGGTAATATAAGTCATATTTGTAAAATATTTAGTAATTAGAAATGCGGCAATAGCCTCTCCCAAAGATATCCGCCTGTAAGGCCGTCCGATATTATGGGCGCTTTCAACTTAGATTTATGTCGCTTGCAATTATAACTGCATATGAACCCTCTTATTTGAAGGAACGTAAGATACGTCTGCAGAATTAAATATTTAGACAACAAATCAAATATATGGTTTTTGCAATGTTGCCTGCTGCTAATTGGTGTGATTAATCTTGCATTGAGTCTTTTACTATAAAAAATATTACCCAAGTCTACAATAGAATAACACCACCGTCACCGTGACACCAACCGTCTAACTTGAAAGCGCTCTAATAATGGAAACTTCACTAGACTAGTCAAGTTGTGAGTAATTTAGCAACAAAATTTTATGGTATTTTTATTGTTAACGTACTAGTCTAGTATAGGAGACAAGATAATATATTATAAATAATTTATGTTGTATATTTCTAATAAACTGTAATTCTGAGACAGTTTTCACAATTTATTCATTAAATCAGAAGATATAAAATAAAAGCTTATTTGATTTTATAAAAAATTACAAATCGACTGTGAGTTTCAAACGAGTTCAGATATTTTAGAAACTAAGTAACTCGCTGCTCGATTGAAGCCCAGTAGCTACATTCAGAAAACTATTCGTTTTGCTTACAAACTGGTAAATTTTTAACAGACTTAAAAAAGGAGGTTCTCAATTCGACTGTATGATTTTTTTTCTTGTTTTTAATATAGCAACCGAGCATAAATCACTTATTAGAATGGGCGTACCCACAATGGGGCAAGAAGGGGCATTTGCCCCATCCCGGCTCGAAGCTAAAAACAGAATTTTTAGATTTATAATTTAAATTTTAGATAAGTCAAGATATAATTGAAATAGTTTAGATTAAGATAAAAAAAACCTTTGCAACTTTCTACTACGTACTTATTGAATTTTTCTTCTGCCCCAACGTTAACAAAATTCTGGATACGCCCACGTCAGCCAGTCACTAGTCTAGTGCGAACGAGGCTTAGAGAGCGAGGGCTCCGGTGGTAGCTAAATGCTGTAGAGATCAGAGCGACTCACGGCGGCGCCGTCGCGCGCGGCGCGCAGGGCCCGCAGCTCGCGCGCCTGCGCCTGCGCCTCCGCGCCCAGCCGCGACACCTGCCCCACACAACCCACTCTTGTACTGCCGTACTTACGTCAAAGACACTTTTACCATTTTTTTTAACGCTTTTGTAAAACCTTGACGCTATCACATTTTATTTATAGTTACTTGTAAAATATACGATTAAAACTATTTTGTTAAACTTATTTGAGGGTTCTATAATCTATAGAAATCGCTATTTTGTGATAATACTGCCTTTGCACATTGCAGTTATTTGTATATTTAAGAAATAATGTCTATACCTTTGTACTAGGTGTACAATAAAATTATTCTCTCTCTCTCTTTCTCTCTTTAGTCCAAATAAATCCAAAACTTTGAATCCAACTTTTTAGATTTTGATATTTATACTTTACTGCCTTTTACCTAAGCACGGCAGTATATACTGATACAACTCCAATGGTTCACGACTACGGTGACATAAAAGCATTGTTGTTGTGACAAGTTAAACGGTTACCGTACGTTACCTATGGACGCTTGCAACACCAAAAGCGTCATAAGCGCGTTGCCGACCCTACTCCCGACCCTCACCAGGAGCTAACTCGTAATCGTTACTCGACTCACTCTATTTTAACTACATTCCAACAAACTACATAGGCTTAACAAGAATACGTTGACGCTAATCGATTGGATTAAATCTAGTTTGATAATTCTCTAAATATTGATAACTAGCTTCTGCGCGCGACTTCGTCCCCGTGGAATAGGACCAATTCTGTCATACAGATACATGATTTGTGCGAAACTAACCGTTTACGCAGCGGAAGCTCTCAAAAGGAAAAAAACCCGATTTTGAAACATTCTTCATTGGTGCAACTTTCCTATTGGTCTTAGCGTGATGGTATATAGCCTATAGCCTTCCTCGATAAATGGGCTATCTAACAATGAAAGAATTTTTCAAATCGGACCAGTAGATCCTGAGATTAGCGCGTTCAAACAAACAAACAAACTCTTCAGCTTTATTATATTAGTATAGATATTAATACCATTCAAATACGAGTACTTTGTCCACACAATGTGTAGCACACATTCAAAGGCTCCTTTACCACGTATTTGCTTCTTTATTTACTTATTTTGCTTACATTGACATATCAAAAAGGAATACTAAATTACTGTTAACTTTAATGCCGAAACACCGGTTTAGATAGCTTTTTTACAGCAATATCGAAAATGTCTTAAGTAACTATTAAACTTATGTAGATCAGCAACTGACACTATGTATAACGATATGTCTTTATTTTAAAATAATCAGTTTCCTAAAATAGTTTTGACAAAATGAATCATGTCATGTCACGAATATTTCTTTTACATCTTTAAATTTTAATTAAAACTAGCTTCTGCGCGCGACTTCGTCGGCGTGGAATAGGATCAATTCTGTCATACATGATTTGTGCGAAACTTTAACCGTTTATGATTTTGATTTTGAAACATTCTTCATTGGTGCTACGCTCCTATTGGTCTTAGCGTGATGATATATAGCCTATAGCCTTCCTCGATAAATGAGCTATCTAACACCGAAAGAATTTTTCAAATCGGACCAGTAGATCCTGAGATTAGCGCGTTCAAACAAACAAACAAACAAACAATCAAACAAACTCTTCAGCTTTATTATATTAGTATAGATTACACAATATAGTAAATGTGTGAAATAATTTGCAAGCAAACAACTATTTTCATTAATCCAACGTCAAAATAATGTATAGTGTTCTTTAAACAAAATCAATAAAGACTGTGAATTACATGAATAAATTTAAAAAATAATTCTAAAATAAACAATCTACTTTATTAAAAGGCTACTAAAGACGAGACTAACCTTAGCTTCGCTGTTGGCAAGGTTTTGTTTAGTTTTCTCTAGCTCGGCGGCCATGCTGTCAATTTTCTCTTGTAACTCTTTTTTCTCCTTCTCAACTCTCCTTCTCTCCGCGCCCTCTTCCCCCGCTTGACGAGACACTCGCGCCACCTGATTGAATAAATCTTAAAAAATTATTATCACATATCATAAACAATTTTTCTTAATAATAATATGTTATAAGATGTGTGAGTATTGTGACTTATTTACATATTTTAAGGTTAATGAAAATAATTAATAATAATTGACGAGTTTCCAATCAGGACTTAACCATATTATTTATTCATATTTACAGTACATACCTAACCACATTTACAGAAAACACCAAATATAAGATTAAGTATTAATTATAGTAGTAAGAAGTAAACTGAATTACCATTATAAGAAAGAAAAACAAAGATACATTATCAAAACTTTAACTTACCTATAATGTATTGTAATTTTTCTTCATTGTAACACCGTAAGTAAATACGTTTATAAACCGTAAATAATATATCTATTTCATATGTTTGCACTGAACATATAAATACCAATAAATATTATAAAATGAATAAAGATAAATTGCTGTATTTGTTAAAATTGCATGTGTTGTGGATGTGTTCCTGTGGCTGAATGTTTAAAATTAAATACTTTTTTGAATTATCGACGACGACAGAGTATTAAGCATTATTTTTAAATACATAGGTAATAATTATATACTACGACGATCGATATATTAGTAAGTGACTTCAGAAAATTTATTTTATTACCTAAATATCTTGTATGGTTCGCGTCATGTAAAAAGAACGCTGGCCTTCAAGCTGCGCAAAGGCGATTTATCGGTCTATCTGGTGGTATGAGGTAGGGGCGGGGCGGGGCGGGCGCGTACTCGCCGCATGCTTGCCGGTGTGCTATTGGTTCGACAGCTCAACGTCGAGTCGTCGACTCACAATACTATCGCACACAAAACTTTTAAATTACGAAATGTTATTACTTAGAGAAATGAGAAAAATTATTTATAAAATTATATCGTATATTGTTTTATGAAGAGAGAGGCTGATAATAAAGCAGTTAAGAATTTAAAATATTGTATGAACGACACCAACGACGACTTAATGGAAGGAGTTTCACAACATTACTTAAATTTTTTGTAATTAGATTAAACATTCTACACTGAATCAAATATGTTTTGTAATTCTATTTAATGATATTCTATCTATATTTTTAATGTACCTACCAATAACCATTATACGAAGCCGCGAGCGAAAGGCTAATTCAAAAATAAAACAATAGGTTTAGTAATTACGTGCGCAACATTACATATGCGCAAACATACCCCTCCAGTCTCTTTCAGCGTTCTTTTTACATGACGCGAGTTATAACATGGTATTTATAAGCTGTGGCGCCATTTTGCCCATAAGATTAATTATATTGAAAAAGATAATAGATGGCAACATGTAAAATGAAACACAAAATATTACAGAAAAACTTATAATGACAAAGCGACGGTTCAATCACACAGCTACTAACAATGTATTCATCTGTAGCGGGGGAGATTGTTTGTTTGAGCGTGCTAATCTATGAACTTAATCTTTGAGCCAATTTTATTTTATTTTTGTTTTTTTTCGTTTTTAAGAAGGTGTTTGTGACACAACACAAATAAAACTTGACATTTTGATGCATATACTCATGCAACATTTCAAATTCCGAAAAAAATGAACTCTGAAAATCAACATGCTTTCTATGTATAAAAACGTAGTACTGTTGTCATTTTTGTCACAAACGGTATTAAAACAACTATAAGCTGACCTGAGTCTCCAGAGAGGCAATCTGTCCACTCCATGAGGTTTTGACGTCATCAAGCGCCATTTTAGCTTCTTGTAGTTGTCGTGTTAACACAGCTCGCTCCCGGCATACACGATCGTAATCCGAACACCCAGTCGGCTTTAGTTCTCGTTTTTCTGTGGGTTATTTATTATTATTTGAATATTGTTGGTTTTTTAAAGTGTATGTATGTTTCTATTCAAGTAAATAGTTTTTTTTATATAAAACTCAAAAATTCTTATTCTCTAAGCTTTGAAAATGAGAGTAGTTCTATACAATTTATACCCCTATTTTATTTTCTTATGAGTGAAATTTACTAAGACACTGCAACAAACCTATACTGATATTTAATCAAAACCCTAAAATATTTTATTTCTAATTTCACTCTGTTATTAATACTAGTCCTCATCTCCTTTACTATATTCCGCTAGCAAAGTTCTTTTCTTTTTCTTTACTTGAGAAGAAAATCAAACATCCAAAAATAACCCCAAAAAATATAGTAATTCACATCTTGACTATTTTCTGCTTACAAAGTATCCTATTCTATTCCGTCCAAAACAATTTCAAATTTTAATCTAATTTAGAGGGTGTAAATGCAGTCTTTTTTATTCAGTGGTCTATGGACTAATTGCCAATTGGTCAATGAAAGAAGCTGAAGTGGTCCATAAAAGCGTGGTGCAATCTCAGTAAGTTTCACTAGGCTTTAACTACTCCAGATTTTACCCAAAAACAGTTGGTGGTTTGTGGCAAAACACATTCAAAATTTAATTCAAAAATTGTTTTATTTTGCTCAAAGTTTATCTGTAAACACTATCCAGAAAACCTGCGGCCCTTGCTAGATTAAAAAAGCTGTGTTTACAGGCCATCATATCTCTCCCAAAAACAGTTCGCTGTTACAAATCAGATATTTTGTTTAGATAGTAAAAACTGAGGTAAGTCACAGAAGGAAATATCCGTTTCAAAATCTGGAGCAGCCCAACTGGGGAAGTACCTCTGCAAGAAATTAAATAAATAAAAGAAGATCAAAGCTAAATATATAGTTTTCAAGCAGTATTGTATTCCTGTTTTGAGTATGGTGACCAGAGTTTCTGGGCGGGATTGGGGGTAGGGTCGTCAACGCGCTTGTGATGCTTCTGGTGATGCAGGCGTCTATTAGCTATGATAATGGCTTAACATCAAGGGAGCCGTACGCTTATTTTGCCAAAATAGTTGTATAAAAAAAAACATAAATGGAACTAACTTGTATACAGAGATAACAAAAATATCACTAAGGGTGAGGCCAAACGAGCGTAATTTTGTGAGTTGTGAGTCGCGTAATTTGGGTCGCAGAAATTACGCTAGTTTGGTCTCACCCTAAGAGATTAAGAACCACTGGTGTAATGTAAGTACGAACCGTCGTCATGCATGTGATGGTGCTCGTGGTCGGGGGGCAGAGCGGCGCGCAGCAGCTCCAGCTGGTCGGCGAGGTCTCTTGCGCGAGCATCTGCAGCGCTTAAAGCGGCTGTTAGCTCTCCGCGCTCTCGTGACCACTCGCGACGACATTGCTCTACTTCCTCCTACAGATACAAAACATGGTATAAGATCTCGTGCACGGGCATCTGCAGCGCTTTAAGCGGCTGTTAGTTCCCCGGCTAGCGTGACCATTAGCGACGACATTGCCCTACTTCCTCTTCCTCTTCCAGATGCAAAACATGGCACATTTATTAAGTCAAGATTCATTATAGCTATACTAAGTTCAACTCATCTTTGCGCGCGGCGCTATGTGTGGATAAACGTTGTATATATACAGTGACTTTGTTTGCGTGACAAGGGGTACAATGAAGTAAAAAATATAAATACAGTTATAAAAAAAATTAAAATAAAAATTATATCTCGGTAACGAATAGTATACATGTATACATACATAAACTCACGCCTGTATCCCGGAGGGGAAGGCAGAGACAAGATAATGACACTTGCCACGATCCTGACAAACCTAAGCGAAAACGCTTCATCAACATTCATTAGTCGTTGCATACACGCACGCCGGTTTTGGGTACTTTTTATCTTGTCCTTCTTTAATACTTGGAATAATAAGTGTATGGATTAAAAAAAATAATAAAAATTTGTTAAACGCATGTTTATTGAACATTTTAATCTGTATCGCTACTAGAAGAATAAAATGATGAATTTTCGAATTCGCTGCTTTCACCAAGGTTAATTATTATTTCAGATTCCATAATTATCAAAAATTCTTCTTCTTTTTTTTTTACGTGTTGACAAGTATTACGCCACATCTCTTCATCATTTTGACTTAAGCGTTCATTTATTAATTTCGTTATTCCAGTCACATTTTGTTCGATATTATGCGGAGCAATATAATTACATTTTCTATTGGATTTAGTTCAGGATGATATGGTGGTAGTCGAAGAACTTTTATGTCATATGGCTGAAGTATGTCATCAATCTTATGACAAATATGGTCTTCTTTATTTATTTTTTATCAAGTCATAGTTTAATTTTTTTTTTATATGTGCATTATAATAACTGTGTTTTCCTTTTTTAGAAATTCGAACACCTTGGCAATAGTTTCACGAGTCTTAAACAATAATAATACATTCACGTTAAAAATAATATAATTTTTAAAGTAAGTTAGTATGTAATGTAGGTATACATTATTTAATCATAATAAATAAAAATAATAATATTATCGAAATTAGCACATTGAAAATATTTACCTGACTCCTTAAACATTTTTTCCGTGGAGAACTAGACATTTTCTTTAACGACTGTACCGGTGGAAAAATAACCAATAAGAAGACGTGTTGTTCGAAATTTCAAATGACATCACTGCTACACAAATTAAAGTTGTATAATTATAAGCGCACGCACACATAGAGCCACGCGCAAAGATGACTTGAACTAGCTATAGGTTGTTTTGTTTTTAGTAAATAGATGATTTGTTAAATTGTAAGTAAAGTATGCTAATACATTTGCATAATTGCATTTATTATGAACAAAATTTTAAAATAATTTTAGTATTAGTTTAATTAGTTTATTAAGTTTAACTGAAGTGGGGAACAGTAGAAAGTATCCTGCTCAAAATCTGAAGCAGCCCGACTGGGAAAATACGATACTTTACGGCCTTACAGAAGATCACAGCTACATAATTCTGCTTTCAAGCAGTGTTGTGTTCCTGTGGTGAGGAAGGTGACCAAAGCTTCAAGGGGGTAACAGGCTATTATAAGCTACGGTAATCGCTTACCAGCAGGTGAGCTGTACGCTTGTTTGCCGACCTAGTTGTATAAAAAAAAGATAAAGAATGAATTTTTATTAGTTACCGTTAGTGTATCAAGTTTTTCCTGAGCATGCTCGGCAGCTGCAAGTCTTGCTCTTAATTCACTTAGCTGCTTCTCAGCTGCATCCCTAGCACTTATCGCTTTAGAGGCTTCGGCTTGGGCTGTTCTAGCTACAGCTTGTGCTGCAAGTGCTTCTTCACCTTTAAAAAAAAATTAAATGATAGCTACAGCTCAATGACGCCGAAGAAAGCATTACAAATATAAGGACAAAACAAATAATCACAGTAAAATCTCGACAAACCAAATAAATAAAACAAAGGGTAGTTCAGATGACTTATATGTGAATACCTGGGGTTTAATGTAGAATATACATAATGAAATATGGTTTTAAAAATTATCAGATACAATAACTTACATTTACATAATATATTATGTATATTTTTTTGTTATATTATATTTCGACTTATGTAGTTTTTGATAACAATAAAAATATGTAGAAAGCGATAAACATTAAGGAAAATGTATTGTCAAAACAAAGTTAAATTTCAGGAAATCTTAATATTATATCTAACCTTGTACAGTAGCTAGTGAAAGTTTCAACTCTTCAATTTTTTGTTCCCAATATAAATCTCTGTCTTTTAGTTTTATTTCTAGCTGTTCTGCATATTGTCGTTGTAGAGCTGCTTGGTCCACCTCCCCTCCAGTACGATCCGACAAGTAGGTTTGCAATTGCGGTGATATAGACTACAACAATATTTCAATTACTAATGTTAAATCTCTTAATGTTAGAATCATTACAGGTGCTCTTTACCATTTACAAATATACCATTTGATATTGATCAAGTTACTACACTGTGTTTTCAATAGTAAGGCGTCCCCGCTTTTATTACTGACACCCAATAGAGATTGTTACCCGTGGTATAAAATAGATCTACCAACCCACAATAAAGCAACTTATTTTGTTATTGCCAATCAACCATTCAATCTATCAATTACCGTAATACAGGTAAGATACTGAAAACACATTTTCAATCACATTTTATTAATTTAAAATACACTGATTCTGTCCTTGAACTACAAGATTAAGATTACAACTGTTCAGGTTCTTTACTGATAATGTTTTCACTTTGCTATTTGATGATAAAAATTTATTTATACCCCGTCCCCGACTAATGATCTTTTTGACAGCCCACGCCTATAAATTACAGTTGTTTTTTTTTTCGGAATAACGTACTAAAATTCTACTGTAATGTCATACTTTATTGACGATTTGATTGATTGAGTGAAGTACCCTGTGCATAACAAACAACCACAGACTATGAAACAGTTCTTGAAATAATAAATCGATAATAAATCGATCATATGATAAAAATAATTTTACGTCATGTGATTATTGTTTCTATAAAAATAAAAAAAAACTAATAAAAATGGTATCTATGACTCCAAACCAACTAACAAAGATATAGTTAAGTAATGTACAAGCGAATTCAAAATCTATTAAAATACTACAAAAAAGTCCGCGATAGCATATCTCTATCTCTTATGGTTAACTTACAATAACCACTGTTATGTTCAAATTTTTAATTAAAAACATTTAATTAACAACACGTTATTTTTAAAGCTACTCTCGTTAGTTCAGTATTAATCCTTATCCAAATTAGTATGTTAGTTAACTTGGGAATTTAATGTAGATTAAAATTGCCCTTCACACTATAACAATCAGATGAATAGTTTTTGAGATATCGTCGTTAGAAGTAATTAGCAGCGAAACATTTAAAGCTCGGCGAGCCAGCGTTATTTCCTTGAGATGCTCGCCGCGAACTGAACAATGAATATTTTGTTAAATTCGACGCGGACGAAGACGCGGGCACAGCTAGTACAATATATAAAATTATAAAAACATTATTTAATCATAACTAGAGAACCAATACTGAAAAAGTTTATAAGGAACACTTGTTTTGAATTCAAGTAAGATAATAATTTATAATATGAATTGAGGAATGGTCTAATTTAGTGTGTATAAAATGTTTGGTGCTTGGAATTCTGTTGTAAGTACAGTGTTAGACATAAAACAAATCGTGATGTATCTGTCAACTGCTGGACAATTTTTGTATTTTTACTCACATAAAATGTTGATATTATATTTTGTAAGTTACTGTGTTTTTAATGAGAAAATAAATATTCATTAAACCTATAATGCGCTATAAAGTTATATTATTTATATGTATAAATATTTCTATTTTACTGATTTATTATTTATATATTTCATTTATAATTTTAAAAAAACTAATAAACGAATAAATAAATAATATTTTAAAACTAAATGTATTTCATTAAATCGATTGAAAGTTCTTCTTAAATAAAATCGATTATTATTTCAAATCGAATCAATAACGTGTGAGGTAGTCACTAAAGTCAAAATTTCTTGAAGTGTCAAAAAGATCATTAGTCGCCGGACGGGGTATAACTGAACCACTAATTACTAGAAACTTACTTTTAACTGTTTTTTTTCTGTTTACTTAAAATGGATGTTATTATTAAGGGTCGACCGAGATCTCGGTCTCGGTCTCGGCATTCTCGGCCAAAAATTCTACCGAGATCTCGGTCTCGGTTCTCGGCCAAAAATCGCCGAGATTCTCGGCCAAACCGAGACCGTCGTAAGTAGGTACGGTATAGGATAATGGGAGATTTGAAATCTACCGCGCGCGTCCACATTTGTCACTTAATATGTCAGTGCGAGAGCGAGCTATCGATTGTGATTGGTCGGCTGGCAATGAGCGGGTTACTTACCGCTGCTGCCGCCACTCCGCACCGTTCGCTCATTTCATTACTTTTTATCCGACTTCCAAAAAAGGAGGAGGTTCTCAATTCGACTGTATTTTTTTATGTATGTTAGCTCAGAACTTTTGACTGGGTGGACCGATTTCAATCAGTTTTGTTTTAAATGAAAGGTATAGTGTGTCATGTGGTCCCATTTAAATTTAATTGAGATCTGACAAGTACTTTTAGAGTTATATCTAATAATGCGTATTTACTTGACTACTTTTTCGTCGACCTACGTTGTATTATGCCGCATAACTTTTTGCTCGGTGTGCCGATTTTGATCATTCTTAATTTAATCGAAAGCTAATACTTGTCATGTAGTCTTGTTTAAATTAGATCGAGAACTGATTACAACTTTTTAAGTAATCTTTAATAGCGCATATTTACTTGACTATTTTATCGTCTTATTACGTTGTATTACTTGTCGATGTAATTGAAGTCGGTTTTTTTTCGTTTGCGAGCAAACACAATTTTATGCAAACAAACAATTGTAGTTAAACTGTAAAAAGGAGTTTGTTTGAATTTTGTTCGTAGTAGAATAATTAAGTTTCTTATTGTTTTGATTAATTATAATTACTAGCTAGAATAACTACATAAAGTAGTTATGTGACTATTAAGATCATTATATTATCACGTATTATTTTATACGTATGGTGAAAACCTGGTAAGTGTACGAAGATATTTTAGATTCAGTGACCACATTCATCAGAATACGATATATCAATTCGCTGATTTATATGTTCGTTGCTGTTTTTCAACCGACTTTCGACCGAGGAGGAGGTTTCTCAATTCGACCGTATTTATAGGTATAGTATATCTTTTATTCATGTTCGGGGATAACTTCGTCGTTTATGAACCTATTTTGATAATTCTTTATTTGTTGGAAAGGAGATATCCCAAGGGTGGTACGATGATAAGGAAACCAGGATCTGATGATGTAATATTCATCGTATGGGCAGCATAATCTTATGGGCAGCTCATGATGTCATAGACTTGGTTGATGACCCAATGACAAGTTACGAAAGCAGTTCAAGTTCTGTTATAGAAATAGTGCTTGACAGCTTTCTTAGAGAGCCAAGACTCCAAAGAAACGCAAATATTTTTGAATATTGGTATTCGTCACCATGTGAAGTACTTAGGCCTGCAGCAAAAAAGTTTCTATCAGCACCGCCTACTAGTGTAGCAAGTGAACAGCTCTTTAGTAGAGCTGGTCATTATACGATGAGAGGCGACACTCTTTGAAGGGTGAAAATGTAGAAAAATTGCTTTTTCTGTGCTACAACATCATGTTGTTAAATTTTTAGTATTAAAACTATACAAAAAAATATTATGACATTCTTAAATATACTATATTTTGCAAAAATAGCGTATTTTCTTTTTTTTTTTTTATTTATCTATTCTCGGTCTCGGTCTCGGTCTCGGCCGAGATTTTAATTTATTCTCGGTCTCGGTCTCGGTCTCGGCCGAGAACGAAAAACCTGTCTCGGTCGACCCTTAGTTATTATACAAAGGACAATGCCCATTTGTGCCCCGGTACGTGCTTTGACGTGTTCAGACAATTCATATATTTATGTATCCTTTGTTAATTGAAAGTAGATTTTTGATTATAGTCTAATAGTGATCAAAGCTGTGGTTTATATTTTAATTTAAAAAAAAAATGGTTGCGTTTCCAACTTGGACCGATTTACATTTAATCTGTTTTGACATCTCAAACCCAGAATACAAATAAAATATATTTTTTAAATCAAACTATAAACTGCGGCTTTGATCACTTTTAGAATATTATTAAAAATCTAGTTTCAATCAATAAAAGATATTTCAATATAGGAATTGTCTGAACACGTCAAAGCACGTACCGGGGTACGGCTTCATAGAAAATGGGCATTGTCCTTTGATAGCAAAAATATTGACTGTTAATTAATTCACTTATCTATACTAATATAATAAAGCTGAAGAGTTTGTTTGTTTGATTGTTTGTTTGTTTGTTTGAACGCGCTAATCTCAGGATCTACTGGTCCGATTTGAAAAATTCTTTCAGTGTTAGATAGCCCATTTATCGAGGAAGGCTATAGGCTATATATCATCACGCTAAGTCCAATAGGAGCGGAGTCCACGCCGACGAAGTCGCGCGCAGAAGCTAGTGTATAGTAAAATAATAATACATATCACAGACTCACATCTGAAGTTGAATCTCCAGGCCCACCTGATGTTGAAGGACTGGTAGTAGACTAGAATAGATAAAAAAAATTTTTTTTTTTTAATTTCAATAATATACCATTACATTATAAATTCTTGCATTTGAACTTACATTATTATGACTTAAATGACTTTTATATTCTTAAAAACTACGTACAAATAAAAGATTTTTGCATTATGTTACAATTATTATATTAATCTATAAAATGAAACAACTTTTTCAGATTTTATTGCGGTTTCAAATACTTTACAGTAACCATGGTCACGGGAGAACCAATAATTACAGGAGGATATATTAACCTATAGGTAATAGCAGCAAATACAATAATACTTTAATTGCTTACTGAGTCATCTCTTAATGTAATTCGTCCCAAAAAGGCTCCAGTTCGCCAGCTACTAGTTAATTTGCTAATGTCGCTGCCAGTTTCCTCCTTTATTTTACTTTTCAAGCTCGCAAACATATTTATTTTTTAACCGTTGTTCTGTAAGCAAATAAAACTATACGTAATAAAGGAAATAATTAAATAGATTTAGTACCCAAATAATGTAAGCTGATTGGGTTTTCTATGCTTACCTTTAGCAATGTAAATTCCTGTTTGAGTTTCTATTACTTATCCGGTCATAAAAAGTAAAGCATATTTTCATATTAAAGCTCATGTCTTTTAAAATGTTGAAAATTCACGTCAATGTTTATTAACATTTATAATAAATCTCGAAATACTTTTTGTGGGAATAGTTTGACAACATTGCATTAATCATTGACATTTGACATTTCAGAATTCAACACATGGCTGCCAGGTGCAAAAAAAAATTATGATCGTACGCCAACTCGTAAGCTAGCCGCACACACGCAATATTATTGTCAATAATGTGAGTATTGTCAATAATATTGCGCGTGTTCGGGTCGTATTGTCATATTGATCAATATTATTGCAGATTTCCGGAAATTTTAAATTTTATTGTCAATATCAGGGGGAGGGGGGGTATTGTCAATATTATTGTGTGTTTGCGAGTGGTACTGCAATATTTGAGTTTGGCAACTTTGCAGGAGCATTCAACGTGTACGAACGATTGATTTTAATTTTTAGGAAAATGGAAGACGAATATACGATTCAGCCTGTAATATCCCACTGTTGGACATAGGCCTCTTCCCCATGTAGGAGAAGGATCGGAGCTTAATCCACCACGCTGCTCCAATGCGGGTTGGCGGAAGACGAATATAAATAAAACAAAATAAACGAAAATAGTTTTTAAAATCATCTTTTTCAGTAAGCCTTAGTTCATTAATTGAAAGTGGCTCAATTTGCCTTTTTTGCATCCAGTCACCATCATTCTCACCCACCCATCGTTTCTTTTTAACCGACTTCAAAAAAGGAGGAGGTTACTCAATTCGACCGTATATATGTATATGTTTTTTTTTATGTATGTTCGGGGATAACTTCGTCGTCTATGAACCGATTTTGATAATTATTCTTTTTTTTTGTTGGAAAGGGGATATCCCAACTTAGGTACCATGATAAGGAAAGCAGGATCTGATGATGGGATCCCAGTGAAATCGAGGGAAACCCTCAAAAATTGTATTGATGACTAGTGCGTTTGTTAACTTATTTATTACTTGCCGATGCAATTGAAGTCGGTTTTTTTCGTTTGCTAGCAAACACAATATTATTACATTTCTTTTTATTTTGTAACAAATTTATTACAAATAAACAATATTAAAGCTTTTTTCTTTTTATGCATTTCTCACAACACTTCCGCGTGAGTCGAGGATCTATACCGGATTGTACCTGTTTTTGTTAGTAAATGTTGACAATAATATTGTGCAGTATGCGGGGCCTTATATTGATCAAAAATATTGTCAATTTTATTGTGCCAATAATATTGCGTGTGTGCGGCTAGCAGTACGCCAACTACAAAAAAAAATCGTATGCCAAGGAAGTTTTGAAATAAAAAGATCGTATAGCCTTTTAAGTACTAAGTTCTTATTCTAAATTATCAAAATTCGTTTAGTTTTAGAAAATAAATGCAATAAAACTATTTGTTAGATCAATACAAATTTTCTGTGGTCATATTTTTTAACAAAATAATTTTTTGCTTAAACTTCGTACAATTTTCGTTCCTTCTTATTAATTTTCTTGGCTAATAATGTGCCCTTAAATATACCATTGGATAAACTGTTTGTAAGTTTTGTTTTGATTAAATTAACTTCGCTGAATGCTCTGCCTACCTTCAAAGTTTTGATGCCGTAGTATAAAAAATCCTTGCTTTGTAATTAGAGCGTTACCATAGCTATTAGATTTTAATAAGAGATGTTGTTGTATAATTGATTTTTTATTTATTTTCAATTGTAATAATTAAGTTCTGTCGCCCTCCCACGACAATTCCGCTACCACGGTAGGTGGCGGACGCTCTTCTTTGGGCATCGTGGAAGGGCCTCCGGACTATTATGGATAGTGAACTAAGGCAGAGGTTGTACATTCCAGCCCAGATAACAAAATAAACTTGTTTCAGACTTGCAACAAGTTTGATACATCAAAAATGAAGGCTTGCTTCAAGTTTGCCATGGCAAGTTTATAAACTTGCAGCAAGTTTAAATCAAACTTGCTAGTTTCACGGTGACAAACTTGCATGAAGTTTGTTTTTTCAAAGGAAATTCAAACTTGATAAAAAAAGCGTTTATCGCTTATAAGTACTTTCTATTATTTATTATTACTAGTAGTAGTTATTATTATCAGTGATTGATGCACGTGTGCAATTTAAAACAGCCCTCCGCGACGATTGCAGCTCCACTGTGTAGAAACGTACTCCCTACTAGACTCTCCTGATAACTGTATATATACTAAGTGAGCTTAAAAACATTGATAGCGCGATTCAGGATTCTCTAGATTGAAACTTGAAACATCATCTTTGTCATAACAATATTCCAGCAATATTGTCACAAACTTGAAACATCATCTTTGTCATAACAATATTCCAGCAATATTGTCACAAACTTGAAACATCATCTTTGTCATAACAATATTCCAGCAATATTGTCGCAAACTTGAAACTTCACATTTGACTTAACAATATTGCAGCTATATTGTCACAAACTTGCCTCGTCATATTTGACGCAGCAATTTAAAATCAAAGAATATCAAACTTGCCCCAAGTTTACATGCTATCTGGGAGGGACCCCGCTCCACATTTATAGTACGAGCTAGGAGTGTCCACGTCTCGCAGAATATTTTGTTTTCGTTTTCTCCGAGGACATTACTATTACTGCCATCGCCCGTTTGGACGAGAAGAACCTCGCCCTTGCTCCACGGATGTACCAGGGGAGTAGTCCTACACAATTCCTAGTAGCAGAATCATAAGTAGGCTCTATACCAAGTCCCTATATATAAATTTGTGTCTCACCTACCTAACTGGCTTTAACATACATACATACATATAATCACGCCTCTTTCCCGTAGGGGTAGGCAGAGACCACTTCTTTCCACTTGCTACGATCCTTACATACTCGTTTCGCTTCGTCCACTTTCATTATTCCTTTCATACATGCTCTTCGGTTTAGGGTACTCTTGACCTGGCCTTTTATTAGGACGTCCCTAATTTGATGTTGAAACGTCCACCTAGGTCTACCCCTTCCAACACTTCCATTCACACTCGCCTTATACACTTTTTTCGTCAATCGTTTTTCACTCATTCTCTCGACGTGGCCTCTCTGAGAGAGGCTTTAACCATATTGTATTTAATCGTAATAAAAAATGTATTAATTTAACACCGAATTATTATTTACCTAGTAACGGTAGGTGTTACACAAATTGTTTTTTGAAGACGCCCCAAAACTCGTCTGTATTCATAGTCAAATAAATTCATTGAGCTATTATTACTAACGTATAGAGAAGACATCGCAGAACACTACTGTGTTCCGTTCAACTGCGGTCGACCGGCCGCACCTCACTCAGTCGCTTGCGAATCATAAAGCTTTAAGCTATGCAGTAGCAATTTGGTCGTAATATTTTAAAACGAAATCGTGTAAAATCTCTTTATACTCCGTCCGGCGACTAATGATCTTTTTGACACTTCAAGAAATTTTGACATTAGTGACTGCCTCATACGTTATTTATTCGATTCGAAATAATAATCGATTTTATTTAAGAAGAACTTTCAATCGATTTAATTAAATACATTTAGTTTAAAAATATTATTTATTTATGCGTTTATTAGTTTTTTTTAATTATAAATGAAATATATAAATAATAAATAAATGAATTAACAGAGTTATTGCTCTTTATTCTTGGTTTGCAATTAAATTTCAAGATTTCGACTTAATTCCTTGCAAGTAATCAATCTTGGGGTCATAGATACTATTTTTATTTCCTTTTTTGTATTAAATTTATAGAAACAATAATCACATGACGTAAAATTATTTTTATCATATGATCGATTTATTATCGATTTATTATTTCAAGAACTGTTTCATAGTCTGTGGTTGTTTGTTATGCACAGGGTACTTCACTCAATCAATCAAATCGTCAATAAAGTATGACATTACAGTAGAATTTTAGTACGTTATTCCGAAAAAAAAAACAACTGTAATTTATAGGCGTGGGCTGTCAAAAAGATCATTAGTCGCCGGACGGGGTATAAATATGCCCTCGTGTGTGCTGCGATATTGTAGTAATAACTCAACCAATACGTAGAAGTGCAAAGGGGTAACTTTCCATCGGTAAGTAACTATATATTAATTTTAAATCTTAATTTAAGCAAAATGTTTAGTGGACGCCATGTTCCGTCATTTGTCATTGAAAAAATAGCATCTCTAAGCAGCTAAGCGCTGCATGTTTTAATAATTTGTTTAGACAACAGTCGCTATGTAGCGCTGCAGCACAGCCGAGCGACCGGAGCTCAGGCCACGCCCACCCCCCGCGCTCTTGCCGTCAAGATGTGACACGTTTTTTGTTTGGTATAGCTTCTCTATACATTAGTAATAATAGCTCAATGAATAAATTTTATCCAAAATATTAGGTTTTTGACAAGTCGCAATTATTACCGAAAGAGAGTTTCGTAAGAATGCTAACAAATACAGCCTTTACATGGTTGTTTAAAGAGTCTTCATCCAAGTAAAAGATCTAGTCACGCATTAGGAAGTTGGAGAATTCCCCGAAATTCATTCTTGTCGGCGGATGACGTTTGTTTCATTATGAAATGTTTCCAGGTATATAAAAATCGTACATTTTGCGTACGGTCTTGGTCTAGCGATCATACATGAGTAAAAATGCTTAAAAAATCATATGAGTACGATTAAAATCGTACATCAGTACATCTGGCAGCCCTGATTCAGCGTATCAGACAGTATCAGATCCATATCAGATCTCAAAATTCAGCAACACTAAATATTGTTGGCATTATCATTACCGATTTTCCCGTCTTATACTTATTTTCATAATCGATTCCTTTCTATTATTTAATTAAATGTGAATGAATTAAAAATAATAGATTGATAATGCTACCCAGATTTTTCCCAGCTTTAAAGCCTGCTAGCTAAAGTCTGGCTAAGGAAAGTAGAAACTCCATTTTTTTGCAACCTTATTTTTACATGACAACACCTAAGTGTTCCCATTATCGGCCTTTGGATTTGGGTATATCAAATGAAAACCTATAAAAGCTCAAAGGACGAAAATATAATCATTATATCTTATATACATTATGCACCTACTATATGAATGCAATATTAAATATATCATAAAGATATTTCCTTAAGTGTTATTCATCATAATGAAGTAAATAGGTGACTATTATAAAAATCAATGCAAAACCTCAATAATAGCGTAATCAACAATCAACATACAGTATTAATTTGAAATAACCAAAATAATTGGGCAAGTTAAACTTTGTAATAATTTACGAATTTCCCCTAAAAATTTGGAAAAATCGGAATCGGAGTATGGTATCACTGGTAGGCCACAATGGGCACATTCCACTGAGCGACCGCAACGCTCTTTCTATCGTTCCACCTATGGTCGTCGCGAGCGATCGCTCGATGTCATAGATGACATCACTGTTCGCGACCATATAGCTTTCACTTCGTCCACAAAATATAGGTGGATCAAAGTTTGCTTTCATTAAAACGTAGCGTGAATTAAAAAAAAAATCAATTATCAATGTCAAATTATGAATGTTATCCCTTATTCGATTCGGCAAAAACGCAACGATAAATTCACAGGAATTCACGTTGAATTAAGTTTTACTCCAATCCATACGAAAAATTTACTCACAACAGTCACAACCCCCACAGCTGCATGTTTTAACCATGCCGCCATATTGCGAGCACACAGCTGACACCTGACAGCGCTTACAATGCGTTCTACTTATAAAATTCGTCTACATCACCCGCGCCGTTTTTTAGATCAGTGGAAAAGCAATTTCAGCGGTCGTGGTCGATGGCGTTACGGGCCCACAGAGTACATTGTAATAGTAGGGAATAGAGATCAATCTCGATGGTTTTAATGAGCCATACGGAGCAACGCCATCTCTATGCGAGTTTTGGAGTTAATCACGATATAGCTATATATATATACAGGTATATAGCGATATAGCTATATATATAGGTATTTACTTATTTAGTGATCCTCTACTGATAAACTCTTCTTTAATTTATAATTTCAATAAATTTTATAGAATGTAAAAAGAAATTATTTTTCTTTTTTAATTCTATAAAAATATTGAAATTATAAATTAAAGAAGAGTTTATTTTTACTATAAAAAGTATAGAATTAGGAAGCAAAAATAAAATGCGAAGTGGATAGTTGATATTAATTATTTATTTTTTCGTTTAAAACATTTGTGGAAATACTTTTTTGCCTTACTTTTAAACTTATCGTTATCATCATCACATTCCCGTTTGTTGCATATAATTTTTATTCCGGCATTTGACAGCTTATTGGCCAATTAAACTAACTTTTTATGTAAAGCTTGTTCAGCAGGCATCCAAAAGTTGTGTTTTCGCTTGCTGACAACAATTTTCGGGGTTTCTTCATTTTGAGACACTGAAATTAAAAAGAGAATAATAATAAATAATTATATTCATCTTATATGCTTCTGATAAAATTTTGTCATTTCATTTGAGGGTTATAGTTTTAAAATAATAGAACTATAATATGTAATGCAATGCTAGAACAATTTTGATAAAGGTTTTAGACAAACTTCAGATATACAATAAATTATATTCTATTATATCTAATTTTAGACCAAATATGTTTGAACAAACTGGTAAAAAACATAAGCAATTAAACTTCAAATTAAAATAATATTGTGATGAAAGGAATTACCTGGCATGTTCAATGTTGGTACAGCTATATTGCTAAGTCTATTAAATCGGCACAAATATTTTTCTTCAGTGTTTGTGACATATACGGCGATATTTGAAAATATGGTTGTTTTCAAGTCCCAATATATCACCACCAACAGAACAGACCCATGAATTAAATAACACATTATTCTTCTCCGGATTTGGAAACTTGTGCAAAGAACCTGAAATTAATTTGAAATATATTATTGTACGACAAAGTAGCCTTTAATTTAGAGAATATTGGATCCCAATGATTGTGTATTAGTGCTACTGCGAACTGGGTTTATGAGATTCTTGTTTGACTTATTCTTCAGTTGTAGTACCTATTAAGTTATTCCATTGTTAATGTCGGTTTTAATTTTCTAATGTAGATTTGATGAAGACGGTTTATTTAGGTTAGGTTAATTAGGTTACATAATTACTGGGTGGGTTAAGACTAGTTTAATAATCTGATACAAACCTGCGTTGTTTTCGCATCCCGGGTCACAGCATTTCAAAATTCTCTTTCGTAATCAGTTCATTAACAAAATTATCTACACATACAACCACTTAAACGAGTCCTAATTAAAAACGGTACCTACTATTATGATTAAATGGAAAAGGAAATGTTCACACAAAAAAACACATGCTACGATCTAAAAACTGTGTGAATTGATGTGATTCATATAAATATAATATTAATAAATAGCGGCCATTTTTGCAGTTGACACTTCACACAGGAATTAAATTGTTTTGACCTTTAATAATTTAATATTTTGTGTGAAAGCGACATCTAATGCTGCCAAGTGTAAACTTTTTGTCAGTGCCGTCTGCTAACGCCATCTGTATGCGAGTTTTGTAAATATGGATCCTTGCCCTCGTTTTCTAGTACTAAGATTAAATACCCTGTACGGGCCTTAAGGGGAACGCACTCAATGTGTACATGGTTGTTTTTTTATTTTATATCACTAAGTCGACAAACAAGCGTACGGCTCACCTGATGGTAAGTAATTATAGCCTAGATGGTAAGTATTAGCTTAGTAGTAGTAGCCTATAGACGCCTGCAACACCAGAAGTATTGCAAGCACGTTGCCAACCCTACCCCCGATTCCCCCCAGGAGCACTATTATATTATACAGGCTATTTAACCTTTTGAGCGCCACGCCTCAAATCCATTCCCGTGCCCTGTACGCCAAGGCATAAATTAAACAAAAATACCTACGAAAAAAATAGTGCTGCCAAGAGTCGTTATCGAGTACCACAAAGTGACTTGTTTATGTTGGTTTTTATGCAATAAGTGACTACTTATATAATCTAGGATGGTTTATTCTTTCAATATTTTTCTGTTATTATCTTGCACTCGTTATATATACTTACAATAACATAAATAAAAAACAAAAATTACAAAAAAATCATAGTAAAGCACAACACCATTCTCTATCGTCATGACGTCATTGTCACAACTGGAAGACTACGGCGCAGCTGACCTACGGTTTTAAAACTTCCATAGAGACATGTTAGAGACGTGCTGTGTGTGCCGCACGCTGTATATCGATTTCGAATCGAATCTATATATAAATTAAATGTAATTTAAAAAAAATTTGTAATTTAAAATAATAACTGAAAAGGGAGTAATAAAAGTGCAACATTTAAAAAAATCTAAAGTACCTACTAACCTATAATAATAATAATAATAAATATGCCTACTATTTATTAAATCCAGCTTTAACAAAGTAAAACTACAATACCATACAATATTATAATAAAAATATTTAATATATCATAATGTTCCTTAACATCTCGCAATAACGGCTATTTGCGCATTATTGTTACTCGTTTAAGAAGACAATAGACGCACCGGTCATAAAAAATTGTGTACTGCATTTTGACAGAACTCGTTACTTTCAAACAATAATGGCTCTTGATGTACAGCGATAAAGGTGAGAATTACATTAAAAATCTTTTTTGAGACCATAAATTATATGGAATTCTCAAAAATTATAGAAAAAAATGTTTTTTTCAATCGTGGGAATGTTTTTAAAAAGTTTATGCAAATATTGCGTTTTAAAATTTCATTTCTTTTTGGCTATCGTTTTTAGAAGTTTCGTAAAAATCCTAATAATATTAGTTTAAAATAATGTAATTCACGTGAAATTTGTTCAATGAAATATTGAAGTTGTTATTTAAATAGAATATATTTAAAAAATCCTTTGTAATGGAAAGATTGTTGTAAATCTATGTTTTTTAGTCTAGTACGATTTTAAACAACTTTTGTCTTATAGAGGTTAAACTAGATTTATCTATACTAATATTATAAAGAGGTAAAGTTTATAACTTTGTTTGTATATACGGGGTAATCTTCGCAAATACTGATCCGATCATGAAAATTCTTTCGCTAACAGAAAGCTACACTATTCAGGAGTGACAAGATAAAAGGAAAAAGATAAAAATATATAAAGATTTTAAATCAGCAGGATTTGAACCTGCGCCCTCTGACGTGCCGTGTCAACAATTCAATCTAATCAAGCATTATTATTTGCCTAAGGGGCCGTCTCCACGAGCGAGCGTATCGCCGGCGATAGTATCGTCGAGCCACCTATTTCTATACACTCTCTATGGAGCCGTCCCGAGCTGTCTCCACGAGCGAGCGTATCGCCGGCGATGCGACGAGTGGCAATAAGCGAGCGTATCGCCGGCGTATCGCCGCGCTAGCGTCGCGACTCGCCGCGCTCTCGCAG
The DNA here is from genome assembly GCA_905220545.2 of Melitaea athalia. Classification (NCBI taxonomy): domain Eukaryota; kingdom Metazoa; phylum Arthropoda; class Insecta; order Lepidoptera; family Nymphalidae; genus Melitaea; species Melitaea athalia. The sequence goes on from HG992179.1 coordinate 8,677,231, forward strand.
CGACACGCCGGCGTATCGCCGCGAGCGCGCTCTCAACACAGCGTTTTTAACCGATTTCAAAAAAGGAAGAGGTTACTCAATTCGACCGTATATATTCTTTTTTAATGTATGTTCGGGGATAACTTCGTCGTTTATGAACCGATTTTGATAATTCTTTTTTGTTGGAAAGTTGATATCCCCAGGGTGGTACCATGATAAGGAAACCAGGATCTGATGATGGAATCCCAGAGAAATCGAGTAGAACTTTCGAAAATCGTAGTGACGACTAGTGCGTTTGTTAATTTTTTTCATCTACTTCCATTGTATTATTTGTCGATGTAATTGAAGTCGGTTTTTTTCGTTTGCTAGCAAACACAATTATTTTAAATATCAGATTCTCGATATATCGATATTTTTAAATATATCAATATCGGAGTTTGATGTATTTTTTTGTTTTCTTTTTATTTTTTATTATTAAGAAATTCGTATCGTATCGAAAAAAAAATCGATATTTTTGAAGTGAAACTTCTTTAGGCGCATGAGGGGTAAAATTTGAGCGACCGGTAACGCGGCAGCATCATGACGCTCAGTACTTGGATGGGTGACCGCCTGGGAACACCTCGTGACGTTGACTTTTTGTTTCTTTTTTTCAATTAGTTTTTTTTTGTTTTATAAATTCGTTTCTTTAATTAGTTTTTTGAATTAATTTTTTAATAATAATAACTGCATATTCAATAGCGTACTTGCACAAGCACCCCAGAGCACTACATCCATAATGAAGAATTATATGATTTTTAACCTTCGACGCAAAAAGAGGGGTTTTATAACTTTTATTAAATACACTACTTATTTCGCTCTCGTCTGGCATCTAATGATCTAACTGAACTCTTTCAATAAACAACGCATCGTCAAATCCGTCGCGGACACGCTGCGATACGCTGGCGATACGCGACGATACGCTGGCGATACGCGACGATACGCTGGCGATACGCGACGATACGCTGACGATACGCTCGCTCGCTCGTGGAGACGACCCAACGATAGTTGGGCGTATCGCCGGCGAGACGCTCGCTCGTGGAGACGGCCCCTTAGAAATAAATTGGTGATTTTAAAACATTTATATTTATCTGATTTGCTGAAAATAGTGAGAGTGTATTGGAACATATCAAATTTCACCGTACCCTTCTTATGTGAAATGGATTATAACGCCCAACGAAGTGGGCACGGGTCGGCTAGTAATATATAAATTCATATCTTACATTTATATTTCTGCCTCTTGCGTCACATTACTAGCGGTCTGCTATAGAAGACAACGGCGTACAGGACATATCATTTACGTGGAATAAGAATGCATGTTTTTATTTCAATGTTTCTCAGTACGTGTAGCTCTAAAAGACTGGTTTTTTATACTCAAATGTTGCTGGGATATTCTATTTTGAGAGATTTTGAATTAAAATACTAAAAATATTTTTTAAATAATTTTATTTAATATTTCGGTGGTTCGGGTTTTTTGTCACATATAGACGTCGTTGGCGTACAGAGCTCGCAAGTGCTTGACACGTATATATGTGACTTTGGCGTTCAAAAGGTTAAAGCACGGTCTTATGTACACAGATCGGGCAACTACAGTGGTGGGGGTACGTCGGCATAATGGTTTACAGCCGCCAGAGTCATGACGATCGATAGTCTTCACACGTGACGCTCGAGCAAAAAGTTATGACATAGGTATCGTACTAATCTCTCATCATGACCCCATTATCCCCCCCCCCCCCGCCTGGATCCACCCTTGCGTTTTCTTCAAACATCAAACAAATATTAGGTATAGGTAACTAGACGCCGCGTTGGCGTAACGGTCACAGCACTGATTTGTGCCTGTTGCGCTGGCGCTTGCAGGTTCGATCCCCGCACATGACAAACATTTGTATTGGCCATACAGGTGTTTTGCCTTGGTCTGAGTGTTTATGCAGTCCTTGTGGGTCTCCCCACCGTGCCTCGGAGAGCACGTTAAGCCGTCGTGCCCGGTTGTTATTATGTACACCTGATAGCGATCGTTTCTCATAGTGGGGAATATATCCCCCAACCCGCATTGGAGCAGCGTGGTGGATTAAGCTCTGATCCTTCTACTACATGGGGAAAGAGGCCTATGCCCTGAAGTGGGATATTACAGGTTGAAGCGAACTATCCTAAATGGCGAGCTCATAAAAGTACAATCCTAGTAACTCTGGTTCAATAGTTATTTTATAATTTAATAATTTTTTTATTATAGTATTTCCGGCTACGGTAGTGGTCGTGGTAACGATAGGGCGAGAGTGCTAGGAATCACCGGGTTACCCGGGAGGCGGCCACTGCTCCGTATACTTGTTCTACTTCCGTGAAGGTGATGGGCTTTTACAAGGTGGCGTCTATTTTCTAGTCCATAAGACTCATTAGCAACGTTGCAGAAGTCAGCAGTGTGTCGACCCGGGTTTCAATCCCTATTGATGAAATTCTAAAAATCCCTTCTTAGTGGGTGTCTACTCAATAAACGAAAATTTTGTTAAATAAGGTAACTACTTACTTTATTTACCAAAATTTTCGTTAAAATTTCGTTATTTCGATTAAAGCCATTGTACCTAGCGTGACAAACAACACACAAATTATCTATACTAATATATAAAGCTGAAGAGTTTGTTTGTTTGTTTATTTGTTTGTTTGTTTGTTTGTTTGTTTGAACGCGGTAAACTCTGGAACTACTGGGCCGATTTGAAAAATTCTTTCAGTGTTAGATAGCCCATTTATCGAGGAAGGCTATAGGCTATGTATCATCACGCTAAGACCAATAGGAGCGGAGTCCACGCCGACGAAGTCGCGCGCAGAAGCCAGTACTATAATATTATAAAGAGGTAAAGTTTAAAACTTTGTTTGTATGTAGGGGGTAATCTTCGCCAATACTGAACCGATCATGATAATTCTTTCACTAACAGAAAGCTACACTATTCAGGAGTGACATAGGCTATATTTTATTGTTATTGAACAAAAATCAGCATTTCACCCGTGCGAAGCCGGGGCGGGTCGCTAGTCTTCTATAAATCTGTAAATTTATGCAATCTACTATATAGTCATGATAACTAACCAAAAAATATTTTAGTTTTTCCATTTATTCAGCGTGCCAAGGTTCTTCATATAATGAAATTATAATATATGGGTAGGTATATATTTTTAATCAAATACTTAAATCAAATACTGAATCTAAATATATTTTTTATTCGTAATCTCGTATAATTGAATTGAAACTTTTACAAATAATTTTTATTATATTCGTTGCAGTCAGTTTAAAATAAATTAAAACTAAAAAACCTTTTTAAAAAACAAGCTTTTATTTGAATATGCTAAACTTATAAAGTCATTACACATAATCTATATGATAGAAAAGATTGTCGCGAGATATGAGTAGGTACTCGTATTTCCTTAGTTTGAAAATTTTAACGGTTAAAATCAATCACATCAATTTAATATATAATTTACTTGTTTACAAGCAAATCTCGCGACAAGCTTTTATGTCATATAGAATATAGATTATGTGATATTAGTTTTAAAGTAAAAATTTATTTTTTTTCATTTTAGCACATTCAAATAAAAGCTTGTTTTTTTAAAAAAAAGGTTTTTTACTTTTAACTTATTTTTGACTTTTTAGTCGGTTATCACGTCACTTTATTCGAATTATTCTTAGCAAGCCCTTTCATTTGATACCCATATTGTAGAAGTGCACTAAAAATAACTAGTCCGCACTCTTGGATATGCTGCCATATTGGATTTAGAATGACGTCACAAAGTTAACCATGCATTGTCATCCAAAATGAACCTGGATACAAAATTTCAGCTCAATTGGTTTATACTTCAAAATTGAGTTGTAAGATTTCACCCGAACAAACATACATACATACAAACCATGCATTGTCATCCAAATTGAACCTGTATACAAAATTTCAGCTCAATTGGTTGAAGATATCTGCTTCAAAATTGAGTTGCAAAATTTCATCCGAACAAACATTCATTAAAGTTACATACATACATTGCAAGTTAAATAAAAGCTTGTAAAAAGAACTGTACAATTGATATATTAGTCTTTTAAAGGAATGGGTTGGAGATACATCATACAACCACAAACAATATAGAACGTTCTACTTTAGCAATCAAAAAACGATGTCAAGGACTCACAAGTTTCCGGGTTAATTATATGGGAGGCCCCCTTTTTCGTTATCATCAACGAAGGATTATGAAGGATAGCTTGTTCAATATGGCGACATGTACTCATGTAGTCGTTCGTACCTTTTATTATACTTATTGGTAGTTCGTAACTGTTTGTTTTTCATGAATATATGACTATTGGGGTTTATTTTTAGTTTTTTGTTCGTTATACAAAGGTTTTCAAACAAATCCTTGTATTTTTTGTTGTAATGAATTCAGCAGACATTTGAAAATTAAAGTCGGTCCATATAACGTGTAGGTACGGGACTTTTCGGCGTTGAAAATCAATGTTACAAAATTAATATTCAGTTAGGTAAATATTTTAGTGGTAGAGAACTGAAACTGATAGTGATTTTTATGTTTATTTGGATTATTTTTATTGCAATACTAGGGAGAGACAGCTTGCACTAAGTACCCCCTTACCATACATGAACCCTTTATACACGATCGTTAGTCTAGGGCTCTAGGGTAACTGATCAGTATAGACTATTAGTATCTAATAAACGTTATACCTTGAAATAGAAGGGATTGGAGACCAAAATTTTATTATAGTTTAATTGACACTGCAACCGGCTAATAGGAAATGGTTCGTGATCTCTGGGTTGAGTGAAAAATTTTACTTTTAAATTACGAATTTCATTACTGAGTCGTAAATACAATAAATCTAGAGCTGATAATGTTTTGAAACTAGTCTAGACATAGGTACTCTGCACGTGATCTTAGTGGACAAGTTTAAATTATTATTAGTCTCTAATTATAGAACTAGATACACCAGTACATAGTTAATTTACTAAAGCATTAATTCGAAATCTGGATCCTAAAGCAAATTATTCAATTTTTATAGTATGTAATGTTGTAACTTGCTCCTAAATCCAGCGACAGTGAAAAAAATGTAGTAAAGGTAAGTATGTGCAGAAAATTTATATAATTTTTGAAGTGAAACTTCTTTAGGCGCATGAGGGGTAAAATTTGAGCGACCGGTAACGCGGCAGCGTCATGACGGTCAGTACTTGAATGGGTGACCGTCTGGGAACACCTCATGACATTGGCTTTTTGTTTTTTTTTTTTTCAATTAGTTTTGCCTAAGAAGTTTCACTTCTGACATGTTTACTTTGTACGGACGCAATTTTTTTTTAAATTATGAAATCGGCAATATTTTGTAAATCAACTAACAATCAGTATGTGACTATGTGTATTGTAGGGAGTTGCCAGTCTAAAGCGTATACCTACTATTATCTTCTATATTATATATATATATATAAAAGACTAGCTGCTGCCCGCGACGTCGTCTGCGTGCGTTCACTGCTCGTTCCCCGTAGGTCGGGGGTCGGCAACCCGCGGCTCGCGAGCCACATGCGGCTCTTTGGATGTGAAGCTGCGGCTCTTTAGTTCCATACGCAAATATTATTGATTTTAAAAAAAAATAATAATTAAAAAGCGTTCTGAATCTATTAACGAGGATTAGGCGCCGATTCTATCTCTCAGCGACTTATACTGGCTTTTTTTTCACCTCCTCCCCCGTGACACACATCATCACGGTAGTTAACAGGGTTACCACGGCTATTACACAGTTGCAGGTGGAAGATATTCAACTTTCTTCTGCCTTATCACTTGCTATCGATGAGTCATGCGACATAAAAGACACGGCACAAGTTGTACTTTTTGTCAGATATATGTCTTCCCAAGGTCCAAAATAAGACCTTCTAGGATTGCTCCTCGACCTTACAGCCCTCGGGACAAACTAGAGGGGAAGATAACCCAATGGTGTGCAAAAATGTCTTGAAGACAATGGGATCAATTTAAATAAAATCGTTCTAATAGCAACTGATGGAGCCAGAAGTATGACAGGAAAACATAAAGGGGCAACAACGATTCTTCAGAGCAAAATAAAACACGAAATTCTGAAGTTTCACTGCATAATACACCAAGAAGCGCTTTGTGCCCAAACATTTCCAGCCGAAATAGCTGAGGTTGTGAATTTACGCTTCAGCCTGTAATATCCCACTGCTAGGCATAGGCCACTTTCGTCATGTAGGAGAAGGATCAGAGCTTAATCCACCACGCTGTTCCAATGCTGGTTGGCGGATATATTCCCTACTATGAGTAACGATCGCTATCAGGTGTACATAATAACAACCGAGGCCGACAGCTTAACGTGCTCTTCGAGGCACGATGAAGAGGCCTACAAGGACTACACAAACACCCAAATTGCAGCAACCATCTGTATGGCCAATTACAAATGTTTGTCATGTGCGGGGATCGAATCCGCAACCGCCAGCTTAACAGCCACAAACCAGTGCTGCGACCGTTGCGCCAACGCGTCGTCGCGAGGTTATGAATTTGGTAATCAACATTGTTAATAGCATCTTGTTACAAGCACTCTACCATCGCCAGAATCAAAGATCAAATCAAAGAATTTTTAAACGAAATGGACTCAGTATTCAGACCTCCTTCTTCATAATAAAGTGCGATGGCTTTCCAAAGGTAAGGTGTTGAAACGTTTTGCTTTGTGCTTGAATGAAATAAATACATTCCTAAATGAAGAAAAAATTGGTAGAAGAATTAGAGAAACCCAGCCTATTGGTAGAAGAATTGGTTTGTTTTGAAGAAAAATTAATTCTTTTTGCAGAAGATATTCAGAGCGGTAAATTAATTCATTTTCAATTTTTAAGCAAAATCGCGATAAAACCAGTGCAACTGTTGACACGAATTACTTCAGCCGACTTATAAAAAAAATTAAAGATGCATTTGCTGACAGATTTAAGCAATTCAAAACCAACAAACCACTCTAGCATTCATAGTAAATCCTCTCAACACAAATAGTAACGAAATCTACATTGAGCCATTTGGAATTGAAACTGGATCTACAGAAATGCAAATGATCAATTTAAAAAGTAAAGCTTTGTGGAGTGGAAAATTTTCAGAGTTGAAAAGCAAGTTGCATCAGAGTGCAGAAGAGTTGATGGTCCAGAAATGTATGTACGTAACGCGACAACAGTGGACAGCTGAAAGAAATGCCGCGAGTTGAGGCTTTTACAATCGACGCATGGAATAGTCTTCCAGATTGCTACAGTGAAGTAAATAAGTTAGCATTTGGAGTGCTGACTATCTTCGGATCCACATATTTGTGAGAGCAAGCGTTTTCTTGCATAAATATTATAATTAAAAGTAAAGTAAGAAGCCAACTAACAAATGAAAATTTAGAGTCATGTTTGAAACTTAAAACAACAAAAGTTATGAGCCTTTATCGAAACTTTCTAAAACCATGTAAAGCCATCGCTCCCATTGAATTTGTTTGCTCAAATATTTGTTACTAGCCGACCCGTGCCCACTTCGTTGGGCGTTAATTATTTTTGTGATGCAAATAATATACTTACATATACATACTTAAGTTTTCATCTCGCTCACATAAAACTACCACCCCCCGTTTCAGCCCCAAAAAGGGTTGATTTCTAAAAATACATTATTAGTACACCTCCACACCATCTATAGAGCATACATTTTGAATTTCAAGTCTCTTACTTCAAAAACATAGGACTTTCATACAAACTTCCAACCCCCGTTTAACCCCCTTAGGGGTGGAATATCGTAAAACCCGTTCTTAGCTGACCTCTACTCGGCGAAAGGAATATTCCTACCAAAATTCAAGTCTCTACGCCTTATGGTTCCAGAGATATCGTGATGCGTCAATGGGTGGGTAACTCTTTTATATATATAGATTGAAGTACAAGTAAGGGTTTTGACTTTTGAGTAAATGTTTAGTGGTTTTAATTTTTTTACTTAAATAATAGGTAATTATCTAATAATATTGTTGTGAAAACACTACAAGTATACGAATAAAGAGATATTTTTTCTAATGAATAAAAAGATTAGGTTTTTTTTTACCGAAAAACTTTATTTATGCGAGTATTATTTATTATTGGCAACAAAAAAATTTTGTGGCTCTTTAAAAACTTTGAAATTTTGTAAATTGTAATTTTTGGCTCTCCTGACTCAAAAGGTTGCCGACCCCTGCCGTAGGTGATAGCGTGATAATATGTAGCCTATATTCTGACCCGACTTCTTAATAATATTCGTGCCAAATTTGAAGTAAATCCATGCAGTACTTTTTGAGTTTATCCCGGACATACATTTGAAGAAATAAAGGTTCACTGCTCGTTCCCCGTAGGTGATAGCGTGATAATATATAGCCTATGTTCTGACCCGACTTCTTAGCAATATTCGTGCCAAATTTGAAGTAAATCCATGCAGTACTTTTTGAGTTTATCCCGGACATACATACAGACAAACAGACAAACATTCTAAAAACTATATTTTTGGCTTCGGTATCGATTGTAGATCACACTCCAAGTATTCTTTTAAAAAAATATTCAATGTACAGTTTTGACTTTTCTACCATTTTATTATATGTATAGATTTCCACCCATTGACTCATCACGATATCTTTGGAACCATAAGGCCTAGAGACTAGAATGCGGTCAGCATTCTTTTATGTCTCGAACATAGACATAGATTTAGAGGTATGTAAATAAATAACCACGTGACATATTCAGTTGTTTATTATCTATACTGTACTCAAAATTGATCCGAAGATCACATCACATAGTAATTTCATAAATAATATTACAATGTCATGTACTTTCTGTGATTGCTCATGAATAAAAAAATGTTCACAATATTATCAATACTTTGTTCACTGGACCGGTTTACCTTTTAGTAGACTGTACCTACTACATAATAACATACCATTAGGTATTGAAGAACTTACAGTGTACTTGATGAGAGATATAATTATAATCAACATTATTGTGTTGCAGTTCATTTTTTTTGTTAATATATTTACAGTTTTACATTTTTTTTGTGATTTACAAATAAATTCTTGAATATTTAATTAATTAGGTCTTCATTATTCCATTTGGATTTATAATAACAGTACTTTATAGTTAAAAATATCACAAAATGAAATATATTATGTGTAAGACACACGCAACATTAAAAATACAACAAAAAGAAAAATATAAAATCCACTAGAAACCTTGGGCCTGAAGAGTCCCTTCTAAGGAAGGATACTTTCGATGTTCAATATTATAACGGCAATTTGATACCATAATAATTATTATCACACTAATTAATTATAAAAGTAATCGATTGTCTTACAATAAATGCGTCAGATCATAAAATTTTGACAATAAAAATTAAAGGCAACAAATAATCAATGAAACGATAAATTTTAACACAAAACAAAAAAGACAACTTATGTATGTAAGAGTCATATAGTGCCGTATTGATAAAAGCGAACTGTCCCACGGCCAGCCAGCCAGCGGCCCGGACGATTAACAACCAACGCAAACAAAACGCAACCATCTCCGACGAGTTTAACTCCACCTTCCGCTATTCATCTTTTATCGATATGGCATTTCACTTATGATATACGACAATAAATATAACGCACTTACACATTAATCACTTCTTTAATTCCGACGCTAGGAATTATTTCATAATATATACCTAAAAATATAATCACGGCACAAGTATCCCTCCGACTAAATTACTAACGTAGTGTCACTTTATCAGGATTTAGAATCAAATATGTATTATGTATCTTAAATATTTCATTATTAATATATCATTATCAAAATATCCACTAAATGGGAGGAATAAATCAAATTATTAATATTTTTAATCTAACATTAATCGCATGACTGATCAACAAAAAGGATATGGACTAGGAATAATAATAGGCATCGGGCTCCATCGCCTCGCGGCGGCGCCCTCCTGCCTCTCTCTATCCGCATATCACCTCTACATACATACGACGAGATAAATTTGATCAAAAGTTAATACTGTTCATGTCGAAAACAATACAGGGAGCTATTTCAGTATCTGGACTCGTTGACGGCTCGATCGGACTCGATCGTCGGTCGCTATTTGTGCTTCGATAGACAGGGATCGATCGAAAAAAAATATATGATTATCTAGCAAAATCTATCTGGAATCAAAGCCGACTTTCTATCCTATAATTTAGGTAAATAGCTTGGAAGTATGCCTTCGTTTTAATATTGTCCGACAACGTTCATTGTATTTCGATTTGTTAGTCCACTACCACTCTACGAGTGTCGTGATCTATTTATTCTAAGTGGGGACGCGGCACGGGAACGACGGCCGAGCGGACGAGGCGGCGCTCCACGACGCGTATTGTGCTCCGGCGTCAAAAGTATCGGTGCCGAAGGAGAGAAGCGGCTACACTATTGGTGTTTCATCATAGACCCTCTTAATCTAATCTAGTGTAAACTTGTCATCTATAAAAACAATTTTACAACATAATAAAAATTAACATAATTCTCACAAAAATGCTCACAGTAGGAGTGGGGTGGTGCAACTTGCGACTCCGGCCTAGGCCTTCGGCAGAAGTTGCGGCCATGCGGGCGCCCGCGGGCGTGCGCATGGCCTAACATTACTCGCTTATATACAACAAATACCGTGCGGCGCCGGGAGGCGGCCGCGCCGATCTTTACAGGAACTCATATCGTATCTTAAAAAAATAATATACAATAGTAATAAAACATTTGAAACCTCACTAACTACTATTCGTCGATCTCGGTACGATCTCGATAAACCATTCAAACGGCTCCGGCGTCTCGAATTCTATTCATATCACAATCGCATGACCGTGCCTGAGAATCGTATCCCGCTACTATGTACACACTCTTTCCCGAAGAGCACGCGCGGGCGGCGGGGGTTGCCGGGCAGCGGCCGCCGCCCGCGCGGCGAACTCCTCTAAACTTAACCACCTCCGATGGAAACCTGTCCCAAGTGTGTCAGAGGCGCGATCGATACGGGTAAGGAGGGGCGCGGGCGGGTGCGGTGCGGGAGGGGCGGGGGCGGGGGAGGGGCGGGCGAGGGCGGGCGCGGGGGGTCGTTAGGGGGGACGCAGCGCGGGCGGCAGCTGCACGGGGATGTGGTAGTAGCGGCAGGCGGCGCGGCGGCACGCGCCGGCGGCGGCGTCGCGGCACACCACCACGCGGCACCCCACCACCTGCAGCCCGCACCCTGCGGACGCGCCACCACACACTGTTACACGCACGCTCCACGTGACTGCGTGACACTCATTATCTCACTACGTCAGTTATATGCGAGCTACATCTACGACTACTGTTTTAGGACCAAGTTTATATTGTATATGTTAACATAAATGTCGTCGACAGAAATTGGCGTGAATAAAGTTTTAAAATAAAAGTTAATAGATACTGAATTTCGTTCTATTTATCTAAAACGGCTACATTAAATCTAATTATTGATAACAACAACGACAGACTATATCAGGAAGTTTTTGCTAATAAAATACAAAACTACTTTTAAATAGGCTACACTAATAGTTTTTAACTATAAGGACTAATCGTTCTTACGAGTAAAGGTCTAACCTACATATTAGTGACAGATCATGCAAAAAGAAGGAAATCTGCAGGAATTTGGAACAAAATATTCATGCAGGTTTTATTAAATCGATTAGTGTTCTCAACTGTGGACATTTTTCAATTTTAGTAGTAATTTAAACAGTTATAAAAATATTTTATTTCACAAATGATTTCGGATAAAACTTAATGGTATAAAAATATCATACCTTCACGAATATGAACGAATCTGCAGGTAGGTCTCGTACATCCTTGTCGATTAAAATCTTGGCACACCGGGAGGGTGTCCAGTAACTGAAAAGCGTAAAAATCATTCATAAGAATTTGTTTATAATTATAATATGTACATTCAAACAGTTTTCCAAAATATATACGTACGAGGAAACTATAATTTATTAAATAGAATTTACTTTAAAAACTTTTTCACTAGGCCACATTCATTCACACTGCCAATTGTTGTTTAAATTTGCATTTCATTTCTGATTTACTAAGGTCATATTTTTTTCTATTAACTTCGTTCTATGCATTAAGCTAGTATATGTGGCATTAACAACAAGTCATTTTAATATTCAATAATTTAAAATTTTATTTAACTCGAAGCTCATCTCGTGACAATACATTATCATCTCGCATATTTTATATTGTGAATGAACTGTTTGAATGACAGAATAACTAAATCATCTACTTCATAAACAGTCAAAAAATTTGAGTGATTTAAAAAAAATATATTTAAAAATACTACATCTGTATATAGAGTAATATTTGTACGATATCTGTGAAATATCTGACGGTTTATGAACTTTAATTATGTTAATAGTGTTAATGCTAACTCTATCACTTCATGAACATTCATACATCTGACACTGAAAGTATCCTCATTGCACAGCCGTCTGAAAAAAAACGCCAAAGTAGTTTTTGTAATATCAAAGAGCAAAGGCACATCGATCTACCTATTGACATTTGACACATTGCTTTCGTTCACGCGTTGAGTACGCAGAGTATCGACCCTCTAAAGAATTAAACAAATGCGTGTGTAGTTTCTCAATCGCTACGGTATTATTCAAAGAACAAAAATAAGACACACGGAAGGCGAAATTGCTCGAAATCAAATCTTGTTGCTGCTTTAATATTACAATAACTTTACAAGATTTGTTGCACAATATGATTGTACCTTCCAAGCATTCTTTATCAAGTGGCGCGTTGACAGTGTGTCACTTTTATATTGTAATATCCGTTATCGAAAATAAAAAAAAACTGTACACAGTGAAATACATTACGAGCCCGGAGGCGGAGTTGTTGTTGTGAATAATTTCCGTAACCGTAGAGTAGTGTTAAGTACGCTGCACTATGCAAGTAGGTATGAATATATAATATCTAAATGGCATGCAGAACGCTTGAAATATAATCATTATTGCGCAGCCAATCTTATTTAAGCGTGACTATATTTTACAAAAAAGCTAAAGCATGATGCTAGACAATTTGTACCAGGGCGAGGGCGTTCTATAAGTTCTGTAGCGTCCAAAGTGTACCCATTAAAACCAACGGTCGCTATAAAAAAAAAGCTTAAGTAGGCTGTGTAGGGATATTTGCGAAATGTGTCTGCGTCGGCTGTGAGAGTCCATCGTGAGTTCTTTGTAGAGGAACCGAGGACAGTCATGCTGGTCGGTAACGGTAGGTAGGCATGGTTATATGTAAAAAGACAAATTAAATTTATACCTTTAGCTTACATGACAGTTCTGGACGTGACATGTTAGTGGTAGTACAAACTGCAACATAATGACCATTAGAGAGTGCGGTTACTGTACGACAAACAAAAGAAAACCAAGTATATTAATTACGTCTACGGTGAGTACTTCAAGTAAGCATCAGAGGGGCTTCAACGAATCTTAAGCGAGGAACTGAAGCCGCAACGGCGAAGCACTTTAAGCATTGTATAAGAAAACTCAAAGTGGTTAATTGGCCCGAGCACAAAGAAAAACATAGCAACTTCTCTCGAGACGGACGCTCGTTACGTTAATGCTAAGTAATCTAGGGCATCACTTTGATTTCTCTTATTTCACCACCGTCAATTCGACTACCAACTACGCACAAACTTACATTTACTTAAAAAGCGTGTAGCTTTATATTTGTTAAAATAACCCCCTTTCTGTAGTTGATAGTTGACCGTTGGAAGTGAATTTATGGACACGGAGTTGACATAATTTCTTTACTATCAATAAGAACTGTTTTAATTTTACGAAAGCATCATTTTGAAACGTTATTACATCAACTCAATGTCAGAAAATAAATCACTGGCTTCGTTATGTATTTATTAATAAAATTATACCTTTACTGAAATAACCGCAGTTTCGCAGTAAGTTTTAAAACGACTATTTAGATTGTGAATAATATTAATTGCTTTTGTTATTTTATTAAAATGAATACATGCTTTAAGAAAGCGGTGTTTCAGTATAGGCTACAAACAGGAAATCACTTATATTGAGGATATTAAAGTAAGCTGATTATATCTTACCAGGTGTAAGCAAGGCAATACTGTAGAGTGACTTCTTCCACATTTGAAAGCAAGTATGTTTCACTATACAAAAACTAAAAATCATCAACATGTAAGTTGTAGCATCAACTGTTCAATACAATATTTAACTGATACAGTTACAGCACAATGACTAAATGATTGATGTGACGATGACGTTAAGACGTATGGTCGGCTGCACAAGCAATGCCATCACTTTTATTTTTATTGTGAGAACTTGGCGGTCATGTAAAGATAGCTTTCGAAGAATAAACACACGTCCCCACCGGTCGCCAAGTGCTACAGGAAGGTTCTTAAAATGCTTTATTTTTGTATCCTCGGCGGTGGTGTGTCAGGTTGACACGAAGCTTCACCAAGCGTACCCCAAGCTTGTTTTAGTAATATAGGACGGCATGATGTTTAGCACGCATTTTTTTCTCATTAAGCGCTTAGTCTACTTTATTACCTACATCACAACTAAATGTTACTACAGAAGCAAACTTACGAAGCAAGCTCATAGGAGGTGTTGAATTATTCGATGTATTTATTTCGCAAATAAAAAGAATAAAGTCGGTAGAAATTACAATTTTAATTAGCTAGGGTTCAGTATTGATTTTTTTATGATTACTATTTTTTTTAAATATGATATGTTTTCAACTGGCAAACGTAAAATGTTAAAGGCTAAGGAGCAGGTAGGTACAGGTGATATGCGAGTTTGGTTAGAGCGACACACTTGAGCCCGTGATCGAAACTAACAGGAGTGCAAGAAAGCCGGCGAGAGACCAGAAGGGATGCCGAGTCGGAAGTGTCAGGGGTAGCGTTAGTAAGCTCGCTCGGCACAGCGCACGCGCACTCGTTACCTGTCCGCGCTCGTCCGTGTACTCCACGTACGGAGCGTTGGGGGGCGCACAGCCTGTCCGTCCGAAACAAAAAGCGACAAAAGATTGCAATGCGGACGACAGCCGAAGCGGTCATTCGGAAGGCATGTAACAGAAAGCGTTAAAAATAAATAGAAAGAAGTGCGACTTAAAAGAAAACGCGGGAGCGACGCTCGTCAGCTCCGCGGCTCTACTGATGAACACGCCGGCACACTTAGCACACACGAGGAGCACTAGAATAATGAGTAAAGTACCTGATGAGCCAAACGTATATAGGGGTGGTGGGTTCTATCCATGCGAAAATTAGAAGGCGGCTGTGTTAGGTGCGGGCTCGCTGCTGCAAGCCGGTAACCACTAGGTACTGCCGACACAATGGCCAAAGCGCACCCGTGCGGAGCTCCTCCGAGAACAAGCGTGTACGTAGCGGGAAACGGGATCGACGGACTAAGCGCTCAACTCTCAGTACGACGATACTCACGATAAACGAAGATCGACAAGAGGTAATAAAAAACGTACAGTCATGCATTTCAAGCGTTATTATTACCGGGATCGTAGATACGAGAAATATACACGCATAAGATAAAACGGTAAGTGAGTAGATACATAATATAATAGATATCATAGCGTTAAACTACCTAGACATCCGCGAAACGGAGACCGCTCGCTTCGTCCTTACAATAGTACAATACAAATGTGACAACACGCCTAGCGCTAACGCCCCGACAGGCCGGGGCCACACTCGATCGCACACGTACGAGTCTCTACGCGGAGACCCCGCGCCCCGCGCCCCTCCGGCCGCGGCCCGCCCGCGCACCGTCTTAGGTCGTCTTCATTTTTTTGTAGGGGTTGACCGCCGCGGCCGCCGCCGCCGCCGCCGCGGCCGCGGAGGGCGGCGTGGGCGGCGGCATCGCGTACATGTACGGCTGCTGGTAGAAGGCGGGCATGTGCATGGGCGGCGCGGGCCAGCCCGGCCTCATCATGAACGGCGCGCGCATGAGCCCCGGCATGGCGGCGCGCGCCTTGAACGCCTGCTGCGTGTAGGCGGCGGCCGCGTGCGCCATGGCGGACTGCTGCGCCGCCAGCGCCAGCGCGGCCGCGTAGTTCTTGTGCGCCACCTCCTTCGCCATGGCCGCGGGGTCGGGCGCGGGCTCGGCGCTGGGCGCGGGCGGCGACGCGGCTTGCGCGGGCGCCTGCGGGGCGGGCGGCGCGGGCGGGGCGGGCGCGGGCGGCGCGCTCGAGGCGCCCGACACGGCCGTCACCGCGGCCGGCGGGGCGGACGAGGCGGGCGCGGGGTACTCACATGACACGGGCACGAACGGCTGCTGGAGCTGCATCAGTTGCTGGTACGTGGTCGCCGGCTGGTACACGGGGACTCCGGCTTTGTCCGCGGCGGGTCGCTTGTACGGCACCACTCCAGGGAAGGCCTGAAACGAGACGGTACGGTTGAGTCATTGCGCTCGATCCGTCAGCCAAGTTGTCGCTTTAATTTTTCTCGCAGCCGTCGGGATACTTACGAAGTTATCGTAATAGAAGGATCCGACGCTTTTCATGTCCATCTGAAAAGATAAACGAGACGGTTGAGCGGGGTTCTATGGGCTCGAGGGCGGGGGGGTAGGGCGGCGCGGGGCGGGCGGGCGGGGGCGGCCGGCCCGCGCCGCGCCGCCCGGGAGGGGCCGCGGGGAGCGTGCGGGCGGGAGCGGGCGGGGGAGGAGAAGCGTGCAAAGCTGGCGGCTGTACCGGTGGCGGCTCGAGCTCGGCGGGCGCCGGACGTTTCTTGCCCGGCTCCGAAGTCGCGCTCGCTGCCGGCTGCTGCGATGCGGCGGCCGTCTACGTGAAGCCAAGCGTCGCAGGACGGGACAGAAACAATAACAATGTAATAGATGCACAGAATACACCTAAAGCTCGGCGTAAGGTGATATTATGCGATAGATAAAAAAAATTAAAAGTGAAGCGTGAGTGCGACGGAAGCGTGACGCGGGACGACACCGCGGCGAACTCAACAGAACAAGCTCTGCGAAACATAAGCGGCGTCGCGGCGAGCGAGACCAAGCGGAAGAAGACAAGCGAGCGCGAGCGAGCGAGGCGAGAGCGTGCAGCCTGGTGGCGTACCGCGCCGCGCGCCTGCGCCTTAAGGTGCGCCTGCAGGTGCAGGGGAGGGTGGAAATAGCGGCAGGGGTCGCGGACGCAGCGGCCCTTGACGGCGTCCATGCACACCGTGACACAGCCGTCGTCGTGCGCGACAACGGGCGGCGGCGGGTGTGCGAAGCGACACTCGGACTCGGCGCGCTTGCACGCGCCGCGCTGGAACTCCCGGCACACCTGCACCACCACACACCAGCCATGTCGCCGCTCGCGCCCTCGCTCCCGTCACTACGCGCGCCTCTCTACCCGTTATTTTCGTCTACATCGCACCGCTGTCTAGCGTTTTATATTTTTGTCTCGAACCTATATGTACGCGACATAACTTCTATATTTCTCCTAAATATTCTAACCGCGACAACGATGATTAACGATATGAAAAAATTAACGACCAGACAAGAACCTTTTGCGTTTTTACTAACAAATCTAAGTGAGAGCAATTAATATTTCACCCGACGCCGCTTTTTTCGAGTACGAAAACTTTACGTTATGATATTTTTAAAATTAACGCATCCGTCGCATCTTTCATTAAATAATTATTTTTAAGTAATCAATAGCTTTTTATAAATTTCGGTAATTACAAACTGGCACCACTACATTGTAGGCACAAAAAATTATTACAGTTTTAAGGCAAGGAGGCGGCAGCTTTTATTGTGAATTATAAAACTATATTTTCGTTTCTACTAGTAATCATTAACTATGTGACCTATAAGTTTAAGATAAAGCGTGGCATTGTTGCCGACGTTACGCCAACAGTGTAGACCCTTCACCGGGAGAGAGTAAAGCGAGTGTTGCTCGCAAAGCGCACGCGCAGACGTATTGAGCCAGTGCGCCCACGCGCCACAGACACACGGGGACAGGTATAGGCTCCATCGCCTTCAATTTGCTTAGGGAACCGACACATGTTTGATTAGAAAGTAAATATTGAGCTGCCAATTTTATGTTTAAGAATATTATAACTACTATTATCAGATAATTCGTGTCGGTCCCCAAAATATGTGGCAACATCAGGAAGCGCTACTCAGGTGTTAGGGACAATCAGAGACTCAAACAGGTAACGTAATGTTCTTACCTCGAGACGGTCAGTGCGCGGCAATTTTTGCTGCAGCACTGGTTGCTGCATCACGCCGAGCGGCGAAGCCGCTGCGGCCGCCGGGTCGTGGCCGAGTACTGCTGGCACCAGCTGAGGCGCATAATATTGGGCATACGTCGACCCTACGCCGGGTACGCCCGATAAGTATGGCGACGTCGCCTGAGATAAACATACAAAATTAGTTCTCACTTGGATGATAAATACAATTTCATATATTTTTTCTTGTATTATAAATGATACCAAAATATTTAAAGTAATAAAATCCAAAAAGCCCTAGTAACTTCAAAAAGCATAAGTAGAGTTAATATATCTGCGTAAGAACGTACTATTTATTATTAGTTTTAGTAGATAAAGTTAGCGTAGTTGAAAGCTCGGCATGCTTTATTTAATGTATTTATATATTATCGAAAAATTAAAAAGCATACGGTTTGTCCAGTAAGCTACCTCCACCGGCCAAAGGATAGGAAACAGGTTCGGAGGTGTTGTTATTTGAAAACCAAAAGCCTAAACTAACATAATAATAATAATAATAATATATAGGCAAAGTAAAAGGTAATAGGGACAGCATTAAGGGGGCTAGGCGAGTGGTACAATCGGTGTGAGGGGCCGGCAGCGGCGGCGCGGCGGCTGTCGTCTGCGGATTACCTGCGGAGCGAGCAGGGCGAGACTGATCGGATCCAGCGCGGCGAGGTGGCTCGCAGCCGCTCCCGCTCCGCTCACGCCGCCCACCTCAACACAAAACCACACAAACACGCTACTCATCGTGCGAGGGATAGCCCGTGCCCGTCCTTTGCCCCTCGACGTCACTCCGCGCACTAGTTCAACCAGCTTTCTACTCAAGCGCAGGAGTGGCGTACGTACGAACTAGAAGCTCCTGAAGGAGAACACAGAGGCGGTGCGAGGAGAGACCCCGAGGAGATCGGGCCGTAACGTTAGCAATAGTGTGAATAGTGAGGGATTATATTTCAGTGATTTAATTTGCATTACCGCTTATACCCAGTTCATACAATTGTGAGTAAGTTTGGAGAATAGACATGCCACTTAAGGAACAAATAAAATTATACAATACAAACATGCTTAAGCTGTAAGGAGCGACCGGCCTTCGGCGAAAAATTTAAATTGTACCTGTTATTAAATAAATCTACGAGTTAATGATATACAACTGTACAGCTACATACTTGTTAACACTACCAACTCAGAGCAAAAGTTTAAATTGAAGCTCAGAACTCCAAGAGCAACTGTACTTCTTATAGAAAAGTAAATAACTATTAACTTACAACAAATACTTGTCTGCATCTACTGAATTTTCCTTACAGAATTGATTCGATTATAATTTATTGTTATATTAAAAATTAAACTTACGTATGTATTACAAAGTAATTAATAACGAGTTATTATAATATCTTTAGAAGAAATTAATATACAGGAACAATTTAAATTTTTAAATAAGGTATATCTACGTGTAAATCAATTAATGCTCAAAAATTACATAATAGCGAGTTACACCGAAAGCTGAGTGTTGCGTGCACAATGTACCTGGTATTTGAGGGCCGATCGCTCGAAGCATTCATTTAGTGTTAGCATATGTAAAACGAATTCACTCACCACAGCTGGAACTTGGCCAGGCAGCACCTGGCCCGGCGTCAACCCCATCTGCTGCATTAAGGCGTTCTTTAGTGCTAGGTGATTCCGACCGTTGATGAGAAGCTGATCTTTGAGATGCTGCGGCGGGTGGAAATACTTGCAGGGCGGTTTCTCGCGGTTACACCGACCCTGAAAATTTATAAATTCACAATCACCTTCATGTTTTTCACGGATTTAATTATCTCTTTCACACATATTGGCAATATAACTGAAAAATATACTTTGTTTTATATTTGATTATTTGAATATGGAGAGCCTTTATTTTTATTCTTAATCGGGAGTCACTCAAATAGAAAATAATAAATTACCCTTTATTTAAATCAGTTTGTAATTGAATATATTCTAAAAACGTGACAGTTATGACAATTATATAATTTGTAGCTTATTTCGAGGCTCAGTGAAAACGAGGTAATTAATATCGAAATCGAAACCTTCTACCGCACCCGTCTATGATGATTTATTTACACTCGCGTAATTAACTGTCGCAGGACGTGACAGGAAGGGCTTCGTCGACGTTTTATCTCTAAACGGCGAGCTCCACGCTTTACTTTATTTACAAAAAAAGAAAACCGGAAAAAAAGCTCATCGCCGTTTTAAAGAAAATACTTAAACAAACAAACTTCAACTGAATACCAAAGCAATTTAGTTAGAAACTCGACTGATAACGTCTTTGGTGCAAATTTATCGTTCTTACTGTTGTAGGTTTTTGTAATGTTTCAGTGCAACTTTTCAAGCGTATGATATACTTTACAATGTGATATTCAATAACCAGCAATCATATTATTAAGAGCGTGCATAAGGCGAGCAAAAAATCAGATTTCACCCGCGCGCCCGATGAAACAAAATATACACAAAGCCTCGTGTCAGAGTGCGATAGACGATATAGTTTTGAGCGCATTACGAATGTAAAAAACGATAAATATCTTATTCTATATATAATTCCGAAACTAAAAGTAATTACATTAAATGCCTAGGCATAGCCTTTACTCATATTTAAATGTAATTAATTATCAAATTTTTGTCTTAATGGCCATAACCATATCGAGTATAAATAGAAAAAATATAAAAATTAGAGGTTACTTCGTGATTATATTTTATCGAGGAAATTTCCTTATTTTATGTTTTTGATATGGGTCAACCCTTGCAAATATCACGTAGTTTGTCATATATTTTTATTTTAAGATTTGGTCTGGAACTTTTCATGTCAAAACAAATAGAAGATGGTAATTTTGCATTATGCGCACTCTTAAGTACCTTCGCAAAACAGCGAAAGCATTTAATCAGATTTTATTAGTCTAAGATGTTTATGTTGTTTTGATGGGATTACTGTTTGCAAAATTTGATACAACAACTAAAGATAAAGCAAGTATCTATAGCACGGGCTTATGTGTATAAATCAGGCTATTTTATAATTTTTTTGAAGTGAAACTTTTTTAGGCGCATGAGGGGTAAAATTTGAGCGACCGGTATCGCGGCAGCGTCAGGGACGGTCAGTACTTTGATGGGTGAACACCGCGTGACGTTGGTTTTTTTTTTTAAATTCTTTTTTGTTTTTGAATTAATTTGCCAAAGACGTATCACTACTGACATGTGTACATTGTACGAACGCATTTTTTAATTTTAGTTTTTTAATTTAATTAAAAATAATTTTAACTTCGACTCTCGTGAATCGGAAGACATGCAGATTGACGGATTAAGTTTCAATTCTTCTTATACCATAGAAAAGAGTTCCTTGATCAGCAGTGACACATTTGCAGTATCAGTTCAGTTCAACGATTTCATGATAATATTATTTTGTACATTAGTAAGATTCTCGTGAAAAAAAAGTCACGTTTTATAATCTACTAGCTTTTGCGCGCGACTTCGTCGGCGTGGACTCCGCTCCTGTTGGTCTTAGCGTGATGATATATAGCCTATAGCCTTCCTCGATAAATGGGCTATCTAACACTGAAAGAATTTTTCAAATCGGACCAGTAGATCCTGAGATTAGCGCGTTCAAACAAACAAACAAACAAACAATCAAACAAACTCTTCAGCTTTATTATATTAGTATAGATTAAAAGCATTTAAGCTTTAACAACCAAGTCCATATGATTATATTGATGTTAATTAATTCCTAAAAACAAAAAAGTAGCAAATATGTATATTTTTAATTAAACACGGAATTAAATATATTAACGCATCGAATGCAGACGTACTGGAAATTTCTCAGTTATTAAACTTCGGCGATGCATGCTACAACTAGCTAGTAGAAGCAGTCGGCTGCATTTAGATTAACTTGTTACTGGCAGGCATAATGTTAGTTGGCCGGTCCTCTCGCAGTTAAGCTCGGGATAAAGTTATTATTTCCTGTTACGCCGCGCCGTCTACTTAACCGAGTTTCGATTCCTAGCAAGCCGTTTGTGAAACTTGAATGGGTGATCACGTTTCTGTTTTAACTACGATAACTCACTTTGCTCTATCAAACTGATATTTATTTGAGGAGACGGTTTCGACAATTTATATCGAATACTTGATGGACATTAATTCTAATTTTAGTATTTGATTTACAGTGTTTTTTATTTCTTTAAAAGTGCAAGTAAATTTTATGAATTATCCTCTGTTGTATAGATATTTAAGTCTTGGTTGAACTAGTTTGCAACAATTGAAGTCTCGGTTCCAACAGTTTGCAATTCGGATTTATGCAGGTGGAGTCATCGATTAGCGTGACAGATTCCCGCCGTGACGAATGACCGCATCGCCTCAGACGGACGGCCGGCGTTCCAGCCCTCGCTACACATTACAATGCATTAATTGCCGCCACTATCTCTCTCTATTTAAATGTTATTGATTTTGTACGATCTCGTTAGTTCGTTAACTTATGTGTTTCGACTTTTAAAGATATTTATCACAAGTGATTCTATTCTTTTATAATATTAGTTCTATTGAAATATTTAGCTCATATGTATGTCATATAAGCCGCATCATATATAATATGTCATATATATCGCCACATATTTTACGTATCCACGTATGATTAAATTTGTAAATCTTATTTTTTTCTCTTCTTAAGCGACTTCCAAAAAAGGAGGAGGTTCTCAATTCGACACGTATGTTTTTTTTTAATGTATGTTAGCTCAGAACTTTTGACTGGGTGGACCGATTTCGATCAATTTTGTTTTAATTGAAAGGTGTTGCGTGTCATGTGGTCCCATTTTAATTTAATTGAGATCTGACAAGTACTTTTAGAGTTATATCTATTAATGCGTATTTACGTGACTACTTTTTCGTCGACCTACGTTATATTATACCGCATAACTTTTTACTCGGTGTACCGATTTCGATGATTCTTACTTTAGTCGAAAGCTAATACTTGTCTTGTAGTCTTGTTTAAATTAGATCGAAAACTGATTACAACTTTTTAAGTAATCTTTAATAGCGCGTATTTACTTGACTATTTTTTCGTCTTATTACGTTGTATTACTTGTCGATGTAATTGAAGTCGCTTTTTTTTCGTTTGCGAGCAAACACAATTATTTTTTTGTCAATATATATATACATACCTATATTCGATACTATATCGATCTGTTCGAATCGAAATTGATATCATAGGTAGGTAAGTTATTGTAATTACAAAACCAATCATATAGGCTTGAAAAAAAAAATTAGCTATGACCACTTTTCGATAGGCAAGTTATCATAGGCATATTTGTTTATAAATTATATTTGATACAAAATATGTCTCATCGAGTTATCAGATCGGTGAAGGTCGATCTTCCACGTCTCTTAGACCAAAATGTCATCATATGACTATAAACTAAATTCGAAGCCTATTGTTGTGGACCCGATTTTCCGCATTTAGACTCAATATGGTCCATTATGCGTGAATTCGAAGCCTAATTTCAGTTTAATTTTCTTAAAATTAGTAAATAGCACCAATATTCAACTCGTAGGTACTGGTCTATTTAGCTTATTATTTTTTTATATTTTTTTAAAATTAACACGGCTCTAAAATGCCCATGATGCCTTTGATCAAACACCATGCATACATATATAAGTATGCTACTATTAAAACTACAGGTCGACAGTGCTGTGACTGCCTCGTAAAGCTTGGACGTAGCCCAAAGCTGACCGAATTTTTCTGTTACATTTTAATTTGTTTTTTTTTTGTACATTTTCCGCGTATATATAGTTTAAGCACTATGGGCGTATACTGTTTATATAGCTTATTTTTATATGTATACACATACACTCATACATGTACACAGCCATACACACATACTTACACATATACATTTATATAATATACTAGCTGACCCGTCGAACTTCGTACCGCCTAACAGTCGATTCTTTATTAATAGTTATCCTTCCTGGAACCCCTCCACTAACACTTAAACTTTATGGTATGGTATTAAAGTTCAAATTGACTTTTAAGTATTATTACGCTTCTCTTTTGTATGGGAATATAGAAAAGTGTTGTTTTTAGACTTTTTCAGGCAATTTTTTTAAATTTTTCTCTCCGTAAGAACCATCCTCGTACTTCAAGGAATATTATAAAAAAAGAATCAGCGAAATCGGTTCAGCTGCTCTCGAGATTTGCGCTTAGCAACACATTCAGCGATTCATTTATATATATATAGAGATAATTATTTATTTCTCTATATATAACTTACTACTACTACAGCTTGTTACGAAAATAAGAATAACGTATATTTTTAGAATGATATCGGTAATGTCGACCTAGCTTTGAATGTTCAATTGGCACTTGTTAGGGTGAAGGGTGAAGGGTTAACGGTCGCAGGGCGGACAATAACCATCCAAAACTAATAACATTTTTGTGAGTGTAGAGAAGAGGAGTAACTCCTTTGCCATATCCTTTATGACACAATGCTCTCCTACAGTAAGGGTTTAGTCGTGTCATTTACTTAGCATTTATTCCAAAATTAAACAAGACAAATATACAAATTATATCTCTACTTACTGTTATTATAATTTATTTTACGGCTACTGTTATTTTACGTTACTAAATGTACTTAAAATGTCCCGCAAAGCGTGTATCACTATAGAAAAGTGACATCAATGAAAAATGAACGGAGGAGTTTTTGTCTCGTGGAGCCGAGTAAAGCCGCCGAGGGCTCTTTAAAGCTGTAACGCGTATAACGAACGGTCCTCGAGTGCAGTGTAGTGCAATGCAGTTGCTGCAGTCGGGCAGTCGGCACGCGCCGGCACCTTCGTTACTGCCGCGCGCGCCGGCGACGACCGACTTAACGAGACTAGGTAATTAATACGGAAAAATTACTGCGCTGCAACCTAGACTTTAATAAAACAGAAAAATATTTGTAACTGCAATGTTTTGTACTTAAGCCGTTAAAATAACTGTTTGGTTTACTAATTATTACACCGACTATTTTATTTTATATACATAGGCACACATAGGCACAAGTTGCGTAGTGCATTTTAACTAAACGTTCTATGTAATACATACAATAAATGAGGGTTTTAACCACAGATTAAAGAAAATCTGTGGTTTTAACAGATACATCATATTATACCCGAAACTACTGGAGGTGGCTGTATGTAGGGACAGTTGTTTTCTTTGTGATTTAGGTAAATGAAGAGATTTTCTAAGAACGGATTACTTAAAATTTATCTTAAGAGGGTGGGAAAGATTGGGGGTTGACAAAAATCACCTATTGACTTAATAAAATTTTATATGGCATACATTTTTCTTTAATAAAAATAAACAAACACGTGTTTTTCAGCGTTTGTCAAAAGTCAAATCCAAGTCTGTGAAAATGTCAACCCAAGTATACTAAGTTCAACTCATCTATTATAAAACATTATAATATAACCCGCCCCGGCTTCGCACGGTTGCAAAAGCTATCGCTAATAGGTAGGGATCCCTAGTACATTTTTTTCACCTGATTAGTATTAAGCAAATTTTCCGGGAGTAGCTTCATTTTGATGAGACGACCAAAAATTTTTTTGATTGAAATTGATTTTTTTTCTGACTTTTTTTCCTTTAGTTAGTTAATATCTATATAATTTAATAGTAATATTGTAGTACAAATTGCGTGGTACGTTATCCCGGTCCTACGCTCACTGCTGCTCTACCCCCTGCTATCTCTGTTAGCTACCACAATCGAGAGTTTTCGTAGAGGAATTTTTTGTTTGTCTCATCAAAATGAAGCTACTCCTGAAAAATTAGCTTGTTAGGTACTAATCAGGTGAAAAAGATGTACTAGGGATCCCTACCTATAACGCTACGCTACGCTTAAAAATAAGTATAAACATGTTTACAAAGAATGTCGGGCAAACTTATCTCTATAAGAGATCTCTACCAGTCTTCCAATGGTAGAAACGATGTTACCGCAGGACACAGTAGTGCAAGAATGATCAAGTAATAAAACGCTAAAAAGCTATAAACTTATTCTGTAATTTTATTCAGTTTAGGTAAATAAACAAACGAGTTAAATAATTAATGTAGGCTATGTAAGTGATTCACGTGCTCATATCGATTGATAGCGCTTAATTGATGGATCGGCGGCACGCCGGCGAGATAATATTATCTGTCGTAAGCGCAGCGCTGAACAGAGAGCTAGCTCACTATTGGCCGAGACGACACGCGCCACTGCGAATCGATACACTAGGAAAACAATGAGCTGACGATTAGATGAATGACACTCACGGGTAGAATCTAAAGCCCACTTGTACGCATGAAGTGGGTGCCAAAAATGTTCATGATGTCAAACAGGGATGGAAATAGAAACGACTGGTAGCATGTGCCAACTTATATACCTGTGTAAGAGTGTCCTCTGCGTATCGTCCCAGTGTGCGTCGGTATCTATGGCACGTGGCCACATGCCTATCCCGCTACATTTTGTCTACATGATAAATTGTGATATTTGTGTGAGCATTTCTAAGGCGACTGTATAATTTTATATTTTATTTTAAAATTATTGAACTGTAACTATGAGAATTATGTAACACGCAATGAAACAATTTCTATGTTGTATCCGATATTTATCGGATTAAGATTTTCTAAGAACGAGAAGGACGCGAGTTCTTGTCACAGTAGAGTACCTACAAAAGAGTATGCAATAGTAAATAAGACGAATAGTCCTTAAGACCACTGTAATGATTATCATTTTTCATACGCTTATTGAATAGGCTACAATTAGTAATTGAATATAGAACATTTTGTATATAATTTATTGTTGTGCTAGCTATTTAAAAATCTGGCTATTTAGGCCCAGAAGATATCGCCCCGTGATAAACAGATGGACAGCCAAAGGAATCGTAATAACAGGGTTCTGTCGGCATTTTTACGTAGGGAATATAATTACATTGCGCTTTGCGAAAAGTGACTATTTGATTTTAAATATTTTACACAAAAATAGTACGTTCTAGGAATAGTTATATGATTCAAACTAAACCATGTAAAATTAATATTTTGAATATCTTTCAAAAGCATCGCACATATAAGACGATGTCCGTCGAAGATTCCAATCGGGATATCAAATATATTATTTTTTGTACAAAGAAAAAGTAGGTATAACCTAATTTTCGAAAATTTGCGGTTGCAAAGGGAATTAGGTAAGCAAAGTAAATTCTCGAAGAAAGTAAAATTTGAATTTAAAATGATTTATAGAGGCGCAGGGGAGTGGCTAATGAGCCGTCACGCGAGAGGGGCGCGTGTTTACGCCTCGCGCTCGTGCTACTTTTTTATTTTCAGCTCTGGGCGGCGCCAAGCACCACTACGTTCAAATTGCTCACGAGTCACGTAACGCAAAAACGTATACGTGTAAAAACATGAAAGCGAATCCTTACAGCTCTATACGAAAAAATAACAGTCATGTTTCCGTTACAAACTTTTAAATATTCGCAAATATTGTAAAAGTTAAAAACGAAGAGAAAAAGCTAGTTCTTTTAGGAGATATCTTAAATCAAGAATTATTCACTCTGGTGAAGTTCCAAACAAGTTTGCATCGCGGTGCCGTAGCTTAACGTTAAAATATGCATTCGTGCGCGGAGTTATCTCGGCCACTTTTGCCGTTGCCGCCGGCGGACGGTCAGCCGTTGTTTATCCCGGCTTTAATATTAGTTGCTTACTTTCAGATGTCGAGGTACGGTAATGGAGTTATAGTCGGTAATATTATTTTAAGAGTAAGATTTTAAATTCATCAATAAACATGCAAAACTTGTTAATAAACAGATGGAGATAATTATTATAAATTAGAGAAAAATGTTGGCCATTATCTTCTTATGTTGGGTCAACGCAGATGATAATACAGTCGGCGCGGGCGGACAGCCGCGGGGTGCGAGCAGCGAGATTAATGCAACGGAAGCAGGCACGACCTCTCCAGGTGTTTCATTAAATTGCGCGCGGCGCCTCGACCGGCTCGTACGGCCATTATGAACGCTGTAAGCTCGAGGGCCATTCGCTTTAAGAACGCCGCTACTTTGTAACTGCCTTAATGAATCTTGTTACTTATAGGCTAGCGTAAATTGGCCGCTTTACTAACGTATTGCTCAGTTGAAAAAAACATTAGCTTATAAATGTCTTAAGATTTAGGTGGGTACATTTTAATAACGTTAACTCTGGATTTGTTTCATCTAAGAGCATTAAAATAATTAAACGTGAACAGTTAATAAGAAGTTATTTGCAGTGAGAGTACTATGCGCTTCATGTTTCTGTTAATAATAATTAAGTTGTGGATAATGGGCACTATAGCAACGAAAGGAACGTAGACAACACACTGAAGCGTTGCCAAGTTAGGCGAGTCAGCACTTCCTAACCCGTTTAGCCGCTGCGAGCTGCTGCAGTAATTAGTCTAAGCAGACGAGCTCTGTCACGGCATGCCTCGCTTGACATACTTCGATTCACTCGTTTACGTCAGTCATTCACTCTAGTGACATTCATATATATTACAACTGTCTTCCTATTAAACGACATTTATGACTTTAAAAGTTTTCTTTTTTCATTTTTAAACTACAATAGCTTCTCGATGAACAAAGATTTCTGGGTCACTTCAACAACGGTATCTATCAGGGTTGTCAGTGGTCAAGACAGATAACTTGAAAACGTCCCAACAAATACTTACTCTAGACTAGCTGATATTTGCGACTTTACCTCCATTATTTATTATTTATATTATCATAATATTTTATGTGCAGATGAGAAACATCAAAAATACCTCAAAAACATATCACTGAACTGGAACAAAAATC
Source organism: Melitaea athalia (assembly GCA_905220545.2). Lineage (NCBI taxonomy): Eukaryota > Metazoa > Arthropoda > Insecta > Lepidoptera > Nymphalidae > Melitaea > Melitaea athalia. Next base: position 8,706,322 of record HG992179.1, read on the forward strand.
GTTGCTCGATATAATATTCATATTTTTTTAAATAAAATTAATAAAGTTTTCGCTTCAGCCTGTAATATGCCACTGCTGGGCATAGACCTCTTTCCCCATGTAGGAGAAGGTTTAAAAACTAATAATTTTATATAAAATTAAGACATCGTAACCTTTTTTCAGATAAGGTTGTCTACGAAATAAAACTTAGGTAATCGGAACTTGCCTGAGGCTTTGAGTGCAATTATCGTGATCGTTTTAATTTTATTTATAATTATTAAGCGAATGTTTTATATAATATGTTGAAAAATCGTCGTTTTTCATTTATGTCTTGGTTTTCGTTCAAGTGCAATCTGCAATGGCGTGACATCGAAGATAAAAGGCGATAATTGCGAGGCGGACTAACTACAAAATAAAGAGCTTTTAGTAGCTACGATAAGAGAAGTTTAAGGGGAGTTTTCGGGTGCGGGTCGGACCGATAAATTGGGCGGCACTTAATTATGATCTCGGGCGGCATCTTGCAAGCGGCTAATGTCCCGGAGTCGTTTAATGCGCGAACTTGTAGTCTCAGCTCCGGCGGGCGTGATAAATTTCCATCTTCCCTCCGTGCCTGACCCCATAGGTACGAGTAACGTCAGCTCCACGACCGCTCGACACACGCAATCTCATTTTGACAGTTTAACTCCTCCATTCAGTAGCTTTCTAATGCTTTCATTGTTACTTCCTCGTTGGAAGCGTATTTTTATGTTGTTTAGAATGTTTAAGCAAATAAATTATTATTTAATATTTACCATACTTTACGAGAGAGCGAGGAGATTATCCTGAATGAGAACAAAATGCAAATAAATTTATGAATGTAAATCAACTCTATAAATTGTATTTTAATTCTTTGTCTTTTAAGTAAGTTTTAAAACTAAAGTGACTTTGATAAAACTCCAGTATCTTATTAAATTGACAGTACAGTATAAATGAATTCCAGTTAGAAGACTTTAAAGTCTGCGTTGCACCCGGTGTCGTTCCCACGCTACATCGTATTCCACTCACTAAAATCCGAGAACTTAGTAAACATGTTCGCATAAATCAATTTTCTTTACACAGTCGAGTTATTAACGTCGTGATTTTTACAAAAGAAAGCTTCTACTTCGTAGTGTTATCATTGAGTTGCTTATAAACCTTTTTTGACACCGTTGATATATCTCTTTCTTTATGTTTTTCTATTTAAGATAATGTCAAACATATTTTCATAAATACAACACGAATTACCGAGTGTATACCGAGCCTTAGATGCCCGCGAGGAACCTTATATAATACTAGCTGTGCCCCGCGGTTACACCCGCGTTAATTTGAGGAAAATCATAGCTATAGCCTTTCCTAATTTCAAGTTTGTAGGTGTATTTCATACAAACAACCATCCCCTGTTTTAACCCCAAAAGGGGGTCGATTTCTCAAAATACATTATTAGTACACCTCAACACCGTCTATAGACCATACATTTTGAATTTCAAGTCTCTGACTTCAAAAACATAGGACTTTCATACAAACTTCCAACCCCCGTTTTACCCCCTTAGGGGTGGAATTTCGCAAAACCCGTTCTTAGCTGACCTCTACTCGGCAAAAGGAATATACCTACCAAATTTCAAGTCTCTACGCTTTATGGTTCCAGAGATATCGTGATGAGTCAATGGGTGGGTAACTCTTTTATATATATAGATGAGATTTTGCGTGATTTATAGCTACATTAAATTATTTGTAATTTTCTTTACAAAGTCGAAGTGTAATATATCGTAAATTTACATCACCTAATATAGGGTTTTGTGTATCATTAAATACGTTAGGTGTGAGACTGTTATTGCTTTATATTAGGTTAAATGTCTGGGGCCCGAATGCGACAAGGGGCTCTCGGCACGAGCGATACCGGGTGCTATAGTTATAGGAACTCGTAATTACAGCGGCCAAGACGCTGGCGAGACGTTACGTCCTCCTAACGACTTTTATGGCGTATGTAACATTGCCGGCACATAAAATAAATGTGCCGCCTCCAGCGTCTCGATATAGCACAGCGCTGTCAGATTAATAGCGCCAAAATGTTCTCTCACACGCTATACGAGTGCCGTTATTCGCAATTTAGACATATTGATGAGGTAAACATGCAAGACTTAATGTAATGGCTGTTACAGGAATCACAACAAAAGGTTCGTGTTCAAATAGATTCTCGTCGGTATGTTATTTTATTTTAAGTTTACAACAATTCAACCTACATTGTTTATACGTATGTGGTGAAAACACATTTTAATTTCAACATACTATTTTGTGGATATATAAGGATTCTTGTTTAACACGTCATTTAAATCTTCATACGCCCACATTAGCTTTATGGACGGAGAGTTTTCTTCGGACTTGGACGTTAACGGCGCCCGAGTGCACTTTTATTGAGGATAAAATATCGTAATTGCCACTCGGCGCCAGTCCGTGACTGAAAAGATTCGTACGCTGCATGCTAATTGTATAAACTTTTATAACTACAACTAACTACTAAACCCGAGATACGAATAAAATAAACTGTCACAAATTTTAGTAGCAATAATTTTACTAAAATTGTGTCTCTTACGACCCTATTTTCTTTTGCGGCAATAATGCATGCTATATGAAAAAGGATCTGATAAGTAGCATAAAGCTTTATGGGGTGTACAGATAATTATGGGTATATGGAAAAAAACCGGAGATCTTATGTAAGGGAAATATATATTCTAAACAATAACCGCTTTTCATATCTCAATCCCCAAACAGCAGTAATCTTGACAAATGACGGTCTTTCAAGTGTAGTCGGCACTACGGACCGCATTGACAAAGCCCCAAATAAACTGACGCGAACATATAAATAAGCATATTCGATATTTTATTGAGTGGAGGAAATGTGAAGGAAATAGTTTCCCGCGTCATTACGCCACGCATCAATCAAAGGTCGACATGAGTGTGTGGAAAATAAATACTCCAACATTGTACATACTCATTAGGATCGCCGCGATCATTCGATGATGCAAATTTTAAAAACATAGGACTTAAAACGTTTCCAGAAAGCGGCAGTTCACGAACAATGTTTTTAAGTTTCGAGAAATTACTTAAGAAAACTTTGTTGTATAATCGATACTAACTTGGGATTACCATGAAATATTTCTTAGTCTAAGTAAGTCTTGAATAATGATTTCCTGGAACCATAAAACTGGGTTTTTGGCAGCAACGCGATGGGGGTCTAGATTCGCGTGAACGTAAACTGTGAAAACGCTAAGGCTGCGGTGGCGGTGCACGATATCTGCATTGTGCGACGGCGTCGCGGCGCCGGCGGGTCTGGCGACGCAGCGGCGGCGCATACATCAGGCACGCGACGACCTCCGCCCCGCGACTCGCCACCCCCCGCACACCCGCTAGCTACGGTCCTCTACTAATTGTTATCATCATTGTTTCCCTATTTAATCGTATTTATGAGCGAATAACCTAACCGCGTCACTGAGCTCGTTATTATTGCACTAGGAAATAGTAAAACTATACTGAATGTAAACAAAAATAACTCTTACATAACATTTTTAATTAAATTATCGTGTATAAATAACAGTTTTTCATAAAGCGATAAGTGAGTTTAAACGTTAGTATTTTAGTGTTAAATCCATATCCATATCCATGATTAAATCACATTTTTTTTTTTTTTTTTTTTTTTTTTTTTTTTTATGTTAGTAAGTCGACAAACAAGCGTACGGCTCACCTGATGGTAAGTGACCACCGTAGCCTATAGACGCCTGCAACACCAGAAGCGTCGCAAGCGTGTTGCCGACCCTATCCCCAATCCCCCCAGGAGCTCTGGTCACCTTACTCACCAACAGGAACACAATACTGCTTGAAAACAGTATCATTTAGCTGTGGTCTTCTGTAAGGTCGAGGTACTACCCCAGTCGGGCTGCTCCATATTTTGAGCAGGAAATTTCCTGCTGTGCCCTACCTCAGCTACCTCAGACATATACATTAAATTAAATGAATAATAATTCAATCATATAAAAATTCATATAAGCTCTTTTATAAATACGGAACATGTCGTACTAAAACATGATAGGTAATTAAGGAATAAAAAATAGTAAAATATGAATTTTAAAACTAACACTTTAATGTGATATCGAAAGCGGATGTCTCTAAGTACGAAGTAATTAGTTTCAAACATTGTAAAAGTAGGTACCTAATGAGTTTTATCATTTATTTTGACATGTTTCTTTGTACATGCCTAAAAGTATTTATAGGCTTGTTTATAGGAAAATTTCGTTCAAAGTAAATCACGAACGAGTACAGAAGATGACTAAATTCACAATTAGTTTGAACGGCTCGCAGCTGGCGATGGCGCTCCGGCAGGCTGCAGGCCGGTCGCCACCATCAAACTGCGAATTGCACCGCCACGCTCCCATTATCCTATGCAAATCCGGATTTCCCAAATATCGTGTTATGCCGCGGGCTACCTGCTATCGCGGCTATTAATAACCCGTCGCGTTACAAATACGAGCCTCTGAGCTGAGCCGTTTTGCCCGCCGACGAAATAAACTAGCAATATGTTAACTTACTTTATACGCTCGCGAGATATTATACATTATGCAAAATTGACGTGATAAAGCGGCATATCAAATACTAAACTGGATATTTTCCTGAACGATACAGAGTGAGCTTGTAACATCGCTATATTTATTGTCGAATACCAATTTAGCAGGTTTATCAAAAGAGCTGGTATAAATAAATATACGTTATTGAATTTATTTTAAAGAAGTATTTAATCTTATCAATAAACAGCATTTTTTTTAAACTTTTATATTAAGAGTGACATTAATATAATTTTCGTTTAATATTTATAGATCATGACATTTAATATATTAAATGTAAATCACTTTTCAAGTTCATCTTTTAATATACATCGAGGATATTGTGATTAATTAAAACAGAATTAATAAATAAAATTATGTTAAGTAGGTATAATATGTATAAAGTTATGAGAAAATTATCATTTTACGTATTACTTTGTTTTAAAGTGAACGTAAAGTATGTTTGCTCAACGATTAACACAAAATAGTGACGCATTCCGTTATCTAGTAAATCAGGTTAATAAAATGAAGTCAATGGAAACACCTCTGAGGTCATAGTTCCAGGTCGGGTCGAGTAGAGCCGGAAACTGGCAGTAATCCCTTCGTTTAGGGCGCCTTAAGAATAGGTAGGTAATAACCACGTCTATAACTCGTCATATACGATACGATATAAGTAATGAAAATGAAGAAACGCAATTATCGTCTGGGGAGAAATGTTATTTCCCCTTATTATAAGGGTGAGCACTTACAAGCGTCGTAGTGAATTAGCAGCGGGCGGACAGGGCCTCGGAATAAAGGGACAAAATGCGGTCATGTATAACTTTTCGCTTTTACGACAATGTTGTAAAACGTAAGAGCACCGTTGCTAATAAAACATACATATCTAAATAACAATGGCGTCGCGATTTTCCTTTATCTAAATTTATAAATTACTCAAAACATAAAGTACCTACGCAGCGAAGTTATTCTCTCACACCACACTTCGAAATTTTTTGAAGAGCTCACTCGATAATTAGATTAGACGCTACCGCCGACAGAGTCTACGAGCAAATTGAAGTGAAGTTTTCCTATTACATATTAGTTTCTGGACTATTACCAGGAAAGTAGAAAACTTCAAGAACTAGGTAGATGTGACTGCTTTTAAATAGAAAAAAAGAGTATATTCTTAAATCTTTGGTTAAAAATCGATTACTTGATACGTCCACGTTTTGTTGAAAATCTAATTAGCCTAATTGTGTTAATGCACGGTATTGTTCGAAATTTTAAAAACTATAACAATTAGTTTAAAATACAAACTGTTACCTCACCTAGAGTCCAATAAGTAGGTTGTTAATTTAAACACATTTTTACTTTTATACAAAAGAAATAAAAATTAAAGACTTCACAATTTTATGAGACCGTTCAGGTAGGCGACTGAACAAGGAATGACCTGTGTCGGCCACATACACCTACAATTTAATTAGATACGGCTTCAGATTATCTTCATAGGGCTTCACACAACGTGTGCTGTTTCATTTTTTTAGTTCACCAACATACTAATATACTCATCATTGATTTTAAATATTAGACATCTAATTTTAATGTTTCATTTTACCTGCGTCCAATTAAATATATAGAAATTGCACCCGACATCGGTATGACTTTACCTGAAACAAAATAAATAATATAAATTAAGTATGATTTTATTTTTCAGATTTATTTTTACTTCTCAAAGAAGTTCATCAATACTTTTATTAATAACTAGCTGCTGCCTGCGACGTCGTCTGCGTGCGTTCACTGCTCGTTCCCCGTAGGTGATAGCGTGATAGTATGTAGCCTATGTTCTGACCCGACTTCTTAATAATATTCGTGCCAAATTTGAAGTAAATCCATGCAGTACTTTTTGAGTTTATCCCGGACATACATTTGAAGAAATAAAGGTTCACTGCTCGTTCCCCGTAGGTGATAGCGTGATAATATATAGCCTATGTTCTGACCCGACTTCTTAACAATATTCGTGCCAAATTTGAAGTAAATCCATGCAGTACCTTTTGAGTTTATCCCGGACATACATACAGACAAACAGACAAACAGACAAAAATTCTAAAAACTATATTTTTGGCTTCGGTATCGATTGTAGATCACACCCCAAGCCCGACTAGAAATTTTTTCGTGTTCCTTAGAAGGACCGGACCGGGCATGCCCGATCTGGAGCGGATAAGGTATGTAACGCAGAAGATTTGTCTGGACCTGATCAGGAAAACCTTATCGGGTCCGGATCGAGTATGCCCGGTCCGGTATTTTTAAAAAACATGAGTGTATAGTCTTGAAAAAATTGTTTGATAAAAAAAAAAGAGTTGATATTATCTTAAAGTATTGTTGTATTTCTTTCCGTTTTTTTTTCATATGTATTACTTATTTTTGTTTTTACTTTAAATATCAATTATTTTTATATTATTTATTAATTATTATTATAACTAATTAAATATTATTAATTAACTACTTCCTACTACTTACGACTGCTCCACTGTGTAGAAACTGACTCTTTGCTATATTGTCCTGATAACTGTACCTATATATACTAAGTGCGCTTAAAAACATCGATAGCGCGATTCAGGCTCATCACATCAGGTGTTACGGCGCAAGACTATCCCACAGTGCCTAAGAGTTCGGGGCCCATCAGCGACCTCTAGCGGACAGTCTGACGTCGGGTACAAAGTACCTATGGAGAAGTAATCAGCTGCGCGATAGCTATAACTGTACTAACGACTGTAACGTAACTGTAATCACTAACCTTCAAAGGAGGAGCTCGGCTATCCGGTCAAGTACAGTCAGGGTAGGTATGTGTAGGTAGTGGAATAGTGTGGTGACGTTGGTGTGTAATAAAGTGACCTGACAGCACTCGACAGCGCCGCGACTCGACGGCAAATCAGGAACGACGATCACTCCATCCCACTCGAACTCACGGTCACGGAATTAATAATCTTATATAAACAAAACGTCGGCAGAGAAAAATCCAAGGTTAAGGCACATAAATATTAACACGCACAATTAATCGTTAAAAGCAAATCCATATAACACGGAACAGTTACAGCAGGTTTTAAATACATATACACTTTAATCTCACTAACACAATTCACCCGGCCAAACATATCACTCAATACTCGTTAAATCAATTGCCCATACAATCGAAATAAACGCGCCGGCATACAACGAGATTAATACAATTAAGACAAATCATGCGTCAATCATAAAAAGACCCCAACAAATTATAACTTCTCTAATCAAAATGGCGCTCATTTTCGGGGTTCACACCTCGACACAACCGCGCCGCAAAGCATACACGAGGTCAAGCTAAATAATTTCACTATGCACGATTTATTCGCGCCGATATACAAGAAAGTTTATCGAAGTTCAATTGCAGAAATTATTACGAGTAATTAAATCGATAATTTATCTCGGTTCAAACAGCAAATTTAGAATATACGCGTATGCAGTGAAATTTAGCTGCGAATCGCAGCGGGCGGCACAAGTAAGAACGCGGCGTGCGTTCCGCCCGGTCTCAGAAAACGACTGAATGCCGGTCAAGCGCAGGGTCGCGGCGTCGACGCGCGGGCGCAGGCATCGGTGAGGGGGGTCAACCGGTTACGCGATATTATCATGCAATCCAGCCAGAACAGTCCCCCGTCCCGGACGGAAGGGCATTATGTCCGCGAGCAAATCGTAAACCGACAAATTTCAGAGACGAGTGGACGGGGTCGAGGAGTCGCGTGATAAGAGCGGCTCCGGACAGCTCCAACTTAGGGATCGACAGGCGCGACACAATGGAGAGCCACTCTCGCAAGAGAGCACCGTTAAGAGGCTCGGATCTCGCCTAACTACACGATAAGTCCCAGCGCGTCATTTAAGGGGACGTTAGGAAGAAACCCCACTACATCATCAAGGACATCCACTCAAACCAGCATGCGAAGAAGATCGCTAGCAGTGACAAACTAATGATGGGCCCGGCACTCAGAGGGCCCCGGCCGCGCTAGCCGGAACAGATAAAAAGTCGCAGAGACCCGATAAGGTCGCCGACACCGACCAAAAGGGGGAGGGCGGCGCTCCAGTCGCGGCCACTCAGCTAGCGGAGGGGGTCGCGTGAGAAGAGTGGCGAATTCTCGCTCAATCCGCGGAGGGGGGGGACAGACCCCCCCCCGCCCCTGGCAGGGTGACACCCCAACTGATCAGGGGGAACGTCCCCTGTCCAGGCCTGGGGCGCAGGGGTTGGGGGACGAGCCAGAAGCGTCACGCACCGGAAGGCGCTCACGAGCGCCCCCGCCCGTGGCGGAGGCGCGGTCGGGAGGGACGCGAAGAGAAGCGCTGATAGGGCCCAGGCATCGTACACAGAAACAAACAAATTCAGTGATAGAAACACATTCAGCAATATAAACAAATACAGTAATATAATTCAGGAATAGAACCAAATTCAGCCATACAACAAATGCACCAATACAAATTCAGCAACAGAAGCAAACTCAGTAACAGAAACAAATGCAGTAATATAAATTCAGTAATATCAAACAATGCAGTGACACAATTCAGCAATAGAAACAATTCGGCAAATACAAACAAACACAGCAATACAAATTCAGCAACAGAACAAGTCAGTAACATAAACAGATGCAACAATATAAATTCAGTAATAGAAGCAAATTCAGTAAGTAAACAAGGCAGTAATAGAATTCAGCAATAGAAAGAAATTCAGTAAGTAAACAAGGCAGTAATAGAATTCAGCAATAGAAACAAACTCAGTAAGTAAATAAGGAAGTAATAGAATCCAGCAATAGAAACAAATTCAGTAGATAATCAAATGCAGTAATAGAACTCAGCAATAAATTCAGTAATAAAGACAATACAAAAACCCGGGATGTCGCACACAGGCCAACCTTCCCCTACCTACCCGCCAGCAATATAGGTACCTAACCCTATCAAAAAGAGCTCGCGCAGCTCAAGGCGCGGTAACCACGCTCTGCTACCAAATGTTACGGCGCAAGACTATCCCACAGTGCCTAAGAGTTCGGGGCCCATCAGCGACCTCTGGCGGACAGTCTGACGTCGGGTACAAAGTACCTATGGAGAAGTAATCAGCTGCGCGATAGCTATAACTGTACTAACGACTGTAACGTAACTGTAATCACTAACCTTCAAAGGAGGAGCTCGGCTATCCGGTCAAGTACAGTCAGGGTAGGTATGTGTAGGTAGTGGAATAGTGTGGTGACGTTGGTGTGTAATAAAGTGACCTGACAGCACTCGACAGCGCCGCGACTCGACGGCAAATCAGGAACGACGATCACTCCATCCCACTCGAACTCACGGTCACGGAATTAATAATCTTATATAAACAAAACGTCGGCAGAGAAAAATCCAAGGTTAAGGCACATAAATATTAACACGCACAATTAATCGTTAAAAGCAAATCCATATAACACGGAACAGTTACAGCAGGTTTTAAATACATATACACTTTAATCTCACTAACACAATTCACCCGGCCAAACATATCACTCAATACTCGTTAAATCAATTGCCCATACAATCGAAATAAACGCGCCGGCATACAACGAGATTAATACAATTAAGACAAATCATGCGTCAATCATAAAAAGACCCCAACAAATTATAACTTCTCTAATCAAAATGGCGCTCATTTTCGGGGTTCACACCTCGACACAACCGCGCCGCAAAGCATACACGAGGTCAAGCTAAATAATTTCACTATGCACGATTTATTCGCGCCGATATACAAGAAAGTTTATCGAAGTTCAATTGCAGAAATTATTACGAGTAATTAAATCGATAATTTATCTCGGTTCAAACAGCAAATTTAGAATATACGCGTATGCAGTGAAATTTAGCTGCGAATCGCAGCGGGCGGCACAAGTAAGAACGCGGCGTGCGTTCCGCCCGGTCTCAGAAAACGACTGAATGCCGGTCAAGCGCAGGGTCGCGGCGTCGACGCGCGGGCGCAGGCATCGGTGAGGGGGGTCAACCGGTTACGCGATATTATCATGCAATCCAGCCAGAACATCAGGCTATCCTTATCTGGACCAGACCTGGTCCTGATCCAGTATGCCTTACCATACTTGATTACATTTTACATCAGGCTAACCTAATCTGGACCAGACCTGGTCCTGATCCAGTATACCTTGCCATACTTGATTATTTTTTACATCAGGCTATCCTTATCTGGACCAGACCTGGTCCTGATAGGGCTTGCCGGATCTTGCATGCCTCATCCAATCCTGATCCGGTCCAGATATATGATCTGGTTGAGCCTGACTTTATTTCTAGTCGGGAGTATTCTTTTAAAAAAATATTCAATGTACAGTTTTGACTTTTCTACCATTTTATTATATGTATAGATAAAGTCTACGGGAGTGACGAATTACATTGTGGTGTAAAGTCTTGACTCCGATAATAATGGGTACCACGGAAGCGGCATGGGTAGGGGGGGTAGCTTGGATGGTTGCGATTGTTTCCGATGATAAACACCGGCCGCCCCGCGGCCCACCCAGCCATCCAAGAGTCGGCGCTAATTAAACAACAACGGGGAAAATTAATTTGATTGTTTCGAAACTGCACCTCTTTGTTTCGGCCTTTCGAACGAGTTACCTTGAAAAAACATTTGATTGACACCTCTTAAACCTTCCACGCTCTCCTTTATGTGATTTCAATGCGTCAAGATTTATTTTTCGAACAAAAACATAATGCCACAAGAACGAGCAGCGGGCAGCGGCGATGACAAGCAAGAAAGGACTGAGGAAAGTAATGTTTGGTTTGGTACCTCCGACTGAAAGCTTCTAAGTGCAAAGAGGTCGCTGATCGGTTAGCTAAATTGGTTCTATTTCATATAATTTATTTTTTGTATCAAAATATGTTTACATAGCTTTGTAGGCTCAGAGAGCAATAGTTTTGTACATATAATAAATTTACTCACGTTTCCGAGGAACAGTTAAGTCATAGTTCTAAACGATCTTAAATTTCGATGACGCTAATATAGTTAATCATTGTTTACTGCCTTATACTTGACAGTAATAGCAAATATGGAGATTATGACAAATGGTTATTGCATGACGTTGCGAGCTAAGCCGCCTTCTTACCATCTTACCTACCGCAAATTGGCTTATTGGGCGACTTGCTGAATAAACGACACCATCTAATTAATTACTAACAGCTAATGAATCTTTATTTAAATATTAATCTAGTGTCTGCATATTGTATTGAATTTATAATGTTGATAGAGTTCTTTGATTCATATTAAATTTTTTTTTAATCCGGAATCGAATATTAATAAATTATATTTATTTTATTTTAAATATAAAATTTATATCTAGGTTTATTTTAATTTATATGCTTGTGAGGAAATTATAAATATTTTTAAATCAAATAAATTTTTTTTTATCTAGCGGGGTTCGAACCCGCACCTCCGACATACCGTGTTGGTGCTCTAGCCAGTTAAGCTATGGAACGATGTACCAGCTAGATCGAAGTTTTTTAAGTGATGATTTTTATTCGGTTTTAAGCAGCTGTCGGAGGTGCGGGTTCGAACCCCGCTGGATCGAAAAAAAAAATTGATATGATTTAAAAATATTTATCATATCCTCATGTGTAGGTAATACAAAAATAAAAATAATACGAATTATATGCTCGTCTTTGTGACAATTTTTTACATCTAGATACAGTACAGTACGACGAACGCAAAGACCATTTTATACACATTGCAAATAATTGATAGTTTTTAAATACACTTTTTCAATGTTTGCTTATACAAATATTGTACTTTATTGAAACAGTCAGTTAGGTTTACATTTTTATGACAGGTTAGCCAATCTCCTTTTATTAAGGGGTTCTGACCAAATAAACTCTACTTTCTGTGCGCGAAATTCAAATCTAAGAATTTGTTTTGAGCCCCACTGATTACGATGTTTTTTTTTACTCAGAGTGTTAAAGTTAAATACTTTTTTAATGTATTTATAATCTAACTAGCTTCTGCGCGCGACTTCGTCGGCGTGGACTCCGCTCCTATTGGTCTTAGCGTGATGATACATAGCCTATAGCCTTCCTCGATAAATGGGCTATCTAACATTGAAAGAATTTTTCAAATCGGCCCAGTAGAACCAGAGATTACCGCGTTCAAACAAACAAACAAACAAACAAACAAACTCTTCAGCTTTATATATTAGTATAGATATACTCGTATAATTTTTCAATTATCAACAATATTAGGAAGCTAAAAGCTATGGCACTGTACATTTGTTTATCCAAGACTGTTGCAGTCTGACCTGCATTTATTTTTCTGTCAGAAGTGTCATGTGAATTTAAAGTTTTGACACAAGGACACCTGATAAAAATACATTATTATATCATTTTCATTTAAGACAGTAACAATATAATTTAAAACGATTTTATTTTCAAAGAAAAAAAACTTATGCCGAAATCAAACCTCTAGCAGACCAATTAAACAAAGTATTTTCGCAATGTTCTCAAAACGAATGGGTTGTAAAATTGAATTCGGAAAATTAACCGTGAATAGGCACGGGGCGCGGGCAAAAACTTAAATGCGTACTCGGAAGGCCGTTGGTGCGAAAATGTGGAATTACATGGGGCATCCGATCCGGGCAACTCATTCCGGGAGCGCGAATTGTTCACGCGGTGCCGAATGCGGGCGTTACCGAGATAGATTGAAGGCAAAGTTTCGCGTGTGTACCGCGACTGCTGAATTAGCACACACAATAGAATTTCAATATGAATTACGATATAGTTAAACAAAGCGTGATATATCGACGACGTAGATACCATACGCACAAGTACATAATTATCTTAGTGCTACACTCCATAGGATTTTCAATCAATAGAATTACATAAATATACAAAATAATAACATTATTAACGATGACTGATTTGTTATCATCTAGTTTCTTAAATAATAATTGTGTTTGCTCGCAAACGAAAAACAAACCCACTTCACCGACTACATCGATAAGTAATACAACAATCAAAGATTACTTACTCAAAAAGTAGTGATCAGATCTCGATCAGATTTAAATGGGACTAAGACAAGTATTGGATTCCGAATAAAACAAGAACCATCAAAATCAAGTAAATACGCATTATAAGATATAAGCTCGAAAAGTAATAGTTAGAGATATCATTTAAATTTACATGAAACCACACGCACACCTTCGATTAAAACAAAAATCATCAAAATCGGTCCACCCAGTCAAAAGTTCTGAGGTAACATACATAAAAGAATACAATCGAATGCAGAACCTCCTCATTTTTTGGAAGTCGGTTAAAATGTCTCATGTATATTTATAATATATCATTAATAACAATGGCGTTTCTAGTAATAATATAATACTAGTGGTCGCCCAGTGGTCGAATTTAGACCATAATTAATTTAAATTATAAGTGTGAACATAGGTATATGTAATAATATACAGGATATGACTACAGACTTTGGCAATCAACAAAATAGTATAATATATGTGTGTGTGTGTCAAATACATATATAATGTATAATATACAGGATATGACTACAGACTATGACAATCAACATAATTGTGTTTGCTCGCAAACGAAAAAAAAGCGACTTCGATTACATCGACAAGTAATACAACGTAATAAGACGGAAAAATAGTCAAGTAAATACGCGCTATTAAAGATTATTCAAAAAGTTGTAATCAGTTTTCGTTCTAATTTAAACAGGACTACAAGACAAGTATTAGCTTTCGATTAAAGTAAGAATCATCGAAATCGGTACACCGAGTAAAAAGTTATGCGGTATAATATAACGTAGGTCGACGAAAAAGTAGTCACGTAAATACGCATTATTAGATATAACTATAAAAGTACTTGTCAGATCTCAATAAAATTAAAATGGGACCACATGACACGCAACACCTTTCAATTAAAACAAAATTGATCGAAGTCGGTCCACCCAGTCAAAAGTTCTGAGCTAACATACATTAAAAAAAAACATACGTGTCGAATTGAGAACCTCCTCCTTTTATGGAAGTCGCTTAAAAATAGTATAATATATGTGTGTGTGTCAAATACATAGTAGGTAGTGTGTGTAATGCTTTTTTTTATTAATTTAATGTATATTTTATGTATAATTTAAAAAAAAATCATTCTGCGCTCCTTGTCTATCACTACATATTATAAAACAAAGTCGCTTCCCGCTGTCTGTCTGTCTGTATGCTTAGATCTTAAAAACTACGCAACGGATTTTGATGCAGTTTTCTTTAATAGATAGTGTGATTCAAGGGGAAGGTTTATATGTATAATACATGCATAATATAGTGGAGAAACACTGATCATTTTTGCAACCGTGCGAAGCCGGGGCGGGTCGCTAGTATAAACTATAAGTGTGCGAAATTTCATACTCCTCCGTCCGCGCAATTTTCGTAAAAAAGGGGTACAAAGTTTTTGCTTCACGTATTAATATATCTATATAGATACTTTGAATTAGTATATTTTTAAAAGATTAAACGTTTAAAGAATGAGTTAAGAAAAGCAATTAATGGGAAAGCTTTCGTAACGAAGTCAGCGACATAACGACTGTGTGTATACTTCTATTAGAAATGGAAGGGTAAAAAGGCTTGTCAAGGGAGGGTCGGGGGAATCATTAAAGGATGCGCGATTCGTCTCATTGGGGTTGGACAAAAACGGCCCGCTGTCCGTTACGGTTCGGGCCGCAATTAAACAAGAGAACGGCCGACCGTTCATTGGAATAGCGCTGAGCAAGTGAGCAGTACAACAGCTATCTAATTACTTTGTGCCTCCGCGGTGCCAGTTGTCTCTACAATGTAACATCGCTGCAAAGTTGCTTGCGGTTTTTACAAACACCACGGCTTTCCGTCAGCTTTATTCAATTTAATTTCAGAGTACTTTGTTTTGATAATTTACCATTTACCACTACTATTGGTTTCATGGCAAACAATAAAATAGAAATGAGTAAGTGATCATAATACACATTAAGTTAACATTTACTTATTCGTATGTATAAAATTAAATTTTGAGTTAAAAAAAGAAATAAGTAGGTCGTAAACGAAAACAAAAAACCGACTTCATTTACACCGACAAGTAAGTAATACAACGTAAGTGGGCGAAAAAATAGTCAAGTAAGTACGCGTTATCAATAATTACTCAAAAATTAGTGATCAGATCTCAATAAAATTTAAATTTGAATACAAGACAAGTATCAATCAGCTTTCGAATAAAACAAGAATCATTAAAATCGGTATACTCAATGAAAAGTTATGCGTATATAATACAACGTACGTCGACGAAAAATAGTCAAGTAAATACGCATTATTAGATAGGTATAACTTGAAGAGTACTTGTTAGATCTCAATTAAAATTAAATGGGACCACATAACACACAACACCTTTCGATTAAAAAAATCAAAATCGCTCCACTCAGTTAAAAGTTCTTAGGTAACATACATAAAAAGAAAATACAATCGAATTAAGAACCTCCTCCTTTTTGGAAGTTGGTTAAAGCTTAAAGATTAAAACCGCCACAAAAGGGTATAATTTTGAAAAACACAACGTGTGTAATTTAAATGTAAACCGATTAAACTCACGTAACGAGCGAAGAGTAGGATAAATTCGCTAGAGACAATAAAAGCCGTGCAAACGAGCAAAGGTAAGAGACAAAGGTTTTGATTCAAATTTGAAGTAGAAGCTATAAAAAAGGATTACTCCGTTCTTTTTGGCCATTAGGTGGGAACGTGGGTGGAGCTAAATACAATCGGAGAGGTAGCGGAGAGTTAGCGGCGGTCGGGTTGAGTTGATTCAGCAGCGGAGTGGACACGTGCGGCGTCCTAGCGTGCGCAATAAGAATAAGAAATGAACCGATAAATTCTATAAGGCAGAGGAATTTATAAATATTACAGTGGACGCTCACAGACTTAATTGAATCAATTTCTATATAATTATATCTTATTAATAGATTTCACATTACGTCTTGTGTTGGGATAGCGCTAAAATTTTGATGTTTAAATTGTAAACAATGAAAGTAATGATAGGTATAATCGATTCCCCATTTGGAATTCAAATATCAAATTAAAAACTAATGAGTTCGGCAAATCATAATAAGCAAAAATTTAGGTTTCTATTATTATTTACCTAAGCTATACCGTAATCGTTGGCATAAAAACACCCTCAGCTTCAATACGGTATATGAACTCCAAGGCGCTAATGATTATTGCGATTCGTGTGTATTCAACTAAAGCAATTATTGACGAGCGCCAACATAGGTAAAAGAGATCCGGGATGGATATTTAATTTAAACGACAAAAATATTGCTTTCGATATTGATGATACGTATAATGTCAAGCAGAAAATTCAATGCAGTAAGAGTAACGTCACTTGACGCTTCGGACAGCGAGATGGTTCGAGGCTTGAGCCGAACGATGAGGTTTCACGTCGTTATGGATGGTTGAATTAATTGAAATATAGCGTCGCGTCGATGTGCGGTCGTGCGTTGACGGATCGGGGATTAAAGTTGCAATACGTGGCGCGACGCGAGAGCAGGTGCAATGGGGAGATAGGAGCGGCTGCACTGCGGTTGCTCTATCGACTTCCCAAACACGAAATCGAAGCGTTGAAAAATTGCGCTGAACGTCTTGGATCCGCCCCCGGCGAGGCTGAGCTACATACAAATAAGCCGAGTCGTACTGCGTCGTCATCATAGATTCACGACTCGTTCGAATTCCGTTAAGCTTGCTTTCCAAATTACCGATCCGAAAAAGGCTATTTCATGGTATTTATAGCGAAATACTTTGGTAACACGTCACAATTATCATATTGAGTCCGGCAATAATTAGTGAAGATAATTCGATACTTATAAGAATAATTATTGGGAAATAGTAATTCAAAAGCAATTTTTCAGTTGTTATTGTACTTGTATGTTTGGCATAGGTTATACTACTAATCTATAGTATACAGTCGACTCTCGTTAATTCAAACCTGCGATAATTCGAACCTCTCTATAATTCAAAGTCATCACGAGTTCCCTACAAAAGTTTATATTCGGACTAAATCAATACATTTTTATACACTTGGTAATTCGAACGAAAAAACCATTGCTACGACAACGCGCTAATTCGAACTCATCGGCGTCAAACACTTGACAGTTCAAAGTTGCAAAAAGAAAGAAACAGAAAGCTTGTAAGTACATTTCGAGATAAGTTCAAACTTGTACAACATACATGTATCATTGTACACGAGTCTTTATCATTACCTATTATGATAAGTTTGACAATGACACACACTTCCGCACGAATTGGTTTGTTTAGTTATGTTTCAGTTACTGTTAAGGGGGTGATAGACGTGCGAGTAAGTACGCGAACTTGTGGCTCGACGAGCTTTTTCGCCTGTGTGTCACCCTAAGTACGCGTACTTTAAAACTGCCGAGTAAGTTCGTTGGCGATCCGACAAGTTTGAAATTTTGCTCGTAACCCGCCTCCGCTCGTACGTGTGGCAGCACTGCGAGCCGCGAGCCGCCATTTTTGACCGACTTCCAAAAAAGGAAGAGGTTCTCAATTCGATTGTATTTTTTTTTTTTTTATGTAGGTATGTTACCTCAGAACCTTTGACTGGGTGGATCGATTTTGATATTTTTTTATTTCATCGAAAGATGGTACGTGTCATGTGGTCTCATTTAGATTTAATTTATATCTAACAAGTACTTTTCAAGTTGTATCTAATAATGCGTATTTACTTGACTATTTTTTCGTCGACTTACGTTGTATTATACTAAAAGTTATGCACTTTTCACTGAATGTACCGATTTTAATGATTCTTATTTTAGTCAAAATATTATGCTTGTCATGTGGTTCTATTTAAATTTAATCGAGATTTGACAAGTACCTACTTTTTGAGTTATATCTAATAATGCGTTTTACTTGACTGTGTTTTCGTCACCCTACGTTGTATTATACATTATAACTTTTTGCTGGGTGCACCGATTTTGATGTTTGTTGTATAAATCAAAAGCTAATGGAGTAGTAAAGTTGTCACGTGTTCCTATTTAAATATGATCGAGATATAATGACTATTTTTTTATGTAAACTTTGATAACGCGTATTAACTTGACTACGAGTATTTTTTCGTCTATGTGTTACTTGTCGATGTAATTGAAGTCGGTTTTTTTCTTTTGCGAGAAAACACAATTATGTTTCGCCAGTCAGTGGACGCGCAACGCTTGTAGCTTAAGTATTTGTAGTTTTTGCTAATTTTTATTGAGAAATTTCTCAAAATAAATGTTTTTAAAATGTAATACGATACAATTTGTAAATAACACAAAGCTTCTGCTGTCGACGACATCGCAATACAGAATGAGTAAGCTTCACGTGTGTCACCGACGTCGAGCCGAGTAAGTTCGCGATCTTAAAAACCGCGTACTTTAAGTTCGTACGTCTATCACCCCCTTTACTCTTTCGTTGTATACAGATTAAAAGTTTGTGTTAGTTATGCTTATGAGTATGACTATGAGTCCTAAAAAGTATAAATGCTTAACGATTGCAGTCTAAGCAGCAATGTGCTTTGAAGCAAACCAGTATCAGAGTTCTTTCGAATGATTAATTAATTCACATTAGGTATGAATAATATGTAATTGTCACAGATCACAGGTCATTGTAAAAGAATTGCAATTAATAAATTTGTATGTAATAACGATTTGATATCTATGTATTTGTATATCTATGTATTTGTATATCTATGTATTGTAATATCTATGTAATAACTGATCAACACTTAATAATTCGACGTTTTATTTATTTTCTCTCGAAAATTTCGAACCATTTGATATTTCAAACACTCGATAATTCGTAATATTTTTCGAGACCTCCGAGTTTCGAATTAACGAAGTCGACTGTATTTTAATCTATTAATACGTGAAGCCCTTTTTACAAAAATTGCGCGGACGGAGGAGCATGCACACTTAAGAGTTTATATAGGAAATTAGGAAAGGAGTGCAGAATGCTAATATTTTTTTTTAAATGATGCATAAAAATACATCAAAGCAATATAAAATAAAACACTACACACACTACCATGTATTTGTCACACACACTCAAGTTATAAGTACATATAGATACTCTTTTGTTTATTGTTAAAGTCTGTGGTTAAATTATGGTCGAATTTCGACCGCTGGGCGACCACTATAGTAACTATAAATAGAAACAGACCTGTCGAAATGACTTAATAATATTGTTTAAGAAGACACAAAATGAAAACAAATGCTCATACTTTATACTCGTAGCAATCCACGTCGACGTTTTGCCAAATAAGAAAAGTCTTCGTAAGTAGGTAGGTCGTCGAGGAAAATATTATAGCAAAACTAAGCGCAACTTTTGCTTTGACTCAGCGATCCTACGTGGATATTCCACATCAGATTTATATATCCTTTAAAACTTCAAAACGTAAAATTGTTTTGTATACATTTTCTTTTATATATTATATTATAAGCCTTTATTGCTGATACTAAACAATCACACATAGTAGCAAATTGTTTTATCTTAAATCTAATACATCGGATTTCCCGGTTTAGTGGTCAGCGTGTCCAGTGACACATAGGCCTCTTCCAGCTGCTTCCATTCTTCCCTATTGGATGCTTTTCTAGACCAGATTGTCCCTCCAATCATCTTAATATCGTCAGTCCATCTTTTTGCTTGTCTGCCTCTTTTTCTTTTGCCATCACGTGGTTGCCATTCTGTTATAATTTTAGTCCATTTCATTCTGCTTTCCCTTGTCATATGTCCTGTCCATCGCCATTTTAATCGTCTTATTTTCTTTAGCACGTCTTCCACCTTTGTTGTAGATCTAATGTCTGCTGCTCTTTTGCGGTCTTTTAGCGTCACGCCCAACATACTCCTTTCAATTCCTCTTTGACACGATCTTAGTTTTAAAAGATGTTTTTGAGTCAATGCCCATGTTTGGCACCCATACGTAAGACATGGCAAGATGCAAGAATTAAACACTTTTTTCTTGGCTGTCATAGGAAAGTGTTTGCTTTTAAATATCTCTTTAAGGGACCAGTATCTTTTCCAGGCACAGGCCACTCTGCTTTCCAGTTCTATGTCTGTCTGGTCTCTAAAAGATATTAATTGCCCTAAGTATGTATAGTGTTTAACATATTCAATATCTTCATTGTGTACTTTTATGGATATTTCTTCTCTGTTTGTCATTACTTTTGTTTTTGATTTATTTATAGTAAGACCAACTACTCTGCTTGTCTCAGTCAGCTGTTGTAGCATGTGTTGAAGGGTATTCGCGTTGTCAGTTATTAGAACTAAGTCATCAGCGAATCTTAAGTGGCTAAGTTGTCTACCATTGATGTTAATGCCAAAATTGTCCCACTCAAGATTTCCGAATATGCTTTCCAAGACTGCCGAGAAAAGTTTTGGCGACATCGGATCTCCTTGCCTTACACCTCTAGCTATTGGGAACTCTTCACCGGTTGATTCCAGTTTTATTTGTGCTGTGCTATTTGCATATATATTTTTAATTATACGTATGTATTTTTTTGGCACTCCCTGCTGGATTAGAGCCCTCCAAAGCGAATCGTGTTCTATAGAATCAAATGCCTTACTATAGTCCACAAATGCGATGTACAAGGCTTTCCCGTATTCTTGACATTTTTCTATTAGCTGTTTGATGACATGCATGTGATCAGTAGTTGAAAACCCCGCTCTGAAGCCAGCTTGTTCTATAGGTTGTTGTTCGTCCATTATTCCTGTTATTCTGTTCAATATCAATTTGGAAAACACTTTATAAATATTCGACATAAGGCTTATAGGCCTGTAGTTTTCTATGATGTTCCTATCCCCTTTTTTATGTAATAGTATAATTGTGCTCTTAGTCCATTGCGGTGGTATACATTCTGAGCTTAAAATAGAATTGTATATTTCCGTGAGTTTTCTTAGCTTTTCCGGTACGCTAATTGAGATTTTGATCATTTCATTTGAAATCTTATCTGGTCCAGGAGCTTTGTTGTTCTTTTGACTGTTGACAGCTTTTTCTATCTCTGATTGTAGGAAAACTGGTATGTCTTCGTCCATGTCGTCATTATCGAGATTTATAGTTAAGTCTCTAGTATTTCGGTCTGCTGCATAAAGTTTTCTATAGAAGTCAGTTGCTGTCTGTAATATATCTTTTCTTGTCGTTTGCTGCTTTCCTGTTTTATTCTTAATATTTGGAATCCATTGTTTCGCCTCTATCAGTTCTTTCAAAGCTTTTTTAACTCCTCCTGTCTTGTTTATATGGTAATTAAGTACATTCGTTCTTTTCTTAGTTCTGTCTTTTTTGATACTGTTACTTATTTTTTTACTTAATTCTGATATGGCCCTTAGATTTTCTTTGTCTTTTCCAAGTTTAAAAAGTTTTCTTCTTTTTTCTATTAATGTTTTAGTATCATTTTCGGTATGAGTTGTCTTAGGCTTTGCGAATCGGTTGAATAGTGGACCATATATTTCTTCTATCTCATTGTTATATTTTTCTTCTATTTCATTTCTAGGTGTATTTATGAAACATTGTTGTTGTGTATTTATAAAGTTAGCTTTTGCATTGTATTTTTTTCTACTCTTTTTAGGTTCAGTGATATTTATTACTGCTCTCACTATCCGGTGGTTGGTATTAAAGTTAAATTGGTTTAAAATGTTTATATCATGAAAAAACAGTTTTTTGTTCGTTGCTATGTAATCTATTTCATTTCTGTATGATCCATCTGGAGATAACCAGGTCCACTTTTTCTTCGGATTTTTTTTAAAAAAACTGTTCATGAATGCTAGATTGTTTTCCAATGCCATTTTAATCATTCTTTCTCCGTTTTTACTTCTTCTACCGTAGCCAAATTTACCTATTATATTTTCTTCGCCAGTTCGTTGAGACCCTATTCTACCATTAAAATCTCCTATAACCATAACGTTTTTGTGTGCATCTTGTAAGACTGATGACAACTGATCATAGAAGATGTCTTTAACCCGTTCGTCTTGTTGTTCAGTGGGAGCATATACTTGAATAATCGACCATTTGTGTCTGTAGCCCGGTAGATGCATATTGAGTACAGCTAATCTCTCTGATATACCTATAAATTCTTCAATATTTTTTTCTAAACGTTTTTTAACCATGAAGCCGACACCGTAACTTCCCTTTGTTTCCCCTTTATAGTATAGGACGTACTCTTTTCGATCTTCAATGCTTTCACCTAATCTTCTTACTTCACTTAAACCTATTATGTCCCATTTTATTTTTGAAAGAGCTAACTCTAATTCGGTAAGTCTCTCTTGTGTTCTCAGTGTTAAGCAGTTTAATGTACAAATATATAATTTCCTATTTTCTTGTATTTCTATTGTTTTGATGTTATTAGTATTTACTTTTATTGGAGCTGGAAGGGATTGGTCGATATCCCCCACGGTGACCAGCCGGCTTGGGGGAGGTGTTGTTGTTTTGTTTGTCTTGTTAATAGTTTTCCGTTCATTTATTCTAATCTTCCGGTTTCCGATGTGTGTTGATTGTTATTCTTTATTTATATTGAGCGTTGAGTGAGCTCTGCTCTTGTTCATTATTTCGAAGGCATTTATTTTGTTTATTTTTTGCGGGGCGTTTTCAGTGTCATTAGTTGTCTTTGGTGAGGTAAATTGGTCTCTCTTCCTTTTGTCTCGCATCACACTTGCTTCACCTTTAACAATTAGTTTGTCGTATTTTATGTATGCTATGCGTCCCTTTTTTCGTTCTTCCTTTAACTGAGGTATTAGTTCTTTCCTTTTTTCTAAAACTTCTTTACTGAAATCCTCTTTAACGTAAATATTTTTTGGCAGCTTTTCCTTGTTTCGCAAAATCTCGCCTTTCTTCCATGCGTTTAGCATATTAATTAAAATTGGGCGTGCTTTTTCTTTTATTTTACCAATTCTAAACGCTTTATTAATATCTGTTTTATGCACTTCGATACCGGAATCATTTAAAGTTTTTGATACCATTTCTACTATGTTAATATTTTCATTCGATTCCTCGAAGCCGTAGAATATTAAATTGTTCTCCTTTTTTCCAAATTCTAGGCGTTTTACTTTTTCATTTAATTTCTCTACTTCATTTTTTAGAAACAAATTTTCTTCTATAATTGGTGTTAACTTATTATCCATTTCTTTTAATACCGCTTTTGTGATTGAATCTGTTAGGATTGTTGTTTGTTTATCCATTTCTTGTTTTAATTTTGAAAATAGTAATTGCATTTGCTCGTCCATTTTAAATTTATTAATTCGGAGGATAGCCAATTCGGATTTTAATAATAAAAAACTCACTTTTTTAAATACTTTTTATATATATATATTTTTTTTTAATTTTAATATATTTTTTTTTTAATTTTTTTTTTTAATTTTTTTTTTCTTTTTTTTTATTTTTTAATATATATATATTTTTTTTATTTATTTATTTATTTTTTTTTTTTTTGGATGGCTATACTAAAATAATTTGGTAGAAATCTATTTGTAAATGTGGCAGCACTTGATCCATAGATTGCGTGTAACGAAACGTAATGTTCTGATCTGTGATGTTGGTAGCACTGTTATAAAATGTCTTCTATTGTTTATACTTTTGCTTTTGTTATGTTATGACAAAGGTTTTTTGCACTTATTTTGTTCGGAGCAAAATACAAAAGTTTCTTACCACTTTATATGCACTACTAGTCCGTATTATTCTATTCACTTGCACAGTTTATAGTTTTGTTCAGTATTTCGACAGTTATAATATCTTTATATTCTTGGAGCAAAATTTGTGACGTTATTAAAACGTTTTTTTGCACTTATTTTGTTTCGAGCAAAACACACAAGTTCTTTACCACTTTATATGCACTACTAGTCCGTATTATTCTATTCACTTGCACAGTTTATAGTTTTGTTCAATATTTCAACAGTTATAATATCTTTATATTCTTGGAGCAAAATTTGTGACGTTTGTAAAACGTTTTTTGCACTTTGTTTCGAGCAAAATACACAAGTTTTTTACCACGTTATATGCACTACTAGTTCGTATTATTGTATTCACTTGCACAGTTTATAGTTTTGTTCAGGATTTCAACAGTTATATATTTCTATTCTTGGAGCAAAATTTGTAACGTTTGTGCTATCCAACGATCCAACCGGAAGACATTTTCTTTACATTTTCTTTTACCGACTCTTAATTAAAATAATTGTGTTTGCTTGCAAACGAAAAAAAAACCGACTTCAATTACATCGACAAGTAATACAACGTAATAAGACGAAAAAATAGTTAAGTAAATACGCGCTATTAAAGATTACTCAAAAAGTTGTAATCAGATCTCGATCTAATTTCACGAAGACTACATGACAAGTATTAGCTTTCGATTAAAGTAAGAATCATCAAAATCGGTACACCGAGTAAAAAGTTATGCGGTATAATACAACGTAGGTCGACGAAAAAGTAGTCAAGTAAATACGCATTATTAGATATAACTCTAAAAGTACTTGTCAGATCTTAATTTAAAAAAATGGGACCACATGACATGCAACACCTTTCAATTAAAACAAAATTTATCGAAATCGGTCCACCCAGTCAAAAGTTCAGAGCTAACATACATAAAAAAAAAAAGTAAAAAAAAATACAGTCGAATTGATAACCTCCTCCTTTTTTGGAAGTCGGTTAAGAAACAGTTAAATCATTTATTTATTTTGATGAAAAACACTATAAATACTCGTATATATAATATAGGAAATAAAAGTAATTACGAATCCGACGCCACGATTATGAAACCATCGAGTGGGACAAGGATGAGCGAGTGCCATAAAGCAAAGTTTATGACAAACAATAACATTTATTCCATAGTTGGTTATTAATGCGCACCTCATTTACAGCTGGGCGGGCGCCACATCGTCGGCTTTCTGCATTGTTAGTACCGCAACAAACATCTTTTGAAGTGAATAAATTACTCCAGCTTTTAGATTGCACTGGATTATTCCTGTTATAATATCGTTTTATAGACTTGTGAACATTTATTGAGTTTAATAACTTAATATTGCAATGTAATTTTATCATTATTGTATTTGATTGATAGCCTAGGTATCCTTTTCTAATAATAATCTTAATATTTAGCGAGAAAGAATAATTTACTACTATTTCAATGGTCAATGAAGTAATCAAATGAAATAATTGACAAATCATTTGAAACGCTAATTCCTAAACGCTGGGCAAAATCAGCTTATGTGCGAACGATTATTTGAAGACGAGTTTTAAGCCATTTAGCCATTTTAGCCATTATTCATAACATATTTTACATCTGAGTTCTGAGCACTACAAGTGCACTTCGGTTTATATTCAATGTTTTACAATATACATAATATGAAGTTTTATGCGAGTAAGAAAAAAATAAGGTCTCAATATATTACAATATAAACTAGCATAAGCAAAATATTACGCCACCCTTTTTAAAGAAGGGATTTATCTAATTTAGAACCGTTTGGAATGATAATATTATGATTTAATGTTTTGTTATCATGGGACGAGGGATATTGTAGAATGTATAAACAGTATAAATCCTTTATTCAAATCGGCCATGGAACAGTGTGTAGTTTCTGTGGTTTTTACATCGACTAAACCGCTATTAGCAATGAGAAAATTACATACAAGTAAAAACTTATAACTTAGTTTGGGCTTAACGTGTCTACATAATCCTAAATATGGGTTGACATGGATTTTCTTTGACATTATGCGGGTTATATAAATTGGTTTGTTTAGACATACGAATATTCGAAATGAATTATCTAATAAGTATTAAAAAAGTAAAAAATAAAAGCAATTTCTGAATATAGTCAGAGAATTTAAGTATAAAAAGTGTGGAAAGAGTTTTAAAAGTGGCGTTTAAATTCTTACTACGGTAGTACAAAATCTTTCTATGAAAAATAGATATTTGCGAAAAGCGCTGATACTATCACACAAATAGTGGGAGGTAGGTTGAGGGGGACGATTTTTCAATAGCTTCCCAATAATCGACAGTTCAAGCATTCGTATATTTGTAGCGACCGCGCAATGCCTGGAGGAGCCCAGTCACAAGTCGACTACTCGTGGCATGTCATGATTGCAGCGGCATATTATACTGTAAAATGCACAAAATGCAATATTATGACGCAACAATTATTCTTCTTTACTTTTTTTAATATATATGTTTGATTAAGGAGGTGCAATATTGTGCTAAGCATTTAAATTAGTACTTACCTAGTGATAAAAATTATCATTAACATGACTGCATCGTTGAAAGATATCAGATATTCAAATTAACTCATGATTAAGTATTTATTAAAACGTGTAATGAACAAAATTACACTACATTAGAATACAAATCATTACACAAAATTTACACTTCGGTTCGTAATGTGTGTAATCGTGATGGCTTCTCGATGCTCATTTGCGTATCTAAGTGCTACCACGGAGGCCATTAGCCAGCCATCGAAGACGTCATTATTCGTAGCGTACGCGATAAGGGGTCTCCGCTTGAAGCCAGCAAGTCCTTAACGATAGACTCCCCGTGGAAGTGGACAGCAATGGAGGTTAAATACACACAGGAAGAAATCAAACTTAATTTCTGTCGGGATGGACTTTCGAGTGTAGGTATTGCATTATTTTATATATTTACAAAACAGACAACTTGAAATACTTTGCATTTCTTTATCGAAATATGATAACGTTTCTGTATTACAGTAATATTAATAAATGTTTAAAATAATTTAGTTATCATAAAATTTTATGCGCAATTTTGCCTACATCAAACACCTGTTCGTTTCTGTAGTAAAATTGCAAATTATAAACGTCCACATTGGAAAGAGGCAATCGGTTAATTTAAGCTTCGTAGAGCTTTGTCTCTGGTGCACACCACCTATGTGACGTTTTGTCAGCCGTTGTTCCAAGTACAATAGAATGTAGTCGCGTTCAGTTATATATAATATTTATATACGTATATATATGGTTGTTAAAACTCCATCCAGGTCAATTACAAGAAATCATCTTCAATGTTTATAAATATTTTGTTATCGAAGCCGTAAAATAAAAGAAAATGAAGATGAAAATGTAAGTAATTATTTTAAAAAGGTTCAAGAGCGAGTTGCAAATGCGAATGGAATTTCAAGAAAAACTTTGAACAATATCATAAACGAAGTCAATACTGAAACACATTCTACGGCAATTAAGTTGAGCAGTCCGAAAAATGGGAGACCAAAAAAGCAATTTCGTTTAGATATGGATGATTTTGATTATGATTTTACTGCTAGAAATTAAATAAATATGCAAAAAAGATGTGAACATGTTTTTTTATAAATTTTATTTTACCCCAACGTAAAGATAGCTTGTAGAAAAAAATGGTGTATTTTAAACAAATAATAAAAAAATATCAATACAAGCAAATTAAAATAGTCTTAGCAGAGCTCCAAATAGATGTCGTACTGTAAGTATTGTGAGTGATAGACATAGAGTGAGATCCCAATTAGCTTTATAACTAAAGTTAGTACCATTGTTACGTACACTTAGCAGCTAATCTAAAAAAATTGGCTGTCAGCCTCACATGGCGGGTATTTATATGTTAACTGTACACATTAATACTACTATATTGTACACATTTTGTACATCATAAAATAAGAAAGGTCTGGAGGTGTGCGATCTTGGACCATAGCGTTTAATGAAGTCTGAATTAGTAGATTGTGTCCTTCAAATCTATACGAAGAAATAAAATTGGAGTGTCTGTTTGTAATATTAAAATAACCGATTTTTACTAAATTCATATGGATGAATACACGGTACAAATATCGAAATAACATTTTTTACAATTTTTGTCTGTCTGTTTGTTCCGGCTAATATCTGAAACAGCTAGTCCGATTTTAACGGACTTTCACTGGATGTTAGCTGATGTAATAAGGAGTACCTAAGTTAAGTTAATTTTATTTTATAAATATATATATTTTGTAACTCTGCGAACTGGACACCCATTTTTTTTTAATTCCACAGCTAGTTATATAAATAAAAATTACACAAGAATAGGAATTTTAATAACAATAGACTTTCATATAAATATTCGTTATGTTACGATAGACTATATAGGATGACTTCGCAAGATAATGATACTACGCAAATTTAATTATCCTCAATATTTTCGAAAATGACGAATCAATCAGCTGGCCAGTTCTATGATACTGATTAAAGACAAACTTCAAAATGTTATTTATAAAACACTTTTCGGATTTAAAATTTTTGAAATCGAGTCATTAAAACCTGAAATCAATAACAAACAAATAAAGCGTTCCATAACAATAAAAAAATTCTACCAGTAAACAATCTTTTCCATTTCGTAATATTAAATACCTACATAAGTTGGTATCAAAAATTTAATAGTTTCGTTAATATGGTTGGAATACAATCTTATAAGCAGGGAATGCGCCATCTATAGGATGGTCGGAAAACGCCATTGCAGAGTTTCGTCGTAGATTTTAACGAGATTGCTAGTCGCCGGTTCTGTAGCATCGAACTCTTGGCGAGCACCCTCCAAAACAACTTAACGACTTATAAAAGGAGATCTTTTCTATTTTATTATAGGTGGTTCTTTTCCTTGCTTTATATTTCTACATTAATAAAAAAGTATGCCTATGAGACAATATTAAAAAAAATGTGATTTAGATTGTTGATAAATATGCAGCAAAAAAAAAAACAACCTTGAATATAACCAGGATATAAATTATGTAAGAAATTGAAATCATCTGGTTTGAAGTCGAACATGATGCTGGCACGGATATCAAAGATTCATCTGTTTTTATATGACTACTAAAATTGCTAGTGAAAGTCTTACGTTAAAACTAACGAATTTTCATGGATTGACGCATGCATTGTACTTTTTAATCAGATTTTGTTTCTGTAAACGATTGAAATGCGAATCACGTATTTTACTTTTACAATATGGAAGTGGAAAATTCTGAAGTTAATTTGAAGAAAATATAACTTATAACAGCAGTTGATCTTATAGTATTACAATCGTATTTTGAAACTAGAAAAGTTTGTACAGCTAAACACGAGTTACAAGTTCACATCTGCGACTATCTGGCCTATGGCTTTGCATCTTAATATGCATTACCTATTCAGTAGTATCCTATGCCGCGTGTCGGCCGGGTCCGCTCATTACAATACGAGTAAACGCCGGCGCCGGCTCGGCGGCCAACTTCTGCGATGGCAGACAACGCGACCGATTAAAATTTCATCTCTCTTTGTTCGGTAACGTAGATCGGATCGATGTGCGCCTCTATGTTCCGCTACAGTCGCTCACGAACAAAATCGATTTCATCAAATCGTTTATTTTTATGCAAAATCATATTCCTAAAGTGATGTATATTTTTTGTAGAGTACATTATTCTCCTAGTACAAAATAAATAGAGTAATAACATCGAATCTTCTAAATCAGATAAAGATAGACGTAAAGCGAGATTGTGTTTACCTAGTTCAGTCTGTGCCAATTAAAAGAAGCCTGATTGGAAGCGATTCTCCAGTGAACAGCGAGACGAATAAAAAGAACTTGCGAAAAGTGCAACCGTCTCGTGAAACTTATCTCAGCACAGCTGCTATTTTTGTATTAGGAAATAGAAAACAAAAGTATTTTGCGTTGAAGTCAGGTATCATATGAATATACTATCGTATACGTAAACTTTAAGAGCATTACTCATCGAAATGAAGGGGCGACAAAGAAGGCCATTTGTTTTGGTATTACGCTATCGACTATCATGAAGACAGCGGTAAAAGGGGCGGCGGTTTCGAAGTCCGGATTTCTTCAATTTTTCAAAGGTTGAATCGTGCCGCATCTCATAGAAATTGTGAAAAATTGGCAATCATTCGGACAAAGTATTCTATCTTCTTGATACATTCTTCTACATTTCTTTTTACTGAACTGAGGTGTTTCATACTATAATAGCAAAGAGAAACTAGTGTACAGACGTGGCTTCCATTGTTCGTCTTACTCCCAAACTATACAATGATGCGGTTAATTTGGAGGAATAAATCAGGCTTGCTTTATATTCCCGTCACAGCCGACAGCGGAGCCTTGGAAGCTATTACAGTAGCCGTAATGAGATTTAGAGCGTTCATATAAAGTTATTTATGTGCAGAACGAGACTTCTACGTGAATGTGGAACAACATCGAGAGTTTCTGCAAGGATCATGTGTTCTTATGTGTAAACAAATATTTCAAGATAATTTTTCTCTGCTTTTGCACGCCTCCAATGAGGCTATGCTTTACTCTCACAAAATGAAAAATACGGGAAGCGCTTACTTTTAAACCTTATATTTTTATAATACATGAATATGATATAAAATACACACATTTTAATACAGATTACACATCAAACTACAAATCTATATATATAAAAGAGATATCCACCCATTGACTCATCACGATATCTCTGGAACCATAAGGCGTAGATACTTAAAATTTGGTAGGAATATTCCTTTCACCGAGTAGAGGTCAGCTAAGAACGGGTTTTACGAAATTCCACCCACAAGAGGGGGTTGTGGGGGTTAATAACATATATGGCAAAACAACGTTTGCGGGGTCAGCTAGTTAAATATAATTGAAAGTCTTTTTTGAATACTATTGTAGTAAAAATAATTGATTAAATAAATATTACGTTGGATGTCAATATGTACGGATGATAGCCAAAATAAGGTGGAAAATAAGAAGCCACTTGACGAAATAAGCTGGATTTTATTATGTCAGGAAATTATTAACTAAGAAGCCTATTGAATATAAGACTGTAAAATTCTTCAATTTTTTACAATAAATATTTTTAGTTTATACCAAAATAAAATAACTAATCAGAGCTATCTGTGATTATCTATCTTGGTAACTATCGTTGGTGATATTGGTTAAAATGCAAATGTAGTCTTTCTCCATACGATATTTTTCAGAGGATAGCTTATGCCATATTACTTGTTCAACTACACAGGCAAATCTCGCGACAAACTTTTATATCATATAAATTGTGTTATAACGTTATATGTATGTTGACAGTAAAAGTTTTAAAGGAAAAGTTTATTTTATTATTTTTAACACATTTATATAGAAGCTTGTTTAAAAAAAAAAAAAACTTAATTTATTTGTAACTAAAATGTTCATACCCATTTTAAATCAGAATTGTTCTCTATACACATATTAATAAAGAAATAAAAATATCACTACTTTAATTTCTTTAATCGTAATAAAATACATGCATTATTTCCAAAGAACTAAACGGGATTTTTTTTATCTTTCTATTAACGCTTATATTAAAACTATAACCGACACGCGAGCATTGTTTGAACAATAGAGCTGGCACCCTATTATTTATTATTATTTTTATTCCTGGAGGTGGATGATCGATCATATGGAGGACCCGAACAGTGCTAGTCGTCCTTTGTTAGGGGCGAGATTAATCACACGAGTCTATGTATGACGAGCTAGAGATATTCATTAAGAGGAAACGATCGGCAAACTCGCCCACTACACTTTCACTAAGTTAATAGGTAAGTCAACAAAATAGGAATATAGCAACGAGACTTCCCGTACCTACGATTGCAAAACTAGGTGATAAACAAGATTAGGTAATTCGTTGCACAACTTACAGTAGATAGATAGTATTATTATCACTCTATGTACGTATTTTAGTAATAACATTTTAGTATTGTATATTTAAACGTGTTTTAACGAACCTGGTAACATATTGTCCGCTAATTAGGTCACTTTGATAATATAACTACAACAGGATATTTTGAATAAATTTATGGAATTATAAAATTAATATGACTGTTGACTATTAACAACTTTAGTAGTGATGATTTATGTGATTATATAAAACTCAAATAGAACTTAAATATACGAATTTAGTAACAGCGGAAAGTTACTAAAACGTGTAAGGTAAAACGATAACTTAGACGATTAAGTAAAACCGACGAATTCAAACTTTTAAGTAACGGGTTCACCTAGTATACTTCATTAATATTTAAATATTATAACATGTAGACATAATCTCATAGCATGCTAGTATTTATTAGATCAATTTTATAATGATAACACTAGTGTTAGTAGCTACCTACTATATAAATGGTTTTCAATTACACAATTTAGCAAGTTTAAATAAATTCAGGAATGAAACCTTAATTCGTTTCATTGTGTCACGTGGGTGGCGGAACAGCAGACTCAGGACGTCTGCACGAGTACAGCGAATCGTGAGTGCCGTATGGCGCTGTATTGAGTCAGCGTTTAATCAAAATCCT
This sequence comes from Melitaea athalia, assembly GCA_905220545.2. NCBI lineage: Eukaryota > Metazoa > Arthropoda > Insecta > Lepidoptera > Nymphalidae > Melitaea > Melitaea athalia. The sequence continues at coordinate 8,739,228 of HG992179.1, forward strand.
TACGGGGCTATCCGGAATTGCAAAGGTTTTTACAATACTTTATGTGAGCCATACTTTTTTATATTTCAGCATTAAATATTGATAAAAGATAAAATAAACGAATTTTTACGATATTCATTGAATCGTTCAAAATCAAATATAAATTCTTCACTATATTATTAAATTATATTAAATGTTACGAAGAAAAAAGATTTTTGTTGTTGATATACACTGAAATCATTGAACTGGTTTCGATAATTCAGCTTCTATTACTTTTTTGTTCTGACGGATAAAGAGGATGAAAACGGTAAACGCGAGGGACATCTAGCGTGTTAAATATATATTGATTAATTCCAAACACTCGATCTGATTATAAAAGTTATTAAAGTTTTTAAATTTGTTTCTTAAATGCATCCCGGTGTAGGCTACGTTTCTTATTTATAAACACTTATTTTATTACATAAGAAACACATTGCGCACTATTTACCTTAATTAACAATAACGTTAATAATTTAACTGTTTACTTGAACCGTTTCTATTTTCTTCTAACCGTATGGAGGATTACCGTTACGGATTTTAATAATTAGGCCGACGAAATGTATAAGTAATGATATCTCATTATAGCTTATCAGCTATGGGGTACGAATTATAATCGGTTATGCTTATATTATCCGGTAGATTAATTATAACCGGAATCGGTCTGACGTCATTCAAACGTTGTTGTCTCAAAACAATTTCAGACGTAAGTAGACGTGTGTTTGTTAACGAGTAAACGACATTGACAGCGACGTAGTTCGCCGGCGATTCCGGTAACACAATAGTGCAAACAAACGCTCGGACACCGCGCCTCGCGATGTCAATTAAGCTAATTAAACACACACAGTAGTGGTGAGTGGATACTGTCGTCCTACCCATATATAACCACCCTTAGCGGTTCGTAACCGACGCATCATGTTATCAACTATAAAGCGGGAACTCATAAAACAGGAAAACAATGACCAAACTGCCGCTTAATTCTATATTTGTAGCGACGAACTGGGTTTATACGAATATTAATTTATTTTAAGTGAAATTGTTGACTATGTATGAATTACTTATTGTTTTAGCTTTAGTTTTATTAAGAGCGGTACGAAAATAACATATTAACATGTTCAGTTTCAGTTTAAAATATAACCTCTGTATGATTTTTATAGCGTAATATTTCGAGCCGAACGGCGACGAAATAAAAACAACAAAACGAGCTATTCTTAGTTTTGTGGTAAGGAATTACCCAATGAAATTATGGAAATGAGGGGCGAAAAGACAAATAATAGAATGAGTGCTAACAAGAGATAAGACAGGGCTTAATTAATAAAGTTTGCGCGCTTGTCTTGGGGCGATGCGCGGAAATCGTCCATGATTCTGGATACAGATCGGATAATCGCATTGGCCTAATTGAGCGTTAGATTGACGCTATCGGGACACAGTCTGTCTACGAGCGCTCTCCTCTGCCTCCCGTATTAAGTACCTTTTGTAAATATAACTAAGCCGTACGATTTTCTGACGATTAATTTTAGCATAGACCAAGATGTAAGATAAATCTAGAAAGGATAGACCTGAAGAAACATATACAAATATTCGAAAAGACTTAAGTGTGCTAGTGTTCTTGATGTCAGAGGACAAGAATTCTGAAATATTATCACGAGAGAAAAGTTTAGGACTTCTTTCTACTAATATTTAATGTTGGTAAAAAAGTAAATAAATAAATAAATAAACAAGATCAACAATCAGATCAAGATTGTATTTATAAACACATTATTATTATTAAAAGCTTAGATCCAGAGGTCTACATCTTATACTATTAAACGAGCAATTCTTGTATATATATATATATATATATATATATATATATATACAGGGTGTCCCGCGATAATCTGCAACCCCGAAAGAGGGTGAAACTAGACCATAAATTATCGACAAAAAACAGGAAAAAATTAAAAAAATTAAAAAAAAATTTTTATTTTTTTTACTGACGAATTGAGATTTTTATATAGCTTACGTAGCCTCTTTGTACAAAAAATGATGATTTTTGTACGTGTTTTTGGGATACAGGCGTAAATTTTTTTTATTTGAATGGCAATATGGTAAGAAACAATAATAAATCATAAAATTTCCTGGTATTGGGGGCATAATTCTGAGAAAATTAGAGATCATTGAAAAAAACAGTCATAAAAAATGGATTTTTTTTTCACAAGAAGCATAATTAAAGACATAATGCCACTTTTTTGCCAGCTAATTTTTATTTTATCCTTACCGCCAAGTACGTGGCGTAATATTTTATTTTATTTTAAAGTAATCGACCCACTACTTTGGAAGAAATCATCATTTTTTGTACATAGAGTCTAGGTAAGATATAAAAATCTTAATTCGTCAATAAAAAATAAAATATTTTTTTAAAAAAGTTTTTTCTATGTTTTTTGTCGATAATTTATGGTCTAGTTTCACCTTCTTTCGGGGTTGCAGATTATCGCGGGACACCCTGTATATATTTTCTGAATCTCGGAATCGGCTCCAACGATTTTCGTGAAATTTAGTATGCAGGGGATTTCGGGGGCGAAAAATTGATCTAGCTAGGATTCATTTAAAAAAAATGTCGTTTTATCCCTGTTTTTAGGCAATGAAAAAATATCATTAGAATACGAAGCTTAATTTCACCATTACTAATATAGCTGTTACAGCGTAATTAGGAAAGCGACGGATTTCAAATCGTTTTGACCCGGGTTCGAATCTCAGTCTCCAGATTACTTTTTTTTTCTTTTTTTTTTTTTTAATTTCACTCGTGATTTATTATTTAAATAAAATTAAAATATAAAAATACCGAGAAAAAAAAAGCAAAAAATAAAATGAAAATACCGAGCAGGGCTCGGTCACCCAGGTACTTTACTATTTAAACAAAGAATTACCAAATATTTCTCTAGAGCTAAAACAGTCACTGAAATGAACGGATTGCGTCTAGAACTCTAGATTCATCGTAAACAATTGTGCTGCGTACGTTTGTTTATTTAACTACTCGCTTCTTCCGACGGAGCAGGCAGTCGTGAAACAGAAATTGCTAAGTGTATTATGTTACAACACGTAATAAGGATAAATTATGGTTATAAATATTTAAAATCTGTTTTCCTGTTTGTACTATTTAGATTAATATTGAACATTAAAGCTTTCGTAATAAAAATAAATATATGACAAAATCGTAATTGTTTTTTAAATAATTATTTGTAGGATTTGAATAACGTTGTTTAAATTACATTAGCCGTTGGAGAAACTATGAAATAAGTCTATGCTAAAATGTTTTAAAGAGAAAGCTTAAATTCTCTGCACTTGTGTTTATATGAAGAATAATTTGAATACTTCTAGTGCTTCAAAAACATTTTTCACCATTAGAAAGATACGACATTCCAGATAGACATAGACTACGCTTATAACTAAAAAAAGACAAACATAAGATTGTAAGAAACTTGAAGAGGATAAACGTGGCATTGAACGTCAAGAAATTATATTTATACACTTACTAGCTGTGCCCCGCGGTTTCACCTGCGTTGATTTGAGAGAAAAAATGCTTTCCTTTTTTTTAATAGTATAAGATTTAGTTAGCTTGATATATTTTCCTTAGTTTACACTAAATAAATTTCTGAACGCACCCATAAATATTTGACCAAAGAGTATATAACCACTACGTTTTATATTTGACAACCAATATATATTATGTCAATCCGTTTTCATTACTGACATTATTATACATTTTTAAAATGTAAAATACGCCACTATCCGTATATTGTGGATATATGTTGTCGATTCGAAACCTTTATTTAAATACGTTCTTTAATTTTATCGGAGAGTTTACCATATCGACGGGATGAACATTAAATGTTTGACAGTTACGAAACAGGAACATAGTTCCATACAAATTTTCATTCCCACCTTTCAACCCCTTACACCCTTTTATTCGCTTTAAAAAGTAGCCTATGTCCTTTCTCAGACTCTAGACTATCTGTATACCAAATTTTATTTAAATCTGTTCAGTAGTTTTGGCGTGATTGCGCGACAGACAGACAGACAGACAGACAGACAGAGATACTTTCGCATTTATAATATTAGTATGGATTTAGATGTCAATTTAATTTATGTACATTTTTATTGACCCCAAATTTATTAAATCAATTTTACCCCAAAAGTCATGCTTTAATTATATATTGTTATAGCAGTATAACAGTTTTAAATATCTTTGTTATTCTCGGAAAGATTTTGAACCTAAAAGATTAAGGTTTATTTATGATGTCAATTTCTAAAAAAGTACTAAAGAAACGAGGGCCTTATTAAAGAAATAATATTTTGGAGGGCGACAGGGTGACTAAGTACATTATAAAATCTGTATTTACACTCGACCTCACGCGACGGAAGGAGAAACTTTCGTTTCGGGCGTTTTATGGACGAAAAAATTGAGAAAAGTTCGAGCGTAACGGCCGGTGGTGGCGAGGAGTAGAGGCTTCGACGACGGCGAGTTTAATATAATATGTAAATGGAACGCCACCGCCACGACCTAGCGCTCCTCATCGGTAACTCATATCGGGTCCACAACATATTACATGGTGAGTCGTAAATTATTTTGCAAAAAGCGAGGCAGCAGTTTCACGCTTGTGCCCGGCAGACGAGCCTCCAACGGGGTACGAGCATGGGTTACGAGCCTATGAATGCAAATGAGCCACGCAACAACGAAGGTTGTTTTATCGGTTACCATTTACATAAAACCCTGAAAGACAGACCGCTGAACGCACTCACCCATTCTTCAATACAAATTTACGTCGACGACAAGACGTATTGATAATTACCTGCAACAGACAAACATTACTAAAATTAGATATGTATCGGTCATTATGTACTTATACATATGGATACAACCCCGCAAAACAATCGTTCTACAGAAATATCTTAAAAGTAAAAATACGTTATAAAATATTCACCTTAACAATACATGGATAAATCTAAGTAAAAAGACCTAAGTTAATACACGTTTGTTTTACATCAGAATACAAATTCATATTAGTAGTGCTAACGAACAACATCTTTACTACTTGTTCTAGTTGAACTAAGTGTACAATTTCAAGCTTATCTAGACAGTTCATGAGGTACGTTGTTATCATATGAGCGAGTTGGTGAAAACTTTCGACTTTACGTATACTAATATCATGTTTGTAAAGCAGTGGACCCAAAACTTTTCCGAACGTGATGCTCACAACATTCTAACTACAGAAAAACAACGATACATCAAAAGTGAGTTACAAGGTAAATGACGGTGGCCGCGGTGGCGACGGAAAATTTTCGATTTACACTGACACGGGTATAGTCCAGTGGGATTCTTTTGTAGACTATTATTTTCTTACACCAGGTGCATGTAAATACTTTAAAACTACGTACATTTGCACGACTATATCAAGTTTTTGTTAGTATTTGTTAGTCTAGTATTCTATGGTATTGGGTTTTTTTTCGGCATTGATAAAATGCGAAGATGAACAGCGAATGATACAACGTACAACTCATATAAGTCTTCATATTCTTTCTATTCAGCACGGCAGAAAAAAGCAAAGGGAGGAGCGTTGAAAGGACTTTTAAAGGGCGGAGCTACAAAGAAACACCAGTAGTTATGTCTTGACATATTATGTAATGCTGATAACGGTCTCGAGTTGTTGCTAGGAGATGCTTTGACGGGTCATACGCGAGTATATACCTACATGTATATATTTCTGGTTTATTTTACAATACGTTTTATTTATTAAAAATAAAAAGAAATAAAAACTTAATGTAGAAAGACATTTCCCGTGAAGACAATAAAGAACCTAAAGCGCACAGTTTTAAACTTTCACGAGACGAAACACGGCGAAGCGTCGCGGACGCCTTGAAAGTTGGAAGGCGAAGACGACGGCGCGGTGCGGGATGCCGCGATCTTACTGTCAAACTAAGAAATATTGCTCACATCCGCAATATCGGAAATAGCGTATACTTATTTATACAGAGTACTCTGCGATGGAAGCAAATCTGTCGTTTGTATTGTATCTCAAGTATTTATTATACAATACAACGCGCAGTACCTACTAATTATTATTATAACTTAATTATAATTAAATTTTAACAATTTCCTTATTTCTAGAGTACATAACGATCTTTCACTGGTCGATGTGAATTTTCGCAAAAACGATGTTTACTAAAAGCAGTTTAGAAAAAATAAAATTTTGCACATATCGAACATTTAAAATGACACCGGTAGCATCTTTTAAAATATTTTATCAAATATTGTCAACTATTGTTTTGTAAAAAAGCGACAAAAAATAAGTACTTAAGGAAAATCATTTGTAATAAAGTAACGCGGATGGAACCGTGTAATGTTTGAAATTAAAAAATATTATTTATTAAGACCGAATTTAAGACGCAGAAAAACAAGTTTTTGGCGATCCCTTTAATTTTTAACAATATATTATTTTTATTATTTAACAACCCATTAAAAGGGACAGATGAACGAACAGAGAAGTCTTAGGGTTCCGTTGATGTCTACGTAATTTAAATTAAGTCATTATTTATACTTTTAATCAATAATAATCATGATATTAAATTATGCTTGAAAGATGTTGTAAAGAAAACCGTTGTACAGTTTTAATGTGTTATAGTTACTAACATATATTTTTTATATGGTTTGAGTTAGGTACGGGTGGAAACATTACATGGCGGGATATTTCATCATAATATTAATATTTAAATAATATATATTACGGCTGATTAGATTGACATATATAATTATGTATAAAATTGTAATACGTTTTTATAGATATCACATACTCTATATTTTATTATAATTTTTAAGCAGTTACCAATATTTTACTTAGATATACAACTAAGACAAAAATATTTTGTTACATTTAGACTAGAAATTAATTTTATGAACATGTTATTTAATGGCGTTAAAATATGTCCATATTCGTAATATTGTTCGCCATTGTTTTAATCCCGTCCCCGCGACAAATTAATATGCTCATCGTCAGCCGCATCACTAGATTACGACGCATTCATAGCGCGATTGTATTTTAAGTGTATTATCCAATTTGTTGGATATTGTGCGTGAGATAATCAGCAGTTGTGGAATATAACCGAATGGTTAGTTGTAAGCTGCGACGGTGCTGCACAATGCCTGCATTATCGTACGCAACTATGGAGAGAGCTAGCGCACTTAATAGATTTTGTTGGCGTGGTATCCGAAGCGGTCAGCCTATTGCAAACTAACAGGATTACTGCCCGAATTTGAGTTTCGTACGCGATGCCTGTATGAAAATACATGTTGTTCTAAGCGAGCGGCCTACCGTGTAACACGATACGTAGCAGTTCATCCTTGAAATCTAGTGTCAATAGTTTAGCATGTTGAAGAAAAAATTTGAATGTCTTCATTAGAGAAAGGAATTGGGGAACATTTTCACTCGACGATGAACGAGTACGCGTCGAGCTTCGAATCGGCTCGTTACCTTGGAGAGAAAATAGCGCGCAAGAATTTAAGGTTTAAAAGGCAATAATGCGTTAACAAGCAGCACTAGCGAACTGTCCGTAACAAAATAAAATTAAACGTTCATTTGTAACGCGAACGGACGTAGAGTGTGTACGATGATGTTAAAAACAAAGTTGAAATAAAATCGGGAAAATAATTAAAATCGGCGCAAACCATTAAAAGAGCAGTTTATAATAGGAGAGTGCACCGTCGAGTGTCCTTCATGTAGGCAGTTAAAGAGTTGGAGGAGCGCTCTCGAGCACGAGTACTGTAGCGGCGCCACCTCGTGCCGACTAACGAACCTGCCGACAAAAACTCTCCTGCGCTCCGTACCACGTGCCTCAGCGATAATAATCGCAACACCTTCTCTTTGTACTCACGAATCTCATTGAGTTAGTAAACTGTGCATAGTTAGCGAACTAAATAATTATTATTTACCAACTTATCCCGTCTCTCTACTTTCACGTTTCGAGCCCATCCGCGTCTTATGAAAACAAAACCATTTTACGTAGTAGGAAACGTAGTAGTAGGAAAAGTAGTAGGTTTTAGTGTCTTCATAATAACATCCGACAAAACTGCTAAAGGAAAACGAATAAAAACAGTGATTCAGTTTATGTTCGTTCGGAGAGAACCAATAAAGACAAATGATCAATATTAGGACAGCATCCCTTAAGTTCCTAGTTTAATCTCATAACATTTTTATCTTAAAATGTTCTCATCTTAAAATTTGCATTTTGTATTGGATAACATTAATATTTTTATAGTAATATTTAACTTAAATTCGGTAGGTATTTGAGAAGCTCTTGCACGTAGTACGTCAGAGCACTTTTAGCGTAGAGTCGTGAATTGCTTCCACATGATCACACCTTATTCGTCGACAGAGAATTGCATGGCTAACGAGCAAACTACGAGTTAATGAGTTGCACTTTTACACATAATACTATGCTAATGCTAATGTCACAAACTGTCACTTTTTTTCTTGTTATTTTTATATTAGCCCAGGATCCCTAGTACATTTTTTTCACTTGATTACTATCAAGCTAATTTACCGGGAGTAGGCATAAAGGGAGTAGTAATAATTTTTGATGAACTCGTAAGGTCATCAAAAATTGATTTCTTTTTCTGATTTTTTTCTTTTATTTGGTTAATATTTATATGATTTAATGGTAATATTGTCCTACAAATTGCGTGGTACGTTATCCCGGTCCTACGCTCACTGCTGCTCTATCTCTTGCTGACTCTATTACCTACCACAATCGAGAGTTTTCGAAGAGGAAATTTTTGTTCGTCTCATCAAAATGAAGCTACTCCGGAAAATTAGCTTGATAGTAATCAAGTGAAAAAAATGTACTAGGGATCCCAGACTATATCTGATATTGAGTATCATTTATCAAATGTAAGAGATTGACATTGGTACATTTCTACTGTAGGTACTAATTTTAGCTGTAAATTCAAGAAAGTTAAGAAGAGTTATTAAAATTAATTGACAAAAGTTTAGAAGATAACTTTGCTTATTTTTAATTCAATTAAAACAGGTAATTTATTTTAATCTGTTCAAAAGAAAATGATACTCACATTTTCTTACGATATAAATTTACTGTAATAATTCACTTCTATATAATTTCTGACTGGGAATGCTACTGCTGCTAAAAAGAAGAAGAGTTGAATTTTAAATCACGACGCAGCTCTATTTTGGGTTGGCGAATATACTTTTCGCAGTATTTTTTTTAAATGAAAAACTTTACGTTGTTCCTCACCTCTCGGGTGAAGTGCACGAGATAAATTATAAAAACAAATTCACACCTTATCACTCGGTGTTTTAGTTCGAATTTAAATTCGTGACTTTCTGGTACCTAAATAAGTTCTTCTGTCCACTGAGCTTTCTTAGTTCAAACAATAGACACATTAGGTTATTTAAAAACATAACAAAACTTTTATATTATACATTCATGCATACGTTTTAGGAATGTCATTTTCAAATATAAATTAAATTATTAACATTAAATATACCTTATACTCGTAGGCATTCGGTATTGTATGGATCGATATGAGCCTCTAGAACTCGTGCATCTAAACTTTAACTAAAGATCGCGAAGTGTTATTTATGTTTTCATTCAAACTTTTGAGAAGCTGTTCAGAGAAATTATTTTGCATATATATTCCAACATGCAAAGACAATTCTAAACTTTATTCTTAATAAGGAGACGCGTATGTGTTACAATATGAAACTTGCTAGACGTTTACTAGGCATACCTCGCGGTTTTACCCGGTCTAATTAAATTAATTATTATACTCATCAGCGTAGTTGATGGTTATAGTTACTTTTTGCATAAGCCAAAATATTTTGGACTAGCTTCTGCGCGCGACTTCGTCGGCGTGGACTCCGCTCCTATTGGTCTCAGCGTGATGACACATAGCCTATAGCCTTCCTCGATAAATGGGCTATCTAACACTGTAAGAATTTTTCAAATCGGCCCAGTAGTTCCAGAGATTACCGCGTTCAAACAAACAAACAAACAACCAAACAAACAAACTCTTCAGCTTTATATATTAGTATAGATTTATAGTTTATGCTTGTGATTTATAGCTCTGCTTCAACAGGTAATATCGAAACTGTTTGCATGTTTGTTCAGACATTAAATAAAGTATGCAACATTAAATTAGAAGTGATTTTCACTGTTCTAATCATGAAGGTCGTACTCGTACTTAATATTTGGTGTAGGTTTCATCTGGAAACGCCTGTAGCAAGTAGTTTCTACTCTATAAACAATTCTAGTGACATTGTAACGAAGTTTTTTTGGATACACTTTTATTTTTCAACTAGCTTCTGCGCGCGACTTCGTCGGCGTAGACTCCGCTCCTGTTGGTCTTAGCGTGATGATATATAGCCTATAGCCTTCCTCGATAAGTGGGCTATCTAACACTGAAAGAATTTTTCAAATCGGACCAGTAGATCCTGAGATTAGCGCGTTCAAACAAACAAACAAACAAACAATCAAACAAACAAACTCTTCAGCTTTATTATATTAGTATAGATATTGTATGTCTTTGTCTATAAATAATACTATAAACTATAAATAATAAATAAAGTGATTAAATCCAAATATAATAAAATATAATATGTCTATTTATCAATACAACATCGTGCATAAAATATAAAACCGTACAGGGTGGCTAGTTCTTATTCTATCAAGCACCTCCTAAGTCATTAAAAAACTTTCAAATTTATTATATTACGTATTATTTAAGAAAGAGAGATTTGTAATTCTTACACTCAAGTCTAAACATTTGAAGCAGCAAAAAAAAAAAAACTAAAAGCTAAAACATATCATAGGCCAACAAACAATATTCTATTAATATTTCATATCTCAAAGCTACCTCAAACACTTCTGTCATAATATATTTTATTATCGTTAATGTTCGGCTATAACGACACAGAAAGCTTGTAGCGGGGTTTGATCGGTGGCAATAGATCACGTGGCCGTCACAAGATATATGGGCGTAGCCGACTATCGCTCGTTGCAACGTTACATTGTCCACAACCATACCACAACCTGTTTGCAACTAAAGTAATATCAGAAAGTTATAAATAGATAGAACTTCCTCAGCAACAATCCGTTCATTTTGCTTCTATCCTTCCCGTGTCAATTAGATTAAATCAAGTACCATACTGTTTCAATATTGTTGCGAAGTAATAATCTGATATCGCAACAACCGAGTGCATGTGAATATTAAATCAATAACTTCGAATAAGATACGATGTGTGTCGTATGACGAGGCAAGCGTTCTTGTGGTTTTCTTGCAAGGATGACGGGATTGTGATATGCTAATGCGGTGAGATCCAACGTTGCAAGTGCGAGTGAGATGGGCTAAGGCTATGTCTGCTTTCGAGTGGACAAAGCGCACGATGCGCAAGGAAACCGGTTATACTTGTTTATTTTGCACGCATTCCTGTCGAGCAGTCGGGAATGAGCGAGCCATTCCTGAACGGATCAGGAACTCGCTTTCTAAACTGTACGGATGGCCTTGAATTTTTAACAATCTGTACGCCAAGTTAAACTTTGAATTACTATATTTGTTGCCCTCATGTCTTAACACTAATTCTAAACTTAATTCATATTGGTTTTATTTTATAAACAACTTCAATTATACCTAATTTCGTAATAAAATCTCTAAGTGAAATGGAAACAAAAAAGATAATATTAAATAAACACCTGTGTTTGTAGAGCTGCAAGTATAAATACCTGCTTAATTATGATGAGATTACGGGTCTAACAATTATACGAAATAACAGCATACATTCGCCAGGTTTGTTATACGTTTATTTGCATACATAAAAGGACTTTCTAGGGTGAAAATATCTTAGCTGCGAAATTATACTGGTTTCGTGTCACGTCCACGATGAGAATTTACTTTAATTGGCAAATAATACGTAGGGCAATTAAGGATGCTAAGTCGGGTAGAGGCGCGCGTGACGCGACTAGTGAATGTAGTAGATATTCAATTATGCAAACACAGTCGCGAAAGAACACCCGAAGCTCCCCAACTAACTCGCTTTGAAAAATGTATTTGTTGACCCTTTAGAGTGCTCTAATTAAATTTTAAAATGAAATAAAATTACTTTAAAAATAAAATTATACGTAACATGCACAGCGAGGGCCCGTTCTAAGCGGTTGCCGTCTTTCATTTGTACGTACTTAACTATAATTTTGACTGTATTTATATCTCACTATCTATACTTTCACATCTGCTAAGTACGTGTGCAACTATTTTGTAACACCGTCTCTTCTAATGATGTTAAAAAGTGAAACTTAAGTTTGTTTTTTTAATCTTTGCTAAAACGTTAAATTTACTCATTGTCAAATAAATAAAAAATGTATATATTATAAGCTTTGTCTCATAAATCTAGACGAAACGAACGTCGCGAACTTTACGTACGCTTGCTATAACTATGTTCCATTAAAAGTACTTTAAGTGCATAACTACGTAAAGGAGTGACGTGTCGAGATAGCTCTGCGAAAGCACTTGAGTTACGCGATACTCGCCTGGGGGACACAGGAATTGTCATGTAAAACGTCCTACGAGTGCGGCACGAGGCGGAGTTTAGCCTCCGGCTGAAAATGCACTTTCTCGAAATGATTGCTGTTATTTAGAAACGAAGGCCGGCGACCTTAGCAGAAAAATGAAAATAATGACGGACGAGTCGCGAAACAACTACGCACATACTTATACCAGATATAATCGATTACGACTAACCCTTCTTATATTAAAATGTATCCAATATGGTTTTCAACTTGTCATTTCTAAAAAAATATTTAATGCATATTATATAGCGTAGACGTAGATGCGTCAAACAAAATAATGTGTACAAGCGTTAATCAAAATTATTTGCTAAGAAGATTTAGAGATAGCAAATTTCATTTGAAAGTGGATGCAGTTGTAAAATATAATAGGTATGTTCGTACCATTGTGAAATGTACGTGTTAAGCAATTAGTATTTTTTAAATATTTCATTACAAATATGAATTTGCGTCATCACAGCAACTCCCACAGACGTGGACACGTACAAAACATGTTCATTTTTATTTATATAAACATATGCTATACAAGTTTAGTTTACGCACTGATATGGTTAGTAAGGATTTGGATCCTTACTAATCTTTGAAGATGTATTATTATACTAGCTTCTGCGCGCGACTTCGTCGGCGTGGACTCCGCTCCTATTAGTCTTAGCGTGATGATACATAGCCTATAGCCTTCCTCGATAAATGGGCTATCTAACACCGAAAGAATTTTTCAAATCGGCCCAGTAGTTCCAGAGATTACCGCGTTCAAACAAACAAACAAACAAACAATCAAACAAACAAACTCTTCAGCTTTATATATTAGTATAGATTAGATAGATAAGCCGATTATATATCTACTTACTAAAGTAAATATAAAATAATTTTCATCCATCCACAGCTGGTTGAAAATCGTCTCTAGTTCAGTTCTACTACTAAAAATCTTTGTACCAAAGTATAATTAAAAAGACGAAAGTTTTTTTGCCCCACAAAAAATCTTTGCCGCCTCCGCTCATCTCTTTAGAAGTCAAAGTTCAAAAAATCGCGTCATAATAAGCCCCTGCGTCATGAAAAACAACTTTCTAAATTCCTGTGGCTATTTACAAAACTACACAAGTTTTGATGTATCAATTAGTGAGTATTTCTTTTAAGAAACTAGGATAAGAGTTTGTATAAGGAGTCTGATAAAATGTGTACCTAATAGTTGAGGTCTTAAAAGTAGATTCAAGAAAATGATGTATCTAGTATATCATTAATTTTTCATCAAAAACCAAATAAAATTCCATAATGGGAACTGTAATTTTATTTTATTGGCAAGACATTTAGTCTCTATGCAACCCTAAGGCTGGAACTTCGAAATACTCTGTTACTGAGTATTCAGTATTCACATTGTGAAAAAGCCCTACAAAATTTCACATGTTCACTAACATCAATGGTAGACTTCGCAATAATGAATCAAAGATCGTGTTATTTTAGAAGTATAGTAAAAAGATATGTTAATATAAATAATAATAATAAGGCTACATATCTTCTTAGCAATTATTTTTATCTCCATTGTTATCTCCCACGTACACTTAGAAATGTGAATGAACCTCAAATCAACACTTTAATTTCATTCTCAGCGACCCGCCACGATTTGACTACTCTACATTATATTATTTAATTCAGAAACATTATAATCAATCCGTGCCAACCAATTTCTCCAGCAGTGACTGTATTCATCCAACTATCACCAAGCACTCGCTGTACCCTATTGTTCTTAACTTTTATTATCTCTGAAGCAATTGATCCAAATACCACAGTTCCACAGGCAGTCTTCATCTACAGATATCGCTTAAAATTACAACTTCATTTAACAAAAGATAACTACTGTATGTGAAGAAAAAACAAAAGACGTTTGTATTATTTAAATTGGATAATTATGGTTAGGCAGGAACAGGCAAATATATTGATTTAAATAATGTACAGTTGTTCTATATGGGACTTCAATATAATATAACTAAAATAAAGCTTCAACAATCTAAAGAAATAGGTATACAATGTTGCGTACATTTTATTTGGTGCAACGTTTTCAAAGACGCACTTTGTTTATAAAAAAATAAAAGAATACTCAGCTTTAAATATTTGTGCCCAATAAACATTAATCATTACGTTTATTACAGTCTGTGAGTCATTTTCCTGTATGAATTTATCCATAGTATCAATTCGGTCGACATTTAAACTTGACATTTTTATGACTTCTGACATTGTTTAAACAAGTTTTTTCATAGAAAAAAAAAAAAAAATAATCAAAGACACAAAAGCTTATTTTTTACCTTTATGAATTTGCATTATTATTTTAAGGAAATTAATTTTATTATTATAAATAGGATTTGTAAAATTGCGCACGCGATTGCCAAAATATGAAATATGCCGACGGAAGAGCAGTTAGTAAACGCACTGCCGGCGTTGGATTCTATGCGTGTAGCATGATGCAAGGTGCCAAGGTCGAGGCTGATACACTTCGCATGCAAATGGGCACAGATAAAGTCACGCTCATTACGCCCGACACCCACCGACGAGGTCTACTGCGATTATGGGCCCTGTTCGAGACGCTTTTATTTTATTACGGATGTGCTGAGAAAGGAGGTTAATGCTGTTAAATTTCACGCATTGTTTCACCCCGTTGTTGCCTATAGGGGTAGAACTGCATACTATATCTTCCTTATGTTAAATGAAACGAAATACGTCGAGATCCTATTTGAATACTCGTGTTTTGAAAACAAGTAACTTAGAAATAAGATATACTGGATAATATATTATGATTATTAATATGTTAGTAAAATTAATCAGAATGAAGATTAAATGTGAGGTGAAGGAAGGAGTGAATTTTGGCTCTCCAGATATAGTGTCAGTGGACTGACTAAACGTGCGTTAACTTTGTGAGCTATTTATGTGATTTTCCACGTTGCTAGAGACATGTCTCTCGAGCCTCACCGTTTAATTAAAGGGCGAGGGGGATGGTTGCGCGGGGCTCGAGGAGCAGGGTATAATGGCGGCGCAATATCGGATGGAAATGCGCGGCATGTAGGAATGCGCCGCACGCCGCCCCTCCCCATCGCGAACGATTCGTGGTATTTTTTATTGACGACTCTAGAAATGCTAGTGAGAATAGTCGATGTGGTTTCCATTAAACGAGGAAGATTAATACAAGTTCATTACGAAAAATAAAATTCATATTACTTTCTGACAAGGTCGAGACATCGGAACGCACATGGAGTCTGATTGATCGTTTATGATTGATACAGTAAACAAGTTTTTATTGTTCGCTATTGGAATATCAGCTGAAGCGCTATCCAAAAATATACTGTGCCTAATGGACACGACACGGCAGTATATTTCATCCACGATCTGCTCTCAGTGCAGTGGAAAGATTAAATTTAGAGACTAACGTTTTTAGAAAGCGAGAATTCAGCTCGCGCGTCACTTCTCTCGACGAAACGTTTTATAGTGTTAAAAGGAATTTACTTACGTAGATAGAGTACATTTGTCAATGTTTATAAACGTTGTTCACATGGAAGCTGGTAACAACAAAACAATTTCGTGGTACTTTTCAGTAACATTTATTGAATAGTTTACATTCCAAAATACAATTAAATACATTGTTAAATTATTTTTCCGTTTTTCCGAGAGTTTTAGTAATAAATCATGGGCTAGTGTAAGAAGCGCACGATTCCAATCGGAGGGCAATTTGAGCGGAGAGTGGCGAAACCGGCGAGCGAACGAAACGTGACACCCTACTTATCACGGTACGTGAAAGTACGAAGTATTAACTTCTAAATCATACATAACGGTTACTAGGCAATTACTAAAACAACGAAACTTTTGATACGGACAAAATTATATGTATTTAAGGATTGACAGAGAATGATCGTTTCAACGGTTCACGTAGGATTAGTAAATACTCGTGTGTCCGAATAATCAAGCGAAACCAAATGCTGGTACAATTAGAATTGAACGTCAATTTATACAGCAATTATTTAAAGCAGGTTCGCGTTCAATGTAGGTCAGATTGAGTGATTTTAAAATCTAATACCAGCGACAGCATGCTACCTGAATGTTCACAGTCGTGGAATGTTAATAATTGCTTGCCGGTCAAACAGTGAGTTTTGATCAGTCGTGTTAATTATGCTAATTGGATACGGAATACAATAATGAAATGCCGACAAGAACCGATATTTATTGGGTAATTTCAAAGGCAAGCTTTCGTACTTTCGTTTAAGTACATAAATCGTATAAAGTCAAAAGATAATCTTCGGTATTACGAATAAGTGTTATTTATATAATATTGATAGTGATTAAAGTAAGAGATTAGTAAATAAAGTACCAACGTAAAAAGGTAACATCGGGGGGCACGGCAGTGCCCCCGCCAAGTCGAGCGCGAAGCAAACACTGCCGTTACCATCCTTTACCCGAACCATTTCGCTGCATTTTCAGGCCCCTATTTGAGAACCTCTGGCTAAGACCAGAACGCTGAAATTTTCGTCATCGAGTAAGCTATAATCACATACTTAAAATCCAAAATTTCAAGTCTGTAGGTCATTTAGTTCAGAAGTTAAGCGAAAGCAAAGTTTCGCATTTACGACACTCACTCACTCACTCATGATCATCAAAATAGAACTAGTACTTCCCATAAACTCAGAGAGCTGAAATTTGGTACAGAGTTAGGGTTTAATGGCTACATAAAGGGAAAACTATAAAAACTAGGATAATCGAAGATCTGGAGTACCTGGTGACCCTGATTAAAAAACACAAGAGCCCAATCAAACTATTAGAAGAGATCGATATACCACCTTTACATAAAATATAATGCGAAAAACAGGGTGTAAGGGGTTGAAAGGTGGGAATGAAAATTCGTATGGAAGTATATGTATATAATGTTCGTGTTTCGTAACTGTCAAACATTTAATGTTCATCTCGTCGATATGGTAAACTCTACCCTTAAATTAAAGAACGTATTTAAATAAAGGTTTCGAATCGACAACATATATCCACAATAAACGGATATTGGCGTATTTTAGATTTTAAAAATTAATAATAATGTCAGTAATGAAAACGGATTGACATTATACATATTGGTTGTCAAATATTTATTTATGCGAGCGTTCAGAAATTTATTTAGTGTAAACTAAGGAAAATTATCAAGCTACTTAAATATACAATAAATAATAAGTGTACAAAAGAATTAGATTACAAAAAAAGAAAGTTCAATTGATTGAATTAGATACAAAAAAAAAGTTAAATTGATTGGTCTCCTTGAAAAATTCCAGATTATTCTGTCAATCCAATCAAAGTCTTAAACCATATAAATATTTTCATCGCGGAAGTGTAAAAGATATGTTTATATATCTTAATCTGTACCACTACAGCCTATCACAGTCCACTGTTGGACACAGGCCTCCACAAGTTCGCGCCCGACATTATGACGCGAACTCATGTGTTTTGCCCATAGTCACCACGCTGGGCAGGCGGGTTGGTGACCGCAGGGCTGGCTTTGTCGCACCGAAGACGCTGCTGCCCGTCTTTGGCCTGTGTATTTCAAAGCCAGCATGGATGGTTATCCCGCCATCCGTCGGCTTTTTAAGTTCCAAGGTGGTAGTGGAACTGTGCTATCCCTTAGTCGCCTCTTACGACACCCACGGGAAGAGAGGGGGTGGCTACATTCTTTAGTGCCGTAACCACACAGCAATCTGTACTAATCTATACTAATATTGTAAACCTGAAAGTTGAATTGTTTGTTTGTTTGTTTAAACGCGCTAATCTCAAGAACTATTGATTCGAATTGAAAAATTCCTCTGAGGTGGATAGCCTATTTAAAGAGAAAGGTTATGCTTTAAGAAGAAGGAAGGCTATTTTTTTCCTCAAATCACAGTGGGTGAAACCGCGAGGCCTAGCTAGTTGGTACATAAAAAAATCGACTGTCATTGCAAAAATCAGATCACATCTTCTAATTTAATCTAGCCTATAGCGTCCTACTGCTGGGCGAATGCCTCCCCTCTGCCTGCTCTCTTAACTTAATTCTACTCGAATATTACACAAATTATACTAAAATATTAATTTCGCTCAAAATTTGGTCAAAATATAACGCATTGGACTAAGAGTGGTGGTGATACCAACACGTCAAGTACAAGAATCAGAACCGGAAGAAAGGAAAAGAAATATTTGTATTGTAATAATAATAAAAAAACTGTTACTAAAAAGAAAAAAATGTGTCAAATAAGAAATTCTAAAAAATAAATCAATATGCCCACGTTTCTACTTTCTACAAAAAGAAGTGAAATCCCACCAAAAACATTCTGTAAAAAAACTAGCCAAGTCTCGATGGAGCTGCTTGTTTATCTCTAAAAAGTAATGAAATCTAGACAAAGTCGTACCAAGTCTAAGGTTCATTACTGCGATTTCTTTATTATTATAGTTAATGTTGTGTGACTTGGCCGTTGAAGGGTACACAAGGGTACAAAACCAGGTGCTACATGACACCATTGCACCAATCTGTCGCCAGAACCGCTACCCATTGACGATGGAAAATTGCCACTTGGAAAACGTTGATTGAATAACCAGTCAATTGTAGGCTTGATAAAGCTGCGTATTTCAATAATACTTTGTATAGGCAAGCCTGAAACAAACTGTATAAAAAATTATTTCCAGTACCAGCGGACTTCTAATCATTGATAGAAGTCCTTCTGTGCGTCTATTTTATGTTAGATCGGTGGTCGATTTAACGCTCCAAAAATAAGAGAACAGAAGTCAGCATTGTCAATGCTGAATTCATGTGCCACCGCCTAAAATACACTAGTGTCCAATTACCAATACCAGTATGGGATATTATTATTATTAGTTTTGTACCCTTGTGTACCCTTTAACGGCCAAGTCACACAACATTAACTATAATAATAAAGAAATCGCAGTAATGAACCTTAGACTTGGTACGACTTTGTCTAGATTTCATTACTTTTTAGAGATAAACAAGCAGCTCCATCGAGACTTGGCTAGTTTTTTTACAGAATGTTTTTGGTGGGATAAAACTTTACATTTATTCCGTTACTATAAATCTAGTACCCTTTCTGCAATGAATTTAAATATCTTGAACCAGATTATATGCATGCACGCATTTGCAATTGCAGAGCAGTATACTTAAATAGAAACAAAAAATCTGGATAGAGACACCCTAATCCCCTAGCACTTGCCTACCCGATCCTGGGTAGGAAAACCTTTTCCTACATAGAGAAAGAGGCTTATTCCTAACAGTGGTATGTTACAGGCCGAAACAATTAAAAAACACCTAGCAATATGAAATACACTTTATGGCTTATTCTCATATCTACCAAATATACACAATAAATATAAAAATGGCTCGAGAGTTTTAGTTCGGAGTCTTAGAATTCGTTATCCATTTGCATCACTCAATAGTTTTTGCGATTGAAATTTATCTATAACCTGGTTTATGGAGTTTACCACAATAAGAAAGAAAAATATATTATAATATATACTAGATGGCCCGGTGAACTTCGTATCATCTACGTGTGAAAATATACACAAAACACTTTCTGAACTCACCTATAAATATTTGACAATAAATTGACAACGTTTTTGACAAAATACATTAAATTTCCCCGCTAGGAACATTTTGTATTGAAAAATTAAATAATCGTTTTTAGTATTTTTCGTTACATATTATTTATGTTTCTCACAGTTTAAACCTTCCCTGAACTTCCTCAAACATTTTAAGATCAATATTAGCCAAATTGGTCCAGCCATTTTCGAGTTTTAGCGAGACTAACGAACAGCAAATGATCTTTATATACAGGGTGTTAGGGGAATGGTTAGCCATAGAGGTATGTTGGGTAGGGGGGGTCATTTGGAACCTATTTAGGCTAACTTACCTATATGCAAAGTGTTACGGATTTTTTTTTATGATTATTTTTTCATTTTTCGAAAAAAGTGCCGAAAATTAGTGGTTTGACCATCATATCTTTTTTGTTTATTGATATATCAACGCCATTTCTTTTTTGTTTTGATTATCAATACATTGCGCATGTAAAATAAATGTGATTTAATTTAGAAAGCATCTACAAAAAAAAATTATGGGCCAAAGAAATCTTGACAGAGACAAAAAGTAAATCAAACCTTCAAGTTTAGGTATAAATTAAAAAAAAATTAACGCCTCCAGACAATTTAAAATAATTTAAAAAACTACTCTAGTTAACACTGTTTTAAATAATATTACTTTCATTCACCTACCTTACTTACTTTTTTTTAAATGATGAAATAACCAAATGGTTTCTACCTGAACCCGCACTCTACGCTGACAATTATAACAATAATTGTTACTACGCAGGGCGGTATGTCCCTGTACAGCACATGGTAAACTACCTGCTGTCTCTTTTTATCTTGGAATTTGGGGTATGAGTTTCCACGGGCACCACAAATGTCTCTCATAGGGTGAAATTAATGCCGGTAGGTATCAAAATAAAACAAATCATAAATTCGAGTAACAAATTTATTTTATTTTTATACATACAGTGAATTCGGTCGTGAATTTCCACAATCTACATTACTGGAAATAAGGATGATCTTCAAATAAGGATGTAAATCCTCGCCTGATGAGAGCAGTCAAGATTTTTTTTAAAATAATAAACGCTTCACACTCGATGGTCCCCAGTAGGATTTTCTCCTGTGTCGGGGGTCCGGAAACACACACAATACACAAGCACAAACGCCCAGACCACGACAAACATCTATATGACCAATACAAATATCTGCCGTGAGCGGGAATCGAACGCGCGACCGCCAGCGCATCAGCCAGTGCTGTGACCGCTGCGCCAACATGTCGCCAAAGTCAAGATGGTAGTTTACCATGTGCTATACAGGGACATACCGCCCTGCGTAATAACAATTATTGTTATAATTGTCAGCGTAGAGTGCGGGTTCAGGTAGAAACCATTTCGTTATTTCATCATTTAAAAAAAAAGTAAGTAAGGTAGGTGAATGATAGTAATATTATTTAAAACAGTGTTAACTAGAGTAACTTTTTAAATTATTTTAAATTGTCTGGAGGCTTTAATTTTTTTTTAATTTATACCTAAACTTGAAGGTTTGATTTACTTTTTGTCTCTGTCAAGATTTCTTTGGCCCATAATTTTTTTTTGTAGAAGCTTTCTAAATTAAATCACATTTATTTTACATGCGCAATGTATTGATGATCAAAACAAAAAAGAAATGGCGTTGATATATCAATACACAAAAAAGATATGATGGTCAAACCACTAATTTTCGGCACTTTTTTCGAAAAATGAAAAAATAATCATAAAAAAAAATCCGTAACACTTTGCATATAGGTAAGTTAGCCTAAATAGGTTCCAAATGACCCCCCCTACCCAACATACCTCTATGGCTAACCATTCCCCTAACACCCTGTATAATTATAGATATTATATTTTCTACTATCATGCAGACTACTATCCGATTCACCAAGCTGCCAATATAGAACTTCTAAACAATCTATACTAATAATTTTAAAATTAAATAAAAGAAAGACATATTTCTTTAAAATTTAAATAAACCAAAAATGTCTCATGTAAAGCATTTTTTAGGAAGTCAAAATTGCCATTAAGACGGTCCTAGTGCAACATGTCAACTGACCTACTTATTATTATTATTGTTTGTCTATGTGATTGTTGTGTACACGACAGGAATGAATAGGTGGGTAGAGTGCCATCAATCGGCGCGGGAGGGCAGGCACGCGGTCGGCCACAAAGTTCGCAACCTGTGAAACAACTCTGGCATACCGAACAAAGCGCAAGTCGAGATTACTGCCAGCTTTTAAACGCTCCAAATGTTCTATAACGGAACATTTATCGGGCAGCTTCTAAAAATAGTAAAAAGGACTAAATAAAGTTCAGCCTATCGATTCGCAACGCGTACTCCGTTCCGTTTTCCTCTTTTGATAACAATAGCTGTGATCCATTTTAAGGGTTCAGTAATCGGCAGGTGTCGCTTTGACAAAAACAAAAATATGCCACAAACACGAGGACTGTTAGGCGGTAAAAGTTATAATTAAATAATTTCATAGCAGTCAAATTATAGCTTCAGTTTCGATTGTATTAGCATTTTAAGAATTTGCATTTTGTCATTGATTTTAAAATATCATCGATTATATTAGAGTTGGGCTATATAAAAGCGGATGGCGGTATGATGAAACTGGACGCGTGGGTGTACCTGTACACAATTATATATTTGCGACTCGTCGGTGTGTCGAGTAACACCGGTTATCGCTGCAACTGTCACAACTCACCCCAACCCACGTCCATATCGTTTTTAAATATAAAACAGTTAAAACAAATAAATGCATATTATTACGTTGTTTCTTTAATAAATTAAAATGTAATGACATTTAGCACAAGTTAATGAAGCAATAATTATCGTAAACAACTTCAAACATACATAGCCTGATTAGACTAGCAATTATATGTATGTATTTGAAAAAAGTTTTTAAATTGAGAATACGCGTAAATGATTAAAATAAATATTAAACCATTAATTGCAGATATTATTCGTTACTTATTAAATCCGACAGTTTAAACTTAAGCGACTGACTGGCTGACTTTTGACTGCTTTCTGACCATTTTAGCCTTTAACTAAACTTAATTAGATGTTTTCACTGTCAAGATTTACACGAAAACTTTTCGAGGAATAAGACTTAAAACCACTGTCGAAAGTTCTGTAATTACTAAAGTTTTTTTTTTACTAATTTGGTAGATAATAAAAAGAAAAATATTTATTTAAAAGTATGTATATAAATTAACGCCCGCCGTTCCATTAACGGAGTAGAATTTTGTTTAGGAGGAAAAAATAAACAAAATGAACAAACGTTGAACCGCGATGATGTCAGAGTCTGGTTGACTAAGCAAGTAGTCGAGACCGCTGCGAATTCGTGACACAATCAAAGATTGACGCTTTTGTCGATTATATAATTAAATTATCTAACTTTTACTCACGCTTTTTAGAACAATGGATAATTTAAGATTTAACAACTTTTTTTTTAAATATAACTATGCTATAGCTTCAATATTGTGTAAATTTCTCTCAAATATTTATGTTTAAAATTAAATTCTAAGTCTAATGAGGCTGAGTATAGAGAAAATAAATTATTAATATTGAAGTGTTAGCTACATTTCGTCCCCTTAGTAACACAAAAACGTATCTCGATATTGGTTCTGTTTCTGTTTTACGGATATTGTTAGTTACACACAGACATATCTTCAGATAAGTTTCTGTGTTAGTTTCTGTTTTACGCATAATATAGATAGGTACGTTAACCTCCATTTTAGAAATAAAAATGACATAGAGATACGTGTCTTTGTGACTAAATAGAACTTGGTATTTTGAGATTGGTGGTATACTTAACTCAAAATCAGGGACCGGCCGGGTACTCGTTGAAAGGGTTTTTGAAGGGGTATTTTGAAGCGCTAAAAAAATAAAGCCTTTGATGCATGTAACACCTGCGAACGGCTTAAACCAACCCTTTTCCGATAAGGGATACCCTTTCAAAACCCTGTAACACTGTAACATGGTAAGCCAATCCAACAAAGTACCTACATTAAATATGTACTCTTCGTAGTCGACATTAGATTGAGAATTGCTTAACCACTACCACACGTGGCATTTTCCCGCCGCGCCGACGCTCGCGCCGGTTTTTTCGTGTCTGAACTTGTTCATTCTCAGAGTTATTATTATAATATGTACCTATTATCATTTCAATTAGAAAATTGGAAGTCGTAACTCGGACGAAACTACGGAAGGAATTAAAAACTATTTAGCAGTGATTTTGTTTAAGTGTGTTTTGTAGTGCCTACTTCATTTTTTTATTAGTTAATTCAGGGTAACCCGAATAAAACCTTTTCGTGTAGGTAACCTCCACATAGGCTTAAGCCACTGAAGGGGTTAACCCCTTCACGTGGTTACTATATTAAGAGGGCTATTACAATTTTTCTTGGATTTGAGCGTTTGACTCGAGTTTTGATGTGTGATTATGGTTTATATAAATCAACAAATTAAAAAAATTATATATGGCCAAGAAAGTTTGATTCGTATTCTTGGAAATGTATTAAATAAATATTTCAATTTGTTTACGTAAATCAGTAAAAACTTTGTCTCTGGAAAGGATGTTTCAGAAAATTTTAGTTTTGGGCATCGTTTCATGCTTTGTTACATTGAAGATATAATAATTTAACTATTTTTAAAAATGTTTATGGTACAACTGTATCTTCTACTTTGGAGTGGTTAGTTCAATTTATTATGTTTCATACAGTAATACATCATAAATAATTCTGCAAAACAGAGAGTTACTGATAATATTTCGTCCGAAATTATATTTTTTATCTATGAATATATAATCCAAATTCAAACAAAAAGTAAGTAATTACGAAGCTTACTATGTTACCTTGCTTGAAAAAAAAAATTGTCCATGTAAATGAAATAATAAGTAATGTAAAAATTATTGTATGTAGTGCTAAAATCCTCTATAAATCTCGGGACTCGCGGTCTGTAACTTTAGACAGCGCCAAGCGCTCACGGAGGGAGGACGTATCGCTCGCTGTTGCTGTGTCACGTAATCTCACCAATTTTAGCGAATGTAGCGCAACCTTGGTTCTTAGTCCGAGAGCGCAACCAACACTTTTTGATTATTTATTGAAAAAAGAACATATTTACAAAAAATATGTTTAAAAGTAACAGTGTGATTCCTTTTTTTACCGACTTCAAAAAGGAGGAGGTTCTCAATTCGACTGTATTTTTTATGTGTGTTACTTCAGAACTTTTGACTGGGTGGACCGATTTCGATCAATTTTGTTTTAATTGAAAGGTGTTGCGTATCATGTGGTCCCATTTAAATTTAATTGAGATTTGACAAGTACTTACTTTTACAGTTATATCTAACTAGCTTCTGCGCGCGACTTCGTCGGCGTTTACTCCGCTTCTATTGGTCTTAGCGTGATGATACATAGCCTATAGCCTTCCTCGATAAATGGGCTATCTAACACCGAAAGAATTTTTCAAATCGGACCAGTAGATCCTGAGATTAGCGCGTTCAAACAAACAAACAAACAAACAAACAAACAAACAAACAAACAAACAAACAAACAAACAAACAAACAAACAAACTCTTCAGCTTTATTATATTAGTATAGATAATGCGTTTTTACTTGACTACTTTTTCGTCAACCTACGTTGTATTATACCGCATAACTTTTTACTCGTTGTACCGATTTTGATGATTCTTACTTTAATCGAAAGCTAATACTTGTTTTGTAGTCTTGTTTAAATTAGATCGAGATCTGATAACAACTTTTTGAGTAATCTTTAATAGCGCGTATTTACTTGACTATTTGTGAGTTTTATTACGTTGTACTACTTGTCTATGTAACTGAAGTCGGTTTTTTTATCGTTTGCAAGCAAACACAATTATTAGAGCTTAGGCATTGCGAGCGTTTATAGGCCGCAGTAACAGCAGAATTATTTTCTTGATTTTAATGTTTGTCCCATGGTAAAAGTTATTCAGTTCTATGGTCTAAAATGTACACCATATTATACTTATCTATGGTCTAAAACACTCCTTTAAGTTTATAAAATGATTTTTAAGACCTTATTTCAATAGAATCAAGTTATTTTTATGACCCTATAACCTACTAATTGACAATTATAATTTTTCTAATGAATATTAAAATCAAAACGATGCATGCGCGTCTTAAGTACAATGTTTACAAAATAATTAGGCACAATAGCAAAATATTATACACATATTTATTACTTTAAAAAATTAAAAAAGTAGGACAACAATTTTAATTTTTCACGATTTTTTTAGTATTTAAAATTACAAAATTATTAATGACAATACAAAAAATTAATGTTATTAATTTAAATAATAAAATAATATTTCACGAACTTTATTTAAAAGTAATAATTTAATTTATTTCGGAAACAGTCTCAAGTTGGTTTGGTTCTTGGAATAAGACTCAAAGCGTCTTGCATGTGTGCGTAGCGTACTTTAACGAGACGCACACGTACGCGACCACTGCCGCGCGCCGTCTAATTTACCTAAAACCGAGAACTTCGATTGTGTGATAGCGCTCTTAAAGGAGTTACCCGTTTCGCTGGGTTTTGAGGTGTAACTCGAATAAAAGGATACTCTGCGATAAGGGCTACACCATGTAGGGGTTACCCTGCGAAAAGGCTTAACTTTTAAGCGGTGTTGTCCGGTTCCTGCTCAAAATTGATATAAATCGAGATACGTTTTTGTGTTACTAAGGGGACGATTTGATACGTGCACTGTCTAGGCGGATGTTACAGTGTCGTCATTTGTTTTGTATGAGCTAAAGCAGATAAGCAGCATTCATGTCAATATACACATAACGTCATAAATATAAAACAGTTTTTTAGAAAGATGTCGTAATACAATGTCGATTATGGGTAGGCGTTCGAAAGATCTTCACAATCCGCACCCGCTTTGAACAAAATAATCACAGATGGTCAACGATTCATGGCCATTTTAATGTCAGGTGACGACTAGGCGGTCACATGCTAAGCATTAGTATGAAATCCGGTTTGATACAGTGACTTTGACGCCAGAGTTGGTTAGATTAGGTGAATAAGTCAATAAGCTCGTTTTAATTAATACAACACGTAGCCTAATCAAATATGACCCCCTCGTCATATCGCGTAATTGAAGACTTAATCACGGGAGACATTTTCGCGGTGCGGTGGGATGCGGGCGAGGGCGGGCTTGTTTGATCAGCTCTCGATTGCGCTTGGAACATGTGACAATTTACACTAAGATGGCGGACTTAATCGGGAATGTAACTGGTTTATTCCCCAGAATTCTACGTCTGTAAAAGCGCATAAGTAATAATTAAATTCTATCTAGTCTAAATACGGTTTCGTTTCGTCATTGTTTATTACCATTATTGTCTTATTTTTAGCAACAAGCTCCTAACTAAAAGCTTGATGCTTTGTATAAAATTTGTTTACAGTTTCTTCCTAATTAGCTTTTATAACAGAGTGCTCCATGATCTCTACAACTGACTTTCGTGGTTCTCAGTTTAATTTTTGCTTACAAATATATCCCACCATTTTGAGTGAACCTAATTGAGAATTAAAATTAATCATAATATAAATAGATTATAAATTTGAAAGACCCATTTAATGTATTAGACAGGGCAGTCTTAAGCATATTCCGCGCCGGGGTGCGGGTAATCAGTCCGCGCCCCTTCTGGTGTAAAAAATGAGTTTAGAGGTCAATAAAATTTATAATTTGTAGTATTCGGCGCCCCCTAGGACCCCGCGCCCGGGTGCGCTGCACCCCTTGAACCCCCGGGTAAAGACGGCCCTGGTATTAGATCAGGGATATTAATTAAAAGTGAATATTGAGTAAAGAAAAATGAATAATGAGTGCTATTCAAGGATCTGCGGGGATAATTGAGAAGTTTAAGAAAGTTTCCAGTTAGGAAGTGAGATGGCACCAAAATCGAAGATACGCATTATCTGCACTGGTTTGGAGCACAGGGGTCGACGTCGGCAGCTCCATTGTTGCACGCTGATACCACGATGCACAAAGCCCTTACAATACACGATGCTTGCCTATTGTTTAACGTCTCGGGCTAAACATGACCGCTTCAAACGTATTAGCTTGCAATTTATACCTATTTATACCCGAATGCAACTAACGCTTTGAAATATTTTACATGTTTTATCTACGTATTATAACTTATTTACGAAATTTATATTTATAGCTACGTATGAACTCAATAGTGAAAAATATAATTTGTTAAGCATTAATAATATACTAGTTAATAAAATACGGTTTTAAACGTTTTATCGTGGATACATTTTTATGTATCGTTATAAATAGTTTTTATCAATAAACATAAAGGCGCATAATAAAGCGAAAGTTAGTTTGCATTTATGTCGATAACCTTTAACGCCTACAGATGATGCGGAGAGAGAAGCTGAGAACGAGATTCGACAGTGACTTTATACGTTTATCTGCGCCGAACGAGTTATTGAAAACAGCGCGGACAATCGAGATGACAGCCGTGAAAATCTTTCCTGAGTGAACGGATACGCTCCTCGTATCTTTTGATCGTATTATTCAGTAGAGTACCAAAGAAAAGTATGATGAAACATATACGCAAACATTTCGAGACATTTTTAATTTTCTTTATTTACCTCCTTGTAAAAATATAGGTTTTGTTATTTAGATAAGGCAGCTTTATTTAAAACTACACATAATAATTGATTTTCAGATTGTTATGCAGTGCTAGTGTTATCTAATGTACCTATATTATTAATACCGGAATAATTTTTATCGCGAAGCATTCGCCAAAATATATACGTCACGTTATTTAACTGAACTGATAACGCCGTATCATGAAATTCCCAACAAAGTGGACGTTAAAAACATATTGAGCGGTTACAAATTAAAATACTTTAAAAAAAACCACATCAAGGCATAACCTAGTGAAGTTTAGATCAAGTACTATTTATAAAAATTATAATATTATAATATCGTTCAGTAGTCTGTTCTAGACAGCGACGTAGATATTAAGGATAACGATTACATTATCAATGGAAAAATAATGACACGGAATAATTACATAACTTTCGAACATATCGACCGAAATGACTACAATAAGGCAAGGCGCCGTCGAGTCATCGGTCTGTTCATTATGTTAGCACGATGCCAATTCCCATACAATGGTAGACGGCTACGGTGGGGCGGCTGACGTCACTTCGGGCTAGCCTTGGTATTGAGGTCGGTGCTCGAAATGGCGGCGGTAGAAATGTTGTCTCAACCGTTGTTAAATTCAAGTAGAAAATCATTGTTGCGTTTAAAGGACATTAAATATTTGGTTCTGTTAGCATATTCATCATAATTTGTACATTTTTTAAATTTAAATATCAATTTTTAATATAACATGGATTGTGAGGGCAACACTGTCGGCAACGGCGCGAGTAACAGTGTCATCTGTCGACACTTTTTTCCGGACAATTTACAATGTACTTGTGTTTGTCATGATGTCACGGTGTAATATTTTTATTATTGTAAATTAATGATTTTGTACACAGTTTATATATTATTTTCATAAGAGTAACTGTAGAGTTTCTTGCCGTTTCTTCTCTGCAGAATCTACATTCCGAATCGGTGGTAGCTTCACTTTTGAAAACCACAATAACTATAGTCTTGATTTGTAAAATGGCGATTCGAAAGTGCTCTTGGAGCCTATTTGATTAAAGTTCCTTCTGATTTTGATTTTAAGTTCGCTAATAAACAAAAGTTATTCACCAGTAAGTCTTTCATTTTTTTTTACAAGCTTTTATTTAACTTGCAATGTATGTATGTATGTATGTATGTAGGTATGTAAATTTAATGAATGTTTGTTCGGGTGTAATCTTGCAACTCAATTTTGAAGCAAATATCTTCAAGCAATTGAGCTGAAACTTTGTATACAGGTTCAATTTGGATGACAATGCATGGTTTGTATGTATGTATGTTTGTTCAGGTGAAATCTTGCAACTCAATTTTGAAGCAGATATCTTCAACCAATTGAGCTGAAATTTTGTATATAGGTTCAATTTGGATGCCGATGCATGGTTACCTTTATGACGTCATTCTAAATCCAATAGGGCGGCATATCCAAGAGTGCGGACTAGTTATTTTTAGTGCACTTCTACAATATGGGTATCAAATGGCTTGCTAAGAATAATTCGAATAAAGTGACGTGATAACCGACTAAAAAGTCAAAAATAAATTAAAAGTAAAAAACCTTTTTAAAAAACAAGCTTTTATTTGAATGCACTAAAACGAAAAAAATAAATTTTTACCTTAAAACTTTTACTATCTACTTATAAAGTCATTACACATAATCTATATGATATAAAAGCTTGTCGCAAGATTTGCTTGTAAACAAGTAAATTAAATAAATTGATGTGATTGATTTAACTATTAAAATTTTCAAACTAAGGAAATACGAGTACTATCTCGCGACAAGCTTTTCTATCATATAGATTATGTGTAATGACTTTATAAGTAGATAGTAAAAGTTTTAAGGTAAAAATTTATTTTTTTCGTTTTAGTGCATTCAAATAAAAGCTTGTTTTTTAAAAAGGTTTTTTACTTTTAATTTATTTTAAGTGCTGTTAATAATTCCTACAAATATTGTTGTCTGCAATTCTATATAATATTATAATACAATGGAGATCCATCAATCTGTTCGTCTAGGTATACCGTATACAAGGCATGATTATGCATTGCAAAAGTTTACCAGCGCAGCGGCAAGATATCTCGCTTGGTATTTTTTGCTTCATTTGGCAGTATGTTTATATAATGTATTAATGTAATATTTATAAATTTAAATGAACATTTTATAACGTTTTAGGATATTATATTTGAGTCATATTGATATGCAAATATACATAAAATAATTTAAAAAAAAATGCTTTATCTATTTATGGTAGGCACAATAAAGGATCACGAATGAAATTGGTATTTTTTTGTATTTGAATAAAATAACCATGTTTACTCCGCCGCGTTGGCGCAGCGGTCACTGCACTGGATTGCGATTGGTTGTTGCGCGGGCGGTTGCAGGTTCGATCCCCGCACACGACAACTTTTTTGTATTGGCCATACAGATGTTTGCCGTGGTCTGGGTGTTGTGCAGTCCTTGTGGGTCTCCCTACCCTGCCTCGGAGACCACGTTAAGCCGTCGGTCCCAGTTGTTACCATGTACACCTCTGATAGCGATCGTTACTCATAGTAGGGAATATATCCGCCAACCAGCATTGGAGCAGCGTGGTGGATTAAGCTCCGATCCTTCTTCTAAATGGGGAAAGAGGCCTATGCCCAGCAGTGGGATATTACAGGCTGAAGCGTAATTTTATAAACATTATTTAAAAAAATATATATAATTAAATACTAATTAATTAAAATTAAAACTAACTATACAAACGAGCAATAAGTAGATTGATAATGATAATTTAGATTTTATTGCTAACTTCAAAGGTTTAGCAGTAAAATCTAAATATTTAGTCCTGACAGCATACTTTAAAGATATATTGCATTTACACAATTATGTATGAGTTTTAAAATTTTAGGTGTTGAATATTTAAATCAAATATAAATGCTGCTGTTCATACGATCCCGACTATTAAAGTAGTTAAATTCTAACACTCGATTACTCTGTATTAGGATTGGAGGAAACTTAGTGTCTTAATAACCGTCAATTAAAGTGGCGCTTCTTTTTCTAATAAAGTCCGATTTTATGGATTTTACATAATATTTACTTCCCGTGTCATTAAGTTCCGAGAACAAGAGATAATTCAATGAAATAAACTTACCTTGATGCTATCGTAGCAAGCGGTGACCCTTCCATTCTGTACTTCGACGGTTGCCGGAGGATGTGCGAACTTGCACTCGGTGTCTGGTCGCGAGCACTTATTGCGTTGGAACTC
This sequence comes from Melitaea athalia, assembly GCA_905220545.2. Taxonomy (NCBI): domain Eukaryota; kingdom Metazoa; phylum Arthropoda; class Insecta; order Lepidoptera; family Nymphalidae; genus Melitaea; species Melitaea athalia. The sequence continues at coordinate 8,771,373 of HG992179.1, forward strand.
GCGGCACACTTCGAGTTGCAGCCAACGTGAGTCTTTTCCATTGAGGAGGCTATTCATGTTCACCATGGTTGCCATCGTTGCACTGTGTAGGAGAGTAGGAGTAGCGCGCACAATTACGTGGAGCGAGTGCGGCGCATATGCAGGGGGGAGCGAGCGCGTCCGCGCGCTCCGAGCATGCACTTCTCACTTTCGCGCGGCGATCGATTCGGTGACCACTGTGGCGCTCGCGCACCCTTCACTACATACACTACTGCACACGCGAATGTAAATGGAACACCACGACGATATTCCGCGGTTCGACGAATATTAATTACGAAGTATTAATCTTAGAATTATGTTAGAATTAAAGACACCGACGTTGCAAGCTTATTTAGGCAAGTATTAAAATATTATTATCACACGCGTTCGTATCGATGTTGACGGTTGATTTAGTAGAGGGCGAGCGGTGCTTGGTGTGCTAGCATGTCTGCGGCGGCCGGTGCGGGTCTGGGCAGGCGACGGTAGGGCGCGAAAAAAGCGAGATTAGCGGCTCGGCGGTCAGCGAACAAGCCGGTGCGGTGCGGGTCTCAACTCTGCGAACAACAAAATACAGTGGTTACTCTCCGGGCGGTCAGCCCCGGAGCCAAGCACAAGCGGCTACCGGGTTAAAAAGCGAGCGCTGCGGCCGTTCTCGGGCCCGCGCCGTATATGTCAATATCACTGCTACTGACATATTCGGGGCAATCATCATGACATTCAGCCCAATCAGACAATGTTAGTTGGCGGTAACCATACTTAAACTAAACAAAAAAAATTATATATTTGGTTAATTAATTACCCATTTACTTGTTGTTTCTTATGATGATACCTCACATCTTTCAAAGATTGAATAAAGGTAATAATAAGCATTTACCTTTTAGTAACTGATTTAAGTGCAACATTCATATTACATACATATTTTACCGCATAAAGACTTGCAGTAGGTAACAGACACTAAAATTTTATTTATACGTGACATATGAAACGTATATTTAGCTGAACAACAATGGAGGTTCAGCAAATATACTAGAATAAGGGAAATACACACGGGGATTATGTTAATGTGTTGTGGCTTTTCTTTAACTATTTCATTGTTTTATAATTTCAATATGTAGGACATATTAATGAGCGACATGTAAATGTTCAGATAAAACAATCGTTATTTTTATGATGGACAGTGGTTGATGAGGTGTATTTACGAGGGCATGGTGTGCGCGACTAAACAGGTGTCGTACCAATAATAACGCTAGCCAGAAAGGCGGACGTAAATACTGGCGACATCATCACTTGCAGCCAAAAATTAATAGTCACGTAAAATATAAACTGGACACTAAAAATCGAGGTTGTGGCTATTGCAAGAAAATTATGAAACGGCCGAGATGAGTGAACACACCGACGAACGTTAGAGGTGGAAACATTCTTTGTGTGGGCGCCGTGAAGAGGAACGTTGCTATCTGGGGCCGGTAACAGGGAAAAACTCGTGAAACCAAATACTATCGTAATGCGCTATTTAAAGCATAACCCAGTTGAAAATAGCTCGGTGTGCGGCAACGCAACGTCGCGCTCCTCATCGTGCATAATCTTCAAATTTTGTTTGAAATAGGTGCAGTAGCGTTGTGACGACATACACCCACCTTATTGAACAAGTCTATTAAGATGCCATTTATGTATACACTAGGCAAAATGTAATAAAGTATATGACTATATGAGCAATATTCTCCTCATTTGTTTTAAAGCGATAAATATTTGTAATTAATATACGTGAAGCAAAAACTTTGTACCCCTTTTGACGAAAATTGCGCCGACGGAGGAGTATGAAATTCAGCGCACTTACAGTTTATACCTACATATACAAGAGTGCAGAATGCTTATCATTTTTTTTTATTATACATTAAATCAATAAAAAGAACATTACACACACTACCATGTATTTGATACACAAACATACGCGTACCTATATAATATACCTATTCTTTTGTTTATTATTATAGAAACTGCACGAGTATAGTCTTTGACAACAGAACCTAAATAATGTTCAAACTTATAATTTAAATTAATTATGGTCGAATTTCGACCACTGGGCGTACCACTAGTTACTAATAATTAGGTACCACGAAATATTATAAAAGATGTTAAACTTCTCTCATACTGACTGATTATATAGTCAGACATGATTTATACGTTTTGCGTCAATTAAGGCATAGTACATACATATGTAAGTCAGACTGAAATACATTTCACACATATACGTAAACATTTCACGTAGATTTCCAGTAAGCTTTGCATGTCTTATTCAGCATCTTACGTGCGCTGGCATTCAAAAAGAAGGAAACGAATCGGATCGGAAATGTAATCCTACCGTGCACACATAACTAAGCGAACTCAAAGCAAATGGACATCGTTTTATTTCGAGCATTAAACAAGTACCTAACTGAGAATGGTGGCGTCAAAGGATATCGGCGTCTGATTCTTTTCACGAGCACGGCGCCGCTGGCTGGGTTTCTTAGATGCTCGACACGCACGGGGAAGACATTCAATAACAGAGTGAAAAGATTACCGAGAGCAATCAGACGGAAGCGAATCTAAATAAGAATCTCGTGAAAGCGGTCGGGTGCGAGGGTGTTGCGAGGGGAGGAGAAAAACAGTCGGGCCTTTGTGATCGACGATCCGATCAAATTGCAATACAGAAAATTTACACTATGATTTTAGGATTGCGGGAAGTGCGGTTAGATGCAATAATAACAAATAGGTGAGTCTCGTCTCGCTTCTTCGCACCCAAGGTCTTGACCGGGAATTGAACCTGGGTCTCCCACCGCTTAGGAGGGCGCTCTTGCCACTAAGCTATCAAGACAATAAGAATGCAAAGAGCGAGCGTGATCTCGTAGTAGTTTAGCAACATCGATATCTAAGTAATTGTTATATTTTTTGTTACGACATTGTTACTAAATAAATTACAAAACGTCTAGAAGTACGCTGGTAAACGAATACTTCTAGTATTACCACATTCAACCGCACCTTTCTATCGCTGCCGTTGCCCACACACGATTGAACTTTATAACGTGACATTTGTATCGACGTTGATTATGACTGTCCCACTTATTCAATTTATATACTGACGCATAACACATTATACATTTTTATTAGAAAAATTGCCTTCATTTAATCACTATAAAAGTATAAATTTGTTATATTATTTATATTAAAAATACATTTTATTTCTTTGTGGATTCTCCAGTAGGCACATATTTAGATAATAACGCGTTTTACGAAAAAAAAATTTTTTTTACCAAGTTTCTGCTGACGTAGATCTATTAAACAGATTGTACATACTTAGGTGGGTACAGTAAGTGTAATAATTTAATGCATCTATTTGTATTGTATTTTTAATTTACTCTTTCAACTAAGAATGTTTCTCAAATTAAACGCGTACATACTTTGTACGTACAAATGCCAGTGGGCAAAAACTTATGAGACCCCCAAAATAGTGAAATAGGTACTTTGATTTTAGTTATCCTACAAAGTACAATAAATATTATGTATGACTAGAAAACTTTCCTCAAAATTTAAGTCTCGTAAGATGGGACGATCGATCATGTCGATTAAAAATAAAATAATAAAATCTTTACAATGACTTGCACTGGAGATTGTTATGTTTACGACAAGGAAGTACTTTATTTAAAATTTCATTTACGTCGTGCACCGTGTCACAATCGATTTCAGAATAGGTAGTTTATTTAGAGAGCACAAAAACTAAATTGGTTAAGATTTGTTCTCTTTTGTTGTCGCTGCTCGAGTTTATATTCGGGTACCGGCGTTAGTACGATAAGGTGATAAATGGTTCGGGAGGTAAAAAGTATTTGGTGACGAGGCCGTTGAATAATAAAGCGGAAAAATAAGCAGACAAGAGCGAGAGATGACCTTGGGTTGCGGTGTCGCGCTCGGCCGCGCTCGCGACGTCTGCGGACGCCAGCGCCGCGCCGGTCGCGCAAAAACTGTCAATACGTTCGCCTTCGACACGCTTCATTTGAGACGTGACACGCTCCAAATAATCATTATATTACAATAAATTATCTTATTTTCACTATTACAAATGATTACCAACTCAATCTAACAAAACTTTAAAATGCTCTAGAGTGGTCGGTATTTCAATTTACGTAATTTTAGAAGTTTAATAACGTTGTTTACGTTACAGCGGATGTCTAATTGTCTATAAATTTTAATCGTTACAAATATTTAAAAAAATGTATTACCTACGTTTAAAATTAAGACTATTTTTAAATAATGACTTTTATTTGAATATATTTATTTTTAAATGATACGTCGCAAATGTTACATTATAACAATTTGTGTCTATAGAATACTTCCATATTTCAATTCCGAATCTAAAGATTCTGGCCTGTCTGTCCGTATGTCCTATCTATCGCCGTCTGTGTACGATTATGGTCGGTACCAGTACTAAAATTAGAAAAATTAAAGGGTAGGTATGTATATCCCAACAAGATTTTTGTGTTTATCGTTTGAATTAAAAAAAAACACGTAAACGTAATGTTAGGAAGAGTTCGACTCATATTTCGTAACTTTTTTATATTTTCATCTTTGCTTAGTGTATCGATCTAACGTTGAGGTCGTCCGTTTTTTAGGGTTCCGTACCCAAAAGAATAAAAACGGGACCCTATTACTAAGACTTCGCTGTCTGTCCGTCTCTCTGTCTGTCACCAGGCTGTATCTCAAGAACCGCGATAGCTATACAGTTGAAAATTTCACAAATTATGTATTTCTATTGCCCCTATAACAACAAATACTAAAAACAAAATAAAATAAATATTTAAGTGGGGCTCCCTACGGTACGGAACCCTTCGTGCGCGAGTCCAACTCGCACTTGGAAGATTTTTATTTATAGATACGATGAATTGGTGACTGCAAGTTGACCTCTACACCTCTTTGAGGACAAATCGACACTAATATTGAATGGAATTAATTAACTCTATTTAGTCTTGTAAGTTTCGGCAGAGAATTCACTAAAAGAGGAATGTCAGTGGGAACTAAATTTAACTAGGGTGAAGTAAGCAATTGGGATCAGGAAATCATATAATTTGACTTATGAGGTGTATAATTTCTTTATGAAATATTCTATGAATTTGAAACTTTGTTAGAATTTTATTGGTATGTTTTTCTATGTATAGTATTTTTTACAACTTTTTATTAACAATGTAAGTATTTTTTTTATATGTACAATAAATGTTAACACGTGATCCCAATTGCCCCAGCACACTGGGGTAAATGGAATCAAGGCCTCTTCAACCCATATAATCCAATGGTTTGAGTTGATGGGGCTATTGGAAATAGCTGTGAATTTCTGTTTTCAAGGGCTTATGTATTCGCTGTCTACACAATCATGAGTCAATTTGAAAAAAAAAAGAGAAAACGTTGGAATGAATTTGGTGTAAAAGTTAAAATTTCAAGATTTTTTAGAAAAACCATAAAAAAAAATTGATGATGCATTTAGATTACAATTATACCAGAAGATAGAACAAGAGTTGGGCTACAAGGAACCCGTGAATTTGGATTTATATCTTTTTGTATAAACTCGGTAGCCTCCATGATTCCAATAGCCCCGTGATTCCAATTACCCCACTTCACCCTATTACAAAATTCGTTTAAAGTAAAGATGATCGATTATACAAGTATAGTTTAAAGTTTAGGAAGAAAAAGTACATTTAACTTTTAATACAAAAAATAAATAAAATCAAGATAAGTATTTCATCCAATTTCTGAACAATTACTTTGTAGTTACGTCTATGAATTTTCTAATCTTTTAGACAGCATATTTTTCGTTAGAAATAATCTATGTAGGTAGATACATATGATAAAATCCCTTCTTAGGATATAAGAGAGGTATTTAAATAGTAATTCGTGCAAAGCAAACATAGGGACGAAGATTTAAGTCTAGATTAACAAGACGTCGTCACCGAAATTTATCGTCATTGGTTATTCTGCGCACGGCTCTACATTCGTTGGACACACGTGGTCGTTTTAGTCACAACATAAAAAAGGCCTCGTGGAAATATTAACTTAGAAAAAAATAATGCGAATGAAATATGGCAATTTTTTTATTCTATGTTTCAGCACTTAATTAAAATTTCCACGACAATTAATATATGACTTACCAGCTAGTCCGGACAAATTGATGCAAATACTGTGCAAAGCAAACAGAATTTTAGTCGAGCACGTAGGTCAGTTCCGGCAGTCAAAACAAAGGCCATTGTTACCTGTGCGGAGCAGATTGCAACCAGTACTGCTCTCGTATTCGGGACATGTACGAGGCACATTAAGCAGCCTCGGGGGACGCTAGCAGACTAGTAATTAGCAAGAGAGGCGAAAAATTTGCGACGGTTTAAAATTTACGAGGCGCAAATTACACGATTCCGGCGCTATCGCTGCAGCACGGTCGTTAATGTACACGCCTTATCGAACAGCGTACGACGACTGCTTGAGGAATTGGAAGCCCTCGTGCGGCATTACATTAAACATTGATAGCGTCGTAACTATACAATAATTGCATAAAAACTTTTTGCTTATCTTAGGTTTGTTTTGGCACCGCAAGCGTTGTAAATGCGGTTTAAATTTAAAAAAAATTATGGAGTAGAAATTTAATTTACATTCACCATGCACCATGTCCATTTTAAAGGTAATATTATAGAATAATATGACAACTTGTGCTTATCTTTAGCGTAACAGTGCGTTATCAGTGATTAATTTGGTCGAGTAATCTGCAACGTGGTTTCGTGTATCACATCCGTTATTTTTACAGAGATAAGATAAAAATTCTTTCCGATAACATCTAAGACTCTACTTAGATTTAAGTGCATTTTATAAAATAATCACATAATAATTTGAAATATTTTATAGAAAATACATTTATTTTTACAAGCGTATCATTTTTATAACAACGAATACCGTTTTGTTTAACGAACTATTTCCGAAAAGCTTGAATATAAAAGAGTTTCATAGCCTCTCTTGCTTTTTGTGGTTTTAGAATTTAAAATTATAAAATAAAACAAAAATATTGTAGTACGGCGGGCTCTATTGACAGAGGTTTCATTGTTGTGAGCAGGTAGCGGAGCCAGCTGTTACCCTCGTAGACGAAACGGTGCAAACAGACCATTGTCGAGCTTAGCTGATCCAATATACCGAGAATTTTCAAAATTAACACATGCACCATTTGTCACTTTTAAATTGTTTATCTTTCCCAATTTCGTATAAAGCCTTTTTTATTATTTTATGCACAGATATGACTACCGTAAGATATATTTTACTAGTTTATGATATTATATAGAACTTAATGTATTTTAGATTGAATCAAGTACCTATGTAAGTTATATATTATGTTGTTGCTTCTATGTTTTTACAATTTACAATTCACAGCAAGAACTAAAAATTTACAGATAGTTTATTAGTTAGTTATTATTTATTACTTATCTATGTTTTTACACGCTTTTTATTAGCTTCACCTGTATGTTTGTTAATATGTTTGTAAGTTTGTAACCGACTCCTTTGGACTTCATTTTGACCCACTTCTAACGTTCAGATTTCATTTCAACTTGGTAGACTTATCGAGGACCGGTGACAATACACTAATTTGATAAAAATTATTCAATTATCCTAACGGCTTGGCACAATAATCAAGGCTTCGCTATCCTTTGGACTTTTCTAACGTTCAGATTCTCTACTTTTTAGTTTGGTTTATTTATTAAAGCGTGTTTTTTTTTTAACTGAGTATTATATGTAGTAACTATTTTTGTTCTATTGATGCACGTTATGCTATCTATCACAGATTAATGTAAGTTTGGTAATTTAGAAGTTTTTTTTTTTAATTTTGCTACATGTTGTAGTTTTATTATATTTAAAATCTTTAGTGTAACAGTCAGTCATCAGGCCTCTACGGTTAAAAACAATAAACTATTAAAGGAAGTATTTTACATTACATTGTCTTACAAATAAATATTTTAACGACTTTAAAAGAACTTTTAAAGGTAGGATTTTTTATATAACAAAAAAACTTATAACTCTAAACACCGGAAATTTCTATTTAATTATACCTAACAATGCTTTTGTTACCAATTGTATTATTCGGGTTTTATTTACTTGGGATCAAAGAGTAACGAGTAATAAAGTTATACGTATACCAATTTTATACTTCTTTAAAAAATATTTTTTTACTTTATACGAACAAATACTACTTTTTCCGAATGACGTAACTTAAGGCACTTTTCGTGATCCGAAATAATACTTTTCTATCGGTACCGTGCAGAAAATTTAACTAAGTATTAGTAATTCTGTCATAAAAATGCTGAATTTGAAAGAAGCTTTAAGTTTGAACCTAGTGAATATAACCAAAGCAGCAGTGCGTTCACCAATGCACCGAGCAGGTCCAGTTACCCAATGCGAAAGCTCTCATGTGGGGACGCAGAAAACTCAAGAGCGAACTTTGAACTGAATATAGCACTAAAAACACTGAACGCTATTTTTCGTTGAATTTCCAATTAAATTCGGAAATCACAACTGATAAGGCGATGACACTAAATATAAAAACACTAGCAATACGAGGACGGTACGATAAGATTAAAAGATACCATGGAAACACCAGGTTTATTCACAAACTTTCACGATGCTCACTTTGACGCGAGTTACAAATTCAACAAATACGAGCGTTTCTAATATAATGAGCGATAACACTTACATGATGAGGGATAAACAAGCCGGGTAAGGGAGCGTAAATGTCCAAAAGTCAAAACATAGCAAGTTGCACGAAAGTTGGGAAAAACGATTCGCCGGTAGCTAAAGGTCGCGTTCGCGGCCACGGTAGGGCGGCACGCGTCGTGATCGGAGCACGAGTGCGGTGCACAGAGCGGCGCGAGTCACACAAGCACAAGCGGAGTCGGCAGGCGACTGACGGGTGGCGAGTGGCGCGGCGCGGGACGTCGCTGCGCGCGCACCCCTCACCCCGCGCGCCACCCTCGGCTGCGCCGCTCCCGCTCCCCCTCCCATGCCCCGACGCGCGACGCCAGCCGGCTGCCTTATCACGCCGCGCGGCGCGCCGCTTCCTTTCTCCTCATGCAGTTACGAGCTTTTCGCCACTGCCACACTTCCGCCCGCCCCGTTGATTATGGTGAATTTTTACCGGTCAATGTGTTTTACATGACGACTTATTCTAAAATAACTATGATCCATAATAAGCAATTGACGATACAATTTCATTTTCTTTCCAAAAACTATTTTGAGCAAAAATATTAAATCTTATTAATGTCTTATGAAAAATTAACATAATTATCATATTATCAGATTAATTTAATCTAGACTTAGGACACTTTATAAGAAAAGGACGAACCGTTTTTTTGGTATGGGCTGTGGGTATGGGTTATACTTACAAAGAAAATAATAAAAGGACTTATGCGAGAATGGGACATCACATTAACGTTTAAGCGAGTGCGAGAGATTGGCGCTGGCGAAGCCCGGTGAAAGTGCGCTGGAACAAGTTTGCGTACTGCGCGTGACCTGCCCGAGGACACGCAACCAACCACTTGGCAATATTGCGCTGGATACAATTGGGAACCATTCCATGAGATTTGTAATACTGAAACGCGATTAACCGACGTTTTACTTGTTCGTTTAAGCGGTACTTTATTATATTAGAACTACATCAAATACTTTTGTTTTTGATTGTTTTAAGAAGATTTACTTGTTCAAGTAAAAGTTTAATTACTGGACTTTGGAAGATTATTATTATTATTCAAACTAACATAACATAAAATCATTAATGGGTAATAAATGAGCAGGTGGGATCTATAATTGCTGTATATATGCATGCTTGCTGTATCACTACATAGTATAAAACAAAGTCGCTTTCTCTGTCCCTATGTCCCTTTGTACGCTTAAATCTTTAAAACTACGCAACGGATTTTGATGCGGTTTTTTTTAATAGCTAGAGTGATTCTTGAGGAAGGTTTATGTATATAATTTAGTATACTTTTATGTAAATTAGCAGAAATACGGCGATAAATGTTGAAGAAGTCGCAAAAAATCGCGCCAACCGGGAGCTTTCCACGCAAACGCCGCGTAAACTAGCAAAGATACAGTGGAGTAATGTACTAGCGAATTCTAAATCTATAAAAATGCTACAAAAAAGTCCGCGATAGCATATCTCTATCTCTTACGGTTGACTTACAATAACCACTTTTATGTTCAAATTTTTAATTAAAAACATTAAGTACGTTATTTTCCAAGCTATTTTATTTGGTTCAGTATTAATCCTTATCCAAACAAATATTTTAGTTAGCTTAGGAATTAAAGCAGATCAAAATTGCCCTTTACACTATATCAACCAGATGAATAGGTTTTCAGATATCGTCGTAAGAAGTAATAACAGCGAAACATTTAAAGTTCGGCGCCTACTATGCCTGCACATACACATCTTTATCTTTATACATAGTAATTAGTACCTATAAAATTAAGTCACTTCCCGCCGTCTGTATGCTTAGATCTTTAAAACTACGCAACGAATTTTGATGCAGTTTATTTTTTTAATAGACAGAATGATTCAAGAGGAAGGTTTATAATTTATATGTATAATACATGCATAATATGGTAGAAAAACACTGATAATTTTAGACTAGACGTTTCTAACGTATCTTTTATTGTTGAAAGTATTTAGTATCATCATTGCAACCGTGCGAAGCCGGGGCGGGTCGCTAGTAGCATATAAAACCGAGAAAACGTTACCAATGTTTACGTGTAGCTTTAAATAATGACAGTTAAATTTTGTAACGTTTAATTTTGTACATTTACGAAAAATTTAACCCAGTAATACATTATAAAATCAAAGTTAAGTGTAGTCAGGCCCCAAATATACGGAAATGGAAGCTCAGACAGAATAGAAAACGAAGACATTATGAAATCGGACAGGATCGTGGAGGGCATTACATAAGGTAAACCGTATTGACTACGAAGCCCCAATCTCGCATCTGCAACGTCAAGCGGACCGCAATATTCTTTTATATTCGCACACCGAATTTCAGATAAATTAGGAATGATTTGTTTGCCGTGTAGTCGAGTATGCAACAAGACTGAGCAGGCCGAGCCGCAGTCACGATGCGATGACGACGTGAGCTCGTTTTTGCGTCGCGCGCCTTCGACCGTGACGTCTAAACTCTAAAGGCTCATTTATATACTTCTTGCGGCCGGCCGTCTCGTCTCGAAACGTTTATTTTTCTAAATATTAATGATATAATATATTCTTAAAGATTACACCGAATATGCCACGTGGCTACATGAAGCACGAAAATGCGGTTCAATAACCTCTTTAGCAAATAATATGTAACAATAAAATCCATCTAATTATACCGCCATTTAGATAGATAATAACTTAAAAACAAAGTATATAGGTATGTTAAAAATAAAGAATTTATCTTATTAATTATCTTTAGTTTTAAGTTAAACATTTTTGTATCTGTCATGCAATGTTTGAGTACTCAGATAGTTTTTTTAATTTTTTTTTTTATGCTTAAACAGTTTTAGCTTAATATAGATTAGATATTATTTATTATCTACCAACGTCATACTTAAGTATTTTTTTTTGTATCAAATAGAGATATTTAAATAAGTACTTATATAAAATTTATTAAAAAAAACTCATAGGTAATGTTATGTTATTAGAAACTCTATAAATGACATTTCTTATGAAAAATATTTTATAACTAGCTTCTGCGCGCGACTTCGTCGGCGTGGACTCCGCTCCTATTGGTCTTAGCGTGATGATATATAGCCTATAGCCTTCCTCGATAAATGGGCTATCTAACGCTGAAAGAATTTTTCAAATCGGACCAGTAGATCCTGAGATTAGCGCGTTCAAACAAACAAACAAACAAACAATCAAACAAACAAACTCTTCAGCTTTATTATATTAGTATATTTATAATTTTTCGGTAAAGATGTTTTATTAATTGTAATTTAAGGAAGATGCGCTTCTTTGGCGAATTTGGTGTCCTCGAGACGATGGAGTTCACTGACCTGCCGTTCATCGTATGTCCGCAAAAAATGCACTGTTCCGTCCCACGCCAAACGCAACACTCACACATTTCCACAATCAATACAACCAAACACACAATGAAAAGTCGTGTACCATTCGTGGCTAAACTTTAATCTCAAGCCACATTTCACGCCTTCTTTGCTTCTATCTCACAAAAGTGATACTTGCTTACTCTTTTCACGTATTAGAAAGAGGCGACGTGAGACTGATTAATTATGACATCCGACCTATTTATATTATTTAGGGCAAGTCGCAATCTTATCTCAAAACTAAATAGCCAATTGTTGAACAATAAATAAGCCAGCGGGGGTGCGCCCACGCATCTCATCTCCACATCAACTCACTGGGCACGCGTCGAGTTTCCTGTGTCATTCATTAAGATTGAGCCATAGGCAAATATTACCATTGTTTAAATTTAAATCATAGTTAATTTATGCAGTCACAATACATATAGATACTTATTAATAAATATTTAAAATTTTCATAAGAAAACGTATGAATTGTCATCATAATAAATTTGTAATTAGCGTTTTAACAAAAAGGCTATAATTCTCGGTCCACTGCTGCTATATACCAATTAAATTAAATGTACGAAGAATTTAGAAATTGGTTAGCTTCCTTGAAGCGCATCTTTGTAATTGACTTACTTGAGTTAAGAGCATAAAGGCATTATGTGCGATTTATTTTGTACATTAATTGTAGAATATTATTTACATTTAATTTAGAAAACGTCAGATTTATTTCAAGAAAAGATACTGCTAAATTAATAATTGCTAAATAATAATTAGTGTGAAAAATAAAAAATGTATTAAATGTAACGCTGTACATAGTGGTTTAAAACTTTTTAGGTAAACTAATTACTGGAGCAACATAATTCGAGAGGGTTTTATTTTACGGACGATACAAATCTATGTAATAGGTTATATATTTAATAGGTTAAAAATCTATGTAATAAGTTAAATATTTACGTTCGTTTTGTCCAAAACTTTTCAAAAAAAAAAAAAAAATAGTCTTCAAATTAAGCATTTTGTAGCCATTTTCAGGGTTCGGGATTTAATTAAAAGTGATAAAGGGGATACAGCTCTCGTAGGCTACGATGCAGGTAAAACCACGGGTCAGTATCTACTGGATGACGCTGCATAAACGTTAATTAACTTGCCTCACCTGATTCCTTGTTGCTTAATCGCACTTATCTCTTACAATTTCAGACTAAACTTTAAGCATCCACGTCGGCAGTATGTCTTCATTTTAGTTTTGTTAATACATTTTCTAGGGTCTAATAAACTTTCAGTTTAATTTTTAATGGAATAAATGATTGTCATGAATGTTTTATATTATACAAAATGTAAGAAATTGGAAAAATATTGTGGAATCATTGAATTTGATTTCCGACCTTTGGTCAGAAGTGAACATTCGCTCTTCTTTGATAAACGTACAGAATTGAGTTCCGGATCCGTGATGTGGGCACGGAAATGAAAGACTTCTATTGGCATAGACTGATATTTGCTGTTGTTATTTAACAACCCATAACGACGTATGTTTTGCCCTTTCTGATTTTATTTTATAACTTTCCTATTATAATAAACCCAAAAGTTTTCGAAAAAAAATTATTTTAACCACTAATAATGTATGGTATGTATGTACCTGTTATGTTATTAATGTTTAGGTACTATATGATCGTAAATAAAACAGGCATATTTAAAAGAGCAGTTGAAATACAAAATGAAATAAACTGAATCAAATTAAATTAATAAGTTATTATAAAAATCACAGAAGACAATTTTCGGATGACGAATCAAAAAGTCGTATTAATACTGACGTTATGAACCGAAACATTATCAAAGTAATAAGAGACGCAGCAAGCGGCACACTGTGTGCTAAGTGGCTTTTAAGGTCGCTTACCTCATCTCGCCTGCTAGTCCGACAATCTTACTGTTTATGCACGAATTTAGTACAATGATTGCGATGTTTATTTGATCCATTTATGTTGTAACATCCAGAAATCTCATTCCATCGTTAGGCACTTTTTTACTCGTAATTCAAAAGCACGATTTGGTCTCTGCTGTCGCTCAGACAAAAAGAACGTGCTGAAGCACGAATCCAGACATAAGAGCCTCCTGTTTCTAGAATATTAGCACGTAACAATAGAAAAACATGAGCACAATTTAGATGTTTAGCAAAAAATGTTAAGTCATAATAAATTCATTCGGAGTACAAAGAATATCTCGTACACAAATAAAGTTCGACTCATCGCGTCTTATAAAAACATGTTCAGTGATTCATATGTATTTATATGCGCTAAACCTATCTCTTTATTTAACCTGTAGCGGGAAATTTATAATTTTCTACAACTTTGTGATATATTACAAGGATAAAGCACGATTTAAGACGTAAAATTTATTTTAAGTTAATTTGAACAAACTAAATTTTTTTTTATCACACAATCGTTTTACTGATTACATAGTAATACCTACGTTTTAAAATTCACTCACCTTATTGCTTTGACATTACCTTATATGTACGTGTCCAACAAATGTGTTAAATTAATCGCATGTCCATTTATCGGCTATTAAGCCTGTATGGCGTCAGCCAAATAAGTAACCGAATACAAGGTACGTGAATAGAGGATTAGTTGATGTCACTGATTTCAAGAATTTAATATAAATTATACAATAAGAAACATAATGAATGTAGTAATCACTTTGGATATGTTTTTGTTGGTGTAAGTAACAAGTTAATGTCAAAGTTTTCGGCATTATCTACGCTTCACTAGCACAGCGCATAGGATCGCGTGCATGTGGTTCGGCCAAGTCGCCGCAGGTCGTAAATAAGAGCGTCTCTTTGCGGGCCATTATTAATGAATGCGCTGTAACCCTGCCTCCCCTCATACCCTTCAGCCCGAAAACTGAATAACAGGTGCGTGTAACCCCATTCGCACAATCTATTTTCGATGTTATTATTTAACTGTAAAGCTAACGTTTGTTGTTCTGTCTCACTCTAAATATTCATTCCATATGCCAGATATTGAGATTTGTTTGGGAGTCATCTGCTCGACATCGTCGTTTTTGAATAAGCGCGGTCGCGTATTGGCTTTGCTTTTTCATTAGCCGTATGGGAACACTTATTTAGAGGATCGTGTTGCTGGAATTACGTATGAAAATTTGTACTATAAAGTATTTTATACAATATACCATACATCATGATACCATGAATGATGTATTCAAAAGTATTACACTTCCTTTAGAGTCCTTATTTTAAATACTAAAAGGGTAGATAAAGAAAAGATTGCTTAACTTAACCTAAGTTACTTGTAACTAAAAATTATTGTTATCAAAATACGAGATTAATTCAATTTCTTATCTTGCTTGTATTCAAAAACAGGCACTCTCTTTAAATGCACTTAATATGAAAATAAAACTTTCAACAAATAAGAATGAGTACATTGACGAATATAAGGTAAAAACGTAGAAATTTGCAACTGAGCTTGTTGTGCTTCGTCAATATATCAATTACATGCATAAATAAATAATAATTTCTTTAAAAAATGCGTTACATACAAATAAGTTTGCACGCTTTTAAGTCAGGAATCTAATTGATATTAATATTATAAAAATATAAAGTCGTTTTTATGGAGGAAAGTTACAAATTATTCATCAGCAGAGCAACAACCATAAACGCGACAAAAACCTCGACCGACACCAGTATTCTCATACGAAAAATAAAAAGCAGTTTAACTTTAAATAAAATCCAGTGCGTAGTTCAAATTAATTCGTATAATAACGCTATGCTCGTATTTAAAAATATTTTGCAACATTAATGCTGCCTAGTTATCATATTGTGTAACAGCGTAGGGTAAATAGCACGGGAAAGGAACATTAGTTTTTTATGTTAGCATCAGACTGACATTCTATTATTTCCTCGTCGGAAAACTGCTTTTCACATCAGAAACAGGCCCCTACCGAGATAGACAAAGATGGCGCCACCGCTGCCAGCATTAATGCACTTACTCTATGAATGACGTAATCGTAATATTGTTCCGAGCTCGGATTTCAGTTCATGTTACCCCGTAATCAGCATTTTCAAATAAGTAGGTACAGTAATATATTACAGCAGGTAACACTGGAGTTTAATTATTAAATTTTCTACAAAACTTAAAACTTAGATTTTTTTACAATATTTATAATAATGTACCTATAACAATAGAATATAAAAAATTATATAGAAAAATCATGTTACTCATTTTATTACGAGTAGACAAATAACACGCTCTGTGAAGTCATATCGTGCGATATGAGCGTCGAGGTCATTCGAATCCAAACCGAAGTGTGTCTACGAAGTTGTGGCTAATGAAACAGACTGCCTGAATCATAACAAAATGACGTAATATAGGAGGAAGTTACCATTTGACGGAATCCACCTACATGTATCTACAAAAATGACAAAGATGTTTATTTGGAATAAGCTGAAATATATGAACAATATACCTAACAGTTATAAATTCAATTATTTATATCTTGCGTGAAATAAAGGAATGATATTGAATCGCCGTCGACAATGGACTATACAGCTAGTTATTTCTATATCTAAAGTAGGTATTATTATCGTAAAATATAATGATAATACTTATTATACGTAAGCGAAAGCGATGCTTAGCCGGCGTTGTTGTTATACGATTCCGCGTCTACGGTGGTGTTATGGTTGGAGTTTGTGTTAATTAGCGTGAGCTACTGTGACTCATCTACATTGATTACAACCGGCCAAGGTCGCATCGTTTAGCGAGAAGCAAATCAATCGTGGCCCATCTCAGTGTCTCGCACGTGCTAGATTTGCCTGTAGCTTTTCAGGTCACAGTTGTGATCTTGCTCGTGACAAGATTATATTCATTGCAGTATACCTAACCTAACCGGTAAAAGTACCTACATTCTGAAGCTTACATGATCTCTGTACAGTAAATAAAAAAAAATTAGTTTAAGTATTTTAGATTTCATTTTAAATTTAGATTTCTTATTGTATCTTATATAATATCCCGATTTCCGCACATGACAACATTTGTATTGGCCATACTGATGTTTGATGTTGATGTCTGGGTGTTTGTTCAGTCCTTGTGGGTCTCCCCACCGTGCCTCGGAGAGCACGTTAAGCCGTCGGTCCCGGTTGTTATCATGTACACCTGATAGCGATCGTTACTCATAGTAGAGAATATATCCGCCAACCCGCATTGGAGCAGCGTGGTGGATTAAGCTCCGATCCTTCTCCTAAACGGGGAAGAGGCCTATGCCCAATAGTGGGATATTACAGGCTGAATCGTGATCTTATATATCTTAGAATTAGAGCATATGGCATCGTTTTCGTGAACAGGCAAGCTTGACTATATTAAAATTCAAGGTCAATTTTTGTTGGGTGTGCTCGATAAATTGATTTCTGAGTATCACGTTTTATTATATTTGGTATAGATTTACAAGCTGTTGAGAGTCTACACAAAAATAGCAACGACGTTATTTAAATTTATTACCACGAATTGAAAGAGTATTCATACTCAGATTTGCTCTCGTATTTTTAGCTTTTTAAATGTTTGTGCTTCAAGTAACGAAATGACGATTGAGACATTTTTAATTAAATTTTACCAAGTATATGTCACAAAACATAACCATTGTTTTGTTCAAAACAGAATAGATTAGAAATGGAGTGATACATAAAATAAATAATTAGTGGTTATAATTATATAACTATATTAATATTAATATTATCTATTAATAATTATAATTATATTACTATTAATATTATCTATTAAGATATAAGTACTGTTTCAACAGTAACACCATTTTCTAAGATAAAACATCTATGTGAACGTAGAGTCGTTAAAAATTCCGTTACAATTTCTCACATTTCCTCAAATCCACCCCGCGTTCGCGTGAATCATTTGAATTATAAAGTGAGACGCGAGTGCATACAAAGTGCAGAGGATTCCTTGGCTATGTAAATGAAGTGTGGAAACTGGGGTTTATAGGCGACTTACACCTGGAGGTCACGAAGTCTACGGAAGGCCGGGAGTCATCACATGGACAAAATTTAATTACGTTAATTAATTAAACATTACAATAAAAAAAAACAACGAAAAACAAATTAATAAAAAACATTAGCATTATTTCTCGATTTTTGTGTTAGACTTTTGTTCACAAAGTGCTATTTTTTAGATATGTGATAGAAAACTTATGTATAAATAAATTTATATACTCGAAGTATTTGCTAATTAATTGTAACACGTATTTATTTTGTAAATTTTAAAATGAAGTTTATCGAAACTTCAGTTAAGTTTAATATATTCGTAGAACAATTTAAACTCTACACAAACAAAAATTATTCTATAACCGTTACTCGAATCTAAGACCGGCTTTGTTCCCTAACATGAAACTAATTTATTCGTAACATGCCATTCCTTAGTATAAATAATCGAAAATCAAATTATATATGCGTATTAACGGTCAAGTCATAGTTCAAAGAGTAGGGCAACGGGCAACCCTTTAGGAGCGAGAGGTGAAGAAGTTTCAAATTAAATCCGATCACCCTACGGGCTCACTGCACGCTTATGCTATTTGAAATTTAATAAAAAAATATTAAAAGCATAACCTGCTTATGCGTCTGTAATAACTATTTGTAAGTATTCATGACATACAATAATGCATATCTAATTATTAAAAAATTAAAAATACAATTTTTTTAAATTATGTAACGTTTCTTTTTATTTTCTTACTATTTCAATTTAATATTAATTTAGTGGTTCAAGTACGTGCAAAACTGTATCGCACCGTGACAGCCAGTAATCGCCGCAAGCACCGGCGGCCAGTCGGCCAGTCGGCGAGGCGGCGGCGGCGCGACGCGGCCGGCCAGCGTCGCGTGTGGCGCCGTTAATGGATATTGATGGCGATGGCGCAACTAATTAGACGCCTGCTCTACTATTGCCTTTATGTTTATGTTTTTGCGGTAAGTTTTTGCAGGTAACCCATTTATTTGGGTGCATATAATTACGTAGATTTCCGTTGTTGCAGAAGCTATTTCAATAGAGATCGATGTGGTCGGTATGTAACGTCCTATATAGCCAGTTGAGAGGACACTGTACAGGCGCCACGTACGTCTGCACTGTGGTAGATATTAGAAGGCAAGGACCTGGCAGCCAAGCGGCCGGGCGGTATCAATCACCGTGGGCGGGCTGCGCGACATTGGACTTCAATTAGGCGGGTGGCGCGTGTGATTGCTCACTCCTCTACACACCAAAGGGTTACTTGACCTACTTATTATGATCGTCGCACGAGTCCTCGTTAGTAGGGAAGCTTGGAAATGAACTAGTAATTTAATTTTCACGTCGTCGTTATTTTAAACATTATTGTTAGCCGTAACTTCCTAAACTAAAGAATAATCCTCTCTGATGTTTGAATATTTAATCAATGTGTTGGCGTGGCGAAGGAGTATTTATCGATTATACAAATTAGTAGATACCATCAGACCCGTATTAGGAAAATGTGTTAAAGGACGAATCGGTTAATCAGGCAACGTAAAATAAGTTAACTGTTTAATATCGTTATTTTGCGCAGAAACGCTTTAAGGGCAAAGATTGGTAAACTCATTAAAATATAAACATAATTACAAAGGAGCCTAAGTTAATTCAAACACTTTTCGAATGTAGCTGAAGTACTGGATATAATTTAATTGTGAAAACAATATGTAAACGAGCGGTAACCATGACGAGCAAAGCGATTAAATTTATGATCGCAAATTAAAATATGTAGGTACTTAATTACGTAGAAGAAACTGATCTTCAGACAAACTATATGAAAATTATATGTTTTTATGGTAATTGTTTATTTAATATCGCTATCTGTAATTGAACTATGAGCTTACTGGAATATTTTAATTTTAAAAATAAAACAGAACTATTAACTTATAGGTATATTATGCTGTCGTTCTTTCATTCGTTTTTCGATGTAGCGACAGAATCAAGTTGTTCGAATGAGTACAAAAGATTAGATTTGCAATGTAAAGTAACCTTAAAACAGGTTTAGGATTACTAACCAGCGAGGTGGTTTGAACGTCTAGCATGCTTGACCACAAATAGGTCGTGTATTAAATAACACTGCACCGAACCGACCTGCGCAGGTTTCTAAATATGTTCAGAGCGACACTATCATAACCGCAGGTGATATTTCGTAATTCGCACATGAATGTCGCAACATTCATATTACATGATGAATAGAAACGCCCTATATATCAAACAACATCAGCCATATATTACAGATAAGAGATGCAAAATACTTGAAAATAAAAAAGGTCGCACTTATAACTAAGTTCCTCATTTCTGCTTTACGCAAATTCAGTGAAGTTCGTTTGCACAATAATTTGACTATACTGAGTGACCTTATAATTAGCCAAATAGAAGTAGTCAATATGACTTTATTATTATTTATTCTAGGTAAAGATGAAGATTCTTAAGAAAGTAACATTTGTATATAGTAGGAATCTTGCACGTAACTATTAACAACTGTAACGAATGCGCCAAATCTTTGCCTAAATTAAGGTTTCAGAAAGTTATCCAAAACTTTAAATATCCTTAATCCCTGACGAATTCATGTAATATAGTACCTGTATTTGTAGCTCGTTTCGTGTAGGAAATCTTAAATAAATATAAAATTATTGAAAGCATCATATTAAATAATATGGCGCATAACTTGAAAATTAACGGACCATTAACAAGAGATCTCGTAATTAAATCTAGGAATTTAATTAAAGCATTAGATCACACAGGCATTTTTGAGTTAACGACCCAAACAATTTTGCCACTCTTTAGCACTACATGGGGATGCGGAATAAAGGCATATTTTATGTTACACAAAATTTGTTGATGAATTAAATAATATTTCAGCTCTAAATTTCGAACGCTGTGTCATAAAATATTTGATGTAAGCGGCCGATATTGAAACCAACCTCGTTCTGATTTGAGTAATTAATGCAGCCACTTCGTTAGTTCCTGAACTAAGTTAGCCTCTCGTAAGCTCGCGTGAGGAGTAAGTCTCTGCCAGCTGTTCTAAGGCAATGATTATAATTAACATTAAATAAATGCTTTTACTTTGACTCACTGAAAAGATTGACATTTGCACTAATAAAAGATTTGGTAATTTTCAGAAGATATTATGTTTACCATATAATGTATGTTAAGCCATGCACTATTATTTATTACTAGCTGCCCGGACAGACTTCTTTCTGTCTGTTAAGTTTTTGTTTTAGTATAAAAACCTTCCGTGGGATTCAAGGAACATACAAAAAAAAAAAAAAATAGCCGAATCGGTCCAGCCATCCTCCAGTTATGCGCTTAGCAACACTAATTTTTATTATATTATAAAAGATTATGCCGTGTAACAAGGCTTTGTCATTGCTTGATGTGGATACATAACGTAGGAAATACAAATAAAAATAATTAATTATTTATTTTAATTTAATAATAGCGATTACTGAAAGTGTTTATGTGATTTAAAATGGTTTTTCTAGATCAATGTTTAAAACTTAGTTATCTTCAAAATAGATGTCGCCAAATTTTATTTGATCTCGATTCATGAATAAATACAGAGAAACAATCATGAGGTACAAATATGAATGAAAATAAGACAAAATCTATCTATATATAAAAATCAATTGTTGTTTGCTAGTCTCGCTAAAACTCGAGAATGGCTTGACCGATTTAGCTAATTTTAATCTTGAAATGTTTGTGGAAGTTCAGGGAAGGTTTAAGCGGTGAGAAACATATAATATGTAACGGAAAATACTAAAAACAACGATTTAATTTTCCAATACAAAATGTTCCTAGCGGGCAAATTTAATGTCTTTTGTCAAAAAACGTTGTCAATTGGTTGTCAAATATTTATAGGTGGGTTCAGAAAGTGTTTTGTGTATATTTTTCACAAATATATGTAGGTGATACGAAGTTCAGCGAGCCATCTAGTTAATAATAAAATAAAATTGCATGAACTAAATTTTGCAAACTTTTCAATGTAAAAAATTTGATAGTGTATCAAAAAATAATAATCACACAACACGACGTAAAGATAACAACGACAATAAAATCAATAAAATACTTATCTACATAAATGTACCTACTTGTGAAATAAAATGTAAAAAAAAACACTGCACCTATTTCAAGACTGACGCTACCTAACTTATTTGGAACTAGCCTAAGTTACTCCTTATAACATCAGCTATCTGCCAGTGGAAGTCCCGTTAAAATCGGTCCAGCCGTTTCATAGATTAGCCGGAACAAACAGACAGACAGAAAAAAATTGTTAATAAATGTTATTTTGGTATACGTACCCCGTATACATGCATATGCATTTAGTAAAAAGCGATTTATTTTATTATTACAAACCGATATCCCAATTTTATTTATTTGTGTAGATATAGATAATAAAACAGCGCGTATTTGTTTCTTCATAATAAGTAACATTAAGCCATACTATGTTGTATTTTGATGTAGTTACTTCCGAGCCCAGGTCTGTAGTGTGAAATGATATTGTAATTATCTAGGATTAATTACAGCGAGAACGTGCCACTGAGTGGTCATAGCGTTCGCGCTGCTAAACACCACGTAACCTATGATAGAAGGCCGTAGTTATTGGATGTCCACGGCAAATATTGAATTTCATTTATACTGAAACGTGTTTTTGGCTTGTTATACAATTTCTCTTATAGTGGACAAGCTAACATTTTATTCAGTTATATAACTCATACGTGAGTATGTACTGTCAGGGTTGGTACAGTCTTACCTATTATATTATATGATAGCGATTTCTGAGAAAGTAGCTCATATTTTATTGTGAAATACTTTACAGACGACAAAAATTATCAATGTTTTCCTTATTAGTCAAAAATTTTACATTCGTGGAATAAAACGTTATTATTTAAAAAAAAAATCGAAGTTTAGTATCAATACATTCAATCAAAGAGTATTATGCTAACCAATAATTAATACCCCAGAAACTACAAGACGGTCAGGATTGCTCCCAATCTTCATGTTGCCTTCAATTTGATGTTAATTGACGTTTAACAGAAAGGCAATGGAGTTTGTGTGTTAATTTATACATCTTGACAGTTAAACCAGACTAATTCTCTTACAAGGAAACGATAAGGCATCGTATTCATCCTAGACTTTATTAAAACGTAACAACATTAATTACATTGAAATAAATACTTTTAAAACTTTGTTCGAGAAAAATGATTGCGATCAAAATTGAACGCACACTAAGAGATTAAAGCAGTTTTTAATCAGTTGAGAACACAACTCGAGTTTACGAGCACCGTCTTAACAGTTCTTTTTTAATTGCCTCTCGACGGGCCCGGGCCGTGTAATGCGCAATTTAATGATCCTTCAAAATGTAAAATGCATTACTACGCCATCTTTACTTTACTGCTCACCGAGATGAAATGCACAAAAAGTAGGTGGCGTTCTTGAGATAATATTTAGAAGCGAAAATATTAATGATATTCATATGAAAAAATACTTATTTTACTTTTTATATTGTATGCATTATCATATTAAGTTGATAACTCTACATTTTTACCTCGTTTTACTTTGGAATTAAATTTCATAATGTTGTGTTAAGAAAGAAGAAAAAAACCTTTCAAATTACGCATGCACCCTCACAGACGACTGTCGCTGGCACCTAATTATAATATAAACATCTACCGGCGTTTACCAACTGACCCGGCCATTATAATCTTAATACCTCGCTGTCTCGGATTAAAATAATTGGAAATGATGTAAATTTGTTAAAACATAAAAACGATTACACGGCTAAAGTGTGTAAAGGAAAGGTCACTTTTTGGTTCTTGGGTATAGTAATTATAGATGATAATATTTTAGAAGTTTTTAAATACATCTAAAAATAAAATAGCATAACATTATGCCATATTAGCAAAGTGGTTAAATTTAATTTAATATTATTGTATTACATATCAGTAAGTAAATGTATGAAGAAAGTCCTTGACACGGATTGCAGACAACGTAATTGAAACGAAATTGATATAATAAACAATTTGTGTAAAACTAAAAGTGGCCTAACCGGTTGATCAGCTCTATTAGCGTACGTATCACTATTTATATAATAAAAAAAAAAAACACATATTGGAGTGAAACCTAGCAAGCGACTTAAAGCACATTTCGCGTTTCGTGCCTCGCCTTGGTCATATGGACTGACGGATACATGCAACAATGAGCCATACAACCGGTCGCAGGACCGTTACAGATGAACCGCCGCGCCGTCCGTGAATATGCATGAGCAGTGACTTGACCTCGTGTTATTAGACGTCGGGCGCAGAGCGTGGGACCTCTAGGAACAATATCGACATTTGACGTTTTGTGGGATGACCGGATACGTTTTATATCCTTAAAATTTTTGTAGAGGAAAAAGTCATGTTTTTATGAGTAGTAACGGTGCAATTAGGGTTATAAGTCATCAATCAGAATGCGACCATGGGTCAGGCACCCTTTACACCCGACTACCTGTCGCACCCGCCAGCTCGCAGCAGGCGCTAATCAGTCACTAAGTCAAGCTAAATCTCGGTCTGACATGGAGACCGCGCTGCGCGGCTAATAATGTTTTGACGAACGTGGATATTAGCTTTCGCGACATGTGTAGTGGTGGCGAATATTCTTAACCAACTTGTCATTGGTGAAAGTCTCAACTCTCATAATATTAATTTACTCTTAAACAGAATGTTTGGTTATTTATTTATATATTTGAAATATTTTTGAAAGTTAATTGAAGGGAATAAAACAAAAGTAACTACAAATATAATTATTATCGTTTCCACAATAAAAAATATTAACTATGCTTGTTTAAGATTGAACAAATGAATTGTGGAACAAAAGAATTATTACTGCTCATCGAGCAAGACTGAATTTTCACATAAAATATCAGACATTTATGAAATAGCGGTAGCTTGTCATTCGGAGCGTGGGTATTGGTCTAGCGGGCGGCGAGCCGCGGCGATTGCTGTAAAATTTCATCGCAATAGTGAATGTACACGCGAGTCTAAAAATAAACACCGCGGTCACAACGGGCGTAGCCATGCGATACTGAGATAACTGCTCCAGAGTATTTGCCGCATCGGCGCCACTCTGTGTTGTGACATGAGAATGTGCGTCACATGCGTACACTTAATTAGTCGCGTTAATTTTATCCGACACAATCGCTTTCGAGTGGATGCTATATTTTGATTGTGAATTGACTCGTTTTAAGCGATAATCGTGGTTTAAACTCGTTTACTGAGCGCCGATATTTAGTACTGTGAAGCCGTTTATGAATGTTTCAGAGTTCAATTCATAGACTCTACAAATACATAATTTCAATATAATATGCAATTATAACTATTAAATCAGTACAATACTATAACGGAACCATATTCTCTTATCACATTTTTTTTAGTAAAATACATCTTAAAAATATTCTCCCTATTCTGTTTTAGTAATATTTATGTCACATTTGACTAGAAACCGTTAGTCACTCCTGGGCATTATATTGGAAGCGAAGCCTTATGGAGCGATGAGATATGGCGGCAAAGCGAATGGCATAAAATATAATGCATCTTATACGTCTCGAAAACAAATGGGAGTAGAAATTTTTCAGTCGTCGGGGTTAAATCGAGTACATTGAAACAGGAAATCATTTTAGCGATGTTAATACGCAAAGCAGCAAAGTGTGACGAGCAGAAACAAACTGAATTGAAGCGAGGAACGTAGCAATAACGTCGGTGGGCTTCATCTCGGCCAGATCACGTTCCTAGAACAAAAGGAGAGCGCGGCGAGCGCAACGGCCTAACGAAATAAAAAAAAAACACGTTCAAATGTAGCTTTTCATATTTAACTAACTCTATGCGAATTGGAACGTTTTCGAATAATGTTATCTAGAGCTTAGTTTTATATAAAAAAGCTTTGTATTAAATATACTCGCAGATTTAATTAAATTAATTAGAGTCGCTTTATATTTCAGACCTTGAGCGTGGAATAGATTTATTATAAGTTCATATACACCTACTAAGAATAGCTATTTGTTTCTCATAGTTCAGGAGACAAGATGGCACAATGAATAAGGTACAGGTGTCTTAACCGAGAAGGACATAGATCTCCATCTCCTACATGGAGAAGGAGGCCAGCAGTGGGATGTTTCAGGCTGAATCGATCGATGTTAATCGAATGAGTTGTGGATTCGAATGCAGGCTGGAACTTGTTGTACGTAATAATTAATTTTTTTTTAATGTTACTAGGTTGGCAAACAAGCGTACGGCTCACCTGATGGTAAGACCGTAGCCTATAGACGCCTGCAACACCAGAAGCATCGCAAGCGCGTTGCCGACCCTATCCCCCCCCCCCAGGAGCTCTGGTCACCTTACTCACCAACAGGAACACAATACTGCTTGAAAACAGTATTATTTAGCTGTGGTCTTCTGTAAGGTCGAGGTACTACCCCAGTCGGGCTGCTCCATATTTTGAGCAGGAAATTTCCTGCTATGCCCTACCTCAGAAAAAGCTTTCCGTAAATTATACTAGTGTACTAATCACAGTAGGATAATGGAAGGTTAAACTTCTAAACCTCTGTATTAAGAGACTATTAAATAGCAAGTCATTCAAACACTGCTATAATAGTTACTAGGTACGTATAAATATGTCACAAATATTGAAGATAACGTATTCATATAAGACGGCAATATTTCATTTTGAACAGACGTATGTGAAGAAAAAACGATTGTACATTACAGTGAAAACGCCAACAGCAGCCGTGAATGTGCCAAACGAAAACTCGATGCATTCATTTTGCATTAAGAAGACATTAGGGCTCATAAAACGGATGTACTATTAGACGGTATATTATAAACGTTGTAATAATAACATTAGTTGATAGCTACATATGACAAGTAAACGATTTTTATCTATTATCTATGACTATACTAACGGTTATAGGTTATACTAATGGTGGTGACGCTGTATAGCAGGGTTTCTTAACCTTTTCTTAGTGATGGACCCCTTTAAAAATTTCAAAGAGTCCACGGACCCTTTCCAAAAAAAAAAAACAAAAAAAAGAACACAACGATGCTTTACTTCAGTCACCTTTTATTGTTTGCGATCAAACTTTACATATAAATAACTAGTGTGACGGTTGCTGCTGCTTATGCTGGATTAAAATATCAAATTAAAGAGTTGTTTTTAATTACGCGCAAAGTGAAAATATTTACTCACAACATAAGTAGGCTGCCATGGAGCTTTCATAACACGGACCCCTTAGGGGTCCATGGACCACAGGTTAAGAAACCCTGCTGTATAGAATGCAAAACACAACAAGTGCAACACAAACAGTTGAAAACACAACATTACAAGTCATTATAATTGATACTTTAAAAAAAAAATAGAAATGCAAAGTTTGTTTTGTTGATTCTTTCCCGCCCAATCTACATTTCGAATCTCCTGGGAGCTTCACAAAACTAATATAATTAACTAGCTGACCCCGCAAACGTTGTTTTGAAATATACTTATGTTATTAAACCCCCAAAACCACTCTTGTGGGTGGAATTTCGTAAAATCCGTTCTAAGCTGACTTCTACTCAGCGAAAGGAATATTCCTACCAAATTTCAAGAGTCTACGACTTATGGTTCCAGAGATATCGTGATGAGTCAATATATGGGTGGAAATCTCTTTTATATATATAGACTAGCTGACCCCGCAAAAGTTGTTTTGCCATATATGTTATTAACCCCCGCAACCCCCTCTTGTGGGTGGAATTTCGTAAAATCCGTTCTTAGCTGACCTCTACTCGGCGAAAGGAATATTCCTACTAAATTTCAAGTCTCTACGCCTTATGGTTCCAGAGATATCGTGATGAGTCAATGGGTGGAAATCTCTTTTATATATATATATATATATATATATATATATATATATATATATATATATATATATATATATACATATATAGATTTGAAAAAAACCAAAAACTTGGCGGTTTAAAAGCGATTTTGAGCCTACCTGAGTAAAAAAACTTTTGATTATGATTCCTATCAACAATAATACATACTAGATAGTGGAAAATCACTAAGGTATAATTTTTTGTTCAAAAAATTTAATACACACAGAACTGTCTTCCTTTGTGTAAAAGTGAAAATATGAAACATTGTGTCTTTGCGGGGCGCAGTCAGCTGCATTGAAAAGGATAATACTGTGCATATTTGCTAGATGATACAGTTACTGCATATTATACAGTACCTACATATCTTTGAACAGAACAGTGATGTAATAGTTTATTAACATACAACATTTTTAACATTAAATGTTAGTAATATATTATTTACCACTATATTTCTGTTCGTAAATTTGTTTGTCCCGGCTAATATCTGAAACGGCTGGGCCTATTTTGACGGGACTTTCACTGGTAGATAGCTGATGTAATAAGGTGTAACTTAGGCTACCTTTATTTTAGAATTTTTTCTATAACTCTGCGAACTGAACAATATTTTTTTTTGTTAAATTCCACGCGGACGAAGTCGCGGGCACAGCAGCTAGTACCTTATAAGATTCTTGAAAATCTCTCTTTAGTAGGTACCTACTTACTGTTAAAATTACAATTTATTATTAACTCTTACAGATTACAATTTATTATATTCAACATATTCATCTATACTAATATAATAAAGCTGAAGAGTTTGTTTGTTTGTTTGTTTGTTTGTTTGTTTGTTTGTTTGTTTGAACGCGCTAATCTCAGGATCTACTGGTCCGATTTGAAAAATTCTTTCAGTGTTAGATAGCTCATTTATCGAGGAAGGCTATAGGCTATATATCATCACGCTAAGACCAATAGGAGCGGAGTCCACGCCGACGAAGTCGCGCGCAGAAGCTAGTACAATATATGCATTAGTGATGCAACGGAAGTGTCTTAACGGAACCAGAAACGGAAACAGATGTCAAAAGTAAATTTTAGCAGAAACGGAAACGGAAACGGATGCAGAAACGAAAGTGTAAATAATATGAAAAAAATTAATAAATTTACAAATATATTTCTTTATTAAGTATTAAATACTAGGAAATGCAATCCCGCGGATCCGCAATCCCGCAAATGCGGGATCCCGCATAAAATTAGCGGGATTACAAATGCGGGATTACACCTGCGGGATCCGCAAGATTTGCAAGATTTTATTTTTTCCAGCCTGAAGTACGCATAACAATGTGTACGGCACGAAAAGTGTTGGATTTCGTAGTATAATTATGCTATTTGTACCATTATTTCATGACTTGTAGTATGTAGTTTCGTAAAGCAAGGATACTACGCGCGAAAATACCATAATTATACCTTCAGGTCGATTGACTTCATTTAATATTGGTCGAATCATTTTTTTTTTATTGTTTACCCTTCAATAAAAAGAAATTATTTATCAGGCAAAAACCAAACAGTCGTCAAGAAGCTTCGGTGAATCTCTATGTAATGAATTTTACCAAGTAATTTGTATACTGGTGTACGTAGTATACAAATTCCTTGGTTTTTTACTATCTATTGGTCGTTTGACAAAGTAGGATGGATGTATTTTATGTATGAGTGTGAGTGAAACAATGATATGATAGGGCACAGCAGGAAATTGACTGCTCAAATATGGAGAAGCCCGACTGGTACCTCGACCTTACAGAAGATCACAGCTAAATAATACTGCTTTCAAACAGTGTTGTGTTCGTGTTTGAGGTTCGAGGTGAGTAAGGCGACCAGAGCTCCTGGAGGGAATTGGGTATAAGGTCGACGACGCGCTTGTGATGCTTCTGTTGTTGCAGACGTCTATAAGCTACGGTAATTGCTTACCATCAGGTGAGCAGTACGCTTGTTTGTCTACCTAGTTATATATTTAAAAAAAGTACCTACAAATCAATCAATTTTAGATTAGCGCAAGTCGGCAGTCGGTACTCGAAAGGACAGTTTTCGCTTTTTTTATCAAAAAATCGACGAAAAACGAAACGCAGTATAATTTTTTTTTCAGACTTTAATTCACATAAAATAATTTAGTTTTTGTCATTATTTCTGATCAAAATATAATTATACTATTTGTTTCTTCTAAGTAAATTATATTGATTCATTTAATGACTTCGAAAATAATTTTGTGGACTAATAATTCTAAAATATTGTACAATCCTGCAAATCTTGCGGATCCGCGGGATTAATGGTCTCAATCTTGCGGATTTGCGGATTGTCTTTTGGGTGCTGGATTGCATTCCCTATTAAATACACACCAAGCCTATATAAGAAATAGATATATTAGAAATCTACAATAGAAAACAATATTGCAACTTAAAATTATTTTAATATTCAAAATTTAGTAGTGGTAAGTGAAACTTTCAACTCTCAACCGTCGTAAATTTCCGTTTACATCTCCGTTATAAAAGTTGCGGAAACAGAAGCAGAAACGAATGTTGAAAAGCGTGCGGAACTTCCGCACTTGCGGAAACAGAAACAGAGATCTGTTGCATCACTAATATGCATCGACAATATATGCATCACTTTGAGCTTTCTCTCGCAATAATTTGAGAGAAATTAAAAGTCAATTCCACAAACTTTTATTTTTATTAAAAATTGAAACATACGTTCAAGTGATCCAACGCGTTAGCTTGAAATCTAGAAATCGCATAAACGTTTCATCACACGTAGTTGCAAGCTTTCAAAAAGCTTTCAGTACCTACTTGAATCGTGTTCGATATGATTACTACGTTAAAATAGTTTTTATTTTTGCATTCCTTGGTTATTTTTAGTGTAATTTTATTATTATTTTATTCAACATACATAGTACCCTTTAAACCTTTTTAAAAAACAAGCTTTTATTTGAATGCGCTAAAACGAAAAAAATAAATTTTTACTTTAAAACTATTATTAAGTCTTTGCATAATTTATATGACATAAAAGCTTGTCGCGAGATTTACTTGTCTTTAATTATTAACAATTAAATTAAATAACTTGATGTGATTAATTTTAACTATTAAATTCTTCAAACTAAGGAAATACGAGTACTTGAATCTCGCGACAAGTTTTTATGTCATATAAATTATGTAATGAATTTATAAGTAGATAGTAAAAGTTTTAAAGTAAAAAGTTTATTTTTTTCTTTTTAGCGCATTCAAATAAAAGCTTATTTTTTAAAAGGTTTTTTAACTTTAATTTACGTATATTAGTATTATAACGAGAGGACACAAAATTTCGTAAATAATATCTACCAAAACAAAAAAAAAAATTATTAAAATTAAGTTAGTTTTAGAAACTAAAAACAGCATAAGTGAAGATTACAGAATGACTAAAGAAATTCGTGAATATTTCAAAATTGTTTACCGCTTAAACAACTGCTGTGCTTTTAAGCGGCCACATTTAAAATTTCGTTGATGGACACCGCAGTGGAGAACGGAGAACTATACATTTTAAGTTACATCAATCGATACGCGGTCGGGCGCGCACGTGTGCTAGTTGTTTATGTACCGCAAAAGCCGCGAAGTTTTGCAGGATTGCCAAATGTGGGACTTTGCTTAAAATATAGTACCTTTTAGGACTTCCCACGAGAGGTGTTAGGTTAGGTTAGTTATGGGGATGAGGCAGCTCCGACGTCATCGTTACAGCTCAGTGGGCGGCGCCAATTTGACCGAGTCTAATGAGTTATGTGTCCGTCGCGGTCTCTGGACTCTATTATTGAGCCTCTCAAAGTGGACATTTAATTATGTGATAGCATTTGCATTTATTTTTAGTCCAATTAATTGATAAGAATACAAACAATTTATTATACACATAAGATGTCTATAATTCTGACTCATTTTCGGGTTTTTAAATGTCTAGTAAAAACCGTATATTTACCATATATATCACCACTTACCATAGAAGAAAAAAATTGTTTTAGATGTATTACAGGACTGGATCATATTTACTTTCTTATTACCTACAGCAAGTACCAAATTCTTCTCGACTCATAAATATTTTACCGAGGATTCCTTTCTAGTACCCATTGTGATCAGATTGTAGCGCTACGACGGATCGATTTCGCATCAATATTTCAATGACTACCTAAGAAGTGTAAGTTATAGATACCTATATTATATACTCTTATCGAAATGTTTAAAATATTGTTAGAATAATTATTTAATCATAGCATTATTTGTGAAATAAAAAGAATGAATAAAATTTTAATATTTTTTTACGATTTTCGTGCTTTTTGTTTTTTAATTTTACTGCGGTACCATTGCAATGAAAAGCATGATGTTTGGCGGTGTAAGTGATGAAAGCGAACATGACGTGAACACGGCACCAGAGAAGGGAACGTGGTAAGGTCGCGTTACGCCGTTTGAAAGTGAGATGCGAGGCGCCAGGAGAGCAACAAATTAAGTCCCCGCGGGGAAGGGCCCGCCCACGCCCGCTCGCGCCCGCGTTGAGAGCCCACCCGCGATAACGTCTCGCCGAAGGGAAAACTTGAATATTTCCAACGAATTACATAACCAAATTCGTTGAATGAAAGTTCGCGTACGTGCCGTGACAACTGCCAAACGGTTTCAGAGCTAAAACTTTAATTGAAGATACATAATATAATAAGGATATCGATGTGTATATGACATCGTTAATACCTAGATAGTAAGTACTTCGATTCGACAAAAAGTACTCCATGATAATTGAAATATTCTACAATTGTAAATACAAGTTTAGATTACTGTTACTTATAAAAAAAGCTAAAGATGAAAAGCTTAGTAACATCGATAAAAATCTTTTCATAAAGCGATTCGCATTTAAGGTATTAAGCGATTATTTACAGATTTTGCTTACAAACCAGGGACGTAATAATAAACGATACAGTTAATGACGATCCTATAAAAGAAGGAACAAATCTGCCAATAGCAATCTTTTAGCTAGGGTATAAAATTAAATGGGTAGAAGGCGTTTTTACAAGTTTATCGAGCGTTCCAGATCGGTCAGACGTCTAATGGGCTAGCAGGCGCCGAGCACGCTGCCTGTCTGTCTGGGCGGCTAGTGACGTTGGCTCTAGCCATGGCGTACTAACCCGTCACCAAACCTTAACGAATTTACGACCAATATATATCGCATGACAAGCGATACAGTTGTGAACTGACGTAGCCGCTATATTAATTATACAATAAAAACATTACTCGGAAAGTGTAATTAGGTCTACGGCTACAACTCGCGCGGGCCAACGCGAACAAAGAACTTGGAATAGTTATAGAGCGGCGCGGTTGGCTGCCCCTGAACTGACTTTTTATGCGGATTTATCGACTCAAATTAATCGTATAAGTAGAGAAACGACGGAGGTAACTTGCGTGAAATCCGATATATAGGTACTACTTCAAAATGCTATTTATTGTAAAATACATAGATATTTTTGAAAGTTTTCTATTTTGAAATGTAATATGTACCTAGTTTCTTGTGCAATTTGAATCATGGAAAAAGGTGAAATGATGTTAAAAGAACTATGAAGAATTTCCTGCTTTTTTATTATGAAATACTTCTGCTTAGAGTTCGTAGTATCAGTTGGTGACGGTCTATTTGGAGAGCAAAGATTTAAATCTTTGTTGGAGAGCACCTTTTTTACGTGGGGAAAATCCATCATGGATACCCTCTGGCGAGAGGGCACCGGAGTGGATATATCAGATTTCTACTGACCAAAAACCACCACGTGTGAGCAGACCTCCGCCTGAGTGGGGCGAGATGGGACCGCGCTAGCATGCACCACCTCGCTCCGGATTTGGTGAGCACCTACGCGATATGACACGTCAACCCACAATCTCATTTACTGCTTCCCACTACAACCAAACACGTAGGAAATGAGGTGCGATTAATTAACCACTCAACGGTCGCTTACGATTCTCCTACTTATATAGAAAGTTTGCTCCACAGTCGTGGATTTCATCTACATTAGATTAAAATCAATCGAATCTTAACTTTATCATTTACATATTTTAGCACTAATGTGTACGATAGCAGTAACGTGAAATTGTTCCCACACCTCATCAGTATTTATATTCTTTAAAACTAATATAGCCACGCTATAGTATAAATGTGTAATTACTGGTACATTCTTATCAGTCACAGCCTATAAATGTGTTAATGTATAAGCTACTGTAATGAACACGACTTTTAATACTTTTTTGCATTCGTATCTCTAGATACTGATATATGCGTTAATTTTTTTTTTGCATAATAATATTAGCAATTAGCAGACAAAAATATTATAAATATATACTTTAATTTAATACACCTACTCAAAAAAAAAAAAAACTTTGTATAAAATATCAAATAATTTGGCTTTCGTATCATAGTATTATTTTGCTCCTCAAAATGAAGATAAGTCTTTCTTACATAAATTTTAAGTACCTACACAAAAATAAACACTGTTGCACGTAATTATAAAAGAATAGTTTTTTTTTAAAGTTATTAAGGCTGTATGGCTGTAATAAAGAATAAAAAAATAAAAAAACATAATTATATGACATCACTTGTAAGCAGTTGACTCTAGGTAAATTAAATTAAAGAACGTATTCTATGCAATGCATTCTCCTTGAACTTTTAGAACGGAACATTTTCTTGGGACAGCAGTGTTCTTCGGAAAGTAGAGTGATTCCGAGCCGCTTACTCCAGCGCCCGCACAGGGACTGCATAATACATTGCAGCGAATGCACCGCAGTTTGATCCCTTTCTAGACAACGTAAGTACGACTGGAAACTTCTTGTGATGTTACCTCCACTTTTCTACCAAGTACGGACATGAACGACCAAGTCTTTACGGTCTCAACGTAAATTGACAAAGTTTTATGGATGTCATCTCTTTGTCTTCTTATACGGAAATATCGGCTGCGTTCAATTATTTATGACTAATCGCTTTAGAAACTTTGCGAAAGCAAAGTTTGTAGAAAGTATAAATGGCTACGATTCAAGATTGAAACTTAAATTCGAGTGGTATTCGGTTACGGGGGTACGAATACGCAAAGAAACGTAGTACAATAAAACGGTAAAGGGCGACGCGAAGTCCAACACGAAAGATTCCGTACTAATAACTAAATCAAAATTATTTACCAATGAAATTTTGGGAAAAAAAATTTAAGAGTCGACCTATTATGGTTACTAAATAGGAGCCGTATGATAGTGATGCGGTAACAGAGGAATCAATAATAGATTACGGTACCTAAAGCGCATTTTGCTTTCGTCTATCAACATTTTTCTTGTAAATTATTTTATACACAAGAAGTCAGTAGACGTACGTTATTATCCAATTGGTGGACAAAGAAAAAAGATACTGAGTTTTATAAGCACGCCGCCTTCATTTCATTGCGGATTAATGTCTTTGTATGGCTCAAAATTACTTCTATCACATGTAGATTTTCTCACGATGTTTTCATTCCGAAGCTCGAGATAAAATGCAAGGACAAATTTAATACTTAAAAAATAATCGATGCCTGGGATTTCACTTACAAACTCCGTTTACGATTTACGATCCCTTCACTTACGTATTTTTTACTTTAAATTAAAAAAGATCATCGATAAATGTTGATTTTTTTTTGTACACAAAAAATAATAAAGAAGTAGTATTGATAAAACTTCTTTTTATAAATATAGTGCAAATAGGAGGATGTTATTCAATAGACGAAAATATAAAAATAACAAGATTTAAAAATTTATTCAAATATCAAGGTCATTATTACCAGTTTTAGACGGACGCCGCTAACCATTAATAACTCTGTAATGACCATGTTAAAAACTATTCCGTAGATTGATCGTTATATTAATTTCCTGTCAACATTTTTTCTTTGTTTGATTTTTGTCTGGTATTTATGGTCACTATAATAATATTTTATTAAACATTGAATAGGGGAAGTCAGCTCAAAGCGGCCACCTTAACTTTGAGTAAAAAAAAAACCAATCAAACGATTGATTTTCAACAAGAATTTTATACTGATGGAAAAAGAGTTTATTAAATTTATGATTTGTAAAATTTAGTGTCTCGAAAATTGAAATAATAAGCATATGATATCTAAATTACGGAAACATGTAAAAAAACCGCTTTGCCCGAGCGGCCGCCTAAAGCGGCCAGGGGGACAAGGGCAAAGTGGCCAGTCCCAAAGATACTGCGTATAATTGTTTTTTTTTATTTTATTTAACATACTTGACGAAATAAAAGTGTCCAAGAAATAAAAAAGAACATTATTTATTAAAGGAAAAATGTGGTATTAATTTTGCGCAGTGAGACTTGTTTATTTATTTATAAATTGCTCGATAACCGAAGAAGATAATATTTTGGAATCATTTCTATCTGCTATGATTTGGTCAATAATCGAAGGAGAAGGTGTTCTAGAGTGATCGACATCTACAGACTGGTAATGTGTGTTGTTGCTGTTGATCACTAGATGGTATCGGGTCTTCCATAGTAGGCGGATTGTCCATGATTGTTGCTGGCAAAATTCAGCATCATCAAAGATATATCTATTTGGAGGCGACAAGCCCGTTTTCTTGAAACCACTGACAGCATTCTGGGTTGTTGCAGCTCGCAAATAGGCAGCACCGAGCAAACTGGCGACATCTTTTTGATCGATTACCTATACGACCCACATGTGTTTTCTGGAAAGTCGCCACACCACGCTCAAAATATGTTTTTTCTCAAATCTTAAATTTACCTATTAATTTATCTTCAATCTTTAATTAAATAATCTCTAAATGTATATCTCCCAAGTTTCTTTTTCGCAGATCCTGTCGCAATGTGTCTTCTTAAAATTAGAGTAGTGCGAGGGATATTACATTTAAGTGCGATAGACTTAACAGATCCACGCTTATCGTTTATCTCTTTGATCGCTCGTGCCATAAGATTTTCATCCCATGATCTCTGGTTGGGTTTTTTCTTATAATTGTTCACCATCTAAACAAAATAATTTAGCATTATCTGTCTAATCATAATATTTTTTTATTAGGGCAAAGCGGTCAGTTGGCCGCTTTGCCCTGGCCGCTTTGCCTTTTTCGGCCATTTTGTTTTAAAATGCGACTACACATACTTTTATACATTTACATTTGAGCAAATTTTGCACAAATCAAGCCAAATAGATAAGAAACAATACACGTGTTATAAAAGGGTTTAAATATAAAGAGGTATGATCAAAACAGGATGAACTTACCTTGCATTTTTTTAGCAAAACGTGGAAAAATATTATTTGCGACACTGTATCCAAATGATCGTTTCCAACGCTACTGAATTGACTGCCCGGCGTGGGGAGAGAGGTTTCTTATGTGACAAAAAGGCAACGTCGCACTGTCATTCCAAATAACCGAAAAATTAAGAGTGGCCGCTTTGCCTCCTATGGCCGCTTTGAGCTGACTTCCCCTATGTATATTTTTTTCATTTGATTTTATAAAGTAAAATGGAAGAAGAATTTTTTTGCTTACTTGATAATGATAACACTCGATAAAACGATTCTGATGAAATCGGACATTTTGTAGTCAGCTACTAATTTCTAAACAACCGCTCGGGCGTAGTCGTGAATGTGCCATGTATGCGCCTAAACACCGGCGGTTTGCGGGTTCGATTTCCGCTTGTGATGGATATTTGTATTTGTACAAATGTTTCTTTCCGGTTTGGATGTCTGTCCTTGTGGGTCTTCTCAGCGTGCCTCGGAACCACGTTAAGCTTCGGTCCCGGTTGTTATCATGTAGGTACACCTGATAGCAATCGTTACTTACAAGTAGGAAATATATCCGCCAATCCGCAGTGGAGCAGCGTGGTGGATTAAGCTCCAATCCTTCTCCTACAAGGAGAAAGAGGCCTATGCACGTATAATGTTAAAGATTGAATAGTCGTACTAATTTCTGAAGTCTTAATTATTTTGTATTGTGTATGTGAAACTACAATAGATGTATTTAAATATGCGTAAAGTTAAAAATAATATGGATGCCGTTCAACATTTATTAATGCGGATCGGTTCGGTAACTTCAGACAATAGCTTATATTTCTTCGGGTCTTTACGGCTCTGTGAATCTGGGCGTGCACACAGGGCAGGTAAATGACTATCTGCATTAGCAATTCAGACAGGACCAGCAAACAAAACGATTACTTTCTTTTTTATAAGCGTCTGAACAAGAACAATATCACTTGAATACACTGTTATGAATATAGTTTGATGCGTTGGGTTAATATTTTAAAAAACAAAAAGAACTGTCTTAGTGATTAAAAATTTAATAAGACGTTTATTTTTAATTTATAAGTAAGCAATAACAAAGTTTTAAGGATTTCTATAGTGTGCTGTGTGACTTTGTTTCAAATAGTTAAAGTAAAGAGAGATATTATAAAAAAAACAGTTGTACCTGGTCTGTTAGGTTTCTCTGGAGGTCAATCAAGAAAACTATGTCACATTGACGTTGTCTAAAACACGTAGAAAATAACTCGAGTGGGCTTAAAAAAACAAATAGCGCTGAAATGCGAGAATGTTATTGTTTTTTTTTTTACTTGTTACGCTAACTAAAAATATTCTAGTATTCGAATGTCAAGGAAATTAATTATTGTTTATTATTTCTTTAAAAACTTACGTTTTAGGCGAGCTCCTTGAAATTATTATATGACTCCGAGCCAAAATCTGAAAAGAAGAATTTTACACATTAGATATTTGAGCAAATGATAATTAAAATCTGAATAATTAATACATTTAATATTAGAACTGCAAATATAGTTAGAGGTGAAGATCAATTCTTAAGTGATATCATTTAAGTTTGCTCAGCACACATTGCTTCGCGAATATAAAACTAAACCAATTACAAGTTTTCCAATATGCCCGGCAAATTATACCAATGTTAAACTCGCAATAGCCTCTCAACGAGGCTTCTTGCCGAGTTCTGCTTAAATTGAAGTTTGGAACGCGTATAGGAGCCACCCCAGCTCATTTACGCACACACCGTTGACACAAACATTACGAAGGATCATTCATCACTAAAATAAATCCCTTAAAATGTATTCATGACAGAGAACTTAATAGCATAATACGGATAAACAAGTGTTTTAATTACGTAAATTAGCCAAATCTTTTTTATTCAATTACCTTTCTTACTACCTAGCTACTTTACTAACCCAACTAAGATACTATTTAATTAAATTATTTTTATGAGTGCAATAAATTTTGGCGTGTTATAAGACAATAAAAGAGGCTCCTGTGGCATTTGCTACGAAATCGCGTAATCATTCTAGTTACATAAACCCGTTTTGCAATACGAAGCGAAAAAGCTGCGCTTATAAACTCTATTACGGGGCGGCATTCGTTTCGCAGTGTCACAATACGCGTTAACCGACAAAATGAGAGCGTCGTAGCTAGTTACGGAAATAAAAGGCGTTATTATGAATTAAAATGACTGCGGCGCGCCGACGGGAGGAGTCAGGTAAACATAGCTATTTGCTTACCGAGCCCTTGGCTACGATTTGTGACATCCGCCGGTAAGCTCAGCGCTGTGAGTCGAGCATTTGGATTTTACTCTAATTAGTTGTAGTTGTAATAAAAACTTAATTTATGCAATATAACAACTTATGTAATGATCATTGTCGTATTAAAAAATATAATAGAGTGTAGAATGTACTTACTAAGTACTAATACCTTCATTTAAAACATTTCCTTAAATTTTAGATAAATCCAAAAAAATATAATAATAAATGGAAACTGGAACTATGTATTATACTACCTTTTTGAAATTCATTTATCAAATTAAATTAACTACCGCGTCTCTTAACACGACTGTGATAATTCCTTTACGACACGCTAATCATTATGAAGAGAGTAGGCTGAAATATGCTTTTACGTAAGCGTCAAATGTGAATATTGCGAAATGTTTTTGCTCGCGGTAAAGCGGTTCCACTTTTTACTGTAAAATCAGATGTGACAGAATTGAAAGTCAACGTATTATATGCTTAGAAAGAAAATTAGTAAAAGGTCTATATCTTAAGTGTCTGTAGTTTAAGTAAAAATTTGTTGCTTTTAGTTTCGGAAAATAGGGCGCGGTTTCATATTTCCAGCAAACGGAATCTTTATAGACTTATAGAGTACTAGCTGACCCGACAGATGTTGTCCTGTCCTAACTTTGTATGTGAATATAGAAAAGTGTTGTTTTTAGACTTTTTCAGGCAATTTTTAAAAACTTTCTCTCCGTAAGAACCATCCTCGTACTTCACAAAATGTTATAAAAAAAGAATTACCGAAATCGGTTCAGCTGATCTCGAGATTTGCGCTTAGCAACACATTCAGCGATTCATTTTTATATATATAGAGATAACTCCTAGAGTATATCCATCAGTCACAGCCAATTGTTATTCTGTCCGTCTGCTATAATTT
Source organism: Melitaea athalia (assembly GCA_905220545.2). Classification (NCBI taxonomy): domain Eukaryota; kingdom Metazoa; phylum Arthropoda; class Insecta; order Lepidoptera; family Nymphalidae; genus Melitaea; species Melitaea athalia. The sequence goes on from HG992179.1 coordinate 8,811,869, forward strand.
ACTCCAATGTGTTTGTATGTACGTACATCGTCGTGCTATTAAACAGCTCGAGAAAAATGTAGGTATATCATTCAGCTGTTATCTAAGGATTCTAAAGGATTTAAGTTGCCTACCATAGGAACAGACGACCGTGTGTTTATAAATTATTTATTAATGTCAGTGGGTATAAAATAAATGAATTTTTAAATATGCTGTTACTAGATGGTCGAATCATTGTGGCGCGGGCGTCTAAAAATATCACAGAAAATCTCTCAACAATGAGTGGGAAGACAGGAAGTAAGAATATTGTTACGAGTAACGAATTAAAGGAGCTTGCGCCATCTAGCGGGGAGCAGAGGAACCACGTTGTGTGCTGTACAAACCACTTTGTTACAAAGACAACGTGAAACACCCACTCAACACTAGATGGCGCTAGAGGACATATAGGTGAATGAACTCAGGATCGAGTACACGCACGAACGTTCTAGAACTGTCTGGGTGTAGGCTCGGCCCGGTATAAAAAGGCCGATTGAGGCCGAGCGGAGTCAGTTCAGTTTGAGCTAACGACGAAGCGACTTCGAAGTGAATACTAGTGATCAAGAAGTGATACCAGCGGAAACCTACGACATTGGCTACGACCTCGGACATTGTTAGTGCTTACTGTGTGTACCTAGTGATTAGTGTTTGTACTTAGTGCGAAGTGTTTGTACCTAGTGCTTGTGTCGGACCTAGTGCTAGTGAATAAAGTCTCTAAAAGAGTCAGAAGGTCTTTCTCTCCAAATCGTTCGAACCCTAACACGTAACAACTGGTGTCAGAAGTGGGATTTGGAGATGCCATTGACTCCGAGAGAGAACTCCAAGGAGAGGGTCAGGACGAGGGCACAACGAGCTGCGGATGCCACTGGGGGCCAAGCTCCGCCCACTGTGGGCCAAGCCCCGCCCACTGGCTCCACCCACCTTGCCACGCCCACCGGACAGGCCACGCCCACCAGCAGCACCGTAGCTTCTACAGACCCACAAGTGGCACTTCAATTAGGAAGTTTAATTGAATTAATGAAGCTGCAAAGGGCTGAAATTCAGACAATGCAAGAATCACAAGAACGCAAGCTCAGCGCTTTGCAAGAATCACATAAGGCAATGCAAGAATCACAAGAACGCAAGCTCAGCGCTTTGCAAGAATCACATAAGGCAATGCAAGAATCACAAGAACGCAAGTTCAGCGCTTTGCAAGAATCACAGGAAAAAGCGCTTTGGGCTATAAAAGATGTTAGTGACACGGTGGGTAAGCTCCGAAAAGATGTCGACGAAGTGGAAGAACGAGTTACCGGGTTAGGATTGGATGTCGAAAATGTGAAAACCGGTCTCACGGAATTACAGAAGAAAGTAGTACGCCTCGAAACCACGGGAGTTATGATGTCTAGTGGAACTACCGTAGTGGCGCAAGGACCAAGAGTGAAAGTGCCGCCATACGACGGCACTACTTCGTGGAACGCTTATCGTCAGCAATTCCAGACTGTTGCTACTGCCAACGGATGGACGGAAGAACAATGCCTGACCGCTCTCACTGTTGCGCTCAGAGGACAAGCTTTGTCTGTCTTGGAAGCACTGCCACATACAGGACATGGGTTCCAAGACCTGATAGAGGCACTTGAGTCCAGATACGGGGAGCGACACCTGGAGCACGTGTTCCGTGCCCAACTGCGTGACAGAGTCCAACGCTCAGGAGAAGGACTACAACAATGGGCGTTGGAAATTGAAAAACTCGTCAGGAAGGCACACCCAGGAGCCGACACCAAGATGGTGGATACGAATATTGTTCAAGCATTTGTGGACGGAATCAAAGACCTGGAGGTCAGAGCTGCAGTGAGGCTTCGTCACCATACCTCGCTAAAGGAAGCATTGGCGCATGCTTTGGAGGTCGAGGCTGTTCGCCATGACGTACGGCAGACCCATAAGATCCGTGAGGTCTCTGAGGTAGTCAAGGTGGTTAAGGCTCCTATAAAGAAACGTTCTGGGGCCATGTGCTACAAGTGCGGCGAGAGAGGCCATCTTCAGCTCAACTGCCCGCAGAAGGAGGTCAAGGCTCCTATGAAGAAACGTTCTGGAGCCATGTGCTACAAGTGCGGCGAGAGGGGCCATCTTCAGCTCAACTGCCCGCAGAAGGAGGTTAAGGCTCCTACGAAGAAACGTTCTGGAGTCATGTGCTACAAGTGCGGCGAGAGGGGTCATCTTCAGCTCAATTGCCCGCAGAAGAAGACCCAGATGGCCAGGATCAAAAGGATCGAGGAGCAAATAGAGGAGATGAAGAAGCAAAGGGCTTCGTCCCCTACCCGGGATCAAGGGAAACTAATAAAAGCTAGAACTAAGAGGCGAGTACTGGCTGACGCGGTGGAAACCATGAAAACTGTTATCTCCCAGGCATGCAGCGGGAATAGTCTTACGATGCAGGGGACTAATAACGGGACGGAACAGCGCAGCGGAAAGATGCGTGGGAATGCTGACGCACACTCACGAAGGCCGTGTTCGGAAGACTGCAAACATTGTGTTAAGCAGAAACCTAATGAAATAACATTAGAACTAAGAATACCAGTGGACCTGTTGGCAGAAAAGCAACCAAGAGGGACATTCAAAGTGGTACACATAGACCGTCTGGCGCGTTACCATGGCAGTAACAACGATGCTCGGGACGAGCATCTCTAAGAGGGGAGTAGTGTTACGAGTAACGAATTAAAGGAGCTTGCGCCATCTAGCGGGGAGCAGAGGAACCACGTTGTGTGCTGTACAAACCACTTTGTTACAAAGACAACGTGAAACACCCACTCAACACTAGATGGCGCTAGAGGACATATAGGTGAATGAACTCAGGATCGAGTACACGCACGAACGTTCTAGAACTGTCTGGGTGTAGGCTCGGCCCGGTATAAAAAGGCCGATTGAGGCCGAGCGGAGTCAGTTCAGTTTGAGCTAACGACGAAGCGACTTCGAAGTGAATACTAGTGATCAAGAAGTGATACCAGCGGAAACCTACGACATTGGCTACGACCTCGGACATTGTTAGTGCTTACTGTGTGTACCTAGTGATTAGTGTTTGTACTTAGTGCGAAGTGTTTGTACCTAGTGCTTGTGTCGGACCTAGTGCTAGTGAATAAAGTCTCTAAAAGAGTCAGAAGGTCTTTCTCTCCAAATCGTTCGAACCCTAACACGTAACAATATATTTACAAATTTCTTTATTTTTAAGACAAAGAAAAAATTTAACATCTCTAAAAATATAAAAGTTGTAATCTTATAAAAAACTTCGAAAAAAGAATTAGCAGAGAATACGCTTTTAAGGCTTAATCGAAGTGCGTGGCACGTCGTACGTAAAACTCGACAAAAGTATGACAAAAGCACGTGCGAATCGAACCTTGCAAACTTCCCGCAGGACCCAGCGACGTTATTTTAGGGACGCTCTTGAAAGGCAAGGTGTGTCGTTCTGAGGCCTCAGGGAATTTACTACGCTTTAAAGCAGGTAATTTGATGTGAGCCTTCCCAGATTTTTCCATCTTTTCGGGATCGTTCGGAGGACGGGCGGATTTAGACTACGTGAAGTTTAAACATCCTGTTGTAGATTTTACTAAATGTATCGAATTTCAAACTTTGGTACAAACAGCTTCATAAATATTTAATTCAATTAAATTTGTTGAACATTAGATACATAGTGTGTTACTTAAAATTATATGTTCTATTACGAGTATACATTACGATAAAAAACGATATTATAACAATAAAATAGCAGCGGACGTTTAGATAAGAAATATCAATAAGTTCTTGTAACTAAAGTAGGTTGCTACACAAAAAAGCTATATAAATGGAAACAGTTAGTAGGAAAAAGGCAAAGTCGTAAAACTGGTGCCCACCAATCACCAAATAAGGTCGGCGTGGCACCGACGAGCCGAGCATCGTCGTCCTTGACTCCCAGCCAAATGACATAAGTTGGCCCATGGGCGCGGATTCTTGACTAATCGATAAACAAGACGAAATGGATGAACATACCAAATCACCGAATCGACTATCCCACGCTAATCCATTAACTAGTTTGCTTCATATGACTGTAAGAAACGATATGATATACATATATGTATACTAGCTTCTGCGCGCGACTTCGTCGGCGTGGACTCCGCTCCTATTGGTCTTAGCGTGATGATATATAGCCTATAGCCTTCCTCGATAAATGGGCTATCTAACACTGAAAGAATTTTTCAAATCGGACCAGTAGATCCTGAGATTAGCGCGTTCAAACAAACAAACAAACAATCAAACAAACTCTTCAGCTTTATTATATTAGTATAGATGTATATAACATAAGTAGGTATATGCTGTTGTCAGTGATCTATAATATATATATATATATATATATGTATACAGCTTTTAATTTATTATTTATTCAAATGAGAGACTAAAAAACGAAGGTGATATTAAAATGTTAACAATAAGTCAATGAACGCAAAATAATTTTCTTTTTTATTTTATGTATCTAGAATTTCTAACTACTCCGATTGTGAGTCGAGCTCTTCTTTTATATATATCATATAAAATGTCTTTGTAAATTCAATAAGAAACGATATTTAGCTTAAATAACCATTAAAATAGTAATTGTTTTTAGACAGGTATATAACAACATTAACCAAGGTTTAGATGTAGAGTGTACGATTACAGGTTTAATATATGGAGGTCTTGATGTTATTTTACAAATGTGAGTAAAAACTTACATTTTCAATTACATACCTACAAAAAATAAATAAAAAATTTCAGTAAAATCAACTAAAATTTTACTTGCTAAAGATTTATTTTAAAACAATTGATTTTATATAACTCAAAAACGATAAAAACTTTTAATCTTAACAAAATTATTGAATACGTAGACTGTATCATTATTTACAGATAAATTATGTATAAAGGACAACACTAGTTCGAACAATTTATATTAATATACATTTCCCATATATGTTAAAAGTGTACCTACTGAGCGTAATAAATTTCGTGAAATGTGCGTGCTGTTCGAAATCGATGTGGGGCTAAATGAAATAAATTTACAGGTTATTTGGTATTTAGCCCAGTGTTATAGGTGTGACTTGGTATAATAAACTTTCAACATTATTGTAGCGTTACAATGTTTTAATTAAATTTTCATATAAGTTCGTGAAATGGAAAAAATTTTGTGAATTCACAGTAATATAAAATTTGGTACAGATTTTAAAATCAATATTATAGTATTTTAATATTTACCTAATTCCGAATCTTGTCAAAAAAATTGGATTAATAATCATTTTTTATTGAAAAAAGGTACTTGAAAAATTACAAATACTTATCTCTATTTCATCACTTTTAATTAATATTTGGTTGCTTATTATTATTAATATAATAATTACAAATAATAAGCATTCAAAGAGTGCTGTAAGAAAAGCATGTAAGAAAAGCATGCAATGTCCCTTGATAAAAGCCAGGCAGTACTTTACCTAAACCTTGCTGAAGAAATTAAAACCAAAAAATGAAATCTAGCTAAATCTGTTCAGTCATTGTTTATCTGCCCAGATTGGTTCCGTTTTGTATTTTAAAAAAGATATCTTTATTAACAGTGGCTTCATTGCTAATCGATAATTAATTAAATATTTTAAGTTCGCCAGGTATAATTTTGTTTATCTAATCAAATAATAAAGATTTTTTGGCGTTTTGGTTTTGCATGCGGCGCGGCAGTCGTCGCACTCAAGTTCATTGGCAAGGGCCCACGTGCTCGCCCCCACCGCTGCAGCGAGGTGACTGACTCGTACAAAGCCTACTATAACATATAATTATGGTTGTATGTAATTAAGTAGTCCTTACATATTCTTTATTTTTTACCTAATTACTATGATGTTTCGTGTCATTACGACATATTTTATATCAATGTACTGTTACCTGGTAAAAATAATCGTTTTATCACGTGCCATTACGGACTCAATCAATATTACGTAAATATGTCCGTTTCATTGTAATCTTTATTAGTTTTTAAACTATACGCTGCAAGCCGCATTTACTATATTTAATTGTTTTTTTCTGATGCGATTCCGTCGAAAGGCATCTCACATTAAGCCAAAATACGAGGCTCATATATACCTAAAGTTTTTATTTAAATGACTCATAACACAAAAACATGAAACAAATACATGAATAAAGTAACATACAGACAAGTTTTAATTAATATTTTTTAAGAATTGAATCAAGAATCCTGAGCACATTATGTACGTATAGGCCGGGATCTTTCATTTTAGATGATCGGTACCGATGCGCTGTCGCACAGTGGCACTGTTGAAGTATAATTTTGAACAAATGTGTCTTCTAATTTGAAGGGCTTTACAGCTACTGTCCGACTGTGTGTATTTGTGACTTTCATAATACTTTCTATACTCATGACAAAGAATGATGCATGTGCCGTTTACGGTGTTGCCGTCGTTCTAAAGGAGATGCATCATGCAACTGATTGCTTACGCACAATCTAGCATCGTTATGTCTCAATATTAATTATTCATTAAAAATAAAACAAATTAACGTAGTAGGTGTAGCGACATCTATGCACGAACTTAAGAACTGACGATATTCTACATCGCGCTATCGAAGTTTTCAGAGAAAAACGAATATATATACAAGAACCCGACAACAACCGTCGGGGCAGTAGCCCTACCAGACACAACACCCGTCTGGTTGGAGGATCCTCCCTTTGCGGTGGTGGATGAAGACTTAATACCTTGTTCCTTCCATCCACAAACTGGTGACCCCAAGCATGAACATCAGCGCAGCCTTCGCAAAATCTACGTCATCGTGACTTCATCATCACTTCCTCAAGCTTTCGAGCAGCGAGTCCTACAGCCAGCCAGCATCCACGGCTACAACGGGTATCCTGACCACCAGAATGCAGCGGACGCTCATACCTGGTCATCACCCACAGCCTTCTCAGCGACTTTGGCACAGCACCCTGCACTTCGGCCGGTCAGCAAGCAGAGACGCAACTCTCTCCTGGTCGACGCAGCAGCCAGCCACTACTCAGCACTGCACCACTCCGACTCACTGGAGAATTTGCAGCATCACCCCAACTCACTGGGGCATCACCGCAGACAGTTCCGACTTACTGTGAACTAAGCGGCATCTGGTTCCGACTCACTGGAACATTCCACTGGCCCGGCAAGCATCACAAGATGTGTACGGACGACTCAAACAGCTATCGACCTCCGGTCTCGGAGGGGAGTGATGTAGCGACATCTATGCACGAACTTAAGAACTGACGATATTCTACATCGCGCTATCGAAGTTTTCAGAGAAAAACGAATATGTATACAAGAACCCGACAACAACCGTCGGGGCTGTAGCCCTACCAGACACAACACCCGTCTGGTTGGAGGATCCTCCCTTTGCGGTGGTGGATGAAGACTTAACACCTTGTTCCTTCCACCCACATAGGTTTCAATACAATATTTTTTTCTCAATATCTTCTCATTCTAAATCTATAAAGTCAGTTCTTCTGATTTATTTATATACCTTTATTTATTTATTTAAAAACCGACTTCAATTACATCGACAAGTAATACAACATAAGTAGACGAGAAATTGTCAAGTAAATGCGCATTATCAAAGATAACTTAAAAAATAGTTATCAAATCTCAATCAAATTTTAATGGGACTACAAAACAAACACCCGATTTCGATAAAAACAAAAATCATCCAAATCGGTACATCGGTTGAAAAGTTATACGGTATAACACAACGTAAGTCGACGAAAAAATAGTCAAGTAAATACACAATATTAGACACAACTCGAAAAGTACTTGTTAGATCTTAATTTAAATTAAATTTATTTCATGACACGCATCAATTCTTTCAAAAAATAATCGGTCGGTCCCACTTAGTCAAAAGTTCTGAGGTAGTTAGTATACATAAAAATAAATAAATACAATTAAATTGAGAACTTCCTTTTTTGTAAATCGGTTAAAAAGTCACTCTTAAATTGTGTAAATTGGTTTAATTTACAAGTTACCGTAAAATCCCGAATATCTGCTAATAACAGATTTTTGATTTTACTAGAAACTTAGGATTCACCAACAGGATTTTTTTAGAATGAGCCATGCTCCGACTGCATAAAAAAATAACATGAACAAAATAAAAAAACATTACATTCTTAACTCTTCGTGCAGCAAACACAAAGGTAATAAATGGTGTTATATTGTGGAACCGTGTTTGATTCCTTAACCCTTTCACAATAATAAGCATTGTACTAAATATTGCAGGCAGACAAGTTTTAGATTTTTTCCGGTATTCCATTAATGATTCAAAGATCAATAAGCGAACAATAGGCATTAGCGAGGTGATCGCTAAACGTCCACTTCAGCGGTGAGCAAACACGAAGGCGTAATCTGTTGGGCGGCACTTAGCGTGCGCCGCAAGCACCGCACTCTAATTGCACACCAACTAATCTGTTTGTGAAAGCGTCACATTACTGATTTAAGCTTTCAGGCCGACTGGAAGACCGAAGTGTTCACAGTTCATTAAAGGCTGAAAGTTCCATATTAACGCCGAACAATACCTCTAGCTATTGTACGAACAAACAAAAACACGATAACTTTTTTAGATGTCTATCAATTAGTAACTATTGTACAATATATGAAATTCGAGAAGACAAATTACATAGTGGTAGGTATACTTTTTAACATTTGCGTCTTATATACCCATTCAATTTCGAAACGATAGTATCAATAACAACTGTATCCAAGACAGATGCTTGATTTAAGAACTTCGCCGATGAGTAAGTCTACTGCAATATTTTACCGAGGCATTGTGTTCATCAAAGCGAATCGTCTGACAATGTTGCTGTATATATTTATTGATAGATTTATTCCCTAAGCTAATTCCCGTTTACTTGTGAGGACAAAATTATACTCTGAGTAATCGAGTGACTGTAGCTTCGTCGTGGGTGAGTATTTGCTTTTTTTTCTTTTCATGAATAACTCATTTAATAGTTTTGTTATTCGTTCTTGAGCTTTCTAAGCTAACTACTGACTGTAAATGCATATGTTATTCAGCAAAGCTTCACGTAGAAAACAGTTGTTTTACCGACTAAAAGATAAAATTAAACTTGAACACAGGTGGAATTTGGAGCACGGAAAAGGAATATTCTTTTTGCAAGTAAACTAAGCTAATTTAGAAAATCAACTCTTCAGGGAATAAAATAGTCGCGAATTTAAAGGTCACGCGTTAAAAAAATAGACAGATTTTGCAGTTTACAAGTGCGAATCAAGTTGTTGGGTATTCAACTCGAACTAAGAGAATATATTATACATTTTCGTCGAATTTGATTTACTATTTATAGGCTTAACAATTATATGAAAATTGAAACTTAAATGCTTTCAAACTATTCCTTAACTTTTAACACAATGCTAAAAATCAGTAACGTACTTAAGAAATACTTAAAGCCTTAATGATGTGTACTTAAAAGTAAATTAGTATAAATGTATTCACGGTGACCGGGATTTGTATTCTTTGAATCAGTAACACGACTTTTAATAATAAGGTCAAGTGGTAATAGCATGTAAAAAACTTGTCTTAAAACCACTTTTGATCGTACAGCTTAACCAGAGATTTGATCTGTAAGAACATTATAATCTATACTAATATATAAAGCTGAAGAGTTTGTTTGTTTGATTGTTTGTTTGTTTGTTTGAACGCGGTAATCTCTGGTTCTACTGGGCCGATTTGAAAAATTTTTTCAGTGTTAGATAGCCCATTTATCGAGGAAGGCTATAGGCTATGTATCATCACGCTAAGACCAATAGGAGCGGAGTCCACGCCGACGAAGTCGCGCAGAAGCTAGTTATTAACATATCTAAAGTTATTTGAAGTTATCATTTGATCATTTTTCAATCGACTTTCATAATTACAATCGCTAAAAGTATGAGTCAGAACGGTCAACGCAATATCCCAACTCGATTTGGCATACCTACGTATTTCGTTATCAAATAATTACGTATCAACAAAATTGGGTAAATTTATTTCAGTAGAAGTCATCAAACACTTCACTTGTTAAGGAAAATAAATCTTAAAATGAATTTCACATTAGTTAAATTAAACTCGACTAACAATAGCGGCCTCTTGCGCTAACTAGAAAGTGAATCGTGCTGGTGCAGCGAATGGTCTTTCTGATCGTATCAAACTGGGTTCGTTACTCTCTTCATTATTCTATCAAACACAATAATATAGCTTTATGATCTTCAGTACAATGGAAGTCTTTTTTGGAAGTTTACTCGTATTCTCTGTCTAATATTTCTATGGTATTTTTCAATTTTAACCGATTTCCAAAAAGGAGGAGGTTCTCAATTCGATTGTATATTTTTTGGAATAACATTTTAGTATTAGTATAAATTTTTGGAATTAGGTATGCATTGTTTATGTTATAGATATCTACAGAATATATCATACTTTAGACGCAACATGTTTTCCCAATCATTGAACATTGATTTTAAATTTCGAACACATATATCAGCATTAATTTTATTATACGCGTAAAACGAAAGACATATATTTTCTAAAAGGAGGACAACGTTAACATTCGGGATGTCCTTTAATTTTAACTCCTTTTACGACCACTGCCGCAACATGCAATAAATTAGACTTTTACGGAAAAATGGACATCTGCTACTATGAAAAAAAACCCTCCTGGAACTTAGAAGTAAAAGGACAAAATTTACGATCCGTGTAACCGTGGGTAGGCGGTGCTCGCCCACGGCTCGCATGCAAATGACTCGATTGGAGGAGATTGCTGCTCCTAGACTCTGAGGAAGATTAGAGTTGAAACACCTTGAGAACTTTAATCAGTTGTCGATAGTAATTGACAGATAAGTAAGATAATTTGTAATGCAAACACGCTTAGATTTTTAACCGACTTCAAAAAAGGAGGAGGTTTCTCAATTCGACCGTATATTTTTTTTTTTTTTTTTTTTATGTATGTTCGGGCATAACTTCGTCGTTTATGAACCGATTTTGATAATTCTTTTTTTGTTGGAAAGGAGATATCCCAACTTAGGTACCATGATAAGGAAACCAGGATCTGATGATGGGATCCCAGAGAAATCGAGGGGAACCCTCGAAAATTGTAGTGATGACTAGTGCGTTTTATCACTTTTTCCTTAACTACTATAAAGCACTACTATTTAATGAAGGTCTGGAGTCGATCTGATGATGGAGTCGAAAGACAGGTGAGGGAAATCTTCAACTATTTACAGCAATCACCTGCTGTTTGAGCTTCATTCATTTCTATTGATGAGAACTTTGCACCCATATGAGTTAAAAGTGCCATTACAGGTCTGATGATGGAGCCCATAAATAGTCGAGGGAAATCTTCAACTATTTACAGCAATCACCTGCTGTTTGAGCTTCATTCATTTCTATTGATGAGAACTTTGCACCCATATGAGTTAAAAGTGCCATTACACGTCTGATGATGGAGCCCATAAATAGTCGAGGGAAATCTTCAACTATTTACAGCAATCACCTACTGTTTGAGCTTCATTCATTTCTATTGATGAGAACTTTGCACCCATATGAGTTAAAAGTGCCATTACATGTCTGATGATGGAACCAATAAATAGTCGAGGGAATTCCTCAATAATTTACAGCAGTTACTTTTGGTTGTTTGACGACCGCTTTGATATAATGGTTCATGTGCCGTGTCGGCGGCGTCTAAACACCGACGGTCGCGGGTTTGATTCCCGCTCGGAGTGTATATTTATGTTTATACAAATATTTATTTTCGGTCTGTAGGTTTCGGTTCGGTCCCGGAGAACACGCTAGGCTGTCAGTCCCGGTTGTATATCACGAACACCTAATAGCGATCTTTACTCATATATAGTAGGTACTTATGACGACGCGTTAGCGCAGCGGTCACAGCACTGGCTGTTGCGCTGGCGGTCGCGGGTTCGATCCCCGCTCACGACGGACATTTGTATTGGCCATATAGATGTTTTTCGTGGTCTGGGCGTTTGTGTTTGTGTGTTGTGTATGTTTCCGGACTCCCGACACAGGAGAAAACCCTACTGAGGGCCGTTGAGTGTGAAGCGTTTATTCATTGTTTATTATAGTAAGGAATATATCCGCCAAACCACAGTAGAGCAGCGTGGTGGATTAAGCTCTGATCCTTCTCTTACATGAAGAAAGAGGCCTATGCCCAGGAGTAGGATATTACAGGCTGAAGCGTTTTATTTTGTTGGGCTTACTTAATACTGCCGAGAAGCATCCTAATTAGGTCTACACATCACTAAAAATTGTAAAATAAAATAATTTTTAACAAAAAAAAAAACCGACTTCAAACAGGAAACTAAAAAGTAACAAATAAATTTACTTAGCACAAAGTAATTCTTATTTTGATTTAGTTAATCAGAAATTATAAAATAAATATTTTATAATTTTGAAGTCGGTGCCAAGTAAAACAATAACTAGGTATAGGTATTATCAATTTTTCTCACCCCTCAAGCTAATATTGGCAGGTAATTATTACGGAATATCTATCCTGTAGTACCTAATTAATTATCTTCTTAAAATAGTATTCGGAGACCGCGCACGGCATAAAGTTCACAAATTCGGTGAATATCTGTGGTGGATATAGTAGGTACTGAAGGCACCGACTTCAAAGTTATAAAATATTTATTTTATAATTTCTGATTAACTAAATCAAAATAAGAATTACTTTGTGCTAAGTAAATTTATTTGTTACTTTTTAGTTTCCTGTTTGAAGTCGGTTTTTTTTTTTGTTAAAAATTATTTTATAGAGAAACAATTTTCTCGGGTCTAAATAGTTTAGTTAAACATAAAATATATTTATGCAACATTTATCATCCATTCTGATATCAAAAGTGAAGACTTGTTCGTTGCAGATTAGTTTCTTATTACGTACAACACAGAACGGTTTAACTTACAACAACAAAGCAGTGACTACAAATGTCAAACGCATTCTGTTTATCCGTATACCAATAAATGCATCACGTAAATGTATGAAGAAAATCCATTTTTATAATTCAGTCTGAAAATTCCACTGATGGACAAAGACTTGCTTCTCTATGTAGGAGAAGGATCGGAGCTTAATCCACCACGTCACTCAACTAATAAATTTATTCAATAATATTTAAGTTTCTTTATAATACAACAAAAAAGCTAGACGAACATAAGCACCATATAATAGGCTAAACACACTATGAATTGGTATACAAAGGAATTGAATAGTAATAATAGAACTAGTACATCGGGCTCGTCTCGCCCACACGACCGACTTCAGGCGCCATACGCCCACGAATATATAAATACTAAGTTACGATGAGACAATAATCCATCTAGGAACATCTTGTAATGAAACCAACTCGTATCTAGATATAATGTTCGTAAAAATTAAGTGTATTATGGTCAAGTATGAAATAATTAATAAAAAAATATAACTATTTATTGTACCTACTTTTCCTCGTGGATCCCCGCACCTGGCCTCGGAGAGCACGTAAAGCTTTCGGACCCCATTCTTATGATAGACATCTGATGACGGTCGTAGCTCATAGTACGATTCCCTATCCTATATCCATCAGCCCACAGTGAAGCAGCGCGGTGGATGAAGCTCCGACCTTTCTATGCGAACCTTTAACCAGGAATGGAACGTAACAAGCCGATTCAGCTATTTTTTGTAAGTACAATAAAATTAAGCAACATCGTAAAAAGACATATGGTATATTGTTATCCAAATAAAATTCAACAATGATTTAAGGAATGTCTTGATTTTGCTCGTTAATGTGGTTTATACATTAAAATTGTATTTAGTATTAACAAAATTATGCACAGTTATAATCTCATATTGCAGCGTCATGTTCGCCTTTTGTGGAAAGTAGAGCATTGGTTGTGCACTTTCTCTTGTCACAAGGCCGGCGGCGTCTGCGCATAAGCCATGCAAATCACGAAGTAAACCTCAGAATAAAATTGTCTAGGAAACATAAAATAAAAATATATAAATAAAAATATTATTAGAATAATACATAATTATGAAGAATAAAACAAATTAATTAAAGACAGTTCGTACCATTCGTGTTTAAAGCAATCCAAAGTCTAAAAATAAGATAAGTACTTAAACTTGAAATAATTTAGCAACTAATAATCTTAAATATGCTGCATTTATTATACTTACATTAATAAATTCCAAATTGATTTGCGTATCGAAATATTGTGAAGTTAAATTAAGTAATTTAAGCCGTTGATAAAATCGGGTGCAGAACACGAGGGGGTGGGATGTAGGGGGGACGGCAATAATGGCGTACACTCAAAAACCAGTTTGCGAAAGAGCCCTCATACCAAAGTCGGTCGCTAAGCAGAACCGTCGGCCTCACGACCGGTCCATTAGCCGGGTCATCTGCCTGCACACTGCAGTTAAACCTATCCTCTTAAAATAATAATAACAATATTGCGTTTAATTAATTTACATCTTATTAAATGTTTTAATTTGGCTTTACGTATAAAGTTAGACAGATGTTCAGAAGGTTCAATTTGTTAAGGATACAAAACGTTTAATGCAATTTTGACAACCAGTTACTTTCAAAATTTTTCAATACCGAAATATCGAGGTCGTATTCTCAATAGTTTAATTTTAATCCGCTACTAAATTTGAACGAAAAACTACAATACTACATTTAAAATCTACCTGAGTTACAAATCAATTGTTATTTATTATTTAACACTTTATTACACATTTAAATTACATAATGAAATACAATAATAAAACTTACAGTTCCTATAACAGTAATGAACGCCGTGCTCTGTCCAACAAATTCAATTAAAAAAATTGTTGCGTGTACATTCTGAACATTTTTTTTATTTCCATATCGATTGAAGTAAAAAACGCTATGGCACATGTGGGTAAAATATAATTGCTGGTTACACCTGATTAATTAGTCAAATTACATTCAATTAAGTTTCAATTACCGGTGCTTATAATCGTATAATAATAAAAAATATACATAGAAAGCGTCTACCATGCATAGAAATATCACAGCACATCAGCCTATCGCAGTCCATTGCTGGACATAGGCAAGTTCGCGCCAGAGAAATAAAGTGTGCGTATTTTTCTAATTCTTGTCAATATCCCTTAAGCCTTTTATTGGTTTACCCCACTACACTAACATTTCTTTGAGTAGACATAATTTGCTTCGTACAACAACCAGAATAATGAGTTTTCATTACAAATCAATTAGCCTTCAAAGTTCATCAAACTGGCAAATATAAAAACTCAGCGTTAAGGAAACTGATTGACATCTAAAATTAAAGTATATCGGATTAAGATGTCAGGCTATAGCCTGAACGAAACGGACTGTAGGCTTCATAATTTTTCCCCCCTAATGTCGATCGCCATAAAATGCTTTCGAATAGTTGTATATAGGTATCTACCATCTCTATAGTTCCCTTAAAATTTTGTTGAGGGATAAAAAAGTATTTTATCTAAATCGAGGGTTGTTGACAAAAAATATAGGTATCGCAGTAGCGGTAACAATAAATAAATAAACAAAACCAGAGAGCCGATTGATTTTATTACAACATTTGTGTATCAAAGGTAGATAAAAATCACTCAAAATATTTGTTTTAAATTTGTTTTGTGCTGTTAAACTAACACTCATGACCTTTTGTTGAAAGGTCACATCAAAATCTTCCTCAGGTATGATACTTAAATTTTTTCTTTGTTGGGAAAAATAACACAAAGTACACAGTTGTCTTACCTAAAAGTTTAATATTTATATTGTATTATTATTATTGTGAAAATAAAAGTATTTGTAAATTACATATCCATTACACTCTTTTTAAGTATGTACTTATATCATCCGTAATACTTATGGCATCGATTATTATTTATTAATAAAATTGATTTCTTACTAATCGATTAATTAAAAAAAAAAGATTATTTATTTACGAAATGTAATAGTTGTGATGAGCAAATGACTCGATCAAGCGGTAAAAATTAGGTTTGCGAAAGTTTAGAAGTTTGACGAAACGTCTTCTAGTTCTACAAAAGCTCGTAAGTACTTTTACGTAGACTTTAATTTTATTTACGAAATGTAAAGAGAGAGAAGAGCAATATGTATATTTAGTCACACAACCATGTACTAAGCATTGATGAAAACTCTTTTATTTAGGTAGTTAATAATTATTGTAACCTCATTTTATCTGAACCTGTAGGTACCTGAATTCGCTTTGAAAAAACTAATATTCGACATAAAGAGTGTGGTACCCCATGGGTACAGATAACAGAATCCTAATAATAGACAAGACAGACAGTGTATTTTTAATTGAAGTCTTGGAAATAATATTGAGTTTGTCACATGAAATTGAACCGGATCTGCTTGAATAAGTACTAGGTACTTTCGAAGGCGTCATTGGTGGATAGAGCGTTATAATATCACTGAATTACCTTGCGTAGGCCAAGGTAGCTCGCAAAGTGAATGTACCTAAAATGCCTGTTATTTGATTTCATCGAGTATTTTTATAGAAGGTCAAAAAGCTGACACAGACATCGACAATATTTAACATTATGTGTATCCACTTTATGAAGTTAATAATATTTTATTTCTAAATAGATATTGCGTTGTTGAAAATGGAAATTTATTTATTTGTAAGCTTTTATAACATTAACATATGAATGGATAAAATACTTGAAAATCATAAATTGAAATATTGATTACATTAATAAAACTTGCAATCAGGAAATCAAACAGTTAATATTTGTAATTTATTTGTAAACTATCTAATTTCCTCCTATTAATAAGCAGCACTACAGCACATACAAAAAAGACAATCTAAACAGTAATTACTGAAAGTAAATGTTTAAATAACGAAAATCCAATTCAATTAATTGGTAGAATAAATACTATAGTATCCAATTGAACTAAATCTCTATCAACTAACTAAATAATGTTGATATTACGAAATACGATTACCGATTATTTTTTTTACATATTGTTTTAATAATAAAATTTCATGTGTGATATAATAATGGTGTGCGGCACCTTCCGTGTTTATTTTTATTTTGAAAATATGTGAAATTGAAGATTTTGTGTAGCGATATCGCAAAAAAATTAACCCTACGGCGGATATGACTCATTACGCGGACTGCCAGGAAATGATATTAAATTTTCACGATGGCGTTTTATGTTACCAACGCAGCCGGTTTCGCTAGTTCATGCATATTTATCAAAATAACAGTGCCGATTGAAAGGCTGCATATAAACACGCACTGAATTGCAAAATGGCGCAAGGGACTAAGGAATTAAGGGTTTAAATGTAATAGTTTTGAGAGTGTAATTTTGCACGCTGCTCTGATTGCATTCGGACGGTGCGTCGATGGCGGAGGCGGCGGCGCGGCGACGTTGTCCGACAGTCATTAGTGAAGGCACCCCCTCTGTTGTGTTGAGGGTTAGCGAATTCCGCGAACCGCGCGTCGATCGGCTATGACTCAGTGCGATGGCGATGGCGCCGGGAAAACGCGAATTTTCATTCTATACTTTAATTATACTTTCTGCTTTATGCAGTTGCGATTGTTTTTTAATTTGTCTAATAAAAATGAAAGAAACGTTATTACGTTTTTTTATGTTATGAATTCAACGTTACCCAATATAAAAAAAGCTTCGGCTTTAATAATATCCTTTGGAGGTGTTTAGTATTCAGATGTTATAATGATATGTTCTGAATACTAAACACTACTTACTTATAATTTATAATAGTTATTTTTAAGACTTAAATGGAAAGAAAGAGTTTTCGTTATTTTTAATTAAATATTATCTTTGAAAGAATCAATGTCAAAAAATCAATTTTAGTTAATGATGTACAGACAGGAGTTATCTGTAACAAATCACTATCACTGGTAAGATATATCACCTTTGCACCCTGTTAACCTTGTACTTATATTGAATTTTTCTTTTATGTATGTACTAAATAAATATACAGACACGAATTTCTAAATATGAGAAAAATATATAATTTCACACAACATTTTTTCATTACATTCGATTCCCATGCGCCTGAATAAAACAGAGGTCGGGGACGAAGCAAGTTGGCGCTAATTTCGCTGGGAAACATATCGCAGGGCGGGTGATGACTAAGTTGTTTATGTTAGCCCTCGGGCGAATGACATTTGGGATAAATTGTTATTTACGTCAAATAGCTCGCTGTACTTTATATATAAATTGAGTTTACTTGGTAGAATTATGTTTGTTACTCAAACTTTAGGATGTTATTCAATTGAAGAATCCTTTATAACTTCAGTATTACCTACTAAGACATGCGAAATTCTTTTATTGTGTACATACGTTAGTTGTGTTTTCTTTACTTATATTATAAAGAGGAAAGATTTGATTATTTGTTTGCATTGAATAGGCTCCAAAACTACTGAACCTATTTGAAAAATTCTTTCACTATTGGGAAGCTACACTATCCGCGGGTGATGTAGGCTATATTATCTTTTAATAAAAGGGAAAAAATATTTAGAAACTGTTGTTAAATATCCGTGCGAAGCCAGGGCGGGATGCTAGTTGTTATATAAAGACATGATTATAAAATTTATATAAAGATCCAAATCCTAAAACAATATACCGTAAATTAATGTAATCTAATAGTAGTATATCAAACTGGATGCGGCCTTACGAACAGAGAAAATAAAAGTCATGGTGGAAATAAAATAACGAACCCTAGCCCCCGAAGACACCTTGCTCGCAATAACTTCTTGTTAAATAAATGAAACCGAGACTATAGATACAATAATAAAGTTTCTCATCCAATTTGTCTCACCTCACATTTTATTCGCTGTTCTTTTGACTTATTACTACGCAATACCGACCGAACACTGTGAAATTGCTCGATCCGTAGCATTGTAAAAGTCCCACTCTCATAAAGCTCCCACATATTTCACGACAAATAAACTTCTCATCTTATGAAATTTTCTTCTCGAGAAGCAGTTCAGTGCAGGTAATATTTCAAAACATGTGTCATTCATAACTTTCGCCTTCGCAATGTCTGTCGATGGAGCCCGGGCGAAAAGGTCTCAATAATAAATTTTTCGTGAACCCGCTCCGTTATCCCCGCGAGCGAGCCCAGGTACGTTTTACGGCCGCGCAAAGGAAAATAAACGAAAAATAAAATAAAAGTAGAAATGGCTGACATAAAACTATTTGCCCAAATATAACGCGTAAAGAATGTTTTCAAAACATCAAATGAAAATGTATTACATTGAATGAAACAAAAAAAAAAAAAAAAACTGCGATTACAATATACCCATATTCTTTTACTATTTAGTAAAAAAATTAAGAAAACCGTTGTTTATGGAAATTTGTCTTTGTATTATATATGAAGAACACAAATATCTTTTTTTCTTACATGCAAGACAATACAAATCTTTAATTTTGCTACTTCACTGACTAAGCAATACATAGTTACCAATCACACGTAATTTTTAATGTTTTTAATGAAATATTCTTCAAACTCATTATTTACATGTCTATTGAGCTAACTTCAATTACAGACTGAACTGAAACAGGTTGTCCATTTTCATCACTACATATTATAAAACAAAAGTCGCTTCCCGCTGTCTGTCTGTCTGTCTGTATGTATGCTTAAATTTTCAAAACTACGCAACGGATTTTGATGCGGTTTTCTTTAGTAGATAGAGTTATTCAAGAGGAAGGTTTTTATGTATAATACATGCATAATATAGTAGAGGAACACTGATAATTTTAGAGGTTTCTAATGTGATGTCGTAAATAAACACATTTTTGCGCTTACATTATTAACGCCCAACGATAGTGGGTACGGGTCGGCTAGTTTCTTATAATAAGCTTCTTGTCCTTTATAGGAGCTAACGCCACGCTGCTACAACACGGGTAGTAGTGGTTCACGCGTGGTGAGTTAATCCTTAACACTTGTCCTATATGTCGGACGGGGTTCAACCAAAGTTTCTTTCATAGTGTTCAATGTTACGCAGTCAACAGAAAAAAGTACCTATAATTATGTAGGCATACATATGCACTAGCGGCATGGATTCATTTGTACCGGCAGAATTTTATCATTCAGAAATAAAAAGAGCAAAGGACATTGGACAATGTAAAGTAGTTGACAGGACATGAACTGAGACGGCACTATAGGTAGATGTTTTGAAAACACTGGCGAAAAAAAAAGTTACAAAATGGAAAAAAAAATCTAAACAAATGTAATGGTAACAAAAAATATAAGACATTATTTTGTGCCCACATCTCCGAAATAGCATAGGCATAATATTCTTATGCCTTATGAAATAGCATAGGCATAATATTCTTATGCCTATGCTATTTGCGATCGCGACCCGCGCAGGTGCTAAATTTTGTCGACAAAAGTTTTTCCCTTCCTAGTGTTGGCACATAGCTGGTGAGTCTAGTGTATTTGGACTTGCCGGACCAGTAACCGTAGAACATACTGTGTACATTTTGTATAAAACAATGTTTGCAAAATCTCTCGTACCCGTATCGTGCGGATTGTAAAATTTTACGTATATTTTCATAGGTTTCATCTTGATACACTATCGACAAGTGGAGTTCTTATCTCTATACACGAAAGATGATTAAAAAAATGTTTTTTTTTGTTTGTTCTTACGTTCGTAGGTGTAGGAAATATTGCGTACAAAAAGGCTTTGAGGCAAATTATAACTTTCATCAAACTAGTATCAAAGTCACTAGGAAGATACTGCTGCAAGGCTGAGTGAAACACTAACTGATAAAGTTAAGATTCTAAATGACCTGATACCGTTTCAATTGCAAAAGTTTATTTACAAATTGTGACTTAAGTTATTTTATTTAAATAACAAACTATGTAGGTTAAAACCTGTGCTGTTTTTTTTTATAATCGAACTCGAAGTTTAGTTAGCAGTTAACTCTGATAAGACGATAACAGTGTAATATACCTATTTACGTGCTTTTGCAACTAATTCAGTGATTTACATGATCTCACAACAGAAGAACAGAGTTGATTGACTATTTACATTTATTTAAATTACTTGAGATATCACTTCTGATTATGAGTATGAGATTGGTACCTCTAAAGCTTAAGGCCCCATGATAGCTAATATACTAAAAACCTAACAAGTTTTCCATATAAGGTGTACAATTACCAACAACTGTTTACTTCTAGAACGCGCTTAGAGATTTTTACATCTATATTTCACTGTTTTCTGATATGTGTTTCACGGTTTTCTGATAAGTGTAACAACCACTCTTTTTAAGTGTTAAGGTTACTGGAAGTACTAAAAAATAATTGAGTATAAGACACTAATATTTATAAGAAAACTACTTAGCTGCTGCCCGCGACGTCGTCTGCGTGCGTTCACTGTTCGTTCCCCGTAGGTGATAGCGTGATAATATATAGCTTATGTTCTGACCCGACTTCTTATGTTCTGACCCGACTTCTTAATAATATTCGTGCCAAATTTGAAGTAAATTCATGCAGTACTTTTTGAGTTTATCCCGGACATAGATTGACTTTCCTATCATTTTATTATATGTATAGATATTTATGTTAGAGCATTAATCTTCGTCGTAAATAAGATGTGTATTACCGAGTCTGGTGGAACGGAATTTTGTCTTAGTTTGAATAGGCCGTTTCTTTGTTTTTTCTTTTTAAGATACGTAAGTTTGTCGATCGTAGTTAAGCACTATGTTTATATTTACTGTTCCTGTTCCCAAAAAGTAATATTAACTTAAACTCCCAGGTAGAGACAGCTCTGTTATATGAGTACAAACAATAGGCATGTGCATATGGTTAGTTAATCTGAGTTTTAAACGAAGTTTGAAATTTGTCAAATGCCGTGTCGGAGTCGCGTGATGAGACGCATTAAGTCTTGGCGCAAGTCACCGAGCTCCGCCGGTCGACCTGCTTCAAAAGTGATAAACTACCCTAGCTAGTTTTTTTGTTTGTCTCATAATAAATACACTGTTCAATAAAATACACAAACACTGTGCGTAAAGTGAATATGTCAACTTATAACGCTTAGATGGATATAGAGAATGATCATGTCTTAAGGAATCATAATGTTAGGAAGTGGTATAAAAACTCCTAGAATATTATTCGGATTCGGAAAAACAATTATTCGGATTTCAAATGATAGATACATACAAGTTTAATTTTCTCAAACCTGCGCTGAAATAACCACATTATTAAATTTAAATTAACAGACTGTAATTACTACTTTTTTAGTTCAATAAAGTACGAGTATATAACTTTCGTATCGTAATCAAATAAAACGGAAAAGAATTATTTAAACATCTTATGTCATATACGTCACCACGTTTTTACGTATGAAATGAAAGTTGTGTCGCGAGCTCTACGCTCTAATAAATATGTAGCTTAAATGCAACCCTAATCGGGAAGGCAAAACGGCTACAATACAAACAGGCGTGGTATTAAATTGTCGACAGTGTAAATACATTAAAGAGCGCCGGGTAAACGACGCCTAATGATTATCTATATCTACATTAGCTTTGTAGTAACAAAGAAAGGTATCGGACGTAAATAAAAAAGGTATATTTTATTGGGCTTTGTTTCAGAAGAGTCGGACGGCAGCTGGTTGACGGGATACGTCGCTTATCTGACGCCACACCTTTGTTCTTGTCGTTGACCCAATTCGAATGTACTCGACCGCGACCATGCGAACCTAACCTTCAGATATAATTTGGATGACTAATCCTGTAGAAGTGTAGTACCCACAGCTATATTCTTATTAAAATCAATCTTTTACTTCAATTATACACTTTATTTTTTAAATCAATGTAATTATTACGTTTTTAATCAAATTTTAACATATAATTAACGTTGAACGGTCAGCGAAAAAGTACTTTTTATACGAACGTAACTGCATTGTTGCGGCACATTATATACGATTAGAAAAGTTACTTGTGCAAGGCCGATCGCCAGAGCGATAGTTCTCGGGGTCAAAAATAGCAGGCGAGGGCCGTACCTGGCGCCACCCCGCGCTCAATGTCAACTTTCAATCACGTGCGAGCAGGAGGAATCGGCCAGCCATAATGAAATTTCTGTATGCTTTTAATTTTTTTTTATATGATCTCTAAATAAGTGATAAAAATGATGTTTAAAAATTAGTGATGCAACATAGTTGGAAGCCTGGAAAATAAATAAAATGATTGTTTTAGTAGCAAAAGATCCCATTCATTTAGTAGATTTATTCAATGGACTTATCTATAAAAAATAAATATAATATTTGAATACTGAACATATTATTATAGGTATATTGATGTTTTACTTCGCAACAATAAAATAAATATATAAAATTCCACGACTTCAGCCTAGACGGAACTATCAGTACAAGAGCATACAATAATATCAGCTTAATACAATTTATCTGTAACTACTCTGTTATCGTTTAAATCACGGAAATAAAAAAAACGCGATTTGTATCTCTCACTCAGTCCGACTCGAACTGTGATAACAAATATTCGCAGACATAATCAGTGTTAATTTTATTCTGTAAAGTAAATTAAATAAAACTTTTATGATATTTTGCTTGGAACTTTTTGTCCTCTTTATTTACATAGCAGCTCGCAAAGCCTCTCCGTGCCAACAGTCGCTTTGTCAAGCGTCGGGTGACATTAGCTCGACCCGCTGTCAGATAATTTGGAAGCCAAATAAAATTATTTCCAACTTTATTTCCTGAACTGTTGATAAGATTTTATAAAGATAATAATAATTATGTTTGTCAACTTTATTGAAATACTTTAATTTTATTATACTTACTAGCGATAATACCTCTTTGAAAGGACACAAAGAAAATCTACGTTTTATGGTGACTTTCACAAGGTATTTCAATTACCAAGTATCTTTATCTAACTATGTATTTCAAAATAGGATTAATAAAGTGAGATTGGCATGATAATGTAGTTTTATCCTTAACACTAATGGATGAAATATTATTAATACAAAGCTTTGGAACAAATTTTTCTCAATTCACAACTGCAATATCTTCCAAAGAAATTACCAGTTCATTAAGTATAACGAATCCACAGGCCAAACTTGAGGGTAGTAAACTTTATTAATGGCTCGATTACAAGCTCGACCCGTGGTGAAAAGAAGTGCTATCAATCAGTCAGGTGTGCGACGGAAACGGTATCTATTCTCTCAGTAAAGCTAATAACAAAATTCCGACGCCCCTGTTTGTGCCTCAGCGAAAGGGGTGAAGATGAATATCTTTAAATGCTTTATTTAGTTAGTTATTCGCATTGTGAAACTAATATTTCGAATCAAATAGTTTAGATTACACGAAGTCACGTTTTTAGCGAAGTTATTTTAAATTAAACTGATTCTATTTATTAGGTCGGGGAAAAAGTTTCTTCGTATTTTATATAGAAATTCATGGTAAGATTTTATAAAATTTATTTACATTAATTATAATATATACCATTTTCTTCGATATTACCGCTATCTCATAGGTACTTAGGTAGTGACAGGATTCCGTTGTTGTAGAAATTATGGGACTTCTCATTAAAAAACTGCGACAAGTAGATATGACAGTCCTCTCGTAATGTTAACTTTACACTACCTAAAGAGTTCTGAAGAGACCGAAACAAATTGAAAACAGAGACTCCAAGATCGGGCCTATATGGTGGATGCATTAAGACTTACCAGTCAAACTAATGACTAGCCCGTTGGCGCAGTTTATGTAGTGACCCTTGCTTTCTGCTCCGGGGGTTGTGGGTTCGATTCCCACCCCGAGTCTGGGTGTAATATACATATTTATTTATATATTTATATATGTATATATGTATTATTTATAAGTATGTTTATCGAAAAAAAAATATATATCTAGCTAGACCAGTCGGCTGTTACCTATAACACAAGCATTAAGTTGCTTACTTTAGGAACAGACGACCGTGTGTGTAATGTGTAGATATTTATTTATTTATTATTTATTTATAAACTCTCTCAATTGAGTTAAGTGTAAAAACCTATGTGGTCGGGCGTTGTCATGATGAAAGATCACCACACATTTTCTGTTGATTAATTCTGGCCGCTTATTCTCTACTTCTTGTTCATGTTTCATCAGCTATTGACAGTAGAAATCCGAATCGACGTTTTTCCTGGCGGTAAAAGCTCATAATGAATGATGCCCTTCCAATCCCACCATACACATAAGATCACCTTATTACGTGTCACACCCATGTTTTGCGATAGTCTGTGCCGCTTGACCGACCTTTGACTTTGGCCACGATCTCTCATAGATGATCTAATTTTCGTCAGCAGTGATCAATCTCTTAAAAAATGGTTAGATATCATTACGTCTTAAGAGAGAATCTCAAATGAGTACACAGTCAATTAGGTTTCTTTCAGTGAGTTCATATGGCGCATATATCAAGCTTTTTTGTATATATTGTAGAAACTGTTTTATGGTCAATTCTCAGATCTTCAGCTATATCGTAACTACTCAAATGTCGATCTAGCCCCACTTTTTCAAAAATGTCGTCATGTTTATCCGTACCTGGGCGACCAGAGCGAAATGTATCTTTGACATCAACATTTTCTGACTGAAAACACTTAAACCAATTTTGTGCTACTCTTTCTGATACTACATTAGGTCCATAAACGTCACAATTTTTTTCGCCGCTTGAGTCGCATTTTATTTTGTTTGAAGTAAAACTTTGTACCTACCGAATTTTGTCGTTGGATTCATCAATTTTGGCGGACAGAAAAACAAATAAAAAAAGACGGTAACCTGTTTTTTTACGTTTTAATTTAATTTATAAAATTTTACCTTTTCATGGTACCAAAACCAGCCAGTTACAAACAATACAACCAGAAAGATTATATTGCTACTTTTTACTAGAAAATACGAAAAGATTTTTTCCTTGACCTATTATTATTGAGTAAAACTCATTCGAATCGAAAAAGAGAGATGGTTATTTGAAGTTAATTTTTAGATTTAAGATAGCATTTTTAATAATTAATTAGACAACGTAGATGAGCACGAGGTACGGTCAGGGTCAAGCTACAGAGGCACCGGAGCGTCGGACGGCACTGTCCGAATAGCTCAATTACAGTTAATTCGCAACGCACACACATTCAATGCGAGGTGCATGCATGTGCTACGTCCACATTA
Source organism: Melitaea athalia (assembly GCA_905220545.2). NCBI lineage: Eukaryota > Metazoa > Arthropoda > Insecta > Lepidoptera > Nymphalidae > Melitaea > Melitaea athalia. The sequence goes on from HG992179.1 coordinate 8,838,042, forward strand.
ATGTATGTAAATGCATACGACCGACCGCGACAGGCCGCCGACGTTCACAATATTGCGACATTAAACGGAATATGGCTGACGAGACGGACATTTTGGACAAAAGTCGACATTTGCTAACGTTATGCAGCCACTCATGTACACTTAACGTTTCGAATACCCATTATCAGCGATTGTTCGTAAAGCTATAGCTTTTAAAGTAGTTGTTTAAACTTAAGTAAGCTAGCTATTTAATGTAAAAGGAAGGCTCTATCAAAATAGGTGGCAACGTTGATAAAAAACAATTCTAAGCAAATTTTTTGCTCATCAGTTGCCAATTTTAATGCGACTCTTAACCTAAAAGTAGCAAAGAGAATTTTTTTAAATATAATATTACGTGTTTCTTTTTGGAACAATATAACTAAAATGATAAGTATATCGATACAAATTGTTCATGATTGTTAATTGATATTTTATTTTTATAATTAGCACGACGTTTTTCACAATATTCGTCAATTTTGTTTCAACCGTATTAGGTTGTTACAAAGAGATATCTACGAAGTTTTATAATAAAAAATATTGATTGATAAAATAATTTAAGTATCATGTTCTGACAAGATACTATGTAATTAAATTAAAAAAGAAAAAAATCCGTGAAAATCTACCGTACTGAAAAACACAGACAGAGATACTTTTTTGCGCCTAGCGCCCAACGAGAGTTTTTTTTTAACGTGTGGAAATGCTGTATGCATTTCCGACCGCTGGGGCGTGGGACTCCTGGACTACAGTCTACCCACTAAAACCACACGGTGTCCACCTTCATCACCTGTGCCTGGGTCGCAGGAATCCAGATTCTTTGCAACCCCGGCGGCGTGCCTCGTCAGGCTCTTACCATTTGGGTGGCGCGCGGTGGACACCGCACGCGCCTACCCGGCAGATTTGGTGGACGGCCGAGTTCCCCAAGTCGACCGCCTGGAGCGTCTCTACCTGGAGCGCCTAATCTTAAAAGTACGAGTATTAAACAACGTCCTTGAAGTCATCTTCATTTTCATGTTTTTTTTTTATAGATTAAATATACTTCATAATTAAAAAATGTTTAAAATATTGATTTTAATACTTATTCATGTTTATACATTATTATTATATCAAAACTTTGGGTTTCAGACTATTACCGCGATGAATTTTGGCTTTCAGATGTTAATGGAAATTTTATTACGGGTCTTATCGTGACTATTTTATTACGTATGTACCTTTTACTTCGACCCGACGATTCGACTGAATAATTTCACTCCTAACACAAATACCCATATTTAATGGATCTATCGTATACGAGTTTGGTATATGTTTATATGTTCCTAGATATAGAACGAGTATAACATAAACGTTAAATACATAATGATGTACTCCACTTTTTAACCGACTTCAAAAAAGGAGGTGGTTCGTTATTCGAGTTGTACGATGTACGGGTGTATCAATTTCGATGATTCTTTATTTTTATTGGAGGTTAGTGCTTGTTATGTGGTCCGATTCCGATCTTATATACCTAATTATTTTTTATTGTCGATATAAATTTAAGTCGGTTTTTTTCGTTTGCGAGCAAACATAATTAATTATTGATGACAAGGAAGGTCATAGAAAATTCCAACTTATATTTTCGACTAGCCCGTTGGCGCAGTTTGTAGTGACCCTGCTTTCTGTTCCGGGGGTTGTGGGTTCGATTCCCACCTCGAGTCTGGGTGCTATGTACATATTTATTTATATATTTATATATGTATTATTTATAAGTATGTTTATCGAAAAAAAAAATGTAGCTAGACCAGTCGGCTGTTACCTATAACACAAGCATTAAGTTGCTTACTTTAGGAACAGACGACCGTGTGTGTATTGTGTATATATATTTATTATTATTATTTATTATTATTATTTTATATATTTTTTTAGCTACTGAAGTTAGTAAAAAATAATAGATTAATGCCACAATTATTTGAAAAAGATTTTGTTGTCTATATTTAATCAAATAAATAGCTATTATTCATTAAGTAAAACCCTTTTAATTGTCCGCACTAGACAGTTAACAAATGATTCTGATCACATTCCGCAATTAGCCTACTGTTTTAATAACTTTCCCTTCAATCTGCGTTAAACATTTGACACAGATATAATATGTAGGTATAGGTATAATAATAGTGTATTATAAAATTCAACATCTAGCAGGTATTAAGAAGGCTTCTATGTAATTTACTCGAGAAACACACTCCCCATTTTGTACATATTTTAATACGAGTCTTAGAACGGAAGTAATATTTAAAAAAAGATAATATGCGATTATTATAAGTTATAGAAACAGAAGAAAGAAATGTCTACTGTACGCGTATACGCTGAAAGCGTAGCCGATTCAGCTTGTCATTATTTATTTTTAGTAGACACCTAACAAGAAATCTATGCATTGCTTATATTAACAATGTATTTATGTGCCGAGGAAAAACATCAAAAAGATCGGAAGCAAAAGCATACTTGGTTCTCTACAACAGGAAAACACGACGAAACATATTATGTAGTGTTTTAAATGTAAGTTTTAAAAGCTTCAATAATTATATAAGGTTAATGATTGATTGATAGGTTTAATGAAATATATAAAGTTTGTAAATGTAAGTATCACAATATCTACACTAATATTATAAAGCTAAAGAGTTTGTTTGTTTGTTTGAACGCGCTAATCTCAGAAACTAACGGTCCGATTTAAAAAATTCTTTCAGTGTTATATAGCCCATTTATCGTGGAAAGCTATATGCTATTTTTTCAGATTAACGCGTGTGAAACCGCGAGGCACAACTAGTTTTTTAAAAGGATCAAGTGTCATAAAGTTAAGGGTACAAGACTTCATTTAACTATAATTGAAATCTATTCAACAGTCTGTGATGGGCGTACTATTGCAGACCTATATCATTTTATTTATATACATTTAGGATTTTATTTTGTAAAAAAAAAAAACTAAATAAGTTATATTACGTCCAAATTAATTAATTATAAACTACATATTCATTACGCATTTTTGCTCAAGACAAAATTTTGAATACGATTTTAATTTTAAAATTTCTTCGAATGTCGAAATTTAAACATACATAATTATATCCTTATTTCTTCGGGTATTAATACAATAATTATTGTGTTTGCTCGCAAACGAAAAAAAAACGACTTCTATTACATCGACAATAGCACGTAATAAGACCAAAAAACAGTCAAGTAAATACGCGTTATCAAAGATTACTCAAAAAGTAGTAATCAGATCTCGCTCAAATTCAACAAGACTACATGACAAGTATTACGCATGTATTAAGCTTTTGATTAAAGTAAGAATCATTAAAATCGAAAAACCCAGTGCGGTTTATGCGGTTTAATACAACGTAGGACGACGAAAAAGTAGTCAAGTAAATACGCATTATTAGATATAACTGTAAAAGTACCAGTCAGATCTCAATTAAATTTAAATGAGACCACATCACACGCAACACCTTTCAATTAAAACAAAATTCATCAAAATCGGTCCACCCAGTCAAAAGTTCTGAGTTAACATACATTAAAAAAAATACAACCGCATTGAGCTGTACCTCCTCCTTTTTTGGAAGTCGGTTAAAGGCCAATGCATACGTAACGTGGATGGGACGGGGACGTGAAGTTTTGGAATATCGTTTCATACAAAATGAGCAAGTTTTGTATGAAACGAACTTCACGTCCCGTCCCGTACGGGAAAAAACACGTTACGTATGCATTGGCCTTAAAAAAATTAAAAAAATTAGAGAGCTCTGTTAACGTGCAGAGGTAACATGCCTATATTTTAGGAGTTACAAAAATTTCAACTAATCTGAGAAATTTAAAACAATTTGAAACTGCAGGTTTTGTGTCGTCTCTATTATACTTATCGAGAACACACATTTGATATTTCAAACAAGTTATAATTTAATTACATTTTATTTTTAGTCAATGTTACTTCGGCATGTTACTTTACGGCAAAATTAAACAAAGTATATTATGTTAGCAACCGCTCTACATGCCTATATAATAAAGAAAGGTAAAATGTTATTAGGTAAATAGTTTTTTTTTTTTTGATAAAAATGTATATAAATAACATTAATTTATTAACTATAGTTATGTGCAAAATACGAAAATAACCAAAAGATATGTTTTCCTGGTGCCTAAACATTTCAATGCACACTAACGCCTCCTATGGGACTTTCAGACAACGTCATTGTTTTATCAAGCTGGCATTGTCATGGTGATTCACTTTATGTCAACATTTGCGCCACAATATGTTAATAATCAACTACCACAAATTTTTCTCCGTGAATTTAAACTGACTAGACGATCTGCCAATATTTTGACCTTCGATACAATTTAATCAAAAATTAATTACCGTCCCTGTCACAAAGCAACTGCATTTTTGTATGGTTTACTCTCTAACTACAAAAAACGAAACAGAAATTTAAAGGTATACTTTAAATCACAATAACAGTTATTATTTACTCCAACAGTTCTCGTTTTATACTAAATGAACATCGAATATAATTTCGAAGAGGTTATGTTCGCGACAAACAAAAATATTAAGGCGTTTACCTTGTTGTATCTGAAGTCTGTCTGCTAGCACCACTATTATACGGCACAATATATTTCACATTAACGTAATACATTAATTTTAGTTAAAAAATTGGTTTACATCACAGAAATAACAAAATAAAACAGAAAACATTGAAAGCGGGCAAGAAGCGCGATACGAAACAGCAAGCTAAGCAGCAGCTGACTACATGCGCATGCCCGTTGTGACCTTGTACAAGCGTCCAATGTATAAAGTGAAATTTTTATAATAATTATATATAATTATTAGGCATTATTAGGCATAATTTATAGGGTTTTCAAATTGCTGTGATAGATAACAAGTAAATTTCACGTATTAATATTTAAAAACTTCATTAACTTTGATTTTTGGTTCTTTAGTATTCTTTTTAAGTTGAAATTTCTTTTGAGTTTATTTTCAATTTGACAAAACTTATTGAAAATTAGTGGTTTGGCATATGCCACATAATCTGGTACAATCCACACTAAAACTTTGTAATGACTTATATAACATTATGTTAAAAGTTAATAAAACTTTTGACGTCACTACAAAGTTGTACGTTTAGATGCGCAACGTGGAGGAGTAGTGTGGGCGCGCACCGGCGGCGATGGTGTCGCACTCTAGCGGGCATATTGTGAATTATCGATTCTCCTCGTGCCGCCACCCGCTATTGGCTCTACTTCGTAATTGGTTTATGTAGCCCGTTCGTAACATGAATTCAAATTTAGCGCGCGCTGGGGCTCTCGAATGAACGGAGCCGAGTATTTGTACAGGGAAAATTACCCGTTCCAGATAATAAAATCTAGTAAAATACTATTGAAACTTTGTTACACTCTCAGTGCGATGTTCCGAGGAAATAATTTACTCGCTTGCCTTTGGTGATCGTAAATTCATATAATGTGATTTGAAATAAAGTATCATAAATATTAATTTATTTTTGGAAATTTTTAAATATATATTTTTATTAAAAAATATTATGAGGCCTTAAAATAGTAATGTAGGACATTATTTGAAAAATACTATTAGTGAATGATAAATGTTTGGTTCCTTTTCGGGTAGTTGTTTTTAAGATTAATGTAATTTTTAGCGTAATTTTTTTAAATGGATTATACTATTTTTGCTATAGTTAAAACTTGAAAAAATTGTCAAAAAATTTAAATTCTAATAACCGAACAAAGTCGTTGACTCTACGATTGCTATTGACGTCCTAATTACATTTATAGCAAAAACAAAAAAATAACACATAATAAAATAATTGTATTAAGCAATTTAAAAAGACTATTATGTTTTATTATAAAGCTAAACTAGACGTAGCGTATTATAAGGGGCAGGTTGTTTGAACGCCGTCTTGCTCCAGCACTAAATTTAAGAGGTGGGGAACTGATATTTATGTACGATAATAAGAAGCCGAGCTGCAGACAAAGCCTACCTTCTACGAACAGTCTGTTGCAAAAGTAGCTCATAAGTTAAATTTTCTTTTGAACGTTTTTCTTTGTGTTATTTAATACGAATAATAGGTATCTACAATAAATTTTTAATAATATAATTAGCGACATTGGACTAAAATTATAAGATTGATGTTGTAGTTAAAATAAGTGTTTTATTAATTAGGTACTAGCTCACCCCGCAAAAGTTTTTTTGCCTTATATGTTATTAACCCCCGCAAACCCCTCTTGTGGGTGGAATTTTGGAAAATCCGTTCTTAGCTGACCTCTACTTGGCAAAAGGAATATTCCTACCAAATTTCAAGTCTCTAGGCCTTATGGTTCCAGAGATATCGTGATGAGTCAATGGGTGGAAATCTCTTTTATATATAGATTTTAGTCTATATAATTAAATTAATCTTATTTAAAAATTTAAACGTCATAAACCGTACAAAGTATGTAAAGTATAATATATACGTACAAATTGCAATACAATAGTATTTGTTTTAAAGAATAAGTTTGCCTCGCGTTGAAATTCCGGTAAAATTTTAATATTTAACCATGTTTTCGCATTTCTAAAGATATGAAACTATTAATACAGTCTGTTTATATAACAAATAGGGCACAATAAATGCAAATCTAACTAGGTTTAATTATTTAAAACTGTCTCTATCGCTTTAATACACCCGAATATATTTATGATATCTACCTACATTAATTTATACTGTTAGACTCAACTAGAAAGTAGAGTAGGTACTTTGCTACGCGCTATTCGAAAAATCTTTGCTTTGTAAGCTATTTAGTGTTACTTTACACATTTAAGACGTTTTCTACAAAAATATCAGGTAAAAATATATTTAAGTTCTCATCATATTATTCAGAAAAAAAATGACAAATCATTATTTGACAGCTTCTAAAAGCAATATTTTTCGGACAGCCACACTTTATTAGTCATCGTCATATCGTTATAGCGGCCTTAAACTATGTCGTTGGTCGACGAAAATTATTGCTGTTACAAATTGGACTCGATAGCGATTAAACTATTCATTTACATTGTGTATTTCTTTGTTACTTTCTAAGCAATGAAGGGATTGTTATAGTTTTACTTAATTATTTTATTATAATATTATTAGATGAACTGTAAGCGAATTTTTATAATTTATAATGAATATTTGCTATACTTTGTTGTGTATCGCTTCAGCCTGTAATATCCCACTGCTGGGCATAGGCCTCTTTCCCCATGTAGGAGAAGGATAAGAGCTTAATCTACCACGCTGCTCCAATGCGGGTTGCCGGATGTTGTTGTGTATATTTAGAGACAATAGTCATCTCGCATAGTTAACGCATTTGTTTGCTTTTGCGCTCAAAGCTCTACTTTTACGAGTTTAAACTATTGTTAACCAATGGACACTTGCTGCTGTTACTGCTTGGTAAATATTGATAAACTCAATGATTAGTAGAAGTATTATCTCCATAGTCTTATCATCCTTTCTAATAATTGACTTTTTAAATTTGTTACTCATAATAAAAAAAAATCGGCCAAGTGCGAGTCGGACTCGCGCACGAAGGGTTCCGTACCATTGACTAGGTACATTGATTGTAATAACGGGCAAAAAGCGGCTAAAAATCACTTTTATTGTATGAGAGCAAAAATAGGCAAAAATGACGTTTTTTGTATGGGAGCCCCCCTTAAATATTAATTTTATTTTAAGTTTATTATTTATTATTAAAGTAAAAATACAACTGAGTATTTTGTGAATATTTCAAGTGCCTACCTGTTGCGATTATTAATATCGAGCAAAAAAGGGCAAGAAAATCGCGTTTGTTGTATGGGAGCCCCCCTTAAATATTTATTTTATTTTGTTTTTAGTATTTGTTGTTATAGCGGCAACAGAAATACATAATTTGTGAAAATTTCAACTCTCTAGCTATAGCCGTTCTTGAGATACAGCCTGGTGACAGACGGACGGACGGACGGACGGACGGACGGACGGACAGCGAAGTCTTAGTAATAGGGTCCCGTTTTTACCCTTTGGGTACGGAACCCTAAAAATCAAGTCATCTATAGCACCTATATTTATATGAAGTCTTACATGTATAATTATGAAGTACACAGTTTTATTTCGCACATAACTTACAAAACATAAGGTTAACATAAGTCATAACAGCGAAAGCTAAAAACTTGTATCTCCTTTTTTATGTAACTACATTTACAAACAAGCGTACAGCTCATCTGATGGTAAGCGATTACCGTAGCTTATAGACGCCTGCTACAGCAGAAGCATCGCAAGCGCATTGCCTAACCCATCCCCAGTTCCTCCAGGAGCTCTGGTCACCTTACTCACCAACAGGAACACAACACTGCTTGAAAATAGTATTATTTAGTTGTGATCTTCTGTAAAGTCGAGGTACTACCCTGGACGGGCTGCTTCATATTTTGAGCAGAAAACTTGCTGCTGTGCCCTACCTTAGTTCTCCTTGACTAATAAACTGCAACTTCAATTAGAAATAATAAGAATAGAGAGGGATGGTGAAAAAGTATACCTTATCCATATACGTCAGCAGTAGCAACCGATAAAAAGGTCTCTAAGTAGTGTAGTATAATGTAGCTAGTAAAGTCGTGAGTAAGGAAAACAAAACAACAATACTAGCAGATCCGACAGATGATCTCCTCGAAAAAAATCTTATAAGCCAAATATAGAGCCAACAACAGAAACAAAAATAAATGAAAAAAATACATCATTCTTGAGCGTTTTATTACTAAATAACTTGAATGATAGATCATTCTGAATTAAACTTTATTCTTTCGTCGTGACAGGAGAAAAGCTCCTGCAAGATCCCATCCCAAACATAAATTTTCGGCCTGTTTAAAAACTATAGCATACCAGTATCATATGCAATTTAAGATTTATAAAAAGTAGCGTTGCACATTAGAAATTGATTAATTGTATTTTTCATGCGTTTATCTTGTTTAATTTTCGGTTGTGGAGGGCATAGTGAAGAGCGGCTTACCTATTTACACCCACATCCGCCTAGTGCTCACGCTTAACCTCAAAGTAGCTGGTTTATTAATAAAATTGCATGATATTTTGCCCATTAGTGAATTAGTGCCTTATTTTAGTCTATTCATGCAAATAAAACAGTACGACACAAAATGGTTAAATTGGTTATAAATAAAAGAAAAATTACTAAAATATAAAAGTTCTTAAAAAAGAAATTGGAAATCTATACTAATATAATAAAGCTGAAGAGTTTGTGTTTGATTGATTGTTTGTTTGTTTGTTTGTTTGTTTGAACGCGCTAATCTCAGGATCTACTGGTCCGATTTGAAAAATTCTTTCAGTGTTAGATAGCCCATTTATCGAGGAAGGCTATAGGCTATACATCATTACGCTAAGACCAATAGGAGCGGAGTCCACGCCGACGAAGTCGCGCGCAGAAGCTAGTTTAAGCTAGTTTTCTTTTCTATTCAATATAAACTTAAGTCAATAATTAGTTTGTGTTCTAAGAATATAATGAAATATTATTTTTCGTTAATATTTTGTGAGTTACAGAATTTTAAAAATAATTGTTATTATCAAGTTTTTCGCAAAACTCAAAGGGAAACAAGAGCAAATGAGATGTACGCTAGTAAATTTTACTCGAGGGTAGTTGTGAATTTTGCACGGGGTGGTGTATTATGCGGCGCACGTACCGCGCTGTCTGCACGCGGGCCCTGGCGAGGAGGAGCAATATTGCGCTAGCTGCGGCCGACGCTTGCGTGCTCTTCTATCACCAAACCTCGTTTATTATTTAAAGCTCTCTGTACCGATATGTTCTTACGAGGCATGTGAAACAGACTTTCTCGTCGTTTTCTATTTTTTACGAAAAATCGAATCCATGTTTCGATAAACGACTTACCTTTAAAAATCCTTAACTAAAACATTTAATCCAAAAAAGTAATCATCGAAGAGGCAGTGGGAAGAGGATTCCGTGCATATTTATTGCCGGTCTCTAAACCGTTTCTCTGATAATTCGGTACAAGCAAAGCGACATTATTTTTGTAGTAATTTCAGCGAATGTCCTTTAAAATATTCAGAGCACCATAGCTGGGCCCATTAACGTGCTCGGGCGCAATTCGGAACGGGGACTCGTCCGCAAATGGCGGTGATATCATTAACTTGACCCCCACAACTATCCGTCGTCCCGCAAGTTTTTCCCCATATTAAACAGGAAAGGTATTTGTGATACAATACAAAGCGTCTATCCTCCTTAACATCTACACATACAATGCAGAAAAATAATTGTATTTTTATTTTATAATTATTTTAATAGTGACACACATTAAAATTAATATTAGTAGCGCTATGTACAATAAAAGCGTTTTATTTATGAAGGGAGTTTAAGGGATAATAAGTTATCTGTTTGTATAGATAAATGTATTGTGATCTATATCTATGTATTATGAGTTATGACTAGGGCCAATCTAATGAAAATCTCAAGGATTTTTTATCCCTATATTTTTCAATTCATCAGATTTCGTCAGAATCAGGAGCCAAAAACTAAAATGTTAAGCCTGCTTAGCTCAGAATGTCACTAAAATGCAGATTTTGTTTGCGGTTGTGATCATTACAGACGTCGGAGAGACCTAGCTACATTGTTTGGACATTCTTATGTTAAGGAAAATACTATCATAGCAATAATTTTGTGATATTTTAATAAAATTACTAAAACGGAAAAAGGCATATATTTCGTTAAATTAAATGTACACACTTCTGATGGTACTTGCATGCTGTAAAAATAAAATACTTGTAATGTGTTTAACTTTTCTAATTTTCCCCACTACAGTGTTTATTTTTCAAACATTGTGTTGTTTCAATAAATAGATAAAGAATTTCGTAAGAAAAAGTAAACTTCAACTACCTTCAGACGCAAAATATTTGGCGTGATACGAGGATAGGTGAACGGAATTCCTAACTAAACTTGTGTGAGGGGATTTCTCAGCTAAAGAAATAACGGCGAGAAACTCACTAGCTCCAAACAAACGCATACCCAAGTACCGCTTCTTTCAGATGTGCACAGCAAATTATAAGGCGCTCCGTGAACCACTGTACAAATTTGAATTTATGAACTTTTAAAATTACTTTACCTATACTATTTTGAATATTACTCATAGAATAGTATAATGAAATTTCAGTGTTAAAGTATTACGTTTTGGAAACAAAAACATAAACTAGATTAAAATCTGTTCATCTATTTATACATGTCATCATTTCGAACATACACTATTTTCTTCTTGCAAAAGTAATTTTTAAAGTATTGTTAACATGGCGTAACTTGTGTGCTCCGAATTGAAATGGCTATTCAATAGGTGAGAACGAAAGAAAAAAAAAACTTTGTGCAGCGCCTTAGAATAATTTCTTCTTGTTTCCAAGAAATTGTTTTTACCAGCGGGATAGCAAGCTCTTAATTGAAAATTATGGTTCGCTACGAGAAACATATTTAATTTATATACGTTCAAATAAGAACTAATAATTTCTTATTTCTACAGTAGTTAGTGTCGAGAATAGTCATCCGTTTTATAAAAGTTATAAGGTTATTTACGTTTATTGAGTTCTGTAGTATCGACATAAGTACGTACCCTTTTAATCCCACATTCGGTGTTCTGATCCGCAATGGAAAATTGAAAATGATTTGTGTGTTGTGTGCCTGTGTCCATAACTGTCATTTAATTATCACAGGTAATCACCATTAAATTTTTTACTGTACCATTAGAAAATCGCTGGGGTGGGTCAAAACTAAGAACTGTAATGTCGAGGACGTTATATATTAGTCTGAGCAATTTAAAGTTAGTTGTGGGTTTGCAAATAAGCGAGGGGTTCGGACCGCAACTTGCTCCGCCCGCGCCAAATTACAGACTGTCAACTCGACTCAAGTAACCTGTTGACACTATGTTAACTTGTGATATTTCTCAGAGGCTTTGTTTGTTGTAGATATAACTTCTATCATTGTTTCCATAACACTGTTTTCTAAGGTGAGTTTAATATCTTAATGAATTTTCAGCGCTGGACTCATGAGTACCGCTCTATCTAACATGATTGTAACAATTCTATTAAGAAAATCAAGTTTGATACATGTGTTGATCTTGTAAGTCGTCAGTCGTAAAGTTTATTTAATTGACATTGGTGTTGCTTAAGTTACACATGCCGGAGAGATATGTACGTTTTACATAGAATGTCTTGAAGTCGTTTTCCCGGCAGCCAGCAGAGAGGATACAGTTCCGGAGCCGCGCCGGTTTAGTTTGAAATTTCATTCTTTCGAACACATATCTCGACTTCGTCCGGAAATCTACTTTACATTTTTCATCCTAATGGCCATTGGGAGAAAATTGGAAAAGAAGTTTCGAATTCCCATTTCTATCCTAAGTTTACATTAAATAACGTTTTAAGAAAATTTAATAGTAAGTATTAGGTGCAATATGATATTTATTTATTGTTGGTTTACTTTAATTCAATGTATCATTATATCGTCTAAAAAGTGAATTATTAATGCACAACAGAGAAAATTATTTTCGTAATATTTTGTAAAACTTTAGAAAAGCTTAAATGATATTAATTTTACATATCTAGTAGGTACTATTACGAGAAATAGACTTTATTATAAAGACCTAGTTGAAAGTATTATTATTACATATAAAAACAAATTTCGGGATCCTGTACATCTGAATGAAATATAGACACCTAGTGTCTCTCATGTCTTTGTATATCTACTTATGACAGTAACTATGCTCTCAATCTGTTGGACCATTTCAGTTGAAATTCTATAAAGATATAAAGGCCCAGAATTTAAAAATGATTGTGTAAACAATATTAAATAAAATTTTCATATTTACCTTTATGGGTCACTTTCATATTTTACTTAAATTGGAATTGTCTATACTATAATTTGATACTATAAAATAATACTATAATTGCTAAACTTCTATACTTCTATACATATATGTTTAGCGCGAACTTGAGGAGGCCTCGCAAGAAAAAGTCTTTCCTTTTCAACCTTGGTGTGCCAAAAGTACCTAAATAATAAAAATTAAATTTAAAATCTAAACTTATTAAAAGCTAGGAAGATGTAGTAATATGCATCTTCTTTCAAGTAATTTTCCTTGGTACATTATTTTACAATATCGTTATAAAGTTTTTACTCTACGATAATAATAAAACAAAATATTTACTCCCCTCGATATCGTGTTAAAACAACATGTGCGTTTAAAAAAAATATGTTTTTTATCAAATCACATACAAACACGTCATTATTAATTAGCAAATGTGAAAAACTATATTTAGACTAACCGCAACCCCTTGCAAATTTAAAAATGTGGATACACTGTTTTCCTGGAATTTAGAAGGGGTGATGTAGGGGCATAATGTGTGGCAGCCCTTGCTTGGGGTTCGACCACTGATGATGCCTACAGTGCCAATGACCCCTTATCGATTGATCGAATTCTATGAACTGACTTAATTGCATATTGTGTTTGAACCAAGATTCTTATCAGACATGAAATTTGTGATCTAGACAGTGGAATATTTACAATTGTTCAAGTAAAAATTAAATTAGGTTCGAAGAATTTTATACGTAATTAAATTTGTATTCAAAATAATGTTTAAGTTAGGTTGATTTTCAATAGACGGCTAGAATAACATTTTGGGGTTTTTATGGTGCTGTTTATCCCTTCAAAAATAAGAGTGTTATTAGTTTTGGGGGTCCGAATTAAGTAGCAACTACAGACAAAGTTTAATTAAGGTTACTAACTTACTTGCAATACTTTATTCAAGACTGGAATTAAATGTTATAAATAAAAACTCAAGCTAAATCAAGCAATGTTTAGACAGTCATGTTAAAAACATGTATAGGTATACACATTATACTACTACATTTATACTGAGTAATACAAAGTTACTAAAAACGTTAGTCTAGTCCAAATTATTGCAGAAAAAAAGTGTTTTTATAAAAGAGAGGTCAGTTGTTTATTAGGGTAGGTTAGGTTTAGGTTGATTGTTTCAAGTTTTAAGATCGGTCCGCAAGGGAGCGGGCGTGGTTCCTTGCGTCCGCGCCAGAGGTTCGGACTAGTGGTCCGCTTGTCTTAATTTACGGCGGAGTTAACCGCGGCCCGCAGTTTGTATTCATTACCCACCTGGCCGCCCCGTTGCAGAATTTAATGCCTCGCAGAATCACTGCTGTAATTTACCACTAATCAAATATTTATTTCATTTGTGAGATATGGAATCCTTAGATTTAATTTACAGCGTAAGTATTCATACACCACGGAGAATTGTTTACCAGCTTACAGAATAATTCAGTTATATATACTACAACTACAAACGTCATTCCGTGGGCTTAAAATGGATATTAGTGTGGTTGTGTAAAATATGTATGTGTTTACAATAATTTCAATTAAATTACGAAATCACAGTAAGTATCTATTACACTAAACACACAAAAGACATTAGATATTATTATTATTTTTACACGCTTTTTATTAGCTTCACCTGTATGTTTGTATGTTTGTAACCAACTCCTTTGGACTTCATTTTGACCCACTTCAAATGTTCAGATTCCATTCAAACTTTTGGAGGACCGATGACTTATTTGATAAGATTATTCCTATTTAGTTTTGTTGACTATTATTTATTATTATTATATACGTTTAATAGAGAAATTATTTTAACTTAATAAGAAATCAGAAAAATAAAGACAGCAAAACTAATTAAAAGATAGGTAGGTATAAGTTAAGTTTACAATTACTTTTACCGTAGTTTACGAGAGTTAAAATATATTTGTCTTCACCCTTACCAAGTTCTTGACAGTGGGCACAGATTTATTTAAATTAGGGATCAAATGACAAATTTCCTTTGCAAAATCTATTAATAAATTATTTATTTATTTGTTTTTTTCTTACATCTAATATTACAGGCAAAACCCAATTCATTAGACATAGTAAAAAGGAAAATAAAAAGAACAAAAAATTATCATACAATATAAATAAGAATAAAAATAAAAAATCATCTAACATAAACAACAATACTAAAAACAAAAACACGTTCATAAAAATAAAAACATTAGAATCTTTACTTATAGGTAACATATCTAATATATACAACGTAACTTTTGCGAACTCACTCCACGAACAAGAAAAAAGGTCTAGTGTCTCAGCTACCCCTTAATATTTTGTCATCACGATCACGATCACGAATCAGCCTGTAATATCCCACTGTTGGGCACAGGCCTCTTCCCCATGTAGGAGAAGGATCGGAGCTTAATCCGCCACGCTGCTCCAATGCGGGTTGGCGGATATATTCCCTACTATGAGTAACGATCGCAGGCTATCAGGTGTACATGATAACAACCGGGACCGACGGCTTAACGTGCTCTCCGAGGCACGGTGGGGAGACCCACAAAGACTGCACAAACACCCAGGCCACGGCAAACATCTGTATGGCCAATACAAATGTTGTCGTGTGCGGGGATCGAACCCGCAACCGCCCGCGCAACAGCCGATCGCAATCCAGTGCTGTGACCGCTGCGCCAACGCGGCTTCCACAAAATAGAGAATATTTTGTCATACGAGAACATTATTTAGAAATACAAAATGCAAGATTTAATTTCATATTTTCACTATTTGTAATGTAGCATCCATTTACTACTTTATATGAAAATAATAACCTAATATTTAATGATTATACTCAGGGTTTTAAAGTCTCTAGGGTGTATACGTATTGTTTATTCGGAACATATATGATGAAGCAATTATCCTTGGCCGCTGTAAGTTATTTTATTGCAGGCTGGGTCGAGGCGGCAGCATATTTACGAGATACGGGACACTTAGGTAAACACCACGCTTATTTGTATGTAATGTAAAGTTAGTCTTACAAACTATTCCCACAAACAAGTAAGCACATAGACCTGAAATACGCTTTCAGCTAAGGAACCATTTAACAGGCGTCAGAAACTGTACAAGATGCGTGATGTACTTTTATTCATACAACATGTTAAAGTTTATTCTGTTTATAAGGAACGTTAAGCCGTCGGTCCCGGTTGTTATCATGTACACCTGATAGCGATCGTTACTCATAGTATATATCCGCCAACCCGCATTGGAGCAGCGTGGTGGATTAAGCTCCGATCCTTCTCCTACACGGAGAAGAGGCCTATGCCCAACAGTGGGATATTACAGGCTGAATCGTGATAAGGAACGAAAAGTAAAGTTCAGCAACCACTGTCTTTTATCTTATCACTTAGTATTTGTAACGTGGTAAATTCATTCACGTACATTATTGATAAATCAAATAATATAAGCTAGCCTGAATGTTACGTGTTGGTTCTTACTATTTGCTTAGTTGTATTCTTTACTTTTAAAATCTTACTCTGCGAAATTAAGACAGATTACAAGTGTTTGTTCTATATTATAATGGGTCTCAAGGCTAGCATTGAAACTTTAAAAAGTATTGCGTTATATCATAGTTATTATCAACAAGAGGGAGTATTAATTGACAATTAAATTAAACAAATTAGACGAGGAAATGCTATCGAAGTTGTTATAACGCTTTAATTAAAGCTTTTCATGTAGTCTAGTATTTAAGGGAATTTTAAAATCAATATTAATTATTCTAAATCACTACATATTATAAAACAAAGTCTCTTCCCTCTGTCTGTCTGTCTGTATGGTCTAAGATCCGAGATATAACAAAATATTCCCTCATCTGTTAATTAGATGAAACAATTTTTTATAGGCTGATTTCAATATTGTGAATTTATAAAAACAACCTCTGCCACCATAAGCCTGCTGCAAATAATAATACTTAAATTTTTTTTTATCTTTTCCCTCTCATGTTAATTACATGTAGTAAGCTAAAACCATCAATATGTTACATTATATACCTGACTGTAGTAGGCACCCATCTCTATGATTGCTATACTTACTTGCAGCCAGGTTACTGCTGACTGAGGTTACTGACCTTCAGTTGTTTAGTAACAACTTGCGTTCATAAGTAACGTCTTCTAACTATTAACTACCCCTGTACCCAATATAAAGTTTATAGCATAAAAAATTAGGAATTTTCATAAAATCTTTTGAGAGCCCTTAGACCAGGATTTCTTAACCTTTTTCTAGTGATGGACCCCTTCAAAAATTTCAAAGAGTCCACGGCCACGGTAGGCTTGCCATGGACCCCCAGTTTTCATAACACGGACCCCTTAGGGGTCCATGGACCACAGGTTAAGAGAACCTGCCTTAGACCTTTCTATTTTAATCGGGCCTGTTGCCAAATTAGTTTTTAGTTGACGTTTAACTATTAAATATCTTTCTGTCAAATTTCAAGCTTGTAGCATAAAAAATGAAGTACTTTTATACAAACTTGTAGGAGCCCCAAGGCCCCTTTAGTCCGGCCCTATCAAAAAATCTGTAGAAAGTGTTAGAGTATTATTATTTATCGATAAGTCTAGTCCGCAAAACAAAACACTAAAACAACCAAAACCAACTAAAATAACTTTCTCTACTCTTCTTGATAGCTCGATATACCTACCAGTTTCCTAAAGATCGTAATAGTAGTGAAATACTTGTGATAAATTGTGTATTGTTTATAAAGGACCGAGCAATAAATTACTGACCAATTGACCGCGTGCAGGAAAGGTAAATTAGATAATTCAAAGTAAACGAGTTATGGTAAAGTTGAGATACCGCGAACCTTTTTACCACATTGCAGAATTTTTATTGAATTCACTAATAAGTTGACGACGAAATGTGATCAAGTTAACTGCAATGTCAATATTATTAAGAAAAGTCAAAGTAGAGCAAAATTATTAATATCGGAGAATAATCACTAAGAAACGTAAGAAACGTATAATTACTAAGAACTAAAGATCTGTAAGTAGGCGTAGTTTTGGCAATCAATTTGACGCTTTTACATAATTTACGCTTTTTACGTAATTTTTTCTGTATTATTATAAATTTTTGATATTTTTTAAAAATATAACAATCCTCTAACAATACCACGATTATTTGTTACAGAAACAACACAGATTAAGGTGTCAGAAACAAGGTATTCAACAAAAAATATATTTTACAGAATTCGACAGTTATTTTATTAACATTTTTACAAAGTAGTGTGACGCCGAATCGTACGGATATTCGGCCTTTTGGCGTGGCGCTAACGCTCCTTATAAATACTGGTAAGCCTCAGGCTTTTGTGGCTAATCTTTCGCGTGGAGATCGCTATTATACCGCTATTTATTATTTCTACCGTTATTTTTCATTCTTTAAGTCAAGTGCTTCATATTCTTAAAGAAAATTTTCAAGATCTAATTCCTCAGGAAGAGCTACTGGTGGATTATTTAAAATTTGTTTTCTATCCATACTAATATTATAAATGCGAAAGTATCTCTGTCTGTCTGTCTGTCTGTCTGTCGCGCAATCACGCCAAAACTACTGAACAGATTTAAATAAAATTTGATATACAGATAGTCTAGAGTCTGAGAAAGGACATAGGCTACTTTTTAATGCGAATAAAAGGGTGTAAGGGGTTGAAAGGTGGGAATGAAAATTTGTATGGAACTATGTTCGTGTTTCGTAACTGTCAAACATTTAATGTTCATCCCGTCGATATGGTAAACTCTCCGATAAAATTAAAGAACGTATTTAAATAAAGGTTTCGAAAACATATATCCACAATATACGGATAGTGGCGTATTTTACATTTTAAAAATGTATAATAATGTCAGTAATGAAAACGGATTGACATAATATATATTGGTTGTCAAATATAAAACGTACATAGTGGTTATATACTCTTTGGTTTATGCGTGCGTTCAGAAATTTATTTAGTGTAAACTAAGGAAAATATATCAAGCTAATTAAATCTTATACTATTAAAAAAAAGGAAAGCATTTTTTCCCTCAAATCAACGCAGGTGAAACCGCGGGGCACAGCTAGTAGTTTTATATATTTTGAATATATCCTTCGTGTCTTGAGCACACTCATGAAGTTGTATTTAAATGTTATAATTTAATAATTTTTACACTATGTTGAAATTGAATAAGATAAGCAACATTATCCTAATCTACAACATTGGTGCCGTTAAAATTTAATGTTAATATGAATACCGATAGCACGAACATGAACCTCTATTTTTTAATTTATGTACTTTCAAAATTAATTTCTTTTAAAGCAATTCTTAGGGGACTACCACAAAAATGTGACACACGATCAATAACTAGGTTTTATAGTGAATGGTCTCTCGTTGTGATTTGGAGCAACTGTACTAATAGTTTACCAGTGTTGCTCAAGACAGTGTGTATACCGAAAAAAAAAAAAGAAATTCCATGAATGATACCGTAGCCAGGACCTATAATACGGCTAAGGAACGTGAATTTCAGTTTTTACTGATTTGGAGGCATTGCGTTTATTCAAAAGCTTCGGGTTGCTCTACTTTTTTATTCTAAAGACATTTTTACACGACATAAACACAAAAATGGAATTCATTGCTTTTTTATATTAAGAAATAATAAACCAGCGGTCAGGAAATCTGAAACTTCGACCTTTTATGACGATCACCGCTTAGAATATACTGACTCCACCTCGTGACGTGTAAGATCGTTAGTCGATTTTTGTTGTGTTCCTCATAGCACCTTCCTTCAATCTGTTGATATTACAAAAATACCTCAACTCCATTCTGAGAGTCTAAGACTTATGTGGGGTTTTAGGCTGGGGTTCTCCGGTGACGATATCAAGACCAGAGTTTAAAAAATATGGAGAGTCAGTTGTGGCAAACATATCACTTGTGCTTCCTTCCAGTGGGAACCGAGTAATGGAATCAGTCTAAATACAAATCATTTCGAACGTCTATTTAACTTAATCTCTAATTGACGTTAAATATTCCTTCAAAACTAAATACATATTATATATAGTTATAGTTGTTATAAAATTTAGAAATCATCGTTAACTAATTTACCAAAAGCGTTTTGCCATCCATAATGATTCCATACAACAGTTTCAACGCATATTTACTAAAAAATCAAACAAAATAAAGGAAAAAATAGTTATAGCTATCAATATAGCTGATATCAATTGATGAAGTTTACGTAAATAAGAAAGAAAACTGTTATTTCTTTATATTAATAGTGATTGAGAGGATTTCTACTTCGCATTTTTCGCGTTTTTCCAATTCACGCTTGGTGCTGTTAGTAATATATGTAATTTAATTATATCATTAAAATGAAATAAAAAATCATAAAGTCATTCATATTCAATATATATCAAAACATTTTTGCATAAAATTCATAATAACTTTAACATGAGATTGTGTAATAAAAAAATAACAAAACATATGGTTTATTATCTGTTTAAGTACTTCTAACTGTTGTTACTGGTTATCCATATCATGATAATTGCAACAATTACGTCACATTAAAACTAAATTCACGTAACAATATATTTTCAACGGACGCATATGTTTTGATTATTTTACGAAACAAAAGCAGTTAAAATGGTTTGTTGCTAGAAATAACATACCATAACGTACGAATCGGTATAATTATGTATATAGTGTAGTTACCGCCAAGTGAGTGAAATAACGGATTAAATTTCTGTAAGCAGTGAAAAAGTCGTATTTGTAAGTCCGACTATCCGATTTTCTACATTTTAGAAACAAAAAGTTCATGGCGAACGCGTATTCTATACCCGAATCCGAGTAAGTTATGACAAAGTGTGGTGGTTCGGGGCGCTAGCTTGCGACGCACTCCGCCCGCCTCGACGCTGAACTCTTAAATTAGCGCTAACTTACACCACTTAGCTTCTTCAAGTTTTGTTTGTAGACATCGTAAATATTCGATGTTGTGAGCGTGCAGTATGCTCGTTCGTTTCGTAAGCGAATTAACGCATTTTCTGTATAAATTCTACAATTTTTTTGGTTTCTGCTTCGTTTTTGTTTCAAAATTTTATGGATTTTTTAACCGCGCATAGAGAGGTACGAATTATGGTACAATATTTTTAAAACTTGTTTACGGCAACCGATAACAATTGATCCAGTAAGTTTAAACTGTATTTGTGAAGCCAACTGGAACTGCAATTGGAGTGCGTAGAGGTATTGAATAGTAGCGGGCGGGCCAATAATTCGATTTCGCGGTTATTTTAGCTCATGTAGGCTGTGTGGGACGCAGGTGCTCTCTCCAATAGTAATAATCAAACTGAACAGTCCGACGTGAGCACTTTCTGTTCTCCCATATACTCCAATTAGAAATTCTCTTATTTATTGCGAATTACTAACTGAAGTGTATGCAAGGGTAGGAGGAGGAGTTCTTCTACTTTATAAGGACAAATAATAAGTATATAAATAAGTATATGAATTTGAAGTATGATTAATTATACATTTTATTAATACATTTTTGCTACCACACTTATAAGATCTCGTAATAAGCACAAGCCGATTTCCTATGCCTTACCTTTTAGTTGTTGGACAACAAAGTGGTATCTTTGAAGTTTCGTTAATCGGTCATTGCAGCGAGAGCATATTTTAGTTAGACGGTGCAGGTGCGCTTTTCGTTGCAACTTCGATTAATTCTCATAACGAGGCAGGTCCATCACGCGCGCGCTCGTTTGTCTCCGGACCAGCTATAAATACATCAGCGCACTTGCAATTTAATCCGTTTTGTTCCGGTCCCATGATGCCGTATTCGAACCATGCGAATGCTTCCGAAAGAGAACGGGCAAAGCACATCATGGAAGACGGCGTTCGCCCTTATCTAGATTGCTTATGAAATTTTTAGGTGATAAAATATATTTTTCTTTTATTTACGTGTCAAAATTACTGGAGGTGTTCTGTTTTGTAAAAGAGAACATTAATATAAAAAATACAGAAAAAAAACTTGCACGCAATACTAATAATAAATGCCTCACACTCAACGGCCTTCACTAGGATTAACTCCTGTGTCGGGGATCCGGAAACACAAGCAATACACAAGCAAAAATGCCCACACCACTGCAAATATCTGTTTGGCTAATACAAATGTTTGCTATGTGCGGAGACCGAACCCGCAACAGCCAGCGTAACAGCCGCAAACCAGTGCTATTTACTATTGCACCAACGCATCGTCCCAAAAAATTTTTAATCCATGATCCCTATTTTAGTTTCTTCTTATCCGAGTTTAAACACATTAAATACATTCACTGTCTTCATTTTGAAGATGTTACGACTGTTCATTATAATTTGCAAATTTGCGTATTAAGCGCAAAGCACTGGCAAGATCGCATTTGTATGCAAATATTATTACAGTAGTCTATTGAAGGCCCGACTTGAACACACTTATTGAGCCCAAATATCCACTGTAGTTTTAGCAACCACCGCTGTAATAAGAGACTGAGATCCGAACCTTTGACATTAAATATGTAAAAATTTCTAAGAAAAGGTTCACCCAAGAGAATCTCGTGGAATTTAGAGATGAACACACAAGAGAGTTCGAGCTTTTTGGATATAACGGCTTTATAAAGTTGCGGTTTCAAATTATTTGCCTTAATTTGGTAGCGATAGTTCATCATTGTTGAAGTCTATTGAGCAGAAACTCAAGCAAATTGCAGAGATGGCAATTCATAGGCAAATCTGCTCTAAGCGTGTTAACATGGCTTCGGGGTTATTGCGGCGTACCGATCCATGTGTCACTCTATATATAGAATGTTTTATGTAGGTATATGTCTATCGCTATTTAATACAATGTTGCATTCAAACGACAGCTATTTATTTTATTAAAAATTACTATTTACTTCGTATAAACTATTTTTATTCTGTTTCTTATACTGTAAAAAAATCACGAATGGAGTTCGATCACATACGTTTGAAATGAAATTGTGCGTTATCTGAAATTTTGAGTATCATATTAATTATTAGATATAATAAAATTCTTTTTGATTTAATGTACCAAATTAATTTTTCAGACACTAATTGTATCATTTTAATGGTACAGAACGCTCGCCTCTAGGTTGTCAGATAGATTAGTAAATTACACACGCAATTAGAAGTGATGATGTTTGGCGGATGTAATGAGGCACAGGTCGACAATGGCATGCGACACAGACGTCGCCGTCGTAACTGACGACATTGCGGGAGATATATATGCGTATGGTGTACGGTGGGTGTACGTGTCATTAATTTCAACCTTAACATTTTGGTACAAGACAAATGGAAAATGAAAGTGAACAAGATTCATCTTTGTTCCACAACATGAATTCAGCAACAGTGAACAGTTTTGATAAAGCAGAAACATAGAGTGGGTTAAAGGATTTTAATTACGTAGGTTCCTTTGCTCGTGAGGCCTGATCGGATACGAAACCGACCCATTATCGTCTACCATAAACATTTCTGAATTTCATATCCATAGCACGACCGGAGCCCGCTTCGCTTATTACCTCCGCGTTGAAAAAGAATAACATCGTTTCGGTACTTTTGACGCGGATTCCGGATGCCTCCGTTCATATTGTGAGCCGTTAATATTCTGCGCGAAGCATCCGACCTTTTTTATTTGTATCTAAAATTGAACATTTTGACGCGACAACGAGCACGCGCGATGTTCCCCTTCGGCGAAGGAACGATAAAAATACGAAGATGCGAGAGTGCGACAATCCCGCGCACTAACGACCTCGTGGCCGTTTAATTCACACATCTGTTACAAATTGACACCGCCTGGTGTCTGCTGTAGCTCACGTTTTAAGCACAAGTTAGCACGACACATTAAAAGAAATTGTTACAATATTGGATGTACCACTAAATAGCTATGTAAGCTATTATTGTAGTCCTATTCATAATAACGATATGAGATACATATAATACTATTACAGTACGTACGTTACGTAGTAACAGGTTTCACAACCTGATCTAAAACGCGTTTAAAATTCAGCTTAATAAAGAAGGAAAAGAAAATGAATTGTCAAACAGTGTGCAGAGTGAAAAGCCTCATCAAACAACCAGCGGCAGGCGATGAAAAAGTTAGCAAAACAACAAACAACAGGCAACTTTTCAGCAGTATTTAGTGGTAACGTCTACAATTCACGGCTTTATCATTATTCAAAGTTTTGAAAAACTCAATTGCTACTAAAATTTTCAAAAAGAGGATTTCCTTCTCAATACCTTGCGAATTTGCTGAAGTTTGGTATGCCTTTATGCTGAAGTGGCAAACTCGCTAAGATAAGGGGAGGAGCGGACAAATTGTAATAATTGCGAGACGAGATAAGAAGTGACACCAGAAAACAAATGAAGGCGGACGGAGTAGGGATGGGGGTGGCGTCGCTCGTGACGTCATCGCGTCTAGAGCCCATAACCTCCTTTACCGTCCTATCAGAACACGTTTTGTCTAATACTACACTAAGACTTATAATAATAAAGTGATGAAATTATTGCTCTGTTTGTCTGTCTAGTTCTCAGTAAGGAGAATAGGGTACGTTTATTTTCGAAATAAGAAAATAGCCTTCAATAGGTAGTTAAATCTATACAAGCTTATTTTTTTTTATGACAACGTATATTTATGGTTAAAGAAAATGTTTCTCCACAGATCTAATGGAATACAATTGACTTTAAAAAACCCCACCCCACCTAAAAATATATAATACCTACATATCAATACAGTAAATGAAATGGAAAAATTGTTGGTATCGTTATATTGCATGTTGCAGGCTACACAAATAGACGTTATATAAGGAATTTAAATTTAAAGCGCTGCGCTGGTCGCAAGTCGCCGCCGATCCCACGGGGCTGGCACTTCGGCTTTCCCCGCCACTCACCAAATTAAAATGATAAATCAAAATCCGTCAGCGACCGCACGCAGATAATTATATCGAACAATTTCATATTCGAAAACCATTTTACGAATACAAAACTTTTCAAACTTTAAGCATTTTAGGGGTTATAAAAATGAATCAAATAATTCACGAAAAAAGAATACAGAAATCCTGAAATGGCGCGATTTAATCATTACCTTTGTCTTTTGGTAAGATAATATCAAAATTATACAGAGACGATGGAAAGGTATAAAAAATAGTCATGATTATATTTTGGTCTGCAGTAAACCGAATAATACATTTAGTTTAATTTGTGATAATGTGTGACATAGATTAATGACAATTTGAGAAGCTATAAATTTTATAGGTGTTGCGGTAGGTGTTATTATTTGATATAATTTTTTGTCTATGTCTTATAATGTGATATGCTGTACTAGATTATAAAAATACCGGCCAAGTGCGAGTAGGACTCGCGCACCGAGAGTTCCGTACACAAATTATTAAAAATATTTTGATTATATGATGTAACTAAAAATCTATGCTTTTCGCAATTTTTCCTTTATCTGTGGTATAAGACGTTGCTTCGTACCGAATTTCAAGATTCTAAGTTCACGGGAAGTACCCTGTAGGTTTTGATTCCCTTGCGCCTTGACAGACAGACGGGCAACAAAGTGATCCTATAAGGGTTCCGTTTTTTTCCTTGTGAGGTAAGGAACCCTAAAAACAATATTTTTTAATACAATTGCTCAAAAAGTGGCATATTGCAGGGACGTATAGCGTTCGGGAAGTGGGCAATAGCCCATGTGTAATAACACACGCGTGCTTTTTTTACCTTTCCCGCACTCGTGCGTTCTCTTTCCCAACTGTCAAAATAATGTCTATTAAAAAGAAAAACCAACCATGAAGTCTTTACTAAAAAAATTCATAGAAGTTTTTATGATTCATGCAAATACGTTTATTTCTTAAAAGAAGCTACTATTTTGTTTCAATATCAGATTTAATGATTTGATTGAATGAGTTTGGTTAGGTTTCATTTCATTTCATTTTCATTTCATATCAATAAAAAACTTCTACTGAAGACTTGGCTGTATGGGCATAGTTTTCCTTTGCCTACCAGTATGGGTGGGGGGAATAAAACTCTGCTTATATTCTACGGTTGGCACCATTTTTCAGGAATTTTCTTTGCGAGTTTATTTTATTAAATTGTTTCATTTTTTCGCAACTGTATTAAAAATAGTCGTTCAGTACACGTGCGGAACCGTCATTGCAACTTGTTCCGACTGTCAACCCTCGCCTTCGGCTGCGCCTCGGCTCGGGTAGACATTTGTCGGAACTCTTTGCAATGACAGCCTTTCCGCACTTGTAATGAAATATACATTACATTTCAATTACACCTATTTTTATAATTCATTAAATTGTTAAGAGCCTAATATGTTGTTAATTTTACTTCATGTCACCTATTACAAATGTGGTTAAATAAAAATTAAATGTACGTATACCTACTATGTGATAGAATACTAATTAATGAAATATTTCACACTTAGCTGAATAATAACATCTTATCGATTGATGACATGACATGTTATAAATTCAATTATAATTTCCAGTTCATGAGTAAATAAACCAAAGAATCGACTCATATTAAATAAAAAATAAAAACATTCAAGTTTACTTTAAAAAGAACATTCCGTTTAAAGTGATTTAAAAATTGAAAATAGAAACAGATGAGAAATCTTTGTACCGATATTTAAATATCTTCTACTTAATTATTTGCAAGATTTTAAATAAATATTAAATATAGGTATTAAGTAATTAAGTGAAACTTCAAAATCTTCGCTTATTAAAGTTTCTAAGGTAAATCATTAGATTTACCTTAGAAAAGAGAAATATAGTTATTTGTGACCTATACAAAATATATTTGTACAAATGTTCTTTTCAGCATAATTATGTCTTAACTTGTAGCTTAATGACGAGCAAACGTTATTTACGCGTACCTACTGCTTCTCATCAGTGAAAACTGATGTACAAAATAGAAATAAGAAATTTGTGAATTTCTTAGACCTGGCTCCTCATATTTTTGCCTCAATAGGGAATGGTTTCTTTCTCACTTAAACAAAATATAGATTTATTTGAGATATAACGTGTTTTAAACTATATTTGTACTTTAATTTTCATTAGAAAATATAGGTATGTACAATAAAAAATATACATATATGTATATATACTTTTTTACTTTGATTACTATTTTTGATAGTAGAAAATGTAAAACAAGTTTAATAGATTCAGGTAACAAAACACAAAGTTGTGAAATAACAGAAAAGTAATGTAAATAACATACTATGTACATATTTCAATTTATCACGAACGCAACCGAACCTAAATTAATATGTGGTATTGACAAGCTTGAACGATCGATGTTATTGATAAAATAAATATCATTACCAAACATTAAATATTTGTTCAATATAAATGCGGTATTGTAACGCGTAAAAACAACCTAGTGGTTTATCGAAATGAGCTCACGTTTGTCAACTAATCACAATAATACACAAACAAACTGTAACTCCACCAAGCTACGTAGCTAAAAGTAAGGCATTCATTTCAAACATGGACTTATTAATTTATTTTAAATCGTTGACTACCTACTTGATGTTAGTTGCTTAAGAAAGATATAGAGTTAATGTGGCAAAGTGCGCCTACCGGGCAAGTGCACCTACCACAAATATCTCGAAAACTACCGATTGGATACTAGTAGTGACACTATATATCGATGCTACAAACTAAATCATAGTTCTTGGTGAAAGTCACAGATGGCTCTAGTCATGTGAGTTTGAGATACGCGCCATTTTATTTTCACTGATATTCAAAGTGGTGAGGAGAGATGACTATGGGTTTATCATCTTCGTAAATCTCAAGAAATATAGTTTTTACCAACATACGAGTGAGGTAAATGCACAATTTAAATATTTTTCTTTAAGTTTCTGACTATATCTCACTCCTATCTAGTGAAATTTATATATTTTTTTGCAGTTAAATATTCTAACTTAAAATTTATATAGTTGGGGAAGTGCGCCATACTGACTTTTTATATGGCGCACTTCGCCGCAATCCAGAGGTTACAAACTTTTTAAAATGTGTCTTTGTTACAAGTCTTTATTTAACTTGCAATGTTTCTTTGCTTGTTTGTATGGTCGAGTCAAATCTTGCAAATTAATTTGAAAAAGAAATCTTGAATGAACACGTTGGTCCATTTATGGTCAATTTGGGTGAGAATGCTATTTTTATGCATGACAATGCCCGACCTCATACATATTGGATTGTGAGTGACTACCTTCAAGAGATGAAAATTACTCGTATGGAGTGGCCAGCACGCAGCCCAGATGTCAATCCGATCGAGCATGCTTGGGACTAGCTAGGGAGATGCGTAAAAAAATTACGCTTCGTGAGCTCAAAATTGCTCTCACAGAGGAATGGGAGAATATTCCCCAAAATCGTACAAAAAACTTGGTGTACAGCATGCCAAACTGGGTAAACGCAGGAATGGAAGCACGAGGAGGCAATACGAAATATTAAAATTCGAGAAAATCGTAATGTTGTTCAAAAATGTCATGTTTCCCATTTTACTTAACAACTAATTTCAATGACTAACTTCTTATTTCAGTCCGTTTATAATACCAAATAAGTAGTTCCATTTACGATGGGAATACCATGGGTATTCCCATCGTAAATAAAAGAAAAAATATACTTGACACTCGATTATCAATATTTGGAAAAAAGGTTCATAGCCTCTGACTTAAGATTGTATGGCGCACTTAGCCTAAATTTGGTTTTAAGTACACAGATTCTTCTAGAATGTGGCTATGAAAAAAAATTAAATGTCATTCGTTTTGTTGCTTGTTTTCTTATAATAATATAAGGC
This sequence comes from Melitaea athalia, assembly GCA_905220545.2. NCBI lineage: Eukaryota > Metazoa > Arthropoda > Insecta > Lepidoptera > Nymphalidae > Melitaea > Melitaea athalia. The sequence goes on from HG992179.1 coordinate 8,866,760, forward strand.
TGTTTTTATTCTAATGCTATAATATTACGTTTTATTAATACATGGCGCACTTACCCGATTTGTCGCAAAGTGCACCTGGTCAGACTGTTTTCAAATTTTATGCTAAAATTCATTTATTTGCTGTCAGATTCTAATGACACGACATTGGTTGTTGTTGCAAAACATCACAGATCCTTATGGTACCATGACTTAGTATCACTCGTGAACTTAAACACAAGAAATATTGCACCAAAGTCAACTATGAAAAAAGTATGGCGCACTTTGCCCCCCTGATCTATACATTTTATATTGATAGATCCGCAGGTTATTTTTAGATATTGTAAATTTTATTTTTAAAAATTCTCTTGGTATAACATACTCATAACGGAATCGTTGTCACAATATTTTCATTTATTATGAGTACGAACAAAAAAGTAGTTTTTAGATGTATAATCAATGTTTTTATTTAAAATGGCGATGGCTTGCAGATAAAGTATATAGGTAGAAGTCCCCTTGAAACCAATATGTAAAGAAAATATTGCAAACATTGATATGCAATAGGTGCGAACAAGACATTATAATGTTTTATTATACTCAATTTTATTTAGTCCTTTTGTTATACGATTCGATAGGCCGATAAGAACCAATGTTATGATACGTATTATATTGTCAAACAAGCTGAACTATGAATATATAGCTACAATATTCTACAAAATGTTATAACCACTTATAACAAAGTCTGGTTGCCGACATACTTTTAAATTGAAAAGCCAACTCTCACGGCACGTTCATCGAAAATCGTTTCTCAGATAACCATAATGTTTTATTAAATGTCATCCGCAATATAATGAGGTGCGAGGGATCTAACATTTGCGAGAGAGGCGCTACAGAAATATGTGCGAAGTATTATGGAGTGCCGTTGTAAGTCAATGAAGCGGCAAATGGGGTGTTCTCGCCGCTCCGATGAGGGCCCACTCTAATAAATAAAATTATGCCGCAGAAATTACAAGAATACGCGGGCCGCTAGCGATCCCCGCGAGATTGGATGCTGAAGATTTTCATCGATATCCTCCAATAATGAAGGTAATACGTAGTAAGCTTTGAAGACGTTATCATTGGCTTGTGTTGATAAGATACGTGCAGTATGTAGCGTTATTTGTTTTATATTAAGCTTGTTAAAAACTCAACCAATTTTCACTAATGATTAAAAAGAAACTGGAAAAGAAAACGTGAACTAAACTTATTTGTGTCTCTAAGCTTCAAAGTTAGTTTTTGCATTTGTATAATATTAAATAAGTTTTTCGTATGATTCTTAACAAGAATGAATAATCATTTATAAAATTTAATTTAAAATTTTGTTTGTAAAAATATATTTATTTAAATTAAATTGTGTAAAAGATTATTAAAATACGAATGAAACGTTTAAATGTAGTAGTGAAAGATGTGTTTTATGTATTTTCACTGTGTTAATAAATAGAATGAGCTAAAAATGAAATTATACTTATATTATTTTGACGTTTGTAAATTGAACATACATAACTTAAAAAAATAATTATTAAGATGATCAACGTGACATTGTCTTGACTTTTAAGAGTAGGTAATGACTCAACATTTGACTCACGGTTCCTCTTATGGACATCTATGTAATCAAAAACTGTTTTACTAAAGTCTATATATTTTAGATTTTGTGACTTTGATTGTCATTTTTATTTATTTGATGACTAATCTGTTTTTGTTGTGTCGAAAGCTCTTATAAAGACGAAGTTTGTAGGGTCAATTTCTATTTATATTTCATGTGTCCGATCCAGGCATTTGTTCTTATAAGGCTCACCTCCCACATATCGAGAGCTAGGAGCAAGTTGTGGTGGTTATTACAAACGCCTATTTTAAATAACAATATTCTTTTAATGATATTATTCTTACGGATTCTCACTTGATGGTAAGTGATTACACAGCTTACAGACGCCTGAAAAACCAGAAGAATCACAAGCGCGTTGCCGACCCTATCCCCAATCCCCATTGTACAAATCAAATATCAATCCCGGGAGGAAATTGAACCCGCAAACCATCGGTCTTTTAGGCGACTACTAGCACCACTACACCAGAGCGGTTTTTTAATGAAAGACATTAAGTATTAAATAATTTACACTATCTAAAACCCTAAATGACCGCGTGGTTTCACCTGCGGTGACATTTACAGTTACTGCCCTGTCCCTATAAATCCTAGTGTAGCGCATCGCAGTTATCAGGATTTCAAAATTATTCATAGATCGGTAGACGCTGAGATTAGTGCGTTCAAACAAACAAACAAAATTTTTGAAAGGACAGTATATATTATGTCCTTTTTTAACAAAATATAAAAAAAAAATCACGTTAAATAAGCAAAAATGATAAAGAAAACTTTTTCGGATTTAATCACTTATTGAGGTTTTTTAAATGACCGACGTTTCGGTTACTTTACAGCAATCATGGTCACGGGAGGACTCATTAAAATTAGAAAACAAAAATTATAAGGTAAATAAACTTAGTTTTAATAATTTTAAGAACAGAACGTACTAATGAATGCTTTATGAGAACGATTAAATCAAATATCAGTGTCAGTATAAATTTTGTAAAAGAAATTAACCTAGAAACACAGCTCATAACAGACTGTAGAGATCTAAAAATAAAAACTCTTACTTTTGCTTTGAAAGCCTCGTAAAAGTGGATTTTTTTACATTTTACTAGTTTATTCGCTTGTAAATAAATAAGGCAAATATAAATAAGGAAGTGCAGCGTAAATGTCAAATAATTGTAGAGATTTTTATGTAAGAATTTTTACCTTGATATAGTGATTTTCTTCAAGAACAATTTTCTTAGCATAGTGTTTATATAATCTTTTTGTGACCCACTGCAAAATACTTAACTCAAAACAAAAGAAGCCGAGAAGTTCGATAATAGTTGCACGTGAACCGACTTCATAAGTCGCTATAATCAGAAATAATTAAATTAAAAATTCTTTTAAGGAGCTATTGTTTTAATAACTGTGAATTAGTTCAGCTTAAATAAATCCTTTAATAATAAAACTTAGTTATAAACATTACATTACAACTATCGAAAATGCTATTTGGGGGGTTTAAATGTATAAGTAAGTTGTAAATGTAATATGTGTTCCAATACTATGTTAGGCGTGTCATTAAACTTTAATGCATATATCAATTGTGTAAGCACAGGCGTGATATTAACGCGTTTTGGACTATATTAAATTCCTAGCCATGATTACCACAGCACATTACATAGTGATATTGATGTTATGTGAAAACTCAATATTTATATCATCAACCATTATTCACTGTGTATTATGTAACTGAAATTATTAAAATTGCTGCTACTAAACGTCAATTCTCTAATACTGGTCTAATGGTGGTATATTTTTCTTTTTGTATAGAAGGATAAGAGTTTGTATATTCTCGTACATTTATTTTACAATTTGAAAACATCAGTTAAGGTTATTAGAAATAGACGTCATAAACTTCACGATAATTACAAAAACTGTTCTTTTTTTTGGTATCGGTTTGTTATCGGAATGAAAAAGATGAATATATGTAGTACTCAAACTATGACCTGATTAGATTAGAATTTTTTTTAAAATCTATATATTAATACGCGAAGCAAAAACTTTGTGCCCCTTCGTAAGAAAATTGTTCATTCTTGAACGGTAGACTCAGCTCCGATGCATTCGCAGTTAGAAAGGTACGACTACTAACCGACGAAATAGCTAAAATATATTAATAATAATATATTTTAGCTATTTCAATACTGTTATGTCTTACGGCCTGTTACTGTGGGGTGATGCTACAGATATTGAGATATGATAATTTTTGATTTGCCTTGATTTGATTTGTTGATTGTCAAAGTCTGTAGTCAAATTGAAAAATTTTAAAAAGGTTCTTTATTTTCATTGTTCTTTGTGTTTTTTTTTTAATTTAAATTTTTAATTATGGTCAAATTTTGTTACATTTAAAACGTCAATTTGTCCCATCTTTTATTTCTTAGCTTAGTTTTCAATACTTAACAGGCAAAACATCATTTTCCTACACATTTACTACAGTTCGTTAGTAAGGAGCCCTTGGATACGGCTGCATGAAATCCCTTGGATCACATCCTAAATATCTGATCGTCAGTTTTCGATCCAAAGTCGATAATTTTGACTATTTACGGTTATCCACCCTTCTCTGAATATACATAGGTTATTTTCACATATTATTGGTGAATGTCGTGCTAACTTAAATTCCTTAAACCGTGTAACTGAGATAATAAAGAAATGAGTTTCCTTATGTTTCAAAGAAGTCAACATATTTTCTTTTATTAGCCATATTGGTAAAGTATGTCCTCATAAATACTTTTTATGTTACATGTTTTCGCGCAGACCTTTGTTATTCAATAAATATAATAACTCTAACAATGACCTATTTTTTATGATATTTGCAAGTTTGTAAAGGAGAAAAAGATTTTTTTTAAATTAATAAACTGATAAAAAAATATCAGATTATCAGTTTTCCATCAACCCTACTAAGTGAAAGAAATAATAAGTATTAACGAAGCAAGAAAGCGGTCCGTTTTAAGTAGTTGTATAAAAAGAACAATTTTTTAATAAGACCTATCCTTTCCGCAGCAGCGCAAGAAGTCGAGATTAAAATGCTCGATAAAATAGCTAATAAAGGTTGGGTCTCTTGAGCTTTGATAAGAAAGAAAGTTCTTAACTTTTAAGCCTGGTTTATTTTTCGTTCTTATTTTAAATAAATGTGCCAATCGCATATTTCTTATTACACTACGGCGTAACAGAAATGGCTCTGTACGTATCAATTCTAAACAAGAAAGTAATTTAAATTGTTTTCGTCTTCCCCTTTGAATATTGCTTATGGTTATCATTAAAGCGATACATTTCAAGTAAATTAAGACCAATTTGCGGAGGCTTTACAGCGAAATGTGGAAAATTAATTTATGAACGGCGTGACGGAAATAAAGTGAGTGAACGCTTAATGAATGATTTTAATTTAATTTAACAGAATGCGATTGAAGGGGATGTGTTAACGTTTTGCCTTCATGAACATTTATTGAAAAAATCTATTTAAAATAATAATATTAGATGTAAGTGTGTTATTGACAAAGCATGTTTAATGATTTATTATTTTTTTGTTTTGTGTGTTTATTAAACGTGTGGTGTAGATGATAATAAATTTAAAGACATTATGCATGTATGCATTCAGCCTGTAACATCCTGTTGCTGGCAATATGCCCCTTTCTCTATGTTGGAGAAGGATTGGAGCTTAATCCTCTACGCTGCTCCACTGCGGGTTGGCGGATATGTTCCCTATTTGTGATGACAACCGGGACCGACGGTTTAACGTGCTCTCCGAGGCACGGTAGGGAGGCCCACAAGGACAGACATCAAAACCGGAAAAAATATTGTACATATATGTACCTACCTATAAATATCTATCTCGAGTGGCAATCGAACCCGCCCGTCGGTGTTTTAGGCGACTACTCACACCACCAGAGCGGTTGTTATACATAGATATATATTTATCAATATACTCTCTATATTACAGAACACAAATATATTTTAAATTTAGGGTATTTATGTTTTAGATATGTAATTATGCCATTTATAATAGAGCAAAAACATTTATTAAAGTTAAACATACTCAAGATAAATGATTTGTTGAATGAATGATTGACAAGTTGAATGATTAATGACAATGAATGATGAAAATAAAAGACTTTAATAATGCAGGTTGCGTTGTTCTAGTTGAAGAGGTAATTAAAAAACCTACTATTTCTGCGACTCTCAAAATCCTATCGAGGTAGGAACCATGACCACACCGAGCAATCTCCCTTTTGTCTTCTCCATTCTAAATGACATTGGCAAAATCATCTATAGCACGCTCTGTGCTATAGATGATTTCGATAGTAAATCATAGCTTACTGAAAGACATTAAGAGGAAAGGATACTGAATAGACTTTTGAAAAATAGGTATTTGAATAAAATATTCCTGTTTCACTGACTATTGCTGTTAGCCGCTACCGCGCCTCCCGCAAGCCCCGCACTGCTTTGTCTATGTGTGAGTGGCGTGGTGTTAGTGTGCGTGTGCATTTCACCCGCGCTTCGCGTCATGCTATTTTTCTGTATTTTACTTGTTTCATTTGATTAGCCCGTTGGCGCAGTTTGTGGTGGCCCTGCTTTCTGTTCCGCGGGTTGCGGGTTCGTTTCCTGCCCGAGTCTGGGTGTAATATTTGTATTTATATACACATTTATGTGTATTATTTCTATGTATATTTATAAAAATATACATATATACATATAGTTATAACAGTCGGCTATTACCTGTAACACAAGCATTAAGTTGCTTACCATAGGAACAGACGACCGCATTTTTACATATTTATTTATTTTTATTTATTTAATTTTTTCTGCTTCGTTCTTCTGTTACTCGGCTTACTTTTATTGGATTTCGTAAACTACTTAGTACTTATTATTTTGAATTATTGTTTGTTAATTCATTGGATTGTTATCTACATAACTGTATTTTGGTAAGTAATTATTGAAATACTTAGGTATTTTATTTATGAATTAGGTATGTAATTACATGGTTGAGGTGTATGTAAGAATGGGTGTTGAGATACATACATATAGTGTACATGATAAATGTATTGTAGCCATACATACATAGTAATTAATATGTTTGTCTTAGTATAATAATAATAATATACTTTGTTGTACATTTAGATAAAGAACAAAATTTACATTACAAGCAATTATAGTCACAAATTGTACAACCAGGCGATCTTATTGCTAAAAAGCAATCTCTTCCAGACAACCTGATAATGAAATGGATATCGCTTTTCAGATGGGCAGGTGGTATATAAATATAAATACATAAGCAAAAAAAGAATACATAACAATCATACATAGGTACATACACACATACGTACGCAACAAAATAAGTATAATATTAATAATAGTATACATATAAGTTGTAATGTCTCATGTTTGTCGCGGTTATACGTAACACATGCATTGGGACGATATAAAAATGTTTAAAAATAGTAATAAAAAAAACAAATGAGATGCTGGTGACATATACATATTATAAATTACTAGCTTCTGCGCACGACTTCGTCGGCGTGGACTCCGCTTCTATTGGTCTAAGCATGATGATACATAGCCTATAGCCTTCCTCGATAAATGGGCTATCTAACACTGAAAGAATTTTTCAAATCGGACCAGTAGATCCTGAGATTAGCGCGTTCAAACAAACAAACAAACAAACAAACAAACTCTTCCACTTTATTATATTAGTATAGATTATTTTATTGATGTCTTTTTAGTTTTTTAGGCAAATTAGGTACGTAATAATACCTAATAATAAGCGCTTTATTTGCGAAACACACTGAAATACAAATGATGAACATAAGATAAAAATTAGTATACTTATTACAAAAAAAAACATCAAACTAAATGTGGAAGAACAAACTATAAATAAAAAGAAATAATAATAATAATAAAAAAATTGAAACAACTGAACTCAGAACTAACAATAAAGACATTAAAAATAATAGTCACTAATAAAGGTGGCAGTGTGTCTCACAAAAAGAGAAGTCCTCGGCTTCAGTTAGGGATAAACCCTAACGCAGATTTTCAGGACCACCTATTCATTTTTTATTTAATTATTTTGTGGTTGATAAAGAATTTTTAACCGATGAAGAAAAACAGAGGAGGTTCTAAAGTCGCCACGTATATTTTTTTATATGTTTGACCATGCATAACTCATTACAGAGTAGTCCGAATTTTATTTAAAAAAAAATATTGGAAAGGCTATAACGAAGTTACTGCTATTTTATTTTGTGGAGCCCTAAAGGAATCATTTACCAAAAAATTGGTAATTGTGTTTGCTCGCAAACGAAACAAAACCGACTTCAATTACATCAACAAGTAATAGAACGTTATAAGACGAAACAATAGTCAAGTAAATACGCGCTATTAAAGATTACTCAAAAAGTTGTAATCAGATCTCGATCTAATTTAAACAAGACTAAATGACAAGTATTAGCTTTCGATTAAAATAAGAATCATCAAAATCGGTACACCGAGTAAAAAGTTATGCGGTATAATACAACGTAGGTCGACGAAAAAGTAGTCAAGTAAATACGCATTATTAGATACTAGCTGCTGCTCGCGACGTCGTCTGCGTGCGTTCACTGCTCGTTTCCCGTAGGTGATAGCGTGATAATATGTAGCCTATGTTCTGACCCGACTTCTTAATAATATTCGTGCCAAATTTGAAGTAAATCCATGCAGTACTTTTTGAGTTTATCCCGGACATACATACAGACAAACAGACAAACAGACAAAAATTCTAGAAACTATATTTTTGGCTTCGGTATCGATTGTAGATCACACTCCAAGTATTCTTTTAAAAAAATATTCAATGTACAGTTTTGACTTTTCTACCATTTTATTATATGTATAGATTACTCTAAAAGCACTTGTGAGATCTCAATTAAATTAAAATGGGACCATATGACACGCAACACCTTTCAATTAAAACAAAATTGATTGAAATCGGTCCACCCAGTCAAAAGTTCTGAGAACATACATTAAAAAAAATACAGTCAAATTGAGAACCTCCTCCTTTTTTAAAAGTCGGTTAAAATGAAAGATGCTTTCTGGAATTTAATAGAACCAATATTAGAAAAATTTTACTATCATTGCCTTAAAGGAAAGGAAAGGAAATAATTAAATAACTCTTTACCTACTTGAACTGAATAAAATAATGCTTCTTATTTTGAAATTTTGTAGCTTTATTTAGTTAACCTACTCTTCCTAGTGTCTGTCCGTCAGTCGTTCTACAGTATCCTTCCTTTGCCTCAGTAATAAGACTACCGTTAGCCAAAATTATAGTCAAAGCAAAAACATAAACAACATAATTATTTAAACTATTTACCATAATTATCATTTTTATTTGTTAGAGAAACCCTAGCCCTACCCTAGCCCTACCCTTAGCCCAGGTTTGCACAATGTTACAATGAAAACCGCATCCAAATAAGGTTTTATTGTAGTTTATGAAAAGAGAGATTATTTAATTTTGTTAATACGAATTTTTGAAAATATCGACAAAATAATACATCACTAGTGTATCTATATAATTATCGACTATGAGGCATCACTTCGCTGGCGTGTATACGTACTGCTTTGACCCTTCCCTCCCCCAGACCTATCCCACAAACAGCAAGAAAGGGACAACTGCAGCTCAGACCGTTTTAGGTGGATAATTATTGATCAAAACATCATTTCGTAGTCGCCTGTTTTCTCCTCGAAACATGCCAACTTTTTTTTTATTTTTTTTTAGGTAAATAAACAAAGCCTTCAGCTATGCCGCTCCGTTTTCTTTTTTTTGTAAATATGAATTATTATTTTTTTATGAGTGTCTGAAAATGTACAAAAAATTAGGCAATATTTCTAGTTTTTGAAGACTCCTACTACCTAATATAATAAGAATATGAAAAAAAACAAAACGTAGGGGCATGGTCATGGCAGGTAAAAGTTTTATTTTACAAAAATATTTGATCTAGTGTCATTATCCAGGGAGAAAACAGTCGAATACGTTTGTATGGAGAAAGAGCTGGTATCCTTTCCTCTTAAATCCATTTAATATTGTGATATTTAACATTTAGTTCAATATAAAGTGTGTAGTAGTTCCAATATAATGACAGGCGATGATCTTGAGCCCGTAGGTACATATTCCCGCATCACTCACGATAATAGCCGGGTCCGTGTCGCGACGCTAAATGTAAATCGCTCTAATTTATATGCGCGATAACGTCGCCGTACTGCTGTTAACTGTAATTATATTACCGAGCGAGGACGTGTTGATCAAAATGTCTGATTAAAAGCCCGTGATGCGAACCGAGAAAAATTTTGCCAGTCCGTCACGAACTCCAAAATTAAGGCTAACTATGTTGCATCTGGCCACGTTCAGACAGAATGAGTTTAAAAAAAAACACCCATCTTGGTCGTCATTTACAAGTCGCACTAAGTGAATATTATATTTTACTGTATAATTTAAGTCGTTTAAATGGTTTATTATAAAAGATTATTTAATAAAATCATATTTAAGTCTAATCAGGTTTTAGTATAGAGACATAATTAATTTAATTGAATTTAAGGTGAAAGTTAGATAAAGATGAACATTTTTTGTAAGGATATTTAGTATGCAACTCAGTAACCTTTCTATATTATGTTAGAGGCACACAGAGACAATGCCCCAATGGGCAATCTATTTGAGTAATTATCCGCTAAGAGCCATTGTCCGCCATCTTGTGTACGTGGAATGAGCCTTGTTCACTCAATACCTTGTTATATATATGCGTTTGGTGATAGCAAAATTCACTGCCTAAATTATGTCATATTTGCTATCCATATTTGAGAAGATAACTGACGAAATACGAAACGTTCCTGTTTCGTAAATGTCTAATGACTATCACTTAATCGTGTAGACATTCAATAGAAATCGTCGAGAAATGGAACATGAAACGCTGTTTAATTATAACACCAGATAAGTTAACAATCTCGAGAGCGAGTCTGACTGCGGGTTATCTGGCGCCAAATGTTTCAAAGGAACTTTTAACGAGTTTAAAGTTCGCCAAGTGTAGTGCACCCGCAGCGAGTGTGGCGCTCAACGCTTCTGTAGCTTAAGATTAATTAAACAATTGCACGATGGCTCCTTGAAAACACTCCGACATGTCCGGCCCGTCGTCGCCAACCTTGCCAAATTAAAGCCATAAATCAAATCCGCCGACCGGAAACTGTGAAACGTAATAATGAAGACTAACCTGAAAGTTAAGAACAAGACTACAATATTTGCGCAAGATTAATTTCTTTCACTTTTAGGGCCGTCTGCAAATAAAATTAGAAATGTAATGTTACTGTAGCTTTCTTTATGCGATTGTAAAAGTAAATGTTTATTTTCAAAGAGTGTTATATAAGTGCTAAATAAGCATCGTAAAATTTACAGTGGGGAGAGGTAGGTAAGTTTTTAACATCGAGTTCATTCGAAGCGGCTCGTAATTCAGCCACAATTTATGTGTGTGCGCCTGTGACGCGTTAAAAGATTAGTCGCTACTGAAGAGCAAAATAACTCCGTACTTTACCACAGTACGCCATAGCGTGCTAAATGTGCTTACTTCGCAAGTCCAAAATAAAATCATGGTTCAAAATGAAAGCAGTATTTGGCTCTACAATTCGAAAGTTTTTCTTTACGATTCGCAGTAGAGCTAGAGCGCTGAAGAGTCGGGACGGGGTATTTAAAGCGTACTTAAAGCGCTTCGATACTAAGTCGAAGCACTCGCTAAGTCAAAATCAAAATGGTGAAACTTTATAGTGTCTAAATCACTTGTTTAAAAATGAACGTCTAGAACAACGGACGAGGAAAGTCACGGCGAACTTTACGACTATGAAGCAACACGGACGGACGTACTCGAAGCACTGAATTTGTTTTCCAACTGAATCAATCAGCTTTTGCATAGTTCACGAGTGTCGGAATACGAAATCAATTTAAGTCACATCGATGTCGAAATGAATAACTAAAACATGAAATTTATTTGAAAACTATTAGTGGTTTTAAATATTCGAACCTATATAAATGAATTTTGCGAAATTCGTTATATTGCAGACACGGGAGCCATCACATGCGACGTTTTAGTGTCCCTCAGAGAATCGGTGACAAAAACCTTCCAATTGTTTTCCATTTGGCAACTTATTATTGTGAAATATTTCGTAAGAAGTATATGTAATGTCTATAACAACTAAAGTTTACGTAAATAAATATTAGGTTATTGTACAACAAACTTAGATGAATTCACCATAACACAAGCAAATAATTTGCATATTTTAGCAAATAATTATAAGAGAAAGATAAGCTTAGATCTAGGGTGTAAGTTATTGCGTTATTGTTCTTGGAACAGTATTCGCGTATAAGTTTCACCACTACTTCAATTTAATTAACAATAATACATACTACAACATTAAGATAACATGATTCTGTACAGCGGAAACTGAATATTAGTTACTGTTTAAGTTTAAGTCTCGATGACTAATTTAGCTAAAATATGAACTTAGTATCTGCTGTCCAAAACTTCTCTTTACTCTTATCATATTTAATGTACTCGTATTAGTAAATTTTCTTGACATTTTACTTTAATTGTTTATGCTTCGTTATAATTCAAATACTTTTAAATAACTAATTTATATTTTTTCACTACAAAATGTTGATTTAAAATATATTCTCACAATGCTACCAAATCACGTAAAATTATTTTGTACTTTATAGGTACTTGTACAATGACATGTAATAAGACTCCTAAAATACAAAAATAATATTCATCATTCTTCAGCATTTTTTCTTTGAGATGTATTGTATTTCGCTGTATACCCGCTGTCTATACAAAGTTCAAATATATTCAATGTATTACGGATCTTGAAAGAGGTTCAAAGAGGTCATATTAGGTTGGTGAGGCATTGCGTTGTTATACTTGGCTGAGACGGGCGTTTAACCTCATTTCACGATGCATGGTGTTCTAACAAAAATCAAATATTCAAGTAAGAGAGTAATTTTTATATAAGATTGTAGCGTAATCTTTTCGAAACGAAGTTTTTAACACTGTACAAAAGAAAAACAAAATGAATTTGTTCTAAGCTAAGGTCTAATAAGCCGTTTTATAAACATGGCAATGATAGCAATAATTGCGCCCTAAATTTTTATAGGTCACACGGATAGGCCGTGGTCGAATTCATTACCTTATGGGATTGTAGTATGGTGGGTGAGTGGCGAGCGCTTGGGGAGGGGGCGGCCTACATGGCGACAGCGCTCAGCCGCCGGGGACGGGAATGTAATATCAGTAGAGTAGTGATATTGCGGTTTCTAACTTTTATGATCAAACGTGGAGCTGTTATTCACTAAAAACATAGTGAAAATTCAATTATGGCTCCGTAAATTTAAAATGACCTCAAAATGATAATAGCCACGCCAAATTAGTTAGTCAATTTGAGGCTTTGTACCGCGAAGATAATTTGTTACACGAAATTATGTGTTTGGTATTTTGGGTTTGTCAAAATGTAAATTCACAATTGAAAACCGATGCCATTGATTCATTGCAATAAAACATATAAAAACTATAACCACCGGAATGTAACTTATGTAACAGTGAAATTTTTCATTAAACATGTATTTTTTTAACATTTATCCGATAAAATCACGACAAAATAAGAATCGAATTATCCAAAAATAACATGCACTTTGGTAACACAAACAATGCGAGGGACAATTTTATTGTGTGCATCGGCCCCCAAAATGTTGAGGGGCACGCGGCGGCACGACTTAATTGCAACGTACTCGTTTTCAACAACCCGTGGCTACCTGAACTTTTAAGCCGAAACGTTCATATCTATTTTTTACACGGGTTCGTTAAGGAAATAACTAAATTTTCTTTCAATTCTGAATCTTTTTCTCTCAAACTCAATAGTTAATAGTTTAACTGCATTTAAGCTATTAAACCTTCAAGTTGAAATTACAGCTTCGAATAAATGGATAAAGAAAGTACTGCCTGCTCTATTTTCATTCGTTAGAAGAATAACTAAAGTTATGTAATCGAGCTGAGCCTTTCATGTTACTATTTATTAATGCATAATCAGGCGAGGCGAAACTCCGTCGTAAATGTCTGAATATACTCTTATTTATGTGAAAAAATGTATAGATTACAGTGAATAAGCTAAGTTTAATATCTCCAATATAACTGAGGTTGAGCCCAGCGGGAAATATCGTGCTCAAAATAAAAACTCTGGAGCAGCCCGACTGGGATCGACCTTATACAGAAGATTACAGCTAAATAATACTGCTTTTAGGCAGTGTTGTATTACTGTGGTGAGTAAAGTGACCAGAGCTCTTAGGGGGGATTGGGGATAAGGTCGGCAACGTGCTTGCGATGCTTGTGGTGTTGTAGGCCGAGGAGAGAGCCGTACAATTGTTTCCCGAACTACATATAGTTGTATTAAAAAAAAAGATAGCTAAACATTATATTATGTAATAAACCTCATGAAGCAAGATGCGAAAATTAATAATGTGTCTATAATTGTTTATCTATAACCGATATAGGTAAGGTATAGAAACTATTGAATGCTTTTAATAATATTATATTCGTAATAAACAATTGTTCAGATATGTAGAAAAACCGGCCAAGTGCGAGTCGGACTTGCAAACCGAGGGTTCCGTAAAAACAAAATTATTAAAAAAAAAATTATATGATGTAACTAAAAATTTATGCTTTTCGCAATTTTTCCTTTATCTGTGCTGTAGGACGTTGCTTTATACCAAATTTTAAGATTCTGAGTTCACGCGAGATATCCTGTAGGTTTTGATTCCCTTGCGAGTATCGAAAATTTGCAGCATAATCGGCTGTATCTTTTGATTTCGTTGGTCAGTAGACCTGAGTATCTGATATGAATTTCAGCTTTATATCTTTACGCGCTTCTGAGAAAAAGGACCTTGACAGACAGACGGACAACAAAGTGATCCTATAAGGGATCCGTTGTTTCCTTTTGAGGTACGGAATCCTAAAAAAGGTTTTGAAGGTACTTAAAAATCATTGTTTTATTTATTACACAAATTGAAAACACAAAAGCGTATGTTACACAAAATACATGAAAACAAATAATGATAATTTTGTATAAAACTTTACCGATGCTCAGCCGTGCATCCAAACTATAGATACGAATAAAAAAAACTAAGATAACAAATAAAGTTACAAACTTAAATATACAATGAATTTTCAAATATTGAAATAACAGCAGTGTTCTGTTACGTTTTAATATTCATAAATGTCAGAGGCAAAATGAAAGGATTTCGGAACTGGATACTCTCGGTTTAAGCGATAAACGTTGCGTACAATTGCCTTAATTTTGGTCCTCCTTTATTTTAAGTTTTATTATTTTGAAATACTTTAATTAAAAATAACAATGTTTTGAAGAAAGACGATTATGACAAGCCAACGACTTCACGTAGACAAAAAGATCTCAAGGAATCCCTTTCTTTAAATAACAGGGTTGTGAATATATAAGGAAACGGGAATATTTAGAAGTTTCTTAGACCTCTCTAATTTTTAACAACTCTTAACCGCTTCGAAGTTTAAAATGGTTTTATGTCAACGCTTTTGTTTGATGAATGAATTGAGATTTTAAATTAACATCGTTGGAAAAGTTTTTAATACAATGACGTAGATTCTATATTGTAAAACATTATTATCGGTAGGCTTTACCTACATTTGGTAAAGTTTCTAAATTCTGTAACATTTTTAAAAATTTACAATATTCACTACGTGTCAATATTCACCATCTAAAAATTGTGCTTTTAAAGGCAATACAAAAATACATTTTATTATGATAACATCTGTTAGCAGAACTATAAAACTAAATATTACATTTTTTTTTTGAGTTTTTCATAAATATATATTATTTCAAATCGAGTTTTTAGAAATAAAAAAGAAATTATCATACCATACTGACGTGTCCCGACTACAAATACAACAGAAAACGAAAAACGTTTAAAATACAGAATTATTTTCCGTCCGTTTATTATTTATATATAGGTACAAGATGATCATTAACTTTGTCAAGCTTACAGAATCCTCCACGTGTGTCTTAGTTGGTTGATTTTAAATATGTAAAACGTGTTTTGACACGAACGGCTTACGTAAAGATGTCAGCCCTGAAACATTGGTTACTTCCGGCTGTGAAACGCTGGATATTGTTTCTTGCGTTCAACCGAGCCGGAGCTCTTTTATCTATTTAGTTTCACTAAGGATCAAACTATTTCAGTTGAGACTTATACAACTAGGTTAACGAGATGTTTCAATTTGAATTTGTTTCGAAGAAAATAAAGAGCTATTATAATATTGCGCATATTATACAATGATTTTAAGTCGGCCATTCTAATGTACCTATGCTTTAAACAACAAAACTTGCAACAATTTTGTTTTTTATTTTTAGAAAAACCCGAATCAGTTGTACATATTCTATAAAAAAAATTAGGTATATTTGTTATAAATATTTTCCGTAAAATATTCTCTAAGGAAATTTTTGCGTACGGAATCCTAAAATAAAAGCCATTATGCCATTATGAAAGTCTACATAATTCTTATCTCAGCCAAATTTATTCGAATAAAGAATTTATCAGTGATATATTCGTGACCTTAATATTTATAGTAAGTAGAAAACTAGTTGTACAACCCCCCCAAGTCACCCCACCAGCCGCGTTGACTTGCTCCACCAGATCATTGTTATTTATCTCGTTGCCACCCCGCTTTTATTTAGTTCGTGTCCGCTTAGGTTTATTTGTCTTCACGATTTGAGGGTACATTAACGTATTTTTCTTGTCTATTAGGGAGACGGTCGCTGGCTCACCTTCAAACTTTGCGTTCCACGAAATCCGAACCTCCACCGATTGTTTACTTGTTTTTTTTTTTTTTTTTTGTAGATAACTCAAATAAAAGTTGACGATTGATTGCATTGTTCCAAAGTCCGTAATTACGGTAGCGGGTCAGTTAAAATGCGTTAAGTTCTCTTTGTTTAGGGTTTACAAATGCTTGTGGAAGAAGTTTATCTAAGCTAGTAAAAAGGTTCACTATGTTTTTTCAAACCTGTTTCTTTTAATGAAGATGTAAATTAAGTATATTACGAATAAATAAAAAATTGCGTGTCTTTGGCAAACTAATTGAAATAAATAAATAAATAAAAAAAAAAAACATAAACCAACGTTACGCTGTATTCCCAGGCGGTCACCCATCAAAGTACTGACCGCACCCGATGTTGCCACGTCACATTTTCTCTCAAATTTTACCTCTCATGCGCCTCAAGGAGTTTCATTTCAATAAATGAATTAGCAAAGGCAATATTAAAATAAAAGCGTAAGGTAAAATTCTCAAAATAAATATCTCTTTAAAAGAATTTAAGATAAAATGACTTTAATCTACAAAAACTAAGATTCGATGAATACTACCGTATGGCGAAAGTGACTCAGTGTTATAGCTCAAGATTTTACAGCTTGGTTCTCAAGTTAAACACTAGATGTATTAAGTTAATACATATCGTGTAGTGTGGTTGCTGGTTTCGGTACAAGCAAGTGTCATTGCTACGATGCTCATAGTAACCATGACTTCTTCCTGGAAATATTTTATCAGAGTTTAGTATTAACTAAACGATATCGTTAGCTCTTCATGCAAAATGTTTTTTGTCATTCCTTTCTCAGTGCTCCAGACTTGTCTGTTTGCTGTCAGTAAATAAGTTCCTCTGACATCACCGCTAGATACAATGTTTTGTATGAAAATATATTTTTGTTTATCAAAATACGTGTTAACTTTCGTAATAAGCGAACGATCTCAGAGAGCTTAGGGTAAACCACTGTGAGTCATATTGCGATAAATAGTTGCACTATTTTAAGACGTCCTTAGCACAATTTTAGAGCGATTAACACAGTTTGATATTAGTGTGGCTGATGCTTCAACGGCAAATGCTTTATTTTCACCGGATTTTATTATAACTGAATATAAAAACAACATTAATTTGAAGATGGTAGTATGTTATTATTATTTAGACGTAGATCGTTTTTATTGTGGCTACAGGTTTATTATCAATCTAAAATATCAGCGGTCAAATATAAATGTGTAGACATATTAGTTTATGGATACCATTTGATCGATTATTTATTTATATGAATGTGAATATGTTTACGGGTTAGTTGTAAACAAAATAGGAAACAAAAAAACGAAAACTCTTGGTTATATGATCTTTAAATTAAAAAACACGAACCATACGTAAGAAAGTCAGGAGCAAATTGCTAGAAAGAATAAATCCATTCTTGCGGATCGCTTGCATGAAAATTGCAACAGCGGGCAATAGCGGCGCGCCAGCGGAGCGCACAATTATAACGAGAGCGTATAAATCAGAATGAGTTGTGGCATGTTATTAGGACTATTCCAGCAAAATAGGAAGACGGAGGCGCGCCCGATGAGAATCGTAAACTCCACTCAAAATATTCCCATTTTTAATATAACAATTCATTGTACGAATTCATAAATATCTTGACGTTCGCGAACTACTTTTTGGTACAGTTTTATAACTTTTTTATGCCTTTACATTCCTTGAAATTAACATGATGACTTTTAACAATAAGTTATATTTTTGCACAATAGTAAAAGAGAGTGGTAAAATAAATGGAAGTAAATTTATCGACAACGTCGTTTTAATATAATAAATTATAAAATATTTGCTATAACTGTAAAATTGTTATTTTCTGTGTAAAGCTTTGTAAAATAAAAATATATAAATATAAATAAATAAATAAGGTTTTCTTAGGTTTTTTGATTTTATAAAAAAGCAGACACTTCCAACTAAGACAACTGTTCAATGGTTACCACCGCACATGAACATTTGCGAAATCAGAGCCGATGGAAATCATGCCACTTAGGAAACACGTATGTGACACACTAGACGCTTGAATATGTATTCAACATTCACGTTTACGTTAAGGTAGCTTGAGAAACTATGTTGAGGTCATGTAAATGCGTTGAGATCTTCTAAAGTCTCACCTAACAAGTCAAGTAACCCCGAAGGTAAGTGATATACAGTCGTTTGCAATGATATGACTATACGGACTATACCCATGATCTGTTACAACCTTAGAGTAGGGTTTATCTTTTAATAGGTTTGTATAATAAATAGTACAATTTCTCAATCCAGAAGTTTAAAAAAGTCTCCCAAAAATTTTCACATTTCTCGGTGTGGGTGATTTTGTCACGTAGTCTAATCTTGTATACGTATTTAGATAGTACCTACACTGGTAGTGGCTATCCATATTCCAAAATAGTATTTTTTAAAGCAGCAACGAAACTAATTTTTTTCTCCTAATACACAAGGAAACACACATCCTATATTATAATTAATTATGTCTTTAAACTTACATTAGACCGATTTATGTTTCTTATTATTACTCGTGGATTTTATTAGAACTCACCAGGGTACGATTATTATTAAGAAAGAAGTTGTAAAAGGGCCATCCTACTTCATGAAGTTGGTCAGTTTTTGGTCTCTTTGATTTCAGCGGACGTAGCCAAATGTCCCAATCTTAAAATATGTCTAGGTACTAATTGCTTACCTAAGCTTTCATTTAAATCCTAGTTTACTACGTTTCAATATTCCATGCATATTTATAGTTTGAGATAATTAATATACAGCTTTTATTTCTTCGTTAGATTGTGCTGATGCGAACATCAGCTAAATGATGATAAAAAAATAATTGGAAGTACAAGTTAACGAGCCGAAATCTAAGAGGTTAATAACATCTTCGCACGTTCGTGACACTCAGCAAGCTTTCACAGTATCGCGATTCCACTCAAATTAATTTAAGTTAAAAATCTTTTGCAAAGAACCTGGTCGTAATGAGTTTTGAAACCATGTAATGACATTAACCGTCTCATTGATAATTGATTTAATTATAAATTTAGTTAATATGGTGTGCTTCTTCAATCTTTTCATGTCCTTAGCCCAAAGGTTGTCTGGAAGAGATCGCTCTTTTAGTGATAAGGTCACCTACTACTACTATATTCTCCATTAGATTATTTTGTAATTATTTTATTGTTTCTGTGTGTATTTGTGATTTACAATAAAGAATATTCGTATTTGAGTGTAAGGTTTTAAAGAAAATCAGTGTAAGCAATGCTGAACGATCAGAAACAAAATGGTTTATTTAATTTTATTTTATGTTAATTTAGTTTTTTTTTATAAAAAAAGAGATTGCTCATTTTTTCTTATTTATAATTACTAAGGAATAGCTAGAAACAGATAATTAATGCACTTTTTTGTCGAAATCGACTTTCGTAAGAAAAGAAATATACATTTTTTTTTAAATTTAATTATGTTCACTATTTGTTAAATGCAACTTGTTAGAAGACATTTTGCAATTTAGGAGTCCTATGTTGTAATATATGTAATTCCTTAATTTAAGTCATTTATATTTAGATTAATACGAAATAATAACAATAAGGAGTGGAAATTATGTTATATTTATTTAGCTAGGCTTCCACTAAGTAGCGAGTTTAATGTAAATCAGGTATAAAAGCAAATAGACAAAAAATATCCTGAAGTTTTTTTTTTAAATTAAGTAGGTACCTATTAGTTAAATACGTTTACACGAAGTACTCTAATATTATGCGCACTTACTCTAAGGATTATCTAGTTCGGTATCGGATAAAAACGATAAAATGGCGACGACCTATATAGTTCGGTACCTAGACCCACGCTCGTGAATACAAATTGAGGTTTAGGACTCGTTCATAAAACACTATTCTTCTGAATAGTTGCGGCCTAAATATCTAACATACAATCTTAAATAGTATTTTTTGCCATGATATTTTTTTTTTTGAAATATCATGTTCAAACTTAAAAGTTTTGTGTATCTATAATTATATAAATTATATTATTAATTATAATTAATGTAACCTTACCTTTTTGCAAATCAGCTGCTCGTCGGAAAGCAATGTAACCTGCAAATAAAATTTTATAATTAGTTATGAAATTTTAATTAAATTATTCAGTGATCGATTCGATCTCATTACCATGTAAGTACAATATTATGACAAAGCTGGCGGTGTCAAAAAATGTTTTTGTTTGTTTGTGTTTAGTTAATACAAGCCTCTATTGAGTTGATTAAATTATTTTCATATTATTGTTTTCTAATGTTTACACGGATTTCACTCATTATAATGAAACAACTTTTTCGGATAAAACCGCGATAAAATTCGAAAAAGTTGTTTATTATAAATTATTTTCGTTGCAAAGTATTATTTATTAATGGTAATAATATTCTTTTCATATAAAAATCAGATAACGACATATAGGAGGAACCAGTATCATATTATATTAAATCGCCTAAAGAGTTTAATCAATATTGCATTCAGGGTCAGAAAAGATCAGGTTATTGGTCAATGCATTCAGAGGCAAATATGGAGGAAAACAAATTGTTTTTGTTTTATCTCAAAATATAATAATACTTGTTTGAACCCGTTTTAATCAAGTCGTTACAGTTGGTATTAAGGTAATAAAAACATGAAATACGAATTCAAAGACTCAGCTAGCGTACAATAAATCTGCTGAATTACACTCTGTTGAGGTTTCAGGGGTAATGAATTTGACATCGAAACAAATGCCCCAATTATAGCGACATTTTCCCTCTAGTTTACGAAATCATAAAATATGATAAGCATCAGACAATGAGATACAGACGGAGTCCTATAAATTTATATTTACGAGTAAATCGAGCCTTGATCTGGGCCGAAGCAAACTGTGCCTACTGACTGAGCTACGTAAATAAATTTACGTAAGTACGACGACGGGAGATTTGTCAATAGAGTATTCGGATTAAATAGACGACTGCACAAGTTAATTCGATGGGCTTGCAATCACTGGGCGCATCGATGTGTCAGAACGCCGCGTTCGATGCGGGCTGGTATTGCCGGTCGCCGGTAAACAACGTTCGGCGGCAGCTGCGCGCCTGCACCCGACGCGCAATATCCCTCTCACAAAATAAAAGAATTCTTCGCGACGACAATTGTTCGCCTTCTTTACCCTCTTACCCTTACTCGAGAAATACAAACGCACGCCTTCGAACGACTTTACAAAAATTTGCATTGCATCGGTTTTTTTTTTTATATTTTTTACGTTCAGAAAAGCAATTTTTGTACGTCGCTCGCGATACGAAACGCGGGAAATTGCACTCGTCCTACGGTGAACGGAGAGTACAGTGCGAATGGAGTCCGCGCGGCGTATTGTCCTGAGTGCGGGCGAGCGATTGCTTAGCGCTTTATTGCCATTTCTTCCTTCCATTATGGACGTTTGCATTATTAAATATGTTTCGTTTTGCATTACACATGCTTGTACTATACTGTACCTACTGTTAAATATTTAAACGTTGTTGTTTTCTTGTCGTCTGAGTACTACTTAATAATTCAGATTATTATTCTGAATTACATTATAACAACGCGACGGCGAGTTTAAGCAATCCTCCAATGTTCACGATTCAGAGAAAGAGTTTTACTGCAGTCGTAGTTATTTTCCGATGTTGTGAAATTCAATTAGCCGGAGACATCCCGCCTGCTGCGTCTCTGTATACAGCAAATTATCTTCATTACGCGCCGGAGGATAGCAAAATAATTGTTAATTACTTTAAGATACTCGGCTCTTCTAGATCGTAATCTTAAAAATACCGTTAAAAAGCGGGATAGCACGTTGAACTACCGAACAAAGTAACGATAGAATAGACATTTTTATCATTTTCAAGATCTCTTTGAACTTGTTAAGTGTATTAGGAACGTTTTAAGAAATTCAGTTGAAAAATAAGTCTTTTTTTTTAAATATTTTTAATTTTTATTTAAGCTTTAAAAGTCACCGTAATTAAATAAATTATTTAAATTACATGAATAAAATTGGCGAGTGACTAAATAATTTATGTCTATCATTAGATACTGTCCGCGCTGACTTTGGAAAATTACATTAAGGTCACTTCCACGTCGTTTCAAGGTTTTGATGATTTAAGAAACCAGGTGTTGCATAAATTAATTTCTTGAAAACTAATCTTAAGATTTCGTATCGAGATTGTAAATTAGAGAGACAGTTTAAAGTGTTCGTTATATTTTGTTTACTTTAGCGAGTAATTATAACAAATAGGTCGACGTGCAAATCTTGCCAGTGTTAATAATGGTGACGAGGACCTTCGCCGGTGTTAGAGATGATTTACGAGTTGACGGCATTCGTCAGGCCGGCGTTAATGATGCTGGAGAAATGCTCTTCAATTTATTTATTGACTTTTTTATACTTGTTAGCGTTATACAAATTACGATTACGGTTATGAGTTGACGTTTTAATTAATTGATTAACTCCATTATCTGAGATTTTACTGTCAAGATTTTTTATCGTTAAAAAATATTTTTACAATCCCTTTGTAGATTGCAATGATTCTGCTTTCTCCTCCGAAGGTTGTGGGTTCAATTCCTGCACTGATGCTGGATGTAATATTATTAATATCAATATATACCTAAATGTTAAATTTATTTGTTATAAGTGTTTTAAAACACTCTATATAATTATTTACATAACAGGATCAAAATTAAAACATTTTGAGAAGGTTATGATACCTTAATAAATTAATTATATAATTTTATTTAATTGCAAAACTTTGCTATTGTAAAACTTTAACTCAAGTGTCTTATACATAGACATCTTAGCAAATTGTTCATTTTAAGCTGATAATTTGTTATACAAAAAAACTTAATAAAGCAATAAATCTCATTATACAATATTCCTGTATATTTAAAATTATTATAGTCGAAGGGTAGCAACAAATCATAATAAATTCGGCAAACTTATTAAGTCAGCTGCCGATAAACAATGGGGCAAGTTATTGGCGATATATCCTCGTTTTATCAAGCAATGCCCTCCCCTCCCCGCCCCCGCTTGCGCCGAAAGATAGAGCAAACGGAAAAAGCTGGAGTGGCAAGAATACATCACGATATAAACAAAATTTGATATAAATGAGTGGTTCGTGCCCTTTTGTAAATAATACTACATTGATTCATATTTGACTCATTAAAATTTTTACAATTAATGTTGTTAAAAATATTTTTAATACATACTTAAGTTGGCGCATAATTTGTAGATTAGTATTTTATGAGACAAAACAAAATTTATAAATATAAATCAGAAATCAAAATCATTTTAATATTTATTATAAGTGTTTAAATTATTGTTAATGATAATTTTAATCACTTATGAACCAATCTACAAACGTTTCAAATTATAGCTCCAATTAGATTAAAAAATTCTTATAAAATTTCTTTATTATTACTTTTAGATATACTTACACAAATTTTAGTCATATTTAGGCGTTGGTTAAGACAATGATTGTAGAAATCAATTAAACTTAAATCGACGGATATAAGGTAACAGTGCACGATAAGTAATCCTATTTACAGTAATCTCAAATAGTCAAAGACTTAAATCTTATTTACACGGTATTACGGCATTAGCGCACCGATCTCCCGTAATCCACTTTACGAAAACACGATTACCTATCGCATAACAATGGACATGAAAATTGATTGTACCTACTCCGTATAAGGTTTAATAATAAAAAGTATATTGTTATTATTTTATATTGTTGTTATTTTTGTATTAAGTAAAAAAAATGTATGATCATCATCAATACAATTGGATATGTTTTCTTATTAATTTTAATCGTGCTCCGACCTTTCTCCATGGGTCTAAAAACCCAGCTTCGTGTATTCGTATTTGAAATATCCTGGAATCACTCTGTAAAATCAGCATGACGAGCGTTCAGGTGTTGGCAGTAAGTAAGTAAATCTTCCTGTTTTACCGATAATGCCGATAATATCGGAAAGTGGTTGTATTCACCTCTTCCTAGATTTGGTTTCAATAATAGAAGTTTTCCCACAAAAACAACTATGATGTTTTTTGTTTTTATTAAATTCAACTCATCACCTAGTCAAGTCATTGTAAATTAACGTCATTAAATATTTTAAAAATGTCTGTCAAATAAGCAATGTCATTTTTGGATGCAATCAAGTTTCCGCTCAGTTCGTCGTCTCTGTTTTCAAGGAAGTCTCAATATATTTGAAAAGCGATTCAGACAAACGTCTTTCGAGAGCCATTATACTTTTGTGTGCAACAGCAAGCGATTATAGTCTTCATCATTTTCACTGCAAAGATACCTAAATAATTTGCCATTTAATAAATCGCTTCTTGTTAACTGTTCTAATAACGTAATGTAGCGACGCATGCAGACGTTCATTGAGATTTTTCGCAACCAAGTGTTAACGATGAATAACACAGTATACAGCGAGTACATTTGATACTGCTTACGTCATTGCTGAAGATTTTTTGATTATTGTTTTTCTCTTTCGCCCCCTTTGGAAACTTATGATCTAATCCAATGGAAGAGGGCTGTTGAAGCTTAATCCACCACGCTGGATCATTATCGATGCATAAGAGGATTTTCATCTCTCGAATTATATAATATCATAAACTTTATTATACACATTATAATTATTTATATATCACAAATAAACTTCAAACAAAGCTTAAATATAGTTACATAGTATGAAGTACAATGGGCAGACTTAAGGATAATTAGCCTTTTCTTTCAGACAACCTAAACAACGCAGATTTTTTTTTTTCAAAAACATGCAGACTTGCTTTTGATATTTTCTTTTGAATTCAAGAACGTGGAGATTTTATAAGACTATCTTGGGTGTATCTTGGGTCTTTAAATCTTAGCTGCAATAGCCCGAATTTAACCGACGGCTTGTATCAATTTATGTGTTCTATCAACAGAGTCGTCTAGACTTAGCACCTAATAAAGAACTTATTAACTTTAAAATTTATGGAATTTATTAATTTAAGTATTTTTAGTTCCTAATTTAAAACATTATATTTTAATGTATGAATAACATGAAACAGTTATATGATTTAATAAAATAGCCTCTTCTTTTATTAATTGGAGCATCGCGGAACTATCTTCACTAACGCTATAATAAATCATTGTGCTTGAAGAATTTGCGCGCGCGCAATCCGTAACGGGTGCCCGCTATTTAATTAATTTATTTAGTAACTAACCGCTCTATATAAAATAAACAAATCTTACTAAGTGGTAAAGTACGAAAGTATAAAATTTTCTTGGATACGGCCCAGAAAAAGCCATTCCAGTGAACGAATACGGATCCAATCTAACAAAATAGCGGCAATTACAATCCCAAACTAGACGCCATCGAACGTAATGGCTGGCCTTCGACAACATAAATAAAAGGAGCCTCCATACGATTTTTCCAGCAATAGTCTAAATATCGCTCCATTATGAATCTAAGCGGAGGAAAGTGTGGAACAAATAATAATGGCCGAAGCGAAGTAGGCACGTACGGAATCGCAGAATTAATCAGTTAGTCACACTTGTGCCAAACTAAGGAAGAGTCGATTAGGAGGGTACCTTGAGGATTATTGAGACATCGGCGGCGCCTCGCCAGCTGTGGCCGACGAAGTTGCCGATATTGCCGTCGCGGACAGGACTGCCCTCAACTTGTTACAACTGCCCAAGAATTTCTAGCTCAACTTAAACTGTACCGTTCGATCGTTCTTATTGGAGAAAGTGATATTTTTCTCTGTTCTAAACACTTTTTAAATTTTTTAGTATATTGTATACATAAAAATATAGCGTAGGTATATTAAATACTTACTGTGTTTAAATTTTGTTAAGTACTTTAATAATTCTCTCTTTCATTTTTAAAGAAAACTTCGCTCTAATATCCAATGATGCATTAAAATACAACAATAAAATATGTTTAAATACTTTTGAGTAGTCCAAGAAGAACGTATAAAAATATAGTTAATAGCAAATATCGAGTTTTCAATGTCATTAAAATATATTTTTTCCTCAGTGAGTAGTTTAATATAATCTCAAGCCGACTGTTTAAAACACAGATGGATAAGTTAATTTTCATAATAATATTATATGGATGGAATACACAAAACGTAATGTGATAAGCACTATTGATAATAACATCTAAATAATTTGTGATTACTTCCAAAACCTGTTTGGACTCCATCTCTGTATATAATATCCATAACAGAAATGCACATTATAACCTAATTAATTCTCCCCAATATTAGAATAGATTACTGAATGACATGCATATTAATTATTGAGCTTGAATGTGTTTATTATTAGTTAACCAATCTCATTATAAATTCATACGTTTGAGTGACATCCATTAAAAAGAACATTACTTCATCAAATGGTAGTTAAATTCAGAAGTTATATACCTACGTACGTGTAATTTTTTTGTTGTTAATATTTACAGTATTTTGTGCAGTTGAGAATGGACGCAACAAAAGTTTATCAGCAAACAATATCTTGCATCAGAGAGGCCGGAATTTTAAAAGAGGATAATTTAATTTGCACGAGTATACAAGTTTAATTGAATGTTCGTTATACATCTCGATGCGACATTATTTAGTTATAAGCCGAATCGAGCTCTGCATACTAGCCGAGCGGGGCACTTCTCGTATCGGTAAATTTTATTTCAATTCGTGCGTGCCGTCGCCGAGGGTCGTTCCCAACTTTATGATGACCATTATACTTGTATTCGTGTAATAAATTTTAAATTGACTTAGGAAACAGTCATGATACTTTAGAGTTATTTTCATTGTCTGTTCCGTTTAATGTTATGTAAAATATGAAGGTCCCTATTACGGTACGTGAAATTATTTATGAAATATGTGGACTATTTTATCTACAAGTTTTTCCTGCGCAAATTTCATAAGTTATTTGATATGTATGTTATCCTTATTTATTTACTACTGTCGTTTTAGCAGTTTGTTGTATGTTTTATATTGTTTACAATTACTTATAGGTACTTTATGTTTTACACAAGTATTCTTATAAATATGGAAGTTTTTTGTAAAGTAATTAAAGATTATTTGTGCTTTTTGGTCCGATAAATTATGAAAATACATATTATGACAAAATATAAATGTACCTTGTCGTAGTTGGAAAACAATATCTAGTACTAGAAGGTTCGGCGTGAACAACCACGTATTGAAGAAAAAGCAG
Organism: Melitaea athalia; assembly: GCA_905220545.2. NCBI lineage: Eukaryota > Metazoa > Arthropoda > Insecta > Lepidoptera > Nymphalidae > Melitaea > Melitaea athalia. The sequence continues at coordinate 8,894,503 of HG992179.1, forward strand.
GAGAATCTAGAAATTTCAAATGGGTTCACCCGTTTACGCTTATTTTTCCTCTTCCAAACATATATAGCGTGATGTTTTAGCCGCATTACAAAATATATCTAATTTATTAAGGTTATTTTCTCTAACAAACCAATACCAGCGCAATAACTATAACGTTTGGAGCTCAAATCATCACACTGCTCTTGTGGTTAGTTGCATAATTATTTTCCTCAGTAGGAGTAATGATCGTTGTCAAGCATGACAATGTCAGGAACCAACGGCTCTAATTTCTATCTGAGTCTTAATTAAGACGCCTAGAAGTAAAGACGTAGCCTAGAAATAGATATTCATTGGTAGTTCAACCTGTGACCAGCAGTGATAACGGAAAATTTATCGTGACGATATCAGAACGGACATACGATCCTGATACTACTATATACTGGTATAATACTACTACATACTGGTTAATTAATTTGAATAGACTAGAAACCACTTAGGTTAAATTACTTTACTCTCTGTTATCTCGCTCTGTTTGTTATATCAATTGGTACCATAAAAAACTGTCGTTTTTTTACTTGAACACTTTTTCTACTTTATTATTAAGAGCAGTCGTAATTAAACATCATAGTTGTTAAAAATAACAGAATTTATTTGAACTATTAGAAACAAATATCTAGTATAAAATACGTCACAACAATTCAAGCAATAGGAAGCAAGGGATATATAACACTAAACCTGTCTAGGCATTTGAAAATAAAATAAACTCGAGTGTATGGTCCGAACGTTTACATGTCGCATCGTTTAAAGGCTTTTGTTAAGCCAAGACCTCAACTACGTTCGTCCATTTCACATGATATACCGTCAAGTGAATACAACGGATATGTGCTCGGATGCCAGAACCGGCTGTCAATCACAGAACGCTGATTGGATTTCGATATAGCACCAATGCTGACGTCACGCGCCAACCAACCCTCAGCGACATATACAAACTCGCACAAACTTTATTCGAGTCATCACTCGCAAATGGAATTGCAATAAATACTTTATCGGCCTTTATAGTCTTAGTTACGGCTATGGCCAATCATAAAGTGATCTCAAACGCGATCCTAAAAAAACGTTTTTGCAGAAATTGCTCAGGTAGGCTGTATTATTTTTTTTAGGTTCGAATTTATGATTTAACCTAATGGATTTGATGTGTTCAATTTTACTAGGTACAATATTTTGTTGTATTCTCACGATTTATATTAATAAAGTAATAAAAATTTACTTGAAGATTACATTGAAACATTTATCTGTCTCTACATTAATTGTCCGTCGACGTATTTTGTTTTAAAAATATATTTTAGAATTGTCAATAAATTTGAACACACTTGTGACAATGAGTAAAGCAAACATGGATGCTAAGTATCTCAGAAAGTTCATCATATTCCCCGCGTGCGCCCCGCACTATAATGCACTCTATCAATGACGTGCTCCCGCTACTAAGTACTTTACGAGCTTACTGCTTAGTGCTAATATATTGATCAGCTCGTTTGCAGACAAAGCCGCCCTGACAAGAATCACTAACCATCTGATTTCTTTCTTATTATGAATAAATTAAAGATAGTGTTTCAGAGATTTCGAAGAAATAAATTCTGCTATTGTAAAATCTGTTCTTATCGTAAACAACAGAAAAAAATAAGTTTTGCAATGACTTTTCATTTTTAATAAATTACCGGAATAAAATAGTGACTATTATTTTTATAAATTTTTTTTGAACCGTAAATAAAATTCAAACATAGACATCATGATAATCAAAGGGTTAGATAGACAGCTAGCTCTCTGTACCTATATTTAATTCAACTTTGCCGTAATAAGTTTTCACTAATTTTTTAAATTGAATAAACAAGTAAGATTTAAACTTGAGAAGGGAAATAAAATATAAGGAAATAAAAATGTTAGTAGAGTGGATTTTCGCAAGTCCAGACTTGGTTACAATTACACTTATATTATTTATTTATCGCACGGCAACGGGGCTGCGTCCGTGTAAAGGAATTGATTTTTGCATAATTTAGTAGCGAAAACACCTCCTTGGGATCTCTGTGTTGTAATAAAAACAAAACATTCGTTTGTATTTTACTACTTTCCCCTGAATAAATGAATGCATATTTTCTGTTTTTTCCCTCCACTTACGTAATCAAGAACTAAATAACTTTTCTAATTTGCGCCTCGTCTGATTTTCGTCGCGAAATAATGAACACTTGATTTTCTTTGACAGTCAATGTCTAATATTTTATTCAAAAGAAGGTTTCGTTAACATAATAATTAAATGCGCTTTATGAATATCAAGTTTCAAACGACGCCTCGTAAATAACCTAACTTTTCCTACTATTCAGCTCGATACACATTGCGCATATTAATTACTTACTTTTCAGTACAGAAACAAAGTAGCTTAATTAAATTTTAACCGAGTACAAGGGGCGGGCTAAAACTTATTTGTACCTTCAAATATAAATAAGATTAATTACATAAAAAAAACCTATATTCAGAAATAATACAAATTACTAAAGATTTAATTTTGTAAAACGTAACACAAACTAAAAAATTAATTTAAAAAATAATCAGTTTAAATTAGACATTTGGTTAGTTTTCCTAACAATTAATTATTGTTTAACACTGTTGAGAGAGCTTATTATAAATTTAAATAGGTACAACGTTAAGATCAGCGACCTACATTGCATAATATAAATTTGAGTTTGTATTAGATAAATAGTTCTATTTAATTAACTGATGCTATAAATTAGTGTGTCGGTCGGTGTCCAGGCTTATTGTGGATGCGCGGCACGACGGTCCAAGGATGCGTCCAAACATTGTAGCTGCACCGCAACTCCAGCTGTGTTCGCTAGTTAGTGCCTACACGACATATACATGTTGAAATATCGTTGCCAGAGCTGCGTAGGCAGCCACATCTCTACTACGAAACACGTAAAAGGTTACGAAGTTTTACATAACTTCATGGTTATTTCTATTTTAGTTAAAACTAAGGAATATGTATTTTAATACAAAAATAGTAAAAGAAAATTGATATCCGAAATTGTCGGATGGTTTTTTATAAACAAAAGTCATCGCTCCGCGAATGAAAGTTTATAATAACGAGCAAACGGCGTTATGTGTACTTCCTTAGAAAAGCGAACAACATTAAACGAGTTAGTCCAACACATGTAAGTACCTAATTTCAAAACAGCAGCAAGGCACTCTGATACATGTCAACTCGCTTCGTCTACGAGCTCCAGGTAATCGCTCGCTCACGTATCTGATGGAGTTTCCAAGCTTCTAAACTAGTTGGGCTGTTGTCGGAAACTTTGGACGCTCGGTGCAAGGTGCATGTACGGACTTGTTCTGATAAGGAGTCGGATTCGGTTCTAAATCCACACGCGCTTAAATCAGTACTGTGGAGACTAAAGTTAAAGTTAAAATAAATAAAATTTAAATTATTTCGTTTTGCGTATTAAAACGGTACAAGCATTTTATCTACGATACAAATCTTAACTAAATATTTACAGATAGTTGCGGAACAAATCATGTCCGCGTGGAATCGTACAAAGAATGCTAACAGCATTTTCCCCGTTGAATTGCAATTCCGATTCTCTGGGCGAAAAATGAACCAGCCCTCCTGTTACCAGTGGAGGCGATGTTACACGAAGTTAAATCTTTTAGGAATTTTTAACACTGCTACTCCCAAGACCAAGTGTAAACTATTGTCAATACGTTCAAGTTCTTTTTATTCTTTCATTGTGTATTTTTCTTTAAAAAGTTTGAAAATATAACTATAAGTTAACGCCTAAAGACAGTTTATTGATGTGATGGTCTCACGTGTGGGTGACAAAGCGTTATTGTTAACTATGACATTGAAGAAAACTTCGGCACTTTAAATGGCGATCACGACATGGCACATACCAAGTGGCGGGCGGGGGGAGACGAATCGCGTGTCGGCGGCTTTGAACATCCTGAACGATGCTGAAGCTATGAGACTTATGAGGATTACACGAAAATGCGTATTCGATGACATTTTTAGGGATCGCAGAAAAAGATGAAATATAAGGAATTGAAGACGTGACTTGAATATTGAGTAAGGCGCCACCTATTACCGGTCTGTGTGCGTTCTTTTCCCGGTCGGATGGACGAGCGTCGATGAAACCGAGCGTGACATTCCATTCCTGATATAAAATGTAAGTATGAAAAAGCTTTGTTAAACGCGACTTGGCTTGGCTTCGCTGAAGTGGCGAAGTTTGAAGTGGAAAACTTTACATGGAAACATCTTAGCGAAAAAATACGATTAAACAAGATGTTTGTTCCGATTCCTGGATTAGAGGATGTTTGTTTTAGAAAATCATGAATGAATATTTAAATCTGCTTAGAATTAAGTAAAAATTTACTAAATTAATAATTTTATTCTTTATCATGTGACTTTATTAATTTAGATTAATGGATCGATAAAAATATGAAAAAAACGTTTCGTATCAATAGATTTCAAATCAGTTTAATAGAATTAAATATGAAATTTCGTGCCGTATATATTCAAAGTCATTTCAATTTCAGTTCAATCAAAAAGTGAATGTCCGATCGTGTTGCGATTGACTGAGATTTATTATGGATAAGGTGATACTTTTACGAATAATCGCATAAATCTTTACGTGTGAAGTCTTACAAGTAAAACAAGGTAAATTTTTCGTTGCACCTAGACATATTATTTTAGTAAAGTTTTAGGTTGCGTTTAATTGTTTGTGGGTAGAATTTCTAAATATTCCTGTTACATTATGGATTCTGCTCCAAAGAACTTTGCGGAAAGCTGGATATTGGTAAGCTTTATAACAGAATCCAACTTTCGGATTTTTTTAAATGTTTGGTCTTTATTACGTCTATAATTACTAAACTAAAGCTACTTATATAAAACTTTGACAATTTAAATAAAGCAACTCTTAAAAGGCTTGACTACAATACGCCAACTATAGCCAACAGATTAGCTACATCTTATATCTATAGTTTGCAATATCTTTCATATCGTTAATACAATGTCGTAAGTTTTAATTCCTTGCTTGAAGTTTTTTTTAATCTATATTTTAAGAGCTTTATCAGCTAATCTGACTATATTAAATGTACGAAAGGTTAACACTGGGCTGAAGTAATCATCTGTTCCCAATGCCAATCCCCACCAATCGCAATATACGTACAAATCGCCCGTAGTACTTCGTCCTGAGAGATTATTTAATTCAATAATTAAATTTGAGTAAGTGCAATGTGCAGAGGACGCAAGTTGAATTTAGAATGAGAAACGGTGATTTCATTTGGAGCTTACTATCTTCATTTTTATTATATTAATAGTTTAAGTTTTATTAACTTATGGACTTTCATTATTTCATTTGGATTTAAAAGAAAAATAATCGTAAAGTGTTCTAAAGTACTCACAGGAGAGAATAAATCCGTTTTATCCAATAAACCAATAATCAAAATTCGAGGTTCTTGTAAAGATAGGGTCAGGAAGACGCACCGCTGTAAGTTTCCCTAAAAACATTAAGAACCTATTCTGACTTCGGACCCTCGTTACAATCATCCTTGAATTATTTACCAGGCATTTTGTAAGTGGGTTGAGCAAATTGTGCATAATTAATTGAAGTAATTGGATGCAGGATTTTACAGCTTCCGGTGTAAATCGAAAATTTGAGATGATTTCTTTTATTGCCGAATGTACGTTAAATTGTACATGATGTGCAAGCCACCATTAGATAGTGAATCAAGAGTGAGGGAGGCAAAAATAAAATCAGTACAAATATAAGAATTCAGAGCACGTGCCGTATCGGAGGTTTTGGTGGAGGATGCGGCGTCGGCTACCGCAGTGCGCTCGTTCGTCCGACCGGGAGATAGCCACTATTCGTACCTGTTCTAAGACAATTACCGCTACGTAAACGGAAAATTGTTCGAGAGCTCTTCGAAACGTGTTTTCTAATCTTCTGTGAGTCGGATTGAGAAGAAAAGAAACCAGAATTTACTTTAGGAATTTCCAAACTAGAAATAAGCTGAGCCTCATCAAAAAGCATGACTGAATTCTCATTTTATTTAGTACAAAAATCATTTACCACATGACGGCACAGAAAATAAAAATTAACAAAGATATAATATCACACGAAATCACAAACTGTATGCAAAAGAATTAAAGCAGTGTAGGTATGAGTGTCACGTACAGTTTAATATCCAACACAATATTTTCACAAAGTTTCGTTTTCCGCGCAACATGCGCCGTCTGAAACAAACTGAGCCTTCTAACGAGTGTTTTGCGTTTGTTGAAAATTTTGAAAATAGTTCGAAAGGAATATTTTTATAAATATGTAGGTACATATAAAATACGATATTGCATTTTACCGAAACTGAACAATCTGACACGACTTGATATTTGTTAACGTGTTACGTATCATGTTGACGTTTCGTCTAGAAAGTTACTCGGTACGAAATACTTAACATGATGCAGCTTTGTTACTGCGTGGAACACCCATGCTTCGTTAGAGCTTAATTCGAGAACCAGTAAATCTACGGACTAGTTAGTTAGGGACTTGGAGATTAAAAGATTCAGTTAACAGCAATTTCCATGTTGTGAAAATTTTGATTGTCTCTTCTTCTTCTATATATATTTACCGTTTATTATGTACATATTTAAGAGAGTATCAACTCTATGTACATTATAGCATCTTAAAACATATAACATAATAAGAAAATACGTAAGAAACCAATGTAATATAAGGGCCAATACAAATAAATCCCGCTACCACCACACCCGACTGACGTTAATCAGCTTCCTACTGTTCTAGATTATATAAGTCCGTCTAGATAGTCTTGTTTCTTTTGTTTCTCCGCCACTCGGGTCAGCGGGAATACAATCGCTTTTACTTACAACAGTTCATTGCTGTTATTGGATTTACTTGAAAACTTATCTTGGAAATTTTGCTTGGAAATATTAGTTGATATTAAATGTTCTCTGTCACGTTACCAAGTAAATTGGTGTAGACTCTATCCTTGGTGCAGCTAAATAAAAAAACGAACTTCATTTTTTATACGTTGAATTACTTTGTATATTGTAACTATTTCTACTACAATGTTTGTATTTTAATTAAAGAAATAGCGACAATAGCATTATTACGTTTCGAGTCGATTTAAAAGTTGCTGTATTTTGAGTAAATGTAAGTTTTTCTTACTATTGTCAAAAATGTTTAGTTGTATCAAGTAAATGGTCTAATAGTAATTTTATCTCGACATGTGAAAAATTATTCGGATAGCAGTTAATTGATTTTTGTCGCAAAAGCAAAATAAGAGAGCAAGCAGATATACCACCACATGATTCTTAACGGTAAACCTATAACTATCGCGCATAATGGATATATGAGCTTTATCAGTTTTAATTTAATCAAATACGTAAATAAAGTCAAGCTAATTTTGAAATAGTTGCATAAAATATTAACTCAATTTCGTAGCCGGATGTCTCTAGAGAGACCTGTTTTTGAGCAGCGCGTAACGTAAATTTTACAGCTCGTTTAAGTTTTGCTCGTTACTTCATTGCTTCCGTTACCTGCTTAAAGTACCTACTTGCTAAGTTAATTTCTATGAGATTACTAGAAAATATAATAACATAAATTCTTTTTTTTAATTAAAAAAAGAAAAAACAGAGTAATATAATACTCGCATTTATTATAAAGCTAGCCTGTAATTGTGATATACTTTGTAACACTTGTATATTGAGAATTGTTTTAAGTTAAGAAATGTATCCTTATCTATACTAATATATAAAGCTGAAGAGTTTGTTTGTTTGATTGTTTGTTTGTTTGTTTGAACGCGGTAATCTCTGGAACTACTGGGCCGATTTGAAAAATTCTTTCAGTGTTAGATAGCCCATTTATCGAGGAAGGCTATAGGCTATGTGTCATCACGCTAAGACCAATAGGAGCGGAGTCCACGCCGACGAAGTCGCGCGCAGAAGCTAGTTATATTATAATGGTAGCTTCGTAATGGGTAATTTAATAAAACATAAATAAGAAGTATTGTGAGTAACAATTTAAACGCAATTATGTTATTTCTATTTAGATCATTTTTCGTATTTGGAAAATGACGATATATTTAACAACTCTTCTCCAGTAAAACATAATGTAAATACTTCATTACTTTCACTATTTAAAACATAAATGTATTTAAATCCCGTTTACAAATTAATTGAAATGAATGTATTACTTTACGTTCATTACACTTTTAAATGAGATTAGTTTGAAGTTCGTAAATTGAGTGCTCCTTTTACAAACAAGGTCCGTTAATTCGTTGAAATAATATGAAAAAAGCAAAAAAAGTATGCCAATAACCTAATTTAGGATGCTACAAAGACGTTAAAGGTGGTAAATTAATAATTATTATATTTGAAATGTAATGATGTGAAAAACATAACACACGTTTTAAAATACATAAAATATTTGACGATCTTTTAAAAACATTTTATGTATATACTGATAGATTTTGCTTGTGGATAGGTTGTACCTACCCTTTTGTATTCTTTTTATTAATTATTATTAACACTCATCATCTGTATAGCGATTTTGCCTAGCAACGACTGATTTAAATAGTCTAATGATATACATGTAAGGAGATATATTTTTAATCAATATTTTAATAAATATGGAAATATTTAAAATATTCATCCAAATAAGTTGAGTATGGTTTGGTGAATATATTTTCAAAATTCAATACTTGAAAGCTCAGCAGGTTTTATCCCCCGACCGTCAAATTAATAAATTCGTAGAAAATTACAACCACTATGGTGACCTTTGTGACCCACAAGGTCGTCTCAATAACGCTAAGTTAGATTAATCAACTAAGGTACGATAGCACGAGATACCCGTGATAAGATCCAGTTCGGCGTCATGGTAAGTGTTCTCAGGTAGAATTGGGTAGTAAGACTATTATAGAATTATCGTGCAATTTCTTTAAGAAGTAGGTACCTACTTTGTTTTTTTTTTAATAAAAAAGTGGGCACAGTCGATGTAAAAATATTAAGTTTAACCTTAATATATTGAATAGTAATATTAATTAATCTATAGATATCTAAATCAATATTAACAGTCAATCGGGTTTAATATACTGAAATAGAATCTAGCACTTTTATATTTATATATTTTTAATTGCGCTTAAAAATTTTGTACAGTTATTAGTACACAAATTTAGTTAGCAACGGTGGACTTATTTCTAGAAGAGATCAGTTCCAGCCAAACTATTGTCGTGAAAACTAATGTTATATAGCAGGCTAAAAATGTACAGTAATGTAGATAATATACAGATACTTGAGAAAAAAAGCTAATTAAATAATACGAATAGCATCATACAATATATAATTATATACATACTACACATACATACGAATACACACATACATATTACATATATATTTATATAAAATACATACATAATGTACATATTATACAATATACAATAATAATAAAAATACAAGTATATACCTATTAATGAAATGATTACGGATTAATTTGAGTGAGGAGGTGTTGTTTCAGCTTCTTCTTAAAAGTAGGTATAATTAGAGGAATTAAGTTGGTTAGGAAGCGTTTGTTTCAGAGTGATTCATTATAATATACCGAAAAAGAGCGCAAGAGGAGTTTGGTGTTGCTCTTCGGTATGTCGAGCATCGTAGTGATGCAAGGCCGCCTGGAGCGTGAGGGAGAAGTGAAAATTTAGAAACGAGAACGCAGGTATGCAGAAGAATTAGGATCATGGAGTACTCTGTAAAGGAACGACAGGATGTGCCTATCACGGCGAAAGCGGATTGGGAGCCATTAAAGTTGAGCACGAAAGTTTGATCATGCTCACCAAAACCAAAATAAAAGCGAATAGCGAGGTTTTAAAGACTCCAGTGGGGTTCGAACCCGCACCTTCGATAGACTGTGTCGATGTTCTAACCAATTAAGCTATGGAACGATGTACCCGCTGGAGCGAATTTTCGATATGATATTAAAAATATTTAAAATTTCCTCATTTTTGGGTAACACAAAAATAAAAATAATACGAATTAAAAATAGCATGGTCTCGTCACTTGTCAAAGAATTCATTGTAATATGAAACTTTGAATAGTTACGGGTGCTGTAAAGGATATTAAAAATATTATTTTCATTTTGAAATGTTAACTTTTATGAAGAATTAAAAAAAACTTGTTAGGTATGTATTTATATTATTACATTATATTTTTATATCTGTACAACATTAGATACAACAACCTAAACATATTAGACATAAGTTTAGAAACTATAACGTGTTTTACAAATTCTTCGGATAACGATATCTCTTTCTACATTATAATAACTTGTATTTCCATAAAAGTATAATGGTTTACATAAACCCAACGGCACAATTCCGTATCATGTATGGCGAAAGTCTTGACATTCCGGTCACGTTTAATATTTCTTATTTCCTTCCTCTCATTTGTCCCCGAGTCAGAATGGCATCAGCCTGTTTCAGTGTTTTTTGTTCCAATTTAGGAGAGAACTTTCTCCTTAATTTTATGTTCATATTCAAGTTGCGATCAAACGTTGCTAACGGCTTATTTATTGTTTTCTTTTCACATTCATTTTATAGTTTAACACATTATACTTTTGTATGAGTCAAACTTAAATTTATTAGTTTTACCAATAACGAAAAAAACTACTAATTAAATGACCAGCTATTCACACATATCACACAAACACATATGCTATTTGAATAAAGTATTACATATATATTACTGATTGATATGTCTGTCTATGTAATATCCTTTATTCCTCCGTTTCGGTTTCAGGTATCTCGTTATCTATATTAAAGCTATTGCTTTAATAATTCAGTAAAGTCGCAAGATCCGTTGAAGCTAAGTTTAGTTCGAGAATAACACAATGACGATCCATGAATAGCAAAGGTCTGAACTGTCTGTAGAATACCCTTTAGGCATAATGCGCTCAATGAGTTACGGTTGGATACAAGCGATCTATTAGAACTCTCTCAGCCTAGTTGCAACATTACTTGCCGGGTTTATTGTTACTGAAATATTAATCTTTGGTCGTTCGACAAGTGAAGAATTATCTTTGTATATCTATATAGTAATTCTTCCTATGGATGTTGAGAGAATATTAATGGATTGGACGTTCATGAGACCGATAACAGAATCAACTGGTACGTAATCACCGATTCTATATCAGTACTGTTGGTATTGATTGACCTAAATAGTTAATTTTTAATTCACCCTAAAAGCAGGCCTGTTAATTACATATACGTCAAATCATAAATTGATTTGAAATAGATAATTTTGTTAATAATTAACATGTTGGAGCTTTTAACATATTAGTGCTAAGTAAGAAATATAATTCTGGGCCATTATCTCGATTCAGGGATTTTAGGAATAAGAGATTTCGATCTCAGGTTCGCCGGAACTAGTCCTGGAACTTGAAACAATGTAATAAAATTAATAATACTAATGACAAAGATAAAAAATAATTTTTATTTTATTGTAGTCCAACTTTCATTGACGAATCGTTACGAACGACGACGTAAATCGTTAATTTTACAATATGAAATATAAATCAATTAAAAGTAACGAACAGTATTCATTAATATCGTAGTAAAAGTTTTTATTATACAAATTTGTATTATTTTTGAATGTTTCTTATCCGAAAAAATCTAATAGTTTGTCTAAGTCTGTCTATTTCAGCTTTATGATTTTCGAATACATATTAGTTGCAAAGACAATAATGCGCTGTACCTTTATATAACTAATATAGTGCCAATCTCGAAAATCCGGGATCGTGAGTTTAAAATCACGGGATTTCGGGATCAAGAAAGCCTCTTGTATCCCAGGATCACAGGAACAGAAATCGGAATTATGTTCTCAAGTGCTAACGCGCTATATGACCATCTTATAGATTATTTTGTAATTGATTAACAAATAGAATAAAAATTCAATACATTATATTCATAATACATAATTATAGAGTCACAATGTATCCAAATAAATAAATGTTAAAACAATATTTATACGATTTGTAAAGTAGAACATTTTAGCAGATATTTATCTATAGATTTTATAATAGTCGCTGAAATATTTCTCATCGCAAAGCAAACAGAGCGCATATAATGTGTTACATGCATCTCTGAATAAAAAAAACGAATCAAAGCAAAACGAATCTTACTTGCATAATAAAATTGCATTCTTTTTAAGGGATTTCATTCCATATTTCACATTATATGTGATACCTATGTAATTTTATCTAAATAATCTAAGTCTAAGCTCTAGGTTAAATCTATTTTTTATTACACTGTAACAGAATATCTAAATGTAACTGTTTAATAGAGAGTATTTTTTCATATAATTAAATTCAAAATAACATACATGTACATCATAGATTAAGAACGAACGTAATATAAAATGATGTACCGCTTTCAGTGAAAGTAGTTCTTAGGCATATACTCGTATGTATGTAATACAAATGAACGTTTTGTACATTTCACCGGTATCGATACCATTTGATATCGAATAGCAATTTATTTATCATACATATTGCGGGCGGAGCGGGCACCGAAACTCGCTGCGAACGCGTCTTTCCTCCTCAACGAAATCAAGAATCGAATACGTGTAGCGAATTCCTGGTAGCCTCGTGTCTCGTTGAAATATATCCATTAGTATTAGACTTTCCTTTGAAATTTATATACTCGATTTTATTTAATGTGTCTCGTGTCTTTTAATATTTTGCCGTTTTCTTTACGTACGTGTATTCCTGATATCAATAAGAAATTGAATTTTTATTATAGGTAATCCGTTGCGCCTTATTGAGAGTCCGCGTACATAATAAATGAATACACAGAATAGGTATTAAAATTCAATACGCAAGCTTACGTTTCCTGATTCTTTATAATCTCATATATTTATCTTAATATCAAATATTGTAGCAATTTTTTACACAAAAAGTATTTATTTACATTAATAAGAACAAAGTTACACATTCCACAAAATTATATTCGATAGTTTATTTCCAGCGAACAAGGCCACTATTTCATGTAGCAAGTTTATTTTTGCTGAAATAATAAAACATCTCGATCGAATGGGATTGAAGACATCGGAATCAAAATAACCGATGCCTGTGTAAACGTCTCGATTCGCGGTGCAGTATCCATAACACGGTTTCATTTAGAAGGATGCAAATGTCTTGCCGGCCACGCTCCACCGCTCTCAATATTGCGCCTTCGCGGTACCACCCTTCGATTTCAGCCTCTCCTCACCTACTATCTCTACTTTTAATCGTTCACTTGAGAATTTATTAAAAAACCCGCTTGATTTTTTTTTAAATCGAAAGCAAAAACTAATTTATTTTGTGTACGTTATTACCGCAAAGCTAGATTGGCTCTTAATCCTAACGTGGATATTTAACTCTGTTTACGTAAAATAAATTGTTATTGAGAAATTCTTACCTTTGATACTGCTTAACGAATTATGTGATGTGGTATTATGGCAATGAAAGATTTTCTTATGCCTTTGTGGGTTGGTTTCGATTAATACTAAATGTTTAAGAAGAACAAAACGTTTTTTTTAAATATAAATTTACTCGTTTTAATTAATTTATTCTTAAGAATATTTCCTTTTAATGCGATGTGTATAATTTGTCTGTAAAAGTGTGCTATGTACCTACGTGTAAGTGTGTAATGTATGCTTAATATAAACGAACGAATTTATAGTTATAAGCTTAAAAATAAATAAATGTAGGTATATGTTTAGGCAAAATTATAATTGAAATGGTATTTTTTAGGTTTACTAAGACTAAAAAGTTAGTAGTTTTGAATCTTAATCCACGACGCTGCTCCAACTACAAATGATTGATGAATGAATGATTGATATTGTATAGAATCCATGTATCCGAACTCAAGTCAAATCCGGGCTGGAAACTCTCGTTTTTAATGCGTAAAATTGTATATTTGATAATATTTTAAAAATCACACTTAGATCATCCTTACCAAAAGCTTGTACTCGCTATTGAGCTTCTAATATGACTGCAGTTAGATTGATTTTCTAAATTTAATGTCAATTTACAGTGACACAAAACATTTTTATTTTAACTGTTCATATACTTTATTATTATTTTTACTGTACATTATTATCAGACTTATAAACAAAAATTTAAGCATGATTTCAGCAGCTATCTGTTTCGGCACTCTCTCAAAAATCATTAAAAAGTAAGTACTCACTAAAGTATCCTAAGTGGTGACTAAATGCAATAATTTAGTGTGTAAGTAGCTGAAAACGTTGTTAAAGTTGTAAAAACTTCATTCTGAGAATACCGCACATTTCTAAACCAAAGTTGTGAGTTTAAGTTGAAATTCATGTTGTGCGATCCACGATGGTGCAAGAAGGAGAACATGTGAGTCGGCGGCGCATTCATCACGGAACGTGGCATATCGCGACGCTGCATATGCAAGCCACAGGCGACCCCGAGCAAACACAGCAAACACATTATAATGCTAATACACAGCCGTTACCTAGACTATTTACTTATTGAACGCAACCACGACCGATACAAGAAAACCCCTTTCATTACTCTAATGTTGTTTTTCATAAGACCACCTTTTTAACAATTCTCTGTAGGTATCGTTTACAAACAACACAGTTCAAAGTTACGAGTTAATAAGTTTTGACTTTTTAAGCTGAATCATTTGATTTTAATTTTATAATAATAAAAAAAAGCTATTTATGCTATCTATTGCTCATTCCTTTTAATGTTCTATGTCTGTAACGTTTAAAATTTAATAGATACGTTGCCATTTTCTTATAAAACAACTACTTTAATTATAAATATTATGTCATACAGAACATTATAAATATTTGTTTCTAACATTTTTTTATTATTATTTTGAAGTGAAACGTGAATAGTTTTGTATTTTTAATTCTTTTTTTTATTACTTTTTTTGAATTGGTATTTTTGAATTAGTTTGCCAAAGAAGTTTCGCTTCTGACATGTGTACTTTGTACGCACGCAATTATTTTTTTAATCAGCACATGTATGATTACTATAAAATTATTTTCTACTTATATAGCTAAATATACTTATTTAATAAAGAGAGTGGAAATAAAATGTTTGTTTCCTATATTTTTTATCTTTCTGTGTAATATTGGAATAGCCTCTATTCTAGGCTAACATATACGTACACGAAATTCGTGGAGTAAGAGTTCCCCGGGGACAGACAAAACTCTAAATCCACACGAACAATGTAGCTGCCTCTTTGTAGAATATGCGTTGGTAAAATGTATTTTAAATTTAAAATACTAATTTAAAAAATATAATTTTAATTAAAATGAATCAATTAATAAATATACCGCAATAATGGCAATAATTAATGAGGATGTGGATGATTATAGTTACTCGAAAATAAGAGATTAAAAGACTGCTAATGAAAAACGTTCGTTTAACTGTTTTCAACAATGCGTGATTTCCTAACTTCACATGATTCTCGTTTTATTTCTCGTTTGCTTTCCTCCATCCTCGACCCGAATCACTCCCAGGCTTCGTTAAGGAACTAATCGGCTCATTGTGCAGGAACTGCACTCCGACCTCGTTCGACCTACG
The DNA here is from genome assembly GCA_905220545.2 of Melitaea athalia. NCBI lineage: Eukaryota > Metazoa > Arthropoda > Insecta > Lepidoptera > Nymphalidae > Melitaea > Melitaea athalia. The sequence goes on from HG992179.1 coordinate 8,910,132, forward strand.
CCGATAGATAAATGAAAATTGAATCTCTATTTTTAACAAATACCTTGAGGCTTTCTAACTTCTTTTATATTTTCCTTAAACATTTCATTAAATTTTAAATGAATAAATCATAAAAGGCATCGACACAGCCTTCGTGGCGCCGAAACAGTTAGATACGACTAACAGAAGGCGGTTTTGGCGCGCAGTTAGTAATAAAAACTTTTGTAATTACACTCATTTAGGGCAAAGAACTGGCGTTGACGCGATGTTGTGCCAAAAATGGCAATTATTTTTGTAATGCTAGCTTAACAAGTTCTTCGAAACTACGACTGTTAAATACAGTATTACTAATATTCATGTTTATGTTCTTCTCTATATTAAACAAAAATTACTTAACTTTAGATAGGTATAGTTACCTAAGATGTGATGAAATTCTATACAGAGACGCTTAAGACAAGATTATTATGATATTTGTAATGAAATGGTGATGTATTAGAGTACTTTGGCGCAGTGAGAGACAGGGATTAATGACAACTTTATTGCCTTGACATATAACACCCTGAATTTAAACCACCTTGACAAGAATAAATCTGTAATATTCTGAAATACACTAATAGAGAGCTTGTCTTGGATAAATTGCGATATTCATATAACATAAATAGTCTTGATTGCGGGCAAGGCTATACATACGTATTTTAATTTCAAAGTAATTAATACAGGCCATTAAAATTTAAATAGTCTTAGAGGTGAAATGACTCAGTGTGTAGAATGCCACAATATTAAGCGAAATATTGCGGTTCCATTTTTTACTATCCAATTTTGAAGTAATTAATCTGTTTTAAACTTTATTGTTTAAATATATGTATGTCTGTTTGCTAATCAGCAATAGATTAATGTAGAAGCTTAACGATAAGACACATAGGTACTTCATGTTAAATGAAAAATTGAGACATGTTTTGAGAAATTACGAGGTCTGACAGTACAGTATAAAATAATTTCTAAAATAGAAGAAGTCGGACCGGCAAACATTAATAACAATTTGTAAATAATTTGTTATGAGAAATTATAATCCGCACCCGGACATGAGGGTGCCGTGTCAGGCGGTGACAAGCGTAGACTCGGCTGAGCTTCGCTCGTAAAAACTTTTCTAATTATGTATATTTTGTAGCTAAGAAGCGCGGCCACTCGCACCGTATTATATTCTAGTCAATTTTGCGGATCTGATGTCAACACGCCTCGCCTTTCGTTTCACGGAACATGACTCTGACATAACGTGGAGTATCTTGGTGTTGTGCGTACAACGAGAAAAATGAGTCACGGAGAAATCACTATATAGTATAAAACAAAGTCGCTTCCCGCTGTCTGTCTGTCCCTATATATGCTTAGATCTTCAAAACTACGCAACGGATTTTGATGCGGTTTTCTTTAGTAAATTGAGTGATTCCAGAGGAAGGTTTATATGTATAATACATGCATAATATAGTAGAGGAACACTTATAGTTTTTGCAACCGTGCGAAGCCGGGGCGGGTCGCTAGTTATGTATATTACGTTGCAGTCTTTTACGTATTCAATATGTTACGTTATTGGGTATACAATTCTTGCGGAAGAAGATAAGAAAAATATTGCTTGACTTTGTATTTCATAGAAGTATACAGTTACGTCCGAGTTTTATAGTGGTCTATATTATCTCTGAAGCCATTTCGCTATACGTAGGAGGTCTTGAGAAGGTATCGTCCACCGTAAACGAGAGTGGTCTTACTTTTTACGTGATGCTTGTTTCGTTTGCCTCACAGTTTCTGAGAATATTTTACAACGGACGAACCCATTCCTCTCAACGGTGCTGTGTCTGCATGAAATAGAGAACTTTTACGTGTTTTCGCACAACATTTTTAAAAGTGTTCACTTATATTTCTGCATTTCTGCAACAAAGTTGAAAACTTTATTTTTATGTCCCTTGTATAAAATAAATATCCAGCGTAAATCTGTCTATATTCTGTATTACCAAATAAAGCTTTATATATTTTAGCTTATTAATTAGAATACGCCAATTTAAATTTATACAAGTGATCTAATAATTCTTTTAGTAGGCTGATTTAATGAAAGAGAATAATAATATATTATCAATATATTTAAATCAGCAAACTCACACAAACGAAGAAACCTCATCATAAATGTCGGTTCGGGTGAAATTGTGCAAGTCCTCTAGTCTAATCGCATAAATCTCAACGTGTCGAGGGTAACGTAATTTGGATTATAAATCTTGCAGCATCTTTACTAATATAAATTGGTACTCATGAGAGACATAACTTAGCTCACTAGAACCTTCGTTCACGTGAGTCCTGTGTGGGTTCGGATAAATGACATGAACCATTACAGAAAACCTAACGTAAACTTTTGCAATTATTGTAATTATTAGTCGACCGAGAAGCAACCGACCTCGTCATATTTCCTACTTAATCGAGCCGAGTTTGCAACACTGTTATAAATACATATATTTGTAAACTTCGTCATGAGTTATATGTACAATATGTCGAGTAAAGTTTTCGTATACACATGTGATTTATTAATTCAGTGCGAATATTAGCTCCCCGTGCCGCGTGATCAATCCTGTCGAAATTTAAAACGGTTTTTATAAAAATGGGTGCACTTAAAGTATTAAATTCGCAAACAATGACTCATAGGCGGAACGAGAGCCGTAAATTATTCATCTTAAAAAAAGCGACATTTAAATCTCCCCCTGTAATATGAGTAACGGCTTATTTGGGTATAAATCGCAGCACGCTCGTTCGTCAAACGACTTCAATGAACGATGCAATCAGTTAGAGTATGTTCTCCAGCTAACAGCCCGTAACCGTGTTTACAAACGAATGCGGTTCTGATATGATTGCTGTCATTAAGTCGAACTAAAGCTGAGGTGCTATAACAAAGTTATAACTTTTGACTTCACATAGCTCCTTACTAATTAATTTATGTATTACGTGCGCTGAGGGAGGGCTTATTTTTAATAATGTAGTGTTAATACTTTGTCGAAACTTCGAGAAGTAGAGGTATTTTCAGAAACGTATTCAGAAATATTATAAAAGTATATTAAACTTAATTGGTACTGTCTAGTCTATATTTCAATAGCTGCTGATTAAGTTGACATAGTATCTTTTATGACACTATTCCTCTAATATCTACATAGATCTAAGACTACGTCAAATTATTATAATGTAAAAATAAAACAAACGTAAGGAACAAGGGAGACCTCCGAATACAATGCTAACAAAATGATTATTTACATCCGAGTCTATATTACAAAAGTTGCTTTTGTTTTGTATCTGAATTCATATTTTATAGGGGGAATTCAAACTAGTGAAAACTTGCAAGTAGTTTTTCGCATGTACTTATTAATCACCGAGCGATGATTAATAAAGTGAGCTGCGGGCACATTTCAAACAGACTTTAATGATTCGTTTGTCGGTTCTGTTCCTCCAGCAGGCACGTGCCGGGGACGAGTTTAAGCTTCTTGTTTAACAACATTTTACTCTTTGATGATTTTTATTATTTTAATATACGTATTTCTACTTAAAAATAGTTTGATATTAAGTGTAATGGTAAGTGTGATGGTAAGTGTTCTAAATATAATATTTTTGCTTACGTACACAGAATAGCATTTATTTATTACTAGCTGCCCGGACAGACGTTCTGTCTCTTATGTTTTTTTTATTTATTTTTTTAATTTATAAAACCCTTCCGTGGGATTTTTAAAGAAGGTACAAAAAAAAATAGCCGAATCGGTCGAGCCATTCTCGAGTTATTCGCTTAGCAACATTCATTTTTATTATGTAGACTAGATGGCCCGATGAACTTCGTATGACCTACGTATATTTGTGAAAAATATACACAAAATACTTTCTGAACGCACCTATAAATATTTGACAACCAATTGATAACGTTTTTGACAAAAGACATTAAATTTCCCCGCTAGGAACATTTTGTATTGGAAAATTAAATCGTCGTTTTTATTACTTTCTGTTACATATTATTTATGCTTCTCACCGTTTAAACCTTTCCTGGACTTCCACAAAAATTTCAAGATCAAAATTAGCTAAATCGGTCAAGCCATTCTCGAGTTTTAGCGAGACTAACGAACAGCAATTGATTTTTATATATATAGAAGATATAACTGATAAGCAAAGAAATAAAACACATAGATCGTGCTGTTCTAGGGTCGTATATATCGCAATCGGACGCGCCAAACATAGAATTAGAAATAATGTGTTTCAAGAAAGCGTAATAACTGTTACTAAGGACTAAGTAATAACACTGCGCCTATTGAATAACACCATTCAAAGTTGAATGATGAAAGAAAAACATGGGGAGGGATTGCGCTTTTATCGAAACCAATCTCACCACTTGCCTCGACTGACTGCGCTTCAGGCTGAATGCACGTAATTGCTTCGTCATTCAGATGATCGCAGCTTTGCCCGCCTGTCTTGTTGACTGTACTTCGAGGCACTCGCTTTGTACACGCGGCCTTACGTCGGCTGACATGTGCCATTGTCTAGGGAGTTTCGTCGCTCGCTTTTATGACGGCAACAAGTTTCTGTTCGCGTTTTCAACAAAACACTTTTTTATATTTATATTTTGAGCCAAATAAAAACCACACTCAAAAATATACCTAATTTCTATTGACTAGACTAGTATTCCTTCTATGAAAAATGTTTCAAACGCCGCCGCTGTATAAAAACCGTATCCGAAATACGGTCATTATTTTTAAAACCTTCCGTCATGTTTTTTGATGAAAGAATTAAAATGGGCGAATAATATTAATACCTTAATTAACAAGCGACGGCGCTTGAAAATTCTTATTTTTGAGAGAACCTCGAACCTCATCTACTTTTGTTTTTTAAGAAATTTCATTAGTGATACAATTTTTCTTTGATGTTATTAACTTGATCGTGATGTTACGCGAGTAAAGTATTAATGAAATTAATACGGTTTGGTTTGGGAAATTTAAATTGTTGTGAAAAGAAAAGTTCACGTGCTCGCGAAGAACACAACGATCTTAAAAAAAGAAGTAAAATATTGTACAAAAAGGTCAATAACTTCAGAATTTTGATACTCGAAGAGAGTTACAAATACATCGAGAGCGGTCTCGTACTTAACCATTCGTCCGTATTTTCCTTTTCATTTTAATTTCGGAAATCGTAAGAAAGTGAACGTTGGGGAAAAAAGATAAAATGAAAGAGTCTGTGTTTTAATGGGTTAATTAGCCGACGATCCTCCGGTCGGAGCTTTAATTAAAATGAAAAATTTTCGTGACTAGACTGAGGGAGGGGAGGGTTAATTGCTTGTCTTTCATGAAACTATTCAGGTGAGAAGAAAGACTAAATAAAGCGCACATTACATGTTATTTTTTATAGCTCTCATAAAAACTATCACATCTTGATACCCTGACCTGTAAATAATCAAGTGACGCAATTATAGTTAATGAGAGACGGGTTGCGAAAGGTCACTTTTGTAGAACCACCACTATTTTTTGTACTCAGTAATGAACATAACGTACATAGGATTTGCTTATTGCATTTACGTTGTAAATAATAATTATTGTCTAATTAATTAGCCCCGTAACGAAAACTTGGATCACTTCCTTCAGCCTATCGCAGTCCACTGCTGGACAAAGGCCTCCACAAGTTCGCGCCAAACATCCTTGGACAAACAAACTACAATAATACAAACCGAACAATCGTACAGCAAATATTATTTTTTATCATTATATTACGTATAAAATTAGTTACCTTAGGGCTTCTATTTCCGTATTACCTTAGGGCTTCTATTATATGAAAGTTTTTATAACCACATAATGATGCGTTTCTTAGTTTCTCTTAATATAAGTGGGTATGTATTTATTATTTTGTTAATCTATACTAATATAATAAAGCTGAAGAGTTTGTTTGTTTGTTTGTTTGTTTGTTTGTTTGTTTGAACGCGCTAATTTCAGGATCTACTGGTCCGATTTGAAAAATTCTTTCAGTGTTAGATAGCCCATTTATCGAGGAAGGCTATAGGCTATATATCATCACGCTAAGACCAATAGGAGCGGAGTCCACGCCGACGAAGTCGCGCGCAGAAGCTAGTTTTATTATAAAGACGAGATGAAAGGTAGAAAAAGTTACGTATTACTAGATCTAGTCTACTGTATATATTTTTGCACGGTTAAAATCTTCGTTTTCGGGAAATAATTTCAGGATTGTAAGACAGTTGAAAATATTTGAGTAGAAGCGCTTGCAAGATAAGCTATTGCTACTGTCAAAAGCCCCGTATCGGTATATAATTCAAGGATAGGGAAGTAAATAGGTTTAGAGGTCATAACTTTAGGTCATACTTTAGTTGCAATAAGTGGGTTTTTGTTGACCCACCCTAAACATTAATGCAATACGTAATAATAGACTGCCCTAGGGTGAGGTAAATAGTTTTCAGTGTAGGACCATCGAAAACATAGCGTAAAGTTTTGAAGACAAATATGAAATTCCTAGTCCTACCCGTTGTGACCTTAAGGTGTTTCTCCCAGGAGATCGTGTGATCAAGCCAGACTCATGAGTACTTAATGTCAGATGTACCTACGTTTAATTTGAATTCAGTTACAAGTTTACTGTCTTAGAAAGTCCACTTATGAGCCTAAATCTTAATTTATTTTATTTATTTCTTTTTATTTTTTATTTTGACACAGCACCTACCCACCCTATCCCCAAATCACCTCAGGAGCTCTGCTCACCTTACTCACCAACAGGAACACTGCTTGAAAGCAGTATTATTTAGCTGTGATCTTCTGTAATATCAAGGTACTACCCCAGTCGGGCTGCTCCATATTTTAAACAGGAAATTTCCTGCTGTGCCGTACCTTAGTAGACTGACTGAATGACTACGATTTTCGTATTAAGCTCGTTAAATTCGTTTACTGTGATTATATTTTTTTTTGTTAGAATGCTTATGAATAAAATTAATTTTTACTAAAATCGTAAGAAAAACTAGAATATTCATTTGTAACTATAGTTATTCATTTTATTAATTAAAGCGAGGTACGTAAATGAATTTCAGATGAATCTTTTATTTGAAATAAAGGACTGCGGACTGGGGAGTCGCTGACACATTAATATTGTGGACCAAATCCGAAACAGGACATAAATTAAGCGACTCCTTACACAAATTGCATTCTTGAGTTGCAATAAACTATGTAAATTACGAAATTTAAATTACAAACAACGGGATGTCAGGGGGCAGGAATGGCTGTGTCAGGCGTAGGTTGAAAGTTACGTTTTCAGCTGCAGTCACGCGTCAAAAGGTAGGCGTGAGGTATGGCCGGTGGACTATTTTGTTATACCTCATGGTAATGCTACCGTTTATATTCTGAAGTACAACATGATTTCTATGATAACAAATTATTTATATGTAATTTCAAATTCATATCACAAATTTTTTTATAATGTCATGTTTTCTATCCATAGGCAATAAAAGTTTTATTTCTACAAGGAGGTACAAAATGTAATAAAATATTATTTAAGGTCTATAATTTACATTGGTAAATACATGGTAAAATTACGACGACGAATAATAGTCTGTATATCTTGTATAAAAATGAATCGCTGAATGTGTTGCTAAGCGCAAATCTCGAGAGCGGCTAAACCGGTTTCGCTAATTCTTTTTTTATAATATTCCTTGAAGTACGAGGATGGTTATAATGGAGAGAAAAATTTAAAAAAGTGCCTGTAAAAGTCTAAAAACAACACTTTTCTATATTCCCATACAAAATATTCGTAATAATACTCAAAAGTCAATTTGAACTTTAGTACCATAGCATAAAGTTTATGTGTTAGTGGAGGGGTTCCGGGAAGGATAAGTATTAAAAAAAATAAAAAATTAAAGAACCGACTGTTAGGCGGAACGAAGTTCACCGGGTCAGCTAGTTTAAAATAAATATAAAATATATTTCGAACACAATTATCTCTTTATTAAAAGTCTCTCATTAATAATGCCACAAAATATAAAATTCGAAGCGACGAATCATGAATCTGGTCATTATTATCAAAATAAATAAAATTGTATTATTTTTATTTCAGATTACAGTACAATAACATGATGTTGTAAAATTCATGGATTTAATGCTTCTACGTGTTCAATTCTGTATTTTATAACAATACGGTGTAAACGTTTACCCTTTAATGAACTCTGGAACGAATATTTAAACATCGTAATGTAAATAAATTGGAATTTACGTTCGAAAGTACTTTATCAATAACTAGCCGACCCGTGCCCACTTCGTTGGGCGTTATAATCCATTTCACATAAGAAGGGTACGGTGAAATTTGATATGTTCCAATACACTCTCACTATTTTCAGCAAATCAGATAAAAATAAATGTTTTAAAATCACCAATTAATTTCTAAGGCAAATAATAATGCTTGATTAGATTGAATTGTTGACACGGCACGTCAGAGGGCGCAGGTTCAAATCCTGCTGATTTAAAATCTTTATATATTTTTATCTTTTTCCTTTTATCTTGTCACTCCTGAATAGTGTAGCTTTCTGTTAGCGAAAGAATTTTCATGATCGGATCAGTATTTGCGAAGATTACCCCGTATATACAAAGTTATAAACTTTACCTCTTTATAATATTAGTATAGATGAATATTCGTTTTCAAAAAATATGATAACTATACCCCGTCCGGCGACTAATGATCTTTTTGACACTTCAAGAAATTTTGACATTAGTGACTGCCTCACACGTTATTTATTCGATTCGAAATAATAATCGATTTTATTTAAGAAGAACTTTCAATCGATTTAATTAAATACATTTAGTTTAAAAATATTATTTATTTATGCGTTTATTAGTTTTTTTAATTATAAATGAAATATATAAATAATAAATAAATGAATTAACAGAGTTATTGCTCTATATTCTTGGTTTGCAATTAAATTTCAAGATTTCGACTTAATTTCTTGCAAGTAATCAATCTTGGGGTCATAGATACTATTTTTATTTCCTTTTTTGTATTAAATTTGTAGAAACAATAATCACATGACGTAAAATTATTTTTATCATATGATCGATTTATTATCGATTTATTATTTCAAGAACTGTTTCATAGTCTGTGGTTGTTTGTTATGCACAGGGTACTTCACTCAATCAATCAAATCGTCAATAAAGTATGACATTACAGTAGAATTTTAGTACGTTATTCAGAAAAAAAACAACGTAATTTATAGGCGTGGGCTGTCAAAAAGATCATTAGTCGCCGGACGGGGTATAGTTATTAAGAGTGCGCATAATGCAAAATTACCATCTTCTATTTGTTTTGACATGAAATGGTCTAAGATCCGAGAAGGTAAATCTTCCCTCATCTGTTAATTAGATGAAACAATTTTTTATAGGCAGATTTCAATATTGTGAATTTATAAAAAAAACCTCTGCCACCCTATGCCTGCTACAATTGATAATACTTAATTAGTTAATCAGTATTTTTTTATGATCCTTTCCCTCTCATGTTAATTACATGTAGTAAGCTAAAACCGGCAATATTTTATATTATATACCTTACTGTAGTAGGCACCCATCTCTATGATTGCTATACTTACTTGCAGCCAGGTTAAAAAAGGTAGATAAATGTAGATTATTACCCTCACATGTTAATTAAAAAATCCAAGTACAATAATAAACGGCGGCGAATTCTAATCATAATAATGTTTGGCTGCCGTATTAAAAGCTGATGCAGCCAAAGACAAATATGGTCTAAGATCCGAGATAGCTAAATATTCCCTCATCTGTTAATTAGATGAAACAATTTTTTATAGGTTGATTTCAATATTGTGAATTTATAAAAAAAACCTCTGCCACCCTACGCCTGCTACAATTGATAATACTTAATTAGTTAATCAGTATTTTTTAATGATCTTTTCCCTCTCATGTTAATTACATGTAGTAAGCTAAAACCGTTAATATTTTACATTATATACCTGACTGTAGTAGGCACCCATCTCTATGATTGCTATACTTACCTGCAGCCAGGTCAGAAAAGGTAGATAAATGTAGATTATTACCCTCACATGTTAATTAAAAAATCCTAGTGCAATAATAAACGGCGTCGAATTCTAAACATAATAATGTTTGGCTGCCGTATTAAAAGCTGGTGCAGCCAAAGATAAATAGTAAAAAGATACAATTTACGATGACTATGGGATACTCATTGCGAAGAATGAGTATCCCATCCTTCAACGAAAAGAGACAGCGTAAAATTCATGCGCGCGCATCACAGGCTCATTGAAACATACTAGAAAATTCGAAATTTCGAAATTTTCGAAATCCCTAGTATTTTTTTCACCTGATTAGTATCAAGCTAATTTTCCGGGATTAGATTCATTTTGATGAGACGAACAAAGGAGGATTTTTTTTGTCTTTATCTTTCTTATACTTACTCCAATTCTCATCTTCTCTCTCTCTATTCTAGTATACATTTTTCTTCAATTTTCGAAATTTCGAATTCGCGAATTTTCTAGTATGTTTAATTATTTTTAGTATGCCTGTGATGCGCGCGCATGAATTTTACGCTGTCTCTTTTCGTTGAAGGAATTAGTATTATTCTGTCTTACTCTTCGCAATGAGCTCCCATAGTCATCATAAATTTTTTCTTTTTACTATTTATCTTTGGCTGCATCAGCTTTTAATACGGCAGCCAAACATTATTATGTTTAGAATTCGCCACCGTTTATTATTGTACTTGGATTTTTTAATTAACATGTGAGGGTAATAATCTACATTTATCTACCTTTTCTGACCTGGCTGCAGGTAAGTATAGCAATCATAGAGATGGGTGCCTACTACAGTCAGGTATATAATGTAAAATATTAACGGTTTTAGCTTACTACATGTAATTAACATGAGAGGGAAAAGATCATAAAAAAATACTGATTAACTAATTAAGTATTATCAATTGTAGCAGGCGTAGGGTGGCAGAGGTTTTTTTTATAAATTCACAATATTGAAATAAACCTATAAAAAATTGTTTCATTTAATTAACAGATGAGGGAAGATTTTGTTATATTCCGGATCTTAGACCAAAAAGTTCCAGACCAAATCTTAAAATAAAAATATATGACAAACTACGTGATATTTGCAAGGGCTGACCCATATCAAAAACATAAAATAAGGAAATTTCCTCGATAAAATATAATCACGAAGTAACCTCTAATTTTTATATTTTTTCTATTTATACTCGATATGGTTATGACCATTAAGACAAAAATTTGATAATTAATTACATTTAAATATGAGTAAAGGCTATGCTAAGGCATTTAATGTTATTACTTTTAGTTTCGGAATTATAAATAAAATAAGATTTTTGTCGTTTTATACATTCGTAATGCGCTCAAAACTATATCGTCTATCGCACTCTGACACGAGGCTTTGTGTATATTTTGTTTCATCGGGCGCGCGGGTGAAATCTGATTTTTTGCTCGCCTTATGCACGCTCTTAATGTGTTGGATAATAACAGGAGGATAGGATCATAGCGATGTGTGTGAACATTTTTAGCTAACTGATGTTTTGTTTCAGTCTCTTTACTTTATTTATTCAATGCTCATTGGTTACAAATTTTCTATTTTATGTTGATTACTTATCATAAGTAACGTAATATTGTGAAAAGTATAAAAATATCACACAAAAAGCTAAAACAATTAGCAATTTAAAACCTAGACGTATAAAAAGATATAAAAATATTTTTACAAAATATGTTCTAAGTGTAATTTTCTTTAATTGCCATTTATTTTTTCAGTTGAATCTCGAGTATCATACGAACTTCGTAAATAATCCTACAGCGTTCTAATATTGATACAGAATAAATAATTAGTATAATGTAACCGTAAAGTCAATTTATAAAATTGTTTCTTAAAAAGGCAACCTTTCTAATATTTTTGTTATTATGCCTAATGTATTAAATAAGATTAAAATACTTTTATTTTACGTCTCCATTTACTACCGACGCCTGCAGACTCGTAGAAAATTGAGAAAATAAATATTTGATTAGCAGATTGTAGAAAATTAGGCGCCGAGCAAGCTCAAAGTTCATTTAGCAAGTATCACCGTGTTCGCTACGTTGTTTTGGAAGCATTAACAAAGTAGAGAGAAGGCCAAAAACGGAAACATTTACATCCTTAGCGAGCTGTGTTGCCGTTCCGACTGTTATTATTTACCGAAAAATAGGATCGTTATTCTGCATTAGCATTATTTACATTTACATAATTCATAAGGTCTTGTTTTTAATCTCCTATTGTTTAAACTGAAATAATGGTGCATGGGTGTTCACTCTGCAGTTATGTTTTGTGGAGCAACTGTGACATAGGTTAAATCTATATAAATTAATATCGAATAAATAAATATATTTATTAAGTGATAAATTGATTTTGTGTAAAATTATACCGATATTATTACAAGCACTATTATATTATACAAATATTTCTTTTTCTTTTCAACTTTCAATTCTATCTATGAAACGTTACGGTTTTATAAAATGTTGATATCCGCAGCGGTTCAGGCTCGCAACATTAGTTCGATGGCTATCTTGTTTGCTTTTATCCTTATAGAAAATTTTGTGCAGCCCAGTGAATGCAACGAGCCTTCCAATATCATACGGATTATCCACTGTAAAACGCTGTAAAATTATCCCCAGTTTTCTTGAAAATAAACCTAATGTGTTTGGTTACAGTGTTTAAAATTGAACGTAAGGGCTAAAGAATTTGTATTTTGCCTAAATATTGGTAACAGATTGGCGTGGCTCTAGTCGGTGAGATAAGAGCGCGAGCGTGCACTCGTACTGTGATACATAGAATGGATTACTAGCTGTGGTCTGCTTTATGTATTCAAGTGCAGACAAAATCTTAAAGAATATATCTATTTGTTAGAAGAGTGTGTGATTGTTGAATTTAAAGAACTTTGAAATCGTATATTAATACACCATTTCATAGAGAAATAGAATCTCTACATAAACTTAATATTGTTTATTTTCATGTAACTTTTTATGTAATAAAATATAAAAACTATAATCTCCGAACAAAAGGTACTTTATATCTAGATTTGAATTTGTAACATTCGCTTAAAATTACCAGATCATATTTTCAGTACAATGTCGTTTTGGAAAAAAGTATGGAATATAATATAAATACCGTTAAGATTACTGTTGAAAGCAAAGCTATTTTTCTCATTTTCTTTCTCTGTTATTTCGTTTCGTTTCGTAAACGAAATAATGTGATCTTATAAATAATACCCATTCCGTAAAAGCTTTGTTATTTGAGTTTGATGCTCTTGTTTTTCGCTAAATAAACTGATATACTCGTATTTAACAATTACTTCAATAATACAATAATGTATGTTAGACGAATTTGTGTAAAAAAAGTCAATACTAGTCAATATTGGTATTATGGAACAGCGAACTGGTCTCTGTGTTTGCTCAACCATATTGAAGCGCTATATGCATGAGCCAGCTGGTACTAAGCTGTGTTCACACTGTCTTATAAAGTTTTAGCGTTTGTAATTGTACTCTAGCTTATATTATATTACTTTAAGTTTAAACTCGTTTTCAATCAGAGTATACTTTTTTAATGCAAGGTTTTAAATGCATTTTTGATTCGCCATTTTACAGTATTATACGGTAGAAGTTAGAAGGCAAGCCAAAATCAAGCACACTATTTCATTTGCCAAATGATAAATTTTTGTAAATAACTAATAAAGTTTTAAATTTCAATTTCAATTTCAATTTATTTATTTGCTTCTCTTGTTGTAAACAAAAGTCTTTTATAGATAGCATTACAATGTTTAAGATCAAACAAGAACCCTGCAAAGGCACTGCAAAATAAAAAGTAAATCTTTATCGTGTAATCATATATTGGTTACAAATTAAATTATGTAATTGTAAAATTTTTATTAAGTAACCAATATTTGAAAAAAAAATCTTATTTTATAGCTGGAATATTTTACTTTACCAAAATCTATAATGTACACGGTATTCATACTTTTATATAATTTATCACAAAGCATTAACGATGATGACCCAGATTGATTTATCCTCGTTTATATTTAGTGTTTCATTTTTAGGCATTCACATCATTAGCACGGTCAAATAAACGTATTTACTTTACCACTTTGTAACATGTGTATTGAAAATATTCCGCTAAACGAAAATAACACATAAGAGAATTAGAAAAAAAAATGCGACAATAAAGTCGCATAAACACACGCACCCAATCGTAGCTTTAGCGACGTTGGCTTGACAGCCCTGTAATGGATTGTTTACCTCCACGCGGACGTCCGCCGCCGCCGTCGATCACTGACACCGACCTAATTACATGTAAATAAATACAGGGCCAATCGCCCGAACGAAGTTCCAGTCAACCCTCTCGTCGGAGCCCACTGACCCTCGCACCGTCGATCTACCTCTAAACAATTCATTTTTAATTTTTATTATTAATTTTGATCTTTTAATTAAGATCTCTTATAATTATAGCTACTAATACTAGCTGTATGTACCCAGTGAGTAATTATTACTGACAGTATATTCCATTACAAGATCTCCAGTAAAATCTTAAAATTCAGTTTCTGAAATTTGTATTCGATTAAAACAAAATAAAAACCAAATCATCGTCAATTTCTGAAAGAATTATTTCATGTTTTTGGTATTAGAACAGATATATTACTATAAACAAAACCCTTTAACAATTTCGTAAGTAAGGATCTCAGCGAAATCAAATATTTTTGTAAAGAATTCATTTAGAGGAAAACCTTGTCAACCTTTTTTCCTCTGAAAATAAAAATAATATAATGGAATCTTTTAACTTTTAATAGCGAACTCATCGCTTGATCTCGGCTTCAGTCAACCCTTTCGCTACATTGGAGCTGTATTGACCTTACGTAATCGATCTGATTGTTAGCAAATTACAAGGACTTAACAAAATTATACAAGGGACAATGCGAATAATTATTTATTTTATATTCGGAGCAAAAATAAAAATATTTTTTAACCTTTGTTAACTAAATGAAGCCTTAAAACCTGACGTAATGTAGTGTATTCTCTAATTATAGGGTCTAACATAGGTTTAGTCATTATGACATAAAATATGAAAGATTACTATTACAGTATTGTCGATTTTTTTTTGTTATATTAGTTTAATTACTAATTAAAATAAAGTAATAGCAGACTGAAATTAAATAAAACTAGTCATTTAAGTTATTTAAAGAATCATTATCAGTCAGTCAGATCAGCCTATTGCAGTCCACTGCTGGACATAGGCCTCCCAAGTTCGCGTCAGACATCCCGGTTTTCCGCAATCCTCATCCAGTCTACACCGGCAATCTTACGAAGATCGTCGGTCCAACGGGCCGGAGGACGTCCCACACTGCGTTTGCCAAAAATCATTATGAAAAGAGTAAAACTAAAATCGTCAAAAAAATAAAAAAAGGAAAAAAATACTTATTTAAACATAAATCGCAACAAGTATTACCTGTAGTTAACCTTATTTAAATAATATACCTATAAATCTTGGTTTCATATTTTTATGTTGTTACATAAATTAAATATGAAACAAAGATAACCTTTATGTTACTGCAAAAAGCTTATACTATAATATTTTTATTTTCACTTAAAATCATTCAGTCGAAAGTATTTAATTTATGAGGACGAGGTTAGTGAGAAATGTCAAATTTTAAAATGATTTTTTGATGTAACAACTAGTTTATATTGTTACTTTAATTAATTTCAAATATTTCCTTTTTTAATTATGTACATACATTGCTGTGAATTAAAAAAAACATATCTACGATATACGCTTCAACCTATAATATCCCACTGCTGGGCATAAGCCTCTTTCCCCACGTAGGAGAAAAATCAGAGCTTAATCCACCACGCCGCTCCAATGCGGGTTGGCGGATATATTCCTATATATTAAAATATTATAAAACTATAGTTCTTGTGTAAATATTTTAACCATAATATTGATATACAATTTCTTCTTCACGTTAACGACATTTTCATAGCGAACAATACGGATCCACTATCGGTCGCCCGACAAAGGCACTTTTTAACCGTATAGATACATACACGATGTTAAAAGAAATCTTATTCTTCCAATATTATAGAGTAAATAAAAAAGACTTAAATATGTCTGTATATAATAAAATCCGTCAGAAAAGTTTCAACTCATCGAAAATTGACTTGTAAATATAATTGTTTGCTAGCAAACGAAAAAAAACTACTTCAATTATATCTACAAGTAATTCAACGTAATTAGACGAAAAAAATTAACATACGCACTAGTTATGACTACGATTTTCGAAGGTTCCCCTCGATTTCTTGGGGATTTCATCATCAGATCCTGGTTTCCTTATCACGGTACCAAATTTGGGATATCTCCTTTCCAACAAAAAAGAATTATCAAAATCGCTTCACAAACGACGAAGTTATGCCTGACCATACATAAAAAAGTGTGTGTGTCAGCCCCGACGCACGACTGGAGTTTACTCCTTCAGATTGATTGTCTAAAAAGGCACAAAAGATGGCGTTATTAGAAAACGTCGGAAAGTCATCTCCGATATCGTTAGCGTGGCGCGCCGTTCGATGGCGTTAAAAAAACGTAATATAATAATAATAATAATAATAATAATAATAAGTTTATTTCAGACAAAGTCCATACAATCAAATAGCCGTTTACAAAATAATTAATGAAAAAAACACAGAAAAACAGAAATAAACATAGTAAACCAATAAAACATTAGGAAATTTAAATCAAAATACATGTATATATAATATTCATAGCCGATTAAATAAAAATTCATGTCAATATTTTAGTGAAGCCAATAATGAACAATGTCAACCAATTAAATTAAATTAAATAATAATTAATTAAACAAAACAAAAATAAAATAAAATAAAAATAAAATTATTATACACTCAAACTTAATTCAAAGCATACAATGCAATATCAAGTAAATAAAAAGAGAATCATATGTCACTGTAGCCCTATTACTATGCACATTAACCTATGTTGGATCGGGCAGTCTGTGCGTGCCGCAATCATCCTGAGGATGCCATTGCTGCTGTCTCTCAATCGTCTTAATAATGAGGCCACCTTTTTTCGAATCACTGCTTGATAGCAATCCGTATGAGCTTCGGCAAACATAAGCGATGCCGAGCAATATGGAGGCAGCCGCATTAGCATCCTAAAGATGTTGTTATACTGAACACGCAGTACACTGGCGGCCCGACGGGTATGACTCACCCATAGGCTGCTCGTGTAAAAGGATTGACAATAAGCCTTAAATAAGATAATTTTTACTGGAATGGAGCAACGAGCAAATCTACGGGCTATCATATTCCCTCGGACCGCCAGTGCCCTGCGCTCCCGCTCCAGATCCGCGTCATCGGACAGAGTATCCGTTACAACATGCCCGAGATACCTAAAGCTGGTTACCCGCTGCAATTGCTCACCATACAACTTAATTGGAGGAACATAGACCGGCATAGATACATTTATTTTACCCTTGAATAGGAGTATTTTGCTTTTCTTTGTATTATATGTCAGTCCATGCTCCACCGCATATGATGCACATATTTCTAACATTTTGCGAATGGACCCCACCGTTGGTCCCAGCAGCACCATATCGTCCGCGAGGACGATTTAATGAGGTTATTCGTTCAGTAAATTTTACTCCTTATATTTTTTTCATACCGAAGTCCTTATATGAAAATCGATTCTTAAGGAGTAAACTCCAATTTAAATATTCGAATTGAGTAACCTCCTTCTTTTTTGAAGTCGGTTAAAAAGTAAAAAAAAAAACAAAATGTATGTACCTACGTGCATAACTTCCTTGTATATAATGATAGATATTATTATGTATCACTACCCGAAAAGTAATATTACAAAGCAAAGCAGCTTCTGACGGCGCGGCGCTGAGCCTCGTGAACACGGACAGAGCAGTAGAAACTTGTATGATTTTAAAAATTCTCTTGCATTAGACTGTCTGCTTGTCAGTGAAATTTTACCGTAGAAATCGAGCAGGAAATATAAAGACTGGTAATAGGTAAGTTTATAACTTCAAGTTTTTGACTACGCAAAGTTAATATTTCCTTTTTACGGTATAACTGTCGCACATAATAAAATCTCGCGGAAGTTATACAGATGCCAATAAATAAATTTTAAATTTATATCATAAAGTCTTTCTTAGCCAAAACTTTATATGATACACATAAATACATTTGTAATAATAGTAAGGATTTTCCTATCTCTATATATATAAAAATGAATCGCTGAATGTGTTGCTAAGCGCACGAAAGCGGCTGAACAGATTTCACTAATTCTTTTTTCATAATATTCCTTGAAGTACGAGGATGGTTCTTACGGAGAGAAAAATTTAAAAAATTGCCTGAAAAAGTCTAAAAACAACAATTTTCTATATTCCCATACAAAAGATTCGTAATAATACTTAAAAGTCAATTTGAACTTTAATACCATACCATAAAGTTTAAGTCTTAGTGGAGGAGTTCCGGGAAAGATAAGTATTAAAAAAAATAAAAAATTAAAGAATCGACTGTTAGGCGGTACGAAGTTCGCCGGGTCAGCTAGTACTTTAATAAATAAGAGAATAACGGTTCCGCTTATTAGGCACAGTGTGCAATTCGTATCGTCCTCATTAACACTAATTTTTTTCCATAAGACATAATAAAACAATATCCTGATTATAATAACAATATTATTTTTATATTTTTAAAAATTACGGCTTGAGGACAGCTAGCAACAATTAGGCGAATGTTGGTTGTATGAATATTTATAATTATGTTGGTAGATGCACTGTTCCCCAGGGTGCATTAAACCGACTGGTTCGTTGGTAGCTTCGATATCGACCCCGAGCCTCGCGCTCGAACTCTCTTGTGACAGGTGAATTGAACCGCCATTATATGGGACTTCACTATTTGACCTCTCGAACACTGCCGGTCGACTGTCAAGTCTTTTATAAAACTGATAATTTAAAATACGTCAGTTTATGATTAATTCGTTTTACACTTTATCTTCTTGATTGTATTTAAGTGTCTTTCTATTATTATCTTATTAGAAATAAATTATGAAGCTTAAAAGGTTTCTGTTTGTTTAAAGCACTGGTATTAGAATCTCTAGGGGGCGATTTTATGAATACTTTTTGCTTTAGGAATCGTTTTATTGTGGAGGATTATAGGCTATTAAATATCACGTTACGACTCGTAGGATCGGATCAGTATTCATAAATGCTGGTAAAACCACATAAACATTTCCCACTTCTTTACAACAGAATATCTATAAACTTCGAATATGAAGTGCATCATAGAGTTAATCTCAAAGTGAAATAAATTGATAAAAGTCATTTTAACACTTACAGCTTTGTTCGGAAACATTTTATTTATTCACACTAACAAAACTTTATATGCGCAACGTTGAATGGAATCAAAGTATTTACATATTATTTGGAATGCAACATTTGTACAATCTATTTCAATGTTTATGTAACAAAGTAGATTAACAGACAGTATCAGATATAATATAGTCGATGGTAACCTTTTGCTACCGAAACAAACGACTTTGCTAAAAATATTACAGTTCCTAACGCGATTCACACGCGAAGGCTATTTAAACTTTGTTATTTACCACGACTTTAAAGTAAATAATTACCGTGTTATAATGCGATTCCGCCTGTAACATCCCACTGCAGCTGGGCATAGGCCTCTTTCTCTTGATGGACGTTTAATCTCTTAAGTATATTAAACTTTAACGCCTAAAACTAAAAAAAATATGTGAATGTGACAATGAGGATCCGTAACGTTTTTAGTTGAGAATGCAGATTTATAGAACTAAGAAATTCTTAAGATACAGTGAAAAAATTTTTGTTCTACGACAAAAATTGACGAAGTTATGACCAAATTACTAGCGGAGTTTACTAACCGGCCGGCGCGGAAGGCTGTGACGTCACTCCGACGTTCCATGCCAGTTAGCCCATAGCAGCGACAAGCTGCGATGGTGTTTTCATTTAAACTATCTGTCCTACAAAAAATTTGTAAGGACATAATTTGTAGAAAATTGCTTTGCCTACAAATATGTTCATACAACTTTTTGCCGAAATTTAAAAATTAAAGAAGTTATAAGCAAAAAAGTGAGAAAATTTCTATAAATATTTTCTTTTTAACTCTATAACTTTTTTTTATACATTTCACAAAAAAATACCTCTGACCAGTCTTGTAGATGGTTTTTTGAGGAAAATTTATCTCTACAATTTTTTGAATTTCATTCATTTAAAACGCTGTTAGCCTGTTACACCGCTCCAAAGTTGACCGGGTTCGTCAATGCTCATGAGAATCCGGTCAAAACGAAATGTTTAACTTAGTTTTATGATCCGGAGTGAGTTTTATGAGTCGGAGTGATGCCACACGCATTGCGCATACACTGATCCCGCTTACATGACGACGCGTTGGCGCAGCGGTCACAGCACTACCTCTTGCGCTAGCAGTCGCGGGTTCGATACGCGCACATGACAAAAATTTGTATTGGCCATACAGATGTTTGTCATGGTCTGGGCGTTTGTGGTTGTGTATTGTGTGTGTTTCCGGACCCCCGACACAGGAGAAAATCCTACTGGGGGCCGTTGAGTGTGAAACGTTTATTATTTATTATTATTATTACTGACATAGCTGCAGGAACGGCATAATGTTTATAACTTAATATCTTCGTAAGTAATGGTCCGATTTGGATAATTCAAAAAGAAATATCATTCTTATGTCATAGAGAATAACGTGGATACTAGTTCTATTGAATTTGCTAGAACTTTATTGATCCTCATTATCTATACTTAATATATAAAGCTAAAGAGTTTGTTTGTTTGGTTGTTTGTTTGCTTGTTTGTTTGTTTGTTTGTTTGAACGCGGTAATCTCTGGAACTACTGGGCCGATTTGAAAAATTCTTTCACTGTTAGATATCCCATTTATCGAGGAAGGCTTTAGGCTATGTATCATCACGCTAAGACCAACAGGAGCGGAGTCCACGCCGACGAAGTCGCGCGCAGAAGCTAGTACATAATATGTGTAGAATAGTATACTTTTGAGTCTCAACCAGTTTCGGAAATACTTATGTTTTCCAAAAATGCGTTGACTTCTCTTAATCTTCTTCGAATGTATCTACTTAGGTAATCAAATATCTCATAAATCATATTTTTTTAACGTGGTATTCCCAGTAGGCCTACCCCACAGACAGCTTATGCCAATGAACAAGTAAAGTTGTAGGCAGGGATTTAACAAAAAAAATTCAATAATATATTTACAATAAAAAAAAGGATCATAAAACTAAGTTAAGCATTTCGTTTTGACCCGATTCTCATGAGCATTGACGAACCCGGTCTACTTCGGAGCGCTGTAACAGCGTTTGAAATGAATGAAATTCAAAAAATTGTAGAGAAAATTTTTCCTCAAAAAACCATCTACAAGATTGGTCTGAGGTATTTTTTTGTGAAATGTATAAAAAAAAGTTATAGAGCAATACCTAAAGAAAATTTCTATAAAAATTTTCTCACTTTTTTGCTTATAACTTCTTTAATTTTTAAATTTCGGCAAAGTTATATGAACATATTTGTAGGCAAAGCAATTTGCTACAAATTATGTCCTTACAAATTTTTTGTAGGATACATAGTTTAAAAGAAAACACCATCGCATCTTGTCGCTGCTAAGGGCTAACTGGCATGGAACGTCGGAGTGACGTCACACGCATCCCGCGTACACTGACGTAGCGGCAGGAACGGCATAATGTTTATAACTTAATATCTTCGTAAGTAATGGTCCGATTTGGATAATTCAAAAAGAAATATCATTCTTATGTCATAGAGAATAACGTGGATACTAGTTCTATTGAATTTGCTAGAACTTTACTGATCCTCATTAGCAGGTCAATCTTCGTAATCATCTTTGTGTAAATAAATAGATAAATATATAAATCGTTACACTCAAAGGGTGCAGGGGTCACACTGCATGCGCGGTGACGGGCGCGGAGGCGGTTGCGGCGGCGGTTGCGGCGGCGGAGGCGTATGGTGGCCACAGTGACGCGCGAGCTCATGTAGCGATTTAACGTATATCAGGGATTGCAAACTATGGACGAGGATTTATTATTTTTACTAGACAGTCCAATCTTGAGATGGGAGGTGTTGAACATTAGAGATGGTGTGCACGAAATAATTAAAAATAGAAATAAGTGGTGAATTTTTTAATTTATATGAAGAATTGAGATTATACCCTACAAAATTCTTATAGTGTGTTCTGCCATTTTACCACAAGCAATATTTTTTTTGTGTAACTAGGTTGGCAAACAAGCGTACGGCTCACCTGATGGTAAGACCGTAGCCTATAGACGCCTGCAGCACCAGAAGCATCGCAAGCGCGTTGCCAACCCTATCCCCAATGAGCCCCCAGGAGCCCTGGTCACCTTACTCACCAACAGGAACACAATACTGCTTGAAGACAGTATTATTTAGCTGTGGTCTTCTGTAAGGTCGAGGTACTTCCCCAGTTGCTTCCCCAGTCGGACTGCTCCAGTTTTTGCTGTTGGTGGCGACCAAGATGAAGTTCGCGACGACGGATAGGACAACCGCGATCTCCGCGCGGTATCCGCGCAAGACTGAAAAACCACAGGACTAGACAACCGAACATAAACATTGACTAGGCCATAGCCTACATCCGTAGGTATGGCCTTGGCCCATCGCGCCTAAATACAAGATCCCGGGGGCGAAGTCCCCCGGAGAGGACAGCCCGGGTAGAGAGGCGCTGCCTATAAGCCCGTAGCCGTACCCGGGTCAACCTAGGTCGACCAGGAAGAGCTCACGACGGTGAGCAGGATATTACCTGCTGTGCCCTACATCATTGTCAGTTTGACGCGTAGTCTTGAATAAATCTTCTGCATATTAATATTCTTTATTGACACTTAATATGGCTTTAAAGTATACAAAACTTAACACTTAAATCGAAAACAACTATAGAACGTGCAACTTTCCTTAGACGGAAAAGTTTTATAAGTTTAAAAGATTTAGTTCAAAGGCTGAACAAATTCGAATACATATTAAAACCTAACCTCGTTCGAACGTAGTCGGGTTAAGTAGAGCAACGGCTTTCTTTTCTAATGAAGGGGCATCTTGAATCTTCTTCTAATTAACTACAAAAACGTCTATTCATGGATATATGGTGAAACTGTTAGTTTTATTTAAAGGATATCTCGTAGTTTAAGAAGTGTGCTCATTAATAGCTTACAAAATGTTAGCGTTTAGCACGATAACGAATTTGTAGAGTTAATTTTTAATAAGTTTTTATTTAAATGTATTAAACATTAATTGTATGTAAAGAAAATAAAAAGATTCAAACTCCTACCATTAGCACTAACGCTTTGACAATTCAGAAGTTTCCTTCATGGGAAAACTCGGACAGAGTTCGTGTAACTGTGAAAGTTCAATCGAGTGGTGAAGTTTCCTAATCGTTTAAAAAGTGCGATTCTATACGGGAATTTCACTTATGTTTATTAAATTTCCCCGGGAAGGAGACAAGAAAATGTAGATTTAGTTTTCACAGAGGACATACAACAAGGCTTAGTGCGCGGCACATTGGCCCCATACAAAATATTGTGCAGCCCGGGTAAACGCGCTCTAACTTCCAATACGATATAAATTGCACTTCGAAAATGCCCTGTACTTCAAAGTCAGTACACAATTCACAACTTTAGCACGTAACGCGAAAGCATATTTCGGAGGAGCCCGCCAGAGCGCGGAGCAGCGCCATAATACCGGTAATGTGGTGTCGCCTTTCTGTGGCGAGATAAGGGTACGCGACATTGACTATTCAAAGGGTTGCGGTCTTCAAAATTTACGCTCAATAAGTCCAAAATACCTACGCTTCACCTATGTGCTGGAATAAACTTTTTATCTCGTATACCAGAACTGTTTAACTGTCTGCTGTTATAATGCATTAGTCACGAGTCGATGGATACATTGGAAGCCGAGCCACAAGCTTTGTTTCAGAATGTTACCA
This sequence comes from Melitaea athalia, assembly GCA_905220545.2. NCBI lineage: Eukaryota > Metazoa > Arthropoda > Insecta > Lepidoptera > Nymphalidae > Melitaea > Melitaea athalia. Next base: position 8,934,218 of record HG992179.1, read on the forward strand.
ATTATGTAGGCGTTCAGTAAGGTAGGAAGTTCAGTTTTACGCTTACTCTTCAGTCTCTAATATCCCACTGCTGGGCATAGGCCTCTTTTCCCATGTAGAAGAAGGATCACAGCTTAATCCACCACTCTGCTCCAATGCGGGTTGGCGGAGTTCAGTTTTAATAATGAATATATTTTTTTTTGTCAATTATGTGAAAAGTATATTTCATCAAATTAATTCACTTTCATCAATTTTTTTTAACATTCTATTGATTACATAAAATTCAAAAAAAATGTGTAAATATTTTTTTTTTTATTTACGCTTCCCTGCTCATCAACACTTAATTAATAAAATATAGACTTACATATGAAAATAACCAAATTAAGTACATCATTTCACATTATATATATATTGATTTTATATTTCAGTTGCACTTAATACATTATTATTTTTCAATAAAATGTTGTTGAAAAACATTCAACATTATAAGAGGTGCAAAATTTTTCACGGCAACATTCTAAAATGATTTGTGGCAAATTTTAATAGGGGGTTTAATGGAACGTGAATTACGGAACAACACAGAAAACATTTTTATTATTTAAAAATAAATCCCAGGGCTCATTTCTGAAACCACAACTGTATAAAATATCCATTAGGGAACAATCAAAATGTCCGTCACGTCTTTTTACAAAATATTTAATGCTTTATAAGTAAGCCTCCTATAAAATAATACAAAATATCTCTAGAGTGACACTTATTGTGCATTTCCTGAAAGGTTTATAAAAATAAGTGTAATCAATACACATTAACTCAAAAGCGTATCATGAACGTTCTATAACTACAACACGCTTACATGTCTAATATGCTTGCCAACTTTATCTTAATTGTGTTAATTATTATATAATCTCTTAATCGGTTAATTTACTTACACTATATTATAACTAGCTTCTGCGCGTGACTTCGTCGGCGTGGACTCCGCTCCTATTGGTCTTAGCGTGATGATTTATAGGCTATAGCCTTCCTCGATAAATGGGCTATCTAACACTGAAAGAATTTTTCAAATCGGACCAGTAGATCCTGAGATTAGCGCGTTCAAACAAACAAACAAACAAACAAACAAACTCTTCAGCTTTATTATATTAGTATAGATTTATATTATATAATTATATAGTATACAAATGTAGCATACAAATGTAGCTATAGTAACTTTATTGACTTTCTAATATTAGTTTTTGGTTTTACTATTTCTAAAAGAAAATTGTAAATGAGACAAATTAACACACTAACGGCCTTATTAATAAACATTGACTAGAGTAAGAATAACTTTACACCAAGTCTTAACTTCAGAGTAATCAAATTTAGTATTAATAAATATGGAGTAAGGAAAGAGTAACGTAATCCGAATCTACTCTCGGAGTAAAAGTTAATCCTTGGCATCACGTACTTTAGAGATGGACTAAGCATAGAGTAGTAGTATGTATTTTGACAATTCTTAACCTAACATTTCACGTGTCGTGTATATTCGTTATTTTGAGTGCGTTTTGTGTTTGTTTGTTGTGCTAAAAGATGGATAGAGATTATTTTATTGATGATTTGAGAGTGATAAATGAAATAAATGAGGTTGATGACCAAATACCATTGATGAGGCGTGTAAAACATTACAAAATACGTAAGAATCCGCTGGAGGAACTTGAAGAAACCGAGTTCAAATCAAAGTACAGGTTCTGTAAATCCACTGCAATATTCATAATTGACATGGTAAAAGATAACCTAGCTGGTGATGCAAGAGGTGGATTTATACCACCCCATCTGAAAGTTTTAGCTGCAATAAGAACATGGGCTCGTGGAGAGGTAAATAGAACTGATCAATTATATCATTTAGTCAACAGTTTATTTTTTGTAATATAGTTTCTTACCATTAACTAGTTTTGTATTTAATACAACTCAATATTTTATGTCAACAGATTCAAGATGATGCAGGGGACCTTGGTGGCATGAGCCAGGCAACAATATCACTTGTATGTAAACAAGTTGCCTTGGCAATAGTGGCACATAGGGCTCAATGGATTAAAATGCCACAAACTGATCCTGAGCAAAATAAGGTGATTGCTGGATTTTATGCAATTTGTGGTTTTCGACAAGTGATAGGAGCCATTGATTGTACACATGTAAGAATCCCAAAAGTTGGTGGAGATGTTGCTCAATATTATATTATTAATAGGAAAGGATACAGTTCTATAAATGTACAAGTAAGTTTTTTAGTTTCTAAGTAGGTAGCCTGTCTTTTCCACAGAGATAAAATCATTTTTATCAATGTAATGAGATCACTAATCTTGTTCCATTTTAATAAGGCATATCTACATTATTCCAGGTTGTATCAAATGCAAACTTAGAAATCATGGACGTAGTGGCACATTGGCGAGGCAGTACCCACGATTCAAGGATCTTTAATGAATGCCGCTTAAAGCAAAGGTTTGAGCGTTCAGAGTTCAAAGGAAGACTTTTAGGAGATGCTGGTTATGCTTGCACTCCTTTTTTATTTACTCCCATCCTACATCCAAGTACACAAAAGGAGGAAATGTATAATCGAGCCCATATACGTACCCGTAATACTGTTGAGAGATGCTTTGGAGTGTGGAAGCAAAGGTTTCGGTGTTTACAGCGGGGATTTACTACAAAGTTAAATAATACAAAGCTGTACATTGTTGCATTAGCAGTATTGCAAAATATTGCAATACACAGGAAAGATCTGCTTGAAGAACAAGACAACAGTATTGATGATGATGTTCCAGTAGCACAGATGACAAGCAGTTCACTCAGAGGAAATTCAGCTCGGGCAGCATTTATTAATGCAAATTTTTGAAAGCAACTACTTAAGTTGTTTTGACCTTATTCTTACATATAAATAATGAACAATATTCTAGTTTTAAACAGTGTTTTAATTTTTTTTAATTTTAATTATTTTAAAATTTTTATTATTATTATTATTAATAAATATTATTTTTTAAAATGTAATTATTTATTGTACTAACACTAGATTTAAGAAACATTGTTACTAACACTATATGGGCGAATCCCGAAATAAAAGATATTATTATTAATATTATTAAATTTATTTTCAAAATCTTAGACGAACTACTACTGAATACTCGATGCTTCACGTGCTTTTCTTAATTCTAAAATTTCACGTTCTAGTACGGCAGATTTTAATTTTTCCCTTTGCACATCCATTTTGATGGCATATTCTTCTTCTTTCATAAACAGTATTATTCATTCATAAACAGTATTATATGTATAACCAACTGACTTGTTTAATAGGGTGCGTCTCACTGAGAGATGTAAAGTCCAGTTCCCCAATCACAATTCCATCCGAATCATACACATTATGATCTCTTAACAGTTCTGCAGGATTGAGTAAATCTTTTACTTCAACAACTGCAGCTTCTGGAGTTGCTGGTCTAGCACCTCCACCCGTTTTATGCACTTCGTATTTAAACATACTGTATGTCTTCCGTGCATGGATCTTCATCGATTTCCACTGAATTTTTAACTGGTTCAGATCTCGAGGTCTGCTATTCAACTGATTAAATCTAAAACAAATGATTAAAGATGTACTGTAGAAAATCGCTCATTTCATTTTGCATGATTGTCAAATTGCAATAGTATTGTACGCGCGACGTTTTATTATTTATTAATAGTCCACACAGAAAACTACGGGCAAAAAAGGTTCAACTTACTTTTTGTGAACTTCTTCCCAAGCTTTTGTTTTAACTTTGTTAGTATTCGTGTCCAAACATTTGTTCTCGATAATTTGTGCAAATTCTTTTAGCACAGACCGTAACAATTGCTGCAAAGTAACAATTTCACAGAACCATTAAAAATCCGAAATAATGAAAATAAAGACCACGCGTTATGTAGCTCTATACATGAGAATTACCTTTTCTTCTTCATCCCAATTAATGGAGCGATTGCGTTTTTGGCTCATTTTTACACAGAATACAATTAACTAGGTATTTAAATACCGATTTTAAATACGCAACTAACAAATTTTGTTCAAAACTTTACCGAAAATTCGTAAACGTAACAGTCGCTAAAGCAAAGAGTCGTAAAGTAATTTGTCAAATTGACAGCGACGGCCTTAGTTTCATTCCACGTTCATTCAGTAACTCACTCTTTTTACTTTTAAATCGCCTGGGTTGCCATTACATTCGCTTTAATCTAGGTGTAAGGAATGTATTGTTAGTTCAAGGTTACTCCGAGTTTATTAATAACATTATAATTACCAAGTTAACACTCTGTTACACCGAGATTAACTAGTCTTAGTGTAAAGTCGGATTACGTTTGAAATAAGTGATTTTTATTAATAAGACTGTAAAGGTGAGGCCAAACGAGCATAATTTTGTGAGTTGTGAGTCACATAATTTCGGTCGCTGAAATTCTGCCTAGCAGAAATTTTGTTGGGCTGCCAGACGAGCGTTATTTTGTGAGTCGTGAGTTTCGCCAGCAAAATACGTGTCCCCAGTGCCGCCCACGCAACTCGGTTCGATTATGCAGTTCGGTCGGATTATGGGTATGAATCGGCGCACAACTCATTTTGCGTCGCCGTGTGGCAAAAATCAGCCTTTTGTATGAAACCGAATGCAACCGAAATTACGCGAATCTACGCCACATCTGATATCTTATGATTTCAGATTTTTATTATCATCATCGGCGACCATGATCATGATTTGATTGATTGATTCATTCTGTAACATCCCACTGCTGTGAATAGGCATTTTTCTTGATGTAGGATAAGGATAGGAGCTTAATTCACCACAATGCTCCACTACAGGTTGGCGGATTATATTACCTACTAAGAGTCATAATCGCTATCAAGTATCTACGATAAGAACAGGGACCGACAGCGACAGCTTTCCGTGCTCAACGTGCATCTCATCAACGTGCTCTCCTAAGCACGATGGAGAGACCCAGAAGAACAGACACCCAGACCCGAAAGAAATATTTATACAAATACAGTGTGAATGGAAGAAGAAGAAGAAGAGTGGAAATGGAACCTGCAAACGCAGGTGTTTAAGCGCCCAAAAGCACCACTACACCAGAAAGTTGTATGATTATGATCCTACTCATATTAAGAGGACTTGAGGTAAGCGTCCACAGTTCCGTATTGCGTATTGTGTATGATCCTTGCCACGAAAATCATTAAGCTCTAACATCTTAAAATAATATTGCTTAAATTGTTTAAGTACAAGTAAGTGAACGCTTATCTCAGTGACTCATATTTGGTTCTATCACAACATGATTAGCACTAGTTTTTTTCGTCTTAGAACAAATGTATCTAAATAATTCGTTTTAATGTTTCCACGAATACAACTTCGTTTATTTATTTGCAATTTGTAGGATATCGTTTGCAAGGTACCTTAATGAGGCAATAACAATAAATAAAGACCCAAAAGTTTTCTAACCACTTCACCCTCATGTCGGAGCGGACCCTTGCAAGGAACGCCGCATTAAGCCGGAATATATTATTACATAGAATATTATTCCTTTTCTTTCATGACTACGTTCTTTTATAAATTTGCATTTCGCTATTGCATTAACTTAAAATCGAATACGGTTTTATCGATCCCCGAACGAACGTACCTCATTCATTTATGGTTTTATATTCGTTTACGGTTAATGAAAGTCTCGAAACAGTATATAACTATGTCTCGTGTTCTGTTCCAACATGAAATTATTTTCAAACCATCACCAATTTGTATAAATAACGGGATTTTCCAGAACGACACAATTTGTTTAGTTTGTCTTGATATATGCGTTTAATAACGTCGTGCTATGTAAACTTTAAAAAAGATACATGAGTACATTAAATGCATCTCTAAGCTATGTGTCGCATATACGAGTACGTATAAGGTATTTGTGTATATAAAACAAACATACGGGTTCATGTAGAATCAATGTACTCAGGTGCTCTCACCATCCCAGGAGGACAGTAAAGTCACCCGCCCTGCGGTGCCCTCACTCGGTAACCAGAGAGTAGATACATTTGTAAGTCACTATACTTACTTACACAAGCTAGATAGTAAGCATTACTTATGTGATTATATTCCATAGGTATGGTCTATAATACAATATTTTCATAAAATATTCAGACGGTTACAAGATAAGTTCATTTGAGGTTTTTCTTTTACAGGGTAAGATGAGCAAGTTATTATTCTAATTAATTATTTAAGTCAGATTGTTAGTCTCTTTTTCTGGCTGTCTCTGTGTGCATCAGCGCATTAATCATCCAATTAACTGCTGATAAAATAAACTTTTGTTGAATATTCCTTAAGCTTAGAACTAAACATATACCTACTTTTTAAGTTTTGTACCTATCCTTTTCTAATGCATGCACAAATCTATATTATATAAAAGAGATTTCCACCCATATATTGACTCATCACGATATCTCTGGAACCATAAGGCGTAGAGACTTGAAATTTGGTAGGAATATTCCTTTTGCCGAGTAGAGGTCAGCTAAGAACGGGTTTTACGAAATTCCACCCACAAGAGGGGGTTGCGGGGGTTAATAACATATATGGCAAAAAAACGTTTGCGAGGACAGCTAGTATATCATAAAATCACAAGAGGCAACTAGTGTTAAATAAAATTGTCATTAAAATGACAAAAGTCGCAATAAAATACAATTTCAAATATTATAAAATATTTCGACAAAAAATGTTTACACTCTTGGCACACGCGTGAAAGGATGTATCAGCCGAAGTGAAAAAGCCGATTATTTATTTATGATCAATACACATTCGCAAAGCGTATGAGTGCAACGATCGTAAAAGTAATGGCGGCCACAAATATAGTACCTGTATGCGAACCAATCGCATGCTTCGGTATATTAGTGCTCGATATAATAAAACACGCCATTGCTCCATAAAACGATTCGACAGTGTTGTAAAAAAATCAAAAATGTTGATCTCGGCAATAGCTCGCAGCCAGAGCAATTTGTTTGTTTTAACATTCTATTTTTAAACAGCTTCATTGATGTTTACTTCCATTTTCCGTGACCAATCGAATTTTCGTAAATGTTTTAAAACGAATCAAAGGATCGATTGTTGGCGTCGTTTATCTACTCGTACTCGTATACTGTAGCGTTATCGTAAATATTATTCAATCTGTAAATTTATTTAATTTCAGGATTAAATCGAAAATTTATACAAATGCTGTTAAATTTTATACAATCGTAGCAGTTATATAAGTAATTTTAATTAAGAGCCAATCGGTAAAATAAATGCAGTGTTCATTACTGTAACGTATGGATATTCTATTGCTATATAACTGTTTTTGTTGTCGGGGCGTTGCGTCGCAGACCGCGGAATGTGCTCAGAATTTCATTATGAATACACTGTCAAGTAATGTTCTGCCGATTACTATTTCAACATAATATACAAAAACATACTGTTATTATACAATTTTCGCGAATATCGTTGGTTTGATTCGGCTAATTGCAAACCTGAATGGATTCGTGGCAATAAAGCCATTACCCAGTATTGTAACAGTTAAATAAATAAAAACACTGATTATAATTATATAAAACTAGCTGTGCCCCGCGGTTTCACCTGCGTTGATTTGAGGGAAAAAAATGCTTTCCTTTTTTCAATAGTATAAGATTTAATTAGCTTGATATATTTTCCTTAGTTTACACTAAATAAATTTCTGAACGCACGCATAAATATTTGACCAAAGAGTATATTATAACCACTACGTTTTATATTTGACAACCAATATATATTATGTCAATCCGTTTTCATTACTGACATTATTATACATTTTTAAAATGTAAAATACGCCACTATCCGTATGTTGTGGATATATGTTATCGATTCGAAACCTTTATTTAAATACGTTCTTTAATTTTATCGGAGAGTTTACCATATCGACGGGATGAACATTAAATGTTTGACAGTTACGAAACACGAACATAGTTCCATACAAATTTTCATACCCACCTTTCAACCCCTTACACCCTTTTATACGCATTAAAAAGTAGCCTATGTCCTTTCTCAGACTCTAGACTATCGGTATACCAAATTTTATTTAAATCTGTTCAGTAGTTTTGGCGTGATTGCGCGACAGACAGACAGACAGACAGAGATACTTTCGCATTTATAATATTAGTATGGATTAATAAATGATTTTAAAAATGTTTAAATAAAGTGTAATAGTATCTTTGTAAGCCAGTGTCTCTTAAATGCAACATCAAGTAGATACAGATCAGATGCATGCGCTTAAAGTTCTAGATTAAGTTTCAGGACGAGCAGTAATTAGAATAGGAGACTAAGTCGTGAAAGGTAACAAATTAGCTTGTTTTGCGATCTTAATGCGTAGCGAGTACAAACGAGCGGAGTATATAGAGAGAGATAGAGGCGGCAATGATATAGTGTCGGGCTGGCGGCCGCTCCCTTAGGAACGATAAACCCTTCCCGCCGCTTCCCGTCTACTCTTCTTTATGGGAAGGCCGGAATGGGCAGCCCAGGTGAACAGGTAGCTAGATTGTGAAAGTATTTTTAGAACATCTTGTCGGTCGTTCGGTGTTTTTCCTTTGTTATCAAATGTTTTTGCTACCTTCGATGCGGTTATAGGTGTCCTTAATATGTCGGCGGGCTTTAGTAGCTAAGAGTTACCCACTCTCGACACGAGATAAGAAAATGTTTTCGCCTATAAGAAAATTCGTGTCGCCAAGACATATAACATTTTAAAGTGTTGTATTCAACGTAAAAATGTTCCAACTTTATTCGACGAACGGGACAATATGAATAAAACCGAAGGTGATTAATAAAAGATAGATTCGTTATTTTAGGTTGCAAATGGGGCATTTATGGTTAGTCAGGTTAGTTAAGCTAGAACAGAAAAAAATTAGACATCCATTTGTTATTTCCATTTCAAATGGTGCAAGTCTTTTATCGCATGTTGTAGCGAACGTTCGTTGTTTGATATCTTCCTAGGTTTATTTGCAAATCGCGTGCGGAGCGTACACGTTTACACTCGTAATACTTACTTGTTGAATTACCTTTGTTAAAGTAGAATTTGGTTTGAAATGTACTTTTTATTTGAAACTCAGAGAACCATAGCAATTTATTATTTGTTTTTCTGGCGCTATGCTATTAACTTTTTTTAGCCGCACGTTCAGTTATTTTTTTTATGTGATGAAATATTTAAAAGTCAAAACGAATATGTGAGTTAGAGTAAAAACTTAGAGGAAGTACTTTAGCGTTAGAGCGGCGGCGTATAGTGGACTCGAGGGTACATCCGCATGAGGTATGAATTGGTAATGAGGAGGAGGTGCATTTCGGAGCCGCAGTTTGCGCGCGATTGCCATTCCGGAACGCGTTTGTGTTGCATTAACAACTACGTACATATTATTTGCAGACGTGAAATAAGTAACTGAAACTGCATTTAAATCCCTCAACTTTAAATGCAATACTGCGTTTGCGTTATTATTTTGATAATCTTTCCTAGTAATCTTTAATGAGAAAGTATATTTAGGTAGAACATTACACAAAAAAAAACTTTTACCTTGGTAATAAATTTTGATTGAATATATAGTGTATAAATCGAATCCGTTAACATTTCTTACGAGTTTTTGTTTATACCTACTTATATGTAATTATACAAAACATTTTTGACTAATAGCTCAACCAGTACCACATAAAAAGTACCTATACCAATCTAAATACCTGCCTGCCACTTATCAATGTTAGCCGTCAAAGTATAGAAGACAAATGATATAATAAATAAAAGCCACTTTCACATTTAAATTACAACACAGCATTCCTAATTGTTATTTCGGATAATTAACTTGAAGCGTTTTATAAATCAAAACGTAACATTCAGACAATATAGCCTTCAAGCCGAACATAATTCGCATCTCGTTCGTTCAAACACCAACGCGATTGATGAAAGCTAATTTGTTTCAAAACAAAAATCGAACTCCTACTTACTATGCAAATTGACCGTTCGGATATTAGCCGCAATTATGCCGTAGTTCTATTTAAATTTAGTGCTTCGCCACATCTCGTGTTGTTTTACATTTAATACGCTCGATATGCAACTATTAGGGATTATTTAATGCGTGTTTTTGGTACGTTTTCATAATTTTAGATTAGGTGAAATTTGAAAACGTTTTTGCGCTTTATTGTCACTAATTAGATGCAGCTTGCATTTTTATAGCTATTCCAAGGACTAGTTTTGTACAGTAATTCAGTAATAGTCTATATCTATGTATTCGTAGATATTAAGTTACTTATTTGTTTATTATAACAATGTGGTATACACCATACTGCAAGGTGTAAAAATATAATTATAGGTATAAAATTTTGCTTTGTAGGTATTTTATCAAAAGAAAAAAAAGTAATGTCATTTGAAAGAATATCCAAACAAAAATACATATTCGTATAAAACTATTATTATAAAAAAATATAAATTTAATACGTAGGTGCACATAAAATATATGATACAAAAAAAGTAATTTCGGAGTAACCTAGTAAAATTAACTTAGTAAACTCAAATTTCATATGAACGCGGTCGCTCATCAAGCAAGAATTAGTAAGCTTTTGGTATACAGTGCACATACCTCACATACGTATAAACAATAATAGTAGTACACAGTAGCAACAACAATCAATACGCAAGAAGCCAGCGGAGTACGAGCCGAGCAGAGCCGAATGTCAACATTTACTCTGGCGATTTTCGTCAAGGGACGGCGGAAAATGTCATGCGCTTTTCATCCTACTTTCCCCGCTCCACGATGCAATTGCATACGAATTTCTATGAAACATCTTTGAGGTGAAGCTTATGTTTTTTCAAGTCGTCGACTTAATTTGCAAGTCATTTTACTTGATACAGTTTTTATGCGTTATTTTAAATTTCGCTACGAGCGCTACGAAAATACTTTGAAATATTACTGGAGACAGAAATTTAAAACCATATTCCAGGTGACTTATTGTTTATATTTCTCGAGTGCGCACATAATAAATTGTTTTATTCGAATATGAATTTTACTTTATATTTGAAAATGGAAAAACAATAGGTATATGAACAGCTAGCTTCTAACTACTGTGGGAAAGGGTCTATCGAGGTATCAGATTTTTTTTCAAAGTCATACAAGTTTCTTCACATTTTTTTTTACCGGCGAGCTTAAAATATTAAAAAATAAATTTTATATTAACCCTATGTCCCGCAACCTGTCAGTAAAGCCATGGTTGAAAATCACTTGGCTCATCTCAACCATTTACAAATTTCCGATCAGTTATCTCTATATATATATAAAAATGAATCGCCGAATGTGTTGCTAAGCGCAAATCTCGAGAGCAGCTGAACCGATTTCGCTAATTCATTCTTTATAATATTCCTTGAAGTACGAGGATGGTTGTTACGGAGAGAAAATTTTAAAAAATTCCCTGAAAAAGTCTTAAAACAACACTTTTCTATATTCCCATACAAAAGATTCAAGAGAGATAATTTAAATGTTTTAAAATCACCAAATAATAATGCTTGATTAGATTGAATTGTTGACACGGCACGTCAGAGGGCGCAGGTTCAAATCCTGCTGATTTAAAATCTTTATATATTTTTCCTTTTATCTTGTCACTCCTGAATAGTGTAGCTTTCTGTTAGCGAAAGAATTTTCATGATCGGTACAGTATTTGCGAAGATTACCCCGTATATACAAACAAAGTTATAAACTTTACCTCTTTATAATATTAGTATAGATTAAATCTACTCACTTATCTATATAGCTTACTAGCTGGCCCAGAATACGTTATATTGCCATAATTATATATTATTAACCCCTTAACCCCCCTCCTTGTAACTTAGGGGTTTATAAAATAGATGTTGGCCGATTCTCACACCTACTCGACATGCACACAAAATTTCATAAAAATCGGTCCAACCGTTTCGGAGTACTTTGGCAACAAACACCGCGACATGAGAATTTTATATATTAAATAAAATATAACGTCGCAGTACCTACATACAATAGTGAAGTGCAGTGAAGAAGCGCGCGTCACCAAACCTACCGACTCACCGCCGTCCGAGGAAGCAGAAATCACGACTGCAAACATTGACTTTAGACTTTTCCTCTTTTACTCACTTAGTCTAACTCCCGCTGCAAATCACTTCACTCCGAGAGAAAGTTTTATATATTCTAAATGTTTTAAAAAGGTCGCCCCTGATTCAGTCTCAGGAGTCGATTGACAGAAACACGATCCATTATTGCATTTCCAGTCTCATTCGACTTTCTTTTATATTGTAAGTTTAAATTTATTCTCTTTTCGTTTTTTTTTAGTTTTATGTATTTTTCCGGTCGGCTTTAATATCAAATTAAAGTTCAAATTTAGGTTACAAATTTACAATACCTTTTAAATTGCTCCGATGTGAGAAAGCATAGATACATTTTTTGATATATTTATGCGATTAGAAGTTAGGCTAGGTATAATAATAGATTGATGTGACTAAAAATGTTACTTTCAATAATTATGTTATTTTTTATCATTCAAGTAGGTACTTATTGATACCTACACAATCTTTTTTTTCGATATTTATGTTATAATATGTCTTATTTGTGTTAGAATATTCTAAACCGAAATATAAATTAAATAAATTAAGGTTACTAAAGATACGACACTTTTGTATTAAGTTTGAGAATATCTCAAAAGATCTTTCTTTACAAATGCTTCTTATCTTACGAACAAAAGCCCAAATCAGGGGTTTAAATACGGCATGTAAACAAATTTTAAGCTACAATTTATCTTTACTAGTACTAACTAATATTATAAATCTGAAAGTGAGTTTGTTTGTTTGTTCCACTTTCAAAGCTCAGGCGCTTGATTGGTCGCCATGAAATTTTGAACTTAAGTTGATTAAAACCATGACTAAGACATAAGAAGGACTTTCTAAGGCTTAGAAAAATGTGTTATTCCGGGTAACGAAAATATGCTCTAGTAAAACTATTCTTCGTTTGACATTTTTAAGTATAAAATTTGAATGAACCATAAATTTCGAAATAATTTGTAAGTACAAAAACAAAGGACTTTATGTTATAGTCGAACAAATAAATACTGTGTATTCAAACAAATTTGAAATTGGTTCACGGTCAAAGCCATAATAACTGGTATATGTATTAAGATTGTAATATAAAATATATTATTAAACGTTGTGTTACAATATCCTTAATCCGTTTTAAATCACATTTTTTTTTCTAGTACGTTAAACATCGATAACTGAAGCAATTATAATAACCAGAATAAGCATAAAGTAGTATTTTAAGCAGCACTCAGCGATCTAATAGCCTAATCCCGCTGCAGTTCATACCTGACCGGAAGAGAAACAGTCAGCATTTAATCTTTCAGACTTCAGCAAATATCGCCTCATTAACTTGTGTACCTACTTCAGACATCGGCAATTTGTTACTTTAAATCGTGCCGATAGAATAAAAGAGCGTTCAGATTTTCGGAAAATGGTATTTTCAAAGTCATTTTTCACCCTCAGGATCTCTTAAGGCAGGTAGACGTATTTTCTTATAAAAATTCAATGAAATTGATGTGTAAATTCCTTGTTAATTAATCAGCCTTCATAGCTTTGAAATGTCTGTTTGTAAAGCGTTATTGAAAATATTTTAATATTTATAACTTGAAGGGAAATGGTTTTTAACGCTGCGTTTTTTACTTTGTATTTGTGTTAAATTAAAACCTTTTACATTGTAAACAACAAAAAAACGAGTATATTAATTGTTTTCCTCGATACCTTACTGTTTTAATAAATAGTTAAAAATATGGTCGTTTAATAGTAAAGAACGACTACACTAGTTTTATTTTCGTCTTCAATAATAGGCACTATTTTACTAATAAATTGTTTTGTAGATAGTATTCTCGTAACAAAGAGACGATATCTTGAAAAATTTTAGACGCATTATTTTAACTGTTTGTATTACATTATTGAAATAAAAATAATTGATACAAATATAATAAAGCTTTATTAAAAGGTTCGCTTGAGCGCGCTTATCACGGAATCTCGAGTTCAAAACTTTATTTTTGTCATAGTGTTTTAATTGATAAAGGCATACACAATGAGGCATAAGCCATATTGAACAAATGTAACATTAAATTATTCTGTTTACTAGATAAATATACATCTCGCAGACAACAATCGAGGCTGTATTGCTACAAATCGACTCATTTCACTCTCTTAGAATCGTGTCTATTCACGTAGCACACGATAAATATTTGAATATTTTATCGCCGAATTCTGATAAAGGGATGTAAATGACTACTCGTCCAATTTGCATTGAACAGATTAACGTCATAATCGGAGCGATTCAATCAGCGATCCCGAGAACTCTGGACAAAAGGGGGAGGCGTCGGGGGAGGGGAAGATGGTATTCTCCGGGATACTAATATCTCTAGATAAAATGTTAATTTTGTGTTCATTCGATTTAACGAAAGAAGATAGGCCGGTTACCGACGACGAAACTTTGAGTAACAAAAATCGATAAGGAAATTTCCTTTAATTCTATACATTAAATAACAGCGGGGATACATTTTTGTTTTTACCGTCTAATTATATGAATAGCTGAAGTGTAAGTTCAAAACACGTAACAATGAGGTATTGTATATACCCGACGGAACGTCGTTTTGTACGTCGTAAATACACATGTGTGTCAAATTAGATTTTAATCAAAATAATATTAATTTCACAAATATAATTACACGTGAATTTGATACCATACTATTAACAAAGTATCGTAAAAGTAGCGATAGATTTAGACATCTGAAATATCTTGACTTCGATTGCTCTCTATACACGTCTTACGCAATCTAAGTGTTCGCTTGTTATATTGACTCACTGTTGAGTGCGAATGTTTTTAGAAGTACGATAAGACGGTACGTGACTGATGCTACCACCGGCGGACCATTTCTGTTGACCTTACTACTTTAGAAGCTGTTTTAGTAAGATCTTCCTCACCCACCGCATTACGATATTATCACAATACCAGTAAAGAAAAATCAAAGATTTGATTTACATATATTGACGTGTTCGGCTTTTAATTTGTTTTTATACATTCAAATAGTAATTTTGGTTGCATTATGCATAATATTTTATGCTGAAAAGACTGTAAAAGCGGCACAGTGTTGTTATGAAAAATCAATGCTGTTCTCGAAATAGACGCTTAAAATGGAGAACGCTTAGAAAGGTACGCTTAAGTCGTAACTTCCATAAGACGCTTCCTTTCGATATTTAAATATATATATCAAAAAGTTTTTAAGTATAGTAACAAATCGTAAAAAAAAAATCTCAAAACATTCAATAATTTGTCTCAAAATATTTCGTTAGATATTTTCTATAACTAATCCGTGAGACTTCAAATGTTTATTGCACAAAACAAAAATAGGTTAACATAAGGCATAGAAAGTAATTCAAGCGTACAAAGCCTTTCCTCTAAAGGCTTCTTCCGGATGTGTTATTAAAATATTTTAGGAGGATAAAGTTGTAAATTTTCGATAATATAACAAATAGTTATAAAATTAATTTATGTATCTGTGTCTTGTAACTTCTTTTAATATAGAATGAAAAAAAATTAAATTAAATATTATTTATATAATATGCTTAAAAGTATGACATCATTAATATTACTTATATCTTTACTCGTATAAATAATATGACTAAACATTAGCGCAGCGGTGATTAAAACTGGCTGTTGCGCTAGCAATCTTGGGTTTACCTATAAGCCATACTGATCTGTGTGTGTTTCGTAACTCATGACCCAGGGTAGGGAATAAACAAACATGTACCCATTTTAAAAAAATAAGGTTTTAAATGCATTAACTAAATATTCCGCAATGTTTCACTCAATACAGATTAACACGTTTGTGTAAACGAATTCCGCAAATTTATTGAGTAAATCTGTACAAATATTTAAACAAAATTCACTTACATTGTTAATAGAGTTACAAATTATTATGAATAGAGTCCACACGAGTGGCAAGGTCTACTGTTAACGAGCTCAAGTAAAAATCTTAACTGTTATAACTAACGAGATTAATGCTCGGTAAGCAAAACTACGAGTTTAAAACTTAGCGTGGATAACAGTTTTGTATTATTTTTAACGAACTGGAACATTCAGAATTCATTAGCTTTGAAAGTAGTGACTAACGGTCGACATCAAATATGTGCTTTAAACGAAAACTTCCTCCTGATTTGTTATATAGAACGCCGTATAACTTCTCGATAGAAAACTAAACTACTGATATCGTTATTTATGTTATAAAGTTATTGAAAGTCAATTGGTACGTTTTGTTATTATTAATATTGGTACTTAAGAGAACGTTACAAGATGAAGACTAGAGTTATGGTTAAGAAAATATGATGATTAAATTGTTGTCTGTTTTACATTAATGTTTTTCAATATGTTAATTATCATTATTTGGAAAATGTTTTAATATATAAAAGTTTTCCACCTTTTGAAGTGAAATTTCTTTAGAATCGTTGTGATTTCAAACCGGAAGGCAACGACAGGGAAGGTCGCGCCGCGCTGCACGCCGCTAATTTTAAATTAGTTTGCCAAAGAAGTTTCACTTCTATCGTGTGTGAATCGCACACACGCCTTTTTTTTTAATTAACAATTTATTTAGCTCTCATTAGTGACAAATTATTGTCAAAAATCTAACTATGCAAAAATACTTTCATATTCAATGTCAACGAGATGTGTAAACGTTTAGCGGATCACTGTGTTTGATTGTTCAATTTGAGATGCAATCTGGTTAAGAGTAACTCGTATCATATCTCGAGTCTATTGTATCAGTGATTAAGAAAGCGAGGGAGCTAATGTAGAAGTCAAACACAATTTTGCATAATATCCTTGCGGAGTCAGGCAGAAGAGAATCGTTTTTGATTAGGCAAATCGGATAACGTTAGCGTATCCAATTAGTATAGTCAATGTTTGGTTACCCAATCAATCGAGATCAACCCGTCACTCAGTCTAAGTCTCGATAAGTGATTATAAATTTTATTTATATTTTTGAAGTAAAACGGCGCATGAGGGGTAATATTTGAGTGACCGCTAACGTGGCAACGCGTCACGCGGTCAGTACTTGAAATGGTGACCACCTGGGAACACCACGTGACGTTGGCTTTTTGATTTTCTCAGTAACTATTTTTCAATTAGTTTTTTTTTGTATTTTCAATTCGTTTTTTTTTTTAATTAGTTTGCCAAAGAAGTTTCACTTCTGACATGAGTACTTTGTAGGCATGAATTTTTTTTTTTGAGAAGATCAAAATAATTTATATATAATATTAGGAAACGCAATGTTTTACAATAATTGTATGTTGTATTGTAATGTTTTGCAATATTTATCCTAATTATTAGGATCGTATTTAATTTCTTTGTTAGTAAATGTTTGTCGTAAGTAATTAATTAGTTTAGTAACATTAAGCGCTATGTCTAAAGGAAGTTTATTAATTACGCTACTACATTACAAATTCAGCATTTAATTATTTAAAAACAAATGCAATGTAAAATGGCAATCAAAACGAGTACCTAATTAGGATAAAATACAAGTAGCTGAGATTACGTTAATCGTCAAAAAAATTCCGTAACGCTATTATCCTAAAAGGCACATTTTTTCGTAACTTTATGAAAACGTTTCTGTAGATTTATGAATAAAACCTTTCAGGGGAGATGTGAAGCCGCAATGTAATTTAAGGCGTATGGAGGAGAACCGCAGCCTACGAAATTAGACCGTTATCATTCCGCCGCTGTCGCCGCTCAGATCACCAGTTATGTGAGCCAATACACCGAACGAACAGAATAAATTTGCTTTATATCAGACAGTTGACCTTCATATCCAATATTGTTGCTTTTATACAGGAAAATATTTCGGGAATTTCTCGCGTCCGCCCTCTTCGTATTCCGGCCTTTTCCCCTGCATTTACTTTTAAAGTTATTTTTTCCTACTGAGCGTAATAATATAAGGAAATTGGAAGTGCTTAAACCCAATACAATCGTAGAAATAAAGGATAATGTAATTTACAATAAAATGCTATTTTACGGTATTATAAATTTATAATATTTTAGCACTTTTATCATTTTTTTGTTACCTGAATACTAAAGGTAAAAATAATTATATCCAAGTACAATAGACTACAGCCTTAACAACTGATCTTGATAGATTGTATTGAATATAACTATACAGTAACATTATATGTAACACTAACAAAAATTATAAACAAGCCGTTAGTAATCGTTATAAAAATAATACCGTTCTTTCGTAACATAAAAAAACAATAAATTGTATTTTAAGTACGTCATAATGTGAAAACATTTTAAAACTTTTTGTTCAACTAATAAAGTATTCTCCTCTCTAATGATAGTAAATTATTACACTAATTAATGAGTGATACTTTACATTTACAACCTAAAATAAAGTTTAAATCACTTACCGTAATAAATATTATATTGACTTTTTCACAATTAACACTAGTTGAACTATTAACACCTTCATAATGAAATAATACTTATTATTTATGTGTACTGTTATACATTAAAATAATACTAGGTACATGTCAATTCATAAAAAAATATCGTCAAAAACATTAAAAAAATGTTCGTTTGTAATTTTATCACTGAGATCACGACATCTTGTTTCTATTGTTTTTTTTTTAACTATACCCGCATTAAGAAAAAAAATAATGTTGCCATATAAATTAATTAAAAATTAAATATAACTTTTTTAAATATTTTTATAATTAAAATCAATTTCAAAAGATTCATTTTATTTATTGATCAGTGATAAAAAGTCTTATAAGTTTTTCACGTATAAATAATATTTAAAGTCCTTCAGTAAAAATTCAATTCAACAGAATTTTTTTTATTTATTTAATCTGTCAAACTTGTATCAGGAACCGTTTCGGTGAATTTTTGAAGTGAAACTTCTTTAGAATCGTTGTGATTTCAAACAGGATGCAACGTCAGGGAAGGGCGCGCCGCAAGCCGCTAATTTTAAATTAGTTTTTTTTTTAATTAGTTTGCCAAAGAAGTTTCACTTTTATCGTGTGTGAATCGCACACACACCTTTTTGTTTCAAAATATATACAAATTGAAGCAATTTATAACATATTGCAAGTACATTGCCGACCCGACCCCAAATCCTCCCAGGAGCTGGCTTGGAGTAGGAAATTTCCTGCTGAGCCCTACCTCAGTTATTCATACTCAGTTACTCTTACTTAAATCTTCATAAGGTGTTTATTTAACAATCGGGACTGACGGTACTTCATACATAAAGAGACTAAAGGCCAATGCATACGTAACGTGTTTTTTCCCGTACGGGACGGGACGTGAAGTTCGTTTCATACAAAATCACGTGCCCCGTCCCGTACGTGCGTATTCCGTTATATATATATCCGTTATATACGCCGACGACGCCGCGATGGCGCAGCGATTACAGCACTGGATTGCGATTGACTGTTGCGCGGGCGGTTGCGGGTTCGATCCCCGCACACGACAACATTTGTATTGGCCATACAGATGTTTGCCGTGGTCTGGGTGTTTGTGCAGTCCTTGTGGGTCCCCCCACCGTGCTTCGGAAAGCACGTTAAGCCGTCGGTCCCGGTTGTTATCATGTACATCTGATAGCGATCGTTACTCATAGTAGGGAATATCCGCCAACCCGCATTGGAGCAGCGTGGTGGATTAAGCTCCGATCTTTCTCCTACATAGGGAAGAGGCCTATGCCCAACAGTGGGATATTACGGGCTGAATCGTGATCGTGATCGTGATATATTATATTCCGTTGCGTATGCATTGTCCTATACATCTCTTGCTCTTTGCTATACATTTTGTATGAAACAAAATTCCAAAACTTCACGTCCCCGTCCCGTCCCCGTCCCGTGCACGTTACGTATGCATTGGCCTTAACTAGGACAAACACGCGAACAATAAACAAATAGTATAACACAGCAAAAAATATAATTTAGAAATAAATTATTATTTTCAAGAAAGTGAAAACAAATACAAATATATATCTATACCATTAGTTGAAGGGTTTGCGTAAACAACTTTAATCAAGATAGATAGGAAGAGCTATAACAGACGAAATGTTATGGAGGGTACTGAGTTCACGGACAGTCTGGGTAGTTCAGTGTTTTGTCACAAATGTATATAAAAAAGATAATAAAAAACGTAGCCAGTGCTTTGTTCACACGAGATATCAGCGTGTCATAAACTTCGTTCTTGAGACTACTCTTTATAAGTTACTAGCGACCTGCGCTGGCTTCGAGTAAGTGATTTATTTATATTCTATTTAGATGTAAAGATTGGATTTTGTATCATAAGTAATTGTCTATTATATGATTCTTGAATACATATTAAAGAATTAATAAGGAACACATTTTAATAGGACTTATAATTTACCAACCATTTAAATAAAGTAAACAAAGTTAAGCAAAAAAAATAATATTTAATATATGTTCGTAAAAAAGTGTATTAACACAAAGAAGACAAAGATTTTTTTACCATTTAATCGACAGAGCTTGACTCTGTATCACTTTAGAGGTGAAGAAAATGGTGAAGAATTGTGTATTGAGCTTCCTCTCTTCTCCTAAGTGATAAGCGGGTTCATAGCTACTAAGTCGAAGTAGGGGGCTCCCCTTCCCGCTAAAAGATATGTTGCAGCATCAAATGAGGCCATTTCTAATGGTACATTTGTAGGCTTTTTCCGTTCATTTCGGTCTCAAGTGGTACATGTACCTTTTGAAATATTCTATGTATTCACATTAGGCCGTTAGCCCTTTTCTTGAGAAAGGTAAGACTTTAATAAACTTGAGGTTATTAGTGTCACGTAAATATTCTGATTCTGGACGCCGCGTTGGCGCAGCGGTCACAGCACTGGATTGCTATTGACTGTTGCGCGGGCGGTTGCGGGTTCGATCCCCGCACACGACAGCATTTGTATTGGCCATACAGATGTTTGTAGTGGTCTGGGTGTTTGTGCAGTCCTTGTGGGGTGATGAAACTGCGTGACTAGTATTATAATTGTGTTTGCTCGCAAACGAAAAAAAACCGACTTCGATTACATCGACAAGTAATACAACGTAATAAGACGAAAAAATAGTTAAGTAAATACGCGCTATTAAAGATTACTCAAAAAGTTGTAATCAGTTTTCGATCTAATTTAAACAAGACTACAAGACAAGTATTAGCTTTCGATTAAAGTAAGAATCATCGAAATCGGTACACCGAGTAAAATGTTATGCGGTATAATATAACGTAGATCGACGAAAAAGTAGTCACGTAAATACGCATTATTAGATATAACTGTAAAAGTACTTGTCAGATCTCAATGAAATTAAAATGGGACCACATGACACGCAACACCTTTCAATTAAAACAAAATTGATCGAAATCGGTCCACCCAGTCAAAAGTTCTGAGCTAACGTACATTAAAAAAAAAACATACGTGTCGAATTGAGAACCTCCTCCTTTTTTGGAAGTCGGTTAAAAATAGAGTAATAATGTATGTACATATATACATAAAGTACGAGCACCACATAAACATTTATCGTGCATGTGGTTATCTCATTATTGTTTTGCCATCAATACATATTATAAAACAAAGACGTTTCCCGCCGTCTGTCCCTATATGTGCTTAGGTCTTTAAAACTACGCAACAGATTTTGATGCGGTTTTTTTTATAGATAGAGTGATTCAAGAGAAAGGTTTATATGTATAATACATGCTTATTATAGTAGAGAAACACTGATAATTTTAGAGGTTTCTAATGTGATGTCGTAAATAAACACATATTTTGCGCTTACATTGCAAATATTTATTTTACATGATCAGCATTGCACCCATGTGAAGCCGGGGGGGGGGGGTCGCTAGTTAAAAATAATTTATAAGTCTGTATGCCATATTTTTAAGGTCCTAACCCTCGGCAGACACAACAGCAACTTATAAAGGTCTGCAACTGCAGCAACTTATAGGGTCTGTTCTAACACAAAATAAAATACGCTAGTGATATCAAAATTTTACCATATTTAGGCCAAAATCGAAGAGAAGGTGCAAGTTAAATTAAGAGTATATTACAACAAGCACTTCAGTACATAGTTTATTTAGGAACGCTTCTCTGGAATGACCGTGGGATGCCCAACACAAAAGACAAGTCCTACTGCACACTATGTTACTTTTATATATAGCAATTTGTTAAATGTTCACTATTTATTTATAAAAAATTTATATAATGCAACGAAAGTATAAATTTCATTTGCAAAAATAAATAGTAATAGTATAATACCACACGCGCGTCATGAGCCGAGCAGGCCGGCGGGAGGTCTTTGTCTTTAGCTGCCCTTTTGTCAGCATTCTCAATTAATATGTCATAGTTTCATTTCTGAAAAAAACATATCGACTCATATTTATAAATGGAACACTGCCGCATATGTCAACATTAAATGCAAATAAATAAATACAGTTTTTTCATCGTTAAAATCGTAATCAAATTAATAGTTTTTCTATTTTATTTAATCGAAAGCAATACTAAAATATTGTATTGCTTATAGGTATCATGTGTGTTTATTAATTATTCAGAACTACCTTTTTGTTGTTTATTTATCCTCGAATTATACTCGTATTAGAGTAGTATTAATTACTAATTTGGTAAGTTACTAATTAATATTTACTAGATATCATAATTAATACTAGCACAGGTTCCTACTCATACCTACGTTAATTTGTTCACATGGCAACTGTGAATAGTATAGATTTATAGTAATTAATATTATTTATTAAGTAAGTGTCCGGACAGATTTCATTCTGTCAAAAGTTAACAGTAAAAATTAAATAAACATAACGTTTTCCGAGTGATCACTTTTTTTTTTGTATAAAAACTTACGTTGGATTTAAGGAACATACAAGAAAACTTAGCCGAATTGGTCGAGCCATTCTCCAGTTATGCGATTAGCAACATTCATTTTTATTATCTAGATTACATATTTACACTATGATATTTAGTCAATAGTAAAGCGATGAACTGTTTTTGATATAGATGTTGATGTGATGAATGTGTAACAAAATTAGTAAGACTTAATATACGAGTATAGCCGGTATTTTCATATATGTACTGTTGTCATGACTGTTCATTTAAGATTTTATTTACCTGTTGAAATACTGTTTTTAAACGAACTCAAAAAAAAGAGTATTCAAGTAAAAATTGTTTTTTTTTTGTGGGACAGCTTTAAAGCTTAAATTTTTTTCAGGGGTGTATCGATTTTGATCATTCTTTTATTTTTCGAAAACTTTCGCTTGTCGTGTGGTTTCATTTTAATTTGATCGAGATCTGAGAAGTCATTTTTGATTCATCCCTGATACCATGGATTGTCTGTATTTTTTATATAAAAAATAAATAAATACAAATTGTGTGCAATCAACAATCGTTTTAAAATTCTGTTAGCTTTCTTTTAATGATAAATTTTGAACTATTCTTTAGTCGGATATTAATAAATTTATTTAAATGTAATTGTAGAAATCTCGAAATATCAGAGAGAATTAATTCGTCATAATTATATAAGTATATTTATGCAAACAGAGCTTTCTGTATTGACTGATGCTGTTATAAATGTTAGAAAGACGAAAATTTTTGTGGATGGATTAACGGAATAATAATTATATTAATGTTACTCATTTACGCTAAGAACGCTTGAATTATTTGTGATAAAACTAGGTACGTAGGCAGTTTAAGATCTGCATTATCGTATCAAATACAAGTTTAAACTCTGACGTTTGAAAACCACTAGACACAGCCAGCTATACATTAATTATCTGCTTTAACTTCACAATAGAAATAAATTATAACTATAGTATACTTAAGAATAGGTAAACTATTATAATACACGATTCGTACAAAACTGTCGAAATTCACAGATGGTTTTTTTAGACGTAGTTATATAAGAAGAAACTCTAGCTAAGCACTTATCAAGCTGATATTTAAGCAAATGTTTTGGAATAGTACTAGTATGTCTATTATGTTAACATGGACCACACTCATGAGGTATTTCTTTTCTAGTGTCTGTACCCGCTCTTACAGTACATTGCTCGCTCATTGTCCGCTTTCATGTGTAATTCATAGCAGCTGGGCGACGCATTCCAAATGTAATTCACAAGCGAACTTCTAAACAATGTTTACTGTTGATATTAGGGACGAAACCTTAATAACTAAAAACTATTATACTTTAATGAATAAACCAGCGTTTGAGTTTGCTTTGACAATTGTGTCACACATAGTTCAAAAAATCATTAATATTTTATTGACAGTTTTTATTAGTTTTGCTATAAAACTAAAAATAATAATAAAGTCTTCATCCTAGTTCTGAAGTACGGAATCGCGCAAAACACAATCACAAATGTCCAGACCAAAACAAACTTAAGGATAGTCAATGCAAATCAAAATAAACGTTATAATAGGGTTGTAGAAGTAGACCTGCACCCAAGATCCTTTATAAGAAGAATAAACTAAAGGGGGTGAAAATATGAAATCAATTTAAACGGACTTTCCATTAATAAAGGAACTCGAGAAGGAGGAACGGCGTGTCTTTTCTAATTAGAAGTCGCGAGTCGAATTTTCAATGTCGTCCCCCCGTAGCTTCACTAATGGTGAACTGAAATAAAAGTTTATACTTACTGTGCGTGGGTTCTTTTCTGATGAATATTTATACATTCCCTCTTTACGGTATTCACCTCAAAGTCGACACTGGCTGGAGTTTTTAGGGATTTACTTTTTTTATAAATTAAATTTCTTTGACATT
Organism: Melitaea athalia; assembly: GCA_905220545.2. NCBI lineage: Eukaryota > Metazoa > Arthropoda > Insecta > Lepidoptera > Nymphalidae > Melitaea > Melitaea athalia. Next base: position 8,959,043 of record HG992179.1, read on the forward strand.
TTGTCTCATTCTCAAAGTTATGTTATTTGGTTTAAATACATTATTTTATACTTATTATTTTTGCGTCACTGAAGTTTAATTTAATAAATTTAGCTAATTTTATATTGAATGTCATTTATGTTATAAAATGTTATGTCTGCTTTTGACTATAGCAACACAGCTCTGTATTTAATGTGTAAAATAGAGGGAATTAATCCTAGACTACAAATGCATGTCGTTTCAACGTGTACGTCGAATAATATTGTCTCTCTGTAATTGTTTTGCAGTGGGGTTTAGAAAGCTCTTTTGTGATGATTTACTAGGTAATGTTTTTTTTTTTGATGATGCGTAAGAAGTAGTAGTTCGTGAGATTCCTGAATAGAAGAATTCTCGATCACGTCCAGCGGGATCTTCAATGTTTTATTCCGATGGCCAGTTGACAATTAATTACTCTTTCTTATAAAACGAAACCATCTAAGATAGTTTACATATTGCCATTCTGTGATGAAGACGCCGAGGTCAATGAAAATAACGAAAAAATACAAATTATATTATTTTAGAATAAAAAAAAGAATAGCTTAGACCAGATGTACTTCTCGATGTCATATAGTCGCAAAACAAACATATGGCAATATGGGATTTGTCAAAACCTATATATTTTACTATATATATTTTATAGCGTGGTGACTATGGGAAAAACACATGAGTTCGCGTCATAATGTCGGGAGCGAACTTGTGGAGGCCTATGTCCAACCGTGGACTGTGATAGGCTGAAATGAATGAATGGAAATTGATATATTTTACTGTCATGATATGATAGCAGAACAATGCAAACCAGCAAGTCGAAAAAATTACACGAAAAAGTTGGATTATGAACTATCATTACGTTGGATGAAAAAGAGGTTAGGTACACCAACTTTGAATCGGAATTTGCGACAAATTATAACAGTACTGTTTGTAAAACTCAGAACAGAAAATATAAGTGATGAACCGGAACTCAAGAAACATCGATATTGCTCTGGATGTTTATAAAAAAAAGAGAATGACGAAGTCGAAAGGTCACAAAATACATAATTGTGTTTGCTCGCAAACGAAAAAAACCGACTCCAATTACATCGACAAGTTCAAAAACAAAAGTTCTGATCTAATATACAGTCGAATTGAGAACCTCCTCCTTTTTTGGAAGTCGGTTAAAAAGCACTTAATTAAAACTTTTAACCAAATTTACAATATAATAAGAACAATATTAAAACACTAAAAACTTTTCGTAAAACTACATTTTTTATTATTATACACGTAGAATCACCGTATAAATTGTATATATAAAGTTTGTAGTCTAGGCTTAAATAGACATACGATCATGTAACCCACGACAGTGAATGAGGATCACTACGGCACGAAATAATTTGTTAAGTGACTAATAAGACAGAGGATTAGTAGGCGTCGAGGGACGTCAGGACAAACTTCCAATAAGCCGCCACCTTCCGGTACATCGAGACTCGCTTTACAAGAGTAATGATGCTTAATTTTAATGACGCGTCGCGACCAGAGTCACCCGCGACGCCCGCCCGTCGCTAGAGCCAGCCCTCGCACGTGACTCGACTCTGCAACTATCTTTCATATTAGAAGACTCTGCCACGACCGAAAGTCTGACGATAAATTTAGTTATTACTTGTGAAAATAGACGGAAGGAGATCGCTAACTTGTCCTCGTGAGAAGATAATGGTTCATTCTGAGGGATGTTTTAGTCGCTTTACGAAAAAGGTCTCGTTAAAAGCCCCTTTATGTGAAGAGTTCGAGACTGTGTGGAATATGTTCCAGAGTAATTTTTCGTTTAGGATATCTTTTTAAGACATCGGAGCCCACGAAAAGTTGAAAAGTTCAATTTATATAATCCTGAAACATATAAGTTCTAAGCGATTTAATCTATAGATATAACCTTAAGTTATAAGTAAATTTGAATTAGACCAAATTTACAATAATGTCTGCGAACTAATATTTGTTGATTTCATTTCCATTTTCAGTACAATGTTGTATTTAGTATATTGAATCGTATCGATGTATCAAATGAGACAGTAACGCAATCCGAAGAGAAATGTTTGTGTGCCGACATGGTTGTACAAATTAAAGATATCCGCGGGCAGTTGCGTAACCGATGACCCATCTAGCCATCGGCTATTATTCCGAAATGAATATTGTTTACAAATGCACCGCATCCATCATCAAACTGTTTGTTGACACGACTGAATGGATACGTCATTTTGTTTGCACTTTATTTATATTTCGTCACGTTATCAGCCGAGTGATATTTTATTGACAGATATTATGTGAATGTTTAAAAAACTATATCGAAATGATATTAACAAAAACAAAATTCTTATCATAAAATTTAATTACTTTTCCTGAAACATTTTGTCAAGATCTCTTTACCTATAAATGTGGTAATTATGAGAATTACAAAAAAAAAAAAAACTACAAATATTTTTTTACTAAAACTACGAGTATACCTACCTAGGGAATACGAAAAATAAAGATGCTAAGGACAAACTGTTCGAAGTGAACAAAATCACTTATTTCACAAAATAATAATCCAGTAGGTTAGAGCAATTGGTATCTTTTTAGAATAAAAGTAAACAAAATTATTCTTAATTAAAAAAGGAATAATGCAAACATCTATAAAAATTCTATACATTGTTTGTTCTACAATAATATGCTGAAGAAAAATACACTTTAAAACATTGTACTCTAGTATAACATTAGTTTCATTACAAGCAATGGCAGACTTAGGATTCTTAAATTTTGTAAGATTAAAGAAATGATTTACAACGATGATTTTTGAAATAAAAAAAAAAACAACTTACTTAAAATTTTACTTTATAAAAATACGTGACATTTGCGTTATGAAGACAATCCCACATGTCTATCTGAAAGATTTAGTATATAAATTACTGTAATTTAAACCTTGTGGATATCTATATTATTTTAAACATTTTTATTAGATTAAAATGTGTCGTAATCGTTTCCAATAATATCAACATAATATCGATACTGTAACTTTTATTATTAAGATATTTAAATGTGTGTATATTTTTAATTATTTATAAAACTTTTTAATTCACTCCTAACAGTATTTTAAATATATGCAAAAACAACTAATCAAAATATCTTGACCGTTTTGATTTATATCACAATAGGTTTATATGCGAATACTTAATATGAAACTAACAAAAAATAGAAGAGTTGATATCAATTTCAGTATTGACAAAGATGTCGGGGTTCAGATGAATATTGGATTTCCCTCCTCCACATGAAAACAAAAATAACCAAATTTGATTGATTTGTTATTCTATGAATCTGGGCGAATAATTTTAGGACCTTTATTCACTTTGTGTTCAATCACTCTGGATTTATTTATAAAATTTATTATAGGTACATACATAAATAGTTTCTAACCTCACTTGTACAATTATTAATAGACGTAAATATCACTATCAATACATATTATAAAACAAAGTCTCTTCCCGCTGTCTGTCCCTATGTATGCTTTGATCTTTAAAACTACGCAACGAATTTTGATGCGGTTTTCTTTATTAAATAGAGTGATTCCAGAGGAAGGTTTATATGTACAATACATGCATAATATAGTAGAGAAATACTGATAGTTTTAAAGTTTTCTAATGTGATGTCGTAAATAAACACATTTTTGCGCTTAGATTGTAAATATTTATTTTATATTTTATATTTAGTATCAGCATTGCACCCGTGCGAAGCCGGAGCGGGTCGCTAGTAATGTATAAGTTTCTAATGTTTACGCGACTTTCACTCATAATAAAACAACTTTTTCGGATTTTGTCGCGGTTTATTAAATTTTTTATATGCCCGACGTTTCGGAGTCCTTCCGTGACCATGGTTGCTGTAAAGTATCCGAAACGTCGGGAATTTTAAACTTTAATAAACCGCGATAAAATCCGAAAATTTGTTTCATTACAATCAAATATAAGTATTGTTTAAATAAAAATTGTGACTACTTTAAAGCGCTTTACTGCACGAACGGTAATTTGTTTATTTTTCTTATAATTATGTTCTTCAGGTTTTTACGTTTCCAACGGCCATTTTGTATATGAAAATATTTTTTTTTATTTTTTTATTGCCACATATAATATACAAGTTAAAATAACACGTTAAGTAAACACATAAAAGAAACATTAAAACATAACATACATTAAAACGTATTACAATTCGACAAAATATAAAATTAATATAAATAGGCAATAGGAAATGGCTCAGCTTCAGCTGACACAGGACTAAAGTCCCATGCAGCGCTGTTTTTCAGCCACTCCCTTTTTCAAGATAATTGGTGCCACTAAAAATAATAATTTAGAATTGTTCCAGATTATTCAATGAATATGTACGGTATTACCATTAACTAACCATTGCGATTAAAAGCAATTATATTTTTATAAAATAACGAAGGAACTTCACAACGACCGAAAGTTGGTTCATCATCTTAAGTAAGCTATTGTAAAGAAAGCGTCGAGGACGCGGCAATAAACGAGCAACACGGCGGCAGGTAACAATATTTCCCACGCCAACAAATTGAATAAACACATCAGCGTTCGCCTTAAACGACGAAAAGACAAGTCCAATAACGTTGGGCCCCGAACGATAAATATTCTCCTATACGGCGTCGACTTACACGCTCTACGTGTTTACCCTATCTAAGTTCCTCTACTAGGACGCCTGTTTAATGTATTATTTTTGCGGTAATACAATATTTAATATATACATGTAAGAGTCGAAACTATTGGCACATTTTATTTTATTATATCACCGTATTTTGAGTTCATGTTATATCAACAAGGGTGTTTTCAAATTGTAGTATTAAGAAAGAGGTACATAAGCCATGTTTAACCTTTATTTTAAAGGCTCAAACTTCAATTAAATTGGTGTAAATAGGCTTTATAAAAAAATTCAAGGTTTGTCCGAAAATGATGTAGAGATCTATGTGATCGAATTGGAAATGGGAAAATCGTTAGGGTATTGAGCTAGGTATGTAATTCGATAAATATATAGTCGTTGATGTCCTAAGGTGTTGAAATTAGGATTTCACAACGCTAAACGGAAAAGATAGGCAGAATCCTCAGGTGGTAGCACACCTTTAAAATAAAGTCGCAGGAGACCGTTAGTTTCTGTATGTATACTCGTATCTCATTATCATATACATATTTATCGTTTAAGACCTCACCTATTGCAAGGGTGAAAGAATTCGAATGTAGGTACTATTTATTTGAATATAACCCTTTACTCTGTCTTACCGAATTAAGTTTGCCAAGAATGGAGAACGGTGTTTTATTACTGATATATATATATAATAGATTACCCTTTGATTACGGCTTTCCTGTGACTACGTCTGTACTAAGTTGTAGCTAAGACTATGACCGTGACTAATAATCCTGTTATAATATTTATTTGAGATAGTAGGTACACGTACGTCGAACTAATTATGCAAGTGTTACGAAGTGCCTTTTCTTTGGTTTGCAAAAGGCCCTCTAACATGCCAAATTAATATTATATAAATAATATATAATATATATTAAATAATATTTTACGAAATTACGAAATATTATTTATTAATCGCGAATTTTCTAATATGTAACGATGAATAAAAAAGGATTTAATATTTATTTGTGTGTTTTTAACAGCGACAGATTTTAATTTGACTTTTTACCCGACTGCCAAGGAAGGGTTATGTTTTTCGCGCGTATCTTGTATGTATGTATGTATGTATGTAATATTCTTAATTACCTCATTTCTCTAGAACCGCTGAACGGATTTGCATAATTGAGATATCGTTAGATTTGTCTTAGCAGCCCAAGTGTTCTTAGATAGGTGACATTAAAAAAAAACAAACATGGCGGCTGTGCGAAGCCATTGTAGTTAATGAAGAAATAAATTTTTTTTTAGAATACTATAGTATGGGTATCAAATTAAAGGGCTCAATACAAGGATTTCGAAAATGTATATTATGATTATTATTACCGGAATAATAATAAAGAAATACAATAAGAAAGTTTAAAAAATGTTGACTTTGCCCTTTCCGTTTTTTACGCAGGCGGGTTTTTTGTTTTCTTTTAATTATATTACTTGTTTTCTGTAACGTTTTAAAAAAGCACACGTTACAGACTACACAAAATATTAATAGCCCAAACTACTTAAATAAAAAGACAAGAGTTCCTTTATATTAAGTATCATATTTTCAGAGAACAGTTACTGATTCTTCTTATTGGGCCAAGACATACTCACGTTACGATAATATATTAAGTAATTTGATGTCGACAGACTTGCTGACAAAGACGAAGTAATGCTAAATTTTTCACATTGGTAGTCACTGACATCGTACATATGTCGGTGCGTGAATTCTTCTTAAGGTCACGTATGGCTCCCTCTAATACAATTTGTTCGGAGACGTGCGTCCTCCGCGGAATGCAAAGCGAGCACCACTTCATAACACACGGGACGATTATAGGCAATTTGTTGTCTAAACGTGTGAGACGTTAAAATTATTTACGTGCCGTGTTTGCAAGAATATACTGTACCGTCGCACTTGTCTTTAAATTAAGTTACAATGCATAACTTTATTTGAACCTACCGTCGCAGAAAGCTGTTGTTACACTTGTATAACGAAGAAAAATAAATTTCAGTTTATAAAAATGGAACCGTACCTTATTCTTAAAAAATAATATGAAGTTAGATCTTGAGTAAGCTTATGAAGTTTTTAACATAAGAAGTAATAGGAATATCAAACATATCTATGTTTGATATTTAAAATAAAACTAAAACTAAACTTTATAGAAACGTAAAAATAATTTAACGTAACGCACTACGTATGGACGGCATTTGCTTATCCAATGTTTACATTGATATTACACTCGAATTATTAAGTCTTGGCGGCGTGTACCCGCAAAGCAAACACACGAATAATAGCCTTGAATATAGTAAACTACAAACACGATATGCACAGTCCAGGGATTATCGGAATTTATGTGGCACGTATGTGACGCACCTCCGCTTGTTTCAAATAGGGGCCGTCGGCTCGAAGAAAAATATTGTGGTCGGAGAGCTTAAATATTGATGGATTTATGAACGCTCTTAAAATTATGACAGGCTGAGCCACCGGCAACTTTATTGAATCTTATCCTGCGGCTGAATTTATTGGGAACTGTATCAAGTTTGGGGGAGAATCATTTTGTTCGGCGTAATAGGTACACCTTGTTTTCCGAATGTGGCTTGTTATTTTTTATACATAAGAAATGTTACACTGGTGGCCTGTTATGAGGTAGATTTTATTTTATTACCGATCTTCTAAATAAATTCATCTAGTTTGTTCGTTTATCAGAAAAAAAAATCAAATGTTATGAACCATTCAGATCGAACATAGATATCCAATTGGCTATTTCACGCGTGAAAATCAGAAGTGACGTATAAAGCCTGATAGCCGCGTAAAGGTTTTATTTTTAAATGCCTTTAGTGAGGTTTTTTTAAAAGTTTTTATTTTGATCGATGCTGTATAAATATTTTACAAAATTTCGAACAGCAATATAACGTTGAATATAATGTTATTATAAGTAGCAAAAACCTATAAAGGCTAATATAATGCTATCGAAAACTGAATAAACATTAAAAACATTTTTTTTAATTCTATGCTATGCTGAAAACAGACTTAAAATTAAAACCAAAGATCCATTTTTATACATCGTGATTGCGAACAAATATTACCTAGTTATTAGAAGTTATTAAGTAAAAAATAGTTATGAGTACTTTTAATATAACTTCATATTTATCTAATCGGTCTCGTAGCCGTTTCCTAGTAGGTATTGTTTTACACTATCATTTAAGGTAAACATTTTGAATTTAATGAGATTATCTTAGTGTAGCATAATGAAAATGGATTTTCTTGCAAATTTTAATCACAGTTACTTCTGACACTATTTATCTATGTATTTTCTTTATATTTCGCGCCAAAATCGTTTTACCTAAATTTACTAAAGAGTTAAATTGTGTTGTTGTTGTCAAAAGTGACAAAAGGTTACAACAAAAGGTTTGAATTGTTATATTTAACTTATTTTTATCGTAAGTAATGATTTAGATATAACATCTTTTTTATCTACTTGACATGAATAAGTTAATAATAAAAACCCGTTCGTAAGTAAATATGAGACTATTGATCGTTCAAAGCCAGAATAACATATGTTTCATCAAATTCATCTCGATTTCATCAAAAATGTATCTTGTACTCCAGGCGTAAAAGAAAACGTCACGAATAAGTCTACATGTTTTGGAAGAAATTCTAAGACGTGTATATTTTCTACCAGCAAAAGCATACGCAATGGAGCATTGTGAAGGATTAAGCTTCTATCCTTCTTCTTCAGAGGAGATGAATTCTCTAAAGTTTGAAGATATAATATTTTTTATCTGACCAACACAAAGAGTAATTTATTTTACTTTATTATATACTAAAGATATTGACGTAAAACGTTCAATATGTATTTTGATAGACGTAATCAATTTTTAAGGTGTAACTTTTTTAAAGAATTTTGGTCAATAAATTTGTTAAGAATATGATATCGATAAAACATTCGTTTAATTATGTTTGGACAACCATTACCTGTATCGTTTATCACGTTAATATGAACGCATTTGACAATACACGTTAACGTGTAGCTGACCATACCTAAGCCCCGACAAATTTATGGCTGTCCTGATGCGATAGCGGCCCTCAGTGATATAACAAAATTCACAAATACAAAATAAGCGATACTTCAATACATTTAAAAGCCTTTTTCGAGTCGAAGCTATTGAAATCACACCAACAACGACTCGAGCCAGCCATTGTACATTCATACGTCTTACGAAGTTGAAAAGAAAATATTTTCTGAAGCAGTACGTCCAAACTAAATCATTTGAAGCAAGAATATAAGTTGCGAGTAACAGACAGATGGCGCAAGTTGAGGTGCAAATAAAGTTTGAGTGGAAAAACTTATTCCTATTCCGCAAATCCTGAGTGTGCCCCGAGTCTGTACCCCCGGGATACCTTTAACAATTTGTAAGTTATTTATTGCTGCCGAGAAATATCATTAACCCCTTTAAAATTTACCTCTTTCGTAAAACAGGTACTTATTAGGTTTTTCTCAAAGATTGCTCAACGTAAAAGTTTTAGGTTTAAATTAATTGAGACTTATCTCTGCATGTTTCATCTTTAAAACTAAATTATATATTATTTTAAACTAAGCAAAGCATTATAACTGTTCCTTTAAAGAATTACTTTGTGATAAAATCATTAGTTTTAAAATGAAATAAGCCATTTCATTACTAAATATGTAAAATGTTGTCCCATGGACATCTTAAATTTAATTTCGAAAATATATTTTTTTTTGCAAAATATCAATAGTATTAAAAAAAATTTAGCACTTTAAACGATTACGAAGGAAAAACGATAAAACCTACTGTTTATTAAAAGTATTAATGTCTACTTTAGAAATACTCGCTGAAAGTTTTAAAATCATTTATTACAAATCTTAATAATTTCATAGTCATCGTGAAGTTTGCTCGTTTCGAAGAAAGTTTGTCGGGTTATAATGGCTAAGCTAAACTATTAGTTATGGAAACTGAGTTGACATGCAAATCCGCCTCCATTCCGTAGCGCGAATGTTTTGCTTATCGGCAATTTGAACTATCCGTAACCGAATACTCGGTATATATGTGGACTTTTTTAAATATCGAAAATTCACGAGTGAGTTGTTGTACCTTATTCGTAAAAGTTTGAATTAAATTACTAAGATATAATAGCGGGATGTGAGGGGTGGTGTTGCTATTACTGCAAACGTTAGTAATCTATGGAGCAGCCTTATTTTATTTCTAAACTAGCTTCTGCGCGCGACTTCGTCGGCGTGGACTCCGCTCCTATTGGTCTTAGCGTGATGACACATAGCCTATAGCCTTCCTCGATAAATGGGCTATCTAACACTGAAAGAATTTTTCAAATCGGCCCAGTAGTTCCAGAGATTACCGCGTTCAAACAAACAAACAAACAAACAAACAACCAAACAAACAAACTCTTCAGCTTTATATATTAGTATAGATATTTTTAGGGCCTAGACCACTAGCGTCAGAGAGATGTGAAAAGAGAGAGACGTATAAAAATAGTTTAGTGTTCAAATTCTAATGTAAATACTACCAATCGGTTTTTAATTGTCTTTTAGCTATGTAAAATAGTAACGTATTTTACTACTACTACTTTTACTCTCATTGTGAATATTAGCAATGTATATAAGTATCTTCGACAATAAAATAATGGTATAACTGTCTCACACATCTGTTAAATAAAACAAAAAACAAACAAAAAAATGTTTATTGTTGCGATCAAAATAAGTTCGCCCTAGTCTTGTTTAATATTTTCCCAAAACTTCAGAGATAAGCGTTTGATTGATCTTACATTAATTAACCAGCCGAGAATGCTTAACATAAATTGTTCGGTGTTGTTCAATTAGTTAGGAACTAATAACTTAGTTAGAAAGGTGAAAGTCTGTTAAGGAAACATATTTCGCCGGGACCACGGAAATCTTATTAAGTAAGTAAAATTTCAGTAACTTTTGAACGTTGCTTGTTAAGAAGGAAATTCACAGTTTTAAATGGATAAGACTTAACTCAATTATGTCACTGTCCAAGGAGTCTTCTTGTGGTGTATTTATTATGAGAATGCAGACAGACACATTCACAATTGTATATACATATAGATCAAGACGATGTCTCCTCCGAGTTAGTTACCTGAAACAATAAAAATTTATGTTATATTAAAAATTAAAGTTTCTTAATAGAAATTAATTTCTTAATTAATTTAACAATTAAATTAATACATTCCTAAAAACCCAACGTTATTAAAAGCTTTTTTATAGAAGTTTATATAAAATTTCTTATTTTATCGACAAAGAAAATAATTAATTGTGATATGTCCGGCTGTCCGCTCTAAAAAGTCTAAATACTACGTACTACAGTCGTACCTATACAGGGTGTATTTGGAACGCATTGAAAAACTAAGAGGTATGATAGTGTTGGCTTAACCTGACATGATACAAGTGAAAAAAAAGCGAAAAGAAATTATTATTTTTTTTCCTGTTTTCATCATTTTTTTGGTATAGTCCGGTTTGGGAAAAATAATGAAACAGAAATTTGAAGATAATGCTTTAAAATAATCGTGTTTGGAACAAACTGTCAATGTAATGCAAACCGTTCATACGCGCCATCAGCTGACAGAGGTCAACGGCACGAGGTAAACGTACTCGCCGCCGCGCGCACGTTTAATTTTCGTTCCGCCGCCTCCCGCGCCCCGCGCGGCTCGCGGTCAACGACTACTCGTCACAATGTGTATGATACATTGCTGCCTCACATAATACATAAGTCCTAAAATGTTCTTAAAAAAACGTTTCTGGGATAAATGGTTATATGCATTATATAGTATATAAATAGTATATTACGTGGTTTAAATCTTACAAAGCGTTCCAAATACACCTAGTATAATATGTGAGAAGGTTTTGGTTAATTAAAATTTTCTTTCCAAAACTTGTACAACGAAGTTAATAATTTTATTTAACGTAATGTATAGGTTTACTTTACCCTATCTATACACATTATTTCTTAGGGAATATCTTCTAAAATCTATAAATATTGTAAAAAGAAGTCCCTCGGCCGCGTCTTTCTGTCCTCCTGTCTGTCTGAACGCGATAAACTCAAAAACTACCAAACAGATTTTTATACGGTTTTCAACAATAGAAAGAGTGATTTTTGAGAAAGGTTTAGGTATATAATTTATAATGATTTTATCCAAATTAGCAGAAATACGGCGATAAATGTTGAAGAGGTCGCAAAAAATCTCGCCAACTGGGAGCTTTCCACGCGAACGCCGCGCGTAAACTAGCAAAGATAATAGGAAGTTGAGTGATGTACTAGGTAGTGAATTCAAAATCCATAAAAATGCTACAAATAAATCCACATAGCATATATCTTTCTCTTACGGTTGACTTACAATAACCACTTTTATGTTCAAATTTTTAATTAAAAACATTATTACGTTATTTTCAAAGCTATTTTCTTTACTTCAGTATTAATCCTTATCCAAACGAATATACTAGTTAGCTTAGGCATTTAATGCAGATTAAAACTCCTCTGTACACTATATCAATCAGATGAATAGTTTTTGAGATATCGTCGTTAGAAGAAATTATTAAAAATAATTAACGCGCAACGAAGTGGGCACGGGTCGGCTAGTACTATATAATTTATGTATAAAATAGTGTGTAATAAATTGTAACTGATCATCATAATATATTCAATTACAAAGTAACAATAATGATAGCTGGATGGAAAGGTACGCAATAATGCCACAGACTGTTTATAACAAGATTATTTACTTGAATACACCAAAGTATATTTTTCATTTTTATATTAACGCACACTTTTATTCATTGGTAAAACTGACAGATCGCAAAAATCCCTGACTGAGATGACGGATGGATGTGAGTTTTTAGTACAAAGAAGACGTGTTGGCTTATTACGCCAAGTAACATTACCCAAACAAAAATCGGCCCCGTACGTCTGACGTTCCATTATTTCAGAAGATAAATGTTGATATAGTGCTTCGGTTGCCAGAAATGTAATGTCATGATATTCCATTCTTTATTCTCCGTGTAATTAGGACTACTTTGTTATGATAATTTTATACTCCGAATGTATGTTTCGTTGAATAATAAAATGTTGGGTGTAAAGTGAAAATGAAAAACAATTATTTATTACATTTATTTTGAAGACTTGAACCTACATAAGTATGTTTACTTTTAGTTATTTGTTACCAAAATATTTAGTTATTGATTTGAAGTAGTATTTTATGTTGGTTTTAAATAAATTAAAAAATATACTGTAAAGTTATACCTATAATGCTTGAGAGTTTCAATTAAAATATACATACATGAGTAAGTAATACATGAGTAAGTAAAGGTAAGAACTCAATACAAATTTGTAAACCTTCGTAATATTTATGACTAACAAAAATATATACCTTTACGTTGGTCATGCCACGAAATATATTTTTCAAAATCTGTTTCAGTTCGACTGAGGAAGTAGTTCAACCTTACAAAAGATCACATCCAAGCAACTGTTTTCAAGTAGTGTTTTGACAGCAGTAGTTTAGCTATGTGGTATTTAACTAATGATATATCTTTATAATATCTACCAACTTTTTATTAAATAATAATAAAATAAAAAACAACGTAGGTACTAAATATATATTCGAATGAATATAATGTAAAATATAAATTATAAAGAAGAATTTAAAATATAAATTCTCGACATCTTGGTTATTATTCTGATATAACAAAGTTTATATATGTGTGGGTACACACAGTAGGGTCAGGAACGCGCTTATGTTGGCCCCGGTGTTGCGGGTTACGATAATGTCTTGTTTACCACGGTAAAAATATGTATAAATAATGGTTGATAACATTATATATTTTTTTAATACTTATTTATATTTATAACTAGGTCGGCAAACAAGCGTACGGCTCACGTGATGGTAAGCGATTACCGTAGCTTATAGACGCCTGCAACACCAGAAGCATCGCAAGCGCATTGCCGACCCTATACCCAATCCCCCCAGGAGCTCTGGTCACCTTACTCACCAACTGGAACACAATACTGCTTAAAAATAGTATTATTTAGCTGTGGTTTTCTGTAAGGTCGAGGTACTACTCCAGTCGGGCTGCTGCATATTTTGAGCAGGAAATTTCCTCCTGTGCCCTACCTCAGTTAAATTAGAAAGTATAAGCAAATATTTTAAGAAAATTCCAAGTGTGAATATATTTTAAAACTACTACTCGTCAGTTTGTCTTCGATAACTACTATTGGCTAGTCAGTAGTCACTCAACGCGCTTTTAAAATTTAACGTACACATATGAATAAATTGATATTTTAGAGACATGTATCTGTCTTATTACTTTATCGCACCTATCCTCCACAAGTATTTTCTCTAAGTAATATACCTAAACCGCAGCGAACGATTTTCACTCACTCAGTTGGTTGTTAATCAACAAAGATAACCAAATTCGCAACCATTCCCTATCACTTTGTTTTTTTGATTTAACAAAATATATTTGTGAAACTTTTCACGAAAACATTCGAATTTATAATAGCTCGGTTTTGTAATATAGAAAACTAAAACCATAAAACTAGACTCAAAGTTTGAAAAATAGAATGATAAAAGTATCTGAGCTAGGACATTAAAAGTATTGGTGAAGTGTAAAAGTTTGTGAAAGTGGACAAGTTTTAGGCCGACGGCGGTGGCCCGAGACGCGATAATGGCGCGTCACTCATCCGTTCTGGATGCTACAGATTTACATTCGCGTGATTTATGACTTCTTCATAGAGAGGGGAAAATATACAGGAAAATACAAGGGGCGGTATGTAAGACGCGTACAACTCGCGCCGTTCCGTTCCCGAAATTATTACAAACCGTATTGAATACATATCTGTTCTATGTGCAGCGGTTTAAAATTGCATGTGATTCCACCTTTTATTAATGTATGTAAAGCAATAATGCATACTATTTTAACTCTAATAAATTTTGTACAACAAATGGTATAAATAAAAAAAAACGATAAATATGCGAATTCCATTACCTATCCATTACTCGTAAAAATATATGTATAAATACCGTTTATCTTATTACTTTAACAAAAGTTAACGTATATTGTTGTTCAGTTATAAACACCCAAGTCACCGTGAAAATCGTGTGTGTACAAAAGGTAAGAACATTATGTGATATGCTTCAGACGAACAAAATAGAAAAAGGATATTGAATCGGCAAGAAAATGCCGTAACTTAAGAAAATGTCACCCTATATCAACCTTCTACGTGTTGCTTTGTATTGAGTCCGTGTAGATACGGTTACGGAAGTTTATAAAAAAAATATCTTTGTGACTTTTTATTTTTTGTTACAAATTAAAATATTACCTTCACTAATTCCTGTATTATATATAAATTAGGATCTGGACTAAAATGTATAAAAAAGGTCATCCTTTTATCTCACAATTTGCAATTTGAATACGCAGACAAATTAATCCAGCAAAAAATTAAGCAAAAGAATACAAAGCCGCAACGCGCTAACAACGCTCGGCTCCAAAATATGCGACTGAGGATAACATTACCACCCTTCTGTACATATGAGTACGAACAGAGGGATATTGCCAACTCAACTTTGTAACATTTTTACGTTTGTTATTGCATGTAGTTCGGGCATATTCAGTCCGTGCTTTAATGGGCAATGCGAAATCTGGTGGGAGGTTTATTCAATTTACAGTTCTATTCGAGCAAGTTCGCCGGCAATATAAACTTTGACCCCGAATTGTCAAACACTATTACAATTGTCGCCGGCGAAACCGAGAGTGCAAACTCCTTGATATTCACAGCGCGTAGTTCAATTTCGAAGGTGGTTTGTTATTCCCTAACAATGAAAATCACGCGATGTATTCTGACAAAAAAACAAGAAATCTTCAGTAACTAATTTTCGTTTCTAGTCTCCTGTGAATAACCGTGAACGTGTGGAAAATATCAGAGGATTCTCAGCGTCTTCGAGACTCGTTGGGAAATAATAACCTGTCTTGTTTTCTGTGGTGTTCGTCAAGCGTCACCCGTCCTTATTCTCACCCTGGGGACGAAAAGGGACGGGGTTAAGTCGTTTTGTCACTAACGCATCATTTGTACTGTTTGCCAGACCGTTATTGAGCTTGTTTTTGGCAAACTGACTAGCGTATTGCTACGCCGCTGCCTTCTAGCCTAAAATGAAAGAGCGTTTTTGTTCAGGCGGGAGAATTGGTTGCCTTCATTATAATTAACTCTCTCTGTTTGTTCATCTGGCATAACAATGGTATTACGACTAATTAACCGAGTGTACTGATGCCCTCAATTGAAGGGAAATACTGAAAAGATTAAACTTGGGAGCTGTAAAGGAATATATATAAAGTGCTTAGTCAAGGAATAAATTAGCAGGTTTTAACGCATTATTTTGCTATTGAAAATTGGTTAATATACTATCGATACTATTTCAAAATGAATTTAAATTTAATTAGTTTATCTATCTATACTAATATATAAAGCTGAAGAGTTTGTTTGTTTGGTTGTTTGTTTGTTTATTTGTTTGTTTGCTTGTTTGAACGCGGTAATCTCTGGAACTACTGGGCCGATTTGAAAAATTCTTTCACTGTTAGATAGCCCATTTATCGAGGAAGGCTATAGGCTATGTATCATCACGCTAAGACCAATTTTAGCGAAGTCCACGCCGACAAAGTCGCGCGCAGAAGCTAGTATTTTATAAACGAGAAGTTTTCCCCTTTATTCTTATCGTAAATACGACATCAAAATCATTAAACGTTCAACTTCAAAGTTTAGTACATCATAGCCGCTCATATTAAACATTGAATAAATGAATTAAATAAGTAGAGCTCAATTTATTTGGCAACTGAATTTGTGATGAAAATGCGAAGGGTCGCCCAGCAGCCAAATGTATATTAATGGGCATCCCGATCCACAACAGTAATATGGTTTTCTTTTTACACCCTACGAACCACGAAAGCTTTTAGTAGTGTCAAGTACTACACTGACTTTTTATGGTTTAAGTAACGATATCACAATAAGCTAGCATAAAAATTAATTTTCAAGATAAAATAATATTTTGAACTATTTTCAGGATCATATTTCAATTTTTTATTTATTGTTATTATGACATAAATACGTGATTGTCTTAAAACTACCAGATTTTTTAATACTTATTTTGTTTTGTTTTTTTTTTATCTTATCATTTATAGGACATCGGGCCATGATATTATGAAACATAGGGGCGGAGTGGTAAACATAAAAGTCAACGTCGGAAAAACCGTGTGTGTCGTATATTGTAAATAAGTGAAAACTGTCACTTGTTAGGAAAATAATAATAAAAAGTATGATATACAGACAGAGGGTCCCTCTAGGTGTGTAGGGTAAAAATAATTAAAAATCCATTCAATTGCCACATGAGTAAGGTATTATTTGTTTATGTATATACTAGCTGCTGCCCGCGACGTCGTCTGCGTGCGTTCACTGCTCGTTCCCCGTAGGTGATAGCGTGATAATATGTAGCCTATGTTCTGATCCGACTTCTTAATAATATTCGTGCCAAATTTGAAGTAAATCCATGCAGTACTTTTTGAGTTTATCCCGGACATACATTGACTTTCCTACCATTTTATTATATGTACTAGCCGACCCGTGCCCACTTCGTTGGGCGTTATAATCCATTTCACATAAGAAGGGTACGGTGAAATTTGATATGTTCCAATACACTCTCACTATTTTCAGCAAATCAGATAAATATAAATGTTTTAAAATCACCAATTAATTTCTAAGGCAAATAATAATGCTGGATTAGATTGAATTGTTGACACGGCACGTCAGAGGGCGCAGGTTCAAATCCTGCTGATTTAAAATCTTTGTATATTTTTATCTTTTCCCTTTTATCTTGTCACTCCTGAATAGTGTAGCTTTCTGTTAGCGAAAGAATTTTCATGATCGGATCAGTATTTGCGAAGATTACCCCGTATATACAAACAAAGGTATAAACTTTACCTCTTTATAATATTAGTATAGATATAATTATATGTCTCTTGTTTTTAATGCACGAGTTGAAATGGGTTTTGTAATATTTAACAAATTAGATACTTTTACTACGTTACTTTCCAGACCCTCTTATATTCTCGTTTACTTATTTTACCTCATATTTTATTTACTATTGTTTGACAAAATCTTTAATTATTCTAGTTGAGATTACGGTATTTATCGCTAACTAGCTTCGGCGCGCGACTTCGTGCGCGTGGAATAGGATCAATTCTGTCATAATACATGTTATGTCATGTTACATGTATTGTTTTTGGTTGTACAATAAAGTATATTTGTATTGTGTTGTAATACATGATTTGTGCAAAACTTTAACCGTTTACGCAGCGGAAGCTCTCAACAAGAAAAAAAAACCCGACTTTGAAACATTCTTCATTGGTGCTACGCTCCTATTGGTCTTAGCGTGATGATATATAGCCTATAGCCTTCCCCGATAAATGGGCTATCTAACACTGAAAGAATTTTTCAAATCAGACAAGTAGATCCTGAGATTAGCGCGTTCAAACAAACAAACAATCAAACAAACAAACTCTTCAGCTTTATGTATTAGTATAGATTAAGCTACTTATAGTACATTGTTGTTTACATTTTTTTTATTCTGTTTTTGTCGGTTTAGTTATCCTTAATTAGTAAATTATAACAGATAACAATATTATAATAAAAAAATTTCTCTCCTCTACCACTACAGATAAAATAAAGCCTGACTTAGTTGTTATGGACACGAGTTTTATGAAGGAAATTTTTATATCAATTAGAACTTCCGCTAAATTATCTATTATTTTCTTTTTTAGTCTATAGTTTATATTAAATATTTGACGACGCGTTGGTGCAGTGGTCATAGGACATTTTACTAGTACGTACAATTACTTATACTATTAGTATTGGCCATATTATAGAATGTTTGCCGTGGTCTGGATGTTTTGTGCTTGTGTTTTGTGTATGTTTCTGTACCCCCGATGCGGAAGAAATTTCTATGGAGGCCGTTGAGTGTGAGGCGGTTACAATAGGAGAAAATTGACTTTGACTAGCAATTACGTAGTTTTCGGCTATAATAACTTTTACATTTCTACTGAACTCTGTTATTCATATTTTACTTTATATTACAAAAGTGGGATGAAACTATAATACAATTATATACATTGTAGTTTTATATTATGTATAGGCTATTATAGTTTTATAGTATGTTTAAAATGAAAT
Source organism: Melitaea athalia (assembly GCA_905220545.2). Taxonomy (NCBI): domain Eukaryota; kingdom Metazoa; phylum Arthropoda; class Insecta; order Lepidoptera; family Nymphalidae; genus Melitaea; species Melitaea athalia. The sequence goes on from HG992179.1 coordinate 8,977,970, forward strand.
ATATAATGTTTTTAAGTCAGGTGGTATATCTTTTACAAAAGTTTGATAAACTTACGTCTAACAACTCGCAATTTCTGCAACTCGGCGACGGCAAAGTATAACTGATGACGCTCTTAACCAACTCGACAGTTCTTATTGATACAATTCATTCAAGTAAGAAACTTTGAGTTTCGAACAAAACCGAATCATAAAAATACTACTATTCCAAAGCGGAATATAAGTAGTTGTTTTGGTTACTTTTTTTAGTCCTTTGACGCTTATCAAAGAAGATATAGGTACACGTTGTAAAGCCTTGTTCGCTACAAGCACATATCGTTTACTTTTGTTTTTATGACCTAAATGCTTATAATATATAAATAAAAAATGTATATTTCGTTGAATAAATATTTTATCTGGTAAGTTTACGTGTTATATGTAACAACAACAACACCGGGAGCATTGCGACTCTACACCTACACCCGAGCTTCTCCAGAAGCCTATCGAATTCTTAAAGAAACACTACTTGAGAGAACTATTATTTATCTCTAGTCTTTTGTAAGATTGATTTACTTCCCAAGTCGGGCTGCTCCATATTTTGAGCAAGATATTTTCAGCTGAGTCCATACTAGATAAGCAAATTTTATCAGGTGAAACACTGATATCAGAAGTTTACGTAATCGAAATTAACGACTTATGTGCTTTCTGAAAATCGGGAGGAGATCAACGAGACCAGAGGTATATGTACTGAATTTTTTTACATCCGATCGAGCATCGAATGTACGATCATTGAAATGGTTGTCTCCAGAAAGCTTGAGCAAGAACCCGCTGTTCTTGTTGTGGATTAGAATCCAGGATAGAATAATTTTTTTAGTTTACCACTTTAATATGAATTAAATATTTTATTTAACTATACATAATAATTATTTTTTTAATTGAAATCAAGCATCTGTGCAATGGTCACGGCAACAGGCTATTGCGCTTACATTCGCGGGTTTGAAATTCGTTCGTGATAAATGTTTGTACAGGAAGGGTAGGGGGAGTCCGGGAGAGTTTAGCAGGTGGGAGACAATAGCCACTGCTTATAGAATCTTTGTAGTACTAGATTTTGAGACATTGCCACACATCTTAGACTCCATAGGCACCCCCCCCACCTTGCTCACGTGACGACGTTGTAATCGGCAGTTTGGTTTAGGAGTGAGAAGTAATAAGACATTTTCGTACCCGGTAAGTAAAATTTTTCAATTTTCGAATTTTGAATTCTGTTATTTACTGTGAATAGATTCTAGGACGTAATTTATATACATCGTAAGTGTAATTATCCTAGTAACATTCACGGTAGACAATTTTTACTTAAGTGTCATAGTTTTTTATGAAAATGTAATAACGGACAGCTTGGCGTGGGGTGGGAGACATTAGCCAGGCGTCGGGAGGAGACTTTAGCCACTAATCTCTCTTGCAATCAGGGTAGTTTCTCCTGCAATAATATTTTATTTGATTTCAGATAATCATCCAAAATGTCTTTCAAATATAAAAAAAAAACAACTAGGAACACAAGCAATTTTGATCAGTCAGTAATAAGAAATGCTTTAGTTGACATTGGTAAAGAAAAATCTACTAGAGGTGTTGCTTTAGAATATGGAACTGATTGAAATACCTCATGAAATTAATTAAGAGACAAGTTCAAATTGACTAAAATAAATGAACAAGGAATCCAGTTTAAAACAGCTCTGATATTTATAATCGAGAAAGAGAAAACACTTGTCAATTATCTTCTAACTTGCACCAAAAGGAATTATGGAAACTTAACCAAACAGGCGGCTATGAAGCTGGCATATGAATATGAAACAGTTACTTCCAAAAAGTTTCCAGTTTATTGGAATTCAAACACTTGCTTATCTATGCTTATTGTATAAGTAACTAAGTATGCTATGAAGTATAAATCAATGTGATAATAGTTGATTCCTCACTTATGTATCTTAAAGATACTCAAAGTACCCTCCTCGTGTTTCGTGTTTTCATTTGCTATGTAATACTATGTGCCGTATTTTAATGATTAAATTTATTTATTGAATTACAATTTGTAATATTATTTTGCCTATTTTTATACCCGGCTAAAGTCTCCCTACTTGCTGGGTAAAGTCTCCCGCCCAGGCGGGAGACATTAGCCGAATTCCACTTTCGGAGAAATCGGTAATTACTCATTAACTATTAATGATGTAGAAAACTTTCTTAAAAGAAAATATAGCTAAATAATGCAGCTTAAGATACAATTTATAAAAAATAGCGATTTGTAAGTATAGAAAGATTTATGAGCATTTTAGTGAAAAGCGGCTAAAGTCTCCCGGACTCCCCCTACTTGTGTTTGTACAGGCTGGTGGACGTTGCGTGTGAAGCGTTTATTTATTATTTATCTATTGTCATAAAGTTTTAGACAAAGTGTTTAAGACAGGTGGCTCGAGTGTCAGTAATATTATTGTTTAATATTTAATATAGTATGAACTCAAATCATGCACAATTTTATAAAAAACAAAGCCATTTAGTAGTTTTGACGCAGTCAGATTGTACAGACATGTAAAGATGAATTTTTTTTTATTAAATTTTAAGTTATAGTATTATTTACTCTACCAAGGAGTAGAGCCCTTTATTTTAATGAATTTGCCCTATACAGTAGTAAATAGATTTGCCTACCTATACAGTAGTAGATAATAGATTTAGAATTTAACCTATACAGTATAATAGTAATAGATTTATTTCAAGTATAGCAACCTAATTATGTGGACATATTTAATGATTTTAATAAAGAGTTACATAATAACATAATACATTCTAAATATAAATTCGTCAGAGTGAATCTTTTCTTTTTAATTCATTGTTGTACTTGTAGTGCGCTAAAACCAAAAATTTGAACTTTTACTATATTAGAATATGCGAAATTTTCGAATTTAAGACTAAAAGTAATTTATTATTACCAAGTTTATTTATTATAATACATTATCATAAAAAAAACGGTTTTTTATTTCTATTCGCCGAGAATTTATTAATTTAACATTATTAGAATTAAATAAAACCTAAATTTTTTTTCGACAAATTACATACCTAGATAGATTCAGGTTGTTTTTAATAGTTAGTTATATTAAGAATAGTTTATTATGTTATTTTAAAAATAAAAATCCTAATGTCAATCTTTATAAAATGTGTAAAAATTACGTCTACATATTTTATGATGTGTTATCATATTTTCGAAACTTACGTTATTGTTTTTAATAAACTGAATCCCATTCTATTTTCTTTTTAAATCCAGACTACACTGGCAGATTTCCAATTTTTAGGTCTGTCATCTTTCCTGCATCAACTCGACGTTCGTAAGCCATTTCTTTAAATCGTATTAAAATTGAATATCCTTGTATCAGCAAGTTAATAAGCGGAAAGGTACAACTTTTGGTTTCTAATATTTATGCCTAATTTCCCACCTCCCACCGATGTCCGTTAAACGATATTTTGTGAATTATAATAATATAATATTTAAGTTTAATGTATTGATGTAGAAAATAAAACAAAAATGCGTTCATATTATTAAAATATAATAATATTAGCATCGTATTTAAAACATATATTATAAATATAAATAATTGTATTTAGAAGCATTATCTTCATGGTAGCTTATCAAAGTTATAATGCGCATTTAAAAGTAAAAATCTTATAGATATAATCTTTGTACAGTTGTTCAAGAACTTACTACAGTAGTAGATAATTAAATTTTTAATCTATGGAATTTCTGTATAATCTCGAAACTTAAAAAGTAAAGCAAACGTAGACGGTCTCATATTACGCTGAGCCGTCCATCTGTGTGGTCCGGCGTTAACGTAAGAATTTTATTACCAGTTGAAAACTCTCTCCCCCCTTCCCTTGGCTTCCCTTCCGAGAGGATTAACTTGTAATCCCACAGGAGGACCAATATCATTCATGAGAATGCTATTTTCAGCTTTATTATTCCTGACATAATGTTTTTGGGAGCCTCTGAAAACGTTTTAAATGAATTTTTAAACTGATTTATCTCTGTGACGACGCGGCGGCAGATTTGATCCCAGCGAATACATTACATACATTATATGTATAATATTCATACATGCTATGTACCCGTAACGATTCATTGAGTTGGTATGTTACCAAGTAAAAGTAATTAGGTACTATCTTTTTAGTATCTTTCTTCAGCCTGTTATGTAACGTAACTGTGCTTTATGCATAAGATAAATTATTATCGTATGTAATAATTTATTATGTTTATTTTCTCATTTGTTAGAAATATCGCGTTCCAAATAAATATCATTCATAAGCATTTAAAAAGTGCTATCGAAGAATATTATATTAAAATGTATGCTTAACCACTAATAAATTACTATTTTACTATTATAAATCGTTTAATTACCTAACACCTTAAACCGAATTTGTTGGATTATTTTTAGCCAGGTTTCAATTCCATAATGTCTTTAAACTTTATAATGATTTAATTAATTAATTTTAACATTTTGAATACATAAACTACATGTAACATAAAGTATGTGCAGCAAAAGCATAAAAGGAGGTTTTTTGATTTTTTTCTAAGATTCTTAAGCTCATTATATTCGCGGAATACATATTGTAATTAATGCAAAGGCAACGTGGTAGGGCGAGCCGCGATGAGCCATGGTATTAAATCTAGCTTACCGTTTGGCGTTTCCGCTTCGCTTGATAATCAACGGGACTATATTAAAGCTATCAGTCACGTGACGCATGACAAGCCCCGTGACGTCAGGGCACACTCGCAAATCAAACGTAAATTGTACGCCATTGCCGCCCGACAATTAGGAATTTATGTGACTTATGGTACGAACCTCTATGGAATTACTGTGAACCGACTACATATGTGACAATACAACGAAATCTTCCCTTGGTCACAATGTAGTTTATTGAATGTTTATTACTATAAGGTTTTATTAAAGTGGCTTTTAATTTAGTTGATGGCTTTAGAGTATTCTCAATAATCTTGTTACAATTTATTTTTACGGCAATCCTCTGAGGATAAAAAAAAAACTAAAGTACATCGTTAACGTTATAAAGATATTGCTTATTTGGATAGGCGTTGTAAATTAAACCGAACCTAGGTGGAGCTATTAAAATTTTAAGCGTGCAATTTTTCCGTAAGCAGCTTAATCCAAATCGAATGGGGAACTTAAGCGTCCACCATAAAATATGATTAGTGGTTGAGCGGGGGCGTCAACGGCCGGCGCCGGCGACGCCTAGCGCAAATATTGTCAGCCTACATAAACACGCTCGCTTCGGAAAAACGGACCAACGTTTAACAAATATTGTTCGAACAAATCTTTATGAATACCGAGTAAATCTGTCAATTTTCGACTAGATCAATCAGCTGTACACCAATCGTACAACCAGGTTCAGGCTCATGGACTCATTAAATTAATAGTAGTCCCCGCTAAGCAACTCGTATGCGTTAGTACCAGATAAAATAAAAGACAAATAGCTAAAGTAATGTTGGAGCCAAGTTTTTATTATTAAAGTTTTATATCTAAATGTGAATAATAAACATTAATTTTAATCAATAACTTTTGTAATGAAAATGTTTATGAAGTCACCTTTCCGCAGTTTTAAAAACGAAAATTTTTACTGTTGTTTGTTACTATATATTATAATTTCGATGTTATGTCACACGTTCTAATAAACAATTACATGGAGATAGATTATACTGTTTCTATATAATGAGATCCGATGAGTTTCGAATGATAATTGTATAGAGATATTTACAAGTGAGCGAGCGCTATTATCAGCCTAACTCTTAACGTAAATTTGGGATATGATGCGAAAACCAATCGCTTCAGCTCACGATAAACATATGCCGCGGTTTGTAATCCATGGCTTGAGCTGAAAGCTGTTTCAAGCGGGATAATTAGTCTAGCTTGAATTAACTTGCTCGGAGATGCGGCATGAGCTACATTATTCTTTTATAATACTTATCTCCTCTCTTTTAAAATTAAATTCTAAAGACAGTGTGCCACTATCTAATTCTTTTTAGACGCTACAGTTTTTATGACTCGTAATTAACCTGATATGAATATTAGGTTAATTATGACTCATAATATTTTTTACGTCGTCACTCAGTTTTTAGTTAGCATAATAGTATGAATAAAGTGAAGATGTCTTTTGAAACGACACTGAATACTGATATAATTTGCAACTTTTTAAACTAATTTAAATGCATTTTTGTATGCTTTACGCGTTGTAAGGTTAATAATAATTGCGGTACGCTACTGTTGGATACAAAAAATGATACATGTAATAAAAATAGCTAGTTAAATTATAAATTGTCTATTTATATAGCAATTACAACAGCGTCTGTTTTGAGCATTTCAGTCCATTAGACAAATGAGCGAACATCAATCGCTATGAACGAACAAAGATCGAAGGAGCAAGTCGGACGAATATGAACTTCGTTGGCTTCTGCCTGCAATACTAATTAATCTCTCTGTTAATTAGTGAAGCTACCGTGACCGTAAATTAGACAGAGTGCCGTAAAAAGGTAGACAGGTTTTCTTAAATATAATTACGTATGCCTTAAAGACAATCTGTTGTTATGTGGTAAAATCTTCTTGTCGATTTACATTTACTTACTTTAATTACGTGAGTTTTAAATGTATATGTAATTATTTCATCTTAAATTAGCACTTTATATTTTCAGAAAAAAACCGATACCCATATACATTTAATCCACAACAACTAAACCAAAGGATTAATTAAACGATTTTTACAAATCTCATATAATATAAATTAATAGCAAACAGCTGTCGCACAAAACAATGTAAGTTGAATTTTAATTACATTACACGTATTGTATCCTTCAACGTTCTTTCCATTTAAATTGTCTAAGTTTTTCTTTCTTATTCAAAACTTAAACAATTAAGATTATTATACGAATTTTGTGAATAAGATAAGTGTAAATTGATTAAATACATTCCACAAATACGCACAAAATATTAACATAACAATTTCTCTAGTTTAATACTAAGTTTAATTCAATAAACATTTATCCCGAATATTGTGCGAACTCAGCAATACAGTTGTGCTAATGTCGTGAATAACTGTTAAATTCAGCCCTGAGATTCCATATGGACATTGCTTTTGAGATATACATCGTGTGAGATTATCCAACAATATAATACAACGTTTTGAAATTTAAAATACTGACATCAGTGTCGAATATCAGATTGTTAATTTAAATTGTTATCTCTTAAAAGATGGTGGAGGCTTACATGTGGGCTAGGATTTGTTCTGAAAGCCACACTGAGCTAGTGGTGATAGAAGATGGAAGTTCAATTGCAGAAAAACGTGTCACTGAAATTCTGAATGACTATGTTGGTCCAATTTTAGTGGACATGGGCGAGAATGCCGTTTTTATGCAAGACCTAGTGTTTACCTATTTTCAAGAAGTGTTTTTCAAGAAGTAGAAGTCACACAGGAGTGGCCAGCACGCAGCCCTGACTTAAACCCATGCATGGGCCAAACTGAGAATACGTGTACGTCAGTGTGTCGGAATCAGCCGCCAATCATGCTACGTGCAATGAAAGGAGCTCTAATAGAGGAATGGCAGAATATTTCTCAGCATCACCTCAAAAACTTAGTAGAAAGTACGCTAAATCGCATAATAGCAGACTAGCAGTAATACGAACTCGTAGTGGCAACACAAAGTACTAAAATGCGTGAAATGGCAAATCTGTAACCAATCTACGTTTAAGAAAACGTTGGAAAAAGTGCGCATTTTTATTTATTTTCATTTAAGCAAATTAAAATATTATTGAATTTAGTCTTTATTTGATAAAGCTAGGTCACGTACTTTTGAAGATATTGAAGATTTTCTAACCGACCCTTTTTCTTTGCGGTCAAGTTGAGATTAGTATCATTTCTTATTTGTGAAGTTTAGTTATGTATACATTTCATCTAAGTTCTCGTATTTTCATCTTTATTACTCATTTTTATTTAGTATTTGTAGATTCTAAAATATTAATAACTTTGTATCATCTAGTATGTCATCAGGCAATTTCCCCATTTATATTAAATGACCTGGGATATATTCACTTTTTTTTTAATCTTTCTATTCGTCATTTCTTTGACTTCATCATTCTTCACGACATATTCTTTTACATGTTTTATACACAATAACTCATGAAATCTTTTGTTTGTGTCTTTCTCAAGAGACGCTTCTGATTATGTTTATTTCAAAACTAGCCGACCCGTGCCCACTTCGTTGGACGTTATAATCCATTTCACATAAGAAGGGTACGGTGAAATTTGATATGTTCCAATACACTCTCACTATTTTCAGCAAATCAGATAAATATAAATGTTTTAAAATCACCAATTAATTTCTAAGGCAAATAATAATGCTTGATTAGATTGAATTGTTGACACGGCACGTCAGAGGGCGCAGGTTCAAATCCTGCTGATTTAAAATCTTTATATATTTTTATCTTTTTCCTTTTATTTTGTCACTCCTGAATAGTGTAGCTTTCTGTTAGCGAAAGAATTTTCATGATCGGATCAGTATTTGCGAAGATTACCCCGTATATACAAACAAAGTTATAAACTTTACCTCTTTATAATATTATTTCAATTTCAAAATATTCATTAGTTTATCTTGCATTCATACTCTTACTTTTGTTACACTACTTGTTTACTTGTTTCTCTACTTGTTTTTATTCGTCTTCTTACATATTTTGCGTGCATATTATTTTCCTTCTTCTAAATCGTAATTCATGTTAAATGTATTCTAATATTTCTTGAAAGCGTAATTCTTACCTTTTTTGAAACCTTTAGTACGTTTTCACGCCAATATTTTTCTATTCTAGAATAGGCAAATAGGCGCCTAAAATAGTCAATTACAATAATATCTGTAACAAAAGTTAGTAAAAAATTTAATTTGCAATAAATAAGCGGTTTCTCGACTTATTTGAATTGTATGTTAAACTTAAGATTAAAAACGGAATAATAAATAATTAAAATTCGTAATTTTTTTTATTAAATAGTAAAAAAGGATGTATTTAATAAAAAAATCAGAGGTTAAAGGGTCCAGAAACTGATCACAAAAATCAGACAAACTATCTTAAGAAATTTTACAATAATATAATCTACGTAGGTGATCTCATTAGGTGACGAAGGCGATAACAACTATGCACATAATTATTTTATTAAAACCTACATGATAAATGATATTACCATGAAAGAAAAAAAACTTTAATTTAATATTTTTCACCGGCACATAAAAGTTGTCCATAGTTAGGCATCCAATACGTTAAATTTATGCGAAGGATACCGCGGGTAGTGTTCATATGAAATTTTCATAGATAGTTTGTTCTACCGTTCGATAAGGCAATGTGTATCCAGCTACCTGAACTGAAACTATGTTTATTACGGAACACACAGAAGTTTTAACCTCGCAATGATGAGAATTTAACCAAAATACAAAATTGAAATAGGAACGTACTTACAGCGCTATCTATTTTTAAAATGAATGATGATGAGAGCTATCTATTTTTGAATGATATTTTGATACTGTTTTAAGTTACAGGATTATATTTTAATTATGATGTTATCTTTCAACGTGTTAATCGGGTCTGTTTTAAGGAATTATATTTATGTAAATTATTTCTTGATTTTTATAATTAAATACTTAAAAGAAAAAGAAGCAATAAATAAATTTAACAAATAACAAAAAAAAAATTACAATGAATAATAAAATACATTCAAAAGAGTATACCTAAATACATATCATAGTGCAATTTTCTAGAAACTGAATCGACGTCAGACAAACAAAAAATTTGCTGGAGTACTTTAGAGGTCTTGAAATAAAAATCCCTTTGATACATACGAGTATAAGATTTATATGCAGTTACATGAAAAAATATTAACGCTGTCACGTTTGATTCGAGAAGCTACTACGTTCAAGATTTTCTAATCAACATTCAAGAAGCGGCGGTCGTGGTGATGTCTCCATAAATTACGTATCAAGTGTATGTAGAGGCTTTATGAAAAATGTTTTCGCTATGAGGTTTTCCGGATACTTACGGAAACTTCAACGTCCCGCAGCCTATGTACACGTTTATGCAAATAAGACATTATATAAGCTGAGCTATCTTTTGTGCTTTCCATATATTGTGATATTTCTCTATTGAGTAAGCTCTTCGTATTGTGGGCTGATACTTTTTCATTTTCAAAGTATTAGTTGAACAAAATACTATTTCAATAAACCGATATTAAACGATAGTAATATAAGTTACGACTCCAATTCAAAGGCTTTCTTCAAACTTAAAACTTGCACTTGGAGCTTTCAACTTATGTCAGTAACATAATTATCTGTGTGTAGTCAACATTATGTTCTAAGAGAATTATAGATTTATCATGTTATAATCTCTCTATATATATAAAAATGAATCGCTAAATGTGTTGCTAAGCGCAAATCTCGAGAGCGGCTGAACCAATTTCGCTAATTTTTTTTTTTATAATATACCTTGAAGTACGAAGATGGTTGTTACGGAGAGAAAAATTTAAAAAATTGCCTGAAAAGTCTAAAAACAACACTTTTCTATTTTTTTTTTATATCACTTCTAATACAATAATTCTTTTATGTTCCCATACAAAAGATTCGTAATAATACTTAAAAGTGAACTTGAACTTTAATACTATATGATAAAGTTTAAGTGTTAGTGGAGGGGTTCCGGGAAGGATAAGTATTAAAGAATCGACTGTTAGGCGGTACGAAGTTCGCCGGGTCAGCTAGTTATAAATATATGTATGTAACAACAAAAATACAAAAAATGATAGACGTCTTTTACCGTCTTATCTGCATTAAATTTTGATATCCATCAGAGTAAGTGACCATTTAACTTACTTACATGGCTTTACAAAAAGATATCAGCAAACATAGTCATCAGTAAACAAGTTACTTAGCATAAATAAAATTACAAGATATAAGTATATTAATTATCACATTTGCATCTAATAAAATCTCGTAAACTAAATCCAATAAAGTACAACACGCCAGATAGAGACGTAAGACCTCAATCCGCTTTCAATTCAGAGACAAAGGGAAACTTTGACGGAATTGGATCATCAACCTCGGTACTCGGACACGGTAGACGTTATTCGGATATCTCTCAGAAATAACCGTCGGGGGTTATAATATAGATCATTGCTTAAAGTTACGAATGACCGATTCAGGTATTGGGTTCGAATCAAATTACCTTATTAGTCTTAGTTGAGCTGTTTAATGGTCGGTGCTTAATGCGTTTATTGCGAATCAGTAGGCGTGAATTTATTCCATCGATTTGCGCATATAGCTGGAGTCTAATCCCAACTGGACGGGTACAAACGACATCGTCAGGTGATATCAGTTGCAGGTGCGACGTGCTCGCTAGAGATTCACTTACGGATTGATGGTATTGCAACTCGATATAAACTCGGAACTACAAATCAAAAATCTGCCATTAACTTTCGTATAAGATAGTGCTGTAAGCTCTAGACGAATATCAAGATTTTACGATATTCGTACACGAGTAAAAGTATAAAACTTTTATTCGATATTGATGTGTTTTGCGCATTTGATACCTAAAATATTGAATATGTTGAATTTTTTGTGTCTAATCTTCGATGATTGGACTATATAACTATTACATTACATTATATATTATGTATTTCTATTATTATTATATTATACATTGAAGTCTCAAATATATGTGTATTGTAATTTAAATTAATTACCTACCTTGAAAATAGATTTTAATTTTTATATAAAAGTCAATTTGCATTACTTGATGCTTAAAAAAAATCCTGTCTAATATATTAAGCGAGTAAATGTTTCACGCTAAATATTTCATATAGTGACAGATAATAAGTATAGGTCATAAAGATATAGTGTGCGCAGTGCAGTGGCATGGCAGGCAACACTCATCAAGCCCTCGATATTTCACCGTGCATTACAAACGTTGCGGCGGACAACTGAAGTTAATTGGATGCTCTGGCCACAGCAGGACACAGCTATGAAATATAAAACAGCTCGAACGCGTTGCCAGGTGAGTGCAGACCCATTATCCAGCTCGCAGCCAACGTTACTTGTCGCGTCTCGTTACCGTGGCGTTTGCTTAACGGAGTTACATACTTCGGTATGCAGAAATTTTGCTGAAGTGACAGTTGATGAGCTGAAAACGTCAAGCCTGCGGCGTAGTTACGAGAAGATGCATATGCGCTCTTACTTGTACACGAGTTTACCGTGAAGTCTGTACACGTGTCTAGTTGATATTTACAGTGTATAGCGATAGAATACGGTTCAAACGGACTGTGTAATAATGGCCGATCAAAATATCCACGCTAGAGTTGTCGAACCGATCGGAAAAATTCACTCGACTCGACTCGAAAGCGGTGTCGTAATCCACGTGCGCTACTGTGTGTGAAATTGAAATTAAAATTCTATTAATGTGGAAATATTGCAATAGATCGCGGGCACGTGGGAATCGCGTCCGCTACGGCTGCTACGGAGTCTTTTTAGGTGTAAAGCTCTTTTAATTAAAGTCACATTCGTTTTGTATTCAATTTTTATTAAACGTAAATAGCTTGAGATTTCTTCTCCTTAACTTACAAAAACATACAAATATTATTGTTAGTATTGTCTCAGTGCTTAACTATTTACATTTCAAGAAAATATTTTGGTAAAAGTATGAATTTAAGAAATCGTAAAAAAAAATTAGTAAAATTACAATTAATCAATCAAAAAGAATTGTAGTTAAAACAGACACTAAAAGACTTAAATAGGATAATGGTAGTATCATTCTCGTTATTGTCTACAGACTCAGTATGAAATTGCCGAGTGTAAGAACAGGGCATGTTCGCTTAAGCCCCGATTTATTGTGATCGTGATAAACCGGTCTGCAGAGCACCATTCGTCCATTAGCTGACGTGCCGGCTTGGCTTGTAAATGAAAATGCTTTTTGTCCCTGTCAATCGCTGCAAGAAAACAAATAGCGAATTTTTCACTACTCGCCCGAGAATGAATGTCAGGTTTTTGACAGGTACTTAAATATACATACGTTCTGTAATGTTTATTGATACATATCGACAAATTGTTTTAAATTTTCATAGAATGCATATGTTCCGCGTAATGAAATAAATTCTACACGAAATATATACCGATATTTTAGGTAATAATTTTTTATTGTAATGTTAAATTAAAATTTTATGTCACTAAAATATTTATGTGTAAACCAATTTTTTTTAAAGTTATTTTATAAATGTTGTCTTATTATAGTATTTGTCTTATGACTCTTTAAACAAAAAAGAACAATTTATTATTTTTGCATTATGTTTTAAAATAATTTAGTTGTGACTAATATTTATAATTGAAAGAATTTAGATAACAACAAATAAATGTTTTTTAAAATTATATGAACATAAATAACCTTACAGTTAGTAACTAACAAATACGGCACGTAATTATTCGTACATTTACGCACGTATTAATATAAAAAGCAATTAGGTAAATAAGAATCGATCCAATTCCCCTAATACTAGACAAGGTGTGTTAAGTGACCCAGGCGAAACTAATAACAAAACTTAACCGATACAATATGTCGTCAAAGAATCCTCTCCCTACATAGTCGCTAAGCGACCAAAGCCTCTCTTAAATAAAAGAAAAAAAAAAAAAAAAAAAAAATCCTCTCCCTATATTTCTACCCGACTTAACCTTACATTTTTGTTTGCTTACAATAGATTTCCCTCGAAGTAATTTGCGGATCAAAGAATTTTACAGGCGACTTTTTGTAAGGATTTTTACGTTGTTTTATTTATTGAAACAAAGTGATAGGCAATTATTGTGATAGAAAACACGTGATAGAAAATTATACGATGTTTTATTTTATTATAAACATTGTAATATTTCCTAGTACTGTGTTTAAAACACGATTAAAACGCCTTAAAGATTTTGTAAATGAAATTAAATACAAATTCTCATTAAAACGTTTCTGTAATAAAATCTAAAAGCTAAAAAGAATCACATAGTCACAAAGGGAATGGAAAGCGAGCTAGTCTAGCAATATCGAGAAAGCCTTTATATTATCGTGAATAAAAGATAATTCATGAATGATCAAACAAAACGTACCATAAAGGCTATCGACTCTATATTTCACAGAAATTAGCTTATTTGTCAGACATGTAGATTAGGCAGACTGAGTGGCGTCGTCCTAGATATATCGAGCGGAAAATTTAGTTTTTTATAAGAGTAAACACGGTCTATCTATCATTTGTACAATGACAATGAGAACCGTCATACGAGCTACCGTTCAGGTAAAAGTTTATCAACGGGCAAAATACACGAAAAATACTTACTGTGACGTCGGAAGCGCTTTTAATATATACTTGACGTCACCCCTGTGGCCTTCTTGATTATTCTTTTTATCTCAAACTGTTTTACGTCACGCTATATGAACACATAGTGACGTTATTTGACCTTCACTTGCGTCAATACAAAAGTTAATAAAATCTGATTAAAAGTACACAGTGTGTGTTTTCATTACACCATCACAATGAATTCTGTATATTTACTTTATTCTATTTATTGATTAAGTTGCCTTTACCCAGATATATACGATTTAGCTTAGTAGTTAATCCATTGTCAATAGTTGAAATTCGTGTGTATTTTTTGAAGTGAAACTGCTATCACAGCAAAACAGCAGATCAGATTTTTGAAGTGAAAATTCTACGACGGCCAGCACTTGGATGGGTGACCGAATGAGAAAACCGCGTGACGTTGGTTTTTTTTTTCAATTAGTTTTTTTTATTTTATTTTAAATTAGGTTAGGTTTAAATTAGGTATTTTCATAAAGAATCTTAAGATTTAAAACAATTCGTGGCATAACTCATAAAAAGGCGTTAACCAAAAGTGTCAACCGTTCTGATTTATGGCTTCTTATTTGGATAATGTGACGATTTCCGTAACGAAAAAAAAATTAATAAATAAACGAGTAATTCCGTTTATTGCAAATTCTATATGTTCATTTTGATTCTATCTACAATATTTAAATTTAGCTATACGTAGCCTACGGTTTCGGTATAGCTCGTTGTCAGTCAAAACATTTCTTCACTTTACAATAATTCGTATAGGTAGGTACCAGAAAGTTCATTAAAAAATTTAAGGACATTGTTACAATTAACGACATAATCAAAATCTCCGCAAAAACATGAACTCAAATGAAAAAGGTTTTAAAGGTAACAGTAACAAATGTTTATTTTTTCTTTCGCTCTATTTGCGTTAACCTTAAGTATTGTCCCGAAAACAAAAGAATTGTAGATCAACAAATTCTCGACAAAATTTTTTTTATACAATTGCTACCCCTACTTTGTTATTCACGAATAACTGTTTCAGTGATATCATAGTTTCGTATATCAAAAGTATTCTGCTTTTGTTAACCGACTTCCAAAAAAGGAGGAGGTTCTCAATTCGACACGTATGTTTTTTTTTTTTAATGTATGTTAGCTCAGAACTTTTGACTGGGTGGACCGATTTTGATCAATTTTGTTTTAATTGAAAGGTGTTGCGTGTCATGTGGTCCCATTTTAATTTAATTGAGATCTGACAAGTACTTTTAGAGTTATATCTAATAATGCGTATTTACGTGACTACTTTTTCGTCGACCTACGTTATATTATACCGCATAACTTTTTACTCGGTGTACCGATTTCGATGATTCTTACTTTAATCGAAAGCTAATACTTGTCTTGTAGTCTTGTTTAAATTAGATCGAAAACTGATTACAACTTTTTGAGTAATCCTTAATAGCGCGTATTTACTTGACTATTTTTTCGTCTTATTACGTTGTATTACCTACTTGTCGATGTAATTGAAGTCGGTTTTTTTCGTTTGCGAGCAAACACAATTATTACTTATACAAGTAATAATTATGCCAAGATTTAAAATATAGTGCAGCTCCATATAATACATAAAAATAGACAAATACTAATTTAGAAAAATAGAACAATTGTGAATAATGACGTAGGAATTATAAACTTTATGCCCTTTTGAATGAAAATAAAAATTTAATTGTTTACAGTTATTTTGCAAACAAACGAACGAATTTTACGGTCAATAGATTTTAAAAGTACTTTTTTCTATATTAACTTTTACTCACATTAATTAAAAAAAATTTCATCCTTAAAAATACCATGAAATGCATAATGAAAATAAGTACCTACTCGTAGCATACTAAAATTTTGCGTCTAACCTTGCCTCTTTTTTTCACAATATCAAATTTATGGTCGCGCCAACAATGTTCGACGTTTTTTTCATTAAAACTCCTTTTAAACATTATTGTAATGAACATGAAAATACTTTTTTCCATTACCACACTCATAGCACTTATACTTCAATAAACGTTTTTAATGACGAAAATAAAATATGTTTAGCCCATTAGTCTGGAATCTTAGAAGGCTTGAAAATATTATAGGTACTATTCTTCTGATTGGTATTAATCTATTAACAGACGAGAAGTAATGAGTTAAGCACAATTCTTTGCTGCCTCTGAACTCGCCTAAATAACTAGCACCAGTTGACTAATCATCACCATCATCATACACAACCATAAAAAAAGATTTAATATACGACTTAGCTTATCACTGCTTTTCCTGAAATATTTTCTAAGTTTTACAGCTATATCATAAAAATATCTATACCTACTAATATAATAAAGCTGAAGAGTTTGTTTGTTAGTTTGTTTGTTTGAACGCGCTAATCTCAGGATCTACTAGTCCGATTTAAAAAATTATTGTTAGATAGTCCATTTATCGAGGAAGGCTATAGGCTATATATCATCACGCTAAGGCCAATAGGAGCGTAGCACCAATGAAGAATGTTTCAAAATCGTTTTTTTTTTCCTTTTGAGAGCTTCCGCTGCGTAAGCGGTTAAAGTTTCGCACAAATCATGTATGACAGAATTGGTCCTATTCCACGCGGACAAGCCGCGCGCAGAAGCTAGTAGAATATATACAGCAATATAGAAGTACAGAAAAGACTGAACTATGTGCTTTTCGTGCTCTCCGAGGCACGGTGGGGAGACCCAAAAACATATTGGCTTACTAGTAACCAGCTTGAGATATAATCCGAACTTTCTCATTTTATGTACTCGGTTAAAAGTTCAGTGACTAAAAGTTAATAGGTATGTATTTTGACACACTAGTTTTATATAGATAGTAAAACTAAAAGCTAATCACCGCACTCACTACGTAAAGTTTCAGTTATACAATTAAGTTTTAAGATTCTGAAGTAAATGTGAACATCGTAACCTCAGTCGAAAACATTAAGGGGATGAAATAGTAGAGGTATTTTAGGTAAATAATATTTATATTCTATGTATAACCGAATAGCCGTGTTTATAGTTACTTGTCCGCTCTCATAAACCGTAACTTGATACATAGTAGCAGTTATCTTTCTCAATTACGTCTTTGTAACCCAAAAAGACGTTTGGATTCAGACTAGTAGAAAATTAGGAACGAACAAAAACAAAAATACAACGGCTTGCTTGACAATATTAATAAAGCAATAAAAATGTAGTGTTATTATTAAGTACACAATTTTAAAGAATAAAAATATTTATATGCAAATTAATTAATTATTGAGCTTTTCAGGCATGTAATAATATTAATGTTCATATCAATTTGTTTCGTAGGAGTATCAGTACCATGAAAATGGTGATTGTTAGATATATGATGGAATCCTTGCATACTGGTTACTAGTAGTAGTAGTAGTAGTAGTTTAGCTTAATATACCTAGATTATTCTTTCTGGAAATATTCAGCATTGTTGTGCTTTGTTTAGTTTCAATATGCGGTTGCTTGTTATTAGCTTTTTGGAGTTTATTCCTTAAGAATCAGTTTTCATATAAGGTCCCGGTATGAAAAATATGAGGAGTAAAATATATAGATATATCGTTATTTGATTTGTTTATTTACCATTTGATGTGGTATTAATCTTTGACTTAGACTAGTAAGCCTTTTTGTGCCTATTTAGATAGTTTATCTGAAGAAGTAAACTCCAGCTGAGCGTCGGAGTTAACACACACACTTTTTTAATTCTATTTCGTATTAGTTATAGTTATAATAAGCTTGAAAAAATATTGATATAATTATATTTATAAAATATTATTGTATTTTATTTAACAGATACTTTAAATATCATAACACTAATAATTTTGTAATCATATAACTTTCAATGGCAGTCGGAACACCTATTTTGACGGAGTTTATTGAGGCTTATAAGAAAGTTTTTTCTTACTAGGCATCAAAGGAACTGTAGAAAGAAATTAGCGAGAATATCATCGCTGGAGCGGTGTGTAAACATCTAAAGTTTGAAAGTGGCGTTGCGTCGCCGTCCTGTCGAGCAATCCCGTCAGTCCACAACGTGTAACTTCTAACTCCTTAATATTAGTCCTTTATACAAGCTCGTAGTTTATTAATATTTACCTTAATATGAAACTTTAATACATTCCAGAACAAATGAAATAAACTAGATACTGTGTTAGCGAACCTTGTGTATATCATTCTTAAATGAACTTTAAATTAGTAGAACTTTTAATTATTTTTAAGCCAATTTGTACTTATGTCAATTTCTCTAATATCAAATTAAAATAAACTAATAATATTTAATGAATGAAATGTTTATTATGTTTAGAATAACTGCATTAGTTTCAAGTCCACTACAAGTTTTAAAAAAGTGTATTTGAACTTGATTGGATGTATCTATAATAAAAAATATTTTTAGTACTTAAGAGAAATTTAAGCAAGGTGTTTTGTAAATAAAAATACATAGTGAGATTGTGTAGTAATAGTATGAAATGAATACCTAACTTTAAATATAAAGAAAGACTTAAGTATATTTCAAACTAAACTAGTTCAATGTACGCAATTATGTAATAAATAAATAACGGCTCGCAACTCTCATATTAAATACCATTAAAGAGAGAACGAAAGTAACCGACATAGGCCACAGAATTAGAAAGTTGAAGTGGCAGTGGGCTGTTCATCCGTGTCGCAGAACCAATGGCCGTTGGAGCAGACGTGTCTTGGAGTGGAGACCACGTCTTGGCAAAGCAGTGTGGGACGTTCTCCGGCCCGTTGGACCGACGATCTACATATGATTGCCGGTGTAGGCTAGATGAGGATTGCGGAAAACCGGGATGTCTGGTGCGAACTTGGGAAGGCATATGTCCAGCAGTGGACTGCAATAGGCTGAACTGACTGACTGACTGACATTACAATGAGAATAAAATTTATTGAGGTAAGGCACAGCCAGAAATATCTTGATCAAAGTCCAGACTTTGCGAGCTGCCCATTTGGGGAAGTACCTCAATCTTGCAGAAGATCACAGCTAAATATTACTGCGCTCAAGCAGTGTTGTGTTCCGGTGCTGAGTAAGATAGCTGGAGCTCCTGAGGAGTGCGACACGCTTGCGATGCTATCTAGTGTCACAGGCGAGTATAATATGTTTACCATTAGGTGGGCCGTACGCTTGTTTGTCGCCCTTTCCTTGTTTGTACGCTTATAAAAAAAATGATTTCTTTAAAACAAACTTTCTACTATCGAACTATAAAATGGTACCTATATGTTATTGTTTATAAATAGTATATCTCATAGATAATGTAAAATAAACAATCTATACTAATATATAAAGCTGAAGAGTTTGTTTGTTTGGTTGTTTGTTTGTTTGTTTCTTTGTTTGTTTAATTGTTTGAACGCGGTAATCCCTGGAACTACTTGGCCGATTTGAAAAATTCTTTCAGTGTTAGATAGCCCATTTATCGAGGAAGGCTATAGGCTATGTGTCATCACGCTAAGACCAATAGGAGCGGAGTAAACGCCGACGAAGTCGCGCGCAGAAGCTAGTGATAAAATAAAAGAAAAATTGTGCAGACCCGCTTACGTTTAAATTTTTAGCTTATTTATGAGAATGAGAACCTTATGTATTACGATTACTTGATTCAGCCTTCTAAAAATTTATCAAAGATTTAAATGAGTTAAGATAAATGATTAACAACAGTTTAAGAATTTGGCAATTTATTTTTTAGTCGTACCATAATATAAATTAAAAAGTTTATTTTATTAATTGTAAGTTTACTTCTGTTTAGCTGACGTGACTTATTAATATTCATTCCGTTAAATTCTTATCAAAACACTATTCGTAAAAACTTTAATTACTTTAAAACTGAGTAAATATATTTAATGAATTTAATTAGTGGTCTAATTGGCCACTTTTAGTTAATTATGTAAATTTGTAGTTATTTCAAAATTGTTCTTTCTTTTCCATTGTAAAGGCTTGTCGTTAGCGTTGCTGTTTGAAATAAAAAAAAATCATCTCAAAGATTTGTAAAAACGTATTAACAATTGAAAAAAACTCGGATTAGTATTTTTTAGATTTTACTTTGGATTTTATTTAGATTTGGTTTTCAATATTTTGCTTAAATTTGTTATCTTAAATGTTCCATAGGAAAAAATCTGAATCTGTTTAAATAATTCAAAATATAGTTGTAAGCCTTAAAAAAACTTTAGAATTACCGCTTCATGTCCTTGCCGCAGGGTCGTCACATTTATTGTCTTTACCAACACTCTTCTGAATTATTTTATCGTAAAAAATGCTGTACGCAAAACAGTTAAAAATAATAATAACAATACTAATTACATTAATATTATTTCTATTTAGTAGTATACAACTTTTGAGAGACCTCTTGTTCTTATTTAAATAAGGTAATAAACAGTAAGAACAATGTTTATTTCATGTAAATTTTCTCAATATTATTTCTATACTGTCGACATTTTGTGATTGTTTGGAAAGCTGTAGAGAAGTTTCGAACGATGTCAAGTACTCATCGTTTCCTCAAAATTTGTTTAAAGTCCTTTTGACTGTCTCTAGTACATACATAAACGTTATATATAGTGTATATATACGTATATTAATCTGTATTACAATTTCCAGTTTACTACTTTATGTGCTAAAGGAATAATTATTATTTTGACAAAAAATTATTGAATTCCTGAATTTTTTAAAGTTTTTATAAATAGTTTGAAAGAAAAAGGAGTCTTATTATGTACATATTTAAATAAAGGAATCAATTACATAATTTAATATGTGAGTAACTGAGTATATACATTAGGGGTAATAGGGTACTTCGTGAATTCAACATGCGTGGTGGTGGTCCCCAGCGGCTTACAAACTAGAGCTTATTGAGACGTTAGTGCTCCTGGGCGCAGGGTGTCTGCTAAGAGCAATATCGTACAAGTTTTTAATAAAGTAATTAAACACACTCGTTTGTATTATTCTTTTTAAATCTTTAATTAATTTTTTATTTCATCCTTAACTAAGTATTTGAAGATTAATTCTTATTAAATATAAAATATTCGAGTCTCTTAACTTTTGAAGCAACGAGAGGCTACTGACTTCTTTAATAGATTTTGCAAGCGAAGTAATACTATTAAATCTGTTTTTGTTTTTAACGAACATTAAAAATTTGTTATTCACATTGTATAGTAGAATTTATAAGCTTGTTTTAAGTTTTATATTCATTGCAGATGTAAAGTAATTAGCGAATGCATCGAGATGAGCGTCGTCGAGGTCGAATGGCTCAGATAGTAGTGTTGGTTTATACATTATACAGTACCGTAGAGGACAACTTTTTAATGGCGCGATAACAGACCACCCGAGAGCGAGCTGGTGCTAAATCTCAAGCTCATAAATACGTTATGTAAACCCACCCTAATAATTAGTCGCGGTTACGGGCTATAGTTAAGTTTTATGGGGCCCGCGGAGGCTCTAAGTGGGAGTGAGAGCTCGGAAAAATGTTCTTTAATTTGTCTGGCTGCGTTCGGAGGCGATGAAACGGAAATTGTTATGTTTATTCGGAAAGTCTTGTATCTCGAGCTACCCTTTTTATTTTTTTCCACCGTTTTAATGCGATTGGATTTCCGTAGATACTCCGCAGCGAGATCACATTGAATATGTATAATTTAGTCTGATTCCGAGCCAACCTTCGCTTTCGTTGCCCTTAGCTTTTAGATTATTGAGGAAATCAATGTGAGATGCGAATAGATACTCTACGTGTATCGTGTGTATTTAATTTATAATAAACAAATTTCAATCCATTGTCTACTTAAGTTTCTTATTTATATTTTTGTATATGTAGGTACCTATGTGATGATATGAAAATCTGTAATTCCATTTAAATAATACGTACCTACTAATAATTTATTCTGAATGATTCCTGTACTGTATTCCTATATAATTTTAATAATTAGACAAGTTTAGTTATTCATTATGACTTAACCTAAACATTAGGTATATGATTATACTGATGAATGATGATGTACGTATGTACGTATCAATACAGGTAAGACGATTCAAAATTGACTATGCTGTAAGTGCAAACATTTGTTATTAAGTTTAAAACGTAACTTGTGCAATTGTAGACGTTAAAGTGTGGAAATAAGGGCTATTTTAGGCACACAAGATGAGTCATTGACAAGGAGCGCGTGCCGGTCGCCTAGGAGGCGGCGACGCGGCCGGCGAGTGAGCGCGGGAAGGGCGCGGGGAGGCAGCGTGGACACAGTACCTGGCACTGTCGCTGCAACAGCACTCCTCACAGCGCACGCAACTTAGTTTCGCAACTTGTTCACAACTCCCGCTCGAAGCACCTGGCGTAAGCTCGTGAAGCGCGTGCTGCTCAAGTTACAACGAGTACGGCAACGAAGCGAAATACGGAGTCATGCGGTCAGCCAAAAGGACACAAACCTACTGGCGAGCTGGGTGTTGGTACGCGGGCGGGGCGGCGGGCGGGGGCGCGCCATTGGCCCGCCGGGGCACGCCTCCGACGACGCCGCTGTCGCCGCCGACGTCGCGTCGTCGCTCCGCAACACGCCGCACGGCGCCCGCCGCACCACTCTTCGTTCTTACACTCACGTCAAGGAGCACCTACAAACAACCTCGCGAGAGATAAGATATAAACATCGCCAACTTTAGTCGCTAGCTGTGACTTAACGTCCCATGGGTCATTCCAAAATAAAATTGTGGAAAATTGTTCATACATGATGAAAAGTTATCTTGCTTCTTAGAACATCACGGAACTGAGATTTGTATGACTAGGTAAAAGTTGGATGAACATAAGCAGTATTTTCCATTTTACACCACTCTTTCTTCCTTCCATTTATCGCCTTAACGGGATGTGAATACTAATCTTTTGAACTTTTAAAATTTAGTCTTGTTACGACTTTATATTTTTAATTAGGTGCATTGTTAAAATGAAAAATTCAACGCAGCGTCTTTTCGAAGCGCAACAATACTGAAACATCTCATCAATATACATTCAGCCGTCGTCGTTGTACAAAGGTCTATTAACGTCGGAAATAAGGCTACGGTGCAGGAATCCGAACGAGTGCACGAGCGCACAGGGTTTAAGCAATTCGCTCACGTGCAATACAAAGTAACTTTAGCCTAGCTAAGGCCTGCACCAGCGTTGGTCCCAAATTGTTCGGCGTTCTAACAAATATAATCAGATTACGTAGCCAACTTTGCGTAGTTTTATCTAGCGTGTTGGAAATTGTGTTATGCATTATCCGCCCAATAAACTTGATGCTAGATTTTGTCTGCGGCCTAGTGGCATTTGGCTAAATTAATATACCTTTCTAATCTTTATTCTACCGAATTTAGAATGCTAGACAGTATTTTAAACAATTGAGCTTTTATATCCGGATTAGTTCACACAGCTTACACATTTAAATCTTAACTAATTAAAAAAAAACCAACACTGATATTCAGTGATAATTTAAGTTTCAATACTGTGATGAACATAATTTATTCTTTACAGATTATTTTCACTATCTAGATTTTAGTATCTACATAGTCTAGTACTTTTTTAAATCTTGTTCCTTTATTTAAAAAAGTGTTCATGTACAACGAAAGTAATAAAAATATTTTCTTTTAAAAACTTACTCGTCTGTTTGAAACGTAGATATTCAAAAATGTAAACAAGATTAAGTACCACAAATATAAGACGCGCACGTACAATGTAACTGTACAAAATTTCATTCCGTGTAAATTCAAAAGTTTTAAAAGTGCGATCATACTTCAAACTGTTTTACGCTGTAGTTTCGCACTGTCTACTTCGATGATATATCGCAGCTACTGTTAAGTGGCATGCAAAATGTATTTATACATAGTACTTCCTTACGTCGTTATGGCAGCCTTCCAAGTAAAACAATCTTCCGCCGACCGACGATAACAGCAGTTACTGTGATTTTATGAAGTGACACCGACATAAAATGTTTTAAAGTAAAAACATATTTACTAAGGATTGCAATAAATAAAGTAAAACTGATAACAGTATGTTTCCATTTTTAAAATTAAACGCATAAAAAATAATTTAACCAGCCGACGGCTATACCTACGTTAATAATTTATAGTCGATTGTAATGAGTTTGAATTTAAAATATCATTTATATTTTGCAGCGTGATCCGTTTAAACGTTAAACAATTTTCGTTAATTTGACATGGTGGCGTTGTTACGCGTGAATATATATGCCATATAGTTGACCTAAAGTAGATTGATTTATATTAATATATGAGAAAGAGTGACATTATAGTGAACTAACATCAAAAAGCTTACTTCTTGACGGCATCATGCGATCCAAGATTCATATGAAATAAATTGCCTCTCACTCGATATTTGGGAAGGGTCAATGAGGCGTAACTTTGACGAGGGTAGCACAGTCTGGCAACAATGAACAATATGCAAGAAAACTGTCTGGGAGCATGTTTAACAAGAAACGATTCAGGTGAATTTCCGTACAATCGATCTTAGGGAATCACTTGTAGCAAACATAAGACAAACCCTTAAATTAACGTGCTCAGTGACCCGGTTGAATTTTGATACGATTTAAAAATACTAGAGCTCGTAGATTTATTTTGAAAACGTAACAGTAATACTGTGATACATTCTTGTTAAAATACATTCCGTTAGGATATCGGACTTTCATTACAGAGAGCTGTTATTAAAAATTATATTTAGGTATATTAAAAAAATGATAAATACCAACAGCTAAGGATTGATTGATAGATTTGATAGTTACTAGTTTACGAGTAAATTAGACATAAATATATATTTTGATGTCATAAAATGAATGAATAAGACTTCAACTTGCTACTCACATCAATAAAAAAAAAGTAATTTACTGAGCTCACTGTATTTATTTAACGTTTAATAGAAAAAAAATCACTAATTGCGACATTTTATATTTTTTGAACTAAATCCGCTTTCATGGTGATCCATTAATAAAATTACACAACATGCTAGAAATTGTAGGTACTTTTTGCTTAAATATTGTTTTTGAAAGTCTATATTAAAAAGATTTATCAATTAATATTCGATTAGTAATTGAAGAGATCCACATAATACCTGCTGTGTAATCTCTATTCTCTTCAATTTGTTAAAAAACGAGTGTGCTGTTTAGACCACACGACTGAAGTAAAACTTCTTTAGTTCTTACAGTAATATACGAAACGTAACTCTCTCTCTTTCTATCTTCACAACGTATATTTCCCTCTCAACTTCCGTTTGCCTCGCCTGATGTCACTTTTCGTAACGCTCTCGTCACGCATTCACCAGCTTACTCCCCAAGTCAAGCGTGCGTAAAGAATTTTTGCTTCAAAAACCGACTTAAATTACATCGACAAGTAATACAACGTTGATCGTCAAAAATAGTCAAGTAAATAATCCATTATTAGCGATAACTCAAAAATTAAACATTCAAATATATTTATAAAGATTAAGTGCTATTATCTCGAGTGGATAAAATACAGATCATTGCGATAAAGTAGAAGAGGGCAAGTAACATCATTTGATTGATAGTCACCGAAGTAGTTTTAATGGATTCCGATAGATGGCGTCACGACAAAGTGCTTAACATGTGCACAGGTACTCTCACGCGTCATCAAAGATTACTCAAAAAGTACCCTATCTATATATCTTCAGATTAAATAAGGTATCAACCTCATTTAATCTGAAGATAAAAAATCTACTTTCTTCCACTACAGCAGTGGTCTATTATTTAACTTCAGAATCTATAATTTTTTATTAATTTGTATATTTTTCAATTTGGTTTTAGTACCTTGTCTACCCACCGTGCCTCGGAGAGCACGCGTCGGTCCGGTTGTTATCATGTAAACCTGATTGCGATCGTTACCCACAGTAGGGAATATATCCGCCAACCTGCATTGAAGCAGTATGGTGGATTAAGCTCTGATCCTTCTCCTACATGTAGAAAGAGACATATGCCCAGCAGTGGGATATTACAGGCTGAAGTGTATTATATAATTTTTGTAACAAATTAGTAATTGTTATTGATGTCAAATCAACACAAGAATACTAGAGCTTAAACTCTAGAACATCCTAACAAATCTAGAATCTCGAACAACGAGGAATCTGTTTATCTCCATAATTCATCAGGTCAAGAACTGGTCGATGTCTGAAGTTATTCTGTAAAGCAACGAACGATATCAAGAGAGACTTCAATCGCTATTGATTTAATAAGAACAATTATGAATTTGTATTGTTTATCTCCTGAGCCTCTTGTAAGAACATCGATATGCCGTATAATGCGAATATTTTTAATATTTATGTTATACAAACGGAATCCAGGAATATCAAAAACAAATATTAAAAAATTGGTTAAGTAATCCAATTAAAATGTAAAGCCTTACTAACGTCGATTTATTTACAAGAATTAGGTTGTTTTTAAATTCATGTGTAACTCATAATTATGTAATAAATTATTGAATGCGATATCCGATAGCGTCATGATTCTAGAGTTACCTGTTGTGCCCGATCGGGAATTAAAGCAACTCAAGAACAGGGTTAGGTTAACAATAGACGCGTGCAAAATAAACAAAAAGTAAATAAAAATATCACACTCATTAACATATCCACAAAGGGGACCATAATATGAAGGATAATAATAATCATCATGATATGAGTAGAACGTTCAATGCGCCGACCTTGTATTTTTGACATTTCAGTGTCAAAAAATGAAGATAAAAAAAATATGAAGATAATATCGTAAAGGCGAAAAAAGAAAAATTATACCCCGTCCGGCGACTAATGATCTTTTTGACAGCCCACACCTATAAATTACGTTGTTTTTTTTTCGGAATAACGTACTAAAATTCTACTGTAATGTCATACTTTATTGACGATTTGATTGATTGAGTGAAGTACCCTGTGCATAACAAACAACCACAGACTATGAAACAGTTCTTGAAATAATAAATCGATAATAAATCGATCATATGATAAAAATAATTTTACGTCATGTGATTATTGTTTCTACAAATTTAATACAAAAAAGGAAATAAAAATAGTATTCTATGACCCCAAGATTGATTACTTGCAAGGAATTAAGTCGAAATCTTGAAATTTAATTGCAAACCAAGAATATAGAGCAATAACTCTGTTAATTCATTTATTTATTATTTATATATTTCATTTATAATTAAAAAAAAACTAATAAACGCATAAATAAATAATATTTTTAAACTAAATGTATTTAATTAAATCAATTGAAAGTTCTTCTTAAATAAAATCGATTATTATTTCGAATCGAATAAATAACTTGTGAGGCAGTCACTAATGTCAAAATTTCTTGAAGTGTCAAAAAGATCATTAGTCGCCGGACGGGGTATAAGTAAATATTTTGACCTTGGCAACGACTTCACCAACAATTGTTCTTAGTGTTGTGTCGGTTAATGGCTTAAAAGCAAAGAGTTCGACTAACACCGTAAGAAGGTCTCGCTTGACTTTCAGACGGCCACCATTCTGAGGCTTCAACCTGCCACCGGAGGAGTACTATTTTTATATTTTTAAATATTTTTGTTTGTCTTTTTTATAAATACATTTAAAAATATAATAAATAGTATGATATATTAAAGAAAATAATCTTGCAAGTATACATATTCTTCCAAAAATAATAATTTCAACTATATCAACACTCAGCATTAAGATTAATGTTAGGGAAGTATATTGAAATAAAGGAGGAAAATGAAAAAGATAACTTCTCAATATGATGGTAACTTATGAAACTACATGCAACGTATATTTTCACGGGTGGGCGAACAACTTTCAACCCTTGTCACTGTCGTGGCGTATTATCCGCTGCCGTATTGAACTGCGATGCATTCAACAGACCGCATTCTTATATTGCAGAGATAAGCATTGTAGTACTTTCATTTTAAAATAAGTGAATATCTTTAAAAGAACGCTGTTTTAATGACGATTTTGTACAGTTCCATTTTGTGGATAGAAGCAAGAATCTTAATCGAAGGCTTATACGGGTTTTTATCCTGACTAAAACAATTGAACTTTGCATCGCTTCAGCCTGTAATATCCCACTGTTGGGCATATGCCTCTTTCCCCATGCAGGAGAAGGATCAGAGCTTTGCATAATGCGAGTAAAATTTCGAAGGCCACACACACACGAACACAGAACACAACACACAGAAACATAAGAATATTAATCGAAAGGAAACTTATTTTATTATTACTACTTACTTTATATTTTATTGTACGCCACAAATATATTACAAAAAAAAGTGATGTAACGAATGTTGGATCTATCACATTCGCGAATGCGAATATTGACTTTTCAAATAAAGTCTAATTAAAAGATATTATGAAATTTTGTATCTATAGGTCATTTGGTTGAGTGACCTATTTTTGTTATAATGATAGATATCTGAAAATTTAGAAGAGGCGCGAGTAAGTCGTCGCCTAAGGAAGCCGTCGCCGTCGCTTAAGGAAAATATGTCTCATGGAAAACCTCAGGAGGAAGGTCATTCCACAGTTTTTACGTATGCGAAAAAATGAGCGAGAAGATCCAATCGATGAGGATGATATCTAGTCCTATGGCGAACGAGGCAATTATAAAAACGTGACGATGGTTCCATATCGAAGAGTTCTTCAAAACACTCTCCATTACACAGTCGGTAAAAACATACATAGAGACAACGTCTCTTCGTATACTTAAAGGTTCTACACTATCCATAAGTTTCGGATCGTCGATAATACGAACTGACCGGCCTTGAATCCAGTCAAATTGTTGCAGTTGTTATAGGGGTAATCTCGCCTTAATTTTCGAACAGTACCCCACACGGGGACTGACGGGACTGACTTGAACTTCGTAAAACAGAGGCCAATTTTCCGATGATGAAATTCGTTATATAATTGTTTTTCTAAAAGGTTACATAATAAATCTAATATTCATGCAGGTATTTATAACCCGCCCTTTAAATACACAGTGCTCATGAATAATTTATAGTAAAATACTATGAACATGTTTTTAAGACAGCCTTTAATTTATAAATACCGACAAACTTTGAGATAGTAAGATATATGTTCCTAAGATTAGCGGTTATAGCGTTATAATAAACAAGATAGTTTAAGTAGAAAGTACGTTAATACGTCTTCGGTTGTGTTCAGAATTTTCATTAAACCTTCCTTACAGCAACCTCACATAAAAGAGCAATTTTTCTCAGTTGGAAAATCTCGATGCAGCCGCATTAACGCTTTTATTTGCTTTGTTACTCGAAAAAACTTATTATTCCACTTCTCTCACCCGGCGAATTACATTATTCTCAGCACTTCTATTTAAAAGAAACCATTGAACGGTTACCTTCCATATTGGTATCCCCGCTGGCTACGTCATTTCCTCGGGATTATATTTGAAATTCTTTACTTAAATTTTTAAATAAGATACGTTGCTGGATTTTGTCACTGACCCTGAAAATTATATGGCTCCAAAACATTTTGACTGGATACAGAATGAATTATCATTTAATTTACTTGAGTAAGATTAACCTGGAATTTTTAATAAGTTTTGAGATAAAAATATTTAAAGAAAATCCGTATCTTTGTTTTCCTTTTTTTTAAACAATGGTTCATCGTAGTCGTATAATTGATACTTTTGTTGCTTACATTGTCTATTTCTTCAACATATTTTGCTATATCTTTTAATATAAAATTTATTAGTATTTTATTGTATTGTAAGTCCCGAACCTTATTTTAAATAACTGTACATTTACAATACATTAAATGTGCACTTTAAACACAAACTTATTACACCTACCGGCTTTATCTGCTCCACAATTCCCAGCTACGCAATAAATTTCCTCGAACCCAACTTCAATACAAGTCCGCAAATGCAAATTGCAATTGTAAAGTACAAAAGAGTCATCCATCTTTCCGGATTGCTCTTTAACATTTGTCCCGTAAACACAGTGGCATTATAATAATATGAAAACATACGGAACATAAAAAGCTACTAGATACCCAGATTTATTACCAGAATAAAAAGAGGAGGCGAAATGGTCTAAATTAAAAAGCAATGCCTTGTCGAGACAGAGCGAGCGGAAACAAAGCGCTGGGAATTCATCAAGCTCTTTTGAACCCCGAGCATTGTGGTGCCGTATTCAGAGACCATCGGCGGAAAGAAAAATCTTCAAGTAGATCGCCACTCTTTGACGCCCGATGCAAAAAAGTAATCTCTTTTCCCAGGAAAATCCCTCTTCATTACTTTGTACGTCGGTCCCACATAAAAGTATCGAGGAATTTGAAACTGAGAGCTACTTGTTGAGCGCGGCCGCTTTTGAATAGATTTAACGAACTTAATTAAATGATTTATCCATGAATGCCGATTTATTCATATTCATGATTTTACCTTAATTTATATAAAGTGCGTTTAACAATTTCCTATATTTTTCATATTTATCAAATGATACATAATTTATTCTTAGTTTTAGAGTTAACGAAATTCTATTCTACTATAATTCTAACATAGTTTTTTGATAATAAAATGAAACAATTCCATCATATTTTTTCACGTGTCAGTAATCTTCGTAAACCAAACGGATCGTTAGTTCCGAATTTATACAAAAAAGAAAAATCAGTGTAAACTAGTTTTTAAATGTTACAACTGCAAGCTGCTGTCGAACAGACTTGCAATCACAATAGTATTCGTTTTAATAGTTTGATAGTCAGTTTAACATCATTTATTTGTATGATAGCTTTAGAAACACGATGGTGATTGCGCGCGTTCTTGTCGATAAGCTTCTTTATGGGACATTTTCACCAGTTGATAATAAATTTCATATATAGGTATAACTTACTGATAGGCTATGACAGATTTGTTTCACAGGTTGCAAAAAGAAACATCTGACAGATAAAGCTTTGATAGTGGAATAAAAAAAATATCGGATTTTTTTTCAGTCGGTATCGTTATGTGTCATATAACTATTTAACATTCTATTAGCAACCAGTAAATTTGTCCCTATATATATATATATATATATATATATATATATATGTAGGATTTAATAACAAATCCAAATATTTACTAACACTATAGGAGTAGAAGGATTTTAGTGCTTGCTAACCTCAAAAAACTCCCATACTTATATCAAGATTAATCTTTAAGTTTCATAATTACCATTTTCATTTTGGAGGATTTCATTATAATAATCTAAATCTATACAAATAAATAAATATGGAGTGTCTGTTTGTACTATTAAGATATCCGCTTTTTATTAAATGTATATGGATGTATACACGGTACATATACCAAAATGACATTTTTAGAATTTTTGTCTGTCTGGCAATCATCAATCTTCAATGGCAGATAGCTGATGTAGTAAGGAGTAACTTAGGCTACTTTTATTTTAGAAATTAATTTATTCTATAAATCTGCGAACTGAACAATAACTTTTTTGTTAATTCCACGCGGAGGAAGTCGCGGGCACAGCTAGTATATAATAATTTAACATTTTTCAAAAAAAGTTGACTGGACGGAATATTGAAAGATCCTTTAAATGTCCCAGTGGTGAATGCCGTCTCTTCTTTGCGAAGAAGAAGCTACGACGCCATAATCTTTTCTTAATTACATAAAAAAACCATACAGTCATATTATAACAACAAAAACCACAGAGGTTTAATATGTGAACTAAGTTCGTTATCAGTGAATTAGATACAAAATTAAGGTAAATATTTTAATGAAACAACTTTTTTGAATTTTATCGCAGTTTATCAAGTTTATAAATGCTCGACGTTTCGGATACTTTACAGCAACCATGGTCATGGGAGGACTATCTATTACTGCAGACAGACTGAGAGCAGCAATCCAACATGCAGTTTGGCGGATAAAGTCCATGTAATAATAAAATCTCTACACTGTGTCTGTGATAAAAATTAGGATGAACGACTGTATTATTGCGTATCCTTCAGTATCATTCTTTGTGAAATAAAATTTTAAAAGATCTTTTTTATACTTTGCTTGTATTTTGTACCTTCATGTTATTTTAAAGCCAATAAAGTATTATGTGTCAACCGGGTGCTGCAGATATTAATGGGCGATGGTGAACATTTTTATTTAGGTGACGTACCTGCTCGCTAGTTGGTTATTGTCATAAAAGTTGTAAAAATAGGCATTTTTACTTTTATTTCAGGCTTCAATAAATAAGAACGTACAGCCTATTATTTTTAATACTTTGATGGCAATTTTAATGCTATTTAAAAATATTACATACAAGTATAATATATGTTTACAAAAACATGTTAAGTTGTCTGCGTTTAGTTGTCTTGGTAGACGTAGACTTCGAATTGTAATATTATATAGATAATTATTTTGTAAGTAATTTTGTTAAATGGTTATTCTTATTATTGATAACAATCACAACCAGATGCCTATCATAAGAACCATATAAGTGCTCTCCAAGATACGGAGACGCACAAGGACACCCATCTAAATAAGAAACAAAAATTTATACGAAATTCAAACATTTGTCCCAAGCGGGAATCGAACCCACAATCGTTTTGAGACTCTACTTGCTACACTACTACTCGAAAACGGTCGTCACTGTTATCCATTACACGAGCACAATCATTGACAACTTTTACAAATACCTACAGTCAAAACTTCTTACCTCTCGCTGACTGAAATTAATGGTACTTTTTAAAATATCTTTACCTTTTGCAATACAGAGTAGATTTTACAGACTATTTGTGACAGTCAGTCCATATGTTAACATAATATCGGTTTTCGAGTTCTATATGACTTACTTTAAACTCGTACTAAAGTAGTATCACGTGCGCGACTGCTCCTGGGTTGTGTTAATTTAAGAAGAAGAATTAATATACTTTATTGTGCATACAAGTTAACATGCATAGGTATCTTAAAAATTAATCTTACAAAATAGTATGCCCATGTCCTCCCGTGACCATGGGTGCTGTAAAGTATCCGAAACGTCGGGAAATTAAGATCCGTAATAAACCGCGATAAAATCCGAAAATTTTTGATTCATTTCATTTCCTTATTACAACAATAATGAGAGAAGAAAATGTGATTAGTGCATACTAAAGAATATGATAATTCTTAACAAAAAATAATTTAAATTCACATTGCATTCCAAAGTGTGAAATCGCAACCAGTTTTTAACGTAGCATGGTATTGAAAATTCTATTCACACAGTTCCCGTATTATTACAGGTAAATTCCCCTATGATTTCAGATGAAGATTGATGCATTCGCGGAATTCATACGAGATCGTGTAAGTGTAGTAATGGACGCCTGAAATGACTGTGACAACTGAGATGTGTTTTCAGAGACAAATCAGAAAGTTTATTAAAAATTCATATCGAATATTGATTTTATTGAAGCTTGTGTTCGAAATATTCAAATGGAATTATCTTTTATGTGATACTAAAATTTAATGCTATAATTTTATTTAATATTATATTTTCGGATATAAAAGCTATTTAACATTCAAACAGGCTCAATAGTTCTATTAAAAATATAAAAATAATAAAAACGCGACTGAAGTTTACTCAAGGATGATTAAGAATTCACTTTCAATGCTGCAATACTTATTTATTTACGTCTTATAAAAATCCAAATATAAACAGTCACACTTCTAACAAAATCTGCACCGGTTGTACCTTTTATGTAAGAAAATATTTTACAATGGATGCTATAGCAAAAAATTTTAATTAACATCAAAGGATTCGAAAATATTAAAAGCGTTTTTTGTGATGTTCTTACTTTGATCTCAATAAAATTTTACAGTTAATTAACCATATTCAACATAGGTATTATTGGCATGAAACCCTTCACGTATCCTTCATGATATCATTTCTCACATAGCCATTAATTATTATTTTTTGTATTTGAGCGCAGAATATTTTATAGAATATTATATAATTTTTATTATCTGATTTAGTTTAAATTTGTAAAATAATAACAATGAACGAAAGACTTGTAAAGGACAATGACAAGCTTCTATAGATCCTTTAAATATTACAAATATTAGAATAATTTGAATGACTAGTGTAAGGATAAAGTATCAATAATGTTCTATAGATGCACACCACCTGTGGCTCTTCAATTCGCTATATGTTATCTCCAAGCAAAACACTGATTGAGATATGACAGAATAGGCAAAGTTTTAATATTTTTAACTTTGTTTTGTTAGTTAAAATTTATTATTATTTTTGTTATGATTTTTATATTATAAAACCGAAAAAACGGTTGGCTGTTATAAATTACATGAGCCGCAATTACTGCCGAGCAAATTCCTCTTTTCCTATATAGAGAAAGAGATAAAGCTTAATCAGCCTTTTCTACTACACCAGTATAGTAGCTGAATTTCTACAATTTCAATAAATTGACTTTCAAACTATCACAACAAAATCGTAATGAAATAAATAAACAATAACAGAAAATACAAAAATTGAATACTTACTGTAATTGTTACAATTGTTCAAATGCTCGTGATTTATCGTTGAAAATATTCATTACCTTTTTTTTAGAATCGTCGGGCGGAGAGCAAAACAATGCCTTACAACTATTCTACAACCATCTTGTGTAGGATCGCTTTATTTCGTGAAATATGTTTAGTTCCGATTTTCACCGACCGGAAGTGACTTTCGTGTCACGTCACTTCTTTTGTCTCCCGCCACTCTCGGATTATGTTAATGTTGTCTCAAAGACATTATTCTTTACGTAATGCTCAGCTTTTCTTGTGCAGGCACCGAATTACTTTTTCATGTAATTCAACTACATTATTTATTATTTACGAGGATTCGATTTCTCCAAATCTAGTAAATAATAGATGACATCTCTTTCGCCTGCTTTTTTATTTCGTTCCTTTATAGTGATATATGTTAATCATATTGTAATGTGTAAGTGTGAAATAGGTACCTATATATCATTCAAACGTGTACGTTCAAAGATTAAGTACATTTCATAAATGAAATAAAATCGAATGTACCATATTATGATAAAAAATACTAAAGAGTTTTTAATGGTTGGGAAAACCATATGTTATTTATTAATAGATTCGATGGTGGCGACGTATGCAGTTCGTCGACACTCATTTCCCAGAAGTAGCGTGCTGCCCCGCTTTGGCAACGACGCGACGTCCACTTAGAGCCTACCTATGTTCTATAATAAAAGCAATATAATTATTTAATTACTGACAATTTTAATAAAATAATAATTCTCGTGATATTAAATTTATTAGAATTTGAAGCAATTGAACTATAATTAATATTAAGAAATAATTAATTTTTAAGCATTATTATTTAAAAAAGACTTAAACTAGCAATCACTCTTCTTTATACGACGTGGCATTAGTTAAAGTTAAAATAAACTTTTAAAATACAAAAATGGTACAGTTTAACTTATGGTAATAAAATGGCGGTAATTTTTTCATCATTTTACAACTAACCAAGCAATTTTACAACAAACGATTTTTTAAATAGTAAAATAGTTCTTATATTGTAAACTGAAACTTTAAATTTCAATATATGATATTTTTTTTACATTTCTAATAGAGTCGTGTTCATTGTTATTAAATAAACATATGAATATTAAACTCGTTAAATAACAATGATTCATTAAAAGGATCAGTACATTACTAACATCGAGTTTTATAACTCGTACATCTTAAATTAATTTTTAATGTTTATGTTGTTAGTATAATTTCAAAAATAAGTATATAATTGCATCAATTAATTCTTTTCTGCGCTAAAATACGTTCCTGTATATACACTGACTATACTATTTTTGGTACGATATATTTTATAGTGGTATTTTCTAAACTGAAGTGAAAACACAACCCTAGCATATTATAACAAGAGCACGTATGAGGTAATAACCGTTGTACATTTCACGCCCAATAAAAATAATAAAAGCTACACAGGAATATGCTATGTGTCAGTCAAAATGGGGAATATCCAATTGCGTCAACGAGCTAGAGCGGGGACTGTTTGCTGAATTGAAATGGTCGCCAGGTAAATGATTATCGTTGTAATAATAGTGCGCCGAATTCGTTCGTTATAACACGTAGGTACTCCTGTACCCCGACACTACAATTACAGGCCGTTAAGCGAGCGAGCAAACTCCAATCCGCGCCGCTCGACGCCCACTGAAACAACGCTACGAAAACAAAACTTTTGTTATTGCATAAAACTTCCGATACCAATTTCCCTTTTCACTCGCAACACAGAAAAACTTCTCCATTGTTTTAAATAAAATATCCACATACGGGCTATAAAATAAACATTGAATATAGTGATCATTTAAAGTGAACATCTGAACGCAGAATGAAGTAATGCCATAAAGTACTCCTTTAAAACTTACAGTGCATCATTTACTAGCAATGTTACTGATACGTACGACCCATTAAAAGCCTATATAAGCAAATAAAACTCGCATGCACGGATATAAACTGGCGATCGTAAAATTCACTGCATTCACTTTGTGGCACCCGATAAATTTATTTAAAAGCTTTGACAAACCGTTTCGACGAGATGACGTCGATCAAGAGATGTTTCAAATATGCGATAACGATGTATCTTACAAAGAAATTAAAAGCATATAAAATTAAAGCACCGTAGACACTTGAAAATAAACGCATTACGTAAAACAATTCAGGATTGCAAGGCCAATATGGAACTTGTCTACTTTATGGCGTAAGTTTTGTATGTTTCATGTTTTGATGGTTGTGTGTTATGGTTGTTTTTATGTGTTTTTTTATTTATAGTAATAATAACAAACAACAAACGTAATCAACTATTCGCTCGAATAAAATCTAACGACATTAAACTGAGCATAACCAATTCATTAACTAAGAGTACAAAATGTTCTTAAAATTGACTACAAAAAGCTTCAGACACTTATTCAAATTACTCTAACAAAGCAATGAAAATTTCTTTGAAATACATTTCAAGTAACAATCATCTGCAACAATTCAAATATGAACAATTAACATCGCAGATTTGGCACCGGTCTTCACCGGCTGCACTCGAGAACAGTTCGTAAGTTCTGGACACTCGGCCTCTTAATGAAGGCGTGAAAGAGCTTGCATACTCGTAGAGCAGACAAATGAGAGCACTACTGGTATTAGTCGCTACGAAACTTTGTCAAAGCTACGAGCAAATACCTTTGCCGTTATAACGTATGAACACTCAAGCATGAACGATTGTTATAACGTTGTTTTTTCATTAGTTATTATTAAATTTATAGATTTGCCTTGAGCATATTTTGTGCTTTTTATTAATTTTTAAATAATTTTCTTAAACAATAAATGTGTATCACTATAAAGTAAATACTGATTTGACTTCTAAAAAATCGCTGATGGGAAATCCTATAGATTTTGCATCTATCACTCTGTTAGGTATATAAAAATACTAATACTCAAAACCTTTAAAATTTCGCGCTAATACAGCGAAGTTGGATTACACACGTACAAAAATAAATTATCTACATATTTACAAATAATTACTACCCAATAACAATTACAACATGTGATATTCATAAACTTTGTTTACATTATGATTAACTCATTATTGAACAGTCGGTTCTATTAGATATTTACATAATGAAGGAGCCGTTTTGATTTTGAATGGCAATATAAGCCTTTGATCCTGATCGTAACAACGTGCACCGTTTGATCGTCAGCAAGTACATAGTTAATTAACTGTAGACCGATGTTTTAGCTCGGCTTAAACACTTCTATTTAATATGCAAATAGGAGACATATTTGAATTGAGTATTAAGTGCTTACGAAAATATATCTATTCTACAAGCATTATATATTTTTTTTAAATACGCTATTACATTATATTAAAAATTAAGTATGAAATTGCGCTGATTATATTTTGAAACATAATATTCAGGAAGACAATATTTGCAAATTACAATAATCTAAAGCTGTCTGGCTACGACAGAACATAATATAGCCCCGTAGCCTTTTCGTGGGTTTCGTAAGAGGCGACTAAGGGATAACGAAATTTCACTACCAACTTGAAATTGTTGAAGCCGACGGATGGAGGGATAACCATTCAACAGCTAAATGTGATGGGCAGCAGCGTCTTCAGCCAGCGGTCACTAACTCGCATGCCCAGCGTGATGACTTTGGGCATTAACTCGATTTCAACGCTGGCACTTCGGCCTTCAGTTCCGGGCAGTTCCACTAATCCTGGCTACCACCGGTGTGCGCTGGATGAGGACCGCAAATATCTGCGAAGCTTAGCGCGCCTCCCTAAGTGAACTGCGTTAGGCTGACGTGAAGTGTAAAGTGATAAACTAAAGACTTTTTTCAAACAAGTTCTGTTACGTGTAAGAATATATTATAGTCAGAAATAAATTTACTGGAGACTCGTTATATATGTAATCCATTCGATATTAGTATGCAAGTATTTAGTGCTAATTTATAAAAATCTTAATTTATCCGTAACTACATACCACAACTCCGTAAATGTAGATTTTAAGGACACATTTCTTCATTTAAGATGCATTGGATCATTCAAGACATGGGATTTAAGGGTGTTTCGGGAAGCTAACAAAAGAAAATGTGGCAATTCGCAGGCGACTCGTCCCGCAACAAACATTAGCACTAAATGACATCTACGAAAAATCTTTACGAAGCGCTTAGATAAGAAATAAGGGAATAAAAAGATTTCCCTGTCTTTATAAAAGTTCTTAGTGATGTTGTACTATGATTAGCTAAATTAGATAAAATTGTATTGCATATTCATAAAACATTTGTTTAATTATGTTTGTTTTAATTGTAAAAAAAATATTGTTTGAGTTTCTCACGGTTAATCAACATATTTATTTTAAATATACATATATACACAACATATTTGTTTACTTACAAATGAAATTGTTGAGTGATTTGTACTTTTTGAATAATAAATTCATTCATTCAGTATAATAAAACTTTAAACTGACTAAAGGCAAAGTAGCAATATATCCAACGCTTTTGTTTTTCACGAAATGTTTTCGAGTAAGTAATTCCATTAAAATAAAATATTCCTCTACTCCCTGTTTGTGCCCGATCATTATAGAGCAGTTGAAAGTTAAATTGCTATATTTCTAGACAGAATGTGAGTCAATGTCTGGCGCCATGCACTGGAAACCCATGTAGACAACATTCGTGGAATAGGCTTTTTACCCTAACTGATGGAAATAACCGTCAATTATAGTACAATGGCTTTGAATTGGCGCATATAAATTGAAACAATAACTTAAACAAATTGTACCAAGCGGCGCAAAGTCATTAATAGACATGTTTTCGTTGAAATGCATTATTGTAATCAGGTTGTTTGCACGATGCTAGTATCTTAGGCTTAGAATAGAATGAGTAGCTGTTGGCAGGAGCCCAAATTCGAAATTTATTAGAAGGACTTCTCTAATAGGTCCTAAGTGCTACGAGTTAGCTGCGAAAGCATTACAACAACCTGCATTTCTTTCAATTATTTTGTATGGGATAAACGAAGTAACTTATAAGTTTAAAATATTAGACTGTAATTTTCTAAATCTATACTAATATAATAAAGCTGAAGAGTTTGTTTGATTGTTTGTTTGTTTGTTTGTTTGTTTGAACGCGCTAATCTCAGGATCCACTGGACCGATTCGAAAAATTCTTTCAGTGTTAGATAGCCCATTTATCGAGGAAGGCTATAGGCTATATATCATCACGCGAAGACTATTAAGAGCGTAGCACTAATGAAGAATGTTTCAAAATCGGGTGGTCCTATTCCACGGGGACGAAGTCGCGCGCACAAGCTAGTAATATATATTTTTCATTTTATTATATAGGAAGACAACACATGTATAATAATTTTTTGTTATACATTGCAATTATAGGTTAACCCAACATATCTTCGGAAAATTTATTCTAAAAAGAGAAAGAAAAAAATACTTTTAGATAAGATAAAAAAAGTATTCTAATTATCCTATATACCGAAGTAAAAATAAAATAAGAAAAGAAAATTAAAATTAACAGACTATATTATCAATTTATTTAAACTATCATAATTTTTTTATTTTATTTTTGTACGCTGTTATATTGTCACGAAATATATCAATATCTGCTTCTTTATATTATTACACAATATATAATATTCACATAATATTATAATATATATTATATATTGATAAAAATATTTTTAATCATTAATTTGACATTTTAGTAATAAGAAAGTAAATTTTCAAATAAAACCTTGAATAATGACGTTGTAGCCTGTAGATACTTAGCCCGGGGCATAGGCATTTTCTTCTGTAAAGAAGAATAATTAAAAAGCAACCCGCCGCGCCTGGAGTGATACAGATCTATTAACATACATAATTATACACCTGTGCGTTATCATTTAACTCATCGATACTCTGTAGTCTGTATGTATACTCTGTTATGAATCCGTGACTATTATTGCATTCTTTAATAAAAAAATATTTTTTTTTGCAAATATACCATTCGTAAAAAAATATTTTAATTCTTAAGAAAGCTTTATTCTTATTTTATAAAATTGTGTAGATTTCTCTAAATTTTTTGACGTTTGAAAAATAAATATAAAAAAATATCAATTTCAAAATTTTATCTTTTACATCAAAATAAAGCTCGCGTTTTTGTTTTTGTTTTTTTACATAAGCTAATGTAACACGTAAAATTTTTCCCTACTAATTCTTAATATATTATGTATGACATATATTTCTTATTATTTGTGTTACTTTAGTCAACTAATGGAGTTATTAAGAAATATTGTATCTCAGAATACATTTACCGCATAAGAAAACTGAAGATTCAAATGGTACAAAGCGATCTCAATCGATTTGAAATTGGCAGTATTATTGGTATAGGTAATAATGTAGTTAAGGTCCGTAGCTAGATGTAGTCGGGTCGAAGGGGGCACCTGAGACTAGGCGCTAATTCCGGCCCCACATCTCGTCTCGACCTATAACTAGACGTTCGAACACGTTCACTAGATAATTGCTGCATACGCAATTAGGGAAACGCTATTAGCCAAATGAAATTTTGTGCACGAAAGAGTTATAGCTACGTTGACTGATTAAACTAACAAAAGGTTAATAAACATGACTCATTGCATCATTAACGCATTTGTTCGACACTAAATTATGGACGTTGTTTTCAACTGTATATTGTTAGCTAGGCATGTAGAGCGCATTACATTGTTTACTGACGTTTGATTATTTATCGATATTTCATTATTTATTCTATCTATTTGTGCATTTAGAGCTTATGAGTTAATGTATATTGAAAATTTACGGATTCTGTTAATTCAGGAATAAAAACTGCGTTCTCTATAGAATATTCGAAGCGTATCGACTTCGCGTTTACACGAACCGTCGTGTTCTAGTGTACATGACCGATAACAATTAGGAAAACCTCTGTCAGTGCAAGTCGCGGGTATAAAACTTTATGTACGCATATAAATTCGGTTGTCGAGACATGTTTTATTGTACAGTCGTAAAATTTGGGGTCGGAAAAGACCGACATATTTATTAAATACGAACAAGGTCGTAAAGTGGAATGCACGCGCCTTCGTGCCATCGATAACATTACGATCAAACTATATCCGACGTTCTATTGACGATTATTAATTAAAATTAAAATTACCTGTACAGCTTTTTCACCTTTTAAGTAATGAATTCAAATTTGTATACTGAAACCTGATATAGCTCACTTCGTTGACTAAAATTATGTATAAACTTACATTTATATTGTTATATTCTCTTTTTTGTACAAAATTAAGAACAGATGTTTCTAAGATGAAGATGATATGACATCGATTTTAAAACAGAGACGTTGAATAGAACAAGATTAAAGGTTTTTATAATTGCTTTTCTTTTTACTTTTCTATAGCTGGTATTCATTTCCAGCCTTCCTATTGATTTATTTTTTCACTGTCGGTGACATTCTTAAGATTTTTTTAAGTACGAGTAGCTTTCAACTCCATCGGTTTCCTTATTATTTAAGCACTACGATAAGATTTTACATTA
Source organism: Melitaea athalia (assembly GCA_905220545.2). Lineage (NCBI taxonomy): Eukaryota > Metazoa > Arthropoda > Insecta > Lepidoptera > Nymphalidae > Melitaea > Melitaea athalia. Next base: position 9,020,412 of record HG992179.1, read on the forward strand.
TGTATTTTTAAAACCATAACTTGTTTAATAAGTATTATAACTTTTTCAATGACAATTATAATTTTTTTTATTTATGATTTTTACGGTTCCGTACCTTAAAAAGAAAAATGGAACCCTTATAGGATCACTTTGTTGTCGGTCTGTCGGTCAAGACCCTTATTCTTAGGAACGTATGGAGGTATCAAGCTGAAACTCATATCAAATATTCATGTCTATTGTCCCTTGGAACTGTAAAAAAATCAAACTTCTACGCCAACGCAATCAAAAGATACAGCCATTTATGCTGCAAATTTTGACACTCGCAAGGGAATCAAAACCTACAGGGTACTTCCCGTGAACTCAGAATATTGAAATTCTGTACTAAGCAATGTCTTATAGCACAGACAAAGGAAAATTTGCGAAAAGCATATATTTTTAGTTACATCGTATAATAAAAATATTTTTAATAATTTTTGTACGGACCCTCGGTGCGCGAGTCCGACTCACGCAATTACGATTCAGCTTGTAATATCCCACAGTTGGGCATAGGCCTCTTTCACATGTAGGAGAAGGATCGGAGCTTAATCCACCACGCTGCTCCAATGCGGGTTGGCGGATATATTCCCTACTATGAGTAGCGATCGCTATCAGGTGTACATGATAACCAGCGGGACCGACGGATTAACGTGCTCTCCGAGGCACGGTGGGGAGACCCACAAGGACCGACTCGTACTTGGCCGTTTTTTTTTAATAAGTAAAAAATATATTCAACTTTCTTTTTAATAAAAATTTATTGTAGGATGAGTAGACCGCGTTCTGTAATAATCAGAATCCGTCAAACATTCCTATAGGTATATGATCGAATCAAAACAAAACGGTATCATACAAGTACATAAAATACATGCAACAATAACGGGAATCGGCTTAACGTTTCGCGCAGGTAGGGAGGGCGCGGAATTCCCGGTGACGTGGCAACGAACACCGATAGCTTATTTTCCCTATACAACTATAAATTAGATAAACTACCAACGTACGACAACTAAGGATGAACGGGAAACCTATTAAACCTTCTCGAAAGTTCACCGCAAACGTTTTCTTGTTACCGTGCCGAATTTATTGCTACGTTACCAAGTCAAAAATAAATTCTTCCAACCGCCTTGCCGTGTGTCTGAAAGAGCGTCCACAGGTTGTTGGCAACTATCCAGTCCTTACCTGCGAAGACAGATATGTTTCACATTAAACTCTACACTGCAGACAACAAAAAGTCTAATGAGGCTTGTACACCTTCCCTTTTAAAACTCGAGTAAAACCTGCGATTGAGCTATGAATGTAGCTTTTTGATGACACAATGGCCGTGTGTCGTGTGTATTGCACTGAAAATATATCGAGTGAGTTGGCAGGGAGATACAAGAGTAATCCGACCGCCACCAGGTAATGATGGACGGATTAAAACACCATTTCTGCTGACGTTTTTGGCTGTGGCTTGCGTCATTTTTGTTTTCATTAAAATATATGTCGGAGAGTCAATGCAGATAGTTATTAATGTCGGTACATACGTTATTCGTCTACCCTCACTCATTCTATTATTTGAGTTATTCCGACGTGTATCTGTGCTATTGTCGATATTCAACTACCCTCATTCTATTATTCGAGTCATTCCTTCGTGCATAAAAGACCGATGCGGACGCAGCTAGGGCAGTCTTGGCTCTGGCGTGGCGCGGTGCACTTGTGTATCCTGCTAGTAGCTTAACCTCAACTCTTGTAAGGGTTAGTTTGTGTACACGAATTAATTGTTACTTTATATTGTGGGCAACTCGGTCAGTGGAGGCGAGCGTTAATGCGCATTTTAAAGACGGCCGTCTTAAACCTAGACTCGGGTCGCAACTCCCGGGCACTGACTCTGAGTTGTCCCTCTGCCACGCGATAGACGGTACCCGCTCGGTGAGTCCATTTAATACTTAGTAGTTCGGTCATCCGTCCGTTCCTCTCCTACCTACTTCTGATCTGCGACATCAGAAGTGGGATAAAGATCTCACTACGCCCACTTCATTTGTTGTTTGCTGTTGTTAATTGTTTTTTTTAAGTTCAGAGTTTTTGGTTTCTTTGAACTTTATGTTCTATGTTAGCGAGTGTGCAAGTAAGTTGCAATATTTCGTGGGTACATCGATGTTTGAGTTATTTTAGGTCGTTCTGTTGTATTCTTATCGGTGTACAAGTGGTTTGTTCAGTGTTCGATTTCGTTATTCGATTTACCGGCTATTTGTTGAATTTAGTTTTATTGTGATACGTAGGTAGTTGTGTAGTGATTAGCCGTGGAAGGATGGCTTACATAGTTGTTAGTGTCGTGGGAAATGAGTTTGGTTATTGAAAGTTTGATTGCCGTTGGTACATGACTCTGGACAGTTATATTTGCGTTAAGTTTTGTGGTTACCCACTTGTTGGTGATAAAGTGTTAATATCGTCTTAGTTTGAGTATTTCCGATACCCTCTGTAACGAGTATTTTTGTGTAGTATCGAGGGTTTTCAGTCTTTCTCTACCTTTGGTTGATTTGTTTAAACTGTTTAAAAGTTATTAAGTTGTTCTGTTTAAAAAGTTTAAATTACAGAAGGTTAATTTATAACACCTTGGTACAATCATGGGCCCATTATGGCAGTCGTTGTAAGAGCGTAATCAAATAGAAGTTCTCGAAGGTAATCTGTATACCCTTAAAGCTTTAAATTGTAAACGTACCTACAAATTTGCTCACGAAAGGTTAAGGTGATGACGATATGTGTTGTTCGCATCATATGAGTTGATGACGATATGTGTTGGTCGTATCACATGAGGTGATGACGATATGGGTGGCAATAGTAGTTGTCGCTAGCTGCTGAGGCAGCCGGGCCATGAGCGTTGTATGTGATCTTACTGTGTCAATAGTAAAACTTTATTTTTTTATTACGGTTAGAGGAACCTTTCGTCTGTGTACGAATAGGATAGATTGGTAGTTTTTTTGTGATTAAAGTCAACTGGCGTAGCAATGTAGACCACTATACAACCAATTGATTTTATTGAGATAAATTTGTTGGTGCCTTTGTTTTTAAGTATCCATTGCTGAAACATGTTTTGGTTGTATTGCTCGATGGAGGCAATACAAGTGGTTAACGTCACTCGATGGAGGTGGCATGAGCTACTGTCACTCGATTTAGGTGACAGTAGCGACTCTTTTAGTTGGTTATCGTCACTCGATGGAGGTGGCATGAGCTGCTGTCACTCGATTTAGGTGACAGTGGCGACTTTAGTGGTTATCGTCACTCGATGGAGGTGGCATGAGCTGCTGTCACTCGATTTAGGTGACAGTGGCGACTTTAGTGGTTATCGTCACTCGATGTAGGTGGCATGAGCTACTGTCGCTCGAGTTAGGTGACAGTAGCGACTCTTTTAGTTGGTTATCGTCACTCGATGGAGGTGGCATGAGCTACTGTCACTCGATTTAGGTGACAGTGGCGACTTTAGTGGTTATCGTCACTCGATGTAGGTGGCATGAGCTACTGTCGCTCGATTTAGGTGACAGTAGCGACTCTTTTAGTTGGTTATCGTCACTCGATGGAGGTGGCATGAGCTGCTGTCACTCGATTTAGGTGACAGTGGCGACTTTAGTGGTTATCGTCACTCGATGGAGGTGGCATGAGCTACTGTCGCTCGATTTAGGTGACAGTAGCGACTCTTGGTTGGTTATCGTCACTCGATGGAGGTGGCATGAGCTGCTGTTGCTCGATTTAGGTAACAGTAGCGACTCTTTTAGTTGGTTATCGTCACTCGATGGAGGTGGCATGAGCCACTGTCGCTCGATTTAGGTGACAGTAGCGACTCTTTTGGTTGGTTATCGTCACTCGATGGAGGTGGCATGAGCTGCTGTCACTCGATTTAGGTGACAGTGGCGACTTTAGTGGTTATCGTCACTCGACGGAGGTGGCATGAGCTACTGTCACTCGATTTAGGTGACAGTGGCGACTCTTTTAGTTGGTTATCGTCACTCGATGGAGGTGGCATGAGCTGCTGTCGCTCGATTTAGGTGACAGTGGCGACTAATATGTGGAAAGCAATGATGGAGTAATGTTCATACCAAAACGATTGATCAATTTTGATTTAATGGTAGATTCGCGTATGGTTGTATGGTGTGTCAACAAAAAGTGGTTGTACTATCGCTTTATCCTTGGTTAAGTGTGGGTCAGGATAGGCCGAGACGAGACTTTGATATCGCAGTACCTTTTTGCTTTTTACGGCATCACACGGGGACGTGTGACTTGTCAGGATGGCCGTGTCGGAGAGTCAATGCAGATAGTTATTAATGTCGGTACATACGTTATTCGTCTACCCTCACTCATTCTATTATTTGAGTTATTCCGACGTGTATCTGTGCTATTGTCGATATTCAACTACCCTCATTCTATTATTCGAGTCATTCCTTCGTGCATAAAAGACCGATGCGGACGCAGCTAGGGCAGTCTTGGCTCTGGCGTGGCGCGGTGCACTTGTGTATCCTGCTAGTAGCTTAACCTCAACTCTTGTAAGGGTTAGTTTGTGTACACGAATTAATTGTTACTTTATATTGTGGGCAACTCGGTCAGTGGAGGCGAGCGTTAATGCGCATTTTAAAGACGGCCGTCTTAAACCTAGACTCGGGTCGCAACTCCCGGGCACTGACTCTGAGTTGTCCCTCTGCCACGCGATAGACGGTACCCGCTCGGTGAGTCCATTTAATACTTAGTAGTTCGGTCATCCGTCCGTTCTTCTGTCCTACCTACTTCTGATCTGCGACATATATTTTATAGATTTAAGCACGCTTCGTTATATGCTTCGTTGTTGCTATTTAATTATTTTTTCATTGTTGAATAATTTCGTATTTGTTTATTTTTCGTTTTATGACGCTTCAGCCTGTAATATCCCACTGCTGGGCATAGGCCTCTTTCCCCATGTAGGAGAAGGATCAGAGCTTCCACCACGCTGCTCCAATGCGGGTTGGCGGATACGAGTATATTTCCTACTATGAGTAACGATCGCTATACCTGATATATCAGGTGTACATGATAACAACCGGGACCGACGGCTTAACGTGCTCTTCGAGGCACGGTGGGGAGACCCACAGGGACTGCACAAACACCCAGACCACGGCAAACATCTGTATGGCCAATACAAATGTTTGTTATGTGCGAGGATCGAACCCGCAACCGCCAGCGCAACAGCCACAAACCACTGCCGTGACCGTTGCGCCAACGCGGCGTCAATTAACGGCGTTCGTTATATTAAATTACATGAATAACATGTATAAATAAATAAATGAATTCCATTTTCAAGAGATCAAAAAGGTTTATTAAAATTAAAATTTTGTATTAAATAATACTTACATAACTCGTATTTCATAACATATGATCATGATAAAACAAGTAATCAGAATTTACACCCCACATTCGAAAATTATAACATATTTGACAGGTTACAATATAGATTTCGATGTCGTACTATAAAACTATAAATAATAAATATTCGCGGTCATAAAATTTTATGTTGTTAGGAGCGTTCGAGTTTCATAGTGTACATCAATTTTTCACAGAGCACGCCCACGGCCCACGGCCTACAGCTTGTATGAAATTTAATTTTGCGTTTTTGTATTTTTATTAGATTTAATTTAAAACAAAATAATAGCAGATGCAAATATTGTTTGTGATCTAGTTAAGACTACTATTGATATAAATTGTTTATACATAGTAAAGCTTTTAAGTTAGTTTTTATAGGCATTTTACAAATCTTTCGTAGCATTCAGATAAAATTTATGTACTACTGATAATAAAAGCACATGCGAAAAACTAGAATCGTTCTTTTTGCTTTTATGACTCTAATATTTCAATATTTTAGAATTATTTTAAATAAAGATTACTACAAAAACAAAAGAATACATACCTACATACCTGACAAGCAACGCAGCATTACGCTTATTCCCCAAACCCTCATTATTTGAGATCAATAAAAAAAAGAACTAACAGAAAAAAAAAACAAAAAAAAACTGAAGCTAAAAATATTGAGACGTATCAAATTGTTCCCGGTATCAATAGTGTGATCACAGTGAATATCACCTACTGCTTTGCAATTCTAACTTCTGCTATATGAAATACTAACTAGTTTGATACCTATGCAATTTCAGTATTTTCTTCTGAATATAGGCTCTATTTTTAAAGGTAGTTTTATTTTTGTATGACACACACACTTTTAAATATTTCTGTTAGTAATATAACTCTAAAGATGTTACTTATGTAAAAAAACAACCAATTAACTTTGTCAGTAGTTATCCAAGTCGAGGTTACAAAATGTTAAAATTGGATTTTATATCTATACTAATATAATAAAGCTGAAGAGTTTGTTTGTTTGTTTGTTTGTTTGTTTGTTTGTTTGTTTCTTTGAACGCGCTAATCTCAGGATCTACTGGTCCGATTTTAAAAATTCTTTCAGTGTTAGATAGCCCATTTATCGAGGAAGGCTATAGGCTATATATCATCACGCTAAGACCAATAGGAGCGGAGTCCACGCCGACGAAGTCGCGCGCAGAAGCTAGTTGGAAATATCTTTAAACTAGCTACTGCGCGCGACTTCGTCGGCGTGGACTCCGCTCCTATTAGTCTTAGCGTGATGATACATAGCCTATAGCCTTCCTCGATAAATGGGCTATCTAACACTGAAAGAATTTTTCAAATCGGACCAGTAGATCCTGAGATTAGCGCGTTCAAACAAACAAACAAACAATCAAACAAACAAACTCTTCAGCTTTATTATATTAGTATAGATATATTGTGGCTTTAAGCATTGACATTCAGTATCTACAATATTTTACGGCTGTCGCATGTCTATATACAAGCGACTACAATCCGAATTCAAAGATTATTGAATTTAAGAAATCGAAGGTACACGGCTAACACAATATCCGATATTGCCTTGTTTTTACCTGTATTCGACCCAAAAACGTATTTATTTTTTTACAATTTTTACCTTTTCAGGGTCGAAACATAATTGCATACCCTTTCTAAAAAGATCCTCTCTTATGTCAATATCTAATATAAGAAAAAAAAAGAGAAAATATCTCAATAAAAAAAAAAGATACTATAGTAATATAATAAATCTTCCACCGCACTAAGTATTTAACACTAATCCGAAAATCGACTTAAAGTAAAATATTATTTTACCTCTAATGTAGGCAAGTTATTCGTAGAGACCGCTCCGTCGCCGTAGATTCTTTTAAAATATTCAGCATCCTCCGAGCCTTAGAGGTCAAAAGCATTTTCATCTTTTCAGCAAGTTTTCATTCCGCCGCTCGAGTCTAGTAAAACCATATATTACCTATTGCTTCAGATTTCTGTTGAAAAATGTATGCCTTAATAACATTTATAACGGTAATGTATTTTATAGCCACCGATCTATAAATAACTTTATGTCTTGCTAATGTTCGACGATGAATTATTTATGGCATTCAACAATTTAACATAGCGAATATTTACAACGGTCGTTCAATAATAATATCTAGTTGAATGTTTGTTGACCTTCGTTTAGTTCAAAATAAATATAAATATGAAAATTAATAGAAGGAGTTTTATTTACTATTATAAATAAATCTTCTAAATAAAAAAATGGAAGCGTATTTCGACCTTTTACACACGAGATCACAGCTAAATAAGCTAAATAAGCTAATTTCAAGCAGTGTTATGTTCCTGTGGTGAGTGGCGACCTAATATTATAAAAAAGTAACAAATAATAAAAATAATAATAGCTTCCTTAAATAATTTATATCTTCGATATTAATAACAATTTGTAACAGTAAACAGGTCACTCAGCCCATAATACACATTACACTTTAAGTAAAAAAAAACTGATTCATATCTTTAGGTTATCAAAGAAATATATTTTAAAACTTTACTCGAAAACAAGTAAATAATTAAGAAATAGAAAGTGTTGTAAACAATTGTAAACAAAACCATAAAGAAGAATACAAACGTTCTTACGACTAAAATAAATAAAAATATCAAAAGGGGCACTTACAGAAAGCACTTAGCACGAAGTGATAAAGTTTAATTTAAAATTTCTACCGCACTAAATTAAACTAACAAAAACTGCTGTAACTAGGTGAAAACTCGTCCACGCTTGAACTCGCATGGGAATCGCATCGAATCATAAATTTAGGAAAACTGAAAAACAAGAAGTTACAATGCAGATGTACCAAATTATATATCGATGATATGGTAGTAATATTGAAATAAGGAAAACTAACAAAGAAAAAACATAAACTAACCCTTTTTTAAAGTAGGTACATTTATTTAAAATTCTTGTTTTATACATTTACTTCAATATAGAAAACATCCATTTCACAAAGCTCTTTTTAAATTTAGTTGGTTTTATTTATAGATCGTAGTTATCCCGAATAAAAATGTACATTTTGTTTAAAAGTGTCAGATAAAACGTTGAAAAAAAAAAAAGAATATCGAAAACTAAAATGCAAAAAAAAATCTAAATGGATGGGTGAGTAAATTGTGAAGCGACACGGCGGCGCCGCTAAAACTCTGGCTAATTAAATGAATGAAAACGAAACTCGAATGTTTTCGTTCCATTTAGCCGCCGTGTCTATACTCTATGGTCTCATTTGTTTAACGAAGCTCATATGCAAATTGTACATTACTCATATGCAAAAACTAGTGTTAGCTTTCTCATCGCCAGAAGCAATAATTAATGTAACATTTTGATAACTTAAAAATTAAATGTTTTTATATATCACTAAGTCGTCAAACAAGCGTAGGACTCACCTGATGGTAAGCAATTACCGTAGCTTATAACGCTGCAACACCAGAAGTATCGAGTCCCAGGAGCTCTGGTCACCTTACTCACCAACAGGAACACAACACTGCTTGAAAGCAGTATTATTTAGCTGTGATTTTCTGTAAGGTCGAGGTACTACCCGAGTCGGGCTGCTCTATTTTTTGGCAGGAATTTTCCTCCTGTGCCCTACCATGTGGCTACGTTATTTATGTTTTTTGCGTAAGCTAAATCGAATAAGACATACACACACACGAACGCACGCACGCACTCACAATCCAAACATACCTAATATATAATAAATATACACAATATGGATACAAACTATGAAACGAAATTTTTGCGGACGTAAATGGCAATAACATCGATCGAACAGAATAAAGCCATCGAGCGTGTTCGAAAAGTCATTTAGTACGATTATCTGTCTCACGGAGCACATCAGAGCTCGGCGTCGTACGTTAATTAAATTAATGACTGCGCTCGAGCCGATGTGAACAACGGTTTATACTTTGATATTATCCATTAATATCTTCATTATACTATTGGATTATAAGGATTGAAACGTCAATTACGGCTGCAACAAATATATTGCTGTGGATGCATGCACATGTCCGTGTGACAGCTTATTTGCCTATTTATTTACTTTAATGGCAATGATGCGTTTAGGATCTACGTAGGATATAGAAAATGTGTAATAGATGAAACTATAGTGCCGCAAACAACATTATATTATTAGTGAGTTATAACAACAACAGTATCTTGTACCTGATTTACTGGAGCGACACCGTGTTTTCTTTTCAATTTTACAACACTACTGGTTCTGGATAAAAAAAAATCTAAGGGTATCAGCTCAAAAATATGGCACATAAAAAGTCTTATATTAATCGTTAATCAAATAAATCATAGTCCTAAAACTAAAGTATCGTGTTTTTAGCTGTAAAAGTGATTATTTTTCATACAAACTTTCAATCCCTACTTCACCCCTTAAATGATAGATTGTCCACAAGCACTGAAACACTTATTAATTAAAAAATCAATATCTTCACAATATTATCAACTTCAATCGACGCAGACACGTCAATCGAGATATTGGCTTTTATAAATTATGCATGTAAACATACATTCATAATTAACGAATTACAGCGTATTACAATAATTGTAAGACATATCTAACGTCCTTAGTTTTTACCGGACGGTCGGTTCTACGGGCATCGTATGTCGTTATCGGTGAAAACCTGTTACCACCGACATTCTGACAATGGTACATATAGTCAAAAAATTATGTTTACATTTACCTGTTCCAAAACGTAACTGAATCTGTATCGAAGACTGTCTTAAAACGAAAAAAAAAAACTTCTAAGGCGTACATACATTATTTTCGACTCATAATTCTTTCCGTAACAGAAACTTCTGAGAAAGTTCAAGACGGTTCCTATCGACGGAGAATTCGTTATTATGTAATTATAGAGATGTCACAAACTTCATTTATTCCATTAAAGGAATAAATATTTATCGAAATTGACAACCTAATAGTATAAAAGAAAATATATTTATGAGGAAACGAGTTTAATAACAAAAAATATATATGTAGCTAAGGTTTTTTTCCTGCTACATTTCCAAGACAAATATGGGGTTTATTTATCTTATTGCTTTATCAGATAGCCTAGGTAGACAAAACTTTTCCATCGTATAAAAAACTGTTTTGAAAAAATTCAAAATTCGTGACATTTTTTGAATAGACTAACCTACCTAAAGAAATTAACAAAATCTTGTAACGGTGAAATTTTTCTATTTTAATAAAGTCCGCATAAACAAATATACAGAGAATATTACTTAAATTCCGTGTCACTCAAATCGCTTGTCCCGTTATTACAAATCATTACACTAAGCACCTAACATTTACTGACAACTAAGTTGAAACGGTCAAAAGCTATTTAGGCATCATTGGGTCTATTATTTCCCGCTGCTCAGAAGATGTAAGGATATGGTCAGCTAAGTGTTTGCCCTCAGGGAGGGAGGTCCTAAACTCCTCCAATTTACGCGACGGACCGGTCGTTAAGATTATGAAATTATGTTACCCCGTACCCAGATTTGTTTGTGGGGGGCACCGTAAATTGACTAAGCCTGACTAATGCTTTCTTGCTGTATGAAAATGTAATTTAGGATATAATCTGCTGCATAAGTAAGTCGAGCTGAATAGCCGATAGTGACCGCTATTATTTTCCAGTATTGTTCAACATTTATTTTTAAGATAAATATATTTTAAACTGGACAAACTTATTGTAAGTCAAATGTAAACATTTTTTAGTATAGACTTGGGATACTTATCTCTGTTGTCAAACATAACTTTACTTTTGCTGCATGTACTCGGATATTATCTATGTAAACTGTTTCTAAAACTAACAGCATAATTATGCAGAAATACTATTATAATAAATAAATACAAATACAAATATTTACTAAAATTTTAAAGCTCTATACTAAATAACAAAATAATATTTGAAGAACAAAATAAACATAATGTTCACTTTGAAAAATATATAAACTGTTACTAAATTTAAAACATCAAAATTTATCAGTTACATAGAGTAGCCCTGCAGTATATTGTATCGGCTATAGTAAAGAGAGTCCCCTTAATTTGCCATAACGCACCACACTCCCATTAACGAGCTAATTACTCTATAGTGTTGGGGTACATCGATATTTACTAACAGAGTTTAATGTAAATGACATGAGTTACATAAGGTTCCCTTTGAACGAATACTATACAATAAGATAAAAAACACTTTAATTAATTTATTTACAATTCTTTTTTTTAAATATGTATAATAATATGGTAAGCGATTACCGTAGCCTATAAACACCTGCAAAACCAGAATCATCACAATTCCCCCCCCCCCCCTCAGGGGATCTGGAACTGGGAACTCACCAACAGAAACAGAATAATGTTTGAAAACAGTATTATTTAGCCGTGGTCTTCTGTGGTTGAGATACTACCCCAGTCGGGCTGCTCCATATTTTGAGCAGGAAATTTCCTGCTGTGCCCTACCTCACATAACATCAGTTTAACTGAGGTAGGGCACAATTAGTCTGTGTGTTTGGAAATTCGCTTTATACGAATACGTTTATAATAAACGCGTAAACATTCATATGTCTAATATACTTTTAATATTTGAAGGGTATGTTGAAATAGGTATAGCAGACTAATGTGGTTTTAGCTGTGTTGATGTTAATGATTACTACTTCGATAGGTAATGGGTTATTTTATGACCTAATAAAAGACTTAAAAGACACAATTTTGTTACTTGTCATACTAAAGTCAACACCGAAAATGTTTGCAGAATTTTTATTTGATAGGTATATATCCATCTTTCTTAATTGAATTCACAAATCGTGGTCCAGTGCTGGGCATAGGCCATTAAAGTAGTCGGAAGTTCACGAAAGACATGCCGGTTTTCCGCAATTCTCATCCAGCCTACACCGGCAATCTTACTTAGATCGTCGATCCAGCGTGCAGCGTGCTGGAGGACGCCCCACACTACGTTTGCCAAGACGCGGTCTCCACTCCAGGACACGTCTGCTCCAACGGCCATCGGTTCTGCGACACAGGTGACCAGCCCACTGCCACTTCAACTTGCTAATAGTGTGGGCTATGTCGGTTACTTTCGTTCTCTCGCGGATAGTTTCATTTCTAATCCTATATTTGAAAGAAACCCCAAGCATAGCCCGTTCCATTGCACGTTGAGCGTTTGACTTTTGTCTTCAAGCATTGCGGAATCTTCGAGGTGAAGACTCGACGAAGCGCGCCAAATGCCGCACAGTCTAACCGAATCCAGCTATCGGCCTTCTTCTCGAAGTTGTTGCGGCCTAGTTGCATGGCATAGCCTTGGTAAATATAATCCTGAACAACTTCGAGAAGGCTATCGTCGTTGTTAAACATAACTTTCGTTTTTTCCAAATTCAGACTGAGACCTACTCGTCGGGAGGACTCGTTTAGGTTTTTCACCATTTGACCTAGCTCACCCAACGTCTCCGCAAAGATGACGATATAGTTGGCAAAACAAAGGTGAAACCAAGGTGTATGCGCTGTTGACGTTGATGCCTCGTTTCCCCCAATCCAAGGTCTTAAAGACATCCAACATCCACATCAGACAATATAAAATTATTTATAAAAAATCGTCATAATTATATACTCGTAAATAATACTTTTTTCAACTTTGCGATTTGCTACAAATGTGATAATGATAACTACTTATCTGGTTTTGCACAATAAATGTTCGTTTCCAAATGCGCAATCCATTAGGTATACCAAAATTAACGTTTCTTGTTAGTGTGTAACGTTTGTTGTAGTTATATGTCTTCAATCACAATAGCTCTTAATCAAAACTGTCAGCACTAATAGGACAAAATATTTGTAATTCTTGAAAATATTTACCATATACAAGTGCATGATTTCTAGTTTTAGTTTAATGACACAGTGTTAATAATTGAAATAATTTAAGAAGAGTTTTATAGAGGTCACTTTTATAAATAATAACATTTACCTCCAAAACTCCCTTTGCAAACGAGAATCTGTATCTTCATCAATTCACATCTTTGTCACGCATTTTTTATATTTGTTAAACTCGTTATTATTACTCATTGTGTATTTAATTATAATTTTTAATAAGTATCGTAGAATTCACAATTCCTTTCTAATAATATTTTAAAATATATAAATAAAACAAAATGCAAAATAAAATTGATTTTTCTAAAATTTAGCTCTTCCCACCGCTAACAACTCAATGCAAACAAACACCAGACTAGCTTAAAAAATTGTATTGCGCACGCCGCGAGCTAAGAGGAGGCTGTTTCTCGTATTCTAAATATAAAAAAAATTGTTTTCCCTTTCTTCGTAAAACAAAATAAATAACTCTTTAAAGTGAAATCAGGTGCCTCGAAGAAGTCTTTATATAATTTTGTGCATTAATAATTTTCCCGAGCCTACCTTACTCCGTGTTACAGATCTACGTCTGTTTTCTCTTACTGTCAGCATTGGGAATAGATTTCATTTTTTATACGAAGCGAATGTATTACGTGATGTGATCAGGCACTTTTGTAAAGATTTTGTATTAAGGTGATTAGGTTAAGACTTTATTTGAAAACCTGTTTTCGATGTATTAATATTATTTTTTTATCAATCAATCTTATTCTATAAACACAGTTAAACTATTAAACACTTAAACATTGTTTTTGCACTGCTTGTCAAATTACTTGTATTTTTCTTTATTTTGTTCAGTAAATAATGTATGTAGAAAATTTGTCTACTAAATTTCCTCTCTGTTTAAAACTATCAACTCATAGTTAGATCCATAACAACTTTTTCACTCTAGTTGTTAAATGTTGTGATTTGTTTCTAAACACACCTAGTTTTCTAACACTTTTGGTTTTTCGAAAAACGCTTTACATAGATGTATATTTTTTAACAATTTTTAAGAAAACCCTATCACATCTAACTCAAGTTAATTTATAATTTAATACAACCTATTGGACAAAAGGCAGTACAACATTCGTTTTGATAGTTTTATATACCTCGCTCGCTTCAGCATGTACTATCCCAATACTGGTCATAGGCCTTTTTCCCCATGTAGGAGAAGGATCAGAGCTTAACCTACCAAGCTGCTCCAATACGGATTGGCGCATACATTATATACCTAGGTAATTTTAAATATAAAACCATAAACGATAATTTATTTCAGCAATTATTAGTTACAATAATAAATTAATACAACAATTGTAAACTTTATGGTAAGAATATATTTAATTAGGAATATTTATTCAAAATCTTTAACGACTGATACAAAGACTAACCGTTCAAATAGTACCGCAGTGCGCCTCATGCAGTGCCGTTGACACCGTACCGGCGGCGCCGCGGGGTCGGCACGCGACCAATTATTTAATACTACTCGCATATTTCTTACCAGCCCGCTCCACTGACCCAGTGCAGCGGAATTTTAACTACACTTAAGTGTATTGATGAACACCATGGCGTGCCAAAATATATCTGAATAACTAATGTGGTGCTTTTCCTTTGTTTTTATATATAAATAAAAGTGGTTACAAAATTTGAATTGTAATTTTGTACAAAAAGATATGAAATCTTTACATCGAAAATAGAAAAACTGTGGATGAAACTCAAAGCGTGGTATTACAGGTTTTTTTATTTATAAAATCAACAAAATTGTCAATAATACTTATATAAAACTATAGCAAGTACTTCAAAAGATATTTTACCCCTGATTACTAAATATACTGAAACAAAAATGTAATTCAACTGTTATAGACTATTAATTTGTACATATTTCATGTATTCTTCGTAACTCTTGTACGGAGAGCAAGTTAAACAACATTACAATACATCAGTTTCAAATTTATTCTCAGTACCGTTTAGCAAAAGTTTTTTGCTCTACAAGTATAGATAAATGTTGGCAAACATCGTTTTTGTGTATCTATTTAGAAACAAATGTATTATTAAATAAATAAATAAGGCATAATTACATCACAATGGCGCAGCGATTAGTTAACGGTGACAATTTTTTATTTATGTTCGGAGATCGGCAAACAAGCGTACGGCTCACCATAGTCGAGGTACTAGCCCAGTCGGGCTGCTCCATATTTTGAGCAGGAAATTTCCTGCTGTGCCCTACCTCACAAATACATAACATGTTTACGGCGACGCGTTGGTGCAGCGATCTCAGCAGTGGCCAGTGCAACGCTGACGGTCGCGCCTTTTATCCCCGGTCATAGTAAATATGTATTTGTGTAGGGCTATATGCCAAATAGGTGTTTGGCATTGTCTTGGCGTTTACGCTTGGTACACCCAGTGTTTCAGGACCACCGACACATGAGTGAATTCTACTGGAAGTCTTTGAGTGTGAGACGTTTAATACATAATTATAATTAATTATATAACACTTAGCACTAACCCGCTATTTCAATTTCCACATCTTTGTCAAGCAGTAAGTATAAATATTTCCTATTTTTAAAACAATGAAGAAGACAAAATTTACATATTAAAAGAGGCACGAGGTGAAATATTGCATTGCAATTTTACGCGACATAGCGCCGCGTTAACTCACGGCACCTTACCGGGATGATGTAGACGTGGCATTAAAGTTTAATCTTATGCTAATTTTTATTATTATTGACCGATTAGATACATGAACTTTTAAAACAAAAAACAAAATCATATCTATACGTGTATTTTTTTTTCCAATAAAAAACAAATATGACGTCGCGTTGGCGCAGCGTTCACAACACAGGCTGTTGCGCTGGCGATCGCGGGTTCGATCCCCGCTCAGGACAGACATTTATATTAGCCATATAGATGTTTGTCATGGTATGGGAGTTTGTGCTTATGTATTTATTACGTGTGTTTTCGGACCCCCGACACAGGACTAAACCCTACTGAGGGCCGTTGAGTGTGAAGCGTTTAAATAATGCGAATAAATCACAAGTCCTAATTTTGTAAAATTAATCTATAGAAAAAAAAATTAAAAGCCTTTGAATATTTTATATGAATTCTTTTAATGACATGAAGTACCTAAGAGTATGTATTAACGGAAGCATTATCGAAAAAAGATTACATTTAAATAATATCGCCCTAGCGATCACTTTCGCCTACGCGTGAATGGCAATTGGTTTCATGAAATCTGGCCTCTAGGGCACTTAGTAATCAACCCGGAGAATGTTCTATTGCTACGCAGGTTCCCTTCTGAAGGGATAAAAGATCCTTATCTGAACTGGGAGGGCGAGGAGATTGTAATTTGTGATGACGCCAGTTTAGAATTAGTGAGGTGATAACATTAGATTTTATAGTTTTCGATAGCATTATCTTGAGAAGGAAACTTACCGACTTATCTGAGCATGCGATGTTTGTATAAACATTGCAAGTCATGACCGAATAGCAAGTGATAAGAGAGACAAGTCAGACAAGGAAACTATGTATTTTAGGACAATATCAAATTATACAGTACAATATGTTTATTTTTTTCTAAGAAAATAGTATTAAATATTGGTAAAAGATATCACGTCACTTATCATAGTGGTTATAACAGTGGTCTCGCGAAAATGTAACTTTTTATATTTACATATTACTGAATTACTGTATTTTTAACCAACGTAATATTATGTTTGAGTTACTTTTTATTAATATTAATTAGTATAATTGAATTTAAACTAGAGAATTTTAAATAATGACAAAGTATTTTAATTTCACGACGAATATTAATATCTACAAATTGATCAGGTAAGCGTGACTGAAACCCGGCTCAGAAACTGTTAAAAAGACAATAAATTTAAAAAAAAATAATTAAAATATAAATTTAAGCAAACATAATTATACCCAAGTAGCATTGTCGGTTATTATGTAAGTAAAAAAAAACTTGAGGCTGATATTAATACCAATCTAAAGACGCAATATTACATTTACAAATTTTATTAATTTGCTACTGGACTTCCTTCCGCTTTACCAGGGTTAACATTTATACACAATTTTTAACTAAGTCTGTGTTACTTCTATAATATGTGTTTTCTAATGATGACTTTTAAATTAAAATCGGATTAGTATATACCGAGCTTTATAGAGATACAAACATGCAAATAAATCAATTGTTTTTCCTAGTAATAGTAACAATTAAATTTTTATTACATTTCATACACACAGCTAAATAATACTGTTTTCAAGCAGTATTGTGTTCCTGTTTGTGAGTAAGGTGACCAGAGCTCCTGGGGGGGATTGGGGATAGGGTCGGCAACGCGCTTGCGATGCTTCTGGTGTTGCAGCGTCTATAGGCTACGGTCTTGCCATCAGGTGAGCCGTATGCTTGTTTGCCGGACTCGTAACATAAAAAAAAAAAATTTCATACTATTCTAGAATAGGCTAGTAGTATATTAATTTGACAAAATAAAATATCACATCTAAAATTCGAGTAAATACATAATACTTATTAACAAAATGGGATAATAAAAGCTTTGTAAGTTTAAGATTCATCGCAACCTTAACGCGATAACATAAGTTAAACGATTTTCATCCCAGACAATTTCGCGGAGGCAAGGTGTAAAGTAAAAAAAATGAGAGGCTATTTCGTGTGCCGCAGAAAATATCCAAATTTATACTTTTCACCGCTGCTTTAATGCTCCTTTTCGTTGCGTTCACATAAAATTATATTACCGCGATAATTTCTACAACAGTTTTCAAAAGAGCAAAATAATTTTATTCCAGACAACGTTTCATATTTTTTTTAAACATCTCATTAAAGGTCGAGAAGTCGGAATATTACAAGTAGTCTTGCTGAGAAAATGCATTAACTACTTAAGGCTAATTTGGGTAAGGACGCAATTAAGTTACTTTTACGGAAAGAAAATTCTGAGTCCTTTGCTATAATTGTCAATAAGAATTCTTAAATGTTTTTCACAACAAAAGCCTCCAATACAACTTCTATTTTATTTACTAAATTACAGGACACAACTTGTGTTGACTCAACACAACAAAAATTTCGCAATTTTATAATACAAAACTAATTTCGCTATTATGTATGTGATATCAACTGTAAAACGTAAAAATCCCTTTAATATGTTGTCATATTTAGGTAATGGAAAGTACAATACGAACAAAAATCTTACGTTAAAACCTTTGAACCTAGACTTTGAACTATAAACTCAATAGAACGATCCTGTTGTTATTAACAATCATCGGCTAAATTATATTTAATACACCGAAATTCAAATCTTCATGTACTTCAGTCGCTTTAAATATTGACTCCACAGTTATCATACCTTCAGCGTTTTCTATTAATCTTGGGTTCTAATATATTTTAATCATAATACAACGCCATTTATTGTGGTAATATCACTTGAAAACGAATTTATCACCGCCACCAGCCTCGAATTCAAATTTCCTTTTGTTTACTTGCTCTTACAATTAGTTAAATTGGACACCGCGTCTACTGTCATTCAAATAACAAAAACTTTTGTTGGAGTGAGTAATATTTTAATTATGTATAATTATGTAGTACCTTGAAAGAGAGGGATCGGAGCTTAATCAACCACACTGCTGAAAAGCGGGTTGGCGGATCTCCTACATGGAGAAAGAGGCTTATTTTACTGGCTGAATCGTTTGTAGGTACCTTAAAATCACTTTTTTATAAAGGTATCTAAAATATCCATAATATATAATATAATAAAGCTGAAGAGTTTGTTTGATTGTTTGTTTGTTTGTTTGTTTGTTTGAACGCGCTAATCTCAGGATCTACTGGTCCGATTTGAAAAATTCTTTCGGTGTTAGATAGCCCATTTATCGAGGAAGGCTATAGGCTATGTATCATCACGCTAAGACCAATAGGAGTGGAGTCCACGCCGACGAAGTCGCGCGCAGAAGCTAGTCTAAAATATCCATGAAATGCAAGAAAAAAATTATTATAATTATATACTATTTATAATTTACATCCAATAAAAGTTTATTTCATCTGACCATTCGAAAAATTAATCATATTTCCTCATATTACTCATTTTTTATTTATACTAACTAATAGTTACTGTGTGTAGTAACACATCTTGTGTATACGTACTACCTACCACACAAATAAAGAGAAGCACGTTTAATTTCCTTTACTTATAGAAAACGGCGTCACAACGACAGTAATATTTTACGAAAACCCATCAGGTATCCGTTTCTCATAAAGCCTACTCTCATTTTCGTTACAATGTTAATAAAAAGAAATGGAAAAGTTGTTCGTATACGCGTCAAATGAAAAAGTTATGGGACGTGATGATACTGCAAAGACAGCGGAGCCACCTGCCGGCTGCGAACTAATTACGAACTCCCTAACTTCCTCAAATAATAAAATATTCTCCTAAAAACGTCACCTAGAAACGTACTCACGCCGAATGTTAATGGCGACTGTTTATTAGCTGATATGGATAACAAATACAAACCGTATTATCCCGTCACCCCAGCTGACTTCGCGAACAAATCATACTCGTCTTTTATATTATAAATCACTTATTTATTATTGTAATGTAATATTTCTTTTACTAATTATTTTAATGCGATAACTAATACGTAAACACCCTTACATAGTAATAAACTTCAATGTATATTAAAGTTATCTTGTATAACATATTGAATTATGACGAACAATTTTCATATTTTTGTCGTTTATATATGAATGGATAGATCAGCCGAAGATCTCCTCTGCATTAAAGGAGAACATAATTATGGTTATATAATAATAGCTTCTAACACCATGGCGCACTATTGTGGATTGATAGATGATTTCTCTTCCTAGACTACCAATCGCTTTTAAGTATTTACGACAACAACCGAGATTAACTGCTACGCGTGCTCTCTGATGTACGATGGAGTAGCCCACAAGAAAACACACTAATACAAGAAACAAATATTACTCAAAAACCCCAAAATCCAAGAATATTTATCCCTGAGCTGCCATCGAACTCGCGACCGCCGCCGTTAAGGCGACTAAAACCAAATAACGTCCCCACTTACTAATTTTTTGAACAAGCCTGATAAAAACAACATAATAATAATCTCATCATACATTTAAGTTCAATTTGCTTTAAAAATATATGATATAGAATACAAAGTTTTGTGTCATGTTATAATATGTCATATTTAAAACCTTCAGAGAAAAGCTTGAATATATTTAGGAACACATAAACATAATTATTTTAATTTATTTCTATACAAAAATTTAAAATGTAACCTTTCTCACTCTTAGCATTAAAATAGCAGACTTATCTTACTTCTCTTACCTCATATTTTGACGTCTAAAGCGCGAAACTTTGAAACATAGTAAACCTTTAGACCTAACATACATTTAGTATGTTTTGATAAAAATAATGTTTCATATTTCTAGCATTTCATGTTCTATTTGCATCCTCTTGGGAGTTAAATTTGTAAGTCAATCAGAAAGTGAGAACACAAAATTTATGTTATAAATACCACTGTATCTATATGAGACACGAATAAAAATCTGCATGAAATGAACTTATTAAAGTAATGTGACTATGCGTTGACGCCACTTTTTTCACACATGTTTGAAGTAAATAAAGTAAAATATAAAAACTTTAAAAATTATGGAAACTAACAAATATTAAAATAATTACAATAAATGATACCAAAAGTTTATTACAATACAATATGTTTATTGTTTATTGTGTAAAATAAGATATATTATCACTAATATGGCAAAATACAACAATTGCAACGTTGAACGTTACAACTAATTTACCCTTTTTTACCTAATTTACCTTTGGAATACATTAAATCCCCTTCATTCAGTTATTGAAACTAACAAACTCAAAAAAGTGCTTACGGCACACTTCAAATTGATGAGTTCATTTGATGAAGGTTCTTCGACAAATGGTTCACCAAAATTATCAAACCGCTGGCAATCTTTCCTCTTCTTGAATTTGTCAAATTAATTAAAAAACACAAAGACGAAAAAATTATACTGATACATATTTAAATCTAGTTAAACTAATTAACCAACATTAATATATTCTTTTAAAGCATATTTTATTTGTTTTAGTTGGTAAATATCAATAAAAAAGTGGATTATTGGCTAAAGGTGGAAAATAAATTATTAACTAGAGAAAACTAGCACAACTATATTGTTATCAATATTATCTTATAGAACAGAATATACCTTTGATATTGATTACCACATAATACTAAAAAGGAATTCTAAAAAGTCTAGTAAGTTCTTTTTACCTCCAGGGACCAAATTTTTCATTTGTAACGACCAGCGTATCTGTAATTTACGATTTCAGCTCTACGGCTTTAGTTTGAGCGTTGATGAGTCAGACGAAAGTTTTACTTTTACAAAACTCTTTGACGTACCTATATTCTATACTGTTACATACTATATTTTTTATATTATTATACAAAATGTTTCAAAGAAACTTTTTGGGTTTAAAAGTAAAAATTAATTCGTAACTTATACACGTATTTTGAAATTTGCTGGAATCACATACATTGATAAAAATGAAAGAATTAAACTAACAGAAACTAAAACGCCCTAAAACGCCATAGTGATAGATATGAAAACGAATTTTTAATAAGTCGATGGTTATTTTTACCGAAAACCATTTATGCTTATATTCCTATTGTAAGAAAAGAAAATTTTAAAAATAAATTAAACAAAAACAATCTTTATGACGTCGTTTAAAGCGTATTATATTTTATTTAATCTACGTTAATATTGGACTTGAGTCATAAAAGTTATAAAAGATACAGTTGAACTGCTTATATTATTCATTCGTTGAGTATCAAGCGACGGATTCCGAGAAATCTCCCAACGGTCGTGATCCTTGGAAGTATGACGCGAGGGCCGCCCAAGAGAGCTATGATTCACGGCAAAGATCTCATTAGGTAACGTAATCTGAAACAGCGTTCTGAAGAAACATCGCTGTGTTTAATTAAAACACTAGTCACTATACCTAAGTCTTTTTTTTATTTATAAAACTATAGAGATCCTCGGTCTGATTGTTAGGAGCAAAGGTTGAACAAAATGAACCCTTCTCCTCTGTTTGGCCAGTTATTGCCCACTTGTATCCTGAATAGCCCGTAAAACGCAATATCCAGCTGGAGAATGAAAAAATTACTTTAGTGTGACCGAAATGTATTTGCACTAATATAGACTGTTAAATACATTAATTTACTGGTAATTATTAAACGAATAAAAGTAAAATGTTATCAGTAAATTGTGAAACTTTGGGTCTTTACCTCATTTATTTTACATTAGCAGTCAACTAAGTACTAGGATGTTTCATATAGTAAGGTCATTCGGCAAGGAGTCACTAATGTTTGCCGGTCGAATAACTCCGCTCATAAAACGATATTGCAGTTTGATAGGCCGCCGGGAGACCGAATATGCGGCGGACTGGCACTTAACTGCATTATTACTTATCTGCCGCCGCCCGCCTGCCGCCCGCCGGCGATCCTGCCGGCCTGCGGACACTGGAACACTGTGACCGAACGACGCACTTATTGCACTTCATCTCTCAATCACTGTATTGGATGGCAAACAATGTTATTCTCTTGTTTAGTTTAACATTGTTCTCATACTTATTAAACTTGGATATAGAAATTTTTGATTACTTTGACTATTTGTATCATATGTTAGATTTGTCGTACCATTTTTCATTTATGATCTACAATGATGTTTTGTCTTTATTGTCTATATCAATAGAATAAATGCAAAGCCTTTTTCTTTTGTTAGGTCTATCCCTGGAAAGAGCTAAAAAAGTGTTTAAAAATGTTCTTAATTCTTCATTGAAAAACCTGTTAATTCAAAAAGATTGTAATGTTAAACAACTTTTCGCTGACAGTCTCAAGACAAATATTGAACGAAATCTTGATCTGACAAGCAATTCTAGAGTAAAAGCAATCTTATATACCTACTCGTGATAAATTAAGATAGTAAATACGAGAAAACAATTATAAATGTTTAACAGCTTTCAAAATAATTTTTTTCGACTAAACGACTTAAATTTCTGTTTCGATGCTTACAATACAATAGTAAGTAAACAATATCACATCAAATCATAATATGATTCAAGGTGTTATGTATTCGACGATAATAAGATTATGGCCAAACTGTAATACCATTAATATACGTTATTCGAATCTAGGTCAACATAACATTGTTTTGTAGTTAATTTGTGAAATAGCAGATTACGTAAATTTCGACGATCGCTAATAGAATACGTAATTATCATATCAATCCACACGAGCTTACAAAAGACGGGCGCGGGAGAGTTTGCGGGAGTGACGTCCTAAACATTTTATTACATTCCTTGCACGTAAAATATAATATCCCTACCCACACTCTGTGTACGTATTTCGAGCAAATATCTAAATGTAATTTCCATGCGTTGTCCCCGAAATGTTTTTCCAGAAAATATTAACATAGAAGGCAAGGGGCTGAATCTCTTCTAAGTAAGTTGCAAAAAATGTACGTGATTTTACTTCAAAGTCCCTTTTGTCTTTATGGAAGGAAGGCATAAAAGTACTGGCACGGGAATGGCACATACGAAAAAAATTACGTACCGTAATGATGATGTACCCACACTTTCCTCGGAAACAAAATATTTTCTTTTTTACAGTGTCTGAAATGTATTCAAGGTGTTACAGCGAGGTTTACCGCTTTTTAATAATCCTCAGCGAGACGTATGCCACCATTTACGCGCTCATTACGAAACTATTTATTTTTCTTTGTAAGAAATTTTGTTGAGTATAAGCAAGCTCATGGTTATTCGGGTATAACTTTTAATGAAACCTGCGATTTGAACTAGCTTCTTAAAACTTTTAAGTAGAAGAAGTAACTTAGTTGAGTTTACCTGACTTTATACGAGTTTAGAATATATAAACTTTATTTACAACTCGCGACCCTACTTATATGATTAAAACGAATTATTGACTTTTAACAAAATAACATTTTGTTGAAATTCACAATTTTTTTCTATCTACAACGTGTTATTAAGCAATGGAGGCATACCATATCCGAAATTATACGTGAAAAAAAATTAAACAGTAGAGCTCATTACTACGTAACTTTAAAATTGACAAAGTGAAAAAAATTGAGAAGACATTGGAAAATTGGCTATAAATAATTGACTTAACTGTTAAACTCAGGTGACACGACAGTACATACGATGATAATTTTGCATGAATAGTAATTATTTACTAATTAGTTTTATTATTTTTATTAAAGCGTTAGGACAAGTTGCATATTTAGGTTATAATATCGATTCTGATATCGCAGATAAATTGTAGGACGACACTTAAATATCGTTGTGTCTTAAACCTATTTTAAATAGGTTTATATAATGATATATATACCTATGAACCTAAACATACAAAGAACTGCTATTTTTCCGAAAATTTACTATCTTTCTATTTCTTACCCAACGTTTCAGAGCAATTTAGCTAGGTTTTTTTTTTAATGTAACTAGGTTGGCAAACAAGCGTACGGTTCACCTGATGGTAAGACCGTAGCCTATAGACGCCTGCAACACCAGAAGCATCGCAAGCGCGTTGCCGACCCTATCCCCGATCCCCCCAGGAGCTCTGGTCACCTTACTCACCAACAGGAACACAATACTGCTTGAAAACAGTATTATTTTTAGCTGTGGTCTTCTGTAAGGTCGAGGTACTACCCCAGTCGGGCTGCTCCATATTTTGAGCAGGAAATTTCCTGCTGTGCCCTACCTCAGTTAAGTAGGTTTGACAAATTGCTAGTTTTAACAAAGAGCGATTGTCGTTATGAGCGAACCTGTAACATATTGCTCTAGAATCATCTCCCTACCAAGAGTTAACGATTATTACATCGATATGCACAGTAGTAGAAATACCCACAGCATCACCCACTACAATAAATATTCATAGGACTTACAAAATGAACAAATTGTTCATATAACTCCTAAAAAGATCGCAGATATAGTAGTAGTAGTTTTGGTGTATGCCATAGCACACCAAACTACACCAAAACTACATACACTAATGTGAAATGTAAACAAACATAATTTAAATAAATTATTCATAGAGAATATTTACATCACTATTAAAAGTCTGAGAAAATAGGAAGTTCATTATCCCAGAGAATATTGAAAATTATAGTATGAATTTTCTAATTGATCTCGCTATTAATTAATCAGGCCCGTTTAAGCTCGCACATAATCCCTGTTTTAATCTAAAAAATAATAGGATTTCGGTTTTTGTAATAGGCTTCGCTGCGGTTTCTCACAAACAAAATAACCAATAGTGGACATTAAGTAGTATGAGTTTATCGCAATTCTATTTGTGAAAGTATATACAATATTGGCAAGGGATGAAATTGCATTATCAAGAAGCCGCATGATGTACAAATGTATCAGCGGGAATCCTTACTTATTGATATTGCTCCCTTACACTATTTGGTGATAATTCCACTCAACTAGAAATGTTTCTCTACTTATTAATTGATGTAATACATGCACTTAACTAACATCTAATTTTATTTATTCGTTTAGTTCATTCATAACAACTGATTTTATGGTTCCTGAAATTATTGTTAATTTCTTTTCTTTCCTAGTCCCTATAAATTTAACAAATTTTATTATATATGCTTCTTGAAGTTGAATTTAGTCAATGTACCTTATTTACTAAGGACCTGGTTCTCTGTTTACTGCTATAAAGTTAACTGGTTATGAAGTTTATCGTTTCTATTAGTTACTGGTAAATATTACTATGGTACTATCTATCTACGCAAAAACGATAGGAATATAGTAGTCTAATTAAATATAGAGGGTAACCCCGAGGCGGGAGAGGGGGGAGGTTAATTCGACTCATGATGAAACACTTATGTCTACGAGTATAATAATTGATTTACTTAAATTACTACGTGTGCACAATAAATAATTAATATGTTTTTCAGAAATACAGCAAAAATATTTTTACTGTAAAATTAAATAAATTAATTACCAAAGGTAATGAAACGTATACACATTCATAGAGCATGAAACTACGGAGGCACTATTATACACAATATGGTTTTGCTAACAATGTGTATCACACAGTAGTTAGACCGACAGGGTCAACTGTATACCAGACGCTGCAGTAAGCCTTGTATAAGTTTACGACCGCCTCTCCGACTTTACGACATTCACTCCTTGAGCCACGGATATATAAGATACTAAGATTTTTTAATATTTATATAAATAAGCGTCTTTTTATTTATTTTTCTTTTAATATTTTATAGGCGTAGCGGTATAGAGCAAACGTGAATAAGGTAATTTGTTATAAAACAAATCTCTTCTAGAGTTACACGAGCCTGAAAGCCGAAAGAAACACTGAGGAAACTTACTTTGTTTTTTTTTAAATGGTTAAACAACTCGGCTTATCCTTGGCACGGCTTACTTTAGCGTAGCTACAGAGAAGTACGTGCTACGAGAGTATGATTAATGACTCTTTCGCAATTTTTGACGAAAATATATATTTTTTGTTCATTATATTTTTTTAACATTATTGCAAATTATGAGTATCTAAAGTGTAATTTAAGCGCCTTTATATGTATTTAAGGGAGAGCGCAGGGTCTTTTCTCTCATCTAACTAAAGCTTCGTTTAAAGAAGTAATTACAGCAGGAGGCGAGTTCGGGTGATGGCACGACTACATTAGTATGCGTACCGCGTGACGCCGGCAGTGGCGATAACGCAAATTCGTTTTGCCGAACATCTTGCTAATAGAGTTTCACTAATTTATAAGACCGTTAAGCCGCAGCTAGACCGACCCTGCGTAAACTGTCCGCGGTGGACGTAAAAAGGATTTCATCGTAGACCGTCCTACATATTTGATGGACCTCAATCTCACGACCCGCGGTCGAGTGGCAGAACGTTTAATTATGAACGGATGCTGCGGAATTTTACAAATCGTTGCTTACAAGTATTTATGCCTATATTTTTATTCATATAAACCTAGGTTTGCTATGTCTTGTAAATCAATTTGTCTTAAAATGTTTCTTAAATAATTATAGTCGTACTAGTAGATATGATTAGTCCTTTATTACTAGTATAAAAAGTGGATTAAGATACTTCTAATTAAAACCGCGATGTACTTTTAAGCCGCATACCGACGTCGCCGCACCTGGGGAGCGTTAAATTAATATGAAAAAAAAAGTTCATACAAACTGAGCACAATTATCTTAGGCTCCTTCTACACTGGAATGTGCATGATACATGTTTGCAAAATAAAATTGTTTCCGCTTCGTGACGTGGAACTAACAATCAAGTTTAAGTGCAGTAATAAATTTGGGCGGACAAAACACGACTGAAAATACGCAATGTGCTTCATTCAGTGTAAATGTGATTAACGAAATACTCGTGCTATGTGAGACAAAATCGTATTATGAAACGCGATTGTGCATGAATATTGTTATTCTTTCTCAAACACATTGCAATATTTTAATTGTCTGTTTGTTGTCTGTCCTCTCTTGTTAATAATAATAACTTGCTTGACAACGTTTTCCACAGATAGGTAAATTAACCAGATAGCTAATACAGTCGAGGCTTCTTTACAAACTTTACTTTATAAAGCTCATGGAAAAGACTTATAAGAAAGAGCACTCTTAACATCAATTTCGCGAAATTGCGGTCTCGGAGTCAGATTAAAATAATTATGTTTCAGTAAAGCGTAACGTGACGGTAAATATTCATAATTTATTTAGAAACATGAGGGCGAGCAGATCCCGCACAGTTTAGTTAGCCCCAGTGTCATTATATCGTCTCAGCCACTTTATGTCACGAAAATTTCATTTTAGAGTGCTTGTTCTCCCCCAAATTGTAGCTAATTCCCTAAAACAACAATTCTATTTCTATTTTAGTAAAGATTTTTGAGATAACAAAAGAAAGTTTAATAAATATATTTTGAAACAACAAATTAAACAAGAAGATCGAAAATTATTTTTCGTTTATAGTTCTCATGCAGCTTGCATTTTAAAAGTGAGGAGAAGTTTATTAGTTTAATTTCGTACAAGTACATGCTCGTGAGCTACGAAGGCGAGAGCATTTTATTCAGTAGTTTGTTCTATAAAATTGACGGCCTTCGGACGCCGGCATCCGGAGAACCGTGTTCTAACTCGGATTTATATCGTACAGGAAGAGTCGTTAAAAGTGGTCCGGAAATCGCATCAAGGCGCTTTGCGACTACTCTCTTTTTCGCACGCAAAGACTATATTTTAACATAAGTGTATTATAATACGCGTCTTCTGAGGAGTGTATTAATTACGAAAGTTTTAAGTATAAAGTTATAATACTCGCTAATTTTTATCCTAATTTGGTTTTCACAAAGTTTTAAGTTATTTTTTGTAAACATTTTATTATTAATTGGACCTTACACGATACCTCGCCGATTTTTTTTTTTGACTAGTAAATATATGATCTACGATTAAAACGTAGCTTTTTAATATCCAAAACTGTTATACTTAAATTATTTATTAACCGTCAAACGCAAGACGCTCGGAAGTAATAATATGCGGCATGAATTATTTAAAGACAGCGCAGCTCATACCTAACAAAGAGAAACTTAAAGAGGTCGGATAGTGCTCTCTATTTTGTTGTTTAAATGGACCTGTATTGTGCCGAGCGTCATTACGCTGCGGTGGTGGCACGTGCACGCAACGGGCGCATTCCGCTTCGATGCTCGACCCGACATTACCTTCACCCTTTATCCGAATAGTTCGATTTACCTGTCTCTCGATGCTTTTACTTCCCTCTAATACCAAGGCCTATCTAAATTCATATGGAAAACATTTGTGTCCGGAAAGCTTTTGCCTCCAAAATGCTTGAACGCCAGCCTCTGTTTGTATGAGACACAATTGCGCATGTTTGCATTTTTATCTACTTGTTTTCGTGGGGCGAATGCGAATGCAGTCTTTGTCTGGACTGTGCACAGGTGAATTATTAATAACATGCGGAAAATATAAGCCAATTTTTTAAAGAAAATGTCTCATAAGAAAGATAATATAAAATCTATTTAAAAAAGACCCTGTCTTTACAATTATACATTTTCAAAATAAAAATTATTTTTAAGAGTAGCCTAGAGTATGATTACTTTTAAACATATATTGACATTTCTTGTGAAGAAAACAAAGGAATTCTAGTCCAAGCTATACTTTCGTTTCCAATATCAAAGTGAATGAAGTTGCAAACACAGTAGCTCGATAGCACGTATGTCAACTTGCTATTATTAGATACACGGTAAAATATATTACAAAACTCAAAGTAAGCATGTAACTATGTGACATTGTATGAAACAGTTTTCCATGTGATTACTATTTCTTCGTTGAAAGACAACTTGCAAAATTGAGAAGAAAATAATTAAAATAATAAAAAATGAAATTTTTTTGTCCGCTTTGGCTCGGGAATGGAGTTTACTCCTTAAGAACAATTACATATGATATTTAAAAATTAAAATGTACTATTAAATGAATCGAATCATAATAAAGTAAAATAATAAAATATGAAAGTTACACTTACTATTCGTAACGTTAGAGTAAACGCTGGTATACTATTATACCTTACATAAAACCTAGAAACGCTGTAAAACGTCACTCTCGGCTTGACTAAGCGTCAGCATTACTAAGCGTCAGCGTCACTGAGCGTCAGTAATTTCACGCGTTCTCTTTCCCGTATTTTATGATATCCCAGGCCTTGTGTCGTTTCTTAGGGTTACAGTTAACAAAAACGAGTAGGCCCAGTTCATGTAAATTAACTTATAATAATATTCCAAATATTAAAGGATTAATCTATTAAATTAGAAAAAATAATATTTTTTAATCTAAAGTGCATCAATTATACATAAAAAAAGTTTATTGAAATTAATAAAGTACGTTAAAATACCACCAGTATATAAATTTCATAAACATTTTACCAACACGTGAAATCGTTCGGAAAACTTATACCGTGATACGATTTGTGCCTGACTCGCGGGTCGCACTGCCGCACTGATCAGACAATAGTTCGCCTGCTTTGCATTTCTTTTCCAATCTCTTCGGATTCATTTTCCACAATCGAGATCTTGAAATTCTTTCATAGAATACGAATAGTTTTTAAAATGGAATTGTTGTCTATTTGTTAAATCTTGTTTTTCTTTACCTTTTTCTTGGCTAACTGTGAATTACAATGGATTTTTTTACAAATTAAATTACATTTATGTTCCATTTAAAGTACATATCATGTCTCTTTTTATTTGTTGTTCCATCCATTTGTCAAAAGTACTAATTTCTTTCTTCTATTTTGCTACAGTTCTTTTGAGGGTCCTTTAAAACATGAATATGCGGAATCAAAATACAATGCATGTTGTATAATATTGTAAGACGGAATGACGAGCGACGTCACGTTCGCGACTCGACTCATGCAAGTAATCATAACATAATAAAACTTTTGCACTTCGCTGAAATTTCTACCATCTTCCAGCACTCTAGTCAGGTAATCATAACTTAATGAAAAGTGTTCAGCCGCCACGCGGGTATTATCAAAATTTTAGGGGTCACGTAAAATATTAAAGAGACGGGATGAAGTAGCCAGAGATTCATTGCTCTTCCGTGTTTTTATTATTCGTAAATAAGACCAGCCCGCCGCAGCTATATTCATAACATAAAACCGAGCTGCAGTAAAGTTCCCAACGACTGCGTGTAGCTCGCATAAATGTTAAGCATCTAAGTACGCACGTCTTTAAGTACGTCTTATGTGTTGAAATGATGGATGTAATATATTAGAGATTATATTCTTCTGGTCTTTCTACCGTTGGTAATATTACGTAGCTTACAGAAGAAATATTATCAAAACACAATATTTCAGTAAATGTAAATACATTATTTTACAATTCCTAGTACGCATATTTTTTTTCACTCATACATTTTATTCGAAAATCATAAGTAAATAGGTTGAGTTTCACTAATTTAAAATTGTGGAATTTAAACCTAATAGAAAGATTACATACCTAATCAGATATACATAGACAAAATTGCTTAAATGCTTTTTTAATGTTTCAGAACGAAAGATACAAAATAATAATAAAACGAGTTGCACGACTTACGCCATCTACATAACATTGGCGAAAACAACATCTTACGACAAATAAAATATAATAGAAATACATATAATAGAAAATACAATTTTTTTTTCTTATTTTATATTGTGTATTTACTTAATAGAGCAAATAATATTTATTTAAGCTCCCACAATCAGCCGACATGAAACTAAATTGATTTTTAAATTATTTTATATATTTTTATTTGTGAATTGAATTAAGAAGTGATATCCTGCTAGAACACTGATGTAAATTAGCTCCACACGCTTTTATAATCATAAAATTGTATACATTAGTAAACGTTAAATATTAAAGTTTCTGCAACAAATGGTTGCTAGAATGGTTGCGATTGGTTACCTACTAACTTGCTACGTTAGATTATCATTTATCACAAATGTATGTTGTATAGTTGCTATAGATTCTTATCGTAGCCCAGGCGATTGTATTTGTGTTGTGTTTATTACCATATTCGAAACCAACTTCCATGATACCAGAATACGAAAATAATACCTATTTTGTGCACCTTATAATATTAATAAAGTCAATCTCCATGTTTCAATTTACTCGTTATAACGATATTTAAGCTTAAAATTTGTAATAACAGCAAGTTCGATTAATATTCGCAGGCATTCGTAGCACAGCGCTACGTATCTGAAAATTCTCGTAGATTAAATTTAGTTAGTTTCCAATATATCACTCACAATTTTTACACGTTTATTCATTTTACCAATGAATTAAAAACAACAATAAAGTGTTGCAGAAGATTGCGCTTTAATTATTCTCTTGAAGTAGTACTCGTATAAGGACTTAAGCCTGGCAGTGGAATGCTTACAAGCTGGTACAAAACAATACATAATTTTCTAACATTGTTTCCAAAACATAAATTTATTGTTTAAAGTAATAACTAGCCAAAAATTACAAGCCGTTTCCCCTAAAATTCTTAGTGCGTTGCCAAAAATAAGCAACTATCTCGTTTTCGTAAACATCGTTGAGAACAATAAACAACGTGTAATACAGATGGCCTTGTATCCTTATTCTAGTTTTTCAATTGCAGCCTCGTCCAGTTTCTATTTGTACAGACGCCAAATCGTTTCATGTTATTTTAACAACCTTTCATTTTTGGGTAACATCCAACATATGACAGATGATCCAAATATGATAAATAGTATACATAATTATCGCTCAATAATAGATGTTTAATGTCCTGTAGTTTAGGTTCCATACCATATATATTAAAAGAGACTACACATTATTTGTATGTCTACAATAGATATTTTACTTATAGAAGTTACGTTCTTAAAGCAACGTCGTTGATTTTTTCATAAAAAAGAAATTAATAATAACTTTACTATTAACGGTTCCCAGTAGACTAAAATCCTATTTCAAGGGCTCGGAAATCAAACACAAACATATATGCTCAGACGACAAATACCCGTAGCTAATAAAGCCTGTTTTAGCCAACGCTTATTGTGTTGAGCTCGGATGTAAATTAAAAATACGTGAACATTATTTTTTTTACATATATAAACATTACTTTCGGGTACCCCTTCAAACATAGTACTGCTATCCTTTAACATTTTATACCTAAATCAGAAATATTAAAATAAATGTTAGCATGTAATAGCCCTCAAAATGAGCGTACATTTTCAAGTCTGATGCTGCAAAAGAAAGAGCCTCTTTACCTTGACGTAACAAAACTGAAGGCAAAGGAAAGCTGCTTGTGAACAACTACGAGAACGACTCTGAAAACAATCAAGAACATACTTGTTTACGAGCAACAATTTTAAATTTTTCACAAATATACTATAGATACTTTATACTTTGACTAGCCCGTTGGCACAGTTTGTAGTGGCCCTGCTTTCTGTTGCGCTGGTTTGGGGTTCGATTTCTGCCTGAACTGGGTCTAATATTTGTTTTTATATATTTATTATTTTCATGTATATTTATCAAAGAAAATATCTAGCTATGTCAGTCGGCTGTTACCTATAACACAAACATTAAGTTGCTTACCTTAAGAACAGACGACAGAGTGTAAATGTTGTAAGATATTTATTTATTCTGATATACATAGATATAAACAGATACATACTTGTTTTACTATGTTATAAGAGTTGGACTCCACAAGCGTTGAATGTTAACAAATATACAGCATCCGTCACTCATCGTTCCTAGCGTCAAGTAAAACTTTAAAGCTCGACAATCCGACAGGCGGAAAATCTGTCAGGAATGCCGCTCGCTTAACGAACGTACTTATTATCGACGAGCTATTTACTTGACTACACTGTATATTGATATCAATTAAAACGAAAACAGCTACTTCGTTAAACCACAAATTCTAAATCTATACTATTAAACGGAGAGCCGGTTTTTTTTGTTCGGTTATACTGCAAAAACTACTAAGCCGATCGGAATAATACTTATACTATAAGATGCAGCGTATTACAGAGAAGATTTTAAAATATAATAATTATGTTAGTGATTACTTAACGTGTAAAAAAATATGGACGGACAGAGGTCGCTAGTAATAAATCGACGGTGCCGTAGAATAACGTACTATCTGCAAAATAGTCGTTTTACAGTAGAGCCGTTCAAAGTTTTCAATTGTTATATTTCGGAAACGGAAAAACCTGGCGCTTTTATAGTTTGGAAAAATTTACATTAAGCCTGTGATTATCTATCAGTATTATTAATTATTTTGAAACAGTTTTATTTAAAAAGATAGTAGGGTCGATGTTTATATGTAACGTTTTATAATGGACTTGTTGCTGTCACATTTACACATGTGACGCTATTCACCGGGGGCTCTAAGGATCCAGATGCAAATGGAACGTTTTTTTATGAAACTTAAGCTAGTTATTTCGTCCTATATACATATTCCAGATTTATTTTGAGCAGTCATTTTCATAAGTAGCGTGTCATAAATAGTATTTATTATTTTTTGTATAAAATCGATTAAAAATAAAACATTTTAAAAACAAAATCAGTCCTTTATTTTAAAAGTACCAAATTTATAATAATTAAACATAAAAAAATATCTTCACTTCTTTAAATCGATCAACGTTTCTACTCACATAAAATACTAAAATTATCAGTCTCCAACATCACATTTTGTTCTTTCTTTGTATTTATTATAATTAGAACCGGTTAACACCAGCAGCGACCACCGGCTATTACGGCTCACTCTGAATACGCGCTTGATGAAATCTACTCTCTAACCTACGCTGCTCCAAATACTATGTGGCTCCGAGCAGTTCCAACTGGAGCTCCAAAACCGATTCGATTTGCTGGCGAAGTGGACGAGATGACCGACAACATGGTGAAGATGGTGTGTACACTGGGTCGCAAACACTTTCCGCCGAGGTAGTCAACGAAGCAGTCTAAACTTTCTCCCGAAGCCTTGGATCTGATGCGGCGGAGGTGCGAGTTGCCCGCTGCCCAAGCAGCTTCGCCAGAACAGAAGGCTTTGTCTAAGAGGATACGGAAACTTGTACGCCGAGACCTCCGCTGCTCAAATACGAGAGAGATTACTACTCTGATTGAGCAGAATAGAAATATAAACTTTTTAACGCCGTCATCCACCGAGGTACCACGCCGGAGGCGTGGTCCAGGAGTGTGGTGGTGCTTCTTTACGAGAGGCGACAAGTCTTTGTTGAAGAATTACAGACCAATCTCACTTTTGAGCCACGTCTATAAGCTGTTTTCAAGGGTTGTTACGAATCGTCTCGCCAGAAGACTCGACGAATTCCACCCACCGGAGCAGACTGTGCATTTTCCTCCGGCGCGGCGTGGGGTAATACAGGGAGATGTAATATCACCGAAACTGTTTACCACTGCGCTGGAGGATGTCTTTATGACCTTGGATTGAGAGGAACGAGGCATCAACGTCAACGGCGAATTCATCTCGTACCTTCGTTTTACCGACGATTTCGTAATCTTTGTGGAGACGTCGGATGAGCTAGGCCGAATGCTGGCCGGCCTAAACGAGTCCTCTCGACGAGTAGGTCTCGGTATGAACTTAGATAAAACGAAAGTTATGTTTAACAACCAAGTGATACCGAGACGGGTATCGGTTAACGGTATCCTTTTCGAAGTTGTTCAGGATTATGTCTACCTTGGCCACACCATTCAACCAGGTTGAAACAACTCGAGAAGGAGGCTGATAGGATGGTTTGGTTGGGCTGGGCGGCGTTTGGCAGGCTTCGTCGAGTCTTGCCTTCGAAGATTCCACAATGCTTGAAGACAAAAGTCTTCGAGCAATGCGTCCTGGTTGTGTTGACATACGGAGCCGAGACATGGACACTGACGGACTGGTCCACTAGTTTAAAGTCGCTCAACGTGCAATGGAAGGGGCTATGCTTGGGGTTTCTTTCAAAGATAGGATTAGAAATGAGACTATCCGCGAGCGAAAGTAATCGACATAGCCCACAGAATTAGCAAGTTTAAGTGGCAGTGGGCTGGTTATCTGTGTCGCAGAACCGATGGCTGTTGGAGCAGACGGATCCTGGAGTGGAGACCGCGTCTTGGCAAACGCATTGTGGGATGTCCTCTGGCCCGTTGGACCGACGATCTACGTAAGATTGCCGGTGTAGTCTTCATGGAGGATTGCGGAAAACCGGGATGTCTGGCGCGAACTTGGGGAGGGTATGTCCAGCAGTGAACTACAATAGGCTGAACTGACTGACTAATACGTCTTTTAGCTCTAAAGCAATGTTTTCTGAACCCGGATGTAATGGTGACGATGATGGGCTTACAGGTGTCTTTGAAACTGAAAAAATAATATAAAATATAAAAATTACAAAAATAAAAGAAAACAATTTTATTTTGATACGAATAAATTGATAATTTAATTAAGAAAAAAGCAATTTAAACCAAATTACAGTATTTTTCTGGAAGAAAAAACGTACCAATGTTACATATTACATCAGTTTTCCGCAAAAGAACGTTCTATCTTCACATATTACATCAGGATTTCCACAAAAGAGCGTTCTGTCTTCACATATGTCATCAAATTTTCCGCAAAAGAACGTTCTATCTTCACATACAACTCAAAAACGTCAGAATATGTCCGTGGTAAAACGACATATCACTACTTGTAACTCATACTTTAATATCAACAAATTAAGTTTTCCATTAGTAGTCAAAGATGTCTTTTACAATTTGATTTAATTTGCAAGAGCATTTTTGTAAGAAACAATGTAAAGACTAATCTCCATTAAATAACGTCACATATGAATATGAAACGCGAAGTTTGGCGTTAGTTATGTAAATTAAAATAAACCACCATAGAATATAAAACAATCGTTAAAATGCAATTTTGTTATACATATTAATAAGGAATAAGATTAACTTACCGGGATAATTCGAAATTTCCTTGTTATAACCAGATATCTTTCCACTATCAAATTCTTCTTCCGAATTTTTACAGTTGTTTTTCACCAAATCAAGGATTTTATTAGATCTGTTATTATATTTGGACATGTTTTAGTACTAATTATGAATACTATTTAAGAAAAATAACTTTATCATCGGCGAATGCGGTAACTCGTGCGCACAAGCTCGTTTTCCACTCAACAACGTAACAAGTGACTTTGGCACGGCCAACGCGTGGTACCCCCGGCCGCGAGCTCCGTCACATATGCATCTAGTTCATTATAATACGGAGACACAAACACATGGGACGTTGTTCGCCTCAGAATTTCAGAAACTATTGGTCGTAAAATTATTTTTTTTTGCATGTATAGATAGATCTTCGACTCCTGAAGTAAATTATTAAATAAAATTGATTTCGTACTATATTCACATGTAACGTTATTCTACGGCACCGTCGAAATATGTTAATCGATCAAAATGAGATTTAAAAGTTAATACTAATAAAAATACTGTATAAGTTTTTGTTATATTCTTATTGGATGGGTATAGGATCAACTACGGAGTAGCTTTTTTTAAAACTGTAAGAACATTTTAAAAATCGGTTGATGATAAGCGACAATATCAACATACAAACAGCCAACGTAGGACCAGGACCATAAATAGGTTAAAAATTCTTGATAGCTTAATATATTGACTAAGTTTTAATCTAGATCTTAAGTATTCCAATAATCCATACAATACATTGCGTGAACATATAGATGAATTCTCGCAGAGCTATTACCGGCGTTGGTAAGTATTTCATCGTTGAAATATGTGTACAAATTGCCACCATTAAGACAACGCAGAAAGCTATCGGCAAAATTTTATCGAAACGGCTCATAATTCTTAATACTATTGTAATTTTATTATAGCACTGCAATGAAAAAGCGCTCCTCTGGAACGTAATAAAACGGCCCTTACTCCGAAAACAATTTAAAGTAAGTTATTTCTGCCGCTATAAGTCTGGGCCTTACATGGCGTATAATGGTATGACACGACAAACAGCTTTAAGTGTGTAAAATATGGAACGTGACGTCAGCCAAGCGCGGTTAGACTAGACTTTATTGTGGAGCCTGTGTTATGCCGGATGTGAAGACTCAGCCGCCTTGAATACCGCCGTTGTACGCGCACTTCACCGACTAGCAATATTAAGTGAAAATAGGAATAAATCAAAGCTACTTCGGTATTTTAAATAGAAATTATTACTTTTTACGAGAGGATAAATTACAATTTTAAATTAAGAATTTTCCAGAGGTTTTGATGTGTATATAAGTAAAGAAAAATTAAAAGAAGAATAATTATAAACTTAGTTGTATCGCATGCAATCTTAATCACAATTATAACGGTGAGTGACTAGGAAAACGGCAAAACTTTAAAAATGGCTATTAAAAAGTAGATCCACATAATTGCGATCCGAGTGAGCGATAAGGAGCGGGCGGTGATGGAAAACGGTTAAATCAGCCGCGGAGGAAATTAATGCGCCACACGATTTATTAAAAAAAAAATACTTATTGACTTGTGGGTTTTATTGTAACTTTAAGACTTACCTTACGATGTAACTAATAAAATACATAGTTTTAATGAAAATAGCTCTAAGGGTATAATAAAAATGTAAGGATTTCGTTTTAATCTAATTTGTATTACAGACGAGAGTCATTTGGATAAAATTACGAGCTTTTGCCTCCATGTAGCGATTAGGTCTATCTCAGACATCCAGGGATAACTTTAATAAGAATCGTATCAAAATTCAGGCGAATTGTAAAAGAATATCTCAATTTTAATATGAGTGTAGTAGAACTTTTTTTTATTCATATATGCATATTATTATGCCTATAGTAGAATTTCAGTTAGCATTGTCCTTGTTGAACTCTCAGTGAAGCTCACTCAGTAAATATTACGTCAAGCTGTCGATTCCGCTTAAAAGCACGTACATTTTATAATATGGCAAAGATGTTCATTGGAGAGCGTGTAAAATATAGTATATAAAACATATATAGGTATCCTAATGAATATACTACTAATGGGAGTAGGTACTATTGTCCTACCGGACTACCGGTATTCATTGGAGTGAATAAAATAAACGGTACACTGAAAAAATATAATTATATTGTAAATGTATCTCAAGGGACCTACCTCCTTTACCAAAAAATGTATACCAAAGTCATTAACGAAAATTAAAAAAAATAAAATACATTATATTACATTAAAAAGTTTATCTCTCAGAAAAATCAACATACATCCATAATTTATTAAAATATTTATTAAATATAGAGCTAATTATATATTAATTATTATTATATAATTATTATTATATATTTAATAATTAAATAATAATTATTAAATATCGATAATCGAAAGAAAACCATCGATTTCGATGTTACAACAATACTCTCCAACCGTCTTACGAATTTTCGAGCCCACGTGTCCTGACGCGAGTTTCACAGTTTTTACCCATCCCACAAAAGTGCTCAACGCCGCTAAAGAAGTTTTCACTTAAAAAAAAAAACTCCAATTCAGAACTACATCGTTGAACAGTAGTTTAATTTACGACTTCTCGATTATTCAAGTATTCTTTAACATTACGTGACTGTACAACCTCTATGTCAAAAGTTACGAAGCTCGAAAAACTCGTAAAGAAAGGACAATGCCCATTTGTGACCGGTACGTGCTTTGACTAGTTTAGACAATTCATATATTTAAGTATCGTTTATTAATTGAAACTCGATTTTTAATAATATTCTAAAAGTGATCAAAGCCGCAGTTTATAATTTAATTTTAAAAAATATTTTAGTTGTATTCCGCGTTTGTCATGTCAAAATAGTTTAAATATAAATAGCAAGTCGTCATAGCAACCACACAAACAAACGCTTTTTTAAAATTAAAATATAATCCTCTGATGTAGCTGGTGTCTATGGATGTTGGTTTCACTTACCATCAGGTGAGCCAACTGTCCGTTTGCCCCCTATCGCATAAAAAAAAAACCACGACTTTGATCACTTTTAGACTATTATTAAAAATCTAGTTTTAATTAATAAAGAAAACTTTAATATGTCAATTTTCTGGTCGTGTTGGGGTTTATAATTTAATTAAAAAAAGCGTTTATTTCTATGGTTGCGTTTCCGACTTGGTATTTGTATTTAACATGTTTTGACAGCACAAACCCGGAATACAAATAAAATATCTTTTTTAATTAAAGTATAAATTGCGGCTTTAATCACTTTTAAAATATTATTAAAAAATCTATTTTCGATTAATAAAGGATACTTAAATATATGAATTGTCTGAACACGTCAAAGCACGTACCCGGGCACGGCTTCATAGAAAATAGGCATTGTCCTTTAGGAGACGCCCAAAATATTCAATATCACTGACTGTTCAACCAAGCCGTTTATCATACTTTAGTTCAATAATAAAATGTAATTTATTATCGTGATAATGCCAAGGACAACGATTTTATTTAAATATTATTTCATTTTATGATCGTAAAAACTTTTTTTTTCTTTTCCAGAAATTATTTGAAGGTATATCCATATTTTGATAGTTTTGTCAATTAATAAAAAAAAGTATTATCATATATTAGGTGCGTTTTCGTAACTCTGTTTACTAAATAGGACTTAATTGAAAGAATAAAACTTTAATTGTCCTTAATTTTATGTGTGGTATTTCAGAATAAGCAGTGTGGTCTTCGGTAACTTAGAGAGCTTCTAAAAATAATTATCTTTCTGTAATATAGCATATCCTGGCACCTGTATGACCGGTTTATCTTAGGAACAATTAGATGAATTTATAACCTGATTCAACGTGTCAAATAACGTAAGTACCCTAAGAAACCTTAAACATCATACTTTCTGGCCAACTACCTCTTCCGTTATTTAGGAAAAGTATACTCATGTTATAGTATCTACATTTACATGTCCATGGACATAAATGTTCCAGAATTTAATTTGAACAAAATCTATTACTAATCTTAATGTAAGTAAAGTCATGTTTGCTAAGTAAAATTCTTCTTTGCTAAGTAAAATTATGATATTACAGGCTGAAGCGTATGCTATAGCTGTAATATTTATTAAAAGGTAAATCATCCAGATTCCTTTTACGAACTTTTTTCAATTTTAGATTTCAACAATGGTTTCACAACAAACCGTAATGTCCTAATAAAATATTTAATAACGACTGACCTTGAGATTTTATACTACCTATCATTGAACTTTTACAGCATTCAATGTCGCGTAAAATGTACAGACTGGATACAAGTTTAACATCTAAAGATAATACGAGTATGTTTAATGCTACAAGTATGATTAGTGTCACTGTAAAATTATGGCAATCAGTCTTGAACTACGTAACGTCTTTATAATAATTAATGCTGCGTATATATTATGCTTAGGCCTAGGCCCCACCTAACTATTCCATTAATTTTAATGACGTAAATATTAGATATGCCGAGGCCAAGTTTTATATTTCTGGAAAATTTCCAATGAGTGTTTAGACCAATAAAATTCTTATGATATAATCATTTCAATGTTTAATACAATTTTAATGTAATATGATACTGGTCTTAAATTAAAAATAACCATGTACAAAATACTTGGTAATTAGAGCTAAAAATATTTGTAGAATAAATAAAATTACAATTTACAATAACCTTTTTAATTTTATCTTAAAACAGTTTTTTGTTAGCGGTAATTTACTACTTGTCTGTATAAAAATTGTTTTTATAAAATTCGTTTTGATTGCAATAATATGGCATAATAAAATAACATAACAATTAATACTACAAGTAAATCTCTACAGATAGAGGCTGATATAGTTACGTTGGCAAACAGTATTAGAATCGCTTTCGGAATCTATGTCGGAATTACGAACATATTTATTTTATATTCAGCACTGAAGGATACAGCCATATAGTCCATTATATTTATTGAAATATGAAGCTTATTTATGTTTTGAAGTAAAACTTCTATACGCACACTTGAGTTGGGGAGTACCTAAGCTTGTGAATGCGTGTCGAGAGCGTTACGAAATGTGTGATTGGGCGAGACCAACAGAAGAAGTTTTACTTCAGTCGTGTGGTCTAAAGCACTTTCGCTTTTTTTATGAAACAGCAGTCTTTGTTTTGTTGGGTATCTTTGGCTTAAGAAATACCAAGTTCCCTATTTCATACAATTTAGTTAGTCGCTATTCGACTCATACGTTTTATCGAGTGCAGTTAATCTAGTACGAAATTGTTTCGTTAATTCTACTTCAAAATAACAATATTAAAACTTGAAATTTGACCGAGTCAATTATAAACTTTTGTAATTCAACAATATCACCAGTATTTTTGATACAATTCGAAGCACGATTTCGATTTATAGAACCTTCTTCGTATACTGAAATATACTTAAATGTAATGTGCACATATCTATACATAATGTGCGTATAAAAAGATACGGCAATCGTAAAGCCCCACTAGAAATAATTCAAGGTATGTTGCTCGTTTTTCGCGAGACATGCGGCGTTTGGACTGACATAAAAGTAGAACATCAGAAAACCTAATGGATTAGAAGAATTTTCTCTAATCGTAAACTTTATCCGTATGTTATATAAGGTACATAAAAAGTTTTAATGTCAACGCCGTTATCCAGTCATACATTTTATCGGAAACTAATTTAGCTATATACATGTTGTAGGACTCGTTATGGTTTACTCCTTCAATAACGACTCAAGGCCCGTGATTTTTTTTTTCATAGAAAAAATATGGAGGGAAACGGTATGACGACCGCTCTGGTGTAATGGTGCGTGTGTCGTGTCGGCGGCGCCAAAACACCGACGGTCGCGGGTTCCATTCCCGCTCAGAGTGGATATTTGTGCTTATACAAATATTTATTTCCAGTCTGGTTGTTAATTCTTGTGTCGGTCCCGGTTGTTATCATATACACCTGATAACGATCGTTGCTCATAGTATAGTATCGGATGTATTATCCGCCAACCAGCATTGGAGCAGCGTGGTGGATTAAGCCCTGATCCTTCTCCTACATGGGGAAAAAGGGGCATAGACTCAGCAGTGTGATATTACAGGCTGAAGCGAAGCGAAGTGAAACAACTGACGTTGACGCTTAAGTGACGCTAAGTTTATTTAAGACTAGCTGTGCCCCGCGGTTTCACCCGCGTTGCTTTGAGGAAAAAAATACCATTCCTCCTTCATAAAGCATAATCTTTTTCTTTAAATAGGCTATCCACCTCAGAGGAATTTTTCAATTCGAATCAGTAGTTCTTGAGATTAGCGCGTTCAAACAAACAAACCAACTTTCAGGTTTATAATCCATACTAATATTTATCCATACTAATATTATAAATGCGAAAGTAACTCGCCGCGTTGGCGCAGCGGTCACAGCACTGGTTTGTGGCCGTTGCGCTGGCGGTTGCGGGTTCGATCGCCACACACGACAACATAATATTATGTCCATACAGATGCTTGCCGTGGTCTGGGTATTTGTGCATTTCTTGTGGGTCTCCCCACCATGCCTTGGAGAGCACGTTAAGCCATCGGTCCCGGTTGTTATCATGTCCACCTGATAGCGATCATTACTCATAGCATAGATTAGTACAGATTAAGATATATCAAACATATCTTTTACACTTTCGCGATGAAAATATTAATATAATATATTGACTTTGACTGGATTGACAGAATCAATTGAACGTTTTTTTTTATATTCATTTGTACATTTATCATTTATTGTATATTTAAGTAGCTTGATATATTTTCCTTAGATTACATACACTAAATAAATTTCTAAACGCATGCATAAATATTTGACAACCAATATATAATATGTCAATCCGTTTTCATTAATGACATTATTCAACATTTTTAAAATCTAGACTACGCCACTATCCGTATTTTGTGGGTACATGTTGTCGATTCGAAATCTTTACTTAAATACGTTCTTTAATTTTAGGGCAGATTTAACCATATCCACGGGATAAACAATAAATGTTTGACAGTTACGAAACACGAACATTATACATACTTCCATACAAATTTTCATTCCCACTTTTCAAGACCTTACACCCTTTTCTCATTAAAAAGTAGCCTATGTCCTTTCTCAGACTCTAGACTATCTGTATACCAAATTTCATTTAAATCTCTTTAGTAGTTTTGGCGTGATTGCGCGACAGACAGACAGACAGAGTTACTTTCGCATTTATAATATTAGTATGGACTTATTTATTTCAGGAAAATATTTTCTGGTTTCCAAGCATACGATAACTTATAGCAACGCAGGTAACCCAAGTTTCTATAGGTTGAGGCGACGACATTTGTACTCATAACATCACTTTTTGTGAACGAAACTATAGCACGATTTAATTCGACGCCACCGCCCGCGCCGTCTAGTTAGCAAACAGGAAACATTTTTTATATGGTGAAAAATTATAACTCATCTAAGTTATGACTTTACATGATCTTAACATAAAATAAATGGCTGTGTGTGCGCAGTGTGCGTAAAAAAATCTAGCTAGCTCCACATCTCACTTAAGCTTATATGCGACATGAAAATATATTAATTAAGACGCAATAATTACACCAATAAATACCGAACAAAAATATTAACAGTCAATGTTTATTTTGTACTAACTCTAATTCTATTTATTCTGTACTGTAAAAGAATAATCATGTCTTATCTTTATTATATAGGTATATGGCATGCTTAATTTTTCTCTTTTTTCGCTATTTAGCTCAAATTGCATACAGAAATAGCGTGCCGTTTTCGAGTTTAAATTTTGTTATAAATCTATGCAGTTCTTTTTGAGTTCTGTTTGTTATTACATATAGACAAACTCGATGAATTTTATAAGACTTATATAAACAGAATTTTTTTAACTGTCTTGCTCATCTTTGAAACGAATTAACGATACCTACAATTTTTAAGAAGAAAATGCACAACTCCATCTATGACTTTTAAAAATAACAATTAACCTCGCCAACATGATCAAATTTAAATTATTTATATCCAAAAAGGGATTGATGATGATGTTTTTGAAATCTCATAGAAGGCGCTGCTTTAAATTTGTCTTGAACTACTGATATTCATTTAATT
This sequence comes from Melitaea athalia, assembly GCA_905220545.2. NCBI lineage: Eukaryota > Metazoa > Arthropoda > Insecta > Lepidoptera > Nymphalidae > Melitaea > Melitaea athalia. The sequence goes on from HG992179.1 coordinate 9,065,342, forward strand.
ACGTTTATCGGCCTAGATTACTTATACTGCGTAATTTTTATAGTGTGAAGCTAGCTTTTAGCATGGCATAATAACAACAACATTCAAATATGCGTCGTTAGATTACACGTTTTTACAGAATGCGTTGAGTAATAAAAGTTCACTGCTCGTTCTCCGTAGGTGATAGCGTGATAATATGTAGCCTATATGTTGATGCGACTTCTTAATAATATTCGTGCCAAATTTGAAGTGAATCCATGCAGTACTTTTTGAGTTTATCTCGGACATATATTTGAAGAAATAAAGGTTCACTGCTCGTTCCCCGTAGGTGATAGCGTGATAATATGTAGCCTATATGTTGACGCGACTTCTTAATAATATTCGTGCCAAATTTGAAGTGAATCCATGCAGTACTTTTTGAGTTTATCTCGGACATATATTTAAAGAAATAAAGGTTCACTGCTCGTTCCCCGTAGGTGATAGCGAGATAATATGTAGCCTATGTTCTGACCCGACTTCTTAGTAATATTCGTGCCAAATTTGAAGTAAATCCATCAATACTTTTTGAGTTTATCCCGGACATACGTTTGAAGAAATAACGGTTCACTGCTCGTTCCCCGTAGGTGATAGCGTGATAATATATAGCCTATGTTCTGACCCGACTTCTTAATAATATTCGTGCCAAATTTGAAGTAAATCCATGCAGTACTTTTTGAGTTTATCCCGGACATACATACAGACAAACAGATAAACAGACAAACAGACAAAAATTCTAAAAACTATATTTTTGGCTTCGGTATCGATTGTAGATCACTCCCCAAGTATTCTTTTAAAAAAATATTCAATGTACAGTTTTGACTTTCCTACCATTTTATTATATGTATAGATATAGGTCTAATAGTATAGGCATTTACTGTACCGATAAGACCAGTAATGCTTCAATTTAGGTTTCGATTTTAGTTTTAATGTTTTAATTAATTACATTTTGACTCATTAACTAGATCTTTTTTTTTAAATATATTATTATTATTAATTATTTAAAAAAAAACTAGATTATTTATTTTGAAGTTATACTTCTTTTCGCGCGTTAGGGAAAAATGATGAGAGTAAATTTTTACGATGCGCGCGCACACCGCCACAAAAAACCGACAACCTGAAGATAGGTGGTCAACGAAGAAGAAGTTAACAAAGTGAAGCTAGCTATCTATTGAACTATAACTTCTTACGTGCGTACAAGTACACACACACTTTTTTTAAATATCGCGGTTATCATTCTTAAGGAGTAAACTTCAGTCGCATATCGGAGCTGATATAAACACTTTTTCAATTTATTTCTTCTATAACACTATTACGATTCCTTTCATATCTTCATATAATTATGCGAGATATTTCCCAAATATATATTAGCATATACCGTTGTAAAATAGAAGTTGCGACATTCTCTGTGCCATTTGCGTTGACATCATCCGCCACTTAATATGATGTCAAGCTTCAATTACTTCTATTGTGAGCGAGTAGGACTTACTAAAATTTCAGCTACAGCGTAGATACTAAACTTTACACTTATACCTACATGCCTATTAACTAGCAAAATGCACAGCTTTCTAAGGCTCGCAAGATTATTTTAACTTAGTACTAATGATTTTGAAGCATTTTTTATGGAATGTTTTTCGGATATTTTTTAATTGCAACAGTCAACAGTAACAGTCTGATTGCATCGTTGAAACGAATACGTACTTCTTTTTCTTCAAGTGTACCGTCGCCATGTGTGTACTATATTATTATTTTTTAATATTGTCATACCTACATTGACTGTGAAAGTAATAACACTACATAACCAACTTTATTTGTAGATAATAATGATTTTTAATGCATGCAACTTTTATATTCAAAAATACTGTAAATATTATTTATCGCAAAGGAATCTAAACTTACTGGCTCGTTTATAAAATGTTGACTCACAACTACACTCGGCTTTAGAGTCCACTTAGATCTTTCCAAAATCGAGATTTAGGTCCGAATCCCAAGCGTACTGATCCGACTTCTTTTTTGATCTAGGTCATTTGCCGGCAAAAGTGTCCCAGGCGATTTATTTCCACTCTTACTGCAATGGCTATGCGCCAATCTCACAATCTTTCCGGTCCCCTCTAATATGACTACTTTTACAACACGTTGGTCAGTCATTAAATAGGTAAGGATATACTTCCAATAAAATCATATACATAAAAATGCTCACATAATATATGTATAAGTCACAGAAATTTATAATACTTATATAGAATAATTAAGATAAGAATGAATAAATCCTACATGAATAAAAATCAAAACAAATGTCCTTAAACCTCTTACCTTACCTTTATCAACATCCAAAATATTTACACAGCTACGGTTATTGTATTTTCCTTCTGAATATTAAATGAGTTTCATATACATAAATTAGGTTGGAGTCGGAGATATTAAGCAATATACAGATGGAAAAAACATAAAGATATAACATCTTTTAGAAGAAAAGGATAAATATACTTGTTGTTGAAAATACTGTCATCAAAATCAGTAGAAATGTGTTTCCTACAAACGTACAATTTTCAACAAAGAGATCGTACGTATTTACAGTTCTTGGCACGTTTGCAAAGAAATAAGAAAATGTTCACGCAGTGTGCGTCTTAGCGCGCGATTTATGCGCGGGACACAGAATAGGATTTAGATAAAATAAGATGTAACCGGACACACGGCAATACATGTAGTATACAACCAAGCTCAACTCGTAATTTACATCTTTTCTTACAATATGCTATTATCGTTCGTACCAACCATTGTATTGTACCCATTGTATTTCACAATTTATACTTACTCGTAGGCTTCCATTCCCCAATGTTCCCAATGCTCTCATAACTGTGTACGTGACCCATATTACTTTACTTGGAACAGATTGCTATTCACAAAATACTAACAAAAAATACAAAGTGTCTAACGTTGCGATTACTTTCTGCCGCTAGCCAATGAAGTTTTGGAGATGAAACCGCAACGCTGTTTTACTGCCAGTTAATACAAGGGTATAATAGTGATATTAGTTACCGTCTTAACTAATAGTTTTACTTTTTAGAATTAGGTTCCCAACAGGGGTGGTACCGTCCCCTAGTGGGCGCTAGAGCTTTTCGTGGGGGCGGTTAGTGAAAGAGGTAATCAAACCTAGTCTTCATCATAATATACGTCATCAGATATTAACAAAAAACTTATTTTGAGTAATAATACAATACAAAGAAGAATCATGCACAGAAGTACGATGGCTCGCGAATGGCGTTTATCTGTATCGCTTGTTCAATCCATGTTTAATCTATTTGACTCAGTACGAGACTTCCTTGAAAACAGAAACGATGAACTGCGTGGAATCTTGATTGCATCCAAAAAATGATACCTATCACTTATTACAATACACAGACAGACACACACAGACCAGACCAGACAGACTACAGACCTTTTTGCAATATTCAATAACGTAAATTGCAAGGACTGAAGTGAATCAGAATGAGGTGAGGAATGAATTGTGGTCAGCATTGTCCGGGTACGGTGTGAGCAGTATCCTCATACGAGCACTGCAATCTCTTTATAGGAATTCTAGTGCTTGTGTAAGGATAAACGGGGCGTACACTGAATGGTTTAATATCGAAAAAGGTGTTAGACAGGGATGTGTAGCGTCACCGTGGCTGTTTAATCTGTTCATGGACAATTACTTGGCAGAGCTGAAAGAGAATGAAAGTGGGTTGAGAATGAATGAGTTACTCGTCAAATGTCTTCTCTATGCTGATGACCAAGTATTACTTGCGTCCTCAGCCGAGGAGTTACAGGAGATGATAACTGTTATGAATGAAGCTTTTGTGAGAAAGGGAATGAAGATGAATGTAAAGAAGACGAAAGTGATGGTGTTTGAAAGAAATGAGGCAGTGACAAACTGCAATATCGTGATTGGAGATGAACAAATAGAACAGGTGAATGAGTTTGTGTATCTGGGTTCAAAGTTTACAAGAGATGGAAAGTGTGAGAGTGATATTGAAAGAAGAGTGAATGCAGGAAACATGGTGAATGGAGCTTTGCGCTCCTTTATGAGCAGTCGGAATGTGTCTAATAAGGCTCGTTTGGCTGTGCATAGGGGGGTGTTGATTCCGACACTCATGTATGGAAGTGAAAGTTGGGTATGGCAGAAGAAACATGAAAGCAGAATAAATGCAGTTGAGATGAGAGCGTTAAGAAGTATGATAGGAGTTAAACTGAGTGACAGAATAAAAAATAGTGAGATAAGGAAACGTTGTGGTCTGAAAGAAGATGTAGTGACAAAAATTGAGAAAGGTATGCTGAGATGGTTTGGCCATGTCGAGAGAATGAATGAAGAACGATTGACGAAAAAAGTGTATAAGGCGAGTGTGAATGGAAGTGTTGGAAGGGGTAGACCTAGGCGGACTTTTCAAGACCAGATCAGAGACGTCTTGAAAAAAGGCCAGGTCAAGAGTACTCTAAACCGTAGAGCGTGTATGAAAGGAATAATGAAAGTGGATGAAGCGAAACAAGTATGTAAGGATCGTAGCAAGTGGAAAGAAGTGGTCTCTGCCTACCCCTACGGGAAAGAGGCGTGATTATATGTATGTATGTATGTAAATTGCAATGTGATGAGTTGAATTTATACATATATGTTACATATATAATTTATTAAATTGAATTTTAGGTTGAATGTATACATACACAAATATTTCACTAAGTTTTTAGTTATATTAATATAAATCGTTAATATATTTACGTTAACTTTTAAGATTTCTGTTAAGTTTAACAGTTTCTTTTATTTCAAACACTTCAAGCAGATAACTATTGTATACCCAAGAAACCCGGAAACCGCTTAAAAATGTATCAGCGACTGCCGTCTCAGATAATAAAGTATGTTTTTATAAGAAAGTCCATTCTTTGTCGGAGTGAGCTCATCGAGCGGAACTAATGACATTTTATTTCTCTGGAGAAATGCATTAATTTCATTTGTTAGCCCATCGGTGCCGGCAACCCATCCCATACTTCTATATTGCCCCGACGAAAGTAGATTTTCTATAAGATAGGAAACTTATTAGTTTTCCAAGAAAATTAATTAAGATCAAAAATAATAAATTGATTATCTTATTAGAAACGAGTCATTCAAAATATTATATCTAAATTTGCTCGTAAGCAATGGGGACCCATAACTCCAGTACCCGTACTATTGCTTTCGACTTAGAATCAGATTTTATATTTCTAAGGTCAGAAAAAGATTGTTTAAATAAACAGTCAGAATTTCATCATCCATAAATCCATCCATAAAATCGCCTTTAATATAATATACCTATACCTACAATACACACACAGTCGTCTGTTCCTAAAGTAAGCAACTTAATGCTTGTGTTATAGGTAACAGCCGACTGGTCTAGCTACATATATATTTTTTTTCGATAAACATACTTATAAATAATACATACATAAATATATAAATAAATATGTATATAACACCCAGACTCGAGGTGGGAATCGAACCCACAACCCCCGGAACAGAAAGCAGGGTCACTACAAACTGCGCCAACGGGCTAGTCTTTAGAAGTCCACTGCTGGACAAGGCCTCCCCTATTGTTCGCATTCCGTCCTGCGCCTTTTTGAAACCAGCAACTTTCCGCTGTCTTCTTCAGGTCGTAAGTTAGAGGGTGGCCTGTGCTTTTTTCGGCGAGACATGATCGAAATTCAAAGACCTTTCTCCCCCATCTGTTGTTGGTTGTTTTAGCAATAGAGCCTGCCCAATGCCACATTAGCTTGCAAATTTTGAGAGCTATGTCGGTAAAATATATTTAATATTAGATAATATTTTACTGAATTACACAAAACGTTTCTGGGATTAGAGTAGCTGAATCCAAAGTGTATAATTATTTAATATTACTACTCTTGCAATTATATTACAATAAAAATAACGTTATTACGTTTTTACAGAACAATTAGTGCGCTGATACTGATGTATGTTATTCGTTGTAATCGTATCACTAGAGCTTCTTTACATTGATGCAATAGCTGCCTAAGAAAAGAGTGATAGTAAATTGTAAAAATTCAAAAGAAGGAGAATGAATGTAAGGACAAAGTTGGTTCGTGCTTGACAGAGAATACAATTTGATAAATATATTTCTCGCGATCTGCTGGTTCGAACTTAACCTACTAACTCGTTAGAGAGATAATTTTACAATTAAACTTTGCAAAATGTGTAAAATGTGTAGAGGTCTACAATTAGTTACTCAAATACTTAGTAGTCTTTATGGGTTTAGACGTAAACTTCTATAAGGATTGAATATTATATTTTTTCTAAAGCGTATATCAACGAACCGCTTTTAAATTTAACGATAACAGGAATAAAACCATACATTGTTTAAACGTAACGTCATCATCAGATGACGTTACGTATATCAATATCGTATGTATAAAATGAATCTATAAATGAAACTTTTATTAATAATTTAGAAAAAAAAAATTAGTCTTATAGTAGTTATTAGTACAGTTTACATTAATCGTAATAGAAAAAAAATTATATAGTTTATTTTACTTTACATAATGAACAAAAGTACTATTTTGAAACTCATTAAATAGCAAATGAATACTTCACAAATTATGAAAAGGACAAATTTAATTATTCCATGTAGAGTTGTCTCGGCGTGATTAAGAGCAGTTCGGCTGAGAATTGCTCGATGTTGTATACAACATTCGTAACTATCGAAACGTAAGACTTTATTAGGTCGTGTATGGAAATATAGTTCTTAAAGAGAAGAATTTGTTAGTATAATTGCATGCACATTTTCGACAATTGGTATGTTAACTTGGTCGCCGTCAGAATTCGAGCATGGTGCCTGAATTATAGAAAAGCGGCGCGACACTTGCCAAGGAGCCAAGTTGCCACTCCGCCGCGGTCTCACCATTCTGAATAAGTAATTTTCACCGTCTGCGCAATTTTACAAACAAATTAACGACTAAATGTTGTTATTTTAATAAAAGTTGCTTGTTAAGTTTCACCAGAGTTTCATTTTTACGACCGTTGCCATTGCTGTTGTTGGTTTGTTTATGTCTTCGAATATCAAACTCATTTAATATTTGCACCATGAATACCGTTTCTTTGTTTTGTCGCTAAAAAAAACTAATTATACTTTTCTCTAAATAACAAGTTCTTTTTATAATTTTACGCTCCATTAAGTTAATATAAAGCCTCGTTTTCAAATGTGTTCTGAAAATAATTCGTTCCGTTGGTATAAAGGGCGGTCGTTATTAAACATAAGGAGTTTCGAATCGGGCGGCGAGCAGTGTGGCGAGGCTGCACCGCGCCCTCACTTAAAACTCCTTATTCTAATTTATGACCGCGAGTATTGCACTGCTTATTACTTCTCTGCAGTTTGGGAACCAACTACGTTCCATGTCGTTGTAAACCATGAGCATCTTAGCATAATTGCTGTTACATTAAAATTAGTTCAGCCATAAATAACGTTCTTATGCGAATAGATACGAGACTTAGCGTCCCGCATAAACATATTTCATATATTGTTAACGGGTGCACAATCTGATAAATGTATTCAATAACAAAATTGTGTTTCATGCATGCATGTATGTATGAACATTCTCTTTGCAACATTCATTTTAATTTTTTAAATTCATATGATATTTACGCTTACGCTTCAGCCTGTAATAACCCACTGCTGGGCATAGGCCTCTTTCCTCATGTAGGAAAAGGATCAGAGCTTAATCCACTATCGAATCCGTTATATTATATTTTACTTATAATAAACACGAAAACAAATAAATTCAAAATAGAAAAAGCATATTACAATCATACGACACAAATTCAGTATTATTAATATTTACTTTTTTCGGATTCGTGCAGAGAATCACTTAAAAAGAAAACGAGTAGGTACCTAGTTGAATGAATAGTACATTTTTAGTTTTACTTAACATTATATAATTATACTGTTCTATTTTTACACGTTCATTGCAATTTTAACAAATTTCTAGCTAAATTGCAAAATCGTCCACGAGAATTCCTTTCCCATTTACTTTGTTCGTTACCGTAATTTCCCGGTTAATATGCCTTAGGAGTATGGCCTTTTCCAAGGGTTTAGCTATGTTGGTGCTAGATTTCATCGCAATAGGACAAAAATATAGTCGCTTTTAAATTTTCGTGACGCCATGCTAATACCAAAACAAATATCGTACACTTTGGATTTTACACTTTTGAGTGACTCATCCGCGATCATGGCGCCTGCAAAGACGACGAAATAACGGGAGTCCGTTGAATTCAAAGTGCTTATAGTGACCGTTAAAGTAAAAACTAAAATCTTAATACTTTAAAATTAAAATCAATAAAATTTAATAAAAATAATTCTTTTATGAATTAGTTTTAACAACTGTACCTATAATAAAATAAGACTTTGAAATTATTATTGTGTCTCTAATATTGCCGGTTCAGATCCTAAAAATCAGCGTAGGTATTGACCAGGTATGAAAAATCAATGTACGTGTTGTAGGGACCAAAAGGAGTTCTAATGCAAATGTTAATTGGGCGCCGCAACAGATGGTAACGACGCGACGCGCAGGCCAATTGTCGCGCCAAACATTCGTAATTTTAAAAGCAAAATGAAATAAACCGCTTGGTCGCAGTACATAAATTTCATGTTTGCCTCGGCCGGGGAACTGACAGCGGATATTAATCAGTGGATATTGAAATATGTTGTTTTTTGGGCCGATTGATAAACGGCCTGTTTCGCACGCTGGATTAAACATTGACGCCGCTCGCTCAATTATTACGATCGGTGACTGCGCGTCAAATCAGAGATTCAAAGCATTGCGACTTCAATATCTACTGAATTCAAGCAATTGAATTTTAGTCCGATTTTAAAATAGCTGCGTGGAAATTGAAGCGGACGGATTGGTCTCCTGTGTGCTGCGCGCTCTTAGCTTCGTATTTCGCCTTTAATAGGGCTTTTACTTTTTTTATTGCTCTAAGCTACTTTGGTCGGTGGTTGTAATTATTTTATAAAATCGTAAATGTCGACTACAAAGTAAATAAATAAGATTTCATTATTTCACTTAAATTACAAATAAATAGACACGAGAGTCAATTATTTCTACTTAAACTGATTCAGTGAGTCGAATAATCATTTTTAATAGGGTTTCTGTCACTATTGAAGTAATTAAATAATACTTTGAAATGGGTATTAATTTATTTGGGCTTTTGTATCCAAAATAAAAATACACGATTCAGTGTTTGTAACAATTCCGTTATATGATATATCTCTCCCATTACGTGAGCAAAGCTACAGGTAGCAGCTAATTATTAATAATAACAAAATAAGCTACATGTATTAATTTAATAAACTGTGCTTTCATCACTACGTTTCAAATGTCTTATTGTTATTATCAATAACGGTTATTGTGATCACGTTACTCACGTTACACAAACACCAGTTACTTGACTAAATAATATGTATAATAACGTACATACGATTACGTGATTTCTGGCATATTTAACAGATCAGATTAATCTGTGGTATTTATTGTATACAAATATATCTTGAGTTTCAATAAAGCTGATTAGGATAGATAATAATCAGCCCAATAATTTAATTGCATTGTATTTTTTACTAAAAATAAATAAATGTTTATTTTAAAAAAAAATGTTGTCTCTAAAGGGCCCCGTAGACGATCAAATATTTGATCAAACTTCATATTAAATTTCTGTTTGACAAACGTGTTTGTCAAATTATTTGATCGTGTGCGGGGCTGCGGGCTTTTTTGATATGGTTTTTATATGAAAACATGAAGTTTGATCAAACATGTTTGACAAACATGTTTGATCGTTTACGGGGCCCATAAAGTTGGTTTACGGACAATAGTTTAACGTGACAACGTCAACTGTGGCTATTATTAACTTCTATCATTAAAATTTACTAAATAAACACGATCACAGTACGATAGACCGCAATGCTATTATGTGCAGCATTGAAGAAAATTAAAGTTACCCCGCGTTTTCATTAAATATGAAGGCGGGACGAACGGGAATGCAGGTTGTCGTGGAAACGTTTGCGCTCACAAGATTTATGATGCGACCAACAGGCGAATATTGAAAATCTAGTACACTCAGAAGCCACTAGATGCACTCTAAATACAGACAGCTTAGCAAATAGTCTGTTGTCACACTTTAACACTGAATAATGATAAAAATATTGTAGCTTTGTACCTATTTGCTTAAACATAAAATGCTTTGTAGCTGACGAGGCATGAGTGTTAAGCAAAGTCCACTTAAATTATCTGTATTGGATTTCATATAAATGGAAAAAGCTTATTAAAGCTATAACCAAAATAGAGTAATATGAAACAACTGGTGCGATGAGAATTATTGTAGTATTTTATTTTATTATCACATAGCCTATTATATCTAGGGATTGCAATCTGGAAAACCGAATCCAGTAATCCGGCGGATCCGGTTTCATTTTGCACTTACCGGATCCGGTGCCAAATGCCGGGTCCGGTAACTGTATCCGGTGATAACATTTTTTAGAAATAATCGCAATTCTGAAAGATAAAAGGTTTTTAAATTTACAAGTCTTTCGACGCTGGGATAAAATATTTGATCGATAGTTTTCAGCTATTTTAATTAGCTAGAGACGAGTTACGGTGAAGTTAATTAACTCTGTTTACAGCTGAAACAACAACTGAAGTGTTGCTGAATTATTGTGCGAAAATCAAAGAACTTCACATTGTAGCTACTTACAGAAAACCAAGTAGTATTGAGATTCAAACCGATACTATCGGATACCCAAAATAAAAATTTATTTATAACCATAACATAAACGTTCCGGATAATTTCGCAGGGATCTATCTAAGAGGGAATTTAAATAATACTTATTGAGCTATTTTTTTATATTTTCCCGGTCAAATAATACAAGCGGTGCCTCTTTAGTATCATAAAGTCAATAAATTTTGCTACAAAATCATGGTGGGATTCATCGCTCATTTACACAGAGTACTCAGAATTTGTTACAGTAGCTATATTCAATACATTTTAATAGTTAACTCGATGTAGTAAATAAAGTACTTATTATTTATATAATAAGAATTAATGTTGCTAAGCGCATAACTGGAGAATGGCTCGAGCAATTCGGCTAATTTTTTTTTGTATATTCCTTAAATCCCACGGAAGGTTTTTATACTTACAAAAAAAAAAAATAATAATAACAGACAGAACGCAGTCTGTCCGGGGAGCTAGTAGTAAATAAAATAAGTATTAAGTAGTTTGGCATTTTCTTTCAAATTGAATATCTGTAACCGAAACTTAAGGATAATCCTTAAGGATCGTACTATCTGTAACCATATCATATTCATAAATTACCGTATGCATATCCGTAACCGAAGCTTCACATCCGTAATATCTCTGATTCAAGCCGTGATGCTAATACATTTACCATGCCAAAGAAAATACTTGCGACTGGAACTGAAAAAATCTTACAAATATTTAATCAAATAATAACTCGACAAATAGTGAAAAACTCGTAAAAGAAAAAGTAGACATGAAGATCTACAAACCTTTTAAAAAAATTAAGTACTAGGAGAAGAATTAAAATTACAAATCCAGCCTTTATTCAGCCCCACCACGTGTTAACACGACGTGTTTGTAATTAAACTGTTCGTGAATAAAACGAATCATTTTTTGGATAAAGGTATTCGGCTTGATTCGACAAATGTGAAAGCTGAGTAATCTTCTCCACAGCTAAATTTATAGCTCTAATAGAAGTTGATTTAAATAATTTCATATAACATGTAGTGTATTTTACATTTCATTAACAACTGTTTACTTATTTTTGAATGCAAAATAAGTTAAGTTATTGTTGCGTGTTAGGGTTCGAACGATTTGGAAAGAAAGACCTGCTGACTCTTTTAGAGACTTTATTCACTAGCACTAGGTCCGACACAAGCACTAGGTACAAATACTACGCACTAAGTACAAGCACTGAGCACTAGGTACACTCACTTATCACTAGGTACACTTCACTAAGCACTAACAATGTCCGAGGTCGTAGCCAATGTCGTAGGTTTCCGCTGGTATCACTTCTTGATCACTAGTATTCACTTCGAAGTCGCTTCGTCGTTAGCTCAAACTGAACTGACTCCGCTCGGCCTCCCCAGCCTTTTTATACCGGGCCGTGCCTACTCCCAGACAGTTCTAGAACGTTCGTGCGTGTACTCGATCCTGAGTTCATTCACCTATATGTCCTCTAGCGCCATCTAGTGTTCAGTGGATGTTTCACGTTGTCTTTGTAACAAAGTGGTTTGTACAGCACACAACGTGGTTCCTCTGCTCCCCGCTAGATGGCGCAAGCTCCTTTAATTCGTGTACACGTAACACTACTCCCCTCTTAGAGATGCTCGTCCCGAGCATCGTTGTTACTGCCATGGTAACGCGCCAGACGGTCTATGTGTACCACTTTGAATGTCCCTCTTGGTTGCTTTTGAATTCTATAAGTCACATCATTCATTCGGGTAACCACTTTGTATGGACCGTCCCACTTGGTCTGCAACTTTGGAGATTTCCCTTTCCGGCGGGTTGGGTTATGCAGCCACACCAGTGACCCTTCCTCGAAGCGGCTTGTGTTCGATTTCCGGTCGTTAATAGTCCCCTGTGTCGTAAGACTATGCCCGCTGCATGCCTGGAGGATAACAGTTTTCAGGGTTTCCACCGCGTCAGCCAGAACTCGTCTCTTAGTTCTAGCTTTTATTCGTTTCCCTTTATCCCGGGCAGGGGACGAAGCTCTTTGCTTTTTCAGCTCCTCTATTTGTTCCTCGATCCTTTTCATTCTTGCCATCTGGGTTTTCTTCTGCGGGCAGTTGAGCTGAAAATGGCCCCTCTCGCCGCACTTGTAGCACATGGCTCCAGAACGTTTCTTCGTAGGAGCCTTAACCTCCTTCTGCGAGCAGTTGAACTGAAGATGGCCCCTCTCGCCGCACTTGTAGCACATGACTCAAGAACGTTTCTTCGTAGGAGCCTTAACCTCCTTTTGCGGGCAGTTGAGCTGAAGATGACCCCTCTCGCCGCACTTGTAGCACATGACTCCAGAACGTTTCTTCGTAGGAGCCTTAACCTCCTTCTGCGGGCAGTTGAGCTGAAGATGGCCCCTCTCGCCGCACTTGTAGCACATGGCTCCAGAACGTTTCTTCATAGGAGCCTTAACCTCCTTCTGCAGGCAATTGAGCTGAAGATGGCCCCTCTCGCCACACTTGTAGCACATGACTCCATAACTTCTCTTCGTAGGAGCCTTAACCACCTTGACTACCTCAGAGACCTCGCATATCTTATGGGTCTGCCTTATGTCATGGCGAACAGCCTCGACCTCCAAAGCATGCGCCAATGCTTCCTTTAGCGAGGTATGGTGACGAAGCCTCACTGCAGCTCTGACCTCCAGGTCTTTGATTCCGTCCACAAATGCTTGAACAATATTCGTGTCTACCATCTTGCTGTCGGCTCCTGGGTGTGCCTTCCTGACGAGTTTTTCAATTTCCAACGCCCATTGTTGTAGTCCTTCTCCTGAGCGTTGGACTCTGTCACGCAGTTGGGCACGGAACACGTGCTCCAGGTGTCGCTCCCCGTATCTGGATTCAAGTGCCTCTACCAGGTCTTGGAACCCATGTCCTGTATGTGGTAGTGCTTCCAAGACAGACAAAGCTTGCCCTCTGAGCGCAACAGTGAGCGCGGTCAGGCATTGTTCTTCCGTCCATCCGTTGGCAGTAGCAACAGTCTGGAATTGCTGACGATAGGCGTTCCACGAAGTAGTGCCGTCGTATGGCGGCACTTTCACTCTTGGTCCTTGCGCCACTCTGGTAGTTCCACTAGACATCGCAACTCCCGTGGTTTCAAGGCGCGCTACTCTCTTCTGTAGTTCAGCGAGGACGGTTTTCACATTTTCGACATCCAATCCTAACCCGCTAACTCGTTCTTGCACTTCGTCGAAATCTTTTCGGAGCTTACCCACCGTGTCACTAACGTCTTTTATAGCCCAAAGCGCTTTTTCCTGTGATTCTTGCAAAGCGCTGAACTTGCGTTCTTGTGATTCTTGCATTGCCTCTTGTGATTCCTTCATTGCCTTTTGTGATTCATGCAAAGCGCTGAACTTGCGATCTTGTGATTCTTGCATTGCCTTCTGTGATTCTTTCATTGCCTCTTGTGATTCTTTCATTGCCTTCATTAATTCAAATAAACTTCCTAATTGAAGTGCCACTTGAGGGTCGTTAGAAGCTACGGTACCACTGGTGGGCGTGGCCTGTCCGGTGGGCGTGGCAAGGTGGGTGGAGCCAGTGGGCGGGGCTTGAGCCAAAGTGGGCGGAGCCTGAGGGGCGTGCTCAGTGGGCGGGGCCAGTGGGCGGGGCCTGAGGGGCGTGGCCAGTGGGCGTGGCCTGGTAGGCGGGGCCAGTGGGCGGGGCTTGGCCCACAGTGGGCGGAGCTTGGCCCCCAGTGGCATCCGCAGTTCGTTGTGCCCTCGTCCTGACCCCCTCCTTGGGGTTCTCTCTCGGAGTCAATGGCATCTCCAAATCCCACTTCTGACACCAGTTGTTACGTGTTAGGGTTCGAACGATTTGGAGAGAAAGACCTGCTGACTCTTTTAGAGACTTTATTCACTAGCACTAGGTCCGACACAAGCACTAGGTACAAATACTACGCACTAAGTACAAGCACTGAGCACTAGGTACACTCACTTATCACTAGGTACACTTCACTAAGCACTAACAATGTCCGAGGTCGTAGCCAATGTCGTAGGTTTCCGCTGGTATCACTTCTTGATCACTAGTATTCACTTCGAAGTCGCTTCGTCGTTAGCTCAAACTGAACTGACTCCGCTCGGCCTCCCCAGCCTTTTTATACCGGGCCGAGCCTACTCCCAGACAGTTCTAGAACGTTCGTGCGTGTACTCGATCCTGAGTTCATTCACCTATATGTCCTCTAGCGCCATCTAGTGTTCAGTGGATGTTTCACGTTGTCTTTGTAACAAAGTGGTTTGTACAGCACACAACGTGGTTCCTCTGCTCCCCGCTAGATGGCGCAAGCTCCTTTAATTCGTGTACACGTAACATTATTATGGTTTGATCATTCCGGTCCGGATCCGGCTGGATTGAAAACGACACCGGATTGCAATCCCTTATTACATCCCACAGCTTAACATAGGCCTGCCTCCTTCTCCATATAGAAGGTCGGAGCTTAATCACTATCAAGTATTCAAGACTTTAAAGATTTAGAAACACACGGTTATACAGAACGAACTGAACGTGTGTTCAAAAAACAAAATATAAATATAATCAAATAGAAAATATAATTTATAAATCTTTTAAATTAAGAAAAATTTATTCACATTCTTAAATCAACAAAGAAAAACGACCTGAAATTACAAAAAGGAACGCGTTAAACAAAAGTAATGATCCATTAATCTGGTAAAAAGCGGAAAATTTAAAAAAAAAAGTATTTAATTCAAGTTTTGTTACACTGTCGTCGCATCCATTTCAGTCGGAGATGAGGGATCGCGGTGGAACAATATCTCATTTACTTATGATTTATTTCACGATTGCCGTTTCTGTTCTCCCCTTTCTAGTTAATATGGAGTGTTTTATGTCAGTAATTAGTTTCAATTGAGGAATTTCCAATAAGCTACGGTCATAATTACGTATTTAAAAGGTCTTATCGTGGTTTGTGTTTTGATGTAACTGTGACGTGTTTTTATTATTCTACTCATAGCCAATATTGCTTTCTAATAATTTTATTATAATTTAATGTTTTTTTAAATAACATACAGGTACACTGAAGTCTTTCAACTACAAAAATTTAGTTACCTTAAAGCAAAACTAGACAATATAATTGATATTTTTTTTTCTTTGTTATTCTATAACTACATTCCCATAATACCGTCGTAAAAACAGTTATAGGTACTATAGTAACATCAATTTCAAAATGCCAGACAACTAAAGTTATATACATAAAAGTTGTATACAATTAAGTCTGACAAAGACATAGAAAAGAAATGCGTAAATGCATTAAGCCAACGTTGCAACTGGTTGTTTTTTACGTTTTACTTTTCAGTAGGCACCAAAGAGTAAGTAAGAGGTCCTTTTGTCAAGTGCCTCCGCCGTAGCGCGCGGTATCGCATCATTAATCTTTGCGCAAACACGCTCGCCTAGCGCCGCCGTATCGAACGCTGCAATCGCATAGGAGATTATCGAAAAGAGTTATTTATATAGGGCCATATCGAAAGTGGCTATCATTTTCACCTCGTTTTATTTGTACACACTAGACGTTGATACATACCTTCGACCTTCTAAATTACGTAGGTAGCTATTGAAATATATGAAATATGAAATGAAAGATATTGTTGAAGTAAAACTTCTTTATGCACGCTTGATTCTTGACTGGGGAGGAGCTGGTGAATGCGTGACGAGAGCGTTACGAAATTTTTTACCGGGCGAGGCGAACGGAAGTTGAGAGGGATATATAAGTTAGTGAAGATAGAAAGAGAGAGTTTAGAGAGAGAAGTTTTACTTCAGTCGTGTGGTTAGCACAAACGATTTTTTTACTAGAGGAATATCAACCTGTTTTAGCGTTCTTTGATGACTGAATTATTTTATTATATAGATCTATATCCTATAGACAGTTCTTTCATGTCATCCAAATATGCCGAATGGAACAGTACCTAAGTCATCGGACCTCGTCGCAGGAAAGTTATCCACCAACTCAATTTGGACCAATGTGGTACATTCCTCTAACTCAAGAAGAGCTCCAACCTCTCTTTTATAAGCCTTTTTAGGCTTCTTAGATTAAATGGACCATTTACAGACCATTTCAGCTTAGTTCAGTATGTAAGTATCGCTATTTATTTACACTCAAACATTTATTTTACACCCAAGGTACGTAGCCAAGGCTAGATATATATTGCAAACGAAATGTAATCAAGAGTGACAAATAAGGAAACAGAAAGTGTAGCTCTGTCTGGCGCACGCATTTATTTTATCCGTTAGGACTTAGGTGACATTCCACAGCTACTGCCTAAAAAGCGTGTTTTTTTAATTTTTTCCCTGTTATTAAGAAATATAAATCAAACGATATTTTTTACTGAAGGAAAAATGACACACACACTTGTATTACCGTAAAATGAATTCAACTGCCGTTAACAAAATTTGTTTAACTGAGAATTAATCAAAATTAAATTATTATATTTTTATTATTTTTTCGATTGCAGT
Organism: Melitaea athalia; assembly: GCA_905220545.2. NCBI lineage: Eukaryota > Metazoa > Arthropoda > Insecta > Lepidoptera > Nymphalidae > Melitaea > Melitaea athalia. Next base: position 9,082,619 of record HG992179.1, read on the forward strand.
AGCATTATTTTGCAGGTACAAATTGTAAGGAAACATTTACATTATCTCTATACGAAGACTTGTCTAGTAAAGGGTAAGTCACAGTTCGTTACTGAATTTTTAACGTCCATTTCAAAAGTTTTAGCAACTTAACTTGCAATTTTGTACAGAGCGTTTCTTTTGTGAATCATGTTTTCTGTTGTTGTTTTTTTTTTTTACTTTTTCTTTTATTATATTTTGCTTGTTTCCCAAATAAAATAAAATGTATATTATGTAATTAAAAAGCAAGCATTTAAAGTTTTATTATTCAAAAAAGAAACTTCACTATAACTCTAGCCACAAAAACGTAGATAACGTGTCTATACAATTTTGATGCTCGCATATCAGCGCACGCTGTTTAAAGCGTCTAGAAGTATAGGGAGAATTTAATATTGCAAAATGTATCGTTGTTTTGCGCAAAGTAAAGAAGGTAAGTATATGAAAACACTAAACGGTAACGTATTTATTTGTACGTTACGCCGATAGTGAAGTTTCCATTTTGTCCGCTCCGTCACGTACGTGACAAACGGTTCGTCTTAGGGATCGCCAAATATCGTTTAGTACGTGCGAGGAGAAAACCGACCCACTGGGTAAATAAAATAAATCAAATATATAAGAAACACGCTGTTTCTAAACTAAAATAATTCTTAATGTTTGTACCGAAAAAAAAACGTCTATCAATTTTCTAATAACAAGGTTACGATGAAATATTTTCATTTATTTATTTTTCTTTATATTTTTATGGATGTTTGAATACATTTCTTTTTAAAAGTATTTTTGTTCTTAAAAATAATACTGTAACTACAGTATGATTAAATTACTATAAATCGATTATGTTATATGCAAATAAAAATAAACAACAAACAAAACGACCACAATTTTATTTATTACATCAATCGCAGTGCGTTATTACATCAATACCATGCTTTATGGTTTCCCGAATTTTCTTCACTATCTTTGTGGCTTTTTATATTTAATGTAAATAAAGCTTTATCCGCAAATAATATTATGTGCGCACATCACATTAACGGGCGCCTGCTAACAGTAACAACATCATGTTCCTTTGTCGCGGCGTACGCTGACCCCATATAAATAAGGTCCTTATCCAGTTTTTCAAAGACGAGTCATGTTAACACGTGTTTCGCAGTACGGACGAAGTTTGCGGAGCTTCTAACGGCCCAAATGAAATTTGCCCTACTGACACCGGCCCCCGAAGGCGCAGAAAGTATCTAACTACACAAGAAACAGGTGTTCTTTATTGTTTTAACTATAACAGTTTTGACTTCCCAACTAAAACATATCTATTCTTTTTTCAATAATGTTTTCGGTAATCTTCAATATAGAAAATAGTTTTTAAGTGTGTAATATCGTTGTTGTTTTGTTATAGTTAGGTCTAGTGTCGTTGGAAGATAAAAGCTAGCCTAAATATTGTTATAAAAGTTGACTTTTCCTTAAAAGACACAATAGTGGTGCAATAAGAAACAAAATATTTTATTAACTTCTAACTGAGGTAGAGCACAGCAGGAAATTTCCTGCTCAAAAAATGGAGCAGCCCGACTGGGGTAGTACCTCGACCTTACAGAAGACCACAGCTAAATAATACTGCTTTCAAGCAGTATTATTTAGCTGTGGTCTCCTTACTCACCAACAGGAACACAATACTGCTTGAAAGAGCTCCTGGGGGGGAATTGGGGATAGGGTCGGCAACGCGCTTGCGATGCTTCTGGTGTTGCGGACGTCTATAGGCTACGGTATTTGCTTACCATCAGGTGAGCCGTACGCTTGTTTGCCGACTTAATTACACAAAAAAAAATATTATTTAACTTTTCACGATACTATCACAAAAACATGAATTGAAAAAAAATATGTGTATGGACTCTAAAGGTTATTGCGTCGTCACGCGCCGTATGTTCCTACGCTAACAAGCACGCTCGAGGGCTTCGCGAAAATTCATTGAATTCTGTCTCGTCATAAATAAATGTACTTTATCCTGTAAAATGTAGCTATTACACAGGAAACCAAAAATGCGCACGTTTTGTAATATTAAGTGACTTTAGGAATGTTATTATTTTGATATAAATTTCTAAAGCTTGTTCTACACAAATGTGTGCTATTATCATAGTACTAGCTTCTGCGCGCGACTTGGTCCGCGCGGAATAGGATCAATTCTGTCATATTTGGTTTGTGCGAAACTTTAACCGTTTACGCAGCGGAAGCTCTCAAAAGGAAAAAAACCGATTTTGAAACATTCTTCATTGGTGCTAAGCTCCTATTGGTCTTAGCTTGATTATACATATATAGCCTTTCTCGATAAATTAGCTATCTAACAATGAAAGAATTTTTCAAATCGGACCAGTAGATCCTGAGATTAGCGCGTTCAAACAAACAAACAAACTCTTCAGTTTTATAATATTAGTATAGATTTATTACAGGTCGATCACCGCGATGTCTCCTGTACTAGTGATCACTAATACTTAAGAATCATAGAATGGCATTGTCAAGTTTTCTACGGCAACGTTTCTCAGCTGTTTCTGAGATTAGTACGATGAAAGGCAGTAAGATTAACATTCTCTTCATAATATTACTAAAGATTATATACTCCTATGATACACACAACGTCGAGGTATACAGAAGAATAGACAAGATTAATCGGCCGAGCACGTCGTTGGCAAACTTTCGATTCGAATTCGGTGTCAGTATTAAATTAAAAGCACCCACGCATTCCTCCCGCGTCTTTTTCCTGTCCATTTGCAAGGACCGTGTAGAAACCGGGGTCACATCTCGCTTCGAACGCCTCTAAACTCTAGTAGATTTTATGAGGATACGGCGTCCAATATTAGTTTTATTATTATTAAGCACTAAAACAATATTGGTAATAATAAAAATAGTTTCGCTCCAAGATTTACAAATTATCCTTTCATTTTAACTCCTACATTTAAATATGTTTCATTTAGTAAAATCCAATATACTATTATTTTTGGAACGAAGTTCCTTGTGGGGCGTTGCGAAAGGGTATCCTAGCCGGCAAAAAACGTCCGTAACGTTTAGAAAAGCGTAAGATTTTTATGTATAGTCATATATGATGGCTATACAGTGTCTAATAATAGTATAGTCTACGTGATGACGTCATTATTATTGTAGTATGCTATTATTATATCATTCGATAATTATTATATATTTTTATAAATCATTTTAAACAAAATAAAAGTGTTAAGATAATTTTGTAAAGTAGTTTTTTTTTATCGATAAAAAAATCATAATAAAAAATGTTTACCCGAATAGTTATTTTCTTAATACCTCGAATAGAACTTGAAATTAATATTTTATAATAAGGAACTTCGTTCCTATCTGGTTTCCCACGACACCACACGTTTTTTTTTTTTTTTAAATATAGAACATCAACCCAAATTTGATACTAGTGCCTTTTAAAAACTAAATAATAAAATAGATTGTTAGTAGAATAATGTAGTGGACTTGTCCTTACATGTCTTACGGGTCGAGAGAGCAAATTTCTAGGCAAGGGCAAGCTATTGAATAGCGACGCATACTTAAGTAATGGTGGACTTTTTTATTTGAATCGTGTGCGAATGCGACAGATCAAATAGTGCTCAGTGCGCTTCGTTCCTGCGGTGTGAGTAATTGAAATACTAAATAACATAATTATTAAGAAACCAATATGACTACAAGTAACTATAGTTAGTGCAGCCAACTGAGTTAAATCTTGTGCAGACAATTAATTAATTGGTCAGAAGACTAACTGAAATTGTTACTGCTCTACTAACTTAAAATTACTTTACTAATTTTTTTTTTGTTTTGTATATGTTATCTTGAGGCCATATTGTTTAAGGGCGATACCGCATACATAAAGTGGTATTTGGACATTATAAAGAACCGATCGAGCTTTTTATAATAATGGAACGAGAGAATGTAAATATTATGTATATCTATAAAAATAATCATTGCTTTATCAAAAACATTGACAGACTAAATATCAAAACACATAGTAGTGTACAATTTTGTCTTCATAGAGGTCACACAAAGTCTTTATTGAGTTTATGGATTATTTTTGGGAGAAAATTTCATGCTATATTTAAATCTTGCAAATAGTTTCACGGTACTTAGTAATTATTTAGTATAAATATAACTTTTAAAGTGACTCAACGTGCAATGGAACGGGCTATGCTTGGGGTCTCTCTCAAAGATAGGATAAGAAATGAGACTTTCCGCGAGAGAACGAAAGTAACCGACATAGCCCACAGAATTCACAAGTTGAAGTGACAGTGAGCTCGCAGGACCGATGGCCGCTGAAGCAGACGTGTCCTGGAGCGGAGACCGCATGTTTGCAAACGCAGTGTGGGACGCCCTCCAGCCCGCTGGACCGACGATCTACGTGAGATTACCAGTAAAGGCTGGATGAGGATTGCGGTAAACAGGGATGTATGACATGAACATGGGGAGGCCTATGTCCAGCAGTGGACTGCTATAGGCTGAAGTGATTGTACACGCATAATGTGTCCGTCAAATTCAATTCAAAATGTAATTATCGGTTAGAAGTTGTTATCCTTTTTTCAGGTCTACTTTCAGAATTGAAGGCTGGTCCTATCAAAAAAAATTTGACAAGAAACTTTTTAGCTAGAAATCTTTTAGAACCTGTTTCGAACATTTGTAAATTACACTTGGGCGTAACATTTGCTAATGAACTGACGGTCACTAGACCTACACTTGCTTAACAGGAAAATATATTTTTAAAATAGTTATGTATTTCTATCTCTATATTTTGCTGTGTGGTTACGGCACCAAAGAATGTAGCCACCCCCTCTCTTCCCGTGGGTGTCGTAAGAGGCGACTAAGGGATAACACAGTTCCACTACCACCTTGGAACTTAAAAAGCCGACGGATGGCGGGATAACCATCCATGCTGGCTTTGAAATACACAGGCCGAAGACGGGCAGCAGCGTCTTCGGTGCGACAAAGCCAGCTCTGCGGTCACCAACCCGCCTGCCCAGCGTGGTGACTATGGGCAAAACACATGAGTTCGCGTCATAATGTCGGGCGCGAACTTGTGGAGGCCTATGTCCAACAGTGGACTGTGAGAGGCTGTAGTGGTGGTGGTAGTAGTGGTATTTCTATCTCGAATAGTAGTAGTTAGTAGGGTTTATAAAAACAATTCATACGTGCGGAAAATGAATCCGTGACCGCTAAGGCATCAAATAATTACTATAAACACAGCAACAAACCACCTTAAACATGTATAGAAAGAAGATTAAACGTACTGAATGGCAAGGTTTAACAAACACAAAAAATATAAATAATTATATAAACCCAATGATGTTCTAGTAAACAGATATGTTATACACTTACTAAACAACCGAAAAAAGTGTTTCGCGCCGGGCGCCATTCATTTTACGTTTCGGTACAAGTAAAAGAGATAGCTTGATAAAAACAATAAGAAAAAGGTGACAACTAGATGTTTTAATAATGCGTGTGAATGTAAACAAATATTCTTCGGGCCACCAATCACCGCACGTTGGCATCATAGACTAACAAATTAATTAGGCAGAAGGTACAAACCGCGTGTACAAAACTTGTAGCCGGGATATGGCTATATCTATCTATACTAATATTATAAAGAGGAATTGTTTGTATGTATGTTTGTCGTGAGTAGGCTCCGATTTTAAAAATTCCTGGGCGTGGAGCGAGCTCTACAATAACACGATTGCCATGCATGTTTGTCCCAAAATTTTACGTGACACCTAATTTTACGCGCGCGAAGCCGCGGGAAAAAGCTAGACAGATAAACAGAATAAAAGGTAGGTAGGTGAAAAATAAAACACGTTTTAAAAATAAAGAAATACATATATTATAAAAAACAATCATACACCTTCGAAAAGATTCAATTTATTTCTTTCCTGTCTCCTAGAGAGCTTTTTAATTTCGGGGTTATTTTTATGAGCGGAATGGAGGCGGACTGTTGTGTACTTATCAATTATAGTTTTAATTAAATGTACGCGATGATTAAAAGCAGGTGCTTGGTCTTTAGAATGTCCCGAAATTGAGTCAAATACGTTCAACAATTGCGATCCACTCTTGAAGCCGAATCGCAGTAGTTGGAAACCTACGAAAAAAAGACGGTAAATAGTCAAACTCGCTGTTAAATTATAATTAAATAATTTATTTATTATATACATAATTTATAATTAAACGTATTTTACAATTGTATCAAAAAACAAGTGTAAAGAAAAGTTATTAAAAGAAAAAGAGAACTCTGGAGTAAGAATGACTTTACTGCCTAATATTCGCATCTGTACTTTTATTCTATGTCCGGAATGCACGCATCCTTGTCGTTCTTACGACAAAAAATGCATTTCCATCTCTTTCTTTTTTCTAACCTCTAAATATCAGAATATTAGAAAAATAAGAGTAATATTTTAATAAATTGAAGTATATTGCGTACTTACATGTGGTATGAGATCCCTTGTGTTTTATTAACTTAGGTATCGTAATTGGTACACTTTCTAAATACACACGATGGCATTTTCGATGGTTATTAAGTTGCAGGGCGGAACGTATCACTCGTTGTCGTGCGTGACGCAGACTAACACTAAAGGCAATACGTCCCAATTAGGACGTTTTCTAGTCTTCGCGATTTGCGCGCTCATAACATATCTGTTTACTAGAACATCATTGTATAAACCTCTTTTGTATCATGTATTTAGTTATGTTAAAAAAATAATGAGAAGCTAATTTATTTAAAACGAATTCTCCCTCGTTAATAGAACTAAATATTTGTGGCGACATCTATCGAGCCACATACGAAATGACGATTCTAGATCACGCTATCGAAGTTTTCAAAGCGAATGAACTATATATACAAGAACCCGACAACAACCTTTAAGCTGTAGTTTGTGCAATTTTAGGTGTTTTCTTCATTCTGGATGCACTTAATGCCAATACTGAAATATTGGCATTAAGTCCCATTAATCCAGAATGAAGAAAACACCTAAAATTGCACAAACTACAGCTTCCTTAAAGCTGTTAGAAAGGGAGGATCCTCCAACCAGACGGGTGTTGTGTCTGGTAGGGCTACTGCCCCGACCACAGAGCACCACTGCTCTGTGGCCCCGACGGTTGTTGTCGGGTTCTTGTATATATAGTTCATTCGCTTTGAAAACTTCGATAGCGTGATCTAGAATCGTCATTTCGTATGTGGCTCGATAGAACTGTCGGCGCTCTAGCTAGGTTATATACTTTAGGGTTCGTACGGAGAAAAATGATAATGTCGGAGACTGATTGACACGGTGTATATTTACAGAATATTACAAGTTGAGAGAGTGGTACAGTAAACCGACTCGGACCGTGTTTGCGCGTGTACTCCCCGAGAGCTGGGTGCTTTCTTTCTATTCGAAATAGTCTCACGGTCGAAGTCGGCTCATCCACAAACAGACAAAAGCCAATTCACAAAACACAAAAGGACATAAAACAAATAAACAGAAAGAAACAGACAATTAAGTAATGGACAGAGCTATAAACATTAAACCATAAAACCATTGATCAAGACAATCACTTTGTGTTACAAAAGAACCAAATACAAGGGTTCAATAAAAATAGATAAAAACTACAAAAAAAAATAGAAATTCAAAGGAATACGAATACAAAGCTTATTATAAAAATAGTTGTTAAAAAGTTATTTCTAACAATGCCACAATTGTCCCTGACGGTAAAAAACAGACACTATACAAAACATGAATGGCTTAAAATTAAACAATTTACCTACTTAAACTTATGTGCTTAGGTGCAAGGCGTATGTGGAATTGTCGCCACAGGTACAGGATCATCACTTATGCTACTATCGGGATGATGTTCCGGTTCCCGCAACACGTATGCTGGTTTAAGCCTATCGACAGATACCGTAACCTCGCGGCCACGAATATCTAGTACGAATGTTTTGTCTGTCCTGCTAATCACTAAACGGCCCATCGTATGGCTGCTGTAACGGCGCCTTCACCGTATCGTTTCTAACAAACACATGACTAGCTGTGGCTAGGTCTTTATAGATGAAGGTACTTTTCTGGCCGTGATGCGTACCAGAAATAGGTCTGAGTTGGTAAAATTATTACGTAGCTCTTTAACAAACTCACTCGGCGACGTGCTATGCGATGTACTAGCGGTTAAGAACTCTCCGGGAAGGCGTAGGTTCTGTCCGTATACTAATTCCGCGGATGTAGCCTGAAGGTCGTCCTTCCACGATGCCCTAATACCTAGCATCACAGTTTGGGAAGATGTTCGTCCACCGAAAAGGGAGGATCCTCCAACCAGACGGGTGTTGTGTCTGGTAGGGCTACTGCCCCGACGGTTGTTGTCGGGTTCTTGTATATATAGTTCATTCGCTTTGAAAACTTCGATAGCGTGATCTAGAATCGTCATTTCGTATGTGGCTCGATAGATGTCGCCACATCACTCCCGAGCATGAAGAACTATATATACAAGAACCCGACAACAACCGTCGGGGCAGTAGCCCTACCAGACACAACACCCGTCTGGTTGGAGGATCCTCCCTTTTCGGTGGACGAACATCTTCCCAAACTGGTGACCCCGACGTGATCTTTATAGTGACAAACGTGCGCTTAGGTTCATTAGGGAATAGTTTCGCGCCGCGGAGTGATAATTAGTAATAAAGACTATTGTATTTAATTGACAGTTGTGTAAGTGTTAGTTGAGTAATTTTTAAAATGACCGGAATTGAACAGAACAACTGTTCCGCCAGTCAACGGGTGACGTGGCCGCAAATAGCTCAGTGTAACACGACTGACCCCGAGCATGAACATCAGCGCAGCCTTCGTCAATCTACATCATCGTGACTTCATCATCACTTCCTCAAGCTTTCGAGCAGCGAGTCCTACAGCCAGCCAGCATCCACGGCTACTACGGGTATCCTGACCACCAGCATGCAGCGGACGCGCATACCTGGTCATCACCCGCAGCCTTCTCAGCGACCTTGGCACAGCACACTGCACTTCGACCGGTCAGCAAGCAGAGACGCACCTCTCTCCTGGTCGACGCAGCAGCCAGCCACTACGCAGCACTGCACCACTCCGACTCACTGGAGAATTTGCAGCATCACCCCGACTCACTGGGGCATCACCGCAGACAGTTCCGACTCACTGTGAACTATGCGGCATCTGGTTCCGACTCACTGGAACATTCCACTGGCCCGGCAAGCATCACAAGATGTGTATGGACGACTCAAAAACCGCTATCGACCTCCGGTCTCGGAGGGGAGTGATGTGGCGACATCTATCGAGCCACATACGAAATGACGATTCTAGATCACGCTATCGAAGTTTTCAAAGCGAATGAACTATATATACAAGAACCCGACAACAACCGTCGGGGCAGTAGCCCTACCAGACACAACACCCGTCTGGTTGGAGGATCCTCCCTTTTCGGTGGACGAACATCTTCCCAAATATTTATAAGAAATTATAACACAGTACATAAAGTATTAAGCAACGTTTAGGGGTGAATTTACATTCGCAAATTTTATGAGACGTTTTCGTGTTTTATTTAGAAATTTACGTACTTTTATGCGAACCCAGCATACGAAGTTAAAGGTACATGGCAGTACAAGGTCGCATGACCGTCTCTTGAATTTTAATGTCATGCTCCCTTTGACAGTTGTAAAAATGATTTCACGAGATAGCTTCTAGTAAAACTCCCCGTTCACGTTCATACCGCATGCATGCACTTCTCTATAAGAATATCTTTTCGTTACTTTGCCGCGGAGTTTCACTAGGATGTTTGTCGAGAACAATATCTCGTGGCTTATACACTTTGTTCCGACTTTAAAGTAATAAAAAATCTTTGTATGCGAGAAGGAACGAGAGTGAACGACATCTTACGAGCATCGTAAAACCGCGTGCAACGTGCGACCTCACACTACGTACTCGACGTAGCGGGTACATTCAATCAGAAACAGGGGTCCTCTCTTTAGTAAAATATTGTTACATTATACACTTTTCCTCTACGATCCTATTTTCTGGTTGTGCCTTCTTCACATTTTCGTTAATAGATGTGTCACTAAATTTGCGTTTTCAATTCGGTGTCGGTGGCGACGGCGGCGGGCGGCGCGCGGGCGGTTTCAATCAAAACAGGCACGCACTCGTTCCACATCCTCACCGGCTTCGCCTTTTAGAATAAGAATTGTCTTTTTCGCAGTGCTCACTACTGTTTGTTCGAAAAGTAGGGAATAAGCTCCTGTGAAATAATAAAAATACGGGAACAAAGTACTGAAATAAGACTCCGTTAGTGATTCTAGTATCTGTATTTTCAGTTTAGGCTACTTTATTTTAAAAACAAATTTAATCTGAAGTATGAAATAATCTTAATATATGTGTATAGAACACAGTACGTATGTGAAAATTGCATATTTGATAGCGCTTAGCATATTTCGTGGACGGACGCAAAATACTTTATCTTCCGTGCATATGATACGACCATTTATCATCCGTAAGAGTGTGATCTCCATACTGGCATGCCTCGGTTGTCGCTCAGGGCACCGTGCCCACCCGCCATGAAATTAAAGCCGACTCGCGCCGAACGAATGATTGAATAATAAACGAAAGAATTCGCGTCCTGTCCTTGTATTACGTATTCATGACGACTGGCCCATGGACGCTACGATACAAGGCACTGACATGCATACGAGACATCTGCTACGGTTCAGATAAAGTGGAAATAACGGAGCTTTATAAGAAATTCCTAAGTAATAGATGTAGACCTAAATAATATATGTAGCTTTGAAAATACGGTATACAATTTATCAACATGTTAATTTAACGCTTACCTAATACAATAAAGACGTAAATCGAAACATTAATTTTGTACAAGAGCAATTAATTACTAAGATCAATTATAATTTTGTTATTAATTAATGTTTAATTGTTTTACATTAATCAACATAATTCTTATACATTTTTGCGTATCTAACACTAATAAATAGTTATAATACCTACCATATTTGACCGTTATAAAACCAAAATAAAAATGTTACCTATGTAAGTTTTTATATGTTATAAAAACAACGTGTATTTGATTAGGCTTGTAACATCCCAATGGTGGGCATAGGCCTCGTTCTCCGTGTAAGAGAAGAATTGGTGCTTACTCCACCACGCTGCTCTACTGCGGGGTGGTGAATATATTCCCTAATATGAGTAACGATCGCTGTCAGGTGTATAATTATGATACAACCAGGACATACATGGACAGACGTCCCAAAGGGGAAGAAATATTTGTTCAAATAAAATATCCATCCGAGCGGGAATCGAACCCGCAAACCGCCAGTGTTAAGGTGCTACACGCACCACTACACTAGATTATTTAGAGCCAACGTGTACAGAAGGTGCTACACGCACCACTACACTAGATTATTTAGAGCCAACGTGTACAGAAGGTGCTACACGCACCACTACACTAGATTATTTAGAGCCAACGTGTACAGAAGGTGCTACACGCACCACTACACTAGATTATTTAGAGCCAACGTGTACAGAAGGTGCTACACGCACCACTACACTAGATTATTTAGAGCCAACGTGTACAGAAGGTGCTACACGCACCACTACACTAGATTATTTAGAGCCAACGTGTACAGAAGGTGCTACACGCACCACTACACTAGATTATTTAGAGCCAACGTGTACAGAAGGTGCTACACGCACCACTACACTAGATTATTTAGAGCCAACTGTACAGTTATATACACTCTTATTACATGACTAATTTCTAGACGCTTAAATAATACTCGTATTAAAATTTCTCTTGGTTTCGTGTAATTTTGTGAAATATTTTCCGAATATTGATTACTTTATTGATGACATCGAGAGAGAAAATTTAGTTTATGTTCTACACTTGAAGAAAGAAAAACTTTCCTAAGTTTTTGATTTTCTCTGGGTTACTCAATGCTCACACCTCACGTATTTTTTTTTTTGTTCGGGTTTACCTTATATTTAGAAAATGTATTTTAAATCCAAATATAAGAATTAGTAAGTGCATAATTCAATAAAGTATATTTAAATAAAATAAGTTTTAATAATATATTACAGTTTAAAATTGGGTCAGTCCCTATAATATAGTTGATGGTGGCATTTTTAACTCCGATCTTAAAATTTATTGTTGAGTATTATGGTTTTATGAAAACCTGCATGTGGGTGTTCGAATAGCACTTGGCTGATTTTCAAATAAATTTCGTAACAAAGGCGTAGGTATGTTTATGCAACAGAAATATTACTACTTAGTATGTTTGGAGCATCAAGGCAATAAAGCGACATATTCCTTTTTTGATAATATATTATTTTGCTTACACTTTCATTTCCAAGTTTGCGGACTGACATCTCCACTATCTATACAGTATCATACTGCAGTAGCAACATCAATAAAATATACAATGGTATAAATGGGACATTTTATATCGTATTATAAAATAAAAAAATTGTATTGTTAATTACTATGCGATAAAAAAATATATATAACAAAAAGGGCAATGCGTTACTTTTGAATTTTATTATTTAGAAATATAACTACAATAAAAAATAGTACTCTCTCAATTTAAACGTATTTGATTAAATTAATCTAGAAGAATTTTGAAAGTATTCGCAACGGTACCTTACATTAGCATAAGAGAAACTGTTAAAAATATCGGCAGAGTTCGCAACCGAGATCCCAGGGGGCCAACCGCAAAGGAACTTAACCCGAAATTAAATCAAAGATGGGCTTAACCAATCAGGCCGAGTGCTATCATTGAATCGGCAAAGGAACACTAAAATTACTTCTTGATGCGGAGAAACGAAGATTCATCGTAAAAGTGGTGGGAGTGGGTGGTAGGGGGGAGGGATAGTCTGAACGGTTTTCCGTGTTTCACAGAAGTCCACGGTCGGCGATTACGCCGCACGTAGCTACTACGCGCGGGCTGGACGCCGGACGGCCCACTAGCTAATGTTGTGTTATAAACATGAAAAACCGTTTCGGTGATTTCGTTTTCTCAATGCTCCCCTTTATTTCCCCTTACTTTAAATCCACGTCCATCTAACTACAGTTTCTTTGAAGTTTATGTTTATAGGAGATACTTTAAAAAACGTAGCTTTTAATTTGTGTCTATAAAATTTTAATTCCGTTATAATATAATAGTTATGGACACTAAAAAAAAAAATCAGAAAAATCTCAATTGTACCTCGCACAATGTGGCTTTACAGGTCAATGTCGTGATTGAATTGCTTACAATAAAGTGAACCACATTAATGAAACGGAAATGTAATTAGTGAAAATAACCTGTATTACATTAAGGAGTATCACTTTCATAATTAACGATAAAGCCGGTACTGCGCTCAAGAAAGACAAAGGGTCTACAATTTACGCGTGCCTGTGGTGCCACCTGGGTCATGTCTCCTTTTACTTTATCCCGTAAAGATTAAGTTCGCCGAATTTCGCCAAATACGTGGCGCCCCTCTCGTGAAGAGAGTCATTTTCCCTTGTTTACTAGATTAGGGGATTTTTTATATAGCCGAGCGTTCTTAGACGCATATTATGACGCAAAATGTTTATACTGATTTCAGATTCTGGTATAAAAACTAAGTTTTTTTCGTGACATTTTTACCTAATTATTTACTTGGTTTTTTTAAAGTTTAACAAGCTAAAACTTAATAAGGGCAAGAATCGAATGAACAGATATTTATAAAATGAAATTAGTTTTTAATAAAAATTTAAACTGGCTTTAATGACAAGATAAACCGATAGTTTAAACATAATAAGAAACGTAACAAAACAAACTCACAGGCCATAATTACATCATGTTGTTATCATCATCACTCATCACTTCAGCCTATCGCAGTCCACTGCAGCTGGACATAAGCTTCCACAAGTTCGCGCCAAAAATGGCGTCAACTTATGTGTGTTGCCCATAGTCACCACGCTGCGCATGCGGGTTGGTGACCGCAAGGCTGGCTTTGTCGCACCGAAGACGCTACTACAAATCTTCGGCCTATGTATTTCAAAGCCAGCAGTTGGATGGTTACCCCGTCATTATGTGTTTCAAGGTAGTAGTGGAACTATTTATCCCTTAGTCGCTTCTTACGACACCCACGGGAAGAGAGGCGGTGGCTATATTCTTTACTGCCGTAACCACACAGTAACGTAACCAACATGCATATCGAAATTATATCAGCATCGTCACAATGATACAGTTTTTCAATTACTTAAATCACGACGACAAACAAATCCCAAGTAGGGTTAATAAGGTAGAACAATTTTTTTCTAAACTGTAACCGTCGAATCGACGGCGGTTAGCTAGCTAGGGTTAAAATACATTTTTGCTACTTTGAATTTAGCCCGTAACAATTCTAACATAAAATTAACGAAAGTTGCAACTTGCAACTTGCGCGGGATTGATTCCTCGAAGAGGAATTTTTGGTTTGTTTCTGATCTGGTTATTTTTTTCCTTTTGGCTCTACAAGTCTTGAAAGAAATACTGATATATGTTAGCAAAGGTACCTTTACGTTTATCATCTATTTGGTGTATTAGTCACTGAAATGATTATTTCGAAAGCGATCGCAGGTTTAATCCCTAATCATGTCAAAGGTTTGTAAAGGCTTTTTCATATTTTTGTCGTGATCTACGCGTAGATGTTTATTTTGTACATTTTCCGGACACCAACCATAGAAGTTTAATCTACTGGGTATCGTTAAGTGTGGGGCATTTATGTAGGTACATAGGTTTATTTTTCCACCAAGCCACCATAGAACCACATGGCAAATAAGATTCTACATAAAAAGCAGGCCAATCATCGTTATACACCTTTGTAAATTTAATGCCTGTTCTATAAAAATACACACTATTACAATATTTGGTATCAAAACAATAATAAGATATAAAAAAACAATATCCTTGCAATCATTGTCTTAAGAATATTTTATTTAATTACATTTTCACTTAGCAGTGAACGTAAACATCGTACGAAAACCTGACATGTCTCGAGAGACTTTCTGAAACATTTACGTCTGTCCATCCACAGTGGAGCAGCTGAAGGGATTAGCCTCCATTCCCGCCTTAATAGGACTTTTAACCATCAATTGAGTATTAATCATATATTATAATACCAACTTTTCAAAGAATCATGTAGTCTTACCACCGAATCCTACAGTAATTATATATAAAAAGCACTATTTTCTCAATTGTGTTAACTCGTATTGCTCTGGACAATTTAGTCAGATTCAGAATATAACGGACACAAGACAACAAAGCTCCATCGAACCACAATCACCGAAGTGAGCACAATTTAGCAGTTACGCAGTTCTCTCTCAATTACACTTCAGTCTCCCCTCTGCGGCGACTCAAAGGCGATGCGATGCAAACAAATCAGCTCAATAAATAGAATGCCGCAACAATGCAGTGTCAACACAAGATGCTATATAATAATGTTATTCCAACATTACCATAGCGAGATATAACAGGGGTGTCCAATGTGTCGCACTTATTTACACTGAATGAGCAGCATAAAAATATACGACAAACAATAATAGGTATATATATGATTTATTTATTGTATAATTCAAAATATTAAATCATTAAATTTGTTATTCAATAGACATAAATAAATCAACATATTATTACTATTATTATCTTTATCTGTATTAATAAGTGATCGAAGACATACAATAAAATAATATTATATTCTCTATCTTTAATAAAATAAACGCTAACTTATAATTTCGATGAAAATATTCCAATAAATATTTAATGTATACCTAATAGCCTATGTAAAAATATATTATTTATACCACCCACACGGACCCACATTAATCAATGTCTTGATTGTTATGATCGATTCGATATAACAAAAATGTCAGCGAAACAAAGCACATCAAAGCCTTACAAGACATTCGCAGCCGCGTGTAAATAGCCCTTAAGATCAGAACCCCAAAATCCAATCAGCTATTGAATTAACCCTGTCCGTGTGACAAGAATACAGATTTACTCTATCCTCACGTCAAATGTTTATCTTTCATCTGGGCGTTAGTATTAGTGTGAGTACAGCGTGTAATGGCAGGACTCGAATCGGAACGGCGGATCTGCTGAGGCCGCGTAATCAAGGATTAACACCCACCCTTATTCCAACGCAGGGACAAATAATGTACCATACTACCACCTGGTATCGTTCTGCCCACGTCGCTTATCTCAATAATTAATACAATTATTTTTAAGAGTTTGTCTAAAATGTAATTTTTTCACGATACTCTATTTGACCATTTATTCAAATTAAGTGAACGCTAAAGGTCCGGTTTTCAGAGTTAACGAAAATTTTCAATAAAATACATTAATGCTACCGTATTCTTTATACGAGAGATATTATGGTACTGTATTTTGCATCTGATATTGTAGCGTCTGTTTGAAACAAAACATGCATATTTTCCGGGGTTCGACTAAAGAGAGCGACCTACAGGCAATATTTTGTTCCACTACCGCGATATCGGTTTATTCAAATGCTCCATGTCCGACCCAAGCTCAAAGAATCATCCTGAATAACATTATACATATTGAAATTCTTCCACCCCCTCTCCTGTCTTTGGTTTATTATTCTATGAATAAGTTGATAGGATATACACGCGAAATTTAAGATATTGATGTACTTATAAAAAATAAGATACGTTTTTTTTTCTAATCGAATATCGTAACATCGAATATAAATTATATTAAATTTTCTACATTGTGTAATTACGTAAGAATTTCCTTCAAGTAATGACTTGTTCAAAGAATCGACTTAGCAATTCAGCACGAAGTCGCTGCTAGTATTCTCGAGATCACTTCACTTGGCACGATTTGTGTGATTTGAATGAAAGAATATTAGAATAAGTTGTACCATTATGAGTTAATTAAATACTTCATAATTCTCTTCGATTCCTCTTTGTTATGATTTTCTTTAAGTGCTCTATTTTTTTAATTTCAAGCTTATTTCACTTACAATTATTGTCGTATTTAAAGTCGTTCACTTCATAAAATAATCATAACTGGAAACAAAATATAAAACAATGTAATAATACTATCGAGCTAGTCTGATAATCAAGACTGATTGTGACTGTACAATGTACATAACAGCTTTGAAGCTCAGATTAATAAAAGTTAACTAAACATTTAATATAGTAATGGATTAGTTAATTTATAAATCGTAGAATTTGATTTAAGTTCAAATACAGTCTTTTGGAAAGAAAATTTATATTTACGATGATTGAGTCACTGTCATGCTGGCCTAACAAAAGCCATCCCGATTATAACACAGATGAGATCAAAGCCGACCGCCGCTGCTACTACTTCAAAGCAAAATTTTATTGGAAGCATTTACATTTTTATTGGCACGCTAGGACCACAGTCTGCCGGTTTCGTCCTGAAACGTAAGTGATTTTGAATTTTCTCATGTGTATTTTACTATCTGTTTTTATGTGTGTTCGATTTCAATACTGATTACCGCTATAAAAAATAACGATCATATTTTGTTACAGAACAAAAATAAAACTTTTAGTTATCAAAAATATTTTAATTTTTTTGTGATATACACTTTTTAGTTATATTGTGTAGGTACTAGCTTCTGCGCGCGACTTCGTCAGTGTGGACTCCGCTCCTATTAGTCTTAGCGTGATGACACATAGCCTATAGCCTTCCTCGATAAATGGGATATCTAACACTGAAAGAATTTTTCAAATCGGCCCTTTAGTGCCAGAGATTACTGCGTTCAAACAAACAAACAAACAAACAAACTCTTTAGCTTTATATATTAGTACTAGCTTCTGCGCGCGACTTCGTCGGCGTGGACTCCGCTCCTGTTGGTCTTAGCGTGATGATATATAGCCTATAGCCTTCCTCGATAAATGGGCTATCTAACACTGAAAGAATTTTTCAAATCGGACCAGTAGATCCTGAGATTAGCGCGTTCAAGCAAACAAACAAACAAACAAACAATCAAACAAACAAACTCTTCAGCTTTATTATATTAGTATAGATAGATTTAATACACCTAATTTTTTATGTATTTGTGTTGTAAAAGTTATAATTTAAAGTTTATTGATAATATATAATGAAATATCTTTATGGAAAACTATTACGTAAAAGAAATTTTGTTTGTGCTGTCTGTGAGGCATATTTGGGTGGTTCGTGATTGATTTCACGATAATTTCCATAAGCGTGTTCTATTCGTATTAACAACGTAGACTTTAACCAACGCACGTTGAACTCTCACTCCAGTCAAACGGAGTCATTTCAAGGAAGTCAAATATAGTTCTTATGGGTCGTAGTAAATTAGTCGGCGCATCTAGGACCACCTACACAATAAGTACGTCGAGGCGACCTCGCGGCGCCTGCCGAGTCACGCACATGTAGGTAGTTTTTTTTTTTCTTCAAAACCTTAAAGTATATTGCGATGTTTCCACTGCTATTTTATTTTATTTTCCATACCACAAATTTTTCCACGAATGGGACACTGCAATATTTTTATTTTTAAATTGTATTTTATTCTCTTGACAAAAAAATAAAACTAATCAAAAAATATAAAGCGATTCAATGGAAATTTGTATTTAGACTTATCGTGACCTTATACAATGCAATCAAACGTTAATATGAAAGATAGGTGTATATAATTCATGGTGCAATGACATGACAGAATACCATAGCAATTGCACCGACATGGATTGGAAAAACCGCTGAATTGAACGAATGTTCACGGCATGAACAATGAATGGTACAATGGGTCCAATTTAAATTTTATAATAAAAATTAAACATTTAAACGTATATCCTCAACTGAAAATATTATAACTTTGGGAAAAGAAACGTATGAAATAAGGAAAGATTGAAATAGTTGACAAGGTTTTTTTAAAATGTTACTTTATTAAAGACTAGTGCCCGCGGTTTCACCCGCGTTGATTTGAGAGAAAAAATATACTTCTTCTTTTTTACAAGCTTTTATTTAACTTGCAATGTATGTATGTATGTATGTACGTACGTATGTATGTAAATTTAATGTTAGTTCGGGTGAAATCTTGCAACTCAATTTTGAAGCAGATATATTCAACCAATTGAGCTGAAATTTTGTATACAGGTTCAATTTGGATGACAATGCATGGTTTGTATGTATGTATGTATGTTTGTTCGGGTAAAATCTTGCAACTCAATTTCAAAGCAGATATCTTCAACCAATTGACCTAAAATTTTGTATACAGGTTCAATTTGAATGCCAATGCATGGTTAACTTTGTGACGTCATTCTAAATCCAATATGGCGGCATATCCAAGAGTGCGGACTAGTTATTTTTAGTGCACTTCTTACAATATGGGTATCAAATGAAAGGGCTTGCTAAGAATAATTCTAATATAGTGACGTGGTAACCGACTAAAAAGTCAAAAATAAATTAAAAGTAAAAAAACCTTTTTAAAAAACAAACTTTTATTTGATTGCACTAAAACGAAAAAAATAAATTTTTGCTTTTAAACTTTTACTATCTTCTTATGAAGTCATTACACATAATCTATACCTATGATATAAAAGCTTGTCGCGAGATTTGCTTGTAAAAAAGTAAATTAAATAAATTGATGTGATTGATTTTAACTATTAAAATTTTCAAACTAAGGAAATACGAGTACCTACTCATATCTCGCGACAAGCTTTTCTATCATAGGTATAGATTATGTGTAATGACTTCATAAGAAGATAGTAAAAGTTTTAAAGTAAAAATTTTTTTTTTCGTTTTAGTGCATTCAAATAAAAGCTTGTTTTTTAAAAAGGTTTTTTACTTTTAATTTTTAAAGCATAGGTAACCTTTCTCTTTAAATAGACTAACCACCACAGAGGAATTTTTCAATTCGAATCAGTAGTTCTTGAGTTTAGCACGTTTAAACAAACAAACAAATAAACAAACTTTCAGATTTATAATCCATACTAATATTAAAAACACGAAAGTAACTCTGTCTGTCTGTCTGTCTGTCGCGCAATCACGCCAAAACTACTGAACAGATTTGAATGAAATTTGGTATACAGATAGTCTAGAGTCTGAGAAAGTAGTGGGTATCGAATTTGAGGATCATTTTATTAGTTACTAAGCACCCCACGCTTTTTCACTTAATTGTTTTCTACTTTTTAGTTCGATTGCTATTAAAGCGTGTTTTTTTAGTTTTTTTTTTTAAACTATAATTTATTTTCTGAATTTTTAGTGTCAAGACGACAATTCAAAAAAAAGCGTGTTATATTGTATTGCCATCGACCCTTGAACCCTATGCAAATTTCCAAGTTAATCAGACTCCTAGAAGTAGGTGAAAATGAAGTTCAAAGATTCCGTTACATACATACATAGGTACAGGTTAACACAAGCTAATAAAAGCGTGTTAAAATGGAATAAAGTAATCTTAATGTACAATTTTAAGAACTTGATATTCCCATAAATTCCATATTTAATAAAAACTACAAATCTTTGAGTTAGTCAGTATCTCATTAGAATTGAACCCAAATTTATTATCATATGAATTATTAAAAAAAAAACTACATTGTCGCAACACCAATAACCTGAGTAAGGTGTCAGAAAAGACAGATATTGTCGCCAATTTGTTTGGCTACTTGCAAGTCGACGCTGCTTAGGATTCGTGCCGCGACCGAGCCCAACCTATGAAGCAACTACCAATAAGGACAACTAAGTTAAGATGTCAGCCGATTAGTGCTAACTCACGCTACCCTGTCTTTATCAGCTTAATATATTTTCTATATTTTACACTATTTATAAAACCTAAATATCTGTCCATGGTATGTAAGGGGCGATCCATAAATTACGTCACACGAATTTCTCGATTTTTCGACCCCTCCCCCGTCCTTGTCACAGATGGTCACATTTATGAGACCCCCTCCCTACCTAGTGTGACGTCACATATTTTTCAATTTTGCATGAGCAAACTGATGACAGTTTCGACATTATTTTTATTTTCATTTTAAAGCAAGTCAATTCGCCTGAAAAACAAATAAAACTTTAATTTTTGAAGTTATTGATAGGTAGTTGAAATATCATGTTTTTTTACTTACGCTTTGATATTATTATATTTGGAAATGTGACGTCACAAAATTTTGACCCCTCCCTCCCCCTTGTCATACATTGTCACACTTCGTCGACCCCCTACCCCCTCTTAACGTGTGACATAATTTATGGATGGCCCCTAAGCATATAACAATAACAAAGCTGAACTGTTTTTAACCGACTTAAAAAAAGGAGAAGGTTACTCAATTCGACCGTATATCTATACTAATATATAAAGCTGAAGAGTTTGTTTGTTTGTTTGTTAGTTTGTTTCATTTATTTGTTTGTTTGTTTGTTTGTTTGTTTGTTTGTTTGAACGCGGTAATCTCTGGAACTACTGGGCCGATTTGAAAAATTATTTCACTGTTAGATAGCCCATTTATCGAGGAAGGCTATAGGCTATGTATCGTCACGCTAAGGTCAATAGGAGCGGAGTCCACGCCGACGAAGTCGCGCGCAGAAGCTAGTACATTATATGTATATATATTTTTTTATGTATGTACGGGGATAACTTCGTCGTTTATGAACCGATTTTGATAATTATTATTTTTTTGTTAGAAAGGAGATAACCCTAGTTTGGTACCATGATAAGGAAACCAGGATTTGTTGATGGAATCCCAGAGATATCGAGGGGAACCTTCGAAAATCGTAGTGGCGACTAGTGCATTTGTTAATTGTTTTCGTCTACTTACGTTGTATTACTTGTCGATGTAATTGAAGTCGGTTTTTTCGTTTGCTAGCAAACACATTTATACACTTTCCTTTAAACGGGACTTAGCGCCATTATTATTTTGAAATTTCTAATACTTAAGTTATAGACGCCATGGTTACGGAGATGCTCTGTAGGTCTACCATGAGTTTTTGTTACAAGTGCACATGACGTAACTACAGTAGTAAACGTGAAACGCAACTGGAATATTTAACTATAACATACCTATTATGAGTATTTCTAAATTTTACTATAAAGTTTATCGAGCACTGGATAAGACTTATATAATAGTTTTAAATGCGTTATATTGCGTATCAGTTACTAATATCTTTATCTTTCTTCCGTATAGAAAACTACACTCGCTAACGTGTATCGTCTCTGGAAACTCATGGTAGACGTACTGATATATATTTAGTATGGTTTAAAAGCTACATACCCAAAAGCTAATTCTATTATACATTTTTTATTGTATCGTACAATATTAAATCAATCCATGAATTCTACAATTAACGTATTGTCCTCTTTACTGAACTACCAAAATAATTTTTCTTACATTAATAACGTATAGAGGCATTAGGTATTCCACAGTTTACTTTAGGAACGGAGGGCGTTAGGCGAGGCGAGACGACAGCGGGGTAGTAAGCCTTATTTGAGCCGCGCGCGTGACGGGAAACTGGAAACTCGTCTTGTATGTCGCCGCCCGAATTCTCATCAAATCATCCCGCGACAATGTCGCTGCAAATCCCAGTGCGGGATCAACAGCATTAAAGCCAAATTGAAGCTAAGAAAACTGGTACATATCTGACATAAATTACATGTCAGAGACGTGACTTTTAACTAGCTAAATGTTCCAAACACTGGGTCAAAAAAATTATAGACTTTTTTTTAATCAAAGGAGCAAAAAATTTTAATCAATATTTTAAATTGAATTCTAACATTTAAATGAAACAGTTTTATATCAAGATTAATAAAAATATGTACGGTTTCACAGAAAGCCTTCGTTCGAATGTATTAGAAGTAATTTGTACGGACTGAGAGAAGCTAAAATGAAAGTATCAGACAAATAGTTGCACAAAGCCAAATAGATAGGTAAAAGTGAAAAGTAAACAAAACACCTGTAAAGTAATACCCTAATACGCTCGGCATTACCCCAATGAATAAAAAGTGACGGGATAACACAATGAGATTCTTCGGAAGCACCGTCGTCTTCGCGAATCATTAATTTTAATTCGTACCCTGTGACGGCGGCTCTAATGAATTATTGGAAATCGCTGGAGTGTCTCCCTTCGCCGAAGTGTTCGCTCACTTTTTCTTTGAGACTTAACATAATTTAAAAAAAATGTTCTACAACTTCCCTGCATACTAATTACTTGTTGTGTATTCTTCGGTTAAAGCAAATTCGCCGCCTAAACTTAGCCGGCTTAAGACGAGATTGGCAACTTTTATTCAACATCGATTACTTAACGCCTATTGTCTGCGTAGAGTTTATAACTTTTTCTTCATAAAACTGCGATCTTCCTCTGGAAATAATCAAAGGCAACATTAAAATAGCCTGGAGTACTACTTACTAAATGACTTGAACATGGCTGCTTGTTGTGGACTAAATCTTTAGAAACTTAATGGAGTCTCATTTTTATTTCAAATCAAGTAACAGAAAATGGACTTGAATAATGAATAGGAAATAATAATCTCTATTTTTGGGTTCGAAAATGTTGTGAATATTGCTATGAATATTATATTTCTACGACCAAAGTGGTTAAAAAGAAAACTTGGTTTGTAATCAACAACGCTTAATATTTTGAAATGATCTTTAGAATCGTTGGGGATTGAATCTCAATGAAACAAAAATGCATCACGAATTCACGATAATGATACAAACATATCTTGGGCGTTCTTCTTGACTGCAAATTGTCCTTTAATTCTCACATCGAGCATATAACTACAAAGGCGTACCGAATGCTTGGCTTTGTTTTTCGATCTGGTAGAGATTTTAGGTATAGATCTACTCTATTGTTATTGTACAACTCATATGTTAGATCCATATTAGAGTATGCATCCACAGTCTGGAATCCACAATACAAAACCTCTATTGAAGCTTTAGAAAAAATCCAAAGAAAATTTGAAAAGCACTTAAATTTAAAAGTTTTAAGTCGCAATGAAGTTACCGTAGCCCTCCCATCGTTGCTTGATCGGCGCTTAGAGAGAGACCAAGTCTTTTTGTATAAGATATTAAGATCTCATATTGATTCAACGTTTTTGTTACAAAATATTAATTTGAGATGTCCTCGGACGAGTTCGCGTTCAACAAGGTTATTCTCTGTCCCTGTAACTAGGACCAAGTATGCCGGAAACATCTTTGCTTTCAGGTCCTGCAGAAACTATGATGACCTCTTTAATTCTATTGACATCTTTAATTGTACCCTGTCTTCATTTAAGCAGTATGTTAGGGACGTAATAAGTAAAAAATAATAATGTAACATTTGTTGATTTATTACAGTATTTTTTTTTTTTGTATTTTTTGTATATTGTTGATTTTAATCTCATTGACATATTTTTAAATTGTAATTTATTTGACATAATTGACATATTTGATTCTCTTTTTATGACATTTTATGACCTTATTTTGAATTTTGACTTTTTCAATGACCAACTTTTCTTTCATAACTTTTCCAATTTGTCTATTTAATATTGGTGAAAATTTTATTAACAAGTATTTTTTGTGTCATTTTTTTTTTTTTTTGCGTTTACACATTGATGGCTAAATGAGTGAATGGATTATATTGTAATTTTTTTATTCTTTTTTTTTTAAACACAAATTTTGTATTCTCCTGATTTTTTACTTTTGATAGTTAATTCGATTTGTATTCTGTCACATGTCTGTCATTATTGTTAGTGGAAACTTTACTGATAAATGTGTTATGTAATAATTTTAATTTATATGTGATGATTACATTGTTTGTTTCCCAAATAAATAAATAAATAAATAAATAAATACATATAAATGTATAGTAGGAGAGAATAAAACAATACATTACACAGTATTTTATATTCGCGGTGATAAAATGTCTCGTAGGCTATTTTTTAACTAACTTCAAAAAAGGATAAGGTTATCAATTCGACTGTATTTTTTATGTATGTTAGTTACCTCAGATTTTTTACAGGGTGGACCGATTTTGATGTTTCTTATTTTAATGGAAAGCTAGTGCTTGTCATCTAGTCCCATTTAAATTTGATTGAGATCTGATTACTTTTTGTGTTATCTCTAAAATGTGTAATTATTTGACTATTTTTTCGTCTACCTACGTTGTATTACTTGTCGATGTAAAAAGTGTGTGCAGACACTTTTTTTTTGTAATATTTAGTATACATGTTCTTGGGGAATTAATTGGCAAATCAAATAAAAGTATCATTTGTGTTCGGCTTTTTTGTTTTCATTAAAGTCTCCCTAAATTTTCTTACCAATTAATTTTCACGCTCACGATTCAACCTGTAATATCCCACTGTTGGGCCTATGCCCAACAGTGGGATATTACAGGCCATGAGGATATAGCAGGATATGAGGCCTATGCCTCTTCCCCATGTAGGAGAAGGATCGGAGCTTAATCCACCACGCTGCTCCAATGCGGGTTGGCGGACCAATTACTTTTAAAAGAATTTTAATACACCTAAAACGGTAAGTTATGCGAACTCAAAAAATAGCATATTCTATCGCATTTACGTGTGAACGTCGCTGATGCGTGTTCGTAAGCTTGAGACAAGAAAACTTGTATTTTTAAAAAGTTTTGCCTTCGTGTAAGCCGGAGGCACGAAAGTTACAATTGTATTCCCCCTTTACCTCTTTCAATATGTGACCTGTTTATTTATCGGAGACTCAACTGTTCAGACAATACATATGTCGCTCGATCTAATCTAACCTCTACTTACAGCTCTCTACTGCAATGAAAAGGATAAGAAAAAAAGACCGTCTTTTCAAGAAACAAACACTAACCAAAAAGTACATTTTTATAATATCGGACTATCCATAAATTAGTTACATCTTAAGTCCACAAAGTGTGACTTTGTGTGACAAGGGATTGGGAGGGGTCCAAAATTGTGTGACATCTGATTTCATAATTTAACATATCTATCTAATTGTTAATTTAATTTTTCATACGTATGATCATGATTGGTGATGATTTTATAGAAAAACAATTAAAAGGAAATAAAGATAATATCGAAACTGGTGTTTTAATTTAATCAATAATAATTTATGGGGGTAAAATTGCAAAATATGTGACGTCCCTCTAAGTAGGGTCTCATAAATGTGACCATCTGTGACAAGGACGGATGAGGGTAAAAAAAAATCGTAAAATTCGTGTGACTAACAAACCAAAAATTAAATAAACTAAATTTCTTCAGCTTAATTTTATTTCTTCATTGTTGAAATATCTAGCACCCTTTTCTAATGATTAAACTGTTAAATTTTTGTATTGGTCTAACATGCGTAGCTCAGCAAAAACAGCAATAAAATCTTTACAGGAATCCAATAAATAATATTGTAAAGACCATAATTTAAAAAAAAAAAACACTAACAATTTTTAACTCGTATTTCACATTTAAAATCTAATAAGATTTTTCATTTTCTCAGAACACTTTTGAAAGCAAAGGAAGTAGGGTGTTTTTAAAGTAGATATTCGCATCTAGAGCTACATACGTACAGGGCAGCTTCTCAGTATTCAGAGCGCAGTCGTCATTAGCCGAGCCAGACGTTAGATTCCCTACTTCCCTAGAAGCAGAACGATTGTATTCACCCTCTTCCATCTGAATTACGATTAAACTGCATAGGGCACAATTGATAACCGTATTGTCACATAATATACATACATTCATAACTCTTAATATTCCCACTCAAGTTTAATGCACATATTACAAATCTAAAAAAGAGAAAGTCCGTCAACTTGCTTAAATGATAAAACCTAATATACCCCCACAAACCAAAACCTCTGATGCGTTTAAGTTTCAAGATTGTTGTACAGAATTCCGGAATTTAAATACAGAAACCATTTTGTGTTCAAATGAGTTTTCGGAATAGCCAATTAGTTGTTAGCGCCCGGCCGCCCTCGTTCGCTTTCATTAGGCTATATAGTTTCCTAAATATCTGGACCCCTCAAAGATATATCTTTTCTTTCTTTCCACTTTATTCTAGGTGCTCGTACAAATTGCGTTAACAAACGAGTTGTAAAATTTTATAGGTAGATGTTTTGTGGCTCTGAAATATAAACTTTATTTTGTACTACAGTAACCTGATATTTTTCGAAGTAATTAAGCTCTATACATACGTGTAAACATTAATTAAACCAATAACATGAATTAATAGCACAATTTTTCACTTCCATATTATGCTTATCTTTTAATTTTTTTTATGTTACGTATCACTAATTATTACTTTTAGCCACCACTAATTATTGAGTTAATTTATTAAGAATCTACCTTCTGTATACAACACATCCATAACTGTATACGGGTAATTATTTAATTACTACTTGTAACATTTATTTAAATTCGTATAAGTAATGCACAAAATGTTATTTACAATTTGATTAACAAACAAAAATCCTCACTAAAAAGTAAATAAGAAAGTCAATCAAAACGAACAGAATTAAAATATTTATCCCGAAGCGGAAAATGGGAAGCAACTCTTTGGAATGTGCAATTCCTTTCTTATTTCATAACGCAATCTTCCCGGCTTCTTATCTTACAACGAACATATCTCGCCCCGCTCTCGAGGAAAATCATCCAATATAAAATCGGTTTAATTTGCGCTTTTCGCACTCAATGGGATGGAATAATATCAGGCAATTTGGTTACCGCGGGCATAAATATGGCGGGCCGCGCTGTAATTGTAACGCGAGCAATTCGCGCCTCGTAACGACCGAGGAGAGAAAACTTCTCCCGTTTGTAAGCAGGATGGCCGGGCCGAGGGCAAACGTTGTCCTCTCATTGCTTCATTGCTTCATTGCCTCTTTGCAAAGTCACGAGCTTTATCGAGGCTGCAATGACTCTTTAAGTAATTCACCATCCGTCACAAAACTTACTTTGGAGGGACTATTTCGTATTCAGCTTTTTTGCACTCATACTCGACCGCAAAATATAATTACTTGACGTAAGTTAAATCAATATGAATCTGATATGTAATACTAATGTATTTATTAATACACATAAGTATTATCAGTTGCTTTCAAGTAGATAGTGTTATCTTCCTGTGCTGAGTAAGGTGACCAGAGCTCCGGGAGCGATTTGAGGTAGGGTTGGCAATAATGCGCTTGCGATGCTGCTGCTGTTGCAGGCGTCTATAAGCTAATAATCGCTTACCATCTGGTGAGCCCTAAGTGCCTTGTTTGCGTCCTAGTTGTATAAAAGAATAAAACTAACTGTAATGGCTTTGCATAAATAATTTAACAAAAAACCTTGTAGCTGTTTTATTTCTGAGCGTTTTGAATTGTCATGATTTATTTAAATTATTAGTTATTAAGATTTTTTAAACAGCTCGGTATTTATTAAGAGCATAATATAGTTGTGCAACGTGAATGATACAATTACGTGGTACCGGACAAAACCCGATTTCAGGTCAAACTAGTTTGTCTTAGGACAAACCGCACGCCAGGATTTACTAATACATCATTTGAAGAAGTTTACAGAACAGTTCAATTGGTAATGAACTCTAGAAGCAACATTATACTATGACTTTTAATGTTAAAATCAGTAATATATAAATAAAGATAATAAAATCAAAAACAAATTTTACATAGATATCATTTTGAACATAAAATTTATAAACATAACTAACAATATATATAACTGAGGTAGGGCACAGCAGGAAATTTCCTGCTCAAAATATGGAGCAGCCCGACTGGGGTAGTACCTCGACCTTACAGAAGACCACAGCTAAATAATACTGTTTTCAAGCAGTGTTGTGTTCCTGTTGGTGAGTAAGGTGACCAGAGCTCCTGGGGGGGATTGGGGATAGGGTCGGCAACGCACTTGCGATGCTTCTGGTGTTGCAGGCGTCTATAGGCTACGGTCTTACAATCAGGTGAGCCGTACGCTTGTTCGCCAACCTAATTACATTTAAAAAAAAATTATAAATCTTTAATTATTATTAAAACTGGTTAGAAAAAAAGTTTTAGAGACACAGAACATATATTCAAGAAAAGTAGGAAATAATTAACAATCGATTTGTAATCACGTTATATTAATATAAACAAAAAACCAAGGTTTTTGAACCCTCGGCACTCGAACTAAACTCGCGTTTTTTTGGCTTATTTTAGTTTCTGCTATTGTCACATTGTCAAATCCAGAATCTCAAGCATCAATTTTTTCAGTTTTTTTTTTTCAAAATTGATTCTATCGAATGAATTGAAATATCATTCAACGTCATTCTATTTCAGAATTATAAACAAAATGTAACAAAATATTATTTACTTGGCTCACGAATCACGATGTCGTCTAGTTAGTTAAGACCCATTTTTTCCTAATTAAAAACAAATATCTCCAACGTTACAATGAACAATACCCGTATAAAATTCTCATACAAATAGAATACACTGTTAAAAATTTCTTCGGAAATTTTACTAAAAATGTGTAGGAAGTTTTAACGCAAAACAATTTAGTAAATTTACTAACCAGAATGCTTCATCACTTACAAAATATTTTTGGAAATTTACCAAGCAGTTCCATAGTAATTTTACCATACACTTTTGTAATTTTATTTAACAATTATTCATAAAACTGTTTAGTAAATTTACTGTGGAGTTTTGTAACTATACCACTCAATTCACTTGAATTGGGTTCGATAAAATTACAAAATATTTTTGGAAATTTACCTATAAATTTGATTAGTAATTTTACTATACAGTTTTGTAATTTTATTCAATAAATTATCATAAAAATGTTTAGTAAATTTATTATGCAGTTTTCTAAACAAACCATCCATCATGGAATATTTATTATCTTAAATGATAGTTTATACATAAAAATTTTCCTTAGAACTTTAACGTATTAGAAAAAAAAATACTTTTAACTGCACGAAAAAAAAATATTAAAATACATATATTCAAATTGAATGAAAAGAAATTAAGTATATTTTGATAATTTATTTTCTAACCAGCTGTTTCACCAACATTTTCAAACTTGGTAACTTTTTTAAAAAAAAATGCTTAATTAATTATATGAGTTATTACTATATAATTTTCAAATCAAAATTTTAACATATATATATGAGAAAAAAATATTGATAAATTTTTAATGATTTCAAGGATATTTAAATAAGCTCTTTTTTGTTCATCTAAAAAAGTAGCTACTCTGTTATACTGTTAATTATACAAAACACTATAATTTTACAGTCAAAATAATAAAATTAATAAGAAGATTATTGAATTTCCAAAGGATTCATTAAAATTCGAATTTACATATTTTTTTAATAATAAAATTACACAAGGCTAAAGAAAACTAGTATTTTTTAGTGATTTTACAATACTTGTACAATTTTACAACAAGAATAATAAAATTACCAAAGCAATTTTTTTAATTTTCAATACTTCGATTGTAGTTTAAATTACAATGTTTTTTTGTAAATTTACAACAAAATTAGTAATTAAAAACACAAAAAATATTAGTAAATTTAAGGAGCTTGGTACCGAAAATTGATAATCTGTTTAGTAAAATTACACATGGTCACAGACAAATAGTATTTTTTAGTAACTTTACAATGTATTGTGTAATTTTACAGTTTAAATTGTAAAAATAATAAAAAAAAAAATTAAAATCCTAAACACTTCACAGTAATTCGAATTTTAAAACATTTTGTAATTTTACAAAAAAATATTGTAACTCAAATTACTAAAAAATTAGGTAAATCTTCAAAGTTTGTTATTGAAATTTAATAAACAGTTCAGTAAAATTACAACACAAGTAAGATTTATACTCTGAGATTGTAAAATTACACCGCATCTTAGCAAATTTTCGCATATGTCTTGGAAAATTACTCAAATTGTGTTGTAATTTGAATTCATACACACTGATTAGTAAATTTAGCCACCTCATGTTGAGTAAAGAAATGGTAATTTTACAAAAAATTTTTACAGTGTACAACCGTTATAAGAATTTTTAATTCTTCTAATAAAAGTTAGTAATTATATTTTTAAACGAGCAAGTGCACGTGACGTTCATTCGCTTGGACTTTAAACATTGTGATAAAGTTTTCTATGCTTAGGGAATTCCCATTTATTTTCAAAAAATATCAGAATACGACAATTAGTCTTGAACCTTCATCATAACAGTCGAGTATTATACAGCCAAATATAGTCTAGCATAATAAGTAACTTAACTAGACTGTCATAAATAGCAATACATCTGTTAAAATTTGATTGCGTTATAGATTAGTTCATTTTTATTCCTTATAAATATTATATACCGTTGATTTTCAGATTGGTTTTCACATTATTAACGCTAGATTTTTATAATCTAATTACGAGTAATATTTCTAAGCCATCAGTGCTAAGTTTGATACTTACCTCTGAGCGTACCAAAGTACCATACGCAATTCCACGTTCGGAGGCATACCCCCGAATTGCAGTACAAGGTTGATGCGAGGGTTATCGTTAATTCAAGCACTGACTCTACTTAATGTTATCTGGTATGGGATCCAACTCTAAACGTATTCTTTTGAACGCCTGCTGTGTTTCGCAGAACAGTCAAGCGGTAT
Source organism: Melitaea athalia (assembly GCA_905220545.2). Taxonomy (NCBI): domain Eukaryota; kingdom Metazoa; phylum Arthropoda; class Insecta; order Lepidoptera; family Nymphalidae; genus Melitaea; species Melitaea athalia. The sequence goes on from HG992179.1 coordinate 9,114,179, forward strand.
ATTGAGACAAAATAGTAAAATAAAATTAAGACAAAAATTTAATTCCGCCGATAAACTGTTATGCAGTTTGGCGGGTTTAGAAATTGTAAAATATTAATTTTGATCCAATAAAGAATTTGTTATTATAAAAACAATTTGTACAGTTGAAACTTTATAGACGCGTTGGATTATTATCTGTAATAAATAAATAAATAAATAATGAAGAATATAATAAGAGTAAATACGATAATCAAAGCAATAATTTTCTTACACACATACCTACAATGTTATTAAATCTATTTATTTTTAATTTTTTTATTAAATTTAATTGTTAGAACAATGTTTTAAAACGAAATATAATCCGTTTAATTATTTTTAGATAATGTACCTGTTAAGCGTAAATATCGACAAAAATAAACACGGTGACACATATAGCATACATATAAAAATATATTCTTTGCTTATGACAATACGTAAAAAAGTTCGTTCACAGTTTGGAGATAAGACAATGTACAACAAACAATGTGGAGTTACATTCAGAACGACTTAGTTAATAAAATATTATATAACGTTGAATACCCAGATTAGTTTCCAGTAAAATTCCAACGTGGGTACTCCTTAACTAGTTCGTGCCTTGTAACCCTGCACGAGCCACCGTTGTTGAATAGCTTCTTTAGACCCGCACAAAAGTAATTACGCGCAACTCTTCTCCACTCCTTTGCTCAACGTAATAGAATAACGAAATGTCATTTTCTTTTACCCTGACCCTTCTGCGGTTCATGCGGGGAATGTTAAATTCCTGAAATTAGAATGAATAAACCGTGTTGTAATTAAAACTGGGTGCCGCGCGAGCGCTGTCCGCCCATCTTTCTTGCCTGGCCTACGAATTAAACACCGAATTGCTTTAGTAATTCGAAATATATATTCCTGGAAGATCTCGGTTTAATGTAAATCACTTTTAGTGTCCCGATACTCTGTACTTAACTGTCTAATCTTATAAAAATGGTTTCACTTCTTAAAAGCAATTTAAAAGCTCTACGTTTTCTTTTATATAAATTAAATTGAAAGGACAAAGTTAGAAAGTCATTAAAAAGCGCCGGGTTGTTTTGCTAAGCGAGAGTACACACATTGCATAACTCTTTAATTGGTTGTTAAACGCATGAAAGCCGGGTCGCGTCCGAGCTAAGCTCTGCTGGCGACAATCGGTGCAACAGTTAACTAACAGCCGGCCACTTCCTGAGCAAGCCTCCCAAGCTCGAGCAAATACTCCACAATTGCGACGTAGGGATGTTTTCAGGAAATAATCAACAAGTACGTACAATGGTCACTCTTCGGTTTATTTCATCTGTCGCATTTGTCTTCAAATTTTACAAGTATTGAAGACACTTGTCTCTTTTTATATGTCAATTAAAAGCACAAATATTAAACACTAGCTTCTGCGCACGACTTCGTCGGCGTGGACTCTGCTCCAATTGGTCTTAGCGTGACGATGCATAGCCTATAGCCTTCCTCAATAAATGGGCTATTTAACAGTGAAAGAATTTTTCAAATCGGCCCAGTAGTTCCAGAGATTACCGCGTTCAAACAAAAACAAACAAACAAACAAACAAACAACCAAACAAACAAACTCTTCAGCTTTATATATTAGTATAGATAATAAACGGGTGTGTATTGAGAATGAAAAGGCGAAAAATACAAGGTAGGTACATCTCAAATGCGACAAGACACAAAAGTTGAATATAGGAGTATATTGAATGAAAAAGTTACATGTAATAATAGTTTAATACAAAGCGCTTTATCTCAAACACTCTTAATTGGTTGATAAAGCATGTAGGCTGTGTATGCGAGCTTAGATCTACTTGCGACAGTTAATGCAACAGTTAAGCACCGGCCACTTCCGGAACTAGCGTCCAAAACTTGGGTAAATGGTGCAACGTTGCTTTAGTGATGTTTTACTACAATATCGATAACTTTGAATAACAATCATTAATACCGTAAGTTTTTATTACATTAATTATTATCATTTTAAACGTACCTACATAACATAATATATTGATAACTGTTTTTATGTTTCTGTTTCTGTTTCTGATGATTATAACATTTTATGATCTTTATATAGTACTGTCTGGCCGTGGCTTTGTCTGCATGGATTAGACAATATTATCTGTTCCATTAATTTTCTTCCGTTAATATCTAGGTTATGTCGCACAGTTATAATGTAGCAATCTCTCCTCTATTCAAGCGCAGTTATACAAACATCGACTGTCCAAACATAAGAGAACTCACGTAATGCAAAATAAGTTACAAATTGAGTTGCCGAGAAACGGCTGCCGTGTGAACTACCGTCTAAACTACATTTCCCAACTTACTAACATGGGCAATCGAAAAATAGAAAGTTCGGTCTAGGATCGAGTCTAACTGTGTAACTGGCATTCTTTAAGAACTTTAGGTAAGAGCTGCGCCAGAAATTTATTTGCTTCATATGGTAACCCCAGTATATTTACTGCATACACTTCGCTGGTAAACTTGTTTGCGACTGATTTAAATTTTTCACATTGTAACCACAATGTTAAATTTTTTGTATCATTCGTATAAATTTATATTTTATAATTTGTTTGACTTTATATTTTAATAATAATAATAAAATAATATAAAGTTATTATTCATATAATAATCATTAAGTTGCGCTTCAGCCTATAATATCCCACTGCTGGACATAGGCCTCTTTCCCTATGTAGGAGAACGATCAGAGCTTAATCCACCACGCTGCTCCAATGCGAGTTGGCGGACATATTCCCTACTATGAGTAACGTCGCTATCAGGTGCACGTGTACATGAACGTGTACAAACGTGACCGACGGCTTAACATGCTCTCCGAGGCACGGTGGGGAGACTTACAAGGACTGCACCAACACCCAGACCACGGCAAACAGCTGTATGGCCAATACAAATGTTTGTCATGTGCGGGGATCGAACCCGCGACCGTCAGCGCAACAGCCACAAACCAGTGTTGTGACCGTTGTGAAAAAACGTCGTCGAGTTTTCATTTTAATTAAATTGCTATAAAATAGAATTCAGAAATTTATTTTTCTTGTGTACCAGACTTCTAAGCAACGCGTTTAACCTTAAAAAGCACCTATTTGATTAATGTATATTACTTAAAATTTTATTAATTTACTTAAATTTTTCCTAAATATCAGGTGAAAATATAAATTTGAAAAAAAAAACCGTTTACCAGCCATTTGAAAAAGATTAATTCTTCTTGTAGAACGTAGTGTCTATTAGATTCCAACAAAGTAAACAACAAAAATAACGCCATCTCTCGTTGAAAATGGTAAATATTTAAACGCGTATTTATTTAAAGGTAACTCTACTAATCTTCTATATAATAAAAATTAATCTTGCTAAGCGCATAACTGGAAAATGGGTCGGCCAATTCGGCAAATTTTTTTTGTATGTTCCTTAAATCCCGCGGAAGGCTTTTATATTAAAAAAAATTATAAACAAAAATAAAAAGTTGTTTTTTAGCATAAGATTGAGACATGCACTCATTTACGATGGGATCTCAGTCTAATTTAACATTTAATTTGCAAATCATTTTGTTATTTGTTATTATTCTATATATTGGTAATAATCATACATTTGTAAATGTTTTTTTTTATCATATCAAAATTTTCGACCCAGCGGGATTCGAACCCGCACCTCCCGACAATCCGTGTCCGGTGCTCTAGCCGTTAAGCTATGGATCTATACTCCGCGGAATCGAAATTCTTGATAATATGATTTTTATTCGGTTTTTGGACTTTTTCATACTATGTAAAACAAATTTGTAGATGCCTGAAGAAGATCTAATATAAGATTGAAACGTTGCATGAATTTACAGTTGGTATTTTGATTGGCACCTTATGTCCACTTCCTTGATAACTCCAATAATAAATACTAGAGATTTTTCTTAATTTAATATGTTACAAGCCTGTGTTCTGTACCACACTATTTAAGTTACACTTTCAGGTGTTGAACAATGAGCCTCAATTGCCTCCAACACTTCTTGTGACTTAAAATTCTCAACAGGTTGTTAGTTTGCGCTCGTGTCTTTTAAAGCCTACTGAGAAGTGGCTCTTCAAGGAGTAAAAAAAGGATAACCTTCCAGTAAACTTCCAATGCAAAGCAGTAAAATATCTCATTTATATTTTTATCCGCTTGCACAACGATAAAAGAATTTATTATACTAATACATATTAACTGCAATAACGCGTGAGAAAAAGACGCGTAAATAAGAATGTGGAGAACGATAGTCGTATAAAATTGCTAATCCGAGCGAAGTCGTTTCGTGAAATGCTAAAGATTATCCGCTGGACGGTAGGTCTTAACCGACGGTAAAGCAACGTAAACACGGAAATTCCATCCAGACGGTCTACACGCCCGAGGTCATTCAAGTTTCATTACCAATAGCTCCAACCTCATAACTTATTCAGCTAGGGGCAGGTTACGCGTTTTCGCGTTTTAACATTTAATTTGCTACCTGAAGAAGCGTTAGGTTGCTGTAAACGTCGCGACTACAAATACTCTAAAGATTTCCAATTAATATTAAAGGATTTGTTTATATTCGACGTCAATTAATTATTTACAACGTTACTAAGAGTTTAAGATTTCCCTCCAATTTTTAAACTAAAATCCATCCATCGTTAAAGTATTAGGTTCTTGAACAATAACAATTAGGAAGAGACTGTCGGAATTCGTGACCCCATTCGAAACACATGCACATCGTAAAGTAAATGCATACACTGGCAGCACTCCTCGGCGCTATATTAAATTATGTGTATGTTTAACACTAGACATGCGCAAAACAGTGCACTGAAATGTAATGTAATATTACATTACATTTCGTACTGAGTAATATGGCATCACACCATCACACCGAACATTACCCGAAATGTGTACTGCTCGGAGTGAGATATTTCTTATGAAATTTCCTATAACACGTAATTTTCATCACACCAAACATTACATGAGATTTTGTGCTAAGTATGTTGAAATGTACTGTTCGGTGTACTACGTAGTAGACGAAACATCACTTTAAAAAAATTGTTAATGAGTTGGAAACTAGCTGAAAATTCATAGTTTTTTTTTTGGTTTGATTTTCTAGTTTGTTTTAAAATTAGCTTTGATTTGTAAAAAAAAGTTGATTTCCTTTCATACTTAAGGAATAAATAACCCCAAGAAAAATTGGGATTTTTTTATTCCAGGCTAGGACACTGGACAGGCAATACACATGGACAAGTTAATTAATACTAGCTGTGAACCGCGATTTTATCCCTCTAGTTTCGTTTCCCGTGTGATGAAAATAATTTGTGTCGCGCATCGCCGTGTCTCATTCAGAACAGTGAAGTAAGACAGAGCTGGATATAGCAAACAGATAAGAAATCCGACATTCCGACCGAACCGATCGCGTAATGTCAAGTGTGATGTGTAATGCTTCATTTCGTCGAGTAATGTGTGATGCCATATTTCATGTTCGGGTAATATCACGCGTAATGTATCAATTGAATTACTTACACATGTCTATTTAACACCTTCAAATAACACGGTAGTGACACCTATACGCGTAACTTAGGTGACGAGCTCTTCCCATTTCCCACCCACAGCACTTAGGTAATAAAACCAAGAAAGTAGTTTTAAGTAAACCCCGCGACAGCCATTGCGACCCCTTATTACCCGCTACAAAACCCTCCTTATTACTCGAGACAAACAAGTTATTCGTTTCAAATTGAAAACTTTCTACCCCACTAGCCATACTGGGGCTGTGGCCCATAAATTCCCGCCAATTTTGTTTTATTTCGCCATGCAGGCACGGTAATAAAAGTAAGCTGGACGTGAGACAAAGCCTCTAGCTAGGATTACGCGGCCATCGCAATGGATCACTGTAGCCTGTGATATGGAGTCTATAGCGATATCTGACTAACTGAATTCGTAAATAATTTACAGAGCAACCGCAATTGTGGAGTTATGAATTTCCTAAAACAGATGTCACAGATATGCACTAGATACGGATGTATAATTTTTTTCAGAGAGAGACGGCGTTATATATTTTTGTTGAACATATGCAAAAAAAAATTATATCAGTCGGCCATAAAAAAGCAATCTACGAAAACAAGTTTGTACACATAAGATAGCAGAAAAGTTCAATAGCTACTATTTCATCTTGGCAATTCTAGCGAGAAGGCCGCATGTGTGATCTTAGCTGCACACTCATTGTTCTAGTGTTTTCTATACGAAACGTGTTGTGTAAGCACAAGTGTAAGCTTCGTTCAAGTAAACAATGCTTTTCGTTTATTTTACACACTGTCTTTGTTTTAGTGTTTGCCAATCAAGCAACGAGATTATTTAAAAATGCTTAATGCGATTTTGTAAAAATACATTTTCTTCGAAATGTCTTTGGTTACAAATTTCGCTTACTCACCTCCTATTCACAAGCAAAAGGAACCATAATGAAGTGTTTTTTCTCTAAGAAGTGCGAGATGAAAGCGAGTTCTTTTTACGACGCATAGAATAAGATCGCTACGCGTGAGTAAGGTATCTCTTTGAGTGCATTACTTGAAATTTCACAAAAACAAACTTTATTTTTGTCAAATAGAGTATAAAATAGAAGAAGACATTTTAAGACCGAAACAATGCCAGGTTTACGGGTGGGATTGCAAACATTTGCTGTGTCCGACGGTTATGATCCGTCGTTTGAACATCACGCCAAATTTGGCACGCTCATAAAAATAAGAAGGAAACAGACTGTTACAAAACACACCACCGAGTGTTCTTTAAATAATATGTGAGACAAACTACACTATCTTTTTTCTGTATAGTTATAAATATTTATGTTACCTACTACTGGATTTATTTACAAACTAGTGGTTACCTACCTTAATTAAGAGGGCGCATAAAGCAAAATTATCAATCTGCTATTTGATTTTACATGAAAAATTCCGGACCAAATCTTAAAATAAAAATATATGACAAACTACGTGATATTTTCAAAACTACAGCCTAAACAAAAACATAAAATAATGAAATTTCCTCGACAAAATATAATCACGAAGAAACCTCTAATTTTTATATTTTTTTCTTTTTATACTCGATATGGTTATGACCATTAAGACAAAAATTTGATAATTAATTACATTGAAATATGAGTAAAGTCTATGCCTAGGCATTTAATGTAATTACTTTTAGTTTCGGAATTATATATAAAATAAGATATTTGTCGTTTTTTACATTCGTAATGCGCTCAAAACTATATCGTCTATCGCACTCTGACACGAGGCTTTGTGTATATTTTGTTTCATTAATTACTCACGGGCGCGCGGGTGAAATCTGATTTATTGCTCGGGTTATGCGCCCTCTTAAAAGTATTTCGGATAAAACATAAGTAAATAAACACCTCAAACATAACGGGCCGTAGTAGGATTTACTCCTATGTCGAGGATCCGGATGTCGAGCACACATAATACAGAAGCACAAACTTTTTTACAACAACAAGCCTCTGTATGGCCTATACAAATGTTTGTAATAGAGATTAAACTCGGTGGTAATTGTCCTGTGTGGCTACGGCAAAGAATATAGCCTCCCCTTCTCTTCCCGTGGGTGTCGTAAGAGGCGACTAAGGGATAACATAGGTATTAACATAGTTCCCCTACCACCTTGGAACTTAAAAAGCCGACCGATGGCGGGATAACCATCCAACTGCTGGCTTTGAACAACACAAACCGAAGACGGGCAGCAGCGTCTTCGGTGCGACAAAGCCAGCCCTGCGGTCACCAACCCGCCTGCCCAGCGTGGTGACTATGGGCAAAACACATAAGTTCACGCCATTTTGGCGCGAACTTGTGGAGGCCTATGTCCAGCAGTGGACTGCGATAGGCTGAAATGATGATGATGATGAATGATGAGAGATTAAACCTACGAACGCCAGCGTAACAGTCGGTGATGTGACCAAACCTCCAACACCTTGTCAAGCAACAAGCCCATTATGCCACATCTATATTTTTGTTAAAAGACTCAATCATAAACATAATCACATCATCACAATGTCAATTCACCAGTTAAAACGTACACTAAACAATTCATTCAACGTTTATCAACCCCCAAATCACGGCCAATAAAAGATAATAAAGGTCGTAAAAGACGTAATTAAATCGTGTCGTCACCTTTTATACGCCTCTATCACAACAGCAAATGGATAGGTAAGTCCAAAACAATAAACCACGAAACGTAATGTGCGACAAGAAAGAGCGTAGAAGCCAATTAATTTTTGCTGAGACTACGGTTTATGTTTTCCCGGATAAATAAGGAGATTTAGCAACGGCGCCCGGGGCCGCCTCGTAAAATGGCTAGCTCGTAACCGGGTCTGACCGAGATACTTACTAACGTTTCACGATGTTAAAAACTCGAAAACAAATTTTGGCACGATCAGGATAATTAAAAAACTTTGTTTATATTCTAGATTATTCTCAACAATTAATAAAGTAAATTAATATTCGCTTCCTTAAAACATGCGACGGTAGAATTATGTCTACAAGTAATCAGGCTAAATATATATTTTTTTATAACATTAGACATAAGTTATTTTATAATATTAGAATACTTGATGTGAAACAGTCTACGTAATTATAAGATTTAATGGTAAACTAATCTATACTAATATTATAAAGCTGAAGAGTTGGTTTATTTGTTTGTTTGTTCTTTTGTTTGTTTGTTTGTTTGAATGCGCTAATCTCAGGATCTACTGGTCCGATTTGAAAAATTCTTTCAATGTTAGATAGCCCATTTATCGAGGCTATATAGGCCCATTTATATAGGCTATATATCATCACGCTAAGACTAATAGGAGCGGAGCACAAATGAAGAATGTTTCAAAATCGTTTTTTTTTTCTTTTTTAGAGCTTCCACTGCGTAAACGGTTAAAGTTTCGCACAAATCATGTATGACAGAATTGATCCTATCCTCGTTTCATAATAAAATTCTTCAAACATAAAAACCAAATTACATTGTTATTACCAATGGCTGTGAAGTAAACTTTCTTAACATTAAAATAAATTTTTATTTTACGTTAAGCATTAAGTATGTACAAAGTTGCATAAAACTGCAGAGTAAGTGTAAGAGTCAATGAATTGCATTTTATTTTCGCAGTGAAGTCGAAGCGACCGGGCGATGACTAAATAATGACCGGGATAACGCAGTTTTATTGCCGCCTCCGTGTTGCGAATATATAAATGAACCCTCAAGGGAGTGTTAAAGACGCCGCCAAAGAACTCCTGTCGAAACAAGTCGGGCTCAGAGAAATGGCGCCATAAAGCTTCTCATCGGACGAGACGTCATTTTAGGTTTTCAACAAACTGAATAGCAAAAATTTATTAATTTATAACAAAAATTCTACTTATTACATTATATGTTAGCGATGAAAGTTTATAATATCTTCTGAGCCCTGTCCAAAATTCTCCTATGTTTATATCAAACAATTACCTAAAAATCTAGTAGATTTACCTATATAAAAGTAGCATAGTAAATTTAAAAAAAAAAATCTATTTCACATGTTTTATTACTGCTACTAATTTGAAACTAACGAAATACTTTATACAACGTGTTATTAAAGTGGTGTCCTACCATTTAATTTTTTTTTAAGATAGGGAAATGCTGTTTACGGAACACCCGGCCTAATGCCAGACTATCCACCAAAACCACCATCTGTGCCCACACTCCCCTCGCCATTGCCGGAGTCGCAGGAATCCGAATTCTTCTGCGAACCTCGGCGACGTTGCCTATACAGGTCTTTCCCGTGTGGCTGGCGTGCGGCGCGCACCGCGCGCACCGACCCGGACAGATTTGTTTGTTGGGCAAACCTCCCCTCCGGGGTCCCTCGCCCTCTGCCTAGCGCTTAGGCTGCTCTGCACCGCCCCGACAGTGCCAACGTAAGTCAGCAAAGACCGGGGTGGCCACGGACCCGTACTACCGCGGACGGAAAGTTATACAATGTACATATTTAGGTAACTACATACACCCAATTTTTTTTTTAATTTTATAAGCGATATACTGTTTATATTATGTGTGTGTGTATGTGTCTTGACCGTGATATCTTAGGTATGTCACGATGGTTAATTTATCACAAGGGGACACTAATTTATAAGAAAGAATATGTTATTATACTTATTAATCGATCTTATTGTTACATTATTATTCTTATTATACACAAAACGTTTTTGGATTACACCGTTGTTAATATCACATACCGGTTATAAATGACTACGTTAAGGATTTACCACCAAAATGTTAGGGGGCTGCGCACAAAGACACATACGTTTCTTAGAAATGTTTTACAGAAATCCTTTGATGTTATTACATTAACAGAAACATGGCTTATCGATGGTATAAATGACTCAGAGATTTTCGACGATCGTTACCTAGTGTGGCGTCGAGATAGAGATTATTCTCGGACGGGTCAGTTGAGGGGTGGAGGTGTGCTCATTGCTGTCAAAAAAGACTTAATAACGGATGGATGTAATGACTGGTGCTCTTTGGCAGAAGATGTGTGGGTTGTATTAACTTTAAGGAACTCGCAGACCACACATAAATTATATATATGCACCGTATACATCATTGGAGAAAATCATGACTACTCATTGGGGGAACAATTAGTAAATTTTTCAGAAAAATTGACAGCTAACTCGTCTAGCCGACCTAACGACAATTTCCTCATATTAGGTGATTTTAATATGCCCAATTTAACATGGTTCCGTCAACCTGGTGAATCATACATGTACCCCACTAATATTAGCGGGTGGCACCAGATTAACTTTTTTGATAATTTAAAATTCTGTAACGTGGAGCAGTACAACCACTTAAAAAACTTCAATGGCAGACACCTAGATCTAGTATTTTCAAATTGTGAGGTTACGGTTGAAGCATCCTCTGACCCATTAGTTAACGTGGACCCAAACCACCCTGCCCTAATTGTAAACACCAGTTTCACCGATCTTAAGCCTTTAACCACTATTCCACGAATTAAGTACCTATATGAAAAAGCAAATTATAGTGCTATTAATGATGAATTAAGCAAAATCGACTGGCACAAAACTTTTTCTAGCAACCACATCGATGTAGCTACAGACATTTTTTACCATACTCTTTACAATTTACGAGATTCTTATGTACCATCGAAAATCCTTAAAATTAATCGCAAACATCCTCCTTGGTATAACCCATCTTTAATTAAATTACTAAAAGAAAAACATAAATTTCATTTAAAATATAAAAAATATAAAAACATTGCTGATTTAAATACATTTATTTTACTAAGAGAGCGTGCGAAGATTATAGAAAAAGAATGTTACCAAGCTTACATGGCGAAAATTGAAAACAATATTGTTGAAAATCCGAAATCGTTTTGGTCATTCATTAAAAACAAAAAACAATCGTCAGTTTACCCATCCGTGATGTCATATGGTGGTGACTCGTTCAGTTCTGGTGAGTCAATATGCAATAAGTTTGCTGAATACTTTCAATCGAATTTTCAGCAACCATCTTCATGTGATATAACGTCTCCAGATCATACACCTTCATCGGAGGTCATTGTAGATATAGCCAACATTGAAGTACTTGATAATGAGGTACTTGAACTTCTTAAGCATTTAGACCTGAGTAAATCAGCAGGACCCGATCATATTCCTCCATTATTTATAGTTTCTTGTGCAAAGAGTTTAAAAACCCCATTAGCATTATTGTTCAGACTGTCATTGGAGACCGGTACAGTGCCCGATATTTGGAAATCTGCATTCGTAACGCCAATACATAAGAAAGGTCCAAAAAATATAGTGGAAAACTACAGACCAATTTCCAAATTGTGTCTTTTTGCTAAGGTTTTCGAAAGGATCGTGCACAAACAAGTTTATGCTCTTATCAAGAGTATTATAAATGAACAACAACATGGCTTCGTTAAGAATAAATCAACTACTTCTAATCTTCTTCTATGCAGTGACTACTTAACAGAGTTTATGTCTAAAGGTTACCAGGTAGATGTAATCTACACAGATTACAGTAAGGCATTTGATAGAATTGATCATAAAATGCTATTGCGTAAGCTGCAAATGGTTGGTATCCGAGGAAATCTATACAGGTGGTTTTCGTCATATATTACAAATAGATGTCAAACAGTGGTTCTTAATGGGTACACGTCATCATCATTATTTATACCCTCGGGTATCCCTCAGGGCTCAATTCTGGGTCCTCTCTTATTTAATATATTCATAAACGATATTTCAAATTGTTTCAATCATTCTAAGATTCTTTTATATGCAGACGACATGAAAATTTTTTGTCCTATTCGCACTCAAAGAGATGCATATTGTTTGCAACTTGACCTTCAGACATTTGAAGCATACTGTCAGCTTAATAATCTTGATTTAAACGTTAACAAATGCTTTGTCTGTACCTTTACTCGTAGTTTAACACCACTAGCAACGTACTACTTTCTGAAGGGGTCAGCGTTAAATCGAGTTGCTGCTATAAAAGACTTGGGAGTCATCTTTGATTCTAAATTACTGTTCGATAATCACATTGACACGATTGTTTCTAAAGCATCAAAGGCTCTAGGCTTTGTTATGAGACTATCTTCGGAATTTAAGAATATGAAAACACTAAAAATACTGTATTGTGTATTTGTGCGCAGCCACCTCGAATATGCGTCCGAAATTTGGAATCCCGTTTACGCTACGTACATTAATCGCATCGAAAGTATCCAAAAACGTTTTCTTCGCCATCTGCAATTTAAATGTCAAATATTCGACACTAGTTACGAATCAAGATGCAGGCGGCATCATATCCTTCCTCTGTATCAGCGCAGGCAAATGAGCGACATTATTTACCTTTTTAAGTTATTGAATGGGCAATTAGATAGTCCTGAGCTCTTGGCAAAGGTTGGATTGAATGTACCATATTACACACACGGGAACAAACATACACCTTTACACGTACCATTTGCGTCCACAAATTATAGGAAAAATTCATTTACTGTTCGTGCTTGTAAGTCTTTCAACTTGATTTCCGGCGAGTATGATATTGATTTATATAATACTACTTGTGCTAAATTGAAGCAGTTACTAAACAAACGCTTTTTCTGTCAAAACTAAAAGTTAAAAATAACCGAACTAGCTGTTATAAACAAAGAACTTTGTCAGCTCAAATTTTTTTTTTCTCTTCATTTTTTTTTTCTTTATGTCTTATTTTATAAATATTTTAACCTTTTTAATTTCTACTTGTCCAACACATCACCATAGTTAAATTATTGTTATACGTGGAAACCTGTAAATGGCCTTCTGTTGTTATAACTTATATTATTTTTAATGTTAGCTGTAAGTTTCCCAAATAAAATAAAATAAAATAAAATAAAATAAAATAAGATATGCGGAAAATGTTAAATAACATCAGTGAATGTTTTTATATTGTAAATGCTAACAAATATTTTCTTGTATGCCTCAGAAAAGGATATATTCCAAGATTACATGTACAATCGTATGTACGTTTGTAATAATTGTGTATGTTTATTACTGACCGTGAATAAAGTTCTCTAATAATAGGAGTATTACTGAACCAATTTTAGCAAATGAGCCATCTATTGTTTTACCTCTTTGTCCACCTCGAAATAGAATCGTTTTAGGCTTATATTCCCCATAGGCAAGGAAATGTGAAATTATTAATACTGGCAGTGATGGCATTGCTTTGTACCACGATTCCGCTGTGACAGTGTATAGAGGTAATTTTAGTCTTGTGATAAAAATTGGGACGATCATTTTGATAAATAATATAATACATTCTTCTTTTTTAACCGACTTCCAAAAAAGGAGGAGGTTCTCAATTCGACACGTATGTTTTTTTTATGTATGTTAGCTCAGAACTTTTGACTGGGTGGACCGATTTCGATCAATTTTGTTTTAATTGAAAGGTGTTGCATGTCATGTGGTCCGTTATATTATACCGCATAACTTTTTACTCGGTGTACCGATTTCGATGATTCTTACTTTAATCGAAAGCTAATACTTGTCTTGTAGTCTTGTTAAAATTAGATCGAAAACTGATTACAACTTTTTGAGTAATCTTTAATAGCGCGTATTTACTTGACTATTTTTTCGTCTTATTACGTTGTATTACTTGTCGATGTAATTGAAGTCGGTTTTTTTTCGTTTGCGAGCAAACACAATTATTTATTCTCTATTTTATTCTCAATCTCTATCTTGTTTTAAAAAATATCTAAAGGCGCATTTTTTGTCACTAAATACCTCATAAATATCATTAGCATCTCCAAAATATATTATGTAGTATTTTGTTTATGTAGTGTACATATTTATAATTATTTGTATATGTGTATGTGTATATATGTTATGTATGTATGTAGTATATTTACTTCTTTTTATATCATACGTATTACTTCTAAACTCATTGCCAATTCTTTATCAACTCTTTGTAGGTACATCTTTCTTTGTATGTATCACTTTTTTGTAATGTTTCTTTATGGTGTACAATAAACAGTATTTATTATTATTATTATTATTACACTTTTTGATATCTTCTTTATCCTCATCTATACTAATATATAAAGCTGAAGAGTTTGTTTGTTTGTTTGTTTGTTTGTTTGTTTGTTTGAACGCGGTAATCTCTGGAACTACTAGGTCGATTTGAAAAATTCTTTCAGTGTTAGATAGCCTATTTATCGAGGAAGGCTATAGGCTATGTGTCATCACGCTAAGACCAATAGGAGCGGAGTCCACGCCGACGAAGTCGCGCGAAGAAGCTAGTTTAATATAAGTTTAATAAGAATATACTTTTTTTCTGAATCCAAAAAAAAAAAACAGATATTAAAATAAAATATACATTTTTCCTACAACTATCCTAAGTTACAATTTGAGGAATAATTAACTTTTTACTGGTGGTCATTATAAAATAACTAATACTCAAACTCTCGGTAAAACTTACGCCATCTAGTAGTAAGTGCTATAACTAATTCGTAGTTGGTGCCAAAAGTAGTCAAAAATAAATTTGTAAATGAAAAAGCAGTATTATTGACTACTTTGTTTCCAAGTGTAATCGTCAGAAAAGCTAGTCCCTTGTAAACTTTCGTTTATCTGCTGGACCATTCTTTCCCGATAGCGACCGCTGTCGAGAAGTTTATCTTCAGCTCAAAAGACTGTAGCCCATTAGACGTCGTGCTGTGCGTGATTTCTTGAGTTTGGTATTTTAAATCGGTTGTAGCATATCATAAAAATAATAAATATTTATTTTTTTGGAGTTCACTCCTTAAGAATCGAATTTCATATAAGGCCCACGGTATGAACCAAATATGAGGAGTAAAATCTACTGAACGAATGACCTCATTACGTTTCTCGTAACGCCATCTACCCTATTGAGTTCCGATAGATGGCGTTATTTGATTCGTTTATTTGCCATTTGATATAGTATTAATATCATTTTCTTAGACTAGTAAGCATTTTTGTGCCTATTTAGACAGTCGATCTAAAGGAGTAAACTCCAGTCGTGCGTCGGAGCTGACACACACACTTTTTATTATTATTTATATGATATGTTTGATACTCAACGGCCCCCAGTAGGATTTTCTCCTGTGTCGGGTATCCTGAAACACAATACACAAGAACAAACTCTCAGACTATGATAAACATCTGCGTGACATAATTATACAAATTTTTGTTATGAGCGGGGATCGAAACCGCAACTACAAGTGCAACGGCCAGCGCTGCGCCAACACTTCGTCATCTGTCTATACATTGAATTAAGAAATTATTTTTAGTTTGTTCCAAATATACTAGTTCTTAGGTGGCATAGTAATTAAAACATATAGAACTGTTTATCTCCAACACATATTGACACTCTCATATGTACAGTTTAAATAAATTAATAATAGGTAAAGTCCACAAGTCAAATGTTTACAAATGGACTTTAAAAACACTCCCAACTCCTAAACAAACACAACGAAAATCTTGTTTTACTTAATGATAACATTAGTGATTATAACAGAAATTTTCTCAATATGCCTAAATTGCCTTCACACGTTCTCGCTTCTGAAATTACAATGTTCCTTTTCAGGTTTATATTATTAAAATTTTAATTGTATCCCTGCGTTCCACTCCACAACCGTAAAGAGACCGACGAGCTCCTTTGATACACTATTAATGCAATTGTTCGAAAACAACGCGAGGCAATAAAATTTAGCCTTCAGGTAGAATATTCCGCTCCACTTCGCTCCCTCAGCTATAATTTTTCGCATTGCGGATTTTAACAAACGTGTTTCGTTACTTCGTTTTATTTCTTTAACAACAAATGAGTGGATTCTAAACAAGCATTAATTTAAAATTTAATACAAATTTTACGTTACAATATTGTACGGCACTGTTACGTATTTTTGGGGACGACCGTGCTTTAAACAAGTCTAGGAAAAGTCCTACAAAAATGTAAAACTTTATTCAAATGCTTTCGACAGGTGAAACGTGAGATTTCAGCAGCTGAGCCTAAAATACAAATGGCAAAAGCACTCTATCGTCATCGCTTGCAATCGAAGAACAAGTTCTCTTATTGCATTTAGGAGAAAAAAAATTTACTTCGTAGATTTTAACAGAATTTGGGGAACTATTATCATTAATTGAAGAACACCACTTGAAGTTTTGAATTGAAATTTGAAAAAATGAAATAACTTTTATAAATAAATAAAATTCACTAAATAAATTTTAGAAATAAAATATTTATTTAGGTACAGTTACATTATTTATAATTAAAAATGTATATTTATATTAGATAATATATAATTAAGTAAGTTAAGCACTAATAATTATTATTTACAAAACTTCAACAATAACTTTATAACAATATAATCCATAAAATAATGACTGAAACTATTCTTATAACATAAAATGGAATACCTATTTCATATTTTATCACATTCCTCGAAATATCGTAAAGTTCCATCTGTGATACTTCAGATATATTTCAAGTCTCATTCAACTTAGAACTTGTTAAAATGGTTATTTATTTTAATATTTTTAAGTATTGATAAATATTTTCTTTGGATTTATGTGAACGTTGATACTACGGGGCTATTTTCCTCCTGTATCACGTACCGTCAACTCCGCTCTCTCAAAGTTAGTAATAAACAAATACATATATTTGTGAAAATTATTACATCTGAAGTCTTATTTCTATTATCTCAAAATTTTTGGTAGTAACAAAGCCGTTTTCTTTTGAGAGCTCGATTTAAAAATTTAAAATCGATTATCTTCATTCGCATCTGTCAAAATACCTAACGTTTAACGGTTAAAAAATTGATTTAACCAATCATTAAGTGTAGACATAATATCGAAACATTTTCAATAAAATAGTCTCTGCCTTCGTTTAATTGTAAGTATTGCTTGACCCAAATAAAAGAGGGTTTATGACGTCATTCGCAGTACCACGTCGTCCGCCTAAATATCTTTTCTCCCGAACGCCGAACTTCACCTGGGACACCTCTGAGTGAATTGTCTGAAATGAAAATAAAGTCATTTTAAATAAAATTTATTAAAGTTAACCATTCAGAGAGAAAAAAACAGTTAAGGGGAATAACAATCATACCATTATATATAAATATCGTTATACATATATTAATATACAAAATGGATTTTACATACATAATCTATACTAATATTATAAAGCTGAAGAGTTTGTTTGCTTGTTTGTTTGTATGAACGCGGTAATCTCTGGAACTACTGATGCGATTTGAAAAATTGTTTCAGTGTTAGATAGCCCATTTATCGAGGAAAGCTATAGGCTATATATAATCACGCTAAGACCTATAGGAGCGGTGTCCATGCCGACGAAGTCGCGCGCAGAAGCTAGTCTATTATATAAAGAACAACATTTAAGAAATTTAAATATGTTGAAGAAATATACTTTATCGTAACTTTAATAAATACGTATACATATAGATATATGTAGATTAAATCCTAAAATAATATAATATATTAAAGACAAAGCGCAAATTTCGTTTTATGGCATTTGATGTGTGTTGATAATGTACCTAACATTATTTCCAGATTTAGGTACTCAATATATTTTCTAAATAAACATAGTAATAATACGCATTTAACTAAAATAGTCATTTGAGAACTTTACCCATTATATAAAACTATTAGACTAGATATTCATTTTACAGGTGTAAATCATGATATAACCTATGTCTTTTTATTATTATTTTTATATATATTTACTATTTAGTATAATTTCATATAACTATTAAAACTAAATTTTTACATTTTTGTATTAATTTAATACTCTTAAATAGGTATAGGTATTTAATTATTGAGCGTAAGCCGTACAATATAAAGGACCCCAAAAAGAAGGTAATATTTTGTTAATTTTTTAAACTTGGTTTGAAGACATTATTTTATATTAATTTTAATTCTCCCCATCATACACATAAACGGCTGAACACAACCTTATCGCTACGTATACATATTAGCTATTTCAACCGATTATTTTGGTTACTGTGAAAATATTTCTAACTATAAGAATGGAGACTATGTTAAAATTCTTTCTTTCTCTGTTTAACAAAATCATAGACATTATAGAGGTTATTGGGAATGACCATTAGATGAAGATCGAAAGTATACCTACACTGTTTGCTTATTTATAGAAATCATCGGTTTATACGAGTCCATTTGTATCTTCAGACCTAGACTTAGTATGAGAAAGACATAAAGCATTTAATATTATTTTAGTATACCCATAATGCCGAGGACAAAAAGGACACGAAGTAGCAAACAAGATACCATAGTAACCCAGAAGTCAAAAAATGCAATAATATAAAATACCCAAAGATATTAACAAATCTGGAAGCGTGCCTAAAAGTACTGACCTAGAAAGGAACTCATGGATGGGACTTGACGTAAACGAAACCATCTAATATACCTGGAGGAAAGATTTGTATATTATTTTACTTAATGAGAAAATTCAGACCTTTGCGATAAAGATATCTACAGGCGTGATAAGGTTTCAAAGATACAAACTTAACGATATTGTAACATGATTCTTACATTTGTCGTCATTTCTCTCAGTTCCCGTCGACTCTTGGCTGTCCATTGACGTCATCGATATCCTCTTTTTGCGTTGTTGCAGAAGTAATTCTGAAATGAATATTAACAATGTTACTTAAGCATGATTTTTTGTACTAGATTACGGTTTACGATAAACTATAACATAATTATAAAGACATGTGTATAAAACTTGATGAACTTGTTACTCATAATCATAATGAACTTTATATTATCACATGATCTATATCGATTCATTGGTTTTTTATTATCAAAGTCAATAAGTTGATAAAATTAGCAAGCAAATGAATAAAAGATACTTTAAAAACACATTCCGTTACTTAACACTCAATAATACTAAAAGTTCTGAAACTTTATTGCAATGTTGGACAACTCTAAACGACCTTCTTGTACAACAATTCATTATGAATTATAAGAATATAAAGTAAATATTTCTGAATTTCTCTAGTCCTAGATATTTTCGCTTCAAAGAAAGATAAAATCTATGTGTGTCACGGTTCAGACAGTACTATCGCTATCCAACCATTGTTATATTTATAAACTCTCCTTGTAAATTGTAAAATAATATTATTTCAAATTATCGAGGGCCCCACACCTAAATAGGAAATAACTGATAAAACTAGCGATAAGCCGATATGATACTCAAGAAAACAGGGAAAGATAGATTTCTTTTGTTGTTGTAATGTTATCATAAAACAGAAATATAAGAAAAGGAACTTAGACGCAATTTGTAAACCATAAATACCGATAACTAGCAAATAAAAGCACGTTTACCTTTACTGATATACCTACTTTGTACCTGTATAAATATCTGTTTTTTTGTATATCTTTCTGAGTGGTGTGCAATAAAGTATATTCTATCTATCTATCTATCTACTTTTAAAAAACACTGATATCCTTTTAGAGAACGTAGAATAGTTTTCTTCAATCTACCCTCATAAATAAGCTGTCTAATGGTAAAAGATTTTTTTTAATCGTTTATGATAAATGTACGATAAGCGTATTGAAATTTAAAAACTCATTAGCAGTATTATATTTGTACAAATATGTCAAGACAATACTTACAAAATTTCGACTACAATGGATTTAGTTATGGTGACAAGACGGATGGAAATTCGATTGTTATTAAACGGTATTACAATAGAGCTAGCCAAAGGCCGACCACTAAAACGGGACTAAGTTAATGTATACTTGTAGTGGATTATCCAGTCACCAGACCTAACAGAAACTAATGAAACTTTAGCCTGCAATGCTTTCGCTCCAGCTGAGTTAGAACTTTCTGTTCTGTATTATTGTAATTGCTAAATTATTACAGAAATACTGAATGATATTTCTTTTAAAATAATAACATCCTGTTAATTTATTGGTTAATGGGTGTCTAATAGAACGTTGTTAATGTGATCAAAAACCTATTATGACGAAACAAACTCTTATTTACATATTCATCAACATGATTTCATGTTATAACAACCGAAACATAATTACGATGTTTAATTTATATTTAAGATAATAACAGCACAATGACGGGTTTTGTTATGAATCGGGAATATTAACCACAATACGTGAATCATACATCAACGGTAATATATTACTACGTACATATTTTGCTTTAGACAAAAGGCTATTGTATACTCGGAAATAGCAATTGTCGCTTAGAATCGTATGCAGTAACAAAGAAATGCAAAATGCTTGCACCAGTTTACGTTTATCGATAGAAACTGTTTGAAAAGCGCCATTATGTGACAAGAATAAACATATCTACACTTAATCGTGTATATGTTTCTTTTCTTTAAGCTATTTATAAAGCAACGATAGCAATATGTAATAAGCACAATTTATAAATTAAACGAAATGATTGATATCTATATATTAACTTTCACTAATATTAAATAACTCAATGACTAAAGACAAATAAGAATGAATGAGTTATGATCGTATTCCGGTCACAACGCGACCACCAGTATATAGGCATGATATAATTTTACGCGTCCATATTTGTACTAAATAAAACAAATAGCTTTATTTAATTCGCAACTGCGTTGAATAAAAAACGAAAGCGAGAGTGATTGATGGGAGTAAAAAAAATCAACTTCCTGGCGTTCCCACAGCAGACGCAATGCACATGCAAGTCAACCCAATAAAAAAGCAGTCATCGACCCTGCGTGCGTCATTCGTGACAAAGAGTCGCGCATTTCTTCTGTCACGTATAGACGCCGGGAGCAGATGACGGTCAATTAAAAAGTTAGATCGTTTTAATGCCATGCGGGAGCTACTCACGACAAGACCGCCAGATGGACTTAACAAGTTCCTTTATGAGAAACTAGCTCGAATCAATAACATTCATTCACATAGATAATGACGAACGTGTTGTAAAGACAAACATGTTTGTACTCTATTAATTTGTAAATCGAAGTCAACTTATGTAAGGGGTCGTTCAAGTATTACGTAACGCAAATTTTGTAGATTTTTGACCCCCCCTCCCCCCCACGTAACGCGCCGTAACGTTTTCCTGTACCCCCCCCCCTCAGCCCATAAACGTTACGTAACACCCCAACTGACCATTTTTACCCAAATGTCACAACTTTGTTGCGAAAACTACCGAAAAGTCGCTTAAAAAAAATCGCGTTTGCGGTAAGTATAAATATATATATACAAAAAGGGATATAAACGAAAAGGGTTGCCAATTTGGGAGATTTTAGTACACTAGTTTTTTTTATTTAAATAAAAAGAACGTTACGTAACGCGTTGTTCGAGACCCCCCCTCCCCCCCTTGTAACGCATCGTAACGTTTAACAAGACCCCCCCTCCCCCCCTAATAGCGTTACGTAATACTTGAACGGCCCCTTAAATACGAGGAATATATAACATTCCATTGTTTGTTTACGATCATATCGAACCTGCGGCAAGTCCGTTGGTCCGTGAAATGAACTTTAATTGCTTATAATTACTGAACAAATTAATCATGCGTTGCGGTTTGCGAATTCAAACAGGAAATGCTATCCAGACAGACGTGAACTCTGATTTCAAAAGTGACATAATTCCAAATGACACATGCATGACACTCGCCGCACGTTGTATTCGTCTCCTCACTAAGATAATTAATTAATGTATCCAATGTACCTATTGCTATTTGGATAAGTACTTTCGTTTAGAATTATTGTAAATTACTTTGAAATTATCAAACGTATGGTCTGTGAATATTAAACAAGTAAAAATTGCTCATATTTTATGTACATTTGTTTAAAGTTAATGCAAAGATAAGTTCATTATTTACTCATTAATTATTACTTTTTGTCTCGAATTATTTTAATGGTAAGTTTAACAATGTATAAAATGAATTCACGGTAGTCGTTTTAATTAAGTTTCATTATTATACAACTTAATTCATTCAACTAAGTGACATGTCCTTCTTATTTCCACACAATACATTAAAGTTGTATCTACGTTGTATCAAAAGTAAGCAACATACAAAACGAGATAAAGATAATTTTGACGAAAAGAAATTAAGTATTAAAAACTTTACAAATCATTCAATCAAATCTAATATATAAGTCTTAAACTTGTCGATCTAAAATCGTGGAATTCGGCTACAGAGATAGATAGGCTAGATATTTTCTTCGATGTACTACTACTTTATTAATTGTAACAAAAAATTACTCATATTTTCGAAATTTTACGTCCTAATTTTATACTTTGTTTCCTCTAATCAAACAAAATTTAGAAATAATTTAGATAAAAAAAATCATTTAGAGACAGTCTTACCTTTCTTCTGCATAGCTTGTTCCCATAGTAAAGATGTGATTTCTTCAACCCACACGTTCCTAATCGCAGGATCCCTCGTCTCAAGTTTGTATGACTTAAGGTTCCTATTTTTGTACCATATGCTGAATTTGTATTGATCATGTTCCTTCGCAGTTATACCGAGATCGTCAACCGGGATGTGATCTTTATATATAAAGAACTCAACCGTCAATTGCTGGAAAAATAATAATTAGAATTAATTTAAGCGATCACAATTTTTTTATAAATGAAGTCTAACACTTTGAACACTGAATGTATGGATGGATCGACTTGCGCGGCAATCGGTACACGCATAAAGCGCTGCTCGCTTTTCTGTGTACTTAGATTATAAGTTAAAATAAGGATTTTTATGTATTGTTTTTTCCTAAAATAAAATAAAAACTTAATGGCTGTTTGCATATTATATGTATTTATTTACACCTTTCAATTTAGAACAGAAGTAAAAAGCTTTAGAAATATAAGTATAAAACTATTACTAGCACATGAAGTCATCAAAACTTCCCAGTTATAATCAAGTATATAACCAATACTTTTACGTTTAATTATGTCATTTGTTTTGGCTTTAATCGATACTTGCTAACAGAATTACGTATTCGCACATTATGATATCAGAGGCTTACGTAAAAATAATTGGTAATTTGCGATAATTCGAACCTGAATTTGTTTTACATAATGAATAAATTTTATTTTTAAAACTTTAAAATGGCGTCCAAAATGAGACCATTAAAACTTATTTAAATTAATCATAATACTGAACAAACAATAAAGTTTTTGGCAATTAATCTCAGGTTTCACACGCTTGATTTAAAAAAGTTGTTTTGCATGAGGCGAACACATAAAAACATCAATTTAATAAATTTACCTAATATTCTATCTGAACTAACTTCTACAACTTTATACGCTTCAGCTTGTAATATCCCACTACTGGGCATAGGCCTCTTTCCCCATGTAGGAGAAGGATCAGAGCTTAATCTACCATACTGCTCCAATGTGGATTGGCAGATATATTCGATACTATGAGTAACGATCGCTATAAGGTGTACATGATAACAACCGGGACCGACAGCTTAACGTACTCTCCGAGGCACGGTGGGGAGACCCACAAGGACTGCACAAACACCAAGACCACGGCAAACATCTGTATGGCAAATACAAATATTTGTCGTGTGCGGGGAACGAACCCGCGACCGCCAGTGCAACAGCCACAAACCAGTGCTGTGACCGTAGCGCCAACGCGGCGTCTACATCTACAACTTTATGTCAATCAATAAATCATTTTTTTTAAATCAAAGTGGGATTCAAAATCAGTTCGTCACAAATCATCATTTTTAACCGACTTCCGAAAAAGGAGGAGGTTCTCAATTCGACTGTATTTTTTATTTTTTTTTTATGTATGTTAGCTCAGAACTTTTGACTGGGTGGACCGATTTCTATCAATTTTGTTTTATATGAAAGGTTTTGCGTGCCATGTGGTCCCATTTAAATTTAATTGAGATGTGACAAGTACTTTTAGAGTTATATCTAATAATGCGTATTTACTTGACTACTTTTTCGTCGACCTACGTTGTATTATACTGCATAACTTTCTACTGGGTGTACCGCTTTTGATGATTCTCACTTCAATCGAAAGCTAATACTTTTCATGTAGTTTTGTTTAAATTATATCGAGATCTGATTACAACTTTTTGAGTAATCTTTAATAGCGCGTATTTATTTGACGATTTTTTCGTCTTATTACGTTGTATTACTTGTCGATGTAATTGAAGTCGGTTTTTTTTCGTTTGCGAGCAAACACAATTATGCAAAGTATAAATATCAGTGTATTAAATTATTTATTTACATTTTATGTGAATCTACCACAGATTCAAAAACTTAAAAAAATTAAAAGAAGAAGGTTTTTATGGAATGAAAAATTTAAGAAAATTGCGCAATGGATTGAAATTTTTTAGAAAATGAAACGATTATTTGAACTTTACGTGTTTGACTGTTTAAAAGACAGACAACTTCTATCGAGTAATCGAGTTAAAAATTATATAGCACCTTAAATAACAATATTGTTTTAAACAATAAGGTGATATTGATAGAATGAGTAAAGATTAAACAATATGTTTTATATATAGACTAGCCGACCCGTGCCCACTTCGTTGGGCGTTATAATCCATTTCACATAAGAAGGGTACGGTGAAATTTGATACGTTCCAATACACTCTCACTATTTTCAGCAAATCAGATAAATATAAATGTATTGTTTTAAAATCACCAATTAATTTCTAAGGCAAATAATAATGCTTGATTAGATTGAATTGTTGACACGGCACGTCAGAGGGCGCAGGTTCAAATCCTGCTGATTTAAAATCTTTATATATTTTTATCTTTTTCCTTTTATCTTGTCACTCCTGAATAGTGTAGCTTTCTGTTAGCGAAAGAATTTTCATGATCGGATCAGTATTTGCGAAGATTACCCCGTATATACAAACAAAGTTATAAACTTTACCTCTTTATAATATTAGTATAGATAACGAATGGTTGAACGAGTTACGTATTTCCTGTGTCGTCGATCGTCTGAAATCAACCACGCGTGGTCAATTAGCTGTTCCGCGGTATTGGCAAGGACAAACATTACTCTTTTACACACAAAAAACTATACATTTCACAACTAAAACTAGGTAAAATCCTTTAAACCACAAATTATTATTAAGACCATAGTAATTAATTTTCTTAATATCTTTGTAAACTCATATTAAAAAAAGGCTAGAATTATTTTTCAGCCTAAGGAAATAACAGTATAAAAAAGGGAATATTTCATATGGAATAACTAGATCGGACTTATCGTTGGACTACATAGTACATAACTACATAGACATTACATACGGAATTTAGAAAAGCTACGTAATTTCTCCGTCTACGAAATCAGCTTCCGACGCCAGTGAGGCGCGTCCGCGTAATAAACTATTTTTGTAATATCTGCCCAGTGTCTTATTATACGCTACGTTACATGGAAGACTCTTTCATAATATTATAAAAAATGTTACTTAAAAATTTCTCACTGTTTTTTTTTATTTATCTTATAAAAACCCGTACTATTCGTAAAATATAGATATTATAAAATTAATTAATCTGATCGTAATCACTTATTCAATTTTATTTGACTTATATGCAAAAAGTTTTATGAATCACTATTAGAATTAAATATTTCTATATACTCCTGGTATCGTACAATCAGTGTACCTACATCCTTGTACGATAAAATAAATACACGCTCAGCGATAAAATATTTACGAAATACTTTATCGATAAAATAATATAAAATTTCAACAAAACAAATTAACAGTTTTTTAGGGTTCCATACCCAAAGGGTAAAAACGGGACCCTATTACTAAGACTTCGCTGTCCGTCCGTCCGTCCTTCCGTCCGTCCGTCTGTCACCAGGCTGTATCTCAAGAACGGCTATAGCTAGAGAGTTGAAATTTTCACAAATCATGTATTTCTGTTGCCGCTATAACAACAAATACTAAAAACAAAATAAAATAAATATTTAAGGGGGGCTCCCATACAACAAACGCGATTTTCTTGCCCTTTTTTGCTCGATATTAATAATGGCAACAGGTAGGCACTTGAAATATTCACAAAATACTCAGTTGTATTTTTACATTAATAATAAATAATAAAATGAAAATAAAATTAATATTTAAGGGGGGCTCCCATACAAAAAACATCATTTTTGCCTATTTTTGCTCTCATACAATAAAAGTGATTTTTAGCCGCTTTTTGCCCGTTATTACAATCAATGTACCTAGTCAATGGTACGGAACCCTTCGTGCGTGAGTCCGACTCGCACTTGGCCGATTTATTATTTTATTTCGCTTTATAAGCATTATCTTATTAGCACCGGATTTACTCTTCAGGCTAGTCTTTTGTAAACAACTCAATAAACAAGAGAAATTTTCGCTGATAATGTACCTATAATAATTTTCATATTATTTTCAATTACTAATCCTAAAAGCTTATTCTACGCGCAATACAACAGGACTGAGATTACCCAGGGGGTAACATAGGTCCCAGGGGGTAACGTACAAGGGTCCAGACAGAAACAAGCACATGAGAAGTAGCTATCTATATTATATATCGTAATGTAGTATCATACCAGCATGTTATTAATACATACTTATCTATCGATATATATAAAAGAGATTTCCACCCATATATTGACTCATCACGATATCTCTGGAACCATAAGGCGGTAGAGACTTGAAATTTGGTAGAAATATTGCTTTCGGCCTTTCGCCGAGTAGAGGTCAGCTAAGAACGGATTTTACGAAATTCTACCCACAAGAGGGGGTTGCGGGGTTTAATATCATATATGGCAAAACAACGTTTGCGGGGTCAGCTAGTAATATATAAAAGAGATTTCCACCCATATATTGACTCATCACGATATCTCTGGAACCATAAGACGTATAGACTTATTTGGTAGGAATATTCCTTTTGCCGAGTAGAGGTCAGCTAAGAACGGATTTCACGAAATTTCGGGGGCCCCGGGGATTGCGGGGGTTAATAACATATATGGCAAAACAACGTTTGCGGGTTCAGCTAGTATAAATATATTATATATGAAATCAACTGAGATTTTTTGACCAACTTAACAAAAGAATAGAATAATATATCTTAAGGTATACGAAAAACAGTATCTTAAAAAAAAAATGTCTTTTTAGAATTACTTTTTTAACAAATTTAAAATCACAGAGCAACAGAAAATGTAAAATGATATAATTAGATATGTTTGTGTACAGTAGCGTTGTTTTATTCATCCTGTTATCTACTGTCAGTGCCGCTGTCGGCGACGTTACAGTGACCACAATTTTATGTTAATTTTTATTGCGATTTGATAA
The DNA here is from genome assembly GCA_905220545.2 of Melitaea athalia. Lineage (NCBI taxonomy): Eukaryota > Metazoa > Arthropoda > Insecta > Lepidoptera > Nymphalidae > Melitaea > Melitaea athalia. The sequence goes on from HG992179.1 coordinate 9,141,981, forward strand.
AAGTGATTCATTACGAAGTGATTCATAACAATAATCTTTTGTTTTGTGTGATAAAAATATTATTAATATTTACCATTTCATATAGACCTTATTTCAAAAGTAATACCAATCTTGTTTAAAAAAATTATATAAATAAACATAATATATTTTTAGTTTGTCTGGGAATTCCCATTTAGAAAAACCAGTAAAATTTATCTATACAAAAAACCAAGCATGTTTGCCTATGCTATGTCATTTCTATTTTTGAATTTATAGTATTAAAATTTTTACTACTATTAGTAACGCTACTTTTACTAGTAATAACTAATATCTAAGTAAGAAATTAACAAACATTAGAGCTCTGATCTACATTTCCGACCTATCAACAAGATCAATTAAATCAATCGTTATTAATTATTTACTAAATTCACAAAACAGGTCGCAGAAGACTTGGCATTATCATATTATCGTTCAAATTGACAGTTGTCGGTTCAGTCTACTAAAGACGTCAAAGACATTATCATGCTTCGAGCATAAATCACATTATCGTTTCCTACAGCAATTTATAAACTCGTTTAATTGTTTAAAAACTTTTAACTAATGTATTTTAGAGATTTGATCCCTTTAAAAGCTTTATTTTAAATTAATTCCTAGCTTTACAATAAAATTTAACATTGAATATTTTTACAAACAATACTTTTTTAATGACGATATTAAAAACATTATATTTTATACAACGACCTATTATACTAATAGACGCGGCATACGCCAACATCATTGCATTAAAAATTACCTAATAATATTTTAAAAGTACAGAGAATACTTTTTACTTCGTAAGCGGAGAATGAAAAAGAACATAGGCGTCAACATACGCCTTATCTGTTATTAGAAAGAGATGAATATAGGATCTTAGTTACACCGGTCGAGTATCATCAGCAGCCAATCACGTAACGAGAGGAGGTTGGGCAAAAGTTAACAATCGAGTTTAATTCAAAATAGACTAATAAATTTATTAATTTATTTATAGATTAGGTAAAAAAAAAAACAATTTTTTTCTTTTTCAAATTTATTAGTGTTATAGTACGCGCGACGAATCTTGGCGAGACTGAACATAGGCTCTGCGAACTTTTGCGCATGTACACTCACGAAAAAAAAGTGCCATTACCAATTTTTATTTTTATTTGTCTTTTTCTTATTTATTGAATTTTTTGTTCAATTACAATAAAATATAGCATAGTCACTCTTGAATAGTGTAGCTTTCTATTAGTGAAAGAATTTTCATAATCGGATCAGTATTTGCGAAGATTACCCCCTACATAGAAACAAAGTTATAAACTTTACCTCTTTATAATATTAGTATAGATGGATATTACGAAATTAACACACACTTAACTACTCAGGGTCTTATCGACTTACATGAGTTAAAATAGTAAATAACACAGCTTTCCACATCACCACGGAGGTACTGTGTCGTACGATGCGTCTTTAGGTAATCTTAATTGAAACATGTTTTTAAATTAATGAACATTTTAAATGATAAGTAATTAAAATTCAAGCATTTTTATTAAAATAAACTATTACAAGTACTTTTGAATCATCGAATTTATGAATATTTAGTAACATGATTTTTAAAACAAACAATTTCAGGTTTTTATATAATTTTGTGAAGGTGAATGAAGACTAGTTCCATTTCACCCAACTTCCCCTAGCAGTGACAATTAGCTGTTCTCTCTTTCACTCTGACGCACGAGTCCACTACATGTCTCACTCATGTACTTCGTAATAACAACTGCCGATTAAAATATAAAAAGTTACATTTTCGGTTAGAATAAATAAATTTACAGTATTTACTTATGAAATGAAATGTTTTTATTTCCCCTAACAGTTCCAGTATAATTCCTGCAACGTCTAAAAACACACGAAGGCATTTTGTGAACACTTTTTATGATAATATGCGTTAAACAAAAGGACGTCTAGCTACGACCAACGACCTATTATACTAATAGACGCGGCATACGCCAACATCATTGCATTAAAAATTACCTAATAATATTTTAAAAGGACAGAGAATACTTTTTACTTCGTAAGCGGAGAATGAAAAAGAACATAGGTGTCAACATACGCCTTATCTGTTATTAGAAAGAGATGAATATAGGATCTTAGTTACACCGGTCGAGTATCATCAGCAGCCAATCACGTAACGAGAGGAGGTTGGGCAAAAGTTAACAATCGAGTTTAATTCAAAATAGACTAATAAATTTATTAATTTATTTATAGATTAGGTAAAAAAAAACAATTTTTTTCTTTTTCAAATTTATTAGTGTTATAGTACGCGCGACGAATCTTGGCGAGACTGAACATAGGCTCTGCGAACTTTTGCGCATGTACACTCACGAAAAAAAAGTGCCATTACCAATTTTTATTTTAATTTGTCTTTTTCTTATTTATTGAATTTTTTGTTCAATTACAATAAAATATAGCATAGTCACTCTTGAATAGTGTAGCTTTCTATTAGTGAAAGAATTTTCAAAATCGGATCAGTATTTGCGAAGATTACCCCCTACATAGAAACAAAGTTATAAACTTTACCTCTTTATAATATTAGTATAGATGGATATTACGAAATTAACACACACTTAACTACTCAGGGTCTTATCGACTTACATGAGTTAAAATAGTAAATAACACAGCTTTCCACATCACCACGGAGGTACTGTGTCGTACGATGCGTCTTTAGGTAATCTTAATTGAAACATGTTTTTAAATTAATGAACATTTTAAATGATAAGTAATTAAAATTCAAGCATTTTTATTAAAATAAACTATTACAAGTACTTTTGAATCATCGAATTTATGAATATTTAGTAACATGATTTTAAAACAAACAATTTCAGGTTTTTATATAATTTTGTGAAGGTGAATGAAGACTAGTTCCATTTCACCCAACTTCCCCTAGCAGTGACAATTAGCTGTTCTCTCTTTCACTCTGACGCACGAGTCCACTACATGTCTCACTCATGTACTTCGTAATAACAACTGCCGATTAAAATATAAAAAGTTACATTTTCGGTTAGAATAAATAAATTTACAGTATTTACTTATGAAATGAAATGTTTTTATTTTCCCTAACAGTTCCAGTATAATTCCTGCAACGTCTAAAAACACACGAAGGCATTTTGTGAACACTTTTTATGATAATATGCGTTAAACAAAAGGACGTCTAGCTACGACACTGAATGGTGCGTAACTAAGTGAAACTCAGGCAATTACCTTAGTTTTTTCTTGCCAAAATAGACAGCGGGTAACGTATCTATTGTTTTAATATATCATAGATTTTATAGATTAATAAATCGTTAAGATTGTTTCAATTATATTTAACATAGTGTAAATAAACTTAATTGATAAAGATTACTATATAATTATTTATTAAACTTTATTAGAAATATAATCAAATGTTTTTAATTACAAGCTTTTATTCAACTTGCAATGTATGTATGTATGTATGTAACTTTAATGAATGTTTGTTCGGGTGAAATCTTGCAACTCAATTTTGAAGCAGATATCTTCAACCAATTGAGCTGAAATTTTGTATACAGGTTCAATTTGGATGACAATGCATGGTTTGTATGTATGCATGTATGTATGTATGTTTGTTCGGGTGAAATCTTGCAACTCAATTTTGAAGCAACCAATTGAGCTGAAATTTTGTATGCAGGTTCGATTTGGATGACAAATGACAATGCATGGTTAACTTTGTGACGTCATTCTAAATCCAATATGGCAGCATATTCAAGAGTGCGGACTAGTTATTTTTAGTGCACTTCTACAATATGGGTATCAAATGAAAGGGCTTGCTAAGAATAAAGTGACGTGATAACCGACTAAAAAGTCAAAAATAAATTAAAAGTAACAAAACCTTTTTAAAAAACAAGCTTTTATTTGAATGCACTAAAACGAAAAAAATAAATTTTTACTTTAAAACTTTTACTATCTACTTATAAAGTCATTACACATAATCTATATGGTATAAAAGCTTGTCGCGAGATTTGCTTGTAAACAAGTAAATTAAATAAATTGATGTGATTGATTTTAACTATTAAAATTTTCAAACTAAGGAAATACGAGTGCTTAAATATAGTAAAAGTTTTAAAGTAAAAATTTATTGATAATTAAGGTCAGGGTTAATACGTATATAAAATATAACCTACTTTGAAACATTTTTATTTAAAACAAATTTTATAGAATGGGTATTCTTGTTTGACATAATAAAATCTTCGATATTAAATAAAATTACTTCTTTTGTTTAACTGATCCGCAATTTTATCTTCGTTTGAATATAATTATCTCTATCTAATGTCACATCAATTAACCTTTTGTTTGCCATTTCGGACACCACAAAATTAATGTGTTTGGCCGGCCAATTGAATCACATTTCGATTAGTTTTTTTTTTACAATAACTTCTTTTATATTATGTACCAAACCATTTTTAAGAATATAGCACAAGAGGCTCTAAAGTTAGAGTATGTTCGAATTTATCTATATGCAAATAATTTTTACACTAGTGAGAAAAATAACCTGATATAAACACACCAAAAATACATAAAATGTGAAAATAAAACGTAGGCTATAGATACGCACACAAAGCCATCATACTCAAAATGATGAGTATTAACGATGCATGTCACCAAATAAGGCTTTATCTTTATTACTTAGTTGAAATTTATGTAACGTAATTTTGGTATCACTGAGAATATTATAAAATAGTGTTATTGTAATTAGCGCACATGTAATTGTGTTTGCAATTTGAAAATTACATGTATATATGTTATTAAAATTATTTAGCGCCACATATCGAGGCAGGACTGACCTTTCGATAAACCGCTGTGATGAGGACCAACTTATCAAATAGGAATATCCTCATCAACTGTCGGCGCCGGCGCGCGTTGTCCATAGCGTAGAACTCATTTTGACGCAATAGACGACCCTGATTGAGAAGGTTCAGATGGGACTGCAAAGGAACGTTGAACTTTATAAAACTTATTATTTTTACATTTCTTATTATTTTAAAAGTAAAGTATATACATGTATATATTTTAATAAATAGTCGAAGCACTTCAGTACGAAAATAGAGTCTCACGATCACGATTTTGCCATGTAGGAGAAGGATCGGAGCTTAATACACCATGCTGCTCCACTGCGGGTTGGCGGATCTATTCCCTACTATGAGTATCGATCGCTCTTAGGTGTATATGATAACCGGAACCGTCAGCTTGACGTGCTCTCCTAAGCAAGATGGGGAGACTCACAAAAACAAATATCTACACCAGAAACAAATATTTGTACAAATACATCCATCTATCGGGAGCAGGAGTCAAACCCAATAACAGCCGGTGTTTAAGCGTCTTCACAACGCTACACCAGAGCGGTTATTTATAAGTTAGTTTCTGTTAGTGTCATAAGTTCGACATGTACCTACATTAATACTTGTAAAAAGTAGATGAACCAATTTTTGTTTGAATAATGAACACGGACTACATAGAAAGCGTTCTTAGCTATATATGTAAATGTTTAGAAAAATCCGTCAAGATGTTTGAGTTTCATTCATTTGATCGACGTGTAATTATGACTATAATATAGTAGTACCATTTGTAATGACTTATTATTTTATGAATGTATAAAATGAATGAAAGATAACTAAATGATGAATAATGCTGACTTTTGCATGGCGTTCGACAAAGTTCTACATTGCGCATTGGTAAAAAAGTTGTAATTGTACGGTTTCTCAGGCTCGATGTTAAACTGGTTAAGATCTTATTTAACAAATTAATATTTCTACGTTGTATCTAATAAATGAGTTAAAAATAGATAAATTTATTAAAACATTTGGTGTACCAAAAGGGTCACTTATAGGTCCTATCCTGTTCAGTCTGTTTTTAAATGACGTAAGTTGAAACTTTATAAATGTGTTTGCTCGCAAACGAAAAAAAAACCGACTTCAATTACATCGACAAGTAATACAACCTAATAAGACGAAAAAATTTGTCAAGTAAATACGTGCTGTCAAAGATTGCTTGAAAAGTAATCATCAGATCTCGTTCAAATTTAAACAAGACTACACGACAAGTATTAGTTTTCGATTAAATTAAAAATCATCAAAATCGATAATTCCAGTGAAAAGTTATGCGGTTTAATGCAACGTAGTCGACGTAAAAGTAGTCAAGTAAATACGCATTATTAGATATAACTCAAAAAATACTTGTCGGATCTCAATTAAATTAAAATGGGACCAAATGACACGCTACATCTTTCAGTTAAAACAAATTTATCGAAATCGGTCCATCCAGTCAAAAGTTCTGAGCTAACATACATAAAATAAAATACAGTCGAATTGAGAACCTTCTCCTTTTTTGGAAGTCGGTTAAAAAGTATCTCTGCTCTTTTGTACAGTGGTGATTTTAATCTAATACGAGTTATAAATGTAAGTAAAGACGTGGATTTTTTACAAGAAGATTTGAATAATTTATCCAAATGGTATGATAATAACGGTATGCAAGTATATGCTTACAAATTACATTCAGTCGGAAAAGTCAGCCCATACAATCCCAGTATTTTATTGGTGGTGTTGAATTGGAAGAAACAGATTCTGTTAGAGATCTAGGTGTTATTTTCGAAAAAAATGCCTTTTGTTTCACATATTGATGAACTCGTAAAAAGGACATCAAGGATGTTAGGCTTCGTTATTAGAAATGGAAGTTCCTTTAAATAAATAATAATTTAAATGAATGAGCGAAGGACAAACACGATTTTATATAGTACTCATGTATAATATGTGTTACAATTTTATGTTTCGTCTATTAAGAGGTTTTTATCAGTGTAATTATTGATTTTTGATTGCAGTGTGTTTGTGTGTGGTTTGCACAGGCCCTAACAGAACATAGACGCTCCCCATATTGATTTATTTCATATACATTATTTTGATATGTATAATTTTTATGTGCCAATTTAACAACTTGAATTGTTGTAAGAAATCTGTTTACAGATAATAAGTAATAATATTAATAAATGAAATAATTACATTTTTTGTAAAAAAAAAAAAAGTAATATTGTACCAGAAAATAAATAGTTAAACGAAGTTAGATTAAGTTAGATTTTTTTTTTTTTTTTTTTTTTTTTTTTTTTTTTTTTTTTTTTAATTTAATTTAATTAAACATCCATGGGCTCAAAGTGCCCATGCCTTTTGTTAAACATGCATGCTTTAATTATCACTACCGGAGGCGATTTTACATTAGAACTACAGATCGACAGTCCTGTGACTGCGTAGTAAGACTAGGACGTGGTCCGACGCTGACGGTTTTTTTTTTTTTTTTTTTTTTTTTTTCCTTTACAATAATTAATTAATCCTGTTATGGAAATAGTATGCACATCGTTTCTTGAGCATATTGTTATTGTTATGTTCATACACTTATTTGCTAGTTATCATATATATATACACTTATTTGCTAGTTATCATATATGTACACTTATTTCCTAGTTACCATATATGTACACTTATGTTCTACTTACAATATACACTTAACCTATGTTACTGTTAGTAAAGGTTTTTTTTTTTTTTTTTTTTTTTTTTTTTCCAATATACACTTACTACTTACTTTGATTTTGATTTGATAACTTTGATTAAGTTAGATTTAGTAGAGACGAGAAGACGCGTTAGCGCAGCGGTTACAGCATTGGCTAAGTTAAAAATGAACATATTCTACTAATTGACCGTGTCTAAAAAACCATAACTTAGTTTTACTTACTGGACAATCAGTTATATTTTCTAACGCCATTATTCCATCAACAGCTGTTAAGACACACTCAATCATAGTTTTTGCTAGCTTTAAACTTTCCAAAGGCGTTTCGTCAGCATCGGATGACTCTCCATTACTTCCACCCGTTTCATCACTGTCCACACTTAACTTAGAAATTCTCGAGTCTGACTCGCACCTTTCGTTTTCATAATTTGTATATGTCTTCACGAGATCGTCCAGAAACAACTTATACCTCGGTATCCTTTGAACTGGTTCTAATAAATAACTAGAAAGGTCTAACCTATCGCCTAATTCTAATTGTCGTTCCTGCAAAACAAATAAAACAATGAACATAATTTTAGTTACGTAACTCCCGCCGGCGTTATCAGGATTCTGCGTTCTACATATACAGGAATTTGTGTTAACGCATGTAGTACAAATATGTTGTAATGTTTCAGATAAAGAATTTGAAAGAATTTTTAATTGCATAACAAAATTGTATTCTTTTTATATTAAAAAATTGTGCCTCATTTACGTATAAACAAAAGTGAGGGTATCGATATTGATTTGCACTAAACATAAATTGCCTTTCACCGGCTTTAGTGGAAATTGGGGTCGAATGATATGTGATCGCGATCGAGTGAGATAATTGGAGCAGAATTTTATCCGAATAACTAGACTGAGAAGTTTGTTAGAATGGAAATGGCGCAAAACATCATATTAACTTTCTCTTGGTTACTTAAATTTTTTATGAATCTAATTTAATATGATTAAAACTTACGGAAAACAATACACGCTTTTGGCTCGAGTAACGTTCAATAGAAATTGCCATTCCATATACCGTAACTACAGAAATGAGGAAATAATAGCGATCACGCTTCATCGTGATATAAGCATAATTACGGGATATTGGTAATGTCGGTAATATCATCGACCTTTGTTTTCGCTTAACTTTCTTAACTAAGTTTTGTCATATTTCGGTCCACTATGATTTCTATGACAAATTTATACTAGACTAGCTGACCCGGCGAACTTCGTACTGCCTATTCTTTAATTTTTTTTTAAATCCTTAACCTTGCCGGAACCCCTCCACTAACACTTAAACTTTATGGTATGGTATTAAAGTTCAAATTCATTTTTAAGTATTAGGTATTACGAATCATTTGTATGGGAATATAGAAAACTGTTGTTTTTAGACTTTTTCAGGCAATTTTTTAAATTTTTCTCTCCGTAAGAACCATCCTCGTACTTCAAGGAATATTATAAAAAAAAGAATTAGTGAAATCGATTCAGCTTTTCTCGAGATTTGCGCTTAGCAACACATTCAGCGATTCATTTTTATATATTTAGAGATAATCTTAGTATATTTTACAATAAGCGTGTAAAGATAAGATAGTAGGAAAAATTACAATGTGTATTATCCCATTACTAATGTACAATAAAATAATATTGATATAAAAGTGGAACACTTACCTGGAAGAACTGTTTATTTTCATATACCAGTCTCGTTGCTCTTTTATTATTTCTAGAGTACATGACGTACATATTAAACCTTTGTTCCTAGGAAAAAAGAATAACGTTAAAAATATATACATAAAACACTACACAAGAGATTATCAATTTATGATACAAAACGTTTATATTTTATGATATATAGAATTTAGTGACGTAAGTGTACTGAATATTTCATTACTTTCTCAAACAGTGTAATATTATTTTATATAACTTTGTAAAATCGCGGATCAGAAACCAGCTTCTAAAGATCTCCTACTTCACTTTAAAAACTATCTTCGAATCAAAAATACGATGAAAGAAAGGTATCTTTTTAATTGGACGGTAAACAAAGCATGGAATCACGCACCACACCAGACCGTGACACCGTTTCAAACGATTGTTTTAATTGATTATTCGCTTACTGGAATTTCTCGTTATAAATATAAAATCGCCGTTGCAGAAACCGTAACAAAATTTATGTTTAAGTTAAAAATACTTACGTATCTCCGAAAACACTGGCCAAGTTTTCTGAGATCATTTTCGCAGTCTCTTAATGCCGGTAGGAACTCTTCGCCGTGGAAGCGACATATTCGTTCGATATTGGCAAATATGTCCGGTTTCATGCCTTTAAGCGTAGGTGGTATGTCTTCCCTCATCACTTCTGGAATGTAATCTTCTACGACATGTCTCAATCGTTCCACGTAAACGTTTTCTGTATGCAGTAACTCGTTTACGCGTTCCGTCAAACGTCTGTAAATAAAAACAAAAAATAGTTTACCGACTGTTATATCGCGTCACATATATAATATGACCTCGATATAGATTTATCGTACTTGAACAATTTTCTCATGTCTAAATTAAAGCAATGTTTAAAATACTCCTTCAGGGCGTACAAAAGATTATTTAATAATAAATGAACCAAGCATCTAAATATACTAAACTATTCGTAAACACGCAACAACCTTGATGTCCAAGATGCCTGCGAGTCTATTTAAAATAAACCCAACGACCTCAGTAAAAATAGTTGCGTGGAAGCTTTGACAGTCACATTATTATCACGTCATAAATTTGTTATTGAATTTCCACATTTGATTAAAAATGTTAAAAACATGAATAGCATTCGACATTTTGTAATATCCTGGCAGCTATCGTCCTCGGGCTTTTGAAATATGGATAATAGTAATTCCCCTATAACTCGTGAGCCATTTCCTTTTGATGAAAACAACTGTACACGTTTAATAACGATTTTCGAACAGCTTTCAATTAAACGGAATTTCACTGACATATTAAAGTGCTTAGCAATATTTAGTGGATTTTAGATAATGATTGTGTCACGTACGTGATAACTATCTACTTGTATATATTATAGTGACTAGGTACTTGTATTGTTTAGTGAATTAGTGATATATATGTGTAGGTACGTCTCGTTATTTAATATTTCAATGAGTAATTGAATGAAATATATTTACGTAAACTCGATAATATTTTAGTTATTCATATGCTTAGTTTATATCTGCATTATCTTAAATAATTTTTATAAGCTTAGATAAGCGATAATTTTGATGGATCACTGATATTTGAAATATGAAATATTTAATCGATTGTAGGAAGCTTATGACTTTATCCACCAAACGTGTACATGGCACTTAAAATGCTTATACACTTGCCAAAACAGTATTACACATCGTGAAGCATGACATCAAGACAATGACACAAACAGTCAAAATATAAACATGCTATCCACAGTGCTTTATTCTATTGTGTGAATTTGTTTTACGATTCATTTACTACACATTAGCGTTTTATAACAATAAATATATAATTTGCTAGAGGTATGTGGATACTGTTCCGTATCTATTAAACTAATTACAAAAATAAAATTAGAATTGTACATACATGTATTTTAAAGACTTTATCAATCACAAACAAACACATACTCAGTCTTTATCTCTGTATTCAACTAGTTCGGTGGTCTGCAGTTCCTAAGGTAATTAGCCACCTAATGCTTATATTATAGGTAACAGCTGGCTGATATAACTACATTTTTTTAGATAAATACATATAAATAGTAGTTATATATAAAAAATTACATATATCACACATCCAGACTCAGAGGCGGTTCATACATTTTTTGATGGGGGTTCACGAAAAAAAATAGGATTTAAAATTACACAGGTACAGGTTACATATTTGAAGTGGGAGTGCACTACACCAGCGCTCTTTAGGACGAGCCGCCTCTGTCCAGACTGGAGGTGGGAATCGAGCCCACTACCCGCGAAGCAGAAAGCAGGGTTACTGCAAATTGCGTCAATAGGCTAGTCAAATCTCTCACAATCTCTAAACAATGATGTTTTATTGTCATCAATTAATTTCTAGACTTAATATTTTATTTGTTAAAGTATATCGTGTATGATTAACCGTCATTATAAATTATATATATCATTTAAACAAAATTTTAGTTTTGTACAATTTTAATTTGAAAAGTTTAGGTGTACATAATTACATACGTTCTTAAAAAACATCATAATACGCTTAAGTTTTTTTAACAAATTACATTTGCAGTAAATGTGCAGCTCATTATAAATATAGAAATTACGTTTTAAGATACATAGAAATATTACATTAGCAATTCTAATAGTATAATATGCAATTTAAATAATATACAGAGTAATAAAATAGACAATGAGAAATAGAGTAATGAGATATACTTCTAAACAAATAGACATATAATGTACTTTTAAAAAAATAGAATAAAAATTATTTAAATCTTAAAAACGCATAACATACCTAGCTGTACTGTGTAAAAAGTGGTCAGACACAGAACACCTTTTTTTAATATTACAACGAGTAATGTACTAGTACAAATATTATATCCATAAGTATCAAGTTGCAAGTGCACAGCAATCGACTGCAAATAAACCAATTAAAAAACACGTGACTGGATTTACAACTTAATTCTATTCTCGTCTACTTTAGCTATTGGCTTTACCGTGTTGTCCTTTGTACTCACAATTTAATAAATTTGCTACCTAATACAATTAATACACATTGTCAAAATAATGTTACTTACATTATTTTAAAGGCTATATAGTGTATTGAGTACTTATGGTGTACATGACATACGATTTGTAATATTTTTCCATTGTGTATGTTTTTGCGTAAAATTTTTTGCGTCGCGCAACTTTCACTTATTTAAAGCAAACTGAGACTTATAAATGTTATGAGATACTTAGTGTAAGGGTGCGTTCGGTTTGGACGCTTTCGCGCTGTCAGCGCGCTTTCACGTCATTTTTAGCGTTCGGCTTGGAGCTGTGAGCGTCAAAAAAGCACGCTTCTGGCGGAGTTCATTTCGTTCATTCATTCATTCGCGACGCTGACATCGCGCTCTCAGACGCTTTCGCTACCGAGGTAAGGCAGCAAAAGCGTGAGCGCCAATCTGTACTATCTGTCAAAACGAATGCGAGCGTAAGCTAACCTAATTCTATTAATTTCTCAATATTAATTATTAAGTTGTTTACAATCGCATAAAAATGGAAAGCAATATACCACAATTATTTTCTGTTCACCTACAGCTCCAATTTTATTTATTTGTATAGATTATTATTGTGTTTTTTTAATATATTTTTATTTATTATTTATACAATCCTTTTTTTACAGAACTCAGTGAATTCTTTAAAAAATGTAATTATTAAGTGTTACAAAAAGGATACAAAGTTTAATAATATAAAGGTTTATAAGACTACCTAAATATGTTCGTATAAAGTTTTTTGGTACTGAACAAAATTAAAAACATTATAAACAAAGAAAAATGTCTTTTATTTCATTATATCCAATAAATAATTTACAATTTTGTTGTGTATATAGTTATTTAAACTGTTTAAACATAAAAGTAAAAAATAAAATAAATTTTTCATTCTTCATTTTATCGTAAACATTAATTTTAATTCTTGGTACAGGTTCGTTTTTAATCAAAATAAGTACACAAATACTTCCATTCCTTATTATTATCACTATCTTCAAACATATCAAATTCATCACTATCATCCGAATCATCATGGATAATTTCTATTAAATTATTTGCTTGATAAACATTTAGGTACCACATTCGCCATGTTGATGCTAACTGTCAAGTGTCAAGTGTCAACTGCTCAACTGACGCTCACACTTTCCAAAACGAACGCTTTTTTTAAAAATCGTTCTCAGCGCTTATACGCCAAGACGAACACTAAAAATTAGTACTTTCAAGCGTGAGCGCTCAAAGCGTGAAAGCGTCCAAACCGAACGCACCCTAAGTGATGTATCAAAAAAGTGACAGTCTATATACAGAATATTATGACACTTATACGTCATAATACGTCTAACAGACTTATTACGTACACCAAAAGATAACCCTCCTAAAGCCTTATTAATTATTTATCTATACATCTGTACAAATTAATAAAATATTGGAATCTATTAGTAATATTAAAACAACTGCTTCTTATAAATGTATATGGATGTATAACCAGTACCTACATATACCAAAATAACACTTTTTTAAATTTTTGTCTGTCTGTCTGTTTGTTCCGGCTTATCTCTGAAATGGCGATTTTGACGGGACTTTCACTGGTAGATAGCAGATGTAGTAAGGAGTAACTTAGCCTACTTTTATTTTAGAAATTTGTTTATTTTACTCTGCGAAGTGACCAATAACTTTTTTGTTAAATTCTCCGCGGACGAAGTCGCGGGCACAGCTAGTATGTATTTTATACTTCATTGACAAATTAAATTTTCAGACACTGTACTATAAATAAAAACTATTGAAACAAATTAATTTCATTATGTTGAAAATACAGCAATATATTATATATTGCTTTATACGCTTCAGCCTGTAATATCCCACCGCTGGATATAGGCCTCTTCCCCCATGTAGGAGAAGTGATTCTTCTCCATATCCTCATAATATAATATAAATAAGATATCCGCATAATCCACCAAGCTGCTCCACTGCGTGTTGGCGGATATATTACCTACTATGAGTAACGATCGCTATCAGGTGTAAATGATAACAACCGGGACCGACAGCTTAACGTGCTCTCCGAGATACGGTGGGGAGACCCACAAGGACTGACAACCAGACTGGAAATAAATATTTGTATAAACACAAATATCCACTCCGAGCGGGAATCGAACACCGTCGGTGTTTAGGCGCCGCTGACACGGCACACAAACCATTACACCAGAGCTGTCGTCAATCGGTCGGTATATTGCTTTATCTACTAAAATAAAATAAGAGAGAACGCAGTGGCATTGAATAATATGAATACGTATACGGGCAGCAGCGTCTTCGGTGCGACAAAGCCAGCCCTGCGGTCACCAACCCGCCTGCCCAGCGTGGTGACTATGGGCAAAAGACTACTAGATTTGTAATTTTAATTAGTCCAGTAATATTAAATTACCTATTACTTGAAATTTAGTGCTAAATTTCATACTTTAATAAACCACATTTAGGTACTAGTAATATTTGACATCAGCTTAACCTATTAAAACAGACATAATTGATTCGTTGTTAATATTTAATACCTTTAAACGAGCACTTCTTGTATATATACTCGTATATACATAGGTAATATATAATCTGAATTTCGGAAACTGCTCCAACTATTTTCATGAAATTTAGTATGCAATGGGTTTAGGGGGCAATAAATCGATGTAGCTAGGATTCATTTTTAGAAAATGTCGTTTTATTTTGGTATGTAGTTTATTGAACTAGCTTTTTTTTTCAATTAGTTTGGCAAAGAACTTTCACTTCTCACATATTGTGTACTTTGTATGTGTGAGTTGTAAACTTTAGAATTTTTTTAATTTATTTAATGTTGAGCCTACAGGTATAGCTGGTAAGTATTTATTTAAACTACTTTTTTTACTAATTGACTAATTTGACAATGCGTGATATGGTGGAGCGGTCTCAGCACTGGCTGTTACGCTAGCGGTCGCAGTTTCAATCACCGAAAATGGCAACACTTATATTGGCCATATAGATTAGTTTGTCTTAGTCTGGGAGTTTGTGCTTGTATATTGTGTGTTTTTCTGGACCCCCTGGCAGAGGAGAAAATCCTACTGGGAAATCCTTTAGGCTGTAATAATAGTAGTGTATTAGTTTTCTTGTATTGTTTCAACAATACGCATTTATAGTGTATGTATTCATACAAACACGTAAATTGTTACGTATGTATGTACATATGTAGGTACATCCCATAATGAAATGAAAAATCATACGTATATTTCATTATGTTTTCGTATTATTGCTGTTATAAAGTTTCCTAAAATTAGCTCGTTCTTAAACAATTTTATCATTTTTGTTAGTGCTACTTTTTTATTTTGCTATAATGTACCGTGTATCGTATTATTGTAGTATTATGACATGTTGTATTTTTATACAATTAAACTGTTTTCATTTTTCCCTATACTCAATTTTTAGTTAACACACAAAAAATATTTTTACATTATCACGAAACGATCGACGATCTTTCGTGATTTGGGTGTCACATCTATGGGTGTCACGCTTGTGCATCGACATTTTGAGGTTGAGCTCTAAATTGGCTTTTATTGCTGCCCCACCGCTCGGCTGATGAAACTTCTGATTGTTTCGTCACCACCATCGCACAGCAAAAACAGTTTGTGTCTAGTTTAGCTATATTGCTTCCAAAGCGTGCGTGACGCTAATCCTGCGTCTAGATCACATACAAGATACCCGTCGGGGAGTTAGTATTTGAATGTCGGTGAAATTATCCATGCCGAAGATTTCAAAAACACAGTTACACACACAGATGATAATTACTGATTTTATAAACCTTTCTAAACGCATATGTGACGAACATAAATATTCTGAGCATGCAAGACATGCAACATCAAAAGTATGAAGTTCATCAATTCAGTCGGTAGTATCTTAACTTTATATATTTCTGTAATAGTTTTTCTCATTTGGCAAGAAGCTTCTAATTTTTGTCTACGGTGAAGACAACATTACCTATTCCGTTAGGTCTTATGATCCCTGAGTGATTTGTGAGGGTTTCGTCGAAATATTTACTACCAGCCCAGCAGATTTCAATCCGTTGACCAATATAAATGCCATAGTAAACCTTTCACTTTGTTTTTACGCAAAAGCGTTTTCCCTCTTAAACTTTTAGTGACTTTGACCATAGTTTATACACCTATTTTTTTTGTCATCAAAGTGTGTTAGCTAAGTGTATTAGCTATCGCTAATAAGTTGATCAAGCTTAAGTTATTTGGACTTGGTCACTACTGGACTTACACGAGAGTTAATTATTTTGCAGAATTCTATTTCGACCAGACTCACAAATCGTTTTGTGGCGTAATTAGTAGCCATATACCGTCGCGGTGTGTTCCCATTTATGACTTGAGCATTTTATGCCAATCTATTACACTTCAAATGTAAAAAGCATCAATAAAATTAATTGATATTTTTTTTCGATACGAATACCAAGTATTTCACACAAGGTCTACGATTTTTATTAAATTTGTGGTAATAGGTAGGTATGTACCTATAAAAAACCAAAATTTTGGTTTTTTGAATTTTTCACATAAATTTTAAGGGTTTGTGAAAAAAATGTAAATACAAAAGTTGTAGATCTTTTTATTACCTACAACTTTGCCATTGAACTTTTTTCCATTGGACTTGCAGTTTAGCCAGAAATCGAGGTAAACCGTTTTTTACCCTTAAACCCAAAACCACTTCCCGACCTCATTTTGGTAATTATGATAGACTACCCTATAGTGACAAAAACTTTAAAATATAGTAACACAAAAAACCGTAGTGATATTGTAATTGGATGTGGTCGTATTTTGTTTTTGCATAATTATGAATAGTGAACTTAAGCAGCTTTTCAATCGAAATAAAATATGATTATCCCGAACAGCTACCGAACGTGCAATAATATGCAATAATTAATGTCATAAGTTTCAATGCTATAATGAATTGTCAAAATAATTGATGTATTTTATGCTTGGTCGACTGGTCGTTATAACGGAAAAGTAGTTTATTTTTATTTTTTAGCCATCACTGATTGAGATTTCATATCAAATTCCTATTTTATTATAAAATTAAAAAAATTCTTTATTTTAATTAATACAAGCAAATATTGTTTTTTATAGTGGGTACCTAGTACTTTTTTTAGTATTATTTACCGTTGAATATACTGTAAAGTAAAATTAATAGAATGCTTTGTCAGCATTAAATTACGTCGTGCAAAATTAAAAGACTAGCTTTGAGAAAGAAGTCACAATGTTTGACAAAACAATTTTTAAATTTGTCTTTTTATTAATAGCTATTCCAAAGTTAAATGACAACTTCAAAATGTGCCTATTTATAAAAAAGTACACTTTATTAATGTACTTTAGTCTTTAATTTACATTACTATTATTACTTATTTTTAAATAAAAAGTTCACACCAGAGCCTCGGCATGCACATTTTGCTTTGCTAAAAATTTATAATAATATGTATAACAAAATTGTGACTTGTCTGTTTGTTTCAATTATTAAATATTTCGATCCGATTTTTTAAATATTTTCAGCGTCTGAATCACGCTGTAGACTACACTGTTTTGATCATCATTTCAGCCTATCGCAGTCCACTGCTGGACATAGGCCTCCCCAAGTTCGCGCCAGACATTATGGCGTGAACTCATGTGTTTTGCCCATAGTCACCACGCTGGGCAAAACATGCAGCAGGCGGGTTGGTGACCACAAGGCTGGCTTTGTCGCACCGAAGACGCTGCTGCCCGTCTTCGGCCTATGTATTTAAAAGCCAGCAGTTGGACTATTTTGATAAGTTATTACAAATACTACAACTAACAGATATGAAGCAGTAATCTATTAATTACATAAGACCAACAACCCATAGGAAATTTACAATATCCAAATGTACACAATTATCTTATACAAAAGCCTGAAAATAGTCATAACACGACTATCACGATAATATTTATAAACAAAGCAGTCTTGTTAGTATATTGTCTATGGCTCGTAGTATTATTCTTAGGATTACATTACGTAATTGTTATATTATGTAGAACTAGCTTCTGCGCGCGACTTCGTCGGCGTGGACTCCGCTCCTATTGGTCTTAGCGTGATGGTACATAGCCTATAGCCTTCCTCGATAAATGGGCTATCTAACACTTAAAGAATTTTTCAAATCGGCCCAGTAGTTCCAGAGATAACCGCGTTCAAACAAACAAACAAACAAACAACCAAACAAACAAACTCTTCAGCTTTATATATTAGTATAGATGTAGATGGAAGTACATATTTCTAATCGACTGGATCTACTATAATTATGTTTTGTCGGACAAAAATTAGAGATTGTCGCCGTTGATATATACGTTTTCTTTTTATATATATTTTAAAAAAAAGTAAGCTTTATTATTCTATAAAGTTAAAACAATAATCAAACAAATAAAATAAATATTTTTTTGCATAAAAGAATAAGATAATAATTCCTGCTTTATTTTTTTATATTATTAATAAATTTAGTTAAATTCCTAATTATATTTGCATTATAATGTAAGTTCTTTTTTTTAAACACCATTATCCTAATATTAAATCTGCTACTAGTCTGAAGATTGACATTCTTTGTCACAACATTTTTTATATTTTATAAACCGACTTCCAAAAAGAGGAGGTTATCAGTTCGGTTGGTATTTTTTATATATAAATGTACACCGATTACGCTGAGATTTCTGATCCGATTTACGTGTTTCTGTTTGATGCGGAATAATTTCCATTTTGTGCCATAATAATTCAATTCAATTTGACTCAGTATTTTTTATTTTATGACAACTTTTGTTAACTTGGACGATGTCATTTTCGTGATAATTTGTTTATTTATTATAAACCGATTACTTAAAGATTTCTGATCCAATTCGCGTGATTATTTTTATGTTCCATGCGGTTAATAGTTACTATATTAGGTATGCTATAAAAATATTATTTATTTTGACCCAGTAGTTTTAGTGTTATTAAACCATTTTTGTTTACTTAGACGATGTAAATTTCACGAGACAATAAAAAAATAACGAAACCTACTGTTGTCTAGCTGATCAAATCTAGAAAAGTCCTACTATAATTTACAAAACAACCTATTATAGACACTCAAAAGTAAAAAAAAACTACGTTTAAAAAACTGACTTCAAAAACTAAAAAGCAAAAAATAACTTAATAAAGATATAATTTGAAATAGGTCTTTTTTTTATGTTACGAGTCCGGCAAACAAGCATACGGCTCACCTGATGGTAAGACCGTAGCCTATTGACGCCTGCAACACCAGAAGCATCGCTAGCGCGTTGCCGACCCTATCCCCAATCCCCCCGGGAGCTCTGGTCACCTTACTCACCAACAGGAACACAATACTGCTTGAAAACAGTATTATTTAGCTGTGGTCTTCTGTAAGGTCGAGGTACTACCCCAGTCGGGCTGCTCCATATTTTGAGCAGGAAATTTCCTGCTGTGCCCTACCTCAGTTTTTTATGCAAACCTTCATAATACCTTTAAAAAATACTATTATTTGTATCTGCTATCCAATGATAGGCTTGAAGTCGGTACCAAATGTAACTCTTGCCGTGACTTTGTCTAAAACAAATAACCCAAGCGTGATAGAAATTTCATTACAGTAATTTACCAGTATTCATTTAAGCTGTTTATAATATTAAGTTTTATTTTGTTTAGGGCCTGGCACAGACTTCCATCAATAGCCAGTAATTAGCACAATATTACGTTATAATAGATATACTAGCGAGACATCACTTTTTACGTTATTTTTACGTTTCGCTAAAATCACTTTTTAGCGTTAACTTTTTTTTATATTTGAACTTTGAAAATCGTTCTGCAAGTGATATTAAAACGTTTAGTAAATATAATATGTATCGACATTACACAAATCGATCGTTTGTAACAATTAGCACTAATAATAATGATGATGTTATAATGAGTACCTACAACAACGTTATCGATTAAATCAAATTATTGAAATGTGAAAATATGCTGTACATTTTTTATCGCAATTGAACAAAGAGTACCTACAACTTCTACAAATTAAATTAAATAATTATCTAGTGAATTTTTTCTGCAAAATGTTAAGTAATAAATTTTAGCTAGGTTGTAAATTGTAATCCATTTTTATCTAGTAGTTTAAAAATAAATATGTTTGCCACATACAGCCATGCTAAGTACACGTTCTTGCCTCGTACCATATGAATAAACATCAAGGTGAAACCTCATACGTAGTGAATACGACAGCTGAGCGTGTATGTGTGCTATAATCACCAGTTAACAATTTTATGTGTATTGTGAATCATTTCGATTAAGAATTGCATAATTGCGCTAAACAGCGGCAATTAAAATATAGCAACAACAAACAATATTGTAACATAAAATGGCATTGACATATTTACTAAAAAAAAATAACTCTCATTCGATTAGATTTTGCTGTGATTATCTGACTTCATATACGTACTGACTACTACAAAAAAAGGCCACACTAAAAATACCACGCATATATTCAACCTCCAATAGTAACGCGATAATTTATCAGATATCGAAGTATGACAAAGCGTCGTATCGCAAATATTTCAGATATTATCAAGAAAAAAGTCAAATGACCTTACCTTCTATATTTTTCCTTTTTCGATTCAACCGGCATCAATACCGGTTCCATGGACTTTGAAACACACCACTCATTCACTGCACTCACAGTGAGAAATTCTGTATCTGGCGCATGGCAAACCTCGGAGCCAAACTCGTCTGATGACACCGTAATGCTGTCATATTTCTGATACGGGACCATGTCAAATGATGAAATGGATTTTATGCTAACATTGTCAAAGTTAGATTGTTCTTCAGAAGCACTCGATAAATTATCCCCTTCATCACTTACGTAGTCATTGATCAAAGTATCTGTAGAATGATCAGTGGATAATGTATCAGTTCTACCTTCGTTATGATTAAGAATATACTCCTGGCCTGCTTCTTGTTTATCACTATCCGAAGAATCGTCGCTGCTACTGCTTTCGTCTGACAATGTCTCCACGGCTACACTTGTTTTTGTTTGTTTTTCTTCCTCGTTGTCCGATGGTTCTGATAATTTCAACCTAAGTAATTTTTCTAAGTCACTTTGTTTAACACCGTAGGACCAATGCGATTCACCGGCACGTCCTTGACCTCCCATCGAGGATTTCCTCCGAATAACAGGTGGTTGTCTTGATCGTCTTAATACTATAGGTGATGTAGAGGGTGTCATAAATGAAAACCTTTTTTCAGTATACCCTGTCTCCTCTGAAACGGGTGACTTACTATCTAAAGAATAATTGTCATTAACTGGCACCGGTAACGGTGGTGGTGGAGCAGGTCTATGAGGTTTAGATGTCGATTTCCTATCTGAAACAAAACCCGAAGAACTTGATTCACAACTAATTTCAGAAACGTTCGATAAAATAGAATTCACTGACACGTTTGAATTTCTATCTTGAGATCTAGGCGCTGGGTATAGATGTTGAAAATGAGCATGTAAAGGATTGACAACACTTGTTAAACTTCCCATCATAGGGTCCTTTGTTCGGTCAAGAGACTCACTAGAACCTCCGAAATAGAGATTATGTTTTTCAAATCGAAGAATCATATCTTTAACAGTCCGTTTATCTTGTCTAAACTCTATTTCGTCGTCATCAGAGACGTGCCCGGATGAGGACTCATAAATGGGGCGGTTTCTAAGGTCTTCTTGAGACATGGTAACGTGCGGGCACTTAGGTATCGCACAAACACCGGAAAAAATATAAAAACGTACACATATCAACACTATTTAACTGCGCACAGCCAACGCGCGTTCACTTTGACAACAAAATGCGACTGACGTCGTGACGGCGCCCGCGCCCCTGCGCTCTGCCCCGACTCTCGACTACGTCAGAACATCGTACTTAGGTGCTGCTTCGTAACTACTTTACCCAAATAATACGAATTGTGATAGCGATAAAGTGAAATATTTGATCGTATGTAAAAATACTTGGTTACCTTGATGATAAATGTAAGACGAGTACAATTTATATTTATCAGTGATAAACTACCTACAATGTTATGTTGTGTTATAGGTATGTATAATAAATATATTTTTATATTTGTATCTGAGTGAAAGTACTATTCTTAATATATACCTAATTAAAAATGTAATCGGTCGATAATAATGTATGTATTTACCATGTTTAATATCTAATAGGATTGAAGATACAGAGAAACCAAAAGAATGAGTAAAATTAATTACAAAAAAATAGAATGCAAATGTAAAATGCAAGCGCCTGTGCATGGGCATAATGAGTTTATTGGCAGGGATCGAGGGGCTTTAGATGTGAGAAAAGGCATTTAAACTATTTTAATCAGTCTCCTCGCAATTTTTAGAGCGACAAAGTTAATATTTTGGTATGGTATTTAATTGCAAATCAAAAAATGTTCATTTTGTACAATTCTAAGTAAAAATGCTGATTGCATAGGAAAATATTATTATTTTAGCAACAATTTATGTTCGTGGCTAATTGCTATTTATTTAAATGTACAGCTACTTTATGATCGCACATCTAATAAAGACTAGCGCACAGTAAATTTATTGCATAATTTTTATAAAAGAAGGGTTCTATTTTTTATCACTTACTGCAATTTATCTAAGTGGAACGCTATTTTATTTGGAAAAAATAATCTAAATATTAATTAATTATTAGATACAAGTTATTTACAAGTTTTGAAGTTTTAGAATTGTTGTCGGTCTCCGGTTGGGAGCTGGTTTGAGCACAGATGTCCGTGCGAAAAGGCGGTTGATTCTTTCAGACTACTCGGCCTTTCCTGCGTTCACTAGGTTTTTCCTCCACGGTTCCCTAAATGATACCATATAAAAACTCTTGCCACCATCGACGTTCCTGTTCTTATCAAGCCTACTGGAATTAGTCGCGATGATATCAGGAGACCTGATGGATTGACGTTGAATCCCTGGGAAAGCGGACGGGCGCTTTTGTGGGACGCAGCCTGTGTTGACACACCTGCTCCGTCTCATGTCAGGGAAACAGACTTGAGAGCGGGAAGCGCTGCGGAAAAAGCTGAAACGACTAAACGGCACAAATATTCGTCACTAACTCCAAGTTACATATTTGTGTCGTTTGCAATCTAAACACTTGGACCTTGGAGTACTAATGCTAAAAAATAAAATAAAAGAGATAACCCTTCGCCTTATTGCCTCCACTGGTGACAGGCGTGGCGTGGCGTGGAGGGCTGGTGCATTTTTTGCCCAGAGAATCGGCATAGCGATTCAACGGGGAAATGCTGCCAGCATTCTTGGCACCATTTCACGCGGACATGATTTGTACCATAACTATTGTAAATATTTAGTTCTTATGTTGTGAATTGCAAATATGTATAATGTTATTATTATTTTTAATGTTTATGTAAAATTATGGTATTATTACAATTAATTATAATAATACCATACGAACAGAGAGAAGCTTCTACTTTTCTGTAATATTATTGAATTCTAAGAGCACGTTTTGCTTTAATGGAACGTCAACGCTTTATTTTTGCATACATAATTCTTGAAGAATTGGAAGCATATAGGTACGTTTGCCAATCATTCAGTCGCTTATTAGTGCTTTTAGTTTAAAAAAAAAACAACCTAACCCAACTAATTAATTATATAATCACACAAAAACAGTTGCCTTGCAATATATCTGTGCATTAGGTATTTATCAGATTGCCTGAAATCCACATGGTGATTTTTACCATGTCGAGGCAATTTGATAAGTAAGTTCGTTGCTATTTTATATACTTGGTCCATAACATCTATAAGAAATAATGCTATACAAAAGCATATAAATTAGCTGAGCGTGTCATTTGAAATATTAAGTATTTTTATGTCCAGCAAGTTTTGATAGTAAATTTTTTTATACAACTAGGTCGGCAAACAAGCGTACGACTCACCTGAAGGTAAGCAATTACCGTTGCTTATAGACGCCTGCACCACCAGAAGCAATGCAAGCGCGTTGCCGACCCTCCCCCAGAAGCTCTGGTCACCTTACTCACTAACAGGCACACAAATCTGCTTGAAAACGCTATTATTTAGCTGTGATCTTCTTTAAGGTCGAGGTACTACCCCAGTCGCTCCATATTTTGAGCAGGAAATTTAATGCTGTGCCCTACCTCAGTTAGCAAAGCTTATATGCTAATAGGAAACTTACTACAAGAATAGTTATATTGCTGTGCAGTCAGTGTATTTGATATGAAATTAGTTTATTTATGTACAAAACAATTTTTTTGTCTAACATTTGAGAAAAAATACACACACAACTATTGATGTTATTTTTTTAAATATTTGTAATGTTAGTTTTGATCATCAATTAGTTTACTTTCTGTGAAATAATATATTTGACGTGAAATTAAAAATATATCTTTTGGTATTAGGTACCGTATTAAGACTTGAATTCACATTATTAACACATTACCTATTACTTAATTTATTGATATTTTCCTTGTATTTTAGTACAATATTTAACTGAATATGATAAGTACCTAACATGATATAGATAAAACAAATATTTAAAACTATAGCCACTTCTTTTCAGCATGAGGAAATTATAATAAATTACATGCACATTATCCTCTATCAAGGACAAAAGTTGACCACAATGTATAAATTTATTAAAATACAAATTTTAGAAAGACGCTGTTCCTGAAATGTATGTATCTTCTTAAAAGAAATTGACGGTATAAAGTAGGAAACTGATAAATACGAGAGGTTTTACGTTGTGTAAAAGTAATTTTTGAAGTGAAACTTCTATAGGTGCATGAGGGGTAAAATTTGAGCGACCGGTAACGCGGCAGCGTCAGGGACGGTCAGTACTTGGATTGGTGACCGCCTGGGAACACCGCGTGACGTTGGTTTTTTGTGGTTTTTTTTTCAATTAGTTTTTTTTTAATTCCTTTTTTAGAGTTTGGGGTGAACCTTATAAAAACTAATGAATAAAAAAAAAACTAAAACACAAACACCCCAACTCTTCTCAGGTATAAATCGAAAAATATCGATTCTACGATAAAATTGATGGGGACCATAATTTTAGGAAATTTAATTTTAAAAAATTTTGTAATAATTATTTTTCGTGTAAAATTGAAAATAAACGAGTTATTCAAGAGACAAAAACTAGCCCTTTAAATCAAGATGGCAGATGAATACATATACACAACATCTAAAAAATTACGTAAAACAATAACCATCACCATTTCCAGAACACATTTTTATTAAATATTTAATAGCAAAAATTGCATTTTACGGACACTATATTTCGCTCACAGTCATATATCACAATGTAAACGAAACAAAAAAGCCTGTTTTATTTTAATTAAACGCAGCATTCTTCATGTCCTATTTGAGCATGATATTCCATTTAATCAACTTGTAATTTGCGGAAAGAACTCTCAACGCCGAGGAGACTAGAGCTCGTATTGGGTTTACCAGGCCTCAGGGATTCATCTGAACAGGCTAGCTCCTCGCGAGGTACACTCATTGTAGCTCCCCACTTTTCTTCAGTAGCCGAAGCCGAGCAAACAAAATGTTACAAGTAAACGTTACACTCTACCTAATCATGCTATTTAAAAGTGAAAGTAAAATTTACTGAACGTCATCATTCGTAGTAAAAAAATAATCGAAAATTAAGTTTATACCTAACAAAATATATTTAAGTAAAAGTTTTTATAATTTTCTACAATAAAGAATTACTTCAAAATTATCCCACTGCGTATAGATGTGTATATATTTTCACTCGATTAATAAATTTTAAATCTTAAGAAACAGAAAAAAAACTAAAATCGTATCGAAATATCTACACATAAATTTTAGATACCTCTTTATCTAAATCTGGTATCCATTTTCCTTAAAAATTTATTTTTGAATTTCTTGTTAAGAGCGCGCATAATGCAAAATTACCAATCTTCTATTTGTTTTGACATGAAAAATTCCAGACCAAATCTTAAAATAAAAATATATGACAAACTACGTGATATTTGCAAGGGTTAACCCATATCAAAAACATAAAATAAGGAAATTTCCTCGATAAAATATAATCACGAAGTAACCTCTAATTTTTATATTTTTTCTTTTTATACTCGATATGGTTATGACCGTTAAGACAAAAATTTGATAATTAATTACATTTAAACATGAGTAAAGGCTATGCCTAGGCATTTAATGTAATTACTCTTAGTTTCGGAATTATATATAAAATAAGATATTTGTCGTTTTTTACATTCGTAATGCGCTCAAACTATATCGTCTATCGCACTCTGACACGAGGCTTTGTGTATATTTTGTTTCATCAATTACTCACGAGCGCGCGGTTGAAATCTGATTTTTTGCTCGCGTTATGCGCCCTCTTAAATTACAGGAATAAGTGTACACTATATTACAAGTACACTAGTACACTATTACAATACACTATTTATAACTTTTATGCTAAATCCTAAGGCTATCATTCTAGTTAAAATTTCGCAAGCCGTGAGAACCATGAATTTTCCGCCGGTCACAACACGTAATTCACAACATTCCACGTTAGTTAATGATAATAATTATAACGGTTTATTACATTTACGCTAGTTCCTGCACTGAACCGTGGTCGCTGTATTATCTTTCGGTAGTATTTCAAGCGGAATAAAAATCGTATATCTCCTCAAAATTGCTGTTGTAAACGTAAAACTGTATGAGAATATATAGTTACATAATTACTAACATCAGGTTATATTATCAGCTAAATAAGCTGAGATTACTAGATTACTAAGCTCTTACATCACTTATAAATATTTATTAATAGTGAAGCTCGCACATTGCACATGTTACATTGTCTTCTTTGAAGCTACTAATAAAATGAAATAACTACACCTTAATTTGTTATGTATACCTACTTATGTACTTATAATATGTATGTATACCTACTGATATGTATACTTATATGATAGTAAGTTACTAAAACTATATTTCATTTCATTAGAATAAAAAACGCTCATAATTACTGTAAGCCAAATTACATACCTACCTACTATATAATACTTACATCTCTATAAGTAAACTAAATGAAGAAAATTTTATAAAATTCATTCGCATTGCTAAACTTTGTACCTAATAAACCCAGTGAAAAGTTATGCGGTTTAATATAACGTAGGTCAACGAAAAAGTAGTCAAGTAAATACGCATTATCTTCTATCTATACCTATATATAAAGGAGATATCCACCCATTGACTCATCACGATATCACTGGAACCATAAGGCCTAAAGACTTCCTTTCGCCGAGTAGAGGTCAGCTAAGAACGGATTTTACGAAATTCCACCCACAAGAGGGGGTTGCGGGGGTTAATAACATATATGGCAAAACAACGTTTGCGGGTACAGCTAGTTAGATATAACTGTAAATGTACTTGTCATATCTCAATTAAATTTAAATGGGACCACATGAAACGCAACACCTTTCAATGAAAATAAAATTCATCGAAATCGGTCCACCCAGTCAAAAGTTCTGAGCTAACATACATTAAAAAAATACAACCGAATTGAGAACCTCCTCCTTTTTTGGAAGTCGGTTAAAAAGTAAATTTAACACTGTTCTAAATCCAATAGAAAGATTAATTCAGTGTGGATATGGCCCGTTTCTCCTGTTGTTGATAAAGTTTATCCCGCACATAAGTTTCGAATAAGCTTAAACAGTAGGCCAGTAGGACTTCGGGGCGAGGTGGCGACTGCTAGCGCGACCCCATCTCGCCCCACCCAGGCGGACGACGGCTCACACGTGGCGGTTTTTAGTCAGTAGGAGTCTGACATAACCCTCTGGTGCCCCCGCGCTGGAGGGTATCCATGATGGATTTTCACCACGTTAAAAAAAAGGCCAGTAGGACTTGTTTCTCCCTCAATTAATGTAGGTACTAAAACTTTTAGATTCACATTTGCGAATAGAAATATCTCATAAATATCGTGGAATTAGATGATAAAAAAGAGTAATAGGTATATCAAAAACTTTTATCTGTTGATTACTATCCGTCAAATAGTGTTAGCCAGCCCTGTGGTCACCAACCCGCCTGCCCAGCGTGGTGACTATGGGCAAAACACATGAGTTCGCGTCATAATGTCGGGCGCGAACTTTTGGAGGCCTATGTCCAACAGTGGACTATGATAGGCTGTAGTGGTGGTGGAAATAGTGTTATCCACAACTGGTGAAACAGCCAAACAGGGCATTCATTTAAAAGAGTACCTAATTGTTGAGTTTCTGGCCAATTCTTTTCAACCGAATCTACATTTTTAATCGGTGCAGGTAGTAGCTTTACAATAACTACGTATTATTTTTATTAATGTTTGTTTATAAACATATTCGCTACCACTGAAAACGTTTTTGCTTGAAGACAGGTAACGTTGCTATGTACGTTATGTGTATAATAGATAGTAGTATCCAAGTAACAATAATTTTAAACACTCAATTTGTGTAAAAAATAAATCACCAGCTCGTTAACTAAACTGTTATAATAATTAATTAGTGAACAACGCCGGCCTCTTTGTTACTATTGCGATGAGTCATGATTTTTTTTTTAATGTATTTAGCACTATTTATAGAATTTTATTTTTGGATAAGATATACCTTATCTTGTTAACCTTAAGGTTAGGTGCTATTGAACCATAGTTAAAAAAATTCAAACCTCGAGGTTTGAAAGTTAGAAATAATTGTTCGTTCAACCATAAACATAAATATACAAAGTAAATAGGAAATACGAAGCAAACCTTTAGACTGGGAGCAGATTTGTGTGATTATTTTTTTTTCAAACAATATAGGTCTATATTTATAGGTATAGTTATATACTTAGAGATTGTAAATTTCTCTAACTGTGTGGTTACGGCAGTAAAGAATATAGCCACCCCCTCTCTTCCCGTGGGTGTTGTAAGAGGCGACTAAGGGATAACACAGTTCCACTACCACCTTGGAACTTAAAAAGCCGACCGATGGCGGGATAAGAGATGGCTTTGAAATACACAAGTCGAAGACGGGCAGCAGCGTCTTCGGTGCGACAAAGCCAGCCCTGCGGTCACCAACCCGCCTGCCCAGCGTGGTGACTATGAGCAACACACGTGTCTGTATGTCACTTATCATTTAATTTTCTTATATCTTCTACGCGCGTTGGCGCAGCGGGCACAGCACTGGCTGTTGCGCTGGCGTTCGTGACTTCGATCGTGCTCACGACAGACATTTGTATAGGCCTTAAAGGTGTTGTCGTGTATCGTTTTATTTCAATTATTTTTCGTCGTGTTTGTAGCTTTAAACTATACATGGTCTTTTGTCCTTGATAACTTTAGGATCTAAACTATTTTTCACATTTAGGTATATTGTGAATGTGTACGTCTCTGTTTTCTCTTTAATAAAAAGTTTTGCCGCTGAGGTGACTATGTCGCTCTGTTATCATGCGTACATATTAGTACAGTTACATAATAACATTTAAGGTTGATAATACTTCATCCACCAACTTATACAATTTCTTTGCTGAACTCGATACTAGTGATGGTGTGTATTTGTTGATAGTATGATTGATATAATTTAGAACAAAAAAAATCGTTTCACTGACATCTAGGATTCATTGCATGAACTGCTCAACTAGGTAGAAGTACTAAGTAAGTGAAACATACAGCATTTTCATTTCACGTACGCACAAGTTAGTAAAAAGTTTTAACATGCTTCAAAAGATGGCGCTGTACAATATTAAAATTATTTCTAATATTATACAATCTGAATCTGAAAATTCATTTTTTCAGATAAAACATCCCGTAGCTGTACGTCTTGATCCAACACGGAGCTTCATGAGAGTTATTCAATGAATTGATAAACATTAAACATACCTTAGAATTCAGTTCAAATGTTTTACTCGTTTTACTTCAACAGCGCAAGATAAATTTTAAAGACATATTTCACATTCAACGGCCTGTTTAGTGAATTCTGATGTCCGGAATCCAGAAACATACGCCAAAAACTATACAAACTTGTCATGAACTTGTGATGCCTGTATCATATTTGCAACTGCCAGCACACATGTCTGTCAGGATAATAAATTCCCAAAATGTTTAGTTACTTTTTTATAAAGACAATAATTATGCTTCCGTATTTACTTTAGGTATACCTACCTCCTACTTACTACCTACCTCATAGCGTGAATCGAACCCGCAAATCATCGGTGTTTTAGGCGACTACTCACTACATCGGATCCAGGGGGGGTCACGGGGTCATGGCCCCCCCCCCTGGGCTGTGTCCAGGACCTAAGTGGACCACTAATTAACATTGTTAAACAAGATTTTTGTCACAATATAGGTATTTTTAAGTACATTTACAACATAGATTATACCTACTTTTTACCTGTATCTATAATTATAAAAATTAAATTATAACTTGTTTTTACTTGACCACGACTATGTGACCCCCCCTGGCGCCTTGACCATGACTGTGACCACCCCCCCCCCCCCCCTGGCGCCAAAGCTGGATCCGCCCTTGGTTAGCGATAAGACTGTTTATAATATTCTACAAGGCCGCACATATTGTATTGTAATTTGAAAAACAATTAAAATAATAATAAAAAATAAGTATTTTCCTTAGATCTTAATGAAATTAAAAAGTTTTAATGAGATAAAATTTAAAAAAAATGATTCTTTCATATATTTTAGAGAAATTAATGTATCTGCGATATTAAAATACAAAAAAAATGATTTAGAAAACAATCATTATTACAGATTTTATATAATAAATTATATAGGTACTTTTTTGTGTTAACGATAAAATTTATTATTCTTTACGAACATCCCTTGAAAACTGTAAGGAACCAACTTACGCTATTTTAACTGTTAATTAGGATTTTAAAAAACAAAAATGGAAATTAACTTTAAAACTTCAAAATTAAGTTTCTCAAACTAACGTTAATAATATATCCACACTCTAACAACGTACAAATTTTTCATTGGTGGGGAAAGGTCTATTTAGTCTATTCTGATATTATGAACATGCTTTTTAACCGACTTCAAAAAAGGAGGAGGTTATGTATTCGACGCGTATATTTTTTTTAATGTATGACTACCCATAACTTTTTACAGAGTAGTCCGATTTTGATAATTCTTTTTGTATTGGAAAGAGTACATACTCCGAAATTGGTCCCATTTAAATTTGAAAATAAAAATCTAACCCTAAGGGTAGGAAAACGGGAATTGATTGATTATTCAGTCATTAATTGTAAGGTATGACCACGCATAACTTTTTACAGAGTAGTTCGATTCGATGATTCTTTTTTTTTATTGGAAAGAATATACCTTGAAGTTAGTCCCATATAAATTTGAAAATAAAAATCCAACCCTAAGGGTAGGAAAACAGGGGATGATTGATTGTTCACTCACTGATTGTAAGGTATGACCACGCATAACTTTTCACAGAGTAGTCCGATTTTGATAATTCTTTTTTTATTTCGTCTACCTACGTTGTATTACTTGTCGATGTAATTGAAGTGAGAATGCTGGCTTTGAAATACACAGGCCAAAGACGGGCAGCAGCGTCTTCGGTGCGACAAAGCCAGCCCTGCGGTCACCAACCCGCCTGCCCAGCGTGGTGACTATGGGCAAAACACATAAGTTCGCGTCATAATGTCGGGCGCGAACTTGTGGACGCCTATGTCCAACAGTGGACTGTGATAAACTGAAGTGGTGGTGGGTAATTGAAGTCGGTTTTTTTTTTCGTTTGCGAGCAAAAACAATTATAAAGTGAATCCTTGACTCTGCTATAATTATATACTGTGTATTAGCAGATAATCTTATAGATATAATTATGTACCGTTTAAAATTTTATGTATATGTAATAATAACACGTCTGATATATTTTATCGTATATTTTATAAAAAGAAATAAATATTATAATAAATATATAGAATAATTTTAAATGGCAACTTCATCATAAGAGAGAATAGCAATTTTTCATAATAAAAAAAATATTTCCTTATTTTACGCCTAGGAACTATATAAGCGAATTAACCAACCTTTTTTTCTAACCTTGTTTGTTATTATTATATTACCTAACCTTGACCAATAATTTTTTAAATGTTTTTAACATACACACACGCTCGTCAAAGTATCAAAATACTTGAATTCTAAGTAACAGTTGTTCAGTAAATATTTACTTATGTACTAAGTTACAATAAATATATAAATATTATATAAGTAAGAAATAAATTATACTTAGACTCGAGGCGGAAATCGAATCCACGATCCTGGAACGGCCAACTGCGCGAATGTGTCAGTCAAATAATTATTTAATACTGAAGTAATTGTCTAAAATATATAATAATATTATATTTAACAACATCCACAGGCTCTTAGTTGCTCATGCCGTTTGTAGGTACTACATAAAATATTTGTTTTATTATCGGCGTGCGTTTTTTTACAATAATTTTACTTCAGGCCAGGAGTTCTGACTGTTTAAAATCGCTAAGATGGCCCGACACTGACAGCTTTCTTTTCTGTTATAAAAAAGTATATCTGTAGTCTATATATCTGTTATAAAATACATAAAATATACAATACATATAATACTTATAATAATATATTTTACCAAAACGTAATGTTTGTTTGTTTTTTTATTTATTTATCGATATATAATTATATTTATACAGAAAAGATATCTGAAATATAAATTATATTACATGCATTATTATTATATACATACTTATATTACCAAACTAATACCATATACATACATAAACTACTACATAATTATTATATATACATATATACAACTACGCTATTAAATATTTTAAACATAATATTTATTTAATCAATCTCAAGTCTCCGGAATGATCCTTGATCCACGTTATCCTTCTTTATCCGTTTCGATTCGTCGGTTCCGAACTCCATTTCTCGTTCCATCCATGGTCTGTATTCGATGACTTTTTTTTCCCAATAATCTAAAAAAGTAATGAAAATGAAAATTTATACTGCCAACTAACGTAGCGTAGTTTTGAGATAAAAATAGTTTGTGTCATTCCGAGTCTTCAACTCCGTAATATGTAGAATAACTACTACTTATTTTTTTAATAACACAATTCAGTAATTTTAGTATAGATAAGTACTCTTGCATACTAAAATTACTAAACTGATAGACTTATTATTAATTAGTTTGATTAACTTATCTGATTTTATTACTATTAATCCTTCCTGCCTATCATTACATCAATTAATCCTTACAAACTTTCAAGTTATTATTATTATATATATTACTAGTTGACCCGGCGAACTTCGTACCGCCTAACAGTTGATTCTTAATACTTATCCTTCCTGGAATCCCTCCACTAACACTTAAACATTGTACGGTATTAAAGCTCAAATTAACTTTTAAGTATTATTACGAATTAAATTTTTCTCTCCGTAAGAACCATTCTCGTACTTCACGGAATGTTATAAAAAAAGAATTAGCGAAATCGGTTCATATGAACTCGAGATTTGCGCTTAGCAACATATTCAAGTTATTTTTCATTTTTATCTATACGAATATTATAAAGAGGTAAAGTTTATAACTTTGTTTGTATATACGGGGTAATCTTCGCAAATACTGATCCGATCATGAAAATTCTTTCTCTAACAGAAAGCTACACTATTCAGGAGTGACAAGATAAAAGGAAAAAGATAAAAATATATAAAGATTTTAAATCAGCAGGATTTGAACCTGCGCCCTCTGACGTGCCGTGTCAACAATTCAATCTAATCAAGCATTATTATTTGCCTTAGAAATTAATTGGTGACTTTAAAACATTTATATTTATCTGATTTGCTGAAAATAGTGAGAGTGTATTGGAACATATCAAATTTCACCGTACCTTTCATAAGTGAAATGGATTATAACGCCCAACGAAGTGGGCACGGGTCGGCTAGTATATTATATAGAGATTTATACAGATATGATTTTGACTACAAAACCTACACACACCACATATAATATTATCTATAATAAAAATCAATTGCTGTTCGTTTGTCTCGCTAAAACTCGAGAACGGAGAATGGCTGGGCCAAATTGGCTAATTTTGAGCTTGAAATGTTTGTGGAAGTTCAGGGTAGGTTTAAACAGTGAGAAACATAAATAATATGTAACGGATAATCTAAAAACGACGATATAATTTTCCAGTATAAAATGTTCCTAGCGGGGAAATTTAATATCTTTTGTCAAAAACGCTGTCAATTGGTTGTCAAATATTTATAGGTGAGTTCAGAAAGTGTTTTGTGTATATTTTTCACAAATATATGTAGGTGATACGAAGTTCACCGGGCCATCTAGTAGATATATTATAAAAATTCCACTTCACATATGACACTCATAATTAAGACAAAAATAAGAGATCTCAATAGTAATAACAATGATTCTCAAGGTTAATTCCATTCAAAAGTAAATATTTACAATGCTAGGATTTTAAGACTTTTTTGCATCAAAAGATGCAAGTCGTTACTTTACCTTGATTTAATAGCAAAGGCTAACAAGTCAATTACACACTTTAAACTTTTAAAGCCCCCTTCGCAAAAAACTAACTTGGTTGTTTTTGAAATTATACTACAGCACATGTGAAGCGTTTAGTCAAGTAATTATAAGAAAATGAAAAATAACTTGTTTTTGTACCGAAAATACATAATACCATGTTATATAAAAATGCTGATATTATTCAAACCATTAGAACTATTTTACCAAAACGTAAATAAGCACCACCACAACTCTCTATCACTAGAAAAAACCGCATCGAAATCAGTCCATCCGTTCGAGATGATGCCACATACAGACTTGGCGTCAAACTTATAGCACCAATGTTTTTGCGTCGGGTCTTTAACACTTTTAATTATATCTTTAAATGTCATATAGGAAATTTTCAAAATTAATAAAATAAAAACAAAGAAACAAAAATTAATTTTAAACAGTCATACCTAATATCTCGTCGATGGTACCCGCCGTTCCTCCGTATTCCACAGGCAGTGTTTCTTTGGGTAAAGATTTCAGTAATTCTTCCTGATTTTTGTATATTCTTAACTGAAATTCAAAATGAAATGTAAAAGTAGGTATAGGTATAGGTATGTGTGGAAAGTTTTATTTAAACTCTAAATTAAATCATTATCTAGAAGACATTTTTTAAAAATGAATAGTAAATATGCATCAAAAAATGGTTATGTGTGACCTTGGACACAGATTAGTAAATAGTACCTACTACGTACCTTGGATCCCAGTTTAAAAATGTAGTCTCTAATTTATACACAATTTTAGTTTCATAAAAACGACAAAATATGATCACAATGTTGTTTTTTTCCAAAGCCTTAAAGCTACAAATTGAATTTGTTAATTCTTTAATATTATAACATAATATAACTCAACTCACTCTTTCCTGTGCTTTTTGACCCAAGAATCCAGATATCAGTTTAAAAATAATCTCAATACCAGACGGTACATTTACATGGTGGCTGCCTTTTAAACGTAAAGGCAACGACTCCTGAAAGAGACATTTAAATTATCTTTAAATTAAGAACAGGCAAAATAGATTAAACAGAAAATAGTTTTTTTTTTTTTTTGTATAGTGATACATTAATTTTACGCTTCAAATAATTTAATGCATTAATAATTTTATTAATAAGGTAATTGTTATCTACTTTTATGCATATTATGACTAATAAATTGAATAACTCTTTTAATAAATTAAGTAGATTACTATGTTGTTCGTTCGTTCTTACTAATTGGTGCTAAAGATAAAATTTATCATATTACCTAAATTATTATTATTTTGTGTTAGTCGTCACTTAGTAAAAACCAATATCTAGATTTGAAAATCATATCACGTAGGTATCTCTTCTGTAACCTCAATCAATCAGATAATTATGCTGTGTGAGTGTATTATATCTGCATAATGTTTGTATATTTCTTTATTTAACTTATATTCAACGATATCCAAAAACAATATAGGCTATATACAGAATATTAAACCACTACTTATATAGGGGAAAAGTAATAAATACCTATTATATATACTTCTTCCTATAAGTATGTAGCTATTTTTTCTTGTTAATACTTATTATAATACTTAATAAAAATTATAAATAGGTATCTCCTTACATTTTTTATCATAAACATTTTTCAAAAAGGTAATAATTTTTTTCATTTTGAGCCACCAAAAGCCATATTAATCAAGAATTTTTTAAAGTTTCAAAAATTTGGTTAAATTATTTATTTTATTTTTCTTCGTATAAATTAAAGATAATTCAAAGTATATATACCTGACTAACAGCTACCATTTTCCTTAGCATACTAGGAGTGGCTTCCGTTAGATGGTTTAAAGTAACATTCTCGTAATCAACAGCTATCTGTGTTCCCATTACGGTGGCGGTGTCGTTTTCAATAACTAAAATCTGTAACAAATTATTGATTTTATTTATTGATTCAGCGTGTAACATCCAACTATTGGGCATAGGCCTTTTTATCAATTTTGGAAAAGAGTAGAATCTTAATCTACCACGATGCTCCATTGCAGGTTGGCTAATTTATTTCCAGTATGAGTAACGATCGTTATCTGGTGTCCATGATAACGACTGTTTCCAAGCCACTTTGGAAAAACCCACACGATATTTAGCACTTCTTAAAGATAATATATGGACTAAAACAGTTACATTTTGGAAAGGTTCATCAGGAAAACGTTATCCTTCTCCTACATGGGGAAGAGGCCTATGCCCAACAGTGGGATAATACAGGCTGAATCGTGATCATCAGAAAAACGCAGTAGAGGAAGACCTTTGACTAGATTGGAAAAGGACATGAAAAATTGCTGGCTAAAATGCCAACAAGTAGCCCAAGATCGGGAAAATGTAAAGTTTTGAAGGAGGCCTTCACCTAAAAGGGTTTCCAGTGCTAAACCAAATTGATGCGTAGGTACCTAACAAGATAATATTTTTTGAATATATAGTATAATATAAATTAATGGGTATAGCATCATGTACACCTGATAGCGATCGTTGGTCATAGTAGAGAATATGGATATATTCTGGCATCCCCGCATTGGAGCAGCGTGGTGGATTAAGCTCTGATCCTTCTCCTACATGGGGAAAGAGGTCTATGCCCAGCCGTGGAATATTGCAGGCGTAGCGTTAAATTAAAGTGTCTGTCTGTAATTTCAAAATACTAATATAGACTAGACTAGATAAGTACTAAAACACAAACAAACAATTTAAAAAAAAATTGTCTGTCTTTCTGTTTGTCCGGGCTAATCTCCGGACCAGCTGAACCGATTTTTATGGGATTTTCACTGGAAAATAGAGGAGGGTGTGGAGCAACATATAGGCTACATAAATTTATCCCGTGATTCCTGCGAAATCGGGATTTACGCGGTAAAAAACGGCGTTTACCGCGTGCGAGTACCTACTGCCCAGATAGATAATTATGAACTAACCTAACATATTTTTTTATTAAATACGACAATTTTTGCGAACAAAAACAACAAAAATCTAAAAGATTTAAATTATAAATATATATATATGTATATAAAATAAAGAAAAAAAATAAAAAAAAATTGGAAAATCCTACCGGGACCGACAGCTTAACGTACTCTCTGAGGTACGGTGGGAACTGGGAAGACCCACAAGGAGTAACAACCAGACTGGAAATAAATATTTGTATAAACACAAATATCCACTCCAAGTGGGAATCGAACCCGCGACCGTCGGTCTTTAGGTGCCGCTGACACGGCACACGCACCATCACACAAGCGGTCATCACTTTAAAAAAAATTTTTAAATGAAAAATATGTAAAATGTAGATTTATTTATTCATAAAGAAAATCAAGGTCATAGTTATTGTCGGCAGAATAATAAGGAAGTAACATATTAAACAAAAAAAAATTAACAAAAAAACTTTGAAAATTTTTAATAATCTTTGAAAACTACCTGTAGGTACTTACCTGAACCAAATAATATAAAATACACATTAAATAAGCTACAGTGTATTTTTCAGTATCATACCGTCCCGGCCTTATAAGAATAACACAGGGTCGTAGCTCATTTTTTGCTTGTGGCAAAATAACACATGTACTAAAATCAGTAAAACATACATTACAATAACGATATGTACTATTATATTTAATTTAATTAACTTTATTAGTAAAACACAAACTGCTTATAGACACATGACAGATAAGATCTACAGCACTAAACTATAAGAGGATTCAAACAAAAATAAAACATCACACAAACAAATCATTAACCATGTTAAAAGTAAAATAATAATAATTGCAAAATAAGATGTTTTGCAATATCTATACTAATATAATAAAGCTGAAGAGTTTGTTTGTTTGTTTGTTCGTTTGAACGCGCTAATCTCAGCATCTACTGGTCCGATTTGAAAAATTATTTCAGTGTTAGATAGCCCATTTATCGAGGAAGGCTATAGGCTATATATAATCACGCTAAGACCAATAGGAGCGTAGCACCAATGAAGAATGTTTCAAAATCGGGGTTTTTTTCTTTTTGAGAGCTTCCGCGGCGTAAACGATTAAAGTTTCGCTCAAATCATGTATGACAGAATTGGTCCTAGTCCACGGGGACAAAGTCGCGCGCAGAAGCTAGTACTGAGATAAAAAGAAAGGTGAGCTTAGCATTCATTGAAATTTGAGGTAATAATTATTATTAACCCCTAATTTTAATGAAAATCTGTCTATTCCTATTTCGATATTTGTAATAATTTTTAATAATGAATGAATAACATGTATGACATGATTTTACACAATATCCAACATTTATTGTCGTAATGAAAATTTAAAGCTAGGTATAAGGAAAACTTACCCCAGCCTCAAAAAGTTTATAAATTCGGGTTCAGTTGGCTTTAGCCGTAAAGTCATTTCAGGGGCAGTACTTCGCAAGGAGTAAAACAGATCGAGCTTTGCTTTGACACGCTCTAGACTGAACTTGCAACCTCTGAGCATAGCGATAAGCCACTGGTCATCTGCAAAACGAAAAAATATGTTGGTGAATATTACAGTCAAAAAACTTCGAAACAAGAAATAGAAAAATATATGAGGTAGAACACAGCAGAAAATGTATCAAAATATGGAGCAATCCAACTAGGTAAGTAACCTATAAA
This sequence comes from Melitaea athalia, assembly GCA_905220545.2. NCBI lineage: Eukaryota > Metazoa > Arthropoda > Insecta > Lepidoptera > Nymphalidae > Melitaea > Melitaea athalia. The sequence goes on from HG992179.1 coordinate 9,181,462, forward strand.
GAAAATCACAGACAACATTTTAGTGCTCTAAACATAATGCGTTGGCGCAGCGGTCACAGCACTGGCTTGTGGCTGCTGACTGGCGGTTGCGGGTTCGATCCCCGCACACGACAACATTTGTATTCGCCATACAGATGTTTGCCGTGGTCTGGGTGTTTGCGCAGTCCTTGTGGGTCTCCCCACCGTGCCTCGGAGAGCACGTTAAGCCGTCGGTCCCGGTTGTTATCATGTACACCTGATAGCGATCGTTACCCATTGTAGGGAATACATCCGCCAACCCGCATTGGAACTTGGTGGTGGATTAAGCTCCGATCCTTCTCCTACATGGGGAAAGAGGCCTATGCCCAACAGTGGGATATTACAGGCTGAAGCGAAACACAATGTGTTCCTGTGGTGAATAAGATAGCCAGTGTTCATGGGTGGGGAGGTAAGATCGACATAGCGCTTGTGATACTTCTGACATTGGAGACGTTAACAGGCACTTAACATCAGGCAGACCAGACTGTACGTTTTTTTTTTCAACCCAGTGGTATAAAAATGAACCAACAAAATAAAAAAAATACAAAATTAACCAATCACCAACCTGTCCTCGCTCTTAAATGAGGTTGTTTTGATATCCATTCTTTTATATTCTCTAAATCATTAGGAACTTGATTTGGATTCTCGTTCAGCTCATTTTTGGCTATTTTAGCCAATTCTGGTGATAGTTCTCGTATCATTGAAGGTAACTATAAATTTAAATTGAGGTTGTATCAATTAATGTATTTATTCTTATACATACATTTTTATGTACTTTCTTTTTCCTTTTTAGTTTACATGCCAACTATTTCATACATAACTTATAGCACGTTAGTGACACTATTCCAAGACTTCACAAGAGTTCAATGTGTTATTATATTCTAATAGTAATTTTATGTTATAAAATAAAATAACGTAATTAAATATCCTACTACGTAAAATATTATATAATAAACAAAATACGATCACATAAAAATAAGAAAACTCATTCGCACATAAGCCTTATAGCAGGGTTTCTTAACCTGTGGTCCATGGACCCATAAGGGGTCCGTGCTATGAAAGCTGGGGGTCCATGGCAAGCCTACTTATTTTGTGAGTAAATATTTTCACTTTGCGCGTTAACAAAAACAGCTCCTCAATTTGATATTCTAATCCAGCATAAGCAGCAGCAACCGTCACACTAGTTATCAATTATTTATTAATTTATGTGTATGCAAAGTTTGATTGCAAACAATTAAAGGTAATTGAAGTAAAGCATCGTTGTTTTTTTTTTGGAAAGGGTCCGTGGACTCTTTGAAATTTAAAAAACCCTGCCTTATAGAAATGGAATAAGTACTATACAGTAAATTTACCTAATTATTTTCGCTTTTAAAGATTTTTGAGCATCTTTTAAAAGAATTATTACTTTCTTATTTTCAAATTATATGTAGGTACTTTAAACTTTTATTTATGAGTGTATAATATTTTTAAATTCCATTTAAAACTTATGACCGAGATGAACTGCTATTAAAATATTATCAATAAAGAAAAACAAAGATATTTTTCCTGCACTTACTCGGCTTGACAACAAGTTATATATACGATTTTTACAAATTACTTGAACTCATTTAAGTACAAAGATGTAAAAACATGTAAAAACTAAAAACACGTATTTCTCAAAGAGAAAATTAAAACACGATGAATATTATAATTATCTACTATTTTCTTAAAAAAGTTTAAATTTGACAAGTTTTAAATATAATAACAGTTTATAAATGTTTCAATAATTTTGTATATGAGGAAAATAACGTATCAAACTCTTCGTTTTATGGCTTTTAGTTGTGTAAGTTAGTCGGTATCAAATACGGTTGTAATAAATAAATACTGTAGATAAAAAATGTAAATAGTACAAGATTAAATTGACTTAGATGTTATTTAATATACAATATTTATCGTTACTGTAATAAGAAACTTAATAAAATATATTTACCGTTTATTTAAAAATAATATTCACAATGTAGCTGTAATTTTAAGCAATGTCTTTCACACACGACCTATCACGATAAATTACTGTCACGATATAATGAAAAACGTGTTTTAACCGCGCGCTTGGTTATCTCTATAATTAAAACCTTGTAATAAGTATATTACCGTAAATTACAAAAAAAATAGTAATGTGAAATAATGTAATGTTACGAATAACGTATGCTGTCAGTGGTGTTTTTGAGACTGTGCGGTGGATCGATGGCCTATTGGCTGATAATGTATTATCACATTAAGCTTATCGCTTGCAAGGCACCGAATTTCTGCTATATTGATACGTACTCATATACACTTTCACTTAAAACTTGTAAAAATGACATCATTACAGTAAAACAGAGCGTTAATATTGATGCAAATATATTACATTCAAATAACTATAACGGTTCCTTTGGTATAAAGATATGTGAAAACATTCATTATTAGATAACCAATATATAAATATTCTTGATATATAAATAAATGTCTCAAATTCTCAATTAAATAATGATAGAAATTATTAGTTCCTGTATCTTTGAAATCGTAATTATAAGTACCTAGTTACTCGTATTTTAAGCTTAGACTTCACAATAGAGACTTAAGAGAGATTCATATGAGAAAACCTTATTATTCAATGTGTCAACGAAGTAAAAAAAAAATTGTACGATATTTTTATTTTACGATGTATAATATAAAATTAAAAAACATATTTTACAGCTGTCTATTTCTTTTTACGTGTACCTATGTGATAATGACCTAGTTTTACAAATTACAAACCAAATAAATTTTATATTGCCGTTAAAGTACAATGGTATTGTCAGGTCGTATTCTTTCTCTACGTTCAAATCGCTACCTTGCACTAACTAGGTACATATAATAACGCCATGATAATATGATGCCAATGTCATATTGGTATTCATTTATTACTCGTAGAATCAAGTCACTATATTCCTTGATTTATGGTAGGTTTTTAAAATATAAATTGACTTGATTGTTTAATTATTAGTATGTTAGTCTTTTAGTAGGTACTTACTACTTAGGTACTGAATATTTTAGTATTTAGTGTAGGTTTTTTCCTCGCCTAAAAGTATTGGTGGAATAAGAATTATTTTTAACACCCATTTTACAACGAGGAAATAAAAGAATTAGATAACTAAGCCGACTAAGCGTGGCCGCACACGTACGGTTTCCTCATTAGGTTTCCTGATCCGGAATTCATATTAGGTTTTCCGTGATCCTAGCGCAGACGTTAGGTTTTTTTTATTCGGAATGTTTGCCGCCAGTGGGTATAGTAACGCTTTCGTGAAAGGACGTATCATGGACATGGACGACGAAGAATTAATTGGGATAGCACTTTTATTGGCGCTAAACAAGAAAAAAAGGAAACATTATAAAGCTCTTTACAGATTTGCTCCCACGCCAAATCTTTTATATCTCTATTGTGGTAGTCTTCATGATGAATATCCCATAAGCACGGGTATTTTTCTACTGCCATGATCAAATTTTCGGGCTCGTACATAATGAAAACAAACGTAAAACGAAAAAAAACTAACTAAAAAAATGTAACACACGTACGTCCACTCAACACGAACGCGAGCCGATTCTGAATTTAAATTTCCGTCCGTGTGCAGGGTGTGCTGTCATTCGAAGCAATGTAAGCAAACGCTGCGTTCGGGATGACGTCATTCGGTTTTTTTTCCATTCGGACACCCGAACGCGCGACCACAGATTCGAACCGTACGTTAGGTTTTTTTTCCGTCCGAAAAATTTAAGAACGTTTGCGCCGAGTAGAATATTTTGTATGTAAGGTATGCATTCGTGTCTCCGAATCGGAATTCCGGATCAGGAAACCTAATGAGGAAACCGTACGTGTGCGGCCACGCTAAACCGAAACAGCGTGTAGGTAATAAATGAGACAAAGTATGACGTATCTATAAAAACGTTAACTCATGTTAGCATGCATGTTAACTATCAAACAAAGTTATTACTTTGGTATACACAATCACACCAATATTGTAATTAATTATAAGTAGGTATACTGTAAAGTCGCATTTGTAGTTAAACAACATTTTTTTATTACGTTATGCATAGATTAAAAAATAATAATTCATCTTTAAAGTTTAAATACGTAGTTTTGTATCCAAAAACTATATTAATTGTAGTCAGAAAGTTGAAAAGAAAATTTTGTATTTTATAACTAAAACAGATGCAGTTAAATTATTCTTATCCCGTAAAGCATTATATTATTGCTAAAGTTTACGCCTACCTTGTTACACAGCCAGTAAGTACTCCAGTTAGTTACTTATTAAGACTGCGCTGATATATATATACTTAAATAATATTAAGCGATAAGTAATAGATTAAAATATTGATACACACGACTGCATTATCCATATCAATATCATAATGCGAAAGTTTGCGAGGATGGATAAAAATGTTTGTTACTCTTTCACGCAAAACTACTGATCTGATTGTAATGAAACTTGGTACGTCGACAGCTTGAGACCTAGAATAACACACATAATATATATACACTAGCTGCTGCCCTTCTACCTTGACTTCTTAATAATATTCGTGCCAAATTTGAAGTAAATCCATGCAGTACTTTCTGAGTTTATCCCGGACATACATTTGAAGAAATAAAGGTTCACTGCTCGTTCCCCGTAGATGATAGCGTGATAATATATAGCCTATGTTCTGACCCGACTTCTTAACAATATTCGTGCCAAACTTGAAGTAAATCCATGCAGTACTTTTTGAGTTTATCCCGGACATACATACAGACAAACAGACAAAAATTCTAAAAACTATATTTTTGGCTTCGGTATCGATTGTAGATCACACCCCAAGTATTCTTTTAAAAAAATATTCAATGTACAGTTTTGACTTTAATACCATTTTATTATATGTATAGATTATACTTTTTAGTCCGATATTTCTTCGGGATCGGAAATTAAGCAGGTGAAACCGAGAGGCGCAACTAGTGATAATATGTTGTAACAGTATGTTTAAGTATTTTTGTGTACCTGATGTCATTTTCAACTTCAATGACACATAAACATAGTGATTAGATACATAAGATATAACTATATAAGCCGAAACGGTTGAAGCTTCCAAAAATTAGGAGATTTATTATTATTAATTCGACTGCATTTTTTTGTGTGTTATCTCATAACTTTTTGCTGGGAGGACTGGTTTTGATGATTCTTTTTAAAACCGAAAGGTGGTGCTTGGCATGTAGTTTTATTTATATTTGATCGAGATCTGATGAGTACTTTTTGAGTTATCTTTAATAATGCGTATTTGCTTAACTATTTCTTCGTCGACCTACCTTGTGTTACTTGTCGATGTAATTGAAATCAATTTTTTTTTCGTTTCCAAGCAAACACAATTATCAATAACATGCCTTCTATCTTAGATATGTAAAATAAAGGAAAGTAAAATATAATTATATAATTTTAATCTGTTGAAAAAAAATTTATAGTGGTGTCTGGGGGTTTTGACCTCAGACTTTTGGTACAGTGAATGAATTTAAATGATCGAGGGGGGGTTTTCTTTTTTATACTATAAAGTGTAAAGTTTACCCAAATTTTTTTTGTGCTTTTGATTTTTTTTTTTTATTTAAACCAAAAACTATAAAAAATTAATAATTTTACTTTGTAGCAGTTTTAATGAGAAGCGTTGTTAGGGTTAACTGTTAAGCACTTTATTAAACTATTACAAAGTACAGCAGTTCCACTATTAATTAAATATCGATGGAAACTAGGAAAACAATTGACAAGGCCCGGGAAATGATCCTGAGGAAGGATACATTCAATAGGTCACTTATCAACGTTTACTCTAAGACGAAGTAAGCGAATACAAAATAAACCATATCGGCGACCTTTATGTGATCTATGCGTTACAAACATTAGCGTGTTTCAGAAGTGGTACAGCGCCATCTATCGTCAGACGACGGAACTAAAGTTATAGGCCTGTTACAGTCTCCCCTTCTGTATTCGAAGTCGTCCCGACGAGAAAGACAGATGATAATAACATTCCTTCATTCACAAAGCATGCTTTAATAAACGACTAGCATATTCAACTGGTGCTCTTGTTCTCCCTCCCCCTGGACTAAAACTGCTCCGATGGCATAGCTACTAGCATCCGTTTTAAGGACAAACGGCTGCGTGTCATCGGCTTGAGCCAAGACAGGGGCAGTAACCATTAGTTGCCGAAGAGTATCGAATGCAGATTTCTGCTCTTCTTGCCATATCCATGAAACTGCCTTTTTCGTAAGCCGGGTAAGAGGTTCCAATATCTTGGAGAAGTTAGGTATAAAGCGCCGGTACCAGGAGCACATCTGTAGGAATGTCTGTAAATGTTTCAGATTCCTAGGTACGGCCATGCTCGTTATAGCAGTTATCTTCTCAGGATCCATTTCAAGACCATCAGGTGTAATATAATGCCCTAAGTATTTTACACGAGGGCAGCAGAATTGGCATTTTCCTTTATTTGCCACTAGATTATATTCTATTAGGCGATGAAAAACATCTTGGAGATCTTTGACATGCTGGTCAAAGGTAGGAGATAATATGATAAGGTCATCAAGGTTTATTAACAATCTGACATGATTAAGATTAACCTTTAACCTGTCCATTAAGCGCTGGAACGTCGCTGGTAAATGAAACAGCCATCTTAGATGCTTGAGCCCTAGTGCTTTTAATAGGTTCTTTCTTCGTTTTAAGAGACCCCGCAGACATACAATTGTGAATTGGCCAACTATCGAAGAACTAAATTGCGTACATTTACAATTTAGTTGTACAACTTTATCTTATTGGTTACCAGCCGCAGACTTATTCGATTTAATCGGTGACGGTGTTGCTAGCGCGGTGCGTCTGCGTGAAAATGCGGAAAAAAACGCTCTAATTGCTTTAATAATAAAAAGAAGACGAAAACAAAAGAGAACATTTTGGGTGAATCCAATATTAAATAATAGATTAGAATATGGGAAGCATCATACATTGCATTCTAAACTCAGATGTTATCCAGATACATTTTTTTCATACTACAGAATGAGTATTTCGTCTTTTGATGAGCTCGTATATCTAATCGGGCCAGCAATAATCAAACAGGACACACCTTTCCGACTCGCTATAGCCGTTGAAGAAAGGATTGGATTAACTCTTCGGTAAGTAGGTACCCCTAAAAACCACCTTACATGTGTAAGGTGGTTTTTAGGGTTCCGTACCCAAAGGGTAAAAACGGAACCCTATTACTAAGACTTCGCTGTCCATCCGTCCGTCCGTCCGTCCGTCTGTCACCAGGCTGTATCTCAAGAACGGCGATAGCTAGAGAGTTGAAATTTTCACAAATTATGTATTTCTGTTGCCACTATAACAACAAATACTAAAAATAAAATAAATATTTAAGGGGGGCTCTCATACAACAAACGCGATTTATTGCCTATTTTTGCTCGATATCAATAAATGGTAAGAGGTAGGCACTTGAAATATTCACAAAATACTTAATTGTGTATTTTACTTTAATAATAAAAAAATTAAATTAAAATAAAAAAATTTGGGGGGCTCATACAACGAAAATGACATTTTTGCCGATTTTTGCCCGATATTAAAATCAATGTACCTACTGGTGTTTACCTAGCCAATGGTACGGAACCCTTTGTGCGCGTGTCCGACTCGCACTTGGCCGATTTTTACCCTTGCAAAATTTATTAACGCTAAGAACATTAAAATTTAATTTATCTATAACTATATATGGGTGATTCTTCGAAACGCAGTTTTGACATGATTTTCGCGGAAGAACACATTAAAATAATATTCTTTTTGGACATAAATTTTAGGTTTTATGTTAAAAGTAAATATCTATCGAGGCATGATACAGCTAATCGCAGTTCTGTTGTAAATATTTTAATATTTTATAATGAAAATATTGTTTTGCTTCTAAATAATTTTAATGAAGTGACATATTGACAAAACATAATTTAAAAATATAAAAAGAATATAAAACACATTAGGCTTGATAGCCAGTACATATTATAACATACGCCCACTTAATGGCTACTAGCCTAATTTGGGTACTATACAGTTAAACCTATGCCCTTTACACAAATATCGTGAGCTACATGCCTTAAAGGCTTAGTTAAAACATCAGCGGGCATTACTTCTGTAGGTAAATATTTCAATTGAATAGTACCATCTGAAACCTTTTCACGAATAAAGTGAAATCGTATATCAATATGTTTTGTACGATTGTGATGAATTGGATTCTTGGCCAACATTTGTGCACTCTGGCTATCATTATAAATTGTTACTTGCGCCTTAGAAAAATTGCTTATCTCTGACAGGAAACGACGTAAATACACGGCTTCTTTAGCACAGGAACTCAATGCCATGTACTCTGCTTCTGCAGACGAAAGCGCTACTGTGGGTTGTTTCTTAGACTCCCACGACACAGGACCTCCTCCAAACTCGGTATAAAAACCGGTATATGAGCGACGATCTAAACAATCATTTGCAAAATCTGCGTCTGTAAAACAAGCAAGATACTTCCCAGTCTTCTTGTAACAAATACTATAATCAATAGTCCCTTTTAAATACTGTAATACACGTTTTGCAGCTAACCAGTGCGTCTTATCAAACTTAGTATTAAACTGACTCAGATAACTAACAGCAAATGAAATATCTGGTCGAGAGTTTACTGCTATATACATAAGACTACCAATCAAACTCTGATATGGATATATTGACTCACAATGTTCTGCAGGAACCAACTTATTTGTAGTCAATGGAGTCTGTGCAGATTTACAATCAGACATATTGTACTGCCGTAAGACATCGCGTATATAACTGTGCTGACTTAATTTAACAGTATTTCCACATTTTTGCACATTTAAACCAAGAAAATATTTAATTTTTCCTAAATCTTTGACAGAGAAAAATTTATTAAGATCGTTTCTGACATTGTCGAATATTTCGTCATTATTGTGAAAAACTAAAATGTCATCAACGTATACTGCCAATATCACAAAACCGCTAGCAAAAAGTTTCGTATATACACAAGGTTCTGAAGGAGTTTGTTTAAAACCCAAAGAAGATAAAGTTTTATTTAATTTTAAATTCCAAGCTCGTGGAGCTTGTTTTAATCCATATAAGGATTTCTTTAGCAAACAAACCTTATCATCTTCATTGTTAAAACCTTGTGGTTGAAACATGTAAACTTCTTCTTCTAGATCTCCGTTTAAAAATGCAGTATCTACATCCAAGTGATGTATATCTAGATTAATCTCCGCTGCCAATGCCAATAGCATTCGCAGAGACGAATGTCGCACTACAGGAGAGAAAGTTTCGTCATAATCAACCCCTGCTACTTGTTTGAAACCTTTTGCAACCAATCTCGCTTTGTACTTTATCGGATTACCTTGTTCATTTCTTTTGATTTTATAAACCCACTTACAAGGAATAACCTTTTTGTTTGGTTTATCTACTAGAACCCATGTACCCTTTTTAATTAAACTTTGATATTCATCATTCATAGCTTTTATCCAATTATCGCGTTGATCTGAATTCAGAGCATCAGCGTAACAAATAGGTTCGTCAGTATCAATTAACTCTGTTTTTAGATTACGCAGTCTACTTCGTAGAGGATACCTACAACCAGTATCATCTTGTTCTCTACTAGTACTTGGAAATTGCTGTATAGAATGATCTTGAAAATCATCATCAACTGCATCAGAAAAACTATCATCAGGGTTAGAATCTTCTACAAGATCAACTCCTACCGAGTCAGGTTCAACCTGTCTTGGCGAAGATTCTTCCTGTGATGCAGTCGGTAATATTATGGGTAAAGGTACACATGTTTCTACACTTTTCGACGACGAAGATTTAATATCTGTAAAACTTTCTTCAAAAAATGTAACATCTCTAGCCTTTATTAACCTTCTAGGATATAGAACATCCCTAAACATGTAACTATTTGGGTCATTAGTGTACCCAACAAAAATATACTGAGCAGCTTTCAGATCTAACTTCTTCCTATGACAGGAAGGTACCTGAACTAGCGCTCGACAACCAAACACACGCAAATTGGAAATATTTGGCTTATTTCCTGTCCATTTTTCAAAAGGTGTGTGTGTTTTTAACGCTTCGTGAGGACTCCTATTTTTCAAATATACAGCTGTATCGACAGCATCTTGCCAATAGGCTTTAGATAATGAACTTCCCGCCAGCATTGAGCGAGCTTTTTCTATTATAGAACGATTAGTCCTTTCTGCGATACCGTTTTGCTGAGGACTATAAGGAACAGATGTCTGATGTTCTATCCCTTTTGAAGCCAAATAATCTTCAAACTGTTTATTAACATATTCAGACCCATTGTCGGTCCTTAATATCTTAATCTTAGACCCAGTTTGAGTCTCAACATAAGACTGAAACTCGCAAAACTTACTCATCACTTCTGTCTTTTTTGACATAAAATAAGCAAAGACTCTACGTGAATAATCATCTATAAAGAAAATTACATATCTGTTTCCTTGAAAAGAAACTTCAGACATAGGTCCGCAAATATCTGAATGAATAATTTCTAATAAAGAGGTAGATTTCTTGCAAGCAATAGGTTTAAAAGGTTTCCTACTTTGCTTACCTTCAATACAGCTTACACAAGGCTCTTTATCGACCTCATCGTATTCCAGTCCTATAGCTTGCCCCTGTTTAAGCTTACTCATACCGTACCGACAAAGATGTCCGAGACGTTTATGCCACAGGCGATATAATGAACCAGAATGCACAGTATTGGCCGACAAATCTTCAGAGGTATTTATTGAACAATCCAAAGTATATAAACCTCCATGAATAGAACCGTGTAAAACTATATTACCTGTACAAGAAAAATCAGTATAAAAATTACAACCTTCTTTATCAAAAACTACAGTAAAACCCTTATCTACAGCCTTTTTTACAGATATAAGGTTCGAATTCAGTTTTGGGACAATTGAAACATTAGAAATTGTACCTACAATGCCATCTTTAGTACTAAACTTGACTTCACCAACTCCTGTAGTCTACCTTTTCTCCATTTGCAACTGTAACTTTACTAGTCCCTGTATATGACTTCTTGACATTTTGTAAAACATCTTCACTTGAAGTCATATGATTGGTTGCTCCAGAATCGATGTACCAAATATCTCGTTGTTCCTTCTGAACAATATTTAGTGCTGAAGACAATGTAACTGCGTTAGCTCCCTTATTGTCCTTATTTTTATGAGGACAGTCCGGTGATTTATGACCGAGCTCATTACAGTTATAACACACTATCTTCTTTTTATTTTTACGTTTCTGTGAGCTCTTAGTAGCTGAAGTTGAACTTGTACTTTGTTCTAATGTACGAAAAACACTATTTATGTTATTCAATTCAATATTTTGTTTGGAAACTTCACTCAGTAATCTTCCTTTAACTAATTCAGTAGTTATCGGAGTATTTGAATTTTCCAAAGTCATAATTAGCGGAACATATCTCTCTGTAAGACCACCTAATATTATTGCAGCAAGAGAAGCATCCTCGATATCTTTACCTATATCAGATAGGTCTTGAGCCGTAGCCAATACTGCATCTATATATGACTCAATATTGTTATCAAAATCCTTTAATTCTAAACGATATAATCTACGCTCAAGTGATAATCTTCTGCCCATACTTTTATCTTCGTATGCAGCTGCAAGTGCCTGCCAAGCTTCAGAAGCACTTTTGCATTTCCTTACATGGGTTATTGCAGGACCATTCAGGGTCATGCAAATTTTGGCAAGGGCCAACTGGTCATTACGAGTTCTCGTTTCTATACTGGTTTGATCGCCATCAGGATAGCCACAGATCGTTTCCCACAATTTTTCGTGCATAAGATACATTTTAATCTTAAATTTCCACTCACCATAGTCTTCACGTTTACTTAGGCTGAGCCACGAAAAAGGAAAAGAAGACTGCCGCATATTTAACATTTTGCTATCCATTTTTTATAAAATGTATATTGCTATTCAATATTTTAATAGCTAAACACTTTATAAACTAAACCAGCTCATTAAATTCGTGCTGATAACGAATTGTTGTAAATATTTTAATATTTTATAATGAAAATATTGTTTTGCTTCTAAATAATTTTAATGAAGTGACATATTGACAAAACATAATTTAAAAATATAAAAAGAATATAGAACACATTAGGCTTGATAGCCAGTACATATTATAACAAGTTCGAAATAAACAAAAAATTTATGCCTTCAGATAACAGTTAAAACTAATTAATCTGGCGCGTCCAAATGACGCTTTGGTGTTGAATTATACTATTTTTTGGAATAAAGTATCGCAATATAATAAATTAAGTAAGTTATAACGATATTCCATTTTATATTTAATTATATTTTCAAATTAAAAAACATAATAACTAAATAATCTTGAAACTATAGCACTTTAAAAATTGTCCGCGACTAAAGTAATCATTCATCTGGCCCAATACGTTTACAAGAGAATTCAACGTCTAACTCTAAATTTTTCATTGAATAAACTGACTCGATTTTTCGCGCCAGTGACTGCCGGTCTATCATAGGACGGTCGTTTCACGGCGCGTATTTTGACGAAAAAATACGATATTAACCTGTAATCTGGCGTTTGTAAGTAGCATAATTAATCTGGCATTGTTTATGAATAATATTGAAATGTCTTTTAATGTTTTGTAAGAATCTTAAACCCTTATTAGGTCGTATATTACTGTTAATTACTCCTATGATTATAAAAGTTGATAAATAACTGGACAGGATTCAATTATCTTCAAATTTCTCATTACTCTGGACCTCATTGGTCTGGATTTATCTGGCTCATAAGACCAGATGAATTTGGACGAGGCAGATGAATTAGATTTCTATCTCTGACCGACTAAGTTGTGTGAAATCAAAATGTTTTTTGATTTGTTTTTTGATTGCCAAGACGTGGTCTCCACTCCAGGACACGTCTGCTCCAATGGCTATCGGTCCTTCGACACAGATGACCAGCCCACTGCCACTTCAACTTGCTAATTCTGTGGGCTATGTCGGTTACTTTCGTTCTCTTGCGGGTAGTCTCATTTTTAATGCTATCTTTGAGAGAAACCCCAAGCATAGCCCGTTCCATTGCGCGTTGAGCGACTTTAAACTTGTGGACTAGTCCTTTCGTCAGTGTCCATGTATTGGCTCCATATGTCAACACAGGCAGGACGCATTGCTCGAAAACTTTTGTCTTTAAGGATTGCGGAATCTTCGAAGTGAAGACTCGACGAAGCTTGCCAAATGCCGCCCAACCCAACCGAATCCTTCTATCAGCTTCCTTCTCGAAGTTGTTTTGGCCCAGTTGAATGGTGTGGCCAAGGTAGACATAATCCTGAACAACTTCGAGAAGGATATCGTCAACCGATACCGGTTTCGGTATGACTTGGTTGTTAAACATAACTTTCGTCTTGTCCAAGTTCATACCGAGACCAACTCGTCTGGAGGACTCGTTTAGGCCGGTCAGGATTTGGCCTAGCTCGTCCAACGTCTCCGCAAAGATAACGATATCGTCGTCAAAATGAAGGTGAGAGATGTATATATATATATATAATGTCATCGTGAATTAGAAGATTCAATATCTGTTATATATATATATATATTATTTTACTCCTTAATTGTTCTAACACCACAAATAAATTATATCTTTTTCGTTTGCAACAAGAGATCCGGGCGTAGGGAAATCACGCGCACGCGTGTGGTCGTTTTCCATCTTGCCGTGCGACTGACCAACTAAGTTGGATAGTGAGCGAGCTTGTATAAGGTAACCGTGCTAACGAACAGGTGGCCGATCGGTCATTTTGTCAGAAGGGCGGTGGAGGCAAACAGTAAGCAGATCCTCGAGCACAGCCTCAAAATGGCAATCCATAATAGGGATGCCGTCGTTATTGAGGATGTGCTCGCGAAGCTGGCAGCGGATGCTGTTTTGGACATGGTGAAATGAGATTAAAAAAAAAAACAAAAAAAAAAAATATATATATTGAAATATATGCATGTGTACTATGTTTTAATTAATAAAAAAAAAAAAACCGTCAGCGTCGGACCACGTCCTAGTTTTACTAGGCAGTCACAGGACTGTCGATTTGTAGTCATATTGCCTGTAATATTATAATTATAATGCATGTTTATCAAAAGGCATGGTCATTTTGAGCCCGTGGAAGTTAATTCTAAATAAAAAAATAAAAAAAAACGAACAGGTGGCCGATAGTTGGACGACTTTGAAATTGTGCGTAATCGGAAGGGAATTTCGATTCTGATCCGATCGATATCCAATTAGTTAGTTGGACAATTTGGTTGGAGAAGATGTGCGGGCTAGCATAATTATGTCACCATACCTATTAGTATACTCTGCGATTTAGTTGGCCAACTTGAAATTGTATATCTGCGGGTGCACTAAAAGACGGTCCTGAACTACGACGTCCTGTTGCTGGTGAGGGTAATTTCGTTTCACAGTTCTTTGTCTCTTCCTCCTGTTTCATTGAGTACGTCGTTATCCGGAACTATCTTTTGAAGGCCACGAATTGAGGCGCCAATGTAGCAGTTTTAATGAGAAGCGTTGTTAGGGTTAACTGTTAAGCACTTTATTAAACTATTACAAAGTACAGCAGTTCCACTATTAATTAAATATCGATGGAAACTAGGAAAACAATTGACATTGTAAGCTTTATAGCTGTACAGAAAAACGATTGTTATCGAGAAATTCATAAAAGAATTTCTGATGTAGCAGATTTACAAACACTCCAAGCAAAATATCATGCTGATTGTTATAATTCTCTTAAAAATTCTACTCATCTGACTATTCATCTGAGCTCTGCTGATAAGGAGGTTGGTTTGACAATTTCGATGATAGATGCAGCAATGAAGCAAATATGCAAGTATATTGAAGAGAATGACGACTGCCAATTTTCTATGCAAGAGTTGAAAGATACGATGGTATATACCTCACAGCATACACCGGATGAAAAAACTATTAGATAACGACTAATAGACCGCTATCATGATGATATTGTTGGATCAAGTAAATTTGGAGCTAATACTATTATAATTTTTTTAAAAAAACTAATCACACACACACACACTTCAGAATATCGCAGTCCACTGCTGGTCATAGGCCTCCACAAGTTCGCGCTAAAATGACGCAAACTCATGTGTTTTGCCCATAGTTAACAAGCTGGGCTAAATTGTTTGACAAATGATTTCTTGATATATTTTTTTTTTTCATTTTTCTTCATTTATTTCTTTTTCCTAATTACTATCTCTATATTAATGTATTAATTCACTTAATTTTGGTGTAGAAAAATGTTCTATAGGGTTTAAAATTATAATTATTTCGTTTTTTTTTTAATCGAGATCACAATTTTTTAATAGGTAAACTTTTTTGTACTTATATATTTTAAGCTAAACATTCCACGTTGAATTATAAAAGGACAATGCCTATTTGTGCCCGGTACGTGCTTTGACTAGTTTAGACAATTCATATATTTAAGTATCGTTTATTAATTGAAACTATATTTTTAATAATATTCTAAAAGTGATCAAAGCCGTGGTTTATAATTTAATTTTAAAAAATATTTTAGTTGTATTCCGCGTTTGTCATGTCAAAATAGTTTAAATATAAATAGCAAGTCGTCATAGCAACCACACAAACAAACGCTTTTTTTAAATTAAAATATAAACCACGGCTTTGATTACTTTTAGACTATTATTAAAAATCTAGTTTTAATTAATAAAGAAAACTTTAATATGTCAATTTTCTGGTCGTGTTGGGGTTTATAATTTAATTAAAAAAAGCGTTTATTTCTATAGTTGCGTTTCCGACTTGGTATTTATATTTAATATGTTTTGACAGCACAAACCCGGAATACAAATAAAATATCTTTTTTAATTAAAGTATAAACTACGGTTTTAATCACTTTTAGAATATTATTAAAAATCTATTTTCGATTAATAAAGGATACTTAAATATATGAATTGTCTGAACACGTACCCGGGCACGGCTTCATAGAAAATAGGCATTGTCCTTTTTCACTGTAACGGAAATTCGAGGTTTTCGTGTTTTTAACGCCCCAGGCACTCTACTAACAAGAATTATATAGTATACAAAGTTTGTCATATTATGTTTTGTTGGTTATTATTTATTTATAGACATAAGGGAGTAGTACTCAGGAATGTTATGTTTATAAACAATTATAGAATAGAATATCCCATTTAACAATGAATAGTTTTAAAAAAATACTATTAATACCATTTTTAATGAATAGTATTATTATTGCTAAATGCAAGTTTATCATTAAATTATATTTAATTTTTAGTCCATTTTTTACAAATAATTTTTGTAAAAACTGTACTACCACTGTCATTTGCATAATACATATAGGTACGAGTAAGCTGTGATAGTTGAATGTGCCTGCAACTTACAATTACGTTTTTAACTTAGTATCAGTTTTGCTTCTTATATTCGTGCAGGTAAAATATTCCTTATCTCTATATATATAAAAATGAATCGCTAAATGTGTTGCTAAGCGCATATCTGGAGAGCGGCTGAACCGATTTCGCTAATTCTTTTTTTATAATATTTCTTGAAGTACGAGGATGGTTGTTACAGAGAGAAAAATTTTGAAAATTCCATGAACAAGTTTAAAAACAACACTTTTCTATATTCCCATACAAAAGATTCATAATAATATCTACTTAAAAGTCAATTTGAATTTTAATACCATACTATAAGGGGCTCCGGGAAGGATAAGTAATAATAAAAAATCGACTGTTAGGCGGTACGAAGTTCGCCGGGTCATCTAGTATTATATAGTTTTCAAAAACTTTACATTGGGCATGACGAAAGATTTTCAAAACCTCTTCCGTAATGTGGCTACACATTTACTATTTACGAAAATACCTATATTTCGGTAATAAACTTAAGTTTAAGGAAGATTAAAACTATTTTTCTAACATGTTTTCAATGAGAGCGGCAAAACGGCTGCAGGTGTCATGGCGTCGGCTCTGACGTCACAAAATAATCTGGGCCTTACTTTTTACCCGACTGCCAAGGAAGGGTTATGTTTTTCGCGCGTATCTTGTATGTATGTATGTATGTATGTATGTAATATTCTTAATTACCTCATTTCTCTAGAACCGCTGAACGGATTTGCATAATTGAGATATCGTTAGATTTGTCTTAGCAGCCCAAGTGTTCTTAGATAGGTGACATTAAAAAAAAAACAAACATGGCGGCTGTGCGAAGCCATTGTAGTTAATGAAGAAATATTTTTTTTTTTAGAATACTATAGTATGGGTATCAAATTAAAGGGCTTAATACAAGGATTTCAAAAATGTATATTATGATTATTATTACTGTAATAATAATAAAGAAATACAATAAGAAAGTTTAAAAAATGTTGACTTTGCTCTTTCCGTTTTTTACGCAGGCGGGTTTTTTGTTTTCTTTTAATTATATTACTTGTTACTTTACTCTTTGGAGCGCGCCTGACGTATTATGTTATGTTGTGACGTCTGCGCTGTAATTTGTGTTTCATTCAAAATGGCTGATTGCAGTATTTTAACGTTTTAGTTTATTGAAAATCTCAATAATCTTATTATTTTACATAAAACTAAACCAGTATTTTGAATTTTTTTAATGTGAGTGTTCCTCTGAAATCATTAAATTGACGATTTTTTGATACTGTCGTCAAGATTTTTTTAGTCCGATACTACATACAATGAAATAACTATGTTTAGTTTCTACTGCCAGGTTTCAGTCGTTCATCAAATGCAAAACATTAATATTTCCCTTCCAGAATATTTTAAACAATTTTTCAGCAGAATCTTCGTTGTGATTCAGTATATAACTATCAGAAAATCTTACAGCCATTTTTGAAACACTAAATAATTCTTTTGTTGCTTATAACTATAATTATGATATCATTAAAAATGAATTTATGTGATGGCGTCTCCACACTGGTATTCCTCAAAACTTCTTAAATCAACTTTTATAATTTATTTTCATCTGACAACCAACATTGTCCAGATTTATTTGACACTGTCAATTATCTGCTAGTTAATACAGTCAATTTGTACTCTAAATGGCCGCTTTTTTGCTTTTTTGCGATTTTTTTAATATTGTGTCACGAAATTTTGTCCGCAAAATTTCAGATTCGGATTCAGCACCCCAAAATACGTATAGAATGAAAGAAATCAGAACTACCCCAAAACTTTCCTAGTAATAACACAATTTAAATGTATTATGTATCTACAGTAAATTATAAAGCATACTTGGACTAGTAATTCTAGGCATATTTACTAGCCCTATAGATATATAATATGTTCAATAGCATGTTACTTAATTTTAACTTTTTCAAACTGCCTCCAAGCACTAAGATGTAAGTAAGATATATTATCTTATATCATACTAGCGGCCGCCCGCGACTTCGTATGCGTGGAGTTAGTTATTTCAAAATATTTTTTAATTATATTCTAAAAAGCTAACCTAATGAAAGTAAAAATAAAAGAAATATAAAAACAATCAATATCTAGACGAATTTTTAGAATCAATGAAATCGATGGATATTATTTTTCATTGGACTTTAACACAAACTACCATCCCCTGTTTTAAGCCCAAAAGGGGGTTGATTTCTAAAGATACATTATCAGTACACCTCAACACCATCTATAGAACATACATTTTGAATTTCAAGACTCTTACTTCAAAAACATAGGGCTTTCATACAAACTTTCAACCCCTGTTTTCCCCCTTAGGGGTAGAGTTTCGTAAAACCCGTTGTTAGCAGGTGTCTCCTCCCTATAAGAAACCTACCTGCTAAATTTCAAGTTTGTAGGTGTTATATTTTCTGAGATCTCATAATGAGTGAGTCACCTTTCTCTTATATAGATTTTACTGACGTGTTTAATCGATTATCCTAAATAATATGGTTTTATAAAACATATTTTAATTTTTATATAATCTTATGATTATTGCACGTTGAGCGACTTTAAACTTGTGGACAGGGCCGCGCCGACCTCCCACAGCGCCTGTGTGCAAAACCTATGAAGCGCCTCTTTTTTTCACGAATCTTCGTTTCAACTAATTTTTTTTTCACTTCAGCCCATCGCAGTCCACTGCTAGACATAGGCCTCCCCAAGTTCATGCCAAAAACGGCATGAACTCATGTGTTTTGCCCATAGTCACCACACTGGGCAGGCGGGTAGGTGGTTGGTTTGTCATCGGCCTGTGTATTTCAAAACCAGTAGTTGGATGGTCCGCCATCGGTCGGCTTTTTAAGTTCCAAGGTGGTAGTAGAACTGTGTCGCAGTCTGCGCAGACTGCCCTCAGTCGCCTCTTACGGCATCCATGGGAAGAGAGCGGGTGGCTATATTTTTTACTGCATAATTAGAATTCTCTAGTACCTACTCTAAATGAGCACCAAAGTATTAGACTTACTTGTTCCTATATTGTTTTCTAATGTTGTCCTCCCGTGACCATGGTTGCTGTGGAGTATCCGAAATGTCGGAAATTTAAAAAACTTAATAAACCGCGATAAAATCCGAAAAAGTTGTTTCATTTCAATTACTTGTTCCTACTTTTAAAATATGTCTATTGTTAGAATCGCGTGTCATACATATAAATGTTCGTTATATCTTACACCTTCTTTAAGGTTTACTTTATATTATAATTA
Source organism: Melitaea athalia (assembly GCA_905220545.2). NCBI lineage: Eukaryota > Metazoa > Arthropoda > Insecta > Lepidoptera > Nymphalidae > Melitaea > Melitaea athalia. The sequence continues at coordinate 9,201,212 of HG992179.1, forward strand.
ACACCAAAACCATTGTATCTGCCAGAATCAAGCAGACAGTTATTTAGTGTATGTTAGTAACTTGATAGCGATCGCTACTCATAGTAGGGAATATATCCGCCAACCCGCAGTGGAGCTGCGTGTAGGATTAAGCTCCAATCCTTCTCCCACATAGAGACAGAGGCCTGTGCCCAGCAGTGGAATATTTCAGACTGAATCAAGTAAAGTAAGTAATTTATGCAATTCTGCTCAAAAATGGTTCTGACTAATACCGTCTTGAATATTGGTAACTTATGGTATCGTGTTTCGTATGTTATATCCAAAAAAATTAAATGACTAACTGAAAGTTTAAAATCCTATTTTAACCATTGATCATAGTTAATCAAAGGAGGCCACGGTAAAAAATTGTTTGGGGCCATACTGTCCCTTCATAGAGTGCAGTAAAACAGTGTAGTGTACTTTAAAAGTGAACACAAAATCCCTTATAACTTACATAAATGATATGTGTAAGGTGACAATAAAATTACACAACTTTTATATTTTCTCAAATAGTACCCACTGTACACTAGATACAGTCATACAGTCTCTGATGAGCTATCTCAGGCATCCAGTTCAATTGACTAATCATATACGGAGAGAATGAACTCAATGATTCTTTTGTTTTGAAGGTCTTTGAAAACAAATTCGTCTGCAATTATCGTCTTATTCGCCTTCGCTGAGATATGCACATTCTATCTATGTATTGGTATATATGTATCTATGAATACATGTCTATTTAAGTATATGTATTTATACTTGTATGTATGTAATATATTACAGCTATTTAGCTATTTTTACGCTGTTATTTCTTGCACTCTGTATCCCGCTATATGACATTCTCTCTCATGACCATTGTTTAACTAGAAAAGATCTCTTCTAGGGATAAGTCCACCATTGCCATTAACCATACTATTAATTTTCTGTATATTCTTTTTTTTCTATAAAATGAATAAAATATATCATCCTAAAAACGAATGTAAAGTCAATATTTCAAGTGTATAATAATAATATTATAATAATATCTTTATTTCACAACCTTAGTACTATATTACAATGATAATGTGGCAACAATATCAGAAGTAATGAGATTAGCATCTGTAACCGAACTAGGCATAGCCTGTATTTCGGTTATCAGCACCATTCCCTTCGAGTAATTATTCTTTATACAATAATAGGTGCCAAAAATATATATCTTTTACATAATTGAATATATAACTAACTTAACTTCTTATTTATTACATGATTGTTTAAGCTTGTATGTATGAGTTTGTGTGTGTGTGTGTGTGTGTGTGTGTGTGTGTGTATGTGTGGTGCGTGTGTGAGAGTGTTGTGTGTCTGTATGTAAGTATGTATTGAGTTTGTTACTATGTAAACTCTGTTTGTAATTTGTGTTATTAAGTATATGTTTGCTGCAGTAGATTCTCTATGCCCACAATATTTTTAACCAGTTTTTACTGTGGTATTATTAATAGTTTTTCTGTTTCCTCGTAGTTTAATTTCTGTAAGTATTGCTGTGTTTTAAGTTTGCATTGTTTTCTTGTCAACGGGTATATATTTAGTTTTTTATTAAGCTTATTATAAAGGTAAGGGCCTAGAAAACTCAAAAATCTTTGTCCGAAGCGCGTATTAAATGTGGTTAAGTTATCACATACATGATGTTTGCGACGTCGTTGTAACAGCAGTGGATTGTAAGTTTGTTTGTTGTGTTCGTTCAGGATAACTCTAAGTATAAATAACTGCCTGACTGTCAAAACCTCGCACAACTGAAACAGTGTAACAGTAGGAAAATGTACCGGCTTAAACATGCTGACTTTCAGAAGTATGATGGATATTTCATTTTTTTAACATATAGTTTAGGAAGACATCATCAAGACCTTACCGGTTTTACCGATTTCACGCTGAACAAAGGCATATAGAAATATATAATAAGAAATTGTAAGCACTTAATAAGATGTTCTTCAAAAATAAAATAAAAAACGGACCTATGTTTATCGAAAACAAGTTGCTAAGGAAAGAAAATTTAGGCAACAGAGGGTCTTTCATGACTGAAATACTATATACTTAAGTTAATAAAAAAAAAACGAAAAAACTCTATGGAAATTAAAATTCTAATTTCAGCATTTATTGTCCTAGGGTTTTGGCCTGTAAAAATTAGGAATAATAATATTAATAATTTTATATTCTCTATGTACAATCTACTAGTTCATAAATACATTTTTCAGTTTTAGCAAATCAGGATAAAAACTGTAGATTTTATGGTATAAACATTTTATTATTTACTATCATATATACCTACCTAATACCTATTATATAGGTATTAGGTATAAACAATAAACAAAACAAGCGCATATTAGACGTGACAATGAAATTATTTAATTAAATTTACAATATTCAATCCACATTTATTATGCACTAGCTGACCTCGCAAACGTTGTTTTGCCATTTATGTTATTAAACCCCGCAACCCCCTCTTGTGGGTGGAATTTTGTAAAATCCGTTCTTAGCTGACCTCTACTTGGCGAAAGGAATATTCGTACCAAATTTCACTTCTCTAGGCCTTATGGTTCCAGAGATATCGTGATGAGTCAATGGGTAGAAATATCTTTTATATATATAGATTATATTCATGAAAATTCAAAGTATCAACGCTTAAATTTTATTACATACTATTTAATCTATTTGTACGCGTTTGAATGGTTCTCCACTGACTACTGACTAATAATTTTTTAATCGTTTCGACTCGTCACTTCCATATTTAAGATCTTCTTCGAAAAACGAGCTATATTCACGCATTTTATTTTTCCAATAATCTGTAAAGAAAAGTCACACTTACATATAAAGACGATATTATCTAAAAGATAAATAAAAAAAAAATCAGTTATGTGTAGAAAAAATGAGTGGCAATTGTACATTATAGCAAATACTTTTACAATCAATAACTTTTAATGAAGTTAGTACTGTTAGTACCACCATTAGATTGTCAAAAATATGTAGGTAATAATAATGTGTATTAAATGTTTGTGATTAGTTCATCTGCAAATATCCCACAGCTCAACAATGACCTCTTTCTTTTTTCATCGTGTGATAGGAATAGTTACAATGTGATAGGAATAGAATAAATGATAGTACATCATATACTCAACTAAAGGTAATAAATATTTTGTATTACCTGTACAGCATTGTATACTTTCACCTGTCCCGCCATACTCTTCAGGCAATATTTCTTTAGGCACATGTTCATATAAAGTATCCATGTCTTTGTTATGTATCATTATCTGAAATAAAAGTATGTATTCAAACTATTATTTTGTATACAACTAGATTATCTACAGACATTTTCTAGTCTTGCGCACTGTCAAACGCGTAAAGTTGAATTAATCTACATTTTCTGCAGTTTTATAACTTTCTGAGCAATTTTCTTCATTTTAATACATCATTGAAATAGAACCTTCTACAAAGTATTTAAAAACATAAAAGGAAATGTAGCCGAACTGATCCAGCCTTGCATTTTGTGCTTAGCAACACATTAAATGATTCTTTTTTATACAGATAGATCAGTATTAAAATTTTACTTCTCATTATTCTTGCTTTGTGTACAATAATGGATAAAATATTAATCTTATCTGTACTAATATTAGTCTGAAGTGGTTATCTGGACTGGCGTTTGATTAAAAACCTAAAACAATAACTTCTTACATTAGAAAGTACTTAGGTATCTTTATTGAGCGAGGCCACAAAAATGAAAACTATATATCTATACTAATATTATAATAAAGCTGAAGAGTTTGTTTGTTTGATTGTTTGTTTGTTTGAAGGCGCTAATCTCAGGATCTACTGGTCCAATTTGAAAAATTCTTTCAGTGTTAGATAGCCCATTTATCGAGGAAGGCTATAGGCTATATATCATCACGCTAAGACCAATAGGAGTGGAGTCCACGCCGACGAAGTCGCGCGCAGAAGCTAGTGTATTATATACGAAAGATACTCTTTTTTAATTAACCGACTTCAAAAAAAGAGGAGATTCTCAATGAGACTATCATTTTTTGTGTGTTGCCTCATAATATTTTACTGGGTGTACCAATTTTGATAATTATTATTTTTAATCGAAAGCTTGTGCTTGTCATGTGGTCACTTTTAAGTTTGATCAAGATCTGAGGAGTAGTTTTTGAGTTGCTTGATTTTTGAAATGCGTATTTGATTAATTATTTTTCGACTACTTTGTTTTATAAGTTACTTGTCGATGTCAATTGAAGATTTTTTTTTTTTTTTCATTTGCGAGCATACACAATTATTATTTTAATGTGTATAATAATACCTATTTTGGGTTTAGATATATAAATAATATGATCTTTATAGAGATACGCTATAATTTCCTGGTGACTGTTAGTGAATCACAAATGATTTGATAGGACTATATAACTAATAACTATACACTAATGTGCTGTGTGGCTACGGCACTCTAGAATTTAGCCACCCCCTCTCTTCCCGTGGGTGTCGTAAGAGGCGACTAAGGGATAACAAAGTTTCACTACACCATGGAACGATTGAAGCCGACCGATGGCGGGATAGCCATCCTACAGCTGGCTTTTTAAATATACAGACCGAATACGGGCAGCAGCATCTTTGGTGCGACAAAGCCAGCCTTGCGGTCACCAACCCGCCATCCCAGCGTGGTGAGTTGGTGACTATGGGCAACACACATGAGTTCACGCCATTTTTGGCGCGAACTTGTGGAGGCCTATGTCCAGCAGTGGACTGCGGAAGGCTGAAGTGATATAATTATAAATAACGAAATAGTGAAAACTTACCCTGTTCCGAACCTTTTCATTCATAAATCTTCTGGCAATATTAAAGAATGTTTCAAAAAAGGACGGAGTGTTTAAAAAATGTATACCTTTTATTCGTATAGGCGTAGCATCCTGAAAAAAATGAAAAATATTATTGAATAACATTAAATTTTAAGAAAACATACTGAACAATAATAGTCTACATATTTCACTATGGAGTTTTCGTCACGTTTTCTAATAAGAAGGATTGGCAGGTTAATTCACTACTCTGACTATGAATTGTCGAATCATACTAGTTTAATATCTTATATATATATACAATACTGTACATTGAATATTTTTTTAAAAGAATACTTGGGGTGTGTGATCTACATATATATATAATATAAATAAGGATAAAGTCAAAAAGTACTGCATGGATTTACTTTAAAGATACGAACATTATTAAGAAATCGGGTCAACATATAGGCTAGGTACATATTATCACGCTATCACCTACGGGGAACGAACAGTGAACCTTTATTTGCTGTATAATGTTCACGCAGACGACGTCGCGGGCAGCAGCTAGTAGATATACAGGGTGTTTGGAGGGTGAGTAGCCATAGGAAAATGGTGGATAGGTGATGGTGTTGGCTCCTTTTTGCGCCTAATTAAATAACATTTTGCCCCAAGTTTAATGAGTAATCCTCTTTTCGCTTTTTTTCTAGAAAATTCCGATTCCTTTGATAAAATATTTAATATTTTTGTTATTAATAATTGAAATGTCAAAAAAATGATTTAATTTGTTAGTCTAGTCTTGTCTTATTCATATTTAATCATAATTTCATACAAACAATTTACAAAGAAATAACAATGACGTGTTAAACTTCCAGAAATCGAAAAGAAAAAATGTAACTCCAACTTTAGAAGGCAAAAGTAATAAAAAAATATGAAGTTTGGGATTTCAAAATGCTTTTATAAACTTCTCTAATTAGTACTCTTTTGATCGGTATGTAGCATGTACCATAAATAATCAGGTAACTTAGCAAAAAAACCAGTTTGTCTTCAAGGATGCATTAAAAAGGTGACGAGTAAATTCAATTGAGCAGGTCAAATCTTTTGTTTAACAAAAAAGTGCGATAGGTTTAGCTGTGGCTGTGTTGAATTAACTAATAGAGCTAAATCTATTGCACTTTTTTGTCTTTTGGTAATAAAAAAAAATACAATTAGTACACAGAAAGAGATGTTACATGCGTAACATCTCTTTCTTATTTCTGTTGTCTGATTTAGTCTTATTTCTTGCTTCATTTTGACAAATGCATTATCTATTTTTTCTATTAAATTCTCACTTGTGTAGATTATTTCCGTATACACTAGAGCTTTAGCACGGCCCCAGAGACAAAAATCAAGCGCTGTCTAATCCGGCGATCTTGCAGGCCATGGGATAGGGTCATTTCTGCCAATCCAAGCGTTGGGAAATGAATTGTCGAGGTGTTCCCGGACTGCTAATGTCCAGTGCGCCGGCATTTGTCATAATGAAGCAAGAATTAAGTGTAAATCAGACAACGGAAATAAGAAAAAGATGTTACACATGTATTAGAAATAATGGACATCAAATTGAACAAGGTTTACAATAAATGATTTAAAAAACAATTTTTTTTAATCACAAAAAGACAAAAAAGTGCAATAGATTTAGCTGTATTAGTTAACTCAACACAGCCACAGCTAAACCTATCGCACTTTTTTGTTAACCAAAAGATTTGACCTGCTCAATTGAATTTACTCGTCACCTTTTTAATGCATCCTTGAAGACAAACTGGTTTTTTTGCTAATTAACCTGATTATTTATGGTACATGCTACATACCGATCAAAAGAGTACTAATTAGAGAAGTTTATAAAAACGTTTTGAAATCCCAAACTTCATATTTTTTTATTACTTTTGCCTTCTAAAGTTGAAGTTACATTTTTTTCTTTTCGATTTCTGTAAGTTTAACACGTCATTGTTCTTTCTTTGTAAATTGTTTGTAAGTAGTAGTGTGTTTGTACCAGTTCTGGCTCACGAGCCAGAACTGGTACAAACGGTCGGTCCTCTGATCGAGTGATCCTAAAAAAAAAAAAAAAAAAAAAAAAAAAAAAAAAAAAAAAAAAAAAAAAAAAAAAAAGGTTTTGGGGTCATCTAAATCGATTGCACGCATCCATTTTGTGCTAACTCTAACGATTCGCGACTTAGGTTTCTACATTTGCAAACTCCAGTACCCTTAATTACCTCTATTGTCCGCTTATCTATCGTTCCTCGAGCATCGTCGCTATTGTGCTCCATCCATTGTTTCTCGAAAAAGGTCGTTGCCGCTCTTATCTGTTTCTAATGATGCACCTTGCTTATCTGTGCTATTGTATTATATTATTATCATTCTTTGTTATTCTCAATGTATATATATATATATATATATATAAAAATAAATAAAATTGGAGTGTCTGTTTGTAATATTAAAATAACCGTGTTTTACTAAACTCATATGTATGCATACTCAGTACATATACCAAAATATTTATTTATAATTTTTGTGTGTCTGTCACTGAACAGTAACTATTTTGTAAAGCTCCACGCGGATGAGGTCGCAGGCACAGCTAGTCATAAATAAAACTCATACTTTTTTTTTGTTACAATTTTTATTTCCAAAATGTTATTGTTGATTATGTATAAAATAGGAGCGAAACATCTCATCCACTAAAATATCGTTGTACAATGTGTTCCCTGTAAAAATGCTCGTAAAACTGTGCATTGAACATCCCCGAAACTTATACAGCAAATACATTAAACAATATTCGCCACAAACTGAAGTCCACTCATTCTGAATCATATCAACATTCCAGTCCCATCTTTTACAATTCCTTTTTAAAAACTCTAGATGATATCGTGCAGGTGATCGTCCGTATGAATCAAAATATTGACCGATGCCATTCGTATCGATATGTAAAGCTATCCAATGTGAGCCTGGTTTATCATCTGTATCTAAATTGCATATTATATACGTTGGTACGTGGGTATACATGGGCAGTCTATTAGCAGCATAAACATTATTTTCTAGACTGGGGTGAATCTTTTTCAGATGTTGTTGTACATCTAGTGTATCCATGATATTAGTAGATTATTACTGTACCAATCTATTCAATGGTTAACATAGGAATGATTAATTATATTGATTTCTAAATATTAAATCATATTCCTTAGTGATAATTTGTATGATTCATCAGCGTAGCGCGTCTCGTCGTGTCGTCAATACGAAACATACTTTCTAAATATTAAATCACATTCCTTAGTGATAATTTGTATGATTCATCAGTGTAGTGCGTCTCGTCAATACGAAAGAATGCGAGATAAGCTTGTTGACTCATAAAGTTACATCAGTTTCACTGTGGAAATACCTTAGATAAGATATATCCTATCGGTGCTTTATAAGGGCGAGCAGCTGCCATTATGGAATCAGTGTATAGTCGTTTGACCGCAGTGGATCTACCAATACTACGTTTGTATTACTTCAACGCTTCAATGGACCCGGACGTAAGTGTTTATTCTCTTGACAAACTTACTTTTCTTTCTGTTGTTTTCTTACGTGTGTGTGATTAAGTTGCACAGCTAGTCATAAATAAAACTCATACTTTTTTTTTGTTACAATTTTTATTTCCAAAATGTTATTGCTGATTATGTATAAAATAGGAGCGAAACATCTCATCCACTAAAATATCGTTGTACAATGTGTTCCCTGTAAAAATGCTCGTAAAACTGTGCATTGAACATCCCCGAAACTTATACAGCAAATACATTAAACAATATTCGCCACAAACTGAAGTCCACTCATTCTGAATCATATCAACATTCCAGTCCCATCTTTTACAATTCCTTTTTAAAAACTCTAGATGATATCGTGCAGGTGATCGTCCGTATGAATCAAAATATTGACCGATGCCATTCGTATCGATATGTAAAGCTATCCAATGTGAGCCTGGTTTATCATCTGTATCTAAATTGCATATTATATACGTTGGTACGTGGGTATACATGGGCAGTCTATTAGCAGCATAAACATTATTTTCTAGACTGGGGTGAATCTTTTTCAGATGTTGTTGTACATCTAGTGTATCCATGATATTAGTAGATTATTACTGTACCAATCTATTCAATGGTTAACATAGGAATGATTAATTATATTGATTTCTAAATATTAAATCATATTCCTTAGTGATAATTTGTATGATTCATCAGCGTAGCGCGTCTCGTCGTGTCGTCAATACGAAACATACTTTCTAAATATTAAATCACATTCCTTAGTGATAATTTGTATGATTCATCAGTGTAGTGCGTCTCGTCAATACGAAAGAATGCGAGATAAGCTTGTTGACTCATAAAGTTACATCAGTTTCACTGTGGAAATACCTTAGATAAGATATATCCTATCGGTGCTTTATAAGGGCGAGCAGCTGCCATTATGGAATCAGTGTATAGTCGTTTGACCGCAGTGGATCTACCAATACTACGTTTGTATTACTTCAACGCTTCAATGGACCCGGACGTAAGTGTTTATTCTCTTGACAAACTTACTTTTCTTTCTGTTGTTTTCTTACGTGTGTGTGATTAAGTGTAAACAAATTGATATTAACATGATAACTGTGTTGTTGCAGAAATCATTCAACTTCGATGAAAATACCTATAAATATTACTACTCGCCACTCTCCCCTCAAGAAGAGAGTGATAACATCGTCATTAATAATGGTGAAAAAAGAAAATCGCAATCGATTGATCATTTTTTTGAAGCTCAATCAAAAATAAGAAAGAGGAAGCTGTTATCGTCAACCGTAGCACGAGCCGCTAGAGATGGTGTATCATACATTTCTACTAATTCCGACGACGGAGATCAAGCGACGCATCTCATAAAAATTGAAATATACGATATGAAGAAGCTATGCAAGATTCCAACTACTGATCATTGGAAACATGCTTCCACGAGGATTAAATATTATGTGAAGAATAATGAGGATAGCATCTACGACAACACAAACACCCTCGTATACAATATTACGAAGACAATAGCAGAAAGTGAAAAAGTTAAAAAATACTTTTTTAACAATGACAGTCATTAGCTGATCATTAGTGAATTCTGTTTACTTAAACATTCCTTAGTGATAATTTGTATGATTCATCAGTGTAGTGCGTCTCGTCAATACGAAAGAATGCGAGATAAGTGAAAAAGTTAAAAAATACTTTTTTAACAATGACAGTCATTAGCTGATCATTAGTGAATTCTGTTTACTTAAATTACTTCATTCATGTGTGATTCTGTTTACTTAAATTACTTCTGTATGATTTTGTATAAGGTTTAATAGGGGTTTATAAAGAAATAAAAAATAATATATTACATATAATTTGTTTTATTTAATTTATAATTTTTACATACACAAAAAAATGCATTACACATAAATCTAACACACATTATAACTTTAACTACTATAGTCTACATTAACATTTCTGTTTTTATCTATTTCAATAATATTATCAAACTCAGCATAAACTATACAGTTAATTGTTTGTATTAGTGCGGATTCAAATCGTACTTCTAATCTTACACTACCATGCTTTATGAGATTCCAATGAGTTGATGAGTTAGCTGATAAATCAGGAGTTAAGTCAAATGCTAATAGACAGTAACCTTTGGCATACTGTTCACAAGAGATTCCATTTCCTTCATTAAGAAAGTGAATACCAGTTCCCGAGAATAGAGTATGATATGTTGATGTAAATATACTACTATTAAAAGATGGTTGCAAAGCTTTTGAAGGTATTTGTTGACCATCAATATATAAGCTGAAAGAATTAATACCATAGTTTTCAAAGTTAAATGGATTTTTAGTAAGGGAACCATTAAATGCAGAATTGTTCACAAATCCAATTATACACCTTTTGGGTACCTGTCCTAGGAATATATTATCAAGAGTTTTTCCTTGAACACCCGATGGAATTGTTAAAACTTTTACTTCGGCTCGAGTAATAGGATATTTAGCAGTAGTAGCAGCTAAAACTTTCTGATGTGCGAGTAATACACTTGGATTAATTCTTGCTCGTCGAACAATAAGAGTTGCATCCGTAATACAAACTTTGATCTTTACATCGCTTGATCCAGCAATTAAATTAAAACTATCTCTTGACCGAACTAATTTTACACTCATTTCAACACCATTAATTAAAAATTTATCTTGGTTGAAAATGTCACCATGAAGATGTCCAATCATTTCTATTTCCTTACTTTCACTAGCCAAATCCTGTCTTTTAACAAATCCTAAGTTTTTATCATCTGTAGAATCCATTTTTCCTGATGTATCCTCATACCAAAGACTACAAGTAAGGTGAGATTGTTTAGCAGCAGGAGCATAGTTTAAAAGGGTTTCTATGTATGCTCGATATGCATAGGTATTATTAGGTGGTGATACAAGTTTTTGGTTTAAATAAACATCAAGTTGACTAAAAAGTGAATGCATCCAATTATTTACAGGTGCTACTACTGTGGTCGATGTCAATTTAGTTGAATCTTGATTTAATACTTTTGCCTTTATGTGGAGTAATGTATGAGACAAATCTATGTAGTCATCGCCTGTCCCAGGAACTTGAAACTCTATAGGTCCATCATCAGCAAGAGACGAAATTGGTTTATAGTGAATCCACAATCCATTTTCAATGCTTGTTTGTGTAGACGGTAGTGCAAACAAATCTAATTCTGACTTAGCACACTCACAAGAATTATTATGAAGGAAAGACATATTTAATTTGAAAATATATCTTTGATATTTTTTGGATTTATACCAAGTTTTTTAGCGGTTTTCACTTTAGCAGTTAATGGTGGAATGAGCGAGGTCAATCGTTTTCTTTTAGTTATATACCCAGAACCTGTCATGTTTAATCGATCAATTTTGCCATCAACCTTTCGTTTTAAATTCGTACTAACTTGCTTTAGACGATCTTTTATTGATGCTTCCATAGGACGCGCTTGAATCATATCTGATAAAAGTCCTACTCCAGCGTTTAATGCTTCTTTACCAACCACTCGAGCCCCACTTGAAAGTAAAGGTAAAACTGATCTAAATAACCCCCCTAAGAAGCTTCCAATACCATGACCACGTTGGTATGGTGAACCCTTATAAATTACTCCTACCCCCGAACCAGCTTGATGTGTATAATAATTTTCATATGGACATATATGATGATCACGAAGAGAATTCATTATCACAATTTTCGGAAATGTAGTTTAACACACACGGTTCCAAACTGGAATGGTATTTTCTGTCCTGTGCTCGATCTTATAACTATTTCCAGCGTATCGAACTCTCTTCGCATAACAGGTAAGTAGTGAGGTGGAGAGAAAACGTGCATTTTATTTGCTCCATAAATGTATTTTGAAGGATCTAATGAAATTACTCTTAGCAAGGGAGTCACTAAGACCCTTAAAAAGAAGTGATCCGATAGGGTGGGATAGATTTGCTAAAGCATTAAAAGATATTAAAGTACCACTTACTTATATTGGAAATCCAAAGAGATGTGAGTTTATTAACCGGCTTCAAGTAAAAGATCTAAACAAATCCTCTGAGACTGAAGTTCAAGAGTTTTCTACACCAAGAAGTGGAGATAAAAAATCTGAAACTAAAATAGAGTTTTCTACACCGGGAAGTCGAGATAAAAAATCTATATCTAAAATACGTAAAAAGTTTGATTGGGAAAAATGGACCCCGTACTAGAAGAAATTAACAGGATTTATTATGATCCATCTAACCCCGCTGGTTTTGGTAGTATTGATAAATTATCGAAAGCCATGAATGGTAAAATGGATAAAAAGCAAGTAAAGGAATGGTTACAATCACAAGAAACATACACATTACATAAACCCATTCAAAAAAAATTCCCACGTAATAGGTACATTCTATCAAATATTAATGAATTGTGGCAAGCTGATTTAAGTGATATGCGAACTTATTCTCAATATAATGATGGTTTCAACTATATACTTTGTGTTATTGATGTATTTAGTAAATATGCTTTTGCAAGATCAATGAAAAAGAAAAACTCAGAAACTATTAAAGAATGTTTTGAAAGTATATTTACTGAAAGTAATTTAACACCTACTCACATACAATCTGATAAAGGTACAGAATTTGTTTCAAAAGATGTACAAAAATACTTTAAATCCAAAAAGATTAATTACTATACCACTAACAATCCTGATATTAAGGCCAGTATTGTTGAACGATTTCAAAGAACTCTAAAAATGAAAATGTGGCGTTATTTCACTCATAATAATACTTATAGATATATAGATGTTTTACAAGATTTAATATATTCTTATAATCACAGCTTTCACTCTAGTATTAAGATGTGTCCATGTGATGTGAATTCCAACAATATTATGACGGTTTGGACTAATCTTTATGATAGACGATCAAACAAACTTTCCAAAATCAACTTTCAAAAACCAAATTTCAATGTGGGTGATTATGTTCGAATAACTAAATATAAACATGTTTTCCAAAAAGGATATGAATCAAACTGGAGTGATGAAATATTTATTATATCTTCAATAATTGATAGATCTCCATGGGTTGTTTATACAATAACAGATTTACAAAATGAACCAATAGTTGGTACTTTTTATGAAAGGGAATTACAGAAAATCACTTACAACCCCACCTCACAATATAAAATAGATAAAATAATTGACACTCGTTATTCAGGTAACAGAAAAGAAGTATTAGTGAAGTGGAGAGGTTATCCAAATAAATTTAACAGTTGGATTTTAGCTTCTAGTTTAAAAGAAATATGAATAAAGAAAGTTTTTATTTAACATTGCTCAGCAATAGTTCAATGGAATACTTTCCTGATAACAAGACCACAAATTTTTCAACGAAATTACCAAAAGTTATAAAATTAGAAGGTGAATGGTCGGTTGGAGTTGTTGAGTTTCAATATCCATGTACCATGTTTACTGTTCAAGATCATGAAAATGTTATATACATTACAAAATCCATGATAATGCCTAGTGAAGATAAACCATCCACAGTGCACTACAAAAAACATATTCCAGCTACCAGCTATGCTAACGTTGAGCATATTTTAAAAGCATTAAGTGGTATCGGAGAGAGCATAAAATTTCGTTATGATGAAATAACAAAATTTGTTTCTGTTTCTGCTTTGGATAAAAATATAACATCTATAACATTATCACCCAAATTAAGTTTACAACTAGGTTATGAACCAAATAAAAATCTCCTAGACAGAAATTTCGGAAAGTGTCCTGCTAATTTACACTTAGGGTTACCATCTCAACTATTTCTATATTGCGACATTATCGATCCTCAGATTGTGGGTGATGTTATGACTCCCTTGCTAAGAGTAATTTCATTAGATCCTTCAAAATACATTTATGGAGCAAATAAAATGCACGTTTTCTCTCCACCTCACTACTTACCTGTTATGCGAAGAGAGTTCGATACGCTGGAAATAGTTATAAGATCGAGCACAGGACAGAAAATACCATTCCAGTTTGGAACCGTGTGTGTTAAACTACATTTCCGAAAATTGTGATAATGAATTCTCTTCGTGATCATCATATATGTCCATATGAAAATTATTATACACATCAAGCTGGTTCGGGGGTAGGAGTAATTTATAAGGGTTCACCATACCAACGTGGTCATGGTATTGGAAGCTTCTTAGGGGGGTTATTTAGATCAGTTTTACCTTTACTTTCAAGTGGGGCTCGAGTGGTTGGTAAAGAAGCATTAAACGCTGGAGTAGGACTTTTATCAGATATGATTCAAGCGCGTCCTATGGAAGCATCAATAAAAGATCGTCTAAAGCAAGTTAGTACGAATTTAAAACGAAAGGTTGATGGCAAAATTGATCGATTAAACATGACAGGTTCTGGGTATATAACTAAAAGAAAACGATTGACCTCGCTCATTCCACCATTAACTGCTAAAGTGAAAACCGCTAAAAAACTTGGTATAAATCCAAAAAATATCAAAGATATATTTTCAAATTAAATATGTCTTTCCTTCATAATAATTCTTGTGAGTGTGCTAAGTCAGAATTAGATTTGTTTGCACTACCGTCTACACAAACAAGCATTGAAAATGGATTGTGGATTCACTATAAACCAATTTCGTCTCTTGCTGATGATGGACCTATAGAGTTTCAAGTTCCTGGGACAGGCGATGACTACATAGATTTGTCTCATACATTACTCCACATAAAGGCAAAAGTATTAAATCAAGATTCAACTAAATTGACATCGACCACAGTAGTAGCACCTGTAAATAATTGGATGCATTCACTTTTTAGTCAACTTGATGTTTATTTAAACCAAAAACTTGTATCACCACCTAATAATACCTATGCATATCGAGCATACATAGAAACCCTTTTAAACTATGCTCCTGCTGCTAAACAATCTCACCTTACTTGTAGTCTTTGGTATGAGGATACATCAGGAAAAATGGATTCTACAGATGATAAAAACTTAGGATTTGTTAAAAGACAGGATTTGGCTAGTGAAAGTAAGGAAATAGAAATGATTGGACATCTTCATGGTGACATTTTCAACCAAGATAAATTTTTAATTAATGGTGTTGAAATGAGTGTAAAATTAGTTCGGTCAAGAGATAGTTTTAATTTAATTGCTGGATCAAGCGATGTAAAGATCAAAGTTTGTATTACGGATGCAACTCTTATTGTTCGACGAGCAAGAATTAATCCAAGTGTATTACTCGCACATCAGAAAGTTTTAGCTGCTACTACTGCTAAATATCCTATTACTCGAGCCGAAGTAAAAGTTTTAACAATTCCATCGGGTGTTCAAGGAAAAACTCTTGATAATATATTCCTAGGACAGGTACCCAAAAGGTGTATAATTGGATTTGTGAACAATTCTGCATTTAATGGTTCCCTTACTAAAAATCCATTTAACTTTGAAAACTATGGTATTAATTCTTTCAGCTTATATATTGATGGTCAACAAATACCTTCAAAAGCTTTGCAACCATCTTTTAATAGTAGTATATTTACATCAACATATCATACTCTATTCTCGGGAACTGGTATTCACTTTCTTAATGAAGGAAATGGAATCTCTTGTGAACAGTATGCCAAAGGTTACTGTCTATTAGCATTTGACTTAACTCCTGATTTATCAGCTAACTCATCAACTCATTGGAATCTCATAAAGCATGGTAGTGTAAGATTAGAAGTACGATTTGAATCCGCACTAATACAAACAATTAACTGTATAGTTTATGCTGAGTTTGATAATATTATTGAAATAGATAAAAACAGAAATGTTAATGTAGACTATAGTAGTTAAAGTTATAATGTGTGTTAGATTTATGTGTAATGCATTTTTTTGTGTATGTAAAAATTATAAATTAAATAAAACAAATTATATGTAATATATTATTTTTTATTTCTTTATAAACCCCTATTAAACCTTATACAAAATCATACAGAAGTAATTTAAGTAAACAGAATCACACATGAATGAAGTAATTTAAGTAAACAGAATTCACTAATGATCAGCTAATGACTGTCATTGTTAAAAAAGTATTTTTTAACTTTTTCACTTATCTCGCATTCTTTCGTATTGACGAGACGCACTACACTGATGAATCATACAAATTATCACTAAGGAATGTTTAAGTAAACAGAATTCACTAATGATCAGCTAATGACTGTCATTGTTAAAAAAGTATTTTTTAACTTTTTCACTTTCTGCTATTGTCTTCGTAATATTGTATACGAGGGTGTTTGTGTTGTCGTAGATGCTATCCTCATTATTCTTCACATAATATTTAATCCTCGTGGAAGCATGTTTCCAATGATCAGTAGTTGGAATCTTGCATAGCTTCTTCATATCGTATATTTCAATTTTTATGAGATGCGTCGCTTGATCTCCGTCGTCGGAATTAGTAGAAATGTATGATACACCATCTCTAGCGGCTCGTGCTACGGTTGACGATAACAGCTTCCTCTTTCTTATTTTTGATTGAGCTTCAAAAAAATGATCAATCGATTGCGATTTTCTTTTTTCACCATTATTAATGACGATGTTATCACTCTCTTCTTGAGGGGAGAGTGGCGAGTAGTAATATTTATAGGTATTTTCATCGAAGTTGAATGATTTCTGCAACAACACAGTTATCATGTTAATATCAATTTGTTTACACTTAATCACACACACGTAAGAAAACAACAGAAAGAAAAGTAAGTTTGTCAAGAGAATAAACACTTACGTCCGGGTCCATTGAAGCGTTGAAGTAATACAAACGTAGTATTGGTAGATCCACTGCGGTCAAACGACTATACACTGATTCCATAATGGCAGCTGCTCGCCCTTATAAAGCACCGATAGGATATATCTTATCTAAGGTATTTCCACAGTGAAACTGATGTAACTTTATGAGTCAACAAGCTTATCTCGCATTCTTTCGTATTGACGAGACGCACTACACTGATGAATCATACAAATTATCACTAAGGAATGTGATTTAATATTTAGAAAGTATGTTTCGTATTGACGACACGACGAGACGCGCTACGCTGATGAATCATACAAATTATCACTAAGGAATATGATTTAATATTTAGAAATCAATATAATTAATCATTCCTATGTTAACCATTGAATAGATTGGTACAGTAATAATCTACTAATATCATGGATACACTAGATGTACAACAACATCTGAAAAAGATTCACCCCAGTCTAGAAAATAATGTTTATGCTGCTAATAGACTGCCCATGTATACCCACGTACCAACGTATATAATATGCAATTTAGATACAGATGATAAACCAGGCTCACATTGGATAGCTTTACATATCGATACGAATGGCATCGGTCAATATTTTGATACATACGGACGATCACCTGCACGATATCATCTAGAGTTTTTAAAAAGGAATTGTAAAAGATGGGACTGGAATGTTGATATGATTCAGAATGAGTGGACTTCAGTTTGTGGCGAATATTGTTTAATGTATTTGCTGTATAAGTTTCGGGGATGTTCAATGCACAGTTTTACGAGCATTTTTACAGGGAACACATTGTACAACGATATTTTAGTGGATGAGATGTTTCGCTCCTATTTTATACATAATCAGCAATAACATTTTGGAAATAAAAATTGTAACAAAAAAAAAGTATGAGTTTTATTTATGACTAGCTGTGCCTGCGACTTCATCCGCGTGGAGCTTTACAAAATAGTTACTGTTCAGTGACAGACACACAAAAATTATAAATAAATATTTTGGTATATGTACTGAGTATGCATACATATGAGTTTAGTAAAACACGGTTATTTTAATATTACAAACAGACACTCCAATTTTATTTATTTTTATATATATATATATATACATTGAGAATAACAAAGAATGATAATAATATAATACAATAGCACAGATAAGCAAGGTGCATCATTAGAAACAGATAAGAGCGGCAACGACCTTTTTCGAGAAACAATGGATGGAGCACAATAGCGACGATGCTCGAGGAACGATAGATAAGCAGACAATAGAGGTAATTAAGGGTACTGGAGTTTGCAAATGTAGAAACCTAAGTCGCGAATCGTTAGAGTTAGCACAAAATGGATGCGTGCAATCGATTTAGATGACCCCAAAACCTTTTTTTTTTTTTTTTTTTTTTTTTTTTTTTTTTTTTTTTTTTTTTTTTTTTTTTTTTTAGGATCACTCGATCTGGCTCGTGAGCCAGAACTGGTACAAACACACTACTTTTGTATGAAATTATGATTAAATATGAATAAGACAAGACTAGACTAACAAGTTAAATCATTTTTTTGACATTTCAATTATTGATAACAAAAATATTAAAGAGTTTATCAAAAAAATGGGGATTTTCTAGAAAAAAAGCGAAAAGAGGATTACTCATTAAACTTGGGCCAAAATGTTATTTAATTAGGCGCAATAAGTAGCCAACACCATCACCTATCTACCATTTTCCTATGGCTACTCACCCTCCAAACACCCTGTATATAACATCACAATATATTATCACACTCTTTGCATGGTTACCTGGTTAGCAGTAACCACATTCTTCATTTGTCTGAAAGGAATGTTTGTATAGTGTCCAAGTCTAGCGCCCTTAAGGTCTACGACATTGATACTTCCTGCTACTGCTAAATTATCGTCCTCCATGAAGCAGATCTGTTGATAACAGAACATGATTGATAAAAAATATATACTAGATGAATCTGCAAAGACCTATATTAGTACGATTTAGACAGGTGTGTTTGAAGATAGCTTTGATAGAATTTTTAGAATTCACTTTAAAAGTCTACATTGCCCAAAAACAGTGTAAACTATAGAAACTCATCACGTGAAACAGACAACGAAAAAAAAAGGTGTGTGTGCGATTCACACACGATAGAAGTGAAACTTCTTTGTCAAACTAATTTAAAAAAAAACTAATTTAAAATTAGCGGCTTGCAGCGCGGCCCGGCCGCAGCGTGGCGCGAACTTCCCTGTTGTTGCCTTCCGGTTTGAAATCACAACGATTCTAAAGGAGTTTCACTTCAAAAAAAGAATTCGATATTCGTTGAAGAAATAGGTGTTCCTATTGGGTACAATCTATTTTTTTTTTACAAAACAGTGGAAATGGTCGCTAATACTTTCTTATTCATGTTAACTAAATTAAAAAAAAAAATTAGTGTACCTGCTCTTGCAGGACCAAAACCGATAAAATATCTATGATGGTGTATTTTTTAAGGTCGATTTCACCAATTCTGTACAAAATAACTCTAGGATCAGCTGGATTCTTCGTCAGCCGTAGTATTACCATTGCACTGAAAAAAAAATGTAAGACACATGTGAGTCCAGAAAAATTATACGTTTTTAAAGACTTGGAACTAAAAAACTAGCAAACACTAAAGCATGTTAATCTACTTTAACAGCTTAAAATAATTTTATTTTCACTTATTTCTTCAATCAGTTTTATTTCCGTTAATACTAGGCTAGTTTTTGAAGTGAAACTTCTTTAGAATCGATGTGATTTCAAACCGGAAGGCAACGACAGGGAAGGTCGTACCACGCTGCAAGCCGCTAATTTTAAATTAGTTTTTTTTAATTAGTTTTCCAAAGAAGTTTCACTTCTATCGTGTGTGAATCGCACACACCTTTTTTTGTATAAAGATAGATAAGTTTTAAAAATTTTCAGCTCATTATTCTAGCTTTGTTTAAAACAACGGATATAATATTATTCTTATCTGTACTAAAAATATAGGTAAGTCTGAAGTGGTTATCTGAACTTTGGCGTTTGATTAAAAACCTAAACCGATAACTTCTTACATAAGGAAGTAGGTATCTTTATTGAGCGAGGCCACAAAAATGAAAACGATAACTTACGGAGTAAAGAAGTCATTTGCGTTAATTTCCGTAGAGTTAGTGTGGCAAAGTGCGCCTACCGGGCAAGTGCACCTACCACAAATATCTCGAAAACTACCGATTGGATACTAGTAGTGACACTATATATCGATGCTACAAACTAAATCATAGTTCTTGGTGAAAGTCACAGATGGCTCTAGTCATGTGAGTTTGAGATACGCGCCATTTTATTTTCACTGATATTCAAAGTGGTGAGCAGAGATGACTATGGGTTGATCATCTTCGTATATCTCAAGAAATCTAGTTTTTACCAACATACGAGTGAGGTAAATGCACAATTTAAATATTTTTCTTTAAGTTTCTGACTATATCTCACTCCTATCTAGTAAAATTTATATATTTTTTTGCAGTTAAATATTCTAACTTAAAATTTATATAGTTGGGGAAGTGCGCCATACTGACTTTTTATATGGCGCACTTCGCCGCAATCCAGAGGTTACAAACTTTTTAAAATGTGTCTTTGTTACAAGTCTTTATTTAACTTGCAATGTTTCTTTGCTTGTTTGTATGGTCGGGTCAAATCTTGCAAATTAATTTGAAAAAGAAATCTTGAATGAACACGTTGGTCCATTTAAGGTCAATTTGGGTGAGAATGCTATTTTTATGCATGACAATGCCCGACCTCTTACATATTGGATTGTGAGTGACTACCTTCAAGAGATGAACATTACTCGTACGGAGTGGCCAGCACGCAGCCCAGATGTCAATCCGATCGAGCATGCTTGGGACCAGCTAGGGAGATGCGTAAAAAAATTACGCTTCGTGAGCTCAAAATTGCTCTCACAGAGGAATGGGAGAATATTCCCAAAAATCGTACAAAAAACTTGGTGTACAGCATGCCAAACTGGGTAAACGCAAGAATGGAAGCACGAGGAGGCAATACGAAATATTAAAATTCGAGAAAATCGTAATGTTGTTCAAAAATGTCATGTTTCCCATTTTTGTTTTAAGGCGAGAAAATAAATATTACACTTAATAACTAATTTCAATGACTAACTTCTTATTTCAGTCCGTTTATAATACCAAATAAGTAGTTCCATTTACGATGGGAATACCATGGGGTATTCCCATCGTAAATAAAAGAAAAAATATACTTGACACTCGATTATAAATATTTGGAAAAAAGGTTCATAGCCTCTGACTTAAGATTGTATGGCGCATTTAGCCGAAATTTGGTTTTAAATGCATAGATTCTTATAGAATGTGGCTATGAAAAAAAAATTAATATCATTCGTTTTGTTTCTTGTTTTCCTATAATAATATAAGGCTGTTTTTATTCTAATGCTATAATATTACGTTTTATTAATACAAGGCGCACTTACCCGATTTGCCGGCAAAGTGCGCCTGGTAAGACTGTTTTCAAATTTTTTGCTAAAATTCATTAATTTGCTGTCAGATTCTAATGACACGACATTGGTTGTTGTTGCAAAACATCACAGATCCTTATGGTACCATGACTTAGTATCACTCGTGAACTTAAACACAAGAAATATTGCACCAAAGTCAACTATGAAAAATGTATGGCGCACTTTGCCCCACTGACTCTATATCTTTTTTAACTAACCGACTTCAAAAAAGAGAAAGTTCTCGATTAGACTGTAATTTAAAAACGCCCCTAATTTTGAATTAGTTCTATTTATTTATTAGTTTGCCAAAGAACTTTCACTTCTATCGTGTGTGAATCGCACAAACACCTTTTTTTGTCTTTGTTTCTTATTTAAATAAATAAATACGCGTTATTACATATTACTCTCAAAGTACTTGTCAGATCTCAATAGCTATGTCCACACTGTGCCTTTTCATCTTCAACTTTCGTCGTAACCTTTCTATTCAACTTTCGTTGACACATTCAATATTGAATGCGTCAACAAACGCGACGCTAACGTAGTCATTTCGATTCTGTCAGTGTTCAAAACATGAGCGACGAGAAAATTTATTTATATATATTTTTTTTTTTTATGATATAATATAATGTTTAATTATATATATATTTTAGCTACAAAAACATTTTTTTCAAAATAATTTTTGTAGCTAAAACTTGTAATGCATCGTTCCTTTTTATTTTATTAGTGTACAGCTTACTATTCTGATCCCAAAGTTGTGGAAAGCTTCTGTATTCCTCTATAAATCTCAAAGTAATATTTTTTCTTCGTCCGCCATCTTGATGTTGAACGCTTTGTTGCACAGAAATCCACTAGACGCGGGTAACACGTTTCATAGCGCGCGCTATGCTTTCAACTGTCAAAAACGCATGCGTCAAGGGCATGCCTCACGTGCGCTGTTGACTGCGCTGTGACGCATGCCCTTGATGAACGAAAAAAGGCACAGTGTGGACATAGCTAATGAAATTTAAATGGGACCACATGACACGCAACACCTTTCAATTAAAACAAAATTCATCGAAATCGGTCCACTCAGTCAAAAGTTCTGATCTAACATACATAAAAAATACAATCGAATCGGGAACTTCTTCCTTTTTTGAAATTCAGTTAAAAATTACAAAATAATTTTACCTTAATATTTACAAGAAACTTTGTCTTACCCTGTATCAATAATATCCATAACTTTTGGTTCGAAATATTTGACACTATAAAGATACGGAGCCGTGCTTCTAAATGAAAAATAGAGATCTATTTTTCTTTTTGTTTGATCTAGTTTAAATTTACAACCTCGTAGAAATGCTGCTAGCCACTGGTCATCTATAAGGAGTTTTAAAATATATATCTCACAAAAATATTATAATCATTAACGAAAAATACGTTTACATTATTATTAGCATCAATGTGAAAAGGTATGTTGGCAAAAGATGAATGAAAAAAGCGTCTTCTGACGACTAACGGAAAATAAATCAAGAAGTTAATGTAGACTGTATATAAATGAGTTAATTGTGATTACTGTACATAAGTTCGTCTGATCCCAAATTTAGCAGTGATGATCAAGAGAACTTAGATGACAAACTTTTACAAATAATTTCGAATTTCGAAAATCTTAAAAATATATATATACATATTCTTAAAAATGCAATTACCTGTTCTAGCTGTCAAATGTGGTTGCTCCAAAATCCATTGCTTTATATGACGAATACTTTCTTCAAGTAGTTCGGGATTTTCATTTAATTCTGTTTGAGCCTTCTCAGCTAGCGCTGGAGGGAGAAGTCTAACAGACATGTTTCTATACTGATTTCTTTCGCTTACTTATAAATTGTCACACTACGGCTTGTTCAAAACTAAAAATGCAAACGAAAATAAATTGTATTAAAAAGAATGGTAATAACTTTAACCAAAGGTTGTACAGTAGACTTACTATCTAAACATTTTTATGTGCAGTCAGATATTGCAAGTTTCAATGATTTTTAATTACTTCTTATGGTTTCCCAAATAATAAGGTTTATATTTTTAAAATAACAATTGCTTTATTTTATAGAGGTAGGGAATATTAGCATGAAGTATCTTGCTCAAAATTTGGAGCATCTCGACTTGAGAAGTACCTCAACCTCACAGAAGATCACAACTAAATAACACTGCTCGCAAGCAGTGTCGTGTTACTGTGGTGAGTAATGTTAGAGTTCTTGGGGAGGGTCGGCAGCGCTGGCAATGCTCCTGGTGTTGCTGGTATCCATGAGGTACGGTGTCCGCTTACAATCAAGTGGACCGTACGCTTATTTGCTACATTTGTAATAAAAAAATACAGAAAAAATTTACGATGGTTTGTTTATTTTTATTTGCTAATTTCAATGAGCTTTACATTTAAAAATGACGCCGCGTTGGCGAAGCGGTCACAGCACTGGATTGCGATTGGCTGTTGTGCGGGCGGTTGAGAGTTCGATCCCCGCACACGACAACATTTGTATTGGCCATACAGATGTTTGCCGTGGTCTGGGTGTTTCTGCAGTCCTTGTGGGTCTCCCCACCGTGCCTCGGAGAGCACGTTAAGCCGTCGGTCCCGGTTGTTATCATGTACACCTGATAGCGATCGCTACTCATAATAGGGAATATATCCGCCAACCCGCATTGGAGCAGCGTGGTGGATTAAGCTCCGATCCTTCGCCTATATGGGGAAGAGGCCTATGCCCAACAGTGGGATATTACAGGCTGAATCGTTTTTACATCTAAAAAATCTGATATATAAATAAGTGTATTTAAAAAAAATAGTACCTCTTAACAAACAGAGTGGTGAATGAATTACAAAATTTATTAAATAAACAATGGACAAATATCAAAGTTCTGATCACCATTAAATTATGAAGGTACTTTAGCGGTAACTTTCCTATTTATACTTAATGCGAATTCCTATTTTTTGTGAAGATAAAACATTCTTATATGTCTGAGTAAACAAAAATTAATAAATAAATACTCAATAAAGGGTTACTACTTCAAATATGTTACTCACATATCCTAAACATAACAATTATTATTGATAACACATTATTTACTGCAAGAAATTAAAAGTCGTTAATATAATCCTCGATTAGGTATATAATATTACTTTACTTATAGGTAGGGATCCCTAGTACATTTTTTTCACCTGATTATTATCAAGCTAATTTTTCGGGAGTAGCTTCATTTTGATGAGACGACAAAAAATTCCTCTACGAAAACTCTCGATTGTGGTGGCTAACAGAGATAGCAGGGGATAGAGCAGCAGTTAGCGTAGGACCGGGATAACGTATCACGCAATTTGTAGGACAATATTACTATTAAATTGTATAGATATTAACTAACTAAAAGAAAAAAAATGAGCTGGTTAATCATATTTTTGATGACACTTATCAAAAATTGTATTTTTTTATGATTAACCAACTAAAAGAAATAAAAAATCAGCCTAACGATTTTACAATATCTAATCATAATTGATGAGAAGATTGGTGCGATCTGATAGCTAGGACTTACCGAATTATTTTTTAGCTTTTAGTACATAACCTAACTACATTTTTTTTTGTAATAAAACCGTTTAACACAAAAAAGTTAGTTGATTTTATTATTTTTTTTTTTTGTGTTATTTTTCTTGTTCTTCAATAAATAGGTACTTCTTGCACTGTTTGCCGTTGTTGGGTTGACTGGAAGAAATCTCTTTCAAAGATAAGTCCTCCTTTGCCATAAATTTTATAATTATGTTGTTTCTACATGTATTTTTTTTTAAATAAGAAAGTAGGTATATTAATTAATTATTATTTATTAGGCACGCGCCGCCGCCCGGCTCTACGGCCTGTACCGCCTAGGGCATCGAGCCCGGGTTTACCCGGACCGAAAAAACCCGGGTTTTCCCGGTTCTGAGGATTACAAAAAAAAACGAGTTTGATTTTTAAAACTCGGGTTTTTCGGGTATTTTTTACTACTTTTGTTTTTGTTATTTATTAAGATTAAGCCACTTCGAATGCAATAATAAGTAAATTGAATAAAAACACGCTTTGATAAATTATTATTTATTACGTAAAAAGTAGCTTTGTTGTTACGTTCCACCAGCCAACCAATAAAACAAGCCATGCAAGTTAAATGGAACGCGCGCGTCCTTCTCAGGACATGAATGGGTAAATTCTATGCAAAAGTGTTGATTAAAAGGGTTGTGAATGAAACAGACGAAAGAGTATGGGATGCACAAGCGGGATTTAGAAAGGGAATGGGATTTACGCATTTTCTTTGCGGTGCATTTCCCGAAAAATGTTTGACTAAAAACAAGAAGGTCTATTGCGCGTTCGTAGATCTAGAAAAGTCCTATGATAGAGTGGTGAAGAATGAATTGTGGTCAGCATAGTCCGAGTACGGTGTGAGCAGTATCCTCATACGATAAACTGAGGTAGGGCACAGCAGGAAAATTCCTGCTCAAAATATGGAGCAGCCCGACAGGGGTAGTACCTCGACCTTACAGAAGACCACAGCTAAATAATACTGTTTTCAAGCAGTATTGTGTTCCTGTTGGTGAATAAGGTGACCAGAGCTCCTGGGGGGATTGGGGATAGGATCGGCAACGCGCTTGCGATGCTTCTGGTGTTGCAGGCGTCTATAGGCTACGGTCTTACCATCAGGTGAGCCGTACGCTTGTTTGCCAACCTAGTTACATAAAAAAAAAATACGAACACTGCAATCTCTTTATAGGAATTCTAGTGCTTGTGTAAGGATAAACGGGACGCTCACTGAATGGTTTAATATCGAAAAAGGTGTTAGACAGGGATGTGTAGCGTCACCGTGGCTGTTTAATCTATTCATGGACAATTGCTTGACAAATTTAAAAGAGAATGAAAGTGGGTTGAGAATGAATGTGTTTCTCGTCAAACGTCTTCTCTATGCTGATGACCAACTATTAATTGCGTCTTCGGCCAAGGAGTTGCAGGAGATGGTAACTGCTATGAGTGGAGCTTTTGTTAAAAAGGGAATGAAGATGAATGTAAAGAAGACGAAAGTGATGGTGTTTGAAAGACATGAGACAGTGACAGACTGCAATATCGTGATTGGAGATGAACAAATTGAACAGGTGAATGAGTTTGTGTATCTGGGTTCAAAGTTTACAAGAGATGGAAAGTGTGAGAGTGATATTGAAAGAGGAGTGAATGCAGGAAACATGGTTAATGGAGCTTTGAACTCCTTTATGAGCAGTCGGAAGGTGTCTAACAAGGCTCGTTTGGCTGTGCATAAGGAGGTGTTGGTTCCGACACTCATGTATGCATGGAAGTGAAAGTTAGGTATGGCAGAAGAAACATGAAAGCAGAATAAATGCAGTTGAGATGAGAGCGTTAAGAAGTATGATAGGAGTTAAACTGAGTGACAGGATATGAAACAGTGAGATAAGGAAACGTTGTGGTCTAAAAGAAGATGTAGTGACAAAAATTGAGAAAGGTATGCTAAGATGGTTTGGCCTTGTCGAAAGAATTAATGAAGAACGATTGACGATAAAAGTGTATAAGGCGAGTGTGAATGGAAGTGTTGGAAGGGGTAGACCTAGGCGGACGTTTCAAGACCAGATCAGAGACGTCTTGAAAAAAGGCCAGGTCAAGAACCCCAAACCGAAGAGCATGTATGAAAGGAATAATAAAAATTGACGAAGCAAAACAAGTATGTAAGGATCGTAGCAAGTGGAAAGAAGTGGTCTTTGCCTACTCCTACGGGAAAGAGGCGTGATTGTATGTATGTATGAAAAACTGTTTTTGTAATTTGTAAAGTACTGTTTCATTTATTTAAATTCTTCCTCATCCTTTATATTTTGTACTCATTGAAGGAAATCGATATATAAACGCAGATTAGTGTATTTTAAAAAATTACAATAAAAAGATCGAAATGCTCGAAAAAACCGGTCTACCCGGGTTTTGATTACTCTTAGACCCGAAAACCCGGGTTTTCAAAATTGAACCGAGTTTCGATGCCCTAGTACCGCCGCAACCGCTATGTCCCTGCATTTTAACACTGTAATATCTTCGAAAATATTCATTTAAATTACATGGTGTAAAAATCCATATTGTTCCATATTAAATGTACAATGTATTTAATGTACTTAATTGGATAAGGATTAATGCTGTATTGCTTAAAATCGCTTCGTAAATAAGTCATTATTTTTCGTAAAAAGTAAAGAATAAAAACTGGTTATTGTGGGTTATCATTATTTATAATATATTATATCATAATATGTTATATATTATTTTAAGGTGTACAATACTGTAGTATTTGTAATTTTGATCTATCTCGTAGGGTTCAGCCCTGCGTTTGCAATGTAAGCGCAAAAAATGAGTTTATTTACGACATCACATTAGAAACCTCTAATTATCAGTGTTTTTCTACTATATTATGCATGTATTATACATATAAAACTTCCCCCTGAATCACTCTATATATTAATAGCCATTTCACAAAATTTTACCGCTCGAGATTAGGTAAAAGACGGCAGCATTGTGTATGTGTGCGTAGCTATCTACACTTTACAATCAAGCAGACTTGGCCTCAAATCATCAAAGAGTAATATAAACATACAGGAAGGCCTCATTTACGGAGACGCGGGGTCGTGCGTAACGTGTGGCGTGGCAGAACGCACTAAATTCAAATGTAGGGCGCTGGGCGTTGTATGAGTGCGTTTACGGAGAAGCGATTTTACACGCGTTCATTTTCATACATTTTGACACGACGACTTTGTTTTATATTATGTATTGATTTAAATTTAAAAAATACGTACAACCAGTGTAATCCTTGCACAAATGTGTTTATGGATCTTAAAAAATATTTTTTTACAAATACTGTTGTAATGCTTGTAACTATTTTCACTGGACAAATGCAAAGTATCTGGCTTTTTGATATACTAGAAACTAGATTATAGTCATCGCAAAATAATAGGCCCGTTTGGACATAATATGTCATTGAGACGCAAATAGGGAAGTAGTGTCAGGGGGGCAAAGTGCGCCATACTTTTTTCATAGTTGACTTTGGTGCAATATTTCTTGTGTTTAAGTTCACGAGTGATATTAAGTCATGGTACCATAAGGATCTGTGATGTTTTGCAACAACAACCAATGTCGTGTCATTAGAATCTGACAGCAAATTAATGAATTTTAGCAAAACATTTGAAAACAGTCTTACCAGGCGCACTTTGCCGACAAATCGGGTAAGTGCGCCTTGTATTAATAAAACGTAATATTACAGCATTAGAATAAAAACAGCCTTATATTATAGGAAAGGATTATAGGAAAACAAGAAACAAAACGAATGATATTTTTTTTTTTCATAGCCACATTCTAGAAGAATCTATGCATTTAAAACCAAATTTCGGCTAAATGCGCCATACAATCTTAAGTCAGAGGCTATGAACCTTTTTTCCAAATATTGATAATCGAGTGTCAAGTATATTTTTTCTTTTATTTACGATGGGAATACCCCATGGTATTCCCATCGTAAATGGAACTACTTATTTGGTATTATAAACGGACTGAAATAAGAAGTTAGTCATTGAAATTAGTTATTAAGTGTAATATTTATTTTCTCGCCTTAAAACAAAAATGGGAAACATGACATTTTTGAACAACATTACGATTTTCTCGAATTTTAATATTTCGTATTGCCTCATCGTGCTTCCATTCCTGCGTTTACCCAGTTTGGCATGCTGTACACCAAGTTTTTTGTACGATTTTGGGGAATATTCTCCCATTCCTCTGTGAGAGCAATTTTGAGCTCACGAAGCGTAATTTTTTTACGCATCTCCCTAGCTGGTCCCAAGCATGCTCGAACGGATTGACATCTGGGCTGCGTGCTGGCCACTCCATACGAGTAATGTTCATCTCTTGAAGGTAGTCACTCACAATCCAATATGTATGAGGTCGGGCATTGTCAAGCATAAAAATAGCATTCTCACCCAAATTGACCATAAATGGACCAACGTGTTCATTCAAGATTTCTTTTTCAAATTCATTTGCAAGATTTGACCCGACCATACAAACAAGCAAAGAAACATTGCAAGTTAAATAAAGACTTGTAACAAAGACACATTTTAAAAAGTTTGTAACCTCTGGATTGCGGCGAAGTGCGCCATATAAAAAGTCAGTATGGCGCACTTCCCCAACTATATAAATTTTAAGTTAGAATATTTAACTGCAAAAAAATATATAAATTTTACTAGATAGGAGTGAGATATAGTCAGAAACTTAAAGAAAAATATTTAAATTGTGCATTTACCTCACTCGTATGTTGGTAAAAACTAGATTTCTTGAGATTTACGAAGATGATCAACCCATAGTCATCTCTGCTCACCACTTTGAATATCAGTGAAAATAAAATGTCGCGTATCTCAAACTCACATGACTAGAGCCATCTGTGACTTTCACCAAGAACTATGATTTAGTTTGTAGCATCGATATATAGTGTCACTACTAGTATCCAATCGGTAGTTTTCGAGATATTTGGGGTAGGTGCACTTGCCCGGTAGGCGCACTTTGCCACATTAACTCTAACCCTCTAACCATACGACTCGGTATTCGATATTCATGATAAATCGATTCAAGTTTGTATGAGCATTGATCGATTTGATTATGTAGTTTAAAGTATATTGAATTAAATTTCTGATTAGAAAATTTAACTTAAACATTAATATTGTAGGTAAATTGAAATGATACAATGGTGCAAAAATCTCTCTTGTTGTGCTCTTCCTTCTAAAAATATAGGCACCGTGCTAGATCCCACCACATTACGTATCGTGGTGGGTCTCCGGCTCGGCGCTAAAATATGTGAGCCTCATATATGTCCGTGTGGGCAGCAGGTGGACAGGCTTGGCCGACATGGCTTATCCTGTACCAGGAGCGCTGGCAGATTATACCGACACGGTACGCTGAACGATTTAGTTCGTCGGGCTCTTGTCACCGCTTCTTTACCAGCCACGTTAGAACCGTCTGGTTTGTCAAGAAGCGATGGCAAGAGACCTGATGGTATGACCTTAGTACCGTGGCATCTTGGGCGTCCTCTGGTATGGGATGTTACCTGTGTAGATACCTTGGCCCCCTCGCATATTAATAACACTGCGGAGAGGGCCGGGTCTGCCGCCGACCAAGCCCAGATCCTCAAGTGCCGTAAGTATTGTAATTTATCAGACAATTACTTATTTGCGGCGCTTGCTGTGGAGACCTTGGGCCCTTGGTCTTCTGACATGAAAAAATTCATGTCAGAATTGTCGTCCAGGCTTGTTCTTGCATGTGGCGACCTGAGAGCTGGCGAGTATTTCGCCCAAAGGCTCAGCCTCGCTATTCAACGGGGTAATGCCGCCAGCGTCTTAGGCGCCATGCCGAACACGGACATTCTAGAGGAAGTTTTTTATTTATAATTTTATTGTTTTACTTTATTTTTGTAATTGTAGTATTTTAACACAGGTTTTTTTTTTAATTCTTATTGTATATAGTTAAGTCTTTTTAATATACGTAGTAAAAGTACTTAAATATCGTGACAAGTTTTTATCTATACTAATATATAAAGCTGAAGAAAAAAAAAATGTGTCTTTAATTTAATTTTTTTTATTGTTTTCTAATGTTTTCGCTAATTTCTCTCATTATAATGAAATAACTTTTTCAGGTTTTCTCGCGTTTTATTAGGTTCTCTATCTACATTAAGACATTGTTCTCCCGTGACCATGGTAGCTGTAAAGACTGTAATCTTTGATAACGCGTATTCTATTTAGTTAATTATTTTTTCGTATACCTACGTTGTATTACTTGTCGATGTAATTGAAGTTGTTTTTTTTTTCGTTTGCGAGCATATACAATAAAATTATTTTCAGTAGAGATCACTGCATAATATCGATTTACTATTAAAATCGAATGATGCTGGTGAAATTCAGTAATGAACTAGTTACAACACTAGTATTTAAAAACAAAAATACTTAGAACGTAACTATTTTTGAGACGTTTCGTAATAATTAGAAATTGCATGCTACTATGTATAAAGTAAGCGTGAAAAGAACACTCCCAATATATTCTATCATATTATTTAACGCGCCAAAAAATTTACGTATGTTTTAAAAACACTTTATGTTATTATTAATTCCTTTAATGTATCTTACAGTTTCGTACCAAGTTACGTTCTAGTGTATTTGTTAAACGTCAAAACGGGCCTCTTATTTTGTGACAACTATAATAACGTAGCCACTATCTTTTGGCGATAGGTACGGTATACGATATTGAAAAGATTAAAATGGAAAATTTATTTCGGGTAGGGAAAACAGACGCTGTAAAAGTGTAAAATACCTGTTTCGAGAGAGATACGTACGGTATTTATGTCAAAGATGTACGAGTATATTGATTTGCAATGTGCCTTATATAATTGATTAATTATATAGTATACTAGCCGACCCGTGCCCACTTCGTTGCGCATTAATTATTTTTTAATAATTACTTCTAACGACGATATCTCAAAAACTATTCATCTTATTGATATAGTGTAAAGGGCAATTTTAATCTACATTAAATTCTTAAGCTAACCAACATATTTATTTCGATAAGGATTAATACTGAACTAAAGAAAATAGCTTTGAAAATAACGTAATGTTTTTAATTACAAATTTGAACATAAAAGTGGTTATTGTAAGTCAACCGTAAGAGATAGAGATATGTTGTCGCGGACTTTTTTGTAGCATTTTTATAGATTTTGAATTCGCTAGTACATTACTTAACTATATCTTTGCTAGTGTACGCGGCGTTCGCGAGGAAAGGTCCTCCGTTGGCGAGATTTTTTGCGACCTCTTCAACATTTATCGCCGTATTTCTGCTAATTTACATAAAAGCATAATAAATTATATACCTAAACCTTCCTCAAGAATCACTCTTTCTATTGTTGAAAACCGTGTAAAAATCCGTTCAGTAGTTTTCGAGTTTATCGCGTTCAGACAGACAGACAGGAGGACAGAAAGACGCGGCCGGGGGACTTATTTTTATAATAAGTATAGATAATATATATATCATAAAGTATTTTATACTTACGAAATAATATCCTATATCATATATATCTAAATTGTTTAATTGATTCACTAACAAAACGGAAGTCAGAAGTAGGATTTCTAAGTCAGTAACACAATAGACACCCTCCCAACAGTTAATAACGCTGAATTTATACTAAAGCACTCATGACGTGTTTTATACGAGTACATTGTAATAAGATAACACAAACGTAGACTTGATAAAGCACCGTCCATAACAATGAATACCTACCTACACTACATTTATTATTCGATAATGTGATTACTTACAGATTTTTTTTTTACATTCTTTATTGAGAAAAAACCGACCAAGTGCGAGTCGGACTCGCGCACCGAGGGTTCCGTACAAACAAAATTATTGAAAATAGTTTTATTATATGATGTAACCAAAAATTTATGCTTTTAGTAATGTTTCCTTTATCTGTGCTATAAGACGTTGCTCCGTACCAAATTTCAAGATTCTGAGTTCACGGGAAGTACCCTGTAGGTTTTGATTCCCTTGCGAGTGTTGAAAATTTACAGCATAAACGGCTTTATCTTTTGATTGCGTTGGCTTAGAAATTTGATTTTTTCACAGCTCTAAGGGACAGTAGACCTGAATGTTTGATATAAATTTAAGCTTAATACCTCCACACGTTCAGT
This sequence comes from Melitaea athalia, assembly GCA_905220545.2. Classification (NCBI taxonomy): domain Eukaryota; kingdom Metazoa; phylum Arthropoda; class Insecta; order Lepidoptera; family Nymphalidae; genus Melitaea; species Melitaea athalia. The sequence continues at coordinate 9,234,559 of HG992179.1, forward strand.
GACAAACAGACGCACAACAAAGTGATCCTGTAAGGGTTCCATTTTTTCTTCTGAGGTACGGAACCCTAAAAAAGAAATATTTTTTTTTGTTATGATGATAAATAACATTTTAGAATTTCCTCCTGTGTGAGAAACACAAAAATAAAAATAATACGAATTAAAAATAGCATGGTGTCGTCTCTTGTCAAAGAATTATTGTAATATAAAACTTTGAATACTTGGGTGCTGTAAAGTCGCTATAGACGGCATGCACCACGGTTACTTAAAACCGAATAAAATCATATCAAAAATTTCGATTCTCTGGGTACATCGTTCCATAGCTTAATTGGCCTAAACCTAAAGCACCGACACGGTATGTTCGAACCCCGCTGGATCGAAATTTTGATATGATAGTAAATAACATTTTAGAATTTCCTCATGTGTGGGAAACACAAAAATAAAAATAATACAAACAAAAAAAATTCATACAAATTGACGACGTTTATATTATACGTCTTATTTGCTTGAAGACCTTACGACAGAAACGTCTTATCACGTCATCGTTAACAAAACAATACGTATGTGTTGTCATTAAAATTACAACTACTACTCGTATTATAGTAGGGGAGCCCAAGAGGGGATTTTGGGACTTACTAAAGCGCGGCAGATTAACATACAGGGAGGTACCTAGTACCCCATTAAATTTCTCCACCAAGTACCTATTAGACCCGTATAGGCCGCGCGTCAAGGATAAAGGATCAGATTAGTAAAAAAAATTAATCATCTGACATTCTCGAGCGCGTCAGATTAAGGTAGGATAAGTTAGTTATATGCTAAAAACTGTATATTCCACTAATCTGGCAATTTTCGATTGACGATAAGTAGGTGAGTTACAAACTTGTAAAAAAAACGTCACCTCGACTTTCTCGAGCGTGGCTAATTTTTTTTTTATTTTGAAAGCAACAAATCAACGTTCACAAATAATATATAATCTGACGATTTCCGTAAGCCGAAGTAAGGAAAAATAATCGATAAAGTTAAATGCGTGCAGTTTCACATTATACAGTCTTTTACTTGCCACCTGTACGGGTTAAATATGTTAAGCGATGTGAATCAAGCTAGAATTTTTATCTTCAATAAGACGTAGTAAGGTAAACGACACGTCTCAACGCTTCTCCTTGAGTAGGTATCCGGAATTACGATGCGTGCAACTTGCCACCGTGTCAATCAGAGTTATTCCAACAAGTGTTACGCACAAGATTCATTGCATGCTTGTGGAGTAATGGCCATAAAGCAAAAAATATTGATCTTTCACCAACGGACTATGGGTGGAGAGTTGTTGACGAAAAATACCAAATGATCTGGTTTACGGGTGAGCAGTTGCCAAAAGCGTATGACGATGTAGTCATAACACCAGATATTTTTGAGGATACTCCAGAATTAGGTATATTTTTTCTTGATGATTGAAGAAATCGTTATTCACGAAGGAAAATTTCGTTTAATACTCTCATGATTTCTTGTTACAGATACACAATCTGAGGATGAAATCGAGCCAGAAGAGGAAGATGATTCTACCGACGAAGATGATGATTGAAAAAAAATTCTCAAAAAAATTATATTTTTTATACTTATTTTCTCTGTTGGTGCTGTGTGGTTACGGGTGCTGTGTGGTTACGGCACGAAAGAATGTCCCCGTCTCTTCCCGTGGGTGTCGTAAGAGGCGACTAAGGGATAACACAGTTCTACTACCACCTTGGAACTTAAAAAGCCGACGGATGGCGGGATAACCATCCATGCTGGTTTTGAAATACACAGGCCTAAGACGGGCAGCAGCGTCTTCGGTGCGTGCGTTCCAGCCCTGCGGTCACCAACCCGCCTGCCCAGCGTGGTGACTATGGGCAAAACACATGAGTTCGCGTCATAATGTCGGGCGCGAACTTGTGGAGGCCTATGTCCAACAGTGGACTGTGATAGGCTGAAGTGGTGGTGGTGGTACTTATTTTCTCATAAATAAAAGTTTTGTATTTCAAAGAATATAATTATACTGTTTTATTTGCATGCTATTTTTTCAGTTCTTTAATTTGTTAAGTTAAAAGATTTGAAAAAATACAAAAAAAAAATCTTTCCATTGTCAGATTAGGTGAATCCTTCCAGATATCGTCGGATTATGAGACAGCACGTTTAGGGTATATAAATTAACCACATATATCTTAATCTGACGCGCTCGAGTACATATTTCAAAATGGCGATTTTTTTGCATATTCTAATGATGGCCGCGAGTTCGGGTCACATCCAAATCGTCAGATTATTACATAAGAGCCTTCTTTTACGTTCACTTAACATCCCCTTTAAAAATCTGACGCGCTCGATTGAATTTTTTTTCCGTTTTCAACCCTTACGTACGACCACCCCCATCATGGAAACAATCAGATTAACCTACGTATGTTTTCAAAAATACGTAGGACATGAATTCGATTAATATCTGACGCGTTCGAGTATGTCCATGCAACTATTTTTTTTTACATTTTTGAAAATTTATAGCCGCTCCCACCACCGATGAAAGTGTATATATTATATGACATTTTTTTCTTCTTATCATCTAAGCTTCGCAATCCAATAGGTCTCTTTGACGCTCGAGTAAATCCCGATTTAGCACCTTGGGCTCCTCTACTATTATGTTAATGCGAAAGAAATTTTGTTGAGTTGTTCAGTTTGAATGCTAATAAACGAAAAAGACCTCGCGACCATAGATTTTTTATTTGACCTTGATTTACATTAATAGGTAGGGTAAACCACCCAATCGTTGGCACTCTTCCAATTGTGTGCACTTTAGAGTTTAGTTAAATAAAACAAGGAAACTATAAACTATTCAAGTTCAGTATGCATTTAAAAGTAAAATAGTATTAATTTTCTATTACAAATTGGCAAAACTGTTCTAATAACCAATGTATAGATTTAAAAACAACAACTGACATTTTATGATAGTGATTTGGAGTAGTTTTTTTTGTTTTTTCTTAAGGAGAGAGCTTTATTAATCATAGTATATCACAACTATTCGGCTTATTGATGCTTTCGAAACAATTTTATACACTTAATTACACATCTAAGCAGTAGATTCAAAGATTACTTTTTAAATTTATTTATCACATTCTATTTATTTAATATGCCAACATATGGATCAATAAATTCATCAAAATCCTTTTATTGGCATTAGTGCCAATTTTAGGATTTCTAAGAATATTGTCAACAAGCGAGTTTATGATCTATCTGTAAAGGTTTTCAATTAAATTATTGTTTGCACATCAATATTTTTTTCTATAATAGCTATTTCCAAATGTTGGCCCACAGTGCCAATAGCAAAAACTAATTATTGGCAGTAGTGCCCATAATAGAATATGGAGTGCTAATAACCGGTGTATTTTTTTTTCATATAGAGTACAACGAAAACAATGAAGAAACGAAATGAAAAGATACAAATAAAAATACAAAGTACACATGTCAGAAGTGAAACTTCTTTGGCAAACTAATTGGAAAAGTAGGCGCTATCACAAAAACAAAAAGCCAGACGAAGAAAATAAAATATAGAATCGGTTAAATGTCAACCGCATTGGCGCAACGGTCACACCACTGGTTTGTGCCTGTTGAGGTGGTGCAACTGGTTGTGGTTGCGGGTTCAATCCCTGCACATGACAAACGTTGGTATTGGTCATACAGGTGGTTGCTGTAGTCTGGATGTTTGTGTAGTCCTTGTGGGTCTAACTACCGCGCCTCGGAGAGCACGTTAGGCCATCGGTATCATGTACACCTGATAGCAATCGTCACTCATAGTAGGGAATATATTCGCCAACCCACATTGGAGCAGCGTGGTGGATTAAGCTCTGATCCTTCTCCTACATTGGGAAAGAGGCCTATGCGGCCTATGCCCATCAGTGGGATATTACAGGCTTAATCGTAGCGAAGCGTAAATGTCAGACATGATAGGGTTTCCCTAAACGTAAAGAAGATGTTTTGAATAGCGTATCAGAATTTATAAAAAAAAAAGCGGCTGATCTAACCCATTCAGAGACAACATTCCAGGAGACAAATGGTTTAAACTCTTCTTAAAGTAGCACCAGATATTGTTGTAAGAACTCCTAAAGCAGTCACTGCGGCAAGTATTTCCGTATCAGAAAATAACATAAAAGGATGGTTTCAGGCAATTGTAAAATTTCTAAAAGATCACGGTTTGTTGAAATTTTATTAGACCCAAAAAGAGTCTTGAATGGTGACGAAACTTTCGTTCTTTCTCTGCTGAAAGTTTCAAATAAAAAACGATGATTGATGGGAAGTTATTGTAAACTATTGTGTGTGTGAAACAGGGATTCCAAAATTTTCATACGTTAAAATACAACGTTTTTATAAGTTTTGATCTGGGCATTTTTTGATCAAGATCAATAGATCTATCTGGATCGAAAAATGCCCAGATAAAAATGTTATGTATAAGTTTATGTTTAATATTTTTATGAAAACTTTAAATAGTGGTATTTAACATACCAAAATTAAAGCAGACCTTGTAAAACAGTGTTTTAATTATACATATATAAGTTTAATGATAAATAAGTACCTACCTATTTCCTACTTTAAGTAGGTACGTGCCAATAATTAGACTAGTAAATGCCAATATTGAGAATTTCTATGCCAATAATAGGATTTTCTGTAATTTTTCGGATTTAAGTGTAAAACATTTATTTAATACTATTCAATCACATAAAAATGATTATAAAGACAAAGATTAAAGTATTTTCTTTTACTTTTTCACATGTTTTGTCTACTAGGTTTTGCAAATGAGATTTTAATAATATTTAGTAATTTAATTTCAGACTGACACGAATCTCAGTCTTAAAGTGCCAACAATTGGGTGGTTTACCCTATAACTAATTACGATTAAATGGGGCCTTAACAAATGTAAAGATAAAAATTAATTGTAAACATTTTATTAGATTAAATCACGACTATGAAAACAATGTTAAACTTTGTTTTTGCAATTCGCAATTTATAACATACGACTACTAATACTTACGTAATAACTAATAATTTATAGGCGTTGCCTATCTGAATGACCTTGCGCATTTCAACTCGCTTGACATTTTCGGAATATTGAATTTGCAGAAGTAAAAAAGTAGTTATTGCGTCCTTTCGCTCATTTATAAATATAAATAAACAGTATTTGCACAAGCCAACAAGTAACAGTGTCCTATCACACAAATTTCAAAATTGTTGGATCAATTAATGTAATAATTTAATAAAAAAAATCGGCGCAGTAAATGACACAGGTTTCTCGTCCGACGGCCGATAGGCGAATGCGTCTGCCGGAGTTTGCCCGTCTCGTACCCCGCGCGGTCGAAACATACACACGAAATTCAATATTATGGGCCCCGTAGGGCGTAGACGATCAAATATTTGACCAAATTTCTGTTTGACAAAAATGTCTGTCAAATTTTTTTGATCGTGTGCGGGCTTGTTTGATGTGTTTGTCAAACATTGAAAATGTTTGACGTGTTTGATGGAAATTTTGATTGAAGGTCTGTTTGACAAACCTGTTTGATCGTGTGCGGCTGTGTTTGTCAAATAAAATCTCAGTTATCGCCTTGAAACCATGAAGAACACAACTGCAATGGCTGTGTATTCCTTTATAATTATAATAATAGGAAGCTTAATTTTCAGGTTTTTGTAAATTGATATGATTTCCATCTACAGCTCCATTGCAGTTATCAAAGTTCCGTGTATTTCTAAATTGTAGAGCCAATATTTTCCAACTTTCTTGTATTAGTAATTTTATATTATATTTATATTTATTATATACTAGATGTGCCCGCGACTTCGTCCGCGTGGAATTTAAAAAAATAGTTATTGTTCTAGCTATAAAATAAAAAAAAATAAAAAATAAAAGTAGCCTAAGTTACTCCTTATTACATCAGCTATCTGCCAGTGGAAGTCCCGTCAAAATTCAGAGATTAGCCGGAACAAACAAACAGACAGACAAAAATCATTAAAAAAATGTTATTTTGGTATATGTACCGTGTATACAAACATATGAATTTAGTAAAAAACGGTTATTTTAATATTACAAACAGACACTCCAATTTTATTTATTTGTATAGACGTACAGATTTCTTGTTTTCGTTTCTAGGAGTCATAAGTTTATTTGATCTATTGGTTTGATCGTGTGCGGGCTTATTTGAAGTTTGTCAAACAAATTTGATCAAACAAGTTTGTCAAACAAATTTGATCGTTTACGGGGCCCTTTTCAGATTTCTCAAAAATTATCTATTTAATTGAAAAATCGGCAAACGGTATTGAAGAGTACTGCATTATTCACAACTGGTTTAAGTTTCATGTTTAAGCGTTGAATAATAAGCGAGTGCATACGGATTTTAGACCGAGAAAAGGTTTCACAGAAAATTCATTTTCTCGTGATAAGGTACTTTTTTTGATATACCTATCAGTTATACACGATTACAGATCTATTATCAAGCTAAAATATCGTCTTCAGAACTTTATTGTTTATTCAACGTTGAAGCATACTATAAGCGAAGTAAAAGCAGTAAATTCGGGCGGTAGCCCCTTAAGTAGGTATGCTATTGATAATTTTGAGACTAGTAACGCAGTGAATCAGTGAATTACGTTGACATGACTGAAAGGTTTTTCTTGCACTTTTAATTTTTGATAATTTTTCCTCTCTTACATTAATTTGAAAGGCAATAAAAAATAATAGTTTTCTTCTTGATATAAGTTCAATTATTTTGTATTCATACAAGTTATTAAAAGGAGTTAAGGTAGATCATATTGACAGCTTTTATTCCAAAAACAAAATCATATTTTAAGCTAGCTGTGCTCGCGACTTCGTCCGCGTGGAATAGTTACATTGTGCAGGAATAGTTACAGTGTATTTACGTTAAAAACCTGGCCAGAAGTAAAAAATGCAAAGTATTATAAAATTCAATGCAAACATCTCTTTCTAGCAGCTGGATAATTTGTTTTTGATATCCCGTTACTCTCGCATTTTTTTGTTTACCCCGAACGGCACACAGGAAGTCGGAACTCAGTCGTTGCCGTCGGTCGTCATCTATGTTTTATCAAGGCTCGCATTTTGACAAAAATTACACGTGGTGTTTTAATTTGTTTAATGTGAAATTTGTGTTAAAAAAATGTATATGGAAGGTGAATACTTGAATAGTATATTTCATTACAAGTGCGGAAAGGCTGTCATTGCAAAGAGTTCCGACAAATGTCTACCCGAGCCGAGGCGCAGCCGAAGGCGAGGGTTGACAGTCGGAACAAGTTGCAATGACGATTCCGCACGTATACTGAACGACTATTTTTAATACAGTTGCGAAAAAATGAAACAATTTAATAAAATAAACTCGCAAAGAAAATTTCTGAAAAATGGCGGCAACCGTAGAATATAAGCAGAGTTTTTTTTTTCTTCACCCATTCTGGTAGGCAAAGGGAAACTATGCCCATACAGCCAAGTCTTCAGTAGAAGTTTTTTATTGATATGAAATGAAAATGAAATTTAATGAAATGAAATTAAATGAAACCTAACCAGGGCCGGATCTACCATATGGCTTTTTGGGCTTAAGCCCAGGGCCCCGTGGGTTCAAGGGGCTCCCAAATAAGTCAAGTCAAAGTCAATAAAAACCGGATAAGTGCGAGTCGGACTCGCGCACCGAGTACAGACAAAATTATTAAAAATATTTTTATTATAATAATTATGATGTAACTAAAAATTAATGCTTTTTGCAATGTTCCCTTTATCTGTACTATAAGAAGTTGCTTCGTACTAAATTTCAAGATTCTGAGTTCACGGGAAGTACCCTGTAGGTTTTGATCCCCTTGCGAGTAGTTGCGAGTTTCAAAAATGCGGCTAAATTGTTGTTTCTTTTCATTGCGTTGACATAGAAGTTGGATTTTGTTTGAAGATTTGAGTATTTGATATGAATTTCATTTTATTCTCTTCATGCGAAAAGGGGTAGTCATTTTAAAATTAATTAACATAATAACATTTTTATTATATGATTTAACTAAAACTTAGCTATTAAACGTTGCTTCGTACCAAATTTCAAGATTCTGAGTTCTGTAGGTTTTGATTCCCTTATGAGTATAGATGCGAGTTTCAAAATATGCGGCTTAAATTGCTGTTTTTTTTTTATGACGTTGAGATAGAAGTATGATTTTGTTACAGCTTAAAGGTATTATAGTCCAGTCAAATTAGTCCTTAAAATAGAAGTAAGGTTACAAAAATTCCTATAGAGCTAAAATTGGTATGAATGTTCAGAATACTATTTATGAATGAATTGTGAAAAGTCCCCATCAATCCCCTTTGTGCAAAATTTTTTACTGATGGTGAAAGTTCGCAAAAATAGGTTTTTCGCGTTTTTCAGCGGAATGGTAAGTTTAACAGCAAAAATAGTTCAAACAAAATTGTAGATCATCCGATTTTCTACAAAAAATGTATCTACACTTTTTTTCATAAGTATTGCCATTTCCGTGATACAGCGGTTCAAAGAACTGAAAAATTATTTTATTCGTAATATGCACGTTTCATCAATGGCGTCATCAATATCAAGTTCTTTAAATATTATTATTGTTAAAGCTAACTGAAGTAATATATGAGCTCGAATAGCTCTCGCGTATGCATGACCGTTGAGCATTTTAGCAAGTGTAGATACAGTTTTTGTAGGAAATCGGATGATCTATAATTTTTGTCTGAACTATTATTGCTGTAAACTCACCGTTTAGCTAAAAAACGAGAAAAATCTATTTTGCAAACTTTCACCATCAATAAAAAATTTTGCACATGGGGGATTGATGGGGACTTTTCACAATTCATTTATAATAGTATTTTTAACATTCATACCAATTTTTAGCTCTATGGAAATTTTTGTAACCTTCAAAGTCTTATTTGACTGGACTATTATAGACTTGCGTATTCGATATGAATTTTAATTTACGACCTTTACGCGTTCATGAGAAAAGGGGTAGTAAGTAAAAAAAAAATAAACATATTTTTATTATATGATTGAACTAAAAATGTATACTTTTCGCAATTTTCCCTTTATCTGTGCTATAAGACGTTGCTTCGTACCAAATTTCAAGATTCTGAGTTCACGGGAAGTACACTGTGAGTTTTGATTCCCTTGCGACTGTCGAAGTATTTTATTCGAAAAAATTCGAAGTTTGATTTTTTCACAGCTTCAAGGGACAGTAGACCTGAGTATTTAATATGAATGTCAGTGCAAAAAAATCAATAATTTTATTAAATTAAGCAGATCGTATGGTTTGCATCCCTGCGAATGCTACGATTAATCAAACCTTTTCAATTCATTTAATTCAAGTCTACGTTCAGGTGTTGATACTTCGAAGTGACAGTTAAAATGTTCGGCTGCCATTACACATGCATCTCAATCGTGGTCAAATTAGGGGGCCCCTAAGTAGTATTAGCCCAGGGCCCCCTAAACTCACGGTCCGGCCCTGAACCTAACCAAACTCATTCAATCAAATCATTAAATCTGATATTGAAACAAATTAGTAGCTTCTTTTAAGAAATATACGTATTTGCATGAATCATAAAACTTCTATGAATTTTTTTATTAAAAACTTCATGGTTGGTTTTTCTTTATAATAGACATTATTTTGACAGTTGGGAAAGAGAACGCACGAGTGCGGGAAAGGTAAAATTACCCTTTGGGTACGGAACCCTAAAAAAGCACGCGTGTGTAATAGCCCACTTCCCGAACGCTATACGTCCCTGCAATACGCCACTTTTTGAGCAACTGTATTAAAAGTATGTTCTTTAATAATAATGTTACATTTAATGTGTAGACACATTGATCCTTTTTTATTTAATTATTGATAAAAAAAAATAAAAAATTCGATCATCGCTGATCGTCCATTTTGATTAAATTATAATCTAAAAAGAATAAAAATGTATACTCTACAGTTAAATATTACGTTACAGACGCTATTAACATGCATGATGTAACCGACGCGGGGTCCAAACACTGAACCGGTTGGTACACCATGTTTAACTTTCGCCTCTGGCCCAGACACCCCCGCGACACAGGTCTGTAAGGTTCTGTTATTTAAATAGTTTCGAAGCCATTCTCACCTCGTCGGACCCCTGATCCCGCACTCATCCATGGCCTGAAGTAATACTTCACGATCGGGAGTGTCGAACGCTTTTTTGTAATCAATAAAAAGTCTCAAGACCTGGTGACCTTGGTCTAGGCTATTATTTATGTCTTCTGAGAATCGTGATAGTATCGTCGCGGTACTCCTACCACGCCTAAACCCATGCTGCGCATCTGAGAGTAAACAATTGTTCTCCAAGAATTCGCTAACCTGACCTATGACAACCTTTTAAACTATTTTATTTATCATCGACAGTATGGCGATTGGTCTATAGTTTCCGTAATCGGAGTGTATATATACGTAAGGTGACCTGGGGGCATTGGGGATAGGGTCGGCAACGCGCTTACGATGCTTCTGGTGTTGCAGGCATCTATAGGCTACGGTAATCGCTTGCCATCAGGTGAGCCGTACGCTTGTTTGCCAACCTAGTTATACATATATTAAAAATAAACGATAAATTACTTCAAAATGAGCTTAGTACAGCTTAAGCGGAATATACCAATAGAGGTTCCACTAGCGCCTAAGAACCAACAATATCTGACAATTCTTAGACCTTAATAAGCATTATCTACATAATCCTCACAGCAAGTTCTTTTAGAGTAAAATTGTATAGTAATTTAACTTATACAATTTGATTATTTTAATAGCACTTAAACTATTGAATAAAAAACAAGAAGCTAAATATTTATAAATGACAATAATATACTTTTATTACAAAGTTTACCTCTTAAAAGAGGTATAGAAATAAAACTCTAATCGTAATCCAGTTTCCGGAAGGAACCCTCGACTCCAAACATGCTCTCCGCAGTCTTTGGTTGTCCAGGCCTCTTCGACTCGTCGGTACCGTACTTAAAATCTTCTTCCAACCACGAACTATATTTTTTCACTTGATCTTTCCAATGTTCTGTAAATGCAATATTTAAAAACTGATTCCAGTTTTTCTAATGTTTAAAACTAATCAATTAATTAAATATATAGAACAAATTAAATTTTAAAACAAACTTTAAAAATTTCTTACGGATTATTTCTTTGATAGTCCCGCCATTTCCACCGTATTCAACCGGTAGAACATCTTTAGTTATACCGTGACTGTACATTTCCTCGTAATTTTTATTATGAACGTACAACTGTAAAAAAAAATTACGTATAAATGAAATTACTATTTTGTAAAGATAAAATTAGAGTAGATTAAATTATAACAAAATATTGTTTATAATTACTCGTTGTCTATTCTTTTCGTTGAGCAAGTTCTTAATAACGTTGAAGACGGATTCAAAGCCGGTTGGAGTATTGATGTAATGCGTTCCTTTCATACGCATCGGTGAAGCATCCTGTAAGAATATTGATAATAAAGTATAATAACTTAATAAACCATATAATATTTTATCAAAGCGAAAATATACAATTTTATGAACCTGCGAAAGGACAGCCATTTTCTTCATGACAGCTGGAGTCATTTGCAAGTAATGTGCTAGAGTAACCCCTTCTAAATCCAATATTGTTCGAAAACCAGATATAACGACTGTATCGTCTTCCATTAACAAAATCTGGAAAAGTTTTAAATGTTTTAGTGCCTATTACTTTTCAAATAGCCTTAGATCTTTGCTTAAAACCATTTGAAGTCGAAATTGTTATGTTAGTATGTCCATTGGGATTCACAATATAAATTATATCCGCAATATATTGTACTTATATAAGAACATCTAAAATTGTAGTAAATAGAAAGTATCTTAACGTGACAATATATTCAAACAGTAAAATTGTAATAATAATTTCAGATGACAATATTTTCTGATATATAGGTACTTTATAAAAAGTAATTTTTCCGTAAATTAAATGATGACGTAATTAATGATTGGTGATGAGAAAGTAGAACAAGTGAATGAATTTGTTTATCTGGGTTGCGTTTTTACAAGGGATGGTAAGTATGAAGAAGATATTGAAAGGAGAGAAAAATTGGGAAATCAAGTCAATGGGGCCCTGCACTCCCTTATGAACAATTTGTCAAACAAGGCAAGGTTGGCGATTCATGAGGGGGTGCTCATCCCCACATTGACCTATGGAAGTGAATGTTGGGTGTGGCAGAAGAAGAATGAAAGTAGATTGAATGCGGTAGAAATGCGCTCTTTGCGTAATATGTGTGGCTTAAGACTGGTTGATAGAGTAAGAAATAGTGTGATAAGGGAAAAATGTGGCTTGAAAGAAGATGTGGTTATGAAAGTAAGAAAGGGGATGCTGCGTTGGTTTGGACATATTGAAAGGATGAGTGAGAGTAGGGTTACGAAAGGTATTTATAAAAGTAAATTGGCGGGCGTAGTTCCGAAAGGCCGTCCAAGAAAGACTTTCGAGGATCAAATCCGAGAAGTCTTGGAAACCGGCCAAGTAAGAAGTACGCACAATCGCCGACAGTGTATGAGAAGATGTATGACTGTAGATGAGGCACGAGAGGTTTGTCAGGATCGTGGCTGGTGGAGGGGCGTAATCTCTGTCTACCCCTCTGGGATACAGGCGTGAATAGATGTATGTATGTATGTAATTTTTCCGTAGTCAAATTTTTGTTCTTTATTATATAATAAGCATGTTTTGGTTTGATTTCATGTTTTGGAGACTCAATAGCTTTTTTACAGAAAAGATTAGTTAACATTGACTTGAACTTACCCTTTGAAGTAAAATAGAAACTGAGAATATATCCGTGATTTTGTATTTCTCTGGATTATAAGTCCCTGGCCGGACAATTGCTATCCGTGGTCCATCAGGGGTTGTACGTTTTGGTAGTATCAGGTACGTTCTGAAAGAAATATCTACTTGTAGGAAAGAATTACATGTTCTACGATGTAGTTTACAAGTCATTTCATTTCCATGATAAGAAAAGAAAATTTTTTTTCGTGTATGTTATGAAAAATATAATTTACTGTGATACACATATGTATGCTGTGACGCCGCGTTGGCGAAGCGGTCACAGCACTGGATTGCGATTGACTGTTGCGCGGGCGGTTGCGGGTTCGATTCCCGCACACGACAATATTTGTATTGGACATACAGATGTTTGCCGTGGTCTGGGTGTTTGTGTAGTCCTTGTGGGTCTCCCCATCGTGCCTCGGAGAGCACGTTAAGCCGTTGGTCCCGGTTGTCATCATGTACACCTGATAGCGATCGATACTCATAATAGGGAATATATCCGCCAACCCGCATTGAAGCTGGATTAAGCTCCGCTCTTTCTCCTACATGGGGAAGAGGCCAACAGTGAGATATTACAGGCTGAATTGTGATCGTGATCGTGACATATGTATATTGTATACAAACCCCAGATCCATAATTTCGTAAAAAAGTTTGTCATTAGGTCGTAGACTGAAAAGTTCTGGTGCTAAACTTCGCAACGAGTAATAAAGATCCAATTTCTCTTTTGTTTTCTCTAGACTGTACTTACAGCCTCGCAGGAATGCGACAAGCCATTGATCGTCTGAAACAATATTATTTAGATGAAGTGAGTCGTAAATAATGTTATTTTCATTTATATTTTACTGCTTCTGCGCGCGACTTCGTCGGCGTGGACTCCGCTCCTGTTGGTCTTAGCGTGATGATATATAGCCTATAGCCTTCCTCGATAAATGACCTATATAACACTGAAAGAATTTTTCAAATCGGACCAGTAGATCCTGAGATTAGCGCGTTCAAACAAACAAACAAACAAACAATCAATCAAACAAACAAACAAACTCTTCAGCTTTATTATATTAGTATAGATAAATCTATTAAATAATTTACTGTCTTGATTTTAATGCAAAAAACACTTATAAAGATTTTTTTTTTTTTTGAATTGAGAATGGTTAAATTATCGTCACTTTTTTTTAAATCTAAACCAACCTTGTCTAGCTCGAAGATGAGGTTGCTTTGACAACCAGTCTTTGATGTGTTGCACATCACTTTGTATTCTTTTTGGATCTTCATTTAATTCATCTTGAGCCTTTTTGGCCAGCTCGGGAATTAAAGTACGAATTTGCATTTTCGTCCTCCGTTTTAGATTATCACTAGAACACTAATCGTTTTTCTAGAAAAAGATATTCAATCCACGTAACGTTCGATATTTATGAAATATTCTTTGATTACATATCTTTTGTATGTAGATAGCCGTACCTATCCGAGCGCAGTTAGCGTAACTAACATCGATGATATCGCTTTAATAAATAATTTACACTTCAAATTGTACAACACAAACGGCTAAGCAACTTTATTCATTATTTTTATGCAAGTCTTATTACATAAAATCGCAATCAATAGAAAGTTCTGGAATTATTTCGTCCAAGTTACAAAATAGTTCTGATATGAAACATACGTGTACACGTGGCTATAGAAATTTTATCTATGTTACAATGTCCGTATGGATTATTATTATTTTAGCGTACGACGCGGAATATATAGATATATATTTGATTGCCCTTGTCGATTTAATACACAACTTATATGGAAATCACCTTCAGTTTTCATCTACTAGTAATAAAAATTATATTTCACCGTATGATAATAATAATTTACTACAAAACAACAATTTAACTTAAAAGTAGCAGGAAAATGTTTTTAATATAGCATAAATAATTTTTAAGAACCGCTCTAGTGTGGTAGTAAAAGAGGACTATGCCCAACATTGGGATGTTACAGGCTGAAGGCCAATGCGAAACAATTTTTAAAAAATCAATTATGATTTAATAGTCATAGAAACCAACGTTAAATATTTTACAACTAGGCAAAGATATCATCTTATATATCTAGCAGAAAAGAGAGAGCACGCGTTGCTTAATATTACTACTAGCATAATTACCTACCCGGGCATCCTGGATATCACCCGTAAATAGGTTACCCTGCGATATCAAAAAAAAAAACCTAGTCTTTAATATCTAGCAGAAAAGAGAGATCACGCGTTGCTTTATATTACTACAAGCATAATTATGTCCTAAACTGTATATTCTGAAGTTTAAGATACATTTATCGTTATAGTCCAGTCGTTTGGTAGTTTTACCTGGAAATTTTTCCGGTAGTTTTGAAAATTGGTGATTTTATAGATTTCGACGTGCTCTTTTCGAATTTTCACTTTGCCACCTCGTATCTTTGCCGCTCGCGCCACCATATTGGAAAAATGGCACTCAAATACAGTTTTTTGAGAATAGCTTCGTTCCAACTCATTTTACGAATAAAATAGTTATGTAATAAATTAAACTGCAGAAAATTTCCTACGTGTCATAATAATATTTCGTTAAGTCCAGTCGAAAAGTTTT
Source organism: Melitaea athalia (assembly GCA_905220545.2). Lineage (NCBI taxonomy): Eukaryota > Metazoa > Arthropoda > Insecta > Lepidoptera > Nymphalidae > Melitaea > Melitaea athalia. Next base: position 9,249,981 of record HG992179.1, read on the forward strand.
AAATATTTTTTTTTTAATTTTGAAAAAATTATGGTGTATTCTTAACACTATAAATATTTAATTCCCGTTGGAAATTTTAATTAAACTTAATTTTTCAACAAGTTAAACGATTGTTAACAAACAAAATTTTCTCGAAATTACGTCTCAATTGATTACGTATAAATGTGCTGTGTGGTTACGGCACTCAAGAATGTAGCCAACCTCTCTCTTCCCGTGGGTGTCGTAAGAGGCGACTAAGGGATAACAGAGTTCCACTACCACCTTGGAACTTAAAAAGCCAACGGATGGCGGGATAACCATCCATGCTGGCTTTGAAATACACAGGCCGAAGACGGGCAGCAGCGTCTTCGGTGCGACAAAGCCAGCCCTGCGGTCACCAACCCGCCTGCCCAGCGTGGTGACTATGGGCAAAACACATGAGTTCGCGTCATAATATCGGGCGCGAACTTGTGGAGGCCTATGTCCAACAGTGGACTGTGATAGGCTGAAGTGGTGGTGGTGGTGGTAAATGAAAAAAAAAAATGTTTAAACATTGTCGTAAGAATTTTTCGCTTCGTAGAGCCTTTCTTATATACATAAATAACAAGATCACGCCATTAAAGAAAAAAAAATATTCATACTTTGTTTATAATAATATTTGTACTTGACCAAAACTGGTGATTTTTACAAAAAGTGATGATTTTTCTGGAACTACAAAATACCATGCCAAATCTTTTACAACATGAGTTCCATGACTCATGTTGTGCCGACCCTACGTAAGTAGGATAAGGGCAGGGAGGTGATGATGAACTATTTTATCGTAAAACGAGTTGGAACGGAGCTATTCTCAAAAAACTGTATTTGAACGCCATTTTTCCAATATGGCGGCGCAAGCGGCAAAGATACGAGGTGGCAAAGTGAAAATTTGAAAAGAGCACGTCGAAATCTATTTAATCACCAATTTTCAAAACTACCGGAAAACTTTCCAGGTAACCCCCTTTTTGAGCACCAAATGACTGTACAACAAATACATTACAACTGTTGACATAAAACCTTGGAACGTCGAACATTTGGGTAAAATGATTGAATGAAATAAATTAAAAATATGTATAATTACATTTTATCACACAAAATATAATATACAAGATTTTTTAATCACATTAAATATTAATCGAAATCCAGCTGACGAAACGATCCTTCAACTCCAAAAATACTCTCAGCAGTCTTCGGCCGACCTGGTCGTTTCGATTCATCTGTTCCGTTCTTCATGTCTTCTTTCAACCATGAGGCAAATTCTTTCCTTTTATTCGTCCAACTATCTGCAAGCAATTTTACCGCCAAATATTAAAAAAAAGTATTCGGTTATGAAAACACCATAGTTATACTAGACTAATATTTTTCAAGCTTGTTTCTATTCATGTTTCTATTTATAGAAAATAGTGGTCGCCCAGTAGTCGAAATTCGACCATAATTAAGTTATAAGTTTGAACATTGAACAAAAGAGTATACATAATTATGCGTGTGTGTCAAATACATGGTAGTGTGTATAATGTTTTTATTTTTGATTTAATGTATTTTTTATAATAATTTAAAAAACTTTAGCATTCAGCACTTCTTCTCTACATAAACCATAAGTGTGCGAAAATTCATACTCCTCCGTCCGCACAGTTTTCGTAAAAAGGGGTACAAAGTTTTACTTCACGTATTAATATATAGATAGATAACGTTAGCTATTACATGGTTTATTGACTTGAAAGCTACTGAGAAGTCAAATTAATGTTTTCAGAAAAGTATACCGTTTTATATTGTATTTTAAAGCTAGTTTTTCAATAATTGCAGATTCATTAACCATTAAATTTCCAATAGATGTAATTAGCCTTCGATTCTAATATTATCTTTCAATAATCCAACCGGACATGTTTTTTGTTTGATAAATGATATAGGTATTAGAAAAATGTTATCTAGTTATTACATCACCTCAAAGTATAGCAGAAAAACATTAAAAAGTAAAATAATTGACCGATTTTTTATACCATTAAAGAAGTTTCACTTCAAAAAATTGTAATGCATCATAGAATTTAACAACTGCTAGCAAACTAAATAATAAAATGATAATTATAAATAAATAAATCGAATAAAAATGGCATTGTTCAAGTAATAGTCTAGTCGACAAGTTGAAAATGGTCGAAAATAGAGATACTGCTCTTAAAATTAGGGATATAATAAGTCAAGCCACAGAATTTTTTATTGGCCACGTGACCTACCTTCTTATTTTATAACTAAGCAACGGGAAAACGAAATATCCCCTAATAAACTAATTCGTCTTTTTTACAACGCCAACTAAACATTCTATAAAAGGCCCCAAATAAAGATCACCAATTATTTTTACTTTTCCTTCTTATTTTTATTTGCCACAAAATTTACTAATTCAGCCACGAATTTTACATCTTATTACCATTTAAAGTTTTACAGCTTTAAAACAAGGTCCTCAAAAAATATAATTCAAGCCTTCATCGATGGTATCATTTATTATAACTTAGCATGTAAAATAATACATCATATTCTTTTATCGTGAAAATAGCCAATGCATGATTAGGCGCGAGCGCGCAAGACGACAACGACCGGCCATTTGCACCAATCAGATCTCCATCTAAAGCCGAAATCAATCTTAGGGTGCATTTTCATGTGACGCTTGACGCTGGTTTTGAGCGTCAAATTTGACATTTGAACTATGCGCCATCTTGAAAAAATTGTAGTGATAAATTTCAGCGTCTAGCGTCAAATTCAAGAGAGAAATAAAAAACGTTACGAAAACGAAAACGAAACGACTTTCGATAATCGATACTAACGTTTTTTTAGTTTGATAATACATAATTGTTTTGTTTGATATTGCATAATTTTTTATTATATACTTGTGATATTTTTTTCACTATAATAATGTGTTTATTAACTATTGTTTATTCGCTTTGAATGACAACTAAATTTACTGAAAGATAGTTTTTTAACCGACTTCCAAAAAAGGAGGAGGTTCTCAATTCCACTGTATTTTTTTTTATGTATGTTCGCTCAGAACTTTGACTGAGTTGACCGATTTCGATCAATTTTGTTTTATTTGAAAGGTTTTCCGTGTCATGTGGTCCCATTTTAATTTAATTGAAATCTGACAAGTACTTTTAGAGTTATACCTAATAATGCATATTTATTTGACTACTTTTTCGTCGACCTACGTTGTATTATACCGCATAACTTTTTACTCGGTGTACCGATTTTGATGATTCTTACTTTAATCGAAAGCTAATACTTGTCATGTAGTCTTGTTTAAATTAGATCGAGATCTGATTACAACTTTTTGAGTAATCATTAATAGCGCGTATTTACCTGACTATTTTTTCGCCTTATTACGTTGTATTACTTGTCGATGTCATTGAAGTCGGTTTTTTTTTCGTTTGCGAGCAAACACAATTACATATATATTAATAGTATTGAACTAAATAAAACTTTACACTGCTGAGAGGGAACTTGTTTATTTATATGCGCCATCTTGTATTTTAAGATACGAGGTTGCGCTTGACAAATTTTTTTGAACTGAGATACGGGATTGTGTTTTGTTAAATACAAAAAAAAAATTGAATGAATAATTTTTTTTATAACTTTACAGATCTATGCGCCTATATTTATTGATTAATTTCATTTCGTAAAATTAATCAAAAAATTGTATTCACCAATAGGTACCTACTTAAAAATACCACATTTGGAAATAAATAAAAATTTATTTCTACACTCGCAATTTTTTATTTATAAAATCACAAAGTAACAGCTAATAGTTGTTTTATAAGAATCGATTACTATTTATTATCGATATAACTGTTCGAGTTACGCTGACGCTAACATCACCCGTTAAAAAAGCTAAACTATGTTTAGCTTTTTCGCTACAATTTTTTCAAGATGGCGCATAGTTCAAATGTCACATTTGACGCTCAAAACCAGCGTCTAGCGTCACATGAAAATGCACCTTTAGAGTGTTTAAAGAAAAACACCAGTGGCGTAGCTATCATAGGGCCAGGTGGTGCAGTGCACCAGGGCCCCGGAGCTCAGGGGGCCCTCTAACCTCAGCTTTGAAGAAAAAAAAAATAATAAAAAAAATCTTGTGAGCAGGCTTAAAAAAAACTAAAAATTAGAAAATGAATTCGCGAAAAATTAAAGCGCACAAGAGATTGTGAATTGGACGCGGGAAATTCTGTTAGAAATCGTTTTTTCCCTTAATTTATCTCATCTATATAATATTGTCATGTGCGTCGTTATTTATTTATTCTCTTTTTTAACCCCCGACGCAAAAAGAGAGGTGTTATAAGTTTGACGTGTCTGTCTGTGTGTCTGAGGCTTTGTAGCTCGCGAACGGATGAAGCGATTTCAATTTAGTTTTTTTTTTGTATGAAAGTTAAGTTACGAGCGAGTGTTTTTAGCACGTTTTAGACATGTTTGATGAAAATCGGTTGAGTCGTTTAAAAGTTGTGGGGTTGAAAGTGGGGAAGAATAACCGAATGTCTCCAGGGTCTCAAAGGAAAGCGTATCACGTGCACATTACAAATTAATAATTATGTTCAATGAAAATCGGTTGAGCCCTGAGAAAATTCTGGGGGTAAAGGTGGGGGAAATACACAATATCTGCAAATATATGTGGTGGGGAGGGGCAGAAAATGAGGATGAAAATCTGAATGTCAGCAAATTTACTCAAGTAGGGTCGAAAATGAAATAGCATCACATGAACTTTACAAAATTAATATTTAAAACCTAACAATTCAATTACAAATAGTCTAAACTAACCTAACTAAGCAACATAGATGAATTTGAAAACAAAATTAAGAAAAGAAAACTTTTATAAAATTACTTCAAAATAAGCGCGAAGGTATATATGTATTTTTTTAGAATTTATTAATACTCGTAGATACTTAGGTACTTTAACATTGAGTTTCTTTAATTACTTTTTACTTTTTAAAGGGAACTCAGGTTATTGTGTCGGTTTTTTTTTAATTTTTAATTTAATTTTTCTTCTATTAAACACATGAATATTCTAATAGAGACGACGTATGGATTTAGCCTAATTGGGATAAGTTCAACTCACTGTTTCTTATTCTTATCAATAATTTTGAAGGCCAATATAAGTTAAAACTACGCGGAAAGAGGGGAGGACTGAGGAGGGCCCGATTCTTTCCCTATGCACCAGGGCCCTTGTCCCCCTAGCTACGCCACTGAAAAACACTGAACTTAAAATAGCTACAAAACGTGACGCCACCATTAGAGGCAAATGCGCAAACCATTTGGATTATAATTGTGATTGCTAGCAAACGAAAAAAAAATAACATCGACAAGTACTACAACGTAAGTAGACGAAAAAAAAATAACAAATGCACTAGTTGTCACTTCGATTTTCGAGGGTTCCCCTCGATATCTCTGGGATTCCATCATCAGATCCTGATTTCCTTATCATGGTACCTAAGTTGGGGTGTCTCCTTTTCAACAAAAAAAGAATTATCAAAATCGGTTCATAAACGACGAAGTTATCCCCGAACATATATATATAGACCTTTGTCTTAAATTTATGCTCCTCCAGCTTTCCACATCGTAATGTTATGGATTTAATTTAGAAGCAAAATACCATAACTTTTACTTATATACCTACAGGTTTGTACGGAACCCTCGGTGCGCGAGTCCGACTCGCACTTGACCGGTTTTTTATTTTAATTGTTTATAACTTTGCAATTTTTTATGAGGTACACGCTTTTAGTACATTTTTCTAGACGTCATTACGGATCCAAGGAGCTATCACACATAATTTTAAGGGTGCTATTTAAACAGCCATCTTTTTAATAGCATTATTTGCCTCTGATAATCTACATTGTCCTCTAAATTAATAAGTCAGCCACAATTAACGAGCGTCTAAATTACACTATTTTAGCCACTAGTTATCTTCTATGTAAGCCACTCTAAATACAACTCAGCATGGTGGTTATTTTTTAGCATCTAAATTTGTAACATGCATTCAAACAATGAACTTCTAAAATATTAATATATGACATCAAATAAAACATTCTATTAGCTTCTAATTTTTTAACTCAGTATTTTAAAATGTAACTCATCCCACATTAATTGATCGTCAAAATTTAGCTAAAATTGCCATCAAATACCGTATCCGTATATATATATATATATATATATATATATATATATATATATATATATATATATATATATATATTCGACCGTATATATACGGTCGAATTGAGTAACCTCCTCCTCTTTTGAAGTCGGTTAAAAAAGAAAGCGTGGAAGGCTACCTAAAGTGCGAGTTGCCTTAATTAAAAACAAAGTATTTTATTTCGTCTTCCTTCAATAGTTTCCGGTAATATTAGTGGCCATAATTTACTATTTGATGGCAATTTTAGCTAAATTTTGACGATCAATTAATGTGGGATGAGTTACATTTTAAAATACTGAGTTAAAAAATTAGAAGCTAATAGAATGTTTTATTTGATGTCATATATTAATATTTTAGAAGTTCATTGTTTGAGTGCATGTTACAAATTTAGATGCTAAAAAATAACCACCATGCTGAGTTGTATTTAGAGTGGCTTACATAGAAGATAACTAGTGGCTAAAATAGTGTAATTTAGACGCTCGTTAATTGTGGCTGACTTATTAATTTAGAGGACAATGTAGATTATCAGAGGCAAATAATGCTATTAAAAAGATGGCTGTTTAAATAGCACCCTTAAAATTATGTGTGATAGCTCCTTGGATCCGTAATGACGTCTAGAAAAATGTACTAAAAGCGTGTACCTCATAAAAAATTGCAAAGTTATAAACAATTAAAATAAAAAACCGGTCAAGTGCGAGTCGGACTCGCGCACCGAGGGTTCCGTACAAACCTGTAGGTATATAAGTAAAAGTTATGGTATTTTGCTTCTAAATTAAATCCATAACATTACGATGTGGAAAGCTGGAGGAGCATAAATTTAAGACAAAGGTCTCTTTCTTTATCTTTTCAGCAATCCTTTAATTTATATTAACATAAGTTTTTCAAGAGACAAAAAATAACCCTTTAAATCAAGATGGCGGATGAAGCAACAAATCCCCCAACGATTTCCGAAGGAAAATTGCTGCTTCCAATTTTTGTAAATCTTAGCCCGTTTTTGAGCGAATTCGACTGGGCTATATAGTGTATATATGTATATATTTATGTATGTATGTATTTATATATTTGTGTATATATATGAGTAAACTTATATGTATATATGTGTCATTAAATATAGCATCTATTGTTATATAGTTATTTATTTATATCTCATTTTTCTTTTTTGTTCCTTTTTTTACAAAATTTTGCGCCCTTCCCCTAGTTTACATGCAAGTCCTCTGCCCAAAGATCGCTGTATTAGCGATAAGGCCGCCTGTTGCAACTGATGCAAGTTAATTATTACAAATTCTATGTATTGTTCTTTTGTGTATTGGTGTGCAAAAAGAGTTAATAAATAAATATATCTTTGCAAAGTTTTATAATTGAAAAACAAAGGAGAAATAAACAACATTAACGACAAATGATTACAAATTTTATTTATTTCGGTACACGTGTGAACAGCATCCAAGCGCTCGTGCGAATACTATTTCTGTGGTTGCGATGTAACTATAAATTTAAGGTTTTCGCAATTTTTCCTTTATCTGTGCTTTAAAACGTTGCTTCGTACCAAATTTCAAGATTCTGAGTTCACGGGAAGTACCCTGTAGGTTTTGATTCCCTTGCGACTAGTTGCGATACAAGATATGCGGCTTAAATTGCTGAATCTTTTGATTGCGTTGACATAGAAGTTTGATTTTGTTACAGCTTAAAGTTGTTATAGATTTGAGTATTTGATATAAATTTCAATTTAATACCCTAACGAGTTCATAAGAAAAGGGGTATTAAGTTTAAAATTATTAAAAACTAGCTTCTGCGCGCGACTTCGTCGGCGTGGACTCCGCTACTATTGGTCTTAGCGTGACGATACATAGCCTATAGCCTTCCTCGATAAATGGGCTATCTAACACTGAAAGAATTTTTCAAATCGGCCCAGTAGTTCCAGAAATTACCGCGTTCAAACAAACAAACAAACAAACAAACTCTTCAGCTTTATATTATACTAGCCTATAGCCTTCCTCGATAAATGGGCTATCTAACACTGAAAGAATTTTTCCAATCGGCCCAGTAGTTCCAGAGATTACCGCGTTCAAACAAACAAACAAACAAACAAACAAACAAACAAACAAACTCTTTAGCTTTATATATTAGTATAGATTAGTATTACTATTAGTATTAGTATAGATTATTAAAAATATTTTTATTATATGATTTAACTAAAAATGTATACTTTTCGCAATTTTTCCTTTATCTGTGCTATAAAACGTTGCTTCGTACCAAATTTCAAGTTTCCGAGTTCACGGAAAGTACCCTGTAGGTTTTGATTCCTTTGCGTGTAGTTTCGAGTTTCAAATGCGGCTTAAATTGCTGTTTCTTTTGATTGCGTTGACACAAAAGTTTAATTTTGTTACAGCTTAAAGGTATTATAGACCTGAGTATTTTATATGTATTTCAATTTAATACCTTTACGCGTTCATGAAAAAAGGGGTAAAAATTTAAATTTATTAAAAATATTTTTAGTATATGATTTAACTACAAATTTATGATTTTCGCAATTTTTCCTATATCAGTGCTTTAAAACATTGCTTTGTACCAAATTTCAAGATTCTCAGTTTACGGGAAGTACCCTGTAGGTTTTGATTCCCTTGTGAGTGTCGAAAATTTGCAGCATAAACGGCTGTATCTTTTGATTGCTTTGGTTTGGAAGTTTCGTTTTTTCACAACTCTAAGGGGCAGCAGATCTGAGTATCTATACTTATTATAAAAATAAGTCCCCCTGCCTCGTCTTTCTGTCCTCCTGTCTGTCTGTCTGAACGCGATAAACTCGAAAACTACGCAACGGATTTTTATACGGTTTTTAACAATAGAAAGAGTGATTCTTGAGGAAGGTTTAGGTATATAATTTATTATGTTTTAATGTAAATTAGCAGAAATACGGCGATAAATGTTGAAGAGGTCGCAAAAAATCTCGCCATTCGGGGAGCTTTCCACGCGAACGCTGCGTAAACTAGCAAAGATATAGTTGTATAATGTACTAGCGAATTCAAAATCTATAAAAATGCTACAAAAAAGTCCGCGATAGCATATCTCTATCTCTTATGGTTTACTTACAATAACCACTTTTATGTTCAAATTTTTAATTAAAAACATTACGTTATTTTTAAAGATATTTTCTTTAGTTCAGTATTAATCCTTATCCAAATGAATATGTTATTTAGCTTAGGCATTTAATGCAGATTAAAATTGCCCTTTACACTATATCAATCAGATGAATAGTTTTTGAGATATCGTCGTTAGAAGTAATTATTAAAAATAAATAATGCGTAACGAAGTGGGCACGGGTCGGCTAGTTTGATATAAATTTCAGCTTGATCGTCCTCCACCCGTTTCTGAGAAAAAGGGTCTTGACAGACAGACGGACAACAAAGTGATCCTATAAGGGTTCCGTTTTTTCCTTTTGAGGTACGGAACCCTAAAAAGAAAAAATCGTCTTTCGTTTTTTGCCGCTTCCGGAATTCTATCTCCATTATTTAAATAATTTTAATTTATTTCTCAAAATGGGTCTCCGCGTGACATTTTTAGGTTTCGCGCGCGGCGTTAAAAGCGAGTACGACACATTGATTAATTTATTTAAGGCATTAAATATATTTTTTTAAATTTAAAACAATTATGGTGTATTCTGAACAACTGTGCTAATACACGCTTTTAGAACATTTTTCTAGACGTCATTCCGAATCCAATGAGCTATCACACATAATTTTAAGAGCAGTATCCCTATTTTCGACCATTTTGAACTTGTCGACTGGACTATAAAGGGCTTTTATACAACCTCGGATCATAAAAATGAAGTAATTATACTGCTATGCTCTTAGATAGATAATACAAAAAATTACGATATCCATTAGAAAAGTATTAATTTACCTATAATTTCTTTTATAGACGCAGAATCTCCTCCGAAATCTTTCGGTAACATTTTTTTAGGAATGTGTTTATACAAGTCTTCATAGTTTTGATGTAAATACAGCTGTAACAGATTAATTTAAAAATTTCTATAAGTACATAAAAATCTTATATTTTACTATAAGTTTTAATCTCTAATTCACTAGCTTGTATTTATGTTATCCTAAAATTCAAGAGAAATTTAACATACTCGTAGTAGGCTTAAATAAAAATCTCATTTCCGACTATTTTTTAAATTGTATGTTTTTGTGAATGAAATATTGAAAATATATATTTTTAGCTCTAACCGTGATTTTCACCAAATACCTATTAAATTATTTCTAAAAATACAATATCTTATGTTAAAATATTTACCATTCTCTTATTTTTTTCGTTTAAGAAAACCTTCATAGTGTTCAAAACTTTTCCAAAGGTAGCCGGAGCGTTAATAAAATGACTGCCCTTCATTCTTATTGGTGAACTTTCCTAAAAAGTGTACAAAAATCTTATTATTAAAATACTAAAATGGGGCAAGCAGTATTATTTACACTGGCCGGACTTGCTTAAACTTCAATATAGGAAGTCCCTATCAAATGTTATTCCAAAATAGTTAAAATATCAAAAGTAACGATATTTATGTCTCTATGGTAATAACTGAAACAGATTGCTATACTAGTACGGAATCCCTAATACATATTTTTTACCTGATTAGTAACAAGCTAATTTTCCGGGAGTAGCTTCATTTTGATGAGACGAACAAAAAGTTCCTCTTCGAAAACTCTCGATTGTGGTAGATAATAGAGTTAGCAGCAGATAGAGCAGCAGTGAGCGTAGGACCGGGATAACGAACCACGCCATTTGTAGGACAATATTACCCCCTTTTTACATAATTAATAATTGAACTCTTTTAATATAATAGTTTGTTTGATAATTACCTGTGTACTGTATACCATCTTGTTTGTAATACTTGGTGTCATTTGTAAGAGATGCCCGATTGTTACATCTTTTAAATCAATAATCCACTGAATCCCAGAGACTGTGGTTATATCGTCATTGAGAAGTAAAATCTAAAATCAATACAAATATTTTCAACTAACTAATTACTTACTTTGGACATATGGTATATACATATAGGTCGATAGTGAAGAAAATTTAGGAAGTTAAGTCATCATCTTCCTGGCCTTATCCCACTGTAGGGTCGGCACAACATGAGTCATGGAACTCGTGTTGTAAAAGATTTGGAATGGTATATTTTACGACCGGCCAAATGCCTGACATCAACCCTCCCTGGGAATTCTTGGCTAAGAAGAAGGATAGGTGGGAAGGATTTATGTGAGAGCAAGTTTTTGGGGTTAGGGTTACCAGTGCCACGGATTACGGAGAGGGGTGTGTGACACCGTGCCTCGGAGAGGTCGGTCCCGGTTGTTATCCAAATATCTGACAGCGATCGTTACTCATAGTAGGGAACAATATCCACCAACCCGCAGTGGAGCAGCGTGGTGGATTGATCTCCTATCCTTCTCCAACATTGAGAAAGAGGCCTATGCCCAGAAATGGGATGTTGCAGGCTGAATCGTATCGTTTTTGTATTGATATTTAATTAACGTTAAATTCTGCTTGAATTAGATCTTCAGGCCATATCGCCTTAAAGTAGGTTTGGTGTAGGCCTACGGCTGGCGCAACTCTCGTGATCGGCCGTATACGGGCCCTGGGGCTGGAAGTCGCCCTGACGAAGACCGAGGCCCTCCTGTTCCATGGGCCTCGGGGGGGACCCCCTCCAGGTACGTGGGTAACTCTGGATGGGGTCCCGGTCCGGGTGGGGACCCAGATGAGGTACCTGGGCCTCACCCTGGACGGGAGGTGGGCTTTCGGGGCTCACTTTGCCCAGCTGGCCCCGAGAGTCGTCAGAGCTGCCGCCTCACTCGGAAGGCATTTGGACCACCAACGTTTGGCAGCACCAAACGTTGGTGGTCCAAATGCCAACTGCCGTCGGTTGTACTCCGGGGTCATCCGGAGTATGGCCAAGTACGGGGCGCCCGTCTGGGCGGACGCCCTCAGTCGCGCTAACAAGACCCTGCTGCGACGTCCGCAGCGGGTCATCGCGACGAGGGCGATACGCGGTTACCGGACGGTGTCCTGGACGGCAGCGTGCGTGCTGGCTGGCGTCCCCCCTGGGAATTGCAGGCGGAGATCCTCGCCGAAACGTATCATTTCGTGGCGGCGAGGAGATCCCGGGGCAAGCCCCCAACGTGGGAGGAGGTCGCACGCATGCGGAGGCAGGCGCAGGACACCCTGTTTCGGCGGTGGACGGAGGACCTGGCCCTGCCCGTCCCCGGGCAGTGGACGGTGGACGCGGTCAGGCCGGTCCTTCAGCGGCGGTTCGGCCCGCTGACCTTCCGTTTGGTGCAGGTGTTTTCCGGACATGGATGCTTCGGTAAGTATCTGCACCAAATCGCAAGACGGGAGGTGACTCCAGCCTGCCACGAGTGTGGGGCGCCAGAGGATACGGCGCTCCACACGCTGGAGGTGTGCGCCGCGTGGGAATCGCAGCGGCGCGCGCTTTCGGCGGTCATCGGGCTGGATCTCTCGCTGCCGAGCGTCGTAAAAGCCATGCTCGACAGTGAGAGATCGTGGCAGGCGGCGGTCTCCTTCTGCGAAGAGGTAATGACGCAGTAGGAGACCGCGGAGCGGGCCAGGGAGAGTGACGCCTCCGCTGACCCGCTCCGGCGCAGACGTAGGGGGGCAAGGAGGAGGCGGTTTGCCCACCTCCTCCCCCCCTCGTAATAGTGGGGTTGCCGGCCGACAGTCGGGGGACTTCGGCCGGCCGGACGGCGTGACCCCACAGGTCTGCGGGGTGGCCTTGTTGTGAGCGAGGCCACCCCAACTTTGTGCCGGGGCCCGGACGTTTACGTTCGGGCCTACCGCCGGGGCGAGGTGGCGATTGCTAGCACGACCCCATCTCGCCCCACTCAGGCGGACGACGGCTCGCACGTGGTGGTTTTTAGTCAGTAGGAGTCTGACATAACCCTCTGGTGTCCCCGCGCCGGAGGGTAACCATGATGGATTTTCCCCACGTTAAAAAAAAAAGGTTTGGTGTAGGCCTTTATCTTTATCGTATATTCTAACTTTTTAAAGATAAGGACGTAAGTTATTTTATTTACATTTCAATAAATGAAATAATGCTGATCCTAACACTGTACCCAGAGGTTTCTCCGAGAATTGGAACTTTTATTAAAATTTTTATTACTTAAACTTTTTACATACTCGTATAAAGTTAATCTTCCTTAAAACGAAAAAATTTAATAACACTTATGAATAATTAGAATTGTTTAATATCAAAATTACTTGTTGATCATTAGTTTTGCATTGTAAATATACCTATATTTATATTTATATTGTAAATATGCCTACCCCTACGGGAAAGAGGCGTGATTATGTGTATGTATCTATGTAATATACATAATACAGTAAGTATAATCTATACCTACTAATATTATAAAGCTGATGATTTTGTTTGTTTGACCGTGCTAATCTCAGGAACTTCTGGTTCTAATTGAGAAGTTGTTGTGTCCGTTTGTCTATTTACCACGGAAGGCTATAGGTACGCTATAAAATATTTTGGTGTTTTTTTTTCTAAAATTATCGCCTGTGAAACTGCGAGCACAGTTAATTAAATAATAAAAGATACACATTTTATAAATACCTTGTGAATTATATCTAAAAAAGCGTAGACATCACTAGCATTAAATTTATCAGGATTATATGTACCGGGCCGAATTAATATTGTCCGTGGTGAGGTTGGAGTGTCTGTTTCTGGAAGGACTAATACTACTCTGAAAACAAAAATAATTAAAAAATAAATGAACACAAAAATTCGAAATAAGAATACGTAATTAATTCTGTTATAAAATAGTAGGAGATCTAAACTTTAAGGGCCTATGCAAACCACGTTTTTTAAGCGCGCCGTCGACGCGCGTTTTAAAAGCGCGCGTCGACGGCGCGTTTTTATCCTACAGAGCAGTTTGTTGGCGTTTGTATCGATACACACGCGCGTTTGCAACGCGTTTGTATCGCGTTTGCATCGCGTGACACGCGCGTTTGCATCGCGTCTGTATCAGTACATACGGCACATACGCGCGTTAACGGCGCGCTTTTATTATACAGGTGTGCAAAGGTCTACAGGCTGCGTCTAACTCGCGTGTGTATCGCGTTTGTATCGCTACAAACGCGCCGTCGACAGCGCGTTTGTATCGCGACACACGCGCGTTTGCATCGCGTCTGTATCGCGTGACACGCGCGTCGACGGCGCGTTTTTATCCTACAGAGCAGTTTGTTGGCGCTTGTATCGATTCAAACGCGCGTCGACGGCGCGTTTGTATCGCGACATACGCGCGTTTGCATCGCGTTTGTATCGCGTCACACGCGCGTTTGCATCGCGTCTGTATCGCGTTTAAAAAACGCGGTTTGCATAGGCCCTAAACGAACTTCACCCATCTGCGTAATGAATTAAAATTTATTGTATATTTATTTCAGTATATTAGAAAAATATTCGCGAGACGGTTGACTGAAAAATCCTAGCCACGCTACATTTTATTCAAAATTGAAAAAAAAAATATTTTTCTTTAAAAATCATGTACGGGTTTAGAGAACAAAAATACCTACCGACAGTATGAAGCCTGTAGAAAATGCAAACGTTGGGTTGTCTATTATTTCTTGGTATATAATTATAACTACTGGATGACAGGTGTAAACAGGTATATTAATATATATTATTCTAGTTACTTTCACTCACATGTTTAATAAATAAATAATAAACTTATATCCAAATGAGCGCTGTTTCATTCCGAATACGATGACATAGGCTAAAAGTCTTTTTTCAATGGTGTTTGCCGTGTATCATAGGTATAGCTTGGCCAGGAAATTTTCCAGCAAACTTTTTCGCTACTTGTTTGTATTATACTAAAGAAGATAATTATTTAGGTCATATCCATTAAACAGTTGGGTGAAGATCACATCTACTTCGGACCTTAGACTAAAATATTTTATTTACATAAATGAAAAATTAATTATCTTGTTTTGAATTAAAACTTAAATACTTTTAAATACACAATATTAAGCAACATCTTAATAAAAAATTATCTTCTTAAGTAAGGAATCTAAGGTTCTAAGTAAGGAACTTATATCTTAATTATTTATTCTACAAAAAATTTAGTACCTAGCATATCTTACATCACTCTTTAAGGGATGATTTATGCTAGACCGTGCCGGGCACGAGCCTTGCTCCGTACGAGGCACGGACGACGCACTCGCACTGATTCAAAACTTTACATACGGTCTACATTTTATATGAACGGGGCGGAACCTTGCGTCGTCGGGGCACGTCCGAGCCTCGTCAGTGACGCGGACGCCGCGCGGTATAGCAACATATGAACAGTATCATATAAAATGCATGGAAAGTTTTGAATCCGTGCGTCGTCCGTGCCTCGTACGGAGCACGGCTCGTACGGCTCGTACCCGGCATGGTCTAGCATAAATCATCCCTTAGAATTATTTAAAAAATATTTTTGATAATTTTCATTATTTTAATATAATTACATAATTCTCTCTACTTGAATAAACTATTTACCCTAAGCTCAGCAATTCATCAAACTTCGGATCGTCATGTTGGACATTAAAAAGTTCTGGGGCGATAGTACGCAGTGAATAATAAAGATCCAACTTCTCCTTTGTTCTTTCCAGACTGTATTTACAGCCTCTCAAAAACGATACTAGCCATTGATCGTCTGAAGCACAAAATACATAATTATATTATATTTATCTATATTTCTATAAAAATATTTAGAGAAAAGATATGTTATTTTTTTATAATGCTTAAAATCTAAATCTACTGAAACTATTTTGTAAATTATTTTAGGGAAACGATATACTCGTAAGATATGACAAAATTATAGTGGAGTGAAATCGTGTGAAACTAGTTTTAATGACGCTGAGAGTGACGTTTAAAAGCGCTTTTGCACTAGAATTCAATTTTATAGTTTTATTTCTTAGTAATTTAATAGAATAGTTTAATTTTAAATAATCTTTCTTATATTTATATATATATACTATTAAATGAGCAATTCTTGTGTATAATAATAAATATATATATATATATTCTGAATCTCGGAATCGGCTCCAACGACTTTCGTAAAATTTAGTATTTATGGGTTTTCGGGGGCGAAAAATTGATCTAGCTAGGATTCATTTTTAGAAAATGTCGTTTTATTCCTGTTTTTAGGCACTGAAAAAAATGGCTAAAATATCGTTAGAATAGGAAGGTTAATTTCGCAGTTGTCATTAATGTTGTAATGGCACAAGTGGGAAATCGGACGGTCGAGATTGACCGAGAAAACCACGGTTCAAATCTCAGTCTCCAGATTAAATTCTTTTTTTTTTCTTTAAATTTCACTCGTGATTTTTTTAAAATAAAAATAAAATATAAAAATACCGAGAAAAAAAATAAAAAAATAAATAAAATAAAAATACCGAGCTAGGCTCGGTCACCCAGGTACTACGGTAATTAAAGAGTAAACTATAGTTGCGTGTCGGAAATGACACGTACTTTTTTCACTATTAAAATGCTAAGGTATCACTGAGTGCCATCTATCTATCTTCTATCTATACCTACTAATAAATGGAGAGCCGATTTTTTTGTTCGGTTATACTGCTAAAACTACCAAACCAATCGAAATAATACTTGTACAATAAGATGCAGAGTCTTTTGGAGAAGGTTTTAGTATATTATAATATGTTGGTGATTATATGGACGGACAGAGGTCGCTAGTGTGCTATATTTAAAATGAAGAAAACGGAACAGACACAATCGTATATGTCTATGTATGTATGTATGTATGTATATGTATGTCCACATGGAAGATGCCGCGATCGGAAAGTTCCGGAAAGCTAACCCTTTAATTATATTACTTAATTTACTTATTTAATACCTCAGAAAGTAAACTCATATTAGAAACAATACTTAATGATTATGTTACACAAAATGAATACAAACAGCCATGTTAATCATAAAATAAATGAAAATTATTGTAACCTGTGCAAGCTCGTAAATGTGGTTGCTTTGACAACCAGTCCTTGATAAATTTCAGGTCACTGTCAATCCTATTCGGTTCTTCATTTAGTTTCACGCGAGCTTTTTCTGCTAGTTCAATCGACAAAGACCGAACACCCATTTTTAATAACTTCTAAAATTGCGTAAATATATTTAAAAAAATAAATTAAAACGTTGCAAATCTGATTTAGGAAAGAAGTGCAATATCAATTCTACTGTTTCATTAACGATGATATTTGTAAATTATCTATATGGTGATACGGTCTTATATATACGGTGATATTTATAAATTATCTTTTATACTATCGATATCAGCAAGTCCAATGTCTAATAACCTACGTCTTCACATTAACTTGGAACACAAAAATTTCACATGGATTACAAATGGATGTAGTATTTACCCCTTTAATTTAGCACTTTGTAAATAACGATTTCAAATTAAAGGTGATTTTGCTTGCTTATAAAAGATTTTTTATTAACAGATTCAATGTAAAATAATTTTTGTACTTATTTATTTATTTAGATTTTTTTGATCATAAGATTTTGCAAAGAAAATCATAAAATAAAAAAAATAGAATAAACTTTTCTAAAATAAGTAAAATTAAAAAATTATTATTATTAATAGTTAAAACGCATGTTTCGCATCTTACGTTATAAAATTATAGTTAAAAAAAACGAATGTGCTTTAGACCGCACAACTGAAGTAATACTTTCTATCTTCTTTAACTTACTCTCTTATATCTCCCTCTCAATTTTCGTTCGCCTCACCCGATCACACTTTTCGTAACTCATTCACAAGCTTACTCCCCAAGTCAAGCGTGCGTAAAGAAGATTTACTTCAATAATTACATTTATTAAGAAATCATTAAACAGACGACGGCGCGCTGTCTGGTCCTGACTAAAGTAAATAAAGTAAATAAATCCTCCTAAAGTAAATAAATCTCTGTTCGATTATACCTCTACTACCAAAATAATTTGTGAAGATTATTTTAGGCAGCTTTTCGACATCAGTAAGAGTCGCTGAGGTTTTTACTTTTTTAACGTAATGTTTATCTTCATGGGGCATAATAGACCGATAAATAATTTAAGCTGAAAAAAGGAACCAAACTGTGAATGAAACTGCTTATTATATAATTATTTTAAGACGATATTAAGATTGATAAACAAAGGCTTATACAAATTCTAGTTCCGTTTCATTCCAAGATTCTTTCAATTTTTTTTCTTTTCGAATTTCGAATTCAACTGTCTTCGTTAAGTTTAGTCTGTTTTATTGAAGTAGGACACAGCAGGAAATATGCTGCTCAAAATCTGAAGCAGCCAACACGGGGGATTTCCCAAGTCAGGCTGCTTCTTAAATTAATAATAATAATAAAAATAAAAATAATAAATAGTTTGTATTTCTATATTTATTTAAATGGATATCATTCTGTAGTTCCGTAATAAATAAAAAAATAGTAAAAGGTCAATGTACTTTTTAAAGGTTATATAAAAATTACATTATTATTTTAAAGTATGATTTATGTAAAAACAAAAAATTTTGTTTTGATAGGAACAATTGTTAAAATATTTGCTGATGAATTTTTCAGAGGTAGAAGAAAAAAGGCGCTAAACTGTTTTTAATAAATTGTTTATTTTTGGGTATATTTACATTTACTAGTAATTATTTTTAAAAACCCTGTTATGTTTAGTATTTAACGACAAGCTATGTAAGCTCACATAAGACTTGAAATAAATAAGTATCATGACACAATATCAGCAATTATTTAACCAGTGCTATGTTGACTAAGAGATCACATCTTCAAAAGATATGGCATTATAGTAAGCAAAGTTAAGAAAGATAAAGACTTGATTTTAAAAACTTTCTAACAAAGATAAATTTAAATACACATATTGTTATTTGAAACGACAAAATTGTGAAAATAACATATCTTTTGATATTGACATAAGATGCTCAAGTTGAAAACAAACTGTTACGAACTGAGCAAAACAAAACACGTCATTAAGCCTTACCGTACATAATATCAGGCTTTAAATCGTGGACGTGCATATTATCTAATCTGTAGTTTTATAACTCTCGTTAGAGTTTTACTCGCGTTTCTGATCATCTGAACTAAGCTAAAGCAAAAAAATATCAAACAACTTTAACAACTTCTGTGCTTAATTCAATAATCTATACAACGTTAAATAATTATTATATAATGAATACAAAATATATTAATTAAACAATATTAGTAATTATAATATTCAGTTTTACTAAAAAAAATTACCTTTGTAACGTAATTAAGACAACGATTACTGTTTTCATTACTCTATTATTATTATTAATAATACTATAAGAAATATAAAAATGTTTCACACATCTTACTTGAATAAATTTTTTAAATTCAATTGTAGCATTTTATAAAAATCTAGAGCTATGCAATATTATTTTTCAATAAATAAAATTAATACTAATAATCACAAACGCTTGACATCGATCCTAGTGTACACCTAAGACTCAAGTTAAATATTTCCCTCAGTTATAAAGCATTGGAATTATTACATCTAATGCTACCACTTATAACACTAAATAATTACGATATTTACAATACATAAACAAATTGCTAACCAGTAATATTTAACTGATTTGCTGTATTTTCGTATTATCCACAATTTCATACCTCCAGAAAATAATTAATCCTATTAATTTTATTCGTACAATAGCGTAGACACTACTATAATACTTTAACTTACATAAGTTTTAATATACCAATATAATGGTTTCTATCCTCTCATCCTTGTTAGATTTAAGCTGATTCGCTTCATTAGTAACAAATTACGTTTAGTGTCATATATTATATTTATTTGACGATAATCGATTTTCAAGAATTAAATCTTATTCGTGTTTATTACTGGAATTCTTCCAGTGTAACTTAAATCCAAGTTTTCTTATTGTTTTTCCTTATCGAGTTACATCGATATAAATCAATACTTGATTATAATAAATAGGATTCTTAATAAATGATTGTAGAATCATTATCTACTCCGTAATTTTTTAGATTCTAAGCCTTATTCTAGTGTACATCAAAAGTTAGCGAACAATTTAAGTTCATCAGGATCGAGTGACCGCACAGCTTTCCAATCTGTCTCTGGGTAGTCATCAAAATTCGATGTGTCCCCTTCGTACGAAACAGAGGGCACAATCGGAGGCTAAAAGAAATTTAAAAAGAAAGAATCAAAATTTAAAATTGTTTAGAAATACAGTATATAAAGCTTAGTCTTCAAAATACCTTCTTCCATCAAAACTTTAGTAATTCATTTAATGTGTAAAAAATACCATTTCGATTCTTATTGATTAAAAAAACTTAGGACTAGCAAATTCTTAATTATTTTATTTGATTTTTTGAGAATAGATTTTATAATTTGATAATATTCCACATAAACGTATGTTTTATTTTATACTGGCAAGTAATAAGCAAATATTTCTTAGTAACGATAGCGGAAGTAAGTTATTATTGCTACGCTTAAGTGTCTTGCTCTACAGTCACCAATTGCTTATAATTGTACCGATTAAAAGCAGTTGCAAAGTAAAATTGGAATAAGGTTGATTTATATAATTACTTCTAAATATTTATGAAAAATTATTAGAATAAAATTAAAATCTGATTGCATATTAACCTACCTGTAATTTCTTCATATAAACGTCAGCCCAGTCGATGTGTTTGAACCACCTATGCCGCTTTACGTCTTCCGCACCACACTGTAAATAATAACGTTACCATAAATTAGTTATATAAGATTCAAATATGCAGTATTTTTCCTTCGATCAAATATCAAGCGACATTATCAAATACAATTATATGAGCTTATTTTCACTGTTCATGTCAATTTCTAAGTATAATTAATATACAGGGTGTCCCACGATAAAGTGCAACCCCGAAAGGGGGTGAAACTAGACCATTTATTAACGCCAAAAAACAGAAAAAAATTAAAAAAATTAAAAAAATATTTTTTATTTTTTTTATTGACGAATTGAGATTTTTATATAGCTTACGTAGCCTCTTTGTACAAAAAATGATGATTTTTGTACGTGTTTTTTGGGATATAGGCGTAATTTTTTTTATTTGAATGGCAATATGGTAAGAAATAATAATAAATCATAAAATTTCCTGGTATTGGGGGCATAATTCTGAGAAAATTAGAGATCATTGAAAAAAACAGTCATAAAAAATGGATTTTTTTTTCACAAGAAGCATAGTTAAAGACATAATGCCACTTTTTTGCGAGCTAATTTTTATTTTATCCTTACCGCCAAGTACGTGGCGTAATATTTTATTTTATTTTAAAGTAATCGACCCACTACTTTGGAAGAAATCATCATTTTTTGTACATAGAGTCTACGTAAGATATAAAAATCTTAATTCGTCAATAAGAAATAAAATATTTTATTCAAAAAGTTTTTTCTATGTTTTTTGTCGATAATTTATGGTCTAGTTTTCACCCCCTTTCGGGGTTGCACTTTATCGCGGGACACCCTGTATAATTTTCCTGCTAAAAATATGGAGAAGCCCGACTGGGGTAGTATCTTGACCTTACAGAAGATCACAGCTAAATAATACAATTTTCAAGCAGTGTTGTGTTTCTGTTGGTGAGTAAGGTGACCAGAGCTGCTGGGGGGAAATGGGGATACGATCGCTTACCATCAGGTGAGCCGTACCTACGCTTGTTTGCCGACCTACTTGTATGAAAAAAAAACTATTATACCATACATACATTAGCCAAACTATTTATGTACTCAAATCACGAAATTTCATTTACAATCCATCTGACTACAGCTGATATTGGCTACTAAGCCAATATCGGCTTCTTAAACAGTCACTCATATATTTACATCATTATTTATTCGTTATTGTCGTATAAATAGTTTAAAATTAAAGTGGACCACATTTGTCGACGTTTACGACTTTGTTATTCAACATATTCGTATGTTAATGTAACTTTATTTTTATTGTCGCTTTTCAAGAATACTTTATCGTTAAGTTCTCGATAATGTAAAACTTTTTTTTAATACGCTTAAAAGTTATTATAAAGCTAAGTACGAGCTCTTTATCTGTATAATTAAAAGTATTTAGGTGATAACTTATATTATACAATTTCCTGTAGCCATGAACGTAATAACTTTTTAATATCGCCGCCGGCTACTTGACAGATGGCTTTCTAAAGATTTCTGCGACATCGAGGCAAAAAGCTCGGTGAAAACGTCACACTACTAGAAACTACAGTCATTTGAACACATTCCTGACACATACTCTCTACTCTTTATATAGTAAAGTACCACATGAGTGCCCACTTACACGGAGAAAATCTTTAAATGTTATTTGTACTTGAAGACGGCAAACAGACTGATATAATCGGTACAGCATACAACTGCTGTGCTTGCTAACATTTTAATATTCATTATAAGATTTTCTAACGAATCTTTAAATATTTTAGTGCATGTAAGTATCGGTCGCGGGATCGATTCCCGCTCCGAGTGGATATATGTGTTTATACATATATTTATTTCCGGTCTGGTTGTTAGTTCTTGTGGGTCTCCCCACCTTGCCTCGAAAAGTACATTAAGTTGTCGGTCCCGGTTGTTATCATGTACACCTGATAGCAATCGTTACTGATAGTAGGGATAATATCCGCCAACCCGCATTGGAGCAGCGTGGTGGAATAAGCTCTGATCCTTCCCTTACATGGGGAAAGAGGCCTATGCCCGGCAGTGGGATATTACAAGCTAAAGCGAAGTATTATAGATAATCTTATTTAGTATTTATTACTTTTTAGTAAATTGTAGCAGAAGCTGCGTAGTACGGCTTTAATTCATCATTTTCACTTATATTAATTACACCTCTGGCTTATAACTTATTGAGAGTAGGTACATACACTTTAAATTATAATTATAACTTTGAACAAAGTACAAAATAAAAATACGCTTATAGTTTTGGAACGGATCTATAATGTGTACCTATATAATGCACAGACTTTTTTTTTGATGTGTCAAACTGTCAAATGTAATTAAGCGCAGTTTGTAAATTGTCAAATGTTAGATTAGGAGTTAAATATGGAAACATTTGGAGATCAGCCAACTTTAAAAGCGAATTACGTGCAATTTTTTTTTTTTCGACAAAGCAAATTCAAATTAAAATGGTAGGAAAACAGAATTTATTTGCTAAATTAAAGTGAAATTAAAATTATCACCCAGAAATAAAATTGGAATACAAACAACTACTAAACAACGACGTCAATAAATTCACGTCAATAGTAGCGCGCTATTAACAAAAAAAAAAATACACGTTAATGTCCGCGTTATATTTTAGGATAATAAAAGTGCCGAAAACTATGTCTCTCAATGTATTCCGCTTGTTGAATTTAGGCAGCAAGAAAATCACTGTTCACATCTTGGAAGGAAACAATCTATAAGTCTTGAAAGATATTCTTCTCATTAAAAAAAAACATAGATTTTGAAAGTATGTATAGTAATATAGGTACTCGATATAGTATTTTTAAAGTATATAGCTAATCAATTGAGTTAAGACATACCTACAAAGGTTCAAGTAATTTTTTAATAAGTAGAATTTTTTTTCTGGATATTTGTGTAGTCCTTGTGGGTCTCCCCACCGTGCCTCGGAGAGCACGTTAAGCCGTCGGTCTCGGGTGTTATCATGTACACCTGATAGCGATCGTTACTCATTGTAGGGAGTATATCCGCCAACCCGCATTGGAGCAGCGTGGTGGATTAAGCTCCAATCCTTCTCCTTCATGGGGAAGAGGCCTATGCCCAACAGTGGGATATTACAGGCTGAATCGTGATCGTGATTTTTTTTTTAAAATCAGTCCGTCAATACGGCGAATAGAAGTTGTTTAATACGGTACAAATATATAATTGTATATGAAAAATCTTAGCCGTAGCGTCAGACAAGTAATATAAATGAATCGAGTTCAATACAACAAATGCTAATAAAAACATGTTGTCCTATGATCATAACAACAGCAACTTGATCAAAATATCGGGAGTCTGAAAATAACAATCGCGGAAAGTCCCCTAATTAAAGTGTTAATAATGACCCCGAAAGCTTAATAACTTATACTAACAACAACGCTAATGTTTTTAAATAAAAGACAGATTTATATGATTTGAGAAAATTGTTAATACTATTTTCTGTTGTTATTGTCGCATGTGGTGCGCATTATCAAGTCAAGCGTACACAGGCTGAGCATGTTGTAGTGATTTATCGTTAATTTTTGTTACAAAGCCATAATATATAATTATTTGTATAACACGTGTCACCTATTGAGCTATTAAAACAATTTATGTCTGTAAACAACTTAAGCGGTATTATATTTTTGCGCCCACAAAATGTTTTTAACCAAATACATTTCATAGTATTTAAATAAAAAATTCAGAACACTCATTTATATAAAAATGAAACCCTTCAAGTGTAATGTCAAATGGCCAGGTTTAAGGTAAATAAATATTTTTATTTTCAAAATTTTAAGTTAAATTAATATTATAATTTACCTTCATATTGCCGAGCCGCTTGGTCCTGTCCTGGACGAGCAGTTTCTTGATTATATCTTTAGCTACCGGATCAAGGTGCCGCGGCCAATCTACGCGACCATTTAGAATTTTCTCGTAAATTCCAAAAGGATTGTCGTCATAAAACGGAGGGTAGCCGACAAGCATTTCGTAAACGAGTACACCTGAAATAACATACAAGTACAATGTTACGATAATTCTTTAATAAAATTGAAAGTTAACATATTATATATCTTACAATCTATACTAATATATAAAGCTGAAGAGTTTGTTTGTTTGTTTGTTCGTTTGGTTGTTTGTTTATTTGTTTGTTTGTTTGTTTGTTTGCTTGAACGCGGTAATCTCTGGAACTACTGGGCCGATTTGAAAAATTCTTTCAGTGTTAGATAGCCCATTTATCGAGGAAGGCTATAGGCTATGTGTCATCACGCTAAGACCAATAGGAGCGGAGTCCACGCCGACGAAGTCGCGCGCAGAAGCTAGTTTCTTATAAATATGTTTATTTTAGATAATTAAATGGTCTTTGATTTCTAGAGGACAAGAATTCAAATACTATTATTCGTTAATATTGAATTTCGAATCCATTGCCAAGGAACAAGCATCACAAACAATCATACGCGATCTCCCGTATGCTATAAATTATCTAAACGCATTTATAAGTCTGGCACCAAGTAGTGATTCAAATTAGACAGACGAAGTAATAAATCAGTACAACGTTAAATAATTATAATGTAAACATTACATTAAATGTCGCCCGACAGCACACGATCCACGGGCGCATGCGCTTTGACGAAAAACAACGCGCTCTCAAACTGATTTCGGCATCGCCACGAATAGATTATAAGCCGTTTTTAAGACTAGTTTAAACCATTCTGTCTATCTGTGTACTTAACTACTTACATATAAATTCATAAAAATACTAGATGCTCGACTTACTTTTAGATATACCTACGAGTAGAAGCGATAATTTAGTGATCTTTTAATGAAACTTTAATTTTTAATAAACCCTCTCTCAAACAAAAACTCCCAAACTATACCTATATTTAAAAATCATACTTTTCATACAAAAATTTAAATTTACAAAGTATGAAATTGCGAAAATATTAAAACATAATATAATTTTTAATTTTTACAACTCAAAATCTACTCAATCTAACTCTACGATAAATTTCGAGTCGAGAAATTTTATGTTTTTCAAAATTTCCTGAAGTCATATGATGAAAGTAAGTTAGTAAATAGGTAAGGGAATCTGTCGCATACACATAGTCAAATTCTGTAACATTCTAACATTACAAGTAATAGTTTTAAAAGGTGATTGTTTTAATTTGTATCGAAAGCAAATACCTAATGGTACTGAAAATATTATTTAACTTCACTTAAACTGTGACCTCTCTGAAACAAGAAAGGATTCCTCGGGGACACTCGAGAACTTTATCTCTAAGATCAAAATACTGAATGCGATATAACATGTAATCCTATGATATTGTGATTGATGATGATAATATATCAAAACGATATCGAATGCAAAAAAAAATTAATATCGATCGACAATAACAATTCTTTTCCTTTGACACATCATGTTTCGAAATTGTCAATTTTTCTTAGAAGCTATTAATCCAAAAGAATGAATGAACAATTTCTTTGTTACTTAAAATATAAAGTTACTAGTAACATTTAAAAGAATAAAGGTCAAAAGTCAATAGAATCATTTATGTTTCGTGACCACAGCGCTTAATGAATCATTTTCACAACGAAATAACTTTCTTGTGCCATTATTTAAGCCATAAAAATAGCGATTAACAATGTGCCAGTACTTAGTGTGAATTGTATTCGATATTTATTTAATTATTGAAATATTACATTACTATAACCTACACTAAGTAATATATAACCAACAATAAAGTTTACGCAATGTCACTGCCCTTAAAATTCTCGTGTCAACAGCATAATCAATTAATATAAAATAAATGTGATTTAGTTAATATATGTTGTTTTTTTTTTAAACAATAAAATAAAAGAGTAAGTACTTAGGCCTTGCATTACAAGGTCACATCTGATAGCTTAAACAGAAATGACTCACATCGTGTGATTGCCTTTTTGCAAGAACTGTGAAAAACAATTTTGAAACAATAAATGTACGAGTATTTAGACATTTACATGCACCTCCATTTATTTTTGAATTCCTATATTTTGCATGAATACCAAAATTGACAAATTTAACAATGAGTTTCAAGCAAACATTAAAAAACGATTTAAAAAATATACATTTTAATACTGACCTAAAGCCCACCAATCGACGGCTTTGTTGTGGCCTTTACTCTGAATAATCTCAGGCGCGAGATACTCTGGCGTACCGCAAAGTGTCCACGTACGATCTGTTAATTTTTTCGCAAAACCGAAGTCAGTGATCTTCAAGTGACCGTCTTTTGCAAGTAAAAGATTCTCTGGTTTTAAGTCTCTGTACACAATATTCCGAGCGTGGAGGTATTCCAGCGCTGAAACGATTTCCGCTGCGTAGAAATTACCTGCGAAAATAAAACAATAAATGTATAAAACTTTACCTTCTAAAAACTTTATTTTTATCTGTAAAAGTTAGAAATGAATATAATTTCGTAGATTTTACTAATTTAAAGATTCCTTTAAATAACTGCTGGTTTATACACATTTAAAAACAATTAGAAATTACCTATTCATT
This sequence comes from Melitaea athalia, assembly GCA_905220545.2. NCBI lineage: Eukaryota > Metazoa > Arthropoda > Insecta > Lepidoptera > Nymphalidae > Melitaea > Melitaea athalia. The sequence goes on from HG992179.1 coordinate 9,277,432, forward strand.
TGTTTAATAGTCTTTTAGTAATTCATATAATGACAGTATATTTTTAATGAGAATTTCAATAATTTTCAAAATATATGTACATTATTTATATTAATTACTTTTCTGTTTCTTTAGCTTAAACATTTAAACATGGTGTTTTTATTACTACCGCTCTTAATTATACGAATCTATACTCCGTGCATAAAACCAATAACATCAACGTTTAATATTATATTTATTTATCGAAATTTTTATTATGTTTAAAAAGTTTGTGTAAACTTCCTATTTCTTTCTTTTTTCATATGACGAAAATTTATATAAATATTTTACATTACGTTTTATTTAGTGGGCGACGGCGTTTCTGCAATTCATGGCCGTCTAACAATTATTTAAAGCCATTTTACATGATGATGATTTCAGTTAATGATTTCAGAACAGAATAAATTATTTCAAACATATCATTTATTAAAGACTATTTATTTTTTGTAAACGAGAAGTTCCTTAGTGCGTCATTATAAATACACACTTTTATGTATTATCTTAGGTTTCTAGACATAATAAATAATACATGTTTATTTTTGCTTTGTTAAGTCAATAACGATTGCCAACGCTGGACGATGTCAGGCGTCATTTTGTGTATTATTATTAGAGCCAGTTGGTCGCACGAAAACTTTGTCCTCCACCTGGAGCTACATTAGAATCGCAACACCCACGCAATAAAATTGCTTTTTAAAACAATTTTCTTTAATCGTTACAAATCAAGAGCAGTTTTTTTTTAAGTTTCGATAATAAATTATTGAGTTAATGAATCAGGCCTTTGTGGCCTGTGGGCGATAGAGCCAAGACGTTATCGAGTTGATGCCTTAGAATGGCGTCATGTCCCGTAAAGTTGCTGTCTAAAATGAACTTGAACCACCAAATTAAGCCTCTGAAGACCACGCACTGAATCCTTAATTTTGTGCCATAAAATGACGATAAATTATACATAACGGAACCCAAGTTTCGCTTATATGAATTAATAAGGTTACATACATGCGGCATGTTAGAAAACTTAACTAATTACAACATACGTACATAATATAAAGTATGTAGAAATAACAAGACGATATGATTTAAAAAATAAATTTAACGTTGCTCGTATTAATTAGTAGGTAGTACCTGGGTGACCGAGCCCAGCTCGGTATTTTTATTTTTATTTATTTATTTTTTTTCTCGGTATTTTTATATTTTTATTTTATTTCAAGAATAAATCACGAGTGAAATTTAAAAAAAAAAGATAAAATAATAATCTGGAGACTGAGATTTGAACCCGGATCAACACGATTCGACACCCGCCAATCTATACTAATATATAAAGCTGAAGAGTTTGTTTGTTTGGTTGTTTGTTTGTTTGTTTGTTTGTTTGTTTGTTTGTTTGTTTGAACGCGGTAATCTCTGGAACTACTGGGCCGATTTGAAAAATTCTTTCAGTGTTAGATAGCCCATTATCGAGGAAGGCTATAGGCTATGTGTCATCACGCTAAGACCAATAGGAGCGGAGTCCACGCCGACGAAGTCGCGCGCAGAAGCTAATTTCCTAATAATTAAGCTATTACAGCTATGTTGACTACAGTGAAATTAAGCTTCGTATTCTAATGATATTTTTTAATTGCCTAAAAACAGGGATAAAACGATTTTTTTTTAAATGAATCCTAGCTAGTTCAATTTTTCGTCTCCGAAATTCCCTCCATACTAAATTTCACGAAAATCGTTGGAGCTGATTCCGAGATTCAGATTCTATATATATATATATATACAAGAATTGCTCGTTTAATAGTATAAGATGAAAATGACTAGTCTATTTATAATAACATGCCACTCATTTTTCAATAAAACAAAATGTTACAAGTAAAATTGCTAATTGCACTATTGTAAAAAAATCTATTGTACATTTGTTCAATACTCTTAATTTTTTTTATGTTGTGATATGTGACGCGTTTCTTACCTAATCGACTAAAATAAAAAGAAACCTGTTATAACAGTATATATTTCCATATATATATATATATTTAACACGTCTATTAGTTTGCGAACATAATAAGTTTGTACTGTATATGTTAGTTTGTTTATGAACGTACAATAAAAATAAATTGAGAAGTCAGTCTGCAAGTAAAACATCTGTGAAAGAATATTTAGTTAAATGCCAAAATTGTGACTAACCAATAGATTGCAAAATCACTCGAAACGAAAACGTGTGAATGTTACAATTTATATATAACGAACAAAAATAGAAATGGAACACCGCTTTCTAAAATCGGAACCCGAAAATGTCAAGTTCCTATTTACATATATACATTTTTACGACTTATTTGTAGGTACATGTATTTTACGAGCAATTTCAAACGAATAAAACTGATATAATAACATTAAGGCAATGAAGATAATTTAAGCTCATGTTCAATTACAGCTTCGAACATTTGTAAATAATGCCCACGTTACTATCATAAGCAAAAAAGTTTTCACGTCCAAATATACCTCACACCTGTTCCCAGAAATATAGGTGATTTAATCGTATTACAGCATAAACATAAATTATATGTATATTCTTTATTACATAAATAACATAATAATAAGGTTTATGGCAAAGGTGGACTTATCTCTGAAATAGATTTCTTCCAGTCAACCCATGTTCATGAGTAAGTGCTTTATATAGCGAGGCAAACAGAGCAAGAAGTATTTATTTAAGAAAAAAAAATAACACCAAAAAATATATAATAAATTTATATATGTATATTTAACAATGTTACATACTAACAAATACATATAAAGATATATTATATCGTATATACATACATATTTATAAACGACACAATAATAATTAAAAAACTAATACTTAATTAAAATTTTATAAAATTTCGTAACAAAGAAATAAACAAAAGTTCTTCTAAGTAACATGTATTAAACGAATTACTTGTTTTGAAATTGCCCTAAAAACGATATCGTAATCGGATCACAAAATATTTATAAAATGGGTTATAATAAGAAAACGCACGCATAAGCGATGCGGGCGTCGCGACGTCTGCCAGAGTCGACTGACCACGATCGCTCACTGCTCAGTGCTCAGTCAGCTACAATAATAAATGAACTAGGTTGTAGTACCAAAAATCTTGGTACGAGAGAGTATAAACAGAACCTAAACGTTTGTATACGACAAGGACAAGTACACACTATACATTAGTTACAGAGGCTGGCGTCATTGACCGCTTATTTCCGTCCATGTCCTTTCGCCAGAAATATGCACCTTTTCAGATCTGATTAATATTTTGTACTACTCAGTATCACACCATTTACTTGCAATAAATTATATATGTTATAGGAAGACAGCCCATTATCTCAAAAATATTTTGCAATAAAAAGAAAAATTTAGGAATAATCTATGTGCCGTACAATAATTGTTCCACTGACTGCCAAAAAGATAAAAAAAATAAAGAACAAACGTTCAATAAAATACCCGCATTCTTCAGAAAGAAAATAGTGACCGTGTACTTTGAGTTTATCTTTTAAGCTGTCTAGCTGAATGTGAAATAATTCAAAATGGATTTAGAATTCTAATTCAAATAACGAAAGTGCCTACAGTTGTAAAATTGTACTTGGGTGTCGTGAAATAAAGTTGGCACTGAACGAATACGATGACGTCATTGTATCAATCACTGCACCAAAACGCTACAGAAGAAATATATCTACCTTGAAAGTCGAGTCAACAATTTAAGTTTTTATATATTTCTGTTATCAGTCACTTACCACCTAGTACTAAATGTGCAAATTATATTTATTTAAAATATTTACCTATAAACGAACACTGAGGTTTAACTAACGATAAAATGAGATAAAAACAAGATAATTTACGTACAGTCCAGACTCTGCATTAAAATTTTGTTAACTTTTACTTATCTATAAGCACTATTCGTCACTACAAAAGTCTTATAATTTTATTCAAGAGAAACTTAGAGTATATTTCACCGAATGTTGATGAGTGATGACGTTTATCTCGCATACAAGTAACTGATGAGATTTACCAGTAGGAGGTAAAACAGGCCCTTAGAACCAGCTTCACCGCAACCAATAAACTACAACTTTTTTTTATTAACAATGTGCAAACAGAAATCACAGATAATGTGGGTCTTGATGGATTAAATATAAAAATAAAACTTTAGCCTGTTGGATTCATTCTATATCAGATAGCTTTTTGGTACGGGCTCTTATTTGTAATGCTCGTATATTATAAGAATCAAAATATAGTGTAATCTTACCGATACTGTTGCTGAACCTGCCTGCGTTTCTCAAATAGGAGAATAGTTCCCCTCCGCACACGTAGTCGAAAAGCATATAGAGACACGAATCATCGTGCGTCCACCACCGCCTGTAATTATATTCTTACCGTTAAAAAAGTTAAAATGGAAAAAATACAATAAAACTTTTAAGAAAAGTCAAATCATTTATTAATTATTTAAATAAATATACATTTTACATTCAACTATCTTTTGGAATAGAAATAGAATTTAAGCTTTCATTTTAAATGTACATGGGACGTTCTTCTTTTTTATCGACAATGACTTGTCTCCTCCGTAAAAAAGTAAATATATTGCTCCTAAATACCAAATTTCTTATATTTTTTTATAAAAATAAACTTGATAAGGCAATAATTATAATATCGTCAAAAAAAGATTTTAATTAATCATATTTTATACAAAATTAGTGTGACATAGTATACGAAAAGCGTAACGGAGGTGTTTTACATACAAATAAAGTGTGTCCCTCTATGAGCACTAATGTAAACAAACTGCTGTCGTGAAAAAAAATCACATTGAAAGTTTCTATCCAAAAATATTTACTGAACTACTTAACCTTTGTTATTACATTAATAAGAAGAAATAATTTTTAATGTTACTATTATTAAATAAAAAAAATATTTTATTGGATGTCTCCCGACGTACATGATTTTTGTTGCTACCTTCTGTCATTCATTTTATGGTACAAAATAATGTGCGTTAACGATTTTGATCTTGGTCACTTAACAAGAGAATAATCCCTCTCCACCCTGGATCCGCGCTATGCGTCCCTCCGCCCTGGCATTACCAGTCAGTCGCTCGAAAGCAGTAAAAGGAGGTGCGAGTGTTTATTTAGCGATCGCTCTGTCACGTAAGTTACTACTTCCAAATGTTATTGTAATTTATGTGATTTGATGTTATTTTATTGATTTCTGATAAATATTTCACATATGACCAGTTTTCTGCGTAAATTATAATTAGGAACATTCTGAACATCTCGAACACTATTATTTTACACGTCTGTCACGAAGCACCTCTGTCCCAAAAATGTGACAAGGTGTTAGACCTCGTGACGGAGTGGTCATTTTTGTATGGAGCTTAGAGCCTTAGTTAATTTTAATAATAGATGATTGTTACTTTTCTTACGGTGGTTATTATATCGTCAATTATTTTGTTAATTTAAAATGTTACCATCAGATAAATTGAAAAATTGCATTATCTACGGCTGAAAAACAGGACGGTGTCGTGAAACAAGGAAACAACCCTGAAATCAACACAAAATTAAAGAGTAGAGTAAGTGAAAAGATATTGCAAGACTAAATTAATATATCTACCGAAGAATGGTTATTGTTTTCTAAAATTAAACATTGTTAAAAGGTTAACTTCGTTCGGCGGGTAAACAATAATTACCACTCCGTAGCTTCGTATACAACTCTGTCACAATTGTCCACCTTATAATTTAATTTCAAAGTAATGCATGAACCACTCCACTGGCAAAATTTACAAAAATAACGTTTTCTTGTATTACATGCTAAACAATAAAGATGTTCACTAGATTTTCAAGCTATTTTATTGGGTGACTTTCATAATATTAAACAGTTTTTTGTCTTAAGAAGCAAAAATGTGACAGAGTGGTATTGGATATATATATTTAAATGTTTATTATAAAAATTCCATCCAATGGAGCTAGATACAAATAAATGTTTATATTCTTGATAAAAAAGTAATAAGAAACTGAAGATCTGATTTTAAATGAGAAATTAAAAAAATAAACATTTTTGTGACTGAGGTGTTATTTTTTGATACCATTCCTACGAAATTTGAAATAAAACAAAAATTACAAATAATACTTCGATGCATTATAAATTTTTGAAATCTAGAATAACGAAGCAATGATGAATGAAGCAATGATTTTACTAAACAAATCACATGTTTATTTTTTTTTTAAAATATAAAAATTTGCCGGTCTGATGTCGATAAAAAAGAAGAACGTCCCACATACGACTATTTGTGATGTATTGTATTTATATGTATTTACAATCAACCTTCTCTGTGACCAAAATACGTATCATGAAATATTAATGCATCTGAGTGGAGTAACTCTGTGTTATCGTCATAATAAACAAAAATTTACTGTAGTAATATTCCTAAATTTCCTAAATTTTTAAAATTTTCAGAGCTTTCTCAGAGCTTTGAGCATAAATACGGTCATTTAATATTGTTCAATTGTAAAGACTTTCTCATCCGTAAACAAAAAAAAATTGTGACCTCCCTTTGCATACTGCTTAAGTAGTTGTTTTGGTTTTACCACTGTGTGTGTGTTGTGTTCTGTATTGCAATCACAGCGATTCGGTTCTCTTTATCACCCCACTCCATTTTAATATCACAAAATATTTTACAGTGTATTGGCGCGAAAATTAGAAAACACAATGAACAATCATAATAAAAATAACAGATTCTAAATTCAAATATAATATTTTATTTATTTTTAATTGTAACAGTATTTATGGCCAGACTATGTACATATGTTCGGTCTTCTTTACACGAATAGATCAGTAGCTGTCGATAAAAGTATTGAGAGTGATCATTGCCAGATCTCGCACTGATGAGGCTTACTCAACTTTGGTGAACATATCGTATAACATTATAGGTCAGACCTTTTCCATAATTATATCAATAACATATAAATAAATAATAGAAGGAGGTGGTGATGCTTGTAGTCTATACCTATGTATATGAGAGACAAGTTTAAAAGTGAAGTTTTTTTGCTATTAAATTTAAGATAAAGTAATAAGGTAACAAACAGTAAAGTATTGTTAATATTGAGACAATAATAACACGCTAAAATAGTATAATTAATTTTTATTCATTTTTCATTCCTAGTTTAATCTCTTGTTTAGAAAAAAAAAATTACTTTGCCATAATCATGGCATAATTAGTTATGTACGTACATGTCACAATGAGCAGGTGATGCATAATAAATAATTGGCTATTAGCCGATTGCTCTCACTGGCGTCAAACCCATACTTTGTTTGCCGTCAACAATTCAAAAGTTAAAAATAACTTACAAATTAACTATGAAAGGATGATTGATTTCTGCCAAAATGCTTTTCTCATTCATGACGTGATCAACTTGCTTCAAGCGGATAACATCGGCCATGGATAGAATTTTCATAGCTAGATATTCATCTGCAGCTTTATCTCGACAGAGGCATACGCGACCAAATGTTCCAGTCCCTGAAACAATAAACAAACTTTTTTGAATAGATTATCAAAGATGTCTTAAGTACCTACGTTCAAATGATATATAATTTATTTTTATTATAGTCTGAATTAAAACTTAACTAATACATAAATATTTATTTATTAAAGTGTGTTCTCCCATTCAATATGTTCCATATTTTTCCATTCATACGTACTATAGAGTATTAGACAGACAACTCTTCAAAAGAGATTTAAAGGATTTATAAAAAAAATATGCTTTATTATTTTCATATGAAAAATAATTTCGTCACTTCTCAATTTCACAATCTTATTTCTATATTACGACTGTCTGCAGTGAATCAGCATGCGATGCTTAACTCATATTTATATTTATAGTTTACTGGACAATAATATGAAACGCTATACAGAAACAGTTTCGTGAAAACGTGTCTTTAATAAATCAGAAACGAGATTCATGTGCGTTAAAAATATTTATCTAACGCACGGTAAAGGTATAGTTAATGCTTGTACTACCAAGAATCATTCAATAAAAACTAAATTATGTACAAACAATTCCCCGTAAGTATGTTTTTTATTCGTGCTCAATATTTTATGAGTCAGCTTCTCAGCTTCTCCACTACATAAATTTTTGTAATATAAAAGCTCGGAAAAAACTTTAATCACTTTGTGTAATAAACTATTAAATAATATATCTTTATGTTTTATAAATAGATAATTTTAAAACGTTATACCTACAAACGTTATACTCGAATATCTATATATTAATACGCGAAGCAAAAACTTTGTAGGTACCCCTTTTTACGGAAACTGTGCGTACGTAGGAGTATGAAATTTCGCACACTTATAGTTTATATAGAAAAGGAGTGCGGAATGCTAATATTTTCTTAAAATTATACATGAAATATACATTAAATTTATAAAAAAAAAGCATTACACACACTACAGCACTCACACACGCATATTATAGGTATACCTACTTTTTGTTAATTGTCAGTCTGTAGTCAAGTTGAAAATTTTTAAAAAAGGTTCTTTATTTTCATAATTATTTAGTTTTCTTGAATTAAAATTTTTAATTATAGTCGAATTTCGACCTCTGGGCGACCACTATTTTACTTTAAAAATGAAAAACAGTAATCAAAAAACTGTACATAAAAGCTTATTTACAGTGATTTATTGAAGAAAGCCAGCTTAATGACAAGACTTTCTACATTTTCTCTTCTTTTAGATACAGTATCCCGACACACGTATCACGCCAGGAAAATTAAATATCGAATTCTATTTATCAACGTCATGTTCATTTTATATTTTGGATACATCTAAAAAAGAAATGTTGATTAATAAAATAAAGGGGAACATTTTGTTTGTTTGCTGATCTCGAAATCTCAAAATCCGATTCGAAAAATATTTTTGCGTTAGAAAGTTTGTTTACTGAGGATGGCTGTACGCGCTCTCTACAGAAGCGAAAGAAACACGGGTTAAATAAGCTATTTGTTTAGTAGAAAATAATACTTTAGATAATCAATTATCGATATACCTTAAAAATCCTAAAGCTACAAGATGGCTCGTAACAATAAAATTCGGTCATGCGTAACGCTATATTTGATGTAGTTCTATTTTAATATGTAACAGGAACGTTAAAATCTTCCTTTACGTATCAAAAACGCGTTAATGGCGCGTAAATTTTAAGACAATAGAGATTAAAAACATGATCATAGCACCACTACCGTAAGTTAAAACTAGGTGCCTCACGGCAGCGTAGGATGGCACGGCACTGAACTAACTCACGGCAGTGGCGACGGTGATTCTAACCATAAAACCATACCGTTACTTACGTCAATTTATAAATCAATTTAAATGAAACAAGGTAATACGATTTGAGTTCATGCTACAACTACTAGGGTTTTTTTATACAACTAGGCCGGAAAAGAAGCGTACGGCTTACCTGACGGTTAGTAATTACTGTAGCTTATAGACTCCTGCAAAACCAGAAACATCGCAAGCGCGTTGCCGACCCTACCTCTAATTTCACCCCAGAAGCTCTGGTCACCTTACTCAGCTACAGGAATATAACACTGCTTGAAAGCAGTCTTATTTAGCTGACTAGCTGTGATCTTCTGTAAGGTCGAGGTACTACACCAGTCGGGCTGCTCAAGATTTTGAGCAGGAAATTTCCTACCGTGCCCTGCATCAGCTAAAGTTTGGTATTTTTTATCCCGAAGTTCATTACAGAAAAGGATAAATGAAAACGTATAAATTATTGTAATTTATTAACGGATAGTCTGATTTCATTTGTTCTTTTTTTTGCAAGTTCTTTGGGTTATTGGTTCAAAAATTACGGAACCCTTACTAAGTCTTTGCGTCAGCCAGTCCAAATAACTTGAAACCCAGAACGTATACAAATATATAGGAGTAACTGTGGCTCATTTTAACATGCCATATTTTTTATTTTCAGAAGTTAGAGAAGTTTAACAATCGTGATCGAAGTCCTAGGTACGGCTGGTTTGGACAAAAAGTAAAGTGTCCAAGTAGATTCAAACTATAAATTTATTAATTGAATTTATTTAATGTAAAGAAATTTATTTATTTAATCAACATACGTTTTATTACCAAATGCCAAGTCTGTATTAATCTACATGCAAAGAAAATATGGTAATGTTAAAAAATATACGTTGGTTTCTAAACCTTTATAAGACGTACGTACAATACCGGTCTCGCTCGAGTGAATTATGGATATGATGGCTTCCTTCTTCGATTACTTTTACATTGACGTACCGTTCATTTGCACGACACGATCCGGCAAAGACAAAGAAAATGGGCATCGTATTATATACCAAAGCAACTTCAACTGCGTTAATCGACATGAGATGATCACATTACAAACTCTTGCTTAAAGTTGGTTAAACTTATCAAAACACATAATTATTAAACTTGCTCCAATTGCTATATAGAATGAGTTTCAGAGTTTGCGTAATGTTTGATATTTTTAAGAATCCATGACGTCCTACTCTTTCGTATATCCCTGCATCCAACTTTATTTCAGCTATATCTTGCGCAATGTGGGCAAAGATAGCACAATTTAACGCGTAACCTAATACATTCAAGAATACATTCAAAAAGGCTTATATTTTAAATGTGCTAAAAATAATAAAATAAACTTTTTTGGATTAGTAATAATAGGTAATAACTACTTCTTTTAAGTATACTATATTACGTATAATATATATGAGAATAACTAACTAACGTACTTTACACTTACAAATTACATTTACAATTTATATACAACTGTCTATTACCTAGAATCAGTATATAATCACTGTATATTTAATGTACGAGTATAATATTGCGTTGTTTGTTTCTTATTATTCTAAAATATAGAATCTCGACGTTTTGTTATGGATAGAAGATTTTTGATAGATTTTTTTTATCAATTATGTCTAATAAATAATTATAAAAATATAATACTGTATAACCTTACGCTCTTTAATTTCGAACAGACTTACTTTCGTTTAAGGCCAGTTAAAAAAATGAGTCAGTTTGAAAAAACTTGATTTGAACGAACAACTTCGTTATGTAACGTAAAGGTATATCAAATCAATTTCAAACCAATTTTATGTAAGCGACTTGAAGTCTCAATTAACCGGAACCTTGTAATCGGAAATTTAGAATGACATGGACAAATTGAATTCTTGTTGACTGTAGGTACTATAGAAACTTATCAAAGTATTCTCTTATTTTTGTTATGCAAATGAAAAGGACAAAACGATTTGCTGAACTACGCACTGAGATGGTACTAGTTTGACTACTTTCACTGTCAGCATAACGCACATAACGGATTCAACGCCAGCTTTTACGTCACTGGTGTTTTGTTACTGACGTACAACACGCCTTTAAATATTATGTATTGCTATAAACATGAAATACTGTTTTCTTACTCGAAACTGAGTGATTAATTATGTTTTAATTAACTTCATTTGAATTTAGAATCCTTAAATTTTAAAATATAGAGCTCGAGAAATTTTAATCTTTTCTTTGTTTTTATCATTGTATAAATTTCTATCACCGGGTTTCAAGGTTAAAAAATAAAATATCTTAGTCATTTAAGTAATTTATCGAAACAATCACTTTTTATTGGCTAAATTGGTTTGTTTATCTATTTTTAACAACAAAATAAAAACTGCTAAGCCTTGGCGAACGTGTGCAGTCAGGTGGCACGACAACCTCATCCTTTCAATATCAAGACCAGTGTCTCATTATCTATTAACATTGAAAATATTTATAGATTTAATTCTTTAAATTATGTCACGCATCGTTTTTGCTGTAATGATTTATTTTATGTTAATTATTTTATTTTACCTTTGAACATTTTAACAACCTGAACTTTAATTTTACCTTTTAAGTTTTACTTTAAGCAAATAAAACAACATTTTATGAAGTAGGTACAGTTAGTACGAATAGTAGTATCAAGTATTTTTGACACATCTTGGACTGATAAATTATTTCATGTTGTCAATAAAGTTTGTGTTATATGTAAACATATCTATTAGATGTTATTAAAATTTAACTTTTCAAATATAAAAATCCTTTCAAATATAAAAAATACTTTTACTCTACTGCTCTTACATTTTTACTACACTTCTCTTACATTCATAGCACATGCGACGTAGATTAAAATGCATAATCATTGATTATAGAACACAGCAATGCGAGAAACGGCAAAAGGAAACTGCAATTAAAAAGACAGATCTACATATTCTACATTATGTGTGTTAATAATAAAAGGTAAACAAAAACATTTAACTAATTATGGCCATAATAGAGAAAGGCATTCATAACTTGTTGAGCTGGGTCAAGAAGAAGGCTGTTCTTAAATGTTATATATATTAATGTATTAAGTATACCAATATATAAAAAGTAAATATAAGAAGTAATTGATGAGTTAATAGAATTATATATTAATTAAGAAGCTATAAGAACGGATGCTTTTATGCGTGTCGTAAACCTCGATATTACATATAAAAGTCATACGACGATGAGAGACAGGATGCATTATAACATTTTAGTGTCAAATAAAGTACGTTCTGAAACAAACCTTGTTCTACATTCTGGCTAAAAGTGGGAACTAATATGTTCATATTAATTATATCTCGCACTTTTGTCATGAACTCACTCAGTTCGTCATCTATTTCAATGCCCAATAAACTTTTATTTGAGAGCGAATGCTATAATATATTTACCTTTGATGAAGTTTGTAACGTAATTATTTTTGTAGTATAAAGTTTGACGTAAGGAAAATCTAACAAAAAATATTTATACATATACCTACATGTATTCGTATCTTTTCAATGACGTTTTAAAAGTTTAGAATTGTGTACAACTTTTTTTTCCAAACTTTTTTTTAATGCATCCATGCCTGATGTATTTCAGTTGTGCACTTAATATTGTATTTGGGTTACAATAGGGATGCTCAAAAACATACGATATATTGAAATATCGATACAGCACTATACGATATTGTAGCCATTCGATTCGCTGCGATATATCGTATACCTATTAAAATATTGTATCGATGTATCGCATCAAACCTTGACAATATTATGTTTATAATTAAATTTATGTGGTTCACGGAAAATAACTGTACCGACCCGCACCATTTAATAATGAATTAGTAATACTAGACATCGTTACTATAATGCTTGTAACATAACTAAATATGAAACACATAACTCCACAAGTCAACTTTTATTTACAATTTCTCGGAATGTTTAAATTATTTGAGATCTTTGTAAGATTGTCTCTAGCGAAAGCTTTGTTTAAATTTAAAGCTCATTGCTTGTATTTGCTCTTTTCGCGTAATACCTAATATATTTTGCGTTTTATTATGGCATCACCAGTAAGACAACTGTTTGGAGGTATTTTACTAAAGCAGATAACGATGGAAAGTGTAAACGCTGTATATCTTTGGCATTTCCAGATTTATTTATTTTTTTGTAATTAAAAACTTGAAATGATTTTCCTCAGAAATAGTTCTAATAGAAAATATTTTAATATTAAAATATTAGAAAAAACCGACTTTCTTCATCTAGAGTAGACCAAAAAGCTACAATTTTATCTTTATACGTTACGATACGATATATCGATTCAAATTACTTTTTTGGGCATCCCTAGGTCACATTATTATACAAGTACGAAGGAAACTGGATGGAACAAATAAATATTGACATGATTCTACACATTTTTCGTCATTGAATGCAGATGACTAAACAATATAAGAAAGAGGACGACGGGTTTAATAGTAATAATAATAAAATTCGTTTAGCGATAACGTTAAATTTTTTCATTTGTTTCATTTGTTCAGCTCAAAATTAAACATTTTATATCCTAGGTTTCTACAGCTTTTTCTTAATTTATATGCAGTTTTAGACAACTTTCTTATCCTTGACTAAACATATAAAATATATTATGCAAATTTTATTCGAAATTTGAATTTAGATAAATATTGTTATGTACATATATACATATACCTATATGTATCACAGAATTATTTAAATATTAATTTATGGGACTAATTAATACACAAAAGCGGTCTAACAACGCGTATCTACATTCTACATGCCTTATAATAAAGTAGTGTTCACGATTTAGGATTAAAGGATGTAGATATCTTCTATAGAGATCGCTTTTAATTACTACGCAAATTATTCAATCTATCTTTTCCTGGTATGTTTAAACAACGTTAACGTAAAATATACCAACGTAATTGACCCTAAAGGAAGAAATTCATCCGTGACAAACTTAACTTCTCTACCAACTGTACGCTGGTGATCTCCAAATCACCAAAACCACATTAGTATTGTCAATAAACACTGGGACGGTATTTCTCAATAAAGGAATACTTATTAATGATCTCAATTATATTTGATAAACATTTTTTTCCTACAGGTGATTAAAACCAGGCCTTAAAAAGATGTTTACTATAGAGGCTCTCTTTTCATTAATTATAGATTTGGCACTTTTATTTTAGCGCAATTATATTGGTATTTTGTCTTTTGACAAATTGATATGAGATCGTTCTACAAGCAATAAGACTACTAGTTCTACTCTTAATATATCTATTAAAACTTATTTTTTTCCTCCTTCGTTGCGACATTTCTCTCGTAATTTGACGTTCGAAGTTTCCACTTTTTAAATTTAATTTTTTTCCAGCCAATGTATTAATATCCCGTTTAAATCTGTCCTCGTGTTACAAGAACAAACAACGCTGATATAAATGTTGCCATTCCCATCTCATGTCAAGATGCGAAGTAAACTTGTAAATTTGGAACGTGTCCAATATTTCACAGAAAATCTCCGTCTAAGGGCCGTCTACAGACAAGTCATAAAAAGTTAGTATATTTGGTTAGTTTACTAAAATACAACAAAAATTATTTATCCATATACCTATATCCATACTATTATTTTTACTTAATACCACCAATATACCATTTACTTAATATCCATACTATTATTTTTACTTAAACACCGAACTCGTGATTTAAGCTATTAGAAAAATTACAATAGAAAGCCTTTTTATTGAATTTGATACAAAATATCACGATGCTCATAGCGTTTGAGCATTAAACAAAGGTATGATTTAAAAATCACGAACGTACTAATAAAAAAAATTATATTTCCAGCCAATGTCCAGTCCAGAAAACCGACTAAACAAATTAACTTGCAGATAATAGTTTTTAACTAAATTGAAAATAAATTTACGAAGCTGCCCTTGCTACTAAGCATTGAATACGTATTCCGAATACGGTAGAAATAGGAAAATTATTTTGAAAACTGCATCAATATTGAACATTCAGCTAGTTAATAAAAAACCTGTTATCTAACCATAACAGCGAACAGCGGCTTTCAAGGATAACAATTACCTATTATTTCTGTTAAACAAAACCAAGAAAAACAGAAAACAGAAAACAATTATGTACGGTATTCTTTTAACAAAATATTAGATTACCTTAGTGTTTATAATTGGAATAATTACTGATAAATATAAATTGTTTAACGGTAATTAATCACGAAGCATAAATCACGAATATTTTTCGTAAGTACTTACAAAACATTTTTAGTTCTAATTGAATAAAAAATATAAGAGTCGGAAATTGAAAGACGTGAGCTTTCGTGAGTCTTCAGTAAGTATATAATTATGCAATTTGCTTCTCTTCGCTTCAAAAGCTTTTTAAAATTGTACAGTTTTATACAAAGATATCTAGATTTCTTTGTCACGAAGGTGACGTAGCGATAATTAAAATCTGTCATGCGTTCCTAACATCGCGTGCAAGTAAATAGGTTAACAAAATGTTATGGTGGTAATATAAAATGAGCTTGTTATAAAAAAGCCAGTCATACTTGAAAATTGGAGTAAGCTCTTAAAGTCTAGGAATAAATTAGTTTCGTGTGTATTAAATAACAGACATGATCCCGTTCTATGTAAATTATATATGTATACAAATTGCAGCTGTATTCAAATGTTATAATAATAATCAACGAAATGAGATAGCGCAATGGACAAAATGCGCAGATCAAGGAATGAATAAACTAACACTTATTTGTAAAACCACCACTTATTGGCTTTTTCTTAAGCAATTCATTGCTCAGAGGTTAATGGGACAATTCAAGGAAAAACCTGAACGTTGTGAGTATCTGAGACATGTACTGGTATGACATGCACCCATCACCCTAATAAAGGTTACTGCTTTTGTTCAACTGTAGAATATTTTAGTAAAGCCGCTACAGTACGTTATCAAAAGAGTAGTTATATCTATTATCTAATAGCAGTAATTATTTTACATTATCGGTATAAGTTTCCTAATTAAAAGCAATTCAAACCCAAATACATCAAACTAATTACTAATAAAAATCTTATTACAACCGAACGTTGTTGAAATATTAATGAGCTCAATCGATATTTCACTTCCTGTTCCTAAAAATAATACAACTAAAATTCTCCTCACGTTATTTCAATGATAACGTAGGGTATGATGCAGTAAAATGTAAACAATGTTTTTTTATATTGGGGACGGGGAAAAACAATCGCGGTCTTCATAAGGCTTAATGTTCTTAAATCGTGATGCGAGAAATCGGAAATTGCCCTCAGGAACTCGACGAATGCTACCCGTTGTTACCAACCTATGTCACTATCGGAAGTAATATGTACCGTGTAGAATATTTTAATGCAACGTTCATAGCAACCATTACGGATTTCATATCAATCTTAGTCATATTGAAGTTAAAAATACAATAACTGTGTCATTAAAAATGTACATAAATCACGTCATATTAATTGACCTTGAACGTTCTCTATCCTAACAATTCAATGCTAGCTCAAACGGTTCATAACTAATTTATTTTAAACACAATCTGGTAATAGCCCGCCATATAAACTACCTTTTGTCCTCAATTACATTTTATTTATAGCCTTTTTTAAACCCATTCTTAAGCGTATTTGTTGTTTAGAAATAAATAAATAAATCTTACACACACACACACACACACACACACATCAGCCTGTCGCAGTCCACTGCTGAACATAAGCCTCCACAAGTGCGCGCCAAAAATGGAGCAAACTCATGTGTTTTGCCCATAGTCACCACGCTGGGCAGGCGGGTTGGTGACCGCAGGGCTGGCTTTGTCGCACCGAAGACGCTGCTGCCCGTCTTCGGCCTGTGTAATTCAAAGCCAGCAGTTGGATGGCTATCCCGCCATCGATCGGGTGAAATTAGAAAAAAAAAATCGATCTCGAGACTGGGATTCGAACCGTGTTTTTATGGGTCAACCCCGGCCGTCCGATTTCCTACCTGAACTATAATACAACTTTAATGACAATTGCGAAATTTACCTTCGTATTTTAACGATATTGTAGCCAATTTTTCATTGTCTAAAAACAGGGATAAAACGACATTTTCTAAAAATGAATCCTAGCTAGATCGATTTTTCGCCCCCGAAATCCCTTTCTTACTAAATTTCATGAAAATCTTTGGAGCCGATTCCGAGATTCAGACAATATGACAATATACAAGAATTGCTCGTTTAATAGTATTAGATCTATGAATACATATATTGCAAAAAATAATTTGCAAAAAAAAACGTACATCCATCATGACCGAGTAGAAAGAATATTACGCTCTGACAAAATCAAACTATTCATCAAAAATTTTCCTATTAATGTTTCTTACCGAATAACACTTTGCTCGTAGGAATAGTACATAGCAACCGATTGTTAAATATACCGAGTGTATTTACAGATTTGTGTATATTTAAAAATATGAGTATTCATCTGTATTCTAGCGTTTTGCTAAATAGTAAAAACTTCCAGCTGTTCTAAAAACTAACGGTCACGTTCCGAAACATGTTCGTCTGCTGTAACGTGTGAAGTGGGATTACTTGACGTTTGACGCGTGAAACGAAAGGGATATTCGTAAAGATTACAAACATGATATTATTTCCATCAAGATTGTGCAGACGGCACGTGTTGGCAGCCATCGATATACTAATCTTTCAAAACAATGTTAAATTTACTGGTTTCTGCATTCCAATAACAATATACATCTCGTAAAATCTACTGAAAAGCAATATTCATCAATAACATATATATGTGAATACATAAAAGTTTTGACGCAAATGAGCACAAGCTTTATTGTATTTTCTTTTTGATAGACGTATATTGTAAAAAAATTACTAAGGAATGCTAAGTAGTATCAGTTTCTACCTTTATCTTGTTGTTGTAGTAAGTTTGCTAATAAGTATGCTGACTACAAGTTAAAAAAAAATTCTTTGGTATTTAACCCTCAACTTTTATTCCATATTTAGAAATTAGTCCAGAGATCTAAAAAAAAAATCATGGAATATAGCTGAAGTTTATTGTTTATCCAAGATCGCGCTAAACACTCCGGTTTTCCGCAATCCTCATCCAGCCTCCACCGGCAATCTTAAGTAGATCGTCGTCGGCCATCGTTCCTGCGACAAACAATACACTACGACTTCAACTTGCTCATTCAGTGTGATTCGATTCGCTGAAAACAACTAGCAACATGGACGAGATGACCGACAACGTGGTGAAGACGGTGTGTACACTGGGTCGCAGAAACTTTCCGCCGACAAAGTCAACAAAGTAGTCCAAACTTTCTCCCGAAAGCTTGGATCTGATGCGGTGAGATTCTCGTTGCTCAAGTAGCTGCGCCAGAATAGAGAGCTCTTTCTAAGAGGATACGGAAAATTATACACAGAGAACTCCGCTGCTCCAATGCAAGAGAGATTACAACTCTTGTAGAGTAGAATAGCGGGTCAAAGGTTTTCCAAAAACCATTGGGGAGAAGCCTTCTTGCAAAAATCAAGTGCAGTTCTACAAGAGAGGTGATATGTCTCTCTTGAATAATTACAGACCGATCTCACTTCTGAACTACGTCTATAAGCTGTTTTCGAGGGTCGTTACGAATCGTCTCGCTGAATAGACTCGATGAATTCCAACCACTAGAGCAGGCTGGGTTTGGAAACGGCTACAGCATCGTAGACCACATCCTGTTCAATAGATTATACAAAAGATGTAAGAGTATAATTAGCTCCTGTTTATGGCATTTGTGGACTATGAGAAAGCCTTTTACTCTGTCGAGGCTTTAGCTGTCCTGGATTTTCTACAGAGAAGTCATACCGACTGGGGAGAGGTAGCTCACTTTCCTTTCGCTGATGATATCGTCATATTTGCGGAGACCTTGGACAAGCTAGGCCAAATAACAACCAAGTCATGCCAAGATCGGTATCGGTTGATAGTACCCTCCGCGAAGTTGTTCAGGATTATGTCCGAACGAAACAACTGATGCTGATATGAATTTGTTTGGGCTGAGCGGCGTTTGGCGGGCTTCGTCGAGTCTTCATTTCGAAGATTCAGCAATATCTGAAGACACAAGTCTTCAAGCAATGCGTCCTGTGTGTTTTAACATACGGTGCCGAGATGTGGACACTGATGAAGGGACTAGTCCAGAAACATCAAATCGCACAACGTGTAATGGAACGAGATATGCTTAGGGTCTCTCTCAAAAATAAGATTCAGAAATGAGAGTATCTGCGATTAGGGATAGGGTCGGCAACGCGCTTGCGATGCTTCTGGTGTTGCAGGCGTCTTTAGGCTACGGTCTTGCCATCAGGTGAGCCGTACGCTTGTTTGCCGACCTAGTTACATAAAAAAAACCACTAGACATTCCCATAGGTTTTATTTACGTTGACGGTTAAAATTGACTACTTAACCCTTACAGATGGTAACAGAATGCCAATAATCTATGATTTTTCTAAATAAAACGGCTTTCTAAGATAATAAAAAAATATTCATTAATGTCGGCACAGTAGATCATAAGATTATCGCGTTTAAAGAGTCAAACACTAACATAAGTAAGATATCAGTACATGAATGAAGATAAAATGCCACGTCACAGAAGATAGGCAATTGCAAAGTCTTTCATATACCTATTTAAAAATTTTAGATAAAAATAAAATAAAACAATTTTATACGTTCGTCTTTAGAGTTCCGTACCGAAAGAGGAACTATAGAATATAATTACAGTACTATTTCAGAACTTTAAAACGTTAAAGAATTATTTTTGGCTTGATAAAAAGTACGTACCTATTGTTTCTCAAAAACAAAATTTAATGTATATACATAATTATATTACATAAATCTATAATATGTTGCTTAGATCAAAGGTCTTTTGAGATAAACATTTAAGAATAATTTTGTAAACAAAATTTTCTCAATGAGTAAAATCTTAACAAAGACGTAAAATACGGCGACAGTTTATTTTGTTATAAATTAAATCAGTAAGACAACACGGAAAATACAACTGTCTACATTTAAAAATACCAATAACTATGTAAACATTAGTACATAATACAAAACTTTTTATATGATATGATTGCAGGTCGTCGCTCTTCGTGTTTAACATGTATATTGTCAAAACTTTAACGAGTGTTTCCCAGAAGTGTGGGAATATCGTGAGTTCTCTTCAAATGGGTCATTTCACCGGAAGAGTATCAACCAACTCGAATAAATTGCATTTGTTATTTCTGTTCTGCAAAAATATAGACAAGTAGGACAGTGAAACTGAACGTAATATTTAGTTATTCCATTGACCTAATTATTGGTATCTACTTATTTTGTAACCTAAATTCATTTGCAGTTTGAAAAGTATTGCAACAACATTAACATTTTAAAATACACTATAATATCTACATCACGATCACGATCACGATTCAGCCTGTTATATCCCACTGTTGGGCATAGGCCTCTTCCCCATGTAGGAGAAGGATCGGAGCTTAATCCACCACGCTGTATAATACAACAAAATAAAAACTAATATAGCCGGTTAGCACGGATAGCAATAGACATTGAAAAACATAAAACTTTCAATCGCGATGACGGATTTAAATGATCTCATACGTAGAAGTTGCAAGTAAATAAATTTAATAAATCGATCAATGTTCCTGTGATTGATCGCTATAAGTAAAGTAGTCTGCACCAGCGTTATACCGACGATAACGGTACTGTACATATTGTAAAGATAAGCTAAGAATATTTATCAGACTCGTCGTAAAGGGAACAACCCTATGTATCCATAGGGTTGTTCCTTCCTGTTCCAAATGATGTAAGCCTCATGGAAACATGGAGACATGTTTACCAAATTCTCATACCCAGTTATGAGAGGCTATGACATCTATGAGAATTTGGTCTGCATTTGTCCATATTTTTATGACTTTTATGACATTTTTTCCATGGGAAAGTAACCCAGTCAGGTCGTGTTCGTTTAGATGCATTCTGTCGAAATATCAAGTGAAAATAAAATCTACATACTTAATTTTAGCTTTTCTGCATATTAAGTTTTAAATTAAGAATATTAACAACTTAATAAGTAGGTCTTTACAAACTTATTTTCATTATGTATTTAAATACACCAAAAAAATAACCGAAATTTTCCAATTAAAATCTATACAAATAAATAAAATTGGAGTGTCTGTTTGTAATATTAAAAAACCGCTTTTTACTAAATGCATATGGATGTATTACACGGTACATTATACCAAAATAGCATTTTTTATAATTTTTGTCTGTCTAGTTTGTTTGTTCCGGCTCTGAAACGGTTGGACCGATTTTGACAGGACTTACTTACTTACTGGCAGATAGCTGATGTACTAAAGAGTAACTTAGGCTACTTTTATTATAGATTTTTTTTTTTGTAACTGAGAACTGAACAATTTTTTTTTAAATTCCACACGGACGAAGTCGCGGGCACAGCTAGTATATAAATAAAATATGTTGCCTAATTTATTGTAACCTTACACCTTGTCTCCGACTTCGCATCACTTTCGAGTTTATTGACTCAACGACACATTTAACTTGCGACAAGCCCGGACTTGACGAAAATCGTCGTCGATTACCTTCACTCGGTTATATAAACAAACCTGTCTCTTGAAGTTGAACTCTGTTTTTTCCGAAAATCAAAAATTTAAGAATACTGGAAACCTAATTATTTATAAATATCAAGTATCAAGTCTGGAATGCTTAAAAAATGAAATGCATAATGATACGAACTTATAAGCATGACATATCAGAATATATGAAAAAGATATAGAGAACTGAATGATGGTGTTGCAAAATCAGATAAGAAAAGAAAAGATAAAAAAAAGAAAACAAAGAAAGAGATGAGCTTTTGAAAATTTTTGTTTATAAAAACTATTTTAAGTGGGACTTAAGATTAAAAAATATATAAAATAGTGACCTAGACGAAGCAGACGAGCAATGTCAATGCACAGCACTAATGTTAGAGAAAGCGTTATCGTTATTCGGAATCGTATCTCGAAATCATCCGCTGATGTGTTACATAACGCCACTTCCACTGAGTACGTACGCTACAGGAATAGTTCAAGTAAAACTCGCTTTCGACCGTTTATTTTAAGTCAATTACATCGATCGTTACGTCGCGTCGCTCTAATTTTTATTATTTGAATTTTACGTACATAGAATACACAATAGAATTCATGTTCTACTATTTATATTATATTTTTAGTACAACAGATCATCAACTTATTAATGCAATAACGTTTTATTCTTGTTGTGTAGTTGTTATTTATATGAAAAAGCAATTTCTGACCAAATTATTATTATATATAAAGCGTTGTACGTCACAAGTGAAATTATCACAATAATTCGTTATGAGGCTTCAAGTTCACCACCCGTATACCAGAAGCATTTCAATTTACATTATACTTGATGTACCTATTATAAACAATAATGAAGATAAGTAAACAGAGTATGGAAACCGGCCAAGGGTACTGCATCGAAGTGCAAGGTGACTCAAGTAAAGATCCGAGACAATGATGCAGGTCAGATAGTCTGCAGATTATCAGAAAACTTTATCGATTTAACCCCGTTTAAAAGTTTTACATTACTGTTAATAGCCGCGAATCACAATGACATTTTATAAAAAACTTATAATTTACTATTTTCAATTTAATAAAACATTCCTTGAAAGTAAACAGTAATATCAACAATATAAAAAAGTAGGTTACTATTTTTTTTGTAGTATCTACAAGTGAATAATAAATAAAAACTTTTGAAACGTCTTTGCAATATTAATCCAAATACATATTATGTTATATGTACATTGTACATCAATTAACGTGCTACTAATTAATTGTTTACTAAAACGCAATTCACAAGAACACGAAATGTGACCGTTTCCGTGCGGACGCATCTCCGACCGTCGCATTGTTTTACTGACTTTCTTTTCTAATCTAACCAAACCTAGTTCTAGTAATAAAGACCTGTGTGAACTATGATCGCAATCTATGATTTCATTATAAGTCCACGTGTATCGTGTAACCACCGCATAAATTGTTTTTGTAGTAAATCGGATTAGAACAACGTGATTTGAGGATTAATGTAGGAATTATAATTACTTTATAATGTTTAGTGCACTTGCAACTACAATACAATATTTTAAGTTTTCTGCATTGCGTTCCTGCATAACTTCGTTTATGCCTAATATCAAACTCCTTAAAAAGAAGTCCAATGCACTGTTCTCTACTTTATTTTTAATTCTATATTATCTATAGCATATAAGTAGGGATCCCTAGTACATTTTTTTTCACCTGATTAGTATCAAGCTAATTTTCCGGGAGTAGCTTCGTGTTGATGAGACGAACAAAAAATTCCTCTACGAAAACTCGCGATTGTGGTAGCTAATAGAGTTAGCACGAGATAGAGCAGCAGTGAGCGTTGGACCGGGATAACGTACCACGCAATTTGTAGGACAATATTACTATTAAATTATATAAATATTTACTAACTAAAAGAAAAAAAAAATCAAATTTTTGATGACCTCTGGTCATCAAAAATTATTCCTAACTACCTGATTTTTTTTCTTTTAGCAACTTAATATCTATATAATTTAACAGTAATATTGTCCTACAAATTGCGTGGTACGTTATCCCGGTCCTACGCTCACTGCTGCTCTATCTCCTGCTAACTCTATTAGCTACCACAATCGAGAGTTTTCGTAGAGGAATTTTTTGTTCGTCTCATCAAAATGAAACTACTCTAGGAAAATTAGCTTGATACTAATCAGGTGAAAAAAATGTACTAGGGATCCCTACCTAATATTTTCTCTAATTATCATTTATTTTACCCCTAAAATAGTTAATGTTGCTCTTGCAACATTTACTATTTTAAAATGAAAATTACATTTTTATAATAATAGTTTTACAGCTTGCACGGATCACGTGTATCGGCACATTCAGCCGCACACGATCATAAATGCGCGTGCATGAGCTGTGTCTTCATAATGTCAGGTTTTAAAAAGCAAAATAACTGTATAGTCACAAATCCTATACAAATACATAATTAGTGTACGTATTTTGTGTCCTAGAGACGTCAGCAATTTAAATTGTTTGGCAAATATTTAATAGTATAATGATTTGCAAAATAAACAGGTGTTATCACCCATATCAAATCATTTCAACATCATTTGGGTCATATCGCGATGGCACAAAAGTATAATTTTATTATTTACTAAGATAATTTTTTTCGTATTGAACAGTGAATGCACGTTACTTTCTGATGCTCAAGTTTGCGTGATAAACTAACCTACATTCTATTGCTACTCACGCGTGACAATATAGACAAATTAATGTTCATTTCTTGGTAAATAGGTATATTTATTTTGAAATTCTATTAATTTATCACATGTTACATTTTACGTGCCTTATTTTCATAAAGAATGTGTACAATAAATCTTAATATATATAAATCTCGTGTCACAATGTTTGTCCTCAATGGACTCCTAAACCACTTAACCGATTATAATAAAATTCGCACACCATGTGCAGTTCGATCCAACTTGAGAGATAGGCTATATTTTATTTCGATATATATAATTAATATATACAAAAAATATATAAGGCGGTACGAAGTTCGCCAGGTCAGCTAGTATTAAAAAAAACAACTGTGTGTTGCAGACGAAACCTGGTCATGAGCATGACATATTTTACATAATGACCATGCTAATATAAGGCGTAAAGAAAACAATAATACAGACATAATATGTATATCTACGAAAGATTTTCCAAACACCATGACATATTGACAATATGATGGTAATTACACATGTATAACATGTATTTGAGAGACGCATTTTAAACAGACTGAAACGAAAATTGTGCTGTAGGTAGTCATTACCGTTGTAACTAGGGCGCTGAGAGGATAATAGGTAAAACCAGATGCCTCTGTCTGCGAGACGCTGTGTGCTCTGTTTCGTCTTCACAATGGTTTTCCAGCCAAGAGATTGTTTGTACTAGATATACATTTTCATTATGTTTTATCGTTTACTAAATAAACAGAAGAAACTGTTCTATATAACATAATTATCTTATACATAATTATGTAGCTATGTACAGTATGTTAAATATACGGTAGAAATTGTTGATATAATGGAGTAATCTAAGTATCGTGAGTTATTCTACCTCCATAAGTGGAAAGCGTATTCAAATTATATCTGTAGATTTTTTTTTTATATAACTAAATCGGCAAGCAAGCGTACGGCTCACCTGATGGTAAGCAAATACCGTAGCCTATAGATGTCTGCAATACCAGAAGCATCAAAAGCGCGTTGCCGATGCTATCCCAATTCCCCCGCAGGAGCTCTGGTCACCTTACTCACCAACGGGAACACAACACTGCTTGAAAGCAGTATTACTTAGCTGTGGTCTTCTGTAAGGCCAAGGTACTACCCCAGACGGGCTGCTCCATTTTTTGAGCAGGAAATTTCCTACTGTGCCCTACCTCAGTTAATTATGAAAAATTTGAAAACATAAATATATGTATAAAAAAATTAAACATAGCAAAAAATTATGATAACTTGAAAAGTCGCTAAGCACTTTTAAAATGTTATTACAAAAAAATATTAGATAATTGTAACAACTAAAATTTTCATGCATATGCAAATACATAATTATTAATTATGTAGTTCAGTCGAGCTCCGCAATCGAAATGACCTTGACTCATACCTCCTACCATAATTAGGTCAAAGGGGGCTCCTATGTGGGCTCCTACGCCTTTTGCCTTGCAACGTTTCGCTACTATAGATTTAGATCAAGGACATTAATATAAGTTTATCGTATATTTACAAACCACTGACATACTGATTACAAGGTAACGAAAAATATGTATAATGAATAGATGGATCGTGCCTAAACTAACAATATAATCAATGCAATTAAAACCAAAGTCGGTCAATAGCATTTAATATATATAGGTATAAGTAACTATTATAAAGAGTACGTAAACAAAATCCGGTACACCGGTATTAGCCATCAATTTTTCAAACAATTTTAGCGGCATTTAGACTGTTTTATTTTTACATTTACACAAATACACACTCAATCTTCACTTTCAACTTAAAGATAGGTGTGAAAAACTTTCAACGATAACTCGTAGACTCGTAAATATAAATTAGTTTCTTTTCAACAACGTGTAAAATTATAAACACGTCATTTTATAAAAGTTTTAGCAGAAAACGTGTAAAGTTTTATACAATATAAAATTAATTGATTGAATATAATTATTATGTAGTATATTTTTTCGTTAATAATTACTTAAAGATCATATTTTCTTCTTAAAATGTGATTAACAAGTAAACAAAAAAAAGTTAGACTAACTTGTACCTACTATGTATTTTTTTAACTAGATAGTTTCATATAATATTTTGTTTTATTTAAATTCAAAAAACAACAGGTATGTACGATACGAATTACGATACCCCGACGGGTTTCGGAGGTATGAGGAAAGTGCTCCCTCCTTTTTCACTTCCCTATAGTACGAAATTTTTTATTAGTTTAAAATTATATCTAATAATAAATTTCAAAAAAAAATTAATTATAAAAGCTAAAATTTGATTTTATGATGCGGTCTTTCTCCCTCACTTGGTATAAAGCTTCGTAAATTAATATTTTGCATATATAATTATTCAATTATGACTATCAACAAAAATTGAATAAAAAAAGAACTTGGAAATTAGTTAAGAAACAATATAATAGGCTTTTCAAGATCATATTTTTACAGACATTTTTGTATTATTATTGATATAAAATAACGAAAAAAAGTAAAACTAATATTATGTAGAGTCACATAAAAACGTAGGTACTTCACGTATTACTTACAGGCATAATTAAATTAACTTATGTTATAAGACGCTGTCCTAAACTTACCAATGGTCTTTAAAATTTGCAGATCATCAAGTTCATATTCTTTCTCTTCTTCAGAATATTCGGTATCGGTGGTGGTGGACTCCTGTTCTTCGGTAGATGATGCCACCGAAAGCGACCGTACATCGGAACTTAGGTCCGAGCTACAGTTTCTAATCATTTTAGCACTAGCCATCATCATTGTAGAAGTGTTAGGAAAATCTTCCAAAAATTAACATGTATTCTATTCAAAACATTATTAAATTAACTCTCAAATAAAACAATCTAACATCAGGATAAATCCTTACACAAGTCCAAAGAAAAGTAGCCGCAGTTATAACTGTTTATATAGGAAAATTTTGCATAATTTATTTTAGGCCAGTTGTTTGATTTTGTTTTTAAAAAATTCGTATAGTGTGAAGCGCGCGTTCCAGTTATTTATAAAGACACGTTCTCTCCTCGACGCGATTTGATTCTCACTGGCGGTAGCGGTACTCTGCGGTACTGGTAGAGATCGGCCATCGGTATTGTAGTAACGTGCGAACTTGCGAAGCTCTTGTCCCTCTCCCTAAACAAAGTTTGATACAAATATTATTTTTAGGAATATATTTTTGCAAACGTTGTCGTATAAATGTCTAGTGTAATTACTGATCATTAGACTACTAGGTGCTGTGTGGTTACGGCGCTAAAGAATTTAGCCACCCCCTCTCATCCCGTGGGTGTCGTAAGAGGCGACTAAAGGATAATAAAGCTCTACTACCACCTTGGAATTTAAAAAGCCGACGGATGGCGGGATAACCATCCATGCTGGCTTTGAAATACACAGGCCCAAGACGGGCAGCAGCATCTTCGGTGCGACAAAGCCAGCCCTGCGGTCGCCAACCCGCCTGCCCAGCGTGGTGACTATGGGCAAAACACATGAGTTCGCGTCATAAATCATAATGTCGGGCGCGAACTTGTGGAGGCCTATGTCCAACAGTGGACTGTGATAGGCTGAAGTGGACTACTAGGAATATAATGACAATTCAAATTTAATACATAAATCTTTAAATTCTTTTTTATCGTTATTAATAACGACCTATAAAGTTATAAAAAATGATTACTCATAATTTCTTTCTGGTAAAATATCAGTCTCGAAGTAGGTCTCAAAGAGGATGAAAATGACTCTTAAAATAACTAGTGACAGTCACTGGAAATAAATAGTATAAACTTTTTCTCAGAAATTATTTTAAAATCGTGTTATTTTTTATAACTTCCAATATTTATGTCTGTCATATAAAAATGTGTTTTTTTATTATTTTACCTCTAGACTTATGTTAGGTTTTATTCCCGTTATGATATCTACAAAAATTATCTACAAAAATCAAATATAACAGTAATCGCCATTTCTCTCTTGCAAGACTAACTATTTAAAATAAAACACAAGATCTACTTTTGCATAACAAAACACATGCACATACACATATCAAGCTATGCTCATTCAACTTGCACAGCAGCAAACATTTATAAAACTAACTTGAACAAAATCGCTGAATCCATAGCTGCTAATAAAAGTGAGAATTTATTATGTTATTAATTTGTTATTTTAATGCGCTAATCCTGAAATCAACAAACTGATTGGTACAAGCTAGGCAACCGCTATAAATAACAAACAGTATGACTGATTAAAAATTCTATAAGCTACGGTAATCGTTTACCATCAGGTGAGCCGTACGCCTGTTTGCCGATCTAGTTGAATAAAAAAAGAGATTAAATCGTGCGTGACGTATATTTTTCTTTAACTACCTACAAATGATCGATCGAGGACGGAATATCATCTTCCCTTAAGTTATCGGCCTATCACGCCATCCATTATCGCAAATCGCTAACATATTCTATCGTCTAATACGAAGACTCACACTTGAAATTACCCTGCAGTTCATGTCAAAGAACAGTTTAAGTTACCTAACAGCTACTCAACGACGATCAAACTGTCTAAAGTTATTAGCCTTATAGTTAATGTTATGTAAGCCCTTTGACCTTTTAGGACATGATGGACGAGCCAAAGTACTCAACGTTATGGTCGATTTACATCAGACGAGCGAATGCTCATTCTATCCCCACTACATCAAATTCTTATCAAATTCTTTTAGTGTAAACAGGCGTAGAGCATTCTTTCGTTGTTATAATTATATAGGAATACGAGTGTTCGAAGATCAAGGAAGAATGCTCTTGTTCTAGCTCTAGCTCTTTCTTCGTTTGGTCTAAATCCACCCTTCCGCGTATACGAACCCTGCTCTACCATAATACAGTTAAGAGGAAAGGATACCAGCTCTTTCTCCATACAAACGTATTCGACTGTTTTCTCCCTGGATAATGACACTAGATCAAATATTTTTGTAAAATAAAACTTTTACCTGCCATGACCATGCCCCTACGTTTTGTTTTTTTTCATATTCTTATTATATTAGGTAGTAGGAGTCTTCAAAAACTAGAAATATTGCCTAATTTTTTGTACATTTTCAGACACTCATAAAAAAATAATAATTCATATTTACAAAAAAAAAGAAAACGGAGCGGCATAGCTGAAGGCTTTGTTTATTTACCTAAAAAAAAATAAAAAAAAAGTTGGCATGTTTCGAGGAGAAAACAGGCGACTACGAAATGATGTTTTGGTCAATAATTATCTACCTAAAACGGTCTGAGCTGCAGTTGTCCCTTTCTTGCTGTTTGTGGGATAGGTCTGGGGGAGGGAAGGGTCAAAGCAGTACGTATACACGCCAGCGAAGTGATGCCTCATAGTCGATAATTATATAGATACACTAGTGATGTATTATTTTGTCGATATTTTCAAAAAATCGTATTAACAAAATTAAATAATCTCTCTTTTCATAAACTACAATAAAACCTTATTTGGATGCGGTTTTCATTGTAACATTGTGCAAACCTGGGCTAAGGGTAGGGGTAGGGTAGGGCTAGGGTTTCTCTAACAAATAAAAATGATAATTATGGTAAATAGTTTAAATAATTATGTTGTTTATGTTTTTGCTTTGACTATAATTTTGGCTAACGGTAGTCTTATTACTGAGGCAAAGGAAGGATACTGTAGAACGACTGACGGACAGACACTAGGAAGAGTAGGTTAACTAAATAAAGCTACAAAATTTCAAAATAAGAAGCATTATTTTATTCAGTTCAAGTAGGTAAAGAGTTATTTAATTATTTCCTTTCCTTTCCTTTAAGGCAATCATAGTAAAATTTTTCTAATATTGGTTCTATTAAATTCCAGAAAGCATCTTTCTGTTTAACCGACTTTTAAAAAAGGAGGAGGTTCTCAATTTGACTGTATTTTTTTTAATGTATGTTCTCAGAACTTTTGACTGGGTGGACCGATTTCAATCAATTTTGTTTTAATTGAAAGGTGTTGCGTGTCATATGGTCCCATTTTAATTTAATTGAGATCTCACAAGTACTTTTAGAGTTATCTATACATATAATAAAATGGTAGGAAAGTCAAAACTGTACATTGAATATTTTTTTAAAAGAATACTTGGAGTGTGATCTACAATCGATACCGAAGCCAAAAATATAGTTTTTAGAATTTTTGTCTGTTTGTCTGTATGTATGTCCGGGATAAACTCAAAAAGTACTGCATGGATTTACTTCAAATTTGGCACGAATATTATTAAGAAGTCGGGTCAGAACATAGGCTACATATTATCACGCTATCACCTACGGGGAACGAGCAGTGAACGCACGCAGACGACGTCGCGAGCAGCAGCTAGTATCTAATAATGCGTATTTACTTGACTACTTTTTCGTCGACCTACGTTGTATTATACCGCATAACTTTTTACTCGGTGTACCGATTTTGATGATTCTTATTTTAATCGAAAGCTAATACTTGTCATTTAGTCTTGTTTAAATTGATCGAGATCTGATTACAACTTTTTGAGTAATCTTTAATAGCGCGTATTTACTTGACTATTGTTTCGTCTTATAACGTTCTATTACTTGTCGATGTAATTGAAGTCGGTTTTGTTTCGTTTGCGAGCAAACACAATTACCAATTTTTTGGTAAATGATTCCTTTAGGGCTCCACAAAATAAAATAGCAGTAACTTCGTTATAGCCTTTCCAATATTTTTTTAAATTAAATTCGGACTACTCTGTAATGAGTTATGCATGGTCAAACATATAAAAAAATATACGTGGCGACTTTAGAACCTCCTCTGTTTTTCTTCATCGGTTAAAAATTCTTTATCAACCACAAAATAATTAAATAAAAAATGAATAGGTGGTCCTGAAAATCTGTGTTAGGGTTTATCCCTAACTGAAGCCAAGGACTTATCTTTTTGTGAGACACACTGCCACCTTTATTAGTGACTATTATTTTTAATGTCTTTATTGCTAGTTCTGAGTTCAGTTAGTTTGATGTTTTTTTTTGTAATAAGTATACTAATTTTTATCTTATGTTCATCATTTGTATTTCAGTGTGTTTCGCAAATAAAGCGCTTATTATTAGGTATTATTACGTAATTTGCCTAACTAAAAAGACATCAATAAAATAATCTATACTAATATAATAAAGTGGAAGAGTTTGTTTGTTTGTTTGTTTGAACGCGCTAATCTCAGGATCTACTGGTCCGATTTGAAAAATTCTTTCAGTGTTAGATAGCCCATTTATCGAGGAAGGCTATAGGCTATGTATCATCATGCTTAGACCAATAGAAGCGGAGTCCACGCCGACGAAGTCGTGCGCAGAAGCTAGTAATTTATAATAATTATGTATATGTCACCAGCATCTCATTTGTTTTTTTTATTACTATTTTTAAACATTTTTATATCGTCCCAATGCATGTGTTACGTATAACCGCGACAAACATGAGACATTACAACTTATATGTATACTATTATTATTATTATACTTATTTTGTTGCGTACGTATGTGTGTATGTACCTATGTATGATTGTTATGTATTCTTTTTTTGCTTATGTATTTATATTTATATACCACCTGCCCATCTGAAAAGCGATATCCATTTCATTATCAGGTTGTCTGGAAGAGATTGCTTTTTAGCAATAAGATCGCCTGGTTGTACAATTTGTGACTATAATTGCTTGTAATGTAAATTTTGTTCTTTATCTAAATGTACAACAAAGTATATTATTATTATTATACTAAGACAAACATATTAATTACTATGTACCTATGTATGGCTACAATACATTTATCATGTACACTATATGTATGTATCTCAACACCCATTCTTACATACACCTCAACCATGTAATTACATACCTAATTCATAAATAAAATACCTAAGTATTTCAATAATTACTTACCAAAATACAGTTATGTAGATAACAATCCAATGAATTAACAAACAATAATTCAAAATAATAGGTACTAAGTAGTTTACGAAATCCAATAAAAGTAAGCCGAGTAACAGAAGAACGAAGCAGAAAAAATTAAATAAATAAAAATAAATAAATATGTAAAAATGCGGTCGTCTGTTCCTATGGTAAGCAACTTAATGCTTGTGTTACAGGTAATAGCCGACTGTTATAACTATATGTATATATGTATATTTTTATAAATATACATAGAAATAATACACATAAATGTGTATATAAATACAAATATTACACCCAGACTCGGGCAGGAAACGAACCCGCAACCCGCGGAACAGAAAGCAGGGCCACCACAAACTGCGCCAACGGGCTAATCAAATGAAACAAGTAAAATACAGAAAAATAGCATGACGCGAAGCGCGGGTGAAATGCACACGCACACTAACACCACGCCACTCACACATAGACAAAGCAGTGCGGGGCTTGCGGGAGGCGCGGTAGCGGCTAACAGCAATAGTCAGTGAAACAGGAATATTTTATTCAAATACCTATTTTTCAAGTCTATTCAGTATCCTTTCCTCTTAACACTAGATAGGTACGTCTGCTAAACCTAAGTAGCGCTCTACTGGCGACTAAAGACCACTGCATCAGTTTACTTTCCGATACTGCAAGAAATACAAAAACAATCTCACTGGCTTACCTGGAATTTTTATTTTCAAAATAAAATATTGCAATTTGAACATGTTTTTGGAAGCCCATGCAATGTGGAGTTATAACTTGCGTAATACGGTCGAACCAATAATAAACTAGCTCACAAAATTTAATAAATTAGAAACAGGAGGAAATAATGCTTACTTTGAGCTATGTGTGTATACAAGATAAGGAATCAATATAAAAAATAATAAATAAATAGTCTAATGCAGTAGTGTAATAAGGTAATATTTTCTTCACAAAATATTTTGATCATTGTGGTTAAGTGAATGTAATACGAAATTATTAAGCTCATGGATCGTTTTTCCTCATTGTAGAGAAATATGGTATGAATGTACTCGTAATTATGTACTCGTATATAAGCTCTCCTTGTGATAAATATTAAACAAGCACAGCCTCGACTCTCTAAAAATACTTTTAGTTGTTAATTTCAATTATCTAATACATCCTAAGCCAATTACGACATTTCTTTTACTTTTAAGAACTAATCACATTTGATTCGTGAATGGTCGTGTTCACGTCGTTTTAATTATTATCTATACAAATAAATAAAATTGGAGTGTCTGTTTGTAATAGTAAAATAACCGCTTTTTACTAAATGCGTATGGATGTATACGGTACATATACCAAAATAACATTTTTTACATTTTTTGTCTGTCTGTCTGTCTGTTTGTTCCGGCTAATCTCTGAAACGGCTGGACCGATTTTGACGGGACTTAGCACTAGCAGGTAGCTGATGTAATAGGAGTACCTTAGGCTACTTTTATTTTAGAAATATATTTATTTTATAACTCTGCGAACTAAAAAACAACTTTTTTTCTAAATTCCACGTGAACGAAGTCGCGGTCACAGCTAGTTAGATAATATATACTTTCAGAACACTGGCGGATCCAGGGGGGGGGGGGGGTCACGGGGGTCATGACCCCCCCTGGGCTGTGTCCAGGACCTAGGTGGACCACTAATTAAAATTGTTAAACAAGATTTTTGTCACAATATAGGTATTTTTAAGTACATTACCTACATAGATTAATAAAAAACCTACTTTTTACCTGTATCTATCATTATAAAATTTAAATTATAACTTTTTTTTACTTGACCACGACTTTGTGACCCCCCCCCCCCCTGGCGCCTTGACCATGACTGTGACCCCCCCACCCCCCTGGCGCCAAAGCTGGATCCGCCCTTGTTTCAGAATGCGATAAATGTTGCTTGCAATAAAGTTAAATTTAATTTATATTGAAATTTGCTTTCGTATGTTACTAATTGAAAAATAGATTAGATTTGTAGTTTCCTTTTCTATCAGTTCCATCACCCAACCATACGTTAAAAGCATTAAATTTAAAAAAAAAATGAGCGGGCGATGCTGCCGGTACAGATAAAACCCTAAAATATAAATGTAACTTGTACCACCGTAATGTCCATTTTTTTATACCACTACATTGATGTATAAAAGGGTTTTTTTCTACCACTAGGTCGGCTAAGCCTATAGACACCTGCAACAAAAGAAACATCGCAAGTGTGTTGCTATTTGCTAACCCTACCTGTGACCCTCCCCAGAAGATATGGCCACCTTACTCACTACAGGAACTTAACACAGTTTCAAAGCAGTCTTACCTATTTAGCTGTGATCTTCTGTAAGGATGATGTACTATTGTTAGGAAGCATTTTCTTGAAACTCAACTATAAACAAGTAATTTATAAGTATATAATATGTATTTATATATAATATGTACGAGTGTATGTAGGGT
The DNA here is from genome assembly GCA_905220545.2 of Melitaea athalia. Classification (NCBI taxonomy): domain Eukaryota; kingdom Metazoa; phylum Arthropoda; class Insecta; order Lepidoptera; family Nymphalidae; genus Melitaea; species Melitaea athalia. The sequence continues at coordinate 9,312,499 of HG992179.1, forward strand.
AGACTGGGTACGGTTGTGCCAGGGTACGGTAGTGACAGTCGTTATAACCGCAAAACTATACGGAATGCAGGGAAGAGTGTAAGGGAAAAAAGAAGCGCAATGCATGTCTACACATGTTGCCCAGTATTGCGTTACCCAGTGCACGACGTAAACAAAAGCAGGAGGCCACATTGCTTTTCAACAGCCAAAAGTAAGTTTTTTTGTTCAGATTCTTTTAATATTTACTGTTATTGGTATACAGATACATTATAGCAAATATTTTTTTGTTGTCAATTGAATATTAGTAGTTAATTACAAATGATTACTTTTTACGTAGATAATTTAGGTAACTCATGATGTTTTATTGTTTTCGGAAGTACGCGTTGGGTACGGTTGTGACAAATGTAGATGGGTACGGTTGTGACATATATATTCTTTATGTTTTTGCTTTTAGATGCCCAGAAAATGCTTGCGGATGAAGTAAGACGTGGGACTTCTTTACGGAGAGCTGCGGAAATGCATAATATTAATCGCATGTCGCTGTTACGATACATTCGTAAACATGGTGAAGAAGGTGCGAATCACGATGTAAACAGCATCAGCATGGGGTATGCAGCTCATAGCAAAGTATTTTTGAAGGAGCAAGAAGAGCTGTTATCAAAATACATGTACCACACGTTGCGCGGAAATATATTTTGGCCTTACTACAAGAGAGGTACGGAAACTGGCCCTTGAACTGACAAATAAATACATACAACATAAACCGACCTGCTACTTGGGATGAGAATGAGATGGCTGGTGAGGAATGGTTTCATTCATGTCTGTACGCGTAGCTCAAGCTACAAGCCTTTCAAGAGCTACAACTTTTAACAAAACGAATATTGAAGCTTTTTATAACAACTTGCAGACTATTTTGGACATACACCTACATGAGCCACAACATATATATAATATTGATAAAACTGGTGTAAACTTTATATAGAAGAAAAGTATTTTGTGTTATGTTAAACATTTCTAACAATAAAAGTCATTATAAACCATTTCTGTAAATGTTTATGTCTGTCACTACTGACCCCAACCACTGTCACAACCGTCCTTGGGGTGAGGACGGTTGTGACATTTTCCTTTTTTTTTCAAATTTGATGCTATAACTAATACAGCATAATTTGAGACAAAATTTCAGTATTTTTATGTGGACAAATGTATAAGCTACGGCTTAAGTAATTTTTGTCTCAACTAACTAGTAAATTAACAAAATTATTGGCGGTCAAACCGAAATTGTCACAACCGTACCCAGTCTCCCCTATGTATGAGTGTATGTATGTATGTATATGTTTAATTATTCGAATATTTATAATTAAATTGTAACGTGTAAACCTAGCTAACGCTAGACCATTTCCTTTGCCCTAAGGCTGCCTCCAGGCAGCCTTAGGGCTTAGAGTTAGTTTAGAGATCGCTTTTTAGCGTTAAGGCCGCCTTCTGTAGGTACCTAATGATATATTGTTAAAATCTTTCTTTCATTTCATTTTCATTTCTGTTTTTAACCGACTTCATTGGTGTACATAAAGTGTATTATTATTATTATTACTTCCCCAGTCGGACTGCTCCAAATTTTGAGAAGGATATTTTCTGCTGTGCCTTACTTTCAACTGTGTTGAGTCGATGTAAAATTCCTAATAAAACTTTAAGTTTTACTTGCTAAACATGAGCAGGTGATTTGTAGTGTATAAAAAGATAATTTTACTGAAATTTATTACCATATTTTGTACATTAATGATGTATGTTAAGTTTTGGAAACACAAACAAGACAAAGAAAGATAAGTCATTTCGTAATATTCTTTAGGCCGTTTTTGTAAATAATTTAAAAAAAAAATTCGTATCAAACGAAGTACTCATTTCAGATCAATTTCAATTAGTGGAAAAAATAGTTTTATGAGGAGCAATAGTGTAAATCTGATAGCAATAATTATAATTACTTCCGGATTTTAAAGATAAATCAAAACACAATCCTTTTTATTTAAAAACTTTATTATGCAACAAGCGTAGTATACATTTACTTACACAGTAAAACAATACATATATTAATATCACGATGTCCGATATACATGGCTTATTTTAAATTTAAAAATAAATAGATACTACACTAAAGAGTAATTAACTTAAATTGAAAATATTTGACAAAAAAGTAAGAAAGTAAGAAAGCTATATGGAAGCAGGTGGGACGATTCTAAATGTTCATAGTTCAGCAAAACAATAAAAATACCTTTATACGAAAAAGTCAAATTGCAAAGCCATTTACATTGTCTATTATTTGAATGCAAAATAATAAAACTGATTCGTATATGGCATAGCATTGTAATTTACATTCAATAATTTAATAAGAATCTGAAGTTTTTTGTACCTCTGTTATATTTTATAAATAATTGTTATGTATTCTGGTTTAAATTGATATTGAATAATTAAATTAACGCACAATTTATCAACAAAAGTAACAAAATACATCGACAACAATGTTAAATTTTTAGATATAATATTTCGTGCTTTCTTTGCCCCCCTCCCTCTCCCCCTTTAACGTCCAAACGTATAATCACTTGAAATATTAGATGCATATTATCTTGACAAAATAAATACAGTATGACTTCAGAATATTGTTGCAAAGTGATAATTTTACAAAAACACTTGAAATGACTAAATTTATTTTTTTGTTTGATAAGAAGTCCACTGATTATTTTATTCGTACTGTAGAAGTTGCGAATCAGAGTAGATAAAACAAATAAATTGACCTCAGGCGATCGCACCGGGCGATCATTGCCGACTTAGGCCTCATTTACGGAGACGTGGGGCGTTGCGCGTAGCGTGTGGCGTGGCGTCGCGCGTGTGTCAAAATGTATGAAACTGAACGCGTGTAAAAGCGCTTCTCCGTAAACGCACTCATCCAACGCCCTACATTTGAATTTAGTACGTTCCGTCACGCCACACGCTACGCACGACGCCTCGCGTCTCCGTAAATGAGGCCTGATAAATAAGAAAACGCCCCTGAACAGCTTGCACTGTGGTAGTATTAACAAACGCAAAGACACGAGTATTAGTTACTAGCCGACCGGCGCCCACTTCGTTGGGCGTTAATTATCTTTGTGATGCAATTATGTTGTGTAGTTCTTAGTACTGTTTTATTAGGTTGATTGTTTAGAATTCGACGTATAAAATCGTAATAATATCGAGTATTTATTATTTTAAATTACAGAACCAAATAATTATAAATAAAATGTTGCTCCAACGCCATCTATCAAAAAGCGAAAAAACTTCGTCGTCGGTAGTATAAAAAAGACTATATAAAATAAATAGACTAATAAATAACGATAGATGGCGTTAGTTTCTCTGTCATTTTGATAATATATTTTAATATTTTTCTTATTTACTGAATTTTTTTGTACAATTACAATAAAATATAGCCTATGTCACTCCTGAATAGTGTAGCTTTTTGTTAGTGAAAGAATTTTCATGATCGGATCAGTATTTGCGAAGATTACCCCGTATATACAAACAAAGTTATAAACTTTATCTCTTTATAATATTAGTATAGATCTATATAAATAAAAATGAATGTTGCTAAGCGCATAACTCGAGATTGGCTCGACCAATTCGGCTAATTGATTTTTTGTATGTTCCTTATGGCCCACGGTAGGTTTTTATACTAAAAAAAAAAAAATAACAAAAAAAGAAACATAATAGTCAGAACGAAGTCTATCCGGGCAGCTAGTTTATCAATAAACTAGTCGGATTTACCAAATAAATTATACTCAGTGCCGATCGTCGCATCTTAGGATAAACAGATGATAAAGATGATACAACAGTTCGATATATCAAAAGATAAGATTGAACTGTAGCACAGGTGTTAATCAGGTCCCGAATACATTTTACAAGTCAAATCATGTAACACTCGGATAAGAATAATAAATGTTATGTAACTTTCGTTAGTAACAAACGCTTATATAAATTATACAATGCGATTATGCCATATTGATGAAAATTTAGTACAATAATATACACAAAACTAACAAATTAAGCTAGCTCATCTACCCGGTGGATAAACAACCTGATGATACGAAAGCAAATGGCACTTTATAGGGGCTACTCATCATCATCATCTGGCGCTAGTGCCGAAGAAATTTCAGCTTTTCAGATATTTTTTTACTTTCAGATTTTTTTCTTCAAATTACTTCTTAGCTACGGCAAAATGTGAAAAATTTGCATTTCGAATGAAAATTACACGATAACATGTGCAAATCGTCAAAAGATAAATCTGTAATTATTTTTCTTATGGACAATCTTTGCCCAATAGGGAATCGGACAGTAATCAGATTAAAATCTATAATGTACTTAGATAGAATAAATATACTGTTTTACGATTATTTATCGAATAATAATTTAATATAATTCATTTAAATATTTTTAAATGAAAAAATAAAATGTTGCTATTTACAATATTATTAATCTGTACTAAAACACCACTAGAGTGCGTGACGTCATTTGTTGGTTACAAGCCACAGAGTACTATAGAAAAGAGCAATCATTGACTGCACGGCACGGGTTATTCTATCCGTATGTTCAACGTACTCTGTGCTTTATATACTCTATGTTTATGACCCACAATTGACGTCACGCGCTGTCAGATGTCATAAAGTGGCGTTTTGGCAGGATTTTTGAACAAACAATATTAAAACATGATTTTGAGTACCTAAAAGGCTGTAAATTATTAAAATTTTATTTTTTATGGGTATAAGTATCCATAAAGATTAATTAAAAACACTTTTTGAAAATTTGTCCGATCCCCTATTGTAAGATGTTTAGAGAGTTACAGTACAAAACAAATTTAAAATCACTTATTTTAGACCAGCCGTGCTCGCGACTTCGTCCGCGTGGAAGTGACTACATGTTCAACGTGATTCTTTAAATTGGCATAACTTTTTTATTTATGAACCGATTGACATGACACTAACACTTAAATATTAAGCTAAGCTTGCCACAATATATTAATAAAAACCACATCTTAATCGGATAAGCCGTTTCTAAGATTAGCGTGCACAAACGCACAGACAAATAGACAAAAATTCTGAAAATCATTGTTTTGGGTGCTATTTGCGTTGATAAAGGTCTCAATAATATTTTTTCTCATACATCTTAAATGTACAAACCTAAAACAAAAAAAAATTATGATGATATCTGTAGTTATAGTATATCTAATCAACAATTTAAAGTCATTCCACCTCCTTCATCAATTAGAAAGTTATATCTTATATACTGTAACATATATATTTTTTATATGTATTCGGTGCTCATTGAAGTGGGCTTCTGGCATGGTAACGCGTAGCACTTCGTTCGGTACATCTGTTACTAGACCCGTATCCGGGACGAGGTTAGCGGCGTGAGGGGTTCGGGCTTGCTATATAAGCGTCTGTCGTGGCTGGACCTCTCCTTTTCATTGTCCGTTTTTACATAACTGCTGTGGTGTCGTGTGACTTGGTAGTGGGTGAGTTCTTGTAGTACAAAGATCTTAATACGCCTTTTTCTGTGTTTAATCTAAATTTAATTTGTTCAAGTAAATTTAAAGAAAGAATTGTATATTTTTGTTTTGTGTCTGTGTAGTTAATATAACAGTCTTCTGATTTGATTTATGCCATGCAATGTCAATGTGTCCATGTCTCTAATGGGCCGTTTCCGTTGTCAACCCGGAGTTAGTGGAGGGTTGGCTTCGGAAGGGCTCACCTTTTGGGTGTGTCATTCCAGGGTCCTTGGCGTGGCGTCTGGCGGTCGGTGCGAAGATCGAGTCAACCACGTGGCCTTGCCTTCGGCCAGGGGCCCCACTTGAACCACACTTACCAGAGGTTCCCCTCTCTTGGGACCTGGGTAACCCACTTAACCAGAGGTATCTCTCTCTGGGGTCCTGGGGGTGCCACATACCCACCTAACATCCAAACCAGTCCACGTAACCAGAGGAATCCGCCCCAGGTATCTCTCTCTCGATACCTGGGTGTGAGCGACGGACGGCGGGTCGACCCAGCCAGTTTTTTTTACCGGCACCTGGAAGCATCGACGGGAGTTACGCCGGACCACGTGGCGTGCGAGGCGTCTCCGACGTGATCCAAGGGCCGTCGGGGTCAACCCAAGGACTCAAGTTAAGTGCTTATCTCTCCATGCACCACGTGCCAGGACTAAGGTCTTAGTTTTACAAATCTAGTTTGAATCTTGTGGTTAAAAATTTAGGATCCGGTCAATAAATTGTTAAAATTGAAGTAATTTTTTTATTTTCTTTCCTCTAATGCTAAATTTAATTTAATTTGTAGTTTAATTTTTCTCTTCTCTAACTTTTGAGCTCGGGTTGGAATGGTGGGACGCTCTCTAACCCCAAATACCATTTTAACCCCGCAGCATCTGGCGCCCAACGTGAATAAAGTTTGTACCAGCATCTGGCGCCCAACGTAAATTCTCTAATATTCTCGTAATTCTTTGATTTTTATAATCGTTTGTTTGTTCGTAAATTATTTTAAATTATTTTTTTTCTTATTCCTGGCTCGTGGTTTCTCTGGGTTCGGAAACGGTTTTGTCTGATGTCCTTATATGTTTTGTGTATAGTGATAAAATTATTACTCTTTATTTTTGTTAATTAAATTTTACTACTGTTTCGTTTAGATTGTGTACTTATAGTGTTTAAAATATAAATTTAAAAAATTTAAAGTTAAAATTTCTTGTTTATATTCAAAGTTTTATTTAAATTTAAAAGTTGTACGAGCATAGTCGAAGTTTTTCCATTGTTAATCGATTCTTTGTTAAAATTCTCAGTTTACCTACTTTTGTGTTAATTATTTCTTACTCAATAATTTTGCCGTAACTAAATATTTTTTAGCTACCTTGTATTAACGAATATTTTTGAATACTTTGTGCATCTTTATAATATTTTAACATTCATTTAAATTTGAACTTTTTTTTGTTGTATTTTTGCTTCGTTTGAATTTGTAATTGTGCTACAATGACTCACCGTATTAAATTCGATGTTTTGCTTATGTCCAAATTACTTTTGTTTTTGATAAATGGGTTTTACTTTTAATATCGATATTAGTTTTTATAAATAGGTAGATGATGCAATTTTAGTAATGTTACCGTCAGAGGGAATTTTGGTCAGCTCGAAGTATGGCTAGTTTTATAGTTTTTTTTAGTCAGTTTCTAATTAAATTTAAATCTTTATAGATTTGTTATTTTGTAATGATTAATTAATATATTTAAATAGTAGTTCTTTTTCTAAAATTATAAATTTTTACTCGTATTCCAATTAGCGACGGGTGATGATCGCTTTTTATTATTTTGTGCATTTATGTGTACATGACTTATGTTAGTTGTGTGGTGGGTACATCTCTAATGTACTCATGTTGATTTGATTGTTGGGTCATTCCACTGAGCAATGACTTGACTAGTGGTGTGTTGGGTACATCTCTAATGTACTCATTGTGTTGTTTTATGAGGTTATTCCACTGAGCAATAACCCATATGTTGATTTATTAAAGCCTACGCCTTATCTCTTGGAACGGGTGGCGATTCCTTATGTTGATTTAATAAAGCCTACGCCTTATCTATGGAACGGGTGGCGATTCCTTATGTTGATATGTGTATTTATTTAAGCCTACGCCTTTATTTCGGAACGGGTGGCGATTCCAAAAATATATATCTATATTTTAAAAAGCCTACATCATGGAATACGTAGTTATTTGCTTGTTGTTTTTTAGTAGCTGTTGAGTATTGTTCATTTATAGATCGTTACTCTGTGTGTTAGGGCGTTTGTCTAGGTCGACTAACGCACATTGTTTGGTGAAGTTCAGGATGTTGAATGTTAGTGATGTATGTTTGGGATGTATGACAGTGTTGCAGTTTACTATGATAGCATATAGCGCAATTTAGTATTTTTACTAACTCGCAATTTAATTTATTTTTTCTCTTAGTGGTTTTAATACATAGTAATAATATATCAAAATTTTTTTTTCTTGTTTAGTTTATTAATAACTTAAATATTTTTCTCTTAGTTTGATAATAATTAACATTCGTGATTTAAATTCAATTTTTTCCTCTTTTCTCTACTGAGCTGAACCAAAATTTTTCCTAGATTTTTTAGAGTCTTCGGAATTTTGCCTAGAGACGCAAAATTCTTCTCTGACGGGGGGGGTATTGTAACATATATATTTTTTATATGTATTCGGTGCTCATTGAAGTGGGCTTCTGGCATGGTAACGCGTAGCACTTCGTTCGGTACATCTGTTACTAGACCCGTATCCGGGACGAGGTTAGCGGCGTGAGGGGTTCGGGCTTGCTATATAAGCGTCTGTCGTGGCTGGACCTCTCCTTTTCATTGTCCGTTTTTACATAACTGCTGTGGTGTCGTGTGACTTGGTAGTGGGTGAGTTCTTGTAGTACAAAGATCTTAATACGCCTTTTTCTGTGTTTAATCTAAATTTAATTTGTTCAAGTAAATTTAAAGAAAGAATTGTATATTTTTGTTTTGTGTCTGTGTAGTTAATATAACAGTCTTCTGATTTGATTTATGCCATGCAATGTCAATGTGTCCATGTCTCTAATGGGCCGTTTCCGTTGTCAACCCGGAGTTAGTGGAGGGTTGGCTTCGGAAGGGCTCACCTTTTGGGTGTGTCATTCCAGGGTCCTTGGCGTGGCGTCTGGCGGTCGGTGCGAAGATCGAGTCAACCACGTGGCCTTGCCTTCGGCCAGGGGCCCCACTTGAACCACACTTACCAGAGGTTCCCCTCTCTTGGGACCTGGGTAACCCACTTAACCAGAGGTATCTCTCTCTGGGGTCCTGGGGGTGCCACATACCCACCTAACATCCAAACCAGTCCACGTAACCAGAGGAATCCGCCCCAGGTATCTCTCTCTCGATACCTGGGTGTGAGCGACGGACGGCGGGTCGACCCAGCCAGTTTTTTTTACCGGCACCTGGAAGCATCGACGGGAGTTACGCCGGACCACGTGGCGTGCGAGGCGTCTCCGACGTGATCCAAGGGCCGTCGGGGTCAACCCAAGGACTCAAGTTAAGTGCTTATCTCTCCATGCACCACGTGCCAGGACTAAGGTCTTAGTTTTACAAATCTAGTTTGAATCTTGTGGTTAAAAATTTAGGATCCGGTCAATAAATTGTTAAAATTGAAGTAATTTTTTTATTTTCTTTCCTCTAATGCTAAATTTAATTTAATTTGTAGTTTAATTTTTCTCTTCTCTAACTTTTGAGCTCGGGTTGGAATGGTGGGACGCTCTCTAACCCCAAATACCATTTTAACCCCGCAGCAATACAAATCTACAACATTGAACACTTACAATATACAGGGTGTCCCGTAATGAATGGATAATCCTGAACGTGCGTGTGCGGAGGGAGAGGTGGGTTACAAAACCAAAAAAAATTTTTTTAAATCTCAAACAGTTCGCGGTCTACGCCATTTTTTGTAAAATTTAGAAAAATCCCAGTTTTTCTCACATTTGTGGGCACCACGTCCGCTATTTGAGGCCTAGATCGGATTTTTTTTCTTTAAAGTGTTCCTTAATAATGCTGTTCCTTAATTATGTTTCAAAAAACTCAACTACTATGAAAAGTAGTTTACAAGAAGTCGCTAAACTTAAATTTTAATTTTGAAATTTACTTAACTGCTAAGTTTGAGCACCTGTGGTGTAAAAAAAATGTATCGGAGTTGTCGCGGCCAACTACTTAAAAAAATAGCCTACTTCATAAGGATTCTAAAACAGTATCATACTATCTACTTCATATCGTAAAATTTTTGAGCTATAGCCATTAATATGTAAAAATAGGCATTTCATCAAAAAATTGCAAAATTATTTGCAGATATTTTTTTTGAGTTTTTATTGAGTAAGTAAAGCTGTTGACCCTAAAAATTAGATTTTACTACCTGCTCGGCTTATTCAGATGAATTCTAAACTGTGCGAGGGAGACAAACAGTGCTTAGGAAATTTTTCTAAAAAATTTGGATCTTCGATTCTTCTTAACATTTCTCTGCAGAAAACTATTCATGCTCGGCAGTCGCGTTGTTGTAGCGTTTGTACACGTGTAAGGTGATACGGATGAAGTCCAAATTTTTTGAAAATGCGATGTGCTGTAGATATGGATATTGTACTGGATTCCCGATTTGTGCATTTTGATTGAATTTTGTTTATTTGGTGATAGTTGCGACGACTTGCCATTCTATTGGACATTTGTCTTTTGCTTATCATCAGGACTGTGTGATATCACGACAAATTTAAATACACCCCAAGAGTATGCTAACTTGCATTTTATTTACGGAAAATGTGACGGTAATGCAAGTGCTGATATCGGGAGAGATACCCGAACGCGCGGCACCCCGATTATCACGTATTTACTAGAGTGCACCAAGCTTACTCACAGGCAGAAGACTTGGTACTGACGTTGGTGGCTCGAGTAGCAGAGGAAGACCCCAAAATCCTGTTTTTGAAGAAATCGTCCTTGACATGTTGGACGAAGATCCCAGTATTTCGATGCCAGATATCGAACGCCATACGAGAATATCATCATATTAGAGAATAGCATCGCATTATCAAAAAATTTGTACTTTATCCGTATCAAGTTACACGTGTACAAACGATGCAACATCGCAACTGCCGAGCATGAATAGTTTTCTGCAGAGAAATGTTAAGAAGAATCGAAGATCAAAATTTTTTCAGAAGTTTCCCAAGCACTGTTTGTCTCCCTCACACAGTTTAGAATTCATCTGAATAAGCCGAGCAGGTAGTAAAATCTAATTTTTAGGGTCAACAGCTTTACTTACTCAATAAAAACTCAAAAAAAAATATCTGCAAATAATTTTGCAATTTTTTGATGAAATGCCTATTTTTACATATTAATGGCTATAGCTCAAAAATTTTACGATATGAAGTAGATAGTATGGTACTGTTTTAGAATCCTTATGAAGTAGGCTATTTTTTTAAGTAGTTGGCCGCGACAACTCCGATACATTTTTTTTACACCACAGGTGCTCAAACTTAGCAGTTAAGTAAATTTCAAAATTAAAATTTAAGTTTAGCGACTTATTGTAAACTACTATTCATAGTAGTTGAGTTTTTTGAAACATAATTAAGGAACAGCATTATTAAGGAACACTTTAAAGAAAAAAAATCCGATCTAGGCTTCAAATAGCGGACGTGGTGCCCACAAATGTAAGAAAAACTGGGATTTTTCTAAATTTTACAAAAAATGGCGTAGACCGCGAACTGTTTGAGATTTAAAAAAAAATTTTTTGGTTTTGTAACCCACCTCTCCCTCCGCACACGCACGTTCAGGATTATCCATTCATTACGGGACACCCTGTATATATATATACATTAATTACAAAATTAACAACAAAAAGGGTCATCTGTAAAACTGCTCCTATTAATCATAATGATCGACAAAACTAAAACTATTAACACATGATCAGTCAATTCAATTAAAACATTGAAACTAAATACCTTATTTAATAAAATGCCTTATTTTATTATATTACATTACAAATTATATTTAATTATTCATACAGCTAAGTTTAATATTTTAAGTTGATTTCTGTGTTTGAAATAGCCTTGCGTTGTTGTTTGCGCACTCTTCCCGGCACCTTTTCCTAAACTACTATCATTAAAGCTTGCCTGGAAGAGATCGCTATGAGCGATAAGGCGGCCTTTTCATACTTATTTATTTTTAATAAATAAATAAAAAATATATGCCATGTAAAACCTTTACTTAACTACTTTTATAACGGCTTTAAATAACTTATGTATTACATTCAATATTGGTACTTGAGTGAAACGATTTACAATATTAAATATAATATTATAAAGCTGAAGTTTGTTTGTTTGTTTGCTTGAACGCGCTAATCTCAGAACTACTGGTCTGATTTTTAAAATTCTTTCAGTGTTACATAGCCCATTTCTCGAGGAAGGCTATAGGCTATATAATATTTTAGTACCTCTTTTTTCTTAAATTAACATGGGTGAACTGGCGGGGTACATCTAGTATAAATATATTGAAAAGGAACAATCGAATACACTGGATTCGGTTTCGTGATAAATTATTACAAAAGAGCATACGTAAAGTAGCTTTGCATAAAGAAAATAATCTTGTATTGTTGGTATTGCTAAATATACCTACACTAATTGTGATTTATATTTTATCATTTAAATTATAAAAGCCGTTATACTAAGGTATATATAATACAACACATGTGTATAATTACATTTGTTTACATACTCATTTTATACAATAAAGCCAATGATTAATAGAAAGCCTTAATTCGCTCTTAGGCTTTGTTTCAACATTTAGGCTTTAGGCTTTTTTTTTATACATCTTCAAAAATACGAGGTACCAATCGTCTCATAATTATGTATGTATAAAATTGGAAATGCAAAATATACACATATCATAATCTATTGGGGCTTTCAAACTAATTTTTTGTATGTTTATGTAGAAGTCCTTGCTAATATTTAATTTTATAGCTGTATGTATGTGTGTCCATGCGATCACGATCACGATCACGATACAGCCTGTAATATCCCACTGTTGGGCATAGGCCTCTTCTCCATGTAGGAGAAGGATCGGAGCTTAATCCACCACGCTGCTCCAATGCGGGTTGGCGGATTGTGGCGGGTGTGTCCATGCATTTCTTTAAAATTCATAATCGGTTGGCGATCTTAATAATTTTTCATTTGAATTCCATGGAATTGTAGAGATTTCATAAAAATCGATTTATTTGCTTTAACGATATTAATTAAAACGTAGGAAAAAAAACGATTACTATTGTAGAACGTTTATACAGTTAATACGAAAATGAAGCCCGCGTGTGTTGCGACAGCCAGTTTCCTGTGATGTAGCGGCGAAGGGTTGAAAGCCATTGACGGTATGTCGTTAAGAGGAAATCTCTCGGGACAGTTTTCCTTCGGTTGATTGTATATCTGTTTAAGGAGTTTCTGTAAAATAAATAAAATTTAGGTTTTAAATCACAAACTATATCAATTACAAAAACTTAATCAGTAAATAAAAGTTCCATACATGTGCAAACCAATCTTTTATCATTTCATCATATGAAAAATTTGAGAGTGTAGAAATATACAGAAGCGGTAAAAAACAGCTAAAAATTAAAAAAATATAATATATTGATTACCTTGTCAATTTCTTTTATGTATTTAAATTCTATTCCGTATGACTTCACTGCGTCCTCGTACGTGCGGGGCTCTAATTTGATCGCTAGTTCATCAATCTTCCGTTTCGTCTGCTTCGTGGCAAGAGGAGTCATATTTATGTATGCTACCGGCTAGAATACAAATACAAACGTTTTAAAATAGAATCCACAATAGTGTAAGATTGCGGTGTAACAAATTCTAAACTGGTTGTATAAGTTATTGAATAGGATTTAAAATCACAAAAATATAAATATATAAGTTGGTATATTTATAACTATACAGAATGTCCCAGAAAGAATGGATAATCCTGGAGCGCCTAATAGTAAGGCTATCAGGCGCTCTAATAAAAATACACAAAAAAAATCAAGTGGTGCCAAAAATATGAGGTTTTTAAAAAAATAGGTTTTTATTTACCTTACTGAACATTCATGTACAGTGTACACCACGGCCGCAAATTAATGAAATTTGTTGTGTTTTTGGTGTTATATTTTTCCTCATAGACTATACTATTAGAAATGCATTCAAGAGTATGATTATCTATTGTACTTTTTTGGGAAAATATCAACTTCAATTTTAGCATGAAAAAAAATTTTTTTTTGACAAAGTTTGAGAACCTTTCGTGAAAAGAAAAAGTATGAAGATAATACATATAAAGATATAACATCATTTTATTTAACGTACGCACAAAGGATAAACTCGACTGAAGAAAGAAAAAAAGAATGTTGTCTTAAATTATTACAATAAAAGTGTTAAGTTGTACAAAAATCAATCTTTATTTCATAACAGGTGTTCGAATTATCTGCGCGACATCTTCTAATAAGGCTCTTTTAAGAAGTCGTGCGTAGCACCGTTCGGTTATTTTTAAAGCGGCCTCCAGCACACGACTGCGTAATTCGTCCAAACTTGAAATAGGCTTGAATGAAGTACAACTGTTCTTTTAGACAGTCCCAGTAAAAAAAATCTAGTGGATTTAAGTCCGGGGATCGCGGAGGCCACAAAATGGGACCCAAACGATCAATCCATTTATTTGGATGCCTGGCATGTAAATGCCATGGTAACAACTTGAACATTAATTTTTAGAATTGATTGAGAACGATTTGACAAAATAAGAAATATGGGTAAATCTTGCGAGAGAACTTAGCTCTTGCCTATATCAGTTCACGCTACACTTCGGAGTCCCTGTGTAGTAAGAACTCTGAAGAAGAGAACTAGTAAGGTTTCTCGGGGAGGGTAGGGTCAGCAACGAGATTTAGTATTCCAGATACTTTATTTAAGGTATCTTGTACATCACGGCTTACGATGCTTCCGGTGTCGCAAGCATCTCTAGGCTACGGTAATCGCTTACCATAAGGTGAGCAGTACGCTTGTTCGTTGACCTAGTTGTATAAGAAAAACGAGTGTGCTTTCGACCACAGGACTGAAGTAAAAAAAAAATTTAGCAACAGTCCTGCACTGTGTGATACACGAAACGTAACTAGCTATGAGAAAGAGTTCACCTCGCCTGACTACACTTTTCATAACGCTTTCGTCACACGTCCCCAAGTCAAGCGTGCGTAAAGAAGTTTAGAAGCGAGCGCTGACCTCCTTGTTGAGCGCGAGGCGCGCGGGGTGCGGCGTGGCGCGGCGCAGCAGCGGCGGCGCGGCGGCGGCCAGCGCGCCGCAGCGCCCGCACGCCGCGCCCGCCTGCACGGCGCCCAGCCGCTGCCCGCGCCCCCACCAGTCCAGCTCGTTCACGGCCTGCGTCACTGTACCGCACACCGCATTATACCATCGCGTGCCGGCTCGCACCGATGCACGACTTTATATAGCTCTATTAATATTCTAAAATATCCCAGTAGTATTCATTTATTTTTTATAGTATAAATAACAAGTTAAAATTACCGATTTACAAATTTTTCTTCAAAATATTATATAATAACATTAAATCTAAACTAAAAAATTATGGATTGTAGCATTTTCCTAGACTTGAGAGAGACGATTTGAACTATTCACTTGAAAAACTGAATGAAAACTGCGTCAGTTTCACTTTCGAAGACGATGAAAATGACAGAGTGTCACTCACCGATACTGTCGTTCTCGGCGAGCAGCGCGGAGGGCCAGAGCTCGGAGTGCAGGACGGCGGAGCAGGGCAGGTGCGCGCGCAGCCGCACGGCGCTCGCGGCCCGCCGTGCGGTCTCCGCGCCCGTCGGCGACGCACTGCTGGCCGCGCACGCGCCGCGCCCCCACACCCCCGCCCGCCCCGCGCGCCCCGCGTGCCCGCCCGCCAGCACGCTCACACCTGCGGATAAACCACGTTATACTTTACTGGACTTTGGCAACTTCACCGGACAAGGGGAAGGAAACGAACTTTGAGATGAGAGTTTGTGTAGACGTAGTATTCCATTAGTGTTTATACCTTAAAATATTTCAATCGAATGGGAAGTATTTTTCGAGAAAACCGCCTTAAAAAAAATTCCTGATCCTTATGTAAGAAATTTTCTACAACAGGGTCGACACAGTTTCCTACCTCGTGTCCCGTGTGAGACCGTTCCGAAAGCCCCACCCAAACCCGCGCTTAGGCCTGCAGAACAATCACTTTGATTTATATAATTTATGTTACTTTAACAACTTAATAGCTCTATCTAGGCTCCATAAAACTCTTTAGCTATATAACTGAGACATATTGACTCAGGCGTATGGCGGCTTGTGTATATGGAAATATTACAAACTAGCCGACCTGTGCCCACTTCGTTGGGCGTTAAAAGATTTTTACAGTAATTTGATGTTTCAAGTTTTTTAAATTTAACTATTACAGAATAATAACGAATTTTTAAATGAAGTATACTTTGGTAAACGTCGTGAACACAGTCGTTCGGCGCGCCGTCCGCTGCTATTTTACATCGATGTTTATTTAGTTGGTACCTACAGTTCGTCAAGAGATGGCGCGATTCGTAACACCTACTATTATTTTCACTGAATTTTATGTACAATTACAATAAAATATAGCCTATATCACTCCTGAATAGTGTAGCTTTCTGTGAGTGAAAGAATTTTCATGATCGGATCAGTATTTGCAAAGATTACCCCGTATATACAAACAAAGTTATAAACTTTACCTCTTTATAATATTTATTATTATTACAAATAAGAAACCTGCATAACCTTGTAAAAAACTTAGATAATATGTACATCCACTAATTGAGAATTGATTGGCAGAACCGTCCCCAGTTGGATTTATTTATATGTTTTAAATTTTAGTAATAACGCACCGCGTTGGCGCAACGGTCACAGCACTGAATTGTGGCTGTTGCTCTGGCGGTTGTGGGTTCGATCCCCGCACATGACAGATATTTGTATTGGCCATACAGATGTTTGCCGTGGTCTGGGTGTTTGTGCAGTCATTGTGGGTCTCCCCACCGTGCCTCGGAGAGCACGTTAAGCCGTCGGTCCCGGTTGTTATCATGTACACCTGATAGCGATCGTTACTCATAGTAGTGTCGTAAATAAATACATTTTTTGCGCTTACATTGCAAATACTTATTTCATATTTAGTATCAGCATTGCATCCGCGTGAAGCAGGGGCGCGTAAAATAGTATTAAACAAAGTGGCTTCCCGCTGTCTGTAGGTATGCATAGATATATTTAAAACTACGCAACAGATTTTGTTTTTTTTTTGTTTATTAAATGTTTTACATCTGCCAGTCGTCACGTAACGGCTCACGTTTTTTTGTTATTTAAAACTAGCTGCCCGGACAGACTTCGTTCTGTCGAACCGAATCTATTCTGGGCTTTAAGGAACATAAAATATAATAAAGAAAATTAGCCAAATTGGTCGAGCCATTCTCCAGTTATGCGTTTAGCAACATTCATTTTTATTATATAGATTAATGGTTTGGACTAAAATATCCTTAAAGATATTATAAAATTAGTAGTAGCTTACCGGTTACACTTGAGTTATGAGAGCGCTCGTCGTTGAATGGATAGAAGATATTTACTCCATCTAAAGTTTCTTTCAAGAGAGGAGACTCGCTCTGCAAATCAAATGAAGCCGTAGTTCCATCTGAGTAACCGACCAAGACCACCGAATGACCTCTTTGCTAAAGAGAAAAATGAAATATTATTTTTTAACATACTTGATACTTCTAATCAATATTATTCTTTTAAAACATAGTTATAAACTATTATACTTACAGGAGACCAACTTATCGCAGTGGCTTGAAATTTTCTTCGTTCACCTCGACATAGCCTCAACTCAGCTACTGGAGTTAAATTATAAATTATTTTATCGCTGAAAATAAAAATACAAATATATTTAGAATATTTCAAAAACATCACCTAATACAAAAGGTTTATTTCGTGATTAACAGGGATTTGTCTTGATGATCAAAAACGGCGAATTTTATAAGAAAATTAAGATTTCAAGCAGGCATTGCGCAAAACGGTTTTATATGATGATTAAATGAATGAAGGCGGTTGCACGTTCGAACCCCGTACACGACAACATTTGTATTGGCCATACAGTTTGCCGTGGTCTGGGTGTTTGTGCAGTCTTTGTGGATCTCCCCACCGTGCCTCGGAGAGCACGTTAAGCCGTCGATCCCGGTTGTTATCATGTACACCTGATAGCAATCGTTAATCATAGTATATCCGCCAACCCGCATTGGAGCAGCGTGGTGGATTATGCTTCGATTCTTCTCCTACATGGGGAAAGAGATCTATGCCCAACAGTGGGATATTACAGGCTGAAGTGTTGAAATGAATGAAGTTGGGTATTCGAAATTTATATGTACACATGCGTAAAGACTTGTAGTAGCTAGTATTAAACCAGCTTTTTTTGCTGCTTTTCTAAAACACTTGATTTTGTAATAATAATCCAAAATTTTACTTCTTTAAATCTTTACCTGTCAGTTATGGAAGCGGGGTAAGGTACTGAGAATATATAAGCCGATCCGTTAGAACACGCCGCAGCTAGGAGTCCGAGCCTCTGGGATGTCTTCGAAAGTTTTAGGTCTCGCGATCCCGATGCACACCAATCGATAGACCAAACACAGCCATATTCGTGGGCTATTCCAAGCGCAAACTTAGGGTGCGAACTGAAAGAACAAGTTTTAACATTCATTAATTATTAAACAATTGTCACAAGTGTGTTATCATGTCTGTCACTTATAAAACACTGTTAAAATTACTTAAATATATATTGTATTCGTTTGTATAAATTATGTATATTATTATAAGTATATTATAGTATTTTTTTTAGAAAACAAACAGTACAATGATATAACTAATTAAAAAACTTATAAAGGTAAGACATAAACCAATAAAGTTTCCTATTGGCCTATTCCTATTGTTTACTATTGTAAACAATTCATAAATGAACTAAAAAAAACACACATTAATAAGAAATAATCGATAAATTACACACACAAATATAAATAATTCAAGCAGTAGTAAATTTAATGATTAGGTAAACAAATACGAATAGCATATAGATTAATCTTAATAAAAAGTCTCAATTAAATTTTAGTATTACAGCCAGTACTTAATATTTAAAAATAATAAATTAAATTTCTAGAGAAAGAATATAAACTGAAATTAATGAAACTAACGTTGTCAGATTTCCAAAATCCCATATCTGCAACATGTTGGCATGGCTGAAAGTCTGCGAACTGTCGAAACGCGGAGAGTCGCTGTCGTTGTGGCAGCTCACCGCTAGAAAATGGTGCTTCCCATCACCCCGTTCCACCCCTACACCTCCTTCAACCCCTACAACCCTTTCAACCCCTACGTCCCCAAGACTCGACGCACCCGTCGCCCACGATATACACTGAATACTACTTCCAACAAATACTGTGTACCCTCCTAAAAAAATTGTTTATATGAGTATTAAAAAAAACGTTTGCAATGTGTAGGATGCTTAGGTACAATTTATTGTATGTGCCTGTAGACTAATAATTTATTAATAATATTTATTATTGTAACAGTTTAAACTTTAGACATTTGGCTAACTCAAAGTGTATATATGGCTACATATGCCTGCAATTCAATTATATTTTTGTAATTTTCGCCAATACTGAGTTAGACAACAAATAAGATGAGATATTGCCATTCTGCCAAAAGTATAATGGAATAATTTCCAGAGTTCACATGTAAAATCGTTTTATATGCAAATTAAAACCAAGTCACTTACATCTTGTAAGGGCCAATATTTTTTTCATTATGTACAAATTAAAATCCATACTCGATTTGTGACCCCACAATTTCTGACCAGCATTAAAATGTATCTGTTCCATCACATATTTAGTTAAATAGTATCTCCGCATTAATCGTCTAAATTATAAACTGCAATACTTTGATTGCAAGAAAAAAACTACACCAGTAATGAACATAGCACAGAAATTAATATATTTTATGAGCACTGACCATTTATCTTCATAGCCTCGAACTTATTGAGAGTCTTCCAATCACTTTCACTAGTTAACAATTTACAAGACTCGTTTATAGGCGGCATGTATTTAGATATATCTTCATCAGGGATGACCTTGTACTTGCAAGTTCGCCATTGAGGATACAGTGTATCATTTGTGTAATGTATTTTGCAACTGAAAAAACGAAAAAATCCTTATTTCTTTACAAAATCTAATGTTTAAAATCAAGAAGGAACATACGCAGTGAATAACATTCTATATATTTTTTACATCCTAAAATGCAGTTATGAATTAAGTAAGAACTTACAATTCTTCAGCACTCTGGTTCAAGTAAGCTTTAGGATTCTTTATCACAAACGGAATACGCTTTATCGTTGTTGAAAATGATCCTGAAAATAATATTAAATTGTTACCATGAGTTCTATCAATATCAAATCATTATAAACTACAACCAAAATATTCATCTACTTACTAGAGTCACCGTGCTTCCTTACAGTGTGACTTAATTCATTTTCTGATAATGATGCATTTGATTCTACTTCCTCTGATTCATCAGACGATTCATCTGTACCTATGGATTCTTCGGAATCACTATGATCTTTATATTTCTTTTTTCGACACTTGTGATTTTCCAAATCAGTCTCTTCGTCAGTTCCAAAACCACACAAAGGACAATTATATTCGAACTGTAGGAAATTATTCTATTAAATTGTAAATATCACCCACTCTAATTTAAAAAAATTGATCTATAATATACAAACAAAAAAAAGTATTGTACTTATATAAATTCCACTTTTACTGTATACTTTGCGTATAATAATAAAATTCAGATACGAATTATTTACTTACCTTTTCGTATTTTCCAATAAAATTCCTAGCCCTGAAATAATTATAACAAATCACTTTTACTAATCATAACTTTATTTAATTCTTAGGCTTAAAGTCTATATTTATATTAAATCTTCAGAGTTTCAGTAAATCTTGGTGATAGAAATAATATAAATCACCAAGATTTACTGAAACTACTTTTTAGTAAAATTAAGCTATTTTAAGTAACTGTAAAGTTTCAAATACATTTTATTATTTCGAATGGTAATTAATTATCTGTGTACCTTTTAGCAGCCAGTCTGCCCGCAGACGGAGAATCATTTTCACACGTAGTCTCCAATTTCATCTTAGACTCCTCCATTAACTTTTTTCGCTCTATGGCATACTCTTGTTCTCTATGCATTTGAACATGTTGACTTTTGTAAATACACAAATATTTAGAGTCACAAATATCACAATGGTTTTTGAACTCTTCTATCTCCTAGAAGTTGGTAAATAAGTTCATTATTTTTTATACATAAAATATAATAAATAGTTATGTCTTTATAATACCTAAAAATATTACTTATTGTTTTTTGCTTACCGTTTCGCTTTTCCCGCATTGTATGATGTGAGCATAGAAACCGACATGTGAGACCCTTGAAGTGCCACACAGGAAGCATTCAAGTTTCTTGTTGAATTTTTTATATTCTTTTAAGTAGTTTTCTACGGCATAGGGATTTTTTAAGTCCTAAAAATAAAATCGTTATAAGACTTGTTAAACTTACTTAAGCAGAAAATCTAATGGGATCAATTTCCTTTACGATGCTTTAAAAGGGCAAAATATTTAATTACGAACTCAAATGTCGTGAGTTTAAACGAGATACGTTATCGTTAGTTATACGTTGTTTTGTTAATATATTAAAATGAAATGACATTTAGCACATGTTAATGAAGCAATAATTATCGTAGACAACTTCAAACATACATAGACTGATTAGACTAGCAATTATGTACTTGTAACGCAAACGTATTAGCAAAATCAGCTCTTTAACTCTCTGGACTCTATCACATCTTCGTCTTATATAGCCAAAATTATTTAAAATTATTATATAATATATTATTTTTATTAATAAATGGCAATTTAACACATCATTACAATAATTATAAACATAAAACATCACGGAAATGAAACAAACTATACTTTTAGCAATACTTTACAGCAGCCATGGTCACGGGAGGACATGGTTGCTGTAAAGTATCCGAAACGTGGGGAAATTAAAAAACGTAATAAACCGCGATAATATCCGAAAAAGTTTGTTTCATTTCCTTTCTAAAATATTACTAAAATAACTTACGATTGGATAATCGCCTACAACCCAAGCAATATTATAGTGTTTGTTCATTGCGTGAGATTTCCAATCTTTCGGATCAACTACTTCAGAACAAACGGCGCATTCATATGAATCTATAGAAAAAAATATTGTAATTTTAAATTTATTTATTTTTTTACCATATTTATTAGGTTTAACTAAGGTTGAGTATAGCAGGAAACAGCCTGCTCAAAATCAGGAGCAGCCCGACTGGGAAATCATTTCGACCTTACAGAAGATCAGTTAGTTGCATATTACCGACCTAGTTGTATATTATAAAAAAGGTCTGAAAAACATTAGTATTTTTGCGTCTAAGTTGAGTGACCTCAAACATTTTTTTTATGTGTAATTAAAATATGTAAGTAAAAAAGACATTTCGTATGTAAGTTAATACCTTTGCCAATAATTCTTTCTTCTTTTAGTGGAGTACTTGAAACAAATGTAGATTCACAGGATTCGACATGAGACAAATATACTTTCGCATACTTTCTAGTTAAACCACATTTGTTACAAACTAAACCATTATACTTTTTGTTCATTTCGTTCAAGTGCTGCATAACCTCCTGCTGATTTTCTAGATTCTGAAAAAAGGAAAAACAAAGAAAAATATACCGTACATGTTATTATTATTTTTTACATCTCTCATGTTCGGTAAGTAGGTTCTTATTACCTCCAAATGGGGCTTGTAGGTGACTCATTACCGCTCTAGGGTAATAATGTAGCTAGAAACGCCCTAGGGCGGTAAGTAATTTAAAAAAAAACACGTTTTTCTTTCAAAAAGTTCGCGTACATCTAACCATCATACTGACAATAGACATCATCATGCATTCAGCCCAATGACCACAGAGGTCGCTTTGCTATTCAGCCTTGTCTTCGTGTGAGTATACCTAATAGTCATCAATTTTAAATATCGAACGACGATGCTCAATTTGAAAATTGTTCTCATTTCACTATAAATTTCAACAAATAAAATGTTTTATTCTTGTAATGCCGGTTTTTTTCTACTTACCTCACAATCGAGATGTAAAGCAGAATAGTTAGCTCGGGTGTAAGCATCAATTGCACCCTCGAACTATAGGCGCCCTCGCATATCTCGGGCTGCAATTGATGCAGCCCTTGGATACTAATCTACTATTACTAAATAATAATTTATTATTTAATAACAAAAAAAAATATGTTTGAAATAATTATTTAGAAATTTAATAATACATATTTACAATTCACAACTTAAGAACTAGGTAATTATTTACAGACAATAATGTACAATACATATGGTATGATGGTAAGAATGCTAAACCGATTCCCAAAAAAATTTTTTGTTCGGTGATACTGTGAAAACTACTGAACCGATCGGAATAATACTTATACCATAAGATGCAGCGTGTTTTAGTGTATCACATTACGGACAGAGGTCGCTAGTATATAATTATATAAATGAATTCCAATTTCCCTTGGTCACGCCATAACTTGAAATGACTTTTTTGTTTACTTCATCTTTTTTTTAGAAGTTTTCTAACACTGTAGATTTTTACAAAATTTAAGAAAATTGCACATAAATTGGAAAATTGCAAGAAAAGTCCACGATTATTTAAACTTCGTGCGTATGATGACAATTCTTGCGTATGACAGTTCGTGCGCCATAAAAAATCAATTCATTCCGATTTGAACTGAATATATGAATATCAAAGACAAAACAACTTCTAGCGGGTCCGCTAGTATACATGTCTTACATTCATATCTTACCAAAGCTGGTTCTCCTTCCTTCCAAGCCAGATAAGCGTGTTCTTTTTGTATGTGATTTTGCCAATTTTTTTGTTCCAATTCTGCGTGACATACTCCACATTTAATAATTTTTTCACCATCACCGTCGTCTGCAGATGCTGTATTATCAATCTTGTCCAACATAGAACTATCATTGAGAGTAACATCAAAAGTAGTGTCTTGCGAAGTCTGTTAATAAGAGAATACGCTTAATTTTAGTACAAGCAAACTAACTTTAACAGCTATTTAACTGACCTTTAAAAATAAGACGGCCTAATTCGACTGAAATTTATTTGATACTTGCTTTTAATGCCCTAAAATATGTACTAAGTACAAATTAACATTTTTTTATCATTTAATCATAGTACCTGGGTGACCGAGCCTAGCTCGGTATTTTTATTTTATTTATTTTTTATTTTGTTATTTTCTCGGTATTTTTATATTTTATTTTTATTTAAATAAAAAATCACGAGTGAAATTTAAAAAAAAAAGAAAAAGAATAAATCTAGACTGAGATTTGAAACATGGTTTTCTCGGTTAATCTCGACCGTCCGATTTCCCACCTGAGCTATTACTACTTTAATGACAATTGCGAAATTAACCTTCTTATTCTAACAATATTTTAGCAATTTTTTCATTGCCTAAAACAGGGATAAAACGACATTTCTATTCTATTATCTTTTCTATTTATATGTATTTCATTTCTAAAAATGAATCCTAGTTAGATCAATTTTTCGCCCCCGAAATCCCTTGTATACTAAGTCTCACGAAAATCGTTGGAGCCGATTCCGAGATTCAGATTCTATATATATACAGTCGACATCGTTTAAAACGACCTATCGGTTATTACGTCCAGATTGTAAGGTCCCGGCCGAATCTCTAGTAAACTATTCAGTAAACATACTGGCTATAACTAGTGGTGGTTAAAATAACGGAAGCGTCAAAGTGTAACACGTTTTTTGTTAATAGCGCGTAACGTTTGTTATTCCGACTCTGACTTCGCGTTATCTCAAAAACGTCTCAACAAACAATAGTCTAAAACGTCTGAAAACGCAAAAAGTCTAAAACGTCCCCACAGCGCGCAGCGCGCTGCAGCGAGGCTAGCGCGGGATAACATTACAGTCGTAGACGCGTCGGCCCGCCCCGTGTTATTCGTTTTTAGATTATTACTCGTATTAATTTATCGTAAACGTTGTTCGCGTTGTTTCGTAAACAAACATGGCGTTCGCTCGTTCGTTTTAATATAATAATTTGGTTGCTGTGCAAGTTGTACTACAGTACTATAATAATTGTAAATAATATAATAATTCTCTTTTCGTACATTCGTCGTGCCGTTGTAAATATTGTGTAAATAATATTATAATAATTCTCGTTTCGTACATTCGTCGTGCTATTGTAAATCAAGTTGAATCCGTTTATAATGACATCGAAAGGAATTGACAAACACGTCATAATAAGCGGACGTCATACAAAGCGTTTTGTGAAAAAAAAAACACGACTGTCAGCTCCGACCACAGATCACCCCCTGGAGTTTACTTCTTCAGATCGACTGTCTAAATATGCACAAAAAAGTTTTTTTCTCCATTTTCTAAGCTGCATATTATTGCACCTTTCTCCTCAATCGTAAATGCGTTACGGCGATGAGATGACATTTTTTTCACAGTATGTACAATGAAAAACACAAACGACAAACGAAAAACAAAGCGTGACCTTCAATCGTCAATTACTCACTGAGAAGATCAATAAGTTACTCAATGGACCAAACTGAGACTCCAAACAAAAACGAGCCACACGTGGCTTGCACTTGGCGACGCGTTCAGCAAGTCGAACGTCGTCGGGAATCAATGGAGGTGTAAAGAATCATATCGGTCATTATAACCGGACATCATTTCTTAAAAATGGGTCATAATAAGCGACATGTCACTGTAAGGGAAGTCAATATATCCGACTTTTTTATAAAGAATTTTATATGAAAACCAAACTTCGTAGTGTAATTACGTCATAATAACCGGTTGGTCAATATAGGCGGAGTCATAATAAACGGATTCTACTGTATTGTGTTTTTAACCGACTTCTTCGTTTTTAAGAATTGTAAATAGGTAGGATATTACTGTGTGTTTTATGACAAAATCAATTTTATTATAAACAGTCCTAAGCCTGAAAACTTGAAAAGTATGAAGGAAAGTTTATTGATCTATAACGCTTCATTAGATATTATTACATTCTTTCGTGTACAGCGCGTTGCGAGTAGTTATAAGTTGCAAAGTTGCGACTAGCGAGAGGCGTGTTGTCAGATAAAATGACAATTTCTCCGCGTTGAGACTGCGGCCAAGTTTTATAAAAACGTGTTATTATGAAAGCGTATAAAAATACGCGCTAACTAATTATAGTTAATAGTCGAAAACGCGTTTTTAGTTAATAGCGGATTTGAACATCAATAGCTAAACGACATCGGATATAGCGAAATATCGCTTATAACGACGAAACTTATCGATATTCATCGACTATAACGACCAACCGCTTTTTGTCCCAGCAAAACAAAACAATACGAACGATTTTAGATCTTATTGATAAGCACTGAAGGAATATTTATATACATATTTATTTTTTTTATTTTTTTTTGCGAAGTAGTGTGAACTCGGGCGGCAGTCGTGAGTCGGCCCGCGGTGTATGTTATTATTACCTACGTACTCGTTGTTTTGTAACAACGTGTTATAATTATAGCGAATAAAACAACGCGCTAGAAAAATATAATTAATAGTCTATAATACGTCTTTAGTATATAGCGGATTTGAACATCACTAGCTGTGAGAGACTATCAGACTATAAAAGTTATAAAACTATAATGCTATACCGCTCTAGCCTCACTGTGTACGTTTAGAAATCTTTGAGACGCATAGTTTATTGAGACGTTATATTTCTAGCGCGAAGTCAAAGTCTAAAAACATACATACATACATATAATCACGCCTCTTTCCCGTAGGGGTAGGCAGAGACCTTTTCTTTCCACTTGCTACGATCCTTACATACTTGTTTCGCATTTCAAGACCAAATCGGTGAATTTCAAGACCAAATCGGTGACGTCTTGAAAAAAGGCCAGGTCAAGAGTACCCTAAACCGAAGAGCATGTATGAAAGGAATAATGAAAGTGGACGAAGTCTAAAAACGAATACATAATATAACTACTGTACTTGTGTATATGCATCGCTTAGAACGACTATCGGATATAACGTCGGCAACTATACGGTCCCTTCAATGTCGCTATATCCGGTTCTGACTGTATATATATATATTACAAGAATTGCTCGTTTAATAGTACAAGATAAGATTCAATAACTAAAAAGATTGTTGAAATCATTAGAACCTAATTTTAATCTGCCCAATTACTGTAACATATTATGTACAGTCTTAACAGATTTTTTTAACTTGCCTGGAATAGATTCACATGAGAAAAACAAACGGGTTGCACTCCGGGAGTGCCGGCAGAAGTGAAAACTTGAACAGTTGTTACTGTCAGTGAAAGTCAATTTGATTACACTCCAATGCAGGTCTTTTTTAGTAATATTCTTCTTGCATTTTACACACTTTTTTAACACCATTATAGGTAATTATTGCATAAAAATTATTTATATTTTCTAATATTTTTTATATATTGACGTTAACTATGTCGTTGCTAAGCAATATACATGTATATTGGTTGTGGGCCTTTATTGGTGGTTTTCGTACAGGCCACGCTCCCTGGCGCGTCGATCAGTCTATGCCCCCTGACGCGAGTTTAAGGGCCTATGCAAACCGCGTTTTTTAAACGCGATACAGACGCGATGCAAACGCGCGTGTCATCCGATACAGACGCGATGCAAACGCGCGTATGTCGCGATACAAACGCACTGTCGACGCGCGTTTTAAAACGCGCGTCGACGGCGCGTTTAAAAAACGTGGTTTGCATAGGCCCTAACATTCTTTACCCATCTATACAGGGTGTTAGGGGAATGGTTAGCCATAGAGGTATGTTGGGTAGGGGGGGTCATTTGGAACCTATTTGGGCTAACTTACCTATATGCAAAGTGTTACGGATTTTTTTTATGATTATTTTTTCATTTTTGGAAAAAAGTGCCGAAAATTAGTGATTTGATCATCATATCTTTTTTGTTTTTTGATATATCAACGCCATTTCTTTTTTGTTTTGATCATCAATACATTGCGCATGTAAAATAAATGTGATTTAATTTAGAAAACATCTACAAAAAAAATTATGGGCCAAAGAAATCTTGACAGAGACAAAAAGTAAATCAAACCTTCAAGTTTAGGTATAAATTAAAAAAAAATTAAAGCCTCCAGACAATTTAAAATAATTTAAAAAATTACTCTAGTTAACACTGTTTTAAATAATATTACTTTCATTCACCTACCTTACTTACTTTTTTTTTAAATGATGAAATAACGAAATGGTTTCTACCTGAACCCGCACTCTACGCTGACAATTATAACAATAATTGTTATTACGCAGGGCGGTATGTCCCTGTATAGCACATGGTAAACTACCATCTTGACTTTGGCGACATGTTGGCGCAGCGGTCACAGCACTGGCTGATGCGCTGGCGGTCGCGCGTTCGATTCCCGCTCACGGCAGATATTTGTATTGGTCATATAGATGTTTGTCGTGGTCTGGGCGTTTGTGCTCGTGTATTGTGTGTTTCCGGACCCCCAACATAGGAGAAATGTCTATGTCGGGGCATAGGAGAAAATATTACTGGGGGCCGTCGAGTGTGAAGCGTTTATTATTTAAAAAAAAAAGAAAATCTTGACTGCTCTCATCAGGCGAGGATTAACATTCTTATTTGAAGATCATAGATCATCCTTATTTCCAGTAATGTAGATTATGGAAATTCACGACCGAATTCACTGTATTTATAAAAATATAAACGAATTTATGATTTGTTTTATTTTGATACCTACCGGCATTAATTTCACCCTATGAGAGATATTTGTGGTGACCGTGGAAACTCATACCCCCTAATTCCAAGATAAAAAGAGACAGCAGGTAGTTTACCATGTGCCGTACAGGGACATACCGCCCTGCGTAATAACAATTATTGTTATAATTGTCAGCATAGAGTGCGGGTTCAGGTAGAAACCATTTCGTTATTTCATCATTTAAAAAAAAAGTAAGTAAGGTACGTGAATGAAAGTAATATTATTTAAAAGTGTTAACTAGAGTAATTTTTTAAATTATTTTAAATTGTCTGGAGGCTTTAATTTTTTTTTAATTTATACCTAAACTTGAAGGTTTGATTTACTTTTTGTCTCTGTCAAGATTTCTTTGGCCCATATTTTTTTTTTTTTTTGTAGATGTTTTGTAATTTAAATCACGTTTATTTTACATGCGCAATGTATTGATGATCAAAACAAAAAGAAATGGCGTTGATATATCAATAAACAAAAAGATATGATGGTCAAATCACTAATTTTCGGCACTTTTTTCGAAAAATGAAAATTTTATCATAAAAAAAAATCCGTAACACTTTGCATATAGGTAAGTTAGCCTAAATAGGTTCCAAATGACCCCCCCCCCCTACCCAACATACCTCTATGGCTAACCATTCCCCTAACACCCTGTATATATAAAAATCAATTGCTGTTCGTTAGTCTCGCTAAGACTCGAGAATGGCTTGACCGATTTAGCTAATTTTGATCTTGAAATGTTTGTGGAAGTTCAGGGAAGGTTTCAACGGTGAGAAACATAAATAATATGTAACGGAAAATACCAAAATCGACGATTTAATTTTCCAATACAAAATGTTCCTAGCGGGGAAATTTAATGTCTTTTGTAAAAACTTTGTCAATTGGTTGTCAAATATTTATAGGTACGTTCAAAAAGTGTTTTGTGTATATTTTTTCACAAATATAATTATGTAGGTGATACGAAGTTCACCGGGCCATCTAGTTACAAATAATTTTATAAAAGTGCACAACGCCGCTAAAGAAGTTTTCACTTCAAAAATTATAATAAAACAGATATGCTAACAATGAGTATAGCTAAAGTTAATAAAAAATAAGTAAATGTTTTCAAAACTTACCGCTTGCCCAGTACATTGTTGTATATGGGTTAAAAATGCCTTGACATATTTACGACGAATATCACATTTAGCACAAATCAATCCGTCGTTTTCTTTTGATATCGAGTAAAGGTGGTTATTTACTTCCTGTGCGTCGTTCACATTCTGCAGAATTAAATGTAACAATAAATTAGAAAAAACTAAAACTTAAAGTAAAATAAAATTATTAACGTACGTAAAAATGGTACTCGAATCATTTTTCTGCGATAGCCTTTAACCCATCGTTTTCTTTGATTTTTATTTTAAAATTTAGATCATATAAATAAAATACTAAACTAATTATTTACAGACAATAATGTTCGTGTGGAATGAGGGTAAGAATGCTAAAGGCATTTTTCAACTGAATCGCAAAACCGATTGATTTCCTGGGCAAAAAATGCACCATCCTCTTCTCCCCGGTAGAGGCAATAACCTGTGGAGTCAATCTATACATAATATATGTACATATATATACAGGATTTCCCGTAATGAATGGATAATCCTGAACGTGCGTGTTTGGAGGGGGAGGTGGGTTACAAAACCAAAAAAAAATTTTTTTATCTCAAACAGTTCGCGGTCTACGCCATTTTTCGTAAAATTAAAAAAATCCCAGTTTTTCTCACATTTGTGGGCACCACGTCCGCTATTTGAGGCCTAGATCGGATTTTTTTTTCTTTAAAGATTTCCCTAATAATGCTGTTCCTAAATTATGTTTCAAAAAACTCAACTACAGTGAATAGTAGTTTACAATAAGTTGCTAAACATAAATTTTATTTTTGAAAGTTACTTAACTGCTAAGTTTGAGCACCTAAAAAATTTTATCGGAGTTGTGTTGGCCAACCACTTAAAAAAATAGCTTACTTCTCAAGGATTCTAAAACAGTACCATACTATCTACTTTATATCGTAAAATTATTGAGCTATAGCCATTGAGGCATTTCATTACAAAATTGCAAAATTATTTTCAGATACTTTTTTGAGTTTTTATTAAGTAGAGCTGTCGACCCTAAAAATTAGACTTTACTACCTGCTCGGCTTATTCATATGAATTCTAAACTGTGTGAGGGAAACAAACAGTGCTTTGGAAATTTTTCAGAATTTTTTTTTCTGGATTTTTCCAAATTTTACAAAAAATGGCATAGACCGCGAACTGTTTGAGATAGATTAATTTTTTTTGGTTTTGCAACCCACCTCCCTCTCCGCACACGAACGTTCAGGATTATCCATTCATTACGAGGCACCCTGCATATAGATTGACTTCACATTTCAGGATGAATTCCTGTTTCCCTTGGTCACGCCATAACTTGAGAATGACTTTTTTGGTTTACCTCATCTTTTTTTTACAAGTTTTCTAATACTTTGTAGGTTTTTTGCACATAAATTGGAAAATTGCAAGAAAAGTTCACGATTATTTAAACTTCGTGAGTATGATGACAATTCTTGCGTATGACAGTTCGTGCGCCATAAAAAATCAATTCATTCCGATTTGAACTGAATATATGAATATCAAAGACAAAACAACTTCTAGCGGGTCCGCTAGTATACATGTCTTACATTCATATCTTACCAAAGCTGGTTCTCCTTCCTTCCAAGCCAGATAAGCGTGTTCTTTTTGTATGTGATTTTGCCAATTTTTTTGTTCCAATTCTGCGTGACATACTCCACATTTAATAATTTTTTCACCATCACCGTCATCTGCAGATGCTGTATTATCAATCTTGTCCAACATAGAACTATCATTGAGAGTAACATCAAAAGTAGTGTCTTGCGAAGTCTGTTAATAAGAGAATACACTTAATTTTAGTACAAGCAAACTTAACTTTAACAGCTATTCAACTGATATTTAAAAATAAGACGGCCTAATTCGACTGAAATTTATTTGATACTTGCTTTTAATGCCCTAAAACCTGTACTATAAGTACAAATTAACATTTTTTTATCATTTAATCATATTCAATAACTTAAAAGATTGTTGAAATCATTAGATATCCTAATTTTAACCTGCTCAATTACTGTTACACATGTACAGCCTTAACAGATTTTTTTTTAACTTGCCTGGAATAGATTCGTATTATGAGAAAAAAATTACAATAAAACAGATATAGTAACAATGAGTATAGCTAAAGTTAATAAAAAAATAAGTAAATGGTTCCGAAACTTACCGATTGCCCAGTACATTGTTGTATATGGGTTAAAAATGCCTTGACATATTTACGACGAATACCACATTTAGCACAAATCAATCCGTCGTTTTCTTTTGATATCGAGTAAAGGTGGTCATTTACTTGCTGTGCGTCGTTCACATTCTGCAGAATTAAACGTAACAATAAATAAACAGAAAACCGAAAAATTTCGTACAATTTAATCTATACTAATATATAAAGCTAAAGAGTTTGTTTGTTTGTTTGTTTGTTTGAACGCGGTAATCTCTGGAACTACTGGGCCAATTTGAAAAATTCTTTCAGTGTTAGATAGCCCATTTATCGAGGAAGGCTATTGGCTATGTGTCATCACGCTAAGACCAATAGGAGCGGAGTCCACGCCGACGAAGTCGCGCGCAGAAGCTAGTTACTTATAAAAATTATAATTAAAGAATTAATTTCTGAAAAAAATTAAGAAGTTCATTTTTAAAATAAAGTATGATAATTATACTTTTCGAAATATTTAAATTGAATATATAAATACTATATCTGCAACTTACAAGTGATTCTTAAAAAAATAAAATAATTAACGTACGTAAAAAAGAGACTCGAATCATTTTTCTGCGAAAGCCTTTGTTTGACCCATCGTTTTCTTTAGATTTTTATTTTAAAATTTAGATTATATAAATAAAAATACTAAACTAATTATTTACAGACAATAATGTTCGTGTGGAATGATGGTAAGAATGCTAAAGGCATTTTTCAACTGAATCGCAAAATCGATTCCCTTGGAAAAAAAATGCACCATCCTCTTCTCCCCGTTAGAGGCAATAAGCTGTGGAGTCAATCTATATATAACTGGCTTCAGCGCGCGACTTCGTCCGCGTGGAATCGGACCAAATCTGTCATACATGATTTGTGCGAAACTTTAACCGTTCACGCAGCAGAAGCTCTCAAAAGGAAAAAAAAACCCGATTTTGACGAATTCTTCATTGGTGCTACATTTCTATTGGTCTTATTTTTTATTTTTATTTTTATTTTTATTTGGGAAACATACAATTTAATATTACATTAATATATTATAAGTAATTACATTAACTGAAATCAGTAAAGTTTCCACTATTAACTAATACATACAACAGCACTATAGCATTGAGTGAAACATATTGCTTAGAAAAAAAAAAAAATTAAACAAATCAAAAATTGGAATAAAATTGTTAGATTTAGTTTTAGTCTAAGTCCAAAAAAAAGGAAAAAATCTCTATATCTAAGCATTAATATTTTTAAGCATTGCATTTTAAGGTCCCGCTTATATCTTCCTATTGTGCAGTTAAAAATATCAATTTCCTGTAAGTGTTCGTTATAGAATTTTGTAGAACGACATATAAAATTGTTGCCAGTGTATTTTTTTTGTAAAACGGGACGTGAAACAAATGTCTATGACGAGAATTCGTTCGGCGTGATTCTTAGCGTGATTATATATAGCCTATAGCCTTCCTCGATAAATGAGCTATCTAACACTGAAAGAATTTTTTAAATCGGACCAGTAGATCCTGAGATTAGCGCGTTCAAACAAACCAACAAACAAACTCTTCAGCTTTATTATATTAGTATTCTAGCTTCTGCGCGCGACTTCGTCCCCGTGGAATAAAAGGAAAAAAAAACCCCGATTTTGAAACATTCTTCTTTGGTGCTAAGCTCCTATTGGCCTTAGCGTGATGATATATAGCCTATAGCCTTCCTCGATAAATGGGCTATCTAAAACTGAAAGAATTTTTTAAATCGGACCAATAGATCCTGAGATTAGCGCGTTCAAACAAACAAACAAACAAACAAACAATCAAACAAACAAACTCTTCAGCTTTATTATATTAGTATAGATAGATATATATATACTGCTGTCGTACGAGAGAAGGGCACATCTATCATTTTGGTCAAACTGAGATAATTGGGATTAAAGTTTTTACCATATTCTGCTTCATAGTATGGAAACCTATTGTTTAAAAGAAAAAAAGTACTGATAATTTATGCGTGAAGGTTAGTACTATTATATTTTTTACTTTTTAGATTTTATATATAATTAATTATTAAATAAATTCAACTTAAGAAAAAAAATATTTTAAAAATACCACTTACTACAAAGAAAAGGCATAGTTAACCATATTATGTGACCTTTCTTTTTAAAATTTCAAGCAAATTGGTCATTGAGTCTAAAATAAAGGGCACATTTGTCTAATTGTGTCTTTTTAATGTAAATTGACTTGCCTTTTCAAAGTAGTTTTTAGTAAAAATCTGTATGAAGTAATAGTCACATCTACGTTTTTGTGCCTTTTCAATATAATGGTTAAAATAAATATGCCTTTTCATTCTATAAAACTTGAGTATTAGTCTCATTTGTGCCTTTTGAGCCTATTGTATCTCTGAATTCCTTGGAGATAAAATTCTACAAAAAATTGAGCAGATGTGCCTTTTTTTCTCATTCTAAATATGTATATAACTCAATTTTCTTAAAAATGTTAGTTGTGCCCTTTTTTCTTACGACGGCAGTATAGATCGACTCCACATTTCAAATCAATTTCATTTCATTTCAATGTTTCCCTTGGTCACGCCATAACTTGAGATTGAGAATGACTTTTTTGGTTTACTTCATCTTTTTTTTATAAGTTTTCTAATACTTTGTAGGTTTTTTACAAAGAAAATTGCACATAAATTGGAAAATTGCAACCAAAGTTCATAGCCCAGTCGAATTAGCTCAAAAACGGGCTGAGATTTACAAAAATTGGAAGCAGCAATTTTCCATCGGAATTCCTTGGAGGGGGTCACTGGTAGTCTAAATTCAAAAGGTAGGGATACCAGACTTTTTGCTTCATCCGAAATCCTTGATTTAAAGTGTTATTTTTTGTCTCTTGAATAACTCGTTGATTTTCGATTTTACAAGAAAAATAGTTATTACAAAAGTTGTTTAAAATTAAATTTCCTACAATTAGTTCATCAAATTTTTCGTAGGATCGATTTTTCGATTTATACCTGAGAAGAGTTGGGGGTAAACATAAGTATTCTATTATTGCGTTTATTATTGATGTTGTATCATTATCTTTACTAATTCGACTGGGCTATCACGATTATTTATGCTTCGCGCGTATGATGACAGTTCTTGCGTTTGACAGTTCATGCACCATAAAAAAAAACAATTCATTCCGATTTGAACTGAATATATGAATATCAAGACAAAACCACTTCTAGCGGGTCCGCTAGTATACATGTCTTACATTCATATCTTACCAAAGCTGGTTCTCCTTCCTTCCAAGCCAGATAAGCGTGTTCTTTTTGTATGTGATTTTGCCAATTTTTTTGTTCCAATTCTGCGTGACATACTCCACATTTAATAATTTTTTCACCATCACCGTCGTCTGCAGATGCTGTATTATCAATCTTGTCCAACATAGAACTATCATTGAGAGTAACATCAAAAGTAGTGTCTTGCGAAGTCTGTTAATAAGATAATACGCTTAATTTTAGTACAAGCAAACTTAACTTTAACACCTATTCAACTGAACTTTAAAAATAAGACGGCCTAATTCGACTGAAATTTATTTGATACTTGCTTTTAATGCCCTAAAACCTGTACTATAAGTACAAATTAACATTTTTTTATCATTTAATCATATTGAGTAACTAATAATTTTGTGAAAAAAAAACTGACTTCAATTACATCGACAAGTAGGTAATAAAACGTAATAAGACGAAAAAATAGTCAAGTAAATACGCCCTATTAAAGATTACTCAAATAGTTGTATTGTAATTAGATCTCAATCTAATTTAAACAATACTACATGACAAGTATTAGCTTTCGATTAGAGTAAGAATCATCAAAATTTGTACACCGAGTAAAAAGTTATGCGGTATAATACAATGTAGGTCGACAAAAAAGTAGTCAAGTAAATACGCATTATTAGATATAACTCTAATTTTATTTTCATTGGCAATATCGTTTTAATGATCTCTTTAGCTAAAGACACATTAACTGACGATAAAAGAATTTTGTGCAACGTCATTAAATTAATGAATTCATTAGCTATAATGAGCCATTAGTTAAAGGACATTTAATGGTTATCTTTGTGCAACTGGCTGTAAAAGTACTTGTCAGATCTCAATTAAATTTAAATAGGACCACATGACATGCAAAACCTTTCAGATATCATTAAAACAAAATTGATCGAAATCGGTCCACTCAGACAAAAGTGAACTAACATAAATTAAAAAAATACAGTTGAATTGAAAACCTCCTCCTTTTTTGGAAGTCGGTTAAAAAAGATTGTTGAAATCATTAGATCCTAATTTTAACCTGCCAAGTTACTGTTACATATGTACAGCCTTAACTGATTTTTTTTAACTTGCCTGGAATAGATTCATATGAGAAAAAAAATTATAATAAAACAGATATACTAACAATAATTATAGTTTAAGTTAATAAAAAATAAGTAAATGTGTTCAAACTTACCGATTGCCCAGTACATTGTTGTATATGGGTTAAAAATGCCTTGACATATTTACGACGAATACCACATTTAGCACAAATCAATCCGTCGTTTTCTTTTGATATAGAGTAAAGGTGGTCATTTACTTTCTGTGCATCGTTCACATTCTGCAGAATTAAATGTAACAATAAATTAACAAAAAACGAAAAAAATTCGTACAATTTAATTACTTATAAAACTAATTATTAAAGAATTAATTTCTAAAAAAATAAAGCAGTTTTTGAAAAAGTAAAGCAAAGTACTAAACTAATTATTTACAGACAATAATGTTCGTGTGGAATGATGGTAAGAATGCTAGAAGCATTTTTAAACTGAATCTCAAAAGCGATTCCCAGGGCAAAAAATTCACCATACTCTTGTCCCCAATAGAGGCAACAAGTTGTGGAGTCAATCTATATTTATATATCTATATAAAAATTTCGTGTTACTGTATGTTAACGATAAACTCCGAAACTACTGAACCAATTTTTATCAAATTTTGTAAGCATCTGTAATTTGGTCCAACTTGGGGGATAGGGTAGTTTTTATCTCAATTAGACCTGGTAGGTGGCGCTGCTATCGGTATGTAAGCAATCAAATTTGGTAGCTGTTTTCCGGGCAAAACAACATCTGCCGGGTCCGCTAGTATATAATAGATTGGCTATCACTATCATCACGTCAGCCTATCACGGTCCACTGTTGGACATAGGCATCCACAAGTTCTGACGCGAACTCATGTGTTTTGCCCATAGTCACCACGCTGCGCGCTGGGCAGGCGGGTTGGTGACCGCAGGGCTGGCTTTGTCGCACCGAAGACGCTGCTGCCCGTCTTTGGCCTGTGTATTTCAAAGCCAGCATGGATGGTTATCCCGCCATCCGTCGGCTTTTTAGGTTCCAAGGTGGTAGTGGAACTGTGTTATCCCTTAGTCGCCTCTTACGACACCCACGGGAAGAGAGGGGGTGGCTACATTCATTAGTGCCGTAACCACACAGCACACAGATTGGCTACACATTTTAGGAATTCATTTATATATACAACTGAATTATTGTTTCCCTTGGTCACGCCATAACTTGAGAATGACTTTTTTAGTTAACTTCATCTTTTTTTACAAGTTTTCTAATACATTGTAGGTATTTACGAAATGAAAATTTAAGAAAATTGCACATTCAAAAGTTCAACGACGCATTAGCACAACGATCACAGCACTGGTTTGTGGCTGTTGCGCTGGCGGAGCAGTGGGATATTACAGCTGAAGCGTAAGAAAAATTCACGATTATTTAAATTTCGCGCGTATAATCACAATTCTTGCATTTCGTGCGCCATAAAAAATCTATTCATTCCAATTCGAACTGAATATATGAATATCAAAGACAAAACAACTTCTAGCGGGTCCGCTAGTATACATGTCTTACATTCATATCTTACCAAAGCTGGTTCTCCTTCCTTCCAAGCCAGATAAGCATGTTCTTTTTGTATGTGATTTTGCCAATTTTTTTGTTCCAATTCTGCGTGACATACTCCACATTTAATAATTTTTTCACCATCACCGTCGTCTGCAGATGCTGTATTATCAATCTTGTCCAACATAGAACTATCATTAAGAGTAACATGAAAAGTAGTGTCTTGCGAAGTCTGTTAATAAGAGAAT
The DNA here is from genome assembly GCA_905220545.2 of Melitaea athalia. Taxonomy (NCBI): domain Eukaryota; kingdom Metazoa; phylum Arthropoda; class Insecta; order Lepidoptera; family Nymphalidae; genus Melitaea; species Melitaea athalia. Next base: position 9,350,454 of record HG992179.1, read on the forward strand.
ACACTTAATTTTAGTACAAGCAAACTTAACTTTAACAGCTATTTAACTGACCTTTAAAAATAAGGAGGCCTAATTCGACTGAAATTTATTTGATACTTGCTTTTAATGCCCTAAAACCGGTACTAAGTACAAATTAACATTTATAATCATTTGATCATATTCAATCTGCCCAATTACTGTTACATACAGCCTAAACAGATTTTTTTTACTTGCTTGGAATAGATTCATATGAGTATAAAATTACAATAAAACAGATATAGTAACAATGAGTATAGCTAAAGTTAATAAAAAAATAAGTAAATGGTTCCGAAACTTACCGATTGCCCAGTACATTGTTGTATATGGGTTAAAAATGCCTTGACATATTTACGACGAATACCACATTTAGCACAAATCAATCCATCGTTTTCTTTTGATATCGAGTAAAGGTGGTCATTTACTTGCTGTGCGTCGTTCACATTCTGCAGAATTAAACGTAACAATAAATAAACAGAAAACCGAAAAATTTCGTACAACTTAATCTATACTAATACTAATATATAAAGCTGAAGAGTTTGTTTGTTTGTTTGTTTGTTTGTTTGAACGCGGTAATCTCTGGAACTACTGGGCCAATTTGAAAAATTCTTTCAGTGTTAGATAGCTCATTTATCGAGGAAGGCTATAGGCTATGTATCATCACGCTAAGACCAATAGGAGCGGAGTCTACGCCGACGAAGTCGCGCGCAGAAGCTAGTTACTTATAAAAATAATAATTAAAGAATTAATTTCTGAAAAAATAAAGAAGTTCACTTTAAAAATAAAGTATGACAATTATACTTTTTAAAATATTTAAAGTAAACATATAAATAGGTACTATATCTGCATTTTACAAGAGTGATTCTTAAAAAAGAAAAATGAAATTATTAACGTATACGTAAAAAAGGTACTCGAATCATTTCTCTTTTTTATTTATTTTCTATTTTATATTTTTATTTTAAAATTTAGATTATTTTAAAATGTACATTATATAAATAAAAATTATATCATAAAATGAATAATAAAATAAAATATATATTTAATTTGGATTTGAGAAGTGTGTTGTTGTATTGAAAGAGCTAGTGCACTTTATAAGACATACTTTATGACTAAACATTTGCAAATGTTCAATTGCAACTAGTATCATCAAATAATAAAAACTAAAACAATCGCATGTAGACTACATTAATTGTCCAAAAAATGGGAGTTTTTTATATTTTTACGTTTAGAATACTTGTTGGGATTTATTACCGCGATCATTTAGTTAAAGATAAATTAGGCAGCTGTTAAAAAAACGAGTGTGCTTTAGACCACAGGACTGAAGTAAAACTTACGAAACGTATCTCTCTCTCTCTCTTTCTATCTTCACTAACTTTATATCTCCCTCTCAACTTTCGTTCCCCTCGCGCGATCACACTTTTCGTAACGCTCTCGTCACGCATCCACCAGCTTACTCCCCAAGTCAAGAGTGCGTAGAGAAGTTTTACTTCAAAAACTTACCAATTCGTTTTCCTCTTCCTTCCACGCTAAATAAGCGTGTTCTTTGCATATGTGATCAAGCCATTTGTGATTTTCTACTTTTGTATGACACACCCCACAAGTAACATGTTCGCACTCATTTTCAGATTTCGATAGTCTTTTACGTTTTGTAGGCTTCAACAAACTCTCTGATTCATACTGATTTTCATTTTCTCTGTATATTTTGGATTTCGGTGACAATAGTTCCTGAAACGCAAGTTTTGAAATCATACGTATTTTTAAACGATACTAAAAATTTTAAAATTGAAAGAATACATTGTATATTGCGATAAACCACATTTAGAACAACTTATAATAATGTAAGCTGTGTGGCTACGGCAGTAAAAAATATAGGTAGCCACCCCTTCGTGTCCCGTGGGTGCCGTATGAAGCGACTAAGGAATAACATAGTTCCACTACCACCTTGGAACTTATACAGCCGCCTGATAGCGAGATAACCATCCAACTGCTGGCTTTGAAATTCACAGGTCGAAGACGGGCAGCAGCGTCTTTGGTGCGACAAAGCCAGCCCTGCGGTCACCAACCCGCCTGCCCAGCGTGGTGACTATGGGCAAAACATAATATTGAGTTCACGCCATTTTTGGCGCGAACTTGTGGAGGCCTATATCCAGCAGTGGAATGCGATAGGCTGAAGTGAAGAACAACTTATATTGCAACTTTGGAAGTAATTTTTACATTTTTTTAATAGGTTTCCCGACCAGAAGGTGAATAACACAATCAGATAATTTTATTTAAACAAAATGGTACTCACAATATTTGCACAACTTTTTAAATGTTTTATATAGCATGCTACATTTGTACGCTTTACACCACAATAGCTGCATTCTAATGGGCCAATAGTTTTCATAGTTATTTTCAAAAACTTTAAAACCTTTTCTTCATCTGTGCCATCCTGAAAAACAATTTCATAAGTATTTACACAGGAGAAAAATGAAGTTATTTTTATAAGGGGCTGTCTCCACGAGCGAGCGTATCGCCGGCGATACGCTCGCTCGCGGAGACATTTCCATACAGATTGCTGTCTCCACGAGCGTGTATAGAAATAGGTGGCACGACGATACTATCGCCGGCGATACGCTCGCTCGTGGAGACATTTCCATACAGATTGCTGTCTCCACGAGCGTGTATAGAAATAGGTGGCACGACGATACTATCGCCGGCGATACGCTCGCTCGTGGAGACATTTCCATACAGATTGCTGTCTCCACGAGCGTGTATAGAAATAGGTGGCACGACGATACTATCGCCGGCGATACGCTCGCTCGTGGAGACATTTCCATACAGATTGCTGTCTCCACGAGCGTGTATAGAAATAGGTGGCACGACGATACTATCGCCGGCGATACGCTCGCTCGTGGAGACATTTCCATACAGATTGCTGTCTCCACGAGCGTGTATAGAAATAGGTGGCACGACGATACTATCGCCGGCGATACGCTCGCTCGTGGAGACATTTCCATACAGATTGCTGTCTCCACGAGCGTGTATAGAAATAGGTGGCACGACGATACTATCGCCGGCGATACGCTCGCTCGTGGAGACATTTCCATACAGATTGCTGTCTCCACGAGCGTGTATAGAAATAGGTGGCACGACGATACTATCGCCGGCGATACGCTCGCTCGTGGAGACATTTCCATACAGATTGCTGTCTCCACGAGCGTGTATAGAAATAGGTGGCACGACGATACTATCGCCGGCGATACGCTCGCTCGTGGAGACATTTCCATACAGATTGCTGTCTCCACGAGCGTGTATAGAAATAGGTGGCACGACGATACTATCGCCGGCGATACGCTCGCTCGTGGAGACATTTCCATACAGATTGCTGTCTCCACGAGCGTGTATAGAAATAGGTGGCACGACGATACTATCGCCGGCGATACGCTCGCTCGTGGAGACATTTCCATACAGATTGCTGTCTCCACGAGCGTGTATAGAAATAGGTGGCACGACGATACTATCGCCGGCGATACGCTCGCTCGTGGAGACATTTCCATACAGATTGCTGTCTCCACGAGCGTGTATAGAAATAGGTGGCACGACGATACTATCGCCGGCGATACGCTCGCTCGTGGAGACATTTCCATACAGATTGCTGTCTCCACGAGCGTGTATAGAAATAGGTGGCACGACGATACTATCGCCGGCGATACGCTCGCTCGTGGAGACATTTCCATACAGATTGCTGTCTCCACGAGCGTGTATAGAAATAGGTGGCACGACGATCCTATCGCCGGCGATACGCTCGCTCGTGGAGACATTTCCATACAGATTGCTGTCTCCACGAGCGTGTATAGAAATAGGTGGCACGACGATACTATCGCCGGCGATACGCTCGCTCGTGGAGACATTTCCATACAGATTGCTGTCTCCACGAGCGTGTATAGAAATAGGTGGCACGACGATACTATCGCCGGCGATACGCTCGCTCGTGGAGACATTTCCATACAGATTGCTGTCTCCACGAGCGTGTATAGAAATAGGTGGCACGACGATACTATCGCCGGCGATACGCTCGCTCGTGGAGACAGCCCCAAGAGAGAACATTTTACTATAGATTCTCTATATCTAACTGGTCATCTTAGGATGTCAAATTACTATTAAATACAATTTTGTCGGTTAATTTGTTTTACAATATAATTGTTACATTTAAGAAATAATAAAATATTTAAGAAAAACTAGAGTTAAAAACGTTAAACTAACATTATCGAGCCGATAAAACGACGTAGGGCAAATCAACTATGATTTAGAGATATGGAATATTAAGGAACTCGGATCAGGCGGACAAAAACAGCATGCAGCCAACTAAGCCATGTTTTATTAGGTAATGTTAAAAATGTAGAGCGAAATCGACACATTGTAAATTTCGTCAAGTATCTGAGAGCGATGTCAATAATTGTGTTTGCTCGCAAACGAAAAAAAACCGACTTCAATTACATCGAAAAGTAATACAACCTAATAAGATCAAAAAACAGTCAAGTAAATACCTACGCGTTATCAAAGATTACTCAAGTTGTAATCAGATCTCGATCAAATTTAAACAAAACTACATGACAAGTATTAGCATTTGATTAAAGTAAGAATCATCAAAACCGATAAACACAGTGAAAAGTTATGCGGTTTAATACAACGTAGATCGACGAAAAAGTAGTCAAGTAAATACGCATTATCACTACATAGTATAAAACAAAGTCGCTTTCTCTGTCCCTATGTCCCTTTGTACGCTTAAATCTTTAAAACTACGCAACGGATTTTGATGCGGTTTTTTTAAATAGCTAGAGTGATTCTTGAGGAAGGTTTATGTATATAATTTAGTATACTTTTATGTAAATTAGCAGAAATACGGCGATAAATGTTGAAGAAGTCGCAAAAAATCGCGCCAACTGGGAGCTTTCCACGCAAACGCCGCGTAAACTAGCAAAGATACAGTGGAGTAATGTACTAGCGAATTCTAAATCTATAAAAATGCTACAAAAAAGTCCGCGATAGCATATCTCTATCTCTTACGGTTGACTTACAATAACCACTTTTATGTTCAAATTTTTAATTAAAAACATTACGTTATTTTCCTTTCTTTAGTTCAGTATTAATCCTTATCCAAACAAATATTTTAGTAAGCTTAGGAATTTGATGCAGATTAAAATTGCCCTTTACACTATACCAATCAGATGAATAGGTTTTCAGATATCGTCGTTAGAAGTAATTAACAGCGAAACATTTAAAGTTCGCCGCCTACTATGCCTGCACATGCACATCTTTATCTTTATACATAGTAATTAGTACCTATAAAATTAAGTCACTTCCCGCCGTCTGTGTGCTTAGATCTTTAAAACTACGCAACGAATTTTGATGCATTTTTTTTTAATAGATAGAATGATTCAAGAGGAAGGTTTATATGTATAATACATGCATAATATGGTAGAAAAACACTGATAATTTTAGACTAGATGTTTCTAACGTATCTTTTATTGTTGAAAGTATTTAGTATCATCATTGCACCCGTGCGAAGCCGGGGCGGGTCGCTAGTTAGATATAACTCTAAAAGTACTTGTCAGATCTCAATTAAATTTAAATGAGACCACATGACACCCAAAAACCTTTCATACAAAACAAAATTGATCGAAATTGGTCCACCCAGTCAAAAGTTCTGAGATAGCATACATAAAAAAAATACAGTCGAATTGAGAACCTCCTTGGAAGTCGGTTAAAAATAAAGTATAATATAGACTTATTAACGAAAGCCAAATTATGTCGAACCGACCCGAATAATGTCCGTTAAGCGAAAAGATGTCAACAAGATATAACTATTAACGATTTTATTTCGACACGTGGATAAAGTAACGATGGCTTTCATGCGTAATAAAGATGTAACTAATAGACAATAAATGGACATTTTTATAAAGAGTAACTTTCGAGTATTTTTGTCTATTCTTCTTACTTAGAATACCTAGGTGCTAGTTTGAAACTAGCACCTAGGTATTTACTATAACGAAACTATAATTATATTATAACGTCATTCTACAGCCCTTAAAGTAAACGTGAATAATATTTTTGATTTTAAATGTTCAACAAACAAACGTTCTGACTCGTCCAAATGTGTCACGTCTATATACCTACGTACCTTATACTGCAATAGTTGATAGACCAAAAAGTAATTTATCTAAATCTTACCACGGGATCCGCTCCTTGTTCCCAGGCTAAATAATTATGTTCTTTACTAATATGCTCAAACCATAAATTCTCTTCAATCTCGCTCTGACAAACTCCACACGTCACCAAAATAATACTTTGAGAAGCCGATTGATCTATTCCAATATTTCTTTCCTGTCTTCTACTTGGTGTCTCATATTTCTTATAGGAGCGCTAAAATCATTATTTTCATTATGTATCTTTAATAATATTGTAAATTCGCTTTTAATGCATATATATTTACAAATACCTACTCTTTTACTTATACATGCATTTACATGGGCGATAAACTTTTGTAAATCATATTGATTGTTGTCACAAAATGTACACACCAACTTTCCAGTCTCGCTCAATCTCCAATTTAATTTTAAAAGCAACTTTTTATCTTCGAAATTCTGTAAAAATGTTACCATTAGTATATTTATTACCCCGTACCATTTTTAAGAACATTTTAATAACATAAAATCCTCAATACTTACAAAGGTTTCACTTTCTTTCCATGCTATAAAGCAATGTTTTTTCGAAATGTGATCTTTCCATTTTATCTTTGCTATTCTGTTACCGCAAATTTCACATCTAATGGTATCCAATACTTGTTTTTTCGAAATTATTTCATCATTAGATTCACTATTCGAACATCTTTTTCTTTTCTAAAAGTTATAGTCAACATATAAGTGTAATAACAATCTTAACGTAATAAATTAAACGTTATTGTATGTGAACAAAATATGAAAATACAAGTTCAATCATTTATAATATTTGGAAAATGAAGAAATATAGATCCAAAACACCAACAACATTAAAAATCTATTGGATAAAAAAGCTAACTAATTTAAAGTTTTGTTTTCTAGCATTACAATTTTAAATCTATACTAATATATAAAGCTGAAGAGTTTGTTTGTTTGGTTGTTTGTTTGTTTGTTTGTTTGTTTGTTTGTTTTTTTGTTTGTTTGTTTGTTTGTTTGTTTGTTTGTTTGTTTGAACGCGGTAATCTCTGGAACTACTGGGCCGATTTGAACAATTCTTTCAGTGTTAGATAGCTCATTTATCGAGGAAGGCTATAGGCTATGTATCATCACGCTAAGAACAATAGGAGCGGAGTCCACGCCGACGAAGTCGCGCGCAGAAGCTAGTTAAATAATATGAACAGAAAGTCGAAACCAAACACATACCTTTGGACCCTTTGGTACATTTTCAGTTGATTCCTGTTGCAATAACATTTCTTTACATGAATCGTATCCCTCTGCCTTGCTCGAATTATGTATCTCGACCGTTGTTTTTATATTAACACAATCACTGCCTCTCGAAGATACTTTGTTTGATGCCTTAAAAGATAAACACATTCAGTAACAATGACTAAATCTAAACCTTATTAATACCAATTAAAAGGAAGAAGTATAGTACACTAATACTAACTAATTATATAAAACTTAAGTGCTGGCAATGTAACTTAAAAATGTGGTTTTCAGATATATATCTCATTTAAATATGTAATGAAACACTCGTTCAAAACTATATTCATTTTCAATTTACAAAAGGTTTCAATAAACATCGACAAAAAACAGAAAGTTACTCCAATATACTTACATTGTTTATACTAACTTTTTCGCATTTATTATTTGCATCAGTAAGATTTTCTTTATCAATAACAGTTTTTGTTTGTAAATAGTTTTCATTGGTCCCTAAACAAATATTTTTCGAGGATTCAGCTTGTTCTATTATAGCATTTTGATTGAATTCGTTTATTAAATTTTTATCTAGAACACTTTTTTTATTAACACTTTCAATGTGATGCCAACAAATGTTATTGTCAAATGGATCATTTGTAACAATATCATCAAAATGGCCATCAAGATTCTGAATATTTTTGTCTTCTTTTTCTTCTTCAAATGTGCTAAATTTTTCCTCATAAATGCTATACAAGTCCAATAATGAGCAATGTGTTTTTGTCTGTTTCAAAAAATGAACATGTTCATAACTCAACTCAACCTCCTCTGAATTAAAACCATCAAAAGTACCGAAATCTTTACATATACAAAACTTAGGAATAACTTGGATATTATCTTTTTCTACATTTAGTTTGTAATCAATATCAACATTGTTTTCTAAAAAGTTTTCCAGGGATGTTGTTTTAGGATAACATGATTTTGTCTTTTTACTTTTATAAGTTTTTATAATTGGAATATTCCTATTGACAGTAAAAAATTCTAACTCTCCGCCAGGCTTTTCAACGCCTTGTATACATAACTTCGATGTTACAATATTTTCTTCTGAATTAAACTTTTGATCTCTACAGTCACATCCACGATCATGAATATGAACAACGTTGATATTTTCCATGCCATATAATGTAGATTCTACTGGTGTAGAAAAAGTGTTATTTTTTATTGCATCTTTGGATATATGGGCTAGTGTTTTGTTACTTGAATCCTCTTTGTGAGTAATATTCACAACACCTAATTTTTCTAAGCAGTTTTGATTATTTTTTTCATTGTAACTTGATTTTTTTATTTCTTCTTCGTCTGTGTGGTTTAACTCATCTTTCGAAACTGAATTAGAAATATTCATTAAATTGCCACTAGAATTATAGCATTTGCTTGATGATTTATTTTCCATTTTTCTGGGTATAAATTTTTTACCTACACATTGAATTTTATCGTTCTTTTTTATTCCTGTAATATTATTCTGTTGCTCTTTATTTAAAGAACATTGCGATTCCAATTCTTTTAGATTCGTTTTCTCTGTAATATTTATGTTATGCTTAGACAATATTGTATCTATTTTCAACGGAATTAAGATTTCTGTTTCAGCTGAATTAAAAAATTTGAGTTGTTTTATTTTTTCAGCATCTAAAATTTCCTGTGACAATACAGTGATTTTATTACTAGGTTTTGATGTAGGTTTTTGATTTATATTTTTTGTTGACTTATCTAGTGCGAATTCACAGCTCTCAGAAGACATCAAAATATCGGGTGATTTGCTAATGCGTTCTAAAGTATCTGCTTCTAGATCTGTATTAGAAATGGTATCACAGATTCGTTCTTGCATAAGTTTTGCACAATTGTTGTTTATTTTTTTATTTTCAGCTATTGTGACATCTAAATTATCTGTATGAGAATATTCTTTAGTTTGTTCTGTATTTAATCTTAAATGGCCGTTTGGAACTAAAATAGGCTGATTAGAAACGATTTGTTTATCTTCAATGAACTTTTCAGTATTATATAAATAATTTGTGTCTTCTTCGGCTAAAACGTCATTAGGTTTTAACGTAGTAAATGTTGGACTTAAAAGCACCGATTCTTTCATTAAATTGGCTGTTTTAAGAATAGATGTTTCTTCGCCAGAGTTATTTACATAAGGCTTTTCAATTGTCATATATTGCTTTTCACTCTGAGCAGTTGAAACTATATGGTCCAAAGTTTCTGAAATATTTTAATAGTAAATGAATATGTATCTACTTTTGCTAATGAAAAAGTAAAAGTAGGTATCAAAATTTTTTGTGTAACGTAATAAATATAAAGTATTATAATAGTCAAAAATTTTTTTAGATATTTACTCAAGATATATAATCATATACATATAGACTGAGATCCCATTGTAAATTCGTTCATGTATCGTTTTAATCCTGGGAACCAGCATCTTATATTTATTTATGATTAGGAGAATATATATCGACCAGGCTGCCTATCAAAATGTAGCCACTAGTATTTAATTAAATTTTTGTTAATTAATTTTTGTTAAAAGAACACGTACATAACAAACATTTATGATTTATATATCAATTAAAGCTAATTTATAGTTAGCTTAGTTATTTATTTATTTTTTGTAACGAATTTGCGGATATTTTGAGTATGATATTCTTAATCAGCGAGCCAAAATCCATATGTGTCAGAGATCGATTCAGAGGTATGGGCTAAAAGGAAGTTTATCCACATTCATTTTTATTATATCTTATACTATTAAACGAGCAATTTTTGTATATACAAGATGTTTGGAGGGTGAGTAGCCATAGGAAAATGGTGGATAGGTGATGGTGTTGGCTACTTATTGCGCCTAATTAAATAACATTTTGCCCCAATTTTAATGAGTAATCCTCTTTTCGCTTTTTTTCTACAAAATCCCCATTTTTTGATAAAATCTTTAATAATAATAATAATGATACACTTTATTGTACACCAAAGACAGAAATAATACATAGGAAACAAAGAAATTTTTAACAATATATCATTAGGTACAAAAGGCGGCCTTATCGCTAAAAAGCGATCTCTTCCAGGCAACCTTAGGGCAAAGGAAATGGTATAGCGTCAGCGTAGGTGTACAGGCTACAAACAATTTATAGTAAATATTCAAATAATTAAACACATACATACATACATACATACATACGCACATACATACGCACATACATACATACATACATACATACATACATACATACATACATACATACATACATACACTCATACATACACATAGATACATATTATATACTTATAAATTACTTGTTTATTGTTGAGTTTCAAGAAAATGCTTCCTAACAGTCTTTTTAAAAGTTGCAATATTTTTGTTATTAATAATTGAAGTGTCAAAAAAATGATTTAACTTGTTAGTCTCGTCTTGTCTTATTCATATTTAATCATAATTTCATACAAATAATTTACAAAGAAATAACAATGACGTGTTAAACTTCCAGAAATCGAAAAGAAAAAAAATGTAATTTCAACTTTGGAAGGCAAAAGTTTTTATAAACTTCTCTAATTAGTACTCTTTTGATCGGTATGTAGCATGTACCATAAATAATGAGGTAACTTAGCAAAAAAAAACCAGTTTGTCTTCAAGGATGCATTAAAAAGGTGACGAGTAAATTCAATTGAGCAGGTCAAATCTTTTGTTTAACAAAAAAGTGCGATAGGTTTAGCTGTGGCTGTGTTGAATTAACCAATACAGCTAAATCTATTGCACTTTTTTGTCTTTTTTGTGAATAAAAAAAAATAGTTTTTTAAATCATTTATTGTAAGTCATGTATGTAATACATGCGTAACATCTCTTTCTTATTTCTGTCTGATTTTTTTTTTTTTTAAGGAAAAAACAATACATAAAAATTCTTATTTTAACTTATAATCTAAGTACACAGAAAAGCGAGCAGCGCTTTATGCGTGTACCGATTGCCGCGCAAGTCGATCCATCCATACATTCATAAAGCGTGAGTTAATAAATTATCATTTGTACTAACAGAAGGAATATACGTCAGTGATACATAAAACAAACAGTGATGTGTGTGTGTGAGCAAGTTCATCTATTGTGTGTACGATTGCGTCGAACCGGTCCGAGAATCCTCGCCTGGCTTTAAACAGTGAATCTCACACACACATTTATAATTATCAACAAGTATTCTCAATTGTCAATACAGGTTAATGTTGTTTGCATACGCTCGAGCTTATACAGGTTGATTATCTTTATTTGCAAATTAATAATTATAGTACTCATAGATTTATGATAGGATTATCTTATACAGGGTGGGGATTACAATACAACGATAACTTGGACAGCGTATATAATGTAATGACATTCCAAGCCCACATACAAAAAATCAATAAAATACATCCAGTAGTTTAGTCACAAATTATGATTTTTCATTTTTTAAAATTTCTACGTATGTATCATACTAAAGACCTGACCTACCCTAAAACCGGCGGTTAACGACTCAAGGACAGCTATTATTATTTTTAAAAAGATAGAGCATAAAAATAATGGATATGGGATCGACTGCCACAAAAAAAAAGGCAAAATTTTTAATCATTTCCATTTAGTGACAGTTCGCAGACCAAATAATATTATAATAATTAATAACTAATGTTTAAAAAAAAAAAACTTATTCAGTATCGGCTACTGATCAGTTCTGCATATTTAAAAAAAAAATTGATGGTTTGAGAAAATTTAAATCAAATAGTTTTTTATTCAATTTAATTTTAAATGCGTAACAATTTATTTTAATTTACTTTTCTAACTTACTATTTTTTATTCAATCAAAATAATGAAGTTTTGTAGGTACAAGCATGACATACCACTTCTAAGGACTTTGCCGCGTAGAAACAAGGCCACGACCTGTTACGCGCGTCATCGCGCGTGTAACAGGTCAGTGATCCTGTAGTTACAAAAATGATGTTATAAAATTTTATTAAATTATATTGAATTAGTTTGTATGAAAAAATCTTTTTTTTTTAATTTGATGTTAGGACTTATCTGATGGTTTTGAAATACTTCTTTATACTAGTACTAACGGTGTTTTCAATTATCGTTCTATTGTCATCCACACCTTGTATAGATAATGTAATATAAATATTAAGTTTTATTAAATATAAGTTCAAGCTTTATGGTATGTATTTTGTATGTAAATTAGATTTTATATTTTTCATTATATGTTAAGTTGTATTCTACTTAGGTGTAAAATGTTGTTTTAGTTGACTTTTTAAGTTACGTTTATTGATGTTCTTTCTTATTTCTAAGGGAATTTTGTTAATAAGTTTGGGTATTAGTACAATAAGTGTTCTACTTCCGTAAAAATTATTGTATCGCGGAACTGCTAAGGTTTCATTAGCAACGGTGCGAGTTATATTTATCTGCCGCGATATAATTTGTGTTTCAGTGTTAAAATATTCTTCTAGTAGCAGAATATATTCAGTTTTTTCATGAATAGACATTATATTACAATGTGCAAAGAGGTCCTGGTAATTATTTCTGAAGTGGTATTTTTCTTTTGGAGAAACAATAGTCTTTAAAATTCTTAATTGAAGTTCATATATTTTATCTAAATAGGTTTTGAAAGTTCGCCCGTAACTGCTAAGGCTATATGATATGATGGACTCCCCTAGAGCTTTGTAGAGCATAAGACGTGTGTGATATGGTGTCTTGTGCTTAATCAGCGAGAATTTAGACAAAAGAGCTCGAAGTTTGTCGCAGACGTTGTTGATGTGGTACTTCCAGTTCATCCTGCTGTCGATCGTCAAGCCGAGGTAAGTTTGCTTATCAACCAATTCTATGGATGGACAATTACAAGAGATCGGATTTGCGTGGAGACATGCGTGATCGTGTGCTACGATAGGCTTTGGTACTGTTGGTCTATTATATCCTGAACTTATGTACATTAATTTTGTTTTTTCAGCATTAAGCACAAGACCAACATCATGTGACCACTTGTTTAATAGATCGAAGTCGTGTTGCAGCCGTGCAAGTGCTACCTTTGTGTTATGGTCAGCAGCTAACAAGCAAGTATCATCGGCGTACTGAAAGAGTTCACATTCTGTTATTAGGTTGGCAAGATTATTCACGTAGGTAAGGTAGTGAAGGGGACCTAACACTGAACCTTGAGCCGTGCCCTCAGTCACTTTGACCACATTGCTTGAAGCGTCGCTGACTCTCACATAGTAAGATCTACCATTCATGTAGTCTTTACACCATTTTAGGATCGGCCCACGGATACCATGGTCTGATAGGTTTTATGCCAACAGATTGTGTCGAAGAGTGTCAAATGCTCGGCTAAAGTCGATAAAAATTACAAAGACATGTTTTCGTTTATCCAGGCTATTATTAATGCTGTTAGTAAATTTTGATAGAAGTTGGGTAGTACTTTTTTGAGGTTGGAAACCATACTGTTTTTCTGTCAGTATATTATGACGGCTATAAAAATCGTATATTTGTCTACTGATATATTTTTCAACAATTTTATCAATAATAGATAAAATTGTGATTGTTCTATAGTTTTTATAGTCGTTATGAACTCCTTTCTTGTAGATGGGTCTTACTAATCCCATCTCCAGTTCGTCCGGGTAAAGTCCTTGCTTCACACTGGTATTAATTAAATGTGCCAAAACAGATGAAATTTTTTCACTAAGGTAAATTATATCCTGTGTCCTCACCCCATCAGTACCGGGGTTTTTTTTAGGATTAAGAGATTTTATGATTTTACTAACACTACTGGATTCTGCCTTGATGAATCGCATAGTTACATCACATGGCTTCTTGTATACTTGAGAATGAGGATCAGTAAAGTTCTAGCAAATTCAATAGAACTAGTATCCACGTTATTCTCTATGACATAAGAATAATATTTCTTTTTGAATTATCCAAATCGGACCATTACTTACGAAGATATTAAGTTATAAACATTATGCCGTTCCTGCCGCTACGTCAGTGTACGCGGGATGCGTGTGACGTCACTCGGACGTTCCATGCCAGTTAGCCCATAGTAGCGACAAGCTGCGATGGTGTTTTCATTTAAACTATCTGTCCTACAAAAAATTTGTAAGGACATAATTTGTAGCAAATTGCTTTGCCTACAAATATGTTCATATAACTTTTTGCCGAAATTTAAAAATTGAAGAAGTTATAAGCAAAAAAGTGAGAAAATTTCTATAAAGATTTTCTTTTGTGCTCTATAACTTTTTTTTTATACATTTCACAAAAAAATACCTCTGACCAGTCTTGTAGATGGTTTTTTGAGGAAATTTTTCTCTAAAATTTTTTGAATTTCATTCATTTAAAACGCTGTTACACCGCTCCAAAGTTGACCAGGTTCGTCAATGCTCATGAGAATCCGGTCAAAACGAAATGCTTAACTTAGTTTTATGATCCTTTTTTTATTGTAAATATATTCTTAAATTTTTTTTGTTAAATCCCTGCCTACAACTTTACTTATTCATTGGCATAAGCTGTCTGTGGGGTAGGCCTACTGGGAATACCACGTTAAAAAAATATGATTTATGAGATATTTGATTACCTAAGTAGATACATTCGAAGAAGATTAAGAGGAAAGGATACCGAAGAGACTTTTGAAAAATAGGTATTTGAATAAAGTGTTCCTGTTTCACTGACTATTGCTGTTAGCCGACACCGCCCCTCCCGCAAACCCCGCATTGCTTTGTCTATGTGTGAGTGGCGTGGTGTTAGGGTGCGTGTGCATTTCACCCGCGCTTCTTATTTTTCTGTATTTTACTTGTTTCATTTGATTAGCCCGTTGGCGCAGTTTGTGGTGGCCCTGCTTTCTGTTCCGCGGGTTGCGGGTTCGTTTCCTGCCCGAGTCTGGGTGTAATATTTGTATTTATATACATATTTATATGTGTATTATTTCTATGTATATTTATAATATATATATATATATATATATATATATATATATATATATACAGGGTGGCCCGTTTACAGTGGTCCAAAATTTTTTTTCAGCTCGAGAGCATCATGAGTGATCATTTAAAACATACTTTAGTTAAGCGAAAAGTTATAGTTTAGAAATTATGATTTTTTTTCTAAATAATCCGAAGTTTCAATATTTTTGACATAAAACCAGTCTGTTATGAAAACTACTGAACCGAATTTAATGAAATTTTGTATAGGTATAGCGCAATAACCTAACTATCGCGCTATAGGCTCATTTAGTTTAAATAATTAGACTGCATTTTTTTATTTTAACTTTTTCTGTATTTTTTTTGAACTGTTCGGCAAAACATTGATTTTCGAAAAAATCCTGTGAAAAAAAAAATGTACCGACGAGGTTTTGCTGGTACTGCTAAAAAGTACCTTAATATAGGGTTATTCTTTACACAAAAAATCATAGTTGTCCTCCGATTGTAACATCTTCAAAAACAACATCATGTACATTAAAACATGAAAATCAAAAATTACGAAATTTACCATAGTTTTAATTTCAATCATTTGGAACGGCCAATTTTTGATTAAAGAATCATTCATTGCGATAAAAATCGTTACAAATCAGTATTCACATGGCTATAAAATGAATGAAATAAAATTTTAACCTGCCAGCCAAGAAAACTTTATTTTTTATGTCAATTTATTGAGTTTTTTTGTTGTTATTTAGTTTTTAAGTTTAAATCTTAATAAAAGGTTTAGAGAATTAATAAAAAAACATAAATAATTAACATATTATTTATTTTTCACAAAAGGTTTTCAAAATGCCGTCCGCCTTTCGCTAAACTTAATCTACATCTGCGTAAAAAATTTCTTCGCAGCCTATTAAATGGCTGCCGGTTTTGTTTAATGGCTGTTATAGCCACATGAATTTTTCTTCTTAATTCTTGCTCCGATGTGCTCTCCCGTGCGTACACAATCTCCTTAAAATATCCCCAAATAAAAAAATCAACGGGGTTCAAGTCAGGTGAACGGGCTGGCCAGTGGATGGTGCCACCGCGACCGATCCACCTCTCCGGATACGCAACGTTTAAATGATTTCTTACCTGCAGAGCAAAGTGACAGGTAGCTCCGTCGTGTTGTAGCCACATGCGCTGCCTTAAATTGTCTGGCAGATGACTCAACAGGCCGGGTAATTCATTTTGAACGAAATTAAGGTAAATGTCAGCATTCAACCTTGACGGTAACTCGAACGGGCCCACAAACTCTCTGTTGATAATTCCACTCCACAAATTAACGCTATAGCGTTCCTGGAAATTCGACTCTCTCACTAAGTTGGGATTGGTCACTGCATAATAATGCGTGTTATGTGTATTAAATAATCCAACTCGCTCAAACCGACTTTCATCGGTCCACAAAACGTTATCAAAAAAATTTGGGTCCTCCCGATCTCTCTGCAACATTTCTCTACAGAATGCCATTCTTCTAGGATAATCTTCGGGTTTTAAGGCTTGTACTTTTTGATAATGGTAGGGATGAAGTCGGTTAGCTCGAATGGTTCTATGAATTCTAATCCTGGGTATACCCGTAAGTCTTGACAGTTGTCTTTGACTTGTAGTTGGATCACGACGCAACTGCTCCAGGATAACATCTTCATCATCTCTGTTTACGAGTCCAGGTTCACGACCACGGAAGCCAGGGATAACTCCTTCTAGGAGAGAATTATGCAGCCTCACGAAAACGCGATGGTCCGGAAAGCGCTGCACAGCCGGGCCTGGCTGGCGTTCAGCAAATTGCCGATAAAGCCTGGCCGCTTCTCGCGCGACACCTTGTGCGACACCATAAAAATAATGCATCATCGCGTATTCACGCGGTGAGTAGGGTGCACGTCTGGAACGATTTCCATCCATTGTCAACAAAATGTCCAAATCACGAGCACAATCAATAAGTCCAATTCACGTAAGCCAAGTAGTCAGATGAGCGATCAGATACGAGTCAATAAACAAAGCCAAAACGTTAAAATACAACAAAGTCGAGAATAGTAGCAGTGATCGCGAGCGACAAACGACAACTGTAGAATTGTAGATCGTACGAACTTAATAACAATAGGGTAGCGTCTATCTCTTTTTAACAAACGCACGACATAATTAACGTTCTTTGTCGTCGAATACCGGCCCGCTTTACCTGCTTTTTTATGACCGTGTTTTGAATACTTGCGTGATGATTCACATTAGTATCACTAATGAATGGGTTTTAAAAACGAGTTACAAGATCATTTGGAGTTTAAATAATGTTATTTATGAAGAATTTACAAACGGATAGGTTTAAATTAAAATTATGGTAAATTTCGTAATTTTTGATTTTCATGTGTTAATGTACATGATGTTGTTTTTGAAGATGTTACAATCGGAGGACAACTATGATTTTTTGTGTAAAGAATAATCCTATATTAAGGTACTTTTTAGCAGTACCAGCAAAACCTCGTCGGTACATTTTTTTTTCACAGGATTTTTTCGAAAATCAATGTTTTGCCGAACAGTTCAAAAAAAATACAGAAAAAGTTAAAATAAAAAAATGCAGTCTAATTATTTAAACTAAATGAGCCTATAGCGCGATAGTTAGGTTATTGCGCTATACCTATACAAAATTTCATTAAATTCGGTTCAGTAGTTTTCATAACACACTGGTTTTATGTCAAAAATATTGAAACTTCGGATTATTTAGAAAAAAAATCATAATTTCTAAACTATAACTTTTCGCTTAACTAAAGTATGTTTTAAATGATCACTCATGATGCTCTCGAGCTGAAAAAAATTTTTGGACCACTGTAAACGGGCCACCCTGTATATATATATAGTTATAACAGTCGGCTGTTACCTGTAACACAAGCATTAAGTTGCTTACCATAGGAACAGACGACCGCATATTTACACATTTATTTATTTTTATTTGTTTAATTTTTTCTGCTTCGTTCTTCTGTAACTCGGCTTACTTTTATTGGATTTCGTAAACTACTTAGTACTTATTATTTTGAATTATTGTTTGTTAATTCGTTGGATTAATATCGATATAACTGTATTTTTAACCGACTTCCAAAAAAGGAGGAGGTTCTCAATTCGACACGTATGTTTTTTTTATGTATGTTAGCTCAGAACTTTTGACTGGGTGTACCGATTTCGATCAATTTTGTTATAATTGAAAGGTGTTGCGTGTCATGTGGTCCCATTTTAATTTAATTGAGATCTGACAAGTACTTTTAGAGTTATATCTAATAAGGTAAGTAATTATTGAAATACTAAGGTATTTTATTCATGAATTAGGTATGTAATTACATGGTTGAGGTGTATGTAAGAATGGGTGTTGAGATACATACATATAGTGTACATGATAAATGTATTGTAGCCATACATACATAGTAATTAATATGTTTGTCTTAGTATAATAATAATAATATACTTTGTTGTACATTTAGATAAAGAACAAAATTTACATTCCAAGCAATTATAGTCACAAATTGTACATCTAGGACTACCGTATTGATATTTTTAAGTGTACAGTACATAATGTTTGATATTGTTCCAATTTATAAATTACTAGCTTGTGCGCGCGACTTCGTCGGCGTGGACTCCGCTTCTATTGGTCTAAGCATAATGATACATAGCCTATAGCCTTCCTCGATAAATGGGCTATCTAACACTGAAAGAATTTTTCATATCGGACCAGTAGATCCTGAGATTAGCGCGTTCAAACAAACAAACAAACAAACTCTTCCGCTTTATAATATTAGTATAGATTATTTTACTGATGTCTTTTTAGTTAGGCAAATTACGTAATAATACCTAATAATAAGCGCTTTATATGCGAAACACACAGAAATACAAACGATGAACAGTACCCCACACTTGGCTACTTAAAGTTTTACAAATATATAAAATAAATCCTATTATAATATCATTTCTTCAAGTCTCCATGCAAAATTGGCAAACTAAACTTAAAATAAATCAATCTTTAACTACTGAACCGATTCATATAAAGCGTGGAATATTCCAAGGCGATGCCCTCAGTCCTTTATGGTTTTGCCTGGCTCTGAACCCATTGTCAGACCTTATAAACCTCAGCAAACTTGGGTTCAAGCTGAATAATGAACAAAATAGCACAATATCGCACCTCATGTACATGGACGATATCAAATTATTCGCAACTAATGCAAGTGATCTTTTTAAACTGGCTGACATCACACAACAATTTTCCACAGACATTAACATGCAATTCGGTGTTGATAAATGCAAAATTCTCTCCGTAAAAAAAGGAAAACTTGTACACAATTCATATGCACTTAATACTGGCGAAACTATTGAACCGATGAACGAAGTTAGTACATACAAATATTTAGGCTTCAATCAAGCTAGACAGATTCAACAGAAACAGACGAAAACTGATCTCACCACAAAATTCAAACACCGTCTCAACCTCATCTTGAAATCTGAACTAAACTCTAGGAACATTGTAAAAGCCATAAACACATTCGCGATCCCTGTACTGACGTATTCCTTTGGAATAATTAACTGGTCACGAACAGATTTACAAAAGTTACAACGCACCATACATACTAAGCTCACAAAATTTAGGAAACACCACCCAAAATCTTGCATTCAACGACTCACACTACCACGCCAAGAAGGAGGAAGGGGATTGATAGACATTCATAACCTACACAACAAACAAATAACTACACTCCGGCAATACTTCCACACTAAATCAGAACACTCAGCACTACATAGGCATGCAAGCGAAAAAGATACTAAACTTACACCGCTAAACTTACATGACAGACAACTACAGACTAATGAAAAACTAAAGGACCCAAAACAGAAAATAGCTACCTGGGCTGGAAAGTCCCTCCACGGGAGACACCGATCCCACCTCTGCCAAACATACGTCGACAAAGAGAAGTCGAACGAATGGCTAAGGAAAGGTGAACTGTTCCCTGAGACCGAAGGCTTCATGTTAGCGATACAAGACGAAGTAATAGCTACACGTAATTACAGGAAACATATTTTAAAAGACCCCAATCAGACTAATGACTCATGTAGACATTGCAATAGTGCCCCCGAAACTATACAACATATAACTAGTTCCTGCAGAAGCATAGTACAGACCGACTACAAACACAGACATGACCAAGTAGCATCCATCATTCACCAAGAACTCGCACATAAATACAGATTCATAGCCAAAAAACAACCATACTACAAATACAAACCGGATGTAATTTTAGAAGACAGAAACTACAAAATTTACTTGGACAGGACTATATTAACGGACAGAACAGTGCATTACAACAGACCAGATATTACTATTCACGACAAACGAAACAAAACAGTTTATCTGATAGACATTGCTATTCCTAACACCCACAATATTCAAACAACCATATCGGACATACTAACAAAGTACCAGGACCTCGCAATAGAAATTAAAACGCAGTGGAATGCAGATACTGTTCATATTGTTCCCATTGTACTCTCCGCAACTGGAATCATACCTAAAACTCTTACTAACAGCTTAAAAATCCTAAACATGTCTACCAATCTAACATACACCTTACAAAAAGCAACAGTTCTCAACACTTGCCGTATCACTCGCAAATTTCTAACATCCTCGACAATTACCTCAAACGCAGAACCATCTGCCATACTTGGTTAAGGCCCGTATGGCAGATTATTACCTTCTCTTAACAAGAGAAGAGAAAAAGAAAAGTGTATAAATAATAATAAAAAGAAATTGAAACAACTGAACTCAGAACTAACAATAAAGACATTTAAAATAATAGTCACTAATAAAGGTGGCAGTGTGTCTCACAAAAAGATAAGTCCTCGGCTTCAGTTAGGGATAAAACCTAACACAGATTTTCAGGACCACCTATTGATTTTTTATTTCATTATTTTGTGGTTGATTAAGAATTTTTAACCGACGAAGAAAAACAGAGGAGGTTCTAAAGTCGCCACGTATATTTTTTTTAATGTTTGACCATGCTTAACTCATTACAGAGTCGTCCGAATTTATTTTAAAAAAAATATTGGAAAGGTTACGAAGTTACTGCTATTTTATTTTGTGGAGCCCTAAAGGAATCATTTAACAAAAAAAATTGGTAATTGTGTTTGCTCGCAAACGAAAAAAAACCGACTTCAATTACATCGACAAGTAATACAAGTTAATACAACGTAATAAGACGAAACAATAGTCAAGTAAATACGCGCTATTAAAGATTACTCAAAAAGTTGTAATCAGATCTCGATCTAATTTAAACAAGACTACATGACAAGTATTAGCTTTCGATTAAAATATGAATCATCAAAATCGGTACACCGAGTAAAAAGTTATGCGGTATAATACAACGTAGGTCGACGAAAAAGTAGTCAAGTAAATACGCATTATTAGATAAAACTCTAAAAGTACTTGTGAGATCTCAATTAAATTAAAATGGGACCATATGACACGCAACACCTTTCAATTAAAACAAAATTGATCGAAATCGGTCCACCCAGTCAAAAGTTCTGAGAACATATATTAAAAAAAATACAGTCGAATTGAGAACCTCCTCCTTTTTTAAAAGTCGGTTAAAATGAAAGATGCTTTCTGGAATTTAATAGAACCAATATTAGAAAAATTTTACTATGATTGCCTTAAGGGAAAGGAAAGGAAATAATTAAATAACTCTTTACCTACTTGAACTGAATAAAATAATGCTTCTTATTTTGAAATTTTGTAGCTTTATTTAGTTAACCTACTTTTTCTAGTGTCTGTCCGTCAGTCGTTCTACAGTATCCTTCCTTTGCCTCAGTAATAAGACTACCGTTAGCCAAAATTATGGTCAAACCAAAAACATAAACAACATAATTATTTAAATTATTTACCATAATTATCATTTTTATTTGTTAGAGAAACCCTAGCCCTACCCTACCCCTACCCTTAGCCCAGGTTTGCACAATGTTACAATGAAAACCGCATCCAAATAAGGTTTTATTGTAGTTTATGAAAAGAGAGATTATTTAATTTTGTTAATACGAATTTTTGAAAATATCGACAAAATAATACATCACTAGTGTATCTATATAATTATCGACTATGAGACATCACTTCGCTGGCGTGTATACGTACTGCTTTGACCCTTCCCTCCCTCAGACCTATCCCACAAACAACAAGAAAGGGACAACTGCAGCTCAGACCGTTTTAGGTAGATAATTATTGACCAAAACGTCATTTCGTAGTCGACTGTTTTCTCCCCGAAACATGCCAATTTATTTTTTATTTTTTTAACGTAAATAAAAAAAAAGCCTTCAGCTATGCCGCTCCGTTTTCTTTTTTTTGTTAATATGAATGATTATTTTTTTATGAGTGTCTGAAAATGTACAATAATATATAATTGTGTTTGCTCGCAAACGAAAAAAAAGCGACTTCAATTACATCGACAAGTAATACAACGTAATAAGACGAAAAAATAGTAAAGTAAATACGCGCTATTAAAGATTACTTAAAAAGTTGTAATCAGTTTTCGATCTTATTTAAACAAGACTACAAGACAAGTATTAGCTTTCGACTAAAGTAAGAATCATCGAAATCGGTACACCGAGTAAAAAGTTATGCGGTATAATATAACGTAGGTCGACGAAAAAGTAGTCACGTAAATACGCATTATTAGATATAACTCTAAAAGTACTTGTCAGATCTCAATTAAATTAAAATGGGACCACATGACACGCAACACCTTTCAATTAAAACAAAATTGATCGAAATCGGTCCACCCAGTCAAAAGTTCTGAGCTAACATACATTAAAAAAAAAAAAAAACATACGTGTCGAATTGAGAACCTCCTCCTTTTTTGGAAGTCGCTTAAAAAATTAGGCAATATTTCTAGTTTTTGAAGACTCCTACTACCTAATATAATAAGAATATGAAAAAAAAACAAAACGTAGCGGGCATGGTCATGGCAGGTAAAAGTTTTATTTTACAAAAATATTTGATCTAGTGTCATTATCCAGGGAGAAAACAGTCGAATACGTTTGTATGGAGAAAGAGCCGGTATCCTTTCCTCTTAAGAGAAGTCAACGCATTTTTGGAAAACATTTGTATTTCCGAAACTGGTTGAGACTCAAAAGTACTCTTCTACACATATTATGTATAATGAGGATCAATAAAGTTATATCAAATTCAATAAACCTAGTATCCACGTTATTCTCTATGATATAAGAAAGATATTTCTTTTTGAATTATCCAAATCGGACCATTACTTACGAAGATATTAAGTTATAAACATTATGCCGTTCCTGCCGCTACGTCAGTAATAATAATAATAAATAATAAACGTTTCACACTCAACGACCCCCAGTAGGATTTTCTCCTGTGTCGGGGGTCCGGAAACACACAACCACAAACGCCCAGACCGTGACAAACATCTGTATTTCTGTATGGCCAATACAAATTTTTGTCATGTGCGCGGATCGAACCCGCGACTGCTAGCGCAACAGCGCTGTGACCGCTGCGCCAACGCGTCGTCATGTAAGCGGGATCAGTGTATGCGGGATGCGTGTGGCATCACTCCGACTCATAAAACTCACTCCGGATCATAAAACTAAGTAAAACATTTCGTTTTGACCGGATTCTCATGAGCATTGACGAACCCGGTCAACTTTGGAGCGGTGTAACAGCGTTTTAAATGAATGAAATTCAAAAAATTTTAGAGAAAAATTTTCCTCAAAAACCATCTACAAGACTGGTCAGAGGTATTTTTTGTGAAATGTATAAAAAAAAAAGTTATAGAGCAAAAAAGAAAATCTTTATAGAAATTTTATCACTTTTTTGCTTATAACTTCTTTAATTTTTAAATTTCGGCAAAAAGTTATATGAACATATTTGTAGGCAAAGCAATTTGCTACAAATTATGTCTTTACAAATTTTTTGTAGGACAGATAGTTTAAATGAAAACACCATCGCAGCTTGTCGCTACTATGGGCTAACTGGCATGGAACGTCCGAGTGACGTCCGCGTGACGTGACACAGCCTTTCGCGCCGGCCGGTTAGTAATCTCCGCTAGTAATTTGATCATAACTTCGTCAATTTTTGTCGTAGAACAAAAATTTTTGCACTGTATGTTAAGGATTTCTTAGTTCTATAAATCTGCATTCTCAACTAAAAACGTTATAGGTAGGGATCCCTAGTACATTTTTTTAACCTGATCAGTATCAAGCTAGTTTTCCGTGAGTAGCTTCATTTTGATGAGACGAACAAAAAGTTCCTCTTCGAAAACTCTCGATTGTGGTAGATAATAGAGTTAGCGGGAGGTAGAGCAGCAGTGAGCGTAGGACCGGGATAACGTACCACGCAATTTGGAGGACAATATTACCATCAAATTATATAAATATTAAGTAACGAAAAGAAAAAAAAATCAGCTGGTTAGTAATAATTTTTGATGACCTTACGAGGTCATCAACTTGATGACCTCGTAAGGTCATCAAAAATTGATTTTTATTCTGATTTTTTTTTTCTTTTAGTAATTTTTGATGACCTTACGAGGTCATCAACTTGATGACCTCGTAAGGTCATCAAAAATTGATTTTTATTCTGATTTTTTTTTCTTTTAGTTAGTTAATATTTATACAATTTGATGGTAATATTGTCCTACAAATTGCGTGGTACGTTATCCCGGTCCTACGCTCACTGCTGCTCTATCTCCTGCTAACTCTATTATCTACCACAATCGAGAGTTTTCGAAGAGGAACTTTTTGTTCGTCTCATCAAAATGAAGCTACTCACGGAAAACTAGCTTGATACTGATCAGGTTAAAAAAATGTACTAGGGATCCCTACCTATTACGGATCCTCATTCAACAATGGACTATTACATGTCGGAAGCACGTTTTTGACACAATCTTGAAAAGTATTTGCGAAGTTGTTTGCAATATCAGTGGGACTATTATTGTTATCATGAAAAGCCCTTAGGATGCACTCATCTAGAGAGGTTTATAAGCACCTTGGTTTCTTTTTGTTTATATTTATATCTTTTATTATGCGTCTATTTTTAGTTTTAAGAATGAGATTATTTGCAAAATTTCGAGCTTTATTGTATTTTAGATGTAGTGTTTTGTTATTATAGTCATTTTTCCATTTTATAAATTGCTCATCTTTAAAATTACATGCTTTTATTATTTTTTTATTTACCCAGGTATTATTTCGTTTGGTCGTGGTTTTTATTTCGCGTTTTATTTTTGAATTCTCATAGCAGTAATTTATTTCTGTTTTAATCTATACTAATATATAAAGCTGAAGAGTTTGTTTGTTTGTTTGTTTGTTTGTTTGAACGCGGTAATCTCTAGATCTACTGGGCCGATTTGAAAAATTCTTTCAGTGTTAGATAGCCCATTTATCAAGGAAGGCTATAGGCTATGTGTCATCACGCTAAGACCAATAGGAGAGGAGTCCACGCCGACGAAGTCGCGCGCAGAAGCTAGTATAATTATATATATCGGTCGGACACTGGTTTTTGAAAATATTCTCCCAGTTTATATTTTTAAGCTGTTCATATAGTTTGTTATAATCAAACACAGTTTTAAACAAAGGAACACCCTGTACCGACGATGCACCGGGGCAAGCTAGTACGATAGCCCGGTGGTCCGCCAGTACAGTTCCAAGCACTGCGGAGTAAAGATCTTGAGAGCGGGACCGCACAAAAGCGTGATCTATACAAGATTTGCTCGTGACATTGTTTTTATTCGTTTCTATTCTGGTGTAATCCGTGATTCCGCTCTCAAGTCCGTGGCCTGAAAGCATGTTAACATATTTATGTTTTACAGGATTATCAATTGACGTGTCTATGTTAGTGTCTCCTAATATGTAAAGATCGTTCTGCGTGTTAAGTGACGAAATAAGGTTTTCTAGTTCGTATATAAATAAGTGTTTACTATTTCTCGGTGGGCGGCATAGAGAATAGTAATATAACTGGTGGGCGGTAAACAGCGCATAGTGTAGATTTATAGTTAGAGGGGGTTATTATGTTTCCTACAAGTGATTCAAAGTGAAGCGAATTTGATTAATAATTAATATAAGAATAAGATTAA
This sequence comes from Melitaea athalia, assembly GCA_905220545.2. Classification (NCBI taxonomy): domain Eukaryota; kingdom Metazoa; phylum Arthropoda; class Insecta; order Lepidoptera; family Nymphalidae; genus Melitaea; species Melitaea athalia. The sequence continues at coordinate 9,376,954 of HG992179.1, forward strand.
GACCCGTAGACCGTTTATCGGCATATTTTTTGTGACAAAAACACCGACGCGGGTGTTAATCTAAAGACTAGCCATTAAAGTAGTTTAAAATGTAAATCTTATATTTATTCTAACATATTACAACTAGCAACCCGCCCCGGCTTCGCACGCGTAAGCGCAAAAATGTGTATATTTACGACCACATTAGAAACCTCTAAAATTATAAGTGTTCCTCTACTATATTATGCATGTATTATACCTACATATAAACCTTCCTTTTGAATCACTGCATCTATTTAAAAAAAAAACCGCATCAAAATCCGTTGTGAAGTTTTAAAGATCTAAAGCACATATACGAACAGACGAAGCGACTTTGTTTTATAATATGTATTGAAGAAAAGATTTGGTGTCTTATTAATTACAGAAAGCATTATTTTTATACATTTCCTAATACGATATTGGAATTATATACAATTCCTAGGAATTGTGCACATTTCCTAGGACATTTATGTATTAAATAGTTTTTGAAATAATATTTTATACATTTCCTAAATAGTTTCGGAATTATATAAATTTCCTAGGATTTGTATACAATTCCTAGATTTCATACATTTCCGGTAACATATGTATGTACTTATATATGTACTATTTACATGTATAGTACCTGGAAGACCGAGCTTAGCTCGTTTTTTTTTTTTTTTTGGTAAATCGTGTTTTATAGACATTTTATTTAAATACGAATTACATACTGATGAAATATGTATAATATTTTTCGATCTTACTGACAAAATAATAAAAAAATATGAACTGGTTATTTAGATAAAAAATCACGAGTGCAATTAGAAAAAAAGGGAAAAAAATAATCGATCTAGAGATAAGTATGTGGATTTGAACCGGGGTCATCTCGTTTCGTGACCGCCCGATTTTCGACTTGAGCTATTATAACTTTATTCATGGTGGCGAAATTGACTGTTCTATTCTAGTTATTTTTTTTTTAATTGCCTGAAAACACTGATAAAACGACATTTTCCCTTAAACGCCCTGCATACTAAATTTCATGAAAATCGTTGGAGCCGATTCCGAGATTCAGATTAGGTATATTATATTATAGTATAGATAAAAGCAAAAATATTAAACACTAGCTTCTGCGCGCGACTTCGTCGGCGTGAACTCCACTCTTATTGGTCTTAGCGTGATGATATATAGCCTACAGCCTTCCTCGATAAATGGGCTATCTAACACTGAAAGAATTTTTCAAATCGGACCAGTAGGTCCTGAGATTAGCGCGTTCAAACAAACAAACAAACTCTTCAGCTTTATTATATTAGTATAGATGCATGTAGGTATTTTTACACTATTCTTACTTCATCGCAAGATTTTGTATACATATTATTGTATGTATATGATCTTGGTATTTCATTTGTTTAATTTTTTTCTTCTAATTAGTTTAGAAAATGTGTATTTCTTTTATATAACAAGACAGTGTTACATAACAGTTGAATACAATGTCATAGAGTCAGGGGCGTAGCTACCGCCGTATCAGCCGTATCAATGATACGGGGCCCCCGGGCTACAGGGGCCCCTAACGTGTATAAACAAAAAAAAATAATAGTAAAGTGGTTATCCACGATGTTAATTAATTTCGTGCTTTCCGGGAAAAAAACATATAAAATAACTGTCATACGTGCCTATAGAGTTTTCACTTCAGAAATGACAAAAATCAAAAATAAAAGATTGTTTAATCACAGAGATTGACGACACGTTGGTGCAGCGGTTACAGCACTGGCTGTTGCGCTGGCAGTCGCGGGTTCGATTCTCGCTCACGACAGACATTTGTATTGGCCATATCTAAGATGTTTGTCGTGGTATGGGCGTTTGTGCTTCTGTATTGTGTGTGTTTCCGGACCTCCTGCACAGGAGAAAATACTGGGGGCTGTTGAGTGTCAAGCGTTGAGTATGATTCTTAATTTCTTTTTTTAACCGACTTCCAAAAAAGAAGGAGTTCTCAATTCGACTGTATTTTTTTATGTATGTTAGCTCAGAACTTTTGACTGGGTGGACCGATTAGGATCAATTTTGTTTTAATTGAAAGGTGTTGCGTGTCATGTGGTCCCATTTAAATTTAATTGAGATCTGACAAGTACTTTTAGAGTTATATCTAATAATGCGTATTTACTTGACTACTTTTTCGTCAACCTACGTTGTATTATACCGCATAACTTTTTACTCGGTGTACCGATTTTGATGATTGTTACTTTAATGGAAAGCTAATACTTGTCATGTAGTCTTTCTTGTTTAAATTAGATCGAGATCTGATTACAACTTTTTGAGTAATCTTTAATAGTGCGTATTAATTTGACTATTTTTTCGTCTTATTACGTTGTATTACTTGTCGATGTAATTGAAGTGAAGAGGTTTTTTTTCATTTGCGAGCAAACACAATTATTTGAGTTAAGTGTTCGTCCAAAACCTGAGTTATATGTTCGAAGTATTACAACCTGAGAAACTCCTATCTTCGGATCTGATCTATCAAATGAAGTGATAAAAAACACTTCCGGAAAACTATCGGCTAAATACAGTAAAGACATCTCAATCAACCTTTATGAACAATTAATTGGTCTGAAACCATTTTTAAAGTCCGAAATTGAAAAAATCATTCCATTGTACGGTTAATTAAAACGGTTAAGGTAAATTTTAGAAAAACTAAAATCATCTGTAACTATAGATGATTTAATAAATCAATTTTCCGAAAAAAAGGCTACAAAAGTGCAAATTTAATTTTAATTGTTTGAATAGCTCAATTTTTAGGAAGATGTGATAAGTTATTATTATTATTAAAGCTTTATTATTATTATAATTATCTCATCAGCATGTAATATCCCACTGCTGGGCATAGGCTTCTTTCCCCATGGGGAACAGGAACACATTCTACATGTAGGAGAAAGATCAGAGCTTAATCCACCACGCTGCTCCAATGCAGGTTGGCCGATATATTCCCTACTATAAGTTAAGACGATCGTTATCAGGTGTACATGATAACAACCGGGGCCGACGGCTTAACGTACTCTCCGAGGCACGGTAGGGAGACCCAAAAGAACTGCAGAAACACCCAGACCACGGCAAACATCTGTATGGCCAATACAAATGTTTATCATGTGCGGGGATCGAACCGCAACCGTCAGCGCAACGGCCATAAACCAGTGCTGTGACCATTGCGCCAACGCATCAATAGATATTTATTTTCATTTAATTCAAGCATTTTTTTCTTTAGTGAGAAATCTTTACCCTTCGTTAGGGCCCCCTAACTAAATTTGATACAGGGCCCCTCAAAAGCACGCTACGCCACTGCATAGAGTGTTTTATATGCTCGTGTAATATTATAGTACCTGGATGACCGAGCCTAGCTCGGTATTTTTAGTATTTTTGTTTGTTTTTTTTTTATTTTTTTTGTTTTTTCTCGGTATTTTTATATTTTATTTTTATTTAAATAAAAAAATCAAGAGTGAAATTGGAAAAAAGGAAAAAAATAATAGATTGGAGACGGATTTGAATCATGGTCTTATCAATTGATCCCGAGCGACCGATTTGTCACCTGAGCTATTACAACTTTATTGACAATTGCGAAATTTACCTTCGTATTCTAATAATATTGTTGCTGTTTTTTCATTGTCTAAAAACAGGGATAAAAGACATTTTCTAAAAATGAATCCTAGCAAGATCAATTTATTGCCCCCGAAATCCCCTACATACTAAATTTCACGAAAATCGTTGGAGCCGATTCCGAGATTCAGATTCTATACTTACAGAGTGTCCCATAAATCAACGTCAAGCCGAAAACAGGAGGTAAGTAGCGACAGTTACCAGAAAAATATAAAAAAAAAATGTAAGTCCTGAACTTTTCATGTTATAAGCCTTAAAAAAAAATCGATAAAACTGATACCTTGTGATAAGTCTCACTCTAACTTAAACGTAAAGGGTCCCGTAGACCAGTGTTCCGCAAACTTTTTGTGTTCAAGGTACACCTAGGAAAAGATACATTTTTGGAGGTACACCATAAATAAAAAATCCTTTTTAAGTAATATTAATCAACATTTATTTCTTAATTATCAAAACAATTTACTTAAAATAAGTTTATAAGATAACCCTATTTTTCCGAGGCACACCAATTAACGCCCACGTTACACCAGTGTGCCGCGGTACACACTTTGCGGAACACTGCCGTAGACGATCAAATATTTGATCAAACTTCATATTAAATTTCTGTTTGACTTTCAATGGGTTTTTAAAAAAAGTATTATTGAATTTAAAGGAATCTCGTAAGTATTATACCATTTTGTATTCTAGACTAAATGCACCAACTTTTTAAATAACTTGCTATAATAGCGTAGTACATTTTTTTTTTCAGTGCAGTCAGTTAAAGTTGGATTACGTAATAATTTTGAGTGCATGATAGAGCATAAAAGTTACATTTTATTTAAAATGGACTCGGTTATGATTAAATTTTAGTTTGTAATTTACAAAAGAATTATTTAGGCCAACAATTCTAAAAAAAAACTAAGAAAAATAAAATATTATAGTCGCAGTACTTGAAAGTTCATCACAGGTAGGTATCAGTTTTATCGATTTTTTTTTTTGAAGGCTTATTACATGAAAAGTACAGGACTTAAATTTTTTTTTATATTGTTCTGGTAACTGTCACCACTTACCCTACCTCCAGCTTTCGGCTTGACGTTGATTTATGGGACACATTGTATACAAGAATTGCTCGTTTAATAGTATAAAGGTCGATTTACATCAGACGAAAACTACAAAAGTTTTTTATTTAGAATTTTAGGTAGATGATGCAATATACAAGTAGGCTGTGTTAAATGTTAAGTTTACTTTGCTATAATTATAAATAAATTATATTTTATTAAAAAATTAATAATGGGATAAAACTTTATACAAAAAAAAATTTAATTTTTCTCAAATTATAAACACTATACATACATAGTAGTTAAATTATAGTTTCATAATAATTTCTAGTATTACTATAATTATAGGTAGGTACTAGGTAGTTAAATAATTAAATCTTACCTGTACTTGAAGTATTCATAGGATTATTTACATCTGGTTGTATATTTCCCAAATTAATGCCTAATTTTTCTAAAAGATTAGGTGGTAAAACAAGAACTTCCGCATTATCATTGTTTGAGTTTAAAAAAGAATTATTCTCTTTCTTTTTTTTTAATTTCTTTGAATTCATTTTATAGATTATAAATGTTACAAAAAATAACACTTAAAAACTCTGAAAAAGTAAAATGTTTAGTTGTAGTTAGAAAGATTTGAACCATGAACACTACAAGACACTTAGACCAATTCAATCCCAATGGCAACAGAGCCAGCTGCACAATGTTGATATTTTTCAATTTTTGATACCATTTGTAAATTGAGAATAAATTTTTAAAAAAAATATAATTTAAGTTTAGATTATGTTCTATCAATAATTATCATGACATTTCGTAACACATATCTTAAGACTACACACAAATTCCATTACATAAATTCATAAGAAAAGCAAAAATAAAAAAAATAAGTAATTTCATTTTAAATAACAAAATAAAATAAAAAATTAATGAATTTATTACACTTAAAGTTGGAATCGAACCAACGTCACAGTGATAATCGACACGTGCTGTGAGCTGTTACCAAAAAAAATGCGCTGAAACAACATACTCATAGAAGTCGAAAATTACAAATACTTAATAAAAAATCTTGCAATAATCTTATTTACTTATAGATAAATTTAAGAGATAGTAATATGCTTTATTCTAAATCTACTTACGTGTAATTTAATGCCTGCACTTGTCTTATCCATGTATTTCAAAGTTCACAAAAAAACTTTTAAACATTAGGGAAGATAACGTAATTGTATTTTCCTTCCTATTTTTTAAGAATACTTTAATTTCAATAATAGATTATTAATTAATATTTGAAGTTAAATTATTTAATTTGACAATTGGCTCTAACTTAGAACATGCCTTATAACCTGACGTGAACTGACACTGACTGACGCAGAGTCACAGATAACAAAGACAGCTGATAAACTCTGCTAATCTGCCACAGAGTACATAGTGCGTTTTCCAATTACAGAGCATAATGCGACTCAGTGGCGTACAATACTAAACCACTGAGCCACCACTGAGTTGGTATCCATTGCAAGCACGCACACGGAAGTCGGAAGCCCTACTTTTGAGAGTGCTCGTTGTGTGAAGCGTTGCTGTAGCTTTGGAACTTTCAACGTTGAGCATTGAGCATTATAGCGCATAATGCGCTTTAGTGCTGATATTGGAAAACGCACATTATTTGCTTTCGGCATTCGCATTCGGTGTCGGACCAAGTGTCCGACTGTCGGAGTGTCGGCTGTCAGGCTGTGTCAGGCTGTCAGCAGCTGTCAGTACTCAGTATTAAAAATTATTTAAATACCTATTGAGACTCGGACTAAGAATCAATCCTTTGATTCTTAGTCCGAGTATTGAGAGTATTGCTATTGAGTGACTCCGGTGCTGCAAAGCGGTGCTGGTACTCTGGTCCTGCTGGTGGCTGGTGCTACCTCCATCCATCCTCCGGTAGGAGTAATAGTGTTCTGTGCTACCATCCCAATCCCATATAACATTATACTCCTGCTCCAATGTAGGTACTCTGAACAAAATAAATGAAAGATTGATTCAAAATATAATTCTGTATTAATTTTTGTATGTTCAATTTTGTACGTTTCATCTAAAGCTGCAACATTCATTTAGAAATAGTAAGATATACGTACTAAAACTTACAGGTTTTTTATTTAATTGACAATTTAAAACCTATTTAATTTTTATAATGATGAGTACTTCGAAGGCATTGTCGTTTCATATACAGTCGGAATGTTCGACTACAAGAGCTCGTGTAGGACTTATGAAACTACCACACTACACAGTTAATACTCCAGTATTTATGCCGGTAGGAACACAGGTAAGAAAAAATAAGACACTCGTAATTAAATCATATAAAATGAAAAAAAAAATTCCTTTTTTTTTTTCTTTCTTTCTTTCTGCACCGTGGCAATCTGTTGAGCACAACAATAAGCCACTACTCTATCTGATAGCTTGTATCTGTTTTGGACATTAGCTTGGTGAGACGCTTGTTATGAAGATGTCTCAATCCTTCCTGAGGAATCTGTCTTGCAGAGTAGGAACACTGTGTCTTTTTAGTCTTATAAATTGGAGGCCTCTATCTCCGCTCAGTGCACCAGCGAGCTCATTTATTTGTATTGAGAGTCTTTTCTGGTAGTTTTTGCTATATTTCATTATCTCCTGTTTGACAGTTGGTAGTTTTATATCATTATATATGTGCTTATTACTTATGTATTGAGGGATATTAAAGATGGCCCTAAGTGTTTTAGCTTGGAAACGTTCCAAAATCTCAATGTTGCTATTGCTAGCTGTGCCCCATAGCTGGATGCCGTAGGTCCATATCGGTTTCAAGATGGCCTTATATACTGCTAGCTTGCTGTGTGTGCTCTAAAATGAAAATAAATAAGTTTTTTTTTTTCAGGGAACCATGAAAGGACTCTTACCTGATCAGCTTGAAAATTTAAATTGTGAAATTATACTAGGAAATACCTACCATTTAGGCAACAGACCAGGGGTTGATGTGTTAAAAAAAGCTGGTGGGCTTCATAAATTTATGAATTGGAACAGAGCTCTTCTCACTGATTCAGGAGGATTTCAAATGGTTTCATTACTGAAATTAGCAGAGATTACTGAAGAAGGTGTAAAATTCAGATCACCATATGATAATTCAGAAATTATGTTGACACCTGAAAAATCTATTGAAATTCAAAATTATATAGGTTAGTTATATTTTGTTAGCTTTTCTGTTTGGAAGTGTAAATTATGTAAATATTCTTATAGAAATACATAAGGTAATGGACTATTTATAACTTTAAAGTGCAATAAATACAGTAATACATATTTTTTGTGCTTTTACACCCACAAGGCCCGAGTTTAAAGTAGTTAGTTGGTGTGTAAACACTACCAAAAATGTAATTTACACTGTAGGGATAAATATTTTAGTTTTAAAAAATGGTACGGTAAACGTACTAATTTTAGTATATTGACATTAAAAATGCAAATTAAATTAAACTATTGTAAATGTTGTCTGGAAGAAATCGCTCTTTTAGCGATAAGACCGCCTTTGTACATCTTCCTCTAATTGTACTACTTTTGTTTGTATCTTTTAATGGTGTGCAATAAAGAATATTATTATTACTATTAACTAGCTACTTTGCCCCCGACTTCGTCCGAGTGGAATTCAACAAAAAAGTTATTGTTCAGTTCACAGTTATAAAAAAAGTAGCCCAAGTTACACCTTACTACATCAGCTATCTGCCAGTGAAAGTCCCACTAAAATCGGTCCAGCTGTTTCAGAGCTAAGCTGAAACAAACAGACAGACAGACAAAAATTGTAACAAAGTGTTATTTTGGTATATGAACTGTGTATGGATCCATGTGCATTTAGTAAAAAGTGGTTATTTTAATATTACAAACAGACACTCCAATTTTATTTATTTGTATAGATAACATTGACATAATTATTTTATATGTTAATATTTTTAACAGGAGCTGACATCATAATGCAACTTGATGATGTTGTACAAACAACTTATCAAGATTATGATCGGATCAAAGAAGCCACAGAAAGAACCAGCAGGTGGTTAGACCGGTGTATAAAAGCTCATAAAAGACCAGATGATCAAAACATATTTCCCATAGTACAAGGTTTACTAAACCCTGAATTGAGAAAACAAAGCGCTCTAGACCATATGACTAAAGATGTTAATGGATTTGCAATAGGAGGGCTTAGGTAAGAACAGATCACTTCACTTCACTTCAGCCTATAGCAGTCCACTGCTGGAATTAGACCTCCACAAGTTTGCGCCAGAAATGGCGTGAACTCATATATGTGTTTTGCCCATAGTCACCACGCTGGGCAGGCGGGTTGGCGACCGCAGGGCTGGCTTTGTTGCACCCAAGACGCTGCTGCCCATCTTCAGCCTGTGTATTTCAAAGCCAGCAGTTGGATGGTTATCCCGCCATCGGTCGGCTTTACAAGTTCCAAGGTGGTAGTGGAACTGTTATCCCTTAGTCGCCTCTTACCACACCCACAGGAAGAGAGGGGGTGGCTATATTCTTTGCTGCCGTAATCACACAGCTTATGGGATTTTTATACTAGCTATTTATACAGTCACAGGCACAATTAACCGCCCACCCTGTATTTTTTCCTGTTTGCAGAACTCGTTAAGTTTAAAGCAAAATTTGATGGAAGGTATGTTGAAAGTTTATTATTGAGTTGCAAGATTTCACCCGAATAAACTTACAAACATACATACATACATTGCAAGTAAAATAAAAGCTTGTAAAAATAAATGATTTATTATTGGTTAAAAACCCATAAATTCCACAAAAAAAAGATCGACAACCATTTTTAAATATTACTCAAAGATGTCAATACTTCCTGGGTCAATTTTAATGGGCGTTACCACCTCGAGCTTTAATGACTTCTTGAAGTCTGTTTGAAAATCCATCAATGATGTCCTGAATGTCGGACTGGAGAATATTGTGCCGCTCTACCACAGCCGTTTTAAGCTCTCCTAGGGTCGTAGGCGATGGTAATTTTGCTCGAACAAGTCTTTTAAGATTGTCCCAAATGTGTTCTATGGGATTAAGATCAGGACTACGTGCCGGCCATGGTAAAGTTTGAATTCCGGCCTCCTCTAGATACTCAGTGACAGATCTAGCGACATGGCAACGTGCATTATCATGCATTAACCTAAAATGTTCTCCTATAAATGGTGCGAAAGTTATGACGTGGTCTTGAAGAACTTCTTCTACATATCTCTGAGCATTCACACTGCCTCTATCAAAGATGACGAGGTCGGTACGAGCTTCGTAAGAGATACCTACCAAAATCATTACTGACTCTCACTGGTAACCCACTGTTTCAGTCATAGCGCATGGGGCAAACCTCTCGTTTTCGCACCTGTAGACACGCTGACGTCCATCTGGACCTCGTTAAGGCTATTCTGCTCTCATGAGAACAGTACGTTCTTCCAGTGCTTCATAGTCCAATTACCATATTCTTGTGCAAAAGCAACTCTAGCTCTATGGTGCTGTGGGAGAAGTTATGGGGCGCGAGCGGATGGAAAGCCCTTACGTTTCTTTCTGCCAGTCAGTGTAAAAAATAAGATTTTTCTCTTTATTACAGTGGAGGTGAAGCAAAAGATGATTTCTGGCCAATGGTCAGACTTGGAACAGAAATATTAGACAAAAAGAGGCCACGATATTTAATGGGTGTTGGTCTAGCAATCGACCTAGTAGTTTGTGTTGCACTAGGTGTTGATATGTTTGATTGCGTATTTCCAACTCGTACAGCTGTAAGTTATAGCTTTGTTCCCATAAACTACCTATAACAACAAAAAATAAATTTAAAAAAAGTATATCTCTTTAATTTAAAATATTATTTTTCAGTTTTGTATTTAAAGAACATTAAGAAGTAAATTTTATATATTATTGATACCGATTACCGTGTTTCTTTTGTCTTATTAATGTAGTTTTGTTTACTATTTGCAATAACTGTATCCAATCATATTTTGTTTACCATTCTTACTATCTATCTACTCAAGTTTGTGACGCTTATGTTCAACTTATGACGAATAAAGAGTAACACTATTTAATTTTTTCAGAGATTTGGATGTGCACTTGTTAATAAAGGACAATTGAATTTAAAACAAAAGCAATACCAAACTGATCTTAATCCCATTGATAAAGATTGTGAATGTGCTACATGTAAAAACTACACCAGAGCATATTTGCACTGCATTGTGTCTGTTGAAACTGTAGCCTGCCATTTGATCTCTGTGCATAATATTGCTTTTCAGGTAATATTTAAAACGGGATATACTTTTTACTTTCTATAATTACAATTATTTAATATTTTTTCTGGTTTATAAAGAATATAGCCGACCAGTGCCCACTTCGTTGAGCGTTAATAATTTTGTGATGCAACTATGTAGTAAACTTTGGTAGTTTTCATCTCGCTCGCATTTCTCAGACTTGATTTACATGTACTAATATTTTTCACTGAATTTTTTTTTTATAATATAGCCTATATCACTCCCGAATAGTGTAGCTTTCTGTTAGTGAAAGAATTTTCTCGGATCAGTATTTGCGAAGATTACCCCCCAAACAAAGAAAGTTAAAAACTTTACCTCTTTATAAATTAGTATAGAAGTATAGATATATTTTATTATTATTATAAAAAATAATGTTTTTTTTTTTAGATGTGTCTCATGAGAACAATGAGAGAAAACATCACCAATGGGACCTTTCCAAAATTTGTCAAAGGTTTTGTTGATGAAGTATACCCTGATAAAAATTATCCCTCTTGGGTTGTAAACTCTCTTCAATCTGTTGGAATAAATATAATTGAAACATATTTTTTATTTTTCTTTAACTTTATACCATTTTAAAATTTTAGCAAAAAAATACTGTATGTTCAATTGACTGTATATATTTAGAGTGGGGTGTTTACATAAAATCATCAGAATCATTGCCATCATAATTTGTAGACATATTTTCTTTTTTCATTAATGTTGCATAGCTTCTTAATTCGGCTTCCTCTTTTTTTCGCTTTTCTTCTTCTTTTTCTTTTTCTTTCTTGTCTCTCAGTATTTTCTTCTTATCTTCTCTCTCTAATCTATCTCTAGTTTCTCTTTCTAGCCTCAAATCCGGAAATGCTTCTCTCTTAGTTTTATTAAGCCTATTGATAATTTCATTTATTCTTTTTACAACTCTGACTTTTCTTACTTCTTTATCTTTATGGAAAGCAACTTGTCCGACCTAAAATGGTACAGAATTATTTTTACAAATAAAAAATGGATATAATATATCTATTATTATATTTAATGGTAATAATAATTATAAAATGTTTACCTCCATACTTGGAGTCTTCTTTAAGTTTGCCCACATCGTATAAACAATGTCAATATCATTCATTTTGTTACCCATTATTGAATTTGCTTTTACTAATTGACATGCATCATCCAGTACAGAATTAGGAATGTCGTCAATAGTTTGGCCCTGAAATTAATAACGCATTTAGGCGATCAATTTCACAAAAGCATACTTAATGTAATTATAGATATAACAGTTACAGCCTTACAGGTGCTAATCGAAGATACACATGTGCAGATGAAACTTTATCAACATGGAACCACACATCTTCTGGCCATCCCCATTTAATTAAATCTTCATCTGAAATTTTAAATATTTATTCTATTAAATCATTTACCAAATAAAAATACTATTTTTTTAGATATTTTAGTGCAATATTCTTTGAAATATTACTTTCATGTTTGTCGGCACCCATAAAAAGAGTGACAGGTGGAGAGACAATATCACTTGTAAAGTAAAGCACCATTTTCAAAAATTACGTTATTTTTGTGTTCTAGATTTGATTGTTTTTATATATCAGCTTAAATTAAATTCTCATTCCGAATGCTTAATCAAGATATTGAAAATGAAAATAAAATTGTGTAGACTTCAGAGTTATCTGACGTATGTCACACACAGTGTTGCCAACCCCAAGAAACTAAAAAACAGCAGATAACCAATAAAAAAACAGGAGAAAACAGTAGGTAAAGTAAAAAAGGCATATTTCATACTTTCCTTGTATAATTAAAACAATCACCTACTTTTATTAGTTATCAGGACTCACATATATATAACTTAATAAAAAAATAAAATCAAAGTAAAATTATTTTTCACTTTCATTATCAATTGCCTCATTATCAGTATTTTCAAACTCATTTTCCTTTTTAAAATCATACATATTATTGTATTTCTTTATGTGCCTTTTTGACTTCAAATGAATAGCAATCGGTTATTTCGGATTTAGTGTGTTATAAGTGTGTAAGGCTCCTTTAATAGTTTTAGTCGATATTTTGTTGCGTAAGTAATTTAGTTTTCAAAATATTTATAGCTGAAAATAATCTTTCCGCGGTGGCACTGCTGTGTGGTAAGCACAAAAGTTTCTTCACCAATTCACAAAATTCACACAATTGTTATATTTGTGAATGTTTGAAATGTTTTGAAGTAAGTATCCGCAAAATACGTTTTGGAGAATTTTGTACATGATTTTCCAGTGGATAAAAATATGAGTGTCAATCACATAAGACTCAGCCCTCAGGTCGGGGAATTCCTTATTCGAATCCCGACAAGAGTACATAGTTACATACTGCCATCTAGTATCATTGTGTATTATAAATTATATAGTGGTTATCAAAACATATTACATAGTGTAATAGGTGACGCTGAACGCTAATTGAAAAACAGTAAAAATTACAAATGACACAGAAAACAGGGACATCGATGTAAAAACAGCAAATCTACTGTTAAAACAGTAGGGTTGGCAACACTGGTCACACAGATTTTAGTTACCAGTGTTGCCAACCCCCGCATAGAGATGACCAATGACAATTATTATACTTCACGAAGCGCGCCCCGACGCTAGGCATAAAACCATTTATATAAGCTACGATACTCCGATTACCAACGACTCACGAAATAAGAAGAGCAAAAACACGAGGCGACACATTGCTAATACACACCAGTAAGGAATTATGATAAAATTGAATAAACAAATTAATATACAGAGTGTGTCGTAAATCGTGGATAATCCGTTAACTGGGGGTAGCCCTGATGTCGAGCTCGAGGAAAATGTACTTTTTATTTCAGGGTTGCCAACACTGTGAAAATTGTGAATATTTTTGTGTTTTTTCAAAAAATTCCTACCGCGACTAGTAATTCGGTCATAATTTTTACAAATGAAGTTATTTTAATGAAATTTTTATTTTATTTTACTCGGGAATACTTGTACTATCTAACGAAATTACTATTTCAGGCATAATTTATTCTAAACTTATGAAAATTAGCGTTAGAAGTTTTTTTTTATTTTTATTCGTTACTTTTTGTCAAGATTTAACCATTGATTGTGAAAAAAAATGTATGGCACTAGAATTGCCCAGTATTTAAAAAGAATGCTTAGTTTGTGTAGTTTCTAAAAAGGTATAACAATTAGTACTTGACAAGCAAAATTATTTTGTAGGAGCGAAAGAACTTATCACGGTCGGTAAGTTCGTTTTGTATCATTAGCATTTGTGTCACTTAAATGTTAGGATAGAGAAAAAAAACAAAGATTTTTTTTAGTAGAAACGCTTTTATTACATCAAACTAAATGTTCAAAATGTCCTCCATTGGCAGGAATGCAGGTTCGGCATCGCCTTATAAAAGATCTTTTGATACGGCGTGCATAGCCTGATACTTCAATTTCACGAGTGGCTAATTGTACACATGTCCGCAATTCTTCGATTGTCGACACTGCTTTAGTATAAACTTTTTCTTTAATGCATCCCCCAATAATAATAATTGCAAATAATTTGCAGCAGCTCAGGTAAATTATTTTGTAAAAAATTTAAATAGATTTCAGCATTTAATGTTGCTGGCAACTCATATGGGCCTATAATTTTCTCACCAAACTGCTGCATAATTTATCACTGGTGACAAGAGAAGGAATGAGGCTGTAAAATGACGGATGTCCCTCGCATTTTGCTGTTCGTGTGTGGGAATATGTAAACGACGCATACCCAGAGCCCAATCCACCTAGGATTGGGCGCTTGGGTCTAATTTTATGGCCACCACGATCGCCTGACCTGAACCCCCTTGGACTTTTTTATTGGGGGATGCATTAAAGAAAAAGTTTATACTAAAGCAGTGTCGACAATCGAAGAATTGCGGACATGTGTACAATTAGCCACTCGTGAAATTGAAGTATCAGGCTATGCACGCCGTATCAAAAGATCTTTTATAAGGCGATGCCGAACCTGCATTCCTGCCAATGGAGGACATTTTGAACATTTAGTTTGATGTAATAAAAGCGTTTCTACTAAAAAAAATCTTTGTTTTTTTTCTCTATCCTAACATTTAAGTGACACAAATGCTAATGATACAAAACGAACTTACCGACCGTGATAAGTTCTTTCGCTCCTACAAAATAATTTTGCTTGTCAAGTACTAATTGTTATACCTTTTTAGAAACTACACAAACTAAGCATTCTTTTTAAATACTGGGCCATTCTAGTGCCATACATTTTTTTTCACAATCAACGGTTAAATCTTGACAAAAAGTAACGAATAAAAATAAAAAAAAAACTTCTAACGCTAATTTTCATAAGTTTAGAATAAATTATGCCTGAAATAGTAATTTCGTTAGATAGTACAAGTATTCCTGAGTAAAATAAAATAAAAATTACATTAAAATACCTTAATTTGTAAAAATTATGACCAAATTAAGAGTCGCGGTAGGAATTTTTTGAAAAAACACAAAAATATTCACAATTTTCACAGTGTTGGCAACCCTGAAATAAAAAGTACATTTTCTTGGAGCTCGACATCAGGGCTACCCCCAGTTAACGGATTATCCACGATTTACGACACAGCCTGTATATATGTTACACAATGCACAAGTATTAATTTAATTTAACATATAAAAACTGTGGGCATAATGCATCTATATAGGTAAAATAAATAAAACTTAATTGTTTTTAAAATATATAATATGCAGTTTAAACAAAAACTAAAGTTGTTCCTCTAAAATCTTTTATTTTGCCTCCAATATCAACAGTCAACACTAAAGCGCATTATGCGGTATAATGCTCAATGCTCAACGTTGAAAGTTCCAAAGCTACTGCAACGCTTCACACAACGAGCACTCTCAAAAGTAGGGCTTCCGTGTGCGTGCTTGCAATGGATACCAACTCAGTGGTGGCTCAGTGGTTTAGTATTGTGCGCCACTGAGTCGCATTATGCTCTGTAATTGGAAAACACACGTTGACAGTAATTTAGGGATTAATTTATAAATAAATTTCGATAGAATTTTGTAAAAAGAAACAAAATACTGAATATTTTTCGTATATGACAGTAAATAAATGAATAAATATAAAAAATTATACTGAAAAGAAATACGACTGAATAAGCTGTATAGTAAACGAAAACGAGTCTATGATACGTAAAATCTAAAGTAATCTGTCATTTATGTTACCTATGGGCTATGTCTGTCATTGCCTTGCAGTGAGAAATATATGTCAGTTCAGTTCTTATCAGTTCTTATCGTTACTCTAAATTCTAATAGTCTAATATATAAAAGTTTTACAAATAGTTTTAACGTAAATATAAGTAATATGTTAGTAGTGTTTTAAAAGCTACGGAATGGAGTATGAATATTGAATACACTTCCCGCAGCGTCGGAGCTAAAATAGGTATAAATAACATAAATAACATTAAGTATTCGGTAAGTCTAAACAATTTTTACCTTAAAAATTTTAGCCCTGATATCTCTATAATAATGAGATTGCTAGGGGTGGGAGTGGCACCAGAGGGTAATCCACCACTCCCCCTCCCTCCCCACCCTTTCAAAAACCCCATAAATCGAAGTACTATTGTCTAAAGACTGGCCAATGATTTTCCTCCCCTCGGCATACCATACTTTTGTCATACAAATACTGTCAATGTGTCAATGTCAAAGTCAATTACGTTGATGGTTGATGTACAAATGTACAAAACCAAGTCCAAAATTCCAAAACCATAAAACGATCAGAATCAGAAATATCACAAATATATGTTTGTTCTTGATTTGTGGATTTTATTCTAAATTTTACAGACTATGATTGTGTGCACATGGCTTGAAATTCTGTGATATTATTCTAATTTGATATCATTTGCTAAAATTTAATTGATTTACCAACACTTTCTGCTGTTAAATATTTTGAAGAGCATCATCAGCAATAAGATGGGTAGTCCGGAACGCGAATTATGCCCTCCACCATCAGAGGAAGACGAACTAACATTACCTCGTGCTAGCATTAATAAAATGATAAAGGAATTAGTGCCTTCTGTTCGTGTGGCATTCGAGTCCCGCGAGTTGATTCTGAACTGTTGCACTGAATTCATTCATTTAATAAGTTCTGAAGCGAATGAAGTATGTAATCAAAGTAATAAGAAAACAATAAACGCTGAACATGTTCTGACAGGTAAACTAATAAATTTTAGATATTTATTTGTCTTCCGGTCTCCAATAAATAAACTAAATAGTTAAGTTTACATTTAGTTGTTATGTAAACAATAAAAATCTATTCCTTTCAAATTTCTCAAGATGTAACATCAATTGGTCAGAGCATGTATATCGATACAACATCATATACTCATAAATAGGATTGATATTTTTAAAAGTAAAACATCAATGTTTTATTTGATGTTTTCATCACCATTTTCATAAGGGAATTATAATTAACATTATTTTTAATTTTAATTACATAAGGAATTAAAAGTATTAATTATTGTACATCAAAAAACCTAAACATTGATGTTTTATTTGATGTTTTCATCACCATTTTCATAAGAGAATATTATTATTAGTCAGAAGGTCTTTCTCTCCAAATCGTTCGAACCCTAACACGTAACAATATTTTCAATTTTAATTACCTAAGGAATTTAAAGTATTAATTGTACATAAAAAAACCTAAACATTGATGTTTTATTTGATGTTTTCATCACCATTTTCATAAGGGAATATTATTATTAATATTTTCAATTTTAATTACATAAGGAATTAAAAGTATTAATTGTACATCAAAAAACCTCTATCTCCTAGCAATATATATCATCAGCATGTTTCCTGTTGGCTGCTGGGCATCTTAAAACCATGCTTGTTAATAAATACTAATGGGGCTATGTATGAACTTCTTTGACAGCAGCAAAAACATTTGTCATAGAACGATGCTAAGGGGTTTAATGTCTATGTGAAAACATAGATAATCATGAATGATATATAGATAATTATGTAAAAAAATAAATAAACTAATTACAACTGATGTTATCAACAAAGAGTCAAAGAATAAGTAACTTTTATAAACAATGTATTAGGAATGTATGTCAATGAAATTATGTTTTAATTATATTTTAAATTTAAACTATTAATATTATTTTCAGCATTAGACAGATTAGGGTTTAGTGATTACACAGTTGAAGCAGAAGCGGTCCTCAAGGATTGTAAAGCAGTTGCTGCAAAGAGAAGAAGACAAAGCACAAGGCTAGAAAATCTAGGTATACCAGAAGAAGAGCTTCTTCGACAGCAGCAAGAACTGTTTGCAAAGGTAAAATACAACGTAAATTATATTTTAGATGTGAAGCTTAAATAATTTTTGTACAATTTTATGTATTTTTATATAATTTTCTCCTACATGGGGAAAGAGGCCTGTGCCCAACAGTGGGATATTACAGGCCGAAGCGTAATTTTTGTATGTAAGCTTTTAATTAATGTTTTTACATCACTAGGCTCGAGAGGAACAAGCAAAGCAAGATCAACAACAATGGTTATTATTACAACAACACGGATTAGTTGGGATGGAGGGACCGCCCCCATCATACGTTCCACCTCCCCCAGGAACTAAACAGGATGATACTGAAGATGATGACTATTCATAGAGAAAATCTAAAATCGCTAATATTGCATTACCTTCGGTTTTAGAACAAATTACAATTTGTAATTACTATGTTTTGTTTTATTTATTCATCTGCTTAGTGAGCTTTATTGAACTTGGGAAGTGTTTTATAAATATGGATGAAACCTATGATGTACCTACTATATTTATTTTAAACCCTTTTTTATATATTTAATTATAACTAGCCGACCCGCGCCCATTTCGTTGGGCGTTAATTATCTTTGTGATGCAATTATGTTGTGTAGTTCTTAGTACTGTTTTATTGGGTTCATTGTTTAGAATTCGACGTATAAAATCGTAATAATATCGTGTATTTATTATTTTAAATTACAGAACCAAATAATTATAAATAAAATGTTGCTCCAACGCCATCTATCAAAAAGCGAAAAAACTTCGTCGTCGGTAGTGTAAAATAAGGCAAAATAAAATAAATAGACTAATAAATAGCGATAGATGGCGTTAAATTCTCTGTCATTTTGATAATATATTTTAATATTTTTCTTATTTACCTACTGAATTTTTTTGTACAATTACAATAAAATATAGCCTATGTCACTCCTGAATAGTGTAGCTTTTTGTTAGTGAAAGAATTTTCATGATCAGATCAGTATTTGCGAAGATTACCCCCGATATACAAACAAAGTTATAAACTTTATCTCTTTATAATATTAAGTATAGATTAAAATTGATACAATTAAATGAACAAAAAAAAAACCAGAAAATATCTAAAGCCTGGGTGACTCTGCTGTCTGCTGGGGGAATCTGCAGATTGTTACAATTTATCGTTGCGTGTAGACGGGAGATTGTAACGATTTATTGGGATTTGAGTATGGAGTGACGCCGAGTTGGCGCAGCGGTCACAGCACTGGATTGCGATCGGCTGTTGCGCGGGCGGTTGCGGGTTCGATTCCCGCACACGACAACATTCGTATTGGCCATACAGATGTTGCCGTGGTCTGGGTGTTTGTGCAGTCCTTGTGGGTCTCCCCACCGTGCCTCGGAGAGCACGTTAAGCCGTCGGTCCCGTTTGTTATCATATACACCTGATAGCGATCGTTACTCATAGTAGGGAATATATCCGCCAACCCGCATTGGAGCAGCGTGGTGGATTAAGCTCCGATCCTTTCCCTACATGGGGAAGAGGCCTATGCCCAACAGTGGGATATCACAGGCTGAATCGTCGAATCGTGAGTATGGAGTGACATCGACATCGATAAATCGTTCAATAAATTGTTACAATTTATCGTTGCTTGTCACCCGGGCTTAATGCTAGTAAATGAATATCTACTCTTGTAATGAGTGTCAATGCATTATTTGTCTACCGACTTCAAAACGTTATCAATTTTGCACGCGTCACACGCTTAAGCGTGTGGGTGTGCTTTACTATCGAAAGACGGCTCTGTGTCCATTTTTCAAGATAAAATGCACATACCAACGGACAGCTGTAGATATATTATTTGATTACATTTTTTGTTATATATATTAAAGGGCTTAATCCACCACGCTGCTCCAATGCGGGTTGGCGGATGCCTTACTATACATAATACGATACCTTACCATACACTTTCAATATCATTGAAGTAACGCGGTACCAAATTTCGAATCGATAGGACATATGGAAGGTAATTAGATTCCCTCATCAACTATTAAAGAGCTGATGATCTTCGAACGGCTGATCAGGTCATGGTTACCCTACCATATACTTTCAATATCATTAAAGTAACACGGTACCAAATTTCGAATCGATAGGACATAAGGAATGGTAGTCAGATCCCCTCATCAACTAGAAAAAAGTACCACAGACAGTTACACAGATACACAGACACGTTAAACTTATACCACCCCTCGTTTTGCGCCGGAGTTTAAAAAAGAAAAAATATTTATGAAAGAAACCCAGAAAATCTTTCGAATTTCGTTAATATCTTTAAAACGGTTAAGAGTTCAATCATAAAAAGATATACAGTTCGTCCTTAGAGTGAATGAAGTATTATTCAAAAGAAATTATTACAATTATTTGTTTATATTTTTCTAAAACGTGAAGACAACAAAAGGGCACAGACCAACGGACAGCTGACATATCACTTTTTAATAACGTTTTTTTTGTTATAAATATTAACCAAAATGAAAAGAAAATACGCTGACTTTATAGATTAACATGTCTAGTTTCCGAAACAACCTTTTTTTTTTAAATTCAGTGCCTAACTTAACCTATAAGAACGATTTTATCTTGCAAAATCGACACAAAAAATAATAATATTTTATTCGATTGATTTCTCTTTTAGGCAATTATTATTAATTTCAATTCGTAACACAATGAGCGTGTGAGGCGTGCACTTTTGGATTTTCCAAATTATTTATATTTTTATATGTGTGTGACCTCAGACCTTTTTATTTTATTCGATTCTTTTTTTTAAGGTAAAGGTTACATAGTCTAATTTAAATTTGATTGATAATGCGTAATTTACCTTACCTTGTATTACTCGTCAGTCGATGTAAATGAAGTTGTTTCTTTTCAATTGCAAACTAGCATAATTATCTATGGTCTAAGATCCGGGATATAGCAAAATATTCCCTCATCTGTTAATTAGATGAAACACATTTTTATAGGCTGATTTTAATATTGTCTATCTATACTTATTATAAAAAGAAGTCCCCCGGGCGCGTCTTTCTGTCCTCCTGTCTGTCTGAACGCGATAAACTCGAAAACTACCAAACGGATTTTTATATGGTTTTCAACAATAGAAAGAGTGATTCTTGAGGAAGGTTTAGGTGTATAATTTATTATACTTTTAGGTAAATTAGCAGAAATACGGCGATAAATGTTGAAGAGGTCACAAAAAAAATCTTGCCGACGGGGAGCTTTCTACGCGAACGCCGCGTAAACTAGCAAAGATATAGTTAAGTAATGTACTAGAGAATTCAAAATCTATAAAAATGCTACAAAAAAGTCCGGGATAGCATATCTCTATCTCTTACGGTTGACTTACAATAACCACTTTTATTTCAAATTTTTAATTAAAAACCTTACGTCATTTTCAAAGCTATTTTCTTTAGTTCAGTATTAATCCTTAGCCAAATAAATATGTTATTTAGCTTAGGCATTCACAGACTACTAAGTGTAGGCATTTAATGCAGATTAAAATTGACCTTTACACTATATCAATAAGATGAATTGTTTTTGAGATATCGTCGTTAGACCACTAGATAGCTTTTTTTTTTTTTTGATATCGCAGGGTAACCCATTTACGGGTGATATCCAGGACGCCCGGGTAGGCAGTCCTAGACCGTATGTCGGACTCAGCATTTGGGGTGCTACTACCGCACTAAACCCCCTGCGGGAGCCTTCACCCGCTTTACTTGGAGGGTCCCGGATCTGCAGGCAACAGGATCCCTCCAGCGACAGGCTGGCCTCGGCAAAAAGGCCAGACTTCTCCTCCATGGGGACTGTCCGGCTCACCTCTGAACAGTCCCGACGACGCAGTGTCTAGCAGGACCGGGTTCCCATCCCGGCCCGACACAGGCACAGGGGCGTTACTGGAAGCGCATTAAGTAGCGCCTCCTACGCACCCCCATTCGTCGCCCGCGGGTGGAAGCCACGTCGGCGGCCTCCTCTCTCACCCGCTCGTCGGCCTCCTTCTGGGACATTACTGTCTCGCAGAAGGAGACCATCGCCTTCCAGGACTCGTCGTCGCCGAGCATCGCGGTGATGACGCTCGGGAGTGACAAGTCCCTTCCGAGGACCGACGTCAGACCCTGACACAGTGCCGCCCATCTCGGGCACACCTCGAGAGTGTGCTGGGCAGAGTCCACCGCCGCGCCACAATCGTGACATTCAGTCGTCGGCCTACTTTGGGCCGTCCGACACAAGTCACCAAAGCAACCGTGCCCGGTGAGAACCTGCGTCAGACGGAAGGTGAGGGGCTTGCGTTTTCGACGCATCCACCGCTCAAGGACCGGGCGCAGGGCAGCCGTTACGCGTGTGCCATACGGCTCCTCCGCCAGGTCCTCCCCCCACCTCCGCATTAGCGCTTCCTGCCCTATCCGGAGCACCCGCAGGATCCCGTCCAACGTGGGGTTCTCACCAAGAGCCCTCCTACCCGAGACGTATATGAGTAGGTCTCGGCAAAAACCTCCGCCACGAGTTCCCACGGGGGGTCGCCGGCTAGAGCAATAGCTGCAGCCCACGATACCGTACGGTACCCCCGAATCACCCTCACCGCGATGGTCCTCTGCGCAGAGCGCAGCGCGGCCCTATTCCTCGCAGTGAGGCGATCCGCCCAAACCGGGGCACCGTACGTCGCCATACTCCGGCAGACACCGGAGTACAGCTGCCTGCAGGCGGCGCTGGGTCCTCCGAGGTTCGGGAGGAGTCTGCCCAGTGCACTCGCCACCTTCACGACCTTTGGTCCCACCATGGCGAAGTGTGGGCCAAAGGTCCACCCTCCATCGAGAATGAGCCCCAGATATTTGATTTGGGGGCTCATTCTGACCCTACCCTCTCCGATCTGCAAGGTAGCCCCCGGTGGGGGTCCCTTGCGTCCGGTCCCGCGGAAGAGGAGGGCTTCGGTCTTATCAATTCTGACACGAAGCCCTAAACTCTTTATGCGGCTGATCACGAGGTCGATTCCGACCTCGGCCAGCCGCGCCGCCTCCTTGAAGTCGCGTCCCCGGGAGTACACGAGGGTGTCATTCGCGTAGCAGATGACACCCATCCCGGGGAGGAGATGGCCTCGCAGGACCCAGTCGTACCCAATGTCCCACAGGATCGGTCCCAGAACCGATCCCTGTGGGACACCGCAGCCGACTTGCCGCCATTCCACGGACCCCAAGCGGTTCTCGTAGCCTACCCTCCGATCAGAGAGGCACGCCTCCAACAGCCTCTTTAGATACGGGGGCACCCCGAAGTATTTCAGTGCCATCCCGTATCACTGCGTGCGGGAGACTATTGAAAGCGTTCGCGATGTCCAGGGACACCGCGACAACCACCTCCCTCCTTTGTTCCGCCTCACCCGTCACTGCCCTTAGGCGTTTGAGGGCATCGATGGTCGACCGGCGTGCTCGGAACCCGAATTGGGACTCTGAAAGTCCAGGTCCCGACCCCTCCTCCAGGTGCTGAATGAGCCGGGAGGCCACCACTCTCTCCAAGGCCTTCCCAGCTTCGTTCAGCAGCACCACCGGTCGCACCGCCGAAGCCGAGTCCGGGGTCCGCCCTGCCTTGGGAATAAGGCAGAGCCGACCCTCCTTCCAGGCTCCCGGGAACTGGCCAGACCGCAAGCAGCGGTCAAACAGCTCCCGAAGGCTGTCGCCGAGGTGCCCGAGAGCGATCGCGAGTACCCTCCCGTGCACCCCGTCCGGACCCGGCGCTCTCTTCTTACTCTGAAGGCGGGACAGAGCCGCCTCCATTTCAGTCTCTGTGACGGGTGGCGGAACACCCTCCTCCTCGTAGACCACTAGATAGCTAGTTCAATGACTATTCACCATTAATTAGTCATATGACTTATATTCACCCCCCACATATTATTTAACACTAGACAACTCTTTTATTCATATTTATTTATATTCATGTTACATATAAAATAATATTGTACTAAAGAATAATTTATGTAACGAAAATTATGAAGTGAAATCTTACAAAACTCTTACCTACTTAGTGTTTGCCCCAATTTTAAAACAGTAGAAAAAATGTCATTAATGACAAAGTACCTATGTAATGAAAGATGTTTTACTATATTTTATAAATAAAATAATACAAATGAACAAGATGTTTGGTCCAAATGGATAATAAACAAACAAATAAAAATATATACCGACAAAAATGTAAAACGGTAACGTCTACGCAATTAGAAACATGATTTAGCTCGTAGTAATATATTTTATTGAGTTGATATAATTCATGTATTATCCCACTGCTCGGCAATCGGCATAAGCTATTCTTTCTCCACGTAGCTCGTAGGAGAAGGATTGGAGCTTAATCTACCACGATGCTCCACTGCGGGTTGGCGGATATGTTCCCTAAAATGAGTAACGATCGCTATCAGGTATTTATGATAACAACCGGGACTGACAGCTTAAAGTGCTCTCCGAGGCATAGTGGGGTGACCCACGAGGACAGACATCCAAACCAGAAAGGAATATATGTACAAATAAAAATATCTATCCCGTGCGCGATTTGAACCCACAAACCGTCGGTATTTTAGGCGTATACTCGCACCACTACACCATAGTGTGGAAATTATATTGAGTTATTACAGAAAAGTATTTTGTTAATAGTAACTAGGCATACAATGCTTACTTTTTTCAGAAAACTGTCGAAGAGAATAAAAAAAACGAAAAACCTTCAAAACCACAGTGCTCTCTAGCTGCCAAAGATTCAGAATGGGTCGACATTTTACAAACGTCTTCAAGCAAAATAAATTCCACCAAAAATAATGACGAGAAAGAAGTAGGTAGTTCAACTCGTAAAATTATACTTGTTTTATTTCTATTCACTAGGGAGCCAAAGTAAAAGTAGTAGTTAGTATTCATCTTTAAAAGCTGGTTTAAATAAAAATAGTAATTAAATTACTACTCTGTCTTTTTTAACCGACTTCAAAAAAGGAGGAGGTTACTCAATTCGACCGTATATTATATGTTTTTTTTATGTATGTTCGGGGATAACTTCGTCGTTTATGAACCGATTTTGATTTGATAATTCTTTTTTTGTTGGAAAGGGGATATCCCAACTTAGGTACTGTGATAAGGAAACCAGGATCTGATGATGGGATCCCAGTGAAATCGTAGTGACAACTAGTGCGTTTGTTAATTTATTTATTATTTACTAGCTGACCCGGCGAACTTCGTACCGCCTAACAGTCGATTCAAATTTTTTTATTAACTAGCTTCTGCGGGCGACTTCGTCGGCGTGGAGTCCGCTCCTATTGGTCTTAGCGTGACGATACATAGCCTATAGCCTTCCTCGATAAATGGGCGATCTAATAGTGAAAGAATTTTTCAAATCGGCCCAGTAGTTCCAGAGATGACCGCGTTCAAACAAACAAACTCTTCAGCTTTATATATTAGTATAGATTTTTTTACTACTTATACTTCCCGGAACCCCTCCTCTAACATTTAAACTTTATGGTATGGACTATGGTATTAATGTTCAAATTGACTTTTAAGTATTATTACGAATCTTTTGTATGGGAATATAGAAAAGTGTTGTTTTTAGACTTTTTCAGGAAATTTTTAAAATTTTTCTCTCCGTAACAACCATCCTCGTACTTCAAGGAATATTATAAAAAAAGAATTAGCGAAATCGGTTCAGCTGCTCTCGAGATTTGCGCTTAGCAACACATTCAGCGATTCATTTTTATATTGTATATAGAGATTACTTGTTGTCATTTTAGGTAGAGCCTGAAGGTGGAACTCAAATAAACCCTTTAGCTTTGATGTTTCCTGGCTTGATAGAAAATGATCCTGAAATGCTTGAGGAAATTTTAAACAAAGTTATGTCAACGACAGAAGTAACGAAACATCTAGTTGGTCATAAAGCTAATTTTGCGGTTATGAAAAAAGTTAATCGTCTTATTCCTACTGACAAGGTTATTATATTACTTATGATAGTATGCACATCTATACAAATAAATAAAATAAGTGTCTGTTTGTAATATTAAAATAACCGCTTTTTACTAAATGCAGGATGTACACACGGTAGGTACATAAACATATACCAAAATAACATTTTTTACAATTTTAATCTGTCTGTCTGTTTGTTCCGGCTACTCTCTGAAACGGCTGGACCGATTTTGACGGGACTTTCTGGCAGATAGCTGATGTAATAAAGAGTAACTGAGGCTACTTTTATTTTAGACATTTATTTATTTTACTAGCTGCTGCCCGCGACGTCGTCTGCGTGCGTTCACTGCTCGTTCCCCGTAGGTGATAGCGTGATAATATGTAGCCTATGTTCTGACCCGACTTCTTAATAATATTCGTGCCAAATTTGAAGTAAATCCATGCAGTACTTTTTGAGTTTATCCCGGACATACATTTGAAGAAATAAAGGTTCACTGCTCGTTCCCCGTAGGTGATAGCGTGATAATATATAGCCTATGTTCTGACCCGACTTCTTAACAATATTCGTGCCAAATTTGAAGTAAATCCATGCAGTACTTTTTGAGTTTATCCCGGACATACATACAGACAAACAGACAAACAGACAAAAATTCTAAAAACTATATTTTTGGCTTCGGTATCGATTGTAGATCACACCCCAAGTATTCTTTTAAAAAAATATTCAATGTACAGTTTTGACTTTTCTACCATTTTATTATATGTATAGATAACTCTGCAAACTGAACAATAACTTTTTGTTAAATTCCACGCAGACGAAGTCGCGGGCACAGTAGGTATTGGTAATAAAATTGTTAAACATTTGGAATTATTGCTCAATATTACCTATAAGTGATCTTATGGCTTTTATTACAGAAATGGTTAGAAAGTGTAACTGAAAACATTTCCTCCTGCTGTTCAGTGGAATC
Source organism: Melitaea athalia (assembly GCA_905220545.2). Taxonomy (NCBI): domain Eukaryota; kingdom Metazoa; phylum Arthropoda; class Insecta; order Lepidoptera; family Nymphalidae; genus Melitaea; species Melitaea athalia. The sequence goes on from HG992179.1 coordinate 9,404,086, forward strand.
AAAATTCGAAGACGATGGTATTTTTTTAAATTAAATTTAAAGTATATCTATATAATTATGTACCTACTTAGTTTAACAAATTTCAAGTTAGAGTAAATGCGAAGCCTTAATTAATTCGCACAGTCATGTTTTATTTGTTATTATTTTTACGTTTCGATTCGGAGGGCGAATGGTGGATTGGTGGAGGCCGGGCTTATCCTTTATTTCTAATGTTTTTTATTTATTTATTTTACTTTATACTTTATTGCACACCACAAATACATTTACAACATACATTACAAACAAAGCATAAAGATAGAGTGTGAAGTACAATGGGCAGGCTAATCCCTTATTGTGGAAAAATGTATCTGAAAAACTAAATTTTTTTTATTAATTGTAAGTATGTACCTATGAATAATAATTCTGAAATTTTTATTTTCTCTTAGAAACTGTAAAAGTAGGTATTATTTTTAAAACAAAGTTTTGTAAACGCTCAAATCATTCGCTTTTTGCTAAATATTTCCGTGGGGAACACTCAAATGCTGCACAAATGTTTCTATTTAAAAATTTATTATAATTTAAAAAATGTGTGTGTGGGATTCACACACGATAGAAGTGAAATTTCTTTGGAAAACTAATAAAAAAAAGGTGTGTGTGCGATTCACACACGAAAGAAGTGAAACTTCTTTGGCAAACTAATTAAAAAAAACTAATTTAAAATTAGCGGCGTGAAGCGCGGTCCTCCACTGTCGTTTTTCCGTTGCATTCGATTTCAAATCACAACGATTCTAGAGAAGTTTCACTTCAAAAACTAATTTAAAATTAGCGGCTTGCAGCGCGGCGCGCTCTTCCGGCCTGTCGTTTTTCCGTTGCATCCGGTTTGAAATCACAACGATTCTAAAGAAGTTTCACTTCAAAAAATCAGACAGCCGCACTTTATCAGGCAAAGTTTTCGTACCTAACTCAAAAAATCTCTGCATAACTCTGTTCGTAATAGCCGCACATCAACGATTCTACAAAAGTTTAATACATTCTAAATAACTCGCCTGACAGAGTCCCAAATCTTCTAAATACTCTGACTTATACAAGGTGTGGATGACAATAGAACGATAATTGAAAACACCGTTAGTACTAGTATAAAGAAGTATTTCAAAACCATCAGATAAGTCCTAACATCAAAATCAAAAAAAAAGATTTTTTAATACAAACTAATTCAATATAATTTAATAAAATTTTATAACATCATTTTTGTAACTACAGGATCACTGACCTGTTACACGCGTCATCGCGCCGCCTTCGCGCGTGGCCTTCTTTCTACGCGGCATAATCGCGTGGAAATGCTATGTGCTTGTTGTACCTACAAAACTTCATTATTTTGATTGAATAAAAAATAGTAAGTTAGAAAAGTAAATTAAAATAAATTGTTACGCATTTAAAATTAAATTGAATAAAAAACTATTTGATTTAAATTTTCTCAAACCATCAATTTTTTTTTTTAAATATGCAGAACTGATCAGTAGCCGATACTGAATAAGTTATTTTTTTTAAACATTAGTTATTATAATATTATTTGGTCTGCGAACTGTCACTAAATGGAAATGATTAAAAATTTTGCCTTTTTTTTGTGGCAGTCGATCCCATATCCATTATTTTTATGCTCTATCTTTTTAAAAATAATAATAGCTGTCCTTGAGTCGTTAACCGCCGGTTTTAGGGTAGGTCAGGTCTTTAGTATGATACATACGTAGAAATTTTAAAAAATGAAAAATCATAATTTGTGACTAAACTACTGGATGTATTTTATTGATTTTTTGTATGTGGGCTTGGAATGTCATTACATATACGCTGTCCAAGTTATCGTTGTATTATCATCCCCACCCTGTATTAAACCATATAAAACGTTTCTTTGACTCAATTAATAATTTTTTCAGTTTCTAAGACAAAATAAAAATTTCAGAATTATTATTCATACTTACTTAATAAAATTATTAGTATATAGTTTTTTCAGAGACATTTTTCCACAAGGGATTAGACATTTCTTCCAGACAACCCAGGCAAAGAAATTTATTATCTAAATTCTAAATCAATACCTACATATAATAAAAATGTAATTATATTGTTTGTGCGCTAAGGGGGCGTTCAAGTATTATACCGATTATACGTAACGCAAATTTTGCAGATTTTTGACCTCCTCTCCCCCATGTAACGCGCCGTAACGATTTCCTGTACACCCCCCCCCCCCCCACCTACCCTAAAAACGTTACGTAACACCAAACTGACTATTTATACCCAAATATCACAACTATAATGCGCAACCTGACCGGAAAGTCGCAAAATTACTTTTGTTATTGTTTTAGTCGCGTTTGCGGTAGAGCGGTAGTAATCAATAAATAAAACAATAAATTTTAATACTCTAGGTTTTTTAATTTAAAAAAACAATGTTATGTAACGCGTTGTTCGAACCCCCCCGTAACGTTTTACAAGACCCCCCTCCCCCCTAATTAGCGTTACGTAATACTTGAACGCCCCCTTATCTCAGAAACGGCTCATCCGATTTAGATGCGGTTTTCACTAAAAGGTACATTTTGATTTTTGATACGCTTCACTTAACATTATTTTAGTGTTTGTTTCACATCAATCGATTCATAAAGAAAAAAGTTATGTCAATTTAAAGAATCACGTTGAACATGTAAATACTTATTATAAATACCTAAACGAAGGTGTTTATAATCAATAATAATGTGTTTTGCTCGCAAACGAAAAAAAACCGACTTCAATTATATCGACAAGTACCTACCTAATACAACGACCAAAAAACAGCCAAGAAGGTAAATAGGCGTTGTCAAAGATGACTCAAAAAGTATAGTAATCAGATCTCGATCAAATTTAAACAAGACTACATGACAAGTATTAGCTTTTGTCCTTCTGATTAAAGTAAGAATCATCAGAAAAGTTATGCGGTTTAATACAACGTAGGACGTAGGTCGACGAAAAAGTAGTCAAGTAAATACGCATTATTAGAAATAACTGTAAAAGTACTTGTCAGATCACCACATGACATGCATGATGCAGTACACTTTCATTCAACGAAATCGGTCCACCCAGTCAAAAGTTCTGATCTAACATACATAAAAAAATACAACCGAATCGAGAACATCCTCCTTTTTTGGAAGTCGGTTAAAAATAAACCAAGATATATCCAAAAAATGATGTCCAAAGTCACTATTCCGCGCGGACGAAGTTGTGGGCACAGCTAGTTATATAATATACCTAATAAATATACTTACCTAGTTACCTACATAATTATATATCCACCACTACAGCCTATCACAGTCCACTGTTGGACATAGGCCTCCACAAGTTCGCGCCCGATATTATGACGCAAACTCATGTGGTTTGCCCATAGTCACCACGCTGCGCGCTGGGCAGGCGGGTTGGTGACCGCAGGGCTGGCTTTGTCGCATCGAAGACGCTGCTGCCCGTCTTTGGCCTGTGTATTTCAAAGCCAGCATGGATGGTTATCTCGCCATCCGTCGGCTTTTTAAGTTCCTAGGTGGTAGTGGAACTGTGTTATCCCTTAGTCGCCTCTTACGACACCCACGGGAAGAGAGGGGGTGGCTACATTCTTTAGTGCCGTAACCACACAGCACATAATTATATATATTACATAATTATTATGTAATATATAATTATGTAGGTCCTATGACAATGATTCTATATTTCAATATTTGTTTTTGTTTTATTTTAGGTTTGAGCCATTCTGAAGAAGAAGGTGACAAGAATCCTGATGTTTAAAATTTGTATAAAATTTATTTTTAATAAAAAGTTTGTCGAACTGTATAATTATAAAAATAAAGAAATGACTAGGTCTTATTTCGTGGTCGCATTTATTATTTTTATAGAACTTTTTATATTTATTTCTTTTTGTATTAAACAAAAATCTTAGGGAGTACCTACGTAGTAGGTATCTACTATTTACTAATCTTTGGTTATGTCTCTTAAGTTCCTCTGAACCAGACTTAGCAGATTAAGTATTTAAGGCGCGTTGATTTTTAATTACAAACAATATGGTCTAAGAATTCTAAGATCCGGGATAGCAAAATATTCCCTCATCTGTTAATTAGATGAAACAGTTTTTTATAGGATTTCAATATTGTGAATTTATAAAAACAACCTCTGCCACCATAAGCCTGCTGCAAATAATAATACTTAAAAATAATTTTTTTATCTTTTCCCTCTCAGGTTTTACATATTAGATATGTAGTAAACTAAAACGCGCGGCACCGGCGCGTCTGTATCGCTACACACGTTACGCCTTAAGCGTGCCGTCTAAAAAGCTGGTATATCACCTATAATAATTTTTTATAGTATTAAATAACAATTTAAAAATTTCAATAAATTATGTTGTAATCTAGACACTTGAAGGAAACAAACCTCGGTGAAAAAAAAGTTTAGGGCGATTTTCAAAAAGTTACACCATTCTACTTATTTTCCAATTTCTGTTTTGATAAATTACGGCATAAAAGTTTAAATAATTGGTCTAAAATTTTTTCGCTATTTCATGGAGCTCTTCTCCTTTAGATACTTAATAAAGTTATGGAATAAAAATTTATTAAAGTTTATTATTTTGCCAAATTATAATTTTTTTAAACAAACAAAAAATGAAATTTCTATGATCTACCTAAAATTTGCCGGTGTAGGCTGGATGAGCATTGCGGCAAACCGGGATGTCTGGCGCGAATTTAGGGAGGTCTATGTCCAGCAGTGGGCTGCAATAGGCTAACGACTGACTGAAAATGAATGTGTTGACCTCTATGGTGTTGACGATGCCCACAGCTGTCGTGACAGGGTGTTTTTCTTCATTATATTTAATGAACTGGATATATAGCGTCGCCCACAGTTGGTAGCCACTACAACAACACTCCTAAAAAATTTCAAATTTACTTACTGATGATGTTAAATAAAAGACAATATTTTTTTGAATAAAAATTTTATTGAATTATTATTTTCTTGTACACATTACAATATTTATATCATTTATGAGATATTTAAAAAAAAGTACTAATTGTACGCTACCTACCATAATTTAATGCAAAAAAAATTTCTTAAGTTCTCTATCTTTAAGTTCATGACTTTTTAAATACATACACACACACACAATTTTATATGTGCCGTGATAACAATCCATACTGTTATTAAAATGATCGACTCACTTTCTAAACTCAAAAGTCACTGAAAAACAGCATTAATGATTTGATTTCCCCAACGGGCAACGTCACATAGAATGTAAAAGACTATGAAGATTTTAATATTAATATAATAATATACATATATGTACAGACGATTTGATTATCTACCATCATTTACCAATACAAAAAAAAGTTATATTACTTACATTTTTAATTTATAATAACATTTAAAGTAAACCTTTATATACAAACGAATATAAAACCTCAAAACTACCTATATCAAACAATAACAAAATTATCATATAATTATTGTACAATTATTCTAAGTTAATTAATATTTTTCTACTAATTTACTAACCTTCATTAACATCAAACACTTAAGTGGCGTAAGTAAACCATTTAAAAAATAAAATAATGTGCGTTGAAGTTTACGCATTTAGAGTTATCATACAGGGTTCGGCACTCGAAGTGTTACTAACTTTACGTTGAAATAGCAACTAAACTGTTTACAGTATGGCGCCCATTTTTTCACATTCCTTAGTGTATTGTATTGTTAATAAACTTACAAAAGCCTATTATTTTTCGTCGTTGTTAAAAAAAGTTTTGCAGATGGAAGTCAAACGAAACAGTGTCATTTCTTTGTATTTGGCTGGAAAATCGCAGTCAGTCATCGTTAATGAGCTAGGTCCTAGGACATTTACATTTGAACAAAATGTTTGTGTATCGGACCATCACGCGTTACAATGATACGGGTAGCATCAAAAAACGCCATGGAGGCGGACATCCAACAACAGCAACATTATCAGAAATGGTTCGAAAGGTAAAGGCTAGAATTGAACGAAATCCACGACAAAGCGCAGTTAAAAGTTGGCGAAAAGTCTTAATGTATCTGCCCGGAGCATAGGACGCATATTGAAAAATAAACTTCAACTGAAGCCCTACAAATTACAAAAAGTGCAAGACCTAACACTTGCACAAAAGGCAACTCGTCTAGAAAGAGCTAAGAACTTAAAGCACTTGCACGTTGGTGGCATGCTTGAAAATTTGGCATTTTCCGATGAAAAATTTTTTACGGTTCAGCAATATGTGAACAAACAAAATGATCGCGTATGGTTAAAGTGTAAATCAAATGACAATTTAGACCAACGAATTGCCTTGAGAAAGCAAGCACCAGCATATGTGATGGTTTGGGCTGCGGTAACTGCCACGGGACGCTCACCTCCCGTTTTCGTTGACCAGCGTGTAAAGATAAACCAGCAGATCTACCGTAAAAACATTTTAAACGATGCTTTGTTACCTTGGGCACGTTAACAATTTGGTAGAAATCATTGGACCTTTCAACAAAACTGGGCACCATCCCACAAAGCACGTGAAACCCAAATTTTTTTACAAGAAAATGTTCCGAACTTCATTTCTTCGCAACAATGGCCACCATATTCCCCGGACTTAAACCCAATGGATTTTTCTATATGGTCAATTCTAGACGCCAAAGTGTCAACAAAAAAATATGTGACGGTCGACGCCTTAGGGCCTATGCAAACCACGTTTTTTAAACGCGCCGTCGACGCGCGTTTTAAAAGCGCGCGTCGACGGCGCGTTTTTATCCTACAGAGCAGTTTGTTGGCGTTTGTATCGATACACACGCGCGTTTGCATCGCGTTTGTATCGCGTTTGCATCGCGTGACACGCGCGTTTGCATCGCGTCTGTATCAGTACATACGGAACATACGCGCGTTAACGGCGCGTTTTAAAAACGCGCGTCGACGGCGCGCTTTTATTATACAGGTGTGCAAAGGTCTACAGGCTGCGTCTAACTCGCGTGTGTATCGCGTTTGTATCGATACAGACGCGATGCAAACGCGCGTGTGACGCGATACAAACGCGATGCAAACGCGCGTATGACGCGATACAAACGCGCCGTCGACGCGCGTTTGAATCGATACAAACGCCAACAAACTGCTCTGTAGGATAAAAACGCGCCGTCGACGCGCGTGTCACGCGATACAGACGCGATGCAAACGCGCGTATGTCGCGATACAAACGCGCTGTCGACGCGCGTTTTAGAAACGCGCGTCGACGGCGCGTTTAAAAAACGTGGTTTGCATAGGCCCTTAAAGATTGCTCTCCGCCGAGAATGGAACAAAATACCAGCAGACCACATTCGTGCAGCGTGTGAAGCCTTCTCGGTCAGACTCGATGCTGTTATCCGCGCTATATTGAACAATAATTTCTTTTTTATTTATTTTATATGTTTTCTTTTCGATACTAAAGTTTTAAAATAAATATGCTCTTAATTAACAAAATTACAGCATTTTGCATTAGTAACACTTCGAGTGCCGAACCCTGTATACTCTAGCTTTTTGGTGATACGAAAATTATAAAATATACAGTTATGCAGATTACAAGACATTGTCAGTACCTATAATGCAGATTTTTTAGTTGACGTAGGGCCGTAGGCGATTACTTATTGGCCTACTGGCCTGGTGATTATTTGGTATTTTGATTTTAACCGTATAATTATATTATTACCTATATTATAAAATGGAGCTTTTTGGAAGTAACTTTATAAAATTAAAATGCTATACTTATTATTAGTATATTATTTAACAATATATATATGAATTTCCTTAAATGATCATATACCTACTATATACCTAATTATGAAATGTACAATTGCATTTACTGGTATACTTACGTCACTGACGAATTTAACGCCTGTTATGAACTAAGAAAATATAATACGTCTCTATTGTTCCCTATGTATTGCCATTTTATTTATATTTTAAATATCTTACTACGCTATATATTTTTTTAAAGTAATAAATAACGATAGTGTGAATTTGGAAAGCTAGCCTTGAAATACTGAAAGCGTAGCTGGAATCGCAACATAGGTGTAATATGATACATATATTATAGTTTATTTGGAAACAGTACACTTAATAAATAGATGGTGTTCGATCATCCAAAAATTATTTAATAGTGTGTCTTATATTTTAATACAGTCGAAGCGTATTTTCCGATTTAACAGGGAATTCGGAAGACATAATATAAGACATTTTAGGTAAAACATTAAATATTTATAAAATATACAATATTTATGGTAAGACAATATTTTGAAACAAGAGAAGCTTTTATAAATTTTTACATGAATAACATATTGCTATTAAACGCCGACGTTAAACAGTTTGATGTTCATACCTACTTCATACTTATGCTATGATTCACACAACAACAAAAAAACAAGTTTTTTTCCAACACCTGCATAAACAAAAAAATATATTTGAAAGTTTAGTTATCCCTGTGTAACATAGGCTACATTTTATCCCGGGAAAATAATAGGTTCCCATGTGAAATTGTTTGCCCACACGGATGAAAGCCGTTGAGAACAGCTAGCACGTAATAAAAGTCGAAAAAGTTGTGATTAATGACGATAAATTAAATTGATACAAATAAGATAAATATTACCAATAAAAAAAATTAAATATTGATAAAATTAACTTAATAGGTAATCCCTAGTACATTTTTTTCACCTGATCAGTATCAAGCTAATTTTTTGGGAGTGGCTACATTTTGATGAGGCGAACAAAAAGTTCCTCTTCGAAAACTCTCGATTGTGGTAGATAATAGAGTTAGCAGGAGATAGAGCAGCAGTGAGCGTAGTACCGGGATAACGTACCACGCAATTTGTAGGACATTATTACTATTAAATTATATAGATATTAACTAACTAAAAGCAAAAAAAAATCAGAAAAAAATTATTACTAACCAGCTGATTTTTTTTTTCTTTTAGTTAGTAATTATCTATATAATTTAATAGTAATAATGTCCTACAAATTGCGTGGTACGTTATCCCGGTCCTACGCTCACTGCTGCTCTACCCCCTACTATCTCTGTTAGCTACCACAATCGAGTTTTCGAAGAGGAATTTTTTGTTCGCCTCATCAAAATGTAGCCACTCCCAAAAAATTAGCTTGATACTGATCAGGTGAAAAAAATGTACTAGGGTTCCCTACCTATTAGGATCAGACTCAAAATAATTATGTTACAAGTTATATAACACATTTAAACTTAAATTTAATTATTTTCCTATAAAGGCTGCCACTAAACGAGAACTTACGAAATTAAAGAAATCCGTAGGTATAATATTTTATACCATCAATTTTCTTGTATCATAATTATGTTATAAATAATACATATTATGTATGTTACATAAATAAAAAATTTTTTTATTGATATTTCAGTACATAGTATTTTTAATCGTTTTATGAAGTTTCGTATTTTTTATTTCGTATAATTAAATAGGTATATGCTACAAATGTTATTAACTATAGGTATTATAAGCAAGTATACTTTGTCAAATCTATTGAACAGTTTCATATAGTTTATTAAATACTATTTTGAACCGCTATTTTTTTTAATTGTCATGACTTTTTGTTACTATCACACTAAGCTTTATACTGCTTATTTGCTATGATTAATATTTATTAAAACTTTCTTTAAACAACATTTGACTAATATATAAATAAAACGTTTCTAAGTCACAACTTCAGATTTTTGTAAGCATAAAACTCATTTACAATATTCTTTTTTTCAACAATAATTCTTTTTAATGGAAGAGCGGCCTTAAGCCCGGGTGACACGCTACAATACATTGTAACAATTTATCATAACGATTAAGATTGTTCCAATTTATCGTTGCGTGTAGACGGGAGATTGTAACGATTTATTGAGATTGGAGTTGGAGTGAATTTCGGCATCAATTTCTGGGAATCGTAACGATATGTTGGAACGTGTAACAGTTCACTAATTTATCGCTGCGATTTCACTCAGTGCCCAATAGAGTAAATGTAAGTGACATTTTATAAGAAATCGTAAAAAAGTTGGAGCGATAAATCGTTCAATAAATTGTTACAATTTATCGTAGCGTGTGAAGCCTCCGCGTGCTCTACTCTTTCGATTTGTTGGAGCAATAAATCGTTCAATAAATTGTCACAATTTATCGTTGCGTGTCACCCGGGCTTTAGTCTACTATACCCCGTCCGGCGACTATTGATCTTTTTGACAGCCCACGCCTATAAATTACAGTTGTTTTTTTTTTCGGAATAACGTACTAAAATTCTACTGTAATGTCATACTTTATTGACGATTTGATTGATTGAGTGAAGTACCCTGTGGATAACAAACAACCACAGACTATGAAACAGTTCTTGAAATAATAAATCGATAATAAATCGATCATATGATAAAAATAATTTTACGTCATTTGATTATTGTTTCTATAAATTTAATAAAAAAAAGGAAATAAAAATAGTATCTATGACCCCAAGATTGATTACTTGCAAGGAATTAAGTCGAAATCTTGAAATTCAATTGCAAACCAAGAATAAAGAGCAATAACTCTGTTAATGTGTTTAACTGCGGTAGGGCACAGCAGGAAATTTCCTGCTCAAAATATGGAGCAGCCCGACTGGGGTAGTACCTCGACCTTACAGAAGACCACAGCTAAATAATACTGTTTTCAAGCAGTATTGTGTTCCTGTTGGTGAGTAAGGTGACCAGAGCTCCTGGGGGGGATTGGGGATAGGGTCGGCAACGCGCTTGCGATGCTTCTGGTGTTGCAGGCGTCTATAGGCTACGGTCTTACCATCAGGTGAGCCGTACGCTTGTTTGCCAACCTAGTTACATAAAAAAAAAAAAAAAAATAAATAACTCTGTTAATTCATTTATTAACTATTTATATATTTCATTTGTAATTAAAAAAACTAATAAACGCATAAATAAATAATATTTTTAAACTAAATGTATTTAATTAAATCGATTGAAAGTTCTTCTTAAATTAAATCGATTATTATTTCGAATCGAATAAATAACGTGTGAGGAAGTCACTAATGTCAAAATTTCTTGAAGTGTCAAAAAGATCATTAGTCGCCGGACGGGGTATAGTAAAAAATTTAAGGCTGTTATTATAGGCGACAAGGGTTGTCATTTTAAAGAGATAGTTTATAATTTTTTTTTTTTTTTTTTTGTATTAAAATTTCTTATGACAAATTCCTATAGACTGGGACTTGGATGATTGCGCTAATTATCAACAAAAGACAACTACTTTTGTATACTCTAACGTATATTACAAATAGAGTATGCAGATTAAAATTGCACTTTGAATAGACTATGTATAGTTCATCCAAAAATAAAAGAATTAAAAGGTAAACAAATATGGCGGAATGTGTAACCATAGACTACTATAGTGCTGTGATGTATGTTGTTAAATTTCGATATTGGTAAATTTAATAAGATGCATTTCTGATGGCGCTATGCAAGGCCATAGAATTAGTGTACTTCCACAGACAAAGTAATAGGTACTACCTCTACTTGAAAATAATATGGATATAATGAGGAATTAAACTAAATGAAACATCAACATATATTTATTATATTTAGCAAATAATAATAATAATTCTAATAATAGTATATTTACCAGACAAGAATTTAGATTAATAGGGTTGGTATCGTTCATCAGGTTTTTATTCGTTCATACTGGAATTGTTTCATTTCTGGCCAAAACCATGTGCATGGTATACTAGGAAATCCATATAAAATTATCTGATTTTCTTTTTAAATATTTTCCTGTAATTTTTGTATACAAATAGTTTGTTGATAAACTGAAAGATAACATAACATAACACTAGCAACATTAGCAGGGTGCAGCCTATATGCGCGTTTCAAATAAGATTTCTGAAAGTACTTTTCGGTATTTGTGTGTGAGTAAAATTTATCAAAACACAGAGTAACCTTTAGACACTCACTACCTATTAGATATTACTTACAACACGAACGAAATGGTGATGCATGAAAAGGCTATGTAATTAATATCTAATTTAAATATTTTCTACTTAGAAACTAATGAAAGTACAGAGTAATATTAATTAAAACAAAAAAGTCTATTTGTATTAGGGGCACATTGCCTTAGCCCTTAGCTGGGCTCCCCACTATCGTGTAACAACTGCTTTAAAAAAAGTATTAGCAATTTGATGACAAAGATACACTAAAAGCATTTTCTATGAGATTTAAAGCAAAAGTTACCACAGAGAAAGACATACGGTCTTATTGTCAAAAAACGAAGTAATGCATCTCTCAAAGTCGCAATAAGTATAACACTATTTAACTTTAATAGTGGCCGTTTAAACTTTTTTTTTAAATTATTTATAAAAAGTAAAAATAAATTATGATTTATTAAAAGTTCGAGTTACTTTTTATGATTTATAAAAAGTTCGAGCTAAAACGCTTTTTTTAATATCATTGACCTCGACTTTTTATCGATATGAAAGAACAGAAAGCCCTTAACCATAAATACAAGACATAGTAATGACAAATGTCACTTGTAAGTTTGAGGTTACAGTGAATTCGGTTTTCTGCTAAAAAATATTAGTTTGACGATGAAATGGACGTATAATTACAAATATAATGGTAGTGCATGTGATTACCCAGATGCTACAATAATTATCTAGTAGCCATTGTGTGTGATTACACAGGGATTGAGTATTTTTCATCCGGTAAGGTGTTTGTTTACATTTTAATTCTTTTATTTTTGGACAGAGTTTAAAACTAATTCGAACAATTTTATATTTATCTAATATCTATAACAAACATATTTTATTAATCTAATAAAATATGTAGTCACTCATCAACGCAACTCTTGCAGGAAATATTACATTATAATTACAAAGGTGACAAATGGAATAGACATAATTTGCTATAATAGGTACAAATAAATGTCAATACGGCAGTATTGAGCGCGGTTCCGATTTAGATATAATAAAGCCGCCGAGTAGAGCCAGCGCGCCGGCGGCTACGAAGCGTCACGCGCGTAGCCTCAGGCTCGTGCCGGGGGCGCGCGCGCATGCGCACCGTCATTGAGTGGGCTTCAGGGCTGCCATCTTGCGGCCCCGCGCACGCGCCTCTTGCCTTGTTGTTGTGTATTCGAACCACAGTACGTTTGGTATCAAAGTTGTATCTCTTATCATTAGCATTTCACACACCTTTCTGAAAGTTTCACATCAATTACTCCTAAATATACTACGTTCTAGAATCTAGATATTTTACTTAAAAGTCGAAAATATTGTATTATAATGATAAAAATTGCTTCAGCAGGGGTGTTGTAAGACACGCCTGCCGGCGCAGGTGCCTCATTGAAATGTTTATTATATTCAGAATACAACTAATTCTAAACAAAACAAAATTAACATAGCACCTTCAGGATTTAACAACTGATAAAAATGTTTCCTATTAGGTTTTTGAAGTTAAACTTCTTTACGGACGCTTGACTTGGGGAGTAAGCTGATGAATGCGTGACGAGAGCGTTACGAAAAGTGTGATCGCGCGAGGCGAACGAAAGTTGAGAGGGAGATATAAGTTAGTGAAGATAGTAAGAGAGAAAGCTACATTTTGTAAGTTTTACTTCAGTCGTGTGGTCTAAAGCAGTGTACCGCGGCACACTGGTGTGCCGTGGTCGTTTATTGGTGTGCCTCGGTAAAATGAAGTTTACGTTTATTGATTAATAATAAATATTGTTTCAATGATTAATAAATAAATGTTGGTTAATGTTACTTAAAAAATGATTTTCCATTTGTGGTGTACCTCCAAAATATTTTCCTATTCCTCGGTGTACCTTGAACACAAAAAGTTTGCGGAACACTGGTCTAAAGCACACTCGTTTTTTATGACGCATGTACATAAAAATTATCAATTTGAGTCAAACTTGCACACACAAACATGTTTGAGGTTAATAAAGTTATAAAGAGGAGTAACCATAATTATAGTCATTTATTTGGTTTCTCTTTTATTTTATACTTTCTTATCTTATTTGCCACGTAATATAGCCTCTGTGAAAAATTGTCTATGGCATACAGTTCAAGACATCCCTGTGACAGATAAACACACAGTGGAATACTAATAAATAATACTGTATAATTATATGTTAGCGGCATCTACACCATCCCCACATGCCAACACTCTGAGGAGACTAATTATCTTTGGAGTAACGCTATAATATACTTCTTAATAATCAATAAAATAATAAAAGGTTCTTGAAATACTTACAGAGTTACTAGTTGAGGAAACAGAGGAGTCAGTATTCTATGCACTACAAAGAACCATATAGTGGCAAATATGACCCCAATAATACCACCGACAATAACCTGTGCTGTTGTGTGGTAGTGAAGATAAACTCTCCCAATGCACACAATTAAAGCTAATATTAGACAGCAACCAACTATAATAATTCGCCATAAGGCTGATATAATGCTGTTATTGTTTATATGATGTAATCTAAAAAAAATTGTAATTACTAAATTTAACAATTCATATTCATGAGAGTACATAAGGTGCCATCCATAAATAACGTCACACGTTAAGGGAGGGAAGGCGTCCACAAAGTGGGACATTGTGTGACAAAGGGTGGGTAGGGGTCCAAAATTTTGTAAAATCACATTCCACATGCCATAAATTAAAGAAGAAGAAGAAAATATGATCTACCTAAATTATCTAATTGTATTTGTAAGTACTAAAACATGGTATTTGAACTACATACCCAATAACAATTAAGTTAAAAAATTAAATTGAAGTGTTTTGTTGGCCAATGGACATGAATGAAAATAGAAATAAATATTATGTCAAAATTAATGTGCAAAATTGCAAAATATGTTATTTCACACTAGGTAAGGGGTCTCATAAATGTGACAAATTATGATAAGGACGGGGGGAGGAGTTAAAAATCGCGAAATTCGGTTGACCTTATTTATGGATGGCTCTTAAGAGAACTAAGCTTTTATCAAATAAAGTATATTAGAGTTTTACTATAAGAGTAACATATGCATAACAAAACCAATGTAATTCATGTTTACAACACACAACATTGAATGAAATAAAAACTTTTGTATTACTTTTATGGTTTAAAAAATGTACATTAGGGATAGTAATCTAATACCATATAAAACAATTTGTTGAAAAAAAAAATTCCTTTAGAATAAGAAAGATCAATATTAAAGTTGTTTATTATATCATTTACCATTTTTATAGCAATCGGTAACTCCATAACAAACAATTAGTAAATAATAATATAATTTATTGTTTTAACTCACCTTATAGCAACGAAGTATAACACATAAATACTGAAAAACCAAATAAATTGAGCATGTGATGATGGCATTCCATATTCATTGTATAAATGTCCTCTGCTGAGTGGTCGTGCTTCACATATCAAATGCTTTAAGATAATGTTTAATACCTCATTTACTAATGTTCCAAAAAAGAAAGCTATCTGTGAAAGATATAAATAATATTTGTCACATTACTCCACTTCAATTCAATATTTTTTGTAATGCCATGAATAAATTAAATGTATGTCTTGTTACATTTTCCAATCAAAATAGTAAATATTAAAACTAAAAATATATTTAATCTCCAATGATAAAATAACAAAATTGTATAGGGGTCAATCAACTTTTAAGTGTACATGGATGATAAATTTTAATTTTTTTATTTTATTTGCCAATTTTTATATTTTAACATTTTTACTGTAGATAATTAATTATACTTTAAGAATTCACATAGAGCAGAACGATTTATTTAAGGGGGTCTCTAGTTTCTCGGGTCGAAAAAAAATCGTTTTTTTTTTCTTTCATAAATCACATCTACAACATGTGTAAAAAACGTGTGCCAAAGGATTTTTCGATATTCAAAGTGGTTCACAAGTTACGGACCTGGAACGGAGCAGGTACCTGTATAGGTATCTGTGTCAGCCCGGCGCGCGCTCCATACGGAGGGCTGACAACAACCACAGACTATGAAACAGTTCTTGAAGTACGATAAATCGCTCATATGATAAAAATAATTTTACGTCATTTAATTATTGTTTCAATAAATTTTATTCCTCTGCTCTATGTGAATTCTTAAAATATAAATAACTAGCGGACCCGGCAGACGTTGTCCTGCCCGGAAAACAGCTACCAAATTTGATTGCTTACATACCGATAGCAGCGCCACCTACCGGGTTCAATTGAGATAAAAACTACCCTGTCTCTCAAGTTAGACCAAATTACGGATGCTTAAAAAATTTGATACAAATCGGTTCAGTAGTTTCGGAGTTACATACTGATAGCAGCGCCACCTACCGTGTCTAATTGAAATAAAAACTAACCTATCTCCTAAGTTGGACCAAATTACGGATGCTTACAAAATTTGATACAAATTGGTTCAGTAGTTTCGGAGTTACATACCGATAGCAGCGCCACCTACCGGGTCCGCTTGAGATAAAAACTAATCTATCTCCCAAGTTGGAGCAAACTACGGATGCTTACAAAATTTGATAAAAATTGCTTAAGTAGTTTCGGAGTTACATACCGATAGCAGCGCCACCTACCGGGTCCAATTGCGATAAAAATCTCCCAAGTTGGACCAAATTACGGATGCTTACAAAATTTGATACAAATTGGTTCAGTAGTTTCGGAGTTACATACCGATAGCTGCGCCACCTACCGGGTCCAATTGAGATAAAAACTAATCTATCGCCCAAGTTGGACCAAATTACAGATGCTTACAAAATTTGATACAAATTGGTTCAGTAGTTTCGGAGTTACATACCGATAGCAGCGCCATCTACCGGGTCCAATTGCGATAAAAATTACCCTATCTCCCAAGTTGGACCAAATTACGGGTGCTTACAAAATTTGATACAAATTGGTTCAGTAGTTTCGGAGTTACATACCGATAGCAGCGCCACCTACCGGGTCCAATTGCGATAAAAAACTACCCTATCTCCCAAGTTGGACCAAATTACGGATGCTTACAAAATTTGATAAAAATTGGTTAACCGTTAAGTAGTTTCGGAGTTACATACCGATAGCAGCGCCACCTACCGGGTCCAATTGCGATAAAATCTACCATATCTCCCAAGTTGGACCAAATTACGGATGCTTACAAAATTTGATACAAATTGGTTCAGTAGTTTCGGAGTTACATACCGATAGCAGCGCCACCTACCGGGTCCAATTGAGATAAAAACTAATTTATCGCCCAAGTTGGACCAAATTACGGATGCTTACAAAATTTGATACAAATTGGTTCAGTAGTTTCGGAGTTACATACCGATAGCAGCGCCACTTACCGGGTCCAATTGAGATAAAAACTAATTTATCGCCCAAGTTGGACCAAATTACGGATGCTTACAAAATTTGATACAAATTGGTTCAGTAGTTTCGGAGTTACATACCGATAGCAGCGCCACCTACCGGGTCCAATTGAGATAAAAATTACCCTATCTCCCAAGTTGGACCAAATTACGGATGCTTACAAAATTTGATACAAATTGGTTCAGTAGTTTCGGAGTTTCATAGCGATAGTAGCGCCACCTACCGGGTCCAATTGTGATAAAAACTACCCTATCTCCCAAGTTGGACCAAATTACGGATGCTTACAAAATTTGATATAAATTGGTTCAGTAGTTTCGGAGTTACATACCGATAGCAGCACCACCTACTGGGTCCAATTGAGATAAAAACTACCCTATCTCGCGAGTTGGACCAAATTACGGATTCTTACAAAATTTGATATAAATTAGTTCAGTAGTTTCGGAGTTACATACTGATAGCAGCGCCACCTACCGGGTCCAATTGAGATAAAAACTAATCTATCGCCCAAGTTGGACCAAATTACAGATGCTTACAAAATTTGATACAAATTGGGTCAGTAGTTTCGGAGTTACATACCGATAGCAGTGCCACCTACCGGGAATATATATATATATATAATTTTATTTAGTAATTTATATTAAACAATAATAAATGCTCTAGCCTTTGCAAGATGCTCTTCAGTGACTAATTATTAAAAGAAAAAGTATTGCTTTATGCCGATTCTATCATTATTGTCTCTCGGACAACCAAAATGTCTCCTGGACAACGGTTGTCCGAGAGACATTTATCAGTATTTGTGCTTCCTGGTAATAAATAATGATATTTTGAATTAGGTCTTACGCGCAGTGGTAAATATAGATTAAATAGAATATATTTCACTTCAATTTACTACGATACATCAAATAGTTACGCTTTTGTGCTGGTTGTCCGAGAGACACACAAAAAAGCCACGCACTTTCTCAAAACACACTCGGCCAAAAGACGCCGCAGCCAAGATGAAATGAGAATGGCGGCTGGATGAATTTTGTCACCAAATCCATCGACTTGTTCTCCAAGGCACTAATCTCCATGTATGTTTTGGTTTCGGAACTTTTTTACCGATTTCCGGAATAAGTCAGGATAATAAAATATAATAGGGACAAAAATGAACATCCAAAAAACTCGTTAAAATTATGATGCAAACAAAAATCTATATGCTAGCATCATAGTAGACATTGTAATGAATAATTATGTACAAGCGAAAGTACTTGCCATATAGTATTTTTTTTGTATAAAGTAATGTTTCATTGTACTAAGCTACTGGGGGACAAACAAAAAAAGACTAATTCAGACGTTTTTGCACCTAGACAGCCATTAAAATTCCAGTTTAATTATGATTTAGTTAAAATAATTTACTCGTATGTTTGCTTAATAAGAAGACAAATGCGACATATGCCAACAAACCACTTAATTTTTTTTAGAACTGCGATTATTGGTCAGGGACAAAGCATAGAACTCACAGGACAAACAAAAGTTGATTGAGCCATAGACAATTTTAAATTAAATAACAAAATTAAATTTTTAGACTAGCCCGTTGGAGCAGTTCTCGAGCAGGGTTCGATTCCCACCCCGGGTCTGGGTATAATATATATTAATTATTTATATATGTATTATTTATAAGTATGTTTATCGAAAAAATAATATGTAGCTATACCAGACAGCTGTTACCTATAACACAAGCATAAAATTGCTTACTTTAGGAACAGATGACTGTGTGTGTATTGTGTAGATAATTATTTATTTAAAAAAGGCTATTCTTTAGATTAAGAAGAAGATTTTTTTTGTTTCTGTGACAAAAATATGCCGATAAACAATCAACCGTTCTTAATCTAGACTTACCAAAAAAAATTTTTTTATCTTAAAAAGAAAGCCAAAATAGTTATTTTGTTTAGATATTCAAATTAAAATGAAAATTCTTTTGTTGTAAGTGCAACAATAAACTGAGAACATTTATAGGCTTACGTCAAATTACATTTTATAACAGCAGAACACTAACCATAAATAGCTCGGGAATAGCTGTGAATCATTTTTAGTTTATTATTCATAACAATGTTGAATTAAAACACATTATTATTTTGTACTTACAGTGTGGAGATCTCTACGAAATAATATTAATGTAACAAATCCAGCACCGATTCCAAAGGGGGCCAGGCTCATAAAAGCAAGAAATTTACCTAAAAGATCACCTGAAAATAATAAACATTTTGCGATAAATTTAGTTTGTAACTACTTGCACTAAATAAACTATTTATATATATATATAAATTTGTAATATACCCTTTGGATATTCAACTAAAGTGAGAGCAAGAGGTTGCCATTGGATTTCATCGTTATTTAAAAAAACTTCGCTCACAAGTGAAGCTGTATTTTCCATTTTTCCAGAAAGTAATATATAAAAATGCGAGATAAGAAGATAATAGATGTTTCTCTTCAATAAATAAATTACAACATTGTCTGCACAACGATTGCAAATACAACGAATATCTGTATTGTGATCACATTGTGATCTGTATCAAATCAAACGAATAGGTAGTGATGGTCAACTCGAGTTACTAACTCGAGTTACCTCGAGTTGGGCTTAACTCGAATCAACTCGAGTTGAATTCTCTCCGACTCGAGTTCGAAAACCGAATGAAACCGACATGGAGCGAACTTTGCCGATCATTTGAGACTATAATATTCATTCATAACAAACAAGTTAAGAGTTAATTTTAAATTTTTAGTGGTCTGTTTCGGACAATGCCGGATCCTAAAAGGAAATCTTTGATAATTTGGTTTGGGATATATTTGAACCACCAGTGAGTGATGATGATTTTATATTTGTCTGATCAATACCCCAGATTGATGAGAAGATTGGTGCGATCTGGTAGCTAGGATTTACCGAATTATTTTTTAGCTTTTAGTATATAACCTAACTACATCATTTTTATTGTAATAAAACCGTTTAACATAAAATAATTTTTTGTTTATTTTATTTTCCAGTTTTTAGTTTTGTTGAGTAGTTTTTAGATTAGTAACAAATATACCTACACTGTCTAATAAGCTGTATTCTACCAATCAAGCCATTTCATTAGATTCCCATATTGAGGTATTTGTGGAAAATATGTAATCCACCAATTTGTGGCGGCAGCTATCTTGGATTTTTCATAGTGAGCTCTATTCTACCAATCAAGCCTTTTCATTTGATACCCATATTGAGGTTGTTGTGAAGTACTATGTGATCCGCCATTTTGTATCGACGGCCATCTTAGATTTGCAATCATAAGGAATATATTATGTTGTATTGTCATCAAGATTAAGAGTGTGTACCAAATATCAGATCAATCTGTCATCAGGAAGGAGGTAAAATTCCAATTACCAAATTTGACCCAAACAAGACTCAAGTCAAGCTAAATAAAACCGTTTAAAAATGAAATAATTGAAACAGATAAAAATATAATTTGTCCGTTCCAATTTTTGAACTGAAACTTCTTTAGGCGCATGAGGGGTAAAATTTGCGTTACCGGTAACGCGGCAGCGTCATGACGTTCAGTAGTTGGATGGGTGACCCCGGGCCTGGGAACACCCCGTGAGGCTTTAGTTTTTTTTGGAGTTTACTCCTTAAGAATCGATTTTCATATAAGGCCCCCGGTATGAAAATAATATGAGATGTAAAATCTGTTGAACGATTGACCGGTGGCGATTGAATGTCGGAAACCACGAATACGTCGTCGGTAGACTAATAAAATAGTTTTCTAATAGCGCCATCGCGCGGTAGATAAAGTATAGCGCGGTAGATATAGTAAAGGCGTTACTTTATTCGTTTATTTACCATTTGATATGGTATTAACCACAGAGTACATTGAATATTATACGGGTAGTATTAACCTTTTTCTTAAGACTAGTAAGTCTTTTTGTACCTATTTAGACAGTCGATCTGAAGGGGTAAACTCCAGTCGTGCGTCGTAGCTGACACACACAATTTTTTTTCAATTAGTTTTTTTTTTGTATTTTTAATTAGTTTTTTTTTAAATTAATTTGCCAAAGAAGTTTCAGTTCTGACATGTGTACTTTGTACGCTCGCAATTTTTTTTAATTAATATTGCGAAACTGAGGAATAAATTGGTAAAAAATTTAAAAAATCATTTTCTCTGTTTCATCTAGTTAACTCGAGTTACGTAACTCGAGTTCAACAAGAGTTACGTGAATTTTAACTCGGGTTATCTCGAGTTTTGTTTATTCCGAGTTGGCACATCTATACGAATAGGTATCATATGGTATTCCGGTATTCATACCGATTACCGATACCCGATACCTACGGTATTACCATTTACCAATAACCAAGTATTACCTACGGTCATTTTTTGACATTTCAACAATCATGACCAAAGAGCATGTAAAGGCTGCGTTCCGAAATGCGATGAAATCGATTACAGCGATTTCGTCGAAATCGCCCGTTCCGAATTGAAATTAGTGTTTTGACACTAATAATCGCTGTTCAAATCGGAATGCACTTTGAGCGCTTTGAGCATTGTTTTGTTTGTCAGTGTCAAATATCCCGATATCAGTTAATTTTTACCTCTTTGCGCTTGTTCAACATATTGTTAATTTAAACATTATTGAATTATTCTCCCTGTACCCTCATCGCGAACTGAAATGATATGTGTTGTTCCCATTTTTTTGTTGTTGTTCAATTAATCAGTCCAGACAACCGACAAAAATGACAGCAGACTCACAACGCTTACGCCCGAGGCATAATCGTTGTAAGCGCAATATGGCGGATGTAATGACGTCATCTGTGACGTCACGAGAGCATTGGATGGCACGCTCACAACAAAACGGAACGGTACTGTGATCGCTGTAATCGTAATGTATCGATTTCATCGCATTTCGGAACGCAGGGTTTCCCTGCGTTCCGAAATGCGACAATTCCGACATTAATAACTATATATTGTATTGATTCTCCGACATATATATATAGATTACCTACCAAAAGTTTATGCAATTATTGCTTAAGCTTTTGGTATCACTGATTATGAAGTATTTTTAATCTTTATAGTGATGTTTAGCGCCAGGGGGGGTCACAGTCATGGTCAAGGCGCCAGGGGGGGGTCACAAAGTCGTGGTCAAGTAAAAAGAAGTTATAATCTAAATTTTATAATGATAGATACAGGTAAAAAGTAGGTATTTTATTAATCTATGTAGGTAATGTACTTAAAAATACCTATATTGTGACAAAAATCTTGTTTAACAATTTTAATTAGTGGTCCACCTGGGTCCTGGACAGTCCAGGGGGGGGTCATGACCCCCGTGACCCCCTCCCTGGATCCGCCAGTGGATGTTGAACATGTGTTGAACTGAACATAGTCCGAGGAACATAGGCTGCGTTCCGAAATGCGATGAAATCGATTACAGCGATTTCGTTGAAATCGCCCGTTCCGAATTGCACTTTGAGCGCTTTGAGCATTGTTTTGTTTGTCAGTGTTAAATATCCCGATATCAGTTAATTTTGACCTCTTTGCGCTTGTTCAACATCTTGTTCATTTAAACATTATTGAATTATTCTCCCTGTACTCTCATCGTGAACTGAAATAATATGTGTTGTTTCCATTTTTTTGTTGTTTTTCAATTAAACAGTCCAGACAACCGACAAAAATGTCAAAAATGACAGAAGACTCACGAGGCTTAAGGGCCCCGTAGACGATCAAATATTTGATCAAACTTCATATTTTTCTCTTTGACAAACGTGTTCAATCAAATATTTGATCGTCTACGGGGTCCTTTACGCCCGAGGCATAATCGTTGTAAGCGCAATATGGCGGATGTAATGACGTCATCTGGGACGTCACGAGAGCATTCGATGGCACCATGGGATGGCACGCTCATGACAAAACGGAACGAGCTCCTGAAAGGTAGCACTCGAAAAAAAAATTTTATATTTTGAGTTTCAAAAATAGATTGCGCATAAAAAATGCATCAAAAAATTGCAAGTTAGACGTTTGCGCGAGCTTTGGTTTTCGAGAAAATCCAAAATTTCTTCCGGGTGCTAGGGTATTTTGAATTTATATTCTGACACACTATTAATAAATAACTTTAAAGCAACAAAAATGTTTATCGATAGATTTTTGCATGAGCAATCAGCACCCGTAGAAGATTTATGTCTACGACCATTATTTATTGCAAAAAAAAAAAATTAAATTGTCAATGGGGGCGTCGGGGTCAGGCCTGAAAATCGTTAGAAAATAGAATAGAAATTTGAGTTTCAAAAATAGATTGCGCATAAAAAATGCATCAAAAAATTGCAAGTTAGACGTTTGCGCGAGCTTTGGTTTTTGAGAAAATCCAAAATTTCTTCCGGGTGCTAGGGTATTTTGAATTTATATTCTGACCACTGGCGGATCCAGGGGGGGGGGGTCACGGGGGTCATGACCCCCCCCTGGGCTGTGTCCAGGACCTAGGTGGACCAATAATTAAAATTATTAAACAAGATTTTTGACACAATATAGGTATTTTTAAGTACATTACCTACATAGATTAATAAAATACCTACTTTTTACCTGTATCTATCATTATAAAATTTAAATTATAACTTATTTTTACTTGATTACGACTTTGTGACCCCCCCTGGCGCCTTGACCATGACTGTGACCCCCCCTGGCGCCAAAGCTGGATCCGCCTTTGATTCTGACACACTATTAATAAATAACTTTAAAGCAACAAAAATGTTTATCGATAGATTTTTGCATGCGCAATCAGCACCCGTAGAAGATTTATGTCTGCGACCATTATTTATTGCAAAAAAAAAATTAAATTGTCAATGGGGGCGTCGGGGTCAGGCCTGAAAATCGTTAGAATTCGGCTGCTGCGGAGTCAGAGATGTGTGGTCGGTCGGAGTCGGAGAGGCAAACAATAACAGATATATTAAACTAGTTTATTAATTTTCAGGACTTTCGTTTCATTTTTACAAGTTCGTTAGTTAGCCAAACATCAGGCTATACTTTTCTCTCTAGGAGAAGATGCTGACTATTCATGTCGCCAGCTCCGCAGCTCTCAGATCTGAGCTACGTCATAGTTGAGGTATTTCATTGTTTGGCTTTTTCGAGTGGTCCCTTGACAGGGCTCTATTTGGCAGTACTCAGTATATAATATAAATTCAAAATACCCTAGCACCCGGAAGAAATTTTGGATTTTCTCGAAAACCAAAGCTCGCGCAAACCTCTAACTTGCAATTTTTTGATGCATTTTTTATGCGCAATCTATTTTTGAAACTCAAATTTCTATTCTATTTTCTAACGATTTTCAGGCCTGACCCCGACGCCCCCATTGACAATTTAATTTTTTTTTTTGCAATAAATAATGGTCGTACACATAAATCTTCTACGGGTGCTGATTGCGCATGCAAAAATCTATCGATAAACATTTTTGTTGCTTTAAAGTTATTTATTAATAGTGTGTCAGAATATAAATTCAAAATACCCTAGCACCCGGAAGAAATTTTGGATTTTCTCGAAAACCAAAGCTCGCGCAAACGTCTAACTTGCAATTTTTTGATGCATTTTTTATGCGCAATCTATTTTTGAAACTCAAATTTCTATTCTATTTTCTAACGATTTTCAGGCCTGACCCCGACGCCCCCATTGACAATTTAATTTTTTTTTTGCAATAAATAATGGTCGTAGACATAAATCTTCTACGGGTGCTGATTGCGCATGCAAAAATCTATCGATAAACATTTTTGTTGCTTTAAAGTTATTTATTAATAGTGTGTCAGAATATAAATTCAAAATACCCTAGCACCCGGAAGAAATTTTGGATTTTCTCGAAAACCAAAGCTCGCGCAAACGTCTAACTTGCAATTTTTTGATGCATTTTTTATGCGCAATCTATTTTTGAAACTCAAAATATAAAAATTTTTTTTCGAGTGCTACCTTTCAGGAGCTAACGGAACGATACTGTGATCGCTGTAATCGATTTCATCGCATTTCGGAACGCAGGGATAGAGTCATAGCCACAGAGTACAGTAACTATACGGGAAGTCATAGCATTCATAGTCATAGACTATGGTCAAAATTCTTTATGGATTTTTTACTTGTACAACTTTTTATTACCTATATCTATGGTACAACACAATTTATACAATTCCGTCACTGCCCACTGCCAGTGTTGCCAACGTAGGCGATTTTTCGCCATTTAGGCTACTCGATATGGAAATCGGCGACAAAAATATCCAAAAGGCGACTGGTCGCCTTTTAGGCTACTTAGTTGAATGAACAAATCACAGCACTAATGAGCATAAACATAACAAAAAAAAATTAGACCCCACGCATAGTCTAAAAAGCGTGAGAAAATCAAGAGAAAACGATGGACACACCCTTCGCTAGCTTCATGCCTCGGAGAATACCCCGTATTTATTTATATTTATTGTTTTTATGTCCCATACTAAAACAAGTATAGCTTGTCTAAGCTGAAATGACTCGCCCTACTACCGCATTTACGCAACAAGCAAAAATATGAATGCAATTCAAACAAAAATGCGATTGCTATTGGTCATTCAGTTGCCAGTTAGACATAAACGTAGGTAATAGCATGCATCGTTCGAATTTTTTGTCCAATTGGTCATAAATTTTAGTGTCTGAACATGCGAGGGAGCCGACGTCTTGTTTCATACAAAAGCACTAGCGTAGCTCCATACATTGAGCATTGTCGGATTTATCACGCGACTAGTTGACTGTAATGTCCGCATACAAATAGTTCACGGAACGATCGACGCGACGCTGCCGCCTGCCACACATAGAAGTGTTTATCATTAATATTTGCACTCACACATCCAAATCAAATAAATAAGTATATAAAATATCGAAGTATCATTTCATAATTTATTGCTTCCACTGGACACGATCGATTTTGGAGAAAGTTCAATGATTTACTTGCAATAAAGTTTATTTCTGCCAATAAAGCCCAAGAAGTCAAACAGCGATGCACAAATTTTTACGTGCAAGTGCACTAAGCAGTGAAGGAATTAGTTGACACTTGACAGGCTACCATTCAATGTGTTGGTGGTGGACTATGGTGGTGGATAATTGAAGTTTTGTCAGAAATGTTGACGGCAAAAGTATTGTGGATTCTTTGATATTGCTGGCAACAGATGACGCAGAATCAAAGTACTCGCATATAAATAAAATTGTTAATAAAAGTGTGTTTTATTTTAGTTTTGGCATTTGGGCTACTTTTTTAGGCTACCTCAGCTCCATTTCGGCTACTTTAGGATACTCAAGCCCTAAAAAACGGCGACATTAGGTCCTGAGTTGTTGGCAACACTGGTCACTGCCAGTCAGCCTGAGTCAGCCTCAAAGAGGGCCTCGTTTTTTCTTTTGTAATTCCGCAATCCTTATTCAAGTCAAAATAAAGAAGGATTATTAGTGAATATATTTTAATATTTAGGGGCGACAATTCAATATTAAAATCAAAATGGCAGAGCCAGAAGTGGTGGATTTAGACCTAACAATCGACGATTTAGTTCCCAAAAGTCCAGAAAGGTAACGGATAATATTACCAATGCATAGAACTTTTACTAAGTTGATTTTATAGTTCTGTGATTTTAAAATTAGTGTAATAGTAGGTATATTTAACAGGTTTCTAATTCTAATGTTTGTTCTTTTTTTTAATTTGATTATTGCTGCTGTTACGATTTCCATTTTAAAGATCACCAATTTCTTGACATTTGACCTATTTTACACAACAATACAATAAATGGCACCTTTTACACCTTAAATATGCATTAAATCGTTTTTAGCTTCTATTTTAATAAATGAAAAACGCTTCACACTTATTTTAAATCTATTTACATGATTCGAATATAATAACTTTAATAATTTAGGAAGTAATATTATTTACGCAATGTTTTTGTCCTTCAAGATTGGCTGAAGAAAAAAAGGAAAGCGGTAACCATTTGTATAAATTTAAAAATTACAAAGGTGCTTTGGCCATGTACGAAGAAGCTATAAAGCTGTGTCCAGACAATGCTTCATATTATGGCAATAGATCTGCCTGCTATATGATGCTGGGCATGTATAAAAAAGCCTTGGAAGATGCTCAAAAATCTGTTGCTCTTGATAACAATTTTACTAAAGGCTACATTCGTATTGCTAAATGTTGTATTGCACTTGGTAAGTAATATAATGTTGTAGATTCACATATTTTATAACACATTTGTTAATATTTAGGGTATATTGTACATATGTAAAATATGTTGTTGAAATATGAAAATACAAATATATTTATAAGAATTATTGGATTTGAAGCAGGCTATAAATTTATTTACATTTTTGTCTAAGGGGGCGTTCAAGTATTACGTAACGCTAATTGGGGGAGAGGGTTTGTCTTGTTAAACGTTACGATGCGTTATAGGGGAGGAAGGGGGGGTTCCAACAAGGCGTTACATAACATTGTTTTTTGTTTAATTAAAAAAACTAGGGTATTCAAATCTACTGTTTTATTTATTTATTACTACTACAAACACGATTAAAACAATAACAAAAGTAATTTAGCGACTTTCCGGTTAGTTTGCGTAACATAGTTGTGACATTTGGGTAAAAATGTGGTAAAAATGGTCAGTTGGGTGTTACATAACGTTTATGGGGTAGGGGGGTGTGTACCGGAAAACGTTACGGCGCGTTACATAGGGGGGAGGGGGGGTTTAAAAATCTTCAAAATTTGCGTTAAGTAATACTTGAACGCCCACTAATCTATAGTATACAGTTTCAAAATATTCAACATTCTTTTCTTTTTATAGGTGATTTATCTGGTGCAGAGCAAGCAATTTGTCGAGCATCTGAATTAGGTGGAGCCGATTGCGCTTCAAATGAACGTAAAGCACTTAAATCTTTACAGCGACTTCACGATGATGCACAGCGTGCCATGGAAGCTGGCGACCATCGACGTGTCGTATTTTGTATGGATCGTTGTTTAGAATACAGTCCCTCAAACTCCAAGTAATACTCGTTTTTTTAAATGTTATTATTATTGTTTGTGTTAAAAATCCTTTTAAACATAAACCTCTAATACTTCAGAGCAAAACTTATGAAAGCTGAATGTTTGGCAATGATTGGACGCTGTCAGGAAGCACAGGAAATTGCAAATGATTCTTTAAGATTTGACAGTTTTGATACAGAAGCTATTTATGTCCGAGGTTTATGCCTTTATTTTGAGGTATGATTTGTACTACTAAAATTGCAATATTCTATTAATCATAATTGTTTATACAGATAGCTGTGATGAATCATCAATATAAGTACATCAGCATAAATAATGCTATTAAGTTTGTATGATTTCAGGATAAGGATGAACAAGCATTCAAGCATTTTCAACAAGTATTACGTCTTGCACCTGATCACAAAAAAGCTATGGAGGCTTATAAAAAAGCCAAACTATTGAAACAAAAGAAAGAAGAAGGTAACAATATTAACCATTAACCACCATCATAAATTTTTTTGTCACATGATTAATTGATTACCAATGTGCGGTCACAGGAGACCGCTATATTATTTTGTTAATAGAATTAATAATATTGTTTACATAACATTGATTTGAATGTTTTGGCAAAAAAAGAACTATATTTGAACAAAAAATACCAAAAAAAATGAATCATCATTAATTTATATTTTAAACCACCATAAACTTTACTGCCATACATTTTGGAAAATTACGCAAGATCAAAAATAGTTAAATTTACTATCAAATAACAAAATTATAAAATGGGATTCAATTAATATGAGGAAAATAAATAGCTCACATATTTGCTACAAAACTAAATATTAGACAGTGGGTACACATAACACAAAATCAGTGCAAATTTTTTAGCATAATTATTTCAAACATAAATATGTTGTATACTTACTTTTTAAAGTGATTAAACTGATTGGACGATTATCTTTTCAATTTGGAAGACAAAAAGCCTGTTTTTTTTTATTACTGGAACTTCAAGTTCTTCCTGTTCACCAGTATGTGGGTCTGACACAGAAAATACCTTACTACAGTCAAACCTGGATAAGTGAGAACTGGATTAGTGAGAAAACTCTATAAGTGAGAGTAATGGCCAGGACCCGTCATTTTAAGCTCCCAAAACCTCTATTAGCGAGAAACAGAAACCTCTGTAAGAGAGAGTCGTTTTTCCCTCATGGACCTCCATAAGTGAGACTGCTACTTATCTATACCTCTATAAGTGACAGTCGATCTTTATTTATATATTATTTAGGAGGAACTATAGTTACAATAAAAATACAGTAACAAATGACAAAACAAATTACAAATTTAACATCTGCTATTTTATGACTCATTCTTAACTTTCGTGAAACTTCCTACCATTGTTTTTGTATTGTTTTCTCATCAATATTGTACCTATTCTATTTCGTGGAACTAAATAACGTTGTTATTTTATCGCATTCTTTTCCTTTCTTTCCATTTTTTTCGAATGCACACGTGTGCCTGTGTACCGTCCTGTTTGTCGGACTTACTCAGTTTATAGTTAATCAATTGCGAAGGAAAGTTCTGTTCTGCATCATGTCAAAACGGAAAATTAAAGTACTGTCATTAAGTGATAAACTTAAAATAGTGAATGCGTTTGAATCCGAAAAATCGTGAAATGAAATTCAGAGGGAGTTTAATTTACCAGAATCCACCTATTATAAAATTATAAAATCAAAAGACTGTACAAAGTGCTATGACTTGTTATTGCTGCGTACCCCTATTAGAGAGAAACGCTACCCATGTACCTGCATTAGCGAGAAACTCGGGTTAGTGAGAAACCTCTATAAGCGAGAATGAGATTGTGCTCCCTTGAACTCTCGCTTATCCAGGTTTGACTGTATTCACTTATTTGGAGTGAAATCTGTTTTATTTTTTTTTTATATATATGGCCAGTATGTGACATTTTTAAAGGTATTCAAACATATAAAACAAAGTATATTATCATTACACTTCAATAAAGTTAAGTAACTTGAAGTGTAATGATAATACAGCAATCAAACAGCGGTCTCTGACCTGTGGACCATAGAGACCACTGTTTAACTTTGAACCCATATTACTTACGTAAACTACACACTACATCACCACTACTATTTGTTCACATTGGTGCTACTGAACTGAGGTACTAAGGACGAGCCTCGGGACGGGGAGACTGGAGGAACAGTGTGGTCTATGACCGCATGATGGTAGTTAAAGGTTAAAAGTCATTTAATAATAATTAAATAATATATTATTTAGTTTGTGCTAATTTCAGGTAATGAGGCATTCAAGATGGGCCGATGGCAACAAGCTTTAGATCTTTATAATGAAGCACTGACTATTGATAAAAATAATAGAAAAGTAAATGCTAAGCTGTACTTTAATAAGGCAACAGTGTGCTCAAAATTAAATCAAATAAAAGAAGCAGCAGAAGCTTGTACAGCTGCTTTGGAGCTTGATGAGACCTATGTTAAAGCTTTGCTTCGGAGAGCAAAATGTTACACGAGTTTAGGAGAATATGAAAATGCTGTGAAAGATTATGAAAAACTTTATAAGATCGACAAAAGCAAAGAAAATAAACAATTGCTGCATGAAGCTAAAATGGCTCTAAGAAAATCGAAACGCAAAGACTATTATAAAATTCTTGGAGTTGAGAAAACAGCATCTGAAGATGATATTAAAAAAGCCTATAGGTATATCTTTATTTTTTAAATATTTTTCGTTTTTTCTTATCATTGAATGAGAAGAAGTATATGTTGTGATTTCATTCAATATTGCTCTTATCTTCACTTTAAAAATATAAGATCTGTTTGTGCATCAACATGGCTTCACAGTAAACTCAATAATGTCATGGTTGATGTCTAACGGTGTTTAAATTGTTTAAAGTATATAGTTCCAATATTTTGAATTTCAACTTTGAAATTTTAATTATAATATTAATCTGTATATTAATATGTGAAGCAAAAACTTTGTACGGAGGACAAAGGGATGGAGGAGTTTGAAATTTCGCACACTTATAGTTTATATAGAGAAGGAGTGCAGAATGCTAATATTGTTTTTTTTTTTTTTTTAATTACACATAAAAAATACATTAAAAACGATAAAAAAACATTACACACTCCCATGTATGTGTGCAAATACACATATAATTATATACTCTTTTGTTTATTGTTTAAGTCTGTGGTTAAATTATGGTCGAATTTCGACCACTGGGTGACCACTTGTAAAGATAATTCTATTTAGACTAATATTATTACAGTAATTGTTGAATTGTTGGTTCAATTTTGAAAAATTATACTGAGCAGTATAGTTAATGCAGATAAAACAACATGGACCATCTAGTCTCATATTATTGTTTTTGTGTAACCTTTCACTTTTAACCATGTGACAACTTAGTTTCCCATTTATTTCATATACCTTCTATTATGAAATAAAGTCATAATTTCCAAA
Organism: Melitaea athalia; assembly: GCA_905220545.2. Lineage (NCBI taxonomy): Eukaryota > Metazoa > Arthropoda > Insecta > Lepidoptera > Nymphalidae > Melitaea > Melitaea athalia. Next base: position 9,435,908 of record HG992179.1, read on the forward strand.
TCCTCACCAAGATATCTCAATATGAACATTTTTCTCAATAATACATACAATATAGTTATCATATGACTTATTTTTAGAAAACGGGCCTTGGTTCATCATCCTGACCGTCATGCAGGAGCACCGGACAGCGAGAGAAAAGAACAAGAACGACGTTTTAAAGAAGTAGGCGAAGCTTACGAAGTTCTCAGTGATCCAAAAAAACGTACACGTTATGATCACGGCCAGTATCTAGATGACGACTCCTCAGGCATGGCTGGTAATTAACTTAATATGATTTATTTACACAACTAGGTATGCAAACAAGCGTATGACTCACCTGATGGTAAGCGGTTACCGTAGCCGTACCGTCGCGGTACTGTCCTGCAGTACAAGAAGCATTGCAAGCACTTTTCCAACCCTACCCCTAACTCTCCCCAGGAGCCCTGGTCAGCTTACTCACCACAGGAATACAACACTGCTTAAAAGTGGTATTATTTAGCTGTGATCTTCTGTAACGCGAGATACCTTCCCAGTCAGGCTGTTCCAGATTTTGAACAAGATATTTCCTGCTGTGCCATAGGGCACGCACTTACAATCATTTATTTCTATCAATGCAATCATTAAACCTGCTGATATCTAATTTCAGATGTCGATTGAAATTGAAATTTTTTATTGGTTCACAAAAAACAAATTAACGAGAATTTGTCAAAAAATCTGTTATTATAAGTTTCTTATAAAGATTATTTGATTAGCTTTGCATTTAAATTTTGATTATGTTGACATTTAAGATAATTTTTAAATAACATTGCTGTAATGAATAATATGATTTTTATAGTACGTTATTTGTAGATTATGAATTCTGTTGGGCTTGAGAAAATTAGTTATGAACTTAGTTTATCACTACATATTAATCATATTATAAAACAAAGTCGCTGTCTGTTTGTCCCTATGTATGCTTAGATCTTTAAAACTACACAACGGATTTTGATGCGGTTTTCTTTAGTAAATAGAGTGATTCCAAAGGAAGGTTTATATCTATAATACATACATAATATAGAAGAGGAACATCGATAGTTTTTGTAACCGTGCGAAGCCGGGGCGGGTCGCTTATTAGTTATTTATATAAAAAACTTTTTACAGTATGAGTAAAGTATATTAAAATTTTCCATAAAATTCTTTAAATAATAATTTCAAATTTAACATTACAATTGGTGTAACTGCAGAAATAGTTTTATTTTATTTGCTAAGTAGTTTTTGGTTATACAATAGAACTTTAAACGTGATTATTTATTTTTTTAGATTTCGACGCGAACATGGTATTCCAAACATTCCTCAACCGTGGTGGACAACATTTTAACTTCGGCGGCGGTGGAATGCCAGGTTCCGCTTTCACCTTCCAGTATGGATAAAATAATGTTTTGTGTATATTTTCCCTTTTCATACAGAAAAATCATACTAAAATTGTCATTCCATATAATATCTAAAATAAGATTTTCGTTTTTTGTCAGGATTCATACATTTATTTAGACAGTGCTATTTGTACCAAAATAAACCAAAAAAACATCACTTAGACATTTTTGTTTTACCTTGCCCCAAAAGTTTAGTTAATGTGTATACCTGAATCTGACTCTACATTTAAATATGGTATCTTTTTAATAAACGAAAATATCGTATAAATGTTTTATGTTACTGGAAAAGTGAGTCAATTTGATGGATAATTGAATTATTGTGATAGCTGAGATTTCACTGTGCACTGAATATAATATGGAACTGTTAACGAAGGTGTTAAAAGTATGTTAAATAAACAATTTTCACAATGATTTTAATGAATAAATAAACAATTCTCTATTTAGTATCATTCTAATTTTTCTTAGTGTCAATTGATGTTATAGGTCGCAAATCATCTTGGCATGCATTATTACGAATAAGCCAAACAGACTGGTATAGGTATTTTAATGGCATTTACGTGTGATAACATGTGTTAAATATGTAAATGTAAACAACAAAATAGTAATATAGATTAAAGTTGAGTATGACAACCACAACTGCAACAAGATGAGTTGAATGATCTATAAATATACAGGGTGTCCCGCGATAAAGTGCAACCCCGAAAGAGGGTGAAACTAGACCATAAATTATCTACAAAAAACAGAAAAAAATTAAACAATTTTTTTTTATTTTTTTTATTGACGAATTAAGATTTTTATATAGGTTACGTAGCCTCTTTGTAAAAAAAATGATGATTTTTGTACGTGTTTTTTGGGATACAGGCGTAAATTTTTTTTTATTTGAATGGCAATATGGTAAGAAATAATAATAAATCATAAAATTTCCTGGTATTGGGGGCATAATTCTGAGAAAATTAGAGATCATTGAAAAAAACAATCATAAAAAATGGATTTTTTTTCGCAAGATGCATAGTTAAAGACGTAATGCCACTTTTTTGCGAGCTAATTTTTATTTTATCTTTACCGCCAAGTACGTGGCGTAATATTTTATTTTATTTTAAAGTAATCGACCTACTACATTGGAAGAAATCATCATTTTTTGTACATAGAGTCTACGTAAGATATAAAAAACTTAATTCGCCAAAAAGAAATAAAATATTTTTTTCAAAAAGTTTTTTCTATGTTTTTTGTCGATAATTTATGGCCTAGTTTCACCCCCATTCGGGGTTACACTTTATCGCGGGACACCCTGTTATAGTCTTAAAATCAACGCCTTTTGTCGGTATGCATAGATTGTTTTATATATATTTGATTGTCCGACTTTAAAGGACGCGTACGTTCAACATCGAAATCTGCATATTTAATTTTTAGCAGGCAAAAAAAACCGTTTAAGATTTCTCCGACGTGGAAGGTTGGAGGCCTTAACTTAGAAAATTATACTTTTTCAATTTTACTTAAATAAATTATTCTAGACATTCTTATTCAGACAGTTCTAGAATGTTCGTGCTTGTACTCGATCTGTAGTTCATTCACCTTATATAAGTCCTCTAGCGCCATCTAGTGTTGAGTGGATGTTTCACGTTGTCTTTGTAACAAAGTGGTTTGTACAGCACACAACGTGGTTCCTCTGCTCCCCGCTAGATGGCGCAAGCTCCTTTAATTCGTGTACTCGTAACGTTATTATAAAAAGTAAACCACGATATACTTAAACTATTGGTGAAACTTAGTACCTATATAATTATTTTTTCATTTTAAAATATGTGTTATCCATTCTTATCTTCTAATAGGTAATTAAAAGCTGTATTCAAATCCATACAGTATTTTCAATATAATAACGTATCTCAAAATAATATTTTTTAGATATTTAGTACTAAACATTTTAACATGATTGTGTGTACCCATTAATAAAAATGGTTCAATCTTCTTTTTAGCGGTTAGGCTAGGCTTACTAGAAATGTTACTTTTTAAAGGTTCTCAAAAAAAATAACATTTGTTTTAATGAAATAAATTAATTATACAACAAATTATTTGTTATCATTGTTATTCTTTATTAAATTAACATTATTATTAGTGACAGAAGGACGGAGAGATCATGTTCTTAAATAATAGATTTTATTTAGTTTTAATTATTTAAGCTACTATTTCAACTTAAAAAATCCACAATCGTAGGTAAAAAAGCCAGTGTGCTTTAGGCCACACGACTGAAGTAAAACTTACGAAACGTAACTCTCTCTAGTCTCGTAAGCGGATTAGCGGAGAGATCTCTATGCCATGGTTCCAGAGATATCGTGCTTTCCTTAATTGTTAAATAAATATAAATAGTTTGAACAAATTTAACGTTTATTGGCAGATTATATAAAGTAACCCTAAAAAAATCTAATGTTGTTGCGGTTTATCTTCGGATGTCGGGTTCTTAATTTTTTTGAACATAATTGCTTTATCACCTTGGGGGCGTTTGCTTGTAGTCCTACTAGCTATTCCTTCGAATCTAAAAATAAAGGAAAAAAGGAAAAAGTTGCATTAAATAATGATGATTTTTTTTTTAATTTATAAAATTATTTGAGTTGTTTATTCTATTTCTTCCTTTAATATTTTTTTTAAACTTTGTCATTGAGTTTTCTTAGAAGTTATCTACATATTAAAATAGATAATAGAAATACCTACATGTTAATTATGAAAATTTTTATTTGCGATATACAACCTGGATCAGTATAAGTTGTAAAAAATTATTTGCCAAAAGGGCAGGCCAACTTACTACCAAGCTAGTATAGGTAGGTAATATAAAATTTATACTTTACTTCTTTATTTTGAATGGTTTCTTTTGTTCAGGTTTTGGTGGCTGATAATTTGTTTTAAAGGTTAAAACATAGCGCTTGACTACATCGACATTAACAGTAGTGTTTTCAGGATACATGCGCTTCTTCCATGCTTCCCTCTCTTCCAGCCACATTCTGTGGTACTCGTACGACAAAAGCCATTGTATACGAGATGGCCCCTCCTAAGAAGAAAACAAAAAAGGAGACCACTTTTTAAATTTTCCTTACCGGGACTAATCACGATCACGATTCAGCCTGTAATATCCCACTGTTGGGCATAAGCTTCATCCCCATGTAGGAGAAGGATCGGAGCTTAATCCACCACGCTGCTCCAATGCGGGTTGGCGGATATATTCCCTACTATGAGTAACGATCGCTATCCAGGTGTACATGAATAACAACCGGGACCGACGGCTTAACGTGCTCTCCGAGGCACAGTGGGGAGACCCACAAGGACTGCACAAACACCCAGACCACGGCAAACATCTGTATGGCCAATACAAATGCTGTCGTGTGCGGGGATCGAACCTGCAACAGTGCTGTGACCGCTGCGCCAACGCGGCGTCCGCCGGGTTGGTGCAGCGGCGGGGTTACCGGGACTAATATTTAAATTTAAACTTAAATATAATGATAAAATTTGTGCATTACTTGATTAACGTCAAAATGATATCTTAAAATGATAAATTTAACCGTACTCAGTGTTTGGATATAGGGCTACTAATATAAATTTCATATTCATAAGTTTATATGCTTAATTAAAATTGTAAATCAGCTGTTTCAGAAATAAGAACAGGTACCATAAATTTCCATGGCTGCGGATTATATTTAGGAAAATCCGATGAAATTATGTTGTGTACTGGTCTGCATTGAATAGTTTTATCCCATTTTAATCCAGTCATTCGCCCCATATTTTTATATTATTTTAATATAAAGTATATTCAAAACTGTAAGATCATATTCTCAAATAAATCAAAAAAATATATTTGACTAAAGCGTATGTCAAAATTATAAAAATTTGATTATGCCGAAATATATTTAAAAAAAAAGAAGTTTCAAATAATGAGTGCGTATATATATATTTCAACCGGTCTAGACCGACTAGACCAAATAGTATAGTTTAATATTCCATAGAATCCTTGCTGTGTCGGAATTACGCCGCCACTCGCCAGTAGGCTATTCAATTCTTGCCACCTCTAAACTGACCTATGATACCCTATTACCTGATCGGGCTGATAGGAGTGCAGTCTTCAGTAGGTAGGTACTGAAATTTTTGATTAGTTTTTGAGACTAATTTTTTTTATGTACCTATATAGGATATGTCGAAAATAGTAAATAATCCGTTAACTGGGGGTAGCCCTGAATCCCTGATCACAGATTAGTAAATAGTACTATTTATTGAAATTGTTTTCAAGAGTAAGACCCCTCAGGTACGTGGCGTGACGTGGCGTACTGACTGCCCTGATCATGGACTTAATACCTGCCCTGATGTCGAGCTTCAAGAAAATAATTATATCAATATACGTATAGGTACATATTATGTATCTAGTTATTTTTATGTCAGGGTTGCCAACACTGGGAAAATTGTAAATATTATTATTGTTTTTTTCAAAAAAATTCTACCGCGACTAGTAACTTGGTCATAATTTTCACAAATTAAGGTATTTTTAGGTACTTTATTTCATTTTACTCGGGAATACTTGTACTATCTAATGAAATTACTATTTCAGGCATAATTTATTATTCTTAACTTATGAAAATTAACGTTAGCTGAAGGTATTTTTATTCGTTACTTTTTGTCAAGATACCATTGACTGTGAAAAAAAATTTAAAGCGCTAGAATTGCCCAGTATTTAAAAGTAAAACGTACACGTCAGAACGTACAGATGTCAGAAGTGAAACTTCTTTGGCAAACTAATTTAAAAAAAAACAAGAAGCCAATGTCACCCGGTGTTCCCATGCAGGCGGTCTCCCATCCAAGTATTGACCGTCCCTGATGCTGTCGCGTTACCGGTCGCTCAAACCCCTCATGCGCCTAAAGAAGTTTCACTTCAAAAATGCTTATTAGTTTGTGTAGTTTCTAAAAAGGTTTAACATAATTCGTGCTTGACAAGCAAAATTACTATGTAGGAGCGAAAGAACTTTATATCACGGTCGGTAAGTTCGTTAGCATTTGCGTCACTTAAATGTTAGGATAAAGAAAAAAACAAAGGTTTTTATAATAAAAATGCATTTATTACATCAAACTAAATGTTCAAAATGTCCTCCATTGGCAGCAATGCAGGCTCGACATCGTCTTATAAATAATAATCTTTTGATACGGCGTGCATATAATCTGATACTTCAATTTCACGAGAGGCTATGGGCATGACGAAAGATTTTGAAAACCTCTTCTATAATGTGTGTACACGTTTACTACATATTTACGAAAATACCTATATTTCGGTAATAAACTTAAGTTTAAGGTAGTTTAAAACTATTTTTCTAATATGTTTTCAATTAGCGCGACAAAACCGCAGCAGGTGTCATGGCGTCGGCTCTGATCATACTCTGACGTCAAGCTATATCAAAGTCAAGGTCGTCAGGCGCGTTCCACCTAGGCCGCTGAAAAGTGGAAACCGAAAACAATTTTTATGTGCTAAAATACGCTTTTAGAAAAATTTTCTAGGCGTCATTCCGAATAAAATGAGCTATCACACATAATTTTAAGAGCAGTATCTCTATTTTCGACCATTTTCAACTTATCGACTATACTACTGAGTGGTTTTCAGCTGTCAGAATTGTGGGTCTTAAGTGGAACGCGTCTGACGTTTTATAGTGAGACGTCATGCGCTGTAATTTGTGTTTCAATCAAAATGGCCGATTGCAGTATTTTAATGTTTTATTTTATTAAAAATCACAATAATCTTATTTTTTTACATAAAACTAAACCAGTATTTTGAATGTTTATTACAAGCTTTTATTTATCTTGCAATGTATGTATGTATGTATGTATGTAAATTTAATGAATGTTTGTTCGGGTGAAATCTTGCAACTCAATTTTGAAGCAGATATCTTCAACCGATTGAGCTGAAATTTTGTATACAGGTTCAATTTAGATGACAATGCATGATTTGTATGTATTTATGTGTGTATGTATGTTTGTTCGGGTGAAATCTTGCAACTCAATTTTGAAGCAAATATCTTCAAGCAATTGAGCTGAAACTTTGTATACAGGTTCAATTTGTATGACAATGCATGGTTTGTATGTATGTATGTTTGTTCGGGTGAAATCTTGCAACTCAATTTTGAAGCAAATATCTTCAAGCAATTGAGCTGAAACTTTGTAAACAGGTTCAATTTGGATGACAATGCATGGTTTGTATGTATGTTGGTTCAGGTGAAATCTTGCAACTCAATTTTGAAGCAGATATCTTCAACCAATTGAGCTGAAATTTTGTATATAGGTTCAATTTGGATGCCAATGCATGGTTACCTTTGTGACGTCATTCTAAATCCAATATGGCGGCATATCCAAGAGTGCGGACTAGTTTTTTTAGTGCACTTCTACAATATGGGTACCAAATGAAAGGGCTTGCTAAGAATAATTCGAATAAAGTGACGTGATAACCGACTAAAAAGTCAAAAATAAATTAAAAGTAAAAAACCTTTTTAAAAAACAAGCTTTTATTTGAATGCACTAAAACGAAAAAAATAAATTTTTACTTTAAAACTTTTACTATCTACTTATAAAGTCATTACACATAATCTATATGATATAAAAGCTTGTCGCAAGATTTGCTTGTAAACAAGTAAATTAAATAAATTGATGTGATTGATTTTAATTTTAACTATTAAAATTTTCAAACTAAAGAAATAGATACGAGTACTATCTCGCGACAAGCTTTTCTAAGCCTGTAATATCCCACCGATGGGCATAGGCCTCTTTCCCCATGTAGGAGAAGGATCAGAGCTTAATCCACCACGCTGCTCCAATGTGAGTTGGCGAATATATATATTCCCTACTATGAGTGACGATCGCTATCAGGTGTACATGCCCAGATAACAAAATAAACTTGTTTCAGACTTGCAACAAGTTTGATACATCAAAAATGAAGGCTTGCTTCAAGTTTGCCATGGCAACTTTATAAACTTGCAGCAAGTTTAAATCAAACTTGCTAGTTTCACGGTGACAAACTTGCATGAAGTTTGTTTTTTCAAAGGAAATTCAAACTTGATAAAAAAGCGTTTATCGCTTATAAGTACTTTCTATTATTTATTATTACTAGTAGTTATTATTATCAGTGATTGATGCACGTGCGCAATTTAGAACAGCCCTCCGCGACGATTGCAGCTCCACTGTGTAGAAACGTACTCCCTGCTAGACTCCTGATAACTGTATATATACTAAGTGAGCTTAAAAACATTGATAGCGCGATTCAGGATTCTCTAGATTGAAACTTGAAACATCATCTTTGTCATGACAATATTCCAGCAATATTGTCACAAACTTGATACATCATCTTTGTCATAACAATATTCCAGCAATATTGTCACAAACTTGAAACATTATCTTTGTTATAACAATATTCCAGCAATATTGTCGCAAACTTGAAACTTCACATTTAACTTAACAATATTGCAGCTATATTGTCACAAACTTGCCTCGTCATATTTGACGCAGCAATTTAAAATCAAAGAATATCAAACTTGCCCCAAGTTTACATGCTATCTGGGTGGTAGCAACCGGGACCGATGGCCTAACGTGCTCTCCGAGGCGTGGTAGTTAGACCCACAAGGACTGCACAAATATCCAGACCACAGCAAACACCTGTATGACCAATACCAATGTTTGTCATGTGCAGGGATTGAACCCGCAACCACAGCTCAACAGGCACAAACCAGTGGTGTGACTGTTGCGCCAATGCGGTTGACATTTAACCGATTCTATATTTTATTCTCTTCGTCTGGCTTTTTGTTTTTTTTTTTCAATTATTTTTTTAATTATGATACCGCCTACTTTTCCAATTAGTTTGCCAAAGAAGTTTCACTTCTGACATGTGTACTTTGTATTTTTATTTGTATCTTTTTCATTTCGTTTCTTCATTGTTTTCGATGTACTTACTCTATATGAAAAAAAAATACACCGGTTATTAATAGCACTCCATATTCTATTATGGGTAGAGTTAATGTGGCAAAGTGCGCCTACCGGGCAAGTGCACCTACCACCAATATCTCGAAAACTACCGATTGGATACTAGTAGTGACACTATATATCGATGCTACAAACTAAATCATAGTTCTTGGTGAAAGTCACAGATGGCTCTAGTCATGTGAGTTTGAGATACGCGCCATTTTATTTTCACTGATATTCAAAGTGGTGAGCAGAGATGACTATGGGTTGATCATCTTCGTAAATCTCAAGAAATCTAGTTTTTACCAATATACGAGTGAGGTAAATGCACAATTTAAATATTTTTCTTTAAGTTTCTGACTATATCTCACTCCTATCTAGTAAAATTTATATATTTTTTTGCAGTTAAATATTCTAACTTAAAATTTATATAGTTGGGGAAGTGCGCCATACTGACTTCTTATATGGCGCACTTCGCCGCAATCCAGAGGTTACAAACTTTTTAAAATGTGTCTTTGTTACAAGTCTTTATTTAACTTGCAACGTTTCTTTGCTTGTTTGTATGGTCGGGTCAAATCTTGCAAATGAATTTGAAAAAGAAATCTTGAATGAACACGTTGGTCCATTTATGGTCAATTTGGGTGAGAATGCTATTTTTATGCATGACAATGCCCGACCTCATACAGATTGGATTGTGAGTGACTACCTTCAAGAGATGAACATTACTCGTATGGAGTGGCCAGCACGCAGCCCAGATGTCAATCTGATCGAGCATGCTTGGGACTAGCTAGGGAGATGCGTAAAACAATTACGCTTCGTGAGCTCAAAATTGCTCTCACAGAGGAATGGGAGAATATTCCCCAAAATCGTACAAAAAACTTGGTGTACAGCATGCCAAACTGGGTAAACGCAGTAATGGAAGCACGATGAGGCAATACGAAATATTAAAATTCAAGAAAATCGTAATGTTGTTCAAAAATGTCATGTTTCCTATTTTTGTTTTAAGGCGAGAAAATAAATATTACACTTAATAACTAATTTCAATGACTAACTTCTTATTTCAGTCCGTTTATAATACCAAATATTTAAGTAGTTCCATTTACGATGGGAATACCCCATGGTATTAAAAAAAAAATATACTTGTTGGTAAATAAAAGAAAAAATATACTTGACACTCGATTATCAATATTTGGAAAAAAGGTTCATAGCCTCTGACTTAAGATTGTATGGCGCATTTAGCCGAAATTTGGTTTTAAGTACATAGATTCTTCTAGAATGTGGCTATGAAAAAAAAGTAAATATCATTCGTTTTGTTGCTTGTTTTCTTATAATAATATAAGGCTGTTTTTATTCTAATGCTATAATATTACGTTTTATTAATACAAGGCGCACTTACCCGATTTGTCGGCAAAGTGCGGCTGGTCAGACTGTTTTCAAATTTTATGCTAAAATTCATTAATTTGCTGTCAGATTCTAATGACACGACATTGGTTGTTGTTGCAAAACATCACAGATCCTTATGGTACCATGACTTAGTATCACTCGTGAACTTAAACACAAGAAATATTGCACCAAAGTCAACTATGCAAAAAGTATGGCGCACTTTGCCCCCTTGACTCTACTACTGTCAATAATTAGTTTTTGTTATTGGCACTGTGGGCCAACATTTGGAAACAGCTATTATAGAAAAAAATATTGATGTGCAAACAATAATTTAATTTAAAACCTTTACAGATAGATCATAAACTCGCTTGTTGACAATATTCTTAGAAATCCTAACATTGGCACTAATGCCAATAAAAGGATTTTGAAGAATTTATTGATCCATATGTTGGCACATTAAATAAATAGAATGTGATAAAAAAATTAACAAAATAATCTTTGAATCTATTGCTTAGATGTGTAATTAAGTGTATAAAATTGTTTCGAAAGCATCAATAAGCCGAATAGCTGTGATATACTATGATTAATAAAGCTCTCTCCTTAAGAAAAAACAAAAAATAAACGACTCCAAATCACTATCACAAAATGTCAGTTGTTGTTTTTAAATATATCTATTGGTTATTAGAACAGTGTTGGCAATTTGTAATAGAAAATTAATACTATTTTACTTTTAAATGCATACTGAACTTGAATAGTCTATAGTTTCCTTGTTTTTTTTTTAAAACTAAACTCTAAAGTGCCAACGATTGGTTGGTTTACCCTAGTATTATCTATTTAGGGACTGTTTCAACTGGTTTCAACTTTCACCAGTTGTGGATAACCACGGTCTTCTAAACATGTCTTGCAACAACAGTAGTAGGTAATAACTATATATGTACTAGGTGTACGTCGGCTGAAATGGTAGTGGATCGTCCTGGCAGGCCCGAGGGCCATTCCGGGTACGGGCCTTTAGGCACACCTCTTTACCTGGGCTTTCATCACCGGGCCACGTTGCCTGCGGGGTCGTTATTTTGGCCCATAATGGGCCAGGGCCCTTTGCGGTTATCGTCTGGTCAAGTATTTAATCCCCACTATCAGGTCATTCCCTGTCGGGTGGTCAATCACTTAGTTAGTTGGTTGGCGTTGGAATGTCCTCCCCCGTGTCGTCCGGATCTTCGCCACCGCTGTCCTCACTGGGTCGGCCCGGTGGCGCTTGCAGGAGCTCGCAAGGTAGAGGACGCCCTTCCGCAAGGGCGGATCCAGCTTTGGCGCCAGGGGGGTCACAGTCATGGTCAAGGCGCCAGGGGGGGGGGGCGGGGTCACATAGTCGTGGTCAAGTAAAAAGAAGTTATAATTTAACAGGGACCGGACAACACCGCTTAAGAGTTAAGCCTTTTCGCAGGGTAACCCGGCCTACATGGTGTAGCCCTTATCGCAGAGTATCCTTTTATTCGAGTTACACCTCAAAACCCAGCGAAACGGGTAACTCCTTTAATATAGTAACCACGTGAAGGGGTTAACCCCTTCAGTGGCTTAAGCCTATGAGGAGGTTACCTACACGAAAAGGTTTTATTCGGGTTACCCTGAATTAACTAATAAACTTGAGCTGCATGTAGAGGAGGGGGGATACTTACACCCGAGCATGGCTTTATCGCCTTAATAGTTTTGTTTAGTTAAAAATAACTGACTACATAATACAATATAAAAATGAAGTAGGCACTACAAAACACACTTAAACAAAATCACTGCTAAATAGTTTTTAATTCCTTCCGTAGTTTCGTCCGAGTTACGACTTCCAATTTTCGAATTGAAATGATAATATTACTAGCTTCTGCGCGCGACTTCGTCGACGTGGACTCCGCTCCTATTGGTCTTAGCGTGACGATACATAGCCTATAGCCTTCCTCGATAAATGGGCTATCTAACAGTGAAAGAATTTTTCAAATCGGCCCAGTAGTTCCAGAGATTACCGCGTTCAAACAAACAAACAAACAACCAAACAAACAAACTCTTCAGCTTTATATTGTTACGTGTTAGGGTTCGAACGATTTGGAGAGAAAGACCTTCTGACTCTTTTAGAGACTTTATTCACTAGCACTAGGTCCGACACAAGCACTAGGTACAAACACTTCGCACTAAGTACAAACACTAATCACTAGGTACACACAGTAAGCACTAACAATGTCCGAGGTCGTAGCCAATGTCGTAGGTTTCCGCTGGTATCACTTCTTGATCACTAGTATTCACTTCGAAGTCGCTTCGTCGTTAGCTCAAACTGAACTGACCCCGCTCGGCCTCCCCGGCCTTTTTATACCGGGCCGAGCCTACTCCCAGACAGTTCTAGAACGTTCGTGCGTGTACTCGATCCTGAGTTCATTCACCTATATGTCCTCTAGCGCCATCTAGTAATGAGTGGATGTTTTCACGTTGTCTTTGTAACAAAGTGGCTTGTACAGCACACAACGTGGTTCCTCCGCTCCCCGCTAGATGGCGCAAGCTCCTTTTTTGTGTACTCGTAACACTACTCCCCTCTTAGAGATGCTCGTCCCGAGCATCGTTGTTACTGCCATGGTAACGCGCCAGACGGTCTATGTGTACCACTTTGAATGTCCCTCTTGGTTGCTTTTGAATTCTATAAGTCACATCATTCATTCGGGTAACCACTTTGTATGGACCGTCCCACTTGGTCTGCAACTTTGGAGATTTCCCTTTCCAGCGGGTTGGGTTATGCAGCCACACTAGTGACCCTTCCTCGAAGCCTCTTGTGTTCGATTTCCGGTCATATCTGGTTTTCATGTTCTCGCTTGACTGTAACCCATTTTCCCGGACCAAGGCGTGTATGTAGCGCATTTTTTCCCTTAAATTGCTGACATAGTCTTGTACGGTCTCTGGTCCCTCCGGTGACCCTCCTGTCAATAGGTCTACTGGTATTCGTAGTTCTCTACCGTAATTGACATACGCCGGGGTCACCGGAGGGACCAGAGAGAGACCTGCCGGCCGGGGAGGCGGGGCCAGTGGTAGGCGGGGCCAGTGGGCGGAGCTTGGCCCCCAGTGGCATCCGCAGCTCGTTGTGCCCTCGTCCTGACCCTCTCCTTGGAGTTCTCTCTCGGAGTCAATGGCATCTCCAAATCCCACTTCTGACACCAGTTGTTACGTGTTAGGGTTCGAACGATTTGGAGAGAAAGACCTTCTGACTCTTTTAGAGACTTTATTCACTAGCACTAGGTCCGACACAAGCACTAGGTACAAACACTTCGCACTAAGTACAAACACTAATCACTAGGCACACACAGTAAGCACTAACAATGTCCGAGGTCGTAGCCAATGTCGTAGGTTTCCGCTGGTATCACTTCTTGATCACTAGTATTCACTTCGAAGTCGCTTCGTCGTTAGCTCAAACTGAACTGACCCCGCTCGGCCTCCCCGGCCTTTTTATACCGGGCCGAGCCTACTCCCAGACAGTTCTAGAACGTTCGTGCGTGTACTCGATCCTGAGTTCATTCACCTATATGTCCTCTAGCGCCATCTAGTAATGAGTGGATGTTTTCACGTTGTCTTTGTAACAAAGTGGCTTGTACAGCACACAACGTGGTTCCTCCGCTCCCCGCTAGATGGCGCAAGCTCCTTTTTTGTGTACTCAGTACTCGTAACAATATATTAGTACTAGCCGACCCGTGCCCACTTCGTTGGGCGTTATAATCCATTTCACATAAGAAGGGTACGGTGAAATTTGATATGTTCCAATTCCAATACACTCTCACTATTTTCAGCAAATCAGATAAATATAAATGTTTTAAAATCACCAATTAATTTCTAAGGCAAATAATAATGCTTGATTAGATTGAATTGTTGACACGGCACGTCAGAGGGCGCAGGTTCAAATCCTGCTGGGTCGAAAATTTTGATAATTTTTATCTTTTTCCTTTTATCTTGTCACTCCTGAATAGTGTAGCTTTCTGTTAGCGAAAGAATTTTCATGATCGGATCAGTATTTGCGAAGATTACCCCGTATATACAAACAAAGTTATAAACTTTACCTCTTTATAATATTAGTATAGATAGATAATAATAGCTCTGAGAATGAACAAGTTCAGACACGAAAAAACCGGCGCGAGCGCACTGGCGGATCCAGGGGGGGGGGGGGGGGCACAAGGGTCATGACCCCCCTCTGGGCTGTGTCCAGGACCTAGGTGGACCACTAATTAAAATTGTTAAACAAGATTTTTGTCACAATATAGGTATTTTTAAGTACATTACCTACATAGATTAATAAAATACCTACTTTTTACCTGTATCTATCATTATAAAATTTAAATTGTAACTTCTTTTTACTTGACCACGACTTTGTGACCCCCCCCTGGCGCCTTGACCATGTCTGTGACCCCCCCCTGGCGCCAAAGCTGGATCCGCCCTTGCGCGAGCGTCGGCGCGGCGGGAAAATGCCACGTGTGGTAGTGGTTAAGCAATTCTCAATCTAATGTCGACTACGAAGAGTACATATTTAATGTACTTTGTTGGATTGGCTTACATGTTACAGTGTTACAGGGTTTTGAAAGGGTAGCCCGTATCGGAAAAGGGTTGGTTTAAGCCGTTCGCAGGTGTTACATGCATCAAAGGCTTTATTTTTTTAGCGCTTCAAAATACCCCTTCAAAAACCCTTTCAACGAGTACCCGGCCGGTCCCTGCCGTAGACCATCAGCTTGGTTCTGAGGGGCAGTCTGGATGTGAAGACAGAGTAGAGCTTCGTCCGGGCAGCCGCTGCGTGGTTCACCGCACGGTTTACCGTTGGAACCATGCGCAGCCTCCGATCGATGTGGCACCCCATGCTGAGGAGGCTGAAATGGTTGCGCTTTTCTTTTCAATTTACGGCCGCCACTCGCCAGCACAACTGGTGAAACGGAAACCGGCCCTTGAAGTGGTGGAGGCGGCTTAAGAAAAAACTTGACGAATACGATATTTCTACGGCCCTGATACTGATACGATAACTGCGTTGGTTCAGGTTGGGAACACTGTTGTTTACTCGTAAAACAAATAATTCTGATGCGTACAATAATTTATTCTGGTGCATACACCAATACAAATTTCGAAAGCTATCTACTTTCTGTTATAAAATAACTTATTATGTATGACATTTTTGTTGAAATTGTCATTATAGCATATCAATTATTATCATCACCCGATTTTATGTTAGGACATTAACGTTCATAGCATGTTGGATCATTTTGCATTTCAAAACAAATTAATTTTTGATTTGTATACAAACAAAATGCTGCAATCAGGAAATTCTCTAAATGTCCGTGACACAAGGAACATAAAACTGTGAAAATTACTGTTCGGATCTTCCAAAATAAAATAATCAAACTGGATCAATTAAAAGATTTTCTGTACAATTTACATTAAAAATTCCAAGACAGGTGGATTCTAAAATCGAACTACAAAATTAATATAAACGACATTAATATTTTGACGTGATCTTCATGAATAAATAAAACCAAGGAAATTGGGTTTTTTAAATTTTTATTGAATACACAAGTAAGGATTTAAAAATGTAATTTTTCACCACTCACTAGTGTACCTGTAACAAAAAAGTAAGCAAATAAGTATAATATGATATCAAGATAAAAAAATATATTTGAGTAAAGGAAATAAAAATGTTTGCTATTTTTAGTCCTTCATTTTTCATTAAAAAAAAAATAAGGGTGGAGTAAGCACACTAATTATATACCCTCCAATTCTTTACATTAATCTCATGATGAGTTAACGACTGCCTCGGAGGGATAAGAAAACAATGTAATTAACTGTTAAATACCAGTACACAGTATAACTATTGTGAATAACTTCTTGGTAAATATATTTAACAGTCACATTAATGATGATAACAATATCATGTTTATTACAAGCTTTTATTTAACTTGCAATGTATGTATGTATGTTTGTTCGGGTGAAATCTTGCAACTCAATTTTGAAGCAGATATCTTCAACCAATTGAACTGAAATTTTGTATACAAGTTTAATTTGGATGACAATGCATGGTTAACTAGCGCATTCAAATAAGAGATTGTTTTTAAAAAGGTTAACTAATTTTAATAATTCTTTCACCGTTTGGCTTCTATTTAATCCCAAGCACTACATCTAGTAAAAGTGAAGTAATATGCATGTGGAGAGAATATTCAGACCTTAGAGACAAATTCCATGTACAAATTGCTTCTTACATATTTTTTTAACTTATAAACATCAAAAACTTAATAGTTAATCGATAGAGAAAAAAAGGTTAAAATCTACATCTTGGACCGTCGACCGTTTATCGGCATAATTTCATTACAAAAAAATAAATAATAACCCTAACCTATCTAACTTCTTAAGTAGACTGTTTATCAGTATAATTTCGTTACAAAAAAAAAATAAAAATAACCCTAACCTATCTAACTTCAAAATAACTGTTTAATGGCATAATTTCGTTACAAAAAAATAAAATAAAAATAACCCTAACCGATCTAACTTCAAAATTTATTGCGTGACAGTAAATAAGTAAAAATAAAAATATATTTGAGTAAAAAAAAAAAAAAAATAATAATTTCTGCAACCTGAGAAATCACAAAA
Source organism: Melitaea athalia (assembly GCA_905220545.2). Taxonomy (NCBI): domain Eukaryota; kingdom Metazoa; phylum Arthropoda; class Insecta; order Lepidoptera; family Nymphalidae; genus Melitaea; species Melitaea athalia. Next base: position 9,453,283 of record HG992179.1, read on the forward strand.
AGCTTTCTATATAATGAGTACTTTAAACAGAAAAAATATGAACATCTAAATCGACGGTCCAGGATGTAGATTTTAGCCGAAAAAAATAATGAACATAATATGATTTAGTCTTATATACGGGTATGCACCAAATGAAATGTAACAAGCAAAATAAAATTTTTGTAGATATAACTAGTTTTAGAAAAAATGTTTTTGGATAAACAAGCTAGTAAGTCACTGTGACAGCGGCTGACAGTGCAGAGTGGTATGTGGCTAAACAATGTACAGGGACACTGTTTTTATGTTTTATGCAATGGCATAAACACATGGTATATTATTTTGATTAAAGAGGATAGACAAAAGCAACACACATCTGAAGTTGCTATTTTCCTAAATAACTCTAAACTATAATTTCAATAAAGACTTAGCTTTTGAAGTGAAACTTCGTTAGGCGCATGAGGGGTAAAATTTGAGCGAACGCTAACCGCGGCAACACCTCACACGGTCAGTACTTGGATGGGTGACCGCCTGGGAACACCACGTGTTGGTGGCTTTTTGTCTGTTTTTTTTTCTTCAATTAGTTTTTTTGACTTAGTTTGCCCAAGAAGTTTCACTTCTGACACGAGTACTTTGTACGTCCCAAGTTCACACCAGACATTATGGCGCTAACTCATGTGTTTTGCCCATAGTCACCACGCTGGCCAGGCGGGTTGGTGACCATTACTTATTAATGAATGTTACTAAAAACATCATGATCATAGCATTGAAACAAACAATTGTAAGATACTGACACACCAAACTAGAAAAGGTTATTTTTATGAAAAACGAAGTATTTACCTACAAGTCCTCTCACTACCAAATGTGCCCATACCATTTAATAAATCTCTTTAAGTACAGACTTCAAAAGGACATTTTATTCAGAATTAAATTTATTTTAGATTAATATATAGAATTAAAATTTATCATAGACAAAATTTAAACTACCATGTATGTAGTTGGATCATTAAATACAATGCACGGGCACAGTTCACGAGACTATTTTAACTTGATGATGACAAATAAAATTATTTTATAAAAGAAAAATGGAAACATAATCACATAATGTAGGTACTTTGCATAAAATATCTAATGGGCCCCGTAAACGATCAAACTTGTTTGTCAAACATGTTTGATCAAACTTCATGTTTCATATAACAAACATATTTAAAAAACCCGCAGCCCCGCACACGATCAAATAATTTGACAAACACGTTTGTCAAACAGAAATTTAATATGAAGTTTGATAAAATATTTGATCGTCTACGGGGCCCAGTATTTTAGTGCATTTAAACTTGAGTCACATGGAGGTTTTTGATCTGCTTAGAGGTTATAGATACACAATACTCGTATAATAATGGCATGTATTAATGAAACAAAAAGCATGGTTATAATAATGGTTAATAAATTGGGTTACCCGGTTTACACTACCATCTTGGTAAAATCTTAAAAACATGACGTGGGACACATTTATAACTTAGGAATAATTTATTTAGACAAAAGTACATACCTTTTATTTAGACCTCGCACGCATCTTCCTACGTTTACGCTTTAGCCTTCGCATACGCTTCTTACGCCACTGAAAAAAATTGACAAGTAAATTAATAAAATGCGGTTTCAACACGAGACTTACAATCACTTGGTCACATATTTATCACTAAAAATACCTTTGCTCTCATATTCGTAAGCGGTAAGTTTTACTGGTTAACTTATATCGAGCTTCACAGCTTGGCGGATTGAAAAGAAATATTGCGATTTAGGAAGAGTAGGTAGTTCTTCCGTGCTCAATCAAAACGAAAAGAAAGACTACTTATGAATGTTACCATTACCATAAAATTTACCAGTTTTACCACAGAGTACATTGAAAAATTTACACTACTATTTTAATGTTACCAGTATATAGTAGCTGGTTGTAGGGCTTGGAGTTCTTTCATATCGATAAAAAGTCGAGGTCAATGATATTAAAAATAAATTTTAGTTTATAAAAACTAAAAAAACACGCTTTAATAGCAATCGAATTAAAAAGAAGAAAATAATTTTTCAACAAATTCAAATAAAGTGAAAAAGCGTATACTCTCACTATTTTCGGCAAATCAGATAAATATAAATGTTTAAAAATCACCAATTAATTTCTAGGGCAAATAATAATGCTTGATTAGATTGAATTGTATTTAATAATACGTAATATATTGCATTTTTACATTTTAAACAAATCAAAAAGTTACAGAAAAAATAATAACCTAAAATTAGAGGCATGAGACGAAACGTTTAATGTCGTTATTCATAAGTTCTGAATACGTCCCTGCTATATTTTACATTTATTCTTTCTTACACTTACCTACTACTAACGGCTTAGACCTAAATATTTGTAATAAGTATCTACGTAGTTACGTAGATAAATAAAATTTACAACCACGGATTTCAGCGTTGGTAAACTTACAATGATTTCTTAGGTAGGTAATCAAATACCATGAAAGAATCTACTTTTGAGCTTGCACAAAACCAGCTTCTACTTTATAAGTACTTATATTAGTACGTTTTACATTTAAATACCACAAAATTACAATCTATTTATCTATAACAACACTTTTTTTTAAAATAAATTGCAAATAAAAAGAGCAAATGCGTCGCCACCGCTCCGTCGACTGCGCTCGGACCGTGAGTGACGTCACACGCATCTCGCGTACACTGACTTTAGCGGCAGGACGGCATAATGTTTATAACTTAATATCTTCGTAAATAGTGGTCCAATTTGGATAATTCAAAAAGAAATATCATTCTTATGTCATAGAGAATAACTTGGATACGAGTTCTATTGAATTTACTATAACTTTATTGATCCTCATTTAAAAATAATTTACAAACTAGGGTATTAAAATCTCCCAAGTTGGCAACCCTTTTCGCAACGCAAACGCGATTTTTTCCTACGTTCGACGACGAAAATTTTCAAAATTTGCGTTCCGTACCTAATACTTGAACGCCCCCCAGGGATGTCAGACGTACCATTATAATGGTACACGTACCATTATTTAGAGTATTTTAGAGTCACGTACCATGTACCATGACAAATAGTCATGGTACATGGTACGTGATGTACATACGTACGTACAGCAATTAATTAGAATATCAAAAAAAGAAAGGTTTGTTTTCTATTAACGGTACACGAAATTGATATATAATTTTTTTTCACTAATTATAGGCTGCGATTTCCGACAAAATTTACAAATTAGTGTTGGCGTACCATGTTTTTGTTGCCAGTACCATTTTTTTAGCTAGTTCGGTACAATGATTTTTAAGTGGCCGTCTAACATCCCTGACGCCCCCTTATACAGACCCATTCGCCATATTTGTTAATTTGTTTACATTTTAATTCTTTTATTTTTGGATGAAGTATACAGTTTTTTCTTTTAATTACTGAAACACCGTTTTTTAGTAGAAAAACTTTTTTAAACGTACCTAGGTTTTAAATTTTTTTTAATACCTACCAGTAGTCCAGTACAAGCACATTGCGAAAAGCGAATTTATCACCAAAATGGAGCAAGGTTACTCATAAAAAATATTCTGGAACTAAGAAACGTTCAAATATATAATGGTAGTGTTCCAATTGCAGAGCATAAAGGTGCATTTTCATGTGACGCTTGATGCTGGTTTTGAGCGTCAAATTTGACATTTGAACTATGCGCCATCTTGAAAAAATTGTAGCGAAAAAGCTAAACGTAGTTTAGCTTTTTTAACGGGTGATGTTAGCGTCAGCGTAACTCGAATAGTTATATCGATAATCAATAGTAAATCGATCCTTATAAAACAACAACTAGCTGTTACTTTGTGATTTAAATAAAAATAGCGAGTGTAAAAATAAATGTTCATTTATTTCTAAATGTGCTATTTATAAGCGTTTACCGTCAAATTCAAGCGAAAAATAAAGAACGTTAGTATCGATTATCGAAACGACTTTCGATAATCGATACTAACGTTTTTTTAGTTTGATAATTGTTTTATTTTTATTACTTGTGATATTTTTTTTATTAATAAAAAATGTGTTTATTAACTATTGTATTCACTTTGAATGGCAATTAAATTTACTGAAAGATAATTTTTATATTAATAGTATTGAACTAAATAACACTTTACACTGCTGAGAGGGAACTTGTTTATTTATATGACTGTACCATCGCCATCTTGTATTTTAAGATAATTATGAGGTTGCACTTGACAAATTTTTTTGAACTGAGATACGGGATTGTGTTCTGTTAAATTAAAAAGAAATGAATGAATAATTTTGTTTATAACTTTACAGATCTATGCGCCTATATTTATTGATTAATTACATTTCGTAAAATTAATATAAAAATTATATTTACCAATACTTAAAATACCACATTTAGAAATAAATAAAAATTTATTTACACTCGCTATTTTTTATTCATAAAATCACAAAGTAACAGCTAATTGTTGTTTTATAAGAATCGATTTACTATTGATTATCGATATAACTATTCGAGTTACGCTGACGCTAACATCACCCGTTAAAAAAGCTAAACTAGGTTTAGCTTTTTCGCTACAATTTTTTCAAGATGGCGCATAGTTCAAATGTCAAATTTGACGCTCAAAACCAGCGTCAAGCGTCACATGAAAATGCACCTTCAGTGACGCACAATGCCAAATTCTTAAGCGGGCTTTACACACTCGTTGCTAAGTTGTAGCAATTTATCGTAACGATGAGATTGTTACAATTTATTGTTGTGTGTAAACGGGAGATTGTAGCGATTTATTGAGATTGGAGTTGTGCTCTGCTCTTTCGATTTGTTGGAGCGATAAATCGTTCAATAAATTGCTACAATTTAACGTAGCGTGTAAAGCCCCCATTAATTTGAATGTTAATTTTTTCAAATAATGTACCACTAGAATGCGCTAAATTATGCCCCGTCCATACGCTTGGTGTTCGCCACGAACACGAACAAAGTTCCAAACATCGACCACAATCATCAAACACAAACAGTCGTCCTCACGCTTGACGAACGTGTTAGTATTTTGTGGATCGGCAAACACGGCGGACGAATAACGCGGCGGCATGGCGGACGGATAAAATCTATAATGTACTTAATACTACTAAAATAAATATACTGTACCACTACTGTAACTAACTACTACTGTACTAGTAAAATAAATATACTGTTTTACGATTATTTATCGAATAATAATTTAATATAATTCATTTAAATATTTTTAAATGAAGAAATAAAACCTTTACATGACGTCACACAAACAATATTAAAACATGATTTTGAGTACCTAAAAGGCTGTAAATAACGCGCCAAAAACTGCGACAAGTAATGTATGTACTCTAAGCTGCGACACGTCCAACACCCGTGAAGCTCGCGCGCATACTGATCGCTGGCCAAACGTGTGGATACACCGCGAACTGTTTGCCAAACATCCTTTGATCTGTGAAGAAAAACCGACACCGATGCCGAACACTGCCGAACACAAACACGAACAGGCAAACAACGACAAACACCCATCCACACGTCCGTTTTTGCTGTTTGCTGTTCGCTGTTCGCCATTGTTCGTCAAGCGTGTGGATGGGGCTTTAAATGTTTAAAAAAAATCATAGACAGCAACCTCATCAATGTATAAATAAAGTGATATCTATTTAAATAAATGAATCCCTATTTTCCTTGGTCATGGTCACGCCATCACGCCTGAGTGGCTGGACCAATTTGGCTAATTATTATTTTTTTGTTTTTGTTATTGTCACAAGAAATTAAGAAAATTGCGCGGAAAATTGGAAAATTTAAAAATACTTAACCACCAGATAAAATTATTTCTAATCTAATCTTAGCGCTTTAGACAATAGAAAACTTATTTAATGTAATCTTATGACGTTCGATATAGAACTGACAAAATAATAAACGATAAATATGATAAATATAAACGTAATATATTTCTTGATTTTTACAGTAATTTGATATGTTTCAAGTTTTTAAATTTAACGCGTACAGAATAATAACGAATTTTTAAATGCAATGAATCAGTGAACTTTATAATCATACTCTGGTGAACGTCGTGAACACCGTCGCTGCTTAACTGCTTAGTGCTTTGGCCCGCCGCGCGCCGTCCGCTGTTACCTGTTACTTTACAATTTTACATCGATGTTTAGTTGGTACAGGTTACAGGTCGTCAAGAGCACGTCAAGAGATGGCGCGATTCGTAACACCTACTATTATTTTCAGTGTATTTTATAATCAATTGCAATAAAATATAGCCTTAAGCCTATGTCACTCCTGAATAGTGTAGCTTTCTGTTAGTAAAAGAATTTTATGATCGGATCAGTATTTTCCAAGATTACCCCCTGCAAACAAACAAAGTTATAAACTTTACCTCTTTATAATATTAGTATAAATACCAATTCGAATTCAATATTCGTTGAAAAGCCGTTTTCGACTAATTAAATTCTTTACTGAGTACAAAGATTTATCATTTGTATCCAAAATTGTTACAGCAGCATGTATTTTGCACAATTAGTGTATCAATGGACATGATAACTTTGATCTTTGTAGATGATAATCATGGATAATGTACAATTGTAGAATTTGTAGAATAAATTTAGAGGAACATGGTTATAAAGAACAATAACAAAATAATAAAAATGATAGAGATCGTAGAATACTATTATTCAGAGACTTGTTTCCAGATGCACAAGTTTCATAAGCTCAAAATAAAATATCTATACTTGTAAATTGATTTGTAAAATTCAATTAAAATGATAAAGAATTAAAATTTATTAAATAAGTAATCTACTGTTTATTTAAATAAAAAACTTTAAAAAATGTTTTATTGGTTTTTGCATGTTAAAAACATAATAAACTTTTAAGTACAATAAAATCTTAATCTAAAACTTAAAATAAAGTATTTGTTTTGGCATGTTAAAATAAACTTTTTAGGCACATACAACAAACTCTTAAACATTAATTTTTGTTAATTTAATGAATCTTCGCTGTCGGCACGATTTTTTTAACAGTTTTTCTAGAAGTTCACATTTAAATTTTTCTAGATTTAACCAGTTCTTGTGCTTCTTTTCATTCAACTTTAGTTTTTCACTCGCAATATCTTTTTTATATTACATTTCTGTTTCACGAACATCGATTCCATTTTTTTAACTCCATTTCTTTCTCTTTCATTTCTAAATATTTAGTCATGTTTTCATCTCTAGCCTTGTGGTTTTCTTGAATGTTTTGTAAAAGTACCATACTTTGAATGCGTTGCTGGTTTCTTGTAGTTTTTTTAACGTATGCAATTGCAGTTGTTTTGAATTTTTTACTCTTACTAATGTTTTTTGATCTGGGTTATGTCATGCTTCCTTTTTTTCCATCTGTAGAAAGTGTCAAAGAAGAAAATGCATGTGGAGTGGAAACATTTTTCTCTTTATGAAAAATTTGTTCAAATTGCTCAAATATTCAAATGTCATATGAGCTCTTCTACTCTTATTGTTGTTGTCCTTATATTTTTATTGTTTAAGCGATTAAATTTTCATTTAACCTGATCTGCTGTTACCTGTAAAACCATAAATTAATCCTTATAATGAAGAGTTCTAATCAACACACTATTAATAGTTTAATACACCTTCAGCATTACTGCTGACATTAAGTATTTTTGCCTGCGTACATAAATCTTTTAAGCCTACTGATGTTTTCTTCCACAAGCGATTTATTGTACATTTGCTTCATATATGCTAAGCATTGCCATTGTGGCTTTCTTTGTCCACACAGCATCAGAAAAATTAGAAACATAACAGACAATTATAATTTAACTAGCTTCTGCGCGCGACTTCGTCGGCGTGGATTCCTCTCCTATTGGTCTTAGCGTGATGACACATAGCCTATAGCCTTCTTCGATAAATGGGCTATCTAACACTGAAAGAATTGTTCAAATCGGCCCAGTGGATCCAGAGATTACCGCGTTCAAACAAACAAACAAACAAACAACCAAACAAACTCTTCAGCTTTATATATTAGTATAGATTAAAACTTCAAAATTTAATCTGCAGTCTATAAACTATACATTTAAAAATTAATGAAATTATTATTTCTCAGTATTACTCTCTGTTTTAAAATCTGCAGAATGAATTTATAAGTTCATCCCTTTTAATATTTGCAGTGTAACCTAAAATAATTATATACAAATAAAACACTTAGTTCTAATCTTTTAACTTCTTGCTAAGAAGATTGAACATTTTATAATGAAAAATTATTTAAATTACTTATAAAAAAATATTTATCTTGTAACTGTTTGAAATAATTGTAATATATTAGTAATGTAACATTATATACCTACATTGTAAGACGTTAAATTTTATTTCACTATGAACTATTTGTACCTGTTATGAATCATGAACTTCAGGCTCTTCGTACTTAGTTAAACACTTGCTGATTGCTCTTCGTGGTTTTCTTTATTTTCATTTTCGTAAATATGAACAAATAAGATTGTTGTCTTCATTTTGATAACATTTATGATTGCCTGCTTCATTCAATGGTTCGATCAAAGTCATTACAATGTGGAGGTTTCGTTAAAAGTTTTGAATTCTAAACTGAAATAATTGTAATCACATTTTAAATATGGAATACAAAAAAATATAGGCAATGTTTGTAACTTCATCCATACTTACTTATATTCTTTGATTATATACACGTCACTCGCACACGTCATTATATACGCGTGTATATAATCAAAGCTTATATTTTTTTTATTATATACTTTATTCCACTAAAAAAAATAATATACAGAAAATTACACATATCGACGGTGCCGTAGAATAACGTTACATGTGAATATAGTACGAAATCAATTTTATTTAATAATTTACTTCAGGAGTCGAAGATCTATCTATACATGCAAAAAAAATAATTTTACGACCAATAGTTTCTGAGATTCTGAGGCGAACAACGTCCCATGTGTTTGTGTCTCCGTATTATAATGAACTAGATGCATATGTGACGGAGCTCGCGGCCGGGGGTAGCACGCGTTGGCCGTGCCAAAGTCACTTGTTACGTTGTTGAGTGGAAAACGAGCTTGTGCGCACGAGTTACCGCATTTGCCGATGATAAAGTTATTTTTCTTAAATAGTATTCATAATTAGTACTAAAACATGTCCAAATATAATAACAGATCTAATAAAATCCTTGATTTGGTGAAAAACAACTGTAAAAATTCGGAAGAAGAATTTGATAGTGGAAAGATATCTGGTTATAACAAGGAAATTTCGAATTATCCCGGTAAGTTAATCTTATTCCTTATTAATATGTATAACAAAATTGCATTTTAACGATTGTTTTATATTCTATGGTGGTTTATTTTAATTTACATAACTAACGCCAAACTTCGCGTTTCATATTCATATGTGACGTTATTTAATGGAGATTAGTCTTTACATTGTTTCTTACAAAAATGCTCTTGCAAATTAAATCAAATTGTAAAAGACATCTTTGACTACTAATGGAAAACTTAATTTGTTGATATTAAAGTATGAGTTACAAGTAGTGATATGTCTTTTTACCACGGACATATTCTGACGTTTTTGAGTAATATGTGAAGATAGAACGTTCTTTTGCGGAAATCTTGATGACATATGTGAGAACAGAACGCTCTTTTGTGGAAATCCTGATGTAATATGTGAAGATAGAACGTTCTTTTGCGGAAAACTGATGTAATATGTAACATTGGTACGTTTTTTCTTCCAGAAAAATACTGTAATTTGGTTTAAATTGCTTTTTTCTTAATTGAATTATCAATTTATTCGTATTCAAATAAAATTGTTTTCTTTTATTTTTGTAATTTTTATATTTTATATTATTTTTTCAGTTTCAAAGACACCTGTAAGCCCATCATCGTCACCATTACATCCGGGTTCAGAAAACATTGCTTTAGAGCTAAAAGACGTATTAGTCAGTCAGTTCAGCCTATTGTAGTTCACTGCTGGACATACCCTCCCCAAGTTCGCGCCAGACATCCCGGTTTTCCGCAATCCTCCATGAAGGCTATACCGGCAATCTTACGTAGATCGTCAGTCCAACGGGCCAGAGGACGTCCCACAATGCGTTTGCCAAGACGCGGTCTCCACTCCAGGATCCGTCTGCTCCAACAGCCATCGGTTCTGCGACACAGATAACCAGCCCACTGCCACTTAAACTTGCTAATTCTGTGGGCTATGTCGATTACTTTCGCTCGCGGATAGTCTCATTTCTAATCCTATCTTTGAAAGAAACCCCAAGCATAGCTTCCTTCCATTGCACGTTGAGCGACTTTAAACTAGTGGACCAGTCCGTCAGTGTCCATGTCTCGGCTCCGTATGTCAACACAACCAGGACGCATTGCTCGAAGACTTTTGTCTTCAAGCATTGTGGAATCTTCGAAGGCAAGACTCGACGAAGCCTGCCAAACGCCGCCCAGCCCAACCAAACCATCCTATCAGCCTCCTTCTCGAGTTGTTTCAACCTGGTTGAATGGTGTGGCCAAGGTAGACATAATCCTGAACAACTTCGAAAAGGATACCGTCAACCGATACCCGTCTCGGTATCACTTGGTTGTTAAACATAACTTTCGTTTTATCTAAGTTCATACCGAGACCCACTCGTCGGGAGGTTTCGTTTAGGCCGACCAGCATTCGGCCTAGCTCATCCGACGTCTCCACAAAGATTACGAAATCGTCGGTAAAACGAAGGTGCGAGATGAATTCGCCGTTGACGTTGATGCCTCGTTCCTCTCAATCCAAGGTCATAAAGACATCCTCCAGCGCAGTGGTAAACAGTTTCGGTGATATTACATCTCCCTGTCTTACCCCACGCCGCGCCGGAGGAAAATGCACAGCCTGCTCCGGTGGGTGAAATTCGTCGAGTCTTCTGGCGAGACGATTCGTAACAACCCTTGAAAACAGCTTATAGACGTGGCTCAAAAGTGAGATTGGTCTGTAATTCTTCAACAAAGACTTGTCGCCTCTCTTAAAGAAGCACCACCACACTCCTGGACCACGCCTCCGGCGTGGTACCTCGGTGGATGACGGCGTTAAAAAGTTTATATTTCTAATCTGCTCAATCAGAGTAGTAATCTCTCTCGTATTTGAGCAGCGGAGGTCTCGGCGTACAAGTTTCCGTATCCTCTTAGACAAAGCCTTCTGTTCTGGCGAAGCTGCTTGGGCAGCGGGCAACTCGCACCTCCGCCGCATCAGATCCAAGGCTTCGGGAGAAAGTTTAGACTGCTTCGTTGACTACCTCTGCGGAAAGTGTTTGCGACCCAGTGTACACACCATCTTCACCATGTTGTCGGTCATCTCGTCCACTTCGCCAGCGAATCGAATCGGTTTTGGAGCTCCAGTTGGAACTGCTCGGAGCCACATAGTATTTGGAGCAGCGTAGGTCAGAGAGTAGATTTCATCAAGCGCGTATTCAGAGTGCCCCATGATAGCCGGTGGTCGCTGCTGGTGTTAACCGGTTCTAATTACAATAAATACAAAGAAAGAACAAAATGTGATGTTGGAGACTGATAATTTTAGTATTTTATGTGAGTTTAAGAAACGTTGATTGATTTAAAGAAGTGAAGATATTTTTTATGTTTAATTATTATAAATTTGGTAGTTTTAAAATAAAGGACTGATTTTGTTTTTAAAATGTTTTATTTTTAATCGATTTTATACAAAAAATAATAAATACTATTTATGACACGCTACTTATGAAAATGACTGCTCAAAATAAATCTGGAATATGCATATAGGACGAAATAACTAGCTTAAGTTTCATAAAAAAACGTTCCATTTGCATCTGGATCCTTAGAGCCTCCGGTGAATAACGTCACATGTGTAAATGTGACAGCAACAAGTCCATTATAAAACGTTATATATAAACATCGACCCTACTATCTTTTTAAATAAAACTGTTTCAAAATAATTAATAATACTGATAGATAATCACAGGCTTAATGTAAATTTTTCCAAAGTATAAAAGCGCCAGGTTTTTCCGTTTCCGAAATATAACAATTGAAAACTTTGAACGGCTCTACTGTAAAACGACTATTTTGCAGATAGTACGTTATTCTACGGCACCGTCGATATATGACATATAGTTGATGCCGTTGATGGCTAAGGTGGACTTATCCCACAGACCACAGAGTACCCACAGACTTATCCCTAGAAGAAATCTCTTCCAGTCAACCTGCAACCAATGGTCATGAGAGAGAGTGTCATATTATCATAAAGCGGGGACACAGTGCAAGAAATAACAACGTAAAGAATAGTTAAATAACTGTAAAATATTACAATTTTTTATCACAGTCTGAATTAACTTTTTATTATTTCCAAAAAAGTTCGAAGAAAAATATTTTTCAACAATTCAACATTACTAACGATATAGGTAGTTGTTAATCTTAATAAAAAAATTCGATCAAGGGATTCGAGGAAGGGATCAAAAATTTAGACCAATTTAAAGAATAAACACTAAATTAATGTTAATTTTCTGCCACTGGGTTGGTATAGATTGTATCTAATTTGTATCGTTGTACGCATCACGCAAAAGCAGTCCTTTTTATTGTGCTCAATTGAGCGAAGCGTTGCTGTAGTTGAAACATTCAACGTTGAGCATTAAACCGCTTAATGCGCTTAAATCCTGTAATAGGAAAACTAGAAACTTGAATGTGCTCGATTGAGCGAAGCATTGCTGTAGTTGAAACATTCAAAATTGAGCATTACGCCTTAAAATGCGCTTTGGTGCTGCAATTGGAAAACACACAATATTAGTTTGTTTTCGATTATAGTTTTTGCCTAAGGCTATTACATAAGAAAAAAATACTTAATTTGTGGAACCATATTTAGTTTCGTATGCACTAAAGTGTTAATTTGCTTTTTAGTACAATAGGGTACTAATATGTAATTAAATGCTACCATACTTAGGTTGCACGGTGTAATGTAAATAATGTAATATCATTCTCGTGTCTCGTCCCTATCGAAATTCTAAAGAAAAATGTAGTAAACTATAAAACTAGTAACAAAAAAACTTATGTCAAACGTCCACTGTCAAAATAAGCACGGAATCTTCGCGCCAAAAACGATTTGTTTTCAATGCCGAATAGTGAAACGCTTTTCCAATAAAAGTACTAAAAGGTAAGTAAAGTCACGCTTATATGCTGTGTTATGTGTTCAGGGTTTTTGTTTTCTTACATTGGCTTAGAAATGTTGAGTAAATCAAAGTTTCGAATCATTACTTATGTGGATGACAGGCATACCAACATTGCAAACGTCATTTATGTGTTATGTCGACAGTGTCCAAGTGTATGTGTCTTCGGTATTGATTTAACTACATAGAAATACGAAATAAAATAATTTAAAATCTATAAGTCTACACAAACTCAAGTTATAATGCTTTTAAACTATCAACAGAGAAGAATTGAAGTTGTAATATTGTAATGTAAGTCGCGGTTTGCACGTACGTGACTCATGGTTTAATCTGCAAAAATGGTTACTTCAAACAAACAATCGGATAAAAAAGTTGTTAAAATGGCTGAACAGAATAACACAACAGTTGTGCCTCAACGAACTCTGTTAGGTGAAGTAAATGAACATATAACATGTCCGCTATGTCGAGGTTACTACATAGACGCGACCACCATAGTGGAATGTTTACATTCATTCTGTCGAAGTTGTATAATAAAACATCTTCAAGTTAAAAGTTATTGTCCAGTCTGTGAGATGATGATTAATTCAGCAAAACCCAATATTAAGTTAGACAAAGCCCTACAAGATATAGTTTACAAACTTGTACCTGGTCTGTTTCAAAAAGAAATGGAAAGACGTCAACAATTTTATGCGTCTAGACCAGGCCCAGCAGCATCTGCTACGCCTGAACAAAGAGGCGAAGATACTGAACGAATAATTTTTAGTCCTGAAGATGTTATTTCGTTCTCATTGGAATATGCAGATGCAACTGATGCAGACAGTATTTCTAGCAAATCATCTGACAGTAACGAAGCACAGCCTACAGCATTAACCACAAGAAGATATTTACAATGCCCGGCTGTGGTCAATATAAGTCATCTTAAAAAGTTTCTTAGTATGAAGTTTGATATTGACAGTACCCAATTTGCTATTGACATACTGTACAAAAGAGTTCCTTTACCTGATTATTATACATTAATGGACATTGCTTACATATACAACTGGAAAAGGAATGAACCTATGAGATTCTTTTATCAAATTATTGATTATGTGGCAATAAGGAACAGATTATTTGATATTAATAGAAAGGGAGGATCTCATTTTCCTGACAGAAAATCAAGTCCTACTTGTACTGAGGATACAAATGCTAGTAGCCCAACTCCAAATCTCAATGACCAGGCTTCTGAAGCATCTTCTGGCACTGATAGCCCTATGCCTGATGAAACAAATGTTAAGAAAACATGTGATAATCCAAAGAAAAGTGATTCAGCAGCGCAGAGTGCTAAAGATGTAAAAGATGTATCAGTAAGTCAAGAAAACATGTCAGATTCTAAGAAAAATGATGATGAGGTTGAAAAATCACAATTTTTAAATTCATTTGAACTAAAAGCGAATAATCCTACATCTTTAAAATCATCGCCTGTAAAAGCAAGTAACAGTGATGTAGCTTCTCCAAAAGACAGTAGTGGTATTAAAAGCTCTAGCCAAAGTTCAAAAATTGAAGAATGTTTAAAAAGGAAATATGAAATACCTAAAACTTTACCAGAAATGAAAAAAATAAAAATAGAGATTCCTAAGGTACCATTAAGTCAAACAACTAGTGTAGGTACAACGAAAACTGTGAATGTGAAAGAAAATTCTCTAAAAGCTGCTTCTGACCCTACAAACTCGGCTAAAACTGTTGAAGACACATCAAAAGTCAGTGGGGCAAGTGGTAATACTCAAACAGCTGCTCAAATACCTGTCAAGGATAATAAACAACAGCAAACGTCAATGGTAAAACAACAGCAGCAATCAGACAGTCCTGGACAAAAAAGAACTGTAGCCGTGCCTCATTCTGTTTCATCCCCTAAAAGAAAACCCACAGAATCTTCAGTTGTATCTCAACCCTCTTCTTTAGTGCCGAAAACTGTGTCTCCTTTGAAATTACAAATACCTAAGCCTGAGACTCCTACGCCAACGATAAAACAAGTTGAGACACCAAAAGCAATAACAAAGAAAATGCCTGATTTAAAGCCAAGCATGCCAGTATCAACTAATCAAAATAAACAACCACCTCCTGGAAAATTAAGAATGGATCTTTTGGCAAATAATTGTGATCCTACAATAGATAGAAGCAAAATATTATCTCAAGTGAAAACATCGCTACCAACTCCCAATACAGGACAGCCTTCTGGAGATCCATTAAAATCATTATTTGATTCATGTAAAATTAATATACCTTCTTCGCTTTCTATTACTCTAACTGATCAAAAATTAGATCCACGAAACCCATCAGATACAGTTAGTAATGATCCAAAGAAAAATATTGTTAACAAAAATCTCACAAGTGCTGGTAGCACAAGCACACATAAAGTGCCCAGTCCCCCAGTTCATAATTATATTGAGATACTTAAATTACCTGATACTGACCCAAAAAAAGGTAATAAAGTTGAAAATATTCCGGAGAAAAGTAGTTCTCTTCAAAATAAAACTGAAAGCAATACAACACAATCGAAATTACCCAATAAAACTTCTGAAACATCTGCTAAGGGACCTATACCAAATTTGAAACCGATTGCAGACACAAAGTTGGGTAAACAAAGTGGAACATATTCTTCAACACCAATTACATTTCAACAAACCTTTGAGCAACAATTACAATCATTACAGTCCGATAAGAAACCTAAAGTACCAAAAAATAAAGCTCAAGTTCCTAAGTTAGTTCCAGCAACTCCTAAATCATTTAGTGCTGCAAATAAACTGAATTCTGTGAATAAAACACCACCAAATATGCCTCCAGCAGAAAATAAAGCAAGCACGGCTCTAGATTTGTCTACTCCACATAACTTACAAAGTCAACTGGGACCACAACAGACTAAAAAGGCCTTTGAGAAAATGCAATCAATAGCTAACCTAGCAAATAAACAAAATATGCATCCAAAAATGCTGCCACTTGCTATGTCCCAGGCTAATGTTTTTACAAATATGTCTAATAGAACTGTAACTACTGGTGCTCAAACTTTAAGAGTTCCATCCACCAGTAGTATTAATCAGATGAAACTTGACAAACTAAATACTAGTGGGTCGCAAATGAATTCTCCTAGACATGAATCAACTCAAAGGAATCCAATCAAACATGCACCTAACTCAAATCCAAATGTTCCAGCTTCTAGTTACTCAAACAGCTCCTCGAGTAATGCTCAACCATCACCAAGATCTCAGACAAGGTCTCCTAGTTCGTCTCCTAAGTTAGTGATAGCTGAAGATAAACAAGCAAGCGGTTCATCCTCAGAACATAATATTAATCAATCAAATCAAATAACAAGTACTCAACTATCAACTGCTAATTCTTCAAAAATAGAATCACCGAAAGCTTCGCCTGGACCATCTAAAACAGGAATTAAACCTGTAAAACCTATGATGCCTGGAAGTAAAGTGACGGGTATTAGACAACCAATAACTCCTACCATGAACACAAATCCTGCTTTGAATAATCCAGCAGATTTTCTATCAAAACCACAATTAATTTCGCCTGTGCAGCAAGCAATACTAAGACATCAAATAGAAATACAAAGTGCTTGGCTTAATGCACAAAGACAATATGATTTATTTAAAAATATCTCCAATATGGCTCACCAAACCCAGAATGAACAATAATGTGTATTACTTTCTTGTATATTTATTATGAACATTTATCTTACAATTATTTTAAAATCAATTTTCATATCAGTCACTTTCACTAGTAATAACTCAAAATCAGCCGGTATTTGTTATAGTAAAAATCATACATAGAATAATATGTACCAATTGGTGAATTTATTTCAGCTACTACTAATAATGATCAAATTTCAATTTATTTGGGTCAAAAAAAAATAAAAGGAGCCTAAGTTACTCCTTATTACATCAGCTATCTGCCAGTGAAAGTCCTGTCAAAATCGGTCCAGCCGTTTCAGAGATTAGCCGGAACAAACAGACAGACAAAAATTGTAAAAAGTGTTATTTTGGTATATGTACCATGTATAGATCCATATGTATTTAGTAAAAAACGGTTACTTTAATATTAAAAACAAACACTCCAATTTTATTTATATGTATAGGTACCTATAGTTAAGGTTTTGAATTGATGGTTGTCTGAAATTGTAAATATCAAGACACTATTAATACAGTCCTTTTTTTGGTAGTATCATTTCTATTGTAATTTGATAATTTTCTAGATGTACATAATATGTTAACTAATTAAGGTGTTGGATATATTTTTTATATCACTTGACATTACAATTTTGTGTGTATATTAAACATAATGTAATTTAATTATGTATGTAAATACTTAACTATAATTATCATGTATTGAAATAAAATTTACTTTTTTCCACATCTTTTTTTTTTAATTGTAACATTAACTAAGGTTATATTTTCATGTAGACCGTACGTATTAAATCTTTTAAGTACTTATGTATTTTGTTTTAAAAGCTATGAAATGATTTTTGTCATTTACACATGTGATGATTACTTACTAATAATAAAACATATTTTGAATATTCAGTTTTAATTTCAAGAAAACCTATAAAAATCACATTTAATGCTTCTATAAGGTAAAATATCAATTAAAAATTTCTTTTAATTGTTTTTTTTATAGACTTATCTTTTGTATTTTATTATAGATGGCTTCTCTTCAATCAACAATTTCTTTTAAGTCTCGAAAACGGACTTATTGCAATGAAGCTAAGGAAAAACCAAATAATGAAAACAGAGATACTTTAAATATTGTCAAAAGAACAACTTTAAAGAGAGGCCTGAAAGGAAAAGACAGTGATGTAATATCTGAAGAAGGTTAGATAATATAGTAATTAATAAGTTAATACAAATCAATTTTTGTATTACCAAAACTATTAGACATCATTTTGCATTTAAAGACTTTTATTTAGGGGGCGTTCAAGTATTACGTAACGCTCATTTGGGGAGGAGGGGGGTCTTGTTAAAGGTCATAGCTCACTACACCCTCACCGGAACGCTTCGTCGCTCGGCGTCCAATCGTCAGCTTGCGTGCGAGGCGATCCGGTGACGATAGGGAGTTGATGTAGTGAGCGCATATGCATATAAGTCCATAGAAAGAATAAGGGTGCCGGGTGGGTCTAATGAGCGATGACCTTAAACGTTACGATGCGTTACAAGGGCGGGAGGGGGGTTCGAACAACGCGTTAAGTAACACTTTTTTATTTAATTAAAAAACTAGTATTAAAATCTATTTTTTTATTATTAAATTATTAATTACTACCGCAAACGCGATTAAAGTAATTTATCGACTTTCCGGTTAGTTTGCGCAACAAAGTTGTGAACTGTGACATTTGGGTAAAAATTGTCAGTTTGGTGTTACGTAACGTTTTTTTGGGGGGGGGGGGGGGGGTGTACAGATAAACGTTACGGCGCGTCACATGGGGGAGAGAGGAGGGGTCCAAAATCTTAAAATTAGCGTCACGTAATACTTGAACGCCCTTGAAACTTGAAAATATGATTTATTGCATTTATTAGTTTAAAATGGAAATCATAATCATAATGAGCATAATCAATATCTTTTTTTTCATTTGTCTTCGATTTTTAAAGATTTTTACAATATTAAGATGGTGATTTTTTTTTCAGATAAAATTTTAGCAAAAAAAGTTAGAATAGCTGAGGATAACTTAACAACTTTAAGCGATGATTCTGCTGTTACTAATGAAAGGTTAGTGCCTAAGATGCATGCATATTAGCACTAGTTTATATTATTCTTAAAAAACAGCTTCAGAATATACAAAAGAATCACTTGGTTCTTGTGCTATTATGAGCCTAAGATCCGAACTAGACATGATCTTCTGACTTCTCCCATCTTCTTAAGCCTCTTATTGGATAAAAGTTAAATAACTATCTTCTTTAGTATGTTAAAGATAATAAGATAAAAAATAAGGGTTGGCTGGAAAATTCCTGGTATTCGTAATCTGCGTGACAAATAAAGACACTTTCGTTTACGGATGACCACTGAAAAATGATGTTTTATCAGAGTTTTACAGGTAAACATTTTGGCTCCTCTCAGGCGTCACATGCCATACACAAAAAATATCAATGGCGCCCCTACGGCGCCATCCGCATTGAATCAGTTAAGCAGATGGGTGAAGTTCGTCGCTAGTTCGGATCTCCTACTTATGTACATTAATCGAAATTTACTTTTTTGCTAATGTTCTTTAATCTATATATATAAAAGAGATTTCTACCCATTGACTCATCACGATATCTCTGGAACCATAAGGCGTAGAGACTTGAATTTTGGTAGGAATATTCCTTTCGCCGAGTAGAGGTCAGCTAAGAACGGATTTTTCGAAATTCCACCCAAAAGAGGGGGTTGCGGGGGTTAATAACATATTATATGGCAAAAAACGTTTGCGGGGTCAGCTAGTTTTTTTATATTAGTCATTAAGGAATTTCTGTCGTCTCAACCAAAATATAATTAAATTTTCAGTAATGTTTATGCATCAACAACACCATTAGAACCACTTGTAAGCCGAGAAAAGGAGATAGAATTTATACAAAATTTTCTCATTGAACATCTTGATAAGGAGCAATCAGGGTCTTTATATATCTCCGGTCAACCTGGTACAGGGAAGACGGCGAGTTTGTCTTACATATTACAAGTTCCAAAGGTAAACAGTTTTACAGCAACACAACAAGTATACATACAGGGTGGCCTATCAATTGGACGTCATAAAAATTTTTTTAGGTCCGTTATGTTGTGGGGTATCCGAATCACCCCCATGTATGTTCCGCGATGTTTTATAGAACGTGTCGTAAGTGTATTGCTGCTGGAGGTGGCCACTTTAAAAACTTGTTATAAATTTTAAAAATATTAAATGATTTTTAAATTATGATCTCCACGATCTCAACCAACACGATCGTTTTCCAGCATTTTTTAATCATTAATTAGCCTTAGGAATGATAGATTTTTTTTAAAATCAATTGTCTAATTTTAAGAATTCTCCACCTTGCTGTCCTTGAAGACCGATTTTAGCCAAATTTTCCATATTAAGTGCGACTTTTCTTTTATTATTATGAAAGCTGAGTCTGGCGCATTTTTAAGACAACTAAGAAATCATAAGGTCACCTGTTTACATTTTTAATTTAAAGTTGATAGTTTGTCCTAACTCACGGAACGTAAATTTTTGACTTTAGACCGACATTTTCATAACTTTCATCAAAGCTACGAAGCTGATTATTGTATGCATAAAAGTACAACTCATGCGTATTCAGTTCCAAAAAAAAAAACAACTCTAAAAAGTCTTTTTCTTTTTTTTTAGAAATTTTTTAAGATGGTCAAGTCAAAATTTCTTAAAAAATCGAAAGAAAATCATAACTCCTAAACTACAAAAAATCGCGGAACATACATGGGGGTGATTCGGATACCGCACAACATACCGGACCTAAATTTTTTTTATGACTTCAATTGATTGGCCATCCTGTATATGATAGAAATGAACCAAAATGATTTTATTATTTACTAGCTTCTGCTCGCGACTTCGTTCGCGTGGAATAGGAACAATTCTGTCATACATGATTCTTGCGAAACTTTAACTGTTTACGCAGCGCACAAAACGAAAGCTCTCAATAGTAAAAAGAAATCCCGATTTTGAAACATTCTTCATTGGTGCTCCGCTTCTATTGGTCTTAGCGTGATGATATATAGCCTATATTCTTCCTCGATAAATGGGCTCTGAAAGAATTTTTCAAATCGGACCAGTAGATCCTGAGATTAGCGAGTTCAAACAAACAAACAAACTCTTCAGCTATTATTATAATATTATTATAGACTATAGCTTCTGCGCGCGACTTCGTCGGCGTGGACTCCGCTTCTATTGGTCTTAGCGTGATGATATATAGCCTATAGCCTTCCTCGATAAATGGGCTATCTAACACTGAAAGAATTTTTCAAATCGGACCAGTAGATCCTGAGATTAGCGCGTTCAAACAAACAAACAATCAAACTCTTCATCTTTATTATATTAGTATAGATTAATCTTTTTACATGAAGTAATTTTTATTTCAGATAAGAGATGGTTATAAGAAAGTATTTATTAACTGTACTATGGTGAAATCAGCTGCAAGTATTTATAGCAGGATATGCAAAGAGTTGCAGCTGCCAACATCAGGCAAGAGTGAAAAAGTTTGCCTAAATGCAATCGAAAATTATTTATTCAAAAAACATAAAATGATGTAAGCTGTGTTGATTACTAAATTTATATTAAATTGGTTTATAACTCATTTATATCATTATCATTATGTGGACATCATTTTTTCAACTATAAACTTCCCCAAGACGAGGTTCTTATGGGTGAGAAAGAAGCAGTTCTCCGCGATAGTCCTTTAAACACGTTTCCCAGTGATATCGGTTCTTTGGGCAATTTTTAAGTAACTGGGCTTTTTTATGAGCATTATATTAAAATGCATACTTACTTTGTATTCTTATCTGTGACCTTACATTCTTCGAGAGGTTTTAGTTTTCAGGTTCATAATTATTTAGCCTAATTTTTCTGATTGTTTTTGTTATTCTTTTATTTATTTCTCGTTATAAATTATATATTCCTTTGATTACTTTTTAATAGATTAAACTTTAACTGTACATTGTGTTCAGACAGAGCTACATGATGCACATCTCTATATATATAAAAATGAATCGCTGAATGTGTTGCTAAGCGCAAATCTCGAGACCGGCTGAACCGATTTCGCTAATTCTTTTTTTATAATATTCCTTGAAGTACGATGATGGTTGTTACGGAGAGAAAAATTTTAAAAATTCCCTGAAAAAGTCTAAAAACAACACTTTTCTATATTCCCATACAAAAGATTTCATAATAATACTTAAAAGTCAATTTGAACTTTAAATACCATACCATAAAGTTTAAGTGTTAGTGGAGGGGTTCCGAGAAGGATAAGTATGAAAAAAAATCGACTGTTAGGCGGAACGAAGTTCGCCGGGTCAGCTAGTTAAATATATTTTAAGATAGTTACAGACTGCGTAGTACAATGAGCGGACTTACGGCTATTTAGCCATTTCTTCCAGACAATCCAATAGATTATTGAATAGTTTGACGCCGCGTTGGCGCCGCGGTCACAGCACTGGATTGCGATTGGCTGTTGCGCGGGCGGTTGCGGGTTCAATCCCCGCACACGACAACATTTGTATTGGCCATACAGATGTTTGCCGTGGTCTGGGTGTTTGCAGTCCTTGTGGATCTCCCCACCGTGCCTCGGAGAGCACGTTAAGCCGTCGGTCCCGGTTGTTATCATGTACATCTTATAGCGATCATTACTCGTAGTAGGTAATATATCCGCCAACCCGCATTGGAGCAGCGTGGTGGATCAAGCTCCGATCCATGTCCTACATGGGGAAGAGACTTATGCCCAACAGTGGGATATTACAGGCTGAATCGAATAGTTTGAAGTGAAGGTGTATATTTAGTAAGCGAAGTGTTCGACCCGGCAGCCTGCTCGTGCTGGACGAGATCGACCAGCTGGGCAGCGCGCGGCAGGCGGTGCTGTACCGCGTGTTCGAGTGGGCGGCGCGCGCGGCGCGGCTGGTGCTGGTGGGCGTGGCCAACGCGCTGGACCTCACGGAGCGCGCCCTGCCGCGGCTGCGGGCGCGCGGCCTGCGCCCCGCCGCGCTGCACTTCGCGCCCTACACCAAGCAGCAGATCGTCGCCATCTTCGGCCGCGTGCTGGCCGCCGACGACAGCGCCGGCGTCTTCTCGCCGGCCGCGCTGCAGATGCTCGCAGGTACCGTCTCTGTCAGGTACAGTGACTCTGCGCTATAATTATCTCGTACGGTGTGTACATATGGGCACGTTTTTGTTGAAGAAGAAAAAGCCAGGATTGGACGACGATCACGAGCACTATACCGCCTTGCGGTTACCGTATGTGCGCTTGGAATATTTGTAGATACAAATACCTATTTGTTTCCGGTCTGGGTCTGTCCTTGTGGGTCTCCCCACTTTGCCTCGGAGAACACGTTAAGCTGTCGCCAACAGCAGTGTCGGTCCCCGTTATTAACTTATAACAATCGTTACTCATAGTAGGGATATCTACCAACACGCAGTGGAATAGCATAGTGGATTAAGCTCCAATACTTCTAAATAGAAAAAGAAACCTATGCCCAGTGTTACAGGCTAAATCGTGTCAAGTCACATTGTTTGAATTATTAAGATGGAATTGAAACTCTTATTAAAATATTGCTTTGAAATAATGGTATCAACAATAAAAACAGACATTTTAATCTTCAAAAAGTTGTTTAATGAAATTGTTTCGTGACTCGACGCAAATAAATTAAATACAATTTTTAATCTTCACCTCTACTTTTAATGATTTTGTAAGTGTAAAATTAACTATCATTTTTTTTTAGCTAAAATTGCCGCTGTGTCTGGTGATATGAGAAGAGCGTTAGATATTGGAAGGCGAGTCATCGATCTAGCGAGACGCACTAAATTTGGTGAAAATCAATCTATCGACGAAATGATGAAAGATTCATCGGTGACGGTTGAATTGAAACAAGTACTCGAAGTTCTGAACGACATATACGGTGGTGCGAGGAAGCTCGAAAACGAAGTGGACGAGGGTCTGCCCATACATCAGAAATTGATTTTGTGTAGTCTAATGCTGATGTTGACCAAAGGAAAAAATAAAGAAATTGTAATGGGAAAACTCCATGATGTCTATAAAAGGTTAGTTTGACAACATCTTTAAGTTGAATTCTGAACGCTCGATATTTCTGAATTGGTTCCTTAAAACAAATAACCCTTTTCATTATCTCACTTTGGATTTCATAGTTTTTCTTGTGTTAAATAGTTTTTTTTACTCTTTATCACTTAGAGCAAACCTTAAGTGTAAAAGTTGTGATCGGAGACCTGTTGTTTCCAAGCAGTGTCGTGTTCCCGTTGGTGAGTAAGGTGACCTGGGGGGAATCGGGGATAGGGTCGGCAACGCGCTTGCAATGTTAATGTTGTTGCAGACGTCTATAAGCTATGGTAATCGCTTACAAGCAGATGAGTCGTACGCTTGATTGCCGACCTAGTTATATACAGGGTGGGGATTATAATACAACGATAAATTGAACAGCGTATATGTAATGATATTCCAAGCCCACATCCAAAAAATCAATAAAATCCATCCAGTAGTTTAGTCACAAAATATGATTTTTCATTTTATAAAATTTCTCCGTGATGTATAGAACTGACCTAACCTAACACGCAGCGTCACGCAGGTTAACGCCCTTCGAACGCGATCGCTACAAACAATCGATTCGTAATAATAATATTGCGCTTATTTCAAGATCGAAATATTCGCGAAACTTTTGCTCGAACAATTCAACAATGGGAAAAAGCCAGCAAATAACAATAACAACCATTATTAATAATAAAGTACCATGTTATTACATTTAAATATTCAATCTTGCAACTGAATAAAACAAACAACCGTTAAAAATACTTATAAACAATTGACACAACGTTAAATAATAATAGATTAATTTTATTTAGACCGATAAATCGTTTCTGCGCAGCTTAAAGGCCACCGTTCTTTTTACATGACGCGAACTATAGCGATTGTTACTCATAGTAGGGAATTATCCGCCAACCCGCATTGGAGCAGCGTGGTGGATTAAGCTCTGATCCAATTTTTAAAAAAAATTACTTATTCAGTATCGGTTACTGATCAGTACTGCATGTTTAAAAAAAAATTATGGGTTGAGAAAATAAATGCGTAACAATTTACATATTTTAATTTACTTTTCTAACTTACTATTTTTTTATCCACGTAACTCATTCAAATTTCGTATGTACACTACGTATTAAATAATACCTACAATACGTTGAACAAAACGGGTAAGTCCCGGCCCCGTTTCACAGCACATAACGTTTTGGTCGCGAAAAATAAAATATCTAAGCGGTTAAGCGCTGCATGTTTTAATAATAAGTTTAGACAACAGTCACTAGGTTAAGCGCTGCAGCACAGACCGGGTCACGCCGCGATCCACCCGCGCGGGCGGGCCGCCTCCCTCGACGACAAGATCCGACAGGTAATTTCGTTTGTTTATAGCTTACGCTAGCTAGTAATAATAGTAACTGAATGTATGCGCGCGAGTTTTGTTAGTTTTAATACTTTTAATTAATTATTGGATTATCTTAAAAGACGGAGTGAATTGTGCAATATTGACCGCTTTATTTTTATAGTGACGTAGTGTAAATAAGTTATTAAATTAAATAGTTATTAAGTGAATTGTGCTAAATTAGACGCTGTGTTAATAGTAACAATAGTTTTTATTTTATTTACAATGCCACGTTATAATTACACAGCTTCGGAGTACGCTGACATGATTTTTGTTTACGGAGAATGTCACGGCAATGCTAATTTAGCAATACAGAAGTACCGGGAGAGATATGGGACATATCGAGAATTTAAAAATTTAGTATTAAAAAAATATGGCCGCCAATGGCGACATAATGTCAAAATGAATAATAAACATTATAAGAAGATATAATATGTGCATCAGTGTTCATGGCGGACATAATTATCGTGAATTTAAAAATTTAGTAAGCTACTATCAACGACAAAATAACCCCACGCCACGAGTAGTTCGCCGCGCGTCAACAGGTCAGTGAACTTATATTTTCACAGGCTGTGATAAAATTTTAATATTTTTGTCCGATTTAATTTGTTTGAAAAATTTTTTTTTTTTATTTTGATGTTAGGACTTAGCTGATGGTTTTGAAATACTTCTTTATACTAGTACTAACGGTGTTTTCAATTATCGTTCTATTGTCATCCCCACTCTGTATATACATAAAGAAAAACCTATTGAATACGGTATTGTGTTGCAGGGTTGCGGCGGCGCGCAACATGGCGGCTCTGGAGCTGGGCGAGCTGGCGGACGCGTGCGCGCTGCTGGAGGCGCGCGGGGCGCTGCGGGTGGTGG
The DNA here is from genome assembly GCA_905220545.2 of Melitaea athalia. Classification (NCBI taxonomy): domain Eukaryota; kingdom Metazoa; phylum Arthropoda; class Insecta; order Lepidoptera; family Nymphalidae; genus Melitaea; species Melitaea athalia. Next base: position 9,479,460 of record HG992179.1, read on the forward strand.
GGGGCGGGGCCGGGGGCGGGGCTGGGGGCGGGGCGGCCCGCGCGCGCCGCCTGCGCCTGCAGTGGGACGAGGCGGAGCTGGCCGCCGCGCTGCGCGACCGCCCGCTGCTCGCCGCCGTGCTCGCCGACACCGCCTGCCTCGCCGTCTGACCTGTCCGCCAACTGTACACTGCGGGTGGCGGGGGGCGGGACCGGGGGCGGGGCGGCCTGCGCCTGCAGTGGGACGAGGCGGAGCTGGCCGCCGCGCTGCGCGACCGCCCGCTGCTCGCCGCCGTGCTCGCCGACACCGCCTGCCTCGCCGTCTGACCTGTCCGCCAACTGTACACTGCGGGTGGCGGGGGGCGGGACCGGGGGCGGGGCGGCCTGCGCCTGCAGTGGGACGAGGCGGAGCTGGCCGCCGCGCTGCGCGACCGCCCGCTGCTCGCCGCCGTGCTCGCCGACACCGCCTGCCTCGCCGTCTGACCTGTCCGCCAACTGTACACTGCGGGTGGCGGGGGGCGGGACCGGGGGCGGGGCGGCCTGCGCCTGCAGTGGGACGAGGCGGAGCTGGCCGCCGCGCTGCGCGACCGCCCGCTGCTCGCCGCCGTGCTCGCCGACACCGCCTGCCTCGCCGTCTAACCTGTCCGCCGACTGTACATACGACGGACTCCGAACGTAATGTTAAAACAAATGCTCTCAATTTAGACCACTACTAACTGACAACTCGATCACGATTCAGCCTGTAATATCCCACTGTTGGGCATAGGCCTCTTCCCCATGTAGGAGAAGGATCAGAGCTTAACTGACAACTGTTAATTCTAATTTTTACCAAAGAGCGCCACTGTTCAACAGCTGTTCATAAAGTACTCGTTTAAACCAATTAAAATCAAGATTCGCGAGTCAATGCGTGTTCACGTGTTATATCGATCGGTACGTTATACGTACGTCATACGTGCTTCTAGCGCCGCCACTAGCAAGTGGCAGAAAAGAGAACCAAATAACTGGTTACATTATTTTAAACCGTGAATTCTATCGAAAAGTCTATTCGTTCGGACTTCTTCCTATCTATACTTCGTGCCTCTCCCCTTCTGTGGGATGTGGGTTAGCCAGCGACTGCGTTACGTGATCGAAGTGTGATGTCAACGACAACAACTCGCTCCCACGAAGTAGGTCGCTACTCCACTGCCATCCCGACGTGTTCCGTCGCCACCTCGTCGCGATTGTCGTCGCTTGTTGATTGCGTTTAAGTTAATGATCAATCATTTTACTCACTCGTCTTGGCGCTTAGCGTTATGTGTGCGTGTACTTTTAATATCTATGTATCTTCGAAATATGTAACGGTATATATATATATAAATACCGTAAATTAAATATTTTGATGTAGCGGTGTAAAATTAGAGTAATGTTTAATTTGTTTAAATGGAAAATTGACATATTGACGCTTACGTAGTTACTGTCTGTGTACAAGCTGATGCCCACGCAGTGCCGAGCGCCAAAGTTAGTTTAGGTGCATTTAGAGTATAACATGCCCTCCGTGTTTAAAGAAATTTTAAAGTTTGACAAGACGTATGTTAATCATAGAATGCTCATCTAGTTTTCGTATATTTAGACTGCGAAATTAATTCGTGAACTACTTATATATTTTTCTAACTGAACCGTTTTGTTTTGTCCAACAGGACAAATTAACATGAATAGTATTATAATAACACGAAAAGATTCTTTTATATATTGACATCGTCGAATGTATTAGTGTACAAAAATATCTGAACTAAAAATATTGATTTTTTTGACACTCGCTTATGCGGGACTTTCCGCGATATTCTTTATGAAACTTTCGATACTTCTGCCATGTTTCAGACGCCATGGTCACAGGCGCCCAGTCGCCAAGTAAGTCAAAGTGTTGATACTGACCGTCAAAGCTTAAAAATTTATAAAGTATTTTTGTAATAACGTTTTCCAGTTAATACTATAAGACTTCTTACGAAACATCTTTCTTTAAGTGACGACTCATTCTCAATATTTTTAATCATTACCAAAAATTAGAATAAATAATGTTTGCATAGCCAAAGCAATCTTATAAGGTATGCTTTATGATTTACCTTATAAAGCCTAGATAGACTCTATAAAGTACGACCATCTTGTACTACTAGGTCAAGACAAACATTTAATTGGAGACCTTTTAGGTTATATGTTTACTAATATGAGTTTCTTGTATTTCTAGCACAAGTGTAGTTTTTTAATGTCCTAATATTTATTGTAATATTATATCGCTATCTTACTATTCTTTTTTTCTATCTGTTTCTTGTGTTTATTGTATAGTACTAAGGTAAGCTTTTTGCTTCTAATATTAGTTTTATTAAAACGTCAGCTTCTTAGGTTAACCATATTATATAAAATATAATATAGGCACCTGTTTTCAATATAACTTGTAAGTTGAGAGACACATTTGAGATTTAATTATTTAATTAGGTAAATACTTAATACTGACATTTTATTAGTGACTAGTTGTGCCCGCGAATTCGTCTGCGTGGTATTTAACAAATTAGTTATTGTTCAGTTCGCAGTTATAAAATTAAAAAAAAAATCTAAAATAAAAGTAGCCTAAGTTACTCTTTATTACATCAGCTATCTGCCAGTGAAAGTTCCGTCTAAATCGGTTCAGCCGTTTCAGAGGTTAGCCGGAACAAACAGACGGACAGACAAAAATTGTAAAAAATGTTATTTTGGTATATGTACCGTGTATACATACACATGAATTTAGTAAAAAGCGGCTATTTTAATATTACAAACAGACACTCCAATTTTATTTATTTGTATAGAGTATAGATAAATCTCAAAAAATTTAAAACTGAGACGAGTAATTTTGAAAGGAATTACGAAATGAATAATTTTCATTCATTCCAAAATAGATTAAATATTTTCTAAGATAATATAATTATGTACAAGAATGTAATAGTACTCGTAACATCATAACTGTTCGTTGTGGAATGTTGATTGTTATTCTTTTATTATGTAGCTATTTACTTTGATATTAAAAAAAAAAACGCTTATATTAATATGAAGTACTACTTAAATGTTTTTACTAAATAAAACATGCGGGCAGTAAATAGCACGGTAGCGATATATTTTCCCGCATCGAAATAGCGTTTTAAAAATTTAAAAGCAATGTTTTTTTTTGCACTGTAATCTCACTCTTTCAATTAAATTTGTGTAACGTAAAATTTATCACTATTATGGAAATCAAATATGCTCCATTGACCAAGTAGATAATTAATTAATTAAAATTTCACTGATTTGACATTGTTTACTTATGTTTTAATGCTTTATTATTATGGTGACCTTAATGCTAAATGTATAGTCTATTAGCCACAAGAGCGTTGAATTTGTTTCATAAAATGTTAGTTTTAAAGCTCTATGTTATTAATCCAGTACAACTACTTTATGTTTATTTAAACGTTATAGGATACTAAAATAATATGGATATGGTAAACTAAATGAAACCTTAATGCTTTTAAAATTCTTGACACAATTTAATAGTATGTGTTTAAGCTACTTAATATGTATATGAAGATCGTTTCTTGTAGTTTTATACTAAGATTAATGTATGCGAATAGAAATATCGCATAAATATAGTAGAATTCGATGGTAAAAAATAATAATGAATCAAAAACTTTACTGTTGTGTGCTGTCACGTGCGTTAGTTATACCTACTTGTTATTGTAATCTATGTTAACTAGCTAATTAATTTGTTTTTAAGTTTAAATAAGACTGAATGGACTACCGATAATAATTGTTTTTGTGACTTTTTTTTACTTTTTTATGTCAATATTGTCATGTCAAATTGTGTATGTACTTTCGTAAATAAAAGTGTTGTATATTTTTACTTTGGGTATAATTTTGAACCTTAATAAAAATGAAAGTGAAAGGAACAAACAATAAAAATCATTATAAATAGTATTTAAATGATTTATTCTAATATGTATACAATAATCCTATTTTGTGCAAAAGCTTTTTACAAGGATCGACTGACCGAGATGAAATAATAACGGAAATAAATTATCGCCAAATATTATTATCTCGAACAAAGTTAATTTTTGTAAGCGAGTGTTTAATTAATAAATAACTTAAATAAAGATAGCCACTTGGTTTTTGTACAATGTCAGCCATCTAAGAGCTTAGAAGGCGAAAGGGGAGTATCTTAGAGGCGGAGGCCAGGGTTGCGCGAGCGCACGAAGTTTAGTAGTTCGTCGCTGTCCTCGCACACGAACGGCTTCACGTGGTGACACGCCACGTCGTGCCACTTCACTCCGTCGTTGTAGAAATTGTTTAAGATTGCCAGGCAGGACTCGTCGTTACCCTGGAAATTGTACGTTTATGTAATATTTGTATTAATGCTAGAGGAGCCCTACCGGAGTTTTGGGAGTTACTCGAGCGCGTTAGAATAACATAATTGGGGTAGCCTTGCACCTTGTGTAGTACTCCAACCATATATATCGTACATCTAGGCCAACCGATACAGCGAGTTAGAATATAATATTTATTTATTTATTTACACTTTTTTGCACACCAACACAGAAAGTAACAAAAATTTAATAAAGTAAACAAAAATAATAAAGTTGCATTAGTTGCAACAGGCGGCCTTATCGCTAAAGCAGCGATTTCTTCCAGGCAACCTCGGGCCCCGTAAACGATCAAACTTCATGTTTTCATAATTATAATAAACATATCAAAAAAGCCAGCAGCCCCGCACACGATCAAATAATTTGACAAACACGTTTGTCAAACAGAAATTTAATATGAAGTTTGATCAAATATTTGATCGTCTACGGGGCCCTTAACACGTAGTGGTTATATACTCTTTGACCTTTAGTACTATGCAGACGCTTCAACTTTATGTTCTCGCCGTACTGACTAAAATCTAACAGTCATACTTTATATTTTTGCTGAATTTCTGTAGAAGTTAAAACTCTTGACAACTGTCTCTCTATTTCATCTCTTTCTGAATCTCTTTTTCTAAATAAATTAATATAATAATTAATGACCAATTTGTTGAATATTACTTATTATAAATTCTGTACCACGTTTATTAACAGATCACGAGTACAACTTTTAACCTTTTAGATAGGTACTGTCTGTAGGCATGACATAATATCACCTAGATTTGTTACCAGTCGGAGAACAAATTCTTCAAAATGTGATGAGTAACAGACAAATTTCTATTTGATTACCATATTTAGAAAGTGTCTTAAAATCGTCGGGTTCTCAGTCATAATTAGGAATTTCCCAGAATAAGTATACAAAAACGCAAATACACCTAGCAACCGAGAGCATTATAAATTCATAAGATGTTGTTTTATATAGGTAATTACAGTAAAATAACAGTTTGCTGTAAAGTTAGAAATGATTACTGATGTAACTGTGTGTACAGTTACATACAATCTAAACATTAATAAGAAGTATCTACAAGTAACAAAATTATTATGGAAATTAGAAAGATAGCTATAATTATTTTTACTAGACAACCCGCGCAGTTTTAACCGCTTTGTATGTAGTTAATTGTGCCTTTAATTATGGCCAGATAGGTATCTATACTAATATTATAAAGCTGAAATGTTTGTTTATTTGTTTAAACGCGTTACCTATGTGTTAACGCAAAAAATATTTTAAACGGTTTTATTTAGCTTTACTTGTATTGAGTGTTATTTATTTGTGTGTTTGGGTCTTTAGTAACTGGAATTTTACCCCCTTCCTGATGACAGATTGATGTGATATTTGGCACACACTCTTAATCTTGATGACAATACAACATAATATATTTTTTATGGTTGTAAATCCAAGATGGCCGCCAATACAAAATGGCGGATCACATATAACTTCACAACAACCTCAATATTGGTATCAAATGAAAGGGCTTGATTGGTAGAATACAGCTCATTATGAAAAATCCAAGATGGCCACCGCCACAAAATGGCGGATTACATATTTTCCACAAATACCTCAATATGGGTATCAAATTAAAGGGCTTGCTTGGTAGAATAGAGCTCACTATGAAAAATTCAAGATGGCCGCCGCTACAACATGGCGGATTACATATTTTCCACAAATACCCCCTATGGGTATCGAATGAAAGGGCTTGATTGGTAGAATAGGGCTCACTGTGGAAAATCCAAGATGGCTGCCGCCACAAAATAGTGGATTACATATTTTCCACAAATATCTCAATATGTGAATCAAATGAAAGGGCTTGATTGGTAGAATACAGTTTATTAGACTGTGTACCTAGGTATATTTATTACTAATATAAAAACTACTCAACAAAACTAAAAACTTGAAAATAATATAAACTAAAATCGTTGGGCGTATAGCGTATCCAGAGTAAACATTAATGATAGAAATTTCACGTGCCGAACGATTTTATATTTGTCTGACCAATACCCCAGATTGATGAGAAGATTGGTGCGATCTGGTAGCTAGGACTTACCGAATTATTTTTTAGCTTTTAGTCCATAACCTAACTACATCATTTTTATTGCAATAAAACCGTTTAACATAAAAAAAATTAGTTTATTTTATTGTTTTGGATAGCTTACCTACTTATTTACCGAGGAAGGCTATGGTATATGTATAGTGATAATTATGATCAGTTAGCGTAGGTACCTTATACCTACTTGAAAGATGCTTCAGTAGCAAATTTTTAATGTGTGCTCATACGAACATAAAAATTCCAAATATTTAATATTAATATAATAATACCTAACAGATAACATCGTAACGTATGACCACGTAACAATAATAAATTTATGCAAATAACTGACCTTGCTCATCTAATTAAAATGAACATTATATTTTTAGTAATTTTTTAGTCATTATACGTATCTATTATTTAATGTTAGATAATTCTTTATTAATTATTTTTAATAAAAAAATTAAAAAGCAATGTAACAAACTTGAGCAGCTTCTCTGTTGTCCGGTTGGGCTTGACCGTATCCGCCAGTGTAAGACCAGTCACCGGTGTTTCTTTGCGTAGTTGGTCCGATTTTGGCGCCAGATCCCGACCAGAACCAGCCGTTAACATTGGGAGGTTGTAAGTCAGGGCGGTCGCAACCAGCAAAGTTGCACTTGCGACCCGACGTCCAAATGTAACGGATGTTTCCGCGTGCAACCTTTTGCTTAATAAATTCGTTTTCCTGGAAACAGAATTATTATAAAATGGGTACCGATTCAAATTTTAATCATATTCCGAGCAGTACCTAATAGTGTTGTAACTAGGTATAGAATAAATGTCTATTATACGAAGTGTAATTGTAACAGGAAATGCACCTCCGTCATATGTGTCCGGTACATGAAGTGGGCAACACGGCTAGAGAAGAATGTATGTCATGTGCCACTTGTATATCTTACGAGCGCCTTATGAGTGCGTTGCCGTGTGTAGAAGTGACGCAGTCGGCCATTGCACCCCTTTCACGGACGCCTTCCACGCTCTACAAACCTAATCGATCTAATCAAGATATTCTTATAAATATTTATATTCGACGCCGCGTTGACGCAACGGTAACAGCACTGGATTGTGGATGTTGCGGGTTCGATCCCCGCACATGACAAACATTTTTATTGGCCCTACAGATGTTTGCTGTGGTCTGGGTGTTTGTGCAGTTCTTGTGGGTCTCCCCACCGTGCCTCGGAGAGCACGTTAAGCCGTCGGTCCCGGTTGTTATCATATAGGTACACCTGATAGCGACCGTTACTCATAGTAGGAAATATATCCCCCCACCACCACTACAGCCTATCACAGTCCACTGTTGAACATAGGCCTCCACAAGTTCGCGCCCGACATTATGACGCGAACTCATGTGTTTTGCCCATAGTCACCACTCTGGGCAGGCGGGTTGGTGACCGCAGGGCTGGCTTTGTCGCACCGAAGACGCTGCTGCCCGTCTTTGGCCTGTGTATTTCAAAGCCAGCATGGATGGTTATCCCGCCATCCGTCGGCTTTTTAAGTTCCAAGGTGGTAGTGGAACTGTGTTATCCCTTAGTCGCCTCTTACGACACCCACGGGAAGAGAGGGGGTGGCTACATTCTTTAGTGCCGTAGCCACACAGCACACACAGGAAATATATCCGCTAACCCGCATTGGATCGGCGTGGTGGATTAAGCTCTTATCCTTCTGCTACATGGGGAAAGAGGCCTATGCCCAGTAGTGGGCTGTGGGATATTACAGGCTGAAGCGTATTTTAACTACTGTTCCGAAGACTACCATTATTTACACACTTACATTCACAGAAGATGTTACATAATCAAGTCGATAGCTGCAATAAGCGTATATAAGATACAATACCTAAGCGTTTTGAGTTCATTGACATCTACTACGCGCAGCGGGAAATGTTTAGAGAAAACTTGCACAACAAGTTCATACTTTTTGCTTATGCCGAGCCCGGATAACAACAATACGGATAACAATAATATATAAGTTTTTAACATATTATGAAAAATATTAACATAAGTATATATTGAAATTGCAGATGAATCTAATAATAAATTATAAGATGATAAAGATGTAAATAGTAAATACCTATATTGTTTTATGTTCAATGCATTTAATATTTATAAATAACTAGCTGACCTGGCGAACTTCGTACCGCCTTTTTTTCTTAAATATAATAATTACATATACCAAAATAAAATATAGCCTATCTTTCAAGTTGGATCAAACTGCACACGGTGTGCAAATTTTATTAAAATCGGTTAAGTGGTTTAGGAGTCCATTGAGGACAAACATTGTGACACGAGATTTATATATTAAGAAGATAGAAGATAATATTAAATAATAAATAATAGGAACTATATAATCAGGGTTTTTACAAAGTAAAATTATGAGTGCTTGTTTCAGATAATTTTGAAGTTTAATTTTCTGGCGAAATCCAATTTAGACTTTTTAACATTTATGTAGGATATAGGACTGCACGAATAAAGCCGTGGGCGGTAACTAGTTTCCAAAAATTATATACCTATACGTATAGGCTTAAACTGAAATAGTGGTTTGACAAAAATGGTTAGCCCATCCACAAAATAAAATCGTGACTTGTTTTCAGTGGTAAGCGTCGAGGTCAAGACAATTTTTTCAAGGAGATTAAACTCCAGAACTTAAACATCTAGATACCTGTTTAGTTATGGCAAAACCAAATTGTAATTGCCTCATTCTAAATTACATATTTATTACTTATTTGTTCGACGATGGGAAAGTAAGAGCATCATCACGATTGACCCTGTTACGTGATGCAAGAAGATATCTGTGAACGAAGTTGTAGGCATTCATTGGCCGGTTCATGTGTATCCCCGCTGTTTTAGTTACATTATTTCGCTTTATGTGCCTAAGTAAATTGCCGTTTGATGGTTAAATATAGACCGTTTTAAGTAGATTTCGTAATTATTATAAGTGACTTACCTGAGGAGTTTCCATAGAAACAGCGTCCATGCAGTGTCTTCTACAGATATTTCTCGCATCAAGCCAGTCTACTTCTAGGTTTCGGGTAGGAGCATGTTCCCAACTGAAGAAATATGAGTGAAGAACCCCTCGTGCATCGCGGTACGTGGAATGGCGAACTCCTAAAACAGTCATTATTTTATTAAACCAAATAAACCATGTAGGTATTAAAATATAAGTAAAGTAGGGGAAACCTATTACCTAGGGGAGTTGTGACAAATATGATTTCTCCCTACCTATTATATAATACTTTGACAAAGCTCGAGAGCGTTATGAAGAGTGTGATCGGGCGAGGCGAACGGAAGTTGAGAGGAAGATATAAGTTAGTGAAGATAGAAAGAGACAGAGTTACGTTTCGTATATTACTGAAGGACCAACTAAAGAAGTTTTACTTCAGTCGTGTGGTCTAAACTCTAAAGCACACTTGTTTTCTCGTAGTACATATTTTGCGCCCTATTCGCCTGGAAGAAATCGCTGCTTTAGCGATAAGGCCGCCTATTGCAACTAATGCAACTTTATTATTTTTGTTACCTACTTAATTAAATTTTTGTTACCTTTTGTGTTGATGTGCAAAAAAGTGTAAATAAATAAATAAACCACAACTAATGAATGTTTCTTAAGCGAGATAATTATGTCCCTTAAAGTAACAATTATATAGTTGGGTGAATATTTGAAAATGTGCAAATCGCGCGGCGGTTGATAAAGAACCAATACAGCGTTTTTATTTTTTATTTTTGTGAATTATTTCTTATGTAAAAAAGTATCCCAAACATGGTGCGATAACTAAAAATCTTATTTATAAATTAAGTTAAGAGATATTACAAATCAAAGTGCCAAAATCTAATTACCATTCGTGTCCCATTTTCCATTTTCAATCAATAATTATCCTAAAAGTGTTAAATCCTTCTTGAAGATTACACTTTTGGTTAAATATTCATAAACTTAAGTTGTTAATGAACACATAAAACCATGCTATAACACGCAAAGAACATAACTTATTAAAAATAAGATCAGTTAAAAAATGTCCATCGATAACCTACTAATTACCATTTCAAAATATTTCGTAATGAATTTTCATATAAAAACTGGAATATTCCAATCCAAAAGTACATAGCCGCGCGGGCGCTAGTCAGGGCTTGGACACCGAGTGCAGTGGTAGTGTCAAAGACCAGTCTTTTTGGCGCTAATTTTGATTTTCTGGTCCTCGTAGTGTTTTTGTCAAAATATTTTCTAATTACAATTTATTGTTTTTTAGGTAAGTGATTAATTACATATTTTTGATGACGTGTTTTATGTAGTCCTTTTAGTGACCCCTTTTGGGTTTTGAGAATAGAATTAAAATTTTCTAACAAAAGAATGATTCATTTAAGAAAATAGTTGAAATACTACTTACCATCTGTCTCATTACCGGTATTTGCCGTTCGCATAAGCGAATGGTAATTAGTTTTTTTAGAAATGGTAATTATGTTATAATCTATTATTATCTGGTATTATGTTAATTCTCGCCCTCAGATCCGAGAAGAGGTCGAGAAATTTTATGGACAGTTGTACTCGTCCAGCGCACGCAAGCCCGAGCCTTGGGACACTGAAGATCCACGTGCACCATTGTTATGTCAAAATTCGGAGGACATCCTGGACATCGAAGTAGATATGAGATTAGTGCGGCGCTCAGACAGATTAAAAACGGGAGCTTTAAAGCCGTTATCCACCGAGGTACCACGCCGTAGGTCCAGGAGTGTGGTGGTACTGTTCTTTAAGAGAGGCGATAAGTCTCTGTTAAAGAATTACAGGCCGATCTCACATCTGAGGCACGTCTATAAGCTTTTTTCGAGGGTCGTTACGAATCGTCTCGCCAGAAGACTCGACGAATTTCAACCAGCAGAGCAGGTTGGGTTTCGAAATGGCTACAGCACCGTAGACCACATCCATACTGTTTGGCAGATTATTCAAAAGACAGAAGAATATAATCAGATGGTGTGTATGGCATTTGTGGACTATGAGAAAGCCTTCGACTCTGACCAATTTTCCTCCCGCGTGGTGTAAGACAGGGTGATGTCTTATCACTGAAATTGTTTACCACTGCGCTGGAGGATGTCTTTATGACCTTGGATTGGGGGGAACGAGGCATCAACGTCAACGGCGAATACATCTCTCACCTTCGTTTTGCCGACGATATCGTCATCTTTGCGAAGACATTGGATGAACTAGGCCAAATGCTGGCCGGCCTAAACGATTCCTCTGGACGAGTCGGTCTCGGTATGAACTTGGACAAAACGAAAGCTATGTTTAACAACCAAGTCATACCGAGACCGATATCGGTAGATGGTACCCTTCTCGAAGTTGTCCAGGATTATATTTACCTAAGCCATACCATCCAAATAGGCCGCAACAACTTCGAGAAGGAGGCCGATAGGAGGATTCTGTTGGGCTGGGCAGCGTTTGGCAGGCTTCGTCAAGTCTTCACTTCGAAGATTCCGCAATGCTTGAAAACAAAAGTCTTCGAACAGTGCGTCCTGCCTGTTTTAACATACGAAGCCGAGACGTGGACACTGACGAAGGGACTGGTCCACAAGTTTAAAGTCGCTCAACGTGCAATGGAACGGGCTATACTTGGGGTTTCTCTCAAAGATAGAATTAGAAATGAGGCTATCCGCGAGAGAACGAAAGTAACCGCATAGCCCACAGAAATAACAAGTTGAATTGGCAGTGGGCTGGTCACTTGTGTCGCAGGACCGATGGCCGTTGGAGTAGACGTGTCCTGGAGTGGAGACCGCGTCTTGGCAAACGCAGTGTGGGACTTCCTCCGGCCCGTTGGACCGACGATCTACGTAAGATTGCCGATGTAGGCTGGATGAGGATTGCGGAAAACCGGGATGTCTAGCGCGAACTTGGTGAGGCCTATGTCCAGCAGTGGACTGCAATAGGCTGATGATGTTGTGATGACTGAGATATCATATAATATGGTACAACGTTTCTAATGCTTTAATAATTACTATAGTAATAATATTGATCTCTAAACTTTAACTTTAAGACCTGTCCAACACTATTTCACGTAAATGTTTAAAAACGCATCTGTGATCTATTACTAAAGTCATTATGTCAGTATAAAATAAATTATCAAGGAGTGAGCACGTCTTTTATTCGAAAAATCAAACAAACCGTTCTGCTATACGATATTGAACCTTAACGTAGTGAACATATGGTCCAACGAGCCGAATTATTGAAGCGAACGGTCAGTGCAGGTGTCGGCCGCGTGAATACAAAGGAATTGCATCGCATCGAAGTAAACAACTTTTTTTGTATGAAGATTTAACTAGTTATTTGAAAAGTTACATTTATTTATTACAATGGCGTCTCCTACTGTTGAACAAAACCGATTATTATCTACTTTAGAAGATGTGGCGAGTATGATACAGAAGGCTCAAACAAATATAAAAAAGTGTCCAAAGCAAAGATTAACCGTAGGATATTTAAAAACAAGACTAAAAACTATTGATGAGTATTGGGACACGTTTAAAGAAGCACATAAGAATCTATTGAAATGTACGCCACGTGAACAAAGGGGAGTATTACCTTACTTTCTTAATGAAGAATATTACTTGTACGAGGACTTGTTTATTTGTTTGAAGGGTGATTTAACAGATTTACTATCGAATATGGATTCCAAACCGAAAATTCTCGAAGATTCTAATTCGTCAAATTTATTACAAAATGCGCCGTCATCATTTGCTAAATTACCGAGGATTCAGTTACCAACGTTTTCTGGTAAATATGAAGACTGGCCCACATATCAAGACTTGTTTTTAGCGCTTGTACATAATACAACAATTAGTGATGTGCAAAAGCTTCACTACTTAAAAACTAGTGTGACTGGAGAAGCAGAGGTGTTATTACGACATATTAAAATTACACAAGACAATTATACAGGCGCATGGGAATTACTTAAAGGGCGTTTCGGAAATAAGAAAATGATTGTTTTTTCAATTTTAAAAAGGTTATTTGGCCAGAAGAAAGTTTCACATCAGTCAGCTTATCAAATTAAGAATCTTCTAGACACAACTACGGAATGTGTTAGTAGTTTGAAGAATTTAAATATTTGTACAGATACATGGGATCCTATTTTGATATTTATAGTGGGACAGAAGTTAGACTTAGATTCATTAAAAGAGTGGGAAGAATATTCTTATAAGAAGAACAGCGATGAAATGCCTTCGTGGGAGGATTTTAAGAATTTTCTCGAGTCTAAATTTCGTACACTCGAACTTATCGCTCCGATTTCAACTGTAAGGGAAAAACCACAAACTTCTAAGTCATTTCATGTCACAAACAGAGATAGTGAAATTCATCAAACCCAGCACCCTAATACTCATTTACAACCTTCATGTTCCTATTGCAAAGGAGGTCATTATATTTATAGTTGCAAAGAATTTGCGAAGCAACCAATTGAACAACGAATTGAAATTGTAAAGAAGAATCATCTTTGTTTTAACTGCCTTATACCAAATCACAACGTATACAATTGTAAACACAAAACGACGTGCCGAATCTGCAGAAGAAGACATCACTCCTTATTACATCGAGTAAAAGAGACAAACGAAGAACAAGATATCCAACCAGAACAGATAATTACAACCGCTCACTTCTCTAAACAACAACCTGGTCATGAGGTGTTATTGGCAACAGCACAAGTAGAAGTCAAGTCAAGAGATGGTGATACACACTTGCTTCGTGCTTTGATTGACCAAGGCTCAGAAGCTTCATTCGTATCTGCGAGAGTCATTGAACTACTAGGCCTGAAAAGGATTAGTATCAACGGTGAAGTTTCTGGAGTAGGAGAAGAAACCCGAATACCTATAAAACAATTAACTTACCTGTCAGTTGCATCGCGATTTAACAATAATGAAGTCATAACAGTGAAGGCGTATGTGCTGAAAGCCATATCGACGAGACTACCTTCAAAGAACATCTTGATGAACTGGCAAGAGCTGCAAAAAATAAATTTGGCTGATCCGAACTACTACAAACCAGGAAGTATAGACATTTTACTGGGCGCTGATGTCTTTAGTAAAATTATAGAAGATGGTTTAATTAAAATGCCTGATGGAATAGTAGCTCAAAAAACGTGTTTAGGATGGATATTATCGGGACAAAGAGAAGAAGAGTTTATGAAGAATCAACACAACGTAACCACATTACATATAAGAAGCATGGTTACAGAAGATAATAATATATTAAAGAAGTTCTGGGAAATAGATAATGAATTATACAAGAAGAAGAAGGTACTTACAAATGAGGAAGAGAAGTGTGAAGAGATTTACAAAAATACAACTAAAAGAGATGAATACGGAAGATATATAGTACATTTGCCACTGAAACAAAGCATAGAAGATACAGTCCAGTTATGTGGAGATACAAAACAAAGAGCTATAAATAGATTCAAACAATTAGAAAGGAAATTTCAAAGAAATGAGAAATTAAAAGAAGAATACGTAAAGGTTATAAGAGAATATATAGAAATGGGTCATATGAAAAGAGCAGAAACAACAGACAAAAATTGTATATACTTACCTCATCACGCTGTAATCCGCGAAGACAAAGACACTACTAAGGTTAGAGTAGTATACGATGCATCAGCAAGTGGCTCAAATGGAAAATCCTTAAACGATGCCATGATGGTAGGTCCTGTATTACAACCTGATCTTCGAAGTCTGATAACCACTTGGCGCACATACAAAATTTGTGTAGTAGGAGATATAGTGAAGATGTATAGAATGATAAATATGACAGAAACACATACAAATTTACAACGAATCGTTTGGAGAGACAGCCCTGACAAAGATCTTGAAAGCTATAATCTAACAACTGTCACTTTTGGTACTTCAGCAGCTCCATATTTAGCTGTTCGAACGTTACATCAACTAGCTGATGATGAAGCTCAGGAATATCCACACTCTGCACCTGTAATCAAAAGATCATTTTACATGGATGATTTAATGACTGGAAGTGATAGTGAAGAAAAAACTAAGAAAAAATGTGAAGAAATTAGAATGATATTACGGAAAGGAGGATTTATTTTGCAAAAGTGGTGTAGTAATTCTGAGGAAGTTTTAAGATATTTACAAGGAGGAGAGGAAACAATAAAGGACACAGTGGAGATAAAACTAGACAAAGTTATTAAAATTCTTGGATTAACATGGGATAGGAAAGAAGATATATTTAAAATTACTGTGAACTTACCTGAGATGATACATCCTGTGACGAAGAGATCCATTCTATCAGATGTTGCCAGATTATTTGATCCGTTTGGATGGTTATCGCCAGTTGTCATAACTGCTAAAATTTGGATTCAAAAATTGTGGCTCTGTAACTTAGGATGGGATGACGAGCTACCGGCACATATGCGTGAAGAGTGGATAAGGTATAGAGAGGAGCTGACACATTTGCAAAACATACAAATACCACGATGGTTAAAAACAACTAAAAATAATTTGAATACGGTAGAATTGCATGGTTTTGCAGATGCATCTACTCAAGCATATGCTGCTGTCACTTACCTTAAAATTGTGGACGGTGATGAAGTACATACAATGATTCTCGCGTGTCGTACTAAGGTTGCACCTTTAAAGCAGCTGTCAGTACCTAGACTGGAATTGTGTGCTGCGGCTTTATTGGCTGAACTCATGTATGATCTTGCGGAGTTACTAAAAATAGATAAAGATAACACCTTCGCCTGGACGGATTCTATGGTCGTATTATCGTGGTTACAAGCTCAACCTAGTCGTTGGCGAACATTTGTTGCAAACAGAGTATCAGATATATTAAGAGTGCTAGACAATGATCGTTGGAGACACATTAAGTCTATTGATAACCCAGCTGATATTGCAACTAGAGGTCTAAGAGCATACGATCTTGAGAATTACAACCTCTGGTGGTCTGGACCGGAATGGCTTAAAGAAAATAAAACATACATGGAAAGGAGAGATGACATTCCACAAACAGAACTAGAAATGAAGGGATGTTTACATACAAAGATAGAAAATGGAGAAAAACCCATCTGGGAACGATTTTCGAGTTTGTCTAGGATGAAAAGAGTATTAGCTTATTGTAGAAGAATTTTAAGGAAAGGTAAGATGGAAGAAAGACAAAGTTATTTGATAGTAAATGAATTGGAAAGGGTATTAGAAGATAGCATAAGATATTACCAAAATTTAATTTATGAAGAAGAAATTGATGACCTCAAAAAGAAGGGAATAGTTAAATCTAGAAGTTCCTTAATCACGCTTTCACCCTTTTTAGATAAAAGAGGTTTGATAAGAGTAGGAGGTCGATTACAAAATGCTTCGATACCTGAAACGTTTCAACATCATATAATAATTCCAGCTAATCAACATATAACAAAACTTTAAATATGGAAGCACATATACAAACACTGCACGGCGGGATTCAGCAATTGATGGCTTATCTAAGAACAAAATACTGGTTTATTGGGCTAAAATCAGCTGTAAGAAACTGTATACGCAACTGCAAGGTTTGTATTATAGATTGGCCAAGGTCAAGCATCTACACCCTGGAACAGATGATATAGCGAGAGTATTAACAGTGCAGACACCGAGCAACCATGAACTTAAGATATCATTATCGAAGTTAATATTATTACCCAAAGAGAAAGATTACAATTAAGTCATGGTGGGCGGTTATATAGAAAATTACATGTATCTAAAAAAAAAAAGTGTATATGAATGTGTGTATATGGTTGTGTTATAAAAGTGCTGTGATTAAGTGTAAACTTTAACAAAATATGAATTAAGGGTAATTGATAAATAGTTGAGTTTTTGAAGTATTTAGAGTTTATTTTGTATTATAATGTGTTTTGAAGTTTATAGTTCTGAGACTTAAATGTATTGCAGTAATTTATGTGAAACAAAATATTTACAAAATTATGTTTTATGGACAGATCACAGATTACATGATTTGTGTATAATGTTTGTAATAATACAATTGTAGTTTGTATTCAAGATAAAGTTAGTTTCAGCTAAATGATGTTAATGTAGTAGGACTTTATTTAAAAACAATCGTTTTTGGTGGGCGGTATGTCCAACACTATTTCACGTAAATGTTTAAAAACGCATCTGTGATCTATTACTAAAGTCATTATGTCAGTATAAAATAAATTATCAAGGAGTGAGCACGTCTTTTATTCGAAAAATCAAACAAACCGTTCTGCTATACGATATTGAACCTTAACGTAGTGAACAAGACCGTTCAAAAATTGTTTTTATTTTCAATTAGAAGAGTTTTATTTGTTTTCCACTTTATTGTGTTAGACACTGATTTTATTATTTCTTATAAAAATATTTACGATTCTATTGGAAAATGTTTTTTTATTTTTATTTTATGTTTTAAGGCATGTTGCCTACGTTTTTCTAATGATTGTTTAGTAACTGATTTTCATAATTGTTATTATAGAAAAGAAACTTTAATTTTTGTTTAAAGTTAGTAACTTTTTTCATTTCAATAAAGCTTTTATATCTTAATTATCAACACTTTTTTATTTTTTTCATAATTACCATTCGAAAACTACTCATTACACTGTAAGTGACCTAATTACCAATTATCCATATTTATCACTACCGTTCGTATGAATTTTGAATTGTCTATTATGCAAAAAGTATATATTTTAGGACACGCCCTTCGATACTATTTTAAAAAGAAAGTCCCTGAGATTACAAAAATCATATAAAGAATCATTTTCATCACATTTTTTTCTTAATCTCCATGACTATGCCAATATGCACACTTTCAAATATTTACCCAGTTATCCTCTACAAGTCTACACTATTTAAACATTGTATGTAAGTATAGGTACCTCAACTGCAAAAAGTTCAAGTTAAATATTTTAAAAAGAATATTATTTAGCTATGACAGGTAGTAGTACTTGGTGAATTGTTTTGTATTTGTAAATATTTCTGTTGTTAGAAAAAATTAAACGAAGTAAACAAAAAAATAGACGATTCACAATCCACGGCTCCCAGTATGATGAATGAGATGACGATGAAAATGTCTGCGATTGGGAAATACACTGCACATAAATTATTATACGCAAAACAAACATTTGTATCGCACAATTATGTGTTATGAACGGGGTAGAAACCGCGACCGCTAGCGCAGCAGCCATTGTTTATAGCGTAATGTGACATAATTCTTGTCAGTTTACACCTAGGCACCTACTGCCTATGTAGGTAGATACATATCTGATTATTAAGTACTTTTTAACCGACTTCCAAAAAAGGAGGAGGTTCTCAATTCGACTGTATTTTTTTTAAATGTATGTTAGTTCAGAACTTTTGTGGATACTAACTTTTTACTCGGTGTACTGATTTTGATGATTCTTACTTTAATCGAAAGCTAATACTTGTCATGTAGTTTTGTTTAAATTAGATCGAGATCTGATTACAACTTTTTGAATAAGTATAAATCTTTAATAGCGCGTATTTAGGTACTTGACTATTTTTTCGTCTTAGGGGGCGTTCAAGTATTACGTAACACTAATTGGGGGGAGGGGGTGTCTTGTTAAACGTTACGATGCGTTACAGGGGAGGGAGGGGGGGTTCGAACAACGCGTTACGTAACGTTGTTTTTTGTTTAGTTAAAAAAACTAGGATATTGATGTGCCTCCGGAAAACATACAGCATTGTATATGAAGAAGCAGTGTATACTTTGCCATTTACTTACGGTCTGATGTCCATAGATAACATATGTCTATGGTTCAACTATGCTATAATAAATGAGGGTAGTAGAAAATCCAGCTAGGACACGTTTAGCCGTTGTCACTTTGAGCGTCATAGCGTTGTGTACTTTCGCCGCGTGCGGTCGAAATCCAAAAATATTATAATAATCCGTGAATATTTCGAAATATTATTTTACAAAGTGTTAGCCTAACTAACATTAAATCAATACCTATCTGTATTTTTTGTTTGCGCGGGTTTTAATACCGCGAGAGCGAACCGTCATGTATCGCGTGCCTAGTGAGGTCGATGAAGATTTAGAGGCAAACCAGCCTATCGAATCCAATTCACCGATCGAGAGGGACATGGCGCAAAGGAAAGAGGACTCTTCCTGCTCCGGCAATTCGTCAACCAGCGAGACCGAGGAGGAGGGACCTCCGCGCAAGAAATCGAAACGAGACTCTCAGGTAACGGTCGATCCCCGGATCGACGCGTTATACGAACAGGTCAGTGTCCTTACTAATTTAATTATGCATCAACAATATGCGTTATCTACAAATGCAAATATTCCCGCAAAATCTACTGACGGGATTGAGCATACTGAACAGAGTAATGGCGATTTCTTGACTAATCCTTGTACTAGTACACCAAAATCTTTAGATTTAGGTATTTGTAAAACTGATTTCGATGAGAAAAAAGTGCTTAAACCAGCTGATGAACAGCGTTTAAACCAGCTTATAAAACTTCAACATTTTAATTCGCCGACGTGGCAACATATTCGATATAAGAAAGCATTAGCAGACATGCTCGCGTTCCCAGGCTTTTGTAACTTAAAAATTAATGACGAAATATGTTGCTTAAATAAAGGCAAAGATTACCTGGCTTCAACAGAGGAAATTATGGCGGCAATTACTAATGCTTTACTATACCAAAGGCAATTACTACAATCAGGCCTACAAGAAATTATTAACTGGTCTCACAATAATCCTACGGAACTTACATCTGATAACCTTTTCAATAAAATAAGCGAAATGTTCGGTACTATGTCGCCATCTTATAAATTATCTGAACAAACATTACAAATTGTCTGTGGTAAACGAGCTGAATGCATAGAAACTAGGCGGAAAAGATTAATTCATGAAATTTCTGATAAAAGTATTCAAGCCGCTCTTGTTAGCATACCTCCTAGCGAGGAATTTCTATTCGAGAAAACACAATTAATATCGCTCGTACAATCCCTCGGAGGGCCTCATTATTGGTTATCACCCCCGCAGGTGGTAAAAAATAGGGACCAAGTGAAAAGAAAATACCACGAACCGACACCATCGACATCCAAACCCAGGTCACAAGGACAAGATAAGAATTATCTTCAAAATACCTACAAAAAATCAAACGCTAAACAAACTTACAAAGGGAAGACTGACGCCCTTAAAGAACAAAGAAACCCCTCCTTTCGAAACAAAGGCAAGAATAAAATGACTATCCGATACAATTCAGGGGAGGTCGTCTGGAGACGTTCAAAAACCGTTGGCAAGCACTTGGCGCGAACAAATACATAATATCAGCAATCATTGGTTTCCGAATACCATTTTACAAGAAACCTCCTCTGATAATGCCAACAAGGCTTGTTATGAATCGATTTGCAACCAAACCCTCGCCGGCCATGACTCAAATAGTGCAAGACCTCTTAGATCAAAAAATACTGCGGCGGGTTACCAAAGTAACGCCCAGTTTTATCTCCAAGCTATTTCTGCGGAAGAAAAGCGACGGGTCGATGCGACCTATTTTCGACCTACGAGAATTGAACAAATTCGTAAAGACAAAGCATTTTCGCCTCATCTCCCACAGTTCAGTGCCAGATTTTCTCCAACCGGGAGACTGGATGATAAAATTAGATATATCTCAGGCATACTTTCACGTACCTGCAGCAAAAACTCACTGCCCATTCCTCCGAATCAGTTACTTAGGCCAACTGTACGAGATGACATGTCTGCCTTTTGGCCTGGCCTCAGCGCCACACCTCTTTTCGTCCGTAACATGCTGGGTCGCGAAGACCCTGCGTGCCAAGGGATGTCGTGTACTAGTCTACCTAGACGACTACCTTTTGGTCAACCAAGACCAATCCAAGTTATGTCTTCAGGCCTCGGCGGCCGTGAGGCACTTGGAATATCTGGGCTGGATTATCAATTACCGGAAATCGATCTTAACTCCGACACAAGACCTAGAATACCTTGGCATCCGCTGGCAAACTGCAAGGAACAGGATGACATTACCGGAAAAAAGGATACACACTCTCAAAGAAACCATTCATCGATCATTACTAAGAGGCCAGATCACGCTTCGCGAATTGCAGAGCCTACTAGGGCAGTTCAATTTCGCCAGCTTTGTCATACCCCGAGGCAGGTTACATTGTCGGAAAGCACAAATCTTTCTTCGACATTTCAACAAGAGGCAACCACGACAGAGGATACGAATTCCCTTCGTGGTGTATCAAGAGATGATGTGGTGGCTC
The DNA here is from genome assembly GCA_905220545.2 of Melitaea athalia. Lineage (NCBI taxonomy): Eukaryota > Metazoa > Arthropoda > Insecta > Lepidoptera > Nymphalidae > Melitaea > Melitaea athalia. The sequence goes on from HG992179.1 coordinate 9,501,156, forward strand.
GGCGCCGCACGTCACTCTTCGGTAATACACAAAAAGCCGGCTACTCATTTCCTAGCGACGGACGCTTCGGACTTGGGTTGGGGTGCTCATCTAAATGGGCATCTAATGTTTGGAACTTGGTCTCCTCAGCAGCGAGGATGGCACAGCAACAGGAAAGAGCTATATGCTGTAATGGCAGCGATCAGAGCACACGCTGCTGCGTTAAGCAACTCCCATGTACTCGTCCAATCGGACAATCGAACCTTAATCGCATATATTCGGAAAGAGGGCGGAACGAGATCGTTGACACTATTAGGGTTGACGTACAAACTATTAACCCTAACAGACCAGTTCAAGATAACTCTATCGGCACATTATCTGCCAGGGAGGTACAACACAATAGCAGACAGATTGTCACGAGGGAAAGAGGTTGCGGAATGGCATCTCTTGCCCCAAGCAACTGGAGAAGTCTTCAGGAAATGGGGTCGACCAGAAATAGATCTCTTTGCTTCCCGAAGAAGTGCTGTAGTAAGAAACTACGTTTCAATAGATTGCAGAGATCAATCAGCAAGTTATATAGATGCCTTCAGCACACCTTGGCAATACCAACTAGCGTGGGTATTCCCCCCACCGAGCCTATTACCCAGAGTCTTGGCACACCTAAACCGCGCGACAGGGACTTATTTGGTAGTGGCACCGGAGTGGCCTCGAGTTTTCTGGCTGCAAGATCTGAAGTCCAGAGCGTTGGATCACCCACACGAAATACAGAATCTATCGAAAACAATGATAGATATGACAACTTCACAACCACCGCCACAAGTACATCTATTAACCTTGAAAGTTTGGAAAATTGGGGGTGGGGTTCTCAAATAAAGGAGTGGTCTACCCAAGAGAAGGAGCTGCTAAAAAACAGCTGGCGACAGTCTACTTTAGCAACATACCTACCTGCTATTAGGAGATGGTTAAAGTGGTGTAACAATTCGCAAGTTAACCCAAAAACACCTAATCCTACTGACATCGCGAAGTTTTTAATTTATCTTTTCCTAAAGGAAAACTTGTCTTATAGCACTATTTTAGTCCACAAATCGGCTATATTAACTTTCTGTGGTCTTTACGTAGAACAACAAGCATTTGCAAGCTTCATTATTAAACATGCCCTTAAGGCAATTGGAGTAGCTAAACCAAAATTAGTTAAACCGTTAATTACTTGGGACCCAAGAATTGTCCTGGAATGGCTTTCAGCTAATTCACCTAAAGAGACGCTCTTTGAAATATCGCGTAGAACAGCAACAGTGTTGTTGCTAGTATCCGGACGTAGAGTCCACGACCTTACCTTACTGCGAATTTCCAAAGACAACTATCTTGACAACGGGCAAAACATCTATTTAATACCCGCATTTGGGTCAAAGACTGACAGACATGACTATCGACAATCTACTTGGAAGCTCTCTAAACACCCTGATAAGAACATTTGTCCAGTTAGTTTAGTTAGATGCTTAATAGAGAAAACCCAACAAAGAAGATCAGAAACCTGTAACTTAGATAACCTTTTCATTACGATTTGTAATAAAGTTAAGTCTGCTTCCCGCACTGTAATCGGCAATTGGGTGCGCACAGTTCTTAAGGACAGCGGCATTGATGCTACCCCAGGTAGCTGTAGGTCAGCTGTAGCTTCACTCGGGTGGATAGATAACCAGCCCTTAGATGATATATTAGCTCGAGGCAACTGGAAATCATCCACTACATTTTTTAATCATTACTGCAAGATAATTGAAGTATCTAAAAATGATCGTAATTCCTTTTTTAATACATTCACATCATTATAAATTTATATGATTCAAATAGTTATCAATAAATAATAATTATGATTATTGCAACGATTAAAATCTGTATCACTTAGATTATCTATCATTTAATTTTGTTAGAAAATTGAAAATGAATTGTTTACCTAAAATAAAAATAAACGATTTAATCAATCTCTTGCAATTAAACTTTTATTAATCTCAATCTATTATTCATCATAGCGTTGTGTTTATATACATATTTCACCAGCAGATAACAAACACGTCTTCATATACAATGCTGTATGTTTTCCGGAGGCACATCAATATAACGGTTTTACATAACAATAAAACCGATATTATGTGCCGAGAGGGAAAACATACAGCATTGCAGGAAGTCCTTCCTGGTGAAGACTATGACGCTCAAAGTGACAACGGCTAAACGTGTCCTAGCTGGATTTTCTACTACCCTCATTTATTATAGCATAGTTGAACCATAGACATATGTTATCTATGGACATCAGACCGTAAGTAAATGGCAAAGTATACACTGCTTCTTCATATACAATGCTGTATGTTTTCCCTCTCGGCACATAATATCGGTTTTATTGTTATGTAAAACCGTTATATTAAAATCTATTGTTTTATTAGTTTATTACTACCACAAACGCGATTAAAACAGTAACAAAAGTAAATTAGCGACTTTCCTTTAGTTTGCGCAACAAATTTGTGACATTTGGGTAAAAATGTGGTAAAAATGGTCAGTTGGGTGTTACGTAACGTTTATAGGGTAGGGGGGGGGTGTACAGGAAAACGTTACGGCGCGTTACATGGGGGGAGGGGGGGGGGCAAAAATCTTCAAAATTTGCGTTACGTAATACTTGAACGCCCCCTTATTACGTTGTATTACTTGTCGATGTAATTGAAGTCGGTTTTTAGGGTTCCGTACCCAAAGGGTAAAAACGGGACCCTATTACTAAGACTTCGCTGTCCGTCCGTCCGTCCGTCCGTCCGTCCGTGTGTCTGTCACCAGGCTGTATCTCAAGAACGGCTATAGCTAGAGAGTTGAAATTTTCACAAATTATGTATTTCTGTTGCCGCTATAACAACAAATACTAAAAACAAAATAAAATAAATATTTAAGGGGGGCTCCCATACAACAAACGCGATTTTCTTGCCTTTTTTTGCTCGATATCAATAATGGCAACAGGTAGGCACTTGAAATATTCACAAAATACTCAGTTCTATTTTTACTTTAATAATAAATAATAAAATTAAAATAAAATTAATATTTAAGGGGGGCTCCCATACAAAAAAAACGTCATTGTTGCCTATTTTTGCTCTCATACAACAAAAGTGATTTTTTTAGCCGCTTTTTGCCCGATATTAAAATCAATGTACCTAGTCAATGGTACGGAACCCTTCGTGCGCGAGTCCGACTCGCACTTGGCCGATTTATTTTTCGTTTGCGAGCAAACACAATTATATTATGTTACGAACATTTTAGTTATTTTTGAGCTACTTTGAACAACCTGTGTGGGTATGTGTGTGGTATCACTAATTAGCAATCGAAAATTCATTTTCAGTTAATCAAGTTTAAATTGAAATTTATTTTGCGTAAAAGGTCTAGGTAGCTGTCGCAGAGTTTAGTATAGACCTGAATTGAGTCAAATTATTCGTGACTCAATAAAATTTAGAATTGAAAAACTGTCGCGCATATGTAGGGTATCTATATTTTAGCAACGGTTACATAGTCAAAAAGTACCTACCTACTAAAAGTACTTATAACTTATAAGTACTAATAAAAATGTGTACATAGTAGGTAGTAGTTATGTAGACGTTGTATGTATTCCGTTATTAAACTGCAGTTAAGTGTCGTTGCATCAATAAGGTCAAATCGCATCAACGCCAACACTAAAGTATAGACCACAAAGTGCAGTATAAAACCTATTCGTATAGCAAAGACATTTAGCAAGGCATCTTGCATAATTGTGTTACTTATCTGAACATCTTTTTTGAGATTTACACAATAGTTTGGTTCACACGTATTTATATTGCTATTGTAAAAGGAGGAAATAGTTTAAATGCCTCAATTCTGTTCTCATTTCTATGTAACGTAAAACATGAAAATTAATTACTTCTATAGAGTTACATTCACTATATTCTTCTTTTATTTAGTTTATTTATTTATTATTGGTATATGTACTTAAACACATTTTAAATTACTAAAGTGTAATAAATGTAGGTACCTATGTTTTTTTTCTTACCCTATCATCTTTTGCTGTCTCTCTGTTACATGTACAATTTAAGTAGGTATAGACTATAGGTACCTAAGTTTATGCAGCGTTAGCAGCAATAATAAGAATATAATAATGTATGAAATAATGCAAGTCTACGTATAAAATATGTATAAGAATAAGAAACTTGTTTTTCTAGCGTTTTTAGTTAAAAAAATGGCATCATCTTATGGAACCATTCATAATCGAATTAAACCGCGACAGATTCAACGTAGGCCCACGTAGCCAGCTTTGTTTGTGATTTAGCCATTTAGGACTTGTAGTAAGAGATGACGATATGCCTGAATCTGAAAGATCATCTTGATATTGTCATGAGTAGGGCACTTGCAATTTCACGCTTGCGCTTCCGTTTAGTAATCTTTAAAAAGAAACTAAATATTCTGAACATTTCATTCGTTACACTAGGTATAAACAATTGTGGAAAGCGACAGAGTTTTAATGAAACTAATTTGAGCCTGCGATTTTGTACTTACTAATTGAATGAAAGCGTATTAAACTCTCGCTTCACTGTGAAGTGCGGTGGTTAGTAAAAAGCCACACAATCAAAACAAGCCCATAGTCAAGTCGAGCAATGGAGCGGTTCTTTCGTAACTAGAAAGTATCTATTGTGACCCCTTCTTCGGTATTTCGCTTTTTGCATAATTTTACCAAAATAATTACCCATATACCGGAAGCACGAAACTTAACGTACCTAATTATTATCAATTTTATGTAATAGACTAGCTGACCCCGCAAACGTTGTTTTGCCATATATGTTATTAACCCCCGCAACCCCCTCTCGTGGGTGGAATTTCGTAAAATCCGTTCTTAGCTGACCTCGACTCGGCGAAAGGAATATTCCTACCAAATTTCAAGTCTCTACGCCTTATGGTTCCAGAGATATCGTGATGAGTTAATGGGTGGAAATCTCTTTTATATATATATATATAGATTAGTAATATGTTAATACTTGCCAAAACAAGATATTAAGTAATCAATAATAACGTTAACATAAAAACCACCATAGTTTCACATGAATTATGTAACTGAAAGTGTATGTATATTCAGAAAAAAATAATATTTAATATTCTGAGGAAAGTGAAAAGGAACGTCCGTCCGTTATTCGACAAGCGTCGTCATAACATTTCAATACGAGGAGAAAGTTGTAGGTAAACACTAAATACCTACTTCGACCTTACGGCGAATTTTACTTTACCTCTGAGAAATGAAATATTTATGATTTTAATAAATTAAGCCATAGATTTATCAATGTAGGCCAAGCTTTCGGTCTGTATTAGTGTATGACGAATAATTTGTTTACTTAGTACCTATGTAGTGAATAGCTATAGTAGGTACCTATTTCTCATAGCTTTGTGTAGCACATATTTTCAAAGGGTCTTTGTCAGCTTTGTACTCTGTACCAGGCATTGTTATCCTGTGCGGCTCCCACATACTTTGCGAAATTGGGAGCCGCCCTCACTTGCAACATAATCGACATCACCATTAGGTACAAATAATGTCCATTAGAGACACAAAAGTATCACGATTATCGTCGTTCTAGCGTTATTATCATAACATATTTTGCAACTTCTGTTGTTGCTCATGCGTTTCGTTTATTTTTTAATTTAAACATCTTCAGAATTTCAATGAATTGATTTTGAATGAATGAATTCAAATGAATGTTATCTGTATGTATAAATTATATACGCTGTTAATCTACTACATTCTATATATAAATCGTAACTTAAAGAGAAAGGATGGCAGCAGTTAAGTGAGTACTAGCTAGGGTCATCAAATAGATTTGGGCACTGCAATTAAGATGCAAGGTTATCCACCAGTCACCTAGCCGTTCTGGATAATACATGTAAGCAATTGTGTAATAATGGACGTTTACTTTAACTTGCACAATGTAGGTCTGTAATATTTTTGTGTATTGTAATAGTTCGTCTTGTTCCGTTCATGAAATACCTTTTCTAAATAGGTACATATCATTAACAAATATTGACAAATAGTTACCTACCTACTAATCAAAATGTTCAAGTTTTTAGAATACAGTATTTATTACAAAAATTATTCAAAAACGGGATATTTACCATGTTTTTAGGGTTCCGTACCTCAAAAGGAAAAAACGGAACCCTTATAGGAACACTTTCTTGTCCGTCTGTCTGTCAAGACGCAAGGGAATCAGAACCTACGGGGTACCTACTTCCCGTGAACTTAGAATCTTGTTTGATACGAAGCAATGATAAATAATGTTAATAAGCAAAGAAGATGTTGATCTTATAGTACAGATAAAGGAAAAATTGCGAATAGCATAGATTTTTAGTTACATCGTATTATAATAACAATATTTTTAATAATTTTTGTACGGAACCCTCGGTGCGCGTGTCCGACTCGCACTTGGCCGGTTTTTTTTTTTCATTTTGGGAGCTCGATATTTCGACAAAGGTCTTGCTCACGAGACTAATGTTTTTGAATAATTTTAGTGAAAAAATAACCATGTTAATTTAAATTCTTAGATACAGTATTTATGTTATAGACACATACACATACAATTAGTAATGTGTTGTTATTATTATCCTAATGATGTACCTATTCGTTTTGATTCGCATTATATTCCCATCATCAAATTGTAAATAAATAAATCCAGTTACTCAATAATTGTGTAAGGTTGTAATGATAGTAATATACGTACTATTCGCGCAACTTCTAGGGTCAGGTAGGGCCAAACGACGCTGGGCATCGGCAAGGCAAAGAACTACCAACAATGTGGCGGCTGCCAGGCATGTGTGCCGGCTCATCTGGTAATAAAAATAAAGTATTAGTTAAATTAACATAATACCAAAAATATATTGTTATACCTATTTTACCTTAAAGCTTAAAAATAATATTAGTTAGTGGTTTGTTAAGGCTACAGCCTTAGCATAAGCATAAAAAATACATTAAAGATAAAAAAAAATGAGTAAATATAGGGTAAAAACGTGTAGTAATGTGTGTAGAATAGTTAATAATATTTTTTTACATAAATTTAATATAAAGTTTACTCTAAAGTAAAATCTTTTAAAACATAAATAAGTATCTATTAATTGACATTTTTATAGAGCTGTATGTATTCTGTATAATTATCTAATGTAATGTTTTCTTGAATCGTAGATTGCGTCGACAAAAAACTAATGCGAAGAAGAACGTTTTGTACTAACATTTTACCATACATTTACTCAATCGTGCTTTTCTGCACCGAAAGTTGTCACTGAATTCATGGGTCTGTTAATGAGTTCGCTTTCTTTTATTTATGCAGTCCACGATGTTCGAGGACAATCGATACGTGAGATGAATTTATTTTGTTATGTTTGTGAAAGCAGAACCCGATTCGCTGACCTCCTTGCTGCATGTTTAAACGTTTGCGTGAAAAGGTGTTCTGCGCGAGAAATCGTCGATTTGGGACGCATTTTATGGTACGGAAAGCTTCGTCTCGCATCGTCGCCCAGGGTGCTGCGTTATGTCAACGGACGTGCTTATATTTTATGCCATAGTATTTACATAAAAAGAAGTTATATAAAAATAGGTGCCACTAACATATATAAAATAACAAACAATAGCATATTTAAAAAATAAGTACATTTTAAACTTGTACTTATTAGCAACAAAAATCCATATTTTGATCCGTTGATTGTGAACTTAGTCAATCGGGAAGGCTTTAATTTTTCAATTCGAAATATCGGTTAATATTGTACCTGCCTATGTTTACCATTTATAAATAACATTCACAACGGTTGAATCCTTTGAGTTACTCACGCACCATTATACATCGGCAATGTTAAAAATAAACTTCAATTAATAATTTAACACTACAACAATAATGCACTTGCGTACCTCTGCGGATAATTCGTAGTCGTTGATGCGTTAGCGTGCGAGCGTGCGCGTACGTCTGAATGTACGCAAGGTGTGTGTCGAACGCGACGATTTCAGAGGAACTGGCGCAAGCGTTAGCGTCCTCTCTAATTAAGCCTCCGACAATCATTCACTTTCACTTCCAATATGAGAGAAGATCCGCCCGCTCCGCCTCGCCCCATCAGTTGTACGAGTAACCACCATACACACGAAGACCTTCTGGAGGTCGTAGCCGGATACAAACATGAATTTACATAACGAGTCATAGACATACGAGCAATACTATCGCAAAACTTAGGTAATTTTTATCCAACCAATTACATCTTATTTTATGTACTATTTTCTAAAACTTTTAACCGTCTGTATTATCTACCTATATAAAATAGACCTAATTTTTTTCTATGTTAATCCATGTCGCATTGTAAAACTTTTGATATTGATATTTTATTTGAAAGGGCGTAATATTCTTGAGGTGGTTTCATATCTACTGGTGGTGGTAGGATCTGGTGTCGGGCTATCAGGAAAATCGAGAAAACTCTTGAGAAATTGTTGATGACGAAGAGGATCGTGAATTGTTCTACGCATCTATCGCTAATTCTCGTCTCGATCGAGTAATCGCTAGTCTCTAACTCTCTACGCGCCTCCAAAAAGGTTTTTTGTTTATTTGAATTTATTTATTTTTAGTTACTTTGTAATATAAGTGACAAAAATAATAAGTGATCTCGTGATTAATTCTCATTACAATCATACAACAAGTAAGTAGTAATAGTAGTAAAAAGGATATATACCTACCATCATGGATACCCTCCGGCGCGGGGGCACCAGAGGGTTATGTCAGACTTCTACTGACTAAAAACCATCCACGTGTGAGCAGACCTCCGCCTGAGTGGGGCGAGATGGGGTCGCGTTAGCAGTCTCCACCCCGCCCCAGCCGGTGGTTGGCCCGAATGTAAACATCCGGGCCCGGCACCCAGAGGGGCGGCACCCACAAGACCACCCCTCCCGACGACGCGTGGGGTCTCAAGCCAGCCGAAGATCCCCCGACCCCAGCCGGCCACCCCACTTAAGGGACGCTCAACTGGACCAGTCTACCGTCTGCAGAATGGGGACACGTGTCCAGGAGCGTCCCCCCTCCAAGCCAGGCTGGCCTGACCCCCAACGTCTGGCATCACGGCGTTGGGGGTCAGGCCCACCCGACCTCCAACGCCGGATCGCACCGGGCAACCGAGCAAAGCTCCAGGGAGCCCAGCACGACCCGGCAACTACCCCACGGGTCCGCCGGACTGCACCAACAACCGAGCTAAAAGCTCCAGGGAGCCAGCACAGCCCGGCCCTCACACATCACGTCTGCCGGATTGCACCAGCAACCAAGCAAAGCTCCAGGGAGCCAGCACAACCGTCCCTCTAGTGCGCTCACGAGCAGTACCCGGAGTGCACCCCGCGAGTCAGTCGTTAGCCGCGACGAGCAGCAGTAGCGAGACTGCGATACTGCTGCCCCGTCCCGTTGTCCAGGGTGCACCACGAGGAGGTGACCGACATGCACCCCACCCTATACATCGTACCTAACTTAAGACCAGCTTTACCGATTTCATTAATCTTATTTATATTTTTCTAATACTCTACATTAGATTATTATGAGATGATAAATTAAAACAATTTGGCAGATTCTTATGAAATTCTAGAAAAATTAACGTCTCTTTTAAATAAAATAACAGTTTTTATAAAAGGCTGAGGGGTCAGAAATAATGCTAACCATTCATCTTGTACTAGAGATGCCACGAATACTGTAGTAATTTGTATTTGTATCTGTACCTATATTATCATAGGTTATATAGATTCTGTACCTATGTGTATTGGAAGTTTAAAATTTTAATTATTTTTCTGTAACATCTGTATACAAACATATAAATAAACTTTTTTAGCCTAGGTGTTATTCAAAAGAAAGAAAAATATTATTTATTTATTTGAAGGTGTACAAGGTAGAGAGCATGTATGGTGCTAATAACGTTAACTCTTTTAAAGTCCTCCCTACCTCTTGTCACACAATGTCACACTTCGTTGAACCCACAAGCACCCCCCTCCTTAACGTGTGATGTAATTTATGGATGGCCCCATAGATGGAATCCTAAAATGTTATCTCTTTCACGATGACTCATTTCGGTAGTTTCTGTCGTTAACGTCTAACGAATTGCTTATATCATATTATAGTTGTCGATTATACTGCTCGACAAATATATTATTATAGTTGTAAGGCCGCAGACATTAAACCAATATTAATTTTGCAAAAATAGCTTTTCGGGCTATTTACAACCTTGGGACTAGAGACTTTCTTTGAGAGCCGCCAAAAAACAGACACTCTTCTCAATGTTTTGGTATTTAATATCACGTTTTAGGTACATAAAAGGTCACATATTACTTTTATAGTGACAAGCAAATTATACAAGAAGTAAAATCAAACCTGTAAACTGAATGTTACCTAGTTACGTTAAGTTCAATTTTTTTGAACTATACTTACCTATGTAAGATTCTATTGACTCTCACATTTAGTTTGGCATCTGCCAATTTTAAAATTTAAAGTTCCCAATTTATAAAATTGTTTAACAAGTCAAACTAGACATGAGAGATATTTAGGAAAAATTATAGAAGGCGTTACAAAAAGGGGGAAGCTAAAACAAACACGTTTAGAATTCTGTCGTTCTCTTTGTTCCGGTGGCTCAATAATAATTGGTTTTCACAGTACCTATGCTATGTAGTGATCCTGGTTATCTAACCTAAAATATCGCGATGATTTCATTTTGAAAGCCCCTAGAACAGCGATACTCAACCTTTTTTTATACGGGCCACAAACACGTTTTAGTCATGGTGTGGCGGGCCGCAAGCAAAAATTATTTAGGTTTTAATTAAAACGTAATTCCAAGTTATTTTATCGTTTTTGAGATCGCCGGAAACGCAATCATACAAATAAACGCTTTTATAAATTAAATTATAAACCACGGCTTTGATTACTTTTAGACTATTATTAAAAATCTAGTTTCAATTATAGACCAGTGCTTTTAGCTTTTGAAAACATAGAAATTTATAGTAGGATGAAACACATTGGAAAAGAAAGAGAATACAACGAAAATTAAAGGAAAAATAAATTACAGTCGATCTGAGGTCGGGAAGTGGTGGGGAGGGGTTTAAGGGTAAAAAACGGTTTATATCGATTTCTGGCTAAACTACAAGTCCTATGGAAAAAACTTGGCAAAGTTGTAGGTAGTAAAAAGATCTACAGCTTTTGTATTCACACTTTTTTCAGATAATCTCAAAATTTATGTTTATTTTTTAAATTTTTTTGTTTTTTTTTTACGAAATTTGGTGAAAATTTACCTTTTTTTGTCCCAAACACTGTAATTTTTTTGATTTAGAATATTTATTTTTTCGCCTTATTTTTTGACCTCAATATCGAAAAAGCACCCTCATTTTTAATCGAAAATTCTCACGTCAAAACATCAGTTTATTTTTAAAAATTGGTCGGCTTTTTGTTCATTAAGATTTCTATTTTCTGATAGTGTAAAAAAAGTATACATCACTCTGGTAAATGTTTTCAGATAATTCAAAGAACAAAACAGGTAGTAAGGCCCAGACCCTTCTAGCCCCTTCCCCACTTCTCTATGAAATAGCTTTTGATGGGCTAGAATTTTCCGCAGGTCACTCAAGTATATAAGTTATCTTAAAATAGCTATAAATAAGCATCTACGTATATAATTTAAAGAAGATTCTACAACTTTCTCACAATATTGTACCTAGATATCTTATTAAATATTCTTTTAATTTTCTGAGCAATTCTTTCCATTTTCTGAGTAGATTTATCATAGTAATGTATATATTTTTTTAAATCATCAGAAACTAGAAATTTCAACGAATAAAAAGCCGATCGACTTTTTTTAAAAAAAAAACTAATATTTTGACGTGAGAATTTTCGATTGAAAATGAAGGTGCTTTCTCGATATTGAGGTCAAAATAAGGAAAAAAATAAATATTTTAAATCAAAACAATTACAGTATGATTGGGACATAAAAAGGTGTTTTCACCAAACGAAAAAAAAAAAACAAAATTTTAAAAGATAAAAATAAAAAACCAGAAACTGGGTTTTTTGAATTTTTCACATAACCTCATTATGAGAAACTTGGTTTTTTGAATTTTTCACATAATGAGGTTATGTGAAAAAAGTGTAAATACAATAGTTGTAGATCTTTTTATTACCTACAACTTTGCCATTGAACTTTTTTACATAGGACTTCTAGTTTAGCCAAAAATCGAGATTAACCATTTTTTACCCTTAAACCCCCTCCCCACTACTTCCCGACCTCAGACTGACCGTAATTTATTTTTCTTTTCATTTTCGTTGTATTCTCTTTTTGTTTTCCAATGTGTTTCATCCTACTATAATTTTCTTTGGTTTTTACCATTTTTAAAGGCTAAAAGCTCAGGTCTATTAATAAAATTAAAAGAAAACAAAAAACCCGCCTGCGTAAAAACGGAAAGAGCAAAGTCAACATTTTTTAAACTTTCTTATTGTATTTCTTTATTATTATTACGGTAATAATAATAATAATAATATACATTTTTGAAATCCTTGTATTGAGCCCTTTAATTTGATACCCATACTATAGTATTCTAAAAAAAAATTTATTTCTTCATTAACTACAATGGCTTCGCACAGCCGCCATGTTTGTTTTTTTTAATGTCACCTATCTAAGAACACTTGGGCTGCTAAGACAAATCTAACGATATCTCAATTATGCAAATCTGTTCAGCGGTTCTAGAGAAATGAGGTAATTAAAAATATTACATACATACATACATACAAGATACGCGCGAAAAACATAACCCTTCCTTGGCAGTCGGGTAATAAACTTTAATTATATATGTCAATTTTCTGGTCGTGTGGGGGTTTATAATTTAATTAAAAAAGCCGTTTATTTGTATGGTTGCGTTTCCGACTTGGTATTTATATTGAATCTGTTTTGACATCGCAAACCCGGAATACAAATAAAATATTTTTTTTAAATTAAAGTGTAAACTGCGGCTTTGATCACTTTTATAATATTATTAAAAATCTATTTTCAATTAATAAAGGATACTTAAAAATATGGATTGTCTGAACACGTCAAAGCATGTAGCGGGCCACAAATGGGCATTGTCCTTTGTAACTTTAGGCGGGCCAACAACAAAAGCACGGCGGGCCGCATGCGGCCCGCGGGCCGCAGTTTGAGTATAGGGGCCCTAGAAGCTTAGTTATTAATTATTATCTACTTTATTAACTGTCATAGTAAATTCTTATCGAAGTCGTTTTGGATAAACAATTTTAATCGTTTATTTAGGTACAATGGCTGCCTTTACTGAATGTATAAAGAGGTAAAAATTAAAACAAGTGCGAGTCGGACTCGCCCATGAAGGGTTCCGTAGCAGCAAGTAACATAATATAAAAGTTCTTGTAGTTAGTTGTGACAACTTTGATCGATGTTTTAATAATAGTGTACCTATACCATAAGTATGGGGAAAAGTGCGAGTCGAAAAGGTAAATTGCAGTTTACGAGTTATGACGTAGTAAAAAAAACTACTAACTAGATCTCGTTCAAACCAATTTTCGGTGGAAGTTTGCATGATAATATACATCGTATATATTTTTTAGTTTTATCATTCTCTTATTTTAGAAGTTACAGGAGGGGGACACATTTTACCACTTTGGAAGTGCTTCTCGCGCAAACTACTCAGTTTCGCAAAAATGATATTAGAAACCTCAATATCATTTTTGAAGACCCATCCATAGATACCTCCCATGTAAGGGTTTGATAAAAAAAAAAAATTCTTGAGTTTCAGTTCTAAGTATGGGGTATTTTCTATTTTTATGTGAAAATCTTAATCGTAATGAAAAAATCTTAATGCAGTTCACAGAATACATCTACTTACCAAGTTTCAACAGTATAGTTCTTATAGTTTCGGAAAAAAGTGGCTGTGACATACGGACGGACAGACAGACAGACATGACAAATCTATAAGGGTTCCGTTTATTTTGTCATTTGCCTACGGAACCCTAAAAAGAGGGATAGAAAATAAAATTAAGTTCTCAGATCTTATCGTCTTTCGTTTGAACGATTGATTCTCGTCGAGTAGTCAAATTACTAGAATTTTTAAGGGGCTATCTCCACGAGCGAGCGTATCGCCGGCGATACGCTCGCTCGCCGAGACATTTCCATACAGATTGCTGTCTCCACGAGCGAGCGTATCGCCGGCGATACGCTCGCTCGCGGAGACATTTCCATACAGATTGCTGTCTCCACGAGCGAGCGTATCGCCGGCGATACGCTCGCTCGCGGAGACATTTCCATACAGATTGCTGTCTCCACGAGCGAGCGTATCGCCGGCGATACGCTTGCTCGCGGAGACATTTCCATACAGATTGCTGTCTCCACGAGCGATCGTATCGCCGGCGATACGCTCGCTCGTGGAGACAGCTCCATAGAGAGTGTATAGAAATAGGTGGCACGACGATACTATCGCCGGCGATACGCTCGCTCGTGGAGACAGCCCCTTAGAGAGTGCATAATATTGTTACGTGTTAGGGTTCGAACGATTTGGAGAGAAAGACCTTCTGACTCTTTCAGAGACTTTATTCACTAGCACTAGGTCCGACACAAGCACTAGGTACAAATACTCCGCACTAAGTACAAGCACTAAGCACTAGGTACACTCACTAAGCACTAGGTACACTCAATAACCACTAACAATGTCCGAGGTCGTAGCCAATGTCGTAGGTTTCCGCTGGTATCACTTCTTGATCACTAGTATTCACTTCGAAGTCGCTTCGTCGTTAGCTCAAACTGAACTGACTCCGCTCGGCCTCCCCGGCCTTTTTATACCGGGCCGAGCCTACTCCCAGACAGTTCTAGAATGTTCGTGCGTGTACTCGATCCTGAGTTCATTCACCTATATGTCCTCTAGCGCCATCTAGTAATGAGTGGATGTTTTCATGTTGTCTTTGTAACAAAGTGGTTTGTGCAGCACACAACGTGGTTCCTCCGCTCCCCGCTAGATGACGCAAGCTCCTTTTTTTGTGTACTCGTAACAATATCTTCGTACAGAGTCATACCTACGGAAATACGGAGTCGGGGCTAAAAATAGAAAATAAACTTCTGATAAATAACTACTGAGTGGTTTACTAAATTTATTTTGTATCTAAATGCCTACATTACAAACCTACCTACCTTAAACCTACCTACTTACCTACATTAAAAAAACAACGTATAAACTTTATTTTAGAATGGTACGAAGTATTTTGCTACAATATTCTCAGTGCCTCAGTGCCTAACACACCTTTTTGTATGAAGTAGCTGTACCTCGAATTTGAATTTGAATAGGAAGACCTTGAACAACACTTTTAGTTGCAGCCTCAAATTTAGAGTAGAATGATAACACCGATAGTTTTTTAGTTTTAAATTATAGCTAAATATTCGTAAGAATATGCCAAACGGCAGAGGAGCGACTTGGTGTACCTATGTCCTATAAAGGAGAAAGGGCCGAACGGTAGGACGTATACAGTAGGTTATCGTAATGTAGGTAAGTATTAATGAATTTATTACGTTTAAAATCTTATGCTTACAAACCTTGTACATTACATAAACAAAACCTTATTTGAAAGTCTTGAAAGTTTTACCGTGCATCGGTCTGGGTTTCCTAAATTATAATATTAATGATAACACTTGAAAGCGTCAAAAAAATATAGGTACGTGACACGCAAAAACATATGCAAAAAGATTTTAAAAAGTAATGCTTTTTTTTCTTTTTCTTTTATTATATTGGTGACTCGCGCTGTTTTGCCCGTGTTGGCGATTATTTTTCCGTTCTCGTGAGTCGTTGTCTTTCCCAACAAACTGACTTTCTAATACAAAAATAATTTTGAGATATAGAACTTGGAGTTGTGTCCTAAGCAAAAACAAATTGTTCTCCTCTATTAGTGTATTAAATCTTATACTATTAAACGAGCAATTCTTGTATATATATATATATATAATCTGAATCTCGGAATCGGCTCCAACGATTTTCGTGAAATTTAGTATCCAGGGGATTTCGGGGGCAAAAAATTGATCTAGCTAGGATTCATTAAAAAAAAATGTCGTTTTATCCCTGTTTTTAGGCAATGAAAAAATATCATTAGAATACGAAGCTTAATTTCACTCCTATCAACATAGCTTAAATAGCGTAATCAGGAAACCGGCGGCGGGTGTAAAATCGTGTTGACCCGGGTTCGAATCTCAGTCACCAGATTAATTTTTTTCTTTTTTATTTTATTTCACTCGTGATTTATTATTTAAATAAAATTAAAATATAAAAATACCGAGAAAAAAAAAACAAAAAAAAAAATACTAAAAATACCGACTACCGAGCTAGGCTCGGTCACCCAGGTACTACCTATTTAATGTTTGATTGTGATTTATACTTAATGTATATTTTATAACATAATCCACATCTCTATTCTATATCGACGGTGGAAAGGCAAAACGTATTAACCGCCATCTAGTAAAATGTTCAGGAGAGACGATTAAAGTTTTAAAAAATTTATAACTTTTAAAATATTGGCGATATCTCTATGAAATTAAGTGAAATAGTAATTAAATTTATTACAAATGTATACATTTAATAAAAAATAACGTATGTCTAATATTTGTATTATTTTATGGAGTTAATACAAAATACCATAAAATCTCAGATAGGTAAAATTAGTTTATATTCAAATATTCCATCCAAAAAATTTCAAGCAAAGTGTTTTATATCCAAAATATAATTTAATAATTTCAAGTAAATTGTTTTATATCCAAATTAATGTGATATTGCTATCGCGTAAAATGACTTAAAAACAAATCCAGTCATGACCAGAGAGAGGTAAATACTTTTATGTAACATTTTCATATCTATGCGAACCTGGAAAAACAGTTGTACAGACATCATTGTATTCGAACAAAGAGGGTCACGTGACTTAACCATACACTTAACACTAATTTAAGCCAAAAACTAAATATTCGAAAACTTAATAAAATCCTGAATATTGTAAAAAAAAAATGAAAAATGAAAGTAAATGTTTTACTAAAATTATATCTATACTAATATAATAAAGCTGAAGAGTTTGTTTGTTTGTTTGTTTGTTTGTTTGTTTGAACGCGCTAATCTCAGGATCTACTGGTCCGATTTGAAAAATTCTTTCAGTGTTAGATAGCCCATTTATTGAGGAAGGCTATAGGCTATATATCATCACGCTAAGACCAATAGGAGCGTAGCACCAATGAAGAACGTTTCAAAATCGAGGATTTTTTTCCTTTTGAGAGCTTCCGTGGCATAAACGGTTAAAGTTTTTCTCAAATCATTGGTTCTATTCCACGGGGACGAAGTCGCGCGCAGAAGCTAGTTTATCATAAAGTTACAATTAAAAAACTGAATTAAACTTTCATACTGACGTTTACAAACATAATAAATAACATTTAACTCTATTATTAAATTTAAATTAAATTATTAATGGTAAGGTAGATGAAGTATGTCAGATGATACACGAACGAGGCATAGATGTTCTGTGCGTGAACGAAACCAAGAGGAAAGGATGTGACACCACGGATCAAGGTCCCTACACAGCATACTGGTCGGGAGTCCCCCAAACCAGCCGAAGCTGTCATGGAGTTGGTGTGATTCTTTCCTTTCGAATAGATGAATGTATGATGGAACATGAATGTGTAAGTCCAAGACTCCTCTGGATTAGGCTAAAAGTCGGACTCACTCGCTTGTTTATCCTTGGGGTCTATGCACCGACGGATCTACGCGGAGGTGGATCATTAAAAGCCCAACAAGAGGGAGAGGAATTCTGGGATAGCGTGAGAGAGGTCTTGAATAAATGCGGAGAAAATGAACGGATCTTGACGTTATGGGACTTTAATGGGTGGGTTTGAGTAAAGCGTGATGGGTATGAAGGAGTTCTGGGTACGTTTGGGGACGAGAGACTGAATGACAATGGGAGACGCCTGCTTGAAGTGTGCTTGGAATGGAATCTTTGCGTGACCAACACAATGTTTGACCATAAAAAGATCCATTTGTATACAAGAGATGAGGGTGAGTCTAGAAGTATGATTGATTTTGTAATTGTGGATGAAAGACTGAGGAAGAAAGTGCTAGACACTCGGACATACCGCGGTGTAGGTCTCGACACAGACTACTTCCTGGTCATAGCCCGAATGCGTGGCCTCTTTAAACTGTGGCGACACCGAGGGGCAGAGCCTACGAGTGTTTTGGACGGAGTGAAAGTGGAAAATTTGCAGGAAGAAGAAAAGAAAGACGAGTATGTAGATAAACTGAAAGCAAGTTTCAATGGCACAGAAGAGATAGGTGTGATTGAAGATTTGTGGGAGACGTTTAAGAAAGGGATCGTGGATGTTGCTATTGAGGTATGCGGTGTAGCTAAAAGAAATAAAGTAAGAAAGAAATATAATGTGTGGATGGATCAAGATGTTCAAAGGGCTGTGCAAGAAAAGAAGAAAGCGTGGTTGGATTGGTTAGCAACAAAAGCTAACCAAACAGCTCAAAAGGCAACGGATGACGAGTTAAAGGAAGCGAAAACGAAGTATAAAAGACTGAAATCAGCAGCGAAAGAAGTTGTGTCTAGAAAGAAAGAAAGAAAGAAAGAAGAACGAAAGGATGATTTTGATAGGAGGCTCACTAAAGATTTCCAGTCAAACATCAAGTTTTTCTGGAAATCCATTAAAACAGCCAGAGGAAAAACTTCTACCTCGGAGCTGAGTACAATCAGGAGTCAAGATGGAAGCATTATAAAAGAAAGAAAGAAGAATGTGTGTTAAAGAGATGGAAAGAGCATTATGAAAGTTTGTTTGGAAGTACAACATCCGGCACCTTCCATGGAAACTATTATTAATGTTGATGAAAGTGAGATAACCATGAATGAAATAGTAAAAGCGTTGAATAGTATGAGATTAGGTAAGGCTGCAGGGTATGACAGGATTACCGTCGAAATGCTGAGGGACAGACAGGGCATAGGGGCTAGCCAGCTGTACCACCTTTTCAATCTGTTCTGGCGAAATGTTCAAGTACCGGGAGACTGGTGCAAAGCCATAATCGTGCCATTATATAAGGGAAAAGGGTCACAGCAAGACTACATAAATTACCGCGCTATAAGCATTCTCAGCGTTGTCGGTAAATTGTATGCGAATGTGTTGATTGAAAGGGTTGTGAATGAAACAGAAGAAAAAGTATGCGATGCAAAAGCGGGATTTAGAAAGGGAATGGGATGTACGGATCTGGTCTTTTCTTTGCGGTGCATAGCCGAAAATTGTTTGGCTAAAATCATGCAGGAGATGGTAACTGCTATGAGTGGAGCTTTTGTTAGAAAGGGAATGAAGGTGAATGTAAAGAAGACGAAAGTGATGGTGTTTGAAAGACACGAGTCAGTGACATGCTGCAATATCGTGATTGGAGATGAAAAAATAGAACAGGTGAATGAGTTTGTGTATCTGGGTTCAAAGTTTACAAGAGATGGAAAGTGTGAGAGTAATATTGAAAGAAGATTGAATGCAGGAAACATGGTGAATGGAGCTTTGCACTCCTTTATGAGCAGTCGGAAGGTGTCTAACAAGACTCTTTTGGCTGGGCATCAGGGGGTGTTGGTTCCGCCACTCGTGTACGGAAGTAAAAGTTGGGTAATGCAGAAAAAACATGAAAGCAGAATAAATGCAGTTGAGATGAGAGCGTTAAGAAGTATGTGATAGGTGTTAAACTGAGTGAAAGGATAAGAAATAGTGAGATAAGGAAACGTTGTGCTCTAAAAGATGATGTAGTGACAAAATTGAGAAGGGTATGCTGAGATGGTTTGGCCATGTCGAGAGAATGAATGAAGAACGATTGACGAAAAAAGTGTATAAGGCGAGTGTGAATGGAAGTACTGGAAGGGATAGACCTAGGCGGACGGTAATGGTAAGGACGGAAAATCAAAGCATGTACTTCAACAATAAACAACACGTAACTAAACAATAACTTACCTAAAATACTTAAAATAATGGCGAACCGCGACGTTTGACAACGGTATGAAGTGCGCGCAGCCATCCTCTCCTACACGAGAGGGGTGACTTAAGCGCCTACGCATCAGTCCTTACTTAAATACTATCGTCTGATTTACTAGTAATTTGCTTTATTTTGTATAGTTTAACCACCAATTTTTGTATGCAATAAAAAAATGTAAAGTAGTTTAATGCCCAAAATAAAACTAGTAAAAAACAAGTAAATTTGTTTTATTGTATGAAAATAGATTCTAGAAAGAACAGAAAAACGACTCAACGCATAATGTTACCTTATTTTGGATAGGTAAAATGTATTATCTTGAAAAAAATAGCATTTTAGAGTAGGGTAAAATGTATTAACTTACAATTACTAACATTTAAAATCGGAGTAAAATGTTTTAAGTCTACTGATGAAGAAAAGTCAAGTTGGGTATAATGTATCAATTACAAAAATGATAATATTACAATTTGGTAAATTGTTTTAATATTTAAATTTAGTTAAAGTCAAGCAAGGCAAAGTAGCATAAGGTTAACTTTTTTAGTTGAGAGGTGTTTTAATGACAAAATCCACTTCTTATTATACAGTTTAAAAGACAAAAAAATATGACAAACTTCAAAATCACTGGTGTATTAACGACCATAAAAGTCGTCAGATCGAGCTGAAACCAGGACCATTCGAAAGAGTTTTTTTTCCTGATTCCAACGATATATATAACTCGATATCGCCTAAAATGGCGGTTAATACATTTTGCCTTTCCACCGTCGATATCTATTTATGACTCGACATAAAAGTTAAAAAAACTTCTCAAATAAAATTATATAGCTTTCATACTGTTACGTGTTAGGGTTCGAACGATTTGGAGAGAAAGACCTTCTGACTCTTTTAGAGACTTTATTCACTAGCACTAGGTCCGACACAAGCACTAGGTACAAACACTTCGCACTAAGTACAAACACTGAGTACTAGGTACACTCACTTATCACTAGGTACACTTCACTAAGCACTAACAATGTCCGAAGTCGTAGCCAACGTCGTAGGTTTCCGCTGGTATCACTTCTAGTCTTCACTTCGAAGTCGCTTCGTCGTTAGCTCAAACTGAACTGACTCCGCTCGGCCTCAATCGGCCTTTTTATACCGGGCCGAGCCTACACCCAGACAGTTCTAGAATGTTCGTGCGTGTACTCGATCTGTAGTTCATTCACCTTATATAAGTCCTCTAGCGCCATCTAGTATTGAGCGGATGTTTCACGTTGTCTTTGTAACAAAGTGGTTTGTACAGCACACAACGTGGTTCCTCCGCTCCCCGCTAGATGGCGCAAGCTCCTCTAATTTGTGTGCTCGTAACACTACTCCCCTCTTAGAGATGCTCGTCCCGAGCATCGTTGTTACTGCCATGGTAACGCGCCAGACGGTCTATGTGTACCACTTTGAATGTCCCTCTTGGTTACTTTTGAATCCTATAAGTCACATCATTCATTCGGGTAACCACTTTGTATGGACCGTCCCACTTGGTCTGCAACTTTGGAGATTTCCCTTTCCGGCGGGTTGGATTATGCAGCCACACTAGTGACCCTTCCTCGAAGCCGCTTGTGTTCGATTTCCGGTCGTTAATAGTCCCCTGTGTCGTAAGACTATTCCCGCTGCATGCCTGGAGGATAACAGTTTTCAGGGTTTCCACCGCGTCAGCCAGAACTCGTCTCTTAGTTCTAGCTTTTATTCGTTTCCCTTGATCCCGGGCAGGGAACGAAGCCCTTTGCTTTTTCAGCTCCTCTATTTGTTCCTCGATCCTTTTCATCCTTGCCCTCTGGGTCTTCTTCTGCGGGCAATTGAGCTGAAGATGACCCCTCTCGCCGCACTTGTAGCATATGACTCCAGAACGTTTCTTCGTAGGAGCCTTAACCTCCTTCTGCGGGCAGTTGAGCTGAAGATGGCCCCTCTCGCCGCATTTGTAGCACATGACTCCATAACCTCTCTTCGTAGGAGCCTTAACCTCCTTCTGCGGGCAGTTGAGCTGAAGATGGCCCCTCTCGCCGCACTTGTAGCACATGACTCCAGAACGTTTCTTCGTAGGAGCCTTAACCTCCTTGACTTCCTCAGAGACCTCGCGGATCCTATGAGTCTGCCGTATGTCATGGCGAACCGCCTTGACCTCCAAAGCATGCGCCAATGCTTCCTTTAGCGAGCTATGGTGACGAAGCCTCACCGCAGCTCTGACTTCCAGATCTTTGATTCCGTCGACAAATGCTTGAACAATATTCGTGTCTACCATCTTGCTGTCGGCTCCTGGGTGTGCCTTCCTGACAAGTTTTTCAATTTCCCACGCCCATTGTTGTAGTCCTTCTCCTGAGCGTTGGACTCTATCACGCAGATGGGCACGGAAGACGTGCTCCAGGTGTCGCTCCCCGTATCTCGATTCAAGTGCCTCCATCAGGTCTTGGAACCCATTTCCTGTACGTGGCAGTGCTTCCAAGACAGACAAAGCTTGCCCTCTGAGTGCAACAGTGAGAGCGGTCAGGCATTGTTCTTCCGTCCATCCGTTGGCAGTAGCAACAGTCTGGAATTGCTGACGATAAGCGTTCCACGAAGTAGTGCCGTCGTATGGCGGCACTTTCACTCTTGGTCCTTGCGCCACTCCGGTAGTTCCACTAGACATCACAACTCCCGTGGTTTCAAGGCGCACTACTCTCTTCTGTAGTTCAGCGAGGACGGTTTTCACATTTTCGACGTCCAATCCTAACCCGGTAACTCGTTCTTGCACTTCGTCGAACTCTTTTCGAAGCTTACCCACCGTGTCACTAACGTCTTTTATAGCCAAAAGCGCTTTTTCTTGGAGATCTTTTTGTTGCTCTTGTGATTCTTGCAAAGCGCCGAGCTTGCGTTCTTGTGATTCTTGCATTACCTTTTGTGATTCTTGCAAAGCGCTGAGCTTGCGTTCTTGTGATTCTTGCATTGCCTTCATTAATTCAAATAAACTTCCTAATTGAAGTGCCACTTGATGGTCTGTAGAAGCTACGGTGCCACTGGTGGGCGTGGCCTGCCCGGTAGGCGTGGCAAGGTGGGTGGAGCCAGTGGGCGGGGCCTGAGCCAAGTGGGCGGGGCCTGGTGGGCGTGGCCAGTGGGCGTGGCCTGGTAGGTGGGGCCAGTAGGCGGGGCTTGGCCCACAGTGGGCGGAGCATGGCCCCCAGTGGTCTCTGCAGCTCGTTGTGCCCTTGTCCTGACCCTCTCCTTGGAGTTCTCTCTGGGAGTCAATGGCATCTCCAAATCTCACTTCCGACACCAGTTGTTACGTGTTAGGGTTCGAACGATTTGGAGAGAAAGACCTTCTGACTCTTTTAGAGACTTTATTCACTAGCACTAGGTCCGACACAAGCACTAGGTACAAACACTTCGCACTAAGTACAAACACTGAGTACTAGGTACACTCACTTATCACTAGGTACACTTCACTAAGCACTAACAATGTCCGAAGTCGTAGCCAACGTCGTAGGTTTCCGCTGGTATCACTTCTAGTCTTCACTTCGAAGTCGCTTCGTCGTTAGCTCAAACTGAACTGACTCCGCTCGGCCTCAATCGGCCTTTTTATACCGGGCCGAGCCTACACCCAGACAGTTCTAGAATGTTCGTGCGTGTACTCGATCTGTAGTTCATTCACCTTATATAAGTCCTCTAGCGCCATCTAGTATTGAGCGGATGTTTCACGTTGTCTTTGTAACAAAGTGGTTTGTACAGCACACAACGTGGTTCCTCCGCTCCCCGCTAGATGGCGCAAGCTCCTCTAATTTGTGTGCTCGTAACAATACTAAAACACGATTTTCATTAGGAAATTATCTAAATGTCGGGATAGGATATCCATACTAATATCTATTATAAATGCGAAAGTAACTCTGTCTGTCTGTCGCGCTTTCACGTCAAAACTACTGAACCGATTTTAATGAAAATATATATTACACTGATAGCCTAGACCTAGAGTCTGAGAAAGGACTTAGTCTACTTTTTAATGCGAAAATAGGGGTGTAAGGAGATGAAAGGTGGGGATGAAAAGTTGTATGAAAGTATTATCATTTTTAGAGCTAGAAGCTTGAAACTTATTTTTTAGGCTTTTGATTCGATATAAATAAATACGACATTCAAAGTTTATAAAAGTTTTACCCTCAAGGGTATAAAATAAGGGAATGCCTAGAGGATAAAAGTTTGTATGGAAATATGTAAGGTTGTGTGAATGTCTTATAAGTTTGCGACAAGAGATAAAATATTAGAGCTATATTCTCATGTCCAAAATAAACCAAAAGATATATCTAAATAATGCTGTCCGAAGACCCAAAATTCCACTAGGACGAAGTCGGGCACACAAGCTACAGCACAGCTAGTTAAAAGTATATAGCTACTTATTTACTATACTATAAGCGATTCTATATTATTTGTAAAAAATATTTTAGGATTGTTTGTCATAATCGAATAATCCTATTAAATAAATACCTATTTGTAGAGGTTTGGTAAGACAGCTATGTTATTTTTAAATTTAAAATGAACATCCACGGGCCCTATAATGCCTGCCTGGTTTGTTTCCCACACATGAGGAAATTATAAAATGTTATTTATTATCCTATTATACACTGATAGCCTAGACCTAGAGTCTGAGAAAGGACTTAGTCTACTTTTTAATGCGAAAATAGGGGTGTAAGGAGATGAAAGGTGGGGATGAAAAGTTGTATGAAAGTATTATCATTTTTAGAGCTAGAAGCTTGAAACTTATTTTTTAGGCTTTTGATTCGATATAAATAAATACGACATTCAAAGTTTATAAAAGTTTTACCCTCAAGGGTATAAAATAAGGGAATGCCTAGAGGATAAAAGTTTGTATGGAAATATGTAAGGTTGTGTGAATGTCTTATAAGTTTGCGACAAGAGATAAAATATTAGAGCTATATTCTCATGTCCAAAATAAACCAAAAGATATATCTAAATAATGCTGTCCGAAGACCCAAAATTCCACTAGGACGAAGTCGGGCACACAAGCTACAGCACAGCTAGTTAAAAGTATATAGCTACTTATTTACTATACTATAAGCGATTCTATATTATTTGTAAAAAATATTTTAGGATTGTTTGTCATAATCGAATAATCCTATTAAATAAATACCTATTTGTAGAGGTTTGGTAAGACAGCTATGTTATTTTTAAATTTAAAATGAACATCCACGGGCCCTATAATGCCTGCCTGGTTTGTTTCCCACACATGAGGAAATTATAAAATGTTATTTATTATCCTATCAAAATTTCGATCAAGCGGGATTTCAACCCGCACCTGCGACATACCATGTCGGTGCTCTAGCCAATTAAGCTATGGAACGATGTCCAGCCGAATCGGTTTTTTTTTATATGATTTTATTCGGTTTTAAGCAACCGTGGATGGAAGTGGTGAAGAAACCGGATACGAATCCTGCTGGATCGAAATTTTGATATGATAATAAATAGCATTTTATAATTTCCTCATGTGTGGGAAACACAAAAATAAAAATAATACGAATCGATAGAGTTTGCTTAAGTTCATCTCGAAGAGACATCGGTTCATATTCCACAGTTTCAGCTTGCATCATTGCGACCACTGTAGCAAGAGGTAAATCATCATGATCTTCATCATGAGCCGAATCAGTTCGCGCGCTTTCGCGTGCCGAACAACACAAGGCATTTACCGTTGCGCAGTCCTGCTAATCCCGCGGGATCCCGCTCGATTTATGTGCGGGACTGGTCCCGCAAAAATAGTGCGGGATCCCGGTATTTCGGGATTCCGATATCCCGGTATTGCAATCCCTAAACGAGACATAAAAATATTTTTTTCAGTTTGCAAGCGAAGCGAAAAATTCTGAAATGATTTTTAAAAAATGTTTTTTTTTTAGTAATCCGATAATCAGTAGAGATATCTTACTATTATTAATGCTCAAATAATAATTAACCTCAACATGACTCCTTACATACTTTTAAACCCTCAAAATTCTTTCTTCATCTAAAGTGAATATTAGTAGCTAACATAGAAAAAAATAATATGCAATTTTTTTTTAAAGCTATATGTAACCTAGGAAACAAATTGAATTTTTAGGTCAATTTTGCATAGGTACCTAAAACATAATCGTTTCGATTTATGCTTAATAATGATGATGATTCCAGTTATAAAATAAAAAGACAGAGTTCACTCTCGATACTTATGCATTTATTAAATTTAATATTGTAGCTTTGAACAAGCGCGAATGGAGGAAATGAATAGCATGTGTAAAAAAAATTATGTAACTTTATAATAGTATTTTTATCAAACTGCAATATCTTATGTCATTATTAAAAGTTAACGACTGTAGACTCAATACAAACGAATAAATTTGAATGGAGGAGTCGTAAATAAAAAAGCTTAACCAACTCGACTTTCACTCGCAGAATTCATATCCGACAACTGTTACAGACGCATCTCGAGTAAACTTCGCAAATAAATTGTAAATTTTATTAATTTTTTTCAGAATATCTTTATAGTTGTTTACAGTCTATTGGTCTTAGCGTGATGATATATAGCCTATAGCCTTCCTCGATAAATAGGCTATCTAACACGGAAATAATTTTTCAAATCGGACCAGTAGATCCTGATCCTGATTAGCGCGTTCAAACAAATAAACAAACAAATAAACAAACAAACAAACAATCAAACAAACAAACTCTTCAGCTTTATTTATTTATTTATTTATACTTTATTGTACCTACACCACAACTACATTTTAACATTAAACACATTTAAAGATATTTACAGACTGTGAAGTACAATGGGCGGTCTTATGGCTATTTAGCCATTTCTTCCAGACAACCCATATACCATATCCATAACCCATAGCTTTATTATATTATTAGTATAGATTTTTAATATAAGTAAATTACTAGGTACCAGTCTATTATCTATCTATCTATCTATACTTATTATAAAAATAAGTCCCCCGGCCGCGTCTTTCTGTCCTCCTGTCTGTCTGTCTGAACGCGATAAACTCGAAAACTACCAAACGGATTTTTATACGGTTTTCAACAATAGAAAGAGTGATTCTTGAGGAAGGTTTAGGTATATAATTTATTATGCTTTTATGTAAATTAACAGAAATACGGCGACAAATGTTGAAGAGGTCGCAAAAAATCTCGCCAACGGGGACCTTTCCTCGCGAACGCCGCGGAAACTAGCAAAGATATAGTTAAGTAATGTACTAGCGAATTCAAAATCTATAAAAATGCTACAAAAAAGTCCGCGACAGCATATCTCTATCTCTTACGGTTGACTTACAATAACCACTTTTATGTTTGTAATTAAAAACATTTCGTTATTTTCAAAGCTATTTTCTTTAGTTCAGTATTAATCCTTATCAAAATAAATATGTTAGTTAGCTTAAGAATTTAATGCAGATTAAAATTGCCCTTAACACTATATCAATCAGATGAATAGTTTTTGAGATATCGTCGTTAGAAGTAATTATTAAAAATAATTAATGCGCAACGAAGTGGGCACGGGTCGGCTAGTACCTATATATAAAACAGATTTCCGCGTATATATTGACTCATCACGATATCTCTGGAAGTTGGAACCATAAGGCGTAGAGACTTGAAATTTGGTAGGAATATTCCTTTTGCCATGTAGAGGTCAGCTAAGAACGTGTTTTACGAAATTCCACCCCTAAGGGGGTAAAACGGGGGTTGGAAGTTTGTATTTGAAAGTCCTATGTGTTTGAAGTAAGAGACTTGAAATTCAAAATGTATGCTCTATAGATGGTGTTGAGGTGTACCTACTAATAACGTATTTTAAGAAATCAACCCTCTTTTGGGGTTAAAACAGGAGATGGTAGTTTGTATGAAAGTCAGAAAAGTGAAAAGTTATGCGATATAATACAACGTAGGTCAACGAAAAAAATGTCAAGAAAGTACGCATTATTACACATAACTCGAAAGTAGGTACCTACTTGTTAGATCTCAATTAAATTTAAATGGGACCACTTGACACGCACCACCTATCGATTAAAAAGAAATCAAAATCGGTCCTCCCAGTCAAAAGTTCTGAGGTAACATACATAAATAAAAAAACAATCGAATTGAGAACCTCCTCCTTTTTTGGAAGTCAAATAAACACAAATCTATAAAATAGTACATCATAATGTAGATAAGTACTTACATAAGATACACCGGCATAAAACAATTTATGCTCATTGGGAAAACTTTGGATATAGGTGAGATTAAGTAGGTTCCTACATCATCATCATTTCAGCCTATCGCAGTCCACTGCTGGACATAAAGCTCACCAAGTTCTCATATGTTTTTCCCACAGTCACCATGCTGGGCAGGCGGGTTGGTAACCTCAGGGCTGGCTTTGTTGCACCGAAGACATATGTTTATTTCAAAAACAGAAGTTGGATGGTTATCCCGCCATCGGTCGGCTTTATAAGTTCCAAGGTGGTAGTAAAACTGTGTTATCCCTAAGGGCCGGTTTTTTGATCCCTAGTTAAGGCGACCATTAGTTAAAAATTGCAACAAATAGTTAAATTTCTATAAAATACGTTTTTTGACCCATAGTTAGCTTAACTAATGGTTGTAAAAGTTACAAATAGTTAAAATATTTAACCACAGCAACGTCGAGGGTTTAGCAATATGACCAATAGTTAACTTTTGTGAGAACATCTGTTCTTTTGTTTTATACTGTGTCCATGTGTCCATCAATGATCTTAGAACAAAAAGACCTTTTTTTTTCAAAGACCATTAGTCCATTGATAATTCTGTCCTCAACGCAAGGTATTAGGTATCTATTATATCATTTCATAATTCGTTGATATTGAGTAGGTATCGAGTTCAATATTTACGCCGATTTTGTAGGTATGTACCACATAATATGATCTTCAAGAACCGCTTACATTATGATAAAAAGTTAAAAAAAAACTTCTTTGGCAAACTAGTTAAAAAAAACTAATTGAAAAAAAAAAAACAAAAAGCCAACGTCACGCGGTGTTCCCAGGCGGTCACCCATCCAAGTACTGACCGCGCCCGACGTTGCTTAACTTCGGTGACCGGACGAGAACCGGTGTATTCAACGTTGTGATTCAACGTGCTATGGACTTTTAAATTATTCTTGACGCCGGACGCGTTTGATCCGTAAAAATTTTACCCCTCATGTGCCTAAAGAAGTTTCATTTCAAAAAACAACTCTTGCACTTGTTGCTTGACGTCATTATTTCAGTTCATTTTAAGCTAGTCTATCTAATAACCAACTAGGTATTCAAAAAGTTTATTTTAAGGTAGTTTTTAAGCTAATAACCTACTAGGTACCTAAAAATACAATTATTATTATTTTTTATTATAATCTTCGAAATCTTCGAATTGCACAATTGATTTAAATTTTGAAAATTCAGTGAATTCACACGAATTTGACAAAGCACGTCACGACTAACGTCAAAATGCATTCGGATCTACAAATGTTACCACACGAAAATAACGACTCCCTACGAAAAATGACCTTACCCTAGGTTCATTGCAATGGCAATACTTCAACCATTAGTTAATACTTACTAAAGTTAAAATAGCGATCAAAAAACGAAACCTCGGCTTAACCATTAGTTAGCGTCTTAACTATAGTCAATTTGACAAATAGTTAACTCTACTTTTACTACGGATCAAAAAACCGGCCCTTAGTCGCCTTTTACGACAGCCACGGAAAGAGAGGGGATGGCTATATATTTTTTATTTATTTATAAAGCTATATATATTCGTATAAGTATCTATTTAATTTCTATTCACTTTTTTTTTAAATCACCTGTTAAACTGCAATAGTTTTTTTTTTTTTTTGCAAAAACCTGCTTTATTAAGAGAAATAATACTATAAAACTTTCATTTTCACCTAAATGTAGTTCAATAAAGTATCTATATGATACACGTAAGGTAGGTACATTGTTTCTCAGTGAATCAGTAGAAGCGGGTGAGAACTGAGAATGTACGTCAATTTTTATGATATAACTGTAATATAAGGAACCGGAGGAAAGTTGCTTTTCAATTTACCTAAAAATAATTTTTAACATGCAACCTTCATGTGACCGAGATGGTCTTGCAGTAGTAGTAGACACCAATTACCTATTTTAAAAAAAGCGTCTGTATAGATTTCATACTTTTATCCAAAGAGCTACAGTTTATGTATAATAACAATATATATATAATTATGTAGGTACCTACTTCTTAGGATAAACAATCTGGAACTGAAATCGCTCAAATAGTCAAAGGCCGGGAAAAAGTGATGTGCAATTTGAAAATTTCGCTTGACTCTTTTTTTACATCCAGATAAATTTGACAACATATATATATAAAGCTATTTCAACTTTTTAAATATATTTTTTTATGCTGAAATAGTTGGTTTAACTTTAAAAATATAAAAAAATGTTTTAAAATGTATCGAATTTCATGTTTCATACAAAACAGAAATGGAACCACACCATTACGTCGAATTATTTAATTTATTTTTCTTCGCGTGCGTAGTAGGTATTTGGTATGGTATGGTATGGTGGTATGGTTTGCACGGGCTGGTTTCCGCAACTTGACGACATTGCGCCCATTTTGCGTGTGTGGGAATAATCTTTTTCACTCCTGCCACCCAAGCTCCTCCAGAAACTTCAGAAGTCTCTTTGGCCGCTGAAGACGTCAAGTCGAAGGAACATTTTTAACAAGATGCAGAATTGCAGAGCTTACATTGCCAATGAAGCAAACAATTTGAACATCTGTTGTAAAATAAAACTTTTTATTCAAACATTTGAATTTTATTTAAAACTCATTCTATGAAAACGATAACGGTACACGTTTCCCAAAATAGTAGGTATTATACCATTTTGGATTCTAGACTAAATGCGCCAACTTTTTAAATAACTTGCCGTAATAGCATAGTACATTTTTTTTTCAGTAGGTACAGTCAGTTAAAGTTGGATTACGTAATAATTTTGAGTGCATGAAAGAGCATAAAAGTTACATTTTATTTAAAATGGACTCAGTTATGATTAATTTTAAGTGTGTTATTTACAAAAGAATTATTCAGAATTACAATTCTAAAAAAAAAGTAAGAAAAATAAAATATTATAGTCGTAGTACTTGAAAGTTCATCACAGGGTATCAGTTTTATCGATTTTTTTTGAAGGCATATAACATGAAAAGTACAGGACTTAAATTTTTTTTATATTTTTCTGGTAACTGTCACTACTTACCCTACCTCCTGTTTTCGGCTTGACGTTGATTTATGGGACATCCTATATAGATGGATATAAAACTTAGAAATAGAACAAAGTTATTATTTCAACTCAAGATACCACACTATTAACGATAGAAATATACCCTTCAGCCTGTAATATCCCAACTCATGTAACCTGTGATATCAAAATCTCAAAAAACGTCATAAATAATGGACAAATACTCGGTAGAATTTGGTCTGCATTTGTCCATGTTTTTATGATATTTTATGAGATTTTTTCCATAAGGCACTGCTGGGCTTAGGCCTCTTTCAGAGAGATCAGAGCTTAATCCACCACGCTGCTTCGATAGGGGTTGGCGGATATATTCCCTACCTACTATGAGTAACGATCGCTATCAGGTGTACTTACATGATAACAACCGAGACCGAACGTCCGCTTAACGTGCTCCCGTGCTCCGTGCTCCCCGAGACACGGTGGGGAGATCCACAAGGACTGCACAAACACCCAAACCACGGCAAACGTCTACTGTATGGCCAATACAAATGTTTGTCAGATTCGGGGATCGAACCCGCAGCCGCGCCAGCGCAACAGCCACAAATCAGTGCTTTGACCGTTGCGCCAACGCTTCGGCGATATAAATATAAAAATAAGTAGGTATATATATGTCCCCAAGTTATGTCATGTTGTTAAAAGTGCTTTATTTTGAACTGGTATTTTTATTTCAACTAACAATACCTTTTGTCTTTTTTTTGCTAGCGTAATATCCTATTTAAAATTAAAAAATATTATGGACCGGACAACTAATTATAGTTTTGTAAGAAAATATGTTTGAAAGTGAAAAAAAATTTTTTTTTTCTTTGAGTCAAAACAAACTTCGACGAATTATTCCGCAAAGTAGTACCTACCTAATGAAATGAGTGTTAATAATAATAATATATACTTTTTATAAATAATATTATTAGAATACGTTAATTGTTATTGGTTTGTATTATAAATTACTGAAATATGTAACTTTAAAGATAAAATTGTCCCATGTCTTTTGCCGGGCGTGTTATGAAGTTGTGTGACGTAACAAACGTCAAAGGCTTAAAACCAAATTCATCATGTAGAGAAGGTGGGAGACTTCTCCTCTCCAAAACTGAAAGCCTATCCCCGAACGCTCCAGCAGGGTGCTTAGAGGGTTCAAGGACAAGCAGAACCCTAGGGGGCTCAGACAATCACCCTTGAAAATACCCCTCCGTATCCTGATTCGGTCATCCGCGCCCGTCAGTCGCTTGCCCTTGAGACAAAGCAAAGGATCGTACTCCCATGACCACTCCGAGGAAGTCTCGAATTGCATTGTCAATTTTGTACAGCTCGAGGACCCTCAGGAGCCATTAACAAGATACCGAGTCAAAATCCTTTTTGTAGTCAATTCATGCGGCCGAAAAGTTTCGACGGTTGCGTCTGACAAGCTGGCTCGTGACAGAGTCAATATGAAGGAGCGTTAAAGATTACCTACACTGTTGTGTAACAAATCGGTACAAGCTAAATATCCACGTTAACAAGAAGACCTCGTAATTTAGAATGTAGCATTTGTGAGATATTTCATTATACATGCCATTATAAACATTATTACATGTTGTCTGACATAACGAATGCTAAACTTCTCGGACTAAGAATTTTTAGTACGAGCTAAACTTGGGTCAATTATAAAAATTAAAAGGAAAAAATCAAAATTATGCTAAATAAGTCATAAAACCACATAATAATTACCTACTTATTATTTCACGTCTATCAAAGAAAACCTCTAAATTTTAAAAGCTTTTATTTAACATGCTATGTATGTATTTAAATAAATAAATAATCGTTTCACACTCAACGGCCCCCAGTAGGATTCTCTCCTGAGTCGGGGGTCCGGAAACACACACAATACACAAGCACAAACGCCCAGACCTCTAAAAACATCTGTATGACCAATACAAATGTCTGTCGAGAGCGGGGAGCGAACTCGCGACCGCCAGCGCAACAGCCAGTGTTCTGACCGCTGCGCTAACGCGTCGTCAAACGATACGTACGCTGAAACAATTGATGTTACAAAAAAAGGTTACTCCTTAGGTACTACATA
Source organism: Melitaea athalia (assembly GCA_905220545.2). NCBI lineage: Eukaryota > Metazoa > Arthropoda > Insecta > Lepidoptera > Nymphalidae > Melitaea > Melitaea athalia. Next base: position 9,534,511 of record HG992179.1, read on the forward strand.
AATTGTAGGAAATTTTCTCTAGTTTAATTTATTACTTAACTATTTTTATCGTAAAATGAGTTGGAACGGAGTTATTCTCAAAAAACCATTTTTCCAATATGGCGGTGCGAGCGGCAAAGATAGGTACGAGGTGACAAAGTGAAAATTTGAAAAGAGCACGTCGAAATATATAAAATCACCAATTTTCAAAACTCCCGGAAAACTTTCCAGGTAAAACTACCAAAGACTGGACTAATAGTCTGACCATAATAAATACATACCTAAGCTACTGTTACAATTAAAAATAAAAAAAAATTACATTTGAAATTGGAATCTGTCATTTTTATATGATTGTTCGAAACGAATGCAAACTTCTGTTTACAGAGATATTTTAATCTGACAGATTGGTCGGTATGGAAAAGTGGAAAACTGTATATAGAGCTAGTAGATATTTTGAAAAAAAAACGGGTTGCACTCCGGGAGTGCCGATGCCGGCAGAAGTGAAAACTTGATTATTAACGTTGTGCATTTTTGATTTTTTGGAATAGGGAATAATTTTGAACGAATTGCTTTTATTATCAACTAGCCGACCTGTGCCCACTTCGTTGGGCGTTAAAAGATTTTTACAGTACCTAATTTGATATAATATTTCAAGTTTTTAAATTTAACGCGTACAGAATAATAACGAATTTTTAAATGAAGTGAACTTTATATAATTATACTTTGGTAAACGTCGTGAACACCGTCGCTGTTTGGGCGCGCCGCGCCGTCCGCTGCTATTTTACATCGATGTTTGGTACCTACTACCTACCTACAGTTCGTCAAGAGATGGCGCGATTCGTAACACCTACCACTATTATTTTTCACTGAATTTTATGTTCAATTGCAATAAAATATAGCCTATGGCCCTATGTCACTCCTGAATAGTGTAGCTTTCTGTTAGTGAAAGAATTTTCATGATCGGATCAGTATTTGCGAAGATTACCCCGTATATACAAACAAAGTTATAAACTTTACCTCTTTATAATATTAGTATAATATGTAGGTAGATATAAAAGTACTATCATTTATGTGGTAGAATACAATATTTATTTATTGCGCTATCGTACACAAACATTACAATTTATATTACATTAAAATACATTATATTACATTAAAAAGTTTATATTTTTTAATTAATCGAAACCCTTACAATCGATTAAAAAATATCGATAATCGAAAGAAAACAATCGATTGTTCTGTTAATCGATTTCGATATGTTACAACAATACTCTCCAACCGTCTTACGAATTTTCGATCAGCCCACGCGTCTTACGAATTTTCGATCAGCCCACGTGTCCTGACGCGAGTTTCATAGTTTTTACCCATCCCACAAAAGTGCTCAACGTTTTCACTTCAAAAATTATTTTTCTCGGGCATGTCCGATTTTGAAGAGAAGTGTTAATTCAGCCCTAAAATGTATCCTATTATAAAAAACTGACGATTTGGACGTGACCAAAAATACCTAGTTGATTTTTGAAAATGCAAAAAAAATCGTTACAATAAAATACTCAAGCGCGTCAGATTTTTATACAGACGATTTAATTCGATATACTAATGGTACCCAACCCTTAATCTGACAATTTCGTAAGGGAATTTTCTTAATCTGACAAACAATTATTGAAGTGATACTTCTTTAGGCGAATGGGGGATAATATTTGAGCGACCGGTAACGTGGCAGCATCAGGGACGGCCAGTACTTGGATAGGTGACCGCCTGGGAACACCGCGTGACGTTGGCTTTTTTTTTAATTAGTTTTTTTTTTGTATTTTAAATTCGATTTTTTTATTACTTTTTTTTAAATTAATTTGACAAAGAAGTTTCAGTTCTGACAGGTGTACTTTGTACGCACGCAATTTTTTTACTATTTTTTTTTATTTTTGTTGTTAATTTTTTCATGTAAAAATAAAAAAAAACCTCAACAGAAAAAATACATATTATAAAATATATATGTACATATATGTATATTTAAAGAGAGACGTGGAGCGGGAAATACATAATATTCCGTAGTTGTGCCACAGATTAGTAAATACTTAAATAGTACCTACTACGTGTTGTACGTATTACACTCTAGTACCTGGGTGACCGAGCCTAGCTCGGTATTTTTATTTTTTGTTTTTTTTTTCCTCGGTATTTTTATATTTTAATTTTATTTAAAGAATAAATCATGAGTGAAATTAAAAAAAAAAAAGAAAAAATAATAATCTGAAGACAAATTTGAACCCGGATCAACACGATTCGACACCCGCCGATTTCCTAATTAAGCTATCACCGCTATGTTGCCTACGGTGAAATTAAGCTTCGTATTCTAATGATATTTTTTAATTGCCTAAAAACAGGGATAAAACGAATTTTTTTTAAATGAATCCTAGCTAAATCAATTTTTCGTCCCAGAAATTCCCTGCATAGGTACTAAATTTCATGAAAATCGTTGGAGCCGATTCCGAGATTCAGATTCTATATATATAATATATATTATACAAGAATTGCTCGTTTAATAGTATAAGATTGATAATTTTAGATACTTCAGCTTATGGAAATCGTCAGAATATAGATATTAATTCTATAATTTTTAAGTAATTTTCTTTAAAATAAAAAAAGATTCCACTGCGCTCGAATATTTCGAGGTAAACATTTTTTTTTTTGCAACTGTAACTCGATTAATTTTTTACGTCACGTTCAAATCGGCAGATTTTTGTTTTCTGCACGTAATGAACTTATTTTGTTTAAATCTGACGCGCCCGACTTGTTTTGTAGATCGATTTTTTTACCAATCTGACCGACTGCTCTGAACGCACACCACTATATTAACGGATCAAGACTGGGTAAAAGTATCTAACAGGGTATAAGGATTCTCCCCTCATATTAATCTGATGCGACCAAGTCGCATCAGAAATCCCCACTTGGGCTCCCCTATGATAATAAATGATACGTGCAAATAGAATTTTTTCTTTTTTGGGCGCCTCCAAATTAGAGGCGTGAGGAAGCGCTGTACCTACTCTAAATCAAAATTAGGGCCAGAATGAATATTACTTTTTTAGACAGTCTATCACAATAAAGAATATACTATCATGTGTATTTTTCGCCAGGAAATACCTAATTTCAGAGCCAAATGGTTAATCTACAGATATTATCGGGTCGGTATGAATATTGGGGAATAATCGGGTAGGTCAATGATTAGGTACAAATAAAAAATATGTCTGTTTTACTGCGCATATAATGTGATGAGACAATTATTTGTTATCATAAAATCAATAAGTATACTAATCTAGTAGTATTTCCTGGGTGTGTGACGTGACCGCAAAACGCTTGGGGCAGACTTTCACATAAACCTAATGTCATAAATATGCACGAAGACACGTTGGACGTTAATGCGCCATACCATACTACAAAGCAAATATTGGTGTTCAAACATGGAAGGTGACGACAGTAGAAATTTAGTGGAAGGTGTGACAACTCTTATAGTAATAGTTTAGTTACATAATACTGCGTAATGAGGAGTTTGTAAATTATTTATCGTAATATCGGTATCTAAGTACCAATACTTACTCTTATGTATCTATATTTGTATTAATTGCTAACAAAAAGTCCATAGTATAAAAATAATATCAAGAGAATTAACTTGAAACAAATTATATCTTACCATAAGAGTTTTAACTATTAATTATTATGGATCTTTAAGTGCCTCGTTATTAAACACCTGCGGTCTTTACAATTATTATGGTAAAACTACCTATAGGTATCTGAAATAATCGTGATTTATTTTGTGTAACATTTACGGGCATCACCCCGAAGCATCAATGTAGGTATTAAATGCACAATCTGTAGTAGCTTTCATATTTATTAAGGTCAGTAAGTCGCTCGCCCGTCGGGTAGGTGCACTCCGGGTAGGTACTCCTCTGCTTCTCACAGTGGACCCGTGAGCGCAGGCGCTGTGACGGCGCGGAGACGTTGGAGTCGGTTTTTCCTTCCCCCACGCTGAGGACGGGGTGGGTGGGCTCTCCCACCTGCCCGAGCGAAGGCGCTTTCCCTAGTGCCGACTTGCCGAGGCCGCGGTCTGCTGGAGTACAGGGCCAGTCACCACCCCGTTCTTTGCTGACTTACGTTGGCTTGGCACTGTCCGGGCGGTGCAGGGCAGCCTAAGCGCCAGGCAGAGGGCGGTTGACTTCGGAGGAGGGTGGGGGGGGGGGTTGGCCAGCCATCAAATCTGCCCGGGTTAATTCCTGCGACTCCGGCAATGGCGAGGGGAGGGGGCAAACGTGGCGGTTTTTGTTCAGTAAGAGTCTGACTCCCCTTAGGCGCCCCGCCGGTCGAGGGTGTCTGTGATGGATTTTACCCATGTTAAACAAAAAAGGAGAAACAGGTCATAACTGGCCAATTCTACCTCCCGCTGTCAAAGTCTCATTGTATCGTCATCCGTCAAATAGCGTTATCGTTATCCACAAGTTCCACAACTGGTGAAACAGAGGTCCTTAGTCTTATCTTTTACCATACATTAGAATTTATTTAATAACTAGCTGCCCGGACAGACTTCTTTCTGTCTGTCATATTTTTTTTCCTTTTTTTCTTTAGTATAAAAACCGTCCGTTGGATTTTTAAGGAACATACAAAAAAAAATTTAGCCGTATCGGTCGAGCCATTCTTGGCTGTATGGGCATAGTTCCCTTTGCCTACCAGAATGGGCGAAGAAAAGAAACTCTGCATGTATTCTACGGTTGGCGCCATTTTTTAGAAATTTTCTTTGCAAGTTTAGTTATTAAATTGCTTCTTTTTTTCGCAACTGTATTAAACAGTACACGTGCGGAACCGTCATTGCAACTTGTTCCGACTGTCAACCCTCGCCTTCGGCTGCGCCTCGGCTCGGGTAGACATTTGTCAGAACTCTTTGCAATGACACCCTTTCCACACTCTTGTAATGAAATATATATATTTCATTACAAGTGTACTGAACGACTATTTCTAATACAGTTGCGAAAAAATGAAGCAATTTAATCTATACTATAATATAATAAAGCTGAAGAGTTTGTTTGTTTGATTGTTTGTTTGTTTGTTTGTTTGTTTGTTTGAACGCGCTAATCTCAGGATCTACTGGTCCGATTTGAAAAATTCTTTCAGTGTTAGATAGCCCATTTATCGAGGAAGGCTATAGGCTATATATCACCACGCTAAGATCAATAGGAGCCACGAGTCCACGCCGACGAAGTCGCGCGCAGAAGCTAGTAAAATTATAAAAACACAATAAACTCAAATAACTTAATTTTTGAAGTGAAACTTCTTTAGAATCGTTGTGATTTTCAAAACGGATGCAACGGAAAAACGACAGGGAAGGATGCTACGCGCTGCAGCCGCGATGCGGCCGCATTGCGGTCGGGCCGCGCTGCAAGCCGCTAATTTTAAATTAATTTTTTTTAATTAGTTTTCCAAAGAAGTTTCACTTCTATCGTGTGTGAATCGCACACACACCTTTTTTTTAATTTTTATTTCTGAAAAATGGCGCCAACCGTAGAATATAAGCAGTTTTTTTTCTTCACCCATTCTGGTAGGCAAAAGGAACTATGCCCAGACAGCCAAGTAGTCTTCAGTAGAAGTTTTTTTAACCAACTTCAAAAAAGGAGGAGGTTACTCAATTCGACCGTATAATTATATGTTTTTTTTTTAATGTATGTTCGGGGATAACTCCGTCGCTTATGAACCGATTTTGATAATTCTTTTTTTGTTGGAAAGGGAATATCCCAACTTAGGTACCATGATAAGGAAACCAGGATCTGATGATGGGATCCTAGTGAAATCGAAGGGAACCCTCGAAAATCGTAGTAACGACTAGTGCGTTTGTTAATTTATTTATTATTTATTACTTGCCGATGCAATTGAAGTCGGTTTTTTTTCGTTTCCTAGTTAAATACGCTTTTACGTAAAAGGAATTTGTTAACGTTATGTATGTTTATAAAATTTTATTATTTCTTTATTAAGGTTTGTTTGTGTATGTGTGTTTTTTTTACTGCGGTGATGGTTAATCCGTCAACCCGCATTGGAGCAGCGTGGTGGATTAAGCTCCAACCCTTCTCCTACATGGGGAAGAGGCCTATGCCCAACAGTGGGATATTACAGGCTGAATCGTGAATCGTGATGGTTAATAAATAATAACAGAATGAGAATGACAGTCCTAAAAGCCTGTTGAAGTATGAAGGGAAATCAAAAAATGTGTATAATATTATAATAATGAGGTTTGTTATTTCACAATCGTATCTTTAGTGTTTTTAACACACATAATATTATCAAAATGATGAAAAAAAAATTGCAAAATTAGCAAAAAAAATTAGCAAACTAATTTAAAAAAAAATTGAAAAAAAAACAAAAATTCAACGTCACGAGGTGTTCAGTTGTTCACAGGCGGTCACCCATCCAAGTAAGGGAGACTGGGTACGATTGTGCCAGGGTACGGTAGTGACAGTCGTTATAACCGCGAAACTATACGGAATGCGGGGAAGAGTGTAAGGGAAAAAAGAAGCGCAATGCATGTCTACACATGTTGCCCAGTATCGCGTTAGCCAGTGCACGACGTAAACAAAAGCAGGAGGCCACATTGCTTTTCAACAGCCAAAAGTAACTTTTTTTGTTCAGATTCTTTTAATATTTACTTTTATTGGTATACAGATATACTATAGCAAATATTTTTTTGTTGTCAATTGAATGTTAGTAGTTAATTACAAATGATTACTTTTTACGTAGATAATTTACGTTACTCATGATGTTTTATTGTTTTCAGAAGTATGCGTTGGGTACGGTTGTGACAAATGTAGATGGGTACGGTTGTGACATATTTATATTCTTTATGTTTTTGCTTTTAGATGACCAGAAAACGCTTGCGGGTGAAGTAAGACGTGGGACTTCTTTACGGAGAGCTGCGGAAATGCATAATATTAATCGCATGTCGTTGTTACGATACATTCGTAAACATGATGAAGTCGGTGCGAATCACGATGTAAACAGCATCAGCATGTGATAAGCAGCTCATAGCAAAGTATTTTCGAAGGAGCAAAAAGAGCTGTTATCAAAATACATGTACCACACGTTGCGCGGAAATATATTTTGGCCTTACTACAAGAGAGGTACGGAAACTGGCCTTTGAACTGACAAATAAATACATACAACATAAACCGACCTGCTACTTGGGATGAGAATGAGATGGCTGGTGAGGAATGGTTTCGTTCATGTCTGTACGCGTAGCTCAAGCTACAAGCCTTTCAAGAGCTACAAGTTTTAACAAAATGAATATTGAAGCTTTTTATAACAACTTGCAGACTATTTTGGACATACACCTATATGAGCCACAACATATATATAATATTGATAAAACTGGTGTAAACTTTATATAGAAGAAAAGTATTTTGTGTTATGTTAAACATTTCTAACAATAAAAGTCATTATAAACCATTTCTGTGAATGTTTATGTCTGTCACTACTGACCCCAACCACTGTCACAACCGTCCTTGGGCCCTTGGGGTGAGGACGGTTGTGACATTTTCCTTTTTTTTCAAATTGGATGCTATAAGTAATACAGCATAATTTGAGACAAAATTTCAGTATTTTTATGTGGACAAATGTATAAGCTACGGTTTAAGTAATTTTTGTCTCAACTAACTAGTAAATTAACAAAATTATTGGCGGTCAAACCGAAATTGTCACAACCGTACCCAGTCTACCCTACTGACCACGCCCGACGTTGCTTAACTTCGGTTCAACGTGGTATGTATGGAGGTTTAAAAATTCGTAACTCGTGACGCGGTGACGCGTTTCAAAAAATCTGTGTACTATTAAGTACTAATTGTACTAATAAGGTGTACTAGTACAATTTTCGAATTGTACGAATAGTGCGCGCACCCAACAATGTCCGATTAAGCCCAAGACTAGTATGAAAGAGTATAATACCTACTCGGTTACGGTATAATAAAAATTTGTGTTTAAATAGACGTGACGTCAGACGCTCCTATTGGTGTTTCGTGTAACATGGCCGACGACAGTATTTTGCGATTTTATTTTAATGAAAATATTTGTAATCCGCTATATTTATAAAAAAACAAATACATTTTTAGAATATTTTTACTATACTTAACTATAGCTGTACCGCTATAAAGTCGACCCTAGCGATGGCCCGTGGGACGCGGGGGCGGTTAGCACTCAACCAATCAGACAATCTGAATTCTGATGTTAGCCGTCGACTAGGGATGGAGACTGTGTGAAAAAAGTCGACTTTTGACTTTGGAATCGATTTGGAATTTTTTGATTCTCAAAGTCGATTAATCACAGTTAAAAGTCGATTCTCAAGTCGACTTTTTGAAAGCATCTTGTTTTTTTTTCATTTGGTTAATTAAAGTGGGTATCAAATATATTAGGTATATTTGTGCGTTTACCGTAATAGTTACGAACTTTAGGTGTTACGAGTTTGTTTTATATTAAGATATCGTTACTCCATAAATAACGTTGTCTGCCGAGACAAGTTAACGTTACCAAATTAACAAACGGTATTCCAATCCCTGGTACAAACTATATAATTTGTATACTACCGTCCGTGAGTTTGTGACAGTTGTGTTGCTTAAAAAAAGTCAAAGTCATCGAATGAGAATCGATTTCAATGGACTCGAGACAGGTTCAAGTGGATTCCAAAAAGTCGATTATTTTTATGAAAAGATCGATTCTTGACTAAAGTCAGAGTCGACTTTGCCATCCCTACGGCGTTGACATCGAATGACGTACGCACTACACACGAGATTATTTTACTTAGTTACATCCAACAATAAATATGAAATTACCAAGACGAAAAATGACTAAATGAATGATGATAATGTTAATCTGAAGCATTTTTTTTACATATTAATGTTAGTTTTAGTGCTCAGTATTTAGTATTTTATTTTCTAACGTAGTTACTTAATTAATTGTGTATATATATATATATATATATAAAAACATAATAAAAATAAATATAGAATCAGTCTTTATTTGCCACACTCACATGACTCAATTCATCTAAAATTCTAAATAATAACTCTGAGAGATATACTTAAGATATCTCAAGATAAATCTCTGTGGCGACAATGCCTTGTGTACCCGTGCATACCCCCCGCCTCGCCTCCCATTTGTCATCGCAAGGGTCGACTTTACAGCGGTTTACCTATAATAAATCATATTATATTATTGATATTTAATTATTGTCATCAACCCTATTCTTTTATTTTTGGATAGACTATACTATTACAATGTACTCTGTGATGTCGTCTGACGAAACAAAATGACGTTCAATGATTTGACAATGACATGACAGTCAAGTATAGTTTGTCTATAAAGTCGTGACATTAATGTTTGAGGAACTAACATTAACCTTTAACCAGGGACGTGTAGTCTCACAGGCGTCGCGTGTTTTGCAAATTTTTAGAATTGACCACTTCCCCCCGCTTTCCACGACCCAGCGTCTTAGTAGCTTTTGTTTTAGTTCTAAAAGGACCAGTGAAGAAGGCAGATGTGTTATCGGTTGTTTTACACGTAAGTAATATTAATTAGAAAATCGACCGTAGCCTGTGAGGCTACATGTCCCTAGTTGTCATACAAATACTTTTACGAACTACTTTTTCATTTTTAGTGCAAAATTGCAGAAAACGCTAGGTAACGTCAACTCCAGCCCATGAATTCATAGAATAAAATATTATGAACAGACAGTCCATCGTTTGAAGAGGGTTTCAAGAGGGGTTCGCCCTCATGCTGGCGTCAGACCAATCTGAGAGTGAATGTGACATTCACGAGTTCTTGGTTTCCGATCGTAAACTTTTACATCTTCGTAAGAGTGATCAAGATGCAGACCTAGAGGAGAACATTTCAGAAGAAGGTAGCAGCAATGAGAGGAGACAGATCACTGAAGAAGTTGTTTGTACCAATAGTTCTGACCATGACGCGCCTCTTTCGGAATTACAGTGATCGAATTATTGTTACGGAAAAAATCGTTATAAATGGTCAAAGACACCTGCTAATACTAGGGTTCGCACGCCTCAACATAATATAATTACTCGTGCTTGTGAGGATGCTAAGACGCCTACAGCATTTGGCATAAATTATTTGATCAAAAAATGCTTCAACAAATTTTGAAATGGACCAACAAAAAATCTCCAGTTACAGAATAAAGTTTGCTCCTCAGAATATGTTATAGTCGTCAGGATATACATATATATATGAATATGTTTGCAATTTTCTCGCCCTTTGTCCAAAAATCGCCAATGATTTTATGCTAAGTTGAGCGGGTGTCAGAATTTTTATTTTTAGTTTTCAGAAGTAGCTTTTATGTTTTTTTGTTTTCTTTATTATTAGATTTTAAGTAAAAAGTGTGAAATTTGTCAAAGAATTTATATAAAGTCTATTAAAATGCTAAAAAAGGATCTCATGTCATTTAAGGCTGAAAATTACCACGAATTGTTAATTATAGTTTTTTTTCTAAGTTATTATAAAAAAATGATTCAATTCATTTACATTTGTTTTATTATATACCAATAGTTAAATACAAACACAATTTTAAATAATATACATGCAATTTTGACAAATTTTTAATTTCGAAGTAGTAGCCTGTGAGACGTCATGTCCCCTAAAGTGTTATAAATTTGTCACGTCCCTGGTTAAAGGTTAATCATGTGTCTGGCAACACCAAACATAAGTACTTTCGTTGTCAATACTATCATCGAGTTAACAGTTTTCCTTTATTATTCTTTATTCATTTGATTAAACTGCAAAAAAATTAAGACCGATCTTCGCAGAAGAGTTTCAAAAATGAGTAAAGTAAATCGGAGTGGCACGCGGGAAGTGATTTTTAAAGTTTTCCAGCGATGTTTGGCGGAGTTCGAAGCTGGACGAATTTTATGGGATTTGGACGATGTTTATGGGCGAACAGCATTTATGACGGTATGTAATCCTGTTATTGTTTGTGTTTAACCTGCCTGAATTTAAAAATTTACATAATTTACGTTTTGGAGACCAAAAAAGGCATTGTTTACATTGCAAATTTTTAGGTTAGATGAGACAGAGTATATAGGTCACATTATAGTACGACGAATTTTTTGATACTTAAGGATACAATATAACTTAGTCTCAAGTTTTCCAATTTTAAATTTGAATCAATTGCTTCATGTCAGTAACTTATATTTCCATTCCATTAACATTTTTTAAACTTATCTTTTTCAGGAAAATCAAAGAGTACAGTTAGATGGATAGTCAACGAAGGCTTTAAAAATGATGGAAAGTTTGAAACTCCTGGGAAACATAGGAAAGGCCGGCCAAAGAAAGAAATGGATAATTTTACATTTTAGAATCCGATGATAAGTGAAAGAAGTGCTGCTGGTGTCGCTTCTTACTTGAAACATTAATTCGTCTACATCTTTGTATAATGTTCTGCCTCGTTCATAATAATCCTTTTCTATTTTTTTTACATGTTCGCAACAATTTTTCCAGTTTTCAACTGTGATGTTATTAAATGCTTCTTCTGCCAATCGTTTCACGTCACGAGACCCAATATTACTTGCAGCTACCTTTTTTTTTGTGCCCAAATTAGCTCTATTGGGTTAAGATCACAGTGGTATGGTGGAAGCCGAACTACTGTATGCCCATGTTCTCCCAAAATAGTATTTATCTCATATATAGGATTTGGTTTTTTATTTTTTACTCAAGTTAATACATTCCTTAGCGATGAATCAAATGGAATATTATTTTCTAATAACCATAATTTTATATCATCGACACAAGTACTGGTGTTTGGTGTTTTGTTTGTAATTACTGAATGGTAAGGAGTATTGTCCAAAACTATAAAATAGATGCCTCGTGTAGGTTGGGAATAAGTGTTTCCGTAATCCTTTTAGTGAATTTATTCGCATTCATTTCAGAGTGATAATCTTCTATTTTATTTTTTCCACTAAATAAGAGTAGACAGTTTGGTACAGCCTTTTTCACTTCCAGCATGTACAGTATGAGTCGTGAATATATGTAGTATAGGTATGATGTATACCTCACAAGCCTTATAATTGTAAGTCATAATTGTAACGGAGTCAGTAATAAACATGCAGTTTCACTTTAAACACGTCTTTTAATTTGACGCTCCTCGGTCCCATCCGTACATGGCGACCCTGCCAGGATTAGAAAAGGATGTGACAGAGTTTGTACGAAAATGTGATCAATGCCAACGACAAAAGCATTTTAAGTACATTAAAGAACCCATGGTGATTACCGAAACCAGTGGGTCAGCATTTGATCGTATACTTTTAGATTTAGTAGGTCCTTTAGATAGAGATTTATATAACTATACTTATATACTTACTGTTCAATGCAATTTAACGAAATTCATGCAGGCTTATCCGCTCGAAAACAAGGAAACAAACACCGTAGCATCAACATTGGTAAGTAAATTTATTTTACAGCATGGCATACCTCGAGAAATTCTAAGTGACAGAGGCACCGAGTTCGTTTCGCAAACAATGCGTGAGGTTTGTAAAATTTTAAATATCAAACCCATCTTTTCCACCCCTTATCACCACGAGACAATAGGATCTTTAGAAAATAATCACAAACATTTAATATCATTTCTCAGAATTCAGACTAAAAATGAACCACGCGAGTGGAGTACATGGCTTCCATACTGGTGTTTTGCCTATAATACTACAGTACATAGTGAAACCAAATATACTCCATATGAGTTAGTTTATGGAAAACCTTGTAACATCCCTAGTAACTTAGTAAACTCTTTAGAGCCATTATATAATTATTCAAGTTATCCACACGAACTTAAGTTTCGCTTACAAAAGTCTCAAATGCAAGCTAGAGAAAATTTATGTAAAACTAAGGATATGAGAAAGTTAAGACATGATAGTTATGTAAATCCTATTTCATACAAAAAAGGGGATTTTATTTTATTAAAAAATGAAAATAGAAATAAGTTTGATCCTCTTTATATCGGACCATATTTAGTTGTTAAGGAAATTAACCCTAATGTTATAATTTTATATAAAGGTACAGAAAAAACTGTACACAAAAACAACACTAAGTTGTACTATAATTAAGCAAATGATTATACTTTCACTTTATGTGGTATTTAGATAAGTAGTATAAGTTGATCAACATAATTATATACCGACGCATTTTTTTAATGAAAATAAAAATGCATAGCTATAAAAAAACATAGTAAGAAAAATATACTGTATGTAATTTTATTTTAATTTTCTTTGTCTTTAATTAAAGCTTATGTTTGTTTAAAACTTTAAAAAAAATACAATTATTGTATTATTGATTTTTTTTTTTTTTACTTTTTTTGGTGGGGCGTGTAGTATAGGTATGATGTATACCTCACAAGCCTTATAATTGTAAGTCATAATTGTAACGGAGTCAGTAATAAACATGCAGTTTCACTTTAAACACGTCTTTTAATTTGACGCTCCTCGGTCCCATCCGTACAATAACTCTCATCAATATAACTAATATTTTTTTGTAATTCTTCTTTTAAATTTCTGTTTTATACGATAATATTTAGATAATCCTCTCTTTTTGCTGTAATGTGTACTTTTTCATTCAAAGCAGATCTATTTCATTGATATTTCTTTATAAATAAAACAAACAAAATATGATGTGTCTTATTTATTTACTCATTTTACCTAAACGAACTGACATTTTCGCATCTATTCACTCTCAGACTCATGTTTTTAATAGTAGGTAAATAAAATATTGCAAGTATCAAAGTCATTTATGTCATACTATACAGTGTTGCTATGTGTTTGCTACGTGTTATTAACAGCGCCCTCATTAAATTTCACGACTTTATAGACAGACTGTATAGTGCTACCATGAGTGCTACCATAATGATATTATGAATTCCCGACAAATGTATTTTTTAAATTAAGGCGGTGCACGTGTTAGGTAAAAAATGTTACGTAAAACAAAAAAAAAATTGTACAAAAAAGGAAATCTCCAAAATTTCGTTGCTAGAATATGAATAAAATAATAAAAACGAGTGATTTTGAACGTTACATTCATAAATCACGATTCACGATTCAGCCTGTAATATCCCACTGTTGGGCATAGGCCTCTTCCCCGTGTAGGAGAAGGATCGGAGCTTAATCCACCACGCTGCTCCAATGCGGGTTGACGGATTAACCATCACCGCAGTAAACCGCCAACCCGCATTGGAGCAGCGTGGTGGATACCACGCTGCTCCAATGCGGGTTGGCGGACCTTAAGAAAATAATCACACTTTCAAACTCAAGAAAAAAACCCACAGTGACTTGGAATTCAAAGTAACCCAATAAATGATTATAATGACAACGTCATTTAATGTAAAATGCTACATTTTATGAGTTACAATTATATATTTCTAGTAATGCTACATTTTATGAGTTACAATTATATATTTCTAGTAGAATTTTTATTTGTATGATTAATTAATGTCTTGCCGGTAAGGGTATATATCATTACATACGATTAAACTGATAAAAACCTTAACTAATGTCATACACATCAAGTACATTTAGGAGACAAGGAATTGATAAAAAAGTGGAAAAACCACGGTCTTACCCAGATATATACGTATAAAAAAAAATTAAGCCAGAGTCAAACGTAACACATTTTTATAAAATGGTATCATTATAGCATGGTAACCTCATGGACGTAATACCTACCTAACAGGACAGAGTACTCTGAAAATATGTATTTACGAAAATGAACACTAGTCCAACGACTTAAGTATTATATTCGGTTGCGCATTATACAAATGCAAAAACGAGCCGAGAGAGATAGTCACAACGGAGGCCTTGTGTCTCGTTCTTTCATATTGCCAGCATAAAAATGTTTCTGATCAAAAATTATGGCTGACCTAAAACTCCATTGAAACAATTGTATTTTAATGTTATTTTACCAATTGTAAGTCAGCAAATCATAAATAAAATTAATTTCTTTAAATTTATTCTTAAATAAAAAGAAAACATAAATTATTATTTTGCCTATTTCTTTTTTTTCTTACGGTAACTCTCGTAAACATCACAGTGGACATTGTTTAAGACTGTAATAAAACTGAATATAATGCTTAATACCTTGTGTTAGTGTTCATTTTCGTATAAACAAATTTCCATCTACAACTATGGTGACCATGCGTCACTTTATTCACTTTTATTGATATTAAAGAAATGTTTGTGTTATAAATACTATTTGTTGTTCAAATAAAAATAAAATATTAAATTTAAAATAATTGTAATGACATTATTTGGACTGTATTTACTTGCCAACTGTAACAAATATAGCATTAAGGTCTAAGATTAATAAATAAATAACTCGTACTATTTGTATTGTTTACTAGCTGTGCCCGCGACTTCGTCCGCGTGGAATAGTGACTTTGGACAGCATTTTTTCAATACATGTTTTGGTTTATTTTGGATTATAAGCACCGTCGTTTGGTTATTTACATGTTCAACGTGATTCTTTAAATTGGCATAACTTTTTATTTATGAACCGATTGACATAAAACAAACACTAAATGTTAAGTGCAGCCTAGCACAATATATTAGTGAAAACTACACCTAAATTGGATAAGCCGTTTCTGAGATGACAGACAAACACATTTCTGAAACAGACAAAAATTCTAACAATCATTGTTTTGAGTGATATTTGCGTTGATAAAGGTCCCAATAATATTTTTTCTATATATCTTCCATTTCCATTCATACAGAAAGCGATCTGTTACATTTTTATTATATGTATTGATTTTGTAATCCATCCCTTGTGCAAATGTCTGTATATTGACACACATGAAAACAAATCATAAATATAATAATATAATATTTATTATTTATTCATTATAAATAAATCTAATAATATAATAATAGTCGTCAATACTGGTGTCAGATTTTTCAAGTTTCCAAATCTTAATGTCACCCTATTAGAAAGGGACACAAGGCCTCCGTACTAACTATCTCTGTCGGCTCGTTTTTCAGCTGCGAGTGCTCTGTCCTTAGTTACTATGTCCATGGGTAACCTAGACAAATGATAGTCTGTGGTTATTGGTTAACTAGGTATTTCATTTCATTCTTTTCCACAGTTCTTTTCATTTTGCATCAGCCAGCCATCAGCTGCTACAAAGTTACTCCTATTTCTCGAGCTTATCCTGTTTTAAAATGGCTGATAATAAGTTATATGAAATACTAGGCGTCTCAAGAAATGCAAGCGAATCTGAAATAAAACGAGTGAGTACTTTGTTACATCTTAGCTTAACATAGATAGTGTGAACTTCAGTCGCCTTTGTCAAGCGTGCTTGAATCATTCGATCAATGCAACCTGTAAAATGTGAATTTATGTTTTGTCATTTCAGAACTATCACAAACTTGCGAAAGAGTATCATCCTGATAAAAATCCCGCAGCCGGGGATAGATTTAAAGAAATAAGCTATGCTTATGAAGTTTTGTCTGATCCAAAAAAACGACAAACTTATGACAAGTTCGGATTAAAAGGATTGCAAGAGGGTGGCCACGGTGGAGGTTTTGCGTCTGATGATTTCTTAGGTCACATTTTTGGTAATATATTTGGTATGGATGGTGGCAGAGGAAGGGGTCGGGCACGCGGTGAAGATACTATACATCCACTGAAGGTGTCTTTAGAAGATATGTACGTTGGCAAAACGGCAAAGTTACAGTTAAGTAAAAATGTTATTTGTGGCCCATGCAAAGGAGTAGGTGGTAAGCCAGGATCAGTTGTACCTTGTCGTGACTGTCATGGACAGGGTATTAAAGTTTCTTATCAACAGATAGGCCATAATATGACTCGTCAATTTCAAACACGTTGTCCGACTTGCCAAGGACAAGGTGAAACTATAAATGACAAAGATAAGTGCTCTAAATGTAAGGGTAAAAAGGTGTTGAATGAAATTAAAATCTTAGAAGTGCATGTTGAAAAAGGAATGCGCGAGAACCAAAAGATTTACTTCAGAGGTGAGGGAGATCAACAACCTGACACTCAACCTGGTGACGTTATTATAGTGTTGCAACAGAAACCGCATGACGTGTTTAAAAGAACAGGTGATGACTTGTTGATGGAACGAGAAATCAGCTTGACTGAAGCTTTGTGTGGCTTTGAATTTGTTGTAAAACATTTAGATGGCCGAGACTTACTTGTAAGACATTTACCCGGAGAGGTTATTAAGCCTGGTGATTTGAAAGGAATACAAGGTGAGGGTATGCCACAACATAAAAACCCATTTGAGAAGGGAAACTTGTACATTAAGTTTGACGTAACTTTTCCTGAAAATCATTTTGCAACTGAAGACCAGCTTAAGAAAATCGAAAGTATATTGCCACCTAGACCAGCTTTTGTTATGCCAACTGGGGAAGATGTTGAAGAGGTGAACATGATGGAGTACACCGCTAATGAGAGAAGTCATGGTCGTGAAGAAGCATATGCTAGTGACGATGAAGAAAATATGCATGCAGGGCCTGGAGTTCAATGTGCTCACCAGTAGTTTAATTAATAGATAATATCCTAGGTTATAGATTTGTACTCAGACCTCACATTATGTCATTCTATCTATAACAACATTTAGGTAGTTAATATGAATTAGGTAGTTTTACAAAAACATGATTTGTACATTTTCAGAAAGCTAAAAATTGAATATCTTTGGTAATTTACAAGCTCCAAGGATTTAGCAAAAATTTCATTTACAATTACATGTTGTGCAACCGCCTTATTTATGTATTATATTATAGAAAGTAAATGATATTTTTTTTTTACATGGATGTTGAGGATGTGGTAAAATAATTAGCGATGTTTTCTTTCATGTGATTCATTCCATACCACAGGTGCATGTGTCTGCATTGGTTAATTTTATCATTTTAAAATAAATTGTTTTATTTGCTATACAAGAAATTTTATTGTATTAAACAACACTAAAAAGTTTAAAGTATAAATAAACACATTAATGATACACAAAATTGTTGAATGTTCTACAAAAAGTAATTGATCCTTAATCTGTATTCATTTTTACATACTTAATTATTATAGTCTACAATCTACATCATACAAAAGTTAATTAAACAAAATTATTGTTTGCTACTTTATATCACTTCATAGAAATAGGTAGGACAAACTTGTTAGTTATATTTTTAGTGCTTCTTGTAATGAATATCTTTAAAAGTATTAACATGTAGAAAGTCTTTTATAGAACATGCTATACAGTACACAAATTCAACTCATTCTGATATTATTCCATTACATTTGTATATTTCTTACATTGTACATATGTATGATAGTTAATGTAATATAATTTGAATGGAATTAAATAATTTATGCGATTCTTTTAAAAGCAAAGTCATCCGAACCATAATAATATCGAAAACACTTGCTTTTAAAATACTGATAAAATTAATAATAAAATAACAATATAATTTTAAAGGAACTGTGTGAAATTATTATTTCAGTTGTTTTATTTTTTGTCTTCAATTCTTGTTCCTTTTTTTTAAATGACAGATGGCTACTTCATATCAAAAAACAAAGTTCCACACTGCGTCTGTCTGCCTGTTCGCAATAAACACGAAGAGTACTGAAGCGATTTTGAAGCGATTTTGAAGCGATTTTCAGTAATGGATACTAAATTCACGTCACATACCTAATCTCGCAAAGTAGGTACTATGGAGAAAAATTAGGAATTACGATCGGTATTGGAGCACCTTGAGAATGTTAGTCTTACATGCAGGAACGTATAGCAATTTAAGTATAACTTCGTACCGCCTTAATTTTTTTCTTGTAATAATTATATATATCGAAACAAAATATAGCCTACCTTTCAAGTTGGATAAAACTACACACGGTGTGCAAATTTGGTTAAAATCAGTTTCGGGCGAGAACTGATCGTAGAACTGATCAGATTTATTTATTTATTTATTTATTTATTTATGGACAGCCAGTAGCTAATACAGCAAATCTTATATCTAATATTAATACTAAATAACAAATGAGGTCGTATCAGATCGTAGTTTAGGGCGAGTCCATCGCGGACAAACAACGTGACGCGTAATTTATATACTTCTATGGCTAACCATTCCCCTAACATCTTGTATATTAACAGCTGACCGAGCAAACGTTGTTTTGCCATATATATTACTAGTAGCTAGCCCCGGCTTCGCTCGGGTAAAAGAATTATAAATTTAACACAAACTCCCATTTATTAAATTTTATAATATTAAAACCCTTTTTAGCTAAGCTTTTATAGATAGATATACACCCTCGCGAACTTTTTTGTAGATCTTTTTTAGTCCTATAATTCAGTCGTACATCATTTTGTCTTATCTCTAACCATTTAAGTAGCGCACGCGAAGGAAAGAAATATTTTAGACGATTTTTTACACCTCGGTGAACATAACCCGTTTCTTAAGCACATGTTTAAGTTTTTAAGAAATAAAATATAGCCGATATTACTTCCTAATAATGTAGCTTTCTATTAGTAAAAAAATTATTAAAATCGGTTCAGTACTTTTGGAGCCTATTCAATACAAACAAACAAAAAAATCTTTCCTCTTTATAATATTAGTTTAGACAAATGTAATTTAAGACTATTGAAATTGGAATTTTAAATTTCGCGCCATTACTACACATGCTGCAATTGCTCGCAGCGCCTTTCGAAATGCAACCCAAATAATCGTTGTTCTGAATGAAGTTCAAATATATGAGAACAGATGGCGCCACTTTAAAGGGTTGGAAAAGCCCTTATTTCTTTAAAAACACGCCCTTTTAAGGTTAAAACGGGAACTTTCTTGTTCGAGGGGGGGATAAAGGGCTATTACACTATATAAGTCCCGTTATCGTGCCTTCTATCAGGACTCCTTTTTAAGTTTTATCGGCGCGCACATTTTATCAACTTAGTTTTATTATATACTAGCAGCTCGCCCCGGCTTCGCTTGGGTAAAATAATTATAAATTTAACACAAACATCCTTTTATTAAATTTTAAAATATTAAAACGCTTTTTTTAGCTTAGCTGTAACAGGTAGATAGATATACACCAAGACAACAAACAAGACAACATACTAGAAAATAAAGACACATATTTAACAGCCTTATTAAATAATTTATTTTCACAACATTTTATAAAAGCTTCCTTTAACTTACAATCCACTTCAAAAATGTTGACTCATTCAATATATTCCTTATTCATCATAAGGGGCCACCCATAAATAACGTCACACGAATTTCGCGATTTTAAACCCCTGCCGCGAGGCACGTTTGAGACCCTAACTGAGGTAGGGCACAGCAGGAAAATTCCTGCTCAAAATCTGGAGCAGCCCGACTGGGGAAGTACCTCGATCTTACCAAAAATCACAGCTAAATAATACTCTTTTCAAGCAGTGTTGTGTTCCTTTTGGTGAGTAAGGTGACCAGAGCTCCTGGAGGGAATTGGGGATAGGGTCAAAACGCGCTTGCGATGCTCTAGGTGTTTCAGACGTCTATAAGCTATGGTACTCGCTTACCATCAGGTGAGCCGTACGCTTGTTTGCCGACCTAGTTAAATTTAAAAAAAATATTATTTAGATATATTAATTTCAATAATTATAAACGCATCACGCTCAACGGCCCCCAGTACGATCTCCTGTGTCTGGGGTCCGAAACATACACAAGCACAAACGCCCAGACCACGACAAACATCTAAATGGCCAATACAAATGTCTGTCGTGAGCGGGGATCGAACCCGTGACCGCCAGCGCAACAGCCAGTGCTAAGACCGCTGCGCTAACGCGTCGTCATTGACGTCGTATTTTGAAATGTGATGTCACAAAGTTTTGGACCCATCCCCACCCCGACCCTTTGTTATAGTGATAGTGCGCGCGGAACTAGTTGGCCGCGCCTTAGGTATGTGAGCGGTGGGACGGAGAGGCGGGGGCGCTTGCTGTCATTACTCACATAAGATTGCAATAGCGAGATGAGTCCGCCGATAAAAAGACATGAACATGTGGTATTCAATGACATTGCCGATTTTTTCAAAACACGATTATTTTAAAGCATTATCTTCAAATTTCTGTTTCATTATTTTTCCCAAACCGGATTATACCAAAAAAAGTTATGAAAACAGGCAAGAAAAAAAATTCTTTTTGCGTTTTTTTCACTTGTATCATCTCAGGCCATGCCATATGCCAACACTATCATACCTCTTCGTTTTTTCAAGCGTTCCAAATACACCCGGTATAAGTATATATTAATTAAATAATTTCAGATATCATTAAAATATCAGGTACTTGTTCTTGGTTGATTTTACTATTCATTACAATATAATTAGGTAGGTACAAATAAACTTTTAAAAGTTTAATTGTTTCTTATTTATTATTTTCAATAATTGAACAATTATTGTTCACGATATCTCGAGATTGGTCTTCACTGTCTATGTGTCATGTGAGTTGCGAGCAATAGGCAACCCTCACCCCTATCGCCACCTAAGGCGCGGCCAACTAGTTCCGCGCGGACTATACTCAATATCACACTGTCAACCGTCTACAAAACTTGTGACAATTTATGGGTGGCCACTAATCTGATAAAACTAATTATTCTACTATTAGTCACAGTATTGAAAAGTATTATTCATCACACTCTTTAGAAATTGATTCCATAGATTCATAATATTTTTGAAAATCTTTCCTACTTCTACAGAGAATATTTAAATTAATTTCACATAGACCTAAGCTCCTTAATTTTTCCAATCTCACTTTTACTGTTTTTTGCGATGCGGCAAATATTCTAGGCTTATCCACAATTTCTTCCACAGTAAATCCTTCTTTGATCAAAAAATCCAGAAAATTTTTTGCCTGTAAAAGAAAATAAATATGTACTTAAATAAAACTAAAGTCTAGATTACGATTAGCATATATAGTCTAGTCAACATGTTCAAAAACGTGTTAAATAGAGATAAAGCTCCTAAAAATATGGGCGATAGTTCATTCGATTTGGAATGATGTCTAGAAAAATGTTTTTAAGGGATTATTAGCACATAAAAAATTGCTATTGTTATTAACAAAATAAGAAAAAAAAGAAGGTATTTAGTTTTTCGTTAATAATCTCTAAAATAATTATATTTAAGGAATTTTAAAAAAAGATCCGGAAAGAAGAGGAAATTTCCAATAAAAAAGTCCTCCCTAAAGTACTCCCAGAACTCTATCGGGAAGTCGTTACGCCATAGGCGTGCCGTCTAAAAAGCCACTAAGGTATATCACCTTAAATATTAGGTATATCACCTTTAATAGACCAATTACTTAAACTTTTGTGCCGTAATTTATAAAAACAGAGATTGGAAAATAAGTAGTTAATTAACAATGGTGTAACTTTTTGAAAAGTCTACATATACTTTTTTTCACCGAGGTTTTTTTTCTTCAAGTGTCTAGATTACACCATAATTTATTCAAATTTTTTAATTGTTATTTAATACTATAAAAAAATATTTTAGGTCATATACCGGATTTTTAGACGGCACGCCTATGGCGTAACGACTTCGCGGAGTACTATTTTCAGCGTTAAAATAAATTATGAATAATAGAGATAGAGTTCTGGGAGTTGGGACTTTTTTATTGGAAATTTCCTCTTCTTTCCAGATCTTTTTTTAAAATTCCTTAAATATCATTAATTTAGAAATTATTAACGAAAACCTTCTTTTTTTTCTTATTTTGTTAATAACAAACGCAATTTTTTTATGTGCTAAAAACATTTTTCTAGACATCATTCCGAATCGAATGAGCTATCGCCCATATTTTTAGGAGCTTTATTTCTATTTAACACGTTTTTGAACTTGTTGACTAGGCTAATACATATTATTAATCTGGATTTAATTAATGCCTATTTAATTTTTTTTAAACATAACAATTTTTATCTTATTCATAATTAAAGTCGTTTTCGAATTTAGACATTCAACTTTTCACAATACTTCTTTTTAGAACATTATAATTTTAATATACACAAAAAAATACAATTGAATTGAGAACCTCCTCTTTTTTGGAAGTCGGTTACAATGTTTAAATTTGAAGACGACCTCTTTTGAAAACTACCTTCTGAATTTTATAAATAAGTATTAAAAATGAAAAAACTGAATACAATACAAGAAATATGAAAATAGCTCTTAATTATTAAACAATTTAAGTGCAATTAAATTGATGCAGTAGTGCATAAAATATGTCCTCGTGGGTCTCCCCACCGTGCCTCGGAGAGCACGTTAAGCCATCGGTCCCGGTTGTTATCATGTACATATCGTCCCCTTAGTAACACAAAAACGTATCTCGATTTATATCAATTTGAGTTAAGAATACCACCAATCTCAAAATACCAAGTTCTTCACAAAGACACGTATCTCTATGTCATTTTATTTCTAAAATGGAGGTTAACGTACATGTCTATATTATGCGTAAAACAGAAACTAACACAGAAACTTATCTGAAGATATGTCTGTGTGTAACTAACAATATCCGTAAAACAGAAACAGAACCAATATCGAGATACGTTTTTGTGTTACTAAGGGGACGATATGATAGCGATCGTTACTCATAGTAGGGAATATATCCGCCAACCCGCATTAGAGCAGCGTGGTGGATTAAGCTCTGATCCTTCTCCTACATGGGGAAAGAGGCCTATGCCCAACAGTGGGATATTACAGGCTGAATCGTAATCGTAGTGCATAAAATATATCACAACACTAAAACACAAAATTACCTTGGTAACTCTTATAGTTTTCAAAGCTGGTATCTTGACATACATATCCTCAATAACCTTTGGTGATGTATTTAGGCGCTGTGCGAGATACATTTTTGTTGATTTGTTTTCACCTAAAATGGTTTTCGTGTCTTGACTAATTTGTATAGACCTAAAGTAAACATAAAAATAATATAAACATCTAATAACAGTGACTAATTAATAAAGTTTACACATTTTAAAGTTTTTCAATTCTGTTATATGTTCTGTTGTTAATGTTAGTTTCAATACACTTATCAGTACATTTTTTTTTCATTAAATAAAATATTATGTTAGGTTAATTGATATTAAATTGTTCCAACCTGTTAAGAATATCTTCAGAACAGCGAACCATCCATGGGTATAAATTCTCGACACCTACATTTTTAACTCGTTCAAGTCTTTCCTGAATAGTTTTATGATGATACTTAAGAACCCATAAATCTCTTATTATACGATCGCCAGATACATTCATAGCTAAAAATAATAGAAACAAAAAATTCACATACATTAAAAAATAATATCTTTTTTACAGAGTTTACATTTATTTTAACCTACCTCTTACCTAATAATACATTTAAAGAACTCTCCAACCACTCAAATGATAACTTATATATAAATAATCTTTTTACAATTTGTTCACTTAAAGTAGAAGGTGGGCACTGAAACATATATATTTTCTTTAAAATAAAATAGTTAATGTAGTGAGAAAAAAAAAGTTAATATTTAATTATACCTCAATTCTTTGTGAAATATAATACAATCTGTTCTTACAAAGGCCTTTCTCAACGTCATTTTTTGTAGTTTTATAAATTTGCAGCAGAGATTTCAAAGGCAATTTGTAGAAAGGAGTTGCATCTTTTTCAGAAAGAAAGTTTAATTCCTTAATGATTTTTTCTTTAGACGTATCTGTATCTATTGTAAATAATATAAGAGTTTTTTATATTTAATAATACATCATCCAGAATAAAATCAAAGTTGTATAGAAACAAATTATTGTAGGTACCTTTTATTTTAGGATTTTTATATTCATGGGTACATAAACTTCTGTTTAAAATATTTATGCGGAATAGACTAAAAAATTTACTTTTGAATATATCATTTCCTAACCCATTGTCTGACGAACAGGGAGGGTTATAATATTTTTGATAAATAATTATACGAGGTCTTAAAAATAATGATGAAATGAAATATCGAATAACCATGTTTTAAAAATAATCGCCGTCCAGTTTACAACAAAATAATAAATGGATCTAGCATGTTACGTGACAATATTTGATGTTTAATTATTAGGGTACAAATTCAAATGTAAGTTATTATTCGTATAAATAAAATAAATTAAAAATAATAAATAAACAACACTTAATTTCGATACCAATTGACATTTGTTGACATAATCACAGATTACTTTAGATACTACGTAGACATAATGACATTACTGAGCAGCAGGGTTGCCATCACGAAATTTTAAGTTGCCGTGTTTTGGGTATCTGGATTGCCGTGTTTTCGAATAAAAACTACAAAATTGCCGTGTATTTACTTTACATTAACACGTAAGATTAAACATGACATTAAATAATTGTGTTTACTAGCAGCAAACGAAAAAACCGACTTCAATTATATCGACCAGTAATACAAAGTAAGAAGAAAAAAAAAATTAACAAACGCACTAGTCGTCACTACGATTTTCGAGGGTTCCCCTCGATTTCTCTGGAATTCCATCATCATATTCCGGTTTCCTTATCATGGTACCACCCTTGGGATATCTCCTTTCAAAGATAAAAAGAATTATAAAAATCGGTTCATAAGCGACGAAGTTATCCCCGAACATACATAAAAAATATATATATTTATACGGTCGAATTGAGTAACCTCTTCCTTTTTGAAGTTGGTTAAATAACCTCCTCCTGTTTTGAAACCGGTTAAATAAAACATTATATTTCACAACCGTCATACGAATTTATCGTAACCAACATTTCTTCTTCGGCTTTTTTCAATTTATATTAATTTTTTTCCTTCATTTGTGTTTTTGTTTAGCTGATTTGAAATTTACACAATTTCCGTCGAATCGGATAAAGTGCTTTTTGCCAGTAAAGTTCCATTTATTGTGGAAGTAATAATTTTATTTCTTGTTTTTGTTTTGTAATAATTCTATTTCTTGTTCTTGTTTTTTTGGGGTTTGTGAACACTCACGATCATTAACGTGTTGAATGTATTTATGATGAGCGAAGGCTTAGACCAGCCCTCAATAAACTGGTTCACAATATAGAAACGGATCTTGTTTTTGTGTTGCACTATAATGACTTATCAACTACCGATAAAATTATTAGGAAAAATAAGTACACATTGGATTGCCGTGTTTTTGAACACGGCAATGAACGTACTGCCGTGTACCGTGTTTTATCCCCGAATATACCCAAATTGCCGTGTAACACGGCAATTGCCGTGTAAATGGCAACGCTGCTGAGCAGTGTTGCCAGCCAACCCCAAGAAACTAAAAAATAGCAGATAACCAATAAAAAAACAGGAGAAAACAGTATGTAAAGTAAAAAAGGCAGATTTCATACTTTCCTCGTATAATTAAAAAAACAATCACCTACTTTTATTAGTTATCAGGCCTCACATACATAGTTATATTTTAATATTTATCACAACTAGGTAGGGATCCCTAGTACATTTTTTTAACCTGATCAGTAACAAGCTAATTTTTTGGGAGTAGCTACATTTTGATGAGGCGAACAAAAAGTTCCTCTTCGAAAACTCTCGATTGTGGTAGATAATAGAGTTAGCAGGAGGTAGAGCAGCAGTGAGCGTAGGACCGGGATAACGTACCACGCAATTTGTAGGACATTATTACTATTAAATTATATAGATATTAACTAACTAAAAGCAAAAAAAATCAGAAAAAAAAAATAATTTTTGATGACCTTACGAGGTCATCAAGTTGATGACTTCGTAAGGTCATTAAAAATTATTACTAACCAGCTGATTTTTTTTTCTTTTAGTTACTTAATATTTATAGAATTTGATGGTAATATTGTCCTCCAAATTGCGTGGTACGTTATCCCGGTCCTACGCTCACTGCTGCTCTACCTCCTGCTAACTCTATTATCTACCACAATCGAGAGTTTTCGAAGAGGAACTTTTTGTTCGCCTCATCAAAATGTAGCTACTCCTAAAAAATTAGCTTGTTACTGATCAGGTGAAAAAAATGTACTAGGGATCCCTAACTAAACTTAATAAAAGAATTAAATCAAAATAAAATTATTTTTCACTTTCATTATCAATTGGCTCATCTTCAGTATTTTCAAACTCATTATCCTTTTTAAAATCAAGTACATAAAACTTAATTCGAAATGTTGGGTGTGGGTATATGGTGTATATTCTTTCAGTAAAAGGGCGAATACCCACGATGGTTTCCCAGTACATAATTATCAACGACCTATTATACTAAATAATTAAACATTTTATGTCACTATTGATATTGTTTTCTTTTTTTTTACATGACGACTTTAATGTAAAAAAATATAGCCGTCGAATTAACAACCTCCTCCGTTTTTTTCGTCGGTTAATAAGAACGGAATGAATAACATTGTGCTATTTTTTAGGTATTTATTGGTAATTATCTACCAATCCTTGTCGACATACAGAAACTAATTGAGTATGGAAACATTCATTGTTTCTTTGGAATATTATAACAACCTCTCTGGTATAGTAGGGCAAATCGAAATCGAATAAAGCAAAAAGGTAGCCAGTTTGATTCCCGCTTGGAAGTGATTTGGTATATTCAATGTCTAGTTGTGGGTGTTTTATATCTATGATAAATGTTTTCTAAAGTTCATATACACACTAGGGATGATCGATATTAGAAAAACATCGATGTTGACATCGATGTCATAATCGAAAGCACAGCATCGATGTTCGATATTTATCGAAAACCGAACATCGATGTTGGATAACATCGATGATTTTTACATTAATAATTGACAAAGAAATATAAACATAAATATAAACTAGCAACTAGGATTCGCTTTTCCGTTATAACACACTCTACTCTTACAAAAACTCAGACTAAAGAAATAAGGTTCAATCAGTTCAACTTCAATGTACAAAAATCACGCGAGCGTTGAAAACTGAAGTTGATAGTAATTTTTTTAATCTCTTAAGAAATGCAAGCAAAGAAAAAACTATTTGTACAGCTTACTTTGATTAACATCGGTTACGTCGTCGGTGACATTTAGTGTATAATAGTTAAACTTAATATACTAGATCATATAATGCTCTTAACTAGTACATCCAACCAGTGGCGTAGCGTGCCATGGAGGGGCCCTGTATCAAAATTTGTTGGGGGGCCCCCCAACAATGAAGGATAAAGATATCTAACAAAAAAAAAATGCTCGCATTAAATAAAAATGAATATTTATTGATTATAAGTTATCCCTTCCTCCAAGAAAAAACAATAAATAGTGACAAGTCTGATAGCCGTTACTGTCCCATCGAAGTTCTAATAATAATTAGTTATTTTATCAGTTTTAGTTTTGAAAAACTTCTTTCAGCTGTTGCGGTTGTAACTTGTAACTGAAAGGGTCAAGAATAGAAAACATGTTGTTATTACCTACGGAAAACTGGATGCAATGCTATTGAATGTTATCAGCAATAACTCCATGAGTTCCTTAATGGAATGAATATTTTGTGTTTCGGATTTTAAGCATGTTAAAAGAGTTTGTATCTCAAGCTGGAGAGCTTCATAGATGTATAACCTGGAGAAGAGATTCAACGCTGCCTCCAGGTCTTGCAGGAAGCAAATCACTAGGGCAAAGTTCAAACACATTTGCAGAATTAGCGAGAGACTATTGGGCTTTCCAGCTGGAACTCGTGACTTTTGGTATCTTGCCAAAGCTATCGAAGGTAACTCCTGTCAGTCTTCATTTCTAGGCTTCTGTGACTTTTTGGGTCGAATTCAACTCTTAACGATGAGGGAAAAGCACCACCGAATATTCCACGGTGCGAGCACACGATGTGTAATATGCGCTTTGTACAGTGTCGTTCGTCGTGTTCTGCATTCCCTCAAAGTCAAGAAGTGCAGTGGTCCTGACAGTATTCTGACCCTCGTGCTTAAAACGTGTACTCCTGAATCGACTTCGATTCTAACGCATCTATTCTCACTCTCTTACATATCTCTCTTGGTATAGTACCGTCTTCGTGGATAGTATCAATTGTGTACCCTATCCCCAAAAAGGGTGACAGCACAGATCCGTCCAATTACCAGGAAATTGCAATTTCCTCCTCGCTTTCTAAGGTTATTGAGTGGGTTGTTAGTACTCAGCTCCTTGGTTACCGGGAAAATTTCCAGCTACTAAGTGAACGACAATACGGATTTCGTCAAGGTCGCAGCACTAGAGATCTTCTAGTCTAGTGTACTTAATACACCGCTGAGTAACCGCTATTAAAAGCAAGAGGGAAGCTATGGCAGTCAGCCTGGATATCGCAAAGCTTTTGAACGGTTCTGCCATAAAGTTCTTTAAGTGAAGTTACCATCTTACGGTCTCCCCGAGGGATTATGTAAATGGATAACCAGTTTCCATAATCCATTCCATCCGCTGTTGCCGGAGTATGTTCGGAAATCATGCCTATTAAAGCTGGAGTTGTGCTCACCCCCACACTGTTCATTCTGTGTATTAACGATATGTTGCAAACAAGCGATATTCGTTGCTATGCAGATAGCAGTACGGGTGATGCATTATCCACGGCCCAGATAATATCCCTCGATCGGAAGTGGAAGAGAGAAGATTACAACTTGTGCTCGAAATCGAAGCTTAATTCGAGCAAGTCTCCGAATGGGGTAGACGCAACGTCTAATTCAACCCTTCGAAGACAAAAATTTGCTTGTTTACCTCTATGAAAACCCCCTTTTCTATGGCACCGAGTTTTCAAAACAACACTAATCATCGCTAAAAGTATTGGGATCCTTGGGGTAGAAATTACAGACGAGGTCCAATTCTGGGGTCATTTGGATTGCAAAGCCAAACTGGCTGCAAAAAAGCTTGGAGTTCTGAACAGGGCGGGCCACTTTACATCGGGACATCGGCTTCTGCTTTATAAGGCTCAGGTCCACCTCCATGTGGAATATTGTTCACACCTATGGGCAGGTGCCCCTGAATACCAACTCCACCCATTTGACTCCATCCAACGCCGGGCAGTTCGCGTTGTCGACGATACCAAAATCACGAGCGATTTAGAACTTCTAAGTATAATGAGAGACATTGGCTCCCTGTGTGTTTTTCACCGTGTGTACAACGGTGAGTGTCCTGAAGAACTGTTTGATATGGTGCTACCATCACGTTTTTACCATCCCACCCTTCACCGAAGGACTAAGTTTCATCAACATCACTTGGATGCATGGTTTGCAACCAATGTGCTAGCTTCGCGCACTTATTTCCGCGCATTCTTTCCGCGTGCATGGAAGCTTTGAATGACCTTCCTCCGAGGTTTTCCCTGAGCGCTATAATTTGGGGGTTTTCAAGCGTCGCGTCGAGTATAGACATCTTTTCTCTAAAGGCCGGCAACACACTCGCAACTCCTCTTATGTAATATGTTGCAAATATCCATGGGTGACGTTAGCCGTTTAACATCAGATGGCTTCATCTGCTCGTTTGGCCCATTGTAATAAGAAAACAGCAATTTATTGTTCAAGATTAACTAAATCCCACAATAAACGATATAGGATGTTGCAAACTTTTGGGCGTATGCTTATTCCGGGAAAAAGGGGATTGCTTTTTTGACTTTTGTCATTTCTGAAGTGAAAACTTATAGTCACGTATAACAATTTTTTTATTTTTTTTTCATTTACTAATTTTTCTTACAAACGTTGGGGGCCCCTGTAGTTCGGGGGCCCCGTATCATTGATACGGCTGATACGGCGGTAGCTACGCCCCTGCATCCAACGCACGTCAGATGGCCCTAAAGACCATATTGACGTTCCGATATTTTATTCTCAAGACATCGATGTGTCGATATTATCGAAGTCAAAACATCGATTTTTTCTAGCTAAATATCGATGTTTATTCAACATCGATGAATATCGATCATCCCTAATACACACACTTCGTAATAGATGATCAAAAAAGCATTTTTTGCATCTTTATTTATAGCTTTCTAATGAATAGACCAAAAACTCTATCTTAATATAAGTATAATTATAAATCTCGTGTCACAATGTTTGTCCTCAATGGACTCCTAAACCACTTAACCGATTTTAATCAAATTTGCACACCGTGTGTAGTTTGATCCAACTTGAAAGATAGGCTATATTTTATTTTGGTATATGTAATTATTATATTTAAGAAGAAAAAAAGGCGGTACGAAGTTCGCCAGGTCAGCTAGTATAATATATAAAAGAGAAAGGTCACTGACTCGTGACGAAATCTCAGAAACTATAACAACACCAACTTGAAATTTGGCAGGTAGGTTCCTAGAGAATAGACATCCGCTAAGAACGGATTTACGAAACTCCACCCCTAAAGGGGGTAAAACGGAGGTTGGAAGTTTGTATGAAAATCCTATTTTTTGAAGTAAGTTCAAAATGTATGCTCTATAGATGGTGTTGAGGTGTACTAATAATGAATCTTTAGAGATCAACACCCTTTTGGGGTTAAAACAGGGGATGGTAGTTTCTATGAGTCCAATGAAAAATAATATTATCCATCGATTTCATTGATTCTAAAAATTTGTCTACATATTGATTGGTTTTATCTTTCGTTTATTTTTTCCTTTGATTAGGTATTTAGCTTTTTTAAATATAATTAAAAATTATTTGGAAATAACTAACTTCACGCGTACGATTCGCGGGCGCCCGCTAGTAGTGCATAACGAGAAATATAATTTGCGCTTTTACCGTAATAAAAAAATTAATGGTATGTTCAAGGGTTACAAAAAAGTTATCTCAGTGTTGAGTAAAAAATAAAATAAATATTAAACAATTTTATTTCATCTATCGCGATTGCGAGAAGAGCTTGATCGATGCGATCTGTGTCGATGACGCCTTCTGTCGTGGTCCCTACTGCTATATCTTTCATCATCCCTATATCTTGGTGACTCTCGCTCAGGTGATTCCGACCACCTCCAAGATCGATATGGTGTACGTTTTGGTCTGTAAAATTTCATTGAAAATTAGGTAAAACTAGTCACAATTTATATTTTTGAATGGAATAATTTTTACTTTTTTAGGGCGTTAAATTTTTCTAAGAAATGATTTTTCTACTTTTTTTAAATACGATTTTCATTTCATTCATATGTAGTACAAAAATTTATACAAAAAAATACCTTTCTGAATTTCGATTTTCCTCAAATAATTTTACAGGATTTCTGAAAACATGTAAAAAATTACATGCTCTTCCCTTTGGACACCGTTTACTGGATTGTAATCCTTGAAACAGAATAAACTTTATTAAAATTGGAAATAACAAAATTTAAAAAATATACAAGCAAGAAACTGAAAAAGCACATCACTATCTATTAAGTACTTATTTTAAATATTTGTACAGACCACACATAGCATTATTCCATGACGTTACTTCACAAAATTGAAGTGAAAGCTGTTTGCCTCCATACCATCTTGAGTGTAATGTTCGATATGCTTGAACAGCACTCCGTATATCAGCATATTCTATGTATGTATTTCCTCGGAGATGTTTTTCATAATTATTACAAACCTGTGGAATAAATTGAAGTTGAAAATAGTGTATACTGAAAATATTAAAAATAAAATAAAAAGTAATTGCAGTTGGATCAGAAGTTTTGATGACATAAATAGAATTTATAAAATGCGTAAATAAAAAGTGTAAAAGTAATAAATTCAGGTAGTTATTACAATTTATTGATTTACATAACAAGTCACCAGCCAAAACAGTCTGAATGTGTTGTTTACAAATCATTATTTACAAAAGATCATTACAATACAAAAATATATTCAAAACTTTTCAATTTATAGAAATTTATTGGAAAAATTATATATTAATAATTATATTAATTGAAATTGAAGATGGATGAATTATTTTATATTACAAATATATTTTTATACAAACCTCTTTGTGACACACATCTCATTGTACTTAGATTCCATTTCATAAAACCTTCAATTCTTTGCTTACCTATTTATATGATTTATGAGTTAAGTTAATAAAATATCTATTTCTGCATAGCTATTATACTTACTTATTTCAAAAGTTTAATGAAATAAACATACAGAATTTTCTGTCATTTAAAGTAGATATATACGGCTCCATTAATAATATGGTGTGGCTGTTGATACTTTGTAAAGGATACATCAATACACTTTTTGAACTTCAACTAACCTTTAACTCCACTACTTTTCCAAATTTCTGAAACTCAGGTAAAATATCAAAAAAAAAGTCTTTAAATTCTTTGTATGTATCACTGTCTTCATACTCCAACATTATGTCTGTGTCATATTCATTGAAATTAGCATTTTCTAACCCAAAATGTCCAAACATATTTGCAGCTAGAAGTATCTAAATAAAACCAAAGAAAAAGCATGTTATCAGACAACTAATAATAAGTGTTTGTGAGTTTAGTTTGTAAATATTAAAACATTCGTTGTTCTGTGAAATCATTTTCCATTTTTCAGTAATAATAAAAACGTAAAGAATGGTTTGTAAAGTAAATACTATAAAAGAACATTTACAAACACTACAAAAATTTGCTTTATGTTATATGTATAAAAATCATACACTTCTTTATATTTTTATGTTCAGACTAGATAATGGAAAAACTTACTTTACTTATGCCAGGATATTTATGATTTCTTGAGCATTCATCACCAAAACGACAGCATGCCGTCTTGGTAAAAAATGGACATGGCTCACTATTTGGTTTTGTTTCATACAAAATTAATAATTCTTTAGGAGGTTCTACTAAATCGCCATTTAAAAATTTATTTAAATTATCCATAAAGATTTCTTGTCTTTTTCTATTTTCCTCTTCTATTTCTTTTAAGCGTTCTGCTTCTCTCTTCCTTTTTTCTTCTTCCTTTTCCCATACCTAAAATTTATAAGTAATATTGAGTAAATATATTAAGTAAATTTATACAAAATAAATAAAATATGAGCAACTAGTAACACTGGCAGAAGTACATGAAGATAAGGTATTATATTGATAAATGGGAAGTTGTGGAATTGTTCAGTAAACTAACATTACAAAAAAAATCCTATGCTTAGAAATAAATAACTTGAAATACTAAACTGAAACTTGAAATACCATAACAAAAACCAACTTGGATGTTCTTAGTGTTCTAGAATCCTTTTCTACTTATATAATAGGTACTTACTAGTTTCAACTTAGCTTGCTGTTGAAGTTTCTCTTGACGCAATAATTCATTTTTCAGTTGAATTTTTTTCCATTGTTCTAATGCGACCTGTTCAGCTTTCAACCATTTGTCATTTTCTTCTTGATTTGATTTTTCTATCTGTTCTAGTTCAAACAACTCTAGTGATTCTTGATCTTTACACCACTTTTCATACTCATGAGGCGGTAAATAGTCTAAACAAAATTTAATTACAAATAATAATAGTTGAGTAAGTGAAAACTAAGTTATAAAAATAAGTTTTGTCAAGCAACAATTATCACCTCTTTCTTTTGCTTTTAAAGTTCGAATTCTTCTTCTTCTCTCCCTTTTGGCAATCTTACGCCACTCTTGTCTGAAAATGATACAAAATTAAAAAAATAATAATAATTTAACTAGTCTTTAAAGGAATAAAAATGTACAAAACAATATTATAAGCTTTTAATTTACCATCTAATACATAGATAAAAGAGAAGTTAAAACTTTAATAAATATATTTTTAAAATACATAATATGTAATTCTGTAAACTTTGGGGTCATCTATTAATCACGTGATGTTTTTAACCCCCCCCCCTCTTTTGTGATACTTGGTGAGGTTTAATACTAAACCCCCCCCCCCACCCCACCCAAAATCACATGTATTTTTAGTATCTACAAAGAATCTTAAGGGGCTCTCATCGCTCAGACCTTGGCAATTTCGTTTTTAGGCAAGAACTAGATGGCGCCACCATCTATCAACATGCGTACGTAATTACTAGTACCTGGGTGACCGAGCCTCGCTCGGTAGTTGGTATTTTTAGTAAATTTTTTTTCTCGGTATTTTTATATTTTATTTTTATTTAAATAAAAAATAACGAGTGCAATTAGAAAAAAAAGGAAAAAAAAATATGGCTTGCAGACGTGGATTTGAACCTTGGTCTTCTCGGTTGACCCCGTCCGATTTCTCACCTGAGCTATTTTAACCTGTAAGGCAATTTTGAAAATTACCTTCCTATTCTAGCGATATTTTAGCCATTTTTTCATTGCCTAAAAACAGGGATAAAACTAAATTTTCTAAAAATGAATCCTAGCTAGATCAATTTTTCGCCCCCGAAATCCCCTGTATACTGAATTTCACGAAAATCGTTGAAGGCGATTCCGAGATTCAGATTCTATATATATATATATACAAGAATTGCTCGTTTAATAGTATATGACTATAAAACATCCACACATTGGAAGGAACTGATGAAGATTACGCAAGAAAACAGATGTGTCGCTGCGTTGTTATTGTATTCGCCCTCTGAGACCATTTTTATTTTTTATTATACTATTTTATTATATTTTTTATTAGATTATATTTTTATTATACTATTTTATTTATTTATATAAATCATGTACGATTTACCTACATTTTTTATTTATTATTTTATTTCATGATTATTTTGAAATAAGTGATTCACCTCGCCTACGTAAGTATTACTTTAGTAATTGAAATATTTAGGATGTGTATTATTATTTTAGCAAGAGATATTATCTCGGCCACGCTTAATTTACTTTTGTTTTTATGTTTATGCATAATCGGGCTTACTCTTTGACAACTTCAAAACAAAACAAATTACAAACTACTTTAAATATATATTTACAAACTTAGTTTCTACGTAGTATTTATATTTGTACTACATATTTACCACCACTTCAGCCTATCAGTCCAGTCCACTACAGTCCACTGTTGGACATAGGCCTCCACAAGTTCGCGCCCGACATTATGACGCGAACTCATGTGTTTTGCCCATAGTCACCACGCTGGGCAGGCGGGTTGGTGACCGCAGGGCTGGCTTTGTCGCACCGAAGACGCTGCTGCCCGTCTTCGGCCTGTGTATTTCAAAGCCAGCATGGATGGTTATCCCGCCATCCGTCGGCTTTTTAAGTTCCAAGGTGGTAGTGGAACTGTGTTATCCCTTAGTCGCCTCTTACGACACCCACGGGAAGAGAGGGGGTGGCTACATTCTTTAGTGCCGTAACCACACAGCACTGTATTTACAATATCTTTTAATTGAAAATTTTAGGGTCAATTCTATAAAGAATAAATTCGGCCACGTCGCAGTGAGCGACATAGCCTCCTCGTCCGACGGCCGAGAGGCGACTGATTTTCAGTTATATTACCATTCTCTATGCGACTGATCAACGACTGATCAAAGAATATACTACTCTCTACCGAGAGGATTTTCTTCGCCCGTCTGCCGCGAGAGCAAAAAAGCGGTTCGAAAATCACTTGAATAATCGATTTAAAAAAAATTATGTAATTAAAAAAAACACTCGATCAAATTATTCCAGTTATATATGAACTTTATTTTGGTAATTTATTTATAATATCAAATCAGTTATTTTAAGAATAAAGCCCAATCATAGTAAATAAAATGACCCGAAAAAAGGTAACTTTGTGAATTTATTCTATCGAGCCAAATTTATCAAATCATGTTTCCAACCAAAGCTTGAACTAGAATATACCCTCAACAATACCAATTAAATTTATCAGATTACAATTTCACTGTTTACTATTTCAAACATGAATGACTAGAAACGTGTTTTGCACGAATCACGCGCCACCCGCCCTTAAAATTTTTAGAATATTATCTTTAAAGACAGGTAAAAAGTATAATCAAATTTTATTCTGGAATTATGGACCATGATACCTACAATTGTCTAGACAGAATAGGTGCAGGTTGTTTTTGACTATGGCATAAAAATAATATTAAAGGATTGGTGTAATCATGCAAAAAAGTAAAAACATATACATATTCAATGTACATTGTCCTCGGGCCACGGATTAGCAATAGCAAGACTTTCTTCAACATTTCTGCATAAAGGTCACACTACACACCGCTTTTCAGTTTACGAGTAGCGCGTTTGACGAATAAATAAATACACGTGATATCTTACTACAACTCCCCTCCCCCTTTTGATATTTCGTGATTTTTGCCCCCCCCCCCTCCCCCTCCTTCGAGCCTCACGTGATTAATGGACGGCCCCTTTATAGAAAAACCTGCAAATAACATGAATAACATAAATATAATTACCTACTGTGATTTATCATACTACTAGTATTATTCATTATAATTAATGCTTTTCATAAGTGCTAAGACAGTATGAAAATTAATTATCATAAGTGCTAAGACAGTATGAAAATTAATTATTTCGCAAATGTTACATATAGAGTGCAGAAAAAGGAGATTTATCAGTATGTAGTATGGTTATGATAACAACCACAGTTGCCTTAATGCTGAAACAAAAGAAGCATTTAAATTATTTTTTTTATTAATAAAAATGTAAGTCACTTATATAGTAAGTAATCTAATCTACAGTTAAACTATTTTAGTACAATCACAAGCTGAATATAATTTTATTTTGTATACAGTTAACATGTGGCGATAATATAGATTGTAGTTTTTTAGAATAATTGAATTTTTTTGATAATTTCAAGAATTTAAATTTAACAATTTA
Organism: Melitaea athalia; assembly: GCA_905220545.2. Classification (NCBI taxonomy): domain Eukaryota; kingdom Metazoa; phylum Arthropoda; class Insecta; order Lepidoptera; family Nymphalidae; genus Melitaea; species Melitaea athalia. Next base: position 9,572,119 of record HG992179.1, read on the forward strand.
TTCATACCAATATATATTTTGTTACTTGTATATTACTTGTGGTTATTTTATCCTAAAATAAAAATTAGTGAAAACTATAAGAGAATTTTACTACTAATCAAAACCACTACAATTCATCTCATATCCACTAAACATTGAGTTATTGGAACTTAAAATTTTCAACAGGTAGATGTATGTTTTCTAAGGAAGCATTTACCCTTTGTTAGCACCCAAAAAATATTTATTATATCAGACAACGTAATATTTAGGTCTATGAACATATACACTTTATATAAGGAATAGCGATGGCATGATTTTAGCGTTTTACCCTGGTATCAGAGGCCAATCTGAATAGTCATCTTAAAAAATAAAATACTACAGCTGAAATGAAATGAAATGAAAACATTTATTTCGTCATAAGGTGATCCTCACACTTAACGAAAGTCAAAAAAGAAAAATAAAAATGTCATTTACAAAAAAAACTAAACAATAATAAAAAAGTTAAGGCAGCAAAATATCAATAAAATAAAAATGTATACTTTAACATTAACATTGGGTACATTACAAACTTACGTAACGTACCCAGTGTTATAAGCAACCTTAACTTAGTCAAAATTTCTAATGTCTCGGTAGACATCACCTATCTACTTTTTCCTCGGCTTTATTAGATATTACAATAACATAAAGTAATGTTCCTAGTGTAGGCCGAGAGTAAAAAATCCGGCGAAAAAAAAAAAACCCTCGGTACTCTTTTAAAAAATTTAAGTCAAATACAATATAAAAACGCAGTAATGGACCATGAAACGATATAAAGACAAACACGAGACAGCCAATCGTGCATGCCGAAACCACCACATGCCATCTGCTCACAATATTTATATACATAGCGGGTCACAGACATAGCCTGGTTGAGCTTTATTTAATCCCATGCCTTTTCATCATTAAGGTATTCATTGATGGTGTAATAGGCTTTATTGCATAATGCTCGCTTAATAATTTTTTTAAACTTCAGTAAAGGCAGAGATTGAAGCACAGCCAGAATCTTATTATATATATATTAAGATAGATGTTCCTATAAAGGAATCATTTCGATCACTACAACTAACAAATAAATGCCTGTTTTTCCGTATGTACATTATCCATACTAATATTATAAATGCGAAAGTATCTCTGTCTGTCTGTCGCGCAATCACACCAAAACTACTGAACAGATTTAAATAAAATTTGGTATACAGATAGTCTAGAGTCTGAGAAAGAACAAAGAACATACTTTTTAATGCGAATAAAAGGGTGTAAGAGGTTGAAAGGTGGGAATGAAAATTTGTATGGAACTATGTTCGTGTTTCGTAACTGTCAAACATTTAATGTTCATCCCGTCGATATGGTAAGCTCTCCGATAAAATTAAAGAACGTATTTAAATAAAGGTTTCGAATCGACAACATATATCCACAATATACGGATAGTGGCGTATTTTACATTTTAAAAATGTATAATAATGTCAGTAATGAAAACGGATTGACATAATATATATTGGTTGTCAAATATAAAACGTAGTGGTTATGGTATGGTATGGTATGGTATCACGGGCTGGTTTCCGCAAGTCGACGACCAGGCGCCTATTTTGCGTGAGTGGGGATATGCTAATTCACTCTTGCCACCCAAGCTCCTCCAGAAACTTCAGAAGTCTTTTTGGCTTCTTGAAAATCTCCGGAAGTGTTCTCGGGGTGCCAAGGTGCTGTGCCCGGTAAGCCGCTACACCTGGACAGTGAAGAAGTACATGCATAGCCGTTTCCTCAGTTCCCATGCAAGCTCTGCACAGGGGACTGTCGGTAATGCCTAAATTAAATAGATGTTTATTATACGGACCGTGACCAGTTAGTGCCGCAGTTATTTGTCTTAGTTGGCGTCTGTTCATATTTATTAGGGTGTTTGCCAGTTTGGCGTCTACTACTGGCAGCGCCAACTTGGCCTGCCTACAGTCCTCAAGTTCGGACCAAAGAGTGACATGTTTGTGTTTCATGCGCTGTCGAATTTGGCCTTTGACCCAGCAAGAGGGTAATGGTATAATGGGTTCGGCTCCTATGGCCCTCATGCTCGACCCCCTTCTTGCTAGCTCGTCAGCTATATCATTACCGCGTGTGTTGTTGTGACCTTTGATCCATTGCAGAAACGTAGTGGTTATAATTATACTCTTTGGTCAAATATTTATGCGTGCGTTCAGAAATTTATTTAGTGTAAACTAAGGAAAATATATCAAGCTAATTAAATCTTATACTATTTAAAAAAAGGAAAGCATTTTTTCCCTCAAATCAACGCAGGTGAAACCGCGGGGCACAGATAGTATTTTCATAAATATACTGCGATGCAAAGCTCAGGATGTTGATCTCTTTAAACTTCTCTCTCAGAGATTCTTTACATTCCATTTTATAAATATAACGGATAGCCCTTTTCTGCAGAATAAAAATGAGATTCATATCAGCCGCATTGCCTCACAGTAAAATGCCATAGGACATTATACTATGGACGTAGCTCAAATAAACTAATCTAGCTGTATCGACATCCGTTAAAAACCATATTCTTTTGACCGCGTATGCTGCAGAACTCAGTCTATCCCTCAACTTACAGATATAGGGTCCCCACTGTAACTTTGAATCAATGGTGATTCTAAGGAAAACAGTTGAGTTAACTAAGTTCAGTTTATCACCATTGAGTTCTGGTTGCATATCAACTTGTTTTACATTTGGAGCAGAAAATTTAATACAATTAGTTTTCTTACTATTGAGAAGTAAGTTATTTACGCTAAACCACTGCACCAGTTCAGAGAGAGCATTGTTTACATCGTCATAGTTTGTTTCTTGTCTAACTTAAGCTAACCTATGCTACATAGTTTTAAAGTGTAATATAATATACACTGATAAAATACTTACCAAATGTTTAAAAAGTTATCACCAAAAGTACAATTACCAACTGTTTTCACATGGTTTTCACTAAGTAGGTAATAAATTAAAGATATAAACAAATAGTACAATTTATATTTAAACACCAAAGTCCAATTAATGACCAAAACAACCCAGTGTTGCCAACTTTATTTTTCAAAAGATCGTACCATATCCTAGAAAAGATCGTATTTTGCCTATATTTCAAGGAAAAAAATAGTACGTAATGAAATTTCAATAAAAGTTAAAACAACGTAAATAATTTTAAAACGGAATGTATAATTTTGATTCAATATTTATCATTTAAGAAACATGAATTATACTTTGTCCATTTTATTATTAGTCTTTTGACAGCTCCGGCCCATGAAGTTTCGTATTGTTTAACTAAAAAATTCTCGGACTAAGAATCAAGATGGACTTGACATCCAAATAACAATACCATGTAAGAGCAGGCCAAGTATATATCAAAGTTCCGAAGAGTGATAAGGACAACAGCATGTTTTTTTGTCTTTGTCATAGTTTCACTTTTTTTTGTTGGGCACAGTTGCGAACTGTGCCCAACAAATCTTACGTGTATATTTGTAATCGTCATTCACTGCGAATTTCAATTGATTTTTATTTGTTTTTATGTTAAATTTAGTGTTAAAAGTGAGGAGAAAGCAATAATTATGGTACATTGCTGTGTAGTTGGCTGTAAAAGTCGTAGTGAGCGTAAATTAGACAACATAACCTTTCATTCGTAAGTATGATTTTCTTTGTTTTGAGTCGTTTGATTTGTAAAGACAAATAAAGTTTCCTTTAGAATACACAATGTCAAGATCTAATATGCAGGATTACACAAATAAATGTCTGAAATTCTCGTTTTTAAATTAATGATGTATTTAGTATTAACCGGATAAGTTTAGTAATACACAAGTAATCGTCAAATACGGTGAAATGATAATGTCTTGCGGCCATTTTGTGCGACTTTTAAATTTTATCGGATTATTCTTATTTTAGGGATACCAGTACTTACAAATAAAAATTACCCATAATTTTGGTAATTTTATGGGCAATTTTTTTCTTTATTTTTTTATAGAGAAAATTAAGTCTTTATTTCGGTTTTCTTATAAATATTGTTCAAAGATATTCAGTTAAAAGTTGTAAACTAGCCTAGTTTCATTAATACTTTTAACAAGTGGTTCCATTCTTTTCCTCCATTACATAAGTTTATAGTTTATAATCAGTATTTTCTTACTACGTAATACATAAATATGAGATTAAGGTGATTATAATATAAAATTTAGTGTATTGTGTGATAAATTATATTCGTATAATCGTTTTCAGACTCCCAAAAGACACGGTACTGCGTGATTCATGGATAAAATCAACAGGTCGAAGAAATTGGACTCCAGGGAAAACTACGTCTTGAAGTATTAACATTATAATTTTGTGAGTTCCTAGTGCTGTTCAAATTAAATAAAATATATAAAAGTGAAGTCTTTATTAATAAGCCCAACACAATTAACAATTATCTTCAATTACTGATTGACTTTTTATTTACATTTTTGAAAATCCTTATACGCTCCCCCCGCCAATTAAAAAGTAAACATCATAATTATTATGAAGTTTTTTTCCTTTTAGCATATAATCTTCTAGAATCTAGATCCAATAGGTCTTCAAAAGGTGGGAGTGACAACACAATTAATTAATTCAATAGGATAGAATGATATAATATACCACGAAGCCGTCATGCGTCAGTCTAAAAAAAAATAAAAAACGGGGTAACATTTTGATGACCTGGTAACCCTGCATTTTGAAGTACTAGTATCTTTGTCCCTTTCGGGTGTACGCGGTTGTCAAGTCCACCTTTGATTCTTAGTCCGAGAAAAAATTCATAGATATAATATCGTACTTCATGGACGGGTACCGCCCCTTTAGTGATATGCCACACATAACGATTACTATGATTGTGCCACAGATTACAAATAATCGGTAGAAATAAATGCTAATCTATATTATAAACAGGTAAAGTTTTAAACTTTGTTTGTTTGAAGGAAGTAATCTTCGCAAATACTGATCCGATCATGAAAATTCTTTCACGAACAGAAAGCTACACCATTCAAGAGTACCATAGGCTATAGTTTATTGTTATTGAACACAAAATTCAGTGAAAAATAACAATATTAATAAGTATATGTAAATCAAATCGGACAGAAACATACATTATATTAGCTGCTGCCCGTGACATCGTCTGCGTGAACGCTATACAGCACGAAAAATACCCTTTAAAATAACATTCATTTACCCATTTCTTCTTTACATTTCATATCTACAGAAAGTGCAGTAACAGAGAGAGACTGTCTATTATAAAATATTGACCTTCACAAAGTGCTTATTTTCAGCCTGCTTTGAATAAATGACTTTATGGTGATTCTGCTGAATTAAGTCATAAGTTGTGACTGAAGCAGATGGAGAAAATAATGAATAAGGAATACAGAATAGGGTAAAAATACATACTTATAGGCCTTCTCGATGAACAACATTAGTGGCTACCTATCATGACATTTGGCTTTCGCGTCGGCTTTCTTCGTTATTTAGTTCAAATTTCTTACAGCAATAGCGTGCCGTTTTCGAGTTTAAATTTTGTTATAAATCTATGCAGTTCTTTTTGAGTTCTGTTTGTTATTATTATTACATACAGACAAACTCGATGAATTTTATAAGACATAGATGAAGCAGCTTAAAACTTATATAAACACATTTTTTTTAAATGTCTTGTTCATCTCTGAAACGAATTAACGATACAATTTTTAAGAAGAAAATGCACAACTCCATCTATGACTTTTAAAAATAACCATTAACCTCGCCAACATCATCAGATACAAACCAATGCTGTGACCGCTGCGCCAATGCGACGTCATTTCATAAAAGTTGAAAATTTCTCAGCGCATGCTCCTAACACCGGTAGAAGCAATGGCCAAATATGAAGTTTAACTCATACTGGCTTTTACAGATACCAAGTGTCAAAGGCGTAGAAAAGTGCTTTGCGCTCGCACCCACGGCCAACGTAAACGTTTGTCTAGCCAGGGGTTGGAACTATCGAGATTGACCGACTACTGTGGAAATATCCTCTAAAGGCTACCCAAGTAACATATAAGAAATTCACCTTTATACTATGACGTAAGTTAAGTTACAAAAGGTTGGGGCAATTGTTGACATGATTTCTAATTTATTTTTGTAATATTTTTTTTTTGTGTAATACCCCACACAAGAGGAAATTATAAACATTTTAATACATCATATCAAAAATACCGACCGTGCCAGCGGGATTCGAACCCGGACCTCCGATAAACCGTATCGGCGCTCAACCAATTGAGCTATGGGACGATTTACTCGCTAGTTATGAGTGCTGTAAAGGTCTCAACTATAGGCGGCGCCATATTCACTAAGACTGAATAAATATCATCATATCAAAGATTTCGACCGGGCAAGTAGATCGTCCCATAGCTCAATTGGTTGAGCGCCGATACGGTTTATCGGATGTAATAAAATGTTTATGATTTCTAATATTTCTTTTAACAAAATATTAAAAAAAACACTCTTTATAAATGACAGAAGTTGGTTGACACTTTATACGTCTTTAATACCTGGTATCTGCCAAAGCCACTATGATTTAAACTTCATATTTGGCCACTGCTTGTACCGGGTTTGGAAGCATGCGCTGAGAAATTTTCAGCTTTTATGAAATGACGTAAGTCTGGCGTTCGCGGGCTCTTGGGCTTTATAATATATGGCATCCACGTTGACGTTCAAGTGTAGCCAGCCACTTTAGCGCGTTAAAAATTAATGCAATAATTATCGCAATAGTTATCGCGCTAATGTCAATGGACATTAACGTTAGTGTGGCCCCGGTATTATGGACGGTTGGTTGATGTTGCCAGTTGACGTAGGTACATATATATAAGTTTTACGTCGTAATATTTTCATATTAATAAATATTATATTTTTTAACAAAAAAATTAGCGATACCGATTATTCTTTAGGACATCACTAAACCTTGTCAGTCGTCGATCTGTCAAAAGACTAATAATAAAATGGACAAACTATAACATTTAACATTAAGAATTTTTATATTTTTAGATATGAGAAAAGTTACTGTATATTCTCAAACTCAGATGAAACCGTGATTAGGTGTCATTTCCGTAGATATAGATTAGTCCAGTCAAATTACGGCTTAAAATGGGTTAAAAAAACAAAAAATATCGCAGTTTGAGGATTATGCAGGATCGATTCTGAGCATAAATTCCAATTTGAGGGGTTCTTCGATATCTCGAGAATAATTAGTGTTAGGCAAAAAATTTAAGAGACCTTTTCTCTTCTAAATTAAATTTACTAACTTTTTTATGACTTTTTTTTCATCATCAATACTTTTCAATTTATTATTTCCGAAAGGCAGAAATTTTACTTTTTTTCCTCCCTATTTTTCACTTTTCGCCTTTTTTTCCCAACCGTTCAATTTCATGAAATTTTACTTATTATCAAAGTCGTAGATCCTTTAATTATGAACAACTTTTTCCTGAAACTTTTTTTCTAACACCTATATCTTCGGAGTTATACACTTTAATAAAGTGCGAAATGCGCGCCATTGTCGCGACACGTATTCACAGACACACCGTCGTGTGCATTTGTGCGGGTAAGGAACATCTACTGTTCCTCGACTCTCGTGCCTGGGGTAACCGTTGTCGTATGGAATCTATTTTTTACAAGATAAAGCAGATAAAACAACTCTCGCTTCAATGGCAAACGGCGAACAATTTATTTTGAATTTGTATCGCAAGGCTTCAATAAGGGATACAAAAAATGGCAGGCAGTGGGGGGGTTAAATTAGAATCCCTTCCTCCTACCTCTGATGCTGCATTTTTCACTCGTTGAGGTGTTAGTTACTACCAAGTGCAATACTGGCTCGAAAATTATCTGGAACCCGAGGAGTGGGGCTGGCGTCGCACCCCCCGTGGATTGGAGCCGATACCAATGTCACTGAAACCAGCTCCGGAAGATTTGCTCAGATCGATTGGGTGCAAATGCAAAACAAACTGCGGCAAAAGTGTGCGGATGTAGAAAGGTTTGTTTTGCTCAGTAATTTGCACTGATTGCCAAGATAACTATTGTTCTAATATCGCTAATGTTGTTGACGATAATATTTTTGACGCGATGGACGAGGACGACGTATGCCCGGATACCGTCAAGGCCTTTAATATTAACGAACCACTTCCATCCACCTCGGGTGCTTAACTTTACGAATTGTTTGATATATTTTCCATTAATAAATGTTCTTCTTTCTCTTATCCTTATTCACATTATTATCCCTTTGAATAGAATAAGAAATACCCAAATTGAGGAAGTACAATATTTAAATGATATATGAATGATAACAATATTTAATATTTGAATAAAGTACAATTTTTAATTAGTTTAATCGATTCACCTTTTAATACAGGTAAGTTGGCTAATAAATGATAATGGAATACTTTAATATTTTTTCAAGTACTGAATACTTACTGATGTCGATGATGTTGCAACATTGGCGCGGATCTCGCTCGGTAAAGCAAGATATAACCAAAAAAATATTGGTGTTAGAAAAAAAGTTTTAGGAAAAAATTGTTCATAATTAAAGGATCTACAACTTTGATAATAAGTAAAATTTCATAAAATTGAACGGTTGGGGAGAAAAAGGCGAAAAATGAAAAATGGGGAAAAAAAGTAAAATTTCTACCTTTCGGAAGTAATAAATTGAAAAGTATTGATGATAAAAAAAAGTAATCTTGCCTAAACTATGCCCTAACGAATGCAACAGTCAGAATTTTAAACATTAACCTATTTCTGCTAACTATACGTCAATTTGTTTTCATTAATTATAAACAAATTATTGTTGCCTAAAGTAAAAAAATGATTACCTAATGGTACGTTTACACGCTTGCCAAGCGTCGGCAATCGTCCACAATCGCAAGCGTGTAAAGAGGCCGATTGCGTGAAATTGCGGACGCTTGCAAACTCTTGGTACGTTTACACGCTTGCCAAGCGTCGGCAATCGTCCACAATCGCAAGCGTGTAAAGAGGCGAATGCGTGAAATTGCGGACGCTTGCATACGATTGTATCCGATCGGGACTAGTGTCGGTTTTTTGACACAGATCAAAGGGCGATTGCGGCAAGCGCTTGCGAGGTGTTTACACGCTGGCGCGCGTTTAGTAGCCGCTGTGATTTCGTGACGAACGCACGTCTAATTTTTTTATACAAAATGAGTGGCTGGTCGAATGAAGAGAGTTTAATGTCATAACATAACGATATTATCATTTTAAATTTTTATTAATGATTTCTTATTGATAAATTTACTCATAAACTAATTCTTTGTATTACTCGACATATTTTGTGATAACCTGTAATTAAAAGAACATTGACATTCTATTGTAAGCTCATGTGAAAGAAACTATTATTAATTAAACTATTATTATTAACTATATACGTCCGCCATGCTTGGATATCCGTAGCACACTGACGCATTTGCAAGCGTGTAAACGACTTCCAAACTAGGGTTGCCAACTTTTTTTACAAGAAATAAAGTATATATTCAGGTCTATAAAGAATATTAAACAGTATTTTAGAAAAATGGACAGTATTTTACATATATGTATTTATTGTTATAAATACATATTTTTTTGAACTTTTCGTACAACTTATTAATTTAAAATCTTTTTTAAAAACTTCATATGCCTCATCACAATCATAACTGAAATTAAAATAAATGAGGAGCTCATTTTTTATTAAATTAATATATGCTTTATTTCTATCCTCCCGCCACTTAGCATTCATTACTGAAAAAACTCTTTCAGTAAACGCTGGGGTGGCGGGAACAGAAAGTAGATATGAGACAATTTTAGTTAATGTTTTTAAATTCTTCTGAAGTGTTTACTAATAAATGGCTCCACTTTTGGTCAGTACTCATTTCAAGAAAATCTTTGTATTCTGATATTTTTTCATAAATTAGTTTGAAATTTGTTAATTCTGAATATAAATCACCCATACCAATATTGAGTCTATACAAATTTAGATTATCTATAATGTGTTAGCATTTTGATACTGAAAACAGTATTTTGTATACTTTATTTTTTTCAACAGTAAAAAGTATAATTTAGTGAAAAACAGTATTATACTGTTTAAAACAGTATGGTTGGCAACCCTGTTCCAAACAATTGTGAACGCTTGGGGATTGTGGATGATTGCCGACGCTTGGCAAGCGTATAAACGTACCATAAAGTTGCCTGATCTGTGCCCTCAATGACCTTCTATCTATACACATGTGTATAGAAGGTCATTGTGTGCCCTAGTGATTTCTGTAATTATAATCAAGAAATGATCATTTTACCTGCTAACTATACTGAGCTGTACTGATTTATTCAATTCATTCATAATTATTCACATTCAATTATTCATTATTGTACTACAAATGTCAATGTCATAATTATGTGAAGCGTCAAGCGAATAAGCATTAAGCAGGGCTTGCTTGGTAAACGCAAGGAACTTCTATGTCACAGAACATATATACCCTAAACGGGTTCTATGTTGGGTAAAACTTTGCCGCTGCAACTGCTGCCGCGCGACTTTGTAAATCTATGGCCCAACGCAAACAGAAGAAGGCGAAGGTAAGGTGCGGATACGGCGCAGATACGGCGCAGGCGTGATATCTGCGCAAACAGACGCGGGGACGATACGGCAAGATTAGTCATTATAGAGCGTGATATTGAAAAAAGGTTAATAATTTTAATAATTAAAGGTTAATAATTTCGTACAGACAATATAAATCAAAATTCAGTTTTAGTATGTTACTACAGCAAAAGTTGCTCTATTACATTTCAAAAATAGAAATTATATTAATATTGCATCAAATACTGATAATAAGGACGTCAAAATGTTACAATTCCGTATTTCCGATTTTTTTTAATGGCTCATAAATAAAATACATATTATCTACCTGTTGCACCGACTTTTTTTGCTATTTCTTGCCATATTTTGTCTTGCACATTTCTGTTAGTGTACCCTGGCTTAGTGTAGTCATAGATATTCGGGTATTGCTCAATTAACTCGCAAAACTCAATATTAAATTCAATATCGTCACGCATACTGTATAATACAAAGCGACGTGTGTCTTGCAAAACTTATCTGTTCGTGACTGAAGGCGACAAGCGGACGGCGCAGGCATGCCGTTCCTCGCCCCCCGTCTCCCCGCCGCCGTATCTACGCCGTACGCCGCCTTCTGTTTGCGTTGCGCCTATGTAAATAACAACGCGAGGTTGCCGCGCTGCTGCCTTGCGGCAAATTTGAAGGCGCCCTAAAACTCGATGCGCGGGAATCTCCGAACTGCGTCACGCCGTGCGAGGGATTGAGTCACTGAATTCAGAAAGCCAGTAAGGACGCTAGTTAGAAGCTTCTGATCACACCTTCCTAATTTCAGTTGCTAAATCAGTCAGTTACGCTTACGAGAGAGCGACGAAGTCGGACGTATCTATCGAATTATCAATTAGGTAGTAGTCTAGTCAACGAGTTCAAAAACGTGTTAAATAGAAATAAAGCTCCTACAAATATGTGCGATAGCTCATTCGATTCGGAATGACGTCTAGAAAAATGTTTTTAAGGGTTTTTATTAAAAAGAAATTAATAAGATATAGAACAATGCGGCCACCAGTGTTACCGCAACTCTTGAAAAAACATTTGCTCTAAATTTTTTAACAAAATGTCCTAAATTAAAAGCAAAACCCCCCAAAGGCCTAAACAAGGCCTAAACCTAAAATCGAAATTATTTCAAAATAAGTCAGATTTATTTTTATTTTATTTTTCAAAGGGTTTTAAATTTAAAATAGAAAATAAATTATTTTGTATACTTTGCTTTAGTATATTCATTGAACATGTTCTTTTAAAAATTGATAATTTAGGAATTGTTATTTTTTAATAGTTTTTATAATAATAATAATAATAATAATAACAACTTTATTGCACACAATGACATACATTTATAAATATAAAACTTAAAAGTAATACATCGCGTGCAATGGGCGGTCTTATCACTAGTAGTGATCTCTTCCAGACTACCCACCAGAAAGGAGCTTGCAATTTAAAAAATTTTATATTACGTTTTGATGAATTAAAAATGCCCAAAAAATACTCTAAAGAAATGTATCCCCTAAAACTTTCCCGCTATTTGCAAGATATTTATTTTAATTTTATTTATTTATTATTATATCCCTAAATTTAGCGGAAAATCCCCAGAGTTGGCAACACTTCTGTCAGAAACCATCATTTCTTCTGAATTCAGAACACTAACTGAATGCGATTACACCTTCCTAAATGTAGAATTTCTGAATTTAGAACTTCTAAACTTAGGAAGGTGTAATAAGCGCATTAGGCCTCATTTACGGAGACGCGGGGGCCGGGGCGTTGCGCGTATCGTGTGGCGTAGCGTCGCGCGTGTGTCAAAATGTATGAAAATGAACGCGTGTAAAATCGCTTCTCCGTAAAAGCACTCATCCAACGCCCTACATTTGAATTTAGTGCGTTCCGCCACGCCGCGTCTCCGTAAATGAGGCCTAAGAGCGGTAACAGCGCGTGGCATTAAATTATATCATTTGGCGTTATGCGTTCAAATAAACATAAATAAAAATAGGTACGACCTTCAATGCACTTAAGCCTTTACTTATAATACCGTTAATTCAAAATAGGTATGTAACTAGCCTAATTGCGAGCTCATAAGAGTACTGTCCGAGTTACTCTGGTTGAATAGCCATTTTGCCCATTTTCTAATGTATTTATTTTATTCTTTAATGTGGAAATTCATAAAATGATATTTAAGTATGTAATGTATTACTAGATTAGGTACGAAAATCACGTTGTCTTCCGATACAAATTAACGTTACCGAATTTTTAACGTTATTCCACGCCTCGATGTGAACTTACCAATCGTACAACCATTAAAATTAAATTTTACAAATACATAAATCGTCAACTACTACTATACAATTTTATTATCGCATCGCATCAGGAAATATAATAGCCAGGCAACCTTTTTATTATATCTATGCAGGCAACGCGCTTGCAATGCTACTGGTAACTGGTGTTGCAGATGTCTAACTCTAAGGGGCTGTCTCCACGAGCGAGCGTATCGCCGCACAGAGGAGTATTTACACTAAAAACCTGGCCAAAATTATTTTTTTAAATTATCATGTGGATATAAAATAAATAAACACTTAGAGTAATTTTTAATATGTTTATTCGTTTAAAATATTAAAATGGTCATCATCATGATCATGATAATAATTTAAAAAAAAAGTGCTTTATTTTGAAACAAATTAGTCATCAAAGTCTAATGCAGCGTCGTTTTTATCATATTCATCGTTGTCAATTTTTTTTCTTTTTAACTTGCAATGTATGCATGTATATTGTATGTATGTATGTTTGTTCGGGTGAAATCTTGCAACTCAATTTTGAAGCAGATATCTTCACCCAATTGAGCTGAAATTATTTTACTTTAAATTTATTACTAAATTCGTTCAAATGTCTGGTAAACAAAATGGCGGAAAAAAGCGGAACATTTTATTTTGTTAATCCCTTTATGAAGGCCTCTACTTTATTTTATGTTAACAGTTAACTACTCGGAAGTACCCGGAACACCTACAAAAACACTATTGTTTACTTAAATTTATCAAAAAAGTAGAGTATTTTTTATTTTTTTTATCAATAATTAATTAAAAAATGATCAATGTGTCTACAGATTAAATGTAACATTATTATTAAAGAACATACTTTCACCTTCCATATAAATTTTTTTTTTACACAAATTGCACATTAAACAAATTAAAACACCACGTGTAATTTGTGTCAAAATGCGAGCCTTGATAAAACATAGACGACGACCGACGGCGACGACTGAGTTCCGACTTCCTGTGTGCCGTTCGGGGTAAACAAAAAAAATCGAGAGTAACGGGATATCAAAAACAAATTATCCAGCTGCTAGAAAGAGATGGTTGCATTGAATTTTGTCAAACTTTGCATTTTGTACTTTTGGCCAGGTTTTTAACGTAAATACTCCTCTGTGCGCCGGCGATACGCTCGCTCGCGGAGACATTTCCATACAGATTGCTGTCTCCACGAGCGAGCGTCTAGACTAAGGACTACGGTATCAGCTTACCCTTAGGCGGACTTTACTATTACTATCACCCTAATGATGTAATTTTTATTAATAAGTATTTATGTACAAAATATTGCGTAAAAATTTATTTACAAAATAGTTAATTAATAATTTTTTGGAGTTAGGTTGTCATGCTATTTTTTGTTTGCGACCCCTGTAGGTACGAATTGTACGATGCGTACGTGAAAGGGGTTCCTACTCTGTCAACGAGCGCTCAATATGCTTATTAATATCATCTTGTGTAGTAAGCGGCTACGCGAATATAATAATATGAATAAGCAAATGAATGATAGGGTTTTTTTCTGTATAATGGGATCACAGAAGGCCACAGCAGAAGGCCAAGGGTTTACAAGCATTTTCGACAAATCTAGATCTAATCTCAAATGCCATTTTTAAACTATTTAATTCAGAATAGGTAGTTAAGTTTTTTTTTACATAATTATACAAAAAAAAATTCAAAATTTATCGGTTGCTATTTGTTTTTGCTTTTATGTTATTCCTATTAGTTTAACTGTTGAAAGTTTCATAATTTTTAGTATTTAAATAGTATAAAATTATATAAATGGGCTTAATAGCTTCTTAATATTATGCAAGAAGGCGTACCTACAGTCGGTTTCGGTAATGTCACCTAAGGGCTAAGACTTATTTTAATTATAGGTAGACCGTATAACATCAAGTGAAAACACTGCTTACACTATTTTTATTTCATTGAAGGTATTTTTAAATTTTGTAAAGTTGAATCAGAATACATACGTGTCTCTAATAAGTATTTTAGGCAACTGATCACTCATGGATAATCAGAAGGAAAAGTTGAAAAATAGTATCTTGGGTAACAATGAAAAAGAAATAATTGAGTTATTAGACAATGGATTTGATCCTAATTTCGAAAACGGTTGGCCTATTAGGCTAGCTGCTCGACATGGACTTTACTCTATTGTTAAAATATTCATACAGTATGGAGCAAATCCACACGCATTGAATGAAGCAGGTAAAGTAATCCCAGAATGATTTCATATTTTGCATAATTCTAACGACTTGTGATAATTTTGAGCAGTACATCAACTATCAACTAACTAATATGATAACCATATTATGCACATTACAGGCGCATCGACCTTACAACTAGCGGTGTATTCTGACTTACATTGGGATAGTAATGACTGGACATATTTATTATCATGTTGTGACTCTTCTCAGCTGGCCGACGGTGCTGCCGTTGCTATAATTTTTAACAATATAAAGGCTTTGAAAAAAATTCTATCTACTGGAAGATGTAACACTAATATACCAACGACTTTAACAGGTTCAGCTATATCTATGTACCTAATAATTTCTATAAAATGGATATAATTATGTAGTATAATAAACATACAAATTTGTTATATTACAAGATGATCTGTACATTTTTTCCTTACGTTTTACTTTGTTTTAGGAAAAACCGTGGAAGATTTAGCGAAGGGGCATAAATTGCATTATTTATTGAATTTGCCGGTCGTAGAAAATAGGCTCGAAGTTTCACCGCATCAACCTCATCGAGTAAACAGATCGGTAAATAAAATATAATACGTTTATTATGTATTATAAAATTAGAAGTACAGATTTATGTACTACCGTCTACCGCGTATTTTTTATACAAATTAAAATTATTTCAAATGTACCTACATGTCGTTAAATAAAAAAATATTAAATAAATTATTCGTTTCAGCCAGTAATATCCTACTTTTGTGTATAGGCCTCTTTCCCCATGTAGGTAAAGGATCAGAGCTTAATCCACCAAGCTGCTTCAATGTGGGTTGGCGGATATATTCCCTACTATGAGTAACGATTGCTATCAGGTGTATATGATAACAACCGGGACCGACGGCTTAACGTGCTCTCCGAGGCACGGTGGTGACACCCACAAGGACTGCACAAACAGCCAGACCACGGCAAGCATATGTATGGCCAATACAAATGTTGTCGTGTGCGGGGATTGAACCCGCAATCGCGAGTGCAAGAGCCACAAACCAGTGTTGTGACCGCTGCGCCAACGCGGCGTCTAATATAAAGTCAGATTTTTATAAAGAATTTTTATTGAAGAAATTTGTTTATAAAAAAACCTTTTTTTACTAGATCTATGTATAAAGTTTTATAGAATCAATAATGAAATATTACTGGAGAGACTGCATGGTTTGGAAAATTGTGCAGAACAAATGTTACTCAGTAGGTACTAAAAGTAACGCTAAGGAAAGTTATTTCAAAAAGTATTATTTTAGTTACGTAACTTTCGTATTTTTTATTAAAAAATAAACAAAAGGGTTTCTTTCTCTTTTCTTTCATACCTACCTCGTTAAACTGCCGTTTAATTTCGTGACCTAAGTATTACAACAATACACATATTTTTTCAGGATGCCAGAAATTCACAAATTCGACATAATGGAAATAGAAATTTATCACCCTCGGTAGCACGTTTCTTTGACCTTACAGCCGGCCAGCCATCTTTGAGTCCTCCACATAGTCCGTTAACGATTTTTAGATTAAGCACTCGAGAAATGTAAAAAATTTAATTATTTTACATTTTAATATTGACACGGCTATGAGCTATAACATTTTGTACCGAAACTGACTGTAACTTTGATTGCTATCAGCAAAGTTACGTACGAAGCTATTGACTTATGTGCAGTTAAATGTTACAATTTCTTTTATAATTATTAATTATTCTAGCATTTAGTCATGTTTTATAGTTCAATGAATATGTGATTTATAAGACAAAAAATACAAATAGCACTTTAAATAATAATCGAAATTAAATATTTATTTAAATTAAATGTTTTTTTTTTTGACAAACTTATACCTATTACATAGCTTTAGGTATTTTTTTACATTGGAATTAATTGGTAGTGAAGGTATCCCGGAAAGAGGGATCGAATCCGTTAATTTTGCGTTGGCGTGCAGAGGCTTATAGCCTGAGTATCGGGCAATAATTTTTCATTGTTCTGAAAAAAATAAACGATCGAATTATGTATGCATTAGGTACATATTTACATATCGATTCAGCCTGTAACATCCCACTGCTGGACTTAGGCCTCTTTCTCCTTGTAGGACTAGGTTCGGAGCTTAATCCAGCATGTTGCTCCACTGCGGGTTGGTGGATATATTGCCTTTCCTACTATGGGTAACGATTGCTATCAGCTATCTATGATAACGACCAAGACCGACAGCTTAACGTGCTCTCCAAGGCACCGTGGGGAAACCCACAAGAAAAGGCACCCAGACTAGAGAAAGGAATCAATTCCGAGTAGGAATCGAACCCGGAATCGCCGGTATTTGAGCGAATACACGGCAAACGCACCACTACAACAAAGTGGTGTCATATTTACATACGCTTCAGCCTGTAATATCCCACTGTTGGGCATAGGCCTCTTTCACCGTGTAGTAGGAGAAGGATCAGAGCTTAATCAACCACGCTGCTCCAATGCGGGTTGGCGGATATATTCCCTACCGTGAGTAACGATCGCTATCAGGTGTACATGATAACAACCGGGACCGACGGCTTAACGTGCTCTCCGAGGCACGATGGGGAGACCCACAAGGACTGCACAAACACCCAGACCAGGCAAACATCTGTATGGCCAATACAAATGTTGTCGTGTGCGGGGATCGAACCCGCAACCGCCCGCACCACAGCCACAAACCATTGCTGTGACCGCTGCGCCAACGTGCCGTCCATATTATATTAGCACATAATATAATTACTTTTGTATATCTATTTATTGTAACTTACATATTCAGAACTATCACGATGGCACAACTCGTTCGATATAGACAGAGGAAACCCAAGAATATTGGAAATTTTAACTTTCAAAGAACTGGTAAACTTCGACAGTATAATTCTCTGGAAAATTACAAAAACTATGAAATTCCAAGCGGACTTCGAAACTGTTTTTATACAGTAAGATCCCAGGCTCCAAGACCTTAATTATCTTCTAATGGACAAAATATATAGGTACAATAGAGTAATATTAGTGAATAGTGTGTACCGAAGTGTATAATTATATATTATAATATATATCATTATCAGCATACAAGTAATCTACTAACTTTAAGCATTTTTTGATGGCTGATTGTTACGTATGTTCTAGGCGTAGGAATATTGTAAAAAATATGAAATTGATAGTTAGCGGAGAGCAATTTTATTGTATGTTAAAATTCTTATAATTTTTTTTTTCTAATTTCTTGTTCGAGTAATTTTTTTACTTTGTTATGGTAAAGGTGCTAAAATTAATTAACTGATTTAAAACTTAATATCTACAAGTTTTATATTTTATATTATTATACATTTCAACATGACAAATCATTAAAATCTGTCCTCCCAGTAAAAAGTTATGAAGTTACACACAAAAAAAATCATTAGAATTTAGAACCTTCTTCTTTTTGAAGTCGGTTAAAAAGTATAACATACTTCAGCATTTTTGGGTACCGGTGTGATGATTGGATAACTTCTCAAAACACAAATCTCTGGATACGTCAGAGGTTCGCCGCGCCAAAATCGAACTGAGTAGTATGAGTGATGTTCTTCTTCCGGTAATCGGTATCCATGCTAATTATAATAAGTAAAAGTAAATAAATCTGATTTGATAAAATCATCTTCAAGCGTTCTTTTTTATACTAATAAGAACGTGGCAAACAAGAGTACGGTCTGCCTGTTGGTACTCGGATAACCTAACCCACGGTCGCCTGCAACACTATGAACATTGCGAACTCAGCCTCTCCCCAGGAGCTCTGACCACGTTACACACCATAGAACAACAGCACTACTTGAGTGCAGTAGTGTTATTCAGCCGTGATATTCTGTGAGGTACTTCCCGGTCGGTCTGCTCCAGATTTCGAGCAACATATTTCCTGCTGTGCCCTACCTTAATGATTCTTTTTATATATTTTAATACTATTTTTGCGTCTACCCTAAAAATGATATTTTTTCTAAAAGTGGGCCAGAGGAGTCCATAATTTTGTGACATCACATTTCCAAATATAATAATATCAAAATGTAAGTACAAAAACATGATACATATATGAAAACTTGTGTATTTTTATTGACGATTTTTAACGTTGTATCTCTAGTTTCAAATTTTGTATAAAGATTAAGAATGTTAAATCTGATAATAAAAACAAATTAATATATAGAAGTAAAAATAATATCAAGAATATTTTTCTTACAATATTTTTCCAGTGACGACGAATATCTTTGTAGCATTTAAAATCCCCAGATTTTGGCAAAGACGTGCAATATTCTTCTATAACAGCCTTGTTCAAGCTTGTTGAAAAAGTAAAGCGTGAGTTATTTACCAATAATTTTAAAACAAATTTAATACTTAAAAGAATACCTTGGTAAAATTACTACGCTTTCCCCAGGACTAAATTCTTCCTTCGTTTTTGCTAAATGTATTTTAATCGGTTTTAGTTCCAGTATTGTTTTTTCATCTGTAATATTGTTTTACACATAATACACATTGCTTAGGTTCATAGTATATAATGATAGAAAACTAGTTTTTAGCATAATATGGTTATCAAATAAAAGAGCTTGTTGAAAGCTAAAAGTATTTTGAAAACAAAAAGGACGTTACTCCAACTCCAATATGGCGGACTTGTAAAGATGACCAACTAACTTTTTTATGCTTTCCTAAAATATGGGTATTAAATGAAAGGGCTTGCTGAAAGCAACTCGAAAAATAAATTGATATTACTCTAAATCCAATATGGCGGACTTGTGAAGGTATAAGAGGACTAATTTTTTTTATGTTTTCTACAATATGGGTATCAAATTGAAGGATTTGCTGAGAATAACAGAATGAGAAACCTATCCAGCAATAAATAAAAAGTAAAAAATAAATTAAATGTAAAAAAAGCTTTTATATCATATACATTTTGTACCACCACTACCACCACTACAGCCTATCACAGTCCACTGTTGGACATAGGCCTCCACAAGTTCGCGCCCGACATTACGACGCGAACTCATGTGTTTTGCCCATAGTCACCACGCTGGGCAGGCGGGTTGGTGACCGCAGGGCTGGCTTTGTCGCACCGAAGACGCTGCTGCCCATCTTTGGCCTGTGTATTTCAAAGCCAGCATGGATACATTTTGTAATGATGGTGTTTATAATAGTCAAAGTTTTGACGGAAAAGTTTATTTTGTTTTTTTAATAAAAGCTTGTTTTTTTAGTGTTTTACTTTTAATTTTTATTAGTACCTATTTCTAAAAATGTAAGCGTTAGGAAGGATACTTTTTTAATTTAAGTATAAATACTTACTATATACAGTTATTTTAAGTTTTATTCCATCTTGAGGACCTGGAGTTTTTAAAAAATCTCTATTATTTATATAATAATTTGGACCTAAATAGTTCCATACGGGGGCAAGTTTAGCTGTCATCGTGTAAAGAAAACACATCGAGTACACCTCAGTTGTTACTTGATGAATGACACCATCCTTAAAATTTAATTTACAATAGGTTTTTTATTAAATAAAATTAATTTAAAGATAGATTATTATATATTGGTAAATTATAAAAATTGAGTTACTTGAATCAGAGAAAATTTTAAAAATAATGAAACCAATCGATCGTAGTCATTGCCTGTTTTGTTAAAAATAATATGTATTTGTTTAACATCACTTTTGTCTGGACAAGATAATATAGAAGAAGCAGAAAATATAATCATTCTGAAAAAGAAAAATGTATTTTTGTTAAAAAAATAGTTTTTAACCGACTTCCAAAAAAGGAGGAGGTTCTCAATTCGACTGTATTTTTTTTTTATGTATGTTAGCTCAGAACTTTTGACTGGGTGGACCGATTTCGATCAATTTTGTTTTAATTGAAAGGAGTTGCGTGTCATGTGGTCCCATTTTTTTTTAAAATAAGATCTGACAAGTACTTTTAGAGTTATATCTAATAATGCGTATTTACTTGACTACTTTTTCGTCGACCTACGTTGTATTATACCGCATAACTTTTTACTCGGTGTACCGATTTTGATGATTCTTACTTTAATCGAAAGCTAATACTTGTCATCTAGTCTTCGTGAAATTAGATCGAGATCTGATTACAACTTTTTGAGTAATCTTTAATAGCGCGTATTTACTTGACTATTTTTTCGTCTTAATACGTTGTATTACTTGTCGATGTAATTGAAGTCGGTTTTTTTTCGTTTGCGAGCAAACACAATTTTATATATTAGTTCATTTTTATTTAGTCCCATGTAAGTACCTAATTTTCTTTCCATTCTAAATTATACAGTGCTAATTGTCTGTAGATACGAGGAAGAAATATGAGTAAAACTTTTTTTGGGGGACTTTAATAACGCAATATAGTACAAAAGAACAATTTTTTTAAATTTTGTTTGTCCTAATCTCAGAAACTGCTTTACCAATATGAATGCAGTTTTTAGATATATTTCGTTAAGTCGAATTTAAAATTTAAAGAATGACGTCGAACATTTACGATTACATATATTCAATTTAGAGAGACATTCAACGCCTAGCATAAACCAGCTAGGTATACCTACTAATATTATAAAGTTTTTAATATTACGATAGGGATGATTTCAGCGGACCCCACACCCCACATGTCGGCAATCTCGTGCGCCAGATCCAGATATTTACGTTTTTTCTCAGTTTCGGCTTTCACGAGGTTCTCGTCATATGGGATGGTGATGTCCACCAAAAACAACCTCGACCGTGCCCTGTCCATCACCACGATATCAGTAGGCTTGTTCGCCAGTATCGTCCTGTCTGTGGCGATAGTATATAAGTAGGTATGTTAAGTAGGGTTAATTTATCAATAAATAAGTTCCAGCTGGTCGACCGGCAGAAACTAATTTTAGCATACCTATTACTGAAATAATCAACCTCATCAGTTTCATTCACTTTTTAAAGTAAAATGTTCCGTTATTTTTTTTTTAATATTACATTTAATGGTAATAAGTAGGTACTAACGTGAAACGTCTAATTATTAAGGGATTGTATATCTTATATTTATAGTTAAAACATTTTTACCTTACTCGAGTTACGCTTACCTGCACTTAAGTATTTTCCAATGGTAATTTGATGGTGCAGAACGATCATGCTTGTCGTTTATATTAGCTATAGCTTTAAGATATCCTAAATTTTCAAAATTTGGATTTGACACTTCGCACGTATAATAAGACGACATTTTAAATTAATCGTTTTTGTTTGTATCATTAAATCTTATTGTGTAACTGTTGTTCCCGCCAATTGCAAGTGAAGCACTTTTTTCCTCTCCATCTGCTCGCCATGGATACCAAAAGGCTAAGATCGTTATCTATACCGCCTAGTTTTATTTATGCAAGTACATACATACAGTGGCGGCGCAAGTCTTAAATTTAATGTGGGCAAGGTACATTTGCGAGGCCCTCTGATGGTGCAAAAAGAAGGGAATATAAAATAAAAAAATCACTTAAAGTTAAACAGTTTTTTTTATTAATAAAGAAAAAAAAACTAAATATTTACTTAACTTCTTTGGGACATTAAATAAATGAAAAAAAAATAAAGGTAATTAAATTATATTACAAATATTATCACGCCTGGACTAATTAATTAGATGGGCCTATTGGTCTAAGATCTGGGATATAGCAAAATATTCCCTCATCTGTTAATTAGATGAAACAATTTTTTATAGGCTGATTTCAATATTCTGAATTTTTAATATTTGCTCTTTTGGAGTTTTTTTTTTACTTGTTTAAGTCATAAAACAAACCTAAATTTTAAAAATGTTGATTTAAAGACATCAATCTCGATTTCATGTTAATTATAACATTATCAATCATCGCATTAAAAAATTCTGTTTCATAACGAGTTTTAGCTGACTTTATAGGCTGATCAGACATCTTTTTCTTTTTGCCTGAACTTTTATTTTTAAATTCTTCGGGTAAATCATAACTGCTTTTCTTCATAAACTGAAGAGCGACAGATAAGCATTTTTCGAATCCAGATTGTCGATATTCTTTAATCCAGTTGCAAAGTGTACACAATAAATGTTCAAGAGTACTGCCTAAATGGACTTGTACAGATTGCTATAATTTGCTTATGGTATTGACAGATGTCAGATATAATAAATTCCAAACTGAACATTTCGTTTAAAACGGAATCGCAATCACTAAGCGTTTCCGATTGTTCAGTTTGGCATTTTAAGTTTTCTATGCATTCGACAACATCATCGAATTGCAATAAAATGGCCTTCACCGCCTGGATTCTGCTTTCCCACCTTGTGTCTGATAAAGGCTTCATTGTGAGCTTTAATTTGTCTTTGATTATTTTCCAGCATTTGCTGGAACTTGAAAATAGCAAAAAAATCTTTTGAATAAAACCAAAAAATGTTTTTGCTGCCACAACAGCTATGACAACCGCAAGGTGTGAAAAATGCTTTTGGATTTATTCCATTTTTTTCTAGCTCTCCTAGTATTGCATTAGTCAGATATTCTCCTGTCGTTTCAGCGACAACAAGAAATCCGATAAAATTTTCTTCTATAGTTCCAGTTGATGTATTACAATATCTTAAGATAATCGACATTTGTTCAACCCTACTACAGTCTCTAGTGCAGTCGAGTAAAAAAGAATAATATTTTGCCTCTTTTATCCTACCAATCACTTCACTGGTAATTAAACTTTTATGCCGTAATTTATGAAAACAGAAATGGTAAAATAAGTAGCTAATTAACAATGGTATAACTTTTTGAAAAATCGACATAATTTTTTTTTCACCGAGGTTTTTTTCGTTCAAGTGTCTAAATGACACCATAATTTATTCAAATTTTTAAATTGTTTTTTAATTTTATAAAAAAATTATTTGGGTCATATACCGGCTTTTTAGACGGCGCGCCTATGCTGTAACGACCTCGCAGAGCACTATATATTTTCAGCGTTAAATAAAATTGCAAATAATAGAGATAGTGTTCTGAGAGTCTGGATTTTTTTATTGGAAATTTCGTCATATTTCAGGATCTTTTTTTGGAGTTTACTCTTTAAGAATCGATTTTCATATAAGGCCCCCAGTATGAAAAAATATGAGGTCCGTGTAAAATAGTTGAACGAATGACCTCGTTAAGTTTTTTGTTGCCTTTTACTCACTTACCACGGTACTTTAGGATTTTCCATACTTTTTAAAATTTATTTTCGGGTGTCAGGCGCGAGGCCCTTTGCACCGCGAGGCCGTGGGCGGTCGCCCACACCGCCCACGCCCTCCGCCGCCTATGCATACATAGGTAGTAGCGGGAGCGTAATAAATTCCAATACTTACCTAACTATTTTTACACTATTTTCTTAACAAAATTTTCTATATACCAATCCGAGATACCAATATATGTATACAGATTACAGACATAGATATATCATAAAAATAAATATTTGGACATTTATGCACACAATTCGTTTTATTGCAGTTTTATTATATACCTACCTATTTTTTTTTTCGAAAGGTGGTGCTGGCGAGTGGTCCGCTGTAGATCAGACGAGGAGTTTTTGAGTTATCCCCAATATATTAATTAAAATTTAACTAATTTTCGACCCCCTACGTTAATGAGGTTCTCATTTTATTGCTTTTCGATGTAAATTGAGTCGGTTTTTGATTTGTTTGATGACAAACACAACGTGTGGCACTCGGGGACTGCCGCGATAAAACTATTGCATTGCATTTTTTATCAACTTATGCGATTATAATTACATATATGTACATAATTATTTATTTTTTATTTATGCAGTATTTTTTTTTCTTTGATATTAATTCAAGTTACACTTTTTGAGCGTGATGAGTGATGACCGATAAGAAAACAATTTTTTTTTCTTTTATTGAATAAATGAGATGTTAATATCGTTTAAAATATTTTTATTATCTTACAATACATAATATAGGTTATTCAGGAATTTTTATCATTGAAACTATAGGTTTATGGTAACTCGTAATACTCGTATGCATAATTAATTACATACACGTTAAGCGAACGCTCGGCCGAGCTACATGGTAGGCGGAGTGGGGCTATGGGGGGGGGGGAGGTGTTAGGTTTTATTTTCGTTACGGAATGGGCATGACGAAAGATTTTGAAAACCTCTTTCATAATGTGGGTACACATTTACTATTTACGAAAATACCTATATTTCGGTAATAAACATAAGTTTAAGGATGTTTAAAACTATTTTTCTAATATGTTTTCAATGAGAGCGGCAAAACGGCTGCAGGTGTCATGGCGTCGGCTTTGACGTCACAATATAAAGTGGGCCTTACTTTTTACCATAGAGAATAGTAATATAACTGAAACTTTTTACTTTACTCTTTGAAGCGTGCCTGACGTATTATGTTATGTTGTGGACGTCATGCGCTGTAATTTGTGTTTCAATCAAAATGGCCGATTGCAGTATTTTAATGTTTTATTTTACCGAAAATCACAATAATCTTATTATTTTACATAAAATGAAACCAGTATTTTGAATTTTTTAAATATGAGTGTTCGCCTAAAATCATTAAATTGACGATTTTTTGATACTGTCGTCATGCCCATTTCTTGATTCGGTCGCCGCGCTCAAAGCCCGCGATAAAAGCTATGCAATATCTTACTTATGTTAGATTAAATAAAAGACAAGGAAGCACTTGTTACAAACTTTTAATGTTAAAAATATATAAATATACAGTTATGTCCTAAAGTTATCTTTTGGTTGTACTAATAGTCTTATACCCTGTTTTTTTTCGGTACGGACTAAATTGACACATGCAAATGTCAATTTTCGAAATAATGATACCAGCTTTTTAGTAATAGTGTTGTATACCGATTTTATGAATACGATACCGATTTTATGAATCGTAACTTTTTACTTTTATTACATAATTTTATTATTATTTGACAATAGACGAATCTTTTAAAAATCATGGTAACTATGGACTATGGAGCATAACAGATAAAAAATATAGGTATTTATTAGTTTTGATTACTTATTACACTAAGTAAATACCTACAACAATTATTTATTTGTTGTTGAAGAATAGGTACGCAATAACAAGTTTTTAACAGGAACTACACTAGAAATTGGTCGATGGACTGTAGCACGAAGTATAGATACATACAAGGAGTCCGAACGGTATAGGCTTTTCCATAGTATTCATAATATACAATAATAAAACCAGATCTTAGTTCTCTTTTCTGCCACTGGCTGCGTTAGAATTTAGGATGTACCGACAGTTTCCACAATGAGGGGAAATTTCCCTTTTGAGGGGAAATCAGGGTCCAGAGGGGAAGAAAAAGGTTAAAGACATGAAAAGAGGAATCGAGGGAAATCAGGGGTAAAGCTAGTGCTACGTTTACCTAAAGAATTTTAAAAGAGTACCGAGAGTTTTTTTCGTCTGGTTTTTTTTCTCTTGGCCTACACTAGGGACATTACTTTATGTTATTTATTGTAATATTTAATAAACCCGAGGATAAAATAGATATGTAATGTCTACCGAGACATTAGAAATTTTGACTAATTTAATATTTTAACATTTTGACTAACTTAAGGTTGCTTATAACACTGGTACATTACCTAAGTTTGAAATGTACCTAATGTTAAGATATAAAAAAAAAATTATTTTATTTTATTGTTTGATATTTTGCTACCTTAACTTTCTTTTATTATTGTTTAGTTTTTTTTGTAAATGACATTTTTTTTTACTTTCGTTAAGTGTGTGTATCACCTTATGGCGAAATAAACGTTTTCATTTCATTTAATTTCAATTAACATGGTATTACTAAGATTAATAAATGCTTAAAAAAATAAGTGTTTTTCATATATCATAAATCTATACATTAGCCATACGGGTACATTATATAGGTATGCCTATAGGCTATAGGTACATTACGGTTGTCGCCACATTCTAAAATTTTAAAGAAAGTGATTTTTGTAATTATTACTAAAAAACGATACTAGATTGTAAATTACGTAAAGTTACGGTAGTGGCACATCACTATTAACGATTCGCAAAAAACTAGCAACACAGCTTATGTCAATTTAGTCCGTACCGAAAAAAAACAGGGTATAGTAAGTACCACATGCCAAAAATATTGGATGTTAAATAAAAACTAATACAAGTTCTGAAACTAAAAATAAATTATTATACCCAAAAAAAATAAACTTAATTGTTATGTTCAAACTGATCTCGAGCTTTACGTAATACGCCCTGTGTTTTATGAATTTCTCTACAAATCGCTCGTTGTACATTCCTTTTCCTCATGTTTGCAGCATTGAGTTGAGTTAGCGTTTCTGCTAATGTTGCTTTAGTTCTTGCTAGTTTTTGTTTTAGTGTAACATTTTCTTCATATAGGGAACCTAAAAGAATTTTTAAAAAATAAGAATAATTAAGAGACTAAAAATAAAGAATAGAAGAAGCATTTATTTTTTATGTAGATATGTTAATGATCATTGTTTAATATTATAAATTCGAAAGTAACTATATCTGATACGTTTTCACGCCTAAACCACTGACCGATTTTGATGAAATTTGATACAGAGACTAGACCTTCGGAATCGACATTACCACGAAAATAGTGTTTTATTTGCAAAAAAAGAATTCTAAAACATATAAAACTACGCTCAATTCTTCGCAGAAGACGGACGAAGCTATAAAAATATGATTATCATATTTAAAAAAACACACAAAAATTGTCTTTTAAAGATAAATACCTGGGTGACCGAGCCTAGCTCGGTATTTTCATTTTATTGTTTGTTTTTTTTTCTCGGTATTTTTATATTTTAATTTTATTTAAATAATAAATCACGAGTGAAGTTAACAAAAAAAAAGAAAAAAAATATTCTGGAGACTGAGATTCGAACCCAGGGCAACACGATTTGACACCCGCCGATTTCCTAATTACGCTGTTACAGCTATGTTGATTACGGTGAAATTAAGCTTCGTATTCTAATGATATTTTTTCATTGCCTAAAAACAGGGATAAAACGACATTTTTTTTAAATGAATCCTACCTAGATCAATTTTTCGCCCCCGAAATCCCCTGCATACTAAATTTCACGAAAATCGTTGGAGCCGATTCCGAGATTCAGAAAATA
Organism: Melitaea athalia; assembly: GCA_905220545.2. Classification (NCBI taxonomy): domain Eukaryota; kingdom Metazoa; phylum Arthropoda; class Insecta; order Lepidoptera; family Nymphalidae; genus Melitaea; species Melitaea athalia. The sequence continues at coordinate 9,600,333 of HG992179.1, forward strand.
TATATATATACAAGAATTGCTCGTTTAATAGTATAAGATAAAATAAACTAAAAAATATTTTATGTTAAACGGTTTTATTGCAATAAAAATGATGTAGTTAGGTTATGGACTAAAAGCTAAAAAATAATTCGGTAAGTCCTAGCTACCAGATCGCACCAATCTTCTCATCAATCTGGGGCGTTGGGCGTATAGCGTATCCAGAGTAAACATTATGATAGAAATTTCACGTGCGCAACGATTTTATATTTGTCTGATCAATACCCCAGATTGATGAGAAGATTGGTGCGATCTGGTAGCTAGGACTTACCGAATTACTTTTTAGCTTTTAGTCCATAACCTAACTACATCATTTTTATTGCAATAAAACCGTTTAACATAAAACATTTTTTAGTTTATTTTATTTTCAAGTTTTTAGTTTTGTTGAGTAGTTATTAGATTAGTAATAGGTAAAGGATTTTTCATAGTGAGCCCTATTCTACCAATCAAGCCCTTTCATTCGATACCCATATTGAGATATTTGTGGAAAATATGTAATCCGCCATTTTTTGGCGGCGGCCATCTTGGATTTTTCATATTGAGCCCTATTATAACAATCAAGCCCTTTCATTTGATACCAATATTGAGGTTGTTGTGAAGTTATATGTGATCCGCCATTTTATATTGGTAGCCATATTGGATTTACAACCATAAACAATATACTATGTTGTATTGTCATCAAGATTAAGAGTGTGTGCCAAATATCAGATCAATCTGTCATCAGGAAGGGGGTAAAATTCCAGTTACTAAATTTGACCCAAACACACAAATAAACAAATAAATAAACAAACTGGTCAAGCTAAATAAAACCGTTTAAATATATATAAATACTTACGAGGAGATAAGTTAACTGCATCATTTTGTTCTAAACTCGAGAGCCTATCACTATCTATTCCTTGATCTGGCGATGTCGGTCGATCTTCTTCGGATTGAACTGCCTCGTGAATTTCAACAATATTATTTTGTGCTTCCATCGCCATTTTTCTAGAAACCTCTATTTCCAACTGGGTATTCGATTCTAAAGCGTGAGCTAGCTTTTCACGTGTTTCTTCCAATTGCCTTTCAATACGTAGCCTGTCGTGTTGAGCTCGGGCTCGCTCAAGCGCCGCCTCTGAGGCCTGAACAGTCGCTTCATCGGCAGCACGTCGAAGTGAACGTTCTGTTTCTAAGAATGTGACTTCCAATTCATGTTTTTCTGCTCTTAACTTTTCTACCATTTGCATATTGTAAGCAATTTGTTGTTCGTTCTCTTTGTGTCTCAATTCCAAAGCAACTAAGGTATGTTTCATGGATTCTAAATTCTTATTTGCTTCGACCGCATTATTGTGCTCTATTACCAGCGCGTCTTTCATATTTTCTTTTTCAATTTTCAGATCATCTATTTGCTTCATAGCTAGTTCTAATTTTTTACTTAAGTCTATTTTGTCTTCTACTAGCTGTTGATTACACTTAGTTAAACTGTCAATTTGCTCTAGAATAGCATTTTCGTTTGAAGGTTTGCAGTCTTCTGATCGAGATCCGTAGGATGCCCTCGACCGGCGCGCCCTACACCTTTTTATATCTGATATACACTCTTTTACAGCTACCCCTGTATCACAAAGACCAACTCTCGCTAAGGAAACATTTCTATCTGGCTCCGACCAACATTCAGATTCCGATATAACATCCGCTTGTGGAATATTTCTTACGGCATTCCTTAAAGAATGCTTGTTGTTATCGTCACTACAAACCAAATGATGTCCAAACATCATAGTTAAGTCTTCTATTCTCATAGATTGTGATATGTCTAGATTACTCTCATCCATAGTAAATTCTTCTGGAGCCATTGATTCGTCCAATTGTAAGCCCACTGGTAAAGCAAGACTTTGTTCTAAAATACTTTCGGCTAGTTTTTTCTTTTCTTCGCCAAGAACACATCTAACGAAAAATAAATAAAACGTAATGGTGAGATTTAATTGAGAAGGAATTTTTTGCGAGATTTTAATACTTTGTTTCATACTTACTTGTGTGACAATAATTTATCCAAAAAGTAGGCCAACCCTTGTAAACGCCTCGTTAGAAGTTGTTGGAGGTTTCTAAAACAGGATTAATTGTAAATTTTTTAATTATTTTATCTATAATATTATATATAATGATAATAATATTATAAAGCTGAAGAGTTTATTTGTTTGTTCAAATGCGCTAAACTCAAAAACTACTGGTTCGAATTGAAAAGTTATTTTTGACTTCGACCAATAGGAGCTGAGCTTATATTGTTAATATAAGAAATTTTACGAAAACGGGAAAAAAAAATTTTTTTGGGAGCTTCCGTTGCGTGCGCTACGTAAACGGTTAAAGCTACCTAAAAATTATGTACGATGGAACAGGTCGCCATTAAAAGATATAAAATAAAGTCCGCGACAGCATGTCAATCTTTTAAGGTTAACTCATGACCTTTTTATGGTAATAAAGTTTGTTCTCATGGTCTAAGATCCGGAATATAACAAAATCTTCCCTCATCTGTTAATTAGATGAAACAATTTTTTATAGGCTGATTTCAATATTGTGAATTTATAAAAACAACCTCAGCCACCATAAGCCTGCTGCAAATAATAATACGTAATTTTTTCTTCTTCTAAGAAATCTTATCCCTCTCATGTTAATTACATGTAGTAAGCTAAAACCGTCAATATTTTACATTATATACCTGACTATAGTAGGCACCCATCTCTATGATTGCTATACTTACCTGCAGCCAGGTTACTGCTGACTGAGGTTACTGACCTGGCTGCAGGTAAGTGTAGCAATCATAGAGATGGCTGCCTACTACAGTCAGGTATATAATGTAAAATATTAACGGTTTTAGCTTACTACATGTAATTAACATGAGAGGGAAAAAATAAAAAAAAATAAAAAAAATTGCAGCAGGCTTATGGTGGCAGAGGTTGTTATTATAAATTCACAATATTGAAATAAGCCTATAAAAAATTGTTTCATCTAATTAACAGATGAGGGAAGATTTACCTTCTCGGATCTTAGACCATCATATAATGCATTGTTTGCAAAAGTGGTGTATTTTATATCATGTATCATCATAAATCCTTATCCAAATAAATAACATTATTCATTACAAATCTTTCTTTTTGAATGAAATGTTCCTTGGCATCATTAGATTTAAATGAATATTTTTAGAAGATACCATAGTTTTAAAATAACTCTGCAACGAATTTATGATCAAAAAAAAATTAACAGGTGATTTTATTGCATTATTATTAGTCATGCATTACATTATGAAGATCAACTTTGTATTTGATAGAATTTCATTTGGGAATCTGAAAGGAATTGAGGGAACACCCAATTTGCACGGTAATGGTTTAAGAATCTGTGCCTCTTGTGACAAGTGGTACAAGTCCAAAATCATCATTTTAAAGGAGAGCAACAATGTTTCAAAAACTTGTTGTCCTCGAACTAAATGTGCTAGGTTCAATATTGGAGTCTCTTCTTTTGTAGAGTAAAACATTCTCTTTCAATATACATTTAAGTTTTTTTTGGTAAACATTTAATTTTAAAAGTAGCTTACGCAAAAATGTTGCGTTGTATCTTTTATTCACATTTATTAAATGTGATAAATGATGTAGTACAGTTTTATCACTTTACAGTTTACACCTATAACTTGTAACTATAGATTCTTAAGGAACGTTCCTCAACCAAAAGATACCTTTTTGACTTAATTTTTTTATCATTCACATCAGAGCCGGATCTACTATATGGCTTTTTTGAGCTTCAACCCAGGGCCCCGTGGATTCAAGGGGCCCGGCTAAGTCAATTCAAAGTAAAAAATAGACGACGATGCGAAAGAATCAATCACGATGACGATTCAGTCTATAATATCACACTGTTGGGCATAGGCCTCTTCCCCATGTAGGAGAAGGATCAGAGCTTAATCCACCACGCTGCTCCAATGCGGGTTGACGGATATATTCCCTACTATGAGTAACGATCGCTATCAGGTGTACATGATAACAACCGGGACCGACGGCTTAACGTGCTCTCCGAGGCACGGTGGGGAGACCCACAAGGACTGTACAAACACTCAGACCACGGCAAACATCTGTATGGCCAATACAAATGCTGTCGTGTGCGGGGATCGAACCTGCAACCGCCCACGCAACAGCCGATCGGAATCCAGTGCTGTGACCGCTGCGCCAACGCAGCGTCGAATGAATTAATAATTTTACTAAATTCTTTATTCTTACATTACTTCGAACTGACAGTTAAAATGTTCGGCTGCCGTTACACATTCGTCTCAATCGTGGTCTTTGGTAGGCCCCTAATTAGTATTAGCCCAGGACCCCTAGTTAGTATTAGCCCAGGGCCCCCTGACCTCACGGTCCGGCCCTGATTCACATTATTTACCAGAATTTTACCACTTTACGAATGTTTTATGTTCACAATGATATAACTCAAGATACAGTATTCACGAAAAATTTAATGAAAATTAATCGTGACTTTTAATATGTACAATGACAATTAAACGACGAAGCACAAAAAATAGTGATGAATACTTCGACAACTACTGACAAAGGGGTACAACTTGACGAATATTATTCACGAATTTTTAACAGTTATCTCATTTAAAAAAAATTTTATCATAAGTCATAACTATAATAGTTAGAAGAACGTGAATTAGATCAAAAATTTCGATATTTTTTTTTCTGATAATGTCCATGTTAAAGTCACAAAAATTGTAAAACTCAACTTATAATCACTCATCACAAGAGGTACAGATTATTTTAATATGTATTTCTTTAATCTATCGCGGGTGAAACCGCGGGGCACAGCCAATTATGAATAAAATTATAAACTATTAATAATATAGTAAAATAATATACCCAGCAGAATCTTCGTCGGTTTGTGCACTGTCAACATTTGTCAGCTGTCGAACCTTATTTTCGAGATCCTTGATATGCTCATCCTTACACTTTAATATTTCTTCGTATTTTTCAAGCTGCGAGTCACTCACGTGGGCGTATGTCAACTCCTTATCCTATATTTATTTGAATATTAAATAGAGTAAATTGTTATGGATAAAATCAACAAAATTTTTGAACGACGACATACCAATTTCAATTTTTTTATTTCTTTGTCTTGTTGTTGAATTTTTTTCATGCACCCTTTAATCATCTGAAGAGCTTTACGATTTTCCTTCTTCAGCCTTGTCAATTGATCCTGCAACATAAATACGTAATATTTTTATATGAATAAATGAAATGTATCCGTTTCAGTATTTTTATCACAATCAAATTAAATAGTAATATGACTATTAATTTTAATTAATATTAATGGTCATAATATTATAACATCACACAAGTTTTTAATAATTACTTACAAGGTCCTCGTTGTTCACTGTGACAGCCAGGTAATCTCTGAAAAAAAATATATTAGTTAGTATGTAATTCAGTGTATACCTGTAATATCAAAGAATAGTTACCTAATGGTGGTTAGAAGCATAAAACAAATCAGTAGTTTTTCTAAAAGACTGTTGTGTTAGGACGAAAAAAAAATAAACATATATGTATAGCGTGTTGATGATTACCGTCTAAATCAACGACTAACAAAAACTACCTATTAACTTTCGCTCTTCGTCGCGGGGTAAGGCAGTGTAATGTTCTCAAAACTGTTTACTAATGAATGGAGGAAATCTTTAATACCTTGGATTAAATCATCAATGTCGACGGAGAATAAATCTCTCATAAGCGTGAACGTTCAACGATATCTCGTCATCTTTGAGTTTACATTGCGAATAGTGTGTGGCCTTAATAAGTCCTCCCGACATCGACGGTATCCATATGGGTTTTTTTTATTTAGGGGCCATCCATAAAATACGTCACACGTTAAGAGGGGGTAGGGGGTCGACGATGTGTGACATTGTGTAACAAGGGGGAGGGAGGGGTCCAAAATTTTGTGACGTCACATTTCCAAATATAATAATATCAAAACGTAAGTACAAAAACATGATATTTCAACTACCTATAAATAACTAACTTCAAAAATTAAAATTTTATTTGTTTTATATGTAGGTGAATTGACTTTTATTAAAATAAAAATTATGTCGAAACTGTCATCAGTTTGCTCATGCAAAATTGCAAAATATGTGACGTCACACTGGGTAGCGGGGGGGCTCATAAATGTGACCATCTGTAACAAGGACGGGGGAGGGGTCGAAAAATCGAGAAATTCGTGTGACGTAATTTATGGATGGTCCCTTATAAAAAACGTACGGCCCACCTAATGTTAAGCGATTATCTTAGCCTATAGACGCCTACTTTACCAGAAGTATCGCAAGTGCGTTGCCGACTCTAAGACCGACCTTTCCCAGGAACTCTGGCAACCTTACTCACTACAGGAATATAACAGTGAGGTACTTTCTCAGGCAGGCTGGTCTTGAGACTTTGATCAAGATATTTCCTGCTGTGCCCTATCTCAATGAGTTTGGACATTTTGCCAATACCATAAGTTTATAGTTATTGACTTTCCAACTTACCCGGCTGATTCCGATTGATTCGTTTCATCGACGACATCCGTTTGATTTTTGATTTCCTTAAAAACGAAATAAAATTTGTTAATTATTCATTTAATTTTAATTCGAGGCAAACAACAAAACTATTAAAAACAGGGATAAGTACCTTCACGGGTTCACTGACATCGTTTCTTGCCACAGTAATACTGTTATTTATTGACATCTCTGCTGCATCAGTAGACAAAGAGCCCTTATTATGAAAATTAATAAGTATGAAATGAATTATGCGAATAAATGAGTCAAATTTTTATCTGACTAAATTTTTTAATATAATATACTTTTATATTAAGTTTATAGGTTAAACTAGTGCTTTGTTAGAATGTAAAATTGTATATAATTACCAAATGTAAATCTAATATATGTAGTTATCTTGGTAATCTATATAGTTGGGTGGATTCAGAATAAAAATTGTAACAAATTTAAGTAAAATAATGAGTTCAAATGAAAACAACTGTACCACGTCAGTAAAACAACATCCTACCTGATTCTCTAAAACATCGATCGCCTCAGCTGCAGCCGCTAACAACTCTTGTTTATCACTTAGCTGTCTTCTTAGTTCCTCTACTTCGACTTGAAGGCGTACATTGTGTTCTAACAAACCCTAAATTACAATAATAATTAATCTTTAGCATTTATATGTAAAACATAGTTAGATATTATAACTATTTACTATCTATGATAATCTTACTTGAACAGCGGGCGGAGCTCCGGTTCCTAATTTTTCTTCTAAAAAATATATTCTCAGTTTTAAGTGAAAATTTTCCTTTCTTAAACTATTCAGTTGTTCTTCATACTGTTTCATGCTTATGCCACTAGCTGTAGTAACATCTGAAAATTAATATATAATTGTTAAATAAATGGTGTTATTATTATTAATTAGTAACAATCGTATCTTTAGTAATAAGTTTGAATGTAACGATTCTCGTACCGTGTCCGTCCGGTGTCGGGAGTGACATCTCTTGCAATTTTCTTGGGCTTGTGCTGTAAATAATATAATCGTTATAAATACTTTTTAGCATAATTATATTAACATTTCTTAGCATTGATACACAAACCAGGTTTTACATTGGAACTGGTGCGAGTCGGATTAGTTTACTACAAATACATTTCGTACACAGAGGAGTATGGTAAATCTCATCATACCTAAGTATTAATACAATGTTAAGCCGACTTTTGTCTTCAAATTTCTGTAATCTGTGGTCTTCAACTTACAACTTTTTAGTTACTGTAGTCACTTTTTAGTTTAGCAATGTCTAACAGAGTTATCCATTATCCATTTTAGGGTTCCGTACCCAAAGGGTAAAAACGGGACCCTATTACTAAGACTTCGCTGTCCGTCCGTCCGTCTGTCACCAGGCTGTTGTGGCTATTGCGCTGACGGTTGCGGGTTCGATCCCCACACATGAATAACATTTTTTCCGTTCCTTCTCCTACATGGGGAAAGAGGCCTATGCCCAGCTGTGGGATATTACAGGCTGAAGCACGCGATCGGGATACATCAATTGTCTTTGATGTAGAACAAAAGATCTGACGGAGACTGATTCCATATTTATGTATAACGAAATAAGGGATTACAGAATCTTACTACGGTTGTCTTTAACAACATATTGTAACCTATGATGTTCAAATCTGCTATAAACTATAAACATGCTATAGACTAAATGCTAAATTTTTTTAGCATGCTATTTTATATGCTATAATTTTAGCACATTGTTACAAAACTTGGCCGCGCTGCTCGATACTCGATATACGGTAATCTGTCTCAGTCACACGTTAGTATTCGTGCCACTATCTCTGTCTTGAGCTCTATCGGCTACAAAAGTTTTCGTTTTTATTGTTGTTAATTTTTATTATTAGTATTAGTAATTAGTTTATTAGTGTTATAGTATTCAGTTTGTTTTATTTAGTTTTAATTGTTTTATCTAGTGTTAGTATTAATTTTGTTTTATTTAGTGTTAGTATTAAGTCTGATTTGATTTTGGGATTTCTCCCCTCAGCGACAGTGATTAAATAATAATTAATAATAAGTGTAAATATGTGTTAAATAATAATAAGTGTTAATGTGTATAAAAAGTATTAAGTGTAAATATTATTGTGTTGTTTGTGATAAAAATCTGCCACTATCGAAAGGTGAGGTATTGAAATTGTATAAGTTATTTTTGTAGCATCTTAAAGTGTTATGATGTTTATTTTATTGGTCACTGTATTAGGAAAATTTTATTCGTACATTGATTTATAATAAAAATAAAAATGGGTAATGACAGTTTTTTTTCGTGAGTGGACATACGCAAAAGTTCGCAGAGATGAGACGATAAAACGCTAAAAAGTAATGTTATCCCGCTCTAGCCTCGCTGCAGCGCACTGTGTACGTTTAGCGTTTGAGACGTTATAGATTTAGCACGAAGTCATAGTCAGTATAGCAAATGCTATCTGCTATAAACATTTAGCATGCTATACTTTTATGCTATATGCTATATTAACCACCACTAATTGTAACATATTAGCTGTCCACGCGAACTTCGTACCGCCATTCTTTTCGTGAATATATCGAATTCTCTTGCCTTGTCAATAACGAACACAAAAAATAGAATAATAAAGTGCACATACATTTCGGCGTTTCAATTTATATGTGACTTGTATATGTATACAACTATACATACACATAGACATAAATTTAGTCATTTGTCAATTACAATCAAGAAAAACTGCTTTTTTTATATTAAGTTTTGTACTTAAGCATTATTTTTTATTTGAAGTATTGCGTAAGTAGTACGACTTCAATGACTAAACTTGGTATTATTCAATTTTTAGTAAAAAAAAAGCTACGAATATTAAACCATTTTTAAAAGAGCATTAAGTAGGCTAGTTTTTAAGAACATTTGCTGACTCAGTCAGTCAGTCTGGTACATTTTTTTTTTCACAGTTTTATGTCGTGCTACTTTTTAATAAAATGAATACTGGGTTGTCTCAACCAACTATTAGTGGTAGCCCAGTAAAAAAAATTATGTTAGAGGTTTTTTTATGCCCATAACAGGCAAAAAATGGAGATTTTCTAAAAAAAACCTAAGTGTCAATATCTCGAAAACTAAAAAACTTTTACTGAGGTCATGTTGCTTTTATTTGATAGATCTAAAGCTGATCTACCTCCCGTGTCAGCCTGGCGTGCAATTTCTGGGACATCCTGTATAAAAAAATGTGGGAGGTTCTCAATATTCGATTGTATTTTTTTGTGTTACGTCATTGCTTTTTACAGGGTATACCGATTTTGATTATTCTTTTTTAATCGAAAGCAGGTGCTTGTCATGTGATCGAATTTAGATCGAGACCTGACTAGTTCTTTTTGAGTTACCTCTTAGAATGCGTATTTAATTGGTTGTTTTTTCGACTACCTTCCTCGTCGAATTACTTGTCGATGTAAATTGAAGTAGATTTTCACAATTATGATAAACAGATTAATGTATTTACCAAATAAGCTAACGACCGTCCCCCAATAAGAACTATTAAGTGCAAATTGAATGAAAAATTTCATTTCAATTCAACAGCCATTAGACATACATAGGTACTCCTGGACGTAATAGATATTTGCTAACACCAATATGTAGGAACCTTATAGATATTTTTTTAAAAATTTATGTGCGTTAAGTAAAATTCTAGTGGATGCAATTGTATGATGCTTTAACAGTCTGCAAGGGTGGATCCACTGTTGTAAGCACAGTGGGCATGCCCACAACCTTCAGCTGAAACATTTACCCACTATTTTCCCTTAAATGGCTTATTTTATGGAATTATGGAATGGCTGGCCTAAAAAGTCAGTGAAAATATATTCCGGATATTTCCCTCGGTGCCCACAACCATACTTGAAGGAAGAATGCTATGCGTTTGCCGAGTTAGGAATGTAAGCAAATAAAGATATCACATTCTAATTCAACGCTGATTATTTTTAGAGTTGAATTAGAAGCTAGTTTATCTATATATCTATATATATATATGAGATTTCCACCCATATATTGACTCATCACGATATCTCTGGAACCATAAGGCGTAGAGACTTGAAATTTGGTAGTAATATTCCTTTCGCGGAGTAGAGGTCAGCTAAGAACGGATTTTACGAAATTCCACCCACAAGAGAGGGTTGCGGGGGGTAATAACATATATGGCAAAACAACGTTTGCGGGGTCAGCTAGTATTATAATACGATCACGATCACGATCACGATTCAGCCTGTAATATCCCACTGTTGGGCATAGGCCTCTTCCCCATGTAGAAGAAGGATCGGAGCTTAATCCACCACGCTGCTCCAATGCGGGTTGGCGGATATATTCCCTATTATGAGTTACCATCGCTATCAGGTGTACATGATAACAACCGGGACCGACGGCTTAACGTGCTCTCCGAGGCACGGTGGGGAGACCCACAAGGACTACACAAACACCCAGACCACGGCAAACATCTGTATGGCCAATACAAATATTGTCGTGTGCGGGAATCGAACCCGCAACCGCCCGCGCAACAGCCAATCGCAATCCAGTGCTGTGACCGCTGCGCCAACGCGGCGTCGTATTATAATAGGTACGTGAAGCAAAAACTTTGTACCCCTTTTTACGAAAATTACGCGAACGGAGTAGTGTGAAATAGTTTATATATGTAGAGAAGGAGTTCAGAATGGTAATTTTTTTATTATGCATAAAAAATACATTGAATCAATTTAAAAAAAAAACATCACACTACCATGCTTTTGACACACACACGCATATACATATGTATACTCTTTTGTTTATTATTATAGTAGTATAGTCTTTGACAACATATTACAGAACCTTAATAATATTCAAACTTTTAATCTATACAAATAAATAAAATTGGAGTGTCTGTTTGTACCTAATATTAAAATAACCGCTTTTTACTAAATGCATATCGATCTATACACGGTACATATAACATATACCAAAATAACATTTTTTTACAATTTTTGTCTGTCTGTCTGTCTGTTTGTTCCGACTAATCTCTGAAACATCTGGACCGATTTTGATGGGACTTTCACTGGCAGATAGCTGATGTAATAAGGTGTAACTTAAGCTACTTTTATTTTAGAATTTTGCTTATATTTAACTGCGAACCGAACAATAACTATTTTGTTAAATTCCACGCCGACGAAGTCACGGCCACAGCAGCTAGTTTAAATTAAATTAATTATGGTCGAATTTCGACAACTGGTCGACCACTAGTTGTAAATAAATCAATTAAATAATAACGACTCCAGGCGAGCTGTGACATGCATACGAAGGATTCCGAACTAAATCTATACAAATAAATAAAATGGGCATGACGACAGTATCAAAAAATCGTCAATTTAACGATTTCAGGGGAACACTCATATTAAAAAAATTCAAAATACTGGTTTAGTTTTATGTAAAATAATAAGATTATTGTGATTTTCAATAAAATAAAACATTAAAACACTGCAATCGGCCATTTTGATTGAAACACAAATTACAGCGCTTGACGTCACGCTATAACATCAATATAATACGTCAGGCGCGTTCAACTACAACTCACGCTAGTCCACAAGTTGAAAAAGGTCGAAAATAGAGATACTGCTCTTAAAATTATGTGTAATAGCTCATTGGATTCGGAATCGCCAATAAAAATGTCCTATAAGTGTGTTTTGCACATCAAAAATTGCAAAAGTTATAAACAATTAAAAAAAGGAAAAAATGGCATTCCGTTTTTTGCCAATATTTCATAAACTATTAATATTAAAGAAATTTCAAAATTAGATTCTGATAGAGGAGGAAATTTCCAATAAAAAAACTTGCAGCTCCTGGAACTCTATGTCCATTATTTATAATTTTAATTTCATGCTGGTCTTAGGTTGAACGGGTCCGATGTGTGTCATGCCATGACGTCAGAGCCGACGCCATGACATCTGCTGCCGTTTTGACGTGCACATTGAAAACATATTATGGTGCGTCCACAGTTGGCTTTAGGTATTTGCTGTTCAGTATTTGTTGTATTTGACAAAATATTTGACGTACGCGCAAATACACGATACGACCGTCCACACATGGAGCCAAATATCAAATATTTGCCAAAGACATTTGCCACCAGAAAGTCGAAAATGGACGTTGCACTTGCAGCTGGATTTTATTATTTGAATGCATGTTATTATTATATGCTATGTGTAAAAAAATACAAAGTGATGAAAAAACGACCAAGAGTAAAGCGATGGTGGATGCTGACTATACATAAAAATCGAACCAACTAAGTGATTTCCACTAAAATAAATTAAAAGTAAAAAACCTTTTTAAAAAACAAGCTTTTATTTGAATGCGCTAAAACGAAAAAAATAAATTTTTACTTTAAAACTTTTACTATCTACTTATAAAGTCATTACAAATCTATACTAATATTATAAAGAGGTAAAGTTTATAACTTTGTTTGTATATACGGTGTAATCTTCGCAAATACTGATCCGATCATGAAAATTCTTTCGCTAACAGAAAGCTACACTATTCAGGAGTGACAAGATAAAAGGAAAAAGATAAAAATATATAAAGATTTTAAATCAGCAGGATTTGAACCTGCGCCCTCTGACGTGCCGTGTCAACAATTCAATCTAATCAAGCATTATTATTTGCCTTAGAAATTAATTGGTGATTTTAAAACATTTATATTTATCTGATTTGCTGAAAATAGTGAGAGTGTATTGGAACATATCAAATTTCACCGTACCCTTCTTATGTGAAATGGATTATAACGCCCAACGAAGTGGGCACGGGTCGGCTAGTAATCTATATTATGATAGAAAAGCTTGTCGCGAGATATGAGTACTCGTATTTCCTTTGTTTGAAAATTTTAATAGTTAAAATCAATCACATCAATTTATTTAATTTACTTGCAGTTTACAAGCAAATATCATATGTTTTCACCAATTTTCAATTTTCAAATAAATTATAATCAGTTGACAATTCGCGCGCTTGTGTCACCATATGTGGCCAGTATATTTGTGTATTTGCTTATTTGTTTCCTTTGATGTGCCTTGAAAAACCGACAGAAGTTCGGTAAGACGTATTTGTTATTGGCCCTATTTGCCAAATACCCAAATACGGCAATAATTTTGGCAAATACACTCTCCCCACATGGAAGTTGTTTGTCAAATACGCAAATACCGAATAGCCAAGTGGGGACGCAGGGTTAGAAAAATAGTTTTAATCTTCCTTAAACTTAAGTTTATTACCGAAATATAGGTATTTTCGTAAATAGTAAATGTGTACCCATATTACGGAACAAGTTTTCAAAATCTTTCGTCATGCCCATTGAGAGTGTCTGTTTGTAATAACAAAATAACCGCTTTATACTAAATGCTTATATGGATGTATACACGGTACATATACCGAAATACCATTTTTTACAATTTTTGTCTGTGTCTGTCTGTTTGTTCCGGTTAATCTCTGAAACGGCTGTACCGATTTTTACAGGACTTTCCCTGGCAGATAGCTGATATAATAAGGAGTAACTTGGGCTATTTTTATTTTAGAAATTTATTTATTTTATAACTCTGTGAACTGAAAAATAACTTTTTTGTTACATTCCATGCGGAAGAAGTCGCGGGCACAGGTATTGTTTAATAAAAATAAAATACATGTTTATTATAATCCAGTTAAGAAACGTAAAAATATAAGCCTTATTTTATTAGTGCTATTCGGATATATTGGTGTTATTCGGACAATGTATGTTTAATAAATTCTGAAGAAAAAAAAATTGTAGTGTGTTAAATGCTTTTTTTAAAGATGACGGTTGGACGTACAGCTGCTGCTGTATCTCTGTATGTAATACACATTTGGGATTTTGGGTACGGTCTATAAACCTAGACAAAAAATGTAAATAATAGGTACAATGATTGATGGCTTTAGGAATTCTTTCATCTTTCGTTTCTTTGTCGTGAAACGTAAAAAATAATGCCTAAAATCCTTTACACATTACTTAGATATGTTAGCTATATAATTTATACTTTCTATACTCTATGGACCTAATTATGTCGAATTATTAAGTATCTATATTAAATCAAATTCTTACCTAAACGGAGACGTAATATTAATAGAAACATGCTTAGATGTATTCATGCGAGGCAAAGTCGCCATCTGACCCACAATTAAAATAAATTTATTGCACAATGCACAAACTATTATCTTGTTGTAATAGTAAAACTAAAGTATCACAAAATGATTCCACTGTCTTCCAAACGTCTATAAATAAATAAATAACTTCAATAGTAGGTACGATAAATTTAACCACATAGATAACACATTGGTAAATGAATGAAAACGATAATTTTTCTAAATACGAGATTTCAATACAAACAACATCAATACTCATTACAAGCAACAAAATAACGTAAACGACGTCGTATTTAACACAATTGTTTTGACTGCACACATGAGGAAATCGAAACTGGGACAGGCATACTTCGGGATAAAATCGGGAACATTCGACAATCTCCGTTTATTATGAAGATGCAACATTTTTACTCCTCAGTCGTTAACAGCAAATGAGATGGAAAGAGATAAATATAGGCGAGGCAAGTCCGACCCGACCGCGCGGAGGGCGTAGAGTCGTAGACGGATGCTGGTCGTTACAGAAATAGAAACAGTGAATACCTACTGATTTATTCTGTTTTTTAAGCGTATTCATTGATAATAATTTAAATTACGAGAACTGACCTATGTTAATCTATACAAATAAATAAAATTGGAGTGTCTGTTTGTAATATTAAAATAACCGCTTTTTACTAAATGCTTATGGATGTATAGAAGATCCATATACCAAAATAACATTTTTTACAATTTTTGTCTGTCTGTCTGTCTCTCTGTTTGTTGCGGCTAATCTCTGATACGGCTGGACCGATTTTGACGGGACTTTCACTGGCAGATAGCTGATGTAATAATAAGTAACTTAGGCTACTTTTGTTTTAGTTTACTTATTTATTTTATAACTGAGAACTGAACAATAACTTTTTTGATAAATTCCACGCGAACGAAGTCGCAGGCACAGCTATTAATTTATAAAAATAATCTAAAGTGTATAACCAGTGGCGTAGCGTATGGGGGGCGGGGGGGCGGCCCGCCCCGGGCGGCAGTTTTTAGGGGGCGGCAAAATTTAACAATATTTAAAAATAAAAATATTTTGAAAATATTTGAAGCATTTTATACCTATTATTTTTATCGCACCTACACATTCGGACCGATTGAAAGGAGCACGGAATTTTTCATTACCTACTTATTTTGTGGCGAAGTCGGTGAATTTCCCGTTTATGACTAAGTACCTGGATGACCGAGCATAGTTCGGTTTTTAATCGTGTTTTTTGGAAATTTTATTTAAATACGAATTACATACTGATGCAATATCTATAATATTTCTCGATCTTATCAACATAATAATAAAAAAATTAACTGGTTATTTAGATAAAAAAACTAGAGCAATTCGTAAAAAAGAGAAAAAGATAATCGATCTGGTAACATGTGGATTTGAACCGGGGTCATGTAGTTTCGTGACCGCCCGATTTCCCACCTGAGCTATTATAACTTAATAGATGGTGGCGAATCTTACTTTCCTATTATAATAATGTTGTAGCCATTTCTTCATTGTCTGAAAACGCGGGTAAAACGAATTTTCTAAAAATTAATCCTATTTTTGCAATTTAGCGCCCCCGAAACCCCCTGCATACCAAATTTCATGAAAATCGTTGGAACCGTTTCCAAATCCAAATCTGCTCCGTTTAAAGGTATTAGATAAAATCAGCGAGAATGACTACTATTACATACAGGATGCAAGTGACAGCTTTATAAACTTTTGAAGTGAAACTTCTTTAGACGCATGAGGGGTAAAATTTGAGCGACCAGTGTCAGGGACGGTCAGTACTTGGATGGGATCGCCTTTGAACACCACGTGGTGTTGCACCTTTTTGTTTTTTTTTTCAATTGATTTTTTTTTTAATTCGTTTTTTAATTAGTTTGCCAAAGAAGTTTTACTTCTGCCATGTGTACTTTGTACGCACGCAATTTTTTATTTAAAATTGTATTGCAAAAAAATTATTGTAAATATAACAATTGAAAACCAACAACTACTGTACGGGCAATATACAATTCTTTGTTGAACATAATCTCTCTTACGACTAAGAGTATCACATCACAGTCATCTATCACAAATCATCATGGTGGAATGAATCACATATACCACAATAAATACCAACATTAAAAAATTAGTACTGATTAGATTTTAAATTAAATTAGTATTTTAAGATTTTCAACAGAACTGTTTGGTTAACATAATTATATGCACATGTTCTTAAAAATCTTACTTCCATTTTTTCATAAATATTAATTCAAAATAATGGTTGTATCTCGTACTTTTTTAATGACTTGCTTGGTTTTATTTATTTAAGTTTGACATAATTTTTGTCATAAATATATAATTCATTCAAAAATATATATCAGTATTGTTAATTAAAATTTATTATACGTTTATCATTATTTATAAACATAAAATAAAGCTTAAAAATATGTTATTAGTAAGCTTGAAAGTGAGCAAGATAATATTTTTTATGGTATGTTAGTTAAAAAATAAAAATTCAATAATACATTATCAATGATAATTACACTCGGCTTTATTCAGCTTAATTCTTTGTTTTAATAGTTACATCTCTTTAAATATTGGACATAAATAATATACCCACATTAATTTTTTTATTAAATTAAAGATTATAAGGAATTTCTTATTACACCAATTGGTAAAACAAACAATATACTTCCCTATTTTAGCATTGAGTAGAAATAAATTAAAATGAACTACAAAAAAAAATACAATTTACAGATATAAGTTATTAATTATTAATTCAGATAACAAATACTTACATAATAGAACCTTCTGTTACTGAATCAGACATGACTGTATAGTTTTTATTATCAGTCAACTTTTAGAATTCAATCTGTGGGATAAATAATATAACAAAAATTTGATTATAGAATTCGAATAAACATATCACATTTTCTATCGTAAATAGTTAATGATCATTTTCATTAATGTTTAAATATTTAATAATAAGATTCAAAACTTACATAAATATGATAAATCCTTTCGTTACCTATAGATTTTTCCTTTTTAGACAAAGTAAAATCTGTGTTTTACAAGTCAAATATTTTTAAATTTTAACTGATTTTAACGATGTTAAAAATGACAAATCGCTTTACAGACTATCGAATGACATTAAACATGTTATGGTGCGTCCAGACTTGGCTATTTGTATTTGCTGTTCAGTATTTATTTTGTTGTTTTTGACAAAATATTTGACGTACGCACAAAAAGACGATAAACTCTGTCCAAAAATAAAAGAATTAAAATGTAAACAAACACCTTACCGGATGAAAAATACGCAATCCCTGTGTAATCACACACAATAGCTACTAGATAATTATTGTAGCATCTGGGTAATCACATGCACTGCCATTATATTTGTAATAATACGTCTATTACATCGTCAAACTAATATTTTTTAGCAGAAAACCGAATTCGCTGTAACCTCAAACTTACAAGTGACATTTGTCATTACTGTGTCTTGTGTTTATGGTTAAGGGCTTTCTGTTCTTTCATATCGATAAAAAAGTTGAGGTCAATGATATTAAAAAAAGCGTTTTAGCTCGAAAACCTCTGGTATACCGGACTCGCCCAGCGCGAACTCCCGTAGTCTCCCGCAAGGTTAGATCTAACCTCAGCACTGAGTCTACCGCACCGCCCGCACGGCGCTGACCTCGCATTTCCCGCGGTAATATGATTCGATAAGCGCGCGTTACTTGAGTCGTAGTTTTTTCCTCATAACTCACAAGTTTCTACACTTAAAACCAAAACGCTTATATTATTTTGAAGAGTATGAACTAAGCTTTAATTTACTGTATAAAAAGTGTTGTACATGTGCGTATATCAATTATAAAATCGCGCTTGTTTCAGAGGGAGAGAGAAAAAGTGGCCTTGGTGCAAAAACATGTCGAAAAAAATAAAGAATTATGATACCCTCATGCGGCTAAAGAAGTTTCACTTAAAACAAAAAGTTTTTTTTTTTTCGATTAAGTAAAATAAAATTGTATGGCTCAGTATGGGATTGATCTTTACAACATACAGATATCTATTTATTTTCAGTTTTTCAGATGAAATGATGCAGTAATCCTGTGAACGACATGTACAAATAAAAAAGCAGCATTTTTTTTAAATATCATTTATTAACGAACACAACTTATGAGAAGAGAAGAGATGTCGCAACAAACTCATTAGACAGTATAATAATAGATAATAAATATAGACGTAATAAGAATAGTCAAGTAAATCGCGCTATTAAAGATTACTCAAAAAGTTGTAATCAGATCTCAATCTAATTTAAACAAAACTACATGACAAGTATTAGCTTTCGATTAAAGTAAGAATCATCCAAATCGGTACACCGAGTAAAAAGTTATGCTGCATAATACACCGTAGGTCGACGAAAAAGTAGTCAAGTACATACGCATTATTAGATATACTTAACTCTAAAAGTACTTGTCAGATCTCAATTAAATTTAAATGGGACCACATGACACACTAATCTTTCATTTAAAACAAAATTGATCGAAATCGGTCCACCCACTCAAAAGTTCTGAGCTAACATACATTAAAAAAAATACAGTCGAATTGAGAACCTCCTCCGTTTTTGGAAGTCGGTTAATAAACAACATTATTCGGTAAGTACTATTACAATGTACTCTGTGGGTAAGTCTAAAGACTTAACAATCCTAACCTCAAAACTTTAACCGTGATATCTCCATAACCATGGGATTACCATTACTGGGAGTGGGAGTGGTACCAGAGGATAAGCCACCCCACTCCCTCTCCCCTCTTCCCCCAAAACCTCATAAATCCAGTGGTACCAGAGAGTAGCCCTCCCCCCCCCGCTCTTCCCCAGAAACTCCATAAATCGATTCCGCTCATGGTGGGAGTGGTACCAGACGGTTACCCACCCCCCCCCCCTCCCCCACTCACCCCACAAAACCCCATAAATCGATGTCCGTCTTTCTAAAGCTTAGCCCCATGAAATATCTCCTTTCCAACAAAAAAAAGAATTATCACAATCGACGAATTTATAAACGATTGAAGTTATCCGCGAACACACTTAAAAATATAAATATACGGTCGAATTAAGAAACCTCCTTTTTTGAAGTCGCTTTATAATTTCACAAACTTTACTTGTTCGGGTTGAAAACGCAAAAACAATCACTCTGTGTTTGAAAAACGTTAACCGGCCATTTTGAAGCTCACGCACACATAAACAAATTTGAATATGTGTAAGTAGAAAAACAGCCATTTCACATTTACCTATGAAAAACAAAATATTTACGGAATATATTACCAAAACAGTAACTAATGCGTAATCTGCAATGAATTTACTTTACAATAATTACATTTTTTACTAAGGTCTCAAGGAAAAAAATAAAATATCGCACATTGAAAATATTGTAAAGGTCATCTACTTGTCTAAGTACATTTTCTATTTGAGTTTTTTTTGTAGGTACGGACATTAGAACAGCCAATGATTGTGTTTGCTGTCATATTTATGATATAAATACTGTAAAAAATAACAGTAACTTACCTTTTCGTAATAAAGTTTAAGAAAAACACTATTTTTTTTTTTTTTTTTTATGTTACTAGGTTGGCAAACAAGCGTACGGCTCACCTGATGGTAAGACCGTAGCCTATAGACGCCTGCAACACCAGAAGCATCGCAAGCGCGTTGCCGACCCTATCCCCAATCCCCCCAGGAGCTCTGGTCACCTTACTCACCAACAGGAACACAATACTGCTTGAAAACAGTGTTATTTAGCTGTGGTCTTCTGTAAGGTCGAGGTACTACCCCAGTCGGGCTGCTCCATATTTTGAGCAGGAAATTTCCTGCTGTGCCCTACCATACTATAATAAAATACTATAATAAAAAATGAAACGTCTACACGAAAGTAAAGACTTTGACTGGTTGAATCTTGGAAAACTTATATGAAAACTAAATTAATGTTTGGTCTAATTGGTATCTAATTTCGTACTGAATATACTAAAATACGCCTGTAAACTATTTTAAGCTCTATTTTTGTTAAATAAGGTTTCAAAACGAGTTAATTACCTGAGGTTAGATCTAAACGCGCGGGAAACAACGGAGAAAAAATTTGTCGTGTAGATATAACCGCGCGGGAGACAACAGACTACAAAACGGATGAGATCGTGACATATGCGTAGATAAATAATTTGAGGTTAGATCTAACCTCACGGGAGACAACCTATTAATGCGACTTTGAGAGAGGCATTACTTCGTTTTTTGACAATAAGACCGTATGTCTTTCTCTGTGGTAACTGTTGCTTTAAATCTTATTGAAAATACTTTTAGTGTATCTTTGTCATCAAATTGCTAATACTTTTTTTAAAGGGGTTGTTACACGATAGTGGGGAGCCCCAGCTTGGGGCTAAGGCAATGTGCCCCTAATACAAATAGACTTTTTTTATTTTAATTAACATTTCTCTGTACTTTCATTAGTTTCTAAGTAGAAAATATTTAAATTAGATATTAATTACATAGCCTTTTCATGCATCGCCATTTCGTTCGTGTTGTAAGTAATATCTAATAGGTTCTAAGGCTGTATTTATTTTATTTATTTATTTATTTATTACAGAAAAAAAAAATACATTGTTATGTGATAAACAGTGCAAAAAAACAATTTTCAGTTTACCAGTGCACTGTGTTTCTATAGTAATAATATCTATTAAATTACAAATTATATTAGAAAATAATATTAAAATATGCCATTACCAAATTATATTAGAAAATAATATTAAAATATGCCATTACATTATACAAATAATAAGATATACCTACATTTTAATCTAATTGGAAAAAAAAGAAAATGAACATAAATTGGTTAAAATAATAATAATAATCGTAATAATAAAATGATTCATGCGGCCATTTCACTCTCTATCTATATGTTGTTCTAAAAAGAATTTTTTCAGTATGTTTTTATAGTTATTATTTTTTATTTTTTATTTTAAAGCCGATGGTAAATTATTCATTAACATAGGAATAATATATTCAAGCATACGTTTTCCATAAAAATTACTATGTCTAGGCAGTTTTAATGTGTGATTTGTAATATTTCTTGTTAGTTTATTGTGACTCATTTTTATTTGAATGTTTGAATTAAAATATTGTTCTATTAATAATACATATTTTATTTTAGTATGAATTGTCATTACTTTGCAGTAGTTAAATAATTGTAATGGGTTGTTTTTGTATTTATTTCTTATGTATATGGGTACAATTGTTTTTAATATTCTTAATTGGAGCTGATAGATTCTATCGAGATGTGATTTAAATGTAAGACCGTAGGTGCTTAATCCATAAGATATAATAGATTCACCCAAAGATTTATAAAACATTAATAGTATTGAGAATGGAATTTTGGGTCTTATTATTGTTAATTTTGCTAAAAGGGCACGTAGTTTATCGCAAACATTGTTTATATGTTCCTTCCAATTGAGATTAGTGTCTATAGTAATACCAAGGTAACGCTGAGTTTTAACAAAGTCAATAGTGCTACAACTACAGGTATTAGTATATGAATTGTGAAAACATTGATGGCTATGTGCAGTGATTTGTATATCTCCAGAGAATCTATTGTGTGTAGAGCTTATATAGATGGCTTTTGTTTTTTCTCTATTTAATACAAGGCCAACATCATGGGACCATTTTGAAAGTTGGTCAAAATCATATTGAAGTTCTTTTATTGCTTGTTTTATATCACGATGTGCTGACAGAAGACATGTATCATCAGCATATTGATACATTTCACAAGTTTTTACAACGTTTTTAAGATCGTTAACATATGTGAGGTAATGAAGAGGTCCTAAAACTGAACCCTGTGCGGTTCCTTCTGTTACTGGTATTTCGTCACTGAGGGTGTCAGAAAATTTAACGCGATATGTTCTAATCGAAAGATAATTACAACACCAATTTAGAAGTGGGCCTACTCTGTGTTTTGATAAATTTTACTCACACACAAATACCGAAAAGTACTTTCGGAAATCTAATTTGAAACGCACATACAGGATGCACCCTGCTAATGTTGCTAGTGTTATATCGTTCCATTTATCAACAAACTATTTGTATACAAAAATAACAGGAAATTATTTTAAAAAAAATTCAGATAATGTTATATGGATTTCCTAGTATACCATGCACATGGCTTTGGCCAGAAATGAAAAAATTCCATTAAGAACGAATAAAAACCTGATGAACGATACCAAACCTCTAAATTTAAATTCTTGTCTTTGCGTTGTGTTTCTACGGCTCAACAACTTGGCTTTCGTTTGTGGACTTCCGATTTCTTTGTGATTTGGAGCGTGTTTATCTCCGTATTGACGACTATTTTCAAAGTTTTAAGGAGCCCAATTTCGCTTTTGACTGGATTCCTATTCGAACTTCATTTCTACGAGGTAAGTCAAGTCACACTATCCAATAATATAATACGGTAGATACAGATTTCAAATGCGGTAGATACAGATTTCACTTTGTCAGAGTAGCAAAAAAATAATTGTTTGTCTGTAATATCGGTATCATCTCCATTTCGCTTGTGCTTAAGCGTTTACGCTAAGAGGAGGCGAGATAAACGTAGTATTTTTAGAATACTAATATCGAGTAGTCGAGTACCTAGTATTTTGTCATTGATATTTTAAAATAACAGTCACTGTAACAACTAGTATTGCCATGTACCTAGTAAGACAGAACTCTACGCACTGTAAGAAGTTACATATTTCCTACGTTCGACAACGAAAATGTTCAAAATTTGCGTTACGTAATACTTGAACGCCCCCTTATAGTATGGTGTGCTAAATGTAATAAATATATGTTAATGTTTCATTTAGTTTAATTCCTCATTACATCCATATTATTTTCAATTAGAGTTAATACCTATTACTTAATCTGTGGAAGTACACTAATTCTATGGCCTTGCATAGCGCCATCAGAAATGCATCATATTAAATTTACCGATATTGACATTTAACAACATACATCACAGCACTATAGTAGTCTATGGTTACACATTCCGCCATATTTGTTTACCTTTTAATTCTTTTATTTTTGGATGGACTATACGTCCGTCTACACATGGAGCCAAATCTCAAATATATTTGCCACCGTCCGTCAGAAAGTCAATTTGCTGCAGAAAATGGACGTTGCACTTGCTTTGGATTTTATTATTTGAATGCATGTTATTATTATATGCTATGTGTAAAAAATACAAAGTAATGAAAAAACGACCAAGAGTAAGGCGATGGTGAATGCTGACTTTACATAAAAATCGAACCAACTAAGTGATTTCCACTAAAATAAATTAAAAGTAAAAAAACCTTTTTAAAAAACAAGCTTTTATTTGAATGTGCTAAAACGAAAAAAATAAATTTTTACTTTAAAACTTTTACTATCTACTTAAAAAGTCATTACACATAATCTATATGATATAAAAGCTTGTCGCGAGATAATTATGAATACTCGTATTTCCGTAGTTTGAAAATTTTAATAGTTAAAATCAATCACATCAATTTATTTAATTTACTTGTTTACAAGCAAATCTCGCGACAAGCTTTTATATCATATAGATTATGTGTAATGACGCTAGCTATCTATACTTATTATAAAAATAAGTACCCCAGCCGCGTCTTTCTGTCCTCCTGTCTGTCTGAACGCGATAAACTCGAAAACTACTAAACGGATTTTTACACGGTTTTCAACAATAGAAAGAGTGATTCTTGAGGAAGGTTTAGGTACCTATATAATTTATTATGCTTTTATGTAAATTAGCAGAAATACGGCGAAAAATGTTGAAGAGGTCGCAAAAAATCTCGCCAACGGGGACCTTTCCTCGCGAACGCCGCGTAAACTAGCTAAGATATAGTTAAGTAATGTACTAGCGAATTCAAAATCTATAAAAATACTACAAAAAAGTCCGCGACAGCATATCTCTATCTCTTACGGTTGACTTACAATAACCACTTTTATGTTCAAATTTGTAATTAAAAACATTACGTTATTTTCAAAGCTATTTTCTTTAGTTCAGTATTAATCCTTATCCAAATAAATATGTTAGTTAGCTTAAGAATTTAATGCAGATTAAAATTGCCCTTTACACTATATCAATCAGATGAATAGTTTTTGAGATATCGTCGTTAGAAGTAATTATTAAAAATAAATAATGCGCAACGAATTGGGCACGGGTCAGCTAGTTATCTATATCACAGAAAAGCTTGTCGCGAGATATGAGTACTCGTATTTCCTTAGTTTGAAAATTTTAATAGTTAAAATCTATCACATTAAGTTATTTAATTTACTTGCAGTTTACAAGCAAATATCACATGTTTTCACCAATTTTCAATTTTCAAATAAATTATAATCAGTTGACAGTTCGCGCACTTGTGTCACCATGTCGCACTAATAATACAATAGTGTAGTAACTCAAAATTGATCATTTTTCAGAATCAACGAAAAACTGAATACTCACTTCCTGTTATAGATACAATTTTTTTAATACTTTTTTTGTTTTCTAAATAAAATTCAAGCAATTGTGTTTTTACCAATAATGAAAAAAAATACTGATACTGAAATTATTTAAGAATTTTGAGTTAATACAGTATAGTTCCAAACAAAATGTTCAAAATGAAATATTATTTTTAGTTGCGTCACTATTTTTGAAACATTTTGTGTTACTACAATTTGATTTACTAAATTTTTCAACGATTTTATGTTACTTTTTGGACTTACAACAATTTCGACAACTGATTTTCAGTATTACGAGAATTTATATTTACGTTTAATATGATATCTTTAAATCTTTTCTTTGGGATATTAATAAATAAAGCCATGTTGCTTTTTTATTCTTATTACGGTTAGAAATGCAATAAAATTGGACAAAAAAAAAACAATGCTTGTAATTACTATAAATAAAATAAACCTTCCAAACATAAATAATTATTCCAAATAAAGATAACAAAATAAACTACATATTCTTAAACATTTTATACTTAATCAATGTTTAACAAAAAACTTTCTAAAACAAAAAATAAAAATATAAACAATATTTAGTCTTATATTAAATCAGTCATTCGCGTAATTCTTTCTCTATAAAACCTCAATCGTTTTTTTTTTTTTTTTTGATAAAGCTGGTGCAATTGGTCCATCGTTTATTGCAACTGTATTTTTAAAAATTGTTTTCCAGACTCTAAAGTTAGTGTCTTTTATTTGAAAATGAAATGCTGTGCTTAGTTTACGAAACTTTTGAGTATATGAGTATCTTTATTTTGGTTTAATGTCTGTTGTATGTCTAATTATGAACTCTCTTTGTTTTTTTTATGTCTCCCAAATTCCAATATTTGTTGAAAATACCCTGTCTTGATGTCTCATCTATTTTTAAACGACAATGTAACCTACATTTTTCGCCAAGTCGGATCCATTTTTCTTGAGGGACTTGTTTTTTACTGACTGATTCATACGCTTTGCCAGAATTGCGAAGTCGTTTAACTATTTCGTATTTCCAGGTTCCCACATTACGTAACCTTTTTTTACCCGTAGTATTATTGTTTTGCTCTTCCGAATAAACATTCGATGAAACCAGTGAGTTGAGTATAGATACTCAACTCACTGGTTTCAGCAATGATACATAAATTATGTGCTACTATATCATACGAGCAA
The DNA here is from genome assembly GCA_905220545.2 of Melitaea athalia. NCBI lineage: Eukaryota > Metazoa > Arthropoda > Insecta > Lepidoptera > Nymphalidae > Melitaea > Melitaea athalia. The sequence continues at coordinate 9,626,732 of HG992179.1, forward strand.
CTCGATGAAGAGCTACTTGATGAAGAGTTACTTGATGAAGAACTACTTGTTAATTTTCTTCTTCGACCTCGAAGCAAACTGAGGGCTTTACTTTGAGAATTTAAATCGAGAACAAAATGCGGATCATTATCAGAATCATGAAAGTCGATCTGGTCTTTGTGCATAGGTGAAATGTAATATTTTCTTTGGTTGCATACAGATATAGGATTGACATTAGTCGCCATACTTTTTACGTCAATTTCTTGAAGTACTTGATTAATTGTTGATGGTTAAAGTATCGAAATTGTCGGTTGTTCTTTCAAAACTTCGCTGTCTTCTCTCTGGGTAGCAGATTCATTTTTTGTACTCACGGGGGAATTCAGGCCAAGTTCGTCATTTTCTGTCTCCTGGTGATGACACATGGTTTTTGTTGCCATATCAACAAGTAATCGTCCACGATGCATACTAAATCTACAAATAAAACAAGTATTTATTAAGTTAAATACGTACTTGGTGCATACATGTCATATAGACCGTATTAACTCTAAAATTATGAAATAATATCGTAAGTAAGCATTTTTCTAATTACAATGCTACATATTTGATTGAGTTATTACAAATCCTATAAATTACAAATAAACTTAATCATTAAATATTATGAAAACTATACAAAAAATCGACTTAAACTTTTGATTCAGCAATACTGTATCATGTCAAAAATATCTAACTGAACCAATAATAGTGTCGTAAGTAGAAATATTATTTTAAATCACGTTTTTGTAAATCAGTAATAGCGTAATAACTAGAAATAACAAAATATCGGGTTTAGCTTTAAATCAACAATAATGAGTTAAGTAAAAATAAAACTATAAATTTTACATACCTGATCTAGTAATAACGTCGCTACTCGAAATAAAGTGCAAAGTGACACGTACTTCTTCGATCACTGTTGGTTGCGACTAAAGATGACGCAATATTGAGAGGAGCGTTATGACAGTGGATCAGTCATCAATACTGTCTTTTAGCGCGATATCTCATTCATTTTTTACATTATTGCAATGACGGTTTTATTGACTTGTGGGGCATTGAATTTTACGTTTAAGTATAGTGTTAACTCAAATTCGACAAATTTTGAGTTACAACACTATTGTATTATTAGTGCGATGTGTGGCCAGTATATTTGTGTGTTTGCTTATTTGTCTCCTTTGATGTGCCTTGAAAAACCGACAGAAGTTCGGTAAGCCGTATTTGTTATTGGCCATATTTGCCAAATAGACAAATACGGCAATAATTTTGTCAAATACACTCTCCACACATGGAAGTTATTTGTCAAATATGACAAATACGCAAATACTAATAGCCAAGTGGGGAGCCAGGGTTATAGTCATGGCAAAGTAATAGTTTTGACATATGTCATCGAGACGTAAATAGGGAAGTAACCATACGACTCGGTATTCGATACTCACGATAAATCGACTCAAGTTTGTATGAGTATTTGATCGATTTGATTATGTAGTGTAAAGTATATTGAATTAAATTTCTGATTAGAAAATTTAACTTAAACTTTAATATTGTAGGTAAATTAAAATGATACAATGGTACAAAAAATCAATTTGTCTTTCATCTAATTTTTTTTTTATTGTTTTGTAACGTGTACGCCAATTTTACTCATTATAATGAAACAAATTTTTCAGATTTTATCGCGGTTTATTAGGTTCTCTACATGAGGACATTGTTCTCCCGGGACCATGATAGCTGTAATAGCCCAGTCGAATTAATATTTTAGATTTACAAAAATTGTAAGCAGCAATTTTCGTTAACGTGATAATACACTGATAAGATTTCATCCCCTCCCATATTCTCGATTATAAATCGAAAAATATCGATCCTACAAAAAAATGGATAAAACTAAAATTGTAGGAAATTTAATTTTAAACAACTTTTGTAACAACTATTTTTCGTGTAAAATTGTAAATAAACGAGTTATTCATGAGACAAAAATAACCCTTTAAATCAAGATGGCGGACGAAGACTAACAGTGGACTCCCCTAACGAATTCCGAAGGAAAATTGCTGCTTCCAATTTTTGTAAATCTCAGCCCGTTTTATAGCTAATTCGACTGAACTATAAAGACTGTGTCAGAAGGGATGTCAGACGAACCAACTTTTTTTTATGTAAATAGTTCGTAGTAGGTAATCTTTGATAACGCGTATTTATTTGATTATTTTTTCGTTTACCTATGTTGTGTTACTTGTCGATGTAATTGAAGTCGGTTTTAGCAAATACAATAAAATTATTTTCAGTAGAGATCACTATAGTCTATCCAAAAATAAAAGAATTAAAAGGTAAACAAACATGGCGGAATGTGTAACCAATGACTACTATAGTGCTGTGATGTATTTTGTTAAATGTCGATATCGGTAAATTTAATATGATGCATTTCTGATGGCGCTATGCAAGGCAATAGAATTAGTGTACTTCCACAGATTAAGTAATAGGTACTACCTCTACTTGAAAATAATATAGGTAGATGTAATGAGGAATTAAACTAAATGAAACATTAACATTTATATTTGTTACATTTTGTACACCATACTGTAAGGGGGCGTTCAAGTATTATGTAACGCAAATTTTGAAGATTTTCGCTGTCGAACATAGGAAATATATAACTTCTTACAGTGCGTAGAGTTCTGTCTTACTAGGTACATGGCAATACTAGTTGTTACAGTGACTGTTATTTTAAAATATCAGTGACAAAATACTAGGTACTCGACTACTCGATATTAGTATTCTAACAATACTACGTATATCTCGCCTCCTATTAGCGTAAACGCTTAAGCACAAGCGAAATGGAGATGATACCGATTTTACAGACAAACAATTATTTTTTTGCTACTCTGACAAAGTGAAATCTGTATCTACCGCATTTGAAATCTGTATCTACCGCATTATATTATTGGATAGTGTGACTTGACTTACCTCGTAGAAATGAAGTTCGAATAGGAATCCAGTCAAAAGCGAAATCGGGGTCCTTAAAACTTTGCAAATAGTCGTCAATACGGAGATAAACACGGTCCAAATCACAAAGAAATCGGAAGTCCACAAACGAAAGCCAAGTTGCTGAGCCTTAGAAACACAAACGCAAAGACAAGAATTTAGATTTAGAGGTTTGGTATCGTTCATCAGGTTTTTATTCGTTCTTAATGGATTTTTTTCATTTCTGGCCAAAACCATGTGCATGGTATACTAGGAAATCCACATAACATTATCTGAATTTATTTTTAATATTTTCCTGTTATTTTTGTATACAAATAGTTTGTTGATAAACTGAACGATATAACACTAGCAACATTAGCAGGGTGCAGCCTGTATGTGCGTTTCAAATTAGACTTCCGAAAGTACTTTTCGGTATTTGTGTGTGAGTAAAATTTGTCAAAATTGTTTTTTGAAAGTACTAAGTGAGTAAAATTTATCAAAACACAGAGTAACCTCTAACACCTTTTGACACTCACAACCTATTAGATATTACTTACAACACGAACGAAATGGCGATGCATAAAAAGGCTATGTCATTAATATCTAATTTAAATATTTTCTACTTAGAAACTAATGAAAGTACAGAGAAATGTTAATTAAAACAAAAAAGTCTATTTGTATTACGGGCACATTGCCTTAGCCCTTAGCTGGGACTCCCCACTATCGTGTTACAACTCCTTTAAAAAAAGTATTAGCAATTTGATGACAAAGATACACTAAAAGTATTTTCAATGAGATTTAAAGCAAAAGTTGCCACAGAGAAAGACATACGGTCTTATTGTCAAAAAAAGAAGTAATGCCTCTCTCAAAGTCGCATTAAGTATGACACTATTTAACTTTAGTGGCCGTTTTAACTTTTTTTTTTAATTATTTCTAAAAAGTGAAAATAAATTATGATTTATAAAAAGTTCGAGTTACTTTTTATGATTTATAAATAGTTCGAGCTAAAACGCTTTTTTTAAATATCATTGACCTCGACTTTTTATCGATATGAAAGAACAGAAAGCCCTTAACCATAAACACAAGACACAGTAATGACAAATGTCACTTGTAATTTTGAGGTTACAGCGAATTCGGTTTTCTGCTAAAAAATATTAGTTTGACGATGTAATAGACGTATTATTACAAATATAATGGCAGTGCATGTGATTACCCAGATGCTACAATAATTATCTAGTAGCCATTGTGTGTGTGATTAACTGATTACACAGGGATTGCGTATTGTTCATTCGGTAAGGAGTTTGTTTACATTTTAATTCTTTTATTTTTGGACAGAATTTACACAATATTGATTTACTATTAAAATCGAATGATGCTGGTGAAATTCAAGTAATTAACTAGTTACAACACTAGTATTTAAGAACAAAAAGACTTAGAACGTAACTGTTTTTGAGACGTTTCGTAATAATTAGAAATTGCATGCTACTATAAAGTAAGCGCGAAAAGAATACTCCCAGTATATTGTATCATATTATTTAACGCGACAAAAAATTTATGTATGTTTTAAAAAGACTGTCGAACCAAGTTACGTTCTAGGGTATTTGTCAAATGTCAAAACGGGCCTCTTATTTTGTGACAACTGTAGTAACTAATCTATGTATAGTTAAAAATAGGAAAACTGTCAGTGTCAGTGTTTTTTGTCAGTGCTCGGACTAAGAATCAAAGGATTCCTTGATTCTTAGTCCGAGTGTCAGTGGCATATGCGCAAACCATGCGATGCCAAATTAAAAAAAAAAACTGTCAGTGTCATTTGTCAATTGTCATTAAATGATTAAAACGTCTTTCACGAACTACGAACTTACGAAGACGGAAGAATACATCATTCATCGTTATTATACCCCGTCCGGCCATTTATTATCTTTTTGACAGCTCACGCCTATAAATTACAGTTATTTTTTTTTTCGGAATAATGTACTAAAAATTCTACTGTAATTTCATACTTTAGTGGCGATTTGATTGATTGAGTGAAGTACCCTGTGCATAACAAACAACCACAGACTATGAAACAGTTCTTGAAATAATAAATCGATCATATGTGTCATAGAGAATAATATAGTTTGATTTAAGAGTGCGCATAATGCAAAATTACCATCTTCTATTTGTTTTGACATGAAAAGTTCCAGACCAAATCTTAAAATAAAAATATATGACAAACTACGTGATATTTGCAAGGGTTGACCCATATCAAAAACATAAAATAAGGAAATTTCCTCGATAAAATATAATCACGAAGTAAAATCTAATTTTTATATTTTTTCTATTTATACTCGATATGGTTATGACCATTAAGACAAAAATTTGATAATTAATTACATTTACATATGAGTAAAGGCTATGCCAAGGCATTTAATGTAATTACTTTTAGTTTCGGAATTATATACAAAATAACATATTTGTCGTTTTTTACATTCGTAATGGGCTCAAAACTATATCGTCTATCGCACTCTGACACGAGGCTTTGTGTATATTTTGTTTCATCGGGCGCGCGGGTGAAATCTGATTTTTTGCTCGCCTTATGCACGCTCTTAAGAATAGAATAAGAATATATTTTGATAGATGTCGGTAAAAGAAAAGTGTGCTAGGTTGTCGTAATAAAATTGTAAATTGAAATAATAAAAATATGTTAGTTTAAAAAAGGGATTTTATTAATAAAAAAATAATTTCACTGCGTAAGAAACTAGGGGAGAAATGAGGTTGTCACAGACAACTTATATTGAAAATTTAATTAAAAAATATAACATGAGTGAATGTAAGCCGGTTTCAACGCCGATGGAAACAGGTTTAAAATTGGAAAGAGCACAAAAAGAAGAAGAAACTGAAAACATACCATATCAGGCACTGATTGGTTCTTTGATGTATCTGGCTATAGCTACGAGACCAGATATTATGTTTACAGTAAGCTATTTGAGCCAATATAATACTTGTTATGGAAAAACGCATTGGCAAGCAGCAAAAAGGGTTTTACGTTATTTAAAAGGCACGAAAAATGTTAGCATCAGATATGGTAAAACAGGAAGCGCATTAGTAGGAATGGCTGATGCTGATTGGGCAGCGTGTACCATTGACCGTCGTTCATATACGGGTTACATTTTCAAGTATGGAGGTGGTCTAATAAGTTATGCTACAAAGAAGCAACGAGTTGTAGCTTTGTCAACTGCTGAGGCAGAATATATGGCAATGACAGAAGCCGCAAAAGAAGCGCTACACCTGAAACAACTTTTGGAAGACATAGGAGTGGCTACACAAGCTGTACCAATTTACAATGATAGCTTAGCTGCACAGAAGTTAGCCAATAATTTAATAACAGGAAAAAGATCAAAGCACATAAGCATAAGAGAACACTTTATTAGAAACTGTGTCCAAAAGAAATTGATTACGATCCGATATAAGGACACAGAAAATATGGAGGCAGATCTTTTAACAAAGGCCTTAACCCAGCCAAGGTTAATGAAACTGCTAAATATGATAAGAGTCACTCAGACCTGAGGTTACACCCCAAGATCTTCGTGAGGGGCAGTGTCATAGAGAATACTGGCTTGTAATATAGTTTGATTTAAGAATAAAATAAGAATACATTTTGATAGATGTCGGTAAAAGAAAAGTGTGCTAGGTTGTCGTAATAAAATTTTAAATTGAAATAATAAAAATATGTTAGTTTAAAAAAGGGATTTTATTAATAAAAAAATAATTTCACTGCGTAAGAAACTACTCTCTATAAAAATATGATAAAAATAATTTTACGTCATGTGATTATTGTTTCTATAAATTTAACACAGAAATGGAAATAAAAATAGTATCTATGTCCCCAAGATTGATTACTTGCAAGGAATTAAGTCAAAATCTTGAAATTCAATTGCAAACCAAGAATAAAGAGCAATAACTATTCATTTAATTTATTATTTAATATATTTCATTTATAATTAAAAAACTAATAAACGCATAAATAAATAATATTTTTAAACTAAATGTATTTAATTAAATCGATTTAAAGTTCTTCTTAAATAAGATCGATTATTATTTCGAATCGAATAAATAACGTGTGAGGCAGTCACTAATGTCAAAATTTCTTGAAGTGTCAAAAAGATGAGAGAGAGTGGCCGGACGGGGTATACTGTATAGGCCGTATATGTATTAAATTTAAATTCATAAAATCAATTGAGAAAAATAATTTATCAGACTTACCTATTTTATTTATTACGTATCAAAAAAATATGGCGCTTGTAGCTAATATTCGTTCGATTTTTAAAAGGATAACTGCAGCGGATATAAGATTTAAAAGCATTAGGTTATTTTCGGATCAGCACGATGAAAATGCTGATGACCAACAAACGCCAATAGATCCTCTAAAAGACCGAACTAAGATAATTCCTGTCGAAACTAGTATAAGGTATTTACAAAGTAAAGCCTACAAGCAAACCTACGGTGAAAACCCTGTGTGGTTTTTATACAGGAGGAACCATAAAGGTGGATTGCCCCCAAAGAAGACAAGAAGATCTTGTGTTCGCAATGGAGTTATATCAACGGGCAACCCATGTCCTATATGTCGTGATGAATATCTAGTGCTAGAACCTAGAAATACCAAGTTACTCGAACAATTTATATCTGAATACACGGGGCATGTAAGTAAATAATCTATAGTACAGATGTATAATATATAGTTTGTGTGAGATAGCTAGGTTTGTAATGGCTCATACATTATCTCTAATTAATAATTGAAAATTCTTTTACGAGTACAAATATAGTAATAATCCTTCAAAAAATAGGCTAAAATTTAGATTATGGACCGTCGATTTAGATCTTCATATTTTTTCTGCTTATTTACGGTCACATTATAAATCTTGAAGTTAAATAGGTTAGGGTATTTTTTTTGTAACGAAATTATGCGGATAAACAGTTTAATTTTGAAGTTAGATAGGTTAGGGTTATTTTTTTTTAAGTCCGAAAAATACCCAAAACCGAATCGGAGCACCCCACTATCCACGTGGTCTTGGTCTGTCTTATCCCTAGAGTGTTTTGTAAAAGCCGGAGCCTCCGCAGCCTCGGCATGCTGGTTGCCTTCGGCGACCAGCCTCGGCTTCTCCGGCTCGCCCGGGTGTCTGTGTTTCGTTACAGCGGGCGAGGTCTGCCCTCCCTCCGCGCCGGAGCCGTCACGGAATGAAGTTATACCGATCAACTGTCAAATTTCGAGGTTAGGTCTATGAGATTCATTTTTTCTATGTTTTTCAAGAACGGCGCATTACCTTGTATCGTGAGTGGTATGGGGGGGTTTAGGGGGACCGCCGCTACCTCCCTCCTCCCACTCTCGCCCTTAAATTCGTGCTAAACGATCTAAATTCTTCTTCTAATCTTAAAACTTTAACCATGGGTTTCTGGTATGTGGGAGTGGTACTGGTGGGTAGCCCACCCCTCCCCCTCCCCCCCGCATTCCTCAAACCCCCAAAAATCGACGGTCCACAGTCTAAATTTTAACAAAAAAATACTTTAACCTAGGTGGAAACAGTAGTGGACAAATTTGTAGTCTAGCTATAACTGATGCCCAGAGAAGTACGCATAAAGTCGACTAGTTAATTGTAGATTTAAGTTGAGTAGACTGAAATAAATCAAAAATGATTGTTTACAATCAAATATACAATTAACTATATCCCTCTTAACAATAACACCACTTTTGTAAATCTTTCTTTATATCTATTAATTCTTGGTTTTTTTTCTTTGTGCTATACAATAATAGGCTAATAAGTGGAATAACCTGTTATTTTAAGCAGTTTCTAAAAATTATGCATCCTTTATTTTACACTATGCTAGCTTTCCCCCGTAACTTGACCTGTATAGACTAATCAATTTTGACTAGAGAGGTGTTTGTTATGCAAGTGTTATTTATGTTGAAAGAATATTTTTATTACTTTACAACTCAAATGTACAGAGCCAAATTGTACTCTATTGTAACGGATTAAGAACAAAATTGCTTTCAATATCCAGAACATCTCACCTTGCCGTAGAATATATTAGTCCTGTGTCAAATTGTATTCTATTTATTGTAACTGAATAAGAGCTTTTTTCCTTTCAATGTCCAGATCTAATATATTTTTGAAAAATAATATTTAAGAATATTATTGTTCATATTATACTACACGTTAGATTATTTATTTCCTTTCGTTAAATAATCAGCATGGACAACGCATTTTTGTTCTTGTATGATGTTCGTAATTTTTGTGATTTTGTTATTTTTTACGATTGCGGTTTTGCATTTTCAGAAACTGTAAATATAATTCAGTTGTTTATAATTATTATTCAGTTGTTTATTTATTAAAATGCTACGAAAAGGACAAATGTGGAATTATTTTACTGTGGTGGATGAAATTGCAAAAAAAGTGGAATATAAATACTAAATATTGTAAAAACTTTCATTTAAAACTACTATATCGAATCGATCTTCTAAGTAGGCCTGGCTTTTTTCTTAGAGTAACCTGGTAGTATTTAATTTATATTGCCTAAAATGTGATAATCGATATATTGTAACTTTATACATAATAGGAAGATACAAATATTATCAAAATAATAAAATTTTGATAAAACTTGAGCTACCTGAAGCGAAGCGAGAGCAAGCCGCTAGTATGAAATCATTTATATGTTGTAATGTTTAAAAGCGAGCATCAAAACGCGTCGTTATAATATTATACTAATATATTATAACTTAAAAAATAATAGGCATTATAAAAGTAGTGTATCGTTATAATGTATTATTAATATAGGTGCTAATTAACCAGCCATCTTTTTAATAGAATTATTTGCCTCTGAGAATCTACATTGTCCTCTAAATTAATAAGTCAGCCACAATTAACGAGCGTCTAAATGATACTATTTTAGCCACTAGTTATCTTCTATGTAAGCCACTCTAAATACAACTCAGCATGGTGGTTATTTTTTAGCATCAAAATTTGTAACATGCATTCAAGCAATGAACCTCTAAAATATCAATTTAAGACATCAAATAAAATATTCTATTAGCTTCTAATTTATTAACTCAGTATGTTTAAAATGTAACTCATTACTCATCCCACATTAATTGATCGTCAAAATTTAGCTAAAATTGCCATCAAATAGTAAATAATTATGACCACTAATATTACCCAGAAACTATTGAAGGGAGACAAAATAAAATACTTTGTATTTTAAAATTTAATTTGTTTATTGAAATACCATCATTTTACTTAAAGTAATTAATAGGAACATGTAGGGTAAGCTCGCATAATTCTGTGATAATTTGGATAATAGCAATAAAACCCAGGACAATCGTAATCAAAATGTTTTATTTTTTGTAGGAACTTTCTTCAGTCTTTTACTTACTATTTAAGCTAATAAACTCTTAGTTTTACAACAAAGAACTTGTTCTAACATAGCTTTATAAATCACACGTTCACTTACGTAATTTTGTGATAATCACTTTAATTCGGTGACAGCATTATCATAATACTGATATAACAGAATTAGATGAGTCTTTCATATTTTTTATCACATAATTATAATTAGAATTAACTAAGTAGGACTAGAAATAAGTATTTATGGTTTTTTTTTTTCAAACATAACAGTAATTAATATTATAGAACACACAGAATAGTTTAATTCATATTTTTGACTTCAGCTTAGACGTTTATGGAGTATTGTCCTTTCCCTCCATTTTTTCTGAAAATAATACAACTCACTTAATTATGTGATAATAAAAATAACGACTCAGATAAATATTAATTAAAGTTGTTCAAATAACTTTCTACACTTTTTATTAATTTTACTTTACTTATCTTTCCCATTTATTCGTAATAAAAGCATTAATTAACATAGAAAATAACATGCGAGCTACTTTACCTTGTTTAATTCGGTGATTTGTTTTTCCATTTAAATCCAAAAAATCGTTATTTTTGAGACTCCGTACGTAAGGTATTATCCGAATACTGTTCAAGTTAAACTAAATCCGTAACTGGTAGTAACAAGTAAACACTATTATCCACAAATAGTCAAATTTTCAGCTAAAAATAACAACGTTTTCTACTAGAAAACAATTAATTTAAAAGAGCACAACAACAAGTGGCCGGCGAATAAGAAAAAATGGCGACTGGGAGACAATACGCGGCACCGTTGCTTTCTCTTTCACGCAACGATGACAAAACTTTGCATACGAAAAGAGGGTTTATGCCCCGGTTTTAAGGTTGTATTTCTAATAGTGTATTTTACTCATGTAAAAAGATACGAGCTTCGGAACTTGTTATCACAGAATTAAATGAGTCCCATAATTATGCGAGCTTACCCTACCTAGTTAGGTAAAGGTACCTAACGTCGTGTTTTCTGTTTTTTATAATGCATCATTCAAAAAGTCCTCGCTAATGTTATTGTTTCGTCGTAAGAACAAATATAAAGATCATGACAATTTTTTAACAAATGAATCTACTAATGATTTTGGATATCATACAGAGTCAAAAAAAAATTATAAGATACATTTTTAAAATTTTAAAATTGCTTAAATATTTAATTAATATGTAACAGACAATATAGACGGCAACCTGGTACATATATATTCTCCTAATCATAAATATATAAATATTTGGTTTTATGGCGCAATTACACTACACTACATCTAGTGCACTACGTCATATAGGACAGTAGGACACTAGATGTAGTGCAGTGTAAATGCATGTAGGGATGTAGGACCCTAACGTAGGGTGATAGGAAGAGCCCGACTGTCCTACATGACATAGTGCACTAGATGTAGTGTAGTGTAATTGCGCCATATTAGCTCTAGCTTTAACTCGATGAGTGCACTAAATGCATAAAATAGCGCTCTCTGATTGGTGCAAATGGCCGGTCGCTGTCGTCTCGCACGCTTGCGCTTAATCATGCATTGGCTATTTTCACGATAAAAGAATATGATGTATTATTTTACATGCTAAGTTTTAATAAATGATACAATCTATGAAGGCTTGAATTATATTTTTTTAAATCCTAGTTTTGAAGCTGTAAAACGTTAAATGGTAATAAGATGTACAATTTGTGGCTGAATTAGTAAATTATGTGGCAAATAAAAATAAGAAGGACAAGTAAAAATAATTGTTGATCTTTATTTGATGCTTTTTATAGAATGTTTAGTTGACGTTGTAAAAAAGACGAATTAGTTTATTAGAGGCTATTTCGTTTTCCCGTTACTTTGTTATAAAATAAGAAGGTAGGTCACGTGGCCAATAAAAAAAATTGTGGCTTGGTTTATTATATCCCATTAATATATAGCCGTTGCGAACCCCTCTAATTTAGACTATTCCAATTTCCTACATTAACCATTCACTGCGGTGGACGCCTTTTGGCGTTTTTTGATTCAATATTGAGGTGCGGAATACGCCCAGGCGTCTTTTTTTAATTCCTTTTATCTTGGCGAAAACAAGTTACACAAAAAAATACTTGCATTATACGCACATTTTTTTTTTAAATACAACAAAGTACTGTTCGCCGTTTCCGTGATTTTAACTTTTTGAAAAATAGCGAATTCCATTCTAGGTGCGGAGGACGCCTATCGGCGTTTGCCAGTAGTTATTACCTCTGATATTAATTTATACTGATAATTTTGCCATTGTTAATTAGCCATTGTTATCAGTTGAAACTAAATTATATGAGACTGTAGTTTAAAAGTGAAGTATAATTATATAGTTAAAATAATTTACTTGCCAGTTATCGCCATATTCTCCAAATTTTCACAATCCAACTAACTATTAAAGAACAAAAACTTAACAAAAAATCCTAAATAATGTAAATTTATTTTGTACACCAAATACGATCGTGAACGTACCACGCGTTAGTCGTTATTGTAGTTTTTCTAAGGTTTTAGCGTAAGATTTAAGAATAATCATTGTTTGCACAGTAGGTACTGAAAACGCCGATCATCGTTCCTTATTATCCTAAATGAGGTGCGGAGGACGCCCATCGGCGTTCGCGACGAAAACCTTGCCGCACTGGGCTAGTAGGTAAGCGTAATTTTTATCGCCGCAGCGAATGGGTTAAAATACTTATAGCCGACTAGCTGCTGCCCGCGACGTCGTCTGCGTGCGTTCACTGCTCGTTCCCCGTAGGTGATAGCGTGATAATATGTAGTCTATGTTCTGACCCGACTTCTTAATAATATTCGTGCCAAATTTGAAGTAAATCCATGCAGTACTTTTTGAGTTTATCCCGGACATACATTTGAAGAAATAAAGGTTCACTGCTCTTTCCCCGTATGTGATAGCGTGATAATATATAGCCTATGTTCTGACCCGACTTCTTAACAATATTCGTGCCAAATTTGAAGTAAATCCATGCAGTACTTTTTGAGTTTATCCCGGACATACATACAGACAAACAGACAAAAATTCTAAAAACTATATTTTTGGCTTCGGTATCGATTGTAGATCACACCCCAAGTATTCTTTTAAAAAAATATTCAATGTACAGTTTTGACTTTTCTACCATTTTATTATATGTATAGATAGATGTAACTTGGTGATGACATTTAATTGGCGAAACAACTTAAAAAAGAAATATAATCTTAAAAACTCTTTCTACCCATAAAAAATAGTTTATAATATTAGTATTAATTATTAACTTACTAGACATTAAACCTTACTTAATAACCATCTCTAATACAAAATTCACAAACTTAATTATTTCGCTTAACAACTAGGTCCCATACCTACTAGGTACTTATATATAATAATAACAAAAGTAATGTTTTATAGAGAAGTATAATTAATTAATAAAATTTGTTGCAGATATTGGATGCTTATAAAACTGGACTTTGTCAAAAGAAACATAAGGAACTTTTGGTTGCTATAGAAAAAGCTTGGGATCACGGATTCTTAACTTACGATGTACCTTTTAGAGAATATGATTATTCTTTGTACAATAAAACTACAAATTAAACTTTTCCTGTTATAAATATAATTAGTTAAATAAAAATAATGTTACATATTATAATATACATATTTTTTATTATTTTATTTATAAAGCATGGTTAACAATGGCACAAATAAGTCTTTTAAAGTAAATTTAAATTAATAAACCACTACTGGTGGCAACTTATGTCCATAATCATTAGTTTAAGCTATGTTATGAGAAGTTTTCCATTATTTTTGTCCTGTTTCTTTGTAGCAATAACTCCCTAATAAGTGCAGATTTTTCTCTTTCTAGAACTGATATTCTTTCATTTTTACGGTTGACTTCCTGAAATCAAACATTTTACTTCACTATATAAACTACTAGCTTCTGCGCGCGACTTCGTCGGCATGGACTCCGCTCCTATTGGTCTTAGCGTGATGATATATAGCCTATAGCCTTCCTCGATAAATGGGCTATCTAACACTGAAAGAATTTTTCAAATCGGACCAGTAGATCCTGAGATTAGCGCGTTCAAACAAACAAACAAACAAACAAACTCTTCAGCTTTATTATATTAGTATAGATTAACTGATTTTAAATAATATTTGACATAGCATTTTTAAAAAGTTCAGAGATATTTTATGATACAAATAAGACAAGCAAATCTATCTCTTAGGTCATAGACTTATTAGGAGGTTTACTCGATTATTGCCATTCTTTTAGGTGAAAACTAGTGTTCACTATCAAAATTAATATTATAAGAAGTTATTTACATTATCCTAACTAATTAAATTTATGTAGGGTCAATGTGAACAGAGGTTCTTTTGTAAAGAACTTTGGAAATGTATAGATTTTGTTATAACAAATGCTAAAAGTACATTAATTTGTAGTGACAATGGTCAGACCTCTGCGAGCATTCGGTTTTGAGATCGGAGAACAGCTGCATTGTTAGGTGTGGTTGCCATTGGATTCATTGTTGTCGGTAAAGCAAGGTTCATGTGCAATGACAGTGGTCCATGACGCCACCCGGCTGCTAGAGCGCCAAGTTGTCGGTTTAACTCTAAGATTCGCGCTCGCAGCAATTCCAAGCGCTCTTGATGGGCTTCATTCCATGGTTCCTTAAATGAGAGAATATTGAAATAAAAAATAATTAGGATCAGTACCAGTAGTGTAAATCCAGTTTTGCAACTTCGAAAGACCTGTGCTAACTTTGGGGCGCTCGAAAAACCACGAAATTTTGGCACTTGTTTCGGTTTTTTCACTATATCTTCCAAAGTATGCATTTTTAGAGAATACATGTAGGATATATTTTTAAAGTAATTTAAATTAGCTACAATTTGAGCCTAAAACCAGCTCTGTAGGTCAAATAGAAGCCGAGATACAGCTCTTCAAAAGTTGATAGTTTTTTCCAAAAAAGTGAAGTTTACAGTTTTGTCCAACTTTGGACCCAAATTTCGGTGGGAAATACTCATCCTACGACGAACGTCGAATCAAGAGAGGTTGTAGTAAATTTAATTACCTTTAATTTAAGCACAAAACGGCGTCTATAGGCCCAATAGTTTTGTACAATGTTCAAAAAAACCAAAAGTCGGGAAAATAGGCCAGTCAAATTGTACATTAAAATCGCAAATGGTTTGCTAGTTCTGCTTTTTTCATATGTTGTTAGGATCAGTACCAGTAGTGTAAATCCAGTTTTGCAACTTCGAAAGACCTGTGCTAACTTTGGGGCGCTCGAAAAACCACGAAATTTTGGCACTTGTTTCGGTTTTTTCACTATATCTTCCAAAGTATGCATTTTTAGAGAATACATGTGGGATACATTTGTAGCTCAAATTGTAGCTAATTTAAATTACTTTAAAAATATATCCTACATGTATTCTCTAAAAATGCATACTTTGGAAGATATAGTGAAAAAACCGAAACAAGTGCCAAAATTTCGTGGTTTTTCGAGCGCCCCAAAGTTAGCACAGGTCTTTCGAAGTTGCAAAACTGGATTTACACTACTGGTACTGATCCTAACAACATATAGTCCAGGCGCTGTATGGAGTTGAGTATGCAAAATGTGAGGACCGCATTCGGTGAATGGTTTTGAACTCAGAAAAGCATGCAGATTATGATCCTGAATGTTGCCAGGAGCCATATTGGTCCAATTTTTTTTTACACCCCACCCCCTTAGACATGTAGTAAATGGACTGAACACATGCTTTGATATCATTATAACGATTGTTTTAGTGAGAATATCCAATCGATTTTTATGATTACAGATACTTACAGCCTGTCAAGTGAAAAAAGAACAGGAAAATTAAAAATAAAAACAATAATTATTGATAAAAAAAATTATTTAATTCAAAAAAAGGGAATTAATTTGAATATATTACAAATGAAAAAAATGATAATTATCAATCTTTTTTATTCTGACAATCGTTATTTATTCATTTGCATAAAGAAATACAATCAATATGTAATTTCATATAAGAGCAAGCCATTGTTTTACGATTGGATGCACATTTACAGAGTTGATTCAACAATTCCGGCAGTGGTTGCTTGGTCATTTGTCGTGGGTACAGATTACCATCCTTCCTTTCATAGCCTAAGAACGTGTAATCAATTGGCTGTAGTTGAGTTTGGTCAGTATTTACTCATACATATGTTAATAGATGTAAATGTAGAGCATCTGATGTGCAAATAAATAACTTTTAATAAATTTAAGGCAAAACCGATATTTTGGGAAGATAACTTATACCGAAGTTTATCAGCCGTTGAGTTTTTTTTTTTTTTTTGAAAAAAGATAGGTGCAAATGTTTTCCAATTCTTTTAGCTGTTCGACACTTAGGTATGTATTTCAGAGATGCTTTAGAGCTTCTTGTACAAAATCCAACGAAGCAGCTTTTAAAGCATTTTTTTTCGAACCAAATCTGTAAGTCGAATCGCAACCATTCAGAGCGTGTAATGCTAGCAAATAAAACCACAAATATTTTCTCCAAGGGAATGAGCAGCCAAATGACAGCCTGAAATGAATTTCTTCTTATAGGAACCGTCGAACCATAAACCTAAACAGCCTAGACGTGCAAGCTTGTTACAGAAGTAATATCCGAGAATGAAAACATCTGTATCAGAGCTAATGATTATGATATGCCAAGTTTGATTTTCATGAAAATGTGACAAAACATCCTTGAATCTGTTTTTAAATGGTTAGAATTCAGGTCAGGTACTAAAAAAAAATAAAGAACCTTGTAATTTGAAACATTTTGGGGATCATCCTCCACAAATATAATATATAACTCGCAATCTTCATTTATTAGTGCATATCTACGGGCAGAATTACATAGAAATCGAACTAGCTGTAACTTATTTTCAGTGCTTGAAAAGAAATTATTACAATCAGTTGGGATTTTGGTGTGCTTATTTGACATGATAAAATTTTTCATCATTCGACCTTTACTCCGTAAAGTTGATTCCAAGTATTTTATTGATATATCATCATATCTGTCTATTGTATTTATTGTAATCAAGAACGTAATTTTTTGAAATAGGTAGATTTGAAATATACTGCCGCGTGTTTGTACCACACTTGTAATTTTCAATTTCAAGAGCGAATTATGATTTTGGAGATTTCCTGTAAAAACCGTCAGCGTCAAAAAGATACTTGCAGTAATTCAAAATTTCTCAGCACAAACATATGTATGAGTAAATACTGACCAAACTCAACTACAGCCAATTGATTACACGTTCTTAGGCTATGAAAGGTAGGATGGTAATCTGTACCCACGACAAATGACCAAGCAACCACTGCCGGAATTGTTGAATCAACTCTGTAAATGTGCATCCAATCGTAAAACAATGGCTTGCTCTTATATGAAATTACATATTGACTGTATTTCTTTATGCAAATGAATAAATAACGATTGTCAGAATAAAAAAGATTGATAATTATCATTTTTTCATTTGTAATATATTCAAATTCCCTTTTTTTGAATTAAATAATTTTTTTTATCAATAATTATTGTTTTTATTTTTAATTTTCCTGTTGTTTTTTCACTTGACAGGCTGTAAGTATCTGTAATCATAAAAATCAATTGGATACTCTCACTAAAACAATCGTTATAATGATATCAAAGCATGTGTTCAGTCCATTTACTACATGTCTAAGGGGGTGGGGTGTAAAAAAAAATTGGACCAATATGGCTCCTGGCAACATTCAGAATCATAATCTGCATGCTTTTCTGAGTTCAAAACCATTCACCGAATGCGGTCCTCACATTTTGCATACTCAACTCCATCCAGCGCCCGGTCTAATATGAAAAAAGCAGAACTAGCAGACCATTTGCGATTTTAATGTACAATTTGACTGGCCTATTATACAAATATTTATTTCCGGTCTGGTTGTAGGTCCTTGTGGGTCTTCCCACCGTGCCTCGGAAAGCACATCAAGCTGTCGGTCTCAGTTTTTATCATATACACCCACAGATCACCCCACACCTGATAGCGATCGTTACTCATAGTAGGAATATATCCGCCAACCCGCAGTGGAGCAGCGTGGTGGATAAAGCTCTGATCCTTCTCCTACTATGTGAAAGAGGCCTATGCCCAGTAGTGTGATATTACAGGCTGAAGCGAGCGACTCGTTACAAATATTCCATACCTACGCAACAACCTTTCGTAAATCTAGGGCTACCATCCGCATCGAGTCTCACGAATTTATTTTACTTCATGGGTGTGTCTTTAATATTTAGAGATAAAATCCTTGCCTATAGGTACATATATTTGTGCAACGGGAATAAATTTTAGTTTAAAACTAATGTGAGGTTTTGAGAGTTTTCCTGGCTTCAGCATACATACCTACCTATTATTTACGTAAATATTTATCATTTACATACCTAAGTTTAATCAGTTGCAAACATTTTAATGTTAGTTACATTATCTTAAGAACGCATTGACTATTTATTATTGACTAACTGTGCTCGCGACTGTGCATAAACGATCACGATTCAGCCTGTAATATCCCACTGTTGGGCATAGGCCTCTTCCCCATGTAGGAGAAGGATCGGAGCTTAATCCACCACGCTGCTCCAGTGCGGGTTGGCGGATATATTCCCTACTATGAGTAACGATCGCTATCAGGTGTACCTACATGATAACAACCGGGACCGACGGCTTAACGTGCTCTCCGAAGCACGGTGGGGAGACCCACAAGGAACGCACAAACACCCAGACCACGGCAAACATCTGTATGGCCATTACAAATGTTGTCGTGTGCGGGGATCGAACCAGCAACCGCTCGCGCAACAGCCAATCGCAATTCAGTGCTGTGACCGCTGCGCCAACGCGGCGTCATAAAAATTAAATTAAAAATTAAAAAAAAAATCCCGACAATAACCTGTTCCTTTTAAAAAGTAAAAAATAATGAAAGAAACTCAATCTTAAGGTACCTTAGTATGTACGAGTAGGTACTAATAATAATTCTAAAAAACATCGCGTTGGGGGACCGCTCCAAACCTAACAATTCAATTACAAATAGTCTAAAGTCTAAACTAACATAACTTAACTAAGCAACAAATGAATTTAAAAACAAAATTAAGCTCCTGGGGTGGATAGGGTCGGCAACGCGCTTGCGACGCTTCTGGTGATGCAGGCGTCTATAGTAGGCTACGGTAGTCAGTAGTCACTTACCATCAGTTGAGCCGTACGCTTGTTTGTCGACTTAGTAACATTTAAAAAAAAATCATTTGAGACCCCCACTCGATTATATTCGCAGACATTCGGTTATTCTTCCCCACTTTCACCCCCACAACTTTTAAACGACTCAACCGCTTTTCGTCAAACATGTCTAAAAACACTCGCCCGTAACTTACCTTTCACACAAAAAAAAAAAAAACTAATTTGAAATCGCTTCATCCGTTCGCGAGCTACGGAGCCACAGACAGACTGACAGACAGATAGACACGTCAAACTTAAAACACCCCTCTTTTTGCGTCGGGGGTACAAAATAAATACATTTCTAAAATAAAAGTAGCCTAAGTTACTCCTTATTACATCAGCTATCTGTCAGTAAAAGTCCCGTCAAAATCGGTCCAGCCGTTTCAGAGGTTATCCGGAACAAACAGATGGACAGGCAGACAAAAATTATAAAAAATGTTATTTTGGTATATGTACATTGTACAGTGTACAACATCCTTATGCATTTAGTAAAAAGCGATTATTTTAATATTACAAACAGACACTGGAATTTTATGTATTTTGTATAGATGTTGCTATTTTTGTTCATTTTTTTAAACATCGTTGATGTGTACCTGTAGTTATATAATTTAAAAATATAAACGTTTTTGTTACCACATATCCGCCCATTCTTCCGGCGTAGCGCATTTTATCTTGCACTTCTGACAATTGTTTCAAGTACCATTCACGGGCTTCCTCCACAGCTGTTAAACCTTGTAATAATACGTCTTTTTCTTGCTCGATTTGCTTCATTTTTTTCAACAAATTGTAATCAACACCGTTATGTA
This sequence comes from Melitaea athalia, assembly GCA_905220545.2. Lineage (NCBI taxonomy): Eukaryota > Metazoa > Arthropoda > Insecta > Lepidoptera > Nymphalidae > Melitaea > Melitaea athalia. The sequence goes on from HG992179.1 coordinate 9,647,140, forward strand.
GGGTGTGGCGACGAGGCTCGCGTCGTCGCGAAGTTTTTCGTTGAATTGTTTGTGTTCCATTAGCAGAGCGACCATCTCCAAGACCTCGATCTTGTCCTTCTATAGATCTTGACATTTCATCAAAGTCTAATTTAGTTTCTCCTATATCATCACTCTCCAAAGCCGTTTCTTCAGATTTGTAAACATTTCTTGAATTTTCTTTTCTTTCAATTAAACTTTTTTCAAGTCTTGGCGGTTTCGGAGGGCCACAAATCTTATGAGACTGAGCAGTTTCATGCTTAGACACAAAAGTTACTTTGCCAGTTTGAAGCAATTCGGGCAGAGAATTATTGTTGTCTTCGGCTAATTGGGGCATGCTACTAGTTCGGTGTGTTGGATTTCCAGAATTTCTTAATAAGTTCCAATTTCGGGTATTGTGTGAATTTTCTATATCAATTATTGAAGCGGATGGGGGGCGATGGATTTGTGTACTCATTTGAGCACTTATCCCTTTGTTATCCAGACCTTCATTTATTGTATTAATATTACTAGACGCATTTTGAACTTGGTTTCGTAACAGACAAATTTTGAGGCCAGTACAAAAACTTTCAAACGTTAGTAAACCATCATGAGAAGCAACCTTTTGCAGGCTTTCAATAACACCCCGGGGAAGACCTTTAGTGCGATCATCTCGCCAGCGGTTTTCGATGTCTGTTAACTTTACATACCCTGTGTGTTTATCGTCCATTATATCGAACAATGTTCTCATTGCTGAGACAAATTGTTTTGGCAATGATTCCATATTTGTAGAACTCAAATTTTTCATAATAAATTTTGCGATCTTATACATAAAAGTTATTCTTAAACTCTAAAAGCACAGGTTTCACTTTAAATTCTCAACTCCAACAAGCTAATAAAATAACACCTAAATTGCACCATTTCACTAACTGCACCAAAAGTAGTGACTTACGATAAACATGATATTTAATTTCATTTAAAACTTCAATATAAATCACTTAATATTCATTTTATCTCATTTATTGAACGGTACATAGTGCCATGGTAAGAGCGAACCGGCCAGTGAAGTGATTTTGCGGACTATGCAGCCCAAGAGTGTTAACAGCGAAACCGGTTATACAACATTTCGGGCCAGGTAGAGGCCAGACAGACTAGGCGTTGTTCCAGGACTTTCGATGTCATTTATTTAACGTTAAATTAAATATCTATTTATTTTGAAATACTTGAGAGCTTGTCTAATTGAATGAAATATAGGTACTAATAAAAAGCAGAACTCTATAATAGTATCTATTAAATAAATTAATTTAGGTCGACCAACATAATAGTACCTACTTATTCATCTAACGATCTAGTGACATAGGTACAGCAGGTATTTTAAAAGAAATGGTACTCATATTATTTAAAAATGTATCTAAGTATATCTACATTATAATATATAGGTAATATACCTACTAACTAGAAAATTTTATACTCGTAATGAAAATCCATGAATAATTTATTTTCTTGATGACGATAATATCGACGCCCCCGGAGAACAAAATCGTTTTAAAGAAAAGTAAATTTTACTGGACTAGCAATAAACAGTTTTTCTATTATATCGCGAGTCCTAAACAGGCTATATAATATTGTATAACGATTACGAACGATAACGATTCAGCCTGTAATATTCCACTGTTGGGCATAGACCTCTTTCCCCATGTAGGAGAAGGATCAGAGCCTAATCCACCACGCTGCTCCAATGCGGGTTGGCGGATATATTATATTCCCTACTATGAGTAACGATCGCTATCAGGTGTACATCTTAACAACCGGGACCGACGGCTTAACATGCTCTCCGAGGCACGGTGGGGAGACCCACAAGGACTGCACAAACACACAGACCACGGCAAACATCTGTATGGCCAAAACAAATTAATGTTGTCGAGTGCGGCGGTCGAATTAGTTACCAATTTATTTATGTGAATAAAATGGTACGGCTTACCAGCTTATTAAGACAGATGCTCGTTCCATATAATATGACTACGATATTATTATGAGTTATACTTATAATTGAACCACCAGTTGTTTAAAGGAAATAAATCCAAAAGTTGTTTTTTTGGGAAATTAAAAAAACTGTGTAACTTCTACATTTTATTTTTTAACAGTTAATGACCTATGATGTATGACTTTAAGTTCTATGTAGTTAGAATTTTATGGGCTTAAAAGAAGACATAATATTTATTTTAGTTTTTGAGATTTTTTTATTTAAAGCAGTTGGATTTATTCCCTTTATACGATCGATGAAATGAAAATTTAATAAATAAAAGAATAAATACATGAAAAGTTGTTGTTTATTGTAATAAAGACTTGTAACTTAATAAAGATCCGCCTAGTGCGAGTCGGACTCGCGCACGAAGGGTTCCGTACCATTGACTAGGTAAACAACAGTAGGTACATTGATTTTAATTTCGGGCAAAAAGCACCAAAAAAGTCACTTTTGTTGTATGAGAGCCCTAAATATTTTTTATTTTAATGTTATTATTTAATATTAAAGTAAAAACCGGGTTTACTTCCTTATTACAACTGATAAATTTTTTAACCGTGAAGTACTCCGTAAATGTTGTGGTTTATATTTCTCTCTTGAGGCTGACAGATGAGTCCACTGCTAAAGATGAGAGAGAAAAGCGTTTTAAATTAATCCTTATGGATATTTATACCCATAAAAAAAAAAAAAATTTTATTAATTCACAGGTACCCAAAATCATGTTTTAATATTGTTTGTTTGAAAATCCCGCCAAAACGCCACGTTATGAAATCTGACAGCGTGACGTCATTCGGAGGTTATAAACAAAGAGTATATAAAGCACAGCACAGAGTACGTTGAATATATGGATATAATAACCCGTGCAGTCAATGCAGTGAAGTAGCGTAGGGGGGGGGGCGCCCCTGGCGGCACTTTTTAGGGGCGGCAAAATTTAACAATAAATAATAAAAATATTTTGAAAATATTTGAACCATTTTATATCATTTTTATCGGAACTACACATTCCGAAGGATTGAAAGGATCACGGAACTTTTCTAATTTTCTTTACTTATTTTGTGGCGAAGTCGGTTAATCCCTGTTATTTTGTAGCGACTGGCAACGTCTATACTGTGGGAATTTCCCGTTTGTGACTTACTTAGTCATAAACGGGAGTTAATCTTACCTATGGATGAACGAGCTTAGCTCGGTTTATATCGTGTTTTTTGGATTTACATCCCAATTACATACTTATGAAATATCAATAATATTTTTCGATCTTACCGACATAATAATAAAAAAATGGACTGGTTATTCAGATAAAAAAACACGAGTGCAATTAGAAAAAAAAGGGAAAAAGATAATCGATCTGGTCACATGTGGATTTGAACCGGTCATATAGTTTCGTGACCACCCGATTTCCCACCTGAGCTATTATAACTAGAGATGTGCCGACTACCTAGAGATGGGTCGACGTTTGACGTTAAGCGTGACAAGTGTCTATCCGCATAGTTTCTTAAATAAAATAAAATAAAATAAAATCCAGTATTACTGTAAAAAACGTTTATTGAATTAGCGCACGATACGTATATAGTGAGCTGTGAGTGTATAGTTAAATTCTCGTGAACTTAGTAAATAAAACCGTTTTTGTGCTTCTTACGAACGATCGAGGCATCAGCTGTGTGTGACTTGTGCATACCCACATAAAATAAAATACAATATCTCATTAACTGGCACTCCTTTGTCTTTTGGTTGTTGTTTGTTGACTTTTAATATAAAAAGAAAAATATTGTTAAGTTGCGTACTGGTTGTAACATCTGTTGGGTGCATTGAGTATAGTTTCGAATTTGACATGGCCAGGAAGTGTAATCAATGCGGCAAGTTCCTGTCACCAGCGGATGGCGCAAAGTGCAATAAATGCAGCTCGATATTCCATCGTACTTGCGTCAATCTAAGCCCCAACTCCCGCCCCCCCGCGGGCTGGACCTGTCGTTCGTGCCGTGTGCCGGAAGGCAAGGTCAAGTCTGCTGCTGGCACCGAGTCACCTGCCATGGGAGATATATATGAAGACGGGCATACGACAGGGAACCCGTAGAAGAATCCTGCAGCGTCCTTGGCTGAAGAGATGAAACTTCTACTTCTACGGAACTCGTGACAGTCGCGAGGGAGATGGCTTCTTTTAGACTGGAAATAATGTAAAAATAAAAATGAATAAATGGAGGAACGCGTGACATCCTTGGAGGCAAGATTCGATGCCGAATGTCAAGCGCGATGTGACGAGTCCGTAACCGAGGGCGCTGTTCAGCAATTAAGAGAGGACTTAAACGAGCAGGAACAGGCGATGTTACTCAATGATCTCATAATTGCTGGCGTACCCGAGGCCGGTGGTGAAAATGTTATACATCTGACACAAGCAATATCGAACAAGTTGGGCATCACGCTTGAATCTCGCGACGTAGTTAGTGCCGAGCGCGCCGGTCCGCGTCGATTGATGACGGCGGGTGAGGATCGTCGTCGCCCGCGCCCGATTATAGTTCGGCTGGCGCGACGGGCGCTGCGCGACGACATTATAAAGGCGGCGCGAGTTCGGCGCGGTACGGATACTTCTGGTGTGACCGACGGGAACCCGTCTCGAATTTATGTTAACGAACATCTAACTCGTGTCAACCGTCTTTTATTTTATAAGGCGAGGGAAGAAGGTAAACGTCAGGGATGGCGATACATTTGGACTCGGAACGGGAGAATATACGTGCGTCGGGGGATGGACACAGCAGTGAAACGGATACGAACGGAAAAAGACATTAACAATTTTATTTGCATAAATTAAGTTTGTTTAAAGAACGCTTGTTCAAAGTTTCAAGGTGCCATTTCGGAAACTGCGTTATATTAAGTTTAATTAAATTGAAATAAAAACATTTTATTTATATAGGTTTGAATTAGATAGAGGATTTCTGGTCATTGTTTTATTACATACGGTGTTTAATTGCATTTATTATACGGCACACAGTGAATGGTTCTTTGTGTTATTCAATACTAGTTAGAAATTATCCAATGTACCTATATAATTATGTGTGTTTCATCTCATGAATAAATATATGTATAATATATCATAATCGGTTCATAAAAAAATAAAAAAATTAGGCCAATTTAAAGAATCAAGTTGAACATGTAAATTTGGGGGTCGGACTCCTGTATGTGTATGTGTAATTATGTATATGTGTGTGTATATTATATATAAGTACCTGGGTGACCGAGCCTAGCTCGGTATTTTCATTTTATTTTTTGTTTTTTGTTTTTTCTCGTTATTTTTATATTTAAATAATAAATCACGAGTGAAATTAAAAAAAATGGAAAAAAATTAATCTGGAGACTGAGATTCGAACCCGGGTCAAGACGATTTGACACCTCCCGATTTCACAATTACGCTATCACAGCTTTGTTAACAGTAGTGAAATTAAGCTTCGTATTCTAATGATATTTTTTCATTGCCTAAAAACAAGGATAAAACGACATTGTTTTTTAATGAATCCTAGCTAGATCAATTTTTCGCCCCCGAAATCCCCTGCATACTAAATTTCACGAAAATCGTTGGAGCCGATTCCGAGATTCAGAAAATATATATATATACAAGAATTGCTCGTTTAATAGTATAAGATATGTAGGGGAAAGGTGTACGAGATGATTCACTTAAGGAAGAATGCTTGTAGTTTAAATGATATTCTACTTATTGCAGATATAAATACGTTTATCCATAGTAAATTATTTATCTATCTAATTGTTGCAATACTCAAAATATATATTTTTTGATGTTTTATTATTATAAACACCATTTTTTTTAAACGTTATGAAAGGATCATCTTGTACACCCCGGTGTCCAAGATGATCCCTGTGGTAGATTATCATAGGTTATGGTAGAATTATCTAAATAAAGTCATAATCAGGGTTTACTATCTTTAATCAAGTCAGTCAGTCTCCATTATAATTCAAGAAGGAAACTATCATCACATTGTATGAGATCTATGGTTCTAGCGTTCGTTCGTTCGTTCTAAGCGTCTCTTTCCTGGCGTTATTTTACACAAATCAAATGTGAATTCATCAGAATCATCGCTATCTATCCCTGCACAAGCTTCATGGCCCCATCTTTGGCATATACAACATTTTATCCATACCTCGCCCCTATCATCCACACGGATCGTCTTGTACACCGGCAACATAATCATCTTGCCCCAATGTAACCTTTTTTATTCAATGATCGATAACATAACCTATGTGGTTTCAACTGTTTCCATGCTGTTAAAAATCAAAATAGAGTAATATACAAAGCTAAGTAATGCATCAGCCACGGCATTAAAGTACGTTAGAACACATTAAACATAATTTTAAAGTCAACCTTACCTTAGATCAAAGTTACGTAATATTCGTTTTCTTCCTCAAAAAATTTCACTGTCACTGAAGACGCGATTACGATTGACTGAGGCGGGGGAATACCGGGGTCTACATTTTACCAATAAACACAACTAGGTGGCACTACTAGATTCGTTGCAATATAAAAGGATCATCTTCCCCCAACGGATCATCTTGTACACCTTTCCCCTATATATGTGTGTATGTATGTGTTTGTAGGTATATGTATGTGTAATATATTATATTGCTACAATAAAGGAAAGATACACAGAAAGATACTTGTCACGCTCGTCAAAACAGGGGTATCACTGAAAATCAGCGTTGGTTTTCGTTTTTATGAAAGCCAACTCCAAGCTCAGTGATATACCTTTTTGGGGCACAGCACTTAGCTGCAGGCGGTAATTGTTACTTATAGAATTACTTATTTTAGATTTGTTTTTTTTTTTTACTTTTTTGGATATTTTAGATTAATTTTTTTAATTATTTATATTTTGTTTTCTGATAATATTGACTCTTTTTTTCTTGTTTCTTTTTGTTTTGTTTTTTTTTTTTTTGTGTTTTTTGTTCTCTATATTACTGCTGTTATTTTTTTTGTATAAAAACTGTCTGCGATTAGTGTGATGTCCCAAATAAACGTTTCTTTCTTTCTTTCACTTTGACCGACTAGTCGACTAGCCGACTAGCCGACTAGTCGGCTGTAAAGAGGCCGACTAGTCGGCCGACTAGTCGGCTAGGCCGATCTCGGTTTCGGGGATTTCAGTACGACTTTGTTCTCAGCTTGTTCGCGCGCTAGTTGCAACCGCCGCCCGTGAGCAGGTCGGAACCTGTTTATGCGTGTTGTGTTTACTTCGCTAAAGTCGCTAATAAGTTCGCTAATAAAATAAGTTCATCTTTGCTTACGTGCGAGTCATAGTGCTATTTAAGTGTAAAAAATAAAGTTTTTGTGAATAATGTGAATATACTACTGCGTAAATATTGTTGTTGTTCATTGAAGAAAAAGAAATTCAATCATGTCCAAACGCGAATCCCGCGTATGGATGTTATTTGACGAGGTGAACAATGATTTTCGTAAAGTTAAGTGTAACCAATGTCAAACAATTATTTCTCGTGGTGGGCAAGGTAAAGCGGCAAACACTTCAAGCCTGTATAACCATATAAAACACCGACATCCAACGCTGGTACCTCAACTAGGTTCTATGATCAAAAGTTTAGGTACAGAGGATTCCTGCGAGTCGCAAACCCAAGCCAAAGAAAGTTCCTATGTTTCTTTTTTATTTTCTTCAAACAAAAAGTTCGTGTTTAAAATACCTATTGAATGTTTTTTTTTTTTAATTTGTTGGTAATTAAAAAATACCTACATTTTTATTTGAGTAAGAATTAATAAATGTTTATTTAAGTTAAGAAGATATTATTTTGCTTTTTAATTAATACCAATTTTAAGAAGGTACCAATTTTGTTTTGTTGATGATAAATAATATACCTATGTACCGAATTATGTATGTCTTCTTTTTAAGCCAGTATTTTTTAGAAAATTGTTACTGAAGAAAAGACTGGTTTGCTTTACTTGTCGAAATGTGTAATGGGCGCTCCACATTCTCAAGAGACATTCACGCGAGAATCTCCGGAGATTCTCAGCGAGAACTGTAGCGAGAACTTCTTCTGGGTACACACTCTCAAAGTTCTCAAATAGTTCTCGCGCTCGATGACGATGGACACAGAAGCAACCGCTGCGACAAGTTTATTGTTATGCGCATTCGCATATTATAATTATGCGTATGCTAAAGAAAAAAAGTTATTAAAAAGAAGTGGCGAAAAAGAAGATGGTGGATGACAAGTATTCATCGTAATAGAACAACACGAGGAACATGCGAGTGTGGAGTCAATACACTTTCTCGACCGTTCTCACGTCCTCGCGCTCCTTTGTCTCGCGCCAAAAAACCGACAAAAAGTGGAGAAAAGCCGGAGAACAACGCGAGAACTTGAGAAGAATACGCGAATCGCTTCCACATTCACCTTTTTCGCATGTTTCTCGCGTTCTCGCGAGATTCTCTTGAGAATGTGGAGCGCCCTTTAAGATTGGTTATAAAATCCAAATAATAATGAATAATCAAGGTTTTATTTCGTTTCAGTTCCCCTGATATAGTACATATTAATGAGAAATACATACAAAGTAAAAAGCCGACTACAAAAGCAGCCGAATAGTCGGCTTAACCGACTAGTCGGCGACTAGTCGGCACATCTATAATTATAACTTAATAGATGGTGGCAATTTTTTTTTTCCTATTCTAATAATGTTGTATTTTTTCATTATCTGAAAACACAGGTAAAACGACATTTTCTAAAAATTAATCCTAGCTAGATTATCATACAGATGTTTGCCGTGGTCTGGCTGTTTGTGCAGTCCTTGTGGGTCTCCCCACCGTGCCTCAGAGAGCACGTTAAGCCGTCGGTCGCGGTTATATGTTATGTACACGTGATAGCGATCGTTACTCATAGTAGGGAATATATCCGCCAACCCGCATTGGAGCAGCGTGGTTGATTAAGCTCTGATCCTTCTCCTACATGGGGAAGAGGCCTGTGCCCAACAGTGGGATATTACAGGCTGAAGTGAATCCTAGCTAGATCAATTTGTCGCCCCCGAAACCCCCTGCATACTAAATTACACGTAAGGGACAACTTTTTAGACTTTTGAAGTGAAACTTCTTTAGGCTCATGAGGGGAAAAATTTGAACGACCGGTAACGCGGCAGCGTCAGGGACAGCAAGTACTTGGATGGGTGACCGCCTGGGACCACCGCGTGACGTTGGCTTATTGTTTTTTTTTTATCAATTATTTTTTTTTGTTATTTTAAATTCGTTTTTTTAAATTAGTTTTTTTGGTTCACTTTTTTTTAAATTAGTTTGCTAAAGAAGTTTCATTTCTGACATATGTACTTGTACTCAATTTGTTTGTTTTTCTTTTTAAAATAGTTTTTTTTTCAATTATTTTGCCAAAGAAGTTTCACTTCTGACATGTTTTGTACGCTCGCAATTTTTTATTGCAAATATAACCTGTAACAGTACAAAATAATGATGACTTTTTTGCCGAAAAATTCTCTATAATAATGTATGTAATGTACTACTCTGTCAAGAAAGTACCGGGGAAAAGCAGTGCAAACTTAGCACCTCATCGATGGAATTTTGGGTCGAAAATGACCTTAATCAATAGGTCTACGTTAGGTCCGTATAGGTCCACTAAATTTTTCGTTAGGTCCACTATAGTTTTAAAATAAATAATTTTTTAAATTTACGTAAAAAAAATGCAATTTTAGCACCCCATCCAAGGATTTTTAAAATCAAAATGACCTTAATCGATAGGTCTACGTTAGGTCCCTATAGGTCCACAATAATTTTTGTTAGGTCCCCTATAGTTTTTTAATAATATATTTTTTTAATTTTGGTAAAAATATATATGCAATTTTAGCACCTCATCTAAGGATTTTTGAAATCAAAATGACCTTAATCGATAGGTCTACGTTAGGTCAGTATAGGACCACTAAATTTTTCGTTAGATCTGCTATAGTTTTTTAATAAATAATTTTTTAAATTTAGGTAAAGTAAATGCAATTTTAGCACCCCATCCAAGGATTTTTAAAATCAAAATGACCTTAATCGATAGGTCTACGTTAGGTCCGTATAGGTCCACAATAATTTTTGTTAGGTCCCCTATAGTTATTTAATAAATAATTTTTTTAATTTTGTTAAATAAAATATGCAAATTTAGCACCCCATGTAAGGATTTTTGAAATAAAAATTACCTTAATCGATAGGTCTACGTTAGGTCCGTATAGGTCCACTAAATTTTTCTTTAGGTCCTCTAGCTTTTTCATAAATAATTTTTAAAATTTTGGGAAAAAAAATTCGTATTTTAGCTAAAAAACAATAGGGGACCTAACAAAAATTATTGTGGACCTATACGGACCTAACGTAGACCTATCGATTAAGGTCATTTTAATTTTCAAAATCCTTGGATGGGGTGCTAAAGTTGCATTTTTTTTAACCTAAATTTAAAAAATTATTTATTATAAAAATTATAGCGGACCTAACGTAGACCTATCGATTAAGGTCATTTTTATTTCAAAAATCCTTAGATGGGGTGCTAAGTTTGCACTGCTCCGGGGAAAGATCAAAATATCACATCAATATACAAACTGTTTGTTATTCATCCAAATTTATTTTATCACCTTCAAAGTATGCTCCTTCAGAAATTACTTACGCCAACGAATAATTCAACCATCAAAACATTTTTAAATGCTGTTTCCGGAATTGAGTTCAGTTCTCGCCGCGAATTCTCCATTATGTCTTCTACCGATTGAAAACGGGTGCCACGAAGTGGTAGCTTGAGTTTAGGAAAAAGAAAAAAGTCGGCTGGAGCCATATCTGGTGAACATCGTAGTTGTTCGATGGTATTTGTTGATTGTTTGGTCAAAAATTCGTTCACAGTGATGGCCTTGTGCGAAAGCGCATTATCGTGGTGCAAAATCCAAGAATTTTCTTTCCACAAATTGGCCTTTTTTGTCGAATTTGCTCTCTTAAACGCCGCATAACGCTCAAATGGACGAATTCCGAGTGTACAACACCGCGATAGTAAAAAAAAAAACACTCAACATGACTTTGACTTTTGAACGAGTTTGGCGTGGATTGTTTGGTTTCGGTTCAGTTGGAAGGCGCCACTCCGAAGCTTGTTGACTAGTTTGCATGTCAAACTCGTAAACCCACGCCTCGTCACCAGTAACAATGCGTTTCATAAATGTTGGGTCGGAATTGACTCGTTCTAGCATGTGCCCAGCGCCTCTAATGCGATTGAGTTTTTGGAGAAAATTCAGGTCTTTTGGGGACTAGCCGAGCGGCAAAGCAGTGCAAACTTAGCACCTCACGATGGAATTTTGGGTCGAAAATGACCTTAATCGATAGGTCTACGTTAGGTCCGTATAGGTCCACTAAATTTTTCGTTAGGTCCGCTATAGTTTTTTAAAAAATAATTTTTTAAATTTAGGTAAAAAAAAATGCAATTTTAGCACCCCATCCAAGGATTTTTAAAATCAAAATGACCTTAATCGAGCTGCTAAAATACGAATATTTTTTCAAAATTTTAAAAATTATTTATAAAAAAACTAAAGAGGACTTAACAAAAAATTTCGTGGACCTATACGGACCTAACGTAGACTTATCGATTAAGGTAATTTTGATTTCAAAAATCCTTAGATGGGGTGCTAAAATTGCATATTTTATTTAACAAATTAAAAAAAATTATTTATTAAATAACTATAGGGGACCTAACAAAAATTATTGTAGACCTATACGGACCCAACGTAGACCTATCGATTAAGGTCATTTTGATTTTAAAAATGCTTGGATGGGGTGCTAAAATTGATTTTTCTTTACCTAAATTTAAAAAAAAATATTTATTAAAAAACTATAGCGGATCTAACGAAAAATTTACTGGACCTATACGGACCTAACGTAGAACTATCGATTAAGGTCATTTTAATTTCAAAAATCCTTAGATGGGGTGCTAAAATTGCATATATTTTTTTCAAAATTAAAAAAAAAATATTTATTAAAAAACTATAGGGGACCTAACAAAAATTATTGTGGACCTATACGGACCTAACGTAGACCTATCGATTAAGGTCATTTTGGTTTTAAAAATCCTTGGATGGGGTGCTAAAATTGCATTTTTTTTAACCTAAATTTAAAAAATTATTTATTAAATAACTATAGGGGACCTAACAAAAATTATTGTGGACCTATACGGACCTAACGTAGACCTATCGATTAAGGTCATTTTCGACCCAAAATTCCATCGATGAGGTGCTAAGTCTGCACTGCTGAGCGGCAACATGTTTCATACCCAAATGATTAGTTCAAATGGTACGGATCGACTCGTGAGATACAGAAAGTTCGGTGGCTAATCTATCTCAAAGTTGAATGAGGATATTCAGTCACTGTTTCTTTCACGTTTGCGATCTTCAGTTACAAACGTTGATAGCCTACCAGAGCGAGGCAAATCTTCCATCACATCTCGACCACTTTTGACATTTTTGTACCACGCATAAGCACGAGTTTTTGATAAAGTCAATTCATCGTAAGCCTTCTGTAACATTTTCATTGACTCCGAACACGAAATTCCATTGGCGATGCAAAATTTAAGACAAACTTTTTTCATACAAAATTTCACAAAATTTCATAATAGACAAACACATAGACAAACTCTTTGTCGATGTGTTTGTCTATTATGAAATTCGCAATATACACTAGATATGATATAACTAAAAACAGCACAGTATTTAATGTAAATAACAGATGCAACTCAAACTCCGCGCCAAAATGGAAAACAGTTGCGCCACACTAACAACAAAAAAATAATAATTTGGAACCATAAACAAATAATCCATTCCCTTAGTATAGGTACATTAAATTGAAATAAGAAATAGGTATCTAAATAAGGGGGCGGCAAAATTATTTCCGCCCCGGGCGGCCGACAACCACGCTACGCCACTGAGTAGTTGTAAATGTAAATTGTAAAATAACAATGTCTTAAGGTTTTTATGTACTCATGTAAATAATTTTACTTTTATTGCATAATATTCCATTTCCATAACCTGTTGACTCGTGACTGACGTCTAGAAGACTATAGTGTGATCCTTTGGTGTGATCTGTGATTATAGTGATGGTCAACTCGAGTTACTAACTCGAGTTAACTCGAGTTGGGCTTAACTCGAATCAACTCGAGTTGAATTCTCTCCGACTCGAGTTCGAAAACCGAATGAAACCGACATGGAGCGAAGTTTGCCGATCATTTGAGACTATAATAATTATTCATTCATAACAAGCAAGTTAAGAGTTAATTTTAAATTTTTAGTGTTCTGTTTTTGACAAAATGCCGGATCCTAAAAGGAAATCTTTGGTAATTTGGTTTGGGATATATTTGTACCGCCAGTGAGTGATGTTAATTTTATATTTGTCTGATAAATACCCCAGATTGATGAGAAGATTGGTGCGATCTGGTAGCTAGGACTCACCGAATTATTTTTAGCTTTTAATACATAACCTAACTACATCATTTTTATTTTAATAAAACCGTTTAACATAAAATATTTTTTTGTTTATTTTATTTTCCAGTTTTTAGATTTGTTGAGTAATTTTTAGATAGTAAAAATAAATGTACACTGTCTAATCAACTGTATTCTACCAATCAAGCCCTTTTATTAGATTGCCATATTGAGGTATAATTGTGGAAAATATGTAATCCACTAATTTGTGGCGGCAGCTATCTTGGATTTTTCATAGTGAGCTCTATTCTACCAATCAAGCTCTTTCATTTGATACCCATATTGAGGTTGTGGTGAAGTAATATGTGATCCGCCATTTTGTATCGACGGCCATCTTAGATTTGTAATCATAAGGAATATATTATGTTGTATTGTCATCAAGATTAAGAGTGTGTGTACCAAATATCAGATCAATCTGTCATCAGGAAGGGGGTAAAATTCCAATTACCAAATTTGACCCAAACAAGACTCAAGTCAAGCTGAACTGCTAAATAAAACCGTTTAAAAATGAAAGAATTGAAACAGATAAAAATCATATCATTTGTCCATTCCAATTTTTGAACTGAAACTTCTTTACGTGTATGAGGGGTAAAATTTGAGTTACTGGTAACGTGGCAGCGTCATGCTCATGACGTTCAGTAGTTGGATGGGTGACCGCCTGGGAACACCCCGTGACGTTGGCTTTAGTTTTTTTCCATTAGTTTTTTTTTATATTTTAAATTAGTTTTTTTTATTATTATTATTTTTTTTTTAATTAATTTGCCAAAGAAGTTTTACTTCTGACATTTTTGTACTTTGTACGCACGCAATTTTTTTTTAAAATTATGTATTATTGCGAAGCTGAGGAATAAATTGGTAAAAAATTTAAAAAATCATTTACTCTGTTTCATCTAGTTAAGAGCGTGCATAAGGCGAGCAAAAAATCAGATTTCACCCGCGCGCCCGATGAAACAAAATATACACAAAGCCTCGTGTCAGAGTGCGATAGACGATATAGTTTTGAGCGCATTACGAATGTAAAAAACGACAAATATGTTATTTTGTATATAATTCCGAAACTAAAAGTAATTACATTAAATGCCTTGGCATAGCCTTTACTCATATGTAAATGTAATTAATTATCAAATTTTTGTCATAATGGTCATAACCATATTGAGTATAAATAGAAAAAATATAAAAATTAGAGGTTACTTCGTGATTATATTTTATCGAGGAAATTTCCTTATTTTATGTTTTTGATATGGGTCAAGTCAACCCTTGCAAATATCACGTAGTTTGTCATATATTTTTATTTTAAGATTTGGTCTGGAACTTTTCATGTCAAAACAAATAGAAGATGGTAATTTTGCATTATGCGCACTCTTAACTCGAGTTACGTAAATTTTAACTCGGGTTAACTCGAGTTTTGTTTTTTCCGAGTTGGCACATCTATATGACGTGATTATTTGAATTATTCCCTAATTTGAAATTAAATATCATAGAGTAGGTAGAGTAGAATTCAATAATTGAATTCCTATGAAGGGATGTTGGAAATGAAAAAAAATATCGATATATCGATGTATCGATATTTATAAAAATATCAATATCGACGACGATATATCGAAGAAAAAAATATCGATATATCGGTCAAATTTTAATTTGGCTACTAATCCATATAGGATGATCAGTACGAACTCATATTTTTTTATGTATTTAAACCCTTTGCATAAGTTAAAAAAATAAACGAAGATTTTGCGTTGCTAAACTAATAGTGTATTTATATTTAGCTCAATATTATCAATAGTATAGTATTTTTATATACATTGTTAATTATTTTAATGTACAAAAATCTTTACAAAAATTTAAGTATTTTTATAATTATTCCTTTTTATTGGGTAATAATTACAAAAATATCAAAACCTAAAAAGCTATCTTCTAACTACAATCGACTTATATCGATAATACTGATGTCCGGTAAAACTCAAATGAGTTTATGTGGCATCTTATTATTAGTAATTATAATTTATATTCTTTCATGTATGTTAATAAATAAAAGTAAAAAAAAACTTATATTTTTAAAGCTATTTGTTGTAGCCAAACTAGTGTTTCTCCGGTGCCGAAAGTAGGAAACTCTGCTCTTTACATGCTCTACTGTCAAATTGTCAATGTTTAGTTACATAAAAAATATCGTTTTTGATACAATTTTCGATATTGGATATTTTGTATCGATATATCGATATATCGGATCAAAATATATCGACTAAAAATATCGATATATTGGATAAAAAATATCGATACATCGATATATCGATACTTTTCCGACATCCCTATCCTATTTCCCAAATTCCCAACTAAGTTGAAATTTGATAAACACCTGCGGTTCGTCACTTTTTTGTTGTAATATTTTTAACGGAATTACAATATTACTTTTATTTAGATAAATAATGAGTAAAACTGAAGAAAAGGCGCTTGAAACAATTGAAACAAATGGTAATTTAAACAAAGATGGAGAAAGAAAAAATTGGGTTAAATTTGATGATGAATCTCCTCAAGAAAGTGATTTGAACACAAAATTGAAAGTTTCTGATGAATCTGCTCAATCTGTTACCAAATCAGGAGCTTCAACTTCAGAAATACCTGCTGTACTTAAAACCGAAACAGTTCACATAAATTTAGATCGCAGCGAAAACAATATTGAACCCCTTACGCAGAGTGCTATTATGAGAAATGTAGAATATATAAACGCTCGTCATGGTTTTTGTAAGTTCTATCTTTATTATCAAACTTTCTGGTCATTTAATAATTAAATTGTTATTGTACCAAGTTTGATATCAATTATAATCCGCAGCTAATGGTGACGTTATTGTGACCTTGTTACCAACAAATACTAAATGGCCCTGGATTACTGCAGCCAGGTTTCGTCCAGAACTTGTCCCTGAAGAGCTAATGGCTCAGGGCTTAACTGTAAGTACAAAAGTCATAAAGATTTCCATAACATGTAGAATAAATTAAAAATTTACCAATTATTAAAACTTCACAGTATTCTGTAACCATTGAGCGTGAAATTAATTTTAAAGACTATTAGCATATTTATGAGTAAAATAATCCTTGCTTAATTTGTTATCAAATATGTAGAGATATATCCAGACCATTATTTAGATAAATATATTATGTGTTACACAGTTATATAGGCTTACTTTACTGTAGCAATCTTTTATATCATTATTACAAGTTTGAAAAATCTAACAAATATGCTTAAACATAAACATTATAATTCCCAGTAACAAAGGTATTTTAATATAATTAGTATTTTGTTTAAATTATTAGTAGTAAAGGTTTGACATATATATCTGAAGCCCTGTATATGTTATATGCTCAAACAAAGTGAAAATAAAATACAATTGTTTTATTTCTTAATTTCAGTTGACTGTTGAGGAATATGTTCATGCTATGGAGCTTCTCGTGAATGATGCCCGATTTACAATTTACAATATCTGCTACAAAAGAGTTTTAGTTTGTTGGGTTTCTATTGCATTTTTAGTACTCCTGACTTTACTTTTTTCGGGCTTGACGGGCCTGACATTATTTTCACTTGGAGTTATGTGGCTTATTCTTAATGCGCTGGCCATTTTTCTGTGTATGTGGATAAAGTTAAAGCTCTCGAAAGGACTAGAACAGTGTTTAGCAAGTGTTAATAAACTGTTGAATAAACACAAACTGTTGCTGGCACTAGATGACAGAGGAAGAATATCATGTCACAAAGTGAACCTGTGCTACATTTACTTTGATTCTGGCCCATGTGTAGCACACATACAACAGTTTATTGATAGCGAAGAAGGCAAAACAATCATGCAGGGTTGGGAACAAAGATTAGATGTGTCCGCTAATGATATTGTCATTCAAGGCAGCCAATCAACAAGATTATCTCGAAAACAGGTAAGGTATAAATATTTAGAGCATTAATCTCTATAATGTTGATAATATGAAGTTGTTACAAAAATTGTAATATTGTGTTTTAATGTTTTTTTGTTTATGAGATTGATTTTATCCTGTACATATTCCAACTTCTATTTGTGAGACATTACAAAAAAAAATCACTCAAAAGTATACAGAGGTTTGGTTTATTTTAACTTTTTTTTTTATTTCAATTTATTTTTATACCTTTTGCTTGTATGATATAAAATTATTATTTGCAAAAATTCCAAAAATTTTTGACTAACTCAGGTTGCGCTCAAATATTACAATATTACATATTACCTTTGTTTCAAATACTTCATATTATGCTTAGCTTTAGCCAGTGTTTAAATATCAATTAAAATGAAGTATATTTTATAAATAAATAAATATTTTAAATAGACATAAACATTGGCTAAAAAGTTGACCAGTTAGTGCACAGTGTTCACAGGTAAACATATCTTGGCTTACATAGAATAAATAGACATTGGCTGTGTAAAAAATTTGTGTGTAAAAATGAGATTTATGTTTCGACTTTTATAAGTTGATTTAATGCCATATCCCTAACATTATGATGCTCTTCGTTTCTTTTTTATTTTCTAATGGGTCTGGATGGATAAGCAAAGCAAATAAGTCAAAGTTACATATTATGCACATAAAAATTTGCTAAATATTATTTCTTTGAAAACAATATTTTATGTACTTTTTTTGGAATTTTAATTGTATATGTGGCTTAATATTAAATCAACAATTTATTTTATTTATTTTAGTAATGGCCAACATAACAAAAAACAATTAGTTATAGAAGTATAAGCTCACTTTTCACATTTTACATTACATCATATTTTCTAGGACTTTCAAAAGTGAAGAAAAGTTGATTGAAATGAAAACTGATTATGAGTCTTATTCCTAAACAAATGATTACATATTACTTAAATATTTAACAATTTGTATTTGAAAATTGAAATTGAGCTTTTGTTAAATTGTCTCTGCTATATTAATACATATTATGTGAAATTTTTAAGTGTTTATCTAGCACAATTTCATAAATATATTTCTAGTAGTTTATATAGAGGTAGAAAATTTACCTTGGCACACAATGGGAATCCTAATAAAGCATTTACTTAGTATCTACTAGACCAGTGTTTTGTTTGAATTTCTTTTCAAGCAACAAGCTAATTATTAATTATTTTTTCTTTATGGTTAAATGTCTTCCTAAATGCACATCTTTGTAATTATCAAGTTATTTGTTACCCTTTTTTAATTGATTACTTCATACCTTTACTCATGAAGTTATTACATTGTTATTATTAACTGTTATTGGGTGAATAATGTATTATTTATTTCAGGATTACCTTTTTTATATTTGACTTACTATATTTTTATGTCTATTATTATCTACATACTAACAATTTATTAGCTTTATTAATAATTTTAAATTAAAATTCAGTTTATAAATAAGCAAGTACATATATAGCTACCACATTTGTATATAATTTCAAAACTAACACTTGAATACTAAGAAACATTATTTTTTAACAAAAGGCTGTCATTACTATAGTTATAACTCGCGTCATGTAAAAAGAACGCTAAAAGAAACTGCAGGGGGGTATGTTTGCGCATGAGTCGTGTCGCGCACGAAAGCACTAAACCTATTGTTTTATTTTTGAATTAGCCTTTCGCTCGCATATTCGTATAATGGTTATTGGTAGGTACATTAAAAATATAGATAGAATATCATTAAATAGAATTAAAAACATGTTTGATTCAGTGTAGATTGTTTAATCTAATTACAAAAAATTAAAGTAATGTTGTGAAACTCCTTCCATTAAGTCGACGTGGGTGTCGTTCATACATTATTTTAAATTCTTAACTGCATTATTATCAGCCACTCTCTTCATAAAACAATATACGTTATAAATAATTTTTCTCATTTCTCTAATTAAAACCATTTCGTAATTTAAAACTATTGTGTGCGATAGTATTATGAGTCGACCTCGAGCTGTCGAACCAATAGCACACCGGCAAGCATGCGGCGAGTACGCGCCCGCCCCGCCCCTACCTCATACCACCAGATAGTCCGATAAATCGCCTTTGCGCAGCTTGAAGGCCAGCGCTCTTTTTACATGACGCGAACTATACCTGCTATTTACATATTACATTAACAAAAGATGCTATTTTATCAGTTTATTTTAAAATTTGTAGTAACTAATATTAATTGTTAGTATTTGGTGTTTCATCATAGAGGTGCTTTAAGTATGTGATGGGTAAGCGAGCCAAATAAATGTGCAGGATATGGCAGAGCAAGTTTACCTCCGATATCTCCAGCGGTGGGGCAAAGACTTCTTAAGGCGACGGCTCGATTGGACTCTAGACGAGGAAGGCGGCAATCCCGCGGCGCCAAGGCACTTAGTTAACGCACTCTGCCCTTGTCAATACGTAGAGGAGATATTGCGGAACAAAGAACCCAAAGATACTCGTGCCTGTTGTCCACCGTGCAACAACTGGCTCAGACGGCGCGGTCTCGACTAACCAAACCGTTTTACGTTTGGCAAGTCATTATATTTAAATTTATCATATATAAGAGAAGTCGAAATACCAAACTAATTCATAACATCTCTCTGTAGGAGAGAGGTGCGCTTCTATATTTAAGGTACGCAAGTCGATGGGGCTCTTATGCGGTTAAAAACAGGTTGAATCTCAGCAGCGCTGTACCGGGTCGTCACAGCGATAAGTATGTGTGTCCATGTCAGTATATTGAACAACATTTACAAACGAAGCCACCCGCAGGACTAGCCAAGTATTTCACTTTACCTACACAAAGTATTCAAGTATACTGATTAAAATATTAATATTATATTACTTATATTAGTATTACTTTAGTAATATATCCGTCCAATAAGAATTTACTGTAGGCATATCAAATTATATTTAGTTACTTATTCTTTTTATCCAAAGGTATTTTTGAATAGTGATAAAAATGTACATTAACATTCCATTAACATTATCTATATACTAATACGTGAAGCAAAAACTTTGTACCCCTTTTTACGAAAATTGCGCGGACGGAAGAGTATGAAATTTTGTAAGGTTATAGTTCATATAGAGGAGTGCAGAACGCTAATATTTTTTTTTAAATTATGAATAAAAGTATATTAAATGAATAAAAAAAACATTACACACACTACCATGTATTGTTATCATGTATTGTTGTCAGTCTGCAGTCAAATTGAAATTTTTTAAAAAGGTTTTTTATTTCCTTATTTTCTTTAATTTAAATTTTTATTTATGGTCGAATTTCGACTTCTGGACGACCACTAGTTCAAAATATTTTAAAAAAATATATATTTCATAGATATATCCATCAATAATCTACATTATTCATATTTTGTCATTCTATTTAGGGACCATTTGAAAAGGCCTCAACTAGTGTGCATTCAGACTACTAAATTTTTAAATTGATGAATAACGATATAAATAATAATTTCAATTCTACTTTTATTTAACACTTAGGACCGGCGCGCACTAGTGACTTTTTGTCACTGTCACCGCGTCCATCATCCCTAATGAAGGTGCGCGCATTTGGATACGTGACAATTCGGTGACTTTTTGTCCGCGGAGGACGCCAACATGCCCGTGACGCAACAAAATGTCACTTGTCATATGTACGTAGGTTGGCAAACATGGTGTAGAACTTTCCACTTATCAGCCTATCACTCCAAAGCGGGTGAACCCAATACTTTTTATTATTGTATTTTTTTCTATTTCTATAAACGAGTTCACAGACAACCGTCTCTTCGAGATCCACCTTATCGAATGCAAGAAACTGTCACTGCAAGTGCGCGCAGTCTCGAAAGTGACGGTGACGTGACAGTGACAAAGAATTTTTTGTCACGGTGACAAATGTCACTAGTGAGCGCAGGGCCTAACGCCCTGCGCGCACTAGTGACATTTTGTCACCGTGACGTTTTGTCACTGTCACCGCGTCCATCATCCCTAATGGAGGTGCGCGCACTTGGATGCGTGACAATTCGGTGACTTTTTTGTCCGCGGAGGACGCCAACATGCCCGTGACGCGACAAAATGTCACGTGTCATATGTACGTAGGTTGGCAAACATGGTGTAGAACTTTCCACTTATCAGCCTATCACTCCAAAGCGGGTGAACCCAATACTTTTTATTATTGTATTTCTTTCTATTTCTAAAAACGAGCTCACAGACAACCTATATCTGTATATAATCTGTCACTGCAAGTGCGCGCAGTCGCGAAGGTGACGGTGACGTGACAGTGACAAAGAATTTTTTGTCACGGTGACAAATGTCACTAGTGCGCGCAGGGCTTTAATGTTAACTAAAATGATATTACCACGAAACCGATAAGTGTTTGTTAACAATATGATATTTAGAAAATTTTAAAATAGTTAATGTTACTTAAAGAAAAAAATAGTGTGTTGATTCGTTGCCATGTGTCAGTATTGACCGATCACTTAATGTTCATGGATATTGAAATATTTTTAAAATATTTTAATCCATTAGTGTATATTTTTGACAATATTTATTTTACGTTGAGTATTTGTATTAGCAAAGTACTTAATTTACGTACTTACCTATATTTTACTTGCTCACATATAAGATTGTAGGTACCTAAGTAAAAAGTAAACACAAAATAATCAGTCGGTTTTTTAATCTTTTATTAAAATAAACTATAATTTAATGCCATAATAACTTATTTCAAATCAAATTATTTTAAGTATGTATAGTTATAAGCCAAGTAATCACCGCACAATGAAAAATAGTCAATAAGCTCAAAAAAGTATATAAAGGCGATGGTAAGGGATTAACTTCAAAATCATAGTGATTATAATTGCAAACGTTGTTAAAAATTGTAACAGATATTTGTGTGCCAACACCCAGAGACATGCTTGTTTTTGGGCAATTTTAAATTTCCTAAGTATAGATTATTTTACTGGCCAAATAAGACTTTAATCAGTCTGTAGTTTTGCTTCTCATAAAAAATTTATTACCTCTTTACTGTAATTTCAGCACAATGTAATGCGCAATAAAACATAAAAAATACAATACTTAGGTATGTATGAAATAATGAAACCATATCTTTACCTTATACATATATCCATTTAGTGTTATATATTATGATGTATTTTATATTACTTATAACATTTTACGTTGTATGAATTTGTTTACAAAAAAATTACGGCAGCAGCTCAACAGTTAATTTCAAATGTTTTTTATAATATTATAGGAAATTATACACCATCCGTATATTTAAAATTATTTATTTATATTATGAAAAATATAATCAATAATTTAATTTAATAAAATTTTAATTTATACAAAGATGTTTATGTATTTTTGAGTTACAGTTTGTATAATTTTATTTCCAATGTATGAAAATTGTAATAATCGTGGTATTTTCCATCAATACAAAATAGCCTTTAAATAACTAAAGCAGTAAAAGGTAACAAATAAAACAAATGTTTATTAAAGATTGAATATAATTTATAATTGAATCGAAATTGATTTCTAACAGTAATAGTAAGTAAAATGCCACGAATAAGACTTCTTATCTCAATCTTTTATTGCTCTGTATCTTTCTTATAAATTTTAGAGAAGACAAATCGATTACGAACTATTTAAATAATTACATTACTAGTCGTCTTGAGCACAATCTGTATATACATAGCTTAATAATGTAAAATCAGCTTAATATCCCTTTAATTTTTAGAGAAATTAAAGATGTAAATTTTAGCCAAATCTCATATTTTTTTCAGCATATCGTGGATGTGTAAAATTAAAAATATGTATTTTTAATATGAGTAGCAATAACAGTGTGTTCACTATAAATTGTTGTTTACATATTTACACATGTGGTAAGTAGTGTCGATTAAAAAAATACATTCCGTCCATATTTGATTATAATATAATATTATTACGATATTAAGTCATTAATATTATATTTTTTATACATATTTTTGTTATTAAAAATATATTAATTCTACTATCTATTATTGTGTATTTTTTCCTCTAAACCTTAAATCTGATGCGATGATATTATTTATAATTATTTAAACCGAGATTGTATTTTGCAATTTCCTTTTCATCTTTGTTACAATCATCATAATAGGTCCTCCCCAGTAAAAAGTTTTTACTTAGGTACTTATTATTATTTATTCTATTTACACTTTCGCACACCAATACAAGGTTTTAACAATATCGCTAATACAGCGAACTCTTCCAGGCAACCTTTGGGCAGAGGACTAACATAGGCAGTGTAGGATGGGGCGAATTTTTTTTTATGTAACAGGAATATATAAACATATACAGATACATACAAATAAACATACATATGTATACGAGTAATGCTGTGTGGTTACGGCAGTAAAGAATATAGCCACCCTGTCTCTTCCCGTGGGTGTCGTAAGAGCGACTAAGGGATAACACAGTTCCACTACCACCTTGGAACTTATAAAGCCGACCGATGGCGGGATAACCATCCAACTGCTGGCTTTGAAACATACAGGTCGAAGACGGGCAGCAGCGTCTTCGGTGCGACAAAGTCAGCCCTGCGGTCACCAACCAGTCTGCCCATGCGTGGTGGTTTTTGGCTCGAACTTGGGGAGGCCATATAATGTAATAAATATTTGCTCGAATTACAATCGCCGTCAGCGTAGCACTGAATGCATTTTCGCAACCGACGGTCAGCGCTGACCGTCCCTGTAATGCACCGTAACGTTTTAAAAGACTACCCCCCCCCCCCCCCCCCAAATTGAGTTACGTAATGCTTGAACGCCCGCGAACGCGTAATGGTTACAGCAACTAGCGCTAACGGTTGCTGGTTCGATCCCAACCATGGCAAGTGATTCTATAGAACAAAAAAATGCTTGTGGGAATAGAATTCTAATCCTTTTGGGGGGCCTTCGAGAGTGAGGCGTTTATTTGTCTATTTAGTGCACTTTTTTTACTTGTGTGGAAGCAAGTGTTGCCAGAGCATGAATCATTCAGGATGGACGTATAATTAAATGAACGACGTTTTTATTTACAATGTTTCCGCTATAAAGATTGAATTTTAAAATTAATCAATGTAAAATGTACCTTTAATCAGATTTTGCTGGAACGGACAAATCCTTTAGTACAGACATGTGAAATTAAAACATTTTTTTAAAAATATAATAAGAAAATTAAAAATAAATTCATATTGTGATTTACTGTTTATTATATATTATATACCTAATACAAGAGTTTAAAATATTTAATGTCTAAAAGCTACAATGTATCACAGACTAAATACTTACAAATTTATGTATTAAATAAATTAATACAGGATGTCCCGCGATAAAGTGGAACCCCGAAAGGGGGTGAAACTAGACTATAAATTATCGACAAAAAACAAAGAAAAAACTTTTTAAAAAAATGTTTTATTTCTTATTGACGAATTAAGATTTTTATATCTTACGTAGACTCTATGTACAAAAAATGATGACTTCTTCCAAAGTAGTGGGTCGATTACTTTAAAATAATATAATATAACGCCATACTAATAAAATATTACGCCACGTACTTGGGGGTAAGGATAAAATAACAATTAGCCCGCAAAAAAGTGGCATTATGACTTTAACTATGCTTCTTGTGAAAAAAAAATCCATTTTTTATGACTGTTTTTTTCAATGATCTCTAATTTCTCAGAATTATGCCCCCAATACCAGGAAATTTTATAATTTATTATTATTTCTTACCATATTGCCATTCAAATAAAAAAAAATTACGCCTGTATCCCAAAAAACACGCACAGAAATCATCATTTTTTGTACATAGAGTGTACATAAAATATATAAAAAATATTAATTCGTGAATAAAAATAAAAAAATAAAAATTCTAATTTTTTTTTCTGTTTTTTGTCGTAATTTATGGTCTAGTTTCACCCCCTTTCGGGGTTGCACTTTATCGCGGGACACCCTGTATATCAACATTAAAAGTGCAATTAAAAAAAATCTTTATATACTCTGACAAGCCACTTAATAAATACGTAGGCGGGATGATAAGTAACTAGCCTCTGCTATTTAAAAAGTTAAAATTAAAAAAATGTATATGTCATTTTTAAATTTGTATCTCTGGACAACTGTGTTCTAAATTTGAATTTGGTGGCGTAAAAATTTTATTGATTTTTTGTCATTTGAAAATACATTTCGTCAAATGTTTTCAAAATGGATAAAATTGAACAAAGAGTGGTGATAAAGTTTCTTCATATGAAGGGCATGAAGGGGAAATATATCTATGACGAATTAAAGAATGTTTTAGGTGAATGTGCCCTTTCTTATGACACAGTAAAAAACTGGGTGGCTGAGTTTAAACGCGGTCGTACATGTGTCTAAGATGAAGCCCACCCCGGACGTCCAAAAAGCGTCATGACTCCAGAAATGGTCGTGAAAGTATATGATATGGTTTTAGCAGATCGAAGATTGAAGTTATCTGAAATAGCTGACACTACAGGTATCTCAAAAGAACGGATACATCATATCCTAAGGGAGGAATTAAATATGAAAAAGTCATCGGCCCGTTGGGTGCCGCGATTGCTTACGCACGATCAAAAAAGGATTCGGGTGCAAAACTCAAAAGAATGTCTGGACCGTTTTCAGAGTTATCAGGCCGATTTTTTACGTCGATTTGTAACAACAGATGAAACATGGGTTCATCGTTACACGCCAGAATGAAAAATTCAATCAAAACAGTGGACTCAATCGGGATGCTCGGCTCCAAAAAAATCTGGCTGTAAAGTCGGCTGGAAAAGTGATGGCTTCCGTCTTTTGGAATGCAGATAGGATCTTGATAATAGATTACCTTCCTAAAGGTCAAATAATTAAATGGAGAATACTACGCTAATTTTCTAGATAAGCTTCACCAATGTATTCAGCAAAAACGACCAGGTTTGGCGAAAAAAGAATCATCTTCCACCAAGACAACGCTAGGGTTCACACATGTGTTAAAGCTAATGCAAAAATCAACGAATTGAAGTATGATTTGCTGCCCCACCCACCTTATTCGCCTGATCTAGCGCCATCAGACTTCCACTTATTCCTTAAGCTCAAAACTTTTTTGGGCAGACAGAAATTTGCCACAAATGATGAGGTCATAGCCGCAGTAGAGGAGCATTTTGCAGGCCTCGAAAGAAATCATTTTTATGGAAGGTATTACTGCTTTAGAACGAAGATGGAATAAGTGCGTAGAGATTCACGGAGACTATGTCGAAAAATAAAATTAATTTTATCACGGAAAGTTAAGTATTTTCTTAATAGGCTAGTTATTTATCATCCCGCCCTCGTATAAATGTAACTATACCCCGTCCGGCCACTTATTATCTTTTTTCAAGAAATTTTGACATTAGTGACTGCCTCACACGTTATTTATTCGATTTGAAATAATAATCGATTTTATTTAAGAAGAACTTTCAATCGATTTAATGAAATATCTTCAGTTTAAAAATATTATTTATTTATTCATTTATTAGGTATTTTTTAGATTATAAATGAAATATATAAATAAATGAATGAACAGAGTTATTGCTCTTTACTCTTGGTTTGAAATTAAATTACAAGATTTCGACTTAATTCCTTGCATATAATCAATCTTGGAGTCATAGATACCATTTTTATTTTCCTTTTTTTATTAAATTTATAGAAACAATAATCACATGACGTAAAATTATTTTTATCATATGATCGATTTATTATTTCAAGAACTGTTTCATAGTCTGTGGTTGTTTGTTATGCACAGGGTACTTCACTCAATCAATCAAATCGTCAATAAAGTATGACATTACAGTAGAATTTTTAGTACGTTATTCCGAAGAAAAAAAAAACAATTGTAACTTATAGGCGTGAGCTGTCAAAAGATAATAAATGGCCGGAAGGGGTATAACTCATTTACATATCTATTTTGATTTTACAAAAAGATTTATAACTATCACACATTCAAAAGCGAAATAAATAATAAAAAAGTAATATGTCTTAACTATTTATTAAAAAAAAAACAACAAAAACTGTTTTTTTTTTTTGTAAAAATTTTCTTTACCTTGTGCTTGTCACTACAGAATGTAAACATGAATGTAATGTTATGGTCAGCACGAATGAATATGGTTACGTTTAATAATTACATTCTTATGAAAATACAAGTAACGAAACAACGAATGATACTAGAGATTTATTAAAACAAAATACCACAACAACAATACATTCATTAATTGAATACTTTACGTAATTTAAGTACACAGCTAAAATTCGATTTAATACATTACAAAATATATATTTTTTTTATATAAGAAATACATGGAATTATATAGTAAAAAAATAGAGCTAATATTATTTGTACAATCACTCAAAATTTATCGCGCCAATGTTCTAGTAATTATTATCGAGTCAGATGCTTGGACCGCGGTATCTATTTAATCTTCTCTACGGGACTTCTTCGGAGAATCTTTAGAAGTATCGCAACTCGTAAATAGGCCTTTGAACGAATTGCGCTGCTCCTTAACCTGGGACTCCTTATCGATAGTTCTGATGAGTTCTCGATTGCGTTTCAAGTTCCTATTGGTTTGTTCGTCTCGGATGTCGATAGAGGCGAGGGACTCGAGCGAGGTTACTGTGGAGCGGGTTTCGAAGTCTCGGTGTTGCGCGAGGTCGAGGTAAGGGCGGGGCGTGTCTGTAGGCGTGGACTCGCTGCCGGAGTGTGACGCCTCGAGCGCGGTGAGGCGCATCAT
Organism: Melitaea athalia; assembly: GCA_905220545.2. Taxonomy (NCBI): domain Eukaryota; kingdom Metazoa; phylum Arthropoda; class Insecta; order Lepidoptera; family Nymphalidae; genus Melitaea; species Melitaea athalia. Next base: position 9,675,334 of record HG992179.1, read on the forward strand.
CTCCCGCTGCGACTCGCGCGCCTCCATCAGGAATATGCTCTCCTGCGTGACGTGATAGTGATAACGCGCGCTTTCGGTCTCGGTTACGGGTTATATCGATTTGTGAGAGTAACGATCAGGGATATACGATGACGATTCAAAGGTGCTTTTGAACCTTATTTCAATAAAGTTATTTCGGATATTAATTTTTTGCTTCGTCTCATCGTACTCGTTTGACTTCCGGTCACAGTAACATTAGTGACGGATTTTTAAAGGAGTTTAATAGTAATGGTCTGGTATTCTGATTTTATTTAAGGATGTAAGCTGACGATCCTTCTCCTACATAGGGAAGAGGCCTATGCCCAACAGTGGGATATTACAGGCTGAATCGAGAAGCTGACGATTCTCTTTTCATATACAACTAGGTAGGCAAAACAACCGTACGGTCACCGGATGGTTAGCGATTACCGTAGCCTGCAACATCAGAAGCATCGCAAGCGCGTTACCGATCTTACCCCCAAATCCCCCCGGGAGCTCTGGTTACCTTTCTCAACACAGGAACACTGAGAGCAGTATTATTCGGCTGTGATCTTCCGTAAGATCGAGGTACTTACCCAGTCAGGCTACTCCAGGTTTGTGCACGATATTTCCTGCTGTGCCCTACCTCAGTTATATCGGATTACTAGTGGCAGTAATCGTCTCAACGCTCACGTTCGTAATTCGGTCACAGTGACAGTAGTGACAGTTTTTAAAGGAGTTTAATAGTAATCGTCTTATAGTCCTATTTTATTTACGGATTCAGGCTGACGGTTTCGTTATATTATTTCGAAAATCTAATATGTGCAATAACATAGCACTATAGAACTATTAATTTAAAGCAGTGCGATTAAATGCAAAATTCGAACTAACAATAAGATAAAAATAAATTGTCTACTACTGATGGTGAAAAACTTTAATACGTTTAGAAAATATTACCTTGACTTCTTTGGTGGTATACTGGTCGAGCTTATCATATATCACAGCATGCAGGCCCATCTGCTTAAGTCTTTTTATAGTGTTTTTATCATTATTGTCATCCCCCCAGCAAAATATGACTAGACCGACGTCCGTTGCCAATTTAACCTGAAAATAAATTATACAATCCTATCGTAAACGAATTTTAATAGTATTAAAAAAATCATAAAACTTCATCATTTTCTATTCAAATCCGATTAGTTAGGTTTATTTAATGACGAGGGTGCATTCTTAATTTCGCGGAATGATAATATTAAAAGAGGGTAAGTCCTTCATTTTTTATGCTACAAGCTTGAAATTTTGCAGGAAGACAGTTAATAGTGAATACACGTCTAATAAGAATTAATTTTGCGTCAGGGTCGTATTAAGAAGGTAATATTTCTTTAGTCATATAAAATTATTAGTTCTGACAAACGGTTGCGGAAAAAATTTTCTAGCTATATTAACCGTCTTGTATTAAAATAACATTAAATTAACATATAAATATAATTTTGTCATTTGGCAGTGGTGTTCTCTCTTTAATGTGAACGTCCGCCAAGTCGCATTGGCATCTTAATTATAATAATCTGCGCAGTTATGACGATAATGTCCTGAGAACACCTATTATTATATACAAATACGAAGGACAGGCTATATTATTTTTTTATGTTATAAAGGTATGTAGGGCTAGCGACTTGGTGAAATACCAAACAACCGTATGCTTTGTTATACCCCGTCCGGCGACTAATGATCTTTTTGACAGCTCACGCCTATAAATTACAGTTTTTTTTTTTTTCGGAATAACGTACTAAAAATTTTACAGTAATGTCATAATTTATTGACGATTTGATTGATTGAGTGAAGTACCCTGTGCATAACAAACAACCACAGACTATGAAACAGTTCTTGAAATAATAAATCGATAATAAATCGATCATATGATAAAAATAATTTTACGTCATGTGATTATAGTTTCTATAAATTTAATACAAAAAAGGAAATAAAAATAGTATCTCTGACCCCAAGATTGATTACTTTCAAGGAATTAAGTCGAAATCTTTAAATTTAATTGCAAACCAAGAATAAAGAGCAATAACTCTGTTAATTAATTAATTTATTATATATATAAATTTCATTTATAATTAAAAAAACTAATAAACGCATAAATAAATAATATTTTTAAACTAAATGTATTTAATTAAATCGATTGAAAGTTCTTCTTAAATAAAATCGATTATTATTTCGAATCGAATAAATAACGTGTGAGGCAGTCACTAATGTCAAAATTTCTTGAAGTGTCAAAAAGATCATTAGTCGCCGGACGGGGTATAATTAGTTTTTTCGATGGCACTTTTCGATTTTATAAAGGCAGCTTGGAAAGGCTTGTTATTTTAGATCTATCCGTAGTGACTTCGTGGAGGAGAGGGATGGAGAACAGTTAGGAGTTACTAGTTACTCTTCTATTTTTTCTGCATTAAAATAAAAGATTAAGTACAATGACTATCTTTAAATAATTTCTTCGGGACGCTATAGTACCCAATCGTGTAAAAGTCGTGTTTTCTTTAGTTCTACAGCAAGAATAGACAAAAATGTTTTATGTTGATACCTCGACTGCATTATCTTACCTTTTTTAACCGACTTCCAAAAAAGGAGGAGGTTCTCAATTCGACTGTATTTTATTTTTATTTTTTGTGTGTGTGTTAGCTCAGAACTTTTGACTGGGTGGACCGATTTCGATCAATTTTGTTTTAATTGAAAGGTGTTGCGTGTCATGTGGTCCCATTTGAATTTAATTGAGATCTTACAAGTACTTTTAGAGTTATATCCAATAATGCGTATTTACTTGACTACTTTTTCGTCGACCTACGTTATATTACACCGCATAACGCATACTCGGTGTACCGATTTCGATGATTCTTACTTTAATCGAAAGCTAATACTTGTCATGTAGTCTTGTTTAAATTAGATCGAGATCTGATTACAACTTTTTGAGTAATCTTTAATAGCGCGTGGTTACTTGACTGTTTTTTGTATTATACCTCATAACTTTTTACTGCGTGCACTGATTTTGATGTTTCTTTTATAAATCAAAAGCTAATACTTGTCATATGGTCCTATTAAAATGTGATCGAGATATAATAAGGACTTTTTGAGTAATCATTGATGACGCGTATTTATGAGACGGGGGAACGCTACGCCATGCGCCATCTATGTGGCTTAATTAAAACTACTTCTGTGAAGAATCGATCCAAGGATGCTAACGTAGTGCGCTGTATTATCCGCTAGGGTAGCAGTTTATTCTTTACAAATAATTTTGATGATTCGGATGCTTGTCTTGTGGTCACATTTATCGAGTTCTGATAACTACTTTTTGAATAATCTTTGATAGTGCGTATTTACTTGACTATTTTTTCATCTACTTACGTTGTATTACTTGTCGATGTAATTTTATTGAAGTCGGTTTTTTTTTCGTTTGCGAGCAAACACAATTATATTATATCGTAAAACTATCAATATCCGCCCCCTTTCACAGACGTTTAAGTGCCTATTATAATATGGTCGTTGTACTATTTACTCCAACAATTTATTAGTTAACATATAAATTAAATAATAGTAGGGATGTAAGTCCCCCTTGTTCTACAGACCAATTTGCATAGTTAACAAAATGTACTTTATCATTTTTGATGTAGATAGATACTTTTCAATTTAGATTTTGGTATTTTAATGTTTCATGTTGAGATTTTGAAAAATTAAAATATGAACAAAATAGGGGTATGGTAAATTCAAGTGTCAAAAAATCCACTATGATGTACCTACTGCATTAAAACTAACAGATAAAGAAAAACAAATAGTTCCTACCTTTTCATGTTAAATTTTTATAGTTACTCTTACTTTTGTTGACAACGTTTAGCTCAATTAATTTAGAATGGTCATTCAAAAAATTGGGCCTAATTTCTTCATATAATAGCATATTTAGCACGAAAATATTAGAAGTTTAAATTTTGTAAGTTTTTTTTTCGTCTGAATTAAGCGTTAATTTAAGTTGTTCAATGGCCAGACGACATAAATTCGTCGATTAGAGTCATGTTTCATGGCTCAATGTATGTACTTTGTCTAAGCCCAGAACCATAATACTATGAGGAAAAAGACTTCCGTGAAATCTTCATTAAAAAGTGAATAAACCAATGAATACAAATGACACGATGTACAAATAACTGGAAACAAATTTTTTCCCCTATTTTTCGTTCGACTTTTATCATTAATTTGCTCGAATAGTGTATAATCAACACTAAATTAGATTTTGGCGGGATTAGTGAAGCCTAAAATCGTCTACATCTAGTAATATGTGAATGTTTTAGACACTAAAATAAAAGTTAATCATTTTTCATGGCATGACTCCGCGTTGGCGCTGCGGTCACAGCACTGGATTGCGATTGACAACATTTGTATCGGCAATACAGATGTTTGCCGTGGTCTGGGTGTTTGTGCAGGCCTTGTGAGTCTCCCCACCGTGCCTCGGGGAGCACGTTAAGCGTCGGTCCCGGTTGTTATCATGTACACCTGATAGCGATCGTTACTAATAGTAGGGAATATATCCGCCAACCCGCATTGGAGCAGCGTGGTGGATTAAGCTCCGATCCTTCTCCTACATGGCGAAGAGGCCTATGCCCAACAGTGGGATATTACAGGCTGAATCGTGATCGTGATCGTGATTTTTCATTAACTAATATGTCCATCATATATAATAACAATAAAATGTTCATATTTAGGTAATTATATAAAAAATTATTTCTTTTATAAAAATCCACATATAAAAAAAACATATTCGTTATCTAATAATAAATATCGAAATGCTATAAGACAACCAGTCTTTATTGAAAATCAGTATCTTTATATTCATTGTGATATTGGTTTATAAACCATGTAGGTATTAATGATAATTTAAATACACGTTTTATCGAACTCGCACTGATAATAACCCACTAATGTCATTATTAATTATTATCTACATACATGCATAGCGAAAATTTATTTTATTTCAGTTATTATTTACTTACTATCAAAAATAATGCATATATAATGTATATTGAAAAGAAAACGCACGAAACTAAACAGATCTTTTATTACTTGTGTAAAAATTTAAAAATATAATTTAATATGCGTAGATATTACTAAAATTATGAACTTTCCAATGCAAAGTACACTGTTCAACTCCATTTGAGATCAAATTCCGCTTAATTATTGTATGAGTCATAAGTTCATTGATCTTTGTCAAGATACACATACACACCACTCGTATACCTACTTATCTATTGTTTTAAATACGGTTTATCACAAAAGAAATATCATTGAACTTGTTTACGTGCACTTTCCGCGTATTTTATTTTACAAATAAAAACTGAATAATTTATTTTAATTCTATTACTGTTTCTTTAAAAGTTGGCACAAAGAAAAAGTATCACTAGTAATTTACGTAATTCATATTTTTAAAAAATGAGTGACCATTGCATAAAAAAACTAACTATAGCAATTGGAAAAAATGCTATCGAAATCGATTCGATGCGATTGGTTTTTAAATGTGATCTAATTATGTACACTAGTAATATTAACTAGTCCGTTGGCGCAGTTTTTAGAGGCACTGCTTTCTGCTTCGCGGGTTGCGGGTTCGATTCCCGCCTGAGTCTAGGTGTAATATGATAAATAAATAAATATTTAGCTATATCAGTCGGCTGTTACCTATAACACAAGCATTGTTGCTTTATTTAAAAGTAAAAAAAAATTTACCTGAGTCGGATCTCGAAGCAAATCCTCGGTGTGAACGACAATTCCTAAAATGTCTGAGCTAATGGCGTTTTGTACAGCCGCTGGTATTGTTAAACATCTTGGGTCTCTATATGGCTGGTACTTTTCAGAAATTCCCTGAAATTTTTTAAATTTGTAAAATATATATACCTATCCATTTTAAACATAAACAAAATTTTTATTACAAATAAAAATACGTACCACAGTTAAGAACATTACAGGATATTTATTTTGTTTGTTTCGCACCATAGTGCATATATCGGGATTAAAACAAGAGAGCACGATGCGACGCTGCCCGGCGTATTTTAAAACAACCTCTAATACCTATATCGAAAAACACATGACATTAATATATCTAAGGTCAAAACCCTATTAATCAGTTGCAGCTGTGGGTGAGCCAAGTAGGGTTTAACATAAGCTTTTTTTAATAAATATTGTTTTACCTTATCAACATAAGTGTTCATGTCAAAAGGATTGTTTAATTCAAAGGTTCCATCATTTAGTTCCATGGTCCACTTGAGCTCAATGTTGAAACCAACATGTTCATCTATCTTCTTAAGAGCATCTTCAAGTGTCGGGAAAGGCTGGTGTTCTTCTAAGTCTTCATCAAAGAACAAAATTTCATGGTTGCGCCCTTCAACTAAGTGGTACACCTTCAAAGATTACAAAAGATATATTAAGAATATGCTAGATGTACTGAAAATAATATAAATATTATAATAAAATTGAATAAAACATAATTTGAACTATATTTATATTTTATTATATGTCTCTAAATATATATATATATATACAAAAATGAATCGCTAAATGTGTTGCTAAGCGCAAATCTCGAGCGCGGCTGAACCGATTTCGCTAAATTTTTTTTATAATATTCCTTGAAGTACGAGAATGGTTCTTACGGAGAGAAAAATTTTAAAAATTCCCTGAAAAAGTTTAAAAACAACACTTTTCTATATTGCTATACAAAAGATAATAATACTTAAAAGTCAATTTGAACTTTAATACCATACCATAAAGTTTATGTGTTAGTGGATGGGTTCCGAGATAAAGAATCGACTGTTAGGCGGTACGAAGTTTGCCGGGTCAGCTAGTATATAATAAAATATAAATATAGTTCATATAGTAAAATTATATATAGTTAAATTTTGAATATCAAAATTAATATAATCAAGCATTCCACTACTAATATATTTCATAGTTATTTAATTTTATTTTATTAGCATAATTGTTTTAACTTTTTGGGAGTTTACTCCTTATGCAAGGTGCACGGTATGAAAAAATATGGGAATTGAATAGTTTGAAACAACGAAACAGCAGTGAAGCTGAGAGTTACACTGATACCAGCATTTACTGTAACTATACAAAATATTTTTTATTGTTTTATTATAATTTGATTCATTAAAAGAACGTTTTAGTTTTTGAATACAACGGTAGTAGTTTTTAAGGAGTAAACTCCAGTCGGGTGTCGGAGCTGAAACAAACTTTTTTTTTTCAAAGAAATTTATATAATGGAAATATATTATTTTAATTAATTTTTTATAACATAACATAATATGATTCTAAGAGTATAAAATAACTTAAAAAGTTATAATAAATTGGACGAAAAAACATATAATAAAGTGAAAAATAAACTTAATAGTTAATAATAAAATTTATTGTACACCCCTATAAAATTTTACTTCATAAAATGATTCTACAATTTCTATTTTTACCTTTCATGCACCTAATAGCAATATAAATTATAATTTCAGATTACATAAGTAACTATATAATAATTAGTTGTATACAATAATCAGTAGCCTGCATTGTATAAGACACATTTCAATTTTGGCCGCGTCTTGGCAAACACAGTGTAGGACGTCGTTCGGCCCGTTGGACCGACGATCTATGTAAGATTGCCGGTGTAGGCTCGATGAGGATTGCGGAAAACCGGGATGTCTGGCGCGAACATGGGGAGGCCTATATCCAGCAGTGGAGTGCAATAGGCTGAAGTCTGAACTGACTGGCTGATATCAATTTTAAAATTTTAATACAAAAATTATCAACTTGATATTTTTATAAAATTGGATTTTAATAATAATTTTATTTGTGTCTGTAAAAATTACAGCTATAAAAAAAAGTGTATATGTTACTGTAAATGCACAAATTATGGTAAATCCTAAGATTTACGAGTAAAACCTCAGATTTATGAGTAAAACCTAAGATTTACGAGTAAAACCTAAGATTTACGAGTAAAACCTAAGATTTACGAGTAAAACCTAAGATTTACGAGTAAAACCTAAGATTTACCAACTCTTAATGTCACTTTTACCACCATTCACTTGGTAAGTCTTAGGATTTACATTAAAGGCATGGTAAATGTTAAAAAAGACATGTTATAACGTGGCTAGTCTTTAGATTAAGACCCGCGTTGGACTGATTTTGAAGTTAGATAAGTTAGGGTTTTTTTTTTAATAACGAAATTAGGCCGATAAACGGTCTACGGGTCTTAATCTAAAGACTACCAATTTAAATTTTTGACTGAAATAAATGATTAAGAATTAATCTTTGTTTTATTTCCAAAACCAACTTTTAGTAGCTGTCAGTGGTAAAACCTAGCATGTACTAAATTCTAATAGTAAAAGTCCGAAAAAAATGTCCCATTTTCATTCATCCTTACATTTGCCAACTCATGTCGGTAAATCCTAAGACTTACTCCTAAATCTTAGAATTTACCGTAGTTCGAGCTTTTACAGTAATATATACAAAACATCTTAAATATATCAATGTGAAAAACCATAAACAATAATAAAAATTAATGGCCAGATTAAAAAAATGTTTTAACAATAAAAAGAAAAGACCTTGGCTATAGACATCTTCATCTTTAAAGATCATGTTTCAATAATGAAAATTAAAGTGTGGAGTTACGTCGCATGATACCTTAAGTTTTTGTAGATGCTCCAAGGTCAAGTCTTTCACTGGCAATTCTAGCATCTCTGTGAAGTCAACTTCTTTTTTTCTTTTCATTGAAATACACACATGAAAATCATGATAAATAACTGGTATCATGTCTTTACTTAGTTGCACATCAAATTCCAGCATATCTGCCCCGCTGGCAGCTGCTTTTTTAAGGGAAGCTATTGTGTTTTCACGAATGGCATTTCCCCTGAAATATTTAAACAATTTGGAGAACACAACAAGTAGGCCCTACCACTAACCGTAACATTGATTAAATCAATAAAATTGTTTATAAATTTAAAACATTATTATTCATGTAAGTTTATTTTATAAATAAAACAAAAAACTTACTCTTTTGTTTTAAAACTAGCCCCTAAGCCTCGATGCCCAACTTCCAGTCCAGTCCAAGAGGGATCCCAATGCTTAGCGTAAGATACTTGTAATGTACAGAGACTGTCTTCAATAGGTGAGATTATTAGATATTCAAAATTTATAGTACCAAGAGGTCGATGCTTAACATTACAGGTAACTGGTAGTTCTAATGAACCTTCTGAAGGCTTAAACATGTTAGGCAAAACATATGTGTACCCAATGTGGCACGGAGGCTCATCATCAGAAGCATGGGTGCTATAGGAATAGAAATCTATGAGGTATGCAAGACTTTTAGGGTTTGGCGCTAAAACATTGACTAACATGACATCATTTGTCTTATACTCTCGACCAAACTGTTCTTGAGGCTGAAGATTACATGTAGAAGGGTCATTATCAAGAGTAGCTACTTCAACAAACACACCAATAGGTATTTCTATATCTGATGTGTCTGTACTAAGGGATGAATCTTCTATTTGAGGCTCAGCCCCGAAAGATAACTTTACTGGCGTAATTTTTATATTCATTAATCGTCCAACTAAACGACTCTTTAGTTTTAAGGGATTGTTAATAAATTTAAATTGGATTAAGCTTTGTGAAGTCAGCCACCCTCTAGAAATGTTTTGTTTTCCGCTATATTTACCAAATATATCAGTTACTGGATGAAGCATATTATCTTTGATAATTCTAGGTTGAATGTTAGTCTCCCATCGACGAACAATAACATCTTTTGTTTCTTCATTATACAGACATATGGCATAACGGTACAAAATATCACAAGTATTCGGAATGATTACTGTTTTAGTCCACAAATCTGTACCATCGACATGGTCAAGAAAAATAACTTTCTTGTAGTCCCATTCACCAAGTTCTGTAATGTTTCCTGTCACGGCCAATTTTTCCTTAGGTCCGATATTGGAGACGGATACTGTAAACACCCATTCTTGACACAATATGTCCGAAGTTTCAGGTTGTTGTTTTTCGGACATTTTACGTGACAATTTAATTTTTTTCTGCTTGCGTTCTTCTAAAAAAAACCAACGTTGCATAATGTAGTTTTGAAAAGTAACACTTCAATATTTTATTAATACAAAAACTATTACAAAATTGACTTTAATTACTGTTTTTTATAATGGCAGAGCGTACAAGAAATAAAAATAAAAACCAACATCGTTTTATGTGTTGTCTATGTACCTGAACAGACGAACACAACACAGAACTAATACTAAAAATAGGTTTTCATATAATGCAAATATACTGAATAATACTGATAATAATATAATTATGACATACGTAGGGATGAAACGATACAAGTAAATAAATACAAGTACATACTCGAAACTTTTCTCCGATACCAAGTACTTTTAGTATCGATACTTTGAAAATAAGTACCGAGTACTCCGAGTAGTAGGGATGACGATCTGAAATCGATTAATCGAAGAATCGATTTTTCGGATTCATATAAAAAAAATTAATTTTTTTTAAATCGATATGTTGTACTGAATCGATTCAGTGAATCGATATTTCACCCTTGAAAATCTCGACTTCGATTTTTTCTGTTTTGGTAAAAACCATAAAATTATTTACAATTAGCTGAACGTACTCATAATATTACGGTGTTGCCGGTTAATGGGTTAATTACTCAAAAATTCGCGAGTTAGCTGGTTTCCGTATACATTTAGAAAATAAACGTAACAAATATGTACATTTAGAAAATAAATGTCTTCTTTTATACCTGATCTTATACTTTGATATGGTAATAAAAATAATTTTATCATCGAATTCCCTGAACTAAAAAATCCCTGATTTTACTGGTGAGAAAAAAAAATTAATATTATGTTTGTACAACTTTCTTGACTCATGTAAAAAACATTTTTAGATGCCTGATGATGATCCAATAAAGGGATTGCAACGTTGCATAAATTTACAATTGGTGGTTTGATTGGCACCTCACTTCCACGTTCCTGAGAACCATTAAAATATTTTGAAATAATATTCCATTAAGGGTATAAAAATCGCTTTATCAATCTTACCGCGAGGCCGACCGCCACGCGACATGCAACACACACACGACAAAGATTGAGACGATGTAATAAAAAAAAATGTAAAACGAAATAATATCTGGGAATCAGTTTGGCTTTCAAAAAGGAAAAGGAACAATTGACTTATTCACTGTTAAAGTTAATGACACATTAAGTCACTTTATTAATGTGACTGTCGGTACGGCTCAAGGATCGGTGCTTGGTCCAATCCACTTCTTATCGTATGTAAACGAGATGAGTAGCTGTATTAAAAAGAGTACATGTTATCAATTTGCCGATGACACGTGTCTCGTAGCAGCTGATAGAAACCCTGAGGTGGCCATTAAGGAATTACAAGACGACTTCGATATATTAATACAATGATGCCATAATGTAGGAATTGTAATAATTGTAGTAAATATTAAAAAAAGTAACAAAATTGATGTTATTGACATAAATAATTTATGGAAAAATAACAATTATATGTTGACATATAGTAGGCTGAGCCTACCATATTTTTTTAAACGACAGATAGCATCTGTGCTATCTTATTATATACAAACTGACATAGCCAATAATCTGGTTACCTTGACATCTGCTCCTATTGAGCAAAATTATAATATGACATTTTCTGATGTGGAATCCGTTCCAAATAATAATTTAAATTAGTTATTAAGACAACAGAGGATACCTCTAGCATATTAATAAGTCATGACATTAAATTAGATAAATGTCATAATAATTTGGTAAAGAAAGCCCACAGTTGTAAAAATTTAAATATTGTAAACCTGGTGCACCAAAATATACAGGGCATGTTAGGTAAGGATCTTGAACTGGAGTTATTTATGAGTGGTGAAAATATCAATATTTTATGTTTAACAGAACACTGGCTTTCTGTTTCCCAGTCCATATTTAACTTCAGCGGTCACCAGGTAGCTAGTATGTTCAACAGAGAAAATGCTATACGCGGTGGCTCTTTAATAATTATAAGTAAACTTTTTAAATATAAAGAACGTAAAGACATTGTGAGCCTCTCTGTTGAGCAAACTATTGAATTAGCCTGCGTAGAGCTTGAGCACTTCATTGTTGTATGCGTATACAGACCTCCTAGTGGGTTATATGAGTACTTTGAGAAAGTATTGGAAGAAGTTTTGTTAAAATTAAATAACTCTAATAAGGTTATTGTTGTATGTGGGGATTTCAATATTGATTTATTAAATAATTCTAATATAAGTCTCAGATTTAAGTCTATGCTTCTATCATATAACCTACATAACTTATTTACTGAACCCACTAGAATTACTGCTACCAGTGCTACATGTATTGACAACATATTTACAAACTGTAAACCTTATTCCAAAGCTATTATTAATAAGTTAAGCTCAGACCATTGTGGCCAGTTAGCTTCCTTTTCTTATTCTTTAAATGCCAACAAAAATATTTTAAAAAAGACCTTTGTACCTATAAGTACTACACGTATGGAGAAGTTTAGAGGTAGTATTGTGGCAAAACTTCCCTATTTATCATACATCGACGACCCCAACTACTTATATAACACTTTGTTTAAATTAATAAAAACTGAATTTTCTACAATATTTACTTCTAAAACAGTCAATTCAGGGGGTCTCTTGACATTTGGTGAATGGGCAACTCCTGGCATATACAAGAGCAGGCAAAGGCTTTATGAATTGTACAGTGAAAAAGCCTATAATCATAGTGTATCATTTGCTTCTTTTGTAAGTGCCTACTCAAAAATGTTTAGAAGAGTATGTTCCATGGCAAAATCCTTGTATATTAAAGACAAAATTAGAAATGCTCATAATAAAATTAAAATGACATGGAACATCATTGCTTGTGAAAGTGGAAGAGTCGCAGATCGCAGCTTCGATTTTAAGTTAAATATCAATGATAATTTTGTTACCTCAGACCGAGAAGTTGCATCTGAGTTTGAAAAATTTTTCACTGACATTCCATTTTCAACAACGCAATCACTTAATTCGTCTCCAGGCATTGCCGAATCTCTGCTAAAAGAAAACGTAAAAGAATGTAATGTAATATTTACATTTAAACCTGTAAACCCCAAAGATATAACAGTAGCCTTCAGAAGACTGGACGTCAAGAAAACAGCTGACCTATGGGGTTTATCTGTAAAAGTCGTTAGTTCAATAATTGATGTTGTTGCACCTCATCTAGCTACTATATTTAATAGCTGTATAGAACATGGTGTGTTTCCTGATTTAATGAAACACAGTAAAGTAATTCCTATTTTTAAATCGGGCAGTACCTTAGACCCAAATAATTTTAGACCAATTTCAGTACTCCCAACCTTTAGTAAAATTTTTGAAAAAATCATACTCGGGCAAATGTTATCGCATTTTAATGCACACAATCTACTACATAATAAACAGTTTGGTTTTACAAAAGGTCGCTCCACAGCAGATGCTAGTGTTGAGCTAATTAAAAATATTTTTGAGGCATGGGAGAGGTCGCAGGATGCTCTTGGAATATTCTGTGACTTATCCAAGGCCTTTGATTGTGTGCATCACGAGACGTTGATCAGGAAACTGCATCATTATGGGATTAGAAATAAGGCACTCAACCTCCTGAATTCCTATTTGAGTAATAGAATACAGAGGGTTGATGTAAATGGTAAGAGATCTCCTGGGGCTCCTCTAGGTATGGGGGTTCCACAAGGCTCTATTCTTGGTCCATTTCTCTTCCTTATTTACATAAATGATTTGCCATTTTTTGTACAGGACAAGCATGAGATAGTATTGTTTGCTGATGACACTTCACTTATTTTTAAGGTGAAACGTAATTTACTTATGTACGACGATGTAAACGATGCTCTCTCAAAGGTTGTCTATTGGTTCGATTCAAATAATTTATTATTAAATAACAAAAAGACAAAATTAATAAAATTCACTACACCTAATGTTAAACTTGTTGATAATGGTGTAGAATTAGGAGGGGAAATGTTGAAACCAGTAAAATCCACTAAATTTCTGGGGATTACTATAGATTCGAAATTGCAGTGGGATCTTCATATTGAGGGGTTAGCGAATAGGCTCAGCTCTGCAGCGTTCGCGGTAAAAAGAATTAGACTTATTACGGACGTAGATACAGCTCGCGTAGTATATTTTAGTTATTTTCATAGTATCATGTCCTATGGAATCTTATTATGGGGAAATGCAGCTACCGTTAATACTATTTTTGTCCTGCAGAAAAGAGCTATTCGTGCAATTTATAGTTTAGGCCCTAGAGTATCATTAAGAGATAAGTTTAAAGAAATAAAAATATTGACTGTTGCTTCTCAATATGTGTACGAAAATGTTATGTATGTTCATAAAAATATACACGAATTTCGCAGGAATTGCGACATGCATAGCATTAATACTAGGAACAAACACAAACTTGTAATGCCTGTAACTCGCTTACGCCGAGTCAGTAATTCTTTCTATGGACAATGTATACGCTTATACAACAGGCTCCCAGAAAAAGTTCAAAAAGCTTCTATTGCGAAATTTAAAAAAATTGTAAAAGAACGTTTGTGTACTAAAGGATATTATTCGATTAACGATTTTATAGAAGACAGTACGCCTTGGGAATGATGTGATCGCCTCCAGGCTATTTCAACCTATGAAATTATTGTAAATTTCAATCTTCTTTGGAAAAAAAAACATGATTAAAAAATTATATTAGTCCCGCTGAGTTTCTTTCGCCAGTTCTTCTCAGGTCAGAGGCTTTTTCTTTCCGAACTGGTAGTAGACTCATGACGTTCAGTAAGAAATTGTAATAATTTTATGCTGAATAAAATATTTTGAATTTTGAATTTTGAATTTTTTAATCAATACAAACAAAACTAAACTTTTAATTATAAAATCATCACATCAGCGACAAACTCTTACTTTATTATGCTTTGGCAGATTCGTATATCCAATATGGCCTCAGTAGTTATGGTCGTACCTACAAAAGCTACCTAAACAAAATATACAAATTACAATTAAGAATATTGAAAAACATTGTTTCATCAAATATCAGGACTGAATTTCATAACGACGAAAATGCACTTTTTAATCATTGCAAAGTATTACCAGTACATAAAAAGTTCGAGTATACTATTCTAAAAGAAAAATTTTGGAATAATAAGTTTAGGCAGCGTGTTGAGCACCCTACATTTACACGGGCTGTAGCGAGAAACCAGATAAACACAGTTCGTGCCAACAATGTGTATGGTGAGAGAATAACGAATTACATAGTCCCTCGATTAATAAATATACTACCCTCACATTTGGTTGAATATAATTATCAAAAGCAACAATATTCAACAAAAACTTAAAAATTTCTTACTTGAGAAAACATAAATATTATGAAAATACATTGTATAAAAATTGTTGTACCAAGTGTAAATGTAACTGTGATAATTTATTATTATTTTTCTTTTTAAATATTATTTTTACCATTACTACTACTTTTTTACCAGTATGAAATGTAAAGTGTAGCATTGTACAAACCTTAGTGTTTTCTTATGCTACTTATAACTATAAATTTGTACATAATAATATTGTTTCTTTATTTGATAATAAAATAAAATAAATAAATTAATAATTAATAAATAAGTTTCACTTCTAAAAAAATCGAAAATCGATTTTTTGGACCTCGATTTTTATATGAATCGATTTATCAGGTTACGATTTGAATCGATTCAAAAATCGATCTTTTTTGGAAAGAATCGCCAACCCTACCGAGTAGGTATCGGTCAAAAGTACTCATATCAGTATGCCACATATAGGTAGGTATAGGATCTCGCTTTGAAAACAACATAACATTTTTTCATTGTAAGATTGATAAAAAAGTATCATAAATTGAGGTTTTTGAACGCATCCTAGTTTTAGTTTTGTGTAGTTCATGGACGTAATACCTACCTAACAGGACAGAGTACTCTGAAAATATGTATTTACGAAAATGAACACTAGTCCAACGACTTAAGTATTATATTCGGTTGCGCATTATACAATTGCAAAAACGAGCCGAGAGAGATAGTCACAACGGAGGCCTTGTGTCTCGTTCTTTCATATTGCCAGCATAAAAATGTTTCTGATCAAAAATTATGGCTGACCTAAAACTCCATTGAAACAATTGTATTTTAATGTTATTTTACCAATTGTAAGTCAGCAAATCATAATTAAAATTAATTTCTTTAAATTTATTCTTAAATAAAAAGAAAACATAAATTATTATTTTGCCTATTTCTTTTTTTTCTTACGGTAACTCTCGTAAACATCACAGTGGACATTGTTTAAGACTGTAATAAAACTGAATATAATGCTTAACACCTTGTGTTAGTGTTCATTTTCGTTTAAACAAATTTCCATCTACAACTATGGTGACCATGCGTCACTTTATTCACTTTTATTGATATTAAAGAAATGTTTGTGTTATAAATACTATTTGTTGTTCAAATAAATATAAAATATTAAATTTAAAATAATTGTAATGACATTATTTGGACTGTATTTACTTGCCAACTGTAACAAATATAGCATTAAGGTCTAAGATTAATAAATAAATAACTCGTACTATTTGTATTGTTTACTAGCTGTGCCCGCGACTTCGTCCGCGTGGAATAGTGACTTTGGACAGCATTTTTTCAATACATGTTTTGGTTTATTTTGGATTATAAGCACCGTCGTTTGGTTATTTACATGTTCAACGTGATTCTTTAAATTGGCATAACTTTTTATTTATGAACCGATTGACATAAAACAAACACTAAATGTTAAGTGCAGCCTAGCACAATATATTAGTGAAAACTACACCTAAATTGGATAAGCCGTTTCTGAGATGACAGACAAACACATTTCTGAAACAGACAAAAATTCTAACAATCATTGTTTTGAGTGCTATTTGCGTTGATAAAGGTCCCAATAATATTTTTCTATATATCTTCCATTTCCATTCATACAGAAAGCGATCTGTTACATTTTTATTATATGTATTGATTTTGTAATCCATCCCTTGTGCAAATGTCTGTATATTGACACACATGAAAACAAATAATAAATATAATAATATAATATTTATTATTTATTCATTATAAATAAATCTAATAATATAATAATAGTCGTCAATACTGGTGTCAGATTTTTCAAGTTTCCAAATCTTAATGTCACCCTATTAGAAAGGGACACAAGGCCTCCGTACTAACTATCTCTGTCGGCTCGTTTTTCAGCTGCGAGTGCTCTGTCCTTAGTTACTATGTCCATGGTGTAGTTGGCTAGCTTGTTTGTCTATGCCCACAGAGTACATTGTAATAGTAGTCTATGCCTGATAATTAATGACGAAAACACCTATGGTTCAGTGTTTTGTGTATATTTTTCACAAATATACGTAGGTGATACAAAGTTCACCGGGTCATCTAGTACATATATATAAATACATATAATATATAAATCTGTTAAAAGGAAACACTAAAGAAAAAAGTGTCATAAAAAGTACTTCATTTATTTGCACTATTTTTGTATGAAGCTTAGTAACAAATTTACATTATTTACAAAATATTAACTATTTACATTAGGCAGTCTTTTTGGACCAGGCAAATAATATTCTCTTATTACCTAGAAAATATCTTATTTTCTTTTTTAATATGTACATGTGGAATACTTAATTTTTAGAAAGGACAATTGACACCTGGGTGTAAAAATGAGCAATTGTCACCCTGCCGACAGGAACCTTTTCTTTGAAAATATATGCACACACCTTTACGACCACCACCTCGGCCGCCACGACCTCTTTGCGGTCCATCCCAATTTCCTGTTACTTTTCCTCTCCAAGGACCTCCAACTCCTCGACCCCGCATTCCTCCTCTAAAATTACCAGGAAATCCATCCGGCCCAGCCGGTCCAGACATATTATAGTCAACAGGAAACATATTTTGTTGCATGTTGAATCCATCAGGCGGTACAGGAAACATAGGATTAGGTCCTCCAAACATTTCAGGACCCATCATCATATTATCGGGTGGGGGCATCATTCCTGGTGGCATATTTCCTGGCGGTATTGATCCCGGCACAATAGCCGATGGTGCCATTGGACCTGGAATACCATTTGACATAATAGGTGGTACCACTCCGTTCTGCCAATCACCAGGCATAATTGGCGGTCCTTGGAAATTAGGAACTCCTGGAAATTGAGGTGGAGGGAAAGTATTTGGAAATTGCGATATATTTGGTGGAAACATTGTTGGAACATTCATTCCACTATTACTTGTAGGAGGAGGATTGCCTTTGGGTTCTGGCCATGGCATATTTCTAAAATCGCTAATATTATCTTGATTTCCCGTTACATCTTCTAAAGGTATAACTGTTGGTTCATTGTAAGTATGAGCTTCAACCTCTGGTTCATGTGGTGAGTCAGGGATCATAGACTTATGGAAATATAATGGTTGCAATGTACCTTTTTGACGAATGGCTTGAATATCTTTCTCTTTACTATTTTTACCATATTCAATTTGGATTTGACCTTCAACGTCAATTGGTATTAAAGGTCTCCAGCTCGTTTTTTCTTCCATAACATCATCGTTAATGAGATTTCTTGCCTTTTGGAAAGCTTCTCTTTCATGTATTCTTTCTAAATGTTTCATGTCGGTAAACGTTTTTGTAACATTAACTCTTTCAGTTTCATCAAGTTCAAAGTATTGAATTTCTTCTAACTCTGAATCCGGTTTCCATCTTATACTTTTTTTAGGACCTTTTCTTTTATGATAACATAGAACTCCTTTTAAACCATTTATTGTCAATGTATGAGGTTCTGATGCGTCCATATTTTCCGTCTCGTCTTTTTCATTGGAATCGGACTGCTCAGTATTACTTTTCTGCTCAGACGATTTTTCACTACTTTTGTCCTTGCTCTCTTCTTCGTCTAATGTATCTTGATAAAATCTTGGGGGTACAGATTTACTTTCACTATTTGGACTTGATAAGTTCGTTGGAGTTTGGGGAGGAGATCCATCATTTTGTGTATTCCCGTCTTTAGATCCGCTTGTACGCCTTTTTCTTTTCTTCGGTTCCTTTTTATTAGTAGCTGATGCATTCAATGCGTCCATAAACATATCACTCTCCTGCAGCACCATAGCTGTAACAAAGAAAATATCCGTTATATTTAGTTTCTTTAAATATATCCCTACCATTTGGAGATAAGGAAACATTAGAAAAAATTATAATAGGTCTAAAATGCATAATGACAGGTTTTTAGGCTCAAATATATCTATTTTTGAAGAAACAAAAGTTATCAGCACCCGACATCCTTTACATAAAAATACTATTCGAATCGTTCGGTTTCACAAGCCTCGAGGTTTATGTTTACCGCTGTAGAAGTCGTAGTATGAAGAACTTTATTAGTTCATCTTTATAAACGAATATTCAAGATAATTGATTTTAAACCGTATACTTTGAAGTGCAATTTAAAACGAAGAAGAACTATTGTTTTTATGTTAATTTCATCTACAGTATATCATTACATAGTAGAAAACAAAGTCCCTTCCCGTTATCTGTATGCTTAGATCTTTAAAACTAGGCAGCGGATTTTGATGCGGTTTTCTTTAGTAAATAGTGATTCCAGAGGAAGGTTTATATGCATAATACATGCATAATATGGTAGAGGAACACTGATAGTTTTTGCAACCGTGCGAAGCTGGGGCGGGTCGCTAGTTGAAATATATTATAATTCAAAGGTCAACTATAAATTTCATTCAAAATCAGTACACACGTAAATATATTAGGCGTTCGACTCTTAATTGCGGTTCCGTATGTAGATCACGTTCCAGGTGAGAAAAAAATCCGTGCTTTTTTAAATCTTCCTGTCTTATTATACGACATAGTCTGGCAACGTACTTCTGCATAACTGTCCAATACTATATTTCATAGCCCTAAAAAACGTCGATAAAGTGAAATATTGATAATTTGATACTAACTGCTGCAAACAGCTATAGAACGGCTTATAGAAACGAATTCTTTTTCTCGTAGAATATTATTTATTTTAAATTATAACCGTGCTTAAGCGCTCACGAAAGGTATCATGTGGAATGAGTCTATCGAAGTGGAACGTGATCTATATGTAACACCTACAGAGCCCCGATTCGAAGGAACGTAGTTAGGGAGTCGTACACCCTATTAAAATATAGTGTGTCAGTCTCTCGTCGACCAGGAAAGTAGGATCTAGACATGTTAAAAACATAACTCGTTTTGTAAAAGATTTGAAAATTAATATACTTTCAGAATGCCAAACAATAATTTGAACACGTTGTTTAACTAGTAATATTATATATTTTTTAAAATTTTAAACCAGGGACGTATTTGAAAATGACAAAAGTATTCTCTTGTTCGATTACGTAAAATTTAAACGATTTTTTAGAAAACCTTACAGGGCAGCGACTTGTAATTACACTAATATTATAACTGGTGTTTGCACGCACTAATCTCGGAAACTTCGTTAAAATTATAATAATGCTTGCTCGCAAACGAAAAAAAAAACAACTAAAATATAGTTACATATGTACCTACATATACATAACTACATAATTATATTACTTACATATATACACATATAATAATTACATAGACAAATACAAAACAGTACTATATTAAACAGTCTAATGAATACGCATTATTAGGGATAACTCAATAATTGTTTGCTCGCAAACGAAAAAAAAAACAGACTTCAATTACATGGACAAGTAATACATTATAAGTAGACGAAAAATTAGTCAAGTAAATACGGGTTTTATCAAAGATTACTCAAAAAAGTAGATTTCGATCAAATTTAAATAGGACTACAAGACAAGCACCAGCTTTCGAATAAAACAAGAATTATCAAAATCGGTATACCCCTGAAAAGTTATGCGATATAATACAACGTAGGTCGACGAAAAAATAGTCAAGCAAATACGCATTATTAGATATAACTCGAAGAGTACTTGTAAGACCTCAATTAAATTTAAATGGAACCACAAGAAGCGCACCAACTTTCGATAAAAATAAGAATCTTCGAAATCGGTTCACCCAGTCAGAATTTCTGAGGTTCTGATACATAAAAAGAATACATCTAACCTCGTTTTTAGGAAATCGGTTAAAAAGTAATCGCCAGATTTCAATGGTATTTAAATGGAACCACATATGCACCACCATTCTAATTAAAATGAATCATAAAAATCAGGTCACCCAGTAAAAATTATGAGGTAAAACGAA
Source organism: Melitaea athalia (assembly GCA_905220545.2). Lineage (NCBI taxonomy): Eukaryota > Metazoa > Arthropoda > Insecta > Lepidoptera > Nymphalidae > Melitaea > Melitaea athalia. The sequence goes on from HG992179.1 coordinate 9,696,683, forward strand.
AAAAAAACCCTAATGTGTTACAAATAAAAAACGATGATTGATGGGAATTTATTGTATACTATTGTGTGACTGTGTGTTTGAAACAGGGATTCCAAATACAAATTCTTTTACGCTAAAATACAATTTTTATCTGGGCATTTTTCGATCCAGATAGATGTTAAGTTCCATTAGGGATCCTACTAGATAGGAATTTAAATTTCTATTTGGAATCCGTTTAAAAACACAATAATTTACAATAACTTCCCATCAATCATCGTTTTTTATTTGGAACTTTCAGCAGGGAAGTAGTCGAATTGAGAACCTCCTTTTATAAAGTTGGATAAAACATCGCGTATCGCCTAATAAGAACGTTGAAATAAATCGACAAAAATATACATTAAAATTAATAAAATGTAAACGAAATACGAGGTACGTATAGTTTAAAACATCAATAAATTGAGAACTACAATTATATACTACGGATAGCAGTTAATACTTGTATTGTTCTAATGGTAGTGAACTTTGTAGAATTATAAATATAAACAACTCTGGAGAAGTACGGTTGCTAAACGCATTTGTTATTTAAATCTAATAGTGGCTACGAATACTCGCTTTAACTAGACACGCTTTTTGTTCAATTATACTTTTTATTTCAAATATCCCAGTGAGTTTTAAGGTAATTTCATTCAGTCATCAAAAAGTATGTTTATGTACCTATTGTTTGATTATACTGTACGCATGAAAACGTACATAAGGAAAGATAACCATCTGCATCTTAAAAAAACTAGTAAATATTCCACAGAAATACGTGAAACGCATTCCAATATATTAATCACTTTGCAATCAAGTACATTAAAAGAAAAAAAAAAACTATAATCAATATGTAACATCGTGCATCGTTAATTGGAAAGAAATATCTATAAGTAGATTAAAGGCGAAACCAAGATTTTTCTAAGCTAGCTTTTTATTCTACTACTTAATATACATTATTGTTATATACATTATTATATCCCATCATAGTTTATTGTAAAAAATATTCTTTTTATGTAAATCTGAAAGAAAATCAACAATATATGTTACTAAAACATAGCTATAAGCGTTACGATTAAGTTACCACAAAGGACTAAGCAAGTAAATATAATTGTTTGCTCGCAAACGAAAAAAACCGACTTCAATTACATCGACAAGTAATATAACGTAATAAGATCAAAAAACAGTCAAGTAAATACGAGTTATCAAAGAGTACTCAAAAAGTTTTACGAAAAAGTAGTCGAGTAAATGCGTATTTTTAGATATAACTGTAAAAGTACTTGTCAGATCTCAATTAAATTTAAATGGATGACACTAAACACCTTTCAATTAAAACAAAATTCATCGAAATCGGTCCACCTAGTCAAGAGTTCTGAGCTAACATACATTAAAATAAAAATACAACCGAATTGAGAACCTCCTCCTTTTTTGGAAGTCGGTTAAAAAGTAAGAATGAATAGAACATGGGATTTAAAATGTGATGACCTACAAAACGTATGTTTATTTATAAGTTATCTTAATTTAAATATGTAAATTCAAATTAATAACTTTTATAGAGGTAGAAAATAACTGAATGTTTGATCAGATTTACCACTACTTTCGTTAAAAAGTAATAATTATCGTTTATTTTCCCTTTGTACAAAAATAAGCGACAATATATGCGCGTTCTAACAAATTATCGTAGCCAGTAATTATTATGGTAGATATATTAACATATTAACGCGAAATACGCGAATACTATCATTTTCAATAAATAATAAAACAATTATTTTTAATAACGTTAAATAAAAGGGAGAGGACGTTTTTATTGTATACATTGAGGGTACATGGACTGAACATAAATAATAGAGTATCTTTTTTCATAAAGCAAAAAAAAAACTAAATAAAATTTCGTATTAACAAATACGTATTTCTCAAAGAAGAGTAGTTAAAATAACTGTCGTTATTTGTAAAATATCTTAGACAAATTTGTTAAGAAAAAAAAACCACGAGTTTTTACGTAAATCTAATAGTATTTAACTTCTCGTTAAGCTACAACAATAGCCTTGATAATCTAACTTATCATAGTTAAGCTTATCATAATAATTGTGTTTGCTAACAAACGAAAAAAAAACGGACTACTACATCGACAAGTAATACAACTGAAGTAGACGAAAAAATTAAACGCACTAGTCGTCGGTACGATTTTCGAAAGTGCCCCTCGATTTTTCTGGGATTACATCATCAGATCCTGATTTCCTTATCATAGTACCTCCCTTGGGATATCTCCTTTCCAACAAAAAAAGAATTATCATAATCGGTTCATAAACGACGAAGTTATCCCCGAACATACATAAACAAAACCTCCTCCTTTTTTGAAGTCGGTTAATAAAATAAACCTAATTCATTTGAAAACTCCTGTCTAAACAGTTTGTTACAATTTTTGTTAATAAATTTCCGTTCTCAAAATAGTCGTCAATATTTCAATTTACGCAATATATTCTTGATTATTAATAATAAATTCTCAGATAAATAGCTTTAATACGATAGTGTGCAGTTTTACTAATATGAATTTGGTTTCGAATATTATAACTCCTTAACTATTTGTATAAAGTTTTGCATTATTAAGACAGTATTGCATTATTATAAGACTACTATAAAAACTAACTCGTTATATTTTGGAACAAGATTGCTTCTACTTTTAAAGTTTTGAACTATGTTCCAAAATACTTTCTTAGGGCGTATACGTATGTAGCCATTTTTTGTTTTGTATTACTGAAAACTAAAATAATGTGTTCTTATGACAAATATATGATATATAATAAAGAAGTACTAAAAAGGTTATTTAGTATTGATAATTAATAACCATTATATAAAAAGCAGACTTAATTTCTTTCATGCCGAAATGCTTTGCATCATTTTGGAAAAATCTGATACTCATCAAACTGCTGGATCGATTTTTACTAAACATAGCTAATAATCACCGCATAGAAACTTGCTTTCACGAAAAAACCCACATTGAAATCGGTCCACCCGTTCGAGAGCTAAGATGCCACAGACCATTAGTGTCAAACTTATAATACTTTTGCGACGAGGGGTTAATAAAATAAGTAAAAAAATATACAAATTTTTGCTATTCTAATTTTGCTACGGTTTCATATTATAACAAGATATTTTATCACGATTAAGATTCCACCATCATTAATTTAAAAATAAATTAAATTAATCTATCTCTGTAATAACTTGACTAGTAGATAGGTTATTTAATACTTTTTGTTATAAACGTATGAAATTGAATGTAGTTTAATTTAGTATCATTGTGAAAATAATAAATGGAAAGAATATAACGCGCTGTCACAGATAACAAAAATGTAGTGTTGAAATGTTATACTTAGAGGTAAGATTATGTAGTTTTTAAAATTCATTGATTTCGTTTACTTTGTATCACGAGAGTGTTATTTACTCGCATAAAAGATTTCTCCAAAGTAATACATATTATATTACTGATACATAATCTAACATAGACTATGCATACTTTGAACCAACAAAATTAATATTTTTACTGTATTTTTTAAACAAAAACAAGCTTAAATATACTACCCTGTCGAGATTTATTAATTCGGTCAGTTTTTTTTTTTGTGATTGTATCAAAAAATGTACCTTCTACTCTAGTTAAGTACTAATTATCGTTGATTTTTTCCTAGAGAACCTAGTTTTATTGGATTATGGCAATTAAAGAGCCGATAAAAATGATAACTTATGTATTATATTAAGTTCATTATCATCATCCATCTAATAATGAACTTATTCTTGTAGTTTCATGTTAATAGTATTTATTGTTATTAACCTTTTTACATAAACCAGACAAATCAGTACTAATTTGTGTAAAAAGTTTTTTTTTTTTCATTTTTCGGTGTCTATACTTTGATTTTCCATTATACGATCGTCGAAAGTTCATGTCAGGTGAAGATTGTAAACAGCGATGTTCCCAATGGCCCGCGTTGAGTGCTGGGTCCTCCATCAAACCGCTGGTACATCCACCTCTTTATGGAGTCTTTAAAAACAGATTAGGTCAGTACTCAACAAAAGAATTTTTGTCATAAAATTTAACCTTTATTTGAAATAAATACTTTACAGTTAAATTCTGAACAAATATTATTGAGCCCGTCAAGTTATGCATTTTAGACTTACCATATTTGGAATAGTAATAAATATAATTTTGTAAACATGCTGAAGTAATTTTCAACCTATAGTTGCAACCACCTTTTCCTGTAAAAATAAAATATATTAATACTAAATATGAAAATAAATATTTAAAACAATACTTACGTTTAGGTTTAGGAGGTATTAATTTTATAGCTCCAGGTTTTTCAATTTCAACTATTGTTTTTGGTTTCTTCTCTGGAGGAGGCTCATTGTGAACAGGTGATGGTCGTTTAGGTATAGATACAGTAGGCGGTAAAACAGGGGGTGGTTTTTTATTACTCAAAATAGATGCCCTTGATGGTGGTGGTTTTATTTCCTCTTCTAATCCATGTTTCCTAAATTTGGAATTAAATGTTTTAACAGTTTTTGGCTTTGGCTCATCGGGCTTTCGTACTTCTATAGATATTGAAGGTTTTTCTTTTTTTACATCACTTAATTTTGGAATTTTACCAAGTTTATGTATAGAAGGTGTTTGTGCCTTTTCATCTGATTTTTCTGTTGAAGATTTCACATCTTTATCTTTCTCTCGACTTTTATCTTTGTCAGAACTGTGTTTATGCTCATTTTTAGAATCTTTGGACTTACTACTACTTGATGAGCTTGATTTTCTGCTACTACTAGAACTGCTACTTTTAGATTTCGAGCTATGAGAAGAATGACGATCTTTCGATTTATCTCTACTGCTATGTTTACTATCTTTATGACTACCACTACTTCTTGATTTATCACTTGAAGATTTACTTGAATGTTTAGATGAACTTGAAGATTTTGAAGAACTACTATTATTGCTACTGTTTTTGTCATTTGACTTATCTCTACTTTTGCTTTTGTGTTTGTCTCTACTTTTATCTTTTTCAGATTCTTCTTCAGGTTCTTTACTTTCCTCTTCGACCTGGGACAAAACTTGTTTCCCATTTTTCAATGTTATTTTTAATACTGGTAAAGTGTCACTCTCTTTTTCTTCTATTTCCAAAGCATGATTTTGATTAGTTTCAGAATTATTTTCCTGATTTTCAACTTTCTCATTTATGCTGTGATTTTCATTAGTAGAAGAAATTTCTACACCATCAGATCTCTTATCAACCTCATTATTAGGTACCACATCTGATTTTGAGATATAAGATTTTGAAATATCAGATTTTGAAATATCAGATTTTGAAATATCAGATTTTATTTCGCATTGGAAGTCAGAAATTATTTGTGGTATATCTGAAACTAATATTGGTGTCACTTGTTCCCCTTTTACAGCTTTTAGCCACTGTTCAACCAATTTCGAAGCCAGGGCCCTTATAGCTAAAAATAGAAGATTTAATTGAAATAACAATACAAATGCAAAATATATATAGAAATCCCATTATTTAAATGATATTAATCTATACTAATATATAAAGCTGAAGAGTTTATTTGTTTGGTTGTTTGTTTGTTTGTTTGAACGCGGTAATCTCTGGAACTACTGGGCCGATTTGAAAAATTCTTTCAGTGTTAGATACTTTTCGATATTTATCGAGGAAGGCTATAGGCTATGTGTCATCACGCTAAGACCAATAGGAGCGGAGTCCACGCCGACGAAGTCGCGCGCAGAAGCTAGTATGTTATACAACTGCTCTGGTGTAGGGGTTCGAGTAGTCACCTAAAACATAGACAGTTTGCAGGTTCGATTGTACAAATATTTCTTTCCAGTTTGGATGTCGTCTTTGCGGGTCTCCCCACTGTGCCTTGGAGAGGCCGTTGGTCCCGGTTGTTATCATAAATAACTGATAGCGATCGTTACTTATACTGGGGAATATTTCTGCCAACCTACAGTGGAGCAGCATGGTGGAGCTCCAATCCTTCTCTCCTACATGGAAAAGGAGGCCTATGCCCAACAGTAGGATGTTACTGGCTGAATGCGCAATATGTTATATGTTAAAGATATCTTCAATATACTACTGACAAGGGTAATTAATACTTTAAAAAAGAAAGGAAAATATCTACTCCTAAAAATGTCATATTTACAAAGGCACTAATTAAAATATTTTTTTAAACGATTATAATCATTTAATTAGTGTAAATAACTTACCGACGTGATTGCCATCTTTTGATAATTCTTTAACAAGTTTAGGGCAATTATTAGTCTTGAGTCTTTCTACATCAACTGGACACAATAACAATAATTCTAACAATTCTCTTACGAGTGGCAAATTCTTAGATACTATATTTTCAGTAAGCCACATATGTACTAATCTCCAGCCACCAGATCCCATAAATAAACCTAGTAAATCTGTTTCTGTACATTTTAGAATTTGAATGTATATACATTTAGACACAAGTTTCTTCGAAAATTTGGTCATTAAGCTGAAAATAAAAGAAAGATATGTCAAAAATAATTAATTAAAACCTCACATCCATCACACTATGAATCAGCAATATACTTATCTACAATTCAGTATAACAACATCAATGAAGATATCTATAAAAGATAAGTTATATTTATGTGTAATTATGGTTATTACTCACTGAGCTAGTCTGTGCACTTCGTCTCTGCTTTTAATGCCCCCAGTAGGTGATAGAAGTACGCTGAGGCAATTTAAAAGTTGGATTGGGTCAATTCGGGGCTGTAAAGAAAATAAATATTAAGCAATCTTGTACTTATTATTGAATGCTATTTTTGCCAGATAAAAAATTAAACAAAATACAATAGTACAAACATGTACAATAACTATGTACTTCTAACTTTTAATGTTTTACGAGTATTTTTAAATTATCACATAACACGACACACAGATAACGATATATACGGATATTAATCCGTAAGTCGCTAACAGAAAATATTTTTGCTTAGTAAAATTATAAAAAGATATTTACTACTCATTAGCACTTCTACGTCCGTAAAATTTTAAAAGTAAGGTGAATGAAGGTCAGTCGTCAATGTCCGTGCCGATAACAGTAATTTGGTTTTTTATGACACCTTTATCATTATATATTTAAAACACAATTATAAAATGTAATTACTATAAATTATTGATGTGAATAATTAATAAAATAAAAATATCGTTGTAAATTAGTTAAATGGAACAAAAGTAGAAACTTAATGGTTATTTTGTAAGTTTCTATTTTATGATCACGTGATACAACCAACGCAAGATGGCGCATACTGTATCTATCTAATAATGGAATGTATCCAAAAATGTAATGCCAAATTATTTGTCACGAAGATATATTACTTTCTTTAAATTTTAACTCAGAAACTAGGTAATTTCTTCAATCTATCTATCATAATATTAAGTAGGGTTGGCCTTCGTCATGAGCCTCGTTATGTAATACGTATGAACAGCACTACGCAGTTATTCAGTCATTTGACTGTGACCTAATTTATATTTTAAGATTTTATTTTATTCTTCATAGTTCAAATTTAACCAAAAATGTAACATTTTTACTTTTAGTGATGATATTATACGAACAGATAACAATTTCACTAACTTTTTCAGAATATCTGAGTCACTAAGTATTTATATCCTAAATTAGATATACATTTCTGTATCAAAGATTTTTTTAAATATAGGTATTACATAGAAAAACTTACCATTTTTTACTTATTGCGTGTTATATTCAAAGCGAGGATGACGTGTCGCAATCATGTGCCACGCCTTGTAGAATTACAAAATGGCGACTCATAGTAAAACAATTACGATCGATATTCGTAAATGTCCCACAAAGCTTTAAAGGCACATATAATCTATCGTTATTTATATATTTCACTAATTCCTAACCAAAAGCTTATCACCGACGTGAATGTTCATTGCTTAAGTTTTTCTTATTTCTAATAATACTAAGTAAATCGCTAGTTAAATTTAACCTATCCGTAAGCAATATTGTTTTCTCAGTTATATTAGCATTAATATGTTACATTTATTTATATATACTAATTTAACACAGACGAGTCCAAAGTCTAGGCCAGCGATAGAAGTCAATTATGTCCGTCCGAAAGAAGTCGCTGTTCCAGTAGCACGGCTATCCGCTAGCGAGATTAGAGTTGGATTGATTTGATTTCTTTTTCTTTAGATCGAATCGAATGTCGTAAAAGAACTAAAGAATGAATGAAAACGGATGTCAAACTGAATGACCAATTAACGGATGTCAAACTGAATGACCATAAATAATATATTGCCAACATTTCTGATTTCTAGCTCTATAGGTATTACATGTCAATAGATTATAGAGGTGACATCCCTTCTTTTTTAAAAGAAATTCTTAAAATAGGAGTTAAAATATCTAACTGTTATCATAACTTAATTTCATTTGTAAATTGAAACATTTTTTTGTGTTGGTGCTGTTGATTTTATCCTGAAAGTAATTACTCAATAGCAATTAGCACCTATGCAATCGTAATGACTGGTCTCTTATTAAGTAGGCGCTTAACTTGCTTTACATTACGGAGGACGGATTATTACATTACGGAGATTAGCCAACATTACCTTAGAGCTGGGCATTGACGATCAGTTTTTTGCGTCAGTTTAACTGATCAGTTTTTCGCACTCTCCGAAATATGATCGTGAGTGTAGAATCATCGTTCCAGAGTTTTAACTGACGACGCACCACGGAAATCCAAACCGCCGAACTGCCCGTGTGTGTTATCGTCATTCCAACCAATCGCGACATTTTGCTCGCAACACCCGCGGTGGTGAGAGTGCACTATTGTAGTTTTTGTTTTTATTTTTAAAATGTCGGCGTCGGTGCCCCCTAGACATGTCATAATGACAGAATTTATAGAAAAATATAAAAATTCAGAATGTTTGTGGAAAGTGACGGACAAAAATTATAAACTTAAACAGCATGTACAAAAAGCATTAGAAGAATTGCTTGTGATTTTGAAAAAAGTTGACAAACGAATAAATAATTCATATTTTTAAACTAATAAATAATTAATATTTTTAAACTTAAAATAATTAATATTTTTAAACTAAAAATATTTCATTAAATCGATTCAGAATCCATTTTTTTTTTTCATTTTTTATTTCGGTCGGTTGAAAACTGAAGAGCCGCAGTGACGCCAGTGAGTGGGGAAATAATTCAACTGACGCAAAAAACTGATCAGTTAAAATGACGCGAAAAACTGATAAGTTAAAATGATGCGAAAAACTGATCATCAATGACCAGCTTTAGCCTTTTGTAAAGGGCACCCACAGAGTACAATAACTATACGGGAAAGGGCACCCTAGACGATCAAATATTTGATCAAATTTCTGTTCGACAAACGTGTTTGTCAAATTTTTTGATCGTGTGTAGGCTTGTTTGATGTGTTTGTCAAACATTGAAAATATTTGACGTGTTTGATGGAAATTTTGATTGATGTGTTTGATAAACCTGTTTGATAGTGTGCGGCTGTGTTTGTCAAATAAAATCTTAGTTATCGCCTTGAAACCATGGAGAACATAACTGCAATGGCTGTGTATTCCTTTATAATTATAATAATAGGACCCTGAATTTTCAGGTTTTTGTAAATTGATATGCTTTTCATCTAGTCTATCCAAAAATAAAAGAATTAAAAGGTAAACAAATATGGCGGAATGTGTAACCATAGACTACTATAGTGCTGTGATGTATGTTGTTAAATGTCGATATCGGTAAATTTAATGTGATCCGACACTACTGTCAACATAGCTGTAATAGCGCGATTAGGAAATCTGCGGGTGTCAAATCGTGTTGACCCGGGTTCGAATCTCAGTCTTCAGATTAATTTTTTTTCTTTTTTTTTTAATTTCACTCGTGATTTATTATTTAAATAAAATTAAAATATAAAAATACCGAGAAAAAAAAAACAAAAAAAAAATGAAAATACTGAGCTAGGCTCGGTCACCCAGGTACTATTAAATTTAAAATAATTGTAATGACATTATTTGGACTGTATTTACTTACCAACTGTAACAAATATAGCATTAAGGTAAATTAATAAATAAATAACTCGTACTATTTGTATTGTTTACTAGCTGTGCCCGCGACTTAGTCCGCGTGGAATAGTGACTTTGGACAGCATTTTTTCAATACATGTTTTGGTTTATTTTGGATTATAAGCACCGTCGTTTGGTTATTTACATGTTCAACGTGATTCTAAATTGGAATAACTTTTTATTTATGAACCGATTGACATAAAACAAACACTAAATGTTAAGTGCAGCCTAGCACAATATATTAGTGAAAACTACACCTAAGTTGGATAAGCCGTTTATGAGATGACAGACAAACACATTTCTGAAACAGACAAAAATTCTAACAATCATTGTTTTGTGTGCTATTTGCGTTGATAAAGGTCCCAATAATATTTTTTCTATATATCTTCCATGTACAGAAAGCGATCTGTTACATTTTTATTATATGTATTGATTTTGTAATCCATCCCTTGTGCAAATGTTTGTATATTGACATGAAAAACAAATAATAAATGTAATAATATAATATTTATTATTTATTCATTATAAATAAATCTAATAATATAATAATAGTCGTCAATACTGGTGTCAGATTTTTCAAGTTTCCAAATCTTAATGTCACCCTATTAGAAAGGGACACAAGGCCTCCGTACTAACTATCTCTGTCGGCTCGTTTTTCAGCTGCGAGTGCTCTGTCCTGTTAGTAGGTATTATGTCCATGGCCATAGCCAACTAAACTACCAACTAGCCATTGAATTTTAAATTTTTAAGCTAGTAGCACTTGATATGCACCGGAAAACGAAAATACGAAAAATTGGGAAGTGAGAACTATAAAGCCTGTTTTACGACGAGGCAACAATGTGCGTCATTGTGGCATGCGGCATTGACGCATGAAAAATGTCGCACGTTGTGGCAAGAACCTTGCGGCACGGAAACACCTTGCGTCATGTGGCAGAGTGTCGCAGCTTGTATCCGATCACGATGGATTCCGTGTGACAATTTTTGATGCGTCAAGCCAGTTTCTAGGTTATGTTTTGATTGTACTTATTTATTTTATTTACAAAATGAGATAAATCGGACATGGAGTGGTGTAATGATAATTATATTTGTTAGCAAACGAAAAATACCGACTTAGATCACATCGACAAGTAATACAATGTACCTACGTAGACGAAAAAAATTAACAAACTCACTAATCGTCTGGTATCTCTAGAAATTGTACCCTTACTACAGAAAATCTAAAAAAGAAATATGTAAAATCTACTTTTTTTGTTTTTTTGTCTGAAGAAATTCTAACCTATCTCTATCAATCAAGTAGGCAGACTAAAATTTGACAGCACGACGCTTAAAAACTGTTGCCTTGGCATAAAATACGCTGTCGCATGCCACATATGCCACAATTTGTCGCATGCCACAAGATGGCGCACGCCACAATATGTCGCATGCGACAATGCCGCACGTTGTTGCCTTTTTTTCGGTACGGACCATGGAGCACAGTGCTCCATGGTACGGAGTACCATGGACTTAATACGTACTAGTTACCTTAGTAGGTATTAAGTCCATGCGGAGTACGGACGTGGTACGGACCACGTACGGACTAAATTGTAAAATTGACATAAGCTGAGTTGCTAGTTTTTTGCGAATCATTAATAGTGATGTGCCACTACCGTAACTTTACGTAATTTACAATCTAGTATCGTTTTTCAGAAATACAGGGTTCGGCACTCGAAGTGTTACTAACACAAAATGCTGTAATTTTGTTAATTATGAGCATATTTATTTTAAAACTTTAGTATCGAAAAGAAAACATATAAAATAAATAAAAAAGAAATTATTGTTCAATATGACCACCTTTAGCGCGAATAACAGCATCGAGTCTGACCGAGAAGGCTTCACACGCTGCACGAATGTGGTCTGCTGGTATTTTGTTCCATTCTCGGCGGAGAGCAATCTTTAAGGCGTCGACCGTCACATATTTTTTGTTGACACTTTGGCTTCTAGAATTGACCATATAGAAAAATCCATTGGGTTTAAGTCCGGGGAATATGGTGGCCATTGTTGCGAAGAAATGAAGCTCGGAACATTTTCTTGTAAAAAATTTGGGTTTCACGTGCTTTGTGGGATGGTGCCGAGTCTTGTTGAAAGGTCCAATGATTTCTACCAAATTGTTTACGTGCCCAAGGTAACAAAGCATCATTTAAAATGTTTTTACGGTAGATCTGCTGGTTTATCTTTACACCCTGGTCAATGAAAACGAGAGGTGAGCGTCTCGTGGCAGCTACCGCAGCCCAAACCATAACAGATGCTGGTGCTTGCTTTTGGAAGGCAATTCGTTGGTCTAAATTGTCATTTGATTTACACTTTAACCATACGTGATCATTTTGTTTGTTCACATATTGCTGAACCGTAAAAAATTTTCATCGGAAAATACCAAATTTTCAAGCATGCCACCAACGTGCAAGTGCTTTAAGTTCTTAGCTCTTTCTAGACGAGTTGCCTTTTGTGCAAGTGTTAGGTCTTGCACTTTTTGTAATTTGTAGGGCTTCAGTTGAAGTTTATTTTTCAATATGCGTCCTATGCTCCGGGCAGATACATTAAGACTTTTCGCCAATTTAACTGCGCTTTGTCGTGGATTTCGTTCAATTCTAGCCTTTACCTTTCGAACCATTTCTGATGATGTTGCTGTTGTTGGATGTCCACCTCCATGGCGTTTTTTGATGCTACCCGTATCATTGTAACGCGTGATGGTCCGATACACAAACATTTTGTTCAAATGTAAATGTCCTAGCTCATTAACGATGACTGACTGCGATTTTCCAGCCAAATACAAAGAAATGACACTGTTTCGTTTGACTTCCATCGGCAAAACTTTTTTTAACAACGACGAAAAATAATAGGCTTTTGTAAGTTTATTAACAATACAATAGACTAAGGAATGTGAAAAAATGGGTGCCATACTGTAAACAGTTTAGTTGCTATAGCAACGTAAAGTTAGTAACACTTCGAGTGCCGAACCCTGTAATTACAAAAATCTTGGTCTTTAAAATTTTAGAATGTGGCGACAACCGTGATGTACCTACCTATAGGCATACCTATAGGTAGGTACGTACGTACGTATAATGTACCTCTATGGCTAATGTATAGATTTATGATCAATGAAAAAAATTGTTTTTTTTAAAGTATGTATTAATCTTAGTAATCACGTGCAAATTGAAATGAAATTAAATGAAAACACACATTTAACGAAAGTAAAAAAAATGTCATTTATGAAGAAAAAAAAACAATAAAAGAAAGTTAAGGTAGCAAAATATCAAACAATAAAATAAAATAAAAATATTTTTTTTTTATATCTTAACATTAGGTACATTACAAACTTAAGTAATGTACCCAGTGTTATTAAAAGTTAGACAAAATGTTAAAATATTAAATTACTCAAAATTTCCAATGTCTCGGTAGACATTACCTATCTATTTTATCCTCGGTTTTATTAAATACTAGCTGCCCGGACAGACTTCGATCTGTCTGCTTTTTTTTGTTTTAAATTATAAAAACCTTCCGTGGGATTTTTAAGGAACATACAAAAAAATTAGCTGAATCGGTCGAGCCATTCTCGAGTTATGCGCTTAGCAACATTCATTTTTATTATATAGATTACAATAAATAACATAAAGTAATGTCCCTAGTGTAAGCCGAGAGAAAAAAAAGCCAGAGGAAAAAACTCTCGGTACTCTTTTAAATTTTTTTAAATCATATACAAGCTAAAAGCGCAATAGTAGACCATTACATGATCAGGACAAACACGAGACAGCCAATCGTGCATCTAACTATTTACAAGGCGGGTCATAGACAGAATGGTCGAGCTATATTCAATCCCATGCTTTTTCATCATCAAGGCATTCATTAATGTCCAAATTTAAATTAATGTTAAAATTTTTTTAATCAGAATCAGGCAATGACTCCTTACCTGAATGTGCCGAATCGTCAGAGTCGTCACCTACTTCAATAATGTCGGTAATGTAGTCGACAATATGGCCTAGAGTACACATTTTGTCCTCAATTCAAATTAAATGTTTAATACAATCTTTCCAGCCCTGGGGAGTCACTAGACGAAGCCCTTCCTTGAAAAGACTTCGCACTTCGTTCATTTTAAACGTTTTATTGTGTTTTGCGACATACCCCTTTACCTGTGCCCACACCAATTCAATTGGATTTAGCTCGCAGTGGTAGGGAGGCAGTCACAAAATGGTGACTCCCCGCTCAGCGCCCACTTCATCGACGACATACCTCTCATAAGCTTTATTAAGGTGTCGTGCAATTTCCATTAGTTCTGCTTTTAACATTTTGTAATCAAAGGCTATATTCTTTGACTTGGGCCACTCTTGTATTTGACCTTTACGACCAATCGCTATTTTAGTTCCTGTTAAAAACTTGTTATTACGTACCTATTCTTCAACAACAAATAAATAATTCTTGTATACTTAGTGTTATAAGTAATTAAAATTAATAAATATTTTTTTTATCTGTGATGCTCCATAGTTACCATGGTTTTTAAAAGATTCGTCTATTGTCAAATAATAATAAAATTATGTGGTAAAAGTTAAAAGTTACGATTCATTAAACCGGTATCGTATTCATAAAATCGGTATACAACACTATTACTAAAAAGCTGGTATCATTATTTCGAAAATTGACATTTGCATGTGTCAATTTAGTCCGTACTAGTGATGGACACTGAAAAAATACATCGATGTTTTTTTCGATTCAATGCATCGCATAGTGGCATCGATGTAATATCGATATATCAAAAAAAACATCGATGTTTTCCATACATCGAGTGTTTTTCTATAAGTTACATAATTATTTATGTGGTTTAGATATAAAAAACTTACACGTGTATATAGGGCTGCCAACTATACTTTATTATAATAACGTATCCTACTTTATTTTTGGTAAATATACTTTATACTTTTGCATACAAATAAAGCATGTGAAAATACTTTATTTTCAATCTTTACTGTGTAGCCCAGTCGAATTAACTCAAATACGGGCTGAGATTTACAAAAATTGGAAGCAGCAATTTTCCTTCGAAATTCTATGTGAGGGATCACTCGTCACTGGTAGTCTAAATTCAAAAAGTAGGGATACCAGACTTGTTGCTTCGTCCGCCATCTTGTTTTCATTTTTACACGAAAAATAGATATAACAAAAGTTGTTTAAAATTAAATTTCCTACAATTTTGGTTCCCATCAATTTTTGCCTAGGATCGATATTTTTCGATTTATAAATCCAGAACTCAGATTAGTGTCGGGGTTTTTTTTTAATTTTTAAAGTTAAACTTTTATTACATCGTCTCAAACTTTTTCGCGTGTGTGTTGCATGTCGCGTGACGGTCGGCCGCGCGGTAAGATTGATAAAGCGATTTTTATACCTTTAATTGAATATTATTCCAAAAATTTTAGTCAAATGTCTGTAACGTAAAAAAAGTGGTTTCTTAAAACCACACGAGTTTTTTTTATTTAACTTTTATTTTATACTTTTTATAGGTACACACTTATTATAATGTAGATTATGTTAAGTTTTTAATACATAGATTCTTGTCGAAAGTTTTCAAATTTATATTTAAGGTAAAGATTACATTGGACTTCCATCCTGATTTTCTCCCCACAACATATTTGCAGATATTGGGTATTTTCTCCACTTTTACCCCGGAGTTTTTTCACGCCTCAACCGATTTTCATTTAACATATTATTTTGTAATGTGCACGTGATGCGCTTCCATTTGAGACATCACTCAATTATATTTGCAGACATTCGGTTATTCTTCCCCACTTTCACCCCCCACAACTTTTAAACGACTCGACCGATTTTCATCAAACGTGTCTAAAAACATTCTAAACTCACCTTTCATTAAAAAAAAAAAAAACTAAATTGAAATTGCTTCATCCGTTCGCGAGCTACGGAACCACAGACAGACAGACAGACACGTCAAACTTATAACACCCCTCTTTTTGCGTCGGGGGTTAAAAACTAATGGTGTATTTATTTGAATTTAAATTTTGATTGTAAAACAAGCTTTGAAACATTTAAAGATAACAAAAATTTGTCAGCATGTGCTAAAGGCCCAGAAAAATATGTTTTTAAAGCAATAAAAACATAAAATTTTAAAAATACTATTTTTTTCTTTGAACCTATGAACCTATGTTACTTATGAACCGTAGAGAGACTATCCATCCATTAAAGAATAATTTTAGCAGGTATGTTTGCCTCTTCGATGCATCGAATAAAGAAACATCGATTTATACTCGATGTTGAAATATTAACAATACATCGGTTTGATTCGATGCATCGTTTCAAAACATCGAGTGTTTTTAATACATCGATGTATATCGTCCACCCCTAGTCCGTACCATTAGTATACTCTAGTCTCTATGGTCCGTACCGAAAAAAAACAGGGTTAGAACCTAGAACGTGGTTAGAACTTAGAAGAATAAAAGATAGCTTTCATGACTTAAAATTGTTCAAATTATTTAAAAATATCATAATTCTTAATAGAATTTGACATTAAATCGTTAATATTAGCCAATCGGGAAGATATATATCTGAAATAGAAAATTGTTTATAATGTGGGGTGATTCCTTGTTAATAGTATTTATTTCAATATGTACTGCATTCTTAGGAGAAGGTGATTACTATATGAACAGTAATAATTAATTATACCAAAATCTAATTTAAGTAAATATTAAAATTTTTACAGGACTGACATGGATTTTGGTGTATCGGACGGAGAAATACCAAAAGCTAAAAGTTGAAGTTGAACGCCAAAGTAAAAAACGTAATGCTCAATAATTTTTTATATTTATGTTATTCAACAGAAGTATAAATTTAAATATTTATCTGCTTTGTGGAAAGTAATTCACTAAACTAATTAACAATTATTCTGCACTTTGTTTAGGTGGATATATTTTTTGTCAGTTATTCAGCAACAAATCTTAATTTTTATTTGATAATAGATGAATCACTAAGTCATTTAACTTTAAGAAAGTTAAAATAATTTATTTTTGTAGTGGAAAAGCGTAAGGAAGCACATGGAGATTCTTTAGATAAGCAACATAAGAAGAAAATTGAACGTGAAGAAGAAAGGCTCAAGAACAACAACAGAGATCTGTCTTTAGTGAAGATGAAGTCAATGTTCGCAATTGGTTTTGCATTTACTGCGTTGCTCAGCATGTTCAACAGCATGTGAGTGAAGTAATAGTTTGATTGATAGATTGATTCAGCTTGTAATATCCCACTGCTGGGTATAGGCGTTTTCTCCATCTAGACGAAAGATTGGAGCTTAACCGATTTCAGTGCGGTGGTATATTTATCAAACTTTAGTGCCTGGCGGCGAGCAAATTTTTCGTGTCTCCTCTGAGGCTGCTAGTGCCAGGGACTTTGATGGATCCTCTCGTGCGTCATCCGCCATGAAGTGTAACTTTACGCGTTTTCATCGGTTTCCCCTTGTTTTTCCCATAGTCGCAACCCAACACCGAACGGGATCTGTTTAATAGTTCGTTTAAAGTGTTTAAAAGTGACTATATACGTGTATAAACCGAGATAGAAAGTAAGAGACTTATTTTATCAGGTGTCGTAAACCTTTTGTTACATGTTTGGCTCGATTGACTGATCAATTAATTTTATTTTATTGAAGAATGGGATATTACCGTGCTATACTTGTAGGTCCTAAAATGCTCCTACACCTATTTTATAGTAGTATTTCATAAACAAGTAAACATCGTATTAGTTATAGCTTTTGAATAGAATATCTATTTCTAACAAATCAATTCAATCGAAAAGAAAACTATAGGTATAATATAATAAATTGAATACGAAATTATTTATTTGGATAAAAAGATTCACTTGGTCTATTTATTCTATTTACATTTATTATAAACTAGCTGCCCGCACAGACTTCGTTTTGTCTGTTATGTTTTTTTTTTAGTATAAAACCTTCCGTGGGATTTAAAGAACATACAAAAATTTTGCCGAATGAGGATCCGTAACGTTTTTAGTTGAGAATGCAGATTTATAGAACTAAGAAATCCTTAACATACAGTGCAAAAATTTTTGTTCTACGACAAAAATTGACGAAGTTATGATCAAATTACTAGCGGAGTTTACTAACCGGCCGGCGCGGAAGGCTGTGACGTCACTCGGACGTTCCATGCCAGTTAGCCCATAGTAGCGACAAGCTGCGATGGTGTTTTCATTTAAACTGTCTGTCCTACAAAAAATTTGTAAAGACATAATTTGTAGCAAATTGCTTTGCCTACAAATATGTTCATATAACTTTTTGCCGTTTAAAAATTAAAGAAGTTATAAGCAAAAAAGTGATAAAATTTCTATAAAGATTTTCTTTTTTGCTCTATAACTTTTTTTTTAATACTTACATTTCACAAAAAAATACCTCTGACCAGTCTTGTAGATGGCTTTTTGAGGAAAAATTTTCTCTACAATTTTTTGAATTTCATTCATTTAAAACGCTGTTACAGCGCTCCAAAGTTGACCGGGTGCGTCAATGCTCATGAGAATCCGGTCAAAACGAAATGTTTAACTTAGTTTTATGATCCGGAGTGAGTTTTATGAGTCGGAGTGATGCCACACGCATCCCGCATACACTGATCCCGCTTACATGACGACGCGTTGGCGCAGCGGTCACAGCACTAGCTGTTGCGCTAGCAGTCGCGGGTTCGATCCGTGCACATGACAAAAATTTGTATTGGCCATACAGATGTTTGTCATGGTCTGGGCGTTTGTGGTTTTGTATTGTGTGTGTTTCCGGACCGCCGACACAGGAGAAAATCCTACTGGGGGCCGTTGAGTGTGAAACGTTTATTATTTATTATTATTATTACTGACGTAGCGGTAGGAACGGCATAATGTTTATAACTTAATATCTTCGTAAGTAATGGTCCGATTTGGATAATTCAAAAAGAAATATCATTCTTATGTCATAGAGAATAACGTGGATACTAGTTCTATTGAATTTGCTATAACTTTATTGATCCTCATTATACATATGCGTAGAAGAGTACTTTTGAGTCTCAACCAGTTTCGGAAATACTAATGTTTTCCAAAAATGCGTTGACTTCTCTTAATCTTCTTCGAATGTATCTACTTAGGTAATCAAATATCTCATAAATCATATTTTTTTAACATGGTATTCCCAGTAGGCCTACCCCACAGACAGCTTATGCCAATGAATAAGTAAAGTTGTAGGCAGGGATTTAACAAAAAAAATTTAAGGATATATTTACAATAAAAAAGGATCATAAAACTAAGTTAAGCATTTCGTTTTGACCGGATCCTCATGAGCATTGACGAACCCGGTCCACTTTGGAGCGCTGTAACAGCGTTTGAAATGAATGAAATTCAAAAAATTGTAGAGTAAAATTTTCCTCAAAAAACCATCTACAAGATTGGTCTGAGGTATTTTTTTGTGAAATGTATAAAAAAAAAGTTATAGAGCAATAACGAAAATTTCTATAAAAATTTTCTCACTTTTTTGCTTATAACTTCTTTAATTTTTAAATTTCGGCAAAGTTATATGAACATATTTGTAGGCAAAGCAATTTGCTACAAATTATGTCCTTACAAATTTTTTGTAGGACAGATAGTTTAGATGAAAACACCATCGCAGCTTGTCGCTACTATGGGCTAACTGGCATGGAACGTCCGAGTGACGTCACACGCATCCCGCGTACACTGACGTAGCGGCAGGAACGGCTTAATGTTTATAACTTAATATCTTCGTAAGTAATGGTCCGATTTGGATAATTCAAAAAGAAATATCATTCTTATGTCATAGAGAATAACGTGGATACTAGTTCTATTGAATTTGCTAGAACTTTACTGATCCTCATTGGTCGAGCCATTCTCCAGTTATGCGCTTAGCAACATTCATTTTTATTATATAGGTAGACTAGCTGTACCCGCGACTTCGTCCGCGTGGAATTTAACAAAAAAGTTAAAAAAAGTTCGATAAAATGATCTTTGATATTCTTTGATTTCCTTTATTAACATGAGCAGGCGGTCGAGCGATGCGGGGCAGAGGGTATGGACTCGCCCGCGCCCGCGCCGCGCCGCCCGTAGGCATCTCAAGGAAAGAACGCTAGCTCGCCGAGCATTAAATGTTTCGCTGCTAATTACTTCTAACGATGATATCTCAAAAACTATTTATCTGATTGATATAGTGTAAAGGGCAATTTTAATCTGCATTAAATGCCTAAGCTAAATATCATATTAATTTGGATAAGGATTAATACTGAACTAAAGAAAATATCTTTAAAAATAACCTAATGTTTTTAATTAAGAACATAAAAGTGGTTATTGTAAGTCAACCCTAAGAGATAGAGATATGCTATCGGGGACTTTTTTGTAGCATTTTTATAGATTTTGAATTCGCTAGTACATTATACAACTATATCTTTGCTAGTTTACGCAGCGTTCGCGTGGAAAGCTCCCCGTTGGCGAGATTTTTTACGACTTCTTCAACATTTATCGCCGTATTTCTGCTAATTTACATTCAAACATAATAAATTATATACCTAAACCTTCCTCAAGAATCACTCTTTCTATTGTTGAAAACCGTATAAAAATCCGTTGCGTAGTTTTCGAGTTTATCGCGTTCAGACAGACAGACAGGAGGACAGAAAGACGCGGCCGGGGGACTTATTTTTATAATAAGTATAGATAACGCCATCTGTGGCGTTACAAAAACAATCATTCATACCGGGGGCCTTATATGAAAATCGATTCTTAAGGAGTAAACTCCAATAAAAGAATATTTCATACATTCACTACACTTACTTGTACATTAAATTCTTAGTAAAATAATATTTCATAATGGAATAAATAAAAATTTTAAATATTTGATTCAGATTAAGAGTGCAACTACTAGTTTAACCCAGCCTGGCGCAACTTCAAGGTAAAAAAACGATTGTATGAAACGGGAGCGAATTTTGAACCCGTCTAAGTTTGAAAAAACATCGACATCTACAAAGCAGTATGTAATTGACGACATTCGAATTTAGGCAGATTATACTTCGCCGCCATCTTTGGCCGCCATATCGTGTCATTTGACTTGACATTTCTTTTTTGCCGGATCTGTGCTCTTTATAATATAAAAAATGTGGATTCTCGCGGGAACCTTGAAAAAGCGCGTTTGACTTTTAAAAATTAATTTTAAATTTTTCCTATAAAGTAATTTTTTTTAAAGTTAAAGTGATATTAAATATTACTATTAGCTGCTGAAAAGCATAATAGTAATGGAGATAAACGAGGGGGGCGGGTCTGACCCGCCCACCTCAAAAAAGAAAAAATTCACACAGCATATGGCTGAAGGAGGAGGCGCAGGCTCTGGACAATCGGACTCCGGCGGTGAGCGAGATGCGTATCTGCCCTATTACAAACCGAATTATAAAAGACTATATCCGGAAAACTCAACCAACACAGACTTTAAAGTCTATGTAGAATCTACAAATGATGATAGATTGGGTAACAAGAGCCCTATATACTTGAATCATATTTTCTCTTTGGAAATAAAAGGTGTGACGGCTATTCAGAGAGTGAATGCCAATAAAATAGCAGTTATTTTCAAACAATATAATACGGCCAATAACTTTATTAATAACACTACTTTCCTCACAAAATATAACATAAAGGCATTCATACCGGCAGCGCAAATTGAAAAAACCGGCATCATTAGATTTGTTCCAGCAAATATATCTAACAGAGAACTTTATACAAGACTTTCTTCAATTTATGAAATAGTGGCAATAAGAAGGTTTTCAAAGAAAATAGGACAAGAGCGCATTCCATTACAGACTGTAAGCGTCACTTTTCTATCTAATGTACTACCTAATAATGTACAATATGATCTATTCTCGTATAGAGTTTTTGAATACATTCCACCATTATTACAGTGCTATAGGTGTTTTAAATTTAATCATTCAGCAAGGGTTTGTAACGGTAAACAAAGATGTAGTATTTGCGGAGGTGAACACTTGTATAAGGAATGTGATAAACCAACAGAAATCAGCTGCATAAATTGCAGTGGGCCTCATCTTGCGATATCTAGATTATGTCCTATTAAAGCAAAGAAGATCATTGAAAAGAAAAACAACATATCTTATGCAGGTGTCACCTCTACAAAACAAGTCATTACCAATGAAACAGATTTCCCTCCACTCCCATCACCGAAATCACAAGTTGTAAATAGTAATATTACTGTAAAGAAATCTATAAATATTCCTGTAAATAAGTCTGTACAAAATGTAAATAAAGCTAAAATAGTTCATTCTACAGACCTTAAAACTCAAATAATTTTCAACAACGATGTACTTATGGCCCTAGTACAGACGTTGGTGGAATTAGGCAATAAAGATGATAGTACACCCACTAATATTAAAACTATTAAAGATACATTAGTAAAAAACTTAACATAATGGATTGTGTAGGGCCTAGGTCTACACAATCCAAGTTACGTATTGCGCAGTATAACATTCAAAGTGCAAATAGTAAAAAACCTTTATTAATCCAATTTTTAAAACAACAAAATATTGATGTTTGCCTTCTTAATGAGACATGGTTCAAAGATAATAATTTTAAAATACCAGGATATAATATTTACAATAAAAATTCCAACAATACACATAATGGAGTTGCAATACTGATAAAACCATACCTTAAATATAATATATTAAATACTAGATTTTATGAAGACATTCAAACAGTTGCTGTATCTGTATCAACAGGACATAGTAGTTTAACAATTCTCTGTATATACTGTCCACCTTCAAGTGGACGGATACGAATTAATAGACTCCGTTACATTATTAATGATCTACCAAAGCCCATATTTATGAGTGGTGACTTTAATGCTCATCATATTGCATTTGGTTGTCAGTCAACGAAAAGTAGAGGTCAGGAGTTATTTAATTTAATTGATGACTTAGATTTGTGTATTTTAAATGATGGTAGACCTACAACTATAAATCGCCCTAGACAAACTGCTTCTGCCATAGATGTAAGCTTCATAAGTGGTAGCCTCGCACCACTATGTGAATGGTCTGTACATGATGATACAATGGGAAGTTACCATTATCCAACAATAACAGAGATTTCATTACATATAGATAAATATCATCTCAATTCCCCTGTAGATAAGTTCATATATAAAAAAGCTGACTGGGAAACATACACAGCTCTTTCAAAAACAATATTTAATGATTTGATACTTCAACCACATGATCCTATTTCAACCTATAATAATTTCTGTTTTCATTTAGATACTCTTAAAGAAATGTCAATTCCAAAGCTCACTAAAACAAACACTTTCATAAGCAGATCACCAGCTCCCTGGTGGAATAGTATATGTGAACAAAGTGTTATTGCTTCATATAATGCATTAAAACTATATAGAAAAGAGTCTACTATTGAAAATTATATTAATTACAAAAGAAAAGATGCCCAGAAAAAGAGAACAATTTCAGAACAGAAAAAAATTGGATGGAATAAATTGTGTAACGCTTTTAATAGAAATACTCCCATAAGTAAAATTTGGAATTTATTAAAAATGTTCAAAGGCATAAGACCTAAGAATAAATCATATACAAATGAGTTTATATCTCCACTCTTGAATAAATTATCAGATAACAGCAACCTAATTGAAGTAGATCAACTGAACATTCTTTTTGAAATCAACAATGATAACCCAAATTCTAAATTTTTACTGGATCCTTTTTCATGGTCTGAATTTTTAACAAGCTTGCACTCTAGACGAAATACAACTCCTGGCTTAGATGATTATCCTTACATTGTAATTAAAAACTTAGATGTATCAGCCCAAAAGTTGTTTCTTAACATTCTCAATTTGCTTTGGCGTAATAAATCTATTCCACAGTCATGGAAAACACAGTGTGTTGTCCCAATACTTAAGCCCGACAAATCTCCTGAGTTTGCTAGTTCTTATAGACCAATTTCCTTGTCATCATGTCTTGGTAAAATATTCGAAAATATGGTAAAAGTCCGTCTTGACTGGTATGTTGAATCCAAGTGTTTCATTCCACATATACAATATGGCTTCCGTAGAGGGCGTAGTAGTGCAGACAGTTTCACCTCTTTAATCTCTGACCTAAAAAATGCAAAACATAGAAAATTAAACACTGTTTGCGTATTCCTAGATGTCCAAAGTGCTTTTGACAGCGTTGACCCTGGTATACTAGTTCAAATCATGTCTAGGCTGAATGTGCCCGGGCACTTATGTAAGTGGATTTTTAATTTTCTGAACAATAGAATAATATATGCTAGACATAACAATATTTTATATGGACCCAAATATGCATCAAGAGGCACAATGCAGGGTGCCACACTATCTCCATTATTATACAATATATACACAAGTGAAATTTGTAAATATGTAAATAATAGGAATGTAAATATTTTACAATTTGCTGATGACATTGTATTATACAGCAGTAATTACAACTTAGAGATTGCAATAGATAATATGAACAAATCTTTATTTCAACTATTACAATATTATAATGATCATTTACATTTAAAAATTAACCCGTCTAAAAGTAGTGTTATGTTTTTTGGCAATGAAACCCCAAACTCAAATGTTATTTACAATAATGAAATTATAAATAGAGTCACTTCAAAGAAATTTTTAGGAATTATACTAGATCCAAAACTAACTTTTGAAGAACATATTAAATATATATCCAAAAAAGCTCACACAGGACTAAATGTTATCAGATCACTTTGTGGCGTAACATGGGGTGCAGACCCTAAAATATTGTCAATATTGTATAAAAGTATTGTAAGAAGTCACTTAGATTATAGTTCAGTTGCTTATATGAATAGTTCTCATGTAAATAAATTAGACTTATTGCAGAATAAAGCTTTAAGAATAATATCTGGTGCTATGTGCTCAACTCCCATAAGGGCCATGGAAGTTGAGACAAAAGTGATGCCTTTGATTTTGAGACGAATCTTACTTGCTGAAAGATTCTGTCTTAAACTAATAGCATCAAACAATATTCAAGTAATAAATAAAATTGTACCTTATATAGATAGATCCCCAAGAAGACCATTAACAACAGCACAAGGTCTACTATGCGGTAATTCTCCAACACTGTCCGATATATTTCTGGAAATAGACAACAATTTTTCTAAAATCAGAAAACAGTTTCCATGGCCATGCTACTCTTTCTCTTATCAGTGTATTTCACATCCAATTAATGTAGTTCAACAAACAATAAACAATAATTCGGAAATGCTTCAATTTTTGGAGGAAAATGCAATGTACTATGTTATCTACACTGATGGGAGCAAAACAAGTGATTATGTACATGCTGCTCTATATGATCCACAAGCAAAATTCTCTTTAAGTTTTATTCTGCACGAACCCTGCTCTATATTTACGGCAGAGGCATATGCAGTGTATCAGGCATTACTGCGTATTCGCGAAATCAATAACAATAAACGTTTTTTAATAATTTCTGATTCCTTAAGTTTGATAACAGCTTTAACTACCCTCACAGTTAAATTCAAGTCTAATTATATCCTTTACTTCATTAAACAAATAATTCACCAATACCACAATAAAAATATCCAAATTTTCTTTCTATGGGTGCCTTCCCACAAAGGTATCTCTGGCAATGAAATGGCTGATAAAACTGCATATGAAGGAGTTAATGCTGTTGACGTTAGAAATACAATGAATGTTCCTATGTCCGATTACTTGCAATGTATTGACCAAAATATTCAAAAGTTGTGGTTAGAAATGTGGAAGAAAGATCAAGATACGAAAGGAAAATGGTATGGAAGCATACAAGAAAGATTACCTGCAAGACCTTGGTATCATCATATGCAAGATGCTACTCGAGACTTTATTACTATCATAAATAGACTACGTTTCGGTCATAATACTGCACCGTCACACCTTGCTCGACTTGGCATTATTGCGAATGGAACCTGTTCTCATTGTAATTCATGTAATGGAACTGTGGAGCACGTTATCTTTGATTGTCAAAAATTTTTGATTGACAGGCTAGTGTTGGCCAGTGAACTTAGTGATGTTGAAAATAAGTGTGATTTATTGTCCCGCCCGCCGTCATTAAAACAATTGTTACAAGACGAACATACTTACAAGTACATCTACAAATACATAAAGAATACAATCAAAACAATTTAATGGAATATGATCATAGGCATATTATTACGTCATACGAATAATAAGAGTTGACCTAAAGGTTGTAATTACCAGGTCAAAAAATCCCAAAAAAAAAAAAAAAATATAAAAAATGTAACCATCTAATTAGGTATTTGCTATATATTTGGCGTATATTTGGGTATAGTGATCGTCTAAGGCAAAAATGAGTGGGTTCCAAAAGAAAAAGTGCGAAATATGTGGTGCAAAAACATGTCGAATGGACGGCCAAAAAGAATATTCATGGCAAGATTTCCTCTAGACGAAGATCGGTAAGTGCAGAATATAATTTATTACCGCGTAAAATAACTGTGTAAATCATAATTTTCATCAAACAGTTGGTTTTTCGAGTAAAATAATGCATAACCTTATTGATATGCAAAGAATAGTGTTGTGTATGTTTTATCGATAATTTTGATTTGAAGTGAAGAACAGATGAGAGGTGAAAATGTATTATTAATATTTACTACTCTTTATACCAATCTGATAACTCAGACTAAGTATTACTCAAAACAATCTAACGATTCTGGTCAAAGATATAAGTACTCTTTGCAATTCCCTTTGAGATTACATTATCTATTACAAATTTTAACATAGTTTTCTTTTTAGCTGCAAACAATGGGTAAAGGCGACTGGTAACGAAAACTTGACAATCGTGCCTATAGAAAAATTGAATCAATTAAAATATATTTGCGGCAAGCATTTTCATACAAAATATTTCAAGAAAAGGAAAACACAGTTAAAGAAAAATGCTGTTCCACATATTGATATTGCTAAAAATCCATTAATAGATGAAATGTTCCATAGTTTTCCATTACACATCTAATATGTGGCTAAAAGTGACAAAAGAGAAGATGTTTTAAATGATCATAATTACTACAGCCGCAATCCTCATCCAGCCTACATCGGCAATCTTACGAAGATCGTCGGTCCAAAGGGCCGGAGGACGTCCCACACTGCGTTTGCCAAGACGCGGTCTCCACTCCAGGACAAAACAGGACACTTTTTTTATTGAAGTTTGAACAAAATAAAACTCTGAGTATAGATACTTTGTTTTTTTTTTAAATTATTAATCTACCTGAACTATTAACAAAAATTGTCATAAGGGTCACACACTCGTATCGACAAATATCGATATCGATAATTTCTGTGAAATCCCTATTTATTTTGTTCTTGATATTGGCATTACGTATGTCATGAAGATGACGTTTGCGGCTTCATATTGGCAAGACTTTTCGCTTCCATTTCATACTTATTAGATTTTACGCTATTTGTATGGGACTCCCGTCTCTTAAAACGCAGTGGTTATATACTCTTTGGTTTAACCTGTTGCAATCGCGCTGAGCCATATGGCTCACGTAGAAACTTACATAAACATCGCGCTGAGTCATATGACTCACTTTGACATGTGTTGCTTGTGAGCCTTATTTTGATGTCGTGGAGGTCTCTTTTCGTAAAATTTAATTATTGACTTACGCCAGGTGAACCAACCGTTCGAATGAAACAGAAACTGCCACCATTTTAAAAATAAAGTTCTGTCATCCGATCGGTCAAAGTTCAGTCTACCGAAGCGCGCCGACCATTGTGTTCATTGTTTCTGTGACTTGTTAACATTTGCGGATTTCTCCTTTATTTTGAAAAGAATCGGTAAGTTGCTTATTTATTATACGTTTTAGAGTGTTTTATCAAGCTTTTTACATAGTTACAATAGTATAATAAGTAGTATTTGTTGATATAACTTGGAGTAGAAATCAGCGGGTCGCAATTATTTGCGCGCGAATTGGCCGATCCTTTGTTTTGTGTGCAATATTTCTATTAGTTATTTAGTTAGGTATGTGTTGAAATATCTTTACTTTAGTGACAAAAGTATCGTAGAATCTATTTCAATCCTTATCTTGGCCCAACATTCCATAGTTTTGTTTATATTTGATTGTAAAGTGCGCGGTCCCCAAAATTCACGCACACAGACACATCTCTATCTTGAATGTGTGCGTGTCATGCGCCCGGCCGCGCTAGTCATCGTGATAAAGGGTGTTGTATTTTTGTGTGGCCATTCCCGCTGATTTGCTTATGACATGAATTTATTAGGTTCAAATATTTTATGAGGTGCATATATTTATAGTGATTATTGAGATAATTATTTATTAGCCGATTTCAATAAATAGGACGTTCTTAGGTTTTTACTCTGCCCTTGTTATATTTAACTTTTTTTTCACAGTTACATCGTTATGTCTTCTGAAGACGAAGAAAATGTTGTGTGTGCGGTGTATGCACACTCATACACTGCAACGCCGCGTGGGAGCTTGCACCCAACGGGGAGCCCCCCCTCTTTGGCCCATATTACTTCGGCAGCTGGTGGAAGTGTAAGTCTATTTTCTTTTATCTTATTTTCTCTTGTCATGTGTTGTATTCACAGTAGGTACCTATATCAACCCGCTGATGGAATTGGCCTCACCTCTGGTGTGTTGTATCTCTTGCCTGCCTACAAGGCGTTGTTTTTTATCATTCGCCATTCAATTAGTGCTAAAATGTGTTCCTAATTTTTTTTTTTATTTCAGGTGCCTTTGCAGGAGATACCGACTTCGTCTCGGGCTGACGTAGCTGTACCAGGCGGAAGTGTAAGTCAATTTTTTGTATTGTATTCCATACCAAATTTAGTCTATATCTCCCGCAGCTGGTATTTATCTGTATGTTCTTTTGTGGTTTGTCCATAAACATTTCACATCGAACTTGCCTGCAGTGTATATCTTTATTATTATTATTTTTTTCAATTGTAATGAGGTTACATTGTAATAAAGAAATATAATATACATGAATTTGACACTAGACTCCAGCCAAATACGATGTGAAATTATAAATAACTATTTTTAGAATTTGACCTTTGAATTTGAATACATAAATATTGCTAACAACTCCTGATCTGTGACTCGACACTTAGCTCTGTTTTGTTTATCACAGAATTGTTTGTTGACAAAAAAATCACATCGAATTTGCCTGGCGTATATTTTCTTGTCATGTTTACTATATTTTTTTCTATTGCAATGTGGTTACATTGTAATAAAGAAATATAATATACATGCACTTGACACTAGACTCCAGTTTAGAATTTGACAGACACCATTCGATTAGTTCTGGACTATCTTTACCTTGTGATCTAATTTTTTTTTTCTTTTTTTAGGGTACTCGGTCTGCCTCTCGCGGCCGGCGCATCGTCAGAGCTCGTCGTTCACTCCCCCTCCAGGATTATACAATAGCAGAATATTTAGCAGATTCGGGCAGTGACGACGACGACGACGACGACGCCGCCGAATCTGACGCGGGTGATTTAGGGGGCATCTTCCCACGTGGGGAAATAAGACGCTTACGCCAAACGATGATACAAAGAGAGGAAGAAGAGAATGTAATAGAAGAATTAGGTGATGCATGGAATACGTATGATGAGGCGATGAATGTAGGGAATGATGAGAACGAGGGGGGTATGAATGTAAGGAATGATGAGATCGAGGGGGGTATGAATGTAGGGAATGATGAGAACGAGGGGGGTATGAATGTAAGGAATGATGAGATCGAGGGGGGTATGAATGTAGGGAATGATGAGAACGAGGGAAGAATGAGGAATGAGGGAATGAATGTGGGACCAGATCGCGAAAGTACGGAGTTTCTGTGGTCGGATGACTTCACAAGTTTTACCGCCCAGAAGGAAACGTACCGACGAGATCCTGGTCCAACCTTCATTTCACAAGATCCTGCCGAAATATTCCTTGAGTTTTGGGACGCAGGGATTATGGGTCTCATCGCAGATGAAACTAATAAATATGCACGGCAATATATTGAAACATATACAGATCCTGACCTTGGCACCACTATGCCAAAATATTTGGATAAATGGGAAGAGGTCACGATAGAAGTATTGTATCAATATTTTGCCGTGATGATATGCATGTCGTTTTGTCTGCGTTCCAAAATTCAAGAATATTGGGAAGGTGGTCTAATGGGGATGCCAATGTTTCGGCAGATGATGACGCGCGATCAATTTCTGTTGATTACAAAATTTTTGCATTTTGTAAGCGACAGAGATTCGTCGGAGCGTGGCTATGAACGAAAGATTGGCAAAATAGCCCCAATATTAGACCATTGCAACCGAAAGTTTTCGGCCTTATACATTCCCGAACAGCACATCAGCTTAGACGAGTCTTTGCTACTTTGGAAGGGCCGTCTAAGCTGGCGGCAGTGTATAAGGTCGAAAGCCGCACGGTTCGGCATCAAATCTTTCGACTTGTGCGAGGCGACGACGGGGTATCTGCTCAAGTGCAAGCTGTACACCGGCAAAGAGACGCCCATGCATTTGGTACCTATCCATGGGTTTGCTAACAAAACTGCCCAGGTTGTGTTAGAACTCATGGAGGGGTACTTGGATGCTGGGCATGTACTCGTTATGGACAACTGGTACAACCAGTTGTACTTAACGAGGTACCTCAAGAGCCGGGGTACAGATGTACTGGGGACCATGAGCCGTACCCGCAAGAACGTCCCGCAGGCGTTGAAAGATTTGAAACAGAACCAGGTTGCGCGGGGAGATTGGCACGCTAGACATTGCGGTGACATAGCACTGGTCACGTGGAAAGACGTAAAGCTTGTCACCGTTTTGTCTACGTACCATAGCCATGAAATGGTGCCAGGAAGGCGTGCTGGAGTGGCCAGGGATAAGCCAGTCTCGGTGAGGGACTACAATGAATATATGGGGGGCGTGGATCTCAAAGACCAGAAACTGTCCACGTTTCTTTTCGAGCGCAAGAGATGCCACAAGTGGTACATGAAGGTATTCAGAAGGTTGGTGAACACCAGCCTATTGAATGCCTTCATTATATACACAAAAAACCCCACATATAAATTGTGCTCGCACCGAGATTTTCGGCGTAGTGTAGCGGAAGGTTTGTTTGCCCGATTCGGGAAAGCTAGCGTTCCGCTACGACCTGTGCTGCACCCGTCTCTTAGGCTCCAACCGGGGAAACATTTTCCGGTGCCAACGGAGAAGTTCCCGAACTCTGCAGTGCACAGGAAGTTTTCCTGTGCCCGGTGCAAGTTGATGAAGAGACGGACCCAGGTCAGGACAATATGCCTAGTGTGTCAGGTACCATTGTGTATCGGAGAGTGTTGGTTAGATTACCACTCACGTGAAAATCTAACCATCGCTCCCCGAGGCAGCGAGCAGCACGAGTGAGTTTTGAGAATGAGGGATGAAAGGACACACTAGGCATATTGTCATGTCGTTGAACTGAATGCGATGGATGAGGAGAAAGTGACTGAGATGGACAATTGAGAGATGGGGTGATTGAAGAATGAATGGGCGTAAGCGGTTATTGTTCTCATGATCATCATCAGCCTATACTAGTCCACTGCTGGACATAGGCCTCTTTGAGTACTAGTTCAAATTTTGCTTCTATTATTTGATTGTACTAGTCCACTGCTGGACATAGGCCTCTATGAGTACTAGTTAAAATTTTGCTTCTATTATTTGATTGTACTAGTCCACTGCTGGACATAGGCCTCTATGAGTACTAGTTCAAATTTTGCTTCTATTATTTGATTGTACTAGTCCACTGCTGGACATACGTTTCTATGAGTACTAGTTCAAATTTTGCTTCTATTATTTGATTGTAATTTTCTTTGTACCGATTGTAACAATTGATATGTGTCCAAGAGTCCTGAAACCTGTTCTGTCAAAAATAAATAAAGAACTTTGATATATTTGATAGTTTGAGTTTTATTATTATAAGCGTAACAGAAGTAAGGTATTGGTATCGGTATTGAAATAAGTATAAGAAGATTATGTACATATTAGACAAATATAAACCTAT
Source organism: Melitaea athalia (assembly GCA_905220545.2). Classification (NCBI taxonomy): domain Eukaryota; kingdom Metazoa; phylum Arthropoda; class Insecta; order Lepidoptera; family Nymphalidae; genus Melitaea; species Melitaea athalia. The sequence continues at coordinate 9,728,896 of HG992179.1, forward strand.
ATAAATATAAACCTTGTTTTGTTTTTCATTTACCCGTCCAAAACTGTAAACTTAGGTAAGAGATAATTATTTACATGTCAAAAGTTTTTACTATATTTTTTCAAATGCAATGTAGTTACATTGTAATAAAGAAATATAATATACATGCACTTGACAATTCTTCAGCCAAATTCGAAGTGATTTCTTGTAAACAAACCAAAACAGAGCTAAGATCAGCAGTGTTAGCCATATTTATGTATTCAAATTCAAAGGTCAAACTCTAAAAATAATTATTTATACTTTCACATCTAATTTGGCTAGAGTATAGTGTCAAGTGCATGTATATTACATTTCTTTATTACAATGTAACCACATTGCAATAGAAAAAAATATAGTAAACATGACAAGAAAATATACGCCAGGCAAATTCGATGTGATTTTTTTGTCAACAAACCAAAACAGAGCTAAGTGTCGAGTCACAGATCAGGCGTTGTTAGCCATATTTATGTATTCAAATTCAAAGGTCAAATTCTAAAAATATTTTTTTATACATTCACATCTAATTTGACTAGAGTATAGTGTCAGGTTCATGTTTAGTATATTTATTTATTACAATGTAACTACATCGCAATTGAAAAAAAATATAATAAAAATGACAAGAAAACATACCTAAATAATAACGTCTGTTGCGAATTCACCCAAAAAAAGATCCCGCTGTATACGGCAGTGTAAACACGTGTACGCTTGCTGTCGAGTTTTCGGAATTGTGTTGACGCAAGGCCATTTCAAGTATCATTTTGTAAGGATTTTTTGTTCTATGGTGTGCCTGTGTGATACCTTTCCAGAGAGGTCTATTCATTGGCGTTTTGTAGAAAGTATTTTATGAAAAGAAAACGCGTTTTATAATAGCTTTTTTTTGAGAATAAAAATCTTCGGATTTTGTCATGAATTTCCTACCATTGCCGACATTTTGCTTCATAAGATATAATTTTTTTGAACTATCTCATCTGATATAATGTAAAACTAAATCCTGGATATATTTTCTATCGGACAGCATATAAATTTAAAGCCTAATGCTAAAAACCTAGTCACAAAAGGATTTGGAAAGAAAGGCACTAACGAGTGCAACTTCTGTTCATCGTAATTTTCGTGGGTATGTTTCATGGTGAAAAACTCAAAATATTACTATGAAAGGATATACATTTTAGTTTTATTTTAGAAAGAACATATCATATTTACTGTAGAAACTTAAAAACAAGTAAATAAAACTAATTATTTTTGATGAAAAAAATATTATTTCCTAAAATGTAACTATTTTACAACTTTTTGTCAAATGAAAGGTATGTGTAAAATAAAATCAAAACACAATACAAAACATTTTATATGCAATATTATAGCTTATTTCAATAGCTTTCAGATAAAGTAAGTGGAATCACCCTACTCAAAAGCATTCCATCGCTACACGTAAAATAACACTTAAGGAGCGATGACGCCTTCGCGCGCAAAAAAATCTGCGATCTTAACGGTTTCTTTCGTAAAAACCGGCGATTGCAAGAGGTTAACTCGTAATCTGAATCAAATTCATCAGTCACTATCCTCGTTTCAATTTTTTAAAGCGACTGGCAGTTACAGAAACATTCTTTTTTTTTTACATAGGTAATTTTTCTTTTGTAAAGGTTTACAACTTTTGATGTATGCGTTTTCATGCAATATCCCGATCCTAGCAGTGTATTCGTAATCTGCGTGACAAATAAAGACACTTTAGCTTACGGGTGACCACTGAAAAATAATGATTTATGAGAGTTTTATGCCCCGTCCATACGCTTGGTGTTCGCCACAAACACGAACAAAGTTCCAAACATCGACCACAATCATCAAACACAAACAGCCGTCCTCACGCTTGACGAACGTGTTAGTATTTTGTGGATCGGCAAACACGGCGGACGAATAACGCGGCGGCATGGCGGACGGATAAAATCTATAATGTACTTAATACTACTAAAATAAATATACTGTACTACTACTGTAACTAACTACTACTGTACTAGTAAAATAAATATACTGTTTTACGATTATTTATCGAATAATAATTTAATATAATTCATTTAAATATTTTTAAATGAAGAAATAAAACCTTTACATGACGTCACACAAACAATATTAAAACATGATTTTGAGTACCTAAAAGGCTGTAAATAACGCGCCAAAAACTGCGACAAGTAATGTATGTACTCTAAGCTGCGACACGTCCAACACCCGTGAAGCTCGCGCGCATACTGATCGCTGGCCAAACGTGTGGATACACCGCGAACTGTTTGCCAAACATCCTTTGATCTGTGAAGAAAAACCGACACCGATGCCGAACACTGCCGAACACAAACACGAACAGGCAAACAACGACAAACACCCATCCACACGTCCGTTTTTGCTGTTTGCTGTTCGCTGTTCGCCATTGTTCGTCAAGCGTGTGGATGGGGCTTTAAAGGTAATGGATCCTCTCGGGCGTCACTCGCCATACACAAAAAATACCCATGTCGCCCCTACGGCTCCATCCGCACTGAAATAAAGTTTTTTTTTACATAATTTTACTTTTGAAAAGGTTTACAACTCCCGATGTATCTTTTTTATGGAACATTCCGATGCTAACAGTGTATTCGTAATCTGCGTGACAAATAAAGACACTTTCGTTTACGAATGACCACTGAAAAATAATGTTTTATCAGAGTTTTTCACGAAAACATTTAGGATCCTCTCGGGCTTCACATGCCATACACAAAAGATTCCCGTGACGCCCCTGCGGCTTCTGCCGCACTGAATCGGTTAATCAACCATGCTGCTCTAGTGTAAGTTGGTAGATATATTACCCTACTTTTAGCAACAATCACTATGAAGTGCTTATGATATCAACTTGGACCGACAGCTTAACATGCTCTCTTAGGCTCAGTGGGGAAACCCACAAGAATAGACACCCAGATGAGAAACAAATATTTGTACAAATACAATCAATCCTGAGCAGGAATTGAATGCACAACCAACAGTGTTTAGTGCATACACATGCACTACTGTCTGCTACACCATAATGCTGACAAATAATATACTATTGATTGATTAATTTTATTAATGGCTACAGTTGCACCAGTGAGGCACAGTTAACTATATTGCTAAATATTATAAGAAAGCAATTAATTAATATAGTGTTTGCGTTTACAGTATAAGAAATTTAATAAATTTGTAATAAAAGTAATATAAGACATACAGTCTTTAATTTCAGATTTGACGGGAGGGTTGTGGCAAAACTACCTTTCTACCCAATATCCTGGATCCAAGGATTGAGTCATAGAAATTTACCAGGAGATGATTATACGGACTGTTCATTTATTTTCCTTTACATTTTGTGTACTATGAGCATTAGGTAAGAATTAATAGAAATTAATCTCCAAATCCAAATCTAACTTAGATTTGAAGATATTGTCTGAGATACTTTTTATTTCTTGTAATTAAACTATAACTAAATGTATAAATAACTTTTTTTAGGCAAAATATTCAAAAGCTGTTAGGATTTGCTCCATCTCGGGCAGCTTCTAAGCAAGGAGGGGCATTGTTTGCAGCCCCACCAACTCAGTTTAAATAGGAAGATACCAAGAGGAGGATATTTATATCTTTCAGTATTTAATATTATCTTCAATTATCCTCACATTATTTATATTGTGTATGTAATATTTTAAACAATATGAAGTATTTAAAAAAAATACTTCATAGTTATTTTCTATGAAATAACTAAAAACATACATTTTTGTATTCTTTATTAATTTTGTTTTGTTGGAAATAAATTAATCGATTTATCTAATGTTTTATTTACTTATTGTAGACATGATTCAATACATATTAAATTCTATTAACGGTTCATCTATTAATATTCTATCAAAACCAAATCTTGATAGATCAATGGTAGTGTAGTGGCAATCTATAATTAATTCTGCTACACCTTTTCCAATTGCAGGCGAATGGTGAACACCTGTGAACATAATTATTTTCAATAATAAACAACATCTCATTTAAAAGCACATTTCACCGTTAAAACCTTCCCTGAACTTCCACAAACATTTCAAGATCAAAGTTAGCTAAATCGGTCAAGCTTTGTAAATTAATTTCATATTACTTGTGTTAATAAATAAATTAACCTTTGATTAAAAATTGTAAGTTTAATTTATTTCATTACTGTTTATCGATAACTATACTTTACAACACTATGCAAAATTGTATCTAAAGGTTGCTGGCGCTACAGGCACTTCACGCGAACTATGACATGGCGGTGAAAGGGTTAATATTATTTACCTTGTCTACTGAATCCTGTTGCAAATATCATATTAGTGTGATAAGGATGTGGGCCTAAAATGCCAGTATCATCATAGGTATTACAATCAAAATACTCGGTTGATAATGTTTGGATCTAAAAATTAATTTTGATATTAATATCTTATTAGAAAACAGCAAATGCAAAAACAATTTAACATATTATGGTCAAACTCAATAAAATAATCTGTGTGGTTATTCATAGAATCTTAAATTTACTGACATGTTATATTTGCAAGTGTTACTACCTACTGATCTTGTCATTAAAACACCTTCAAGGAATACTAGCAGACTAAATTTTAGTTATTCTTCATCTTTTAGAGGAAAAACCAACACATAAACATCAATAATATGTTTCTACTAGTACTATGAGTTTACAAAAGTATTAATCATAATAAAATTGCTTTACTAGTGTAGTAATTATCATCATTTTTCTTTGGACGATTCTCTGTGAACCTACAATAAACTGAGTTGGCATAGTATTTCTTGGAGGTGTCCATTTATTGTTATTCTAATTCACATATATTTTGTACTAGCTTCTGCCCGCGACTTCGTCCGCGTGAATGATTTCTTTGGGCTAACTTTGGAAGCTCTCAAGAGTAAAACCCCCGATTTTGAAACATTCTTCATTGGTGCTCCGCTTCCTCGATAAGCGGGCTATTAAACACTGAAAGAATTTTTCAAATCGGACCAGTAGTTCCTTAGATTAACGCATTCAAACAAACAAACAAACTCTTCAGCTTTATAATATTCGTATAGATTACTTTAGAATCCACAAAGCCGGGGTATCGATTGTGTACTGAAGCGTGAAAAATATCCCTATCAGGTATGTCTGTTGGTTTTAGAGGTGGTATTAGACCACAAACTAAATTGTTTTGTAACCCATTTCTTCTTAACCATAAACCACTTGTGTCCATTATGAATGGTGTGTTTAATCCAAATGACATTTTATTGGCTTCATTTTCAATAGCATATACATTGTATGTTCTGAAAGTTAATAATAAGAAACAAATTAAATTTTTTTAATAAAATACAAAAAATCTTCAAGGAAAATAAAAATTGTGTATTTAAACAATTTCATTGTTGACTATTTTCTTTATTAGATTTATGTGCTATCATAAAAAAAGGATATTTTATTTACTTCTTACCTTTTTTCAACAGGCAAAGGTACTGTTAATAAATCACTGCCCTTTCCTATACTTGCTAATTCAGCTATGTGAGTTGATTCAGTTCCAGCTGCTACTACACAAACTGCAAACTTTAATGAAATTTCTTCATTGTCCTCATTTCTGTATAATAGGCTATTGATTTTATTAAATGATCCTGGTTTAACACCTTCCATTAGCACATCACGTTGGGCCTCCATTTCAAAACCTACCACTTCAGCCTTTACATAGGTAGCACCCAGTTCTTTTGATTTTGCTACTAATCCTTTTAATAAATTATGTGCATTAAACGTACCTTCACTCTCTGTACTAATACAACCTAAAAAGTGTATTTCTTAAATTAAGACCAAAATAAATAATACAGTAAATAGAACATTATTTTAGATAAAAGCGTAGCAATACATATTATAAATTCACAGCTATATGTAAATTGATGTTAAATAATAATTATATTGAAACAAAATGTACCTAATTTTATATCAGATGTTTTCAACCAGGGGTACATTTTCTGTATTTCTTCACCTGTTAGTATTTTATTTTTTACACCATATTCTCTCTGCATTGCCACATTTTCCTCCAATTTGTGAGAATACTTTTCACTTGCGAGCATTAGAGTACCATGAGGACTGTATTCTATATCTACATCCTCCCTTAAATGGGTTTTTATGTTTCGTAAAAATTCTGCACTGTATTGTGAAAGATAAATATTCTCAGGTAACGTAAAATGTTGAGTGGTGAACCCATGAGAATTAATGTTTTGACACTTTCTATACTAAAACAATATACATTTTTGATCAAATATTAATTTTTTTTTTATTTCTTTATACAATAAATTAGCATTTGTACTTGAATCATAAAAAATAAAATCTTATTTTTACTCACTGTGGTGTCTTTATCAATGACTACAACTGACAAACCCTCTCCCGCTCTAGTTTTTAGCCAATACGCTGCAGAGGACCCTATAAAACCACCTCCTATTATAACAACATCTGCATGCTGTGGGAAATCCGTTGGTTGCGCAAAGCCGGATTTTATTTCTTTATTGATTAATGACCACGTTTTCGTAAAAGGATGAGTTGACTTAGCGTAGTGACGACTAAATTTAATATTTTTTTGAATATTTTTAATAAAAAAATTTGAAATATTTATTGCCATCTTTATAACCTACAAGTTGTTTTAAAAACAAAATAAATAGAAATTAGAATGACATGGATATTTCTAAGGAAAACGTTAACATATAGGTATAATCTTTAATATCAAAATCCCTTCAGTATGTACTCAAAACTCTTTTACATTTATATTTTTTTTAATTTAAAATGTACAGTATATTTCTGTACTTCTTTCGATGTCTTTCCTGTCATTGTCAATAATTCAACTGTCAACATTGGGACATTGACATTTAAATTTTTCTTTGACATCCAAAAACTATAGATTGCATCATTAGCAGGCACGAAGCAAGGACCGTTATTACGTCCATAAAATTTACGTCTTTCCAAGCGTCTTTCCTATATGGACGATTCTCTGTAATCTCGTAATCGGCTGTCCCGACCGATTTTTTCAAACATTAATTTCATTATTTAAAAAAAAATCACTTCTAATGAAACTTTAACCCCGAAGCTTTACGGGCCTGGGCATTTCTCTGTAAGCTCGTACAGGTCCCATACATATGCTGTCCTGGCAATTTTTTTTGCCATTTGCCAAAAAACCGTGTCCTATTTCGAAGAAAATGAACTAATACTTTAGTTAGATAAGGAGGCCCACTGAATTTATACGTATTTTGCGAGTTATTAGCGATTTTCCAAAAAATCATGACAGGGGACTGTTTGAGGCATCAGGGGACTGTTTTGAACGTGATACTGTGGGCTGTTAAGTGAGTAAGTGTTGTACTTAAAAAAAATTGGACATTAATAAAACGTTTATTGTTTTTATGACATATTTTCGCATCAATAATCAATAATAAAAAAGAGTTTCTTTATAAAAAATGAAGAGAAAATATAATATTTACATCAAAAATTTAAAGATGGAATTTCGTAGGTAAATTACTACGGTATGCAGGCACAGTTGTGCTCAAGATCCACCAAAACGAAAGGCCTGTATTTCTTCTGTTTATTTAGTGCAATAATTTTCGCTAAAATCTACATAAATCAGGATTTCATCATCTTGTAGGTTTGACTTCAAAGCATTCACGGCTCTATATTGGTGAACAATAATTCGCTGGTGATCCAAACATTTGTATAAATCTTTCCATAAATGTGTTATGAGCTGTCTTGGATGTACTTCAAATATTTTTTTCAAATATTTAGCCACCAGTCGGGGCTTTTTAGTCTTAAAATCTTGGATTTGTTGCCTTTCGGAACCCATACGCCGATATACCCATTTTTTATATTTTATGACATTTCTGTAATCAAATTCTTATTATATTTCGGGTTTTTATCACGGCAAGTATGACATGATCTCATCTAACAATTCACATTATACCGGTCACAACATAGATCTTCCAGCAATATCTGGTGATTGTTGTAAGTCAATATGTTAGCAGTATGAAGTGCGCTGAGCTTTATGCCTATGTTGCTGTGAACTATACAAAGCCACGTATCGTGGTTTTGAGCGTTTGGTTTCACAACCCAAAATAGTTGGAGTCGGCAAATGTTTTAAGGGCTCGTAATAAGCTTTTTATAAAGATTAAAAACTGTGTCAAGAATAAGATAATATCTCTTCTGTTTCTTCACAGTTTTTCTGGTTATAAATTCCTTGTTAACGGCTCCTATACGGCTATTACTATCTTTATATTTATCTATTTTTTAGTCGCTTTGTGGCTTCTTTTTTCTTTGGTTTAGACTGGTACTGGAGACTGCTGGGTTTGGAACTGGAGATATTTGAACTTTAATTGGAGTGGCGGGTCTTGTAGGCGGAGTATATGCTTCTGGATCTGATAACGGCGTATTTTCTCGTACAAACGTATTAGTGACGCTTTTCAGTCTTAGTCTTTTGGCTCTGTATACAGTACAATGTTCTTTCCACTTCTTTAAGGCAGCTCTGTGCTCACGAGGTGTCATGTCCTTTACTAATTTTCGCAACCCTTTTTCTTTCTTCTTTTGGTACTTCAACTTCTCCCCTTTTCTCATTTGTTCTCTCTTTTCAGGGTCATTTATTTCTGTAGTAATTCCTCTCGTGATAACTTTTTCTTTTTAGCAGCCATAATTATGTATGTGTGTTCGATAGGCGTGTGTAAAATAATATAAGTTTATAAAAGAAAATTATGCGAAGCAATGATACTTTGATGATTCTCACATTAATAAAATAGACTAGAGGATAAATTTACACAAACAATACATAAAAATAATAACTAATACGCAAAATACACAGTCAGCTCTGAATTTTCAGGCAGAGGACTGTTGCCAGGGGACTGTGTATTTAGGTTAGATTTCACAATATTTACAAAACTGATGTAAAATCGTTTTTTAAGAACCTACCAATCAATTTAGGCATAAATATTAAAATAATAAACTATATAGCGATTATTTAATTAATTGACTTTTAAATATTATTACTTACCAGAGGACTGTGTGTGGTAGCGGATCAAACGCGTGTTCACCTTACAAATGACTCCTTGACACTAAACAAAATGGCGTCTCGTCACCGCATTCGGCAAGTTTGCCAAGTTTACAATAATTTCTTTTCGTTTCTCACTAAAAAAACGTTTGTAAATGTTCCAGTTTTTTTTATTTTGGCTTTAAAATTTTGGCAGGGGACTGTATGAAAATTCCGAGGACAAACTTTACAGGTGTTTACTAATATAATAAAATGTGTAACGAGACCTTGTTTTACGAAAATAATATTAATTTTGTTATTTTTCTTATTATATTAACTGCCAAATGTATGTAGTTTCAATAACTTTTTCGTAAATCTCGTTTCTAGGCGGGAATACAGTGATGGGGACAGCCAGGGGACTGTACTTTTAGCGCTTCTATCGTATCTAGAAATAAAATTAAAATAGTTATGGTTCTAAAAACAATAGGCCCGTAAAGCTTCGGGGTTAAAGTTTCATTAGAAGTGATTTTTTTTTAAATAATGAAATTACTGTTTGAAAAAATCGGTCGGGACAGCCGATTACGAGATTACAGAGAATCGCCCGCCTATTGTTTTTAGAACCATAACTATTTTAATTTTATTTCTAGATACGATAAAGGCGCTAAAAGTACAGTCCCCTGGCTGTCCCCATCACTGTATTCCCGCCTAGAAACGAGATTTACGAAAAAGTTATTGAAACTACATACATTTGGCAGTTAATATAATAAGAAAAATAACAAAATTAATATTATTTTCGTAAAACAAGGTCTCGTTACACATTTTATTATATTAGTAAACACCTGTAAAGTTTGTCCTCGGAATTTTCATACAGTCCCCTGCCAAAATTTTAAAGCCAAAATAAAAAAAACTGGAACATTTACAAACGTTTTTTTAGTGAGAAACGGAAAGAAATTATTGTAAACTTGGCAAACTTGCCGAATGCGGTGACGAGACGCCATTTTGTTTAGTGTCAAGGAGTCATTTGTAAGGTGAACACGCGTTTGATCCGCTACCACACACAGTCCTCTGGTAAGTAATAATATTTAAAAGTCAATTAATTAAATAATCGCTATATAGTTTATTATTTTAATATTTATGCCTAAATTGATTGGTAGGTTCTTAAAAAACGATTTTACATCAGTTTTGTAAATATTGTGAAATCTAACCTAAATACACAGTCCCCTGGCAACAGTCCTCTGCCTGAAAATTCAGAGCTGACTGTGTATTTTGCGTATTAGTTATTATTTTTATGTATTGTTTGTGTAAATTTATCCTCTAGTCTATTTTATTAATGTGAGAATCATCAAAGTATCATTGCTTCGCATAATTTTCTTTTATAAACTTATATTATTTTACACACGCCTATCGAACACACATACATAATTATGGCTGCTAAAAAGAAAAAGTTATCACGAGAGGAATTACTACAGAAATAAATGACCCTGAAAAGAGAGAACAAATGAGAAAAGGGGAGAAGTTGAAGTACCAAAAGAAGAAAGAAAAAGGGTTGCGAAAATTAGTAAAGGACATGACACCTCGTGAGCACAGAGCTGCCTTAAAGAAGTGGAAAGAACATTGTACTGTATACAGAGCCAAAAGACTAAGACTGAAAAGCGTCACTAATACGTTTGTACGAGAAAATACGCCGTTATCAGATCCAGAAGCATATACTCCGCCTACAAGACCCGCCACTCCAATTAAAGTTCAAATATCTCCAGTTCCAAACCCAGCAGTCTCCAGTACCAGTCTAAACCAAAGAAAAAAGAAGCCACAAAGCGACTAAAAAATAGATAAATATAAAGATAGTAATAGCCGTATAGGAGCCGTTAACAAGGAATTTATAACCAGAAAAACTGTGAAGAAACAGAAGAGATATTATCTTATTCTTGACACAGTTTTTAATCTTTATAAAAAGCTTATTACGAGCCCTTAAAACATTTGCCGACTCCAACTATTTTGGGTTGTGAAACCAAACGCTCAAAACCACGATACGTGGCTTTGTATAGTTCACAGCAACATAGGCATAAAGCTCAGCGCACTTCATACTGCTAACATATTGACTTACAACAATCACCAGATATTGCTGGAAGATCTATGTTGTGACCGGTATAATGTGAATTGTTAGATGAGATCATGTCATACTTGCCGTGATAAAAACCCGAAATATAATAAGAATTTGATTACAGAAATGTCATAAAATATAAAAAATGGGTATATCGGCGTATGGGTTCCGAAAGGCAACAAATCCAAGATTTTAAGACTAAAAAGCCCCGACTGGTGGTGCCCGATTGATGCGAAAATATGTCATAAAAACAATAAACGTTTTATTAATGTCCAATTTTTTTTAAGTACAACACTTACTCACTTAACAGCCCACAGTATCACGTTCAAAACAGTCCCCTGATGCCTCAAACAGTCCCCTGTCATGATTTTTTGGAAAATCGCTAATAACTCGCAAAATACGTATAAATTCAGTGGGCCTCCTTATCTAACTAAAGTATTAGTTCATTTTCTTCGAAATAGGACACGGTTTTTTGGCAAATGGCAAAAAAAATTGCCAGGACAGCATATGTATGGGACCTGTACGAGCTTACAGAGAAATGCCCATATATAACTAGCTGACCTGGCGAACTTCGTACCGCCTTTTTTTTTCTCTTAAATATAATAATTACATATACCAAAATAAAATATAGCCTATCTTTCAAGTTGCATCAAACTGCACACGGTGTGCTTTGATTAAAACCGGTTAGGTGGTTTAGGAGTCCATTGAGGACAAACATTGTGACACGAGATTTATATAGGGTAAACCACCCAATCGTTGGCACTCTTCCAATGGGTATGACGAAAGATTTTGAAAACCTCTTCTATAATGTGGGTACACGTTTACTATTTACGAAAATACCTATATTTCGGTAATAAACTTAAGTTTAAGGTAGTTTAAAACTATTTTTCTAATATGTTTTCAATTAGCGCGACAAAACGGCAGCAGGTGTCATGGCGTCGGCTCTGATCATACTCTGACGTCACGCTATATCCAAGTCAAGGTCAACAGGCGCGTTCCACCTAAGGCCGCTGAAAAGTGAAAACTGAAAACAATTTTTATGTGCTAAAATACGCTTTTAAAAATTTTTTCTAGGCGTCATTCCGAATAAAATGAGCTATCACACATAATTTTAAGAGCAGTATCTCTATTTTCAACCATTTTCAACTTATCGGCTATACTACTGAGTGGTTTTCAGCGGTCAGAATTGTGGGTCTTAAGTGGAACGCGCCTAACGTTTTATAGTGAGACGTCATGCGCTGTAATTTGTGTTTCAATCAAAATGGCCGATTGCAGTATTTTAATGTTTTATTTTACTGAAAATCACAATAATCTTATTATTTTACATAAAACTAAACCAGTATTTTGAATTTTTTAAATATGAGTGTTCCCCTAAGATCATTAAATTGACGATTTTTTGATACTGTCGTCATGCCCATTGTTGGCACTTTAGAGTTTAGTTAAATAAAACAAGGAAACTATAAACTATTCAAGTTCAGTATGCATTTAAAAGTAAAATAGTATTAATTTTCTATTACAAATTGGCAAAACTGTTCTAATAACCAATATATAGATTTAAAAACAACAACTGACATTTTGTGATAGTGATTTGGAGTCGTTTTTTTTTGTTTTTTCTTAAGGAGAGAGCTTTGTTAATCATAGTATATCACAGCTATTCGCCTTATTGATGCTTTCGAAACAATTTTATACACTTAATTACACATTTAAGCAGTAGATTCAAAGATTACTTTTTAAATTTATTTATCACATTCTATTTATTTAATGTGCCAACATATGGATCAATAAATTCATCAAAATCCTTTTATTGGCATTAGTGCCAATTTTAGGATTTCTAAGAATATTGTCAACAAGCGAGTTTATGATCTATCTGTAAAGGTTTTCAATTAAATTATTGTTTGCACATCAATATTTTTTTCTATAACAGCTATTTCCAAATGTTGGCCCACAGTGCCAATAGCAAAAAGTAATTATTGGCAGTAGTGCCCATAATAGAATATGGAGCGCTAATAACCGGTGTATTTTTTTTTTCATATAGAGTACAACGAAAACAATGAAGAAAAGAAATGAAAAAGATACAAATAAAAATACAAAGTACACATGTCAGAAGTGAAACTTTTTTGGCAAACTAATTGGAAAAGTAGGCGGTATCATAATTTAAAAAAAAAATGAAAAAAAAAAAACAAAAAGCCAGACGAAGAAAATAAAATATAGAATCGGTTAAATGTCAACCGCATTGGCGCAACGGTCACGCACCACTGGTTTGTGCCTGTTGAGCTGTGGTTGCGGGTTCAATCCCTGCACATGATAAACATTGGTATTGGTCATACAGGTGTTTGCTGTGGTCTGGATGTTTGTGCAGTCCTTGTGGGTCTAACAACCGCGCCTCGGAGAGCACGTTAGGCCATCGGTCCCGGTTGCTATCAGGTACACCTGATAGCGATCGTCACTCATAGTAGGGAATACATTCGCCAACCCACATTGGAGCAGCGTGGTGGATTAAGCTCTGATCCTTCTCCTACATTGGGAAAGAGGCCTATGCCCATCAGTGGGATATTACAGGCTTAAGCGTAGCGAAGCGTAAATGTCAGACATTATAGGGTTTCCCTAAACGTAAAGAAGATGTTTTGAATAGCGTATCAGAATTTATAAAAAAAGCGGCTGATCTAACCCGTTCAGAGACAACATTCCAGGAGACAAATGGTTTAAACTCTTCTTAAAGTAGCACCCAGATATTGTTGTAAGAACTCCTGAAGCAGTCACTGCGGCAAGTATTTCCGTATCAAAAAATGACATAAAAGGATGGTTTCAGGCAATTGTAAAATTTCTAAAAGATCACGGTTTGTTGAAATTCTATTAGACCCAAAAAGAGTCTTGAATGGTGACGAAACAAATTTCGTTCTTTCTCTGCTGAAAGTTTCAAATAAAAAACGATGATTGATGGGAAGTTATTGTAAACTATTGTGTGTTTGAAACAGGGATTCCAAAATTTTCATACGTTAAAATACAACGTTTTTATCTGTTTTTATCTGGGCATTTTTTGATCAGGATCAATAGATCCTTCTGGATCGAAAAATGCCCAGATAAAAATGTTATGTAGGTATAAGTTTATGTTTAATATTTTTATGAAAACTTTAAATACTGGTATTTAACATACCAAAATAAAAGCAGACCTTGTAAAACAGTGTTTTAATTATACATATATAAGTTTAATGATAAATAAGTACCTACCTATTTCCTACTTTAAGTACGTGCCAATAATTAGACTAGTAAATGCCAATATTGAGAATTTCTATGCCAATAATAGGATTTTCTGTAGTCTTTCGGATTTAAGTGTAAAACATTTATTTAATACTATTCAATCACATAAAAATGATTATAAAGACAAAGATTAAAGTATTTTCTTTTACTTTTTCACATGTTTTGTCTACTAGGTTTTGCAAATGAGATTTTATGGTAATTTAATTTCAGACTGACACGAATCTCAGTCTTAAAGTGCCAACAATTGGGTGGTTTACCCTATATTAGATTATATACAAATACAAAGTACTCTGTATTACGTCCATGATCTATCGTGGTTCGTTCATTCCCACGAAGTATAATCTATACTTCGTGGTTCATTCCGTTCATTCGTTAAGTAATAGTAAATGACACATCAATCAACACATTTTAGGACTTTAGGTTAGGTTTTTATTTATGTTGTGAAAAACAATGTGATTTTGGCATGTTGGTTTAAAAAAAGAAGTAATTTTTAATTTTAGTGTTGTATAATTAAATATACATTAATAATGGATTCCAAATATGCTAGTGTCGGTAAAGAAAAAGAAAACAAGAATTCTTTTGATAATATAAAAGCTAAAAAAATAAAATTGTGTTCAGATAATAATTTAAAACAAACTAAGGATAATTTAAAAGCATGTGAAACAAATGGAGTGAAACAGAATAGTCTGCCGAAAAGTAGTTCGTCGTATGATATATCAGAGGATATACATGAAGTGCGAAAAACGTTACCTGTTTACGTCGTCAGAGGAAGGTATTTTTTTCGACATTTGGTAGGATAAAGTGAACTTTACAGTTCTATTTTTAATACTTTTAAAACTCAATTGTTTCTAGATTAATAGAAGAAATTAAAAAACATAATACAATGATAATAATTGGTGAAACGGGAAGCGGTAAGACAACACAAATACCTCAACTTATTTATGAACATCAACAAGGGAGTAAGTCTGTTATTGCTGTAACACAACCGAGAAGAGTAGCTGCCATTACATTAGCTATGCGTGTCGCTGCTGAAATGAGAACTGAGATAGGAACTACTGTTGGGTATGTATTAACACGACTTCTTAAATTATCTATACTAATATATAAAGCTGAAGAGTTTGTTAAATGAGAATAGTATGAAAATAAAGAACATTAAGTACCACATGGAATATAATGTGAGACTAGGGAAAGGAAATTAAAGATAACCATTGCTCACTAAACTTATTATATCGCGGGCTACAAGCCAGAGGGGCGTATAAGCAATAACGCGGTACGACTTTCTGGCATGAAAATAATATCTGACTTCAGTTATACGCCTGAAAGTATTTTATTAATATTTTCTAAAATAATTTACCTACAGTTAAGAAAAAAACGGAGGTGATGTATCGATAAACATACGCCCCTCTGGCTTGAAGCCCGCGATATAGACTTGAAATCATTGTATTTTCATTCCTTTCAGATATTGTGTTAGGTTTGAAGACGTCACAAGTCCTAGAACAAAAGTGAAATATTTAACAGATGGTATGCTACTTAGAGAGGCAGTTGCAGATCCTTTATTGAAGAAGTATTCTACTATCATATTAGATGAAGCGCATGAGCGTACTGTCAATACAGATATACTTTTTGGTATTGTGAAATTAGCCCAGAAGGAAAGAAATAATCAAAAAGTTAATCCATTGAAGGTATGGTTTCGTGAGTCAAATTTAATTTTTATTTATGTAATGATATCATATATAACCTTAGCTACTTAATCTGTAATTTTTGTAATAACGTACTTGTAACTTGTAATCAGTTGTAAAATTTTTAATAAATTATAGTTTAACAATCTTTTGACAGGTGATAATTATGTCAGCGACAATGGACGTTGATAGATTTAGAAATTTCTATGACAATTGTCCTGTCATATATTTGGAGGGACGGACTTATCCAGTTACCATTTATCATTCTAAGACGAAACACGAAGATTACCAATATGCTGCTGTGTGTACAATATTCCAATTACATGCTACTACACCAGCCAAGTATGTCCATTTATGTTTTTAAAGTTAATAATATTGGTTTATATTACTTCAAAGATATTGTATACCATACAATACCTTATACCTTTGTGTACATTTACCTGTGTATATTAAAAATATTATATATTTATTTTAATAATAAAACATATTGTTTCAGTCATGATTTCCTGGTATTTTTAACAGGACAAGAAGAAATAGAAACTGTTATGTCCAAAATTAAACAGTTAGCGAAAGTAAGTTATAGTTACAGCAATTACAATAAAATTAAATCACTAATTCCAAACATGTATATGCATATAATTGTAAGTGTATTACAGTTTCTTAATTTCAGGAATGCACGGGACCTCCAATTAAAGTTTGTCCTCTATATGCTGGTTTACCTGCGGCAAAGCAGTTGCAAGTTTGGAAGAAGAGTCCTCCAGGCACAAGAAAAATTGTCTTAGCAACTAACATAGCAGAGGCATCTATTACTATTCCACAAATAAAATGTGTTATAGATACTGGTGTTGTAAAAGAAAGGTATGGTTAACAAGTTACAGTTTTAAGTTTGTAATAATATTTAATGATGTAGTATATTAATTAAAGACTGTTGAATTTCGAACAAGATGTTTTGTACCAAAAAAAACATCAATGTATATTGAAAGAGAGTGTTTTAATCTACAAAAGTAAATACTCAAATAGAACTTAGCCCGCTTAGTGCATGAACAAGAACTTTTTGAAACCTTGTTTTTTATCTCCTGTAAAATGATTATTTTCGACTTGTATTACTTGTCACAGGAGGCACAGATTCAAATGTTATGGTGCTACAAGTCAACAGCACGAACTCGTTGGTAGGCCAGGCCTAAATTAATGCTATCTCACCTGACATAGTGTGCGAACGAGAAAGACTCCGAGAAGAGCAGTGAGAAAATATCGCGCGCGTCCATGTAGTAGTTACTACACATACACACACATGTGACGACAAGCTAGCAAGTAATATGCGTGCAATATTTTTTTTATTTGGACTATAGCTCGCTGACGCAGTTTGCAGTCGTCCTGCTTTCTGTCTCGCGGGTTGCGGGTTCGTTTCCTGCCCGAGTCTGGGTGTAATATTTGTATTTATTTATATGTATTGTTTCTATGTATATTAATAAAAAAAAAATATTTATAACAGTCGGCTGTTACCTGTAACACAGCAGGTACTTAACTGGATAAGGATTAATGCATTTTTATTTTGTAACTATCTGTGCCCGCGACTTCGCGTCGAATTTAATAAAATATTTATTGTTCAGTTCGCGAGCGTCTCAGCAGCTCTCATCTCGCTAGCAGCTTTAAATGTTTCGCTGCTAATTACTTCTAACGACGATATCTCAAAAACTATTCATCTGATTAATATAGTGTAAAGGGAAATTTTAATCTGCATTAAATGCCTAAGCTAACTAACATATTCATTTGGATAAGGATTAATACTGAACTAAAGAAAATAGCTTTGAAAATAATATAATGTTTTTAATTAATATTTTAAACATAGAAGTGGTATTAAGTCAACCGTAAGAGATAGAGATATGCTATCGCGGACATTTTTGTAGCATTTTTATAGATTTTGAATTCGCTAGTACATTACTCAACTATATCTTTGCTAGTTTACGCGGCGTTAGCGTGGAAAGCGCCCAGTTGGCGAGATTTTTTGCGACCTCTTCAACATTTATCGCCGTATTTCTGCTAATTTACGTAAAAGCATAATAAATTATATACCTAAACCTTCCTTAAGAATCACTCTTTCTATTGTTGAAAACTGTATAAAAATTATTTTTTCGCGTTCAGACAGACAGGAGGACAGAAAGACGCGGCTGGGGGACTTCTCTTTATAATATTTATAGATAACACACAATCCATTTCAATGTAGTTTTCAATATTTAGATTTTGTAAAAGAGCAAAGAACAGGATTTTATTCAATATAATAAGTATTTTCAAATGCAGATTGTGCAATAAAATAGAACGAATTAAGATAATAAAGAAAAGAATAATGAATGATGAATGAATGAAAATAACAATAGCGAGATTGTCAAAATACAAACGCAACGTAGGTTTCTCTCAAAAACGGAATTCAAAGTAATATACGTAATAATGAGACAGGCAGCAGAACATAAACGCGGCGGCGCGGCGCTTGCGGCTTGCCTTCCCTCCCGCTCCCCGCGCGCTAGGCTGAGACGCATAGTGATTCAATCCTAAAACGGCCGCGTAAAAAAATGTGAATAAACTTTTAGCCATACAGTTATTATAGAAAAACTATTAAATGTATCTTTACAAAATAAATTTATTTCCACTTTTGAATAACTAAACTATATACGTTCGGGATTTTTTTTTACAGCTTTCCCTCTCCGTATACTATTTATTTTCGCCCAAAGTTGGACTAAAATCAGTGTTGAAATATGAAAGTTTAGAACCTTGTATTTTTAAAATATATACTTTTTTACCATTCTGGGTACGTAGATAATGACGAGATCAATTGATATTATCCTTAATTTTGAATGGTCAACGTCAAACATTGTAGTAGTTACTGTTTTACGTTTGTATGGAAACGTAAGCGACTAGTTCAAGCTTAACATAAAATAGTAATGATTAATAGAAAACCTAAATAAAATTTTTTAAATTTATGTATATGAGTCATTCCACGTCAAACCAACAAGGCACTCAACCTGACCCTTTCAGATTTGGCTGAAACTTTGTTTATTTATACTCTCTGACATCCTGAACTCAAATATAGTTTTCAAAAAATTTAATCCCTGATAGTTTTTTAGTAATAAATTTTTAAAAATCACAAAATCCACGTTTTTTGACGTGCACTAAGATCTAAAATCTGCAATATCTTTGGTTCTATTACAGATAGAGAGCTGAATGATAGCTCATTTTAAAGAGGGTTTCATGGGCTTTAATATGATATCCAATTTGAATACATCAATGTACAAAATATTTTTTGAGTGAAACTCAAAAATCGTTTTTGAAAAATCTTTGTGTTGGTGTTTTTTAATTTTTTTCAAATTTATATATGTTTTTATGTATAATTTTATGAGTACACTATAAAAATTTCAGAGTGGGACCATGATGGGATCGGGAGATATATTAAAAATACATCACTGAAGTATCACAATTTTTTTTATTTCAATTTAATGTTGAATAATTTAAGTTATGCAGGCCTAATTATTATGTTTTAAATATAAAAATAATGTGTTTTAAATATATTACACATTATATTCATTGAAAAGTAATACAACGTAGGGAGACGAAAAAATATTCAAGTAATTACGCGATATCAACGATTACTCAAAAAGTTGTAATAAGATCTCGATGAAATTTAAATGTGACCACATGATAAGCATCAATTTTCGATTAAATCAAAAATCATCAAAATCGGTACAGCCAGTAAAAAGTTATACGGTATAATACAACGCAGCTCGGCGAAAAAATAGTCAAGTAAAAACGTATTATTAGATATAACTCGAGATGTAATTCTTAGATCTCGAATAAATTTAAATTGGATCAAATGACACGATCCACCTATCTATTAAAACACTTGTTATCGAAATCGGTTCACCCAGTCAAGTTCTGAAGTAACATACATTAAAAAAAAATACAATCGAACTGAGAACCTCCTCCTTTCTTGGAAGTCGGTTAAAAATAAATAAAAATATTTGTATTTCATTTCCAAAGTTATGTTTTATATAGCCTATGTATCAGAACCAGGCTATTAGCACTAAAAATTTTGTAAAAGGTACTTCATTGATGTATTTTTAACATATCTCCCGATCCCATCATGGTCCCACTCTGAAATTTTTATAGTGTACTCATAAAATTATACATAAAAACATATATAAATTTGAAAAAAATTAAAAAACACCAACACAAAGATTTTTCAAAAACGATTTTTGAGTTTCACTCAAAAAATATTTTGTACATTGATGTATTCAAATTGGATATCATATTAAAGCCCATGAAACCCTCTTTAAAATGAGCTATCATTCAGCTCTCTATCTGTAATAGAACCAAAGATATTGCAGATTTTAGATCTTAGTGCACGTCAAAAAACGTGGATTTTGTGATTTTTAAAAATTTATTACTAAAAAACTATCAGGGATTAAATTTTTTGAAAACTATATTTGAGTTCAGGATGTCAGAGAGTATAAATAAACAAAGTTTCAGCCAAATCTGAAAGGGTCAGGTTGAGTGCCTTGTTGGTTTGACGTGGAATGACTCATATACATAAATTTAAAAAATTTTATTTAGGTTTTCTATTAATCATTACTATTTTATGTTAAGCTTGAACTAGTCGCTTACGTTTCCATACAAACGTAAAACAGTAACTACTACAATGTTTGACGTTGACCATTCAAAATTAAGGATAATATCAATTGATCTCGTCATTATCTACGTACCCAGAATGGTAAAAAAGTATATATTTTAAAAATACAAGGTTCTAAACTTTCATATTTCAACACTGATTTTAGTCCAACTTTGGGCGAAAATAAATAGTATACGGAGAGGGAAAGCTGTAAAAAAAAATCCCGAACGTATATAGTTTAGTTATTCAAAAGTGGAAATAAATTTATTTTGTAAAGATACATTTAATAGTTTTTCTATAATAACTGTATGGCTAAAAGTTTATTCACATTTTTTTACGCGGCCGTTTTAGGATTGAATCACTATGCGTCTCAGCCTAGCGCGCGGGGAGCGGGAGGGAAGGCAAGCCGCAAGCGCCGCGCCGCCGCGTTTATGTTCTGCTGCCTGTCTCATTATTACGTATATTACTTTGAATTCCGTTTTTGAGAGAAACCTACGTTGCGTTTGTATTTTGACAATCTCGCTATTGTTATTTTCATTCATTCATCATTCATTATTCTTTTCTTTATTATCTTAATTCGTTCTATTTTATTGCACAATCTGCATTTGAAAATACTTATTATATTGAATAAAATCCTGTTCTTTGCTCTTTTACAAAATCTAAATATTGAAAACTACATTGAAATGGATTGTGTGTTATCTATAAATATTATAAAGAGAAGTCCCCCAGCCGCGTCTTTCTGTCCTCCTGTCTGTCTGAACGCGAAAAAATAATTTTTATACAGTTTTCAACAATAGAAAGAGTGATTCTTAAGGAAGGTTTAGGTATATAATTTATTATGCTTTTACGTAAATTAGCAGAAATACGGCGATAAATGTTGAAGAGGTCGCAAAAAATCTCGCCAACTGGGCGCTTTCCACGCTAACGCCGCGTAAACTAGCAAAGATATAGTTGAGTAATGTACTAGCGAATTCAAAATCTATAAAAATGCTACATTGATGTATTTTTAACATATCTCCCGATCCCATCATGGTCCCACTCTGAAATTTTTATGGTGTACTCACAAAATTATACATAAAAACATATATAAATTTGAAAAAAATTAAAAAACACCAACACAAAGATTTTTCAAAAACGATTTTTGAGTTTTACTCAAAAAATATTTTGTACATTAATGTTTTCAAGTTGGGTATCACATTAAAGCCCATTAAATCCTCTTTAAAGTGAGCTATTACTCAGCTCACTAGCACTAAAATAACCAAACACGGATTTTGTGATTTTTAAAAATTTATAACTAAAAAACTATCAGGGATTAAATTTTTTGAAAACTATATTTGAGTTCAGGATGTCAGAGAGTATAAATAAACAAAGTTTCAGCCAAATCTGAAAGGGTCAGGTTGAAAACATTTTTTTATTGGTTGATTTGACGTGGAATGACTCTGATGCATCACAACAAAATAATTTTTTTTTATTTTTTTTTTTTTATGTAAGTAAGTCGGCAAACAAGCGTACGGCTCACCTGACGGTAAGAAAATACCGTAGCCTATAGACGTCTGCAACATAGAAGCATCGCAAGTGCGTTGCCGACCCTATCCCCAATTCCCCCCAGGAGCTCTGGTCACCTTACTCACCAACAGGAACACAACACTGCTTGAAAGCAGTATTATTTAGCTGTGGTTTTTAAATTGAAACCTTAGTTTTTATTCTATTATGATGTTTCTTTTTTCATTTTTTATTATTAGCAATTTCTCTTTTTTGTAGCTTCACCTTTGTAATATGTTTTGTTGTTGGGCTATAAAATTTTATGGTTTAAGTAATTTTGCGTACCCATGTGGCCTTTGTCACATGTTTGCAAACTGCCATTGTATTGTTCAAATAGTGTTATAGATAACTTTGAACGTTGTATAATATTTACTGAAGTAATTTAATAGATAAGCTCTTGCCGATAACTAAAGAACCGCATGTGGGAACGAATTCTTTTTCTCGTAGTGTTTTTCATTATAAATTATAGAATATACACCTAGACGTGCTTACGCGCTTACGAAACTTATCATGCGGAACGTCTCATGCGAGTCTGTATGTATATACATATAATATATACTTACAGACGCTCTTAGAATATAGCCTATAGATATAGAATCCCAGTGGGCCGATTTTTTTCTATTTTTTATTTAATTGAAAAAAAAATTGTCTTTTATACGTGGTCTGTTCAAAAAGTATCGCGAATTTCGAATTTCCACGGGCTACGTATATTCGATTTTTGATTTTTTGTAGCGTTATCTTGGTACTCAAGTCCCTTACTGATGCTGACAAGTTCGGCCATTTTGAATGTTTAGTTAATTTTTGACGGCTGTTTTGCTTGGATGTGTTTTGGCTTGTCTTCGATTTTTGTCTATTCCAAAAAATGGATCAAAGAATCTGTATTAAATTTTGTGTGAAAAACAAAATAAAGTGCGCGGACGCATTCCGAATGTTGACTGTGGCATATGGTGAAGCTATCTTGGACCAAAGCAACGTTTATCGGTGGTACAAATTGTTCTCATAGGGCCGAGAAGATGTGAACGACGAACAGCTTGCCGGACGCCCGAGCACGTCAACAACAGACGAAAACATTGATAAAGTGAAGAAAATAGTATTGGCCAATCGTCGAATCACCGTTAGAGAAGTTGCTGAGGACCTAAACATATCGATTGGCTCGAGCCATTCGATTATAACTAATGATTTGGGCATGAGACGAGTCGCCGCGAAATTAGTGCCAAAATTTGCTCAATTTCGACCAAAAACAGCATCGCGTTAACATTGCTAAGGAGATGTTGGACTCGGTCCGTGACGACCCAAATGTGCTCCAGAGGGTCATAACTGGTGACAAATCTTGGGTTTATAGTTATGATGTGGAAACCAAAGCTCAATCATCCCAATGGAAGCTGCCGCATGGGCCAAGACCGAAAAAAGCGCGACAAATTCGGTCGAACGTGAAGGTTTTGCTCACAGTTTTCTTCGATTTCAGGGGCGTAGTGCATCATGAGTTCTTGGCACAGGGTAGTACGGTTAATAAGGAGTATTACCTGCAAGTTATGCGCAATTTGCGCGAAGCAATCCGCCTGAAACGCCCGGATTTGTGGAAGAACAAAAACTGGCTTTTACACCATGATAACGCCCCTGCTTACAAATCATTGCTTGTGCGAGAATATTTGTCCAAAAACAATACAGTCATGGTCCCACAGCCACCGTATTCCCCAGACCTGGCCCCCTGTGACTTTTTCCTGTTTCCAAAACTGAAGAAGCCCATGAAAGGACGACGCTACGCCACGATTGAGGAGATAAAGACGGATTCGATGGAGGAGCTGAACAAGATTACGAAAAATGATTTTTTTCAGTGCTTCGAGGATTGTAAAAAACGTTGGCACAAGTGCATTATATCCGAGGGGGATTGCTTTGAAGGAGACAAAATAGATATTCATGAATAAATAAATACTTTTTGAGAAAATACAAAATTCGCGTACTTTTTGAACAGAGGGTTAACCTTAGGTATAGATTGTGTTTGCTTGCAAATAACAGAGAACTGACTTCAATTACATCGACAAGTAATACAACGTAGGGACACGAGAAAATAGTAAAGTAAGTACGGGTTATTAAAAATTATTGAAAAAGTCATCAGATCTCGACCAAATTTAAATTAGAGCATTAGCTTTTGATTAAAGTAAGAATCATCAAAATTGGTAAACCCATTGAAAAGTTGTGCAGTATACAACCTAGTTCGACGAAGCAATAGTCAAGTAAATACGTATTATTAGATATTTGAGGTTAGGTTCTGCGAAGCGCTTGCTGCTTCTGTTGTTTCAGCGTTTATTAGCTACGGTAATCTCTTACCGACAGGTGAGCCGTACGATTGTTTGCCGATCTAGTTGTACTGAACAAAGTCATGACGCGACTTTCCAAGATCAACTACATGTTAAACAGGTTACTGCTTTCAGCGATTTTATTAGTAAAACACTGAAAGTTTGATAGACAACCTCTAGGAAGTGATAAACGTTAACTGCAAGTGTAACGGTAGAACGTCCCTCGCAGAACGTGGTGCACGAGCACGGGCGCGGAGGTTGAGGTCGGAAGGGGGTTTGATTTCGCCAACTCTTTTTAACATTTATATGAATGAGTTGATAGTTGAGCTCAGCAGTACCAGAGTTGGCTGTTACATAGACGGTATATGTATGAATAACATTAGCTACGCTGACGATATGGTGCTGCTGAGCGCGTCCGTCTGTGGCATAAGAAAACTATTGTCAGTATGTGAGTCGTATGCTAAGTCACACGGTTTAATTTATAATGTAAAAAAGAGTCAAATAATGGGGTTTAACGTCCGAGGCAAGTGTATGAAAGAATTACCACCGGTACTACTAAATAATTGTATTCTGGATAGGGTGGATAATTTTAAGTATCTCGGACACTATCTGACTTCCAATTTTAAAAGACGATACTGATATTGAACGGGAGCGGAGACCATTGTCGGCGAGAGCGAATATGCTTGCTCGTAGGTTTGCACGTAGTTCACCCAACGTTAAAATAGTATTATTTAGAGCATATTGTACATCTTTTTACACTTGCAGCCTATGGGCGGGATATACTCAAAAATCTTATAGTGCTCTCCGCGTTCAATACAATAGCGCGTTCAGGGTGCTGTTGGGGCTGCCTCGATACTGCAGCGCCTCAGGGATATTTGCTGAAGCGCGTGTTGACTGTTTTTACGCCGTCATGAGAAAAAGATGTGGGTCTCTGGTGCGTAGGGTACGGCCGTACGGGGTAGTGCCAACAGAATTCTGGACATGATATCCAGTCGACTGGATTGCATATACATGAATCGTTGCTGTGCCGTTGCAAACGGAATGGTGCAGTTATGATTCGTGTGTATTGTAACATTTATTAAAAAGAAAAAAAAATGTAATAATACAACTAACATAGTATGTAAGAAATATTGTTTACTAACCAATTTGAGTAACTTGTTACTTGAATAAAGACTTATTATTATTATTATTATAAACGTTAAGTGGATAAGTGTAACGGTAGACGTGAACGTCGCTCGCAGGACGTGGTGCACGAGCACGGGCGCGGAGCGGCTGACGGTGCGCGCGTGCTCGCAGGCGGCGGGCTGGCAGCGCGCGGGCCGCGCGGGCCGCACGGCCGCCGGCGCCGCCTACCGCCTCTACACCGCCGCGGACTTCGCGGCGCGCCCCGACCACAACGCGCCCGAGATTGTCAGGTTTGTGACACGATACTGTCATCCATTAAACACGTGATGTTTTTAGGGCTTTCTTAAACCCTAAAAACGCTTTAAATAAAGGGACCCCCCCCTTGATAATATCCGGCGATTTCGCATTTAGACAGTTAATCGAACTGTAAGTACTCAATCAAATCTTATTTATATCTATGTGAGGAGTAGTTTCGTATTTCCCAAACGTTTTTCCCTAATATTAACTTACGATTTTTTGCAATATACTTGAATTCGTGGTTACTAAGGTAAAGTTATAATTATATTGCAGTTTATTTAAATTTTAACTTCATGTATTTTTAATTTATTATAATTTATTTTTGAATTTTTGAATTTTGTATTAGAATTTTCATTAGTATTTTTATGGCAAGAAAACGAAAAAATTGACAGTATAAGTTTGTTAACTAATTATAAAATATATTTTAACTTCATGCGGTCAGGCTTAGGTGATAAAACTATTCAGTTTTAGCTTTCAAACCGACGACGATGGGACGGATGTGTAGTAACGATTTTTCTTTTCGTTTCAGATGCCCTTTGACGTCGTCGATGTTGATGTTAATCGCGACGGAAATGGATCCCAGAACATTCCCGTTAATTGACGCGCCACCCAGGGAATCCATAGAAGCTTCACTACTTCTGTTAAAAGAATTAGGTAAGCAAGTATCGCTTACGTTATGTTTTTTGATTTAACATTGTATTGCATATAGTATATAATGTAGTACATAATTATTTTAAAACCTTATAATAATTTTATATACTATTTTTGCAGGTGCCATAGATAGTGAAGTCAACCCTAAATTAACACTTTTAGGAAAGAAAATGACTGCGTTTCCGATAGATCCTAAATATGCAAAAGTACTTTTGTGTGCCCCGGAATTTAACTGCTTAGAGGAGGTAATGTAAAAAAATATTAAAAAACATATAATAAATAGTTGTTAGTTAAAATATTTTCTAGATTTAATACTCGTATCTAATGTTCAATCGTCTAAATGTTCCAGGCGCTGAGCCTGGTGGCAGTAATGTCCAGCGAAAATGTGTTTTACACGCCATTACACAAAAGGGAAGATGCCTTGAAAGTAAAACAAAAATTTATATCGCCGCTAGGAGATCATATCACGCTTCTGAACGTATATAAAGCTTTTTGCAAAGCTCCGTTTAAAAAGGTGACTATAAAAATAAATCTATGATTTTGTGTCTATTTCTATTGTTGTCCTCAGTAATACTAAATATTTTCTTTTTTTTCTTTTGCAGCAATGGTGTAAAGAAAATTTTTTGAATCATAAGAATCTCTCGTATGCGTTTGAAGTGCGATCTCAGCTTCTTTCAGTGTGCCAACGATTGAATTTACCTGTTACGAGTTGTGGGACTGTCATGGATCAGGTAAAGAAAAAATATTTAGTATCTAGTAGCAAATTTTTTTCTTTTATAAATTTCAAATACACGTTTTAACTCTGTTTAAGCCATAAAAAGTTTTAAATATATATTTTTATTGACTGTGTTGGTGCTCTAGCTAATTAAGCTATGGAACGATGTACCCGTTAGATCGAAATTTTTGATATTATGATTTTATTCGGTTTTAAGCAACCGTGGCATGGTAGCATGATAATAAAAATATTTAGAATTTCCTCATGTAACACAAAAATAAAAAATAATACGAATTTAAATATACTTTGCCCAAAAAAAGTCACATATCATCAAGGGGGTAGGGGTTTACAAAGTCGTTAAAAACATAACGTGGTTAATGGACGGCCCCTAACCTAAAATACTGTCGTATCAGTTGCTGAAGTGCCTCGTGAGCGGGCTGTTCACGCAGTGCGCGTGGGCGCGCGCGGGCGCGGGCGCGGCGCGGTACGTGACGGGCGCGGGCGCGGCGGCGGCGCTGCACCCCGGCGGCGCGCTGGCCGGCGCGCGGCCGCCGCCCGCCGCCGTGCTCTACTCCGAGCTGCTGCACTCGCGCCGCGCCTTCCTCGTCACCGTGTCCGCCGTGCAGCCGCACTGGCTGCACCAGCTCGCGCCCGAGTACGCGCGCCGCGCCCGCAACCGGTGACCTCGCCGCTCACGTCACCGCCCATTATCTATATTATAGTAATATCCCGCTGTTGGACATAGGCCTCTGCCCCATGTAGGACAAGGGATATATGTATAGAGCAGATGCCGCATCCCCGTGAGTTCCTATCACCGTCCTGCTAGTGTTATTAATGCAGCGGACGCCGCAGGTGTAGAATGCGCTATGAAATATAATTGAGGTAAAGCACAGTAGGATATAATTATCTGCTCAAAATCTGGAGCAGCCCGACTGGGGAAGAACCTTACAGAAGATAACGAGCTCCTGGGGAGGGTCGGCGGTAAGATAGGCGCTTGCAATGCTTCCGGTGTTGCAGGCGTCTATAGGCTACGGTAATCGCTTATCATCAGGTGAGCAATACGCTTGTTTATCGTCCTAGTTGTATATATAAAGAAAAATGACGGACTGTGTTATTTATGCAACGGACACTGCGGGTGTAGAATGCGTTGTGAAATGTTTTAGTTTTACAATTATATCAGCGTTCACCTCGGTTCAGTTAAAGATTTCTCCGTACGGTCTTAGTCTTAGTACGTGCGTCGCGAACTCGTGATAAATGTTCTCGACGCGAATGTTGTTCTTGATGTTTTTCGTATGACTACTTTTATGTAAATGAGCCGTTAATTACGTTGAAGTTGTTAAATAAATAAATAGTTCTATTGTTATGTAAAGAAATGTTAAGTTAAGATGTCTCTGTATTTTGAGTACATTTTTATGGTCGCTGTATAAATAATAATTTTGGTAAGATATTTTTACTATCTAAAACTTATTTAATGTACTTTTGTAATCTTCGTAGACTACTCCAAAATTGAAAATGTTTTAATATCGGTAATTTTATTTGCATTACCTACTAATTCTCTATGTACGTTAAAATTGTTGAATGTGATGAAGTCATGATATAGTAACGTATTTCTATTTTATTATTTTACAATGTCATTTACTAAGTCAAAATATTAAACATTTTGTACAGAATTGTATTAGAACTATAGATATGTTTGATGATCTTGGCAAACTGTTCTATTAAATAAAATATAATAAATAAATAAAATAAATAAATAAATTTGTTTGTCTCAACTTAGACGCACACATAGCACATCTATAAATATAATAATTGCGTGTGCTTGTGATCAATGAGTGAAATTTATTTTTTATATTTAAATTTAGGGGTGGTCAATGTGTAAGGGCCGAAATGTCAAATAACGTTGGAGTCTTGGAGTGGAGACTCTAAAACTTTAAATTTTCAAACATAACATGTCGTATTTTTAATAAGTAATGTGTTATTGAATATTGGATTGTTGTGTATTGTTAATTTTTGGCATTTTTTTTTCTGAATAAGACTAAAGTGTTAGGCTAGTCAACCTTACTGGTGGATTTAATCTTTTCTAAAGTATAATTTGCATAATTTACAGCCGAGTAGTAAGAGTAGTAAGTCGTTATTGGAAGCTTATACTCTGTTTAAAGTTACGCTGCTTCTCTATAATTCAGGTTTCTAATAAAATGGGCATGACGACAGTATCAAAAAATCGTCAATTTAATGATTTCAGGGGAACACTCATATTAAAAAAATTCAAAATACTGGTTTAGTTTTATGTAAAACAATAAGATTATTGTGATTTTCAATAAAATAAAACATTAAAATACTGCAATCGGCCATTTGAATGAAACACAAATTACAGTGCAGACGTCACAACATAACATAATACGCCAGGCGCGCTCCAAAGAGTAAAGTAAAAAGTAAGGCCCAGATTATTTTGTGATATCAGAGTCGACGCCATGACACCTGCAGCCGTTTTGCCGCTCTCATTGAAAACATATTAGAAAAATAGTTTTAATCTTCCTTAAACTTAAGTTTATTACCGAAATATAGGTATTTTCGTAAATAGTAAATGTGTAGCCACATTACGGAAGAGGTTTTGAAAATCTTTCGTCATGCCCATTGATATCATTGTACGATAAAATTTTTATATATATATATATATATATATATATATATATATATATGTATACGCAATTTTTATGCAAAAAAAAAAGAAAACTATTAACTGATTATGCCAAAAGGAAGTATTCCATTGTAACTTTTACTGAAATCAAGTAATATCCGGCAAAGCAATCAAGCAGTAATGAGTACACGCGTACAGAGCCATACGCTGAGATGAGTCAAACGTGAGTCAAACTGTCTAACTAATATTCATAAGCATTATTATGTTTACATTATGATAATTTAGTTATTATAATTACGAATTAATTAATTTTAAAAGCATAATTGTGGTATTACATTATAAACAAGTGTAAATATTTGTAAGGCATAAAAATATTAAATATTATGCAATCGTTATTTATTTTTTATTTTTTATTAATTTGTTATTTTTTATTAATTTGTTATTTTTTATTTAATACTTATAATATTTACCTCTACAAACAAAATAAACCAAAAAACTGAATGAGAAAAGATGTTTCCATCATTCAATGGTATCGCATTTCATTGTTTCATGTAAGCAAGAAAAAGATTGCAATAAATCAAAAACACAAAGTCCTGGTTTTACAGAACTTTTAAAAGATATCTAGAATTTTATATTAAAACTTAATTATCAACATAAAAAACAGATCAGGTCATCGATGTGAATATTTCAGCATCTAAATATAAATATCGGCGCTTGTACCGCGCTTAGCATTAGTGTGATGCCTGGAAATTTGGGCGGCGGGGCGGCAGCGGCGGCGGGGCGGGAGCGGCGCGGGCAACGACAGCCCGTTCTCGAAACCCCTCATCTTTTGTCTTTGTCGCTCGCGTATAAACATATTGCCGTTACGCTCACACAATAACACTAATGCTGACGCGCGGGCGGTCACCGCCACAGAGTACATTGGTCACCGCTTGACTGGAGTCACCGCTCGTTGCCCGCCACCGCGCCGCTGCATTTCCAGGCATCAGCCTTAACCGATTTCGAGGATTTTTGTCTAAAGGTATAAATTAACTTGCTTTATGTAGTGTGTGGCAAAATATGGTTTCTATGAATTCTATCAAAAACGTTAGCGTTATTTGATTTTAAATACAGTTTATCAATTAAAGTTTATTGGTGACAGTAGTCAAGACGTTAACCACAATCAGTATGTCAGTAAGTGACGACGCGTTGGCGCCACGGTCACAGCACTGGTTTCTGGCTGTTGCCTGTTGCACTGGCGGTTGCGGGTTCGATCCCTGCACATGACAAACAATTGGCCACACAGATGTTTGCCGTGGTCTGGGTGTTTGTGCAGTCCTCGTGGGCCTCCCCACCGTGCCTCGGAGAGTACGTTGAGCCGTCGTCGGTCCCGGTTGTTATCAACCCGCATTGGAGCAGCGTGGTGATTTAAGCTCTGATCCTTCTCGTACATGGGGAAAGAAGCCTATGCCCATTAGTGGGAAATTACATGCTGAAGCGTAGTATGTCAGTAATGACATACAGACATTCGACTTAACCAGATTTTAATGAACGGGATCAACCTATTCCGAAAAATTATCGAAAACCGATACCGAAGTGAAATTGAACAATATTTTAATTTGATTTCATTTTGCGTTATGAACTGTACACGCTCTACAGCTGAGCAAGGCTTTCTCTACATCTGATACGAGTTAGAGTTTAATCTGCTACGATTATCATAAACATAATAACCAGGATCGGCAGCTTAGCATCTCTACGAGGCAAGTGAAGAGGACTCAAGGACAAAAACCTGATCAGAAACGGAGCTGATATTTTTGTTCAAATAAAAATATCAGCTCCGAGAGGGAGTCATACTCTTGACCCACTGTGTTTATGGAACATTCGCACTATTACATCAGAATGTTAAAATTACTAGCCGATTTCAAATATTATCTCAAAAGGAGAATACTATGTTATCACTGAGTGAAATAGGCTATATTTTTATTAGAAAAAACGGAACAGACCAAATCTTGTATTTCACGCGGCCCGCGGACGGAGTGCTAGTTATTAATAATAAATATTTTATTACTATACTACTGGCAACTAGTAATTATGTATTATAATACTGGTAACGTCAGTAGTATCAATATATTAATACGTGAAACAAAAACTTTGTACCTACCCCTTTTTACGGAAATTGCGTAGACGGAGGAGTGTGAAATTTCGTACACTTATAGTTTATATAGAGAACGAGTGCAGAATGCTAATATTTTTTTTTACAATTATGCATAAAAATATATAAAATCAATAAAAAATACATTACACACACTACCATGTTTTTGAGACACACGTATATTATATGTACTTATTAGTACTTATAGGTAGGTTATATGTAGTATGTAAATATATGCACATCCAAAGTTATTTGGAAATGACTTGGACCCGTGACGATTTTTAAATTTAATTAATCACTTTACATGTTTAAAATTCAAATGAAAATTTAAGAGTATTATTATTTAAGGTGTTTATGTGAAAATAGTGCTTCTAAGTTAAAGTAAATTCACGCATTTTTCAAATCTTACGACATGTTACCTCGCCATCACACGAACCCTCTCGGAATAGTCGGTATATAGAAATTCGTTTACAAGCTAAAAGCTTTCCATTTGTAGGGTGAAATGGTGTAGGCACTAGGCACAAAGTTAGACCGTGCATTTTCAACATGTTTTTAATTTTCCTCTATGTAAGATTTGTAAATGAAGGCATTTTGTTACTTTTTTTAATGAAATTTAAGAGAGAGGCAGAGATTGTATAGAAAAGAAAACAAAAAATACGACGGAAAACAGCAAAATAATCAGATCTCAAACGAGGGATTTTGTAAACGTACCTAATCGGTAAGCAATGGCGCGAAAAACGCGAGTCAACTTAGATAGAATTCTGCGTTAGTAACTTTTTTTTTTTAATTTGTATAATACGAAACGTTTTTGTCTTCTCTTCTAAGCAATTTGTATTTCCCATGTTGTCTGTCATTTATTCTTTGCAAGAACGATTTTTTATTATATCTACTAGCTGTTCTCAACGGCTTTCACCCGTGTGCGCAAACAATTTCCCGTAGGAACCTATTATTTTCACGGAATAAAAAGTAGCCGTTAGTAAGTAGTGTGTAATTGTGTATGTTACACAGGGATAACTAAGCTTTCAAATGGTGAAAGAATTTTTTAAATCAGTCCAGTAGTTTTTGAGTTTATTCATTACAAACATACACACAAAAATACAAATCTTTCCTCTTTATAATATTAGTAGGTATATATTACGAATTACGATAATACCACAAAAATTAATGTTAAACTGTTTGATTTTTAATATTTCTTGTGTTAACGTAGGTATATATATTTTAAATAAGCAAACTGCGTCATCGCGTAGTCTCCTATTGAGTAATTCCTATTTCCTTTAGCTACAAGCCTACGTTGCCGTAGCAATAGGCGGTTTCCTTTCTCGATTCCGGTTGTTCACAAAGTGCAGCGTACATTTACGACTTAAAACTAATACAAGTGTTCGGTTTTGAACTCTAGAAATCATACCAATTTTTTGCATTACATCTATACCTATGTATAAATCGCAACAATACTTAAAAGATTTAATGTACGGTATGTACCTATTAATGTTCACAAAATTATTCGTTCCTTGTAGATTTTATAATTTCGATTTCTAATTTAATTCGATTATATACATATATATTTATATTTTATCTAGATTTTACAAGGGCGGATCCAGCTTTGGCGCCAGGGGGGGTCACAGTCATGGTCAAGGCGCCAGGGGGGGGGGGTCACATAGTCGTGGTCAAGTAAAAAGAAGTTATAGGTAATTTAATTTTTATAATGATAGATACAGGTAAAAGTTGGTATTTTATTAATCTATGTAGGTACTGTACACAGTGTACAAAAGTCTTGTTTAACAATTTTAATTAGTGGTCCACCTAGGTCCTGGACACAGCCTTGGGGGGGGTCATGACCCCGTGACCCCCTCCCCTGGATCCGCCAGTGAGATTTTAATCTAGATTTATAATTTCGATTTAATTTTCTACTAACATCTATTCCATTGTACCTTTCGTAAGATGGAAAGGTAATGAGCGGTGAGTGACGCAGTACCTCTGTCACTCCAACTTGTATTTGCATTGACTAAGCATCTTTGTTTGAAGTTCTTTACGAGGTTTCCAAATGAATGTTTTAAGTTGTTTTTACATTGTTACGGTAGTATAGGTATTTAGTCTGATTGTTACACCGATACGTCATGATAACCGTGAAAATAAACATTGCATTACACGTTTTTTAAACAAGCGTTTTAGCGATTTCGGATAAGCGAGCGCGTGGAAAGCGGTTAGTGGCTTAGTGGTAGTGGATTATTTCATTTCCTTGTGTGATTCTACAGTTGCATCTTTTTTCCTTAGTCCTGATTGACTGTTTATTGAGTGATTTATTTGATGTTCATAAATTAATTTTCGTCGAACCTACATATACATCAAATTTGTCCACAATAGCGTTTTTTTAGAATATCTATATGTACTTATTTTAATATTTTAAACATCGTTCACCAATTAAATATACACACATAGGTACATTATATAGAATACATTGTCTGTAACACAGGATGGGTGGCTTGTGTAAGCCCATTTCAACATGGAAGGTTGATTTGATTTCCGTTCGAAGGCAGGTTTATTGTTTCGTCCATATAAATATTTGTGTCGTTCCGAGCGCTGTTCGTGTGGATTTATTTATTCACCGCACTCCGTAAGCTGTCGATTTTAGTCGATATAATCAACTTCTAAGGGCCTGTGAAAACTACTTTTTTTAAACGCGCCGTCGACGTGCGTTTTAGAAACGCGCGTCGTCGGTGTGTTTTTATCCTACAGAGCAGTTTGTTGGCGTTTGTATCGATTCAAACGCGTGGCACCGGCGCGTCTGTATCGATACACACGCGCGTTTGCATCGCGTCTATATCGCTACACACGCGCGTTTGCATCGCGTCTGTATCGCTACACACGCGCGTTTGCATCGCGTCTATATCGCTACACACGCGCGTTTGCATCGCGTCTGTATCGATACACACGCGCGTTTGCATCGCGTCTATATCGCTACACACGCGCGTTTGCATCGCGTCTATATCACTACACACGCGCGTTTGCATCGCGTCTATATCGCTACACACGCGCGTTTGCATCGCGTGTGTGTTGCGACATACGCGCGTTTGCATTGCGCCTGTATCGCGACATACGCGCGATTGCATCGCGTCTGTATCGCTACACACGCGCGTCTGTATTGGTTCAAACGCGTATTCAGGTGTTTAAAGGTCTACAGGCCGCGTCTGACTTGCGTGTGTATCGCGTCTGTATCGCTAAAAACGCGCGTCGACAGCACGTTTAAATAAATTAAAAGTAAAAAACCTTTTTAAAAAACAAGTTTTTATTTGAATGCGCTAAAACGAAAAAAATAAATTTTTACTTTAAAACTTTTACTATCTACTTATAAAGTCATGACACATAATCTATGTGATAGAAAAACTTGTCGCGAGATATGAGTGATGTATTTCCTTAGTTTGCAAATTTTAATAGTTAAAATCAATCACATCAATTTATTTAATTTACTTGTTTACAAGCAAATCTCGCGACAAACTTTTATATCATATAGATTATGTGTGAATGACTTTATAAGTAGATAGTAAAAGTTTTGAAGTAAAATTTTTTTTTCTTTTTAGCGCATTCCAATAAAAGCTGGTTTTTTAAAAAGGTTTTTTACTTTTAATTTATTTTTGACTTTTTAGTCGGTTACCACGTCACTTTATTCGAATTTTTTTTTTTATGTAACTAGGTTGGCAAACAAGCATACGGCTCACCTGATGGTAAGACCGTAGCCTATAGACACCTGCAACACCAGAAGCATCGCAAGCGTGTTGCCGACCCTATCCCCAATCCCCCCCCCCAGGAGCTCTTTTTTAGGAATTATTCTTAGCAAGCCCTTTTATTTGATACCCATATTGTAGAAATGCACTAAAAATAACTAGTCCGCACTCTTGGATATGCCGCCATATTTGATTTAGAATGACGTCACAAAGTTAAACATGCATTGGCATCCAAATTAAATATGTATACGAAATTTCAGCTCAATTGGTTGAAGATATCTGCTTCGAAATTGAGTTGCAACTTGCAAGATTTCACCCGAACAAACATACATGCATACATACATACAAACCATGCGTTGTCATCCAAATTGAATCTCAGCTCAATTGGTTAAAGATATCTGCTTCAAAATTGAGTTGCAAGATTTCACCCGAACAAACGCACATACATACTTACATACATACATACATACATACATATTATGCATTATTATCCAAATTGAACCTTTATACAAAATTTCAGCTTAATTGGTTGAAGATATCTGCTTCAAAATTGAGTTGCAAGATTTCACCCGAACAAACATAAGTACATTAAACTTGCATACATACACACATTGCAAGTTAAATATAAGCTTGTAAAAAACGTGGTGTGCATAGGCCCTAACATCATGAATTGTTTTTGATAAAGATTTATAAGAACCCAAACGTTGATCGTTATTTGTTAATTAGTCGTCTTGATCATTTTTTTCTTCATTCTGAAAATAATAACAATGACCCAGTTGAACAAAAAAGGACTGTAACCCTAAAAGACAAAAAAATCTGAGTATCAATAATTCAATAGTGATTACTGGTTTATATTGGCACATTTAAAGAACTGTTGTTTTACATTAATATGAGTAATTAAACTACAACAATAATTAAAGACAACCTTTTATTAAGTCACCTAAATGTAAAGAAAGAAGTTTATCATATGTCGCAACCATTGATAGCTTTGATTTTCGTTTTTTTTTGCTTTTCGAATTTTTAAGTAAAAACAAGTAGGTAACAAATAGTCATCAATCATCATCCAAATAAAAATAGAACTTATTAATTTATTACAATAAATTGTAATAAATAATAAATATAATATGAATGTATTTTATTATGTATAAAATAAAAAAAAGTAAGTTTGGTAATATATAGAAACTATGTATGAAATGAAGTGTTTGTTTAAATCACAAAACAAAGATATAAAAAGAAAAGCACTACTTAGAACGTGTCTCAGATATTTTTTATTTATTTCATGTACTTACCTACTTATAGTTATACCCTAAATCGTAGGCTTTATTCATAAAATATTATGATATAAATTCCACAACAAAATTATGTAATGAAAATATAAGTCCCTTCAATATATTATATTTGTATATTGTACTAGCTGTGCCCGCGACTTCTTCCGCGTGGAATTTAACAAAATAGGTATTTTAGAGTTGGCAGAGATAAAATAAATAAATTACAAAAATAAAAGTAGCCTAAGTTACTCCTTATTACATCAGCTATCTGCCAGTAAAAGGCCAATCAAAATTGGTTCAGCCATTTCAGAGATTAGCTGGAATAAACAAACAGACACAAAAATTGAAAAAAAAAATGTTAATTTGGTATATGTACTGTGTATACATCCATATGCATTTATTAAGAAGCGGTTATTATATTACGAACATATTACACTCCAATTTTATTCATTTGTATAGACAACATATATTCTTAAATAAAACACGTATTTAATACTGTTACGTGTTAGGGTTCGAACGATTTGGAGAGAAAGACCTGCTGACTCTTTTAGAGACTTTATTCACTAGCACTAGGTCCGACACAAGCACTAGGTACAAATTCTACGCACTAAATACAAGCACTAAGTACTCGTAACAATACGAAATAATTCTTTTATTCGTTAAACTTGATTGATAATATAAGAACAAGTAACTCCCTTCGTATCGTATTCATTTGATTTGAATATATTAGGGATAACAACATGGAATTTCTGTTTTTAATTTGCAAATCCCATAAAATCTCAATAAATCTACAAAGGTACTACTTTTTAGATTTTTGTCGAAGAGTAAGCTTTACATGCACCTTACAAGCTTTGCGAAGACTTCGTGTTTTATTTGTCGTTAGGTGTCAATTTATTATTTACCTAACCCAAAACAGTAGTTAGGCAATAAAAATAATTTTATTTATATTCCATAAATAATATATATTTTTTAATTATACCTACAATTTGGCAGCATTCGGATGTTCGGCGACTCTTTATTTATTTATATAGGTAGATTTAGTTATTGCAAGTTTGCAACTTTCTTTTTTCATATTAAATATGTAAAGGAATAAGATTCCTTTAAAGTTTGTATATAAAGTATGTCACCTTTTTTATAGCAGTAGTTTTATGTTTTTGTTTTAAGAAGATATTTTGACACTCCAGAATTGTAAAATATGAAAGAAATGTTTTATTTTAATTTTATCCTAAGGAATTGGTAAATAAACTTTAAATGTCGTTTTATAAGACACTAGTTGAATTGGGAAATTAAACCAATGTGTTGCTCTGAAAAATTAAAGATTTTATTGTACGATTTTACATAATGATACAAACGATATGATATATACAATTTACATATATAAAAACCCTTAACCTACCTGAAACGACATTTTTGTTACAAATCGTAATAGAAAATGGAAAAGTTACGATTTGAATTCACTTTGTTGCCAAGTAGTGATGGTAAAAATAATATTTATTCAATAAACTCAATAACCACAATGGAAAACAAAACCTTTGCAATACCGGAGGAGCTACGGTCTGCGAGTTATCATACAGGAATAATAAAAACTAATACTTTTGCTAAAGTAA
This sequence comes from Melitaea athalia, assembly GCA_905220545.2. Taxonomy (NCBI): domain Eukaryota; kingdom Metazoa; phylum Arthropoda; class Insecta; order Lepidoptera; family Nymphalidae; genus Melitaea; species Melitaea athalia. Next base: position 9,767,610 of record HG992179.1, read on the forward strand.
AAAAAAGTTTAGTTAAACGTTACCAGATAAGAAGGGTATGGATTACATTGACCGAAGAGCTCAAAAATATCTACATTGATGAGGATGGTAATGTACAGTTCAACGATCAATTTCTCGAAGAATTAAGCCAAGAAGAGCTTATGCCTATACAGAAAAAAGAAGAAACTCATACATTAGAGAAATTGTTAACAAAATTAATTGAATCGTCTGCGCCAGAAAACAGGCCTCAGAATTTAAAAAATATTGCTGAACGGTTCATACTTGAGAAATTCACAAACAGAAATATGAACGCAAACAAGTGGATCAATACTTTTGAAAGAGAGTGCATTCGTTTTGAAGTTAAAACAGATGAGGAAAAAATTGAAATGCTAAGGCTGTTTATGGACAAGAGTTGTGCGGACTGGTACAGTTCCATGATGATAAAATTGACAATAGATGCGGAATGGTCCATATGGAAAAATAAGTTTTGTGAATCATTTGCAAGCAAAGGATGGAGCCCAGTTACTAATGCATTGTTCTATAAATATAAAGAAGGCTCATTACTAGATTATGCTATAAGAAAAGAAAAACTTTTATTAGAGATGAGAGAATCAATTGATATAGGCACAATGGTAGATCTTATTGCAGTGGGTTTACCTGAATTTATTCTAAATAGGATCGATAGAGAAACGATTCAAGATACAGTGGGGTTGTTTAATGAAGTAAGCAGGTATGAGCATATGTTAAATAAAAAAAGGTATGTACAAAAGAATAAATATGGAAATATAAAAACAAACAGTAAAAATGAAAAATACACTCCATGTAAAATTTGCGAAAAATTAAATAAAGGTATACGTTTCCATGACGAAGAAGAGTGCTGGTTTAAACAGAGTGATAATTATTATGAAAACAAGAGAAACTATAATAAGAATGTAAATAATACAATATTAGATGTTGAATTGAGCGATAATGAGCAAAAAAACGAATAATAACACCATTAATTAAAGTCAAACTAACATTAGAAAATAAAATTAACATATTTGGTATTTATGATTCAGGCTCTAATGTTTCTTTAATAAATTCAAAATTATTAAGAATAAAGAAAGAAGAAACAAATGAGAAAAACAATGCAAATTTAATAACAATTAATGGTGTTAAAAAGACGAAAGGTTTGACAACAATAAATATAAAAGTTTTTGATATAGAAAAAAAAATTGATGTTTATATTGTAGATGGAAAAGATTTTAAATATGATTTCCTAATTGGACTAGATATGATAAAAGAATTTAATTTGATTCAAAACGAAAATTTGGAAGTGACTCAAAAAACACAAAACAATTTCACAAAGGAGGAACTATATAATAAAAATAAATATAATGATAATGAAGATAAAAGAAACTTTAATTTTATAAATTTTAATGAACATGTCAAAGAAGAAGAGTTTACAATGGATTTGAGTCATTTAAATAATCAACAAAAATCTGAAATAAACAAACTGATTGATAAATATAAATCAAGCTTTGCAAAAGATAAATATGACATTGGAACAGTAAAAGACTATGAGGCACGCATTGATTTGACAGTGGACAAATACTGTAGTAAAAGGCCATACAAATGTTCAATAGAGGATAAGTTAGAAATAGAAGAACAAGTAAGAAAATTACTAGAAAGAGAACTGATAGAGGAATCATACAGTCCATTTGCAGCACCGGTAACCTTAGCTTACAAAAAAGAAGACAATAGAAAAAGCAGATTGTGTATTGATTTCAGAGATTTAAATAAAATAGTGGTACCGCAGGCTCAACCGTTTCCATTAATTGAGGATTTAGTGATAAAAACCAGAAACTGTAAGTACTTTTCAACATTTGATATAAACTCTGCATTCTGGTCTATTCCCTTGCGAATCGAAGATAGAAAAAAAACAGCTTTTGTAACACAGGAAGGTCATTATCAATGGACATGCTTACCTTTTGGTTTGAAGACCTCTTCAGCTATATTTCAAAGAATATTAAGTAGTATACTAAGAAAGCACAAATTAACAGATTTTACAGTAAATTTTATTGATGACATTCTGATATATTCTAAATCTTATTCTGAGCATATAAATCATATATCACAGGTTTTGGAAGCAATAAAAAAAGAGGGTTTCAGATTAAAATTCACAAAATGTACATTTGCCTCAAATTCGGTAAAATATCTTGGGCATATAATACAGGAAAATACAGTTAGACCAGTAAAAGATAACTTAATCTCAATAAGGAATTTCCCAACACCAAAAACTCAAAAAAATATAAGACAACTTTTAGGAAAAATTAATTTCTACCGCGAATATATACCAAACAGCTCAATAATTTTAGAACCACTTCATAATTTACTAAGAAAAAATCAAAAATTCATTTGGTCAACGGACTGTCAAGAAGCTTTTGAAAAAATAAAACAGCTACTATGTTCACAACCAATATTAGAAATATTTGATCAGGATTTGCCAATAAATATATACACAGATGCATCATTAGAAGGTATTGGAGCGGTTTTAAAGCAAGTACAGCCAAACAAGAAAGAAAAGCCTGTAGCATATTTCTCAAAAAAATTAAATGAAGTACAAAAAAAGAAAAAAGCTATATACTTAGAATGTTTAGCCATTAAAGAAGCAATAAAATACTGGCAATACTGGCTAATAGGTAAAAAATTCACTGTATATTCGGACCATAAACCTTTGGAAAATTTAAATATTAAGTCTAGAACGGATGAAGAATTAGGAGAATTAACATATTATCTGTCACAATATAATTTCACAATAAAATATGCTCCAGGAAAGAAAAATTTAGAGGCAGACTGCTTAAGTAGAAATCCAGTATTGGAAGCCAATAATGATATAGATGAACAATTAAAAATAATAAATTTAATAACATTAGATGATATAATAACAGATCAAGAGAGAAATGAATATGTTAAAAAATATAAACATAATTTAATACACAGAGATAAAATATATTATAAGAGAGTAAATAAACAAGAAAAAATTATATTATCAGAGGAATTCAGTATAAAATTTTTAAAAGATATTCACGAAAATATGTGTCATATAGGTATAAAACAAATGCAAAAAAAAATAGGTAAATGTTATACAGCAAAGAATTTAACAAAAAATATTAATGATTTATGCAAGAAATGTGAAGTATGTTTAAAGAATAAAACAAGAGGACTAATAAAATACGGTTCTATGTCACAGTTAGGTCCTGCCTCAAAACCATTAGAAATTGTCTCAATAGACACGATTGGAGGTTTTGGCGGCTCTCGATCAACAAAAAAATATTTGCACCTTTTAGTTGACCATTTTACTCGATATGCATATATAATAACATCAAAGACACAGAGTGCTAAAGATTTTATAAAGCTTATAAATAAAGTTCCAAATTGTAACGAAATTGACATGGTACTTACTGACCAATATCCTGGACTGAACTCAAAAGAATTCAAGGATTTTTTGAATGAGAAATCAATTACCCTGATTTTCACTGCAGTAAATTCACCATTTTCGAATGGTCTTAATGAAAGATTAAATCAAACACTTGTAAACAAGATAAGATGCAAAATAAATGAAAAACCAAATACTAAAGCATGGACTACCATTGCTCATAACTGTGTGGATAGATATAATAACACTGAACATACTGTTACAGGATTCGCTCCGAGATATCTATTGGACGGTACAGATCTTCTATTCATACCAAATGAACTTAAAATAAAAAAAAGAGCAGAGGACTGGATTAAAGATAGAAAAATAGCATATGAACGATCTATTAAATCACATCAATATAACAAAATGATATTTGATAAATATAGAACATCTCACAAATTTAATGAAGGTGAAATGGTATATGTCGAAAATGGGCACAAACTAAATAGAAAAAAATTAGACGAATTAAGGATTGGTCCTTTTAAAATAAATAAAAAAATATCAGAATCAATATATGAGGTTAATACAGGTCATAGAAAATTGGAGTCAAATTTGTTTCACATTACTAAACTTATTCCTGTCCCTTCTGAAGAAGATAGTGACGAGATGTCGGAAGAAATTTTCTGACCTAGGGGGGGAGATGTAAAGGAATAAGATTCCTTTAAAGTTTGTATATAAAGTATGTCACCTTTTTTATAGCAGTAGTTTTATGTTTTTGTTTTAAGAAGATATTTTGACACTCCAGAATTGTAAAATATGAAAGAAATGTTTTATTTTAATTTTATCCTAAGGAATTGGTAAATAAACTTTAAATGTCGTTTCTTTAATTTTTCAGGTAGGTTAAGGGTTTTTATATATGTAAATTGTATATATCATATCGTTTGTATCATTATGTAAAATCGTACAATAAAATCTTTAATTTTTCAGAGCAACACATTGGTTTAATTTCCCAATTCAACTAGTGTCTTATAAATATGTTTTCAAAGTTTTCGCTGTTTGTTTATACTATATTACATCGTTAAAATGTCTAATGCAGAGTAATATAAAAAAATTAGAAGCAAAAGTTTAAAAGTTCAGTAATGTTTTTTTTTGCACAATATCAACACTTTTCATGCAGTTGAGTTAAACTGAGCCAAATAAGTTTTTCGTTTATTTAGTAGGTACTTTAAAACTAACATTGGTAACAGTAGCTAAAAAAAGTTTTCCTAGTTGTAAATAGTGTTCGAGTAAAAAATAAATAAACTTATATTCCAGAGAAATTTGTAATTTTTAATGAATGTTGTATTGTATGTACCTCTTACTAAAATTTGTATATTAAGAGTGCGCATAATGCAAAATTACCATCTTCTATTTGTTTTGACATGAAAAGTTCCAGACCAAATCTTAAAATAAAAATATATGACAAACTACGTGATATTTGCAAGAGTTGACCCATATCAAAAACATAAAATAAGGAAATTTCCTCGATAAAATATAATCACGAAGTAACCTCTAATTTTTATATTTTTTCTATTTATACTCGATATGGTTATGACCATTACGACAAAAATTTGATAATTAATTACATTTAAATATGAGTAAAGGCTATGCCAAGGCATTTAATGTAATTACTTTTAGTTTCGGAATTATATACAAAATAACATATTTGTCGTTTTTTACATTCGTAATGCGCTCAAAACTATATCGTCTATCGCACTCTGACTCGAGGCTTTGTGTATATTTTGTTTCATCGGGCACGCGGGTGAAATCTGATTTTTTGCTCGCCTTATGCACGCTCTTAATTGACAAAAATAAACCTTCACATTTTCGGGACCATAGGCGTTTTCAATAAAATCGGCCAAGTGCGAGTCGGACTCGCGCACGAAGGGTTCCGTACCATTGACTAAACTAAATATAAGTAAATTTTCTGTAAAATATTTATTTAAATATGACGTCATCTATGATGCTGTTAGAAAACTATTATTATTAGTCTATTGACGAAGATTTCCTAATTTCTGATATATGGCGTTTTAGACTAATAAAAAATTATCGCCCCCCTTAAATGTTTATTTTATTTTGTTTTTAGTATTTGTTGTTATAGCGGCAACAGAAATACATAATTTGTGAAAATTTCAACTGTCTAGCTATCGCCGTTCTTGAGATACAGCCTAGTGACAGACGGACGGACGGACAGCGAAGTCTTAGTAAATGGGGTCCCGTTTTTACCCTTTGGGTACGGAACCCTAAAAATTAAAATGCAATGAAATTAAACACACCTTTTTATCTCTGACTAGGATTAAGACAAAAACGAAATTAGACAGAGGTAAGTAGGTAACGATAATCAGGTTCAGAATATTCTGACTTTCGAAACTTATCCCAAGGGAAACATACTGAATTTTGAAATAAAAAGTACTTAGTTTCCTAGATTGTAGTATTTTTAGTAGGTATATATTTAATATTTCAAGAATAGATATTTTACAGTTATATAATGGCATTTACCTTCTGGTCTCTTGCCCACACTGTTGAAGGTACTTTCTTACACTTTTTAATACCATCATTGTGCGATCCAGAAGGTGTTCTTGCATATCTTACCAGGGAAAAAGTTGATCTTTTTTGCACTCTCTTTTGAGTAAAGTCACAATTCTTAGCCTTTAAGAAGTTTAAGACCTTGTCTTGTGTATTCATTTGACGTCAAGAACTCTAGCGATACTGATGGTATAACGGCCATCATAAAAACCTAAAACATGCGCTCATTAATTGACTTCGGTTTATTCCCACTCTACTACACATGTTTAATAGTAGCGTCTTGAAGGAAAGTAGCAATTATTTATTAGTCCCCAAGAAGAGTTTCAGCACAAATCTTTTTCCGCACTGGTCTATTGCGATTACCTCCTCACTTTTAAAGCGATTTAGCATGAAATTTGTACGCAGAAGTTTGAAATCAGTAACCTCAGTCAGCAGTAACCTGGCTGCTGGTAAGTAAAGCAATCATAGAGATGGGTGCCTACTACAGTTAGATATATAATGTAAAATATTGACGGTTTTACCTTACTACATGTAATTAACATGAGAGGGAAAAGATAATTTTTTTTTACGTATTATTATTTGCAGCAGGCTTATGGTGGCAGAGGTTGTTTTTATAAATTCACAATATTGAAATCAGCCTATAAAAAATTGTTTCATCTAATTAACAGATGAGGGAATATTTTGCTATCCCGGATCTTAGACCAAATGTAAAAATAGGGTTTTCAGTTGGCTTCAACAAAAGTCTCATTACGAAACGGAATCGTTGCTTAAGGCAGATATTTCAGTGTGACAGACTGAAAACAACAAAACTTTTCGTATTTAATAGAACAATTTTTTTTTATTTCATATCTATTATCTGGGCTGTAGGTACTCGCGCGGGGTGAGCGCAGGTTTTCCTGCGTAAATGCGGATTTCGTAGGAATTCTGGGATAAAAAGTAGCCTATATGTTGCCCCAAAACCTCTTCTATCTTCCAGTAAAAGTCCCATAAAATCGGTTCAGTCGTCCTAAGTTTAGCCCAGACAAACAGAAAGACAGACAGACAGACAGACAGACGGAGAGACAGTCAAAAATTTTAAAATCATTCGTTGCTTGCTTGCTTTAGTATCATATAAATAACTATAATATGCACTTGAATAATCGCAGTTATCTTGAAATCACAGACCGATACTTCAATTTTATTAATTTGTATAGAAGAGGTAGGTACAAGGGCGGATCCAGCTTTAGCGCCAGGGGGGGTCACAGTCATGGTCAAGGCGCCAGGGGGGGGGGGGTCACATAGTCGTGGTCAAGTAAAAAGAAGTTATAATTTAATTTTTATAATGGTAGATATAGGGAAAAAGTAGATAGGTATTTTATTAATCTATGTAGGTAATGTACTTAAAAATACCTATATTGTGACAAAAATCTTGTTTAACAATTTTAATTAGTGGTCCACCTAGGTCCGGGACACAGCCCAGGGGGGGGGGGTCATGACCTCGTGACCCCCCCTGGATCCGCCAGTGGGTAGGTATAGATATAGATTAAATAATCAACCATTTTATGAAAAGATATCAAAAAAACATTAAACACGCTACAAAATGGTTTTTATATTTTGGAGAGATCATTTCTGTTAACCCTTGCAATGCGTATCAATGGCGGTAGAAAGATTTAGCACGCGTGCGACATTACTTTATGTAGTGGAAAGATATTCGAGCTGATGCTTGTCGCTACGTTTTAGGATTGCGTTTATTTTATACCATCATATCTCACTCTTGATAATCGAAAAAGTATTTGAACTAAAGGCAAAATTTGTGTATGTATTTTAATACACAATTAAAGGTCGCATAAATGAATGTACAGGAATTTTATATTATGACGATACTAGCCATTTCATACGGTGACCTTCATGGTAACATTTATAAATCATGACACTATGTGTCTGATAGTCGAAATTAATCGTTTACGATCTTACCGAACCGTCTTGGACGGGAGGGGGTCAGTTAAAAAGGTGTGCAGCGGTAAACGGCAAAACAAAGTATATACTTAGTTCAAACTTTCGTAGGATGGCGGCGGCATTAGAAAAACTACGATATGAACTTAGTTTTTGTAAGCAGAGTAAAGTGTGCTGAGTTCAAATATTTAAAATAAAGTGCGCTGACAAGGGCAGAGCACGACCTTGGGATTTTATTTTGGAATGAGACTCCGCGTAATAATTGTACTTCGTTAGGGTGTTCACCCCTTAAAACCGTAAAGCGCAACGCTCAATAGATTCGGAGAACTTGAAATTAATATTATTTTGATTATTTTGTTACGAAAAGTTCTAGGTAGGGATCCCTAGTACATTTTTTTAACCTGATCAGTATCAAGCTAATTTTCCGTGAGTAGCTTCATTTTGATGAGAGGAACAAAAAGTTCCTCTTCGAAAACTCTCGATTGTGGTAGATAATAGAGTTAGCAGGAGGTAGAGCAGCAGTGAGCGTAGGACCAGGATAACGTACCACGCAATTTGGAGGACAATATTACCATCAAATTATATGAATATTAAGTAGGTAACTAAAAGAAAAAAAAATCAGCTGGTTAGCAATAATTTTTGATGACCTCGTAAGGTCATCAAAAATTAATTTTTTTTTCTGATTTTTTTTGCTTTTAGTTAGGTAATATCTATATAATTTAATAGTAATAATGTCCTACAAATTGCGTGGTACGTTATCCCGGTCCTACGCTCACTGCTGCTCTACCTCCTGCTAACTCTATTATCTACCACAATCGAGAGTTTTCGAAGAGGAACTTTTTGTTCGCCTCATCAAAATGTAGCCACTCCCAAAAAATTAGCTTGATACTGATCAGGTGAAAAAAATGTACTAGGGATCCCTAACTATTCTTAATTAATTTAAATTTAAATAATAATGCCAGTTACTATTTATCTTAAATAAAAAGACTATTATTTGTTAATTGCAGTCAGTTGCCGCAAAATACCATATTTTCTAATTGCATTATTTAAGTTATTGAGATAGTCATCAGACTGACAGCTATATATTAGCAGTTAATAAATTATTAAAGTATTCAATAATATCGGGTCTAAAATACATACTAAGACACTTAAGTGAAAGTTATCATTTACATTGGTTATTATTAATGAAATAATTACAATAATTTTTACTTTTACTGCATTCCACATCAATATAAAGACAATTTATATCTTTGTAAAAGTAGTATTTTTCTTAGTTGAATTTTTTCTACTGTGGAAACTAGTTAACTACAACTTTTAATTATTACGTTACATAAATCGCTTGTCTATAGCCTATCGTAGTCCACTGATGGACATAGGCCTCCCAAGTTCACACCAGACATCCCGGGTTTCCGCAGTCCTCATCCAACCTACAACGGCAATCTTACGTAGATCGTCATTCGTCGGTCTAGATAGCGGGCCGGAGGACGTCCTAAACTGCGTTTGCCAAGACGCGGTCTTCACTCCAGGACACGTCTGTTCCATTGGCCATCATCGGTCCTGTGACACAGGTGATCGGCCCACTGGCACTTCAACTTGCTGATTCCGTGGGCTATGTTGGTTACTTTCGTTCTCTTACGGATTAATTTTTTTTTTTAAATTTTGCGATCAATTTTCTCTCGAAAATTGACAATTTACAGCGATCTCACAGTTACATTTTCAGTATCTTAAGTAGATATATCAAACATGAGAACTGTTCCTACCATTACATTTGTGTAACAAAAGAAAGTTTATAGAATTACAAAGGTAATTTTTGACAGTTTGGTACTATACTATTTTTTTAAATATATATATTTTAATTCGAATCGTCATTATTTTTACAAATTAAAATTTACAAACTGAAATTGCTTATCAGTGATGTTAATGGCCTTCTATTGAAAAGCCAGAGAGCCCTTAGACAAGTGGCATAAAAGTGATAAATGCTAAACGAATAGAATATAATAGAAATCTCAATGTATGGGAATGACACTAGCTTATTCGATATAATTATGTATGTCGAAAGCTAGTGTCATTCCTATACATTGAGAATTCTATTTTATTCTATTCGTTTAGCTTTTATGCAACTCGTCTACAGGGGCAGGTCAGTGCCTTCTTCAAGTTCACATAATAATGTTTATTTTATTCAGAATTTTTCTCCCGATGAGTGAAATATGTAAGTATTATATGACGTATATGAGACGTTCTTCTTTTTTATCGACATCAGACCGGCAAATTTTTATATTTAAAAAAAAAAATAAACATGTGATTTGTTTAGTAAAATGTGATTTAAATCATTGCCTCGTTATTCTAGATTTCAAAAATATATAATGCATCGAAGTTTTATTTGTAATTTTTGTTTTATTTCAAATTTCGTAGGAATGGTATCAAAAAATAACACCTCAGTCACAAAAATGTTTATTTTTTAATTTCTCATTTAAAATCAGATCTTCAGTTTCTTATTACTTTTTTTTATCAAGAATATAAACATTTATTTGTATCTAGCTCCATTGGACGGAATTTTTAAAATTAACATTAAAAATATATATATCCAATACCACTCTGTCACATTTTTGCTTCTTAAGACAAAAAACTGTTTAATATTATGAAAGTCACCCAATAAAATAGCTTGAAAATCTAGTGAATACCTTTATTGTTTAGCATGTAATACAAGAAAACGTTATTTTTGTAAATTTTGCCAGTGGAGTGGTTCATGCATTGCTTTGAAATTAAATTATAAGGTGGACAATTGTGACAGAGTTGTATACGAAGCTACGGAGTGGTAAATAATGTTTACCCGCCGAACGAAGTTAACCTTATAACAATGTTTAATTTTAGAAAACAATAACCATTCTTCGGTAGATATATTAATTTAGTCTTGCAATATCTTTTCACTTACTCTACTCTTTAATTTTGTGTTGATTTCAGGGTTGTTTCCTTGTTTCACGACACCGTCCTGTTTTTCAGCCGTAGATAATGCAATTTTTCAATTTATCTGATGGTAACACTTTAAATTAACAAAATAATTGACGATATAATAACCACCGTAAGAAAAGTAACAATCATCCATTATTAAAATTAACTAAGGCTCTAAGCTCCATACAAAAATGACCACTCCGTCACGAGGTCTAACACCTTGTCACATTTTTGGGACAGAGGTGCTTCGTGACAGACGTGTAAAATAGTAGTGTTCGAGATGTTCAGAATGTTCCTAATTATAATTTACGTAGAAAACTGGTCATATGTGAAATATTTATCAGAAATCAATAAAATAACATCAAATCACACCTTACGTGACAGAGCGATCGCTAAATAAACACTCGCACCTCCTTTTACTGCTTTCGAGCGACTGACTGGTAATGCCAGGGCGGAGGGACGCATAGCGCGGATCCGGGGTGGAGAGGGATTATTCTCTTGTTTAGTGACCAAGATCAAAATCGTTAACGCACATTATTTTGTACCATAAAATGAATGACAGAAGGTAGCAACAAAAATCATGTACGTCGGGAGACAGCCAATAAAATATTTTTTTTATTTAATAATAGTAACATTAAAAATTATTTCTTCTTATTAATTTAATAACAAAGGTTAAGTAGTTCAGTAAATATTTTTGGATAGACACTTTCAATGTGATTTTTTTTCACGACAGCAGTTTGTTTACATTAGTGCTCATAGAGGGACATACTTTATTTGTATGTAAAACACCTCCGTTACGCTTTTCGTATACTAAGTCACACTAATTTTGTAAAAAATATGATTAATTAAAATCTTCTTTTGAAGATATTATAATTATTGCCTTATCAAGTTTATTTTTATAAAAAAAAATATAAGAAATTTGGTATTTAGGAGCAATATATTTACTTTTTTTACGGAGGAGACAAGTCATTGTCGATAAAAAAGAAGAACGTCCCATATATTAAAATGTACTGAATGACGATAAAATAATCCGAAATCATTTCGAAGTCGGAGAACTATCTCTGTGACATTGAATGTTGGGGGTAAAATTATCTAAATTGTTATACAATTTAAGTCTCGTATAGATTAATATAGATTCCAAAAAAGGGGTAAGTAAAATTTGCTTTTTTTTAAATACACGTGTAAAATTTTATAAGATAGATAGGAATTATTTAGAGAGGAGGAAAATATAAAACGTTTTCAAAATAAAACTGCTAGTATAATATGAAACAATACATAAATATAAGATTCAAATAATAGTCGTCCGCAGTCTCATTTTCCCCATATAATATTAATTTCGTGACAGCGAAAGTGTACTGTATGCGAGAGGCGTAAGCCACGGGGCTCCGGCGAGACAATTCCGTTGATGGCTCATTCTATGCTGCGACGAACCGAGAAGTGAAGTGTATTGGGAAAAACTGTACTGCACTAGACATTCAGAAAATAACATACACAAACAATATGTAATGTCTGAAAGTTGAGAAAGAATATTGAAATTCAATTATACGAGTACATATTCTAGTAATATAATAAATGCGTAAGTTTGTGAGGATGTATGTATGTTTGTTACTCTCACGCGAAAACTACTGGACCGATTTTAATGAAATTTGGTACGCAAATAGCTATATAGCAATATATAGAGGCATTCCCACACGATCGGAAATTACGCGGGTGAAACCGCGTGGCGCAGCTAATATTACATTTTATATTACTGATGATCACTCATAACACATATTATTGAAGATGAGAGTTGCTTTGTTGTCAATGGTTGCGGATTTAATCCACATTCATATTGTATATTTCTAAAAATATGTAACTGTCTGTAGGAATAGAAACTCGTATGTTTTTATGCTTCGAAGTCGTTCGCCGTGTGGTGTGTGTAAATTTGATTGTTCTGATTGGCTACAAATGTTTTTTGTTAATCGATAAATTTACAACAAACAAACAAATTATGATATAATATTAATTTAAACTTCCTAATTATTAACCTCATGTTTCGCAGTAAGTTTAATTAGATTGCAATCGTTTTATGCAAAAACTAATAAATTGCCAGACTACGCGACAAGTAGGTTCTACAGATCTGCTCGTGTAATATATAAGACAAATTGTAATTAGCTTTGTTTTAATTCTTGGTTTAAAAATAAAGTTAAGTAATGATAACCTTTAAAGAAAGATAATAGTGACTATTTTCAAAATATTTATTTATTAAAGAGATTTAGTGCGAACTATCTAAAACGGAGCACAATGTCATCGAAGGGCGAGGTTTGCCGTCGTGTCTTCTTTTATAACCTATATAAAAGTTTATAGGTACTTACTCTTGGTTTATTATGTGTTAAATATATTTATACTTTACTGACCTGTGTATTCAATTTACTAATAAGAAGAAACAGTAAAGCTGACATTAAAACGCCAATAAAATTAGACAGCGCAAACAATTAGCTAAATTCACAAAATTATAAATAAATATTTTCGTATTTAATCTAACGTAAATTGAAATAACGGTCTATTAAAATCTAAATTCATGAAACACAATCTTAGGGCCTATGCAAACCACGTTTTTTAAACGCGCCGTCGATGCGCGTTTTAAAAGCGCGCGTCGACGGCGCGTTTTTATCCTACAGAGCAGTTTGTTGGCGTTTGTATCGATACACACGCGCGTTTGCATCGCGTTTGTATCGCGTTTGCATCGCGTGACACGCGCGTTTGCATCGCGTCTGTATCAGTACATACGGCACATACGCGCGTTAACGGCGCGTTTTAAAAACGCGCGTCGACGGCGCGCTTTTATTATACAGGTGTGCAAAGGTCTACAGGCTGCGTCTAACTCGCGTGTGTATCGCGTTTGTATCGCTACAAACGCGCGTCGACGGCGCGTTTAAAAAACGTGGTTTGCATAGGCCCTTAGTTAATTTGTTTACACGCAGAGTAAACCAAACGTAGTTTGCTTTTATATTTACACTAGCCGTCCCGTGCCCGCTTCGTTGGGCGTTAATTATTTTTGTGATGTAGGTAGGTAGTAGGTACTATATCCCTGGGTTTTTTGTCTTAATTTGCTTTAATCGAAGCACGTCCAAAATGAAATGACAGAAATGAATGACATAACAACATGCTTGTACTGTCAACACTGAAAAAAGTTTCAATTTGACAGCAAAATCCCCATTAACAAAATGATCTTCCTTTGTTACAAAAAATGTGGTATATGAAGAACCGCTCGACCGATTTTGTGCAAACTTCACATAAACCATCTACTAAATATGTAGTTCGAACAAAGCCTAAATATTTGGTTTGGATATGTGAGCCCGTTCTTGAGTTATAAAATTACAACGAAAAGTGGCATTGATTTTTATATATATAGATTCCACTTTATCATAAAATTCAAATAGCTTTAGTATGAGGTTTAAATTCTTTCCGTTATATGATTAAGGGTTTGAAGCAGATTCATACGTTAGAATCTGTTTGATACAACAATAAGTTGCATGACGTCGATATGACATGAAATATACCTAGATGTTCATGAATATCGAATGAGTTATTGAAAACCCATAGAAATTGCTACTGTGCGAGTATATTGCCTATATTCATAAGACAACAAAGACAGCTAGAGAACTGCAGCTTTGTAAAACTTATTCGTTGTTGTACTAGTACGTATAATTCACAACTGTAACTTATTTAATAGTAATCTCCTATGTATATATATAGTTTGTATGTTTTTATATTTAGGACATCTGCATGATATAGAAACGATTTTAAATATTATTTAAGAAATTGGTATAGTTTACCATTGTGTGACAAACAAAAAATAATGAAAATACTTATATTCATACATTTTCCATACACTTTTATAAGAATTAATTATAACAGCTATATATTCCAATTTTAGTATGATCTAAAATATTTATGTTGTAGTAATTATAATTATTAATTAGACTAAAGTCTACAGCCCTTAGTCTAATTAATAATTAAGAACAAGAAACAAAGAGTTGGGGTTGAAATGTATAGAGTGGTACGGCAATTAGCTGTTGTGCTAGCGGTCGTAGGTTCGATAATGACAAGGGTTGATACAGGATTACTATGATATTTGTCGTGGTTACGGCGTCTATGTTCGTATTTTCCGGATCATCATATCAAGGAATATTAAGGGATGTAGGATCTTAATCCTATTGGGAACTGTTGATTTGTCGTGTTGAGTTATTGGTGTGTTTAGATAAAATTTTAATGAGATTGAACAAACATAGTACAAAAACTATATTTTTTTAAATATTTTATTGAAATTATCAAAACATTTAAACATAGACAAAAAAAAAAAGAAAATCATTAAATAATAATAATTTAATAATAATAATTTAATAATAATACTAGCTGTTGCTTGTGAATTTGCTCACGTAGAAATTGATTATATTTACTATATTAGAGGTGCTAAAGTAGTACCAAATTATTGTTACAATAATCTAGAACCTCTTTTTACATCACATTTATGGTTCAACTTTCGTGTTCTTCTTATCGTTCAAAGTATGATAATGCTTCGTAGAGATCAGGCTTAATACAGCAGTTCTACGAAAAACAGTCTCCCCTTAGATCTAATCTTTAAGTAATTTCAGTAATACGAATTAATACCCTATTTTACCAACCAGAATTTATGCAAAAGCTGGAAGACTCATTTATTTAATATGCAAACAAAATCCTAAAAGAAAAAGTGTGTCATGTGTGTGTCAGCTCCGACGCACGACTGGAGTTTACTCCTTTATCGACCGTCTAAATAGGCACAAAAAAGGCTTACTAGTATAAGAAAAAGATTAATACCATATCAAATTGTAAATAAACGAATCAAATACGCAACGCTTGCGTGCAATGCGTTACGAGAAACGTAACGAAGTCATTCGTTCAGTAGATTGTACTCCCTATATTTTTTTCATACTGGGCGCTTTATATGAAAATCGATTCTTAACGAGTAAATTCCAAAAATCTTGTTTCTAACACTATATGAAATAAATATTTTTAGATTTGAGGCCGTAAAATTCGATTAGGACTGGAATACTTATTTATTTATTAATAAGTAGATACTCAACCGGCTTTATAATCATAAAATAAAGGTTTATGCAACTTTATAGAATAAAATGAGCATATTTACATAATGTCAAGCCTTGTTTTCCCATTAGAGATTGAAATTCAAAAATACTGAAATACAGTTAATGTATTTGTCATCAAAATCCTAAGGAAAAATATAGTTTCATACTTTTAACTCTCGTAATAGCGGACTTCCACATCAACCTGTATACTGATCATCAACTTATATTATATCTATTAAAATTTATTATTATAGGGGTCCCCTTAGAGGGCCTCCCTTAGGGGTAGAATTTCCTCAAAGCCATACCATACCATACCAACACATATTTACTCATTTTGAGTAAGTAACGCGAAGAAAACAAAGTTTCATTACAATTATTTATTAATTTCTAATTCACCCCCATATAACGAACGGATTCCCGCAAACGCTGATTGATATATACGTATTTACTTATTTTTTTAAGATAAATCCTTAAACAAAGTTTTTTACCTCTAAAACCAAAAATGACGAATTTCTTTACAAATTTTCCTTAACTATTTCACCCCTGTCAGGGTAAAATTTTCACAAGGCCTGAAACATTTATTTAACCATCAGAGCAAAAATAAATTTTAATTTTTTTTTCTCACTACAAAAGACTACGTATAAAATATCAACACCAATTTTACAATTTTAAGGATAGGGTCTCTAGTCTCTACCAAAACTGAATTAAATATATAACTAGTAATTTTTCATAAATAAAATCAGTACGTCCCATAAAAATTGGTTCAGTCGTTTCGGAGATTAGCCCGAAAAAAAAAAATAAACAGACATAAAGACAGACAAAAATTTAAAAATCATTTCTATTTGTTTTAGTTTAGTTTTAGTTTTACGCCGCGTTGGCGCAGCGGTCACAGCACTGGATTGCGATTGGCTGTTGCGCGGGTAGTTGCGGGTTCGACCCCTGCACACGACATTTGTATTGGCCATACAGATGTTTGCCGTGGTCTGGGTGCTTGTGCAGTCCTTGTGGGTCTCCCCACCGTGCCTCGGAGAGCACGTTAAGCCGTCGGTCCCGGTTGTTATCATGTACACCTGATAGCGATCGTTACTCATAGTAGGAAATATATTCGCCAACCCGCATTGGAGCAGCGTGGTGGATTAAGCTCTGATCCTTCTCCTACATGGGGAAAGAGGCCTATGCCCAACGGGTCCCACTGTTGGGCATAGGCCTATATAGGCTGAATCGTATTTGTTTTAGTATTGTGTAAATAGCAGTTTAAAAAACACATTTATTTTGCAATTACAGATAAACACTTACATTTTTTAATATGTATAGATAACAATGGATTCATACCTAATTGATATATAACAATTCATACAACCTTCGTACGAGGGCAGAGCTGTCATCTGATAACCTCTAATCAGATGACATCTGTGAACTGAGGAACC
This sequence comes from Melitaea athalia, assembly GCA_905220545.2. Taxonomy (NCBI): domain Eukaryota; kingdom Metazoa; phylum Arthropoda; class Insecta; order Lepidoptera; family Nymphalidae; genus Melitaea; species Melitaea athalia. The sequence continues at coordinate 9,784,967 of HG992179.1, forward strand.
ATTAGGAGGACCAGTATCATTATTCATTCGCCCGTGTTTTAACTGGCATTTAAAAACTCGTTAAAATGTAAGATATTTGTAATTCTCATATCTGATTGTATGTCTCGTTGTAAGGTTAATAATTGTTTCACATAAAAATATTCGTTATGCGAAGTGAGCCGATCACAGCACTGAATCACATTTCTGAATTAGAACGATTTACTTGTATAAAAGCAGAAGTTTTTTTCTTTATCTTCTGTTTCTATTCTGTCTTCTGTCGCTACATGTCATAATGCTGCATCGCTCATCAAAACCGTATTCTAAGATAATACGCGTCGCAATGCTGCAGGTCATTTCGTCTAGTCAAGAATCTATTCTAACAAGTATAATAAGGGACGAAACGAATGACGTCAGAAATAACTAAAGAAACAAAACGTTATTTAGCTTACAGCGCTGTAATTGAGTTTGCATAAATCTGAGCGACGGAGGTGGCCGAGCGGCGAGTTGCGACCAGCAGTAACTTCGTTAATAGCGACCGACCGCGTCGCCTCGACACAATCCTTCAACGCAGTCACCGCTTATGCCATATTTAATAGAAATATCGATCGTAACTCGATAACATTATTATGTTCGTATCAGGATTTTTTATAAGAACATTCTGATATTACAGGTTAAATTTAATATGAAATATCGTAATCTTTAAAAAATAATAGTTTAACACTTCGTAAATTAGTCTGACAATATATTTGTTGTTGTCCGATTCTCGGAACTGTTCATTTACAACGTGTAGAGAGTATTCACTCGTTTTTTATCCAATTTGCATTGCATGCCTTGCTGTTACGTAACAATCCTCTCCGCATCCGATGTACTTTTGTCAAAACAAAAGAATACGACAGTAACAATAAACTTTTCATATCTGACTTAAAACAACTTACTTAACAACACATTTACTTTGTCCATAGACGCATATTACGAGTACGATATTCCTAATAGTCTACCTAATAGTCATAGTATACCTAATAGTCATAGTATACCTAATAGTCTTACTGACACTACCTTAGTAGTGTCAGTAAAAACACTGACAATGTCCTAATGTGATGGTGCGAATATTAATCCTGTCAATCAAAGGTTTGATTTTTGCTCGGGGAAGTTTTTTCTATTTCTGAAAATTTGTTTCTAGTCTTGGTGTGTCACAATGAGTCTCGCCCCTGTGCCACAGAAAGAACACAAAAGAGGAATGCCCAGAAGTTGATTGATTTAGTTCAGGTCCATAAAACGTTGCTAGGTATACCTATACCTACATATATCTTATTCTCAAAACAAAAATACATTGAAATTCGTCAATACATAAATTACTCTATTATTAATGTACTAGCGATCCGCCCCGGCTTAGCACGGTTACAAAAACTATCAGTGTTCCTCTACTATATTATGCATGTATTATACACATAAACCTTCCTCTAGAATGACTCTATTTATACCCCGTCCGGCCACTTATTATCTTTTTGACAGCTCACGCCTATAAATTACAGTTTTTTTTTTCGGAATAACGTACTAAAAATTCTACTGTAATGTCATACTTTATTGACGATTTGATTGATAGAGTGAAGTGCCCTGTGCATAACAAACAACCACAGACTATGAAACAGTTCTTGAAATAATAAATCGATAATAAATCGATCATATGATAAAAATAATTTTACGTCATGTGATTATCACTACATAGTATAAAACAAAGTCGCTTTCTCTGTCCCTATGTCCCTATGTATGCTTAGATCTTTAAAACTACGCAACGGATTTTAATGCGGTTTTTTTAAAAGATAGAGTGATTCAAGAGGAAGGTTTATATGTATAATAAACACCCGTGCGAAGCCGGGGCGGGTCGCTAGTTGTTTCTATAAATTTAATACAAAAAAGGAAATAAAAGTAGTATCGATGACCCCAATATTGATTACTTGCAAGGAATTATGTCGAAATCTTGAAATTTAATTGCAAACCAAGAATAAAGAGCAATAACTCTGTTAATTCATTTAATTTATTATTTATATATTTCATTTATAATCAAAAAAACTAATAAACGCATAAATAAATAATGTTTTTAAACTAAATGTATTTAATTAAATCGATTGAAAGTTCTTCTTAAATAAAATCGATTATTATTTCGAATCGAATAAATAACGTGTGAGGCAGTCACTAATGTCAAAATTTCTTGAAGTGCCAAAAAGATAATTAGTGGCCGGACGGGGTATAATAAAGAAAACCGCATTAAAGTCCGTTGCGTAGTTTTGAAAATCTAAGCATACAGACAGCAGGAAGCGACTTTGTTTTATACTATGCAATGATAAGATAATGGCGAACGAGCCGAAAAAGTGGAAAAACAAATCAGGTAACGCGGATATGATCACAGTAAAGAAAAAATTACAAGCTATGTAATTGATTAATTACGTAAAGCGTAATGCGCGAAGCGTATGATTTGATTATATCTTCAAATTTAAGGTAATTTAGTGATCTTTGTACATTGATTGTTTGGCGCCGACTCAAAATTACTTAGCTATACTTAAATTAGTTTAAGAACTTAGTTATTAAGGTTAATTAAAACTCAACTATTTACAAAAATATATACTTAGATATTATAGTTTCACTGTTTCATTACTTTAAGAAGTTTAGTTTATAAAGGTTTAATAAAAAAGGTTTATTATTTTTTGCTTTTCAGTTTTTTCGGCGGTTTAATTTTTTGTTAAAAAGTTAATATTTCATATATTTTTCTGGCTATAATCCTCTAATTACTACATGCTTAGTTTTTGATTACCTTTAAAATGTCTAGATGCCTCACTTATAAGTTGCTAACTTTCATATAATACTTCTTGTTGCATAATATAAATACTTTCAAAAACAGGCTTTATATACATGGGTAGGCCTACAAAAAATGCTGCTCGAATGAGAGTCAGACTACTCTGTAAAAAAACGGAGGAGGTTTTTCGTCGGTTGATAAAAAGACAAAAACATTGTAACAGACAAATACCGTCAGCGTCGTATCAAGTCCTAGCTTTACTAGGAAATTACAGGACCATCGATACAGATCGAAACTACAGAGTTTTAAGTAATAAATCGCCTGTAGGATAAGCAAAAATATAATGCATGGTGTATAATAAAAGGCATGGCAATTTTAGAGACTGTGGATGTTAATTTTAAATAATAAAAAATGATTTGAATTTAAACGCGTTTAGTCAACTTGTGTAAAATTTTTAACTTCTAGTATATGGCTGTAAAGCAGAACACAAGCAATTTGCTACAGCTAAGGACACCTCCCGGGACGATAGACGCAGGGGGAAAGGTGCGGGGGCCGAGTCGGGAACGGAGACAATCACAGCGATGGCTCATTCACTTGCTGCAACGAGCCGAGCAGAGAATTGAATTGGAACCAAATGTGCCATATGAATATATCCGTCGAATATCAACGCAACCACTCCCAAGTCAGGAATATTCCTAACCAAATTACGGTGCGCATTACACGACGACGTCTTACGGATCGATTACTGTCGATATGGCAAATGTAGCGCTGTATTCTTTTAAAAAAAGAGGGCCTGCATTTTGCTTTTAATGAACACTTATATTGAAAATTTATATTGATAAAATAATCAAATCAAATCAAATCAAAATCATTTATTTCGTCATAAGGTGCATGTCACACACTTAACGAAAGTCAAAAAATAAAATAATATCATTTATATAAACTAAACAAAAAGAACAAATATATATGAAGGAACGATTGATCACGTTCTTATCCCATTCGTCTAAATTATGACTAACGCAATTTACGTCGTATGTTGGTACCTATAAACGACATAATGTCGGGCGCGAACTTGTGGAGGACTATGTCCAGCAGTAGAATGTAATAGGCTGTAGTGGTGGAGTGGTGGTTGGTATAAACAATTAAATAATGTAAATATAGCTCACATTTTATTTTAAAGGATTTTTATATCATTTTCAAATAAATACAAGAATAATTATTAGTTAGTGCAAATACAGGTTTACTGTTGTAAATATTATGTATATTGTAACAAAAATCTTGTTTAACAATTTTAATTAGTGCTCCATTTAGGTCCTGGACCCAGCCCAGGGGGAGGTCATGACCCCCATGACACCCCCTTGTTCCACCCTTGGATATAGTTACATCTAGTTTTAACGAACGAAATTATTTGTATAAAAAAACATTAATATCAAAATAGATTTCATTAGGAAATAAAAAATAAAGTTCCTTAAGTCTACTACTGTAGCAAAGTTTAAATGAAAAGATTCGATCGTCACTAGTATGGATAAAAATAGATACAATATCCTCTTCTTCGATTCGATGTATTGAGAGCCTTTTATATTGTAGACTATAACATTTTATTGAGACTTTAGCAATAGCATTAGTTTTTTTAAGGTTGACCTATAAAAAGAGAGCAATTTTAAGCATAAATTATATTAATAATATATATATGCAAAATATAAGTGTATTGTATACATATTACTATATATTTATAGTTAATTAAAAATGTTTTTTAATATTAAGCTTTTAAGTTACTGCCTTTTATCTACGTTAAAGTTATTAAGTTATACCATAAATCTTGAAAATACGTAAATAATAATAAAAAATTATAACTGTCATTCTTAGATACCATTACATCTTTACAGGGTCGGTCTCGATAGGAATTTAGGTACAGTAGATATATTTTGTCAAAATAATTGATTTATTCATTTGCCACATACGTAATAAGGAGATGGCCGAATAGAACGCGTAAATCGATACAAGACGGCCGTGAGTGTAAATTTGGCTGACTTCACTTTAAATGATGAAATTGTTTTTTTATTTCGTACTTAGTGACAGAGAACAACATCAGAAAAACATCTGCATAATCCAAAAGAAGTTTGTCAAAAGGAATAATGTTTATGTAGTGACACTTTCATAAAGGAACATTTATTAAAATAGTAAAAATTGTGCAAAATTCCTACGTTTAATTCTACTTTTTATTATCTCTACAGACTGGTGGCTTGATTTGTGGAATTGTGCATCAACTATGCTGCTGCTAGTTCTGCAACCTTTCCACACAGAGATTATTTACGCCATTATATTGTAATTTTTGTTTCAAATGAAAAAAAAAAAACAAATAAAAAGAAATATGAATAGTTCATAATTTTGGGTGGGGTCGAATAAAGGGAGCAAATTCTAGCGTGTGACCCCTGATTTTTTTCAGGTACGGTAGTGCTGGTGTTAAATTTAAATTGTTGACTTGACTTTAATAAACTTGATATTAAAATGTCAACAGTACTGTGTCAACGGTAATGGAAGTCCATCGCGTCGAAACCATTATGGGAAGTCAAACAATTCTTCCTTCGTCACCAACACTGCAATATCAAGAAGATAGGAGGAATTTTATTTAATCTTCAGAGATACTACATATTTAATCTAAGTACTTCATCTTTATAAATCTTATAGAAAATATTTTTTATTGTGCTAGATGCCTTACATCGGTACTAAACTTCAAACAATGTATTGGTTTTATACACTTACCGCTTGTTGGTGAATATTAACGGATCGGTGAATATATGGACAAAATACAAATGTTTGTACGTGTGGGGTTCGAACCCGCCACAAACCAGTGCTGTGACCGTGGCGCCCATACGTCGGCTTTAATAAAAAAGGAACCGTGTGGTCTCGTAGGACACCAGATAGGAACGAAGTTCCTTATTATAAAATATTAATTTCAAGCTCTATTCGAGGTATAAATAAAATGAAATTATTCGGGTATACATTTTGTACTTGGATGGGTATCCAAGTACTGACGCGTGTCGCGTTGCCGCGTTACCTTTCTCTCAAATTTCTCCTCATGCGCCTAAATAACTTTCACTTCAAAACTACTTTACAAAATTATCTTAAAACCTTTATTTTATTTACAATGATTTATCAAAATATATAATAATTATCGAATAATATAATAATAATAGCAAAATGCAATAATAATAACAGTCATCACGTAGAGACGTAGACTATATAATGTTAAACACTGTATAGTCATCATACGTAGACTATACATAAAAATCTTACGCTTTTTTAACGTTACGGACGTTTTTTACCTGCTAGGGTACCCCTCCACAACGTCCCATAAGTAACTTCGTTCCAAAAATCGTACATTTACATTTAATATTATTTTTTAAAATAATTTTACAAAAAAAAAATATTATGTGTACCTATATGTGTGTACACGAATTTACCTTTTTTTAAATAATTAGATAGGCTTGCGTTTGACCACTATTTCACCTGGTATTAAATGAGAATGCGGTCTAGGATGGAGCACACTTACCTAGAAGTAGAAACCTTTTAGTAATGAATGATATTTTTATATTACGTCGCAATACCAACCGTATTTTATTATTATAATCTTTGATACCAACTCCTTTTCTAACATCATAGATGTTTTCTTCATCTTTTTACCTAATCCTAAATATACATATATAATTATATATATATATATATATATTATCTGCATGTAAGTTTTATGACTGTACCTCAAGTATCGTATGTATCTATTTTTTTAGAAAGAGACTAAACATATGAAACTGTGTAAACGAAAGCAAGACATTTTAATGTAAGAAATATTAAAAGATTCCTTTTCTACACAGTCATATTGTGTACATTTTAAAAGTATTTAAAATAGTTATAATTCAAATTAAACGGAGATAGTTTTATTAGAGTTATAGACAATAGTAATATCTGATACATTTCACCGGAAGGCATAAACCGCTGGACATTAATACAGCAGACAATCTGATGGATGGACACCGGATGCGGAATAGAGGTATTATATTCCGTAATAATCAATAAATTCTAAGATATTTACCTACATCAAAATGTAACTCTTTCTCTCTATTGGCTGATTTATAAATTTAAGCTATTGTGTTATAAGTTATAGTATTTATTACTTCTTCCTTATTATTCTATTAAAAAATTTCCTTTGGAAACTTTTTTAACTGAGCTAAGTGAGCAAACTGGCTCGCCGCCAGTTCTGACGTTCCATATTTTACTAGACCAGCACGACTTACAATAGCAGATTTAGGTATTTTTCTTTAATTTCTTTTTATATGCAATGATTTTTTTGCTATAGTTAGTTTTAGGTAAGTAAACCATGGAATCATATTTTATTTTGAGTTATTTAAAATATAGTAGTCAAAGGTAAGGTTAATGTAGAACTTTCATGAGATATAAATACTAAAGTTCTTGATTTTATATGTTCTAATACGAAGAAATAAAATTAACAGCTGGGTGCATTAAATTTAAAGCCAACTTGAGGACAGATGATGGTATCGCTTTGACTCGAGTAGGGTTAAATCCTGATGATACCTACTGATATTTGGCGCGGCGCCATTCTGCGGCGCGGGTTTTCCGTTGTTTTAACGTTATAACTAAACAAATAAAGTATCTGTCGAGACAGTTACCGTACACTTGACCGCATAAATATAAACCGGGAAGAAGACGTTCTGTATGGTGCCGAGAATATAAGTGATAATACTACTTATAATAGTATAATACTACCTAATGATTTACAATTAAATTTGTATATATTAGAAAGACATCAATTTATTACTTCGTTTAGCTCACGCACGGAACGAATTTATTAATCTTAAAATTATTATAATTATTCTAAAACACATAATTACATCATACTGTCTTATCCTAGTTTGCGTTAAATAGTCCTCTTCATTTAGCCTGAGCCGGTAATTTTGTGAAGAATCGTTTATCGCGCTGCATTTGCGAGATGTGGTCACTTCAGGTCTCGTCTGCTCTAGAAGTCATTGGTCCTGCGACGCACATATCTAGCCCACTACCTCTTGAACATGCTGATTCAACGGCCTACGTCGTATTTTAATTATTTTGTGGATAATCTCATATAAGATTTTATTTTTGTTAAAGATTCCATAGAGAGTGCGTCTCGTGGCACGGTAGGTGTCTTTAAATTTGTGGACTAGTGTCATCGTCAGTGTACACGTCTCAGTGCTATAAATTAACAAAGGCAGAATTCATTGTTCGAAGACGTGTCTAGTTTAAGGCATTCTTTTTATCTATATATATAAAAGAGTAACCCACCCATTGACTCATCACGATATCTCTGGAACCATAAGACGTAGAGACTTGAATGTTGGTAGGAATATTCCTTTCGCTGAGTAGAGGTCAGCTAAGAACGGATTTTACGAAATTCCACCCCTAAGGGGGTTAAACGGGGGTTGGAAGTTTGTATGAAAGTCCCATGTTTTTGAAGTAAGAGACTTGAAATTCAAAATGTATGCTCTATAGATAGTGTTGAGGTGTACTAATAATGTATTTTGAGAAATAAACCCCCTCTTGGGGTTAAAACAGGGGATGATAGTTTGTATGAAAGTCGAATGAAAAATACACCTACAAACTTGAAATTAGGCAGGTAGGTCCCTTATAGGGAGTAGATATCCGCTAAGAACGGGTTTTACGAAATTCCATACCTAAGGGGGTTAAACGGGGGTTGGAAGTTTGCATGAAAGTCCTATGTTTTTGAAGTAAGAGACTTGAAATTCAAAGTGTGTAGTATATTTAGTATCGGCATTTCACCCGTGCGAAGCCGGGGCGGGTCGCTAGTTATTTATAAATTAATTATTTATAGATTTCTTACATAATTTTTTACGCATAATATTATAACTCATAATATAAAATCTATAAGAAATAGATTACGGACGTAGAGTTTATTCATATATTGTACGTGGATTATTAAAAAGGGTTCAACATGTTACTCCATGTAGGTATAGAATATGAATATCTGAATACTTGAATCTCTGTTCTCACAAAAAAGAATAAAATAGATACGTAGAAGAAAAACGTTTATAATCTATACTAATATATAAAGCTGAAGAGTTTGTTTGATTGTTTGTTTGTTTGAACGCGGTAATCTCTGGATCTACTGGGCCGATTTGAAAAATTATTTCAGTGTTAGATAGCCCACTTATCGAGGAAGGCTATAGGCTATGTGTCATCACGCTAAGACCAATAGGAGAGGAGTCCACGCCGACGAAGTCGCGCGCAGAAGCTAGTAACATTATGTATAGAGTGAGATCAATGCTTCGCGAATCAAATAAGGGTTGCGACAGTTAGACCCTCTCTCCTATCGTCTTGGAGACTGCTGAGGAATTTACTATCAACAAGCTAAGATCGATAAAAGTTAAAAACTAAGACCCGACTATGAAACGATTTCTTTAATACCTACTTTCAGTTTATTAAGCAACTAGCTTCTGCGCGCGACTTCGTCGGCGTGGACTCCGCTCCTATTGGTCTTAGCGTGATGATATATAGCCTATAGCCTTCCTCGATAAATGGGCTATCTAACACTGAAAGAATTTTTCAAATCGGCCCAGTAGTTCCAGAGATTACCGCGTTCAAACAAACAAACAAACAAACAAACAAACTCTTCAGCTTTATATATTAGTATAGATTGGCCAGTACTCTTTTTGGAGGTCATTAGTATAGCTAATTTAGGTATAATACACCGAACTGAGGTAGGGCACAGCAGGATATATCCTGCTCAAAATCTGGAGCAACCTGGACTGGGGAAACTACCTCGACTTTACAGAAGATTACAGCTAAATACTACTGTTAACAAGCAGTGTTGTGTTCTTGTGGTGGGTAAGGTGACCAGAGCTCCTGGGGGAGATTGGGGGTAGGGTCGGCAACGCGCTTGCGATCTTGGTGCTTCTGGTGTAGCAGGCGTCTATAGGCTACGGTATTCGCTTACCATTAGGTGAGCCGTACGCTTGTTTGCCGACCTAGTAGTTGTATAAAAAAAGGATTATTTACTTTTACTGATAAACGCAATTAACCCTTTTGAGATTGGCAATAAGAGTGATTATAAAAAATTTGCTTTTAATATTTATGTGTGCAAAGTATTATTGTTCTATTTACTACTAAACTTTTGATGTTTCTTAAAAACATTATCTATACCATTATTTCTTTGCTAACTTTCCGAACGTAAAACGTAGACAGTTAACAGTATTATATAAAGTCAAAGGAATACGGAAAAAAGAGTATCAATTTTGTAAAAATTTACAATAAAGTTGATAAAAATTCCTTTCTAACTTAAATTAATTAAGAGTTTTCTCTTTTATAGTATATTTCAAAATGAAAAATAAAAAAAAAACTGTTATTTAAAGACATTTTAAAACAGCTCTTCTTTTTTAATAAATTATTTGATTGCGTCGTTGACGTCATATGTGACGGGTTAGAGGTTGGCTTTGCTGAATATAGAAGTGTCGCAATCTCAGAATAGATTTCTCACTATGATTTCTTTATTCGCGTATTCTTTTTGAAGATTATATATTTTAATTATTATTTAAAATAGCCTGATTGATCGATAAAGGTTAGTTTAGCCACACTAGTTATTTAATCAAATAAAGTAATATCACGATTACGATACAGCCTATAATATTCCACTAGACAGTAGACATAGGCCTCTTTCTCCATTTACATATACTATTGTAAAAAGTGTACACATATCGAACCCACAAACCTGGAGTAGAAAGCAATGTATTATCAACAGTACCAACGAGCCAGTAAAATACCAAATCAGCATTATATATTAATGTTGCAAGGTAGCATTCCATGATTTATTTATGTGCAGATTTAGTGCCAGCGTGTAGTCGCTCGCTCTGACATATGGTGCGTTAAGTTTGCTCTACCGGTTCCCACCGCGTGCAACTTCACTGCGGTCACGTTACTGCGGTTGTGACGTAGGGTTACTGAGTATTTTCGTACTAGTTCAGGCACTAATCAAGACTGCTTTGAGACTAACTTCACCATACAAACAGTTACTATAACATACTGTAAATGTAAATTTAAGGTAGTAAGGTGTGACAAAACCTCCTTTTTTTTCAAATAAAGAATTAAAAAAAAAAATTTAAGATCACAAAAATTATATCATTTGGAATGTTTTCGTGGTACAAAATTAGTAGAACTTCCTACTACATTTGTACCACAACTTAATTATTTTTAGGTACATATGCACACTCTTATTACTATTTCGAAATATATGTATATTAATACGTGAAGATAAAACTTTGCACCCCTTTTTACGAAAATGCGCGGACGGAGGAGTATGAAATTTCGCGCACTTATTGTTTTTAATATAGAGAAGGAGAAAAATTTATAAACCAATAATAAAAAAAACATTACACACAATACCATGTATTTGATACACACACACGCATATAATATAATATTCTTTTGTATATTATTATAGAAGTATAGTCTTTGAAAACAGAAGCTTAAAATAGTTCAAACTTATAATTTAAATTGATTGTGGTCGAATTTCGAACACTGGACGGATAATTTTACCTTACAGATTTGAATCCATTTTCAAAAAATATTTAAATCATGAAATCATAGTCAATAGTAATAAAAATCGCATTGAAATATATTAACTGTTTGTATTTATAATTAAACATCAAATATTTTCAAAGCAAATCGTGTAATTTATTTGAGTGATTGACAGGCCTAGGGCCACATGTGGCGTGCGTAATTCAATTGCATGTGTAAATTAACTGTAATTTCGAGTTTAATTTATAATAACTGTAAATAATAATTTCACCGCATAACGGTGATTCAGTGTTGTAACAAACACAGCACCAAGTAGATATGGGATGAAATATAGATGTTCATGAATAACGAATGAGACGATGAAAATTTGGCGGAATGGGATGAGATGTTATAAGTAAACAGCCTACACTCAATAAACCCTTTTTTGTTCCAGGAAAAATGGCAAATTATGCGTTACACCTAGTAAAAAATTTGATTTAAAATGACAGTAATATGTGAATAGTAAGTATAATTTTGGAATGAAAGTTGAGAAAATTTTACAAAGAATTTATAGTTTTGTGATTTAAAAAGTCTAATTTTAAAATGTAACAATTTTAGTGAAAGTTTATTGCTACGTTTGATGTTTATATCTTTATGTTTAAGAAATAACCAATTTTTGGATGATATTATTATAAAATTACAGTTATACAGTTATGTCTACCTACTATATATGAATAGACCAGTGCTTTTAGCGTTTAAAAATGGTAAAAACCAAATAAATTTATAGTAGAATGAAACACATTGCAAAAGTAAGAGAATACAACGAAAATGATAGGAAAAATAAATTAGGGTCGATCTGAGGTCGGGAAGTGGTAGGGAGGGGGGGTTTAAGGGTAAAAAACGGTTTATCTCGATTTCTGGCTATACTACAAGTCCTATGCAAAAAAGTTCAATGGAAAAGTTGTAGGTAATAAAAAGATCTACAACTTTTGTATTTACACTTTTTTCACATAACCTCAAATTTTATGAGAAAAATTCAAAAAACCAAGCTTTTGGTTTTTTATTTTTATCTTTTACAATTTTCTTTTGTTTTTTACAAAATTTGACGGAAACTTACCTTTTTGTGTCCCAAGCACACTGTAATTGTTTTGATTTAAAATATTTATTTTTTCATCTTATTTTGACCTTAATATCGAAAAAGCACCCTCATTTTCAATCGAAAATTCTCCCGTCAAAATATCAACTTTTTTAAAAAAGTTGGTAACCGTATTGTTCGTTGAAATCTCTAGTTTCTGATTGTGTAAAAAAATATATACATTACTAGAATAAATATTCTCAGAAAATGCAAAGAATTGCTCAGAAAATGAAAATAATATTTAATAAGACATCTACAATATTATGATAAACTTGTAGAATCTTCTTTAAATTATACACGTAGATGCTTATTTATTGCTATTTTAAGATAACTTATATACCTGAGTGACCTGCGAAAAATTTTAGCCCATTATAAGCTGTTTCATAGAGAAGTGGGGAAGGGGCTAGTATGATTTGGGCCTTACTACCTGTTATTTCTTTGCATTTTCTGAGAATATTTATTATAGTAATGTATATATTTTTTTACACAATCAGAAACTAGAGATTTCAACGAACAATACGGTTACCAACTTTTTTAAAAAAGTTGATATTTTGACGGGAGAATTTTCGATTGAAAATGAGGGTGCTTTTTCGATATTAAGGTCAAAATAAGATGAAAAAATAAATATTTTAAATCAAAACAATTACAGTGTGCTTGGGACACAAAAAGGTAAGTTTCCGTCAAATTTTGTAAAAAACAAAAGAAAATTGTAAAAGATAAAAATAAAAAACCAAAAGCTTGGTTTTTTGAATTTTTCTCATAAAATTTGAGGTTATGTGAAAAAAGTGTAAATACAAAAGTTGTAGATCTTTTTATTACCTACAACTTTTCCATTGAACTTTTTTGCATAGGACTTGTAGTATAGCCAGAAATCGAGATAAACCGTTTTTTACCCTTAAACCCCCCCTCCCTACCACTTCCCGACCTCAGATCGACCCTAATTTATTTTTCCTATCATTTTTGTTGTATTCTCTTTCTTTTGCAATGTGTTTCATTCTACTATAAATTTCTTTGTTTTCAAAAGCTAAAAGCACTGGTCTAGAATACGTTTTACCGTTGACAGGTTATAAATATTGAAGCACCTCTATCTTATACCTAACTAGCGACCCGCCCCGGCTTCGCACGGGTGCAATGATGACATTTTTAAATGACAGGATCTTTACGTAATATTCCGACGTGGCGGCTGAGGTACTACTCTTACAACACGTGATATTACGGCGATGGCGGTTAAAGGGTTAATTGTTTCGCTGTTAATTACTTCTAACGACGATATCTGAAAAACTATTCATTTGATTGATATAGCGTAAAGGGCAATTTTAATCTGCATTAAATTCCTAAGCTAACTAAAATATTTGTTTGGATAAGGATTAATACTGAACTAAAGAAAAAAGCTTGGAAAATAACGTAATGTTTTTAATTAAAAATTTGAATATAAAAGTGGTTATTGTAAGTCAACCGTAAGAGATAGAGATATGCTATCGCGGACTTTTTTGTAGCATTTTTATAGATTTAGAATTCGCTAGTACATTACTCCACTGTATCTTTGCTAGTTTACGCGGCGTTTGCGTGGAAAGCTCCCAGTTGGCCCGATTTTGTGCGACTTCTTCAACATTTATCGCCGTATTTCTGCTAATTTACATAAAACTATACTAAATTATATACATAAACCTTCCTCTTGAATCACTCTATCTTTTAAAAAAAACCGCATTAAAATCCGTTGCGTAGTTTTAAAGATCTAAGCATACATAGGGACATAGGGACATAGGGACAGAGAAAGCGACTTTGTTTTATACTATGTAGTGATGATTCTGTATTAAATTATCTTATTTTGATAAGTTTTCTTAAAGGAAATTAGTCTTGATTGTAGTTTTCTTTAAAATCATGGGGGCATATAAAACGAGAAAATAATAAAGGCCATAATTTTTACCAACTGAACTTTTGCCTTTTAAGTGTATTTCAAAAGTTTAAGACAAATAATTGTTTTTGAGCCTTATCCTATTAGTATTTAATAGTATCACGGTTGATTTTATGTGTGTAAACATCATAGATTTTGACTGAGAATACCGATTTTGATGATTCTTTTTGTATTCGAAAGCTGGTGTTTGTCAAGTAACGGGTGGTTTTTGATTTATCCCTCATATAAATGCGTATTTGAAGTAGTTTTTTTTAGAACAAACAAAATTATTAATGTTTTACTACAGTAGTTTTTGTAAAAGCTTTCTATTCGTGCCATAGCTCAGTTTTGCAATAAAAACGTAATTTAAATGTCTACGATTTTCCCTCCAGAGCAAAGTAACATAAATAAGCACTCGATTACCATATTTTAATATAAATCGAGTAGTGCCAATATTAGTTAGTAGCTTGAACTATGTCAACTGCAGAACTTGGTGTACTTGCAAGCGATGACAAATGTGGATATCACTAAAGTTTTAAGTCTACGAAATCAATATAACTTCTACTTATAACATTAAGTACTTTGTAAATTTATAAATATTTGTATAATATTTTAATTCTATAAAATTCGTATTTTGTCGTATTCGTTTTTAACCGACTTCCAAAAAAGGAGGAGGTTCTCAATTCGACTGAATTTTTTTTAATGTATGTTCGCTCAGAACTTTTGACTGGGTTGACCGATTTCGATCAATTTTGTTTTATTTGAAAGGTTTTGCGTGTCATGTGGTCCCATTTTAATTTAATTGAGATCTGACAAGCACTTTTAGAGTTATACCTAATAATGCGTATTTACTTGACTACTTTTTCGTCGACCTACGTTGTATTATACCGCGTAACTTTTTACTCGGTGTACCGATTTTGATGATTCTTACTTTAATCGAAAGCTAATACTTGTCATGTAGTCTTGTTTAAATTAGATCGAGATCTGATTACAACTTTTTGAGTAATCTTTAATAGCGCGTTTTTACCTGACTATTTTTTCGTCTTATTAGGTTGTATTACTTGTCGATGTAATTGAAGTCGGTTTTTTTTCGTTTGCGAGCAAACACAATAATTATTGAGCAGTTATTTTTTAATTACTGTACGACTAACGTTGCTACTCGATAAGTGGCGTATAAGTGATTAGTGTGATAACTTATTCAATCTAGTTGTGTGTATTGTGAATGAATAACTATAGATTTGAAGTGAGAAATAAGTGTTGCATTGAGTTTTTTCAGTCGTGTGCTACATGTGTGACAAAAAAAAGTATAAACCATTTAACAAAAACTTATGCAGTTAAAGAGTGAGAGAAACATTGTTTTCCTTGTCCTTTGTTAATAACATTTATACAAGACAGTTTAATTGTGCAGTAGGCATCGCGCACATGTTTAATATGCGACAAATGAGGGTACTTGTAATGCGACAGCGTGAACCGCAATGATACAGGTTCATGTACGGTTGAGATAATTCCTATTTGTCTCACGTGCAAAGAATATTACACATAGCGAGCGCCGACTTAATTTTATATAAGGTCAATTTTTCAAACCATCTAACAATAAATTACTTTTTGTTTTGGTAGATCACTAACGCACAAAGTTAGAAAAAAACATTTATTGGCAGTTATGATAGGATGGGTAACTTATAGGAAACGTGTACCGAATACTATTATACATAAAAGGAAGGGATGGTATAAAACAAACATAGCCGGTTGATGTTTGTTGTATCTATACTTCTATACTAATATATAAAGCTAAAGAGTTTGTTTGTTTGTTTGTTTGTTTGTTTGTTTGTTTGTTTGAACGCGGTAATCTCTGGAACTACTGGGCCGATTTGAAAAATTCTTTCACTGTTAGATAGCCCATTTATCGAGGAAGGCTATAGGCTATGTATCATCACGCTAAGACCAATAGGAGCGGAGTCCACGCCGACGAAGTCGCGCGCAGAAGCTAGTCTATACTAATACGATAAAGAAAATATTATTTATTTCTGTGAGTAAGCTTATCTTAGCTCTTGCAAGTTATTTAAAAAATAAATAAATTACGCACTTGCATGTTTACTAAACAAAATATATATTTTACGATCTTACGATACCGAAAAGTTCAGCCAAATATCGAAACTCATCGTCTTGTTCTATATTATTAAGTATGTTCTTATAAATGTTATGAAAAAGGAAATTTTTACTTTTTGCTTGAAATAAGAAGGAAATATTTATTTTCCGACTAGATAATGTATTATTATTATTTGATAAGCTTTGAAACTACTAAATATATTTTAATGTACTTTACCATTAGATAGCTGCATTATTTAGAAGTAAAGAAAAAGTAAGATCATAAAAATACGCTACGACTCATAAAATCAGAGCAGTAACCATAAATATTTACCAATTTGATGGGTTTCAAACTTATATCGTATATTGTAGATAAACAGGTTTTTAATTACAGATAATAATTTCTTTAACTTAATTCGTTTTAATTTTTATTTTTGTGTTACCCACACGTGAGGAAATTATAAACATTTTTAAATCATTTCAAAATTTTTCGTTCCAGCGGGATTAGATCCCGCGCCTTCTGACGTGCTGTGTCAGTGCTCTGCCAACTGAGCTATGGATCCACATCGAGCTGGGTCAAAATTTTCGATATTATGATTCGAATTCTTTAACTTATGTAAATAAACAACATTTTCCGAATTAGTGACTAAAATTGTATGATGTACGAAATGTTCAGATTGAAATAATGATACATTATATTGTATTTTTATTTATAAAAAAAATCATACATACCTACAATTTGCATCATAAATAAAGTACTTTTTTTAACTTTAGAATTAACGCTGTTCTGTAAAGTTTAAAAACTCAGAGCGCAAACGTCGTACAAACTTCTAGTAAAAACAAATTTTATTCTAAAAACTGGCTAGATTTATTCTAAGACTTACCTAGAGACTGTTTCAACACAGTCTAAACATGTGATTTTTCCATAAAAAACTTACGAAAGTATAAGAAAATTGCACTATATTTGAAGGTAGAAATTAAAATTAATACCTATATGCGAGGACGGTAAAAATGAGATCCAAAGGTACTTTATATATTTTACGAAAAAAAAATTAGCTTCCTTTTTGTTGTTTTTCATCAAAATAAAAACGTACATATCATAGACAAAAGAAAAAATTAAATAATAGAAAATAAATAATAGCTAGTTAAATCTCAGAGTCCAACTTTTTAAGTCTTAAATACCCCAAAATAAATTTTTATCGCAATAATGTTCTATAATTAATCCACCTTAACAGTCAGGCTCAATGATATACAGCCACATCGAATAGGTACTCGTATATCTCACGCTCGACGCGCGGGTCAAGTATTTCGAGAATTTTCGATAAAATATTTTCTGATGTGAATTATTTTCAGATAAAATTAAACAAGAAACTTGCATGTTATTAAATATAGACATTTCATGTGCATCAAATTTGAATAATTTAAATTAATTGTTTATGTTATGTAATGAAACTCAAAGTATTTTTTTGTGTGTCGATCTGTTCATTTTATGATAATGAATATCACGGCGTAAACAACTTTCATATTACTTAAGAAAGCCTTCCACCCGAAAGCCTTCCACCGGAAAGCCTACATTGCAAGGGAGTAATCACGCAAGTAACACAAGACGGGAATATGTCCAGGCGGTCATACATTAACTTCTAACGCCTCATTAAAGGTGCTAATGCTCTAAGACATTTCATAATTCCTACAAAAGCAAACAAAATAAATAAATAATAATAGCTTTCTAGTTTTATTTTGTAAATATCGGTAGGTATACCAAATTTATTCATATCGGTATATACTTAATTAAATAATAATTATTGGTTTTAAAATTATAATTGATTAGCTGACCCCGCAAACGTTGTTTTGCCATATATGTTATTAACCCCCGCAACCCCCTCTTGTGGGTGGAATTTCGTAAAATCCGTTCTTAGCTGACTTCTACTCGGCGAAAGGAATATTATCCTACCAAATTTCAAGTCTCTACGCCTTATGGTTCCAGAGGTATCGTGATGAGTCAATGGGTGGAAATCTCTTTTATATACAGGGTGTGTCGTAAATCGTGGATAATCCGTTAACTGGGGGTAGCCCTGATGTCGACCTCCAAGAAAATGTACTTTTTATTTCAGGGTTGCCAACACTGTGAAAATTGTGAATATTTTTGTGTTTTTTCAAAAAATTCCTACCGCGACTAGTAATTTGGTCATAATTTTTACAAATTAAGGTATTTTAATGTAATTTTTATTTTATTTTACTCGAGAATACTTGTACTATCTAACGAAATTACTATTTTAGGCATAATTTATTCTGAACTTATGAAAATTAGCGTTAGAAGTTTTTTTTATTTTTATTCGTAACTTTTTGTCAATATTTAACCATTGATTGTGAAAAAAAATGTATGGCACTAGAATTGCCCAGCATTTAAAAAGAATGCTTAGTTTGTGTAGTTTCTAAAAAGGTATAACAATTAGTGCTTGACAAGCAAAATTATTTTGTAGGAGCCAAAGAACTTATCACGGTCGGTAAGTTCGTTTTGTATCATTAGCATTTGTGTCACTTAAATGTTAGGATAAAGATAAAAAACAAAGATTTTTTTAGTAGAAATGCATTTATTACATCAAACTAAATGTTCGAAATGTCCTCCATTGGCAGCAATGCAGGTTCGGCATCGCCTTATAAAAGATCTTTTGATACGGCGTACATAGCCTGATACTTCAATTTCACGAGTGGCTAATTGCACACATGTGCGCAATTCTTCGATTGTCGACACTGCTTTAGTATAAACTTTTTCTTTAATGCATCCCCCAATAAAAAAAAGTCCAGTGGGTTCAGGCCAGGCGATCCTGGTGGCCATAAAATTAGACCCACGCACCCAAACCTAGGTGGATTGGGCTCTGGGTATGTGTCGTTTAAATATTCCCGCACCCGAACAGCAAAATGCAAAATGTAAAAAATTTAAATAGATTTCACAGCATTTAATGTAGCTGGCAACTCATATGGGCCTATTATTTTCTCACCAAACTGCTGCATTTATCACTGGTGACAAGAGAAGGAATGAGGCTGCAAAATGACGGGTGTCCAGCGCATTTTGCTGTTCGGGTGCGGGAATATTTAAACGACCCATACCCAGAGCCCAATCCACCTAGGTTTGGGTGCGTGGGTCTAATTTTATGGCCACCAGGATCGCCTGACCTGAACCCACTGGACTTTTTTTTATTGGGGGATGCATTAAAGAAAAAGTTTATACTAAAGCAGTGTCGACAATCGAAGAATTGCGCACATGTGTGCAATTAGCCACTCGTGAAATTGAAGTATCAGGCTATGCACGCCGTATCAAAAGATCTTTTATAAGGCGATGCCGAACCTGCATTGCTGCCAATGGAGGACATTTCGAACATTTAGTTTGATATAATAAATGCATTTCTACTAAAAAAATCTTTGTTTTTTATCTTTATCCTAACATTTAAGTGACACAAATGCTAATGATACAAAACGAACTTACCGACCGTGATAAGTTCTTTCGCTCCTACAAAATAATTTTGCTTGTCAAGCACTAATTGTTATACCTTTTTAGAAACTACACAAACTAAACATTCTTTTTAAATGCTGGGCAATTCTAGTGCCATACATTTTTTTTTTCTCAATCAATGGTTAAATATTGACAAAAAGTTACGAATAAAAATAAAAAAACTTCTAACGCTAATTTTCATAAGTTTAGAATAAATTATGCCTAAAATAGTAATTTCGTTAGATAGTACAAGTATTCCTGAGTAAAATAAAATAAAAATTACATTAAAATACCTTAATTTGTAAAAATTATGACCAAATTACTAGTCGCGGTAGGAATTTTTTGAAAAAACACAAAAATATTCACAATTTTCACAGTGTTGGCAACCCTGAAATAAAAAGTACATTTTCTTGGAGGTCGACATCAGGGCTACCCCCAGTTAACGGATTATCCACGATTTACGACACACCCTGTATATAGACTAGCTGACACCGCAAACGTTGTTTTGCCATATATGTTATTAATCCCCGCAACCCCCTCTTGTGGGTGGAATTTCGTAAAATCCGTTCTTAGCTGACCTCTACTCGGCGAAAGGAATATTCCTACCAAATTTCAAGTCTCTACGCCTTATGGTTTCAGAGATATCGTGAGGAGTCAATGGGTGGAAATCTCTTTTATAGGTATATATAGAGATATAGAAGATAGAAGATTATTGGTTGATTGTTTGATATCTATGACTTTTGTCACTTACTTGTTTTGACTGCTTTCATTTGGAACATCGGTAAATGAAGTGTATTCTTGGCAATACTTTTATTTACAATTTGAATAAATAAGCACAGAAAGCAAGCGAGTTTTATACTGATTTATTTATTGTGCATAATAAACATTCCTATGACGTGGATTTTAAAACGTGGCTAGATAAATAAAATTAACAACCCTGCGGCTGTCATAAAGCCGCATTTCAAGACGATTTAAAGGCATTGGAGTGCTGTTTATTTTGATTGTGTGTAAATATATCGTGTTTCATCTGTTTTTATTATTCGTTATTATTATTTTCTGATTAAAATTATAATTTAATGATTTTACAGATATTTAATAATTTTTCGTAGCGCTGCACGCGCTGATCGCATTAAACCCAAACTACATAAGACTTAGATAAAATCGCACTGGTATTTTGTAGGTACCTAATTAAAATAGTAAAAACATTTATTTGCGATTTGTTTTTTATAATTATGTCTTTAGATTTTCAAAGGTTACACTAAATATTTGTTAGGTATATATAAAAGGTATCAGGTAAGAAAAAATAAGATGATAATAAAGTTTTGATATATTTAATTATAATTAAGTATTTTGCAATACATTTTAAATAGTAATGAAAATGTTCTTGGCCTTTGAGGTTTTTTTTATATATATATTTCGCTATGTCTTTGAAAAAACCTTTATGTCTACGATATAAGGATTTCAGAGGCGTCATTCGGATGGTTTCGTTTGGACGGCCTGATTCATTGCCGACCTACAGCATATTGACGGTTTTCCGATTTGCTGATCGTACCCTTGTGGAGCTGATAGTAATCAAATGCCCACGTCATGCTCATGTCTTTAACGATTGCGAAAGACGCCGTTGCGGCCTAGTGTGTCGCCGAAGCGTCCATCGTTCAGAGGACACGAATTGTCGAACACAATATTATGTTAATAGCCGTCGCGACGGTCGATCGGTTCTATAGTGTGACTATACACTTGGCGTAAGCCCAGTTTATGTCAGTAAATGTAGATGTTCGTTGTAATCTATATATATAAAAGCGAAAGGTCACTCACTCATCACGAAATCTCAGAAACTATAACACCTACAAACTTGAAATTTGGCAAGTAGGTTCCTTATAGGGAGTAGACATCCGCTAAGAACGGGTTTTACGAAATTCCACCCCTAAGAGGGTAAAACGGGGGTTGGAAGTTTGTATGAAAGTCCTATGTTTTTGAAGTAAGAGACTTGAAATTCAAAATGTATGCTCTTAGATGGTGTGGAGGTGTACTAATAATGTATTTTTAGAAATTAACCCCTTTTGGGGTTGAAACAGAGGGTGGTAGTTATATGTGAGCGAGATGAAAACTTAAGTAAGTATAAGTATATTATTTGCATCACAAAAATAATCACGCCCAACGAAGTGGGCACGGGTCGGCTAGTGTAGTATATGTATGAAAAATGTAGATCGTAGTTAAAAAATTGCAAATTGTAATGATAGCATTTTTCATTTCAATTTTGTAGTTTACAGTAGAGTTGTTAGTTAAAAGGTATTATATTTCTATACATTTCAAAAGAACATTTAAAGGGTATGTCAGATGTGGGCTAAATTGTAGGGATGCTAATAGGTGGTGTGACGCAGGAGAGATCGTTGGGAGCGATGTTTATTTCATTTAACTTTATCAGCTATATGCGACTTCGTACGCGAGAAATTTGATAAAACCAACAATCAAGTTAAATTGATTTCATAATTTAATGTTTTCTAATTATTATTTTTTAAAGTCTAATTTTGCAATACCTTTTTAAGATTATGAGAAAAAAAATGTCAGAATCTTTGTTTCCTTTTCGGTATGTAGGTATAGTTCATCCAGTAAACGACGAATTTTTATTTGCGTGTAGTACGAAGCTATTACATTCTGAAGTCGAAGGTTGAATAAATTTACGAATATGTGTACAGACTTTTTATATGTAAAATTGATTGATTATTTATTTATTACTCGTTTAAAAAAATTACATCTTACACAAAATTTCAAATTATCCCATAAAGGACAATGCCCATTTGTGCCCCGGTACGTGCTTTGACGTGTTCAGGCAATTCATATATTTAAGTATCCATTTAAATCTATACTAATATAATAAAGCTGAAGAGTTTGTTTGTTTGATTGTTTGTTTGTTTGATTGTTTGTTTGTTTGTTTGTTTGTTTGAACGCGCTAATCTCAGGATCTACTGGTCCGATTTGAAAAATTCTTTCAGTGTTAGATAGCCCATTTATCGAGGAAGGCTATAGGCTATATATCATCACGCTAAGACCAATAGGAGCGGAGTCCACGCCGACGAAGTCGCGCGCAGAAGCTAGTTAAAATATAAACTGTGGCTTTCATCACTTTTATAATATTATTAAAAATTTAGTTTCAATTAATAAAGGAAACTTTAATATGTAAATTTTCTGGTCGTGTGGGGTTTATAATTACTTAATAAATACCAAGTCGGAAACGCAACCATACAAATAAACGCTTTTTTTTTAAATTATATTATCGCCTTCGGCGACCACCCTCAGTCGCTCCTCTACGCATTCGTTCACGTGTAGCACGGTGGGCGGGGGCTGTAGCCAAGCATTATTCTAACCTCAAAGGTGGTAGGTTAAATTTTTTTTGTAACGAAATTATGTCGATAAACGGTCTAATTTTGAAGTTAGATATGTTAGGGTTTTTTTATTATTTAGTTTGAGCCAATTTTCGTTATGATATTCGTGATTAGGAGGTCAAAATACGTTAACAGTATACCTTACGGGTCGATTGGCGGTATTCGCTTTTAGGAAGTTTATCCTGTCATATTCCTTTTTATCATAATATCTGTCAATAATTAGTTTTTAAGTTTGGGACTGTAAATCTGTAAAAATATAGTAATTCCAAAAAAAAATCTATCGTATTGTGCAATATCTTTTATATTGACTTCGACATAAAGAAATTCTGGTAACTGAACTATAAAATAAATCATAATAATTTTGCAGCAAAATTTTTTTTAATGACCTATGATTTTCGTTAATTTTTTTTATAGATTGTGATGCATCGTGGTACAGGATTCCATACTATATTTTAAGACGTATTTCATACACCATTATATCTTTTAAGCGTGTCGAGTTTGTTGTAAGGTCAGTAAAGAAGATGAAGTCACTAATATTTCAACGTCTATTGTGGTTGCTGTATCAAAAATACCTAAACACACCGAAATGCAATCTATCTCGACGCAAGATACCTGGCAAGAGTCTAAATGAAACATAACAAATTCGCGGAATTGGTAGACATATTTCAAGGGTTTGTTGACACAACGTAAGGAAAATTAATCAGTTAGAAATCTGATAACATTTTTCCGGTTTTCCTATTTTTCTTGTTAAATGGACAAATAGGACCAATTTCATATCAAAATGATATCATGTCTGATATTACGAGAATATTCGTCAAATAAGTATTTCAAATTCGCATACATGTTTTAATTGTATTGTCAGAATATTAATAAATATTAATTATGAACTAGAGATAGTTTTAATTAGAAGAAGTGAAAGCATAACCTCAGTATATTTTTAACTGACTTAAAAAAGGAAAGTTTTCAATTCAAAGAATTTCTCAATTCAATTGTATTTTTTATAGGTAGGAATCCCTAGTACATTTTTTTAACCTGATCAGTATCAAGCTAATTTTCCGTGAGTAGCTTCATTTTGATGAGGCGAACAAAAAGTTTCTCTTCGAAAACTCTCGATTGTGGTAGATAATAGAGTTAGCAGGAGGTAGAGCAGCAGTGAGCGTAGGACCGGGATAACGTACCACGCAATTTGGAGGACAATATTACCATCAAATTATATAAATATTAACTAAATAAAAGAAAAACAAATCAGAAAAAAAAATCAATTTTTGATGACCTTACGAGGTCATCAAGTTGATGACCTCGTAAGGTCATCAAAAATTATTACTAACCAGCTGATTTTTTTTTCTTTTAGTTACTTAATATTTATATAATTTGATGGTAATATTGTCCTCCAAATTGCGTGGTACGTTATCCCGGTCCTACGCTCACTGCTGCTCTACCTCCTGCTAACTCTATTATCTACCACAATCGAGAGTTTTCGAAGAGGAACTTTTTGTTCGCCTCATCAAAATGAAGCTACTCACGGAAAATTAGCTTGTAAGTACTTTTGAGTTTTCTCTGATAATGCGAATTTACTTGACTATTTTTTCGTCGACTTATGTTGTGTTCACAGATTTAAGAAAGAAGATTGTATTACTTGTCGGTGTAATTGAAGTCGGTTTTTTTTTCGTTTGCGAGCACACACAATTATGTGATACTTTGTGTCAAAGTGGTTAGTATGAATTTTAAATGTTTAAATCTTACACATAACGTTATAATAAAGCCTAAAAGTTACTAATTAAATTTATTATGAGTTATTCATCACTTTAGTATGTCTTCTGTTATCTCAAAATTCTGTATATGTATATGTCAAAACTTGCCAAAGATATCAAGAGATTCTTGTCTTCACTTTATTTTCTGAATAATTGGTCCAGTTTGTACTATAGACTTCAGTTGAATTAAATGTCTCTTGTGATGCAAAACTAGATATCTAAAAAAAAAAAACACACACATCAGGTGAACAGGCAGGCAGTCCACACAAGTAAAACGTATTTTGTAAGCTATATTAGAGTAATCGTTAATTTATCGTTAGTTGATTTCGCTAGTCAGAAAGTTAAGGTTAGAAGAAATATTTTCTTCAAACCTTAAGCAAAGTACGATGTTCGGACCAACGGATTTTCGGAAATTTTAGTTCGCGCTAGCTATAGTTATACTCTTATACTGTAGTTCGTTGTATTTAGTGACATAATTATGTTAAACTGCCGAAGCACAAATCCTATATTTCTGCATCAGGAAATAACGAGATAACAATGACTGATTGTCCAAGCACCTCATCCTAAGTTATTAACTTTTATCATAACATTATTAATAGGTATCCATTTATCATTAACATATTTTGTATCACTTTGTGGTAAAGAACCAAAGTTAAGAAAAGAATCATGTTGCACTATCTGATATTTGTGGTATACGCTAATATTATGAATTCTTACAATAATCATTTTGGCGTATTGTTTACTGCTTATAGACCTATGATCAAGGGGGTATGCTGACGGAAATTAGCACGCATTAACATATATTTTAAACTTCCTTTAAACTTTTTGTGCGGCCATTACATTTGTTCTTCTCAAGTTCTTAACTAATCAAAAGTTCCTCTGTTTTTAATATGATTATCGTGTTTTAAATGATAAAATTTAAATTAATGTGAAATTAAAACGTGACAGCGAAATAATTAAAAATAACATTAATATATACTCAAAAATTCAATAACATTAATATATACTCAAAAATTCAATAACATTAAGGGTCAGATTATAGTATCAGACATTAGTATCCTCTATATCGTCTGACCTATTTGTATACAAAGTTTTAGGCCTGTAGTAAAACCCTTACTTACATACTCGTAGAATGTTCAGGAGCTCTAAGAACTACGAGATGAGCTTGAGATCATCAATTTCAAAATAATATTTTATAATAATTTTACAACAAACGATTATCAAAGATGAAGAAAAATTTTTTTTTTGAAACATGCGTACGGCTCACTTGATGGTAAGCGATTATTGTTTCTTATAGACGTCTGCAACACCAGAAGCATCGCAAGTGCATTGCCGACCCTATCCCCAGTTCCCCCCAGGAGCTCCGGTTACCGTACTCACCAACAGGAACACAACACTGCTTGAAAACAGTGTTATTTAGCTGTGATCTTATCTCCATATTTTGAGCAGGAAATTTCCTACTGTGCCCTACCTATGAAGTTTCCATAAAATAATAACGAGAAATATTGAAAAAATGCAACTAACTACTTATGTAGTTAAATAATGAAATTTTTGTGTCACAGTGTTACTTTCACTAGTAGAATCTTTTATTTTTAATGCAAATTTACTAACAAATAACATTTATTTATTAAGTAACATGAACGTTTTCATAGGAAGGTATACAAAAATAAAAGTATTTTTTACTAGTTTGCCTAATTTTGATTATTCTATTTTATTGGACATTTCAGTTATCCAAAAATTTATAATTTGGTAATCTGTTTCAATTATATAAATAAAAAAAAGTACAAAACAAGTCATTAAAATGTTTACATTTTTATGACTTAAAGCTGATGACTGTAAATGAATGTCTTAATAACTGTGCCTTCATAATTTGATTTGCAATTAAGACACCATTTACGTATTTTACGGTTATTCGAAAAATTCGTTCGCTTTGAAGAACGTAAATTCATAATGAAATCAAATGATCCAAGAAACGCTGCTCTTGGCGAGAAGTTTAAAAAACTTTCTAGTCAGATGGAAACAAAAATAATGGACACTTATCAGTAACAATACATGTCTCGTAACTCGTAGCACTTATTTATTACTCGAGTTGGAAGTATCTTTTTCTTTGCAAAATGTTCCGTTACCAATAGTTTAAGTTTCAAGGTAATCAATAAATGTCCTTTATGGAATGATATAATAAATACAAACTGCATAAAGAATTATATATTTTTTTCAATCCATAACTTATTGATATAAATAAACATTTAAATATAAATACTCAGTCTTTACAATGTATGTAGCTCGTATATAACAAAAGAAAGATATCATAACAAAGTATTGTTTTTCGTACGTTATGTTATGTACTCGTATGTACCTTATGTTTATCTTTTTTTTTTACAAATTGGTCGGCAAAGAAGCGTACGGTTCACCTGATGGTAAGCGATTACCGTAGCTACCCCTACAACACCAGAGACATCGCAACCGCGTTGCCGACCCTACCTCCAATCGCCCTCTGGAGCTCTGGTCACCTTACTCACCTTAGGAACACAACACTGATTAAAAGCAGTATTATTTAGCTGTGATCTTCTGTAAGGTCAAGGTACTTCCCCAGTCGGGCTGCTCCAGATTTTGAGCAGGATATTACCTGTTGTGCCTACCTCAGTTAGTTATCTATGGAAACATTTCAATTTTTTTGGTCTGTGCGAAACGTGCATATGAGAATATTGGTATACAAGGTCTTCGCATATGAAATTAGTTTTCCATAACTTTGCGAAGTAAAAAGCAGCAAAAAATAATAATTCTCATTGTTTATGATAACGTCGATTGTTGTACAACTTTGTTGTTTATTGCTTTGGTTCTGTTGCAGTATAAGTATCAAATTGATAATATATTTTGAACGAAAGAGGTGTGGGGAGATTGAGGTTTGTACTTTAACAAAAATGATTATTGGTGAAACAAGCTAAAATACCGCAAAAACCAACTACCTTAGAAATATCTTGATTACTAAATAAAATTACAAATTCATGGTCACTGAAGCTTGACCATTTAGAGGGCGAAGGGCTAGAGACGTTGAGTACTTTTCATTCTTGAATCTTTACGCCAGAGGTATTTACTTTGCTATGAACAAAAGGACAGAGCCGTAGTGCGTTCGTTACGTCGTCGTTAGATTCATTGTCAAAAATCCGTTTTTTCAGGTTTTCACCAGCTTCGTTGTACAAAACTAATTTGACTGTTGTTTATCCGAAAATAACTGAGAACCTGGGGTCAACAGCACTTTTGCCTGGTTAGGAGTTAGCAGTTCATCATATTAACGGAAGTATGCAAAAAAATTTAAACAACATTAACAATGATTGTATATACCCCTCTTCCAAGTTCACTCGATGTTATTATACATAAACCTATTAAAAGCTGATAAACTTTAACACGAACTTTATTTTGATTTTTATAACATAGTGGTAGATTGAATTGTCATAAGGACGCTCTGTGTTAATAACTCAAAGTAATCAATAAAGTTTTATCTGAATGATGCCTTTGGGATTATAGATTTATGAGGTTTTGCAAGCGTGACATAGATTGATTTTAGGCATTGTCTCGAAACAATTGAGCGTTGGTCGGTATTCCCTCCCATGTACCTATCAAATTCATTTCAAGTATCGAACACTCTCTACATTGTAATTTACAAACGTTTTTGTATCAATATAAAATTTTCGATTTTGATACTATTAATTTTTATGTCAGGAATTACTATTAATCTTAGACTTTACCACCCAAATAAAAAAAAACCATTATATTTTAATTAACAGTAACATATATAATAAATTGGTAAAATTTGGTTTATTGGTAACGAAAAAAGTCGTGACATTAACACTGGTTGAATTCTGAGTACCTACGCATCATCATTAGCATTATGTTGATATTCTTCTACAAAATAATGTGGAAATCATTTCGCTGTACATATTTTCCCACCGGTAAGAGTATAGACTATATCAAAGGCTTCTTTGATGTGTGAACGATACAAAGTAGTCAATTGTATATTTAAGGTTGTTTTAACAGTTTTAAAAATATTGGGTGTTTTACGTAAATAGCAAAAACAGGAGGAAAATTTTTGCTGAGTTTTACGTTATATTTTAGAAGATGTATTGCTAAAAGCGTTAAGGAAGTGATATATATGAAAATATTTCAACGTCCTCATTCAATTTTACGTCTTCAAATTGCGATGTCTCTTTTTAAATTAAAATCGAAAAACTTTTTGCTAAGTCGTGCTTGAACTTTTTCAAAATTCTGTCTGCCTTATTAAACTGTAAAATAGTAATTTTTATATAATAATAAAACATTTATATGTACAAATCTTAGAGAACACCCGAAAATGACTACATCTGCGAGTTGATAGTAAAGATTTATTACGGCAAAGAGAGGCTATAAAATTTATTTTATTATTCTATCAAACGTGGCGCCAGCTCGAATACTTGCACTGCACTTTCTGTTTTAATACGTTAATCACGTATTCATAGTATACCCATTAAATACTTAACTCGAATACGAAAGTAAGTGATTGCCTCTCAATACTGCGCTTTCTATATCATCTTATGTATTTAACGTCCTAATGAGGTACCTTGTAAAAGAAATGTTAAAGTTATGAAAATAGTAACACAGTTGACTGAATGCTAAGCTTTTACGTAATCTACAATCCATGATTTTTTTTGTTTTCATCTGAAAAAAATATATGTGGTTCTGAATTCGAAATGAAATAAATGGATAAATAATTTAAAAAATCAGTAACCAGTTTTAATATAGCTTTCCTTTAGTACACAGTGGAAAAAATTATATATTTTAACTAGCTGCTGCCCGCGACGTCGTCTGCGTGCGTTCACTGCTCGTTCCCCGTAGGTGATAGCATGATAATATGTAGCCTATGTTCTGACCCGACTTCTTAATAATATTTGTGCCAAATTAGAAGTAAATCCATGTAGCACTTTTTGAGTTTATCCCGGCCATACATTGACTTTCCTATCATTTTATTATATGTATAGATAACATTATGTATATATGTTAAATAACATACTTAATTCATAATTATTTCATCGACCTCTGTGCTTTATAAACATATTTTTTGTAAATTCAATTAGCACCGCACACTTTTTGACATCGATCTCAAAGTTACTGCTTCAGCCAGGTGCCGTGTTAATTGCTAGCCAAAGTCTAATTAGTGAGCGATACAATTTGCACATGTTTCAAGTGATTTCTACATCCGTATATTATGAACAGTTACTATTTGACGTACGTGACTGAAATAATTAATAATTATATTTGCTAGCAAACGAAAAAAAACCAACTTCAATTACATCGACAAGTAATACAACGTACGTAGACGAAAAAATTAACAAACACACTAGTCGTCACTACGATTTTCGAGGGTTCCCCTCGATTTCTCCGGGATTCCATCATCAGATCCTGCTTTCCTTATCATGGTAACAAACTGGGGATGTCTTCTTACCAACAAAAAAACAATTATCAAAATCGGTTCATAAACGACAAAGTTATCTCCGAACATACATATAAAAAAAGTATATATACGGTCGAATTGAGTAACCTCCTCCTTTTTTGAAGTCGTTTAAAAAAGAAAACCCGTAGGTACTTTACGTCATTTCCGACTGGAATTTAAATTTCGTAATTTAAAAAGTAAATAAAGTGTCTTAATATAAATGTTTGGTTTTATACATAATTTTCAGCGCAGTCAGTTAAATATAAATTCCAGCGAGGAGGTCTGTAGTGTAATGTAATGTCACTGTTCTGTTTTACTGTACTTGGTGTAAATAATAAAGCATGTAATAATAAAGTATTTTTACTTTTCATTTACTTTCGTCATTACGGGGGCTATAAGTGTCCTCGTACTTTTTGAAAATCTAATACCTATCTTAATAAATGCCAAATTACCCATTATATAAATTTTATTCTATGGTTATCATGAATGTGAAAGTTTATGAAGATAGATGAGTTGATGGATTAATGTATGTTAGGTAATCATTCACGCAAAAATTACCAAACACGTGACTTAATGAATTTTCTACGGAATCGAAAATAACAGGGCTAAAATCGTGAAGAGCAGCAATAAATAAAACAAGTGAGCACACTAACTTTGAGTGTTTTCTTTTTAAAAACAATACGTAAAGTTAAAAGGCATAAGGTTCTTATTTGTATGACGAAAGATTTTGTGTTAAGTTTTCATTAAAAATATTCCACACTCTGGTGGCATCTTGCCTGTAAAATTTTAGCAAGTGCTAAAAATGTGCTTTTATTAGATTCGTTGCAAAATACTGTAGCCAACTTTAAAGTGAATTCAATGAGCCGTTTTGTTCATATTTAGACAACACCTCGACTTTACAGAAGATCACAGCTAGTCTTGTGTTTCAGTGGTGAGTAAGATATTCAGAGCCCCTGGAGAGGGTTGGCAACGCGCTTACCTTCGATACAGAGGCTACTGGCGGTTGCTTCTGGTGGTGCAGGTGTCTATAAACTACGGTAACCGTTTACCATCAGATGAGCCGTACGTTTGTTTGCCAATATCGCGGGCTTCAAGCCAGAGGGGCGTATAAGCAATAACGCGGTACGACTTTCTGGCATGAAAATAATATCTGACTTCAGTTATACGCCTGAAAGTATTTTATTAATATTTTCTAAAATAATTTACCTACGGTTAAGAAAAAAAACGGGAGGTGATGTATCGATAAACTTAGAAATGATTGACGTAATAAAAAAAAAAAACGCATTTTGTTTATACGCCCCTCTGGCTTGAAGCCCGCGATATGGTTGTGTTTAAAAAAAATTCATATTTTACGTAACAATAAAGCCTATCTATACTTATTATAAAAAGAAGTCCCCCGGCCGCGTCTTTCTGTCCTCCTGTCTGTCTGTCTGAACGCGATAAACTCGAAAACTACTGAACAGATTTTTACACGGTTTTTAACAATAGAAAGAGTGATTCCTGAGGAAGGTTTAGCTATATAATTTATTATGCTTTTATGTAAATTAGCAGAAGTACGGCGATAAATGTTGAAGAGGTCGCAAAAAATCTCGCCAATGGGGGACCTTTCCTCGCGAACGCCGCGTAAACTAGCAAAGATATAGTTAAGTAATGTACTAGCGAATTCAAAATCTATAAAAATGCTACAAAAAAGTACTACGTACGACAGCATAATATCTCTATCTCTTACGGTTGACTTACAATAACAACTTTTATGTTCAAATTTGTAATTAAAAACATTACGTTATTTTCAAAGCTATTTTCTTTAGTTCAGTATTAATCCTTATCTAAATGAATATGTTAGTTAGCTTAGGCATTTAATGCAGATTAAAATTTCCTTTTACACTATATCAATCAGATGAATAGTTTATGAGATATCGTCGTTAGAAGTAATTATTAAAAATAATTAATGCGCAACGAAGTGGGCACGGGTCGGCTAGTTACAAATAAGAGTAGTAAATTTTTAGATTTATCGATATCCTGGAATTCAGAAGCTATTATATTAATACGCAATAAAAGTGTGAGCAAGGAGATGAGTGCGAATCCTCGTTCATTAATATTCATGGATAAATTAGTCCTTCATTGTCTTTTAGGCAAATGAATTGAGATTCAGAAAGGAAAATAAACTTTATACGAATTGTAATAAATAAAATATACATAAAATTTTAAGCTGATTGTGTTGGGATAGGGAATCTCTGTAATTTTAAATATACTTGTATAGGAACATTATTTCCTATCACATATGTCTGTATATTAGAAATCGCTTATAAGTAATTGTAACATCATGTATACTATACGTATTTTATATCTTTCTTTCTTTCATTCGTTTAAAAAAATATTTTATAATAGTTTTAGATAGAAACGTCTTCTTGTGCTACGCTGTGCTACGGCGTAGCGATGTGGATATGTAAATGAGGATCAGTAAAGTTCTAGCAAATTCAATAGAACTAGTATCCACGTTATTCTCTATGACATAAGAATGATATTTCTTTTTGAATTATCCAAATCGGACCATTACTTACGAAGATATTAAGTTATAAACATTATGCCGTTCCTGCCGCTACGTCAGTGTACGCGGGATGCGTGTGACGTCACTCCGACGTTCCATGCCAGTTAGCCCATAGTAGCGACAAGCTGCGATGGTGTTTTCTTTTAAACTATGTGTCCTACAAAAAATTTGTAAGGACATAATTTGTAGCAAATTGCTTTGCCTACAAATATGTTCATATAACTTTGCCATAATTTAAAAATTAAAGAAGTTATAAGCAAAAAAGTGAGAAAATTTTTATAGAAATTTTCTTTATTGCTCTATAACTTTTTTTTATACATTCACAAAAAAAAATACCTCAGACCAATCTTGTAGATGGTTTTTTGAGGAAAATTTTTCTCTACAATTTTTTGAATTTCATTCATTTCAAACGCTGTTACAGCGCTTCAAAGTAGACCGGGTTCGTCAATGCTCATGAGAATCCGGTCAAAACGAAATGCTTAACTTAGTTATATGATCCTTTTTTTATTGTAAATATATTCTTAAATTTTTTTTGTTAAATCCCTGCCTACAACTTTACTTATTCATTGGCATAAGCTGTCTGTGGGGTAGGCCTACTGGGAATACCACGTTAAAAATATGATTTATGAGATATTTGATTACCTAAGTAGATACATTCGAAGAAGATTAAGAGAAGTCAACGCATTTTTGGAAAACATTAGTATTCCCGAAACTGGTTGAGACTCAAAAGTACTCTTCTACACAATACATATGTATAATGAGGATCAATAAAGTTATAGCAAATTCAATAAAACTAGTATCCACGTTATTCTCTATGAGTCTATGCAGATATAAGAAAGATATTTCTTTTTGAATTATCCAAATCGGACCATTACTTACGAAGATATTAAGTTATAAACATTATGCCGTTCCTGCCGCTACGTCAGTAATAATAATAATAAATAATAAACGTTTCACACTCAACGGCCCCCAGTAGGATTTTCTCCTGTCTCGGGGGTCCGGAAACACACACAATACACAACCACAAACGCCCAGACCATGACAAACATCTGTATTGCCAATACAAATTTTCGTCATGTGCGCGGATCGAACCCGCGACTGCTAGCGCAACAGTGCTGTGTGCTGTGACTGCTGGGATCAGTGTATGCAGGATGCGCGTGGCATCACTCCGACTCATAAAACTCACTCCGGATCATAAAACTAAGTTAAACATTTCGTTTTGACCGGATTCTCATGAGCATTGACGAACCCGGTCAACTTTGGAGCGCTGTAACAGCGTTTTAAATGAATGAAATTCAAAAAATTGTAGAGAAAAATTTTCCTCAAAAAACCATCTACAAGACTGGTCAGAGGTATTTTTCTTTTTTGTGAAATGTATAAAAAAAAAGAGCAAAAAAGAAAATGTTTATAGAAATTTTCTCACTTTTTTGCTTATAACTTCTTTAATTCTTAAATTTCGGCAAAAAGTTATATGAACATATTTGTAGGCAAAGCAATTTGCTACAAATTATGTCCTTACAAATTTTTTGTAGGACAGATAGTTTAAATGAAAACACCATCGCAGCTTGTCGCTGCTATGGGCTAACTGGCATGGACCGTCGGAGTGACGTCACAGCCTTCCGCGCCGGCCGGTTAGTAAACTCCGCTAGTAATTTGATCATAACTTCGTCAATTTTTGTCGTAGAACAAAAATTTTTGCACTGTATGTTAAGGATTTCTTAGTTCTATAAATCTGCATTCTCAACAAAAAACGTTACGGATCCTCATTGACGAGAACGACGTTCATGTTTGCTGTAGTTATTTTTTTTCCTCAAGTATTCAAATACAAACCTAGTTATAGAAAATTTTATAATATCGGTTTAGGATTTGGTAATGTTGGTACCAGTTTACAGTGTGGATCCAAATCTCAATTATTGTGTTATGCAATGAAATATGTTTTTACAAATATTTTAGTCTAAATAATTGATGTTTATAAATTTTTAACGGGACATGTATATTTTTTAACTCTATAAGTCATGTCATTTTATATAATTATATCTAGATATTGTAAATACAAACGCTATTTACATAGAAGAATTAGAACAAAGTATTTAAATTTTTTGTAAAAAATACAAAATGTTTTACTAAAAAAAGTAAGTGGAAAGTGTATTTGTACTTGATATATAAAAAAAATGTATTAATGTGCTTGAGATTTAGAAAATGCTTACAGTACGGCGGCTGAAACGGTGAGATATGACTAAGTCGGTTCGGGACGCGTTTTCTTACGCTGTGTTCGTTTGCATACTTTCACATATTGCTTACAAACATGGCTGGAACGAAAGAAATGTAAACACTGCTGAGGCTCGTTATTTATATGTTTGGTATTTGAAGATATTGCATTGTCTTTCTTCATATCAGCGGCGGAATGTAATTCTACTATAATAACCGTATGCAAAAGAAGAAAATCAACATCTTATGTGTATGTATAAATATTGTGTTAATGCTTACAGCATTATGTTTATATTAAACCAAACCCACTATTTTCAGCATTTACTTAGGTAATAATATAAGATATACATATTAATATGTGGACTAATAATTTCGGTAAATTGACATATACGTAAAACAAATAAGGAAATGCGGTATTATTAAATATTATAAAATCAGTGCTAACAGGTGATGGGCAGGTTATCGTGGGCGGGATTTGGCGGCGGGTGGCGAGGGTCGAGGCTGACTGAGGGAGCGGAGTGTTTGCCGCGCAAACAGAGCTGTTCGAGGATGCGGCAAATATGGCTCAAGCTCTCACCTGTGATACCCTATTCGCAACGGCGCAGCCTGATGCCTGCGATGCGATCTTTTGATGATTTTACGAGTATCTGCTACAAGCAATATGTAAAATATAGCAATCTATAGAAAATTTGATGACTACATAACAATGACGACTTCTAAATGTCTCATTTCTTTGAAGAGGCGTATGAAGAAGAAGAATTGCTGTGTAATTTAGCACGCTAAGTCATATATTATTCTTTGAACACATTCTTATATTATTAACACATACAAAACATCGAATGGAATACATGACACTAATAAATACTTTTGAAAATATTACGAAAAAGAGATAGCCTCTTTTAACTATATAAATAACTTAAAAAAAACTTTATAATTGCTGGAAAATAAAATCGCATCAGTTTTTTTTTGTTTTAATATTTTCTAAAATATATTATAAATCGATATTAAGATTAATAGATAATAATAATGTTTGATATTGTACAGTGTAGAAAATGAAATAAAGTGATAGATATAAAATATTTATGATACTATTAATTGTACGTTATAAATATACATAATAAACATACCTACGAAACACGACTGAAAGCTTAGTGTGCGAGTGGTCATATATCCCAGGTGACGGTAAACTTTTCCTCGGTTGCTTATATTATGCAGTCCTATTATTTTCATGCGCATAATTTTCACAACACAAAAGCAATATTAGTAATGGAAGTAACGGGCTGCAATACTACAAAAAAACAGCGCTTTGTATATACAAATATCGTAATAATGGTGCTTTCACTTATTACTGTTCTTTTTTAATATCAGTTTTATGTGTTACCTTTATCTTAAAAGAGTATAATTTAGTAATTGTATGTAATAACTACTCACACATAACTACCTACACATGTATCACACATTGTATAAATTAATTACTATATTAAAATTAGCAGATATTATTACTGTATTAAAAAAAGAGTAAAGTAGAAAAAAAAGTCACTGTAAAACGTCTTGTCGCATTCGGTTAAATTTTTACGTAATCGATCTTGATGTACTCTTTTAAGATATTTAAATCTAATTAAAGTTTGAAGTGATTTTTAAGATAAGCTAATGGTGTATGATCTGTACTAGACATGATCGTCACCCACCTATTTAATGAATAAAAATTATTTTATATTTACTTTAGAATATTAAAAAACAAGTCGCGATAGCGTTGGCTATAAAATCCTGGCCACAAAAACAGATGGGTGAAGTTCGTCTCTAGTTCGGATCTCCAAGTAATCATAAGTGACATTTGATGTTTTCGTGAACTAAAAAGTTGTAATAGAATACTTGTTAAATGATTTTTATAATATTTTTAAAAGTTTCTGCCAAATGTTAGGAAGCTGTATAGAACATTAAGTCGACCCACATTATGACCAATATTTGCTTTGCTTACTTCGAGTAGCCGCTTTCTCGAGATAGCCTAGATATTTTATAAGACATAGCTTGATAGTTACAGTGGCATATTGTAACTATACCTTAAAAAGTCTTTCGTATTCAGATCATGGTTTTATTAGGCTTCAAGGTAGCTGTATAAACAATTTCTGGTTTTAATTTTGTTAATTGAATTTTATTTTTTCATAAAACTGGTAGGAAGTGAAATAATATTTATTCTACTTCACTATACAATAAAAGTATTATGACATATTTTTGGTGTTTTATTAAATCGATAATAAGAACCGTAATAAATTAAAAATGTATTAAATGAGTAAAAATACTTTAGTATTTAAGCGTATGAAATTTATATTTTGTCATTTGTTACTTTAGCCATTTTTGTCAAAGCCTCTGCGTATCACGTTCTCTATAAATATACTAGCTGACCCCGCAAACGTTGTTTTGCCATATATGCTATTAACCCCCTTAACCCCCCACTTTATAACTTAGGGGTATGAAAAGTAGATGTTGGTCGATTCTCAAACCTACCTAATATGTACACAAAATTTCATAAAAATCGGTCCAGCCGTTTCGGAGGAGTATTGCAACAACACGAGAATTTTATATATAGGATTTTGTTTTTTAATCAAAGGTAAATCTTCTAGATAAATCATTATTAAAGTGTCTCGTCATTTTTATGGCAACATAACAATTTAATTACTTTCTTCCACTTTGATCCTTTTAAAAGTGTAGTGTATTGTGTAAATGTGTGGGTGTTATATTGTAATTAAATACTAACAACGTTAACATGTCAGTGTGTTAGACGTCATTATTGTTTGATTGCCTGTAACAATCCTAAGTATTTAACGTTGCAACACAAATGCACAACAACTCACAAAGATATCCGCATTCCGATAGATCTCGTTCATGTTTTGATAAATGGTGATGTTTTTCCATTACTTGGATTTTTGTTAGCTCTGTTGTGATGGAATTTCAATCGTGTTGTTGTTTTGTGAAAAAAAAAATAGACTTTTTATCCGTTGATTTCACGAATACGTTGTCACTTTTTAAGCTATTTTCGATAAATTTTTTTTACTTATATAATTATTTCTAAACTGTCTTCGAGGTTACTAGACTGGTTCAGAAGCTAATGTAAATATTGAAAGTTAGTACCTACTCGTATGACATATTATGATGTATTGACTAATGAGCCAATAATATGAGGTATTGCGTTACACGGCGACTTAAAAAAGGGCTTACTGTTATTAGAAGAAAATATTTTATTTATTTATGGATACATCTGGATATAGAGAACCACATGGAAAAAAAATGTAAGAAAAGAGAAAAAAATTTGGAAAATCCAAAACTGTACGACGTGTAATTTACGACCTTGGAACTCGAGTCTCCCTACGGGATGTTTTTCAAAAGGTAGACATATTAACAATTGCTTCGCAATATATTTATACCTTTAAAGCTTGCTCCAGTAGCTTACTTAGGAACTAATGATCGACATCTACCATACAACAATTATAAGTTCGATTAATTGCTTTGGTTCTTGCGGATTATTACAGATTGCTCTGTTTCATTAAAATCATATGACATTTTATTATGGTAGAAAATAAAAATATTTATTGCAAAAAATTGAAGGATAAGAAAAATTAATATTATAATAATAGTTTCCTCACATAATAACAAACAACTTATTTCGTTCGAGTGGCTTCCGCGTTATTTTGTTATTCAAAATATTGAGGTCCAACATAATATTTAATTAATCAAGTCTTTTTACTACAGTTCTTAATATAGTACTAGTATTCACAAAAATACTTCAAATTGTATTTAATTTATATTTTGAGATATATTCTGCACATTCTGCATAAAAGTGTGTATTTTATAGCATATTAATGTATTATTATAAAAATATAGAGGTTTAAAAATAAGCGCTTCCCGTATTTTTCATTTTGTGTGAGTAGAGCTCAGCCTCCTGGAAGGCGTGCAATATTGTAAGCACATTGCAAAAGTGGTTAACTATTTATTACTTAAAAAAACTTTAGTTACTTATGTATGGACCATACAGCATGGTCCTGAAATAATCTCAATGTTTTGAGTATGAACTTATATACGAGTAAATTTGCAGGTTGACGTTAGTTTGTGTTGTAAAGAACAAATTATTAGTTTTAGAAGGAAGTTTGTCATTGGTAATTACCAATGTAACTACATTATTGAAATAGTTGTTCTAAAACTGAATTGATTTGGAAATAAAACACTATTAGTAGTTTTTGCTACTCATTCTTGTCTATTTAAGTGTAGACATTATTTTATGTAGCAATTATAGCTGATGCAATCGCTGATGCAATTGGCACATTTAAACTTTTGTATATAT
Organism: Melitaea athalia; assembly: GCA_905220545.2. Taxonomy (NCBI): domain Eukaryota; kingdom Metazoa; phylum Arthropoda; class Insecta; order Lepidoptera; family Nymphalidae; genus Melitaea; species Melitaea athalia. The sequence goes on from HG992179.1 coordinate 9,824,590, forward strand.
ATATATATATATATATAAAAATTAGTATATTAGTATTTCCAAAAGACTTGAGTTTCCGCTGATAGCGTAATTATTACAGTAGTAAAATTTCGAACTATTTCACTTAGGAAGTGAAAAAAAGTCCAGCTGGAGATTTAGTGTTTATAGGTCGTTACTTAAGACTTTTATAACGCTCATATATTTTTATTATTTCACATTTATTTGCTAATATAGACTCTAATTTATTTTAACGTGGGAAGAATAGAATAACAGTGAAAGAAATATCGATAAAGTTGTTTTATTGCCGATCGACCTGAACACCTGCTGCTTATTGAGTTTTTAGGCTATTTTTGGTTTACCAAGACGCATAAACGAGGGAAATATTTTAATCTTTTCAAACTTTTGAGATTAGGATCATTCTGGTGTGGTATTATTACTTGCTATATGTACACTTTCTTGCTTTGCGTGATCACAAAACGTATATCTATATTTTTTAAATATAGAGGATATATTGTATCATGTTATAAAGATTTAAAATCATAGTTCATATGTAGTTAATTTATATTGCAGAGTTTGTCGCGTCATAATAAATATCGTTCAAATTATTATTATTTTTTAATTTTAAATTTCAACAATCAATTTTTTTTTATTCAAATGGACGCTATTAAAAGTTTCATGACAACCCCTGAGTTTGGTAAATATTAAATCAGCAGTTTTCGTAGAACGAATCTTTGCCAGTTTGATAAAATTCACTTCGCAGGTAACCAGATGTTACTAGAATCCGCATATCTCAATGAAATCTATATAAACTTTTTCCCATTTAGAAAGTTGATTTTTGGAACTTTTATGAATGTGTTGGACGATGTCACGTCGATTCATGTTTATTTTATCATTTAATACTTAAATGAAATACTGTATTTTTTATAAACTTAACTTTTTATTTTAAATACAAATACGAGACACATAAAATATATATAAAGACCGCATTTTTCAGGTAAGACGCGGGATATTTGATACCTCATATTTAAATTGAAGTTCACACACACATTATGTTCTGTCCCATATTAAATATACGCGGGAATAATCCTTTGAAGTTCGCATTTCCAAAGCTGTGAAGCCCTTTACCACATTTTATGTACTTTTTAGGCAAATGAATATAACTTTTTGTTTGTTTAGTAAAAATTTTCGCTGTGTCGCAGGGTGGGTCTTTTATAATTATGTATTTATGTTCAAAATGACATAAATATATATTTATTAAAGAGAACATGTAAAATATAAATAATGGATCATGGGACTACAAAAAATAAATAAAATTTAGTCTTGGACATACTTAGGACAAATTTCAAATCAATATTTTATTTAGAGATAATGAATAAATCATGTAGAGGGCGGATGGAATACTTACAGCATTTGTCTTTTAATGGCAGCTCACTTATAACCAGTGGAGGCTAAGTGTGGTTTCATATATTTTAGAAAAGTTCAGTGTTGCTTTTATATGGTCCAAATATTTTAAGTGGAAATAGCGTTAACTATAAAAAAATATACGCATCGTTTGGCTATTCAGCTCCATTTGTAGCAACTTTAACCCGTGAGGGTGGTTCCCTGATATTAGATGAAACCAATGTTTTGAAGCAGGTCTTCTTTTCCAAGATATCAATGTCCGTTTCTGAGGTCTCATTTGTCAGTATAAAACTGATACTTACTAGTTGACAACCACGTAGAGTGGAAACATCAAAATTTCCTGGCTGTAATGCACTGTTAGGCCTCGTTTACGGAGACGCGGGGCGTAGTGCGTAGCGTGTGGCGTAGCGGCGCGCGTGTGTCAAAATGTATGAAAATGAACGCGTGTAAAACCGTCTCCGTAAACGAGGCCATAGTTATTAATTAAATAGTTATTTATTATTTATAAAAAATGATTCAACGATAATTTATAATGTACAAAGTAGATTTAAATGCAAAATGAGGATGCTTTATGTAAAGTTAATCTTTAAACTTTACAGTCAGCGACACAGCGGGTTTTTATGAAAAACTTTCAATTCAAAAACTTTAAAGCAATTCCCATTTATCATTTCTAACTGAAAGATGTTTTGTAGCTAATCTATAATGATACAGCACAATTAGTAAGTACATTTTAACTCTTTTCAAAGTGTCATTCGTACGGTTTGATACTATAGGGCAACGCGGGCGTTTTTATGTAACATATTACGTGGACCAAACTCTAGGTTTAAAATTATACATTGAATGTAGTTTTTTGCTTCCTTAAAAGAAGCTTAGCGGGATTTTTATTGTACTTTTTAACACTAACAAAGTATATATTGATTTTGATGGATATTAACAACTCTGGCTATTGCCTTACAAGTCCTCTAGGATATATCTAGTAAAATATAACTTAACTGACCGTCCTTAAGGCAATTACTTTCTATTTATCATATTATTTGAAGTATTTGTTTCATATAAATTGAAAAAGTATTTACTATATTAGATGAAATGTATGTTAAGAAAATAAATCAGTCTATCTCAACGATTGTTAGATGTATTGAAATAGGTCGGGTAGACTTTATAAGAGCAAATATTATTTTTAGAATCTTTTCTAGCGGCTTTGTGCTACTATTATGTCAAGTGGGTTTAGACATGGTCAGGAAAGTTCGAATTCTATCTTTTTTTACAATCAAGACATTTTGCGTTTTGAAAAACATGCAATCTAGTATATGGTACTTAGTATCTTTCAGTTCAAATACATGTTATTGTTCTGTATTTTAAAGATATGTTGTTAAGATTTACATATCCTATATCGGATATTATGCAATTTATCCATAAAGTAGTTAAGATATATAAAATATTTATTTTTTACAAGTGTTAAGTTAAATTTTAAAGCTCACACCTCCTTTGTAACGTCTAGATAATATATAATACTAGCTGCTGTGCCCGCGACTTCATCCGCGTGGAATTTAACAAAAAAATTATTGTTCAGTTCGCAGTTATAAAAAAAAAAACTATAATAAAAGTAGCCTAAGTTACACCTTATTACATCAGCTATCTGCCAGTGAAAGTCCCGTCAAAATCAGTCCAGCTGTTTCAGAGATCAGCCGGAACAAACAGACAGACAGACAAACAGACGGACAAAAATTGTAAAAAATGTTATTTTGGTATATGTTCCGTGTATAGATCCACATGCATTTAGTAAAAAGCGGTTATTTTAATATTACAAACAGACACTTCAATTTTATTTGTATACATGAATTCTGATATACTTTTATAAACTATGACATATTCTCATATATAGTTCAAGTTATAAATAACCTTTAAAAGATGCTTATGACAACATTTGCATTTGTTCAGTCCACTAGAAAACTAGAGGAACTGCGAAGGATTTCTTAAGCGAGTATGTCTTAAGTGTAAGCGTCGCGACGGATGCGTGTGTGGGCTGCTTCACCCTGACGGGCGCGTCGGTGGTTGGGGCGGGGTGTATCGATCTCCGCGGGGCGCGTGCGCCGCGGCTCTGGTGCGGGCGGCGTCGGTGGGCCTCGCGATCACACTCAGTAACACCCGCGCAGTCCGCAGCTGGCCGCCAGGCGAGCGACTGCCTCCGCGACGCCGTGGAACAACCTCACGCACACCGCAACGTTTGACATTTCAGACGCAGCGCGCGACAACATTACAACCTTAAATCGCCTCCTGACAAGAAATTGCTTCAGGCTGAAACTTTGGACACGGCCGTACAAGTTATCTTAAAAAAATATCAAAGTTTTTGCTTTTGGACTATTTTGTGCTTAAGACTTTTAAAGTTGCAATAATTTCAAAAATGTAATAAAAGGTATAAATTAATGACTCACGGATGAAACTATATGATGCGAATTGTGAAGTGTTGACTAAAATGTTGTATCTAGTGCATAATTGCGGTTTCGAGTGAACGTGTGAGTGACTGAAAAAAGACGACCAAAGGTTCACGAGTTCACAGCTCGTTAATTCGAAGATAATTTAAAAAAGAGGACTTCGCTTGCGTTCGCTCATCGGAGATAAAATTTATGACGAACGGTAAGAAGCGTATAGTGATAAGGGTCGGGTACGTTATCTCGGCGGGCGGGGAGGGCGGCGAATCATCTCGTAGAACTAACTATATGATAATTACATACCGTTTACTACATATGACTATCTACTTCATTTAGTACAAATGCTGTAATGAGTACATGGGTTGTAACTGATACTCGGTTGTTAAACATAAGTAATGATGTTGCCTTCAGTGGTTTTTGTTTATATTTACTGGGTATATGTTCGAATTGCAATCCGGGATATTAACAAAATTAAAAATCAAACTGATATTTATATATGTAATGAGATTTTAATTTAAACATAAAAAATAAGTTTTGTGTAGTTCTAGTAAAGTTTTTACGTTTTTAAATGTATTTAGGTATACTCGAACTATTACTATAACGAGGAATTGAACGAAATATTGTTTTTGGACGTATTCTTGAGTTTTTGACATTTTATACTTTTTCTACGTAGTACGTACCGTAAATCTTTATGCATATGAAAAAATAATGATGATATTATTAAAATTGTTCTTTTCTCTACTTGTATAAATACACGAATGGCTATTTTCATAAATCAGTCATTTTGAATATTTAAACTTTTGAATCACATAACTTAGATTATAACATAAATTAAAACACAGTATGAAAATTATATGAAAAGATCTGTAACGTACAAAAAACCCACAATTCTAGTTATGCTACCTAAACGAATGAAAATTTGTAGTTAATTATTTTTTATTATTATAGAAAAAAATTAAACGACGGAAAAATAAACTAAAATGTCGTCGAAACTTGCATTTCTAATTTTCATACTTTTACTCTATTACTCGCAACTAATTTTATGAGAAAACTAGCTTCTGCGCGCGACTTCGTCGGCGTGGACTCCACTCCTATTGGTCTTAGCGTGATGAATACTGAAAGAATTTTTCAAATCGGCCCAGTAGTTCCAGAGATTACCGCGTTCAAACAAACAAACAAACAAACAAACAACCAAACAAACAAACTCATCAGCTTTATATATTAGTATAGATTAAGTTATAGATTTAGGTTACTTAAATAAGTAAAATTCTTTTTGTTCACTCTTACAGGTAGGGTAGTTATACAGGTAGAAATTTATTATTAATATATAATAGCTAAGCACTTTATATTGGGCAAAATGTTTTCTAGTCAACAGATAAACTGCTTCTTTTTGACTACTTTTACTCAAAGCTGTCTATGCAAATTGATAAAAAAATTATTACGGTCGGCGAAAAAGTCTTTTCGTATTTTCCAGTAAAAAGTTGGAACAAAATCGTTTTGGTTGTGTTATTTGTAATTGGCTGGTTTTGAAACCATGAAAAGGTGATATTTTGAAAATAAAATTAAAAAGTAAAAAAACAATTTCCCGCCACTTTTCATTTGTTTTTCTGTCAATCAAAACGGGTGAATCCAACGAAGAATTTCGGTAAATTTCAAAGTTTGAATTTAAAAAAGGGAAAAATGCGAGTCAAGCCGCGAAAAAACATTTGTGACTTTTATGAACCTAATGTACTGGAGTAAGACTAGCAAATTGGTTGGCAAAATTAGTTTAAGGATTTTTAGTCAGGAAAATTTGATGTCAAAGATGCATTTCGCTCTGGTCGCCCAGTTACGACATTTTTTATAAAGTGGAGTTACATCGACATTTGAGCAGTTACGATATAGCTGATGATTTGAGAATTGACAATAAAACAGTTTTGAACTATTTGAAAAAGGTTGGCTATACAAAAAAGGTATGGGTGCCATATGAACTCACTGAAAGAACCCTACTACTACCGTGTAGGTACTCATTTGCGATTCTCTCTTAAGATGTAATGATATAGAACCATTTTTGAAGAGATTGATCACTGGTAATGAAAAGTGGCTCATCTACGATAAGAATATACGAAAAAGATCATAATCAAAGGTCGGCCAAGCTGCACAGACTAGCGCGAAACCCGGGTTGACACGCAATAAGGTGATGACATGGTGGGGTTGGAAGGGCATCATTATAATATTTTACCGCAGGCAAAAACCATTGATTGGGATTTATACTGTCAACAGTTGATGAGACATAAGCAAGAAATAGAGAAAAATCGGCCAGAATTGATCAACAATAATTGTGTTTGCTCGCAAACGAAAAAAAACCGACTTCAATTACATCGACAAGTAATACAACGTTATTATGGACAATGGAATATTCATGGACAAGTAATACATTATAAGTAGACGAAAAAATAGTCAAGTAAATACGCGCTATTAAAGATTACTCAAAAAGTTGTAATCAGATCTCGATCTAATTTCACGAAGACTAGATGACAAGTATTAGCTTTCGATTAAAGTAAGAATTATTAAAATCGGTACACCGAGTAAAAAGTTATGCGGTATAAATACAGCGTAGGTCGACGAAAAAGTAGTCAAGTAAATACGCATTATTAGGTATAACTCTAAAAGTACTTGTCAGATCTTATTTAAAAAAAATGGGACCACATGACACGCAACTCCTTTCAATTAAAACAAAATTGATCGAAATCGGTCCACCCAGTCAAAAGTTCTGAGCTAACATACATAAAAAAAAAATACAGTCGAATTGAGAACCTCCTCCTTTTTTTGAAGTCGGTTAAAAAAGCTGCGGTCTTTCATCACGACAACGCCCCTCAACAAAAATTGATGGAGTTTGACTGGGAAGTCTTAATGCATCCACCATATATTTCTGATCTTGCACACTCAGTTTTTCATCTGTTTCGGTCTCTTCAGAATTCTATTGGTAGTGTAAAGTTAATATCAAGATATGACTCTCAAAACTACTAGTTGCGTTTTTTTAATGAGAAGTGCTAAAATTTGTACAGCGACGAAATCCTGTCACCTAAGAGATGGCGGCAAGATATCAAACAAAATGGTACATATATATATTATAATTAATGTAAATAAATGTTGTAAAATCTTATTTTGAATTTCTGTATAAAATACGAAGAAACTTATTCTCCGACCTAATATGTATGTATATTAAACAAATATGTCTTGAATTCAGGAAAATCTTAATTTTTGTCAGATTAAAATTTGTAATATATACGTAGTGTATAATACAGATAAACTTCATTTAAAATAACAAATGATATTTATTTTAAAACATTCGCATAAGCGACAAATAAAGATTTTCATCCCACGATATCACTTTTTCGTTAAATGGAATTAATGATTGCATATTTATGAGCCCACATAAAATTATCGCGTAGCCGCATGTAAAATTTCGTTATGTACTGGAAATTTTATATCCCTATCAAAAACCTATACACAATTTGTTTCGATATTACGATGTTTAACCAAGCCTTCGCAATTCTTTTTAATATATTGTTATTTATCTAAGTGTCAAACTATTCCAAATATCCACTAAGTAACTGTTGGTAATATCAGATTGATGAAAATAAAAGTTGTAATTTGTTTTTTGGTTAAAGTTATGGGTAAAAAGTACACTCGTTCCAAAGGTTCGCTTTTAGATTTTGTGATTTTTTTGTCGTTTGTCTTGTTGAAATATCTTGCTTTGGTACCCGAACATTCGGGCGAGAGTCCAAGAATTGAAGGATTACACGTCTTCCTCTGACCTCTTTTTCGGGTCGACTCTTTATTATGTACTGAAGTTTCTATTATTTTCACACATCGTGTCCTATGTTTTATGAAACGAAATAAAGTCTTTAAATAAAAGCTTTATTTAATTTTATATTTTACTAAGTCTGGTTTTGTCTTAGAACTGGCATGTATTAGTGTAGAAATAGATAAATATTTATGCTAGTAGAACTGTCTGTCTGCAATAGGAAAATAGTTATACTCAGAAAATTGACCATGAAGATTTTTTTCAATGCAAGTCTGAGTCAAGAAATATAATAAATTTGTATTTAAATAAATTTTCTTGATATACTGAAATGATACTGAATAATAAAAGAAATAAAAAATAATATATTTAGGTCTTTACAATGAAACAATTTTTTCAGATTTTATCGCGGTTTATTAAGTTAATAATTATTATAAAAATGTAATGAGTGAAATTCGCGTAAACATTACAAAATAATATATTTAGGTCTTCTTTAATTCTTATCTTAGTCAATTTAAATTAAATGTGGCGCACGGTGCAACTCCTACTAATCTTCGGGCTAGACCGAAAGCTTGCCTTTAAAATATATTACCCTATAATGCGGTTAGTTCAATTTTGTGTGAAAATTAAGAGGATAATTTTTATATCTTTCATGGGCGAGGTTCGATTCATATCACGTTGCTAAACTCACGAAGTAGAGAAAAATCACTGTTTTCTTTAGCATTTGTTGACCCAAATGCGAAAAGGGACGATATCTCGTTTCCATACATCAGGTTATATATTTTTATTTTGTGTTTCATGTACATATACATATCGAGTAAAATGCTTCCATTTTTCTACGAATTTTTATGAACATAATATAACTATTAGCATATTGTACATATCATTTTAATTATGTGAGACGGGGTATTATACGGTTTTAATTTCAGTGCAAGTTCTACCAAGGTGTTAAAAGGATGAATGGACTGAATGGTATCTAAATACAGTAGCGTTTTAATCTCGTTTATTTATATTAAATTATTATTTATATATTTTATGTTGTTCTTTTTTGTATGGATTATACTTTTTATTGTAATCGTCGTATTTATAGTTCTTTAGTGGTTATAAGAATATACATATTTCCTTTAACAAACCTTGTAATTTAAATACAATTTTTTTAGCCTTACTGATCCAATGTAAATGTCAAAACATTTATGTTTCACATTAAATTAAGTGTAGGACATATTGAGATAGTCACAGACTAATACAGTAAAAAAATTTAGAAAACATTGAAGTATTGAAAAAAGGTAACAGTAAGATTAAACGGAATAATAGATTCTATAGTTGGCAAAACTTATATAGCATAAATTTTTTATTTATTTTATGAACCAAATATATCAATTTTGTGACCTACTTAACTTACGTTCGTACGTGTCTAACGTTTTTAATTTTAGCATAATGTATATTGAATAAAACATGTAACATAAATATTTTTTGACTGTGAAAACTTTTGAGGAGTATTCTTCTTTCATTTCAGAGCTTTTTATTCCAGTCACGCACGTTTTCGCTGTTTATTCACGTTCTGTTTGCTGTACGCAAATAATGGGGTAACTTCTTGAGTTTTCCGACCGACTATGCTTTATACGACTTTCAAGCTATTAAAGTAATAAATAATTACATCATTTAGTTCACTCCATTAAACTTACCAACTGTTCTAATTGTGTGCGGTTCAAATACGTGTGATAAACTAAGCCACCTTTTCAGAAAATTGTTTTCTGTTTATGGCATAAGAATAAGTTTTACCAAAATATTATAAAGAGTGTAGTAACAATTGAAAATAATAATTTATTCGCAAAAAAAAAACGTAACATTAAACAAGTTGTTTTGTTGAGACTTACTTTATGAGACTTTTAAAGTATTATGAAAGTAGCGACTGTATCTCAAACAGTTTTCGAAGAGATCAACGTACTACGAAACGTTGGTAGGGCACAGCAGGAAATTTCCTGCTCAAAATTGGAGCAGCCCGACTGGGGTAGTACCTCGACCTTACAGATGACCACAGCTAAATAATACTGTTTTCAAGCAGTATGGTGTTCTTGTTGGTGAGTAAGGTGACCAGAGCTCCTGGGGGGGGGATTGGGGATAGGGTCGGCAACGCGCTTGCGACGCTTCTGGTGTTGCAGGCGTCTATAGGCTACGGTCTTACCATCAGGTGAGCCGTACGCTTGTTTACCAACCTAGTTACATAAAAAAAAAAACTAGGGATAGTAACATTTGTATTAATATTCTTTTTGTTTTCCTTTGTGTAAGGAAATAAATAACAAGAACATTCCTGGAGTATTGGATTAGAATAAGTTGTTTAAATTTACTTACTGTATGCGGGGTTTTTGGTCCTTACTAATTTAATGACAGTTTTCATCGAGCTCAGTTTCTCAAAAGGGGAGGATCCTAATTGCCTTAAATAATATTTATATCCCTTACGTATTCATTCTTCTGAATAACTCGCACAAAACTAAACAATGCTTTTGTTTTGTTGACTCATTTCTAAATGATGATAAATGTTAGGTGGATGAAAATAACACTTTTTTATATCTATACTAATATATAAAGCTGAAGAGTTTGTTTGTTTGATTGTTTGTTTGTTTGTTTGAACGCGGTAATCTCTGGTTCTACTGGGCCGATTTGAAAAATTCTTTCAGTGTTAGATAGCCCATTTATCGAGGAAGGCTATAGGCTATGTATCATCACGCTAAGACCAATAGGAGCGGAGTCCACGCCGACGAAGTCGCGCGCAGAAGCTAGTCTTCTATAAATACATTAATACGTGAAACAAAAACTTTGTCCCTTTTTATACGAAAATTGAGTGGACGGAGGAGTAAGATAATTCCTACACTTATAGTTTAAATAGAGAAGTAGTGCAGAATGCTAATATTTTTTTTTAATATTAGGCATAAAACATACATCACCTAAATCTTTCCTGGATTGAATGATACTGATTTGAAATGATAATAAATAGCATTTTATAATTTCCTTATGTGTGGGAAACACAAAAATAAAAATAATACGAATTCTTTATTTTAATTTTTTTTATAATATAATATAATTTCTTTAAAAAAAAAGGCAAATTAACAGCGTAGCCTTGGCGAAATCTGTGATTATAGAAGTATAGTCTTTGACAACAGAACCTTAATAATATTCCAACTTATAATTAAAATTAATTATGAGTGAATTTTGACCACTGGGCGAACACTAGTTTCAATTAATATACTTAGTCCATTACAACGAATTCGTCGACTAGTTACCATAAACATTGGGATCTTAACTCAAAATACCTGTTACTTTGTGAACAGCTTAAATCAGTAGGCAACAGGTAAGTCAGTATAGGCGCATGAATTATGGACGACAAGCTATGCCACTAATTGATTCTTGAACTTTGAATTTATTAACAACTCCTTTATTTAACCCTGCCGCTGTTGAAAATGCATCAAGTTATTATTTAATCATTTGATTATTTTACTTTTAATTCAGTTATTATTAAATAAATATTTTAAAGTTTAGAAGAAAACCTTTTAAGCTGGATAAACTGTAAGTATGTTTATTTACTATAAGTTTTGGGGTTAATACTTTATTTGTATATTTGTACGGGTAAAATATTGCTAAGCAAGAACCACTATCTCTTTTAACACGAACTCAAGTTGCAATGTAACATGGCTGTTACCCTTCTGGGTGCAGTGTTACACCTATACTTTAGCGTTGGGGGACTTGAGACCGCTAATCAACCGTAATCAATATACATACAGATAAAATTATGATTCACTATAGTGGCTACACCAAGAGAGCCATACCTCTTGATGAGGTGTCTCGTCAGTAATTCATAAAAAAGTCAGGTGTTTAGTTCTTTCTGGTGTAAACATATTTATCATAATAATAATAAATTTTTTAAAGAACAGCCATTTATTTTCCAAATAGTTTAGTTAGTTATGAACGTAAGGTATAGTAGTAATCTTATATACTCGTAGTAGAAAGTGAGCTGCAAAATGTAATTAATTAAATGTCGCGAAATAACGAATAAATAATTCGCAAAATATTTGTACTCAATATCCACTCCGAGCGGGAATCGAACCCGCGATCACCAGTTTGCAAGCGCATACATCACTACATCAAAGCGATCTTCTTCTGAATTACATAATTATTATATTACAATATTTAATAATTTTTGGTATACGACAGTTATGGTTCTAATTTCGTGCGTTAGAACTACCAGATTGGCTTGCAGAGCTCGCTCTTGATCAGGCTACGTATTTCAGTAACACGACCTAATACACTATTTAGTCATCCAGAATTTTCTTAAAAGCTGGAATACTTATTATTTATTTAATAATCAATGAAGAGTTTAATATAAAATATCGTGCTTCTGACTTCCAACACGACTTTTTAAGTTATTTGACAAACTTTTAAGTTACTTTGAGACTTAGAATTCCCACAAAGACTAAAATACATATATACTTACTGTTTTTTAATCCGTAGGTACCTACTCTTCTTAAAATTACCATAGATTCAAAGTTGCAGTGGGGATACCATATCTATCGGTTTAAGAATAGACAGTTCTGTAACATATGCGGTTAAAAGAATACGCTTACTAATGGATAAGTTTATAATATTATTAACTAGCGACCCGCCCACTGATAGTTGCAAAACTATCAGTGTTCCTCAACTATATTATGCATGTATTATACATAAAAACCTTCCTCTTGAATCACTCTATCTACTAAAGAAACCCCCATCAAAATCCGTTGCGTAGTTTTAAAAATTTAAGCATACATACAGACAGACAGACAGCGGGAAGTGACTTTGTTTTATAATATGTAGTGATGATATAAATGCGTCCTGCCTGTGTTAACATACGGAGCCGAGACGTGGACACTGACGAAGAGACTGGTCCACAAGTTTAAAGTCGCTCAACGTGCAATGGAACGGGCTATGCTTGGGGTTTCTCTCAAAGATAGAATAAGAAATGAGGCTATCCGCGAGAGAACGAAAGTAACCGATATAGCCCACAGAATTAGCAAGTTGAAGTGGCAGTGGGCTGGTCATCTGTGTCGCAGGACCGATGGCCGCTGGAGCCGACGTGTCCTGGAGTGGAGACCGCGTCTTGGCAAACGCAGTGTGGGACGTCCTCCGGCCCGTTGGACCGACGATCTATGTAAGATTGCCGGCGTCGGCTGGATGAGGGTTGCGGAAAACCGGGATGTCTGGCGCGAACTTGGGGAGGCCTATGTCCAGCAGTGGACTGCGATAGGCTGATGTGTGTGTGTGTGTGTGTGTGATATAAAGTAGTTATTTCAGCGGCTACTCCATATTGTTGTAGGCCTGTAGGGCAATGCGGTTTATATTAATGCTTTTTTCAGCAGAAAAGGGCTATCCTTTATATATATCTATATATAAAATCGAATGAAAGATCAATATTCTAACATTTGCATCGCAGTATATTTATGTAAATATAATGTACATACGTAAAATAGTCATTTGTATGTGAGTCATAGTGATCGATGGCTTAAATGAGATGTAACACTAAAAAACGGCCACATGCTAACTTTTCCTAAAAGCCAACTCAGAAATGTGTGTTTTAATGTATAATATGATTCCGGCTGCGTTTCAATTTTTACTTTTACAGAAGTTTAAAAAAAAAACTATTAAGCGAACATTGTATAGAAAAACTAATTATAATATACACGAATACTTTAATGATGGAAAATGCTATCGCTATGTCTGGCCCTGGCATTACATTTAATTCATAATATTGTGAGCAGCTAACGTAATGTCCCTAGTGTAGGGCGATAGTATTAGCCGATAGTTACTTATTGTGTTATTTTATATTGCTGATGGATATATAAAACGCTTATGTGTCTATACCGAGACACTAGAGATTCATTTATTGTATATTGTCTTTAATATAAGATTATTACGTAACACTACCCAGTGTTACACAAGTTTACATTCCCTAAGTTTGTTATGTAATTTTATAATTAAATTGTTAATTGATTTTGCTACTATAACTATTTCAACTTTTTTCTGAGGTGTAGATTTTTTTGACGTGTGCTAAGTGTGGCGAAATAAATGTTTTCTTTCATTTAATTTCATCATTTAACGGTCTATAAAGGTGGATATTTATAATTTCAAAAGCAATTCAAAAACAAAGGTTTACACAAAAATAAGACTCACTTTTATAACAAATTCCAATAATTTTTAAAGAATTTCAAAAACGCTGAAAAACGTATTTATTTACTTTATACTATTATATTATTATTATACTATTATTATTTTATACTATTATTATATGATATTATGCAGTTTGAAAGTTTCATCTCATAGGTATATTGTAGCTCTTAGCTCTTAGAGGAGTACGAATTTTCGAACACTTATAGTTTAGTTATTTAAATTAATTATGGTCGTATTTCGACCATTGGGCGACCACTAGTTTATTTATAAGAACGTATTTACTGTAAAATATATAATAGTAAAGTAACTAAGCATGATAGTAAATTATTTCTTTACATCTTTATTTTAATTACCAAGAGAGCCTCTTAAAATAATTACTTATAATGAGAAGATTCTTTTCATTCTTTTACGAATAGTCAATAATTAATTTCTTATAGAAATCGTAACATGCTATAAATACGGTACCTTTTTTAATTGCTTAATCCTATTGAGCGATATCATTATTAAGTCAAGACTCTATTACAGGGAAGCGAGGCTATCTTGTTAGAGATGGGAATTTAGTTTTGGTTCTTATTATTGTTTTAATTTATTTCATTAGAAACGTATGTATCATGCCTTTGTTTTCTGAAGGTTTTGAAGAAAATTTCGATTGCGAAAATACTGATATAAATAAAAATAAATTATTTGTATTATTTGTAACGTAGATCGCTTCGAAATAGCACCAAACACTTGTAACTGTTCAAATATAATTATATAGAATACCAAAAAATTTGTTTAACAGTTAATTGAGAAAAAAAAAAATTATGAACTCTAATTTGATCTCTAGTGTGTACATACAGTAATTAAAATTATATTCTACAATATGAAACTGACTCGATTGTATTATGATTTTTTTAATTGTGGGAAAACGCGTGAAATTGTATTTACTGCCGTTTTGAGTAAATTACGCATTTGTACAGCCATAGGTAAAAATGTATATATTGGTAAATAATAAACCTAAAGCTCTTCAATATGTACTCGTATCGTATACATTGTAGGGATAAAATATAACCTATGTATACAAGTAGATAATATTACTACGTATTTTTTAAACTAGCTTTTCAATGTAAAAAGTTTTGTATTAGGAAAATTATTTAGCCTTTTATACATGTATAATTACATTTGCATTTATAATTGTAACATTTTGCAGCCTTCGACTGTAATATCTTACGAGACCCTTCTAACGAGGTTGACAACAGTGTATAGTTCAATCAATTAGAGTTCATAATATCAAATTACGGCGAGAAGGTCTTATCATTGCATAGCTGTGCGTTTATAATAAATAATAATAATAAATATTCTTTATTGCACACCAACAAAAAATATTACAATGCACTAAGATTAGTCTTATAGTTTTGTACATTAGGCGGCTATTATCGCTAAAAAGCGATCTCTACCAGGCAACCGTGAATTCCGTTTATATTAATCAAACAAATTGATTGCATATTTTACGAACGAAAATTATATTAAGAATATGTAATAACGTAAACGTGTTACGGATTTAAAATATTAAAAAGCTTTCATTTTAATTTTAATTCAAATAACATATTTTTAATAAAATAGTTACTAACCTCATGTAACTTCATCAGTGTGATGATAATGTTTATATTTATATGTGTTCCTCTAGTTTCAGAGGCTTGACTACAAAGTTATTTGTGTTCTATTTTTCAACAGGATAAGAGCCTTTGTGGAAGAGTAAAAAAATAAAATAAACAACACATAGTTTTGTGTAAGCGAAGGCAACAAAGCGAGCTCATATATCTGAGAAGTTACACTTCGCTATATCTTTATCTGTAGTACGTTAAATACTGTAATTAATGCTTTTAATGAACTGAGTTTGCTATTACGTCTTCATTTTCAAATTCATTGGCTAAGGTTACTTAATTAGTGATATACGAAAATCAACTGATACAACGAAGTCTTCCAAAACTTTTGCAATAATGAAAACCTTTAAAAGAATTTTTATTTTATTTAATTCTTTTTTAATTTCTTCTTGAATTATTTATTCTTGAGGTCATATTAGGGTTGCCAACCTCAAATTAAAAAAACCAGGATTTGAAGTTGGAAAAACCAGGACAATTAAGTTTAAAAACAGGACGCATTTAATTCAAATACTCACATTTTTTATAAAAGTATTTGAATGCAATACGAGTTGAAAACTAGTTATTAAAATATAAAACAAACACTTAAACATTTTGTAACAAATTTCTTAAACTTAGGTTAGTTATAGCATCATTCTAATATTATAAACTTATTAAATTTTACTATATTTTTCAATACCATTAATTTCCTTCAGTATTTGTGGTTGAGTAAGCAAATAATTATAAAATTGGTCACACTTCATATCTATGTTATATATAGTTTTGATTATTGCAGCTACTGTTGTTGGCAGTAATCGATTTCTTTCTTTTGACCACTATGAATTATTATGAGGGAAAAGACTCTCGACATTAGCGTTATGACCCGGTATACTAAATACATATTATTCAACCACTTTCCGTAGTTCTGCATACTGTTCCTCAGAAATGCATTGCTTGAAATATGTTAGCCACAAGGCGTTTAAGCTGTCGTCTTTTTGAGTAAGATTCAAAGTGGTAAAATTTTTCAAATCAACCCACTCGTCAAATAATTTTTCGTCGTCGATTTCGTTGTTATGATCTTTTAAAAAGACCAAAGATTTTTCAATGTTGTTCCAATCTAGCAGATCAGACCCCGTTAGATCAGTCCAGTCGAAAACTTTTAGATCCCCAAATGGTTCAATCTACATTTTCAAATAGTCATTGATTTCATTATAAAATCTTTAATTTTAGTTGAAAATTCTTCCGTATTCTTTTCTTCGTCATGCAACTTCTTTAAAATTGTCCTTACTCTTAGAGGATAAAAATTATTTATAATTCTTTCCTCTAGTAATGAAATAACTTTGCCCAAAATCTTCCTGATTTTGGCAAACCTGTTTTCTTTTCTTTCCACTTTTTCATTTTTTGTGTGAATTATCGCCATTACTGAATGAACGAGGTACAGGTAACCCTCGGCATAATTATTATTAAAAATCTGCATAATGTACTGTGGAGGTTTATCTAAACGCGAATTTTAAAATTCAAAAACCCAGGACGCTGCTTAAAAAAATAAAAACTATTCAGGACGTCCCAGGACACTACAAAAACCAGGACATGTCCTGGGAAAACAGGACGGTTGGCAACCCTAGGTCATATTATAAAAGCTTTTTATGTAATAAATAAAAATCTTATGTAACAGTGTTTTTTTTATTTGATAGGTCTGAGAATAGGTCGTAGGCCATTTTTATAGGGCCCAAGGGTTGTTCAATTTTTTTTTTAATTTTTGAACAAACATTTTTTTTTTAATGAGTTGACATCAAAAACTGCATATGACCCAAAACTTTCACCTCTCTTCCATCAACTCTCTTTTTATAATAGCGATATTAGTATTTTTAATTTCATTCACAAATCTGCAATCGGGTTGCAAGATGACGATGGATTAATCACTGTCATGGGATAATATTTTTTGTATTTAACCCAGTGAAATCAGAAAGTGAGATTATTATAACCATTTATTTGTTACTTTTTAACTCCAGCTCATGGTAAACATTCACCTATATCCCATGCATGTATGTATGAACACATCTTGAACGCTTCGATATGTTCTTTGACGTAGGTACTCAATAATATAAGTTTTGCAGACCAAAAGAAAGATGGGGAAGATGTAAAATATCAGGAGAATTATAGGCAATGTCATTTCAAGGTTGCGGTACAAAAACCACAATCCTATTAAATAATATATTTAAAAACATACTAAATAAAAAAGTATTAATTTTCAACTTTTGTAACACATCAATTACTTTGTAGGCTGAACAGTGATCGATAACAGTACAAAACTGTATTTTGGTAATAAAATACTATTTTTAAAATGTACTATTAGCGGTAAATATTATTATAAAATGGATGTATATTTAATTAATATAAAGTATTTATTGAATTCTATTTCTCGATATATCTCGATATGTATGTCTGTATGTGTCTCGATATATTTGTATATGTACCCTTATAGTCTTTGTAAATGTGCGTTAATTTTTTGTCCTGTTAAAATTTTGATATTTTGATGCATTTATCCTACAAGGTTTTAGAAAAAGTAGCCAGGATGTCTTTTCCCTCAGTTACTAATCAATCATCGGTTCTCTGTCATGTAGCGACAATCCAATCTGCAGGCACTTTTCCTTGTTCTGATTTGAAAGAAGTTTTGTGACTTTGTTCACTTTCAAAGGTATAAAACATGTACTGATATAATTACTGCGTAACGCGTCCGCCACTCATCCAGCCAAAGCACTAACAGAAAAATTATGGAAACACATTTCCTCCTCTGACATAGTATTTTGAATCTACTCTCTATATTAAATGATTTTAGGTGATATTATGCTTAAGGTTATTTGAAATCAGGTTAGAACACAAACAATTGTAAAATCAAAAGTAGTAGGTTGTCATTTAATGATACAATTGCCTACGGCCTAAGCCTACGGCGTAACGAAGACTTTTGAATCTGTGGCTTCATTACGACGCGAGCGACGCTTTAAACTTGTCATTTTTTGACTGTGATTAAA
The DNA here is from genome assembly GCA_905220545.2 of Melitaea athalia. NCBI lineage: Eukaryota > Metazoa > Arthropoda > Insecta > Lepidoptera > Nymphalidae > Melitaea > Melitaea athalia. The sequence continues at coordinate 9,843,035 of HG992179.1, forward strand.
TTACTTTGAGTTTATTTCTATTGCAATACATTGTAGTGAAATGTTACGTGGATGACCTAATTATTAAATGTACATTAGAAATTTAAAATATAAGTCTTATAAAATTCAGTTTTTTAACATTATGTTATATTATCGTAACATTATTTTAAATCAATGATCTGCGAAAATTCCCATTTAATGTAATTGATCGTATTTTTAGAATTCATGTCTCGCGTGTAGTCAACTATGAAATATTCTTTAAATATTCATCAAAATACAATTTTTTTATTGATATAACTAGCTGACCCAGCGTACTTCGTACCGCCTGACAGTCGATTCTATAATTTTTTTATTTTATTTTAATACTTTTCCTTCCCGAAAACCCTCCACTAACACTTAAACTTTATGGTATGGTATTAAAGTTCAAATTGACTTTTAAGTATTATTATGAATCTTTTGTATGGGAATATAGAAAATCGTTGTTTTTAGACTTTATCAGGGAAATTTTAAAATTTTTCTCTCTGTAAGAACCATCCTCGTACTTCAAGGAATATTATTAAAAAAAAAAATTAGCGAAATCGGTTCAGCCGCCCTCGAGATTTGCGCTTAGCGATTCATTTTTATATATATAGAGATATGTCAACTATATCTATTTAAAAATCTTAAGAGTGCGCATAATGCAAAATTACCATCTTCTATTTGTTTTGACATGAAAAGTGCCAGACCAAATCTTAAAATAAAAATATATGACAAACTACGTGATATTTGCAAGGGTTGACCTTTATCAAAAACATAAAATAAGGAAATTTCCTCGATAAAATATAATCACGAAGTAACCTCTAATTTTTATATTTTTTCTATTTATACTCGATATGGTTATGACCATTAAGACAAAAATTTGATAATTAATTACATTTAAATATGAGTAAAGGCTATGCCAAGGCATTTAATGTAATTACTTTTAGTTTCGGAATTATTTACAAAATAACATATTTGTCGTTTTTTACATTCGTAATGCGCTCAAAACTATATCGTCTATCGCACTCTGACACGAGGCTTTGTGTATATTTTGTTTCATCGGGCGCGCGGGTGAAATCTGATTTTTTGCTCGCCTTATGCACGCTCTTAAAAACTTTTTACTATTACATAGCTTAGATACGAAACATATTACGGTTATACGTTTTAACTCAGTTTTTAGTTACCTATTAAACATTATTTTATTTCAATAATTTGAGTAGTTTGTACACATGTCAGAAGTGAAACTTATTTGGCAAACTAATTTAAAAAAAAGTAATTGAAAAAAACAAAAAGCCAACGTCACGCGGTGTTCTCAGGCGGTCACCCATCCAAGTACTGACCGCATGACGCGTTGCCGGGTTAGCGGTCGCTCAACGCCTAAAGAAGTTTCATTTCAATAAATACAATCAACATTTACAATAGTGTACAATTTAATATACATCACCTCATATAAATTAATGATAGAGAAAAGTAGCAGTAATGAGGTTATCAGAAATTAACAGCTCATCAACAAACCCTACAGTAGCTCAATCAATCTGCAGTCATTTACATGACATGCGTTGAAGTCGGTTCGTTATGTATCGTATTGAGGTCTCGCTAACGATGAAAACAATTTCTATATGAAGCTTTCGATTAAAAGTGTTCTAAATTACATTAGTTACAATATATTTTGTGATTGAAATTATATAGGTATTATATTGTTAAGGAATAAAAATCTGGTGCAGTATGTGTTGGATTCAATTTGATTGATAACTTAAAACGAGATATATATGTTTGAAAGTTTTTTTTTATGTTACATCATATTTATTAGTAGCAGGCAAAAAAAAAAATATCGTATAGTCTCGTGTAAACATAATATGTAAATGAATAAATTGTGTAGTCAAAATCAGACTAGGATTAATGGATTAGCTTATAAGTTTAAAACGACATTCAAATTCAATTATCTCATTATCTTTTGTTTTAGGTTGGTAAATTTGTTTTTAAATTTAAGATAATCCCTGAGGTATTGAGATGTTTGTGAGGAAACTTGCTTTTTTCAGAAGAAAAGCAAAAAAAGAAGTGATAAATAATGAGCAACTATAAATAGTATTGATTGAATTGAATTAATTTACTAAAATAATTTAATGTTGAGTTTTAAAATCGAGGTTTACCTAGCAGTTACAGTCGAATATGCATATCATAAAATCCTTTTAAAATTTGTTGTACTTTATAAAATTTTGCTTAAAATAAATTCCAGCGGTTTTTTATTGGCGTTTTCAATGTTGAAAGAAGGAAAACTTAAATTCAATTGACTTTTTCTGTCAGATACCTATTGTATATCGTTCATCCAATAGCAACGATAGCTTGTCTTATCTTTTGTCTCTATGTACATAGGTAGACCCTTATTTACATAAATTTAATGTTTTATACGATACCACAAGTAAACAATTTATTAAATAAAAACTGCATAAAACCGAATACTTTTTTAAGAATCTGATATTTTTAAATTTCTGTCGCCGTTGACATCATTATAATTTTGTTAATTGAAAATACACACTAAAAATACTACTCATTGAGTCATATTAATAATACAATTTCAAATACGTTTACGTTTTAAATTGAACTCATTTTCTCAGTAAAAAATCTTTTCGATTTAATTTTATTCTTTTTCAAATACTTCCAGCTTTTCCTTCTTCAACAGTTTTCTTCTTTTCAAAGAATTCTTTTGTTGTCCTGCTGGTGATAGGAGTTTAAGAAATAGTTCATGCGGCGTTGTCATCGCAAAGAATACCCAGTTAAACTTACTATACAGCTTTCAACTTCTGTTTCTTTCAATTTATATTTTCCGAAGTCTTTGTCTCCATACGTTGTACAATTGATTACATTTTTATACAGAAATATATTTATATGTTTATTGTCGTAATAAAGTTTAGGCATATACCATACAGACTCTCATAAACTTTTATTACGAGTTGTGTTATAGCCATACTTAACGTTATTGTCAAAATTTTCAATTATTGCAATTGTCATTGGTGTGTTTATAACTATTTGCCTCTATGATAGTATATGTTTATAAATATAATTATTTATTATTTTCAGTTGCAAATCCTTTGATTATAATCTCCTATGATATATGAAAATCCTATGATATCAATCAATTTGTATTGATCGAAATATTGTCTGAAAGCTTTCAAACAATTTAGGGATATTACTTAACAAACGTTCGTGAAAATGAATCTGCATAAAAGGAAGGATGCTTCGACACACGACTACACGTTTCGAGTAGCGTGATAAAATGGACTCGTCGAGAACTCTGTGACCGACCAACCAAAATCGAAGGCATGGCTTTTAATCGAGCATCGGAAAAATGGTCTGCCTCAACTGGCTTTTGTTCATTGAAAACAATGCCTTCAGGATTTTCGACTTCAGAATGATTACGAGCCGTGATTATTAAGAAAGTAATGAACTTTTATTTAATGAAATAAATATAAAACGTGAATAATCTAGTTTCAAATATAAAGTATGTAAAGAGTAGATATTATCTTCTATATATTAATACGTGAAGCAAAAACTTTGTACCCCTTTTTAGGAAAATTGCGCTGACGGAGAAGTATGAAATTTCGCACACTTATAGTTTATATAGAGAAGGACTGTAGAATGCTAATATTTTTTTTTTAATAATGCATCAAAAAAACATTATATCAACTTATATCTTATACTATTAAACGAGCAATTCTTGTATATATATATATATAGATATAGAATCTGAATCTCGGAATCGGCTCCAACGATTTTCGTGAAATTTAGTATGCAGGGATTTCGGGGGCGAAAAATTGATCTAGCTAGGATTCATTTTAAAAAAATGTTGTTTTATCCCTGTTTTTAGGCAATGAAAAAATATCATTGGAATACGAAGCTTAATTTCACGGTTCTGAATATAGCTGTAATAGCTAAACAATCGGCGGGTGTCGAATCGTGTTGACCCGGGTTCAAATCTCAGTCTCCAGATTATTATTTTTTCTTTTTTTTTTAAATTTCACTCGTGATTTATTCTGTAAATAAAATTAAAATATAAAAATACCGAGAAAAAAAAAACAAAAAAAAAAATACCGAGCTGGGCTCGGCCACCCAGGTACTATAAAATTAATTATGGTCAAATTTCGATCAGTGGGTGACCACTAGTTTAAATTAATACGACAAGGGGCCACTCACTAATTACGTAAGCATGATTTTGGAAATGTTTGACCCCCCGTACGCCCATGTATGTGTAGGTAAGATTTTTCAAATCCCTCCCCACTATTCTTATGTAAGATTCCATTTCGTTTTTCAAAACAATAAAATGTTGTTAGGAAGGATCAGTTACACTAAACATAAACAAACATCTCAATACATTCCTTTGTCTAACGTATACGAAATTACGAATCTTACATCACTGGAAACGCTATTAAATTAACTATTACATACTAAGTTATTTTGAAAACCTTTTTGTGTAAAGAAATATTTACTAAAAAGTTAGAATCTAGGTTGAATGTTTTTTCGACATTGTTTTTGTAATGATGCGATTACTAATTAAAAATGAAACATGCCGTACATAGTGCGATTCTTTTATTATATTTTACGCTATTAATTATTTGTAAAACAAGTTACAGTTATAAACAGCTCATCCTAATATATTTTTTACCTCCCAGACACACATGAAATATGATCCCTGCCAAACCACTTGACCGCGCCATTTCTAATATAAGATATCGACTTGGCAATTACTACGTGAGAATCTGTTTGGACTCCCTCTCCTCAAAGTAAGAGTATGTAGAGATTTTTCCAATGCTCCTCTCCCCCGGGATCCTTATGTAATTAATGAATGGCCCCTAACATCTACGACTTCAATTACGTCGTTTACTACAATTTAAATTTTGTATAATTAAATGAAATGTAGAGTAATGTGTACGTACTCTACATACTACATGTATTGAAATTATTAAGGCTATTTAATTATTTCTATTAAAAGCTTAGATTCATAGAAAATAAACTGCCACTGAGATAGATATTGTATAGATGTTTTACGGGTTTGATAACGAATTTAAGAACTAATATTTCTTACTTAACAAACACACACACACACATACACACGGATACACACATACACACACACACATACATACATAATTATACAGTACTATCTAGATTTCTACTGTAAGCATAATAAGTCCCACATAACAGTCGGATACGGTCGATGTCTCGTTTCGGTTGAACATCCAGATTTATACTGATAAGGTATTTGCTTAACGAGCGAAACGATTATCGTAAAAGATAGTACAGTATTGAGAAAGGGCAGCGGTGTACAAAGGGGAAATGCGGGGCGCTTTGTTCGAAATATACTTATATTCAGGTGCGATGTTGCTTGAGTCCACAACAATTAAAAATACTGGTATCTGAATTTCAGATTTAACTTTAGCTGAGCAGTGTGAAGGATTTTGTAATTGTTATATTAAAGTACCATTTTTTAATATCGTTATGCAAGATTTTTTATAGGAAGTAAGTAACAATTATGGCGAATTTGTAATTAACACAAATTATATGAGCTTTAACGGTCACATTGTAGCATTTGTAGCATTATCGTTAGATGAAATCTAAACTATGTTAATGCTAAATCTAATTCTGTATGTAAATTAGGGCAGTAGTAGGTAGGGATCCCTAGTACACATTTTTCACCTGATTAGTATCAAGCTAATTTTCCGGGAGTAGCTTCATTTTGATGAGACGAACAAAAAGTTCCTCTTCGAAAACTCTCGATTGTGGTAGTAGCTTCATTTTGATGAGACGAACAAAAAGTTCCTCTTCGAAAACTCTCGATTGTGGTAGATAATAGAGTTAGCAGGAGATAGAGCAGCAGTGAGAGTAGGACCGGGATAACGTACCACGCAATTTGTAGGACAATACTACCATAAAATTATATAAATATTAACTAACTAAAAGAAGAAAAAAAATCAGAAATAAAATCAATTTTTGATGACCTCACGAGGTCATCAAGTTGATGACCTCGTAAGGTCATTAAAAATTATTACTAACCAGCTGATTTTTTTTTCTTTTAGTTAGTTAATGTTTATATAATTTGATGGTAATATTGTCCTACAAATTGCGTGGTACGTTATCCTGGTCCTACGCTCACTGCTGCTCTATCTCCTGCTAACTCTATTATCTACCACAATCGAGAGTTTTCGAAGAGGAACTTTTTGTTCGTCTCATCAAAATGAAGCTACTCCCGGAAAATTAGCTTGATACTAATCAGGTGAAAAATATGTACTAGGGATCCCGTACTATAGATTATGCAATAAAGAAAATAATATAGTTATTTTAAATGCTGAAGCCTGAAGTATATTACGAAAGTAAGCTTAGAAAACATTTATCAAAAGTACGAACAAACAAGGCGCTTGTTTCGGACAGTTCATCGATTCTATTCCCCATTCCTTATGAAGTTCTGATATAGCTAAGGGATACCCAGTAGACTAGTGTATAAAAGCAAAGTTAATTTAACTATCATTATAAATATTTAGTTAAGTAATATGACGTTATTAACGGTGGTCCTCCGGTCCGACGTCACCTCACACGTTTTCGAACTCTTTCCAATTAAATAATAATATACTAGCTGATTAAATTATATAATATACTAGCTGACCCCGCAAACGTTGTCTTGCTATATATGTTATTAACCCCTGCAACCATCTCTTGTGGGTAGAATTTCGTAAAATCCGTGCTTAGCTGACCTCTACTCGACGAAAGGAATATTCCTACGAAATTTCAAGTCTCTACGCTTTATGGTTCCAGAGATATCGTGATGAGTCAATGGGTGGATATCTCTTTTATATATATAGATTATTTTAACATGATACTAATTATAATGAGTTCTATATTCATTATAAGACAATGAGCATATGTATGTTTATACATTGTAACGTAACAATAAACACAATTCGGCTGTTTTAGTGAACGGATATGGTTCTAAATTATTAGTCTATAAATTTTAGTTATACTTGAGATAACAAACGCATAAATTGAAATGTGAGTTGACACGTAAACATAAAACAGTCAATTCAATGAACGAAAATTGTTCAAATCCATTAGGGTCTCAAATTTTAAGTTGTACTTAAGAATAGAAATTTATTAGCTGGGAACTCAAACAGTTTGGCTAACGTGTTAAAATATTAGGCGATAAATTTTATATTCGAGACAAGCTTAAATTGGTTGTGCTGACAGATTCGGTGAAACGTTCTAAGGGCCAGTTCCACTGATTGAAATGATCGCGATTGGTTCGACGTAAACTCGGTTTACGCGTTTAACGGAGTTAGAGCTGGAAATTGCATTTCACCAACATAAACTGGACGCAGTTAGAGAATAACTGAGTTTAAATTCTAAAACGACCGATTTTTGGCGTTTAGCTGTGTAAACACGTTTTGTCTAGAGCTTCTAACGGTCTAACCTATTAAAAACAAATCTTGTCAAGTTGTCATATGATATATTCCGATACTCGAGTTTATAGTAGTGTATCTCTATATATATAAATGAATGGCTGAATGTGTTGCTGGGCGCGGATCTTGGGGGCGGCTGGACCGATTGCGCTAATTCCTTTTTGTGTTCCTTGAAAGATGAGGATGGTTGTTACGGAGAGAAATTTTAAAAGAAAATTGCCTGAAAAAGTCTTAAAACAACACTTTTCTGTATTCCCGTACGAATGATTCGTAATAATAATTAAACGAAAAACCAAAATTAGAATCGAACTATAAATTCGATTAAGCAAAGCATAGTTCTGTTAAACGGTGGAATCGGCCCTAAGCATTGGGTAGCCATGGGATACAGTTTTTTGTTGGACTCACATTACGCCAGGGTTGCCATCGCAAGATTTTAAGTTACCGTGTTTCGGAATAAAAACTACAAAATTGACGTGTATTTACTTTACATTAACACGTAAGGTTAAAAATGACAATAATCGGTTAAATAATTTCCCTTTTGAAATCGGTTGAATAATACATTATTCTTCGCAGCCGTCATGCAAGTTTATCGTAACTAACATTTTTTTTCTTCGGCTTATTCAATGTGTATTTGTTTTCCCTTTTATTGTTTATCTTTTGTTGTGTTTTTTGTTTAATTGATTTACGCAATTTCCTTCGGATCGGATAAAAGTGCTTACAGCCAGTAAAGCTCAATTTATTGAGGAAGTAATAATTTTATTCCTTGTTTTTTTGTAATAATTTTATTTCTTGTTCTTGTTTTGCACTATAATGACCTATAAACTATCGATTAAATTATTAGGAGAAAACAATTACACATTGGAGTGCCGTGTTTTTAAACACAGAAATGAACGTACTGTTGTGTACCGCGTTTATCACCGGAGATATCCAAATTCCCGTGTAACATGGGAATGGCCGTGTAGATGGTAACACTGCAGGGCGTAGAATTTTTTCCGGGAATTTTGGACGCGCAATGGTAGACGTGGAGGGGGTAGTAGACGCGAGGCTGAATATATACGATTGAGATTTTGAATTAGGGGCATTCGGATTTGGACTCGGGAATTCGAAGTATAGTATTGAGGAAGAGAGCACGTAGGCCTCAGCGGCCGTCGCGGCCTCTTGGCTGGCGAAGCTATGGAATTTCTGACTTAGATTAAACATGAAATACCTAAAGGTGTTTTAGGTCTGGTTCAGAAATTTCATTAGCGTAAGCTGGCTGAGTGTGGCAATGTAGCTTCAGTTTAGTCCGCGAAATAGTTTTAATTTAATTTTACTGATTATTATTAAGTGCAATTCTTTATTATAAAATTTTAATTGTAATCCGCTAAGTAAATTCAGTGAAACCTGTGTAGAGTCTGCAGTTCCTTTGGTCAAACGTTCCTGATTGGTTAGGATATAAACCTGTGAGTCACCAATTAGTGTAGAATTAAAATGATGCATGTTGTTTTTCTGCATGTTGTGTTTCTTTTACTGATTTTTATAACTTTTACGGAGATTTTTAATAAAAGATATCTAATGAATTATTAGCTAGGTTTACATCGATACTATTAATTATTGATTAATTACTGAATGAAATTATTATGAAAAGGTTTACATTGATACTATTAATTATTGATTGATTATTGAATGAAATTATTATGAAATAAGCCTTATGACCATAATTATATTGAATTTAACTGATAAAATGAAATCTAACTTAAGTAAATAATCACAATATGATGTTGATAGGATAAAACGAAATTACATTCGTTTGACTTTAAAGTACATATAAAAATTGAATGAATCCTTGGTTAAAACTATCATATTAGATATTAAGGGTTAAATAGAATTTCGTTAGGGTGTATTTAAATAATGAAATGAAATTTTACTATGTTGTTTAATGAAGTCATTACTTTGGAAGTAGATAGAGTGGTGAATAATTCTAGGAAAATATGATCTATAAACAAACTGATGATTTGTACGTATCATGTTGAATATTCTCTACATATAAATATGCCTCTATTGAATGTATATGTATGTATGTATATATATATATATATATATGTATATTTGGCTTCATTTTGACACTATACAAGATTGTAGTTCAAACATTAATTTAAGAACTTGTAGTTTTTAAATATATGTTGGAACGAGGTAACACAGTGCTTGTAGTCTGGAGTGCGTTCAAGGATACCTTTAGCTCTTGAATACATTCTAAGATGAGGTATTATACACTGATCTATGACATTACACAACTATTGTAGTTTTGAACATTGATCTAAGAATTTATGTTCTTAAATGAGTGTCAAGACGAGGTATCTGGTAGACTGGAGTGTCTCATTTTCACGATGACTTTCATTGAACTATATAAACTATGTTAAGGTGAATCCATAAATGTTTGTATTCGCCAGTGTTTTATTATAGGTATCCCCTATAAGGCTTGGCCTGTCTAAGCCACAGTTCATCGCGTCATCGATGCTAGGTAGATCCTAACCTTGGCCTATCTAGTAGAGAAAGTTGCGTGTACTTCCTACCAACCTCTGCGTTTGTATTTGCCTAACTGAACTATGTTCTTGGTAAATACTATACGTACGTTTCCTTATCTTTGATAAGAGTTCCTCATCTTTGATGAGAGATATGGACAAACTTCACCAGACACCTAGTGTATGGTAGTTGTTTGAACTGCAACAAAGGTTAGTAATTTATATTTGGACAGTGGTATGAAGTTCTATTTTAGACTAATAGAGAAACATATTCACTTTTCCAATTAATTTATTGCTAATTTTTGTGGACGGTCTCTGCTAAGTCCTAATGGCGGATTTACTGAGATTTAAGCCAAGCCTTAATCAAGCCCTCTTGTGTTGTAAAACATACAAACATTGATGGATTATAAAACCTATTAAATATACATTCTCTTTTCATTGTGAAAATGAGATACTCTCAGAGATTCTGATTGAGTAAATGAATATGTTATATTTTAATTGTTTTATTTATCTCTCGACACTGCCATGTCCTGAATAAATCCAATCAGTTCCTGAGAGAGCCTGATATATTCAAATGTTTAACAACTTAATTACTGGTTCAATGTTTCAATTGAACAACCTATTCTGGTTAATGAATGCTGTTTCATGTGAGTGCTGTGAGTCATGCAAGGACAAACCTGCACAATACACCTACTCTACATGTTGGTCTTATACCTTTAATTATTCTTAATTTCCTTATAGGACACTCGAAAGGTTGCGTTGTTGCAAGTCGCTAGTCGCTGTTTAACCCATCTCACAATGGTGGCGAGGCTTGACATTATAGTGGACTATAGACTCGTAACTCAGTAGGTCTTTCCTATGGGAACTTACACTACACAATCCTATTGTGACAAAAGTAGTAGGTTTCGTGATCGAATTTCAAAGTAGTTGTGTGACCGAAGTTCCCGTATGGGCTAGTAAGCACACAATGAAAAGATTAGTAGACACGATCTCCTTTTGTTCACGAGGAACACATCTTAATACCATGTCTGATTACAGCTTGGTAATTACATCAACTCTAGTAATTCACTGGTTATGTCTATATGGCATTCCAAGGGATTACTCAAATACAGTCATTGCATGATTGTGCTGCAACGGTATGAAACAAGCATTTGTTAGATAGGATATATTTCAATCTAACTTACTATAGAGAATTGGGACCTCTCATTTCCTACCTACTACCCTTCTTTTGATTTGATAGCACCAACGTTGTGCCTAATTTAATTTAGAGCCTTCAGCACGGTGTGGATCGGTTAGGGTCGGAGGGGAAGGAGGTTGCGACCCTCGGGTTCAATTGAACCCGGCCTTTTTAATTCCCTAATACCTATAAACCCTATCCTAACAGATTAACACATACAAACAAACACTACACATTATTTTTCACAATTATCTGAGATAATTTATTAACTGAATAAATTATTTCAAGATAATTAATAGCTATATAATATGTATTTAATCATTATTTCATTTACTTATATATTTTTATTTATTTCATTTGTTTAGAGTTATTAGAATCTATCTATTATATCAGGTTTGAACTAAAAATACATGTAAAAGAAATTTAGACACTATTCAATTAATCAAAGTCATTATAGGATATCCTGAATATAATTATTTAACTTTATTTCTATTTTAGCTATCTAGATTCACTAAAAATATTAGCAATTATAATTTACACATTCTTAAGGAGATGTCAGATCTTTTAGTTAAACAGTAGGTGATAGTTATTTCTAAATAAATAAGTTTATTCCTATTTATTCTTAACGGTTCAAATTTACTAAATTTTATTAATTCTTAATTAATTTACTTATAAGGCGTTATAAATTTTAATATCTTTCTTTCCTTTTAAGAGTATTCCAGGAGTTAGTTATCTATAGTATTTATATCACTGGTAAGTGTAAATATCTTTCAATTAAATTTTAGGATAAATTAATTTCAGTAATTTAATGTCATTGTGCAGAGATGTTATTTTAAATTAATGGCTAGGTAGGATGTTAGTTAGAGTTTATATAGAAATCTAGGCTTCTAATAACATATACTATGTCTTTCCTTCGGCATACCACAAAAAGAACTGAAGTTACTCTGAAACAAAAATCAAACACAACGTAGAGTCCTTCCTTATTCTAGACGATCGCATTCATAAGGCCAAAGACATTTAATGTCTTCTTAAGCTTAATATTAGCTTGTAACGCCACTACCATGATAGTATTACAAATTGGTCCACGTGACCAGGATTATCATAAATATGGTGAATGGTTATCATTCCATAGTAGTAGATCATTACAATTTGGTGCCGTGACCAGGATTATCATAAACTTGATGATTAGTCATCGGAGCACCATAGGAGAGTCGTTACAACGTAGGTGAAATAAAGAGGTCTATTGAAATTGAATTTTATGTCAGCAATATTTTGATATAATCAAATCTTCTTAAAGACGTCGAATTAGTTTGTCTACATTAAAATGTAAAAGAATATTTGTAGTCCTCTAAGCCTAACGTTAATATTCCAAGAGGTGTAGATATTCGGTACGGGGAGAAATAAATTGTGTTAGTTCAGTGTTAAAGTATAATAGAAAGCAAAGGTGTCAATAGTTAAATCTAAACTCTTTATTTTATGTCACTTCTTAAGAGTCCGTTTTAACTTAACATATATTTTAATAGACTCTAAATCGATGCAAAAATGTTTCAAAGATGTAATTAAGATGTGAAGTTAAAAGATACTTTTATTATAAAACTTCTGTTCTTTAAATTTATCTTATTTTTCGTCTACTCAGGAAGGATAGTTATGGTTTAAGGACAGTTATGGATAAGGAAATATGTTTATTTCTAGGGTCGCTTCGCTTCCACTTTCTATTATAAAAAAAATCATAGATTACTAATCCATTTAAAGTAGAACTTGGTTTTATAATCGTTGGTATTTTTTTGAAGTGAAACTTCTTTAGGCGCATGAGCATTTTTGTATTTTAAATTCGTTTTTTGAAGTGAAACTTCTTTAGAATCGTTGTGATTTCAAACCGGATGCAACGGACAAAACGACAAGGAAGGGCCGCCCTGCAGCCGCGCCGCGCTGTACGCCGCTAATTTTAAATTAGTTTTTTTTTAAATTAGTTTGCCAAAGAAGTTTCACTTCTATCGTGTGTGAATCGCACACACACCTTTTTTTAAATTAGTTTTCCAAAGAAGTTTCACTTCTGACATACTGTGTAGGTACTTTGTACGAATACAATTTTTTTTTGTGAATATTTGCAACATTTTCACAAATTATGCATCTATTTTAATTTATATGGAGAGTTTCTATGTATTATATGTATCCTACAAAAAGTTCATTTGTGATTAAAATCAGGATTTTTCAGAATTGGGGATTTCATAAAATACGTGATATTTTTATCAAAGATAATAAGGTCAAAACAGTATAGTAGTTACATCTTCACAATTTCAGATATGGCCTAAAAAAGATAGTGTCTATTTCTGATTTTATGTGATAGATTTTTTCATATATAAAGATATTCCATCTAACTTTATAAGGGCTGAAGAAGGATTTGATATGAACTCTGATCACTCTCCAATATTTTTACACTTGGATGAGTATATCATAGAAAAAGAAGTTAACCCGGCTCTGGTCAATAAAACAACAGACTGGGAATCGTTTGCATTAGAGTTAGATAATAGAATAGACTTAAAGTCATTTATAAGTAATAAGGAACAACTAGACTTAGAATTAAGAACTTTTATCGTAGATATCCAACAATCTGCATGGAACAATAGACGTCCCAGAAAGAAGATGATGACAACAGGTATTAATAATTACCCTAAAGAAATAATGGACCTTATCAGAGAAAAAAGAGCTCTAAGGAAAAAATGGCAGAGGCGCAGGTTTCCTGAAGATAAGACCCAATTAAATCGGCTGGCCAAGCGAATTAAAAAGAAAATACGGAAATTTCGCGATGACTGTATGACTAAATCGCTAAAAAAGCTAACCAGCGATCGTTCAACTGATTACTCCTTATGGAAAGTGACAAAATATGAAAATCGTCCTATTCATCACATACCACCTATAAGAGAGCTAAATAGTCAGTGGGCTGTCAATAACGAACAAAAAGCAACAAGGTTTGCTCAGCATTTAGAAGAGACTTTTAAACAGAGTGACCCTGAAAGTCAAGACTTCTGTTGTGAACTAAATGAACTTGAACAAGAAGATCAAGAAATAAAACTAGTCACAACTAAAGAGGTGGCGAAAGAAATTAAAGAAAACATTAGCTCAAAAAAGTCGCCTGGTTATGATCTTATAACAGGAGAAATTTTAAAAAATCTTCCACGCAAAGCTGTGGTAAAGCTAACCAAAATAATTAATGCTGCATTTAGGCTGAAGTATGTACCAGATCTATGGAAAGTTGCAGAAGTCATAATGATACCTAAGCCAGGAAAACCACCGCAGGATGTTACTTCCTACAGACCCATCTCTCTGCTACCGGTGATGTCAAAACTTTTCGAAAAACTGTTTCTTAAACGATTAAAGCCTATTATAGCAAAGAAAAATCTTATACCTGATTATCAATTTGGATTCAGAGAAAGTCACTCTACGATAGAGCAGGTGCATAGAATAACGAACCTTATCGAAAATACACTGGAAAACAATAAAGTATGTGCAACTGTTTTTCTGGATGTAGCCCAAGCCTTTGACAAGGTCTGGCACGAGGGTTTAAAATACAAATTAAAAAAGATGTTACCAAGACAATTTGCAGATATTTTGGAATCTTACATAACCAACAGAGCCTTTAGAGTAAGACAAGAAGATGCTGTCTCAGAACTAAAGGAAATAAAAGCTGGCGTACCACAAGGGAGTGTACTAGGTCCGGTCCTGTACCTACTGTACACGTGTGATATACCAGATATACAGAACATAACTATTGCTACTTTTGCTGACGACACCGCAATCATGTCTACTGGAAAAAGTCACAAAGAAGCAGTAGAAAAAGTACAGAGAGGGATCAATCATTTCTATGATTGGACTAGAAAGTGGAGGATTAGACTGAATGAAACTAAATCCATTCACATTGACTTCACCAATAAAAATACAGAATATCACCCAGTGTATATTAATAATCAACGTGTTCCCTATGAAAACACAGCCAAATATCTAGGTATGACGCTAGACGCAAAGCTTCGCTGGAAAGCCCATGTCAAAAAGAAACGGGATGAACTCGAGATCCGATATAGAAGCATGAACTGGCTGCTGGGAAGACATTCCTCGCTGTCAATTCCCAATAAAATCCTGCTCTATAAAGCAGTTCTTATGCCAATATGGACATATGGTATACAGCTTTGGGGCTGTACTAAACAGAGCAATGTACAAATCATCCAACGTTTCCAAAATAAAGTACTCAGGAATATTGTAAATGCGCCCTGGTACGTAAGAAATGACGACATCCATCGGGACCTCAATATAGATGTCGTTAACAATGTTATACAAAAATACGCAGAAGCACACCAACATCGTCTTCATCATCATGTGAATGTCGAGGCCATCCAGCTCCTCGATACCACAGACATACTAAGAAGACTAAAAAGGACTAAACCTTTTGAGTTAGTGTAGTGTAAGTTGACTGTGACTTTATCGCGAGTGTAATATAGTGATATAGTGCTATAAAAATGATCACAAGAACAAAGTGACTTCCCCTTAATAGACACTAAGAAACTGCAAAGGACAGAATCTTAGACATAATTATTATTAGCAATTTAAGTTAGTTTTGAATTACTCATTAGCCTGTATAAAGACAAGGCTAGATTGTAATAATCATGTACGAAAAAAAAAAAAAAAAAAATTCTGATTTTAGACCTCTGTTGCATTCTTGCCCTCTTTTATTTCTACCATACGTAGCAGACGTGAAAATGCAGTTGCTATTTTAAACTTTAAACTCGCTGTATATTGGACTCTTGCAGTGGCTTAGTCTGGAACTCCTTGACCTATAATTGTGGTCAAGGTCAATATTTTCAAGAGGTTCTTTTTGTGTTATCTCATAAATTTACGTTTACCATATTTGTTACAATATTGGAGTGGTTTTGTATACACGATTGTTCTCCGCCTCTTTTTTCTTTTCATTTCGTAATCGGAATAAATAATGCGTTAAGGCATCGTTTATATTTTAATAATAATAAAAAACATGAACAGATGGTAGATGGCGTCGTATAATATAAGTCTTAATACCGTGCATTAATATGCATTAATTACCGCGCTACTAGGCGTTTCGGTATTTCATAGTACGAGTATATGTTTCGTATATATTAGGTATTTCATATTCGAAGACTAAGGGATTTAATATTATCAAAAGGAATTTAAGATGGAAATGGCGTAGTGTTTGTGTTTGGCGACAGAACATAGCTTAAGTTTTAATTGAGTGACCCACGACATTACTGGGTAACTCTAAGACATTGAATTAAATGTCTTTATTTAGTTGGCGAAATACTGCAAGTACAGGACTATTACTTAGATAGTATAATCAAGGTTGCAATTTAACTATATACGGGCAGTATCTAGACAGCGGAACTAATCGAACTGCTCTATTTCAAGTTTACTGCTTAATTTTCTACAGCTGAAATTGCGCACCGTACAGAAGATTTCATTAAATAGATACGTATTTAAAATTAAAGTGTTCCATAACGTATCATGTGTATGTTAGATATAATTATTTAATAACTTTTATATATAACTAGCTTCTGCGCGCGACTTCGTCGGCGCGGACTCCGCTCCTATTGGTCTTAGCGTGATGATATATAGCCTATAGCCTTCCTCGATAAATGGGCTATCTAACACTGAAAGAATTTTTCAAATCGGACCAGTAGATCCTAAGATTAGCGCGTTCAAACAAACAAACAAACAATCAAACAAACAAACTCTTCAGCTTTATTATATTAGTATAGATTGGGATTTAGTAAATATTAATAGACTCCTAATAGTTTACTCATAGATTTGAACCGAAATGCAGCGGTTTAAATTCAAACCGTAATTTAATTTTTTTTATGTAATTTCATTAGATAATTAATCTGGTAGTTGACGGTATAAAATAAACGTGTAAACGTACGTACACCTATGTCCCAGAATGTCTTTGACGTGATATTGCAACGCAGTAGTCTGGCGGATTCACTACTTTTTCCACGGAATTAATGGAGAAGAAGAGACATTTCCAGCACTGTGACTTCCTTTTTTGTGAACTCTTACTGCTATTACACTTTCGTAATATTATTTTTACATACAATTTCTACAGGTCACTGTATCATTGAAAAAATGAATCCAACATAATATTATGTCAATCAAGTTAACGCCGTTAATTTTTAATTGCCACTTAAAATATGTTTTCTTTCGTAATTAATCTAAAAATAAAACGAAGTTCAAGACGAAATAAGTTCCTGAGAAAGATAAAAACATACTTGTCTTTACTCCTTTTTAGGATTTCGTAGTCAAACTCGGAATTCTTATAATTGCATCGCGTCTTGAGTAACCTCCTTTCTAACCGACTTCATAAAAAATAGGTGGTTCTCATTTCGACTGTATTTTTCTATGTAGGTATGTTACCTCAGAACTTTTTACTGGGTGGACTGATTTCGATGATTCATTTTTTAATCGAAATATGGTGCGTGTCATGTGGTCCTATTTAAATTAAATCGAGATCTGACAAGAACTTTTCGAGTTTTATTTAACGTGTATATTTTTACCGTGTTTTTACCTTTTGCTTCCATAATATAAACAATAATTTCATCGATCAAAAAACAACGTAGAAGATATAAAATCAATAGAGAATTCGAAAATTAAATTTGTTAGCTGGTCGAACACATTTTATTTCTTCTACAAGTTAATATATCACTACATATTATAAAACAAAGTCTCTTCCCGCTGTCTGTCTGTCTGTATATATGCTTAGATCTTTAAAACTACGCAACGGATTTTGATGCGGTTTTCTTTAGTAAATAGAGTGATTCCAGAGGAAGGTTTATATGTATAATACATGCATAATATAGTAGAGGAACACTGATAGTTTTAAAGTTTTTTAATGTGATGTCGTAAATATTTTTTGCGCTTAGATTGCAAATATTTATTTTATATTTTACATTTAGTATCAGCATTGCATCCGTGCGAAGCCGGAGCGGGTCGCTAGTTTTTACTATATTAAAGAAACAACTCATTGAGCGTTTATTTTTTCTGTTCGCTGCGGAATCGCAACCCTGATTTTATCTAAACGTACGATATATTCGGCGTGTAGCGTATACGGACAAGTTGTCGCCCCCGGTGGTCGCTGAAATACCCGGAAGTTTGGCGGGAATGATGGCAATCGAGATTGTTGGTTGATACATAGATATGGACTCACATCCACTCACTTTAAAAAGAAATAAATTTCAAAATAAGTAAATAAATGATAAGTAAAAAAACCTCGTGGTAGTCTGCGTTCCGCGGTGTTTTACTAGTAATTTGCAGTACTATACGTAGGTAATGATGCTGTAGAATGCACTTCTCTCAAATATTGCTTATGCTTGCGTTCGCTTTGTGTGGTCTTACAAGAACTCGGACAACTAAGATTAAGACGAATTTAATAACAATTTAAATGTTAAGATTCTTTACAAAGTTTAGTATCTATATCGTATAAAGATAAAATTTAACACATACATAACATACACACATACTCGAAAGACACTGCATCGGGTAGGAACTTGTAAGATCCTGAGTTTAATTAAAATTCTCTGAGCCATTATTTCTTAAACAAATAAATTCAACTTTCAAATTCATAATATAAGTTTGATTTGGCATATATTTATTATATTTGTTTCAGTTTATATTACTTCGAAGAATTCTATTATCTTTAGAAAAAATCCATTTAAGAATAATACAAAAACCTTTCATTGTCAAGACTAATAGCAAAAGGTTATTTAGCGCAATCTGTTTCTGTTTATAAAAAAAAAAACATTTTATGTTCCATTGATAAAATTAAATCTTATTAGAACGGAGAGAAGAAAAAGCAATATCCGCTATAAGAATTCTTGTTACAAGTGCGGGAAAGCGGTCGTTTTCTAGCGTTTAAAATTAGAGTGGTAATGAAAAATTCTTCGTATTTAAATACGAAGGAGCTCTAGGAGATTCCTTAAAATGTCTTATAAAGAAAAGACATAATTATGGTAACATTGTTACTTAACTATCATTAAATGTTAGTACGTTACAAATCTTAGCTACATTAAATTATACATTAAGTACATAAGAGATGTTTTATGAAATGAAATGCATATGTAAGCCCTATTATACTTTATATAAAAATTAATTACCACTTAAAACTAAAGAACGAATAATAGTATAAATATTAAATTTTATAAGTTTGTAGTGATAATGTGTAAAATACATACATTTACATATAATCACGCCTCTTTCCCGTAGGGGTAGGCAGAGACCACTTCTTTCCACTTGCTACGATCCTTACATACTTGTTTCGCTTCGTCCACTTTCATTATTCCTTTCATACATGCTCTTCGGTTTAGGGTACTCTTGACCTGGCCTTTTTTCAAGACGTCACCGATTTGGTCTTGAAATGTCCGCCTAGGTCTACCCCTTCCAACACTCCCATTCACACTCGCCTTATACACTTTTTTCCTCAATCGCTCTTTATTCATTCTCTCAACATGGCCAAACCATCTCAGCATACCCTTCTCAATTTTCTCTCTCAAATCTCAAAGTCTGAAAGAAGATGTAGTGACAAAAATTGAGAAGGGTATGTGTAAAATAATCTATGTATATACATAATATATGGCATAAAGAACGAATCTATGAAGAGATATTCTCCTGACTGGATCAGATGGCAGCTCAGTCGGTATCAAACGTTTTAATGAAAGCATCACTCACAGATGTCACGTGTCTGCTTTTCCTGTGGGTGTAGCTGCTATTTACGTCACTTTTTTCTAGAAACATTTGTTATTACATTTTTATATATTTCTACTTTATTGGATTTTAATCGTCATAAAAAGGATTTTGATCATATAAAAAAAAAAACGCTTCAAACTCAACGGCCCTCAGTAGCATTTTCAACAAACCTTTTAAATAAGAACTAGTGTAATAATTTGGTATGATAGATATTTATAGCAAAGGGCAAGCAATTTTGGTTTGACTTACTCAGGGTAGTATAACTAATGCAAGGGGGTAACTAACTATACACTTGAATTAGGCCGAATATTTTCAATACGTTGAATACGTTTTATAGAAAAAAAATTACAGTTAGTTCCAGCAACAACCCAAATTTAAATTTATGTACAGTGACATAGCATTGATGGTGAATTTTAGTTCTGATAAGGTATTATACATATTAAATATAATGTCTCTCTCTCTATCAAATCTCTCCTCTATATATTTTATACAATACTGAAATATTAAATTAAGAATTAAATTTTGTTCTTTCTTTACAATTTAGGGACTGTCAGAACTCAGAAGAACCTCTTATATCTCTATTACAAGCAAGGCAAGTAGGAAAAGGATAAGTGTGTAATTAACAATTGAGAGCATCTTAATTTTATAAAAGTACAAAAGTGTAGGAATTTCTATTTTATGCCTACAATTTGTCAAGTTCAATTTTGTCCTCGGACCTTATTTTATCTTTGACATTTGCGACCCTTCTTACCTTTGACCGATGCTTGTTCAAAGAGCGACCGATGCAGCTCAACGACTTCAAAACAGCCCTTCCTTAATCCAATCATTTTTGTATTGTGAAAAGATGTTATTACCGTTTTTAGACATTTTTGTAAATAATAATTGGGTTTATATCAAGCCTTGAGCTATTTATACAAGTCCATGTTCATATTTTATTCATAGAAGAGTAATAAAATGTCTTGGGATTTTATTTCTCTTTAAAATTTCAGTGGAAAATGTATAAAAGTAAATGGCGAGAAAGACAAGCTTTTGCCAATTACTAATCGTATCGAATGAGAAAACGCTTTGGTAAAATTACCCAATCAACATATAAAGTAGCTGCGGAGTGAACTTTAAATCACGAGGATTAATGAATATTACTGATTACGCACTGAACGCTTATTTACGCATTCAATTATCAGTAAGAATGCGTGACTGAGATTATCGATACGCCACCGGAATTAATTTTATGGTTTCCCATAAAGACGAGGTAAGCAGAATTTTAAAAGCTACTTAAGGTAACTACTTATGTATACTAGTTTAGCAAAACTCTGTTATTTTGTTAAAGTAATGTTTACAGTCAAAAGTTTCCGTTCAATATTTACTCTTATGGCTTACAAAACCTACATGACTAATAATTACAAAAAAGTATTGAAACTTGCGTTCAATTCAACTTTACTTCACATCATTGGGTCTCCTACTAAGAAGTAGAAAACAGCAGTAATAATCCTATAGTCGTAATTAAAATATGGTATGTAAGATTGTATATTAGTAATTGCCTAAAAATTACACCGTATTGTTAAACATAACAATTTCTAAATTCCATCCAGTCCAGGCAAAATGTTAGTTAACATAATAGATACCATGTACATAAGTTACAAGTACGTAAAAGAAAATATAGGTATTAAATAAATAAAAGTTTAAAATTGTATATTTAGTAAATATTATCACAATTAAAATGCATGTTTATTGAATCGGTAGATTGTAGTCTTGGTCGGTGGTGCGTCAGATTTAATAGCGCGTGGCGGTCGCGCAATCGCAGCGGGTGGTCACAACGTTGCGGATAACGGCGACCGGGGGATGTTACCCCCGACTACTGTTTGATAATTGGGATGTTACCCAATGAAATCACGCATACTGATTTTATTTATCACAGATAACATCAGTAAACAATATATCACGAAGCATTCACGAATTGAGAGATATGCCAATTGAGCAACAATAATTTATTTAAACCAATATCCAAAAAAGGAGGAGGTTCTCTATTCGATTGTATTTTTTTAATGTATGTTACCTCAGAACAAATGACTGGATGAACCGACTTCGATGATTTTTTAAATCGAAAAGTGGTGCTTGTCATGTGGTCCTATTTAAATGTAATTGAGATCTGATAAGTACTTTATGAGCTATCAATCAATACATACAATAAAAATGTTAATGTAATATGTACACGCTAATCTCAGAAACGACTTATCCAATTATTTATTTAGATACGGTGCGGTTTTCACCAATGTATTGTGGTAATCCTTCTCCTACATAGGGAAGAGGCCTATGCCCAACAGTAGGATATTACAGGCTGAATCGTGATCGTGATCGTGATCGATTGTGGTAAGCTTCACTTAATATTTAGAATTTTTTTCAATAAGCCAATACATATACATACATATATATATCACGCCTCTTTCCCGTAGGGGTAGGAGACCAGTTCTTTCCACTTGCTACGATTCTTACATGCTTGTTTTTACTTCGTCTACTTTTATTATTCCTTTATTATATGCCAATCTGTTCATAAATAAAAAAAATTATGCCATTTTAAAACATTTTTTTTTGCAGTTGAACATGTAAATACCCAAACGAACATGTTTATAATCCAAAAGATAAAATGCTGTCCAAAGTCACTCAATTGACGAAGTCATGGGCACAGCTAGTATGTAATAAAATGCGTATTTACTTGACTATTTTTAGTCGACTTACGTAGTATTATACCGCATAGCTTGATACTTGGTATACCAATTTTGATGATTCTTATTTTAATCAAAAGCTGATATTTGTTTTGTGGTCCCATTTTATTTTGATCAAGATGACTACTTTTTGAGTAATCTTTGATAACGTGTATTTACTTGACTATTTTTTCGTCTATTTAAGTTTTGTTACTTGTCGATATAATTGAAGTAGGTTTTTTTACGTTTGCGAGCAAATTATATAAGAAACGCTTCTTATGAAACTTGTTTAATTCTTACTTTAATTTTCTCGAACAGTTAATGGTGAGACGTTGTTCGTGTTAAATAAAGAGCAAAGACAAACATTATACAAGTTAGAGCTGCCGCAACTCGACGGGTAAGAAAAAGTTTGACGTGAAAAATGGAGCAAAGGGTTTGGTAAGCAATGTTGTTAGAAAGAAGCGAATAATTTAGCTGTTTACTTCGAGAGTACATGCAGCTTAGGATTTTTTGTAAAGATAGCAATATACACGTCTCAGAATTTATATTCTGGATAATAAAGGTTTATTTTCACGTTGTTTTCTCTCACTAAGCACGAGTACGTACTTTGGTAAAAATGTTGTGACATGAATGCAACTCACTGAGCAGCAACGGCACCGATAAAGTGCCATTTCTCCTCTTATCTAGGAATTTTCAGGGTCCCTTCTGGAAATATTTTGCTGTAAACTTGGACCGACTGGCGAAGTACCATAAATTACGGTGTATCTGCTTATGATCAGGTGAAACATAAGCTTGTTTGCCGACCTTTTTTTATACAACTAGGTCGACAAACAAGCTTATGGCTTACACGATAATAAGCGATTACCGTAGCTTACACGCAACACGAGAACTTTCGCAATCGTTTTGCCGACGCTATCCCCAATCCCCTAGGAACTCTGGTCACCTGACTCACCAGAGGAATATAACACTGCTTGAAAGATGTATTATTTAAATGTGGTCTTCTGCTAGGTCTAGGTACTTTCCCAGGCGGTTTGCTCCAGATTTTCAGCAGCATTTTTGAAGTGAAACTTCTTTAGAATCGTTGTGATTTCAAACCGCATGCAACGGCAAAGCGACAGAGAAAGACGCGCCGCAAGCCGCTAATTTTAAATTAGTTTTTTTTTAAATTAGTTTGCCATAGAAGTTTCACTTCTATCGTGTGTGAATCGCACACACACCTTTTTTCTACCTTATTTTGCCTTACGTCAGTTAAAACCTACCTGTTGTAAAATACTGTTGGACTATATTCAGTAGTGAGACGTTGTCAGTAAATTTTGTAAATTGTACTCTCCAAGTAATTTTATTTCATAATATCTATAATGTATCTATAATACATCGAGCATTGCATAAAATTATAAAAGAATATTTGTTTGACTGATAACAAGCCTAATGAGCCTAAACTACTCAAGCTAGACACACGAAGTTTATATATTAGTCTTTCTCAACAAAAAATATGTAAATTTTATATTAAAGTGAAACTTTTATTACATCGTCTCAAACTTTTTCGTCTGTGTGGTGCATGTCGCGTGACGGTCGACGGCGCGGTAAGATTGATAAAGCGATTTTCATACCCTTAATGGAATAATATTCCAAAATTTTTGAGTTAAATGTCTATAATGTGAAAAAAAGTTTCACTTTTACCGTGGTTTCATAAAACCACACAGGTTTTTTTACTACTTTGGGTATAATAGGAGTTAAAATCTTGTATGCAAGTTCTACAGTTTTTGAAATAGGAGTTTCATTACACTGATTATACAATAACTTATATTGAAGAGTTTGTTTAGAAATACATAAAAAAACTTTCAGCGTGGAATAGTAATAAACTTTTTAGGAGGAAAATTAGAATAGCAAAATTTTAAATGGAAATTTTTGAATGCAGTATGTATTGCAATAATATTGTTGTTGTACCTTTGAGGTTGATTAATGAAATGATGGAATATTTTAGTTGTAGTTTTAAAATATTTTTGTGTTATTATTAAATTCCGTTTTATTGCGTTTATTTTTATTGATTTTACAAGGAGATAAAATGTCGTTGTTAAATACAATTTAAAAATCTGATTTGTTAGTTTAACGATTTTTGAAAACTATGATTTTTTCTACTTATTTTGTACAAATAAGTAGAAAAAAATCATCGTTGACATTATTATATTAATTATTATAAAACACCTTTATAATTGTTTTTTTTTTAAATCTTTTACAAACACACGCAGTCATCTGTTCCTATTTATAGGGTAAGCAACTTAATGCTCGTATATATAGGTAACAGCCGACTGATATAGCTACACATTCCCCTTTTCTATAAACATACATACAAATGATACATATAAATATATTACACCCAGAGCAGATTTGATTTTATATAATCTATCTTTACTTGTTTGTAATATTTTAGGCAACTTAAGCATTGGCAGGGGATTTACATAAAAGGTGCGCAAACAAAGTCAGGGGTAAAACTCGTAGTAAATATTTAACATGCCTGTTCGTTGTTCATGTTTGATCAAGATTCGGTTTTATCGCTTACTAATTCCAGTCGCGGACCCTTGAAATGGTTTAGGCGTGGTATGTGGATCTTGTATCCCAATATTTATAGTCATTGTTCCGAATAATCTAATATTGAAGCATGGAATAAATTATACATTTTAATTTTTATTAAACGGTATAGTTTGTTAGATAAAGTACATATATCACCTACATACATCGTATTTTATGAATGTTTTTTACATGACTGTTAAAAGGCATTACCGTGTAGAGGAATACGATAACGGATTCAGCTTTTGAATTACCTTTGTAACGCAACGGCTATACGTTATAGCGTTACGCAACTTTTAAAACGCATCTTATTTTTTACGCTAGGTATAATATATTTGTTTTTTTTGGTCCTACCAACTTAGAAACCCTTCTGGGATCAAATGCATAGTTTACGATTCTATATAGGACATACAGACAAACATTCATAAACGACGAAGTTTAGAGGTGTTCGTTATTATAGATAGCGGATAAAATAACCTATCGGCTAACATATAGCCGTTGCGCCCATCTCTAAGTACGATTTCCCGATTTACCAATTTTGCATTAGCACCTATCAGGGAATCATTCGTTTCCCAGGGAACGAGCGTCAATCCATCATGTTTCTTGCTACGACTCTTTTCTTAAAATCCATCTTAGTACGAGCTGGTACGTTGTTAAAAGACTTGTTGCAATCGTAACAAGAAGTTTTTTAACAACGGCACAGCACAGAATTTTCTATTTTTGATTTTCTTCTTAACTGTCTCAAAATAAAACTACATTAATGTATGACACGTTCTAGTTGTCTATTACTTTTCTAGCAGTTTGTAGTTTATATACTGAAGTAGGATACATTAATTTTGATTTCTAAATGTTATAAAGGACAAATTTATTATACGGGATACAGTACTCACAGCGATAAAATTTCAATGGCTTTCTATAATTTAGTCTATTAATTGTGAAATAGCTATTTTTGCACATACGAGTAACATTGACGCCCGTAGGTACTGCACCTATGACATCATTACATTTTTTTTTAAATTTATATTGACTCATAAATGGTTATATAAAAGCTTAACGATGACACAAGTATTATTCACTTATAAAGTTTTGCAAATTGCATTGATGATTTCAGTTTCATCTTGTTTCATATGGAGATAGGTACATTAACTAGAACTACTAAAATAGGCACAATATCTTGAAGTGTTCATACCCGTATCGATCGGACCTCCATTTAGAATATCGTAAATATTAAATGCGAAGTCCAAACTACACTTTGATTTTATTTATATAAGTTGTCGATTATATTATCTATGATTACATTAATTTTCATTTTTATTTACCTATCAGGATATATGTAAAGATAGCGATTTCTTTGTTTGTATAACACAAATCTGATTATATTAGAAATCCGATTTGGACAGATTTTGTGCAGAGCAGTTACTATTAACGTTAACCTCCGAAATTTAGTTTTCGTATTGCTCGCCGCCTCTAGTGAATTCTAGTAAGTTATAAAGCGTCTTAGTAGTGGTATAGTGAAAATACATATCGACTAAAAATAAACTTGTTTTTAATTTTTATTAAATAAATACCAAAAAGCTTATTGCTTTTAGAATATATTATTATATTTATTGCCATATGTACTACACGTGTAATTTTCTGTATATTCTTTTATTTAGTGCAATAAAGTATATATTTCGTAGCCGCATTTATGTTACTTTAATTTATTTTCGTTAATAAGCATTTAAAGTTAATAAATCTCTTAAAATTTAATTTAAATATGCAAACTAAAATATTCAAGGTATATATCTATATATATATATATAAAAGAGATTTCCACCCATTGACTCATCACGATATCTCTGGAACCGTAAGGCGTAGAGACTTGAAATTTGGTAGGAATAATCCTTTCGCCGAGTAGAGGTCAGCTAAGAACGGATTTTACAAAATTCCACCCACAAGAGGGGTTTGCGAGGGTCTATAACATATATGGCAAAACAACGTTTGCGGGGTCAGCTAGTACCCATTTAAAATCGTTAGGTCATTCACTCATCACGAAATTTCAAACACCGCTTGACGTTTAAATATGATATTTTGTAGGAAGGTAGACGTGTGCTAAGAACAGATTTTTCGATTGCTAGCATACAAACAGCTAGCTACATACAAACAGCATTCTAATAAAAAATTTTGGGGAAAATCCCAAGAAGTACAGTTGAATTCGTTAATAAGCGTACTTTGTTAACACTTTAAAACTTTCAAAATAAGCCTTTATGCTTGAAAAATGTTGATGTAAGTTGAACATTTTAAGCTAACACCAAGAAAGATTTTACAAAAGTGAGTTTAAAAATTTCTATAGGTAAATTGAGGAATTTTTAACTTTAAATTTTGTGTTCGCATAATGAGAAAAAGCGAATAGTTAATATGTTTCCGAAGTTTTAGCAAGAGGCTGTGAATTCGTAACCAATAAAACTACCGCATTCGTCTGTTTCTTTTCTTGCAGTGTAATATTTTATATACATAGTTAAATTGATAATTTGCTACTTAATCAATTGATACTAGATTCTATCAAAGCTAAACAGTACATATTTTATAGTTTTTGCATGTAAATTCTTAACCACCGTAACATAATTTTACGCTACTAAGATATAAATGAAATTCCTTAAGCCTAACTAAAAAACTTTTGACACTACATTCTATTTAAACTATCGGAAAACGAAAGGGCGACACAATTTAATTTCAAGAGTTCGAAACCGAATTTGTAGACAAAACATTCTTGAGATTTCTATAACTCTGAAATAATTTATAACGTGTAGTGGTAAACAAAGATTTTTAATCTTAAGATGCTTTTTCTACTTTTAACTAAAATAATATAACACGTGGGTTAATAAACAATACACAACCTCGCATGATGAAAGATTTGACATCGTGATAAAGAATGAATTGGTAAATATTGTATTGAGATAAGAAAGTCAAAATATGTTTTGTTTATTATAAATACATAATATTGTCCTATGTGCATATAATAAATTGAAACTCGTCTATATCTCGTCTGTCGTACGTGAGAGATAGCATGAAAAGACCATTGAGAGGGGTTTTCATTATAACAACAAGAGCCAAAACAAAATATTTTACAATTTTTGTATGACCGTTGGTTTGTACTTTTCTTCTTATATAACGCAAAAGATGTTGCACGAAATTAAATGTGGTTTAATATATTATGTCGCCTAAGATATAATTTAAAATCTGTCCCTGTACGTTGTATGATACTTTTTTAAAATAAATCTGATATGTATTATTTCTGTTTTGGTGTACAATAAAGTGTATTGTTATGTTATGTTGTTATGTTATTTGCTTTTTATGAAGTTAGTGATGTAACAACGGTTGCTAAATTTATTCTACGTCAACGAAGTCGCGGTTAAAAGCTAGTATCCTTTTACACATAAATATATATGAGAAAGACGTATGACTGAATTTTTTACGATTGTACATTATATTGGTATTTGCTAGAAAATGTATTGTTGAATTACTTGACGATTCTTCTTAATTGACTCTCTATTATCCGAATTGGTGGTACCTTCACAATAATTATAATTAATTAATAAAAAAAAGTATAAAAGACTTTGTAAACTAAAGATTTAAAAGTGAGATAATTTCCTGTTGCTGTTTCTATCATCAACTTGTAAGCGGAAAAAGTCTCATGATTTTAAAGTGACCCGCTCCTCCAGTCAGATCATTATCGTTAGCTATCGGAGCAAAACTTCAAGAGTTGATCAGGTCGAGATTAACAATACCGTAATATACAGTAAAAATGCAAAAGCCTTAGCTTTATCGTGAAGTAATCGTACACAAGAGTTAAGTCTAAAAACTATAGCATTTTAAAATTCTACTTACTACATTCTACATCACATTTTTAATCTGTTTAGTATATCCTATTAGTTGTCTTCAAACGAACAAATTATAACGCATCCTTATTTTTAATTTCATATGGTTAACGTAAAAGGTAGATGCAATAATCTCTGCATCAACGGTTTATCAAATAAATTTATAATTTACATAAAGTAACTAACAAACTGAGTCGAATTACATTTACAAAAAGAGTTCCAAAAAAATTTGCTGTGTTAGGTGATACATTTCTTCGTCAACAATTGTCATAAAACGTCGCTTTAGTCTTTCAGGATCAAAAAGAGCAAGAAATGGATCTTTATTGTTACGGTATATGTACATTAGTTTGTTCATGATGCATTTTACTTTCCTAAAGCAACAATAAAGTCGTTTGCTACAATGAATTATTGTAGAAAATAAATAATAATAAAAAAGCAACATAAAAATCATTAATTAGCTTCTAAACACCTACCTTTAGAAAACATTACATCTTCTAATACTCGTACATATAAATTTATTTAATGTATAATACTTGATATGTATATTATGTATTCTACGTTAGTTTGAGTTTCAATAGTAAAATTACTTAAGTGGACAATTTTATGGCATTATTTATAGACATACATATAATTTTATGAATAGTATTTATAATTTTTTTTAAGGCATTATCCTCAGAATGTAACCAATCCGATAAAAAAACTTATTTATTCAAAGTCTCCTGGTATTAATTCTATGCTATAGCTTATAGGCTATGTATATATACATAAGCTTCATAAAATATTATAGATTAAAGTGAATAATTATGGCTGTTTAGTCGATATTAAAAAGACGAAATAGGTACTTGATTTATCATTAGAAAACTTTACACCCTGAAAATAAGTTATTGTAGACTATAAAATATCGCATTATAACTTTAGTAGCGAACTGTAGCCTAAAATGTTAACACAGGTTAAACTTAGGTACCTTTAGTGGGTTCTAATTATAAAAAAAATTATCGGGAAATAAATCTATACTAATATAATAAAGCTGAAGAGTTTGTTTGTTTGATTGTTTGTTTGTTTGTTTGTTTGAACGCGCTAATCTCAGGATCTACTGGTCCGATTTGAAAAATTCTTTCAGTGTTATATAGGTCATTTATCGAGGAAGGCTATAGGCTATATATCATCACGCTGAGACCAACAGGAGCGGAGTCCACGCCGACGAAGTCGCGCGCAGAAGCTAGTAGTACAATAATGACTCTAGCTTTTTTTAAATAATATAAGAACAATAAAAGTTTTCTGATTTCTCATGACTTGCCATGAGGCTTATGCTACGGGGACTCTGGTATTACAATGACTACGGATTGGTTCCAATAAAAAAAAAAACACTTATTAACAACGTAGATTTGCAAATTATTAGCACTTTTTTATTCTGTAAACAAGTTTAAACAAAACTTAAATAGAAGAGTTACCCGATTGCAATACACTATATACAATAAGTTAAATTTAGCACTTTTGCGCCTATCCTTATAAGGGTGAAACGGTTTAGAGTGGCTTTGCTAAAGTGATTTTATGTGTATTACGGACTTAGCCTTTTACTGTTGTATAAGCGTCCAAGCCTCGAAAATATTTCGTCTCCAGTAAAGTAGTTTTAGTTTATAGATAAACCGTTTACTGTTTAACAGCTCGTAAAGCGAGCTCTAAACATAATCATAATTATAAGAAACTACCTGACCCCGCAAACGTTGTTTTGCCATATATATTAACCCGCTTAAATCCCCCCGTAACTTAGAGGTACAAACGTTGTTTTGCAATATGGGTTATTAACCCCCTTAATCCCCCCCCCCCTACAACTTAGGGGTATGAAAAATAGATGTTGGCCGATTCTCAGACCTACCCAATATGCACACAGAATGTAATAAAAATCGGTCCAGCCTTTTGGAGGAGTATTGTAACTAACATAGTGACACGAAAATTTAAGAAATATCACATTAACCAGATATTTATTAGCATCTCAGTCAGTTAGATTTCGTTTAAGAAATTACAAAAAAAACTGTCGCAGTTAATTTTTTTATTAAATTTCTTGTATAAAAAATACAAAAAAAACGAAATTAAAATTGATAAACACGCTTTTTAAACATGAACAAAAACGATAAAATAACATTTGACGTCACTTTGATACATTCGTTGTACGAAGGCCTTTTGAGTGAACAATAAAGTGGGTTACTATCAAAACAAATATTTTTATAGATGATGTATGGTGTCGAGTTTCCCTTCACAACGTTTGGCAACGCATCAAGTTCGCACACATAAACGAAATAATATAATGTTTTTATTTACATCGCATTCAATTCACTTTGTCAAAACTTTGTCAACTTTTTCAAACTTTTGTCGTACGGTCTTTCGAAATTCTTTAATTAGTACGCAATTACTTATTCCTTATTTGTTATCGCTTGGTAATAATTGTTCCGTAGCACTACAATTATAATAACAATCTTCATAAAGTACGGGAATTGGAACAGAGGATCTGGTGATGAGAGTGGGTCGGCGAGATAATCTAGTTTATTGAACGGAACGCCTGAGGGTGCTCGAACCGGCGAGAGTCGAACCAGCACTAATAGCCTCACATTTCTTCGTACAAGCCTCTCGATCTGACAGATGATAGAGAACGACTCTCTTATCCCTTATGAGACAGAATCGACATTGTTTTCGTGTCCGTATGCTATAGACAATTACTATTTATTACGTTGGGAAGCTAAAAGATTTATCAAACAGTTACAGAAAATGAACAAGGGGTACTTTATACTATCCACTTTCTTACTGAAAAAAAAAAAAGGTTTGAGAGTATTCTATTTAAATTATGTTTAGCGTACTCATAACATTAAAGAAGTATAGTAATTACATATAGGTTTTAATCTTTATCACACCGTTTGAATATGATTTTTATAACTAACGATAAATGGACCACCGGGAAAACAGAGTTACTAAAATTACATATTTTAATTGTTAATAAATTTTATTTTATTAAATTGGATACTAAAGCAATGTATGTATATACAAACAAATACCAAAAATGTTCTAAACATTATTACTCTTAAATATTGGGATATTTCTTAACATATATAGCAATTTTTCATAAGTGGGTAGGGCACAGCAGAAAATTTCCTGCTTAAAATATGGAGCATGGACTGAGGTAGTACCTCAACGTTACCGGAGATCACAGCTAAATAATACTGTTTTCAAGCAGCGTTGTGTTTCTGTTGGTGAGTAAGGTGACCAGAACTCTGGGGGGAATTGTGGATAGAGTCGGCAACGCGCCTGCGATGCTTATGGTGTTGCAAACGCCTTTAAGCTACGGTAAACGCTTAGCATCATGTGAGCCGTACGGTTGTTTGCCGACCTAGTTATATATATTTAAAAAAAACATCTTTATTGAGTTAATTTTTTTACAATTTATATAAAATGGACATTAAGTGCAAGTATTTTTATATTTATACTAATTGTAGCAAATATATTTTTATTTTATTCGCTCCCTTGTTATATATAAGTAAACTAGCTTCTCTGCGCGTAACTTCGTCCCCGTGGAATAGGTTATAGGCCCAATTCTGTCATACATGATTTGTGCGAAACTTTAACCGTTTACGCAGCGGAAGCTCTCAAAAGGAAAAAAAACCCGATTTTGAAACATTCTTCATTGGTGATACGCTCCTATCGGTCTTAGCGTGATGATATATAGCCTATAGCCTTCCTCCATAAATGGGCTATCTAACACTGAAAGAATTTTTCTAATCGGACCAGTAGATCTTGAGATTAGCGCATTCAAACAAACAAACAAACAATCGAACAAACAAACTCTTCAGCTTTATTATATTAGTATAGATCTGCATCGATGCAAATGCAGCAATTATAATACTCATTTTATTTTTACGGATACCTTATAAAGCGCAAGTTTAAATTTATTTCAGTACATTTATGTAAGGTAGTTAGTAGATATTTAATCAACATGATATAATATTAAAAATACAGTAAGGTTTTGAGAGAAAGAGAGATTGTAAGTAAGTCTACACGTTTAACTTACTGTAATTAAAAAGGATTCCGTCGAAATACACGAGTACATATTAAATTTATAATTATGTTATTTCATTTTCTTTTATACACACAGTAGAAAATCAACTTTTCCGTGTTCCATGAATAAATTTGCATACAAAAGAATATTTTGCAACTACGCACTGAATGTAATGTGCTAGCATTAAAATGTCAAGTCTGGAGTGCAATCAAGATTACACAATCTATCGATGAATTTCACCTTTTTATATTTGAAATCAATTTCACAATTCAGCGGTGGAATTCAATAGCTTATTTTCGGATGAATAAATAAAAGTTATCTTGTAAAAGAATAGGTGATTAATGATCTGTCAATGTTCGGCCGTTAATTATTTACGAGTAATACTTTTTTATCGTTGCGAGGAAACTTACCGCATTTGAGTTAATTATAAATTATAAGATTCCATTTGAGAAAATTATAAGATTCCATTTTATTAAGACTTAATCAACAAATTAATATTTGTAGCTGTTTATCTATATATTAATAGGTACGTAAAGCAAAAACTTTGTACCACTTTTTTACGAAAATTGCGCGGACGGAAGAGTATGAAATTTCGTATACTTTTAGTTTATATAGAGAAGGAGTGCAGAATGCTAATATTTTTTTAGAATTATGCATAAAAATATATTATATCAATAAAAAAAACACATTACACACACTACCATGTATTTGACACACACGCATATTTTACTATTTTGTTGATTGTCAAAGTCTGTAGTCAAATTAAAAAAGTTAAAAAGAGCTTCTTTATTTTCAACTTTATGATTTAATCATGGTCGAATTTCGACCTCTGGGCGACCACTAGTGTTCATTAATACTACGACAAGAGTCACAAATCTGTAACTGGCTAAATAAGGTAGAAAGTATTGACTTCATTCGTTAAAGTTAGATTTTTAATAAATATTTATAATACAATGATTATTTTAGATCTATTAGGAAAAGAAACATGAGAATAGATATAATACATATATCGAAATAATTACTTGACATTGGTCTTAAGGGCAAGTATTCCAACTTAAACTACGTCAATTAATAAAATATCGCCATTATGTTCCACGAAGACTAAGCTTATGTTAATCTTGTTAAACGCTAAATGTAAACTGTTACCCTATTATATTGCTATTAGCACTTCGTAACGTAATAATAATATGGAAACATTAAATTTTGAGATAAGTGAACAATGAGGAGTAACAATTTAAGATTTTCCTAAGAGCACAGTCAATTCTCAATTTTCAAGATAACACTTTATAATGTATATATTAATACTTAAAGGATATAACTTTAAACAATTCATAAACAATTTTTTTTCTAAAGGTGAAAACGTTTTAAAAATTTAAAAAATGTACATTTCAGGCATAAATTATATAATAATTAAGCAGAACTAACAAAATATGTTTAAAAAATATAATATGTAACTGCAACACATTTTAAGCATATGTATACGTATGAGGTTTTCTTAAAATTATATACAAACTATACACTATATACTAAATATAATATTTAACTGAGGTAGGGCACAGCAGGATATAACCTGCTCAAAATCTGGAGCCGCCCGTCTGGGGAAGTACTTCGACCTTACAGAAAACCACAGCTAAATAATACTGCTTTCAAGGTTTCAAGCAGTGTTGCGTTCCTGTGGTGAGTAAGGTGACCAGAGCTCCTGGGGGGAATTGGGGGTAGGGTCGACAACGCCCTTGTGATGCTTGTAGTATTGCAGGCGTCTATAGACTACGGTAATAGCTTACCATCAGGTGAGCCGTACACTTGTTTGCTGACCTAGTTGTATAAAAAAAAACTTCGTAATTATGTATAAATATTATCTTTCTTTAATAATTTAAAAACAATACTTTATTACAATTGTACATTAAAACAATTTTGAATTAAAGAACTTCACAAAGTGATTTAGTGGTTTATGTTATGTTTATGTACACTGTTATCATAGAAACGAGTTAGTAGTGAGGCTTAGCACAAGAATGATTGTCTCTTTCATTAATATTCCATTAGTGTCGTACACAGCCGCGATGCATTGTGCTCCACATCCGCAGCATCCGCCCTGTCGCACCTTATCAACGGGAGAGGGATCTTAGACGAGCGTCACTAAATGAAACCCGGAGATGGACTAGAGTTTCATTACAATTTCCTTCGCAAATCAGAGTACCACTTAGCCCTGGATAGATAATGAAATAGCTCTTTATGGTTAGGCATTTATTTTATTCTTTTAATTTTATTCCCTTTACATAACTAAAAGTGTTAGAAAAATCTTTTAATAGAATATATTTTAAAGTAATTTTAGAGTATTGACGACTAATATAAATCTAACATTCCGTAAAATGCATAAATGTCTGATTGAGATTTAATAATTACTCATTTCCATACAAAATTCTGACCATATTAATTTTATTTATTTGATACTTTATTGCACATTTGAAATTACATAAGGAAAATAACAGTATTCGTACTGAAAAAAAGTGCAAAGGCGGTCTTATCACTAATGGTGATATCTTAGAGACAACCCCTATAAATAGAGAAAATATTGACATATTGGCCTTTTTGTATCATAAACAATACTTATCATAAGTTTATTTTAAAATACAGTATACAATGTTTATATCTAAAACAATTGGATACGAAAATGAAGTTATTTTCACAAGAAATCATGTTAATTTACGTCTAGATGTAGAGTATTCCCCAAAGTACTCTATGAACGTACTTACGTACATTACTATATAAAAATATATGTTACATATGAAAGTATACAAATCTGTACATAGAATGATACCGGACTTTTGCAGGTTTAAGTCTGGGCCTTGTTTAAGTCTTAGAAAATGAATGTTTCGAGTCACTTATACTTAATTGTGCGTAATAGAGTAGTTTAGCAATTGAATACCTTTACTTTTATAACAAAAAGACCTTTGATAGAGCTATGGCTAAATACTTATACTCTATTACACTACGGTTAAATACAATTATATACACTTTTATAGACAAAAGATTAATTTCTTGTAAGTCAACAGATTTAGGAGGTAATAAATAACGTTTCAACGACGACATAACAATTGTTTGCAGAATTGTTGCTAATTCAATAGGAGGAGGAGGTAATTAGTATGAAGCGAATAAGCGCAACAGTCCACCAAGTCAATTGATGTAGGACGCTATTTAAGTCACTTTTTTAACTATCGATTAAAATTTACATTTTTGCTTTTGAGAAAGTGTAACAATATATACGTGTTTCTATTCAAAAATTATTGCTGTGAATATTTTTTAAACATTACAAAACTTGCGGTTAAGTTTAAAAACCAACTCTTAAAAAATTATTAAAAAAGTATAAAAGTAGGCATACCTAATTTAAGTCTGAAGTTTAAGTTAAGTTTTATGAGATAAGTGATACTAATAGATGGTTTTGTAATTTTTTTGTCGAAATATATTTTACTGCTCTATTTTTCATAGGTTCAATTATATTTTAGAAACATAGATTATTTAAGCGTTAGCTACGAACATATAAACTAGAGAACGGCTGGATCGATTCAGCTGCTCTTTTAACTGCAAAAGTATTTACGTAATGAAAAATTAGAAAAATAGCGCGGAATATTGGAAGATTTCATTAGCGTAGCACGTAGCATTATTTATGCTTCATGCGTTTGACAGTTTGCAAGACAGGACATCGTCTGTCGGATTAGGTAGTTAAAGAATAAAAACGTCTCGTTATAAAAGTGGAGATAAATGTCACCTGAGGTATAAAATATTCACATTCTTTAGTAGCTGTTGAGAAAAACGTCCACTTAGTAGTAAAGTTTTTGTGGGTTGTAAAGCAATTTATTCAGTGTACGGTCATCCTAAGGACGGCGCGAGCGTTGGCGATGGGATATTGCCATTAAAGCTCTGCGGCGGACTGCTGGTGATTGATGAAGGCAATCCGCCACTTGTCCGACGGGCTGCGCTGAGCGAGGCTTTTAATCGCTGTCTTCACTCGTTTATATCATGGGACACATTTCAAACTACTTACACTTTTAATATTTTTTTTTAACTACAACTCTATATTTCTTGGAGAAATAAAAAGTAGTGCTCAATTTATTATAGAATATATCGTAATTAGTAGTTTGGTATCAATCAATTATTACTTAAGTGAGCCGAAATGGTCCAATACTCTCGATTTTCAAGAGATTATAATCATACTTGTTACAAAATTCGTCCAGTGCTCATTTGTGAAAATAAAACACCGTTATGAAATCATGCGTGTTAATGTCCAACTGGAAAGAGCATAGCGTTAGTTCCAACCCTTCTTTCCCTGAAATAATTGTGTTTGCTAGCAAAAGAAATAAATTAAAAGTAAAAAACCTTTTTAAAAAACAAGCTTTTATTTGAATGCACTAAAACGAAAAAAATAAATTTTTACTTTAAAACTTTTACTATCTACTTATAAAGTCATTACACATAATCTATATGATATAAAAGCTTGTCGCGAGATAGTACTCGTATTTCCTTAGTTTGAAAATTTTAATAGTTAAAATCAATCACATCAATTTATTTAATTTACTTGTTTACAAGCAAATCTTGCGACAAGCTTTTATATCAAATAGATTATGTGTAATGACTTTATAAGTAGATACCTAGTAAAAGTTTTAAAGTAAAAATTTATTTTTTTCGTTTTAGTGCATTCAAATAAAAGCTTGTTTTTTAAAAAGGTTTTTTACTTTTAATTTATTTTTGACTTTTTAGTCGGTCATCACGTCACTTTATTCGAATTATTCTTAGCAAGCCCTTTCATTTGATACCCATATTGTAGAATTGCACTAAAAATAACTAGTCCGCACTCTTGGATATGCCGCTATATTGGATTTAGAAAGACGTCACAAAGTTAAGCATGCATTAGCATCCAAATTGAACCTATATACAAAATTTCAGCTCAATTGGTTGAAGATATCTGCTTCAAAATTGAGTTGCAAGATTTCACCTGAACAAACATACATACATACAAACCATGCATTGTCATCCAAATTGAACCTGTATACAAAGTTTCAGCTCAATTGCTTGAAGATATTTGCTTCAAAATTGAGTTGCAAGATTTCACCCGAACAAACATACATACATACAAACCATGCACTGTCATCCAAATTGAACCTGTATACAAAGTTTCAGCTCAATTGCTTGAAGATATTTGCTTCAAAATTGAGTTGCAAGATTTCACCCGAACAAACATACATACATACATAAATACATACAAATCATGCATTGTCACCCAAATTGAACCTGTATACAAAATTTCAGCTCAATTGGTTGAAGATATCTGCTTCAAAATTGAGTTGCAAGATTTCACCCGAACAAACATTCATTAAATTTACATACATACATACATACATACATACATACATACATACATTGCAAGTTAAATAAAAGCTTGTAAAAAAAACCGACTTCAATTACATCGACAAGTCATACAACGTTATCAAAATCGGTTCATAAACGACGAAGTTTTCCCCGAACAACTCTTAAAAAATTATTAAAAAAGTATAAAAGTAGGCATACCTAATTTAAGTCTGAAGTTTAAGTTAAGTTTTATGAGATAAGTGATACTAATAGATGGTTTTGTAATTTTTTTGTCGAAATATATTTTACTGCTCTATTTTTCATAGGTTCAATTATATTTTAGAAACATAGATTATTTAAGCGTTAGCTACGAACATATAAACTAGAGAACGGCTGGATCGATTCAGCTGCTCTTTTAACTGCAAAAGTATTTACGTAATGAAAAATTAGAAAAATAGCGCGGAATATTGGAAGATTTCATTAGCGTAGCACGTAGCATTATTTATGCTTCATGCGTTTGACAGTTTGCAAGACAGGACATCGTCTGTCGGATTAGGTAGTTAAAGAATAAAAACGTCTCGTTATAAAAGTGGAGATAAATGTCACCTGAGGTATAAAATATTCACATTCTTTAGTAGCTGTTGAGAAAAACGTCCACTTAGTAGTAAAGTTTTTGTGGGTTGTAAAGCAATTTATTCAGTGTACGGTCATCCTAAGGACGGCGCGAGCGTTGGCGATGGGATATTGCCATTAAAGCTCTGCGGCGGACTGCTGGTGATTGATGAAGGCAATCCGCCACTTGTCCGACGGGCTGCGCTGAGCGAGGCTTTTAATCGCTGTCTTCACTCGTTTATATCATGGGACACATTTCAAACTACTTACACTTTTAATATTTTTTTTTAACTACAACTCTATATTTCTTGGAGAAATAAAAAGTAGTGCTCAATTTATTATAGAATATATCGTAATTAGTAGTTTGGTATCAATCAATTATTACTTAAGTGAGCCGAAATGGTCCAATGCTCTCGATTTTCAAGAGATTATAATCATACTTGTTACAAAATTCGTCCAGTGCTCATTTGTGAAAATAAAACACCGTTATGAAATCATGCGTGTTAATGTCCAACTGGAAAGAGCATAGCGTTAGTTCCAACCCTTCTTTCCCTGAAATAATTGTGTTTGCTAGCAAAAGAAAAAAAAACCGACTTCAATTACATCGACAAGTCATACAACGTTATCAAAATCGGTTCATAAACGACGAAGTTTTCCCCGAACATACATTTAAAAAATACATACATTTTAAAAATATATATATAATTATATAAATATACGGTCGAATTGATTAACCTCCTCCTTTTTTTAAAGTCGGTTAAAAAAAAGAGGCTTTAGTCTAACTATGACTTACATTCATAGTATATTGCAGTTCAGCCTATTAGTTCATCTAAATGGGTTAATTAGATATTTAAATTCACACAAGTATAACTTTATTATATCGAAAAATATTAAATCAATGTAACTAAGCAATATATATCTAAGGTTCAGAAAAAAATTACATAAAAATCTAATTTAGGAGTACTTCTTCAAAAAGCTAAGCATTATATACGTAACTTTGAAATGATAATTAATTATTGTTAGTCTCTTGTAATGTTTGTAATACTCGTATTCTTAAAAAAAATTATAAAGATATTTCTAAAAACATTTTGTGCGCTTTTATTTAGTCAGATACTCCTAATTAATTATAAAATCTCATAAAATGATAATAATAGAATAACGTTGAGGCTTGAAAATGTTTTTTACAATATTAAATTTCGCTTCGAAGTTCGTCAGATCGTAATTTATGAAACACCTCATTCGTCCGCTGTTAGTGTTCTGGCCATTAATTTAATTGGTTACAGGGCGAGCACGCGTTTCTCTTTAATGAAACCGCGGCGTAACAAGTCTGTTGGTATTTATCAATTAAGTTACTTCAAATAAATTTCTACTCCTACGTAATTAATGAACACTTTGCAAACATCTGCGCGTTGAGTTACACGAGTTGGATTATCCAGCACATTTGGTAATGGTGGGAACTTTACCTAATAAGTCACTTGATTACTTACAGGTGAGATACCTATCTCATCGTAAAAGTGTTTTCATGATAATAAATTCAATTTTTTTTGTAGGTTTGTTGACAATACATATCACTATAACAAAATGTAGAGCATAATAATAGATTCTATTTACTGTGTGTCAATCATGAGGTCCTCCAAAACTGGGTGGCCCGGTGCAGCTTTGTTTTACTAGCACTCTAAAACCTAAATGACGATTGATTCTCTGTTCTGATTGTCCTGTCCATTATACTTCAGCTTCGTGGTGCTTCGAACATTCATTCTTCAAACATACATTGTTCACTTGTAATTTCATAATAACCTTGATGTTTATGTATTTGTTCTAGAATCTTTGTCATAATCTATAATGATATTATAAAGATATTCGTTTATTTTGTTTGTTTGCTAGTACGTTCTATTCTCCAGTTCGGTTCGATTGGTTCGAATTAAAAATTATTTTTGTGTTTATTTACCGAGGAAGCCTATAGGCTATATTCGGTTTGGTTTCCCCATTAATAAGAAACCTTAAAGTTTATGGTGCAACAGTCGCTAAGTGTAATTTTCAAAAGCATAGTACCAAAGTTTAACATTTATTAACGGTTTCCAGTAGATAACTTTAATAAATAGTATTAATATAATGACACAAAAAATATATTATGCTTTTCAAATTTATATACGGACAGTCAGGTAAGCAATATTCAAATTCTTAGCATGTTACGAATAGCGTAAACATCTAGCTACATACGAAAACATTAAAAATATTTATGTAGCAATATTTAAGGAATGCAACTCGTATTATGCAAATAAATCTGTTAAAAGCCGAATGATTGATTACTGCAGGCGAGCTTAGAACCCGTACCACAGATAATCGGCGTGTTATCTTGAGCACGACGTAACAAAATCTGTTCGATCATCCCGAAAAAGATTAACATGTTCACCGCAAATTGATGCTGACACGCTAGCAAATCCTCTACTAAGAATTTAACACGCTTCTTAAATCAATTAACTTTCGCATTTGAACTTTCTGATAAGCGGTCGATCTTATATTCACTTTGAAATTGGCTACTATTAAAAGTTACCAAGTAAATATCGTCTTCGTTTCACTTTGGTAGATACTGTAGCAAAATAATTCCACGACTACTTTGCTGGTAAAAGGAAAATTAGCAGATTAAACCTAAAATTATTTCACCCACTCCTTGAAGGCTTTATGTTGAAGAAAAATTTCCTTTTATTTTAGATATGCAAAGGAAAATCATTTTGACTTCTGAGTTTAATACAAGCCTTGTCGTTGTTTTTATTGTGGGTGGTTGCGGTATTTATAGGCTTATTTGATTACGCAAGCGAGCCGCAAAGAGTGCGAGGGTGATCGGACATCAATCACTCGGGTGACACGCAGAATCTTTGTTGTCGTTCCACATTTTGCGGCACAGTCTGATGCCGTACTGATCTCCATATAAAAAGTCGCTAAATAAAATTTCTATTCATTCTCGAAGTTATCGCGGGTAAAAACACGTCCTTTTGAGATATATAGAGAAGTTCTCCTACTAAAAGATCAAAGGATGTTTAGTATTTTTTTGTCAAGATTTTCAAATATAAAACATTACCTATGGCTTTGATCATTTGTGCTTTTGGTATCAGTTTTCATGTAATCAAATTTCGATATTTATTCCGATTTTTACTGTATCTACGACTGTTTGTTCTCGTAGCGAGAATTTTGGCACGCGTTCATATAGTAATATTGTTAGCGGATATAGCATCTATATCTATATATATAAAAGAGATGTCCACCCATTGACTCATCACGATATCTCTGGAACCATAAGGCGTAGAGACTTGAAATTTGGTAGGAATATTCCTTTCACCGAGTAGAGGTCAGCTAAGAACGGGTTTTACGAAATTCCACCCACAAGAGGGGGTTGCGGGGGTTAATAACATATATGGCAAAACAACGTTTGCGGGGTCAGCTAGTAATTATATATACGTTAACTTAGGCATTGGTGACAGATAATAGTCATGTATATTTCAAGGGAAAGTTGTACGTCTACTTTGGTTATTTAATGTTATTAGTAGACATTAACGTGAATGATTCAATTTCGTTAATTAAATATTTTAAGACAAATATTAGAATAATGTTTCGAAATTAGAGGGCCAAGTATAAGGTGATTTCTTTTTAACGTTTTAGTTATTAATAGTATGTATATGTAAATTTTT
Organism: Melitaea athalia; assembly: GCA_905220545.2. Classification (NCBI taxonomy): domain Eukaryota; kingdom Metazoa; phylum Arthropoda; class Insecta; order Lepidoptera; family Nymphalidae; genus Melitaea; species Melitaea athalia. The sequence goes on from HG992179.1 coordinate 9,885,722, forward strand.
ATTTACTGAGCTGCCCGGCTTGTCGGTTTTATTCTAATACTACTTCCATAATTGACTGTAGTGTGATTATTGTGTTGCGAATGATTATTGAACGCCATATTCCTAAGTAAACCTAATTGGTTTTTTTTGTGAATGTGTAATTTGTATTCTTGTTACATGTCTGTATGGTAATAATAAAAAAAAAAAAACTGAAAATGTATATTATAAGTATTTTACAATAACGGTACAGAAGCCCACAAAACGCCTTTTTAATAAACTCAAGTAGGATGTACATTGTACATATGTTAACAATGATTTCTAAAAAAGCTACAATCAGAAAAAAGGGTTTTCGCTTTTTAATTACTCACCTTTTTAATTATTACGATCATTTGTTAACAACGGACCAGGGCAAATTAAATTAAGGTATTAAGAGGATAAACAGTATAAAAAAGATTCAAATAATTATATTATTCATACATACAATATACTTGCAACATAGCTTGTTTTTGTAGATAAAATATTGTATAGAAATAAAAATAATAATAGATATTACGCAAATGCGTAGGACACAGTCACAATAATAAAAAATATATTTAAAAAAGTATATTAAAATATTTTTATTAGTCCGTTATCCAAATTAAACCGATTTACAATTGTTACATTTGTAATTTCATAGTCAATTTGTGTGTAGTTTTATGTGCTGCGGATTTAAAATTACAAATATAAATTTAGCGGTTCTACATTTTTTCAAGTATCAAACACGATACGAACAGTAAATTAAGCCGTATCCATGTGGTCCGACGGATTTAATTGCGAAAGTTTGATTGCGAATGCAATGTTTTATATATTACTACCACGAGTATTGCGCGTTGCAAGCCGAGTATTTAATTTAATCACTACTTTAAGCGACCCTGTGAACAGAAATCGTTTATTATATTTGCTTTATTAATATATTTCAGTTAGTATATTTTCTTAAGAGGGCGCGTAAAGCAAAATTATCAATCTGCTATTTGATTTTACATGAAAAATTCCGGACCAAATCTTAAAATAAAAATATATGACAAACTACGTGATATTTTCAAGACTATAGCCTAATCAAAAACATAAAATAATGAAATTTCCTCGATAAAATATAATCACGAAGTAACCTCTAATTTTTATGCGTTTTCTATTTATACTCGATATGGCTATGACCATTAAGACAAAAATTTGATAATTAATTACATTTAAATATGAGTAAAGTCAATGCCTAGGCATTTAATGTAATTATTTTTAGTTTCGGAATTATAAATAAAATAAGATTTTTGTCGTTTTTTACATTAGTAATGCGCTCAAAACTATATCGTCTATCGCACTCTGACACGAGGCTTTGTGTATATTTTGTTTCATCAATTACTCACGGGCGCGCGGTTGAAATCTGATTTTTTGCTCGGGTTATGCGCACTCTTAATATGTTACTTTTAACTTTTTTTACTACGAGCAATTTACAATTTAAAAAAAAATTACGCGCTCCTATATTGAAGTAGCAATTATAATCTACGTTGCAGATATGCTGCTCAGAAATGTTGTCGAATCAACGAAATTTTGTTTAAAAACGCGACGTTGTCGTCTTATTCGTGTTTCGTTATTATCAGGTTACTTACGTCTGTTAAATTATCCAAACTAGTGGTCACCCAGAGGTCGAAATTCGACCATAATTAAAAATGTGTATTAAAGAAAACCAAAAATTATGAAATTAAAAAAAACCTTTAAAAAAAATTTCAATTTGACTACAGACTGACAATCAACAAAAGAGTAATAATATGCATGTGTGCGTCAAATACATGGTAGTGTGTGTAATGTATTTTTTATTGATTTAATATACGATCGATTCAGCCTGTAATATCCCACTGCTGGGCATAGGCCTCTTCCCCATGTAGGAGAAGTATCGGAGCTTAATCCACCACGCTGCTCCAATGCGGGTTGGCGGATATATTCTCTACTATGAGTAACGATCGCTATCAGGTGTACATGATAACAACCGGGACCGACGGCTTAACGTGTTCTCCGAGGCACAGTGGGGAGACCCACAAGTACTGCACAAACACCCAGACCACGGCAAACATCTGTATGGCCAATACAAATGTTGTCGTGTGCGAGGATCGAACCCGCAACAGGCCGCGCAACAGCCAATCGCAATCCATTGCTGTGACCGCTGCGTAAACGCGGCGTCTAATGGCGGCGGATTTAATATACTTTATGCATAATTCTAAACAAATATTAGCATTCTGCACTCCTTCTCTATATAGACTATAAGTGTACAAAATTTCATAGTCTTCCGTCGGCGCAATTTTTGTAAAAAGGGGTACAAAGTTATTGCTTCACGTATTATAATATATACATAGATAATTTCCACTACCACAATTATAATTGTCTAACCAGCTAGCACACATCAAACATATTTATTCGAAAGGGAAATTAAGTGATTATTAATATACTCGTCGATCCATGTATGTTAATAAAATTTGTTTTGTTGCAGAATAGTTCAATGCTCAACATCTAACACATGACGTTATCGAAAAGGAAACATGACTTGGGTATGTTAGTTAAATATTGTATTTTTGAATGACAGTAATAAAATAATAAAGTTAAGGTTTTACATCTGTGACAACAGTGGCCGCGAGCGCGCGAGAAAGGTGCATTAGGATGAGCTGGGGGCGTATGGGGCGATGTGCGTGCGCAGTACGGCGGGCCGCGTGATGCGCGGGAGCGCGCGCGTAGCTGGCGGCGCGACGCCCGCGCCCGCGCCCGCCCTGTGCGCGTGATGCGCGCGGACCGCGCCGCGCTCTACGCGTGGCTCGTCTGTAGCGCAGTCGCTCTCTCTACGCACAAGTACAGCACGCGTGTGATTCGTACAAAGTACGGACCGTTGCGCGGGATCGTAGTACATTCGCATCCTCAAGTGGAAGCGTATCTTGGTGTTCCATACGCTACTCCGCCTCTTGGGAGTCTTAGGTTATTATATTATGTTTGTTCTAAAATAGATTACATTAATATAATATATTCATAAATTTGTATGAATTACATTTTTAGTTGTATGTTAGAAATATTGTAAATATATTTATTAGTTTATAATTTATTGTAATTGTTTATGAGAATAAAGTTTCTATAACCATATTTAGTAAGAAATATAAATTTGATAAAATACGTGAATTTGTTTGATTACGATTTTTTTTTATATTATTGTAAAACTTTATAAACATATGACTGCATATTCAATATTACACATGATGACAGATACATGCCACCCGTGACGCCGTCACAGTGGCGTACGACTCGTCTAGCGGACGCGTTAGGAGCAGCGTGTCCACAAAAGCCTCCTGCAGCCGTACCGCGAGAAGAAGCATTGTTGTTGCATCCGCGTGCCCGCATCCGCCAGCTGGAAAGATTGTTGCCTATGCTTGTCAACCAGAGCGAAGATTGTCTCTACGTGAATCTCTACGTGCCTGTCAATGGTAAGTGTATTAATTGATTTAATTTTCTTACTTTTTACTTACTTACATACTTATGTAGCTTAAATATAATTTTTTAGGATTTTTTTGTGTATATGTACGATTATGTTTTATTAAAGACAAACTTACATCATAATTAATAGATCCTAATATTTTTGTATATTGCAGATGTGACATTAAAATTTGTGAAACAAACTTAAATGTTAACTCATATTCAATGTTGTTTAGCGTTATAATTTGTGTTTTGTTAGAGAAGTTTACACGCACATAACTGTTTGGTCAAAAAGCTACAGCTAATTTATAGCTGATTAATTTAAAGTACATTCATGTTCTCAATGTCGATGCAGAGCTATTTACTTTATATAATAGCTCGGTAATATCGAATGGTACTCGCAGTATCGTATTCGAGTTGCCGCATATTCCCATGATGCAGCTTTAAAAGGAATGTACGAATATTGCAAATCCAACGCCTATTTCGAAATTAGGTAGTTGCGGCTACTATATCACTAATTTTAGTAAATGCTCGGTAGAGCTAACTAGTTTATATCTGTTATTGCGATTAAAGTAATAAAAATTGTGTGTAATGTAATTAAAACATTTTATTTTTGATTAATTGTTAATGTTAAAAATGGATGGGTAATGTTATTAGTATTATATTGCGTGAATATGATCACGTTTCTTGTTACAGATCAGAAGTAACATTATAAAAGCAGAAATTAGCATATCAGCTTATCATTTTGATAATAGTTTTCCAACTTTTAAGTTTTTGCTTTGCTCTTTTACTTTTACTCTCTCTAGTTTGAAATATCATTATTTAAAGTTAGTACCTGGGTGACCGAGCCTAGCTCGGTATTTTCTTTTTTTGTTTTTTTTTTGCTGGGTATTTTTATATTTTAATGTTATTTAAATAATAAATCACGAGTGAAATTAAAAAAAAAGAAAAAAAATTTGATCTGGAGACTGAGATTGGAACCCGGGTCAACACGATTCGACACCCGCCGACTTCCTAATTACGCCATTACAGCTTTAATGACAACGGTGAAATTAAGCTTCGTATTCTAATGATATTTTTTCATTGCCTAAAAACAGGGATAAAACGACATTTTTTTAAATGAATCCTAGCTAGATCAATTTTTCGCCCCCGAAATCCCCTGCATACTAAATTTCACGAAAATCGTTGGAGCCGATGCCGAGATTCAGAATATATATACAAGAATTGCTCGTTTAATAGTATAAGATAAATTAAGTTACGGGCTTATAAATACGGTTACTGTAAACATACGAGTATAATATTGTTACTGATATCTATCACACTCTGTCGTATATAATCATATCTATTAGATTTTTATTTGTGTGTACATATTTATTAAATAATAAAAAATTACATATGTATTAAAGTTCAAATTGACTTTTAAGTATTATTACGATCCTTTTGTATGGGAGTATAGAAAATTGTTGTTTTTAGACTTTTTCAGGGAATTTTTTAAATTTTTCTCTCCGTAAGAACCATCCTCGTACTTCAAGGAATATTATAAAAAAAGAATCAGCGAAATCGGTTCAGCCGCTCTCGAGATTTGCGCTTAGCAACACATTCAGCGATTCATTTTTATATATATAGAGATAGAGATTGCCGCTTTATTATTTTTAATGTCCTTTTTGAAGGTTGTCTGGAAGAGATCGCTCTTTAGCAATAAGACCGCCTTTTGTACACATGTTTTTGATATTCTTACATATTTATAATTGTGTTACATGACTGTATTGTTTCTGGTTGAACAATAAAGTACATTTTTATTTGTACTTGTTTTTATTTTAAAAATATTAACGTATTAGAAATTCATTTTCCTTCCTAGCCTAATAACTGTTTATAATGTTTTTTCCCTTGTTTTGAATTTACCTCAGTCATGTTTGCCGGATCAAATTCCATTTAGAAAGGCTTCACTCAGAAGTTCAGATGACAAGTAAATAAATTAGTTTTAGCTAATATCTCATTTTTATCAGTTTCGTAGTTTTGTTGGTTTTCATTAGCTTATTGATTTTATCTGTATTTCATTGGTTCTTTTCCAATCATATTTAGGTATCATAGTTAGAATTTGACGCTCCTAAAATATTCTGTACATCCTAGAGTTCACTTGTAGAAAAAAAAGCAGTTTTAGTGTATTGTGTAATAAAGAGTTTAGTAAATTGTTAAGTAATAGCACCTCCAGAAGCCTTTTGATTTGGGTACAAAAGACGTTTATATTAATAATTAAATTATCGTATTGTAATTGAACTGCTTCTGTTAGGATGACGATTCAATGAGCTTTCGGGTGCCCTTTAATCCTCGCCAGTTTTCATTATTAATTCAAAGCATTTCATCACAAATTCACAGGCCGTTAAATAAGCCGCTTTTGTAATATGTGTAATTCCACAGCCTAACATGCATTATCTATTTATAGGTATTACTAATGCAAAATATATTTGTTATGGTAAAAATTTATTAGATGCATATTATATAGTTTTATATAAAAATATGGTTTTATTAAAATGAAAATTTTTAAAAGTTTTAATACAACAATTACAACCATAATTAGTAAAATAAAATAAGCAAGAAAATTAGTATTCGTAGCTTTTCATTTTATTCTGTAAAGCCTGTTTAAAAATGTACCATCCTAACAGATTATATAAATTCTTAGTTTTTTTAAAAAAGTAGTTTGACTAATAAAAGTACGATTGATTGTCTTTCACAATGAACAGGATATCTGACTCAATGGTAATTTATTTAATCTAGCACGCTAATTCAATACTTTACCATGTTCAAATATAAGTCTTACAAATTTTAGTTTTCGTTTTTTATATTTTTTTAATAAATCATATTGTGAATATATAATTATGAATGGGCTGTACATACATAATTATATATTCACAATATGATTCATAATATACTCTCCTTTCTGGGTTATGGTATTCGCATGTATAATAAAATCCCACAAACAATTTGGCAATATATCGCTTTGTCGCTCGCTTCAGCTTGTAATATCCCACTGCTGGACATAGGCCACTTTCTCCATGTAGGAGAAGGATCAGGCCTTAATTCACCACGCTGCTCCAATGCGGGTTGGTGGATATATTCCCTACTATGAGTAACGATCGTTTTCAGGTGTGCATAATAACAACCGGGATCTACAGCTTAACGTGCTCTCCGAGGCACGGTGGATAGACCCACAATGACTAACAACGAGACCGGAAATAAATATTTGAATAAACACAAATATCTACTCCGAGCGGGAATCAAACCCGCGACCGTCGGTGTTTAGGCGCCGCCGACAAGGCACACGCACCATTACACCAGAGTGGTCGTTGTTGCAATATATCTCAACATAAATTTGAAGTTTTTATTAAAAAGAAATTAATAGATAAAGCGTATTATTCGGTGCAGGATTACATAGTTGATAAAGAAGTGTGGACTTAGTGGCGCTGTATTTCATGCAAGATATTACTAATTTTGTACTAAAACACAGTTTATAATATAATTGTTATTTTCAAAAGAGTAACTGCGGAGCTTCTTGCCGATTCAGCTTTGCATACCTAATCTATATTCCGAATCGGTGGTAGCTTCACTTTTATAAATAACTTAAAATTTTTAATTTGTAAATGATGATGTCCTTTTAAGCTTATTTGAATAAAGTTAATAATTTGAATAAATTAAGCATTGAAGACAACTATGAATAATGTAACAGTAGATGGAAGTTATTAGCGGAAAAGTAAGCTTTAATGAGATTATATGGAATCTTTTCAAGAAGAGGTTATAATAACTACTCACAAAGAGAAGAAGAGTGAAAACCAAGCCCCGTAAGGAACATACACGCTGACAGGAAGAGGGGCGGCGCAAAGGGTGCCGAGGCCTCAATTCCGTAGTGCATTGCAGTGCATATTGCTCCCTGCAAGCAGTGCGGAAGTGAGGCAGAGGCCTCCTTAAGCAACGTGACGTCACAGCTCGTGAAACTTAAAAACAACGAGGATCTCAATAAAGCTACTGGAGAAACAATGACTTACTTCTAGCATTTAAACTGATTTATCATTTACGTAGCGTACGAGAAAGATATACGTCAGTCGTATAAAGTCTCTAACAATAATCATTATTTATGTTACTGACGCAAATATTATTTGTACAATATTTATCTAGACAATATATCTATCTATCTATCTACTAATTTATCTAGACTTTGACTGTAAAATTTATTTAGTTAATATTTTTTTGAACTGAAAACTTCTTTTGGCGTACCGCTCACACATTTTTTCGTTGGTAGTAAGTTATGCTGATCTGTCACGCTCTGAGGTGAAAAGCTCGATCTGGTGAACGCGGGACTTATTGCGTTATTGCTTGATTGCGATTACCAATGAAGTTTTCACTTCTGCGTACACACTATATTATTATATATTATGAATATCTAATTGATATACATTATTTAAATTTTAACGTTCTTACTAAAAAAGTCACATAAATTCTCTGTGAAGTAGCATTATTATATTTTCACTAAAATAGAAATGATATATTTTTATAAAAAAGTTAAAATATTTTTATTTAAAATGTACTTTTTGCAAACCAAAACAAGTTTTACCGTAAATAGCATTAAAAGTACTTGGAGTCTTCGATATAAAAATTTTCACTTGAATAAAATAATATTTAACTTAGCAACAACTCTTATTTTAATTTTTACCTAAAATTTAGAACATATTATATTACGTTAGCAGCGAATCTTAAACTTAAAAAAATATTTTCATAAAATAATTAATACTTGAAATACGTAAATAACTATGAATTTAGTAATAAAAAACTCATTTCACATTAATAATGCTAAATTGTTCTGAAAATTATATTAACATTTTAATAGATATTCAATTAATTGCGATACCGTCTTAATTTGTTTTAGTAGAATGTTAATATGCCATTTCTTTTAATGACGGTTCTTTCTGCGTCAGAAAATTGCTCTTCAAAGTTCTTTAGACGTTTTTAATACGCAGGTATAGAGGGGGAGAGCGAGGGGGCAGGTCTGCCGTGCCTTGTGTTTGTGCACGGAGAGTCTTATGAGTGGAGCTCGGGCAATGCATATGATGGAACTACACTAGCAGCGCATGGAAATATCATTGTAGTTACAATCAACTTTAGACTAGGTGTGCTTGGTAAGTAGTTATATACTTACGCTACAGTAAAACGTATTTCTATTAAATAATAGAAATTTTTAAATATAATTTCTAAACAATACACTTCATAAGGTACTTTCAAGAATGTATGAAAAGAATAAAGTTTTTAATTAAATGAGTTCGAAAGAAGGTCGGAGAAGGACGTATTTACATTTTACTTTGTTTTTAATTAATATCTAACTCGTTTAGTTTATCCTCAACTACGTGTTAAAGCTAAACTAATATAATTAATGTTAGATTAAACTAACAGCTTAGGCAATCCAAGCATGTACATAGTCTTGATTATATTTTATGTATCTTTTCATCACTGTATATAATCTACTGAATTAGTTAGTATTAACATTCTTAGGAAATTCGTCCACCATTTAGGATTTTGTTTTTGTGTATGTGGGGAGCAATATTGTTGCTATGAACAATGCACTATAGATAGTGCCTAAAATGGGTCTTAATAGGAAGTACTTGGTTCCGCAAAATCGTGATCATTAATTAATATGGAAATGGATTGTCCGATAATACTCACTGATCCCGAGCGTGTCGTGACGCGCGGACGGTGTCACCCTCGAATTGACGCATTTGCTGCGAATTACCTACTTGCGATGTTATACATCACCATACAAGCCATCAACGACGTGTTAATGTTTATCATGAAATTGCAAACATAAATTGTATAACTTTGGGTAGGTAACATTTGTTTGTCATATTAATTGGGTATATCTAACGGTTTAGATTTAGTAATTATCTTTTAATGAACTATTAGAGTCTGAGTAGGTAAAATAGAAAGTGTGAAATTAATAATAAAACGAATAATCCAATGTCAATTTAACATAATATTCATTCCCAGGGTTTCTCAAGACTGGTGCTAAAGGATCCGCGCAGGGTAACTTTGGGCTAATGGATCTCGTAGCTGGTTTGCATTGGCTACGAGAAAATCTACCAGCCTTTGGAGGAAATCCAGAAAAAGTAACTCTCATGGGGCACGGCACTGGAGCAGCATTGGCGAATTTCCTCGCTGTATCTCCTGTTGCCAGAGGTTCGTCTTTGTATCTATTAAAATAAAAGATATTTTATTTTAAACAGAAAATTCAATGTGGCGCAATTATTTTTTTAAAAACGATTAACTCTTGGATATTAATTATTAAATATTCCCTGTTGCTATAAAAAGGGAAACAATGAAATAAAATTGCGAGGGTACGCTTCCGTAATCGCCGTTACCGAGACCGCGTCTCCGCAAATAGCAGTCGTTCACGAATGATGCATGGGTCTCCTATTGTTTGTAATTAGACTTGCCCATGGCAGATTTCATTATATTTTCTTGTCAAGAGTCTCATTTCGACCCTTCGTAGCTTAATGTAATTATAACGGTCTACTCAGGTATGTACATTACAGTAAACCTTATAAAATTCGATTAGTGTAAGAAGAATAAACTGTATATTCAATGAATCATTTTGTCACAGTTTGGACATGGAGAGAGTCAAGAGTCAAACAGATTTATTTTATTAAAACCAAAATGTTTTTGGTCAATAGATTTCATTAGCCAGTTGATGCTACTCGGAAATAACGAAATTAAATTAGTTTGTCTGTTTCAGAACTACTGAAGCGCGTCATCTTGTTAAGCGGGTCGGGGCTTAGCTCATGGGCGTTGCAGAGGGAACCACTAACGATAAAAAGAAAGGTATGTTCGCTACAATAAAAGCATATAAAGTGTTAAATTTGAAGTTCAGCAGCTCGCTCAAACTTAAGCTCATTTAAGTAAATTAGTAAACCTAATCTGCGAGCACCGTTTTGTGTCGATACGGCTTCTATTGTGCGAGATCGTTTCGCCAGCATACTTTTAAAGTTTACTGTGAAGTTTATTAATGCTTACATTAATTTGGACTTAAACTTAGGTAGCGGAACAAACTGGATGCCACGGGGACTTAGTCGAAGATGACTTGGCGCCGTGTTTACGTAACAAGCCGCTCGCCGAGCTGCTCGCTATTAAACTCGACCCGCCCCGATTTTTGCCAGGATTTGCACCATTTGTCGACGGAACAGTTATCGTGAATCCCTCTTCCGTAAGAAAGTTTCTAAACTAAAATTCGTTGTTAATTAGACGCTCGATTTATTTTCAATAGCTTCTTTTGCCCATTTACTGAATTAGTTCTTGTTTGACGTTAAAATTTATTTACAGTATAGTTGATATTGGAGAACTGATGAAGTATGATTACAGAACTGACGAAAATATTATAGTTTTATACAGTGTTTATCTGAAATTTTATAAATTATATTAAAGATTAATATTAGAGATTCTGTTCTAAGTTCGTTCTAAGTTCTAGTTAGTTCTGTTCTAAGTGCATTAATAATATATGTAAACGAAATTTAAAACTAATAAATTGATTAAAGGGACCATAATTGTGTAGTTATGTACCTTTTTTATGATTTTCCATCATCAGAAACGGTAATTAAGTGTTCACTGCAGGCATCTCCGCCAAGTGATAACTCTCGGCTCGGCGCGGGCGCGGCAGCTGTGGCGAGCGCTGCGGGACACGAGCTCGCAGACTTTCCGCATAGGGAGCTATTGTTCGGGCTGACCACAACAGGTAATTTGTTATAAATAATGACCTTATAAATTTTCTGTGCGTTCTGTGTGAAAAGTTTTAATATTAAATGCCCTAAAAAGAATAAAACAAACTTTATCAAATAAACAAACTAAGTATGAGTACTTAATCTCGCGACAAGCTTTTATCTATACTTATTATAAAAATAAGTCCCCGGACCGCGTCTTTCTGTCCTCCTGTCTGTCTGTCTGAACGCGATAAACTCGAAAACTACTGAATGGATTTTTATACAGTTTTCAACAATAGAAAGAGTGATTCTTGAGGAAGGTTTAGGTATATAATTTATTATGCTTTTATCTAAATTAGCTGAAATACGGCGATAAATGTTGAAGAGGTCGCAAACAATCTCGCCAACTGGGAACTTTCCACGCGAACGCCGCGTAAACTAGCAAAGATACAGTGGAGTAATGTACTAACGAATTCTAAATCTATAAAAATGCTACAAAAAAGTCCGCGGTAGCATATCTCTATCTCTTACGAATGACTTACAATAACCACTTTTATGTTCAAATTTTTAATTAAAAACATTACGTTATTTTCAAAGCTATTTTCTTTAGTTCGGTATTAATCCTTATCCAAATAAATATATTAGTTAGCTTAGTCATTTAATGCAGATTAAAATTGCTCTTTACACTAAATCAATCAGATGAATAGTTTTTGAGATATCGTAGTTAGAAGTAATTATTAAAAATAAATTAATGCGCAACGAAGTGGGCACGGGTCGGCTAGTACCATATAAAATGTGTAATGATAAGTTTAAAAAAAATATTTTATTCTTTTTAGGACATTTAAACAAATTAAAAGCTTGTATTTTTTTTAAAGTTTTTTACTTTTAATTTATTTTTTAGTTGTCGCTGAACAGGTTTTTCAGTTTGGTACTCTCAGAAAATCCTTTCATTTGATACACTCAAAGAAGGAAAGCATAGAAAACGTTGTTCTCCATCTGTACAAGTCCGACATATGGGATATAGAGTAACGTCATTTTATTTTTCGAGTTACTTTCAGCAAGCCTTTCATTTAAAGAAAGCACAAGATACCTAGTCAGCCACCTATGCAAGCCTGCCTTATTAGATTTAAAGTAATGTCACTTTATATTTTGAGTTACTCTTAGCAAGCGCTTTCATTTGGTATCCAAATTGTAGAAGTGTATTAAAAATAACTAGTTCACCATCATCAAAAGTCCGCTATGTTGAATTTAGAATGACGTCACAAAGCTAACCAAGCATTGTCATCCAAAGTAAACGTGTATACAAAATTTCAATTCAATAGGTTGAAGATATACGCTTCAAAATTAAGTTTCAAGATCCCACCCTAACAAACATACATACATAAATGCAGTGCAAGGTAAATAAAAGCTTTTAAAATAGGTGATTATCTAATTCAATTTAGCAGGTTTTATAATGAAACAGTTTTTTCGGATTTTCCCACTCTCCTCCACGGATAGTCCTCCCGTACTATGGGTTGCTGTAAAGTATCCGAAACGTCGGGCATTTAAAAAACTCAACAAACCGCGATAAAATTCGAAAAAGTTGTTTCATTATAATGGGTGAACTTAGCAAGTTTTTTTTAACTTCCAAAAAAAGAGGAGGTTCTCAATTCGATTGTATTTTTTAATGTATATATGTTTTTTTTTTACCTTAGAACTTTTGACTGGGTAGACCGATTTTTTGATTTTTTTTTGCTAGAAAGGTGGTGCGTGTCATTTTGTCCTATTTAAATTTAAATGAGATCTAACCAGTACTGTTCGAGTTATATCTAATAATGCGTATTTACTTGACAATTTTTTCGTCAACCTACCTTGTACTATACCTCATAACTTTTCACGGATGTATATGATGATTCTTGTTTTAATCAAAAGTTGATGCTTGTTTTGAGGTCCCTTTTAAATTTGATCGAGATCTGATGACCACTTTTTGGGTAGTCTTTGATAACGCACTTACTTGACTATTTTTTCATCTATTTGCGTTGTATTACATGTCGATGTAATTGAAGTTGGTTTTTTTTCACACAAAAATACAATAATTACTAAAATCTTACGAACATGCGGTTTTTTATGATAATAATTGATAAGCAATGCAATTTTTTGAGTAAGATAAAGGTAGTTAAGATGAGGTTTGAAACCACTTGGTACTACATTAATTATTAATACAAGCAAACAAAAGTTAATTTAAATCCTTAGGGAAATCCTATTTCATGAATTCGTACTATAACTATGAAAAATCGTTTTAAATTTTAGGGAACTTTTCAACTTTTTAATTAAATATGAATGCCGCGCGCGCTCATAAATTTATGCAAATGAATAACATGCCATTACTTGCAGAATCTTACTTGGAATTCAATGCTCAAGACTTGGAGTTTGGTTTCAACGAGACTAGGCGAGACCGCATTCTGCGCACCTTCGTTCGTAACGCCTACTACTACCACCTCAACGAGATTTATTCCACCCTCAAGAATGAATACACCGACTGGGACAAACCGGTTCAGAATCCGCTAAGTGTACGAGACGCTACGCTAGAGGTAAGTTTTAATTGAATCAAACTTAAAAGAACTCTATGTTAATTTTATGGAAGGAAACTGGCTGCGTCTTCGTGTAAACATTTGTTTTCATTTTGTGTTTTTAATTATCAATGTTTTAAAATAGAACAGGAAAGTAAAAAAAAATTAATGTCATATTTTTGTTATTATGTATTTCGGGAGAATTTCTTATGGATGCAAAATTTTCTTCGTAATAAATAAACATAAAAATTAACATAAGAAAAATATGAAAAATTACTCTTTCCCTTTACACTTCCAATGGGAATATCTTGTATTCGTGCGTTCCACGTTCCATTTTTAACGGTCATTCTTTTGTTCTCCGGCTTCAAGGGCGTAGGCGCAAAAGGTGGAGGCTCAATTCGCTGTACGTGACCCTAGGCGTGATGATTAATGAACTGCGTATTCGTTCCTGACTTTCTTTTAAAATTTTCTGACAAAAGAAACAACTACTTATAATAATGTTACTGAACAGGTTAACAATAAGTTTTTGACGTAACAAGGGAAAAACAAACAACGTCAGTTAACAAACACAACAACAAAGTATTTTTTTTGTGTGCCAATCTATAAAAAAACACTACAGCAAATTACAACAAAAACATTATTTAATTTATAAAATAATTAACAAAAAGTTGAATGGTGTAACAGCAAATTGCTTAGCAATATTAGAATACAATAAATTTACTTCAAGAAGTGCAGATAATAGAAATGTATTTTAAAAAAAAATATATCGGAAATATAATATTTTAGGTATCTACCAGTCTTGATTGCACTCGACAGATCAGCCATCGTCATGTCGTAGCTGTCGTTTCGATATCACAGACGATCTTAATTTAAGCCTCAAGCGGTTTTCGCTACTCATCGATCGTTCTTGTGATGTATAAAGGAACTTAATGACGCTCGTGTACGTTGAATACAAGATGGCAACCTTAAAAGGCTTTGTTATAAAATACTTTTCTCATTAATAAAATTTATGATAATATCAACATCATGATTAAAACGTTACCTTGCCTATGTTTATTTTTAAACATTCATAATATTTAATACACGCGAATTTAAACTGTTACATTTTGTTTAAATTAACATCATCTTATTGTTGTTGATCTCGCTGTCTACAAATTCTGTTACTTGTATAACAATAATAATATTGTTTTAAATTAAGTAACTGGTGGGTAAGATTGTGAATATTTTTGTTTGTGTTCTATTTAATAAATCTTGTTTCTTTGTTTTTAAATAACTGTTTAAATTTAACCCGGGTTACTAGAACATTCGATATTCGAACTAGAAAAGTCGTACAGCTTGTAATATCTATTAATAGACATATTAGTTGCTTATTGAATTTGTTTTGAACTTTGAATAACCTTTTCATTAACGAAAATAATTAAGTTGTGCTACCATCAAATTAGAAATACAAACACAAACACAAATTAACTTCAATCATTGTTTAAACTACTACAAATAGTAATTATTATTATTGGCATTTGTTAAATAAATAACTTGTGATTAATGCCTATTCTAATATATATAAGCAATTAGTGTAGATTTACGTTTGATAGTACTACCTAATTGACTGTAAAGTGATAAATTAAAACATGTGATGTGAATAATAGCCGAATTTATTTCGGATTGGGCTAATAAACTTCGCAGTAAAAAGCATTCAATCCACATTTGCAACTTGGATGCGTTAATATTGTTCCATTGTGACAGGCATAGTAAACAAGTTCCGGTTAGTAATACATTTTATGAATTGAATAAACAGTATTGATAATATTAATTAATGAATTAATTATTATTATTTATTTATTATTGCATACGTTGAAACTCTAATTATAAATATATGCCAATAATTTTTATGGTATTTTATGCAGTTTAAATTATTCTTTAATTCTTTGTAAAATATTTTAGTTAAATATTACAATGTTTTTAAGCCAATTAAGTTTGGCCCGGAACAAAATACTTTTGTATTTTGTTTGAACATAAATTATTATGCAAATATAACATGGCTGATATAGATATATCATTTTTTTATTTTTGAAGTTATACTTCCTTTGGCGCGTTATGGAAGAAAAATTATGAGAGTACTAGCTGCTGCCCGCGACGTCGTCTGCGTGCGTTCAGTGCTCGTTCCCCGTAGGTGATAGCGTAATAATATGTAGCCTATGTTCTGACCCGACTTCTTAATAATATTCGTGCCAAATTTGAAGTAAATCCATGCAGTACTTTTTGAGTTTATCCCGGACATACATCGATTTTTCTATCATTATAGATTACGATGCTTGCACACACCGTAACAAAAAACCGACACTCTGAAGTTAGCTAGTCAACGAAGAAGTTAGTAACGTGAAGTTAGCTAGCCAATGAAGTATAACTTCTTACGTGCGTAAATAAGTACATGCACACTTTTTCAAAATTATGGTTTCTGTTTGTCATTGTAAATAATTTAGATTACAATTTCATGACCTTTTTTACTTTTTATCAATTTGGTTAATTAAAAATATTATTAAAATCAGTTTACATACCTAGTGTTTATAAACTGATAAATATATATTACTTACACTCTTTTCCGTTGTGTAGTCTGGTTATAATGTATGAATAATTTCTGCCTTTAAATGGTTGAAGTAAGATGTAGGGGCTGTTTCATCAGTTGTGGATAACGCAATAGCGTAACTAAGGTTGCCAGATGGTCGGGATTCGTCGGGATTGTCCCGACATTTCATATGATGTCCAGAGTCCCGAAAAAATACTAAATGTCCCGACAAATAACAACAAATCAAAAATCTCAAACTATCGCGATAATGATAATCTAAAATTCCGTAAAAAGTGAAAATCATTTCATCCACCACTTAGTATAAGTCGATAAGTTGAAAATGGTATAAAATAAAGATACTGCTCTTAAAATTATGTGTGATGGCTTATTGGATCCGGAATGACGCTTAGAAAAATGTTCTAAAATACACGCTGTATTAGCACATAAAAATTGCACAAGTTACAAACAATAAAAAAAAGAAAAAAATGGCCTTTCGCTTTTTGCCAATGTTTCATAAACTGTTAATATTTGAGAAATTTCAAAAAAAATATTCTGAAAGAGGAGGAAATTTCCAATAAAAAACCCCCTAGCTCCCGGAACTCTATCTCCATTATTTATAATTTTAATTTAATGCTGAAAATGGGTCCCCGCGTGATATTGTTGGGTTGCGCGCGCGGCGTCAAAAGCGAGTACGACACATTGATTAATTTATTTAAAGTATTGAAAAGTTCATTTTCTAACAAGTTAAACGATTTTTAACTAACGAAATTCTCTCCAAATTCCGTCTCAATTGTAGTTCCAGAAAAATCATCGTTTTTTAGAAAAATTACCAGTTTTTGTTCAAGTACAAAAATTATTATAAACAAAGTATGAATATTTTTTTAACTTTTATGGCGTGATCTTGTTAATTATGTATATTATAAGAAAGGCTCTACGAAACGAAAAATTTTACGACAATTATTTAAACATTTTTTTTTCATTTAGGTACAATCGAGACGGAATTTCGAGAAAATTTTGTTAGTTAAGTAAAATTTCCAAAGGGAATTAAGTATTTATAGTGTTTACAATACACCATATTTTTTTCAAATTAAAAAAAATATATATTAAATACCTTAACCGTCCGGTCCATGACCAGGTACCCGGGTATCCATTTCAATTTCAAAGATAGAATTTATTAACTTTTTCTTAAAAAAATTGTATAACCGTCTGGATCCCCGAAATTTAAGTAGTTTGAAATCCGATTATGGTCAAAAAATTTTATATTCAATTATTTAATAATAGTTATTAACTATCAAACTTGATACATCCTTCGTTCAATAACCAGGCACCCGGGTACCCACTGAAGTTATTATGCATGAATGTCGGGCTTATACACAATAAAGAGACTAATTATTAAAGTATTGAAGTTATTGGACTTTTAAATACATAATAAACATTATCATTTATAATTTCTATTATTTAAACAATTTTTATTACAAACAATAGCAAGTAAAAAAATTGCGTGCGTACTATGTAGGTACACATTTCAGAAGTAAAATTTCTTTGGCAAACTAATTGAAAATACAAAAAAAAACTGTCACGCGGTGTTCCCAGGCGGTCACCCATCCAATTAGTGAACGCGTGACGCGTTGCCGCGTTAGCGGGCGCTTAAATTGTACCCCTCATGCGGCTAAAGAAGTTTCAATTCAAAAACATAATTTCCTTTATATTTATATTAGTAAGAATTTTTGTTTTTTGGTTATTTATTTATTTACATTGTTTACTTTTTTATAATAATACAATGCCACACGAAAATAAAAGTATATTTAATTATCGCACACCTTCACATGTCGTGGTTGTAATATTCATCACAAATAGGGTTCTCACATACTGAATATATTTTTCTCGTTTTGCGACGTTTATTGAATTCACTTTGAAGACAATTAGTATAACATACACCAGTAATCCTTTTCCTTCTGGTTGAATCGAGCTGTGTCTGGGGTCTTGATGATCCAGGTGTTCTTGGTTGCGCATATGGATTGATAGCTCGGCCAAGAAAAGATTCAATCGCCACTTTTGTTGAGAAATACCTCATAATTTGTGGATTCTGTGAACGATTTTCAACGAATGGAGTACACAGCTCTCTGCCCAATTGCCGATAAAATAATCGCCACTTTAGCGTAGCATAGCAAGCATATTATTTTTTTATATAACTAGGTCGGCAAAAAAGCATACGACTCACCTGATGGTAAGCGATTACCGTAGCTTATAGACGTCTGCAACACCAGAAGCATCGCAAGCGCGTTGCCGACCCTATCCCCAATCCTCCCAGGAGTTCTGGTCACCTTACTCACCAACAGAAACACAACAATGGTTGAAATCAGTATAATTTAGCTGTAGTCTTCTGTAAGGTCGAGGTACTACCCCAGTCAGGCTGCTTCATATTTTGAGTAGGTCCTGCTGTGCCCTACCTCAGTTAAGTTATTCTCATAATACACAATATAATTATGCTGCAAGGCAGGCGACATCGAGAATATTATAGAAAAGAGGCCATCTTTGAGTAGATCTTTTTGTAGTATATATACCAAGCATGTTATCCATAGTGTCCACTCCAGCTTTTGACCAGTTATAAAATTCAATCATTTCGGGTTTTTTCTTTGCACTATCACTAATTTTTGCTTCATAATGCATGATGCATAGCATAATTACTACATTTTTTTGGCAAATATCTGCACATCGTTCTTTTTTCATGAAAACCAAACTTAGTAGATAATTTCTATCGCGTTTTCGATACAGCCATTGCTGGTGGAATATATGTCTTATTTGTCTTCAAAGTGCAAACAATCTTCATGTTCCACGATAGTAAAGATTTTGCCAATGGAAGACCCGATCCTTTATACTGTGCCACCAACTCTTTGACAACTCTCTCAGTAAGTGATGCCTTTTCCTTATTGTTTGGGCTGAAAGGGTGATGAATCCCAACTTCCCAAGTACCTGAGTGTTCCAGAACCTTCTATGGGGACTATAAACTGTCTATAGTCTCCATAGATATTTCACATGCCACGTAGCTAGCTTACTTATAACTTTTCTACCTGACACATTATATGTGGGTACCCGGGTACCCGGTTATTGAACGAATGGTGAAAGTTTTGTCATTGACCGGACGGTTAAATAAATTATTCAATGTGTCGTACTCGCTTTTGACTGCGACTTCGTCCGCGTAGAATTAAACAAAAATTGTTAAGTTCGCAGTTATGAAAATAAAAATCTAAAATAAAAGTAGCCTAAGTTACACCTCATTACATTAGCTATCTACCAGTGAAAGTTCCGTCAAAATCGGTCCAGCTGTTTCAGAGATTAGCCGGAACAAACAGACAGACAGACAAAAATTGTAAAAAAAATGTTATTGTGGAATATGTTCCGTGTATAATCCATATACAATTAGTAAACAGACACTCCAATTTTATTTATTTGTACCTATAGATATTTTTATCTCCATGATTTCCGGGAGCTGGGGTAAATTTCCTCCTCTTTCAAAATCTTTTTTTGAAATTTCTGAAATATTAACAGTTTATAAAATATTGGCAGAGAACGAAAGGCCATTTTTTTCCTTTTTTGAATTGTTTATAACTACTGCATTTTTTTATGTAAGTACTAATACACGCTTTTAGAACATTTTTCTAGGCGTCATTCCGGATCCAATAAGCTATCACACATAATTTTAAGAGCAGTATCTTTATTTTCGACCATTTTCAAGTAGTCGACTAAACTAACTACTCGACGCAGAATGGAACGCGATTGGTGAGTCTCTGCGCTGCGATCGGCAGAGCGGGAAAATATTTTTATTACAAAAAAAGATTTTTTATGTTTTGTAATATTTATTTGTACCGTTCGATGGTCCCGACCATAATCCCAAAATCCCGACTTTTTGAAAATTTGTCCAGACATTTTAGTCTTCCAATCTGGCAACCCTAAGCGTAACGGATGATGATATACAACCGATAAAAGTTTTTGATGTATTTTTTTTGTTTTTTTTTTCACCATCGTATTTCAATGAGATACTTCTATTCGCAAATATTAACCTAAAACTTGTAGTTAATTAATTAAGGTGAAACATGTTCTAATGCTCTATTCTACCTCCTGCTATTTGCAGAACAAACTTTATTCACAACTAGTGAAACAATTACTGTGTTAATTTAGTACCTGATAATAAAGTTGTGTATAATTTGTTGAAGATTCTAAGTGACGGACGGACAGCAGCTCCTTTAATTAGACTCGGCTACCTCCATGCGTTACGAGGGGGTGTGACGTATTTCACACATTTTCATCATCTCTCACAGGACAAAGACTACCCGCAGGTAAATTTAATTTAATTTTAGAATATTCTAGAATCTTTTGAAGTCATAAATATTGTTCTTATCTTTTTAAACTTTCTTAACTTATGTTATGATACACATTTTATGGTAGTAAGCTAATGATTAGAGTAACAAAATTATGTTTCGTATTTAGAAGCCGTGTAAATGTTTACCAGGGTTATTAGGAAAATTGTAAAGGAAAGAATCAGCTATCACAAAATGACGCCTTTCAACTTAAATTAGTTTAGGCACTTATATCTTTGATGTGATCGCACCATTCTTTTTGTAAGTGAACGTGAAGCTTTTACGAGAAAATTTAATAACTTCATTATTGTATACAAAAGCCTTAGACTAATATCAATAATGGTTGACTTTGATTGATTGTACTTTTAAAACACATGAGTTCGCGTCATAATGTCGGGCGCGAACTTGTGGAGGCCTATGTCCAACAGTGGACTGTGATAGGCTGTAGTGGTGGTGGTGGATTGATTGTACTTTTACCATTTTTGGAGATTTCTTTTTTCTTAGGAGACTTAAGTAGTACCTAATTACATTTTAAAATTTTCTATTATTCAATATTTCTAAAATGTAATAATGTAACTTTGAATTTAAATTTATTTTATACTTCTTAAATTAAAGTTTAAGAATACATTTTAAAGTATATTTATATTAAATATATTTTTTAATTTATAAAGGTACCTTTGATTATATACCTGTCAAGATGAAATATAGTCTTGCCTCTGCCTTTAATTATGCGAAATGTGAGAGTAGTAGTTTAGAGATGTCTGGTTTGAATTTCAATACTTTTCTTGTAACATATAATATTGGAAAGAAAAATGATAACTTTGGCGTGTTTTTTTTTAAATTTATATAGTAATACATGACAGAAAGCAATCCTAGAAATACATATAAAAGTAAAAAATATAACTCGACAATGAGTAAAAAAATAAAAGTAAAAATATTTAAATATTTTGTACAAAGTTGAAAGTCACTGAATCGTAAGTTATTTACTGGTTTTATCTCGTGTTCTATGTACAGCATCTCTCCAGTAAATTGACAACACGGGATCTATAGCACATCTCTAATTAATATAATAGTAATGGCATAATGATAAAAATAAAATTAATAATAAATATCGCATAGTTATCATGTTACCCAGAAAGAATACAAGAATAAATATTTAATTAGTAATATAGTTTATGATCAATAAAAATACATTTTAAGTACTTTTAATATTCTGAAAAAACAATACATTGCATGTATGTTCTTAATACAGAATGGATTTTTTTTTGTCACAAAATGTATTTTTCCAGATATATCTGTAGTACGTACCTTTAAATGGTTCCATAATTAACAAATCCAATAAATACATCGTTCCATAGCTTTATTGGCTATAGCACTGACACGGTCCACAGAGTACTGACACGGTCTGTCGGAGGTGCGGGTTCAAATCCCGCTAGAGCGAATTTTTGGTATGATAATATAAATGTTTAGAATTTCCTCATGTGTGGGTAACACAAAAAATAAAAATAATACGAATGGTCCAATAATTTCAAAAGATTTTATATAATTAACTTAAATACGTAAATTATTATTTTAAATGTTAAAAATGTTCACTAAACACTTTATACTAAACGTAAGGTTTTTGTTTTATGAGTTCGTGTGTAATTTGAAGAGTGAATATTTCGTGAATGTTTCATAATTTGTTCGTATTGTTCCTGTAATAATAAATTGGCAGCGCTGTCGGCTTGTCAAGTCACAAAATATCATTTATAATATTCGTTTATCCCACATGACGTAAGCGAAACAATTTGTGTAAAATCGACACATCTAAAAGCCATTTAACGCAAAGTTATATCGAATGATAGTTTAAAAATAATATCATTTTGTTTATATTATATATCATAATATGCTTCTATATTAAAATTTTTACCCCAATAGAGGAGTAACAATGCGGGTGAAAGTTTAGTAGTAAGAAACTTCGGTTGCTAATTTAGATTTTTTTAATGACTTTTAGATAATTATCACAAAATCCAAAATAAAAAAAATCTTTATTTACAAGTATGAACTAACGTAACGTATGTACGTTTTTTTACTTTTTATGTCAAATTAATCAAAACTTTCATTATACAATATTAACAGCAGCTATAGCTAAGCTGTACTTCATACTCCGAAATCGGCCAACGAAGGCGCCAAAATATAAAAACAAAAACGAGTGTGCTTAAGGGCCTATGCAAACCGCGTTTTTTAAACGCGATACAGACGCGATGCAAACGCGCGTGTGACGCGATACAAACGCGATGCAAACGCACGTATGACGCGATACAAGCGCGCCGTCGTCGCGCGTTTGAATCGATACAAACGCCAACAAACTGCTCTGTAGGATAAAAACGCGCCGTCGACGATACAGACGCGATGCAAACGCGCGTATGTCGCGATACAAACGCGCTGTCGACGCGCGTTTCTAAAACGCGCGTCGACTGCGCGTTTTAGAAGCGACGGCGCGTTTAAAAAACGTGGTTTGCATAGGCCCTTAGACCACACGACGGACTTAAAACTTTTTTGGCTACCTCTACACGTATACGAAACGTAACTCTCTCTCTCTATCTTTTTATCTTCAATAACTTATATCGTCCTCTCAACTTCCGTTCGCTTCGCCCGATCACACTTTTCGTAACGTTCTCGTCACGTATTCATCAACTTATTCCCTAAGTCAAGCGTGCGTAAAGGAGTTTTACTTTAAAAAAAAAACGTAATTTAAGCCGTTTTAAGAGGGTACTCGTAGATTTTAATCATTTGTCATCTAGACAGGTATATAACAGAAGATTGATATTTAATTCAACAATGACTCAAATGAATTAATAAATAGAACTTAACTGAATTGAAGCAGTCTGTAAATGTCTATCTGCTGGGCAAAGGCCTCTTCTCCAAAAGAGGAAGAGTTAGAGGTTATTCTACCATGACATTTTACTACTAGTTAGAATAATTTCTTTACTGTGATTAACGATTGCTTTTAGTTTTAGTTTGTCTATGATCACAATCGAGTCCGACTGCTTTACGTGCTGTCTGAGGCGTGATGGGAAGATATAGACGGATATACAATGAAAAAATAAATAATAAATATTCCATCAAGGAATTTATCTTTCTCCATTTGATCTATTGTCAGCAAATAGAAGTTTGATAATCAAATTTAGCCGTTGAAAATTCAGTTGTCTGCTCGGACTTAAAACCGGGATGTTTTGGTTGAGACCATTGATGTATAAAGGGTTTTTTATACATCAATGGTTGAGACATACGTTTTTTGATGACTTATTAGTATATATATCTGTTCTTAGCGACCAGGTTCAGTGCACGGCGAGGAATTAGCATACTATCTTGGCACTCCACTGTCACTGTCTCATCATCAGCAGAACTTTACACAGCTTGAGCAAAGGCTCTCTAAGTTGTGTATGCATTACCTTGCAAATTTTGTTAAATATGGGTAAGACATTATGCACTTATTATTATTGTAAGTTTTACTTATAATATATACACGGAAACACACATGCACACACGCACATGCACATACACGCACGCACAAATAATACATATTATTTAGATTTTGTTCAATGGATTGTACTTAAAAAGAAATGATCAAAAACGAAGAGAATATGTTATTGATTCGTAATAATTAGCAATCATACAATAAGAAATAAAATTTAGATTCTACGAATTGGTTGACCCCTTGAAACTATCGATTCACACATGAAAATAGAACTTTAATATTATTTCAGTATAGACCTAATTAAGTGGCAGCGAAATATGTTCAAATAAAAACTTTGTAAATAATTCTTTTGAAACCTGCCTTTTTTATTACAGAATTATGTTTTAGTTGATTTGGGCGACGTTCAAAATCCTTTTTAGTATTTACTAGCTTGTGCGCGCGACTTCGTCCCCGTGGAATAGGACCACCCGATTTTGAAATATTCTTCATTAGTGCTACGCTCCTATTGGTCTTAGCGTGATGATATATAGCCTATAGCCTTCCTCGATAAATGGGCTATCTAACACTGAAAGAATTTTTCAAATCGGTCCAGTAGATCCTGAGATTAGCGCGTTCAAACAAACAAACAAACAATCAAACAAACAAACTCTTCAGCTTTATTATATTAGTATAGATTACTGGTTTAAAAAAGTCTGTCCTTCTTTTTATTTACATGTACCTATATGTCATTTATTTGTAAAAGGAAATTTTAAAACTCCTTTATGTACTCATTATTTATTTATAATTATCTCAAAAAACAAAGTTATCACAGAAATTAGTCCTATTGTAAACCTGTCAGTAAAATTATTTAAAAATTAAGTTACATACTGATACATGGAAACTCATAATTCAATATATAAATGATTACATTTATATATTGAATTACAATTATCGAGTCAAAGTTGCGTATCATATTTATATCAATGATTGTAAAATTGACTATTTTTAAAATATAGCTCTATTAAAAGAATATTTGTATAACAGGAATCCAAACGATCCTTCTGCGACGCCGCCGCCCAGCCCCATCATGGGGGAATCGCCTCCCCTCGGTCCCGACCAGACGCCTTACTGGGATACCTACGACACCATTAACCAACTTTATATGGAAATTAGTACGTTTTATTACATAATGTTTCAGACAATGTTATAAGAAGGAATATAAAATTTATTATTATATTGGTTCTTTAACTTTGTTTAAAGTAGGTACATAGGTTATGTATATCATATTCGATATGTATATCATATTTCAATATATATAATGTTGAATATTAATAATTGTAAGCTTAAATGTACTTGTCAGGCTAAAAAAGTTTCATTTTTGTAGCAACTTACTACTAATACTTACTATTATATTATAAGCTGTGAGATTACTTTGGTTCCGTTTTACATACAGTTTACCATTACTGTTTGTTATAATAATTTGTCTCAATTTGTTTCTATAACTGGGTCACAGGCGGTAAGTCGGAGATGAGAAGTCACTATCGCGGTCACAAAATGTCATTGTGGCTATCCTTGATACCGCAGCTGCATCGTCCGGGCTCCGATTTGCCAGACGCCGCAATGAGACATCATCACTTTCAAGATGACAATGCCAATTACTATGAAGGTAATATTATTATTCTTATACTGTTTCAACGAAACTTTTAATAAGCGACTATCTATTTTTTTACAAATACAACATTTGTAAGTTAATTGTTGTGTAGAAAATAAATGTAAATTCCTTTATTAGGTGCAGTAAGAACACAATCACTTTCACGTGCGCATGTGCCGCACATTGTGAGCATAGATGTTGGAAGTCGCGGTGGTGAGTTGAGTCGCAGTACTCCTCCGCCACGATCGGCCCAGCCAAAACCATCTCCAGCGCCTCCCGCGTTATCAACGGAGTGCCCTCCGAACTCAACAACAACGCCAATGCAACCAGATGATGCTCTCTTGCGTCGGCTAGCTTCATCCCATTATCAGTCTTATACTGCGGCTCTTACTGTAACGATCGCCGTTGGCTGTTTCCTTTTACTTTTAAACGTGCTTATATTCGCAGGAATCTATCACCAAAGAGGCTCCCGGCCTCGGCGTTGCAAAGATGATCTAGCCGAGGCCGGGAGTTCCTCATCCTCAGATAATTATGACGGAAAATTAGATTACGAGGTTAGAGCTTTTGACGGAAAAGGTTTCGGTTTTGAGTGTAAATCTGCCCATGTACCGCGCAGTTCAGGCTCAAAGTTCGATTTGCGGACGTTATCAGATTGTGGAGAACCCACTTTTGGAGAGTACAGTTGTTACGATGAAAAACATCGAGCAGCGCGCAGTTCGTTACCCGATGTCAGTGTCGGAAGCGCAATAGAAGCGGGCAGTGTCGTTTGCATCGATACTCAAAAGCCAGATATTCAAAAAGTTGAAGGTCGAATTGCGGATGCCATTAGTAGAACTAGTACTTTTGAACCTCGTGTTGTAGATAACTCTACTCAAGTGAAATTTGGTCCGATAACGGATTCGTCGGATGCGACTTCTGATACAAATGGTGATTCGGAGTCAGCTGCTGCAGGCAGCTCTGGTATTTTGAGAGTGCCTCCAGCCACTACGACTCCTGTGCCTCCAGGAATTATGAAAAAGCGAGTGCAAATACAAGAAATATCGGTATGAGACTTACAAAAATTAGACACTGCAGAAGTTGTAGTGAATACACGGACAAAGTTGTGATTTTCTGATTTGTACCCATGTAAATAAGTGTTTTAATAATATAAAAAGCCAACAAATTGATTGAAGATCGTGTAAATAATGTAAACGTGATGTAAGGGCATATAGTTTGTGCGTATGTGAATTTAGAAGTATGGATGCAAATCGCTCTCCAAAGTGAAAATAGGCTGTAAATATAGGTTACTTATCAATTTTTCGCTGAAAGAATTGTAATTGAAGTCGCGGATATATTTAATAGAAGAGAAAAACATCAATGGAAATGAAAAAATAAATAACGCAACTCTTTAAAAATATTCGATATCTATCTCATCTACTATCATATATCTCGGCATGAGGAAATAATGTATAAAAACGTAGATTAAAGCTAAGTCAACTCATATATGTACTTACCTATTTCATGTGAATATAACAATAAAATAGTGCAAAAGACTACACACATTAGATGTATCAAAATTTTATCTGTAAGAAAAGTGTTTGAAAGATTTAAACTAAATTACTTATATTGAGTATATGTAATTTTTTGTAAAGTTAATTTTATTGAGACGTTTTAATTTTAAGTAGTTTTTGATAAGCAAATATTGAAAACTATTAAACAGTATGGCGAATGGGCGAGTACGTGTTTGTATGAATATTAGACACATATTTTAGCAGTGACTAAACGTATGCTACATTTAATTTCTAAGGTAAACAGGGTAATTCCTAATTATTGTATTTCAAATTTCATTGGAGATGTCAGTTATGTGCAAAAGTTTATAAACTTCCCTGTTTAGCTGTCTTTTTAAAAAAAATCAAATATAAAAGTATTGTTGAGAAATTGCTTATAACAACAAACAATTAATATATTTATTGTACTCGTCCAAACCTTTATCTTTGCAGGAATTGATAAACAAGTAATTATTTATGAGTGATTTAGTAAATAAATCCCATCAATATCCACATTGTGACAAAATGTGAAATTTATGATAATTTTATAATTTTAAGTGTATCGAAACCCCCAAGAACCCCCATCATCATACATATAATTGTGGAATTGACTAAAGTTAGGGCGTTACTATTAATAATACAAGTAATAACAAAATATAAGCATTTCAAATTTCTATGGCCTATTACGGTTGTATAATGGAATTTAAAACTGGAATTTTAATTTTTGTCTTTAATAAATGTTATACAATGTGCTAATGATATCAGCGTAAATAATATATTCGTCTGAGGAATTGCGCTAGATTGTTGTGTTTGTGGTTTTATTAATTGTATATTTTTTATTTATGAGTTACAAGGCTTTTGTAA
Organism: Melitaea athalia; assembly: GCA_905220545.2. NCBI lineage: Eukaryota > Metazoa > Arthropoda > Insecta > Lepidoptera > Nymphalidae > Melitaea > Melitaea athalia. Next base: position 9,913,867 of record HG992179.1, read on the forward strand.
AATTTTATTACAAATATTTATTGATGTGACAAGACTAATAATCCAATCAAATTGATAAGTTCCGTGAATATTTCAGTTTGTACGTAATAAAATTTTACTAAATAAACAATTTTAATATCCCTTGTAGATAAATATCTATTGTTCTTAGATATGAAAAATAAAACTATTATTGTGAAATAGCTACTAATAACGACATTTTGTTACAATTTGGTATATAAATGGATTGAGTATATTATGGTGTCAAATAAAAAATTGAAATTGAATGTGTTTTTATGTAGTACTAGCTTCTGCGCACGACTTCGTCGGCGTGGACTCCGCTCCTATTAGTCTTAGCGTGATGATACATAGCCTATAGTAGCCTTCCTCAATAAATGGGCTATCTAACACTGAAAGGATTTTTCAAATCGACCCAGTAGTTCCAGAGATTACCGCGTTCAAACAAACAAACAAACAAACAAACAAACAACCAAACAAACAAACTCTTCAGCTTTATATATTAGTATAAATTTAATTAAAATGGAATGAGATTTTTTCAACGACGCGTTGGCGCAACGGTCACAGCACTGGTTTGTGGCTACTTTTTCCATGTAGGTGAAGGATTGGAGCTTAATCCACCACGCTGCTCCACTCCCAGTTGACCGATATGTTGTACCTACAATGAGTAACGATCGCTATCAGGTATTTATGATAACAACTGGGACCGATGGCTTAACGTGCTCTCCGAAGCACGGTTGTGAGACCCACAAGGACAGACATTCAAACCGGAAAGAAATATTTGTACGAATATAAATCTCGACCGGAAATCGAACCCGTATATCGTCGGTGTCTTAGGCGACTACTCGCACCACTACTAGAGCGGTCGTTGTTGTAAACATTACTATTAGGAAAACATCTACGATACGTTTAGTATTCTATTTCTACAAAGTGAGACGTGCGGTCATCTACCTTTAAAAGGATTCTTGTCAGTAGCTTGTGACATGCTACCTGCTTGATTGAATCGTATATTATGAGAATTTGCGGATAGTCCTAAATGAGTTTTCATCTTTTATATTTTTAGTAAATTATTTGGTCTTAAATTTTTTTTTTGATATTTTTATAAACGATATTACCATTGCAATAGGGGATCGGACAAATTGTCAAAAACTGTTTTTAATTAATCTTTATGGATACTTGTACCCATAAATAATAAAATTTTATTAATTTACAGCCTTTTAGGTACTCAAAATCATGTTTTAATATTGTTTGTTCAAAAATCCCGCCAAAACGCCACGTTATGACATCTGACAGCGCGTGACGTCAATTGCAGGTCATAAACATAGAGTATATAAAGCACAGAGTACGTTGAACATACGGATAGAATAACCCGTGCAGTCAATGCTTGCTCTTTTCTAAAGTACTCTGTGGCTTGTAACCGCCAAATGACGTCACGCACTCTAGTTGGTGTTTTAGTACAGATTCATAATATTGTAAATAACAACATTTTATTGTTTCATTTAAAAATATTTAAATGAATTATATTAAGTTATTATTCGATAAATAATCGTAAAACAGTATATTTATTCTATCTAAGTACATTATAGATTTTAATCTGAATACTGTCCGATCCCCTATTGCTGCGAAAATTTTACAACACTTATTTGTTCATATATTTTTATCTTATCATTGCATTCAGTTCTTTATATAAGGAAACAAATTGAATTAAATTTTTAGATGAACGTTATAGGTATATTATAGGAATATACTAATTATTAAAATTTATCTTTTAAAGTTTTCTATTTAGCTTTTCGGAATATGCAGGCGGAACGTGTGAGGCGGAAAATTATTTGAAAAGAAATCTATACTAATATAATAAAGCTGAAGAGTTTGTTTGATTGTTTGTTTGTTTGTTTGTTTGTTTGTTTGAACGCGCTAATCTCAGGATCTACTGGTCCGATTTGAAAAATTCTTTCAGTGTTAGATAGCCCATTTATCGAGAAAGGCTATAGGCTATATATCATCACGCTAAGACCAATAGGAGCGGAGTCCACGCCGACGAAGTCGCGCGCAGAAGCTAGTTATTATATAAACATAGCATACCTAAATTACTGTAACTGTAATTTCCTCTTATTAAATTTTAATGCTTCTAAAGTAAGGCAGATGATGATATTCCACGTACATATTTAAAGGTCGATGAACGGATGAGGGGCACTTCGCAATCGTATTTTCTGAACAAGTCTAGGACAAGAGCGTAAGTATACGTAAGGAATTTTTTGAACAAGTTTTTCACTTTTAAAATTTCCACTTGATGCAGTTGTCTTCTTTATTAATGAGTACCTACTGCAGTTGATAAGTTGATTTTTAAACACTTTTCTGCTTATTCATAGCAATATAAAATAAAGTTTTATATTTTACTAGCTTCTGCGCGCGACTTCGTCGGCGTGGACTCCGCTCCTATTGGTCTTAGCGTGATGATACATAGCCTATAGCCTTCCTCGATAAGTGGGCTATCTAACACTGAAAGAATTTTTCAAACCGGCCCAGTAGTTCCAGAGATTACCGCGTTCAAACAAACAAACAAACAAACAAACAACCAAACAAACAAACAAACTCTTCAGCTTTATATATTAGTATAGATACATTAAGATTTAATTTGAGTTTAGCGAGATCTCAATATGTTCGGTTTTTATTTAAGCCTATGTCATTGGAATTTTGATTTCCCATTTGAATAGATATTGTTGATAAATATGTTTATATTTGGTTGTAGATGTGGCACAATCTTCTATATAATAAAAATGAATGTTGCTAAGCGCTAGTCGAGAATGGCTCGACCAATTCAGCTAATTTTTGTTTATGTTCCTTAAATGCCACGGAAGGTTTTTATACTATTAAAAAAAAATAGTTTAAGTGTATCTGCGTATCGATATAAATATTTGTTAGTCACTCATATGTATTGTAAGAAATATGTATGTTATATCTTTTTTATTATTATTAATGTAAGCATACAATAATATTATCTTATTTATTATAAGTACAACTATGCCTGATTGTAATTACTTTGTAATTACTGGTCATAATATCCTCCGCAATACGGTTGCCTAGTGGAGACCGCTTTTTAGCGATAAGGCTGCAAATTGTACAAAGCTAAGACTATTTTTTGAATCTAAATACGTATATTGAATTGGACCTTGGTATACAATAAAGATCTATTATAATTATTACGTTTAAATAATTAATAGTTGTCTCTGAAAAATCGATCCTAAATGACTAATTTAATAATTAAAAAAAACGTAGGTACCTACATACACATTTCGGTCATTCTCCAATTCGGCGTTATTTGCCTAATTACCGTGACGTTTTTTATTTTTCACTGATTTGACTTAAACACATTAAAATATGAAACAAATCAAAGATACGAATTCAATAATTAATTAGGCATGTAACAATTAATTGTAGTTTTCTAGATAATGAGACTTAAAAATTTTATGAGTACGGTAATTAGAAATGTTTTTATATTTAATGTAACGGTAATTAGAAAATAACCTAGTCTATGTAAAATATGATAAATGATAATAACACACATTATTATACGTTCACATATAATTATAATTAAAGCGAAAGAATTAACGATGTCCCTCGTAACCATAACCTACAAATAGTGAAAAAGACATTTTATCATTGCTCTAATTTAATAAAAATTAGAACACTTTCAATGAATTTCTTGTTGTCTCTTCTATTGACGTAATGAGAAGAGTATCACGTGCACGCATGTTAGCTACTGTAGACATAGAGAGATAATACGAGTATAGGGGTAGACAAAATTTTGTTTTGGCGCGCATGCTAGGCCTACTGAGCAACGATACTATTTGCAGTTCTTTTTATCGTTGCTCCTACGCCATCTGCTGAGCTTTTGCCATGACCACTCTTTGTATAGTTCCAGGCAACCACTCTTAGATTAGGAAAGTGCCACTGAAGTTAAGAGATGATAGATATAAAACATTTTTTTATTTCGATATTGGCGTCGGAGAATCTGATATAAAATGAATGACATTTACATGGGTAGCTTCATTTTCAATGAAATTTAAGACAGGTGTGCAATGACCTACTATAAGGTTATTGCACGTATGAGATGATTCCATACTGCAACTGCGTCATGTCTATGAGTGAAGGACTCAAAGTGCAAGACTCTGGAATCACGACCCAAAATGGTCGCATCTTGGAAAATGTCCAGTTGCTGATTTTATAAGAGTGAGTAAGTTTATCAGTGTGTTACGTGTGTGTGAGTAATTTTATAAGTACCACAGATGATCAGCCCACTGCCACTTCAACTTGCTTATTCTGTGGGCTATGTCGGTTACTTTTGTCTCTCACGGATAGTCTCATTTCTAATTCTAACTTTGAGAGAAACCCCAAGCATAGCCCGTTCCATTGCACGTTGAGCGACTTTAAGCTTGTGGACCAGTCCCTTCGTCAGTGTCCATGTCTTGGCTAGGTATGTCAACACAGGCAGGACGCATTGCTCGAAGACTTTGATCTTCAAGCATTGCGGATTTTCTTTTATTGTACCTTTCTTTCTCCTTTTATTTTGATTGCTGATACAAAAAGGGTCATTTTTAATTCGTTGTCGGCGTTGATTGCGGTTCCAGTTCATCATTTCATCATCATCATTTCAGCCTATCGCAGTCCACTGCTTTACATAGGCCTCCACAAGTTCGCGCCAATAATGGCGTGAACTCATGTGTTTTACCCATAGTCACCACGCTGGGCAGGCGGGTTGGTGACCGCAGGGCTGGCTTTGTCGCACCGAAGACGCTGCTGCCCGTCTTCGGCCTGTGTACTTCAAAGCCAGCAGTTGGATGGTTATCCCGCCATCGGTCGGCTTTTTAAGTTCCAAGGTGGTAGTGAAACTATGTTATCCCTTAGTCGCCTCTTACGACACCCACGGGAAGAGAGGGGGAGGCTAAATTCTATGCCGTAGCCACACAGCGGTTCCAGTTAGTAAACAAGTATTATTTTTTCATACAACGGTAATTATAAACATGTGGTAATTAGTATACGGCAATTAGAAAACGATAGATTTTCTTAAAAATGTCGAAAACCAACACAGTATGCACATACTAGCTTATTACAACGTACGGAGGCCAAAGTACTGTTTTCATTTACATGATCAACTTGGGTCTATCTTAAAAATCAAGTATTAAACTAAGAACAACGGTAATTAGAAAATTTTTTAACCAAGGCTACGGTAATTATATACTCACGTGCTTCATTGGAGGTACACTAACCATAGAGACATTCAGATGCTGATGGGCCTTGACACACACTGAGGAGACGCGACGCGTACGGTAGTGATGGTCCAAATACTTTTATTTAGGGATGTGCACCCGAGAACAGCTAATGTTACGGGAATTATAACTTTCCATTGGATATGCGATTAATTAATTATAATTATTTGTAGAATGGTTCTATTGAGTCGATATTTTGTTGTGCGATACACGTTACTTAATATCATTTAAAACGTTGAATGAATCAAAGTAAATCTATACGTTATAAAAATTACAAGCAATTTTTAAGATTAAGTTGGTGTGCGGACACGCCACGGTAATTAGAGAACAGAGGTTCTTTGAACATAATTTAAATTAATTTAGTCTTAATTACTTACAACAGAAGTTAATATTTTTTTTACAGCTAGATACGGATGCTTTCTAATATATATATAAAAAATTATGATTGAATATGATAATATTACGGATTATACAAGCCCGGACACCTAAAATTTGCTACTCGGAGAATGGCCGATTTATGAATTTTCGTTACTAAAATACACAATTATAATTATCTTTTCTAGTACACGGAGCGTACTGGAGAAAGTGTTCATCCTTTCCATTCAGGAAGCGAGATTTGAATAATTTAATTTACAAAACATTATGAAGTAGAAGTCGTCCGTTGGATATTAAGTCTGACGAAATCTTGTCAATTTGTACCTATTTTTTAAATGCTAAGATTTTATGTATTATCTATACCTACTAATAAATGGAGAGCCGGTTTTTTTATTCAGTTATACAGCGAAAACTACAGAACCGATCGGAATAATACTAATACCATAAGATGCAGCGTGTTTCGGAGACGGTTTTAGTACATGATATGTTGGTGATTACTTATCGTGTAAAACATATGGACGGACAGACGTCGCTAGTAGGTATCATTTAAATTGTGTAATGACTTTATATGTTGATAGTAAAATTTTTAAAGGGAAAGTTTATTTTATTCTTTTGGGGCATTTAAAATACAAGCTTGTCTCTTAAAAACTTCTTAACTTTTAAATTATTTTTTACTTTTTAACCGACTTCCAAAAAAGGAGGAGTTTCTCATTTCGATTGTATTTTATGTAGGTATGTTAGATCAGAATTTTTTACTGGGTAAACCGATTTCGATGAATTTCATTTTAATTGAAAGGTGTTGTGTTTCATGTAGTCCCATTTTAATTAAATTGAGATCTGTCAAGTACTTTTAGAGTAATATCTAATAATGCGTATTTACTTGACTATTTTGTCGTTGACGTACGTTGTATTATGGATCGATTTGGATGATTATTATTTTATTCAAAAGCTAATGCTTGTAGTGTGGTCCCATTTAAATTTCATCGACTCTTTTTAAGTAATCTTTGATAACGCGTATTTACTGAAGTCGGTTTTTTTCGTTTGCGGACAAACACAATTATTAGTTATCGCTGAACATTATTCTCAGTCTGGTATTCTCAGCAAATCCTTTCATTTACATTACTCATAATGAAACCTAACATACATACTACATACATTGTGAGTTACATAAAAGCTTTTAAAAAAACATCAAAATCGGTACACCCAGTAAACAGTAATGACGAGGTAACACACAAAACAATATATTTGAATTGAAAATCTCTTAATTTTTTTTGAAGACGGTTAATAATACTAAGTATGACTTTCAATGTGCTCGCGACGTTAGTATATCTTATATTCTATTTTTTATTTATTTTCGCAATAATTCTAAGAAATAAAACATAAGGTACAAGGAATTGAATCACTATAGCAGAGATGTTTTCCGACGTCACTCACGTTAAAAATGTAGGCAATGGAAGCGCTGATCCGCAGGTGTTGTGTGATCATTTAATCTGACCGTACGTTACTTCGGTTCAAAGCGACAGGACACGACGTGGCATATACGGAATTGTACTGACGAAATTCGCTCTAGGCAAAGCACATGCCAATGATTAATTTATGTTTGGAGTTAGGGCATTTCAGGGATTGAAAACTGTACTAAAATATATTAGCGAATAGTTATTTATAGATAAGAGTAGTATTTGAATGATGGTTGTTATCCTAAAACGGTCGAAAGCATTTCTACGTTTATTTAATTTTACAAGCTTTTATTTAACTTGCAATGTTTGTGTATGTTTGTTCGGGTGAAATCTTGCAACTCAATTTTGAAGCAGATATCTTCAACCAATTGAGCTGAAATTTTGTATACAAGTTTAATTTGGATGACAATGCATGGTTAACTAGCGCATTCAAATAAAAGCTTGTTTTAAAAAAAAAGTTTTTTAGTTTTCATTATTTATTGATAAATTACGTATTAGGAATACTTTCCGTTACCAAAGTAAGAAATACGGTGTCAGTACAGATTTAACTTGTTACATTTATTTGAATGTCCTTTAAAACAAATCAATGGATTTAAAGTTATACTACTCGTATAATTATAAAGAAAAAACATTTGTCTTTAGTTATATCGATACGAATAAATATTTGTATAATAATGTACACCTTTGTATTTGCAATTGTATTTTTAGGAAAAACTGATTTTTAGTGGATAGTGCCTCATCAGTGAGATCGATGTGCAATGTTTATTGACGGGTCCTACAATTTTGCTTGAATGAATATAGGTTCATTTAACGTACGAAATTTTTATTTTGATGAATATATTTCTTAATAGTAGTAAAATACTAGAACATTTAAAAAAACATTACTATATAATTATGGTCTCTTACTTTCTTCAATATCCCACCACTACAGCCTATCACAGTCCACTGTTGGACATAGGCCTCCACAAGTTCACGCCCGATATTATGACGCGAACTCATGTGTTTTGCCCATAGTCACCACGCTGGGCAGGCGGGTTGGTGGTATTCTTCAATATACTTCTATTTTATAAAAATTTAAATTTTCAAATATTCTAATACCAACACGAGATCGTAAATACTAAGTATTTCGTTCAATTATTTTAATTTTATAGCTTTTATTAAAGGAAAATATTCATCTTCATCAATTTACATCTTCAGGAAACTTTATCCTATTCTTACAAGTTGCCAAGTCCGGGTAGGAAACTTTTACAGTTATTACAAATTCCTTAACATAAAACAGTATTACAGATTCGGTTTCGTTCCGCAAGCTCGTTTTTGCTTGGATTCTAAACTTTTTCATCAAACTGGCTGCTTTTTTGGTTTCTATAAAAATGAATCTTGTATCATTGTTTTCAAAACGTCGAGATTGGTATTCTACTTTGTTATTCTTTATATTTTGTTACTAGGACTGCATTATTTAAGACGTGTTTAAAATCTGTCACAAAATTAATTTCTTTGCGCACGTAATGTTCAAACCTGAAAATTATATTCAAGAAAGTCTCTTTTATAAACCTCTTATTGGAACTTTGTTACGTCAAATGTGTTGCGACATCCTGAACGCAAATCGCTGCGTTGCCTACGATAAACATGTGAGCATTCCCAAGTTACTACGAAATTATTGCGTTTCCATTTGGATATGTGAACGAGTCCGACTCATAACGAACGAGGCGAACAGATGAAGCGGACCATGAAACCTTTAAATTGAATTTTAAGCATCCAATTTGTTTGCGCCGTGCCGCCTGTACAGAGTTATATCAACGCAGGCGTGGCCCAGCCCGTCCGCGAGTTCCCACACGTAAAACGATTTTTGCCAGCTCGTATTGCGGCCTCGGACCGGATTTCAATGAATTATTTATATACATATGAACGAAATCATGTACTACCTGAATATTATATTTTAAATACCTACTTGTATTCTATCTTTAAACAAAATATCGTTCAGTCACTTACTTAAACTGTTTGTAATATGATGATTTGCGATTTTGTGACAGCTTATTTTATTTCAGGACGAGAATGTTTGAACAAGATTTTTTTTTTTTTTATGTAACTAGGTCGGCAAACAAGCGTACGGCTCACCCGATGGCAAGACCGCAGCCTATAGACGCCTGCAACACCAGAAGCATCGCAAGCGCGTTGCCGACCCTATCCCCAACCCCCCCAGGAGCTCTGGTCACCTTACTTACCAACAGGAACACAATACTGCTTCAAAACAGTATTATTTAGCTGTGGTCTTCTGTAAGGTCGAGGTACTACCCCAGTCGGGCTGCTCCATTTTTTGAGCAGGAAATTTCCTGCTGTGCCCTACCATGACCCAAAATTTTATGTTTGTTGCGTGGTTTTTTTTCTTAAAAGATTATCTATCTCTAAAGATTGTATATCTGTCTGTTTGTAATTTAAAAATAACCGCTTTTTACTAAATACATATATATCTATATACGGTATATATAGCAAAATAAAATTTTTTATCTGTCTATTTGTCTGTCTGTTTGTTCCGGCTAATCTCTAAAACGGCGAGTGCGCATAATGCAAAATTACCATCTTCTATTTGTTTTGACATGAAAAGTTCCAGACCAAATCTTAAAATAAAAATATATGACAAACTACGTTATATTTGCAAGGGTTGACCTTTATCAAAAACATAAAATAAGGAAATTTCCTCGATAAAATATAATCACGAAGTAACCTCTAATTTTTATATTTTTTCTATTTATACTCGATATGGTTATGACCATTAAGACAAAAATTTGATAATTAATTACATTTAAATATGAGTAAAGGCTATGCTTAGGCATTTAATGTAATTACTTTTAGTTTCGGAATTATATACAAAATAACATATTTGTCGTTTTTTACATTCGTAATGCGCTCAAAACTATATCGTCTATCGCACTCTGACACGAGGCTTTGTGTATATTTTGTTTCATCGGGCGCGCTGGTGAAATCTGATTTTTTGCTCGCCTTATGCACGCTCTTAAATAATATTGATGTATCAAATACGAGTCAGTCAACTCAGTTTATAAAGACCTATAAAATATGCACTTCATGTTTATCTTTCTTACATTAAGTTTTTGTAGGTATCGATTAAGGTACGCGAATAATAAGGATTCAGTTTTACCCTTTTTCAGCAAAATTATTTTTGTAGCAGTTAAAATGTCATTTAAAACCGATTACATAATATGCTATTTTTATTTTCAATTATAAGCAAAGCTTTTAAAAATATAACCCAAAGTGTTGACAACACGATTTCTATTTTTTTTACCTTATGCGGTATTTTTTTTAAACAATAATTTGATAAAATCAACAAAATTTTCTTAAAAATGGCTTAAATCTTTTACTGGATAATATAATAACAATAGAGTTAACTTATTTTATAATTTTCATATTTCATAAAAAATATAAAATCATTTTTACAACGTCGTCAAAAACGTGCGGCAAAGTTAATAAAAGTCAGCATATTGGTTTTTATATTCTGTCTTCGTAATAAAATGGCGGCCCTTTGCCTTAAAACAAGTGATTTATTTCTTAAAATGATGTTAAAATGCATCAGTTGTCTGATTTTTATAGATGAAAATTTTTCCTATAGTATAAGATTTTTTTTCTTATTTTATATAATTATAATTAATAATTTAAATGTACTTACAAATTTATAATCTAGTCTATATAAATTGTGTAAGTTAAACACATTTTTTCACATAATTGTCATGAATTTATTCAACGCGGTTTTTTATGGGAAAGGTTAACAAATTAATTATAAAATTAATTGTTATTTTCGGACTACCTCTCATAGGTTCGACATTATATCTGGTATTTTTACACGTATACGTATCCGCTCTTTTGAGTCGCGTTTTTTAAAAGCCTTTAATAAAAAGTCAATTTTTAGAGCTCGTTAAAAGTTAAGATAATCCGAAATTTTTGGGCATCAATCCGCCACGGGTTTAGCTATTAGGAAAAGGTTAATAATGTAATAATTTTATATCGAAATAGATTGATAAGTTTAGGATCTTTTATTTAAAATGCATGTGTATTACCTACTAATTTTATTATTCACCTACATCCTACATATTTAAGTTAACCTGCAGTACCTGTTACCCAAGGTATTCTCTAATACGTGGCTTCTTATGACTTATCAGCAAATGGTACAAAATAAAGCCTTATTCACCATAAATGTGCTAAAATACCTATTAAACATTTAATACCGCAAAAAGCCCTCTTTCTTTTTATTTCTTTTCATTCGCCTTCTGTTATCCTTAAATATCAGGTGACAAAATCCGAGTTGAAGGTTTATTATAAGAAGTTGCTCTCTTGAGGACGACAGTAACTCAATCTGGGTCTCATGCCTTAAGTGCCTATTTTAAGGAGGTCTTCTTAAAGATATATTTCTATACGATGTTTGCTTGTATTTGTTAATGCTACTTTTTAAGTACGTATATATTCCTTGAGAATATTACTTAAGATATTAGAAACACTTCAGTGGACTGAATTGACGTACATTAAAATAATCACAAAAATATAGAATTACAAAATTTTATGAAGTTTTTAACCCAAGTATGATCCCTGGCTCTAACAACTTAAAAGAATTAGTTTATCAATAAATGACGTCATAACATTTTGTAGCATCCATTTCACCTGTCAATTACGTAATAAACGTTCTGATGTGTTTGATTCACGAGCTAATTTTTCTTTTCGCTTTATTGCGTTGTAAATCGTTCTCACGTTCGATGCTTTATTATTTACAATTTCGTGCTTCTCTTTTAACCTGTTGCCTTATCTGGTTCCGTTTCCAATAAATGATTTCATTTCAAGCAAATATAAAGAAAAGTTTTATCACAAAAATATTGAAATATAACAGCAGCTACATTTATTTTTTTATCGTTCGTTTTTTAACACCGTTTTAATATTCACGTTAAGCATCATTTTTCTATTTACGAATATTATAATTATATTGTTTGAATGATCTTGAGAGACTGGACAGTACCTTTAGATAAACTGGTCAACTTTTATTACATTCAACTTATAAAAACCCTTTTCTTAATGATCATTGACAATCATTGATATTTTTATAAGAATCATTTTTTTTCATTTTATTAGAAATCATGCAATACTGAGTTACATATTGTTTTCTAATGTTTACGCAAATTTCACTTATTATAATGAAACAACTTTTTCGGTATTTATCGCGGTTTATTAGGTTCATTACATGCCCGACGTTTCGGATACTTTACAGCAACCATGGCAACCAAAAAAATTTACCTCGAAAGACCTCAAAGATAATAAATATATCCAGTTTTAGTAAAAACTAGCTTCTACGCGTGACTTCGTCGGCGTGGACTCCGCTCCTATTGGTCTTAGCGTGATGATACATAGCCTATAGCCTTCCTCGATAAATGGGCTATCTAACACTGAAAGAATTTTTCAAATCGGATCAGTAGATCCTGAGATTAGCGCGTTCAAACAAACAAACAAACAATCAAACAAACAAACAATCAAACAAACAAACTCTTCAGCTTTATTATATTAAGTATAGATATGAACAAACTCTTCAACGGATTACGATTACGATTTATTTTTACGGTAGGTACCTCGCAATTTCACCAGAAAATCAGCAGTAGTTCGGTATTGATAATTTGTAAGGCATCCCCATAAGAAAATGTTTTTTATTATCATATCAAAATTTTCGACCCAGCGGGATTCGAACCCGCACCTTCCCGACAATCCGTGTCCGGTGCTCTAGCCGTTAAGCTATGGGCCTATACTCCGATAATTTTGATATGATAATAAAAAACATTTTCGAATTCCCTTATGTGTGGGTAACACAAAAATAAAAATAATAGGAATTAAAAAATAGCTTAGTGTCGTCTCTTGTCAAAAGATTTTCATTGTAATATGAAACTTTGAATAGTGAAGTACTTTAAAGGTCTCGCTATAGATGGCACCACGGTTGCTTAAAACCGAATAAAAATCATATCAAGATTTTCGATTCCGCGGAGTATAGGCCCATAGCTTAACGGCTAGAGCACCGGACACGGATTGTCGGGAAGGTGCGGGTTCGAATCCCGCTGGGTCGAAAATTTTGATATGATAATAAAAAACATTTTCGAATTCCCTTATGTGTGGGTAACACAAAAATAAAAATAATAGGAATCCCCATAAGAATTTTGATTTGTCTCAAATATGTACCCTAAATAATTTGTACTGGTAATATAAAGAAGAAAATCACTGATTATATCGCTAGTAAATTTAAATTCTACTGTTCCAGTTTACCAGTAGCAGTCCTAAAATATTACTATCCAGACTTTAACAGAAATTAAGTTGTTTAATTTGTGAAATTAAGTTGTGTATATTTATTCATTAAATAAGATCCGAAGTGTGTACCTACAGTAGTCTCTTAAATTGAATAACATTGACATTCTTAAAGAAGCCATTACTGTAGAAGCTAAAATTTTGGTATTAAAATTCAATTAAATAATATTTTATGTTAAAGTTTTAAATTTTATATTTTAAATAGATAAATAATTGAAAAACTTAAGAAATAAATATGTTTTGAAACATATAAATTTTACTCTAAAGTCCTAAGTCCAGAAATACCAACATATCATAAATAGTTTATTTTATTTATTTTATTTTATTAGGAAAGCATACAGTGATAATAACAATTTGCATAAAAAAGAAAATATCGAAACACCATTAATTTGCTTCCGCAAGTACAAATCGATTACGTTTGAATGCTTTAAGAAGTTTAAGACAATTACTTACAAAAAAAAATCATCATGAAATTAACTTTATAAATAATACACGAACTTAAAATAATGAAAAGAAGTTTATATTATCACTATGACATACTGAACCAGCGTCTTGCCAATCTAGATCTAATTGTTTTGACGGAAGTGTTAAATAAGTCAAAGTCGGGGAAGTCATTCAGCTTATTGAATTGATCTGCGGACCTCAAAAGAAAGGAGTTTTTCCTATAGTTTGCCGAGCAACTAGGCACATGTAAATAGTTAAAGGGTTGTCTTAAGGATCTTTTTGGCACCTTTAGGTAGATTTTACTGAGAAGATCGGGAGAATCTAATTCGTTTTGCGCTATCTTGGCCAACGATGTAATGTCTGCTATTATACGCCTTTCATGCAACGGTAATATATGATGTCTTTTACATCTATGTTCATAACAATCATCATACTCGTTAGATTTGAACTGAAGATATCTCAAAAATTTACGCTGTATTGTTTCCAACCTATTGATATACACAACATATTGAGGATTCCAAATTTGCGAACAGTACTCGAGTATGCTACGCACATATGAGCAATAAAGGATTTTAATAAGTTTAATACTATTAAATTGAGTACTTTGGCGTAGAATGAACCCCAAGGACTTGTTAGCTTTTTTTACAATATTGTTTATATGATTCTCATACGTCAGCTTAGAGTCATGAGTAACACCTAAGTCTCGTATTTCATCTACTGCTTTGAGTTCCTGCTGTCTTAATAGATATTTAAATTTGGTATTATTAATTTTACGTGAGAATGTGATCGAAAAGCATTTCTTAACATTAATATCTAATTTATTTGTGTAACAATAATTTTCGAATCTTAAGAGGTCTTGCTGTAGAAGATGACAATCCTTTTCACTACGCACACTTTGAAAGATCTTCATGTCATCAGCATAAAGTAGGAATTTTGAATGCTTGAAGCAAGAGGCTATATCATTTATGAAAAAATTAAACAGCAAGGGACCTAGCAGTGAGCCTTGTGGGACTCCAGAAGGTACCCAATTCCATGAGGATATATAGCCATTGAGAACAACAGCTTGAGATCTCATTTCAATGTAAGCTTTAAACCACCTATATAAATTCCCGTGTATTCCAGCATTAAGGAGCTTTTTCAGGAGTATTGTGTGATCAATACGATCAAAACATTTACTGTAGTCAGTAAATATACAGTCAACCTGCGCACCTGAGTCCATGCTAAAAGTAGTAAAGTCTGTGAAAAGTAGCAGATTGGAAGCTGTTGAGCGTCTTTTAACAAATCCATGTTGTTCGGGTATAAACGAAGATGAGAAAAAGCTATAGACCTGGGTATGAACTATCCTTTCGAGTATTTTTGCAAAAATACATAATTTGGAAATCGGTCTGTAGTTTTTCACCTCGTTCTTATTTCCACTTTTGAAGATTGGGGATATAAAGGCGGATTTCCAGATTTTGGGGATTATACCTTCTTTTAATGAGCGTGTAAATAGTATTACTAGGGGTTTAATTAGGCTGTCGGAGCATCTAGTAATAAATAACGGCGGTATATGGTCGGGACCGGCCCCTTTAGTTAAATCCAGAGATATAAGTAGCTTTCTAATCGTTTCGGGGGTTATTTCTATGTCTGTGATTACATTACTATGGTTGGGAGACGGAACATGAGTATTAGAAGGAGTGTTGGACGTGGTAGATGATAGATATGTGGATTGGAAGTAGTTTGAAAATAATTCACAAATATCATCCCCTGTAGTAGCAGTATCTCCTTCGTAAGACATGGAGGAGGGAATATTACTAGAGCTTTGTTTATTTGATTTTATAAAGGACCAAAACAACTTTGGGTTTTTTGTTATTGAGTCCTCGCATTTCTTTATATAAGTAGTATAGCAATTTGATTCCAGTAATTTAGCTCTGTGACGGAGTAAGGAAAAAGAATCGTAGTCTGCAGTGTTACCATAAGTACGATACTTTTGAAGAAGTTTAAACTTTTCTTTGAGTACCTTTTTCAGAGAGGCATTGTACCACGGTGGAAAGGTAGTAGCCTTTATAACTTTGTGGGGAACATATTTATTAATTACTGCATTTAAGCAATTATAAAAATTAAGTACAGCTTCTTCCAACGAATTTTTTTGCAAGAGTTTATCCCAGTTCAGATCATTTAGGTGTTGCTTAATGTTTACATAATCGCCTGATTCAAAAAAGTACTTCAGTCTCGGCTTGTTTGGAAGTTGCTCGTAATGAACACTTTCAAGTCTTATAACCAGGGATTTATGGTGAGGGTCTTCTAGCACTAGCGGATTGTCACAGGAAGAAACTTGTAGGTCGTTGTTACATAATACTAAGTCCAGAATCCTGTTATTTATGTTACGGTGAAGATTATATTGATTAAGATTACATTCCGATAATGTGTCAAAGAAATAAGTTTGTGACTCACCTGCTACTCCGGAATATTGCGCGCATGTGTTACACTCAAGGAACCAGCTGACGTTGCTAAGGTTAAAATCACCCATAATTAAGAATAAATCACTTGGATGTGAATTAATTATTTGTGCAAGATTATCTGTGAAATTACACAGTTGTGAGTTATAAGTATTACCACGATTTTCGCTACAGAGATATACTGTGCATATATGCATTTTACAGACTTTGTTACTATTCTTGAGAGTAACGGTTACCCACATGTCTTCAGCCGACGAAGACCACTCTGGGCGGTCCACCGCACTGATTTCACGACGTACGGCCAGTAGTACACCCCCTCCGTACCTCTCTTGGGTAGCAACATAGTTTCTATCTCTTCGCCAAACTATATAACGGGCATCAAATAATTCACTGTTATATATACCATCATGCAACCAAGTTTCAGTCAATGAGATAATATCATAAGATTTAAGCAGTAGATTTCGTTTGAAAATATGGGTTTTTGTGCGTAGACCTCGTGTATTTTGATAATATATATTAAGATCAGATGTAGCCATTATTGACATACGGTGATACATAGCTTAAGCGAATCGAGTTGAGATATTTGTAGCGTAATGAATATGTACTGTTCAAACCCGGAATCCCTGTAAATATAATATGTAAGTACCAGCCACAATTGTGTGCGAAATTATGCTTATCTAAAATGATAATTATATTATGGTACCCTGAACACGTTACCAGATAGGCGCAAAAAAACGAAAAACAGCGCAAAAATGAATTGACTTTTAAGTATATAAAATCGTATGAATTGAATTTTAATTTTGTTACATTCTCTGCAAACATATGATTGGCGGTAGTAGAACTAAGTGTAAGCGAATCTATTCCCAGCGATTCAGGCGCGCAGGCGATAGTAAGCGGTATGACATAGCAAACGGAAGCGCGTATTGACGTTAGTTGTGTGCACTGGTGCAAACTTACGTGCGATAACTGGATGACTGTCCCATTCTCGTTGGTTATTACGCTCGGCAAGACATAAGAACAAAAGACACTGGTTACGAGTATGATTCTCAAACTTATTATGTTATGTTTAAATAATGATGAACTAAATTTTATGAAATTTTCATGAGATCTTTCTCGCACTTTATAAAAAATATTGGTGATGTGTCCGATCTCCTGGCCATGATTTTGCAGTGTTTGACCCAGATGTACTTGAAATTCTTCTCCTTCGCCAATTTTTTTGCTTTACTGAGTAGGTTCTTGTTCCGTAGCGTCAGATGATCGTTTACGTAGAAATCTCCCGCAACATTGAAACCCAGGTCAGACAAGTTAAGATGCTGCTTATTACGGCGCGACGAAGCAACTAACTCCTCCTTAGTGTAGCGGTTGTTAAACGCGATGATTATGGGTTTTTCAATGTTGGGTACTCGCGTCGGGACACGCGCAATATAATTGATGTCCTCCTTTTTTATAGGAACGTTGCATATGACACCAATCTTCAGGGCAATTTCATATAGATTTTCGTTTTTCTTCTGGGGGATTCCTCTTATTTCTATATTGTTCGCTCGCGCCCATTGATCTCTGTCTTCTAATTCTTGGTGAAGCTTAGCGATCTCGGCCTGGAGGGTAGGGATGTCCCGAGCAATATTTTCTACCTTAGTAACTCTTGTTTCCAAGGCTTGGAGTGTCACTGAAAAATTATTTATGACTTCCTGAACTGATTCCTGTGACTCTTTTAGGTCTTTTAAATCACTTTTAATCATTTTCAAGTCTTCTACCAAAGATGCCAGAGGTGCCAACTGCAGCTCAACATTGTTCAGTTGTGCCTGAATCCTGTCCAACTGGTTAGGTTGAGGGGAAGTTGAAGCTGGAGAAGGGGAGAGGCCAGACTTGCATTTTGGGCATCGCCAAGAGTTCTTCCTGTCTCCTAACTTTCTGTATCCTCCTTCCGTGATCCCAGCACAAGCAAAATCAAAGTGCTGTTTACAAAGGCTGCACACCGGTCCATCTGTATGCTGTAATCCGCAACTGGCACACGTCACCATTTCGCAGGGTTGAGAACCACTGGTTTCGATAGAAAAGCAAACAAGCGTGTATTCTCTAGCAGCGCCGAGACGAGACTGAACACCTCTTTCTGCTACTTTATGGAGAGTTGTTTTCTAAAATCTTATTTGGCTGACGTGGATGTTATCTGCACTTTAGCTTCATAGATCTAGTAGTTTATAAGATTTCGGAATTATTCAGAAAGGAATACGTTGATTTAGGTCTTTTACAAACACGTAATGACGATCGTTACTCTTGTTAGGAAAATTATATGCCAACGATGTCGACGTTTACAGACTGTTTCGCTTGTGCAAATAAATTACGCAGTCTACGAAGTTATACAGCTAAGGCTTTTCGCCTTACAAATAATTTCATATACCTGCGTGTTACAAGGAATAGATATATTATATTAATGCTAAAATTTATTAAAAGTTAACAATTTTAATAATAAATAAATAAACAAATATACACAATACACACACGGTCGTCTGTTCCTAAAGTAAGCAACTTAATGCCTGTGTTATAGGTAACTGCCGACTGGTCTAGCTACATATTTTTCGATAAACATACTTATGAATAATACATATATAAACATATAAATAAATATGTATATTACACCCAGACTCGGGGTGGGAATCAAATCCACAACTCCCGGAGTAGAAAGCAGGGTCACTACAAACTGCGCCAACGGGCTAGCCATATTGAAATAGGATATTTCAGTAATTAAATATGGAAACATCTAAAAGGCAAAAACAGCTAAAGTATTCTTATTCTAAAAATCTTATAAGGATTCTATATTCTAAAATACATAGTGCTTAACGGGATCGATATATGTTATTGGATAGGGAATATCGGATTGAGTTTCGGTGGCGACCGCGAAAAGGGCAATAAGGCGCGTGAAGCGGTTGAGCCTTGTCTTAATTGTCAATAAACGTGAGTCCCGGGGCACCCGAGCTACTCCTGTCGAATAATTAACGAACTTCCACGATTTTCGAGTTTGTAAATTGCCTCATGGTCTCGTCGACCCGCGGCCTGGTTTGCTGATATAAATTATGTGCACAGAAAATTAATCTTAGTGATTTAAGAACAACCCTTCTTCGTAACTGTCTATTTGACCGTATTTCCGAGAAGATGATCCCGAAATTTACCTAAACTACATTATAAATTGCTTTTTTATCATAAGTAACGAATTAGTTAAAATTGGATCGGTTGGGTAAATGTTTTATTAACAATTCTGTTTTATAATTTCTTTGGAGGAATTGCTTAAAATATATAAAATAATTAATGGCAGACTTTATTTTATATTGACATTTCATTCAATCTGTTTGCGTTGACACCGCAATATATTATCTCCGTAGCGTAGCTCTCAGCTTTCGTTTCGGGAGCAATTTATATTTGTTTGAATCCACCAGTATCATCAAAATCGTGCCTAAATTCCTCGTATTTTAATTTTATGTAATGACTAGCTTCTGCGCGCGACTTCGTCGGCGTGGACTCCACTCCTATTGGTCTTAGCGTGATGATATATAGCCTATAGCCTTCCTCGATAAATGGGCTATCTAACGCTGAAAGAATTTTTCAAATCGGACCACTAGATCCTGAGATTAGCGCGTTCAAACAAACAAACAAACAAACAAACAAACTCTTCAGCTTTATTATATTAGTATAGATTTGTAACTTCACCAACAATGTCTATAGACTTGCAGGTTTTAGCTGTTTTACTAAACAAGCAAGTAAATTTTGCAAACGTTTTTTATCAAAATGTGAACAAGCCTTTATACATGTGATTGGTGAATACATCAGTAAAAATAAGTGATGAAGAATATATGAAAAACAGAGATTCACAAAATAATTATCATTTTTAAAACTAGTGTCGTCGGTTACGTTATTCGAATTGCTATATTGACGACTTCACTTCTAGATTTTGTTTCGTGAAAATAAAACAGGCCTGATTTTGAGTACAACGTGCAGGGGTGAAATAAATATACCTATACAGATTTTAAAAACGTATCAAACTTCAATAAATAGTTTTTGCATTTTACCGTAACGGAGATGGACAGATAAAATTGATGAAAAATCTGCTTCAATTTCTCTCATTGACATCCCTATCATAGTCTTTCTTAAATGTAATAAGGTTAAAATTTCACTATTTGTGTATATACGGCTAAGTCACAAAACTACCACTCTCGTCCATTTAGGTACAAGATTTATTACTTTACTTTTAACCAGTGTGTGTAGTAAAATATTACAAATTGACTGAACGGGCCTTGCGACTACATGTCGATATTTCAATGTCGAGCAAAAGTCTTTTCCCCACTGACAAAAAGGATATGAAGCGTATCCACCACGTTATTTCACCATAGGCAATATGATAGCCTTAGTTTCTCCCAAAATATAACATAACGTACATAAATCCAATAGTATCATGTAACAAATTTTATCATATCACATTATTAATTTTAAATATAAACCAAATAGAAGTTTGTCGCAACGATTTATTCGCTGTGGATGTGTTTTAGTATAATATATATATACGAACAAACTACAAGTAATTTATTACAGCAGCGTGGGACCTTCATTGTGGATTATTTCCATAGTGCTGATGCATGCCTAGTTTATGCGTAAAATGCGTTTGTTGCAAATGACTCGTCTTTATAGGGACTTCCTCTCAGTTTAGATTAGGGATCACCTTTCTGATGATATTAACACAATTATGTATGTATTCGGCTTGTTGCATCTTTCATATCCATTTGACTTTGGGAATAACTATATTAAATGTCTTTATTAAACAAGAGAAGGCACTATAATGCCGATTTCTGTGGAGGAAGGTTCAACGTATAGCCGGAACTTACTGTAAGTGGCAGTAGGGCCACTTTACCTATTTCCCTTCATTTTTATCTTTTACTAAATATTTAAAAATGTACATATACATGGGGAAGAGCTGCTTCTGTCAACAACTTATACAATTTGAGATCGGGATTTTATAATTTATTATTTACATCAAATACTGTTATTATAAGTGTTTCTAATAAATACAAACGATTATACTAACATTGTATTATAATCTATGATCACCCACGCTCTAAAGCACCATGGTTACCACTAAAACGGCGTTAAACGGGTCCTCACTAACTAGACGATATCACGAGCCAAATAAATGACATTTTTAATAAGATTAATCTTATTATACTATTAAACGAGCAATTCTTGTATATATATATATATATTTTCTGAATCTCGGAATCGGCTCCAACGATTTTCGTGAAATTCAGTATACAGGGGATTTCGGGGGCGAAAAATTGATCTAGCTAGGATACATTTAAAAAAAATGTCGTTTTATCCCTGTTTTTAGGTAATGAAAAAATATCATTAGAATACGAAGCTTCATTTCACCATTATTAATATAGCGGTAATAGCGTAATTAGGAAAGCGACGGATTTCAAATCGTTTTGACCCGGGTTCGAATCTCAGTCTCCAGATTATTTTTTTTTTCTTTTTTTTTTAATTTCACTCGTGATTTATTATTTAAATAAAAATAAAATATAAAAATAACGACAAAAAAACAAAAAAACAAAAAATAAAATGAAAATACCGAGCAAGGCTCGGTCACCCAGGTACTAATTGTTTAAATGTTTATACGATTTCATAAGGCGTAAACCTTTAAATGGCCAGTAATTGAGCCAACTAGTCACGTATTAGAATAATGGGATCTATCTTGCTGTAACGAGCGCCCTAGCTAATTGTTATCATTGAATCTCCCTGCCGTTGTTACATAATTTGTACAAGCGTACACACTGTCAAGAAAATAGTAGGTACAGCGATATGGGATAATTATGTGTGTATACTTTTTCTATGTATGTTGTGGTGGCTTGGCTTTACATTTAAAAATATATAAAAATGTTATAAGTACTATAATAAAACATATTTTAGACGCAGTGAAATAGAAATATACCAACCAGTACGATTACAAAAAGTTCATCGATTGAAAATTATTTACTATTTTCTACTATTGTTTGAACGCATTATTACTCAATATTTACTGTTTAATACTGTTGTTTGAGAGTAAGAACTCACTATATAAGTAATAGGTATTGCGAATTGGTTTTCAAACCACGAGTTTTTAAGACTTTCTGAGGTCGTATCGATTGAGTACGATTCCTTGTCGACATTGCGAGCGACTAAGGGGTGCCGATGATGAAATCAAGAAAATAGAGTAGTACTTACTAGTCCTATTTTAATTATTTATGATCGTTATTTAGACCACAATTTTTGTTATGAGGTTACTTTAGCGCGTATTTGACCAATGTTTATACCATTAGGTTAATTGTCAAAGCAAATAAAGCCAGTTTATTACACAAAAGGTTTACGGGTTCTGCGCTATACACAACGAATTGTTGTTAGTTTAGACATGCTACAATTCCATTTTGAGAAACCCTAGTCCAATTAAAGTAGTACCCCAAAAAGGACAAGTCCTTGGTTACAAATACACTATATAAAAGATCCACGTGTTAGCACTATGGACAGAACCCACAGTAAAGATCCAATACTTCAGTAGCACGTCAACGGTTATAATATGGCCTCTAAAATGCTCAAAAACATTCGATTGGGGCACCGCGCACCGGTCTAATTGATTAACAAAAGACAACAATCAACATGCTACGCAAATAATTTAATTATTAGTCACAAGTGTATTATTTTAGTGACTTTATGGCGTCACTAAAATAATATACATGTAACTATAATTACTAATTTATTTATATGAAATCATGAAGATTTCACTAGATATATACATATGTAGGTACATACTTATATTTTATCTTCTTATTTCTTTCTTGCTATAATGAAAATACCTTTCCTCTAAAGTTGACTGGTACAAAATGCTCTTAGTTTTTTATTAATATTGTGTACGAGCTGTGCAATTTGTCGTGTTAAATAAAATACCTAATTAATAATCATAAACAATTTAATCATCACCTTTAAATAGACTAATCGTACCTGGTACATAATAGATAGTAATTTGAATATTACAATGAAGTGTTACAATTACAAATTACAATGAAGTGTTACAATTACAAATTACAATGAAGTGTTACAATTACAAATTACAATGAAGTGTTAGAATGACGAAAAAAGTATCAAGTAAGTGGAATCTTTCGAGGAACAGATTTATCAAGTTTTTCAGAAATATTGTCAAACTGTTTAAGAATCATTGAGAGGAAAATCATTGTACGGCATTTTACCGCAAGTTGAGTGAAAGAAAACTTAATATTTTATAGAAAAGTTTCAAGAAGTTTTGAAATAATAACTATAAGAGCTAAATCAATATAACAATAAAAAGAAAACCAATAAAGAAGTCCTTGTCGTTCGGTTTTGTATGGAAACAAAACGGTTTGGAAATCGATTTTCGTTTACTTAACAAACAACGAAATAAAAAAATATATTGACCAATTGATGATGATGATGATGGTGATGCTTAGAGTAAGGTGTGAATTTTGTTTGGGAGTAACATAAAATTAGTTGAGTAAAATACTTCAAACTTATATATTTACTTATTAGCTTTACTTTTTTAAGTGAAGCAATAATTTTATACCACGTTTTATCTTACTGAAAACATATTATTAATGTTTAATATTTTTCTTGTAAAATTGATGATATTAAAAACGACCTGCTTTTAAAGATTTCTAAACGATGTAAAAATAAAACTATTGTACTTTATAACTGCTTCATAAGTCTTCATTAATTATTAAATCAGTTCAGCCTATTGCAGCCCACTGCTGGACGTAGGCCTCCCCAAGTTCGCGCCAGACATCCCGGTTTTTTGAAATCCTCATCCAGCCTACGCCGGCAATCTTACGAAGATTGTCGGTCCAACGAGCCGGAGGACGTCCCAAACTGCGTTTGCCAAGACGAGGTCTCCACTCCAGGACACGTCTGCTCCAACGGCCAACGGTCCTGCGACACAGATGACCAGCCCACTGCCACTTCAACTTGCTAATTCTGTGGGCTATGTTAGTTACTTTCGTTCTCTCGCGGATAGTCTCATTTCTAATCGTAGTCCTAGTGCAGTCCTTATGAGTCTCCCCACCGTGCCTCGGAAAGCACGTTAAGCCGTCGGTCCCGGTTGTTATTATTTACACCTGATAGGGATCGTTACTCATAGTAGGGAATATATCCACCGACCCGCATTGGAGTAGCGTGGTGAATTAAGCTTTGATCCTTCTCTTACATGGGGAAAGATGCCTATACCCAGCATTGGGATATTACAGGCTGAAGCGTTAACAAATGAACAAACTTTTAACCGAAGTATAATCCTACTTGTACTCAATATTTACCATAACCAAGTTCGCCACGATTTAGAAGTAGCGCGGGTTGTTTGACGGTGAAGTTTATATTTAGCTGCGCTTAATTAAAATAATTTTCAAAGTTTGAGAGAGTTAATTTTTGGGAATTACTTTATTTCCCGTTTATTCATCTAGATATCTTAAAAAATTTTATATGTAGAAGAGACACCTCCACGATGAGACACTTAGATGATAATTTCTAATAATTGTTTTTTCCTTTGTTAGATTTTAATACGAGTAACTTTGCA
This sequence comes from Melitaea athalia, assembly GCA_905220545.2. Taxonomy (NCBI): domain Eukaryota; kingdom Metazoa; phylum Arthropoda; class Insecta; order Lepidoptera; family Nymphalidae; genus Melitaea; species Melitaea athalia. Next base: position 9,938,789 of record HG992179.1, read on the forward strand.
AGCTTAACTTGAATACATTTTAAGTCAATTTATAGACTCAGGCTAAACATGTATGAAACAATAACAATAAATTTGCTGATTTTGTTTCATTCTTAACACTCCACACTTCTATCTACTTGACCTTTTATTTAAGACCGAAAAAATCCAAACTCTAACAAAGTGATCTTAAAATGTTTGTTAATAATGTTATTAGATCAAACTCTGAAACAACTATTTAATTCATGTGAAGAATCTTTTTTTATTAAATTACGTTGTCAGCTAAACGCTTCTCACATTCCTTTAAGTATGAATATAAAAGTTTTTACTGGTTCCCGAGTCTTCACCGCCTCAGATCACTTTGTAAATTATTTTACACGCTTGTCTAAAGTTAGCGAGAATTTGAGTATCATACAAATTTGTTGTATAGTCGTATAGCAATTAGAAAATTTTGTTGATTAATAAGACTTAGGTATTATGTAACTAATATAATTGATTACTGTTGGTGATATATTATCAAAGTATTAAATATTTATTTATACTTATTTAGAAAATAAAGTTGTGAAAGTCTTGACACCAAATAAAATTAAATGCACCATTGCCTGATACGTCGAGATTGAAAAAGCGTGAGAACTGATTAGATTTAAATGTACATAAATTTCCTAGATTAAAGTAAAATTCTTTATATAAATATACATATTAAGTCGTTATAATAAAATTAATTGACAGCCAATTTCATTATGATTATTTATTATGTTGGTGTTTCTCGCCTTAAGAACGTAATATTTTCTCTCTCCCTACTCGCATTGCTTGCGGTACTCGGTTCGACACGTATGCTGAGACCGAGGCTCGGACCCGAAATATTTGACAAATTCTATAGGCGTCACTGGCATTAGGGAGTAACTTAATTTAAATACTTATTTTGTTACTATAGAGTATGTATGTAGAGTATGTAATAAGATACATACAATACATACATTTTTTATATTTAACGTCAACGTTGAATTTTCGAAAATTATGCTGTGAAACTTTGACAAGTATTCTACCACCTAAACCGATCATCTGTTATCCGCCTTACATGATAAGAACTCAGAAATTTATTTTATATTTTACTAGCTGTGCCCCGCGGTTTCACCTGCGTTGATTTGAGGGAAAAAAATGCTTTCCTTTTTTTAATAGTATAAGATTTAATTAGCTTCATATATTTTCCTTAGTTTACACTAAATAAATTTCTGAACGCACGCATAAATATTTGACCAAAGAGTATAAATAACCACTACGTTTTATATTTGACAACCTCGTTGACAACCAATATATATTATGTCAATCCGTTTTAATTACTGACATTATTATACATTTTTAAAATGTAAAATACGCCACTATCCGTATATTGTGGATATATGTTGTCGATTCGAAACCTTTATTTAAATACGTTCTTTAATTTTATCGGAGAGTTTACCATATCGACGGGATGAACATTAAATGTTTGACAGTTACAAACACGAACATTATATCTCATACAAATTTTCATTCCAACATTTCAACACCTTACATCCCTTTTTTCGCATTAAAAAGTAGCCTATGTCCTTTCTCAGGCTCTAGACTATCTGTATACCAAATTTCATTTAAATCTGTTCAGTAGTTTTGCCGTGATTGCGAGACAGACAGACAGACAGACAGACAGAGTTACTTTCGCATTTATAATATTAGTATGGATTATTAAAGCCCTGACATTTACCAACTCACGTAGTACCCTAATATAACAAGTAAATTCTATAAATATATAAATCCTAGGATTTATGGATTTTATAGTTTGGACTAAAATAAACATTTCTCCATTTATTACCATTCATTTAAAAATAACAATACCCCTATTGTTCCTACTCATTAGTATAAAAGGCAATGCATCCCCATTATCAATCAACCAGTTCATAATGTCAAATAAAATGCCTAACATTTTGCGCACAATTATACCTTACTAGTGGTCGCCCAGAGGTCGAAATTCAACCATAATTGAAAATTAAAGAAAACCAATTATGAAAATAAAGAACCTTTTTTTAAATTTTTCACTAAATTGACTACTGAATTCGACATCAACAAAATACGACAAAATAGTATAATATTCGTGTGTGTGTCAAATACATGGTAGTGTGAATAATGCTTTTTTTATTAATTTAGTGTATAATTTTAAAAAAATATTTACATTCTGTACTTCGTCGCTATACCTATAACCTAAAATTGTGCGAAATTTCATACACCTACGTACGCGCAATTCACGTATTTATAATATATAGATTCTCCCAACAAGTCAATTGTCAAACGACAGTTTGATGTGTATGCTTGACTAAGGATGCCTTTCCACCAAAGCTTTGCGACGAAAATGTGTCGTACGAGGATGTGTAGCGGAGCTTTGAAAATGCGCATTAATGTGCAGTGCGAACCGTGCGAGGATACGTTGACAGTTGACTCAAACCTCGCAACGCATTCCTCGCAACACATTTCTCGCAACACATCCCTCGTAAAACATTTCTCGCACACTCTCTCGCTTGTTTTGTTCGTAAAAAACCTCGCTCTGCTAAGCCGTTTCCACCTGAGCTGTGCTAAGCCAGGCTAGGTAAATGAAGCAATTCTATTGGTTCTTCAAAAACACATTCCTCGCTACGCATCCTCGCACATCTCCGGTGGAAACGCACCCTAATATCGTATTCACGATTCGCGATCACGATTCAGCCTGTAATATCCCACTGTTGGGCATAGGCCTCTTCCCCATGTAGCAGAAGGATATATAATAATATAATCTATATAATCGTGCTGTGTGGTTACGGCACTAAAGAATGTAGCCACCCCCTCTCTTCCCGTAGGTGTCGTAAGAGGCGACTAAGGGATAACACAGTTCCACTACGTCACTAAGTCAGCCCTGCGGTCACCAACCCGCCTGCCTAGCGTGGTGACTATGGGCAAAACACATGAGTTTGCGTCATAATATCGGGCGCGAAATTGTGGAGGCCTATGTCCAACAGTGGACTGTGATAGGCTGAAGTGGTGGTGGTGGTGGTGGTGGTGGATATAATCAAAATCGAATATCGTATTATGAGCACATAATATTAATTTATTTCAAGATAGCATATTTAACAACTTTTAACACCTACATAAAATATAAACATGCAAGGTATACATAAATGGAGCAAGGGCGAGCATATTACTAAAAGAGAAAAAAGTCGAATGAATATTGGATAAAGTTTTGCGATTAATTAAATCGTATTTGACTTATGTATGTTGACTATGTTCAGTGGACGGAAGCCAGATATATTGGTGATAATATGTACATAAATAGTACCTATGCATTATTATATGATATACATATACAACGTGTTTCAAAATAGGTGTTCTTCGGTTTAGGGGCATATACCGGTATAACCGACAACTGTAAAACAGTTTTTTTTTTAATTTTTGTACCAACGTAATTTGAGTGTTAAGTACTACGCCTTCGCAACATTTTTTTTTTCAAAAGTGTCGGTTTTAAAGTTATTTGGCATTAAGCTTCGATTTGCTACTTTTTCATTTTTTCACTTATAATTTCGGCTACGTTATGTCTACATGTATCTCTATGTGCACCTAGGCCTAAACAGAAGGACACCTGTTTCGAAACACGTTGTATAGGGTGTTCAACCCCTAACTGCGTTCCTTAAAATGGGGCTAGGATTTTTTTTACGTGGAGCGTGATCTATTACACCAACATTAACCCCCATTTGAAAAAACGCAGTTAGATTATTATTGTCGTAATATTTGTAATTTTGTATGTTTGCCTGTGTGGATTATGTATATTATGTATATGAGTAAATTTGTAACCACTTACCATAATAGATTTTCACTAAAATACTATAAAAATGTCTTTTAAGTTTTATGCTTGCTTTATAATTTTCATTATTTTAAACAAAATATTTATAAACCGACGCGCAGAATAATTGTGAAGCTAAAGTTCCAAAAAAAGCCTTTTTTTGAAATCTGTTAAAACAATGCTAGTTGAGCAGAGTTTTGTAGGAAAAACTCCGGAAATAACAACAAAAATAAAATCGTAGCTAAGAAATACGAGATATAAAAACGCATAACGTCGAAATAAATCTCTATTAGGAATAATTCGGATAGTATGGAGTCGGACAATGCCATGCATAATATAATGTCAAACGAAATTGATGGGAAATCCATTCTCCATAAAATTTGCATAAAATCCGTTATTTGTGAGCGCTTATATAGTGAATATAAAGGATATGCCAAATTTTTAAAAAGACAATCTGGTGTATATTGTTGTTGAGTCCATGATTAGTCAGTTAGTACCAATTGTATTTCTTTTCAGTATAATAGATATATACTTAAAAATTGATAATGTTTTGTTCGTCAAATGAAATCTATATTGTTTCATTAATTATTTTTAAAGAATCATTAGCAGTTTTCGAATCAATTCTAATATTTTAGAGAAGATAGGCTTAGTAACGGTTGGTAAATGAGATTGTGAAGCGAACGTCTCAATATGCAGCCTGTGACCGTAGTTGATGACATCTAACACGGTGGCTACGTAACTGCGCAGACAGCTGCTCTAATAACATTACCTACATGTAGATGTTCTGTGATAACATGACACGATTTTAAAGGAAGTAATAGATATTTGATGTTTTTACCAATTATATTGTTTATGTTGTTCTTTTTTTTAATATAAAAATATTTACTTAAGTCAAGAAATTAACTAAGAAAATTATTTTAGGAGTTTACTCCTTAAAAACGATATAAGGTGTATGGTATGAAAAAAAATATGGTGACTGAAATCGTGTGAAACAACAAAAGAGCACTGAGAGAGACGCTTTATAGAGGTTTTTGTTGTAGCAAGATATAGGTATAGCAGTATATACCAGCATCTACAGTACCAATATGAATAGCAAGCGCCGATTTATATTACGTTAATCGTTCAGCTCCAGTTGCTAGTCGAAGGTGACACTCACTTTTTTTTTAACTTCGCTTTTCTAAACATTTAGCGACATAAGACGTACTTTTAAGTATAGCGTCGTAACTACGTATAATAATCCTACTGGAATCTTACTGAGAAAAACATTCCAACTACATTACTTTTTTATTAGCTTTTCATTCGCTTTCAAACGATAATATTAAAAAATCTGTTAGTGCCATCACTAAATATGGTAATATTTTATCTAATCACACTTAAAATAATTATAATCAGTCAAATTATATGACTATAAAATTAACAATGTGCTGGTGTTATAAACTTTATTTTCTCGTAAGTGTAAAGGCGTGAGGGTGGCAAGTGTGAATGACATACATCAAATCAAGTCAAAATCATAATAACGTAGAAAAGTTGGATGGTTTCATGGTGGTAACGGCTGAAATTCATGTGATATATGTATAAGATTAAATAATTTAAAATTAAACATGTACATCTCTTGTCTCAAAAATCTAAATACTAAATTGGACCCAGCTTTTCGTAACAAAAAAAAAAAAAAAAACGTTTAAAGCAGACATATGAAAAACAATTAATAATGTTTCACTTGTTAATTCATTATGAATCAACATATTTAAGTATAGTTGGGTGTTTTAATTCATGTTTATTAAAACTTTTTAAATGATATTATAAGCAAGTTCAAGACAAGAAAAAATATTAATTGTTATATCTATAAAAAAGGTACCTGTGACGTTGTATCGTCACTTAAAAAAGCTAATGTTTAAGCTGTTAAGTGAAAAAAAAAAACACACTCGCTTAACATCTCGTAAATGTTACCTCTTTTATAATAAATATTGGTAGGTAGTTTCAGTATTACTTACTAGCAATAATTAAATAATATCTAAAAGAAAATATTATGTATATTATATCTATAATAATAACGACTTAATACTGCGTCAGAATCATTGACGTTCGTATTTTACTTGAATACACGTCACAAACATCGTGACATTGTTAGTGATACATGCGGAATCTTGATACTGATTGCTGAAGGCAATATATTGTCAGTGTCAGTGTAGATTGATGAAAAAATACGATCACTTAATTAATTTTTACTTACTTATTTCTTTTTGTAGCAATACCTATACAAAATAACTTGTTGATATTAGAATATATAGTCATTAATGTCCCTGAAACTGACAATATACTTACTGAATTGTGACTTTGTTCAAGTAAGAAACAGTAGTAATAGAGTAGCGCAAAAACAATTAAACTACAACTCTATATTTTAACCAAAATAGGAAAATTTAGATAAACACACATCTTAAAATTTAATAATATTTTTCACAGTTCGAATAACAAAGTTATCTTTTGATTAAACTGTAAACAGTAATATAAATTCACTTATAGAGAATAAAAGACTAGAAGAAAATTTAATTTTAAATTTTGTTATAACGTAATAAAAAAGTGGTGAATTGGCTTCATCTGTCTGCAAAGTTTCATATAAAATGCACCTGTGATAGTAGTCTGCAATTGGAAATTGTTTATTATTCAAAACTGTGTTGTATTGAATATTAAAATATTTATAAAACACAAAGTTTGTTAAATGTCATTTATGATGCAGAGAATTGCTTCACTAATTTTTTTACTACTTAATTTTTATTTAATTTCAATACTGTCGCATCGCATGTGGTGAAAAATACGACATTTTATTATTAACTGTACTGTATATATATATAGTACTTACGATGTACTAGATAAAGTATATATTACGAAAATCTCTTACAATTTCTAGATCCCTTCCACTTGTCAGGTGTAATATCATAGAGCAAATCAACCGTGTGCTAATATGTTTTGACTAAAAATAGTATTAAATCTCCACTGGAAAAAAAATATATGTAATTTTAAAATAATGTAATATTTGTAATCCGCTAATAAAAAAGCAGTGAATAAATATTATTTTGTTACAACAACGTTATCACATTACAATTCGAATTTTCGAAACGAGGGCGCATTACTTTTCTATCTCGGGAGTAATATTAATGCAGCTGTCTGCGCGGTCACGTAACCATCGAGTCGAGAGTCGGTGAACGTCGTCGGAGGGAGCGCTACAACATTTTCATGGCTTATGCCGTAGCACGCTACGCGTCACCACCTTTGTCTTTATTCAGCTTTTTAACTTTAGCAACGAAGTATAAAAATAATAGATTTTTTAAATTATAATTTTAGTATCGATTTACAAAGAACTACTTTTTTTAGTAAGTTGTGACATTCAAGAAGTACAATGAGCGTAAAGAGTACAATAGTAAATAATATAACATTAAGAATATTAACTGGCATGGCGGACTTCATACCACCATTTTTTTTTGTCGCAAATAAATCGTTTTATTTTTTAATTTTATTTTATACAAATATTGTCCTGATAATAACGAACACAAAAAAGCATTATCAAATTTGCGTCAGTCGTTTGGAAGTTATGTGCGTGAATACATTTCGGTGATTCATTCTTATTTATTAAGCGACTTCCAAAAAAGGAGGAGGTTCTCAATTCGACACGTATGTTTTTTTTTTTTTTTTTTTTTTTTATGTATGTTAGCTCAGAACTTTTGACTGGGTGGACCGATTTCGATCAATTTTGTTTTAATTGAAAGGTGTTGCGTGTCATGTGGTCCCATTTTAATTTAATTCAGATCTGACAAGTACTTTTATAGTTATATCTAATAATGCGTATTTACGTGACTACTTTTTCGTCGACCTACGTTATATTATACCGCATAACTTTTTACTCGGTGTACCGATTTCGATGATTCTTACTTTAATCGAAAGCTAATACTTGTCTTGTAGTCTTGTTTAAATTAGATCGAAAACTGATTACAACTTTTTGAATAATCTTTAATAGCGCGTATTTACTTGACTATTTTTCGTCTTATTACGTTGTATTACTTGTCGATGTAATTGAAGTCGCTTTTTTTCGTTTGCGAGCAAACACAATTATTTACGAGTAGATTAAGAATTAATTCAACGATATAAAGAACAAAATTAATATTTTTTTTATCTTTGTTATTTTATTTTTTTAAATTTATCATTTGACATAGTAATAATTATTGTAAATATAAAACAGTAATGTTATGTAATTGTTATACATAAAAATCATTATACATATATTTTCAAATACCACTGAAATCTAAACATGCGTATGTTCTGTGAAATAAAGCATATTTGCTTTTATAACATTGGAAATATTTCTTAATTTTTATTTTATTTGTATTTAACCTGTTTTAATCTTATACATACGATCTGCATAAAATAATTAAATTAATAACAAATAAGTCTGTAATAAATAATTAAATAAAATTTAGTATATCGAAACCCAAATTTACATTTAAAAACTTTTTAATAAAAGTCCTTTTTTAATCAAAATATTCTTGACAACATTTTGTTTATCAAACGATAAACAGAGAAATGGGCATTTTTATGACAACTTCCTTGCCCGTTTTTTTACCCCTAAGGAGAAGTGATTCATAATTTTCCATTCTTGGATAATTTTCTATGAATATTCAACGGATTAATAATATTAGAAACATACTAAAATATTAATTTTAAGTTAACTTTAAATACCGACTGTTGACATAATGACCGAGATGTTTTAAAATAAAAATAATTGTCGAAAACAAGCAGTAATATTACGAAAAATAATTTTCTGTAAATAATTTTCTATTTTACTTACGTTTTCTCCACATTAGATTGAAAAAAAAACGACTAAAAAATCTAATTAAACCACACTTCTCGTGGCTTTTGAGATTTATTTATCGATTGTAATATGCAAAAATGGTGTACCTCTTCATCCACATACATACAGAAGTCAAGGCAGTGGTGGATTTACAAATATGCCGCCAGTAGGCTATTCAATTTTTGTCGCCCCTACCAAGCTCTAAAACTCGATACCCTATATACTAGTACAGTCTAAAACGACCAAGCGATTATTTCGGCTGACCTTGTGGGCATGGCCTTGGCCATTCATTTTCTGGATCTATATTAAACGTTTAAAAAATAAAATTGCTGCTCCCTAGAATTTGCCGCCCTAGGCTCTAGCCTACTCAGCCTACTGTTTAAATCCGCCACTGAGTCAAGGCAAGTAATCTTTTTACAAAAAATTTAATGCTAACAAAGTATTCGTTAAAGATTGAAGTCATATACGAGTAGTATACATGTTTAGGGTCCTGAAAATCTGCCTAAACTTTCTAAGATTGGAATGCCTTTGAATTAGGTCAATTGGAGGTTTAGCCCAATGTAGATACATTTAACATTAAGCCTCAGTCGTGATTAAATTACTATACTACTAAACGTTGCGTTATGAAATATATTTACAACAACAATTTTATGTTGAATGATGGTATATTTACATTTAGGGCAGGTATACTCGTACCTATCTGAAACTATAGGTAGTGAATACACCGCGAAGAATGTCTAAGCGATTATAACAGTCAATTTTATTATTACGAACATGTGTATTGCGTATAGATGTATTTTTACTTATTAGTGACATAAATATGTGATTTAAGTAAGTGAAAATTATAATAAGAAAAAAAAACTTATTTTTGAGAAAATTAATTAAGATATATAATATATATCTCTGAAACATACCAAAAAATGAAAATATACCTACCTCATAATAATTATAGTATGAGCGTAGATTAATTTATAGCTATTTAAGTGTGAAACCTGTTGCATTCTTATCATATTCACTTTTTTATTTAATATATAAGTGTAAAAAAAGTTATCTAAAATGAATAAAATATTTAACTTAAATTTTAATTACTAGCAAACAATCCTGACATTTTTTTAATTCTAAGATTACAAACAAAATACGACACTTTCGATATCTCCTTTTAGATAACTCATAAAGAACTTCTTAGTGCTCATCCCTTTCTAAGAACCCGCATCGCTCAATTCAAACATCCAGGTATGGAATTTCCTTACTTTCTTATCATGCGCCAAATATTAAATTCCCTTACCGACGTATTAATATTCGCAATGACGGGGCTCCAGCGTCGTCTTTTCTCTCAGAACGTTCGAGTGTGTTATACGAGTACCTGGCTGTATTTGGGAAATTACCTTGTCGAAAGCCTGTCCCTACACCCATATGAAATTTTTAAAAAGAAACTATGATGCTTGTTCTTCGAAAAAAAAAAAAAAAAACGGTCACGCGCGCGATTCTCACTAATCGTAAATATTCATACAGACCTGGTTTATCTTTTTTTTCTGTTCATTTTTATTTTAGAGATCGTTAATATAGGTACCTATAATATAATTTAGGTACAAGTAAAAGATACCTTACAAAAAAGCAATTTATTACTTCACTGTTGCAATACTTACTCTTGTAAAACGGCAGTTTAAATATTTACAGCTTTCTGTTTTGAGACAAATTGCCCCCCCCACCCTAAAAAGAATAAAAACAAAAGTAATATTACAATCTAATAATGATTAAACATTTCTATTACGTTTGATTTTAATATTTGGGTAACATCAAACGTAAAAACAACAGGAAAATCGCTACCATTTCTAGATTTCTAAAAAAAGCAACCCGTATCTTAAGTTGTTAAACAATGACAGATACAGGCTATAGAACTTTTTTTGCCCCATACCGAAAAAAGTAAAAAAAAAACTTGAATGTGGTTTAATGGCATACTTGACAGAATTAGTTTAGTAATAGCTAAAGTTTCCCACAATACTTCATTATTTATTTGACACAAAAATCTAAAAATTAAAGCAAAAAAAAAAAAAGAAACAAAAGCACGCTTTTAATCAAAGTATTTTACCCAAATTGTATCTTATATATTTATTTACTTGGTTTCAGTACAAATGTCAGTTTAATATTTTCTTTTCTAAAACGTCGTAAGCGTAACCTCATCCTTCTATTTATTTTTATGTTTGATATGCAGCTTTAGATAAGTCTCCAGAGAACCCTTTTCATTACTAATGTAAAAAAAGAAAAATTGTACAACATTTCCTGACCGCGAATTACGACGTCGCTGTAGGCTGTTCCTCTGAGTTGGATAGAACCACTGACTGCTTGAGTTCACAAGTATGCAACACCCTGACAAAAAATGAAAAGAACGGTTTAATTACACTACTACTATTAATTACTTTACATAGATATCTGAATATAACATTTTTTTAATGAAGTTTTTAAGTTTTAACCGACTTCCAAAAAAGGAGGAGGTTCTCAATTCGATTCTATTTTTTAAATGTATGTTACCTCAGAACTTTTGCTGGGTTCGGGGACCGATTTCGATGATTTTTTTTTAATCGAAAGGTGGTGCGTGTCATGTGGTCCCGTTTAAATTTAATAGAGATCTGACAACTAATATTTTTTCGTCTACCTATGTGGAATTACTTGTTTATTAAATTGAAGTCGGTTTTTTTTTCGTTTGCAACAAAAACAATTATTATGATTTTTTTACAAGTATCTACGAGATCGGTGTAATATTAGTACCTGTAAATTTTCACTAATAAAACAAACTTTTCATCTTATTAACAACGGCAATACGATACGCATTGTAATCCTTGCTTATTATTATACCGTAAAAGTTTTTTCGATTATTTGCACGCGTCAATCTCGGACTCTCCAATTACGATGGAGGTCTGTTTATTAAGGATGAAGTAGGCTTATAAATCATCAATTTACTACTCATATGAGTGGAATAGTAATCATAAACCATACCAATCAGATTGGTACACAATATCATCACGTAAAGTCCCTTAGGACATCTTTTCCTTTGTACTGTTGTTATTATTTTAGTTTTCTTTATTCTTAAAGTATATATTGTAGTTTATATGTCATTTTAGTAATCACGATTTGATTCTTAAGAGCGATTTGTAACTAAAATCGAGGCTAAGTACGGAAGAAACAAGGACCCCCTAGTGATAAATTTAAATTTTTAGGTCTAAATATTTCGTAATACATACAAGTAAATGTTTGTTACCTAATAGGTACCATTAAAACTCGTATAAAGCAACGCCCGATAAGTATACACAAAGGACCGAAATTAGGGATTTTAAAATTTTCAAATCAAAACGGAGACAAATAAATTTAATTATTTATGCAAAGGTAACTTGATAAACAAAGATAATGTTTGTAGTTAATTTAGACTAATTTATTATTTCCATTTTTATTTATAGTGGAGTGCCTGGGGCGTTAAAAACACGAAAACCTCGGATTTCCGTTACAGTGAATGAAATTTTATAATTCAAAGTGGAATGTTTAGCTAATAATATATACAAAAAAGTTTACCTATTAAAAAATTGTGATCTCGATTCAAAAAAAAAAACGAAATAATTATAATTTTGATAGTTTAAACCCTGTAGAACATTTTTCTACACCAAAATTAAGTTAATTGATACATTCATATAGAGATAGTAATTAGGAAAAAGATTTAACCGACTTCCAAAAAAGGAGGAGGTTCTCAATTCGACTGTATGTTTTTTTTATGTATGTTAGCTCAGAACTTTTGACTGGGTGGACCGATTTCGATCAATTTTGTTTTAATTGAAAGGTGTTGCGTGTCATGTGGTCCCATTTTAATTTAATTGAAATCTGACAAGTACTTTTAGAGTTATATCTAATAATGCGTATTTACTTGACTACTTTTTCGTCGACCTTCGTTGTATTATACCGCATAACTTTTTACTCGGTGTACCGATTTCGATGATTCTTACTTTAATCGAAAGCTAATACTTGTCTTGTAGTCTTGTTTAAATTAGATCGAGATCTGATTACAACTTTTTGAGTAATCTTTAATAGCGCGTATTTACTTGACTATTTTTTCGTCATATTACGTTGTACTACTTGTCGATGTAATTGAAGTCGGTTTTTTTTTCGTTTGCGAGCAAACACAATTAATTAAAGTATAATAGTATTAGCTCCAAATCTACTTCATTCAACAATATCATCATGATAGCGGTCTATTAGTCGTTATCTAATAGTTTTTTCATCCGGTGTATGCTGTGAGGTATATACCATCGTATCTTTCAACTCTTGCATAGAAAATTGGCAGTCGTCATTCGCATATTTGCTTCATTGCTGCATCTATCATCGAAATTGTCAAACCAACCTTTTTATCAGCAGAGCTCAGATGAATAGAATTTTTAAGAGAATTATAACAATCAGCATGCTATTTTGCTTGGAGTGTTTGTAAATCTGCTATATCAGAAATTCATTTATGAATTTCTTGATAACAATCGTTTTTCTGTACAGCTATAAAGCTTACAATGGAGTCATTTAAAGTTGGAGTATTAATATATGAGATTTGTCTTCGTCATTTTTTATTTAATTTTGCTAAAATTTCTTTATTAGCTTCTTGACCAGAGATGAAACAGTTTTTTCCCACTCAAAGCTCGATAAATCAGTGCTACTTCGGAGTTTCTTTTTCGAAGGCAAAAATGGAGTATCATTGGGCCTCTTCTTATATGTTTCAATATATTTTTGGCGACAACCTGTATGAGCGTAAATGAATTCAGTTTGAAGATGAGGTAACAAGCCATCTTTTCGTTCTCTCCTATCCACGTTCTACTGCCTGTCCAAGGTCGTTATGACCCTTCGCTCATAATTTTTATAATATTCAATACGCTCCAAAATTTCAAGAAAATATTATTTTACGTCTATTTAGGTATTATTCAACGTATATAATACGAAAAAAAAATATATTTTAAATAAAATTATTAATTTTTTATAGTTTTTGGTTTAAATAAAAAAAAAATCAAAAGCACAAAAAAAAATTTGGTAAACTTTACACTTTATAATATAACAAAGAAAACCCCCCCTCGAACATTTAAATTCATTCACTGTAACAAAAGTCTGAGGTCAAAACCCCCAGACACTCCACTATTACGGTTCGGTAATTTTTCTTTCTGTTATGAGTACATTAAGTTTACATTTAATTGTTACTTTATTACATAAATTATAACTGAACTAAACTAAACAATCTGAAAAACAATCTACTGCTGAGAACGAACTTTATATTAAATAAGTTGGAGCTTAATTTACCACTCTGCTTTACTACAGAAATTGAATTCTTTACCAAAGGTATCAGCAACCATTTCCAGATATCTTTTTCTTTTTATGCTTTTTAAGCCACTGTTCAAGAACACTCAGATAAAAAATAGTATTTTACAAAAACTCAAAACTCCGGGCGTACATAAATGCGTAACCGTCGGCATTATGGAACTTTTAGCACCAATATGGTCATACGTTATAAATATGAATTTCGGGATTTTATTTATAAAAATAAAAAACTAAAACAACTCTTTTTTTCATTTTCAGTTCGTTTGAAAAACAACTGCCTAAAATAAATCCTAAACTAAATTTTTTTTGGTGTATTATAAACTAGCCGACCGACCCGCGCCCACTTCGTTGGGCGTTAATTATCTTTGTGATGCAATTATGTTGTGTAGTTCTTAGTACTGTTTTATTAGGTTCATTGTTTAGAATTTGACGTATAAAATCGTAATAATATCGTGTATTTATTATTTTAAATTACAGAACCAAATAACATACTTTATAAATAAAATGTTGCTCCAACGCCATCTATCAAAAAGCGAAAAAACTTCGTCGTCGATAGGTTAAAATAAGAGTAAATAAAATAAATAGACTAAAAAATAGCGATAGATGGCCATGGTTTCTTTGTGATTTTGATAATATATTTTATATTTTTCTTATTTACTGAATTTTTTGTACAATTACAATAAAATATAGCCTATGTCACTCCTGAATAGTGTAGCTTTTTGTTAGTGAAAGAATTTTCATGATCGGATCAGTATTTGCGAAGATTACCCCCGATATACAAACAAAGTTATAAACCTTACCTCTTTATAATATTAGTATAGATATCTATCTATAAAACTACTATAAAGCTACTCACGAAAATCAGGGAATGGTTAGAAACTTTAAATGTAAAATTATATTGAAAACCCTTAGCGTCTGTTGTTTAACATATTTTCTTCAAATAAAAGAAAATGTTTTCTTTTTTAACCAACTTTAAAAAAGAAGGGCTCAATTCGAATGTATTTTTGAATGTGTACCTCACAACTTTTTGATTGGACTTTTGACACTGATGATCTTCATGTAGTCCCGTTTAAATATGATCGAGATCGGATGAGTTTTTTTGAGTTGTCTCCAATCGGGGGGCACGGCAGTGCCCCCGCCAAGTCGAGCGCGAAGCAAACACTGCCGTACCATCCTTTACCCGAACCATTTCGCTGCATTTTCAGGCCCCTATTTGAGAACCTCTGGATAAGACCAGAACGCTGAAATTTTCGTCATCGAGTAAGCTATAATCACATACTTAAAATCCAAAATTTCAAGTCTGTAGTTCATTTAGTTCAGAAGTTAAGCGAAAGCAAAGTTTCGCATTTACGACACTCACTCACTCATGATCATCAAAATAGAACTAGTACTTCCCATAAACTCAGAGAGCTGAAATTTGGTACAGAGTTAGGGTTTGATGGCTACATAAAGGGAAAACTATAAAAACTAGGATAATCGAAGATCTGGAGTACCTGGTGACCCTGATTAAAAAACACAAGAGCCCAATCAAACTATTAGAAGAGATCGATATACCACCTTTACATAAAATATAATGTGAAAAACAGGGTGTAAGGGGTTGAAAGGTGGGAATGAAAATTCGTATGGAAGTATATGTATATAATGTTCGTGTTTCGTAACTGTCAAACATTTAATGTTCATCTCGTCGATATGGTAAACTCTACCCTTAAATTAAAGAACGTATTTAAATAAAGGTTTCGAATCGACAACATATATCCACTATCTACGGATATTGGCGTATTTTAGATTTTAAAAATTAATAATACTGTCAGTAATGAAAACGGATTGACATTATACATATTGGTTGTCAAATATTTATTTATGCGAGCGTTCAGAAATTTATTTAGTGTAAACTAAGGAAAATTATCAAGCTACTTAAATATACAATAAATAATAAATGTACAAAAGAATTAGATTACAAAAAAAGAAAGTTCAATTGATTGAATTAGATACAAAAAAAAGTTCAATTGATTGGTCTCCTTGAAAAATTCCAGATTATTCTGTCAATCCAATCAAAGTCTTAAACCATATAAATATTTTCGCCGCGGAAGTGTAAAAGATATGTTTTATATATCTTAATCTGTACTAATCTATACTAATATTGTAAAACTGAAAGTTGAATTGTTTGTTTGTTTGTTTAAACGCGCTAATCTCAAGAACTATTGATTCGAATTGATGCTTTATGCTTTAAGAAGAAGGAACGCTATTTTTTTCCTCAAATCACAGTGGGTGAAACCGCGAGGCCTAGCTAGTTATTGGTACATAAAAAAATCGACTGTCATTGCAAAAATCAGATCACATCTTCTAATTTAATCTAGCCTATAGCGTCCCACCGCTGGGCGAATGCCTCCCCTCTGCCTGCTCTCTTAACTTAATTCTACTCGAATATTATACAAATTACTAAAATATTAATTTCGCTCAAAATTTGGTCAAAATATAATGCATTGGACTAAGAGTGGTGGTGATACCAACACGTCAAGTACAAGAATCAGAACCGGAAGAAAGGAAAAGAAATATTTGTATTGTAATAATAATAAAAAACTGTTACTAAAAAGAAAAAAAATGTGTCAAATAAGAAATTCTAAAAAATAAATCAATATGCATGAATATGCCCACGTTTCTACTTTCTACAAAAAGAAGTGAAATCCCACCAAAAACATTCTGTAAAAAAACTAGCCAAGTCTCGATGGAGCTGCTTGTTTATCTCTAAAAAGTAATGAAATCTAGACAAAGTCGTACCAAGTCTAAGGTTCATTACTGCGATTTCTTTATTATTATAGTTAATGTTGTGTGACTTGGCCGTTGAAGGGTACACAAGGGTACAAAACCAGGTGCCATGACACCATTGCACCAATCTGTCGCCAGAACCGCTACCCATTGACGATGGAAAATTGCCACTTGGAAAACGTTGATTGAATAACCAGTCTATTGTAGGCTTGATAAAGCTGCGTATTTCAATAATACTTTTGTATAGGCAAGCCTGAAACAAACTGTATAAAAAATTATTTCCAGTACCAGCGGACTTCTAATCATTGATAGAATTCCGTCTGTACGTCTATTTTATGTTAGATCGGTGGTCGATTTAACGCTCCAAAAATAAGAGAACAGAAGTCAGCATTGTCAATGCTGAATTCATGTGTTATCAACAACCACCTAAAATGAGACACTAGTGTCCAATTACCAATACCAGTATGGGATATTATTCTTAGTTTTGTACCCTTCCCAAGTAACATTTCATTCGGGCCTAGGTTGTAAAAAATACCTTTAGGTTTTCTAAGGCTCGTAAAAAGGTTAATGCTTTGCTATCCGGTCATATTAAGTACTTGAGAATGATTAATAGGTCCTAAAACTAGTTGTTTTTTATTACAACCTTGGAGCAGCTGACAAGAGTTTAAATTAACGTTATTTTGACTTGTGTGTCAAGAGCATATACTCCTAGGATCTTATAGTTGTCGTAGACTCCTGATTAAGTTCTGAAAAGGCTAGCATTATGCTGAAATGAGATCTAAAGGTTTAATTTTTAACTTTGTTATGACCATAAAGTTATGGAATGTAGAAATTGCTTATAAGTAATTTTTAAAACCTACCTCAAACCTTAAGGCTGTTTTAGAGTGTCTAGACAAACAAATTAGGACTGTGTGGTGACAACCCAAACTAATAAGCTATTGTCTAAGAGCTTAAAGTATGATTAACGTCCTAGAAGAATAATTTAAAGCTTTAGAGGCATCGTCAAAAAATATCAGTTGTCTTCGCGACTTCAAAGCATTACGTTGTCTTGCAAGATGAATCAACAGCTGTTTGTTCAGCACTCTTGTCGAACCGTCGAACGCACGTCCTCCTTCAGACAAAACTTCAAAGCAACTAATTGTGCGCAGGGGTTGTTTTCGCAACTAGCAAGTCTTGGACTACTCCTGGCAATAGCCTTAAAGCTGCAAAAACAGCCTATGCGTTTTAAGTAGCTCCGCGCGATTACCTTTAGCTCTTATTTTAGCAAACATTAAGAGCTTTTAGCTGTAACAGTTCTGAAAAGGTTAATTTTAATGCTTTCTAGTAATTTTCTAACGGCCGCCATTTTTTTACATTAAATTTTAAAAAAATCAAAACAAATGGCAATATTTTAATTCAATAAGGCTAAATTAGGTAACTTGTGCTATACCATTTAAAATTTATCTTTTTTCGATGAATAGTAGTTTTATTTCTAATGCAACTTACCACCAACCGTATGATTTTATAATTTTTATTTCAGTAAATATCGTCAAAATTATAAACTAACGCAAGGCCCGTCTCGTATACAGCACTATTATCCTAAAGTTTCACGATGAAGTGCCAGTCGCACAACTTTTTTATTTTTTCCTGACCTCAGCAAGATACTTATATTTCTTTAAATATCTACTACTTAGTTAGCCATTTTGAAACTTGGAATAATTTCAGGGAAAGTGGCGCCATCATAAATAAGTACCTATTTAAATTCACGATTATTTTTTTCTGTGTAAAAAAATCTTACACAGAAACATTTTAAAACCCGAGAGTCCTGGAAAGGTATTTTTTCATGTCCATCAAAAAGGTTTTAAGTTGTCATAGGGTTACATCCAAGACCAATTTAGAACTTTAAAGCTGCCTTGCAAGGTTATATTAACGTTAAATTAAGGTTGTGAAGGTTATATTTGGGTACTGTGTAAGTAGTTCGAAAGGTTCTGGATTTGAGCTATAGGTTTTGCTGTAGCTCTCAGAAAGGTTCTAAAACGTGGGCCCTTTTTGCACTCAGGAGGTTAATATAAAGTTAATAGAACGTTATTGAGCCTGTTAAGACTTACGAGCAGATTTCCATATAAAGGTTATAGAACCTTTTCAAAACCTTTTTAAAACCTAAAATGTTACTTGGGTTGTGTACCTTTTAACGGCCAAGTCACACAACATTAACTATAATAATAAAGAAATCGCAGTAATGAACCTTAGACTTGGTACGACTTTGTCTAGATTTCATTACTTTTTAGAGATAAACAAGCAGCTCCATCGAGACTTGGCTAGTTTTTTTACAGAATGTTTTTGGTGGGATAATTAGTATTCAGTTGACGATTTGTTTCAACTAACCTACGTTGTAATACTTATAGATGTAATTTGAAGTCGGTAATTTTTCGTTTACGAGCAAACATTATTAATTATATTGCCAAAAATTCATTGAAAATCTGTTTAGCTGATTTTAATTGTTTGCTTTATTCACAACTTTAAATCGTTCTAAAATCTAGTTTATTTCTTTTATTGCGTAACACGATATTCCGCTTGGTTCTTGTATTTCTAGAAAAATATTCATCAAATCGAAAAGTCAAATATGTAGTCTATACTCAAGTTTAAGCCGTTTTAATAGGACATAAGTTTAAATTTGGTCCATTAAGAACCAGTTAGTTTGAGTTTTTACTCTTTTTACCATAAACAATAATAAATGTCTGAAGAAAACTCTTGTTATATGTGGCTAGACCACAAGACACTAAGATAACGATTTTCAAAAAAAATTTTTTTTATTTAACATTATTTTATTTAATTAATACAAATATCTTTTTAGCCAGTCAATACTGAACTGAATCAACCTGAAAAAGAAAACACACTCGAAAAAGGCTGATTTCTTTCATGGAATAAGTAAAGAGCATAAACCACCACGCTACTAACTACAGATTGCCGTTTTTAGTTTAGTAATCAAAAGTTTCTTAACACAAAGCATAAAAAAACATTTTAATAGAATTATATTATTATAATTAATTATCAGAAAATACGTTAAATTTAACACTAAGCTAATCTATGGTGTAAAGATTTTGTGGGATACTGAAGAAGAATTAATATAATACCAAGACAATAGGTATTATGGCACTGTGTTTTTGACATTCAATTGCCGAAATAAGTTTACCAATTTTTAAGCTTATGTAAAAAATCGCCCAAGTGGGAGTCGGATTCGCGCACTAAGGGTTCCGTACCATTGACTAAACTAGCCTTTAGTTAGTTTATTTTATTGTTATTAAACAAAATACTTTGTAAATAAGAAAAAGATTATACCATATTATAAAAGTAGAAAATAAACTAGTCAAATACGCCATCTATCTATGGATCCATGCCGCTATTAGAAAGCTATTATATTAGTCTATCGACGACGTTTTCTTGGTTTCTGGATAGATGGCGTTGGAATTAAATGGCTTCGCGTTAAATATTTATTTTACTTTGTTTTTAGTATTTGTTGTTATAGCGGCAACAGATATACATACTTTGTGAAAATTTCAACTGTCTAGCTATCGCCGTTCTTGAGATACAGCCTGGTGACAGACGGACGGACGGACGGACAGCGAAGTCTTAGTAATAGGGTCCCATTTTTACCCTTTGGGTACGGAACCCTAAAAACAGCTCAAAATTTATTTTAAACTAGCTGTGCCCGCGACCTTGTCCGCGATGAATTTAACAAAAAGTTATTGTTCAGTTTACAGAGTTATAAAATAAATAATTTTTTAAAATAAAAGTAGCTTAAGTTATTTCTTATTACATCAGCTATCTGCCAGTGAAAGTCTCGTCAAAATCGGTCCAGCCGTTTCAGAGATTAGCCGCAACCAACAGACAGACAGACAGACAAAAAATTAAAAAAAGCTTATTTTAGTATATGTACTTGCATTTAATAAAAAGCGGTTATTTTAATATTAAAAACAGATACTCCAATTTTATTTATTTGTATAGATCTATACATCTATATAGAATTGGAAATCTTCCATGCAGTTTCGTCACATCCTAGACATCATCAGTCTATTTGTATATGATTCATTGATAGCAGTGTAATAAGCATAAACAACACTTATGAACAGTTTTACAACAAGTCGAGTGTATAACAGATTTTAGTTGAAACTGCTGCATCAAGTCAAGAATATTAAGTTAAATTTAGTTTTGAATTGATAAAAACTGTGGAAGTTACTCATTAAAGCTACATCAAAGTTCATTAAATTTACTCATAAGCTCTAGTTTCATTAATTTAAAAAATAATAGAATATTTACACACATACATAGGTGTACCTAAAACAATCTGAGACTTGCATAAAACTTCGATTTAAATACTGGTTATACCACACCAATATATAAATGCCCGCATTTAATGGCCGGCCTAGCTATCCAATGCAGTGTTTGATTTAAACTTCTGTCAATGAAAATACATACCTACTCGTTATATTATAATGTACTGGTACAGAATTTTTACTAAAATTTTAAAGAAGATTTTTGCCATTTTTATATGTATACATATGTTTGTATATGAATATGTTGTCTATGTAACTACTAAATTAATAAAACGATTTTATTAATTCATGTGTGGATAGATATATCTTGACGACGTGAGTGCTCTTAGGTAAATAAAAACAAAAAAGTAAGACAAATTGGTACATGCTTGACGTTACAATGTAGGGTTTATAATTTTATTCTAATGCAGGAAGCGGAATATCAAAATAAAGAGTATTATCTATGGTTGCAAAAACAAAAGTAAAAACAATAAATAAATAGAGACATAATATACCTTTTTTAGATTTATTGTTCGTAGATATAATTACATACGCTATTATAGATAAGGAAGTATAAGCTATGATATAAAACGCGATATATTATATATGCTACATGGTTCAGCCTGTAATATCTCACTACTGGGCATAGGTTCCTTATCTCAATGATCACTATCAGGTGTACATGATAACAACCGGGACCGATAGCTTAACGTACTCTCCAAGGCACAGTGGGGAGACCCACAAGGACTTTCAACCAGACCGGAAATAAATATTTGTATAAACGCAAATATCCACTCCGAGCGGGAATCAAACCCGCCACCGTCGGTGTTTAGGCGCCGCCGACAAGGCACACGCACCATTACACCAGAGCGGTCGTGTCGTGTGAATGTCCAACAATTTATGGGAAAGCATTGTAGCGAATAAAGATCCAATCTCATCTTTCATTGAAACATAGTTTTCCGTCCAGTCTCCAACTACTATTCTAAAGCACAGATTAAAACTACACGTAAAATTGTACGTTTAGGTATGTACTGTATCTTCAAACACTCATAAATTAAGTACATTTCCTTATCACGATAATTTACAGTAACATTTCCGTCGTAATGTTTTACCAGGAACTGCATTTTAAGCTTGAAAATGAATTTGATGTTTTGTATTAAAAGAGGCTTGATTTTATAGTAATTTTAGGAACGAGTCACTTCAAATAGACATTTTATTTGTCCTCGGTCTGAAAACTTTATAAAGCCAATAAATTTTATGCTATTTAAATGTGCCACAATGGGTGTCATTTAAATACGTCGGGCTAAAGCAGAGACAATATTAATTCTTTTCCTTAGGCGAAGATGCCTAAGGATAACTACAGATATGAGGTTAATAGTTTCGAGACAGAAACATTCTTTAGAGGATTGCGGATTACTTTAAACATAACATGCAATTTATTGTAATATTAGTTTGCTCCAGATTTGAGCAGGATATTTCCTACTATGCCCGACCTCAGTTAGCGTTGAATTGGTTTTCGCCCGCTATTTACCGCTAAGAACATAATCAGCTGAGGTGCTCAGCGGAAGGTATTACTCAATAATCAATCAAAACGTAAATAAAATGATATTACATAATTATACCCATTAACTTAAAAAATCAAAACGCTTATTTTAATTTAAAATGAAAACAAAAAAGTTCAGTTGAATTTTTAATTTAAAACGGGTCTCCAGACAGTTGTCTGGAGACCGTTTTGCCACCGACCCGTCCTTGACAGAGGAGTTATTGAAAAAAATGTGGAATCGTATTTTTAATACGTAATTAATACATTTTCAGACGCTTAAAATTTCTATCAGCAACTTTTTGCCATTGTTCTTTTGGCTATATTTAATAATCTCATTTAGTTTCATGCAGTGTCCTCGGAAATAACCATAAAACGACCGCTACTTTAATCCCTTCTAAGTACGGTCCGTCGCGAAAGATGCTGTACAAAAACGTATCTACTTATCTTTTCCACTTTTATTTTATGTATAACAATTTTTACATTCTTTTCTCATCTGAGGATTTGTATATCAAATATCCGACCCAGTTTCAGTTTTATATTTAGCCTCTAACGCAAAAAGTGTAAGCATGACCTTGGTTTTTAATACCTGCCTGGGTGTTGCTTGTCCGTAGGATCAAAGGTTTAAACAAAAAGTGTTTTGGGTTCAATTGAGATAAAAAAAAACGAATATTTAACGATATGATATAAATATTACTAATTAATACAGTAATTCACGTAGTCGTCGATCAAAGCTTTATCATCACATAAATAAAGATCGTCACAGCTTTGTAATAAATTATTCATACATATATATTATTTTATGTAAATAACAGAAGTAAGTGAACAATTTATATAATCTTGCTATGAAAAACAATTCATTTGGTGGAAACAGTAGTATTATACAAAAATATTTCTTAAAATAAACGATAATAGTACATAAGAACTACACGAGAACTACGTATTAGATTCTGAGTGAATATGTATGAATGGCAATAAAATAAATAAGATAGCTTGTTTACTCATTTGCACATACATGCATAATGCAGACGTGATATGATATGTAGCTATAGTATGAAATTACTAATAATTTGGGGATATAGAGTTGCTATGTAATGTTTTCGCATTATATTCCATTGATTTAGACACTAATAACATTAATCACATTTAACTATTAATACGTATTTTTTTACGCATAATAAACGATAAATATCTATTTTAATACGTATTTTGTTATATTTTTATACGTAAGTTTAAAAGTTTTTATTTTTATTTTGGGTTAAATTATTAAAAAAATGAGGAGTTTCATAAATTTTTACGCCGAAAAAAAACCAAATATAATTATGTACATAATACGAGTATAATATATACAAATATTTTGAAATTCGTGGTTTGACGTGCCACGATTTTCTATTAAGATTTTTCGATAAGCTTTTACTATATTAAACCGATACAGTACCTAACAAAGTATTTTAATGTTCTCTTCTTCAAAGTATTTAGTTATTGAATTAAATTAAATTTTTTTTATTTATTGTATACATTGCTTTTTAGTTTTTACGTTTTTTAGTTTATTTTATTTAAAAAAAAATCTTTTTTATATGTCGTATTTTGCTTATTTGAAAGTAGCTTCAGTGTTGAATGAGGCTTTGCAGTTATTATCTGCATTTTTCGAGCGCCTTTAAACAAACATTGTGCTTATTTTAAAAGTAGGCGCGTTCATTTTTCTTCTTTTGCTCTCACAACAGACAATGTAGGTGTACACAAAAACTCGCATCGCTCGATGAAGAAACTTTGCTCATCTACGTGCTAGCTTTAATATTAAAAATTTCCAAAGAGTACTAAGAATATGTTACCAAAATCCACCCGCAATATACGGAGCGATGGAAAGTTCTACACCTAAAAAGGAAACAAACAACTTGAACGAGTAAAGTGTATCTTTACAATTCCTTTATCTTAAGTGATATGCAAAGTGACATGTACCTACATGTATATGTATATGTATAATAAATATTATATAATACCAATATATGTTTAAGTTTTTTTATTAAATTTATTCTAATTAAAAAAAAAGTTATTATGATTTTTGTTACAGGATTTTATTTATACTTAGTCAAATTAAGAAAGTTTAGCTCGTATAAAGCTTAGTCTTTAAAGTTTCAGAACTTACGTAAAACTTTCACCCATGTAGTCGCATAAAAGTCATATTAGCCATAGAAATTTTATGAGTCGTTTTTTTGTGGATAGTTAAAGACCTGGATTAGCAGGTTGCTTTTATAGCGTAACTTCTATTGCATTGAGACTTACGACGGTAACACCATGGAATAAACCTAGTGTATATTTGTATAATTCTTATGATCGTTTGCACAAATCAGAATATCAATGAGTCAGAAACATTATTTGAAATAAATTAATACAATTTGATTTATTTGACGTTTTTCATAGATTATATAGGTGCTGAACTCGAAGCGAAGATTAAAAACTGGTAATAAAGCACTGTGAAGTATCGTTTTCTTTGTCTCCTAGACTATTACGTCGCAGTAACTCATGAAAAAGAGCGTTGTATAAAAGTTGTGGCAGTTCTTAATATTGTGAAGTTGATATGGTGGAAATTAAATGACAACGATAGTAACTGCGTTTGTTTATATTTATGTGTATTATTAAAATTTTCCGTCACAAATAAATTATTAAAATATTTTTATTTTTTAATTCGACTAGCCCGTTGGCGCAGTTTGTAGTGACCCTGTTTTCTGCTCCGGGGGTTGTGGGTTCGATTCCCACCCCGAGTCTGGGTGTAATATACATATTTATTTATATATTTATGTATGTATTATTTATAAGTATGTTTATCGAAAAAAAAATATGTAGCTAGACCAGTCGGCTGTTACCTATAACACAAGCATTAAGTTGCTTACTTTAGCTACTTTATTTATTTATTTATTTATTATTTAATTCATAAAATTACAATCTCAAAAATTAAGATAAATCTTAACTTATTTGTTAATTGCAATCAGATGTGAAAATTTTATTAGTTTTATTTGTAAAATAATGCAATATAAAGTAAAAATTACACTGAACGGAAGCTGTGACTGAGACTGCGTGCGTACGTACAAAGTTATAATGAATTTGCATAAATTACAACTTGCTAGACAAACAAATCTAGCTCAACGATATATTATAATACGAAAATCTGGAGAGAATGAATTAAGTAATTAGAATTGAGCAACAAATTATTCGAATTAAATAACAATAATAATGATTAGTTGCAAGTCGGAATTTCTCATGAAGTATTTCACTAATATTTACTACTAACTATATATGCTACTGCGCCACGCGATTTTACCCGCGTAATTCGGATCCTGTAGAAATGTCGGGATAAAAATTAAACTATGTGTTGTTCTAGATCTCCAGCTATCTATGTACCTCGTTTCATTAAAATCGGTCCAGTAGTTTATGCGTGAATGAGTAACAAATAACATACATATACAAGTACAGACATACACACGTACATACATATATTTTAACTAAGGTAGGACACAGCAGGAAATATCCTGCTCAAAATATGGAGCAGTACGACTGGGATAGGACCTCAACCTTACAGAAGATCACAGCTAAGTAATACTGTTTTCTACTAGAGTTGTGTTCCTGTTACCAGTAAGGTGACCAGACCTCCTAGGGGTGATTAGGGATAGGGTTTGGCAACGCGCTTGCGATACTTCTTGTGTTGCAGACGTCTATAAGCTACGGGAATTTCTTACCATCAGGTGAGCCGTACGCTTGATTGCCGACCTAGTTGTATAAAAAAAAAAATAAAAAAAAACATATGTATATCCATCCTCACAAACTTTCGCATTTATAATATTAGTTGGATAGTTGTTTTGACAGAGTTAATTAATTTCCACGTTTCTTAAGTACGAGTATAATTATTATCTTACATTAAACCTCGCATATTTTTATAAATGAGAGCGCCTTTTAATTTTTAATTTTATTTCAGTACTATGAATCTTATATTGTTCAAGATTATTTCTACCTAAGCCATACCATTCAACTAAGTCTAAACAACTTTGAGAAGAAAGCCGATAGGAGGATTCGGTTGGGCATTCGGTAATTCCACAAAGTTTTCGAGCAAGGCGTCCTGTCTGTTTTAACATAGGTACGGTGCCGAGACGTGGACACTGACGAAGGGGCTAGTCCACAAGTTTTAAAGTCACTCAACATGCAATGGAACGGGCTATGCGTGCGGTCTCTCACATAACCCACAGAATTAGCAAGTTAAAGTGGCCTGTGGCAGACGCTGGAGCAGACGTGTCTTTGAACGGAAACCGCGTGTTGGCAACCGCAGTGTGGGGTGCCCTTCGGCCCGCTGGACTGACGACCTACTTAAGGTTGCCGGTGGAGGCTAGATGAGGATTGCTAAAAACCGGGATGTCTGGACCGAACTTAGAGAGGCCTATGTCCAACAGTAGACTGTGATAGGCTGAACTGACTCAAATGAAATCAAAATAACTTTATTCATATAGGCTTCAAAAATATTTTCGAATCGTCATTTTACAAATTAAAAATTTATAAGTGAATAATATTTTTAAAAGTGAAGGTACCACTGATTTGGGATGTAGATTCTGCAGAGAAGAATTGGCAAGAAACACCGCATATTACTTTTAGAAATAATATATAAACAGTGTTTTAATACACAATAATTAGTAATATCTTGCATGAAATACAGCATCAAAAATTTCACACATCTTTATCATCTACGTAATCCTGCACCGAATAATAAGCTTTTTCTATTAATATCTTTCTAATAAACACATTAAACTGACTGACATAGTCTAACTGTCACACAAAACTTTGTTCATGTGAAATTGTTTACGCCTACTCGTGTTTTATGTTATCCCATAGGAATCGTGTAGTTTTAGATCCGAACTTCCTTATTTTTATTAAAGAACTAGCTTCTGCGCGCGACTTCGTCGGCGTGGACTCCGCCCCTATTGGTCTTAGCGTGATGATACATAGCCTATAGCCTTCCTCGATAAATGGGCTATCTAACACTGAAAGAATTTTTCAAATCGGCCCAGTAGAACCAGAGATTACCGCGTTCAAACAAACAAACAAACAAACAAACAAACAAACAAACAAACAAACAAACAAACAAACAAACTCTTCAGCTTTATATATTAGTATAGATTTTATTAAAGAAAAACTTAGTACCTATAATTTTGGCTTTTACGAGTAATTTTACTTTTTATATCATAACAAGCTTCTGCGCGCGACTTCGTCGGCGTGGACTCCGCTCCTATTGGTCTTAGCGTGATGATACATAGCCTATAGCCTTCCTCGATAAATGGGCTATCTAACACTGAAAGAATTTTTCAAATCGGCCCAGTAGAACCAGAGATTACCGCGTTCAAACAAACAAACAAACAAACAAACTCTTCAGCTTTATATATTAGTATAGATATGCTACATAGCATTCTGCTTCAAACAGTTGGAACACTAAATTTTATA
This sequence comes from Melitaea athalia, assembly GCA_905220545.2. Taxonomy (NCBI): domain Eukaryota; kingdom Metazoa; phylum Arthropoda; class Insecta; order Lepidoptera; family Nymphalidae; genus Melitaea; species Melitaea athalia. Next base: position 9,966,856 of record HG992179.1, read on the forward strand.
TTAAATTTAAAGTAAGTAAAATTTGTGTGAGTTTGTTTAATTAAAGAGGCAAAACCTCCCATTGATATATGAATATATTGTATTAAAATGAATGTCTCCGTCTTTACTAATACTAGTGGTCGCCCAGTGGTTGAAATTCGACCATAATTAATTTAAATTACAAGTTTAAACATATATCTATATATTAGTTATTAAGTTTGATATTCAGTAAAGACAAACAATATTAATCTATAGTCTATAATCTATTCTCAATTTGATTGATGTGTGTGAAATATATGGTAGTGTGTATAGTATTTTTTATTGATTTAATGTATTTTTATGCATAATTTAAATTAAAAAAAATAGAATTCTACACCTCTACTCTATATAAACTATAAGTGTGCAAAATTTCATACTCCTCCGTCCGCGCAATTTTCTTAAAAAGGGGTAGGTACAAAGATTTTGCTTCTCGTATTAATATATAGATAGCTAGCTGACCCCGCAAACGGTTTTTTGCCATATATGTTATTAACCCCCGCAACCCTCTCTTGTGGGTGGAATTTCGTAAAATCCGTTCTTAGCTGACCTCTACTCAGCGAAAGGAATATTCCTACCAAATTTCAAGTCTCTACGCCCTATGGTTCCAGAGATATCGTGATGAGTCAATGGGTGGAAATCTCTTTTATATATATAGAAAAATAGTTGATAACTTTGCTACATGTTTAAAAAACATCAACTAAAAACCTATGTCAGCGAAACTGTAATGATTAAATGGATAAACCGTCGCTTCTAAGACCATAATTACTTCGCTGCCTCACGTCACTTTGGCCGCACTAGGTAAATTAAATAAAAGGTCTACCTTAATTGGAGTTTTAACATTGTTTATATGTTAATCTATTTTATTCGACATAAATTCTATTCTTCTTGAGCAATCTTCTCCTTAATCTACTTGTAAATTATTTTACACGCTTGTCGACCCTTGTCTTGAGTCAACAATCGATTTACATAATTGGGACTTGTGTGTCTTGCCTTTAAGAGTACAATATACTAGTAACTACTGGTCAAACAATTACATGTTAAATTGCATTAACTTAATATGGTTAATATTTTAACAAATTATTTCTATTTAGTTATAATTAAATCAGCATCAAAGTAAATATTAAATTAGGTAATGGCAATTTTATATAACAGTATGCTGTAAATGACTTTTAAATTTTTTACTTAAAAGTTAATATCAATTTTATAAGCACTAAACAGGCGCCGACAGATCGCTTTAATTGATATAATAATGTATATCTATCATACTAATTTTATCAAAATATGTGTGAATTTAAAACAAATATACGTTCTATTTTTATTTTGACGCGATGTCATGATGAAAAATATAATTTTCGATTGTTCATCAATACATATACCCAATGGTCTAAGAGACGTGGAAGAGCGACCTTCACCGATCTGATAACCCGATGAGACATATTTTTTTTATCAAATATAAATTATAAACAAATATGCCTATGATAACTAGCCTATCGAAAAGTGGTCAAGGCTATTTTTTTTTTGCGGGCAAGCCTATATGATTGGTTTCGTAATTACAATATCTTACCTATGATATCAATTTCGATTCGAACAGATCGATGTAATATCGAATATAGGTATATAGGTATTGAACTACCTCTTCACATCTACTTGCCAGGTAGCCATGACCAAAAATAAGTAGGCAAGCCTACCTAGGCATATTCTGTGTGTTAAAAACTATCAATTGATATAAAACGCATTCGGCTATCATATGAGTGAAGGTGATGAAAATTTTTTTTATTAAAATTAATTAAATTAAAAACATCCTTAACCACTTTTTGATAGGCAAGTTATCATAGGCATATTTGGTTATAAATTATATTTGATAAAAAATATGTCTCATCGAGTTATCAGATCGGTGAAGGTCGATGTTCTACGTCTCCCCTACTATAATAAAAATGTAATGGATCGCTGTCTGTACATGGAAGATATATGAGAAATCTATACTAATATAATAAAGCTGAAGAGTTTGTTTGTTTGATTGTTTGTTTGTTTGTTTGAACGCGCTAATCTCAGGATCTACTGGTCCGATTTGAAAAAATCTTTCAGTGTTAGATAGCCCATTTATCGAGGAAGGCTATAGGCTATATATCATCACGCTGAGACCAACAGGAGTGGAGTCCACGCCGACGAAGTCGCGCGCAGAAGCTAGTATATAAGATTATTGGGATCTTTATCAACGCAAATAGCATCCAAAACAGTGATTGTTAGAATTTTTGTCTGTTTGTCTGTGCGTTTGTGCACGATAATCTCAGAAACGGCTTATGGGATTTAGATGAGGTTTTTACTAATAAATTGTAGTAAGCCTCACTTATTTAGTGTTTGTTTTATGACAATCGGATGAACGTTTAATTACTATTTCATAGCTTAGGGTGCTAATTGTGTTTAACACTATATCAGATATACATATACTAGCATTAGTTAGTGGCGCCTGTGAAAACCTAACCTAGCATTAGTTAGTGGCGCCTATGAAAACCTAATCTAGCTCATGATCTGGTTGTATTATTGCATTGGCAACTGACCTAAAGGTGTGAGCCTTGGATAAGCACACTTTATATTATCAAAAAATTATAAAATAGCGTATTTAGATAAGAACGTGAATGTTATCAATTGCATTTATGATCACTGACGTTCTAAAAGAACATGGTTATCACTAACACAACGTAAAATAGGTTCTAACTAATTAGACGGTCAAACGAGCGAAACAAATTATATTTAACAAATACTATTTTTATATCTATTCTCTCCATATCTAGTTCCAATACTTTAGCTACACAGAAGTTAGTTAATACATTTGACATTATCAGAAACAATGACAAAAATGCTTCAGGATAACTTTATTATGTTTTTCGATAAATCAGTTACACAATCTGAGGAATAAAATTAATAAGCTAAAGATAATTCTTGAGATTTTATTAAAACCTGTATTCATTATCTAATTATAATTCGCCTTTGCCTTTGATCCCGTTTATTTCGTGCTGCTTTTGTCTAATAATAATAATCGGAGTATTAGTAACTTATAATTAAAGCGATTAGAGGCTTAGGCAGGATGAGGAATTTTATTTTTCGTTATTTTTATGTTTATATTATATATTTAAAGCTTTGATTTAACTGGAAATGTATGTAGGAATTAAATATATGTATGTATGTATGTATCTTTCTTAGGATGGGATCTTGCAACACCATTTCAAAGCATAATTATATATTCAACCGATTGAGCTGAAACTGTACCTATACACGTTTACTTTGATAATGCTTGTTAAGTTGTGTGGCGTCTTTCTTAATCAATATGGCGGAACACTCAAGATGGCGGACTAGTAATCTATAATTATAATAAAAATGAATGTTGCTAAGCGCATAACTGAAGGACTCCCACAAAGGTTTTTATACTAAAAAAAAAAACATAACAGACAGAACGAAGTCTGTCCGGGCAGCTAGTTTTTAATAATTAGGTATATTCCAAAATATGGGTATCAAATTGAAGCGCTTGCTGATAGGAACTCGAAAATTAAAGTAACGTCACTCTAAATCCAATATGGTGGACTAGTTATTTTTAAAGCACCCTTACAATAGATTAACAAATATATTATAAATGTAGATAGACAAGGAAAATAACTTGAACTGATTTAATTTTTAAAATTATCAAACTAAATAAATGCAAGTTGTCTCTCGACAAGATTATACATCATATAAATTGATGTGATGACAATGTGTAATGACATTGTTTGTTGATAATAAAAATTTAAAGGAAAAGTATATTTTATTCTTCTTAGTGCATTGAAAATAAAAGCTGGTGGTTAAAAATTTTTTTTTCTTAAAAGAGTATTTAAAACTTACTTTGTGATCCAAAAAGGAATATTACATATTTTTTAAATTCTTTGTTAAACATTGCGAAGGAAATATGAGGAGGCTATAATTCGCGTAAATGAAGAAAGAACGGATCGCAACTGTCTCCGTGTCGGAGCGTAATGGAGCTGACAAGGGTTTCTATCAAAATAATAGAAGAAATTTTAAGGACTATGAAGGCGTAATTTACGAGTTTCCTCGTGAAATATTTGACAAGTATCTAAGTGTCTGTGGGTCGAATATTTTAAAATATAAATGCTTTATGCAATGCTACGACGTTTATTACATAAAATATCATTATTTTTAGTTACTTTTGTTTGTTATCAACCTCTAAAATGAAATGAATTTTAATTTGAATGTTTTTTTATAGTATGTTAGGTGATCAGTTTTATAAAATAATATTATGAATGTTTTTCTTAAAAAAAGCACAATGACATGATGTTTGTCGTTTCGGTAGGTTGCAGGCAATATTTGTTTGCATCTTATCATTCAATGTAAAAGCATATCAAGGATTTTAAATTCAAGTATTGAAGATATTATATATGAATAATTTTAATTAATTACTTCTGTTTCTATCAAATATTTTTATTAGCTAAACTACCTCTCAATTTTGCTATAATAAATGAAAACTATTTTATATAGCATAATAACTTGACTGTGAAGACTATAAAATAACTAGCTGATTAAAAAATAATTTTAATTCATTACTTTTTTCGTTTCTATCGAATATTTTTACTAAATAAACTACCTCTTAAATTTGCTATAAATGAAAACTATTTTATATTCAATAATAATATTGTATATTAAACTTGACTGTGAAGACTATCAAAAAACTAGCTGATTAAAAAAAACTACGTATTACGTGCATCAACACGAACTATGTAGGCGCGAAAACTTATATTCTTAGTTTTACCAGCGTATGATACTTGACACAGGGCTACGTGACCGCGCAGTCAACAACACTAATCTCTTTTCCAGGATATCATATAATGACACGTTGTTGTGAAAGCTAATAAAATATTGTTTTCAAAAATGTTTTGCATCGGGGTATTGTTAAATCATTTTTTACTTATATATTATGGCAATATATGTATAACAAAAATGAAAATAGGTAAAGATTTACAATTACTATCATAAGTTATAGAGTTCATAAAAGTTTATCAATTATATTAATAAGTTTAAATAAACATTTATTAAATATAAGACACTGTTACAGCCAATTCTCTATCTCAAAACGGGTATCAGTTACCGAAAAGGGTGCCTACAATAATGATTTAAGCCGGTTTACTCAAAGTTTCTGGTTTGCCACTTTCTTCAACTACGCTTTCGAGTTAGTTAACAAGGCAAACATCGTTAAGCTTTGAACTCATCTGTAGTTAAATATACACTAATACAAAACGGCGTAACGGTTTATTCCTTTGAAATATTTTACCTGAATTTTGTTGAAAATGGAACGCTTTTGTTGCGTTTAAATATAATTATAATTAAATAACCAGTCAATGTTTCACTTTCAGAAAATTAATTGGTTTTTCGACTTACTATAAATTCTAATGCTAATCTGCGATGGCCTATTAGCTCAATGTATTTGGTCAAACACCAATCAATTTATGATTACTACTTATTCAATGTCGTCTCTTGTTAAATTGTAAATGAAAAAAGGCAAGAAAATGATCAAAGAAATCTTAAGGAATTCTTATATTATCACAATAAATCTTATTCCTAGATTTTTCCACTGTCCCAAAGAAGCTGAAATAATATCAAGGAGGTAGGTACATTTTGTATTTTAATATCACAAAAAGGATTTTAATAGATGTATATTTAACTTTCATCAATTGATGAAAATGTACGTTTATAATGATACAGTTTGAGCCATAAAAAATTAAAGCAAGTTTTTGTGTTAGAGAATTTCTAAAAGGTTTGAATATGATAGAGAGATAAGCGGAAAATTGTCCGTCAGTGTAAAGAGCGGGCGACTCAATTCAGAAAAATCAACTAGCATTAAGAGTGCGCATAACCCGAGCAAAAAATCAGATTTCAACCGCGCGCCCGTGAGTAATTGATGAAACAAAATATACACAAAGCCTCGTGTCAGAGTGCGATAGACGATATAGTTTTGAGCGCATTACGAATGTAAAAAACGACAAAAATCTTATTTTATTTATAATTCCGAAACTAAAAGTAATTACATTAAATGCCTAGGCATTGACTTTACTCATATTTAAATGTAATTAATTATCAAATTTTTGTCTTAATGGTCATAGCCATATCGAGTATAAATAGAAAACGCATAAAAATTAGAGGTTACTTCGTGATTATATTTTATCGAGGAAATTTCATTATTTTATGTTTTTGATTAGGCTATAGTCTTGAAAATATCACGTAGTTTGTCATATATTTTTATTTTAAGATTTGGTCCGGAATTTTTCATGTAAAATCAAATAGCAGATTGATAATTTTGCTTTACGCGCCCTCTTAAGTAATCTTTTCGGACACTAACGTGTAGTTTTAATACCAACTTTTGATATGAAAGTGCTTTATTTACAAATGATCATCAGCTTTAATAGTTTTTAGTTTTTATGTACATTATAGAATAGAAATATTAGAAAGAAAGATAGTGATAACTAAAGTTGAAACTTATCCGGCCCCTAAGAACGAAGACGAATGAAGTACAGTTATACAAAATTTCAAGTTAGAAAAAAACGAAGTTTTTAAAGTCGCGAAGTTTTTAGGAGTAAATTAAAAATTGTATTGAGTTTTAAAGTATTTTCAGTATTATCGTTTTAGATCTTAATGTTGGTTGCGTAAACAAATACTTTTTTTCAGGTACAAATAAATCTTCCGAATAAAATTTGCTAAATGAGAAAACTTTGTAATATTATGAATCCCGCCGCGTCGAGGGTTGTACCGCATAATTATGTCCTTTGCGTTTTATAATTAGGATTTCCTGAGATTTCTAGAGCGAAACTATATTAGGATAATTTATAGTTATAATCTAGAAGGTAATACCTAGGCTATCTTATATGATATTGAGCATATCTTATGTATAAAAAATCTCGTGTCACGATGTATGTTAACGATACACTCCGAAACTACTGGACCAATTTTTATCAAGTTTTGTAAGCATCTGTAATTTGGTACAACTTGGGACATAGGGTAGTTTTTATCTTAATTGGACCTTTGGTAGGTGGCGCTGCTATCGGTATGTAAGCAATCTTTGGTAGCTGTTTTCCGGACAGGACAACGTCTGCCGAGTCCGCTAGTATAATATATGTCTACATTTCATGAAAAAAAACTAGACCTAGTAAAACTTAAGTTTGTTAATAAACAATAATATAATTGGATATAGATAGAAATATAATAGTAAAAAACGTACGTTACGTGACGTAAATTGTTGAAAATATATGAGTTACATTATAAACATGAAAAACACGTTAGAGCATTATCATAGAAACGAATTCCCGATAAAAACAATCGTATTGTTTTAGGTAGTCCATAACTCTTCAATGATAGCGACGTATCGGTCTCATCGCCGCGTTATTTAGGCGGCTTGATTAATGAAGATGAATATTCAGATGGGCGGCGCCGACAAATCTTAGTATATTCCTACTACGATCTGCCTCGTTCCCTCTTACCTTCTCCAATTGCAATATAAATCTTACACGAGAAAGACCATCTACATTGTTTTAGAATGTTACCTCGCTCGGGTAAAATACAAGCGTACGCATAAAAAAAAACAAAAAAAAAATTGCCGTGAAACAGTGTGGATAGCAGAATTCGGCGGTATTTTTACAACTCTGCCCAAAAAGTAATGCAAAGATTGGTATTTATGTCTTTGTTATCTGTATGTTTGCAATGGAAATTTTATCACTTCTTTATTTATAAATATAACAAAATACTACATATAAATAATCTATTACGGCTTGATCAAATTACTTTTTACAATTTAACATTGTAAATATTGCTTTTACAGTTCTATAGAAAAGTTACTAATCGCGTTGAATTTGCACAGACAGTCAGACAGTTTAGTAATTACAGACAGATAACATCACTATTAAGCAAACGATGCATCGACGGTGAAGCCGGAAACCTCGCCAAATTACTTGCAACTTCTAATTTGAACGACACAAGACCGACTTAGCGATAGGTAATCCTATTGTCTATCCGTTACCTCAATGTAATTAAAGTTTCCTCATAATCTAAAGTCCAAATACCTATGATTGTAAAAAAAAAGTTTTACAGTTTAAGTACAGTATTTGTAAGTATAAGCCTACATTTATATACTTAGTATAATTATATAAATGTCTTTTGGTGACTAGAATACGTATAAGTTCGACATTTAAACATAAATCGAAGTCGACGAGATACTGAGGCCGAGATACTTCTCAGCTTAAAAACAGAAGGGCTAAGGGTTTACAAGTGAGCTCTCTAAACTCGTAGGACGATCTATCCTGAATACTTTGGAGAGGCGATAACACAACAGTGGCGTGCCGCGTGGTCAAATAGTGTGGTTGTGCTATTATTAAAGAGAGGTGATAAAATGTCTCTTGAGTACTTATGAACAGATTTAATTTGCTTACAAGGGTCGTTAGTTCTAAAATCTTTGCAGAGAAAACTGCAGAGATTGGCGATATATCGAAGTACTAAGTTGTATGTACAACGGGCAACGATGACAGTCCAAATTCAAGACCAAGGAATGAGACTCATTGTTTTTCGTCGCGGGGTTGCACAGGGGGGTGATATGTCCTCGAAACTATCTATCAATGCCATAGAGAGACGTTAGAGGAGGTAGCCTAAACGCTAATGGTACACACCAATAGCGTTTAGCCTACTTCATTTACCTAAATGAGTCCTCACAATAAGCGGGTCTCAGTATGAATTTAGACAAGACGAAAGCTTTGTTTAAAAAACAAGTAATATCTAGACCGGTATCGATTTTGCGAAGTTCTACACGATTATGTACACCTACGCCATACAGTTTAACTAAGCCGAAACAACTTTAATAAGGAAGCTGGTTCGGCTGGGCAGAATTTGGTAGGCTTCAGGATTGAAGATAAACATATGGTATCGAGGCCTAAGTGGATTCTGAGGATGGGCCTAGTTCACAAGTTTAAAGTTACTCAACGCTGGTATGCGCTCTGGTAGTCCTTATAATCAGCTAGTCGAAGCTGCGTTTTACTGGTCACGTGTGTCGCAGGATCGATGGCCGCTGGAGCAGACGTGTTCTGGAATGGAGATCACGTGTTGATAAAGGCAGTAAGATGCTCTTCGGCTCGCTGTACCGAAGATTTACGTAAGGTTGCCGGATGAGGATTGCGAAGAACCGGGATGTTTGGTGTGAACTTGGAGAGGTGTTTGTCCGGTAGTGGACTGCGATTAGCTGAAGCATACAATATATTTAGTTAAACAGATAGTTTGCATTACGTATTATTCAGAAATCGGGTTTTGGTTACTAATGTCAAATATATTTAAAAACGTTACCATGTTCCTTCTTTATTGTGTAAAAATTTGCCATAGTAGTTGCAAAACTGCAGATTTGAAACTAGAGTAAAGAGTACACTTGAGTTGGAAAATATAGAAATAAAATACTGAAGGAAGATCCTTTCTGCTTTAACCGTTCTCATAACAGTTTCTGATGATGTTTTTGTGTTTAGTGCTGATGCTAACAGTAAAACAATATTGTTCACTAGGTACTTATTGGACATCTTTGAAATATTTTTGTATACCTGATATTATTTTATGTAAGTTTTCAAAATGAAAGCATTTCGCTAAAACGTAGGATTCATAACAACAAGTGTAAATACTTCAAAATCAGTCCAGTATTTTTTCACAAATAGTTTTTTAAAGTCTTATACGATGTAAAAGGAAATATCGCAAGATAGCTTCGCAAGAAATGCTGAGGTATTTAAATATACTCGTATCCGCAGTGGAATAGCGTAGTGGATTAACCATTAGGTATCCTTGTTAGAAATCTTTACTCAAAAGTAAATTTATTTGAATTAGAATGTGGTGTAATATTTTTAATTAGATAGACACGACAAGCACCCACTTTCAAATTTAAAAATCATCAACAAAATCGGTACATTAAGTATATAATTATATCAGTGATTAAAACTCTACCGTAGCAACTCAAACAGGATATTAAAATCAAGATTTTTGAAAGTGTTGCTAGAGTATTTTTAGACAACCTTTAGTTTTGAGCAATGAAAACTAAGCAACAGAGTTCATATTATGAACAGTGTATTTGATATTGAAAAGAATTTGAATATTTATATATTGAGGAAAATACTCAGTTGTTGATGAAATAGTTTTTTTATAACTTTGGATTGGCTCCTGGGGAGATTGGGGATAGGGTCGGCAACGCGCTTGCGATGCTTCTGGTGTAGCAGGCGTCTATAGGCTACGTTCTTACCATCAGGTGAGCCGTACGCTTGTTTGCCAACCTAGTAACATAAAAAAAAAGGATGATAGTCGGAAGAAAGATGTTATCGGGGGGCACGGCAGTGCCCCCGCCAAGTCGAGCGCGAAGCAAACACTGCCGTACCATCCTTTACCCGAACCATTTCGCCGCATTTTCAGGCCCCTATTTGAGAACCTCTGGATAAGACCAGAACGCTGAAGAATGCTGAGAAATTTTCGTCATCGAGTAAGCTATAATCACATACTTAAAATCCAAAATTTCAAGTCTGTAGGTCATTTAGTTCAGAAGTTAAGCGAAAGCAAAGTTTCGCATTTACGACACTCACTCACTCACTCATGATCATCAAAATAGAACTAGTACTTCCCATAAACTCAGAGAGCTGAAATTTGGTACAGAGTTAGGGTTTAATGGCTACATAAAGGGAAAACTATAAAAACTAGGATAATCGAAGATCTGGAGTACCTGGTGACCCTGATTAAAAAACACAAGAGCCCAATAAAACTATTAGAAGAGATCGATATACCACCTTTACATAAAATATAATGCGAAAAACAGGGTGTAAGGGGTTGAAAGGTGGGAATGAAAATTCGTATGGAATAATAATAATGTATATAATGTTCGTGTTTCGTAACTGTCAAACATTTAATGTTCATCTCGTCGATATGGTAAACTCTACCCTTAAATTAAAGAACGTATTTAAATAAAGGTTTCGAATCGACAACATATATCCACAATATACGGATATTGGCGTATTTTAGATATTAAAAATTAATAATAATGTCAGTAATGAAAACGGATTGACATTATACATATTGGTTGTCAAATATTTATTTATGCGAGCGTTCAGAAATTTATTTAGTGTAAACTAAGGAAAATTATCAAGCTACTTAAATATACAATAAATAATAAATGTACAAAAGAATTAGATTACAAAAAAAGAAAGTTCAATTGATTGAATTAGATACAAAAAAAAAGTTCAATTGATTGGTCTCCTTGAAAAATTCCAGATTATTCTGTCAATCCAATCAAAGTCTTAAATCATATAAATATTTTCGCCGCGGAAGTGTAAAAGATATGTTTTATATATCTTAATCTGTACTAATCTATACTAATATTGTAAACCTGAAAGTTGAATTGTTTGTTTGTTTGTTTAAACGCGCTAATCTCAAGAACTATTGATTCGAATTGAACAATTCCTCTGAGGTGGATAGCCTATTTAAAGAGAAAGGTTATGCTTTAAGAAGAAGGAAGGCTATTTTTTTCCTCAAATCACAGTGGGTGAAACCGCGAGGCCTAGCTAGTTGGTACATAAAAAAATCGACTGTCATTGCAAAAATCAGATCACATCTTCTAATTTAATCTAGCCTATAGCGTCCCACTGCTGGGCGAATGCCTTCCCTCTGCCTGCTCTCTTAACTTAATTCTAGTCGAATATTACACAAATTACACTAAAATATTAATTTCGCTCAAAATTTGGTCAAAATATAATGCATTGGACTAAGAGTGGTGGTGATACCAACACGTCAAGTACAAGAATCAGAACCGGAAGAAAGGAAAAGAAATATTTGTATAAAAAAACTGTTACTAAAAAGAAAAAAAATGTGTCAAATAAGAAATTCTAAAAAATAAATCAATATGCCTGAATATCGTATTCGTATATACGTTTCTACTTTCGACAAAAAGAAGTGAAATCCAACCAAAAACATTCTGTAAAAAAACTAGCCAAGTCTCGATGGAGCTGCTTGTTTATCTCTAAAAAGTAATGAAATCTAGACAAAGTCGTACCAAGTCTAAGGTTCATTACTGCGATTTCTTTATTATTATAGTTAATGTTGTGTGACTTGGCCGTTAAAGGGTACACTAGGGTACAAAACCAGGTGCTACATGACACCATTGCACCAATCTGTCGCCAGAACCGCTACCCATTGACGATGGAAAATTGCCACTTGGAAAACGTTGATTGAATAACCAGTCAATTGTAGGCTTGATAAAGCTGCGTATTTCAATAATACTTTTGTATAGGCAAGCCTGAAACAAACTGTATAAAAAATTATTTCCAGTACCAGCGGACTTCTAATCATTGATAGAAGTCCGTCTGTACGTCTATTTTATGTTAGATCGGTGGTCGATTTAACGCTCCAAAAATAAGAGAACAGAAGCCAGCATTGTCAATGCTGAATTCATGTGTTATCAACAATCGCCTAAAATGAGACACTAGTGTCCAATTACCAATACCAGTATGGGATATTATTCTTAGTTTTGTACCCTTGTGTACCCTTTAACGGCCAAGTGACACAACATTAACTATAATAATAAAGAAATCGCAGTAATGAACCATAGACTTGGTACGACTTTGTCTAGATTTCATTACTTTTTAGAGATAAACAAGCAGCTCCATCGAGACTTGGCTAGTTTTTTTACAGAATGTTTTTGGTTGGATATCCTTATACTGTGTTTTAGATAACAAATATATCTGCATCTTTCCTAGATTTGTGATAATACATTTATAAGTATAAATTTTTATTAGAGCGTACTTAATATAATATAGTATTAACTCCTACGTTCTTTTTATGTTAAAAAACATATAAGTGTTAGCTAATAATAAATCACAGGGTTGCCATCACAAAATTTTAAGTTGCCGTGTTTTGGGTATCTGGATTGCCGTGTTTTGGAATAAAAACTACAAAATTGCCGTGTATTTACTTTACATTAACACGTAAGATTAAACATGACAATAAATATTTGTGTTTGCTAGCAGCAAACGAAAAAAACCGACTTCAATTATATCGACAAGTAATACAACGTAAGTAGACGAAAAAAAAATCAACAAACGCACTAGTCGTCACTGCGATTTTCGAGGGTTCCCCTCGATGTATCTGAGATTTCATTATCATATCCTGGTTTCCTTATCATGGTACCACCCTTAGGATATCTTCTTTCAAACAAAAAAAGAATTATAAAAATCGGTTCATAAACGACAAAGTTATTATTATTATTAATTATTATTATTAATATTATTATTAAGAACATACATGAAAAAATATATTTATACGGTCGAATTGAATAACCTCCTCCTTTTTTGAAATCGGTTGAATAAAACATTATTCTTCACAACCGTCATACAAATTTATCGTAACCAACATTTTTTTCTTCGGCTTTATTCAATTTATATTTATTTTTTTCCTTTATATTATTTATCTTTTGCTGTGTTTTTGTTTAATTGATTTGAAATTTACAGAATTTCCTTTGGATCGGATAAAGTGCTTACAGCCAGTAAAGCTCCATTTATTGGGGAAGTAATAATTTCATTTCTTGTTTTTTTTTTTTGTAATTATTTTATTTCTTGTTCTTGTTTTTGTGTTGCACTATAATGACTTATCAACTATCGATGAAATTATTGGGAAAAACAAGTACACATTGGATTGCCGTGTTTTTGAACACGGCAATGAACGTACTGCCGTGTACCGTGTTTTATCACCGAATATATCCAAATTGCCGTGTAACACGGCAATTGCCGTGTAAATGGCAACGCTGATAAATCATTAAGTCTGCTGTAAAAAGACGATAAAGCTTAGATGAGAAAAACAAAAATGCAACATTTACGGTAAACTAAATTTTCGTAATGATATTAAACACTATTTATTAGATGTATATATAGAAGTAAGCTAAAGCATTTTTTCTTTAGGTTTGGTTTTTTGTTAACATTCAATGAGAACTGAAAAAACTTTAATTGAATTATTAACAAAAAAAAAAAAACCTAAATCAAAAAATAAAAAATGCAATCGCTGAACATATTAAGTTAGTACTCTCTGAAATGTTAGATTTATCTGGCTTCTGTTGCGGTGAATGCACCGCAGGGAACGAACGTACATTTTCTATCGGGCAAAGTCAATCCAATTTACGGCGTGGACGGAGTGGTCACTACAGCGTTTTATTGTTAAGCGTGACCAGCTACTACAATAAGACAAATAAAATCAGCGTTTGTTAAATTCTTTGACAAAGTCACGGTTCAGACAATTAAGCAGATCTGCTTTGTATTACTAACTAAAAATTAAATGTACTTGCATTCAATCAATATTATAAAGGTAATATAAATTGTTCTTAATTTTTTGGTCTACAAACTTTTTTTAATCTAAAATTCTAAACAATACAAATGTCTTCCAATATGATGACTATTAAAACTCAAACGGGATAAAACTACATTGCAAGTTATTCTCAATAATTATTAATTTAATATCAAGTTTTGATAGCACAACTTTTCACTTATGAAACAAATTACTTAAATGTTCTTTAATTTAAAAAATATCATTTAAAATAAAAGTTTAATTTTAATTCAGTATAAAAGCAATCTATAAATTAATAATGTTCGACTTAAGACACTTATTTTACTTAGCTGGGATTCAATACTACCAGATGATTCAACCGCTATATCTCGGTTTCCCAGTGGTCTTGGTATGTGTAGGTACTTATTTGTGGAACATTTCTTTCCCCATACCGTCTTAAATGCTACATTAATCTTAGTCTCGATCGGACTTTTATGGTTAACGTTGCTTTTCCCAAATGAGTTTAAGAATGAAAATAGCTTTTTATATGTTCCTTAATTATGCGAAATATGTTATTATAGTTAAGTTATTTATTATTTAAACTATTTTTATAGTATGACTATTCTTTATGATTTGATATGCTTTGATTATTAGCGATTGTTGATTCGGTTCTCGATCATCAATCAGTCTATAATATAGGCTTCATATATAATAATGATAATTGTATAAGTATTTGTTTTAAATTTACTGTTTGGTGTGAATATTTAAAATAAAGTATCACACCTAATACAACGCCGAAGTAAAAAAAAAAAAAACATTCAGAAGCTATTACACTATTCCTAAATGAGTTATACCCTTAGTATACTAACAAAGACCGAAAATGTGTCACTAGACACAGGAGTTTGCAACAATACAATTCACAATTGCGTGCACTATGTTGTCGGTAAAAAGACTTTACAATACTCGGAAATGTGGAAGATGCGGACTATTAAGTTCTAACAGCTTTCGGCTTTTCTAGAACCGGTTTTGGTGACGAAAAGAATAATACTGAGTAGTATACCATAAAGAACATGTAATAATAATAACTTATTTGTATTTATTACCCTGGTAATTAAAGTAAACACGTGTTTTACACTCAAAGTCCCCTGGCACTGGCAGAATAAAAATCCTGCGTCAGACGTCCAGAAAACTCACAACACAAACAAAAATGACTAGATATATATTATATCAAATAACTATACGCCTAAAAAATATGTGACATGAGCGGGGATCGAACTTTTGAGCGTAAGCGTAATCCATTTGTTGTTACCACTGTGACAACGAGACGTCATGTAAGTCTTTTAGAAAACTTGTGAATATTGAAACAGAGTGATTATTTGAATTTGGAGCCTATGAATCCAAATTCAAATAGTCACTCTTCGCTGAAGCACACCATATCTAGACATTATTTTTATAGTTTATATTGTTTAGTCTCGTTAACCTTCAGATTGAGGGATTTTTAGACGATTTAGTCGTAAATAGGATGCAGAAATCAGTAGGTAATGTTTGACTTACCTAGGAGTGCGCCGGTATTTTAGTATAATTATGACGACGACGTCTTCTTGGCCTCCACGTCTTTACTAAGTAATTGAAGCGTTCATTTTAATCTATGTAGGTTAGTTATTTTTTATACACATTATTTTATATTATTCAAAACAGAAGGAATTCAATTCGACCGTATATATTTTTTATGTGTGTTTGCGGATAACTTTGTCGTTTATGAACCGATTTTGACGATACTTTTTTTGTTGAAAAGGAGATATTCTAAGAGTAGTACCATTATAAGGAAACCAGGATCTGATGATGGCATCACAGAGAAATCGAGGGGAACCTTCGAAAATCGTAGTGGCGACTAGTACGTTTGTTAATTTTTTCGTCTAAATACGTTGTATTACTTGTCGATGTAATTGAAGTCGTTTTTTTTCGTTTGCTAGCACACACAATTATTATGCTTCTATTTATTTATTGACTTTATATGTATGTATTGAATAGCAATTTTAACTTACTACAGCCGCATAAAAATTTGATACGTAATATGACTCAAATTTATTACATAATTATAACGTTATTTTAATATTATGTAGTGCGCCCAAGTATTTATAATTATCCTAAATAATAGCTAAATATATTTTAACCATCGTATTAGATAACAATATCCAATTTGCTTCTAAGATAATACAATTAATTACTTATAGTCTAAGATACGATTTACACGTGATCTTCACCCATCTGCTTAAATGGATAATAATTAAATAATAGTATAATCTTCTTTAGTATGTTAAAGATAAATCGCGAAAGAGTTGGCTGGAAAATTACTGGTCAGGCTATATTATATTCAGCAACCGCTATTTAAAATATACTTTTCGCAGGCAACCCTATGTCATCGTATTCGCAATTAAACTGCTTATTTTAATGTACTTAGGTAAGATTTATTTATTAAGCATGTGGGTGAAATTACATAACTAGACAATATTAATTAATATACCTGTTTATACTTGCAAACTCAGTAGTTATGACAGGAAATAATAGACGACCTAACATTTGCTTTTACTAGGGCTCATACTGTTAGTACGTATATATTAAAATTCTTTAAAGTCGTAGATGCATTTTAAATTTTTTTTAATTTTGAATAAAATGTAGCATGGCCAGCATGCTTTCGCGATTATTATTTTTAATTTACAAGAAAAAAATATAAAATAATTTTCACCCTTTAAGCAGATGGGTGAAATTCGTCTCAAGTTCGGATCTCCTGCTATTAGCAATAATTTAGGTGGAGTCAAATGATAATACGATCAGCCACAACTCGGATTTTGCTTAATTATTTGGTGTTTTTATTTGTTCTTCTAAGGTCTATGACTTTTATTACTTTGTATCTATAGTTTTATCAATAAATTTTTTAGAAGCATTTTAAATAATGACGATTAAATAATGATACCAATCGTAAGTTTGATATATAATATATAATATTGTCAAAAGTACTCGGAAGATAAATACTAGTGATTATTAATAACACTACAACTGTCTTCGAAATTACTTAAGATCAATAAAGTAAATCCTGTGATGTAAATTGTTTTATAATTTGTAAGAATAAGTATATATCAACATTATTCAAAGACGAGTTTTCATCGTATAGAATAACATTACAAACGAGATCCAAAAGTCGCCGTACCGTGCAAGAGTGTACTCAAGATGCAAAATACGGGTAATAAAAGATCAAAGACAGCTTTGTGCTGTATTAGCCCCGTTTTCATAACAGTCTAGTTGTGGAACATTTTTCAGTGTACATCAGCATTTTATGTAGATATAGATAAAAATTTGTCTACTTTTTACTTTGTACAATGTTTTATACGTAAAAAATAATTTTCGTACTCGTATATGTAAAGAAAGAGACATGTAAACTTGTAGATATTGAACAAAATAAATGCACGGCTTAAACCGCAGGTTTACATTTTATTTCGTAGTAGCTATACTCATTATTTTGTTTGCGATGCTATCCCTGTCATGAATATATTCGTTGTATATTTCGAATTTAAGTAATTTTGACCTACAAATTTGAAGGCGCCGCGCTGCTGTCGCGCGTTGTTATTTACATACATTTACAACGTCGCGCGTCAGCAGCGCTGCAGACGCGCTGCCGCCGCGCGTCTAATTTGAAGGCGCCCTAATACTGAGATATCATAAAATTAATATGAGATGCTTGTATGATGTTTTAATTTTTGTGCTTAGAGACGAAATAACTGTAAATATTTACGAAACAGTTTTCAAAATGTCTTAATTTTAACGAAAATAAAATGTTTATTTTTTTATTGTGTTACATTATTATTTTTGACAACGGTTCTGGTTTAGTGGTGTATGAAGGTGTCGCGGGTTCAATATCTGCTCGGGGTGGATATCTGTTGTTCTACAAATACTTGTTTCTGGTTAGGGCCTCAGTCTTTATGAGTTTCCCTACTATGGCTTTGAGAGTACGTTAAGCTGTCGGTCCCGGTTGTTATAATAGACATCAGATAGCGATCGTTAAGCTCGATCCTTGTCATGTATGGAGAAAGAGGCCTATGCCCAGAAGTGGGTGGCTACAAGCCAAATCGAAAATCAAAATGAATTAAATGAAAAAATTGGCGCAGCGGTCACAGCACTGGATTGCGATTGGCTGTTGCGCGGGCGGTTGCGGGTTCGATCCCCGCACACGACAACATTTGTTTTGGCCATACAGATGTTTGCCGTGGTCTGGGTGTTTGTGCAGTCCTTGTGGGTCTCACCACCGTACCTCGGAGAGCACGTTAAGCCATCGGTCCCGGTTACTATCATGTACACCTGATAGCGATCGTTACTCAAAGTAGGGAATATATCCGCCAACCAGCATTGGAGCAGCGTGGTGGATTAAGCTCCGATCCTTCTCCTACATGGGGAAGAGGCCTATGCCCAACAGTGGGATATTACAGGCTGAATCATGATAGCATTAACATACTCGTAGATTTCACTACGCTATAAAACATTTGAGTTGGTATTAAAAAAATATAATTTGAGAAATAAATATAATATTTAGGTCCAAAATAACGAACTACACTTTATTTATTTTCTTACGTTTCATGCTAGTATTTTCTTCTCTTTATATTTACTCTTTTGATCTCGTAAATTACTTAAATAAGCAGTAATTATGACGTTTGTTATTAAAACTAGACTAAAGTTGTCTACATAGCTTTTATTTTTGGAAGTCGCTCTTCTCAACCAGTGTCTTTATATCTATACTAATATAATAAAGCTGAAGAGTTTGTTTGTTTGATTGTTTGTTTGTTTGATTGTTTGTTTGTTTGTTTGAACGCGCTAATCTCAGGATCTACCGGTCCGATTTGCAAAATTCTTTCGGTGTTAGATAGCTCATTTATCGAGGAAGGCTATAGGCTATATATCATCACGCCAAGACCAAAAGGAGCGTAGCACCAATGAACAATGTTTCAAAATCGGGTTTTTTTCCTTTTGAGAGCTTCCGCTGCGTAAACGATTAAAGTTTCCCACAAATCATGTATGACAGAATTGGTCCTATTCCACGCCGACGAAGTCGCGCGCAGAAGCTAGTTTAACATATTTTTACCGACATGTGTTTAATAATTGTCCTACAATCTATTTGTATCTAATGATAATAGAATGGTAGAGTTATTTATACGTAATTTCTATAACAGTATTACTAGGTCGGCATTTGAGGATGGCATATCCGGGGCTATAGCCTCGAAATCTTCTCAAATTAGTGGCTCACAAAATAAAGATAAAAATTATCTATATTTTAACATGTCATAACTTTTACTTTCATATTCTAATACGTACAAATATATTTAATTAAGAATTTTTTTTTATTCGCAATAAATATTTGAAATACTTTAGTGAAAATAGGGTTTCTATTTTGAGAAAAATAAATAGGGACTTCGCTCCTTTGTTGCCTTATGGCCTCTAATACCTCTAATTTGGCCCTGAGTAGTAAACAAATTCAAAGTTCAGTAGATATGAAATGAGCTCAATAGTTCCGTAATTGAACAGAAAGGGTGGGCAAAAGGTCGCTAATGCTGATTAAATCCGTTTATCTCTGTATTCAGATTAAACTTTCGGTAAAGTTATTATGTATATATATAAATAGGATTTTCGACTCCTAACTGGGTTCCTTCGAATTGGTAGGTTTCGAATCTGTAGGTGTAATAGATCACGTTCCACGTGTAAAAAAGTCTAAATACATAATTATATACATATCTTCCGGTAAAGATATTATCTATTCTAAGTTTGGGAACCAATTAAATTATAAACTAGCCATATCCGTGATTTCGTTCTCAATTACACATTTTGGCTTTTATCCATACTTCCAAGAGAAACGTACTGAATTTCAGGATGAAAATACCTAAAGTCATAAATCGTAGTAAGCGATCAAATCGTGCAGTTTCATTCAAATCCATCCAGTATTCAATGCGATGCGTGGTCAATATAAAGATATACTAGATAAAATAATTGTGTTTGCTCGCAAACGAAAAAAAAACAGTCAAGTAAATACGCGTTATCAAAGATTACTCAAAAAGTAGTCATCAGATATCGATCAAATTTAAACAAAACTACAGGATAAGTGTTAGCTTTTGATTAAAGTAAGAATCATCAAAATCGATAAACCCAGTGAAAAGCTCTGCGGTTTAACACAACGTAGGTCAACGAAAAAGTACATAGTCAAGTAAAAACGCATTAATAGATGTAACTGTAAAAGTACCTGTCAGATCTCAATTAAATGTAAATGAAACCACATGACACGCAAGACCTTTTAATTAAAATAAAATTCATCGAAATCGGTCCACCCAGTCAAAAGTTCTGAGTTAACATACATAAAAAGAATTAAAAAATACAACCGAATTGAGAACCTCCTCCTTTTTGGAAGTCGGTTAAAAGGAACACAGTTTGGGCTTCCATTTTTTTTAAATATATTAATTTTAGAAGAATGAATCTATTACAGTTTTATTTGTGAAGGTAGCTATGTATCATATGCAACTTTTTCTTTATAGCATTTTTGATGAAACAATGATAAATATGAGTTATTATAATTTTTTAACCGACTTCCAAAAAAGGAGGAGGTTCTCAATTCGACACGTATGTTTTTTTTTATGTATGTTAGCTCAGAACTTTTGACTGGGTGGACCGATTTCGATCAATTTTGTTTTAATTGAAAGGTGTTGCGTGTCATGTAGTCCCATTTTAATTTAATTGAGATCTGACAAGTACCTACTTTTAGAGTTATATCTAATAATGCGTATTTACGTGACTACTTTTTCGTCGACCTACGTTATATTATACCGCATAACTTTTTACTCGGTCTACCGATTTCGATGATTCTTACTTTAATCGAAAACTAATATATACTTGTCTTGTAGTCTTGTTTAAATTAGATCGAGATCTGATTACAACTTTTTGAGTAATCTTTAATAGCGCGTATTTACTTGACTATTTTTTCGTCTTATTACGTTGTATTACTTGTCGATGTAATTGAAGTCGGTTTTTTTTCGTTTGCGAGCAAACACAATTATTTAAGATACATAATATTATATTTAAATTTATCTGTTTTCATAGTAAATTTTTATTTCAATAAAAAAATGAAAGATAATAATTATTTAAAAAAAATTACCATACAATAAATATAATATTTATTGTAGTTTAATAGTAAACATACACGGAAATTATATTAACACCATAAGAAAGGATAAATCTATAATAGTACATAAGTTTTCGACTTCACAAATTGAATGTTTCCTTCCCGAGGCAAGGTATTCGTTTATATAATAAAATCCCTCAAGCCTCAAGTTTTACAATGTTGTCCATAAATATATTTAAAGCTTATACAACAAAAGTTTTAGTTATATTCAAGATTTATTAGTTTCATAATTATATAGTATCGTATTTCACGTAGGTCGTAAATTTCTCTAAATCTAACATAAGCGGAATAATCTCATTATTAGTAATCTCGCAATTAGTGCTAATCTAATCCATATTAATTATGTATACGACATATCATTGCATTAATTTTAAAAATTATACCCATTAACAATGGGTAAGTACCGATATATATTTTATATATAAAGTGAGGAGAATTCAGTTACGTCTCTCTGTATATTTTTGAAATTTGTATTTAAAATTACCGATATATCTTATGATCTATATAGAGCTACTAACAGCTGGTCTTCCATTCATTCCCGTACGTTTAATTCGTAATGGGATTATGCTTAGACAGACCAGTTTTTATACATATCCTTGCATAATGCCTGCCCAATATGAACGCTGTCCTTCTAAGAATACTAGTTATGTGGGATCGAAAAACAAATTTATTTCTAGATATGGAGAGGCTTCTTTTAATTATAATACCGGTATCTTAAAAAAGTTTTAAAATCCGAAGTGGATATTTTGTTCTCCAGAAGACATACGTTAACTATTCAGGTAAATAGACTGTGGCATTTTTTCGCGATTAGCCTCAATTCTCCGTTTCCTTAACCATTTGAATTTGCCAAGTAAGTGACTATGGATGAGAAGCCATCTAACGAAAAAATAATGTTTGAATTCGGATTAGTAAATTCCGACAAGCTTTTAAGTTAATAATTAAACTTTAAACTAACTTATTAGTTGCAGATAGCTAGTTATACGTTCTTACAGTGAACATTTTAATTTAATTATTTTTAAATACAAATGTATAAGTATACCTAGGTCTTGTTAATGAGAAGGGTATAGAACTTAATCCTTTCCGTTGTTTCAGTGCACAACTATATTAGACATTTAAGAATATTGTATGTTTCAACGTCGAGTAGATACGCTATGAACTTTAAACATCAATTACGAAATACGAATACGAATACGCTACTAAATTGTCGTAGTAATTATTTTAGAAAGTTGATATTCTCGATTTTTTTTTAAATATTACTATAAATAATACTAACTTACAACAATCAACATATCGATAATATTGTATGATACGCAATCGTTAAAGTAATACCTATTCTACCACAATATATTTATAATCCTTTGTGATAATTCCAGCATTAACATAATTATTATCACTTTACTATTTAGTCAAAAGGTCTGTTTTTACAGTGTTGTGTCATCATACTACGTAATACCTGCACATGTCAGGTGACGACGAGTCATAACTCATAGAGCGTTTAACCCGAGGCGGTATCCGGTGTCTATCGACCTAACGTCAAATCCAATTACTCTATTAAAGACGCCACTGACAACTAGAATATTGCTGCGAGCGATAACATGACGTCATTAATCTTTTCAGTAAAAAAATAATATTGTATTTTAAAAGATCAAGGAAAAATTTAACAAGCAATTTAACAGTATATAACCATCACTAATTTAAAAAAAAAAAATTAACCAAAAAAAACGCATATTAAAATCTGATTAATATATAATTTTTTATTGCCAACTCATAGTGGAGCAGCGTGGTGGCTTAAGCACTGACGTTTCGTCTACATGAACAGGAGGAAGAGGAGCATGTTCAGTAGGACGTCTATTCAATCTATATCTATACTAATATATAAAGCTGAAGAGTTTGTTTGTTTGTTTGTTTGTTTGAACGCGGTAATCTCTGGTTCTACTGGGCCGATTTGAAAAATTCTTTCAGTGTTAGATAGCCCATTTATCGAGGAAGGCTATAGGCTATGTATCATCACGCTAAGACCAATAGGAGCGGAGTCCACGCCGACGAAGTCGCGCGCAGAAGCTAGTGAATTAATATTACTGAAAAATATTGATAAATAGTTAAACTTGTTGAGACTTAGATATCTCGAGAATTTGATGAGAGAAGCGAGTAAACATGAAAACCAAAGATCTTTTGTGTTGTCTATTGCGGCCAGTGCTCTGCAGAAGCTGAACTTACATTTTTTTACAAGAAAACAATCCGATTACAGCAGCAACGGAGGTTGTTGGTACAGCATTTTAAAGGTCAGTAGGTATGAAGCGCTGGCATCAAACAATGAATATTTTGTATTTATATGAAGCTTATCAAATAAATTCCTTTTTTTATATTGGTAGGGTTTCTGTTCTAGTTTTAGTAACTGATATCCAATATTAAATATTTAAGGGGGCCCCCATACAAAAGATATGCCATTTTTTGCCTATTTTTGCTTACCAGGACAAGAGAAACTAAAAAAAGGTTTGGCCGGTTTTTAGTAAAATATATATAATAAATCCGTTTAATGTACTTTAGCATTTATTTTACTTTTGTATGTAGGACTTATATTTACCTACAAAATATTAATTATTTTAGGAGAAATAACTTCCACGAGGTAGTAACGAAGTCTGAATTGGTTGCTGTATCAATTGTACAGATTTGGTCGCGCTAGAGACGCGAACTTCCGAACAATGTCATTGTGTGAAGTTAACTAACTTGTTTGTCATATGGTTGGCACTGCGGCTATTGTGGCGCTCACGACCGAATGCCTCGGGGGTTAATATGTCAAAATTTGCATTCATTTTCTATGAATATTATGAATAACCAAGCTATTTCTATTTTAGATATGATTTCCATTCATGAGTACCGTAACTTTAACAATTAAAAGGTAAATATCTCGAGAACATTATATACTAATACAACGTACTAAATATCGAGCGAGAAATAAAATCCATAAAGTTAAAATTAAAGGACTTGAAAAAAAAAGTTTTTATTTAAATGCGCTAAAAATAATAAAATAAACTTTTCCTTTAAAACTTAACATCATTACACAATTTATATAATATATAAGCTTGTTGCGAGGTATATAGGTAAATCTTGCGATTTGTATTTATTTTTTTATATTTATGTATTTGTATGCGTCGTATCTCTCAGTTTAAAACTCTTTTTAAAATTTTATTTTCAAAATTGTATTTTTGTAACTTACTCATCGATTAAACTTGTAAGACTGTCTGAACTTATTGACTGGACATGTGTAAAGTAGAAATAAGTTATTTGTATAAATTCTCCCCTGGGAAACATTGGAATCATGTGAAATTGTACATTATGTTGTTTTAATCATATATAAAATCATTCACAAACTCCTAAATATGCCTTATTATTGCCGTAAAGTTTTAATCATAATTAAATTTTACTATCAGATAAAAAAAATTATATCTAATTTATGGATTAACATTGTTATGGTATGTATGAAAAATATTATAAGATGATAACAACCGGGACCGACAACTAAACGTGCTCTCCGAGGCATGGTGGGGAGACCCCCAAGTACAAACAACTAGACTGGAAATAAATATTTGTATAACACAAATATCCACTCCGAATGGGAATCGAACCTGCGACCGTCAGTATTTAAGAGCCGCCGAGACGACACACGCATCATTACACTAAAGCGGTCGTCAGCCGTTTTGAAGTCTATTGTTGCTAGAGTTGCAGATTTGCTCAAAATAACATAATATATTAATAACAATATCATATCATTGCCCGACATACGGATAAATTCTAATGGGGGGCGTTGAGTATGAGGTTTTTATTTACAATCGGAGTAAGAATTAAAAAGTCTTACAATAAAAATATATTGTTTGTTTGTTTTTACTCTAAAAAATAATAATTGTTACATGTATAATAATAATATGTAATTTAAAAATTTAAAAAATGTTTATATACAATGTTAATCAATGTGAGCAAATATACAATGTTAATCAATGTGAGCAAATGTTAATAAATGTGAGCAAAATTAAATATTATGGTTATGGTTTAAGAATTTATTTCTCAAAAAAAAAGAATACAATTCACTTATAATATTTTGAGAAAACAAGATTAACACATTTGAATGTTTTATATGCGACACACGGGCGGTATACAGAAATAAGGAACAACACAAATCTCGACAAAAACAATGTGGGTATGACATAAACAAACTGCAATATTACGTATTGAGTGATAGCAATTGGATAGCAATTAGACCTTAATATATGTATTAGTTATTATTTTCTTTTCTTACATAGTACAATAGTATAGCAAAACATAGAAATAAACACAGAACAATAGTCACTTTCAGAATACCTAAAAATATATATATATATATATAATACTAATAATTTTTATTTTATTTTTTATAAATAAATAAAAAGCTTAGGGTCTTATAAAATCCTTTAAGATGTGGTGTTTTAACACTTTTTTGTATAAAGTAAAGGACTGAATATCTTTAATGTTATTTGGTAATTCATTGTATAACCGTGCTCCTTCGTATAGTATACTTTTTTTACCGTAGTTGGTTCTCGGTCGTATAAGAGTAATGTTATTCCTTCGTTTGGTAATCCGTTTCTGTGCTTGCCCCACTTTAGTAAACGATAGTTTTGTGTTGATGTTTTTATTTAAAATCTTTTGCACTAAAATGCAAGTGTTATATTTATATATTTGGGACACTGTCATCAACCCTGTCTCTTTGAACACTTTTTCTGTTGGAGATAGATAGTTATAGTGAAAAAGTAGTTTAATGATTTTGTTTTGTTTTATTTGTAATTGTTTTAAGTTAGTTCTAGCAGAAGTTCCCCAAATTTCAATCAAATATTCCAGGTGAGGTTTTACCATCGAATTATATATGAGATATCGGACAGATTTCGGAAGACATCGAATAGTACCTCGAAGTCTAGCTATTAAATTTGATATTTTTGAGCACAATTTATTAATATGTAAGTCCCAGGATAAGCGATTATCAATGTGTAAGCCCAAGTACTTTTCTGAATGAACTCTCATTAATGTCTCATTATTGATATACAAAGGCGGGTGGTTGTCAATTATTTTGTTTTTGGAGCTAAATATTATATAATTTGTTTTTGTTATGTTGATGGTGAGCAAGTTTTTCCTAAACCATTGATACAGACAGTTTAAATCGTTTTGTGCTTGATTAATTATATTATCAATTCTAGTGCCAAAATAAAACAAAGTGGTATCGTCAGCATATAGTGTCAGAGCACCCTTCAGATTCAAGCTATCTATATCATTTATGTAAATAAGAAATAGTAAAGGGCCAAGAATGGAACCTTGCGGAACACCGAATGTTAAAATTTCAGGATTACTTCTAGTTTCGCCAATTTGAACTACCTGGCTTCTGTTTGAGAGATAAGAACGAAGTATATTGTAAGCAGTTTGTCTTATTCCTATATCATGTAACTTTTGAAGAAGCAGTGAATGGCTTATAGTGTCAAATGCCTTTTTCAAATCTATGAAGATACCCAATCCTATTTGCTTATTGTCTATATTGCTCCTCAAGTTTGTGACTAGATCTATAGTAGCCGCTAGAGTGCTGCGCTTTGTGCGAAAACCAAATTGATTGTTAGATAGATAGTTTATAGATTCTAGATATGTGTGAAGTCGATTGTATATAATTTTTTCGTACACTTTTGAAACCACTGGCAGAACTGAGATTGGTCGGTAATTACTAGTATCAGCCTTTGAGCCCGCTTTATGGATAGGACATACTTTGGCAATTTTTAAAGATTCCGGAAAATATCCATAACGCAAGCTGTGGTTAATACAGGTTTTTAATTTTGGAACTAGTAGGTTTTTTAAACATTTAACAGTTTTGCAGCTTATGCCATCAAGCCCAGTGCTGGTGTTTGCATCTAGGTTGTCAATGATTTTACCAATCTCCAGTTCCGTGGTTGCGGACAGGGTAAGCAGTTCTTTCATATAGGATCTAAACGGTAGTGTGGGTATGTCAGTATCGAGTTGCGGCTGTGTGATTTTACTTGCTAGAACAGAGCCAATTGATGCGAAAAATTGATTAAAATTGTCACAAATATTTTTGATGTTAGTTGTAGGACCTAAGGGAGTGTTTATTTTAGAAGGAGCAGGGTGAGTTTTTATTTTATTGTTAGCTAATGTATTAATTAGTTCCCACATCTTTAAAGGTTTGTTTTGACATTTTTTGAATTCCTTAGTGTAATAATTGCTTTTCAGGTTTTGAATTTGCTGCATTACATCATTCCTGAAACTCAAAAAATCTTTTCTAATTTGGTCATTATCCAAGTTTTCCTTATAAGTAGCCCATTTTTTATTTTTCTCCCTTATAGCTGAAATAATCTCCCCATTTATCCAATCGGATCGCGGTGGGTTTTGTATTTTTGTTTTGTTAATTTTATTGGCTTGTACAGCGATCTTTATTGTACTTTCTACATCTTCATATATAGGATTTGTAACACTGTTCATGGATTTTTCGACGGATTCGTATAGGGTTTTATAATTTATAGCCTGATATTGTATTTTCTTCCTGACTTCTGGTACATACCTTCCTACTTCTAAATATAGTTGCCTGTGGTCTGCAAAAGGTGGATCCACTACAGATAGATGAAACTTATGATTTTTTAGGGTTGTGTAAACATGATCAAGAATAGACTGTTTAGTTGGTGTATGTCTTGTGCAGAATTGTGGATTTATGTTATTTAAGATAGTATAGCCACTTTCCGAGATCATTTTCCTATAGGTATTTACAGCGTTGTTGGATACTAATAGGTCGTAGTTGAAATCACCGAATATGAGAGCTCTCTTTCTCTTTAATAACTGGTGTGAGTATTCTTCAATGAAATCACTATTACTAGTTCTTGGGGATCGATAGACAGCACCTAGGTCCAGCGAGTACTTGTTTATATGAACCCATAAGTAATGAGTATCGTTTTTACATTGTTCATCTACAAGAGTGTGTTGCAAGCAGTTGTTTACAAAAATTGAGACACCCCCACCTCTTATTTCTTCTCTGAAATTATAATAATGAGTATAACCCGGCAAATTAACACTTGTAGCTTCAGAATCGCTCTTTATCCAAGTTTCAGTCAGTATTATAATGTGCACTGGCCTTCTTATGCTATGGATTATACAGTTAAGCTCGTCGAGTTTACCTGGTTTCACAATACTACGCACGTTAGCATAGAGAACTTTTAAAGATTTTGAGTTTTTAACTAGTTTATCGTATGTGTCTATTACGTCGTGGGATATATTTGTGAGGAATGCTTCATCGGTGTTACCTTTATGCGCTATTAGTTTTTTGGTTGTATTTTAGTAATCTTCGGTATGCCACGGATGTATTTTATAGTAATATCTGCTTCACCGTTATTCTGACGACGTCTCAGTTCCTCTTGCAGCTTTTCACGATAATGCTTTTGCTGTGGTGTCTCATCGGAATATATTTTTATGCTTTCAGGTTTTATGTTTTTCTTATTTCGCAAGATTGCTTTGGGAGTCTCATTGGCTTCAAAAATAACTTTTATTGGTCGGTGACTATCAGGTTTGTAATTTCCTAAGCGAATGGTTTTTATTGGATCTACAGAATCAGAATTAGCCATTTTGATAATGTTTTTGACTTCTTCAAAATCGTGTCTACGTCTGACTTCTAAGTCTGGAGAATGTATTTCCTTGATTCCTCGTATGATTAAGTTCTTTTCCCTATGTTGTCGCTCTTGAGTTTCACGTATAAAATCTTCATAGCAAAAAGATTTAAGACGTTGCGGATGGTCATCATTGGTTATTTTTAAGGACTCAATTGTATGTTCCAGTGTTGCTATTTTACTGTCAATATTGTTCTTAAAGTCTGATATATCAGCTATCTGTAGTTTTAACTTGTTGTGCTCAATAGACAAGTTACTTGTCGTAGCCTTAATTAGACTAATTTCTTCTTTAATGGATGATACGTCTTGCGAAATTCTATTGAAATGTTCAGCTTGTGTCTTGGCCATGTCCGTTAACATGGTTTTAATACTGTCTTGGAATATCTCAAAATTTGCGCTAAGGTCGTCATCCGGAACCTTTTTTTTAGGGCGAAGGGTTACCTGGCGCCGCGATTCGGAATCAAGTAAATATTCACCAAACCTTCTTAAGTCCGGTTGCGATCCACCAGGCCCGTCAAAGCCGCTTGCCATTGCCATCGAGTTTCTATTGCCTTCATCAGATGTAATAGGTGACATAGGTGGCGATCGGATAACACTCATTATTAAGAATATGGGCGCTTGTGCACTACAATGAATTTTACCGTCCGGCGGTCCGATTTTTTACTGTCCGATTTGGCACTGAAAAACACGGATGGGCGTTTGTGCACTACAATGAATTTTACGGTCCGGAATTTTACGAACGCAACGCAATAGGGTTGCCAACCATACTTTATAATAACGTAATATACTTTATTTTTGGTAATTATACCTACAAATACATAAAAAAACTGACTTCAATTACATCGACAAGTAATACAACGTAAGTAGAAGAATAAAATTCCACGAAACCTCTACGATTTTCGAAGTTTCCCTCGATTTCTCCGGGAAGCCATCATCAGATCCTAGTTTCCTTACCATGGTACCACCGTCGGGATATCCCCTTTCCAACAAAAAAAAGAATCATAAATATCGGTTCATAAACGACGAAGTTATCCGCAAACACACATAAAAAATATATATACGGTCGAATTGAGAAACCTCCTCCTTTTTTGAAGTCGGTTTAAAAATTAGGTTAAATTTGAACATTTTCAAATGGTAATTACAAAGGCCAAATTACAAGAAAGATGAAATATTAATTAAGATGAACGATATGTATTCCGAATCTATAATACTTAAAGAGATCCAAACATTAAAGAGATTCAATTCACTAATGATGATAAACAATTTTCAGTGAAAAGTACAGTTGAAAAATGGCAATATATACTTTAAAATGCATGTGATAGCTTGAAAAATATAAAAAAAAATTATTTCTTATTTACTCTCCGTTTCCGCCACTTCAGTTTTCATTAAAAGAGGTTTTTTTTTCAGAAAGAAATCTAAAAGTTGAAAAAAAGAATCGTTTATTTAAATTAAAAGGTTGCCAAATAAGCTTTGAAACATTTAACGATAACAAAAAATTGTTAACATCTACTAAAAGCATACAAAAATACGTTTTTAAAGCAATTAAAACATAAAATTTGAAAAAGACTTTTTTTTCTTCCAAATATTTCATTTTATTTTTTCCTATCCAAACCATTTTATACTTTTTTTTGTCAAAAAAACTTAGCAGCCCTAGCGACACACCCCTTCCCCGCCCCCCTCCCCTTCCCTTCATCTCGGACCGAAAAAAACGGTCCGGTATGGGAAAAAGTAAAATAACGGACGGTAAAATTCATGGTAGTGCACAAGCGCCCATACATTTCTATGGCGTATCATATCGGACCGTAAAAAATCGGACAGCCCGTCCGTAAAATTCATTGTAGTGCACAAGCGTCCTATGTCTTTATTCCTTTAATATATTGGTATAACGCACCGTGGTTGTAGTTTGGTGGTTTATGCGTACAATAAGAATAACCCTTCGTACCTTAGTTCATCAGGAATTCAGCGTAGTTGATTTTAGTAGTGTCACCACTTACACAGCACAAAACCATTCACTGAGCTATGGAGCTTATTATGAGGACTGTGAGTTGAATTTAGCTTAAATTTATAAACAGAATTGACTAGTGACGAGACGTCCGCTTCGTGTGCCGCGCGCGAGCGAGTTGATATTACATTTTTTATACAGTAATCTCAAGCAAAACATCAAAATAATAATATAGTAAGTCTGAAAATTATTTCAAATGAATATAAAAGCCCGACTTAACAATGAAAGTAACCTGTCTGACGGGATCATAAGGGTAGATAAGGATGTTAATCAAAAAGAAACGTTAGAAAACCTAAAGACTTCTCGGAAAATAATATTCGCCAAGACTGCCAAGAGTATGAAAATTTTCGACTGTCATGATGATTTTGTAGATTGATAATGTGTTCGTTTATTCATAAAAATCCTACTAGTTCTACATATAAACATTGATGCCTGGGCAATGCAATAACTCCTTAATACCCTAAGTATATCATAAATAGTAAACTAAGTTTGCTGCTAAACGTAGTTCGAGTATCATCTTACGGATATTAAGATCATTAATTAGGCACGATGCGATCCGCGAAGGTGATGCCTGCAAGAGACGCTTAAAGGTTTGAATACTTGGTAGGTAAACCTTATACTTGTCCCATATATCGTTTAACGTATGTCTACAATTTATTTTGCCTTCTCGGCTTCAAAAATGAAGTTTATAACTTACAGACACAAGTATGTTTTATTTTTTATTTTTATTATATAAAATATAATTTATCCTGATGGCAGTAAAGTTTGCGTTGATGAAAAAAAAAAACCCGATGTATGCACAAATAACAATACGGCGGCGGTACGCAGTTCGCCTTGGCAGCTGGTAAAATAAAAATTGTATTACAATTTTGTAATTTTAGATTTAAGTGATTATCTTTACCCCGTGGCCTTTTATACCATACTTGTTGCTAGAAATAAACATGTTTGAACCAAAACCGAACCGAAATATTTTTCACGTAGCCAACTATAATAGCATTTCTATTGAACCCAACATCGTTTCATTAATTGAATTCAATTACTCGTTTAGGATTTATGAGAGAACAAAGAAACGATCATTTAACACAAAACAACCTTATTTAGCTTACAGTCGATTAGTGAGCAAATGCGTATATGTCGTCTATCAGCGTAAACTATTGTGATCAGAGCTTTGGGACAAATATTAATGACATGTTAATATGTGCGTAATGATTTGTAATTACAAATTACGGATAATGTTTGGATAAAAAATAACCGAATAACATTATCATACCATTATATATAATACTAGCTTCTGCGCGCGACTTCGTCGGCGTGGACTCCGCTCCTATTGGTCTTAGCGTGATGATATATACCTACCTATAGCCTTCCTCGATAAATGGGCTATCTAACACTGAAATAATTTTTCAAATCGGCCCAGTAGAACCAGAGATTACCGCGTTCAAACAAACAAACAAACAAACAAACAATCAAACAAACTCTTCAGCTTTATATATTAGTATAGATATAATACCTATTATTGAAGTGAAACTTCTTTAGAATCGTTGTGATTTCAAACCGGAAGGCAACAACAGAGAAGGGCCGCGCTGCAAGCCGCTAATTTTAAATTCGTTTTTTTTTTAAATAGCCTATAGCCTTCCTCGATAAATGGGCTATCTAACACTGAAAGAATTTTTCAAATCGGCCCAGTAGAACCAGAGATTACCGCGTTCAAACAAACAAACAAACAAACAAACAATCAAACAAACTCTTCAGCTTTATATATTAGTATAGATATAATACCTATTATTGAAGTGAAACTTCTTTAGAATCGTTGTGATTTCAAACCGGAAGGCAGCAACAGAGAAGGGCCGCGCTGCAAGCCGCTAATTTTAAATTAGTTTTTTTTTTAAATTAATTTTGCCAAAAAAGTTTCACTTCTGTCGTGTGTGAATCGCACACACACCTTTTTTTAAAATTTATTTTGTTGTAATATTTTTTTTCTGAATAAAATAAGCGTTGACGGATTCGCTGTTGCCCGTGCCACGAGCCGTTTTTTTACTGTTTAAATAACGTAATTGGTAGTCTAGACAGACAAGACAACGGTCGGTCATTTTGTTTGGAGATACTATTTCTGTAATAAATTTTGTGTTTGCCACTAGCCAAGAGTTCAGATAAGATATTTCCTTCCGGCGAGTCTTTGGTGTAGCTACTGTTCTCTTTAAACCATCATTTTGCCTAAAACAGCTTTGATCTGCTGCAAGTGGGTTCCTTAACTATCGATATCATGCATCAAAAATTTTTTTTTTTATAATAATATAAAAATAAAATGAGGTTTGATATAAAAGAACTATTTAAAAATTTTACACAGGTATATGCGGGTACGCCACAGTAGTACTACTACTGTGAATACAAGTTATAGGTTTTTTTTTTGATATCGCAGGGTAACCCATTTACGGGTGATATCCAGGACGCCCGTGTAGGCAGACCTAGACCGTATGTCGGACTCAGCATTTGGGGTGCCACTACCGCACTAAACCCCCTGCGGGAGATTATATATAAATATTATATAAGCGCTAAATATTGTAATTTAGCGCTCATCTTTTATACCTATAAAAAAAAACAATATTACTTTTTTTAAGACAAGATTCAAGGATTATATGTGATAACGTTTTTTTCCTTAATTTGAGCTAAAAAAGGCGCATTCGACTGTAATTTGAGGTAACAAGTTACAATTTGATCGACAGTTTTCCCCTGAGACTTTTGTAACTGCTAGGCTTGTGAACCCAATTACTTAACCGAGGACGCCACTTCGCAATCGCAAATTGTCGTTTCAGTTAATACCAACTTTAAATCATTTATTCTCTTCAGGAAAGAGCCTTGACGACCAATTACATCGTATGTTTAAGGCTTTACTATCGTCAAAATTATAAAATTAAAACTAAAAAAATGAATAAGACTCGAAGAGTAAAAGTTTAAGAAAAGTTTTGTATTTCATAAATAAACTCCTACGTGGCATTCTTTTATGAATATCTGAAGCATTTTCGTGCTGCATAAGCGTTTTAACGGTGAGTTAGGCACGCTAGAAAAATGACACGGTAAGTTACTAAGGCATCTCGTATTAAAAATTATTATGTTGGTTATATTTAGGAGAGTATTTATGTCAAAAAGTTGCCCTTATTTTTCTTTAAAGTATAATTTTTCTTCAAATATCACAATATATAAACACCAAGTAAATATATTTGTAGTTTCTATTACGTACCTTTTCTGTTTTCTGAGATAAAGGCACATATAATCATCTTCGATTGATATCTGATGTGATATCTTTATCACGGTGTATATTTGACAGTATATTGTTGAAATTTTAATTTAACATCCACAATATTGTTATTTCCCGCTACTAATATAGCAAAAATATTTTTTTATTCAATATGCCATTATAGTTGAGACTTATTCTCTCCACATTTAATATTAATATTACGATGTTCATAATAGAAGTCTCTACGGATTATATTGAGCTTCCAAACGTGTTACTGTGTCTCAGCAAACACAAAGATTTTTCATTATCCTCGGTATATAAGATTTTTTAAGAATAGAAAGTATGGTTAATGTAACTATTAGTTCAATCTTCGTCTAGTCTTAATATTTAATTTTAATTTATGGTATTCAATATGTACTCGTATATGTCTGTAGTAACAATAAGATGTAGGTACTTTGTGTAAAGTTCATTAAATTTAATATTGTAGAGCAAGGGCCTTTAATGAGAAGTTTGCATGCTACTGCATTATAGGGGCAAAAAGAATCATTGAAATCGGTACACCTAGTAAAATGTATAAGGTAACACATATAAGAAAATACTGTAGAATTTAAAAACTACTCGTTTTTTTTAAGACGTTTAATAATATTGTTTCTGAAATAGCAGTTATCAAATACTTAAAAAAATCTTTAAATATATCTGTAAAATGATCATCTATTTGTTTGTAAGTTATTTATGTCGTTATGTGTTACATAGTCATTTATTTGTTCGCAGTCACCGGAACACCGAAACTAATTTTCGACCTACGACTAATAAAAACTGATTAAAGACGAAAATCAAAATTTAGAAGTCAATCAAAGTTTAAAATTTTGAGGGATGTTTCGTAGCTTCTAACTTAGTATAAGTACTTCATAGTTATCGTTTATTATAGTTTCGATCTCGTTTATTATAGTTGCTCTCTTCCCGTGGGTGTCGTAAGAGGCGACTAAGGGATAACACAGTTCCACTACCACCTTGGAACTTATAATTATAGCCGATGGATGGCGGGATAACCATCCATGCTGGCTTTGAAATACACAGGCCAAAGACGGGCAGCAGCGTCTTCGGTGCGACAAAGCCAGCCCTGCGGTCACCAACCCGCCTGCCCAGCGTGGTGACATAACACATGAGTTCGCGTCATTATGTCGGGCGCGAACTTGTGGAGGCCTATGTCCAACAGTGGACTGTGATAGGCTGTAGTGGTAGTGGATAGTTTCGATTCTCTTAACTAACAAAGGAGGTTCTCCTGTTATCTAGCCCAGAAACGATTTTTTGTACAACTAAAAATATGTACCCCATGTTATTGTGACTAAATGTAATACGTACATCAGAAAAGTCGTCAAAAATAGCCAATTTAGTATAAAAACAAATAAAGTAACACATATTCTCCAACTATGTAGATATCGCTTTTGGTAGTTGGAAAATGAATTGGAAATTGTATGATGTTATGAATTATACTATTATAAATAAAAACCGCTTCACACTTAACGGTCCTCAATAGGATTTTCTCTTTTGTCGGGGGTCCGGGAACACATACAATACACAAGTACAAACGGCCAGACCGCGACAAACGACTAAAATCTCTACGGCCAATAAAAATGTTTCTCATAATCGAGGCCCGAGGATCGAACCCGCGACGGTTCTTCATGAATAGCTATTTCTATTGGTGAAAACCGCATAAAAATTTACTTAGTAGACTTTGGTTTATTGCAAATAGACAGACAGATCGATGCGGAGAATAACTTTGTTTTTAAATACGTAGACATAACAAAAACATGTATATTGATAAACTTTATTCAGCCACTTATAAAAATTGCTTTAAGTATGTTAAATAAAAAAATATGAGCTATTTGAACAACGTCGCTTAACTTGCGAGTAATACATAGTTTGTTATTCTAATACATGAGCTCCTGTTGAGTTTATTATAATTTAGGACGAGTGAAATTAATAACTCTTAAGAACGTCGGAAATCGAGCTCCGCTCCTATATAATGAGTGTACAACTTAAGACTTCTGGCCGCTTGGCTATCTAAAAATTATTTTTATAATTTAAAAATAAACCTGGGGCTAATATTGACTATAAGACAATAATTATAACTTTGTTTGCTCGCAAACGAAAAAAAAACGACTTCAATTACATCGACAAGAAATAGGTACAAGGTAAGTAAACGATAAAATAGTCAAGTAAATACGCGTTATCAAATATTACTCAAAAATGGTTATCAGATCTCAATCAAATTTAAATAAAACTACATGACAAGCAATAGCTTTCGATTAAAGTAAGAATCATCAAAATCGATTTACCCAGTGAAAAGTTATACGGCTTAATATAACGAAGGTCGACAAAAAATAGTCAAGTAAATACGCATTATTAGACAAAACAATAAAAGTTCTTCACAGATCTCAATTAAATTATGGGACCACATGGGACGCAACACCTTTCAATTAAAACAAAATTCATCGAAAGAGGTCCACCCAGTCTAAATTTCTGATCTAACATACATTTAAAAAAACAATCGAATTAAGATTTCCTCCTCCTTTTTTGGAAGTCGGTTAATAAAACTATACACATTTATTAGTGTTATTTATTTACTTTATTAAACTCCTTAAGGACTTTTTTATAGTTTGAAATCTCATAAGGCTCTAAACACGTACAGTTGACTACGTAAGTCGTAAAATCGGCTGACATTTGGGATATAACCCTAAAAAATGAGGAACATTTCGTTACTTCCTTTAGAGGACGGTAGACAGAGGTTGAAGCATAATTTATGTCCAGAGAAGACATTCCTGGAACACTATCCAAATATTTATTGTTTTTTAGGGTTCCGTACCCAAAGGGTAAAAACGGGACCCTATTACTAAGACTTCGCTGTCCGTCCGTCCGTCCGTCCGTCCGTCCGTCTATCCGTCTGTCACCAGGCCGTATCTTAAGAACGGCGATAGCTAGACAGTTGAAATTTTCACAAATTAAGTATTTCTGTTGCCGCTATAACAACAAATACTAAAAACAAAATAAAATAAACATTTAAGGGGGGCGATAATTATTTTTGTTTTTTATTGGTTTAACGCCATCTATCAGAAATTAG
Organism: Melitaea athalia; assembly: GCA_905220545.2. Taxonomy (NCBI): domain Eukaryota; kingdom Metazoa; phylum Arthropoda; class Insecta; order Lepidoptera; family Nymphalidae; genus Melitaea; species Melitaea athalia. Next base: position 10,004,464 of record HG992179.1, read on the forward strand.
GAAAACTTCGTCAAAAACTAATAAATTAATAATAGTTTTCTAATAGCACCATAGATGGCGTCACAATTAAATAAATATTTAACAGAAAATTTACTTATATTTAGTTTAGTCAATGGTACGGAACCCTTCGTGCGCGAGTCCGACTCGCACTTGACCGATTTATTACATAATATGTGTACACGTATAAAGGAGCTGTGTAATAATATTTTAGACTGTTTTAAAATTTCAAGAGATTTATGAAATATGAAAACGTTTTTAAAATTGTTCTTCTAAGGAGTAGGATATTAAAAATTGTGTAGGTAGCAAAAATGTTTGTTATTAACTTCTAAATTACCATAAATATGTGTATACATAATTAAAATAAGCAAACACGTAAACGTAAAACTATACAAAATTTTGAAGCCGGTGAAACCGCGCTTCAATATTATAGATACACGCTTGGGATTAAGGTTTATTTTTCTGACTAGCCTAATTTTACGTAACTAATATAGGACATTTAAACAGCAAATTTTAAGTGAATATGTCTAGAGGTCCTTTAGTTAAGGGAAAGTTTACTAAGAATAACTATTAGTCTATTATAATAAGATTATTGTTATTACAGTTTATGTACATATAGATATATGTATAAAAGCAAAAAGTCTACTCACTCGTCATAAAGTTTCGAATACCACTTGAAGTATAATGTGAACTTTAACATGAAGGTGTTTTATAGTTAGTATTTTTATAGAATTAGAGTAGCAAATAAGCATTACAAACGCGTTGCCAACCCTTACCCTCTCCCCGGAGCTCCGACTACCTCACTTACAATATAACTTAAAAGTTGTACTATTTAGCTGTGATATTCAGTAAAGTTGAGATACTTCTCCAGTCGTACTGCTCCAAATTAGAGCAAGATATTTCTTGCTGTGCTCTACTTCAATAAAAGTTAAGTTATGCTAAATTGCTAGTTTTATGATGGTATGTTATGTGCTTGAACGAAGAAGAAGAGTTAGATGTTAAATGGGTGTGGTCTCCCATAGACATCTGCAACATAAGAGGAGATGACACAAATGAAACCCACCCATTTATAGCGCGCAGGGAAAACCTCTCGCGGAAACAATGAGCGTGAAGCTCGCACATTGGACGAAACCAGGTATCCAAGTGGTGTGGATGATTTGATTTTGATGATTTTTGTTTTAATCGAAAGGTGGTGCGTGTCATGTGGTCCCATTTAAATTTAATTGAGATCTAACACTTGACAATTTTTTCGTCGTCCTACGTTGTATTATAACCACATAAATTTTTATTTGGTGTATCGATTTTGATAATTCTTATTTTAATCAAAAGTTAATACTTGTCTTGTGGTCCCATTTAAAATTGATCGAAATCTGATCACTACTTATTGAGTAATCTTTAATAACGCGTATTTACTTGACTATTCTTTCGTCTATCTAGATATGTTATACTAGCTTCTGCGCGCGACTTCGTCCCCGTGGAATAGGACCAATTCTGTCATACATGAATGTGCGAAACTTTAACCGTTTACGCAGTGGAAGCTCTTAAAAGGAAAAAAAACCCCGATTTTGAAACATTCTTCATTGGTGCTACGCTCCTATTGGTCTTAGCGTGATGATATATAGCCTATAGCCTTCCTTGATAAATGAGCTATCTAACACTGAAAGAATTTTTCAAATCGTACCAGTAGATCCTGAGATTAGCGCGTTCAAGCAAACAAACAAACAAACAATCAAACAATCAAACTCTTCAGCTTTATTATATTAGTATAGATTACTTGTCGATTAAGTCGGCTTTTTTGTTTGTGAGCAAACACAGTTATTTTGTCTTATAGTTGATTTACCCCTAGGTTTATTTTTAAACTAGCTTCTGCGCGCGACTTCGTCGGCGTGGACTCCGCTCCTATTGGTCTTAGCGTGATGATACATAGCCTATAGCCTTCCTCGATAAATGGGCTATCTAACACTGAAAGAATTTCTCAAATCGGCCCAGTAGTTCCAGAGATTACCGCGTTCAAACAAACAAACAAACAAACAAACAAACAAACAAACAAACAAACAAACAAACAAACAAACAACCAAACAAACAAACTCTTCAGCTTTATATATTAGTATAGATTATAGAATAAATTTTTAGATAGCCTAGCGGCTAGAAGTCTTAGTTGTACACTTATTATATACGAGCGGAGCTCGGTTTCCGACGTTCTTAAGAGTTATTAATTTCACTCGTCCTAAATTATAATAAACTCAACAGGAGCTCATGTGTATTAGAATAATAACCTCCTGTTACTCGCAAGTTAAGCGACGTTGTTCAAACAGCTCATATTTTTTTATTTAACATACTTAAAACAATTTTTATAAGTAGCTGCATAAAGTTTATCAATACAAATATTTTTGTTATGTCTACGTTTTATAAAACAAAGTTCTTCTCCGCATCGATCTGTCTGTCTGTTTCTTCTTCTTATAGTGCCTCTCCAACTAGTGAAGGTTGGCTATCAGCTTTTTACTGTCTTCTTTATTTATAGCTCTGCGAAATAACTCAGCGGCACTGGCTATTCCGGTCCACTCTCGGATGTTTCGTAACCACGATTTCTTTCTTCTGCCAACCTTCCTCTTTCCAGCGACCTTTCCCATCATTACGAGCTGCAACAGACTATATCGCTGATGTCGAAGAACATGGCCCAAGTAAGAGATCTTCCGTTGTTTTACAGTGAGCATGAGTGCGCGCTTCTGGCCAATCCGTTCCAGTACTTTGACGTTGGTGACCTTCTGAGTCCAGCTTATGGAAAGCATGCGTCTATACGTCCACATTTCGAAAGCCTCTATACGCTTTCGAAGGTCTTCTTTTATGGTCCAAGCCTCACATCCGTACAATATAATGGGCCAGATGTAACAGTGGAGCAAACGAGTTCGTAACTTGATGTTAATGTTACGGTTACAGAGTACTTTTCTCATTGTGTTAAAAGCACTACGGGCGATTTCAATACGCGTCTTTATTTCTAAGTCGCTATTCCATTCCTCGTTTAGCCATGTCCCCAGGTATTTGTATTTCCGAACTCTTTCTAGATTTTGGCCTGACACCGTTATGCTCGTCGTGGTATCCAACGTATTGGAAATAACCATAAACTTTGTTTTATTTATGTTCATTCTGAGACCAGCCCCACCACTACATCTCTCTAACCTTTCGACCATTTGTTGAAGATCAGCTGCTGTAGACGCTATTAGGACTGTATCATCCGCGTAACGTAAGTTGTTGATATTACGTCCATTTATTTTAACGCCGCAGTCCAGGTCATGCAGAGCCTTGGATATTATGTCTTCTGAGTATAGGTTGAAAAGAAGAGGTGATAGTATGCATCCCTGTCTTACTCCTTTTTGAATGACAATAGCATCGGTTTCCTCTCCGTCCACTCTCACAGTGGCATGTTGACTCCAATACAGGGTTTTTATGATTGTGATGTCTTTATCGTCGAGGCCAATGTCTTTTAATATCTCGAGAAGACGATCATGCAGTACTCGATCAAATGCCTTTTCATAATCGACGAAGCAAAGAAAGACATCCTGTTGCATCTCTCTGCATTTTTGGACCAAAACCTGTATGGCAAACAACGCCTCTCTTGTTCCCACTCCAGATCTAAAACCAAACTGACTGTCACCAAGTTGTTCGTCACATTTTACCCTAATGCGTTCGTGAATAATTGAGAGTAATAGCTTCAGTACTTGGCTCATTAAGCTGATTGTCCTGAACTCCTCACATTTTTTCGCATTGGGCTTCTTGGGGAGCGTAATGAAGACAGATTTTAACCAGTCATCCGGAACTCGGCCTGTATCGTACACCAGGTTTAGAAACTTTGTTAAGGCACCCATGTTTTCTTCATTCACCAGCTTAAGCACCTCTACGTAGACGCTATCTGGACCTGCTGCTTTTCTTGTCTCTGTCTGTTTGTGATAAACCAAAGTCTACTAAGCAAATTTTTATGTGATTTTCACCAATAGAAATAACTATTCATGAAGAAGGTCTAAATGTACCTATAATTTGTTGAGATTTTGTGTTGCTAAAATATGACGATATATGTAAAAAAAGGTTGGTATAAATCAGCAACATGGGAGCTTTCATAGAAAATGATACCCTTTGAGATCTAACAAAACAATGTATGGTGGAATTATTCTTGTTTCATAGGTCTACAAAGTCTTAGATAGGGTATGTCTGGTTATCTTTAAGGATAGCTCACTAATTTACTATATTCTCTCTAATTTCTAAAAGAATGTCCAATGACGTAAAATGCTTTGATTCTAAGACTATTTAAATAAATCCAGTATTTAATGCCTATCGATTATAGTATCGACGATATAAATACCTATAAACAAGTTGATATGCAACCAGAACTCAATGGTGATAAACTCAACTTAATTAACTCAACCGTTTTCCTTGGAATCACCATTGATTCAAAGTTACAGTGGGGACCCCATATCTGTACATTGGCGGATAGACTGAGTTCTGCAGCATACGCGATTAAAAGAATACGATTATTAACGGATATCGATACAGCCCGATTAGTTTATTTCAGCTACTTCCATAGCATAATGTCCTATGGCATTTTGCTATGGGGCAATGCGGCTGATATTAACGTCATTTTTATTCTGCAGAAAAGGGCTATCCGTTATATTTATAAAATGGGATGTAAAGAATCTCTGAGAGAGAAATTTAAAGAGATCAACATCCTGACCTTTGCATCGCAGTATATTTATGAAAATATAATGTACATACGGAAAAATAGGCATTTATTTGTTAGTCGTAGTGATCGAAATGCCTCAAATGATGTAACACTCAGGAACGACCACAAATTAATTTTTCCTAAATGCCGGCTCAAGAAAAAAACTAGTTCCTTTATAGGAATGTCTATCTTAATATATAATAAGATTCCGGCTGCGCTTCAATCTCTGCCTTTACTAAAGTTTAAAAAAATTATTAAGCGAGCATTATGCAATAAAGCCTATTATACAATCAATGAATACCTTAATGATGAAAAGGCATGGGATTGAATAAAGCTCGACCAGGCTATGTCTATGACCCGCCTTGTAAATTAGATAGTTACAAATATTGTGAGCAGGTGGCATGGGATGGTCTCGGCACGCACGATTGGCTGTCTCGTGTTTGTCCTGATCATTTCATGGTCCACTACTGCGTTTTTATCTTGTATCGGACTTTGAATCTTTTAAAAGAGTACCGAGAGTTTTTTTTCCTCCGGCTTTTTTTCTCTCGGCCTACACTAGGGCCATTATTATTTATTGTAATATTTAATAAAGCCGAGGATAAAGTAGGTAGGTAATGTCTACCGAGACATTATAGCTTAATATTTTGACTAAGTTAAGGCGGCAAATACTGGGTACATTACGTAAGTTTGTAATGTACCTAGTGTTAAGATATAAACTTTTATTTTATTGTTTGATTTTTTGCTGCCTTAACTTTCTGTTATTATTGTTTAGTTTTTTTTTTTTGTAAATCATTTTTGTTTTGACTTTCGTTAAGTGTATTACATATACCTTATGACGAAATAAATGATTTGAATTTGAATTTGAATATATACCGATGCTCTTTTATCTTTAAACGAGCAATTCTTGTATATATATATATATATATATATATAGAATTTGAATCTCGGAATCGGCTCCAACAATTTTCGTGAAATTCAGTATACAGGGGATTTCGGGGGCAAAAAATTGATCTAGCTAGGATTCATTTAAAAAAAATGTCGTTTTTATCCCTGTTTTGGGCAATGAAAAAATATCATTAGAATACGAAGCTTAATTTCACTACTCGTAACATAGCAGTAATAGCGTACTTAGGAAATCGGCGGGTGTCAAATCGTGTTGACCCGGGTTCGAATCTCAGTGTCCAGATTAATTTTTTTTCTTTTTTTTTTAATTTCACTCGTGATTTTTTATTTAAATAAAATTAAAATATAAAAATACCGAGAAAAAAAAAACAAAAAAAAAAATGAAAAGAAGGACCGAGCTAGGCTCGGTCACCCAGGTACTACCATATTATTTAAACAAATATGTTAGGAGTTATCGTCGAATGAAAATGCACCCGAAAATATTATTTAATTGCGGGTCTCACGCCGATGACATATTTTTATAAATTAATACATATTTAATTATTTATACACTACCCACCTATAGTGTAAAATAAACACGGAAAAAATTATTTATTCCAGCCAATTATAGAAATTTCACTTACTCACTTAAGTATCTTTATTTTAATACTAGCTTCTGCACGCGACTTCGTCCGCGTGGAATAGGATCAATTCTGTCATACATGATTTGTGCGAAACTTTAACCGTTTACGCACCGAAAGCTCTCAAAAGAAAAAAAACCCCGACTTTGAAACATTCTTCATTGGTGCTACGCTCCTATTGTTTTTACCGTGATGATATATAATCGACTTCCTCGATAAATGCGCTATCTAACACTGAAAGAATTTTTCAAATCGGACCAGTAGATCCTGAGATTAGCGTGTTCAAACAAACAAACAAACATAAAACTCCTCGGCTTTATAATATTAGTATAGATTTTGAATGCCAAACAATCTTGAATTTAAATCTTAGAAACAGTGAATTACCCATAGTGTTGACTAACATGGAAGATTAACACTATACATTTCCAAACTTACCTTCATATAAAACGTACTTTACGACTTTAATACTGCAGTTTAAACATAAAATATCGGAGGTAAATTACATACCAAATTGTTCGTGAAACTAGTACCGTGTCGTGAGTTTATAAATCAGACGACATGGATTTAGCTGTTACAGAAACATTGTGCTCGATGCTTGTTCAATATTTCGATCATCATTTTATGTGATAGTTACAATAATTTTGGTATAGATATACAAGTAGTTTAATACTGCAAAATCCCAATGGAACATAAGCTTTACATTTACTAAAATCTGAATAATAAAGCTTATATTTCATGTTTACTCTACTGGTTTTGTGACTAAATTTGGACATAAATTTGCTATTTAATCAACGTTCGAAAAAGGTATTTTTATTTTCTTTATATAACTAAGTTGGCATACAAGCGTACGGTTATCTGATTGATGGTAAGTGCAATGATTTCCTCCTGCAACATCAGAAGCATCGCAAGTGCGTTGCCGACTCTACCCCGAATCCCCCAGAGCTCTGTCACTTTACTGAACTACTCGAACACAATACTGCTTGAAAGCATTATTATTGACTAGCGACCCGCTCCGGCTTCGCACGGGTGCAATGCTGTTACTAAATATAAAATATAAAATAAATATTTGCAATCTAAGCGCAAAAAATGTGTTTATTTACGACATCACATTAGAAAACTTTAAAACTATCAGTATTCCTCTACTATATTATGCATGTATTATACCTACATATAAACCTTCCTCTGGAATTACTCTATTTACTAAAGAAAATCGCATCAAAATCCGTTGCGTAGTTTTAAAGATCTAAGCATATATACAGACAGACAGACAGCGGGAAGAGAATTTGTTTTATAATATGTAGTGATGATTTTTAATCTTCTGTAAGGTCGAGGGTCGAGGTACTTCGTCAGTTGGGTTACTCCGGATTTCAAGCAGGATATTTCCTGTTGTGCTTTACCTCAGTTAAGCAACTGAAGTAGGTAATTTACTATTGGTTTTGATTTACAGAAAATGAGAGGTACAATTGTACATACCTACACACGAAAACTGAAGTACTGTAAGTCACGAGAAATTAAAAAACTCTCATTGCTGTCTCTCATCAATCATATATTTGGTTTAAATTCTTCTAATTATGTCAAAGGAGCACAGTCATATGAATTTACAAATACATAGGGTATATACAAAACAGTTTGATTGATGTGGTCGAGGCTATATAACTGTCGTTAAACTATTAAGTTATAGGAAATAATATTAATTTAGTTATAAACCATTCAATAATAACAATACAGATTACGACTGAAGTTATGTAGTATTATATAATATACATATATATATATATATCAGTGAAACAAATTTGATTTATCAATTTGAGGTTTTGTTACTAATTTCAATTACAAATGCTAATTGTCGCATGGACTATTCATTCTCAAGCAACCCAACAGTAAGGAGCTCTCTATTGTTATTGTAACGATCGAATTTAATAAAGGGATATAGGAACGTCATTTCTCTCACAGATCAGAAGATCCTCCTGAGGAGACATCAGAGTGGCATAGCGTTGAGAGCTATACGCGAGTACCGTACGGTGTCATAGATGGCGGGAACACTTTTAGCGAGCTATCCGACTTGAGAACTCCAGGCGCAGGTACTCGCGGAAGTCGACCGGTACTGGTCGAGCCTCCGAACTCGAGGACAAATCCCGAGTAATACATACGATAAGGGCTCAGGCTCAAAAGGTCCTTATGAATTGGCAGATAGAGGAGAATAATATTTGTAAAATAAAAAAATCTACACACCTAAAGATAGGTAGGTAATTAAAATCGCAAATAATCGCGTTTGAGGGTATTTCTAAAACTTTTGTGAAACTATTAACATATCTAACATTATAATAATAATTCTACTGATTGCAGCGCTCTAATTGAAGTCCGTCAAGTACTTTGGTCTTGGTCCGTTAGTTATGTTGAAGTACTAGTACTACATAAATTTGAGGGAGGTCTGAACAATCAAAACTACGAGAGTTCATTATACTTATCGATTTAACCGCGAAACACATTTCGTATTTCTCACTAAACGCAAACAAGTGACTGACCGAGAGTATGGTTCGTGGAATTTCGTGAACGTTCAAGTTTAAAAAGGTGCATTAATGTCAAGGTTGATCCATTGTTTTACTAAATTTAACGTCAAAAGAAGTTTTCATTTCAAAAAAAAAAAAAAAATACGCCAAGACATTTTTTTCATAGTTAGTTTAGCAGTGATCGTATTTGTTCAATCTTGTTATAAAATAAAACTTTTTAATGCAAAATCATAACATTATTTTCACTTTTATACAAAAACTAACTTCTGCGCGCGACTTCGTCGGCGTGGACTCCGCTCCTATTGGTCTTAGCGTGATTATATATAGCCTATAGCCTTCCTCGATAAATGGGCTATCTAACACTGAAAGAATTTTTCAAATCGGACCAGTAGATCCTGAGATTAGCGCGTTCAAACAAACAAACAAACAAACAAACAAACAAACAAACAAACTCTTCAGCTTTATTATATTTTTAACGTCAAAAGAAGTTTTCATTTCACAAAAAAAAAAATACGCCAAGACATTTTTTTCATAGTTAGTTTAGCAGTGATCGTATTTGTTCAATCTTGTTATAAAATAAAACTTTTTAATGCAAAATCATAACATTATTTTCACTTTGATACAAAAACAATGTGTCACTGAACAGACGACAGATGTTATGGAACAATATATCATCACGGCCGTCGCATAGAAAATCAACCACGTTTACGAATAATAAAATAAACACTGAAAATAATTAGTTTGAAACAACTTATATAAACAAGCTGTTAAGCATCAAATGATACCTTCACGCCGACAGATAAATTGATAAATGACAACGTTGTTTAAGCTACGGAACACTTTAATTTGATGTTATGAAAATATTTCAGCCTGCGGTAAATCACTTTTCCTTTATTTCACACTCATCATTTTCCGTTCTTCGATTATTGGAAATTGATCGATTAAACCGTTATTTTAAATACTTATCTGAACACTTCAGTCTGTGAAAAATAATGAAATATTTTTATTTAAGTAGGCTTCAAAACTACTTTAAAATAATCGTCATTTTCGAGTTATAAATATTTAATAAAAAATTATGTTCATTGCGAGGCTACATCCGTTTCAAAATGTGACAGGAAATAGCCAAATAACACCACAGTCAACAGTTACTCTTTTGGAAAACTTGTCTATTGTTATAAACATGTTTTTTATTATCATATCAAAATTTCGATGATTTCGATCCAGCGTGACTCGAACTCGCACCCCCACATACCCTGTCCGGTGCTCTAGCCATTAAGCTATGGATCTATGTACAGCCGAATCGAAATTTTTGATATGATTTTATTCGGTTTTTAAGCAATTTATATTGTTATAAATTCAATCAAGTCATTGATAATTATTTATTTATTCCACTGTTGTTAAAAATAAACTTTTTTAATATCTAAAATACTTTTATTTCTTCTTTTTGGTTTTTACTGAGGGTTGGCAAATAAGTTCCCTATCAAGAGTAGCAGTCATCATGTATTTGTGATAACAACCGAAACTGGATTTACATGCCCTCCGAAGGATATTTGGTAAACCTATGAACACTTATGGTCTAAGATCCGGAATATAACAAAATCTTCCCTCATCTGTTAATTAGATGAAACAATTTTTTATAGGCTGATTTCAATATTGTGAATTTATAAAAACAACCTCTGCCACCATAAGCCTGCTGCAAATAATAATACTTAAAAAAAATTTTTTTTTCTTCTTAAAAATCTTTTCCCTCTCTTGTTAATTACATGTAGTAAGCTAAAACCGTCAATATTTTACATTATCTACCTGACTATAGTAGGCACCCATCTCTATGATTGCTATACTTACCTGCAGCCGGTTGGCAGTGGGGTTCAACCCTTTTTTTTTTTTTTTTTTTTTTTTTTTTTTTTTTTTTTTTTTTTTTTTTTTTAACGTGTGGAAATGCTTTATGCATTTCCGGCCGCTGGGGAAGCGACCGGGGTATGTGGGACTCCTGCCGACTCCCTGGCAAGTTACCCACTAAAACCACACGGTGTCCACCTTCATCGCTGGTGCCAGGGTCGCAGGAGTCCGTATTCTTCTGCAAACCCCGGCGGCGTGCCTCGTCAGGCCCTTACCAGTTGGGTGGCACGCGGCGGACACCGCGCGCGCCTACCCGGCAGATTTGGTGGACGGTCGACTTCCCCAAGACCAAGTCGACCGCCCTCTGCCTGGCGTTTAGGGAGGAAGGCGGCGATCATGCGCCAGCCTCCGACGCCCGGTCCTTTTGCGGCGGAGGGGGAGGTCGGTAGTGTCCTCCCTCACCCGCTCCGCCGCCTCCTTCCGCGACATCACTACCTCGCAGAAGGCGAGGACGGCATCCCAGCATCTTTCGCTGCCAGCCATGGCTGAAATCACAGCCTGCAGCGAAAGGTCTGTCCCTATAACACCTTGTAGCGCCTCGCGCTGCTCTTCCCATGCCGGACACTCTTCCAGCACGTGTTGTGCCGACTCGTCAGCGCAGTCCTGGCAGTGGTGGCAACGAGGAGAGGGCTCCCTCCCGGCGATCCGACACAGGTACCCCCCGAAGCAGCCGTGCCCCGAGAGGACCTGCGTGGCGCGAAAGGTTAGGACGCCATGCCGTCTATCCAACCACTGCCGGAGGACCGGCCGAACCGCCTCGATCGTCCGATGCCCCGCACTCGGACGCTCGAGCCTCTCAATCCACTCCACGATTGCGGCATCCCGCTCTCGCCTGAGGTGCTGTAGTCGACCCTGTGGTGCTGGACTGAGGGCCCCGGATGCCAAACCCCGACGCCGCCGGTAAGACGACGCCAGAGCGACCGCATCCAGGTCCCAGGGCAAAGTGGGGTTCAACCCTAGAACAACGCGACAACATTAATGGAACTTTTTTCACCATGATACCAGAACGGTAAGTCTCATTAAGTACAGATAGCTTAAAACTACTTACAATAATAAATTGTTGTACGAAAACATTTTGACTACATACTAGCTGTACCCCTACACTGTAGGTGTACCCGCGTTACCTATTATCTTCTTAATTGCACTACAAGCGTTTCACTAACTTCAGGATGAAGAAATAAAAAAAAATCCATTAATTCACACGAACTTTTGCGTTAAAAACATTTTAGTTGCTAGTTTTTGTTTTAACAGTACTATCGTTTTGACATGGCCGTCTGTCCGTTGGATTATTTCTTCTTTGCGCTATGTCAAAAATAAGACGGCGGACTGACGTTTGAAGAGAACTGAGAGTTGGGTTAAGATCTAAGAGTCCCTTGGTAATTAAAGCATGTGTGTGTTTAGGATATAAATAAGTACCTTCTACTTTAACAGGCCTTGCAAATTTTGACATAATTTTGTGGGTTATGTTTATCTTTGTAAAGATATTTAATTGGCACGCGATGACAGAACTTGTCTAATTATCAAAATTAACATAAAAATAATATTTGTTACTCTTTGTGTTGTATATCCCAGTACCAATAGTTACCGAAATGAAAAAAGTACAATAACTTTATTGATTTTAGGCTTTCAAACAAAATTAAAGTTAGGTAAGGTATAAATAAAATTAAAGGTGTTAAATAAGTAAAGGTCTTGTTATATAATAATGCTTCTATAGCATATACCAATGCTATAGAAGTATGAAATGAAATCCTTTGTCGGGGCCCCTGACTGCGACAAACATAATTATGTTGGTACTAATATGTATGTTACAAATTTTTGTTTTGAATGGGAAGTAAATTAGAAAATCCAACAGCTATTTACTGTGACTACTACGGTAACTGATCATAAATCGTATTCAAAATAGAAAGACGACAGTAGTAAATTTTTCCTCAAAGCAAAAAGAATATTCTGGTTTCCTATTAGGATAAATCACAGTTAAGCAAGATATACCTTTAATTTCAAATAGTGCTTGAATCGGAAAGAGACACTTTAAAATTTATAGGTGAGCTTGAGGTTCAGACTTCACCGTCGTGATGGAGGCCGGAGTCAGGCAGTGTATCACGCGTTGGCCGGATTAAGCGAGCAAGCGCGCTCTCGTAAGGATTTAGACGCTGAAGCCATTAATTTCCTTCAGCGCCTTACAACTTACAACGGTCGCTAAGCTGTCAGTCTACTTAAACTGCATAAGAAAAAGGTAAGAGAAGCGCCGAACAACTTAAGTAGTACGTTAATATTGTCAGTACTTTGTAAGCCAAGATTTATTACTCGCAAAATTTAAGTTTAGGATTTTTACGTTAGTTTAATATATATTTTATTATAACCGTGAATAAAGATTCACTTGAAAAAATAAAGGGTTGAATTAAACACTAAATAATATTTACAAAATATATGACTGCATTTTTAAATTAAGGTTATTATGTATTTGGAAAATTCACGATTAAGTATAATGAAAGCTTGTTGCTAGTGCTCAAACAAATTACAACTCAACATAATTATACAAGATCTGTTTCTAATAAATATTGTATCGTAATGTAGAGCACCAAGAAGCTAGTGAAAGAAGATGCCAGCGTGTCCCACAAGTTCGAACGGAATTTAATTTTTAAATAGTAGGTGAGAATATTCAGTTCCTGTTAAAATGTCGGTTACGACAAAGTTCTTATCTTCAGTAAGAAATAAAAATTTTCAATGTAATTTAATAAGCAAAAATATAGTAGGTGTATTCAATATTGTACTCCGAAAGTATACTAAATATATGTATGTATGATATCTTTCTTGAAATATACCTAGATATTGGATATTTAAAAGAAAAACTTCGCTCCGTTAAATTGTGCTAATATTTTGTTTCTCTTATTAAGAGAAACCCAACAAACAATAAATATTGCAACTGAGTAATTTTTTATTTGCTTTTCTTAAAAATAAGAACACGTATGTTATTATTATTACTTACTAACAATTTTCGACGAGTTACGAGACACTATAGAAATTATGGTGTAATTGTAACTTCGGGGGAGATATTTATAAATTTACAAATATTTCTTTTCGAGCTAAGTAGAAGTACATTTTTGTGGATCATCATAAAATGTATTGAAGGACACATAATGTTTGTTCCTCCGGTTGGTATAATAAACACCTAAAACGAGAACTATCTGCAATCCCACAAAAAGTTCTCCTATTTTAATAAAAAGGCTATTGCCCAGGAGAGAGACGTTGAAAGTTGATTCAATTCAGTTCAGTTCATAGGAATAAAATCTGCTACAATGAAATAAACATAAATCGCATGGTAATGTGAACGAAAGAATCGACACGTTAAAAGTGCTTTGAATTACACTTTTTATTATTGTTACCATTAAGTACTGTAGCAATTTAGAAAAGCATGAAGTGAAACGAAAGAGTACTCCAAAGCTGAACATCGACGAATATTGTTCAATGTAAATTGTGTGAAGTGCTCTCGGGTATTCGACGATTGTAAGCGTCCACTTATTACGTCATCGCTCATAAACAGATGCTCATTACTGTTAATGTTGAACGATTGCTCTACAAATAATATGTGCGCTCTACATTGACATTTCTAACGTGAAAAGCATTATAGACCGGGAGATAGTGACACAAAATATTAGGTCATTTGTACCAGTATGGCGGTTCGTCAGGGGTCTAATTACGTAAAGGCAAAAAGGAAAATGATGGTCATAGCGCTCGCACCGGCGGCCCAATCGCGTGGGCGTTAATCGAACGCGTCGGATAAATAACGAGTGTCGAACGATTTGTTCCACAAAAATGCTTGTATTTTCAGATAGTCGAAAAAAAAGAAGTAGGCGGTAGCGGAATGCCATACTTCTCGGGTGTGACTTACAGCCCGCCATACCGACGCGAATACATTAATTTAAATAAAACAATTCAACCATTTGTACCAGGCTAATTTTTGCAAAGCTAATCATCGTCGAGTAGCCATTCACGAAAATCACCTTGCCATACTTTTCCGACAGTTCCCAATGGCCGCCATACCACTGCAAAGGAGTAATTTTTTTTTATTTTCGCCAAACGATTTTTACCAGTATTGCATTTGAATTTTTGGAAAGTATTTGACAAAATGTGGCCGTTATTATTTATCCCATACTTCTAGTAGGGGGAAAATACTTGAAATACTTATTTATTTGACACGTTTTTAAAATACGACTGTAAAATACGTAAAATCATTTTTTCATCATGGCATCATTGTATTCTCGTCATTTGGATGCAATTGTACCTAAAAAAAAATATTACAGATTGTAACCATCGTGCATCGGGCGGATGACTGTCGGACTTGAGCTAAAAGGTGAAAAAAAAAAAATAAAAATAAATTGACGATTTGTACCAGTATGGCATTTCGATTTTTGGAAATTATACGATACAATGTGACCATTATTATATTTGCCATACTTGTAGTAGAGGGAAAAAGTGGCGCCATACTTGAAAAAAAACTCGAATTACGAATAAAATCTTAGGATTTTGAAAAAATATTGTTCACATTCGCCACCTCCCACAGGTATGGCATTATCAGACTACTATTTATGATCATACAGGGAACTGTTAAAAAAAGTTTCAGGGTGGTACAAATCGTTTGGCGCAAAAAAAATATTACACCTTTGCAGTGGTATGGCGGCCATTGGGAACTGTCGGAAAAGTATGGCAAGGTGATTTTCGTGAATGGCTACTCGACGATGATTAGCTTTGCAAAAATTAGCCTGGTACAAATGGTTGAATTGTTTTATTTAAATTAATGTATTCGCGTCGGTATGGCGGGCTGTAAGTCACACCCGAGAAGTATGGCATTCTGCTACCGCTTACTTCTTTTTTTTCGACTATCTGAAAATACAAGCATTTTTGTGGAACAAATCGTTTGACACTCGTTATTTATCCGACGCGTTCGATTAACGCCCACGCGATTGGGCCGCCGGTGCGAGCGCTATGACCATCATTTTCCTTTTTGCCTTTACGTAATTAGACCCCTGACGAACCGCCATACTGGTACAAATGACCTAATATTTTGTGTCACTATCTCCCGGTCTATTACGGCATATTTAGGCGTAACAAAAGTTTAATATGTAGATCCGAGATGGTTTAGTTGATAACGAAAGTGGCTCTGAATCGACAGATTAAGAATTTAAGTCGATTCACTTTTAAGTTCTAGTTCTTACCTTTTTACCGTATTTTTTATGAATACTGAATTGTAAGGCTGTTACCTAACAGGCTATTGTTACAATTGCGAGTACCTTTTATGTCATAAATTTTTGCGAACTGTACACTGCATTATTTTGCTACAACTTAACAAGAGCCTTTTTATGGCCTAATAGTAATAATGCATATATATCAATTAGGTTTCTTACAGTACATAAGTGAGGGAATCAGGAGCTAACGCCTCCTCCCTTTCCTATCCTGCTTCTCCTTATTTCTTATTACTTCTACTCATATGTTGACGCATTTATTGTTATCTATACTAATATTATAAAGAGGTAAAGTTTATAACTTTGTTTGTATATATACGGGGTAATCTTCGCAAATACTGATCCGATCATGAAAATTCTTTCACTAACAGAAAGCTACACTATTCAGGAGTGACAAGATAAAAGGAAAAAGATAAAAATATATAAAGATTTTAAATCAGCAGGATTTGAACCTGCGCCCTCTTACGTGCCGTGTAAACAATTCAATCTAATCAAGTATTATTATTTGCCTTAGAAATTAATTGGTGATTTTAAAACATTTATATTTATCTGATTTGCTGAAAATAGTGAGAGTGTATTGGAACATATCAAATTTCACCGTACCCTTCTTATGTGAAATGGATTATAACGCCCAACGAAGTGGGCACGGGTCGGCTAGTAGATATATATGCGTTTGTAGGCAGATTCATGCGCATCGATGAACAGCAGTCAGATGATACTGCTCGCTTCTTACTTTTTTAATATTATTTAACTTGTATACATGTGATTCATTTAAAAACACACATTTTAAAAAGAACATAAGTAATGTTTCAGCTTTTTATAGTAATTCTTCAAAGAAAATATTTTAAATGATTTTTGTATTTATTTTGTATGTTGAAGGTTTTCACTTTTCATATTCTTTATTTGAAAATAAATACATTGTATCTTATTGTATAAATATTTCTGAGTAAAAATAATATTTGTATTCTTATACAGTAATACACATCTGTATTGTCCATTTTTAGGTTGCATTTACCGCAGCTTGCTGCTTTATATTTCTTTCCTAGGTTACATCAGGGACACATTTTATTTTTAATGTCGTTAAATACATAAAATTTAAAACGAAAACATTTCAGGTACCTATTACATTAACATACAAACTCGTTTTAGTTAAAGCTTTAGATGTGCAGTGATACATTTATACGTATACTAGTTGACTCGGCAAACGTTCTTATGCTATACGAATCAGTAAATAATAACGAATCTTAGACCTTCCAAATACACACAAAATATTCATAAAAATCGGTCAAGTCGTTTCGAAGGAGTCTGATAACAAACACTGACTAACAATTTTAATATACTAGAAAGAATGTAGACATAGATTATAAAAATTTAAATGACTGTTATAGTATTCTTACATGAAATGTGTCGTTTATATTAAATATATATTTATACTTGCTGTGATCAGCGGCTTCACTCGCGGTCATTATTCGAAATAAAATATAAGACAAAGTTACATATGATCTGCGCAAAATTTCATTAAAAACGGTCCAGTAGTTTCGGATATTAGCCTGGACCAACATCGTGACAAGATATTTTTATATTTACTTTTTATAGATAGGTAATTGTTATTTGTCATTGTGTTCGTTAGGTGATTTCTGCGGGTCTTTTACTAACAGATTTTATAAGGAGGAACGATATAAACATGCTTTTAACAAGAATTGTAATACCTACTGTATAAAACATTTACCTACAATCAAGAACTGTAAGAATATCCTACTCAGATGTCACTTAATGGAAAGCAGATCCAGGAGTACCAGATTAAATTAAAATGATTAAATGAGCATTTACTTCGGTAGCCTTCCTCGGTAAATGAGCTATCCGACACAAAAAGAAATATTTTAAGTCGAACCAGTAGTTACTGAGATTAGCGCGTTTAAACAAACAACTTTAACTGAGGTAGGGCCCAGCAGGAAATTTCCTGCTCAAAATATGGAGCAGCCCGACTGGGGTAGTACCTCGACCTTACAGAAGACCACAGCTAAATAATACTGTTTTCAAGCAGTATTGTGTTCCTGTTGGTGAGTAAGGTGACAAGAGCTCCTGGGGGGGGGGGGGGGGGATTGGGGATAGGGTCGGCAACGCGCTTGCGACGCAGGCGTCTATAGGCTACGGTACTCACCATCAGGTGAGCCGTATGCTTATTTGTCGACTTAGTAACATAAAAAAAAACAAACAAACATTTCACCTTTATTATATAGATTTAATTCTTAAAACCCGTCTTCTATTCAAATTTATATTTACATTTCCTCCGCAATCACTTCTAAAGATCCTTTAGGTTGAATGGCGTACACATGTTTGCTTGGGGATATCGTAATGACACTTGAATATTATTATGTTCATACAAACGACAGACCCGTTGGCTTCCTCGGATTAACGTAGTACTGAAATTATTACCACGGAAAGGATTTGAATTCACATTACTAAGGGTTATATATTAGAAATAAGAATGATTTTTTTTTTCTTTTGTATAAATTATGACTATTGTTGGAAAGTAGCTTCTAAATTATATTTTTTGCAGGATATTTAACAATGTCTTGAAAGGATCCCCAACATATAAACCTTTGCGCATCTTTTGAATGATTTTAATTTTACTGCTCGTTCTTTAAAGTCATCACAACGACGTATACCGTTTTTTGATGTTACTGCAGATCTGTGATGCTTATATAGTCTTAATTAGGGATTGCAATACCGGGATACCGGGATCCCGAAATACCGGGATCCCGCACTATTTTTGCGGGACCAGTCCCGCACATAAATCGAGCGGGATCCCGCGGGATTAGCGGGACTGCGCAACGGTAAACGCCTTGTGTTGTTCGGCACGCGAAAGCGCGCGAACTGTTCGGCTCATGACGAAGATCATGATGATTTACCTCTTGCTACAGTGGCGGCAATGATCCAAGCTAAAACTGGGGAGCCTGAACCGATATCTCTTCGAGATGAACTTAAACAAACTCTATCGATTCGTATTATTTTTATTTTTGTGTTTCCCACTCATGAGGAAATTATCAAAAATTTTATTTATTATGATATCAAAATTTCGATCCAGCGGGATTCGTATCCGGTTTTATCACCACTTCCATCCACGGTTGCTTAAAACCGAATAAAATCATATCAAAATTTTCGATTCGGCTGGACATCGTTCCATAGCTTAATTGGCTAGAGCACCGACATGGTATGTCGGGGGTGCGGGTTCGAATCCCGCTGGATCGAAAGTTTGATTTTTTTATTTTTTTTTATATTTTTATGTAAGTAAGTCGGCAAACAAGCGTACGGCTCACCTGATGGTAAGCAAATACCGTAGCCTATAGACGTCCGCAACACCAGAAGCATCGCAAGCGCGTTGCCGACCCTATCCCCAATTCCCCCCCCCAGGAGCTCTGGTCACCTTACTTACCAACAGGAACACAATACTGCTTGAAAGCAGTTTTATTTCGCTGTGGTCTTCTGTAAGGTCGAGGTACTGCCCCAGTCGGGCTGCTCCATTTTTTGAGCAGGAAATTTCCTGCTGTGCCCTACCTCAGTTATGATAATAAATAACATTTTAAACTCTATCGAGTTTTAAAACTGCTTGTCGCACTCATTCCGGAGTTCATTCTCTCGAAGTTTTGATAAAGAAAGAAATGAATTTGTTTGAGTCTAGTGAATTAAAAGGCGAATATCTTCAAATTGTCTACAAGGCGTTATCAACAGTTGTACCCACAAGCGTTGAAGCAGTTTTCTGCTGCTGGCTATCTGGCATATAAAGTTAGGAGCCGTTTGGCAGACAAGACTACTAACATGCTATGTTTTATGCCCAGTTACTTTCAAAATAATGCCTAAACTATCTAATGTCTCTTTGTAATAATTTTTATTCTTTTATTACATATTTTTATTAATCTCTCTTCTATTTTTTGTTTCTTTTTTAGTTCTAGGTGCATTTATGATACAGGATTTCGCCTTTTTCTCAATGACTTTCAGAAACATGCGGGATCCCGCAAATACCAGGATCCCGCGGGACTCAGACCTCTCACTCCCGCAAATACCGGGATTGAAATTTTGTTGCGGGATTGCATTCCCTAGTCTTAATAAATAGTAGTACTTTGTAAAAAAAAAAACGTATGCTTTAGATCACAAGACTGAAGTAAAACTTCTTTAGCAATAGTCCTGCACTGTGCCTTAAGGTGCTACACACAATGCCGGCGGCACTGCACTGGCACTTTGTGTAGCAGCCTTTATATATACGAAACGTAACTGGCTATGAGATAAAAAAATGTGTGCAACTCTCTCTCTCTTGCTCATACATACATAATCATTACATTTTAAAAAAGAACGACCCAGGCTCACACACAAAAGATTCTGTAACTCGTAAAATATTTAAAACTGAGTTATTATACAAAAAATGTTTAGATTAAACTTAAACTCGTCAAAATGAAGTTAGTTTTACAACGCTTGTTTTTTTTAAAAGCTTTTATTTAACTAGCAATGTATGTATGTATGTATGTGTGTATGTATGTATGTAAATTTAATGAATGTTTGTTCGGGTGAAATCTTGTACTTAACTCAATTTTGAAGCAGATAATTATCTTCAACCGATTGAGCTGAAATTTTGTATACAGGTTCAATTTAGATGACAATGCATGATTTGTATGTATTTATGTATGTATGTATGTTTATTCGGGTGAAATCTTGCAACTCAATTTTGAAGCAAATATCTTCAAGCAATTGAGCTGAAACTTTGTATACAGGTTCAATTTGGATGACAATGCATGGTTTGTATGTATGTATGTTTGTTCGGGTGACATCTTGGAACTCAATTTTGAAGCAAATATCTTCAAGCAATTGAGCTAAAACTTTGTATACAGGTTCAATTTGGATGACAATGCATGGTTTGTATGTATGTATGTTTGTTCAGTTGAAATCTTGCAACTCAATTTTGAAGCAGACATCTTCAACTAATTGAGCTGAAATTTTGTATATAGGTTCAATTTGGATGCCAATGCATGGTTACCTTTGTGACGTCATTCTAAATCCAATATGGCGGCATATCCAAGAGTGCGGACTAGTTATTTTTAGTGCACTTCTACAATATGGGTATCAAATGAAAGGGCTTGCTAAGAATAATTCGAATAAAGTGACGTGATAACCGACTAAAAAGTAAAAAATAAATTAAATGTAAAAAACCTTTTTAAAAAACAAGCTTTTATTTGAATGCACTAAAACGAAAAAAATAAATTTTTACTTTAAAACTTTTACTATCTACTTATAAAGTCATTACACATAATCTATATGATATAAAAGCTTGTCGCAAGATTTGCTTGTAAACAAGTAAATTAAATAAATTGATGTGATTGATTTTAACTATTAAAATTTTCAAACTAAGGAAATACGAGTACTATCTCGCGACAAGCTTTTCTATCATATAGATTATGTGTAATGACTTTATAAGTAGATAGTAAAAGTTTTAAAGTAAAAATTTATTTTTTTTGTTTTAGTGCATTCAAATAAAAGCTTGTTTTTTAAAAAGGTTTTTTACTTTTAATTTATTTCTATTACTTACATATAAGTAAATATCAATACAATTTATTACTATAGACTATTTTCATAAATTAAGACAATTAAGTAGGAAAATCCTTAACATACTGAAATATGTGGAAAAACACTTTATATTTTATTGCACTCGGATGTAGAGCGATACGTCCGGTGATTTATTTTTATTGTTCTGCAGTCTTCATACTTTATGTAGTTGGGGCCACAGTCGAACAAATTCTCGTAAATTTTAGAGTGACCTCTAGCGAGTTACTGATGGCTTAACAAATTCAAAGTCAGAGGAATTTTGTGTCGCATCGCTTCACAAAATTTCCTTTTTCTATTTAACTAAATATCTATCTCAACAGTCCTAGACAAAATATTTGATAATACAAATTAATGTCAATATTTTACATCTCAAAACATGATCCGAAACTTTCTGTTTTACGAATAGGTACCGCTAACTTATAAAAAACAATATTGTTTCTATATTCTTGAACCGATACAAAACAAATAGAACATATAATCTAGTTTATCCGAAATATCGTATAGTGGAGTGCCTGGGGCGTTAAATACACGAAAACCTCGGATTTCCGTTACAGTGAATGAAATTTTATAATTCAAAGTGGAATGTTTAGCTTATAATATATACAAAAAAGTTTACCTATTAAAAAATTGTGATCTCGATTCAAAAAAAAAAAAAAGAAATAATTATAATTTTGATATTTTAAACCCTGTAGAACATTTTTCTACACCAAAATTAAGTTAACTGATACATTCATATAGAGATAGTAATTAGAAAAAAGAAATAAATGAAGGAAAATGAGAGAAAAAAAAATATCAAGAAATCATTTGTCAAACAATTTACATTTTTGTCTATTTAAGTATTTTCTTCAACTTTACTTATTTCAATGATTAGCGGAGTATTGAAACAGGTATTTTCGCTGCACTGTGTAGATATGCTACACTGCAGTATAAGCCACTCTTTCGACATCCACAAGCAGCTCCACAATCCTTTTTTTTACTATTACTATCATTATGATTAGTTTTTTACTGCTTGCTGTGTGGCTACGGCAGTAAAGAATATAGCCACTCCCTCTCTTGGAGAGTGTGTGTCATGAGAGGCGACTAAGGGATAACACAGTTCCACTACCACATTGGAACTTAAAAAGCCGACCGATGGCGGGATAATCATCCAACTACTGGCTTTGAAATACACAGGCCGAAGACGGGCAGCAGCATCTTCGGTGCGACAAAGCCCGCCCTGCGGTCACCAACGCGCTTGCCCAGCTTGGTAACTATGGGCAAAACACATAAGTGTGCGCCATTTTTAGCGCGATCTTGTGGAGGCCTATGAGCAGCAGTGGACTGCGATATTCTGAAGTGTGTGTGTGTGTGTGATTAGTTTTTTTTAAAGTATAATAGTATATTAGCTCCAAATTTACTTAATCCAACAATACGTATCATCATTGTAGCGGTCTATTAGCCGTTTTCTAATAGTTTTTTCATCCGGTGTATGCTGTGAGGTATATACCATCGTATCTTTCAACTCTTGCATAGAAAATTGGTAGTCGTCATTCTCTTCTAAACTTGTATGTATGCTCCATTGCTGCATCTATCATCGAAATTGTCAAACCAACCTTGAATTTTTAAGAGAATTATAACAATCAGCATGATATTTTGCTTGGAGTGTTTGTAAATCTGCTATATCAGAAATTCTTTTATGAATTTCTTGATAACAATCGTTTTATGTACAGCTATATAGCTTACAATGGAGTCATTTAAAGTTGGAGTATTAATATATATGAGATTTGACTTCGTCGTTTTTTATTTAATTTTGCTTATATTTCTTTATTAGCTTCTTGACCACAGATGAAACAGTTTTTCCCACTCAAAGCTCAATAAATCAGTGCTACTTCGGAGTTTCTTTTTCGAAGACGTAAATGGAGTTCCATTGGGCCTCTTCTGATATGTTTCAATATATTTGTATGAATATATTTTTGGCGACAATCTGTATGAGCGTAAATGAATTAAGTTTGAAGATAAGGTAACAAGTCATCCTTTCGTTCTCCCCTCTCCACGTTCTACTTCCTGTCCAAGGTCGTTATGACCCTTCATACGCTCCAACATTTCAAGAAAATATTATTTTACGTCTATTTAGGTATTATTCAACGTATATAATACGAAAAAAAAAATATTTTAAATAAAATTATTAATTTTTTATACCAAAAATGGTTTAAATAAAAAAAAATCAAAAGCACAAAAAAATTTTGAGTAAACTTTACACTTTATAGTATAAAAAAGAAAACCCCCCCTCGACCATTTAAATTCATTCACTGTAACAAAAGTCTGAGGTCAAAACCCCCAGACACTCCACTAGTATGTTTATTCTTGTAACAAACAAGTCAAGCGATTCGTGTATTCGAAGAGTAAACTCAGTTTCTAACTTTTGAGAGCAATCGATGCATCAAACTATGTGTATGTTCAAAATAGACAATCCCAGGGGTCATCGTCGGTACGGATTTGTCTGCATCTTCTCAATATGATCTGCATATTCATAGACAGTCTCGTGTCGATAAACAAACAGAAACCAAAATTTGTTTCAATAATACGTTTACTTTAAATATGTTTTACGTTTAAATTTTCCATGTCTATAAAAATTAATCTAATACAAAACTAAATACACTAATTAGACTAAAATAAAATAAGTCACTATTCCAAATATATAACTGAAAAGTATATACACACCTATTTTAAATAATAAATTTCACCGAGTCTCGTTACAGTGCAGTGAGGAGGTTTTAACAAAGACCGCTAAATGTAATATTTACAATCTTCATTACTGGACCAAGCTCGACTGAAATTTCGTGAAAATTTAAATACCATAAGCGGTTATTTTCAAGTCGGCCGGACTTAAACTAAGTAGTTTCGAATCTGTTTACGAACGTTCGTGGACGTTGTTTATTTACCAAACTTTTTAAAACGCCTGTAATAGAAGTGAGAAATAAGAACCGTACAATTCTTTGTAAAAACATAATTAACTGTTTTCTATATTATATAATTGAATTTTTGAAATAAAACTTCTTTAGGCGCATGAGGGGTAAATTTTGAGCGACCGGTAACACGGCAGCGTCAGGGACCGTCAGTACTTGGATGGGTGACCGCCTAGGAATACCGCGTGGCTTTTTGATTTTCTTTTTTGTATTTTAAATTCGTTTTTTTGAGTTAGTTTTTTTTTAAAATTAGTTTGACAAATAAGTTTCACTTCTGACCTGTGTACTTTGTACGCACGAAATTTTGTTATATTTGTTACTACTGGCTATTAAGTACAGTTTTCTAATATAAATTTCTCGGGCAATGAGAAATAATAAATTAAACAGAATCATATTTATTGTCACAGCTGGAGATAAGCCTCAGGAGTCCGAGAGAGGAGAGAGAGAGGATAGGAGAGTTCAGCCTATCGTAGTCCACAATAGGCTGAACTGACTCCGCAAAATGAAAATAAAAAACATGGTAAAGGAATAATTTTGATAATAATAATTTATTTTTCTTATTGAATTTCTTCATCATACTTAAGACTTTTATTTTGATTGATTGATTCACCCTGTAATGTCCAAGCACAGAGCATGGGCCTCTTTCTTCGAATAGGAGAAATATCGGAACTTAATCTACCACCCTGCTCCACTACGGGTTGGTTCGCTATCAGGTGTATACGATGAAAACCGATCCGACAGTTTAACGTGCTCTCTACCACCCTGCTCCACTACTGGTTGGTTCGCTATCAGGTGTATACGATGAAAACCGATCCGACAGTTTAACGTGCTCTCTACCACCCTGCTCCACTACTGGTTGGTTCGCTATCAGGTGTATACGATGAAAACCGATCCGACAGTTTAACGTGCTCTCTACCACCCTGCTCCACTACTGGTTGGTTCGCTATCAGGTGTATACGATGAAAAACGATCCGACAGTTTAACGTGCTCTCTACCACCCTGCTCCACTACTGGTTGGTTCGCTATCAGGTGTATACTATGAAAACCGATCCGACAGTTTAACGTGCTCTCTACCACCCTGCTCCACAACGGGTTGGTTCGCTATCAGGTGTACATGATGAAAACCGACCCGACAGTTTAACGTGTTCTCTACCACCCTGCTCCACAACGGGTTGGTTCGCTGTTAGGTGTATATGATGAAAACCGATCCGACAGTTTAACGTGCTCTCTACCACCCTGCTCCACTACGGGTTGGTTCGCTATCAGCTGTATATGATGAAAACCGGTCCGACAGTTTAACGTGCTCTCTACCACCCTGCTCCACTACGGGTTGGGTCGCTATCAGCCTTATATGATGAAAACCGATCCGACAGTTTAACGTGCTCTCTACCACCCTGCTCCACTACTGGTTGGTTCGCTATCAGGTGTATATGATGAAAACCGGTCCGACAATTTAACGTGCTCTCTACCACCCTGCTCCATTACGGGTTGGTTCGCTATCAGGTGTATATGATGAAAACCGGTCCGACAGTTTAACGTGCTCTCTACCACCCTGCTCCACTACGGGTTGGTTCGCTATCAGGTGTATATGATGAAAACCGGTCCGACAGTTTAACGTGCTCTCTACCACCCTGCTCCACTACGGGTTGGTTCGCTATCAGCCTTATATGATGAAAACCGATCCGACAGTTTAACGTGCTCTCTACCACCCTGCTCCACTACGGGTTGGTTCGCTATCAGGTGTATATGATGAAAACCGGTCCGACAGTTTAACGTGCTCTCTACCACCCTGCTCCACTACGGGTTGGTTCGCTATCAGGTGTATATGATGAAAACCGGTCCGACAGTTTAACGTGCTCTCTACCACCCTGCTCCACTACTGGTTGGTTCACTATCAGCCTTATATGATGAAAACCGATCCGACAGTTTTACGTGCTCTCTACCACCCTGCTCCACTATTGGTTGGTTCGCTATCAGGTGTATATGATGAAAACCGATCCGACAGTTTAACGTGCTCTCTACCACCCTGCTCCACTACGGGTTGGTTCACTATCAGCCTTATATGATGAAAACCGATCCGACAGTTTAACGTGCTCTCTACCACCCTGCTCCACTACGGGTTGGTTCGCTATTAGGTGTATATGATGAAAACCGGTCCGACAGTTTAACGTGCTCTCTACCACCCTGCTCCACTACGGGTTGGTTCGCTATCAGGTGTATATGATGAAAACCGGTCCGACAGTTTAACGTGCTCTCCTACCACCCTGCTCCACTACGGGTTGGTTCGCTATCAGCCTTATATGATGAAAACCGATCCGACAGTTTAACGTGCTCTCTACCACCCTGCTCCACTACTGGTTGGTTCGCTATCAGGTGTATATGATGAAAACCGATCCGACAGTTTAACGTGCTCTCTATTTTTTTTTTTTTTTTTTAATTTTGTATAGACTAGCGCTTGACTGCGATCTCACCAGATGGTAAGTGAAGATGCAGCCTAAGATGGTACGCGCTTGCCTAGAAGATGCCTATTCACTCTAGATTTAAAGATTCCCAAGTTATAGTTATTTGGAAAAACGGAAGCCAGAAGGGCGTTCCAAATTTTTGCGGTGCGGACTAGAAACGAGGAAGCAAAGCGCTTGGTGCGCGTTCGTGGAATTTCAACTACGTAGCGGTGCAGATTTGTGCGATGCCTTGCGGTTCGGTGGTAGAAAGGTGATGGCGGAACTAAATTATATAGTTCTTGAGCACACTCTCCGAAATAAATCCTATAAAATACCGACAAACAGGCAACCTTGCGCCGATGTTCCAGACTTTGAAGTCTAGTCTCTACCACCCTGCTCCACTACGGGTTGGTTTGCTATCAGCCTTATATGATGAAAACCGGTCCGACAGTTTAACGTGCTCTCTACCACCCTGCTCCACTACGGGTTGGTTCGCTATCAGGTGTATATGATGAAAACCGATCCGACAGTTTAACGTGCTCTCTACCACCCTGCTCCACTACGGGTTGGTTTGCTATCAGCCTTATATGATGAAAACCGGTCCGACAGTTTAACGTGCTCTCTACCACCCTGCTCCACTACGGGTTGGTTCGCTATCAGGTGTATATGATGAAAACCGATCCGACAGTTTAACGTGCTCTCTACCACCCTGCTCCACTACGGGTTGGTTTGCTATCAGCCTTATATGATGAAAACCGGTCCGACAGTTTAACGTGCTCTCTACCACCCTGCTCCACAACGGATTGGTTTGCTATCAGGTGTATATGATGAAAACCGATCCGACAGTTTAACGTGCTCTCTACCACCCTGCTCCACTACGGGTTGGTTTGCTATCAGCCTTATATGATGAAAACCGGTCCGACAGTTTAACGTGCTCTCTACCACCCTGCTCCACAACGGGTTGGTTCGCTATCAGGTGTATATGATGAAAACCGATCCGACAGTTTAACGTGCTCTCTACCACCCTGCTCCACTACGGGTTGGTTCGCGATCTCCGAGGCACGTTGGAGAGACCTACTAGTACCGGAATCAAATATTTGTACAAAAACAAATATCCATCCCGAACGGGAATCAAATACACGACCGTCAGTGTTTAAGCGCTTACAGCTACAACAGAGCGGTTGTACAAGACTAGTATTTGTATTGCATTATCTTGTACAATTTTTTTCACATTTAGTATCATTTCTTTCATGCGGCGGGACATTATTATTTCAAAAGACAAAAGAAAGAGGCAAGTAAAATGAAACAATAAAATTAAACGAAATTAACTAAGGACTTTAACGGATTAACTCATGACGGTCCCAAAAGAAAAGGTTCATTTAAATTTCGAACAGAATTTTTTAAATTCTTATTTAAGATCTTTGCGAGGGCAAGTTTATGTTGTTTAAATCACTTGGGTAAATTGGTATTAATACATAGAGATACGGAAATGATCGTTTAAAAAACAATTAAAAATGAAAAATGACACGAAATATTTCGTACGATATTTTACACTAAATTAATAATAATATAAGTGTAATTAAAAATATATAAATCATTTTAAAAGAAATTATTAGATTTGTGCACTAACTCAAGTGGTAGAAAATACATCATACATTTCAATTATTTATTTAGTAAGTATTTGTAATATAGTAAAGAAGCCTATGGCGTAGTAAAAGTGTAAACATTTAATTCATACAAAAAAAAACTAAGTAAATAATCTACATGTTACGCTTAAAATGATATTGAGAAAAA
The DNA here is from genome assembly GCA_905220545.2 of Melitaea athalia. NCBI lineage: Eukaryota > Metazoa > Arthropoda > Insecta > Lepidoptera > Nymphalidae > Melitaea > Melitaea athalia. Next base: position 10,033,119 of record HG992179.1, read on the forward strand.
GACGAATGGAAAACAAATATACCTACATGGAGATGGATTTGACTACGAATCATTACAGTTATTATATAGATATAATTATAGGCTCTATCAAATTGATTTCAAAAAAATGGGCTTACTAACGTACAGAATACTTGATTAAGAAAAGTTTTACTTCAGGCAAAAACAGTGACCCGAATATTTGAATTTTAGTTGTTCGATTTAAATTTCATTGGAACTGGGCACTAACTTTTTCAAACAATCTGAGGTGACACCAAAATTCAATAATTGGAAAAACGAAAAATCAGATTAGCTGAAATTTAATATTAGAAGCTGTCTCGATTGTTTTAATGTCGGGATGATTAATTGAATGTGACTTGTGAATCTCATTTAAAAATCTGAATTTAAAATTTCTATAATTGTTTTAAAGGTCATCAAGGTGGCATTCTAGAGATATTATGCACATCATAAGAATATTCCAGTAAAAAGGTGAAGCGGATTTTTAAGATCTTTTTAACTAACAGTGCAATAATAATTATAGGTTGTTACGGTACAATAATAAACACTTGGACCTTGGAGTAGCAGTGCTAAAAAATTCTTAAATGAGATAACTCCTCGCCTTATTGCCTCCACTGGTGACAAGAGGGCTGGTGCATTTTTTGCCCAGAGAATCGGCATAGCGATTCAACGGGGAAATGCTGCCAGCATTCTTGGCACAATTCCACGCGGACATGATTTGTATCAAAACTATCTGTAAATATTTATTTCTTAAGTTGTGACTTGTAAATATGTATAATGTTTAAATAAAATGTATATTTTGATGTGAATCAATAATATACCCACATATACACTTAATATTTTTTATATACATATTTTTTATGTTAGGGGATAAAGTTTAAGAGATGACTATTTGAATAATCTGGTTTAATTTTAACAAATATGGCACTGAAAAATTATTTTACATTCAAAAATATTTATTAATTGTTTATTAAATTGACAAACTCAATTGCAATACGTATAAACAATAATATTCAATTCACAATACGTGAAAAACTGTTCTCAATATCACTTTCAAGTGAGTTATTGTTTATATTTTTAAAAAGCAAAGTGTAAGCTCTCATTTACGAGTGGCACGATAGCTATCCGCCTAAAAACTCGTGCAATGTGAGCACTGCCTTTGTTGCTCATACAAAGCATTCGCTCACACGTGCTTTGCCAAAAGTTTCTCTTGTCAACGGTGTATTTATTTTATCTTTATATTGGCAATTTTGTTAAAATAGGCTGAATATGAAGTTTACACTCTCTGTATTATGTCGGTCAAATTATAGTCATTACGTAATTTTTGTCCCCTGCTTCTAAACTCATATTATAAAGTTGCAACGTTTATTTGCTTGAAAAGTTGAAACTTTAAACGATTTCCTCATGATCTACTGATTCGATTTTTAAATCAGTTTTAGCATGGAAGAATCCTTATTAAGAAAAGGTACATAGGCCAAGTAGACCAGGTTAAAAATGTAAATGTGAGTATAACCCACAGTAATACGAGTTCCCGAATCAAAACCATTCTTTTCGGTTTTAACTTTAGCATCATTGATGTAGCTTAGCACTTCATTATATCCGTAAAAATAAATTCTAAACTAAAGGAACAATGATTATTCACTTGAGAATATATACTTAATAATAAAATATTTCATTACGACAAGATTATAGTGACGCTTGTATTATCTAGAAAGAATATAATATTTTTCTTTTATTCAAGTCAATTAAGAAAGAGGTAGAGATTTACGCAAGGAAAAATGTGTTACAATGGAAATAAAATACCTATGATGCTCGTGAGTCGTGACCTCTATGAACCAACACAATGTTCTTAAAACAAATAAACATAAACTTATTGCCATATTAACTTGTTTATATACTATCGGAATATGTTTATTGTTACTTAATTAACTTAATTTGCACAAAACCACATTAATAATAATAACTGAAACAAATATTTATAATAATTATATTAATTTTTCAAAATAATCAAAAACCCAACTAACCAATGGTTCATGAATGAGAACAAGGTTTTATGTACTAACTTACATACTTATTTATTAAAATAATATTACCGTAGGTAGGTGCTATAAATTTATATGACTTTAATATTTCAATGTTAATTTTAATATACCTCTAAAAAAACTATGAACATATGCGTTGGGCAAAATAAATTTTAATAACAGATAAAAACTACCATGAAATCTATCGTTCAATTTTACCCGGCCATTAGTCGATATTGTAAACTAAATGTTCAAACCACAATTCTATATCGAGTGGCGCGTGGTAACTGGTTCGTAGCATCTGCGTAATTCGATCAATTTGTCCTTTATTAGCTTTATGTTCGGAATTACTATTGTCTCGTTTTGATTCGATACGGAATCGTTTTATTTTTTATATAAAACAGAAGAAAAATACTGCTTCTTTCTTCAATAGTCCGCTAAAATGAATTATAATATGATATCTTATAATATTTATTTTTGAAAATCAGTTGATATTTAATGTTTAAAATAACTGGTATGATTTAATAACATATAACATTTAATTAAATTCGGTTCGGTATGTCGATACTTATTGTAATTCAAATGACGGCGTTAAATAACTACGACCGCATAATAGGTTAGTTAATGGTATTTAAAAAAAGCCAAACAATGTGATTAATATTAACAAAAAAAAAAAACTATTTTTGCGATATAAATAGAATGTTGAACTTAGTGTCTTCAATTACTTACGCAACAACGTACTACTAAAATAAAACTAACGTACCTACGGGTAATACCGTACGATTCGTTATTATATGATTATGAACTTAATTATGAACGCTCTAAGACAGCTAAGCAAATTAAATATTATATCCATTTACAAGACCAAAATACTATAATTTATACTTTAAAAGAGAATATTTAGCAACTAAATATTTACCTTCTCTAGTATACCCTAAAGTAACTGAAAAAGTTCATACTGGCTATATATATCTTTCTTTTAAAATAAATAAAAAAGGTAAAGATTTTTTTTTATGTCATCTGAATACAACGTCATTATTTACTAAAATCAAGTCTAATGTTCGTTTAAGGAACTGCTGAAATAGCTGAAGATGTCCTTAACATTACAACCTCATAAAAGAATACGACGGCATAACGTTCCCCAGCTGAAGTGTCCATTGGACTTCATGTGTAGTAATCACATAATTGACATATCGTTCGAACATTTAACAATATTTGTCTTGGCCTATTAGCAATTAATTAAAAAATATGTAATGCATAGTAAAATTACGGTTAATATAGGTACTTATTGTATACTAAAAAGTAAAATCAAATTAACGACTTTAATTTTAACGTAGAATTTAAATATTAATAGAACAACGAAACACTTAGACTGCATTTTTATAGACAAATGTAAAAAAATATTGTGTGCAATAAAATAACTAGTCCACCATCTTTAAAAGTCCGCCATATTGGATTTAGAGTGACGAGCTATTTCCTGCAAGTACTTTCATTTGATGCCCATATTGTAGGAGTGCATTAAAAAAAACAACTCTGCCAATCTCGGGTGTAAACGCCATGTTGGATTTAGAATCACATAACTAAACATGCATTGTCGTCTAAACTAAACGTGTATACAAAATTTTGGCTCAATCGGTTAAAGATATATGCTTCCAAATTGAGTTGCAATATTCCACCCTAAAAACATATAATATAGGTACCTACATAAAATGCAAGTAAAAGCTTTAAAAAAATTATATAATTGGGGACAATCGTTCGAAAATTATACATTAAGGCAATATTTTTTATATAGTTTACTAGATGACCCGGTGAACTTCGTATCACCTACGTATATTTGTAAAAAATATTGACATAACACTTTCTGAACGCACCTGTAAATATTTGACAACTAATTGACAATATTATCGACAAAAGACATCAAATTTCACCGCAAGGAACATTTTAAATCGGAAATTAAATTGTCGTTTTTAGTATTTTCCGTTACATATTATTTATGTTTCTCACTGTTTAAACCTTCCCTGAACTTCCACAAATATTTCAAGATCAAAATTAGGCAAATCAGCCAAGCCATTCTCGAGTTTTAGCGAGACTAACGAACAGCAATCTATTTTTATATATTTAGTTTATTTATATAAGAAATAATTATATTTCTTAACGAAAGTTAAATAAAATTATTTGTCAGTTTATTATTACTCAAAAATTAAATTTTCATCTGAGTAAATCAAATTCAACACTATTTAAAAGATAACATTACAAATTTATGGAAATATTCTCCATGTTTTGCTGCTGAGGTCTAACAATATTTAAGCTTTTTAATTTGCTTGAGTTGTAGAATATTAATAGACATTATACTATAAGTACTATATATATTAATGAGGGCGTTAGTGAAGTTGCTCATAAAACTACAAAAATATAGTTATATTCATATATTTACATTACTGAGCTTAGCAATTTTAAAGAGTTGCTTATCCATAATAGGGAGCAGCCGCTCTGGTTTCGTGGTGCGTGAAGGCGCCTAGTCGCCGTTTTGCGGCTTTGATTCCTGCTCGGAACGGATATTTGTATTTGTACAAATATTTCTTTGCGGTTTAGATGTCAGTTCTTGTGGATTTCCTCACCGTGCCTCGGAGACCACGTTAACCTTTAAGTATGGACGTCATTTTTTCTTAACACAACTGTGGACGTGTAGCCTCACAGGCTACTTTAAACAAACACATATTTTTGGAGAATTTGATATAAGATCGCTTTAAAACTGATTTAATATTAAAGTTATATGATTTAGCAATAAAATGACGTGTTTATATCATCAACTTTTATTTCAAAAATTATAGAAATTTTAAAAATAAAAAATTATGGCTCTTTTCAGTCTAAATCTACTTAGGTTACATTTTTAGGTAATAAAAACAGCCAAACTTATCCCTATAACAAATTGAGTCTTTTTTTCTTAAAATATAACATATAAGAAGCCAAAAACACAAAACACCTACTTCATGTAACAAATATAAAAAATTTTGACAACAGTCTAATAACGTAAATTTATTGACAGTCAGTGCACAAAGATCTAGAACATTGAAGACACAAGTCTCAAGTCTAGGACACGATAGCAACACCATAGACTATCTCTATCACTACCCGATTCTTCTCCTAGGTCCTGGGGCTAGTCCTGATCTTCATCACTGTCACTTTCATGATTTTGTATCAGTTCGGACTCCAATATAAAAAAAAAAATCTTCAATAAGTACTCTCTTCATTGTCAGACTGATCCGAAGCTAACAACAACTCACTCACTTCTTGTTAGAAAGATGCATCTCCTGCACAATAATTGTGTTTGCTAGCAAACGAAAAAAACCGACTTCAATTAGGTACATCGACAAGTAATACAAGGTAAGTAGACGAAAAAATTAACAAACGCACTAGTCATCACTACGATTTTCGAAGGTTCCCATCGATTTCTCTGGGATTCCATCATCAGATCCTGGTTCATGGTACCAAACTAGGGATATCTTCTTTCCAACAAAAAAAGAATTATCAAAATCGGTTCATAAACGACGAAGTTATCCCCGAGCATACATAAAAAAATACATACGGTCGAATTGAGTACTTCCATTTTAGAAGTCGGTTAAAAAGTTCTTCTCGCAGGGCCCTGAACAGAATTCGTAGATGGTCGTTTTGATTTAGAACTACCGGCTTTATTTTGACATTTTGTCCTACAAAATCTGATACAAACATAATCGCTCTTATAAAATATAAGTATCATAGGGCAAAAATGGACGTGTAGCCTGACAGGCTCCGGTCAATATTTGGATGGTCATTACTTACGTGATAATCATCGGAAGATGCAACCTCCTCCCTCGTTGGTAGTTTTACGACCAAAACAAAAGCTACTGAGCCGCTCAACCTCGAGGAGTTATTAAATTAGGTGAAACTAAGAAAACGAAAACATCGAGTAGCCTGTGAGACTCCACGTCCATACTTAAAGGTTAAGCTGTCGGTCCCGGTTGTTATGATAAATACTTGATAGCTATTGTTTGGCGTGACGGTCACAGCACTGGTTTGTGGCTGTTGCGCTGGCTGTTGCGCTGGCGGTTGCGCTGGCGGTTGCGGGTTTGATCCCCGCACATGACAAACATTTGTATTGGCCATACAGATGTTTGCCATGGTCTGCGTGTTTGTGAAGTCCTCGTAGGTCTCAAAGCCATGCCTCGGAGAGCACGTTAAGTAAGTAGCACGTTAAGGTCCCGGTTGTTATAACTAAAAAACAAATGGCATAGTTTATGAAAATTTAACGCAAGAAATATATTTGAATGTCGAGAATAGTTCTATTTTGTAAATTTATAGGTACTCCGCTTAGCTTTCAGATAATTTCTCAAAGACCGTCGTTTTACTAAACTAAGTTCTCCTACTATAAATTATTATTAGAAGAATTGGAGCATTCTCTGTTCCTCGTTGGAAACGACGAAATTCACGGGACTATGCTGTGTGTAGGAAGAATGGATACATCATACAAACTACAATCCAATCCAAACTTCCGTTACAAGTTATATTAATTGGTGATCTATATTCATCAATAATATAGAGCGCAATAACTTGTTGGTTACATGCACAGAATACGCTCGTATACCCTAAAGCTATTTTATCTTACAAGAGCATATAAGCGAGCTTCATATAAAGCAGATATGACTCAGTAAATTGAACGCGTGGATTTTAAATGGAAAGTCGCGAATTCAAATTGTTCTCTTACAAAATTTTAATAAAGAATTTGTTTTAACTATAATAGATTGTATAAACATTGTATTTGATGGTATAGAAAGAAATTTTAAAGGAAACCTCTAAGTCTTGCGATCAGAGGCCAATTTTAAAGCCATTTTACATCAGTATGGAAGATGCTATTTCTTATTATTTAGGTAAAGAGATGGTTTTCTTGTAGTGGCACATTAACAGGTCGTCGTCGTAGTCATCATCAACGATCAACATCGTTGTAGATGTGAATGTATTAATTGTGTTTGCTCGCAAACGAAAAAATACCGACTTCAAATACGTCGACAAGTAGTACAGCGTAGGTAGACAAAAAATAGTCAAGTAATTACGCGTGATCGAAGATTACTCAAAAAGTAGTTACCAGATCTCAATCAAATTTAAATGGGACCAAATGACAAATAATACCTATCTGCTTTCGATTTAAAAAAAATCAACAAAATCGTAACACCCAGTCAAAAATTCTGAGTTAAAATAAAACACATATAATATATGTAAAGAAAACACTAAACTCTTTCGTAGTTTTCTTAAGTTAAAACCTTTTTTGTAAATATATTGTCAATGTATAAAAATTAGTCTGTCGTGATGACATTAAAAATATTTTCATATATTCTCATTGTAAAAATATTCTATTTTATTTTCTATATATACTCCATATGAAGTAAAGGCTTTAAATGTTGTTTCTTTTGTTGTTATAGAGAAACGCAATCGTCTTTATTTCAAGAAACGAATTATAAAAAGAATAATTATTATTATAAAACAACATTTTCCGCAATTCATATAAAATATGGAGAGATTAAGATTTGATTTCGCTGTTTTAGCAGATGGAAAATCAAACATCATTGGTATAACATCAATAGCTACACCTGATGGTCGAGTTTTTGGAATACCAACTGAATACCAACCTACAAATCTACATCAAGTAATAACTAATACACCCAATTTTGTCAAGGTAAAAAAATCATTAAGGCGTTAAGAAGAGCTAAGTGATCTTCAAGAACGCACGCACACATTTACAATATCGACGTGAACGCCATTTAACTATGGCGCTTATAAAAATTAACTCGACAGCCGTTTAGCGAGATTATGCCCGACCATGCTAATAGATGGCGCGAAAGAATTTTGGAGTTTGACGGACTGCTGTCAGTTCGCATACATTCAGTTTTTTCGATCGCAATTATTATAGCCCGGGATCCCTAGTACATTTTTTTCACTTGATTACTATCAAGCTAATTTTCCGGGAGTAGCTTTATTTTGATGAGACGAACAAAAATTTCCTCTACGAAAACTCTTGATTGTGGTAGGTAATAGAGTTAGCAGGGGATAGAGCAGCAGTGAGCGTAGGACCGGGATAACGTACCACGCAATTTGTAGGACAATATTACAATCAAATTATATAAATATTTAAAAAAAAACGAAAAAAAAAAACAGCTGGTTAGTAATTAATTTTTGATGTCCGTACGAGGTCATCAAAATGAAGCTACTCCCGGAAAATTAGCTCGATAGTTATCAAATTAAAAAAATGTACTATTAGGGATCCCGGACTATTATTGTTACAGTAGCGTTTTTAGTAGAGGTATGTTTTTATAATGGAGTGTCTGCGGTTTCGAATTTTGGAAGGGAATGTTTTCATTTTTGATTTTTTATTTAAAATACTAGGGGTATATTTATATAAAATAACAATAATAATTATTATTATCATTTATTGCAGACGTTAGTCCATATTTTTGTTTCATAAATTTTTTCTTAAGCTATGTTAGATTAAAAAAAAAGTCAAATTAAAACTCTTTCTGGCAATTATACCCGTGCGAATAAGTCGCACCCACTAAATAAGTATAATAATTATCACTTTACTAAATTACAAATTAATATAATTTTGTTTAAATTCTTTATTGCAAAACTTCTTTATAAACAATATTCGAAGTGTACCTATATAAACTATTCTGTAACAATCTGTTTGTCACTTTTTGTAATTGATATAGTTAAATTTTTGGAATCTCGAACTCTGGAAATGGCAACGTATAACTATATCCATGAGTGAATACTGGTGATAGCAGAAAAATTCCTACTCGCTCAACGTTAGACAAAAATAAATTTGAAATTAAACAATAAATGTACTGACAATCAATCATGTTGACAATGTTATAAAATTAATTATCTATTATTAATTAGTTATCTTTTAGTGAGTAATAGCTGTACCAGCGACTTTGTCCACGTGGAATTTAACAAAAAAGTTAGTTCAGTTCGCAGTTATAAAATAAATACATTTCTAAAATAAAAGTAGCCTAAGTTACTCCTTATTATATCAGCTATCTGCCGTTGAAAGTCCCAACAAAATCAGTCCAGCCGTTTCAAAGATTAGCCTGACCAAACAGACATACAGACAGACAAATATTATAAAAAAATATATTTTGGTATTTGTACCGGGTATACATCCATATGCATTTAGTAAAAATCGGTTATTTTAATATTACAAACACGATACTCAAATTTTATTCCTTACTAGCTGCCCGGACAAACTTCGTTAACTGTCTTTTATGTTTTTTTTTAGTATAAAAACCTTCCGTGGGATTTAAGGAACATACAAAAAATTTTAGCTGAATTGGTCGAGCCATTCTTCAGCTATGCGCTTAGCAACATTCATTTTTATTATACTTGGTGTATTTGGAACGCTTGAAAAGATTTAAACCTAATAATATACTATTTATATACTATATAATGCGGACTTGTGTATTTTGCGAACTCTCGTTGACCGCGAGACGCGTGACTAGTCGTGCGGGAGTACGTTGACCTCGCTCCGGTCAGCTGATGGCGCGCATGAGCTTGTGGTATTCAATGACATTGCCGATTTTTTCAAAACACAATTATTGTAAAGCATTATCTTCAAATTTCTGTTTCATAATTTTTCCCAAACCCTCAGGTCATCAATTTGATGACCTCGTCGGGTCATCAAAAATTGATTTTTTTTCTGATTTTTATTTCTTTTAGTTAGTTAATATTTATATAATTTAATAGTACTATTGTCCTACAAATTGCGTGGTACGTTATCCCGGAGATATAGCAGCAGTGAGTATAGGCTCACTGCTGCTCTATCTCCTGCTATCTCTCTTAGCTACCACAATTGAGAGTTTTCGAAGAGGATTTTTTTGTTCGTCTCATCAAAATAAAGCTACTCCCGGAAAATAAGCTTGATACTAATCAGGTGAAAAAAATGTACTAGGGATCCCTACCTATTACTTTTTCCGATCAAAAAAACTGAACGTATTTGAACTGACATCCGTCTGTCAAACATCTAAAACGCCAAAATTCATTGTTATCATTGTTATGACAATCAATATTTAGTAATAATAAAATATTCTAAACTTTTAATATCGTTCATATTTTGGGCATTTGTTTTATATGAACGTTTTTTACTTTTCGTGACGGGTTTCGCTTTATTTCACATATTGAAAATAATTAAAAACAGTAAATAATCTTATGCGAATAATGCGGAAAAAACGAGCAACACGTCCGTTTAGCATCAGGCCTTGGCCGAGACTGTCTGTACACGGGTATTACGCACCCATGCGCACGTATTAAGATTATTATGCTCAAAAATAAGGAAACGTGTATTTATAAAAATCTATTGATCAAACAAAATAATTAAAACACTATCACGATAGTATATTGCTTAAAGAATAATTTGACAAAATATCAGAATTATAGCCTGTATATTAACATGGTTTTTACCCGTTAAAAGATATTTTTAGAGGTATCTTTGTGATTTTTTTCTATCGTATCAAATTTAAGGAATCATGTTTTCAACACACTATCTATCTAGCATATATCCTGCAGAATATCATATATTTTTCTGTTATTTTTTACTGCAGTGGATCATATACTTTTAGGCGTTATAAAACATCATTTTAGCTCCTCTAGTCGCCTTAAATAAAAGACATCAAATAAGGAAAATATGGATAACATTGACAGATCAAATATCAAAAATATATTTGGATGAAGAACAAAATTTGCAGTTTAATGATTTTTACCTTGAAGAAATTGAGGAAAAAATAGATAAGGTTGAATCAATACCAAGTAGTTCAAATCAATCATTAGAAAAATTATTAGAAAAAATAATTAAAGAAAAAGAATCTGAAACTCAAAACTTAGGAAACATTGCAAAAGATTTCATGATTGAAAAATTCACTGGCAAAAATTTAAATGCCTCACAGTGGATTAAAAATTTTAATAAAGAATGCGAACGTTTCCAAGTTAACGAAGATAGAAAAAAAATTGAAATATTAAGGAATTTTCTAGAATACTCTAGTGTTGATTGGTACAGCTGTATGCTAATTAAATATACAGTAGAATCCGTATGGGCCAATTGGGAAAAAAATTTTTGTGAGACTTTTGCAACCAAAGGATGGTCGCCCATTAGATATGCTCTTACTTTCAAATATCAAGCCGGCTCGCTTCTTGAATATGCCTTAAAAAAAGAAAAATTGTTGCTAGAAGTAAGAAAATCAATTGATAATGGAACGATTATAGACCTTATAGCATTGGGCTTACCTAATTATGTCACTGATAAAATTGACAGAGAAATTTTACAAACAACGGAAGATCTCTACAATGAAATAGGAAAATTGGAATGTCTAGTTAGAGGAAATAAATATGATAAAAAAGATTATACAAATTTCGACACTAAACAAAAAAAAATTGAAGCAAAAAAACCATGCGAAATTTGTGTTAATGAAAAAAAGGGGAAACGTTACCATGCTGAGGAAAATTGCTGGTTCCGAGAGAAAAATCAGAAAGGAGTGGTAAAAACTGTAAATAACTCAGAATTAGAAATTGAACTAAACGATGAAAATCCAAAAAACTAATAACACCACCATTAATAAGAGTAAAGTTACTTTTAAATGACACTGTAGAAGTTTCTGGAATTTATGATTCAGGTTCAAATGTGTCATTAATAAATGCTAAGTTATTGAAGATACAAAAAAAAAGAAAATACAAATAACTTACATATTTTAAACTTGAAAACTATTAATGGTGAGAAAAAAATTAAAGGAATGGTAACATTAAGAATAAAAATTTATAATATTGAAAGAACTATGGATATTTTTGTAATAGATAGTGAAAATTTTCACTATGATTTTCTAATTGGTCTGGATTGCATTAAAGATTTCAAATTAATGCAAACCGAAGAATTAAAAATCATACAATGTGACAGTCAAAATGAAGGAGAGATAACTTCGAATGAAGAGGATGTCAAGAGCAATAAATACTTAAAAAGTGATGCTCAGAAGAAAAATGTCGAAATTCCTGATGTACTAGGTGACAAAAATAGAGAAGAAATAAAATTGGTAAATAAATATGAAATTAATTTCAATGAACATATAGACTTAGATAAATTTGAAATGTTAGTAAACCATCTAGATTCATTTCAACAATCAGAAATAAATAAGTTAATAGAAAAATACAATCCAGTGTTTGCTAAGAATAAATATGATGTCGGCACTGTAAAGGATTATGAGGCTCATATTGACTTAATGGTAGATAAATACTGTTACAAACGTCCATACAGATGCACAGCAGAAGATAGAAAAGAAATAGAAAATCAAATATCTAAACTATTAGAAAAAAAATTGATTGAGGAGTCTTAACCCCTTTTGCTGCTCCAGTAACACTGGCATATAAAAAGGAAGATGAAAAAAGAACAAGATTGTGTATAGATTTTAGAGAATTAAACAAAATAGTAGTTCCTCAATCGCAACCATTTCCATTAATTGATGATTTAATAGTGAAAACTGTAAACTGTAAATATTTTTCTACTTTAGACATAAATTCAGCATTCTGGTCAATTCCGTTAAAAATTCAAGATAGATACAAAACTGCATTTGTTACACAAGAAGGTCATTTCCAATGGACGTGCCTTCCTTTTGGATTAAAGACAGCTCCGGCTATATTCCAGAGAATATTGAGTAATATCATTAGAAAATACAAACTATCTAGTTTTGCAGTAAATTTTATAGATGATATTTTAATTTTTTCAAAAACTTTTGAGGAACATATAATACACTTATCAAGATTATTAGAAGCGATTCTTACTGAAGGCTTTAGACTAAAATTTTCAAAATGTATCTTTGCAAATCATTATGCCAAGTATTTAGGCCACATAATAGAAAACAATTCAGTTAAGCCTTTGAAAGATTACTTAACTGCTGTGAAAAACTTTCCGGTTCCAGAAACAAGGAAAAATATACGTCAATTCCTAGGAAAAGTAAATTTTCATCATAAGTTTATACCCAACAGCGCAATCATCCTGGAACCTTTACATAATTTACTACGGAAAGATGTGAAATTCATATGGTCTACAGAATGTCAGGAATCATTTGATAAAATAAAGAAACTGCTTTGCTCAGAACCAATTCTGAAGATCTTTGACCCTAAGTTACCAATAAGTATTTACACAGATGCAAGCATTAAGGGAGTGGGAGCGGTTTTAAAACAAGAAGATAAAAATGGAGTCAATAAACCAGTTGCTTATTTTTCAAAAAAATTGACTGAAACTCAAAAAAAGAAAAAGGCTATATATCTAGAATGTTTGGCAATAAAGGAAGCTGTGAAATATTGGCAACACTGGCTTATGGGAAGAGAATTTACAGTATACTCAGATCATAAACCTTTAGAGAATTTAAACATCAAGTCTAGAACTGATGAGGAACTTGGTGATTTGACTTACTACTTATCCCAATATAATTTTAAAATTAAGTACAATCCAGGAAAATCAAATCAAGAAGCAGATAGTTTGAGCAGAAACCCAGTTCTAGATTCTTATGACAATGTTGACGATTGTTTGAAAGTAGTAAATTTAATAAACTTAGAAGACATAAAAAATGACCAAAACACAAATATGAATTTACAAAATGAAAAAAGCAAATTTTTATTGGAGAATGAAATTTATTACAAAAAGAAAAAGAAAGGAAAAAAAATAATAATTTCTGAAGAACTTAGTAAAACTCTAATCAAAGATGTCCATAATACTTACTGTCACATTGGAAGAACACAGATGATAAATAAAATAACACCATTCTACACAGCAAAGAATATCATTACAAACATTAAGCGAATTTGTGATGACTGTGAAATTTGTATAAAAAACAAATCAAGGAAAAGGCCAAAATATGGCTTATTGTCACATTTAGGTCCAGCAAGACGTCCATTTGAAATTGTATCAATTGATACTATAGGAGGTTTCGGAGGATCACGGTCAACAAAAAAGTACCTTCATTTACTGGTTGATCATTTCACTAGATATGCTCATATTTTCACGTCAAAAACTCAAAGCCCAAGTGATTTTATAAGACTTGTAAAAAGTGTGACAGAAAATTACAGTATTGATATGATATTAACGGATCAATACCCTGGTATAAATTCTAAAGAATTTAAGGAATTTCTGAAGAAAAACAACATAAAAATTATTTTTACTGCTGTGGATACACCATTTTCAAACGGAATCAATGAAATAGGTAGGGATCCCTAGTACATTTTTTTGACCTGATCAGTATCAAGCTAATTTTTTGGGGGTGGCTACATTTTGATGAGGCGAACAAAAAATTCCTCTTCGAAAACTCTCGATTGTGGTAGCTAACAGAGATAGCAGGAGGTAGAGCAGCAGTGAGCGTAGGACCGGGATAACGTACCACGCAATTTGGAGGACAATATTACCATCAAATTATATAGATATTAACTAACTAAAAGCAAAAAAAAAATCAGAAAAAAAATTATTTTTTTGTGACCTTACGAGGTCATCAACTTGATGACCTCGTAAGGTCATCAAAAATTATTACTAACCGCTGATTTTTTTTTCTTTTAGTTAGTGATTATCTATATAATTTAAAAGTAATAATGTCCTCCAAATTGCGTGGTACGTTATCCCGGTCCTACGCTCACTGCTGCTCTACCTCCTGCTATCTCTGTTAGCTACCACAATCGAGAGTTTTCGAAGAGGAATTTTTTGTTCGCCTCATCAAAATGTAGCCACTCCCAAAAAATTAGCTTGATACTGATCAGGTCAAAAAAATGTACTAGGGATCCCTACCTAAAAGGCTAAATCAAACTTTAGTCAATAAAATAAGATGTAAAATAAATGAAAGTGATAAAAAAACAGCATGGACAACAATTGCACACAAATGTGTAGAAAAATATAACGAAACGGAACATACAGTAACAAAGTTTGCTCCAAAATATCTTTTGGAAGGAGAAAATGTGAATATTCTGCCAACAGAGCTCAAAACAAGATATACAGAAGAAGATCTAAAGAAAGACATAAAATTAGCCTTAAAAAACACAATTAAATCTCATAATCACAATAAGAAAATTTTTGACCTACATAGAAAAGAACATGAATTCAAAGTTGGAGACAGAGTCTATGTGGAAAGTGGAAATCGATTAAATAGGAAGAAAACCGATGAGTTGAGAATTGGCCCGTACGAAATTTTGAAAAAGATTTCCAAATCAATCTATGAAGTAAATGCCGGTCACAGAAAGACGGAATCAAATTTCTACCACATTACCAAATTGTCTCCAGTTTTTGGTCGGTGAATGAACAATTCCATGGATTACCATTTGTAATTGTTTCTCTCTGGGGGGGAGATGTAAAGAAAACACTAAACTCTTTCGTAGTTTTCTTAAGTTAAAACCTTTTTTGTAAATATATTGTCAATGTATAAAAATTAGTCTGTCGTGATGACATTAAAAATATTTTCATATATTCTCATTGTAAAAATATTCTATTTTATTTTCTATATATACTCCATATGAAGTAAAGGCTTTAAATGTTGTTTCTTTTGTTGTTATAGAGAAACGCAATCGTCTTTATTTCAAGAAACGAATTATAAAAAGAATAATTATTATTATATATACATAAAAAATACCATCGAATTGAGAACCTCCTCCCTTTTTTGGAAGTCGGCTAAAATTCTCATGGTAACAAATTGTGTCACAAAATTTTACTAAATCAAAATCATTACTAGTCTGACACAATTTCGTCATAACATTTTAAATACCATATCAAAAATACCGACCGTTCCAGCAGGAATCGAACCCGCACCTCCGACTAACTATGTCGACACGGTTAGTCGAAGGTGCGGGTTCGATCCCTGCTGGAACGGTCGGTATTTTTGATACGATATATAAAATGTTTATAATTTCCTCATGTGTGGGTATTAGGTACACAAAAAATAACAACACACACACAATTTCGTCATGTTAGTATTTTAATAAACTACAGAAAGCAGAAAGAAAACAAATGTTTAACTATTTTATAACACTTGTTCTGTTACTTTATTTATGTAGTTTGTGCTCGGTGTAATGTATTAACATGAATTTGCACGTGCCGAGCACGTTAGAAGCGTTGACTCTCTAACTTAATAATACCCCTAACAACAAGTTTTGTTTTATTAAGATACGTGTATGCTATTTATATTTTTACTTTTTATTTTTTAAATTAATTTATTTAAATTATTACTTAAATTTTTATTTTTTATTGTATTTGTGCTCTCAGTTTGTTAGTTGTGTGTCTGTCTATATGCAGTGTATGTGTCTCAAATAAATAATATAAGAAAGAAAGAAAGACATTTTTCTTTCTTATATTCAATAGATTATGTCATTATTATTTATATTTTTACACATAATAAAACATGGTTACAAATAAGGCTGGAATACATTTTGATAGTAAGTTTATTTTCCTTTACATTTAAAAGTTCGTATCAACGGTTTTGGGTGTGAAATGTCGGCGTTGAACAGAATACTATCGGATGTATGAAAAGTTCCTGTGTATTTACCGTATGACCGTAAGCCGGATGTATACTGGCTGATTTATAAGCTCCTGATACACGCTGGCAACAACCGCACTCGGATATTCTTCAAATAAATTATTTTCTATGCAGTGTATAATGACTGATATATTTTTAAAAAATTTAAATAATTCTGTACGACAATAATAGTCTAGTTGTGTTTTCTTTTCTAATAAATTTTAATTTTGTCCATTTCTATACTAATATTATAAAGAGGTAAAGTTTATAACTTTGTATATACGGGGTAATCTTCGCAAATACTGATCCGATCATGAAAATTCTTTCGCTAACAGAAAGCTACACTATTCAGGAGTGACAAGATAAAAGGAAAAAGATAAAAATATATGATGATTTAAAATCAGCAGGATTTGAACCTGCGCCCTCTGACGTGCCGTGTCAACAATTCAATCTAATCAAGCATTATTATTTGCCTTAGAAATTAATTGGTGATTTTAAAACATTTATATTTATCTGATTTGCTGAAAATAGTGAGAGTGTATTGGAACATATCAAATTTCACCGTAACCTTCTTATGTGAAATGGATTATAACGCCCAACGAAGTGGGCACGGGTCGGCTAGTATTTTATATACTGATTAAAAATTGTTTTCTTTCTGGAAAACTTGTTAAAAAATAATTTATTTGCGTTTAATTTCGAAACGATTGATTACATACGCGATTGTAAGGTGGATCGTAAAAAAAAATCGACGTCAATAGACAAACTTTAATGATAAGCAAATTTAAAATAAAGCAATTTATTGCTCATTTTTATTATTTGAATTACTTTATTGCTATTTTTGTATTTTTTAAACTTTAAAAGTTTTAACTTAGTAAGTCCTTGATAATATAATAAAGAATCCATTTCCAATCCATACGCATTTTTGTTATAAAACTAATAATAGTTTTGTTTAACAGCTTGATAGCTAGAACCAAATTTATAGTTTAGAATGTATGTTCTATATCTTATTAGTGACACATTAAATAAATAAATCTCTCCTACTTAACTGATTAAACTTTCTTATCGTAAATCACAATTAAATATTTTACTATTACTCAAATCAGGAATGTACCTATATTAATATAATAGCAGTACTCATCCATTAGATGTCATCTGTAAATAATATTATCATAATATTAGGTTAACCATAAATCTCTTTTGTATGTATAATAAATATTAAGTTACACTAGAGAAAATATTAGGTTATTGAGTTAACTGCTTAACGTTTTTATCTGCGTTTATTCTTCGTAACGTGTTATCGATTCAGCCTGTAATATCCCACTATTGGGCATAGGCCTCTTCCCCATGTAGGACAAGGATCGGAGCTTAATCCACCATGCAGCTCCAATGCGGGTTGGCGGATATATTCCCTACTACGAGTAACGATCGCTATTAGGTGTACATGATAACAACCGGGACCGACGGCTTAACGTGCTCTCCGAGGCACGGTGGGGAGACCCACAAGGACTGCACAAACACTCAGACCACAGCACATATCTGTATGGCCAATACAAATGTTGTCGACGTGTTATCAACGTGTTATCAGTACATATAAAATTGTGGTTAATGTAAGAGCATGTGCATAAGAGAATATAAATTCTTTGTTTGAACCAAAGAAAACAAAACCATTAATTATGGTTTTTTTTTCATTTTTTTTTTCTTTAAAACGGTGGCTAAATTATACAAATACATTAATAGCAGGTATACATTACCTGCTATTATTGTGTTTAACTAGTACGTTATACAATATAATCCTAACGAGTAAAGAAAATGCAACCACTTTTTATACTTTACAACAAAAAATTTCATAACTATATTTTATGCTTTTTCCCGTGATATTGCCACAAATTATCGGCTTAGAACCGAATGCTGAGATAAACCAATCATGCCCCCGAGAGTAAATTCCGCTTATCAAGTTATGACCTGAAGCGGTGTCCAACAAGTTGACATCAAAGTCCCATCGAAAGATATAACTGTATACATAAATATAAAATGACTGTAGGCAATATGATTGGGATTAACATACGCTTTTAAAATCCATCTTAATCTTTATGAAATAAAAAAGTGACAATATATTAAACAGAATTTGCAAGGCTATTTATTAAGTAAACACTATTAATATAAGTGTTTTTTTTTTCAATAGTAAAAATAGGTTTAAAAATACACTGAATTTGCCCTTAATATCATCTAGTTACACAAAATAGATGCAATAATCAAATAGACGCAAGTTTGCAAACTACATTATTGTGTGCTTTCATAATTAGGTATAATTAGAAACAATAATTAATATTTATTACAAATATTAATAACGTGATTTCGATTTTATTTTCATTAAAATCCCTAACTTGTAAGAGTTGCTGAATGAAGCCGTTCACACAGTATGTGTACTGGATAAACGGCTTCATTCCTGGGTGAACCTTGAAAATGAAAAAAGGGAAAGTGGCAAGAGTTACGCCGATCCCCCCGATCATTACATTATCCAAAAGTAATTTTTTATCACATTGTTACGATGTGTACTTTCACCATCAGTTCAATCTAGGCGTGTATTGAAAATAAACATTTACCCAAAACCTTTTAACGTTCTGAAGCATAATAATTGGTAATAGGGAAAAATTACACTTTTTTACGTTACATTATTATGCATTACTCTTGAATTTTTGTGAGATTTTTTAACACATTGCTTTTAATACGTTTAGAATCCACCTCCTTTTTAACTGAGCTATCCTTCTATTACATATTATACATATATGTATTTTTCTTAAGAAAAATCATTTTTTTTATGTGGACCATGACAATTAAATTTATAGCGATTCATATGTTTGATATGAAAGATCTGTTTTAGTGATATTGATATGTAACAAAAGAATAAAGTATGTAGAGCCCAATTTTGCATCTTATGAATAACACTTGAAAGTTGAAGTAGTCAAAGAAGCGAGACTATTGAAATTGAAATATATTGCAACTCTAATCAAGCATAAGCTATAATAAAAATAAAAAATAAGAATGACTTTATTTAACCATGCTACATTTCATCTTAGTTACTACCTTTTTACGAATATAGCACGGATGGAGGAGTATGAAATTTTGGACACTTATAGTTTATACAGAAAAGGAGTGCACAATGCTGATATATTTTTTAATATTAGGCATAAAAGATACAATAAATCAATAAAATACACTTTTCAGAAGTGAAACTTCTTTGGCAAACTAATTAAAAAGAAACTAATAATTAAAAAAAAAAACAAACTGAGAAAAAAAAATGGATTTAAAATACCTACAAAAAAAACTAATTGAAAAATTCTCTTCGCTCGCTATAGCGAACTATAAATGGAAATATCGTCTCATATTACGCCTTTAAAGCGTTAGCAACCATATAATATATGGTTTGCGCCAAAGAGTATAATAATAAAATACGGGGCTGATAGTGTTATGTTCCATCTGTCTATGATCATTAGAAGTTGGAATGTCAATGATAACAGACCTACGGACTGTCCTCCGCCCTCCGTGCCATAATAGTAAGTAGTAGTAAGTGCCATAATAGTAATAGTAGTTGTATGCCATAACAGTTTTGTTGTCTGTTTGTAAGAGTATATGGGTGTCTCTGAGACTCTCGGCGTTTCTCCTCATAACTGACAGTACCGCAAACATTTCTTTCTTGTTGACGTGCCATAATTTTTGGTGGGGTGTCCAGACTCCGGAAATGACCTATTGGTCTAAAACTGCACCCCATTATATGTCGGAGGCGTCTGTAGTGAGAAATGGGACACATTTGCAGCATGTATTGGTGTTGTCAATGATAGGGCTCCATGCCACCACTGTATGTCCAGTAATGCCCCCGAGAGACCGTCATCCTCAAGAGATTTTTCGAAAACTGTCTGAACAGAATCTGTAATCGGCGGCGGTGAAGTCGACCTCGTGGAATGACATAACACGCAAAATTTAATTGGCTGAGAAGGCATTGAAGTTGGCGGAGACGACAGACTCCATGAGTCAAAATGTTTTCTAGTGATTTTAGAATTAAATCTTGTTTCTTTCAATAAAGAAACAAGACTCAATAGGTACACTCATCAGATTCTTGTCTGAATTCCACTGTATGCCTTAGAAACTCCAGTGATCTCACTGGTGTCAAGACCGATTTTTTGAGATTCACTTGCTATCCCAAAAACTCCAAAAGCTTCACAGCCTCCGAGGCCTGTGTTGCTAGTTTGGAACAGTCCTGGTGTGCTAGCAAAACTCGTCTAGGTGCACTAGGACCCGCATTCTTTTCTTTCGGTTTGCGCTGACATAATATTTAAACCAGTATCGACTCGTTTAAATATGCTTATACACGAATGTGACGTGTGATCCAATAACGAAGTAAAAGCAACTTGTACAAACCGGTTTTACCCACTGGAGAGTGTCTCGCACCGACAAATTTTAGAATTCTAAAAACTAAAGAAAGTAATTTAATCGTTAATTTTTGATTTTCGGTTTAATGTACATTATAGTATAGTCAAGGGATTATTGCAAATTAACACTTATTATAAAATAATTACAGTGAAAGCAATCATCACAAAGACTATTCAATATTATTGAGATCCACACCAGCCAAAAGTAGATAATGCAGTGTGCTTTGTCACACGTAATGTGATCTTTATGATTTTGAAAGTGGATATTTAAATTTGGTAGTGTTCCAAACGGACTTCTTGCCAACAGTTCTCAAAAGGATTTACGATCACACGAGCACTGGGAATTAGATCCTGCCCTAAGAGCAAAGGAGGGTCAGCGCTTCTGAACCAAGTAATTAGTAATAATCAAGGACGCAATTTAGACACCTTATTTAACTACAGCTATCTCTATATATGTATATAAAAATGAATCGCTGAATGTGTTGCTAAGCGCAAATCTCAAGAGCAGCTGAACCGATTTCGCTAATTCTTTTTTTATAATGTTCCTTGAAGTACGAGGATGGTTGTTACGGAGAGAAAATTTTTAAAAATTGCCTGAAATGTCTAAAAACAACACTTTTCTTTATTCCCATACAAAAGATTCGTAATAATACTTAAAAGTCAACTTGAACTTTAATACCATACGATAAAGTTTAAGTGTTAGTGGAGGGGTTCCGGGAAGGATAAGTATTAAAAAAATAAACAAATTAAAGAATCAACTGTTAGGCGGTACGAAGTTGGCCGGGTCAGCTAGTTGTTAATAAAATCGAATATCGATTATCAAAAAAATTATTTATCTCTATTATGAAACTTTTGATTTAAGCGATCCTTATATACTTCACTGGCACACGTAATCGTTTTCATAACCATCAATTCCTTTATCGATTTTCGAAGCATCAAACTTTTGGAGAACTTAATATTCATCGTTTCCTTCAAAACGAATTCCTTACTTTTAACATAAATTTCCTGAATTTCTTGTCCTGTGTCAAATATGAAATTCTCTCGTCGATATATTAATATTCACACAAGCACCCTCATAATTTCTCTTGCGACGAAGAATACTTTTTCTCCCACAGTTATTTGAGGAATCACGTTATTACTGGAAGCATAGTCTTGTACGGATATGATTTTGATATAGTGTCCATACTAAAAACACGTGGGTAGCTTTTGAGCTACAATAACATTTAATGCCCTTTGTTCTTTATTTTATTAGAATTTTCACTTCAATTAGAAAAATCAACAATAAGACAATATTAACAAAAAATCTTGTGCTAAATCATGCAGTAATAAACGTGGTATTCATTGTTATTTTAATAATTATTATATTTACTAAATTATATACCTTAAAAATGTATAAGTACTAAAAATTACACACTAAACTATGAATGAACTTTAACCATACTTTGTTTTTCCGTATTCCTTCTTTGCTTTGCTAAAACGTTGAACTTGTTCCTCTTTTCATTCAGTACATTTTTTGTTACTGAATTCAATAAACAGCAAAGTTTCGAACTTCTTTTGAATTATTCAAAGACTTTTAGGGATCTGCAAATCAAATTTTATGATAAATGTAATCATTTGAATTTACACATGTACGTTGGTGAAATGTATGAAACGGTTATTTAATGCTTAATGACGATTATCATAAAAAAGGATGATCAGCCATATCAAATCACAATTCATACCTATCGTTGTCTTGAATATATAAAATTAGATCCAATATATTAACTCACCGTGCCTCGGAGAGCACGTTAAGCCATCGATCCCGGTTGTTATCATGTACACCTGATAGCCATCGTTACTCATAGTAGGGAATATATCTGCCAACCCGCATCGGAGCAGCGTGGTGGATTAAGCTCCGATCCTTCTCCTACATGGAGAAGAGGCCTATGCCCAACAGTGGGATATTACAGGCTGAATCGTGATCGTAATATTAACTCACCTTATTTAGTTACGCAAGTCGTAGGTATACTGAAATACGGTGTAATATTATGCAAAAATGATGACTGTTCCGGTAATAAGCTGAAAATTGGTTTTATTTCCGCTTAGAAAGAATAATTAATTATACCTGTATGTATATTTCTAGCCACTTAAGTTTGCATCGTAGAGCACGTTATGCTAATGGTTCTGGTTTCTATCAATCATCACTCTCAAATAATAATAGAAAACCCAACATTCAAATTTTGCACAATGTTGAAGCTGACGTATTTAAATATTAATATTTAGAGCATGTACACGTCACAACTGTGCCACAATAAGCACAATACTTTTGTATAGTAGCAGTCGCCAAGCAATCAGGAGAGTAACATTAAATAAACACACCCTTTGCTTGCAGCAAAAGAAAAGCAAATGTGCGTTGCTCGCATAAGAAGAATTATCAAGGAAAACATTAAATTTGACAAGGAAAAGGAAAGTAGGATAAAGTATTTTTTCATTTATTTATTATTTATTTATTATTCTTACTTGTGCTGTATATTCTAGTCTGATTTTCTATAGTACTATCGTGTTACCTTGAGAATATGTGAACTGACTGTTGTTAAGCATATTTTTTTATTAAATTGACCTGCGCTGAGCTACGTAAAAGGTCTAGTTCTAATTTTGTACCCTATGATACTCAAAGTTTAATATTACTTTTATTGTTTTAGGATTGCTAACGTGTTTCTAGATAAATATCTAGGCCCCTTATATTTCGAGCTTATCCCAACACGTAGGAAATATATTTATGTCCTCGTAATTCCTTCGAACGAGCGAAGCTTTTTCTACAGGTGTCATAGTAAAGCTGAATAATAAGTTACGAAATATCCTTAAAAATATTTGCATTTTTTATTAATTGCTGGAACTTTTTTAAATTAATTTTTATTATTAATTTTTTTTTAAATTTATAAGTTGTACGAACTATTGTAAAACAACCACATTACGTTAAATTTATACGTATGTACGTACGTACGTACGTACTACGTATATTTGTGAAAAATATAGACAAAACACTTTCTGAACGCATCTATAAATATTTGACAACCAATTGACAATGTTTTTGGCAAAAGACATCAAATTTCACCGCAAGGAACATTTTGTTTTGGAAAATTATATTGTCGTTTTTTGTATTTTACGTTATTTATTATTTATGTTTCTCACAGTTTAAACCTTCCCTGAACTTCCTCAAACATTTTAAGATCAAAATTAGCCAAATCAGTCCAGCAATTCTCGAGTTTTAGCGAGACTAATGAACAGCAATTGATTTATTTATATCTTATACTATTAAACGAGCAATTCTTGTATATATATATATTCTGAATCTCGGAATCGGCTCCAACCATTTCCGTGAAATTTAGTATGCAGGGGATTTCGGGGGCGAAAAATTGATCTAGCTAGAATTCATTTAAAAAAAATGTCGTTTTATCCCTGTTTTTAGGCAATGAAAAAATATCATTAGAATACGAAGCTTAATTTCACCATCTCCAACATAGCTGTAGTAGCGTAATTAGTAAATCGACGGGTGTCAAATCGTCTTGACCCGGGTTCGAATCTCAGTCTCCAGATTGATTTTTTTTCGTTTTTTTTTTTTTAATTTCACTCGTGATTTATTATTTAAATAAAATTAAAATATAAAAATACCGAGAAAAAAAAAAACAAAAAATAAAATGAAAATACCGAGCTAGGCTCGGTCACCCAGGTACTATATATAATAAAATAAAATGTCAAGCACGTTGGTAACATTTAAAATACACTTTTACAGTCACTTATACTCGTACGCGTTTATATGATTCAAGTTAAAAATATTCTTTGCAGTGAAGACGTATTTTTTCTTTTCTCAGCGCTTCATATACCAACTATGGTTCTAAATAGGGCTCCTTGAATAATAATAACTTGCACTAATTGGTGCTGTTACTTAGTTTAATGACTTCAATAAATAGCCTCAAAGTGGTACTAAGTCTTAAAAAAGGGACATCATACAATTTCAACGGAGATTAATCTTTGGTACATTGAATAGTTCACAGCAGTCCCGTTAAACTTTAAAAGACGCTATGCGACCCGTCATATTCCCATTGTAATGCTTCGCGCCTCCCCTCTCATATCTCTCGCATTGTGGCTGTCCCACTTTTAATTCTGGAGACATCGAACAAAAGCGCAATATCCCTTTGATATGTCTGGTAGGCTCTACTTAAAATTAAAACATTTATCAGCTTATAATCAAATCTGTACGTTGATGCATGTGTTAATATAAAAATTCTTTTTCATAATTTTGCATTTACTGAGACTAAAATGGGCCTTAAATATAAATGTACTCTCGCAATATTAATCAAGTGACGCAATTTCTCGACAACGCGTATTCTACAATGGAATTGTCTACAGCGTTAGAATAAATCATTGCCATATTACAAAGTCAGTGTATAACGGCTCGTAATACATCAAGTAATATAAAGAAGCAGGTCGCGGTTACCCGGGAGATCGTATCTACACCTCGACATCAGACTTGAAAATACATTACAGTACTATGATTTTGTTCACAATTTCTATTATTTCATGTTTTAATTTTAATTTAAATAACGCTTTTATTATTCGATATTTATCGGCTTATATTCAATCGACTAATATCTAGACTAAGGATTCGCAGCGCTGTAAAGAGAAATTTTCTGTAGAGCACGTGTGAACGGTTGCTTTGTATGAACAACAAAGCCGGAGACTTATACCGCCGGAGCTTTTAGGCGGGTAGTTAACGTGCCATCTACAAATGCGAATTTACGCTTTGCATTTGTAAAAATTAAAAGCGACATTTTCAATGCAATTGCAAACGTTCTACTCGACAGTCGACGCGGGTAATGGCCACTCCAATTCGCAACTATGCAGTTATTTTTAGCTATCGTCTTTGTAAACACCTACATTTACCATCTTGTTGTTATAAGATTCTAGTATAAAGTTTACTGTAAAACAGTTCGTTCAAATTAGACTCGAGTAAGAGAGCATACTCGTATTTGTGATAACAATTTATTAAATTTTTTAATTTAAAAAAAATTTAAAAAAAAAATTGGACCTTGATTCTTATTATTCCGATTGTCACTCGAGCCGATCAGTATATAACTATATAGACACACCTATATAATATCGTCTATATATTAGTACGTGAAGCAAAAACTTTGTACCCCTTTTTGCGAAAATTGCGCGGACGAAGGAGTATGAAATTTCGCACACTTATAGTTTATATAGAGAAGGAGTGCAGAATCCAATAACAGTTAATTATTTTTTATTTCTTTAAGTAGCGGTAGTATATTTTTGTCGTCTTTCTAGCGCTCAATTGCATAAATGTAAGTATTTAAAATAAAACATATTATAGTATGTTCAACTCATCTTTGCGCGCGGCGCTATGTGTAGGTAAACCTTGTATATATACAGTGACTTTGTTGCGTGACAAGGGGTACAGTGAAGTGAAAAATATAAATAAAGTTATTTAAAAAAAATTAAAACTAAAAATTATATATCGGTGACGAATAGTATACATACATAAACTCACGCCTATATCCCGGAGGGGTAGGCAGAGACAAGAAAATGACACTAGCCATGATCCTGACAAACATAAGCGAAACCGCTTCATCAACATTAATTTATTAGTCGTTGCATACACGCACGCCGGTTTTGGGTACTTTTTATCTTGTCCTTCTTTACTTGGAATAGTAACTATATGGATTTAAGAAAAATAATAATAATTTGTTAATACATGTTTATTGAACATATTAATCTGTATCGCTACTAGAAGAATAAAATGATGAATTTTCGGATTCGCTGCTTTCACCAAGTTTAATTATTATTATTTCAGATTCCATATCAAAAATTCTTCTTTTTTTACGTGTTGACAAGTATTACGCCACATCTCTTCATCGATTTGACTGAAACGTTCATTTATTAACTGATTCGTTGCTGATGGCACTAATGTGTGTCATCGATTTTTTTAACTTATGGCTTATGACACGAATGCGTGTCATTTTTTAATCGAGTATAACACCCTCAATTTAAGTTTTAGAAGGGTTTGTCTAGAACAAAACTATCAAGATTTTCCACGTAGACCAAGCCTGTTATCTTAGCATCTGGATATTGTGTGCATTTCAAAGTTGCAGGGATTGACAACCTTTTTAAATTAAAATAAATTGCATTAAATTATTTTTAACTTGTGGCGCATGGCACAATGGCGTGTCTTTTAGAATTGATTGTAACACCCTTAAATGAAGGGTCTACCTAGAACCAAACAATCGTGATTTCGAAAGTAGTTTTCTTTTTTTCGAATTAAATAACAAATACAATGTATGTAACGATAATTACTTACCATTGAAGACCAAAGAAGAGTTTATTTTATTAAGTTTGTTTATTTATTTAAGAAGAGTTTATTTAATCATAATAAATATTTACTGTGGCGTCTCCATATATATAGACTTTATTAAGAAATAATAATGAAACCTCTTTTATGTTTTATATTTTGTATGAAAATATTTTTTGATAGACGTCAAAGAATTAGATTAGAAATTCTTCTTGATAATTTATGTTTTACATTTTATGAATTCTATTTTATATTTTTCTATTATATAACGTTATATGTATTCTATTATATTAATATATCTATTAGATAATATAATTATTTAATAATATTATAGTTCTATTATCTATATCATTGTCAATGTGGATATTGTTTTTTATATCCATCCTCATTGTTATTCAATAAAGAGTCAGCGAAGATAGCGAAGATCTGATTATTATTGATTGACTCGTTTAATAACTAATACGTTCGCTAAAATATTAATAAAATTGAAATTAGCACATTGAAAACATTTACCTGACTCCTTAAACACTTTTTCCGTGAAGAACTAGACATTTTCTTTAACGACTGTACCGGTGAAAAAATGACCAATAAGAAGACGTGTAGTTTGAAATTTCGAATGACGGCGGTTGCGTCACTGCTACACAAATTAAGGTTAAGCGCGCACTAGTGACTTTTGTCACCGTGCCAATAAATTCTTTAAACAAAAGTCACTAGTGCGCGCAAAGTGTTATAATTACAAGCGCACGCACACATAGAGCCCCGCGCAAAGATGACTTGAACTAACTATAGGTATAAATAGTTTAGATTGTTTAATATTTACGGCTTAAACCCCGTTTCGGTAAGCTATAGCTTCAAGTATTAGCTTATGAAATCCTCAAAGGTACACAGTTGAACTGGAAGATTTGTCTAAACGGACCTGTACTCGTATATCTTGAGATAAGTGTGCTTAACCACGCAAATAAACTCCTCAGCTTTATTACTTTACCACTGATTACTTTTCCATTGATATTTTACTCACATCGCAACTTCTTTCTGTAAGCAATATTTTTTAGGTTTTTGGATAAACTGAAATGACTTATAAACACCATATTATCAAAACATCTTTGTTTTGTTTTGAATGTTGTACATAAATAAGTTCCAACGTGGTGAATTACGTACATATATGTTGGTTAATACAATGTTAAAACATTTATACTTATATAAAAATTACTATTCAATTTTAAGGCTTAATAAATAATTAATAATAAAATAAACCCAGTACCTATAGGGTTTATTATTTTCATAGGTTTTCATTTGAGAGTAAAGTAGAAAGAGCAGTAAAGTTTTAAGGCATCTGTTTTTTGTCTTGATGACTAAGTTATAGGTAGTTAAAGACTATTAAAGCGCAATTTCTCTCAGAGTGCCATTTAAGACGATAATGCAATTTGTTGCAACCCGTTCGCTCATTTACTTTTATTGTTAGGTTCCATTAGGGGCGAAATTTACCGAGCGGCGTGTGAATGTAAAAAAAAAATCTTTCTCTCTCTCTCTCTCTCTATCTGGGTTAGTAATAGTAACACTCACTAGTCTAAACTCTTAATAGCCAAAGTTTAAGAAAAAACATACTTTACTTTTAGCAAACAAGAATTTGTTTTGTTTATAACAATTAACAAAGCTACCAAAGTTTATCTATCTATCTAATCTAAGTCTTTATGACACGTTTAGTACCTACCTTAAGCTGCCTTATTAGTTTATTATTAACCGACGTCCAAAAAAGAGGAGGTTCTCAATTTGATTGAATTTTTTAAATGTATGTTAGATCAGAACTTTTGACTTGGTGGACCGATTTCGATGAACTTTATTTTAACTGAATAGTGTTGCGTGTCATGTGGTCCCATTTAAATTTAATTAAAATCTGACAAGTACTTAGAGTTATCTAATAATGCGTATTTACTTGACTACTTTTTTGTCGACCGTATATCGTATCGTTATATCGTATCTCGTATTAAACCGCACAACTTTTTACTGGGTTTATCTATTTTCATGATTCTTACTTTAATCGAAGGCCAAGTCAAGGTACTTGTCATGTAGTCTAGTTTAAATTTGATCGAGATCTGATTACCACTTTTTGAGTAATCTTTGTTAGCGCGTATTTATTTGACTATTTTTTCGTCTTATTTCGTTGTATTACTTGTCGATGTAATTGAAGTCGGTTTTTTTTTTGTTTGCGAGCACACACTAGTATGTTTTCAAATAAGGAGTACAGAGAAACTATAAGGAGTAAAGAGAAAAACTAAATATTACTATGAATAATTACTAATACTAATGTTACTTTTCCGTCCATAAGTAAAAGTAATAAATTCTGTATTAAGTGCGATTTTGAGACTTGAGTAAGGCTGATTATTGTGATAACCCGGCGGGCCCGGCCGGGTTGTCGACGAATGCAACCGGGCCCGGCCGCGTTGAAAAACATACCGGGTTGCAATCTCTATTCAATAGTAATTTACTGATAATATTAATAATTACTCACCTTGCAACAAAATCTATCCACCCTAATCCATCTACACAACACTGATCGTCGTACTGAGTTCCAAGAGGTCTAGTCATATTGACCAGTTCAACATTTTATCTGCAGCTCAAAATGGATATCGTGGAGACGTTCGCGACCAGCTTATCAGACGCAACCGTCGAGACTTTTCCGCTCGGTTGACTACAAAAAGGCATTCGAGTCGGTGATGAGTGCCTCGCTTCTGAGAGTCCTGGAGTTCTACAAGATTGAAAGTGAAGTTAGAAACTTCCTTGGAGTGTGCACGGAGCAATGGAGTACGATTCTTTGTCTCCAGAGTGAGTTACCGACCGGTGGAGTTGCCGATTTTGGTGATTAACAAATCACAATCGATTTGCTTACCTATATCTACATGGTAGTGTGTGTACTATTTTTTTATTGATTTAATGTATTTTTATGCATTATTTTAAAAATATATTCTTAAATTTATCTATATTAAAATATTTTACTTCACCTACCAAGTTGACTTCGTAAGTTTCAGTTCGAGCATTTAAAAACGTTAGCATTGTCGAAGCGATACTGCTACGCAAAACTAAGAAAAACTTTATATATACGCTTCAGCCGGTAATGTCCCACTGTTGGGCATAGGCCTCTTTCCCCATGTAGGAGAAGGATCAGAGCTTAATCCATCACGCTGCTCCAATGCGGGTTGGCGGATATATACATATATTATAAATTATAGTTAAAAGCATAAACTAATGTTATTTCGGTTTTTTCACATCCTGTGTGTATGTAATAAAGATAAAGTTACTATTCGCCTCCTATGAGACTTATCATATTTCTCAAGAGTAGGTATAGCATGTATCTGTTAACAAACTTTCTAACTTTATATATTCTATGAGAATCCAACCCGCCTGCCCAGAATGGTGACTATGGGCAACACACATGAGTTCACGCCTTTTTTGGCGCTAACTTGTGGAGGCCTATGTCCAGCAGTGGACTGCGATAGGCTGAAGTGATGATGATTTGATGAAGAGCATTCACTTTAAAAGAAACCAACGAACAAAAAAACACTTTTCAATTTAGTCGTACTGTAACTAATGCACTGTATCGTAATGTAAACGTTTTCCTAGTACTTAAATACCTTTTTTCATATATAGATAGTTTAATCGATCTCTTTACTTAGAGCGAGCTTGGCTCTTGGGCTATGACTTAAGGCTTAAGAGCGAGCTGATGGATATTAAATTTTTCAGAATTTCTTTCTTCAAATACGTATTTTCGCATAAAATAAGATTAACTTCAAAGACTATCTCAAAAGACGGTGGACATGGTCCACATTTGGACTCGGGTCCGTTTAATATCGAGTCACGTGCTCTTTTTAGTGAGCTATCATTACACATCTTCTAGAATTTACCTTACGATCACTTTCCTTAATTAAAACGATGTTCACTTTTATACAAAGAATCTTTTCTGGCAACCGTATCCATGCTAAGTGTAAATGATATTGAAGATACATATCACGGGATATTTGGTAGTCTTGCACGCAAAAACTACGAAATTTATAACAAAAAAGCAATAGATGGAGATCCTGAATATCACTAATATATTTTTTATAATATACTCTACATTCAATATGAGAATTACGGTAGCAAACCTACGAGGAGTGGCTGGTACATACGTGCAATCCATTCGATTAATTGTACAAGTACCTGCACAAGTCCTTGCATCAATTGTCTTGATTTGCATAAAACCTTCAATTCAAGTCAATTATAGACGATTTTAACGACCTATCAATAGATGAAACATATCAACTAAATTCCATTTTTTTGTTGTCGTCTCTGGCTATTGATTATACTCAATACAATATCTGTATAAATAGGTATATATTATACATGTATAATAAATAGATCGAACTCCGACTCTCGCTGTCTCGGGTCAGTATAACTAAACGTATCCAAGTAATTTTAAGTAAATAAATTATAGCTGTCTATGTATACGTCAATAATAATTCACTTTCAGATAAATTGTGTTCGTGTGCCAATAACGTATCTTGACTCACTGATGAAGGTAACAAGCTATGCGTAGGATTGAGTGGCTTCATTTGATTAATTATTATCTTTCACTTGATTTAGTTGTTCTTTTTTAACGACAAACTTGATTATTTTACCCTGATAAAATATTATATATATATTAATTAGTAAACCATACAAAGTAAGGAAGCCTAAATATTGCTGTAATCTAACATTATTATCTTAATTTAATATCAAATCTGTTTCATATAATAAACCATCTATCAAACCACATCAAATCCATCTCTGAATGCCAAAAAGATAAGATATATGAGGTTAAGGAACGAAGTTGATCGTAGCTAACTAGGAATTTTATCATAATACTCGTAGATTGTTTCAAGTTTATTTTACGTTATTTGGTTGTTTTGATTATAATTCATTTTTTATAAGAAAATTGTGCTGCGTAAGTTAATAGGTTACCTCGTTTACTTATCTATAAGTTCTCTTTCTTTTACGCTCCCAATGTTTATTGAATTTTCTATGCAAACACAAAATGGCAATTAGGAATCGATAAAATACTTTAAAAAATTAAATTTAAAATATGTATAATTATGTATAATATAGATATGTCCTCCAGAACAATTCGACTGTATATTCCTTAAGAAAGTATTACTATTATTCTTCGATGATGCTAGTGGTCAGACAATGGAGAACAAAGAGGTAGTTATTAATATCATCAGTATATATTTTTAGCTTTTTTTCTAATGAAATTTCTTCAAAACGACTGGATTTTAATTATGTCAAAAGTCAACAAAAGGCTTTCTATTGAGGTAGGGCACAGCAGGAAATGCCTTGTTCAAAATTTGGAGCAGCCCGAATTCGAACGCATCTCAACCTTACTTGTCAAACTAAATCTTGTCAAGTACCGTTGTGTTCATATAGTGGTTAAGGCAGCCAGAGCTCCTGGTGAGGGTCGGAAATGCTTTAACAATGCTTTAGGGGATACTGGCATCCATAAGCTATGGTATCCGCGTACCAACAGATGGAAAATACAATGCTTGTTTGCAACCTCTGCAGTAACAAAAAATAGAGCATGATAGTTTGATTAAATTTAGATTATATTTACAGCTTTTTTTACTAAATACGAATAAATTAAATAGTACTAAACTAAATATTAGTTAATTTTTAAATGATATGGTTTTTGAAGTGAAACTTCTTTAAGCGCATGAAGGTAAAATTTTTACGGATGAAACGGCAACGTTTTGATGAAACAGCGACGTTTTGCCTACTACGTCCGGTACAGGCGTCACCCGCCTCGTGTCTCGCTTCACCTTATGGTCTAAGATCCGGGATAGCAAAATATTCCCTCATCTGTTAATTAGATTAAACAATTTTATATAGGCTGATTTCAATATTGTGAATTTATAAAAACAGCCTCTGCCACCATAAGCCTGCTACAATTTTTTTTTAATCTTTCCCTCTCATTTTAATTACATCTAGTAAGCTAAAAAAATAAAAGAAAGATAAAAATATTGGACTTTCATACAAACTTCCAACCCCCATTTTACCCCCGTAGGGGGGGGGAGTTTTGTAAAACCCGTTCTTAGTGGATGTCTACTCCCTGTAAGGAATCTACCTGCCAAATTTCAAGTTTGTACCTAAGTGTTATAAGTAGTTTCTGAGATTTCGTGATGAGTCAGTGACCTTTCTCTTTTATACAATACTAGCGACCCGCCCCGGCTTCGCACGGGTGCAATGATGACATTTTTAAATGACAGGATCTTTACGTAATATTCCGACGTGGCGGCTGAGGTACTACTCTTACAACACGTAATATTACGGCGATGGCGGTTAAAGGGTTAAATGTTTCGCTGTTAATTACTTCTAACGACGATATCTGAAAACCTATTCATCTGATTGATATAGTGTAAAGGGCAATTTTAATCTGCATTAAATTCCTAAGCTAACTAAAATATTTGTTTGGATAAGGATTAATACTGAACTAAAGAAAATAGCTTGGAAAATAACGTAATGTTTTTAATTAAAAATTTGAACATAAAAGTGGTTATTGTAAGTCAACTGTAAGAGATAGAGATATGCTATCGCGGACTTTTTTGTAGCATTTTTATAGATTTAGAATTCGCTAGTACATTACTCCACTGTATCTTTGCTAGTTTACGCGGCGTTTGCGTGGAAAGCTCCCAGTTGGCCCGATTTTGTGCGACTTCTTCAACATTTATCGCCGTATTTCTGCTAATTTACATAAAACTATACTAAATTATATACATAAACCTTCCTCAAGAATCACTCTATCTTTTAAAAAAAACCGCATTAAAATCCGTTGCGTAGTTTTAAAGATCTAAGCATACATAGGGACATAGGGACATAGGGACAGAGAAAGCGACTTTGTTTTATACTATGTAGTGATATAGATTATTTATTTATATTTCTGTTTTATAATTATTAATTACTCTTTTACTTTTTTATATTTGAATGTTTCCATAATACTTTTTAAAATATGAATTTATATGACAATTACATACTTTGCTCTAGATATAGCTTGTGCAACTTAAGATTTAAGATTTTTATAGTATTTCATATGTACGATCGAATTTGACCG
Source organism: Melitaea athalia (assembly GCA_905220545.2). Lineage (NCBI taxonomy): Eukaryota > Metazoa > Arthropoda > Insecta > Lepidoptera > Nymphalidae > Melitaea > Melitaea athalia. Next base: position 10,067,570 of record HG992179.1, read on the forward strand.
CCTTATCCCCCATGCTAGCATGAGTCTCATCCCTACGACGCATCGGCAATTTAATATAACGAAGTGGTATATAAGCAACCTCATCAAACGCCCAAAACAAATCCGCTATGAAATACTGATATTTCAAAATGTTCAAAAATATCCACTACCCCAGTGCAAAGAATATACTGACAACTATGTAAATAATCTTACCGTAGAAACATTGTCCTTATTCGATTCAATCAATCGCTATTTATTTACTAGATTGTTATTTATTATTCAACTCGGTAGTGATAAAAGTAATAAGCGTTATAGCGAGGTGAGGTGAGGAAACTGGGGCGACGCTAAAGTTTACGCGCTACGTGCATTCCATTAATCCGGAAAACTGTCAGTGAATCGAGGAGATAGCCGGCCGTGCTACATTTGTCAACGAAGTTTACCAAGTATTGCAAAGTGTGTATAATAGATACATACACTGGCACTGCATATTTTATAGGCTGTTTAGTTATCTTATTAAATTACGTGATTTACGCTTTTTGTTGCATTACTTGTTAAGGTTAAAGTTTAAAATTCCTGTTCTGCTTCTATGAGGCTATGACAGTACAAACGGATGCATAATCGTTCATTATAACGTACGTGTACCTAATAACTATTACAGCTGTTTAAAAAAAACTACTTATTGAAGGATGGTTACATATTATTTCGTTAATAGTTATAATTAACATTAAAAGAATTAATGAATTGTTAGAACGTTCTTGTATTAATAACGTATAATTTTACGTTGACTTAAAAATCGCTTTAAATATTAGGCTGTATAAAAAATTTCATTGCGCGATCGTGGTTTATCCAATCAAATAAAAAAGGGAAAGGACGCTTATGGGCTGGAAAAGATGGCGTCGTGGAAAAAAAGAAAAAAGTTTAAAGTGTTCAATATTTAATAGTGGAATTTTAATTAATTATTCATCGCAGCAACCAGGTAGGTGAGTTGTTCTATTTTTATTTCGACTGGGAAGTCAATCTGATGAAAATTACAATTTTCAATTGTTCATAAGTTTTATTTTATATTGAAGTTTTATTTTTCTTATTTTCTTATTTAAAACTACTAAACAGATTAATATGTTTTCGACTACACTATAAATATAGTTACACTTTTCGAACGAGTGCATAATATATTATTTGGTGAATTTTCTTTAATACCGAAACTACACGATCCAATGTTGCTGAGCGTTTGCGGAGGTCATAACTATGGTCCAAGTGATATGCTACAACATTGTGGGACCCTCACTGTAAATTCTATCCATAAAAGTAGCACATGGATCGTTTTTACATTTTTTTTTTTTTGTTACAAATGGTTCGTTCTAATAAGGACTCCCGCAATGTTTAGTTCACTAGGGTGGCAACTACAACATTAGCTTGTGTTAATCCCAATGGTTAGCTCACTACGGTGGCAACAATATTAACTTGAGTTAATCGCAATGTTTACTCCACTATGCAACACTGTAACATAATATTCAGTTAAGAAGTAAGGTTGACTCTCTACTATACTTTATACCAGAGCTCGTCCCTTTGACTTCGGCAATTGCTTTATTGCAATAGAATGTTGAACTATGGTCACAAGTTTTAATACCTCAGTTTCAGCTCATGAATCTTTTGCACCTGTTGGACTGTGATCCTACAACTATATTAAATTTCTTATAAAACAAGTGCAGGTGCAAGGTACACTATAAATTGCCGATCTCACGAGGAGGATTCGTTGACGCACGGACGGAAACTACAGTAATGTGGCGGATGAAGATCCACTTACTTTCTCTCTCTACCCTAATAATTATATACATATATAATATAATATAAAAGGTAGGGAAGAGCTGCTTCTATCTATAGAAATGAGATGGGGTTCTCGTTATTTAAATAATAATTAAATTTAAATCTAAAGTTAAATAAAAAGTGAATTTAATTAAATTACTTAATAAAATTAAAGTTATATTTTCTGCAATAAGGTGAGTGTAAGTAGAGTAACAGTTATATAGTTTTATTAATTTTTTTTATAATCAATTGAACTCTGCGGGTCCTAACTGATTGACGATATCATGAGCCAAATATAAAAATAATATTTAAATATAATTATATAATATTTTTTCTCTCCATAGTTTGAGTAGAATCTAGTTACGAGGCGTAGCGAAATATTTTTCAATTTATGCGTTTTTTTCCCCGATATATAATCATTAATATATATTCAATTTAGTTTTCACTTTCCACTGACATGCTAAAACTGCAATTATTATGTTTGTAGTTTTGTTATTAGACCACATTTTAATACTCGTGTGTGCAAAACCGCAAACAAATAATAATTATATTCACATTGAATCTAACGAAATAATCTCATACATTGTCGTTTAAATATATTTTAATGCTTTTTGTTTGTCATGAGTAGTTCATTACACCTTAGTACGATTTTATGTATCTTGTAGGAAAGTTTGATCCATAAATATGAAGTGAACAACTTTTCTAGACACGTGGCACCATGTCCAGCCTACAGTAAAAAAAAAAACTGGCAACGCGCTGTTTGCGTAATATTACACGAGTTTACCCTTAACAACTCGTAAATAAATAATTTGGCATACTTATTAAAAACATCATTTCATAAAACCTGTGTGGTTTTATGAGACCACGGTAAAAGTGAAACATTTCACAAAAAAATTTTGGAATAATATTCCATTAAGGGTATAAAAATCGCTTTATCAATCTTACCGCGCGGCCGACCGTCACGCGACATGCAACACACAGACGAAAAAGTTTGAGACGATGTAATAAAAGTTTCCTCATTTTTATTAAGTTTTCTTACCTATAGAAGTTAAAACCGTGCTCTCACCAGACAGATTTATTTTATTTTTTTTATTTATTTATACTTTTTTGTACACCACAACTACATTTTAAACATTAAACACATTTAAAGACATTTTACAGACTGTGAAGTACAATGGGCGGACTTTCTTTTTTTATCTTTATTTAGGGACTTTTATACATATGTACATGACAGTCCTATACTAACTTATCTATTCTTTTTTATGTTAACAACGCGTGAGCAGCGGTCTGTAGCACACACTGGCTGTTGCACTGCCGGTCGCAGATTCGATCTCCGCTAAGGTCAAACATTTGCCCGGTATAAGTATAGGTGTTTCCCTTGATCTAGGCGTTTGTTTTGTTTTATTGCGCGTATTTTCTACCCCGACATAGGAGTAAAACCCACTGAGGCCGTTGAATGTGGCGTTTATTTATTTATATGTTTGTTGTTCGCCATAATTTTGACTGGTACGCTACGGAAGTATAGCTTTTAGCCTACCATATGCGCAACGTATTTTTTTCAGTTGTGTAAGTAATCTTCTTCTACATGGGGAAAGAGGCCTATGCCCAGTAGTGGAATATTACAGGCTGAAGCGTAGCGTGTAACAAAGTCAAATAAATGAATGTAGAAAAATATATTCATTTCCTTTTAGTATGTCCTTTATCTCAAGTCGGATTTAACAGATCCCTTCAGCCCTTTTGTATTAACTTTTGTTACATCAACATCTTAGACCATAAAAATGAGCAAAGTATACTATTTCGTGTCTGTGAAGTGTAAAATAAGAATCTTTTTGTTGCTTTTCGGTAATAGTCCTTAAGTACCGAATAAACAGAATTTTTGATAACTTTATGGTTATAAAAAAAGAGAGTTTAAGTATTTAAACCAATTTTTTTAAAAGAGGAGGTTCTCAATTCGACTGTGTTTTTTTTATGTATTTGTGTTACGTCATAACTTTGTACCGTGTGGACCGATTTCAATTATTCTTTTTTAATTGAAAGGTAATGCTTGTCATATGGTCCCATTAAAATTTAATCTGGAGCTGTCAAGTACTTTTTATTTATCTCTAACTAGATGGTCCGGTGAACTTCATATCACCTACGTATATTTGTGAAAAATATACACAAAACACTTTCTGAACGCACCTATAAATATTTGACAACCAATTGACAACGTTTTTGACATTAAATTTCCCCGCTAGGAACATTTTGTATTGGAAAATTAAATCATCGTTTTTAGTATTTTCCGTTACATATTATTTATGTTTCTCACCGTTTAAACCTTACCTGAACTTCCACAAACATTTCAAGATCCAAATGAGCTAAATCGGTCAAGCCATTTTCGAGTTTTAGCGAGACTAACGAACAGCAGTTGATATATATGTATAGATGTGTTATTATTTAATTAGATACTGTTTCATCGACCATTTTTGTGTTATACCTACTTCATATTTTTTTAATCGAAAGCTAGTACTTGTCACATGGTCCCATTTAAATTTGATTAAGATCTGACGAGTACTTTTTATGTTATCTATAATAATGCGTATTTACTTGAATATTTTTTCGGCTACTAACGTTGTATTACTTACTGGTCGATGTAATTGAAGTCAGTTGCGTTTTTCGTTTGCGAGCAATTATTATTATTTACAAATACAAAACTCATATGGACCTAGCAGTATTTGACCTCTTTCGTGAGTCTCCATTATAACATTATTTTAAATACCTAATCATTTTACTAAAATTATAATACAAAATACAAGTCCGTTTTCGATGACTACCACATACCTGAAGTATTTTTAATCGTTTTGCCTTTTCTCCCCTCCTTGCTTATTTGGCTTGAAAAGATAATAATTTCAAGGCACTTTATTGCCCTTTTGTATTCTATTCCGTGAACCGAATTTCAAGTTTTATCAAGCGTGCGACAAGTGTCACTTGCGAGTCATTAGATGAACGATGACGAAACAAAATTTGGCAAAGTTGAGCGTTAAATTCTCATACATATGCGTTTGCTTAAAGGCGTGAATACTATTAAATAAAGTTTAAATATTAAAATTCTAAATTAAAAGTTAACGTCCAGAGAGGATTTGCTGAACATACGTGTAGCGTTTAAAAATGAATATTATATGTCAAGTACTGTACTGTACTGTAACCTGTAGAGTTCCGCGACTGGGTTCGCCTTTTTACCTTTCCACACATTATTGAATGACAAAAATGTGTGGATATAGTAACGCAGGCCCTCATCCAGAACATAAATGATTATGTTTATACAAGTTGATCACGATCACGATTTAGCCTGTAATATCCCACTGTTGGGCATAGGCCTCTTCCCCATGTAGGAGAAGGATCGGAGCTTAATCCACCACGTTGCTCCAATGTGGGTTGGCGGATAAATTCCCTACTATGAGTAACGATCGCTATCAGGTGTACATGATAACAACCGGGACCGACGGCTTAACGTGCTCAATACAGTGTGTCAAAAGTGTAAATACAGGTTGAGTGATACATATATTGACGGTTTTTAAAAGAGTATCTATTACGTTTCTTATGGATTCCTGTCATCAAAATTTTCAAAACGAATCGATGGTAGCGGCACAGTAACTGTAATTAATTTTAATTTATTGCAGTCAAGAACACTATTACAAATTATACACTGTGAAATTACGATTTAAATCGTCGAGCTGCTTTTAAAGCCTTCTCGAATAAATAAACTTTTATTTGATTTAATATAAACCAAAATATATTTTAAACGTAAAAATTAATAATGGTTGATCGTCGTGTTAATAGCGATAGGAGATTCAAATTAAGTCAAAACAACCCGTAAACGTCCCAAAGCTGGGCAATAATCTCTTCTCATGTGAAAAAGGCTCGTCAGAACGCAATATGTACTATTTTAGTTTCGCTCACAAATTGATTTATAAGTGTTAGATATTTGTTATTTCTCAAGTAACTATGAAATTGTTTCATCAATCTATACTAATATAATAAAGCTGAAGAGTTTGTTTGTTTGATTGTTTGTTTGTTTGTTTGTTTGAACGCGGTAATCTCTGGAACTAATGGGCCGATTTGAAAAATTCTTCCAGTGTTAGATAGCCCATTTATCGAGAAAGGCTATAGGCTATGTATCATCACGCTAAGACCAATAGGAGCGGAGCCCACGCCGACGAAGTCGCGCGCAGAAGCTAGTTTAAAATAAAATCTTTTAAAAATGTATACATGAAAACCAGAAAAAAATACATTTGAATGTTATTTTAATTGGACAACGGAATCTTTATTATATTCAGAGTCAATCTCACGTAAGGGGTTGGGGGGTCAAGGCAAATCTTACTAAATCTCACCTAAGGGGGGAGGGGTCTAAACTAATCGAAAAATAGCTCACGTAATTAATAGATGCAATCTAAGACCATTTTGATAATCTCACGATAATATGTCTTTTTATCGTTTTGAACAAGACCACATTGAATATACCTATAGTTTAATAGGGAGGAAGACGATATCTTCACATCAATGGATGGTGATTTATATTTAACCCTCGCACCATTATACGTTAGCTTCCCCTCTACTCTTAAGATCATATTTTATTTTTTAATAACGAAACGCATAATATATATTATAAAAATTAAACTATTTATTGGTAATAAAATAATGGCATATCTATTTAAAAAACATTCCAAAAGTAATTGATCCAATAATTTTGAACTAAGTTGGTACGATTCAGCCTGTAATATCCCACTGTTGGGCATAGGCCTCTTCCCCATGTAGGAGAAGGATCGGAGCTTAATCCACCACGCTGCTCCAATGCGGGTTGGCAGATATATTCCCTACTATGAGTAACGATCGCTATCAGGTGTACATGATAACAACCTGGACCGACGGCTTAACGTGCTCTCCGAGGCACGGTGGGGAGACCCACAAGGACTACACAAACACTCAGATCACGGCAAACATCTGTATAGCCAATACAAATATTGTAGTGTGCGGGAATCGAACCCGCAACCGTCCGCGCAACAGCCAATCGCAATCCAGTGCTGTGACCGCTGCACCAACGCGGTGTCTAAGTTGAGGTTACTTAAAACCAACAGAAATATTAAAAAGCAAAGCACATATTTGTTGAATTATAAAGTTTATTTGAACATACGTTTCATTTTAGTTTTACAAAGCAATTTGTTTTAGCGTATGAAAATCCATTTATATTCATGGTAAAATGTATATCCACAAATTCATTTTTTCGACATTGATATATGGACGTCCTGTACGCGTTCACAATTATAGCATTTTCACTGAATCCATTATAAATCTACTCTACTATATAGACCTTACAACGCAAATTAAAAATATTTCAATTTGAACGCACTTGTATTCTTAATTGTTTTTTAAATAGTTTAATGTTAATGGATTTAACTTTCAAAATAAAATTTGTGTCAAAATAATGTTTGTATCTATAAAATTAATCTGTTTTGTTGTAATATTACTGACTCTTACTCCAGATATCACGATATAAGAACTCTCACAATAAATGTTTCACATTCAGCCTGTAATATACCACTTCTGGGCATAGGCCTCTTTCTCCATATAGGAGAAGGATTGGATCTTAATCCACCACGCTGCTCCACTGCGGATTGGTTTTACTTAACATTATTTAAATTAAATAATAGAACTACTAAAATGTCGAATAAAATCACCATTCGTCGTCATTGGTCGGCATTGAGGTAATATAGAAGTTGATTATGAATTAATGTTATATCGCATAACAGATAATTAAACGGCTTATGCAGTTTCACCTGAATTTAAATGTTGCTATTTTATTTGTGTTGCTATGGTTGATTAGTTGCAATGTACGAATTTATTATAAATACTAGCTGTTCTCAACGGCTTTCACCCGTGTGCGCAAACAATTTCCCGTGGGAACCTATTATTTTCCCGGGATAAAAAGTAGCTTATGTTACACAAGAATAACGAAGCATTCAAATGATGAAAGAATTTTTTAAATCGGTTTAGTAGTTTTTGAGTTTATTCATTACAAACATCCACACAAAAATACAAATCTTTGCTCTTTATAATATTAGTATAGATAACAGTGAATACGGGGCCTAAATCTTTATAATATTCGATAATAAAAATACACTATTGTTATACACTATTGTAAAAAGTACCAACCCTAATAATAAATAAACCCCTTTCAACTTCATTATACTAAAATATAATATCTAAAAATATCGATGAATAAAGTTTTATTTGCTTGAAATAAAAATTTATTGTTTTGCATCACTAATAAAGTACTTATTTGTTGTTCTTTAAAGAAAACTTTCTGCTGAATAGAAGTAGACGCTGATAGATTTACTGACTCTGGAATAAACAGGTCTTGTGACAAAGCAAACTTGCTTCAGAAATTCAAACTGCCGCCCCTAGCGACGTCATCGTTTTCTAAATAATATATCGACGGTGGAAAGGCAAAACGTATTAACCGCCATCTAGTAAAATGTTCAGGAGAGACGATTAAAGTTTAAAAAAATTTATAACTTTTAAAATATTGGCGATATCTCTATGAAATTAAGTGAAATAGTAATTAAATTTATTACAAATGTATACATTTAATAAAAAATAACGTATGTCTAATATCTGTATTATTTTATGGAGTTAATACAAAATACCATAAAATCTCAGATAGGTAAAATTAGTTTATATCCAAATATTCTATCCAAAAAATTTCAAGCAAAGTGTTTTATATCCAAAATATAATTTAATAATTTCAAGTAAATTGTTTTATATCCAAATTAATGTGATATTGCTATCGCGTAAAATGACTTAAAAACAAATCCAGTCATGACCAGAGAGAGGTAAATACTTTTATGTAACATTTTCATATCTATGCGAACCTGGAAAAACAGTTGTACAGACATCATTGTATTCGAACAAATAGGGTCACGTGACTTAACCATACACTTAACACTAATTTAAGCCAAAAACTAAATTTTCGAAAACTTAACAAAATCCTGAATATTACAATATTTTATAAAAAAAAATGAAAAATGAAGGTAAGTAAATGTTTTACTAAAATTATATCTATACTAATATATAAAGCTGAAGAGTTTGTTTGTTTGGTTGTTTGTTTGTTTGTTTGAACGCGGTAATCTCTGGAACTACTGGGCCGATTTAAAAAATTCTTTCAGTGTTAGATAGCCCATTTATCGAGGAAGGCTATAGGCTATGTGTCATCACGCTAAGACCAACAGGAGCGGAGTCCACGCCGACGAAGTCGCGCGCAGAAGCTAGTTTATCATAAAGTTACAATTAAAAAACTGAATTAAACTTTCATACTGACGTTTACAAACATACTAAATAACATTTAACTCTATTACTTTTAAATTAAATTATTAATGGTAAGGTAGATGAAGTATGTCAGATGATACACGAACGAGGCATAGATGTTCTGTGCGTGAACGAAACCAAGAGGAAAGGATGTGACACCACGGTTCATGGTCCCTACACAGCATACTGGTTGGGAGTCCCCCAAACCAGCCGAAGCTGTCATGGAGTTGGTGTGATTCTTTCCTTTCGAATAGATGAATGTATGATGGAACATGAATGTGTAAGTCCAAGACTCCTCTGGATTAAGCTAAAAGTCGGACTCACTCGCTTGTTTATCCTTGGGGTCTATGCACCGACGGATCTACGCGGAGGTGGGTCATTAAAAGCCCAACAAGAGAGAGAGGAATTCTGGGATAGCGTGAGAGAGGTCTTGAATAAATTCGGAGAAAATGAACGGATCTTGATGTTATGGGACTTTAATGGGTGGGTTGGAGTAAAGCGTGATGGGTATGAAGGAGTTTTGGGTACGTTTGGGGACGAGAGAGTGAATGACAATGGGAGACGCCTGCTTGAAGTGTGCTTGGAATAGAATCTTTGCGTGACCAACACAATGTTTGACCATAAAAAGATCCATTTGTATACAAGAGATGAGGGTGAGTCTAGAAGCATGATTGATTTTGTAATTGTGGATGAAAGACTGAGGAAGAAAGTGCTAGACACTCGGACATACCGCAGTGTAGGTCTCGACACAGACTACTTCCTGGTCATAGCCCGAATGCGTGGCCTCTTTAAACTGTGGCGACACCGAGGGGCAGAGCCTACGAGTGTTTTGGACAGAGTGAAAGTGGAAAATCTGCAGGAAGAAGAAAAGAAAGACGAGTATGTAGATAAACTGAAAGCAAGTTTCAATGGCATAGAAGAGATAGGTGTGATTGAAGATTTGTGGGAGACGTTTAAGAAAGGGGTCGTGGATGTTGCTATTGAGGTATGCGGTGTAGCTAAAAGAACTAAAGTAAGAAAGAAATATAATGTGTGGATGGATCAAGATGTTCAAAGGACTGTGCAAGAAAAGAAGAAAGCGTGGTTGAATTGGTTAGCAACAAAAGCTAACCAAAAAGCTCAAAAGGCAACGGATGACGAGGTAAAGGAAGCGAAAACGAAGTATAAAAGACTGAAATCAGCAGCGAAAGAAGTTGTGTCTAGAAAGAAAGAAGAACGAAAGGATGATTTTGATAGGAGGCTCACTAAAGATTTCCAGTCAAACATCAAGTTTTTCTGGAAATCCATCAAAACAGCCAGAGGAAAAACTTCTACCTCGGAGCTGAGTACAATCAGGAGTCAAGATGGAAGCATTATAAAAGAAAGAAAGAAGAATGTGTGTTAAAGAGATGGAAAGAGCATTATGAAAGTTTGTTTGGAAGTACAACATCCGGCACCTTCCATGGAAACTATTATTAATGTTGATAAAAGTGAGATAACCATGAATGAAATAGTAAAAGCGTTGAATAGTATGAGATTAGGTAAGGCTGCAGGGTATGACAGGATTACCGTCGAAATGCTGAGGGACGGACAGGGCATAGGGGCTAGCCAGCTGTACCACCTTTTCAATCTGTTCTGGCGAAATGTTCAAGTACCGGGAGACTGGTGCAAAGCCATAATCGTGCCATTATATAAGGGAAAAGGGTCACAGCAAGACTACATAAATTACCGCGCTATAAGCATTCTCAGTGCTGTGTGGTTACGGCACTAAAGAATGTAGCCACCCCCTCTCTTCCCGTGGGTGTCGTAAGAGGCGACTAAGGGATAACACAGTTCTACTACCACCTTGGAACTTAAAAAGCCGACGGATGGCGGGATAATCATCCATGCTGGCTTTGAAATACACAGTCCAAAGACGGGCAGCAGCGTCTTCGGTGCGACAAAGCCAGCCCTGCGGTCACCAACCCGCCTGCCCAGCGTGGTGACTATGGGCAAAACACATGAGTTCGCGTCATAATGTCGGGCGCGAACTTGTGGAGGCCTATGTCCAACAGTGGACTGTGATAGGCTGAAGTGGCAAGTGGCAAGCATTCTCAGCGTTGTCGGTAAATTGTATGCGAATGTGTTGATTGAAAGGGTTGTGAATGAAACAGAAGAAAAAGTATGCGATGCAAAAGCGGGATTTAGAAAGGGAATGCGATGCACGGATCTGGTCTTTTCTTTGCGGTGCATAGCCGAAAAGTGTTTGGCTAAAATCATGCAGGAGATGGTAACTGCTATGAGTGGAGCTTTTGTTAGAAAGGGAATGAAGGTGAATGTAAAGAAGACGAAAGTGATGGGGTTTGAAAGATATGAGGCAGTGACAGACTGCAATATCGTGATTGGAGATGGACAAATAGAACAGGTGAATGAGTTTGTGTATCTGGGTTCAAAGTTTACAAGAGATGGAAAGTGTGAGAGTAATATTGAAAGAAGAGTGAATGCAGGAAACATGGTGAATGGAGCTTTGCACTCCTTTATGAGCAGTCGGAAGGTGTCTAACAAGACTCTTTTAGCTGGGCATCAGGGGGTGTTGGTTCCGACACTCGTGTACGGAAGTAAAAGTTGGGTAATGCAGAAAAAACATGAAAGCAGAATAAATGCAGTTGAGATGAGAGCGTTAAGAAGTAGGTATGCGATAGGTGTTAAACTAAGTGAAAGGATAAGAAATAGTGAGATAAGGAAACGTTGTGGTCTGAAAGAAGATGTAGTGACAAAAATTGAGAAAGGTATGCTGAGATGGTTTGGCCATGTCGAGAGAATGAATGAAGAACGATTGACGAAAAAAGTGTATAAGGCGAGTGTGAATGGAAGTACTGGAAGGGATAGACCTAGGCGGACGGTAATGGTAAGGACGGAAAATCAAAGCATGTATTTCAACAATAAACAACACATGACTAAACAATAACTTACCTAAAATACTTAAAATAATGGCGAACCGCGACGTTTTGACAACGGTATGAAGTGCGCGCAGCCGTCCTCTCCTACACGAAAGGGGTGACTTAAGCGCCTACGCATCAGTCCTTACTTAAATATTATCGTCTGATTTACTAGCAATTTGCTTTATTTTGTATAGTTTAACCACCAATTTTTGTATGCGATAAAAAAATGTAAAGTAGTTTAATGCCCAAAATAAAACTAGTAAAAAAACAAGTAAATTTGTTTTATTGTATTAAAATAGATTCTAGAAAGAACAGAAAAACGACTCAACGCATAATGTTACCTTATTTTGGATAGGTAAAATGTATTATCTTGAAAAAAATAGCATTTTAGAGTAGGGTAAAATGTATTAACTTACAATTACTAACATTTAAAATCGGAGTAAAATGTTTTAATTCTACTGATGAAGAAAAGTCAAGTTGGGTATAATGTATCAATTACAAAAATGACAATATTACAATTTGGTAAATTGTTTTAATATTTAAATTTAGTTAAAGTCAAGCAAGGCAAAGTAGCATAAGGTTAACTTTTTTAGTTGAGAGGTGTTTTAATGACAAAATCCACTTCTTATTATACAGTTTAAAAGACAAAAAAATATGACACACTTCAAAATCACTGGTGTATTAACGACCATAAAAGTCGTCAGATCGAGCTGAAACCAGGACCATTCGAAAGAGTTTTTTTTCCTGATTCCAACGATATATATAACTCGATATCGCCTAAAATGGCGGTTAATACATTTTGCCTTTCCACCGTCGATATGTATATCGGAACTTAAAGTACCCCGGGGAATTGGTTTAAAAACCAACAGTAGCAGTGTTGCCAACTTAGTGGATTTTCCACTAGATCTGGTGGTTTGGACACCCCTCTTGGCGGGAAAAAAATTGGTTTTAGTGGCTAGTGGATTTTTTAGTGGTTTAGGTTTGTTTCAGTTAGTGGAAAGCTTCGGAGCTTACCACTAAAAAATGATCCAGTATTTTTCTAAGTTTTTTAAACATTTTTAAAGATTTAGTCACATTTGCGATATCTCTATGGTTAGGACCACACTGCGAGCCTAACGCGGTGGCGGCGGCGGGCGCGAAATATCGAACATATGAAACGCGTCTTTGCGTCCACACTGCAGTGGCTAAAGCGGAAGCGACTGAGCGATACAACGAGCGTAGTTTTCAAACATTCCTATCCGCGCGTTCTGTCCACACTACGGGCCTAGTCAGCAAGCGATCTAATGCGCGGGTGGCAGGGGTATCAAACCATTTCGGTCTTGTCGATATATATGTATTCGCTTTCTGTAGTTTATACCTTTTTTTTACGTGGGAAATTAAAATTAGAATTAAAATTCTGTCCCCTAAATTGAGACAATTCGTTCAAAATTACGTCCGGACTCTTTGTATCTATACTTCGTGGTCACTTATTTCAAATTTTCTTGACCTGTCAAAAAGAAAATAATCGAATGGACGAGTATAAGTTGTAATATTATTGCTTTTGGTAAAATGGCAGTATACACTATACGCATTTTGTAGGGTATAATCTCAATTCTTCATATAAATTAAAAAATTCACCACTTATTTCTGTTTTTATTTATTTCGTGCACAACATCTCTAATGTTCAACACCTCCCATCTCAAGATTGGACTGTCTAGTAAAAATAATAAATCCTCGTCCATAGTTTGCAACCCCTGATATACGTCAAATCGCTACATGAGCTCGTGCGTCACTGTGGCCACCATAAGCCTCCGCCACCGCAACCGCGTCCGCGCTCGCCACCGCGCATGCAGTGTGGACGCACGCTATTGGTTTTACCGCACTCTAACGCAGATGTAGAGTGATGATTTAGTATTATCAACGTAGTCAAGACAAAATAGAGAAACCAAATGAAATTTGATCTCCTTTCTGCAATTCTCACAGTTCGGCTTTGGCTTAGCACGTGAAAGGAAATGCTGCGATAAGTAATTAGTACCTGGGTGACCGAGCTTAGCTCGGTATTTTTAGTAAATAAATATAAACTCGTCATTTAAATAAAAAATCACGAGTGTAAATAGAAAAAAAATGAAAAAAAAATGATCTGGAGACGTGAGGATTTGAACCCGGGTCTACTCGATGCGACACCGGCCGTCTTCCTGACCTGAGCTATTAAAACTGTATAAACAATGGTGAAATTTACCTTCGTATTCTTAGTTATTTTTTCATTGCCTAAAAACAGGGATAAAATGACATTTTCTAAAAATGAATCCTAGCTAGATCAATTTTTCGCCCCCGAAAGCCCCTACATACTAAATTTCACGAAAATCGTTGGAGCCGATTCCGAGATTCAGAATATATATATATAAGAATTGCTCGTTTAATAGTATAAGATATATAATACCCGATATCTTTAAGACCTTGGATTGGGGGAACGAAGCATCAACGTCAACGGCGAATACATCTCTCACCTGCGTTTTTTTTTTTTTTTTTAAATGTAACTAGGTCGGTAAACAAGCGTACGGCTCACCTGATGGTAAGACCGTAGCCTATAGACGCCTGCAACACCAGAAGCATCGCAAGCGCGTTGCCGACCCTAACCCCAATCCCCCCCAGGAGCTCTGGTCACCTTACTCACCAACAGGAACACAATACTGCTTGAAAACAGTATTATTTAGCTGTGGTCTTCTGTAAGGTCGAGGTACTACCCCAGTCGGGCTGCTCCATATTTTGAGCAGGAAATTTCCTGCTGTGCCCTACCTCAGTTTTGCTGACGATATCGTCATCTTTGCGGAGACGTTGGATGAGCTAGGCCGAATGCTGGCCGGCCTGAACGAGTCCTCCCGACGAGTCGGTCTCGGTATGAACTTGGACAAAACGAAAGTTATGTTTAACAACCAAGTCATACCGACATCGGTATTGATCGATCAGTCGATGGTACCCTTCTCAAAGTTGTTCAGGATTATGTTTCCCTAGGCCATACAATCCAACTAGGCTGCAACAACTTCGAGAAGGATGCCAATAGGAGGATCCGGTTGAGCTGGGCGGCATTTGGCGGGCTTCGCCGAGTCTTCACTTCGAAGATTCCGCAATGCTTAAAGACAAAACTCTTCGAGCAATGCGTCCTGCCTGTGTTAACATATGGCACCAAGGCGTAGACACTGACGAAGGGGTGGTCCACAAGTTTAAAGTCGCTCAGCGGGCAATGGAACGGGCTATGCTTTGGGTTTCTCTCAAAGAGAATTAGAAATGAGGCTATTCGCGAGAGAACGAAAATAAGCGACATAGCCCACAGAATTTGCAAGTTGAAGTGTCAGTGGGCTGGCCATTTGTGTCGCAGGACCGATGACCGTTGGAGCAGACGTGTCCTGGAGTGGATAAGGATTGCGGAAAACCGGGATGTCTGGCGCGAACTTGGGGAGGCCTATGTCCAGCTATGGACTGCAATAGGCTGAAGTGATGAAGTGAATACCCAATGCCGTAGTTCAAGAACTTGACACTAAAAAAATTTATTATATGCAAAGTACAGATGAAGCTGATTCCTCAGAAGACGATCTTCTTTAGTTAGGTAGTTATGTACTTGCCTAATTGTTTCCTTTTTTTCCTGTACAAGTACATTAATTGTTTCCTGTAGTACGTGACTTAAATAATTATTTTATTTAAGATAATAATTACGTTGTTGTTGTTTTATTTTCAAATTATTTTTTTATTATTATATTTAAGTAGGTAGCCGTTGTCTTTGGGTTTTCTAGTGGAATTCTGGTGGTTTGAGAGGCCGCTAAGTTTTAGTGGTTTCTGGTGGTTTACACGGCCTCATTTGGTGGGTTGGTAAAAACAAAGTTGGCAACACTGAACAGTAGGTTTCAGTACGATTCTTGAAGCTACATGTTTGAACATTATTTAAAATGCGAATAAAAGAAGATCAACCAATAATTTAAAAGAAATCTAAATGGTGTGATCTAATCTAAAATCTACTATCCAATAATGAGACCTCTTAATTTGCTTCCCGCTGTAACGGTTGTGTCTTCCATACATTTTTTTTATCTTAGACTTCTTTATGGTAAAACGACAACAATGTACGAGAGTAAATATACTTTGTATAAAATGTATATTCATGGAACTTACTTCATTCCATAATTGCAAACCTAATAATGTAATTCCACTTATCATTTTAATAAACAACTAATTAAGACAGGTTTGTAATAAGTAGCGACGCAAGAACTATTAATTTTAACAATTAGTGTGAACTTATTACGTAACTTGTTTTTCATACCTGAAGATTTGATCATACTGAATGTTATTGTTAAAATGCGTCTTATTCTATAAAAAACCATATGCTTACATATCCTCTATCCCTCGTAATATTATAACGTCTATACTACTAAGGATACAAAATTAAATGTTAAATAACTAGAGGTTTAAAAACCTACTAATAGATGAGGGACAGTCGCAGATTTAAAAGTGTGTGTTAATTTTTGTTGGACACAGCACTCAAAATATTTCGTAAAAATTCTGCACGCTTCAGAAAAGATAAGGGAAAATGTGTATTTTTCAAACATTAAAGACTTGGATTGGTATGCCTACTAATAAAGAATAAACTGAAATACCAAGAGTGGCCAATTAAATTAAATTATTTATATTATTAGTAATGATATTATGTCTATTAGCTTTTAATTAATAGAGGATAAATAACAGTTATTTACAGGCTTTAAAATAGTTCCCAATTTCAAACCACGCTTAAAACAACTCTACGTAGTTATAATTGTCTATTAATAACTCCATGGGGGATAATAATTAATCGAATAAATATTCTTTTAGTTAGCGAATACAATAAATAGTTTGAAATTAATCTATACTAATATTATAAAGATGTAAAGTTTCTAACTTTGTTTGTTTGTAGGGGGTAATCATCGCAAATACTTATCCGATCATGAAAATTCTTTCACTAACAGAAAGCCACACTATTTAGGAGTGATATAGACTATATTTTATTGTGATTGAACAAAAAATTCAATGAAAAATAATAGTAGGTATATGTAAATCAAGTCGGAGAAATGCGAGTGAGATGAAAACTTTACTATAAATAAATAACTCAATACACACACAGTCGTCTGTTCCTAAAGTAAGCTGCTTGTGTTATAGGTAACAGCCGACTGGTCTAGCTACATATTTTTTTTTTCTTTTTTTTTTTCTTTTTTTACCCGACTGCCAAGGAAGGGTTATGTTTTTCGCGCGTATCTTGTATGTATGTATGTAATATTCTTAACTACCTCGTATCTCTAGGACCGCTGAACGGATTTACATAATTGAGATATCGTTAGATTCGTCTTAGCAGCCCAAGTGTTCTTAGATAGGTGACATTAAAAAAAAACAAACATGGCGGCTGTGCGATGCCATTGTAGTTAATGAAGAAATAATTTTTTTTTTAGAATACTATAATATGGGTATCATATTAAAGGGCTTAATACAAGGATTTGAAAAATGTATATCATGATTATGATTACCGTAATAATAAAGAAATACAATAAGAAAGATTAAAAAATGTTGACTTTGCTCTTTCCCATGCCTAAGGCAAGCAAGATGCGAGCCGAGCTTCTTCCTCGCCTCCTAGGCAACGTCCGACGGTCAATTTTGGGGTGTAGCCTTTCCCATAAAAAAAAAGAATTATCAACTTCGGACTACTCTGTAAAAAGTTATGCTCGGTCAAACTTAAAAATGATATACCTATATACGTGGCAATTTTAGAACGGCCTCATTTTCTTCGTCGTTAAAAAATTACTTAATCAACCACATGATGTAAACTATTTTAATGAATTGAACCGATTACGTAATTTGTCTAACTAAAAAGACATAAATAAAATAATAATTAAAAGAAAACAAAAAACCCGCCTGCATAAAAAACACATGATATAAAATGAACTGAAAAGTCTGGAACAAGATAAAAATTCAATAATTACACTAAGCTAGTTAGTAGTTAATTTGCAGTCGGAGACATGCAAAGAGAGAATGATTTGACTTATCCTTCAATTTCATGTCTTCGACTGCATATTAACTACTAACTAGCTTAGTGTAATTATTGAATTTTTATCTTGTTCCAGACTTTTCAGTTCATTTTATATCATGTGTTTTTTATGCAGGCGGGTTTTTTGTTTTCTTTTAATTATTATTTTATTTCGATAAACATACTTTTAATAATACATATATAAATATATAAGTAAATATGTATATTACACCCAGACTCGGGGTGGGAATCGAACCCACAACCCCCGGAGCAGAAAGCAGGGTCACTACAAACTGTGCCAACGAGCTAGTCAACTGTATATTTATATATAACTATATATTTCATCAACGAAGTGTGTTTATAATAATTTGGTTCAAACATGAATGATTTTTATACACTTAGGTATATGTTATATAGTAAACACTAAACATAAAAGCTACACAAAAACCACTTCGTAGCACAAGCGTGATGTTATGACTCTGTTAGGTATTTTACTCCGGACATGCAAAATTACCGTAGAAAAAAGCGTTTTCCATGACAATATTTGAATACTTACATAAATTCAAATAATTAATCATTACTAGGTAAATCAAAATCGTTACGATACTACACAAAGGTTCATTCTAAACTAAATAATCGTCAGTGTTTAAAATTATGTAAATTCAGTTTGCTCCGCTTTCCATAACATAATATTAGTTATATATTAGTCTATAGTCATATATTTATAACGACTTTTAACGACCTTTTTCAATTTTACCATTTTATAAAATACTGGCTGTCTCCGTGGTTTCACACGAATCAATTTGAAAAAAAAAATAGCATATAGCCTTCCTCGATAAATGGGCTACATAACATGGAAAGAATTTTGCAAATCGGACCAGTCGTTTCTGAGATTAGCGCGTTCTAGCAAACAAACAAACGAACAAACTCTTCAGCTTTATAATGTTAGTATAGATTTCTCACCACTTTCACCTTCTACACCCAACTGTCTTAACAGACAGTAATTTAACGTCAAAATCACTGGGTTCACAGGATAATTAACAAAAAAAAATCATAACTTTGTTTGCTCGCAAACGAAAAACAGAACCGACTTCAATTACATCGACCAGTAAGTAATACAACGTAGATAGACGAAAAATTGTCAAGTAAATACAGATTATAATCTCAGATAAATATAGATAGATAAATACAGATTATAATATCAGATTATAATCTGTATTAATTAATTAATAATTATTATATTATAATATCAGATTATAATCTGTATTTACTTAATCTAATAATTAAGAGAGCTCAAAAATTACTCGTCAGATCTCAATCAAATTTAAACCACGTGGCAAGCAGCAACTTTCGATTAAAAATGGAATCATCAAAATTAATCCACCCAGTACAAAATTATGATGTAACACAAATAAATAAAAGTTCTGATACATACAAAACCTGCTCCTATTTTGGAAGTCAGTTAAAAACAATGAAATCACTCCGAATAAAAAGGAAAACCTTTTCGATTAGTCACATGTTTTTCGAATAACATTATTTCTCAGAACCGTATGTATGTAGGATAATGAGAATCCTTATAACTTTTTAATTTCAAAAGGAACGACTTGATAATCATATTCATGTCATTTATGTATAGTATGTATAATTGTATATACATACATAAAAAGAAAAATATATACGGATATAACTATTCGTAGGAATTTATAATTATGTTTTTCGTATTGATTGTGAAATAAAATTTCTTACGCCTGTTTTGAATAGAGTTCATTACTGTATTAACGTACTCGTAAATATTTGTTGCACGGAAACTATATAATTGTACCGACTGTCTTTTGTATTTCTTTTAATTGATTTGTAAAGTTACATCATTTGTGTTAAGTTTCTGTCACAGGTTCTACGAGTAGACTAATTGTAAGGACATTAAGCTTTATCAGTTTGGCTAATTTACCATTTCATAACCGAATTGTTTATCATTTAAATTTTTAATTGACGTATCTTGACAACTTTAAAAAAAATTAAACTTGCTACATTCCAACTCAAAGAAATATATATCTTCTGGTGAATTACCTTCTGTAAATTCTGCGGGTAGGCAGGTGTAAAATAAGTCACGAAATTTTGCTCTGTTATCGTTTACGTGTATAAAAATAAATATTAATTACTGTAAAGTGAGTAATGTACCTGTGACGTCCCTAAATCTGCCAGCTATATTTTCTCAACGGGTTTGTACACTGGAACAGTATTAGCAGTACCTATACAATATACGTGGCTACTATGGAATCAATAAAAACCAGTTTGGCTGAACTCTCAGAACAATTTAATGCAGGATTGGAAGAAATTAAAAAAGAAATTAAGACCTCGTCTCCTGCTACCAGTCCCACGTCAAATATTACTTCTCAGTTAAATTCCTTCCGGCTATTCGTACTAAGTTCGTTGCAAAATTTGAAACTTCAAGTGGAACTTTTATCAAGGCAATATGACGAAACTGAGATGCGTTCGCGGAGGAAAATGATACTAGTGCATGGTGTTCCTGAAAGCAAAAAAAAAAATACATCAGAGCTTGTCTGTGGTCTGCTGACCGACAACCTTAAAACTCCTGAGGTAACTACGGATTCAATCTCTCGCTCTTTCCGTTTGGGACGTTATGATGCAGATAAGCCTCGTGCTATCGTGGTTAAGTTCCGTGATGTCTCACTAAGAAATAAAATATGGTACTCTAAAAAAGCACTAAAGGGCACAGGAATCACTTTGTCGGAGTTCTTGACCAAAAGCCGTCATGAAATATTCCTCAACGCTCGTCGACGCTTTGGCATATCTAATTCTTGGACGAGAGAAGGTTATATTTTTGTGGTAGGAAGTGATGGAACTAGCCACAGAATTAGTTCGATGTCGGAGTTAAATTCAATTTCAAATTCCTTGGATGCGCCGGCCCCGTCTTCCGCCACGATTGTCGCCGAAACCGCGAAAGATAGTAAGACATTAGGTTTGAGAACCAGAAGAACCGTTAAAAAGTAATTATTTTCACATACGAGAATGTAAGCAGTTAATAATTTGTTTTTATTTACATCAGCCTACCTCACGGTAAACTTACTTTTGCTTTGCAATTAACTCGAGTTCTGTACTACCTACCTCTTAAATGATATTTCTTAAAGTTAAAACTTGTGTAATATATAACTACCACGCTTTGAATTTTGAATTTGTAACGTAATAAATATCAAATTTACGCGTTTCGAATATTATCACTGACAATAAAATTGTCAACAAAACACTTAATAATTTTAATATGTGGGTATTTGTTAAATACTAAAAGTTGCAGTTCGGCGTTTTGATGTTGCATGTTAATATTAGATATTTTAATATCTATTATACTATTATTGTTTAGTTCTTAAGTATCTTAGTGTTATCTTGTTTTATTAATAATCATTGTTACCTATGTTTCATAAAGCCACTTTGATTCTTTTGTTCATGATCAAAGAGTATATAACCACTACATTTTATCCATGATGTTCAAGATCAATTTTTTAATTTATATTTTATTCTTGCTAATTGACTTTTAGCACATATGTGCATGTTAATTCCTGTTTACATTTAATAATTTTGATATATTTTTTTTTTAAATATTTTTAGACAGTTATTCTTATTACCTACATTTTTTTTTTAAATGTTTCCTTGTCATTTCTAGTCAGTTACATTGAATTTATATAGTATGTGACTGTTTTCTTTTTACATTTAATAATTGTTGTTATTTATTGTTATTTTTATTTTATTTTTTTTTAAATATTTTTAGTGATAGTTTTTACAATTTTTTTTTTTTAATATTTCTTTGTCATTTCTAGTTAGGTATATTGAATTTGTACAGCGACTTTTTTTTTTAAGTTTATAATTGTTGTTATTTTATTGTTATTTTTTTTATATTTTTAAAGTTCTTACATTTTTTTTTTTTAATATGTACGCACGTCATTTCTAGGCAATATAACTATACCTATTGAATTTCTACAGCAACTTTTTTTTTTTTTTTTTTCTTTTATTAATTATTTTATCTGCATGTATTCTTTTGTTTTTTTTTCTTGTTTTTTTTTTTTTTTGTAAGTTGCCGTGACGGAGGTTTTGAGAGACTGTGTTTTTTTTTCTAATTACTGTACCTATTAATATATTTTTTGTTAAACGTTGAATCGTTCTTGCTGTAAAAAGATCAAGCAAATACTTTCAGTGCTGCTGGCGGGTTAGAAATACATTACTTTATTTTAATATAATATTTTTATGAACTATTTTAATATTATTTGTATTTACATAATCTAGCATTTTATTATATCTAATATCTAAGTATAGTAGTATCTAAGATTACAATATGTCATTTTTAAACAGTAACAATACATCGAGCGATGAATTTGCGTCTTTTTCTTCAAGTGATTCCAGCGAAGACAGTTTCCACAGTACAACTTTCATTCCCCTAAATGTTATTTTAAATTCTTACTTCTCAGACTCACTGAAAAACTTTAATATAGTTCACATAAATGCCCAAAGTATTCCGGCACATTACCCAGATATGCTTGCGTCTTTCGAATCCCGCAATATACATGCCATCCTGGTCTCAGAATCATGGCTTAAACCTTGCCTACCATCAACCTCTTATTCATTGCCAGGATTTCAACTTATACGCAATGACCGTGTTGGTAGGGGGGGCGGCGGAGTTGCTATTTACTTAAGATCATACATTCCTTTCGCCATACTTAGTGCATCACCGCAGCCAACTCCTGCTGACACGTTTGAACATCTTTTAATTGAAGTCACTTTATCCAACACCAAAATTTGCTTAGGCGTTTTCTACAGCCCTTCTCTCCATATTGACTATTTTTCTACCTTTGAAAGCCTTCTAGATAAGTTCATTCCAATTTACAATCATAGTATTATAATGGGTGACTTCAATACTTGTTTGTTAAAAAAAGATTCTCGCTGTAAGAGGTTAATGTCAATGGTCGACTCTTTTAATTTGCATATCTTACCCTTAGCTGCTACACACAACTTACCTGGCTGCATTCCATCCCTTCTCGATCTTATGATGGTAACTACTCCTTCGTCTGTTTTAAAACATGGCCAGTGTGCTGCAGAGACATTTTCTAATCACGACCTGATCTACCTCTCTTACAAGCTACGTCCTCCTAAAGCCAAATCAAGGACTGTTTTGCAGCGTAGTTTTAGAGGAATGGATCTGGACCGTCTTCGAGAGGACGCACAGTCAACTGAGTGGTCAGCTATAACCGAACTCTCCTCAATTGATGATAAGGTTGAAATGTTTAACTCCTTGATAACAAGGCTATACGACGTCCATGCACCTGTCAAACTAATTAAATTGAAGCACCTACCTGCTCCATGGTTGAGTGAAGACTTGAAGCAATTAATAGAAAAAAAACACCGAGCCAAGCGTAACTTTAAGTCTAATAACACGGAGGCTAACAAAGAGAAGTATTATAGAGTGCGGAATCGCTGCAATACATTATGTAGAGATGCACAACGACGCCATATTTACTCATCAGTCGAAAACGGCGACTCAGCTAAAGTTTGGAAATTTCTACAAACACTTGGAGTTGGCAAACCCTCTAATAATACATCTTCTAGTAAAATTGATATCGAACTTCTTAATAAGCACTTTTCATCTTCTAGTCTAATAGAGGACAGTGAGAAAAAACTCACTCTAAGATCTCTTTCGTCAATTCCAACTCCTGATTTTCAACCGTTTAATTTTTCCTCATTCACGGAATGTGATGTTAAAAGGTACATATATTCAATCTCATCGAATGCCGTTGGTACCGATGGCACTGGCCGTAATATGATCTTACCTATCCTTGATATCCTTCTGCCTATCTTAACTCATATCCTGAACGAATCCATTTCTTCTGGTCAATTTCCTAACGCTTGGAAGAGTGCACAAGTTACTCCTATTCCTAAAAAATCTAATCCATCTAATTTCTCTGACTTTCGACCTATATCCATACTTCCATTTCTTTCAAAAGTCCTTGAAAAATTAGTCTATAATCAAATAAACTCCTACCTTACTAAACATTCTCTTTTAAATCCCTTTCAATCCGGTTTCCGTCCTGGTCATAGTACGGTCACTGCACTGGTCAAAGTTACTGATGACATTCGCTGGGGTATGGACAACAAACAACTGACAGTTCTTACTCTGCTCGACTTCAGCAATGCTTTTAATGTTGTCGATCATGAGATATTGCTAAGCCTTCTACGTACTTTTAACATATCTCCATCCGTAATGAGTTGGTTTCAGAGTTACCTCGGTGGGCGCCGGCAGAGAATAAAAATCGAAGATTCGTTATCTTCTTGGTGTGAAGTCCGAGCTGGCGTTCCCCAGGGTGGCGTGTTGTCTCCATTACTGTTCTCAATCTTCATAAACTCCATATCCCATAAAATTACTTCTCTCTACCACATGTATGCTGACGATTTGCAAATTTATACTCAGTCAGGTCTCGAAAATCTATCCTCTGCTGTGGTTGCCACTAACAATGACTTGGCAACTATATACCAATGGAGTAAATCATATGGACTCAAAGTTAATCCTAGCAAGTCACAAGTCATTGTCATTGGTAGTCCGCATTTCATGTCGAGAGTTGATTGGGGTAGCCTTCCTCCTGTAACGTATGATTCTTCTATAATACCTTACTGCACCTCTGTAAGGGATTTAGGCATTTACCTAGATCCAACCTTGTCATGGAGCAATCATATAAAAGAATTGAGTAAAAAGACATTTGCGGCCTTAAGCTCTTTGAGACGTTTGCAGTCATTTCTTCCCATTTCCACTAAAACTATGTTGGCACAATCCCTACTACTGCCCGTCCTTGATTATGCTGACGCAAGCTTTACCAACCTAACTGAAGATCTACTCAATAAACTTGAACGGCTTCAAAATGTTGCAATCCGATTCATATTTGGATTGCGCAAATTTGATCACATTTCTGAGTTCCGCTCTAAGCTTAAGTGGCTTCCTATCCGTCTTCGCCGGAATGTACATATTCTCTCACTTCTGTACTGTGTACTATTTAAACCAACTAGTCCTTTATACTTGAAGAACAAATTTGAATTCGTTGGAGATCACAGTAAGGTACTTCGTTCGTCTCAAAATCTTACGCTTAGAATGCCTGTACATAAGACCAAATATTATCGAGGCTCATTTGTTGTCCAGGCTATTATTTTGTGGAATACTTTACCCTTACACATTCGCAAAGCTCAAAGTATTGCTTCATTTAAAAAACTTGTAAAAGACCATTATCTGTCTCTTAATATGACATAATTTTATATATGGATATGTATATATGTATGTATATGTGTATGTATATATATATGGATCATATATGTGTATATCTACTTATATTATTGTTATGTACGTGTATATTTATACCTATAGGAATATTTAATAGTTTATTGTATTTAATTTAATTGTATTTTATTTTTATCTTATTCTGTTTGATGTACGTTTATTATACACCACCTACTTATTTCTTTTCTTTCTCTTAATCCTAACCCTAAGGTTGCCTGGAAGAAATCGCTACCGAGCGATAAGGCCGCCTCATTGTGCATTATATTTTTTTTTTACTTTACAATTCCGTGTTAAATTACTCTATGTGGTGTACAATAAAGAATATAAATAAAATAAATAAAATACCTTAATTCTCTTTTTTTAATTTTGTAAGAAAATTTTAATTTTACACTTTCATTAGTTAGTTATCTCTCGCAAAGTCTTTCATCCTTTTTAACCTTTGCCGTTTCCCCTTGAGAAGTTTAATCCCTGAATATTTTAGAACTTTGTATTAATAATAGTTTAAATACGCATTAACTTTTCCATATTTTTACTAAGAATTGTTAAGCTCGTATTTTACGCATATTAATGGGCTATTAGAGCACACTTGTAACTTAACAAAGTTTACTCCATCGTACGTCCTACATAATAATACTTTCTAGTTTATGTTCTAGTTATGTTTTCCTTAAGGAAAGAATAATACTGTAGTTGAAATATAGCATTTTTTTTTCATAAAAAGTCTTGCAAACAGTTTAAACAGATAGCTACGAGTATTTATTTACCCCTATCAAACAATAAATTGAAATCATTTTAACTTGAACGTAGGAAAAGCTATTTAAATCAAAAACATTTTTCACTTTAAGTTACAATGAAAAGAAAGATAAATATATTAGTCGTAACATCTGCTTTCTTTACTACTTTTTTAACAAATTTGAACTAGTGAACAAGGTACCTTCTTCGTACTAACACTTTACCATTGTTATGAAGAGTTTACGAGGAAATACTAATAAAGTTAGATGCTAACTAGAGTAAGTAGAGTATAACTTCATCTCAGAAATAATGAAATACTCACCTTACAAATAAACAAAAGACCGATAAAGTGCAAGTCGTTTTCATGCAAGTAGTGTTAGTTATAGGGTACTGTGCGGTATAATATACGCTTTACAATAGTAAAAACTACTACCTCTGGAAGTTTTGCTAAATTTTATTTCGTTTCTTTTAATATCTAAGTATATATTAGAGTGCGTCATGAATTTATCTCTACATACAAAAATATTTATTATAGTGAATTTAGCTGAATCAGCGTGTAAACGTCCTACTGCTAGGTAATAACTTCTTTTCCGTATAGTAGAAGTCTTGGAGCTTAGTTTATCGCGTGGCTCCAATACAGGTTGGCGGATAATTCTCCTACCAATAGTAACGATAGCTATCATGTGTCTATGACAACAACCGGGACCGGGATAGTATAGGAAACATTTACTAGGCTATACGTTAATATATGCACTGATTTAATTCAAATCATCTGTATACAGTGAACTACCTAACATTATTCACGGCTTTATTTACCTGACAGGAAGTCATAATGTTGTAATTAGGTCTCTATAATTACTATAAATATATAAATGCCAAAATGATAATTGTGACGCCGCGTTGGCGCAACGGTCACAGCCAGTCACAGCACTCACACACGACAAACTTTGGTTTGGCCATACAGATGTTAGCCGTGCTCTGGGTGTTTGTGCAGTCCTTGTGGGTCTCCCCACTGTGCTCTCGGAGAGCACGTTAAGCCGTCGGTCCCGATTGTTATCATGTGCACCTGGTAACAATCGTTGCTCGTAGTAGGGAATATATCCGCCAACCCGCATTGGAGCAGCGTGGTGGATTAAGCTCTGATCCTTCTCCTACATGGGGAAAGAGGCCTACGCAGCAGTGGAATATTACAGGCTGAAGTGAAACTACTATAAATCATAACATGGTTTTATATTTTTCTATTAAAAGATTTAAAAGTTTTATAGCATAAAACAACCCTCCATAAACTTTAGTTAATTGTTCTCTTTTAATTAATTTCTTAGTTCTATAGACATAATTTACTACGCTACGAGTGTCAAAGTACAAATGACTTCTTCCTTAATTATTGTTGTACTTATTTTAACTTGTTTCCCCTCTGACTGAGCGAGAGGTGGAAGAACAATTAGATAGAGCTTAAAGATTTATAATTATTCAAAGTAAATACAAAATAATTCCACACTTTAATTATGTGGCCAAGTTCTTACATTTACATTTATAATTAACCGACTACAAAACGACGCGTTGGGGCAACGGTCACAGCACTGGTTTGTGTCTATTGCGCTGGTGGTTGCGGGTTCAGACATTCGTACAGATATAGACAGCCATACAGATGTTTGCCATGGTCTGGGTATTTCTGGAATCCTTATGGGTCTCCTCACTGTGCCTCGGAGAGCATGTTAAGCCGTCGGTCCCGGTTGTTGTCATGTACACCTGATAGCAATCTTTACTCATAGTAGGAAATATATCCGCCAACTTGCATTTTAAAGTTTGTAATTGCACTAATACTATATTATAGTAATATACGGAACGTATCTCTCCCTTTTTTTTTCACTAAATTATATCTCCCTCTCAACTTCCATTCGTCTCACCCGATCACACTTCTCGTAACACTGTCGTCGCTTACTCCTCAAGTTAAGCGTGCGTAAAGAAGTTATACTTCAAAGAAACCTTTGAAAATACGCATTTAGTTTACAATAGGTATTCTTTAAAATTTGTCTACAAAACTTACAAGTTACAAACACCGTCCTAGGTTTCTATGTGAAATCTCACACGACTAAATGCCACACTAATTAGTGACTACTTGCAAATAACATTTTTTAAGTACCAGCTCAAAATTTTTTTTAAGAACTGACACTACGTCTCATTGCTTCCACTGACGATAAGAGGCCTAGTGCATTTTTTGGACGGAGAATCTGTATTGCGATTCAACAGCAAATGCCGCCAGCATTTTTGGCACCATTCCACGCAGAAATGATTTGTACCGCAATGATTTGTAAAATTCTTATTAGAATTATATTTAAAATCCAAGTCATTTGTAATGCAATTTTAACCAGATTCATATTTATTTATTTATTTTATACTTTATTGTACATCACAACTACAAATATCATTTACCAGACTGTGAAGTACAATGGGCGGACTTATGGCTATTTAGCCATTTCTTCCAGACAACCCAAATATATGTATAATTCCTACTATGAGTAACGATCGCTATCAGGTGTACATGATAACAACCGGGACCGACGGCTTAACGTGCTCTCCGAGGCACGGTGGGGAGACCCACAAGGACTGCACAAACACCCAGACCACGGCAAACATCTGCATGGCCAATACAAATGTTGTCGTGTGCGGGGATCGAACCCGCAACCGCTCGCGCAACAGCCAATCGCAATGCATTGCTGTGACCGCTGCGCCAACGCGGCGTCAAATTCATTAAAGTTCGTATTTATTAAACGCAACAACGCAATAAAACATTTCATGATAATTAATGTTTCCAAATATGTATATGGTTGATCGAATCAAGCTAGTCAGTTATATATAACAACTAGCTGTGCCCGCGGTTTCACCCGCGTTGATTCGAGGAACAAAATAGCCTTGCTTCTTAAAGCATAACCTTTTGTCTTTAAACCTCAGAGGAATTTTTCAATTCGAATCAGTAGTTCTTGAGATTAGCGCGTTTAAAAAAACAAACAAACAAACCTAATTTCAGGTTTATAATCCTTACTATATCCATACTATATTATACTATAATATT
Organism: Melitaea athalia; assembly: GCA_905220545.2. Lineage (NCBI taxonomy): Eukaryota > Metazoa > Arthropoda > Insecta > Lepidoptera > Nymphalidae > Melitaea > Melitaea athalia. The sequence continues at coordinate 10,096,738 of HG992179.1, forward strand.
ATAAATGCGAAAGTAACTCTGTCTGTCTGCCTGTCGCGCGATCGCGCCAAAACTGCTGAACGGATTTAAATGAAATTTGGTATACCTATAGATAGTCTAGAGTCCGAGAAAGGACATAGACTACTTTTTAATGCGAAAAAAAGGATGTAAGGGGTTGAAAAGTTGGAATGAAAATTTGTATGATATATAATGTTCGTGTTTCGTAAGTCGTAACTGTCAAACATTTAATGTTCATCCCGTCGATACGGTAAACTCTCTCCTAAAATTAAAGAACGTATTTAAATAAAGGTTTCGAATCGACAACATATATCCACAATATAAGGATAGTGACTTATTTTAGATTTTAAAAATGTATAATAATGTCAGTAATGAAAACAGATTGACATAATACATATTGGTTGTCAAATATGTATGCGTGCATTCAGAAATTTATTTAGTGTAAACTAAGGAAAATATATCAAGCTACTTAAATATACATTATAATATAATATAATATAATTTGATTTGTAATATATAATCGTATAAATAATAATTCATTGAAAAAAAAATATAATTTTAATGTGTCACTTTTGTACCGCATGGGAACTCATTTACGGGTGATATATAAAAAAAATATATAAAGAATGTGAGATTTAATATACGAAGAAACATAATTATATATGTTGTACCTATACTCCCTCGGATCTCTTTTGCGGTTTCATCCGTTTAGACTTTTATGGCTACAAGTAAATTATTATGAGCAGTAGCAGGTTATAACTGTAATTTGAATTCGGGACTCCAATTACTAATTGAAAGGGCAAGGTAAGCAGAAGTTGGAACAAAAGAAATGCGGTGAAGTAAGTATCTATGATTATAGTATTTCTCGCGTTTCATTTTATGTTCTATAACTTTAACGAATAGGTCGTTAAATTTTTGTGATGTCTTCATTGCTGTAATGTAATAATAACATATTTTAGCTTAAGAGACTATTTTATTATAAACATATATATTTAAATATTTAACTAAACTATAACTTTTTTTATTTGTAAGTATTTTTCTTCTTCTTCTTCTTCTTATAGTGCCATCTTCTCACGAAGTTCGGCGATCATTTTGGCATCTTGTACCCTTGATACCGCGGCCCTAAACAACGAACGGGTGCTTTTCCCAAACCATTGGCGTAGATTTTTCAGCCAAGTAGTTCTTCTACGACCCACACTGCGCTTTCCTTGGATTTCCAAGTATTTTTCATAAATTACCTATTCAAAAAAAAATTTTAATGTCTTCATTTTAGGTAACACATAACGGTACGGTGCGGTACAGTATGGTAGTACAAATATTAACATTAAAAAAAGTCAAATATAAATATTAAACCTATCCTTGGGCCGTGAATCAATTTAACGTTAATGGAGTGATGTGGACAGCAGCATAATATTGAAATACCTACTATATGGGTATATGGCGACATAACAGTAGACTGGCCAATTGCGGTAATATACGCGGCATAAGCATACAGCAAGATTCAATCGAACATAATCCCACTATCGGTAATATCAATTTACAATACTATATTCTTAGACCAAATTACAACTGCGCCATAACCAGTTTAAATTGTGAGCCTGAAGTATAGCTAATTATAGTAAAATAAATTCTTTCAATTCCAACTTCTTTAACTTTTTCATTCTTTATAGTAAAGAAGAAGAACTCCTAAGAACTCCTAACAATTATCTTAGACTAGCTTCTGCGCGCGACTTCGTCGGCGTGTACTCCGCTCCTATTGGTCTTAGCGTGATGATATATAGCCTATAGCCTTCCTCGATAAATGGGCTATCTAACACTGAAATAATTTTTCAAATCGGACCAGTAGATCCTGAGATTAGCGCGTTCAAACAAACAAACAAACAAACAAACAAACAATCAAACAAACAAACTCTTCAGCTTTATTATATTAAGTATAGATAAACAATATTGTACCGTTAGTATTTAAAATAAAACGTAAATAATAATAACGAAATAAGTATATTGTATGACTCGCAGAAATATTAATAATCCCCTAATTATTACTATATATTTCTGTGGTATGACTACATTTTATGTAATTATTATAAGCATTTTATTTTTATGTTTTGGGCTTATTGTTATTAAAAGTCATCCTAATTTTATTTTTAAATTTCGTTGTCTTTTAATTGTATCATCTATAGAATTTTCTCTCAGTATCACCTCAGTTAAACTTTTATGCTGTGACTTTTAACCTTTCGCTTTCTATTCGACTGCGCGGCGAAATACTCAAAAGCAAACATTTGGTATGTTCGTTTGTCTACGTTTTCTAGAACTTTCTACCAAGTTGCGCGCTTTCATGAGATCGCTTATTCATGTGCATCAGTTTGACTATTCATAAATCAGATTAATTAGTAATTTTATCTACATTTGAAGTAGTTTTATAAAGTTATTCTAAGCGCCGAGACCTCTGCATTTGTCTTACATTATAATTTGTTTCTCACTTAAATCCCGAGCATTAAAAATTTATATTATTACGTTTTTACCTGAATTTAACAAGGTTATATTATTCCTAGAACTAGACTATATTACGAGCTGGTAGCGTATTTAGAATGTGCAATATTTTAAAGATTTTTGAATATTAATGCGAATTTCTATCTTTCAGTTATGCATAACAATTTTAAACGTACAATTTCAATTTAATGCCACATAATATCAATTCCTGGAAGAAAACGTGACTTTTCCAATATTCGGTGTACAAATTGAACAAGGCCGCGAGTCATCTACCCGGGGTCTACCCTGTGATAATTGCTTGGTATCCGTTTGAGTTGATATTATTTTCCAAGATTGCTTTTCCTGTAAGAAAGAGCGGTACCCTTGACCCAACGACCGTGTGATACATTCGGTTTATAATATTAAAGTAAGCGCTTTTTACTAAATGCATATGGATGTATTACACGGTACTTAAACCAAAATAACATTTTTTTTACAATTTAGGTCTGTCTTATTCCGTATTCCGGCTAATTTTGAGAGGCCTTTCACTAGCAGATAGCTGATATAATAAGAAGTAGCTTAGGCTACTTTTATTATTTAAATTTATTTATTTTATAACTCTGCGAACTGAACGATATTTTTTTGTTAAATTCCACGCGTACGAAGTCGCGGGTACAGCCAGTCCTTAATATTTTAGTAACGTAACTTAGTTTTTATTTTTTGTATGCTCGATTTAATATATCACAATGAAACATACTACAAATATCATTTATTGTATACGACAATGTTATAAGAATCTCGTTCTAGACGCAAGGCCTAGTAGTCCCTATATACGAGTAGGTATTAAGAACACTGGTACGAGACTTAACATTTTAAACCCTGTGCGATGAGTTTGTTGAAACTTGTGATCCTGTCTCAAAACTTAATATTATTGAGTCAATGCCTAAAGAGATTCATCTTACTTAATCAGTCTTTTACGCATGATAATTAAAGCAAATTAGTATTTATTTATTTATTTATTTATTGCAGTTTCTGAGCGTCTGAGGTGTAAATTATAATGTTAGCTATAACTATTATAATGAGTCTGTAAAGAAAACGTAACTTTTAAAAAAAGTTTTAACTCTAAATCGTAGCCAAAGATTATGCCATTATGTGTGTCTAAAATTCACTATCATAATGAGTGTCGGAATCCAATTTAATGTTTATTACGGTCATTTTAGAATATTTTTCAGTCAGGTTTCAGTAGTATTGTCTGTCCCATTTCCTAAATCACATGAGCCTCAAATTTTGTACAAAAATATGAAAATGTTTCTTTACCAACTTTCATTTTAAAAGTAAACTTATTAAAAATTCGTGTATAGTATAAAAGTATATATTATATTATTACACGAGAACATAAAACACTCTATGACATTGTATTCAACTGTTATGTAACACTTATTCTTTGTACAAATAGGTACCTATTAGAAATACCTGTTCGTTTTACTGAGTATATTCTGTAAATTTTGAATTTTGTACACCTTGGATCGACGCTCAATGAGATAAATATTAAAACTACAAAAGTAATGTTTGCATTTTTAATATACCTAACCGTAAATTACTTTTCGCATACAAATAACGGTAACAAATTCCGCATACATAAAAGAAAATATTATTATCATCAAGTGACAAGATTGTAGTAGCATCAATTAGGTACTGTTTGTCCGAAATACATTTATTTTTAGGATCAGACAAACAGGTAAATAAATGTAAATTTCAAACAAAAAAGTAAAGAAAAATAATTAAGGTTTTCCCATGGCTGGTTGTAAAAGAACAAAAAAAAAATGTTTAAAATGTAATCTTGTAAGAGCATCTGCCGAAAAACATGTATTGTAAATATACTTCCATGTTGTTTTTTGCTCGTTACACTCGTATGTAATCATAGACATATTTGTCACGTATTCATATCAAATCCTAAAACTGACCCGTTAAAGCTCATGCTGTCAGCATAACTCAAATTGTTGCCACTGACATCGCCAACATGACAGCCGACATGCTGACTACTAAGGGTGACAACCACGTACGTCAATGAAATTACTTGACGAAGCATTCCGTTAAAGACTAACTTTGAATGTGACAATAACAACAAAAATCCTGCCTACTTCTTACTTCTACTATTACCAGATAAATTACAGTTTTTATTGTCCTGAGCACTACTCTTAGAGCATCTTTTGGTCAGTAGTGAATGGAAGATAGCTAATGTTAGGTAGATATTTGACCAAGAATGAGTGCTGAACCCATGTTGACCGGGTACTTGTGACTGAACATTTGTTTTATTGCTTTTCGTAGCATTCATATTATAGTACATTCATACATTTACATTTACAGCTTATTTCATAATTTTTTTAGGCACTTAGCGACAAACATGAGTGCATAATGTCGAATTGGACGTTATTAGACCACCTTGAGACATATTTCAAATAAATGCCGATTACAAACAACTTAAATAAACCGCTAGATTCATGAATTGCTAATGAATGCAGACGTGCTTAAATGTATCTAAAGCTTATCCAGGGCTATTTATAATCAATGTTATTAATCAGAACTTTAGTAATCCAAACTGAATAAAAATATTCTATTCCATACTCGTTAATGATAGAATAATGCTATCAGCATTCAAATAGTAAACCAAAACATTCTGTGCTTAATATTTAAGAAATTCGTTAGTAAATAAACTCTGATCATAATCCTCAGCCGTCGTATGTTGTCTTTTTTTTAAACCACAGATTCCAGCACGTAACAAAATTGACACTCGCTGGAATGTACTGTAATCGCCAAAGTAACGCGATGCCACAGTTGTATCGCAGAGTCGACCGTTGCAATAAAAGGTGTATCGGCGTCACTAGCAATATCCGCAGAGGTAGAGATTGTGTGTGTAAAAATTACTTGATTTCTTCCGAATACAAAAAGCTACCATAGTTTTGAAATGTTATATGCCTTTGTGATATTCGAGTACTTGCTCAAAAAATATATCAGGCGTTTACTGACACTGATTTGAAACAGAATGTTAATACAATGCGTTATTATTATATAGGGCAGTAATCTATATATCTTATACACCCCAACACTGGCGAAACCTCTTCTTTTTACAGTAAAATCACTGAAGCTTAATCACGACGTTGCTTAGCTTCCATAATAAGATAATGATCGATATCAGATATTGTCAAGTACTTATGATAAAAACCGAAACGAACAGCTTTACGTAAACCGAAGCAGAGGGTAAATACTTAGAAGAACAAATACTTTGACCAGAAACATGTACTTTTACAAATACAATTATCCATCCCGAGCGGAAATCAAACTTACTGTAACCGCTACAACAGAAAGGTCGTCAAAAATGTTAGCCATGGGTATACTAATTGCAATAGTAACCCACACTAGTTCATTTTTAAAGTAAGGAAGGGCCCATTCTCAATTACGTCAGGGTCTCAAAGGAAAGGGGTTGGAAAAATCTCTACGTATCCTGACTTTTGGTCAAACTGATTCTTACGTAATATTTTCCAAGTCGATATTTTTATATTAGAAATCGCCCGTTCAAGTGGTGTGGCAGAGATTACATTTGTGTCTGGAAGGTAAAAAACGTATTATATAATAGAATTAATAGTGTTAAATATAATCAAAGGATCTGAATCTGAATTGATCTCTTTTTAACTGTTTAATTTATTTTCTTTGAATTTAAAAAAGTGTTACTGGTTTGTAAAATATAATGACAATCTGTAGTTGACAGCAATAAAATAATATAACTTATCCGTTCAAAAATAAAAAATCTTTGATTTACGTTAAACTGGAAGTTTTGGTGTGAACCTTTCTAACAACGTTTTATTATTTTAAAAAATGAAATGGATTACGTAAGAATAGGGCAGTGGGGTTTGTAAAATATTACGTACCGTAATTGTACGTTTAATTTGACATGGGGGTAGGGTGGGTCACAAATTGCCAAAATTATACTTGAGTAATTATTGAATGACTCCTAAATAATAGAAAACTTTTGTTTTATATTTCGAGAAATAGCATACTTTTCGTTTTTCGTTTATAACATATGCGTTTGTAACATAATCTATCTATATATATAAAAGAGATTTCCAACCATTGACTCATCACGATATCTCTGGAACCATAAGGCGTAGAGACTTGAAATTTGGTAGGAATATACCTTTCACTGAGTAGAGGTCAGCTAAGAACGGGTTTTACGAAATTCCACCCACAAGAGGGGGTTACGGGGGTTAATAACATATATGGCAAAACAACGTTTGCGGGGCCAGCTAGTAAATACAATAAGTAAAAATAGGAAAATGCAATAATTAAAATGCAAACATTTAAACCTGCTATGATCATTAGATATTTACAGCTCTTATAAAGAAAAAAGTGTTTTATACAGTTCATATTTTCTTCATTAATATTACTTATATTCTTATGCGTTTATTGCTTTAAAAACTGTCTCTGACTCTTGGTTACCACCATGTCACAAGTATTGATCACCAGTTCACCACGTACTGTAACAATTTTTGTTTTGCCCAATGGGTTCTTATCTTTAATATTAGGAGATACTTACATATTTTTATAGAAATTATCATCATAAATAATATAAAATTAAAATAAAATTATCTTCACTTCTGCGCTAGGAACATAATACATGTACATGCGTATACCTCAGTAGATTGCAGTACATACATAGTCAACAAGGTGTGGGATCTCCCAGTGGCGTAGCTACTAAGGGGCAAGGCGGGGCGGTGCCCCGGGGCCCTCAAGCTCAGGGGGCCCCTCGGACTCTGACTTACAAACTATAAATGTAACTAATGAAAATTTCTCCCACGTTAGGAATATACATAAACCAGATTCCATGAACGCGAAATTAATAATGGTAACTTATATGAAAAATTACACAGGAATTCCCAAGTCTCGAAAATCTTTGTTTGAAACTTGGAGGTAGCTCCCCTGTCCCCATTGTGTTTCAAAAGCATACGCTTGATGCAAGGCGGGACCTATGAGAAACACTCGACGGAAAATAAAAAAAAAACATTTTGAAGAAATATCTTCAGATTATCGATTGCAAAACAAATAAATTACTTTTTTCAATAATGTACTAGACACAACAATAACTCAGTTATAAATGCACGTTCTGCAGTCAGTTAAATAATCAATTTTACAACACCAACTTATATAAGCGACTTCCAAAAAGGAGGAGGTCTCAATCCGATTTCCATGATTTTTGTTTTAATCGAAAGGTGCATGTGCTTGTCATGTGGTCCCATTTAAATTAAATTTATTTATTTATTTATTTAAGCATACTAACAATATATATATTCTTACATTGATAGAAACACATTATACAGTAAGGTCCTAATACATATATCAATAACTAGCATGCATAACATTCAATATTTTTCTTTTTCAGCTTACATATATATACTTACACAAAACAAAACCATTAATTATTAAAAGACAAATTAATGCAAAAGAAAATATTAATAATAAAAAACAAAAAATAAAATAAAATAAAAACTATGCTATTTGTGGAAATGAGCCAAAATTTTGCTTTTAAATTTATTATAATTAAATTGCGATCTAACAACCATTTTTCGACTTATATGTAATAATGCATATTTACTTCACTATATTTTCCTCGACCTATGGTCTAAGATCCGGGATATAACAAAATATTCCCTCATCTGTTAATTAGATGAAACTATTTTTTATAGGCTGATTTCAATATTGTGAATTTATAAAAACAACCTCTGCCACCATAAGCCTGCTGCAAATAATAATACTTAAAAAAAAAATTCTAAAAAATCTTTTCCCTCTCATGTTAATTACATGTAGTAAGCTAAAACCGTCAATATTTTACATTATATAACTGACTGTAGTAGGCACCCATCTCTATGATTGCTATACTTAGCTGCAGCCAGGTTACTGCTGACTGAGTTACTGACCTGGCTGCAGGTATTAACATGAGAGGGAAAAAACATTAAACAAAATTGCAGCAGGCTTATGGTGGCAGAGGTTGTTTTTATAAATTCACAATATTGAAATCAGCCTATAAAAAATTGTTTCATCTAATTAACAGATGAAGGAAGATTTAGCTTCTCGGATCTTAGACCACTAGGTTATATTATACCGCATAACTTTTCACTAAGTATACCGATTTGTAATGATTCTTGTTTTATTCGAAAAGTGATACTTGCCTTGTATCAATTTAAATTTTATTGAAATTTGATCACTACTTTTTGAGTAATCTTTGATAACGCGCATTTACTTGACTATTTTTTTCGTCTACTTACGTTGTATTACTTGTCGATGTAATTGAAGGGGTTTTGCTGTGTGGCTACGGCAGTCTAGAATTTAGCCGCCCTCTCTCTACCCGTGGATGTCGTAAGAGGCAACTAAGGGATAACAAAGTTCCACTACCACCTTGGAACTATTGAAGCCGACCGATGTCGGGATAGCCATCCTACAGCTGGCTTTTGACGATGAAGTATAAGCCTTGTATGAAGATATTACAAGGGCCATACACGGCACTACTTCGGCCTTCTACAACGTTGTTATGGGAGACATCAACGCTAAATTAGGAGTAAAAGACCGCGACGAATCGAGAATCGGACCACACAGATTGGGGCACAGGAATCGCAGGTGGTAGATTCTCGTCAACATCCTCGAAGTGGGGGAGGGGGAGGGGGGCGCTCTTCTTGATGAATTCCTTTTCGAGAAGAAGCCCCAAAGGCAGTGAATATGGCAAAGCCTCGATACTGTGACAAGGAACGAGATCGATTTCATTATAGCAGATAAAAGGCTTTTCAAAGATGTCTCAGTAGTTAATAGGTTTAACACCGGCAGCGACCACCGACTATTGCTTAGCACTCTGAATATATGTCTCCGAAAAGAGCGGACCCGCTTGATGAAATCTACTCTCCGAGCTACGCTGCCCCAAATACTATGTGGCTCCGAGTGGAACTCCAAAACCGATTCGATTCGCTGGAAACTACTAGCGACGTGGACGATATGACCGACAATGTGGTGAAGACGGTGTGTATACAGGATCGCAGACATTTTCTGACGACGAAGTCAACGAAGCAGTACAAACTTTCTCCCGAAGCCTTGAATCTGATGCGGTGGAGGTGCGAGTTGCCCGCTGCTCAAGCAGCTTCACCAGAACAGAAGGCGCTCTCCAAGAGTAAGTCTTCCGTATCGGAAACTTGTACGCCGAGATTTTCGCTGCTCAAATACAAGAGATATTACTACTCTTATTGAGCAGAATATGGGGTTAAAAGTTTTCCAAAGACCATTGAGGTGAAGCCTTTTTGCGAAGCTCAAACAGCGGTTGGCAGGACCGTTTGCTCTCGCCCTCAGATCCGAGAAGAGGTCGAGAAATTTTATGGACAGCTGTACTCGTCGAGCGCACGCAAGCCTGAGACTTGGGACACTTGAAGATCCGTGTGCACCATTGTTGAGCTATTATTCGGAAGACATCCCGGACATTGAAGCAGATGAGATTAGTGCGGCGCTCGGGCAGCTTAAAAACGGAAGGGCTCCGAGGGAGGACGGAGTTAGGACTGAGCTCTTTGAAGCCGCAGGGTGACCTGCCCTAAAAACCTTGGCGAGACTCTTTAACGCCGTCATCCGCCGATAGGTACCACACCGGAGGCGTGGTCCAGGAGTGTGGTGGTACTGTTCTATAAGAGAGGTGATAAGTCTCTGTTAAAGAATTACAGACCGATCTCACTTCTGAGCCGGATCTATAAGTTGTTTTCGAGGGTTGTTACGAATCGTCTCACTAGAAGACTGGACGAATTCAAACCACCGGAGCAGGCTGGGTTTCGAAATGGCTACAACACCGTAAACCACATCCATACTGTTCGGCAGATTATACAAAAGACAGAAGAATATAATCAGCCGCTGAGTATAGCGAAACCTGGGCTGTTCTGGACTCTCTGCAGATATTTCATATCGACTGGCGATATATCGAGGTAATGAGATGTATGTACGATGTGGCGACGATGACCGTTCATATCCAAGATCAGAGAACAAGACTCCATTTCCCTCCGGGGTGGGGTAAGACAGGGAGATATAATACCCCCTAAACTGTTTACCACTGCGCTGGAGGATGTCTTTAAGACCTTCGATTGGGGGAACGAGGCGTCAACGTCAACGGCGAATTCATCTCTCACCTTCGTTTCGCCAACGACATCGTCATCTTTGCGGAGGTCTTGGATGAGCTAGCCTAAATGCTGCCCGGCCTAAACGAGTCCTTCCGACGAGCCGGTCTCGGTATGAACTTGGAGAAAACGAAAGTTATGCTTAACAGCCAAGTCATATCGATCGATGGTACCCTGCTCGTAGTTGTTCAAGATTATGTTTACCTAGGCCATACCATCCAACTAGGCCGCAACAACTACCGTGGGCTGTATGTGTTAATATACGGAGCCGAGACGTGGACACTGACAAAGAGACTGGTCCACAAGTCGCTCAACGTGTAATGGAACGGGCTAATGCTTGTGCAGGTCACCTATGTCGCAGAACCGACGGCCGTTGGAGCAGACGTATCCTGGAGTGCAGACCGCGTCTTGGCAAACGCAGTATGGAACTTCCTCCAGCCCGTTGGATCGACGATCTACATAATTTGTAATTACCGGGGTAGGCTGGATGAGGATTGCGGAAAATCGAGGTTGTCTGGCGTGAACTTGGGGAGGCCTATGTCCAGCAGTGGACTACAATAGGCTGAACTGACTGACTGACTGACCCAAAGAGTGCTCAACGGGATCATATTAACGTACCTCCGCTGTCTGCACAGTGTAACAGAACTGTACAGTACTGTACTGTTTTGAACGGTAACAGGGTACACATATTTTCTTTTATTTTCATAATATTGTTTTAATTTGTTCACTAAAATAAGTTAAATTTGTATTTGGTTTTAAAGTTTATTACGAAGTCGACTGTATTACGAAAAATTTGGAGTATGTCGAATTCGGAACAGGACGAATACAGAGCAAACGATTTTAAATAGTTTAGTTGGGGCCCTCGTTTATATTTTGCCCCAGGGCCTTCGGTTGCCTAGCTACGCCACTGGGATCTCCTCACCCTGCTCATCGTTAGCACATTCATTCATTCACTCATTCATTCATTAGCAATTCATTTACGCGTGACCGAATGAAGAATGTTAGTGTGAATTATTAAATTTAACTCAGAAAATATTGTGGAATCTTGACGATTGCGAGTTTTTTTATATATATATATATTATATCGTAGGTACTCAGCGAATATTCGAGCCAACCTACTACATCATATTCTAATTACGCCCTTTTCAGGCTACAAATGAAGGTCGTTATTCAAATCGAGAAACCTGCACGTACAAATTAGAACAATCAACCAACACATATCACTTTCACAGTCATGTTTATTATATTATGTACGAACCACCTGCAACGGTTATAAAGGCTATTATTGTCTAAAACTTTTCTTCCCTCTGTATCATTGTATAATGCTTTCCTATACATCTGTATCCTATGTTCCATTTACTTTCTAGAAATAAAGAAAAATTATTGTCAGGCGTTCAAAAATTTTAGATATATCTGAATACGTCTTAGTAGTAGTGTAAATTAATAATAATAGGTTCGACTAGCCCGTTGGCGCAGTTTGTAGTGACCCTGCTTTCTGTTCCGGGGGTTGTGGGTTCGATTCCCACCCGAGTCTGGGTGCAATATACATATTTATCTATATATTTCTTTATAAGTATGTTTATCCAAAAAAAAATGTGTAGCTAGACCAGTCGGCTGTTACCTAACACAAGCATTAAGTTGCTTACGTCATAGATACTATCTTTTTCGATTTTTTTTTAACCGACTTCCAAAAAAGGAGGAGGTTCTCAAATCGACACGTATGTTTTTTTTTTTATGTATGTTAGCTCAGAACTTTTGACTGGGTGGACCGATTTCGATCAATTTTGTTTTAATTGAAAGGTGTTGCGTGTCATGTGGTCCCATTTTAATTTAAGAGCGTGCATAAGGCGAGCAAAAAATCAGATTTCACCCGCGCGCCCGATGAAACAAAATATACACAAAGCCTCGTGTCAGAGTGCGATAGACGATATAGTTTTGAGCGCATTACGAATGTAAAAAACGACAAATATGTTATTTTGTATATAATTCCGAAACTAAAAGTAATTACATTAAATGCCTTGGCATAGCCTTTACTCATATTTAAATGTAATTAATTATCAAATTTTTGTCTTAATGGTCATAACCATATCGAGTATAAATAGAAAAAATATAAAAATTAGAGGTTACTTCGTGATTATATTTTATCGAGGAAATTTCCTTATTTTATGTTTTTGATATGGGTCAACCCTTGCAAATATCCACGTAGTTTGTCATATATTTTTATTTTAAGATTTGGTCTGGAACTTTTCATGTCAAAACAAATAGAAGATGGTAATTTTGCATTATGCGCACTCTTAATTGAGATCGGACAAGTACTTTTAGAGTTATATCTAATCATGTGTATTTACGTGACTACTTTTTCGTCGACCTACGTTATATTATACCGCATAACTTTTTACTCGGTGTACCGATTTCGATGATTCTTACTTTAATGGAAAGCTAATACTTGTCTTGTAGTCTTGTTTAAATTAGATCGAACAAACTCAACTCAACTTTTTGAGTAATCTTTAATAGCGCGTATTTACTTGACTATTTTTTCGTCTTATTACGTTTTATCACAAGTATGTCGATGTAATTGAAGTCGGTTTTTTTTCGTTTGCGAGCAAACACAATTATTCAAAATATTCTGTTTGTAAAGTATGTTTGTGCAGCAAAATATCAAGGCTAAAAGGTTTGTGTATTTTTTTCCTAAGCTACCAAGTTTTACAAATAAAAAATGTATCAAGTCTATCAACAATTTCCCATGTCATTAACATAGATACTAAACAGTAATCACTCGACAATATAAATAATGAGTCACAGCTGTTTATAAGACGTAATGTTCTAAATGGATGGCTACAATCACTAAATGCGCAGAACCCTACACACAATTTGCACTGAACGATATTCGATGATTGTTCAGCTTCGCAGCACTTCTCTCAAATCATTTAATGCTATCACAAATTGCCGTAATGCTCTTTAATGTCAACTCCTATAAGGAGGGATTCTAAATGTTACAAAATTAGTAGTTAAGCCTTTTAGGTTTAGCATAACCTAAGTGAAATCTTTATTTACTGTTTCAATTTACATCATTCACGTTTTTGTAGAACTATTAATTGAAAATATAAAAAATTGTTTTTTTCTTAAAGTGAAACTTCTTGAGGCGCATGAGGGGTAAAATTTGAGCGACCGGTAACGCGGCAGCGTCATGACGATCAGTACTTGGATGGTTGACCGCCTGGGAACACCGCGTGATGTTGGCTTTTTGTTTTATTTTTTCAATTAGTTTTTTTTATATAAATTTTAAATTCGTTTTTTTAAATAATTAGTTTTTTGAATTAGTTTTCCAAAGAAGTTTCACTTCTGACAAGTGTACGCAGTTGTACGCAGGCAATATATATATATATATTTGTAACGGTTGCTTCAAACACAACAGTTAAAATGTGTGTAATTTCGTACTAAAAACAATAAATAAAAATATTTTCATTGTACTCAAATAAAAAGTATACCTACTTTAAATTTTTTTTCTAATTTATATTATAACTAGCTGCTGCCCGCGACGTCGTCTGCGTGCGTTCGCTGCTCGTTCCCCGTAGGTGATAGCGTGATAATATGTAGCTTATAATATTCTGACCCGACTTCTTAATAATATTCGTGCCAAATTTGAAGTAAATCCATGCAGTACTTTTTGAGTTTATCCCGGACGTACATTGACTTTCCTATCATTTTATTATATGTATAGATTTAAATTTTCGCACTGGACGTAGGTATTCGAAGATCGCCGTAACGTAGCGGATATGATGTTATTACATGACATCTGTTCTAATTCTGTTAATTGCAATCAGTTAACATCAGATATGTTACAGTTTTAGTCTGGCACACGTACCAGGCACACGTATTCCTTTTTATGTTCCCCTTTGTCGCTCAAACTATAGCAGAAATTCAATAAGATGTCAACTGCCACGACAGTATTTCAGGTTGTTTTCTGAGATTGACCCTTTTTGCACATCTAGAAGTTCCTTTAAAAGGGCTCTAATAGAGAAACTTGTCAGCTCGTATGAATAATCTACACAGTCACTTATCCTTATCCACTTGCACACAAATACACAGGTATACACACTCACAAAATTACACATACACATCCACACATTATTGACCATGGATATTTTATATCTTATATATATTTTTACTTTTATTGTAACTGTGTTTCTATCTTAGTTTTTACTACCTCAACTCAACTTTGTCTACTTTGTCTACCTAAACAGTGTAATTTAAATAATGTAAAATCCGAAATTGGCTTTTGTTTGGATGTTCTGTATTGGTTAAGAAACATAAAAATGTAGCTGTGGATTTTTGTACAAATAAATAAATATATTTTTTTCTTATCAAAGTAACAATCTCTATAAAGAATTTAAAATCGGTAATATTATACTTTTTAACGCAAGTTCAAACTCTATGTTGACTGTCTTTTAGAAACCTTTATTAAAAATGCAATCCACATGTGTATTTTAACTAATTTTATGAAAAAATAGTTGTAAAAAGATCACATACTATAGTTACGGTAATTTTTTTTAAGTACAAACGTTACTTAGTTTTATTACAAGTATTAGATATAGGTACTTAGGTAAAATAACAAAATATCCGGATGCGAACAAAAAAGAAAACAAAAATGTTGGTAAAAAGTACGTTTCCAGCATGCAGTAGGTACTCAATAAACTTAAAACTTATTTAGTAAGTATTAAAACAGTTAATAAATTCCCAATAAATTCCATAGAACTGATTTGAGTGGTCGACCAAGTAAAATGTGATATTATCGAAGAAATTGCGTTGAGATGAAACGTCTTAAATTGCACTAAAAATCTAATACTTCTGGAGGCCACATCTACTCGCAAGTTCCCAGTCTGCATTCTTACAATTCTTTCACACGTCTTTCAGCCACTATACAAAAGGTATTGCATTAAGGTAACAAGATGTTGTTTCCGTGTTCGTCAGTCTATATTTTCTGCCTGTTTGCCGACATCTTGTACCAATTGGGAACCAATTTAGATTTTTTTTTTTTTTGAAAAACATACTTTAAATATAAAAATTGTCCCATCTTCATCAAATTAAGGAATAGTGAATACTCAGGAAAATTTAAAATACTCCTGTGGAAAAAACACTTATTAATTTTTAAAAATACTTTGAAATTAAGTTTTTATTTAAGTCGATTTGTCATATTTTTTAAGTATTAATAAAAAACGAGGGATAATCTACTTATGATTAAATCTAACTATAATTATATGATTTAATTTGTTGCTTATTTTGCAAAACTATGGGAGACCGAGTAGAGTTGAAACAGTTTACGTATATTTAATTGCCTCTAAAAATTAATAAATTCAAAATACTTACAATAATAAGCGTTTTAAAACATAAAACAGTATAATGTGTGCCACAGAATCAGTCCTTGTCCGTGACAAATGCTTAATAGAACCAAAAAATATAATAACAGACAGGATCCTATTGATAAGTGAAATATGTATTAAATGCGACAATTTAATAAACCCCACTTGCTAGCCCGACTACTACTTTGACTAGCCCGTTGGAGCAGTTTGTAGTGAACCAGCTTTCTGCTCCGGGGGTTGTGGGTTCGATTTCGACCTCGAGTCTGGGTGTAATATAAATATTTATTTATATATTTATTATTTATAAGTATGTTTATCGAAAAATAATTGTGTTTGCTCGCAAACGAAAAAAAACCGACTTCACTTACATCGACAAGTAATACAACGTAATAAGACGAAAAAATAGTCAAGTAAATACGTGCTATTAAAGATTACTCAAAAAGTTGTAATCAGATCTCGATCTAATTTCACGAAGACTAGATGACAAGTATTAGCTTTCGATTAAAGTAAGAATCATCAAAATCGGTACACCGAGTAAAAAGTTATGTGGTATAATACAACGTAGGTCGACGAAAAAGTAGTCAAGTAAATACGCATTATTAGATATAACTCTAAAAGTACTTGTCAGATCTTATTTTAAAAAAAATGGGACCACATGACACGCAACTCCTATCAATTAAAACAAAATTGATCGAAATCGGTCCACCCAGTCAAAAGTTCTGAGCTAACATACATAAAAAAAAAATACAGTCGAATTGAGAACCTCCTCCTTTTTTGGAAGTCGGTTAAAAATATGTAGCTATACCAGTCGGTTGTTACCTATAACACAAGCATTAAGTTATGCTTACTTTAGGAACAGACGACCGTCTGTCGTGTAGATAGTTATTTTATTTATTTTATTTGCTACTGTGCATAATTGTATGATTTATAGCACAGAAAATAATCAATTGTAATAATCAGAACAAGAGAAAATATCTTATATAATTAAATAATCTTGCATAAGTACATTACTAATAAATTTAAAATAAAAACTTTTTATTTTCCATTTACATGCGAGGATTTAGTTAATCCTAGCGATTTTTCTTTTTCGTCATCGAGAAATGGCAAATTAATTTTTAATACAGCGAAACAATACTGTGCGCTTACTTATACATGGATAAGGCTAATGTAATATTACGTTCTTTCCTGTTTCACTGTATATCTTCTTGTATAGAGGTCACGTTAAAGCCCTATAATAAAGAAAGACGTAACCTTAAATATTAGTTACCTGCGACTATATCCGTTTTACGATGTAGGTACACGATGCGTTAGACATACGATCATATATTCTTCTAACACGAAATCGAATTTTGAAACGTATTTTGTGCCTTTTTCTACCTTATTTCGTTTTATTCAAACCAATTTCCTTAACTGAGGTAAAGGTGAGGTAAGGGCATAGCAGGAAATATCCTGCTCAAAAGCTGGAGCGGCCCGACTGGGAATTTGGGGAAGTATCTCGGCTTAACAAAAGATCTCAGTTAAAAAAGTGCTTCAAGTTACGGGAGGCTGCCACCTAACTTTGCGTCTGACAATGTAGGTATATTAGTCGCAATCTATGGCTGGACGGCCGGCCAGACTCAGCTCACCGAACTTGAAGTGGAACTGAGTCACAAGAGTCACACTTCTTGGAAGGTATTTCCTAGGTAGACATAACCCTGAACAACTTCGAGAAAGGTACCATCGACCGTATGGGTAAACGACACATAACTTTCGATTTGTCCAAATTCGAGCGAGAAGGAAGGTGAGAGGTGTATTCGACGTTGATGCCCCCCCCCCCCGCAATTCAAGGTCTTAAAGACATCCTCCAGCGCAGTGGTTAATAGATTCGGTGACATTACATCCACTTGTTTTACCTCGCGACGAAGGAAAATTTAGTAGTTAGTGAAAGTTTATCTTCAAGTCTTACATACTACATTGGATATTCATTGTCGATAATAATTATTCTAGCACAAATATTTTTTAATATACCTATGTGACCATAACAAAATAAAATAAAAAATGATTTTTGGCTCGTGGCATTTATTTTATTAAGGCCTATTTCTCTTTGTTTTGTAATAATAAACATGTTCTTTTTTGCAATACCCGTTCACTATTGTTTTAGAGAATACTCGTATTTAATTAAAAGTGAATAAATTATATGAAAGATAACATGAGAATTGTATGAAATTTCCTTTTATTATAAAGAATTTAATAAGGATCCAGGTTTGGAAAGTATAAAAAGAGTATAAAAAGTGGGGTGTCGGTAACACTCAACTGATACCTAACTAAATATATAAGTACGAAATAGGACGTAGGTACACTTTTCTAATCCAGAGAGCAGAGAGGAAGTCATATTTAAAAAAGTCTACCTTAATATAAAGAGTACGATGGACACTTACTTACAATATTCGAAATCATCGCAGACTATCGAGCATGTGATTAGCAATACCTATACAATGTTACGACCACATTAACATGTGATGTTTGTAATGTAGCGACTAAGACCAAGTCGAAGATTCTCGTACAAAAATCAAATCAACAAATCGCCTGAAAATTTTCAGCACGTTGTTAGCTCATCTTATCTCATTGATATCACTGAAAAATATTACGAACATTCTTTTTCACAATTTCAAACAACATTTTTTTTTTTGTAACACAAGCGTAAACATATTGTTCGCTTTCTGAAACCATATTTATCAAATAATACAATAAGATAAGATTAAACGATTATGAATGTCTGTCGGCGGTGATTTATAAGTATCTAACAATTAACTTTTAATCAAGACGTTCATATTTATACTAGCTGACTCCGCAAACGTTGTTTTGCCATAAATTTTATTAGCCCCCGCAACCCCCTCTTGTGGGTGGAATTTCGCAAAATCCGTTCTTAGCTGACCTCTACTCGGCGAAAGGAATGTTCCTACCATTAATGTATCTATGCCTTATGGTTCCAGAGATATCGTGATGAGTCAATACATAGGTGGAAATCTCTTATATACATTTAATATAGAAGATTAACTTTCTTACATAGCTACATAAATATGTAAGATAAATTTGCACTCTATATTTTCCTCAATCTTACCAGTGTAAGATTCGTTATTGAGTAATTTCGTAATCGTTATAATATTTTTAGTAACTATAATTGTCTCGTGGCTACAAAAGCTATTTCAAAGATAACAAAATAATTTGTAACGAATGGATAGACGAACAGTAAAGTCTTGGTAGTAAAGTTCCGTTGACATTTGTTTCGTTAGATTACTTAAAAATTGCTACCACGATTGCTACCATGGAAAGTGGATAAGTAACTATTTACACATTTGAAAGATGTTTTGAAAGAAAAATACTAGAAAACATTGAAGATGAAACTCTATTTTTCAATCTCACTATTATTAGTAATAATCGAATATTTTTGTTAATTTTTAGTATAATGTACTGTGTGTGTATATGTACATTTTTTATGCAATTAATAGAAACATGTCTTTTACACATAAAAATATTTACCTATAAAGAACTATTTCAAAGTCTACGTACAAAACAAAAAGCATATATCAACAAATTAGGAGCCAGATGGCGCGTTTTTTGCCCGGATTTCATATTGCATTTTCACTTTATATTTTTTTTTTAGTTCAGCTCCAAGTCTTACTACTAGTCTAATTAATTTATAATTGAGTAAAATTAACCATAAACTATATTAACGTACTAAGTAGACTTCAGTCACTTATTTTTAAAAATTTTACATTAGGTTCCGGATGTTTTTTTTTTTTTTATTGCTACAATTTTAAACTAATATAGAATGTCACTTAATTATTTTTGTTATTTTATGAATATTTATGTGGATTATTTACCTTATAAATATCTGAATTTTAAGTTTGACGGCGCTATATTACATGTATTTTAAACAGAAAGATAACGTTATATATTTTTTTTTGTACGGAAAAGATAACAATGAGCTTGAGAGGCGCAATTTTTTATATATTTGACCTTTGTAACTAATGAATTATGGTATTATCCGTCTCTAATTATGCAAAATACTGAAAACAACAATAATTATAAACAGTTCTTGCAAACATCTTTTTTATGTTCACCACATGCGTTCTTCTT
Organism: Melitaea athalia; assembly: GCA_905220545.2. Classification (NCBI taxonomy): domain Eukaryota; kingdom Metazoa; phylum Arthropoda; class Insecta; order Lepidoptera; family Nymphalidae; genus Melitaea; species Melitaea athalia. The sequence continues at coordinate 10,116,872 of HG992179.1, forward strand.
ACACTTTACAGTTTTGAATACGAGTATTCGGTTAATCTTTTTGTAACATGTGCAGTTTTAGTATACACCATCTACAAAAAAATATATAAACATATTTATTAAATGAGAGTTTATCTATAGACATTTTTTGTAATACCTTTGTCTACTAAAAATAATAAATCATTGACAATTCCTATTAAAATAACTATATTCATAAATTGTTGTAGTCGGTCAATTTTTTTTTCTACCCGTATCTAATACTTTTAAGAAGAGTTCATTGACCTTTCAAAAGATGTGGCACACAATAATTTTTTTTTTCACTTGGAGACGACAAAAACCTATACAACACATGACAAAAACCGTTAATTCGAACTCAGTATAGTAATAAGCAGTTAGCCGAGAACAGAGACCAATGGCGTAAGAGCGTGAAGGATGGTCAAAAACACCATGATGAAGCTGGTTTGGACTCTTATCAAACAGGAGAATCAAAAAACATCAAAACAGCGACAATAATGACACTAGCGCATCTTTTCCCTGTTCGGTGTGTGGTAGAGTCTGCCGCTCCCGTATCGGCTTGTACAGCCATCAGAAAAAATGTTCTTCAGGCACTGTTTAAATCGTCTGTAATAGACGTAAAGGCCTGTGATGATAGTAATAAGTTGTGCTTAATACAAATCTCAGGATACTTACGACCAGCAATAAACACAGGATCATTAAAAACTATATCCATGCTCATGCCATCGAAATAGTAGTATTTGATATCAAAGTATTTGTATAATTTGTACAATAATACATGCATCGTAATTTTAATTTAGAATGTTTAATTATTTTTACCCATAATTATCATATAACATTTGAATATTGGGTTACCTTATTTAAGTTACGTATTATATACCGGTTATGCAATTGACATTCTTTAATATCTCATTTAATATCAAATAAACGCAACATAATGAACGTGTGAATTATTTAGGTTACTAACATTAATTATCATCATATCTTGCAGTAAAATTCAGATACCTTGTATTGAGACGATTCAGTTATAATTTATGATTTGAAGTCAGTTTAATTATGTCAATTTTTTAAAAGTTATTAGTTTCCATGGCTTTGAAAGGCCATGGATTTAGTATGATATACGTTCTCTGAGAATGTAGACCTAATTTGAAATACGAAATATGTTTTTTTAAAGTTCGAAAAATATCCTGCATAATTTAATGTGTTCGAATCGATTAAAATATGCATAACGATGATAAATATTTTCAAACTATATCTTTTGGTTTTCCAAAATGTTGCAATAAAAAGCATGATTTGGTTATTGATAATTATGATTTGATTTGATATATAATATTGTTTTTATTTTTGTTTTTAAATTCTTGCGATATATTTTTTAAAGTAAGCCGAGTTATATTATCGTGTTAGATACATTTTATTCAACACTTACGTGATTTCAAATTCTGTGAAATTTTTTAAATAATCTTATACATGTGTTTTTAAATAAAATCATATTATTTATAGTTTTAATGCACCCATCATAACACCTAATGCGTTGTACATGTTGAAGGTAAAATAAACATAAATTACTGTTAAATATCTCACATTGAAATCGTAACTGGTAATAGAAATCTTCAGAACAATAATGCGTTCCCGTTTTCAAGTAAACCTGCTTTCTGTGCTCTTTCATAGAGCCCGTGGATTTCAACGAGGGTTGCCCTCAGCTTGTCATTCAAAAGTGTACTATGGAGTTCCTTTATATCTTCCGCTTCAATTTCGCAGTGCAATTTATATGCACTTTGTAGCCGCGTCCGCTCAAAAGCACCACGCTAGGCCATTTATTCGTGGAGAGTGCTTCTCTTAAATGTGGGTTTTTTCTACTGAAGAAGCGTCTTGATGACGGCGTTCATAGTTAATGAGCAGCCAGTATCCGGTGACTGTTATAAAGAAAATTGCCCACCCTTTAAAGACTCACAGTTTGTAAACTTGGCTAAAGCCGGCGTCGCGTGCAAACGCTTCCGACCGTGCGTTATTGTTTACTAACAGAATGACTTTCTTTTAAAAGAACACTGAACGTCCACTATTGCATGCTACTTTCTCGACGTAAGACTGTGTATCTTTTTAATTTGAAAAAGTATTCAACAACACTGAACGTTTGCAGTTAATAGCTTGTTTTGTGCGGAAAATAGCTTTTAATGACGTCGTCTATTCTTGAAGCGTCAATACATATACACAACTAGCTGCTGCCCGCGACGTCGTCTGCGTGCGTTCACTGCTCGTTCCCCGTAGGTGATAGCGTGATAATATGTAGCCTATGTTCTGACCTGATTTCTTAATAATATTCGTGCCAAATTTGAAGTAAATCCATGCAGTACTTTTTAAGTTTATCCCGGACATACATTGACTTTCCTATCATTTTATTATATGTATATATATAGATTACACATGCATATAATAAATTTTATTTTGTTCAGCAAAGACATATCAATTTAATGTTCAATCACGTAACTTCTCATTCGTCACAAGACAATATTAAAGACAATAATTACAAGGTTTAGTGACACGAAAAACTAAAAATAAGAAAACTATTGAATTTGCGCCAAGTCGGTTGCACAAACATGGAACAGTAATATACTCGCTACTAGCGCTGGTATCGGAGTATTTTGATAGTATTAAAATTGTTTAGTGTTTTAATAAATGTGTTATAGTTATAAAGATCACTCAGGACAAGAGAGTGACAAGTGCGGCTTTTCTTTTAAATTGTTACAACTACCGGTAATTGTATACCAGTATAGGTATATCATATTCTACATACGTGTTGAATAACACTTAGTCGATTATTTTCAAACATCATATTATAGTGGTCGTATACATTCTTATTCATTATTCGACGAGTAGTGATTGATGTGTTTTCAATTACATCAATTGAGAGCTATGCGCATGCGTTAGTTGTATTATGAAAGACACTGTAATTGAGACCACACGAGTGAGTAGTGGAGACAAAACGACTTTTTGTTTACAAAATATGTGGTACCGCCGATCTACTGCGTGAATTTTTTATATGAAGAACAAGCACATTAAAGACATAAAATGGCACCCAACCTCTCTGAAAATGGTAAGTTTATGTTAAATTCTGAATGAAAATTATGTTTTCTTTAATGATACACGAATCTTCATTAAAATTTGTTTAAAAAATATTCTTATTGTATGTATATTGTATAATATGAATTTAATTTTTGTTTTTAGATAAAAGTAAAGTTAAAAAATACAGGCATTCAGTAACATTTGAAATGAACGCCAACAAAACGTGAGTAAGTACACAATACTTAATAACACATTTTTTATAGCAGAGCAATGTATATAGTTTTAATTAGAATGTCTATGGAATTAAAGAGATTTTTAGGGAAAAAAATATTTAAAAACGGGCAGTTAAAGTATTTTAGCTCGTTAAAACTCAAACTTATAACCTTATTAATTATGATATTAGTATAGATTAGTCTGCCTTTTGTATATTTCCTAAGTATTTTTTATTTAGCATTATAACTTATCTAAGCCAATTTTTATAGTATATGGGTACAACAATACAATTGACTTTATTAATTTCTGTGTGCATTCCTAATGCTATTAAGTATGCATATAATTATGCTATTAATAATGTATGCGGAATTAAAACATTTTTAATATCTAAATGATGATAGCATAAACAATCAATCATTGTCAGTTTTTAATTTTTCGATGTATAAAAACTTTAAGAACATTCGATCATCCTGCTAAGAGTTTTAATAAACTACAACATGCAAATATTACCTACACTTAATAAACAATTAACAATCCCAATGATAATAAAATTCAATTAAAATTTTTAAAATGATAGATGTTTAAAAAAAGGCACGGAAAAAAAATCAATTAGGTACCTAATTTCACTAATTAAGGTAAAACCTATGCCGTTCTAATACTTTATAGATAAAAATAAAAATTCATCAACGAAAAAATCTTCTATAAAAAAAAACGTTTTAGCAAATGTCGCAAAGTAATATGTCTAAATACATTTAGTACGCCCTAAATTAACAAATTGGCCCTAAAATAAAAATACACAAAGCAACTTACGCGGTTTCACCTTCTTTTAATATCGTCACTGATAAAGTTGATTGACGAATGCACCACATCGTCCGAGTAATGTTTTAAATTAAAGTAGGTATAGACATCAATATACTTAAAAATAATAAAATAAATAAAATATGGTTCGCCATTTATTGTTAACTCTGGCAATTGTGGGTTTAATTCCCGCTCATGGCAGACATTTGTGTAGCCCATACAGATGTATGCCTAGGTCTAGACCAAGGCATAGAGTCTAGAGTTCTAGACTCTATTCGGTTGTGTTCGTGTGTTGTGTGCTTCCGGAATCCGACACAGAAGTAGGTATATTCTAGAATCTAGTGGGAGCTATTAAGTTTGGATTAGTTATTTAGTTATTTATTTTCCTATTTCCTATTATCTCGCGTTGAAGCAAATGATCGAATCGACTCTATATTGTTACTATATATATATATATATATATATATAATGGGCATGACGAAAGATTTAGAAAACCTATTCCGTAATGTGGGTACACATTTACTATTTACGAAAATACCTATATTTCGGTAATAAACTTAAGTTTAAGGAAGTTTAAAACTATTTTTCTAATATGTTTTCAACGAGTGATACAAAACGGCTGCAGGTGTCATGGCGTCGTCTCTGACGTCACGGTATAGTAGTTCGTTCCACCTACGACCCACAAGTGCCCACAACGCCATCGACCACGACCGCTGAAAACCGCTCAGTGGTCTATACACCGTCCAATCGTTTATTATCTTTTTGAACGCTCACGCCTATAAATTACAGGCTATTTTTCAACTATTTTCAACTTGTCTACTAGACTACTGAGTGGTTTTCAGCGGTCGTGGTCGATAGCGTTGTAAGCGTTATGTGGAACGCGTATTATAGCGTGACGTCATGAGCTGTTATTCGTGTTTTAATCAAAATGGCCGATTGCAGTATTTTAATGTTTTATTTTATTGAAAATCACGATAATCTTATTATTTTAAATAAAACTAAACCAGTATTTTGAATTTTTTTAATATGAGTGTTCCCCTAAAGTTATTAAATTGACGATTTTTTGATACTGTCGTCATGCCCATTATATATAGTACCAACTTTCTACGATCATTCAGGCATTGAAATATTTTTTAAATGCCTTAGATATATATTTGGCAAAGTAAGTTCCCTTTACGTTATTCAATGTTTCAATAATTAATAATAGAGGGTCTGATACAAAAGAATTAATAATGCTCGAGATGGCACGGTGAGGAAATTCCCCGTCCTAAACTACTAGCATCAAAACGGAACATACTACAGAGGAAAATTGTTTAAATTTATCACTATTTAATTAATTATTTATTTAAATATGTTAAATAAAGAAAAAATAATTATAAAACAAAACACAAAGAAATTTGTATTGGCTTATATTCGTATTATTTATTTTGGAGTTTAATCCTTAAGAATTGATTTTCATATAAGGCCCCGGTATGAATAAAATATGAGGTGTAAAATCTGTTGAACGAATGACCTCGTTACGTTTTTTGTTGCCTTTTCAACGCCATGTATGGCGTTGAAAAGGCAAATAAAAACGAACGTCGGAAACCACGAAAACGTCGTCGATTAATCGTCGACTAATAATATTTTTCTAATAGCGGCATCGCGCGGTAGATGGCGTTACTTTATTCGTTTATTTGATATGGTATTAACCTTTTTCTTAAGACTACGAGTAGTAAGTCTTTTTTGTACCTATTAAGACAGTCGATCTGAAGGGGTAAACTCCAGTCGTGCCTCGTAGCTGACACACAAATTTTTTTTTGTGTTACCCACACATGAGGGTAATAATCTAAACATTTTTAATATCATATCAAAAATCCTTTCCAGCGGGGATCGAAACACTTCGCTTGTCGCTTAGAACCGAATATAAAATCATTATATCAAAAATTTTCGCTTAATTGGCTACAGCACCGACACGGTAGGTCGGAGATGCAGGTTCGATCCCCGATGGAACAGATTTTTGATATGATATTAAAAATGGCTATACAGATGTTTGTCGTACGTCGTGTGAAACGTTTATTTATTTACTAGCTGTGCCCGCGAATTCGTCCGCGTGGAATTTAACAAAATAGTTATTGTTCAGTTCGCAGAGTTGTAAAATAAAATAAAAAATCTAAAATAAAAGTAGCCTAAGTTACTCCTGGTAACATCAGCTATCTGCCAGTGAAAGTCCCACCAAAATCGGTCCAGCTGTTTTAGAGAATACCCGGGACAAACAAACAGACAGACAGACAGATAGACAGACAAAAATTATAAAAAATATTATTTTGGTATACTATATTGGTATTATTATATTATATGTATGTACCGTGAATTTAGTAAAAAGCGGTTATTTTAATATAACAAACAGACACTCCAATTTCATATATTTTGTATAGATGTATAGAAGATAAAATTTTACCCTCGAACCACATACCCTCGAACCCTCGAACCCTCTAACTATAGGCGCACGAGCGCAGCGAGTAAATATCTCGGGCTGCAATTGATGCCTTACAGCCCTTGGCTACTAATCTACTATTATATGGTACGCCAAAAGGTTTTCGAATATAACAAATATAAAAATATTATACGTTTAAAAAAAATTTTTTTTACATACTACACAAGGATTTGGACACAAGAAAATAGTGACTTATATAGTCGTGTTTAAAATGGCCAGTTAAAGTTAGTCAGATTTAGTTGTTCAAGGTTTGTTGCTAATCTAAATGCCAGCGATGAGGTACTCTACCTATTTCCACAACGCCAATAGACTGAATATTTCTAAAGTAGTATGTTGCGACTACCTGAATTTGCATATTTTGTAGGACATGCTGATAAAACCTTGGAAGCAAATTAAATAAAATAAAAATTACTTATTTTCAGAAATGAATTACAAAAGAATGAAAGGAGAAAAAGTTGTCTTCAAAAAATGTATACTACATTACCTACTGCTTCAGAACTTAAACAATACGCCTCAATCACTATATGCGGTAAGTGTTCGTGTTCTGTTAATGCATTTAGTACATTATTACACATATTGTAGAAGTATAAAGTTTTACGAGACTTACATTAAATCTGCAACAGTGGCCTTTTCACCAAAAGCAGTTTCTTAGAGACAACCATGAGTAGATAAATTATTTCTACTAGACACTAAGCAGGTTTTGCATAAAGTATCCACTCGTAATAAGTAAAACGTAATTTTATAAATTTAATAATATTATAAATAAAAATATAATATTATAAAAAATTTAAGAACATTTCATTATTAATATTTAATTGTTGCATTTTTGTAAAATTTTGTACGTATAATAAATAATGTTAGGTCATAAATATGGTGTGATGACAATGTCTTGTAATAGGTATACATAACTATATAATGAAAATATTGTTTATCAATATCAAATAGTTTTATAGTTTTTCCCAGAAAAGAAAAATCATGACATTATCCCAAAAAAACCTGCCAAGTGCGAGTCGAACTCGCGCACCGAGGGTTCCGCACAAACATTATTAAAAATATTTTTATTATATGATGTAACTAAAAAATTATGCTTTTCGCAATGTTTCCTTTTGCTGTGCTATAAGACAATTTTCAAGATTCTGAGTTCATGAGAAGTACCCTGTAGGTTTTAATTCCCTTGCGAGTGTCGAAAATTTGCAGCATAAACGGCTGTATCTTTTGATTGCGTTGACTTAGAAGTTTGATTTTTTCACAGCTAAAGCTAAAGAGTATTTGATATGAATTACAGCTTGATACCTTCACGCGTTCCTGAAAAAAATGGATCTTGACAAACAGACGGACAACAAAGTGATCCTATAAGGGTTCCGTTTTTTCTTTTGAGGTACGGAACCCTAAAAGTATAGACCGAATTGTGTTAAAAAAAATAACAAATTAGCAATATCAATTTAATTATTTGTAATATTATTTAGTTGCAATAAAGATATATTATTAAAACAAACTTATATTTAGTATAGATAACTTAACGGATGATAATTGCACCTAATATACCTATTCAAAAATAATATTATACAGTAATACACATACAACATACATACGCTTCAGCCTCTTTTCCATGTAAGACAAGGACCAGAGCTTAATCCAGCACGTTGCTCCAATGCGGGTTGGCGGATATATATTATGTCCTACTATGAGTAACGATCACTATTAGGTGTACCTACACGATAACAACCGGGGCCGACGGCTTAACGTGCTCTCCGAGGCACGGTGGGGAGACCCACAAGGACTGCACAAACACCCAGACCACGGAAAACATCTGTATGGTACAAATTATGTGAAGAAATTAAACACCTCTTCTGACTGACTGATTATTTAATTAAATTAATTGGATATAAAATATTCAATACACAATTATATAATATGATTTGAGTAGATATACAAAGAGATAACCCACTTAACAAACCCCCCCCCCCCCCCCACTGTAATCAATTCCGTTTAGTTTAAATGAAAATTAATTTAGTTGCCAGATTCTTACAATATTTAATACTAAAATTAAAAATAATTATAAGTTTTAATGAAATAATACAATCTTTTTATCATAAATTAAAATTTAATTAATAAAAATTACAACACAAATGTTTGTCATGTGCGGGGATCGAACCCGCAACCGCCAGCGCAACAGCCATAAACCAGTGCTGTGACCGCTGCGCCAACGCGGCGTCAATGACATACATACCTATGTGTAATATTTTTTAATTGTTTGTTGCAGTAATTTTTCTATGGGGTACATCTTGGTTCATTTTCAAAGGTACCGTCCTGCCTGGAAATGAAATATTTAATATGGCAGCTCTTGTCATTATTGGGTATATTTTTGGTCACACTTTGGAAAGATATACAACAATAACCCCTGTCGTTGGAATGACTCTAGTTGGTGCCTCGTTTCGGACGTTTTATGGAAAAAACTTTCTAGAAAATCCCACCGCAGACGCGATAGATTATCACCTCAGGTACGATATGCAAAAACGCGTGAATTATGAAAATAGTATGTACTATCAGACTAGGTGCAGGGTTCCGTAGGTACTGTTAAAAAGTCTATATTAAAAATAGTGCAAAATTAAAATTGCAAATTTTTGTAACAGTTTCCAAATTACTAATAACTTCATCAAAGTAAGTTTAAATGTTAATTATATTTTACAAAATTTACAATGAAAATTCATTTCTAAATAACAACAAGCTTACTTGTGGCATTTGAGTTATAGTATAGTACACGGCCGTAAATAATGCACATCGACTTTTAGAAAGAGACAATCAGCTAATTTGAACTTTGTAGAGCGTTATCTCTGACGCACATTACTTATGAGACGTATCGGACTGTCAGTATTTCGTATGACAGATCTAATAGTGTAAGAACCCAGTTCCCAGATCACCTGTCATATTTTTTTGAAGGACAAAATATATTAGCTGCTTTATATACGTAAAAATGTTATTAACCAGCTATTTTAGTATTTATCGCCAGACACTAATTATATTTTTATATTTTAAAACCTGTAGAAAATATTTTAGCAACTCTTCTTCTTCTTCTTCTTTGGCTTTAGCTCCCTTGCGGAATTGCCAGTATTAGATTAGCAACTCTTTATACTACGATGTATACTGTAATGAAGTGTAATGTTTTGTCAATCAGAAACAAGGAAGTCTGGGGTCTGGGATCTTGGACTATAACGCTCTACGAAGTCGAAATTAGCCGATTGTCTCTTTCCAAAGGTCGATGTGCAATGTTTATGGCCGGGTACTGTAACTTGATTTGATTTGATTTGATTGATTGTCAAATTTTTTGAACGTGTGCGAGCTTGTTTGATGTGTTTTTTTGATGAAAATATGAAGTTTGACAATAACTATACACTAGAATCATACAATTAGGGTAAAACCCGGATAGTTGCCGCGGGGGGATACTTGCCCCGGTTCTTATTACACTATGTTAGGAATATGAGTTGTGTTCACGCTTTACTACAATAAGTAGTGACCTTCCTCAGGCCTCAGTGCCACGTAAGCCATCGGAATATCTGCACTTATTTCGTCCGTGTGAGCAAAAATCTTACGCGTCGAAACTTTGACGGGCGTTATAATTATATTGGTAAGTAATTACTGTTGTATATTTTTTTTACTGATCGTAGTTTTAGTCAACTTTTTGTTTCTTTGCATGCATTAGAGTTTAAACTACATTGTTTATTATGCTTAATTGCTAAATGTTTTTTATTTATTTTTTAAATGAAAAGGGCAAGTATCCGCATCAAAAAGGATAGTTGCCCTACTTACTTTCGCGGATAGTTGCCCCTTAAGTAAGTAAAAAAATTTTAACAAGCAAAGACTGATTTTACTTTTTTGTTGTTTTTACGAATTTAATATGACTAGCTTATTGTAAATAAAATAAATATCTAATTAACTGTTTTATATATTTATTCTAGATGAGCAAAATGACTCGCAAATGTAAGCGAAAAGCAGGCGTGGTGCCACGCAACGTCAACTGGACAGAAGATAGCTTAGTACTTGCCTTGGAAGAATTAAGACAAAAAAAGTATCAATGAAATTTCTCGATCATACGGAATATCCTCTCGAACCTTAAGAAGACGCTACGAAAGGAATAACCAGCAACTGCTAACTCAAGGCATATTTTTGATATAAAGATATAATTGTATTTATACCTAGCAGTATAAATACAAAATTCTATCTACATACCTACCTTCTTATTTGACGTAATTCTATTTTTGTCACTTCTAAGCCGCAATGGCTAAAAAGCTTTCATGAAAGAAAGCCTGAAATAGCTTTGAGACAAGCTGAGGTTTTATCAATTAAAAGAGCGAACAAGTACCAGATGTTTGTACTGTACCGGAATCTGAGTCTAATCAGGGTCTACATCATCAAAACGAACTGCTTCCCTCAGGGTATCAAGATCCAAGTAATACTAATAATCTGGAAATTATCTTACATGAGTCTGAGCAGAACAGCGTGAACCAAAATCACACGCCACCGAGGCCTTTTCCAAGCCTTTTAATTTTTCTCAAGATTGTATATCCTTATAAGATAGCGACATTGAAGAATACATCTTTGACTATACTGAGCTATCATTGCCATCGCTGATATCTTTAAATGAATCTCAAAACAAAAATAATCACAGAACAAACCGAATAAAATCACATAAAAAATTTCGATTCGGCGATTAAATCGTTCCATAGCTTAATGGCTAGAGCACTGACACGGTATGTCGGGGGTGCGGGTGTGGGTTCGAATCCCGCTGGATCGAAATTTTGATATTATCATAAAAAACATTTTAGAATTTCCTCATGTCTGGGAAACGCAAAAATAAAAATACATAATACGAATTAATTTTAAGGACTTAAATAAATAATAAAGATTACTTTAAAGGCTATAAATTTATTTCTATCAAAAATAAAAATCATACCGAGGCTACTATCCCCGTACGAGGCAAGTATCCCCCGAAGCATTTTCCACGCTAGGCTACTATCCGCCATGGTAGGCAACTATCCCTTTTTTGAGAGGTGAAATAAAACAGTATTTATTCAAAACCATCGTTAATTATCTATACAAAAATAGGCTATTATAGAAGATAAAAAACCTATGTTTTGAGATACATACTGAATAATTTTCAGCAAGTTCATACTTTTCTTAAATAAAGCTTTTTCGAAAAGTGGGGCAACTATCCGGGTTTTACCCTAACTAAATAATGAGAATGGTTTTTATTATATAACAAACGCACTATTTGTTTATCTCATTGCAAGACGATGTATATATAAGTATATTTTATTTCAAAAAATTAAACAACCAGTTGATTCATTATGAAAATATATAAAATGTAATAAATATTTTATTTTACATGAAAAGTAACGAGGATCAATGAATCATTTTTAGGCGAATTTATCCTGTCATAATCTTAACAAAAGGCCCACTTTCTTGGAACTGGAATTATATAAAAAGAAATTCGATAAAAGTTTTCACATTGGCAACACTCCCCTGGATTGTCGAGTGTTTGACTACGGCGTTTCTCACTCACATGCTCTTCGGGTATCCTTGGTATTGGGGTAAGTAGAAGAGTTATTAATGTAAGGATTATTAGCTCTTCAATAGACTATTTCTAATACATATTTGAGCGTATTTCTCTGCACTTTAACTACCTTAAATTGACGTACAGCAGCAACGAGAATTAAATTAATGTTTCTTAACCACAAAAATGCTTTATTGCTGATTGGTGGATGCATATATGTAAATGTACTCTTGTGCTTAATCGCCGTGCTCAAAATTTTAAACTTTAAACTCAATACAGTCTGCGCCCACAGTATCTAACCTATTGGTCCTATTATTTTTTTTAATTTACCTTAGTCGGCAAATAAGTGTACGGCTCACCTGATGGTAAGCGATTACCGTAGCTTATAGACGCTTGCAACAACACAAGCATTGCAAGCGCGTTGCCGACCCTACCCCCAATTCCCCCCAGGAGCTCTGGTCACGTTACTAACCAACAAGAACACAATGCTGCTTGAAAACAGTATTATTTAGCTGTGGTCTTCTGTAAGGTCGAGGTACTACCCCAGTCGGGCTGTTCCATATTTTGAGCAGCAAATTTCCTGCTGTGCCCTACCTTAGTTAATACGCGCATGGGCTCTAAAATATCAAATACACAGTATTCTATGTAAAGGTTCATAGAAACGCTTTCGGCAACGTCATAGGTCCCGCTTCCGCAAACTCAACATGAACAAGCATTTAAAATCTTCTTATTAGATACTTATGTTATACTAGCTTCTGCGCGCGACTTCGTCGGCGTGGACTCCGCTCCTATTGGTCTTAGCGTGATGATACATAGCCTATAGCCTTCCTCGATAAATGGGCTATCTAACAGTGAAAGAATTTTTCAAATCGGCCCAGTAGTTCCAGAGATTACCGCGTTCAAACAAACAAACAAACAAACAACCAAACAAACAAACAAACTCTTCAGCTTTATATATTAGTATAGATGAATTTTAAATTATCAATTCAATTATTATTTTTAAACAGGTATACACCTCGGAGCTATATTAGCTTCGGTATCCCCTGCAGTAGTAGTACCTACAACTCTAGAACTCAATTCAAAAGGATTTGGTTTAAAGAATCAAATAGCACTACTCGTCGCAAATGCCGGTGGCTTAGACACAGCTTTTACTGAGGGAATGTTTGGAGTTATCAACAGCGCTGTATTCTCTCAATCTGCCCCCATCTACCGTATAGTTAAGGTAATATTCAATATCGCTCTTAGTTTTAATACTTTTAAGTACTTTGAACGTTGGTCTCGCTTTTATGGTCTAAGTAGTAATATGATGTTATCAGTAGCCAAAGAGTCTTTAATATCATTAACACAATCTCGTGAAACGAACCTCTGTTAAAATTACCGTCAATGAGATACGACGATGAGAAAATTGAGTTATATGGAAAAATCTTTTTTCTCACATTATGTTTGGCAGATTTAAGCTACATCGTATAGGACCTCTTAACCCTTTCGTAAACCTTTTATTTCAATGTAACTCAATGGTCTTCAGAAATAGTTACAAGTAGAATCATGTTAGCTATAGATAAAAAGGAGCTATAAATTTGTAAGTCATTTTTGGGTGATATATATAAAGTACGTTTTATGGAAAACAATAAAAAATTAATACATGTAAATCTTGGAGTTTTTAACAAAATATATTAAATTAGTACTTACCATAAAATTTGTGTGTATATAATATAAAAGTAATAATATAGCTAAATTTTATAACAAATAAATACAAGCGTAGGTATTCAAATTTATTTTTTATTTTAGGTGCATATAAAAGTATAATTTCAAATAAAATAAAACACTGCGAAATACTTCATAATCATCAAATTTTGTATATTTATGTATTTTCTTAGTTTTCCAAATGTTCAACTATAAATAGTATAAATGCGCGCTATAAATAGTATAAGGCGTATTGACGCCGCGTTGGCGCAGCAGTCACAGCACTGGATTGCGATTGGATGTTGCGCGGGCGGTTACGGGTTCGATCCCCACACGCGACAACATTTGTATTGGCCATACAGATGTTTGCCGTGGTCTGGGTGTTTCTGCAGTCCTTGTGGGTCTCCCCACCGTGCCTCGGAGAGCACGTTAAGCCGTCGGTCCCGGTTGTTATCATGTACACCTGATAGCGATCGTTACTCATAGTAGGGAATATATCTGCCAACCCGCATTGGAGCAGCGTGGTGGATTAAGCTCCGATCCTTCTCCTACATGGGGAAGAGGCCTATGCCCAACAGTGGGATATTACAGAGTGAATCGTGAAATAGTATAAATGCATAATCTGTCAATCATTACACAATCCCAGCTTGCTTTGCCTAATGGTGTTGTAAATCATGGCATAATGTTACAATTATCAAGTCTGTATGGTAATAATTATAGCGAGTAGAAAAGATAAATGTTTACTTAAAGATTAGTGAATGTACGTCATATGATGAAGATCGTGACAATATTGACTTGATTAGATAGCTTGTTGTATTTTAGTCATCATCTCCCTGCCCATATTATTATTAAAACTATTAAGGAACTTGTGTTCCTTTAATAATCTAAAAATTAAAACTCTTAAAATTGTAAATTTATTGTACGCCTTTCAAATGTTTAAATAGACGATACTACCTCTTGTAAGGTATATTTTTTCTTTTGATAATTTTCTAAATCAGCTTTTATACATACATTAATTGTCTTGCTTTAGGAACAGACGACCGTGTGTGTATGTTGTAGATATATTTTTATTTATTTATTTATAAATATATGTAATATATAGGTATAATAAACTTTTAAGTGCTCGGTGACATTAGAAATATTTAAGAAAAATTAATTATAAGTAAATGAATAGAAGATTTTATGACAGAAATAGAAGCCAAAACATCTCTTTTAAAATTGTTGTATGCTGTCTGTTTATTTGTTCCAGCATCATGTAAATCTGCTGCACGAAAGTGTAATGAAATTGTAACAACATTTTGTGCGAATATAGTAGACGTTTGGTTGAAACCGCGTTCCATAGCTAGTAATAACTATAAAAATGTATATAGCCATAGCCAATTAATAAATTTTAAAAATATTTGAAATAGGCAATTTCAACAGAAATTAAATATCTGCTAGACATGATATTCTTGAAGTTATAATGATAAAATTACATCGATTTCTTCAAAACCCTTTAAATTATAGTTAAATGAAATATCAAGCTTTTTTAAATTCAAATATGACTAAGGATTTTTGTGACAGGCACTGCTTGCGGTCTTCGTCGGAATCGGCTTAGGTATAATCTGGGGGGTGTTGGCAGATTATCTACCCGACCACAGTGACTTTTATGCTCCAACTATTCGAAGTCTCCA
This sequence comes from Melitaea athalia, assembly GCA_905220545.2. Taxonomy (NCBI): domain Eukaryota; kingdom Metazoa; phylum Arthropoda; class Insecta; order Lepidoptera; family Nymphalidae; genus Melitaea; species Melitaea athalia. The sequence goes on from HG992179.1 coordinate 10,132,320, forward strand.
TATTTTTGCCGGTGGTATCTTCATTATGTACGCAGCTGGATATTTTAATTGGGGTGGTACTTGTAAGTTACGTTATATTAACTATTCTTTTTTTATATAACTAGGACGGCAAACAAGCGTACACGGTACAGCTCACCTGATGGTGAGCAATTACTATAGACGCCTGCAACACCACACAAGAAGCAGAAGCGCGTTGCCGATACTACTCTCAATCCCCCCAGGAGCTCTGGTCGCCTTACTCACCACAGAAACAAAACAATGTTTGAAAGCAGTATTATTTAGCTGTTATCTTCTGTAAGCTCGAGGTTCTTCCTCAGTCATGCTACTCTAGATTTTGAGCAGGATATTTCCTGCTGTGGCCTACCTCAGAAATAGCCAGCAGATTATAAACTGTAATATTTTTAACCTATATCCTTTTGTAATATAACAACAATTTATTTATGAATCTATGCGCCGACCAAAATACACACATCGCAATTTCCTGTTCACTTACATGAAACTATGAATACGTATCCGTCAAAAATCTAATTTTCTTTCGTTGGTGAGTCCACGTGTCTAGAGTGCGGTCTACGTAATTAGTTTCTAAACGATGCGCTCCTGGGGGGAACTGGGCATAGGGTTTGGCAACGCGCTTGCGATGCTTATGGTGTTGCAGACGTCTTAGGTAGGGATCCCTAGTACATTTTTTTAACCTGATCAGTATCAAGCTAATTTTCCGTGAGTAGCTTCATTTTGATGAGACGAACAAAAAGTTCCTCTTCGAAAACTCTCGATTGTGGTAGATAATAGAGTTAGCAGGAGATAGAGCAGCAGTGAGCGTAGGACCGGGATGACGTACCACGCAATTTGTAGGACAATGTGACTATTAAATTATATAAATATTAACTAAATAAAAGAAAAAAAATCAGAAAAAAAAATCAATTTTTGATGATCTTACGACCTTATACAACATCAAACTTAACGTAAAACAACACACAATAGTTCTATCTTATCATTTAAATGGATTTATAATTAAAACACGCGCAATTAAAGTTGTCGCACTTATTTTATTTATATGGCCGTTCTAAATATTATCGTGAAATAAATAACGGGAACATGTATCGTACATCTGAACATTAATTGCAGCCATTTTCAGCCTTCACTTCAATTACATCCAATCAACTGTATTATTTTAAATGCGCGAGTTTTATGCGATTTAATTCCAGATGTTCATTTAATTAAACTTGACATAACTACACTGTTCTGAAACAAGTAGTTTTTCGAGAATTTCCATTCGTCCAACGGTATAACAAAACATTGGGTACTTTTTTTACAAAAAACAAAAACACTAGTGACATTTATTAGAAATATATTATATTTAAAATGTTTGAAAATTGTTTATTTTCTGCGCTAATTAATGTTTTGTAAAATTTTAAGCCGGCGTAGCAATAATGGTGTGCGCAGGAGCAGCGGCTACACGATGGTCGCGGCGCGGTTGGCCAATTAACAATAATCCCGTGTCTGAAGTTTATAAATTACTTTGGAGGATTTTCGAACCGATGCTCTTCACTCTCAGCGGTTACTTTTTAGAGGTACAGACTAAAATTATTGTTTAACCATACGTACAAACTATGACAGAACTGTACTATTTTGTCCATATTTTACTTTATCTTGGAACGTTAAACATAAAGCAATGCTGTGTAAAATAAAGATATAGTGTTCAACCAGTTCAACCAATTTATTCTGAACCTAATAAAGCGACTTTATAATTCTTTAACCCTAGAAACTTATATTGTCCACCTACTACTAAGCTTTAATATAACATGTAATAAATATTAAGTAATAATCTAATATTTCAAGTAATATTATAAATATTTCAAATAAATCATTTACAATAAAAAACTGACACAAGATCATCATCTGTACCATAGAACATTTTCAAATATGTACCTGATTCTGAATCTAGATAAAGGATTATTATTATATTAATATCACGAACGCGGAGATGCATAATTTGGTTTATGATTCGTTGATGCACTTCTGCGTTAACGGCCGTTTCACACTGGCGGGGAAACGATGAAAATTCTGAGGGTGGCGCCCTAGAGACAGACTAAAAATGCACTGCATTCATATTGAGTAGGCAAAAGGTTTTTTGACAAACTAAACTCTGTCTAAACTAAAATCTGTTTTGTAAAACTAATAGGTACTGTAAATTTTTATATTTCACATTCAGGCGGAATGCTACTTTTTATCTGGAGACTAGACAACCGCCAGGTTCAGAAAGATATGACGTTCGTATTATTATTCGCTCATAAAACGTCACGCAATGCGCGTAGCAAAACGTCATAGTCATACAAACACCGATTTTACACAAAAAAAAAAACAATTTTTGACGGGAAACTTCTTTAGGCGCATGAGGGGTAAAATTTGAGCGACCGGTAACGCGGCAAAGACAGAGTACTTGGATGTGGTTAGGTGGAATAGATTATTTAGTTACAGATAAATAACTTTATATATTTAACAAACATATTTAATAAACTTTATTTCAAATATGAATTTTAGAGAATGCTTTCATTACTTATTTTTTGAAGTAACGTGACTGACAGGACAGTGTACTTTGTATACACGCACTTTTAGTTGATTTATAAGTGTTTTTACCCTTTAATCTGTTATTTTATTCAATCTCGTTTTTATATAATTATCACAACGGTTAAAGATCACATTGATTTTTTGTTTTTATCGCAATAAGTAATTTTGTGAACAAATACAAAATATCATTACCAACATTAAATAATGTTACGAATGTTCATTGAACATAATATTCTGATTGTTACGCACGGATTGCTTCGTATAACTCTGTTTACTTAAGTCTCGAACCGTCATTGTGAAACGACCACTAAACCAAAATTAATTTACGTTGCTCTTTAAATAAACACTGTGTCGAAGATAGCACGAAGACCTATTTGTCGCAGGGTTTGTTTCTCGTACCTGTTTATATTTGTATGCAGTATTTGCTGAAAACTAATTTATAATTAATTGAAGTCACAAATTTTAAGCACAAGTATGAATTTTCAACTTGAACTGGTTCAGATTGAATCTTACGGCTTGATGGTAAACGATAATGTCTCAAAAAAAAACCTGTAAATCTAAAATTAGAAATTGTGAAACATGTACGATGACATTTTTAAAACAAGGATATCGCTTTGATCTTTATCTCTTATAAGAGTAGAGGTATTTTGTACAGTAGATGAATTAAAATAGTTAAAAATTTATTCGCATTTTCACTGGAAAATTCTACAGCTCATAATTTATTCGTTTTTCCCAAACCGTTGACAACACCTGCAAAAGTTTGACCTATTAAATTACGTATAATAGGTATGTATATTACGTACCTGTACCTTTGTAAATAAAGACTGAATGTTTAAAGCATTAACTTATCTTTCGTATCGCAGGTATCACAAATTACACCTAAGGATTTTGGGTTAATGGTGGCGTGCATATTTTCAGCGCTTGCCTTAAGAATGCTTACCGCCTTCCTAGTTGCGGTCGTTAATGGGTTATCGCTAAAAGAGGGTATTTTCATTTCCATTGCCTGGACACCAAAAGCCATCGTAGAGGTATGTGTTAGTTAAATAGTAGTATTAATTACTTTTATTATTGTATATTATACATACAATTTTCACTCCTATAATTTGTAAAATTTACAGCCACAGTTATCATTTCTCACAAATATTTCATATATTCAAATATGTGTTTGCAGTTAGAATATCAATGCAGAAGTGAGAACGCTTCAAAGATCTTATGGGTGTTTACGCCACCGTTACTAAAATAGCATTTCAATTATTTCTTCGTTAACGATTTATAACTTGTGCGTCGACTCGCATTTCATCACTGATCTAATTTGCTTAAAAATGCTACGGCATTTTCATTCTCATTCTGCTACGGTATTTTCATTCTCCATAATACTCGGCAAATAATTAGTAAATCTTCGAAACGGCTGAAATGATTCCTGTACTTTTTGGGAATTTCACTAGATGTTATATATACGTATATATGTTTAATTATTTGAATATTTATAGTAACTTGTACACCTATGCTGACACTAGAGCATTTCCTTTGCCCTTAGGTTGCCTTGAAGAGATCGCTTTTTAGCAATTAGGCCGCTCTTATTTCCGTTTTTGCTGTACAATAAAGTGTATTATTATTATTCATTATATATCGCGATATCGCGGTTTATTAAGTTTTATAGATGCTTGACGTTTCAGTTCTCTCGTGACCATGGTTGCTGTAAAGTATCCGAAACGTCGGGCATCTAAAAATGTGTGTATTTTTAAAAGTTAGTCAAATAAATATTATACTCGTATATAAAACTATTATATTATTAAAAATATATAAAGAAGCTCGTTGGTTCAGTTTGCAGTCGACCTCCTTCTGTATGTACCGGTAAGGATATCACAGGCATAAAGTTATCTTGCTTAGGAACAGACAACACTGTATAAATATATATATATATATATAATACATATCTTAAAAGGTATTTATTAATTTTCTATCTTTCCAGGCTGTTTTAGTTCGTGTAGCCACAGACTCCTTATGGACGGAAGGCACCACCCCACAAGACAAGTGTATAGCCACGCAGCATTCAAATATGATAGTCATAGCTATTTTAACAACGTCCACTTTAGGTTCAGTACTAACAACACTTTTGGGACCAGTTTTACTTTCTAATGACGCGAAAGTCGGACCAAAAGGTAATTTTTATATGAAAGTAGCTTACGTTAAATACTCGAGTAGTAATGAAAGATTGTTTTAATTAAATTCTTAATTTATACCTATAATCTATAAAGAATAATTATTATTTTAACTTAGACTTATGTATATACTTGAACTTAGCTTTACTTTAAGATGATCGTGTATAAAAGAAATTTAAGGTAAACCAGTTATATCTACAATGCATGAATAAACATTAACGTTATCTTACAATAAAAACAAATACATATTTGCTGATTTTTTTTTAAATAATAAATAAATAAATAAATCTTATAACACACACACACGATTGACTGTTTCTAAGGTAAGCAACTTAATTCTTGTGTTTTAGGTAACAGCCGACTGATATAAATATTTTTTTTTTATAAATATGCATAGAAATAATACATACATATATGAATACAAATATCACACCCAGACTCGGCGGGAATCGCACCCGCTACCCGCGGAACAGAAAGTAGGGCCACTACAAACTGCGCCAACGGGCTAGTCAATTTTTTTAAACTGTATTATTTTTAAATGTTGTAACTTTAAGTTCTATTTAAAAATTGTTATGTTTTCTTGTTACAGATATCTACCGACCACATACACTCTCTCCGCCCTCTGACTCAAATAGAGAAAACAGCACTTTAGATAACTTGCAATACATAGATGCACAATAAAAAGTTAAAAATATTGGAGCCTTTTTATTTATGTTCGAAAAGAAATCATTTCTTATCATCTTATTTTTATTTATATATTCTTATTTAGTATAGTCACTTTGTATAAAAACAAATTGTAAGCACCGACGACCGCCTGCCTGGGAACATCACCTGACGTTGGCTTTTTGTTTTTTTTTTCAATTATTTTTTTATTACTTTTTTTTAATTAGTTTGCCAAAGAAATTTCACTTCTGACATGTGTATTTGGTCGAACGCGTTTTTTTTTTAAACATAACTTTCGTACTGCCAAATCCATATTCATGGTAGTGGATCTTTGCTATCCCTTAGTCGCCTTTTACGAAACCCACGGGAAGAGAGGGGGAGGTTCTTTGCCGTAGCCACATAGCAAAATATATATAACACTAAATTTAAATGCCTGATAACATTTATTTTAGTCAAGGCTACGTTGATTAACCGAGATGACAGATCTAGCAAAGGCCAAGGTTAAGATCAACACTTAAATCTAAATTATTATGAGGTAAATAATCTTAAGCACTCATTTCACGTTCAGCATTGAAAAAAATTGCGTGCGTACTAAGTACACATGTCAGAAGTGAAACTTCTTTGGTAAACTAATTTAAATAAAAGTAATCGTCAACGCTGCAACTTACAATTATTTATGGTGGTCACCCATCCAAGTACTGATCGTCATGACGCTGCCGCGTTACCGGTCGCTCAAATTTTACCCCTCATGTGCCTAAAGAAGTTTCGCTTTTAAAAAAAATGTACTCTAATAAGTACAAATAGGAAAAGCATTGCAATTAATCTGCAGAGGGTCAACTGTTTTAGTTCATTTTAGTAATTAGGGTTAATTAAATTTAAAGTAAACAAGTAACAAACTAAAGTCACGCAAAAACATGTAAAAGCATTTTATATTAAAATAAACCTATGTAAATGAAAAGCCTTCACTTCAGCTCACTAAAATGAATGGTTTTGTATTTCTATTGCACTATTTTTATACTATTACTGCACTGCATTCTATAGCAAGCTAAATACGCTTCATTTATTTTAAACAAGACATAGTGTACAATGAAAAAACCAATTGAACTTAATGGCTGACAATAAAAACAATAGCAATGTCAACGGAATATAATTTTTGAATTTAATAAATTTATTATAACTATATAGTGGTCGCCCAGAGGTCGAAATTCGACCATAATTAAACATTGAAATTAAAGAAAACCAAATAATTATGACAAAATTATGAAAATAAAGAACCTTTTTAAAAAAATTTCAATTTGACAACAGACTTTAACAATAAACAAAGGGTATATATGCGCGTGTGCGTGTGGTAGTGTATGTAATGCTTTTTTATTAATTTAATGTATATTTTATGTATAATTTTGAAAAAATATTAGCATTCCGCACTTCTTCTCTATATAAACTACTAGCGACCCGACCCAGCTTCGCACGGTTGCAAAAACTATCAGTGTTCCTCAACTAAAAACCTTCCTCTTGAATCACTCTATCTACTAAAGAAAACCGCATCAAAATCCGTTGCGTAGTTTTAAAAATTTAAGCATACATACAGACAGACAGACAGACAGTGGGAAGCGACTTTGTTTTATAATATGTAGTGATAAGTGTGCGAAATTTCATACTCCTACGTACGCGCAATTTCCGTAAAAAGTGGTACAAAGTTTTTGCTTCACGTATAAGTATATAGATTCTTAAATAATCGTTTTCAGTTGAAAACATAATTATATTATGTATATATTTTTTTATTACACTTATTTTTAATTTTATTAAAAAATCTTAAATAATACATAATTTTTGAGAATATTAAAATTCAAAGACAGAATGAGTTATATTAAAATGTATTCTACAACAGCCGGGCTGCTCCAGATTTCGAGCAGGATATTTCCTGCTGTGCCCTACCTCATTTAAAGTTTCTATAACATATAGTGTATGTGAAACATGATATAGAATAATGGTATAATTTATTAAGCAACACAGAATTTAAACCTGAATATAATGTAAAGCTGAACTAAACTAAATTGAATCAATCACTGGTGAGCAAAAGGATTATTTATCGCTGTAAGAGAAGAGTAAACACTTTCAAATTTTAATTTGTAAAATGACGATTCGAAAGCGCTCTTGGGGCCTATTTGAATAAAGTTATAATGATTTTGATTTTTTGATTTTGATTCGTATTTGAATATACACACACACTACAGCCTATCACAGTCCACTGTTGGACATAGGCCTCCACAAGTTCGCGCCCGACATTATGACGCGAACTCATGTGTGTTTTGCCCATAGTCACCACGCTGGGCAGGCGGGTTGGTGACCGCAGGGCTGGCTTTGTCGCACCGAAGACGCTGCTGCCCGTCTTCGGCCTGTGTGTTTCAAAGCCAGCATCGATGGTTATCCCGCCATCCATCGACTTTTTAAGTTCCAAGGTGGTAGTAGAACTGTGTTATCCCTTAGTCGCCTCTTACGACGCCCACGGGAAGAGAGGGGGTGGCTACATTCTTTAGTGCCGTAACCACACAGCACTATTTGAATATAATTTTCAAAAAACATGATTTACTAAAAATACCGATCAAAGCTTGGTCACCCAGGTACTACCATATAATAAACTACTCAAATAAAATCATTGCCGCCAAGTTCGATAAATATGCAATAAAAGCAACAAAATAATCAGTTTGTATTTCTTGCTTAACGAATAAATAAATAAATAATACAAAGCTTGAAATGTTAGCTATATATAAATACTTATATATGGAAACGAAATGTTTCCGACATGGTGGTAAGAACCTGTCAATAAAAATATGAGTGGCCGACACTGGCTGACGAACTATAAAAATCTGACTACAAATAATTGTGTTTGCTCGCAAACGAAAAAAAACCGACTTCAATTACATCGACAAGTAATACAACGTAATAAGACGAAAAAATAGTCAAGTAAATACGCGCTATTAAAGATTACTCAAAAAGTTGTAATCAGTTTTCGATCTAATTTAAACATAACTACAAGACAAGTATTAGCTTTCGATTAAAGTAAGAATCATCGAAATCGGTACACCGAGTAAAAAGTTATGCAGTATAATATAACGTAGGTCGACGAAAAAGTAGTCACGTAAATACGCATTATTAGATATAACTCTAAAAGTACTTGTCAGATCTCAATTAAATTAAAATGGGACCACATGACACGCAACACCTTTCAATTAAAACAAAATTGATCGAAATCGGTCCACCCAGTCAAAAGTTCTGAGCTAACATACATAAAAAAAAACATACGTGTCGAATTGAGAACCTCCTCCTTTTTTGGAAGTCGGTTAAAAAATAAGGATCTTCCCAATTGGACCTTACTTACGTGTTACGCGTTTTTTTCGCAAATTTTAAAAAAAATCTTAAAAACCTTTTTGATAAATGAGATTTTAAAAATATAATAAATTTCGTAAAAAAGTATAGTCCTTAAGAACAAAAAATTCGTATTATTAAAGTATTATTTTATCGTGTAAATGTTTATTTTTTTTTTTATTTACTTTACACGATCGTTTGAACAATAACATTTATTAATATTATAGTAAATAAATAGTAAGTTGTATAATTATATAAAAAAATTCAGTCAGTTCTGTCAGTTCAGCCTATTGCAGTCCACTGCTGGACATAGGCCTCCCCAAGTTCGCGCCAGACATCCTGGTTTTCCGCAATCCTCATCCAGCCTACACCGGCAATCTTACGAAGATCGTCGGTCCAACGGGCCGGAGGACGTCCCACACTGCGTTTGCTAAGACGCGGTCTCCATTCCAGGACACGTCTGCTCCAACGGCCATCGGTCCTGCGACATAGATGACCAGCCCACTGCCACTTCAACTTGCTAATTCTGTGGGCTATGTCGGTTACTTTCGTTCTCTCGCGTTCGTAAATTTTTTTTAAGTGTAATAAATAAATAAACAAATCAGCTGCAGCGCTTAATATTACTTATGATTGGCCTGGCATAAACGCAAAATAAACACTAGCGATGAAATCACGACGAAAATTTGTATCTAAGGCCTAAACAAACATTTGTTATAAGCGGGAACTGAATAAGTTTATCAAATTGTATTCAAAAAATTGTTGGCCTCTTTCTTTGTATATTACATATCGACCTTTACCATTCCAATTTTTCCTTGAACTCTGTGCAGTCAATAAACAATGTATACTTTGCATTGATTTTATAATGCTTCTATACTTAGATCTTTAGGTCTATAGTCCAGATGTCATAGTAACTACTATTCCAGTATGTATATAGCTCAACTGTCTAGGGACCCCTACCATCCTAACACCTACAATCTCTGAAAGGGCTGAACCGAGTTTAACGGAACTTTCGCTGGCAGATAGCTGATGTAATAAAGATTAACTGGCTATTTTTATTTTAGTTTTTTTTTTTTAATTTATTTGATAACTGAACTGCGAACTAAACAATAACTATTTTGTTAAATTCCATGCGGATGAGGTCGCGGGCACAGCTAATCAATTAATAAAATTCATGACATCATTACTCAGAATGAGTGAAGAAATAATTAAATTAATAATTACAAAGTAAGAAAATAGTTTTCGTATATTTAGCATTATGTACAAAAAATAATTTCTAGTTTAATTTGGTGGTTACTGCAGAAATTTATTATTTAATTAATTTTATTTTAAAAATATTAGAATACATTATGGAAATTTCTTCGATATATCCCCCGACCCATCGTCCGCTGGCCCAGCGTTATGGCAGCAGAGTGGCCAGGAAAGACCTGCATCGCCAGCCACGCCTTCCAGGACAAATCGGGATCGAATTCGGAGCTTGTTCTTGGTCCCGTTCTGCCACTTCCTTCCGTAGCATAATGTCACTGTAGAAGATGGAAATAACATTTCAACTCTCCTCTCTGCCGAACATGGCTTGGATTAAAGCCGGCAGTGAGATTTCCGGCCCTATGACTGCCGTCAAAGCAGCGCGCTCCTCGGTCTACTATGGACAGAATGCGCGCGTGTACTCTGCCGTGTCCTTGGCACCGGCGTCGCACTTCCACTCAGCACAGATAGCAGCCGAAGCAGCTGTGCCTGGTCAAAATCTGTACCGAGCGAAACGTCATCGCACCGTGTCTTCTTTCGACCCAGCAGCTTTTGTAGGCAGGGCCAAATTGCTGTCACCAGCTCCCAGCTTGCTTCTGGGTTCTTGAGACTACTTTTCGACCTCCCTTACGCACGCCTCCATCGTGCACCAGATGAAGAAAACCGATGCGTGGATTTCAGCCTTCAAATCCCACGAAAAGCTGCTGACGAGTAGGCACGATGCGGTGTAGGACACCGTGCGGTACGGCCCTGCGACTCGCAGAGCGATAGCACACTACAGCCGTTTCAGTAGTGGCGCATTCCTTACGCACACAGCATTCGCCCTGATTTGTGCATCATAGAGTGCAATGGAGCGCATGACTGGGACCCCGAGTTTAGGCAGTAGTCCTCCGAGGGTCCTAGCCATAGCCTAAAATTTCGATGCTAGTCGCCGGTGTTCGTCGAACTTGCTTTTGTCTACCTAAACTATTTATTTAAAACGATGAGGTTAATTATGAATGTTGCTTTTTTGTTATTTTTGTGTATGTTGCATTTATAATAACAATGTTTATCTAAATGTCTAAATTAAATGAAAAACTTATATTCCTTTTTCTTTTTAAAAACTAATTCTTGAATTGTAAATTCAAAAAAATATATAACTGCTTTACACATTGAATTTATTTTTATTAGAATTATTCAATATAAATCTATAATAATCCTCTATTACTTACATCCTGATAGAGATGCAACAAGGCTTAAAAAAAAACTAAAGAGCCATCGATTTAACAGCTCATTGACGGGATTAATATATTCTTACAAAATTTTATTAAGATGCGTAAGAGCCCCACTCTCCACTACGTTCATTGATAGTATGCAAAAACTTGTTTATTCAAGCGTCAATTACAAAGTTTTTCTCCAAGGCAGTTAAGAACCTTAGCGGCTAACGACAATTATTTATTTATTGATTCGCCTCGTGACGTCTTAGCCGTACATTACATTTCGCGGCATCATTTACCCTGCGCACAAGCCGCCGGTGTCCACTTAAATGATTTTTCTCATATCCTGTTATGAATTTTTCGTGTCTTTAAAATAAATAATTATTTAATTGAGTGAAAGTTTAAAAAAAATATCTACTTGGATATAACACAGCGATGCAAGAGAGTGAGTATTAAATTAATTTCTATTTAATTTCGTTATATAATTTAAGTAATATGTACTTATAAAATATTTATAAATAATTTTCATTTAAACCAAATAAATATAGAAACATTAATTGCTGTTAAATTAAATAACAATATCCAACCATTAACGAAACATTAACGAAAAACTTTTAATCGGATACAGCAATTTTATCTATTATTAGCATCTGTGTCAATATTATATGAGAGTTTATAAGCTTTATTATTAAAAAAAAATTAAGCCATATCTTTACATTATAAATGAATGAAACATGTACAAATAATAATAAAATTATATCCTAAATTTTTTTGCATTTACCAAAATAAAAAGTAAACAAAAATTTTAAATATGCGATTGCGGTAATATAAACCATCAATGACGCTTCTGCTGTATTACCATAATATAGTATACATACTTTATTGTATACATTGAATAAATAAATTCCTTGATTGAGTCTCCTGTGACTGTGTACAAATGTTTTATGTATCTAAAAATATACTTAGAGTCAATCTTTGCGTGACATCTTGTACATTGAAGCCGTCTCTTAGCCTACTTAAACTCTATTGTCTCAATTAAAAATAGCATCAATCATCATATTTCACTTTTAATACATAAATAAATATCGAAAGAATAACTCTACAACGAGTATAAGTATATTTTACGTCCTACTACATTTCGATATTTAATACAAACACGGAAGAACGTGAAGTGATATAGGTAACTGGATATACTAGTAAATAAACGCGTTTAAAAAATAATTCTAATTTATTGTTAGAAGATTTTTAGTAAAGAAAAATTGTATTAATAAGAAGCTGTATTGGTAAGAGTAGAGACGAACTTCACTCATCTGCAGGGATGAAAATTATTTTATATTTATTTTAGTATATTAGTGTTTATTTAAAAATGTACCCACAAAAGAGTAAATTTAATATCTACCGACAGTTTGAAGCCTGTAGAAAATACAAACGTTGGGTTGTCTATTATTTTCCGTAACTACTGGGTTGGCAGGTATAAACAGGTATATTAATATACTTATATTGTTCTAGATACTTTCACCCACATATTTCATAAATAAATCTTACATCAAAATAAGCACTATTTCATTGCAAATATGATGACATCTTGTTGTCTGCTTTGAATAGCGGTTGCCGAATATAATATAGCCTGGTCAGGAATATTCCAGACAATTTTTTCGCGATTTATCTTTAACATAATAAAGAAGATAATTATTTAAGTTTTATTGGCTAAGCAGATAGGTGAATATGACGTATAGTTCGGTTCTTAGACCATATCTTCTCTTAATGATAAAGACATAAAATATAACTCTTATCTTTAATTGTTCATAAAAATATTAAAGAAATCGACATGTACGTAACTAAAAAAGTAACGTTGTTGACATGTCAACATAATAATTTCTAATATTTATTTTTATTAAATGAAATAACAAGCAGTAGCCCGTGGCTTCGCTCGAAGAAATTAATAATATTTATATAGAGAGGATAAAGTAGTGTATAATTATTATATTCCAACAGTTCATGACCTCGTTGTACCACATTTGGTTCACCTTTCGTGTGTTAGAACTACCAGACTGCTCCTAATCACACGTCATGGAAGAGTCGTGCGATAAAATGTCTTCCCTTAGGTTTCTCAAGCCATTTCTCAGGTAATTTCAGTAATACGAACTAATCTCCTATTTAACCATACAGAATTTCCGTAATCGCTAGGATGCTGAGTAGCAAGATTCCACTCTAACAAACATACATACATACATACATAGGTACATACATTCATACTTACATACATTGCAAATTAAATAAAAACTTTTAATTAGAAGCACTTATCCCATTTGTTTGGTGTTTCCTGGTAACTTTTAAGAGTAGCATATTCTTAAATATTACTATTTAGTTTGTTAAATAAAAATCTCAGCGTCATTCTTGTCACGACTTTCTGATATAATCACAACAAGTGTAGTAAAAAATCTATCTTAGACAAATGCTTACATAAAATTATACAGATATTAATTAATTTTTTGCTTATGTATAAACCAAGCTAAACGGTGAACGTCATCACATATTTTTTTGTAAATGTGTCGACTTTTTAAAATTATCTTTTATAAATACCTCGTCCTTAACAATAACGGAAACAAAAAAAAATCCAATTTGCTGCAGTTGTTGCGAAGCTATTCGCTTAGATAGGTACTTATCGGTCATTTTTTATTTATTTATGGATGTGTTTGTTGATAACAGTAAAATAATGATTTCGTAAAATAAAAGTTAATTAGTTTTAATATAAAGTGTTTATATAAACCATTTTTAATGCTTTTAACGATCTTCTTTAATAAGATTAATTTGACGAAAGAAAATCGAATTCTTCTTTTGTTATCCTATTAATAAGTAATTAACTTCAAATCACATCAGATAATTTAAAAAGATAGTTAACAACATTGTATTTTACAATAATTATGTTTACAAATTAACAACAAAAAATATAAAGCAAACGAACGTGATTTTAAATAGAAAACAAAAACAGTTTAAAGAGAAATGTTGCAACATTTTAATGTTGACAATAATTTCTGTTAAAATATTGTATTTGTCGGATTCAAAAAATTTCTTCAACAATAACTTATATATTAGAGAATGAATGTTACAGAATGAAAATTAATGTAATTTTTTTGTTTTGTTTTATTGAGTATGAAAATAATTGTGTTTTCTCGCAAACGAAACAAACCGACTTCAATTACATCGACAAGTAGTAAAACGTAGGTAGACGAAAAAATAGTCAAGTCAATTCGCGTTATCAAATATTACTCAATTTAAATGTGACATGATAAGCATCAGCTTTTGATCAAATTAAAAATCATCAAAATCGGTACACCCAGTAAAAAGTTATGCGGTTATAATACAACGTAGGTCGACGAAAATATAGTCAAGTAAAAACGCATTATTAGTTATAACTCGAAAAGTACTTGTTAGATCTCAAATAAATTAAAATGGGACCAAATGACACGCACCACCTTTCGGTTAAATTTTTTTATCGAAATCCGTCCACCCAGTCAGAAGTTCTGAAGTAACAACATACATAAAAATAAATACAATCGAATTGAGAACTTCCTCCTTTTTTGGAAGTCGGTTAAAAATAGGTTTTAAAAGAGCTTCCAAATGTTTTATTAATAGAGGAAAATACAATTCAAGTCGCTACTTTGCGTCAATTATTATCTACGAGAGTTTGGTACTATTCCGATTGAGCATTATTACAGCTACTTATACTTAATTGCCTTGAGCTACTCTACTAAATATTATTTATAGTTATATAATAAAGTTAAATCCTAATTATAGTACTAACTACCCGAAAACTAGTCTCTCGTTTGAATCGTAATAACGATTCTATGGAATAAGAAAATTAACCAGTTTTTGTAATGCTACCGTATCTTCTTATTATAACTATAAATATTATAGTCCTTGATAATCCCTATGACCCGTTTCATTACATCATCTATCCTTACGAAACTCAGTATCATGCATATTATGTCCATATATAGTATGATACATCCCGACGAATTACAATGAACTTAATGAACAGAAAACTCATTTTATGTTGAAGTTGAAATATGTTTTATTCAAAACCTCCTTTGAAGGTATTATAAATTTATATTATTTGTCGATATTATCGAAAGTCGACATATTGTCAAATTAAAATCAAACAGTCGAAAATCCGGAAAAATCGGGAAGTAAATTATACGAACTTGGGCCTACGTCTTGTCACTACAAGTTTGTGTGAGTGGACTACAATAGGCTCGTAGGGTTCGTAGGACTCAATTATCGATCAAACTAAAATATAATTTTAATTTCTTGAATTACGAATAATTGGTGACAACTTTCTATCATACACAATAAATTATAGAGAATTATGAGATACACAAAATCAGTTATTATCTCATCATGCCTGTATATCGCGATTTAAGCAATACAATAAAAATGAACCCGAGAATAATTTAAAGATGTGTATTTAATATTTTAGTTATGATTAAAAATTTATTAAAGCCATACAAAACCAAATAATCAAAATTCACGCTGTAGTTATAAATAACAATATAAAAAATGTTTCCATAAATATTTAAAAATAATATGAATGCACATCTGGAATACAAAATACTAAAATGATTTTTCATAATAATTTGTTCAAGAGTATTTCCTCGTGGTAAAAAATATCCAGTCATGTCTTTCGTCTGTCTGCCTGAATTGCTTTTGCTAGATCCACACTGAACTATGTAAAGCACATCTATGTAATGGATTAACGTATACTTATATTATACCCAACACATTTTAGAGTAAATTACACAAAGTTGTCTTGAATTTTTATGTATCCATCTTATGCATGGTGTAGATTGTCAAATAAACACTGTGTTTTAGCAATATTACAAGTGCTTATTAAGACCCGTAAGCATTCCCACTATGTCGTAACGATTAATTTATCATTGGAAAACTGTCGCCTCTAGCTGTTCCCATTATAACTATTGTTTGTCGTCAATTTTTTTAAATCTTTTAGCGACTATCGTATCTAGCTGTTCCCATTGGATCACGACGACATTTTATCGTTTCATGGCAGTCGCTTTGTCGTTTACACATCATTAGCAAGCTACAAATCTACAGTCGCCTGTACGTTCTACGTGGCTACGATAGATTTGCCGTCACGTTTTAGTCGAGACGATTTTTTATCATTTTACGACTGTCGTGCTAGCTTATTTTTTATTGTTTGATTTTTGCTGCCTTAACTTTTTGTTATTACTGTTTAGTTTGTTTTTTTTTTGTAAATGTTTTTTTTTTTTTTGACTTTCGTTAAGTGTGTAACATACACCTTATGACGAAATAAATGTTTTTCATTTGATTTGATTTTATTTAGCCGTTCCCACTGTCATGACAATCTTGCGTCACTGCAAAAAATGTCGTAGACGATAGTAAATCGTGTCTTTCAATATTTGAACACCTCCATTTAAACATATGAGCCACGACACTTAAAACTACACGATTATCTGTCGTCACAGCTAACTGGGAACGCGCCCTTAGTCAAATATTAGGCTTTACTGCGCAAAGTTTTAATTTATTTGCCTTAAATCATAGCAACAGTATAAAAAGTCAAGTATGTTAGATATTGAACTAATTATTATTTATTATTGTTAGAACGAACTGAACTCTTTAAATGTAAGTTCATGTATAAACATTACTATTGTACAATAGTTATTAGTATCGTAAACGTAACGTAAGTTTGTTAAGAAAATATGGACTTAGACAAAAACAGTAACAACTAATATAAGTCATCACTTTAAATAAAAAGGAAGATGCAGAACTACGAGTATTTAAAACTTCTTCGTTCAAGATGACACATATGTATTTTTAAATTATTCAGTCCGTTTTAAATTCCCACAAGATTTCATCTCTCAAATTTTGTCTAAAATACTTATCTAATAAGTGGTCTAGACTATCTGAAAATAAAATAAAAACATATTACCACGTAAAAAATATAATAATTGGGTCATTATTTTCAATAAATAAAAGGCACGGCCTTCGTTTTGTGATTTATTTGCATCAATTGCTTATAATAAAAATAATTTATAGATAATTTAAAGAAATTGTATTATTTAATACTAAATCAAAATAAGCGAGGTTGAATAAATATTACACGCGGCTTCGATTATTCATTATAATTTAAAAATTGAACAACTCTTCTAAAAAGATACAATAACGATAATAATAAAAAAAATTATGAAGAGCTAGGTTCATGATATGAAACAACTACAAAGCAAACTTATATAGAAAAGTTTTATGTTTTGATATCATCAATACATAATATTATAAAACAAAGTCGCTTCCCGCTGTCTGTCCCTATATGTGCTTAGATCTTTAAAACTACGCAACTGATTTTGATGCGGTTTTTTTAATAGATGGAGTGATTCAAAAGGAAGGTTTATGTGTATTATACTGTTATACATGCATAATATAAGTAGAGGGACACTGATAATTTTAGAGGTTTCTAATGTTATGTCGTAAATAAACACATTTTTGCGCTTACTTTGCAAACTCTGGCTGTACGCTTCGAGATAGATCAAAATAATGTACTACAGAATTGTACACCTTGAAAAGGTCTACAAAAGAGTCTGCAATGGTAACCTATATGTCTATCTCTTAGGGATAACCCACAATAAACATTTTTATCCTTTACTTTTTACGAGAACTAATGGCTTATTTACGAAGCGATTTTAAGCAATATAGCATTGATCCTTATCCTAAATATGGCCTAAGTATGGCTCTTTACAGCATATAATTTAAATGAATATTTTCGAAGATATTACAGTTTTAAAATCCAGGGACATAACAGTTGCGTCGGTACCGGCCGAAAGGACGCGCTGGAGCGACAATTTTTTCGAAATCGTATGTTCGTACTTTAGTATTTTTAAACCGCATTTAAAGTAAGTACATTAGATTAGATAGGATTAGACTAAAATCATAATTTATCAATTCAGGAGTAACCTCTAAAGAAAACATGTTTATATTGTCTAATGACAAAAAATCTGTGAACTTTGTATATAAAGACATTCTATAGTATATTTCGAATCAGCATTACATCCGTGCGAAGCCGGGGCGGGTCGCTAGTAATAAATAATCCTAAACTATTCTGACCAAAGATATTTCATCCAACTAATAAATCAGCATTATTTTTTGATCTGCAAATGAGTTTCAAATACCTATACAAATATATACATGTACCTAAATAACAACCTCTTTATTACTTCGTCCTTAATTACTTAATACCTATTCGCATTTTTGATGATTCTTTGTTACAATTAACTTTTAAATCCCATTAAAAAAATTGTAATAACTGTAACACTAAACGAACAAGCAATGTCGGCTGCCACGAACTCTTTGTTCGGTTTATGAAGGTACTTTTCATGACTGTGAATTGATTTCTGCAGTAAAGAACCTAAGGCATCTTTATTTTAAATCTATATAAATAAAGTAAATCGCTGAAATAAGTGTATGAGCATAACTTCCCAACAACTGTGCCATATCGGACAATTCTTTTCTTCTTGTGTTGTTTGTTATTGTAAGGTCAAGGTTTCTACCAAAAATGGAAAAATAGCAAATAGTTTGATGACGAAAAAAATACAGCGATACAAAGTTAGCTAGTTTATAACGTCAAGATAATATTAAGTTACAAAATGCATTTATTCCCAAGACGAATGTGATGAGGACATTAACAAACTGAAACCTTCAAAAGAAACTACTGGTCAGTCTTATAAGATAACGATAGCAGATTAAAATTTTAGCAAATTTTAGAAACAGAGTGAAATCTCACTAGAAATGAAATTTAAGAGTCTTCGACAAATATTAGGTACAGTTATAAATTCAATATGGGTATTTTAGAGACCTGTTAGTTCATCCATTTGTTTATGATTAAAATTAAAATATTACCATGATTAGTATTAAAGTAAATAATTTGGAAAATCCAAAAGTGCACGCCTCATACGCTCATTTGTGTTACGAATTGAAATGAATAATAATTGCCTAAAAGAGAAATCAATTAAAAAAATTATTATTATTTGTGTCGATTTTGTAACACGGTACCTAATTTCGAATCGATAGGACATAAGGAAGGTAGTCAAATCCCCTCATCAACTAGAAAAAAGTACCACAGACAGTTACACAGACACGTTAAACTTCTATCACCCCTCGTTTTGCGCCGGTGCGGTGTTTAAAAAAGAAAAAATATTTATGAAAAAAAACCAGAAAATCTTTCGAATTTCGTTAATATCTTTAAAACTTTTAAGAGTTCAATCATAAAAAGATATACAGTTCATCCTTAGAGTGACTGAAGTATTATTCAAAAGAAATGATTACAGTTAATTGTTTATATTTTTCTAAAACGTGAAAACAACGAAAGGGCACAGACCAACGGACAGCTGACATATCATTTTTTGATTACTTTTTTTGTTATATATATTAAACAAAATGAAAGAAAAAATACGCTGACTGTATAGATTAACATGTCTAGTTTCCGAAACATCCTTATTTTTTGAATTCAGTGCCTCACTTAACGTATAAGAACGATTTTATCAGAAAATCGACACAGACCGATCTTTCGATAGTAAAGCACACCCACACGCTTAAGCGTGTGACGTGTGCAATAATGAGTCACTACTGAAAAGAATCTATTGATATCGTTATCGAAGGATTAAATATATATGAAACTAATGCTTATCACTTTGTAAGCTAAATGTATGATGATGTAGTAAAATGTATTTATACATTTCACAAATTTTCAAAATTTGCGAATTTTAATGAAGTAAATATGTATATGTGTATGTATATGAGATATAAGATGTACAGTATGTATTCATTAGTCTTTGCTACTATGAAGTATGCGTGATTATAGTTGAACTGAATAGATTATAATTGCCATTTTACAGTTGGTTTTCACTAACTTATTTTTACAATATATTTCAAACAAGTGAAAACATTAAGTCTTCTGAGAAGATAAATACTGTTGTAGGTAATGATAATGAATACGACATTAACTACGCATATCCTGCTGTTTCACATACGTGTACTCCGACTGATAAAATCACTCCCTCATTTCATACTTACAAATAATTAAAGGCATGGACGGTCCACTTCTATTCCGCAAATGTATCGAAAAGACAGTCAATACACCTGAAATTTCTCCTAGTAAATGCGTATTTTTTGAGGAAATTCATGACCTTGTTTTACTTATGAAACAAGAAAAATTTTATATATACACATATAAATAAAATTAAAGTGTCTGTCTGAGATTTCAAAATAACTGGTTTTTTTCAACTGTATATAGCTATTTACACGATACTAAAACACAAACAAACGATTTTAAAATTTTTGTCTGTCTGTCTGTCTTTCTATTTGTCCGGACAATTTTCAAAACGGCTGAACCGATTTTTATGAGACTTTCACTGAAGGATAGAGGAGGTTGTGGAGCAACATATAGGCTAACTGTATTTTTTCACGTGCGTATAGTTATTTTCACGATACTAAAACACAAACTATTTCAATGGTTGAGCTTACGGCTAACGAATGGAGTGGTACTTTATTTTCACATAAAATCTGCATGAATAAACATACAGTAAAAGACGAAGCCGTAAGTCAACATGTATCTGCCAGATTTACCGTTTTAACACCCTCCTACCTCCCCTATACCTCTGTCGTTAGACCGTTAGTAATGCATTCGTGGATCTTTTAGAGTTTATGGTGACGATTATCGCCAATCTTTGATTGTTTATCGATTTTATTTAATAAGTAGCTGTGCCCACGACTTCGTCCACGTGGAATAGTGACTTTGGACAGCATTTTTTGGATATATCTTTTGGTTTATTTTGGATTATAAACACCGTCGTTTAGGTATTTATATCTTCAAAGTGATTCTTTAAATTGGCATAACTTTTTTATTTATGAGCCGATTGACGTGAAATAAACACTTAATGTTAAGTAAATCTTACCACAATATATAAGTGAAAACCACATCGAAATCGAATGAGCCCTTTTGGCGATAAGCGTGCACAAACACATAGACAAACTGACAAAAAATTCTAACAATCCTCGTTTTTGGTGATATATTTATGCGTTGATAAATGTCCCAACAATATTTTTTCTCAAATATTTTCCCATGTACAGACAGCGACCCGTTACATCTATACTAATATATAAAGCTGAAGAGTTTGTTTGTTTGGTTGCTTGTTTGTTTGTTTGTTTGTTTGCTTGAACGCGGTAATCTCTGGAACTACTGGGCCGATTTGAAAAATTCTTTCAGTGTTAGATAGCCCATTTATCGAGGAAGGCTATAGGTTATGTATTATCACGCTAAGACCAATAGGAGCGGAGTCCACGCCGACGAAGTCGCGCGCAGAAGCTAGTTTTTACTATAATTATGTATTAATGATGATTGATGATCTAAAAAATTTAGTTACGTATATATTTTATTGTTTTATTACGAACCAAAAATCAAATAATATGTCATAAATTTACTCTATATTACAAACATACATATTTGGCTCGTATATAAAATCACAGTATAAGTTAATAATGGAAATAAAAGTTTTGAGATAAAGCAGGTTAAATTTGCTGCAAAGCGTTATGATGACTATGTAAGTGCTTGATAACAATAGTTCTACTATTTTATTGACTCAAAGTTTAATCACACGGTTATGGAATTATACAAAAATAAAACAAATATTAGAAACTAAGGCACGTTTAATTCATGTGTTATGTTTCATTAGACTCCCAACGCTGTTTCCAATACTTTAGCCATTATGGATATGATTTGCTACTATAGCAAAGCTAGAGGATTAAGTTAATATTTTACGTTTCTTATATGTAATCAAAATAAATTTAAAAAGTTATCGATAACAAGCACCAAATCCTTCCTTTTTATATTAGTTTATAAGATATATATTATTATGTTGTAAATTTTAATTTTAACTCGTAAAGCTTTTTTATACAAGCTTGATTGTGACTGTGGTCTCTCTTATATAGGCCAAACTAAAAGTTCGATTAAAACTCGCGTTAAAGAACATATAGCTGACTTAAAACTCCGTCGCTACACTAGGTCCGCAATCTGTGAACATAGTCTAGACAAAGCTAGCCATTATAATTATGAAATTTGATAAACCACAGTTCCTCGCAAGAGAATACTGATTCCAACTAAGAATGATCCGTGAGGCTTGAGTGCAGAAATTTCAATAGAGAAGATGGCTGGCCATTATACCACCTGCTTGGGATTCCATTATTAAAATAATTAAATCAAAAACCAAGTATAATATGCCACAGATTAAAGACTCCGTTAGCACTTTCTGCATAGATAGGACTAATTAAAATATTGAAGTATATAGGGTAGTTTCGAATAACTTTGTAACGTTAGGACATCTGACACCTCAGTCCTCCCGCGACCATGGATGCTGTAAAGTATCCAAAACGTCTAATAAAAACTTAGTAAACCGCGATAAAATCCGAAAAAGTTGTTTCATTATATTAAATGCTTTAAATTTGTTCTTATTATACGTGTATCGTTGTGTTATAATCATACGAACATGAGTGAATGGTATTTTTTTTTTCGGTTTTTGTCAGTTACTGCAAAAACAGGTGTCTATTTAAATCAAATGACACAACATTTTTATATTTGTTTTTTTTTGCAATTTTGTTAGGCTCTACTCTTCTAACAAACTGATTTAAATAATCATTTTTTTATCTAAATCAGTAACCTAAATCAAGTGAAATTTGTTTTTCATTCTAAATCATTTATTTTCGAAGATCTGTAATATATACAAATACGTTTTTATTTTTATTTTTGTGTTACCCACACCTGAGGAAATTATAAAGATTTTAAATCATATCAAAATTTTCGACCCAGCAGGATTTGAACCTGCGCCCTCTGACGTGCCGTGTCAGCGCTCTGCCAACTGAGCTATGGGTCCTCATCTAGCCGCGTCGAAATTCTTGATATGATGATTTTAGGTTTTAAGCAAACCTTGGGCGTCGTCTATAGCGAGTTCGTTACAGATACTCGGCTACTCAAAGATTTCATATTACAATGAATTCTTCGACAAGAGACGATACCATGCTATTTTTAATTCGTTTTTATTTTTATTTTTGTGTTACCCACACCTGAGGAAATTATAAAGATTTTAAATCATATCAAAATTTTCGACCCATCAGGATTTGAACCTGCGCCCTCTGACGTGCCGTGTCAGCGCTCTGCCAACTGAGCTATGGGTCCTCATCTAGCCTATTATATATCTATTTTGATATGATTTAAAATCTTTATATACAAATATATATCGTTGTACATATATACAAATATATACGACATGATATGTACAACGATAAAAATACAAAAGATACGATGTTGCGTCGTGACCGTGAATGACGTGCATTCTGCATGCCGGCAATTAAAGCGCGCATCTGAATGTACGCTGAACATTATTTACAAAGCCTCTCTGTTATATCCAACCTGATTTATTTCAGATAACCAGACGGTGACAGTTATCGATAAAGGTGTCTATCTCGTACAACAAGAGGAGGAGAAAACGTGAGTAAGAATCTTTATATGTACTGTAATTGGATTCTTATTTCCGCTCGTATCTTTGTATTCATAAGAGCGGCAATTAATATTTATTTCATTAAAAAGCAAATTCTCATGAACGAGGGTGACAGTTTAATAAATTTTGTCGAGAACACTATGAGTTTGTAAGCAGTGTATCAATTCCATATGTATATTTGTTTTTAAATTATTATTTTTGTATTATCGACAGTTAAATTTACAGATCGCGCCAACCTACGCTTGTGATAAGCGTAGACAAATTTAACAAAGTAGATGAACTAGTTAAGAAAAGATCTTGGATCACCACAAAGACTCCGACATTCGCTCATTATATTGCAATAATTATATTAGGTGAGTTAATTTTGTAAAATTATTTTAATATTCTTTTCACTACATGCAAAACAAAATTCAATTGAATTTGTGTATAGACATGAAGATTTATTTCTATTTTAAAATTAATGTTTTTAAACGCTTCTTTTTTTAAAAAAGTAAGCCAATTTGTAATTATTATAAATAAAACTTTTCTTTAGAGGTAATATTTCTCTCTTTATGTTAAAATAAAAAAACAACATACTGTTATTATTTACGGAATTAACTACTTAAAATAAACACAGGTCTAAGTAAATAGCTTACTTAGTCTTTATTTTATTATCTCAAATTATTTAATCGGAAACAATTCCTGTTACACGGTTCGTATAAATTTGCATTATTAATACGAAAACGATTAGCATTTGGAATAATAAATCGAAATTGTTATTTTAAAATGTATAAGATTAAAATCTTTCAAATAAATATATTTGTGTATTTTTGTGGACTATTTTTATTAACTGAAATAGTTATTTTTTGTTATTTTAAATTACCTTTTATTATTCTTTTTTTTATTGTTAAAAAATTATAATGAGTATTCATCAGTTATTTCGACTCAAAGTAAAATAAATTGTTTTAATATATTATATCCTTGATTATAGGAGTATTAACTTGGGGCTATCTATGGTGTACATGGGGCGAGAACTGGAGTGTGAAAGGACAATGGTTTCGACTAGCGATTGTTGTGGTCGTCGCTTGGGCAAGCGGTCTAATCCTACAAGAGCTGACCACACTACCGCCACCCCTTGCGGCTTTGGCTACAGGCATGATAGCTCGACACATCGGTTTCATTGACATGCGAACATTTCCAGAAATTGATACATTCTTTAGGTATGTGATAATTTTCATTAACATGACCCTCTTTTTCTTTTTAAACTTTTTATTTCGTTACAAATAATAATTTTATTTATATAAATTTTAAATAAAAAAGTTATTGATATGCATGTGATCACGTAAAGAAAATTTATTTTATTTTTAACTTTTTAAATGATCCGGTGAAGTTGATAACACCTAGAAACTTTTTCATTGTTTTTTTTTTTTTTTTTTTGAATTACATTTTTATTACAAAATGTGTTCATTCGCCTCTAAAAATTTTACGATTAAACATAACTAATATAATTATGTATACTTAACTATATATTTATTTCTGTAATACTATAACTTTAACTGCTAGTAGTTAGGGTATTTAGTAATTAAAATATTTATTATTAGGAAAATATATCCAGTTATTATTCTGGGAAAAGGATCTCTTGCATGGAATGTCAATTTCATCAGACAAAATTGGAAGCAAATATTAGCTTTAGGAGCATTACCTTGGTGTACAGAAGTAGTGATGGTAGCGGTGTGCACGCATTTTCTCCTTGATCTACCATGGATATGGGGTACGTATTTCCTTTATAATGGACTAGCTTCTGCGCGCGAATTCGTCGGCGTGGACTCCGCTCCTATTGGACTTAGCGTGATGATATATAGCCTATAGCCTTCCTCGATAAATGGGCTATCTAACACTGAAAGAATTTTTCAAATCGGCCCAGTAGTTCCAGAGATTACCGCGTTCAAACAAACAAACAAACAAACAAAAAACTCTTCAGCTTTATATATTAGTATAGATGAGGAGTCGTTTACACTAAAATCTCGTAACTAAGAGTTTCAAAAAATCAAAGTATCAAACGTGATAAGTTTGAACAGTATTAATTTAAATTAGCATTGGATAATTTAAAATAAGACTATCAAGTCTGTTACTACAAATCAATTAGTATAAAAACAGTATTTTATCATCAATTCTCATTTTTATTCTACCTTCACCTGTTATTTCCATTAGGATTCGATTGAAAATTTCATGAGTATTAGTTTAGATCAAAAGTAGGTTTTTTTTTCGTTGGTAAAATTACCGGTATCTCATAAAGGCGGTTATCATATCTGAAAGCAAATATTAATTCTTTTTTCGGTATACATTTGACTGTTGATATTTATTTATAATTTTACAAATATTTGAGAATGTAAGTATATACATAAACTTCCGAAAGTATGACAGACAACAGTCTTTTTGGTTGTTAATTTTAGGTTTCAATAAACAAATGAAAACTTAGTTTCACATAATTATATTTTTACGTATTTTTACACAATAGTGTGATATTTTCAGGCATTTCTCGGATAATCTGATTCTTCTCAAAAAAAAATAAACATTTCGTATACTTTTAATTATTTACCTATATTCCCATTCCTAAAACAATACCAATCAATTTTATCGTACAGGTTTAAGTATACTCTTTCTATTTCAATTAAAAAAAATTAACAAATCTGTTTTTATCAGATTTTATTGTTACCGGCTCCCGTGCTATAGATAAAGATACCTACAGTTAAAATGGATAGATATTTACATACATATATTACTTTATATCTCTATGAAGACGTTATTGTGTTTGTACTAGCTTTATTTAAAAATATTTTTATCTGCTTATATATTAAAAAGTTTATATATATATAAAGTGTTACAGGTGTGTTATTCTACGCATTTTTATCTCACTGTGTTGGCAGAAGTAACGATTAAAATATTAAGGTATAACTAATCAAAATAATATATGAGTTTAATAACGCCTGTACCTAAATTATAATTAATATTTGTTTTGGCTTTAAAAAATAATTGTTATAAGTGACATTAACTGAAATGAATGGAAATACCTACATTTTTTATAAATATTACATCGCATTTGTTACAATGTCAATAGAATTTTGTCACATTGTGTAACTTTTTACAAAATGGAAAACGCCATTTTAAAATCATAGCTGTAAGCCGTGATAAATCCTGTATAATAAAATAAAATTTGTCATGATGCATAATAAAATGGCCGCAATGTATGCGCAAGGTAGTCCCAATTCAAGAAAATCTTCTATAGAAATTGGTTTTGCAAAAGATTTGAATGCATTTTCAATACATGACGTACTTTTATATAGCTGAGTGTCGACGTTATCGGTATACGGAATACTCCACGCAACTTTGCAATATTCCTCTACCTATGTTACAAGAAAGAAAAAGATATCTAATTATCTACTATACTTTTAACGATTAAAACTTCAATCGTTTATCACATTTCATATGCGTTGCGTTGAACTCAAAACAAAAAAAACGCGAAGAAATACACTAGGCATTCAAAATTTATGTGCACTCATTTCAACAATAATAACGGACTGAATTTAAACGTCCTCCTTTACAGCACTTAACAACTAAACTCTCAAAATATTTTTTACTAATGAATATTTTGTACCGGATTATTTTGTTTCAGGTTTCCTTTTGGGATCCATCTATGCATCCGTGTCGTGTCCTGTAGTGATGCCTTTGGTTATAAAGCACGGATATAATGCGAGTGGAAAAGTAAATTGGCCCCAACTCATATGCACGGCGGGCGGTTTGGACACAGCCTTAAGCGTTGGCACATTTGGCTTGATTTTTAGTTTTATGTTTTATGAAACGCACGACAGTTACCGTTATGTAAAAGTAAGTAAACAAATGCTTTTAAAATTTATGTAAATGTTTTCGACTCAATAGAATAAAAACTCACAAATTGTACATATCTATACTAATATAATAAAGCTGAAGAGTTTGTTTGTTTGATTGTTTGTTTGTTTGAACACGCTAATCTCAGGATCTAGTAGTCTGATTTGAAAAATTCTTTCAGCGTTAGATAGCCCATTTATCGAGGAAGGCTATAGGCTATATATCATCACGTTAAGACCAATAGAAGCATTGTACCAAGAAGGAATGTTTCAAAATCGGGTTTTTTTTCCTTTTGAGAGCTTCCGCTGCGTAAACGCTGGTCCTATTCCACGGGGACGAAGTCGCGCGCAGAAGCTAGTTTTTTATAAAGTAAAATATATTTTGTAATTGTTAAAATAACTTTAATTTAAAAGATGTGTCAAGTCTTTTAAGTACGAATATCAAGTACTTCTAACACCATAAATAATAATCTAGTATATTACATTAAGATACGTGTTTCAGGCAATACTTGCTATACCTATTGGGGTAGCCCTAGGCGTTGCATTTGGAAGCCTGGCGAAGTACGTGCCAAGTTCAAAGGATACCTACGTCACTGAGCTGAGGGTTTTATTCGTTTTAGCCGGAGGACTTTTTGGCAACGTTTTCACGGGTTATTTTGGATGGGGTGGTACGGGTAAGTTGAAATTTTCTATTATTGCTTTTATTTCACACTAGCTTCTGCGCGCGACTTCGTCGGCGTGGACTCCGCTCCTATTGGTCTTAGCGTGATGATATATACCCTATAGCCTTCCTCGATAAATGGGCTATCTAACACTGAAAGAATTTTTCAAATCGGTCCAGTAGATCCTGAGATTAGCGCGTTCAAACAAACAAACAATCAAACAAACAAACAAACAAACAAACAAACTCTTCAGCTTTATTATATTAGTATAGATATAAAATGTATTATAGCAACACAAAACAAAGAATTATTGTAAAAGTTATATTTGTAAAATGTTGATACAAAGTGTAAAAAAACTCTAAGCTGTTATAATTAAAAAGTTAATTTTTTTTCATATTCAATTTTCATATTTCATATTTATATTCAACTAGCTTCTGCGCGCGACTTCGTCGGCGTGGACTCCGCTCCTATTGGACTTAGCGTGATGATATATAGCCTATAGCCTTCCTCGATAAATGTGCTATCTAACACTGAAAGAATTTTTCAAATCGGACCAGTAGATCCTGAGATTAGCGCGTTCAAACAAACAAACAAACAAACAAACAAACAAACAAACAAACAAACAAACAAACAAACAAACTCTTCAGCTTTATTATATTAGTATAGATTTTTCTGTTGGAATATAACCTCGAATTTAAATAACAACTTACAATTTTACCAAATTACGAGTATAAACCTACAGTATCCTGATTCACACATTGCAACAGCCACAAACCAGTGCTTACGGAAACGCGAAAAGGAGAGCCAACACAAGATTAAAAAATTCTTGTTCGGGGATTAAGTAGGCTAGGTTCAACGTCAATTTAGTTTTTTGGTGACTATTTAGTTTTAGAGAAAGTTTACGAAAAAAGTTTTGAATTGTACCTATTTATTTTCACAATTATTAAGTGCTAAAATTATGTGATAAACGATACTTATACAGTTAAAAAATCACAAAAGGGATAGGAAATAATTCGACTTATAGATATATCACTTATAACAGGAAGCACAGAAATATGTCCTACAGACTTGTATCTGTTAGATATATTAACATATAATCTAAATCGATTTATCATTATCTTATGACATCCTAAGTTATGTGATTCTATTTGTCACAGGTGGCATAGCTGTACTGGCTTGTAACGCGACGGCGGCTAATCACTGGTCCAGAAAAGGATGGACGCTCAACCAGAATCCGGCCGCAACTGCGTATCATGTTATGTGGTCATTTTGTGAACCAGTGCTCTTTGCTTACACGGGTACATTCTTCGTGGTTAGTATGGTTTAATGTTATAGCTTAATAGCATCTTAATATTAAGAAACTATATTTTTAGAATTTTCGAACAATTGTTGACATTTAATTTAATAAAATAACAATTGTAGGGAATTACTTTTATGTAGTAAAATAATTTAGTGATTTGTTTACTTAACCATAATAATACGGTCATTCGACTAGCTCGTTGGCGCAGTTGGTAGTGGCCCTGCTTTCTGCTCCGCGGGTTGCGGGTTCGATTCCCGTCTGAGTCTGGGTGTAGTATTTGTATTTATATATTTAATATTTCTAGGTATATTTATCAAAAAAAGGATTTAGCTATATCAGCCGGCTGTTACCTATGACACAAGTATTAAGTTGCTTACCTTAGGGACAGGCGAGCGTGTGTGTATGTTATAGATACTAATTTATTTATTTCAGTGGTTCGGTAAATCGAGATCAACATTAAGCGATCTGGATCAAAAGTACAGAATAGGAAATATCCGTAGAAGCGTAAAATTATTTTGTTAAATTTGAAATCCGTTAAAAAACCATAGCTCGCAAACAAAACATAGTAAAAAGTTAATTCATTCATTTAGACAACTCATTTCAAAGAAAGATTAATTTATAAAATTTTAAATCTCCAATTAAAAAAATTAATTAATCTCTATAATATATAAATAAATAAAAACATTCGATTTGACACTACAAAAAATTGAATTAATAATAATTATTAAAAAATTAAATAAGCCGGTAGTTATGTTAGCCTTAAACCAAAGTTCGTTAATTTAGTCTACATATTGCGATCGGCTATAGTAAAGTGCCCTCAGTCAATATTAAGATTATATATTAAGTCTGAGTAATTAAATTGATTACAGATAGACAGTTCAATATCTGAAACAATGTTGATTGGACTGGGCATGCTGTTTGTATGTTTAACTGCAAGGTTGCTGGTAGCATCATTGACTTGCTGGAATCTCACTTTAAAACAAAAGATCTTTGTATGTTGTGCGTGGACTCCTAAAACTATTGTCGAGGTAAATAATTATAATTATTTACAAGAAGCCTTACTTAAATAGTAAGTATTATCAACATGCCATTATTATGTTATTTACTTATTTTGTTTGTGCGGAATTTTAATAAATAAAATAAGAACTTCTGATAAAAAAATAAAGATTGTTCTCTTTAACTAATGATCATAAATATTCTCTTATTCTGGAGTTCAATTTCCACAGCTTCTTAAGCATCGCTTCAGCCTGTAATATCCCACTGCTAGTCATAGGGCTCCTTCCCCATGTAGGAGAAGGATTAGAACTTAATCCACCACGCTGCTCCAATGCGGGTTAGCGGATATATTCCCTATCATGAGAAACGATCGCTATCAGTTGTCTATGATAACAACCGAGGCCGCGGCTTAACGTGCTCTCCGGGGCACAGTGGGGAGACCGACAAGGACTAACAACCAGGCCGGAAAGAAATATTTATGTAAAAACAAATATCCTCTCCGAGCGGGAATCGAACCCGCGACCGTCGGTGTTTAGGCGTCGCACGACACGGTTCACGCACCATTACAGCAGAGCAGTCGTCTTAAACATACAAATAGAGAAATTATAAAGTAAATAAGTCCTATCTCTAAAATGATAAGAGCAGCACCAATAACACATTTTATTTTTCCATTATGTTAAAAAAACAGTTTAAATAGTCAAATTTGTTTGTTATGGTTGTTGTTTTTTCCACTCTTCAGGCTGTATTGTGTCCAACGGCAATAACCACGGTTTTGGCTTCCGGCGGTCAAGACACCAAAGAAATGGTGTACGCTGAGGAGCTGATGCGGTTGATAGTACAGGCCATTCTCATCACCACACCTATCGGCTTCCTCCTCACTAACAATTTAGGACCAATGCTTCTTAGTAGCAACTCTCGTGATAGTGAAAATAGTAAGTGTTTGTTATATTTATTTATTTTTTAAAGTGAAACTTTTATTACATCGTCTCAAACTTTTACGTCTGGGTGTTGCATGTCGCGTGACGGTCGGTCGCGCAGTAAGATTGATAAAGCCATTTTTTTACCCTTAATGGAATATTATTCCAAAAATTTTTAGTTACATGTCTATAATGTAAAAAAAAGTTTCACTTTTACCGTAGTTTCATAAAACCACACAGGTTTTTTTTTTAATATATCAAACGAAACATCAAAATGTTGTTGGATTTTATTTTACCTATAAAGACGTGTCTGTTATCCATAATTAAATATATTCATTTTTAAATAATAATGAATATCAGTATTGTCGATGGTGTGTCTTTTTATCGATACATTTCACATAGATGACATAGAAATATATATGTAGCTGTACCATGACTCTATGTTAATGATTATTAATTTATTTATTTTTTTACAGACGCTAAATCAAGAAATTCAAGTGCGTCACCTGAAAATAGCAGGCTATGAAAGAAATAAATCGACAATAGTAAATAAAACTCAATGGTTAAACTTAAAAAAGACGACGGAAAGGAAAAGTTCCTCTTCCGAAGTAAAGTAATATTTTCGACAAAATGTTTGTATTGATGATTGAAAATAAATTTAGCTAACTACAGCTTTAGTCATTATTAGTTGAATAAGTTGAATTAGTGTTAGTCATATTTTAAGGCAACCTTTCTAGTTTGTTATTTTGCCATAGATGGCCCATGTATCGTCTGTTTATCTGTCATTATTTTTTACTGCTTCCCGCTCATTGTAAAACCGCCAAATAAATAATTTTATTGTAATTGGTGCTTTTATACAACTTCAGTTGGTGAAATACTTGAATAGAGGATAATCACGACGCGTCTTAGGTACGTAGTTGATAACGAAAACTTGCAAAATGACGACATCATTTAATGTTGCAAAATGACGACATCATTTAATGTTGCAAAATGACGACATCATTTAATGTTGCAAAATGACGACATCATTTAATGTTGCAAAATGACGACATCATTTAGGCCCTATGCAAACCACGTTTTTTAAACGCGCCGTCGACGCGCGTTTTAAAAGCGCGCGTCGACGGCGCGTTCTTATCCTACAGAGCAGTTTGTTGGCGTTTGTATCGATACACACGCGCGTTTGCATCGCGTTTGTATCGCGTTTGCATCGCGTGACACGCGCGTTTGCATCGCGTCTGAATCAGTACATACGGCATATACGCGCGTTAACGGCGCGTTTTAAAAACGCGCGTCGACGGCGCGCTTTTATTATACAGGTGTGCAAAGGTCTACAGGCTGCGTCTAACTCGCGTTTGTATCGCGTTTGTATCGCTACAAACGCGCGTCGACGGCGCGTTTAAAAAACGTGGTTTGCATAGGCCCTTAATGTTGCAAAATGATGACATCATTTAATGTTGCAAAATGACGACATCATTTAATGTCTTTTGAAAAGCTTGTCAGTGTTGCCGTTCTAGGGTAATTTATGAAACATTAGATGGCGTGACTTAGCGAGTAGGCGACATTTTCAAATCCTAAAATCGAGAACATAACAAAAAAAGTAAATTATTTTAATTTGTTTAACCGACTTTTATTCCTCTACCTTTGCAATACTAACATGACATTAGTTTGAACTCTATCATACAGTACGGGAATTCCCCCACTGTGAACTAATCTACCGAGTTCAATTACATAAACAAGTTATACAACGTAAGTAGACGACAAAATAGTCAAGTAAATACCCATTATTATACATATATATCTATATATAAAAGAGATTTCCACCCATTGACTCATCACGATATCTCTGGAACCATAAGGCCTGAGACTTATTTGGTAGGAATATTCCTTTCGCCAAGTAGAGGTCAGCTAAGAACGGATTTTACAAAATACCACCCACAAGAGGGGGTTGCGGGGGTTAATAACATAAATGGCAAAACAACGTTTGAGGGGTCAGCTAGTATGTATATAGATTAGTTAGATCGCAATAAGATTTAAATGGGACCACGCCTTCGCTTTCTTCGCCTTGAATCACTCTATCTATTAAAAAAACTGCATCAAAATCCGTTGCGTACTTTTTAAGATCTAAGCATACATACAAACAGGCAGACAGCGGGAAGCGACTTTGTTTTATAATATGTAGTGATTAAATTAATTGTTGCATTTATAAATTTTTATCGTTTTGTTTTATATACTTCCACAGATAAAAGCCGAAACTATTAATAAAAAATCGGATGTTCGTATGCTACCTACATACAATTTTTGCAATCTTGAATATTCTTTTATTGATAAAGAAGAAAATTGAAACGAAATAATATTATTTTCAAAGAATTCAGATTCACTCTTTCAATGTAGTGCCGAGTTATTCTAGGTTATGTAGGTATAAAAAAAATCTTTCTATTGTTAATTTTACCTATACATTTTTATAGTATGATGTGTATGATTTTTATTTTTTTATATTTGTCTTTGTATCTCTGGAAGTGTTGAACTAATTATGACGAAACTTATAATAGTAGCTATAAATGTACCTGATAATTACTTATACTATAAAACACGATTCATCTAAGTGAAACACTATAGAGATGTAGAACAGGAATATTCAGCTTGTCAGTTTTAAAAGGCTGAATAGTTCACTAAACATTCAATAGTCACATCAATTTACACATCAGTTGGTACCGACCCTGCTTTCTACTTCGTGTCCGAATACGACTCCATCTGGAGTCTGAGGCTAGGTTATTCTTTTAATTACTGACTTTATAATATACACCCAATCAAATGGACTATTACAATAAGGTTTTGTCAATGTATCACTAAAGATATTTTTGACAATCAAATTCCCAACAGTCAGTTAGGCAATGAATCTTTTTGTTAATAAACAAAAATAGAAAACAAAAGTTTAATTAACAGTAGTTAGCGCAGAAATCACAGAAACTGATTGCACTACTAGTTAAATTTTAATTCCTAATCATACACACATTGTTTTTATAGTTATAGACTACATACAGGTGAATTTAGTCCATTGAAATGTTACATTTTTTTGGGCTTACCTTGCGTTTGTCAGAGGACGCAATTTTATTTTTTAGATATGAAGGGGGGTTAGTCTAATGTTAAATCCAAGTTTGTGGGTTTGTAGTCCTTGTGCAACGGCCGCCATCTTGGAAAAAGAGGTTCAAATGGTTTTTATGGTTTATCTGCCAAACTATAAGTCACACAAAAAAAATTATTTAACATTTTTTGTTCAAAATAAAATTATCTACATCTTTTGTTCAGTAACTTTTAGTCGTAGAATCATAAATAAAAAAGTTATAAGCGAAAATCCATAAAAATTTGAGAGAAAAAAATCTATTTGTTGATAAAACTTTTTTTTAAATCATTTTACAAAAAAATAATATAAGACCATTTTTATAGATAATATTTTAAGGAACAATTTTTATCAGAAACATTTTTAAATTTATTTATTATTTAAGGTTTTACAGCGCTGCGAAACGAATACTATTCTTCAGTATTCATAACAATACGTGAATATAAATATAAATATTCATGATTTGCCCTAATTTTTAATCACCTTGTTACTTTTTTATGATGATCTTTTTAATTATTGATAGTAAAATATTGTTAATATATAAATAATTCTTGATTTGCCACTCTACCTACGAGGAGGAGTCTGGACTCTGGAGGCGCGTTTTTTTTTACGTGGTATCCGCAGTAGGCATAATCCACGGTGATTTTCTAAATCACAACTACTGTCCTCGATCTTGCGGCGAGTGGCTGGTTGGCTTCCTATATTAAATACTTGAGGGAGAACCGAAGAAGAAAGTGGCGTAAATGTCAAAATGTGTGTAAATCATTTTCTTCAATTAATTTCGAGAGCTCCATTATTTTGCTGCGAGTCTCCCCACAAATAATGATAAAAAAACGTTCACCAATGATAGTGAGCAGTGCAAGGTCAACTCTCTTGTTGAGGAACAACGCCGTTCCACTTGCTAACTCTAGATGTTTCTCCAGGGTTTTCAGAAATTTTAGTTTACCCATATTGTAAGCACCTGATATTGTGTCACATCCTGAAAAGGCATAGAGAAACAGCAAGTTATACGCGATAAGGTCTCCGAACACTTGAAGAATAGTATTCGTTTCGCAGCGCTGTAAAACCTTAAATAATAAATAAATTTGAAAATGTTTCTGATAAAAATTGTTCCTTAAAATATTATCTATAAAAATGGTCTTATATTATTTTTTTGTAAAATGATTAGAAAAAAAGTTTTATCGACAAATAGATTTTTTTCTCTTAAATTTTTATGGTTTTTCACTTATAACTTTTTTGTTTATGATTTTACGACTAAAAATTATTGAACATAAATTATAGATAATTTTATTTGCAACAAAAAATGTTCAGTAATTTTTTTTGTCAGACTTAAAGTTTGGCAGATAAACCATAAAAACCATTTGAACCTCTTTTTCCAAGATGGCGGCCGTTGCACAAGGACTACAAACCCACAAACTTGGATTTAACATTAGACTAACCCCCCCTTCATATCTAAAAAATAAAATTGCGTCCTCTGACAAACGCAACCCCAAATGTAACTTTTCAATGGACTAATTCTATGGATTGACCCTTGACACAGATTTTTTCTATTGGAAATATTTTTCGATTGTAAACAATTGAGTGTAATAAGGCATATTAAATTTAGTGTAAAATTTTAAGTAGGCTTAGGTACTTATTCAATGGACGCGTTTTATTTGTTTGTTTGTTCAAACACTGTCACACGTCTCATAAAAAACTCAATTAGATAATCTTCTTTCTGGGCTTTTAATTGTATCGATTTGACGCAAATTATGTTACTGTTACTACCATTGAATAATTATTACCATACGCTAGTAACTCAATGGTTACTACTGATATGTGGAATGAAAAAGAGACGATTGAGATTTTTGATTTCGAACAGACACGCACGGGTACAATTAATATAAATACGTAAATAGTATTAAACTTGAATGTATGGATGTATAAAATAATCTATACTAATAAATAAAATTGGAGTGTCTGTTTTTAATATTAAAATAAACGCTTTTTACTAAATGCATATGGATGTACACAAGGGCGGATCCAGCTTTGGCGCCAGGGGGGGGTCACAGTCATGATCAAGGCGCCAGCGCGGGGTCACATAGTCGTGGTCAAGTAAAAATAAGGTATAATTTAATTTGTATAATGATAGATACAGGTAAAAAGAAAAAGTAGGTATTTTATTAATCTATGTAGGTAAAAATACCTATATTGTGACAAAAATCTTGTTTAACAATTTTAATTAGTGGTCCACCTAGGTCCTGTCAGCCCAGGGGGGGGGTCATGACCTCGTGTCCCCCCCTGGATCCGCTAGTGAATGTACAGAATTAGCATTTAGCAAGTTGAAGTTGCAGTCGGCTGGTCACTTGTGTCGCAGGACCGATGGCCGCTGGAGCAGACGTGTCCTGGAGTGGAGACCGCGTCTTGGCAAACGCAGTGTGGGACGTCCTCCGGCCCATTGGACCGACGATCTACGTAAGATTGCCGGCGTAGGCTGGATGAGGATTGCGGAAAACCAGGATCTCTGGCGCGAACTTGGGGAGGCCTATGTCCAGCAGTGGACTGCGATAGGCTGATGTGTGTGTGTGTGTGTGTGTGTGTGTGTGTGTGTGTGTGTGTATGGATGTATACACGGTACATATACCAAAATAACATTTTTTACAATTTTTGTCTGTCTGTCTGTCTGTTTGTTCCGGCTAATTTCTGAAACTGCTGAATCGATTTTGACGGGACTTTCACTGGCAGATAGCTGATGTAATAAGGCGTAACTTAGGCTACTTTGAACTGAACAATAACTTTTTTGGTAAAATCCACGCGGACGAAGTCGCGGCCACAGCAGCTAGTGTGTATAATATAAAGAAAGCCTAAAACAGTATGTTACAACTAATATTATACTTCTTTTTCGGGATCAACGGCTCTGATATTATATTATAATTATCTATACATATA
This sequence comes from Melitaea athalia, assembly GCA_905220545.2. NCBI lineage: Eukaryota > Metazoa > Arthropoda > Insecta > Lepidoptera > Nymphalidae > Melitaea > Melitaea athalia. The sequence continues at coordinate 10,169,879 of HG992179.1, forward strand.
ATAAAATTGTAGGAAAGTCAAAACTGTACATTGAATATTTTTTCAAAGAATACTTGGGGTGTGATCTACAATCGATACCGAAGCCAAAAATATAGTTTTTGGAATTTTTGTCTGTTTGTCTGTTTGTCTGTATGTATGTCCGGGATAAACTCAAAAAGTACTGCATGGATTTACTTTAAATTTGGAACGAATATTATTAAGAAGTTGGGTCAGAACATAGGCTACATATTATCACGCTATCACCTACGGGGAACGAGCAGTGAACGCACGCAGACGACGTCGCGGGCAGCAGCTAGTATATTATATACCTACCTATCCTATAATTAGATGAACATTACATTTTCTTATTTCTAATTTATTTGGTTAAAGCGACATCTATTAGCGTCTGGTAAAACTACATTCTATTTTGAAAGACCAGAACAAGAATAATGTTTGGTCACTACAGAGGTCGCTAGTGAGAAAATAAGTACCTATTCACTTCACAGCAGTGACATCTTACGTATAATATATTTTTTAGCTCAAAATAAATACTGTGACGTGTTGTAGGTACTCGCGCATAGGGCGCGGTGTAACATGTTGCTTAAGATCCTTAAATAGTAACTAGATGGCGCCAATGTTTTTTTACTTATACACACATTATATTATTTATTTTTAACTAGCTGACCCGGCGAACTTCGTACCGCCTTCCTTAATTTTTTATTTTTTTTAATACTTATCCTTGCCGTAACCCCTCCACTAAAACTTAAACTTTATGGTATGGTATTAAGGTTCAAATTGACTATAGTATGGTATTAAAGTTCAAATTGACTTTTAAGTATTATTACGAATCTTTTGTATGGGAATATACAAAAGTATTGTTTTTAGACTTTTTCAGGTTTTTTTTTTATTTTTCTCTACGTAAGAACCATCCTTGTACTTCAAGGAATATTATAAAAAAAGAATTAGCGAAATCGGTTCAGCTGCTCTCGAGATTTGCGCCTAGCAACGCATTCAGCGATTCATTTTTAGGGTTCCGTACCTCAAAAGGTAAAAACGGAACCCTTATAGGATCACTTTGTTGTCCGTCTGTCTGTCAAGACCCTTTTTCTCAGAAACGCGTGGAGGCATCAAGCTGAAATTTATATTAAATACTCAGATCTGCTGCCTCTTAAAGCTGTGAAAAAATGAAACTTCTAAGCCAAGGCAATCAAAAGATACAGCCGTTTATGCTGCAAATTTTCGACACTCTCAAGGGAATCAAAACCTACAGGGTACTTCCCGTGAACTAAGAATCTTGAAATTTGGTACGAAGCAACGTCTTATAGCACAGATACAGGAAAAATTGCGAAAAGTGTAAATTTTTAGTTACTACATATAAAAAAAAATATTTTAATAATTTTACACTTAATACCACTTTTCTCATAAACGCGTAAAAGTATTAAATTGAAATTTATATCAAATACTCAAGTCTATAATACCTTTAAGCTGTAACAAAATCAAACTTCTATGTCAACGGTATCAAAAGAAAAACCAAGTCAAGCCGCATATTTTCATCGAAAATAGTTCCAAAGGAATCAAAACCTACAGGGTACTTCCCGTGAAGTCAGAATCTTGAAATTTGGTACGAAGCAACGTCTTATAGCACAGATACAGGAAAAATTGCGAAATGTGTAAATTTTTAGTTACTACATATAAAAAAAAATATTTTAATAATTTTACACTTAATACCACTTTTCTCATGAATGCGTAAATGTATTAAATTAAAATTCGTATCAAATACTCAGGTCTATAATACCTTTAAGCTGTAACAAAATCAAACTTCTATGTCAACGATATCAAAAGAAAAACCAATTTAAGCCGCATATTTTCATCGAAAATAGTCGCAAAGGAATCAAAACCTACAGGGTACTTCCCATGAAGTCAGAATCTTGAAATTTGGTACAAAGCAACGTTTTATAGCACAGATACAGGAAAAATTGCGAAAAGTGTAAATTTTTAGTTACTACATATAAAAAAAAAAATTTAATAATTTTACACTTAATACCACTTTTCTCTTGAACGCGTAAAAGTATTAAATTGAAATTCATATGAAATACTCACGTCTATAATAACTTTAAGCTGTAACAAAATCAAACTTCTATGTCCACGATATCAAAAGAAACAGCAATTTAAACCGCATATATTGAAACTAGCAAACAACTGACAAGGGAATAAAAATCTAAAGAATACTCCCCGTCGACCTAAAATCTTCAGGTATGAAGCAACGTCTTATAGCACAGATACAGGAAAAATTACGAAAACCTTAAATGTATAGTTACATCGCAACTATAGAAATAGTATGTGTAATGTTGTTTATTTCTGCTTTGTTTTTCAATTATAAAACTTTGCAAAGTGATATTTATTTACTAACTCTTTTTGCACACCAATACACAAAAGAACAATACATGGAATTTATAACAATAAACTTACATCAATTGCAACAGGCGGCCTTATCGCTAACACAGCGATCTCTTCCAGGCAACCTTTGGGCAGAGGACTTGCATAATATAAACTATGGGAAGGACGCAAAATTTTGTAAAAAAAAGGAACAATATAAAATAAAAATCAGATATAAATAAATAACTATATAAAAAAGAACTTTCCTACCAAGAGACAGGTCAAGGAAAAAAGAGAGACCAATTAAAAGGTGGAGAGATATCTTCAACCAAATAATTATGTGGACCGCTGTGTATACAGAAAGCACGGGAAAGGGATACATGGAAATGTTTAGGAGAGGCCTACGCCGCAGAGGCGACTATTACTATTACCAATATTAATTAAGTGATGTTATAAACATGTAGACGAGTTAATTATACGAGTATAGAATAAATATATATATATAGGTTAATATACATACATATGTTTAAACTAAGAATACTTACGCTAGTATTAATTGAAATTTTAATAGTAATAGAAATAAAGGCGATTTTTATTTTATTTATTTATTTTATTTTATATAAATTAAAGGATTAATGAAAAGATAAAGATACCTTTGTCTTAAATTTATGCTCCTCCAAATTTCCATATTGTAATGTTACGGATTTCATTTAGCAGCAAAATACCATAACTTTTACTTATATACCTGCAGGCTTGTACGGAACCCTCGGTGCGCGAGTCCGACTCGCACTTGACCGGTTTTTTTTATATATATAGAGATTATATTTATTAACAGAAGAGTATTTTATTTTCTTATATATTATATTAGAGTATTTTACTTTTACAAATTTTATTTTAACTATTGGCTAGACTACCTATAAAGCGTGGAAAAATTTCGCTAACAATAACAAATATGAGCCAGTAGACTTTATAGTAGGGGAGCCCTATAGGCTAAATGGGAATTTACTCGAGCATCATAGAGATCTATTCAAAGATAACAAAATACAAAAAAAAAGATCTGTGATATAATATCCTTACACTAGTCTACAGAATTTACAGATGAAGCGTCTTCAGACACATTTTCAAACTGTAAAAAAAAACTGTTACATAGAAATATTCAATCACGTCAAATATTAATGTTGTGTATACTCCACGTACCTTTGACATTAGAGGTATGATAATCTGCTTGTTTGTATGGTAGAAGTGGCTGTTCGGAAGGGTAGAAAATTAAAAGAAAATTTATTAGTGAACGTCAGTCATTAAAAGATGTTTTATGAACCCAAAAAAAGCTCCAATTTGAAAGACTGATGATTTGCACATTACGCAAGTTCATGGCGGATTTTTGAAAATGCAAAAAAAATCGCCATTTTGAAATACTCGAGCGCGTTAGAATACAGTGTTCAGCTTGATGACCTAGTTGGCAAACTCATAATATGACGATTAATTATTTTTTTAGGAATTTCATTAATCCGGCAATTTGAAAAAATCGGAAAATTGGAACGGATTTTTCCTAGCATTTCAAAGTTGTTATGTTCAGTCGCTGAGCCTTTCAATAGATCTACAAATCGAAATCTATTTTTTCGCAAACAAACTGGTAGGGAACCAACACTAGGCTATACTAGGCTCGTCGATGCAAAGTTGATGTTATTTGAAACTCTCGCTCTGAAAATATTTTTCCAATAATTGATAATAACAACAATTGTTTGAGTTTTTGTACGTAAACAATATTTCGTAATGCTTCTGGAAAATTTAAATTAACCACGGTGCTGAAATTAGCAGACATTTGACAATTACTTGAAATTACTTTATAAAAAAAAAATATTGTAAAAAACAAATTGTAAAGATTGCACTTTTTAACAGTTTTATATTTTCATAAATTATTGTTATTATTAACTTATAGATTAATTTTCATGAAAATTACGAGGTGTCTGTACTGTCTGTTGATTTAAGTGTCATAATGTCATAAATATTTTTTATTCTAAGCATTCTAAAGAAAGTAAAAATATACTTTAATTTACTTTAAAATTCTTATTTAATATAATCAGTTAAAAATTTTCAGCAATAATATCTATAATATATTATACGTAAGCACTTACTCGTCTGTCGATGTGCTAGCACCTAGCAACCTGAGTTGGCGAGGAAGTAACAAAAACACGTTTAAGTATTTGAACATCAGAGGGTATTTTAATGGCTGTGAATATTTTATAACACTGTTCATGACAACCTCCCTTTAAAGAACCTTCAGCTGAAAGTTCAACATTATCATTTGTTGTTCGTGATTTTTTTAGGACGCTTTATTATGGATAATCCAAAATCCTAAGGCGCCTTTATTAGTGTTTCTGTCGTAAATAAATCGTATTATCGTAAAATTATAATCTTTAATCTATGAAAATAAAAATTAATACGAACAACTGCACCATCTTTATTGTCAGGCAAAGATTTGACGTGGAAATATTTTTTTTTTTTAAATATTCACTAAACAATTGTTTGCTCCGCGTTGTTGACGCCGCGTTGGCGCAGCGGTCACAGCACTGGATTGCGATTGGCTGTTGCGCAGGCGATTACGGGTTCGATCCCCGCACACGACAGCATTTGTATTGGCCATAAAGGGGACGTTCTTCTTTTTTATCGACATCAGACCGGCAAATTTTTATATTACAAAAATATATATAAACATGTTTAGTTGTAACGATCGCTATCAGGTGTACATGATAACAAACGGGACTGACGGCTTAACGTGCTCTCCGAGGCATGGTGGGGAGACCCACAAGGACTGCATAAACACCCAGACCACGACAAACATCTGTATGGCCAACACAAATATTTTTCATGCGCGGGTATCGAACCCGCAACTTCCAGCGGAACAGCCACAAACTCTTGCTACGACCGTTGCGCCAACGCGGCGTCTCGCAAGTCTGAAAATATAATGACAAATTTGTCAATGTGTAAAACTGCTATTCGCGACAAAAAACGCACTTGGAATACTTGAAATATTTTCACAGCAGATCTTGTGTCAAGAACTCATGTTCGTCAAGATATAAGAAGTCACTTGCACCAAATTTTGAATGAATAGGTTCCAGGTCCACCACGAAAGTAACCAAGAAGTTTGCAAACATTTTTTTTTTGTCCTAGGAATAAATATTGGAAGACGTAGAACGGTTGTTTCAAATGCAATGTTGTAATATGTAAGGAACACGCAAATATATGCCAAAGCTTAAAAAGCCATCAAACGAAATCAATAATATTATTTCACTATATATAACAATGAGTTTCTACATAATTTATTTACTATTTAGTTTTTTTTTTTCAACTTATTGCTTCTTCAAAGTCACTTTGATTAGACCTTTTATGACAACTGTTCAATGCAAAATTTGTTCAGCGACCTCCTTCAAATGTATTGTGCATTTCAGGACTGTATGTTTCATATAAACCTCACACATATTTTGTGTACCTAATAAGTATTGATTCTAATACCTACATAATTAAATTAGTAAATATATAATATTTGAAGACTCGTTGGCACAACCGTCCGTTCTGATGTTTGTTTATTTGTGCATTATTATTTATTTTAATTGTATTAGAATGGAGTCGGTGCAGTCAATAAAACAAAAGTTAATCAATATGTCTGGTATTTACGTATTCGTAACCGCTGGTTACATTAAAGTAAGCTAACCGTAGAGTAGCAAAAAATAAGTTGATTTGATACGTTATACATAATTGAAATAATTAACAACGGATAAGATACGGTTAGCTGAAACAACTGAACCTTAACGATTCAAATGTCATTCTCAATTCTCATATTCATATTTGATTTAAAAAAAAAATTACACTATACCACATCAATAACTTATATAATTATTATAATTGTTCCTATTTACTTTAGTTACCTTTATATTTAAATTTCTCTCTCTTAGTTGTACTTTTATACGTGTTTATTAAACTTAACTTTCAAAATGTATCCTGTAATATGCGTCTACTTCCGTGGTAACCTGTTACTATTATGGGGGCCCAAGATACAAGCATAGCTTAGTTTGGGTCCTACTATCAATTACTGTTTATTTTATACAAATGTAATTTACTTAAATAAATTAATTAAATAAATGAATAGAGTACAAATTAAAGGTACGACCAAAGACTAATTTCTCTGAATATTTATTTCACAAATTTCTTGTGTTTTGAAAAGTCACAGTTTGTCACAGTCACAGTTGAAAAGTCACACACACGACAAACCAAAAACAAAAAGATAAGATGCTCAGTATTATTCTGAATTAAAAAACAAACATTCCAATATTATTAATTTGTATAATCATCAATATCAATACATATTATAAAACAGTCGCTTTCCGCTGTCTGTCCTTATAATTATGTGCTTAGATCTTTAAAACTACGCAACGGATTTTGATGCGGTTTTTTAATAGATGGAGTGATTCAAAAGGAAGGTTTTTATATATAATACATGCATAACATAGTCATAACATAGTAGAGGAACACTGATAATTTTAGAGGTTTCTAATGTGATGTCGTAAATAAACACATTTTTGCGCTTACATTATTAACGCCCAACGAAGTGGGTATGGGTCGGCTAGTTACATATAGAAACTTTTAAATACCTATATGTAAATTGTAGCCATATACAAACAAGGCAATACTTAAACATCAAAAGCCTTAACAGCATTCATAGTGTTTACTGAAAAATTACATATATCCTATATATAAATCTTTCTACATAATAATCATAATATCTAAATAAATACTGTTCTCATCTTATCTTCTATTCTATATCTGTCATCGGGATAGCTCTTTTTAATAATTTTGCATAATGATTCTATTTTCTATTTTTAGTGTAAACAAATAATGCTTATTGATAAGATATTGCAAGAACGACAAAATTAGGAAGTTTTCAGGCAATTCATTTCAAATATTGATCGTATCAGGGCGCATTCCACTCGTGCGATAGAGGCTTGTCTTAATTAATTTCCAATTCAGTATCAAATTGTGTTATGCATTACTATTAATGATTTTAAATAACGCTTGATTTGATGTGTCACAAGATTCCTTAATTAATTTGAGTCAACATCAACATTAGGAGTGGCGTAGTGCGCGTCGCGCTCTGACCGAACTCTCGCGTCCGCGTGCCCACACTGTTCACGGTGATTATAACGGCAGCGGTTTACGTGTAAACATACTAAGTGCTCGTGTTAATCCTTAAACCGCGCTGTAGTATCGCAATCGCCACAGCAGCGGTTCAAGGCTCGACAAAACTACGTGATCAGTTCGAGGTGTTAACACAAAAACTTCCACAGTCACGTATCCGAGACAGCTGACTTCCATATAACTTTTTACCAATACCATTCCAATTTACCTTCGACAATCTTACCAGTTTGACAATAGGTAGATTGAAACGCGACTTCCGACCAACTCTGTCTATGTAACGACTTCAACGATTTGTTTAACTGAAAGTTTAGGATATTTACACAAATGTAGATTTATAGAGTAATCTATTCTTCGAATAAAATGAAGACACGAAGTTTTAGAGAGAAAATTCAGGTTAACGGAACAAAACCAGAAAAAGATGTTATGAAAAAGGATAAAAAAGGACTGAAGCAGGAAAATCGAAGTGGAAAACGTTCACCGATACTACCACCTAAAAATCGTTCGAAGAGATCTGGTGTGGACGCCGTGAAGCTACACATACAAGCTACCGGTGGCACAGGCAGGACTTCCAGATCAGCAACTGCGGTAATCATAACCATTTTATATAATTTTAACTTTATGAAAACTGCTATAATTTTATTTTTATTAACAAAATTCCATTAGTTTACTTGTTGAGATCGTTGTAAGATGTAAGTAAAAATCGTAACAATATATTATAACCATTTACGGCTTATCAAATAGACGGATAACAAACTTTAAACCACACCTTATATAGGCTTATATTTTTAAAAAATCCTTTTATATTACTTAAAGATTTTTTAGAGATACGAAAAATCCTTAAAAACGAGTTTAAATTATTATGGCGGTACAATTTGTGAATGCGTGTTGAATACTAAATAATAACGAATACTCTCCGCGAGTGCAGCAATACCTACCACTTCGGCCGTGAAGCGAAACCATGTGATTGTTTATCACATTACTGAGATCGTGACAAAGAAAGATTACCGACCTGTAAAAATATTATCACCTTGGGGATAACACCTTATAATCATTTAAATAACTTCAGTAATAATTTATTTAAATCACAGTCTTGCAAAACATGTTACAAATGTATTTTGCACCAGTAGTGATTATTACATTCATTTTTTATTTATATTTATTTATTTTTTAAGTTACTGAAGCTTGGAATATAGCCATAAAACATTGTTGGACCGAAAAAGAAGGTCGCTTATTTAAGTTTGAAGTCAAACTGTGAAATCTCATAAAAATAATCAATATATGTATATAAATCCCGTTTTACGATGTTTGTCCGGACTAATCTCCGAAACTGCTGGACCGATTTTAATGAAATTTTGCATAGATATGTAACTTTGTCCAACTTTAAGTATAGGCTATATTTTTTTTGGATATTTTTTTTGGAAAATAAAAAAAATATGCGGTATGAAGTTTGCCAGGTCAACGAGCAAGACTGTAAATTTATTTGTCTACAAACATTATAATTGTATAGCATTACTACTAACAACAAGTATAAATTAAAACCTATTAATTAGCATATTACAGAATTACTCTAAGCAGCAAAGTACATATATTTGATAGGTAGGGATCCCTAGTACATTTTTTTGACCTGATCAGTATCAAGCTAATTTTTTGGGAGTGGCTACATTTTGATGAGGCGAACAAAAAATTCCTCTTCGAAAACTCTCGATTGTGGTAGCTAACAGAGATAGCAGGAGGTAGAGCAGAAGTGAGCGTAGGACCGGGATAACGTACCACGCAATTTGGAGGACAATATTAGCATCAAATTATATAGATATTAACTAACTAAAAGCAAAAAAAAATCAGAAAAAAAAATTAATTTTTGGTGACCTTACGAGGTCATCAACTTGATGACCTCGTAAGGTCATCAAAAATTATTACTAACCGCGATTTTTTTTTCTTTTAGTTAGTGATTATCTATATAATTTAAAAGTAATAATGTCCTCCAAATTGCGTTGTATGTTATCCCGGTCCTACGCTCACTGCTGCTCTACCTCCTGCTATCTCTGTTAGCTACCACAATCGAGAGTTTTCGAAGAGGAATTTTTTGTTCGCCTCATCAAAATGTAGCCACTCCCAAAAAATTAGCTTGATACTGATCAGGTCAAAAAAATGTACTAGGGATCCCTACCTATGAATATTACAAATGAACTAATTGACGTTGTCTATAGTCCATCTCCTTACTAGTTAATCTAAGACAAACTTGAAACAAACACTTAGTACCTAAGAAATCTCATAAAAATAACAGTTAGTTAGTTATAATCATAAAAATAACAGTTAGTTAGTTACAATATAATTGTGTTTGCTCGCAAACGTAAAAAGAAACTATTTCAATTACATTAACAAGTAATACAACGTAAGTAGACGAAAAAATAGTCAAGTAAATACGCGCTATCAAAGATTACTCAAAAAGTAGTCGTCACATCCCAATCAAATTTAAATATGACTCTAGGACAAGCATTAGCTTTCGATTAAAGTAAGAATCATCAAAATCAATAAACCCAGTGAAAAGTTATGCGGTTTAATACAACGTAGGTTGACGAAAAAAAATTGGTTGTCTGTAAAGTCGGTTTACGGGCGATAGCTTACGTGACAACGTCATTAAAAAAAATATCTCCTTGGCAAATCGAGATAGTATATGCAATATAGATAGATATTACATTTCATATTAGATCACTGAGCGACACAGGACAATGAGCGCGTAAGCGTAACGCTTCTTTCTTCTTTTTCGTGTATGCCGCCGGCGTTCATCGATTTATTAGACGTTGTCACGTCAAAATAGTCAATTTGATAAAGTCGCATAAAAGTTATGCGTTTACACACGTCATAATTATATGTAGATTCATCCAACTATTTCTTTACACAGAGATCAAGGTGTCCAACATTAACAACGATTTTCGGTTTTGCAGTATTTTTTTTTTAAATTAATAAAAATTTAAACCTAAAACTTTACAGATGACCAAATTTTGAAGTGGCTTTGATTTATAAAAATCCATATGGTTTTAGTGTAGTGATGATTCTAGTTTCAACAAACAAATCTAGTTTCAAAATACAACAACCTCTCGTACAAAATTTCATCCCCTATTTCACTTCTAAAGCTTCTCCTATTTTTAAATAATGTTGTATTAATTAATTTGATTAAATCAATTTTTATTACATGCTTTGCCTTCTAAATGTTCAAGTTCTAAATTCTTCTCTTTTTGAAAGATTACATAATAAAAGGAAAGTGTCTAAGATTTACATTGAAAGCTGTTTATAATTATCATTCACCGAGTTACATTTACTTACACTTTACTATTAACTTCATACAAACGTACAAACTTTATACATTTTATTACATATACGCAGATGTCTATTTTATCAATAGATTGTCCGGTTATTAATTCATGCATACTAACAAACACATTTTAGGCTCTATTTTGTTATATTACTTTAGATTACTACTATAATTATTATGTGCTTAAATATTTTAAAATACGTTCGTATATACATTTTGATCAAAATAAATAATATATTACTGCTACACCTAATTTGCAATAAAATTTTGTATTGTATTAATATACGCAACTGCCAGGCCTTTTTCTTAAATTTAAGTATCTATTTTATCTTAGAAAGACAAATAGTATAAAGTATGTACCTAGAGTACTGATTATATGTGTCCTTATTTTATTATGCCATCACGAACTTATCAATGATCACCAGTCATTGATGACGCTCAGAAAATTGAGATATAAGAACATCCGTAAATCACAGCATCAGATCTGCTGTGCTGTATTGATATTATATCAATACTAAATATCTCCTACGATTTCACTCATCAGTTCATTTTATTTTTTAATCGACTTAAAAAAAGAGAGAGTTCTCAATTCGATTCTTTTTTATGTGTTACCTCATACTTTTAGTTAAACCGCGATGTCTGGCGTGAACTTGGGGAGGTCTATGTCCAGCAGTGGACTGCAATAAGCTGACTGATTGACTGATTTTTACAAGGATATTTTATTTTTACTTTTACTCAAAATACAAATATACATCTAGGATTTTCTACTCCAAATTTTGTTCCTTCAAATGGGGGGTTCTGTAGATGTTATAAATTTCGAAATTTAGTTCGTTCCATGCAAGTTACTTCTGCATAACCTTCCAATACTATTTTCTTAGCCTTAAAAACGTCTATAAAGTGAAATATTAATACCAACTGCCGCATACAACTAAAGAACGGCATATGGAAACGAATTAGTTTTCTGGTAATTTATTCAAGTAATTTCAAGTAATTTTCAAGTAAGGTAGAATGTTTCTTATTGTAAATTAATTATAGCCGTGCTTACGCATCCCGGAAAGGTATCATGCGAAAAGAGTCTATCAAAGTAGCTCGTCTGTTTAAACAAAGTCAAATTTAAAAATAGGCTAGGAATTTTTTTTTACGTGGAATGTGATCTATTAGAAATCACAGAACACTGTATGTGCAAGATGTGCTAAAGTTTATTTTTATCAAATAATTCGATCAAACAGTTACCTGAAAAAGATCATTATAATATGTTGTTATTTATTTACTGTCAAATATTGAAGAAAATTTTATTCTAACAAAAAGAAACAGATTATTTGATAAACTATAGGTAACCATTTAAGCAAGTGCTGATGAGTTTGATCTCAACGCAAGTATAGTTCAGTATCGATAATAATCCATCACACTTCATTTAATCTCAAACAGATAAAACAAATCGATTGAAAATAAAATACAAAATATAAGATTCTGGTCAAACAAATTTTATTTTTATAATAAGTATTTATTATCGTACTTAGCGATATACGGTCATGGACACCTTACCTCTTGACTACAATACAAATTTATTTATTTAATTATGTACTTATCTGTCTATGTTACGTATTCTAGCTTTTAGGTATTGTATAAATATTTTATAAATCTACTAATTAAACTGATATCTTACAAGTTCTTAATAGGTATTTGTATTCATGTAATATTCAAATATCTAATAGGAGATGGTCACGACTACATGTTTGTTATGTACCTTGTTTGTTATCTTATTTTTCTACATCTCATGATCAATCATTGTACTCCCAATACACAACATCTGTCACATTACTGTTAGAAATATATACTGATACTACACTATATTATATGTATACTAGCTAGGTTAATATAAATCATAATCTCTGTATATGTATATAGAATAATATTATTATAATATACTAGATGGCCCGGTGAATTTCGTATCACCTACATATATTTGTGAAAAATATACACAAAACACTTTCTGAACGCACCTATAAATATTTGACAACCAATAGACAACGTTTTTGACAAAATACATTAAATTTCCCCGCTAGGACCTGTCACGTTACCTTCATAGCATTTTGTATTGGAAAATTAAATCGTCGTTTTTAGTATTTTCCGTTACATATTATTTATGTTTCTCACCGTTTAAACCTTTCCTGAACTTCCACAAACATTTCAAGATCAAAATTAGCTAAATCGGCCAAGCCATCCTCAAGTTTTAGCAAGACTAACCAACAGCAATTGATTTTTATACATATCTATATATATAAAAGCGAAAGGTCACTGACTCATCACGAAATCTCAGAAACTATTAACACCTACAAACTTGAAATTTGGCAAGTAGGTTCCTTATAGGAAGTAGACATCTACTAAGAACGGGTTTTACGAAATTCCACCCCTAAGAGGGTAAAACGGGGGTTGGAAGTTTGTATGAAAGTCCTATGTTTTTGAAGTAAGAGACTTGAAATTCAAAATGTATGCTCTATAGATGGGCTGGAGGTGTACTAATAATGTATTTTTAGAAATCAACCCCTTTTGGGGTTGAAACAGGGGGTGGCAGTTATATGTGAGCGAGATGAAAACTTAAGTATAAGTAGGTATATTATTTGCATCACAAAAATAATTAACGCCCAACGAAGTGGTCACGGGTCGGCTAGTATAAGACATAATTATAATCGTTAGACCATAAACTCATCTCGAAATCTCAAAAACCTCTGGATGCATAAAGATGAAATTTGGCAGAGAGTTATTTTACAGTTAGTAAACGTCCGCTTAGAACGGATTTTTCGATAGGGCAGGATTAAAGGGGTCAAAGAGCTTTTACAAGTTTGTATAAAAGTCCTACATTTTTTATGCTACAAGCTTGAAATTTTACTTAAAGATAGTTAATAGTTAATAAACGTCTACTAAGGTCTAAGGGCTCTCGAAAGATTCTATAAAAGTTCCCAATTTAATGTGTTACTAAGTAGAAATTGGATACAGGAGTAGTTTAAAGATAGTAGACGTCCCCCTTATGAAGTTTAATGGCTCCAACAAGTTTGTTTCAATATCTTTCACTTTTCATGCTACAAATACTACAATTGTAATAAACATCCAATAAGAACAGATTTTGAAAACTTATACATCTAAGGGCGATAAATACGGGTTGAAAGTTTGTATTTGTCGTACAATCCGTCCGTTCGTCATTTTTTTTTTTCGAGCTTTTATTTAATTTGCAATGTATGTATGTATGTTTGTTCAGGTGAAATCTTGCAACTAAATTTTGAAGCAGATATCTTCAACCAATTGAGTTGAAATTTTGTATACAAGTTTAATTTGGTTGACAATGCATGGTTAGCTTTGTGACGTCATTCTCAATCCAACGTGGCGGCATATCCAAGAGTACGGACTTGTTATTTTTAGTGCACTTCTACGATATGGGTATCAAATGAAAGGGCTTGCTAAGAATAATTCGAATAAAGTGACATGATAACTAAAAAGTCAAAAATAAATTGAAAGTAAAAAACCTTTTAAAAAAACAAGCTTTTATTTGAATGCGCTAAAAAGAAAAAAATTTTTGCTTTAAAACTTTTACTATATACTTATAAAGACATTACATAATTTATATGATATAAAAGCTTGTCGTGAGGTTTACTTGTGTAGATAAACAAGTAAATTAAGAAACTTGATATGATTAATTTTAACTATTAAAATTTTCAAACTAAGGAAATACGAGTACCTACTCAAATCTAAACTTTTGCACTATTGATTAAAAATGTATAAAAATATGCATTTCAGCATTAGTTGACATCTACCCTTTAGGGATGAAATAGGAATTGAAAATTTAAATGAAAAAAATTATTTTTGAAGGTGAAAGCATTTAATTTTAGTTCTGGACTACTAATTAAAAATAAGTGTTTCAGTTTTTGTGAAAAACCTTAAACGGATGAAATAGAGACCGAAATTGTAACTAAATCCATTATTTCTGGACTTTATAGATGCTTTAAACTTTTTCTATATACGTTTAATCAACATTTTTGAAATCGAAGGAAAATCACTAACATCAAAATCATTGACGATTCGTATAAAAGTGCGTCTTTTTTGCATAAGTATTTTACCTTTTATTTTTACCCGGTTAGGTAATTTGTTAAAAATAAATAAACAAGTAAACAAATGTATTTTTTTAGTCTTGATGTAAGTTTTACGCCTCAATTTATCTTAAACAATTTCCTGTCATATCGGAAATAAAAAGTTTAGACACATGAAATTCTATTTTTAGGGTTTCAATTGCATATAACATAGGTATTTTCGTATCACTGAAATTACGTAAAGTTGGCTTGAGAAACCTAAGGGAAGACTGTTTTACGCACGACTGTCCCATGAAGCATGACTCAGAGCCAGCTTTGCGAGCAGCCTGGTAGTTCTAACGCACGAAATGTGAACCATAAATGTGATACAAATAGGTGGTAAAACAAAACTGTTGGAATATAATGATTATAAACTACTTTAGCCCCTCTATGTGAATATTACTAATTGTTAAATGAAAAATATTTGTAAAATATTAAGATTGGAATGTATGTAATGTAAGTTAAATTACTCATATTCAAATTGGTCAGTGGTCAATACCGGTGTCCCGCAAGGCGGCATGCTATCCCCTCTTTTATTTTCAATATTTGTAAACTCTATTTGTAATGTAATATTTAACTTCTTTCTACTACCTCTATGCAGATGATTTCCAGATATACTTTTACTCCACTGTTTAAAACTTATCTCAGTGTGTGTCGCGCATAAATAACGACTTTTCAGATATTGGCCTAAATATAAATCCAAACAAAACAAAAGTCATTATTATAAGAAGCTCCAAACTGCTCAGACGTATTGATAAATCTGAACTACCTCCTGTTACATTTAATGGATTCACCATTCCATATAGCCAAAACATGAGAAATTTAGGTGTTATCTTCGACCAACGTCTCTCTTGGGGTCCGCAGATATGTGAAATTATTCGCAGGTTTTTCGCTTCGGTTGGATCTCTCCGCAGATTGCGTAATATTCTACCCATTCCTACTAAAACTGCTCTTGCACATTTTCTCCTATTACCAATTTTCGATAATGCTGATACTTGCTATCTTGACATTACAGAGGAGCAACTTAATAAGCTTGAACGCATTCAGAATTATTTATGTATAAGATTTATATATGGACGACGCAAATTAATGATACAGTCAATCGGGGTAACTTTGATAGATCATTACTATATTTTTTTGGCTAACTTTGACAATGTTAAATATGAGACAAAAGAGTTAATCATACTTTCAAGTTATTTAACGTCTATAAAAATCATAATATGTATCAAAAACAGGCAATTTTGTTGTGTGTCAAAGTTAAAACCCCTTTGTGGGTAACTTTGACACAGGTGATATTTGTCGCAGGAATCATAACATTTAAATACACTCGAGCGCATAGAAATCGCACACCTCTACATTTTCTTTTTGATCACAAATATTTAAAATTATCTCTGTATCCAAAATTAGACAATATTAAAGGTTGTATTATGTTTTTACATACTTTGATGGTAGCAAAATTTTCGAGGTATCTAATCTCTGTAGGTATCTAAAAGTTTACCACTGAAAACAATACAAAAATTGCACGCGGAACTTTTAGCAAAGTTTTTGACATTAACTTTGTTTAACAGCTTCTTTTTTTCAGAGAGTTCGTTTACTAAGTTTATTAAGTAAACAAATTTTACAAAGGACAATGCCCATTTTCTATGAAGCCGTGCTCCAGTACGTGCTTTGACGTGTTCAGACAATTCATATATTTAAGTATCCTTTATTAATTGAAAATATATTTTTAATAATATTCTAAAAGTGATTAAAGCCGTAGTTTATACTTTAATTAAAAAAAGATATTTTATTTGTATTCCGGGTTTGTGCTGTCAAAACATATACAATATAAATACCAAGTCGGAAACGCAACTATAGAAATAAACGCTTTTTTTAAATTAAATTATAAACCCCAACACGACCAGAAAATTGACATATTAAAGTTTTCTTTATTAATTAAAACTAGATTTTTAATAATAGTCTAAAAGTGATCAAAGCCGTGGTTTATTAGTTTAATTAAAAAAAGCATTTGTTTGTATGGTTGCTATGACGACTTGCTATTTATAGTTAATCTATTTTGACATAAGAAACGCGGAATACAAATAAAATATTTTTTAACATTAAATTATAAACTGCGGATTTGATCACTTTTAGAATGTTATTAAAAATTTAGTTTCAATTAATAAACGATACTTAAATATATGAATTGTCTGAACACGTCAAGCACGTACCGGAGCACGTAAAGGGGCATTGTCCTTTAATTTTATGCACTAAATGTGGACCACGTAAAACTAAAAAATAATTTTGCGATTTAACTCAAAGTTACCCTTGTCAATCAAAGTTACCCCAATTGACTGTAATATTTCCGAATTTCGCAAAAAATCTCAAGTGGCTCCCGATTCGCCTTCGCAGGAATACTCATATTCTTAACCTACTTTGCTCTACTTTATTTAATCCCGTTACCCCTTCCTATCTTATTAATCCATACTAATATTATAAATGCGAAAGTAACTCTGTCTGTCTGTCTGTCGCGCAATCTTGCCAAAACTACTGAACAGATTGAAATGAAATTTGGTATACAGATATTCTAGAATCTGAGAAAGGACATAGGCTACTTTTTAACGCGAAAAAACGGGTGTAAGGGGTTGAAAGGTTGGAATGAAATTTTGTATGCAAGTATGATGTACCTATAACATTCGTGTTTCGTAACTGTCCAACATTTAACGTTCATCCCTTCTATATGGTAAACTCTCCCCTAAAATTAAAGAACGTATTTAAATAAAGGTTTCGAATCGACAACATATATCCACAAAATACGGATAGTGGCGTATTTTAGATTTTAAAAATGTGTAATAATGTCAGTAATGAAAACGGATTGACATAATACATATTGGTTGTCAAATATTTATGCGTGCGTTCAGAAATTTATTTAGTGTAAACTAAGGAAAATATATCAGGCTACTTAAATATACAATGAATGATAAATGTACAAATGAGTTAAATACAAAAAAAGCAATTGATTGGTCTCATTGAAACATTTCAGATTATTCTGTCAATCCAGTCAAAGTCAATATATTATATAAATATTTCGTCACGAAAGTGTAAACGATATGTTTTATATATTTTAATCTGTACTAATCTATACCAACTAATATTATAAATCTGAAAGTTGGTTTGTTTGTTTAAACGCGCTAATCTCAAGAACTACTGATTCGATTTGAAATATTCCTCTGAGGTGGATAGCCTATTTAAAGAGAAAGGTTATGATTTAAGAAGAAGGAAGGCTATTTTTTCCTCAAATCAACACAGATGAAACCGCGGGGCACAGCAGCACAGACAGACAGACAGTTACTTTCGCATTTATAATATTAGGACGTGTATATAATCAAAGAATATTAGTATGGATTGTAAACCTGAAAGTTGAATTGTTCATTTGTTTGTTTAAACGCGCTAATCTCAAGAACTACTGATTCGAATTGAAAAATTCCTCTGACGTGGATAGCCTATTTAAAGAGAAAAGTTATGCTTTATGAAGAAGGAAGGCAATTTTTTCCTCAAATCAACGCGGGTCTAACCACGGGCCACAGCTAGTACTACATATACAAAAATAGAAATGGTTTTTAAACTGGGTTAACGTGTCAATATGAATAGTCCATATCAATATCTCATGAACATAAATTTATATTATACATAAGTAAAGTATTGTTCAGATAACGTAGACCTTGTTTTCCGAAAAAAACAACGTGAAAAATAAAAACGTGTATCAATTCTAGAACGGCTGTCGTCGTGACGTAGGTCCCAGCGAGTTCTCTCCTCGCAGCCGCCGGAGACAGTCCGCTGCTGGAAAATATCATATCGTGGTCTCATCTCGCCCTTATCCCTTATCTCAAATAATAATCGGACATCGCGACTCGAGGGCCGCACTTACGCTTGTCTATTGTTGATTTCATATTTTATCGATATCATCAACCGAATTAACGCGTGAAATGTACTTTTTGAACAACTTTCCAATATTCATGAATTAATATATTAGTGAAGTGCTACTGAATAACTATTTATTAATAACGGTTTGTATTGTTTTTTTTTTAAATATATTTTTAAATTGAAATAGTGGAAGCTTGAATATATTTTTATATATTTATATTTATGTTTAAGTTAAACTGTTCTATATTGAAACTAGCTTCTGCGCGCGACTTCGTCGGCGTGGACTCCGCTCCTATTGGTCTTAGCGTAATGATACATAGCCTATAGCCTTCCTCGATAAATGGGCTATCTAACACTGAAAGAATTTTTCAAATCGGCCCAGTAGTTCCAGAGATTACCGCGTTCAAACAAACAAACAAACAAACTCTTCAGCTTTATATATTAGTATAGATGAGTCTTTTACTATCATAAGTATAATAAGATTTAAAATTTTGGTTTGTGTATACTACACTTCTCATCAAATATCTGCAATAAACAAAGATTTTCATTATATTATATATTAAATATCACTGACCGCGATGTATTTACTGAAAAACAGTATAATGACGAAATTAAAAAAAATCACTTACTTAAACAAATAATTTATATATGTATATATGTATTCATATACTAGCTGACCCCGCAAACGTTGTTTTGCCATAATTATATGTTATTAACCCCCGCAACCCCCTCTTGTGGGTGGAAATTCGTAAAATCCGTTCATAGCTGATCTCTCTCTACTCGGCGAAAGGAATATTCCTACCAATTTTCAAGTCTCTACGCCTTATGGTTCCAGAGCTATCGTCATATATGGGTGGATGGTGGAAGAGATTTCTCTTTTATATATTAGAGAATACAGTTAATTTTTAAATGTAAATGAACCTTCAACTTTGTAATAATGATAAATATTTTTGTTTATTGACTTGTAAAGATCATATATTGGATAAATACACATTTTTTGTATATTTTGTCAAATATAAAAAATATATAAACAGGCTTTCATCCAAGTTTGAAAATTAATTTTATAATATATTCCAAATAACTATGATCGGACTGATACAAAACATCCTAACATTGAAGTTGATTTTTCGACAAGCAAATGTTACGTTATTTTGATTAACATGAAATCCCAGCAATATATCCAGATCATATTATGCATGTCTCGTTTTATCTCTCAGGTACCTGGTGACATAAATATCTAGGACGTCCTGAGGGCGATACGAAATTAATTGCTTGATTGCTTCTGGAACGATTTTTAGTTATAAATTATAAACCTCTATTTTTACAAGGAATTTCGATAGGCCTTCTAACATTATTTAGTGTAGTGTCTCAAAATTTTAATCTGATATTTGTTATATTATATTTGAAGAAAAAAGTATTATTAAAACCTTTCTTAAAATTACTTCTATTTTTATAAAAATTAAACGAAAAAAAAACTGCCCTATACAAAACGTTATCTTTTGTAAAGGCTACAACTATTTATTAAATAAAATTTATTACATTTTCAATCCTTTTCCTACATGAAGAAAGAGACCTATGCCCAGCAGAGGGTATCTTATGGGCTTAATGCAAAAAAATACATTTTCAATTAAAACACCATCAATCTATCTCACATCACATAAACTACATTTAAAGCATAAAACAAATTATAAATTCAATTGTATACGAAAGCGTTGTTGTTGTTATTTTAATTGTTGTTGTTGTCATGGTCTACAAATTGTTTCAGGGATATTATTACCGAAATCAGTTTTGTTGTCATATATATTTTTAGTATGTACAAAGTGTTAAGAAAATCAATTTCAAAGTAAACTATACATTTATCAGTTCAAAAATGTAACCGAGGTCGTAGTTATAAATGTTGACAACACCGAAATATTATCTCTTCTCTATATATATAAAAATGAATCGCTAAATGTGTTGCTAAGCGCAAATCTCGAGAGTACCTGAACCGATTTTGCTAATTCTTTTTTTATAATATTTCTTGAAGTACGAGGATGGTTGTTACGAAGAGATAAATTTGAAAAATTGCCTTGAAAAAGTATAAAAACAACACTTTTCTATATTCCCATACAAAAGTTAAGACAGGACAACGTCTGTCGGGTCAGCTAGTTTGAAATAAAAATAATAATAAGGTTTTTTTCATTCATATTTTTTTTACCTAAAATGAGGGTCGGGAAATACGACCCTAGTCCATATTCGACAGTTTTATTCAGTGATATTATCACTTGACCTCCGCACGCCTTTACGACCGAACAAAATGAATTAGAATAGTTTTCCTTCCTGAAGTGTAAAAGGACAACAACTTCTTTTATTTTGTGGTCTCGCGGTTTTTTAAAGCTACATATTATATTTATATATGTTTTTTTATAGCTACTACTATATACTACTATACTGCCCCCGATAGTTAAAAAGACGCATCTAACATTTTTGCCGAAATTGAGTTATATATATTGCCGGAATCAGGAAAAAAAGGCGCATCTGATAGAATTTTTCTTATTTTGTTATCTCGTCCCGTTACAGATTTATTATAACGAAAATGGGCGCAATTATAAACTTTTTCCTATTAGTCAGAAGATGAAAAGACGGATTTCGTTAAAACTTAATTGAAAAGGCACATTTACGTAGAAACGCCATTTAGTTTTATAATATTCTTCTAAGTTCGGAAGTTGAAAAGGCACATGTTTCAATTGGGAATTTGACTGGACGCAACTGACCATATGCGTCTTCGATAGTAGTTACAAAATTCATGCACACTAAGAAGAAAAGTCATCATCTGTCACAAGCGTCCTTTCAACCTCGTACATCAAGTTTTTTTCGAGCGCATTTGGTACATACGTCTTTGGCCATTCTAGAAATAGCCTAACTTTTAAGTAGTGCGTAATAGAAAAGGCGCAAATGTGTAATAGCGCCCTTTCAATATAGCACCACAAACATTGAGGTGCGGGTGTAAGACAAAATATGTACAGCAAACGACCAGTTGCGCCCAAGTGGCTAAGCAGGCAGGACGTCGTTATCTAGCGCGCTCTCTGTGTTCTGATGGTGACTTATTAAGGGTAAGAGTGATATAATATTATTTTACTTCAGTCAGTCAGTCAGTTCAGCCTATTGCAGTCCACTGCGTTTGCCAAGAAGCGGTCTCCACTCCAGGACACATCTGCTCCAATAGCCATCGATCCTGCGACACAGAAGACTAGTGAGCTCACTGCCACGTCAACTTGCTAATTATGTGGGCTATATCGGTTACATTCGTTCTCTCGCGAATAGTCTCATTTTTTAATTCTATCTTTGAGAGAAATCCCAAGCATATAGCCCGTTCCATTGCACGTTGAGTGACTTTAAGCTTGTGGACCAGTCCCTTCGCCAGTGTCTACATTTCGGCTTCGTAGTTTAACACAGGCAGGACGCATTGCTCAAAGACTTTCGTCTTCAAGCATTGCGGAATCTTTGAAGTGAAGACTCGACGAAACCTGCCAAACGCCGACCAGCCCAACCGAATCCTCCTATCGGCCTCCTTTTCGAAGTTGTTGCAGCCCAGTTGGATGGTATGGCCTAGGTAAACACAATCCTGAACAACTTCGAGAAGGGTACCATCGACCGATACCGGTCTCGGTATGACTTGGTTGTTAAACATAACTTTCGTTTTGTCCAAGTTCATACCGAGACCGACCCGTCGGGAGGACTCGTTTAGGCCGGCCAAAATTTGGCCCAGCTCATCCAACGTCTCCGCAAAGATGACGATATCGTCGGCAAAGCGAAGGTGGGATATGTATCCGCCGTTGACGTTGATGCCTCGTTCCCCCTAATGGAACTTAACCAAGGTCTTAAAAACATCCTCAAGCGCAGTCGTTAACAGTTTCGGTCGTTAACACCTCCCTGTCTTACCCTACGCCGGAGAAAAATGGGTGTTCTCTGGTCTTGGATATGAACGGTCATCATCGCCGATATATCGCTAGTCGATATGACATCTCTGCAGAGAGTCCAGGACAGCCCAAGTCTCAACAGAGTCGAAGGCTTTCTCGAAGTCCACAAATGCCATACACAGCGGCTGATTATATTCTTCTATTTTTTGAATAATAATCTGCCGAACAGTATGGATGCGGTCAACGGTGCTAGAGCCATTTCGGAACCCATTATTTTACTTGCATTTATAAAAATATATGTCATTGTTATTTATTTATCTGTTATATGTCTAAACGCAATTAGCTAGAGCTCACAATTACCTACTGGTTATAATAATAATAAAAACTCTTTACTGTACACCAAAAATGAGCAAAATTACGAAAATAAAAACAGGATATAAGTACAAAAGGCGGCCTTATCTATTACATTTGAACGAGAGTTCTATTCACAATTAATTTTTAAATATTACGATACAAAATTAGAAGAGCGCAAAAGAAATAAAAAATAATTAAAAAATAACTTCAAATATTGCCTGAAACCGGGTTGTGACGAAAGTTGTAAAAAAAGATGCAACGCGAAAATTTCTTCAGATCATAGTCACATTAAATAAGCAATTTCGTAAATTCAGCAACAAAGAACAGAATATTTTATGTAAAGAACAATACTTCTCAAGCGATACAAGCGATACAAACAGGTACTCAAAAAAATCAACCGTGAATAAACTATAATATATTTTTTAAATAATGAAAATGGAGAGAAAATTAATGTACATGTAAAATTATGTAGTAATAAGTACATAGTAAAATATCTTATGCTTAATTGAAAGGGCGCAAATGGTTATTTGGCTTGGCATGGTATGGCTTTCAATTAAGCGTAAGATATTTTACTCGATTTTTTTTTGCTAAGATGAAAAGGATTTTATGAAAAAACTAATTGAATTAAATGTAAAGTGTTATTTCTAATTAATAGAAATCAAAGATGAATACGTCGGCCATCATTCAGTACATAATTCATTTTCATTTTTATTTTCTTTTAGAGACAGCAAAGAAATTCCCGATTTTGACATTCAAACATTTTTTTCTCCATTTTACCTTTTTGTTAGATGCGTCTATTCAACTATCGGGGGCAGTATACAAGAGTACCTACATTATTGTTAATTTAAATAACATTGAATACAGTAACTCAATATTCTGCTTTACACGCTTAAAACGAGAGGGTTACGTAAAGTGTGATCGGGTGAGGCGAACGGAAGTTGAGAGGGATAATATATTAGTTAGTGAAGACAGAAAGTTTTACTTCAGTTGTGTGGTCTAAAGCACACTCGTTCTTTTGTCTCAAAAATAGCTCAGAAATAATTTTAGGAGTGATCAACTGCTGATTGATCTCAATTTGATTAACAATTAGCCGTAAATGTAATGGGACTAAAATCTTTACAAACCACATAGTTGTTCAAAATTGTTTTAGTTAATTTAAATATGTATATGTAGTAGTGCTGTAAATATATACTTATGACGTACCCACGTAAGCAGAAAATATTAATAAATCAGTAGGTACTAGGTTCCGTTTCGATGTTAAAGATTTCACAATACCTTGCCTTCAAGTCTCTTTGTCACGCAAAGATATTATTCCACTAAACAAGATGTGAATGCTAATTGCCGAGGAAAAAGAAATAATGAAATTAAATAGATTAATAACATTTACCTACCTGCTTCAGTAAAGGTGTATCAAACTTAGAAATACGTGTTTCTAAACATCATTATTTTATCTTTTTATATATTATAAAAAAAATTGCGTGTGTACAAAGTACACATGTCAGAAGTGAAACTTCTTTGGCAAACTAATTCAAAATTATTTAATTGATTTACAAAGTAGCGCGGCGTGCAGCGCGGCGCGCCCTTCCCTGTCGTTTTTCCGATGCATCCAGATTCAAATCACAACGATTTGAAAGAAGTGAAGTACCGTTTAAACGCTAAAATTATTTTAAATTAACATTCAAATGTGATGATTCTGATATTTTAATTATTAACAATAAAAAAAAATGAAAAATGTAAATATTAAATTACAATTAGGTACAATAGCAATTGTATAGCAAAACAGACCTCTAAAACGCATCTCAACTCAATCCCTTTCCCTTTAAATCAATTACCTTTACCTTTTTCATTAATCTTTCAAAGAAATAAAATGTTACATCATATGCCTGTCTCTAACCCGTTTGGATAAAAAACATAACATACAACCCTAATGTAAAAGCATGCCTCTAAAACCTCATTATTCTCAATAGCGTGTCAATTGGGATACAATTGAGAGGGACGAACGAGTCATATCATAACACAACATCCGCATCAGACGCACATAACATTGTCACGTAGTGTGTGTGTAGGACGGGATCTTTCGTGCTTTGGGAACGTTAAAATAAATATTAATAGCCCAGTGTGCATAGAAAAAAAACTTTTGTGCAGTTGTGCGCCAAATCAACAGTCCAACATGGTTAGTCTTTTATAATATCTTACATGCTTCTTAACTATTTTTTATATTTAACATAAAAATATCATAAATTACATTAATATTCATTATCTTGAATGTAAAAAAATATATATAAGCTTAATAACATTTGTTAACAAAATATAGAGATTTTTTAAAATACAATAAGAACGTTTTATATAAAATATTTTATCTTATTATGTGTAAATTGGATAAATCGTGCTAACATGTGAATCGTGACCATGTGGTAAAGCTGTGCATACGGTTTGAAGCGCTAAGCAATGGATAAACAAACTAAACATTAACTTTATTTACGATTTTAGCAACGTCTGTATGAGATTAACCTCGCCATTGATTGACGGTCCTCGTCTTCACATATCTCCTGCTCGAACCACGCGATATTTAATTAATGGAATGGGTTACGAGACTGAGGCGTCGACATTCAATTGCTAATTCAATCGCTACTCGGCATCTTCGAGTTATTAACTAAAAGTCATCTAATTCAACTTAAAAAATTTATGTCCATATTTATAACTTTTTAATATTTTATTATAAATCGCTCAGATACAATCAATATGCACTAATGTCTATCTAATATCATAAGCCTTATCCTTATATTAAAATAAAACACCATTATTTTAAAATCACAGCGAGTAAAAATGTACACTCTATAGACCAGTGCTTTTAGCCTTTGAAAATGGTGAAAACTAAAAAAAAATTAAAAGTACGATATTACACTGAAAATGAAAGGAAAAATAAATTACAGGTGATCTGAGGTCGGGAAGTGGTAGGGAGGGGGGAGGGGTGTTAAGGGTAAAAACTGTTTATCTCAATTTCCGGCTAAACTGCAAGTCCTAGGGATCATTCAAGTATTACGTAAGCGGCGAAGGGGGCTGGTATTTTTGATGACATGGAGGCTGGAGGGGTCTAGATGTTGGTTACGTCAGGAATATTTATTTAATTTCGAAATTCTCATTCGAAAATTCTCACGTCAAAATATCAGCTTTTTTAAAAAAGTCGGTGGGCCTTTTGTTCGTTGAAATCTCTATTTTCTGATGGTGTAAAAAATATACATACAGAACAATGGTCTCAGAAAATGCAAAAAAATGCTCAGAAAATGAAAATAATATTTAATAAGACATCTACAATATTTTGAGAAAGTTTTTGAATCTTCCTACGACTTCCCGACCTCAGATCGCCCGGAATTTATTTTTTCTTTCATTTTCGTTGTATTCTCTTTCTTTTACAATAGTTTTTACAATGGTTTTCATCCTACTATATATTTTTTTAGTTTCAAAAGATATCTGCACTGGTCTAATATTGTATACGTTATTGATATAATTCATTTATGTGTCTAGTCAGATAGCAGTATTATTTTAGAAATAGGAAGTTTACAAACATACTAACCATAAACATGTCAACAATGTTTCGTCCAGACATAAATCGTTACAATATCGTTAGAGATATCGTTACCCTCAAAATCAGTACTAATCGTAAATATCAATGCGAGTAAAACCGCAGGTGTCGGCTACTTCTCAATAGAACAATAACTTCATTTTTATACACTTGACATTGAAATATTGTTCAAGAATAATAAACGGTGTGAAAAGCACTTCACGCAAGATTCAGTAGACATTGTTGTTATATTAATTTGATGTGTAATTAACGTAAATGTACGCTTGGTGTAAATGTACGTTTTTTAAATCTTAATAGGACATTTTAACTAATATTTTAAAATCCTAATCAAATAACTTTTTTAACTATTAAATTGACAAAACTTAACAATACCTTTGGAAAGAGACAATCGGCTAATTTCTACTTCGTAGAGCGTTGTCGCTGCCGCACATTACCTACGTGACGTATCGGAATAGTCAGTATTTCGTATGACAAATCTAATAGTGTAAGATCCTAGGCACTCCAGACCTTTCTTATTTTTTGAAGCACAAAATATATACAATCAAGTAGTATTAAAGTATTATATTAGACTAAGTTATGCCTGCGATTTCGTCCGCGTGGAATAGGAACATTCCTGTCATACATGATTTTTGAGAAACTTACTGTTTACGCAGCTCAACATTCTTCATTGGTGCTCCACTCCTGTTTATTAGCGCGTTCAAGCAAACAAACATACAAACAAACTCTTCAGCTTTATAATATTAGTATAGATGCTATATGTAGGTAAAAATGATATTAACTAGCTATCTTACATTACTTATTATACGGGGTGTATTTAGAGCGCTTTGAAAAACGAAGAGGTATGATAGTGTTGGCATGACCTGACATGATACAAGTGAAAAAAACGCGAAAAGAATTTTTTTTTCTTGCCACTTTTCATAACTTTTTTTTGTATAATCCGGTTTGGAAAAAATAATGAAACACACATTTTAAGATAATGCTTCAAAATAATCGTGTTTTGAAAAAATCGGCAATGTCATTGAATACTACTAGTTCGTGCGCGCCATCAGCTGACCGGCACGAGGTCAACGTACTCCCGCACACACAGTCGTGCGTCTCGCGGTCAACGAGAGTTCGCAAAATACATAAGTCCTAAAATGTTCTTAAAAAACGTTTCTGAGATAAATGGTTATATGCATGGTATTATATAGTATATAAATAGTATGTTACTTGGTTTAAATCTTTCAAAGCGTTCCAAATACACCCAGTATGTATTAATACAATATTGTAAAAAAAAAGTTAAATTCATATTGCCAGACTGTGATGTTTAAAGGCCCTCTCAGTTCAGTCGAATTCAACAATTATGAAAGAAATTTTGAAATAGTTATGTCTATGCTTTTCATTTTGAGATATTTTAAATATAGTGTTCCAATTACCATCGTTAACTACCCATCTAAGTAGTAACGAGTACTGAAATTAAACCAACATGTAGTAAATGAAACCTAAACATGTTTATCATAACATTTTGAGGTAAACCTAAACAATATTCTTATCTGTCTAGTTGTCTACTATAGAATTGCTGTGAAATAATCTGAGTTAACAATACTGGATAAAAATAATCCTAAAATCCACACTTATTTATTCATATACTACTACTTCAATTAATATATTAAACTATTAAACGAGCTTTTCTTGTATATTATATGTTCGTATTTAAATATGATTTCCAAAACAACATAGCATAAAACAACAACAAACATGTCCAATAAATATGTTATCTTGACAAAATATTCAATTTACGAGACAAGCAAAGAAGGAAGTAAAGAAAAGGCTTTACCTGATATTATAGCTTATTTTTGAATTTTTATAGTTTTTTTGTATTCAAATACAGCTAATAAGGCAATGACTGTATACATTAAATAAATCGATATGATATATTGAAATCATATTTTTTTATATTTCTATTTGCTTATCAATAAATAAAATTTGTATTACATTGTTGGAGGTATTACTGGAAATCTCGTGCGTGATTGACATCGATATTATGCAAATGGAATAATTTATTAAGCTAATAATATATCTATTTTTGTGTCTAATTGCAAATGGCTGACGCTTGTGTATATAAATAATATTTAAGACGTATTAGCAGTATATAAGCTGTGTGGTTACGGCAGTAAAGAATATAACGACCCCCTCTCTTCCCGTGGGTGTTGTAAGAGGCCACTAAGGGATAACAAAGTTCCACTACCACCTTGGAACTTATAAAGAATAACCATCCAGCTGCTGGCTTTGAAATACACAGGCCGAAGACGGACAGCAGCGTCTTCGGTGCGACAAAGCCAGCCATGCGGTCACCAACCCGCCTGCCCAGCGTGGTGACTATGGGCAACACACATGAGTTCACGCCATTTTTGTCGCGAACTTGTGGAGGCCTATGTCCAGCAGTGGACTGCGATAGGCTGAAGTGAGTGAGCAGTATATATATGGGAGCATTGTTAAGAGGAACATATTTTCAGAATTTATAATAAGGGGCCGTTCAAGTATTACGTAACGCTATTAGGGGGGGAGGGGGGTCTTGTAAAACGTTACGATGCGTTACAAGGGGGGGAGGGGGGGTCTCGAACAACGCGTTACGTAACGTTGTTTTTTATTTAAATAAAAAAACTAGTGTACTAAAATCTCCCAAATTGGCAACCCTTTTCGTTTATATCCCTTTTTGTATATATATATTTATACTTACCGCAAACGCGATTTTTTTAAGCGACTTTTCGGTAGTTTTCGCAACAAAGTTGTGACATTTGGGTAAAAATGGTCAGTTGGGGTGTTACGTAACGTTTATGGGCTGGGGGGGGTACAGGAAAACGTTACGGCGCGTTACATGGGGGGAGGGGGGGTCAAAAATCTACAAAATTTGCGTTACGTAATACTTGAACGACCCCTAAGATGATAATTATTATTATTGTGAGGATGATATTATTCATGTCATAAGGGAAAATTACATTAGTCTAAAATATCCAGTTTGATAAAAATATAAAATATAGGAATTTATTCTCATAATTTATCAAATTGGATCAAATCAGCATCCAACAATTGACCACAAAATTATTAGCGTAATATTTTCGTATAGTCTACAGTTCTACACAATGAAGTCAAGTTTTTTAACTCATTTCAAATAAATTTAATATTAAAGATATATTTTTCAATCCATACTAATATTATAAAGCTGAAGAGATTGTCTGCTTTTTTTTCGAGTGAACTAATGTCGAATTGAAAAATTATTTTTGAGTTTGATAGTTCATTTACCAGGGAAGGATATAAGTTATGTAATTAAAACCACTTTGAAACCGCGGGTCACAGCTAGTATGTGTGTATGTAAATAATGGAAATAAAGTAAACAAATAAGAAACTTTTTTTATACAACTAGATCGTCATTCCATAGCCTATAGACGTTTGCAACAACAGAAGCATCGCAAGCGCGTTGCCGACCCCATTCCTAATTCCCCGCAGGAGCTTGCGAAAATTGTATTTTTATGTTATTGTGGAGTGCATTTTTGTAAAATTATTTATAACAAAATCGATTTTTATATTTGATTGGTTGTTGAGTGCTTTTAAATTATAATTAAGAGTTACATAAATCACAAAATTGAACCCCTTTTGTTTTGCCAGTTCTTCAAGTATATTTTTCCTACCTTTAAACAAAAAATCTCTAGGCCAACAAACAGTCTCAGGGAAAGCAAATGCGTTACAAACTCTCATTACCGCAAGTTACGAAGTTATTATCCAAGTAGAAAAATATCTACAGTATTATTTGTTTTGTTTTTGCCATAGAATATATTGGTTTGCTACGAATACCTCATAATTGAAATCGTTAAAACTTAAAGAAACTAAATTGTATAGTATTTACTGTTTAATTTTTTTTATCATTATGTATAGTAGAATGATAAATGTAATGTAGGTTTGCTTACTTTCCATTTCTTTTAACCGACTTAAAAAATGAGGACGTTACTCAATTCGACCGTATATATGTTTTTTTTTATGTATATTCGGGGATAACTTCGTCGTGTATGAACCGATTTTGATAATTGTTTTTTTTTTTGGAAAGGAGATATCCTAACTTAGGTACCATGATAAGGAAACCAGGATCTGATGATGGGATCCCAGAGAAATCGAGGGAAACCTTCGAAAATCGTAGTGACGACTAGTGCGTTTGTTAATTTATTTATTACTTGTCGATGCAATTGAATTCGGTTTTTTTTTCGTTTGCGAGCAAACACAATAATTAATTTTTTTGTTATTCAAATTCTTTAACTGAGGTATAGCAAAGCAAAAGTATGAAGCAGCCCGACTCGGGTAGTACCTCGAACTTACAGAAGATCACAGCTAAATAATACTGCTTTCAAGCTAAATATTACTGTTGTGTTCCTGTTGGTGAATAAGGTAATCAGACCTATTAGGGGGGAATTGAGGATAGAGTCGGAGAGGCGTCTATAATCTACGGTCGCTTACCATCAGGTAAGACGCTAGTTTGCCGACCTAGTTATAAAAAAAAATTCTTAATTCACTTTTATTTATGACTCTATTATATATTATACTCTACTATCATATCCCAAATTGCGTTTGTGCCAATTTTCTTTATGATATTCGTGATGAGGAGGTCAAAATACGTTAGTATACCAAATTTTAAGTCGATTGGCGGTATTCGCTTTTAGGAAGTTCATCCAAATATTTAGGTAACTTAAATTTTCTTATTTTTTGTAACACTTTTCTAATGCTCGATTTCTATGAATAACAAATTGAGAAATTTCATCCGATAAAAGGTTTTTAGATAAAATATATGAAACCACAGCACCGGCACGTGATTTGGTGATTTATCGCAATATATTGTCTAGCATACTATCTTAGTATCTTTGGCCTAGTTAAACAACAAGAAAGGTATTTATTTTCAATACTGAGTCTTTCAATTCTTTAAACGCAAATATTGACAAATATATTAAAACTATACAAATATACTTTAATTCGAAAAGTATCTTAATTAGAATTAAGAGATTTTTTTTAAGTACAGTTTTGCCCTTTTAATTTTATTAAAAGTTTCGACCAAATGTTTTGAAAATTATTCTAATACAGTCATTAATCGTTCAATGTTCGAGATCAATTAATCATTCGCGTAGTTTTTTCAAGGTTTACGTAAAAATGATCAAGAATATTTTTAATAAGAACATTGACATTAATCCCTGACCAAGACCAATCAGTGATGCGACTTATATTTTTAAAAAGAAAAAACTACACGGAGAACCAGAAAGATTTAAATAAAAATGACTGCTTTTCAAATTTTTACACACAAAAAAAATAATATGAAGGATAAAATTTTGTATTATCGCTTGCTTGTTAAATGTCGTTCTCGTTTGAGACATATACATAATATGTTTTATCGATGACAAGATTTTCTCATAGTTTTCTTCTTCTTTATTGTGTTTTAAAACTTTAGTTTAATTGTATTAAAGTACTTACTTATATTATTATACATAATATAGATAGAATTAAAAAAAAAGTGAATTACGACCTATAACTTTGTACAGTTTTTTTAAACATATCTACCTAAATAGCGACTAGTGTTTTGTTTAAATCTATACTAATAAGTATAATAAAGTTGAAGAGTTTGTTTGTTTATTTGATTGTTTGTTTGTTTGAACGCGCTGATCTTAGGATCTACTGGTCCGATTTGAAAAATTATTTCAGTGTTAGATAGCATATTTATCGAGGAAGGCTTTAGGCTATATATCATCACGCTAAGACCAATAGGAGCGTAGCACCAATGAAGCAGGTTCAAAATCGCGGTTTTTTTTTCCTTTTGAGAGCTTCCGTTGCGTAAACGGTTAAAGTTTCGCACAAATCATGTATGACAGAATTTGTCCTAATTTCCACGGGGGCGAAGTCGCGCGCAGAAGCTAGTTTACTAATAAAATGTTCGTAAGTACTTTACATAATTTATCAAAGCTTAACGTCTTTTTACTCCAAAATCAACTTGAGTCAAAATTATGAATCGTACAGTCCATTATAACTTTGGGGAAAAAGGTGACATTTGTCTCTTTTTGGTCGTAAAACAAAATAAAACGATAATAATAATACTTAGTTTAAAAAAAACCTAAAAAACACGTTTTTATAAATAAACCAAACTAAAAAATAGAAAATCTGAACGTTAGAAAAGTCCAAAGGATAGCGAGAAAAGCCTTGTTTATTGTGCCAAGCCGTTAGAATACCTAATTGAATAATTTTATCAAATTAGTGTATTGTCATCGGTCCTCGATAAATCTACCAAGTTTAAATGAAATCTGAATTTTAGAAGTGGGTCAAAATGAAGTCCAAAGGAGTCGGTTACAAACATACAAACATATTAACAAACATACAGATGAAGCTAATAAAAAGCGTGTAAAAATGTGTCATACTCAACTGTTCATGTTATTATACATGTTGCAAATTGTATAACTCAAATGCTGCGAAAGAGTAATTTTCATAAAATAATAAATATTGTAATATAAACAAAACATTTAATAAAGAGTTTCTTTGTAAACTTTCCTATGAATACAAAATTAACAATAGTTGAAAAGACAGTTGCATAGCGTTTATCCTTTCTTATGCAATTTCTTATTGATGCGAACTCAATAACGTTCTTTTCAATTGTAACTATCTATTCACTTAGTTTAAGTGGTGGCTTTTGCGATGTATTATGCGGTACAATTAAAATAAGAACTTAAACAATTGGCTACTTGTGTATAGGGAGAAATAATAATAATAAAACTATTATTTGTATCCGGTACCTATAATTATTCTAAATCTACTTTATTTACTGACTTTGTTTTGTTTTTTTTTTTTATGAAACTAGGTTGGCAAACAAGCGTACGGCTCACCTGATGGTAAGACCGTAGCCTATAGACGCCTGTAACACCAGAAGCATCGCAAGCGCGTTGCCGACCCTATCCCCAATCCCCCCCTCCCCCAGGAGCTCTGGTCACCTTACTCACCAACAGGAACACAACACTGCTTGAAAACAGTATTATTTAGCTGTGGTCTTCTGTAAGGTCGAGGTACTACCCCAGTCGGGCTGCTCCATATTTTGAGCAGGAAATTTCCTGCTGTGCCCTACCTCAGTTGTTTATTATCTATTTCTCAAAAAGACAAAACTTCCAACCTTAAAAAAATCAGTCTTGTCATTCTCAAATCTGGAGCAGCCTGACTGAGGAAAAGAAGATCCAAATAATACTGCTCTGAAGTAGTATTGTGTTACTGCAGCGATTAAGGTATAGCCAAATCTTCGGGGGAGGGTATTAAGAGGAAAGGGTCAGCAACGTACTTGCAAAGCCCTTTTTGCACCCTAGTGGTACAAAAAAGAGACTATCTATTTCGATAATTCTCTTCTAAAAGTCAAGATGCTTTCGGCCAATTACTGTCCGAAATTCTACACTATAAAACGGGATATTTTACGCCAACGAGTTCAATCTGACCCAATTAAATTATTAATTTTCCAACATTCCAATAATGTGTTTTTAAAATGTATCATAAACAGCCTCAAAACTACTTTGCATTCAGAGAAAGAAAATGTGTGCTCGCACCTCTCTCTCGTTCGTGCTCCGTACACCTCGCCCGATCACAGTTTTCGTAACGCTCTCGTCAAGCATTCACCAGCTTAGGTACTCCACAAGTCAAGCGTGCGTAAAAAAGTTTTACTTCAAAAAATAAACTATTTCAGTTGCTTTCTATACTCTTTCAAATATGTTTATTTGTAAGGCTATCGTCATTAATAGCGTAAAGTTTCGTTTCGTAACAATGTAATATGGACCATTTTAATTAATAATATGGAAGTGACAAACGCATAGCGGCCGTCGATGCTGCGTGGCGTCGCGGCCGCAAAGCACGGTGTGCTCTTAGTAAATTATACCACGAATTAATCTTCACGTACGTTGTCGCTTCTTTATTGGGAACTCGTGGCCGGCTCGTCGTGAGTGATCATGTGATTGTGATGAGACCACTTAAGCAAATAAATACCCGGCTGCTACCCGCAAATAGTTATTGTCAACATTTGGCTTATTTATTTAAGAATGTAATTTATCGGAATATTATGTTCATAATATATAAAGAATCAGGTGTTTATTATGTTCTTTAGGTGTGAAAATAATTTATTTAAATATTACTAAACTTTGAAACAAAAAATATTTCATCATCTTAGTTTGGGTTTACTTTATTTTAATCAATAACAGTCATAACTTATTAATAAATTAATACAAATTAATACGTGAAACAAAAACTTTGTACCCCTTTTTACGAAAATTGCGCGGACGGAGGAGTATGGAATTTCGCACACTTATAGTTATTATAGAGTGCAGAATGCTAGTATTTTTTAATATTAGGCATAAAAAAATTAAAAAATACATCAAATCCATTAAAAAAAACATTACACACACTACCATGAATTTGACACAAACACGCGTACTTTATTTTTATTTATTTATTTACACTATATTGTACACCACAACTACATTTTAAACATTAAACACATTTAAATGACATTTACAGACTGTAAAGTACAATGGGTGGACTTATATTTTTGACCCCCCCTCCCCCCCACGTAACGCGCCGTAACGTTCTCCTGTACCCCCCCCCCCCCTCAGCCCATAAACGTTACGTAACACCCCAACTGACCATTTTTACCCAAATGTCACAACTTTGTTGCGAAAACTACCAAAAAGTCGCTTAAAAAAAATCGCGTTTGCGGTAAGTATAAATATATATATACAAAAAGGGATATAAACGAAAAGGGTTGCCAATTTGGGAGATTTTAGTACACTAGTTTTTTTATTTAAATAAAAACAACGTTACGTAACGCGTTGTTCGAGACCCCCCCTCCCCCCCTTGTAACGCATCGTAACGTTTTACAAGACCCCCCCTCCCCCCCTAATAGCGTTACGTAATACTTGAACGGCCCCAGAATGCTAAGATGGATGTGTGGAGTAACGAGGAAAGACCGAATTAGAAATGAGTATATAAGGGGAAGTTGGAAAGTAGCACCCGTGACGGAGAAAATGAGGAGCAGAAGGTTAGCATGGTATGGGCATGTAATGAGGAGGGATGAAAGCTATATTGGTAAAAGAATGTTAGGGATGAATGTCGAAGGACGAAGAGCGATCGGCAGGCCAAGAAAGCGATGGATGGATTGTGTGAGTGAGGACATGAGAAAGAAAGGAGTAAGTGCTGAAGTGACGAATAATAGGGAGGAATGGAAGAGAAGAACATGTTGTGCCGACCCTACATAAGTGGGATAAGGGCAGGGAGATGATGAAATTATATAAATATTAACTAACTAAAAGAAAAAAAATCAGAAAAAAAATCAATTTTTGATGACCTTACGAGGTCATCAAGTTGATGACCTCGTAAGGTCATCAAAAATTATTACTAACCAGCTGTTTTTTTTTTCTTTTCATCAAGTTGGTGACCTCGTAATGTCATCAAAAATTATTACTAACCAGCTGATTTTTTTTAGTTAATTAATATTTATATAATTTGATGGCAATATTGTCCTCCAAATTGCGTGGTACGTTATCCCGGTTCTACGCTCACTGCTGCTCTATCTCCTGCTAACTCTATTATCTACCACAATCGAGAGTTTTCGAAGAGAAACTTTTTGTTCGTCTCATCAAAATGAAGCTACTCCCGGAAAATTAGCTTGATACTAATCAGATGAAAAATTTGTACTAGGGATCCCTACCTATAATTATTGCACGCCTCATAAGCGAAAGCGTAATAGGTTTTGCTCTACACTCGCCTTACAAAAATCAAGCGATTTCTTGAACTAAAATTGTATCTATTTATTTTGTATCGTACTTATAGAACAATATTTACGTATAAATGTAATATAAAAACACTAGTTTGAACACTTGCCATTTTTAAAAGATAAGTATTTTGCTTTTTGAATAAATAAATAAAATGTTTCAAAAAATTATTCAGAGGACGTCCGTCTGTAAAATGTATGTGTGAAAACTGGCGTGGTCAAGATAACTGCCAAAAAACTTAACTGATCAAGTCCATTTATTTTTATACGCTTCAGTATGATTTAAAACTAAGTCTAAAAACTTAAATACTTAAGTCTTAAAACTTAGTGCTTTCAAAGATCACGGTCTAATTCAATGTAGTTTATTTATAATTAGCAATAAACTAAAATCGACTTCCAAAAAAGGAGGGGTTTCTCGATTCGATTTTTTTTTTTTTGATTTCATATATAATTATGTGTGTTACCTAAGAACTTTTGACTAGGTGGATCGATTTTGATGATTTATTTTAAAGATGGTGCATGTCATGTAGTCCCATTTAAATTTTATTGCGATCTGATGACTACTTTTTGTATAATCTTTAATAACGCGCACTTACTTGACTATGTTTTCATCATGACTACGTCGTATTACTTGTAATTATTCTCAAATATTCTCAGTACACTTGGATTGGGATGAAGTAAAGCAGTGTAGTGGGTTAAGTTCCTATCCTTCTCAATTATAAGGAAAAAGCCTTTTGCGTAACTGTAAAATTGTTACAGCTCTATTTTATCTAATTCTATCTTACAAACACTTCAGTTTTGCATACCACTCCAATACGATATTAAACTCAATTTTATATAACCAAAAAATAATACAAAAATAGTTAAATATCTTCTTCATTTTAAATGTTGCCTAATTTAAGAGAAAATATAAAAATGATAAGAAAAAGGTGAAAGTAATGTTTATTTTCAATTTAATTATTTATTTTAATTGACATAATTATTTTGTACATTTTATTCAAGTAGGTGTTTTGTTGATAATTCAAGCCACTATAAAGCAAGCGACATACAATGGTCCACATCTGAACCATTTGGAAGAGCTTCGAGTTTTCATTCAGTAGGAGCTAGGCACACAGTGCATAGTGTTTATCTACTTCGTTACTAGAAAGGCAGTAGATAAGGATTAAGGAACGATTGATGCCGGGCAAAAGTTGCATATTTTGAAAATGCATCTCTTTCGAGCATATCTATTATTTCAGAGATATCAGGTTTCTTAATTGGGTATTATCTTTTTGTGTTTTCGGTACATTTTTTACATTATTTTAAATAAAAAGTTTCCGTTATATTGTTGTATTTTATAGTATTTTTAAAATTTTATGAATTTATAATAAAATACATAAAAAAGTATAAAAAATGTTTTCTATTTTAGCGTAGCTAACTACCTTAACGTATTAAAAATAAATGAAAATTATATGTAACTAGGTCTTTAATGACTTCTACGTTCCTGATAACACTGTATGTATCCTTTTCGCTGCGGTGACAGTATAATAGGTACTGTTCAGTCTCAACATTACGACACATAAATTGACTTTTATTAATATTAAGAATAGCTACATTTTTAACATGTTTAATTTCTTTCAAAATTGTTTTTGTACTTGTCCAATCGCTAAATTTTTGTTAAGAATTATCGTTATAGAAGAGCAATGGAGTTCAAGTACAGTATTACACAAAAAAATTGCAGGCGTTTTATAATAAAATCACAAAAATCTTTTTTATCAATTTGTTTAAAAAGATTCAAATTTTTAATTAACGAAATATATACAAAAATATAACAAAGTATATTATAATAAACGCTTTAAACTCAACGGCTGCAGTAGGATTTTCCTCGTATTGGGAGTCCGGAAAGACACACAATACACAAGCTTTTAAGGCCCAAACAACAACAAACATCTACATATATATGGCCAATACAAATGTTAGTTATGTGCGGGGATCGAACCCATGATCGCAAGCGACACATCCCCAAGAAGATTCAAAATTTAAAGCTTTATTTTTTTTTATAAAATTTTCTTGTTAACGATTTGTATGTTTCAGTTCAGCTATTTTACATTATTATATCTATTACAAAAAACAAAAAGAATTGTACCTATAGTTTTATGAAATCACGATACAAGTGAAACTTTAGTGAATACAAAAGTGTGTGTGTCAGCTCCGACGCACGACTGGAGTTTACTCCTTCAGATCGACTGTCTAAATAGGCACAAAAAAGGCTTACTAGTCTAAGAAAAAGATTAATATCATATCAAATGGTAAATAAACGAAATAAATAACTCTTTAGAAGGATGATGGCGATGGAGTTACGAGAAACCTAACGAGGTCCTCCGTTCAGTAGATTTAACTCCTCATATTTTTTTTCATACCGGTGGCCTTATATGAAAATCGATTCTTAAGGAGTAAACTCCAAAACATTTACATTAATACACAGATCAAAACACACAAATACCGCGGAATATATACTTGCGAATGCGACATACGACATGCGATAGATGAACGAATTTTTTTGGGGCGATAGAATAAAAGTTTCACTTTAAAAAAGTTAGATAGTATGAAAATAGTAGCTAGTATAATAAATATTAAGTTAAATTAATATAACGTTATTAGTATAAAGATAATACAATATATGACGTCATCAGGGATATTATTTTATGAGCGAATATTTCACAGGTATTTAATCAAACAAACGGTTTCAAAAATTTATAGCTCATAATGGATCTATCTCCCCAATTCATTGACGAAGAACGTCAGTTCGTCATGTTTTCCACTGTCCTTACAATTAGAAAACTGATCTTTGTATATCTTGATATCGTGAAGGTTCTGCAGCGGATATAATCTACCTGAAACCCATGAACATCATTTCAGTATTCTATTCGCAATAGTGAAGCGCGCACGCGATCTGATGAACGCAAGTAAAATATTGTTAACAAAAAATATATTTATGAAGTTGAAATAAAATAAACAAAATGTAAAAAAGCGACATTTTAAGGTGGGTTTAATATACATATTATGTTAAAAAAGTTAATTATTTTTTCACATAGTCTATACATATTGTTTCATTGATATTATTAATATTTACTTTCAACTTCTTTTTTAATCTTCATATTTCGTTAAATTATTGGTATATTATAATTAACACACAGCTAATGATTTTAGTAAAGCATTTTATGTAAAAATCTTATCAAAATTTAAAAAATTCTCATATTTTTCCGTAATTGAAGATTTTGATCCAAAATTATTAATTATTACTATTAATAAAATACTCTTCTAAATTTGGAGGTTTTTTTAATATAATTTTAGGATTTTTAAATAAAAATTTATATGTTAAATAATTTTTATTTTTAAATACATTTATTTGAAAATAATTTTAAGTAAAACTAACAAATTAACAGTAATTTCATTTTTTTATGGAAGTAGACGAAGTAGTACATAACAGTACGTACCTAAGTAATAAAATTTTCATCCGCAATTTCATCTAACGATGAAAAACAAACAAAAACGCCTGCAAAAAAATATCTTTAAGTAATTATACGAAATAAAGAATAAACGTGTTTCTGTTCTATTCTATTCTAATTATCTGATGTTAAATGACTACCATTGCTCACGGACATCTGTAACATTAGAGGGCATGCGGGTGCGTTGCCGGCTTTTAGGGAAAAGGGGTTCATTCACTCGACGCTTGAAACCCCCAAATTATAGAGTTCAGGGAAAACCTCAGGTGTAAGATCATCCCACAGTTAGCATGTCCACAAATAAAATGCGCGCGAAGCCCGTACATTGGATGTAAACTAAGCATCCAAGTTGTGTGGATGATACCTCTTCCTGCGGCGAAGTTTGTGACGGATAGTGCCTTATTAGTTATTACATTTTTCATTTCTTCAGTTGGTTTACTTTGTAATATCTGTCATTTGTTTTTTTTTTTTTTTTTTGAACAATTTGAATTTCATTTTGAATTGAACAATCAACAACAATTAAACTCTCCAAATATTTTTAAGATAATCATATATTAATATTCCTTAATGTTCCCGCCTTCTATAAGAAAAAAAGTCTGTCCGAAATACACATTTGACACTCGTCTTATTCAGTGGTATTTTAGACCAATTTTTATCAGTCAGTCAGTGTTCCAATTATATTTGGTAGTTAATCGGATCTTAGTAAAAGCTTATAAATTATATTTTCATCTAATTTAAGTGATTAAAAAGTCAACAAGTAAATATCTTGCTTTAAAGTTTTAGAAACAACTGAACTAAAGCTTCTTACTTGTTTTACACCCAAGTGTTATCCTCTATTTCAGGTTCGCAAAACAAGCGTACGAATGACGGCGATAAAAGAATACCCTTTCGATCTGAGTGATTTGAAACATCAGAACAGCGATACACGTTCTCCAAAATCGACAGAGAACATACCAAGCAGTCAAGGATTCACAGTAAGACCAAGCACACCCTCCACCGACGGTAAAAGAAAAGTTTCTATCATGGCCGATGAAGGAAGCAAAGATAGAGAAAATCTGCCATCAGAAAGGTAGGAAGTAATATTAGCAGTACATTACATAGTTTAATTTTTATAAAACAAGATGTCATAAGATATTAAATGAAAAGGAGATACTTATTACTAACTGAATACAACAAACAGGTAGTAACTGAAAATCAATCGATCTTTCCTAGGATTGATCTTTCAGTACTGAGTTACATACCTTTTTACGATTCTGCAGCACACATACACTGTATTTTAGTGAGATATTATTAATGCTATTAAGATATTTTATTTGTTACTTTTTTATCTTTTAATTCTGTATGTGAAATGTGAAATTGTGAATAAAGTTTTTTACCTATCTATCTACTAAAAATCACCATCAAAAAATTGTCCATTTTTCGTATCAACCGTGTTATCAACCCATACATTATTGTATTAAAGTATATTTGTAATAATACTAATATTTTTTAGATTGCTCACGTATTTTTGGCGCACTATACCTACTTGTGCGTGCTTTACATTCAACTTGTTAAAATACCAATTTTGATGGAACTCTAGCCCTTTCTTCCTTGGACAAGACATTTTGATTAAATGCTTACATAGATGTAACAGTAGAGATGTAAGATTAAAAGGATATTTAAATATTTAAACATAAGAATAGTATTATGATTACTAGATATTCTTTACGTTAATAGCACATATTGTGCGTCTGTAGACAGCTTAATTACAGCTTTATTATAAGTATCTATTGAAAGTTTATATTTAGGTACTATATATATATACCTACTACTGGTATATACTACTAACCAACAAGAAGAAATGATTATAAAATCTAAATTGCTACTCAAAATCAACAACTATAAAAATAACCTACTTAACTATTTAAATACCTACCTATTCTATTAAATGAATATTTAAAAAAATTTAACTGGTAAAACCGATGTAGATATATAAGCATAAAACATACAAAAGTACATAAGAGTAATTAAATTAAATAAATTGGCTTTTATGTATAATTATTATTTATCACTATAAACTATATTAACATAGTAGGGAATAGCATAACACAGACATGATCTTTGCATTGAACGATATAATATTGACTAATATGATATATTATCTTAAATAAAAGATTTCCAAGCTCGTACTCTGTTTTTGCTTTTAGCATATGTGATGAAAGTTTAATAACATATCAAAATGTCCAATATATACGACAGGACAAATTTTTATGGGACTATCACTTGAAGGTAGAGGAAGTTGTGGAGCCACATATAGGCTTCTATTAACCCCGGCTTTCTCACAAAATCGGGATTTACGCGGAGAAAAAGTATAATTATTCTTTTTTATAAAAACGTTTTTATATATTTGTCTATACGTCTGTACATTTATCTCTGGTTTGGCTAAAATAAGATAAAGGACATGGCAACATATAAATTTTATCCCATAATTCCAACGGGATCAGGATCACGCCGTTAAAAAAAAATGAGTATCCAGATAGAATCTCCCATGCAAACAAAGTCGCAGGTACACCTAGTAATAAATATAATACTTACTGTACAAAAACACTTTATTAAATGTTTCTAGAAAAATATTTAAAAAATCCAATTGGCTCGTTTGATAAGTCTTCTTTGTCAACTATACCTACCATTCGACTAACATAATCTGAGCTTTATATTATCTTAGTACATCCTACTGAGATAGCTTTACGTAGTGGTAACATTTTAATAAAATACTTTACATTCTTTTCTTACAATCGTCACGTGACTGAGTTTTATGAAAGGTACTATTCACAGTCCAAATCACAATGACCCACGAATTTAGACTGCGCCTTCAATTCTGTAATAGAATTATCATTGCGGTGAATGGTAAGAGGAGCTCTAGTAATTTGGACGTGACGATATTCGTACACGTACAAAACAATGCTTGACTCATCGAACAAGGTTATCGTAACGCATACATGCTTAAATCACGTGCTCGTTGAAGCCGTTACATATTATTTTTAACCGACTTCGAAAAAAGGAGGAGGTTCTCAATTCAACACGTATGTTTTTTTTTTATGTATGTTAGCTCAGAACTTTTGACTGGGTGGACCGATTTCGATCAATTTTGTTTTAATTGAAAGGTGTTGCGTGTCATGTGGTCCCATTTTAATTTAATTGAGATCTGATAAGTACTTTTAGAGTTATATCTAATAATGCGTATTTACGTGACTACTTTTTCGTCGACCTACGTTATATTATACCGCATAACTTTTTACTCGGTGTACCGATTTCGATGATTCTTACTTTAATCGAAAGCTAATACTTGTCTTGTAGTCTTGTTTAAATGAGATCGAAAACTGATTACAACTTTTTGAGTAATCTTTAATAGCGCGTATTTTCTTGACTATTTTTTCGTCTTATTATGTTGTATTATATTAATAATAACCGTTTATTTAATGCCGTTCATTGGTTCTTTATATTGGTTATATATATATATATATATATATATATATGCATGTATGTGAGCTATATTGAAAATTGCGCGGACGGAGTAGTATGAAATTTCGTACACTTATAGACTTATCTATACTAATATAATAAAGCTGAAGAGTTTGTTTGTTTGATTGTTTGTTTGTTTGATTGTTTGTTTGTTTGTTTGTTTGAACGCGCTTATCTCAGGATCTACTGGTCCGATTTGAAAAATTCTTTCAGTGTTAGATAGCCCATTTATCGAGGAAGGCTATAGGCTATATTTCATCACGCTAAGACCAATAGGAGCGTAGCACCAATGAAGAATGTTTCAAAATCGGGTTTTTTTCCTTTTGAGAGCTTCCGCGGCGTAAACGGTTAAAGTTTCGCTCAAATTATGTTTGGCAGAATTAGTCCTATTCCACGGGGACGAAGTCGCGCGCAGAAGCTAGTAGTTTATATAGAGAAGGAGTGCAGAATGTAAATATTTTTTTTAAATTATGTAAAAAAATCAATTTAAAAAAACATTACACACACTACCATGTATTTGACACACACGCACGCATATTATACTCTTTTGTTGATTGTCAAAGTCTGTAGTCAAATTGAAAATTTTAAAAAATGTTCTTTATTTTCATAATTTTTTTTAATCTAAAGTTTTACTACCACTAGTACAGATAAAAAGAAAATAGTAAAGTACTTACAACACTTAAAATTTTACAATAATATTAAGATTTCCCAGTCAAACTTTCTCAATTATAGTATTTATAGTTGATCGGCTAAAGACATATGTAGGTATGTGGTTGGGCGTTGTAGTGATGAAAGACCATACCTTTTCTGTTGATTAATTCTGGCCGCTTATTATCAATTTCTTGTTTAAGTCTCATCAGCTGTTGACAGTAGAAATCTGAATCAATGGTATTGCCTGGCAGGAAAAAGGTCATAATGAATTATGTCCTTCCAATCCCTCCATACACTCAACATCACCTTAATGAGTGTCAACCCAGGCTTCGCGATAGTCTGTGCAGCTTGACCGACCTTTGAGCATGATCTTTTTCCAACATTCTTATCGTAGGTGATCCAATTTTCGTCACCAGTGATCAATCTCTTCAAAAATGGTTCGATATCATTTCGTCTTAAGAGAGAATCGCCAATGAGTACACGGTCCATTAGGTTTCTTTCAGTGAGTTCATGTGGAACCCATGTAGGTACCTATTGAGCTTTTTCAAATGTACCAGTTACAAACAATGATGATGAAGATTTTATTGAAGCTCTTTACTAGAAAATACGAAAATACCTTTTCCCCGACCTAACAGTTGATTCCTTAATTTTTTAATATTTATCCTTCCCGGAAATCCTCCACTAACTCTTAAACTTTATTGTATGGTATTAAAGTTCAAATTGACTTTTAAGTATTATTACGAATCTTTTGTATGGGAATATAGAAAAGTGCTGTTTTTAGACTTTTCAGGCAATTCTTTTTCAATTTTTCTCACC
Source organism: Melitaea athalia (assembly GCA_905220545.2). Lineage (NCBI taxonomy): Eukaryota > Metazoa > Arthropoda > Insecta > Lepidoptera > Nymphalidae > Melitaea > Melitaea athalia. The sequence goes on from HG992179.1 coordinate 10,214,852, forward strand.
GTAACAACCATCCTCGTACTTCAAGGAATATTATAAAAAAAGAATTAGTGAAATCGGTTCAGCTGATCTCGAGATATGCACTTAGCAACAAATTCAGCGATTCATTTTTATATATATAGAGATTAGTAAACTTTAAGAGGAAACCTTACAGTACGTCTACCATGAGTTTCCAGAGACGATACACGTTAGCGAGTGTAGTTTTCTATACGGAAGAAAGATAAAGATATTAGTAACTAATACGCAATATAACGCATTAAAAACTAGAAGTCTTATCGAGTGCTCGATAGACTCTATAGTAAAATTTAGAAATACTCATAATAGGTATGGTATAGTTAAATATTCCAGTTGCGTTTCTACGTTTACTACTGTAGTTACGTCATGTGCGCTTGTAACAAAACTCATGGTAGACCTACAGAACGTGTAGGCTATCAAAAATCTTTTAGTATTGTTTCATGTATCTAATCGCACTAGTATGCGTCAACTATGCGTCAAGACTTGGGCGTCATAGATGACTGTTATCAGGATTTTAAGATATTGATTTGGCTGCATCAGATCTGTCGTTTGCCTAAGTCTATATACATACGTAATATATGCTACGTGCTCTTAAAAGAAATTCTAAAGAGTTGACTTATGAGTTTAATTTCCATTAAATGTTTTAGCTGTCTGACACCAACCCGCCTGCCCAGCGTGATGACTATGGGCAACACATATGAGTTCACGTCATTTTTGGCGCGAACTTGTGAAAGGCCTATATCCAGCTGTGGACTGCGATAGGCTGAAGTTTGTGTGTGTGTGTGTGTGTGTGTGTGTGTGTCTTTGTTTTAGCCGTAAAAATCTATTTTGCTTTCTAACCCATGGATACATTTACATTTATATTTATATTCTTTACTAGCTCCTGCCCGAAACTTCGTCCGCGTGGAATAGCTATTATGAAACATTATTCATGGGTGCTCCGCTCCTATTGGCCTTAGCGTAATGATATATTTCCTATGACCTTCCTCCATAAATGGGCTATCTAACACTGAAAGAATTTTTCATATTGGACCAGTAGTTCTTGAGATTAGCGCGTTCAAGCAAACAAACAAACAAACTCTTCAGCTTTATAATATTAGTATAGATTACGCTTAAATTTTTTACAGTTATTTGGATGCAATTTTATTTAGCACCGGTAGACTTATCTTTAGAAGCGATCTCATCCAGCCAACATTTGATAGTGAGAAGTGAGAACCAATGTTATAAAGCAAGCTAAAAAGGGCAGTAATGTTGATAATAATATACATTATACAGATACTTGAAAATGAAAAGCTAATTAATTATCTAGTTCTTTACAGCACCTGTAACTATTCAAAGTTTCAGATTACAATGAAAATCTATGACAAGAGACGACACCGTGCAACTCTTAAGTTTGTTTGTATTTTATTTTTTGTGTAATACCCACACATGAGGAAATTAATCAATATAGATTTTCATTGTAATATGAAAGTTTGAATAGTTACGACTTACAGGTGCTATAAAGGACTCACTATAGGCGGCACCAGTCTGTATGGCCAATACAAATGTTTGTCATGAGCGGGGATCGAACCCGCAACCGCCAGCGCAACAGGCACAAACCAGTGCTGTAACCGTTGCGCCAATGGCGGCGGATTATTATTATATCATTCGATAATTATTACATTTTTTTTATAAATCATTGTAAATAAAATAAAGGTGTTAAGATAATTTTGTAAAGTAATTTTTTTATCGATAAAAAATCATAATAAAAAATATATACCCGAATAATTATTTTCTTTATACATCGAATAGAACTTATAATTAATATTTTATAATAAGACACTTCGTTCCTATCTGGTGTCCCATGACACCACAAGGTTTTTTTTTTTTTCAATAAACACTGACTAAAAAGAAAAGCAGTAATTATATACGATTAAACTTTTTGTTATTTAAGCGTTGTTATATGTTTTTTTTTTATTTGGTTTTTGGAGTTTATTGGAGGTTACTCCTTAAGAATCGATTTTCATGTAAGGCCCCCGGTATGAAAATAAAATATGAGAAGTAAAATCTACTGAACGAATGACCTCGTTACGTTTCTCGTAACGCCATCTATCGCCATCATCCATCTATAGCGTTATTTGATTCGTTTATTTACCAATTGATATGGTATTAATCTTTTTCTTAGACTACCAGTAGTAAGCCTTTTTTGTGCAGAGTAGGAATAGCAGTAGACAGTCGATCTTAAGGAGTAAACTCCAGTCATGCGTCGGAGCTGACACACACACACTTTTTTTTAAATACGATTACCTATTGGGATGGCTAACCACTTGATTTTTACCCTACTAACAAGTGTTATCATAAGTATCTATACTATTTGAATATAAAGTTGTAATTAACTCTAATGTAATTCATGTACAAAATTTAAACATTAGGTACACTTGAAATTGTGACGATAATTTTAAATACTTTTAACACTCCCTAACCTTTGATTGAATATTTTAAACATGAAATTATTACTCTAAACAAATACACTGAAATCTTAACGAATTCGTTTTGTATATGATGGTTATCACCTAGTTTCTCAATAAAACGCTCACTAGCGCAAAAAAAATCTTAATCTAGCGCCATAAGAACCTGTTTTACTGGTTGTTTACTAAACGACTTCTGAAAAAGGAGGAGGATCTCAATTCGAACGTATTAATTTTTTTATGTATGTTACCTCAGAACATTTTACTGGGTGGACCGATTTTGATGTTTTTCTTTTTATCGAAGATTTTAATTTAATCGAAATCTGACCAGTACTTTTCGAGTTATATATAAAAATCAGGGATGTTACGGAGCTTCGACTCCGGTTCCGTTAAGTCGGAACTTCCGAATATTATTACACCTTCGGAAGTCGGAAGACTTCGGCTCCGACACTTTTAAATCGAAGGTTTTAATCGGAGGTTGAAGCATAACATAGCGGCGGCGGCGGCCTGTGCTGTTATGAACAGGTTCATAAGGAACTGTCTCCAGCTCTCTGGACTGAGACAGCTCCATAGAGAGTGTATAGAAATAGGTGGCACGACGATACTATCGCCGGCGATACGCTCGCTCGTGGAGACAGCCCCTAAATGTCGCGAGGGAAAAATTGCCCGCCAATATTTGTCGTGTCCACCAGGCTCGGTAGTGAGCGAACCACTTTTTAGTGGCGCTGGCCTAATCTACGACTCGTTAAGAAATGGATTGGATCAAGACAAAGCTTCAATCTTTTGTTCGTAAAATATAATACACTACTTTTGGAATCAATTCATTTGATTTAATTTGTTTTAAATCTTTTGTTAATATAATGTAATATGCTGCTTTGGGTTTAAATTCATTTATTTTAATTTCTTGTTTATTTGGAAATATGCTAATTTTTTTTTCATTGTTTGTGTTTTATTTTATAATTGAAAATTGAAATGAAAAAATTTGACTAAATAATGTTTTATTTGTCCATTCTCTCTCATGCCGCCATTTCTGACCCTGCCTCCGACTCCACCTTCGGTTCCGATAAAACTACCTCCGTTACATCCCTGACAAAAATACGTATTTACTTGACCATTTTTTCGTCGACCTACGTTGTATTATCACTAACAAAACTAAAACAAAGTCGCTTCCCGCTGTCTGTCTGTCTGTATATATATTTAGATCTTCAAAACTACGCAACGGATTTTGATGCGGTTTTCTTTAGTAAATGGAGTGATTCCAGAGAAAGGTTTATATGTATAATACATCTATACTAATATATAAAGCTGAAGAGTTTGTTTGATTGATTGTTTGTTTGTTTGTTTGTTTGTTTGTTTGTTTGTTTGTTTGTTTGTTTGAACGCGGTAATCTCTGGTTCTACTGGGCCGATTTGAAAAATTCTTTCAGTGTTAGATAGCCCATTTATCGAGGAAGGCTATAGGCTATGTATCATCACGCTAAAACCAATAGGAGCGGAGTCCAAGCCGACGAAGTCGCGCGCAGAAGCTAGTAGGTAATAAAATGATAGGAAAGTCAATGTATGTCCGGGATAAACTCAAAAAGTACTGCATGGATTTACTTCAAATATGGCACGAATATTATTAAGAAGTCGGGTCAGAACATAGGCTACATATTACCACGCTATCACCTACGGGGAACGAGCAGTGAACGCACGCAGACGACGTCGCGGGCAGCAGCTAGTGCATAATATAGTAGAGGAACACTAATAATTTTTGCAACCGTGCGAAGCCGGGGCGGGTCGCTAGTACCGTATAGCTTGTGACTGGGTATACCGATTTTGATGATTCTTGTTTTAATCGAAAGCTGATGCTTGTCTTAATCTTATTTAAATTTGATCGTCATCATCATCATCTGTCGAATATTGTTTGAGTAATAATTCATAACGCGTATTTACTTTACTATTTTTTTTTCCACTTTGTCATTTGCGAGCAAACACAATTATTATTAAATTTCATACAATAACTCCACACAGTCATAATAGCACCCTAAAGATAAAAGCTTTTGATAGGTTTTTTTCTGATTCACTATCAAACTCTGTTAAATATTTTATTTCGCAACCTGTCAAACCAAAAGTTTTAAGTAACTAACTGTGTAAAACAAAGTTTAAAAACTTACGTACATCACTGAAACTGAAAAGTAAAAAATTAAAATAATATTTTATTCAACGGTCAGTTTCGTAAGCGGCTAAATATTCATACCTAAAACAATGTTGTACACATAAAAACACAACAATACGGCTTAATAAAGTGTGTTATTTAACTGTCATAATATAGTAAGCAAATTTTTTTCTTTATATCCGTTAATTTTCAAAGCAGCTGAACCGACTTTGACCACAAAATTTTTGCTGGCTGATATTGTCAGAGGCTTATGTATTATTTTTATTCTAAATAAATATTCAACATTGTGAAACAATCCTATTCAGTGCTCAGTGTTACATCTATACTTAGTATTATAAAGCTGAAGAGTTTGTTTGTTTGCTTGAACGCGGTAATCTCTGAAACTACTGGTCCAATTTGAAAAATTCTTTCAGTGTTAGATAAAACATTGGTTTTAAGAATAGGAGCGGAGTCCACGTGGACGAAGTCGCGCGCAGAAGCTAGTAATTAATATATGTACATGTTATATATTTTTGTATTCTTAGAAGGCCTAATACTTGGTTAGGCCTCAAAATGGTACGTGTAAGAACACAAGCAAAAATATAACAATGTACCTATCTACTGTGTAATTTTATGAAGGTGGTTTTTACTGAATCATTTGAAAAAGGCAAAAATGGGTTTGCTATCAAGGGTTTTTATTACTTTATATTTCAATTTCCTAAAATATTTTTTTAGCTTGTATAAATTAATTAATGTTGTACAGCTTTCTTACATACATATTTAATAATATTTTAGATGCCTGATGATGATCTAATAAAGGATCGAAACGTCGCATGAATTTGCAATTGGTGGTTTGATTGGCACCTTATGTCCACTTTCCTGTGTACAGTTAAAAATACTTATAACAAATGGACACAACGATAAATAATATTTTTTAACGTTTATTTCGATTTTTTAGAATATTATTCATATTTACAATTACTTAATTCATAACTTAAGAAAAGATATTCCACGCGGACATTATTTATACTGTACATATCTGTACCTAAATATTTAGTTCTGAAATATTAATATTTTAACTAACTGGCAAGCGATAAACATTGTCTCGAATGAAAACGAAGCCCTCCCAAAATAATATATTAATTTATTCTTCTTATATTTGTTTTCATAGTGTATTAATTTATTCTTCCATGGCCACCCGATATGAACGATTTCCTATTATTTACTCAATCGCTTGCGCAGCTACGCACACAAGTCACATAAGCTATTAAGCTGAGACGTGTTACAGTCGCCTCTACCACGTAACGTTGCCAATTACAATTTCAGTGGAAATTAGATAACTTGTACATATACGTACAAAAGAGTGCTTTACATTTATATTTGTTAGTACGATACAAATACGTACAATAATGTAAAAATATATTATACAAAAAACTTTCAGTTTTGAATCGTATGTGAGTGTGCGTAGATAAGCAAATAAGGGCGACAGTGTGCGAATAGTGTCACCTGAGCTTTGTAATTGTAACAAATGTTTGAAGAGGAATTTTAAACAGTCAGCTCCGAGTCAGCACGTTCATTCAGTCGCCTTTACTGTTCCGTAGCTCGACTCTTCAAACAGACAGAGGTGCCTCCATGGCGCTGCTTTAGTATAGCTCCTGATCTCTGAAGGTGTACGTTTGTGGTTAAGAATTTTTTTTTTGCACGGCCAATGACCGAGCAACCGGCCGGCGAAACTGAGCACACCGAAGCAGTCACGTGTCCGGGGTGAGGCGCGGCGGGCGGCTTGACTCGCAGGCGAACCTTCTCTTGTAAGATGCACATTCGCCTCGGCCTAGGTGTGGAGCGTGCTGACTCGTACGGCATGCCCCCGCGCAGGCTCATTGTGATACAAGATCGTTAATATCCTAGTTGTATCTACTAAGACTCACTGAGTGCCATGTAGGATCATGTCTCACAGCAGTCTCAGTTGTCCCTACGACAGCTACCTTCCATCAGATTCATCCCTAGAAACAGATGCACTAACTAACCGGCATTGGTAAGTTTAAATATTAATTCTTAACTATGGATATGATAAATAATATATTTGAGTCACAATTAGAAGCACTGGAGAACGTAACAATAATAAATTTTGCTATAGTTATTTTTTAAACATCTATTTAATTTTGAAAAACAAAAACCAACTTGTTTAAATATTGACAAACATTCTGTACTAACCAAAGCAAAATGTTTTTGATACAAAAATAATATGGTGGTGCTAGTACCTGTACACAGTCGTATATTTCTACTTTTTATCTTCATTGACATTTTAATAAAGCGATAGCGGTGACATATCCAAAATCGCTCGCAAATCAATGGCGCGTATTGTGGTACAGGCGACATAAAAAATACGTAGTGAACCGCATAATATCTCCAGATTGACCTAGATATGATTAGCGTTTCTTAACACAGACATATCGGCAGCAATAATGAAACGACGTGTCAGTTATCGTACAACGATAATTATTTAATTAAACACGGCCACAGCCGATAAAATTACGTTAGCCATGACATTCGCAACATAAAACAATTATTATACTGTCAATGTTGATATTGACCCATAACGCTGCAATGTTTTTTGCGATAAAACTTATTCATTCAATTCATGCATCACCTTGCGTTGCAGGTTTGTCAATAACACTCATAATTGTAACATTGACCGTTTAATCTACAAATAGATTTTCTTCAAAAAAAATCATTGATATAACTTCAATCATTTAGAACTATAAAAAAACTAGCATGTTTGTACATCACAGTAGCACAGATTAGTAAATAGTACTACGTTGTTGTAAACAAAAAACAACAGTAACAGTTATAATTATATAACAATAACTATATAATAAACAATAATTATAAGAATTATATTATTTTTATGTAACTCTAACTGTAGCAACATGACGATATTTCATTAAAATCTGTTACTTTACCAACTCAAAAAAGGAGGAAGTTATGTTGTCGAACAATAACTTAACATTCAAACAGCAACATTCAATTACAATCTAAAACTTAACAATGATTAAAACTACTTTTGAGAATAGTCTTTCATTTTCTTGTCTGTAGTCTACCCGCATTATAAATCAATATATTTATTATAAAATACATACATAGGTAATGAGCCGTAATAGAATAAACCCGTATGTACTTATAACACAAACCATAATGAGTGATAAAACCTTTCACCTAACCTTAAGCTATCAACAATGTAACCAATTGACATCTGTAAGTTTTCCACTGATATCACTAAGGCATTGAATAAAGAGAAGGTCAAGAAATACAGGTGGTCTTATTAGTTAAAACCTTCGCAAATTGTAATCACATACCTTACTTTTATAGGCAACTTAGCCTTACCTATAAGTGCATGGCCCTAGACTCGGACCTCAATATAAATTCTTCATCTACCCTAAAAAATTAAATCAGAAGTTAAACACAACAATATGACACTGTATTTGTCTTCTTATATGCTAAACCTCCTTTTAAAGAGACAAAGTCATGATTTTTTGCTTGTAGGTACCTACATCGTAGACCTTTTAAGGTTACGACGTTTTCTAGTTACAAGTTATTCGAGCATGAAATTATGAAATCTATTCAAAGACGTAATATTAAAGTTATCTTTTAATCTTGTCCATCTAAGTATAAGAGTAATTTCTTAATGAATTTGACACATAAATTATAAGCCAAAACTAAAAAAAGGTTATTTATTAAATTTGATTTTAAAAAGCTATGTCGTAATCAAGTATCAGGTGTGCTAATCAGCAGTGCCGGTTTTAGTACTATCGGCGCCCTGGGCGAGATTTCAAGGGCGCCCCCTGATTGCACTTCAATCCCATATTTAAAAAAGTGGCTGTCTGTAAAGTTGGTTTACGGACGATAGTTTAACGTGACAACGTCATAACAAAACATCTCCTCGGACACATATGTCAATCGAGTGGAAGAGAGATAGATGCGGCGCAAGTGTACAATGAGCGTAACGGGACAATAAGTCATCCTTTTACGTGCATGCCGGCGTTGATCGATTTATTAGACGTTGTCACGTCAAAAAGCAATGGATGTAATTGCATAACTGTTCAGTAAAATATTTAATAACCCACTTACTAAAACCTCTGGGGTGTTCCTTTACTCGCTTGGGGCGGAATTACAGGGACGCTAGGTGCTTCCGCGATCCCGCCTGCGTTGCCCAAATAGGGCCCATCATCAAATATATCGATCACGATCACGATTCAGCCAGTAATATCCCACTATTTGGCATAGGCCTCTTCCCCATGTAGGAGAAGGATCGGAGCTTAATCCATCACGCTGATCCAATGCGGGTTGGCGGATATATTCCCTACTATGAGTAACCATCGCTATCAGGTGTACATGATAACAACCGGAACCAACGGCTTAACGTGCTCTACGGCAAACATCTGTATGGCCAATACAAATGCTGTCGTGTGCGGGGATCGAACCCGCAACCGCCCGCGCAACAGTCAATCGCAATCCATTGCTGTGACCGCTGCGCCAACGCGGCGTCCAACCACCAAATATATATATAATAATTAATAGCCCTCAATATATAAAAAATTGATGAAATTTTAATTTTCCAGTCTTTATATCGGCGGACTTTTTTCTTCTCTCGTTATCGGTTTCAGCAATTTTATTTTCGATTGACAAAATCTGTCACTCTAGATTAAGATATTGTCGATTGTAAATAGGTTTTTTTCAAAAGCTTAAGCTTAGAAGAACTCTTCACCCCACTAGCATCCGTTACAAATATAGTTAATAATATTCACAACTCAATTCATACATTTGGATACAGTTCCACTTGTAAAAAAAATTGATTGGGTCAAAAAATGATATAGACTGTGGCGCCCTTTTATATCCAGCGCCCGGGGCGATCCCACTCGCCCTACCCTAACGCCACTACTGGTGTTAATGGTCTTGAAAGTTGAGCGATCATCTTGTTGCTTAATTTCAAACTAAACTTTAAACAATTGCATTCATTTAATTCATGGTAATTTCTTACAGGAATGGCCGAATATCAAGTCAAGCAGAAGGGCCTTCGCGCCGAAAAAGCAATCTTCACAATGCCATGGCGGCTGAAATTGATTCCTCATGGGGTAAATAAGTATATTATAAACTTGATTTTTATATACCCGATAAATTATCTTCAAAGTGCATTATATTTTTTTAAACATTAAATATTAATACATACTTTAAATAAAAGTACTTGTCATAAAACAAAAATTTTAACAAACACAAAGTAGGCACAGGTGGCAAGTTTTCACACGAAATAACATGTGGATAGCGTTGTGGAGAAAACTATTTACGTAATAAAAAAAACATTAGTTTGTTTGTTTGTTTGTTTAAACGTGCATATCTCGGTCTCTTTTAAACAGATCCGACATAAAATATTTCAAATCAAAAGCCTGTTTATCAGCATGACCGGGTCGTTCAGTATGTTATAAAAGAACAGCGGTAAATTCCCACGACTGACTACCCTAAAACGATATACCTACCCGTATGTCAACTAATTGTGTGAATACGTACATTTTTAATCTTCAGAGCGACCAGTTCACATCGAGGGAAGGTATAAAAAATACTCAACTACATCTTCAGTCTATTCGAAGAAAGCTTTGTCGCATCACAGTGAACACATAGAAAGGTAATAAACTATTAATTTAACACTCATAAGCCAAATTATAGATCGAAAATTAATTACTTTCGTTTATATAATTCGGTATATTGCAATAAACGTATTTGTATATGGTTATTGTAACCTTAATTTTCGGCGGCATATTACACGATTTGTCAAGTAGAATTTGGATGTTATTTTTAGATATCGTCGAGATATTGTTGAAACGATTATTTTAAAAGTATATATTTAGCTTTGTGTCTATCTCTCATTTCATATTGCATTGTATCATGGGGTGGAATATCAGAAACTTTCTCTCACACTCTCAGTGTCTTGAGATAGCTCAACGCGCAGTACTTATAGTTAGTACTTTCAAGGAACTGCGTTTATTCGTAAATTTTATTGCTACTTAGGACCAGTTATCTATAAAAACGTAATTATAATAGTAATTAATTTTTAAACTATTTTTAGCTTGTCTTATGATGATACTGAAAATCTCATCTGCACTTAAAACTTGCTAGTGTAAAACTTATACATTGCTGTGAAAAACTTGCACACACACAAGTATACACAAACACACACACACACGCGTGCGGGCACAATTATTTTAGTAAACATAAAACAAAAACAAATTATTTGTATAATTATATCATGTGTTGTTCAAGTAGCTATATACTTATTGCCATTATCTGGGGAATTGGCTCTGCATGCCGTAACACAGGCATTCATGGTGTGGCAGCAGAGGTATCCTAAACATAATTATTGTGAAATTGCTTTGTAACTACATCTAAGTACAAATGTAAATCTTTTTTTGTTTGTTATTATTATTATCCATTATAATTTTTAAACCCTCGACATATCTACCCAATAATAGGCGTTGACGGGCCGAAGCCAAATGTAGGTACTAGGTACATCCTTACTATTTTGTGATGTTTTTAATTTATTAGTCCATTTGGAGAACTTTTGTTACAGTTCTGCGAGTATTTAATATGACTGCCTCCTGTAAAATTACATACTTATTCAGAGTGTCAGAGAAAGGTATGTAAAAGAATAAGTTATTCTTTTACATACCTTTTGTTGTAATTTAATCGTATATCACTGTAGGTATAACCCCTGTAGTAGAGATAACTATTGGCACTATTATTACAGTATTTAGATTCCATATCCCTTTTACTTCTATTTTACTGTTGTTGTCCGTTTTACTTCTATTTATCCGTTTATTACTGACTGTAGATTTTGGGTGTTTGGGACCGCTATATCGAATATCGAGTGCCGTTTTTTTCTATTATTCACTATTGTAATTTGTAATATCTGATCAAAAACAAACAAAAAATAGTTTTGATCGTTGTTATTGCTATTGTTGGTAATATTGTGTCTTACTTCTGATTTAATTTGATCTAAAACATTGTCAGGAATCACTTTAGTCGTTAATACATCCTGCAATTGATCGTCTACCAGGGGCGTAGCTACCGCCGTATCAGCCGTATCAATGACTAGCTTCTGCGCGCGACTTCGTCAGCGTGGACTCCTCTCCTATTGGTCTTAGCGTGATGATACATAGCCTATAGCCTTCCTCGATAAATGGGCTATCTAACAGTGAAAGAATTTTTCAAATCGGCCCAGTAGTTCCAGAGATTACCGCGTTCAAACAAACAAACAAACAAACAAACAAACAAACAAACAAACAAACAAACAACCAAACAAACAAACTCTTCAGCTTTATATATTAGTATAGATACGGGGCCCCCGGCCTACAGAGGCCCCTAACGTGTGTAAGCAAAAATTAGTAAAATTTTATACACGATGTCACTTAATCTCGTGCTTCCAGGAAAAAAACATATAGAAAAACTGTTATATGTGCCCATGGAGTTTTCTCTTTAGAAATGACAAAAGTCAAAAAAGCAACCCCTTTTTCTTTCGTGAGAAATCTTTACACTTCATAGGGGCCCCCAACTAATTTTTATACAGGGCCCCTCCAAGGCACGCTACGCCACTGTCGTCTACTCTATGTTTCGATAGGTACTGTCGAATTCGGATATTGTTCATGAAATATTATACATAGTGGATCTAAGGACCCTAATATTTATATTCGTTTCTAGCTTGATTACAATAAAGTAGTTGCGCACTATGAATTTATTGATCTCAAAGGTCCATTTACGGCACTTTCCTCCCGTGATAGGTGCAGGTGAATCCACTGCACAACATTCGCGGAGGTGTACAAACTGCTCAACTTGCTCGGATATACACAGACCCGTACATGTGTACACTTAGGTTTAGGTAGGTAGTCAAGGTATAATCTAGTTTTTATGACGTAATGTATTAAAATTCACAGTCAGTTCACACCTATCCCGTAAGTTTTTATTATTTATAATGTAATAAAACTATTCAATTCGCAGATCGTGGTGGTACGCCTGCTGTCAAAAGTGTCACACAGAAGAATCCGGAACTCCATCATGGGAACCTCCACATTGGCAGAAGCTATGTCCTTATCCATTATGTCCCACTTACAGACATTTTGCTCAAAATCTTTCTATACTCTTAATTGGTGAGTGCTGTATAATCACATCATCACATTTTAATATATAGTTAATACTATTTTATAACTTAAATCTGACTACATTTATTTATTTCAAAATCGTATAATTAAAATCTCCCTAAGTAAGTTTCCGGAGTACGGGTTTGTAGGAATAAAGAAATTCGTAGTTTTAACGCTTATTTCCTATCACGCATTGGTTCAGGTAATCGAATCGGACCCATGACTTCAGAGTAAGAAAAAATGTATATTAACAAATATCCGTATCGAAAATGGAATTTGCTATGCGTCATTACATTTTCATGTATTATTACAATAAGAACTATTGAACTAAATAAAGACTTAACCGTAAATAACTGAGTATCTAAAAACAGTAGTAGCAGAAGGTGACAAATTTTTCGTTTTGATGGTAATTCATCTAAATTAATATTTATTCGACGTTAATATATTCATATATTATATGAATTTTGGTTTCACATATTTTACACTAGGTTTTTTTTAAAATACAGATAACATTGTTAAGAAAATATTGGTCATATTACAGGTATAATGGTGTGGGTGTTGACGTGGATAGTATTGGGCGAAACCGCGGCGCCAGGTGGTCAACTATTCATGATGGCTGTTCTTACCATCGCCGCTCACTTCGGTGGTTGGCTTGTTGTGAAAGTAACTTCTCTGCCACCACTTGTAGGAATGCTCATTGTAGGAATAATTATGAAAAATATTGGCTTCGTCAATTTTAATTCGGATTTTCAACACGTAAATTCCTACATAAGGTATGCATTGTAACAGATAATTATTCTATAAACTATTCAGTCTGTAACATTTCACAACTGGGCATAGATAGGCCTCTTTCTCCATGTAGAAGGGTCGAGCATAATTCACCACGCTGCTCCACTGCGGGTTGCCGAATATATCAGGTGTCTACGATAACAACCGAAGCCGACTGCTTTATGTGCTCTCTGTAGCACGCTAGGGAGCCCCACAATGACAGACAATCTGACCGGAAAGAAATATTTTTACAAATACAAATATCCATCCCGAGCGGAAATTGAACCCGCAATCACCGCTGTGTGAGTGCCCACACGGTGCACACAACACTACACCAGAGAAATTTCAATAACTACTACTATTTATTTAACCTTAATACCGACGGAATCCAAACGGGTCAAAATATATATTTCCGAGTGTATGTAAGCCGTTGAAAGATGTATTTAACTGTCACAGCACTGGCTTATTGCTGTTAGTCTAGCAGTTACGGGTTCAATCCCCGTAAATAGCATACATTTGTATTGGCCGTACAGATGTTTGCGTAGTCTAAACGTTTGTCCAGGGCCGTTGACTGTGAGGCGTTTATTTATTTATTTATTTATATTAAATGAACATAAAATCATTTTTATCTATCTATTTCAGAAAAATAGCTTTAACAATAATTTTAACAAGAGCCGGTCTAGATCTGGACCCGACTGCAATGAAAAAATTCTTCTTAACCGTTATCAAGCTTGCTTTAGTACCGTGGACAATTGAGTGCGGACTTTGTGCAGTATTGAGCAATCTTTTACTTGGTTTGCCTTGGGACTGGGGTGAGTATATTTATGGTAATCAATAACAATAACAGCAATATAAAGTATTGACTAGCCCGTTGGCGCAGTTTGTATTGATCCTGCTATCTGCTCCGGGGGTTGTGGGTTCGATTCCTACCCTGAGTCTGGGTGTAATGTATATATTTATTTATATAATATGTATTATTTATAAGTATGTTTATCAAAAAAAATATGTAGCTTTACCAGTCGGCTGTTACCTATTACACAAGCATTAAGTTGCTTACTTTAGGAACAGACGACCGTGTGTGTATTGTGTAAATATTTATTTATTTGTTATTTATATAGTATCATGATCTGATCTTACTTCTGACCTTTCAATTCCAGCTTTCCTCCTGGGATCCATATTTGCTGCTGTGTCACCGGCCGTAATCGTACCATGTCTATTTCGTCTTCGAGAAAAGGGTTACGGTGTATCGAAGGGTATACCAACACTAGTACTTGCGGTGTCAGGTATAGACGATGCCGCCAGTGTCGCCGTTTTTGGTATAATATCATCAATTATGTTCTCTACCTCGTCGCTAACGACAAATATTATTCAGGTACTATGAATGTTATTTTTTTTATTATTATTATTTATGACATTGGAATTCTTTATAAAATTCCAATTTTTATAAAAAAAATTTTTTTATATAAATCACAATAGTGATTTTTAATTTTGTATGAATATATCAAACGATAAAGATTTCATAATAGGTATACAAATCAAAAATATTTTTCAGGGTCCCCTTAGCGTCATTGGAGGTGTTGCGTTTGGTGTTTTCTGCGGATATGTAGTAAAATACATCCCGGAAAGAAATGACGCTTTCTTAGTACCAATAAGAGTGCTGTTACTACTTACTGGAAGTCTTATGTCTGTGCTTGGTTCTGAAGAAATCGGTTGGGGCGGTGGTGGTTAGTAGATCTGTGTTTACTAATAAAAAATATGTACTAAACTAACTACTAAACTTTTTTTAACTTAAGATTTCGTTTTTCGATTTCAATGGGTTTCAAACTCCAAATTCCAAGGAATATCTTACAATATTCTTTCATTTATTTGAAACAAAATAGAGCTGTTTTTGGCTAGTGTTGTTGGTTTAGTATCAGTATTCGTTTTTGGGGATCCATATGTATCACGATCACGATTCAGCCTGTAATATTCCACTGTTGGGCATAGGCCTCTTCCCCATGTAGGAGAATGATCGGAGATTAATCCACCACGCTGCTCCAATGCGGGTTGGCGGATATGTTCCCTACTATGATTAACGATCGCTACCAGGTGTTCATGAAAACAACCGGGACCGACGGCTTAACGTGCTCTCCGAGGCACGGTGGGGAGACCCACAAGGACTGCACAAACACCCAGACCACGGCATACATCTGTATGGCCAATACAAATGTTTGTCATGTGCGGTGGTCGAACCCGCAACCGCCCGCGCAACAGCCAATCGCAATCGAGTGCTGTGACCGCTGCGCCAACGTGGCGTCCATATGTATAGATGAGATTAAATCA
Organism: Melitaea athalia; assembly: GCA_905220545.2. Lineage (NCBI taxonomy): Eukaryota > Metazoa > Arthropoda > Insecta > Lepidoptera > Nymphalidae > Melitaea > Melitaea athalia. The sequence continues at coordinate 10,230,720 of HG992179.1, forward strand.
ATATTTATTGGAATTGTTTTTATTTACTAAAATACATTTAGGAAATTATAATAAATACAGTTCCAATTTGTTTTTGCAGGACCCTTAGCTGTAATTGCTTTTGCTTTCGTTGCGTGCAAGGAGTGGGTCGAGCAAGGTTGGGAACTCGAGGACAACCCTGTAGCTACTGCATTCGAAATATTCTGGATGTTTTTCGAACCTATGTTGTTCAGTATCACAGGAGCTCAAGTTGTTGTAAGTTCGACACTCTAAGTACTCAATTACCTTTATCGTTGAAACTACGGACGAAAAATATAGCTTTATTTTTAATCGTAAAATTTAATAACATTGTATATAAAAATTTATTTGAATTAATTCCTCGAAGTCTCGATATTGGTTTTAGACGAGTTATTTGTTACTGGGTGTTTATCATTGTAAATTTCCTTCCTTGCTTCGGAGAACTCGCCAAACTATTTGGTCAGGATCGTTGAAATAGACACCTGATCATCCCGATCGACTCCCTCTCTTCCCGTGGGTGTCGTAAGAGGCGACTAAGGGATAACATAGTTCCGCTATCACCTTGGAACTTAAAAAGCCGAACGATGGTGGGATAGCCATACAATTGCTGACTTTGAAATACACAGGTCGAAGACGGGCAGCAGCGTCGGACGGAAAGCCAGCCCTGCGGTCACCAACCCGCCTGCCCAGCGTGGTGACTATGGGCAAAATACATGAGTTCGCGCCCATTTTTGGTGTGAGCTTGTGGAAGCCTATGTCCAGCAGTGGACTGCGATATGCTGAAATGATAAATGATCATTTGCTTTGTTATGGAAATTTTACATCTACCCGCAGTGAAGCAAAGTAACATCTGAAGGGCAACAGTGAAAGCTTTACAGTTTACACATTATTATCTGCAGTACTTCAGTCGTTACTCTGCTCATATCACAAAATAAAAATAACGTTACTATTATATACTGTTGCTTCTACTTTCATAATCTTTAACCAAAAATTAATTATTTCACCAGATTGCAGAGTTGCCTGGACACTTAGTATTAGTGAGTTCTGGAATAATCATCGTGTGTATTGTGGTTCGCGCTCTACTGACAAGCGTCTCAGCTGTACGCAGTAACCTTAACATGAAGGAAAAGATATTCGTTGGTTTTGCTTGGATGGCCAAAGCAACTGTTCAGGTAATTGTCAATATTAAAAAACTTTTAACAACCATACATGAATGAATTATGATATTTTTGTTTAACCACACCGTACACCAGTGAAGGATTACGATCTATTTACATCGGCGGTCGTGGCTTCAGTTCTCGGTTGTTGGCCAAAGCTCCTGGGAAGATCAGAGCTAAGGTCGGCAACTTGCTTGTGATGCTACTGATGTTTCAAACGTCTATAAACTATCTTATATTATAGAAGCTTGTTTGTCTCCCTAGTTGTCTGAGTATCAAGAAAAACTTTTACATATATAAATCTTGAAGAGACCTTTGATTTTAATGTTACAGACTGACGAAGAATTTTCTCGTATAATCTAGAAATTAAACAAGCTATATGAGTAAACAATTTAAAAATAAGTAATTTTGTCTTTATATGCGAACGTTATCTTATTAAAAAGCGTATTACATGATTGTACGTTTCCAGTAAACAACACATAAAATACATCTTCTCGCAAAATAGTTATGAAATAATAAATCTAGTTATTTATAGTATTTGAATGAATGGAAAGTTAAATGAAGGCTATATCTCTGAAACTTGGACCGATTTTAACGGGACTTTTACTGGCAGATAACTGATGTTATAAGGAGTAACTTAGGCTACTTTATAATTACTCTGAGAACTGAACAATAACTTTTTTGTTAAATTCTACGCGAACGAAGTCGCTGGCACAGCTAGTAATTAAATAAATAACAAAGCCATTTTACGTTTACAGGCTGCATTAGCACCAGTTGCGTTAGACGAGATCCGAAAAATGAATACGGATAGTGAAACAATGGCTCAACTTTCGAGCTACGCAGAAGTCTTATTCACAATCTGTATTTTGTCCATCGTCATCACAGCACCACTTGGAGCCATTATTATTACGATCACCGGTCCTAGACTACTTTCTAAGACATCTAAGCCACCTGTATTAGAAGGTAAACTTGTCATATATATTTTTTTTCCTTTAAGAAGGTTATAAACATATGTTCTTTAAAATGGAAATAAAAAAGTTTATGTACTTTCATTTGACTTTATTTGAATACAAGTAGTTAAATTATTGAATATCATATAATATACAAATATCATCATCTTTGACATAGAACTTATTTAGACTAGCAATATTTTTACTACACAATACACTATCATATTTTCTTTCAAATTTTGTTTAAGCTGCGTAATCTTTATTTTCTGAAATATTTTTGAGGAGAAAATTTACTATTATCGTAACCAGGTTTTTGTCCTGGGGAGTAGAAAAAATGATTTGGTTCTTTGTAATTGTTTTAGTTAGTAGGATTACTATATTATGAAAAATAAGGTGATTGATTGGTATAAGTACCGTTGTTTATGGGGTAACCTGGCCATCTCAACAATTCCCCGTTCGATGACAAACTATAACTAGAATTGCTAGGATAAAAAGCATTGTTAGGATAAAATTGACTGGAGTAATTGTATTGATTCGGATTTTGATTGAAAGATTGATAGCTAGAATTAAAATTTTGTTTCGGAGGATAGTTAGTCGGCGGTCTAGAACTTGCAGGATTATAATATGGTGGATATCTCACTGTTGTGTTGGGAAAATAATTTTGATTGGAAGTAGAAAAGCTATTGAAACCGTTATGTTGTCCGGTTTGAGATGATAAGTTATAAGGATTTAAATAACTAGTTCGATTATATTGATTCAGATTTTGATTAAAAGATGGTGAATTACTATAACTGAAATTTTGTTGGGGAGAATAGTATGGCGGTCTAGAACTTACAGGATTGTATGGAGGATATCTCCCCGTTTTGTTGGGAAAATAATTTTGATTGGAAATAGAAGCGCTATTGAAACCGTTATGTTGTCCGGTGTGAGATGATAAATTATTAGGATTTAAATAGCTGGATTGATTATATTGATTTAGATTTTGATTATAATATGGTGAGTTACCATAATTGAAATTTTGTTGAGGAGGATAGTGAGGCGGTCTAGAACTTACAGGATTGTATGGAGGATATCTCCCCGTTGTGTTGGGAAAATAATTTTGATTGGAAATAGAAAAGCTATTGAAACCGTTATGCTGTCCGGTGTGAGATGAAAAATTATTAGGATTTAAATAGCTGGATTGATTATATTGATTTAGATTTTGATTATAATATGGTGAGTTACCATAATTTAAATTATGTTGAGGAGGATAGTTTGGATTGTATGGAGGATATCTCTCCGTTATGTTGGGAAAATAATTTTGATTTGAATATGGGTAGTTGTTATAATTGTTATACGGCATAGGTTCATACAGGGGAGCTGTTGGTCTATACGGTGCAAGATTTACATTTCCGTTCGGATATGGTGTAGTCAAAACTGGATATATCGATGTGTACCCATGACTCACTTGTCGGACAATTCTTTCTTTACTTTTTAAACTCTTGTCGTCTTCCCATCTTATACCATCTTCAGCTGATTCAATTTCTTGGGATTCGATTGAGTCACTCGAGGTATTCGCATGAAACCACTTATGATTTAAACTGAATATTTTCGTTGAAGTAACGTTTTGCTTTTGTTCCTGGTTATCATTTTCACTTGATCGTTTAATGAAATGAACATTTTGCGTCACATCTATAGACAAACCACTTTCAGCCAGGAATATCAATATTAAAATTGTTCCAACAACAAAGTTGACTATATTGAACGTAGCCATTTTTATAACTAAACTATATCATTGAGCATGTTACTAAAAGTGTTGTTGCTCATCAGTGCTGATAAACTTTGGCCCACATATCTTGTTATGATTTTGATTTGTTCAATCAGTTCCTATGAATCGCTATTGTACCTATATGTTAATTTAAGTTATTTTAGGTAATTGGCTTTTTAACCGACTTCAAAAAAAAAGAGGAGGTTTCTCAATTCGACCGTATATTTTTTTATGTGTGTTCTCGGATAACTTCGTCGTTTATAAACTGATTTTGATGATTCTTTTTTTGTTGGAAATGAGATATCCCAAGGGTAGTGCCGTGATAAGGAAACTAGGATCTTGTTATGGCATCCCAAAGAAATCGAGGGAACCTTTGAAAATCGTGGAGGCGACTAGTGTGCTTGTTAATTTTTTTCGTCTTCTTACGTTGTATTACTTGTCGATGTAATTGAAGTCGGTTTTTTTTTTTCGTTTACGAGCAAACACAATTATCTATATTAATATATAAAGCTGAAGAGTTTGTTTGTTTGGTTGTTTGTTTGTTTGTTTGAACGCGGTAATCTCTGGAACTACTGGGCCGATTTGAAAAATTCTTTCAGTGTTAGATAGCTCATTTATCGAGGAAGGCTATAGGCTATGTGTCATCACGCTAAGACCAATAGGAGCGGAATCCACGCCGACGAAGTCGCGCGCAGAAGCTAGTGTTACATACGATTGAAGCTCACACAAAAATTGTAATGTAAACGCATAATTGTACATCTGAATTTCTTTATATAAAATAACCTATATAACAAGTTTAATGTCACCGGTGTAGGACTGCAGTATACAATTTAAACAGCTGTTATGATGAATATGAATTAGCAAGCTACGTATTATAATTTCAGGATGGCGTCGATCACATAGGCCGTCTATTCGTGATATTTCTATCATCGACGAAGAAGAGCTAGCTGAACGAGATGCAGAAGTTGAAGCTGTAACTCCGAACTCTCCACCAGTTTCTCCTTTGCCGACCTCGACTCCAAACGCGTACAGCACGCCGACCCCTGTTACAGTACAACCTAATCACCGCACCTGAGTCTAGTTTCGTTAACTAATATTTACCCGTCCACGTATTAAAATAGACTCCTAGTTTTAGAACTTATTGTTACACTGAGTAATGAAAATCAACGTGCACAATCGCTAATTCATTTAATATTTTCAGTTATGGGATATTGTCATACATCAGAGATGTATAATTTGATGGCAGCCTTAAAATACATATTTGTAGTAAGAAAAGACATTCTCATCATCATTTTTTATAATGTGCCTGTTCTGAAATGTATAAAAAATTATATATCTTTACCATACTGCGCCTTTTCAATAAAATGTAAATTAATATTTTTGTACTAAGCGCTATGTACATATTTTTGAAAACATAGGTAGCTATACTCGTATTAGAATGAAAGTGCCACAAGTGAAAGAAAAGTGTGATGTGATTATTAAATATACCTACTTTAAAAAATAGATGCTGCAAAAGGGACCTCGCTAAGAAACTTTCCATTGTATGTAAACATAAATTTTAGTACCTACCTATAAATTATTTAATTAAACCCATGTAAATAAATTATTTCTTTTAAATTATATCCATTAATTAGGATGCAAAGTGCAACTTTACGGAATTCATTATTATCAATATTATTGTAACAATTTGCGGACCAAGTTATAAGCTTTATGTCTAAATATATGTAGGCGCTTAAAAAATTAAATGTTTTTTTTTTAGATTTTGGGTAAATGCACTTTGGTCCCATTATGACCAATTTCACTTTTAGTTGATAAAGTTTCAAATAGTTGTCCGACACATAAAATGGTATAGCAGTTAAAAGTTACCAATAGGTTTTCCTTTTTCACTTTCAAACTCTTTACCTATCAGATATTAATTTACAAAGCTTGTGAAACTTAATGTTGTAGTTAATCTTGCACATAATCTACTGATACACTATCTGAAACCTTATCAGGAACCGGTGAAGTTAGCTCTTAGTAGCATAAATATAGTCGTAAGTCTAAACAGTATTGTGATTATCTTCTTAATATTAATATTACTATTTATAACTTAAGTATTTACCTTTAGTTGAAGGAAAAGTAATGTACAAACAGACATGTATTTTATATTAAAATTTGCTACTCAATTAATTGTTGATATTACATATTTAAAACTTTTAATGTAAGTTCTTATGTTGTTATTGTGACCAGCAGTTTATGTAGTAATTTTATTAAATGATATTATTAGAACAACGTCTTTGAGTATAAAGATATTTAACAAATTTACCCAAACAAGTTACGAAAAGAAAAGTAATTAAAGTAAATATAAAGTTTCCGTTTAATAAGTACCTGCAAATTTTTACGAATATACTTAAATACTATTATATTTTTATATAGATACTATCTATATTTTTATATAGATAAAATATTATTCGAAGTATGAAATATAGTACTTATACAGTGTGATATATTAGCTATATAAAACACACGATTTTAATTAACTTAATTCTACCGTACATAATTCGTAATTAGGTTTAACTAAAGAAATAATTCAGAAATGAGTCATATTTTTAATTGTCGGATGATACTATGCCCATGATGTATTCAAATAATACAAATATAATAATTAAATTTGCGTAATTCTTTTATTTAACTATCCACTTGGATGTTTATTTTTAAATGAATTATTTTTAAGCGGTTTAAAAAAGAACTTTTTCTTGGAAAATATTTTTTTTCTATACATAATTATTATGTCTGGGTTGGCAAACTCGTACGTCCATTAGAAAATTAAAAACGTCTGTTGAGCTCGGGATCTTACTCTATATAGATGATACTTGGATGATACTGTAGCTACTCTGATTTAAAAATGAATGTCTAAAATTTTTAAAACTTCTATTTCATAGTTTTACTTATGTGACATTATTTGAAATTTAACGAAGGTTCATCCGTTATTATCGCCTAGAGTGCCTCAAAACTAAACTGACTAGCTTTATGACTATGATTGAATCAATATTTAAATATTTTAACGTCAAAATTTGTACATAATAGACCAATGGTTTTAACCAATGAAAAAACAATGTTTTACACGTTTTATTGGAACCATCGTGTTAATTTTTTAGGCCAACAAAAAATGAATACTATATAATTATAACCAAATTCTAATTGCCACCAGACAACCGTCAATAAGGTCGTATCTGTAATTCTGTACAGGGTTGTCGACTTTTTTTCGGAGACGAATTCAACTTAAAAGTATCATAAATTTAAAAATTGTAGAATTTTTAATAAAAGGATACTACATAGAGAAGCTAGTTTAGTAATCATATTCTTGTTTATTGAAAAAGCAGTCATAGTACACATTTTGTAAAAACAAAAACGGTTTCAAAGGCTTAGCTTCGTGACAGACAGACGGAGAGAATGTTTTAAAAGTGTCTGTCCTGGTTACAGGTAAGAATATATTTGTAATTACAGATTCTTAGGTGCTATAGGATGCTATATCCATTCTAATTGCAATAGTTAATCTACATACACTACCATTATTACTTAATTTGTAAATGAATGTAAATAAAAAAAATTAAAAGCTTTTTTTTACTACATGTATTTATCAATGAATACTAAATTTTTGGGTATAAGGGAAAGAAGTACAACGTCTTCTTTCACAAACGAAGAAAAACGCCAACGTTAGTCTAATGTAATCAAATTCGGCATGATAAATAATAAATAAAAGCCTCACACTCAACGGAACCTACTAAGATATACTCCTGTGTCGGGGGTCCGGAAACAAACAATATAGGTAGGTACATATAAGCACAAACGCTGAACCCACAGCAAATGTCTTTATGGCTAATACAGATGTTTGCCATTTGCGGGCATCGATCCTAAGACCGCCAGGGCAACAGCCTCAAGCCACTACCGCTGCGTATCAAAAATCATAGTCAATATTTATAATTTTAACAAATGTTTTAGTTACATTTTTAATTTCTAATAGCAATTCTGACATTTTGTATTTTTGCGTCCTATGTTTTACTTCAGCGGTACGTTAGCAACCCTGCTTCTGCAGTTGCTAACACCAAGCTATCAATCAACTTTCAAGGTCTTCAGTTACTAGACTTTTTATTACACAGGTTTATTACTTAATAGATAATGGAACAAAATTATTTTAGGATTATTGAAGATAAAAGAAAGTCTATCTTGCATATATATAGTAATACAATTTATTGTACATAAATTCATGTAAACATTTATAGCTTAATCAATAATTTTAACATTGGTGTTAAATTATAAGATCATAGTCGTAAACATATTACGTATCTTAAATCTTAATCTATGACTAGATAGTGTGTGCAAATGTAATGAATGTAATTAATTTCGCAATTAAACAATTACAGGAAATACCGTCTGGCAATTAGGTAATGAATTTATATCCTACAAAAATACTAACATTATTAATAGATAGGTATGCACTTATTTATCAAACACTTTAAGCTTAACAATTAATTCTAGCACTGTTTGTTGTACTATATACCTAAGTAAAAGTATAATAACAAATAAAAATGCACATTTCCTTTCTAAAAAACATAAATATTTAAAACAATACTTTTCTTTTTTTCTACAATCAATATTACATTTAATTTTAATCACAAATTTATGCAGATAAAGGATAACCATATCAGAGAACGTATCTACTTAATTCAGAACCCAAGCTACAAATAATATTGTCGACGTACATCGTACTAACTATATTAAAATGAATAACCAAGAATTACATTAAGAGCACTAATTATGCGACGCTATAAATATATAGGTATTTTGCGATTACATTCTTACGATGTTGTGGGTGGATTCTCTGTAAATGTGACAAAAAGGTTAAAAATAACAAATACTCGAATAAAATTCATTTTTCAGCTTCAGCTTATCATAATCCACTGCTGGACATACTCCCTCCCAAGTTCGCGCCAGACGGTTTTTGGCAATCCTCATCCAGCCGCCACCGGCAATCTTACGTAGATTGTCGGTCCAGCGGGCCGGAGGGCGTCCCACACTGCGTTTGCCAAAACGCGGTCTCCACTCCAGGATACGTCTGCTCCAGCGACCATCGGTCCTGCGACACAGGTCACACAAGTGACCAGCATAATGCCACTTCAACTCGATAATTCTGTGGGGTATAACAGTTACTTTCGTTCTCTCGCGGATAGTCTTATTTCTGATCCTATCTTTGACGGAGACCCCAAGCATAGCCCGTTCTATTGCACGTTGGGTGACTTTAAACTTGTGGACTAGTGCTTTCGTCAGCGTCCACGTCTCGGCATCGAATGTCAAAACAGGCAGGACTCGTTACTAATAACCATAGCGTCATAATTATAAAGTTATTATTAATCGTATATAAATAGCATATCTTAATACTTTGCCTATTTACTTAAACTAAGTTCTAACATACCTACTCTAAAATTAAATATGAAAATTAGGAATGAAATAATTTCATATACCTATTATAGGTACTCAAATCGTAGACCAATATGTATTGTTTAAAATCAAATAATCAAGTTTTGAAATATTATTATCACACATTTAAGCAAACACCTCATATAAAGGAATCAATTTAGCATGATTTACAACTCGTCCACTGTTGCAAAATTAGTCGATCAAAAAAACACAAAGCCGGTCATAGCTATGCATGACTAATTAGAAAATTATTTGCTAAAATATATCATGCTATTATTTATATACTTATGACCTACACAGTGTCATGTATTAAGCGCTCAAACGTCAGTAAAATTATATATTTAAGTTTGCTTGATGTTATTAGGTAACGATATCCGCATGTTGGTACGCTCGTCTGAACTGATAGTTCTCGACAGGAAAGTTGATGAAGTCCGAGCTGATGAAGCAGCGTTGTTCTGCGCATCCGGCTTCTCCAATCCTGTGATATATATTAGTAAGTTTATTTAGTTTAAGTATGTGTGTATATGACTAGTGACTACATATATATAAACAAATAGGAGTAAACATATCATGCATATGCAAAAACTACTTAAATGCGAGGTTGTATCAGTTAGCAGTATCAGTGAGTTGTCATCATATTTGTTATTGTGATGTGATTGCGTTAGATAAACTGTAGTCTGATTAACATATCATTGTAATCAATGATATGTCTCTTCGTTATTGTGTTAAACAAATAGCCTTTTGTGATTTTATTGTTATGTAAATAACAAAACAGGCGGTGACATCGATAACGTATGAATAAAAAATTATTTGCCGCAAAAAAATGAAAAGAAAAAAAAATAAGTTGTTACACATCTACATACTACGTTATAACTAAGTAGTATTGTTAATAACGAAAAACGACACTTAATAATACTAAGATATACTTGTATCAATCGGTGTCCGAGAATAACCTGGAACTGGAGAAAATATACCCTTAATGAGTAAATTAAAATACAGGCACAATATAAAAATTTGACTACTAAATGTATTCTGTTGCTTACATTTAAAGCGGGCTTTACACGCAACGATAAGTTGTAGCAATTTATCGTAACAATCAGATTGTTACAATTTATCGTTGTGTGTAAACGGGAGATTGTAGCAAATTATTGGGATTTTAGTTGGAGTGAACAGTGCTCTACTCTTTCGATTTGTTGGAGCGATAAATCGTTCTATAAATTGTTACAATTTATCGTAGCGTGTAAAGCCCCATAAGCTTTTTCCGTAATATTCGTTCATTACTTTACTACAAAACTCGACGTGCAAAAAATCCTATTAATCAAAATAATACAATAGACGACGTGTATATGTGTCTTAAATATGGATTTTAATTGCTTGTTTTGTATTCCATAACATCATTATATTAGATTTAATACTCAAATAGAAAATATATTTTGACTGCTAAATATCTTTAGTATATACAAATTACAAAACTCGTACTCACCGATTCGTTTTCGGATAAGATAATATAGCTTTGGCTTGACCACTAGGATGAGAAATATAAAAACTCCTTGCAACTCATTAAGAAGATCGACGATATTCCACAGCCACTGCGGTTCAGAGACTATTGTCGAAAGAAGTTCGGAAATCCATCCCGCTCCCATGACTACCCATAATTTCCCGGTGAGAATGTATCTGTAAAAATATAATATTACTCATAATGCAGTCAATCGAATTAAGTTTTTTACAATTCTATTTAAGACAAAATCTTCAACTGCAGTACAAAAATATGAACGGACACCTACTTATATAATATGCTTTTGCTTGTTTTACCTGAAACATTGTTTTTACACTCAAACAAACCCACCCCTACATTAATATTATTATACAATATACATTAAACTAAGAGTAACGTTTATTATTTGTCAATAAAATCAATTTAACGAACGCAGAGACCAATAATAATAAACTGTTAAACTGTTTTAGTACCAATTTAGACTAGTTATGTCTCTATAGTGTTAATATAAGTTTGTAGTAATTTATTACATATTAAATCAAACGTGGATTATGTAACTCTTCGTAATTCGTACCATTTAACTAATAAGTACAATCTATTTATAAACGTGATCGTATCAAATTGAATTCTGTGCCTCCTGTGACAAGTGATACAAGTCAAAAATCTTAATAACATTACGTATAATCATTTACAGAAAAGCAAAAACATGATTTAAAAAATTATTGTTCGTGAAATAAGTGACCTAGAATCAACTTCAGTTTTTGTAGAGTAAACCATTCCCTTTCAGTATACATATATACATTTTAGTTTTTTTTTTTGGGTAAATATTTAATTTAAAAAAACTTTTGAGCTGTACCTTTTTCAATTAAGTACTACAATTTATTATGTGATAAATGATACTTGTACAGTTAAATTACTTTATCTAATATATGTATATATACTTGTCTTTGTCTAAATTCTAGAATAATGATCCTAATGCAATTTTCCTCAATCAAAAGATAAAGATTTAACTCTTTACATTTATCATTTTTTGTTATCACTCGTCTATTCCCATAAATTATACCTAAATTTTACCAGCTTACGAGAGTTTTAAGTTCAAAGGGGAATAACTTTAGTTACTGATAGTATTCGCGAAAGACGCATTGAAAAATAAATGCGAAATTAAATACAATCGCACATAAATCACAAAAGCGCCAAAAATAGCGTTGCATACTAACAAACGGACACAACTTGACAAATATCGATATTCACGAATTTTTTATTACAGTTATATTACTTTGTACAAAAATATTTTCGTAACTATAGCAGGTAAGGTAGACGAACTTGAATTAAACCAAAAAATTCGTTATTTATTTCTGATAATGGCCACATCTCAAAAAGAGACTCTAGTTACTCGACTTATATCACTTATCGTAGTAGACACATCATTTATTTAGGCTACGGTCATGGTACGTTTTTGAACTGTCCTTCACCTTATAGGAAATAAAAGTCATTGTTCATCAGTAGGTAGTTACGAAATTTTATTGGACTGTCTTTAGCAAGCGACGCGACTTGATACAATATAATACGAATAATACCAAGTTCTATATTGTCTGTCTGTACAATGCGGTAATTGAAAAGTTATTTAGGAGGATACGGTATTAATCCTTATCAACTTAGATAATTTCATTAAGCATCTTATACACATCTCATCGATCTTACTTTACTAGTTAAAAAGTTATAAAAGTATTTGGTCCAAAACAAATAATTTATTTATTATTACTATTATTATTTATCAAAATAAAAACGCGCGAGAAAATATTTCGAACATAACTAGCTTAACGTCGATCTCTGCGCCTTATATTCAGTCTACCCACAGATTCTACCCGTACAAGGCCGCGGCGCATCGCTAGCTTACAATATTATATCTAATAGGACAAAAAAAAACAACTTGAGAGACTATTGGTCCTCGTAAGGTCATCAAAATTTAATTTTTTCTGATTTTTTTTTCTTTTAGTTAGTTAATCTTATACTATTAAACGAGCAATTCTTGTATATATATATATTTTCTGAATCTCGGAATCGGCTCCAACGATTTTCGTGAAATTTAGTATGAAGGGGATTTCGGGGGCGAAAAATTGATCTAGCTAGGATTTATTAAAAAAAATGTCGTTTTATCCCTGTTTTTAGGCAATGAAAAAATATCATTAGAATACGAAGCTTAATTTCACTTCGCGTCAACATAGCTGTAATAGTGTAATTAGGAAATCGGCGGGTGACAAATCGTGTTGACCCGGGTTCGAATCTCAGTCTCCAGATAATTTTTTTTTTCTTTTTTTTTAATTTCACTCGTGATTTATTATTTAAATAAAATTAAAATATAAAAATACCGAGAAAAAAAACAAAAAAAAATGAAAATACCGAGCTAGGCTCGGTCACCCAGGTACTATTTATATAATTTAACAGTAATATTGTCCTACAAATTGCGTGGTACGTTATCCCGGTCCTACGCTCACTGCTGCTCTATCTCCTGCTAACTCTATTACCTACCACAATCGAGAGTTTTCGTAGAGGAAATTTTTGTTCGTCTCATAAAAATAAAGCTACCCCGGAAAATTACCTTGATAGTAATCAACTGAAAAAAATGTACTAGGGATCCCGGACCAATCCGTCGAGAATTTTTCGTTACCACATTTTTTGCCTAGATGAGCCTAGCGTTACGACGTGATGCAATGTAACTCAAGCAATATATTATAATTCATGAGATATTAATTACCGCAATACTATAAACATCTTGTATTTAAGCATTTTCGCATTTGTCGCTCATATAGTTTCTTATGAAAAACAGTTACGGAATGGGAAAGCTTACGTAATCCAAAGCTATACCTATACATATAAGCTAATATATTGTTATCTCGACAAAAGAAAGGATATTCCTCTGTTAGTTAAATATATGTGATTTTCATTGTTTAATAAAATATTTTCATACTTTGCCCTGTCAATTCTGAATCTCCGCTTTGCACGATCTCCAACTGAACCAGCTTGAAGGCGATGGACTTCGGATTTAACTTGAGCGCAGTGACGAGATGTTAGCAACCACAGTATAAAATTAACACAGGTTACAATACCCATCGGTACCACAAAAAATATATAGTGTGGCCAATCCAATTGCGTGTTTTGAACTAAAAAAAAAACACAAAATTAAAAATAACACATACAAGTAAAAGTAATAACTCCAGCTCTTTAATGCGTAGTTAATATTCGTAAAAATATTTTTTGTCATAAGTTTTTATGTATATGAAAGTAATAAATAATTACTTGTCAACCTTTCTATGACATTCTTCAACATTCTTCTATCATGCAATTATTTATTTCACATATAACTTTCATTCTACTCGTTAATATTAATAATAATATTTCAATATTATTAAATAATAAATAATTAGAATTTGGTGAATGTAATTTTTGCGTGGAACTCATTATTGACGTCAATGGATTTTCTATTTACTATATACGTAATACTTCATGTGTAACGTTAATAATTTTCCTTATTTATTATCCTTTATGAAAATTACCTGATCCAAACCAACAAGCACCGTTTCCTATATTGGCGTCCAAAGCTGTAGTAATGGGATATCTGTCCAAAAGGAACATCGTGAGGGTAAGCAGCACTGCGATACTCCACGCGTAGAGAGAATACCATAAAAACCTTCGTCGTTCCGACGCGGATTTGCGAAGAGGCTTAACTGTGCGAACACTCCTAAAATGTTACAATACATATTAGTTTTACATCTACATAAAGTTCTAACATTATAAGATTGTTTATTTGGTTTGAACATGCTACGAGGCCTACGAGTAATCACAATATCATATCAATCAATAGGAGTTCGAAAAATATTTTTGCGTTTCTTGTGGAAGATTACGGCCTCTTAATACCATGTTAAATTTATCAGTCGCGTAAAATCGCCCAAACACATTTTGGGCTTTTAATAATTTACATTTTTATTATACCTATTTCGTTTCAAAGAAAGTGAAAAACTAAGTAAATAAATAATAAGGAAAAATATTTACATACAACACAAAACACAGAAATTTATACGAATGAATAATAGATTTTTCATATGAATGAATAATAGATTTATCATATGAATGAATAACATGTTATTCATCCAAAAATTGTAATTAATTTAAATAATACCTTTTAAATGTAGTTTTTATAGGGGGGAGCGAGAAAATTTAAAACAAAGTCATCAGTTGCCATCAAGTTGACTTTTTGTAAGTACAAAAAGGAAAAAGAAATATCGGCACTGTTTGTCGTACCCATTTGTTATTTAATTAAACAAGGTCTCTTTTAGTATGAAAGACATTACATAATATTGTTTATTTTTAAAGTTATCGTCATTAATTTATTATTATCGTCACCTATCCTGACTCACAACAAAAATACTAGATTAATACATTGTGAAATTAACCTCACTATTAAAATCTTTATACAAGAATGCAAAAATACTAAACGTCTATATTTCCACGTGTCTAATGGGAGTAAGCAATGAATACCAACAAAATATACACAAACGTATATAAGCAGAAATAACCATCAGTTTACGCAAGCGTTAGATTAATATATATGTCGCAGATCAGAAGTAGTTAGGACAGAAGAACGGACGGATGACCGAACTACTAAGTATTAAATGGACTCACCGAGCGGGTACCGTCTATCGCGTGGCAGAGGGACAACTCATAGCAGTGCCCGGGAGTTGCGACCCGAGTCTAGGTTTAAGACGGCCGTCTTTAAAATGCGCATTAACGCTCGCCTCCACTGACCGAGTTGCCCACAATATAAAGTAACAATTAATTCGTGTACACAAACTAACCCTTACAAGAGTTGAGGTTAAGCTACTAGCAGGATACACAAGTGCACTGCGCCACGCCAGAGCCAAGACTGCCCTAGCTGCGGCCGCATCGGTCTTTTATGCACGAAGGAATGACTCGAATAATAGAATGAGGGTAGTTGAATATCGACAATAGCACAGATACCGACATACACGTCGGAATAACTCAAATAATAGAATGAGTGAGGGTAGACGAATAACGTATGTACCGACATTAATAACTATCTGCATTGACTCTCCGACACGGCCATCCTGACAAGTCACACGTCCCCGTGTGATGCCGTAAAAAGCAAAAAGGTACTGCGATATCAAAGTCTCGTCTCGGCCTATCCTGACTCACACTTAACCAA
Source organism: Melitaea athalia (assembly GCA_905220545.2). Classification (NCBI taxonomy): domain Eukaryota; kingdom Metazoa; phylum Arthropoda; class Insecta; order Lepidoptera; family Nymphalidae; genus Melitaea; species Melitaea athalia. The sequence goes on from HG992179.1 coordinate 10,246,744, forward strand.
GGATAAAGCGATAGTACAACCACTTTTTGTTGACACTCCATGTGATGCCGTAAAAAGCAAAAAGGTACTGCGATATCAAAGTCTCATCTCGGCCTATCCTGACCCACACTTAACCAAGGATAAAGCGATAGTACAACCACTTTTTGTTGACACTCCATGTGATGCCGTAAAAAGCAAAAAGTTACTGCGATATCAAAGTCTCATCTCGGCCTATCCTGACCCACACTTAACCAAGGATAAAGCGATAGTACATCCACTTTTTGTTGACACACCATACAACCATACGCGAATCTACCATTAAATCAAAATTGACCAATCCTTTTGGTATGAACATTACTCCATTATTGCTTTCCACATATTAGTCGCCACTGTCACCTAAATCGAGTGACAGCAGCTCATGCCACCTCCATCGAGTGACGATAACCAACCAAAAAAGTCGCTACTGTCACCTAAATCGAGCGACAGTAGCTCATGCCACCTCTATCGAGTGACGATAACCACTAAAGTCGCCACTGTCACCTAAATCGAGCGACAGCAGCTCATGCCACCTCCATCGAGTGACGATAACCAACCAAAAAAGTCGCTACTGTCACCTAAATCGAGCGACAGTAGCTCATGCCACCTCCATCGAGTGACGATAACCAACTAAAAGAGTCGCTACTGTTACCTAAATCGAGCGACAGCAGCTCATGCCACCTCCATCGAGTGACGATAACCACTAAAGTCGCCACTGTCACCTAAATCGAGCGACAGTAGCTCATGCCACCTACATCGAGTGACGATAACCACTAAAGTCGCCACTGCCACCTAAATCGAGTGACAGCAGCTCATGCCACCTCCATCGAGTGACGATAACCAACTAAAAGAGTCGCTACTGTCACCTAAATCGAGCGACAGTAGCTCATGCCACCTACATCGAGTGACGATAACCACTAAAGTCGCCACTGTCACCTAAATCGAGTGACAGCAGCTCATGCCACCTCTATCGAGTGACGATAACCAACTAAAAGAGTCGCTACTGTCACCTAAATCGAGTGACAGTAGCTCATGCCACCTCCATCGAGTGACGATAACCACTAAAGTCGCCACTGTCACCTAAATCGAGCGACAGCAGCTCATGCCACCTACATCGAGTGACGATAACCACATGTATTGCCTCCATCGAGCAATACAACTAAAGCATGTTTCAGCAATGGATACTTAAAAACAATGACACCAACAAAATTAATCTCAATAAAATTGGTTGTATAGTGGTCTACATTGCTTTATCAGTTAACTTTAATCACAAAAAACCGTCAATCTATCCTATTCGCTCACAGACGAAAGGTTCCTCTAACCATTATTAAAAAAATAAAGTTTTATTATTGACACAGTAAGATCAAATACAACGCTCACGGGCCGGCTGCCTCAGCAGCTAGTGACAACTACTATTGCCACCCATATCGTCATCACCTCATGTGATACGACCAACACATATCGTCATCAACTCATATGATACGACCAACACATATCGTCATCACCTTATTTGATACGACCAAATTAGCATTAACAAACAACATGAAACAAATCTAATTCCGCAGTTACATCAGTAAGAGGAATCCTTCGTAAATGATCGTGAACATACCTATAGGTTCTATCACCAGACAACTGAACTTTAAACGGTCCCGTGTACTTAGTTTGTTACAAGAACTTTACAATAATCTGAATCATAAATGTCGTTAAACCAATTATAACTAATCACTTCACACAAATACCACAGTCATGTACCATCGACGTCGTCACAACCAAAACTATACACGCACGTTTACTTCTACAACAAGTTACAACCAAGCTTGCAAAATCCTCGAGTAAAGACCTCTAACACCACGGCTCTCTAGACTAGACGAAGAGCAATCACAGTACATGTGTCAGTCACATACATCTCAGTACACATATGTACCGAATGGATCGCCCGTGTCAGTCACCCCTATGACTACACGCTACGGTTTCAACAGACAACGACCTCCGCCAGAGTTAAACGCACACCGCGTACCCTGGACTCTTGGGTTGCCCCATGAGACAATTCTACCGGGCTACGACTACGAATAACTACACTGGTACGGTTGAACACATTACGGTTGATAGAGTCATTCACTCGAGTCTCTCCATCTACTTAAACTTGAACATCATCATTATCAACAAGATCATAAATTACATTAATATCGTCTGGTACATGACGTGTTAGCATTTTCTTTAACCTTTAGTGAGCAAATTTGTAGGTACGTTGGTATACCGAGTACCTTCGAGAACTTCTATTACGCGAAAGGGGCCTCGATATTTCGGATCAAGTCTTATTTGATTACGCTCCTCACTTTGTAACAAAACAAATTTTAACAGTTACTTACAACGACTGCCATAATGGGCCCATGATTGTACCATGGTGTTATAAATTAACCTTCTGTAATTTAAACTTTTTAAACAGAACAACTAAATAACTTTTAAACAGTTTAAACAAATCAATCAAAGGTAGAGAAAGACTGAAAACCCCCGATACTACACAAAAATACTCGTTACAGAGGGTATCGGAAATACTCAAACTAAGACGATATTAACACTTTATCGCCAACAAGTGGGTAACCACAAAAATTTAACTTAACGCAAATATAACTGTGCCCAGAGCCATGTACCAACGTCAATCAAACTTTTAATAACCAAACTCTTTTTCTACAACACTAACAACTAACGACCTTCTGGCATATTTCTTAAACGACTGTCGCTGCGACTACCACGACTAATCACTACACAACTACCTACGTATCACAATAAAACTAAATTCAACAAATAACCGGTAAATTGATTTACGTAATCGAACACTGAACTAAAAACCACTTGTACACCGATAACAATACGACAAAACGACCGAAAATAACTCAAACATCGATGTACCCACGAAATGTTGCAACTTACTTGCACACTCGCTAACATAGAACTTAAAGTTCAAAGAAACCATAAACTCTGAACTTAAAAAAAAAAAAACAATTGACAACAGCAAACAACAAATGAAGTGGGCGTAGTGAGATCTTTATCCCACTTCTGATGTCGCAGATCAGAAGTAGTTAGGACAGAAGAACGGACGGATGACCGAACTACTAAGTATTAAATGGACTCACCGAGCGGGTACCGTCTATCGCGTGGCAGAGGGACAACTCATAGCAGTGCCCGGGAGTTGCGACCCGAGTCTAGGTTTAAGACGGCCGTCTTTAAAATGCGCATTAACGCTCGCCTCCACTGACCGAGTTGCCCACAATATAAAGTAACAATTAATTCGTGTACACAAACTAACCCTTACAAGAGTTGAGGTTAAGCTACTAGCAGGATACACAAGTGCACTGCGCCACGCCAGAGCCAAGACTGCCCTAGCTGCGGCCGCATCGGTCTTTTATGCACGAAGGAATGACTCGAATAATAGAATGAGGGTAGTTGAATATCGACAATAGCACAGATACCGACATACACGTCGGAATAACTCAAATAATAGAATGAGTGAGGGTAGACGAATAACGTATGTACCGACATTAATAACTATCTGCATTGACTCTCCGACATATATATATTTTTTTTTGTAATTAATGAACTAACAGCGTTTGTAACGTAACCTCGGAATAGCAGGCACAAAGCTTAATATAGCATCACATATTGTTATATTTTTGTACATACAAAATGTTTCAAACATTTTTCAAATGCAACGATATGCAAATATTGAAAATTTTCTTATTGGTTTTATCGTTGTTTTTTCTAAGTGTTAAATTTTTTTCCTTGTTCAAATATAGATACTTATTATTCTCAACATAATTAATGGTAATTATTTACCTTAATGATGATGATGTGATTCAACTTAACTTTTTTAATTCACAATGACTACCTACTTTAATGATGCCGCGTTGGCGCAGCGGTCACAGCACTGGATTGCGATTGGCTGTTGCGCGGGCGGTTGCGAGTTCGATTCCCGCACACGACAACATTTGTATTGGCCATACAGATGTTTGCCGTGGTCTGGGTGTTTGTGTAGTCCTTGTGGGTCTCCCCACCGTGCCACGGAGAGCACGTTAAGCCGTCGGTCCCGGTTGTTATCATGTACACCTGATAGCGATCGTTACTCAATGTATCCGCCAACCCGCATTGGAGCAGCGTGGTGGATTAAGCTCCGATCCTTCTCCTACATGGGGAAGAGGCCTATGCCCAACAGTGGGATATTACAGACTGAATCGTGATCGTGACCTACTTTAATAAAAAGTATTTAGTTGGTCGGCAATCTCTAACATTAACACTACGCCCTATATCTACTAATTTTGGATTTTTACTCATAAGTATTCTTAATAATAATATAATCTGATCTGATTCGATTTTAAAAAAGGGATTACCTTAATAAATTTAATAGGTGAACGATTAAGTAACTCATGTTTTTATATAGTAATTTCACTTCAGATAACCCAATTCAAAGATATGCTTAATGGAATAAAAATCGTTAAGAAACAGTAGTAAACAGCAAAACAAAAACAACAAGTCGTAAATTCCCTGATTTTCACATCCCCCCCCCCTCCCCTACCTCTTATCTGTGACATTATTCTTCAACATTGTTTGGTACAATATTTTAATACTCTCGCTCTACTTAATAAAAGAAATATATTAAAATTGGAATAATCCGGTTAAATGTTTTGTGTGGTTTAACGGTTATACTCGTATACAAAAAAAAATCGATGTTAATACAGGGCCTCTCATATTATATACATAGTTTAGGCTTTGTATTAAGGTTAGATATTTTTTTGTTGTTCTGTTTTAAGGAATTTGATAAAAATAAGAGAATATAGGTAGGTAATGCTATAAATTGTACCAAAGGCGTAACTGTATCACATCAATATATTTTACTACCTTCCCCCACAGTTTACGGATATTAACCGCTAAATGATACGGAAAGCTTTGAGGTGATTATCTGATAGTGGACAAATAAATAAGCGATAACGAAGTGTAGATAAAGTAGCACTTTTGCCTATTGGTTAATTATAACTATCGATCAGTCACTATAAAAATGTAATTATAAATAATATTTTCAAAAAAAAAAAAAATTTGATATGATTTAAAATATTTATAATTTCCTCATGTGTGGGTAACACAAAAATAAAAATAAAAACGAATCTATACTAATATAATAAAGCTGAAGAGTTTGTTTGTTTGTTTGTTTGAACGCGCTAATCTCAGGATCTACTGGTCCGATTTGAAAAATTCTTTCAGTGTTAGATAGCCCATTTATCGAGGAAGGCTATGGGCTATATATCATCACGCTAAGACCAACCGGAGCGGAGTCCACGCCGACGAAGTCGCGCGCAGAAGCTAGTTAATAATATTTTCGTTTTACTAATTACTTTAAAAAACAATATAACTCTGTTCACGAACAAGCTAACGGGTCCAAAGTACCTATAGACATATCGGAGCTGACATTCCGTTACCGGTACTTATACAAACATCGTGCTTATTATTTTTACACTATATTTTTAAAAGTAAATAGCAGCATAATGAAAGAGCAGCATTTTACGAGAACAACATTACCTGAATATTCACATTGAAGATATCTTTACTGTAAACAATTAAACACGAACGTTAACATACACCAAATGTTTTATAGCATTTATTAATTTTATGGTACAAATTTTCAAATGCCAAACATGATTTTATTTTAGCTCGACGTTTTATTTGACCTATTCAAATATAAACATGTATGTATAGTAGTAATATCCTATAATTCCCTACTGACAATGACGTTTGTTAATTAGAGCTTTTAGAGTCACGCCCATTTTATGGCTAATATGTAAAGTGAGTTCGTCTTTTACTACGTCAATTTCAATATTTAGCTAATTTTTTACGTTTAATTAATATGTGTTTGTTATGTAAATGTCAGTCGTGTTTCTTGGCACCACATTATATAGTTATGTAAAAATTATGACTCATTTTTTACTTTTAAACACAACAGGTTTAACGGAAAATAACGAATTCATAAGATATAAATACCCTTATACCTGTTAAAAAACGCTTCAGCCTGTAATATCCAACTGTTGGGCATAGGCCTCTTTCCCCACATAGGAGAAGGATCAGAGCTTAATCCACCACGCTGCTAAAATTCGGGCTGGCGGATATTTTCCTACTATGAGTAACGATGGCTATCAGGCTGTTTAAAAAGTTGATTATTATTTAATTTTGTAATAATTTTCAATAAACTCAATTTTGGAAGAAATCTTTGCTAAAGGGACCGAGAAAAATCCGTAGAGCTTATGGGTTCAATATTTAACTTTTTATGTACGACCCAGCAATTTTAATAGAGTAGCCTTTTGTTACTAATATTCTATACGATACGATACAACATAGGTATTTAAAAATATGGTTTAGATTAATAAATTCGAAATTTAAATAATTAAAACAGGTAAAAGACATTTTTTTTTATAAATAATGGTAGATGATTATAAATGAATGTATATATGTATGAGGTAGTGTTATTTAACAACCGCTCTAGTGTAGTGATGCGTATACTGGCCTAAAACACCGAAGATTTGCGGATTCGATTCCCGCTTGGGATGAATATTTGTATATTTACAAATATTTCTTTCCGGTTTGAATGACTTTCCTTGTAGCTTGTAGGTCTTCCCACCGTGACTCGGCGAAGCACGTTAAGCTGTCGGTCCCGGTTGGTACCATAAATATCTGATAGTAGTGAACATATCCGCCACTTATTTACATATAATATATTACATGTATTTACATAACCTTATATACGTACTAAATATCTATTTCTTCAATTAAGTAAAACCTTAAATTTAATTATGAGATCATTATTTTATGTATTGTGTTGTATACTTCTAAACTTGAATACTTTTTGAATATATTTTTTATCTAATACTTTTAAAGGAATGTATTTTTATTCATTTTATATACTATACACATGTAATATGCCATTTATATCTAATGTAAATTCAACAATTATATACGTCTTCCTATCAATGATAATATGTTGTATGTATACATATTATGTTGGTGTACCTACCTATATTTTTCTTGCTTATTTACAAAACTACTAAGATATAATATTATTATTTTAGAAACTATTTGTTGGAGAACTATGGAATACCTATGTGTATGTGTAAGTCCTAGTGATATTTTATTCATAGAAAAGTGATTTCAATGTAAGGATATCTGTGTGTAATGTATATATCTGAATATAAATGAGCTCCTCACGACATTGCATTAAAAGTAAAACACGGGAATAGAACCTATAATTTAAGTTTTTGTTTTGCAATTTACGATTAACAAAAATTGGCCTCATCCTATACTAGAAAATATCCTTGCCAGTGTAATCGGATTTAATTTTCTTTCCGTTTCTCCACTTTTCCGTCAATATCTTGTAAAGATAATATAAAATCGTAAAACTAGCTTAGTCAGTACAATTTTTTGGTCGGTACTACATTCATACAAAAAAATCAACCTTCATTGAGTAACAAGAAAAACTGTCAAATATATCTAAACGCAAGCTATATCAAAAACAATCAACCAATCAAGCACTACAAACGCACAAAGGGTATTATGCTATGATTAATTTTCTTGGTAGTATTAGTAATCGACACAGATTGTGATCAGTAAGACTGTTTACATTAAACATATTGCTATAGACACTACGGTCAAACATTTATTAATTTCGTAAGTAGGTACATTTACTTGTCTCGTCTAGTACAAGGCGTGGGTCTAGCATAGTCACAAGGGTGTGAGAACAGATTATCGTGAATCTCCCACTAAGGGAGTGGGGTCACGAATCGATGACACAATTACTTAGGTAATATTTGTGTCGCTAGAGCGATCAAAAGCAAAAGGTCTAGGGATGCAACATCGTTCATAAAAAACATCGATACTGAAACATCGATGTTTTTTAAAGTGCAACATCGATGTTGAAAACATCGACGTTTTACGACGATACATCGATGTTTTTTCGATGTTTTCTTTAAAATTAAAAGTAAAAAACCTTTTTTAAAAACAAGCTTTTATTTGAATGCACTAAAACGAAAAAAATAAATTTTTACTTTAAAACTTTTACTATCTACTTATAAAGTCATTACACATAATCTATATGATATAAAAGCTTGTCGCGAGATAGTACTCGTATTTCCTTAGTTTGAAAATTTTAATGGTTAGAATCAATCACATCAATTTATTTAATTTACTAGTTTACAAGCAAATCTTGCGTCGGCGAGCTTTAGTTACTTAAACAAAATAAAATCACGAGTTTAATAGGTAACTCAGCTAAGTTTTTAACTTCAGTTAACTTCAGTTTTTAGTGAATATGCACTTAACGGCTTCGGAATTCGGATTTCGTTTTGACGGGCGGTAACATAACGCGAGACGGCGAGAGAAATGAAAAATGGCGCGGACGCGTGGTGGCGCCCCGCGCCAGCCGCCAGTCACATGACAAAAATTATAATTACGTACAATTACGAAGAGATGGCGCTGCTATCAAACATCGTTCATAAAACATCGTTGTTAATGAACGATGTATCGATGTTTTATTGTAGTTCAACATCGATGTTTTAACATCGATGTGTATGAACGATACCTCAATGTTTTAAAACATCGATGTCTCGTTTGCATCCCTAAAAAGGTCTACTTTACATTAGATAAATTAAAATTATAATATAATTTTAATTTAATCCGAAGATTTAAACTACAAAAAATTCATAACAAGCTTAGCTTGATGCTAATAAGATAAGTTATAATTTTTTTTGTAGTATATTGTATTGGACCGGGAGCCCGTGACAGGTTGACATGACCAATACCCTCTCAAACGAAACTTCGTAACATGAATATTATATAGCTTATTGAGCTATATAGTATATATTATATAGCTCAATCATCTTACAGCTTACACAATACAATAATACAATTAAAGCAACGTTGAGTATATTAAGGTGTTAAATTAGGATTTAAATTACGCACTCTAATATTTGCACTATCTCATAATTCTAAAATTAAATCGTATACGCTTATCGTATGAAGAAGTTCTGCAGGTTTACTGAGAAACGACTCTGACAAAAGTAAACACATAACTAACTATATTGCTAACAATTTCTTAAAATTTACGGAGAAAAAACGTGAACCGTGGATCTCTACGTAGGAAGCTACGTCATGAAGAACGTTGGGCGTATTAATAGGTTAAAATACTATTACAGCGAGCACTAAGCTGTTTCAGTAATCATACGCGTACGAAACATTATTATATCTTGTGAACCTTAATATGAACTTAAAAAGTTAAAATATAAATAATTTATAACTATAAATAATACCTATACATTTTGAACATAAGTTAATTGAGTTTTTCTGTGTGAAGTTAAATTTAAATATGTTGAATCTATTTAAAAGCGATTATGATTATTCAGATTAATGTTTACATTACAAGCTTAAGATGCAAACTTATCTTACCCAAATGTGTACCAGATGTCGAAGCACATGACGTTGAGCCAAGAGAACGCCGCTACGAATCCAAAGTATATGCCGTACCCTGAACAAACAATGAACAAATCATAACCAAACTGTAAAATCAAATATATTATATATAATAATTTATTTCGATATTTTACAATATTATACATATTTACAATTCAAAACTTAAGAACTAAATATTTAAAATCAAATTGAACTTATCTTAAACGCTTAATCTGTTATATTTTCGTTTAAATATTTCAATCGCATATTTACTAGCATAATAGCAATATTCCTATTGTTTTATTAACGTAATAATATTTACACATATTATATGTAGTATAATCATTACATATACATGCAATATAAATACACATCGTTGAATAAGTAAAAAATAAATCTCTAAGAATAATTTCAGGGGACTCTACATATAGATCTGACGCATTTTTATGTGTTATCAAGAATTATTTCGCGTACATTGAGTTATGTCATACTGAGACTATTATTCATCATTGAGACTATGGAACCGTGATAAGCTAAAAAGTGTTAAAAATATAAATATTATTGTGTCGACAATTTGTGCTTTTAAGTTTAGAACAGCACGTGGGAATCGCTATTAATACGAAAATAACACAAGAAACATATATAATATATGTTTTTATATCATTCTCTCTATCTCATGTTAAGAAAAACAATACTAAAGTGTAATGTAAAAAAGTTTTTGTAAAAACATGCGAGCTTACATACAATAGTTTTGTCATATTTAGTTCAGTTTGTTTCTATGCCTCTACTAAAACAGAGCCTTCAACGGGATGGCATCAAAATTGCATTGTCGTATGTATGCCGCAATTATTCTTAATCGACACACAGCGATTAAATTTAAAGTTTTTGTAATATATACATTAGGTATATAATTTCACTATTTGTTAACTTTGAAATGAAATTCTTAAATAAGTTGGTAGTATTACTTTGTAAAATCTGTACTGTTTGATACAAATATAAATTCTTCATCCTCGTATATTTTAGCTATTTTTATATGAATGAATAAATCGTCACCAATTTAATATGACGTTACCTAACACGCGCGCGGAAAAATCTTAAATTTAAATTATTACCTACATTGAATATTACGTTTGAAAACTAATGTACCTAGTTATTTCCAAATGGCGTCATAGCAAATATGACAATCCTTACAAGTTCAATATTTAAAGTAAATCGAAGTAGGTATATTTAAGGCTGTTATGGTAATGACAACATGATTTTGTTTAAAATATGAAAACAACATTACATACAAAAAAAAACAAAGAAATAAGATATGTATGTATGTATATTAATCTAGCATTTTTATAAGTATGAAACACAATAATGACAAACTACTAACTACATCATCGAATAAGCTGATAGTTTTGCAGATTTATTTGTTTTTCTTACAAGAATATCCCACGTTCATATAAATATACCTATACTTTATGGAAAATGATGGAATCTCGTACGGAGATTATACTTAGAAACAAGAAAATAATGTAGGTAATGAGCCAATCAATTTGTCAAATTTATGACGATTGTTGGTATTAATAAAACATGCGAAAGTAAAACAGAGATATTTCTATTTCTAAATAATGACAATGAAGGCTTTGTACATTGGTGCATTCCTTTAATAAAATTATTATAACCATTTTCACTTAATATTTTGTTATCCCTTCACACAATGTTTTAACAGCTGTTTCGCTTTAAGATTACGCTTCCTATTCATAAATCTTAACACAGCTTGTGAATTCTAAAACCGTATTTAAATAAAATATAAATAAACTCGCTTGTTACAATTTCATGTTTCAATCTTCTAGAATTGCATCATAATGGTAAGTCGGGCTGTCTACTTCATCCGCAGACTTCCTGCACTGTTAGTGTTGTTTACACAATCTTAACATAGCTTCATAAGCTTTTCTAAAGCAATATTATGATAAAATATAAACAAACTCATTTAATACACAATTCCTAAAACCAATTACCTACAAATGCATCATATTTACCAACCTTATTTTCTAATTTATCCAAACTTGCTACAGTGTAGGCAATGTAGGGTTGTCCCTACAGTTTAGTATACTAGAAAAAAAAATTATAGTAAAACTTACCCAATAGTGTACAAAGTCGATAGTCCTCTACGGCGCTGTGTTGCACCCTGGCGAGGCAAGCGCAGGCGAGCAGCATCATGCTGACGTGACAGATCAGCGTGCGACCATGCAGGTTCCTCAACTCCGGCAAGACGCAGTACACGATCAAGGTCAATGCAAGACAAACGCTTGATATTGTTATTATCTAAAAACACATTTAATTTTTTATTAAAGCTTTTCGAATTCTGCTAAATATTATAAGTGGGTATTGTACCATGGCAACCGTATTTATTATTCGAATACGGCGAAGTCAAAAAGAGCTAAGAGATATAAAGGTAATTTGGAATGACAAATCGTAACAAACTTAAATTATTTCTCGACTCGTTGGAAGGATCCGTTGACAACGTTGCCAGTAAAGTACGACTGAAAGGGACTTAATTTTAGTGACGTAAAAGAAATTGTGTTTAAAGCATTAATTGGAAAAGCAAATCTACGAAACAAAAAAAAAAGGAAAAATATATAAACAACACTGGCCTCGGCCTGGTTCCATGACCATCGAAAAACGATTTTCCTTTAAAAAAATTGTAATATAGAAATATAGAATCAGAAACAGCGAAAAAATTACGCAATTACAACGTGTAGCTGTATGTTATACACCTACATTTTTGGATACCTACATAAGCCTACATTACAATCATCTAGTTAGTATTTAAATATTTGATTTTTATACAGACCGTATGTTTTATGTTTTATAGTACATACACTATATCACTATACAATTCATTCACATCTCAGTGATCATCTCTCATCTTTTAGATTTTATGTAAATATGCAATATTGTAAATTTATAATATCAAAGAAGAAGGTTTTCAATGCCAATATAAAATTATACTAAAAGTATTCCTATTTCTAAAAAAGAATTTACTAAATGGTTAATATAAATATTACAGACGCGAAAGATTGAAGGAAGACGGATTGATGTTTGTTACTATTTCGTGCTAAAACTACCGAACGGTATCAAATGAAATTTTAAAATGAAGATTAAATTGAAAATCCAAATTTTTATAATTAGAACCTTTATTGCTTCCTTTCCTAAGCATTTTAAAAATTTCCAAGAGATCGAGACTTACGTGGTAAATGTCCGGAAGTGAGCAACTGATTCATGAAGTTAACCTTATTACCCATATTTCGTTAATGGTTTCATTGCATATTAACTTTTTTCATTCATAGGAGCTATCGGAATCTAATGTTTTCTGATTTTTTTCAATACATAGGTAAACCATATACTTTTTATAAGAAAATATACACAGAAAAACTATTTACTAATGGTTGATAACTGCTCACATTTTCTACAAGCCAGCCAAATTGTTAATAAATGGATGTGTCTTTTAAAATCTATTAATTTATGGCAAGATGTTAGCATGTCAACAAGATATACTATTAGATACTGTATATATCTATATATATATATACGAGTATATAAGAGCTTTCCACCTATGTATTGACTCATTACGATATCTCTGGAACCATAAGGCGTAGAGACTTGAAGTTTGGTAGGAATATTCCTTTCGCCGAGTAGAGGTCAGCTAAGAACGGATTTTACGAGATTCCAAAAAAGAGGGAGTTTCAGGGGCGTTAATAACATATATGGCAAAACAACGTTTGCGGGCAGCGGGGTCAGTTAGTATACCATATGTATGTAAATTCAATCAAATGTTTACCAATCATACTTACTACAAAAGAAACGCGAAAATCCTTGATTAGTGTAGCTGGCAAAAAACACAGAACGCCACTCACGATGACATCATTATGTTCAGGGCATTCCCGTCGATCGAACATCTCTAGACAATAATTGTGTGTAAGAGTCGTGGGAGTCTCCAGGTAGGAATTACGAGTTAAGTGATGCTGGTCTTGAGGAAGTGACGTATTAAGTCCGTATCTCCCAGCGGGACATTGCAAGCCTATTCTCACACCCATTACATCTAAAAAGAAATAATAAAAATTATTTTACGTTATTTTTTAGTTGACTATTTTGCGTCTACCTAAACAAAATGTTGAATATCACATACTATCACAGCTTGGCTGGAAAAGGTATATAGGTAGGTATATATATTTATCACTACATATTATAAAACAAAGCAACGGATTTTGATGGGGTTTTCTTTAGTAAATAGAGTGATTCCAGAGGAAGGTTTATATGTATAATACATGCATAATATAGTAGAGGAATACTGATAGTTTTAAAGTTTTCTAATGTGATGTCGTAAATAAACACATTTTTTGCGCTTAGATTGCAAATATTTATTATTTTATATTTAGTATCAGCATTGCACCCGTGCGAAGCCGGAGTGGGTCGCTAGTTTAATTATATATTAGATTCTAAAGGTCTAATATAATTAAAAGCTATTAAGACACAATTTTCTTTTTTTCAATCTTACTTTTCTCAATCACTAGGCTTTCGAACACAAAACAAACTTGACTTAAAACCAAACTAATTTACGCTTCAGCCTGTAATATCCCACTGTTGGGCATAGGCCTCTTTCCCCATGTAGAAGAAGGATCAGAGATTAATCCACCACGCTGCTCCAAAGCGGGTTGGCGGATATATTCCCTACTATGAGTGTACATTATAACAACCGGGACCGACAGCATAACGTGCTCTCCGAGGCACGGTGGGGAGACCCACAAGGACTAACAACCAGATCGGAAATAAATATTTGTATAAACACAAAAATTCACTCCGAGCGGGATTCGAACCCACGACCGTCGGTCGTCTTCGAAGTTGTAGAGAAATTAATTTATCACCTGATTATGATTAACGATTCAACTTTATTCTATAAAAAATGTTAATTAATCAGACATCCGAAAATCGGTAAAAATACAAATGTCAACTAGTTATTATACAAGTTTACTTTTAATCATATACATTGTTTTTTTACTTAACAAAATATCGACTATTGGTTATCAGTTAAATCCTAAACCAAAATTAAAAATAAATCTTTTTATTGTGTAATAATATATTTGTAATTAGGTATAATTATTATTTTTATTAAACTAAAGTAAAAAATTTTTATTTGCAATCGACGGTGTTAAAAAACACCGTCGATTGCAAAAATTATTAAAAACTAGCTTCTGCTAGCGACTTCGTCCGCGTGCAATAGGAACAATTCTATCATACATGATTCTTTCGAAACTACTGTTTATGCAGCGCACGCAGCGGAAGGTCTCAAAATACCCCGATTTAGAAACATTCTTCATTGGTGCTCCGCTCCTATTGGTCTTAGCGTGATGATATATAGCCTATAGCCTTCCTCGATAAATGGGCTATGTAAGACTGAAATATTTTTTGGAATCGAACCTGTAATTCCTGAGATTAGCGCGTTCAAACAAACAAACATACAAACTCTTCAGCTTTATAATATTAGTATAGATAATGAACACATAGACATTTTTCGATTAAAAGGCCTTAATTTTTTATTCCTACTTATTCACTTTTGCTTATATCTTATGTTTATACGATTTGAAATTTATTGTACAACCTAATAAAATAATAATATAATTAAGGTCAATAAGTTATAAGGAATATAAATCCGTGCCTCTTGTGATGAGTGATGTAGGTCTAGTTACATATCATTTTTGTAATTTTAACGTGGGCGCGGGCGTTACAAAACAAAAATGACGACTTTTTTGGTTTAATTCAAGTTCATCTATCTGCTATATTTACGTAAATATATTTTTTTACAAAGTAATAAAAAATTCGTGAGTGTCGATATTTGTCAAGTTATCTGTTTGTCAGTATATAATCATTCACTCACTATTTAACGCTATTTTTCGTGCTTTGTGATTTATGTGCGATTGATTGTATTGAATTTCACAATTAGGTAATTTCAGTACATTTTTCATGAATGCTGAATTTCTGATGTACATACTTAGAGTTATATCCTTTTGAACCTAAAAAATTCGTTATCTGCTACATTCAAGTATATGAATAGGAAAGTTATAACAAAAAAGAAATGAAGTCTAAAGATTTAGATTTTTATATTTTTTTTTCAGGAACACTCCACTATTTTGGAGTTTACACAAAGACAAGTTATACTTAGGTGTACCGTGTAAAGAGTGATACAACTGCAAATGATACTTACCTATATCATTTAAGCACTTAATAATTGTAAAAAAAAGATTCAACTAAATAGTTTTATTCGTAAGCTAGCTTTAAATTAAATGTAAGTATATTGAAAGAAAAGGTTTTTCTCTACAATCTTTTATAGAGAAAAATATTCTCTCACTAGCTTCTGCGCGACTTCGTCGGCGTGGACTCCGCTCCTGTTGGTCTTAGCGTGACGATATATAGCCTATAGCCTTCCTCGATAAATGGGCTATCTAACACTAAAAGAATTTTTCAAATCGGACCAGTAGATCCTGAGATTAGCGCGTTCAAACAAACAAACAAACAAACAATCAAACAAACAAACTCTTCAGCTTTATTATATTAGTATAGATTATGATACTCCAATTGAACCTTGTCCGCGTAGTTCACGAACAAGAATTTTTTGAAACCTTATATTTGCTCTCCTGTAAAATGATGTTTTTCGACTTGTAGCACTTGTCACAGCAAGCACAGAAATAATAAAATGTGATACAGTGGATTAAGCTCCGATCCCTCTTGTATATGGAGAAAGAGACCTATGCCCAACAGTGGTATTTTACAGGCCGATGTGTTAGCATTAAATAATACAAGGATAAACCACGTCTGATTTTGAAACAACTATGAATAGAAAATATATATTCAACTCTTAAAATGAAACTGTGCAGAAGTTCAATAAGGGTAATTCATTTATCTGTACTTATTTATTAAGAAAATAGTAGATATATATTTATTGTTTTTATGTTATGTGTGATGTTTAACTCACCGAATATATTTTCATATTCTCTTTGTAATGGGTCTAAATAGGTGGAAATATTGAAACGAGCGTCGTCATCTTCATTCGGGACACACACACTGACATAACTCCCACAGCGGCGAAGTTTAAAATGTTGTCCAGCTGGACAACATTTTCTTACACAATAAGCACTAAACGTATCACAGTTCCGTGTACAAACTTGTGCCATTACTCTACGAGTACCATGTTCTTGATCCATACACCATTCTCCTCGTATTAACCTGCTGTCTTTTTCTCCACTTCTACTTAAAGCAAATAAAGTACTACCTTCTATAGAGAATATAAAACCACTTTCATATAACTCCACGGCGTATTCATCAAATTTGCATGGTAGACCATACTCTGTTTCGTATATGTGACCAGAGCTTAAATCAAGTTGATGAGGTAACCAATTTTTGTTATTTTGTTTATTATTTAGTCGACATTCGTGGTATTTTGTGTCAAAACTCTGACCTCTGGGACAACATTTCCGAAATTCATGTATCTTTAATTTAGTTTCACTTACGATTACATTATCGCTTTGATTACAAGACAATGCGACTGTTTTCGGTACATTTTGTTTTGAAGTACCATTAACGACTTCAGCCACAAGCATGTCATAGCAAATATTTTCCTTTGGTAATATTTCCGTTTCGGCAATACTTACTGTAACCATTTGCAATTCATCACAGTCCTTAGGAAGACCATTTTTGACCACCACGCTACTTCTAACATAGAGGGGCTCACTTACTATACCATAAATTTCCTCTAAACTCACACCATCGAGACATTCATATAGTTCACTAAGTGTCTCATTAACTTCAGTCACTTTAATTAAACTTTGATTTTTGGGACAACACTTACGAAAAAGTAATTTTTGTTTATCACTTATTTTTGTATCTTCCGCCTCTGCAATCACAATTATTGAGGCTAAAAGCAAAAACCACATCATGAATACGCAACAGAGTCAGTGATTTTTAAAAATAAATAAACTATAACAGGTGGAGAACATCTATCATATCGGAACCAATAGTTTATTTAAAAGAAAAATAAGAAACGTGCGTCGTGGTTCGTCGACAACGCGTGAATGAAGCCGGGAGCCGGCTTCGAAGCTCCTATGATGAGTATTGCTTGCGGAGGCTGCAGCGCCCTTGAAGTTGTTGACTCGACTTCCCGCTCTTCCCCCACTAAAGCTGTATTCGCACGATTTACACGCACAATCACTGTGTTATACCGTAACACATTTAGTTCTGGCTACAACATCATTGTGTCTAAGATATGCATAATGTTAAACACAACGTTCTATCCTATTTTACACAGTACACTATACGCTATCGCTCAAGATATAGGTTGAAGAATACTACGACTAACCGCTTGAATTATACGATACGTGGAATCACAAATATTGCGACAAAGATGACGATTCAATCGTTATCAAATGTTGATAATCTGTAAACGACCGATTGGATTCTTTGAAATTAAAGTAAATAGTACCTATCTACCTATGAACGAGTAAAATGTCAACAAAGTGTAGTTAGTTTTGGTGGCGATTTAATAAAAGTATATAATGTAACTTAATAAAAATAATTGTGTTTGTTCTCAAACAAAAAATCGACTTCAATTTACACCAATAGGTTTCGTACAATACACATTAATACAGATAACTCAAAAACTATTTGTTATCTCGTTCAAATTTACATTGAACCACATGACAAGTATCAGTTGCACCCATTGAAAAAAGATTAATCAAAATCAGTAAAGTTATGAGATAACCACAGACCACAGAAATACTATAGACATGGTAAGGGGCGTGACGCGTGTTACCGAGCTTATGATCAGGCGATCATACTTTTAACAAACGCATCTCAGTCGTAGTACAGACGCGGGTGACGTATTTAGTGACTTAAAAAATATTAAAATGCCGTGTTGTGTAGTATTGTCGTGTCGACAAGGGAGCTAAGGTCTAAAAGTTACCCCAGGAATGATTTCCTTTCACATATAAGTAGTAATTTACTGTAATTATTAATATTTGGAAAAAAGCCAGTCCTCTACAATGATTTTGACTTACAATTCACAATTGTGATAGTAACGATGTACACTGCTGGCTAACCATTACCGATAGTCTGGGAACAACGCGCGTAACGCGCAATCTATTACGCGGCTATAGTTACGCTCGCTACGCACTAATTCATGGAGTACCAGGCGTCAGTGGCCCGCCATATTATCGACTTTTACTAGTTGAGCAACGAATGCCTAATCCGTAGTTTATCGATAAATTGAATCTTTTTTTTATTATAAAAGGTTTTTCGTTCGATGTTTATTATCACGTTTAAGACATAAGTATACTATATGTACAATTCGAATTTCATTTTTTATATCCATTTTTATTAGATTTCAAATTTTAATGAGTGAATGATATTTAAAATTCACTTCACCGTGTCTTTCAGTTTATTTCATGCTTGGCTCCTACTGTTTCATCTCGATAGTTTTTCGTATATATTTTTTTGAACCCTCAGTTTCATATTGGTTTTAATAAATTTCTGACATTTGATTAGTATCCCAACAGTTTTATAGAACTACAGTCTACAGTAATAGGAAACTACCAGTTGACTATTAATGTGAAGTATTTAATGTGTAATCAGTGAACATAGATAATAATAATTATTGAATTTTATTGAAATAATACTCGTCCGTGTTATCATTTATCGATAAATCTGCAATGTTTATCGAAATGCCCACGGCCCTAGAGACTCATCTATGATTGTAGTAACGTGTAGCAATGCGTACACGCACACTACTTCGTAGCCAATTAGGATTAAGATTTTAATGTTGTAAATTGTGTGCGAACTTTAATATAATTGTGTGGGTGTAAAAGTTGGCTACGCTGGTTCTGAAGCAAATAACGTTCGATGCCGTCTCCATATACTCCGTGGAGATAACACACGTAAAAATATAATAAGAACGCCGCATTGACGCAACGGTCACAGCACTAGCTGGTTTGTGCGCTGGCGGTTGCCGGTTCGATCCCCGCACATGACAAACATTTTTATTGGCCATACAGATGTTTGCCATTGTCTGGGTGTTTGTGCAGTCCTTGTTGGTTTCCCCACTGTGCCTCGGACAGCACGTTAAGGCGTCGATTGGTATCATGATAGCGATCGTTACTCATAGTAGGGAATATATCCGCCAACCTCATTGGACCAGTGTGTTGAATTAAGCTAATAGGTATAGGCCTAGCAGTGGGATATTACAAGCGTAGCACATAAAAATATGTATTTTTAACTGAGTTCACAAAAGGAAGGTAATTTTTATTTTTCACTAATTTTTATTTTGTCACTATTACACACACATAAGTTAGAACATTCGAACTCGAAAAAGGGAAAAGGAATTAAGCGGACTAGAAAAAATCGCATGGAAAATGAAATCTTACACATTCAAACAATTATTTTAATCATGTCTGTGTAAAATATTCATAAGGCAAACTCCGAATGAGAGATAAGCCTGAAAAGATTTGAAAGCAGAAAACAATATACCTACTATAGGTATATATACTTTTAATAACAATACCTAAATCCAAGAAATCTCGAGGAAATCGATGTACCTACATATCTATTTTAAAACACAACATACGCCTGAGTTCCCCCAATTAGGTACCCTAAAGTACCCTAAAATATAACTAATCATATCTTAGGGTAGTGAGTATGTGACCACTCAAGAGGATGGACAAAATATTTACAATAGTACTACTACTGTATTACTGCGTCTAGTAAACGTACACACGCTAGTCGATTTCCAATTTTCTAGTGGCTGATTCTTACGTATGTAGTAGGAAATATTGTAAGCAATATGAAATTAATACTGCCAGACCTTCTATCGACAGTATTTGTTGCCAGATACGAATTAGATTATAAGTATTTTATAACGAATATATTTTAACTTCATTTTTACACCTCATAGTATAGTGTCCATCAGAAAATATAAAAAGTATGCGGGCCTGGGGTCATACTATATAAACCCCTTCCGGCAAAAAAAAGAAAGTCATATCAGAAGTAAGGAAGACTGAGAGTTGAAACAGTTTTTACATTAGAGCATAACTTCAAAATAAACCATGTATTTAACGTGTTATATTCAAAATAAAACCTTGTTTAAATAACTGACAAATGGGTAAGAAAACAGTGCCACTATATCCTTTGTACCTACAAAATTCAACTTCAAGGCAACTGGTGACTTAGTTTCAACTCTCCTCATAGTGAGGTAAGTTGAAACAATGGTCTTACGTTTACTGTTTTGTCAAAGAAAGTTTTGACACTTCCTGCAATATCATATATCTATCATTATAATATATATATATATATATATATATATATATATATCACATGGTCTAAGATCCGAGATAGCTAAATCTTCCCTCATCTGTTAATTAATTAAACAATTTTTTATAGGCTGATTTCAATATTGTGAATTTATAAAAACAACCTTTGCCACCATAGGCCTGCTACAATATTTTTTTTTATTCTTTTCCCTCTCATGTTAATTACATGTAATAAGCTAAAACCGTTAATATTTTACATTATACAGAGTGTCCCACGATAAAGTGCAACCCAGAAAGAGGGTGAAACTAGACCATAAATTATCGACAAAAAACAGAAAAAAATTTAAAAAATGAAAAAAAAAATTTTTATTTTTTTATTGACGAATTAAGATTTTTATATAGCTTACGTAGCCTCTTTGTACAAAAAATGATGATTTTTGTACGTGTTTTTTGGGATACAGGCGTAAATTTTTTTTATTTGAATGGCAATATGGTAAGAAATAATAATAAATCATAAAATTTCCTGGTATTGGAGGCATAATTCTGAGAAAATTAGAGATCATTGAAAAAAACAGTCATAAAAAATGGATTTTTTTTTCACAAGAAGCATAGTTAAAGACATAATGCCACTTTTTTGCGAGCTAATTGTTATTTTATCCTTACCGCCAAGTACGTGGCGTAATATTTTATTTTATTTTAAAGTAATCGACCTACTACCTACATTGGAAGAAATCATCATTTTTTGTACATAGTCTACGTAAGATATAAAAATCTTAATTCGTCAATAAGAAATAAAATATTTTTTTCAAAAAGTTTTTTCTATGTTTTTGTCGATAATTTATGGTCTAGTTTCACCCCCATTCGGGGTTGCACTTTATCGCGGGACACACTGTATACCTGACTGTAGTAGGCACCCATCTCTACGATTGCTATACTTACCTGCAGCCAGGTTACTGCTGACTGAGGTTACTGACCTAGCCTATAAAAAATTGTTTCATCTAATTAACAGATGAGGGAAGATTTTGTTATATCCCGGATCTTGACCAACATATCCTAACCCCTAACCATACCATACTCGAATTAATATAAATTGTTAGCGAATAAGTCATAATTATAAAGCATAAGTAAATAGAAATCATAATGTAAAACTGGACTAGAACTAAATTAAGACCCAACAGCAAGTAATAAAGAATTAGAAAAATGTGAAAACAATTAAATTGAAAAGCATTAATCTATTTGTAATGGTGATAATGAGAATCATCAAGACAAAATGTAATGTTTGAGTAAAGACATATAAAAAACCCGATACCCTGTAAAACAAAAATTAATTTTCCAAAATCAATGTGTAAACTTATTTTCCCGTGTTAATAATAGATAAGTAAGTAAGTAAGTAGCCCAACAAGAAATAGGCCCTAAAAGTAGTGGGGAACCCACCCCGAGTGAGAAAGAGATGAATGAAAGAAAGAACAAGTATGCAGCATGAAAGTACGAGAGGCATGAAAGCGAGAACTGGTATGAAAGAGTAAATAGCAAACAAAGACCCGGAATAATGACAATCCGGGGGCATAGAATAAAAAAAAAAAAAAAAAAAAAAAACCCCTAACCATACCGTACAAAAAACAAAAATATATCTGAAACAAAATACCAATGCAAAGCAAACTACAAACAGGTTGTTATTAGATTTCAGCCGATATAACTTCGTAAGACAGCACAATAAGCTGACAAATATCCTAGAACAGTAAGGATAAAGTAGCTAATGAAATTGAGGTGAAGATATTATGAGGATAAAAACTTACTTTTATCGATTTTTTTACCTAATATTTTGCAACTGAGAAAAATGTCAATTTTCTACCAGCTGGCTGTTGGTTTGCGGAGCGGTAAGTTAGCCATAATCTCCATCCAATTAACTAGCCATTTTAGATTTTAAGAAATTTTAGCTGTTTCAACTTATCTCCGTTTCTACTCTCCTCGCTCTCCCCTACACATAATGTAGTCTAAAAACCAAGTACGCAAATCGTAGGTTAAATTAAGACTTAGAAGAATTATTTTAATTTTATTTATATTATTACTTTTTTTTTTTCATCGCAATCCCCACATTTCATAGTAAAAGTAATAGGTACGCTAAAAGTCAATTTTCGGAACCAAGGAGCAATAAATAACTGTAGCAGTACCTACTCATAAAAATTAATATTAGGTAGGTATACCTACTCTTTTGTTAAAATGTGAAATAGAATATGAGGAACCAAATCAATAAAATACCGCTTTTACATTAAAACTTTATTTATATATTTATCTTGTTTGTTTTAAACAATTTTAAAGTGTAAAGCTTGTCAACTAAGTATTATCTTAAATATGATTTTTTTTAATTTGAGAGTTACAATTGTGATAGAGGAGACTCGAGTACCCGGATAAGAGTAGCTCATTAACTAATCTCAATCTCAAATATGATGTAGTTATTTAAAATTTTGAGTTACAGTTTTAGTGGCGTAGCGAGGGGTTGGCAAAGGGGGGCCTCAAGGGGGGAATCATGCCCCGGGCGCTACTCACAAAGGGGCGCCAAATGGTCAGCACAACTAAAAATTGCTGGACATATTATATGGTTTTCGAATGAGGGGGGCGCTAAAAAGGTATTGTGCCCCCGGCACGAGGAATGAGGAGGGCGCTAAAAAGGTATTGTGCCCCCGGCACGAGGAATGAGGAGGGCGCTAAAAAGGTATTGTGCCCCCGGCACGAGGAATGAGGAGGGCGCTAAAAAGGTATTGCGCCCCCGGCGCGAGTTAAGCTCGCTACGCCACTGTACAGTTGTAACTCAATTATTCGGCCCTTATTTATTCAGAGTCATGATTATTTGAACAACCAAATATTTTAAACTCGTTAAACTAGTTCATACACATTTGTACATTTTTCATGACGAAGTGTATAAGGTAATTTAAGAAAACATTTCATCTCTTAATAATTTTTACCGTCTTTACATTGATTTGGTTTTAACAATTTAATTTATTTGTTGTTCTTAACATTTAACTAACGTAAGTAACGTTGTATTACGTTGTTATAACATGTATAAAACCAAATTTTTTCATAAATTCGATTATTCGAATGCCTAACGACAACAATTAGTTAACAGGTTAACCGGTTAATCGAGTCTCTACAGTATTTAAAATTCGTTCTTTTCTTATAGTAAAAACAAAATTACCTTACAATAATTAATAATTAAACACACAAGCTCAAAGATTGACAAAAAATGTTTTATGTTATAAAAAAAAGAGTGTGATTTAGACCACACGACTGAAGTAAAACTTAGGTATTTAGCTCCATCTAACTTATATCTCCCTCTCAACCTCTCCATTCTCCATTGCTTGATCACACTTTTCATAACGCTCTCGTCACGCATTCACAGCGTACTCCCCAAGTCAAGCGTGTGTAAAGAAGTTTTGCTTCAAAAATGTCATAAACTTTCACATTTATGTATGTATTATATTAGTCGTCATCTTGTAGTTACAGTAGTAGTTTTCAAGAACGATAAATGTTAATACGAGACGAATGAGAGACGAAAGCTTCGATGAAGTTAAATATCATAATTATTATTCACATATGGATATACATAATTATTTAATTATAATCGCTTACGATTGCGACATTAAAATGCAATTAAAGTGTAAACTGTGTTTAATAGTACATAATCAAATCAATATGTAAAGTAATGTAAATAATTTGTACGCCAAAAATAAGTTATTATAATAGTTCTAAAATAAGATAGTACCGCATATGTTTTTGTGTACATTTTACAGCATAATACAGCTCTTAAAAAGATCCAAATATTTGTGGACTATAAAATTTACAGAAACTATTGAGTGACAGTAAAAATTTACAGGGACACGGACAATATAAAAATACATCAGTCATCCACAGTCACTAGACATAACTAGTCCTTAAACGTAAACAAATAATAATATTTGAACAATACAAAACATTACAAACATTTTTATATTATTTATTCATATAGGTAATAAGGTAAGTCATGCCATAGCCGGTACCACAAGGCACCAAAATACGCGAATCTAGACAACACAAGCTGACCGCCATAAAACACTCTCTGTAACTACGAGTAAATGTACCCTACCACACCCTACATTGCTACCTAACAAACATTCATTATATAGGCAAATGTGTTGTTTACTAATATACTTATAATATACATGTATATAAAACACATTCATAGAGTATATATTCATCATATATTTAATTTAAAATAAACCGTTAATTTAACTTCTAAATAGCAGTTTTATTGTTCGCACTCACACTTATCATTTA
Organism: Melitaea athalia; assembly: GCA_905220545.2. Lineage (NCBI taxonomy): Eukaryota > Metazoa > Arthropoda > Insecta > Lepidoptera > Nymphalidae > Melitaea > Melitaea athalia. Next base: position 10,271,886 of record HG992179.1, read on the forward strand.
TACTTATAATAACAAGGTCTCATAAAATCACAGTTACACATAAATACGTAAGTCAAACCGTATATATGATAAGTATATTGAAACTGAATAGAAGTGAAACAACAGGGTAATAAGCCTATATTATTGTCTCGCACATATTTTCAAATACATAAGTACTACTTCTACTATGACTGATCAGCTTAAATACTTTTATTTCATAAAGTTCTTAGTACAAAAAGTACACCTATTCACCGAATACCAAAAGAAGAGAACTAATATTTACGCGAATTTCACTAATTATAATAAAACAACTTTTTCGGATTTTATCGCGGTTTATAATATTTTTTAGATGCCCGACGTTTCGGACACCATGACGTTCTATACAGCAACCATTGTCACGGGAGGACTCATTCCGTGACCATGGTTGCTTTAAATTATCACCGTCGTATGCACCATCGTGCATCTAAAAAACTTAATAAACTGCGATAAAATCCGAAAAAGTTGTTTCATTATAGAGAAGATAACTAAATTAAGCTTAGAAATTATTTTTGTTTGATACTTATTAGTTCTTTGTTGTCGAAATCACGCATTGCCCAAAGATACATCATTCTAACCATTGAAGGTGATATGCGTAAAAATGCCCCTTAACCAGCTTCTATAAACTATCTGTAATTATTACTATTGACTATGCTAACTTAATACGAATTGTCTCAAAAGTCTCAGATAATTTATATAAACTAGCTAGAATTGAAATATATGTTGAAATATACTATGTACATTGATTACGGATCTAGGCAAGTGTAACTGACATTGTATAGTTCGCGTCACGTAAAAAGAACGCTGGCCTCCAAGCTACGCAAGGCGATTTATCGGTCTATATGGTGGTATGAGGTCTATCTATATTTTTAATGTACCTACCAATAACCATTATACGAAGCCGCGAGCGAAAGGTTAGTTCAAAAATAAAACAATAGGCCTAGTACTTTAGTGTGCGAGATTACATATTATGCGCAAACAGTTTTTTTCAGCGTTCTTTTTACATGACGCGAACTATAGTAGTTTAAATATTTTAATCATAGAGTAAAAACATTACATTACACATTACATTAGGTAAAACTTATTACACAAAAAAGAATATATGTATATAGCATTAAGCTAATGGCTTTACTGTTAGAGCTACAGATAAATAACGCATTTTACATAGACATATACAGTCAAACCTGGATAAGTGAGAACTGGATAAGTGAGAAAACTCTATAAGTGAGAGTGATATCCACGACCCGTCATTTTAAGCTTCCAAAACCTCTATTAGCGAGAAACAGAAACCTCTATAAGAGAGAGTCGTTTTTCCCTCATGGACCTCCGTTAGTGAGACTGCTACTTATCTATACCTCTATAAGCGACAGTCGAGCTTTATTTATTTATATTATTTAGCAGGAACTATAGCTACAATAAAAATACATACATACAGTAACAAATTACAAATTTAAAATCTGCTATTTTATGACTTCTTAACTTTCGTGGAACTTCCTACCATTGTTTTTGTATTGTTTTCTCGTCGATATTGTACCTATTCTATTTCGTGGAACTAAATAACGTTGTTACTTTATCGCATTCTTTCCCTTTCTTTCCATTCTTTTCGAATGGACACATGTGCCTGTGTACGGTCCTGTTTGTCGGACTTACTCAGTTTATAGTTAATCAATTGCGAAGGAAAGTTCTGTTTTGCATAATGTCAAAACGGAAAATTAAAGAACTGTCCTAAGATAAATATACTTTTTGTGCATACAAGTTTACATACATAGGTATACAAAAAATAAAACTTACAAAATAATATGCACAAAGGCGGTCTTATCGCTAGGTAAGCGATTTCTACCAGACAACCTTGATGTCATTAAGTGGTAAACTTAAAATAGTGAATGCGTTTGATTCCGGAAAATCGCGAAATGAAATTCAGAGGGATTTTAATTTACCAGAATCCACCTATTATAGAATTATAAAATCAAAAGACTATAAAATGCTGTGACTCGTTATTGCTGCGTACCTCTATAAGAGAGAAACGCTACCCATGTACCTGCATTAGCGAGAAACTCGGGTTAGTGAGAAACCTCTATAAGCGAGAATGAGAATGTGCTCCCTTGAACTCTCGCTTATCCAGGTTTGACTGTAGGGGAACACCGGGCAAGACGGGGTAGTTAAGGTTTAAAGCTCCAGAAATCATAGGGGTTCATGGTTTCATAACCATTTTTATTCTTAGTCAGTCTTGTAGTTATCAATCTTACATATTAAATTTAAATCAGGATCACAGAACCATAGAATTATTAATAAAATAACAAAATGTAGAATATGACGTATCACCCCATCATGCCCGATAGGTCGGGTAAGATGGGGTGGGCCTAATGGGCAAGATGGGGTATAGCCATTCTCTTGACTATTCAGGAGTACAGAACTCGCAAATTTATGTTGCTTCGGCATCATCATCGTCCACCCCTGCGCAGCCACAATGTGACCATTTACTACAAGAAGAACAAGCGTTCCAGCCTTCCTTGAAGTAAAAATATAGCCCTGTACAATATAAGCATGGTCACTCTTAATGTCTTCTTGGTCACCGGAAGAGGCATTAGTTGCTTTGGGCTGACCAAGGTGAAGTTACTTTTATCTCACACTGGATTAAGCCAGTAAGAACATCTAGGGAAAGGACCCAAATTTAAATCTGTGTTAACTTCAGTTGTACTAGTTGTCATAACTGTTAAAGTAGCAGGAGGTGTAAAGAACAACTGCAGTGCTCATTGCTCTTGTTGTAAGAGGCGCTGCGACAGTATCTACAGTTAAAAAATCTACTTTCTATGTCTAATCAATAATCCACCAGCTCATCATGTTCCTTTTGCGAGAATAGTGGTACCCAAAGGTATCTTTATATTCTCCATTGTACTCTCGTTTTCACGAGCCTTTTTTACTTTTCGTTTCAATGTGGTTAGTGGGACTGAGAAGGATTTTGCAGCTGACATATATCCCATTTGTTGCTTCAAAACAACTTCTAATATAAACCATCCTAAAACAATATATAATAAAATATAAATAATCAAAATCGTGTTTGGCAAGACGGAGTACCTGATACCCCGTCTTGCCCGTTCATCCGTTTTAAAATTAATAATCAAACAAAAAAAAAATGAATAATGTTTCATAACAAAACAAGTTATTACCTATTACTGCAGTTTATTGTAAATAAGATTTACCAAGATGCCGCTTGAAAATCACCAAATACAAATTTCATGCACTACCAAACGTATATATAAGAAATTTTTATACCAACAAACAAAATCTACTTTTCGACGATAACTAAAACAAATGACTAGCCACCGTGTTAGTACTCATGTGACTAAGAGCTGTCATGGCAGCTAGTAGCGAGATGGCAGAGTGGACGTGATTGATCAATTCAAATTACCTGAAAAGCCTGATGCCCCATCTTGCCCACCACCCCGTCTTGCCCGGTGTTCCCCTATATGTATATCTACGTTAAAAATATCAATTCCTTTTTTGTTACAATTGAAAATTCGTGCATATTTAATATGTCAGCTTTTGTTTTATTTTACCGTACTGAATATAATAATAGGTTTAAGATCATGTAGGTATCTCACAGACGATGACAGTCATCAAATCAACATCCTTGTAACCAAAATCAGAATTCCATTTTATCAAATAGTTTCGTGCACATATCCAAAATGTGTTGAAGTTCTATGACTGTTTGTCGAATAATACAACTTTTAATTTATAATACACAGTATAACACACCATTAATAAAAACATTATAAATACGCTCTATAAAAGCAGCTACATTTTCTGCAGAGGTAAACACAAAATCTAAAATCAGACAGTACTAAAATAAACATTTTAAATCATATCAAAAATTTTTGATCCAGCGGGATAAAAAATTTTTTTTATATTATTTAAAATGTTTATAATTTCCTCATGTGTCATGTCATGTATACACAAAAATAAAAATTAAAACGAAGTACTAAAATAATTTTCCTTCAATTCGGATATAATTTCATAGTATTCTGTGACTTTAAAGTAAGCTACAATTTGAAACATCAGCTTAAGAAAACCCTGAATGTTTTTATAAAATCTATACGAGTATAGCTACCTAATTTAGTTTGTTAAAACAATCAAGACTAGTTTTGGCTGTCGATATAAAAAATTACGACTTCATATTAAATTAATGGCACCCACAACTCTTGACAACCATATTTTTGTATTTACGTAGTATCACGTTTGAATCATCAGTGTAATAAAGGACTGAAATTGGTGAAAGCTTGATTGGAGCACATGACGGCTTTGGAACCTGAAAAAAATGGTGTCATTAATATTTTCTTCTTTACCTTTAGAAAGTTAATTCTAATCAAACTACATAATTATTATATTATGTACTTGTAATAAAAAACATACATAATGGTTGCGGGTTCGATCCCAGCACATAACAAACATTTGTATTGCCCATACAGATATCTGCCGTGAAGTGCCGTGGTCTGGGTGTTTGTGCAGTCCTTGTACTTGTTGCCTCGAAGAGCACGTTAAGCCATCGCTACCGGTTGTTATCATGTTCACCTAATAGCGATCGTTACTCATAGTTAGGTTAGGTTATATCCGCCAACCCGCATTGGAGCAGCGTGGTGGATTAAGCTCCGATCCTTCTCCTACATGGGGAAGATGCCTATACCCAGCAGTGGGATATTACAGGCTTGAAGCGTAATGTTTATAAAAAGATTACCTGAGTGGGATTCAAAAGATGAACCAATGTCTGCACAATTGCATGGTTTGTTGCGTTTTTGTGAGCATTTAGTGGAAAATTGCACTCGCCACTGCAGTAGAATGCTCCGTAACCGTCAGGAGCGATAATCCAATCCTGTAGTGAATATATATTGTTATATTATATATGAATATTGTTTTACTAATATTATAAAAGTCTTTCAGATATCTAGAAATTTCTCGCTAAATGCATAAAATTTTGTATGTACACAGAAGGAGAGAACGTCTATAAAAAATGCAACCGTTGAAAGACTTAAAAGTTGGTTAAATGTTTGTATATATGTGAGTTTGGTCATTTAGTAAGTTAAGGGCATAAAAACGTTATTAAACTATTCAAACAAAAATATTTAGTCAACGTCGATTTCAGGCCAAACGTTATTTTTTTTTTTTCATAAATTCTAAGCGACTCACAAAATATTACTATATATGTACACCAAATCCAAACAATTTTTTCTTAGTTTAAGAAAAATTAAATGATAAAGTCTACAGAATGAGAAGTATCATTGCCTTTTTAAAAGCTACGATTCGCCAGGCATGTTCGGCTTTGTAAATCTGCCTTTAACAACCAGCATAAGCCTGATCTGGCTGCTTGATTGCGTTTTATTACAATTTGCGAAGACTACACTTCTTTTTCACCCCAAGTACAAGTTATACAACATTCTTTTTAACCGACTTCCAAAAATGGAAGAGCTTCTCAATTCGATTTTTTTTTAAATATGTGACTTGATGGACCGACTTGCATGATTTTTTTTTAAACGAAAGGTGATGCGTGTCATTAATTGAGATCTGACAGGTATTTTTTGAGTTATATCTAATAATGCGTATTTACTTGAGTATTTTTTCGTCGACCTACGTTGTGTTTATACCGCATAACTTATCACTGGGTTTAATGATTTTGATGATTCTTACTTTAATCAAAAGCTAATGCTTGTCATGTGGTTTTATTTAAATTTGATCGAGATCTGATTACTACCCTTTTATAGCGCGTATTTACTTGACTATTTATCTAAAATAACCTTACGTTGTATTACTTGTCGATGTAATTGAAGTCGGTTTTTTTTAGTTCGCGAGCAAACACAATTATTGTGAAATAGTTTCTGTTACATCATTACTTAGCTACTTACGAGTTTGAGAATATTGCTTTATTAACTAACCTGCCACTCTAAGTCCTTAAAACTAACATATAATGTCTGTATTTCGCAGCTTCTGGTCGTCCAATGCGACGTATCTGAAATTTTAAAAAATATGTTATTCGATTTTTTTTATTTTTATTTTTTTGTGAAACAGAAAATATATTTTAGTCTCAACTAAATAAATCAAAATAGTAGGGGAGCGCGAAGAGAGTTGAAACGGGCGTAAGTTGAAACAGCTCAAAATTACTGGAATCTAAAACGCTAGCGAGTTGGTGATTACGGCTAATTTGCCACTTCTGCCATCCACTAACCCTGAAAGCGGGTGGTAGTTGTTTACGCACCAATATTGACAAAATTTTGCGCTTACAAAATAGATCAAAAAATCGATCCAAATAAGTTTTCATCCTCATAATATCTTCAACTCAATTTCGTTTAATTAGCTATTTTATCCTATCTGTTTTAGGATATTTGCCAGCTTACTAATCTAAGATTTAAATAGTAATAAAGATTTGAAATTACTGTGTTGTCTTACAATGTTATATCGGCTCAAGTTATATACTAATGAGAACCGATTTTATACGCTAGGAAATATATGTTTCAACGCTGGGAGCGACCACTGTTTCAATTTACTTCACTAGTAGGAGAGTTGAAGCAGTCACCAGTTGCACATCCCACCAGCCTTCAAGTTGACTTTTTGTAGTTACAAACGAAATATCGGCACTGTTTATCATACCCATTTGTTAGTTAATTAACAAGGCTTAATATACTATACAACACGTAACATACTATCGTTTATTTTTAAAGTTATCAGTCTTAACTTAAAAACTGTTTCAACTCTACTCGGTTTCCCTTATATAGTAACTGTAATCAGTGTGGAAAGTACTGAAATAAACTCTTATTTTCTTCATACCTATTTCAATACAAAAGAAGGCTCTAATCTATACTAATATATAAAGCTGAAGAGTTTGTTTGTTTGTTTGTTTGTTTGAACGCGGTAATCTCTAGAACTACTGGACCGATTTGAAAAATTCTTTCAGTGTTAGATAGCCCATTTATCGAGGAAGGCTATAGGCTATGTGTCATCACGCTAAGATCAATAGGAGCGGAGTCCACGCCGACGAAGTTGCGCGCAGAAGCTAGTCGTAAATAAAACTTGGAATAAAACGTCGTTAATAAATATTAAAGAAATGCTTAATATATTTGCTTTTTTGTGTTTTAAATAAATTCGAAAATTTTATTTATAATAAAATAAGTTAACTAGCCTGTCAGAGGGTTCCTTAAATAATTTTCGGAATAGCCATTATTGCGCCAGCGCCTTGCCTCGCGTTTTCTACGAGCTCCAGCGTCAGAACTATCAAGCTTGACTCCGTTCTTGAAAAACGCAACCATAAAAGGTTGCTTGCCTTCAGAATTAGCACCTTGATCCTCTTGTATACCTATTTCTTCTGGTTTGACATGACGCTCTAAAATAAAAATAATAATAAATTCTTAAGTATTCTGTCGCCACGACTGTCTGTCTGACACCGCGTTAGCGCAGCGGTCACAGCACTGGATTGCGATTGGCTGCTGCGCGGCCGGTTGCGGGTTCGATCCCCGCACACGACAACATATTTGTATTGGCCCTACAGATGTTTGCCGTGGTCTGGGTGTTTCTGCAGTCCTTGTGGGTCTCCCCAACGTGCCTCGGAGAGCACGTTAAGCCGTCGGTCCCGGTTGTTATCATGTACACCTGATAGCGATCGTTACTCATAGTAGGGAATATATCCGCCAACCCGCATTGGAGCAGCGTGGTGGATTAAGCTCCGATCCTTCCCCTACATGGGGAAGAGGCCTATGCCCAACAGTGGGATATTACAGGCTGAATCGTGATCGTGATCGATCGAAGTATCCTGTACATACGTAAGTAGGTGCAATACATTTATAACCTTTTTTTCAAAGGCACAAAACCTTAAAAATTTAAGATATCTGAAGCTATTTGGAATAATAGAAAATAATTTTTAACTGGAAAATATAATATTACAATATAATAAATAAATATAACTACTGAAGACAAGATATAACGTCGCTAATATTAACCTGGCTGTGAATGTGGGTGTAAGGTTATAAAGAAACCCCGATTGTCTGCGGGCGCGCCGAGCCACTTCGCCAACGCTGCTGTCACGTTGAGCTCCAGCCAGCCTTCGGTTCCGACACTCGTATTTACTGCTGCGACACGCTCCATTTCAATACCACTGAAAATTAAAATACTCTTATATTAGAATTATTTTACACTAGCCGACCTGTGCCCACTTCGTTGGGCGTTAATAATTTTTGTGAATTTGTGATGCAAATATAGTATACTTAGTAAAGTTTTCATTTTGCTCATATTTCTCCGACTTGATTTACATAATAATATGCTAATATTTTTTACTGAATTTTTGTTCAATAAAAATAAAATATATATAGCCCATGTCACTCCTGAATAGTGTAGCTTTCTGTTAGTGAAAGAATTTTCATGATCGGATCAGTATTTGCGAAGATTACCCTCTACAAACAAAGTTAAGAACTTTACCTCTTTATAGTATTAGTATAGATAAAATAGTATAACACGCATAATATACATGATACTATTACTTTTAATCGATAAAATGGATATATGTATTGATACAATTTGGCTCTCTTTTCCTTTCTCTCCCCCTTTCTACCTATCTCTAAAAACTAATCTATACAAATAAATAAAAATGGATTGTCTATTTGTAATATTAAAATAACCGCTTTTTGCTAAATGCATGTTGTGGATGTATACACACGGTACATAATATACCAAAATAACATTTTTTATAATTTTTGTCTCTCTGTCTGTCTGTTTGTTCCGGGCTAATCTCTGTAATGGCTGGGCTGATTTTGACGGGACTTTCACTGGCAGATAGCTGATGTAATAAGGAGTAACTTAGGCCACTTTTATTTTAGAAGTTTATTTATTTAATAACTCTGCGAACTAAACAATAACTTTTTTGTTAAATTCCACGCGGACGAAGTCGCGGACACAGCTAATGTATAATAAACCTGATGAAAACACTATGTTATTATTATGTCATTACTTATTAAGCGACTTTCAAAAAAGGAGGAGGTTCTCAATTCGACACGTATGTTTTTTTTTTTTTTTTTATGTATGTTAGCTCAGAACTTTTGACTGGGTGGACCGATTTCGATCAATTTTGTTTTAATTGAAAGGTGTTGCGTGTCATGTGGTCCCATTTTAATTTAATTGAGATCTGACAAGTAGTTTTATAGTTATATCTAATAATGCGTATTTACGTGACTACTTTTTCGTCGACCTACGTTATATTATACCGCATAACTTTTTACTCGGTGTACCGATTTCGATGATTCTTACTTTAATCGAAAGCTAATACTTGTCTTGTAGTCTTGTTTAAATTAGATCGAAAACTGATTACAACTTTTTGAATAATCTTTAATAGCGCGTATTTACTTGACTATTTTTTCGTCTTATTACGTTGTATTACTTGTCGATGTTATTGAAGTCGCTTTTTTTTCGTTTGCGAGCAAACACAATTATTTCAAATTTGTTTTTAAATATTGTAGTCATCTCTATATTTTATTCAAGAAATTATTTAATTGCAATAAAACTAAATGTTTGTATTTTTATTTAGTGTTGACAATAGTTTATATGATTGTATAATTATTAAATACAAAATTAGATAAACAATGTCTTATATCTTCGCTGTATGAACTTTAACTCGGATTCGAGATAAACAGACGTTTATCTCGAATCCGAGTTAAAGATTATATAAATATGAAATTTTATTGTACCTAGGTAGGTACTTAAAGTATAATTTTATGAAATTGCCATTTAAATACCACTATTATCTATACTTATTATAAAAAGAAGTCCCCCGGCCGCGTCTTTCTGTCCTCCTGTCTGTCTGTCTGAACGCGATAAACTCGAAAACTACCAAACGGATTTTTATACGGTTTTCAACAATAGAAAGAGTGATTCTTGAGGAAGGTTTAAGTATATAATTTATTATTCTTTTATGTATATTAGCAGAAATACGGTGGTAAATGTTGAAGAGGTCGCAAAAAATCTCGCCAACTGGGAGCTTTCCACGCGAACGCCGCGTAAACTAGCAAAGATATAGTTGAGTAATGTACTAGCGAATTGAAAACCTATGAAAATACTATAAAAAAGTCCGCGAAAGCATATCTCTATCTCTTATGGTTGACTCACAATAACCACTTTTATGTTCATATTTTTAATTACAAACATTACGTTATTTTCAAAGCTATTAAAATTGCCCTTTACAGTATATCAATATTAGATGAATAGTTTTTGAGATATCGTCGTTCGAAGTAAATATTAAAAATAAAATTAACGCGCAACGAAGTGGGCACGGGTCGGCTAGTTATTAATAATAATTATAAAGAAAGTTAAAAACTAAGGCCCTGCGCGCACTAGTGACATTTGTCACCGTGACAAAAAATTCTTTGTCACTGTCACGTCACCGTCACCTTCGCGACTGCGCGCACTTGCAGTGACAGATTATATACAGATATAGGTTGTCTGTGAACTCGTTTTTAGAAATAGAAAGAAATACAATAATAAAAAGTATTGGGTTCATCCGCTTTGGAGTGATAGGCTGATAAGTGGAAAGTTCTACACCATGTTTGCCAACCTACGTACATATGACACGTGACATTTTGTCGCGTCACGGGCATGTTGGCGTCCTCCGCGGACAAATTTGTCACCGAATTGTCACGCATCCAAGTGCGCGCACCTTCATTAGGGATGATGGACGCGGTGACAGTGACAAAAAGTCACGGTGACAAAATGTCACTAGTGCGCGCAGGGCCTAAAACCCGACTAAGACAAATAAAATTATTATGTCACTTTATGTCCTTTCGAGGGCACCACATTGATATCATGTGACACCATATAGCCTATAACCAGGGGATAATTTCAGACGCTTCTCGTCTCGTCGTAAAAATATAACCCTGTTTTAGTTTAAACAGTTTTGAATTAAACAATTTGTTTTCTTACTTATTAAAAAAATGTTTACCCAAGGTTATCTACGCTGATAACTCTATGTGCAACAACCGTGTACAACGCTGTTGGGTCTTCTGTGTGAACAGGGGCCTGGTGCAGCCGTAACTCTGCCGTGAGTAGAGAGGAGGCGTCTCCAGGCGCACTGGTCACGTCGAACCATACATGTCTTCCATGCCCGTGCCGTAAGGCTCCTAAGTGATGCTCTGGAATTATATAAAAATATCTTCATCAATATAGGAAAGAAAAAAGCATATTGTAAGATAATTGAGTGAAACGTTTTTATCCGTACTTAAACAGATTGACATTAGGCCAAAATCGTGTATTTCATGCGGGCGGAATAACCTAGTAATTATAGTTTTAACATAATTATGACGAAAAAAACACCATACTAGCCTTTGTAGTGCTCTATATCTATACAAATAAATAAAATTCTAGTGTCTGTTTGTAATATTAAAATAGGGGCTTTTTACTAAATTCATATTTACACGGAACATATATCAAAATTATATCTACTATATAAAAATAAGTCGGGTTTTCCTTCCTGACGCTATAACTCCAGAACACACGAACCGATTGCCACGGTTTTGCATTCGTTGGAAAGGTCTCGGGCTCCGTGAGGTTTATAGCATAGAAAATTCAGGAAAAATTTCAACAGAAAAGCGGGAAAATCTTTTTTACAGCCATCCATGAAGCCATCTGGTGGCGAAACGGAGTTCGCCGGGATTGCTAGTTTTTTATAATTTTTGTCTATCTGTCTGTCTGTTTGTTCCGGCTAATCTATGAAACGTCTGGATAAATTTTGACGAGACTTTCACTGGCAAATAGCTGATGTAATAAGGAGTAGCTTAGGCTACTTTTATTTTATTTTATATCTCTGCGAAATGAACAATAACTATTTTGTTAAATTCCACGCGGACGAAGTCGCAGGCACAGCTAGTTTGCAATAAAACTCAAATTTCATAGTTTTTTATTATTTTTTTAAATTTAGACTTGTTAAATAAATGTAGAAGGAAAAATTAATATTTATTAATTTATTCTATTGATTATTGCGATAATTGATTTGCACATTTACTGCTAAGCCAACCTAGACAATATTTACTCGCAAGCTACAAGCAAAATTTAAATAGGAAACAGACAACATTTCATCAATAAGATATATATATATGACTAGCTTCTGCGCGCGACTTCGTCGGCGTGGACTCCGCTCCTATTGGTCTTAGCATGATGATATATAGCCTATAGCCTTCCTCGATAAATGGGCTATCTAACACTGAAAGAATTTTTCAAATCGGACCAGTAGATCCTGAGATTAGCGCGTTCAAACAAACAAACAAACAAACAATCAAACAAACAAACAAACTCTTTAGCTTTATTATATTAGTATATAGACTATAAACGTCGTCACGAATATGTAAATTAATTATCGAATACTCCGTCGCAGGTGGCGTGTCCTCTGAGAAGCCTGATGTAACTTGACTCTATATGCACGTGTACATATTAACGTTAAAGAAACTGGCATAAATTACTATAATAGATTGTTGAGTAAATTTTATTAAACTAATAAATATATTTTGTTAAACAGGATATAAAACCATCGATAGTTTTGACAATAATTTTATGGAATAAATTATTTACTTATAAACATACTATGTTTCATAACGAAGTGTATATTCATGTCAATTTGTATAAATAAATCCCACCAAAAACATAAATGTGAAAAATAACAGCCAAGTTCAATAATAAGAATATGTTGTTTGTGGGCTTCGCCGAAAAAAGTATTGAGATCTAAATGAGCGCCAAGTTCTACAGAAAATATTAAATTAAGCTAAAGATTTCACTTTGCCAGTTTTCACTAATAATTCATCTTTTATTTGGCTAATAGCTTTTTAATGTTGTTTTTAAGTAAAAACTAGCCAAGTGAAATCTTTATCTTAATTTAATATTTTCTGTAGAACTTGGCGCTCATTTAGATCTCAATACTTTTTTCGGCGAAGCCCACAAACAACATATTCTTATTATTGAACTTGGCTGTCATTTTTCACATTTATGTTTTTGGTGGGATATCATTACTTTTTGTAGAGATATTTATTTGAAATTTATTCTTTTTTCTTGCTCATTCTGTTAACGGATTCGATGTCGGAGACCAACCGGATCCTCAGATACCGATTTTGAAAGCAATCGGTCAAATAACTAAAAAGTTCATGATTGCGGCTACTTTTTCTCATTCTGTTAACGGATTCGATGTCGGAGACCAACCGGATCCTCAGATATCGATTTTGAAAGCAATCAGTCGAATAACTAAAAAGTTCAAGATGGCGGCTACTTTTTCTCATTCTGTTATTAGGTTCGTATTCTGAGACCAACCATGTCCCCAGATATCGATTTTGAAAGCAATCGGATGAATAATTACAATTGTTTTGTATGGGGGCATGGGGACACCCTTTATTTTTTTACTTCATTTTTTTTATACTTAAGATTGACTTCTGTATATTGTTCTGTATTTTATCGAGTCAGTTAAATATAAAACAATAACATGCATTATTATAAAGGTTACTGTTTTAGTAATGTTAGTAATGTTCAACTCTTATTCAAAAGCTTTTCGTTTATGAATGGTTAAGAAGGCCCTGTAGTATACGACCTCTCCCGAATCCACTATAATTTATTATTCCAAACCTACTGCACATTTACCTATTATACTGACGTTATTTTTTTTTTTTAATAGGATTTGATTTTAACAATAATAATAAACACGAACACACACTTTATGTAGCTTTACTTACATTTAGTTTATCTTACATTTTTTCATCTACCCATACATAAAGTTTTATCAGGTATTATCTCATTTTATAATGGTTTAGTATGGCTATTTAAAATAATTAAAATTCATTATTCGTCTTACAAATAATTTTGTTTGCTCGCAAACAAAAAAGAAGCCGACTTCAATTACACCGACAAGTAACACAACGTATAGGTAGACGAAAAAAATTGTCAAGTAAATATGCGTTATTAGACATAACTCTAAAAGTACTTGTCAGATCTCAATGAAATTTAACTAGAACCACATTACACGCAACACCTTTCAATTAAAATAAAATTCATCGAAATCGGTCCACTCAGTCAAAAGTTCTGATCTAATATAAATAAAAAAAAAGCTAAAAAAATATACCTAATCGAATTGAGAACCTCCTCCTTTTTCGGAAGTCGGTTAAAAAAAATAGTGACACTCGTGTTCGGTTAATAGAAACTATTTATTTCTCAAAAGTCCATTTAGCATGTTAATAGACGACAATAAGACCCAATTAGGAAGACGGTGTGTATTTGAATCCAGCAGATAATATAATACGAGTATATCGCTGCGACACTGCCGACCTTAACGATATACTGAATCATTTTATCTATTGTTAGCTTACAATACTTAAATAGTAAATATGTATCCTTTTTTTAAAATTAAGCAATGGCATATTATATATGTATAATTAGGCCTTCAAATTAACTCGGTCCGTTTTTTGGGTGTAAAATATTGTGTTAATTCGAAAACAATGAAAATTAACAGATTATTCGAAGTACGGACCTACAAAAGCTATTACTGTTTCCTACCTCTTAGTTAATTTTCGAATTCCATTTCAAAAATACATATTTCCCATCTTTTGAATTGGGAAATATTTGTTGATATGCCAAATCATGCTGGACCCGTTGGTACAACCACTAATCCGAAAGAGGCATATCCTGGAAATACAGCGGGAATGGTGAAATCTCCCAATAAACAGTTTTTTTATATATATTTTTTTTAATTTTAATCATATGATGTATAGGGCACATAGCTCAAAGAACCGTTGGCCGATAGGGCGGAAAGGTTCTAGAGTTGCAACCGCGTACCGGACGTCGCAACGTTGGCAGGACCCCCACGAGGTGGACTGACGATCTGCTCAAGGTCGCGGGAAGCCGCTGGATTCGTGCTGCGCAGGACCGATCGTCGTGGAAAACATTAGGGGAGGCTTATGCCCAGCTGTGGGCGTCCGTGAACTGATATGATGATGATGATGAATCATATGATTCCGAATTTTTGTCTTGCCCTCTTATACTATTCACTTTTCCCGTCATAAATGCCCTTTATAATGGAATTACCAAGTTTTAGCAGATCATAATTTACAATACCTTATTGATGCAACCAGATACATAACATTACCTTCAAAACGTGAATATTAGGTAGGTGTTGGTGTTAATACAAGAGTTGATATTGACGGACTTAACGTAATATTTTTTTATCATTTTACAAGCAGATACAAAAAGCTCTATTTCTTATATATATATATATATATTTCTTATATAACAGACGAGCTACTTTGAAGCAGTTATTCGCAAGTGAAAAATCGCCTTTCCACGACTCTCAACTTCAGTTCTTAATTTCCTTGCTTTTAAATCATTTCCATGTAATTCGTTTATAGTAAAACTTTTTGTTGTGTGTGAGTAGGTAGTCATTATGCATGCTTGCGTTTGACTCCGATTTTTACCGACAATTGTGTAAAAATTTTCATTATCGAATAATTAGACTCCTGGGAACAGGACTTTCTTCAACATTAAAATCACCATGCTTGAAACGTCGAAACCTTTCTCAGCATTACTTTTTGGGTATTTTGTACATATTAAAGCATACATAACTATCTCAACTGTGCATACTAAGTACTTTTTGTACAAAACCCAAACGTAGAGTATATCTATAAAAATATTTACGTTATACGGGATTATAATACAACGATAACTTGGACAGCGTATATGTAATGACATTCCAAGCCCACATACAAAAAATCAATAAAATACATCCAGTAGTTTAGTCACAAATTATGATTTTTCATTTTTTAAAATTTCTACGTATGTATCATACTAAAGACCTGACCTACCCTAAAACCGGCGGTTAACGACTCAAGGACAGCTATTATTATTTTTAAAAAGATAGAGCATAAAAATAATGGATATGGGATCGACTGCCACAAAAAAAGGCAAAATTTTTAATCATTTCCATTTAGTGACAGTTCGCAGACCAAATAATATTATAATAACTAATGTTTAAAAAAAAAATAACTTATTCAGTATCGGCTACTGATCAGTTCTGCATATTTAAAAAAAATTGATGGTTTGAGAAAATTTTAATCAAATAGTTTTTTATTCAATTTAATTTTAAATGCGTAACAATTTATTTTAATTTACTTTTCTAACTTACTATTTTTTATTCTTTTTTCTAGAAAAGACTCAACGTCTGTCCACAACCTGCCTACAAAGAATATTGCGGTATTTTGGTCATGTTGCACGCAGGGATACCAACAATTTGGAACGCCTTATGGTGACCGGTAAAATCGAGGGGAAAAGGCCTAGGGGTAGAAGTCCCAAACGATGGTCGGACCAAATAACGGAAGAACTGAAGATGCCTGTCAGCGACGCACTCCACCAAGCTACAGAACGGGATCGATGGAGACAGCTGGTTGACGGAATCAAACGGAGTCACGATCCTCAGCAGTGAGGGACCGATTGAAGAGAGAGAGAGATTTTTTATTCAATCAAAATAATGAAGTTTTGTAGGTACAACAAGCACATAGCATTTCCACGCGATTATGCCGCGTAGAAAGAAGGCCACGCGCGAAGGCGGCGCGATGACGCGTGTAACAGGTCAGTGATCCTGTAGTTACAAAAATGATGTTATAAAATTATATTGAATTAGTTTGTATGAAAAAATCTTTTTTTTTGATTTTGATGTTAGGACTTATCTGATGGTTTTGAAATACTTCTTTATACTAGTACTAACGGTGTTTTCAATTATCGTTCTATTAATTGAATATAACTTTTTTTTAAACTATCGATTATTTATAACAATCGTGCATTTGGCATAACATGAAAAACAAAAAATTACCGGTAACCCAAGAAAAGGTATGCGGGCCTTTTAACGACTGACTCATTTTTACCTGCGAATCCCAAGAAAAACAATAGAATTATACGGCATTTACGAATTACAAAAAATAATCCTGTATTTCTACTTTCTGTAAATAAAAACGGTGATTGATGTTCATAATATATAATGGATAAGGCACTAAACAACTTATCTCTATGAGTCACTAAAATTATTATCTGCTATTGGAAAACAATATGACTACCTATAAAAAAAAAAATTTTTTTTGCAAACTTTGAAAAGGAAGTTCAATGAAAAAGGTTGGTTCTACGAGAAAAAGAGTTAGTTTCCATATGCGATATTCTTTAGTTGTATTCGGTAGTTGATATAATTATTTCACTTTATCGACGTTTTTAGGGCTAAGAGAAATACAAATAATATTGGACGGTTATGCAAAAATCTGCATCAGAGTAGCTAGTAGGTATATTAAGACAAAGTAAAATTTAAAAAAGGGCTAGGATTTTTTGTTCATACGAAACGTGATCTATAACACCAACGGACCACACAATTTCAAGGAACCCAATTAGGAGTCAAACATCCTATAATATATTTATAGTCTGTAAAAAAGGTTTTTTACATTATAACCTGAGGAAAATCAGGAAATATCCTGCTCAAAATCTGGAGCAGCCCGACTGGGGACCTTACAGAAGATCACAGCTTAAGAATATTGCTTTCATACAGTGTTGTGTTCCTGTGATGAGTATGGTGACCAGAGTTTCTGGGGGTGACTGTAGAGTCAGCAACGCACTTACGCGATGCATGCTTGTAGTGTTGCAGTTGTCTATAGGCTAATACGGTAATAGCTTATACCATCAGGTGAGCCGTACGCTCGTTTGCCGACCTAATTATATAATATAATTATATTATGTTAACTAGACTTCGCGCCTGTACCCACATAGTTGTGATAGAACTTTTCGAAAGAAAAAGAAGTCTATTGTTTGTCTTCAACTACTATATATAAATAGTAGTTGAATATATACATAATATACACTATCATACCAAAAGTTTAGTTTTAACGTGAATAATTGTGTTTGCTCGCAAACGAAAAAAAACCGACCGAAACCGAAATAAGACGAAAAAATAGTCAAGTAAATACGCGCTATTAAAGATTACTCAAAAAGTTTTAATCAGTTCTCGATCTTACTTAAACAAGACTACAAGACAAGTATTAGCTTTCGATTAAAGTAAGAATCATCGAAATCGGTACACCGAGTAAAAAGTTATGCGGTATAATATAACGTAGGTCGACGAAAAAGTAGTCAAGCAAATACGCATTATTAGATATAACTCTAAAAGTACTTGTCAGATCTCAATTAAATTAAAATGGGACCACATGACAAGCAACACCTTTCAATTAAAATAAAATTGATCGAAATCGGTCCACCCATTAAAAAGTTCTGAGCTAACATACATTTAAAAAAAATACAGTCGAATTGATAACCTCCTCCTTGTTTGAAAGTTGGTTAAAAAACCAATAAAACCGGCTAAAGCAAAATATCAAGTGCAAGTCAGACTCGTCATGAGAATTAAGGGTTTCGCGTACTGCCACACTTAAATTTTTATCTCAAAACAACTTCAATTTTCAACCGACTTCCAAAAAAGGAGGAGGTTCTCAATTCGATTGTATTTTTTTTATGTATGTTACGATCAGAACTTTTGACTGGATGGACCGATTTCGATAAATTTTGTTTTAATTGAAAGGTATTGCGTGTCATGTAGTCCCATTTAAATTGAATTGAGATCTAACAAGTATTTTTAGAGCTATATCTAATAATGCATATTTACTAGATTATTTTTTCGTCGACCTACGTTGTATTATACCGCATAACTTTTCACCAGGTATACCGATTTTGATAATTCTTACTTTAATCGAAAGCTAATGCTTGTCATGTAGTTTTATTTAAATTTGATCGAGATCTGATCACTACTATTTGATTAATCTTTGGTAGCGCGTATTTACTTGACTATTTTTTCGTCTACTTACGTTGCATTACTTGTCAATGTAATAAATTGAAGTCGGTTTTTTTTTCGTTTGCGAGCAAATACAATTATGTAAGTAACAATAAAATTACATATTCAACAATATTAGAAGTTTTGAATGCAAACTCTATATCTTAAAAAAAGTAACCAAAGCAATATAAGAAGGATATCAATACAAATAAATAAAATTGGAGTGTCTGTCTGTTATATTAAAATAACCGCTTTTTACTTAATGCATAATTATGGATCTATGCACGATACATATACAGAAATGGCATTTTTTTACCATTTTTGTCTGTCTGTCTATCTGTCTGTCTGCTTGTTCCGGCTAATCTCTGAAACGGCTGGACCGATTTTGACAGGACTTTCTTTGGCAAATAGCTGGTGTAATAAGGTGTAACTTAGGCTACTTTTATTTCAGATTTTTTTTTATAATTGTGAACTCAACAATAACTTTTTTGTTAAATTCCACGCGGACGAAGTCGCGGGCACAGCAGCTAGTTTAAAATAATACTCAAATATGTTTTCTCGTGTACATAACTGTTAATACTAATCTAATTAATTTTAACGAATGATATTAAACAGCTGGAATAGTGTTTACCCGCTGATAAAGCTAGGCATAAATAGCCTTCTGAGAAAATACACATTACGCATAATTATATTTGCAACGTTGTTCAATAATGAATACTAAATAAACACAGGATACAAACAAAGAATTGAATTATTGTAAAGTATAAATTGTATTCATTCCATAATACTTACTTTTACTTTGAAATGTCATTATCAGGTCACTTTCGTCGATGGCATGCTGCTCTTCACCACTAAGAGCCATTTCAGAACTGCGAGTTGGTCTAGCTTGTTCATGTTCCTCTGCTAGTTGCTTATAAACGTCGAGTAAGAAACTCGGTGCCGAGCGATCCAATGGTGGCGCTTCTGACCGCCGGGGTCTCTCACCTAGACCTAAAAGTTCTAATATTTCATGTTCAACAACTTGCCGTTCATGTCGCGTCATTGAATGATGTATTATTGTTTGATCGACACCATTATCGATATAAAGTCCAGAGAGTGCAGCGTCGGAACCAATAATATATAGTAAATAAATCGCGCACAACCACGACGGCTTCGGACCAGGCATATTCGTCTTAGTAAACGCGGTGAGCACGCCAATCAACGCCAATACAACTGCCCAGTGAACCGACAAAAGACAAATACGCCCGAGACGGGACCAAACCGCAGCCACTGAACCTGCCCACTCAAGGTAGGCCGCCGACGGCGCGCTCGCCACGAACTCCCCTCCCTCACCTTCCATACATCGTATAAAATAATGTAAACATCGCTGCGGCAGCCGACCAGCCGTACGCATTCCTGTCTTTATAATTATTGATCAGTTTGAGAATTCGATCGCATGATCCAACGGCATTACTTAAGCCAAATGATTTTAAGTTTAAAATATACTACCCACCTGTGAACCGACTGGTTCCGTTAAAATATTGCTTTTTAACCGACTTCCAAAAAAGGAGGAGGTTCTCAATTCGACTGTCTTTTTTTATGTACCTATCATACCTCAGAACTTTTGACTGGTTGGACCGATTTCGATGAATTGTATTTAATCGAAAGGTGTTGCGTGTCATTTGGTCCCATTTAAATTTAATTGAGATCTGACAAGTACTTTTCGAGTTATATCTAGTAAAATACGTATTTACTTGACTATTTTTTCGTCTACCTACGTTTTATTGTCGATGTACTTAATTGAAGTCCGGTTTTTTTTCATTTGCGAGCAAACACAATTATTAAAACTGTGTTTAATCGTAAGACAAAAAAGGAACAGATACAAGAAGAGACAATACCAGTAGTGGTTAAAAATTACTAACTTTTTCTCTTATAGTGCTTGTACATTACGAATAAAGGAATTTTGATAGAAAAAGGAAAATAAATAAGGATAAAAATATTTATTAAAACTTAAAAACTGTTGTATCTATCCTTAATTACGTTTAAGAAAAAAATAAAACCACTAGCTGTGAATATAATCAACTTATTTTTGTAGTCAAAGCAAAAATTTACGGACAATAATAATTTCTCTATCAAGGGCAATAATCGTTGTAAGGTGTTTATTTATATCAACCGGGGCTGTAAGCGCTACGAGGGCCGGTGGAGAAATCTACAAGTACAAACAACCAGATTAGAAAGTAGGTAATATTTCTAATATTAATAGCTTATGAGCTGTATAAATTGTATAATGTAGAAGAAAAAGCAGACAAGTAAATACGCGTTATCAAAGATTAATCAAAAAGTTGTAATCAGATCTCGATGTTTAAATGTGACAACATAGTAAGCATAAGCTTTCGACAGTGGCGTAGCGTGCCATGGAGGGGCCCTGTATCAAAATTTGTTGGGGGGCCCCCAAAAATGAAGGGTAAAGATATCTAACAAAAAAAAAATGCTCGCATTAAATAAAAATGAATATTTATTGATTATAAGTTATCCCTTCCTCCAAGAAGAAACAATAGTTCTAATAATAATTAGTTATTTTATCAGTTTTAGTTTTGAAAAACTTCTTTTGAGCTGTTGCGGTTGTAACTTGTTACTGAAAGGGTCAAGAATAGAAAACAAGTTGTTATTACCTACGGAAAACTGGATGCAAGGCTATTGAATGTTATCAGCAATAACTCCATGAGTTCCTTAATGGAATGAATTTTTTGTGTTTCGGATTTTAAGCATATTAAAAGAGCTTTTATCTCAAGCTGGAGAGCTATCAAGCTTGGGCTGCAGCAATAGTTGCGGGAGATTCATAGATGTATAACCTGGAGAAGAGATTCAACGCTGCCTCCAGGTCTTGCAGGAAGCAAATCACTAGGGCAAAGTTCAAACACATTTGCAGAATTGGCGAGAGACTATTGGGCTTTCCAGCTGGAACTCGTGACTTTTGGTATCTTGCCAAAGCTGTCGAAGGTAACTCCTGTCAGTCTTCATTTCTGGGCTTTGTGACTTTTTGGGTCGAATTCAACTCTTCACGATGAGGGAAAAGCACCACCGAATATACCACGGTGCGAGCACACGATGCGTAATATGCGCTTTGTACAAAGTGTCGTTCATCGTGTTCTGCATTCCCTCAAAGTCAAGAAGTGCAGTGGTCCTGACAGTATTCTCACCCTGGTGCTTAAAACGTGTACTCCTGAATCGACTTCGATTCTAACGCGTCTATTCTCACTCTCTTACATATCTCTCTTGGTATAGTACCGTCTTCGTGGATAGTATCAATTGTGCACCCTATCCCCAAAAAGGGTGACAGCACAGATCCATCCAATTACCAGGAAATTGCAATTTCCTCCTCGTTTCTAAGGTTATTGAGTGGGTTGTTAGTACTCAGTTCCTTGGTTACCGGGAAAATTTCCAGCTAATAAGTGAACGACAATACGGATTTCGTCGAGGTCGCAGCACTAGAGATCTTCTAGTGTACTTAATACACCGCTGAGTAACCGCTATTAAAAGCAAGAGGGAAGCTATGGCAGTCAGCCTGGATATCGCAAAGCTTTTGAACGGTTCTGCCATAAAGTTCTTTTAGCGAAGTTACCATCTTACGGTCTCCCCGAGGGGTTATGTAAATGGATAACCGGTTTCCATAATCCATTCCATCCGCTGTTGACGGAGTATGTTCGGAAATAATGCCTATTAAAGCTGGAGTTGTGCTCACCCCCACACTGTTCATTCTGTATATTAACGATATGTTGCAAACCAGCGATATTCGTTGCTATGCAGATAGCAGTACGGGTGATGCATTATCCACTGGCCCAGATAATATCCCTTGATCGGAGGTGGAAGAGAGAAGATTACGACTTGTGCCTGAAATCGAAGCTTAATTCGAGCAAGTCTCCGAATGGGGTAGACGCAACGTCGTCCAATTCAACCCTTCGAAGACAAAAATTTGCTTGTTTACCTCTAAGAAAACCCCCTTTTCTATGGCACCAAGTTTTCAAAACATAACACTAATCATCGCTAAAAGTATTGGGATCCTTGGGGTAGAAATTACAGACGAGGTCCAATTCTGGGGTCATTTGGATTGCAAAGCCAAACTGGCTGCAAAAAAGCTTGGAGTTCTAAACAGGGCGGGCTAGTACTTTACATCGGGACATCGGCTTCTGCTTTATAAGGCTCAGGTCGACCTCCATGTGGAATATTGTTCACACCTGTGGGCAGGTGCCCCTGAATACCAACACTGGCGGATCCAGGGGGGGGGGGTCACGGGGTCATGACCCCCCCCTGGACTGTGTCCAGGACCTAGGTGGACCACTAATTAAAATTGTTAAACAAGATTTTTGTCACAATATAGGTATTTTTAAGTACATTACCTACATAGATTAATAAAATACCTACTTTTTACCTGTATCTATCATTATAAAATTTAGATTATAACTTTTTTTTACTTGACCACGACTTTGTGACCCCCCCCTGGCGCCTTGACCATGACTGTGACCCCCCCCCTGGCGCCAAAGCTGGATCCGCCCTTGAATACCAACTCCACCCATTTGACTCCATCTAACGCCGGGCAGTTCGCGTTGTCGACGATACCAAAATCACGAACGATTTAGAACCTCTAAGTATAGTGAGAGACATTGGCTCCCTGTGTGTTTTTCACCGTGTGTACAACGGTGAGTGTCCTGAAGAACTGTTTGATATGGTGCTACCATTACGTTTTTACCATCCCACCCTTCACCGAAGGACTAAGTTTCATCAACATCACTTGGATGCATGGTTTGCAACCAATGTGCTAGCTTCGCGCACTTCTTTCCGCGCATTCTTTACGCGTGCATGGAAGCTTTGAATGACCTTCCTCCGAGGTTTTCCCTGAGCGCTATAATTTGGGGGTTTTCAAGCGTCGAGTATAGACATCTTTTCTCTAAAGGCCGGCAACACACTCGCAACTACTCTTATGTAATATGTTGCAAATATCCATGGGTGACGTTAGCCATTTAACATCAGATGGCTTCATCTGCTCGTTTGGCCCCATTGTAACAAGAAAACAGCAATTTAGATTAACTAAATCCCACAATAAACGATATAGGATGTTGCAAACTTTTGGGCGTATGCTTATTCCGGGAAAAAGGGATTGCTTTTTTGACTTTTGTCATTTCTGAAGTGAAAACTCTATAGTCACGTATAACAATTTTTTTTTCATTTTACTAATTTTTCTTAAAGACGTTGGGGGCCCCTGTAGTTCGGGGGCCCCGTATCATTGATACGGCTGATACGGCGGTAGCTACGCCCCTGGCTTTCGATTAAATTAAAAATCATCAAAATCGGTACACCCACTAAAAAGTTATATATAACTCGAAAAGTACTTGTTAGATCTCAAATAAACTTAAATGGGACCAAATGACATATACCACCTTTCGATTAAAGAAAAAATTATCGAAATCAGTGCACCCAGTCAAAAGTTCTGAAGTAACATACATAAAAAAAATACAATCGAATTGAGAACCTCCTCCTTTTTTGGAAGCCGGTTAAAAAGAACGTTCACCACCACTAAGTTAAAAGCCGTATCGAATAATAAACTTTTTAGCTAGCAAAAGACGTAAATACATGAATTTTATTTAAGGAATACTTGAAACACATAACTAATTGTATTTGCTAGCAAACGAAAAAAAACCGACTTCAATTACATCGACAAGTACCGAATACAACTTATGTAGACGAAAAAAATTAACAAACGCACTAGTCGTCACTACAATTTTCGAGAGTTACCCTCGATTTCTCTGGGATCCCATCATCAGATCCTGGTTTCCTTATCATGGTATCACCCCTGGGATATCTCCTTTCCAACAAAAAAAGAATTATTATCAAAATCGGTTCATAAACGACGAAGCTATCCCCGAACATACATAAAAAATATATATACGGTCGAATTGAGTAACCTCCTCCTTTTTTGAAGTCGGTTAAAAAGAGAAGAACAAACAATATTTTAGTAATCATATAATTAAATCATCCCTTTTGTCTCTTCAAATCAACTCGGCCTTAACTTCATTTTATTTTAATTAGCTCGTAGCTTTACACAATTAGTAAAAGCATCGTAGGCGTAGGAAGCAGCTGATTAGAAACATACGAATAATGCTATACGTGTCATTGTTGGCTGCACACAATACGAATGTTCAGGAATATTTCAAACAAAATTATCCACAACGAAATATTTCTAAGACTACAGAAACAAACTGAATTATTTTACCAAATCTATAAATACATATAAGTAATTTCATATTAATCTTAGGTATATATAAAATTCTCGTTTGACAATGTCAGTAACAATACTCCTCCGAAACGGCTGGACCGATTTTTATGAAATTTTGTATCCATATAGGGTAGGTCTGAGAATCGACCAACATCTATTTTTCTTACCGCTAAGTTATAAGGGGGGGATTAAGGGGTTAATAACAAATATGGCAAAACAACGTTTGCAGGGTCAGCTATAGTCATCAACTCATCATAAAATAATAGATCGGTCGATTCAAGTTTGTATGAGTAGATATTTGATCGATTTGATTATGTAGTGTAGTGTATTAGATTAAATTTCTGATTAGAAAATTTAACTTTAACTTTATAATATTGTAGGTAAATTGAAATGATACAATGGTACAAAAGATCAATTTGTCTTTAAGAGGAAAGGATACCAGCTCTTTCTCCATACAAACGTATTCGACTGTTTTCTCCCTGGATAATGACACTAGATCAAATATTTTTGTAAAATAAAACTTTTACCTGCCATGACCATGCCCCTACGTTTTGTTTTTTTTCATATTCTTATTATATTAGGTAGTAGGAGTCTTCAAAAACTAGAAATATTGCCTAATTTTTTGTACATTTTCAGACACTCATAAAAAAATAATAATTCATATTTACAAAAAAAAGAAAACGGAGCGGCATAGCTGAAGGCTTTGTTTATTTACCTAAAAAAAAAATAAAAAAAAAGTTGGCATGTTTCGAGGAGAAAACAGGCGACTACGAAATGATGTTTTGGTCAATAATTATCTACCTAAAACGGTCTGAGCTGCAGTTGTCCCTTTCTTGCTGTTTGTGGGATAGGTCTGGGGGAGGGAAGGGTCAAAGCAGTACGTATACACGCCAGCGAAGTGATGCCTCATAGTCGATAATTATATAGATACACTAGTGATGTATTATTTTGTCGATATTTTCAAAAATTCGTATTAACAAAATTAAATAATCTCTCTTTTCATAAACTACAATAAAACCTTATTTGGATGCGGTTTTCATTGTAACATTGTGCAAACCTGGGCTAAGGGTAGGGGTAGGGTAGGGCTAGGGTTTCTCTAACAAATAAAAATGATAATTATGGTAAATAGTTTAAATAATTATGTTGTTTATGTTTTTGCTTTGACTATAATTTTGGCTAACGGTAGTCTTATTACTGAGGCAAAGGAAGGATACTGTAGAACGACTGACGGACAGACACTAGGAAGAGTAGGTTAACTAAATAAAGCTACAAAATTTCAAAATAAGAAGCATTATTTTATTCAGTTCAAGTAGGTAAAGAGTTATTTAATTATTTCCTTTCCTTTCCTTTAAGGCAATCATAGTAAAATTTTTCTAATACTGGTTCTATTAAATTCCAGAAAGCATCTTTCATTTTAACCGACTTTTAAAAAAGGAGGAGGTTCTCAATTTGACTGTATTTTTTTAACTTTTGACTGGGTAGACCGATTTCGATCAATTTTGTTTTAATTGAAAGGTGTTGCGTGTCATATGGTCCCATTTTAATTTAATTGAGATCTCACAAGTACTTTTAGAGTTATCTATACATATAATAAAATGGTAGGAAAGTCAAAACTGTACATTGAATATTTTTTTAAAAGAATACTTGGAGTGTGATCTACAATCGATACCGAAGCCAAAAATATAGTTTTTAGAATTTTTGTCTGTTTGTCTGTTTGTCTGTATGTATGTCCGGGATAAACTCAAAAAGTACTGCATGGATTTACTTCAAATTTGGCACGAATATTATTAAGAAGTCGGGTCAGAACATAGGCTACATATTATCACGCTATCACCTACGGGGAACGAGCAGTGAACGCACGCAGACGACGTCGCGAGCAGCAGCTAGTATCTAATAATGCGTATTTACTTGACTACTTTTTCGTCGACCTACGTTGTATTATACCGCATAACTTTTTACTCGGTGTACCGATTTTGATGATTCTTATTTTAATCGAAAGCTAATACTTGTCATTTAGTCTTGTTTAAATTAGATCGAGATCTGATTACAACTTTTTGAGTAATCTTTAATAGCGCGTATTTACTTGACTATTGTTTCGTCTTATAACGTTCTATTACTTGTCGATGTAATTGAAGTCGGTTTTGTTTCGTTTGCGAGCAAACACAATTACCAATTTTTTGGTAAATGATTCCTTTAGGGCTCCACAAAATAAAATAGCAGTAACTTCGTTATAGCCTTTCCAATATTTTTTTAAATTAAATTCGGACTACTCTGTAATGAGTTATGCATTATGCATGGTCAAACATATAAAAAAATATACGTGGCGACTTTATAACCTCCTCTGTTTTTCTTCATCGGTTAAAAATTCTTTATCAACCACAAAATAATTAAATAAAAAATCAATAGGTGGTCCTGAAAATCTGTGTTAGGGTTTATCCCTAACTGAAGCCAAGGACTTATCTTTTTGTGAGACACACTGCCACCTTTATTAGTGACTATTATTTTTAATGTCTTTATTGTTAGTTCTGAGTTCAGTTGTTTCAATTTTTTTTTTATTATTATTATTTCTTTTTATTTATAGTTTGTTCTTCCACATTTAGTTTGATGTTTTTTTTTGTAATCACGATCCAGCCTGTAATATCCCACTGTTGGGCATAGGCCTCTTCTCCATGTAGGAGAAGGATCGGAGCTTAATCCACCACGCTGCTCCAATGCGGGTTGGCGGATATATTCCCTACTATGAGTAACGATCGCTATCAGGTGTACATGATAACAACCGGGACCGACGGCTTAACGTGCTCTCCGAGGCACGGTGGGGTAACCCACAAGGACTGCACAAACACCCAGACCACGGCAAACATCTGTATGGCCAATACAAATGTTGTCGTGTGCGGGAATCGAACCCGCAACCGCCCGCGCAACAGCCAATCGCAATCCAGTGCTGTAACCGCTGCGTCAACGCGGCGTTTTTTTGTAATAAGTATACTAATTTTTATCTTATGTTCATCATTTGTATTTCAGTGTGTTTCGCAAATAAAGCGCTTAATATTAGGTATTATTACGTAATTTGCCTAACTAAAAAGACATCAATAAAATAATCTATACTAATATAATAAAGTGGAAGAGTTTGTTTGTTTGTTTGTTTGTTTGAACGCGCTAATCTCAGGATCTACTGGTCCGATTTGAAAAATTCTTTCAGTGTTAGATAGCCCATTTATCGAGGAAGGCTATAGGCTATGTATCATCATGCTTAGACCAATAGAAGCGGAGTCCACGCAGACGAAGTCGTGCGCAGAAGCTAGTAATTTATAATATGTATATGTCACCAGCATCTCATTTGTTTTTTTTATTACTATTTTTAAACATTTTTATATCGTCCCAATGCATGTGTTACGTATAACCGCGACAAACATGAGACATTACAACTTATATGTATACTATTATTATTATTATACTTATTTTGTTGCGTACGTATGTGTGTATGTACCTATGTATGATTGTTATGTGTTCTTTTTTTGCTTATGTATTTATATTTATATACCACCTGCCCATCTGAAAAGCGATATCCATTTCATTATCAGGTTGTCTGGAAGAGATTGCTTTTTAGCAATAAGATCGCCTGGTTGTACAATTTGTGACTTTAATTGCTTGTAATGTAAATTTTGTTCTTTATCTAAATGTACAACAAAGTATATTATTATTATTATACTAAGACAAACATATTAATTACTATGTATGTATGGCTACAATACATTTATCATGTACACTATATGTATGTATCTCAACACCCATTCTTACATACACCTCAACCATGTAATTACATACCTAATTCATAAATAAAATACCTAAGTATTTCAATAATTACTTACCAAAATACAGTTATGTAGATAACAATCCAATGAATTAACAAACAATAATTCAAAATAATAAGTACTAAGTAGTTTACGAAATCCAATAAAAGTAAGCCGAGTAACAGAAGAACGAAGCAGAAAAAATTAAATAAATAAAAATAAATAAATATGTAAAAATGCGGTCGTCTGTTCCTATGGTAAGCAACTTAATGCTTGTGTTACAGGTAATAGCCGACTGTTATAACTATATGTATATATGTATATTTTTATAAATATACATAGAAATAATACACATAAATGTGTATATAAATACAAATATTACACCCAGACTCGGGCAGGAAACGAACCCGCAACCCGCGGAACAGAAAGCAGGGCAACCACAAACTGCGCCAACGGGCTAATCAAATGAAACAAGTAAAATACAGAAAAATAGCATGACGCGAAGCGCGGGTGAAATGCACACGCACACTAACACCACGCCACTCACACATAGACAAAGCAGTGCGGGGTTTGCGGGAGGCGCGGTAGCGGCTAACAGCAATAGTCAGTGAAACAGGAATATTTTATTCAAATACCTATTTTTCAAAAGTCTATTCAGTATCCTTTCCTCTTAATCTAATTTTTTATTAAATTATTTTCTAATGTTTACGCCAATTTCTCTTATTATAATGAAACAATTTTTTCAAATTTTATCACGATTTATTAGGTTCTGGACATGAGGACATTGTCCTTCCGTGACCATGGTAGCTGTAAAGACTGCGTCAGAAGAGATGTCGGACGTACCACCACTACCACTACAGCCTATCACAGTCCACTGTTGGACATAGGCCTCCACAAGTTCGCGCCCGACATTATGACGCGAACTCAAGTGTTTTGCCCATATAGTCACCAAGCTGGGCAGGCGGGTTGGTGACCGCAGGGCTGGCTTTGTAGCACCGAAGACGCTGCTGCCCGTCTTTGGCCTGTGTATTTCAAAGCCAGCATGGATGGTTATCCCGCCATCCGTCGGCTTTTTAAGTTCCAAGGTGGTAGTGGAACTGTGTTATCCCTTAGTCGCCTCTTACGACACCCACGTGGGAAGAGAGGGGGTGGCTACATTCTTTAGTGCCGTAGCCACACAGACGTACCAACTTTCTTTTAATGTAAATAGGTCGTAGTATGTAATCTTTGATAACGCGTATTTGGTTCAAATACAATAAAATTATTTTCAGTAGAGATCACTACACAATATCGATTTACTATCAAAATCGAATGATGCTGGTGAAATTCAATAATTAACTAGTTACAACACTAGTATTTAAGAAAAAAAGACTTAGAACGTAACTACTGTTTTTGAGACGTTTCGTAACACATAATTAGAAATTGCATGCTACTATAAAGTAAGCGTGAAAAGAATATGTACTCCCAATATATTCTATCATATTATTTAACGCGCCAAAAAATTTACGTATGTTTTAAAAACGTTGTTTATTATTATAGAAGTATTGTCCTTCCTTGACAATAGCCCAGTCGAATTAGCTATAAAACGGGCTGAGATTTACAAAAATTGAAAGCAGCAATTTTCATTCGGAATTCGTTGGAGGGGTTCACTGGTAGTCTAAATTCAAAAAGTAGGGATTCCGGGCAGGGAATTCCAGAGTTTGATCACTTTACAGGTTACTATACGCACTTGAGCGACAAAGGGGCAATACTAGCAAGTTATTGCTACTGGATCGCAAGTTGCATTCAGTGTCATGTCCTAAAAAATTAAACCTTTCCTTAAAATAGGGGGGTGTGTGTGGGTGATAAAGGATATTGAACAATAAGGAAAGAGCATGCATATTTCGTCGGTCACTTATTGGTAGCCAACCCAACTGTTGTCGATGTTGAGAAATATGGTCAAATTTGCGCAACCTGAATATAAAGCGAAAACACATGTTTTGTAATCGTTCCAATTTGTTTAACAATTGCTCAGATAAATCAATATAAACAATGTCGGCATAGTCAAGTAATGGCAGCAGTAAGGAATTAGCTAAGGCAACTTTTGTTTTAAAGGGAAGAAAGTTCTTCCAACGTTTTAGCGAACTAATTGTTGCAAAGACCTTTCGACTCACCTCCGCAACTTGAGGCGCCCAGGTGAGATTATTGTCAATTAATAACCAAAGGTCTTTAACAACAGGAAGAGGTGAAAGAGCGACAGAATCGAATAAGATGGGAGGCAAGTTAAGTGAATTAATTTTGGATAGCTGATATGAGTTGCCAACAATAGTCACTTGAGATTTATTTGGATTAATTAGTAGACCTCTTTTTCTTTTTTTTTTGAAATTTTTTTGATGGTCAAGTCGAAATTTCTCAAAAGATTAAAAAAAAAATCATAACTCCTAAACTATAAAAAAACGCGGAACATACATGGAGGTGATTCGGATACCCCACAACATACCGGACCTAATTTTTTTTTTTATGACGTCAATTGATTGGCCACCTGTATACACTATACTGCATTTCACCTAGGATGGGTACGGTGACACATGTCAAATTAGCTCTATAGTGAGGTGACCATGCATAATTAATTTATGTGATTCGTTTATCGAGTACAATTGCGGTTAACCTTTAATCGATTATAAAAAAAAATATTTTAACTCCTTATTAAAAATTAACTTTCGTATTCCCGAAAGCGGACAACCAACTTTCGGGCTTGACTGTTTAAAACGATCTTCTTTGTTCTTTTCGGCATTTTACAGAACAGACCACACACACAAAATGGAATAACTAACAAAAAATAATAATAGAACTTAACAACAATAAAACAACAACAAATACATATATAACAACAATAAAACAGCTACAAATACAACTATAACAATAAGTTAGTCGTGTGTCGTTCACGAATGAATCCTTCAAATGAAATACTTCAGTTAGTTTGTGTCCTTCATTCTGTACTTCAGTTACAATTCAACCATATCTTTAGTTCAGTTGTTTAGTTCACCAATCATCGGCCGCGAACTGCCTCGTTCGTGAAACGAACGAGACACGAGCAGTGCCGATTGATAATTTGCTGTCACGCTCTGTTTTACGTACCATAATAATGTTCTATTTCTTTCACTCAAACTTTCGCTCGGTATGTATCCGTCGGGTCCTCTAACAATTTGCACGTACAGTGTACATTGCTTGTCATATTAAAAAACTAATTTAGAACTGTCAAGAAAAATGGCAATGTATGAATATACAGTAATACAGTTGACAATACGTTTGTTCGAGTTTAATAGCTAGCTACATATATACTAATCTGTGTTTAATAAAACTAGCTGCTGTGTCCGCAACTTCGTCCGCGTGGAATTTAACAAAAAAGTTATTGTTCAGTTTGCAGCTATAAAAAAAATATTCTAAAATAAAAGTAGCCTAAGTTACACCTTATTACATCAGCTATATGCCAGTGAAAGTCCCGTCAAAATCGGTCCAGCCGTTTCAGATATTAGCCGAAACAAACAGACAGACAGACAAAAATTGTAAAAAATGTTATTTTGGTTTATGTACCGTGTATAGATCTATATGCATTTAGTAAAATGCGTTTATTTTAATATTACAAACAGACTGCAATTTTATTTATTTGTATAGATATGTGTCGAAAGTTGTAAAATTTTTACGAACAATTTCTCTGAACAGATATACGTACTAACTTCAATTACCTATTTAACTATTCGATACGAGCTCATGTCTCAACTCGTCGAACTAATTTAAGTTTGCGATAAGATGATTCATTGAACTCTTCTTTTAACAACCTTTCATATCTCTTGATAAACGAGTGAAAGAAAACCGATCTACAAAGACAACTGAACTATACTGAACTACTGAACTAAAAGATGGATATAGTTCAAAGTAATGAAAAGACACATTTGTATCTTTTCATTTCAGTGACACATTTTTCGCAAGGCTACAATAAGTGAGTTGACTCATTCATAAGATGGCCGTTACGATTATTTGTTTTTGCCGATTACTACGTATCTTTAAACTATACATTAAACGTTTCGTTTCATGCCTCTAATTTTGGGTTATTATTTTTTCTGTAACTTTTTTAATTTGTTTAAAATGTAAAAACGCAATATATTGCGTATTATTAGATACAATTCAATAATCAAGCATTATTGTTTGCTTTAGAAATTAATTATTGATTTTTAAACATTTATATTTATCTGATTTGCTGTATTGGAACATATCAAATAATAAATAAAATAATAAATAATAAATAAATATCTACACATTACACACACGGTCGCTGTTCCTAAAGTAAGCAACTTAATGCTTGTGTTATATAGGTAACAGCCGACTGGTCTAGCTACATATTTTTTTTTTCGATAAACATACTTATAAATAATACATATATAAATATATAAATAAATATGTATATTACACCCAGACTCGGGGTGGGAATCGAACCCACAACCCCCGGAGCAGAAAGCAGGGTCACTACAAACTGCGCCAACGGGCTAGTCAAAATCAAATGTCACCATACCCATCCTGTGTGAAATGGATTATAGTAGGTATTTCTAATTTACCGGTTTGGTACCACACATTCCAATGATGTAATTGAAAACGATGCGTAAGCTGTGTCTAGGACAGTGTACGGTGGCTGGATTTGACAATTAACGATTGTCATTAGATGCCTCGTGATGATGGATACATATCGTCTGACCTCAAAAAACATCGGGTAGTCTAGATTAAGACCCACCGATTTATGGGGTTTTGGGGGTGGAGGGCGAAGGGGGGGAGCGGATTATTCCCTGGTACCACTCCCGCTCTGCGGAATCCCATAATTATGGAGTTATTATGGATATGGTTAAAGTTTTAAAGTTAGAATAACGCTTGGCTCCGGCGTTGCGGGAAGTGCCACCCTTCTGTCCTTGCGTGCGAAAGCGCGAGCGCAGGATGGGAGTGGTACCAGAGGGTAACCCACTCTCCCTCTCCGCCCCCACCACCTAAAACCCCATAAATCAACGACCCGTAATCTATAGACTAACCGGTTCCATACCCATGGGGTTCCGCAGGGTGAGAGAAAAACCCGAGGGTAACCCCCTCCTTCTTTGAGGGATTTTAATCTAAAGACTTACCGAAACATCAACTGTGCTTAGAAATATCTTGCGTAAAACTGTAAATTTTGCAAACTACATAATATTTAACTTACAGGACTCAAGAAGTAACATCTATTAAATTAAAATATGTATTTAGTTGAAGTCAATAACATATTGTTAGAAGTTTAAACTAAGAACTGACTGAAATAACACAATATAATATACTTAAATGTTTATTAAGGTTTCCTACTTACAAACCCAAATCAATAAAATAAAATAAAACCTTAAATATACTTATTTTCCTTGTATGTACAGAATATTATCTACTTGGTTTATCCTACTTATTTAACATATTTTTCCATAAACTTCTTATGGAATTCTGAGCGCAAGGAGTCATTAATAAATGTATTTGGCTTTTTTTCAGGTTCAGAACGTGCACAATTTTTAAACACGACATCATCATCCCAGCGTCGTTTTACCTGTAGAAATGGAAACAAGTAGAATAAGTGTTTCGTTTTATCATTTTTTTTAAGCTAGTTGTTAATATTTAGAAATAGTTTTTAAAAATATCGATATATTATACATATAAAAATCTCGTGTCACGATGTATGTCCGGGCTAATCTCCGAAACTGCTGGACCGATTATACTGAAATTTTGCACAGATATGTAACTTTGTCCAACTTAAAATATAGGCGGTATTTTATTTTTATTAATGACCGCAATATTTTTATTGAATAATTAAAAATATATGGCCATACGAAGTTCAACAGGTCAGCTAATATAATATAGATGTAAAAAAATAACAACACATGTAAAATTTACCTTCAAGTCATTTTTTTGTCCTGCTGAAGAATAATTCAAAAGTGGATTGCCAGACAATATATTCTCCATTCTTATTCTTTCCTCCTCTTGTTTCTTTTCAGCTTCCTACAACAGAAATATTAAACAATGAACTGAAAGTAAATTTGAAACATATTCTGTAATAAAGTAGTAGTATTTCATAATTCTTTATCTTTACAAATCCAATTTTTTTATTAGGTATAACTTGATTAGGAGAATTCAAAACAATTTATAAATATGTCTACTATCTTTGGATTACTTAACTAGTCTATATAAATATAAAAGAAAGTCGTGTAATCGTGTTAGTTACACTATTTATAACTCAAGAACGGCTGAAGCGATTTGGCTGAAAATTGGTGGGGAGGTAGCTTAGAACCAGGAAATGGACATAGGCTACTTTTTATCTCAATTGTACCCGGTAGGTGGCGCTGCTATAGGTATCTAACTCCGAAACTACTGAACCAATTTGTATCAAATTTTGTAAGCTTCTGTAGTTTGGTCCAACTTGAGAGATAGGGTAGTTTTTATCTCAATTGGACCCGGTAGGTGGCGCTGCTATCGGTATGTAACTCCGAAACTACTGAACCAATTAGTATCAAATTTTGTAAGCATCTGTAATTTGGTCCAACTTGGGATATAGGGTACTTTTTTTCTCAATTAGACCCGGTAGGTGGCGCTGCTATAGGTATGTAACTCCGAAACTACTGAACCAATTTGTATCAAATTTTGTAAGCTTCTGTAATTTGGTCCAACTTGAGAGATAGGGTAGTTTTTATTTCAATTGGACCCGGTAGGTGGCGCTGCTATCGGTATGTAACTCCGAAAGTACTAAACCAATTTTTATCACATTTCGTAAGCATCTGTAATTTGGTCCAACTCGAGAGATAGGGAATTTTTTGTCTCAATTTGACCCGATAGGTGGCGCTGCTATCGGTATGTAAGCAATCAAATTTGGTAGCTGTTTTCCGGGCAGGACAACGTCTGCCGGGTCCGCTAGTATTCAATAAATGAATAGTTATTAACATTAGACCACAATGAGCAAAGTCAACAAATAAATACAAAATATTTAAAATAACACCCAGTCTTGTCAAGAATTACCTGCTTTTATTGAAATTATTATAAAATAAGTAACAATTTGTATTTCAATAATTGTTTGCTAACAGTTAAAAAGGTGTGTGCGAGATTCACACAAGATTGAAGTGAAACTTCTTTGGCAAACTAATTTTAAAAAAAAGGTGTGTGTGCGATTCACACACGATAGAAGTGAAACTTCTTTGGCAAACTAATTTAAAAAAAAAAACTTATTAAACAAATAACTTAAAATTAGCGGCTTGCAGCGCGGCCCGCCGGAGTTCTATTTAATAGAAAGCAACATTTGAAGTTACTTAATTTTTTACTACTTTGAAAATCAAAGTACCTTACCAATACATATATTAAAAATATAGTTTAAAAAAACAAAAAAAAATACACTTTAATAGAAATCAAACTAAAAAGAAGAAAATAATTTTTCAACAAATTCAAATAAAGTGAAAAAGCTTGGGGTGCTTGGTATCGAATGTGAGGATCATTTTATTAGTTACTGTTTGCAACATTAGAATTATTATAAATTATAATAATATGATTAAGGGCCACGTCTCGTATTTCGCAAAATTTACAGCAAACAAATATTGTTTTATAGTTATTTAAAAAGCAATAAGTGAAACACAATTTACATTTCTTTAAAGTGTATGATTTGAGCTTATCGTTAAGTAATTTTAATTTAATTTTAGTGTTTAAATTAATATCTCTATTAGGCGCTAAACATGCCTATGTTTAGGTGACGCGCGCCAAAGGATCTTATTGACGCCCTTGCAACTTAAGAACTATAACAAAATCAAGAAAAGTATTCAGATAACATCTATTGCCACATTGTCTAGAATAATCTTATCTGGCCATTTTTTCTAGAAATGATTCTATTTCCTTATTTGACGGGTCTATGAAGTTGTAATTTCATGAATTTTACCACTGAATATAACTTTTTTTTTCTATTATAAGTAAAAGTGTAACAAGGTCGTACTTAAAACCACATGTAAATGAACTATACTTAAGTAAAAAAAAAAAAAAATATTTAAAAAAAAAATCATTTTTACGTACTTTTTACCTTTTGTAACTTATATGCCCATTTATAAACAAAAGGACGCCTGTAATTCCTCCAGTTTCGCTGAGGCTTCTCAGCGCTCGGACGTGTGCTCTGTAGCTCAACGTTATTTGACCTCTCGCTCGCACAGTCACTCTCTTTCCCTCGCGCAGCTCTTATGGACTGAGCGTAGTTTGTGTTGAACGTTGCTCTACTTGAATTTATTTTCATTTACTTGTATTTATTGATTCTAGTTTTAGTGTATTAGATTAATTGACTTTTATATTTGCCGAATTAAATTTTGATTACGTTTCCCTTGTAGTGTGTATTAAAATAAGTGTATTATATGAATTTGATTTTTACATTTGCTAAATTTATTACCAAAAGAAATAAATAGAAAAAGATGGACAGAAAAAAGAAGAAATATCCTTGTGTCAGTAAAAAGAAAAATAAGGCAAAAGTTGAAGTGATGAAAAGGAACAGACTAATAAGGTATGTTGAATACTATAAAAGGATATTGATAATGTTTGGGGATTTTTGAAGGTTGTTGGTAGTTTTTGAGGTTTGTTGGTAATTTTTGGAGTTGTTGGTAGTTTTTGGGTTGTTGGTAGTTTTTGGAGGTAGTTGGTAGTTTTTAGGGGACGTTAGTAGTTTTTGAGGGCTGTTGGTAGCTTTCGGGCTTATTGGTAGTTTTTGGGTGTTATTAGTAGTTTTGAAGGGTTGTTGGTAGTTTAAGGGAGTTGTAGGTAGTTTTTGTGGGTTGTTGGTAGTTTTTGGGGTTTGTTGGTAGTTTTTGTGGGTTGTTGGTAGTTTTTTGGGTTTGTTGGTAGTTTTTTGGGTCGTTGGTAATTTGTTCATGGTTGTTGCTATTTTTTGTGGTTGTTGGTGTTTGTCGGTTGTTGGTGGTTGTTTAAGAGGTTTTTGGTAGTATTTGGGGTATATTATATGTTCTATTGTAATTGACAGTTATTAATTTACGTGACCTTACTTTTTTCAGGTCCACTACGTCATGTGATCGTCAACCGATGTCAAATATTAGCAATACTTGCCCTCCAGTAAATAATATTATGTCATGGTAAAATTATCTGTTGTTACCTTTTGTATTAAAATACATACGCAAATACAATATTAGCTCATATATGATAGTATTTGTTTCAGTGATCAAAAGCACAAACCTCAAACTTCTTCTCGAAATATTTTTATGCCCACTGGTGATTCTATGGAGACAAAAGATCAAGGTGCAGCAAATAAAACCCGAAATGAAAACTCGGTAAATATTCACATATTTTTGTGTTGCTACTAGCCTCTTCGTATTCAAGAATGAAACTATGGCCAGCAATTGTAATTTTAGACAACCATAGTTTCTAAATGCAACTTCACACATTTAATATCTACTATAATTGTTTTAAAATTGTATTTAATTTATGGGAATGAATAAACATTCTCAGTTTTGCCTTATTTAAGAAAGATAATAATTATATTCATTTTAGGTCACCAAAAAGGGGCGAAAACGTAAAGCCTGCAGTGAACTGCCTTTTAGAACTGTTAAATCTAAGGTATTTACAATAAAATAAATATGGGCACATAGAATTTGACTCAAGGAAATATAAGGTTAAGTTATTACTTTTTTTTATTACAGCGCCAGCTATCTGCACGAGAAAAGGATGATTGCTTCGACTTCGATGTGGAGCGTGAAGACATGTGTCATAAAAAAGAGAATTACGATTTAGAAGGACGTCGAATTGTCGCTATTAAATATCTCTTGCATTCTCTGCAAGCAGTTGCTGATCACAGTAATGACTCCTTTGGATGCAGATTTTCACATTTAAAATGCATCGGTGAAACAAGAAAAGGATTCATTTCAACGCTGCGCATGAAATGCCAATTGTGTAACGCAGAATTTAATATAGATACCGATGATCCCGAAGCTAATTACAACGTTAATAATGGTATTGTCGCGGGCATAATTAGTATCGGTTGTGGCCTCCAAAATTTGAATGAATTAGCGACAAACACTGATATACCCGCTATGTCAAAACAACTGTACAACAAAACAAGCCAAGTCGTTTATGACTGGTTTCATAAAACGGCGGAAGAAGAAATGCGGAAGGCAGGAGAAGAGGAAGCGAAACACGCAAAAGAGATTGGAAGCGTCGACAGCGATGGAAATCCCATGATAACCGTAATTGCTGATGGCTGCTGGTCAAAAAGATCATTTCGCAACAACTATGCAGCTTCTTCTGGTGCAGCAGCAATTATAGGTGCTTATACTGGAAAACTGTTGTACTTAGGAATCAAAAATAAGTACTGTATGATATGTGCTCGAGCGGCTAACAACAAAACCGAGCCTAAAGAACATAAATGCTACAAAAATTTCACAGGAAGCTCATCAAGTATGGAATCAGCTGCATTAGTTGAAGGCTTCAAAACTTCACTGGATACACATGGTTTGATATATGAAAAACTGATTTCAGATGGGGATTCAAGCACTATTAAAAAAATTTTGTCTAGCAATCCCTATAAAAATATAAAAGTGGAAAAGATTGAATGTAGAAATCATCTGTTAAGAAACTTGTGCACTAAATTGCGTCTTCTTATAAAAGACACTCAAATCCCTCTACAACAAAGAAAACTTTTCACAGAGTCAAAAATTATGAAGCTAAGAAGATACGTTGTACGGTCAATAAAGTTAAGAAAACATGCAGAAGATTCTCAAGATGTTAAGATATCTAATCTAAATGGAGATATTTATAATGCACTACACCACGCATTAGGAAATCACACTAACTGTGTAGATCAGATATGTCCTGCAACTGATAAACTAGATATAGATGTGACACAATCTTTACAAAACACCGCTCTTTGGTTAAAAATGAGCCAATCCATTTCATATTTGGCATCAAATGCCAAGAGCCTGATTTTTGATGTAGATAGCAACATAGCTGAAACATTTAACTCAGTTATAGCAAAATATGTTGGTGGTAAAAGGATAAATTTTACTTTAAGAAACTCTTATCAAGAGAGGTGTTCAGCTGCTGCCATTTCGTTTAATACCAAAACACCAATCACTGCAGTTAACAGGTTCATATTTAAGAAACCATCTGGTAAATATGTAAAAATATTCGAGACAAACAAAACCAAACAAAAAAAGTGTACTAGGCAGTTTCGAAAAAAGTTTCGTACTGCTTCTAAAGTTAATGACCCAGATTATGGTGCAAACGCTCAACGCCCGGATATGAGCGAAGAAGTATTTGAAGTGTCAAAGCAACACTTTTTAAGAGAATTAGAAGTCACCACAGAAGAGCGGGAGAAAATTCAGAGAAATACTTTGCAACAGAGCCATAGCCAAGACTGGATAGAGCAAAGAAAAAAGAGGTTAACAGCATCAATATTTGGAAAAATTTGTAAAAGAAAAAATTATATCAGCTGTGCCCCATTAGTGAAATCGATAGTTACATCTAAAGACTTATCCCACATACCATCAATTGCATATGGAAAAGAAAACGAAGAACAAGCATTACAGCAGCTGGCCCATCAGGAAAATATAAAAATTTCTAAATGTGGACTTTTTGTTCACAAGACATACTGTTTTTTGGCAGCTACACCTGATGGTATTTTTAAGGATAAGAAAGAGAAAACAGGTGTCGTGGAAGTTAAATGTCCCCATGCTGCAAAAGATATGAACCCTGAAAATGCAATTAAAGAAAAAAAAATTACATTTTGGAAATATGACAAAAAAAAATAAATTATTCATAGTAGATAAAAATCATAACTACTATTACCAAATTCAAGGTCAGTTGGAAGTAACTGAACAAAATATTTGCGTGTTTGCAGTGTGGACCGGTAAAAATCAACCTATGAAAGTAGAATATATAGAAAGAGACGAACAATTTTGGAAAACAAAAATGCTGCCCCCGTTGACGAAGTTTTTTTACAATTGTCTGCTACCAGAGTTAATTGATTCGCGCATTGAACGCTCTATGCCAATAAAAGACCCACCATACATAATGGCAGCAATAGAAAAGAAAAAAGAACAACAATCACAAAAAAGGTCACCTCTACGCGATTAATATCACCCGAAAAAATTAAGTTCGATTCGAGAATCAATTAACTCTTGCGAATGGTCCCATATCGTGAAAATGTTCCTTCAAATTTGTAAGTTGTAAGTAAGCCGCCTCGCTGGCTGTCGCGCTGCAACCGTGCGTTGTTATTTACATACATTTACAAAGTCGCGCGGCAGCAGCGCTGCAGCCGCGCTGCCGCCGCGCGGCAAATTTGAAGGCGCCCTTAAACGTAAGGTAAGGTTGGCTGGTAGAAAATGCATGAATTAGCATTAAGCCCGCCTTTTGTACACACTTTTTTTTGTACAATAAAGAATTTTAAATAAATAAATAAAAAAATAAATAAACCAATCCTTTTTATTTTTTTCTTTTGTTTATTTTTTTAATCAACTGTTTATAAATTACCCACTATTGAAGCCCGGCACTTACCCAGATAACCAGATCATACTCATTATCTACATTAACCAAACATATATCAACCAACAGGGTTGATAAATATATGTTTGATTGATATCAAAAGTCATGTCAAACTTACTTAAACTTGGAGAAAATATGGTCTTGAAAAATCTCATTGATCTGTGTTCGACTAAAATTTGAACGCGTGACCTATAACGTGACTGGCTAGCGCTCTAACCACTGCCGTTAACCTATGTACAACATTTTTTTTTGACAACGTTCTTAATGGCAAACATATTGATCAAAACTTATTTAAAAGCAAAATTTCTTATTAAAAATACAGCTTCTTTCTTATGAACCTCTTTTTGAAGTCGGTTAAAAATTGCAACATTTGTTATTATGAAATACAAATAAATAAAATTATCATATCACGAAAAAAGTAAAAGGATTATTCTTGAAAACAAAAAAAATATATAAATTTAATTTAAGTAGAGCAACCTTCCATCGTAATCTTGAACGTATTTATGCGGGGGGGGAGCGCCACCTGAAACGGCTGGGATAGAAGTTGAGTAAAGCGAGACGGCGGCCTTAAGCACCCCACGCATTTTCACTTTATTTGAATTTGTTGAAAAATTATTTTCTTCTTTTTAGTTTGATTGCTATTAAAGTGTATTTTTTTTTTTGTTTTTTTAAACTATAATTTATTTTCTGAATTTTTAGTGTCAAGGCGACAATTTAAAAAAAGCCTTTTATATTGTATTGTCATCGGCCCTAGACCCCTGTGCAAATTTCCAAGTTAATCAGACTCCTAGAAGTAGGTGAAAATGAAGTTCAAAGATTCCGTTACATACATACATACATACAGGTCAAGCTAACGAAAGCGTGTTAAAAATACGTAAGAAAGTCTAAATGTCCTTAGTTTTCAAATTGAATTCAAACTTACCTTTTTGGCCTGTTCAATTGCACGTTCTTTTTTTATTTTATTCAATTCAGCTAGCAATGCAGCTGTGTCATCATCAGAATCATCAGAATCAGTTGAGTCTCCTTCAAGAGGATCATCAGCATCTAAGCTAGCAGCTGGCACTTGATCAACTTTCAAGCGTTTCACTAATGGTTCTACTTGTCTTCGACTATTAGGACCTTTTACTTCTTTTTCCCTTTCATCAAGATCTTTACGAAAATCTCGTGAACGTAGTTCATCTGTAGTTCCTTGGCCTTGCTCCCTGCATAAACATTAATAATATTAAAATAATTGAGAAGCATATTTAATACCACACTTATAATTCGTATAAACTGTTTAGCTTTTTAAATACCTGTACTTCAATTTTGTGTGACTCGGAAGATCCCTGCTAGAATATTGGCGAGATATTGCACTCAAATCCTTTTCACCACGTCCTTGGCCACCTCTTGCGGGGTCAAAAGTTGGTCTAGCAGCCGTAGTCATTGTAAAGCGAAATAAAATACAAAATTCTTGATTGAAAATATGAGTTCCCTCGTTTTCTACAACAAGGAAATCTTTTGTTAGGATATGTTTCGTAAAAGGTACATTAAGCAGAAATAACCCTACATAAAGTATTGAAGACGTAAAATTGAATTATGAACGGTGATTGCTATTGCAACATATAAATATTGTATTATGCTTGAACACTGTTTAGTTAAGAACATCAACTTTTACAGAATTAAAGAATAAAGGTGCATTTTCATGTGACGCTTGACGCTGGTTTTGAGCGTCGAATTTGCAATTTTAACTATGCGCCATCTTGAAAAAATTGTAGCGAAAAAGCTAAACGTAGTTTAGCTTTTTTAACGGGTGATGTTAGCGTCAGCGTAACTCGAACAGTTATATCGATAATTAATAGTAAATCGATCCTTATAAAACAACAACTAGCTGTTACTTTGTGATTTAAATAAAAATAGCGAGTGTAGAAATAAATTTTTATTTATTTCTAAATGTGCTATTTTTAAGTATTGGTAAATACAATTTTTTTGATTAATTTTACGAAATGAAATTAATTAATAAATATAGGCGCATAGATCTGTAAAGTTATAAACAAAATTATTCATTCAATTTTTTTTATTTAACAAAACACAATCCCGTATCTCAGTTCAAAAAAATTTGTCAAGTGCAACCTCGTATCTTAAAAAACAAGTTCCCTCTCAGCAGTGTAAAGTGTTATTTAGTTCAATACTATTAATATAAAAATTATCTTTCAGTAAATTTAATTGCCATTCAAAGTAAATACAATAGTTAATAAACACATTTTTTATTATAGTGAAAAAATATCACAGGTAATAAAAATAAAACAATTATCAAACTAAAAAAACGTTAGTATCGATTATCATAAGTCGTTTCGATAATCGATACTAACGTTCTTTATTTTTCGCTTGAATTTGACGCTAAACGCTGAAATGTATCGCTACAATTTTTTCAAGATGGCGCTGTAATCACGTGACCAAATTTGACGCCCAAAACCAGCGTCAAGCGTCACATGAAAATGCACACTAAAAGAAGTACAACTGTACAAGTATGTAACACAAATACACAAAGCTTCATAAATTAGGGGTGGAGTCATAAATGTGTCTTAGGTACAGTGTTGCCAACCCCAAGAAACTAAAAAACAGCAG
Source organism: Melitaea athalia (assembly GCA_905220545.2). Lineage (NCBI taxonomy): Eukaryota > Metazoa > Arthropoda > Insecta > Lepidoptera > Nymphalidae > Melitaea > Melitaea athalia. The sequence continues at coordinate 10,315,924 of HG992179.1, forward strand.
ATGACCAATAAAAAAACAGGAGAAAACAGTAGGTAAAGTAAAAAAGGCAGATTTCATACTTTCCTCGTATAATTAAAACAATCAGCTACTTTTATTAGTTATCAGGACTTACATACATAGTTATATTTTAATATTTATCACAACTTAATAAAAAAAATAAAATCAAAGTAAAATTATTATTCACTTTCATTATCAATTGCCTCATCTTCTGTATTTTCAAACTCATTTTCCTTTTTAAAATCATACATATTATTGTTTTTCTTTATGTGCCTTTTTGACTTCAAATGAATAGCAATCGGTTATTTCGGATTTAGTGTGTTAAGTGTGTAAGGCTACTTTAATAGTTTTAGTCGATATTTTGTTGCGTAATTTAGTTTTCAAAATAATTATAGCTGAAAATAATTTTTCCGCGGTGGCGCTGCTGTGTGGTAAGCACAAGTTTCTTCACCAATTCACAAAATTCACAAAATGGTTATATTTGTGAATGTTTGAAATGTTTTGAAATATCTGAAAAATACGTTTTGGAGAATCCCGACAAGAGTACATAGTTACATACTGCCATCTAGTATCATTGTGTATTATTATATAGTGGTTATCAAAACATATTACATAGTGTAATGGTGACGCTGAACGCTAATTGAAAAACAGTAAAAATTACAAATGAAACAGAAAACAGGGGCATCGATATAAAAACAGCAAATCTACTGTTAAAACAGTAGGGTTGGCAACACTGCTTAGGTATCTATGATGACAGTTTACGACATAGACATAGACAAATGTACTCTGTGGACATAGACAAGAGCAAGACTGAGTGATGGTCAACTCGAGTAACTAACTCGAGTTAACTCGAGTTGGGCTTAACTCGAATCAACTCGAGTTGAATTCTCTCCGACTCGAGTACGAAAACCGAATGAAACGGAGTAGTACAGTACTACATCTTACTTACTTTGGTTTCGGCGTTTTGAGATAGGTGGTCTGTTTATGTCATGCTCTCTGTAAACATTTCTGCGGTGGTGTCGTGTGAGGCGGGTCGTTGCGTTCCCTAAAATAGGGTTGAGCGAAGGATGGCTAGTTCATGCGTCATGCTCGTGAACGGGTGCCATGCCACCAGTGGGATGGGTCTGCTCCTGGCTTCTTGTCTCAAAATATGCTGATCTTTCATGTTTATTGTTATTTTATTTTGTCGTGGCTTGTATGGCACTGCTTATTATTAAATATGTTTTTAAACTATTCAAAGTTTTATTACTTTTGTTAGGCATTTATTTAAGTATTTTATTCGCCACGTCTAAACAGTTACTTCTCTAATTGTTTGGAGCGCATTTCAAAGAAACTACCTTTTAGTAGGTGTCTAGTTCTTATCTAATTGAAAATTATTTACTGCTATGATTACCGGGTATTTTATTTTGTTTATAAATTTAAGATAAATTTGTGATGGAAAGTGACCTTACATAAATTAAGTTAAAGTCATTTTTCAGTTTGACGACTCTGTATGAAATATGACAGGAAGAAAAAATAGCCCTTGACGAGTTTCTTGCCGGTTCTTCTCGTTACAAGGTCTCCCGCCGTAGGATTTGCGAGCCGATGGCGTATAGGTAGGGATCCCTAGTACATATTTTTCACCTGATTAGTATCAAGCTAATTTTCTGGGAGTAGCTTCATTTTGATGAGACGAACAAAAAGTTCCTCTTCGAAAAGTCTCGATTGTGGTAGATAATAGAGTTAGCAGGAGATAGAGCAGTAGTGAGCGTAGGACCGGGATAACGTACCACGCAATTTGTAGGACAATATTAACATCAAATTATATAAATATTAACTAACTAAAAGAAAAAAAATTCAGAAAAAAAATCAATTTTTGATGACCTTACGAGGTCATCAAGTTAATAACCTCGTAAGGTCATCAACTTGATGGCTATGTTAATTCCAAAACCTTGTCCAACACAACCAGGAGCAAAAAAAATTAAATAATTGTAAGTTGCAGCGTTAACGTTTAGTTTTTTTATTAATTAGTTGGCCAAAGAAGTTTCACTTCTGACATGTGTACTTTGTACGCACGCAATTTTTTATGTTCTACAATAATTATCATTTCAAAAATACAGTGTGGCGATGGCGTTAGAGTTGGTTTGGTATCCTCGACTAATTTTGTTCTATTGTTCGCCAACACTTGAAAGTCAGAGGTATTGAAATAATTAATGATTGAAGCAAATGACACTATTTCTTGTGCGCATCCAGGTTAGTCTGTTATTACAAAAAAAATTCCATCCATCTATCCCTTATATTTGGAACTTTAAGGTCGAAGTTCAAACTAAGTAATTCTAGTAAAATGTGTTAATACTCGTAAGTATTGTTTTATATTTAATTTAATGCAATTTTATTATAAAACTATGTACATATATTGAAATAAAGTTGACAATATAATATTTTAAATAAATCAAAATCTCAAAAATGTCTCCTTCTTTGCCTTTGCCATTTTTATCGATAACTATCTACAAACAAACCGGTAACAACGCTATCACTCGGCGACCACAACTTCTCGGAAATAGACTCGGATCAGTCGCTCGACCGATCCGCATATTGTATGAGGCGAGCGGCCTGTGTTGGTAAACAAATCCAAAACACCACGACCGATAATATTTGAAATTTTTAAGTTTAAAAAAGGTTTAAAAGTAGTATAAAGTAATAATGTGATTAAAAAATGCTTTCATATGAAAGGTAACGGCATCTATTTGTAAATTTGACTTGGACAGAGCACTTTTTGTAGCAAAAAACAGAACAATTCGGCATTTTTTGATGGACGTTGATTCAATAGCGCAAAGTAGATTCAGTCTAGTGAGGACAGAGTACAGTAAGTATACGGGAAGTGAGCAGTGCGGTTACAACTAGTTTTATTGTAGGTACGCATAGGACCGTGTAGGATTGTACTTTGACAGAGGGGAACGCCTGTGTATGGCTACTCCCCTCCGTGTTGCTCTTTGTTTTGAAGTAACGATACCTAAATTACCGTTATTTTTCAGTCATTTTACAGTTTTATTTTTTACCGGTAAAAACTCATTTAACGTTATTTTTAACGTTACTTATCCATACCGTTACTGTTAATTGCTACTGTTAACGTTATAGGTAACAAAATTGTTACACTCGTACAATGTAAGAAAGAGACAGTGTTTTTATTCAGTAAGATTTTAGCGTTATAATCTAATGCCACGCGCTGTTACCGCTCTTAGCAATCCAGCGCGTCGAGTTGAAGGTTTTTTATTGCACGGAGCGGCAATGTCGTTGAGGTATCGTTAAAATATCGTTAATTCGTGACGTCAGAGGTATCGTTATCAGTATCGTTAAAATTCTATTTAACGGTAACATTTACCGTTAAAAAACGTTTCCATTACTGAATTACCGTTAAAAGTTTTAACGGTAAAAAAGGTATTATCTGTTAAAATTAACGCTATTTACCGGTATTTTATAATGGTAATCGGTAACGGTAACATGACGGTAACAAGCCCTGCCACAGAGTACATTGAATATACGGATACTTACTGTCATGGAGAATATTCTCCATGCTTACTGCATAACTCGGACGCGATAACTTGAGACTCCGCTGGAATGCGACCCCCGTCCCGAGTCCCCGCGCCGCGTCCCGCACTCGCCTTGCGCGCTCAGTACCGATAGCATCTTGTTACGGATACGCGCTTCGACTCTCATTCGATATTTTTGAAAATTGTTTCTTTATTTTTTTAATTGCGTGCGTTTATTTAATTGTTTATTGTCTTTGTTTTTATGAGGTACCTTTTTAGATTTTTTTAAATTTTACAAAAATATAATGTCATTACCTATTGTTACCTAAAGTAAACAAAACCGCTACTTAGTTTGAATTACATTCAATTATTTTATTAATTTGAAAAGGCAACAGTATATATCAATTATTATTATCGTTCTTAAAACACAAAACAAAAAATTCAAATGAAAACTACGACGCATTGTTTTGCACACCGTACATTGAATATGACGTCATCGGCCCAGGTCTCAAGTTATCGCGTCCGAGACCGCCCCTACCCCAGCCTATAAAAGTATATTTTTTGTAATAATAAAAATACTGACCGATGTATTTTAATTAGCTCTATCCAAAAACATCGCCAGCTTAAACTGCTCCACCTTATATTTCTAATGAAAAATCAATAAAGATTTGGGAAAAAAGAAAATTATCTTAATTTTGATACAGCCATATCTTTTTAAATAAACAATATTTCAAACTGCTCCAAACTGCTCCAAACTGCTCTACATCCATATAATACTGCTCCAAAGTAATTTTTATCGGCTCCGCTATAGTTAACTGTAAAATAAGTAAAATTCATTTTGTCATAAATGAGCTGACTGAAGCGGGTAGCGCGCAGGCGCGGATCTCATTCATTGCCGTATTGCCGGGATAAAGTTTAAATTAAGGTCAAGAATTCATGCGTTCGTGTCATCATAGTTTTGTTTTAAAGACATGATGTGTGGTTTCAAAAAATTTATTTCATTAATAATTTGAAAAATTAAATAATTCCACTCGCATTTTATTCGAATATGAACTTGACTGAACTAAGTATTTGCAATTAATATTAGAAAAAAAATTTATCAAGTTACTACTGAGATCTATTAAATAAATTTAATAATCCTTACATTTATTTATATATATATATATATATATATATATATATATATATATATATATATAAATATAAATATACAATATATAAATATATATATATATATATATATATATATATTGTATATTTATATTTATACGTTTGTGAAAAGTAGAACAGTAAAATATTGTAATATTGTTGATACCTTTATTTATATTATGTGATTAATAAACAAATAAGTATAGGTACTATAGCGGAGCCGATAAAAATTACTATGGAGCAGTATTATATGGATGTAGAGCAGTTTGGAGCAGTTTGGAGCAGTTTGAAATATTGTTTATTTAAAAAGATATGGCTGTATCAAAATTAAGATAATTTTCTTTTTTCCCAAATCTTTATTGATTTTTCATTAGAAATATAAGGTGGAGCAGTTTAAGCTGGCGATGTTTTTGGATAGAGCTAATTAAAATACATCGGACAGTATTTTTATTATTACAAAAAATATACTTTTATAGGCTGGGGTAGGGGCGGTGCGTCCGAGTTATACACTAGCTGTACACTGTACAGTGTATGAGTGTAGGTGTGTAGGTACTCTGTCAACTGTCAACTGTCAACAGTCAAGTTCACAGGTCAAGTCGGTCCAGGGATGTCAGACGTACCATTATAATGGTACACGTACCATTATTTAGCATTATTTAGTGTCACGTACCATGTACCATGACGATTAGTCATGGTACATGGTACGTGATATACATACGTACGAACAGCAATTAATTAGAATATCAAAAAAAGAAAGGTTTGTTTTCTATTAACGGTACACGAAATCGATATATAAATTTTTTGCACTAATTATAGGCTGCGATTTCCGACAAAATTTAAACATTAGTGTTGGCGTACCATGTTTTTGTTGCCAGTACCATTTTTTTAGCTAGTTCGGTACAATAATTTCTAAGTGGCCGTCTACATCCCTGAGTCGGTCAAGTTGCAGGGCTGCCAGATGTACGATTTTAATCGTACTCATACGATTTTTTGGCATTTTTACTAATGTACGATCGCTAGACCAAGATCGTACGCAAAACGTACGATTTTTATATACTTGGAAACATTTCATAATGAAACAAACGTCATCCACCGGCAAGCATGAATTTCGGGGAATTCTCCAACTTCCTAATGCGTGACTAGATCTTTTACTTGAATGAAGACTCTTTAAACAATCATGTAAAGGCTCAAGGCTGTATTTGTTTGCATTCTTACGAAACTCTCTTTCGGTAATAATTGCGACTTGTCAAAAACCTAATATTTTTGATAAAATTTATTTGACTATGAATACCGACGAGTTTTGGGGCGTCATCAAAAAACAATTTGAAAATTATAAAACATTGGCTCAATTTGCTTTAAATTTGTTATGTTTGCCCCATTCTAGAGCAGATTGTGAACGAGCATTCAGCAGTTAATTTAATCAAAACAAAACTTACAAACAGTTTATCCAATGGTACACTTAAGAGCATATTATTAGCCAAGCACATTAATAAGAAGGAACGAAAATTGTACGAGGTTTAAACCAAAAAATTATTTTGTTAAAAAATATGACCATGGAAAATTTGTATTAATGTAACAAATAGTTTTATTGCATTTATTTCCTAAAACTAAACGAATTTTGATAATTTAGAATAAGAACTTAGTACTTAAAAGGCTGTACGATCTTTTTATTTCAAAACTTCCTTGGCATACGATTTTTTTGTAGTTGACGTACGATCACAATTTTTTTGCATCTGGCAGCCCTGTCAAGTTGTCAACTCTGTGGAGTTGTGGACTCAGTGTTGCCAACTTAGTGGATTTTCCACTAGATCTGGTGGTTTGGACACCCCTCTTGGCGGGAAAAAATTGGTTTTAGTGGCTAGTGGATTTTTTAGTGGTTTAGGTTTGTTCCAGTTAGTGGTAAGCTTCGGGGCTTACCACTAAAAAATGATCTAGTATTTTTCTAGGATTTTAAAAAACATATTTAAAGATTAAGTCACATTTGCGATATCTCTATTAGTTTTACCGCACTCTTGATGTAGAGCGATTATTTAGTATTATGAACGTGGTCAAGACGAAATAGAGAAACCGAATAAAATTTGATCACACGCGAAAGGAAATGCTACATTAAATAATTATATAATATTCAAACGAACGAACGAACGAAACGAGGCATCAATGTCAACGGCGAATATCTTCGTTTCGCCGACAATATCGTCATCTTGTCCAGATGCTGCCCGGCCTAAGCGAGTCCTCCCGACGAGTCGGACTCGGTATGAACTTAGACAAAACGCAAGTTATGTTTAACAACCAAGTCATACCGAGACCGGTATCGGTCGATGGTACCATTTTTGAAGTTGTTCAGGATTATGTTTACCTAGGCCATACAATCCAACTAGGCCGCAACAACTTCGAGAAGGAGGCCAATAGGAGGATCTGGTTAGGGCTGGGCGGCATTTGGCGGGCTTCACCGAGTCTTCACTTCGAAAATTCCGCAATGCTTACCAACAAAATTCTTCGAAAAATGCGTCCTGCCTTTTTTACGTGGGGAAAATCCATCATGGATACACTTTCGCGGGGGCACCAGAGGGTTATGTCAGACTCCTACTGACCAAAAACCATCCACGTGTGAGCAGACTGCCCCGGCGGCTGGCCCAAATGTAAACATCCGGGCCCCGGCACCTAGAGGGGCGGCACCCACAAGACCACCCCTCCCGACGACGCGTGGGGTCTTAAGCCAGCCGAAGATCCCCCGACTCCCAGCCGGCCACCCACTTAAGGGACGCTCAACCGGACCAGTCTACCGTCTGCAGAATGGGGACACATGTCCAGGAGCGTCCACCCTCCAAGCCAGGCAGGCCTGAGTTCCAACGCCTGGCATCACGGCGTTGGGGGTCAGGCCCGCCCGACCTCCAACGGCGGATCGCACCGAACAACCGAGCAAAGCTCCAGGGAGCCCAGCACGAGCCGGTAACTACCCCACGGGTCCGCCGGACTGCACTACCAACCGAGCTAAAAGCTCCAGGGAGCCAGCACAGCCCGGCCAGCTCACAAATCACGTCTGCCGGATTGCACCAGCAACCGAGCAAAGCTCCAGGGAGCCAGCACAACCCGGCCGGCAAAACGCGCTTTCGCGCTACAGGGCGGGCAAGCGAACCCACCCACCCCGTCCCTTTAGTGCGCTCACGGGTCGAGCAGTACCCGGAGCGCACCCCGCGAGTCAGTCGTTAGCGGCGACGAGCAGCAGTACCTCGACTGCGATACTGCTGCCCATCCCGTTGCCCAGGGTGCACCACGAGGAGGTGACCGACATGCACCCCAAACAAATGCGTCCTGCCTGTGTTAACATATGGCGCCTAGACGTAGACACTGACGAAGGGACTAGTCCACAAGTTTAAAGTCGCGCAACGTGCAATGGAACGGGCTATGCTTGGGGTTTCTCTCAAAGATAGAATAGAAATGAGGCTATCAGCGAGAGAACGAAAGTAACCGACATAGCCCACAGAATTTACAAGTTGAAGTGGCAGTGGGCTGGTCACTTGTGTTGAAGGACCGATGGCCGTTGGAGCAGACGTCCTGGAGTGGAGACCGCGTCTTGGCAAGCGCAGTGTGGGACGTCCTCCGACCCGTTGGACCAACGATCTACGTAAGATTGCCAGCGTAGGCTAGATAAGGATTGCGGAAAACCGGGATGTCTGGCGTGAACTTGGGGAGGCCTATGTCCACCAGTGGACTACAATAGGCTGAAGTGATGAAGTGAATACCCAATGCCGTAGTTCAAGAAATTGACACTAAAGAATTTAATTATATGCAAAGTGCAGATGAAGCTGATTCCTCAGAAGACGATCTTCTTTAGTTAGGTAGTTATTTACTTACCTAATTCGTTTTTTCCTATTACCTTTCCTTTTTTTCTGTACAAGTACATTAATTGTTTCCTGTAGTACGTAACTTATACGTACGTAATAATTATTTTATTTCAAGATAATAATAATGTTGTTGTTGTTCTTTTATTTTCAAATTATATTTAGGTAGGTAGTCGTTGTCTTTGGGTTTTCTAGTGGAATTCTGGTGGTTTGAGAGAACGCTAAGTTTTAGTGGTTTCTGGTGGTTTACACGGCCTCATTTGGTGGGTTGGTAAAAATAAAGTTGGCAACACTGTGTGGACTTAAGTCAACTATTTTGCCCGACTGGGGAAGTACCTCGACCTTACAGAAGACCACAGCTAAATAATACTGTTTTCAAGCAGTATTGTGTTCCTGTTGGTGAGTAAGGTGACCAGAGCTCCTGGGGGGGATTGGGGATAGGGTCGGCAACGCGCTTGCGATGCTTCCGGTGTTGCAGGCGTCTATAGGCTACGGTCTTACCATCAAGTGAGCCGTACGCTTGTTTGCCAACCTAGTTACATAAAAAAAAAAAAAAAAAAAAAAAAAAAAACTAGTCAAGACGTCAAGTGTCAACGCGTTCCATACCAATATATTTTCAAGGAAAGCGTTTTTTAAGTTTTTAACTTTTATTTACAGATAATTACGTGAAGCTATTGATAGAAATATTATCAGGACAAACTATTAACAGCAGATTAATATTAACTAAGGTAACAATTTTTTTATTTAATCTAAGTTACGCTGTATAGAAATCGAATGATCCAGTAATAGTACGCCATTTTGTAATACCGATTATGACAACAACATGGCATTATTTGATTCTAAGCTCTGTATTTTAAAGGTTACTTCGTATTCTGAATATAAAATAATGGTTTAAGTTATATTTACATTGCTTTGTGTTATTAATTAACGATTAAACCTTTGTCTCTAATTCCATGCATTTACAATAAAAGGTAGGTACATATCGTTGATACTGCAATACCGCATAACCAATACTGACAAGAGGGGTCTTATGTACAGTGACGAATTTTGAGACGAAAAAACTTAATAAATTCTTTATTTCTTCGTATTTACGTCGACTGAACATGACTACGAATTTACGTACTTTTTACTTAAATGGTTAATTAGTCGTTAAAACCGTCAATAGTTATTAACATTTTGTCAACTTAATTTAGCCAAAGAAATAGTACTCTGCAATTAGTTTACTACATTATTCAGTTCATTTCTATTTAATGTGGATTGTGGATAGGGTTGCCAACTTTTATTAAAAGAAATAGAGTATATCTGATTTCAAAGGAGGTAAATATAGAGTACGGACTTTCAAAAAAGAGTATCATTTATTTTATATTTTTAAAAAGGTATATTTTTGTAATTTTTGCGAAAACAATTTTTTTTTAAAGTAAATTGCCATAATCTGCAGTGGACTTTTACTTAAAATCTGTGTTATTTAACAATTTATCTTGAAGTTCTTTTAAAATTATAGCTTCTGAATATAAACTGTCCATGTGTATATTTAGTCTTCGTAAATTAAGTTTTTCTTCTACAACTTGTTCTAAATGATTTAGTTCTTAAAGATATTTTATTTAATGAAGAGAGCCGCTACTCGCTAGCTATCATTACTAAAACAGAGTCACAACGCAGTGGAAAATTGAGAATATTTCTTGCGCCAAAATTAACGTAACCTCAAAACACTTCTCAAAACAACTTGTAACATGACATGAGATTAGTGGCTGCGTTCAGAAATGACCGAATGTGGCTTGGGGAATTGAGGATACCAACATATTAATAGCAAATAGTCGAGTTTTTTGGTTATGATAATGGGTTTGCACAATTCTACATGACTGGCACTAGTTTAGTAAACATGGTGTAAGAAAGAGTATTTCAGTGTACTCTATTAGTGTTATAGATTATAGAGCACGCCTACATGATATAGAGTACAATACTCTATTTTAGAGTACGGTTGGCAACCCTAATTGTGGATACAAAAGTGCAAAACTTGAAAAGCTTTCTTAATTAAAAATTTAAGTCTATCACAATAATGTGGTACCAGTAATTTACTTCTGAAATGTTTTCTATCTTATATGTATCTTCTTAAACTTGAAAGAAAAATATTTTCTCTATCAATATGTCAAATAAAAACTTTCTTACTTTTAGCTAACGGTAACGACGCCTGTTTGACTTAAAAATTATACAATTGCAACTTTGATTCTTTTACGGACTTTGCTCTCAGGCTTGTGGTTGTGTGCAAGTTTCGTAAGCTATTGCGTGGTTATTTTTCTGTTTAATATATTGATACCTTTCTGTTGTAAAACCTCTGTCCCACTGTGTTGTTGTGTTGTTTGACTGTTATTGTGTAAGTATATTTGTGTAGTCTTTACTTGTTTTATAATGGATGATGAACCGCCAGATCCCGGTGGAGGTTATGTGAGTACGGCAGTCCCAGTGGATTTGAATGAAGCTAACAGAAAAAAGCTAGTAAAAAGACGTACTGAATCGGATAATAAACTCCCGGTCCCGGTCAAAAAATTGACGTCTTCCGCTCTTGAAACACCATCTATCCAATTGACTTACGTTCATCCGGACTATGATAAAGGAAAAAACAAGTACTCGTCAAATGATGTTGCTCCTTTTGTGGTCCACGTATCTAGACATGAAACAGTCGCAAACTCAGGTGCAGTCCTACGTCCAATACAATTTGGCCAGTTTCTTTATAAAAATAATGTCAAAAATGTTGTGATGGATGGTATTAAAAGAGTTGGACGCAATCGCATATCTATTGAATTTCAGACAGCTGAACATGCCAATGCTTTCTTAGACCACTCAGCACTACCTGCTGATGGATATATAGCAACAATTCCAGCATTTAGCGTTTCCCGAATGGGAATTATTCGAGAAGTACCGGTAGATTGGTCTATGGAAGAATTGGTTAAAAATATTGAAGTCCCTAATGGTGTTGGGAAAGTTGTCCGGGCCCGGAGACTGAGTCGGAAATCATACAATGAAAGTAATAATCCCATTTGGATTCCAACACAATCCGTAGTTTTAACATTTTCAGGTCAAAAGCTTCCCCCTCGTGTATTTTGCTATTTCACTTCCTTACCGGTTGAGACCTATATTTTGCCAACTATTCAATGCAATAATTGTTGTCGATTTGGTCATGTAAAGGCTCAGTGTCGATCGAAACCGAGGTGCTTCAAATGCTCACAAATGCACGAGGGCGACACATGCACTGTCCAATCCCTGTCCTGTTTATTTTGCTCTGGCGCGCATGCAGCAAATGATAATTCTTGTCCTGAACACTCTAGACAGAAAGCAATAAAATTAGTGATGTCACAGGAAAGCATTTCATATCTTGAAGCCTCTGCTAGATTCCCACAGGTACGTAGATCATTTGCTGACACAGCTAGGATTTCGACTCTTAGTTCTACCCCTGTTAATACACAAAATTCCCCAACTTCTACTTCATATAGAAAAACTACATTTACCCCACCCCGTCCAATCGCACCTGCGAGTCCAGGTTATGACAGACAAGCACATCAAAATATAGTCCAACTCCCTACATCATCCTTACCTAATGGGTGCGCTTTCCCACAAGAGAATATTTCCCCTAATGATAACTTTTTGGATCTGCTAACTTCTATGCTCATTAGTATGATTTCCCGGTTCAGTGACTCCGGGCTACCGAACAATACTCGTAAAAACTTGTCTCAGCTGTCTTTATTATTGCAAAATGCCTCTGAATCTGATACAATGGAACTGTCGTAGCATAAGGAATAAAAAACATGATTTTACATATATTTTAAAAAAACATAATCCATCAATTGTTGCCGTCCAGGAAACCTGGTTAAGGCCTGGTACCCCTTTTAGGTTACCTAGCTACGCATGTTTCCGGGACGACAGAAGTGATGGAAAGGCTGGATCAGCTATTTTAGTCTCTAGAAAATGTACATACTCATTCATCCCTACTTCATGTCATAGTGATAGTCTCAATGTTGTTGCTGTCCGTGTTTTAAATGTTTCATTTATATCTGTATATATTCCTGTCCCCTCATCATCTGTGTTGTCTGAATTCTCCTCCATTTTGTCCTCCTTAACCCCACCTATAGTTGTTTTAGGTGATTTTAATTGTCACCATATGTCATGGGGGTCATATTTCAGTGATAGTCTCTCCCTGCTTTTACTAGACTTATTTGATGAATACAACCTCGTTGTACTAAATGATGGTTCTCCCACGCGCAGGGTTTCACCTCTCCAGAATCCAAAGAGTGCTGTCGACCTTTCTTTAAGCTCCTGTAACATCTCAGCCCAATTTTCATGGTCGATTCTTAGTGACTCTTTTGGCAGTGACCATTTTCCAATTTTAATGACATTTTGTCACACTCCTTCTCCTTCTATGATTAACTATCCACCCAGACAATCATTTAAATTGACTAACGCAGATTGGTCTCAGTTTGCCAACATAACCGATCAACTAATCCGCCAAATTCCTCCAGTCTCTGTAAACAATGTTCACGAACTTTACTCGCATTTTAAAAACGTGTTATTAAATAGCGCAAAAAAGACGGTTCCTATTAGAAAGAGAGGCATTTACAGAATTTCTTCCCCTCCATGGTGGGACTCCGAATGCACAAATGCTTGTAGGCGGCGTAAGGAGGCTGAGCGTTTGTATTCGGTATCTATGAGCTTAGAAAACTATCTGAATTACAAACATATTGCAGCACAGGTTAAAAGGTTACTTGCTCAAAAGAAAAAGAGTTGTTGGCTTGCGTTTTGTGAGAGCTTGTCTCCTTCCTCCCATCCCTCATTAGTTTGGCGACACATTAAAAAATTCCGTGGTTCTTTTTCCTCTGATGATAGCCCTATGTTTAATGACATTTCACTTTGGCTAGATTCCTTCTCTCAGAAGTTGGCTCCTCCATCAGCTCCATCTTTGGAGGAATGTCGCTTTTTTTTAAGTTCGCCGCGTTCTCCCCTCAGTGAGTTTGATCGCCCCTTTTCGCTGGAGGAGTTTCAATTGGTTTTAAATTCCTTAAAGGACTCTTCACCCGGTGTCGATGGTATTCCTTATTCCTTTGTGGTAAGAAGTGGTCTGGAAACACAGAGGACTTGTCTAAATTTCTTAAATTCCATTTTTCAATCGGAGATTCCTCCAGAGGAATGGGGAACTCAAATCATTGTACCTATCCTAAAGCCGGGAAAGCTTGGTAATGACCCCTCTTCTTATCGCCCAATTGCGCTATCACCAACTCTGGCAAAAATTTTAGAGCACCTCATTAAAAATAGGCTTGAGTGGATCGTAGAGAATAATGGCACTCTTTCCAGGACTCAGTTTGGTTTCCGGAAAGGTCGCAGTACAGTAGATAGCCTTAGTATCTTCATTTCTGATATCCGCATTGCCTTCTCAAAAAACGAATCATTGGTAGGAGTGTTCCTTGACGTGTCGTCCGCCTACGATAATGTGCTTCTTCCGGTGCTCAGGCAAAAGATGCTACATCTGAGTCTTCCTGTGAAGATAGTAAATTATGTCTGCAACTACTTGTCAACCCGTTCTATCATAGTTAATTATCAAAATTCCTCCCTCCCTCCTAGGAAAGTTTGGAAAGGTCTTCCCCAAGGCTCGGTACTTAGCCCTCTTTTATATAATATTTACACTAACGACCTTGACCTTTCAGTTAGCTCTTTCTGCAATGTTTTGCAGTATGCGGACGATGTGTTATTGTACATTTCTGGCAATGATATACTAGAATGCTCTAATCGAATTAATTCTTCTATTTATTATTTAAATGAGTGGCTGGATAGACATGGTTTATCCATTTCTACTGAAAAAAGTAGTGTCGTGGTGTTCTCTAGAAAAAGATCTATACCTAATGTAACAATAGTTTCTGATAACCAAGTTTTCCCGGTTAGGGATAACGTTAAATTTTTAGGAGTGTACCTTGACTCAAGATTGACTGGCTCTCAACATGTTAACCATGTTCTAAATAAATCGGAAAAAAATGTCAATATTCTTCGCTCACTTTCTGGAGTGTGGTGGGGCTCCCACCCCTACACACAGAAGCTCCTTTATAATGCTCTGGTCCGCAGTCACTTTGATTATGGAGCTTTTCTACTTGAGCCCTGCAATAAAACCTGTTTAAAAATGTTAGATAGGGTACAATCTAAATCACTTCGCATAATTATAGGTGCTATGAAGTCTTCCCCTATCAATGCTATGCAGGTGGAATGTGTCGATCCTCCCCTACACCTGCGACGTCAGTACCTTGCTGACAGATTTATCTTTAAAGCTCTCCAAGACTCTCAACATCCACTTATTCGTAAACTTAGTGAACTGTCCCGGCTTACTTCTTCCTCCAACTATTGGTGTCATAAAGATATCCCTTGTCTCCTTAAGAGCTACCTAAAGTTTACATCTCTACCATGCCCAGTTGCCCAATTCAGACTTAACCCTCTTTACGATACCCCCTTTTCTTCTGTTGTCTTCTCCCCCAAGATTATCCTAGATTTACCCATAAGTAAGGATCCAATTGTGGCCAACTCTCAATTCAATACTATTATGAACAGAGATTTTAAGGACTGGTTAATTATATATACTGATGCATCTAAATTGTCTGCGTTGGATTGTGTTGGTGTGGCTGTCTGGATACCAAAAGTAAATGTTATTTTAAATTACAGATTACCACCTATTTCCTCGGTTTTCACAGGTGAAGTTTTGGCTATTCTTGAAGCTCTTAAATTTGTTGAGTCACACCGTCTTGACAAATCCATTATTATTACGGACTCGAGGAGTGCTCTACAAGCAATTATATCTAATCAATTTCGAACAAAGTCAAGGTTTCCGTTAATCCTGAAAATTAAACATATACTTTTTAATTTGAATAGTAATAATATTCAAGTTGAGCTGGCTTGGGTTCCTAGTCACTGTGGTATAGTTGGCAATGAGAGTGTTGACCTTTACGCTAAGGAGGCAACTAGATCCGGAGGGCTTAGTCAATTTAAGGTTTATTGTCAGGACGTCATTTCTCTTGCAAAAATTCGTTTAACTTCAGACTGGAATGAATTATGGAGGCAGTCTAGTAGAACAAAGGGAAGGCACTATGCTGATATTCAAAGGCAAATACCCACCAAACCTTGGTTTTTTAAGTATTACAAAGCGGCTAAGTATGTATGTTCTACAATATGTCGACTTCGTCTTGGCCATTCTTGTAACCCTGTCTTTCTAGCTAAATTAAGAATAAGAGACAGTTCCCTTTGCGAATGTGGATTAGACGAAGGCTCCCCTGAACATATTTTTTTTAGCTGCTCACAAAATATATCCTCACTTTATAACTCTCTTCCGCCTGTTATCCCACGTCCCACTGATTTGAAATCTGTGTTATCCTTTGTACATACACCGTTTGTTGATACTTTGTGTGCTTTTATTGTAGAAAATAACATTAGACTGTAGAGTAATGTACTAACCTTTGTGGTGTTTTGTTTTAGGTAGAGCAACAGTTCTTTTCAAAATTAAAAAAAAAAAACATATATATATATATATATATTTTACTTTTATTTAACTTGTACTGCCACAAATGTTGATAAATAGCAAAGTCAGTCTTGTCAAAGTCTCAACTGAACAACATTCTCTCACCGAACATTGAAGCTTCTACTCTGATACTGGCAATTCCGCAAGGGAGCTAAAGCCAAAGAAGAAGAAGAAGATTCTTTTACCAATTCTATGTATTGTTTTGAGCTTAAATGGGCAATAATAATTTTGGCAAGGCAGTTACATATTTTGTACAGAATTTAATTGAATATGAAGCAAAATCAGTTGTTTAGATAGTCCATGTCAATTAGTTGCCCATGTCATGATCCAAACACATTTGAAATTTTTTTTCAGATAATACTTAAGTACATGTGATTTACCCATAGCTTCCTAGGCTTTGGGTCCATATAACACCATTTGTTATCGAATTTCTTAAGCCCAATATGTTGTTTAATTGTCTTTTCCCAAGTTTCTAGAATAGCCTTTCCTTTTCTTTTACTGTATCTTTAAAGCATTTTCTGGAAACCATTTATAGTCGCTACATCGCATAGGTTGTACGTTAATTATGACGGCCAAAGAGTCATTAGTTTGTTGGACAATATTTGTAAAACCTTTATATGTATTTATCAAAAGAATAATCTACTAAAAGTTTTTGTGGCGTGTTTGAGATAATAAAAGTGAATCAAGTGTGAGGGTAATTCATTAAAATAATAACAGCATTTTCTATTGAACCACGGTAGGCATATCTGGATGAGGTATCTACTGAGAAGTATTAAGTATTCATTCCATCCTATCTTCAGAGATTCAGTTTCACTTTTGCTTCGTTTTGGTCCATATTGTGTAGGGTGCAACTCCCTACGAAGTTCAGCTTTTTATTGTGTCAGCTAATCAGGTTGACCGGCCGTCTTCATCGTCAAACATGTCCCGTTGCTATTTCAGATGGTGATTACTTTCAGGTCAGCTGACCTACAAGTTGATTTGGTTGTTTCTGTAGTTGTGCTTTGTATCTAAGACAAGAGAAAGCTACTTCCTCTTCGACGGTTGGAGATGGTGAAATTAAATTGAACTATTTTATTTACAACTACTGCTACAATTTAATTCATATTCCTAATATATTGATATTAAAATGTTACACAAGATTTTTTGATATAAGTATTGTGGTCTTAAGTTTATTAGCATTTTCAATGAGTATTCTAACGTAATTCAATTATTAACATTTTTTTTTTACTTTTAAAGACCAATTTGTCTTTCAAAAATCTTGTATATTTACAAGTAACAAACAGACGACCATTCTTTCAATGACATGATTCGCAGATAATCAGTTTTGGAAATACTTTTGGATGACAGTTACTCCCGTGGTTTTGGAAATACTTTGTTTTGTTGTTATATAATATGTATTACATAATATGTACACCTCCATGCCGTCTTATTCTTTGTCATGTCCTTTTTCTGCTCCAGGTTGTCTGGAAGAGATACCTCTTTCAGTGATGAGACTGCCTTTTGTACATGTTTGTTTTCCTTTTCAATGTAAAAATTTCATCTAAATGTACAAAGTGTATTTGTACTTTTGGGTGACCGTTACTCCTGTGGTTTTGACCTTTTATCATTTGAATCATTTTTATTAGACAAAGCACTCAGCTCACCAATGCCAACTGCTATAAATAGCCTGTACGCACGAAATCCCTATTTTTTTTTTTTTTTTTGAGATTGCAGTATTGCAGTATCACTGACGATATGTAATAAAATAATATATAAATACTTACATAGTACTATTAAAATGCATCTATTTTAGGATGGCTGAAGATTTGGATGTTGAGGCAATGCTAGAGGCTCCTTATAATAAATCGGTAAGTGAATAAAGTGTTTTTTCCTTTTAATATTAATCGACTAAGTAGAAAATAGTAGATAATTATTGACATAGATTTAATTTTGTATTGCAAAAGAATATAATATGCTAGTAAATTTGTAATCTAAACTGTAAGTACAAAATGTATATAGATATTTTGAATTGTTTATATAGTCTTAATTACATCTTTTAATTTTCTCATATAAAATGTGAATATTTAAAAAAACGGCAATTATTTTACTCCCACGTGGGATTTATTTCTAGTTACTTCATTAAAATAGTTTTCAGTACTATATAGTCTTGGTTTATATACGCACTATGTGGTGTGATTTTATATTTGTATAGTTTACATTTTGTACTAATGAATGTGAACAATATAATCTTAAATAAATATTATGAACAACTGGTGTTCACTGTTATAGTAATTCAATGGGTTAAACTGATCAAAGATGTCAAAAACTATTTTATAAAAGATAAAAGGAAAAAATGGCATCTTTGAACAGTTTGTTTGCTGATAATTGATGAAAACAAAATTAAATTTGAGAATCATTTCTTGTATTTATAGAACTTTGTGGTAATTGTCCAGCATACATCACCGACCTGACCAAAATGAGGTATCGACTATACTATACTTAATTTTTTCATCTTACATTAATTTATATGAATATATTTTAAATTAACATTTTGATAGAAAATGAATTGTAAGTCAGTATTTAAAATTCAAAAAGACCATAAGCTGATGGGTCGTAAATCTTTTACAGAAGTATCCCTGTGATCTTAAAGCAGTGTACATCATTAATCAATGGTTTTCCAAATGGTAAGTGTAGACCAGGGACCGACTTGAACAACCACCACTAGGATGAACATTGACTGTGAAAGCAGTCATCTGTAGCATAGGAAACGACCAACATATGTGATTTGCATAAATGACATTATTTCTATGAATGTCATTAATGGAAACTCACAGATTGTTTTATAAAATTAATTCAATAAACTAATGCAATTTGTATTTATTCACTCGGCGTGTGTTGCTGTGGCGCTGCTTCTACCTTGTGCTTTGTGTGACAGGATAACACTTCCTCTTCAAAGCATCGGTCGGACAAGTATTCTGATAAGCACAGGGACAAAGAGAAAGAAACCAGTCGAAGGTAAAACAAATGGTTGATAAGAAAGTTAAATAATATTGTTCTATTAATATCTAATAATAATGTTTTTTTTTTTTTAAAGGAGAAGTCGATCGAGAGACCGAAGAAGATCACGCGATAGAGATTCACGACGTTCTAGGGATAGAGATGAGAAAGATAAAAAAGACAGGGATCGCGACAGGGATAGAGATCGCCGTGACCGTGGTGACCGTGGTGATCGTGGTGACCGTGAAAAGGACCGCAGCAACCGAGACAAAGATCGCGACAAGGACAGAGAACGCGACAGGGACAAAGAAAAAAGACGTAGTAGTAAGGACAAAGAGCGCAGTCGTGAACGAGAACGAAGTCGAGACAGCCGTTCACACAGAAAGGAACATAGTCACGAAAAGGAAAGGACTGAATATAGATCAAAGTCTAGAGGAGTAGAACCAAAACTGGATGACTTGCCTCCTGAAGAGAGAGATTTACGCACAGTTTTTTGCATGCAGTTGTCTCAGCGTATCAGAGCTAAAGACTTAGAGGAATTTTTCTCGTCTGTGGGTAAAGTGAGAGATGTAAGACTTATTACATGTAACAAAACCAGAAGATTTAAAGGAATAGCATATATAGAATTTAAAGATGCTGAATCTGTACCATTAGTAAGTAGTCCTTTAATATACATAATATATGTGTTGATTATTATGAACTCAAATTATTTTATTAAATTATGTAGTTAAATACAAATTATACATTATTATTAACTGTATAGTACAGTTTGTTGCCTCTCAACTAACTAGTTATTTTCTTTTTAAGGCTCTTGGATTGACAGGACAGAAATTGTTAGGTGTTCCTATAATTGTTCAACATACTCAGGCTGAGAAAAATAGAGTAGGAAACACATTGCCAAATTTAGCACCAAAGACAAGTAATGGACCCACTAGGTTGTATGTTGGATCGTTACATTTTAACATCACTGAAGATATGTTAAGAGGAATATTTGAACCTTTTGGTAAAATAGATCACATCCAACTCATGACTGACCCCGACACAGGGAAAAGTAAAGGCTATGGTTTCCTAACAGTAAGTATAATTTTTTGAATTGTAATTATTAAGAAGTATTTAAAATATATATATAAATCAATTGCTGTTCGTTAGTCTCGCTAAAACTCGAGAATGGCTTGACCGATTTAGCTAATTTTGATCTTGAAATGCTTGTGGAAGTTCAGGGAAGGTTTAAACGGTGAGAAACATAAATAATATGTAACGGAAAATAATAAAAACGATTTTCCAATACAAAATGTTCCTAGCGGGGAAATTTAATGTCTTTTGTCAAAAACATTGTCAATTGGTTATCAAATATTTATAGTTGCGTTCAGAAAGTGTTTTGTGTATATTTTTCACAAATATACATAGGTGATACGAAGTTTACCGGGCCATCTAGTATATATGTTACAGTCAAAACTCTTAACCAGTCAAAAGCACTATTGACTAGCAAAATCAGTCAAAAGTAGTTTTGCCCGTTTGCTTTAGTCAATAATACTTTTAACTAAAATAACAGTTAAAAGTACTTTTGCCCAATGGAGCTGGTTAAAAGTACTTTTGACTAAATGATTCCGTCAAAAGTGGTTTTGACTGGTTGTATCAGTCAAAACTCTTAAAAAGTAAGGTGGCTGATATTTGGTAAGTCTTTAGATTAAGAACGGTTGACTGTTTATTGGCATATTTTTGTCACAGAAACAAAAAAAAAATAACCCTAACCTATCTAATTTCAATATTAGACTGTTTATTAGCATATTTTTGTCACAGAAACAAAAAAAAAAATAACCCTAACCTATCTAATTTCCGACCGACCGACCGACGCCGTTCTTAATCTAAAGACTAGCCTAAACTTTTATATTAATAGTGCTTTTGACTGACGCTTTTTTGCAGTTAAAACTACTTTTGACGGAGAGCGTTAGTCAAAAGTACTTTTAACCGCAAATTTGCAGTCAAAAGTACTAATAACCAATAATTTTCCGTCAAAACCACTTTTGACCAACTCGTCTAGTCAAAAGTACTTTTGACTGATTTCGCTAGTCAATAGTACTTTTGACTGATTAAGAGCTTTGACATATATATATGCTTCAGCCTGTAATATACCACTGCTGGACATAGTTCTCTATCCCCATGTAGGAGAAAGATCATATATATATATTCTTTACTATAATTCAAGTTATCAGATTCCAATTCAAATTCCCAATTACAGAATATACTGGATGCATATATGTTACAAAAAAATTTCAGTCAGAAACAGGCTTTTATCACTTGTTTCAACTACTTGCCTGTTATAAAATAATAATAAAATATATATTTTTTTTAGTTTCATCATGCAGCTGATGCTAAGAAAGCTATGGAACAACTAAATGGGTTTGAATTAGCAGGGAGACCCATGAAAGTAGGTAATGTAACAGAGCGAACAGATGGGGGATCAAGCACGCGCTTTGATGCTGATGAATTGGACCGTGCTGGTGTTGACCTTGGTGCAACTGGCCGCTTACAACTTATGTTCAAACTAGCTGAAGGCACTGGACTACAGGTAATTTTTTATCATTATGAACATCATACTGCATATTTAGATTTCTATTCTAGTAACAATACTTGTGGCAGGAGCTACTGCTATTCCATAACACTTTTTTCGGTATAGTAGAAACTCACAATAAATATCAAATTTCAGTCTGATTATGAAATCCATGAGTGTTCTCTATTAAAAAGTTATAAACCATTTTTTTTTCTTTTTTCACTTTCATATCACAATTATAAGAATATTTGTAATTGTTATAAACATATGTGTGATGTTTTTGTAACCAAAGAAATTATTTACCTTTATGATGCAAAAATAGTTTTTAAAACTAGGCAGGCCGAGAGTACGGCCAGCGGGTCGCAAGTATGTCGCAATGATCTCATTGCCCGCTTACGGCCAAGTGCGCGCTCTATGATAAGATGCATTTACATTTCGCTGCCGCGCATTTTGCAGGCCGCGGCGGCCTGGACGCCAGTGCGCGCTTAGCCTTATACATGAATTCATAATTTATTTTTTATAAAATTATATATTGACACAATTATTTTTATTGTCGCTTCATACAGATACCGCCAGCTGCAGCATCAGTGCTTATGGGCGCAGGGTCAACTTTAGTTGCTCCACAACCACAAGTAGCTCCACCAATAGCCACTCAGTGCTTCATGCTCAATAATATGTTTGATCCAGCTACGTAAGTATTTATCTATAGTTTGACTAGTATTTACCTGCAACTTTGTATGCATGGAATTGTTAATTTGGGCAGCATTTTTATTTTTATTAACCGACTTTATTATTAACCTCCAAAAAGGAGGAAGTTTTCGGTTCGATTGTATTTATTTTGACGTGACAACATACTGCATGCACGAAAAAAGATGATGTTGTCCCGTTACGCTCATTGTACGCTTGCGCCTCATCTATCTCTCCCACTCGATTGGCCTATATGTCCGAGGAGATGTCTTGTTATGACGTTGCACGTTAAATTATCGTCCGTAAACCGACTTAACAGACAACCAATTTTTTAAATGTTTTATTAAATTTATTACAAAACACATCTTCTTTTAAAATTGGACTACCATAGGAATTGTCAAAGTCAGATTGTTTTTATTCAATGACTTCTGAAGACTCTGCTCATAAGATTAGTGTTATGATATGGTTGTGATACTACAAGGTTATGTACGGTTTGCTTCATACCATTTATTCGTCTAAAAAAAAACAAACACAACAAATGTTAGTATGTTAGAAAAAAACTTCACAATTTAATATTGTTAGCTAAAATAAATGTACTTAAAATATATTCTAAAGGATTATTTACATGCGATAGAGTAGATTTGAAATCGATAAGTCGGGGAATAGATGGAGGGAGATAGTAGAATAAAGACCGGTTTTTTGGGTAAGAGAAGAAAATGTGATCCAATGTGCCTTAATCCAAACCACACCCTGGACTCTAATTTCTGCTAGAAATACAGGAGAACAATAATGTCCAAGTCGCATTAACACATTTATCAATAAGGTTTCCACTAACAATAATAAACAGAGATGTCATTTGAAAAGTCGAGATTTTGAATTAATTAACACAATACAAATTGAATTAACTATCAAAGAGAGAAAAAAGAATCAGCTAAATATATAAATTATGTGATTTAATTAAGATATAACTTCTATACCCCGTCCGGCCACTAATTATCTTTTTGACACTTCAAGAAATTTTGACATTAGTGACTGCCTCACACGTTATTTATTCGATTTGAAATAATAATCGATTTTATTTAAGAAGAACTTTCAATCGATTTAATTAAATACATTTAGTTTAAAAATATTATTTATTTATGCGTTTATTAGTTTTTTTTAATTATAAATGAAATAAATTAAATGAATTAACAGAGTTATTGCTCTTTATTCTTGGTTTGCAATTAAATTTCAAGATTTCGACTTAATTCCTTGCAAGTAATCAATCTTGGGGTCATAGATACTATTTTTATTTCCTTTTTTGTATTAAATTTATAGAAACAATAATCACATGACGTAAAATTATTTTTATCATATGGTCGATTTATTATTTCAAGAACTGTTTCATAGTCTGTGGTTGTTTGTTATGCACAGGGTACTTCACTCAATGAATCAAATCGTCAATAAAGTATGACATTACAGTAGAATTTTTAGAACGTTATTCCGAAAAAAAAAATAACTGTAATTTATAGGCGTGAGCTGTCAAAAAGATAATCAGTGGCCGGACGGGGTATAACTAGTATTTTTTGAGTTATCGCTAATAATGCTTATTTACTTAACAATTTTTTCGTCAATCAACGTTGTATTAAACCGCGTAACTTACACTGGGTGTACCAAATTTGATGATTCTTATTTTAATCGAAAGCTGGGGGCTTGACTTTTGGTCCCATTTAAATTTAATCGAGATCGGATTAGTGCTTTTTTTAATTTATCTCTAATAATGCGCATTTACTTGACTATTTCTTCATCTACCTGCAATGTAAGTAATAACTGGTCCATGTAATTGATTGAACTCGGTTTTTTTTTCATTAGCAAGCAAATACAATTATTTCTTAAGTGTAGAAGAAAGAAGCACTATCTTTGCATATCAGTGCCCGTGCAAAGTCATTAAAGAGAAATCACTGCTACAGTGGCGCCACCTATTTAATGCGCGTGTTTTCAAATAAAGGGCAAAAAATTAAAGAATGAGGAGAGGTAGATACATACGGAATGAAATACTTTCGCTTTTACAATTTTTATCACAATTATAGTATTTAACCTTATAAATTTAAAGTAGAAGAAGTGTGAAAGAGATTTTTTAATATCATCCTTTTAAAGTGATAAAAACGAGCATTAAAGTTCCTATGAACAATAAATTATTGTCAAATGTTAAGTACATTTGACAACAAAAAATTGTATTTAATATTTATTCTTCTCCGATAAAGAATCAGTCACTTGAAAAGATTTACTACCCCCTTTTAGAAACAAAAAGAAATCTGCTATTGTTATTAATAGTTTACCTATTTCGCTCCTAAAATGTGTGGACTGCTATGGAAATGCATAATATGTATATAGATACTAGCCGACCTGTGCCCACTTCGTTGGCCGTTAAAAGATTTTTACAGTAATTTGATATGTTTCAAGTTTTTTAAATTTAACTATTACAGAATAATAACCAATTTTTAAATGAAGTATACTTTGGTAAACGTCGTGAACACAGTCGTTCGGCGCGCCGTCCGCTGCTATTTTACATCGATGTTTATTTAGTTGGTACCTACAGTTCGTCAAGAGATGGCGCGATTCGTAACACCTACTATTATTTTCACTGAATTTTATGTTCAATTACAATAAAATATAGCCTATGTCACTCCTGAATAGTGTAGCTTTCTGTGAGTGAAAGAATTTTCATGATCGGATCAGTATTTGCAAAGATTACCCCGTATATACAAAGTTATAAACTTCACCGCTTTATAATATTAGTATAGATAGTTAACATTAAAATTTTCATGCAAACTGAGTAGTGGTCAACAACTATAAGAAATGAAATACTTTGGTTAAGTAAAATATAATTCATTATATGTAATCCGTGTTGAAATATATTTTTTTAATAATTTTTCAAAATATGATTATACACAATTATAACTAATTCTTTTTATTTTGAAAATTGCAACAGCAGCAGTCAAGAAATATTAAGCCTAAGTTGATTTCATGATCATATAATTACATAAATGTTTTTTGAATGATGAAATGATGTTTTGAAATTTGAACATTTATAGACTATAGCTGTGCCCGCGAATTAATTATTTAATCATATTATCATAATAATTCTAATATTGCAAACAGTAACTAATAAAATGATCCTCGGTATCAAATATACCAAGCACCCCACGCTTTTTCACTTTATTTGCGCGTTTTTGTTGTTTTTTTTTTTTAACTATATTTTATTTTAATATTACATACAGACACTCCAATTTTATTTACTTGTTTGATAATATAGACTGCTGTATTTTATAATAAGTTCTATTTATACTTATGACTTTTAAAAAACAATTGTATTTAGATATAAATTTGAATGAATTTAATTTTTATTAATATACAAACTGTTTCAAATGATGCATTTCGTTTTTTTTTTTTATATTTTATTTTTGCTTTACAGGGAAACAAATCCAAGTTGGGATATTGAAATTCGAGATGACGTTATCAGTGAATGTAATAAACACGGAGGTGTACTACATGTATATGTTGACAAAGCTTCACCCCAAGGAAACGTGTACTGCAAGTGTCCTACTATAGCGACAGCCGTAGCTTCTGTGAACTCTCTACATGGGCGCTGGTTTGCAGGCCGTGTTATCACTGCAGCATATGTCCCTCTCGTCAATTACCACTCTTTGTTTCCTGACGCAATGACAGCGCTCACACTGCTTCTACCATCTCGACAACGATAAAATACGTACAACTATAGCATTATCTGAAAAGCAATTTATTATAATAAAGACTATTGAGTTTATATGTACTAGGATATCTAGTGGTGTTCTGTATTTTAGATATAATAAACACATTGTAAGACATTTTTTTTTTTTACTTTCCAAAAACGAAGTTTTTTTTCTTGGGTGAACTTGGTAATAACACAAAATTTTTCTATATTGTTAAATAACTAAACACATAACTCGAGAATTTTGTGTAATATAATTTATATAATAGCGAAAGCAGGAGATCGGGAATGGGCATGACGAAAGATTTTGAAAACCTCTTTCATAATGTGGGTACACATTTACTATTTACGAAAATACCTATATTTCGGTAATAAACATAAGTTTAAGGATGTTTAAAACTATTTTTCTAATAGGTTTTCAATGAGAGCGGCAAAACGGCTGCAGGTGTCATGGCGTCGGCTTTGACGTCACAATATAAAGTGGGCCTTACTTTTTACTTTACTCTTTGAGGCGCGCCTGACGTATTATGTTATGTTGTGACGTCATGCGCTGTAATTTATGTTTCAATCAAAATGGCCGATTGCAGTATTTTAATGTTTTATTTTATCGAAAATCACAATACCTAATCTTATTATTTTACATAAAACTAAACCAGTATTTTGAATTTTTTAAATATGAGTGTTCCCCTAAAATCATTAAATTGGCGATTTTTTGATACTGTCGTCATGCCCATTGTGGCGAATCTTGCTTGAAGACTTACGTCCAGCAGTGGACTGTGATAGGCTGATGATGATGATGATATATGGTATAACAGTAGATATATAGAAAAATTAAACAAAATTAAGTTAATCTTATCGTTTTTTTTATTAATATTTTTTTTATTTACATATTTACCTTACTGTATGTTATGATATAAATTATATCCTTAATTCAAAATAGTACGTATCTAATTTATACAGCTCTTATCCAATCAATTTCTAAAGTTGCAGGTCCCTTTTGTTTTATAGTTTGATAAACACCGCCATACATTTGAATACCTATACTAGTAATTTGTGATATGTCCAAAGTCTCGTTATTGTTAACGCGTTTTCCTCTATAGTACGCTTTAAATTCTGAAAATGGTAACGTGCGTACGGCAAAATCTTCTTTTGGAGCCTGGAAATTTAAATGTTAAGTTTTTGCATTGTATTTTTACGTGTAATCCAGATCCTAATTATAAAAAAAATTTAATTGAATAACTTACACGGGTAAAAAGAAAATAAGGACCAATTTTAAGTCACACCAATGTTCAAAATATTTTTTTATATATATATTAATCTTCACTTATTCCGTAACAGAACTTTGGCAAAAGTATTTGATTAAGACAAAATTAAACTCTATACTATTTTTTATTAATTTTATCACTATACACATCAAATAATTTTTATATGCGGTTAATAATTGATTCTATATTATCTATATTTTCTCAAAAGCAAGAAAGGGGGCGTTCAAGTATTACGTAACGCAAATTTTGAAGATTTTTGTCCCTCCCTCCCCCCATGTAACGCGCCGTTGTAACGAATGAAACCATGTAACGTTTTCCTGTACACCCCCCCCCCCCTACCCTATAAACGTTACGTAACACCCAACTGACCATTTTTACCCAAATGTCACAAAGTTGCGCAAACTAACCGGAAAGTCGCTAAATTACTTTTGTTATTGTTTTAATCGCGTTTGTGGTAGTAATAAACTAATAAAACTATAGATTTTAATACCATGGTTTTTTTAATTAAACAAAAAACAAAGTTACGTAACGCGTTGTTCGAACCCCCCCCCCCTCCCTCCCCTGTAACGAAGCGTAACGTTTAACAAGACCCCCTCCCCCCAATTAGCGTTACGTAATACTTGAACGCCCCCAAAAACAAGGTTGGCCCTTTTTCAGAGATAGAGTTGTTTGATATATTCTGGATAGAATATGCGAGGCTGGGTTAGGTTCTAAACAAAAATTTGCCAAAAATATATGTAATTAATTAAAGGATGTTGATTGCCTTTGTATATATCTTGAAAATATGTTTCTTATCAACCATCAGTATTTCTGTACAATACGTAATACACAAATGTTACACTAATTTGACTTGTAGAAAGAGAAAAATGGCTAACTTCTGTTTTGTAAATTGTCCTCACTCATATATGGTTAGGTCGGGAACAGTGACATTTTTCAGTGATAAAAAAAAACATAGAACTCCTGGCTCTACGGCATGGAAGTTACTATTTTAAGTACTAAAATTAGTACAACCTGTATCCCTATTGAAAATTTCCAATGGAATTTTTCAATAGGGATGTTACAGGAACATTTTTGAGACATCTACAATCAAGCCAACTTTACTAAACAATATGAAACGGCGTAACAAGTTTGCTTTAGAAATCCTACATTAATGTATGGGACCAACTTATAAACTAATTTGTTGGGCTTGTTTGTCAAGCCATGTCCCAAGTGTCATCAAACCCATCTCAATAAATTAATACAATTACAAAACTAACAATATGCTTTGCATAAAGTACAAGAAAGCATTTTCTCAGGGGTGTATTTTAAAATTCAGCGCCCTGGGCTAATAAAGTTTGCCGCCCCATAAATTAGATGAAAAAGGTAAAAGCAGCCTATGCATTAGGGATGTGAGTTATTGCGTTTGAAATTTTTCGGCTGATCTTTTTTTAAGCCACATATTCCGTAATTTTCATAATTATACCGGGTGTATTTGGAACGTTTAGAAAGATTTAAACCTAGTAATATACTATTTATATACTATATAGATAATGCATATAACCATTTATCTAAGAAACGTTTTTTAAGAACATTTTAGAACTTATGTATTTTGCAAAACACGATTATTTTAAAGCATTATCTTCAAATTTCTGTTTAATTATTTTTCCCAAACCGGATTTTACCAAAAAAAGTTATGAAAACAGGCAAGAAAAAAAATTCTTTTTGCGTTTTTTTTTTTTTCACTTGTATCATGTCATGTCATGCCAACACTATCATACCTCCTTCGTTTTTCCAAGCGGGTGTATTTACACCCGGTATAATACTCGATGAAAATTATTTAGGTTGGCCCTTCCATTCTATTTTTTAATCGTGTAAAAGGCAAATCTTCTTTTGGCAATATATTTTAGCCAACCTTTGTTTTTACACATCCTTAGTACGTATGCTCGGATCTAGCTGCCCCTCGTGCTAGGCTTGTGGGCTGTGGCACCCAGGGCCGAGTCGCCCCTGTGTGCGATGTGTGCGGCGCACACAGGCGCCAAGACAATAGGGGCGTCGCCATCGAAATTATTTTTGTTACACTAACTCAACAACATATTCTTTTTTTCAACAATAAATATTTTTCAATAATACTTAGGCCTCGTTTACGGAGACGCGGAGCGTAGTGCGTAGCGTGTGGCGTGGCGGAACGCACTAAATTCAAACGTAGGGCGTTGTATGCGTGCGTTTACGGAGAAGCGATTTTACACGCGTTCATTTTCATACATTTTGACACACGCGAGAAGCTACGCCACACGCTACGCACTACGCTCCGCGTCTCCGTAAACGAGGCCTTAATCCTGCGTTTCACACGTAGAGCAAATTAGTACTTATTATAAAGTTGACCTAGCTTTCTGTCCACAATTATCGATACAATTGGCGCTGGATTAACGTCCTTTATAATAGAAAAACTAGATAAAATTAATGTGGACATTGACATAAACAACTTAAGGGGATAGGGCTATGATAATGGATCAAATATGCGCGGTAAGAATAATGGTCTTCAAAAGATTGCTGGATCTCTAAGGCTGGATCTAAATCCTCGCGCTTTCTATGTACCATGCGCTAGCCATAGCTAGCCACTCTCAAACATCATACGACTGGTTTTTTTTTTGTAATGTATAAGAATTACATACATATTTTTCGTCCTCTACCAAAAGATGGGATTTATTAAAAAATATGTCATAAACTGACCTTAAAACCATTGTCTGAAATAAGATGGTCAAGCAGAATAAATGCTAAAATGTTAAATGAATTAATGCCGCTATTTACAAATTTACCAGAAATTTCTGATGCCTTATATGAAATACCAAATGGTATAATCATATTATGATCAGAAGCCAAAATATGACGCTAAATGTCTAGCAGAAAAAAAATATGCTCCTTTTCATTAATTTGTTCACTAAATATATTTTATTTTATTTTATTTAAACTTTATTACACAACTCAGAAAAATAAATAAAAAAAAAACAACATAACAACACTTCGAGATAACAGGTTGCGCAAAAGGCGGACTTAAGGCCTTACAGCCTTATCTACCAGTCAACCTTAAAAAAATATATGGCATATGATATTGAAAAAAGTAAATTTTGTGAGCAAAATTCTGCAGTCCATTGATATGAATACCTATGCATATGCAAGTTGCTTTAGATGCTTTAACGCAATTATAGAAGTTTTTGATAAAAATTTGAACCCACGCTTGAGAAAATCGTAAATGATATTGCTATGAAAATTCCTAAAAAATTTGATGCTGAGTCTAAATTTGAAACTTCGAAATCCAAACCCCTCAGACGTCGTAAGACTCCAAAAAGTTTTGATTATAAACGCGAAGACCACGGATGCGAACTGGTTTTAGCTATTTAGGAAAATATTATCTAAGTTATATAAAAATGGATAACATTTATTTCTGCCAAAATTAACAAATAATCAAAAAAAAAAAATGTAAAAAAATTGCTGTGTAATTACGGCAGAAAAAAGAATATGACCACCCCCTCTCTTCCCGTGGATGCCGTAAGAGGCAACTGAGGGCAGTCTGTGCAGACTGCGACACACTTCCACTACCTCCTTGGAACTTAAAAAGCCGAGCGATGGCGGACCATTGGCTTCGAAATACACAGGCCGATGACAAACCAACCACCTACCCGCCTGCCCAGTGTAGTGGTTATGGGCAAAACACATGAGTTCATGCCATTTTTGGCATGAACTTGGAGAGGCCTATGGTTAGCAATGGACTGAGATGGGCTGAAGTGAAAAAAAAAAAATGTTGAAATGAAAATTAGAGAAAAAAGGGGCGCTTCATAGGTTTCGCACACAGGCGCTGGGGGAGGTCGGCGCGGCCCTGGTGGCACCTCTCTCATGGTGGCAGCCCTAGGTAAATACGCCCATGCATCTTCTCCGTTCTTATTACTATTTATTAGTCGTAGTATATTATATAGACTAAATAATTACGGAATTAATAAAGCATATTATATTAAAAAGTTGGAAATATATGAAGTGTAATAAAATAAAATTATATTAATTCCAAATGAAATATTAATGTTCATAATGTTTAGTAAAATACAAACCTGAAAATATTGTTCGAAAGAATAGTTTGGCTCATTATTTAATCCTTTATGTCTCAGCACTACTTTAAACCCATTAAATTGGCCTTGACCACGACAAAGAAGTTGTAATTTTGTGTATCCTGATAAATCATACGAGTCAAGAGCTCGTATTCCAGCAAAACCAGCACCGTTTGGCTGAGGATTTAGTAAAGCAAAAAATATAGCTCTTCTAAATTCAGAATTTCGATGTATCACAAATACTGCTTTAGACATTCCTACACTGCGTACTGTATCAGATTGTTCTTGCCAACTATCAACATTATCATTCTTCGTAAAATCAAATAAGTATTTTTCATCTGATACTGAAATACTGCTGTAAAAATACCATAAATTACAATTAAAATGCATACAGTAGAAGAAAATACATTACCTACATTAACATACAGGTACCTAATTATGTGCCTCCTTACCTTACCTACGATATTTACATATAGATAGTACCTATGTACCTCCTTTAAATTGGTTGATTTTGTTTGCTGTCAGTAACCCTGCAACCTATTTATTAACGGCCCATAATGGGGGCTTTACACGCTACGATAAATTGTAACAATTTATTGAACGATTTATCACTCCAACAAATCGAAAGAGTAGAGCACTGTTCACTCCAACTCCAATCCCAATAAATCGCTACAATCTTCCGTTTACACACAACGATAAATTGTAACAATCTGATCGTTACGATAAACTGCTACAACTTATCGTTGCGTGTAAAGCCCGCATTATGGGCCGTTAATAAATAGGTTAATTTAATGCATGTAACAACTACGATTTCACTCATTAAAACGTATTTTTTTTTTATTTTCTATATACGTTTTAATTACTCTAAAACTCACCTGTTTGTGCTGACATAACTTATAAGTATAATCAAATACAAAAATGTTACAGTATTCAACAAAAATAGACGTTGAAACATGATTACTTATGTAGAAATAATTACAGACAAGTTCTCCTTGACTTGTAATGAAATGAAACACTATGATTGAAATGTAAAAAAGATGCACATATTTATTATCAGTATGTTAGTATAAACTATAAACAATTACATTGTTTACACACTCCACAGAGCATAATTATGACATTCTTTATCATTGTTAAAGTTATTGACGTCTAGCGGTATCAATAATTGATTTATAATATATATTGATTTATTGAACAAAGCACTTGGATATAATAATTATATCACAATGATTAATACAAATATATTATACTTTTATAGCATAGTTTTATAGGTTATTTAGGTACCCTTAGGATTAATCTTTGATCCGAATAACTAAAAGTATAAAAATATTTATTTATTTACCATTGCTCAAAATTTGATGCCACCATCAAATTAGTGTCTTCGTGTGTAGAAGGGCTCACAGACATAGTTTTGTTTGTAAGTAGATTATTAATATTGTAAACGAACAAACGTCGGAATTAATAATGTCATTTTAGTACCTACAAGGCTACAACATTATGTAGACCGTATAATATTAGGTAGGTATAGTTATCGGCATGTATATTGAGCTGAATTTCAACCTGCGCAGAAAAGAATTTCGTGTCTCTTGAATGGTAGAAGTTGGTACTTAGTAGAAGTGAGGTAGGTACATGGGTGCGGTAATCATAGGGTGCGTCCACGGAGTATATGGAGACGGCATCGAACGTTATTTGCTTCAGAACCAGCGTAGCCAACTTTTACACCCACACAATTATATTAAAGTTCGCACACAATTTACAACATTAAAATCTTAATCCTAATTGGCTACGAAGTAGTGTGCGTGTACGCATTGCTACACGTTACTACAATCATAGATGAGTCTCTAGGGCCGTGGGCATTTCGATAAACATTGCAGATTTATCGATAAATGATAACACGGACGAGTATTATTTCAATAAAATTCAATAATTATTATTATCTATGTTCACTGATTACACATTAAATACCT
Source organism: Melitaea athalia (assembly GCA_905220545.2). Taxonomy (NCBI): domain Eukaryota; kingdom Metazoa; phylum Arthropoda; class Insecta; order Lepidoptera; family Nymphalidae; genus Melitaea; species Melitaea athalia. The sequence goes on from HG992179.1 coordinate 10,349,213, forward strand.
CACATTAATAGTCAACTGGTAGTTTCCTATTACTGTAGACTGTAGTTCTATAAAACTGTTGGGATACTAATCAAATGTCAGAAATTTATTAAAACCAATATGAAACTGAGGGTTCAAAAAAATATATACGAAAAACTATCGGGATGAAACAGTAGGAGCCAAGCATGAAATAAACTGAAAGACACGGTGAAGTGAATTTTAAAAATCATTCACTCATTAAAATTTGAAATCTAATAAAAATGGATATAAAAAATGAAATTCGAATTGTACATATAGTATACTTATGTCTTAAACGTGATAATAAACATCGAACGAAAAACCTTTTATAATAAAAAAAGATTCAATTTATCGATAAACTACGGATTAGGCATTCGTTGCTCAACTAGTAAAGTCGATAATATGGCGGGCCACTGACGCCTGGTACTCCAAGAATTAGTGCGTAGCGAGCGTAACTATAGCCGCGCAATAGATTGCGCATTACGCGCGTTGTTCCCAGACTATCGGTAATGGTTAGCCAGCAGTGTATATCGTTACTGTTACAATTATGAATTGTAAGTCAAAATCATTGTAGAGGACTGGCTTTTTTCCAAATATTAATAATTACAGTAAATTACTACTTATATGTGAAAGGAAATCATTCCTGGGGTAACTTTTAGACCTTAGCTCCCTTGTCGACACGACAATACTACACAACACGGCATTTTAATATTTTTTAAGTCACTAAATACGTCACCCGCGTCTGTACTACGACTGAGATGCGTTTGTTAACAGTGTGATCGCCTGATCATAAGCTCGGTAACACGCGTCACGCCCCTTACCATGTCTATAGTATTTCTGTGGTCTGTGGGTGCGTCCATACCACGCATGTCCATACTGCATGCGCGGTGACGGGGCGAAGGCGTGTTTCCTATATTATATACAAAGTACTCTGGGCGTATGGTGGCCACAGTGAGAACTGAGACGCGAGATGGACGCGAGCTCATGTAGCGAATTAGCGATTTGACGTAAGTAGGTCAGGGGTTGCAAACTATGGACGAGGATTTATTATTTTTACTATAGTCTGGCTAACGAAAGATGAGACTGAAAAAACGCGGCAAATTTAAAAAAACCACACCCTGGCAACTTCAAAGACGCGCCATGGCATATTGTTTATTTGTGACTTTTAAAGTATTACCATACTCTGATTCGGATTCTTCCCAATCTCTGTTAAAATCGCCGAAATTTATCAATGTTTATAACAAGATTAATGTTGGCCAGTAATACATTTAAAAAACAAATAAACAAGATAACGCGTTTTTGAAGTTTTATTGCGGTTAACTCGTTAGGTACTGATCTTTTACGGATCGTGCGTGTTTAAAATGCATGAAACTATTAAAAGTGGAGTACGAGAGGTATTATTTAGTATGATTTCCAAATATGAAGCGACGAAATTGGCGAAAGATGCGGAATTTTAACAAAAACAAAATTGTTTAGGTATTGTGAAGGAATTTTTAGGTTAGTGTGAAAAATTGATGTTGATACTTGATAATTACGTACCAGTAGATCCAGAGATTAGCGCGTTCAAACAAACAAACAAACTCTTCAGCTTTACATTATTAGTATGATTTATGTATCATATACTGGGTGTATTTGGAACGCTTTGTAAGATTTAAACCACGTAATATACTATTTATATACTATATAATGCATATAACCATTTATCCCAGAAACGTTTTTTTAAGAACATTTTAGGATTTATGTATTATGTGAGGCAGCAATGTATCATACACATTGTGACGAGTAGTCGTTGACCGCGAGCCGCGCGGGGCGCGGGAGGCGGCGGAACGAAAATTAAACGTGCGCGCGGCGGCGAGTACGTTTACCTTGTGCCGTTGACCTCTGTCAGCTGATGGCGCGTATGAGCGGTTTGCATTACATTGACAGTTTGTTCCAAACACGATTATTTTAAAGCATTATCTTCAAATTTCTGTTTCATTATTTTTCCCAAACCGGATTATACCAAAAAAATGATGAAAACAGGAAAAAAAATATAATTTATTTTCGCTTTTTTTTCACTTGTATCATGTCAGGTTAAGCCAACACTATCATACCTCTTCGTTTTTCAATGCGTTCCAAATACACCCTGTATTTATCATGTATTTTATATGTATTATATAATTGTATATATGTAAAATTTTGTTAATGTATATGTGTAGTGTAAGTATGTATTATGTCTGCATGTGCATATTCACGAGTTCATTTTATAAAGATGAAAAAAAAAATATTAGCGTCGGGCGACGTCCTAGCTTTACTAGGAAGTCACAGGACTGTTGATCTGCAGTCTAAAATAATAAGAATAACACCCGTAGGATAATTAAATAAAGTATATTTAAATCTTAGTAGGTTTCCGCTAGTTATTTCCCAATTAAAGAGGTAATATACCCGATGGTGGGAACCCACAGTGTTGACATTTAAAAAGTATGCAAAAAAATCGAGTCTCATCTTTCGTTAGCCAGACTTTAGACAGTCCAATCTTGAGATGGGAGGGGTTGAACATTAGATATGGTGTGCACGAAATAAATAAAAACAGATTTAAGTGGTGAATTTTTTAATTTATATGAAGAATTGAGATTATTACCCTACAAAATTCTTACCTATAGTGGCTGCGTTCCGAAATGCCGCCCGCCCGTTCCGAATTGAAATTGGTGTTTTCACACTAATAATAGTAATAATCACTGTTCAAATCGGAATGCACTTTGAGCGCTTTGAGCATTGTTTTGTTTGTCAGTGTCAAATATCCCGATATCAGTTAATTTTTACCTCTTTGCGCTTGTTCAACATCTTGTTCAATTAAACATTATTGAATTATTCTCCCTGTACTCTCATCGTGAACTGAAATAATATGTGTTGTTTCCATTTTTTGTTGTTATTCAATTAGACAGTTAAGATTCAGACAACCGACAAAAATGTCAAAAGTGACAGAAGACTCACAACGCTTCAAGGGTATTACCTATATAATACAAAGTAGGTACCGTAAAATGGGGTGCATAGGAATAAAACTCGGGAATAAAATTAAGAAATATTTCTAACCCTCAATATTAGGTAGCAAGTCGTTACAACTTTTACCAATTTTTGTGGGACGATAGTAGATCCTTGGAACATTTTATGGCAACACCGAATAAGCGCGTAATTAACTGCAAACTGTCAATTTAACAATTAACTAATAACTTAATTGAATAATTGAATTGAAAATCAGCTAGACGAGACGCCGGTTATTACAGTGTTAGAAACTTTGCTCTATAACATTTATTTTATAGTAAGAGAATACGTGTGTTTGGTTAATACTTTATTTATTCTTTAGGCCGTCATATACATAACAGTTAAATCTCAGTTATTAATTGATAATAATATTATTTTGATAAATTAGAAAGACACGAGAAATCTGTTGTTTTTGGGGTGAATGGGGATTGGGGACGTCTGTATGAATAGCAACGAAAGCGGGGTTAAACTGGATGAAACCGAGATCAATAGGGACGACTTATGTATGAATAGGTAGTAGGTACAGCTATGTAGGGTTGTCACTGAGCAGTTAAACCATTATTTTAAAGCTATTTTATAATAAATTGATATGTTTGTTGATTTTGAAATGCTTAAATACTTCAATAATAATTTACAAAAGGTTCGTTCATTACGATTTTTTAATAAAAATAAAATATGGAAGACAAGTGCATTTTATTTCAGCGACTATATTTTTAGGTATTGCATTACTAATCATTTACATTTACTAGTACATAGTTGTATAATACAAGAGTTAGTTAGAGGTTTGCTTAGTACATTAATTAATTAGATAAAACAAAATAAATAAGGGGCCGTTCAAGTATTACGTAACGCAATTAGGGGGGGAGGGTCTTGTAAAACGTTACGATGCGTTACAAGGGGGGAGGGGGGGTCTCGAACAACGCGTTACGTAACGTTGTTTTTTATTTAAATAAAAAAAACGTGTACTAAAATCTCCCAAATTGGCAACCCTTATCGTTTATATCCCTTTTGTATATATAATTATATATTTATACTTACCGCAAACGTGATTTTTTTAAGCGACTTTTCGGTAGTTTTCGCAACAAAGTTGTGACATTTGGGTAAAAATGGTCAGTTGGGGTGTTACGTAACGTTTATGGGCTGGGGGGGGGGAACAGGAAAACGTTACGGCGCGTTACATGGGGGGGATGGGGGCTCAAAAATCTTCAAAATTTGCGTTACGTAATACTTGAACGACCCCTAAGTAGCTAGAAATTGTTACCTACATATTACACAAGTGCCAGCCCTGGTGAATTTCCCTATTGACCCTATTAACCCCAATTTCCGGGTCAATAGGGTCATAATTATATTTTAACGTTTTTTTTTCATAAACTGAAATGCTAATTGCATAGTTTTATATTTTATGACCAAGATACCATAAAGACACAATCATTTCGATCACCATACAGCAATATATCCGCAAAAAATGCTTTCATTTTGTTTAAGAAGTTCGGATTTGTCCCTATTCACCCCATTTTACGGTACTCTGTGGGTATTACTCACAAATTTGTAAAAGCTACAAAGAAACTTAGAAAACCTTGAATGGGTGGGGGAAAAATTGGAATGGGAATTTCACAAAATAGAGGGCTAATTTCATAATTTTGTTTCATGCATGTAATAAAAAAAAAGGTGTGTGTGCGATTCACACACGATAGAAGTGAAACTTCTTTGGAAAGTTAATTTAAAAAAAAAAAATTAAAATTGGCGGCTTGCAGCGCGGCACGTCCTTCCCTGTCGTTTTTCCGTTGCATCCGGTTTGAAATCACAACGATTCTAAAGAAGTTTCACTTCAATAATCTTTAAATTCCGTATATTTTATCAATTTTCTAGCATTTAAGCCAAAATACTTTCATTAAAAAGAGTAATGAAATAAAAGAATATTTACTAATTGTAGTATATTATTACAGTTATTAAATACATTTATTTCCCGACACCTGATCCATTATTGCGCCTTAAAAAGCCAATTCTTCTTAAATAACGAACAATAAATGGTGTTGCTGTTAATGTTAGAGCTATTCTTACTGGCGCAAATATTTTATGAACTCCATATGCTATCACAAAGGTTCCTGCATTTGATGTGACTGCATTACTGAGTGCTCCTTCACCAATGTTTAAATATTTTAGTATGGCCATTATATCTACTCCACTGAAACAAAAAAAAGTTTTATGGCATATTTCTGTATAAAACAAAGTATGTAAGGATAAAAAGAATTGTGTTGTTTTTCGACTTTTCAAATATTACTATACAGGAGGCGTTCAACTATTACGTAACGCAAAATTTGAAGATTTTTGACTTTTCGGGGCAAGTCGCTAAATTACTTTTGTTATGTACTATTTAGTTTATTAAAGTTTTACAAATCAATTTTTCTATAAAAATTTAATTTAAAAGTAGTATTCAAATATGTATGAAAAGAAGATGTAACAATTTATACATAACTAGCCGACCCGTGCCCACTTCGTTGGGCGTTATAATCTTATAATCCATTTCACATAAGAAGGGTACGGTGAAATTTGATATGTTCCAATACACTCTCACTATTTTTAGCAAATCAGATAAATATAAATGTTTTAAAATCACCAATTAATTTCTAAGGCAAATAATAATGCTTGATTAGATTGAATTGTTGACACGGCACGTCAGAGGGCGCAGGTTCAAATCCTGCTGATTTAAAATCTTTATATATTTTTATCTTTTTCCTTTTATCTTGTCACTCCTGAATAGTGTAGCTTTCTGTTAGCGAAAGAATTTTCATGATCGGATCAGTATTTGCGAAGATTACCCCGTATATACAAACAAAGTTATAAACTTTACCTCTTTATAATATTAGTATAGATATGTACCTAATTATTAATTAATAATTATATTTATATCTAATTATTATTTGTATTAGTAATGAAATGAGATGATTTTAGATACATAATGGTGATTAGACAATGATTGAATTATTTTTTAGAAAATCAGCGTGCATATTTGTTTTTACGAACGTTAAAATATAAATCGTAGATCAAAAATGATGTTTTCGTTTCTACTATCTACTATTTTTTCTATTTTAATCCTTGAATTATGTGATAGTTTTTATAGTATTTATCCACCAAACTCGTGGCAAACTAATGAAAAGTAATAACTATAAAATTCTAGGGAGAAAAATAGCTTCTCCTTAATACAGATAGCTCAGCTACCTAGCTAAGTGAATAATAGATCATACTTAAAAATAGCTTTCAAACTGCACCTGGAAACTAATTGTTCCTTTTTTACTTGGAATTCTTAAGGTAAATATAAATAAATATCCACAAAACCGCAATGGAGCAGTGTAGTGAATTAAGCTCCAACCTGTCTCCTACATCGCCCAGCAGTTGGATGTTACAGGCTGAAGCGTTTTTAATAGTTTCAAAAGTAAAAAAAAAGAATGAAAAGAATATCGGATTGGCGGATATGTTCTCTACTATGAGTAACGATTCAAGGCACAGTGGGGAGACCTACAAGGACAGTCATACAAACTGGAAAAAAAAATTGTACAAATATAAATATCCATACCGAGTGGGAATCGAACCTACAAACCGTCAGTGTTTTAGGCGACTACTCGCACCACTACACCAGAGTGGTTGTTCAAGCGGTTTTGATTATATTTCATTAATCCAATTATTAGAGATAGAGATAAATAAGAAAAGAATATTATAAAGTCTACAAGAGACCATTTATTTTAATTAAACAAAGATTTAGAAAAAAATTTGTTAAAATATTACGTTATAGCAATGATGTAAAACACCACATACCTAGAAACAAGAATGTAACATCCTCCCAGAGATAGTAGAGATATTGTTACATGAAATACTATAACAGTTGAACCATAATCTTTGACTGCTTTTTTTAATTTTTCTTTAGCACTCATTGGAAGTTGTTTTTGTGTGCTGTTGTTTCTCGCCCCAATTGTTATAACTATGCTTTGGAAAAATATACATAGTGAAATTAATATTACCATTACATAGCACTAGCAAAGCAATAAAGCCATTATAACTTTAAATGTTAAAAATGAAAATACATGAAAAAATGAAATTTTTAGTACACTAGGGCTACACTCCTGACATATTAAACAAAACTGTCAAAATTTCAATGTAACAATATTATACAAGAGATAATTATAAGATTTGATAATATAAATAACTTAAAACTTTTTTATTAGTACCAAGCACAAACCAAAATGTGAAAAATATACCTTTGTTTAGCAATTTTCCACGATATTCGTTTCTTAAGGACAAGTAATGAGCATTTTGCAGATGATTTGATAAGTATTTATATCCTTGACCCCATTGTGATCCTGGCATATTCAAATGAGTATGGTTACCACTGAAAGGACTTGGAACATTACTCTGCATAGATGATGATAAATTAACAGCACCTCGGCTGTCGTATTTATTGACATGAGGATCACGTTGTAAAGTTATATCAAATACTTGTTTGTCATGCTTTATGTCTATAGCAGGTCCCGACAAATCTCTTTCCCTCAAAGGAGAAAATCTACTCATTTCAGATTCATTTATGTTAACCACATTTGTTGGTAGTTTGAGAGCCGCAACTTGTGGATATTTTGTTATTGAAGTATTGTGAATTGTTTTATCAATTTGATTGCTACCACCTAAAAACAATTATCTTGTTAAATACATATCTAAACAATACCTCAATACGCGTCATTATGGTGGAAACTTCCACATTAGCTGCGAAAACCTGTTTGCATAGCTACAACAAAACGCTCATTGTTTACAATAATAATTAAACAAGCACAAAGTAGTAGAATTTATATCTTACCAAAAATTCCATTATTTATAAACTTATGATGACATGGATTGAAATTCGATTTATTAAAAAACTTCAACATATTTAATATAAAAATATTAGGATATAAACTTCTTGTAATATTCGATTTGAGACTGCCGTAAGTACCGTAGCAGAGAAATACTGCCGTAAATTAATGCCGGCCACACACGCTACGGTCTACCGGAGAGGAAAACTGTACAGGTTCACCTGCGCAGGTACACCGGAACGTGTGTGGGAATAGACCTGTGCAGTTTTTTTAACCTGCGCAGGCGACCGGAGCAAATTCGAAAATCAATTTTTTCAAGGTACACCTTACGGTGTACCTGTACGTGTGTGCGTGTACTCCGGTCGCCTGCGCAGGTCGCGTCAGTTGTTTTTAGTTTTTCATTCGAATGGTTGTTTCGTCGCTTGTCACCAATACGTAATTCAGCAATTAAAAATGGCGAATTCAAGAAAAAAAAATCCTTCAAGATTTTTATAAAAGTAATCCATGTCTCTGGCAAATTAAAAACAAAGATTACCATAATCGAGATAAAAAATTATATATTAATCGAGACAAAAAAATTATATATTTTATATATAATTTTTTATCTCGATTATGGTATTAAAAGTATATATATTTTATCTTTTAAATTAACGCGAGGCCTAGCAATGCCAGCGCGTCATCATCCTCCTTCGATGCCATCGCAAAAAGAACTGAAGACCGCTCCGGTACACCGGAACGTCCCCATACACGATACCGGTGTTCGGTGGACCTGCGCAGGTGAACCTGTACAGTTTTCCTCTCCGGTAGACCGTAGCGTGTATGGCCGACATAAGACTTTAGGACACAAGAAAAGAAAGCGTCGATATAGAGTTATAGACTTATAGACCTGTATTGCATATATTGATAATGATATATATTTATATAAATTAGGTACCTATTTCTACTTATGTTTACTAATGGCTGATTTACACGGAGTCAGTCAAAGACAGTGTTGCCAACCCCAAGAAACTAAAAAACAGCAGATAACCAATAAAAAAACAGGAGAAAACAGTAGGTTTAGTAAAAAAGGCAGATTTCATACTTTCCTCGTATAATTAAAACAGTCACCTACTTTTATTAGTTATCAGGACTCACATACATAGTTATATTTCAATATTTATCACAACTTAATAAAAAAATAAAATCAAAGTAAAATTATTTTTCACTTTCATTAATTATCAATTGCCTCATCTTCAGTATTTTCAAACTCATTTTCCTTTTTAAAATCATACATATTATTGTTTTTCTTTATGTGCCTTTTTGACTTCAAATGAATAGCAATCGGTTATTTCGGATTTAGTGTGTTAAGTGTGTAAGGCTCCTTTAATAGTTTTAGTCGATATTTTGTTGCGTAATTTAGTTTTTAAAATATTTATAGCTGAAAATAATCTTTCCGCGGTGGCACTGCTGTGTGGTAAGCACAAAAGTTTCTTCACCAATTCACACAATGGTTATATTTGTGAATGTTTGAAATGTTTTGAAATATCCGAATAATACGTTTTGGAGAATTTTGTACATGATTTTCCAGTGCATAAAAATATGAGTGTCAATCACATAAGACTCAGGTCGGGGAATTCCTTATTCGAATCCCGACAAGAGTACATAGTTACATACTGCCATCTAGTATCATTGTGTATTATTATATAGTGGTTATCAAAACATATTACATAGTGTAATAGGTGACGCTGAACGCTAATTGAAAAACAGTAAAAATTACAAATGAAACAGAAAACAGGGACATCGATGTAAAAACAGCAAATCTACTGTTAAAACAGTAGGGTTGGCAACAGTGGTCAAAGAGCATAATATTATAAAGAATTAAAGGGAGTCAGACTCAGTGACTGACTCAGGGCGTTTAATCTTAGTATTCAATGTACTCTGTGTACTGACTGACAGCGATGTGCCGACTGCCGAGTACGGTTTGACTCGAGTCAGACTCGATTCCTGCCTTGGACTCGCTTACTCGAATACCACTTTATTTTGACTCGAGTACGCCGGACTCGATTCCGGTACTCGAGTCAGGAAGAATCGATTCGTACTTGCTAACTCGATTCTATTTATGCGAGTCCAACTGACTCGAGTTTTGTTATCTCGCTCGTACTCGCAAACTGTTTAGTTAAGCAATGAAGTGGCGCGGTTTTAACAATACAACAAGTTTGAACCTGCAACTTTTTGTTTTGATTTGTTCGTTTTGTGTCAGGTATATAGCAGTTATTTTGTGTCAGTTAGTAGTTATTGTGAGTACTGAGTGAATTTATTTAATTGTTTTTTAATACTATAGGCCAGTAAATAAAGCATTTAACCTCGCACTAATTTTCCGATCCAATTTTAATTTTCTTTTAGGTTAGGGGTCACTTACTGACCATAAAAACACAAAATGCTGACAGATCCAAGTGGAGCTTCGATCGCAATCTTAAAGAAAAGTTTTTGGCCGATATCTCAAAAACTATCCACTTTAGGGCAAAAGTTATTTGGACCTTTTTTTAGAAAATAAAATTTCACATCTTTTATTTCCTGTAAACTTTTTTGTAAAACTTACCGCAATAGACTGGAGTCCAAGTTCTATGTTTTTATTTAATGTTTTTAATTATCTGTCATTTAAAAGTAATTTCAACAAAATTTAACGGACTTCAAAACACAAACGAAATAACTGAAAAGGGATAAATAATAACTTAGATACATAAATATTTAAAATCATAAAGCGTGTGTTTGTTCATAATCGGATATAAGCAATATTTCTTTTGAAGTCAATGCCAACCGCAACATTAGGAAGAAAGGACTCGGTAATAAGGGTTGATTCGAGTCCAGCCGGAATTCAAATACTCCGGCTGGACTCGAGTCAGTATTCGAATACCAAACATAGAATTCGAGTAGAGGGAATCGAGTCATGATTCGAATACCGTATAAACTGACTCGAGTCAACTCGATCCACCAAAACGGCGACTCGGCACATCACTACTGACTGACAGACCAAGCTGACAGACTGACTGCCCGCAGACTGCCGTCAGTAGTGTTGCCATGCCAACAAGTAGACTTGAAAAAGTTGAAAATATGCTAAACTGATGTTAAAATTATGCCAAAATTTAGCTAAACCAAAGCGAAGCACTTTAAAATGATGCCAAAAAATATGCCAACATTTTTCAAATCTCGAAATTAAATAATTTTGAATATTTATTCATCAATTAATTTACGTTCTAATCTACTATGTTGTCAAAATGATAATATCTTGGTCTTTATCAGCAGCCGATGTATGTAGAAGTGGAAGCCTCATTGTCAAGACTATTACTCTCCTTGGCAGTTGCGGATTTAAACAGTAGGCTGAGTAGGCTGGAGCCTAGGGCGGCAAATTCTAGGGAGCGGCAATTTTAATTTTTAAACGTTATAATATAGATCCAGAAAATGAATGGCCAAGGCCACGCCCACAAGGTCAGCCGAAATAATCACTTAACCGTTTTCAGACTGTACTAGGATATAGTGTATCGAGTTTTAGAGCTCGGTAGGGGCGGCAAAAATTGAATAGCCTACTGGCGGCATATTTGTAAATCCGCCACTGACCATAAGGCGAAATAAACGTTTTCATTTCATTTCAATTTGCATGTGATTACTAAGATTAATAAATACTTAAAACATAAGTGTTTTTCATTTATCATAAATCTATACATTAGCCATACAGGTACATTATATAGGTATGCCTATACCTATATAATGTATAGGTACCTACATTACGGTTGTCGCCACATTCTAAAACTTTAAAGACAAAGATTTATTACTTCGGACAGAATTATTACTGAAAAAACGGTACTAGATTGTAAATTACGTAAAGGTACGGTAGTGGCACACCACTATTAAATGATTCGCAAAAAACTAGCAACACACAGAGCTTATGTCAAATGTCAATTAACAATTTAGTCCGTTAGTGGTTATATACTCTTTGCGTTATAAAAAACAGTACCGTAAAATGGGGGGAATAGGGTCTAGGGGGTGAATTGGGACAAACCTCAAGTTTTATTTGCGACCTCATTCACACATTTATGTTACGTGTTACACCTTGTGGTAGGATTTAAATTTGAAGCTTGCAATATTTTTTCTATAATCTGGCAGCATTCAGTCATCCTGTCATAAGTATTTTAAAAAAAAACGTACTTCAAAACATTGGGTCAAAGTTGTGTGAAATTTGCTCCGTAAAACATTTTAATTTTCTCTAGTGTTTACTGATTTGTATTGGAAGTGAAGTTTTCACCATTATTTTCAGTTGTTTGGGAACGGATTAAGCTATAATGTAAGTGATTAATCTTATTGTTTTTCCTTTAGTTTAAGAAATTCTTACTAAAGTAGACTTGAACAATAATTCGGGGGGATAAGGGTCGAACTATGGGGTGTTTAGGGTCGTAGATGAGGGGAATCGGGTCAGGAATGGGTTTAATAGGTACCCGATTAGGGTTAATTGGGACGGCTATGGGTGAATTGGGTTTTTGTTTCTAGGGTTGTCGCAATCTCTAAATTACATAAAACGTAACATAGGCAATAAAAGTGTTGATAGGTAAGTACCTACCTAATACATAGGTACTTAACTGACTGAGTATCTTTACCTAACTACACATTTTTTTAAATTAGTTTACTAGTAGATAATGATTGATTAGTTGATTAATAGTATTTGAAAATTGATACCTACGTAATTTAGGCGATATTAAATTTAAATTGTTTGATATTAGCAGGTAGCGCTCTGTAGTTTCTGCCTATCCCTATAGGGAACACGCGTGAATTTATTTATACATATAAGTATACATATATAAATTTTATTGAATTTTTACCTCATATATTTTTTTTCTTGATGTTTTAGTTATACTCTAATACATAATGCCACGGGTATATAAGCCAAGACCTGGTGGAAAACAATATAAAAAATATGACGAGACTGTAATGAAACAGGCGCTCGATGAGCTAACTTTAAATCGTCATGCAACAATCAGATCTATAGCAGAAAAATATAGTATTGGCAGATCAGTTTTACAGAGGCATAGCAATAGACAAATGAGGTCACCAGGAGGCCAAATGGCACTTACTAAAGAAACAGAAGATTACATTGTGCTGAATCTGAACACTTGTGCTGAATGGGAATATCCTTTAGATATAACAGATTTAAGACTTTTAGTAAAAATTTTAAGTAAATGTATATAATACAAACGTTGATTTCATTAATGGATTTTTATTTTTCACTACATTTCTAACTTTATTTATGATAATATATTAGGAGACTGACACTTTAAAAAATGGTAGGTATATGTCAAGTACGTAACCTAAAAAGACACTACCTACCAAGTAGGTATTGTAGGTACCTACCTATAGTATGAAAGTGTCAGCCCTAGCGAAAAACTCTATTAACCCCTTAAGCGACCCGATTCACCCCAACGCCTGGGTGAATAGGGACAAGTGAGTTTTTGTAAGTTTTTATGATTATTCTTTAATAAACTATATCTTAATGCATTATAACTGAAAATTTAAACCACCGGAACCATTATGATCTCCGTTTTATTACTATAACTACAAAAAAAAACAATAAAAATCAATGTCGAACTTAAAAAGTGTCCCGATTACCCCCATTTTACGGTAGTCTTACTCTTAATAAATCAATATTATTAATAATATGTTTTAGTAGAACTTTTTACATAGATATTGAAATACATACATACTTTCTTTGTGTAGTTATTTACACTTTACGTGATGCTGTAACGCCGATAAGGCTAATGACACTATGTTCCTTTATGATTGGACTTAACTTTTATTAATATTTTATACTGTTTGTGTTTGCTACATAATTTTGTCTTGACAACTTGAGCTTTTTCCACAACTATGTCGTGCGAAATAATAATTCGCCACGCCCAAGCCGAAGATCTGCAGCATCGTATGGAACTCGTACGTAATGGCTATTCAGGCTACTTTTGGAATGCATGTTTATTCTTCTTCTTCCAAGAGGTTAGTGTTTTTATTTCGCACATTATGCTTGATTAACTTTTGTTAACTTAATTAACTTTGATTACTGTCCGAAACATTGATATTAAAGTTAAACAACTTCAGTTGACATTGGAATGTTGTGTACTGGCCGCTGCTATCCTGTTCATTTTCTTTGGGGTGTCTGCTACTACTTGTCTACTGCTCCTACCCTCGGTTGCCGCAATTGTCGCAGCTGCTGTAGCATCCGTTCATTACTCACTGGCATACAAACATTCACAGGTATTGCATTGATATTTTAATATTTGATTAACTTTGTTGCCTATATATTTATTGTATTATAAATGTTGTGTACATAATACTCACTACTCTGATTTTCTAGAGTTTGCGTGAAGAGATATTCGGTTTAGTGGCAGAGTTGAAAGGAGCACTGCAACTGGATCCAGGAGCTAGAAATGTGCCAATAAAAATCCGGCTAGATGCAAAAAAGGAATCCAGTTACTTACAAGTATTTATTTTCATACCTACTAAAACTTAACTTAATATTAATTAAAAACTAACTATTAAACTACTCTATAAATTTCTTATTTATAGATATTTGTTATTATTCCAATATTTCTTTTTACTTTTTCTTTCTTACAGTTCCAAAATTTCTAGTAAATTAGCTTTTTATTTTCGTCAGTACTTATCAGTCTTAACATTCTGAGATTATTACACTAAATCTTTTAGAATATCTCCTAACTGTTCCTTTAGACCAGTGTTTTTCAACCTGTGGGTCGCGACCCCCTGGGGGGTCGCGAAGCTTCCGTAGGGGGGTCGTCAGAGGTCGAGAGAAATTTAGTAAAAAAACAATAAAGATTAAAAAGATTGGTTTATTAAGTAACAGAATTTTAACAAAAGGATATATACTCAAACATTTTTATGTTAGTACAAACAAATTAACAAGAAATCAAATTCTAATAGTCATGTTATTGCGAAGGTTGTGCTTGTTTTGAACCGACATCCAAAAAAGGAGGAGGTTCTCAATTCGACAGGTATGTTTTTTTTATGTATGTTCGCTCAGAACTTTTGACTGGGTTGACCGATTTCGATCAATTTTGTTTTATTTGAAAGGTTTTGCGTGTCATGTGGTCCCATTTTAATTTAATTGAGATCTGACAAGTACTTTTAGAGTTATATCTAATAATGCGTACTTACTTGACTACTTTTTCGTCGACCTACGTTGTATTAAACCGCGTAACTTTTCACTGGGTTTATCGATTTTGATGATTCTTACTTTAATCAAAAGCTAATACTTGTCATGTAGTCTTGTATAAAGATCGAGATCTGATGACAACTTTTTGAGTAATCGTTGATAACGCGCATTTGCTTGACTGTTTTTTGGTCTTATTACTTTGTATCACTTGTTGATGTAATTGAAGTCGGTCTTTTTTCGTTTGCTTGCAAACACAATTATTGATTAACCAATTTCTCCCATCGTGGATCTGTATTTGCTACACTTAGAATTAAATCGTTTTTCAAATTTAAGCGGTTTCTTTGTTTACTTGTTATTTTGGCCATTGGTGAAAATGTCAACTCTCATAAGTACGAGGTGGCAAATGGAATCAAACACTTCAAGGCCTCAGTTGTCAATTCCGGGTATTCTGTTTTTCTTCTTAACCAAATAGGTATCCAAATTAGCAAACTTGGATTCCAATTCCATCGGCACATAATTCTAGCAGATTCTTTTTGAGCTTAGTTGGCAAATTAGCCTCATTTATAGCAGCATTTAAAAACGAATTTAAGATTTTTAAACTGAGGTAGGGCACAGCAGGAAATTTCCTGCTCAAAATATGGAGCAGCCATATGGGGTAGTACCTCGACCTTACAGAAGATCACAGCTAAATAATACCGTTTCCAAGCAGTGTTGTGTTCCTTTTGGTGAATAAGGTAACCAGAGCTTCTGGGGGGAATTGGGGGTAGGGTCAGCCTCGCGCTTGTGATGCTTCTGGTGTTGCAAGCGTATATGAGCTACGGTGATCGCTTACCATCAGGTGAGCCTTACGCTTGTTTGCCGACTTAATTAAACAAAAACCATCTCTGCCCAGTGTTCTCCGATGTTTCTTGCACTGAGAAGTAAAGACACAATTATTATTCTTCTTTCAAATTATCTAAGACCATTTTCATACCAGGTATATATTCCTTGATGTTTATCTCACATCTGACTTCTTCAGTAAAATATAGTGTCGACGAAAATGAATCGAAGCTATTTTGATTTATAGACGACGACCACAAGTCAACTTTTTTTGTAAAGCCATGTATTTTGTCTTTTGCACTGATGACATTTTCATCTCGCCTTAGACACATACCTACATACATGATAAAAAAATTGCGTGAGTACAAAGTACACAATTTCACAAGTGAAACTTCTTTGGAAAACTAATTTTAAAAAAACTAATTAAAAAAACGAATTTAAAATAAAAAAAAAGTAGTTGAAAAAAAAAAACAAAAAGCCAACGTCGCGGTGTTCCCAGGTGGTCACCCATCCAAGTACTGACCGTCATGACGCTGCCGCGTTACCGGTCGCTCAAATTTTACCCCTCATATGCCTACAGAAGTTTCACTTCAAAAAGCGAAGGGTCGGGGGGTCGCGTAATATTTTTTCATACCCGGGGGGTCGCATCATGAAAAAGGTTGAAAAACACTGCTTTAGACAATAAATATTAAACAAAATTAAAAATAAATTATTGTAAAACATAAATGAGTCAACCAGTTAGGAATGTTAGAAATCATATTGCTACAAATAAGAATACAGTAATGTACTAACAATGTGATTAGCAAGAAGAGTTTTTTTTTACTGGGCTAAACTAATACTGAGATCAAATTTTTTTCCAGCTTATCGGTACAGTAAGTGTATCAGAGTTCTGGGGTCCTCAGAATAGCGGGTGGCTGCATGCACTTGTGGTCCACTCCAAGTGAGTGTTAACTTTGTAATCTCTTCTACATATTATAAAAGAAACTCCTCCACTGGGTCTATCGTGTAACTGTTTGCGATAAACTTAAAATAAATCTAACTTCTAGAAAAATGTTCACTTACAATACAGTAATGTAAAAGGAATGTAGATGGATACAGTATTAATCGGTATTGAATAAAATATGTTAGCTATTACCTTAAGAATTTCATATACATTATGATACTCCTCTATCTATACTTCTGTACTAATATTATAAAGAGGTAAAGTTTATAACTTTGTTTGTATATAAGGAAGTAAGTAAGTAAGTAAGTAAGTAAGACATTTATTTGAGACACATACACTGCTTACAGGCACACAAACACAATACAATAAAAACAAAGAGCACAAATACAATAAAAAAAAAGTAAAAAATTAAAAAAAATAATTAAATAATTAATTTAAAAAATAAAAGTAAAATTTTAACAAATGAAAAAATTAAAAAGAAAAAGTAATAATAAAAACGCAACGAGTGCATCATCACTATAAATTTAAACTTAAATGTAAAAATAAATTAAAAGTAAAAAACTTTTTTAAAAAACAAGCTTTTATTTGAATGCACTAAAACGAAAAAAATAAATTTTTACCTTAAAACTTTTACTATCTACTTATAAAGTCATTACACATAATCTATATGATAGAAAAGCTTGTCGCGAGATAGTACTCGTATTTCCTTAGTTTGAAAATTTTAATAGTTAAAATCAATTCAATTTATTTAATTTACTTGTTTACAAGCAAATGTTGCGACAAGCTTTTATATCATATAGATTATGTGTAATGACTTTATAAGTAGATAGTAAAAGTTTTAAGGTAAAAATTTATTTTTTTCGTTTTAGTGCATTCAAATAAAAGCTTGTTTTTTAAAAAAGTTTTTTACTTTTAATTTATTTTTGTCTTTTTAGTCGGTTATCACGTCACTTTATTCGAATTATTCTTAGCAAGCCCTTTCATTTGATATCCATTATTGTAGAAGTGCACGAAAAATAACTAGTCCGCACTCTTGGATATGCCGCCCTATTGGATTTAGAATGACTTCACAAAGGTAACCATGCATCGGCATCCAAATTGAACCTATATACAAAATTTCAGCTCAATTGGTTGAAGATATCTGCTTCAAAATTGAGTTGCAAGATTTCACCTGAACAAACATACATAAATACAAACCATGCATTGTCATCCAAATTGAACCTGTATACAAAGTTTCAGCTCAATTGCTTGAAGATATTTGCTTCAAAATTGAGTTGCAAGATTTCACCCGAACAAACAAACATACATACATACATACAAATCATGCATTGTCATCTAAATTGAACCTGTATACAAAATTTCAGCTCAATCGGTTGAAGATATCTGCTTCAAAATTGAGTTGCAAGATTTCACCCGAACAAACATTCATTAAATTTACATAGGGGTCGTTCAAGTATTACGTAACGCAAATTTTGAAGATTTTTGACCCCCCCTCCCCCCTATGTAACGCGCCGTAACGTTTTCGTTTACCCCCCCCCCCCCAGCCCATAAACGTTACGTAACACCCCAACTGACCATTTTTACCCAAATGTCACAACTTTGTTGCGAAAACTACCGAAAAGTCGCTTAAAAAAATCGCGTTTGCGGTAAGTATAAATATATATATACAAAAAGGGATATAAACGAAAAGGGTTGCCAATTTGGGAGATTTTAGTACACTACTTTTTTTATTTAAATAAAAACCAACGTTACGTAACGCGTTGTTCGAGACCCCCCCCTCCCCCCCTGTAACGCATCGTAACGTTTTACAAGACCCCCCCTCCCCCCTAATTGCGTTACGTAATACTTGAACGGCCCCATACATACGTACATACATACATTGCAAGTTAAATAAAAGCTTGTAATAAAATAAAATTATAAAATAACAATTAAAAATTAATAAATAAAAATAAGGCGAAAACACAACGTTCATCTGTCAAAGTTATGAACACCTGTACAGCAGTGTACCGTCACAAAAAGAATGGCCACTCAGCATTTGTGGAAATAAAGGGAACATCAAAAGATCCCTAAACTTTACACGCTGATTTTCAGTGGCCACCTCGGGTACCGTGCGAACGACAGCGGCAGCAGCCAATAAATAATATCCAACCATTCTGTAAGACTAGACGTAGGTAATAACTAATAATACTAAATGTTATCAAGTACACATATAAATATCTCATTAAATTTAAAAAATATAAAAAATATTTTATATAAAAGATACATATTACATAGTATGAGTATTGTTCCAATATACGGATTATATATGTAGCTATAACGTAAACAAAATTCATCATAATATGTATTTAGATTAAATGTAAGAATAACTTTAAAATAATTTTTTTTTATACAACAGATGCATATCTAATAGTATTGTTTTAATTTTAATATATGAGTTTTATAAAGTGGGTATAGTGTAAACAATATTGTTCTCACATTAATTATTTAGGTTAAGCGTTAGCATAACTTTAAGAATAAAAAGTATTTTATATAATAGATGCACATTTAATAGTATTGTTTTAATTTTAATATGCGGCTTATATAAAGTGGGAACAATGTTTATATACGGGGTAATCTTCGCAAATACTGATCCGACCATGAAAATTCTTTCACTAACAGAAAGCTACACTATTCAAGAGTGACATAGGCTATATTTTATTGTAATTGAACATAAAATTCAGTGAAAATAATAGTAGGTGTTACGAATCGCGCCATCTCTTGACGAACTGTAGGTACCAACTAAATAAACATCGATGTAAAGCCTTTCACCGACAGGAGCCGATTCGTAACGCAGATGCGATCTAAAGGGCGCCACACACGGCGAAGATACTATAGGTAATAATTATGTTATCTTAACATACAATAAACGTGTGTGTAAAACGTGTATGGCGCCCTTTAGATCGCATCTGCGTTACGAATCGGCGCCTGTCGGTGGAAGCATCGGCGCCTGTCGGTGGAAGCCTTAAAATAGCAGCGGACGGCGCGCCCAGCGACTGTGTATACTTCATTTAAAAATTTGTTATTATTCTGTACACCTTAAATTTAAAAAACTAGAAACATATCAAATTACTGTAAAAATCTTTTAACGCCCAACGAAGGGGGCACAGGTCGGCTAGTACCATATAATTTAAACGAATATTAAATGCCGCTACTGAGATGACTTATTATGCAGACCCATGCAATGTTGGGCCGCTAGTAGAAGCATATAATAGTCCAGCAGCCACCTGTTGTTTCTTTTTTAATAATTAATAATAGGCTTAATTCTGTGAAGTAGATTAAGTTTGAGGGGAGACCAAACTTTTTTCTTTGTAAAATTATGGGAATAGATATTGTCACGGATATTGAGCGCTGATCTTCAACTTGCGCAGAAACGAATTTTGTATTAGGTGACACAGGTGTGAGCTAATTATATTGTCGTACATCCAATGATTCGTACTTCGCGCCATATTTGCTACTCGTGCATTTGATAATTTATAAAACAACACGGCAATCAGTGCATTAAAAAAAACCATAAAAATAATGTCAGAATACCTTCTTGAGATTTTAGTGAGTGTCTGTGACTAGGTCTGGTTAAATATATTTTACTAGCTGACCCCGCAAACGTTGTTTTGCCATATATGTTATTAACCCCCGAATTTCGTAAAATCCGAAAATTCTTAGCTGACCTCTACTCAGCGAAAGGAATATTCCTACCAAATTTCAAGTCTCTACGCCTTATGGTTCCAGAGATATTGTGATGAGTCAATATAGGTATAGGTGGAAATCTCTTATATTCTTATATATACTCGTATATATATATATCGAGGTCGTCGATAGAAATAAGGTACATAATATTCGCACGGTCGCAGGTGGCGCGGGCGGGGCGCGGGGCGCGCGCTGGCGGGCGCGGCGCGGCGCGCGGCGGCGGCGCGTGGCCTCGACCAGCTGCTCGCCGCCGCCAGCGCGCTGCAGCCCGCCGCGCGCGCCGCTCTGCACGCCGCCGGGTAAGCTAAACCAGTATTTTGAATTGAACAGCGCCTACTAACTACTAGTATATACATATAAGCTGAAGAGTCGTTTGTTTGAACACGCTTATCTCAGAAACTACTGGTTCGATTTGAGAAATTCCACCCGGTTACAACACGTTTAACATTCCGGTTATGCTCCACCGTCCTCTAGGGTCCATTAATCACATGACATTCGAAAGGGGGATAATAGGTTGGAGAGAAAATCACAAAATAACAAGAAGCAAATATCTCAAGGGCTGTAATGAAATATCACGTGTATTTATTTTTCGCTCACAGAATTTCTAAATAAAAATAACCACCAAAAACCTGTAACCTTTTTTTCTTTTCATATTTATCTAGGACGGCAAACAAGCGTATGGCTCACCTAGTAAGCGATTACCATAGCTTATAGACGTCTGCAACACCAGAAGCATCACAAGCGCGTTGCCAACCCTATCCCCACTTCCCCAAAGGAGCTCTTGTCACCTTACTCACCAAAAGGAATACAACACTGCTTTATTATGCAACAGTTTTATTAAGCTGTGATCTTCTGTAAGGTCGAGGTACTACCCCAGTCGGACTACTCCCATGAATTGAGCAGGAAATTTCCTGCTGTGCATTGCCTCATTTAAACCTTTATGTCTTACTATAAATTTGTATCGCTTCAGCCTGTTATATCTCACTGCTAGGCATAAGCCTCTTTCCCCATGTAGAAGAAGGATCAGAGCTTTATCCATCACGCCGCTCCAATTCGGGCTGGTGGATATATTCCCTACTATGATTAACAATCGCTTTCCGGTGTACATATACCTGGTGGATAACAACCTGGACCGAGCGGTTAACGTGCTCTCCGTGGCACAGTGGGGAAACCCACAAGGACGGCATAAACACCCAGAGCACGGCAAAGATCTGTATGGCCAATACAAATGTTTGTCATGTGCGGGGATCGAACCCGCAACCGCCATCGCCAGCGCAACAGCCACAAACCAGTGCTGTGACCGTAGCGCCAACGCAAAATTTGTATAATGAAGCTTAACTTTCCAAAATTCAATCCGATTATACCACAAAAAATAAACATGTGACTTTTGAGTATGGGGGGGGGGTGTTGATAGTCTAAAACCTTACTACATATCGGCATGGGGTGGGATTTAACTGTTGCAAAAAATATCACTTGATTAATGGACCTAATTTAGAATTAATAATAAAATAATTTTTTTAAAAAACAGCTGTCGTTTGAGGTTCAGCACAAAATATTATGGAGATTTTCTATTCAAGTGGTAAATTTTACGTCTTGCAATTATTTTTCATAAATAAAATTTTGGAAATTACTTTAAATACTTCTTATGGTAGTATATTCTGGTTTATAATTTATATGGTGCTACTTCCCTATGGAAAAAATCTCATAACTCGGTGAGTCATAATGGAGATCGTTTTATTCGTTTTTTACAGATGGGAGTGTCACGCATCATATGAACGACCTCTATGTGGCGCCGCGCTCACACTGCCGCTAGTGCGGCTCGGCCTCGACCTGCCGCTGGCGTGATCGATTTATTTGATTCGCACGATTTAAATAAATCGAACATCTCTGTATTTCATTAAGTTTATTTACAAACAAAATATATTCTTAAATGTATTGTATGTGCTTGACTTTACGTTTGCTGCGCCGGAGTTTGACTGGGTGGGCCGTTTTCTTCCCGAACAGCATTCGAAGAGTCGTTGGGGTCGTGACCTACAGAAAGATGGAAAATATAGACTAAAATATAAAATAATAAATATATATTATATAAATTATATATATATGCAGTAAATATTATATATATATAGCAGTAATATTATATATATATATATATATATGTATATATATATATATATATAATATTTACTGCTCACGACGCGAGTTGCACATAAAACGGATATCCGTCACCTGTACACAGTTGCTTCCGAACTCCAGCCTGGCGCGAGCGCGAGCGCGAGCGCGGCCGCGCGCCGCCATCGCCGCACGCTCGACGCTCGCCACCAGTGAGTTGCTGCGTTTGTCCGCCAGTACGCGCGCGGCTATTCGGAACAGCGCGCTAAGCGACTCGTCGGTGTACTCCGCATCCGCATCTAAAGCGTGCGCTATCTCGTGAGGTGCCAGCTTGTGCCGCCTTGTCGTCTCGGTGTGCGGCGCGGTCGTCGTAGCGAGCAGCGCGCCGCGCAACAACATATTGGCGAGGGCCGATGACGCATGATCGGGGGATGCGCGCGTCGCGTCCGACAGCTCCAGCAGCATATCGGCCGTCGCCGTGTGCTGCCACATCAACGCGATGCGCTTCATTGTCTGCGACACGGGATAAGAAACGAAATAAAGAAGGAACATTTGTTTATTGGATATAGATACATAAAAAGTTTACAAATTATAAAAATGAAGTTGTATAATTCAATAATAGCACGAACATAAAAGAAGAAGATAAAGGTTCTATGTGCGAGGAAGTGTGAAAATAACGATAGATTTAACGAGAGCGTACGAACAGCTACCTCGTCTTGCGCGGCGGCGAGCAGCGCTTGCAGCATCCGCGTGGCGAGTGCCGGCCGTGAACCGCACAGCACGGCGACGGATAGCCAGGCCGCCATGAGAACGACTTCTGCTTCTTCGAACGGCTTTTTCTGGATACTTTGTAGCTTCAGCGCTTGCTCTATGCTCGAAAATATCTGACGATTATACGAATACTTGAATTTTCTTTATAGATCTGATTGTGATATAAACTGATACATATACATATAATATATTTTGTACAATATATATTTTTTATTTTTTCAATAAGTTGTAATTTTTTTTTTTTAATTCTTAATGCGGCCTCATCGCCGCTACTTAGACTACGAGTACGCCAGACTCGCCAAGCATCAAACAATAAATGTTATTGTTTGAAATAAACTATAAAAAATCTGCAAATTTTTCAAGGCATGTTTTTACGGTTAGTCGATTAATAACAGTCGGGCGGCCGCCCGACAATGGGCATGACGACTGTATCAAAAAATCGTCAATTTAATGATTTTAGGGGAACACTCATATTAAAAAAATTCAAAATACTGGTTTAGTTTTATGTAATACTAGCCGACCCGTGCCCACTTCGTTACGCATTATTTATTTTTAATAATTACTTCTAACGACGATATCTCAAAAACTATTCATCTGATTGATATAGTGTAAAGGGCAATTTTAATCTGCATTAAATGCCTAAGCTAAATAACATATTCATTTGGATAAGGATTAATACTGAACTAAAGAAAATATCTTTAAAAATAACGTAATGTTTTTAATTAAAAATTTGAACATAAAAGTGGTTATTGTAAGTCAACCATAAGAGATAGAGATATGCTATCGCGGACTTTTTTGTAGAATTTTTATAGATTTTGAATTCGCTAGTACATTATACAACTATATCTTTGCTAGTTTACGCAGCGTTCGCGTGGAAAGCTCCCCGATGGCGAGATTTTTTGCGACCTCTTCAACATTTATCGCCGTATTTCTGCTAATTTACATTAAAACATAATAAATTATATACCTAAACCTTCCTCAAGAATCACTCTTTCTATTGCTGAAAACCGTATAAAAATCCGTTGCGTAGTTTTCGAGTTTATCGCGTTCAGACAGACAGACAGGAGGACAGAAAGACGCGGCCGGGGGACTTATTTTTATAATAAGTATAGATAATAAGATTATTGTGATTTTCAATAAAATAAAACATTAAATAAATGTAAGCAAGACGAAAGTCATGGTTTTGGAACGGGATGAGAAAGTGACTGAATGCGGAATAATGATTGGTGATGAGAAAGTAGAACAAGTGAATGAATTTGTTTATCTGGGTTGAGTTTTTACAAGGGATGGTAAGTATGAAGAAGATATTGAAAGGAGAGTAAAATTGGGGAATGAAGTCAATGGGGCCCTGCACTCCCTTATGCCGTTATATATATACAAGGCCGGACCGTGAGATCAGGGGGCCCTGGGCTAATATTAATTAGGGGCCCTTTTTTGTTGCTGGAAATGCATTTTCAGCACTAGCCCCATCGCCTGGAGGCGACGAGAGTGTGGGGCTCCTGGTGCGGTCAAAAAAGCGCACGGACTACCCACTAAAACCCAGCGGTGCCCTCAACAGGGCGCCACAGGATCACTAACGCATGCACCGTTACGCCCCGACGGTTGGCCCGGCTGTGCAGGCCGCCTTCGCTTATAGAAAGAAGGGATAAGGACATCAGCTCTGTTGCGTAGGGAGGGTGAAGGAGTGCATGGCGGCGTCTCCTTCCCGCCGGTCGCCTCCTGCGTAACGCATCAGCATGGGCGTCCGCTTCGCGCTCTCGCTCCGCAGCCTCCTTCAGCCCTATGACCTCTTCACAGAAGGAGGCCACGGCCAACCAGCACCTCTCGCTGCCGAGCATGGAGCGGACGATGCTCGACAACGAGAGATCTCCGCCTACAATAGCCACTAGGGCCTGACGCTGGGGTCCCCAAGCGGTGCATTCCTTTAGAATGTGCGCGCCGTATCTATAAGAGCGCCGCTCATGACAAACAGGGGTAACTTTCCTCCTCGCGATTTGAAGCATCCGTGACCGGTAAGTAGCTGCGTTAGCCGAAAGGTCAGCACCCCGTACCGCCTTTTGACCCAGCGACTAAGATGGGGACGTATAGCGTCCACCGTCGCAGAGCCTGTCGCTGGGGACTACATGTCCTTTTTCCACCAGTTCATCAGGGCTCTCTTAAGACTGAGCCCTGATGTTCTGCATTCGGTCCGCACTTGAAATTAGCCCTCTAGCTTGGAGGCTCGACCGGTACTTGTATAATTCCGCGAGCAACTCCACCTGGAGTTCCCAAGGCGGATCTCTCGCGAGAAGCGTCGCCGCCGTCCACGACACCGTATGGTATCCCTGTATGGCTCTTACCGCTATGACCCTTTGGGGTCTCCTCAGGAAGGTCTTGTTCTGAGCAGGGAGGGGGGGGGCTATCAGCCAGTCGAAGCCAACGTTCCAAAGGGTAGGTCCAAGCACGGAACCCTGTGGAACATCGAACTCATCGCGACGTCGATACAATCGACCGTCGCCACCCTCCCAGTGAATATCTCTCTCACAGAGGTACGCCTCCAACAGCTTTTGGAGATAGGGAGGCACTTCATAGTACTTTAGTGCCTCATGCTGGCCACCCGAAGTTCTGCTATCTCGGGTGACTACCAGTATACTGGCTGTCGACGATATCTGTCAATGATCTGCAAATACGCCCGGCAAGCTAATTAGGGGCCCTGGGCTAATACTAATTAGGGGCCCACCTAATTTGACCATGATTGAGAAGAATGTGAAATGGCAGCCGAACATTTTAACTGTCAGTTCGAAGTACCAACACCTGAACGTAGACTTGAATTAAATGAATTGAATGGGTTTGATTAATTGTAGGATTCGCAGAGCTGCAAACCATACGATCTGTTTAATTTAATAAAATTATTGATTCTTTCGCATTGTCGTCTATTTTTGACTTTGACTTGACTTAGCTGGGGGCCCCTTGAATCCACGGGGCCCTGGGCTTAAGCCCAAAAAGCCATATGGTAGATCCGGCCCTGTATATATATATACGGTATACAACCGTTTGTCAAACAAGGCAAGGTTGGCGATTCATTGAGGTTGGGCAGAAGAAGAATGAAAGTAGATTGAATGTGGTAGAAATGCGCTCTTTGCGCAATATGTGTGGCTTAAGACTGGTTGATAGAGTAAGAAATAGTGTGATAAGGGGAAAATGTGGCTTGAAAGAAGATGTGGTTATAAAAGTAAGAAAGAGGATGCTGCGTTGGTTTGGACATATTGAAAGGATGAGTGACAGTAGGGTTACGAAAGGTATTTACAAAAGTAAATTGTCGGGCGTTGTTCAGAAAGGCCGTCCAAGAAGGACTTTCGAGGATCAAATCCGAGAAATCTTGGAAATCGGCCAAGTAAGAAGTACGCACAATCGCCGACAGTGTATGAGAAGATGTATGACTAGATGAGGCACGAGAGGTTTGTCAGGATCGTGGCAGGTGGAGGGACGTAATCTCTGCCTACCCCTCTGGAATACAGGCGTGAAGGCGCGTATGTATGTATAATAAAACATTAAAATACTGCAATTGGCCATTTTGAATGAAACACAAATTATAGCGTATGACGTCACACTATAGTACGTCAAAATTAAAATGGAACGCGTCCGAAGCAAATTGCGACGTCAGAACCGACGCCATGACACTTGCAGCTGCTTTGTCGCACTCATTGAAAACATATTAGAAAAATAGTTTTAAACTTCCTCAAACTTAAGTTTATTACCGAAATACCTATAGGTATTTTCGTAAATAGTAAATGTGTACCCACACGATGTTTTCAAAATCTTTCGCCATGCCCATTGGTTGGTGTATACTTAATTTCTATACCGAGAAAATCAACTGTTGACAGATGTTTTTTAAACAACTGGAAGGAAAGAATTTACTTGCTCTCATAATCAGAGGCACAATAAGGTCAACTTAAAAATATACAGGTGTCCGGTCCCGAGCTAGCGATAATTTAAGGTTACAAAATATACCTAACTACAATGATGTTAGGCCTAACTAGCAGCGAAACCTGGCGTTGCTCGGGTTAAATACATCGCAGAAACCTTCTAGACCATTACAGAAATTTTGAGATCTTTTTAGATGTCCTAATGCGTTAGAAAAGAACAGAAATATATGTTTTAACATTTTCACTACCCACCACCACCCACTTCCACCAACCGCGACCAAACTTCCTTACTCCTAACTCCCGTATTTACCACCGCAACGGGATGTTGATTGGGTTTGGTGGTGATAGAGAAAACTGTGTATTTATTTACGTACTAACAAAACATTTTATTTAAGGGTGTTTTTGTCGATGAAATTAGGTATATTTTGTAACCTTAAATTATTTATCGCTAGCTCGGGACCGGACATCCTGTATATTACTTGCTCTGAACCTAGTTGAATCGAACCCGAGAATGTCGGTGTTAATAACTTGAATATTTAGCGGTCATCTGTTTAGCTAGGCAAAAAAATATTTAGCCAAATATCCGGTGATTCGTGTTTATGAAAGATATTATGGTAATACAAAATATCAGTAGGTATGGTCCACGAAGTATAGATAGGAAGGAGTTCGAACGTAATGTTAAACAAGTGGTCTCAATTTAGACAACTGAATCTAAATTCCAATTTTTGCTGAAAAGCACCGAGCGCTCCACTGTTCAACACCTGTTCATAAAGTACTGGTTTAAATACTTACGCGGCAACAGCACAACACCTTCCCATTTCTTTTTATTACAACCAATTTTAAATATCTTCTTCTATATAATAAAAATAAATGTTGCTAAGCGCATAACTCGAGACTGGCTCAACCGATTCGGCTAAATTTTTTTTGTATGTTCCTCAAAAATCCTACGGAAGGTTTTTATACAAAAAAAAACTTGCCTAAAAAATTCTAAAAACGACACTTTTCTATATTCCCATACAAAAGATTCGTAATAATACCTTAAAGTCAATTTGAACTTTAATACCATACCATAAAGTTTAAGTGTTAGTGGAGGGGTTTCGGGAAGGATAAGTATTTAAAAAAAATCGACTGTTAGGCGGTACGAACTTCGCCGGGTCAGCTAGTCTATAACTCTATATAATAAAAATGAATGTTGCTCAGCGCATAACTGGAGAATGGTTCGACCAATTCGGCTAATGTTTTTTTCGTATGTTCCGTAAATCCCACGGAAGGTTTTTATACAAAAAAAAAAAAACATAACAGACAGAACGAAGTCTGTCCAGGCAGCTAGTATGTAAATAAATTAATATTTTATATTTAAATTGACTAAATTCAAGATTCACGAGCCAATGCGTGTTTACGTGTAATAATCTCTATCTCTATATATATATAAATGAATCGCTAAATGTGTTGCTAAGCGCAAATCTCGAGAGTGGCTGAACAGATTTTCTTAATTCTTTTTTTATAATATTCCTTGAAGTACGAGGATTGTTATTACGGAGAGAAAAATTTAAAAAACTCTCTTGAAAAGTCTAAAAACAACAATTTTCCCATACAAAAGGTTCGTAATAATACTTAAGTCAATTTGAACTTTAATACCATACCATAAAGTTTAAGTTTTAGTGGAGGGGTTACTGCAAGTATTAAAAAAAATGAAAAATGTAGGACTCGACTGTTAGGCGGTACGAAGTTCGCCGGGTCAGCTAGTAATCAATAATAATAGCATCGGTACATACCTACGTGCTTCTAGCGCAGCCACTAGCAAGTGGCAGAAAATAGAACTAAGATCCGGTTTCATTATTGTATACCATGAATACTATCGAAAAGCCTATAGGTACTGTTCGGACTCCTTCCTATCTATACTTCGTGCTATGGTCTTAAAACAAAACTTCATGGAAAAACAAAAATTATCTTAAAGGTGCTACTTTTTCTCATTAAGTATGAAACCATTAAAAATGCTCATTATTATTTTTGCTAATACAATATTTTCTGATACTGAAATATAAAGAAAAATATTTATTTAAATAACATGTTAATATTATTACTTACTGTATTATTAACTTGTTTTATAATTACTGTGTTATTACTTTTTAATATGTTGTAATAGTTTACAAGAAACGTTGTATCATAATTAATGGTAAGGTCCCTTTCTAATTTTTGAATTATATCTTTGGCATCATGCTTCACAACAGCATGGGTCGTTTTAACATGTCTTAAAGCTGCTTTGATTTCTTGCAACTTGCGAATTTGACTCTCCAAATTATCCTCTGCATCTGTTTCTTCAAACAGTCCTGTATTTTCCGTTTCGTTTGAATCAAACATATTTGCCATCGCCCACTATAAAGTAAATGCAATTCTTATTTTTTGTTATGAGGTCCACAGAAATTATAAGAAGTAAACTAAAAGCGATAATAGTTTTTATAAACCACCTTATACTTACTTAATAGTCTAAAACAGTCGTATTCATAGCACATTTATTAATTTAGTTCATTTTTATTCTAGAAGTTACCAACCACATAGTATACAAAAAACAACATTACACTAAAAATCGAGACTATATTATATAGGGTGAGGAAAAAGTATGGAAACCCCGGAAATTTCGGAAAACTGCATGGGTTAGTCGTGAAACAAAGGTAACTTTCAACAAGGAATCCAACGGTGACCTTTGATTTGATCTTTGGTATTGAGATTTGCTGCTGAGCTCAGCAGTAACTTTGAAAAACTCTGCATAACCTGTTTGTGGCGGCACATTTCCATAAAAGTTTAACAAATTCTAAATAACTCTTCTGGCCAAGTCCCAAATCTTCCAAATACTCTGACTTATTAAACCATATAAAACGTTTCTTTTGCTCAATAATACTTTATCAGTTTCTAAGAAAAATTAAAATTTCAGAATTATTACTCATACTTAGTAAAAAAATTATAGTTTTTCAGAGACATTTTTCCACATGGGTAACGTACACTTGTATATTATTTTGATTACGCGGTTACTATGCTAATATCTGTGAAAACATAACATTCAAATACCTATCACATTTGGTTTTCACATGTATGTATGTCCGTACAACGTAATAAAAACATCAGAAGTATAAAATAAAGATAAATATGAATTTTATTGCAAATGTTAGTACAATAAAATAAGGATTTAGTAAATTTTGAAATAAATACATTAATTAACAGTAGAAAATACTGTGAAAACTTACTAAACATTTACACAAAAACTTGTTGCAAAGATTCCTGAGATTAGCGCGCTTAAACAAACAAACTTTTCACATTTATAATATTAATATAGATCACATATATTTTTTACACTTTCGCGACGAAAAATGTAAATATTTATATAAATCTTTGATATAAATATACTAACTATATATTTTGTCAGTTGTCAACTTGTCATCACTCAGTGCGTTTTCCAATTACATAGCATAATGCGACTCAGTTGCGCACAATACTGCACAATACTAAACCACTGAGCACAGTCTGCACAGCCACTGAGCCACCACCTTAGACAAAGGAACCTAGGTTTCTTTGTCTAAGGCCACCACTGAGTTGGTATCATGTTGGTATCCATTGCAAACACGCACATGGAAGCCCTACTTTTAAGAGTGCTCGTTGTGTGAAGCGTTGCTGTAGCTTTGGAACTTTCAACGTTGAGCATTGAGCATTATACCGCATAATGCGCTTTAGTGCTGATATTGGAAAACGCACTCAATCACTGATCACAATGATAGGTACATGGGTCTACCAACTTATCTGTGAAATGGCGAAAATGGGAACTACAATACCCCTCGGACTAAGAATCAAGGACACTTTGATTCTTAGTCCGAGACAATACCCTGCATGGACATAATACCTAAGGACAGAGTACTCTGAAAATGTGTATTTACGAAAATGAACGCTAAGTCAACGAATTAAGTATTATATTCGATTGCGCATTATACAAATGCAAAAACGAGCCGAGAGAGATAGTCACAACGGAGGCCTTGTGTCTCGTTCTTTCATATTGCCAGCATAATTTTTCTGATCAAAAATTATGGCTGACCTAAAACTCCATTGAAACAATTGTATTTTAATGTTATTTTAACAATTGTAAGTCAGCAAATCATAATTAAAATTAATTTATTTAAATTTATTCTTAAATAAAAAGAAAACATAAATTATTATTTTGCCTATTTCTTTTTTTTCTTATGGTAACTCTCGTAAACATCACAGTGGACATTGTTTAAGACTGTAATAAAACTGAATATAATGCTTAACACCTTGTGTTAGTGTTCATTTTCGTATAAACAAATTTCCATCTACAACTATGGTGACCATGCGTCACTTTATTCACTTTTATTGATATTAAAGAAATGTTTGTGTTATAAATACTATTTGTTGTTCAAATAAAAATAAAATATTAAATTTAAAATAATTGTAATGACATTATTTGGACTGTATTTACTTGCCAACTGTAACAAATATAGCATTAAGGTCTAAGATTAATAAATAAATAACTCGTACTATTTTTATTGTTTACTAGCTGTGCCCGCGACTTCGTCAGCGTGGAATAGTGACTTTGGACAGCATTTTTTCGATACATGTTTTGGTTTATTTTGGATTATAAGCACCGTCGTTTGGTTATTTACATGTTCAACGTGATTCTTTAAATTGGCATAACTTTTTATTTATGAACCGATTGACATAAAACAAACACTAAATGTTAAGTGCAGCCTAGCACAATATATTAGTGAAAACTACACCTAAATTGGATAAGCCGTTTCTGAGATGACAGACAAACACATTTCTGAAACAGACAAAAATAATTCTAACAATCATTGTTTTGAGTGCTATTTGCGTTGATAAAGGTCCCAATAATATTTTTTCTATATATCTTCCATTTCCATTCATACAGAAAGCGATCTGTTACATTTTTATTATATGTATTGATTTTGTAATCCATCCCTTGTGCAAAT
This sequence comes from Melitaea athalia, assembly GCA_905220545.2. Classification (NCBI taxonomy): domain Eukaryota; kingdom Metazoa; phylum Arthropoda; class Insecta; order Lepidoptera; family Nymphalidae; genus Melitaea; species Melitaea athalia. The sequence continues at coordinate 10,381,516 of HG992179.1, forward strand.
GTCTGTATATTGACACACATTTTTTTTTTTTATGTAACTAGGTTGGCAAACAAGCGTACGGCTCACCTGATGGTAAGACCGTAGCCTATAGACGCCTGCAACACCAGAAGCATCGCAAGCACGTTGCCGACCCTATCCCCCCCCCTCAGGAGCTCTGGTCACCTTACTCACAACAGGAACACAATACTGCTTGAAAACAGTATTATTTAGCTGTGGTCTTACACATGAAAACAAATAATAAATATAATAATATAATATTTATTATTTATTAATTATAAATAAATCTAATAATATAATAATAGTCGTCAATACTGGTGTCAGATTTTTCAAGTTTCCAAATCTTAATGTCACCCTATTAGAAAGGGACACAAGGCCTCCGTACTAACTATCTCTGTCGGCTCGTTTTTCAGCTGCGAGTGCTCTGTCCTGTTAGTAGAGGTATTAAGTCCATGATACCCTGTCCCTTAGACCCAGGGCTGCCAGATGCAAAAAAATTGTGATCGTACGCCAACTACAAAAAAATCGTATGCCAAGGAAGTTTTGAAATAAAAAGATCGTACAGCCTTTTAAGTAATAAGTTCTTATTTTAAATTATCAAAATTCGTTTACTTTTAGAAAATAAATGCAATAAAACTATTTGTTAGATTAATACAAATTTTCTGTGGTCATATTTTTTAACAAATAATTCTTTGGCTTCGTACAATTTTCGTTCCTTCTTATTAATTTGCTTTTCTAATAATGTGCCCTTAAGTGTACCAGTGGATAAACTGTTTGTAAGTTTTGTTTTGATTAAATTAACTTCGCTGAATGCTCGTTTACAATCTGCACTAAAATGGTGCAAACATAACAAATTTAAAGCAAATTGAGCCAGTGTTTTATAATTTTCAAATTGTTTTTTGATGATGCCCCGAAACTCGTCGGTATTCATAGTCAAATAAATTTTATCCAAAATATTAGGTTTTTGAAAGTCGCAATCATTACCGAAAGAGAGTTTCGTAAGAATGCAAACAAATACAGCCTTTACATGGTTGTTTAAAGAGTCTTCATTCAAGTATAACATCTAGTTACGCATTAGGTAGTTGGAGAATTTCCAGGTATATAAAAATCGTACATTTTGCGTACGATCTTGGTCTAGCGATAGTACATGAGTAAAAATGCCAAAAAATCGTATGAGTACGATTTAAATCGTACATCTGGCAGCCCTGCTTAGACCAACCTTACAGAGCACTCGCAGCTGTAAAACGAGCCGACAGAGATAGTTAGTACGGAGGCCTTGTGTCCCTTTCTAATAGGGTGACATTAAGATTTGGAAACTTGAAAAATCTGACACCAGTATTGACGACTATTATTATATTATTAGATTTATTTATAATGAATAAAAAATAAATATTATATTATTATATTTATTATTTGTTTTTCATGTGTGTCAATATACAAACATTTGCACAAGGGATGGATTACAAAATCAATACATATAATAAAAATGTAACAGATCGCTTTCTGTACATGGAAGATATATAGAAAAAATATTATTAGGACCTTTATCAACGCAAATAGCACTAAAAACAGTGATTGTTAGAATTTTTGTCTGTTTCAGAAATGTGTGTGTCTGTCATCTCAGAAACGGCTTATCCAATTTAGGTGTAGTTTTCACTAATATATTGTGCTAGGCTTCACTTAACATTTAGTGTTTGTTTTATGTCAATTGGTTCATAAATAAAAAGTTATGCCAATTTAAAGAATCACGTTGAACATGTAAATAACTAAACGACGTTGCTTATAATCCCAAATAAACCAAAACATGTATTGAAAAAATGCTGTCCAAAGTCACTATTCCACGCGGACGAAGTCGCGGGCACAGCTAGTAAACAATACAAATAGTACGAGGTATTTATTTATTAATTTACCTTAATGCTATATTTGTTACAGTTGGCAAGTAAATACAGTCCAAATAATGTCATTACAATTATTTTAAAGGCCATAGGACGATAAGCATACCGAATCGGCCCCAGAAAGGTATTGGGCTCATAATTTCAGGAAATGTTGGTACTCATAAGATACTTTGATGCTGCAAGTTTCAGATTTTTATCTATTACCGTTTCCGAAAAAATCCGAAAATAATGAAAATCAGTAAAAAAAAATTTCTCAGCACCGTGTGAATCGATTGATCTAAATACCGGATAGGTTGTGGGGCATGATGGTACCTTCTAAGAAAAAAAAAATGAGTAATATTGGTTCATAAGAACCTTAAAAAAAACGAGGTTATTTTTTTAATTTTAATTTTTAACCATGTTACAATAACGATAACATTATGAAACTATTTTTTTTCAATTCCTCATTTAATTTCCAATGAAATTATGATCTTGGATTTTTTTTAAAAACGGTACGCCATATTGAAAAAAAATAAAAACTGATTTTTTCTTTTTATTATTTAACTCTTGTACTAGCGAAAACAACAGAATAAATTAGAACCACTCATATAAAAAAATCGTTTTTTATTTAATAATTTCAATATTAATATTTATTATAAACTATTAAAAATGTATTAATTATATTAATCTGTTAGCGATAAAAATCTTCTTATGGTCTAAGATCCGGGATTAGCAAAATGTTCCCTCATCTGTTAATTAGATGAAACAATTTTTATAGACCGAATTCAATATTGTGAATTTATAAAAACAGCCTCTGCCACCATAAGCCTGCTGCAATTAATAATACTTAAAAAAAAAAAAAAATTTATCTTTTCCCTCTCATGTTAATTACATAATTATAGTAAGCTAAAACCGTCAATATTTTATATTATACATATACCTTACTGTAGTAGGCACCCATCTCTATGATTGCTATACTTACCTGCAGCCAGTAACCTCAGTCAGTCAGAACTTCAAAAAAGGAGGAGGTTTATTCGACCGTATGTGTTTTTTTTAAATGTATGTTCGGGGATAATCGAGGGTAATAAAAAAAATTGTAAAAGATAAAAATAAAAAACCAAAAAACAACCAAAAACTTGGTATTATGAATTGTTCACATGAATTTTGAGGTAATGGGAAAAAAGTGTAAATACAAAACTTTATAATTATTTTTATTATCTACAACTTTGCCATTTAACTTTTTTCAATAGGACTTGTTGTTTAGCCGGAAATCGAGATAAACCGTTTTTTTACCCTTACCCCCCCCCCCACTTCCCAACCTCACATCGCTCGTAATTTATTTTCCTTTCATTTTCATTGTATTCTCTACCTTTTCCAATCCTACTATAATTTTTTTCCCTTTTTACCATTTTCAAAGGCTTATTAAAAAGCACTGGTCTACAGACTGAGTACAGACTTAGTACAAGAGTTAAATAATAAAAAGAAAAAATCAGTTTTTATTTTTTTTCAATATGGCGTACCGTTTTTAAAAAAAATCCAAGATCATAATTTCATTGGAAATTAAATGAGGGATTCAAAAAAAATAGTTTCATAATGTTATCGTTATCGTAACATGGTTAAAAATTAAAATTAAAAAAATAACCTCGTTTTTTTTAAGGTTCTTGTGAACCAATATTACTGATTTTTTTTTTCTTAGAAGGTACCATCATGCCCCACAACATATCCGGTATTTAGATCAATCGATTCACACGGTGCTGAGAAATTTTTTTTTACTGATTTTCATTATTTTCGGATTTTTTCGGAAACGGTAATAGATAAAAATCTGAAACTTGCAGCATCAAAGTATCTTATGAGTACCAACATTTCCTGAAATTATGAGCCCAATACCTTTCTGGGGCCGATTCGGTATGCTTATCGTCCTATGGCCTTTAATATTTTATTTTTATTTGAACAACAAATAGTATTTATAACACAAACATTTCTTTAATATCAATAAAAGTGAATAAAGTGACGCATGGTCACCATAGTTGTAGATGGAAATTTGTTTATACGAAAATGAACACTAACACAAGGTATTAAGCATTATATTCAGTTTTATTACAGTCTTAAACAATGTCCTCTGTGATGTTTACGAGGGTTACCGTAAGAAAAAAAAGAAATAGGCAAAATAATAATTTGTTTTCTTTTTATTTAAGAATATATTTAAAGAAATCAATTTTAATTATGATTTGCTGACTTACAATTGTTAAAATAACATTAAAATACAATTGTTTCAGTGGAGTTTTAGGTCAGCCATAATTTTTGATCAGAAACATTTTTATGCTGGCAATATGAAAGAACGAGACACAAGGCCTCCGTTGTGACTATCTCTCTCGGCTCGTTTTTGCATTTGTATAATGCGCAACCGAATATAATACTTAATTCGTTGAGTTAGTGTTCATTTTCGTAAATACGAATTTTCAGAGTACTCTGTCCTGTTAGTAGGTATTAAGTCCATGCCAACCGACAAAGAAACCTACCTGTCACTACCTGTCCGGAGCATAGAAATAGATATAATAAAAAGTTTTTATTATATCTATGGTCCGGAGTGTCCGGCCATCATGGACGTAATACCTACCTAACTAACCTAAAATATAATGCTTAACACCCTGTGTTAGTGTTCATTTTCGTATAAACAAATTTCCATCTACAATTATGGTGACCATGCGTCACTTTATTCACTTTTATTGATATTAAAGAAATGTTTGTGTTATAAATACTATTTGTTGTTCAAATAAAAATAAAATATTAAATTTAAAATAATTGTAATGACATTATTTGGACTGTATTTACTTGCCAACTGTAACAAATATAGCATTAAGGTCTAAGATTAATAAATAAATAACTCGTACTATTTGTATTGTTTACTAGCTGTGCCCGCGACTTCGTCCGCGTGGAACAGTGACTTTGGACAGCATTTTTTCAATACATGTTTTGGTTTATTTTGGATTATAAGCACCGTCGTTTGGTTATTTACATGTTCAACGTGATTCTTTAAATTGGCATAACTTTTTATTTATGAACCGACTGAGGCGACTGACATAAAACAAACACTAAATGTTAAGTGCAGCCTAGCACAATATATTAGTGAAAACTACACCTAAATTGGATAAGCCGTTTCTGAGATGACAGACAAACACATTTCTGAAACAGACAAAAATTCTAACAATCATTGTTTTGAGTGCTATTTGCGTTGATAAAGGTCCCAATAATATTTTTTCTATATATCTTCCATTTCCATTCATACAGAAAGCGATCTGTTACATTTTTATTATATGTATTGATTTTGTAATCCATCCCTTGTGCAAATGTCTGTATATTGACACACATGAAAACAAATAATAAATATAATAATATAATATTTATTATTTATTCATTATAAATGAATCTAATAATATAATAATAGTCGTCAATACTGGTGTCAGATTTTTCAAGTTTCCAAATCTTAATGTCACCCTATTAGAAAGGGACACAAGGCCTCCGTACTAACTATCTCTGTCGGCTCGTTTTTCAGCTGCGAGTGCTCTGTCCTTAGTTACTATGTCCATGCCGGCCATTTATTATCTTTTTGACACTTCAAGAAATTTTGACATTAGTGACTGCCTCACGCGTTATTTATTCGATTTAAAATAATAATCGATTTTATTTAAGAAGAACTTTCAATCGATTTAATGGAATACATTTAGTTTAAAAATATTATTTATTTATTCGTTTATTGGTTTTTTTTAATTGTAAATGAAATATATAAATAATAAATAAATGAATGAACAGAGTTATTGCTCTTTACTCTTGGTTTGAAATTAAATTTCAAGATTTCGACTTAATTGCTTGCAAATAATCAATCTTGGAGTCATAGATACTATTTTTATTTCCTTTTTAAGGAAACTCTTCTCGAACTCTTGAAATTTAATTTCAAACCAAGAGTAAAGAGCAATAACTCTGTTCATTCATTTATTTATTATTTATATAGGTTAAACTACCCAATTGTTGGCACTTTAAGACTGAGCTTCATGTCAGTCTGAAATTAAATTACCATAAAATCTCATTTGCAAAAGCTAGTAGACAAAACATGTGACAAAATCAAAGAAAATATTTTAATCTTTGTCTTTATAATCATTTTTATGTGATTGAATAGCATTAAATAAATGTTTTACACTTAAATCCGAAAGACTACAGAAAAGCCTATTTTTGGCATAGAAATTCTCAATATTGGCATTTACTAGTCTAAGTATTGGCACGTATTTAAAGTAGGAAATAGGTAGGTTATACCTACCTATTTATCATTAAAAATTATATATGTATAATTAAAACACTGTTTTACAAGGTCTGCTTTTATTTTGGTATGTTATATAGGTACCGGTATTTAAAGTTTTCATAAAAAATATTAAACATAAACTTATACATAACATTTTTATCTGGGCATTTTTCAATCCAGATAGATCTATTGATCCTGATCAAAAAATGTCCAGATAAAAACGTTGTATTTTAACGTATGAAAATTTTGGAATCCCTGTTTTAAACACACAATAGTATACAATAACTTCCCATCAATCATCGTTTTTTTAACCGACTTCCAAAAAAGGAGGAGGTTCTCAATTCGACACGTATGTTTTTTTTTTATGTATGTTAGATCAGAACTTTTGACTGGGTAGACCGATTTTGATCAATTTTGTTTTAATTGAAAGGTGTTGCGTGTCATGTGGTCCCATTTTAATTTAATTGAGATCTGACAAGTACTTTCAGAGTTATATCTAATAATGCGTATTTACGTGACTACTTTTTCGTCGACCTACGTTATATTATACCGCATAACTTTTTACTCGGTGTACCGATTTCGATGATTCTTACTTTAATCGAAAGCTAATACTTGTCTTGTAGTCTTGTTTAAATTAGATCGAAAACTGATTACAACTTTTTGAGTAATCTTTAATAGCGCGTGTTTACTTGACTATTTTTTCGTCTTATTACGTTGTATTACTTGTCGATGTAATTGAAGTCGGTTTTTTTTCGTTTGCGAGCAAACACAATTATATATGATACTTTCAGCAGAGAAAGAACGAAATTTGTTTCGTCACCATTCAATACTCTTTTTGGGTCTAATAGAATTTCAACAAACCGTGATCTTTTAGAAATTTTACAATAGGGTACTTATTGTAGTGAAAAATAAATTATAAAATTTGATAAAAACTAAAATGTATAGAGAAATACACCTAAATATTCTGATTTGGAATCATAAAAGCACATAACACATTATTGATTTATTATATTGAAATTAAAAGTCGTATATTTTAATCTGTATATCACGTGACCTAAAACACGAGCCGCCACGGTGTGACGTCATCATGACGTCATACGGGCAATAACAAAGTTCTGTCAGTGCTGTCAACAGCTAGGGTACATATCTAATATCTGTAATATCTATCAATTTTAACTTCAAGGAGTAATAGTTGTGTTTTTTCGTATAATAACTCTTGATATCTTGTTCCAACTGAAATAATATGCATTCATTACTAATTTGTTGATGGCTGGTAGGTTATGTTACTCTCTTACATACGTCATACAGTTTTGTTATTGCACATATTACGTCACCAAAATGGCTGTAGCGTTTTCGCGGTAATAAAAAAGGTTTAAAATTTAAATCAATTTTATGGCATGAAAGCGTGTTTATTTTGCCGAAATATATTTTTTTGTGGCTTTTTATTAGAAAATCAACATTTTGGAGTACTTTTTCAAACATAGTGGAATACCCTATTGCCTGAAACCATCCTTTTATGTCATTTTCAGCAGGGCTATGGCGTATCTCAACTGACAGCTCTTGTGTCGTACACTCATGGACTTAATACCTACTAACGTACACTAGACATAATGATCAACGTATGCTAAAACATTGAACTATCATTATGCGGCTAAGTCTGATACGGAAGTACTTGCCGCAGTGACTGCTTCAGGAGTTCTTACAACAATATCTGGGTGCTGCTTTAAGAAGAGTTTAAACCATTTGTCCTGGAATGTTGTCTCTGAACGGGTTAGATCCGCTTTTTTTTATAAATTCTGATACGCTATTCAAAACATCTTCTTTACGTTTAGGAAAACCCTATCATGTCTGATATTTACGCTTCGCTACGCTTCAGACTGTAATATCCCACTGATGGGCATAGGCCTCTTTCCCAATGTAGGAGAAGGATCAGAGCTTAATCCACCACGCTGCTCGAATGTGGATTGGCGAATATATTCCCTACTATGAGTGACGATCGCTATCAGGTGTACATGATAGCAACCGGGACCGATGGCCTAACGTGCTGTCCGAGGCGCGGTAGTTAGACCTAGAATTAGGTATTATGAATACTGACTTACAAAATGTTCCTCATATTAAAGCGATCTCATAATTATTTATAAACTATCTGACCCGGCGAACTTCGTACCGCCTAACAGTCGATTCCTTAATTTTATACCTACTTGTCCTTGCCGTAACCCCTCCACTAATACTTAAACTTTATGGTATGGTATGGTATTAAAGTTCAAATTGACTTTTAGTTTTAAGTATTATTACGAATCTTTTGTATGGGAATATAGAAAATTGTTGTTTTTAGACGTTTTCAGGGAATTTTTAAAATTTTTCTCTCCGTAAGAACCAACCTCGTACTGCAAGGAATGTTATAAAAAAAGAATTAGCGAAATCGGTTCAGCCGCTCTCGAGATTTGCGCTTAGCAACACATTCAGCGATTCATTTATATATATATAGAGATAGAGATATATATTTTGTAGTAGGTATTAAAAAATCTTGTATTTTCTAGGTATAGGTGTTATATTTTTTTTTCATAATAGTATTTAGGTATTTTATTAGGTAGGTATATATGACATTTTTACTTTTCTTTTTTTTTGACTTTCGTTAAGTGTGAGGTTCACCTTTTATAACGAAATAAATGTTTTCATTTCATTTCATTTCATTAGGTTTTTACAAGTTTATTTCGATACCAAAAATTGCTATCATAAGGTTGGAGGAATATAATATTTTTTTAATAGTTTTTTTAGAAATAAGTATATGCCAACGTAGGCAGATCTCTGAAAGAAACTAGAAAATGTTAATTATTCTCTAAATAAAATAAATAACTTGAACACTAGAGTTTTATTTGTGAACAGTTGTTATCGAAGTGAGTTATTAGCAAAATACTTACTCTAACTTTAATACAAAAATGACATAATACTCAAAAGGCCATACATCAATCATCATTTTTTTTTTTCTTTTTTTTTTTTTATGTTACTAATGCGCTTATTAGACCATCCTGAATGTAGTCACTGAATTCAGAAAGCCAGTTAGGACGCTAGTTAGAAGCTTCTGATCACACCTTCCTAATTTCAGTTGCTGAATCAGTCAGTTACGAGAGAGCGTCGAAGTCGGACGTATGCGTATCTATCGAATTATCAATTAGGTAGTATAGTCAACGAGTTCAAAAACGTGTTAAATAGAAATAAAGCTCCTAAAAATATGTGCGATAGCTCATTCGATTCGGAATGACATCTAGAAAAATGTTTTTTATGAGTTTTTATTAAAAAGAGATTAATAAAATATAGAACAATGCGGCCACCAGTGTTGCCAACTCTTGAAAAAACATTTGCTCTAAATTTTTTAACAAAATTCCCTAAATTAAAAACAAAACCTCCTAAAGGCCTAAACAAGGCCTAAACCTAAAATTGAAATTATTTAAAAATAAGTGGAAGTTTTATAGTTTTATTTTTTATTTTTCAAAGGGTTTTAAAATAAAAAATAAATTATTTTGTATACTTTGCTTTAGTATGTTTATTGAACATGTTCTTTTAAAAATTGATAATTTAGGAATTGTTATTTTTTAATAATTTTTTAAATAAAAATAATATATTACGTTCCGATGAATTAAAAATTCCCAAAAAATACCCTAAAAAATGTATTCCCTAAAACTTTGTTGGAAACGATGTATGGAAAACATGGATGTATTTTTTTGATATATCGATATTACATCGATGCCACTATCTGATGCATTGAATCGAAAAAAACATTACGGAAGCCCGGTCGTAACATGTGTACTGCAGACATACATAGTATGTCTACTATCTTTTTGTTTTTAAAGTTAAAATCATAAATAATTAAATTATAAATTATTATCAGTAGGGCGATAAGTTTTCATTAAGAATTAAACACTTAATTAGTATTTGTTGATATGGTGACTCAAAAATCAAATACCTTGGTGGCAAAAAATGAATTTCAAGTAACTGTTGTATTAAAAAAATAAAACTATTCTTAGGTACTTATATATTGTATTAAAACAATCTATACTTATTATAAAAATAAGTCCCCCGGCCGCGTCTTTCTGTCCTCCTGTCTGTCTGTCTGAACGCGATAAACTCGAAAACTACGCAACGGATTTTTATACGGTTTTCAACAATAGAAAGAGTGATTCTTGAGGAAGGTTTAGGTATATAATTTATTATGTTTGAATGTAAATTCGCAGAAATACGGCGATAAATGTTGAAGAGGTCGCAAAAAATCTCGCCAACGGGGAGCTTTCCACGCGAACGCCGCGTAAACTAGCAAAGATATAGTTGAGTAATGTACTAGCGAATTTAAAATCTATAAAAATGCTACAAAAAAGTCCGCGATAGCATATCTCTATCTCTTATGGTTAACTTACAATAACCACTTTTATGTTCGTATTTTTAATTAAAAACATTACGTTATTTTCAAAGCTATTTTCTTTAGTTTAGTATTAATCCTTATCCAAATGAATATATTTGTTAGCTTAGGCATTTAATGCAGATTAAAATTGCCCTTTACACTATATCAATTAGATAAATAGTTTTTGAGATATCGTCGTTAGAAGTAAATATTAAAAATAAAATTAACGCGAAACGAAGTGGGCACGGGTCGGCTAGTGAGAAATAAATGTTTTATTTTAATTATCCATTTATATACTAAATATTTTGGCTATTGCTAGTTGTCCGCTAAACGAATGAATAAAATAAATTAGTTGTCCGATTATCGGATGAATAAATTAATTTTATCGTCCGATTACTCGGATTACCAGATAACCTTTTAAGATTAATAAAATAAGGCTAAAATGTACTTTATCTACCGTCGATTTAGATGTTCATATTTTTTCAGTATATAGTACCTACTCATAATTATATAGAAAGCTTTTTGTGAATTTCGTAGATTTTAGATTTTTTTTTACTTAAATATATTTTTATTCTTACTTATTTAATATTTACTGTCACATTATATAAATTTTGAAGTTAGATAGGTTAGGGTTATTTTTTTTAAGAAACAGATTTTTTAATTATTTAGAATAACATAATATAAATATATGTTATCAGACGATTAAATCATTTCTCATTCTCATCATTCTCTACTGATAATAATTTATAATTTTATTATTTATGATTTTAACTTTAATAACAAAAAGATAGTTGACATACTATGTATGTCTGTAGTACACATGTCACGACCGGGTTTCAGTTATATTACTATTCTCTATGCGACCGGGCTTCCGTAAAACTTTACTCTACACTCCATACGTAAAACATCGATGTATTTTTTCAAAGTCCATTACTACCACAGGCTTTATAATACAATTGATCTGTTACTATTATAGTGCCATCTGTCGAGGAAAGATATCAACAGAGTAGAGTCTTGAAAAAAAATAATAATTATTTTTCAAAGGTTTTTAAAATAGAAAATAAAATATTTTGAATACTTTGCTTTAGTATGTTAATTGAATATGTTAATTTTTAAAAGTTTTTTTATATTAAAATATATTACATTATTAACACTGGCAATTACATTGGCAATCACAATATTACATTGGCAACACTGACTTTCAGAAACCATCCTTGCTTCTGAATTCAGAACACTAACTGACTGAATGCGATTACACCTTCCTAAATGCGAAATTTCTGGATTCAGCACTTCTGAACTTAGGAAGGTCTAATAAGCGCATAAGTCGACAAACAAGCGTACGGCTCACCTGATGGTAAGTGACCACTAAGTGACTACCGTAGCCTATAGACGCCTGCAACACCAGAAGCGTCGCAAGCGCGTTGCCGACCCTATCCCCAATCCCCCCAGGAGCTCTGGTCACCTTACTCACTAACAGGAACACAATACTGCTTGAAAACAGTATTATTTAGCTGTGGTCTTCTGTAAGGTCGAGGTACTTCCCCAGTCGGGCTGCTCCATATTTTGAGCAGGAAATTTCCTGCTGTGCCCTACCTCAGTTAATCAGATAATATAGAAGTTCGCTCAAAAAATGACCTTGAAGTAACTAGTTTTTGAAAATCGTTATTTTAAAATATTGTTTATCAAAATAATAATAAAAAATTACAATAATTATCAAGCATAATAGTTAATTAAAATATATCAACAATCAATGGGCAATTAACTTACTTGGTTTCGGATATATACTTAAACTAATGCAAAAATGACTAAACATGAAATATTATTTTGCTATTTCCCAAAAAGTTAAAAAATTGAATTAGGTCACTTTCGTTCTAAAGCAGCGAAAAAAGCCCGCAGCCCCGCACACGATCAAATAATTTGATAAACACGTTTGTCAAACAGAAATTTAATATGAAGTTTGATCAAATATTTGATCGTCTACGGGGCCCTTTAGCCACTACACTATGGACGCAAAGGCGCGTTTCATATGTTAGGCCGGCTCCACACGTTGGCCCCAACGCTCGTACCAACGTTGGACTGCAAATTCGGGAGGCGTACACACGTTGGCTATCAAACTAGTTCTGTCCCGTCAGGGCCAATGTGAAGATGTCCGATATAGAAATCGAAATTGCTCTGAGCGCTTTTATAGTACTGAGTGCACATTTATATTTGTTACTGAGAAAAAATAAAAATCCACGTCAAAGATCGAGTAGAATCACTAATTTTTTTTTCTGTAAAGGCGATATGTGCTCATTAATGATTCTCGCTTTTTTTTTAAATCTTCAATTGAGAAATTCATTCCCATATTCTGTTGAATGGTGCGCCATGCATTAGCTAATAAATTTTTATTTTTATGATCCTTTCGAGTAGCGTCCCATAATATTATTGGATGTGAAAAAGTCATGGAATTTATTGAACTTTATCAAAAGTTCAATAAATTCTATGATTTTTCATTTGTCCATGCCGGTGGCGATTTTGTGTTGCAACAGAACTGAGCAACGCGCCAACGTGTGGACGGATCGCGAGCGTTGGCGCAGATTCCTTTGATAAAACCGACACGAGCCGGCCAACTACCAACGCTCGCCCCAACGTTGGGACGAATGCCATTTTCTAGATCCACACGTTGGACGAGTAGCGTTGGGGCCAACGTGTGGAGCCGGGGTTAGATACTTCGCGACCGTCGTCGCAACCGGCAACCGCGCTAGGCTCGCAATGTGGACGCTATTGTACAAAGATCCAAACAACATATACATATATTACTTAAGGCTATAGTTTATGTTGTTTGGACACATAGTTTACGAGATATAGATTGATAAATATATTTTTTGTATTATATACATAGAAATATTATACATATATAAATACCAATATTACACTCAGACTTAGGCAGGAATCCAACCCAAAGCCCGCGGAACAGAAAGCAGGGTAGGGCCAAGGGCGGATCCAGCTTTGGCGCCAGGGGGGGGTCACAGTCATGGTCAAGGCGCCAGGGTCACAAAGTCGTGGTCAAGTAAAAAGAAGTTATAATTTAAATTTTATAATGATAGATACAGGTAAAAAGTAGGTATTTTATTAACCTATGTAGGTAATGTACTTAAAAATACCTATATTGTGACAAAAATCTTGTTTAACAATTTTAATTAGTGGTCCACCTAGGTCCTGGACACAGTCCAGGGGGAGGGGGGGGGTCATGACCCCCGTGACCCCCCCCTGGATCCGCCAGTGGGTAGGGCACTACAAACTGCGCCAACGGGCTAATCAAATTTTACCTAAAGTAAAAGTTTGGCGCCCCGCAATGTGGGCATGGGTGGTTAGTTATAGATTCTGTTTGTCAAAAAAATATTTATTTATTTATGTTAATATTTATTTATATGACTATGTATATTATCTAAACTGTAAATCTGATATAATAGCAATATGGTCTGACGGGAAAACAATGCTTGGCAATGCAACATGCGTCTTCAGCTCTTCTGCACTCGGCAAAGGTATGACCTAAAATAAAAATATTTTTTTATTATTATTACTTATTTACTTTTTAGGGTCACAGTATTATAAAAAGAATATTCCAGTTTCGCATAGTCTACTCTAAGGAATCTTTAAACATATTAATTTGTAAACAAACTTTATGTAACTACCTCCAATATTTTTTACATTTTTTTGATTGTACATAGCTGCCCCTTTTTATGTTTAAACTTTAATTGTTTCTTATGAAAGTGAATTGTATTATTCTTATAAGAAATAAAGTTCTTAAACCTGAATATTTTTTTATTAGAATTGCAATACCTATATAAGATTTATTTTACGTTTTACATACCTGTTCAACTTTCAAATTATTCTTTTCATAAAAAATATAATCTAAGCAATCGGCAAATCCCTGAGTAAAATTTGTGTACTCCGGAGTACCACAAGCACTATCTAATATTGTGTCTTGAGTTAAATTTAACCCAGTAATGGCCTCATTTGTATCTGAAAGTATAATAATATAAGTTATTTATTATTACAACAAAGTAATTATAAATTTTTAAGTTTTTTATCTTTATGATTTGTTGCAAAATAGAGATTTTATGGATATGACGGGTATAAGTCTTAAGGAATTACTCAAGTAATAGAAGAAAATTATTATGGTACAAACTAAAAATATTTATTGTAAAAATGAAGATTTTTCAGGCTTATAAAGCCTTCAATAGGCTTCGTTTCCTGACATAATAAAAAAAACAAGCTTTTTCGTCAAGTGCTTCTCGCGTTACTTTGCTATCAGTCGTACTTCCAAAACGTTAACGTCTAAGGGGGCGTTCAAGTATTACGTAACGCAAATTTTGAAGATTTTTAAACGATTGCCATCGTTCAATCAATATCGTACCGGTCACACAACTTCAAAGAAATGACTGTTAAAAAAAACTATCATTTTATATTTTATCATATCATTTGGTTCTTAGTTTCTTACTCGAAGCTTAATTCTTACTCGAGGTATCAACGTCAATGGCGAATACATCTCTCACCTTCGTTTCACCGACGATATCGTCATCTTTATGTAAACGATGCAGGAGTAAGGCCAAATGCTGAGCGGCTTGAATGAGTCCTGCCGACGGGTTTGATGTCCCGATATGAATTTAAAGAAAACGAAAGTTATGTTTAACATCCAACTCATACCGGGACCGGTATCGGTCGATGTTACCCGTCTCGAAGTTGTTCAGAATTATGTCTACTTAGGCCATACCATCCAACTATGCCGAGCAACTTGGCGAAGGAAGGCGATAAGAGGATTCGGTTGGGCATGGCGGCGTTTGGCAGGCTTCGTCAAGACTTCACTTCGAAGATTCCGCAATGCCTGAAGACAAGTCTTCGAGCATTGCGTCCTGCCTGTGTTAACATATGGTGCCGACGCGTGGAAACCGACGAAGGGGTTTCAAGTCGCCTAACGTGCAATGCAAAACGTGCGTGCAACGGACTATGCTTGGGGTTTCTCTCGAAGATAGGATTAGAAATAAAACTATCCACGAGAGAAAGAAAGTAACCGACATAGAATGAGCAACTTGAAGTGGCAGTGGGCTGGTCACCTGTGTCGCAGGACCGATGGCCGCTGGAGCAGACGTGTCCTGGAGTGGAAACCGCGTTTTGGCAAACACAGTGTGGGACGCCCTCCGGCCCGCTGGACCTACAATCTACGTAAGATTGCTGGTGGAGACTGGATGAGGATTACGGAAAACCGGTATGTTTGGCGCGAACTTAGGAGGCCTATGTCCTGCAAGGGATCCGATAGGCGATGATGATGATGATGATGAAGCTTAAATCAAGCTTAATTCATAGAACAATGCTTCTCTCAGCATTGAACTTTTCCATTCATACATAACAGCTTTTATTCAATTTGTCAAAATTTTCATCCTTATTATAACAAACATCTTAAAAAGTGGGTACTGTGATACTGCTAATAAAATCATCATCATCTCCCTGCCCTTATCCCACTTATTGTAGGGTCGACACAAAATGTTTCCCTCTTCATGGAACTCATGTTGTAAAAGATATGGCATGGGATATTTTACGACCGGCCGCCTTCCTGAGATCAACCCTCCTTGGGAATTCTTGGCTAAAAAGAAGAATAGGTGGGAAGGATTATGTGAGAAAAGGATCTAGGGTTAGGGACACCATTGCCACGGATTACGGGGAAGGGTGTGTGACACTAGCAGCTAGAGCAGTCCGGGTCGCGTACCCGTAGCGGTTCCAACAGTTATCGGATAGATATCTAGTGGTCCCACCCTCTGAACACTGATACTGCTAATAAAATATTAACAATAAGTCTTGTATGGCTTACCACAAACTCAGAAATGTAATTGTTTTTGCGATCTAATTACGACGTCTGTACTTCTGCCTATATATACTTACAAATGACGACTCGTTGGCGCAGATGTCACAGTACTGGCTGTTACGCTGGCGGTCGTGGATTCGATCCCCGTTCACGACAGACATTTGAGTTGGCCATATAGATGTTTGCCGTGGTCTGGGCGTTTGTGCTTGTGTATTGTGTGTTTCCGGACCCCCGACATAGGAGATAATCTTACTGAGAGCCATTGAATGTGAAGTGTTTATTATTATTTAAATATCTTAATGAACTTAGTATTAGATCGACTTTCATTGGGTTTGGTTTGCCTCGTTGACTTTCTGTCACATGTCATATCTCACTTACATATAGACTGTACACATTACAAGTCTTAAATAGTAACATACTTGATACCCAATCAGGGAGAGTGCTCGGCGCCACACCTGTTGTATATAGTTGATAAATACCGCAAGACGGAACACTATTGAAGTCACCGCACAATATGAGGCTTACTCTTTTTCCTGGATGCTAAAAACAAAAATATTAATTACTAGCTGAAAGACCAAAACGATGTCCTGTCTTGCAAATTGTTGCGTGAAAATTATAGTTATAAAAATAATGGTTAAACTTTTCGAAGTTTCTGTGCATTTTTTTCAATATAATAAAACAAAATAAAAGAAATGGAATTGGTCCAGTCATTCTCAAATTTTGTAACACGTTTATAACACACTAGCTTCTGTGCGCGACTTCGTCGGCGTGGACTCCGCTCCTTTTGGTCTTAGCGTGATGACACATAGCCTATAGCCTTCCTCGATAAATGGGCTATCTAACACTGAAAGAATTTTTCAAATCGGTCCAGTAGTTCCAGAGATTACCGCGTTCAAACAAACAAACAAACTCTTCAGCTTTATATATTAGTATAGATATAGATATATTCTTAACGCGAACGAACTATAGTGATTCATTTTAATATTTATTTAGAAGAAAATTTTAAATTTCTCTAGTTAATCGGTAGAAATCACAATAAGTTTTTTAATCAAAATAAGTCTACTTAAAATAAAATTCATCACAATATAACTCTGTCATAAAGATATTCAACAGATAATAATGTATTGTACTATTAATCTATACATATAATAAAATATTTAATAAAAAATAATTTTTTATATAAATAAATAAATAATAATAAATATCTACACTATACACACACGGTCGTCTGTTCCTAAAGTAAGCAACTCAATGCTTGTGTTATAGGTAACAGCCTGGTTATAATTATATACAAATATTTATTATTCTTCATAATAAACATACGGAAACTCATGAACAAATACTTGAAAAAATTACCTTTTGAAAGATATTAATGGAACTATTATAGATTACCTGCTTTATCAGTTTTTTCTGTACCTCTCTTAACCAATATATAATAATGCCTCCTTGAAGTAACCTTATATGATCTGCGTCAGGATGAAAATATAAATGAGTATTGCCAACTAAAAGAATTTCATTTGGATTTTCAGTTGATTGCAAAAAAGTTGCACTTGCTACAGTTGATCTGTCCAGAACTCTTTCCAATAATGGTTCATTGTCTTTTATTGCACTCCAAATTGACTTCAGACAAGTTTCATTTTTTAGGGCTGTTGCTAAAAATATATTATCATCACCTATGAGCCTGAAATGTTAAATATGTTTTATTATTTAGTTATAATTTTACTAGTAGTTTTTCTAATTTCATATTTGTGCACATGTAATTTTCTCTTGATATTATTTTTATATTATGTATTTACGCATTAATTTACGGATTTCCATTTAGATATTATCTGGATGGATTTTTGATCCAACAATAAAGATGGATGCAACAAATTTTCCAGCTTTATTTAGTTTAATAAAGAGAAAATTATAGTGTGTAACTGAAGTGACTGAACTACATATTATATGTATAGTGTCAAAACCTATATCCTATATCCTAAAATATTAGAATATAACGAATTAAATTTATACCATATTTAACCGTTTGAAAATAATGTTTCCTTTAGAGATTTGATTATTTGCTACACTAAATTCAACCACAACTACGTCGACTGAATACTCCTTTAGATTGCAATCCCTATTTATTTATTTCTTTAATCAAACAACATCACAACAATATTACAGAAAACAAAAGAGGCAAAAATATTAAAATTTTGAATTTTGATTATACATTTAGATAATATCATACTTAAATCTTTCTCTTCTATAGAAGCAGGCCAAACCCTCAGCAACAGACTTTGCCTTTTTATAAAACAAGCCTTCTAATCCATCACACTCCAAAAATGTTTTTAAGCTGCCATTAAAAACTTTAGAATCAACTTCTTGAAGACAAATAATATCGGCGTTATAACCTAAAAACATAATCGTATTGTTAAATAAAAACTGTTAAGTGCCTTGAGGTGGTGAAACCAACTACACCCCAGTCCTATTTTATAATGTTAAAATATTTTTCATATGAAACTTTTTTCTTCACAAAATTGTAAAAATAAATGTAAAAAAAAAACACACAGACATTGAGAAAAATCATGGCAAGTGCATAGATCTAGTAAAAAAAGGGGCAAGTGTGAGTTTTAAAACCCATGACAAAAATATGCTAGCAGCTAGACTGATACTGTACTGAGAAAGTCGAAAATTTCTATAATATGTAGGTACCTGTTTGTGAAATATAAATGGCATATTTTTCATATTAGCTGACCATGTGACGCTATAACATGAAAGGTAAAACATCCTAAAGGTACTAAACAAAGTCTCACCCCAAAGTCGGTAGGACTTTGTACTCTTACTCTTACTGGATAAGGTACTAAGCATATTCTTTTAATATTAAAATAATTTTAAGATTTTCTTTTATTTACTGATATGTAGTATTTTAAACGCAAATCTGGATCAAAGTTGTGAAACATTAATATAAGATATAACCAACCTTTTAATTCTTTTACTATAAGTTGCTTCCGATAATCAATATGCAAAGCATATGGTGGGCAGTATGGGTGTAAAACAGTATGTGTAAAGTCAGAGTCGCAGTATAAATCAGCTAATATATTGTATGACACACAACGGAAACTGAAATGTAACATATTATAATTATGTACAGTACTAAATTTAATATGCATAACTTCAATTTAACTAATTTTTATTGTATATGAAATGAGGTTTCATTTTCTCATTGACAATCCCCTTCTGTTGCAGGGTTTGTAGGTTCAATTCTCGTTCTGGGTCTGGGTGTAACATACATATAAAATATATCCAATTATTTGAAAGTTTACAACTTTTATTTAAAAAATATATCTACATCAATTGCCTGTTACCTATAACAAAGGCATTATATTGCCGGCCTTGGGAGCAGACAACAAAAATAATAAAAAATTAAAAAAATGCTCCACACTCAACGGCCCTCAGTACTATTTTATCCTGTGCCGGGAGTCCAGAAACACACACAATACACAAGCACAAATGGTCAGACCACGACCATTTAAATAGCCAATACAAAATAATGTTTGTCATGTGTGGGGATTGAACCCGTGACTGCTAGCTAAACATACAGTGCTGTGACTACTATGTCAACAAGTGAAAACTAGTTTTAGTTAGTCAAAATGTGAATGTAAGTTTGTTTGTTACGCTTTCACGCAAAAACTACTTAACCGATAACCATTCAAGTAATTTATTCAAGTAAACTATAGGTAGGGATCCCTAGTACATTTTTTTCATCTGATCAGTATCAAGCTAATTTTTTGGGAGTGGCTACATTTTGATGAGGCGAACAAAAAATTCCTCTTCGAAAACTTTCGATTGTGGTAGCTAACAGAGATAGCAGGGGGTAGAGCAGCAGTGAGCGTATTTAAAAAACCGGGATAACATACCACGCAATTTGTAGGACATTATTACTATTAAATCATAAGGAACTGTCTCGCGCAATTTAGCCAAGAACACAGGTGTGCAGTAGAAACCCAATCGTATGGGGATAATTATGGACGTAGTTATTTTACCAAGGTCTGAGTATTTAAAAAACCATGGCTTGATACTCTTACTTACTCAGCTGGATATTGCCATAATATCTACCCGTAACTATAAAAAAAAAATTACTAACTAACTTTTTATAATCTTGAGGATTGCTATAGTCTGCCATAGAGGATTGTCAAAGTATCCCAAGACTCATCCAAACATCGCTTAGCCAAACTTCTAGTCACAGGAAAAGCACTTATTACATTTATCACAGCTTTTAATTATTGGAGGTATTAGAAATATAGAATACTTTTTGTCAAAAAAAAAAACAATGTGAGCGAAACCACAATTAAAAGCTAGAACTTATAAAAAATATGGAAATTTCAAGATTACGTAATTACCTTTTATCTTTCAATTTCTTTGCAGTGAATGCATGTCTACCTTCAAATGGACAAGGGCCAGGACCAGCTTCCACTGTACTTTTTGTCACACATTCCACAGCTGGACCTATACTTTTTTCATTTACTGTAAAATAATGTAATCAGTAATGTAGCGTATAAAATATATGTAATATTTAGTACTAAAAAAAACTTGAAATAAATTTGATGGCAAAACATTTTACCTGGTACGCACTCCAGCTTTAACTTCAGACCAATATCTTCTTTAGTTGGTGTGTAATAGAAGCTATTCGTAATAAATTCCCATTGAATATGTATATCACTAACTTCATTTCCTTTTTCATTGTATGCTCTACCTCTATACCAATTAAATACACTTAGTTGTCTCTCCGTAAAATGAGTTTCAAAATTTTCAGGATAAACAGGAAATCCCATTAATATAGTTTTTGGTAACTTAAAATTCAAAATCCAAGGCGCATTGAGTAATATATCATAACGTTTTTCCGAAATTTTCAAAATTGGATGCTGATAAGAAAATAATTCAGCACAGGTACAGTTTTTAGAAATTGGATTATTTTTGTTATCATAAATATTTACCTCAATTTCTTGCTCAATATCATAACTTTTTTTCTTTGATTTTTTATTGCAAGCCTTTTGCACATTTGTGGCAATACGATTGCACAGTATTTCTAAAGTTTCCGATGGTTTTCTACATAAATTAAATTGCCTCACATTATCATTAACATTAAATAGAAATGAAATGTTTACCATCTCAAGATTTTTAATATATCTAAAATAGCATTTGTCTTGATTCATACTGCAGGTTTTAGAAATCGAGAGTAATGAATGATAAGAACGAAATAATAAATTAATATATTTAAAAAACATTACTTCTTCTTTTTTTATAATTGGACTCCCATAGGAATTCCCAGTCAGTGTTTTTGCTCAATGACTTCTGAAGACTCTGTTCATAAAATTAGCTTTGTGATACTACAAGGTTATGTACGGTTTGCTGCACACCAATTATTCGTCTTAAAGAAAAACAAACACATATAATAATTAGTGTGTTAGAACTTAGAAAATGACATCCTGTGATGACATCACAACACAATTTAATAATATTGATAAAAACCTAAAACCCCGTCCGGCCATTTAATATCTTTTTGACACATGTTTGACACTTCAAGAAATTTTGACATTAGTGACTGCCTCACACGTTATTTATTCGATTTTAAATAATAATCGATTTTATTGAAAAAGAACTTTCAATCGATTTAATGAAATACATTTAGTTTAAAAATATTATTTATTTATTCGTTTATTAGTTTTTTTTCATTGTAAATGAAATATATAAATAATAAATAAATGAATGAACAGAGTTTTATTGCTCTTTACTCATGGTTTGAAATTAAATTTCAAGATTTCGACTTAATCCTTGCAAATAATCAATCTTGGAGTCATAGATACTATTTTTATTTCCTTTTTTTTATTAAATTTATAGAAACAATAAACATATGACGTAAAAATATTTTTATCATATGATCGATTTATTATCGATTTATTATTTCAAGAACTGTTTCATGGTCTGTGGAAAAATAGATATGAATAATTTTTTATAATGTTCCTACATAAATATAAAATTACGAAATTATTTTTCATGATAATCTATTTTTTTTTTAATTAATATAATTAAAGATATTCATACAAAAAGTTGAAAAGCAACAGTGACATCTAGTATAGTTTGTCTATAAAGTCGTGACATTAATGTTTGAGGAACTAACATTAATCATGTGTCTGGCAACACCAAACATAAGTACTTTCGCTGTCAATACTATCATCGAGTTAACAGTTTTCCTTTATTATTCTTTATTCATTTGATTAAACTGCAAAAAATTAAGACCAATCTTCGCAGAAGAGTTTCAAAAATGAGTAAAGTAAATCGGAGTGGCACGCGGGAAGTGATTTTTAAAGTTTTCCAGCGATGTTTGGCGGAGTTCGAAGCTGGACGAATTTTGTGTGATTTGGACGATGTTTATGGGCGAACAGCATCTATGACGGTATGTAATCGTGTTATTGTTTGTGTTTAACCTGCCTGAATTTAAAAATTTACATAATTTACGTTTTGGAGACCAAAAAAGGCATTGTTTACATTGCAAATTTTTAGGTTAGGTGAGACAGAGTATAGAGGTCACATTATAGTACGACGAATTTTTTGATACTTAAGGATATAATATAACTTAGTCTCAAGTTTTCCAATTTTAAATTTGAATCAATTGCTTCATGTCAGTAACTTATATTTCCATTCCATTAACATTTTTTAAACTTATCTTTTTCAGGAAAATCAAAGAGTACAGTTAGACGGATAGTCAACGAAGGCTTTAAAAATGATGGAAAGTTTGAAACTCCTGGGAAACATAGGAAAGGCCGGCCAAAGAAAGAAATGGATAATTTTAGATTTTAGAATCCGATGATAAGTGAAAGAAGTGCTGCTGTTGTCGCTTCTTACTTGAAATATTAATTCGTCTCTATATTTTTGTATAATGTTCTGTCTCGTTCATAATAATCCTTTTCTATTTTTTTTACAAGTTCGCAACAATTTTTCCAGTTTTCAACTGTGATGTTATTAAATGCTTCTTCTGTCAATTGTTTCACGTCACGAAACCCAATATTACTTGCAGCTACCTTTTTTTTGTGCCCAAATTAGCTCTATTGGGTTAAGATCACAGTGGTATGGACTATGGTGGAATCCGAACTACTGTATGCCCATGTTCTCCCAAAATAGTATTTATCTCATATATAGAATTTGGTTTTTTATTTTTTACCCAAGTTAATACATTCCTTAGCGATGAATCAAATGGAATATTATTTTCTAATAACCATAATTTTATATCATCGACACGAGTACTGGTGTTTGGTGTTTTGTTTGTAATTACTGAATGGTAAGGAGCATTGTCAAAAACAATAAAATAGATGGCTCGTGTAGGTTGGGAATAAGTTTTTCCGTAATCCTTTTAGTGAATTTATTCGCATTCACTTCAGAGTGATAATCTTCTATTTGATTTTTTCCACTAAATAAGAGTAGACAGTTTGGTACAAAGCCTTTTTCACTTTCAGCATGTACAGTATGAGTCGTGAATATGACTCTCATCAATATAACTAATATTTTTTTGCAATTCTTCTTTTAAATTTCTGTTTTATACGATAATATTTAGATAATCATCTCTTTTTGCTGTAATGTGTACTTTTTCATTCAAAGCAGATATATTTCTTTATAAATAAAACAAACAAAATATGATATGTGTCTTATTTATTTACTCATTTTACCTAAAAGAACTGACATTTTTGCATCTATTCACTCTCAGACTCATGTTTTTAATAGTAAGTAAATAAAATATTGCAAGTATCAAAGTCATTTATGTCATACTATACAGTGTTGCTATGTGTTTGCTACGTGTTATTAACAGCGCCCTCATTAAATTTCACGACTTTATAGACAGACTGTAGATATTAAATGACAAAAAACTGCAACATAACGCCATCTACTGCAATGTGACGAACTAATTTTTCTCTAAGAAAAAATATTTGTATCAAGTTAGGCTCCGGGGGCTGCCAGATGTACGATTTAAATCATACTCATACGATTTTTTAGCATTTTTACTCATGTACGATCGCTAGACTAAGATCGTACGCAAAATGTACGATTTTTTATATACGGTCTATTATCTGGAAACATTTCATAATGAAACAAACGTCATCCACCGGCAAGCATGAATTTTGGGGAATTCTCCAACTACCTAACGCGTGACTAGATGTTTTACTTGAATGAAGACTCTTTAAACAACCATGTAAAGGCTGTATTTGTTTGCATTCTTACGAAACTCTCCTTCGGTAATAATTGCGAATTGTCAAAAACCTATGTAATATTTTGGACAAAATTTATTTAACGAATACTATAATAATTTGTTATGTTTGCCCTATTTTAGTGCATATTGTGAACGAGCATTCAGCCAAGTTAATTTAATCAAAACAAAACTTACAAACAGTTTATCCAATGGTACACTTAAGGGCACATTATTAGCCAAGCAAATTAATAAGAAGGAACAAAAATTGCACGAAGCCAAAAATTATTTTGTTAAAAAATATGACCACAGAAAATTTGTATTAATGTAACAAATAGTTTTATTGCATTTATTTTCTAAAACTAAACGAATTTTGATAATTTAAAATAAGAACTTAGTACTTAAAAGGCTGTACGATCTTTTTATTTCAAAACTTCCTTGGCATACGATTTTTTTGTAGTTGGCGTACGATCACAATTTTTTTGCATCTGGCAGCCCTGTATTGAATTGAAATATATACATCATAATCATAAACCTTGACATAAACTGAAAAATATGGCTTTTGTGCGATTGTGCGTAAAATTTCGTCTCTAAAATGAAATAAATATTGCAGCATATATATGCAGTCAAATTGTAAAAGTCATCATGATGTTTGAAGTATTATAAACTATTTTCATTAGGATTTCGTTAATTCTATAAAATGGAAAGAATTTGCTTTTTGTATGTTAATGTATTATTTTGCTTGTTTAAATTAGTTGATGGCTTGAGTGAGACGGTCTATGAAGGTGATAGTTTACCACAACATGGACGGTGTGAACCAATCACTATACAGTTTTGTCAACAATTGATATATAATCAAACGATTTTTCCGAATTTTCTAAACCACGCCAAACAGGAGGATGCTGGCCTTGATTTTCACAAATACACCCCTCTAGTAAAAGTGAACTGTTCACCAGATCTGAAATTCTTTTTGTGTTCGGTGTATGCTCCTGTCTGCACAATTTTAAACTATCCGATACCACCTTGTCGTCATTTATGCGAATCAGCTAGACATAACTGTGAGGAGTCAATGAAACACTTTGGATTGCACTGGCGGGAAGAATTAGATTGCTTAAAATTCCCAGTCATGACTGGTGACGTTGTTTGCGTTGGAGATAATAATGTTACACATGAATCTAGAAAGCCTGGTGTAACTAGGCTCCCCAAGGTGGACTATAAGACTAATTATGAAAGAGATCCTACAAAATTACATGGAGCTAAAAACATAGGCTTTGTATGTCCAGTTCAATTTAAAATACCCGAAAGCTTAGATTTAGAATACTCTTTAAAAGTTGGTGATAAAATAGAATATAATTGTGGAGCTCCTTGTAGTGGCATGTTTTTCAGTGAAGATGATAAAAGATTTGCCAGATTGTGGATTGGTATTTGGGCTACAATGTGTGCACTAAGTTGTTTATTCACAGTTATGACTTTTCTAATAGATACGGACCGCTTTCGTTATCCTGAGAGACCTATTATATTTTTATCAGTGTGCTACCTTATGGTTGCTGCAGCATATGTCATGGGTTGGAGTGCTAAAGATAGTGTCTGTTGTCAAGGTCCATTCCCATCTACAATTAGCGGCACAAGATTACCAAATGTTTCAGTAATTACTCAAGGAACTAAACATGAGCCATGCACAATACTTTTTATGGTGGTCTATTTCTTTAGTATGGCATCTAGTATCTGGTGGGTTATACTAACACTGACATGGTTTCTGGCTGCGGGTCTAAAATGGGGACATGAGGCTATTGAAGCAAATTCACAATATTTTCATTTAGCCGCTTGGGCAGTTCCAGCCATTAAAACAATATCAATCTTGGCAATGGGAAAGGTTGATGGTAGGTGTTTTGCTTTTATTAAATTCAATGTTATTATGTATTGTTTATACTGTAATAATAAATATTTAAACTTTATTTTCTTGCAGGTGATATTTTGTCAGGAGTTTGCTATGTAGGACTGTGGGATGCTGAAGCTCTCCGAGGATTTGTGTTGGCACCATTATGTGCATATTTAGTTTTAGGTACAATCTTTTTATTAGCGGGCTTCGTTTCACTTTTTCGGATAAGAACTGTTATGAAACATGATGGAACAAAAACTGACAAACTAGAAAAGTTAATGATTCGAATAGGAACTTTTGGCGTACTCTACACAGTTCCAGCTCTCATAGTAATTGCTTGCTTATTTTATGAACAAGCTAATTTTGATAGTTGGATGGGAACTTGGCATCGTGATATGTGCTCTACACCTCAGTATTC
The DNA here is from genome assembly GCA_905220545.2 of Melitaea athalia. Taxonomy (NCBI): domain Eukaryota; kingdom Metazoa; phylum Arthropoda; class Insecta; order Lepidoptera; family Nymphalidae; genus Melitaea; species Melitaea athalia. The sequence continues at coordinate 10,408,431 of HG992179.1, forward strand.
AATACCTTGTCCATTTACTCATCAAGAAACAGTAAGACCTAAATTTGAAATGTTTATGATAAAGTATCTCATGACAATGATTGTCGGAATTACATCTAGCTTTTGGATATGGTCAGGAAAAACATTGATATCATGGCGTCAATTTTTTGATAGAATAAAAGGCAGAAGAACAGAAGCATATGTATGATAAAGGAATTTTAATGTTTTATTGCTGTACCAGGTGACAACTTGTTTTGTAAAATATTTTTATAAATTATTTGACAAAGCATATGAAGCACATTCTTATATAATTTCTTTTTTAAGAAGAAAATGGACATTGTCAATTTGTCATAGATTTTAATGATACAAGTAATCTCAAGATTATTAATAAGGCTGATAGTGTAAATATTTTACAAGCTCTTAGTTTAGCATTGTTTTAAATTTTGGTTTTGCTTTTTAAATGCAAATGACTGCCACCAGTTATTTATATAAATAAGAATCTTAAGTTAGATTTTATGTTTACTTTAATGTACTGTATTTTGTCTGCAATCATTTTTCATAATACAAAGGTGAGATCTCCAAGTTTAGAAAGATGAGAGCCTATTTCATAAGTTTATATATTCATAAAAGAAAAAAAAAGCTCTGGGCCCTTTTCACCTCTATTAATAATAATTAATAAAGGTAGTATAACCTTTAGATACACAGGTTACAAATAAGAATCGTTGACAGTTAGAGTCTAATGGTGAAATAGGATCACATATCATCAATATTATTGGTTTTGCCATTATACATCAGATAACTTTATCAGTTAACAGGAAGAAGTCTGTATTTTTTGCTTATTATTTGATTTTGTACAAATAACAATGAAATGGTTTAACTGGACTACTTGTTGGCCAAAGTAATTTGAGGGAATGAATTCTAGATATGTAAATACAATAATAAATTCAATGGTAGTGGGTATAAAGGAGATTATCGTACATACACATATTTATATATTCATATATTTTTTGAACATGAACAATATACTAACATTATCTTCTATATAATAAAAATGAATGTTGCTAAGCGCATAACTGGAGAATGGCTCGACCAATTTGGCTAATTTTTTTTTGCTTATTCCTTAATTTCTACGGAAGGTTTCAGTACTACAAAAAAAAAAAAAAAAAAAAACAACTGAACGAAGTCTGTTTGGGCAGCTAGTTTATAATATACTATACACAATCATTTATCATGATAAATTTTTAGGGGATAGCATTTAAAATAATTGTGAATTTGTATCATATAAGCTCAAGGCAATTGTATTGTCATACAAGTAATATAATTAAAAGAAAACAAAAAACCCGCCTGCGTAAAAAACGGAAAGAGCAAAGTCAACATTTTTTAAACTTTCTTATTGTATTTCTTTATTATTATTACGGTAATAATAATCATAATATACATTTTTGAAATCCTTGTATTGAGCCCTTTAATTTGACACCCATGCTATAGTATTCTAAAAAAAATTTTATTTCTTCACTAACTACAATGGCTTCGCACAGCCGCCATGTTTGTTTTTTTTTAATGTCACCTATCTAAGAACACTTGGGCTGCTAAGACAAATCTAACGATATCTCAATTATGCAAATCCGTTCAGCGGTTCTAGAGAAATCAGGTAATTAAGAATATTACATACATACATACATACATACATACAAGATACGCGCGAAAAACATAACCCTTCCTTGGCAGTCGGGTAAAAAAGGTTAATAATAATAAACACTAACTTTCAACGCAAATAATTGTGAGCTTTTGCCTTTGTAAAGAAATGTCTTGTTGTTAGATATTACTTTTTTTTTAAATTTCTTTATTACTAATGAAAAATGTAATAATTATAATTTAACAAAATAAGCACAAATCCTGATTAGTCATTTTTAATACTAATCAATCTTATGCCATATGCATATTAACTTTAACTCTATTGATAACTCTCAAGATTAATATTAAGGCTGATACTGTATATACATTTAAATAATGAACTCTTAAAATAACGAAAACATAAAATAATTTTTTAAGTAGCACTACACCTTATTGATAAGTGTTTAATAAACAGTATTTTTTATAAATTATGTAGTTTCTTTTTTATAGAACTGTAAACTTTGCTAAATATCATGAAGCACTACCTATGTTATAAAATTCATGAGTTCCAACTATATCGTTTACAATTGGTGTATAATAGAAACATTTCGAAAGTTTTTTACTATACTATACTATTTTCCACCTGGTTTAACAAGAGTATTTAGGCATATAATTATGTATAATTTTTTTTATTTGGTAATCATAAAGGTGCATGTTATAATTGTGTTTGCTCGCAAACGAAAAAAAACCGACTTCTATTTCATCGACAAGTTATACAACGTAATGAGACGAAAAAATAGTCCAGTAAATACGCGCTATTAAGGATTACTCAAAAAGTTATAATCAGATCTCAATTAAATTTAAATGGGACCACATGACACGCAACACCTTTCAATTAAAACAGAATTGATAGAAATCGGTCCACTCAGTCAAAAGTTCTGAGTTAACATACATAAGAAAAAAAAATACAATCGAATTGAGAACTTCCACTTTTTTTGGAAGTCGGTTAAAAAGCAGCATGTATTATTTAAGTATTAAGTCAGAATAGATAGTTTTAATAGCAGCGTTTTACCTGAAATAAAACGCATATTAAATACTTACCTATACTGGAAGCTTTATTATGAGATAGCATATCCGTTTCCGTCGACTTTCTACCAGTTTCCGGTCACTTTTGACTAGTCTCCGTGGCGCCACCTGGCGGCAGCGTGGCAATTTTTGCTACTTCGATTTTGCCACGCTGTGTTTTATCATTGGCTCTTTTTCACCAGGCAGAAATGCACTGAAAGCTTCCAGTATAGGTAAGTATTTAATATGCGTTTTATTTCAGGTAAAACGCTGCTATTAAATACTTGACCGTAACTGGAAGCTTTATTATGAGACCTGTTTGTTATCGCCTGGTGGTGCCACTTAATTTTGTAAGCAACTTTTAAACGCCAATGTGATAGACATAAGATAAGGAGAAGATATAGACTTTAGTATAATGATTAATTTATTGTAATTAAAAAATTATTTTATATAATAATTTAATCACATTATGGGAACAAATACATAAATTACTTTAATCATTTAATGGTATGAATAAGTTTGTAACACCATTAGACGGGTTGTTATTAATTACTTCACGCCTGTAGAATTTCCTAAATGTATTACCTGACCGCCAGTTCCCACGAGCCAGAATTTCCTCTATAGAATGATTTTCTAACCAACTTTTAGAAGCGACTGCAGATCGAACACTTCCAGGTGTAGCAATGATGTTGGCTTCCTTGAGTAAGGTTTTAATCCAGCTTGCTATTACTGTACGTGAAGCAGATTTTGCTACACCTTTAACTGTAACAAATAAATTAAATACTCCTGCAGTATCGCGCCTGTTGCTCAACAAATTAATTGTCCTTTCTATCCAAAAAATAGGATTGAGGTTATTATTCTCCAAGTTTGGTAGAAGTTTCCAACCAGATTGTCTATAATTGCTATTATCCGTTTTGGAACCAAATTGAGGCCAAAACACGATAGTTTGATCAGACTTTACGTAATGGTTTTCGTCAATCAAAAGTAGAGTTAGATCATGTATGCGTCTACCTGAACAAAGCAGTAACAAAATTGCACAATGACGTGATACTTGAAAAGGATTATTACAATCTACTTTGTAACTACTAAGATAACATGTGAGCTTATTAATATCCCATACTGGTGGCTTGAAAGTTTTTGGATTTTTTAAAGAAATTGACTTTAAAATATGTTTAACTAGTACATGTGAACTTAATTTACTGGAAGAGTCTGTGTTACATAGCGTTGACACAACTGATTTATGTAACAGGATAGTATTGTATGAAAGCTTGTTAACCAAATACAGGTCTGATAAAAATTGAGCTAACTGTGCCCCAGTAGGATTTAACGTATTAATATTTTTATCAGTACACCATGAACACCAACGATTCCATGCAACTTCATACGTTTTTAATGTAGATATTCGCCAGGAATTTTTAAGCAGGGATAGTTGTTCAGTATTCCATGTACTTACCGCCTCGGACCACCCCCACATTTCCACACCTCGAGGATGATGGTTTCGACTTTGGGCGGTGGAAGTCCTGTCGAGGTGTCTATTAGGTCTTTGTTCAGATTTCTCAGTGTTATCGGAGCTGCTAGAGCTCGCGCTTTGAGGTCTGGACGCCAAAACACTTTCTCCCATCGAGGAACGACAACAAGAAATACTCCTGTGGACTGATTGAGGTGAGTCAGTACTTTCGGGACAAGAAATGGTGGTGGGAATACCCACGCCAGTTGAAAGTTCCACTGAACGCTGAAGGCGTCGTGGAATAGAGCTTGGTTGTCCGTCAGATCTAGAGACACATAATTGTGCACTACGTGAGCTGTTGCGGAAGCGAACAGATCTACAACGGGAGTCCCCCATTTCCTGAAAACCATCTCTACTGATGCTGGTAATAGATGCCACTCCGGTGGACGTCGATACCGTGACAGGTGATCGGCGTGATTGTTGTATATGCCTGGTATGTGATGTACCTTGAAGTGTATCTGGTTCTGATCTAGAAGCTTCAGAATTCGATAAGTTATATCGGTTAGGACTATTGACTTCGTTCCCCCTTCGTTCCGTAGATACGAAACCGTCGTTTTGTTGTCGCTTTGAATAAGTATCGAGCTGTGGTGCAATAAGTGAATTTGTTTTTGTACTGCGTACAATATGGCTAGCATCTCTTTTGCATTGCAGTGCATCCCTTGTTCGTTTTGTGACCACCTGCCTGAGAGAGGTAGATTGTTGAGCTGTGCACCCCATCCCTGATCTGAGGCGTCCGTTGTCAGAAAAAATTTCGGAGGGGGACAATGAAGCACCGTCGACAAGTGACAATTCTGAGTCCACCATCTCAACTCGCTTGTTACCTCTTGGGTCAGTAAGTAATCTTTGATTGGGAGATTTTGTATGGTATGCATAAACTTTAGTAGTTGGCGGTGATTTAGGCGACCTCGTGGTACTACAAAGCTGGCAAAATTTAACATTCCAACTATTCTTTGAAGAACCTTTAGAGAGATTTTCTTGTTGGTGATGACATTTTTTACGTTTTGAACTATTAATATAATTTTGTCCTTCGGAAGGGATTTCAAATTTTCCCACGGTCTCCACAATATGCCCAGATAAACCAGACTTTTTACGGGCTGAAGTATGCATTTTCTGAAATTTACTTGCCAACCCAATCTCTGTAATAGCTTTACTGTCTGTTGTGCATGATTGTGTAGCCTCTGCGCATCTTGATGTACTATTACAAAGTCGTCTAGGTATACTAGTATCCTTATACTGTACCTTTCTCGTAATGTCTGAGCGATCCAATTTGTGAGGATCGAGAATGTTTTGGGTGCTGTGCTTAGACCGAACGGTAGGCATGTCATTTCTAAAACTTCTTGATTGTATACTAGACGTAGGAACCGTCTGTGTGATTCTGCGACATTTACATGGAAATATGCCTGGGATAGATCGACTTTGCACATCCAGTCTCGTGGTTGTAGGAAATCGGGCACACGATACATATTTATCAGATGGAATGGTTCGGTGATTATAAAATCGTTCAGACGTTTCAGATTGAATATTGGTCGAACAGATCCGTCTGGTTTTGGAACCAGAAATAAGGGGGAAACAAAGCTTGGAGATATTGGAGCTACTTTCAAAATACCTTGCTCTTTCATTTTTTGAATAATTGTTGACATTTGTGTTGTTACTTGTGTTTGAAATTGATTTCCTTTTAATTGTGGAATTATGAGCGGCGGTCTTTGGGCAAAGGGTATGCGATATCCTTGAATTAGTTTTAAAACTATTTTTGGTGCACCCATTTCCTTCCACTGTGGAAGAAAATGCATTAGTTGACCTGCTTGGAAAGGCCTCGAGTCATTGCCTGTATCGCTGATGTCTTTTTGAACCTCGAGAGGCGATTGTACGTCCACGATTATATCCACGTTCGGGCCGCGAGCCTCGGTTGTGAAATGATTCTCTTTGTCGGTCTAGGGCAGAGCGATGATCATTATTAAATGTAGAGGTTTGGCCTCTTGAGTGATAGTGAAACAGAGCACCCCGCGAGGGTGCGTTATTACCAGTATGATTTTGAATATCACTAAATCCATTATGAGTTGTGATGTCTGACTCATGTAAAATGTGCGTCCCACTTGATGGAACAGAATGTCGCAAGCCGTGCCCCCGCGAGGAGCGGCGATTAAATCGATTGGACTTCATTTGAGAGAATCCATCTGATGATTTTGTAGGCCAAAAGGCTTTACGAATCCCTCCAGCCTTTTCTAATGCAGTTGTAAATTGTTCAGAATCAAATATGTAAGAATTGGAAGGTGGAATTTTGTTAAGCAATGCTTTAAGCGAAGGGTCTTTTACTTGACTTGTTATAGATTCACGACGCATCTCAATACTTTCGGCCCTGTGGCCACAAACTAATTGTAAAAGATCTGAAGATATTTTATTCAAATCACCTTTTAGAAATAATTCGTCTACCTTACAACTCAAATTATCAAAATTAACATCGTTACTATTTGCCCATGATAGAAGATTACGAATGCTTTCTTGTAACGATTCTTTTTGTTTCAATATACAGTACGTAATAGCTGCGTACGATTTATCAGCGTATTTTAAATAACGCATAGTGTCATACAATTTTACCTCTTCATTTGTTTCGAGGTCTATGAAACCGGGCCTATGATTATACAATTTCTGTGTTTCTGCGTATCTTATTTCTGACCAAGACGAACTACCCAAACGCTGAACATCGCTTAACATCTTAAGAAATTTCTCTGAAGTTTTAGGAACAGATGGTTCTTTCAACTTTGTTTCGATATCGAAGGTAAATTCGTTACTGGACTTATTCGTACGGCCGTATTCACTCTCAACAAATCCATCATCAGTTACATTATGATTGCCATAAAGATCTCCACTTACCTCCGAACAAATTGAATTGTCATCATTGTTACAACTATTTACTTCAACATTATTTGATGGGAAAATATATTTACGGAGCTCGCCTACTTCCTTAATTAGTTTATCCATCTTTTCAAATTGCCGATCTCGCTTACTCTTCTTACGTCGATTTCGGCGCGAGCGCTTTCGCTTATTATTAGAAGATGATGAGCTACTAGAGGTACTACTCGTACTACTACTACTAGAGCTCCGGGACCGTTTATTTGATACTCTCTTATCGCCAGACACAGATCCAGTATTTACGATTATATCTTGATTATCCATATCTGTAAGTAAATTCTATTAGACAAGGTAGTAGTTAAATAATATTATAGTTATTTTTAATTTTTAATACACTATAAAAACACGGATAACTGGTAGGTTCAAATATTTAATTGAACTTTATTATAGTAAGCAATCCGAACGGGAAAACCCGTTAAAAATTTTGATTGCTTACTGTTTCAATGTGAATCAATTGTACTTGTAATTTATTTTACACTTACCCTCTTTTTGTTCACAGTAAGTATTGTACTTTCTTTAAAATACTTTAAGTCACTTTCAGAGTAACTTACTTATTTTTAATTCTCTTTATATTTTAATATGAACAATAATATTCACTAATTTCGCAATAATCACGAGTTACTGCGGACTTCTTGCTTCGACGGAATACGAAACGCCAATGATAAAACACAGCGTGGCAAAATCGAAGTAGCAAAAATTGCCACGCTGCCGCCAGGTGGCGCCACGGAGACTAGTCAAAAGTGACCGGAAACTGGTAGAAAGTCGACGGAAACGGATATGCTATCTCATAATAAAGCTTCCAGTTACGGTCAAGTATTTAATATTGCAATTATTCAACGTTGTATGGTTTACACAACAACTTTTATTTAATATGTAGATAATAATAATATATAAATATCTACACATTACACACACGGTCGTCTGTTCATAAAGTAAGCAACTTAATGCTTGTGTTATAGGTAACAGCCGACTGGTCTAGCTACATTTTTTTTTTCGTTAAACATACCTACTTATAAATAATACATATCTTTATATATTATATAAAAATGAATCGCTGAATGTGTTGCTAAGCGCAAATCTCGAGTGGCTGAACCGATTTTGCTAATTCTTTTTTTATAACATTCCTTGAAGTACGATGATGGTTCTTACGGAGAGAAAAATTAAAAAAAAATTGCCTGAAAAAGTCTAAAAACAACACTTTTCTATATTCCCATATAAAAGATTCGTAATAATACTTAAAAGTCAATTTGAACTTTAAAACCATACCATAAAGTTTAAGTGTTAGTGGAGGGGTTAATCCGAGATAAAGAATCGACTGTGGCGGTACGAAGTTCGCCGGGTCAGCTAGTATAAATATATAAATACATAATATGTATATTACACCCAGACTCGGGGTGGGAATCGAACCCACAACCCTTGGAGCAGAAAGCAGGGTCACTAACTCACTACAAACTGCGCCAACGGGCTAGTCAAGATGTAACATTTTACATAGTAAACATTTAATTTTGATAAAAAATAATATATTTTAAACACTGATACAAATAAATAAAATTGGAGTGTCCGTAATATTAAAATAACCGCTTTTTAGTAAATGCATATGGATATATATACACAGTACATATGCCAAAATAACATTTTTTACAATTTCAGTCTGTCTGTCTGTCTGTTTGTTCCGGCTAATCTCTGAAACGGCTTGACCGATTTTCTAATTCAAAATTAAATTGATGAGATTATTTAATGTTTGAAATTTTTTTTAAAGTCAATCTTTGATAATTGACTAGCCTGTTGGCGCAGTTTGCAGTGACCCTGCTTTCTGCTCCGGGGCTTGTAAGTTCGATTCCCACCCCGAGTCTGGGTGTAATGTATATATTTATATATGTATTATTTATAAGTATGTTTATCGAAAAAAAAATATAGCTATACCAGTCAGCTGTTATCTATAATAGTTCTGTACAACAAGCATTAGGTTGCTTACTTTAGGAACAGAGGACCGTGTGTGTATTGTGTAAATATTTATTAATTTATATTCATAATCATGAAAGATAGATATCCCAAATCATTGCATCTGTTTTGCAGTTGCTAAATTTTATATAATAAAAATTGTCGTGCTAGGCGAAATCCCAAACCGAAACAAAGCTTTAACAATCCCAGCCAAGTATAACCCTGAGCTTCTTATAAATAACTAGCTTCTGCGCGCGACTTCGTCGGCGTGGACTCCGCTCCTATTGGTCTTAGCGTGATGATATATAGCCTATAGCCTTCCTCGATAAATGCACTATCTAACACTGAAAGAATTTTTCAAATCGGACCAGTAGATCCTGAGATTAGCGCGTTCAAACAAACAAACAAACAAACAAACAATCAAACAAACTCTTCAGCTTTATTATATTAGTATAGATTGTGTTTGCTCGCAAACGAAAAAAAAAGCGACTTCAATTACATCGACAAGTAATACAACGTAATAAGACGAAAAAATAGTCAAGTAAATACGCGCTATTAAAGATTACTTAAAAAGTTGTAATCAGTTTTCGATCTAATTTAAACAAGACTACAAGACAAGTATTAGCTTTCGATTAAAGTAAGAATCATCGAAATCGGTACACCGAGTAAAAAGTTATGCGGTATAATATAACGAAGGTCGACGAAAAAGTAGTCACGTAAATACGCATTATTAGATATAACTCTAAAAGTACTTGTCAGATCTCAATTAAATTAAAATGGGACCACATGACACGCAACACCTTTCAATTAAAACAAAATTGATCGAAATCGGTCCACCCAGTCAAAAGTTCTGAGCTAACATACATAAAAAAAAAAAAAAAACATACGTGTCGAATTGAGAACCTCCTCCTTTTTTGGAAGTCGCTTAAAAATAAAGCTAGATTATATTATCTTAGAAGATATTATCTTACAGGTAGAACCATAAATTTACCACTTGTGTACTTCAAATGATTTGTGCACCATTCTTAATTTAAAATCATTTCTTCATAATAATACAGAAAGATTTTTGATTTCATTTTTTCAATAATGTGCATTACATTTGATATTGGAATTATTTTTATAAATTTATAGTTTAAAATGATGTTAATCTGATGTGAGCTTAATCAGCAATATGTAGGCTTCCACACTGTTTTTCTTTATAATGCACAAGATGAGTTATAAAGACAAATTTAGTATTTGATAATTACAGCCAAATTTAGCATTTGATATTTGCGAGCCTGGATTTAAACCTGCAAGTCTGGTAAAAACTCATGACATATTATCCAAGCATATAATTGTGTTCCTTTCACTTGGCCATCTCTCCTGTCCTGTTAGTTGTTACCAACAGATTACTTCTTATATATAAATCATTTATCATAATTTGTTTATTTATTATAGTTAAGGTTTTGTATTGATTCAATAAATAATACAGACAAAACTTTTAAATACTTAAATTTATTTCAGTAAACAAAATAAACAAATAATTTATTGAAATTTAAAACTAGACACTTACATTTATAATCAAACAATTATATCATATCCTTTCACTCTCTTATTTTAGAATTATAACTAATTACTTATAACATAAAATCAATGTAAAATATTTTTATGCTCTCGTGTATTTTCCCCAAATATGCAACATAAACACAGAGGCAATGAATAGCAGAGACATAACCAATACAGGAACTGGACCACTGAAAATAAAAATGGTTTATCATAACATCAACTAAGTAAAATGACTAGTATTTAATAAGCGACTTTTTAACCTAGTGCTTGCTACTTACACTTTGACACCAGGAGAATCATCAGTGTAAAAACGCCACATTCCTCCTGATCCAGCACCCGTGGTTCGATTTCTGGCCGCAGTAGTTGTTGTAGTTGTTTTACGCTGCCTTACAGTGCCACCACTGGAGGAGCGAGGAGCAGCACTCGCCTTACTCGGCGAACGACCTCCTGATCCCACCGATGTAGAACTTGGTGCGGCTGGCTGAAATTTAATGTATAAAATTTTTATTGAAGTAGAATTATTTGTAGTCTTTCATTTAAATAATCTTATTAAAATTACCATTTCAGTGTTTTAAAAGGCTAAATAATAAAAACTTATACAAAGATTTTGGATACAACTTGTAAATCAACTTAAGTTTTATAGAAAAGAAGGCAGTTCTTATAGAATTTATAATTATAAACGCTACTACTTTCCAACTACTTTCGAGTTGGCGATCAACTCTGCAACGCGTATCAGTGAAGTTGACACGTCGACGACGTCGTGAAATAATGTTGCCCGAATAATGTGCTACCCTGCGTCCCCACTTGGCTATTCGTATTTGCGTATTTGCCATATTTGACAAACAACTTCCATGTGTGGAGAGTGTATTTGCCAAAATTATTGCCGTATTTGCCTATTTGGCTCTATTCTCCATGCTATTTGGCAAATAGGGCCAATAACAAATACGGCTTACCGAACTTCTGTCGGTTTTTCAAGGCACATCAAAGGAAACAAATAAGCAAATACACAAATATACTGGCCACACATGGTGACACAAGCGCGCGAACTGTCAACTGACAAATTAAAATAATGTACTTTATTTTCAAGAAAAGAACACAAAAAATCTTTTATTGAAAGTTTAATACGAAATGTTTTTATTTCTTTTAAAGTAGTACTAGCTGCTGTGCCCGCGACTTCGTCCACGTAGAATTTAACAAATAAGTTATTGTTCATTTCGTAGATATAAACAAAAAAATACAAGTAGCAGTAACACTTTATTACATCTGCCAGTGAAAGTCCCGTCAAAATCGGTCCACCCATTTCAGAGATTAACTGGAACAAACAGACAGACAGACAGACAAAAATTGTAAAAAATGTTATTTTGGTATATGTACCGTGTATAGATCCATATGCATTTAGTAAAAAGCGGTTATTTTAATATTAAAAACAGACACTCCAATTTTATTTATTTGTATAGATTAAGGACATCCGAGTCCGAGATCAGAATATAAAAAAAGTCTGAGTGGTCTCGGATCTTGCTCTATTTTGACTGTTTGTTTGTCAGCATGACCCCCGATTGAATGATATTTTCACGTCCATTTTTTTCACTTGGTGATAACTCTTAAAAGACATCCATCTGTTTAAAATAAATGGTGTACTTAAGTATTATAATTATGTAAGTTTTCGAATCACTGCATTATACCTAACCATTTTTATAGAAGTTAGAATGAGTATAGTGATGTATTCCTAAAAGATAAACTAGATATATGTATATATGTGAAATGATTTTCGCAAAAATTTTACTTGTTGTTTTGTATGTGTTCTTTCGTTTGTAATACAAAGTACAATAACTAAATATTAACACACACTATACTAAATAATACGTTAATAAAATTGATAACTACTGAATTGAAACACCATATTAATTAGCGTCAACAACATTGGTTATTTTCGATGTATAGGTAATTATAATAGGTATCTACCGAGCTCAGTATAGTTAGCAGGTAACAGTATGTGTTGAGAACAATACTCTGTTTAAGTTAGCTGATAACTCAATTACAATGTACTCCTCTGTGTGTTAGCTGTAGCGCCTGTAGCCACAGCATAGACTACTATTTAATACTAGAGAAGCCACAGAGTACAGCTGTCAGCTTGTGTCAGCTGTAGCCTGTAACAACAAGTTTAAAATCAACGTAGTTTTCAGATAAAATAAAAAACACGTTTTGATTTAGATCATGGATTTAGGTAACGAAAATGTAGATTTTATTAAATTAATAAATATTAAAGGTAATGTTGATAATATAACACCTCACAAAATAGCTGTTGTGGCTTTTATTAGAGAGTATGGACTGTTAAAACTGGACGGTACTTAATTTTTCTATTATTTTTATTGACTTTAATTAAAAATTTATATTGGAGTTTATATTTATTAATAAAAAAATATATTTTTAGCCAAAGACATTAGTGAAAGTACCATGGCACCCAAATACAGAAAAGATTTTTGTATTCTTGCTCTCAAGCTAATTCAGGTAAAATTAAGACTTGTGATGTTTATTATGAAGAAATAATAGGTTCTAATAGTAAAACATTTTAGTGTCCTGATATGGAGTTTAAGGAACTGGAAGCTCTTCTAACTGATGGAAGATATAATTTGTTAAGCGTTCATCTTCAGAATTTTTGTGTCAGGCTTCAAAGTATATATGTAAATGGAATTAATGCTTTAATGGACTGTGTAACCTCAACCATTGATAAATTGATGATTGAACAAAGTGAAACTCTTCCTTGTGTTATAACAAGATGCAGTGTTTTAGGCATGTAAAATTCTCTCTTAACTACTATAATTTTGTGTTATTAAATTACATACAAGTGGATATATTATAGTCATATGAAAAACATTTCATACTTACAGGTTTCTACTTGCGAAGAATAATGTTATATTTGGATAAGCTTACTTTTGTACAAGTTGCATCACTTTATAAGTCTTTCTGTATTTATTATCAAAAAGGGAGGCCTGGGCTAATGATGAGATCTTTAAGTAAAGAGGTAGGTTTCGTAATTGAATTTTTAATAATAAAATTTTTTAGTATACATATTTAGTTTTACTACCACCTACGGTATTTCCGATCCGATACAACTTGGGGACCTTCAAGAAAAGAGCATACTCCCACTTGAAAGGCCGGCAACGCGCCCGCTAATCCTTTGATGTAGCGGGTGTCTATGGATGTTGGTTTCACTTACCATCAGGTGAGCCAACTGTCCGTTTGCCCCCTATCGCATAAAAAAAAAAACTAAAAAATTGTGTAAAAAAATGAAAATGAAAAAAAATTATTTTAATAAATAAATTATAATAAATTATTTTCTTTGTATTTTTAAGTGACCTTCATTTAAATTATAAAGTACTTTTACATTGGAGCTTAATATGAATGACCCATTGTTGCAGTTGGTTGTGGCCTTGCATTCCACTGTGTGGCTGTGGGTTTGATTCTTGCACCAAGTCTGGATTTATTGTTCACATGCACTTAAATGTATTATTAAAAATTGTAAATATGTACGTAAATTGTCAGTTACCTACAGACATTCAGTTGCATACTTTAGGAACTGATGATGAAATGTGTATATTTAATATTAATTTATTAATTTCAAATTCTCTGATATCTATTTGGTTTTTTATCATAAATGAAGTAAAATATGTAATTTACATGATGTTTTTCTTACTCATGCTTTTCAGAAACTTAATAATGTTGAGGTTCCAACACTAGGAGCTGGCACATCACCTGTTGTCTCAGAAGAATCAAAATCTCAGGAGATGCTTATGAAGATGAATATAATTGAGAGAGATAAGTAAGTGTTCTTTTTTAATTTACCTTTCCTCTTATATGTTGTCTCTCACTCACATGTAAACTACACCACCACTGTATATTATAATTTTATTTTATTATTTTTTTATGTTACTAAGTCGACAAACAAGCGTACGGCTCACCTGATGGTAAGTGACTACCGTAGCCTATAGACGCCTGCAACACCAGAAGCGTCGCAAGTGCGTTGCCGACCCTATCCCCAATCCTCCCCAGGAGCTCTGGTCACCTTACTCACCAACAGGAACACAATACTGATTGAAAACAGTATTATTTAGCTGTGGTCTTCTGTAAGGTCGAGGTACTACCCCAGTCAGGCTGCTCCATATTTTGAGCAGGAAATTTCCTGCTGTGCCCTACCTCAGTTAAAAATTATAATATAGTTTTGTAATTTTTTTATAAATATTAATACCCTGCTTGTATGTATATGAAATAACACATGGATAACATTGAACATGATTATAAATTTATTGCAATAATAAAAATGAATCTTACTTATACATATATTCAACAGCACATTTGAAGAAAATCAATGGTCCAGAAAACAAGCAGAACTATTTACAGCTCAACAGGCTAATTTAATGCAAATTAATGAGAAGAAAGCAATGCCAGCCAAGCAGCTCCAGAAAATAATTATGCAGATAATGAATGATATTCCTGAATACCCTGATATTGTAAGTAAACTATTCATTTTCTAATTCAATACTATTAATTCTATATATAATACTATAGTTTAGAATACAATAACATAACTTGTTACTTTCAGCATTTCCTTAGTTTTTTAAATTGCATCAGAATGAAGGAATTTTGTGGTGCACAAGACTCACTTTATAATTGTTTTGATCGTGCTGTGTTTAATATGTGTGGTGGAAATATAGCAAACGACAGAAATAAGAATTTTCGATATGCAGCA
Organism: Melitaea athalia; assembly: GCA_905220545.2. Lineage (NCBI taxonomy): Eukaryota > Metazoa > Arthropoda > Insecta > Lepidoptera > Nymphalidae > Melitaea > Melitaea athalia. The sequence goes on from HG992179.1 coordinate 10,423,739, forward strand.
CTTAACAGAGCAGCAATGCATACGCATTTTGGTCATAAGTAAGTAGCAATATAACTAGGGATATGATCTTTCATTCTAGATAACCGTTAACTAAAACATTATCATCTATACAAATAAATAAAATTTGAGTGTCTGTTTGTGATATTAAAAAAATCGCTTTTTATTAAATTCATATGTATGTATACACGGTACATATACCAAAATAATATTTTTTATAATTTTTGTCTGTCTGTCTGTTTGTTCTGGCTAATCTCTGAAAAGGGCGGGACCGATTTTGACGAGACTTTCACTGGCAGATAGCTGATGTAATAAAGAGTAACTTAGGCTACTTTTATTTTAGAGTTTTTCTTTTTAAATTTATAACTGCGAACTGAACAATAACTATTTTGTTAAATTCCACACGGACGAAGTCGTAGGCACATCTAGTTCAATATACATTTTAAACATTTAAGTTTCAAAGGTAGTTTACGAAAAAAACTTGAGTTGTATCTTTTTTCACAATTTTTAAGTGCCTAATTTATATGATAAATGATACTTGTACCATTAAATCACTTTACACCAATAACTAGTCTGAGTGTAAACTCTAGAATCCTAACAGAATGTTCCTCATACAAAAGATATACATATAACCTCTTTGTACTTAATATTTTTCTTATACTGTAATGTGTAATCTGTATATAGGAGTACCTATTCACATAATTTACTTGAATTTTACTAGATTACGAATATTTAAGGTTCAAAAGTATATAAACTCTATAGTCTCTATATAAATCAATATTCACGAAAAAATTTCTAAAATTCAATACAATAGCACTTAAATCACAAAGTGCGAAAAATATTGTTTTATAATTCCAGTGATTGTGGTTCATTACTGACAAAGGGGTATAACTTGACATATATCTATTTTCACGAACTTTTGTTCAAAGTTATATCACTTTTCAACAAAATTATTTCTGTAACTATAGCAGAGAACGTGAATTTGACCAAAAATATCGTTATTTTTCTGTTAATGCCCACCTTAAAACGGTATATCTCGAGTTATATCACTTATCACAGGAGGCACAGAATTAAACTTTATATATTAATAAAGATACTATAAAATAATTGACCATAATGTAGCCATACTTAGATAACTAAAAATGTTATTGTTTAAATGTTTTCGTTGTTTTAAGTTAGTCTAAATAGAAAAAACAAAAATACTATTTTAACAGTATTCAAAAATCTATTGAGGTCATTATCTCAACTGCATTCATTCGTTTGTTGGATGTTATTAGTCCAAACAAAATAGATTTAATGATTCAGTCTGTAACATCCTACTGCTGAGCATAGGTCTCTTCCTCCATGTAGGAGATGGGCCAGAGCTTAATTCACCACGCTGCTATACTGCGGGTTGGCGGATATATTCCCTATGACATGCGATAGATGAACGAAAATTTTTGGGGCGATAGAATAAAAGTTTCACTTCAAGAAATAGCCAGCAAAGCTCGGTCATCCGGGTAGTAGTCATAAATGATGAATGGGAGGTGTGTCGCGTGTGGTGTCGCAGGGCGGTGGCGATGGAGGGCGTGCGCGAGGCGCTGGCGACGGCGCAGGAGGCGGCGGACGGCGCGTGCCTGGCGCACGCGGCGGCGTGGGGCTCGCTGGCGGGCGGGCGCGCGCGCCGCGCCGCGCTGCTGGCGCGCGTGCCGCGCCCGCCGCGCGCCGCCGCCTCCGCCGTGCAGCTCATGGCGCAGCACGCGGCCGTCAACGCCGCGAGACCCGCCGAGGTCTTTCAGGTGACATTACGTTTCATACCTCGATTTACATGACTTTTCTTAATACAACATTAGATTTCAAAGCTGTTTCCTCAAAATATTATATAATCGATTTTTATTTTAGATTATCACCAAAGGCGACACTATTAATTACCTCCATTCTATGACCGATTTAACGATGGCCGGCCTAGCGAACACGGCTGCGTTGTGGGGTCTCTATGGAAAAACAGAAATGGCTTCAATAAATTGTCAGCTACTCTTAAATTTGAATACAAGTAAGTTTTTAAACATCTGTCTTTGTAATTTTGGAATATTGCCAATTCTTATTCGAAGCCTCGATTATTCATTTCATCTCGGCTCGCCTCTATAAGCTTGTAAGTTATTTATTTATTTATTTATTATAGATAATAATATTGTAAACATTGATCTTAAAATAATGAAATGCGTTTACAAAATTTCAAGTATACCATGCCATCTTTGGTCTCAATATACCGCTTGACCGTTTAGTGAAAAACGGTAAGCGTTGGAAGAAATAATTATGTTTAGTTACCTACCCCAGCACACCATTAAGCAGTCACTACAAGGATTAACGTTAACTTTATAGTCTGGTTGTCGTCGTTGCAGAGTGCAACGTGGGCAACGGCAGCGTGTGGCAGACGGAGGGCGGCGCGGCGGGAGCGGGCGCGCTGTGCGCGGCGGCGTGGCGCGGGCGCGGTGCGCTGGCGGCGGCGCTCGCCTCGCTGTTCGGCGCGCCGCAGGTGCTGGCCGCCGCCGCCACGCACCGCGCCGCCGCCGCGCTGAGGGCCGGTGCGTACACCTCACTCGATACACTTATCTCACAGATATAGTTATCGCGGCGCTCGCCTCGCTGTTCGGCGCGCCGCAGGTGCTGGCCGCCGCCGCCACGCACCGCGCCGCCGCCGCGCTGAGGGCCGGTGCGTACACCTCACTCGATACACTTATCTCACAGATATAGTTATCGCGGCGCTCGCCTCGCTGTTCGGCGCGCCGCAGGTGCTGGCCGCCGCCGCCACGCACCGCGCCGCCGCCGCGCTGAGGGCCGGTGCGTACACCTCACTCGATACACTTATCTCACAGATATAGTTATCGCGGCGCTCGCCTCGCTGTTCGGCGCGCCGCAGGTGCTGGCCGCCGCCGCCACGCACCGCGCCGCCGCCGCGCTGAGGGCCGGTGCGTACACCTCACTCGATACACTTATCTCACAGATATAGTTATCGCGGCGCTCGCCTCGCTGTTCGGCGCGCCGCAGGTGCTGGCCGCCGCCGCCACGCACCGCGCCGCCGCCGCGCTGAGGGCCGGTGCGTACACCTCACTCGATACACTTATCTCACAGATATAGTTATCGCGGCGCTCGCCTCGCTGTTCGGCGCGCCGCAGGTGCTGGCCGCCGCCGCCACGCACCGCGCCGCCGCCGCGCTGAGGGCCGGTGCGTACACCTCACTCGATACACTTATCTCACAGATATAGTTATCGCGGCGCTCGCCTCGCTAACTAAATAACAGATTGAGGGCATCATCATTTTCTATACGTTAAATTGTTATCGATCCATGTTTCGTCTAAGAAAAATATTTGGCCCACTTCCTCTACCACCGATTCCTCGGAGCTCGCGTGCGGACTATATTAGGATGTTTTTGTTAGAATGTTATCTTTAAACATTTTTCTTAAAAATATCTTTTGTGAATTTTTCTTTTCTATAAGTAGCTGTAACATTTCTGGCGAGAACTGTATAATGAAAGGTTCGTTATTTTTAAGCAAAACAATGATAGAATCATTAGTAATGAATAAATATTTTTCACAGATAAGTGGGAGGAAGCAGATCAAAGTATACGACAGTTAGCTACCTATGATCGATGGGAAAGTCAGTTATTAAGAGCTGAAATGTATTTCTTGAAAGGAGATGCGACAGATGCTCTAGAAACTCTCCACGACATTTTAGATTATTGCAAAACTGAGGACGACAGTTTACACTACATGTCGTTACGAATAAAAGCTATGATTATGATGTCAGAAGTACAACACACCTTCAGCAGCGTTCGTTCTACAAATATTATGCTCTTAAATGAAGCCTTGTCGTTGGCAAGGAAATACAATTTACATTTTCTAGCCGCTACAGCTGAAATGCACATTGCAAATGTGCAACTTCACATGGGATGTACAAAAAATGCTTTGCTGCTAGTCAGAAAAGTATTACCACTCATTATGGAGCACGGAAGCGCATACGATATGGCCAGAGGTATGTTATACAATATTTTTCGATGGACTATCTAATATATAAAAATCTCGTGTCACAGTGTTTCTTACCGAACTCCTCGAAAATGGCTTGACCGATTTTTATGAATTTTTTTGTTTCTATTTGGTAGACCAGAGAACAGTTCTAAGGTAATTTTTTACACCCCTAGGTGGTGAGAGTATTCCTATTCATATGGAAGAACAATGTTTGCTGGGTCAGTTAGTTTATATGTATACAAAACTGGTTTCCCCGGCTTTGCACAGGTGCTATAACAATCTTAGTAGGGGGGGAGACCCACGTTTGGCTTAATTATTATTTATCTTACGATATTTTGATTTTCTAATTTGCGATATTTCCTATGATTTTCATTTAAATTAAATCGTATAAAGGATTATTATAATTTGTAGAAAGTGCTCAAGGTAACTAACATATTGGAGTCGATAAGGATTATAAATTTATTCGTACAATTAGCCGTCCAATCACCACTTTCTTTAGAGGCAAGTATTGGTGCGTGTCTATTCGTTTTCTCTTTCTAGTCAGCCTGTCACAATGGCGGCTGGTTATAACTTTCTCCTAGTTCGCGCCTAACATCCCGGTTTTCCGCAATCCTCATCCAGCCTCCACCGGCACTCTTACGTGGATAAAAAAATTCGCTTAGTACTATTGAATTAAGTAGAGTATGTTGTATAATATAAATAAATAAATAAATAATAATTTGTTACAATAAAGGTCTGCTGCTGTACAGCAAGTGCCGCGTGGCGACGGCGCCGCCGGCGGGCGAGGCGCGCGCGCTCGTGCTGCAGGCGTGCTGCGACGCGCTCGACGCCGTCAAGGACAACTTCGCCAAGGTCGGCGCCCAGGCGCGCCTGCTGCACACCTGGTACCTGCAGGTATTCCCACTCTTATTAAAATATAACAAACACCTCACACTCAACGGTGGGCTCTGTAGGATTAACTCCTGTGTCGGGGGTCTTGAAACATACAATAGACAAGCACAAACGCCCAGACCACGGGAAACATCTGTATGGTCTATACATGTGCGGGGATCGAACTCCGCAACCGCCAACTAGTGTTGGGAACGCTGCGCCAACGCGTCGTGAAATTTAATTTAAGTACTTCGTAAAAATTAAATTAAAGGAAGAATGACGACTAGGTGGTGCAGCGGTCACAGCACAGTGCTGCGTCGGCGGTAGCGGATTTGATCTTGCCCATGGTAATCATATGTAAAGGCCGTTCATATATTTGCTGTGGTCTGTGCGTTTGTTTCCGAATCCGAGTAAATCATAGTGGGTCGAGTGTAAGGTTTTCTTTTTACTATTCTCTCACGGAGAAACTACAAATTAATCATAAAATATATCTGTATAAATGGGCTGTTTGCGGCAACAAATACTATGTACATATCGAACATTAGAAGGAGAAGTAATTTCGGCTTCGAAGAGCTATTTGGGCTGTGCAAAAAGTAACTATTCGATGTATTCAAACCAAGTCTATAACTTAATACATTCCCTTTTGTACTACCAAGTACCATACGTGTAGTGGTGGTTAATAAAACGTCTAGCGTCAAAATAAACACGATATGTAATATCATATTATTAATATGTATTTATAGCATCTAGCGTTTGTTGTACCGACTCTGACTTCGCGCTAGAAGTATAACGTCTCAACAAACTAGGCGTCTCAAATTCTAACGTACACAGCGAGGCTAGAGCGGGATTGCATTATAGTTTTATAACTTTTATAATCTGAAAGTCTCACTCACAGCATCACAGCGCGTCGGGGCACTCGGGCGAAGTCGTGTGAACTCGGGCGGCATTCGGCCCGCGGTACAGAGGCGGCCTTACCCATTGCGAGGCCCCGGGCGGCAAGTCTTTGCGAGGCCCTTTGTCTTCTAGTCTAGTCGACAAGTTGAAAATGGTCTAAAATAGAGATACTGCTCTTAAAATTATGTGTGATAGCTTATTGGATTCGGAATAACGTCGAGAAAAATGTTCTAAAAGCGTGTATTAAGCACATAAAAAATTGCAAAAGTTATAAACAATTACACACTACAGCCTATCACAGTCCACTGTTGGACATAGGCCTCCACAAGTTCGCGCCCGACATTATGACGCGAACTCATGTGTTTTGCCCATAGTCACCACGCTGGGCAGGCGGGTTGGTGACCGCAGGGCTGGATTTGTCGCACCGAAGACGCTGCTGCCCGCCTTTGGCCTGTGTATTTCAAAGCCAGCTGGATGGTTATCCCGCCATCCGTCGGCTTTTTAAGTTCCCAGGTGGTAGTGGAACTGTGTTATCCCTTAGTCGCCTCTTACGACACCCACGGGAAGAGATAAACAATTAAAAAAGGAAAAATATGGTACTTAATTCGTTTTTTGCCAATATTTCATAAACTATTAATATTTAAGAAATTCCAAAAAAAGATTCTGAAAGAAGAGGGTATTTCTAATAAAAAACTTTCGACTCCTGGAACTCTATCTCTATTATTTATAATTTTAATTTAATGCTGAAAATGGGTCTCCACGTGACATTTTTAGGTTGCGTGCGCGGCGTAAAAGCGAGTACGACACATTGGTTAATTTATTTAAGGTAGGTATTGATTATTTTTTTATAAATTTGAAAAAAATATGGTGTATTTTGGACACTATAAATACTTAATTCCCATTGGAAATTTTACTTAAAGTTAATTTTTCAACAAGTTAAACGATTGTTAATTAACAAAATTTTCTCGAAATTCCGTCTCAATTGTACTTAAATGAAAAAAAATTTTTTTTAAATAATTGTCGTAAAATTTTTACGCTTCGTAGAGCTTTTCTTATATACATAACTAGCTGTGCCCGCGACTCCGTCCGCGTCGAATTTAACAAAATGTTTATTGTTCAGTTCGCGGCTTGTTCGCGGCGAGCATCTCAAGGAAAGAACGACTACTTCTAACGACGATATCTCAAAAACTATTCATCTGATTCATATAGTGTGAGGGGCAATTTTAATCTGCATTAAATACCTAAGCTAACTAACATATTCATTTGGATAAGGATTAATACTGAACTAAATAAAATAGCTTTGAAAATAACGTTATGTTTTTAATTAAAAATTTGAACATAAAAGTGGTTATTGTAAGTCAACCGTTAGAGATAGAGATATGCTATCGCGGACTTTTTTTGTAGCATTTTTATAGATTTTGAATTCGCTAGTACATTACTTAACTATATCTCTGCTAGTTTACGCGGCGTTCGCGTGGAATGCTCCCAGTTGGCGAGATTTTTTGCGACCTCTTCAACATTTATCGTGTTTCTGCTAATTTTCATAAAAACATAATAAATTATATACCTAAACCTTCCTCAAGAATCACTCTTTCCATTGTTGAAAACCGTATAAAAATCTGTTCGGTAGTTTTTAGTTTATCGCGTTCAGACAGACAGACAGAAGTCAGAGGGACTTCTTTTTATAATGTGTATAGATTAACAAGATCACGCCATTCAAGTTAAAAAAATATTCATACTTTGTTTATAATAATTTTTGTATTTGAACAAAAACTGGTGATTTTTGCAAAAAAATTATGATTTTTTTGGCACTATTTTTACTATAACTATTTTTTTTTTTTAATTTTTTGAAATTTCTTAAATATTAATAGTTTATGTATTATTGGCAAAAAACGAAATGCCATTTCTTCCTTTTTTTAATTGTTTATAACTTTTGCAATTTTTTACGTGTTAATTAATACACGCTTATAGAGCATTTTACTAGACGTCATTCCGAATCCAACTAGCTATCAGTGTATAACATATGTACATAATTTTAAGAACAGTATCTCTATTTTCGACCATTTTCAACTTGTAGACTAGTCACTACCCTGCTGGAAAAATCTCATAGAATCTCATAAAAAAATAATACGAAAATATTCTATGAGATTTTATATGTGTATTTGTCGTCGAAATTACTCATAGAAACTCATAGCGGTCACAATTCATTTGATTCTAAGTTCTTATGAGCATCTTCAGTATCTCATAGAATCTCATAACTTTGTAAGTAAAAAATCTACAATCTTATGAGCATAATGGATGTAATGTAAAAGTTATGAGAATCTATGAGCTCATGTTTAGATTAAAATTTTTTATGAGACTTTATGAGTTTTAACGTGGACGACACGTTGGCGCAACGGTTATAGCACTGGTTTGTGGCTGTTGCGCTGGCGGTTGTGGGTTCGATCCCCGCACATGACAAACATTTGGGTAAGTCTATAGGACCTGGGGCATCGATTTATGGGGTTTTGGGGGAGAGGGGAGGAGGGGTGGGTGGGTGCTTTACCTTCTGGTACCACTCCCAACATCAGAACTGGGTGTATATTTTTGGGGTTTTGGGAGGGGGAAGGGGTACCACTCCCACCCCCAGCACTGGGCATCGATTTATGGAGTTTTGGGAAGAGAGGGGAAGGGGACTCCCGCGACTGGGCATCTAATTATGGGATTTTGGGGGGAGGATAGGAGGGAGGTGGGTGGGTAACCCTCTGGTACCACTCCCAACCCCAGCACTGAACATATATTTCTGGGGTTGTGGGAGGTGGAAGGGGTACCACTCTCACCCCCAGCACTGGGCATCTAATTATGGGGTTTTGGGGGAGGATAGGGGGTGGGTGGGTTACCCTCTGGTACCACTTCCACTCCCAGCACTGGGCATCGATTTATGGGGTTTTGGGAGGGGGTGGGTGGGTTTTACCCTCTGGTACCACTCCTAGCCCAAGAACTGGGCATAGATAGACTCAGTTTTGGTTATTTTTTCGGATTTCTATATATATATGTGCAGTGCTGGGGGTAGAAGTGGTACAGTTCGACAGTTCCCCAACCCCAAAAATCGATGCCTCATGTCCTGTAGGCTATCCAACATTTGTATTGGCCATACAAATGTTTGCCGTGGCAGGGTGTTTGTGCAGTCCTTGTGGGTCTCCCCACCGTGCCTCGGAGAGCAGCTCTGATCCTTATCCAACATGGGGAAAGAAGTCTATACCCAGCAGTAGGACATTACAGGCTCAAGCGATTAATGTGGAATAAAAAATCGTAAAGAATCAATCGGAGATTTAGAAATGATGTTGTATTGATGATCTATTCATTTTTAATCCAGATGAACGATGTTAAAAAGTGGATATTGATGAAAAAGTAACCTTGTATAAATATATATACATATCTATCTATATAATTATGTATATATAAAAATTTCGTGTCACGATGTATGTTAGCGATAAACTCTGAAACTACTAAATCAATTTTTATAAAATTTTGTAAGCATCTGTAATTTGGTCCAACTTGGGAGATAGGGTAGTTTTTATCTCAATTATTGATCTCAACATTTGTTATTGCAAATTAAATTGTTTATATAAAAGCGATTTAGCACTGACTTTTTTTATTAATTTATATGTTTGAACAATATATAAATAAGTAATTTTAAACTGTAGGGTACAATTTTTATGCTAAAGAATAACTTTTTCATTTTTAATTTTGATAGAACCAATTTTAAATTTGTTGTTTATATAAATAAATCTAAAACTGTAAAAAAAAAATTAATATGTGTCTAAGCTGTATGGAAAATGACAACAGCAAAACTTTTCAATTTTTCTTTATAAGGTAATTTCAATATTATTAAATGAAAAATAATATATAACGAATACTAATATATAATATTCCTCAGAAGCACTTCGACATATTGATACAGTGGTGCCATGATGTAGGAATTTTAATAATTAAAATTAATTATTAATACAAACAAAAGTAAACTTTTAATTATAAAATCATCACATCAGCGACACTCTCACAACAAAATTGATTGCTCACAACCACAACTGTTTACATGTCAAAGATAAAAATAGCTGTGCTTGCTCAGCTATTGAAGTTGTTAATTCACAGATTTACTTAGGTCTGGTAATAGACAACAACTTTTCATGGAGATCACAAATAGATCGAATATGTGCCAAATTAAGTCAATTTTTAGTTAACATAATGATTAAAAAAAAAGGATCCCTTTAAAAATTAGATTGTTACTTTATTATGCTCTGGCAGATTCGTATATCCAATATGGCCTCAGTAGTTGTGGTCGTACCTACAAAAGTTACCTAAACAAAATATACAAATTACAATTAAGATATTAAAAAAACATTGTTTCATCAAATTAATATTAGGACTGAATTTCATAATGACAAAATTGCACTTTTTAATCATTGCAAAGTATTATACCAGTACATAAAAAGTTTGAGTATACTGTTCTAAAAGAAAATTTCTGGAGTAGTAAGTTTAGGCAACGTGTTCAGCACCCTACATTTACACGGGTTGTAGCGAGAAACCACTTAAACACAGCTCTTGCCAACAACGTGTATGGTGAGAGAACAATGACTTACATAGTCCCTTAATAAATATACTACCATCACATTTGGTTGAATGTATCAAAAGCAATAATATTAAACAAAAACTTAAATTTTTTTATCTTTTGACAACACAGAAAAAATAAATATTATTAAAATACATTGTATAAAAATTGATGTACCAAATGAAAATGTAACTGTAATTGTTTTATTTTTTAAATACTATTTTTACCATTAATACTACTTTTTTATCATTATGAAATGTAAAATGTACAAACCTTACATGTGTATTGTACAAACCTTAGTGGTTTTCTTTTGCTACTTATAATTGTGAATTTGTACATATTGTTTCTTAATTTGATAATTATGTAAATAAACATAAATAAAACCATGACAAAAAAATATTTTGAATGCTACCTACTAAGTAAATAGTTCTTATAGGTTATAAAGTTAAAATTTTATTAACTATTTTACCTACACAGGTACTCAATATCATAGAATTGTTATACATTTTCATTACTTCTGAAAACTGATGAATAGGACTAAAATTATTATACTTAAACTAAAAATAATTTATAATTTACTAAATATAATATTAACATTTGTTATTACACCTCTATAACGTTACCACCTTACCTTATTAACGAGCGATAACATTAAAATTCGAATAATTATGCCAACTTACAATAAATGTACCTACCAATTTTGGGCTAAAATTATTACAATTACTTAATTAACAAATATAAAAACAATAGCTTTTAAAAGTCAAACCACGTCAAACGGCGCTGCTTCAAGGTTATGTCAAGTGTCAACTATTTCCTATTTGTTTTTGTAGTGATGTGACAAAATGACGAGGCAATTGTAATCGAATGTTTTTTTAATCCTAATAATATTATAATAATCTGTCTGTATAATATAAAATAAAACGTTATAATCTATACTAATCTATACTAATATATTTATTTATTTATTTAGGATCACCAGTAATTGTTAACACTAATTACACAATAAAGTAAACTTAATCTTAATAAATAAATATACAGCATAATATATATAAAGCTGAAGAGTTTTGTTTGTTTGTTTGTTTGTTTGTTTGTTTGAACGCGGTAATCTCTGGAAATACTGGGCCGATTTGAAAAATTCTTTCAGTGTTAGATAGCCCGTTTATCGAGGAAGGCTATACGCTATGTGTCATCACGCTAAGACCAATAGGAGCGGATTCCACGCCAACTAAGTCGCGCGCAGAAGCTAGTTTTATAATATATACTAATATATAAAGCTGAAGAGTTTGTTTGGTTGCTTGTTTGTTTGTTTGTTGGTTTGTTTGTTTGAACGCGGTAATCTCTGGAACTACTGGGCCGATTTGAAAAATTCTTTCAGTGTTGTTTGTTGTTTCGCGCGCAGAATCTAGTTTTATAATATACTAGCCGACCCGTGCCCACTTCGTTGGGCGTTAATTATTTAATAGTTTTTGATAAAAGACATCAAATTTCCCCGCTAGGAACATTTTGTATTGGAAAATTAAATCGTCGTTTTTAGTATTTTACGTTACATATTATTTATGTTTCTCACCGTTTAAACCTTCCCTGAACTTCCACAAACATTTCAAGATCAAAATTAGCCAAATCGGCCCAGCCATTCTCGAGTTTTAGCGAGACTAACGAACAGCATTTGATTTTTATATATTTTATAATACATAATGTACTTAGTATTTAATAAAGTTAATGATATAATAAAGATACGCTCAAAGAAAACTTAAAAAAACTAGTGTCATAATATCAGTCAGATGAATTTAAAAAAAAACATTGAAAATAAAATTACTTACTACTTTATATTTCTGGTAAAAAATGATATACTATACCGGGTGAATTTGGAACGCTTGAAAAAACGAAGAGGTATGATAGCGTTGGCATGACATCGCTCGTTTAATAATAAACCGTAATAACTAAAAAAACCAAGATTTTGAGATTTATTCATAAAACGAAATATATCCACGCTAAGAATAGGTACAATTCAACTCCGGCTACATTTGTATGCCAGGGAGCGAGATAGAACATCTTACGTCTCTTTTTGTTTGACGAATCGGCCCAATCAGTATTAAAAAAAAGGCTTCATTTAGTATTGCGCCGGCAGTGATAACAACCTGACGTGTTTACGTGTGTCCTAATAGTCAGTAGTTCGTTTTATTTCAAATAGGTAAGTGATGAATTTTCTTTTATTTGAGTATAAAACTAAACTATTAGGAATTGTTTCGTTTTAATTTTAAACGATTGCTGTTTTCTATGACAAAATTTAGACTTAATTCATTTTATGTGCAAACCCGATGAAATTGAATACGAACTTTTAGTACTTATTGCGTTTTACTTTTAAAAGATTTTGATACATACAAAATTATTCGTAAATAGTTCTCTATTCTCATTATTTACCTACTCAATATTTTCAGATACTTGCAGAAATAAATCAAACTGAGTGTCTCAACGAAACTGATTCCTTTTCGCCTTTCACTGAAACGAAAATAAAACTTGTGGCAGACTATGAAAGTGACAATTGTACGATCATAATGCGACGAACATCTTCAAGGTCATCAAGCTCTTCTTCTAAATCGTCTGTGCCAGATAACTTATCCTCTTCAAACATTACTGACCAGCAAGCTCAGGAACTAAATATCAGTCCATCAATATCTAGATTGGGCGAGTGTGAGGAGAATATTGATCAACGTGCCAGAGTATGTTATGTTGCTAACATTGTAATAGTTGTTATTGCATATGTAAGTTTTAGTACAGTTATTAAGTAAACGCATTTGTTTTCAGACATCAATTGAAAGTCAAACGCACACATCTAGTTCGCGAGAACCAAGAAATTATCGTGCTAGAAATGAGCCAATATTGAATGAGAAGAATAGAGAATGAGCCATAATTTCCCCTCGGTTTACAGATGAAAGTGATGTAGACGATGATGTTGTTGACCCTACCTTCGACATTGATGACCAACAAGCCGGTGTGTATGGTAACAGACGTAGGAATTACTTATTTCCGTCAAACTCAAATATTAATTCTAGTTCTTATAGTGATTCTGTTGATCATGGCAATCAACGTGGCAGAAAGAGGGTAAAGAATCCTACAAAATGGAAACAAAACCGGGCTAAGAGATTGCGTAACGAAGGTCAAAGATATAATTCAATGTCGAAGACACAGAAGACCATCCCATCTCGGTGTTTGAAAGTTCCATGCTCAAATTGTAGGCTGCAATGTAGTCAACGCATTAATGATGAAAATAGATACGAAATTTTCAAAAAAATTTGGTAATTAGGAGACTTATACAAGCAGAGGTTATTTATCACTTCTTGTATGTTGAATGTTCAACCTAGGTACAAGTACACGAATGCCGAAAATCCACGTCGTCCTAATAAGGCTTTTTACTTTACTGTCAATGATGAAAAGGTAAGGGTTAGTAAATCTTTTTTCAAAAATACTTTAGATATAACGGACAGAATGATATTTACTATAAGGTCAAATACGAATGAAAACGGGTTTGCGTTGGAAGAAAGACGTGGAAAACATGGCAATAATAAAAAAATAAGTGCTGAATTGGTGGCAGATATAAAAAATCATATTGATTCTATACCTCGCATGGAATCCCATTACACCAGATCCAAAACTGGTAAAGAATATATACATAGATGGTAGTAAAACTATTAAAGACCTATACACAGATTTTGCAAACAAACAGAAAGAAAATAATAGAGAGACCGGCAATTACATAACTTATTACAAGATTTTCAACATTGAATATAACCTAAGTTTCCATCATCCCAAAAAAGATCAATGCGATATGTGTGTCAGTTACGAAAATTCCAATGATAGCCAAAAAATACTCATAGAAGATAAGTATAGAACACATTTGAAGGAAAAAGAATTAAATAGGAAAGAAAAATTGAACGATAGGATAAATGCAGACACCGTTAATAAAGTTGTAGTTTACGACTTGGAAGCTGTTTTGCCTTGTCCTAGAGGGGACACGAAAGGGTTAATTCCTGCTTACTATACCAATTTCTATAATACAATATTGTAGAAATATTCATATTAAGTATCATCGATCTCATTTTATGCCAATGATAATTATTAATAATTGTGATTGTTGATTTTAAGTAGATTTTTATGGTTCTTTTCTTTTAACAGTTATGTAACTATGTTCGAATTTATAATTTAAGGTATTGTCAAAACGTGTTCAATTGTGCACCAACTTTTGTAAGAATTTTATGTTGTGACTCAAAGAAGGGTAAACTGTAATAGGATTCCAAGCTACATATTTTTACTAACTGATTTAATTAAACTGTTTATAATTATTATAATATTGAAGTTTTTTTTAAATTCCTTTAATATTAAACAGGTGCATTATGAAATAGATTTAAACATTTTAAGTTCTTATAAAGTAAAAAAGCATTATTCCATAATAAATGAAATTTTACAAATTATTAAATAATAATAAAATGCATTAATATGTTTTATGTTGTAGGATATTTTAAATACTAAGTTGCATTTTAATCATAAAACGAACTAAGTAACTAGTGTCTTTTTACAAATACTCTATCTTTTAAAATATAATGAACACTAATTATATATACATATTATTTGAAAGATTAGTTCATAGACAATATATTAGATGTACTATCATATCTAGATTGCGTCTAATATTAAAGATATAAAGGCTTTTTATGACCGAGTCGGCGTTACGAAACTTTAAACGCAATTTCCCAAAAAACTTGTTTTTTGAATTATTGCAGTTTATTATTAAATGAGCGACATGACATGATACAAGTAAAAAAAAACGCAAAAAGAAATTTTTTCTTGCCTCTTCATAACTTTTTTTGGTATAATCTGGTTTGGGAAAAATAATGAAACAGCAATTTGAAGATAATGCTTCAGAATAATCGTGTTTTGAAAAAATCGGCAATGTCATTGAATACCACAAGTTCATGCGCGCCATCAGCTGACCGATGCGAGGTCAACGTACTCTCGCAGGCACTAGTCGCGCCTCTCGCGGTCAACGAGAGTTCGCAAAATACATAAGTACTAAAATGTTTTTAAAAAACGTTTCTGAGATAAATGGTTATTTGTATTATATAGTACTAGTGGACTCGGCAGAAGTTGTCCTGCCGGAAAAAACAGCTACCAAATTTGATTGCTTACATACCGATAGCAGCGCCACCTACCGGGTCCAATTAAGATAAAAACTACCCTGTCTCCCAAGTTGGACCAAATTACAGATGCTTACAAAATTCTATACAAATTGGTTCAGTAGTTTCGGAGTTACATAACGATAGCAGCGCTACCTACAGGATCTAATTGAGATAAAAACTACCCCATCTCCCAAGTTGGACCAAATTACAGATGCTTACAAAATTTGATACAAAAAAATAAAAGTATCCTATGTCCGTTTCCTGGTTCTAAGCTACCTCCCTACCAATTTTCAGCCAAATCGGTTCAGCCGATCTTAAGTTATAAAAAGTGTAACTAAAGTAGAATCAATAATTCAGTAGACTAAAATGACAGTTGCTAATGTCACTTTGTAAAATAATATTTGTGTTTGTGTTTATTACTTGGACCATCCATATCTTTCGTATTGATAACAAAACAGTACAAACAAAACAGAATAACAAAACACAAAACAAAACTTAACAATAAACACAAACCAATGATTATTTTACAAAGTGACATTAGCAACTGTCATTTTAGTCTACTGAATTATTGATTCTACTGTAGCACGATTTCACGACTTTCTTTTTAGTGGAGTGTCTGGGGCGTTAAAAACACGAAAACCTCGGATTTCCGTTACAGTGAATGAAATTTTATAATTCAAAGTGGAATGTTTAGCTTATAATATATACAAAAAAGTTTACCTATTGAAAAATTGTGATCTCGATTCAAAAAAAAAAAAAGTAATGATTATAATTTTGATAGTTTAAACCCTGTAGAACATATTTCCACACCAAAATTAAGCTAATTGATACATTCATATAGAGATAGTAAATAGGAAAAAGAAATAAATGAAGGAATATGAAAGAAAAAAAATTATATCAAGAAATAATTTGTCAAACAATTTACATTTTTGTCTATTTAAGTATTTTCTTCAACTTCACTTATTTCAATGATTGGCGGAGTATTAAAACAGGTATTTTCACTGCACTGTTGACATGCTATACTGCAGTATAAGCCACTCTTTCGGCATCCTTGTGGAAGCCGAAAGAGTGGCTTATACTGCAATATAACTGTGGCTGAAGCAGCTCCACAACCCTTTTTTTATTATTATTATCATTATGATTAGTTTTTTTGCTGCTTGCTGTGTGGCTACGGCAGTAAACAATATAGCCACTCCCTCTCTTCCCGTGGGTGTCATAAGAGGTGACTAAGGCATAACACAGTTCCATTACCACCTTGGAACTTAAAAAGCCGACTTACGGCGGGATAACCATCCAACTGCTGGCTTTGAAATACACAGGCCGAAGACGAGCAACAGCGTCTTCGGTGCGACAAAGCCCGACCTGCGGTCACCAACGCGCCTGCACAGCTTGGTAACTATGGGCAAAACACATGAGTTTGCGCCATTTTTCGCGCGAACTTGTGGAGGCCTATGACCAGCAGTGGACTGCGATATTCTGAAGTGTGCGTGTGCGTGATTAGTTTTTTTAAAAGTATATTAGTATTAGCTCCAAATTTACTTGATCCAACAATATCATCATGATAGAGGTCTATTAGTCGTTTTCTAATAGTTTTTTCATCCGGTGTATGCTGTGAGGTATATACCATCGTATCTTTCAACTCTTGCCTAGAAAATTGGCAGTCGTCATTCTCTTTTATATACTTGTATATTTGCTCCATTGCTGCATCTATCATCGAAATTATCAAACCAACCTCCTTATCAGCAGAGCTCAGATGAATATAATTTTTAAGAGAATTATAACAATCAGCATGCGATTTTGCTTGGAGTGTTTGTAAATCTGCTATATCAGAAATTCTTTTATGAATTTCTTGATAACAATCGTTTTTCTGTACAGCTATAAAGCTTACAATGGAGTAATTTAAAGTTGGAGTATTAATATATGAGATTTGTCTTCGTCGTTTTTTATTTAATTTTGCTTAAATTTCTTTATTAGCTTCTTGACCAGAGATGAAACAGTTTTTTCCCACTCAAAGCTCGATAAATCAGTGCTACTTCGGAGTTTCTTTTTCGAAGGCAAAAATGGAGTATCATTGGGCCTCTTCTTATATGTTTCAATATGTTTTTGGCGACAACCTGTATGAGCGTAAATTAATTCAGTTTGAAGATGAGGTAACAAGCCATCTTTTCGTTCTCCCCTCACCACGTTCTACTGCCTGTCCAAGGTCGTTATGACCCTTCATACGCTCCAACATTTCAAGAAAATATTATTTTACGTCTATTTAGGTATTATTCAACGTATATAATACGAAAAAAATATATATTTTAAATAAAATTATTAATTTTTTATTGTTTTTGGTTTAAATAAAAAAAAAATCAAAAGCACAAAAAAAAATTGGGTAAACTTTACACGTTATAGTGTAACAAAGAAAACCCCCCCTCAACCATTTAAATTCATTCACTGTAACAAAAGTCTGAGGTCAAAACCCCCAGACACTCCACTATTTATACATATATTTAAATATAATTATATATGAATAGTATATTATTAGGTTTAAATCTTTTCAAGCGTTCCAAATACACCCGGTATGACATAGTCTTCATTGTTTAATGCTTAAAATTATGTATTTCATAATATACATTTTCCAATAAATATAACTTTTTTCCCTTCGTTAATTCAGAAATTACGATTCAATTCAAATTAATTGATTCATTAAAAATTTATTTACATTGTGAATAATATATTGATATTTAATTCCAATAAAAAATAACAACATATAAATTAAATTGAATAAATATGCATAATGAATGCAATAAATAACGTTACTAAATATTGTTAATGTTATTTATTGTACATCACTAGTCATGACGAATTGACAGGTGTCAGAAACGCATTCTTTGAGAGGCCGGACTGCAGATATTATTTGCAACACGAACGAAATGGCGATGCATGAAAAGGCTGTCACAACTCAAGGGTAAAATTTATCAAAACACAGAGAAACCTCAAATACCGAAAAGTAGGTACTTTCAGAAATCTAATTTGAAACGAACATGACAAATAAAAAAATATTTCAGTATGCCTTCTTTCATTAGCCACTCTATACGGAATAACTCACTTTTGTAATATCGTCAACTTTATCAGATTATTTAAAACATTAAAATACAAAAATCACGAAATTATCATGTCAAGTTATCTCTAAATAATTTACCGACATCGACATTTATTAACATATATTACAGCACTATAGTAGTCTATGGTTACCAATTACGCCATATTTATTTACAAAATAAGATTTATTTTAGGATGGATTGTATATGGATTGCATATGGGAAATACTCATAAATACTCATAGGAATTTCAATTGCAATACTGTTCATAACTACGTCATAAGTTCTCTATAACTTCTTATGAGCTACTGTTCTTTCAATTTTCCTCATAAAATCGCATAGAAATGTTAATCTCGAAATTCTCATAAAATATAGATATTCTATGGTATTTTATATGTGTATTTGTCGTCGAAATTACTCATAGAAACTCATAAGAATTTCAATGCAATACTGCTCATAACTTCTTTATAAATTGTCTATAACTTCTTATGAGCTACTTTTCTTTCAATTTTCCTCATAAAATCTCATAGAAATGTTAATCTCGAAATTCTCATAAAATCTCATAAGTATTACTCATTGTTCGTCTAATGTTGAAATTACTCATAAAATCTCATAGCGACAAGAAGTAACATTTTTATGAGAATCTATGAGTTGGTGAAATACTCATAAAATATCATAGAATGTTTATGATCAAATTTTTTTCAGGCTCATAGGAATACAAGTAACTCATAAAATCTCATAGAATATTTTGTTTTTCCTATGATATTCTATGAGATTTTTCCAGCAGGGTAGACTATTCTGCTTTTCCTAAGACTAAAATCTTTAATTAAAGCACAATAATCTAACGAATGAGCTACGTCATTTTCGATTGAAAGAATAGCAATGACTGAAATCCGATCTTGTCTCATCAAATTTCTCAAATACTCGTATGTCTTAATAATTTTAATAAAAAATACAGTTAAAACTCTATATTATTTTAAATTTGCTTGGGTTGTTGCGCGAGGCCCCTGCAAGCGCGAGGCCCCGGGCGATTGCCCCGTTAGCCACCCCCTAAGGCCGCCACTGCCGCGGTATCTGTTATTATTACGTACGCATTGTTTTGTAACAACGTGTTATAATTTTAGCGTGTAAAACAATGCGCTAGAAAAATATAGTTTATAATACGTCTTTAGTTTAAACCGGATTTGAACATCACTACATACGCGTATCAAAAAGGCATAATCTGATCTTGAGAATTATTCTCGTAGGCCAAATTCTAGCAGGCTTTGTGCTGTGTATGTCCCATTTTTGTTTTGCCTTATACTTTCATGTGATGGAATAGTAGTGTTAGGACTTCTTTATGTATAATTGTATTTGCTCACAAATTAAAAAAAAAAAAAACCGACTTGAATTACATCGACAAGTAATATGACATAAGTACAGTGGCGTATTTTAAGATTCAGCGCCCAGAGCAGAGCCATTTCAATTTCTCGCCCCATTAATTGAGGGGATAAGGTAAAGGCAGCGTATGTATTAGGGATGTGACATTACGGGAAAAATCGATTAATACATTTTTTTTAGGCCGCCCATTCCATAAATCCATAAAATAATCGAGTCAAGAGAAATATACACTATAATATAAAAACTATTTTTTTCAGGCTCAACTGTATAATGATATTGGAAACACCGTAGCTCGAAACCAGTGTGCTTGGATGTATAGACAGCTTGAGACACAAAACCCCGTTGAACCAATGAACATGTTACATATTATTTATTAAAATGTACTGTTGCTGTAAATTATCTATTTATTTGTTTTTTTTTACCCTTTATCTCTCAGCACGTTAACAGATAGGAAGGTAAAAATATTAGTTAAAAGCTCTTTTATCTCTGTATCATTTTATTTGATTTTTTTTCATTATATATTTATTTATTGAAAACTTTAGTCGATTTCTTATAATAAAACAACTTTTTGTCATGTCCTCCCGTGACCATGGTTGTTGTAAAGTATTCGAAACGTCGGCGCCGCCAAGCGGCGTGCGCCAACGGGCTAGTCAATGAAATAAGAAATCATTTTGCTACTGGAGTAATTGTAAATATTCAGTTATTTTTTTCTGGGTGGTTCGGCCTGTACTACAAGAAAAGAAAAAACACGTTGGAAACAGTCGAAAATATTTTTAATATATACAAGTGAATGTAGTACACAAGTTTCGTAAATATATCGTTTTAAATTTATTAATACAGTTTGTCATTTAATAGAGCTTTTTGAATTATTTCTGACATAGTTACTTTGATGTCTCGACATAAAACTTCTGCTACTAAGACTTTACTGTCGTTTTGAACATCAGAGGCGACGTAAGCACCTTCACCTAATATATTTGAATCATTCCAACAGTGGCCCAGTGATACTTGAGATTCACAAATTCTTCCCAATTGTAATAATAAAGACGTTATATCTTCAAGAAGGGAAGGAAATGCTGTACTAATTCTAACAAATGATTTTAATACTGGTTGAAATAGTTCGAGACGCAAATCACTTGGGAGCACGGACAATAGTGTAGACAGAGTGTTTACACACAATCTTGCAATTGACATTGCTTTTGGTAAAGCATATTGAATTGACAAATGTGAAACTAAATCTACAGCAAATATTTGCTTGTCAAGTGAAGCTTGACTCAAAAGTTCTGGAATAAAATCAAGGCAAATGTGCATTGAAGGAATGCCTTGAACTGTGACTTGTAACAACTCTCTAGGATATCCTTGAAAATGAACTAGCTTAGCAAGCGATGGTTCTGAAATAAATATTTGATGTAAAAAGGAACATATTATGCTTCTGACTTCTCTTAGTGACCACATAAGTTCTGGTTTAGTTTGATCTTCTTCTGTTTCTAAACAAGCTTCTAATAATATTTGAAGAGCAGCACTTTCCTGAGCTGCTACCAAAGCATTTTTAAGCTCTTCTCTTTCAGAATCTGAAGTTAGTTGGCCACTCTTTTCAAGGAGCGGCTTATCTAACAAATGCCGACTTAATTGGCTTCTTGAAGCTGCTAAGCTAGCTTCTAAAATTCGAAGAATAATTTTTAAAATAGGTCCACATCTAAATACTCTAATGTCACAACGTAAAACCTGTAGAGGATCAACTAAAACATTTTCTTGTGTAATTGTCACATTTCTTATATTTCCATTATTGATATCAAGCAGAGCATTAATAGTCATAATCCATAAACATCGTGGTAAAACTGTATTAAGTCTAAGCCAAACTTCTCGATAGAGTTCCTGAATGTGTCTAGGAACTTGATCACCAAGTACACTTTTTACATATCTCACAAATATTTCTGCAAATGGCCAAATATCTGTGGGATTCTTGTTAAGCATAGCTTTTAAGATTTTTCCTGTTTTGTATGGATTTTCTTCAATGCATTGAAAAGCTTCATCTATTGATGCATCTGATATATTTATATCTATTTGATGCCGACATGTATCTCCAAACACTTGGTCATCCATCCAATCGTCCACAAGAGATAATTGTGGAAAATGTGTAGCCAATAATCGAAGTAATGGACTGAAAAGTCCTCCATAGCTCATTTGGTCTTTTTGTGCTTGATGCAATAAGTACTTAATTGGCAATTCAGAAAGAAATGCAGTGGAATAACTTTTTACTTTTCTTCCATTAGCAATAAGAGTTGCAGAATTAGCTAGTCTGACATCTTCATACAACAGAAGATAATAGATTAGTAGCAACTGTGATGCCAGTGTTGGTTTTTCTATGTTTATGTCAGTAGATGATTCTCCATCAGTCTCCATAGCAGTAAAAAGTTTGTTCTGAGAGTCAAAATTGACTCCGAAAATAGAATTTCTAAATACTCTTCGAATTTCTTCTTCTGCTATAGGTTTGTTGAAGTATTCATTAGTCCCTTTATTATTTATGACAAGAATAGAATTAACATAAACTTCTACAAGAGCAGGCATAACAGGATGCAGGGGAGCAGTACAATTACAAATTTGACTATAAATCCAGTTTTTGATAGGGACTTTATGTTTTGAAAATGCTCGAGATTTAAGTAATTGGTGAATACAATGTACAGGTAAATAGCCAGAAATATTGCTATTTAAATTAGCAGTTACAGGTACTTTTACAGCATGTGCAGTTACAACCTGAAATGAATTAATTAAAAAAATTAAATAAAGCTTAAATACACTAATTTCAAATGTGTTTTAAATTTACCTGTTCTGTAAAAATTTCTTGCGTGAATGCCTGTTTTATTCGAGCTAAGCCGTTAGGGCGCACTGGTACACGCATTCCGAGTGTGGCACAGACTAATTCACCTACGGCTGCCAACTGCCCCGAGTGGAAATGAATAGCAATCAACAGCAACATTTCTCCAAAAGAAGCAGTCACACCTGAATTACTGAAATAAAATGTCAACTTAATTAAAATTATTAGGTTTTAATTATATTGTAATTTAGGATTAAAAAATATATTAAATAGAATACTTCAAAAAGAGGTCAATATATGGAGATTAATCTTTTAAGAACTAATATAAGTGAGTATAACAAGTTTTTTTATTATAAAAAGATTATTATTTCAAAATAAGGTTTCTTAGTGGGTATTGAAAATGTATTGCTTACATGTTGATAAAAATTTTATTTTAAGGATTAGCATTATCGCCAAAAATTTTTCAGTCAGTCAGTTCAGCATTACAGTCCACTGCTGGACATAGGCCTCCCCAAGTTCGTGCCAAATATCAACAATATTTTAAAAGTATATTTTATGTTACCTCTCAAAATATGCTTCTTCTTTAACAAGCCACTGCACCCATTCAATAGCCTTTTTTTCATGTTCTGGAGCAGCTGAAATACATAATAATATATTTATATATTTTTTTAACTATGTTAGTAAATATATTTTACTAAGAGTATGTTTCACCTCAATTAGAATTTGATTTTCTATTTATTTACAGAAAAGAGAAGTTTTTTTAGTGAAAAAAAAAAAAAAAACTATATATTAACTACATGAATTATTGTACTTATTATTTATTGGATATGGATTATTATTTAGAAAACATTGTTTGAAACCTTTGAAACATACTCTACGTCTCATTAAATGAAATACCAACCCATTAGAGATGGACAAGCCAAAATCATACAAAGACTTAAGGATACAAATCGCACGCCAGCTGGGGTAGGAGGAGGTTTCTGTGTAACTAATCGTAATAAACCTGATACTTCATCATCTTGGAATTTAATTCCTGCTATTCCCCTTAGAGCACAGTATAATCTCAGTAAAGCAGAAGCATCAACACCAGCTGCTGCTTCTTTTAATCTGTTTAACAATTCTTGTCGTAACTTAACTAATGTGGTATTTCCATCACCTTTACCTCTTTTATGGGAATTGCGCAAAAATGTAGCAAACCATGCTCTAGATGTTTGATCGGACCCTAACAGTAATCCAGATATGAAAGAAACCTAGAAACAAAACAAATATGTTTAAAGAAGTATTAAAAATATGATTTGATTAAATGACAAATCTTTTACCAGGTCTTCTGGGTGATGAGTTAATGTTAAATTAATGACTAAAGATGGTAGCCGTGAAGCTAATACAGCTTTTGCTCTTACTGCAGCTGCAATGTACGGACAGGTGTCACATAAGGTTGCAAGAGTTTTAGCTCTTATACCACCTTCTTCACTTCTTTCAGCATTAACTACAAGTGATTCTGCCACTAAAATAAAAGATTTACATAATTTAATTGTATTTTCTTTGTGATAACAACTTTTGCTCAAATGTTTTAACTTACCTTCCAGTAAAGTATCAGGCATATTTGCTACGACCCAAGAAATAATTATAGGGCCTTTATTGACATAAAGTAGCACTTCAACAATTTCACATATATTTAGCAAATTAGGTAATTCTGCAAGACTTATACAAATAACATCTGTGATTTCCTCAAGATAAACTTCATTATCGAAAAGTTCTGATGGTTTGATAGATGATTCTACATTTGAGTTTTTATTCTGGTTATATTCAGTCAATTGAGCTTGCATTTGTAACAATTCGGAAAGAACTAAACGAACTCTCCTTGCTGAGTCTGACTGCTCAAAATCATTAGCTATGCCATTAACAATGTTTTGAATTAGAAAAGATTCAGTGGCTTGCGAACCATTCTTCTGACTGAAATTTAAAAATATAATATATATGTCAAAATCATAGTAACATGGGGCATTGTAAATGCATTTTAAGTATTTTGGTGGTAATAACTTACCGCATTTGCTGTTCTTTCTTTAGGTCAACTTCAAGCGCATGAAATTCAATAGACAGAAGTGATACTATAAAATTCACCAAATCAATTCCAGATAATAGTGTAAGTATATCTTTTTTCGCTTCCGCACAGTACCTCGTTACGTCTAGCGGCGCTATAAGGGCCATACGGACTAGGCATGGTATAATTGGTCTAATTTCATCTGATGAGCACTTGATTAATGTTGGTATATCAACATCTTTTATGGCTTTAAATACATGTGGTTGTACCGGTTTCATAAAAACTTTATCCATTAGTAAATCGCCTATTGATGAAACACAAACAGAAATATAATTAAAAAGGATTTACTGACTCAATTTTTAAACTTTGTTCCTTTTGTTTCAAACAAACGTATTGGTATAACTTATTTTATAAAAATAATTAATACATAGTTACATACAAATTAATTCAATTCTTCAATTCTTCGTTTATTCGTTTTTAGCTTTAGGAAATTGTTAGGAAATACATAGGAATCCTAATTTGTAATTTAGGATAAGATTCTGACACTTGTCATTTGTCAAGTTGTCAAATAAACGTAACTAGTGATGCACAATTGCACAAATCAATGACCTTTTATTGCAAGAATATTAATAGGTTGTCTCCCGTGAGGTTAGATCTAACCTCAAATTATTTATCTACGCATATGTCACGATCTCATCCGTTTTGTAGTCCGTTGTCTCCCGCGCGGTTATATCTACACGACAAATTTTTTCTCCGTTGTTTCCCGCGCGTTTATATCTAACCTCAGGTAATTAACTCGTTTTGAAACCTTATTTAACAAAAATAGAGCTTAAAATAGTTTACAGGCGTATTTTAGTATATTCAGTACGAAATTAGATACCAATTAGACCAAACATTAATTTAGTTTTCATATAAGTTTTCCAAGATTCAACCAGTCAAAGTCTTCACTTTCGTGTAGACGTTCCATTTTTTATTATAGTATTTTATTATAGTGTTTTTCTTAAACTTTATTACGAAAAGGTAAGTTACTGTTATTTTTTACAGTATTTATATCATAAAGATGACAGCAAACACAATCATTGGCTGTTCTAATGTCCGTACCTACAAAAAAAACTCAAATAGAAAATGTACTTAGACAAGTAGATGACCTTTACAACATTTTCAACGTGCGATATTTTATTTTTTTCCTTGAGACCTTAGTAAAAAATGTAATTATTGTAAAGTAAATTCATTGCAGATTACGCATTAGTTACTGTTTTGGTAATATATTCCGTAAATATTTTGTTTTTCATAGGTAAATGTGAAATGGCTTATGGCTGTTTTTCTACTTACACATATTCAAATTTGTTTATGTGTGCGTGAGCTTCAAAATGGCCGGTTAATGTTTTTCAAACACAGGATGATTGTTTTTGCGTTTTCAACCCGAACAAGTAAAGTTTGCGACATTATACTTTTAAGCGACTTCAAAAAAAAGGAGGTTTCTTAATTCGACCGTATATTTATATTTTAAGGTGTTCGCGGATAACTTCATCGTTTTTAAATTCGTCAAGTGATAATTCTTTTTTTGTTGGAAAGGAGATATTTCATGGGGCTAAGCTTTAGAAAGACGGACATCGATTTATGGGGTTTTGTGGGAAGAGTGGGGGAGGGGGGGTGGGTAACCGTCTGGTACCACTCCTGCCATGTGCGAAATCGATTTATGGGGTTTCTGGGGAAGAGCGGGGGGAGGGGAGGGCTACTCTCTGGTACCACTGGATTTATGAGGTTTTGGGGGAAGAGGGGAGAGGGAGTGGGGTGGCTTATCCTCTGGTACCACTCCCTCACTTATTAACCGACTTTATTAACCGACTTCCAAAAAAGGAGGAGGTTCTCAATTCGACTGTTTTTTTTTGACTTTCGTTAAGTATGGCGAAATAAAAGTTTTCATTTTTGATTTTTGTTCGTGTTGTTGTAATTAATTGTTTTAGTTTGTAAAAAAATTATTGTTAAAATTATTTATTTGAATTTGGTACCTATTATTTATTATTATTATGATTTTATTATTGTATTTGCAAATTGTCGTAATTTTTACTTTTATTTGTTTTATCCATTTTAAGACGAATTGTTTAACTTAAGGCGAGGTATTTCAGATATTCCTGCAAAACACGTTTATATTAATTCATTTTTGAAATAGTAAACAGTGAAATTTTAATCTAATAAATTTAATTGATATTGTTGAGGGTATATTTTGTCCATTTTTGACGTTGGAAACATGATTTGATAAATTTGGCTCGATAGAATAAATTCACAAAGTTACCTCTTTTCGCTTCATTTTATCTACTATTTTCGGCTTTATTATTAAAATAACTGATTTGATGTTATGAGTAACTTACCTAAATAAAGTTCATATATAACTGGATCCGCTTCTGCCGCTTTTTAATTTATTTATTACATCTATTTTTTTTTTAATCGATTATTCAAGTGATTTTCGAAGCGCTGGGCGCTCTCGCGGCACTCACACTGTCCCGTTGGACGTTACAGAGGCAAGACGTGTGCAAAATTTTTCAAAAAAGCGTTCCGTCTTTTGTATTTTTAATATTACGTAGTATGCATTCAATATCCATACACCTACTGCCCACAGTAGTAATAAAATTTAAATTCGCTATTTATTTTAAATCTATACTTATTATAAAAATAAGTCCCCCGGCCGCGTCTTTCTGTCCTCCTGTCTGTCTGTCTGAACGCGATAAACTCGAAAACTACCAAACGGATTTTTATACGATTTTCAACAATAGAAAGAGTGATTCTTGAGGAAGGTTTAGGTATATAATTTATCATGCTTTTATGTAAATTAGCAGAAATACGGCGATAAATGTTGAACAGGTCGCAAAAAATCTCGCCAACTGGGAGCTTTCCACGCGAACGCCGCGTAAACTAGCAAAGATATAGCTGAGTAATGTACTAGCAAATTGAAAACCTATAAAAATGCTACAAAAAAGTCCGCGATAGCATATCTCTATCTCTTATGGTTGACTTACAATAACCACTTTTATGTTCATATTTTTAATTAAAAACATTACGTTATTTTCAAAGCTATTTTCTTTAGTTCAGTATTATACCTTATCCAAATGAATATGTTAGTTAGCTTAGGCATTTAATGCAGATTAAAATTGCCCTTTACACTATATCAATTAGATGAATAGTTTTTGAGATATCGTCGTTAGAAGTAAATATTAAAAATAAATTAACGCGCAACGAAGTGGGCACGGGTCGGCTAGTCTATATATATAAAAGAAAGTCGTGTAATCGTGTTAGTTACACTATTTATAACTCAAGAACGGCTGAAGCGATTTGGCTGAAAATTGGTGGGGAGGTAGCCTAGAACCAGGAAACGGGCATAGCATACTTTTTATCTCAATTGTACCCGGTAGGTGGCGCTGCTATAGGTATCTAACTCCGAAACTACTGAACCAATTTGTATCAAATTTTGTAAGCTTCTGTAGTTTGGTCCAACTTGAGAGATAGGGTAGTTTTTATCTCAATTGGACCCGGTAGGTGGCGCTGCTATCGGTATGTAACTCCGAAACTACTGAACCAATTTGTATCAAATTTTGTAAGCATCTGTAATTTGGTCCAACTTGGGAGATAGGGTACTTTTTTCTCAATTAGACCCGGTAGGTGGCGCTGCTATAGGTATGTAGCTCCGAAACTACTGAACCAATTTGTATCAAATTTTGTAAGCTTCTGTAATTTGGTCCAACTTGAGAGATAGGGTAGTTTATATCTCAATTGGACCCGGTAGGTGGCGCTGCTATCGGTATGTAACTCCGAAAGTACTGAACCAATTTTTATCACATTTCGTAAGCATCTGTAATTTGGTCCAACTCGAGAGAGGGAATTTTTTATCTCAATTTGACCCGATAGGTGGCGCTGCTATCGGTATGTAAGCAATAAAATTTGGTAGCTGTTTTCCGGGCAGGACAACGTCTGCCGGGTCCGCTAGTTTAATATAATTATTTTGTTGCTGTTTAAGTTTTTGTAAACACTATTTATCTATATAAAAATTAATAAAAATGGAGTGTCTGTTTGTAATATTACGGCTTCATATGTATGTATATATACACGGTACATATTACACCAAATTAACATTTTTGAAGTGAAACTTCTTTAGGCGCATGAGGGGTAAAATTTGAGCGACCGGTAACGCGTCAGTGTCACGACGAGTACTTGGATGGGTGACCTCTTTTTTTTCAATTAGATTTTTGAAGTGAAACTTCTTTAGAATCGTTGTGATTTCAAACCGGATGCAACGGAAAAACGACAGGGAAGGGCGCGCCGCGCAGCGACTTGCATGAAAAAGGATGACACATTGTAGCGTTACGCTCTATGTAGCGTTACGCTCATTGTAGCGTTACGCTATTTGTATCGTTACGCTCATTGTATCGTTACGCTCATTGTAGCGTTACGCTCATTGTAGCGTTACGATATTTGTAGCGTTACGCTCTATGTAGCGTTACGCTCATTGTAGCGTTACGCTATTTGTATCGTTACGCTCATTGTATCGTTACGCTCATTGTAGCGTTACGCTCATTGTAGCGTTACGATATATGTAGCGTTACGCTATTTGTACCGTTACACTCATTGTAGCGTTACGCTATTTGTATCGTTACGCTCATTGTATCGTTACGCTAATTGTAGCGTTACGCTCATTGTAGCATTACGCTCATTGTAGCGTTACGATCATTGTTGCTTTACGATCATTGTAGCATTACGCTATTTGTAGCGTTACGCTCATTGAATCGTTACGCTCATTGTAGCGTTACACTATTTGTATCGTTACACTCATTGTATCGTTACGCTAATTGTAGCGTTACGCTCATTGTAGCGTTACGCTCATTGTAGCGTTACGCTCATTGTAGCGTTACGCTCATTGTAGCGTTACACTCATTGTAGCGTTACGCTCATTGTAGCATTACGCTCATTGTAGCGTTACGATCATTGTATCATTACGCTATTTGTTGTAGCGTTACGCTATTTGTAGCGTTACGCTATTTGTAGCGTTACGCTCATTGTAGCGTTACGCTATTTGTATCGTTGCGCTCATTGTAGCGTTACGCTATTGTATCGTTACGCAATTTGTAGCGTTACGCTCATTGTAGCGTCAGTACTTGGATGGGTGACCGCTTTTTTTTTCAACTAGTATTTTTGAAGTGAAACTTCTTTAGACGCGCTTAAAACTTTGGTAGTAAGCAGGTGCGACGAGGGCGTTACGAAAAGTGTGATCGGTCGAGGCGAACGGAAGTTGAGAGGGAGATATTTTAGTTAAGATAAAATTTGATCGACCGGAAACGCGGCAGCGTCACGACGGTCAGTTCTTGGATGGGTGACCGCTTTTTTTTCAACTAGTTTTTTTGAAGTGAAACTTCTATAGGCGCGCTTAACTTGGGGAGTAAGCAGGTGCGTTACGAGAGCGTTACGAAAAGTGTGATCGGTTGAGCCGAACGGAAGTTGAGAGTGAGATATGTTAGTAAAGATAAAATTTAATCGACCGGAAACGCGGCAGCGTCACGACGGTCAGTACTTGGATGGGTGACCGCTTTTTTTTCAACTAGTTTTTTGAAGTGAAACTTCTTAAGGTGCATGAGGGGTAAAATTTGATCGACCGGAAACGCGGCAGCGTCACGACTGTCAGTTCTTGGATGGGTGACCACTTGGGAACACCGCGTGACGTTGCCGTTTTTTTTCTTTATTATAATATATTATACATATTTAATTAATATTAAAATAAGAATTAGATTATTGATAAAATATGAAGCTACTTTATTGAGATACATTTTATTGAATAATAATTATTTTAAACTACCTGTGCCCGCGACTTCGTCCGCGTGGAGTTTAACAAAATAATTTATTGTTCAGTTCGCAGTTATAAAATATTAATAAAAAATCTAAAATAAAAGTAGCCTACGTTACTCCTTATTACATCAGCAGCTATCTGCTAATGAAAGTCATGTCAAAAACGATCCAGCCGTTTCAGAGATTAGCCGGAACAGACAGACAAACAAATTATAAAAAAATGTTATTTTGGTATTTGCACTATGTATATATGTAATTTAGTTAAAAGCGGGTATTACAATATTACAAACAGACACTTCAATTTTATTTATTTGTATAGATTTAATATGTAATTTGTTTTATTTTATATAGCTTATTCTATTTATGTCCAACAGTCTATAATAAATAACCCTGAAATCGTTTACTTATTTCATTTATTTACGAAAGTATTACATATTTATCACTACTTTAAAAAATGATCATAATAAATGCATTTCTATTTTAAAGTCAAATCAAATTAGTTCGCTTTACAGCCACTGATGCTTTGAGGTCACGAACCGAGTTCACAAGCATCGAGTTCGCGCGACGTGTGTCCAAGGGGGGCGGGGTAGACGTTAAATGCCTACTTTTGTCAAACGACGAAGCCTTAATAGGTCATTTGTTACCTGAAATAAAAAAATGTTTTTATTATTAAGATTATAAGAAAAAAATGCTGTCTAATGGGTTTGTTGCTACATATCTTCTCTTCTCACGTCGGTTTAAAAGGAACGGGCAAATTGTAATGGGTTTCTCGCGACATGTATATATAATTATATACGCGACGCGCATACATGGCAAACATGATTTTCCTCTGTAATAATGATTAGTTTAGTTTTCTAGCACTGGGAAAAACAGAAATGTGAATGTTTCCTCTATAATATTTATTACTTTAGTTTTCTTGTACTGGCAAAGAGATACATGTTCCTGATAGGTTTTGTAATCGAAGTACATTTTCCTCGACGGCCAACAAACAGGAAAACGTTTTTTATAAGTTGTATTCGTTAATAAATGATAATTATTAAAAAAAAAAATGCTGCCTTTTTATTTGTACATATCGTTCACAGGATTACTGCATCATTTCATCTGAAAAACTGAAAATAAATATATATCTGTATGTTGTAAAGATCAATCCCATACTGAGCCATACAATTTTTATTTTACTTAATCGAAAAAAAAAACTTTGTTTTAAGTGAAACTTCTTTAGGCGCATGAGGGTAAAATTTGAGACAAAGGCAACGCATCGTAAATGATTTTATACCACATTGAATACACGAGTTCTGATCCGATCACCGAATTTAAGCAACATCGGGCGCGGTCAGTACTTGGATGGGTGACCGCCTGGGAACACCGCGTGATGTTGTCTTTGTTTCAATTAGTTTGCCAAAGAAGTTTCACTTCTGTAAAGTGTACTCTGTACGCACGCAATTTTTTTATGTAACTAGATCAGCAAACATGCGTACGGCTCACCTGAAGGTAGGCGATTACCGTAGCTTATAGACGTAAAAAATGTTATTTTGGTATTTGTACCGGGTATACATCCATAAAAATTTAGTCAAAGCGGTTATTTTAATATTACAAACAGATACTCCAATTTTATTTATTTGTATATATACATAATATATTATATATTATTATTACATAACGTATTTATTACATAAACAACCCAAACCCATTAACTAAAAATTCATTTATTGGCCAAAACTACGATTATATTGAAAACGAGCATAAAATGCATTGAACGAAAAAGAACATGCTGTAGATTTTGTGTCATACATTAACCAAGGTCACTAACGTCACCCCATACCTATCAATTTCTGCACCGTTTTGCTCTATGTTTGGATCGAGATTTCTTATTTTCTTAATAAGAAAATTGTATACATATTATACACCGATGCAAAGTGTATTTTGTGTACTTTATGAATATTTATAAGGATATTTGTCGAGAATACGTAAAATATGTATAGTTTGCTTTCAAAAAAATATCCTACTTTCTCGCCCTCTTTTGATATTATTGTCCAAAAAATATTGTTTTCAGTTTTATCGTTGCGTTCTTCATCTTCAATACTAAATTTTAATTAGTTTTTCTAAATTAACTATGAAGTAGAAACCCCGTACCTAAGGTAATTGCTTTACAAGGTGTAATTGAAATGTCGATCGTAATTCAAGCGCTCTCAATCTAGACCACCTACTTTCAAGTATAAAAAAGAAACTTTGAACTGTATCACAATTTATTTATTTTGCTGTTAGAGCTAGATAGATACTATTGGGAAACAGAATACGTAGAATCAACGACAAATGTATCATAATACTTTATTTTTTCGACATGTTTTTGCACCAAGACCACCTTTTTCTCTCTCCCTCTGAAACAAGCGCGATTTTATAATTGATATACGCACATGTACAACACTTTTTATACATTAAATTAAAGCTTAGTTCATACTCTTCAAAACAATATAAGCGTTTTTGTTCTAAGTGTAGAAACTTGTGAGATAAGAGGAAAAAACTACGACTCAAGTAACGCGCGCTTATCGAATCATATTACCGCGGGAAATGCGAGGTCAGCGCCGTGCGGGCGGTGCGGTAGACTCAGTGCTGAGGTTAGATCTAACCTTGCGGGAGACAACGGGAGTTCGCGCTGGGCGAGTCCGGTATACCAGAGGTTAATCAGAAGTCTAAATCGTATTAAGTTATTAACTTTCTTAAGGGGTTAGGCCGCAAACACGAAACTTGCGGCGGCGGGGCGACGGCGGTAGCGGGGCGACGGCGATGTATTCAAAAGCATTGCACAGTATAGCACAGACTACTATGAGAACAAGTTCAGTATAGCGACGGGCACGAAACAGGCGACGGCGGAGCGGGGCGATCGAGCGATGCACGGCCCACGGGTGACGGTGGAGCGACGGCGACGCGTTATTTATTAGTAAAGGTCATAGCTCATTAGACCCTCACCGGAACGCCTCCACGCATTGTCAACGGGTGGTCCGCGGGTGGACGGCGCGTGAACGACTCGTCGTCAACGGGTGGACGACGCGCCATCCCCCCGCGGACGACGGATTTTTACTTTTAATTTATTTAAAATCATCGGGTGCCGGATGGGTCTAATGAGCTATGACCTTAATACTTTTTTGGACGATAAATCGATAGTTCGATATTGAAATGTATTGTATATCGACACTCGATATTTTGAAATAAAACTTTACGCATGCTTGACTTGGGGAATAAGATGGTGAGTGCTAACGAGAAAAAGAAAAGAAGAAAAGAGAAAAGTGTAATCGGTTGAGGCGAACGGAAGTTGAGAGGAGGTCATAAGTTAGTGAAAGTAGAAAGAGAGAGAGAGACGTTTCGTTATGCTTCAGTCGTGTGGTCTGAAGCGCAATCGTTTTTTTAAATACATAATATCTTATTTTTTTTCCCGCTAATTATTTAAACTATAACATCATTATAAACTTAATCTACTGAACTTTATTTACACTAAATTATTTAAATATTTGAAAAGAACACAACACAAAAATTTAAAATTAAACAATAATATATAATGTAGATAATGTGCATGTCACTTACAAGTGTACATCGTAACACCCAACATTATGTTTTCCTCTTTTAATTTATTTATTTACATACTAGCTTTTACTTTTTTTTAAATATCGATATATCGAGAATACGATATTTTAAAAAAATATCAACAGCCCTACGCCCGCCAGCTTGTTTTGTGCCCGCCCGAGATAATGCTGTCTGATCGCTCCATGTCGCGTCGCCCCGCTACCGCCGTCGCCCCGCTGTCGCCAAGTTTCGTGCCCGCGGCCTTATAGTTAAGTCGGTTATTTATAACCTCTTCACCCAATGTCTTTACAACTTTTTTTTTTGAAATATGTTGATTTTAAAATTACTTAGTAATGAGTTGTAATTTCCTTGGAGCTGTAATAACGGTAAACGGTAAACGGTAAAGTCCGCGAGGAACAACAATGTGACGTTTGGCGTGTGTTATACCCCGTCCAGCGACTAATGATCTTTTTGACACTTCAAGAAATTTTGACATTAGTGACTGCCTCAAACGTTATTTATTCGATTCGAAATAATAATCGATTTTATTTAAGAAGAACTTTCAATCGATTTAATTAAATATTTAGTTTAAAAATATTATTTATTTATGCGTTTATTAGTTTTTTTAATTATAAATGAAATATATAAATAATAAATAAATGAATTTACAGAGTTATGGCTCTTTATTATATAATCTTGGGGTCATAGATACTATTTTTATTTCCTTTTTTGTATTAAATTTATAGAAACAATAATCACATGACGTAAAATTATTTTTATCATATGATCGATTTATTATCGATTTATTATTTCAAGAACTGTTTCATAGTCTGTGGTTGTTTGTTATGCACAGGGTACTTCACTCAATCAATCAAATCGTCAATAAAGTATGACATTACTGTAAAAATTTTTGTACGTTATTCCGGAAAAAAAAAACTGTAATTTATTGGCGTGAGCTGTCAAAAAGCTAATTAGTCGCCGGACGGGGTATAAATGCATGTTAAATGTTAATAATTCTCTACTCTTTGATTCTCTATATTAATACGTGACGTGAAGCAAAAACTTCGTACCCCTTTTTACGAAAATTGCGCCGACGGAGGAGTACAAAATTTCGTACACTTATAGTTTGTATAGAGAAGGAGTGCAGAATCCTAATATTTATTAAAAATTCTGCATAAAACATATTAAATAAATAATAATAAAAAAAACGTTACACACACTACTATGTATTTGATACACACACGCATATTATACTCTTATGTTGATTGTCAAAGTCAGTAGTCAAATTGAAACTTTTAAAAAAGGGTTCTTTATTTTCATAATTTTTTGGTTTTCTTTAATTTTAATTTTTAATTATGGTCGAATTACGACCCCTGGGCGACCACTAGAATATATTAATACGCTAATGGATGTTTGTCTCCCTTTTTAGAAAAAACCTCACTATTACTCCACATAAATTATATACAGGATGTCGAGCGATAAAGTGCAACCCCGAAGGGGATGAATCTAGATCATAAATTATCGACAAAAAACAGAAAAAAATTAAAAAAAAAAAGAATTTATTTTTATTGACGAATTAAGATTTTTATATATCTTACGTAGACTCTATGTACAAAAAATGATGATTTCTGTGCGTGTTTTTTGGGATACAGGCGTAATTTTTTTTATTTGAATGGCGATATGGTAAGAAATAACAATAAATCATAAAATTTCCTGATATTGGGGGCATAATTCTGAGAAAATTAGAGATCATTGAAAAAAAACAGTCATAAAAAATGTTTTTTTTTTTTCACAAGAAGCATATTTAAAGTCATAATGCCACTTTTTTGCGAGCTAATTGTTATTTTATCCTTACCGCCAAGTACGTGACGTAATATTTTATTTTATTTTAAAGTAATCGACCCGCTACTATGGAAGAAATCATCATTTTTTGTACATAGAGTCTACGTAAGATATAAAAATCTTAATTCGTCAATAAAATATAAAATATTTTTTTAAACATTTTTTTTCTATGTTTTTTGTCGATAATTTATGGTCTAGTTTCACCCCCTTTCGGGGTTGCACTTTATCGCGGGACAGCCTGTATATAATTTTATAGATAATTGTTTGCTCTACCGGCGCGGCATCCAGTACTAAAAAATTTAGTATTGCTTTTGTTTTTGTAAATTAATTAATTTATTTATTAAATTAAATATATCATGGCTTTAATTTTTAAACAACGTCAACATGAATGACGGTCGGTAATTGTTTTGTTTAATTTCAGGCAATTTTTTCCTCAAGTTTT
The DNA here is from genome assembly GCA_905220545.2 of Melitaea athalia. NCBI lineage: Eukaryota > Metazoa > Arthropoda > Insecta > Lepidoptera > Nymphalidae > Melitaea > Melitaea athalia. Next base: position 10,460,262 of record HG992179.1, read on the forward strand.
TTTAATGTTACCGAATAAAATTTGGTATATAAATACATGAGTAATTATGAGTTATTCACCGATTGTAACCTATGGGGCATGGACTATAGTATTAGTGTATCGTCATCGTATATTGTGCCTATACCTACCTATAATTATTATGAAGACATAACGCAGTTTTCTCCCTTTTTGGTTTATTTATTTATTTGTACAAAAATCCACAGCTATACATTTTTATGTTTCTTAACCAATACAGAACATCCAAACAAAAGCCAATTTCGGATTTTACATTATTTAAATTACACTGTTTAGGTAGACAAAGTAGACAAAGTTGAGTTGAGGTAGTAAAAACTAAGATAGAAGCACAGTTAGGTACAATAAAATATAAATAGGTATATAGGTATAAACGTTACTCGTGTTTAAAAAATATATACTTCAACTATAATTGTGTTTGTTCTCAAACACAAAAACCTACTTTAATTTACATCGATAATAAAATGCGAATGAAAATATCATCAACGTCACCATCACAATTCAGCCTGTAATCTCCTACCTACTGTTGGGCTTAAATATAGGGCTATAGATACCTGGGCTTAAATTTAATAGGCTTTTTTCTCACTGCCAGCTAGTGAATATTTTCCCTATTATGAGTAACGATCGCTGTTAGGTGTAGGTATATATACGATAAAAACCTGGACCGACAGCTCTCCGAGGCACACTGGGGATATTGACTACTAAGACTGAAATCCAAACCGGAAACAAATATTTCTACAAATACAAATATTCATTCCGAGCGGGAATCGAACCCCTAAACCGTCGGCGTTTAGGTGCTTAGGCGCTTACACGGCACATGCACCACTACATTGGTTGAACAGCGGTTCACATATTGTTTTATGTTTACGCGAATTTTACTCATTATAATGAATAGCGATTGTTCAACATCAACGTAATCATATATTATTATGGATAATTCAAAAACTTCTCGTCATACCGCTCTTAAATATAAATGGGACCACATGACAAAGGTACACCAGCTTTCAAATATAAAAGAATCATCAAAATCGGTAAACGAGCTAATTATCACGATTCACGAGTTAGTTTATTATATTAATAAAAGGTATACTATGTTATTTATTCTTCTTATTCTTTCTTTTTTGTCTTAACAGGTAAGAAGAACGTTTTGTTTATTTATTTGGAATCGATTTGGTCTGAAAGTATTCGACACTAATATCGTTTCCTCACGGGTAAGCTACATTATCCAGAAGTAATAAAGGTTTGAAAACATCGCTCGCTGTGACTCATCGTTATGGAATAGTAATCAAACGTGAACGTGGTAAAACTGCGTGGGACGTCTATATATATTTTTGATAATTTTATATCCTACTAGCTTCTGCGCGCGACTTCGTCGGCGTGGACTCCGCTCCTATTGGTCTTAGCGTGATGATATATAGCCTATAGCCTTCCTCGATAAATGGGCTATCTAACGCTGAAAGAATTTTTCAAATCGGACCAGTAGATCCTGAGATTAGCGCGTTCAAACAAACAAACAAACAAACAATCAAACAAACAATCAAACAAACAAACTCTTCAGCTTTATTATATTAGTATAGATGTAAATGGAAAACATCATATTATACTAAAGGTTACTAATGTTGATCTCAATAAATAAAGTAAACGGAAAGCTAAAAATATTTAGAGCAAACTTTAGCCAAAATTAGGCAATTTAAACAATTTTATTCAAAACTAGCTGCCCGGACAGACTTCGTTCTGTGTGTTATGTTTTATTTTCTTAGTGTAAAAACCTTCCATGGGATTTAAGGAACATACAAAAGAAAAATGATCAGTTAGTTAGTATATCTATTCATTTCGTTATTATAGACGCAAAAATTTGTTACGGTTACGGTTCAGTCTGTAATATCCCACTGTTGGGCATAGGCCTCTTGCCCTCTTTCCCCGTCTAGGAGAAGGATAAGAGCTTAATCCACCACGCTGCTCCAATTCGGAAAAAATTTGTTAATCTATACTAATATATAAAGCTGAAGAGTTTGTTTGTTTGATTGTTTGTTTGTTTGTTTGTTTGTTTGAACGCGGTAATCTCTGATTCTACTGGGCCGATTTGAAAAATTCTTTCAGTGTTAGATAGCCCATTTATCGAGGAAGGCTATAGGCTATGTATCATCACGCTAAGACCAATAGGAGCAGAGTCCACGCCGACGAAGTCGCGCGCAGAAGCTAGTATTGGATAAAATTGGTTGGATAAAAATATGTTATTATTATTTTATTAAGTAATTTATTTATCGAAATACATGTAAGAATACAAAACACAATCATTAATAATAAGATCCACATCAACTCATACGAGTTTTACCGGACATCAGTATTGTCGACATTATTAATACCTAGGTAACTAGGTACATAACATCTTATACTATTAAACGAGCAATTCTTGTATATATATATGTATATATATATATTTTCTGAATCTCGGAATCGGCTCCAACGATTTTCGTGAAATTTAGTATGCAGGGGATTTCGGGGGCGAAAAATTGATCTAGCTAGGGTTCATTTAAAAAAAATGTCGTTTTATCCCTGTTTTTAGGCAATGAAAAAATATCATTAGAATACGAAGCTTAATTTCACCGTTGTCATGACAGCTGAAATGGCGTAGTATTAGGAAGTCGGCGGGTGTCGAATCGTGTTAACCCGGGTTCCAATCTCAGTCTCCAGATCAATTATTTTTCTTTTTTTTTTTTAATTTCACTCGTGTTTAAATAACATTAAAATATAAAAATACCGAGCAAAAAAAAAAAAAAACAAAAAAACAAAGAAAATACCGAGCTAGGCTCGGTCACCCAGGTACTAATAATTATATTCGACTTAATGTTGAAGTACATCATTTTATTATTATCAAAGTATTTATAGTAGTGTGTTTGTACCAGTTCTGGCTCACGAGCCAGAACTGGTACAAACGGTCGGTCCTCTGATCGAGTGATCCTAAAAAAAAAAAAAAAAAAAAAAAAAAAAAAAAAAAAAAAAAAAAAAAAAAAAAAAAAAAAAAAAAAAAAAAAAAAAAAAAAAAAAAAGGTTTTGGGGTCATCTAAATCGATTGCACGCATCCATTTTGTGCTAACTCTAACGATTCGCGACTTAGGTTTCTACATTTGCAAACTCCAGTACCCTTAATTACCTCTATTGTCCGCTTATCTATCGTTCCTCGAGCATCGTCGCTATTGTGCTCCATCCATTGTTTCTCGAAAAAGGTCGTTGCCGCTCTTATCTGTTTCTAATGATGCACCTTGCTTATCTGTGCTATTGTATTATATTATTATCATTCTTTGTTATTCTCAATGTATATATATATATATATATAAAAATAAATAAAATTGGAGTGTCTGTTTGTAATATTAAAATAACCGTGTTTTACTAAACTCATATGTATGCATACTCAGTACATATACCAAAATATTTATTTATAATTTTTGTGTGTCTGTCACTGAACAGTAACTATTTTGTAAAGCTCCACGCGGATGAGGTCGCAGGCACAGCTAGTCATAAATAAAACTCATACTTTTTTTTTGTTACAATTTTTATTTCCAAAATGTTATTGTTGATTATGTATAAAATAGGAGCGAAACATCTCATCCACTAAAATATCGTTGTACAATGTGTTCCCTGTAAAAATGCTCGTAAAACTGTGCATTGAACATCCCCGAAACTTATACAGCAAATACATTAAACAATATTCGCCACAAACTGAAGTCCACTCATTCTGAATCATATCAACATTCCAGTCCCATCTTTTACAATTCCTTTTTAAAAACTCTAGATGATATCGTGCAGGTGATCGTCCGTATGAATCAAAATATTGACCGATGCCATTCGTATCGATATGTAAAGCTATCCAATGTGAGCCTGGTTTATCATCTGTATCTAAATTGCATATTATATACGTTGGTACGTGGGTATACATGGGCAGTCTATTAGCAGCATAAACATTATTTTCTAGACTGGGGTGAATCTTTTTCAGATGTTGTTGTACATCTAGTGTATCCATGATATTACTGCTATTAGTAGATTATTACTGTACCAATCTATTCAATGGTTAACATAGGAATGATTAATTATATTGATTTCTAAATATTAAATCATATTCCTTAGTGATAATTTGTATGATTCATCAGCGTAGCGCGTCTCGTCGTGTCGTCAATACGAAACATACTTTCTAAATATTAAATCACATTCCTTAGTGATAATTTGTATGATTCATCAGTGTAGTGCGTCTCGTCAATACGAAAGAATGCGAGATAAGTGAAAAAGTTAAAAAATACTTTTTTAACAATGACAGTCATTAGCTGATCATTAGTGAATCTGTTTACTTAAATTACTTCTTTGTACTCATTATATTCTTTTTCTAATCATTTGTAAATCTATATTAATTGTTTAAACCAAAACTTTCATTTTTTATTTCACCCCCTAGAACCTTAGACGTGTGTAATGTTTCACTTTATCCATCCGTTTACTGCTATTGTAGCAGGACCAAGTGGATGTGGGAAGTCAAATTTTGTAACAAATTTCATAAAATCAGTTACAGAAATATGTAATTGTGATTTTAATCAGATCACATGGTGCTTTGATGAAATGCAACCTTTATATAATTTACCAAATGTTAACTATCATCAAGGAATTCCAAATCTTAATATGTTTGATGGTGAAAACCCACATCTTGTTATTATTGATGATCTGATGAGAGAGTCTGATGGAAGAATTGTGGATATATTTACAAAAGGTAGTCATCACAGGAATCTTAGTGTATTTTATTTAACACAAAATTTATTTCATCAGGGTAAAGGTCAAAGAGATATTTCTTTAAACTCAAGTTATATAATATATTTTAAAAATCCTAGAGATAAAACTCAAATAAGATATTTAGCACGACAAGTGTCACCGGATAACCCAAAGTTCATTGAAGATGCCTACAGGGATGCAACTCTAGAAGCACATGGATATTTAATGGTAGATTTAAAACAGAATACCAATGATTTTTGTCGTATCAAATCAAATGTCTTCCCATTTAATGGTTTCTGTACAGTCTACGTCCCCACAAAAGAGTTTAAATACACCAAGAATCAAACAATTCAAATCATTTCTAAATGATGCATCGTCGACTCACAACGCATAAGCATTTGCTAAACGCTTTGCATACGCTTAAACCAAAATATCAAAGAGCATTACTTAAAACGTGTGACGAAGAAGAAATAAATTGTATTTGTGAATGTATTCATAACGTTTTACAAGGAAAGGTACCTCTTAAAGATCAAGATAAACAAAAATTGAATAAACATAAAAATATACTCCGTAAATTGGTGCGTAAGTGTAAACATAAAATAAGAAAAAACATAATTATACAAAAAGGAGGAGCTTTCTTACCAGTAATATTAGGTGCAATATTGAGTGGATTAGTAAGTGGACTAGTCAGTTAACATGGAAAATGCAAAGAAAATGATACTAATTGAACCTGGATTGATTGAAAAATTAAAACAAGAAAATAAGGTTAATAGTAATTTGTCTCGATTAGATATGGAAATGCAAAATATTATGAATAGTAAGATAGAAGACCGAAAGAAGTGGATGTTATATTTACAAACACTACAAAGATATCTTCACTTTGTCGAAGAGGATCGTCAACCACTCAGATTACCAATTTATTCTGATACATCTAATGAAGATTCAAATGAGTCTAAAATTGGATTTAAAAATAAAGATAGAGATTTAAAAAGTTCAGTTGATGCTGAATCTTTGTTGGAAGAGAATCGTTCCATTAAAAGTAAAGAAAATGATACAAAACCACTTTATACAACAGCTCAAATACTCAGTTTAATACCAAAAACTTATAATAAAAAAGGTGAGTTATTATTAAACTTAGTTGAAACAAGTAAAAGTAAAATAAATTGGGATAATGAAGGCACAGTCATAATTGATAATGAAAAAATTCCTGGAAGTAATATTGTTGATTTAATAAATGATTCACTAAGACCCTTAAAAAGAAGTGATCCGATAGGGTGGGATAGATTTGCTAAAGCATTAAAAGATATTAAAGTACCACTTACTTATATTGGAAATCCAAAGAGATGTGAGTTTATTAACCGGCTTCAAGTAAAAGATCTAAACAAATCCTCTGAGACTGAAGTTCAAGAGTTTTCTACACCAAGAAGTGGAGATAAAAAATCTGAAACTAAAATAGAGTTTTCTACACCGGGAAGTCGAGATAAAATATCTAAAATACGTAAAAAGTTTGATTGGGAAAAATGGACCCCGTACTAGAAGAAATTAACAGGATTTATTATGATCCATCTAACCCCGCTGGTTTTGGTAGTATTGATAAATTATCGAAAGCCATGAATGGTAAAATGGATAAAAAGCAAGTAAAGGAATGGTTACAATCACAAGAAACATACACATTACATAAACCCATTCAAAAAAAATTCCCACGTAATAGGTACATTCTATCAAATATTAATGAATTGTGGCAAGCTGATTTAAGTGATATGCGAACTTATTCTCAATATAATGATGGTTTCAACTATATACTTTGTGTTATTGATGTATTTAGTAAATATGCATTTGCAAGATCAATGAAAAAGAAAAACTCAGAAACTATTAAAGAATGTTTTGAAAGTATATTTACTGAAAGTAATTTAACACCTACTCACATACAATCTGATAAAGGTACAGAATTTGTTTCAAAAGATGTACAAAAATACTTTAAATCCAAAAAGATTAATTACTATACCACTAACAATCCTGATATTAAGGCCAGTATTGTTGAACGATTTCAAAGAACTCTAAAAATGAAAATGTGGCGTTATTTCACTCATAATAATACTTATAGATATATAGATGTTTTACAAGATTTAATATATTCTTATAATCACAGCTTTCACTCTAGTATTAAGATGTGTCCATGTGATGTGAATTCCAACAATATTATGACGGTTTGGACTAATCTTTATGATAGACGATCAAACAAACTTTCCAAAATCAACTTTCAAAAACCAAATTTCAATGTGGGTGATTATGTTCGAATAACTAAATATAAACATGTTTTCCAAAAAGGATATGAATCAAACTGGAGTGATGAAATATTTATTATAACTTCAATAATTGATAGATCTCCATGGGTTGTTTATACAATAACAGATTTACAAAATGAACCAATAGTTGGTACTTTTTATGAAAGGGAATTACAGAAAATCACTTACAACCCCACCTCACAATATAAAATAGATAAAATAATTGACACTCGTTATTCAGGTAACAGAAAAGAAGTATTAGTGAAGTGGAGAGGTTATCCAAATAAATTTAACAGTTGGATTTTAGCTTCTAGTTTAAAAGAAATATGAATAAAGAAAGTTTTTATTTAACATTGCTCAGCAATAGTTCAATGGAATACTTTCCTGATAACAAGACCACAAATTTTTCAACGAAATTACCAAAAGTTATAAAATTAGAAGGTGAATGGTCGGTTGGAGTTGTTGAGTTTCAATATCCATGTACCATGTTTACTGTTCAAGATCATGAAAATGTTATATACATTACAAAATCCATGATAATGCCTAGTGAAGATAAACCATCCACAGTGCACTACAAAAAACATATTCCAGCTACCAGCTATGCTAACGTTGAGCATATTTTAAAAGCATTAAGTGGTATCGGAGAGAGCATAAAATTTCGCTATGATGAAATAACAAAATTTGTTTCTGTTTCTGCTTTGGATAAAAATATAACATCTATAACATTATCACCCAAATTAAGTTTACAACTAGGTTATGAACCAAATAAAAATCTCCTAGACAGAAATTTCGGAAAGTGTCCTGCTAATTTACACTTAGGGTTACCATCTCAACTATTTCTATATTGCGACATTATCGATCCTCAGATTGTGGGTGATGTTATGACTCCCTTGCTAAGAGTAATTTCATTAGATCCTTCAAAATACATTTATGGAGCAAATAAAATGCACGTTTTCTCTCCACCTCACTACTTACCTGTTATGCGAAGAGAGTTCGATACGGTGGAAATAGTTATAAGATCGAGCACAGGACAGAAAATACCATTCCAGTTTGGAACCGTGTGTGTTAAACTACATTTCCGAAAATTGTGATAATGAATTCTCTTCGTGATCATCATATATGCCCATATGAAAATTATTATACACATCAAGCTGGTTCGGGGGTAGGAGTAATTTATAAGGGTTCACCATACCAACGTGGTCATGGTATTGGAAGCTTCTTAGGGGGGTTATTTAGATCAGTTTTACCTTTACTTTCAAGTGGGGCTCGAGTGGTTGGTAAAGAAGCATTAAACGCTGGAGTAGGACTTTTATCGGATATGATTCAAGCGCGTCATATGGAAGCATCAATAAAAGATCGTCTAAAGCAAGTTAGTACGAATTTAAAACGAAAGGTTGATGGCAAAATTGATCGATTAAACATGACAGGTTCTGGGTATATAACTAAAAGAAAACGATTGACCTCGCTCATTCCACCATTAACTGCTAAAGTGAAAACCGCTAAAAAACTTGGTATAAATCCAAAAAATATCAAAGATATATTTTCAAATTAAATATGTCTTTCCTTCATAATAATTCTTGTGAGTGTGCTAAGTCAGAATTAGATTTGTTTGCACTACCGTCTACACAAACAAGCATTGAAAATGGATTGTGGATTCACTATAAACCAATTTCGTCTCTTGCTGATGATGGACCTATAGAGTTTCAAGTTCCTGGGACAGGCGATGACTACATAGATTTGTCTCATACATTACTCCACATAAAGGCAAAAGTATTAAATCAAGATTCAACTAAATTGACATCGACCACAGTAGTAGCACCTGTAAATAATTGGCTGCATTCACTTTTTAGTCAACTTGATGTTTATTTAAACCAAAAACTTGTATCACCACCTAATAATACCTATGCATATCGAGCATACATAGAAACCCTTTTAAACTATGCTCCTGCTGCTAAACAATCTCACCTTACTTGTAGTCTTTGGTATGAGGATACATCAGGAAAAATGGATTCTACAGATGATAAAAACTTAGGATTTGTTAAAAGACAGGATTTGGCTAGTGAAAGTAAGGAAATAGAAATGATTGGACATCTTCATGGTGACATTTTCAACCAAGATAAATTTTTAATTAATGGTGTTGAAATGAGTGTAAAATTAGTTCGGTCAAGAGATAGTTTTAATTTAATTGCTGGATCAAGCGATGTAAAGATCAAAGTTTGTATTACGGATGCAACTCTTATTGTTCGACGAGCAAGAATTAATCCAAGTGTATTACTCGCACATCAGAAAGTTTTAGCTGCTACTACTGCTAAATATCCTATTACTCGAGCCGAAGTAAAAGTTTTAACAATTCCATCGGGTGTTCAAGGAAAAACTCTTGATAATATATTCCTAGGACAGGTACCCAAAAGGTGTATAATTGGATTTGTGAACAATTCTGCATTTAATGGTTCCCTTACTAAAAATCCATTTAACTTTGAAAACTATGGTATTAATTCTTTCAGCTTATATATTGATGGACAACAAATACCTTCAAAAGCTTTGCAACCATCTTTTAATAGTAGTATATTTACATCAACATATCATACTCTATTCTCGGGAACTGGTATTCACTTTCTTAATGAAGGAAATGGAATCTCTTGTGAACAGTATGCCAAAGGTTACTGTCTATTAGCATTTGACTTAACTCCTGATTTATCAGCTAACTCATCAACTCATTGGAATCTCATAAAGCATGGTAGTGTAAGATTAGAAGTACGATTTGAATCCGCACTAATACAAACAATTAACTGTATAGTTTATGCTGAGTTTGATAATATTATTGAAATAGATAAAAACAGAAATGTTAATGTAGACTATAGTAGTTAAAGTTATAATGTGTGTTAGATTTATGTGTAATGCATTTTTTTGTGTATGTAAAAATTATAAATTAAATAAAACAAATTATATGTAATATATTATTTTTTATTTCTCATACAAATTATCACTAAGGAATGTGATTTAATATTTAGAAAGTATGTTTCGTATTGACGACACGACGAGACGCGCTACGCTGATGAATCATACAAATTATCACTAAGGAATATGATTTAATATTTAGAAATCAATATAATTAATCATTCCTATGTTAACCATTGAATAGATTGGTACAGTAATAATCTACTAATAGCAGTAATATCATGGATACACTAGATGTACAACAACATCTGAAAAAGATTCACCCCAGTCTAGAAAATAATGTTTATGCTGCTAATAGACTGCCCATGTATACCCACGTACCAACGTATATAATATGCAATTTAGATACAGATGATAAACCAGGCTCACATTGGATAGCTTTACATATCGATACGAATGGCATCGGTCAATATTTTGATTCATACGGACGATCACCTGCACGATATCATCTAGAGTTTTTAAAAAGGAATTGTAAAAGATGGGACTGGAATGTTGATATGATTCAGAATGAGTGGACTTCAGTTTGTGGCGAATATTGTTTAATGTATTTGCTGTATAAGTTTCGGGGATGTTCAATGCACAGTTTTACGAGCATTTTTACAGGGAACACATTGTACAACGATATTTTAGTGGATGAGATGTTTCGCTCCTATTTTATACATAATCAACAATAACATTTTGGAAATAAAAATTGTAACAAAAAAAAAGTATGAGTTTTATTTATGACTAGCTGTGCCTGCGACCTCATCCGCGTGGAGCTTTACAAAATAGTTACTGTTCAGTGACAGACACACAAAAATTATAAATAAATATTTTGGTATATGTACTGAGTATGCATACATATGAGTTTAGTAAAACACGGTTATTTTAATATTACAAACAGACACTCCAATTTTATTTATTTTTATATATATATATACATTGAGAATAACAAAGAATGATAATAATATAATACAATAGCACAGATAAGCAAGGTGCATCATTAGAAACAGATAAGAGCGGCAACGACCTTTTTCGAGAAACAATGGATGGAGCACAATAGCGACGATGCTCGAGGAACGATAGATAAGCGGACAATAGAGGTAATTAAGGGTACTGGAGTTTGCAAATGTAGAAACCTAAGTCGCGAATCGTTAGAGTTAGCACAAAATGGATGCGTGCAATCGATTTAGATGACCCCAAAAACTTTTTTTTTTTTTTTTTTTTTTTTTTTTTTTTTTTTTTTTTTTTTTTTTTTTTTTTTTTTTTTTTTTTTTTTTTTTTTTTTTTTTTTTTAGGATCACTCGATCAGAGGACCGACCGTTTGTACCAGTTCTGGCTCGTGAGCCAGAACTGGTACAAACACACTACTATTTATTAATAATATGATAATCGTCACACATCAATCGGTTAAACCAACCAGTTTAATTTTATTTTATTTAAATTTGTGATATGGTGTTCCTGTAACTTATTAATAAAATATTTTTTTAGGTATCTTTTTTGTTGTTAAAGATTCCCGTAAAGCTAAAAGAAGTTCTTTTATAAGATATAGCTTAATTTTCTTTTACCGTACAAGTTATTGTATTTCGGTATCAGTAACATTATTATACTTAGTTCCTTTTTTAGGGTTCCGTACCCAAAGGGTAAAAAACGAGACCCTATTACTAAGACTTCGCTGTCTGTCCGTCCGTCCGTCTGTCACCAGGCTGTATCTCAAGAACGGCGATAGCTAGACAGTTGAAATTTTCACAAATTAGGTATGTATTTCAGTTGCCGCTATAACAACAAATACTAAAAACAAAACAAAATAAATATTTAAGGGATGCTCCCATACAACAAACGAAATTTTTTTGCCCTTTTTTGCTCGATATCAATAATATTAATATATAATGGTATAATAGCAACAGGTAGGCACTTGAAATATATATTCACAAAATACTCAGTTGTATTTTTACTTTAATAATAAATAATAAAATTAATATTTAAAGGGGGCTCCCATACAAAACCGCCATTTTTGCCTATTTTTGCTTACAAGGACAAGAGAAACTAAAAAAGGTTACAATATGAAATTTGTGTACCTCCTGTTGTTTACCTAGTCAATGGTACGGAACCCTTCGTGCGCGAGTCCGACTCGCACTTGGCCGATTTTTGTTTTGTCGGGTCGGATCTAAATTCTTAAATACTTTTAAGGAGTCGTTAAAGAATTCTTCACTTAATAAGGTGAGCTTAATTTTATCATGTATAGGTATTATTTTACAACAGTCAAATAATTGGTGATAATTATTATTGAATTCATTTTTAATTTTAATAGGTACAATTTCTTTTAAAATTCGTAGGTGTAATGTATACCTACCTATATTTTATCTAAGTGCGTTTTGTACGATCTGCAATGACTTGATAAACCATAACTTATTATCGACTCGACCAGAGATTTGTAAAGTTGTAGTCTAATTGAGTGTGGTATGAAAACTTCGCCAGGATTGATCTTAGTTTGTCACAGATGTGATTTATATGATCTTTCAAATTAAGTCTGTCATCAATAGTTAGTCCTAACTCCTAGTTAAGTTTGTCTGCTTACTACTTCTATGGTTTACAATTACATTCAACATTTTGAGAGCTATACTATTCACGAATTTATGTAAGCATTCATGTTTATGTGCAATCAGGTGTATGGGCAATCAATGCATTTAAAAAAAAATATTAGGGTCTTTTATATATTTCTGTAATATTGATGCTTTTCTTGCTGTCTCTGAATTTTGATGCTTTTATTAGGTAGGAACTTTGTCATTTATCCAGTGATTATTTAGTTAATTGATATTATTTATTCCGTCGCGATAAAATAGCTAAACCATTTTCGATGCAGCTTTTAATCTAGATAGTTAAAAACCCCGGGCAAACATTTAGGCCAAATATTCACAGGAAAACTTACAATTGTTATTGTAATGAAATTGTTTATGATGATGTCTAGATATCTGTTTAATCAATAAAAATTAAAATTCGACACGAATGAACCCGAGAGATAAGTTTTGCATTGTTTTAAGGCTTTTAAAATGTATTTTAAGAACATTTTATTAATCTGGCTTTAATCGTTACACAATCAAGTACTTAAAATAAAATTATTTCATTAGAGTGAAAGTGAAAAATTAAATTTGGGTTTGTCCTAGTGGGTCTTCCCACCGTGCCTAGGCGAGCACATTAAGCTGTCGGTCCCGGTTGTTATAGGTACCTTATAAATCTAAACAGCGATCGTTATTCATAGTAAGAAATATATCCACGAACCCGCAGTGGAGTGGCGTGTCTCCAGCAGTGTGACCAGCAGTGGGATTTGACAAGCTGAATTATTGTATAATGTTAATAATGTACACAAGGTACATACATACGAGTATGTAGGAGGTACACGGAAATTTTCACCTTATTATCTTTGATGATGCATACTTACAGAGACAAGTTAAAAGTCTAAAATACAAGAAGAGATTACGATTAAAATACAAGGCTGCTAGTCAAATTCGAAATAACTTATTCACATTGTAGCCACAGATTGTAGCTACACTCTAAACCAAGGAGATGGGGACACGTAGGTGTAGGATATATAATCCCTTAACATTATTTAGATCCGAGATTACGAGACTTACAATAAGAGACACTGATTCGGGGTCCCGAGATTAATCTTGACGTTGCAATAAATTTAAAGCTAAATATAAGTAATAAAAAATAGAGTGTGTGCTTAAGACCGCACGGCAGAAGTGAAAACTTCATTGGTAATCGCAATAACGCAATAAGTCCCTAGTTCACCCGATCCGTTCATACCGTTCAGCAGCGAAGAGCAGCTGTCTGTATCTTTCTCGCTCGGGTACACTGGGCGGTCCCGAGTTCACCAGATCGAGCTTTTCACCTCAGAGCGTGACGGATCAGCCTAACTTACTATTTACCTAGGAAAAAATGCGTGTGGTGCGCCAAAAGAAGTTCTCACTTCGAAAAGTGTTCAAAGTAATTATACTTTTCACTTTATTTCGTTATGATTAGTTTTTTCTATCAACTTTTTGTAACTTCTTTGAAAGGTGCGAACTTGACGCCGGTGATGCTGCGGATATAGACAGCTTCGTACATATTAACGGTTTCGTGCATGCAGCCGGCGTTCATCGATTTATTATACGTTGTCACGTCAAAAATGCATAATCTATTATTATCAATACATATTATAAAATAAAGTCGCTTCCCGCTGTCTGTCTGTCCCTATGTATGCTTAGATCTTTAAAACTACGCAACGGATTTTGATGCGGTTTTCTTTAGGGAATAGAGTGATTCCATCGGAAGGTTTATATGCATAACACATGCATAATATAGTAAAGAAACACTGATAGTTTTTGCAACCGTGCGAAGCCGGGGCGGGTCGCTAGTATTTAAATAAATTGAAACAAAAATATCATATTGGAAAACAATATCATAGTGTTGAGAATTCGCCAGCAGGCTAAAAAATAAAAATATAATATAATAATTAAGAAAAATACTGATGTAGCTGTGGTGAGTACTGTCTCTAGTAATCTACTTATCATCAGACTGACCGTAGGCTAGTTTGCTACCTTTAAACTATTAAAATTAGGCTATTTCGTCTTTACCTACAAACTCACAACCTTAAGTTTTTTCTAATATTAATACTTATGGAGAAAATTATTCTTTTTTTTTTGTTTATTAAACAAAATTCTTAAATCTGGGAAAATCTATAGAAAATATATAGATCTAACAAACATATTTTATGTTAGAAGTAGAAATAACGAGTTTGATTAGTTTCGCGAGATTCAAGTACCTACTCTTATTTACTTTGTTTTAAAATTATAAAAATTAAAATCAATTAGATCAAGTTATTTAATTCACTTTTTTGTCTACATAACATAGGTAAATTTCGCGATAATCTTTTATCTAATATATCAAATTCTATCGTCACATTGTTAGTGGCCAAACTCCTCCGAAACGGCTTGACTGATTCTTATGAAAATTTTTGTGCATATTTTGTGGTAGGTCTGAAAATCGCTCGTAAACTATTTTTTAAACTCCTAAGTTGCAATTATTATTTTGTATTTTATTATGATTTGGTATTAAAAATACATACGACCCTAAATTTTCACCCTTCTACCACCAATCTCTATTTTTTAATAGAGCTAAACTCTAGCCGCTAACGGTAAAACAACGTTTGTCGGGTCAGATCTGTGGGTCAGATAGTATCATGTAAATTGTTTAATGTAATGACGTTATATGTTGATAGTAAGTTTTAATGGAAAAGTTTATTTTGTTTTCTTTCCAGCGCGTTTGAAATAAAAGCTTAAGAATACTTAAAAAAGTTTTTTCTTTGATTTAATTTTTAGGTACTTTTTGTCATCGCTGGACAGGTTTCTCAGTGTGGTATTCTCTGCAAGTCTTTTCATTTGATACCCATAATGTAGGGAACAATAAAAACTTAGTCGGGCATCTTTAGAAGTCCGCCAAATTGGATTTAGAGTGACGTCACTTTATTTTTCAAATATATCTCAGTAAGCCCTTTCATTTAATACCCACATTTAGAGTAACGTCACGTCATGTTTTGAAATATTCTCAGCAAGAACTTTCGTTTGACACCCATACGGTAGAAGTGCATAAAATCCATCCCATCTTGGGTCTGGACGCCATGTTGGATTTTGAATGACGTCACATAGCTAACACACAAACTAAACGTGTACAAAATTTCAGATAGTCGGTTAAAGACATATGCTTCGAAATTGAGTTCCAAGATTCCACCCTAAGAAACATACATACATACTTACTTACATATATTGCAAGTTAAATAAAAGCTTTTAAAATATAATACTACGAAATATCACACTCTAGTAGAGCTTTTTTACGTGTTTCTGGAATATTAATTGTTTAAATCGATGTAATGAATCGGGTTAGAGCAGGATCGGACGGCAGGGCGGCCGAGGCAGGGTGACAGGGCGGTATCGGCGGGTCGGGCGGGCGAGGCGCACGGCTGCTGCGGAGGGCGGCGGCTGGCGCGGCAGTCGCTCGCGAGCACGTGCGCATACCGTCTTGCGCTGCCGCGGTCCCTGCCGCCCGCGTCCTTATATCCCGTATCGCTCAATATTCCCACCTAAATTATTACCATTTAAACAACTTTCTTTTTAAATACCCTTTATACCAAAAAAGAGTTCATGTTCAACATTTTGTTTACTGCGTGAAGTGGTCTTAAAATTATTGGGTCAATAGCATGACAAGAGTCTTTTATCGAGATTATCTTCTTATATCATTGAAATCACTATTTCGGCGGGAAATATAAGTATATAAGCAAACATCTAATTATAATAGGAGCGATAATTTAAAAAGATTCGATTTTTAAAGCCGTTTTTTAAATAATATATTCCAACAGCACTAACAGAATTAATTGTCAAACTAGATTCCTAATGTAAGCGTAAGTAGGTACAAGAATTCTGCTATGCTTTGTAGAATAAATAATCTCCTGATTTATTTATAACTAAAATTACATTATTATGCTATGTATAAATATACCCACATAAGCAGTTGGCCAAGACATAAAGGCTTGCAATATATTTTTTATTGTCTCCAAATATATTCTACATTTTTATTTGTGAAACAAATCTCTATTATGAATTTTCATTTGGTATAAGTAGGTAGCTTTTTATATTCTTAACAAATCGTTTTCTAATATTTTTTTTTAATTTTTCATAAAAATTGGTTTGAAAAGTCATTACACTTAATATGTAAATTTCAGTTTACAGTAATAAAATAGACATACATTAGTCAAATAAAATTATGATAAAATAATATGTAAAGTAGGTCACAAAACATAACTTAAAGCTGTTTTAATAATGTTGGTCATTAAAACTTTGACTCTTAATTGGGTCTTCAATTACCTTAATCAAATTTTCTTTCACTGGTACCAGATCTAAGGTTTTTCTTTGTAGTCTGAGATTTTAATACGATATTTGTACACAGACTTTTAAACTGATAAGTACCTATAGAAAGTAGAGACTTAAAACTACTAAATCAAGATTTAAAAATGTAGGTTATATTGTAATACATTGCATAAAAAATATTACTTATATAATTTTATAAAGCGCAATTTATTTAATAGTATAATATATGCAATAATTAATTCTTACGAATATTATATATCTATGTATACATAACTTCATTTATTATTTAAAAGTCGAATTATAAGTAAATGTTTTAATACTTCACTAAATTTTACGAGAAAATTGAGTAATAGTACGGGATCCCTAGTACATATTTTTCACCTGATTACTATCAAGCTAATTTTCCGGGAGTAGCTTTATTTTGATGAGACGAACAAAAAGTTTCTCTTCGAAAACTCTCGATTGTGGTAGATAATAGAGTTAGCAGGAGATAGAGCAGCAGTGAGCGTAGGACCGGGATAACGTGCCACGCAATTTGTAGGACAATATTACCATCAAATTATATAAATATTAACAAACTATAATAAAAAAAATCAGAAAAAAAATCAATTTTTGATGACCTTACGAGGTCATCAAGTTGATGACCTCGTAAGGTCATCAAAAATTATTACTAACCAGCTGATTTTTTTTTCTTTTAGTTAGTTCATATTTATATAATTTGATGGTAATATTGTCCTAAAAATTGCGTTTGACGTTATCCCGGTCCTACGCTCACTGCTGCTCTATCTCCTGCTAACTCTATTATCTACCACAATCGAGAGTTTTCGAAGAGAAACTTTTTGTTCGTCTCATCAAAATGAAGCTACTCCCGGAAAATTAGCTTGATACTAATCAGGTGAAAAATATGTACTAGGGATCCCTACCTATAACTTATATATTTTTATTTTTGTTCATTTAAACCTCAAAGATAAAATGTCAATGAAATATGCGAAGCAAATTCACAGTTTTGTCAGGCTATTTTCACGGTCACTCTCATATTTAAGTATGCTTCGAGTCAAAACGATTGTCAATATTGAAATTAGTAGGTAATACGTATGGCTTTAGTGTAAACCTCGAGTGAGTTATGTTCATTAGACGGCCGAGTTAATGAACGGATATCGGAACAATGTTTCAGCGTGTAATTTATTCATTACACAGGCGTCCTCGATCAGGCCGCTACTAACGGAAAGTCTCCGCGTGATGGCTTGAGAGCTACGATATATCTACAAGTTTTACTCGCGTTAACTAATTCTATATAAATTATTCGTTTGGTTTGTTTTGTTTAGTTTTATTTTAAGATTTAAATTGTTACACTCATATTCTTTAATTTTTCAAGTAAGTGTAAGTTAATAAAGTAACACAAAAGTATGTAAAATTAGAAATTATCAAAATAATGGTGACGAGTGAACGAGTTTTATCAATTAAAAATGAACATATCTGCTAATTGACATTTACAAATATCTGAATATGGTAAAGTGGTAGAGCTATGGAGAAATCTGTGCAAGCGCAAACACTGAACAAGTGGCCCTGTTGGATTTGTTTCGTACCACCATGTAGATTTTCAGATTTGTCAGACGAGAAATTGTATTTAGCATATACGCAACGACAACGACAACGTGCTGTACTTCGACTACTTGCAACCGGCGTACTGTTCCAGACCTTTGCAGCACTCGTACCAGGAGAAAGAGATCTTCATTTCGCTTACGCATTGATGGCAGTAGCTCTCGTGGTCAATCTGTTACTGGCCGCGATATACGTTTTTATTAGCCGGGCACGATCAGCACTGAACCATGTCGCCTGGTTTGTTTTGTGGACACAACTGTTAGTGAGCGCTTCTCGACGTCTTGGAGACTCTTACAACGAGTTACTCGGTTGGGCAGTTGTGCTGCAATATTTCACTCTTGCAACATTACCATTTCATTATATACTTCTAATTTTCTACAGCGCGTTATCATTCGTTGCATATTTAGCGGTTCAATATTACAATGCTTCTACAGCAGAAAGTAAACTTGCCGACGATTTTTATCTACAGGTACTTAATATATCCTATGAATAAATAGAAATAATATATGAATTTATTAAAAGATTACTTAGTAATGAAGATTTTATTTGGCAGCAAATAGCAAACGGTTGCCTCTTATTAGGAGCGACATTGTTGGGAGGCACTGCTTATACTGTTAGTGAAAAGCAACAGCGTTCTTCTTTTCAAGAGACCAAACGAAGCTTGCGAGATAAATTAACAATTGAACAACAAAGCAAAGAACAAGTAAGTTTGGTGTTGATAAAAATGTTAACGGTAGTTTATAATTTTTTCTATACGTGTGCTTATAGGAAAACCTTTTTAAAGCCAACATTTTTAATAAATATAAACTAACAATCAAATTCTTTTATAACACTACTAGCTGACCCCGCAAACGTTGTTTTGCCATATATGTTATTAACCCCCGCAAACCCCTCTTGTGGGCGGAATTTCGTAAAATCCGTTCTTAGCTGACCTCTACTCGGCGAAAGGAATATTCCTACCACAAGTTTCTACGCCTTATGGTTCCAGAGATATCGTGATGAGTCAATATATGGGTGGAAATCTCTTATATATATAAAAGAAGATATGCTCACGGTACGATATTGAAACTACCGATTAAAACTCTATGGCTTGAAACATTTGGTTTATTAGGTTGTTTTGTATACTGTATATTTTTGCTCAGGAGAGAATTTAAATAATCCTTTTATAATTTTGTTTTATTTTAAATATAGTATTCAAGTTAGTAGTTAGGTATATCAATACTAAATTCAGACAAACAGTTTTTTTTTCTAAACTAATACAAGAATACTGTGTCCATATACATATGTCACAAGACAACGAGATTTATAAAACTTTTTGTAAAAAGTCTTCAGCACAATAATAATTACACTCTGTAGTCGGTTACGATACCTTTAAATAAAAATTAAATAAATAAAATAATATTTTGATGTAAAATGCTGAGGAGAATCAAAGTGTATCAGGCTGTCCCGATGCTAAGCAAAAGATGGTCTGTTTCCTGTAGATATAGGAGAGGGTTTGGAGTTTAATTTATCACGCTGATAATACCGCTACCTATACGAGTAATAGTCGTTATCGGGTATTTGTAATAACAACTGGGATCGATGTCATTACATGCTTTCCGAGGCACTGTGGGGAGACGTACCAGGATCAATACCCAGACCAGAAACAGACATTTGTATAAGGCAGTCCCGAAGGAGTATCACTTTAATAATTGTTTATCAGATTAAGAAAATTGCTTTACAAAATTGTCAGATTAAGGGTTGGGTACCATTAGTATATCGAGTTGAAACGTCTGTATAAAAATCTGATGCGCTTGACTATTTTATTGTAACGATTTTCTTTTGCATTTTCAAAAATCAACTAGGTACTTTTGGTCACGTCGATCGTCAATCTTCAGTTTTGTATAATAGAATACTTTTTAGGGCTCTTATCTTTAAAATCTGACACACCGGAGAATTTTTTTTTCAAAATGTCTACCTCTTTTTTTCTTATAGCTTTCCCCACCGAGCAATCCGTCAGATTAATATCTCTCTGTAAACAGAAGTTTGTAGTCTATAGGTATGCGCTACCAAAATCTGACGCGCTCGAATTTTTTTTACTCTTTTTTTTACATTTTAGAAAATCCGTACACGCTTCCCCCACCACTAAAAGAGTAAACATCATATGAAGTTTTTTTCTTTTTAGCATCTAAACTTCACGATCCAATAGGTCTTCAAAACGCTCCTGTGACTACACATTTAGCATTCTGAGCTCCCCTATGATAAATATCGTTAACTTTTTCAATCATAATAGAGGCAATTAGTGACTGGCACATCAGTTAGAGTAGTTCGTATAAACTAGTTTTAGATGCCTTTAAAAGTGAAATTTTTTCAGGAAAGATTACTGCTATCGGTACTTCCAGAGCATGTTGCTGTACAAATGCGCCAAGATTTAGGCCTTATTGACACACAATTCAAAAAGATCTACATGTCACGACACGAAAACGTTAGGTATGCTGAATGATAGCTCTCTTTAAGTTACTATTATAGCTAATATTTAATGACATTTTTATTCATTATTCTAATATTAATGTGAAACCAGCATCCTGTATGCTGACATCGTGGGTTTTACAGCGATTTCTTCAACTTATTCAGCGCAAGACCTTGTTGCTATTTTAAACGAACTCTTTGCAAGATTTGATCGACTAGCTGAGGTAAATGTAATTTTTATTCTTCATGTTATTATAAAATTAGATTCAATAGTCTTATTAAGGGTATTTTGATGCAGAAATATCAGCAGCTGCGCATAAAAATTTTGGGAGATTGCTACTACTGTATCAGCGGTGCTCCAGTGGAGCGTCCCGATCATGCCGTCCTCTGTGTACACATGGGTCTGTCAATGGTTAAAGCAATTAAGTGAGTAAAATCAATACGTACTTCAAATATATTTGTACCCATTTTAGAACTACGAATATAGTACTAGTGCGGTACTATATTCGCATATAGTCTGTAGATAAGGGTGTTTATTTATCTTCATTTATATTAACCAAAGATTTTATTCTGTTTAAATAATACTGGATAAGTTTTTTATATTAATTGTATTATATTTTATAGAAACTCCGACTATTCTATATTCATATCTTTTTATCAGATATATTAGTTTTATCATGACACATTAGGGGAAATTAAATTTTAGTCCAATTGAAAAATATATAAATTGCTTAATTAGGTACACAATTTTCGACCTAGAACTTATACCTACGTACAAGTTGAAGTTCGAAAATTCTCTACATAATCTTTAAGTTAACAATTCAAACTTTTTACTTCATGTCTACATTTGGTCCGGGATCCCTAGTACATTTTTTTCACTTGATTACTATCAAGCTAATTTTCCGGGAGTATCTTCATTTTGATGATACGAACAAAAATTTCTTCTACTCTAAAACTCTTAAACTCTCGATTGTGGTAGGTAATAGAGTTAGCAGGGGATAGAGCAGCAGTGAACGTAGGGCCGGTATAGCGTACCACGCAATTTGTAGGACAATGTTACTATTAATTATTAAATTATATAAATATTAACTAACTGAAAAAAAAAAATACGCCGCGTTGGCGCAGCGGTCACAGTATTGGATTGCGAATGACTGTTGCGCGGGCGGTTGAGGGTTCGATCCCCGCACACGACAACATTATTTTGTATTGGCCATACAGATATTTGCCGTGGTCTGGGCGTTTGTTCATTCCTTGTGGGTCTCCCCACCGTGCCTCGAAGAGCACGATAAGCCGTCGGTCCCGTTTGTTATCATGGACACCTGATAGCGATCGTTACTCATAGTAGGGAATATATCCGCCAAACCGCATTGGAGCAGCGTGGTGGATTAAGCTCCGATCCTTCTCCTACATGGGGAAGAGTCCTATGCCCAACAGTGGGATATTACAGGCTGAATCGTGATCGTGAACTATCATGTATGTAATAATCCAAATGAAATTTATTATATCCTGATAAACTATGTACATATATAATAAAGACGTCATAGTTTTTTCAGAAATCTTATTTATTTTTTAATGACCAAGTGGTCGAAATTCGACCATAATTTAACCACAGCCTTTAACAATAAACAAAAGAGTACCTATATATGCGTGTGTGTGTATCTAATGTTTTTTTTTAAATATAGATTTAATGTATTTTAAATGCATAATTAAAAAAAATATCATTCTGCACTCCTTCTCTATACGAGTATAAACTATAAGTGTGCGAAATTTTATACTCTTCCGTCCGCGCAATTTTCGTAAAAAGGGGTACAAAGTTTTTGCTTCACGTATTAATATACAGATTAATAAAAGTTGAGTAAATTTAGTTAGAGCATGTATGTAGGGTCTTTAATTTCTTTTCAAATAGATATGTTCAACAAAAAACGAATTCGCCCGTGGACATGCGGGTGGGTATCCACACGGGTGCAGTGCTTGCGGGAGTGTTGGGACAGCGGCAGTGGCAGTTCGATGTCTACTCGCGCGATGTGGAACTTGCAAACAAAATGGAAAGCAGTGGGATGGCTGGGTTAGTCCTAATATTATGGCCGGATTTACAAGTACGTCTAATACTACGCTTCGTACTTACTAACTAATAAAAGTATCTTACAAATGCAAAAAAAATTAAATCTAAAATCGGACTAGTACTGACAGACTGACAGATAGTCTGCGCGTTTAATCAAACTATTTGTTTATTACGTTCACATTCTTCCACTTTATAATATTAAGTTTAAAACTACATACTAAAAAAACAATAAGACAGGCGTAATATAGTCTGTACCCACTTTTTTAAAATTGTTTTTGCTTTTTATCTTTCAAATAAATTGCACCTAAGAAGATAAAGAAATTACAATATAGTTTTATTATCTACTGATAACTCATTCTTAACACCCTCTAACTACTGTCTCGTTCATATTGCCGTTTGGACATTCGTAACGACGTCCTTGACCTGTTATCTCTCTGCACAGTCATCTATAAAAGCCATAGCGAGACTAGTTGACGAGTTTCCGTTGTGAATTCTCCGTGCTATATTGAAGATTTATGGTGATTTTCCACATCGCAGAATTCGTTAATGAACCATTTTGTGTCCAATTATATATAACATTTGACCATAAAGATTGACCTAAATAATTTATAGCATTTCTTTTTTTTATACAAGTAGTTTGTTGAGATAAATCTGAGACCATACGAACGTGTACCGACGTAATTACATAACTTATGCTAACTTAACTATTTGAAATTAATATACTGCCTTAAAATAATAAAATATTATACCTAGTATAAATAACAAAGAAAACGATTTAATTGCGTAATAACATAATTGTATCGTATGGACATACAGAATTATTACTCAATATATAAAGAGCTAACTGTCCGCAGATCTTGCGTCATAATTGCAATTATTGCTTTAGTTACACATGTTGTTTAGTACAGAAGTTTGCCGTGGTCTGGGTGTTTGTGCAGTCCTTGTGGGTCTCCCCACCGTGCCTCGGAAAGCACGTTCAGACGTCGGTCCTGGTTGTTATCATGTACAGCTGATAGCGATCGTTACTCATAGTAGGGAATATATCCGCCAACCCGCACTGGAGCAGCATGGTGGATTAAGCTCCGATCCTTCTCCTACATGGGGAAGAGGCCTGCCCAGCAGTGGGATATTACAGGCTGAATCGTGATCGTGATCGTGACATATTAATTATCGTAAATATTTCGCTAATGATACAGAAGAAATTATATTACTAAAATTTTTTTCAGACGCGTGCATGTGTCGGAGGTGACTTTGGGTTTCTTGAATGACGAGTTCGAAGTGGAGCCCGCGCATGGCGAGCGTCGCGAGGAAATGTTGAGACAAGCGGGTGTCAAGACCTACTTCATTGTTCGCGTTCTCAAGCCGGTCAGTATTGTATACAACATTTCTTACCCTAAAGCAATATAGGTATGTTGTCAAAATTTCAGAATCTTCAGCCTGTAATATCCCATTACATAGGCCTTTTTCCCTATGTAGGAGAAGGATCAGAGCTTAATCTACCACGCTGCTCCAATGCAGGTTAAGGATATATTCCCTACTATGAGTAACGATCGCTATCAGGTGTACATAATAACAACCGCGACCGACGGATTTTAACGTGCTCTCCGAGGTACGGGGAGACCCACAAGAACTGCACAAACACCCAGACCACGGCAAACATCTGTATGGCCAATACAAATGTTTTTTATGTGCGGGAATCGACTCACTGTCGAATTGAGAACCTCATCTTTCATTGAATAAGGTCGGAAAACTGATGTTTCTCATATTTTTTTTCATTTGTCACTTTTGGTATCACCGTAACACTAGTTGAAAGAGCTTCGTAAAGTTGAAAAATCGGGTAGCCCAAATTACAGAATCATACTGGTGCTAAGATAGCCAGTGCCTTTTTTAACAGCTATGTTTCGAAAAAGCAGAAATTATATTTTCTGATTACTATAAACAATAAATTGCGCTAGTTAAATGAGAAGTTCCACACAGATCGAATCGAATAGATGAAGTTCTAGCGATTGAAGTTGAGGTTTGACACAGTTTTCTTTAAAAATAAATAAATGCAAAGTCGTTCAAGAGTTCTGTCTGTCATTAAAACTGACAATGTGAAATGAAAATACCTACTCTCCATCGTATCAAGCCTAACCAGAAAAATAAAAAACAAAACCTTCATAATGAAAAATGAAATTTGAGTATTTACCTATCGTATACGTATACAGGATTACTTTTAAAACACCAGAACCCCCAGGACCTCGCAGGACAAGATAGCTGACATCATGTACAACAACATTTGTTCTACGACATTTGACATAACTCAATATATAAAAATAATTTTTTAAGTTTTTATTCTATTTCTCTGAGTCTGTTTCATTCATTTATCGAAAGGACGACGCGACGCCCCGCGCTCGTGCGCTTTTACTGCTAATAATAGTAATAAATAACACTTTCTTAAATAATTATATTTTTTTTTGTATGAAAGTAAAATCTAACAATTATCAAAAGTCGTAGAACAAATGTTATTACTTATGATGTTAGCTATCTTGTCCTGCGAGGTTTCTGGTGTTTTAAAAGTAACCCTCTATATCGAACAAAATAGGTACTATACCCTTTTTGATCATCATCTATGGCCGGCTTTACGATTCGTGAAAGTGATTTTTATTAGGTACTTAAATTCATCATTCATCATTTAAATATAAATTAAATGGAAACTCAAATCAATCTTGTTGGGTATACCTATATCTCAGGATGTCAAGTATAATAATGACGAAATTAATATTTTTAAAACAACATTCCTCTAATTATGTTTTATGTTATTAAGTTTTCATAATTAGACTCTCAGTGTTGTTATTTATAATAATTCCACGTCAAATTAAAAAGATGGCTTTTTGTTAACTGGTGAGCCGTGTTTAGTTTTCATGTTTTCAAGAAATCATTTTTTTAATATGTAGCTGTTTTTATAATTTTCATACACACATCCATCATTGTAATCCGCACTCAAAGGTATTATACCTACATCTAGAAGTGTTTAATCTTATAGACAAATAATTGTGTTTGCTCGCAAACGAAAAAAAAACCGACTTCAATTACATCGACAAGTATAGTAGTAAATTAGTTATACAACGTAATAAAACGAAAACAGTCAAGTAAATACGCGCTATTAAAGATTACTCAAAAAGTTGTAATCATATCTTGATCTAATTTGAACAAGACTACATGACAAGTATTAGCTTTCGATTAACGTAAAAATCATCAAAATCGGTACAGCGAGAAAAAAGTTATGCGGTATAATACAACGTAGGTCGACGAAAAAGTAGTCAAGTAAATACGCATTATTAGATATAGCTCTAAAGGTACTTATCAGATCTCAATTAAATTGAAATGAGACCACATGACACGCAACACCTTTCAATTAAAACAAAATTGATCGAAATCGGTCCACAAAGTCAAAAGTTCTGATCTAACATATCATACATAAAAATAAAAAAAATACAGTCGAATTCTGAAACGCCTCCTTTTTTGGAAGTCGGTTAAAAATAGCGTCAGACTGGTCGAGCCTTAGATTTTTTTATCTTTACAAAATTTCAATATGTAATAGCTTCTAAGATATACTTCTAATAATTAAATAAGCTGTCCAAGTATAATAAAATAAACTGTAGAAGTCTAGACTCTAGATATAATTCGCCATGTTACAGTTTTAACAGGCACGTAAACTTTAGATGGATGAAAAAGTTATAATGATGAAAATGTTTCTGTTTTAATTTATGAGATCTTTGATAACACGCAAAAGACCTTGGGGATATTGATTGAGCTATAAGAAATAACATACTCACTAGATATTGATTAAAGTGTTGTACTCATAGAAAAGCTAAGACATGACCTATCACGATTGAACAGCTACCTATTTAAAAACTTTCGTTTATCTTTCAATGAATACAAAAAGTACTGTAAACTGTTTGCTCTATTTACTGAAAAATATCCCTTGAAACATATATACTTATAGGTAACGTAAGGTAGGTAGGTAGCTATTTAAAAGTTATCAAAAATTAATCATGTACCTAGTAATTAGTAGATTGTAGACACAATTTTTTTTTTAAATTTTTTACAAAAAAATTAAACCGCAAAAAAAAAAAAAACAACTGAAAAGCAAAAAATAATAAACCCTTTTTTATTTAACCGTAATAACTAAGTTCTTAAACTAATGTAATTATACCTGTAATTTTGAGTCGGCGCTAACTTAGAAGGTATAGTTACTTTAAAAACGAATTCGTAGAATATTTTTATTGTAAATTATAACCGAGCGCCTTTAAGTTCATAATTGTAGGCATACTTCCAATTTTTTTTAAATTACAAATTGAATCACTAATTTACAAATTGAATAAACTTTGTAGTATCAGGGCGGCGATGAGAAATGTGCTCCGGACGGCGAGGCAGGCGAGGGAGGGGACGCAGCCGACGCGCTTTCCGACCTCAAAGACGACGACGAGGATTCTGTGAGTGCACTCGTACTACCCCCAGCCACCCGGCCCCTTCCGGCTGCAGCCAAATATAGGACACTAGGCCACTAGGTCCGCGGTCCGCATTAGTTTACATTTCTACTTATCCGTTCATAACCATTCCATTTCAATTAAAAAAAATCATGCATCTCAGTTATTGAGCTTGTTAGAAACATTCGAGCACTTGATTGAGCTATCGACCACGAGCGTTCATAACGATTTGTTGCATTTCGATACATAGATACGCTTCGTACATTTTTCTTAGGTACTATCACCGCAAGACGAGAGCAAGGACGATGAGGAAGTGAAAATTCTCTCAATGTTAGAAGAAGAACTCGTCAACAGAGACGACGACAAGTGAGTCTTTGATTATATTACTTATCTAAGATCAGCTCAAATAATAATAAAAAATGTTCACACAAAGCAGAAGTGAAACTTCTGAAATGCCGTAGGAAAGTAGACTGTTGCCCCTTGTTCTATTGACGATGATCACGGACTTGTGAAGAAGGTCGTAAGCGCCATGCAAGACGCTCCGCTTTAAGGGCCTCTACTGACAGCGCACGATCCGTTCCGGCGATACGATCTAAGGATGCGATCTGAACCTTTGTTTTTGCTCTATGATCTGAACGCATGCGTTCTCTGTAACCTATGGCCGCCCAAGTACGCCTTCTCACTGCCTGCGATCTATCGCACGCGTTCTAGTGATCGCACGCCGATCAGTTGCGGTCTGTCTCCGGGGGCAGAGATCGCATGATCGGCGTGCGATCCCTAGAACGCGCGCGATCGGCGGTGCGTTACGTTATGGTCGATTTACATCAGACGAGCGACGACGAGCTCATTCTATCCCCACTATATCAAATTCTTATCAAATTATTTTAGTGTAAACAGGCGTAGAGCATTCTTTCGTTATTATATTATATACAAGTGTTCGAAGATAAAGAAATAATGCTCTTGTTCTAGCTCTAGCTCTTTGTTCGTTTGGTCTAAATCCACCCTTAAAAAATGGCGGATAATTTTACAAAAACATTGATTGAAGCCGTGCGTTCGCCAAACACATTTCTTTTTTTATTAATGTTATGGACCCAATTTTTTTTTCGATTCAACAATAAAGCTAGTAAAATTACTTCTTCTTCTTTTCTTTCTTCATCAGAACTTCCGTCACCTGTACTCATATTAATTTCCTTGACCCTTTTTATACGTTGAAGTTGGGTGTGCGCGACCGTATGAATACAATCTTTAACTGGAATAGATAGTTTTATGTATCGCAGAACGGATCGTCGCTGGTATCGCAGTCAGTAGCGATCCGCTACCACTATCCGTTCTGAAGGAATGGTCCGGGAGCGAGGTAAAAAATCGGTCAATCTTTTCCTCCCAATCGAAACTTCGTAACATGAATAAGGGATTTTTTTTTTATGAAGATTCGTCTTTGTCAGCTGCGAGTCCGTGGATTTAAAATTACCTATATGTAAAAAAACGGTACCAGCTGACAAACTTTCCACCGAGATACAGCCAGCTGACGTTTTTCATTCATAGTAGCATGTAAACTATCATCAGGTAAATTTTTTGTTGAGAGGAAATCATTGAAAAAAAATTTTTTTTCATTTTCAAGTAACCAGCTGACGTGTAATCCACCATGTTATGGATGGTGAGCTGACGTTATTTTTCCTTCAAGATATTATAGGTAAACTATAATCCGACAAATTTTAAGCTGGGAGAAAATGACTAAAAAAAATTATTTCTCGATGTTTGGGAGGCTGCCACTGCCCACCCCACCCACGTAGTGGCAGCTGAAAAAGACGAAAATTGATTAAAAAAACCCCTTATTCATGTTACGAAGTTTCGTTTGGGAGGAAATTGGTTATCTAAATCTGTCACGGGCTCCCGGGCTAGAACGTATCGTCGGAACGGATCGGGCGCTGTCAGTAGAGGCATTAAACGCGTTTTGAGCAGTAATGTATAACTGTCTCATTCTCTCCTACACATTTATGTGTTTCTTTCTTTATCGTGATGTATTTTTCGTTTCATTGAGTTTCTAATCAAAGATTCTAAAGAAGTTTCACTTTAAAAAAAACTCATTTACTTCATTATGAGCATGTTTCTTAAGTTTCAAAACATGGCTTAATTCATCTGCTTTCGCCGCTGCATCGATCAACATATTTATCTTTAAACCACGGAAGCGATAGGTACCTATGTCTAAACAACTGTTTTGGTGACCTTTGTTATATACCATTACTCTTTATGAACTATATAACTGAATTAATGGTAGCTATTAATATAGTTTTTTTTAATTAAAATTAACATCCACAGGCTCTAAAACGCCCATGCCTTTTGTTTAATATCATGCATTACGCTCATCCTACTTAATACATCCGATTTATTACTTAAGACAGATCGAGTCCCGTGACTGCCTAGTTCTAGTAAAGCTAGAACGTGGTCTGACGGAATTTCCTATTAAAGTTTAGTCTTATTTATTTATCTTAATCAATATTAACATTTTAAATCATATCAAATTTTTTCGATCCAGCGGGATTTGAACCCGCGCCTTCTGACGTGCCGTGTCAGCGCTCTGCCAACTGAGCTATGGATCCACATCTAGCCGGGTCGAAATTTTCGATATGATGATTTTTATTTTTGGTTTTTAAGCAAACCTTGGCGCCGTCTATAGCGAGTTCTTTACAGACCCCGACTACTCAAAGATATTATTATGAATTATCATATTAAAATAAATTCTTTGACAAGAGACGATACAATCGGGGTTCAAATCCCGCTGGATCGAAAAACTTCGATATGATTTAAAATGTTTATAATTTCTTCACGTGTGGGTAACACAAAAATAAAAATAAAACTAATTAATAAATATTATGAATAGGGAGCTAGCGGACGCGACGACACTGTGCCTGACGTTCAAGGCGAGCGGCGCGGAGGCGGTGTTCGCGCGCAGGAGCGACCCGTGCCCGCTGACGGCCGTGGCGCCGCCGCTCCTGCTGCTGCCGACAGTGGTGGCGCTGGCCAGCTTCGCCGTGCCCTCCACCTGGTCTCTCCACGCCGTCTACCTCGCCCTCGTCCTCGAGACCGGCCTCATTAACGTCGTCTACTACGCCTTTTACAGATACGCACAGTATAAGGTGACGTAACGTATTTAACAATTTGACATTTAAGTTACCGGCGTATCGATGCCTATAAAAAAACGTTAGCCTTATTTTGCTGAGAGTACCTACGACAATTTAATGATTGTTTTTAGAAGCATTTAAAAAACATTAAATCTATTCGTAATGCATTAATATGCTAAAAAAGGTTGTTATTCTTTGTATATTTCATTAAAAGAAACTACTGTTAGGTACCGAAATACATCGATGAAAAAACTTTTACGTGGAACTGATTTATTGAAACGTTTTCTTTCAGAAAAAAACAATATCACCATATTGGAAATTAACTTGCGGCGTATTTAACATAGCAATGTTCGTTGCTGCAAATATTGCCCCTTTGGTAAGTATACACTTTAAATAATTTTTTTTTATTTGAGTTACAAGTTCAGATAACAATTTAACACCAGTCAAATATTTTATAGATTTAATCAAGTAACGTAAAAGTAATGTGTGATGAAAAAGAATCTAAAAAATCGATTTACATTCGATGGCCCCAATTAGGTTGTTATTCGGTGCCGATGGTACGGAAACACATACAATACAAACACAGATGATCATGCTTATAAGTTAAATTTGCTATGTGATAGTTAGCGTTGTTAGCCCTACAGCTAGTTGCTGCATTACTACTGAGAATAAAAGCTCATTATATGGAAGGACATGCGTATGGATTAAAATAACGCACTTTTTTTATTATGAAATAAATATGCGAAAGCACCTGTAACTATTATTAAGTATCTCCTGTAACTATATTCGGATATTTAAAAGTTTAATCTTAAAATAAACCTGAAATCAACACACTTGCGAAAAATCTCTCTTTTAAGGGTACGTGCAGTAAGTAACTGAGCACCGACGGTTGCGGGTAAAATCCCCCGGGATATAAACATTTGCCAACGACTGCTCCCGCCAACCCTTCTTACATATGGAAAATGACCGAGTGACGTAGCGAGCTTAATTCGCGCCCGGTGCACAATACATTTTTAGCGCCCCCCACCCCCCTCATTCGAAAACCATATAATATATGTCCAGCAATTTTTTGTTTTGCTGACCATTTGGCACCCCTTTGTGGGGGGCGTGATGCTCTCTCTTCTCCCCCCCCCCCCCTCGCTACGCCACTAAAAGTTGAGTCAAACAATCAATCAATCATCCTAAAAATTTATTAATCACATTTATCATCGAATTAATGGAATGATGTAAATCATAAATGCAATGACTGTTTGTTATGGGATTGTTTAAATTCCGTAAGTAATATTTTACGTTAATAAGCTAAAAATATGCATACTTATTTGCTGTTACAACAGGTAATTTGCGGCAGTTTTGAGACGTTATTAGAAGAGGATTTACGAGACGATGTAACCTCCCACAGCGGAGCTCGACGTTGTATACATCCATCTTACTACTATCACGTAAGTTTTATGAGTGTTTGAAGTTTCTGCAGATCTATGCCTCACCGTTAGGAAACTAAAACATACAGTAGTGTAAATAAGTCTATTCGTTCCATAAGTCCAGTTTTCTAAATATAACTTTTGTATACGCTTTCAACGAAGATAATTTATTTTACGATGAGCTGTTGAACCGTTTAAACGATGCATCATCTATCACCAATCGCTTTACGAAACGAAAATAAGAAAACGAGAAGATTTAGTATGGTACCTAGTTCTCGATAACGTGTGTTGCACTCGGTACCGATACAAGATCGAAGGGTTGTAACTAGCGCAGTGACCTATTTTAAGATTCAGCGCCCAGGGCCAGGGCGCCCAAAGTTTGCCGCCCCATAAATTAAGAGAAAAAGGCAAAAGCAGCGTATCTATTATGGATTTCACATTTCGGAAAAAAAATCAATGAATAAATAATCGATTTTGAAAAATTTCGGAGTGTTTTTAGGAGGCCGCCTACTACATAAAATATTTGAGGAAAGAAAAATATTCGGAATAAATTTCGATTCTTGTAATCAATATCCCGAGTACGTATGCGCCAGGGACGTAGGGCCATATTATGGTCTCTGAGCTACCGTTGAGCGCGTTGCAGATAGGCGCGGGCGCGCTGTGCGGCGCGCTGTGGGTGTCCCCGCTGGGCGGCGGCGCGCGCGCGGCGCTGCTGCTGGCGCTGGCGGCGGCGCACGCGCTGCCCGCCGCGCTGCACCCCGCGCTGCTCGCCTCGCGCCCCACGCTCGACCGCGACCCCTTCCGCCTGCCCTACAACGCCACCTCCGACTACGACGAGGCACTCTACGACGTCCTGTGAGATAGTGCTTTAGTCTAGTATAAGATCTACCATTTTAAAGACACAACAATTACAAATGTTTCACAAATGTGTTTGGAACTATCGATATTATGCATAAATTAATAAATGAATGTAGAACACATTTCTGTTAAATTTTTAGGAAGCGATATAGCTTCGAACCGCTTATATTACATTTTAGAAGATATTTTCGTGTAAAAGCTGCCATTGTCGTCGAAGTATAAAATATGATCGTTACCCGTTAATGTTACTAATACTAAGTCACGTTATTTTATCGCACTTTAGCTCTCAGATCCACACCGGGCGACACATCGTGATGCTGTTCATCGTGGCGGTCGCGCTGCTCGTGTACAACAGATACGTGAGTAGTTAGTGGCGTATTTTAAGATTCAGCGCCCCGGTCCATTTTAATTTGCCGCTCCATAAATTATGGGGAGAAAGTAAAAGCACCATAATTATGTGTTAGGGATGTGTGTGTTATCAAGTAACGGGACAAATCAAGAATATCTGTATGTAGGCAGCCCTTTTTATCGATTAATTTTTCACATCTCTAGTGCGTATGCTAGGCTTTTGCCGCCCCTCGTGCTCGTTTTATGCTTCCCCTCGCAGAATGCCACCCAGTGCCACGGCCCTTTTGTCCTTAGGGTAAATACGCCTATTTGAGTAGCGCTGATGGGTGATCGGATCGCAGCGGAGTACGCGCAGCCGGCTATTAATAGTGGTGGTGGTCGACAGAGCGAGTCGCTGGAGCGCGCGCGGCACTCGCGCGGCGAGCGCATGCGCGCGCAGGCGGAGCAGGCGGGCGACCTGCGGCGCCGCAACCAGGCGCTCGTGCACAACGTGCTGCCGCCGCACGTGGCGCGCCACTTCATGGGCGCGCGCCACCACCACGCCGACCTCTACAGCCAGAGCTACGCCGAAGTCGGCGTGCTCTTCGCCTCGATGCCAAACTTCACAGGTTTCATTATACACTGGCTGTGCCCCGCGGTTTCACCTGCGTTCATTTGAGAATAAAAAACATACTAAAATACTATAATATAGGATTCCTCGGTAAATGTATTATCCAACACAAAAAGATTTTTTTTTTAATTCGAACAGATAGTTCGAGATTAGTGCGTTCAAAAAAACAAATTCTTCAACTTTATAATATTAAAGTATAGATATCAACTATATTATAGAATAGACTAGCCGACCCGTGCCCACTTCGTTGGGCGTTATAATCCATTTCACATAAGAAGGGTACGGTGAAATTTGATATGTTCCAATACACTCTCACTATTTTCAGCAAATCAGATAAATATAAATGTTTTAAAATCACCAATTAATTTCTAAGGCAAATAATAATGCTTGATTAGATTGAATTGTTGACACGGCACGTCAGAGGGCGCAGGTTCAAATCCTGCTGGGTCGAAAATTTTGATAATTTTTATCTTTTTCCTTTTATCTTGTCACTCCTGAATAGTGTAGCTTTCTGTTAGCGAAAGAATTTTCATGATCGGATCAGTATTTGCTAAGATTACCCCGTATATACAAACAAAGTTATAAACTTTACCTCTTTATAATATTAGTATAGATATATCAACTATCGAATATTTTGCGTTGTATCAATAACGCCTATCTTTTCTGATCTCGATATTTTCATGAATTTCAGAGTTCTACTCGGAGGAGACGGTGAATAACCAAGGTCTGGAATGTTTACGATTTCTCAACGAAGTTATATCGGACTTCGACCTCGTAAGTGTTCATTTGGATTCAGTTAATGCTTTACAAACGTTGACTCAATACGAGCGTAAATTATATATACTAAAGGTAATTTTTCATTTTCAGCTATTAGAAGATGCAAAATTCAGCAAGGATATAATAAAAATTAAAACGATTAGTTCTACTTACATGGCTGCGTCAGGCCTAAATCCCACTCGACAGATGCAGGTGGGTTAATATAATAAATAACTTTACAAACTTTAATTTTTTTGAGTAATATTCAAGGAATATTCAAGAAATATTACATTTTTTATTGGCTAATTTAATATTTTACGTCATTACAACATGATGAAAAATAAACATCGTTGAAACAGCTTTAAATATGATGGACTTCCATGCAAACATTCGACCCATATTATTGACGCTTACAGTACAAAATTACTCAAACTATCAAATTTATTTCATACTAGCAGTTGCTCGCAGCTCCGCTCGCGTAGAAATTGATAATATTTACATAGAGGGCCTAAGGAGTGTAAAATCATTTACTCAATCAATCAATCATTTATTTAATCAGTTACGTGCAATCAAAAACCTAAAATTAAAATTTATTGATTCAAAAATTTCCACTT
The DNA here is from genome assembly GCA_905220545.2 of Melitaea athalia. Classification (NCBI taxonomy): domain Eukaryota; kingdom Metazoa; phylum Arthropoda; class Insecta; order Lepidoptera; family Nymphalidae; genus Melitaea; species Melitaea athalia. The sequence goes on from HG992179.1 coordinate 10,495,457, forward strand.
CCGCCATGAGAGGAAAACTGTAAGATGTATTGAAGCGTATAAATTAAATCAAGACTAAAAAAAAATACGTTTGATTACTTATTTAATTTTAAGCAATACCTGACCGGGTCTAAAAATAAAGGGTAAAATAATATTTGTATAAGTTCAAAAACAGTTCAGAAATAAAGGTTTATGCAAAAATTAGACGCACTTTGACGATTTTGATGTAAGTGATTTTTAATAATAAAAAAATGACAAACGTCTATGGAAATTTAAAATTAAAGTTAAATTTCATGTTCCTAATAAAAAAAATGACAAACGGACGGATTGCATGACAAATACAAACTTTCAACCCGTATTTGACGCCCATAGATGTATAATTTTTCAAAATTCTTTCTTATTGGACGTTTAATATAATAAATTTGTAGTATTTTTAGCACGAAAAATGAAAGACATTCATACATACTTGTTCGAGTGCTTAGACCACCTTCATCCAGTTCGGCAGTGGCGGATTTACCAATAGGCTGAGTAGGCTGGAGCCTAGGGCGGCAAATTCTAGGGGAGGCAATTTTATTTTTGAAACGTTATAATATAGATACAGAAAATGAACGGAGAGGGCCAAGACCACAAAGTCAGCTGAAATAATCGCAACTTGGCCGTTTGTCGGGTGGCTGTGACCACAACCTTTTTAGGACCTGGATTCACGACTGACTGTACTAGGATTTTCTTAAATTATATTAACAAAATCCACGGGCTCTTAGTTGTCCATACCATTTGTAGTAAGTACATAAAATATTTGTTTTATAATCCGCGTGCGTTTTTTAAAATAGTTTAACTTCAGACAAGCAGTTCCAAAACTGACTAGATTGCTAGGACGGTCCGACACTGACAGCTTTTTGCTGTTACTCGTAGTACAAAAACTGACGAACTTTCATACAAGAGAGAGGCTCTGAAGGCTCTCGCCTTAATACCTACAGCTTTAATCCGGCCCTATCGAAAAAACCGTTCTTAGCGGAATTCTATTAACTAGACTCAGAACTCAGATGTCTGAGTCAAATGTCAGTTTGTAGCATAAAAAATTAAGGACTTATAAAATCTTTGGAACTCTTACACCCTATTAATGCGGTTCTGTCACTAAACTCGTTCTAGTGGAATACTAATAAGAATTAACAATCTCTCTGTCAACTTTCAAGCTTGTAGAACAAAAAAAAATAAAAATAGTATTTTGTAAAAATTGTCTAGAGCCCTTAGACTTCTTTAATGCGGCCCTATTACAAAATCCATTCTTGGTGGACGTCTACTAACAATTAACTACATCTCTGTCAAATTTTAAGTTTATAGCACAAAAAATTATGGACTTTCGTACAAACTTGTTTAAGTTCTTCATATTATTATCCATTTATTAATTAACCATTTACTTTTTTTTTGTAGTTTTTAATAGAAATATTTTTTTAATTTATTTTTGTAATTGTCTCCTGTAATATCAAAAAGTAGGTACAGTTCTATTCATTTGGTTAGTTAAAGTGGGTATCAAAACTATCAAATATCTATGTGCGTTTAGTAGTAGTTACGTATTTTAGGTGTTGTGATTTTGTTTAGTGTAATTTTTCTTGTCGTAATTTAATCGCTTTAGCCTGTAATATCCCATAGCTGGACACAGGCCTTTTCCCCATGTAGGAGAAGGATTAAAGATTAATCCACCACGCTACTCCAATGCGCGTTGGCGGATTTGTTCCCTACCATGAGTAACGATCGCTGTCAGGTGTAAAGATCACTATTTAAATAGGTATATTATAATTTTATAGATTTGATGGACATGAACGAATGTGCTAGGTTGTTTAAATTTTCTTCAGCTCATTTGAAAAAAAAAGCATTTATTTAAAGAACTATTCAAAAATACTGTTAAGAAGCATTTTCTTGAAACTCAACAATAAGCAAGTAATTCATAAGTATACATTAGTCCAGTACGAATCGGCGCATGAGTTCCGAAAACTATTTCACTTCAATTTTTTTATGTGATCCTCTTCAAATTGCCCTACTGGTGATATAAATGCATGTTGCCAGGGGTTAATCCGGGGTCATATTTTTTAAATCGAAATTGTTTAAACAATTGCGAGTAAGCGCTCCTATTATCACCAAACAACACCATGCTAAAGTAACCTTGTTATTTATATGCTTTTCATCATAGCTTGACGGCTGTGTAAGTCCGCTTAGGACACAGAAAATTAGCCACTTTCGAATTGGATTGATTGGAATGTAATTGTCAACAGAAATGAGTAAACCTTAAAAGTCAACAGAAATTAGTAAACTTTTTATTGCTTTACTCAATTAATTTCTTTATATTAAATTTAAGTTACCTAACAATATGCGGAACAACAAATATTTAATTTGTGTTGAATCTACTCGTATTTTTGATTGGCTTTTGAAATTAATCCACTTTCTCCTTGTAAAGTTAACTAAGTTCATACTTTATGAATAAAAAATAAACATTTACTACGTTAGTCACAAAGTTTTCATAACACTGGCCTCATATTCATTTTAATAATTTTAATATACTAGAGACTCCGCCAAAGACTATAAGCTTAAATTTTTAATAGCATGCCTTTTTTATTTTGATGTACCTATATGTATATATATTACGTGATTATAAAAAAATATAGCCCTTAAATAAGGTAAATGTGCTTCAATAGAACAGTGACACCGAAGAACTTTCATAAAAGTCAAAATAGTTTAAAAAATTCCCATCAGAAACTTTACTAACCACGTTCCGTCCCAGTCCCGTCCCCGTTTTAACGCCGGCCATCCCGTGCACGTTACGTATTTTTGTAGTGACTTTTTATATATTATACTATGTGTAATATAAAAATTATGTAATATATTATATATATATACGTGGAAAATAAAAAAATAAAAATGTAACACAATTGTTGTGTAAAAATGCTCTTAAAATAAAAAGATGTTGTATTATGACTGTATATATGTAGGTATGTTGCGTGTATGTATTATTATTATAAATATATTTTATGATATTTGCTTTATATCGTATGTTTACTTATATTACATTATTTTATTTTTAATTTCTCTTTTATGTGTGCTCTTTCTAACTGCTCCTACTAGATAAATCGTATTTCATGCCCAAACGTTTTTTGGAAGAAATTCCTCTTTTAGCGATAAGACCGCCTTTGTACATTTTTTATTTAATTCCTATGTTTGTATATACTGTGGTGAACAATAAAGATTATTATTATTAAGAATGTCTCACAGTCTGTGACTGAACCTTTAGTCGTACATAATTATGCAGTCAGTGTTTCCATACAATTTACACACATGTAGAGCCGCGTGCCAAGATGATTTGAAAGCATCTATAATTCAATGCCCTATGCAAAATAAGAGGTTGTTTTTAAACATTTTTTGTTACTTAATACAACTGCGGTCATTACTTACCTCTAAAATGACGTCAGATTGTTACGTTTTTGTATATGGACAAACAAGTTTCCAAAATTGATTATTTGATGAGAATCATAAAGTTATACAGACAAGAAAATAACATTTATAATTTCTTTGAATAAATATTTATTTAAATAAGTCGATAATTGGTTATTATTATTTACTGCGTTTTATCTAAATAAAATATAAAGTTATTATAAACGTATAGTACAATATGTTAGATGCATGCCTATTTAAAGCAATATATTAACACTTTTTTTATTTTTATTAACTCTTTCTGCTCCGGGGGTTGTGGGTTCGATTCCCACCCCGAGTCTGGGTGTAATACACATATATAAATGTAATGTGTAATATATGTACATATTTATTTATATTTATATATGTATTATTTATAAGTATGTTTATCGAAAAAAAATATATGTAGCTAGACAAGTCGGCTGTTACCTGTTACATAAGCATTAAGTTGCTTACTTTAGGAACAGACGACCGTTTGTGTATTTTGTAGAAATTTATTTATTTATTTATATTTGTTTAGCCATCCGATGGTGTTCTGGTGCGATGGGCACACTTGGCCTGTTTGGTGGAGTTCGCCCTCGAACTGCAACGTGTGCTGGCAGCTATTAACGAGCAATCTTTCAACCACTTCGTACTGCGCATGGGCGTCAATCACGGACCCATCACTGCCGGAGTCATCGGCGCCAGAAAACCTCACTATGACATATGGGGAAATACAGTAAATGTCGCTTCTCGCATGGAGAGCACTGGCAAGGCTGGCTGTATACAGGTATGAAAACATTTGCCAAGGAAGCAGTTTTTGTTTCACAGATAGATTGTCATTAACAGTTTAATTTTTCATCTATTAATAAGTATTCTATATGTATATTTAAAAATAATAACACGTTTAACGTGGCGAAAATAATTCCTATCACAGCTTTGTTCACAATTTGAATTCAATTTTAATTTTAATTATATAATTTGTTGAGTGATTTGAATAGGTACAAGAAATTTCATTTTTTGCAAGTCGTAAGTGCTACCTAGTACTATTTACTAATCTGTGGTGCTACAAAGAATATACTGAACATTGAACTTAAAACTATTATAGTCCACTCGTGACCATGGTTGCTATAAAGTATCCGAAACATCGGGAATTTAAAATCCCACCAAAAACATAAATGTGAAAAATGACAGCCAAGTTCAATAATAAGAATATGTTCTTTGTGGACTTCGCCGAAAAAAGTATTGAGATCTAAATGAGCGCCAAGTAGATATCACTTCGATTAAATTAAGATAAAGATTTCACTTTGCCAGTTTTCACTAATAATTCATATTTTATTTGGCTAATAGCTTTTAATGTTGTTTTTAAGTAAAAACTAGCCAAGTGAAATCTTTAGCTTAATTTAATCGAAGTGATATCTACTTGGCGCTCATTTAGATCTCAATACTTTTTTCGGCGAAGTCCACAAACAACATATTCTTATTATTGAACTTGGCTGTCATTTTTCACATTTATGTTTTTGGTGGGATATCATTACTTTTTGTAGAGATATTTATTTGAAATTTATTCTTTTTTCTTGCGTTTATACTTTATAGATTATATATTATATATTATATTTTATATATTATACTTTATATATTAGATTGACTTCTGTACTATATCTGTGTATTGTAGCGCCACGCGCGCCAGCCGCCGCGCCGACACACTCCGTTAGCCGTTTGCTTAGCGCGTATTACAAGTTTTTTGTATGGGGACAGCCTTTATTTTTTGACTTCATTTTATTTTTATAGTTGTTTTATATAGCAAATGTAACAATACATATTTTGTGCAAGTTCCAAGTATCCACTTATAACGGTTCAGACGCTACAATTAAAAAACGTTTTTTTTTGTATGGTGACCCCCTCTATTTTTTAACTTTCTTTTGTTTTCAGATTTTTTTCTGCGCTTACACGTAATTACCTAGCTAGATGCCAAATTTCGACTTCCTAGGTCATCTGGAAGTGGGTTAGGTTTTTGATGAGTCAGTCAGTGGAAAATCGGCGACTTTTGAACCTTCATATTTTTGTAACCGTTTCAACTAGGTTAATGAAATTTGGGTTTCTAGTTGTCCTTATAGATATAAATAAATATACGTAATTTGATCTGTTTCTGTTGAATAGGTTTTGAGTTATGGAGGGGTCAAAAGTCGCTCGAAATGGTTCGTGTACGCCAGTTCTTTTGCTTGAACTTGGCTTGACACGCTGCCGCGTGTCTAGAAACTTAATAAACCGCGATAAAATCCGAAAAAGTTGTTTCATTAAAACTATTTAAAAAAAATCTCTTATAATGTGGCAGGATGAGCAGTCTTTTTATCCTGGCATGTCTTTGTGGCAAAGCCTAATATCTTAGGCTTATTATATCTATCGGAAATATCGGGATTATTTTTTTTTAATTTATCAATACTGGCTTTTGGAGTGAAAAAGTAAATATTTTAATACATTGTTTTAAAACTTATTCCTGTTCTTGTCTGTTACTTAGTAGAACATATCACTTGCTTTTCGGAATATAATTTGATTTAGACTGAACTATCTAATTTAATATTATACATACATAGGTACATAATCACGCCTCTTTCCCGTAGGGGCGGGGCGTGATTATGCCACTTCTTTCCACTTGCTACGATCCTTACATACTTGTTTCGCTTCGTCCACTTTCATTATTCCTTTCATACATGCTCTACGGTTTAGGGTACTCTTGACCTGGCCTTTTTTCAAGACGTCACTGATCTGGTCAAACGTCCGCCTAGGTCTACCCCTTCCAACACTTCCATTCACACTCGCCTTATACACTTTTTTCGTCAATCGTTCTTCATTCATTCTCTCGACATGGCCAAACCATCTCAGCATACCCTTCTCAATTTTTGTCACTACATCTTCATTCAAACCACAATTTAATATTATGTCTGTTTAAAGTAATAAAAATTAAAATAGTTTTAAAATAATAATATTAATTTGATTAAATACATACATAGGTCGGACATTCATTTTGAGGCTTAAACTAAATCATAATTTCGAAAATATCAATGCAAATAGCAAAAAACATGTTATAATAGAGTTTCTTTGGAAATTAGATAGGTACCTTCTTAGGTGTCAATAAGCAACATAATATTATTAATGTTTTTTTCAAGTGTAATTCAATCATTTTCTACTCTCAGCTGCGGTATGATTAGGTACTGTACATAGCTAGCATCGTATCTCCCTAACCTCGATACGATGAGACGAAATTTTTTGAAATTGTTTATTTTAAGTGTTGCGTAATATTTAGTTCTACACCTGGTCATGGCCTTCCATTTGCGCCATTTAAAATTTTTTTTTTTTTTTTATATCACTAAGTCGGCAAACAAGCGTACGGCTCGCCTGATGGTAAGCAATTACCGTAGCCTATAGACGCCTGCAACACCAGAAGTATCGCAAGCGCATTGCCGACTGTACCCCCAATTCCCCCCCAGGAGCTCTGGTCACCTTACTCACCAACAGGAACACAACTCTGCTTGAAAGCAGTATTATTTAGCTGTGGTCTTCTGTAAGGTCGAGGTACTACCCCAGTCGGGCTGCTCCATTTTTTGAGCAGGAAATTTCCTGCTGTGCCCTACCTCAGTTGGGATGGATGGAAGTTACATGGTGTTGGCATTAAGTATACGAGGTTGTTACGTGGTCTACTTCGCAATTTTAGCAACAAAAATATTGTAGATAAAATTTAGCTTATTAGCAGCTATTTTTTTGATAGAGGCTTACAACCATCTATATAAGAAAGTTTACTGCAAATATTTCTGTACTTTTAAGATAAAAAATGAGAAATATATGTATATCTATCTATTCATCAAACTTCATATACCTACTTTTCTGTTTACGATTTTTGTACCCTAACAAATATATTGGCCATATCATTATCTATACATATAATAAAATGGTAGAAAAGTCAAAACTGTACATTGAATATTTTTTTAAAAGAATACTTGGGGTGTGATCTACAATCGATACCGAAGCCAAAAATATAGTTTTTAGAATTTTTGTCTGTTTGTCTGTTTGTCTGTATGTATGTCCGGGATAAACTCAAAAAGTACTGCATGGATTTACTTCAAATTTGGCACGAATATTGTTAAGAAGTCGGGTCAGAACATAGGCTATATATTATCACGCTATCACCTACGGGGAACGAGCAGTGAACCTTTATTTCTTCAAATGTATGTCCGGGATAAACTCAAAAAGTACTGCATGGATTTACTTCAAATTTGGCACGAATATTATTAAGAAGTCAGGTCAGAACATAGGCTACATATTATCACGCTATCACCTACGGGGAACGAGCAGTGAACGCACGCAGACGACGTCGCTGGCAGCAGCTAGTAGTGAACTAAATGGAAACATCCATTACCTTAAGTATAATAAATAATTAATTAATATAGACAGTAAGTTCATAATATTTTAACATTAATATTTTTTACAGGTGACGGAAGAGACTTGCCAAATTCTACAAAATTTCGGCTATTATTTCGAACAACGTGGGCTTGTGGCTGTTAAAGGAAAAGGGCAGCTTATGACGTACTACTTACAAGGCAAACGCGAAGGAGGCACAAAAACAGACAACCCAGTCGTGAGTATAATATATAAATAACTTGCGTGTTTTTTATTACTAAGTAAATCATACACAAGTATGTGCAAGGTACACAAAGATTCGAAGAAGTAGAAACGTGTTTTGTCGTTTTTTTTTCATTGCATGAATAAGTATCTACCTATTTATTTTTTGCAAGCTTTGAAATCTCGTCGTTTAAATGTCGTTTTTAGTCCTTTACTGTTATAATATAATTATATCAACGATATGATGTTTTACTACGATATATATATATATATATACACACACACACACATATATTAACATTATAGCGATCTTTAGGGTAATGGCACCAGTGGTCAGCCTCATTACGACTTTTCGAAGTTTGAAAAGCTGGCAATTTTACATGATTCGTCGGATAATGAAACGTAGTACATGATTGGATTAGTTGTTTATTATAGTTTTTAAACAACATATGACAAAAACAATCTTTCTCTTTATAAAATATATATTTAAATTCAAACAAAAAATGGCACTTTTTGCCAGTAGTCAGCCTCTAAAATCCAATAATCAGCCTCGATGAACCCAGTATTCAGCCCTTATAACTATGAATAAGCATGAGATCAAAATGAGCATTATTTATATCAAAATCAACGATATTATTTAGGTCTCTCTTATTTCTTATAGCTTTCATCACCATTAAATATTCTCTTAGGATCATCCAGTATATCCAGAGCATCATGTTTTTTTTAAACTATCAAGTCTTGAAACCACTTTATTATATATAGATTCCTCTGTTATTACTGCTCGTCCCTTAGAAATTTCTTCAGCTGTTCGTATAGATAAGGAATGGGGAGGAAGGATGTCTTCGAAAAAAGGATTTAAGCCTGGTCTGTCATTTAAATTGTAAAATTTTAAAAAAAAATTATATAACATTTTGTCATTTTTTTGGTCTGTCTGTCTTTGTCGTTTTAAGACGTTGGATGAGCTAGGTCAAATGCTGACCGGTCTAAACGAGTCCTCCCGAAGAGTCGGTCTCGGTATGAAATTGGACAAGACGAAAGTTATGTTTAACAACCAAGTCATACCGAGACCGCTATCGGTTGACGGTATTCTTCTCGAGGTTGTTCAGGATTATGTCTACCTTGGCCACACCATTCAACTGGGCCGAAACAACTTCGAGAAGGAAGCTGATAGGAGGATTCGGTTGGGCTGGGCGGCATTTGGCAGGCTTCGTCGAGTCTTAACTTCAAAGATTCCGCAATCCTTGAAGACAAAAGTTTTCGAGCAATACGTCCTGCCTGTGTTGACATACGGAGCCGACACATGGACACTGACGAAGGGACTGGTCCACAAGTTTAAAGTCACTCAACGCGCAATGGAACGGGCTATGCTTGGGGTTTCTTGCAAAGATAGGATTAGAAATGAGACTATCCGCGAGAGAACGAAAGTAACCGACAAAGCCCACAGAATAAGTGACAGTGGGCTGGTCACATGTCACCGATGGCTGCTGAAGCAGACGTATCCTGGAGTGGAGACCGCGTCTTGGCAAACGAAGTGTGGGACGTCCTCCAGCCCGTTGGAGCGAAGATCTTCGTAAGATTGCCCGTGTAGGCTGGATAAGGATTGCGGAAAAACGGGATGTCTGGCGCGAACTTGGGGAGGCCTATGTCCAGCAGTGGACTGCAATAGGCTGAACTAACTAACTAACTAACTTTTACGAAAGGATTAGGTCTTTGGTCGGCCTTTACTATTGCTTGGACCGTATTTAATAAATTGTCAGTCTTTAAGGGAAACCCACATTTTGTTAATTTTTGACACCAATCCACGAGTGCAGCTTCTTCTGCTTTATTTAAAATGTAACCTGGACCCATTTTTCGTGGATCTTGTGGGACGCGTAGATGGAGTCGATCTTGTAGTGTGCCTCGAGGAACTCCAAACTTTCTACTAGCCTCTCTTATCTGCTTTCCGTTTCGTATGGCTTCCATGGCGGAAGAGAGTTTCTTCGGAGGATTCGTTTGTCTTGGCGGCGTTTTGGGCTAAAAATATAGAGAATTATTTATCAAAAATTATTTGCAAATACATTTTATAACTATTTCAGGTAAAACTAAAATGTAGTCTACCGACGTCCTTAAAAATACTAAATTTATATAAAAATAATATACTATAATTTATTAAATGGGTACAATCGAAGACACTGTTAACTGTACATTTACAAACGAACATAAACCTTGTCGCAACGTATTAAAGGTCAGTTAACAGTATCTTCGTTTTGTACCCAGCTAGATCAGGGCTGAATACTGGATCGGCAACACCTAGTGGCCAGCCGCGTAAAAATAAAATGTTTAATGCGGCTGACCACTGGGTTTTTTGAGAAATATGAAGGAACGTGCCTTACTAAGTTTGAAAATTTAAATTTAACGGTTCTATTGACCGCCTTTTCTCGCAATTTTAAAAATAATCCAATAACCCAGTGAACAGCCCCGGGGGGCCGACCATTGGATATCTTATGAAAAAGTAGTACCCAATGGTCAGCCCCCATAATATTTACGTAAATCAGCGATATTTTTATTCAACTTTAATATAATTCAATACATAAACTAATAAACAAAGCCAAATTGCATAAAAGACTATCACATTTAATAACAAAACATGTTTTATCTTACCTTTTAAGAGAACACCACGCGAAGTAATAAAAATGGCGGACATGACACAACTGCTCTTTTCAACCGCCGTCACCAGTATGAATGAGTTTATTTCTCTCCCCTGATCCCCTGACGCACCTCTCGTGTGACATATTAACCAAAGAGGAATCAAAGTTTTTATTTAAGTACACGTGACTCGTTTATTCTAATTGTAGCGATATTTATGACCAATAAACGACGCAAAAGGCTGACCACTGGTTCCTGGCTGGCCACTGGTGCTGTTACCCTACTCATAGTAGGGAATATATCCCCAACCTGTAGTGGAGTATGCTGGAATAAGCTCCAATCTTTCTCCTACATGGAGAAAGAGGCCTATGCCCAGCAGTGTAGTATCTGACTATCACAGCAATATAATATCGGCTGAATCCAAAATCGCAGTGAGTTCCGTAGAGTCAAAAGTGTTATTACAATACAAAAACAAAATTTATAGCATTGTAATCGCTTAAATATATATATGTATAGTGAAAAGAAAACATAAGTTAATGTGTGACGGGTACTAGTGATAACGGCGAAAACAAATGTATTTTAGTAGCTACCAACCCTTTTTTTCAGCGTCCCTATATTATTATTATTAATATATAACCCTTGTTTTTTTTTTAAATTTAATTTACAATTGCATAATAAAGATTCATATTGTAAAAACACACATGTATACTTCTTAAAATTATGCTTTTAAATTATAATTAAAAAAGAAACATTTGTAAAATTGTATATCATCATCATCACATCTATATCTATATTTATACATCTATACAAATAAATAAAATTGGAGTGTCTGTTTGTAATATTAAAATAACCGATTTTTACTAAATTCATACTTAGGTACCATACTTAGGTATACACGGTACATAAGTCATAAACCAAAATAACATTTTTTATAATGTTTGTCTGTCTGTCTGTATGTTTGTTCCGGCTAATCTCTGAAAAAGCTGGACCGATTTTGACAGGAATTCATTTCACTGGCAGATAGCTGATGTAATATGGAGTAAATTAGCCTACTTTTATTTTAGAAATTAATTTATTTTGTAATAACTGCGAACTGAACAATAATTTTCTTAAAATTCCACGCGGACGAAGTCGCAGGCAGAGCTACCTTATAATAAAATAAATTATTTTCTAATATTATTATTTAATTATTTTCCTACGACAATCTAATTCTATCAGATTCAGAGATCAGAGACGCGGGGCGTTGCGCGTAGCGTGTGGCGTAGCGGCGCGTGTGTGTCAAAATGTATGAAAATGAACGCGTGTAAAATCGCTTCTCCGTAAACGCACTCATTTCATTATTTATTTATTTACACTTTATTGTACACCACAACTACATTTTAAACATTAAACACGTTTAAAGACATTTACAGACTGTGAAGTACAATGGGCGGACATAGCACACATAGACAATAGCCATAAGGCTATTTAGTTATTTCTTCCAGACAACCCAACTCTCCATCCAACTCATCCAACGACCTACCCCACCCCAGCCTGCAAAATAATGATACCTATTTGTAATAAAAAAAGTACCAATCGATAGATTATCAATTGCTCAATTCAACTACGTTGTCCTTTAAAATTGCTCACCTTTAATTAATCTATACTTTTAATATATAAAGCTGAAGAGTTTGTTTGTTTGTTTGTTTGTTTATTTGTTTGTTTGTTTGTTTGTTTGTTTGTTTGTTTGAACGCGGTAATCTCTGGAACTACTGGGCCGATTTGAAAAATTCTTTCAGTGTTAGATAGCCCATTTATCGAGGAAGGCTATAGGCTATGTATCATTAAGCTAAGACCAATAGGAGCGGAGTCCACGCCGACGAAGTCGCGCGCAGAAGCTAGTAATCAATAAAGTCATTGAACAAAATTCATCTCAATCAATATTTTAATTTGCTCAAAGTGTTAAAAAATTGCTCAAGTCGCATTTATAATTGCTCATGTACAGTTAGGAACAGCCAAAGTATACCTTAACGAACAAAAATGTTATATCTAAAGCAATACACCAACAACATATACAAAATGTAAACGATGTGAGTTGAAACAGGCCATTTCAACTGTCCTAACTCCTAGTGTGTTAAAACCGGACAAATTAGTCAAATTACCAGCTCGCTAATATTTTTGGATTCCGAGAAATTTGTGTTGTTTCAACTTACTTATGTTTCAACTTTCAAGTCTCGTCGGTCCCCCTTATTAATAAGTTAGATACCATTAAAAATTAAAAATTGTCTACCAAGGAAATTTTATTTAGGAATAAAATAATTTTATTGATATGGTTATGGACTGTAAATAATTGTTTAAATAGTAACTCGTTAAAAGTTTAATCTATGTACTTAATTTATTTTTATACGATCAGGCAATTACGTTATTGTGCTTGTATTGAAATCACTAGCAGGAGCTTGTAGTGCTTGTACTATATTAATTTGTTTTTCATATTACATATAATTATAACTAATAGAGGATGCAGACGAACACGTAACTAAACAGCAAAATTATGAAGCATAAATACATGTAACATAATATATTTAAATTTAAAACTATTATATACCTAATTATGTTTACAAAATTAAAGTAATTATAATTATATTTTTAATGGAATAAGAATGCAAAAAAGATTCTTATACTTATGTATAATCGAATTGTTTGTCAATGTCTCTTTCTATAGGTACATATTTCAATAAAAATCACATATAATGAGTAGGTAAATAAAACAAATGCTATGTAAATTATCTCTGCTTTGTGTGACAAAGTGAAGTACTTATATTAGGATGTTTTTCTGTGTTTGCATTGTTTTTTCCTAATCTTGATGTGTTAATGCAGACCGGTATTTTTTATCACTTTTTTAATTATGTCAGTCCCTTTTTCCCTTTATGTCTATCTTACGTTATAAATAATAACACAAATATTACACTTAACCCCGACCTAAATGTGGTTTAGATTGGATAAATCTAGCACCTTGAATAAGATGCTTCTGTTTGAATTATGAGAGTGTGTTATTGAACTCATTTAGTACCAATGTAACATAATATCACCCACCTTATTTCCGACTTTGTTTATTTGAACAGAATTTTTTTTCTACTTCATACTTTTTAAGCCAAAATTTGGATAGTTGAAAGCAAACTGTGCGAATGTAATAAATACTTCACATTTCAACATAAGAATTGCTAAACGAAGTCTGTAGTATAATTAAAATTGTCACGCGCTCTTTAGCAAGGCGGCAGTTTGTCTAATTTCCCTTTTATATATCTCTTATTATTTAATATTTATCATTTAACATAGGCTTTTAGAAGAGAAAAAAAAACAGCAAAAGAAGATTCCATGCAACCGGAAAAATTTGTCGTTACGATCCGGACAGTCTACCCGGACAGGCCGACTTGCCTCTGTCGCCCTATCCGGATAGGCAATCTGGATTGTTGTCGCATTCGAGATAGAAGAAAAGGATAACTTCAAGCAGATAAAGCAAGAAACGATATATTACATACGTAAATGTCATAATTACGAGTAATGTACATACATACGATACCAGTGAATTTTAAAATATTATATAAGAATATGTTTATTATGTTTATTATATGTTTTATATTCTATTTACATTTTACTTTATGAAATATAATATGACTTCTACACATATTGCAGATGGATGATCAGTGTGAATCAAGCGTAAGAGATGCTTTACTAGCGAACGGTGAACCTAACGCCGCTTCACGATCTCCGCAGCAGCAGCACGATCGAGGAGACTCTTCACATCCACTGTTGCCTACATAGGACACACGGCATACACTAGTTCAGCTTAAACTAGTCTAAACTTGACACCACTTACTAGCGCTCGCTCTGAGGTCACCTTTTATGTGAAACTTCTAGCAATCTTTGGTTGTAATCGAGACTATACAAAGTTGTTGACATTTTTAAAGTTTATTATTAACTGTGATGTATTACTTCTATTTAATAAGAGTTTGATTTTTATTACAGACACTTCTAAAAAAGTAGTTTGTATTAAATTATTATTTTTCATTATGATATTTAGTTGTCGTACTTAATATATCTTCCATTAATGTGTAAAATGCTTAAAAGCACCGTTACAATAATTAAAGTAGGTACCTATATACTTTAATGGCAGTGTATTTAAAATAGGCTGTTTCTCGTTTTATTACGTATACTTAAATAAATTATACCACGTAACTTTTAGTTTATTTTATTCAATACTTTCATCAACACCATTTACAATAAATTAGATATAGACAATTTATTGTCGTATATTTCAAAATTATTTTCCTTGATTACACAAACGTCTGCATATTAGACATACATTTTTTGCCTAAATATCATTTTGATATATTTTTGATAGTAATTAGGCAATTAAGTAATCGTCACCGTTTACCACTATAATTCCTCGTCTTATTAATCACTACTGTTAATGTGTTTTTCGGTTTTGGATAGCTTAGTTACCTAAGTCTTTCATTAGTATTTCCTCGTACATCTACGTAATTTTTAAATTCATCGATTGTTTATCGATATAAATGTATGACTGTATTGTTGTACACTACAGATAAAAAAGTGTGTCAGATGTTATTTCATATAAAGACGCCACCTACGTTATTTATTTATGCAATTTATACTTAGGTACTTCATGTTCATACATCGCAACGGAATATTATGATGCAGTCATGCGTGTGCAAGGATACGCAAATCGCAGTTATATAAGATCAGTTTGCGAATAAATTTGTAGTCGATCTTGCATCATCTTCATCTTCTGTACTAAGTAGCAATATTGTGATATTCTTGTTAGGTATAGGTATAGCTTTATTGGTATCGATGTCGCTTATTTTAGTGTTACTTTTTACGTAGAACGTGCAATACAATTATATAAAATTAGGATTTTAGTACAATATTAGGAATTGTGGTTTTAATAGTAAATTATTTAGCTATAGGTTTGGTAAATTAGCCTAAGTAGAAATATGTTTATACTTAAACTTGTAGAAGTCATGAGATCGATGTAATGTCTGTAGAACATTATGCTACATTACAAATCTTGTACCTACTTATAAAAAGTATTCATTTTTTTGTATTATTCGTGATAATATTATTTATATTAGGTAATTAATTTAGTAGTAAGTCTTCTTAGCGTTGAGTTTGTATTCACTAAAACTTTCCTGTGATTGTAGGGTATTCGACTCCTAATTGCGTTCCTTTAAATGGAGGGTTCCGGATATGGATTTTTTTTCTCATACTTATAAAGTTTTTCATTATAAAATATAGCCGTGCTTAACGCTCACAAAAGGTATCGTGTAGAACGAGTCTATTAAAGTATCTCGTCTATTTATACAAATTTAAATTTAAAAGTGAGCTAGATTTTTTTTTACGCGGAAAATGATATATTACACCTACAGAACATTCATCCATTTGAAGAAACACAGTTAGGAGTTATATACAGGATATAATTTTATACGTGTTCTAGCTCAAGCATTTGAATAAGGTTAACGACCTTGTTGGCTATAATAAAATAAATAAAGCAATACCTCTTATTATCCTTGTTTCATTAAGTACGTCAGCATTTTTAAAATATATATGGATGTACATACAATTATATCATAAATATAATGGCGTATCTTCCATATTATATAATATTATTCTTGGCCAATTTAAAATTAAACTTATTTGAGACTCAAAATAAAAATACTTTTTTTTTATTATAACCTCTGGCAAACGGCTCATCTGATAGTAAGCAATTATTTATTTTTGCTTATAGATGCCCGTAACACCAGAAGCATCGCTAGCGCGTTGCCGGCCCTACCCTCAATCCCCCCAGGAGCTCTGGTCTCTTTACTCACGACAGGAACAAAGCACTGCTTGAAAGCAGTATAATTATTTAGCTGTAATCTTGACTTGCTTGACTAGCCCGCTGGCGCAGTTTTTAGTGCCCCGGCTTTCTACTTCACGGATTACGGGTTCGATATCCGCCTGATTCTGGGTGTAATATTAGTATTTATGTGTGTATTATTTCTATGTATATGTATTTATAATAACAGTATTTAGCTATAACAGTCGGCTGTTACCTATGACACAAGTAAGGTCGAGGTACTTTCCCAGTCGGGCTGCTTCAGATTTTAAGCAGACTACATATTTCCTTCTGTGACCTACTTCAGTTAAATTCTTCAGTTAAAAATAATATCTGTAAAAATATATCAGCGATTAAATAATTCTTCAACGACGAGCATAACAATTACGTTTTTAAAATTACTAGTGGTCGCCTGGAGGTCGAAATTCGACTATAATTAAAATTTTAAATCAAAGAAAACCAAATAATTATGAAAATAAAGAACCTTTTTAAAAAAAATTCAATTTGACAACAGACTAACAATAAACAAAAGCTTATATGTGTGTGTGTGCGTGTGGTAGTGTGTGTAATGCTTTTTTTATTAATTTAATGTATATTTTATGTTTTTTTTTTATGTAACTAGGTTGGCAAACAAGCGTACGGCTCACCTGATGGTAAGACCGTAGCCTATAGACGCCTGCAACACCAGAAGCATCGCAAGCGAGTAGTGTGTTTGTACCAGTTCTGGCTCACGAGCCAGAACTGGTACAAACGGTCGGTCCTCTGATCGAGTGATCCTAAAAAAAAAAAAAAAAAAAAAAAAAAAAAAAAAAAAAAAAAAAAAGGTTTTGGGGTCATCTAAATCGATTGCACGCATCCATTTTGTGCTAACTCTAACGATTCGCGACTTAGGTTTCTACATTTGCAAACTCCAGTACCCTTAATTACCTCTATTGTCCGCTTATCTATCGTTCCTCGAGCATCGTCGCTATTGTGCTCCATCCATTGTTTCTCGAAAAAGGTCGTTGCCGCTCTTATCTGTTTCTAATGATGCACCTTGCTTATCTGTGCTATTGTATTATATTATTATCATTCTTTGTTATTCTCAATGTATATATATATATATATAAAAATAAATAAAATTGGAGTGTCTGTTTGTAATATTAAAATAACCGTGTTTTACTAAACTCATATGTATGCATACTCAGTACATATACCAAAATATTTATTTATAATTTTTGTGTGTCTGTCACTGAACAGTAACTATTTTGTAAAGCTCCACGCGGATGAAGTCGCAGGCACAGCTAGTCATAAATAAAACTCATACTTTTTTTTGTTACAATTTTTATTTCCAAAATGTTATTGCTGATTATGTATAAAATAGGAGCGAAACATCTCATCCACTAAAATATCGTTGTACAATGTGTTCCCTGTAAAAATGCTCGTAAAACTGTGCATTGAACATCCACGAAACTTATACAGCAAATACATTAAACAATATTCGCCACAAACTGAAGTCCACTCATTCTGAATCATATCAACATTCCAGTCCCATCTTTTACAATTCCTTTTTAAAAACTCTAGATGATATCGTGCAGGTGATCGTCCGTATGAATCAAAATATTGACCGATGCCATTCGTATCGATATGTAAAGCTATCCAATGTGAGCCTGGTTTATCATCTGTATCTAAATTGCATATTATATACGTTGGTACGTGGGTATACATGGGCAGTCTATTAGCAGCATAAACATTATTTTCTAGACTGGGGTGAATCTTTTTCAGATGTTGTTGTACATCTAGTGTATCCATGATATTACTGCTATTAGTAGATTATTACTGTACCAATCTATTCAATGGTTAACATAGGAATGATTAATTATATTGATTTCTAAATATTAAATCATATTCCTTAGTGATAATTTGTATGATTCATCAGCGTAGCGCGTCTCGTCGTGTCGTCAATACGAAACATACTTTCTAAATATTAAATCACATTCCTTAGTGATAATTTGTATGATTCATCAGTGTAGTGCGTCTCGTCAATACGAAAGAATGCGAGATAAGCTTGTTGACTCATAAAGTTACATCAGTTTCACTGTGGTACTTAGATAAGATATATCCTATCGGTGCTTTATAAGGGCGAGCAGCTGCCATTATGGAATCAGTGTATAGTCGTTTGACCGCAGTGGATCTACCAATACTACGTTTGTATTACTTCAACGCTTCAATGGACCCGGACGTAAGTGTTTATTCTCTTGACAAACTTACTTTTCTTTCTGTTGTTTTCTTACGTGTGTGTGATTAAGTGTAAACAAATTGATATTAACATGATAACTGTGTTGTTGCAGAAATCATTCAACTTCAATGAAAATACCTATAAATATTACTACTCGCCACTCTCCCCTCAAGAAGAGAGTGATAACATCGTCATTAATAATGGTGAAAAAAGAAAATCGCAATCGATTGATCATTTTTTTGAAGCTCAATCAAAAATAAGAAAGAGGAAGCTGTTATCGTCAACCGTAGCACGAGCCGCTAGAGATGGTGTATCATACATTTCTACTAATTCCGACGACGGAGATCAAGCGACGCATCTCATAAAAATTGAAATATACGATATGAAGAAGCTATGCAAGATTCCAACTACTGATCATTGGAAACATGCTTCCACGAGGATTAAATATTATGTGAAGAATAATGAGGATAGCATCTACGACAACACAAACACCCTCGTATACAATATTACGAAGACAATAGCAGAAAGTGAAAAAGTTAAAAAATACTTTTTTAACAATGACAGTCATTAGCTGATCATTAGTGAATTCTGTTTACTTAAACATTCCTTAGTGATAATTTGTATGATTCATCAGTGTAGTGCGTCTCGTCAATACGAAAGAATGCGAGATAAGTGAAAAAGTTAAAAAATACTTTTTTAACAATGACAGTCATTAGCTGATCATTAGTGAATTCTGTTTACTTAAATTACTTCATTCATGTGTGATTCTGTTTACTTAAATTACTTCTGTATGATTTTGTATAAGGTTTAATAGGGGTTTATAAAGAAATAAAAAATAATATATTACATATAATTTGTTTTATTTAATTTATAATTTTTACATACACAAAAAAATGCATTACACATAAATCTAACACACATTATAACTTTAACTACTATAGTCTACATTAACATTTCTGTTTTTATCTATTTCAATAATATTATCAAACTCAGCATAAACTATACAGTTAATTGTTTGTATTAGTGCGGATTCAAATCGTACTTCTAATCTTACACTACCATGCTTTATGAGATTCCAATGAGTTGATGAGTTAGCTGATAAATCAGGAGTTAAGTCAAATGCTAATAGACAGTAACCTTTGGCATACTGTTCACAAGAGATTCCATTTCCTTCATTAAGAAAGTGAATACCAGTTCCCGAGAATAGAGTATGATATGTTGATGTAAATATACTACTATTAAAAGATGGTTGCAAAGCTTTTGAAGGTATTTGTTGACCATCAATATATAAGCTGAAAGAATTAATACCATAGTTTTCAAAGTTAAATGGATTTTTAGTAAGGGAACCATTAAATGCAGAATTGTTCACAAATCCAATTATACACCTTTTGGGTACCTGTCCTAGGAATATATTATCAAGAGTTTTTCCTTGAACACCCGATGGAATTGTTAAAACTTTTACTTCGGCTCGAGTAATAGGATATTTAGCAGTAGTAGCAGCTAAAACTTTCTGATGTGCGAGTAATACACTTGGATTAATTCTTGCTCGTCGAACAATAAGAGTTGCATCCGTAATACAAACTTTGATCTTTACATCGCTTGATCCAGCAATTAAATTAAAACTATCTCTTGACCGAACTAATTTTACACTCATTTCAACACCATTAATTAAAAATTTATCTTGGTTGAAAATGTCACCATGAAGATGTCCAATCATTTCTATTTCCTTACTTTCACTAGCCAAATCCTGTCTTTTAACAAATCCTAAGTTTTTATCATCTGTAGAATCCATTTTTCCTGATGTATCCTCATACCAAAGACTACAAGTAAGGTGAGATTGTTTAGCAGCAGGAGCATAGTTTAAAAGGGTTTCTATGTATGCTCGATATGCATAGGTATTATTAGGTGGTGATACAAGTTTTTGGTTTAAATAAACATCAAGTTGACTAAAAAGTGAATGCATCCAATTATTTACAGGTGCTACTACTGTGCTCGATGTCAATTTAGTTGAATCTTGATTTAATACTTTTGCCTTTATGTGGAGTAATGTATGAGACAAATCTATGTAGTCATCACCTGTCCCAGGAACTTGAAACTCTATAGGTCCATCATCAGCAAGAGACGAAATTGGTTTATAGTGAATCCACAATCCATTTTCAATGCTTGTTTGTGTAGACGGTAGTGCAAACAAATCTAATTCTGACTTAGCACACTCACAAGAATTATTATGAAGGAAAGACATATTTAATTTGAAAATATATCTTTGATATTTTTTGGATTTATACCAAGTTTTTTAGCGGTTTTCACTTTAGCAGTTAATGGTGGAATGAGCGAGGTCAATCGTTTTCTTTTAGTTATATACCCAGAACCTGTCATGTTTAATCGATCAATTTTGCCATCAACCTTTCGTTTTAAATTCGTACTAACTTGCTTTAGACGATCTTTTATTGATGCTTCCATAGGACGCGCTTGAATCATATCCGATAAAAGTCCTACTCCAGCGTTTAATGCTTCTTTACCAACCACTCGAGCCCCACTTGAAAGTAAAGGTAAAACTGATCTAAATAACCCCCCTAAGAAGCTTCCAATACCATGACCACGTTGGTATGGTGAACCCTTATAAATTACTCCTACCCCCGAACCAGCTTGATGTGTATAATAATTTTCATATGGACATATATGATGATCACGAAGAGAATTCATTATCACAATTTTCGGAAATGTAGTTTAACACACACGGTTCCAAACTGGAATGGTATTTTCTGTCCTGTGCTCGATCTTATAACTATTTCCAGCGTATCGAACTCTCTTCGCATAACAGGTAAGTAGTGAGGTGGAGAGAAAACGTGCATTTTATTTGCTCCATAAATGTATTTTGAAGGATCTAATGAAATTACTCTTAGCAAGGGAGTCATAACATCACCCACAATCTGAGGATCGATAATGTCGCAATATAGAAATAGTTGAGATGGTAACCCTAAGTGTAAATTAGCAGGACACTTTCCGAAATTTCTGTCTAGGAGATTTTTATTTGGTTCATAACCTAGTTGTAAACTTAATTTGGGTGATAATGTTATAGATGTTATATTTTTATCCAAAGCAGAAACAGAAACAAATTTTGTTATTTCATCATAACGAAATTTTATGCTCTCTCCGATACCACTTAATGCTTTTAAAATATGCTCAACGTTAGCATAGCTGGTAGCTGGAATATGTTTTTTGTAGTGCACTGTGGATGGTTTATCTTCACTAGGCATTATCATGGATTTTGTAATGTATATAACATTTTCATGATCTTGAACAGTAAACATGGTACATGGATATTGAAACTCAACAACTCCAACCGACCATTCACCTTCTAATTTTATAACTTTTGGTAATTTCGTTGAAAAATTTGTGGTCTTGTTATCAGGAAAGTATTCCATTGAACTATTGCTGAGCAATGTTAAATAAAAACTTTCTTTATTCATATTTCTTTTAAACTAGAAGCTAAAATCCAACTGTTAAATTTATTTGGATAACCTCTCCACTTCACTAATACTTCTTTTCTGTTACCTGAATAACGAGTGTCAATTATTTTATCTATTTTATATTGTGAGGTGGGGTTGTAAGTGATTTTCTGTAATTCCCTTTCATAAAAAGTACCAACTATTGGTTCATTTTGTAAATCTGTTATTGTATAAACAACCCATGGAGATCTATCAATTATTGAAGATATAATAAATATTTCATCACTCCAGTTTGATTCATATCCTTTTTGGAAAACATGTTTATATTTAGTTATTCGAACATAATCACCCACATTGAAATTTGGTTTTTGAAAGTTGATTTTGGAAAGTTTGTTTGATCGTCTATCATAAAGATTAGTCCAAACCGTCATAATATTGTTGGAATTCACATCACATGGACACATCTTAATACTAGAGTGAAAGCTGTGATTATAAGAATATATTAAATCTTGTAAAACATCTATATATCTATAAGTATTATTATGAGTGAAATAACGCCACATTTTCATTTTTAGAGTTCTTTGAAATCGTTCAACAATACTGGCCTTAATATCAGGATTGTTAGTGGTATAGTAATTAATCTTTTTGGATTTAAAGTATTTTTGTACATCTTTTGAAACAAATTCTGTACCTTTATCAGATTGTATGTGAGTAGGTGTTAAATTACTTTCAGTAAATATACTTTCAAAACATTCTTTAATAGTTTCTGAGTTTTTCTTTTTCATTGATCTTGCAAAAGCATATTTACTAAATACATCAATAACACAAAGTATATAGTTGAAACCATCATTATATTGAGAATAAGTTCGCATATCACTTAAATCAGCTTGCCACAATTCATTAATATTTGATAGAATGTACCTATTACGTGGGAATTTTTTTTGAATGGGTTTATGTAATGTGTATGTTTCTTGTGATTGTAACCATTCCTTTACTTGCTTTTTATCCATTTTACCATTCATGGCTTTCGACAATTTATCAATACTACCAAAACCAGCGGGGTTAGATGGATCATAATAAATCCTGTTAATTTCTTCTAGTACGGGGTCCATTTTTCCCAATCAAACTTTTTACGTATTTTAGATATAGATTTTTTATCTCGACTTCCCGGTGTAGAAAACTCTATTTTAGTTTCAGATTTTTTATCTCCACTTCTTGGTGTAGAAAACTCTTGAACTTCAGTCTCAGAGGATTTGTTTAGATCTTTTACTTGAAGCCGGTTAATAAACTCACATCTCTTTGGATTTCCAATATAAGTAAGTGGTACTTTAATATCTTTTAATGCTTTAGCAAATCTATCCCACCCTATCGGATCACTTCTTTTTAAGGGTCTTAGTGAATCATTTATTAAATCAACAATATTACTTCCAGGAATTTTTTCATTATCAATTATGACTGTGCCTTCATTATCCCAATTTATTTTACTTTTACTTGTTTCAACTAAGTTTAATAATAACTCACCTTTTTTATTATAAGTTTTTGGTATTAAACTGAGTATTTGAGCTGTTGTATAAAGTGGTTTTGTATCATTTTCTTTACTTTTAATGGAACGATTCTCTTCCAACAAAGATTCAGCATCAACTGAACTTTTTAAATCTCTATCTTTATTTTTAAATCCAATTTTAGACTCATTTGAATCTTCATTAGATGTATCAGAATAAATTGGTAATCTGAGTGGTTGACGATCCTCTTCGGCAAAGTGAAGATATCTTTGTAGTGTTTGTAAATATAACATCCACTTCTTTCGGTCTTCTATCTTACTATTCATAATATAAATGCAACCTTTATATAATTTACCAAATGTTAACTATCATCAAGGAATTCCAAATCTTAATATGTTTGATGGTGAAAACCCACATCTTGTTATTATTGATGATCTGATGAGAGAGTCTGATGGAAGAATTGTGGATATATTTACAAAAGGTAGTCATCACAGGAATCTTAGTGTATTTTATTTAACACAAAATTTATTTCATCAGGGTAAAGGTCAAAGAGATATTTCTTTAAACTCAAGTTATATAATATATTTTAAAAATCCTAGAGATAAAACTCAAATAAGATATTTAGCACGACAAGTGTCACCGGATAACCCAAAGTTCATTGAAGATGCCTACAGGGATGCAACTCTAGAAGCACATGGATATTTAATGGTAGATTTAAAACAGAATACCAATGATTTTTGTCGTATCAAGTCAAATGTCTTCCCATTTAATGGTTTCTGTACAGTCTACGTCCCCACAAAAGAGTTTAAATACACCAAGAATCAAACAATTCAAATCATTTCTAAATGATGCATCGTCGAGTCACAACGCATAAGCATTTGCTAAACGCTTTGCATACGCTTAAACCAAAATATCAAAGAGCATTACTTAAAACGTGTGACGAAGAACAAATAAATTGTATTTGTGAATGTATTCATAACGTTTTACAAGGAAAGGTACCTCTTAAAGATCAAGATAAACAAAAATTGAATAAACATAAAAATATACTCCGTAAATTGGTGCGTAAGTGTAAACATAAAATAAGAAAAAACATAATTATACAAAAAGGAGGAGCTTTCTTACCAGTAATATTAGGTGCAATATTGAGTGGATTAGTAAGTGGACTAGTCAGTTAACATGGAAAATGCAAAGAAAATGATACTAATTGAACCTGGATTGATTGAAAAATTAAAACAAGAAAATAAGGTTAATAGTAATTTGTCTCGATTAGATATGGAAATGCAAAATATTATGAATAGTAAGATAGAAGACCGAAAGAAGTGGATGTTATATTTACAAACACTACAAAGATATCTTCACTTTGCCGAAGAGGATCGTCAACCACTCAGATTACCAATTTATTCTGATACATCTAATGAAGATTCAAATGAGTCTAAAATTGGATTTAAAAATAAAGATAGAGATTTAAAAAGTTCAGTTGATGCTGAATCTTTGTTGGAAGAGAATCGTTCCATTAAAAGTAAAGAAAATGATACAAAACCACTTTATACAACAGCTCAAATACTCAGTTTAATACCAAAAACTTATAATAAAAAAGGTGAGTTATTATTAAACTTAGTTGAAACAAGTAAAAGTAAAATAAATTGGGATAATGAAGGCACAGTCATAATTGATAATGAAAAAATTCCTGGAAGTAATATTGTTGATTTAATAAATGATTCACTAAGACCCTTAAAAAGAAGTGATCCGATAGGGTGGGATAGATTTGCTAAAGCATTAAAAGATATTAAAGTACCACTTACTTATATTGGAAATCCAAAGAGATGTGAGTTTATTAACCGGCTTCAAGTAAAAGATCTAAACAAATCCTCTGAGACTGAAGTTCAAGAGTTTTCTACACCAAGAAGTGGAGATAAAAAATCTGAAACTAAAATAGAGTTTTCTACACCGGGAAGTCGAGATAAAAAATCTATATCTAAAATACGTAAAAAGTTTGATTGGGAAAAATGGACCCCGTACTAGAAGAAATTAACAGGATTTATTATGATCCATCTAACCCCGCTGGTTTTGGTAGTATTGATAAATTATCGAAAGCCATGAATGGTAAAATGGATAAAAAGCAAGTAAAGGAATGGTTACAATCACAAGAAACATACACATTACATAAACCCATTCAAAAAAAATTCCCACGTAATAGGTACATTCTATCAAATATTAATGAATTGTGGCAAGCTGATTTAAGTGATATGCGAACTTATTCTCAATATAATGATGGTTTCAACTATATACTTTGTGTTATTGATGTATTTAGTAAATATGCTTTTGCAAGATCAATGAAAAAGAAAAACTCAGAAACTATTAAAGAATGTTTTGAAAGTATATTTACTGAAAGTAATTTAACACCTACTCACATACAATCTGATAAAGGTACAGAATTTGTTTCAAAAGATGTACAAAAATACTTTAAATCCAAAAAGATTAATTACTATACCACTAACAATCCTGATATTAAGGCCAGTATTGTTGAACGATTTCAAAGAACTCTAAAAATGAAAATGTGGCGTTATTTCACTCATAATAATACTTATAGATATATAGATGTTTTACAAGATTTAATATATTCTTATAATCACAGCTTTCACTCTAGTATTAAGATGTGTCCATGTGATGTGAATTCCAACAATATTATGACGGTTTGGACTAATCTTTATGATAGACGATCAAACAAACTTTCCAAAATCAACTTTCAAAAACCAAATTTCAATGTGGGTGATTATGTTCGAATAACTAAATATAAACATGTTTTCCAAAAAGGATATGAATCAAACTGGAGTGATGAAATATTTATTATATCTTCAATAATTGATAGATCTCCATGGGTTGTTTATACAATAACAGATTTACAAAATGAACCAATAGTTGGTACTTTTTATGAAAGGGAATTACAGAAAATCACTTACAACCCCACCTCACAATATAAAATAGATAAAATAATTGACACTCGTTATTCAGGTAACAGAAAAGAAGTATTAGTGAAGTGGAGAGGTTATCCAAATAAATTTAACAGTTGGATTTTAGCTTCTAGTTTAAAAGAAATATGAATAAAGAAAGTTTTTATTTAACATTGCTCAGCAATAGTTCAATGGAATACTTTCCTGATAACAAGACCACAAATTTTTCAACGAAATTACCAAAAGTTATAAAATTAGAAGGTGAATGGTCGGTTGGAGTTGTTGAGTTTCAATATCCATGTACCATGTTTACTGTTCAAGATCATGAAAATGTTATATACATTACAAAATCCATGATAATGCCTAGTGAAGATAAACCATCCACAGTGCACTACAAAAAACATATTCCAGCTACCAGCTATGCTAACGTTGAGCATATTTTAAAAGCATTAAGTGGTATCGGAGAGAGCATAAAATTTCGTTATGATGAAATAACAAAATTTGTTTCTGTTTCTGCTTTGGATAAAAATATAACATCTATAACATTATCACCCAAATTAAGTTTACAACTAGGTTATGAACCAAATAAAAATCTCCTAGACAGAAATTTCGGAAAGTGTCCTGCTAATTTACACTTAGGGTTACCATCTCAACTATTTCTATATTGCGACATTATCGATCCTCAGATTGTGGGTGATGTTATGACTCCCTTGCTAAGAGTAATTTCATTAGATCCTTCAAAATACATTTATGGAGCAAATAAAATGCACGTTTTCTCTCCACCTCACTACTTACCTGTTATGCGAAGAGAGTTCGATACGCTGGAAATAGTTATAAGATCGAGCACAGGACAGAAAATACCATTCCAGTTTGGAACCGTGTGTGTTAAACTACATTTCCGAAAATTGTGATAATGAATTCTCTTCGTGATCATCATATATGTCCATATGAAAATTATTATACACATCAAGCTGGTTCGGGGGTAGGAGTAATTTATAAGGGTTCACCATACCAACGTGGTCATGGTATTGGAAGCTTCTTAGGGGGGTTATTTAGATCAGTTTTACCTTTACTTTCAAGTGGGGCTCGAGTGGTTGGTAAAGAAGCATTAAACGCTGGAGTAGGACTTTTATCGGATATGATTCAAGCGCGTCCTATGGAAGCATCAATAAAAGATCGTCTAAAGCAAGTTAGTACGAATTTAAAACGAAAGGTTGATGGCAAAATTGATCGATTAAACATGACAGGTTCTGGGTATATAACTAAAAGAAAACGATTGACCTCGCTCATTCCACCATTAACTGCTAAAGTGAAAACCGCTAAAAAACTTGGTATAAATCCAAAAAATATCAAAGATATATTTTCAAATTAAATATGTCTTTCCTTCATAATAATTCTTGTGAGTGTGCTAAGTCAGAATTAGATTTGTTTGCACTACCGTCTACACAAACAAGCATTGAAAATGGATTGTGGATTCACTATAAACCAATTTCGTCTCTTGCTGATGATGGACCTATAGAGTTTCAAGTTCCTGGGACAGGTGATGACTACATAGATTTGTCTCATACATTACTCCACATAAAGGCAAAAGTATTAAATCAAGATTCAACTAAATTGACATCGAGCACAGTAGTAGCACCTGTAAATAATTGGATGCATTCACTTTTTAGTCAACTTGATGTTTATTTAAACCAAAAACTTGTATCACCACCTAATAATACCTATGCATATCGAGCATACATAGAAACCCTTTTAAACTATGCTCCTGCTGCTAAACAATCTCACCTTACTTGTAGTCTTTGGTATGAGGATACATCAGGAAAAATGGATTCTACAGATGATAAAAACTTAGGATTTGTTAAAAGACAGGATTTGGCTAGTGAAAGTAAGGAAATAGAAATGATTGGACATCTTCATGGTGACATTTTCAACCAAGATAAATTTTTAATTAATGGTGTTGAAATGAGTGTAAAATTAGTTCGGTCAAGAGATAGTTTTAATTTAATTGCTGGATCAAGCGATGTAAAGATCAAAGTTTGTATTACGGATGCAACTCTTATTGTTCGACGAGCAAGAATTAATCCAAGTGTATTACTCGCACATCAGAAAGTTTTAGCTGCTACTACTGCTAAATATCCTATTACTCGAGCCGAAGTAAAAGTTTTAACAATTCCATCGGGTGTTCAAGGAAAAACTCTTGATAATATATTCCTAGGACAGGTACCCAAAAGGTGTATAATTGGATTTGTGAACAATTCTGCATTTAATGGTTCCCTTACTAAAAATCCATTTAACTTTGAAAACTATGGTATTAATTCTTTCAGCTTATATATTGATGGTCAACAAATACCTTCAAAAGCTTTGCAACCATCTTTTAATAGTAGTATATTTACATCAACATATCATACTCTATTCTCGGGAACTGGTATTCACTTTCTTAATGAAGGAAATGGAATCTCTTGTGAACAGTATGCCAAAGGTTACTGTCTATTAGCATTTGACTTAACTCCTGATTTATCAGCTAACTCATCAACTCATTGGAATCTCATAAAGCATGGTAGTGTAAGATTAGAAGTACGATTTGAATCCGCACTAATACAAACAATTAACTGTATAGTTTATGCTGAGTTTGATAATATTATTGAAATAGATAAAAACAGAAATGTTAATGTAGACTATAGTAGTTAAAGTTATAATGTGTGTTAGATTTATGTGTAATGCATTTTTTTGTGTATGTAAAAATTATAAATTAAATAAAACAAATTATATGTAATATATTATTTTTTATTTCTTTATAAACCCCTATTAAACCTTATACAAAATCATACAGAAGTAATTTAAGTAAACAGAATCACACATGAATGAAGTAATTTAAGTAAACAGAATTCACTAATGATCAGCTAATGACTGTCATTGTTAAAAAAGTATTTTTTAACTTTTTCACTTATCTCGCATTCTTTCGTATTGACGAGACGCACTACACTGATGAATCATACAAATTATCACTAAGGAATGTTTAAGTAAACAGAATTCACTAATGATCAGCTAATGACTGTCATTGTTAAAAAAGTATTTTTTAACTTTTTCACTTTCTGCTATTGTCTTCGTAATATTGTATACGAGGGTGTTTGTGTTGTCGTAGATGCTATCCTCATTATTCTTCACATAATATTTAATCCTCGTGGAAGCATGTTTCCAATGATCAGTAGTTGGAATCTTGCATAGCTTCTTCATATCGTATATTTCAATTTTTATGAGATGCGTCGCTTGATCTCCGTCGTCGGAATTAGTAGAAATGTATGATACACCATCTCTAGCGGCTCGTGCTACGGTTGACGATAACAGCTTCCTCTTTCTTATTTTTGATTGAGCTTCAAAAAAATGATCAATCGATTGCGATTTTCTTTTTTCACCATTATTAATGACGATGTTATCACTCTCTTCTTGAGGGGAGAGTGGCGAGTAGTAATATTTATAGGTATTTTCATTGAAGTTGAATGATTTCTGCAACAACACAGTTATCATGTTAATATCAATTTGTTTACACTTAATCACACACACGTAAGAAAACAACAGAAAGAAAAGTAAGTTTGTCAAGAGAATAAACACTTACGTCCGGGTCCATTGAAGCGTTGAAGTAATACAAACGTAGTATTGGTAGATCCACTGCGGTCAAACGACTATACACTGATTCCATAATGGCAGCTGCTCGCCCTTATAAAGCACCGATAGGATATATCTTATCTAAGTACCACAGTGAAACTGATGTAACTTTATGAGTCAACAAGCTTATCTCGCATTCTTTCGTATTGACGAGACGCACTACACTGATGAATCATACAAATTATCACTAAGGAATGTGATTTAATATTTAGAAAGTATGTTTCGTATTGACGACACGACGAGACGCGCTACGCTGATGAATCATACAAATTATCACTAAGGAATATGATTTAATATTTAGAAATCAATATAATTAATCATTCCTATGTTAACCATTGAATAGATTGGTACAGTAATAATCTACTAATAGCAGTAATATCATGGATACACTAGATGTACAACAACATCTGAAAAAGATTCACCCCAGTCTAGAAAATAATGTTTATGCTGCTAATAGACTGCCCATGTATACCCACGTACCAACGTATATAATATGCAATTTAGATACAGATGATAAACCAGGCTCACATTGGATAGCTTTACATATCGATACGAATGGCATCGGTCAATATTTTGATTCATACGGACGATCACCTGCACGATATCATCTAGAGTTTTTAAAAAGGAATTGTAAAAGATGGGACTGGAATGTTGATATGATTCAGAATGAGTGGACTTCAGTTTGTGGCGAATATTGTTTAATGTATTTGCTGTATAAGTTTCGTGGATGTTCAATGCACAGTTTTACGAGCATTTTTACAGGGAACACATTGTACAACGATATTTTAGTGGATGAGATGTTTCGCTCCTATTTTATACATAATCAGCAATAACATTTTGGAAATAAAAATTGTAACAAAAAAAAGTATGAGTTTTATTTATGACTAGCTGTGCCTGCGACTTCATCCGCGTGGAGCTTTACAAAATAGTTACTGTTCAGTGACAGACACACAAAAATTATAAATAAATATTTTGGTATATGTACTGAGTATGCATACATATGAGTTTAGTAAAACACGGTTATTTTAATATTACAAACAGACACTCCAATTTTATTTATTTTTATATATATATATATATATATACATTGAGAATAACAAAGAATGATAATAATATAATACAATAGCACAGATAAGCAAGGTGCATCATTAGAAACAGATAAGAGCGGCAACGACCTTTTTCGAGAAACAATGGATGGAGCACAATAGCGACGATGCTCGAGGAACGATAGATAAGCGGACAATAGAGGTAATTAAGGGTACTGGAGTTTGCAAATGTAGAAACCTAAGTCGCGAATCGTTAGAGTTAGCACAAAATGGATGCGTGCAATCGATTTAGATGACCCCAAAACCTTTTTTTTTTTTTTTTTTTTTTTTTTTTTTTTTAGGATCACTCGATCAGAGGACCGACCGTTTGTACCAGTTCTGGCTCGTGAGCCAGAACTGGTACAAACACACTACTCAAGCGCGTTGCCGACCCTATCCCCAATCCCCCCCAGGAGCTCTGGTCACCTTACTCACCAACAGGAACACAATACTGCTTGAAAACAGTATTATTTAGCTGTGGTCATCTGTAAGGTCGAGGTACTACCCCAGTCGGGCTGCTCCAATTTTAAGCAGGAAATTCCCTGCTGTGCCCTACCTCAGTTAAATATGTATAATTTTGAAAAAATATTAGCATTCCGCACTCCTTCTCTATATAAACTATAAGTGTGAGAAATTCTCCTATGTACGCGCAATTTCCGTAAAAAGGGGTACAAAGTTTTTGATTCACATATTAATATATAGATTATTGACTCTACTGACTGTTGTACTAATTCGGTAATATTTCATGCTCTTTTTTCAATTTTATTACACGTCGTTTTATGTTATTCATATGACCTATGTTCAGTGCCGGCCTTAGGGTAGGACGAGTGGGGCGATCGCTCAGAGAGCTGGATATAAAAGGGCGCCACAGTCTATCTGATTTTTTGACACAATCAATTTTTTTTATACAAAAGATTGCAACTTACAAGTAGAACTGTATCCAAATGTATGAATTGAGTTGTGAATATTATTAACTTATACCTTTAACGGATGCTAGTGGGGTGAAGAGTTCTTCTAAGCTTAAGCTTTAGAAAAAACCTATTTACAATCGACAATATCTCAATCTAGATTGACAAATGTTGTCAGATTAAAATATTGTACTGAACATTTATGTCATTACATTCACTGCTTTTTAAATATGGGATTGAATTGCAATCAGGGGGCGCCCTTGAAATCTCGCCCAGGGCGCTGATAGTACTAAAGCTGGCATTGCCTATGTTTCGATACTAACAAAGCCCTTAAACTATTCAAAAATGACAAAATACTTTATAATAATAGGTAGTAGTTGAAATAGCTGGACCACGTATTTTTTCTTGGCATGTGTCGCATGATAGCGAACAAACATGAACGCAACAATATATCACGGTTTTACCTAATTAGGTAAATAAATTAATTATTAATAAAGATTTTAAAGTTTTACAGTTATATTTCGTATTTATTCTAAAAAATATAAATTGTGAATTTGATGTAGCTTCATAAAAATATTACGACTAGCCGCTTCGACTAGCCCGTTGACGCAGTTTGTAGTGACCCTGCTTTCTGCTCCGGGGGTTGTGGGTTCGATTCCCGCCCCGAGTCTGGGTGTTATATATATATATATATATATTATTTATAAGTTTTTATCGAAAAAAATAAAGTATGTTGCTATACCAGTCGGCTGTTACCTATAACACAAGCATTAAGTTGCTTATCTTTGGAACAGACGACCGTGTGTTTATTGTGTACATAATTAATTATTTATTTAATTAATTATTTACAAACATAAAAAGTCAAGCTAAGAACCAATTTTTACGAAGTGTTTAGTTAGAAAGTTTAGTTATTTATAATTAATCGTAGTCTTATTGACTTTGTGAAGACAAAGTTTTTATCATAAAAGTTTTGTAATTAATGATTGCTGTCTGATGAAATTGTTTTCTCCGATAACTTTAACAAAAAGAAAAAAACCTATAACATGTCTTTAGTTTAAGTCATGTTATAAATCAATTTTAGCATGTGTACTACTAGTCCATTGAAATGTTACATTTTTTTGGGCTTACCTTGCGTTTGTCAGAGGACGCAATTTTATTTTTTAGATATGAAGGGGGGGTTAGTCTAATGTTAAATCCAAGTTTGTGGGTTTGTAGTCCTTGTGCAACGGCCGCCATCTTGGAAAAAGAGGTTCAAATGGTTTTTATGGTTTATCTGCCAAACTATAAGTCTCACAAAAAAATTATTTAATATTTTTTGTTGCAAATAAAATTATCTACAACTTTTGTTCAGTAAGTTTTAGTCGTAGAGTCATAAATAAAAAAGTTATAAGCGAAAATCCATTAAAATTTGAGAGAAAAAAATCTATTTGTTGATAAAACTTTTTTTTAAACCATTTTACAAAAAAATAACATTAGCACCATTTTTATAGATAATATTTTAAGGAACAATTTTTATCAGAAACATTTTTAAATTTATTTATTATTTAAGGTTTTACAACGCTGCGAAACGAATACTATTCTTCAGTATTCATAACAATACGTGAATATAAATATAAATATTCATGATTTGCCCTAATTTTAACCACCTTGTTATTTTTTTATGATGATCTTTTTAATTATTGATAGTAAAATATTGTTAATATATAAATAATTCTTGATTTGACACTCTACCTACGAGGTGGAGTCTGGAGGCGCGTTTTTTTTTACGTGGGATCCGCAGTAGGCATAATCCACGGTGATTTTCTAAATCACAACTACTGTCCTCAATCTTGCGGCGAGTGGCTGGTTGGCTTTCTATATTAAATACTTGAAGGAGAACCGAAGAAGAAAGTGGCGTAAATGTCAAAATGTGTGTAAATCATTTTCTTCAATTAATTTCGAGAGCTCCATTATTTTGCTGCAAGTCTCCCTAGAATAATGATAAAAAAACGTTCACCAATGATAGTGAGCAGTGCAAGGTCAACTCTCTTGTTGAGGAACAACGCCGTTCCACTTGCTAACTCTAGATGTTTCTCCAGGGTTTTCAGAAATTTGAGTTTACCCATATTGTAAGCACCTGAAATTGTCAGATCCACAAAATGTCACACATCACATCCTGAAAAAGCATGGAGAAACAGCAAGTTATACGCAATAAGGTCTCCGTACATAAAACCACTTCACACTTCTTGCTAACTTCCTTCTCCGGTTCCCCCTCAAGTATTTAATACAGTAAGCCAACCAGCCGCTGAGCCGCAGCTTGGTCCATCAAAAAGACCGAGGACAGAGTAGTTGTGACTTAGAAAATCATGCGCGTAAAAAAACGCGCCTCCAGACTCCACCTCGTAGGTAGAGTGTCAAATCAAGAATTATTTATATATTAACAATATTTTACTATCAATAATTAAAAAGATCATCATAAAAAAATAACAAGGTGATTAAAAATTATGGCAGAATATACGAGTATTCATGTATAGTTACAAATACTTTAAGAATAGTATTCGTTTCGCAGCGCTGTAAAACCTTAAATAATAAATAAATTTAAAAATGTTTCTGATAAAAATTGTTCCTTAAAATATTATCTATAAAAATGGTCTAATGTTCTTTTTTTGTAAAATGATTAGAAAAAAAGTTTTATCGACAAATAGATTTTTTTCTCTTTAATTTTTATGGTTTTTCACTTATAACTTTTTTATTTATGATTCTACGACTAAAAGTTACTGAACATAAGTTGTAGATAATTTTATTTGCAACAAAAATTGTTAACTAATTTTTTTTTGTGAGACTTATAGTTTGGCAGATAAACCATAAAAACTATTTGAACCTCTTTTTCCAAGATGGTGGCCGTTGCACAAGGACTACAAACCCACAAACTTGGATTTAACATTAGACTAGCCCCCCCTTCATATATAAAAAATAAAATTGCGTCCTCTGACAAACGCAACCCCAAATGTAACTTTTCAATGGACTATACCTAGATTAATTTGTAATAGTCTAGTTCAGTTTGAGAGTCGAAAAAATACCAAATTTTAAATAAAACAGAGGTATAAATATTTTTTACTTACTTCAAGTATATCTAGTTCATATTTCTGTTTGTTCGGGTTTTTATTGGTGTTTAAAAAATACAGAGATTTAAATGCTCAATCACCATCACCACCGCTGCAAGTAAAAGCCTATAATATCATCACGAGCGATCTAAAGATTTGAAAATGCATATCAGCTTTCTAGACACAAGAGACGAAACATAAGGTTTAAAGGTAAATGTAGAGTCAAAAATGAATGTTATTAATTTATCATTGTTTTATTTTTATTTTATTTATTTATTCCATGTACAGCTTTGTGCTTTTTACATCTACCTTTTACTCTTTAACATTAGATTATTATATAGCCTACCAAGAAGCGAAAAGAATTTCGTTCCGACCGGGGGACCATAGACCACTCACGCCCTTTTTTATATATAGGTTATTTATATGTTAGTTTGTTAAAAAAATGTGTAATTTAACTAATTTAAGTTGCTTCTCTTTAGAACAGATGCGCAGAGAGTGGCATTAACTATGACCGCTGAGCCAACGCATTGTTGTTTATACTTCCTGAAAATAGACCATAATATATTGGTGTTTAATAAATAATCTATTTTCTATTTTATAAGAAACAAAAACAACGATATCATATAGTAAGTGTTTAAATTGTAGTTGAAGCACGTATTTATTTATTTCTAAATTTATGTACAAACGAAAGGTCTAACTTCAACTACAAACGATTATTGCTATAGAGGTAAAACTTCCATTAATAAGTAATCTCACAAATAACAGTTTAAGTAAATGAGATGTGGATAATGCACAAAGTTCATACGTATCTTGAACATAAGTAGTTTCAACGGACGTACCTACATTGTTTACGATTTCGTTGTTAGAGGAGAATTTGTTGTTATGACCGCAAAATCGGATTAATATGTTGGTTTACTAAATAACTATTGAATTATGGAAGTAAGACCAGTAACTAATGAGATATATACAATACTAGCTTCTGCGCGCGACTTCGTCGGCGTGGACTCCGTTCCTATTAGACTTAGCGTGATGATATATAGCCTATAGCCTTCCTCGATAAATGGGCTAGCTAACACCGAAAGAATTTTCCAAATCGGACCAGTAGATCCTGAGATTAGCGCGTCAAACAAACAAACAAACAAACTCTTCAGCTTTATTATATTAGTATAGATATATTTGTGTTACGTTGAGTTTAATACAATTATTTTGATTTATATCTTAATAATCAAATATCATTTTGTTTTTATTACACCAAGGACGAATTCGAGAAACAGTTAATAATATGCATAAAATCTATATCTATACTAATATATAAATCTGAAGAGTTTGTTTGTTTGTTTGAACGCGGTAATCTCTGGAACTACTGAGCCGATTTGAAAAATTCTTTCAGTGTTAGATAGCCCATTTATCGAGGAAGGCTATAGGCTATGTACCTATCATCACGCTAAGACCAATAGGAGCGGAGTCCACGCCGACGAAGTCGCGCGTAGAAGCTAGTATATTATAAAGCCATATTTGCTTTACTGTGTAGTTTTAAGTACTCAATGAGAATATTGTACAATAATTAAAAAACAGCAACTTAATAACTTTGTCAATTTTTAACCGATGCAATCTCTCGAGAGAAAGAATTACATATCTTCGTTACATATCGTTCTGAGTAAAACATTTAGGTATTTGTAGCCTGCAAAACACACTCAAACATTGATTTCACCTAATTGAAATCGATTTAAACTAATTGGCATAGAGAAAAATTAAAATGGCTCCGAATTCCGATTGGTTGAATGGTAATAATGTGCAACAATATACTTACAACACGAATCGCCTTAGTTTTATATTGAATTAATTAATTTATATAAGGACTTTTGTTTAAGTTATAATACACATTTTTATACTCATTAGTTTAGTTCTATTGCATACATATACATACCTCGTTATTGTAAAAATTTGATGTGCTGTGTAATGGTGTAGTTTTCACTACACCCAAGTGTGGTACGAACATTTTTGTCAATCCGTTACGTTTTTAACCGACTTCCAAAAAAGAAGGAGGTTCTCAATTCGATTGTATTTTTTATGTCTTCAGAACTTTTGAGTGGGTGGACCGATTTCGATAAAAAAAATTTATTGAAAGGTGATGCGTGCCATTTGGTCCCATTTAAATTTATCTAACAAATACTTTTGAGTTATATCTAATAATGCGTATTTACTTGACTATTGTTTCGTCTTATTACGTTGTATTACTTGTCGATGTAATTGAAGTCGGTTTTTTTTCGTTTGCGAGCACACACAATTATAATATGACAGGTATACCTACCATCATACCTACATAAACACAGTACCTATATACTACGTACCAACTAACGGTCTAAATATTATATCTACATGTCATAGATGGGTGATAATTATGACACACAATGAGGATCAGTAAAGTTCTAGCAAATTCAATAGAACTAGTATCCACGTTATTCTCTAAGACATAAGAATGATATTTCTTTTTGAATTATCCAAATCGGACCATTACTTACGAAGATATTAAGTTATAAACATTATGCCGTTCCTGCCGCTACGTCAGTGTACGCGGGATGCGTGTGACGTCACTCGGACGTTCCATGCCAGTTAGCCCATAGTAACGACAAGCTGCGATGGTGTTTTCATCTAAACTATCTGTCCTACAAAAAATTTGTAAGGACATAATTTGTAGCAAATTGCTTTGCCTACAAATATGTTCATATAACTTTTTGCCGAAATTTAAAAATTAAAGAAGTTATAAGCAAAAAAGTGATAAAATTTCTATAAAGATTTTCTTTTTTGCTCTATAACTTTTTTTTTATACATTTCACAAAAAAAAATACCTCTTACCAGTCTTGTAGATGGTTTTTTGAGGAAAATTTTTCTCTACAATTTTTTGAATTTCATTCATTTAAAACGCTGTTACAGCGCTCCAAAGTTGACCGGGTTCGTCAATGCTCATGAGAATCCGGTCAAAACGAAATGTTTAACTTAGTTTTATGATCCGGAGTGAGTTTTATTATATCTTCGATGTAACAAAGCATGAAACGATGCCCAAAACTAAAATTTTCTCAAACATCCTTTCCAGAGACAAAGTTTTTACTGATTTACGTAAACAAATTGAAATATTTATTTAATACACTTCCAAGAATACGAATCAAACTTTCTTGGCCATATATAATTTTTTTAATTTGTGGATTTATATAAACCATAATCACACATCAAAACTCGAGTCAAACGCTCAAATCCAAGGAAAATTGTAAATAGCCCTCTTAACTTAGTTTTATGATCCTTTTTTTATTGTAAATATATTCTTAAATTTTTTTTTGTTAAATCCCTGCCTACAACTTTACTTATTCATTGGCATAAGCTGTCTGTGGGGTAGGCCTACTGGGAATACCACGTTAAAAAAATATGATTTATGAGATATTTGATTACCTAAGTAGATACATTCGAAGAAGATTAAGAGAAGTCAACGCATTTTTGGAAAACATTAGTATTTCCGAAACTGATTGAGACTCAAAAGTACTCTTCTACACATAATGTGTAATGAGGATCAATAAAGTTATAGCAAATTCAATAAAACTAGTATCCACGTTATTCTCTATGATATAAGAAAGATATTAAATTTCTTTTTGAATTATCCAAATCGGACCATTACTTACGAAGATATTAAGTTATAAACATTATGCCGTTCCTGCCGCTACGTCAGTAATAATAATAATAAATAATAAACGTTTCACAC
Organism: Melitaea athalia; assembly: GCA_905220545.2. Taxonomy (NCBI): domain Eukaryota; kingdom Metazoa; phylum Arthropoda; class Insecta; order Lepidoptera; family Nymphalidae; genus Melitaea; species Melitaea athalia. The sequence continues at coordinate 10,534,601 of HG992179.1, forward strand.
TCAACGGCCCCCAGTAGGATTTTTTCCTGTGTCGGGGGTCCGGAAACACACACAATACACAACCACAAACGCCCAGACCATGACAAACATCTGTATGGCCAATACAAATTTTTGTCATGTGCGCGGATCGAACCCGCGACTGCTAGCGCAACAGCTAGTGCTGTGACCGCTGCGCCAACGCGTCGTCATGTAAGTGGGATCAGTGTATGCGGGATGCGTGTGGCATCACTCCGACTCATAAAACTCACTCCGGATCATAAAACTAAGTTAAACATTTCGTTTTGACCGGATTCTCATGAGCATTGACGAACCCGGTCAACTTTGGAGCGCTGCACTGTGGTACGGCGCTCTAAGAGGGGCGGTCATAGGAAGTAAATTTAAGAATTACCGTAGATACTGTGTGCTAACGTTAGTAAAATTATATATTAGTGACAGTTAAGGTAATTTACAACTAAAAGGCAGTATATTTTTAATAAAAAGACATTTATTCGTATAAAAAATAATATAATTATCAAAAATGTAAGAGGATGAAAAGTTTTTACTAAGTACTATATACTAAATTTTAACTTATAGATTTTATTTATTTATTTTCAATAATATATCTAACATATCCACCACCTCTAGATAATATAGATTTCTTTTTTCTCAACATCTGGCAGCAACTGCGTCAGACTTTGAAAGACTTGGCGACACCTCTCAACATGGCTTTTGCTGTCCTTAATAGATAGCCACATATCCAGGACAAGCATTCTTGGAAAAGAACACATAATAGCTGTACCTAAAACAAAAAAAAAGGTTACTAAACGTTTAAAAATAATACATATCTATCTCGTAGCAAAGTTCTCCGCGGCTGGATGTCCAGTGTTGACCTTTAGTGTACCATTCACAGTCGCAACTAATCGCAGATAAAATTATTTTACTTTAAAACTAGATACTTCAAACAACATTTTCATATTAAAATCATGCACGGCATATGACGGCAAAGTAGTTAAAAGTTTAAATATATAAAAAATTATACCAAAAATAAACATACTTTCATTGCTTTGGCGTAGTACCGTGTGTGTAAAAACTTAGTTCATCAAATATAAAAGAGAATACACAAAAAATAATACATACCTTCAACTTGAATATCCATTGCACAAAACAAGTCACAAACAATTTATTTTCGGAAAAAACACGCGTCGAGTGTTAAGCTAATTTGCACTTAGTGATAACGCTAATAATCACTAATCCGATCCGTTCACTTCTGATGCAAAATAATGAATGTTGCAAATAGCTGATTGCTATTCTTTTTATACCTTCAAGTAGTATGTCTTTTAGCAAGTAATTAGGCGAGGTATCATCGCGTAATTCAAACATCGTGATTGGAGCCCTATGACCTACTACGGTACCACTGTGCGCTGTAACAGCGTTTTAAATGAATGAAATTCAAAAAATTGTAGAGAAAAATTTTCCTCAAAAAACCATCTACAAGACTGGTCAGAGGTATTTTTTTGTGAAATGTATAAAACAAAAGTTATAGAGCAAAAAAGAAAATCTTTATAGAAATTTTATCACTTTTGCTTATAACTTCTTTAATTTTTAAATTTCGGCAAAAAGTTATATGAACATATTTGTAGGCAAAGCAATTTGCTACAAATTATGTCCTTAGAAATTTTTTGTAGGATAGATAGTTTAGATGAAAACACCATCGCAGCTTGTCGCTACTATGGGCTAACTGGCATGGAACGTCCGAGTGACGTCACAGCCTTCCGCGCCGGCCGGTTAGTAAACTCCGCTAGTAATTTGATCATAACTTCGTCAGTTTTTGTCGTAGAACAAAAATTTTTGCACTCTATGTTAAGGATTTCTTAGTTCTATAAATCTGCATTCTTAACTAAAAACGTTACGGATCCTCATTCTATTAAAAACAAAATGTTGTATGTAGTTTATTTCAAAATCTTAAATGTTCATTTTAGTTCGTTCATGGTTCTTTTAAGACTCAGTGAGATTTTATTTTAATCTATACTAATATATAAAGCTGAAGAGTTTGTTTGATTGTTTGTTTGTTTGTTTGTTTGTTTGTTTGAACGCGCTAATCTCTGGTTCTACTGGGCCGATTTGAAAAATTCTTTCAGTGTTAGATAGCCCATTTATCGAGGAAGGCTATAGGCTATGTATCATCACGCTAAGACCAATAGGAGCGGAGTCCACGCCGACGAAGTCGCGCGCAGAAGCTAGTTTTAAATATTTACGATATTTTTATAACATTTAAAACACAATAAACAAAAATAAATATTTATTTTAAACGTTAAAATATTTTGAATTAAAAAAAATTGCCTTTATTGTTTGGATTATATAAGAAACTAGCTTCTGCGCGCGACTTCGTCCCCGTGGAATAAAAGGAAAAAAACCCCGATTTTAAAACATTCTTCATTGGTGCTACGCTCCTATTGGTCTTAGCGTGATGATATATAGCCTATAGCCTTCCTCGATAAATGGGCTATCTAACACTGAAAGAATTTTTCAAATCGGACCAGTAGATCCTGAGATTAGCGCGTTCAAACAAACAAACAAACAAACAATCAAACAAACAAACTCTTCAGCTTTATTATATTAGTATACTTAGATATAATTATAAATGTACAAATTATTTAATAACCTAGTATTTCAAATATGGCTGACACAGGTTTTTTTAAAACTATTTACTGTAATTTTTCAGTTCAATATTATTTAATTATTATTGTTAAAAAAACCCCAAGTACACAATTTAAAGTGACAAGTGGAGATTTATCACGCTAAACGAATAGAATATAATGAAATTCTCATTAATTTATGGGAATGACACTATAATAGCTTATTCGATATATGTCGTACATTGAGGGTTCTATTCTATTCGTTTAGCTTTTATACCACTTGGCTAAGGGGGCGGTGGTGATAAATCTCCACTTATCACTTTAACATACATCGACATATATCGAATAAGCTATTATAGTGTCATTCCCATACATTGAGAGTTCTATTCTATTCGTTTGTCTTTTATGCCACTTGGCTAGTCGTGCAGAATGTAATCCTTGAAATTTAATACAACAACATAAAACCTGCTTTAAACAAAAATAGACGACCGCTCTGGTGATGGTGCGTGTGCCGTGTCGGCGGCGCCTAAACACCGACCAAGTGACCGACCGACGGTCGCGTGTTCGATTCCCGCTCGGAGTCGATATTTGTGTTTATAATAATAATAATAATAAAGCCCTTTATTCCATTTAACATTTTGTTTTACATCTTATCTATCTATCTATCTTAATTACTTGCTCTTATAAATCTAAAAATCTTAATTACATGAGTTGCTCTATTCTATCTATGAATTCTTGCTTTACAAAATGTCCCTTAAAATGGAGTGCCTGTTGGCATAGGCCTCCTCCAACTCTCTCCACTGGCGTCTGTCTAATGCCACCCTGGTCCAAAGTGGCCCCAGAGTTAGTCTAAGGTCGTCCTCCCAGCGTCTAGCTTGTCGACCTTTTCTTCTTTTGCCATCTCTGGGGTACCAATTTGTCACCAGCTTGTTCCACTTTTCTATCTTCTCCCTTAGCATGTGACCAGTCCATCTCCAATTCTGCTGATCAATTCGTTTCAATATGTCTGTGACTCCGGTTCTTGCTCTTATATCGCAGTTCAGAATTTTGTCCTTTAACTTCACACCCAGCATACTTCCTTCCATTGCGCGTTGACATATCGCTAGCTTATCTCTGTGATGTGAAGTTAGTGACCAGGTCTCACATCCATATGTTATGCATGGGAGAATGCATGTATCAAATGTCTTTTTCTTTATTTGCGTTCCTAACTCCTTGCTTTTCATTATCTCTCTGAGTGACCAATATTTACTCCATCCATATGCTATTCTCTTGTCTACTTCTTTGGTCATTTGGTCTCGGGGAGATATTATTTGGCCCAAGTACACATATTCATCGACAAAGTCAAAACTGATGCCATCTATCTTTATGTCCACCTTTACTGAGTTGGTCATCAATTTTGTCTTGCCTGGATTCATCTCTAGTCCCACAAGCCTACTCTCTTCCTTTAAATTTTGGACCATCAATTCGAGTTTTTTGGTGTCTTCTTCCAGTAACACTATGTCATCTGCGAATCGAAGGTTATTTAGACGCCTACCGTTAATATTTAGCCCGTAATCTTCCCAATCCATTCTTCGAAAGACTGTCTCGAGTACAGCTGCGAACCATTTAGGGGATAGGGGGTCGCCTTGTCTCACTCCTCTCTCTATGGGGAATGAATTGCCTGTACTTTCTAACTTTACGCTTGCCCTGCTTTTTTGGTATATATTTCGGAAGATGTTGATGTAGACGTTATTGACTCCTTGCTCCTTTAGGCTCCGCCATATGTGTTTGTGATATAAACTGTCGAATGCCCTGGAATAATCAATGAACGCCATATATAATGGTTTTTGGAATTCATTGTACTTCTCCACTAGTTGTTTGATTGTGTGAATATGATCAATCGTGCTGAAATTTTTCCTAAAACCTGCTTGCTCAATCGGTTGATTCTCCTCTAGGACATTCGACACTCTATCCAATATTATTTTCGCAAACACCTTGTAAATGTTAGACATCAGACTTATTGGCCTATAATTTCCTATTCCACCTACCCATTTCCCCTTTTTTGTATAGGAGGATAATGTGAGCTTCTCCCCATTGGTCTGGAATTAACCCAGTGAGTAGGATATCACTAAATATTCTCGCTAGTATTGGACCTAGTTCTTCAATTGTGCCTCTCATCAGTTCATTTGGTATCTTATCTGGGCCCGGTGCTTTTTCCAGTTTTTGGGAGTGATTCAAAATATTTTAACGTTTAAAATAAATATTTATTTTTGTTTATTGTGTTTTAAATGTTATAAAAATATCGTAAATATTTAAAATTAAAATAAAATCTCACTGAGTCTTAAAAGAACCATGAACGAACTAAAATGAACATTTAAGATTTTGAAATAAACTACATACAACATTTTGTTTTTAATAGAATTGTGTGTCATATCACCCATCTATGACATGTAGATATAATATTTAGACCGTTAGTTGGTACGTAGTATATAGGTACTGTGTTTATGTAGGTATGATGGTAGGTATACCTGTCATATTATAATTGTGTGTGCTCGCAAACGAAAAAAAACCGACTTCAATTACATCGACAAGTAATACAACGTAATAAGACGAAACAATAGTCAAGTAAATACGCGCTATCAAAGATTACTCAAAAAGTAGTAATCAGATCTCGATCAAATCTAAACAAGACTACATGACAAGTATTAGCTTTCGATTAAAGTAAGAATCATCAAAACCGATGAACCCAGTGAAAAGTTATGCGGTTTAATACAACGTAGGTCGACGACAAAATAGTCAAGTAAATACGCATTATTAGATATAACTCTAAAAGTAGTTGTCAGATCTCGATTAAATTTAAATGGGACCACATGACATGCAACACCTTTCAGTTAAAACAAAATTCATCAAAATCGGACCACCCAGTCAAAAGTTCTGAGTTAACATACATAAAAAAAATACAATAGAATTGAGAACCTTCTCCTTTTTTGGAAGTCGGTTAAAAATGGAATTAGAGTTGGTCAGCTTCATCATTCAGGTCATGATAAAAGCAAAGAGCTTTAAATTATTGAGCGCTATCCAAATATAAAAAAAATGTGTTCATACAATTTAACATAAGTTTGTGCTCATCGGGACCTGTTGACATGTAGAAGGATTGTTTTCTTTAGCAGGTTTTATTCACTCTCCAACAAGAGACTGTTTGTTTGACAGTACATTTAAAAATCTAGTGTTCATGAAAGGAAACTCTGGTTTTACTGATTAATTCATCTAGTTTTCCTCTACTTTTCAGCCCGTGCTGGCCAAGATTACTTATTTTGTAATTTGTATTTTGTATTTCAATTACAAATGGCTAAAATAATGTATTTTGTATTTTATATTTTAAATACCTTACTTAAAGGTATTTTGTATTTCGTATTTTAATTACTTGCGATACAGTATTTTTTAATTTGTATTTCAATTAAAGCAAAGCATGTATTTAGCCCAGCCCTGTAAATATCAAACATCTACTCTTCAATTTATTGAGTAGCTCGTATCCACATAAAAAATAGTAATAGGGGAGAATGCCTCTAATATAATAAACTAACAGATTCAGCGAACTTCATACCGCCATATGTACATACATACTTTTTATTTTCTTTTATACAAACCTTGTCCTGATAATAAATAATACAATGAGAAATAATTGTCAAAATTGGAGCAGTCGTTCAGAAGTTATGCTCGCGTATTCACATTTCAGAGATTCATTTTTAGATATTTAGGTACTGGTAGTCGAATGTACAAAATATTCGACCCATTCTGTGCCGAAGCGCATAACCTCCTCTATATCTATATCATCAACTAACCATTATTATGAATTAGGGAAAAAAATAATGTTAAGATATTATTTATTTTTGATAAACCTCATTTTTTGTGCCTTAATTAAATCGACATATGACTTGGGTCTAAGTATTGAAACTATGTACTTCATAACGTTCGTGGTGTTATGATAATTATTGAGATGCAATGCAATATTTTACTTGTGTTATATTTTTTTTTTATTTAATTGTTTTTTTTTTTTTTTTAATAACTTAAGTAAATTGGAATGAAAGAGCGAGAATTTATATCACAAAAATTTTTCAACAATTTTTAACATTTTTTAAGAAACTACACTGTACTTCGAAGACAGGATTTCATCTAGGTACACAACCTACCAATCGCGATTGCTAAGCTCAAGTAAGGTTTCGCTCATGCTGACGTTGTTCGCTCGAATAATAGAAGGAAGTTGTGTTTTTAGATTAGTGTAAAAACAATTTTTCTGACAATTATTGATGTAGCCAAATTAATGTACCTACCTAAGACGAAAGTATGATTTTCGCAGGTTTATATTAAGGAGCTTTTAAAGTAGGTTTATACCACATATTCTAGCATGGCTTTTTAAAGATGTAGGTACAAGAGATCAAAATTCCTGTTATGAAGTGACCAGCAATAAGTCCTAATTTAACCTCCATTATTAGTTTAAGAGAAGACTCGATCAAAAACTTGAGCTTATGTTAATCTTTTATTTCACATATTACTAAATACCTGTACCTATTACTAAATTTTAATAGTGCTCCGCTAACTATTCACGACAAGTCACAGAATTTTTAAGCGAAATATACCCAAATCGATGGATTGGACGTGGAGGTACTACTGCATGGCGTCCACGATCTCCGGATTTGAATCCTTTGCATTATTTTTTATGGGGTTACTTCAAAGAAGCAGTTTACGAGAAAAATATTTCCAATTAAAGAGTTACGAGAAAAATTAAATAATGTAGCTGAAATAGTAGAAAACAATGAAAGGGCGCGTAGAAGTTTCCGAAGAAACTTTATAAGAAGGTATTGGTTATGCATAAGAACAAGAGGAAGGCATTTTGAGCATATACTGTAACAAAAAAAGTTTAATAAAAGGGTTTTTACAAAAATCGTATTCTTATTTTCTCCCGAAAATATCCTATGATATTGAATAAAATAAGAAATTTTTTAATTTATTCCACATAAGTAATTATACCTTTTGTAATTTGTATGAGATGTAGATGTTTGTAAAATAAAGTTTCACTGGGTTACACATTATTTTTTACATACATTTTTTTTACACCAGCTTTGTTCAAATATCAGTTTGTAAACTTTTAAACGTAAAATTTGTACCTATTTTTTGGTCTAATTTTCTTGTTGGTGTTAATTATGCTTGAGTATCATTTTAATTAGGAAGACTTATGTACCTATTCTTAACTACCTTGAACAAAAAATAACAATAAAATAAAAAAGAGATATGGTAAAATTTAATATTTAGCTTACGTGGATGATATTTTCACCACATTTTGAAAACATAGCATAACTCAATAACTACAAGGCCTAGGACTATAAATTTTAGTATTTTTGTTAGATAATAAGTCTCTCTACCCCCCATAACCCGTTGGTCCACTACTTACGGGACAGCCTGTATACAAGAATTTCTCGTTTAATAGTATTAGATTAGATTTTAATTTTATTAATGAGGCACAAAATGTCACTTTTTCTTTTCTCGCCTACGAAATGTGAAGAACTGACTATTTAGTTCTGACGTTATTCAAATACAACACACGAAATTAATTGAATCGTGTCGTTTTACCGGTTTTCTAGAAAGTAACTTCCGGCATACATTGTACAAAGATAAATTAAAAGTGTTTTCGGCCACTTTTGTAAAATAAGGAAAAGTTAAATAGAAATTTAAAAAATTTTAAACACCTTAATTTAAGATTGTTTTTCATCAAAACATCTTAAATGTGTGTTTCCGAACCCGACACAGGAAGAAATCCTAATGAGGGCCTAAAAAATAACAAAACAATCAATACATTTGAAGACCAATCACAAGATTACAAAACTCAGAACAGCAAAATACTATTCGTCATCGAATTATTAAATTGGACTATCTGAGGTTCAAAGTGAAATGTTGGTAGTGTCACGCACGTCACGATTCAGCCTGTAATATCCCACTGTTGGGCATAGGCCTCTTCCCCATGTAGGAGAAGGATCGGAGCTTAATCCACCACGCTGCTCCAACGCGGGTTGGCGGATATATTCCCTACTATGAGTAACGATCGCTATCAGGTGTGCATGATAACAACCGGGACCGATGGCTTAACGTGCTCTCCGAGGCACGGTGGGGAGACCCACAAGGACTGCACAAACACCCAGACCACGACAAACATCTGTATGGCCAATACAAATGTTGTCGTGTGCGGGGATCGAACCCGCAACCGCCCGCGCAACAGCCATTCGCAATCCAATGCTGTGACCGCTGCTCCAACGCGGCGTCAACGTTGGTTGTCTTGTGGCGTTGGTGTCAACAGTGCTTTCGATAAACTCATTTAGCATCAGAAACCCGAAGTGGATTTGTATTTATCGTCTATAAGTTCCTACCATATACACTTCAAATATTTAAATAACACAAGTAGGATGGACGTAGACTGGTGTTTTTCGAAAAATACACCAAAACTTCGTCTCATATTTTATGTTTGACTATACTTGATCCCCTACAAACATTTTCATTTTCTCGATAAATGTACAGAAATAAAGTCAGGCATGTGTTTCAGAATAATATTGCATTTTTTTTACATTATCTATAGCTTAAAGTATGCGTTCGAAGATCGCCCGTTTTTGGCAAATAATAATATTTGGTGGTCTTGATGATGAAGTACATTTAAATTGCTAATATTTCAATTAACTATAATCATCATAAGGATTAATCTATATATACAGGATGTTAGGGGAATGGTTAGCCATAGAGGTATGTTGGGTAGGGGGGGTCATTTGGAACCTATTTAGGCTAACTTACCTATATGCAAAGTGTTACGGATTTTTTTTAATGATTATTTTTTCATTTTTCGAAAAAAGTGCCGAAAATTAGTGATTTGACCATCATATCTTTTTTTGTTTATTGATATATCAACGCCATTTCTTTTTTGTTTTGATTATAAATACATTATGCATGTAAAATAAATGTGATTTAATTTAGAAAACATCTACAAAAATAATTATGGGCCAACAAAATCTTGACTGAGACAAAAACTAAATCAAACCTTCAAGTTTAGGTATAAATTAAAAAAAAATGAAAGCCTCCAGACAATTTAAAATAATTAAAAAATTACTCTAGTTAACACTGTTTTAAATAATATTACTTTCATTCGCCTAACTTACTTACTTTTTTTTTAAATGATGAAATAACGAAATGGTTTCTACCTGAACCCGCACTCTACGTTGACAATTGTAACAATAATTGTTATTACGCAGGGTGATATGTTCCTGTACGGCACATGGTAAACTACCTGCTGTCTCTTTTTATCTTGGAATTTGGGGTATGAGTTTCCACGGGCACCACAAATATCTCTCATAGGGTGAAATTAATGCCGGTAGGCGGTAAGTATCAAAATAAAACAAATCATAAATTCGAGTAACAAATTTATTTTATTTTTAACCGACTTCCAAAAAAGGAGGAGGTTCTCAATTCGACTGTATTTTTTTTTTTATGTATGTTAGCTCAGAACTTTTGACTGGGTGGACCGATTTCGATCAATTTTGTTTTAATTGAAAGGTGTTGCGTGTCATGTGGTCCCATTTTTTTAAAATTAAGATCTGACAAGTACTTTTAGAGTTATATATAATAATGCGTATTTACTTGACTACTTTTTCGTCGACCTACGTTGTATTATACCGCATAACTTTTTACTCGGTGTACCGATTTTGATGATTCTTACTTTAATCGAAAGCTAATACCTACTTGTCATGTAGTCTTCGTGAAATTAGATCGAGATCTGATTACAACTTTTTGAGTAATCTTTAATAGCGCGTATTTACTTGACTATTTTTTCGTCTTATTACGTTGTATTACTTGTCGATGTAATTGAAGTCGGTTTTTTTCGTTTGCGAGCAAACACAATTATTATAAATACAGTAAATTCGGTCGTGAATTTCCATAATCTACATTACTAGAAATAAGGATGATCTTCAAATAAGGATGTAATCCTTTTTTTTTTTTAATAATAAACGCTTCACACTCGACGGCCCCCAGTAGGATTTTCTCCTGTGTCGGGGTCCGGAAACACACACAATACACAAGCACAAACGCCCAGACCACGACAAACATCTATATGACCAATACAAATATCTGCCGTGAGCGGGAATCGAACGCGCGACCGCCAGCACATCAGCCAGTGCTGTGACCGCTGCACCAACATGTCGCCAAAGTCAAGATGGTAGTTTTCCATGTGCTATACAGGGACATACCGCCCTGCGTAATAACAATTATTGTTATAATTGTCATCGTAGAGTGCGGGTTAAGGTAGAAACCGTTTCGTTATTTCATCATTTAAAAAAAAAGTAAGTAAGGTAGGTGAATGAAAGTAATATTATTTAAAACAGTGTTAACTAGAGTAATTTTTTAAATTATTTTAAATTGTCTGGAGGCTTTAATTTTTTTTTTAATTTATACCTAAACTTGAAGGTTTGATTTAGTTTTTGTCTCTGTCAAGATTTCTTTGGCCCATAATTTTTTTTGTAGATGTTTTCTAAATTAAATCACATTTATTTTACATGCGCAATGTATTGATGATCAAAACAAAAAAGAAATGGCGTTGATATATCAATAAACAAAAAAGATATGATGGTCAAATCACTAATTTTCGGCACTTTTTTCGAAAAATGAAAAAATAATCATAAAAAAAAAATCCGTAACACTTTGCATATAGGTAAGTTAGCCTAAATAGGTTCCAAATGACCCTACCCAACATACCTCTATGGCTAACCATTCCCCTAACACCCTGTATAAAAGAGTCATCATCATAAAAGAGTTACCCACCCATTGACTCATCACGATATCTCTGAAACCATAAGGCGTAGATACTTGAATTTTGGTAGGAATATTCCTTTCGCTGAGTAGAGGTCAGTTAAGAACGGGTTTTACGATATTCCACCCCTAAGGGGGTTAAACGGGGGTTGGAAGTTTGTATGAAAGTCCTATGGTTTTGAAGTAAGAGACTTGAAATTCAAAATGTATACTTTATAGATGGTGTTGAGGTGTGCTAATAATGTATTTTGAGAAATCAACCCCCTTTTGAGGTTAAAACAGGGGATGATAGTTTGTATGAAGTCCAATGAAAATTACACTTACAAACTTAAAATTTGGCAGGTAGGTTTCTAATAGTGAGTAGACATCCGCTAAGAACGGGTTTTATGAAATTCCATACCTAAGGGGGTTAAACGGGGGTTGGAAGTTTATATGAAAGTCCTATGTTTTTGAAGTAAGAGACTTGAAATTCAAAATGTATGCTCTATAGATGGTGTTGAGGTGTACTAATAATGTATTTTGAGAAATCAACCCCCTTTTGGGGTTAAAACAGGGGATGGTAGTTTGTATGAAAGTCGAATGAAAAATACACCTACAAACCTGAAATTTGGCAGATAGGTTTCTTATAAAGAGTAGACATCCGCTAAGAACGGGTTTTACGAAATTCCACCCCTAAGTGGGTAAATGGGGGTTGGAAGTTTGTATGAAAGTCCTATGTGTTTAAAGTAAGAGACTTGAAATTCAAAATCTATGCTCTATAGATGGTGTTGAGGTGTACTAATAATGTATTTTGAGAAATCAACCCCCTTTTGGGGTTAAATCGGAGGTGTTAAAAATGAAAAGTTGAACCATAAGGCGTAGAGACTTGAAATTTGGTAGAAATATTACTTTCGCCGAGTAGAGATCAGCTAAGAATGGATTCTACGAAATTTTACCCACAAGAGGGGGTTGCGGGGGTGTTAACAATGAAAAGTTGAACCATAAGGCGTAGAGACTTGAAATTTGGTAGAAATATTCCTTTCGCCGAGTAGAGGTCAGCTAAGAACGGATTCTACGAAATTTTATCCACAAGAGGGGTTTGCGGGGGCGTCAACAATGGAAAATTGAACCATAAGGCGTAGAGACTTAAATTTTGGTAGGAATATTCCTTTCGCTGAGTAGAGATCAGCTAAGAACGGTATTTATGAAATTCCACCACAAGAGGGGGTTGCGGGGGCGTTAACAATGGAAAATTGGACCATAAGTCGTAGAGATTTCAAATTTAGTAGGAATATTCCTTTCGCCGAGTAGAGGTCAGCTAAGAACGGATTCTACGAAATTTTACCCACAAGAGGGGTTTGCGGGGGCGTCAACAATGGAAAATTGAACCATAAGGCGTAGAGACTTAAATTTTGGTAGGAATATTCCTTTCGCCGAGTAGAGATCAGCTAAGAACGGTATTTATGAAATTCCACCCACAAGAGGGGGTTGCGGGGGCGTTAACAATGGAAAATTGGACCATAAGTCGTAGAGATTTCAAATTTGGTAGGAATATTCCTTTCGCCGAGTAGTGATCAGCTAAGAATGGATTTTACGTAATTCCATCCACAAGAGGGGGTTACGGAGGCGTTAACAATGGAAAATTGGACCATAAGGCGTAGAGACTTGAAATTTGGTAGGAATATTCCTTTCGCTGGGTAGTGATCAGCTAAGAACGGATTTTACGAAATTCCACCCACAAGAGGAGGTGGCGGGGGCGCGGCGTTACCAATGGAAAATTCCCGTTTTTATACTATAGCTCCTATCGACTATAAATTTGATAGTAATCTCCTATATGAGATGTAGAAATGATCAATAAGCGCTTTTTATGATAACTCATCCCCAATAAGGATTGCAGGGGTGGGCGTTAACAATAAAAAATTAAAATTTCCGAGCTATAGCTCCTAAGATTCCAAATTTTGTATGAATTTTCTGTGTGCTTAAAAAATAATTTATAAAACATATAAATAACAAAATTTGCGATATCCCACCCTACAGGGGTTTGCGGGGGTGGGTGTTAACAATGATAACTTTAAATTTCCGAGCTATAGCTCCTACAGACTCCAAATTTTGTTTGCATTTTCTGTAAGTGATGTAATATATTAATAATTTATTATAAATAATATAATATAAAAATAATTTATGAACGAATTTTACGATATCCTACCCCACAAGGGGTTGCGGGGATGGGTCGTTACAACAATATTTTTTTTAAATATATAATTAGGTCTGCAAACAAGCGTACTGCTCACCTGATGGTAAGCGATTACCGTAGCTTACAGACGCCTGCAACCCCAGAAGCATCGCAAGCGCGTTGCCGACCCTATCTCCAACCCCCAGAAGCTCTGGTCACCTTACTCACCTCACCAACCACACAATACTGCTTGAAAACAGTATTATTTGGCTGTGGTCTTCTGTAAGGTCGAGGTATTACCCCAGTCGGGCTGCTCCATATTTTGAGCAGGAAATTTCTTGCTGTAGCTCCTATCGACTCCAAATTTGGTAGGAATCTCCTATATGTGATGTATAAATTATCAATGAGCGGATTTTATGATAACTCATCCCCAATAAGGATTGCGGGGGCGGGCATTAACAATGAAAATTTTACATTTCCGAGGTTAATAGGAGATATCGATAACTTATTTTAATATTTTGTTATCACTGATAGCTATAAAATGTAATACTACATAGTATTAAAAAAGTCGCTTCCCGCTGTCTGTCTGTCCCTATGTATGCTTAGATCTTTAAAACTATATACACAATGGATATTGATGCGGGTTTTTGGAATAGATAATTAATTATAATATTCAAGAGGAAGGTTTATATGTATTATACATGCATAATACAGTAGATAAACACTGATAATTTTAGAGGTTTCTAATGTGATGTCGTTAAGCACATTTTTTGCGCTTACATTGCAAACGCTGGCTGAACCCTACGAGATAGATCAAAATAATGTACTACAGTATTGTACAACTTAAAAAGGTTTACAACAAAGTCCGCAATGGTATATATCTATCTCTTAGGGATAGTCCACGATAACCATTTTTTATCCTTTACTTATTACGAAAAATAATGGCTCATTTACGAAGCGATTTTAAGCAATACAGAATTAAACCTTATGCAATTAAGTACAATATACCTTAAATACATTACGCATTTAATATAAATCAATATGGCCCCCTTTACAACATGTAATTTAAATGAATATTTTCGAAGATGTTGTATGTTCGTACTTTATTCGGTATTAAGGATAATTTTTAAACCGCATTTATAGTAAGTACATTAGGTTGGATAGGATTAGACTCCATAATTTATCAAGTCAAGAGTAATATCTAAAGAAAACATGTTTGTATTGTCTAATGACAAAAAAAAAAAACTGTGAACGTCGTATACAGAGACATTCTGTAGTATATTTATATCAGCATTTCACCCGTGCGAAGCCGGGGCGGGTCGCTAGTATAGTATATCGTGCTTAATGGTAATGCTCGTATAACTTTCCAAACTTTATAAAAATTTTGACACAAAATATCTACTATATAGTACGGGATCCCTAGTACATATTTTTCACCTGATTAGTATCAAGCTAATTTTCCGGGAGTAGCTTCATTTTGATGAGACGAACAAAAAGTTCCTCTTCGAAAACTCTCGATTTACAGGAGATAGAGCAGCAGTGAGCGTAGGACCGGGATAATTACGTACCACGCAATTTGTAGGACAATGTTACCATCAAATTATATAAATATTAACTAAAAGAAAAAAAAATCAGAAAAAAATGAATTTTTGATGACCTTACGAGGTCATCAAGTTGAGGAATCGTAAGGTCATCAAAAATTATTACTAACCAGCTGATTTTTTTTCTTTTAGTTAGTTAATTTTTATACGTTACGGTACGGTACGTTATGCCTGTCCTACGCTCACTGCTGCTCTATCTCCTGCTAACTCTATTATCTACCACAATCGAGAGTTTTCGAAGAGGAACTTTTTGTTCGTCTCATCAAAATGAAGCTACTCCCGGAAAATTAGCTTGATATTAATCAGGTGAAAAATATGTACTAGGGATCCCTACCTAATATTGTTGCTTACGTATCTATTAGAAACAAATGTATAATATCACATGCTTTGTAGGGTTCCGTACCCAAATGATAAAAACGGGACCCTATTACTAAGACTTCGTTGTCCGTCCGTCCATCCGTCCGTCTGTCTATCCGTCCGTCCGTCCGTCTGTCACCAGGCTGTATCTTAAGAACGGCGATAGCTAGACAGTTGAAATTTTCACAAATTATAACTTACTGTTGCCGCTATGACAACAAATACTAAAAACAAAGTAAAATAAATATTTAAGGGGGGCGATAATTATTTTAATGATGCAAATATATAGGTAGTCTCTAACGCCATCTATCAGAAATCAAAAAAATGTCGTCGATAGACTAATATAATAGCTTTCCAATAGTGGCATGGTTCGATCGATAGGTGAAAGAGATAAAAATAATACAGCAGCATTACCTGTGTATATATTATATATAATCGTCTTTTATACCTCTAGATTGTTT
The DNA here is from genome assembly GCA_905220545.2 of Melitaea athalia. Lineage (NCBI taxonomy): Eukaryota > Metazoa > Arthropoda > Insecta > Lepidoptera > Nymphalidae > Melitaea > Melitaea athalia. Next base: position 10,550,607 of record HG992179.1, read on the forward strand.
CACAAGGAGTTATGACATATAGATAAAGAGTAAGTAAGAAATAAAAATTAGGTATCGGTTGAATCTCGTACCGCAAACTAAGAGTAGTTCAATTTGGATAACGACTAGTGATGGAATATAAATAAAACGCACCATATCGATAATCATTACATACTCGTAGTATAAAACAAAGTCGCTTTCCGTTGTCTGTATGCTTAGATCTTTAAAACTACGCAACGGATTTTGATGCGGTTTTCTTTAGTAAATAGAATGATTCCAGAGGAAGGTTTATATGTATAATACATGCATAATATAGTAGAGGAACACTGATAGTTTATGCAACCGTGCGAAGCCGGGGCGGTTCGCTAGTACTCGTATATAATAATACATGTTTGTTTGTTTGTATTTCTTTTAATTTATCGACATTATATATTTATACACGTACATATCTCGACTGTACTGGGATATAGGATATCGAGTTTCAGAGGTCACTAGGGGTAGCAAACATTTAATAGCCTACTGGCGGCATATTTGTAAATCCGACATTGATTAAATCATAGTAAACACATTGTTTGATTACATTGCGCACAATATTTATTTATTTTGAAACCTGTGTATGTGAGTCTTAATTTATTATAGCAGCCTACGCAATGTTTTTTTTTATCACCACGTTGGAAAACATGATCCAAACATCTTCCTTCAGGAAATTCTGCAATAACTGTATTTAAGTTAGTAAATACGACGCTAATAATGACGCCGCTTTGGCGCTGCGGTCACAGCAATGGATTGCGATTGGCTGTTGCGCGAGCGGTTGCGGGTTCGATCCCCGCACACGACAACATTTGTATTGGCCATACAGATGTTTGCCGTGGTCTGCGTGTTTGTGTAGTCCTTGTGGGTCTCCCCACCGTGCCTCGGAGAGCACGTTAAGTCGTCGGTCCCGGTTGTTATCATGTACACCTGATAGCGATCGTTACTCATAGTAGGAAATATATATTTGGGTTGTCTGGAAGAAATGGCTAAATAGTCATAAGTCCGCCCATTGTACTTCACAGTCTGCAAATGATATTTGTAGTTGTGATGTACAATAAAGTATAAATAAATACTATTTTATATATTTTATTAAAAAAAAGTTTACTTTCCTGTGTTAAACTTTGACTTTGTGTTTTTTTGAAAGTGCGTTTGTTTGTATGAAAAATAGTTGTGTTGTGTACATAGCCTCATTTATTGAAAAGTTCAAAAAACCAAGTTTTTGGTTTTTTATTTTTCTTTTACAATTCTTTTTTGTTTTTTTTTTACGAAATTTGGTGAAAACCTATCTTTTTATGTCCCAAACACACTGTAATTGTTTTGATTTAAAATATTTATTTTTTCACCTTATTTTGACCTCAATATCGAAAAAGCACCCTCATTTTTAATCGCAAATTCTCACGTCAAAAGCTTTTTTTAAAAATTCGGTCGCCTTTTTATTCGTTGAAATCTCTAGTTTCTGATGATTTCTGAGGTAAAAAAAATACATTACTATTATAAATCTTTTCAGAAAATGCAAAGAATTGCTCAGAAAATGAAAATAATATTTAATAAGACATCTACAATATTATGAGAAAGTTGTAGAATCTTCTTTAAACTGTATACGTAGATGCTTATTTATTGCTATTTTAAGATAACTTATAATACCTGCGTGACCTGCGGAAAATTTTAACCCATCAAAAGCTATTAGATAGAGAAGTGGGGAAGGGACTAGGAGGGTGTGGGTACTACCAGTTATTTCTTTGCATTTTCTGAAAACATTTACCAAAAGCCTTTTTTTAAAGATAAAAATAAAAAACCAAAACCTTGGTTTTTTTAATTTTCCACATAAATTTTAAGGTTATGTGAAAAAAGTGTAAATAAAAAAGTTGTAGATCTTTTTACTTCCTACAACTTTGCGATTGAACTTTTTCCAAAGGACTTGTAGTTTAGCCAGAAATCGATATAAACAGTTTTTTACCCTTAACTACCCCTCCCTAACACTTCCCGACCTCAGATCGACAGTAATTTATTTGTCCTTTAATTTTCGTTGTATTCTCTTTCTTTTCCAATGTGTTGCTTCCTACCATAATTTTCTTTGTTTTCAAAAGCTTAAAGCACTGGTCTAAAAGCATCTCTTTGAGATTACAATAATATAGGGATCAAAAGTAAAGCCGTTAACAAAAAAGTTAAAGCTCATCTCAAGTAACATTTGAATCTCTACTCTATACCTTTATACCTTAACTCTACACTATTCTTCGCCATAATATTATTAAGAATAATATTTCCGTACTGTCCGGTAGTCGCCATTCCATTACAACCGGAAGTTTTCTGGTACAGGGAAGTATGAACTAATTTACACAGATTTCCTTCTTGTCTTTATTTTACCGTATATCTAAAAAAATTAAATTTTCATAGTGCTAGTGCATCATGAGTCTAGTCTGTTTCTTAATAAATTTTACATTCTTAGTCCCAGATTATGTTCCGGTTATAGTACTTTTAACCAACTTCCAAAAAAAGAGGAGCTTCTCAATTCGATTGTATTTTTTTATTAGGTACTAGCTGTGCCCGCGACTTCGTCTGCGTGGAATTTAACAAAAACGTTATTTTTCAGTGCGCAGAGTTACAAAATAAATAAATTTCTAAAATAAAAGTAGTCTAAGTTACTCCTTATTACATCAGCTGTCTGCCAGTGAAAGTCCTGTCAAAATCGGTCCAGCGTTTGAGACAGACAAAAATTATAAAAAATGTTATTTTGGTATATGTAACGTGTATATATAGTTAGGTACATATGAATTGAGTAAAAAGCGGTTATTTTAATGTTATAAACAGACACTCCAATTTTATTTATTTGTATAGATGTATAGATAAACAATAAGCACCAATCAACATATTGTACTAGATATCAGCAATGCAATTTTATTTATAAATAATAAATAAATAAATATCTACACACTACACACACGGTCGTCTGTTCCTAAAGTAAGCAACTTAATGCTTGTGTTATAGGAAAATGCTTGGTCAATAGCGGATTTAAAAAAAATATATAGTTCCAGGAGATTCGTGAGGAACGTGACCGCCTTAAGCGGCAATCCAGGGATTTTGACAAGTGCTACGACGAGTACGATAACAATTTAAAAACTATAGCCCTGCTTCGTTCACAGCTCACGGGTGCCCTGGGGCGTGTGGAACAATTAGAACAAGAGACATCTCAGGTCAGATCGCAATGTACGCAAAACTTGTTCTCCGAGTTGCCAAACCTATCCGGTACTCCTACTGCGTCATCTCAGCCTGTCACCATTGACTTGACAGGTGACGAATCAGCAGCATGTGGAACGCCGTCGAGAGTCAGCCTCGGTAGCAAGAATAAAATCAAAAAATATGTTAAGTTAAATAAATTCATTAAAAAGACAAGTAATGAAAAACATAAATTGTTACTTGCAGACCAGTAAATAAAGCCGTTTTTTTGATCAACCTCGCACTAATTTCCGATCCAATTTTAATTTTTTTTTTTAGGTTAAGGGTCACTTACTGAGCATAAAAACACAAAATGCTGACAGATCCAGGTGGAGCTTCGATCGCAATGTTAAAAAAATTATATTAGAATAAAATTTCGCATCTTTTATTTCCTGTAAACTTTTTTATAAAACTTACTGTTTACGATTTATGGCCCATTTTATTCGTCCAGCAGTAGTAGACCGGGAGATAGTGACACAAAATATTTGGTCATTTGTACCAGTATGGCGGTTCGTCAGGGGTCTAATTACGTAAAGGCAAAAAGGAAAATGATGGTCATAGCGCTCGCACCGGCGGCCCAATCGCGTGGGCGTTTATCGAACGCGTCGGATAAATAACGAGTGTCGAACGATTTGTTCCACAAAAATGCTTGTATTTTCAGATAGTCGGAAAAAAAGAAGTAGGCGGTAGCAGAATGCCATACTTCTCGGGTGTGACTTACAGCCCGCCATACCGACGCGAATACATTAATTTAAATAAAACAATTCAACCATTTGTACCAGGCTAATTTTTGCATAGCTAATCATCGTCGAGTAGCCATTCACGAAAATCACCTTGCCATACTTTTCCGACAGTTCCCAATGGCCGCCATACCACTGCAAAGGAGTAATTTTTTTTATATTTCGCCAAACGATTTGTACCAGTATTGCATTTGAATTATTGGAAAGTATTTGACAAAATGTGACCGTTATTATTTATCCCATACTTCTAGTAGGGGGAAAAGTGCTGCCATACTTGAAATACTTATTTATTTGACACGTTTTTAAAATACGACTGTAAAATACGTAAAATCATTTTTTACATCATGGCATCATTGTATTCTCGTCATTTGGATGCAATTGCACCTAAAAAAAATTATTACAGATTGTAACCATCGGGCGGATGACTTGAGCTAAAAGGTGAAAAAAAAAATATTTGACGATTTGTACCAGTATGGCATTTCGATTTTTGGAAATTATACGATACAATGTGACCATTATTATATTTGCCATACTTGTAGTAGAGGGAAAAAGTGGCGCCATACTTGAAAAAAAAACTCGAATTACGAATAAAATCTTAGGATTTTGAAAAAATATTGTTCACATTCGCCACCTCCCACAGGTATGGCATTATCAGACTTCTATTTATGATCATACAGGGAACTAATAAAAAAAGTTTCAGGGTGGTACAAATCGTTTGGCGAAATATAAAAAAATTACTCCTTTGCAGTGGTATGGCGGCCATTAGGAACTGTCGGAAAAGTATGGCAAGGTGATTTTCGTGAATGGCTACTCGACGATGATTAGCTTTGTAAAAATTAGTCTGGTACAAATGGTTAAATTGTTTTATTTAAATTAATGTATTCGCGTCGGTATGGCGGGCTGTAAGTCATACCCGAGAAGTATGGCATTCCGCTACCGCCTAGTTATTTTTTTTCCGACTATCTGAAAATACAAGCATTTTTGTGGAACAAATCGTTCGACACTCGTTATTTATCCGACGCGTTCGATTAACGCCCACGCGATTGGGCCGCCGGTGCGAGTGCTATGACCATCATTTTCCTTTTTGCCTTTACGTAATTAGACCCCTGACGAACCGCCATACTGGTACAAATGACCAAATATTTTGTGTCACTATCTCCCGGTCTATAGCACCACTTGAGCCGGCCGCACTCCTCGCGCACTCGGTGAAAGAGCACGTAAACTTAACTCGTAAACGGTAAGTTTTTTGTTATTGTTGTTTTTTTTGTAAATGACATTTTTTTCTTTTTTGACTTTCGTTAAGTGTGTGTATATCCTTATGGCGAAATAACTGTTTTAATTTTTTAATTTTCTTTTATTTTTTCGAAAATTATATTTGTCATTTTTGTAATTTTTTTAGAAAATTATACTTGTCATTTTGTCATATATTTGTCATTTATGGACTTTTGTCTAAACAATATATACTATACTACTATATAACTATTCGTACCTTTTAAATATTACAAATTCATTAATAGCGTGAGAAAAAACGAAGGCCAGTGTTACAGAAATTTAAAAAAAATTAGGGCATTACTAAAAATAAAAAATAAAAACACAATTATAAATAATGAGAAAAAAATCACAAATGTTACAACATCAATCACAAATACGCAACGAATTCACCATTTATTTTATTTAAAGAAAAATGAAAAATGTAAATATTTATAAACAACTAGCTGACCCGGCGAACTTCGTACCGCCTAACAGTCGATTCTTTATTAATACTTATCCTTCCCGCAACCCCTCCATTAACACTTAAACTTTATGGCATAGTATTAAAGTTCAAATTGACTTTTAAGTCTTCTTACGAATACGGTAATTTTTTAAATTTTTCTCTCCGTAATAACCATCCTCGTCCTTCAAGGAATATTATACAGAAAGAATTAGCAAAATCGGTTCAGCCGCTCTCAATATTTGCGCTTAGCAACACATTCAGCGATTCATTTTTATATATATAGAGATATATTGTACTAAGTAAAACTTCTCATCAAAACAGCAAGAGGAAAAACTTTTACCTCGGAGCTAAGTACAATCAGGAGTCAAGATGGGAGCATTATAAAAGGAGAAGAATGTGTGTTAAAGAGATGGAAAGAGTATTTTGAAAGTCTGTTTGAAAGAGAGGAAGTGCAGGTACAAAATCCGGCACTTTCCATGGAAACTAGTGTAAATGTTGATGAAAGAGAGATAAGCATGGATGAAATAGTGAAAGCGTTGAATAGTATGAGATTAGGTAAGGCTGCAGGGTATGACAGGATTACCGTCGAGATGCTGAGGGCCGGACAGGGCATAGTGGCTAGCCAGCTGTACCGCCTTTTCAATCTGTGCTGGCGAAATAGGCAAGTACCGGGAGACTGGTGCAAAGCCGTAATCGTGCCATTATATAAGGGAAAAGGGTCACGGCAAGACTGCATAAATTACCGCGGTATAAGCCTTCTCAGCGTCGTCGGTAAATTGTATGCGAAAGTATTGATTGAAAGGGTTGTGAATGAAACAGACGAAAAAGTATGGGATGCACAAGCGGGATTAGGAAGGGAATGGGATGTACGGATCAGGTCTTTTCTTTGCGATGCATAGCCGAAAAGTTCTTGGCTAAAAACAAGAAGGTCTATTGCGCGTTCGTAGATCTAGAAAAGGCCTATGATAGAGTGGTGAGGAATGAATTGTGGTCAGCATTGTCCGGGTACGGTGTGAGCAGTATCCTCATAAGGGCACTGCAATCTCTTTATAGGAATTCTAGTGCTTGTGTAAGGATTAACGGGGCGTACACTGAATAGTTTAATATCGAAAAAGGTGTTAGACAGGGATGTGTATCGTCACCGTGGCTGTTTAATCTGTTCATGGACAATTGCTTGGCAGAGCTAAAAGAGAATGAAAGTGGGTTGAGAATGAAAGAGTTACTCGTCAAATGTCTTCTCTATGCTGATGACCAAGTATTACTTGCGTCCTGCTATTAGTTAGAGGAGATGGTAACTGCTATGAATGAAACTTTTGTTAGAAAGGGAATGAAGATGAATGTAAAGAAGACGAAAGTGATGGTGTTTGAAAGAAATGAGGCAGTGACAGACTGCAATATCGTGATTGGGGATGAACAAATAGAACAGGTGAATGAGTTTGTGTATCTGGGTTCAAAGTTTACAAGAGATGGAAAGTGTGAGAGTGATATTGAAAGAAGAGTCAATGCAGGAAACATGGTGAATGGAGCTTTGCACTCCTTTATGAGCAGTCGGAAGGTGTCTAATAAGGCTCGTTTGGCTGTGCATAAGGGGGTGTTGGTTCCGACACTCATGTATGGAAGTGAAAGTTGGGTATGGCAGAAGAAACATGAAAGCAGAATAAATGCAGTTGAAATGAGAGCGTTAAGAAGTATGATAGGAGTTAAATTGAGTGACAGGATAAGAAATAGTGAGATAAGGAAACATTATGGTCTGAAAGAAGATGTAGTGACAAAAATTGAGAAAGGTATGCTGAGATGGTTTGGCCATGTCGAGAGAATGAATGAAGAACGATTGACGAAAAAAGTGTATAAGGCGAGTGTGAATGGAAGTGTTGGAAGGGGTAGACCTAGGCGGACTTTTCAAGACCAGATCAGAGACGTCTTGAAAAAAGGCCAGGTCAAGAGTACCCTAAACCGAAGAGCATGTATGAAAGGAATAATGAAAGTGGACGAAGCGAAACAAGTATGTAAGGATCGTAGCAAGTGGAAAGAAGTGGTCTCTGCCTACCCCTACGGGAAAGAGGCGTGATTATATGTATGTATGGATGTAAAACTTCTATTAATAAATGAGTTTAAAAAATTTTGTTCTTGTAGCTGAGACTTCAAAGGTGACTATGTCTAGAGTAGTACCTACGTAGCCATTTAAAATTGTTGAATGGTAATCTCAGTTATACATAAAAACTATTTTTATATCAACTATGTGATCTCTTTGGTTTATCGCGTTTAAATTATTTTAGATATGGAAGGTCAGTTTTTCTTCTTTAGGATGAATGTTGTTATATTTTATTGATTCCGTTTGAAGCTCTCTTAAAAGCAACATGTATTAGTTGATCGAACATATATTTTATTTTTCTACTTATATTAATTTTACAACAACTTCATTGTATCAGAAAATTCAATAATGTTAAAGTTCAAATAAATAGTTTATTAGTCAGTCTTAAAGTGCCTTTTCAGTTTTAAAGTATACACGCTAGTCACACCCACCTATCAAGAGGTTATGGGCCCAGCTCGCTAGTCATATCTACCGTTCGAGAAAAATTTAGTTTGAAATCATTCTTCCTGTCGATTTCTTGGTTTACAATCGTATACAATATAGAATTTGATCTTGCTGAACTACTTGGTCAATAGCGGACTTAAGTTTAATCAAATCATTGGTGTTTTCCGAAAAAACTACTATTACGTTTTTAGGTACCTGTGAACCTGTCATGTATACGGTCGATTTTATAAATATAGCTTTTGTGTTGAGAACTCCAAACAAAACAGGCATACTGGGATAGATGGGATGCAAACGTATTATAATATACAAGTGTGTGAAATCTGTTTACATGCCGTCAACCTGAAAATCTTTGTCGGTTGTCCATTGCATATAAAATAAAGACAATGTATTCCAAAAAAATTAGTCTCCATTGACTTTCTATCAATAAATCAATATCTAAATAATCACTCTGTTGAGTAATCTATACTAATATTATAAAGAGGTAAAGTTTATAACTTTGTTTGTATATACGGGGTAATCTTCGCAAATACTGATCCGATCATGAAAATTCTTTCGCTAACAGAAAGCTACACTATTCAGGAGTGACAAGATAAAAGGAAAAAGATAAAAATTATCAAAATTTTCTTTTGAAATTAAAAATGTGAAATGGATTATAACGCCCAACGAAGTGGGCACGGGTCGGCTAGTAATTATTATAGTTCTTCTTCTTACAATACATTATAGTATTTTCAACCTCAATCAATCAATTCATCTATAATCTTTTTCAAGCATCTTTTGAATGCAGCTCAACTTTGAAATAGGATGGTAATTTTTTGTTATGTTAATCGACGTTTAAGCTTAAGACGTTTAAGGATAAGTATAACATAAAATATTTTCCAATGAGAAATCATTGTGCACGTTCGCAAAGATTTTATGATATAGATTTTTAGCTCTGATGCGTACTCTCTAACCATGTCTCCATTAAATTCGGTTGCTCTTATTTAGCTATTGAAATGAGAAAGTTAATGATAATAATCTATACTAATATATAAAGCTGAAGAGTTTGTTTGTTTGTTTGTTCGTTTGTTTGTTTGTTTGAACGCGGTAATCTCTGGAACTACTGGGTCGATTTGAAAAATTCTTTCAGTGTTAGATAGCCCATTTATCGAGGAAGGCTATAGGCTATGTGTCATCACGCTAAGACCAATAGGAGCGGAGTCCACGCCGACGAAGTCGCGCGCAGAAGCTAGTTAATTATATTCACTGGGGATTGTCTCCTCCGCTGGTCGTTTTATTCGTGTAATTGTCGTCAAATGTGGTAATAGCCATCCCGCGTCGTAGTCCTCATTACTAAAGCTATGTACCTGCTGATATGAACTGTACACAATAATAAGCGACAATAAGTACGTCTGGAGGTAGAGGACGGTCTTTTCATCTGTATGAACCACAGACCACAGAAATAGTATGAACACACACATGACACACAGGAAAAGGGCTTTTCGAAAGTGTGAGTTCAGTGTTTCGAAAGAGTGCATATCTTATAAAGTATACCTTATTATTAAACTATTAAACTTATTATTATTATATTATTAAACTATACCTGTACGAATAATTCACACTAAATAAGTACATACATGTAATAATTAATTATCATTTTGGAAGAAAAAAAAAGTATTTATACGTGAGTTGATTTGAAACAGAACAAAAGTTTACCGATCATCAATCATGGCAGCATTGTTGTATTGTGTCTCAATGTATATCTATACATATAATTTTAATAATCAATTAATTAACAAAAACAAAAGCAATAATACATTTTTAGTGGTTGATGCCGGTAGAGCAAGCAATTAAATAAATAAATAAATATACACAATACACACACGGTCGTCTGTTCCTAAAGTAAGCAACTTAATGCTTGTGTTATAGGTAACAGCCGACTGGTCTAGCTACATATTTTTTTTTCGATAAACACACTTATAAATAATACATATATAAATATATAAATAAATATGTATATAACACCCAGACTCGAGGTGGGAATCGAACCCACAACCCCCGGAACAGAAAGCAGGGTCACTACAAACTGCGCCAACGGGCTAGTCAATTATCTATAAAATGATAATTATGTAATTTATGTGGAGTAATAGCGAGGTTTTTTCTAAAAAGGGAGGCAAACATCACCTTAGCGTATTAATATAAACTAGCTGGGCCCCGCGGTTTTACCCGCGTTGATATGAGGAAAAAATAGCCTTCCTTTTTTTAAATAGTTTAAATTTTTTAGTTGTGGATGCCGGTAGAGCAAGCCATTATCCATAAAATGATATGTAATTTATGTGGAGTAATTGCGAGGTTTTTTCTAAAAAGGGCTCAGGCAAACATCGCCTTAGCGTATTAATATATATCACAATTCAGCCTGTAATATCCCACTGATGGGCATAGGCCTCTTCCCCGTGTAGGAGAAGGAGATGCTGCAAATTTTCGACACTCGCAAGGGAATCAAAACCTACAGGGTACTTCCCGTGAACTGAGAATCTTGAAATTTGGTACGAAGCAACGTCTTAAAGCACAGATAAAGGAAAAATTGCGAAAATTATAAATTTTTAGTTAAATCATATAATAAAAATATTTTTAATAATTTTAAATTTTTACCCCTTTTTCATGAACGCGTAAAGGTATTAAATTGAAATTCATATCAAATACTCAGGTCTATAATACTAGCTGTATATAATGTAAGCTGTAACAAAATCAAACTTCGATGTCAACGATATCAAAAGAAACAGCAATTTAAGCCGCATATTTTCATCGCAACTAGTCGCAAAGGAATCAAAACCTACAGGGTACTTCCCGTGAATTCAGAATCTTGAAATTTGGTACGTAGCAACGTCTTATAGCACAGATAAAGGAAAAATTGCGAAAAGTATACATTTTTAGTTAAATCATATAATAAAATATTTTTAATAATCTCTATATATATAAAAATGAATCGCTGAATGTGTTGCTAAGCGCAAATCTCGAGAGCAGCTGAACCGATTTCGCTAATTCTTTTTTTATGATATTGCTTGAAGTACGAGGATGGTTGTTACGGAGAGAAAAATTCTAAAAATTCCCTGAAAAAGTCTAAAAACAACACTTTTCTATATTCCCATATAAAAGATTCGTAATAATACTTAAGTCAATTTGAACTTTAATACCATATCATAAAGTTTAAGTGTTAGAGGAGAGGTTCCGGGAAGGATAAGTATTAAAAAAAATTGAATCCACTGTTAGGCGGTACGAAGTTTGCCGGGTCACCTAGTTTTTAATAATTTTAAACTTAATACCCCTTTTCTTATGAACGCGTAAAGCTATTAAATTGAAATTGATATCAAATATCAAAAGGAAAAAACGGAATCCTTATAGGATCACTTTGTTGTCCGTCTGTCTGTCAAGACCCTTTTTTATTATTAAAGTAAATATACAACTAAGTATTTTATGAATATTTCAAGTGCCTATCTAATACCATTTATTGATATCGAGCAAAAAAAGGGCATAAAAATCGCGTTTGTTGTATAGGAGCCCCCCTTAAATATTGATTTTATTTTTAGTATTTGTTGTTATAGCGGCAACAGATATACATAATTTGTGAAAATTTCAACTGTCTAGCTATAGCCGTTCTTAAGATACAGCCTTGTAACAGACGGGCGGACGGACGGACAGCGAAGTCTTAGTAATAGGGTTCCGTTTTTACCATTTGGGTACGGAACGCTCAAAATTAATAGAAGTCATATGTGGCAAATATATTTAGCTGTGCAGTAAAATTTACCCCAGATTTCCGCGAAGCATTCTCTTGTTGAAACCCTAAACCGTTTCTAGAGATCGATTGTCTCTTCAATTTAAGTGAATTAGTTTTTCCAGCTAGTGAAAATAATCTTCAAAATTAATTGTTATATTACCAGGTAGTCTCAATAAATAGGAGTGTAGAGTAGGATAGGAATAGGAATAGAAGGAGAGTAGGAGAAGGATCAGAGCTTAATTAATCCACCACGCTGCTGATATTGTACACGTGTAACGTGATACGGATGAAGTCCAAATTTTTTGACAATGCGATGCTATTCTCTAATATGATATTCTCGTATGGCGTTCGATATCTGGCATCGAAATACGGTCAAAGCAATGGTTTGTGGCTGTTGCGTTGGCGGTTGCAGGTTCGATCCCCGCACATGACAAACATTTGTAGTGGTCATACAGATGTTTGCAGTGGTCTGGGTGTTTGTGCAGTCCTTGTGGGTCTCTCCACCGTGCCTCGGAGAGCACGTTAAGCCGTCGGTCACGGTTGTTATCATGTACACCTGATAGCGATCGTTACTCATAGTAGGGAATATATCCGCCAACCCGCATTGAGGCAGCGTGGTGGATTAAGCTCTGATCCTTCTACATGGGAAAGAGGCCTATGCCCAACAGTGGGATAAAACAGGCTGAAGCGTTACAAAAATGGCATAGACCGCGAACTGTTTGAGATAGATTTTTTTTTGGTTTTGTAACCCACCTCCTTCTGCGGGACATTCTGTATACATCTTTATACATAAATAAATTTTGAGTGACTGTTTGTAATAATAAAATAACCGCTTTTTACTAATTGCATATGGATGTATCACGATCACGATTCAGCCTGTAATATCCCACTGTTGGGTATAGGCCTCTTCTCCATGTAGGAGAAGGATCGGAGCTTAATCCACCACGCTGCTCCAATGCGGGTTAGCGGATATATTCCCTACTATGAGTAACGATCGCTATCAGGTGTATATGATAGCAACCGGGACCGACGGCTTAACGTGCTCTCCGAGGCACGCTGGGGAGACCCACAAGGACTACACAAACACCCAGACCACGGCAAACATCTGTATGGCCGATACAAATGTTGTCGTGTGCGGGAATCGAACCCGCAACCGCCCGCGCAACAGCCAATCGCAATCCAGTGCTGTAACCGCTGCGCCAACGCGGCGTCTATGTATAATATGGATGTATACACGGTGCATATACCAAAATAACATTTTTTACAATTTTTGTCTGTCTGTCGGTCTGTATGTCTGTTTGTTCCGGCTAAGCTCTGAAACGGCTGGACCGATTTTGACGAGACATTCTTTGGCAGATCTATCTGATGTAATAAGGAGTAACTTAGGCTACTTTTATTTTAGAAATTTTATAACTCTGCGGACTAAAAAATAACTTTTTTGTTTAATTCCAAGCGGGAGAAGTCGCAGGCACAGCTAGTAAAATAATATATATATGTATGATAAATTAGTAACGGTAAATTAAGAAGAAAAAATGATGAATAGTATAAAAACTTGAAACCGCGACCTTACAGAATATTCTTTGAGTAAATCATAAAATTAGTATAGTCTACGATTCATTCTTCCGCATTATTAAACAAGAACGTAAAGCCTAGTTGTAGTATTATAAATAGGAATGTACAATGAATAAAACACTTACATTAAAGCATGCGGGTATGACTACTCTACATCTTATACATTCATTTATTATTTTTTGATTATTTTAATTTGAGCTTCCATTTTAATGTTAAGTGATACAATGATTAAATTATTTACAAACCAACATCAAGCTTATATTTTTTTATCTACTATTTACTATTTCTAACTTTAGGCGTCACATTTTATTCACCTACAATCTCTTACCATGTTTTTCATGTAATTTACTAATATGGTTGTATATTAGATATTATTAAAAAAATTAAATCACGTCAGAGTATTTTCCTGAAATATCATGTTTAATTAATACACTATCTACTATCAAGATATTTTATTACAATGTATACCAAAAATTTCATTAATGAGTATAAAAGTGGATCCTGAGAAAAATAGTAGATATGCTAGTTGTGGTAGAGTAGAATTTAAAAATGCACCTGGAGATGCAGGTGATTCACAGCTGATGAGTGCAAAGGGTGTTGGAAGAAGTTTAAGCGCTGTGGGCGAGAGGGGCGGGCGGGGATCAGATTGAGGCCACTATTTAATCGCACCGCGGCCGCGCAACGACCTGTTGTGATCCCGTCATGGCGCGCTACGCCCGTGTCGCTCCTCTGGTCGCGTGTCTCTTGTTCGCCTGCGGTGAGTCCTAACCTTTATCTTACGTCTCCAGATGCCGTCTATTTATCGACGTCATAGGTGACGCGACGTCACATCCGCACATCTGAGAGTAAATAGTGGATGCGCCAAAGTCCAGTGCTGGTTAAAAGTGAATAGTGATGTTGCACGAAATAAGCATCGCGAGATAGACCGTGTCAACACAAAGTTTCCGAACGAATGCAGTCAGAACGTGATCGCCTTGCATCAAATGACTTAAGAATGTACTCAACAGATTGCAAGGCTTTCAAGGACAATTTTAAAAGATACAACTCTCGGTCTTGTCATATGGGTGTAGTGAATTTATTAAAAGAATTTTTTTTTAGTGTCATGTCCTTAAATATGATTATTAAATAAAATATGCACTTTATAAGTTACTTAATTAAAAAAATATTATTTTAACTATTTGCATGATTTAGAGATTTCATAAATATAGAATCTGATAAGGGAAAAATTAAAAATATTTATATAAGTTACTGCGACTGCGCATTGTGGTTGCGGAGAACTTTCACATTTGGTCTGTGTTGCGTTGTGGCTGCGCCGCTGACGTCACTCGCGAGTCGCGTCGTAATCACGTACTAGAGCAAGTTGCTCGACTTGCCTTACTTGCGATACTGCTAGAAAATAGTCATATAAGAGATGTTACATTTGTTTATTAAAATTATAATACAACAATAAGATATCTACAATTAAAGAACAAACGAATAACTTCCAAAAAACATTATAATTCAATATTTAGTTAATAAGATGAACTTTTCATTACAAAAATGTTAAAATAGAAGATAATTGAGAGATTTGTATTATACTTAAAATTATTAGACTGCAACTACTAATTTTGTTTTTTGAACAAAAGCTAAAGCTTTCTGAAATTAAAGAGTACCCAACGTCATCTAAAATACGTTATGTATGTTGACTAAAATTAACGTATAATTACAGTTCATAATTTATAATCCTAAAAGTAAAATGATAGTACTAGTCGCAGCTGATCTTTTAACTTAAAATTGACTAATATTTTATTTAGGTCTTTATATTCAAAATAGTCTACTCTACTTCAGTCCTATTACTTGCATTTTGCTAACATTGCATTCAATGTAAGAGCACTGCAGTACTTATTTATCGAATTAAAAAACAAAAAACTTGTATTTAATTTAGTATAAGGTCAAGGTCAATAATTACCTATTCAATAAAAAGGCATAAAATTGCCTTTCAAAGTCGATTATTAATTATATTTAATATTTTATTTTGTTCTCGTCTCGACGACCCTCGCGGTTTCAAATGCGTTGATATTTATGAATAATGTTCCACTGCTACTAGTCGCAGCATATTTAATTTAATTATTGCTAATACTATTATATGTATTATAAAGTAAGAAATGTTAAACACGTCTGATTAGTTTATGAACTTATCCATTTAATGTACACAATTTTGCCATGTTAAATCATTGTAGATCTGCTGATCTATGTTTATAGCAATTTCTTCAGATTTTTGATATCATAATTATATTCGTTTTGATTATGACTTGTGTTTCCGAAACACCGTATAGAATACAATTCCTTATTTAGTTGAATGTGAAGCGTATATTTAGTTATTGTTTCGAAAAACTACCAACATTTTTTTAAATTATTATATTTATATGCTCTTGAATAACTACTTACATAGTTTATCGATTTATTTGTTACAGATTATCTAAAACTTACAAAACGCATTTTATAACTCGTCGTAGTTAAGGTCAAATATTTGGCACAAATCGAGAAGTAAAATTTACATTTAAATAGCTTTTAAAACCTAATTATGCGACACGGCGACCTATTACGAGTATTACGACCATAAATGTTTACATTTTCAATTCAATATAGATGTTTAAAAATAAGTATCATTTTAAATTTGAAATTATTTCAATAATAAAAATTCACAATTCACATCACTTAATAAAATTATCATAAATCATTATCGATTCTGAGTTTGTTCATAAAATGACTAAGACCGAGTAAGTTCTTCTGATAATTCTTCAACTATGTATCATGTACATCATTATAATATTTTTATGTATTTACAAGGGCAGACAATCCAGTTTCAGTATATAGTCACCAATATGATAGAAACAATTAAAATTGTATTTTTAACCGACTTCCAAAAAAGGAGGAGGTTCTCAATTCGCTTGTATTTTTTCTTTTTTTATGTATGTTAGCTCAGAACTTTTGACTGGATGGACCGATTTCGATGAATTTTGTTTTAATTGAAAGGTGTTGCGTGTCATGTGGTCCCATTTAAATTTAATTGAGATCTGACTAGTACTTTTACAGTAATATTTAATAATGCGTATTTACTTGACTACTTTTTCCTTGACCTACGTTGTATTAAACCGCATAACCTTTCACTGGGTTTAACGATTTTGATGATTCTTACTTTAATCAAAATCTAATACTTGTCATGTAGTCTTCTTTAAATTTGATCGAGATCTGATTACTACTTTTTGAGTAATCTTTAATAACGCGTATTTACTTGACTGGCGCAGCGGTCACAGTACTGGATTGCGATTGGCTGTTGCGCGGGCGGTTGCGGGTTCGATCCCCGCACACGACAACATTTGTATTGACCATACAGATGTTTGCCGTGGTCTGGGTGTTTGTGCAATCCTTGTAGGTCTCCCCACCGTGCCTCGGAGAGCACGTTAAGCCGTCGGTCCCGGTTGTTATCATGTACACCTGATAGCGATCGTTACTCATAGTAGAGAATATATCCGCCAACCCGCATTGGAGCAGCGTGGTGGATTAAGCTCCGATCCTTCTCATACGTGGGGAAGAGGCCTATGCCCAACAGTGGGATATTACAGGCTGAATCGATTTACTTGACTGTTTTTAGGTCCCTATTACGTTGTATTACTTGTCGATGTAATTGAAGTCGGTTTTTTTTATTTGCGAGCAAACACAATTATAAAACAATAAAAAATGTGCCATTATGAATCATACATTCAGTTGCCTGATGTTGGAAGGAATTCATCTTATTGTATTTCATGCGATGTGTATTTCATGCGATGCAACTCATCCATTACGTGATATTATTCAGAGATAATAAATGTCAATATCCTAAAGAGGCAGTGATGTAAAAGTTCGTTGCTTACTGGTTAAGCTAAATTTGGTACCCAGTCTCTGATATGTCTATTCTTATTCTCTCTGATTATCTATTACTAGCTGCTGCCCGCGACGTCGTCTGCGTGCGTTCACTGCTCGTTCCCCGTAGGTGATAGCGTGATAATATTATGTAGCCTATGTTCTGACCCGACTTCTTAACAATATTCGTGCCAAATTTGAAGTAAATCCATGCAGTACTTTTTGAGTTTATCCCGGACATACATACAGACAAACAGACAAACAGACAAAAATTCTAAAAACTATATTTTTGGCTTCGGTATCGATTGTAGATCACACCCCAAGTATTCTTTTAAAAAAATATTCAATGTACAGTTTTGACTTTTCTACCATTTTATTATATGTATAGATTACACTTTTTATTATTAGTTAACAGGTATTGTAACTTTATAAAAGTATATTTCACATAATTATTATGAACTATCTTCAAATATCTATATGTATCAACATATTATAATATGTTGGATGTAGGTATAGAATAGGTACTCTAAACCTATATAATGTGAGTACTGAGTACGCATGTAAATGTCAATAAGTTCATAAAACTTGAGTATCTTTTATATTATGTTAGAAAAATTTTGTACAAATCTAAATAACGAAGTTCATTCACAATATTACAAATAAGAAAATATAATATTAGTCAGTCTATGTCAGGCCTATGTATGTTTAAGTACAGATGTAGGTACAGATTTTTATCAAGTAGGTAATCAACTGCCATTTAAATAGAGTATAGACACTAGCGCATCAATATATTTTAATTAGGTACCTACTTTGATAAAAATAATTATCCCTGATTTTTAATATATTCGATTTTACACCGGTTATAATAAAAAGAAAACCTTTAATAAGTTGCCCAACTATAACGCAAACATGTCGTGGGAGCTATTTAAATTTTAAAAAAATGTAGATTTTAAAACATCGTGAGAAGGTATTGCGCTCACGTCTAGATTCTGCATGGTGTCACGTATCATCGAATATTCCCATTATTACGTTTCTCACGCTTTATTTCTCAGACTGTACTATAATGTATTAGAAGAACTGTCTTAAATTATCTTTAAAAATAACTACGCGTTATTTTACAGTCTATACATTATGCGCTAATATGTGCAAAGCAATCAAGTCATTTTTTAAATATCAAAAATTAAAAATTTAAATAAATTGGTAATATCAACTTAACCAGATATTAATACCAACTTTAATATTTTGGTAATACCAACCATTACAACACGATTGGTTAAAAGACTTATGAAACAACAAGTTGAGCATAAATAAGCATAGTGAAAGTATTTTAAGAATGCAACGTACCTAACTACCTATTTCATTCATTTGAAAATGTAAATTCCTTTTGTAAACAAATTACTATTTTTGCAGCTTAAGAAATGCTTAATAATATGAATAAATAGTTATAAAACTTTTGTTCACTTTATATATTTAAATTAACTATAACCGTAAAATGGCAATGTACGAGCTCATCACTTTCCCGTTATTAGAGGTCATAATTGGGTAGATGGAAATCAATAGACGGAAAGCCTAAAGGTAACATTCCATATTTTATCAGTGATTGGTATGCAAGCGGCGCGCGGCGCGTTAGGCCGTACGGCCGCGCCGCCGTCGCCTTCGTAGCAGCATAACTGTGCATTGATACAACAACAACAGACACTGGACTGGAAATAAATGTCAAATAATATATTTACTACACAAAGTACCCAAAGTTAGAAAATTTTAATTGTCCTTGTTTAGCTTTTAAATTTTCATTTTACTTAAATAACTTTTTTTAACAAATTAGGAACCATCTACAAGGCGCTTGATTCTGTTGGACTGGCTATTATTTTTATACTACTTAATAATTTTTTGACATTGTAACGTGCCATAAGAATCTAATAGGGTATCGCGAAATATAATACCAAGTAGTGTATAGCTGCTCAAACACGTGGTAGATCCGGGTCAAAGAGGACAAGTTCTCATTTATCGTTCCGGTGGTGACAACTATTTTTTATTGCGTCATACTTTATCCTCGTACTGCTATCGAAAACAGAATAGGTATTTTTGAATGAATAAATTAATAATTCAAACTAAATTTCACACTTGGTATAATATATTGACTTTTTACACATGTAATTTATTGCTTGTACATCTATACGTATAGAACGATACAATAAAATATATTCTATATGTGTGTCGGTATCAGTAACAGGATATTGAAATGTGTCTCCACAAACAAAGTAGTTTTCAGTTATCATAAATCATTCACTGATTTCTCAGTTTGTTTGTGCAGACACATGGTTGTCTCCATATTCTTTTTTCCCATATCGGGTAGCTAAAATGTACTCCCGAAGAGTTTATTTGTCTTTTTTATTTAATAAAAAAGATGTTTAACACATTTTAAAGGCATTGCTAAGGTTACAATCAATATATATATTATTATTCGTACATTGTACAGTGTACCTACACTGCCGGCCTTAGAGCGTATTTACGCACTCGGGTGAGCTGTTACTTCTCGCTAGCACTCTGTTAGATAATTAATTTTGTGAGAGTTAGTTTCCTTATGTTACGCTAGACTATTTCGCACAATCAATTATTATACACCGAAGATAAGTTCACGTACGCTAGCAAAAATAATATATCTAGTAACAGGTCAATGTTATTTAGTAACAAGTATTTATTTAAGTAGCAAAAAACGGCCTGACGTATAAGTCACGTTTGGACATAACAACTCTTAATTATTTTAAGATTTATTGTAATTGTGTTAAATAGTTACATCAAAATTGTGACCTTTCAATATAAAAATTTCTAATATGTTACGGTAATATTTACAGTTTTGAAAAATAATGATGGTTGTGTATTCAAATATGCAAATATCACAGATTTCCTGACTAACAGTTAGCGGTCAAGTAAATCAACTATTCCATGACCTTTTCAAATTATAATAATTTCATCAGAAATCTCGCCCAAAACATCAAATGCCATCTATAATATATAACACTATGATATATTCAGAAGAACTTAGAAAGAGTCGTCCTTGTCGCTTGCTTAAGCGCTGACATTTAGAGATAGTCATACCGATGTCTGATGCGCTCACTTCAGTCTTCACCTTTGACATTTGTTAACATCGTCAACTGACTGACATCTCACCTTTTGTAATAAAAAGTCACATATTATCTACTTTATTAAATTATCATTATGCAATTTTCAAACATATAACACGTTATTTTAAAGTTAATAACAAAAATATATTTTTTTTTATTTCCGGGAATGAACAATCTCGTCCATTAATACAATGTTATATTATATGTTTAATTTAGACATGAGTTGATAAATTTTCCTTTTACAGCGGTCGCCGATGGACACCGTTGGCGGCGTCAAGCGGATGACGCCAAGAAGGAAGAATCTACCCAGGGGCTAGATCTGTGCAAGGACAAGGACGCTGGCGAATGGTTCCGGCTTCAGGCTGGCGATGGCGACAGCTGTCGCGACGTCATTCAATGTACTGCCTCGGTCAGTGCAATAGGCGAATACTACTTTTACAATCATACCCTTAATTGTATCCTTGTTGTAACAGCCGTATTCATACCAATGTCAAATGCAATATTCGTACCGCTTACGAACACAATTTTAAAATTCTTAGTAAGCGCGTGTAATCTTTGTGTATTTACATAGACTGCAGTCTACAACATAGAATAATTACGATTAGTTTTTTTTTTTACTTCTTTTATTTGATTTGATTGTATTATTGTTTTCTATAAATTAAAATATTCTATTCTGGTCATGACTCGATTTTAACGTAATCATAATGAAATTCGAAAATCTTTGACGGTTATGGATTTGGCAAAATCGAAGCCATTTCATACTATTAATTTTAACAACAAATATAACTGTATGCACTGATTTTAATTGTATATTTTTTCACTGATAGGGAATTCAAGCTATTCGATGCCCAGCTGGTCTATTTTTTGATATTGAAAAACAAACATGCGATTGGAAAGATGCGGTGAAGAACTGTAAACTAAAGAACAAAGAGCGTAAAGTAAAGCCTCTCCTGTACACAGAAGAGCCTCTATGCCAAGATGGTTACTTAGCTTGCGGTGACAAAAACTGTGTTGAACGAGGACTATTCTGTAACGGCGAAAAAGACTGTGCCGATGGGTCCGACGAGAACTCTTGTGGTAAGTTTTTCATGTAGAGAAAGAAATAACTTCTTAAGCTGCGAAATATTATTTACCCGACAAAGAACCTTACCTTTAATCATAACATTTGAATGAACACAACCCAAAAAAAACATTTGAATGTTATGTTGCAAGTGCAACAAGTCTTTATCAAATGGGGTGTTTATTTTATTTGTCATCTTATTGCATACGACGCATCATAATACGCATATGCAATGACTTCTACAAAATAAATATAATAAATAGTATAGTTACATAAATTATATTATTTAGCGGCTAAACTAGAAAGTTTAACAAATCAGTTTTCTGACCCCAAAAGTAGTTTGTCAGTATGCATTCAACAAATTTAATTTCAAATCATTGTAATTCATATGACTGGAAACAGTAACTAAACATGCAGAATACAATATTTAACATTTTCACATATAAATATTGAATGTATCTCTAATTTTTATTTAAAATGTAGTCGCAATAAAATAGTTTTCGTCATATGATTACGAATTTATGCTACAGATATCACATGCGATCCAACGAAGCAAAGCAAAGGTTTGGTAATCGCTCATTTTTGTTGCATACCTCAATATGAATTAATTTAGTTACACAATTTACACGTTACGCTAGTTAATGTTATGTGAGTTTATTGCTGTAAATCACGACCACCATGTTTATATCAAAAAGGGAAATCAATATGTATGTATGTATGTTGACTGTCCCGAGCGGAACAACCAAGCGAAAGTACCCATACGAGTTCTGCGTGTCCGTGTCTGTCGTACGCGTACGTTAACTTGTAATAGCGATATTATGTTTACTTTTAACAGCGTTAAACTTAGCGGTCATTTAACAAAACCTCTTTTTTTATTATTATTTAAAATTGAAATCCACGGGCTCTAAAATGCCTTAGCCTTTTGTTGAACATCATGCATTATAATCCTGCTTATCCCACAGGCAATTTATTATTCATAGCAAGTGCTATATTTATAGAAGGTATTTTTCATATAATACACAGAGACACATAATTATATATGTTATACCTAAGTTCAAAATATATTCTTTTGTTTTAGACATCGACAACGACCCTAACAGGGCTCCGCCTTGTGACACTTCGCAGTGTGTTTTGCCCGACTGTTTCTGCTCCGAAGATGGAACGGTCATTCCCGGTGATTTGCCTGCCAGAGACGTTCCACAAATGATCACAATTACTTTTGATGACGCCATCAACAACAACAACATTGAATTATACAAAGAAATATTCAATGGAAAACGTAAAAATCCGAATGGTTGTGACATCAAGGCCACATTCTTTGTTTCACACAAATACTCGAACTACTCAGCCGTGCACGAGACCCACAGAAAGGGACACGAAATTGCCGTACATTCAATCACGTAAGTATTTACGATATCTTTTTTTATTATTTGCGTTTTAATCAATTAATTATTAAATTTAATTTTACTTATACAGGCACAACGATGATGAACGATTTTGGAGTAATGCTACTGTTGATGACTGGGGCAAGGAAATGGCTGGCATGAGAGTTATTATCGAAAAGTTCGCAAATGTAACAGATAATAGCGTCGTAGGCGTCCGCGCTCCTTATCTACGCGTCGGTGGTAACAACCAATTTACAATGATGGAAGAACAAGCTTTTCTGTACGACAGTACCATCACCGCACCTCTCTCTAACCCGCCTCTATGGCCTTATACTATGTATTTCCGCATGCCCCATCGTTGTCACGGTAATTTACAAAGCTGCCCAACAAGAAGTCACGCAGTTTGGGAAATGGTTATGAATGAACTGGATCGTCGTGAAGACCCCAGTACCGATGAATACTTACCCGGATGTGCCATGGTTGACTCTTGCTCAAACATTCTTACCGGTGACCAGTTTTACAATTTCTTAAATCATAACTTTGATCGTCATTATGATCAAAACAGAGCCCCCCTAGGTCTATATTTCCACGCTGCGTGGTTGAAAAATAATCCCGAATTCCTAGAAGCGTTTTTGTACTGGATCGACGAAATTCTTCAAACTCACAATGATGTATATTTTGTAACAATGACACAAGTTATTCAATGGATTCAAAACCCTCGTACTGTCACTGAGGCGAAGAACTTCGAGCCATGGAGAGAAAAGTGTGCCGTAGAAGGCGTACAAGCCTGCTGGGTTCCCCATTCATGCAAACTTACCTCTAAGGAAGTTCCCGGAGAAACCATCAATCTGCAGACCTGCGTAAGGTGTCCAGTCAATTACCCATGGCTCAATGACCCAACAGGTGATGGTCATTATTAAATGAGATCTCGCACCTCGTATGGTGCAAATTAGTTGTTAAAATAAATTGCGATTATGAATTGCAAAGACGTTACGAGTATAGTCGGGCTTAAATAAAATAAATAACAACTAAACAGGGTTGAAATACTCGATGAATATGTGTCCGTGTAATTATAAAAAATGTACTGGGTCATAATCCCGTCTGTAGTCTAAGTACCTACCTAACTGTATGTAATATAGATTCACATGATATTTAATAGGTCTGTTTTAAAACTTTATGTGATTTTTTACTGTAAGTCTGTTGGATAAAATTATAAATACAAAATATTATAAAAAATAACGGGTTTTTTTTTCTCCTAACTGAAATAATTTAAGAAAAATATTGCTTGTGTGTCAGATCCGCCAAGCGACAGGACTTTACTCCTGAACGTTTACCATGATATTTAAAAATTAACATTTTCTATTTAATGAATCAAATTATAATTAATTAAAATAATCAGACTAAAATCAAAACATAAATTGACCCTCGCTATTGGTACCGGTACAGTAAATGCTAGTACACTATTATACTATACTAGCTGTGCCCCGCGGTTACCCCCGCGTTAATTTGAGGAAAATCATAGCTATAGCTTTTCCTAATTTCAAGTTTGTAGGTGTATTTTTTATTGGACTTTCATACAAACAACTATCCCCTGTTTTAACCCCAAAAGAGGGTTGATTTGTCAAAATACATTATTAGTACACCTCAACACCGTCTATAGACCATACATTTTGAATCTCAAGTCTCTTACTTCTAAAACATAGGACTTTCATACAAACTTCCAACCCCCATTTTACCCCCTTAGGGATAAAATTTCGTAAAACCCGTTCTTAGCTGACCTCTACTCGGCGAAAGGAATATTTCTACCAAATTTCAAGTCTCTACGCCTTATGGTTCCAGAGATATCGTGATGAGTCAATGGGTGGAAATCTCTTTTATATATATAGACTAGAGATGACCCCGCAAAAGTTTATTTGCCATATTAAGTCCCGCAACCCCCTCTTGTTGGTGGAATTTCGTAAAACCCGTTCTTAGCTGACCTCTACTCGGCGAAAAGAATATTCCTACCAAATTTCAAGTCTCTACGCCTTATGGTTCCAGAGACATCGTGATGAGTCAATATAAGGGTGGAAATCTCTTTTATATATATAGAAGATTATCTTACACAAACAGATAAAAGCGCTGTAAAACGTCACTCTGAGCATCACCTAGCGTCAGCGTCAGTTGTTTCACACGATTTTACTATACGCCGTGATTTTACTCTTATTTTTTTCGCCTGTGGTAGCAAAAATCTACATATTATGTATTAAAAATATATAAAAATTCAGTTATTTACAGAAAAAATAAAAATACAATGTGATAGAATAAGTCAAAGGTAGTGAATACATCCACCAATCTATCTCCATGGTTATAGTAAACTGAACAGAAATTATTAAATTGAATTTGATAAACGGTGTGGTAACTGCTGAGATTCTAACAAACAAAGAAACTATTCAGGTTTATTTGACAAAGCAAAATGAATCAAACACGAATAAAATTAATTTAATCATTATAATATCTAATATACATTCTCTAATTTTTTATATAGACCGTTTCATCTAATGACGATATGTCCTTAAAAATACCTCACAAACTACATTCACTTCCCCTTCATCGTAAGTAAATAAATAAAAATTCTAAAAAAAAGATCGAAAAAGATAATATAAAAATAATAATACTGAGAATAATTTAAACATAATTTTGTCATTGATATTCATACTGCATTCGGTTAAGCTTATAAGTACTACAAAATGCCAAGTTTATGCCTCTAAAATAAAAATTTAATGGAAATATATACATTTAAACACAAAGTCAATTTTTGTCAGTATACCTAATAATTGAAAATGGTACACTAAACACAACCAGATAATTTGGTTCAACATTTAACTGAGATAAGTACCTAATTTGTCTTTAAAAAAAAACTTCAAACCCTACGTGCTATAATAAATTTCTATGATATACGTTAATTGCAAAAGACTCCTTTATAACTAATACCATAACTATTTTTTTAAAGAAATAGGTAGGTAGCTAATTAAAATATTTTAACATAGCTACCTAGAAAAGCCGTCCTTCACAGTTTTACATGTCAATTATATAAAACATTTACAAGAAAACAAAAATTAAAGTCAGCGCTTCGCTTATTGAATAGCATGTTGTCCTCCAATAGCAATGTTGATATATTTACTATTAATTCGACTCAATTTGCCAAATTATGTTGCAAGTATTTGGAATCGTGTTAAGTATGTGTTGCTGTGTTTGTGTGTATATAATTATAAGTTAAATTGTTAATTGTTTGGTATTTTGATTATGTGTTTGATTGTTTGTTGTGTATTTGTTGTAATATTGTTATTTTTGTTTATTGTACGCTTTGGTTTTAACTGTAAGTGCAATAAATGTTAACTGAAATAAATAAAATAAAAAAAATAAAAATAAATAAAGCTTAACAAGAATTTGTTAGATAAAATAAGGTGTAGTTTTTTTAAAAACAACTTTTATGAATAGAGTAGAGTAGTTTGAAAATCCTTTATTTACCTAAAGATATTATCTCTACCTACTCTTAATTTTTTTATCAAGTCTCAATTATCAGTTAGACGCAGAAACAAATATAATAAGTAAAAAATAAAAACTATATTTATAATTTTTAAATTTTCAAAAACAAAATATCTTATTTTAATCATAAAAGTTAATAAATAATAAACGTTAATAGCGGAAGCCGCAGCGGAAAAAGCTGAAACGACTAATCGGCACTAACATTCGTCACTAATTCCAAATTACATCTTTGTGCCGTTTGCAGTCGAAACACTTGGACCTTGGAGTGGCAGTGCTAAAAAAATTTTAAATGAGATAACTCCTCGCCTTATTGCCTCCACTGGTGACAGGAGGGCTGGTGTATTTTTTGCTCAGAGAATCGTCATAGCGATTCAACGGGGAAATGCTGCCAGCATTCTTGGCACAAACCACGCGGGCATGATTTGTACCAAAGCTATCTGTAAATATTTAGTTCTTAAGTCTGTACCCAGATAAGCCCGCGAGGTTTTCGTGATACTTAAATTGCAAATTATAATGTATTTGTTATGTATTGGCCAATAATTGGAAAAAAAAAAGTTTTAAGTAAATTAATTCAAAATTATAATAAACGTTAATAAATGTTTCAAAGGTCATCTGCTGATAACCTATTGTTTAATTCATCGTAGTATAATGTACGCAATTTCTTAATACTAAACAATAGATGAGGTGCGCCACCAACACACCGCCCTCCCTGAGCTGACAAATCGGCCTCGGTGGGTGTTTCGTTGCACATCATCACCTCCGAAACGACCGTATGCGTAGTAGGTATATCGTCACATCAACAAACTTTCCAATTGATTTAGCAATGCGAGGTGTGAGTGGACCCAAAATAAGGACAATGAAAATCAGTAACGTTGTTAGCAGCATCAAAATAAATAGAGAGTCGGCACTTTATAGTACATATAATTGATATAAGTAAGCATAGTGATGAAGAGAAGCGCAAAACAGCTCGCTATAGTGAAAGCAGTGAAAGTCATCAGGTGGAGTGCACAGCCGTAGCATTCTTTATTTATACTCCTACCGTCTCTTAAAATAACTCTCTTGCGTAATGATAACCTAAGAGTTAAAATAGATTAAGCAAATATTTCCAAAATTGTATATCATTGTAAAAAAAAACTACATTTTTTGCAATATTAATATAATAATATTGAGCACAAAACTAATTATTTGAATGTAATAAATATTAGTCGAATGATAAATACATATATTAAAAATTCATTTCAAGTAATATCTAGATTGTGAACACAAGTTAAGTCGATAACTTTACAAGGTCAGCTTTTGATTTCTCATTCCCAAATGTTTTCCTTATCAAGCCAGTCAAATTGAAACCGACAAAGTAGGTAATAACTTAACCTTTTCTCACAACTTCTTCGAAATTTACTTTTCAATACCTGATGTAAGCTGTAGAGCCTTGTTTAATATTTATTTATTCAACATATTATATTTTAAATAAAAATGAAAAGGTGAACTAATTTCAATATTTGAATTTGTGTATTATATCTATGCTTGATTACATATACCTATGTAAAAATTTTTTTATCGAAACAAACATACCTACATCCTTCTGTTTGAGTTTTTTAATATAGGTATATAGTAAGTTCTATAGTTGTTGACCTTATTAATATAGATAGGATTGCTTAGATGTATACAAACCACATTTATTCTGTGTTAATAGTATACATAGGTGTGCATGCATTGTCGCAAGTGAAAGGAAATATCTTGAAGGATCCTTGACTCTTGCGCGCCTACTTGCCGCCGCGTTGCGCGTCGCCAGTATCTTAATTTTGATATGTAGTATCTGCACATCTCATCTTAATCAAAAGAAACTCTAAAAATTACAATATTTAACATTGAGTATTTTGTTTAGTTATAGTTATATAATTAAAATTGACGAATAATATAAATAAATAAAGAAGGACGAATTCCACCTAGTGGAATTTAAAGCGATAAAGAAAAACAGGAGGCACAGAAATTACAAATATAACAATTCCTTTACTAAAAAATTGTACGCACTGTATTGACGTAGAGCAACTGAATCGTTAACCTCGCAAGTTCCAAGAATGTTTTACATTTTCATTGTGTAATGGACACCAGTATATCCCTATACATCAAACCAATGATATTAATAAATACATAGGTAATTGTGTCTGCTCGCAAACGAAAAAAAACCGACTTCAATTACATCGACAAGTAATACAACGTAATAAGACGAAAAAATAGTCAAGTAAATACGCGCTATTAAAGTTTACTCAAAAAGTTGTAATCAGATCTCGATCTAATTTAAACAAGACTATATGACAAGTATTTTTTTTCGATTAAATTAAGAATCATCAATATTGGTACACCGAGAAAAAAGTTATGCGGTATAATACAACGTAGGTCGACGAAAAAGTAGTCAAGTAAATACGCATTATTAGATAAAACTCTGAAAGTACTAGTCAGATCTCAATTAAATTAAAATGGGACCACATGACACGCAATTAAAACAAAATTAATCGAAATCGGTCAACCCAGTCAAAAGTTCTGAGCTAACATACATTTAAAAAAAATACAGTCGAATTGAGAGCCTCCTCCTTTTTTGGATGTCGGTTAAAAAGATCGGCTGCTTGTTTATCTACTAATTACTCTGTAGATACCCGATACAACAATGTTTAAAATATATTATCTATAGGTACATTTTACTTTCTATGGAAAAACATTAATCTCTAGAAGAGTGAAGCCATTGATTGATTGGGTGATTAATTAAGTGGTTCTACAAAAAGCAATACATTAAAACCTTCTTATTATTTAAGATAATTG
The DNA here is from genome assembly GCA_905220545.2 of Melitaea athalia. Lineage (NCBI taxonomy): Eukaryota > Metazoa > Arthropoda > Insecta > Lepidoptera > Nymphalidae > Melitaea > Melitaea athalia. The sequence continues at coordinate 10,579,942 of HG992179.1, forward strand.
GATTTTTGAGTAGTTAAAACAAAAGCTTTATCGCTTTATAATACCTTATAATAACAAAAGTTACTAACAAGTAAATAAAGTAAAGCAGAAGTAACTATATAAATTTTTAACTTTAAAAAACTTATGAAATAAATGAGTTAAAAGTTACAGAAGGATTAATCCTTCTCGCAACTCGTTTATTTACAAACAGCAAAAAACTTTATAGTTTTGTTTTGATCAATAACCTTATATAGATAAATAGGCTTAACTTGCTCCGGAAATCCTGCATAACTTCTACTTTTTCCTGTATCCGCTTATACTATACTAGCTGACCCCGCAAACGTTGTTTTTTTTCTTTTTTTTTATTTTTAGACCCAAACACGAGAGTGTGAGACTGTTTTAGGGCCTATGCAAAACGCGCGTTTGTAGCGATACAGACGCGATACACACGCGAGTCAGACGCAGCCTGTAGACCTTTGCACACCTGTATAATAAAAGCGCGCCGTCGACGTGCGTTTTAGAAACGCGCCGTTGACGCGCGTGTGTAGCGATACAGACGCGATGAAAACGCGCGTTTGTATCGATACAAACGACAACAAACTGCTCTGTAGGATAAAAGCGCGCGGACGGCGCGTTTAAAAAACGTGGTTTGCATAGGCCCTTAGCATGTATCATTCATTCCAGTTCTCGCATTTATTCCTCTCGCACTTGCTTTCTGCATACACCTGTTCTTTCTTTCATCCTTTCTCATTCACACTTGCTTAAGGCTCTTACTTTTTATTCTTATAAACTATGTACTCGGGGAAAATGAGGGGGAAAACTTTTTTAGCTTTTTTATTATGTCTACAAATTTTTTCTTTCTGTTTGACTTCTTTTTTTTTCTTCTAAAAGTAAACTTTTTATTTTTATTACGCAAACGTTGTTTTGCCATATATGTTATTAACCCCCGCAACCCCCTCTTGTGGGTGGAATTTCGTAAAATCCGTTCTTAGCTAACCTTTACTCGGCGAAAGGAATATTCCTACCAAATTTCAAGTCTCTACGCCTTATGGTTCTAGAGATATCGTGATGAGTCAAACTGTATGTCTTTATTAAACTATAAGATATTAACACTTTCACACGATGTGTTATTTATTACATAATATTTTCGAAGATTATCCACTTAAATTATCTATCGATTGATTGCTTTTTAGCAATATGCAGTTGTTACATGCATATATAACCCAGATACTTGGCACACATATTATGTCACTAAGGCATATTTATTATGTTTTTCTACTTCTTTTCTTTTTTTGTGTGTATACTTTTTGCCACGTTAGATATAGTTGACCTTTTGTATCCATTAGTGCCCTATTATAAATTAAATATGAACTTGTTAGCAAGTGCGGATCCAGCTGTGGCGCCAGGGGGGGGGGTCACATAGTCGTGGTCAAGTCACAGAAGTTATAAATTAATTTTGATACTGATAGATACAGGTATAAAGTAGGTATTTTAATAATGTATATAAGTACTGTACTTAAAAATATCTATATTGTAACAAAAATCTTGTTTAACAATTTTGATTAGTGGTCCAGCTAGGTCCTGGACCCAGCCCAGGTAGGGGTCATGATCCCATGACCCCCCCCCCTGGATTCGCCCTTGCTTGCTAGTTTCATCATTATAATTTTACATTAACATAAGTTTTTATAATAATAAAAGCAAAGATTAATTATACTAAATAGATATAATAGGATTATAGGATATATAGGATAGGATTTAATAATAACTTTATTTAATTTTATTGTTTTCTTTTTATAAAACATGAACTACTTTTAATTCATTCGTAGGTCAAATAAAAAGGGGACAATTGTGTGTATGAATCACAATATACAATTAAAACCAATTCTTATAAACATTCTTTTAATGATTGTAGTGAAATCAACTGTGCACATGAATGCAAAGATTACAAATCAGTAATTCACATTTAAGGTAAACTATTGAAAATATATATGTGTGTTGAAAATAAATAAATAACCAGTCTATCTGTCTGTGTATACTCTATTTTTAACCGACTTCCAAAAAAGGAGGAGCTTCTCAATTCGATTGTATTTTATTTTTATTTTTATGTTACCTCAGAACTTTTGACTGAGTTGACCGATTTCGATAAAAAAAAATTAAACGGAAGGTGATGTGTGTCATTTGGTCCCATTTAAATTTATTTGTGATCTAACAAGTACTTTGCGAGTTATATCTAATAATGCGTTTTTACTTGACTCAGTTTTCGTTGACCTACGTTGTATTATACCGCATAACTTTTTACTGGGTGTACCGATTTTGATGATTTTTAATTTAATCGAAAGCTGATGCTTTGATAACGCGTATTTACTTGACTACCTTTTCATCTACCTACGTTGTATTTTACTTGTCGATGTAATTGAAGTCGGTTTTTTTTCGTTTGCGAGAGAAACACAATTATTCTGTACATCTGTCTCTGGAACTGCTAAAATAAGATAAAGGAGGTCGTTACAAATCTTTTTCGTACCATTATTCCAGGATCACGCCGTTAAAAAAATACTTATAACCAGATAGAATCTCCCACGCGAACGAAGTTACGTGTACAGCTAGTAATGCAATTTGAAATTTTACAAAATTTGCTACTTTTAGTAAGCTTTTAGTACTCGTAGATGTATTTTATTCGGTAAACAAGATGTCTCTAAATTTATTTGGTTACTTATTACTTTTAACGCAATTTATTCAAGCATGTTTCGGCAACGTTTCTGAAAATTAATTTAAATATCTATTCAAAACATTTAGCAGTGAGCAATTAGTCTATTTCCTGAATATTTTTGCAAAAACATATTTTACTTTGGAATTATGTTTGAATTAAGCCAACCAGGCACACTCGGCAAAAATATTTTAAGTTTAATAAGTCAGCTTAAGCATGTTGAAAGGTCATGGCACGCGGCGCACGGCGCGGCTCACATACGTGATGAAGCGGTAAAAAATAGGCTCCGGCGCGCCGTGGCCGGTGCCACGAAGCGCGATCGCAGTGATCCATCGTGGCGACCGCCAACCCCTCCGTCTAGTCTTCTATTTGTCTCAGTACTTGTATGTTACATAATAACCTTATACACCCGGATATTGCTACAAGGCCACCCATCATCTCGTAAATATTTTATTGCAGTTCATCTCATTATACAAATCTATACCTATACTAATATATAAAGCTGAAGAGTTTGTTTGTTTGTTTAAACGCGGTAATCTCTGGAACTACTGGGCCGATTTGAAAAATTCTTTCAGTGTTAGATAGCCCATTTATCGAGGAAGGCTATAGGCTATGTATCATCACGCTAAGACCAATAGGAGCGGAGTCCACGCCGACGAAGTCGCGCGCAGAAGCTAGTCTTTAATAAAAAGAAACAATAATTATGATTTATAAAAATTAATTTATATACCTTTCTGTATTTTTCTAAGGATATTTTTTCGGATTACTTACAAGCCAAATTGATTTATATACCTGTAGTGCAAATGATAGAACGTACAAATTTTATTTCACTAGAAAAATTGCTTATTATTTCCCTAGCACTCAAATGATTAAAAATAATTTGATAGTCACTATGTTGACATCACTATGTTAAAATAAAAGTATTAACATGGAATATAATTTAATTATATAAGTTACTAGCTTCTGCGCGCGACTTCGTCGGCGTGGACTCCGCTCCTATTAGTCTTAGCGTGATAACACATAGCCTATAGCCTTCCTCGATAAAAGGGCTATCTAAAACTGAAAGAATTTTTCAAATCGGCCCAGTAGTTACAGAGATTACCGCGTTCAAACAAACAAACAAACAAACAAACAAACAAACAAACAAACAACCAACCAAACAAACAAACTCTTCAGCTTTATATATTAGTATAGATTTCATTGATAATAATTATCAATATATTTTTACAAGCTTTTATTTAACTTGCAATGTATGTATGTATGTAAGTTTAATGAATGTTTGTTCGGGTGAAATCTTGCAACTCAATTTTGAAGCAGATATCTTCAACCAATTGAGCTGAAATTATGTACACAGGTTCAATTTGGATGACAATGCATGGTTTGTATGTATGCATGAATGTATGTATGTTTGTTCGGGTGAAATCTTGCAACTCAATTTTGAAGCAACCAATTGAGCTGAAATTTTGTATGCAGGTTCAATTTGGATGACAATGCATGGTTAACTTTGTGACGTCATTCTAAATCCAATATGGCAGCATATCCAAGAGTGCGGACTAGTTATTTTTAGTGCACTTCTACAATATGGGTATCAAATGAAAGGGCTTGCTAAGAATAATTCGAATAAAGTGACGTGATAACCGACTAAAAAGTCAAAAATAAATTAAAAGTAAAAAACCTTTTTAAAAAACAAGCTTTTATTTGAATGCACTAAAACGAAAAAAATAAATTTTTACTTTAAAACTTTTACTATCTACTTATAAAGTAATTACACATAATCTATATGATATAAAAGCTTGTCGCGAGATTTGCTTGTAAACAAGAAAATTAAATAAATTGGTGTGATTGATTTTAACTATTAAAATTTTCAAACTAAGCAAATACGAGTACTCATATCTCGCGACAAGCTTTTCTATCATATAGATTATGTGTAATTACTTTATAAGTAGATAGTAAAAGTTTTAAAGTAAAAATTTATTTTTTTCGTTTTAGTGCATTCAAATAAAAGCTTGTTTTTTAAAAAGGTTTTTTTACTTTTAATTTATTTAATTTTTTAATATCAAATACGCTATAAATATAAAAAGCTGTACCAAATATAATCAAATATATGTATAAATTATATAAAAAGCTGTACCTACAGATTTTCTTAAAACCTACAAATTTTCGGTCTCATTTTTTCGAAATCATTATTTAAATTAGTTACGTATATTGTAGAATTGATTTAAATATATATTTGTATCTTCTCTAAACCTTTGTATGCCATTGACATACATTAAAGTGAAACAGGTTTAAATAATAATCGAAAGTGACTTCAAAATTTTAAGAAATCTATCTATATACAGGGTGTGTCGTAAATCGTGGATAATCCGTTAACTGGAGGTAGCCCTGATGTCGACCTCCAAGAAAATGTACTTTTTATTTCAGGGTTGCCAACACTGTGAAAATTGTGAATATTTTAGTGTTTTTTCAAAAAATTCCTTCCGCGACTAGTAATTTGGTCATAATTTTTACAAATTAAGGCATTTTAATGTAATTTTTATTTTATTTTACTCGGGAATACTTGTACTATCTAACAAAATTACTATATCAGGCATAATTTATTCTAAACTTATGAAAATTAGCGTTAGAAGTTTTTTTTATTTTTATTCGTTACTTTTTGTCAAGATTTAACATGAAAATTAGCGTTAGAAGTTTTTTTTATTTTTATTCGTTACTTTTTGTCAAGATTTAACCATTGATTGTGAAAAAAAAAATGTATGGCACTAGGATTGCCTAGTATTTAAAAATAATGCTTAGTTTGTGTAGTTTCTAAAAAGGTATAACAATTAGTGCTTGACAAGCAAAATTATTTTGTAGGAGCGAAAGAACTTATCACGGTCGGTAAGTTCGTTTTGTATCATAGTATTTGTGTCACTTAAATGTTAGGATAAAGAAAAAAAGCAAAGATTTTTTAGTCGAAATGCATTTATTACATCAAACTAAATGTTCAAAATGTCTTCCATTGGCAGCAATGCAGGTTCGGCATCGCCTTATAAAAGATCTTTTGATACGGCGTGCATAGCCTGATACTTCAATTTCACGAGTGGCTAATTGCACAAATGTGCGCAATTCTTCGATTGTCGACACTGCTTTAGTATAAACTTTTTCTTTAATGCATCCCCTAATAAAAAAAATCCAGAGAGTTCAGGTCAGGTGGTCGTGGTGGCCATAAAATTAGACCCACGTGCCCAATCCTAGGTGGATTGGACTCTGGGTATGTGTCGATTAAATATTCCCGCACCCGAACAGCAAAATGCGCGGGACACTCGTCATTTTGCAGCCTCATTCCTTCTCCAGTGATAAATTTTGCAGCAGTTTGGTGAGAAAATAATAGGCCCATATGAGTTGCCAGCAACATTAAATGCTGAAATCTATTTAAATTTTTTACAAAATAATTTACCTGAGCTGCCGCAAAATTTATCACTGGAGACAAGAGAAGGAATGAGGCCTTAAATTGTAAAAATTATGACCAAATTACTAGTCGCGGAAGGAATTTTTTGAAAAAACACTAAAATATTCACAATTTTCACAGTGTTGGCAACCCTGAAATAAAAAGTACATTCTCTTGGAGGTCGACATCAAGGCTACCCCCAGTTAACGGATTATCCACGATTTACGACACACCCTGTATATATAAAAGAGATTTCCACCCATTGACTCATCACGATATCTCTGGAACCATAAGGCCTAGAGACTTAAAATTTGGTAGGAATATTCCTTTCGCCAAGTAGAGGTCAGTTAAGAACAGATTTTACAAAATTCCACCCACAAGCGGTGGTTGCGGGGGTTAATAACATAAATGGCAAAACAACATTTGCGGGGTCAGCTAGTTAAAAATAAACCGTTGAAGACAGATTAGTAGTTTTGTTTTTATATATCAAAAAATATATGACCAGTGCTGTTTCAACCATGTTTATGTTTACTACTTTATTTATGTGAGTCATTGCTTCTTATTTGATTGCCTATAATAAACACAAGTTAATAGGCTGCCTACAGCAAAAGGACTTTTTAATTTATAACATTTGAATTAAAAGGAAGCATTTAAAGAAAGAGCCATATATACAGCTTTTCCCTTTATTTGGTTAACATTTAATTTAGCGAATACAATGATAAAGTAAGTAAAGCGTCCAAAGTTCATTAGGGTTCCGTACCTCAAAAGGAAAAAACGTAACCCTTATAGGATCACTTTGTTGTCCGTCTGTCTGTCAAGACCCTTTTTCTCAGAAACGCGTGGAGGTATCAAGCTGAAATTCATATTAAATACTCAAGTCTACTGTCCCTTGGAGCTGTAAAAAAATCAATGTTCTAAGTCAACGCAATCAAAATATACAGCCGTTTATGCTGTAAATTTTCGACACTCGCAAAGAAATCAAAACCTACAGGGAACTTCCCGTGAACTCAGAGTCTTGAAATTTAGTAAAAAGCAACGTCTTTTATAGCACAGATAACGGAAATATTGCGAAAAGTATATATTTTGAACTAAATCGTATAATAAAAATATTTTTAATAATTTTGAACTTACTACCCCTTTTCTCATGAACGCGTAAATGTATTAAATTGAAATTCATATTAAATACTCAAGTCTCTAAATACCTTTAAGCTGTAATAAAATCAAGCTTCTAAGTCAACGCAATCAAAAGATTAGCGGTTTAGGCTACAAATTTTCGACACTCGCAAGGGAATCAAAACCTAAAGGTTACTTCCCGTGAACTCAGATTCTTGAAATTTGGTACGAAGCAACGTCTTATAGCAGAGATAAAGGAAAAATTGCGAAAAGCATAAGTTTTTAATTACATCATAATTATAATAAAATTATTTTTAATAATTTTGTTTATTCGGAACTCCCGGTGCGCGAATCTGACTCGCACTTTTTTCACTCGATTTTTTTTTACAATTACACTTTCTGAATTGTGATTTTATCCAACAAATTACGCGAGCCTTGAGCGGCGAATTTTATTGTTAAAAAAGTCACATAAAAACACAAAAAGATCAAAATATTGATATCTCTTGTTTTATTTTATAAAGTTTAGCGTTATCCCAATATATTATATATATATATATATATATATATATATATATATATAGGGTGTCCCGCGATAAAGTGCAACTCCGAAAGTGGGTGAAACTAGACCATAAATTATTGACAAAAAACATAGAAAAAAATGTTTAAAAAAATATTTTATATTTTATTGACGAATTCAGATTTTTATATCTTACGTAGACTCTATGTACAAAAAATGATGATTTCTTCCAAAGTAGTGGGTCGATTACTTTAAAATAAAATAAAATATTACGTCACGTACTTGGCGGTTAGGAAAAAATAACAATTAGCTCGCAAAAAAGTGACATTATGACTTTAACTATGCTTCTTATGAAAAAAAAAATCTATTTTTTATGACTGTTTTTTCAATGATCTCTAATTTTCTCAGAATTATGCCCCTAATACCAGGAAATTTTATGATTTATTGTTATTTCTTACCGTAATTCCATTCAAATAAAAAAAATTACGCCTGTATCCCAAAAAACACGCACAGAAATCATCATTTTTTGTACATAGAGTCTACGTAAGATATATAAAAATCTTAATTCGTCAACAAATGATCGTCAATAAATGATCTCTGTGCGTGTTTTCGCGAATAATTATTCTGTAGTTATAGTAGTGTTATTATAGAATATTACGTCGTCATCCATTGATTTTCTTTTCACCCACTGCTACTCGTATTTATAGGTCACCTGCACGGATGTAGTCCGCCCATTGTACTTCACCCTCTTTAAATGTCTTTAAAGGTGTTTAATGTTTAAAATGTAGTTGTGGTGTACAATAAAGTATAAATAAATAAATATACCTACTACGTTCGCAGTCTTGAACCGCTACAAATTGTAAATTTGTATACCTTTGAATCATTTACATAATTATAATCGACTATTTTATTTATTGATATTCTTTTTTAACATAAGCTCAAAATTATTATAGCTACATAGTTTTCTAAATTATTATACCTCGTAAAATATATTTAAATTTATTAATGAATGGAAGTATACTTTAAAATTTGTTAAAATGTCGTGTACTTTATTGACTTATTATTTAAAATATTCCGCTTGCTTGCTTGCCTTGGCGAATAGTTTAAGATAATACTGAATTGTTGTGCTAAATTATCATAATACTTACTTACCGTTAGATGATGATTATATAATAATATTTTAATTTTATTGCATAAATTAAATTGCGGAAATATGCGTTTTTAGTTTTTAATTGAAGCGCTGAAAAACATTTATTCGTAACCATTACTAAACAAAAAATTTACAGATATATACACAAATATCGTATTCCGTGCAGTGTTAGGGAAATAGAACTTAACTTCTACCGTAATTTAAAGATTCTAATTTCCCAAATAATACGTGAAAATATTAACTTAAAATGGATTTTCTTAAAACAACGCTGTGACACTTAAGTTTCTAATAATTAATTAAATTTGTTAATAGTTAGAATTAAAAATACTTGACACCAAATTGGTTACATCACTACATAGTATAAAACAAAGTCGCTTTCTCTGTCCCTATGTCCCTATGTCCCTATGTCCCTATGTCCCTATGTCCCTATGTCCCTATGTATGCTTAGATCTTTAAAACTACGCAACGGATTTTGATGCGGTTTTTTTTAATAGCTAGAGTGATTCTTGAGAAAGGTTTGTGTATATAATTTAGTACACTTTTATGTAAATTAGCAGAATTACGGCGATAAATGTTGAAGAAGTCGTAAAAAATCGCGCCAACTGGGAGCTTTCCACGCAAACGCCACGTAAACTAGCAAAGAAACAGTTTAGTAATGTACTAGCGAATTCAAAATCTATAAAAATTCTACAAAAAAGTCCGCGAGAGCATATCTCTATCTCTTACGGTTGACTTACAATAACCACGTTTATGTTCAAATTTTTAATTAAAAACATTACGTTATTTTCATAGCTATTTTCTTTAGTTCAGTATTAACCCTTATCCATATAAATATGTTAGTTAGCTTAGACATTTAATGCAGATTAAAATTGCCCTTCACACTATATCAATCAGATGAATAGTTTTTGAGATATCGTCGTTAGAAGCAATTAGCAGCGAAACATTTAAAGTTCCTAAAGCGCCTACTATGCTATGCCTACTGTGCGGCGAGTCCATCCCCTCTGCCCCGCATGACGCATCGCTCGACAACCAGTACATCTTTATCTTTATACATAGTATAAAATTAGGTCACTTCCCGCTGTCTGTATGTTTAATTGTTTAGATCTCTAAAACTACGCAACGAATTTTGATGTGGTTTTTTTAAATAGATAGAGTAATTCAAGAAGAAAGTTTATACCTATGTATAATACACGCATAACATGGTAGAAAAACACTGATAATTTTAGACTAGAGGTTTCTAACGTATCTTTTATTGTTGATAGTATTTAGTATCATCATTGCACCCGTGCGAAGCCGGGGCGGGTCGCTAGTTTTATAAATAAATATCTACAACACACACACACACGGTCGTCTGTTCCTAAAGTAAGCAACTTAATGCTTGTGTTATAGGTAACAGCCGACTGATATAGCTACATTTTTTTTTCGATAAACTACATATAAATACTACATATATAAATAAATATATATAACACCCAGACTCGGGGTGGGAATCGAACCCACAACCCCCGGGGCAGAAAGCAGGGTCACTACAAACTGCGCCAACGGGCTAGTCAAAATTTTGGCACCAACAAGCTTATTTATATTGGTTATAATTATTTCAGATTAATTAATCGTACATTCATTTGTAATATATCAAATTAAAAATGTTGTTAGTATCATAATATTGTCCATTGTCTTGGATAGCGTCACAGTGTGCTTATTAAAAGCTCCGACAATGGTGTGATGACTTATATTGGCTGGAGGTATAGTGTGTACAGGACGGGTGAAGTCTCTCGGCTGGTGTCGAGCTTGAACAGCCTGGTTATATAAATAGGTGAAGAGGGGCAGCAGTCAACTCTTGCACTTTCTTGTAGAGCGCGGAGCAGCCAGTCTTCGCCGAGCGCCATGGCTCGACACGCGTACCTTTGTTTGGGGGTACTACTTCTCGCCTATTTCGGTGAGTAACGTATATAGTTTATAAAATACTATTAAAAATAATAATAATGTAGTCATGATTATTTATCAAAAAAAATTTTTTATTATATAATAAGTATTCATAAAATCTGAAATTAATTATTTTTATACTTGTATTACCTAATTTTATTTTCTAGTAAAATAATTTAATAAGCACTAAAAACTATCATAATTTTTCTATATTTCTATAAAGTACCTATCTGTATGTAAGATGTCTAACGATGATTGCGTAAAGCGTAAACGTAACTTACCGCTACAAATACCTATATTTAAATATAAGGTATTACATGATATATAAATGGTTACTCAATTATTTATTTTACTAAATATTAAAATAAACTTACGTAAAATATTTTTAAATCGTTTAAAGAAAGACATCGGTTACTTACGTGGCCGGTGTTGACCTCGATTTCTTTTTAACATTTTGCCTTTCAATGCCGTCATCGGCTTGCTCACTGACTTCGCAACTTAAACAGGCTTTATGTAGAGTTCTAAGTGTCTATTTTTTATGGATTTATTTCTAAATTTAGTTTTATTGTACCTACAAACAAGCTTATGGACAGCGACATTCTACGTTAAAATGAAACGGTACTACATTCTTTCACCCGCGTGTGGTAATCGTGGTTTACGTTAGGATTTGTTACTCAATAAACATGTTAAGTCAGTTGAAATGGCTGCTTAATGCTACTTTAAATGCAAAATAGCGTAATGCTTAGATGTTACGTTGTAATTACTTTCACACTTAACTTAGTCATCTATACTAATATATAAAGCTGAAGAGTTTGTTTGTTTGTTTGTTTGTTTGTTTGTTTGTTTGTTTGTTTGTTTGAACGCGGTAATCTCTGGAACTACTGGGCCGATTTGAAAAATTCTTTCAGTGTTAGATAGCACATTTATCGAGGAAGGCTATAGGCTATGTGTCATCACGCTAAGACCAATAGGAGCGGAGTCCACGCCGACGAAGTCGCGCGCAGAAGCTAGTTTACTATAAAATTAATAGCGATAATAAAATAATAAATCCTATAGTGACAAGCGAGACCAGTCATACACGAGTAAAGCGACAAGAAGACGACAGCGGAGATGATTTGACCCCAGAACAACTTTGCGACGGCCGGCCCGCTGATGAATACTTCAGGTTGAGCACAGAAGAATGCCGTGAGGTAGTGAGGTCAGTTTTTTACAATTATCTATACATATAATAAAATGGTAGAAAAGTCAAAACTGTACATTGAATATTTTTTTAAAAGAATACTTGGGGTGTGATCTACAATCGATACCGAAGCCAAAAATATAGTTTTTAGAATTTTTGTCTGTTTGTCTGTTTGTCTGTTTGTCTGTTTGTCTGTTTGTCTGTTTGTCTGTATGTATGTCCGGGATAAACTCAAAAAGTACTATATGGATTTACTTCAAATTTGGCACGAATATTGTTAAGAAGTCGGGTCAGAACATAGGCTATATATTATCACGCTATCACCTACGGGGAAAGAGCAGTGAACCTTTATTTCTTCAAATGTATGTCCGGGATAAACTCAAAAAGTACTGCATGGATTTACTTCAAATTTGGCACGAATATTATTAAGAAGTCGGGTCAGAACATAGGCTACATATTATCACGCTATCACCTACGGGGAACGAGCAGTGAACGCACGCAGACGACGTCGCGGGCAGCAGCTAGTAATAAATAAAAATTATCAAAAACAATACAACTAAAAATGACAGAGATAAACAGTAAATTTCCACGAAAACTTAATTATACAGTTGAAAAAATAAACCTTTAGTATATGAAGGTTGTTTAGAGTTGATGATGATAAATACAGTCGTATGGTATTCAAGAACTTGATATTCCAGCGAGTGAACGGAACGGTCGCCATCGTGCCTTGAATATTAGTCATAGTTATATTACTTCTTAACAAAGTAATGAAAATGAAATAACTACGAATTATCTCAGACTTATTGAACTTTGAAAATGGTTCTAGTTTTTTATTTTTATATTCCTATAGATTTGGTACGCGCTTCTGTGTTCTTTTTTATCGAGTAACTAGCTGCTGTGCCCGCGACTTCGTCCGCGTGGAATTTAAGAAAAATTTATTATTGTTCAGTTCGCAGTATAAAAAAAATCTAAAATAAAAGTAGCTGAAGCTACACCTTATTACATCAGCTATATGCCAGTGAAAGTCCCATCGAAATCGTTAAAGCCGTTTCGGAGATTAGCCGAAACAAACAGACAGACAGACAGACAAAAAGTATAAAAAATATTATTTTAAAGCGGTTATTTTAATATTACAAACAGACACTCCAATTCGTACTATTTTTATTTTTATTTTTGTGTTTCCCACACATGAGGAAATTATAAAATATTTATTATTATCATATCAAAATTTCGATCCAGCGGCGTTCGAACCCGCACCCCCGACATACCATGTCGGTGCTCTAGCCAATTAAGCTACGGAATTATTGCTTAATTGGCTAGTGCACCGGACCCGGTATGTCGGGGGTGCGGGTTCGAATCCCGCTGCATTGAAAAAATTTTGATATGATAATAAAAAACATTTTCGAATTTCCTCATGTGTGGGAAACACAAAAATAAAAATAATACGAATTAAAAATAGCTTGGTGTTGTCTCTTGTCAAAGAATTCATTGTAATATGAAACTTTGAATAGTGAGTGCTGTAAAGGACTAGCTGTAGACGGCACCCTGGTTGCTTAAAACCGAATAAAATCATATCAGGAATTTCGATTCGCCTGGACATAGATCCATAGCTTAATGGCTAGAGCACCGGATACGGTACGTCGGGGGTGCGGGTTCGAATCCCGCTGGATCGAAGATTTTGATATGATACAAAAAAAAACATTTTCGAAATTCCTCATGTGTGGGAAACACACAAATAAAAATAATACGAAATAGATATTTTATCTTTTTATACAAATTTTAAAGTAACAAAGTAGAAACTGGAGGCTAGATATTGCGTGAGCGCTTGTGCATGAACACTTTTATGATCGGTGTGTAATTACCTAACACATTCTTAATTTTAGCAAACAATTCTATGGTGAGAATACGTGGCAGCGACATGTCGTTGTCTCTCGCCATCGATAGGTATTCCAAGATCGTGTCGTTTAAAACAATTATGTTTGCTCGTAAACGAAAAAAAACCGACTTCAATTACATCGACCAGTAATACTACAACGTAGGTAGAAGAAAAATTCAAGTAACGCATAATTAGATCTCGATCATCTCGATCATATTTGAATTAGACCACATGGCAAGCTCCAGCTTTCGTTTAAAACAAGAATCATCGAAATCGGTAAACCTAGATAAAAATTTTGAGGTATAATACAACTTAGGTCGACAAAATAAATAGTTCAAGTAAATACGCATTATTAGAGATCAAAAAGTGCTTTTGATATTCCGATTGAATTAAAATCGGACCACATCACAAACACCACCTTTCGAATAAAAAAAGAATCATCGAAATCGACCCATACAGTAAAAAGTTCTGAGATAACACACAAAAAATACTCCTCCTTTTTTAAGTCGGTTAAAAACACAAAGTAAATTCATAAAATTACGTGCCTCACGATGTCGCTCTGTATCGGAGACACTATCCCTAAATGAAAAAAACACTAGGCTGACTGAATTACTCATAATTGCTTAGTTGTTATAACATTAAGTCATATACATATACTCGTAATTACATAGTAAGTTCTCAGTTATATATGAAAATACTTTTACAGTTTTTGTACTTTTAAGAGTAATGTCAGCAATTCTCAGGCTTAACTCAACAGTGAGCAATTTACAAACAGCTTGTAAATTGCTCACTGTTGAGTTAAGCCTTCTTCTATGAAAGTTGAAGCTAATCTCACAACCGCATTTCGATTTGCGAGTACACGTGTCTCAGAATTTCTTACGAAATAAGCAGATTTCCTCACATTATTTTTCTTCGCCCCTGGACGGAAGTAATTATTGTTTTTCCTTTCACTTTATTCTTCATTTATTAATAAAATATAATGAAATTTTTTTATATCAACTTCTACTATGCCTTTAGTTATTATTTGAAATTCCAATACATATTACAATCCGAATATCTTTGTGAATAATGGAATGAAGAAACTTTATAAAGTATATTTTTATATGTTGGTCACCAAACAAATAAATGTTTAAAAGTTGAATTTTAAATTATATGACACAGAATTATTTACTTCTTCGAAAGAACTTGTAATAAATTCGAAAAAATATTGAACAGAATTGGATAAGCATTTTTGCTGAAAGTATGGCTGTGTACAGGTGTGACCAAGGAGGTGAAAATGGCGTCACTAGACTTGCTTCAGTGAAATGTCCCGGTGGATTGGCGTTTGATATCGACCGTCAAACATGTGACTGGAGACCCCATGTTAAGAATTGCGATAAAGTAGAAAGTAAGTTTTGTTCTTACAAGGGAGTGGTCGTGTGAAGGGCTAACTAAACTTCCGACAATACAAGTTAAATTAAAACCACACGTTAGCCTCTTTCACGTCCGCTTCCTGTTTTTATATATTTATTAAAATTATTATTCTTATCGACGCAGGTGCACTAGATCAGGTCTTAAACAGATCACATGCCCAGCGGGACTGAATTTCGATCTCGATAAACAAACCTGCGACTGGAAGGGTAAAGTGACCAACTGTGACAAAATAGAGAGTAAGTGCGATAAAAAGTTATTCGCGAATAGCGAGCAAACGAGCTTGGGTGAAGGGGCCGCGTCGCACAGTAGATTTGGTATAATGCATGAGGCCCCGGACTAAGGAAAATGTCCAAAGCAGGACGAATGCACTAGTTACGCATACTGAACTATACACAATAATAAATAATACTTATGTACACCTAGCAATTTTAATTATTGAAGTAAAACTTCTTTACGCACGTTTGAGTTGGGGAGTAATCTGGTGAATGCGTGACGAGAGCGTTACGAAAAGTGTCATCGAGCGAGGCGAACTGAAGTTGAGATAGATGGATGGCAGGTGGTGCTAAAGAAGTTTTAATTCAGTCGTGTAGTCTAAAGCACACTCGTTTTATCAATATATACACTTATATAAATAAAAAAACAACAATATTTTCAATAAACTATGTTTACATACATAAATCTCAAAGTGTAAGAATAAAGAAATTGTACACAATTATTTGCTGCATCTAATTAGATTATTTCTTCTATCTTTCATACATTTTTTCATAAAACCTTATGCACTCTTATTACCTACCTTAATGCTAAAGCTTAAATTAACAAAAACTCACTAACATTTACCTTTTACGATTTGTTACTAATACATTTTCTTATAGCTTTCTAATAATGTAAGGTTCAATAAGTATTGGTGAATTCTGCATAATCACTATAACACTCTTGTACTATACACTACCGCTTGACTTGTATAACTTTAGTAATCTTTTATCATAATATGAAAAGGCTACTCTGAAAACGCTTTATAGTGATTTAAAAAAAATTATACAATTTGAAACAGTTTATGATTATTAAAAATATATTTGAAAATAAAACCTAAGTTTTCGTAATAGCCTCGTCGTTTTTTGAAGTGAAACTTCTTTAGAATTGTTGTAATTTCAAACCGGATGCAACGGCAAAAAACGACAGGGAAGGGCGCGCCGCGCTGCGGCCGGGCCGCGCTGCACGCCGCTAATTTTAAATAAGTTTTTTTTTAATTTGTTTGCCAAAGAAGTTTCACTTCTATCGTGTGTGAATCGCACACACACCTGTTGTTTTTTTTTTCGTTTTTTCGTTTTAAGAGGTCTCGTGTTTTGAGGTTGTTCCGATCATCAAGTACTTTTTATTTTCAATACTACGTTCCATATTTTTTTTTCAATAAATTATAGTTTTTAAAGTATACACTTTTCAAAGTAGTAGATATTGACAATATTATACCCACATTGCAACTTCTATTTTCCACCATTCTCTTTTGTCATACCTATTTTCTCATGAAATATCTAGAAATAATAAAGTTAATAACGTTACCTGTATCTTTTCAATGACTAATCATCTTTGAAGAACTTAGATATTTTCTAATAAACTTTATGCTGAGTTCCTCATTTTCCTCATTAATTCTTTCTTACATTAACTCCATCATCTTGTCAACCTTCTTGAAATGCATTTCTACTTCTTATAGGAACACTTACAAAAATATACACAGATAAATCAAGATGTTGGTCACTTTATTATTATATAATAATGTGTTTTTCACAAATACTTGATATTAGTCACAAGTCCTAAAAACTTCTTCAGTAGGTTCGGAGGATAACAATGGTATATTTTCAGAACCAAGAAAAGTTTTACCAATTTTGAAGACCGATGAGCCCATCTGTCCTGAAGGAAAACTAGCTTGCGGCAGTGGTGACTGCATCGAGAAAGAATTGTTCTGTAATGGAAAACCTGATTGCAAAGACGAATCTGATGAAAACGCATGCAGTAAGATTTATTTTGTATGACTGTTTCTAAAGTAGCATTGTGGATAGTTACAAACAAAGAGTATTTTTCCTAAAATGTTTTTCTAAAAACTTTTATCATATAATTCTGCCTCGAACGTGATATAGCTTACCTACAGTTTTAAATGAAAATGTTACGAAATACTTTAAAAATTAATGCTCAGTAAAAATATCTTACTACCTAAATATGTAAATTCATTTGTTTGTTATGACAAAATGAAAATCTTGTATTATTAGTTATCTTATTTCCAATATTAACGAATTATTCAACCTTTTTACAGCTGTTGATTTAGATCCTAATAGAGCACCAGACTGTGACACCAATCAATGTAGACTACCAGACTGTTTCTGTTCAGCGGACGGAACGCGTATTCCTGGAGGAATTGAACCTACCCAAGTACCCCAGATGATTACAATCACTTTTAACGGTGCTGTAAATGTTGATAACATGGACTTGTATGACCAAATTTTCAATGGTAACCGTCATAACCCTAATGGTTGTCAAATTCGTGGAACATTTTTTGTCTCCCACAAGTACACAAATTATGCAGGACTCCAAGAATTACACCGCAAAGGACATGAAATTTCTGTTTTCTCAATTACTCACAAGGACGATCCAAATTACTGGTCAAGTGGTAGCTACGACGACTGGCTAGCGGAAATGGCCGGAGCGCGTCTTATTATTGAACGTTTCGCAAATATTACAGATGCTTCAATTATTGGTGTAAGAGCCCCATATCTGCGCGTCGGAGGAAACAAGCAATTCGAAATGATGGCTGATCAATATTTCGTATATGACGCTTCTATTACAGCTCCGTTAAGTCGTGTTCCCATTTGGCCATACACATTATATTTCCGTATGCCACACAAATGTAATGGTAATGCTCATAACTGTCCTTCAAGGAGCCATCCAGTATGGGAAATGGTAATGAATGAACTTGATAGAAGAGATGATCCAACCTTTGATGAATCATTGCCCGGTTGTCACGTAGTTGACTCTTGTTCAAACATTCAAACTGGTGACCAATTTGCACGTCTTTTACGTCACAACTTTAACCGTCACTACTCTACCAACCGCGCACCTCTGGGTCTTCACTTCCACGCTTCGTGGCTTAAATCTAAGAAAGAGTTCAGAGACGAGCTTATCAAATTCATTGAAGAGATGCTGGAAAAGAACGACGTTTATTTCACTTCTCTTATACAAGTTATACAGTGGATGCAAAACCCCACAGAACTTTCGCAGCTTAGAGATTTCGCAGAATGGAAACAAGAGAAATGTGACGTCAAAGGACAACCCTTCTGTTCCTTACCAAATGCATGCCCACTAACAACTCGTGAGTTACCGGGAGAGACATTACGTCTATTTACTTGTATGGAATGCCCTAACAATTATCCTTGGATTTTAGATCCTACGGGAGAGGGCTTCAACGTTAGGAAGTGATCTCTATAAGTTAAACTTAAAAGACTGTACACATGTAAATAATACTCAATAATGTTAATAAAAACATTTTATTGCAACTACGTCGCAGGAAGGCAACTTGTGTGAATGTTTTAAAATTATGGTTATTAATAAAGTTATTTTTTTACTCGTTATAAAAGTTGATATTTTGGTTTATATGTTTTTGAATCACACAAAAGTTGCCGCTCTACATTTATCTGCATCTATAGATAATATTTCATTACGTAATTAAGATTATTACATTTCTTAAACAAAAATAAAAATATAAATTGGAACAAATTTTGTTTTATTTGCCTGCTAATTAAAATGAGTATTAATTTTATAAATCCATAAAGGGACTTAAGTCTAAAATTCATGATTGATTTTTTATTTCTTTTTGAGGTATAAAAGTGAAATTTGCATTTGCTTCTTATTGTGTAGTAGCGATTTGCTTAATTTAATTATCGATTGCTTAGTTAATTAAATAATTAATGGATGTAAATCTAAATGAAATAAATATTATTTTATTATTATTAATTAGCAATTTTTCAAAATAGTTTCCTGTGGTATAGAAAACAAATAGCAAATGACGATAATAATACAAAAACAACTAATGAAAATTAATAAGGGTTTAAATCGTTTTCACAAATGCGCAAGGTTTGACCACAAATTGTTGTTTTTGTTGTTGTTGTTGCTGTCCTATGGTACAAAGGGCCTTCCTGGCGGAGCGGAGCGGAAAGAGGCCTGTGCCCAACAGTGGGATATTACAGGCTGAAACAGCAGCAGCAGCAGAATAAATTTTATCCTTTAAGTAAGTTTCGAAAATACTTTTATGCACAAAGGCGGTCTTATCGCTAGGTGAGCGATTTCTACCAGACAAACTTCACCATTAGGACCTGTTAAGCTTTTAGAAGAAATGTCACATAAATATAGTGGAATTCGATAATAAAAAAGAATAACATATCAAAAACTATTATTTGTTGGTTATATTTCAGTTATAATTTTTATTCATTCCTTTTTTTCTCGTCTCTTGTGCACCCTTACCTGTCCTCCTTTTGGTTATTGTTAACAGGCCCACCCTAAAAATTATGTAATAAATTAAATGTATAACCGCTGCCACTGTATCGTGTCCTGTACCCAAAGGTTATCTGGAAGAAATCGCTCTTTAGCGATAAGATCGCCTTTGTACATCTTGTATTGTATCTCTCTTTGTATGTGTCTGTATTTCGTTGTACATGAAGTATAAATAAATAAATGTAAGTCTTAAGTAATAACCCCATTAAAATATCTCAATTAAGAAGTTATTCTGTTTTTCTCTGCCAGTAAATATAACGTATATTCTTAAGTGTCTTAATAATCATCTTTTCATTTATAGTTTTACATCGATTTTAATCAATTAGATCAACCTATAGGTACTATATCTTTACATAAAATTCTGAAACAAAAAAGAAATTAAGCATTACTTTCTACTAATACTTTCTACAGGATACAAAGTTTGAAAAATACATCATTTAAACTGCCTTAGCTCACTTTGCAATATAAGGAAATTGTCTTTGCCGAAGTTGTTATGTTTCATGTACTTTGAATGAGAAAGTATAGTAAATATAAAGAGCTTTCGCAATACTATCTATTGCTTAAAATATGTTTAGTCTTATCGTTTCGGCAGAAAATTTTAAATCATTTGTTTACTATTACAGTACTAACTATTACAGTGAGTCATGCACTTAAGGAACTAAGCTCTCAGTAGAATATACAAAAGTTACAATAGTGAATATATCTATAGGTCGTATTTGTAGTAATTACATAGGAGCACTGTCTCGCATTGAGGTGTATAATGGAAAAGCAACTATATATTATGGGCCCCGTAAACGATCAAACTTGTTTGTCAAACATGTTTGATCAAATTTCATGTTTCATATAACAAACATATTAAAAAAACCCGCAGCCCCGCACACGATCAAATAATTTGACATACACGTTTGTCAAACAGAAATTTAATATGAAGTTTGATCAAATATTTGATCGTCTACGGGGCCCTTTACAATAAGACTCGAGAAAAAGGAATGAATATAAACTATAAATAACAAATATTTGTCACTAACCCGTGTTTTTTTATTTATTTATTTACGTTTGATATACGCCTACGATATCAACTTAGCAAACTAATTGATCCATAATTATACTTCAAAGAAAAATATCTAGGAAATAGTTACAAAATAATCTTTTTTTTTTTTCTCAACCTAATATAAAGGATGAAATAAATGTTGAGACACTATACGAAGGATTAGGACTTAAATTAAACATTTACATTAGGACACATAATTCAGACGAGTAGGTAAAATGTATTTGCACATAACGTAGACTTGACTGGCATTGAAGTTTAACACAACAACAACACAAACAAATTTGATAATAATTATACTTTTTTTGCATGAATAATAAAACGTCTTATATTACTATTTAATATCTTATCAAATTATTAACTTTTAAGTCAATTAATTCTTGTCGTAGTTATTTTGACGACCTTAGTTTATCAACCCGCTACTGGTGAAGTGAACTTAATTTACGTAGTTAGTGATCCCGATGTCACACCGGGTTTTTGATATTTTAAAAGTATAAAGAAAATTTTAAAAAAGTATAATCGCGCATATTTTCTTATAATAAAACACTTTCTGTGGTCACAAATCGTAATTTCTTTTATAAATTGTAGACATTTATTTTAAGAGTATTAAGATTGCAAATATAGTAAGGTGAGAGAAGAGCTCCTGGGGGGGATTGGTGGTAGGGTTGGCAACGCGCTTGCAATCCTTCTGGTGTTGTAGTCGTCTATAAATTATGTCTATGGTAATCACTTACCATCAGGTGAGCCCTATGCTTGTTTAATGACCTAGATTCATACATAAAAGGCATTTTTAAAATTAAAATAAAATCATCACATCTATATGAAAGTGAAGAATATCTGTGCTCGAGATACGAATATATATTTTTTACATGTGTGACAAGATTATCATGAACATGCTTGTTTGTTTCTTTGCATTTCTCTAAGGACCACCATTGACCTCCAAAGCTTCAGAAAAGTGCCACTGCGTCTCCCGTTCAATTACCTACTTTCATAGTCAAACTTTCAATGATCGTATTGAATTTTGATTATCGGTTGTATGTATCATCAAACATTTTATCATAATAATGTTCAGCATAGTGAAAAAAATCGGCCAAGTGCGAGTCGGACTCGCGCAGAAGGGTTCCGTACCATTGACTAGGTACATTGATTGTAATAACGGGCAAAAAGCGGCTAAAAACACATTTATTGTATGAGAGCAAAAATAGACAAAAATGACGTTTTTTTGTATGGGAGCCCCCTGTACAATCCACTGACTCACTACTCACTACTTCACTACTCACTATTCACAATGAAACAACCAGTGATTAGAATTGTACTACTATATACAGTGCATACAAACATCAATTCAAAAATTTTACTTAACTAATTAAAAGAACCAAACAATAGCGCGATTTAAAAGACACACAGCGCCATCTATTCTATTAATGACAATTGAAATTAACATCAATTTAGCTTAACTGATTAGATGAGCCAAACGATTGCGCGATTTAAAAGACACACAGCGCCATCTATTGGTGACAATTGCAATTTAAATATTATACACCCCCCTTAAATATTAATTTTATTTTAATTTTATTATCTATTATTAAAGTAAAAATACAACTGAGTATTTTGTGAATATTTCAAGTGCCTACCTGTTGCCATTATTGATATCGAGCAAAAAAGGGCAAGAAAATCGCGTTTGTTGTATGGGAGCCCCCCTTAAATATCTATTTTATTTTGTTTTTAGTATTTGTTGTTATAGCGGCAACAGAAATACATAATTTGTGAAAATTTCAACTCTCTAGCTATAGCCGTTCTTGAGATACAGCCTGGTGACAGACACACGGACGGACGGACGGACGGACGGACGGACGGACGGACGGACGGACGGACGGACGGACGGACGGACGGACGGACAGCGAAGTCTTAGTAATAGGGTCCCGTTTTTACCCTTTGGGTACGGAACCCTAAAAACCACTATGTACCAACGCCTGTTTACTCAGATATAGGTAATTGTAATTTCAGCACCAACAATGTACGAGATCGACTCTACCTTTCGTGTAATCTATCCACATAGGAGAACACTGCTTCATGGTAAAGAGTGTCCAAATGTAGCTGATTTATTTCGCGAGATATGCAAAAAAAGTGTAAGTAGGTACATCTTCTTAAAAATATAAATGTACTTTTTTGTAGAATATTGATTAATTTACTTAAAATTCATAATTCTTATAATGACTAAGATGACAGATATAACAACAATAAATAAATATTATAACAAGATACGTATGGTAGAAAGAAAAGAAAATTATTCCATGACTTATTTGATTACACTGGTCTCACGCACCGGTTTGTCGCCAAAACTTTAAAATGAATGGCGAGGATAACCTCTATCTATCGCCGAGTAGACTGATATCGTAAAATAATACAGCTACTCGAAACCGCGGCGAAAAATGGTGAATAATAAAAAAGTTATTCGTCGTGTTTAAATCACTCTGCTTCTAACAAACCAAATACATACATGTCATATCAACCTATTGGTATAAGTTTTACAAATATAATTTACATAAAATACCTATGTATAGCTGAGTCAGATGTTGAGTTTGACTTACATCCCGTGTGAACACAAATCTTAGCATCCATATAGATCTCGATTCTTTTCTTTGAAGTCGAGAACAATGCATTATTCGATATTGTAATGTCGATGCTTTTTTATAAGATAACCACTAACACTACAGCCTATCACAGTCCACTGTTGGACATAAGCCTCCACAAGTTCACGCGCCCGACATTATGACGCGAACTCATGTGTTTTGCCCATAGTCACCACGCTGGGCAGGCGGGTTGGTTTTTTATAAGATAAAGTATAACTTAAACAGTTCTCTTGTACTAATTATGTAGCTCAGAAAATACATCATATTGTAGTGAATAAATAAAAGTAAAACATTACGAGAAGAAAGCTTAACAAAACAAAAAAGTGGTAACCATATCATTTTCATTATTCAAGGTCTTTATGACGTCTTCATACATTCTTCCTGTATAAATTATTTAACCTTTTATCCTTTTACTGAGGTACCCGTGTTTTTTTTACCTTTGACTAAGGCAAAAAATGAAATGCCATTTTTTGATCATCTTTAATTGTTTATAACTTTTGCAATTTTTACTAAAACACGCTTTTAGAACATTTTTCTTGGCGTCAATGCGAATCCAATGAGCTATCACACATAATCATTTCCGGTATTTAGCTGTTGTTCCTCCTCAAAATTAAATAAATAAATAAATAAATAATTTTAAGAGCAGGATCTCTCACTTTCGACCATTTTCAACTTGCCGACTAGACTCTTTGTTTAAACTGATCACTTGAATTTATTAATTTCTTCTTTAAAAAGACATCAACGAGCTCGCAGTTGCCTGTAACTTTTTATTACATCGTCAATTTTATGATTGATTTATCTTATCAATTCAGCCTGTATTATATCAAAGCTTAATCCACCACGCTGTTACAATGCGGGTTGGTGGATATATTTCCTATTTCATACTTAATACCTATTAGGTGCCTATGATAACAAGCGGGACCGACAGCTTTACGTGGTCTCCGATACACGGTAAACACAAGGAGAGATAATTAGATCAGAAATAAATAATAATAATGAATAATAATATTCTTTATTGTACACCATTAAAAGATACAAGCAAAAGTACTACGAATAGAGGCAGATCTACAAAAGCGGTCTTATCGCTAAAAGAGCGATCTCTTCCAGACAACCTTTGGGTATAGGACAGGGCATAGAAAAGCGGTTAGGAAGTGTACAAATAATTGTTATATACAGGATGTCCCGTAATGAATGGATAATCCTGAACATGCGTGTGTGGAGGGGAAGGTGGGTTACAGTTCGCGGTCTATGCCATTTTTTGTAAAATTTAGAAAAATCCCAGTTTTTCACACATTTGTGGGCACCACGTCCGCTATTTGAAGCCTACATCGGATTTTTTTTCTTTAATGTGTTCCCTAATAAGGCTGTTGTTACGTCCGCCTGGCAGCGGGGTAACAATTAAAACACAAATAATAATAACAATGTATATTATAAAAAAAATTAAATAAATAAAAAAAATATATAAAAAAAAACGATCTCAAAATGAGAATTAGATATTTATAATAAAATAATTCACTATATTCTCTAGTAAAATTAAAGTACTCTCAGGGTATAGGTTTTAAGCACAGGAAGGTTTCTTTGGCACTTTTTACAATTAACCGATGTGCACTGGGGACTTATCTTACTGCGGTCCGATCCGGTGACGCGTGGCACGGTTACAGCCGCCCGATGGAGACGAGAACACGGGGTGTGTAGCGGGTCCCGGTGGCCTTGCAGAAGGACCCTCCGACGCAGCGGTCAGCTGGAGACGGCGGCCGCAGTGTCTGTACCCACCCTTACGGTGGAGTGCAGGGTCGGACTTTGTCCCGTTGGGTGAAGTGCAGGCGTCGATTTTGAACCCGTAGCGTGAAGTGCAGGTTTCAACCCGTAGGGTGAAATGCAGGCTGTGTTATGACGCGTCAGAGTCGCTTGTTTATTTACAAAAATTGTAAAATGATTGGATGAATCCAAAATCTCCTTCTCTTTCTTTCTTTTTTCAAAAGAGTTAGCAGGATTAAAAATTGAATATCTTTCAAAAATCTTAAAAATTGATTATCTATCCGATGACTCATAGAAGAACATTTCAAACGTTTGACCTTTTCTAGAGCTGCGGCTGTATTGATTCAAAATATTGTCCTGATGCATCAGAACACGACATAATAGTGTAAACGCTAGCCATCACGTCATAACACGACACGTGTCGTCACGTCAGTCAAATATAAATCCGCCTTGATATAGATAGCTGTTGACAGCACTGACAGAACTTTGTTATTGCCCGTATGACGTCACACCATGGCGGCTCGTGTTTTAGGTCACGTGATATACAGATTAAAATATACGACTCTTAATTTCAATATAATAAATCAATAATGTGCTTTTATGATTCCAAATCAAAATATTTAGGCGTATCACTACATAGTATAAAACAAAGTCGCTTTCTCTGTCCCTATGTCCCTTTGTACGCTTAAATCTTTAAAACTACGCAACGGATTTTGATGCGGTTTTTTTAATAGCTAGAGTGATTCTTGAGGAAGGTTAATGTATATAATTTAGTATACTTTTATGTAAATTAGCAGAAATACGGCGATAAATGTTGAAGAAGTCGCAAAAAATCGCGCCAACTGGGAGCTTTCCACGCAAACACCGCGTAAACTAGCAAAGATACAGTGGAGTAATGTACTAGCGAATTCTAAATCTATAAAAATGGTACTGTTCGCGCCACAGATGGCACGACGAGTGAACAAGTACATCTGTCATTCTCAGTCGATACAATCGATAGTTCATTCCGATATCTCACTCTTAAACCACCGCGCGCGCGGTCGAGTCGTCGGCCCATCAAAATTACCTTCAACCAGTGTGTGACCTTAAAAGTAACTCTCTATATTGCCGGCCGGCCTTTTAGCATAAAACATAAGTAATTTAAGTGTAAAAGTAGTGCTGAATATAACCAGTGAACCCAGCTCACCGCCACCGAGTTTTCGACGCCATGCGGTCGGGACTATCAGCTGCGCGCCACGCAACATTCTTCACCAGGTGAGCTTTCCTTGTTTATGTCCTTACCAGCTCATCTCCATAAATCCGCCCATCACTCGATGTGGGCTTCGCGCCCACAGGTACAAAAAAGTCCGCAATAGCATATCTCCATCTCTTACGGTTGACTTACAATAACCACTTTTATGTTCAAATTTTTAATTAAAAACATTACGTTACTTTCCAAGCTATTTTCTTTAGTTCAGTATTAATCCTTATCCAAACAAATATTTTAATTAGCTTAGGAATTTAATGCAGATTAAAATTGCCCTTTACACTATGTCAATCAGATGAATAGGTTTTCAGATATCGTCGTTAGAAGTCATTAACAGCGAAACATTTAAAGTTCGGCGCCTACTATGCCTGCACATGCACATCTTTATCTTTATACATAGTAATTAGTACCTATAAAATTAAGTCACTTCCCGCCGTCTGTATGCTTAGATCTTTAAAACTACGCAACGAATTTTGATGCAGTTTTTTTTTAATAGAAAGAGTGATTCAAGAGGAAGGTTTATATGTATAATACATGCATAATATGGTAGAAAAACACTGATAATTTTAGACTAGAGGTTTCTAACGTATCTTTTATTGTTGAAAGTATTTAGTATCATCATTGCACCCGTGCGAAGCCGCGGCGGGTCGCTAGTTTCTATATAAATTTTAATTTTTATCAAATTTTATAATTTATTTTTCACTACGGAAAGTACCTTATTAACGGTAAAGGTATGGATAAGTAACGTTAAAAATAACTTTAAATGAGTTTTTACCGGTAAAAAATATAACGGTAAAATGAATGAAAAATAACGGTAATTTAGGTATCGTTACTTCAAAAATAACGTTAAGCCGGCCGGGACAAATTAACGTTACCGAATTTTTAACGGTATTCCAAGCCCTAAGTATAACCAATTACAATGAAAAGTCAGTCAATATAATCAATACAATGAAACCGAAACGTCACTCAATACAACCAATTACAATTAAGCGTTAAGCCTGATTTACACCAAGGCAACAACGTGCGGCATTGTCGCATGCGACATATTGTGGCGTGCGCCATCTTGTGGCATGCGACAAATTGCGGCATATGTGGCATGCGACAGCGTATTTTATGCTAAGGCAACAGTTTTTAAGCGTCGTGCTGTCAAATTTTAGTCTGCCTACTTGATTGATAGAGATAGGTTAGAATTTCTTCAGACAAAAATACAAAAAAAGTAGATTTTATATATTTCTTTTTTTAGATTTTCTGTAGTAAGGGTACAATTTCTAGAGATACCAGACGATTCGTGAGTTTGTTAATTTTTTTCGTCTACGTAGGTACATTGTATTACTTGTCGATGTGATCTAAGTCGGTTTTTTTCGTTTGCTAACAAATATAATTATCATTACACCACTCCATGTCCGATTTATCTCATTTTGTAAATAAAATAAATAAGTACAATCAAAACATAGCCTAGAAACTGGCTTGACGCATCAAAAATTGTCGCACGGAATCCATCGTGATCGGATACAAGCTGCGACACTCTGCCACATGACGCAAGGTGTTGCCGTGCCGCAAGGTTCTTGCCACAACGTGCGACATTTTTCATGCGTCAATGCCGCATACCACAATGACGCACATTGTTGCCTCGGCGTAAAACAGGCTTTACCACCGCCCCGCGTGACACAGCGATAGCAGTGACGTACAGCGGCGTTGACGCGAACGAAAAGTTATGACATTATCGGTGCGTTTTCCAATATCAGCACTAAAGCGCATTATGCGGTATAATGCTCAATGCTCAACGTTGAAAGTTCCAAAGCTACAGCAACGCTTCACACAACGAGCACTCTCAAAAGTAGGGCTCCCGTGTGCGTGCTTGCAATGGATACCAACTCAGTGGTGGCTCAGTGGTTTAGTATTGTGCGCCACTGAGTCGCATTATGCTCTGTAATTGGAAAACACGATGAAAAAATTGGGCTTAGTTTCCTGATCTGTATATAAAGCCTGATTTACACCAAGGTAAAGCCTGATTTACACCAAGGCAACAACGTGCGGCATTGTCGCATGCGACATATTGTGGCCTGCGCCATCTTGTGGCATGCGACAAATTGCGGCATATGTGGCATGCGACAGCGTATTTTATGCCAAGGCAACAGTTTTTAAGCGTCGTGCTGTCAAATTTTAAGGTGCATTTTCATGTGACGCTTGACGCTGGTTTTGACCGTCAAATTTGGTCACGTGATCTATGCGCCATCTTGAAAAAATTGTAGTGATAAATTTCAGCGTTTAGCGTCAAATTCAAGTGAAAAATAAAAAACGTTAGTATCGAATGGTATCGAGTCGTTTTATCGATTTAACAAAATTATAAATTATAACTTTTTAACGTATAATATTATGTGATCGTGATTGACTGATTCTGTTTGATGTTTGTGAGTTTGTGACTATACTGTAATCTGAGGACCACGTTACAATCATTATTATTTTTTAATAATTAAATTATCCTTGTGAATACATACATATTTTATCAATATTCTATAAAATAAAATTATGTCTAGTGAATATGATTATCAAATGTGGATTTACGAGTGTCAAAAAATTATTCGACTAGCGCAAATAAACAGGCTTCGACGTAATAGGGTTCTACTTACACTTATTCTGAATGATATCGCTATTAAAAAAAATATATATAAAAAGAAAAGATTTTGGGTACATCCGTTGTATAAATTGCGACGAGAACACGGATTTTTTGAAGCAATATTTCCAACCCTATATTCATTTCCCGAAAAACTCGAAAATTACATTCGCATGTCTGCCTCTCAGTTTGAGGAATTGCTGTGCTTAATTGGTCCACAACAAAAAAAAACGTTGTGAGAGAACCAATTTCAGCTACCGCTCGACTTGTTATGACTCTGCGGTAAGAGCTCGTACACTGTTATTATTATTTAGTATCGTAGAGTAAAATAGTACCTACTAATTATAAAAAATACTTTTAGATACTTGGCGACAGGTGATTGTATGACATCTATTTCATACCATTATCTCGTTGGTGTAGCAACAACCGCAAATATCATTGCTGAAACTTGTCAAGTTATATGGGATTGTCTTCAGCCGAAGTTCTTACCTTACCCTTTAACAACCCGTGACTGGTTAAAAATTGCAGATGATTTTAATAAAAATTGGCAATTTCCTCATTGCATTGGAGCAATTGATGGGAAACACATACAAATACAGGTATATACTATTATAAACATACATGTCAATTTTTACAATAAACCTTTTCATAATTATTATGATCATAATTTCAGTGTCCTGACAATGCTGGCTCGCTATATTTTAATTACAAAAAACATCACAGTATTGTACTGTTGGGAATATGCGATGCAAACTATTCATTTTTATTCATTGATATTGGTGCATATGGCCGACGGAGTGATGGTGGCATTTTTCGTGACTCTCAAATGGGTCAAAAATTTGAAAAACATGAAATGAATATACCAGACGCGGAGTTGCTCACAATTGATGGTATGCCTTTACCATATGTGCTTGTTGGTGATGAGGCATTCCAACTCACTGATTACCTACTCCGACCGTACCCTGGCAGAGGTGGTCTTAGTAAAGATAAAACCATATTTAATTATCGTCTCAGTCGTGCTCGACGGACTATAGAAAATTCTTTCGGTCTAATAGTAAGTTTGTGGAGAATTTTAAAAAGGCCCATAGAAGCAACAGTGGAAAATACAACTCGTATGGTGAAAGCAATTATTTGTCTTCACAATTGGCTCCGCAAACGAGATGAAGATAATAATTACATACAAGAAAATATGGTAGATCGCCATGGAGAAAATGGGTTTGTTCCAGGACTCTGGAGAGATGAAGTTGGAAATCATTCAGCACTCCAAGATGCAAGAATTCATGGGAATAATTTTAGTTCTCGAGCCGCAGTAACTATTCGCAATGAGTTTTGTGACTATTTTAATACAGAAGGAGCTGTTCCTTGGCAGTATAATTGAACATTAAAATAACTTTCTGTAATATCATTTATTCCAATTAAGAAAAAATAAATCCAATGTAAATAAATAAAAAAAAAAACAACATAGCATAAGTAATTCCACTCTTTCCAAATTATTGTTAATAATTAATCAATTGTACATTGTTTCCAAGTAATTGCGAATATTACAAAAATCTAGCTATGTATTTTTAAACTTGAATTTTTAATTCTAACAATTATTTTTAATTAAAAATAACATTTTTATTGCAAGACATACACCAGAGTTTTTCATTTAGGTATGTAATTACTACATAATTAATGTGTATGGTTTCATATTCTTGTACATATTGTGAATTTGTAATAATAACACCTAAAACAATCATACTGTTTAACTGAGTCAGGATTGTCACAATTTTTAGTAAAAATAATATTAGAGAATAAAAGTTAAATTTGGATTAAGCTGGTTTTTTTCTTGTTTATTTTTGGTCACTTCGATGTAATCTTTTCTGTTAACTTTTAAAGAGAAAACATATGGTATTAAATCCATTTTATCTTCTTTTACAAACTATGCAATACAAAATACTGAGAACATATATTAGTGATATGGTTTAATTTAATATCTAATAATAGTAAATGTAACTTATACATAGTATTGCGATACAAAATACTGAGAACATAATTAGTGATATGGTTTAATTTAATATCCTAAAAATAGTAAATGTAACTTATACATAGTATTGCGATACAAAATACTGAGATCATATATTAGTGATATGGTTTAATTTAATATCTAAAAATAGTAAATGTAACTTATACATAGTATTGCGATACAAAATACTGAGAACATATATTAGTGATATGGTTTAATTTAATATCTAAAAATAGTAAATGTAACTTATACATAGTATTGCGATACAAAATACTGAGAACATATATTAGTGATATGGTTTAATTTAATATCTAAAAATAGTAAATGTAACTTATACATAGTATTGCGATACAAAATACTGAGATCATATATTAGTGATATGGTTTAATTTAATATCTAAAAATAGTAAATGTAACTTATACATAGTATTGCGATACAAAATACTGAGATCATATATTAGTGATATGGTTTAATTTAATATCTAAAAATAGTAAATGTAACTTATACATAGTATTGCGATACAAAATACTGAGAACATATATTAGTGATAATTATGGTTTAATTTAATATCTAATGATAGTAAATGTAACTTATATGCTATATATGCTTTTTTTTTCTTAATCTAATTATTTATTTTCATCTCGTAATTTGAAAAGATCTTATTGATTGTGCTTGACAGCTTCATAAATGATGTCTGTCAATTGTTTTAAAAGATCTGTTTGTACTGGTGGTGGTAACTGGCGTATTTGATTGCCAAATCCAATAAGAAATGCGCCAACAGTATCAATTTTTGGCGGTTCTGGTAGAGTTATAGGCAAATTTTCGCGGCACAAAGCATCAGCTATACGATTCAAGGCGCTTGCAGAATCAATCGCATCGTCTTTATTAGATCTTCGACGCTTTCTACTGTTACTCGCGAATCCTGAAATAGATAACAATTAATTAATTTTTATATCACTGAAATGAACATACTTGTAATAAAAAAGTATCCTCATTATATTGCAGCTATCAGAAGACATAAACTGAAAGCCGCAGGTCAGCATTATCGAAACGAATTTTCTTAATACATTATATATATAATATATTATATATATAAAGAAATTGCTAAAGAATCTCTGGTTTATTATGAGACGCCTGGCTGGATGTCATTTAATTTTAAATTTTAAATAGATAAGATGTCAAACGGGGTGTTATAAAGTTTGTTTAGATATTTTTTTATTGTTAGAATTTGTAAATAAGAATACATATAGAATAATAAACTTAAAATGTTGTTTCTTTGATTTTAGAGCAACGTCATCTTATCATACAAAATAGATATATAATCTTATATAATATAATCGTATATATACCATAAGCTTGGCTCTCTCCAAGATCTTCTTCAAATGCTTCGCTCACACTTTCATCCACTGATGAATCCACGTCAGCACATCCTTCAACAACACTTTCTCTTGTTACATTACTGCTTGTGCTGGAAGAAAGAAGAAAAAAATTATTGACATTCACACCCCTAAATGAATATTAATTAATTAACAGAGTTGAGATGTTTGTCTTTTTCAAATTTAATATTAAACAACTTACTCCTTTGATAAACAAGAATCACGGAGAAACTCGCAGCAATGGTAAAATTTCCAGGTGTCTTCATGTGGTACTGCAGCTGAACCACTAGCACGATGTTTTGCATGAATAAGTTTACGATAGGTGTCACGTAAGCTTTTAAATTTTTTTTTTGCTTCGGTAGCACTTAATTTTCCTGGTGAAACAAGTTGTTATAATTAAAATTTTTGTTTCTACTTCATTTTAATTAATATTGGTATTTCATTTTGATAGAATAAAAACTATAAAAGATACAGTCATTCATTTTTACCATTCAAGGCTGCAGAAACTTCTTCCCAAAGCGTAGCTGTTATGTCTCGTGTTCTGTCTGTTAGAGGAATGTTAAAATTCCACAAAGGGATTCTTTGTTGGACTTCTATAAGTAAAAGTTCAATCTCCTCGTCACTTAATTTCTTTTTACTGGTTGTCGGTGCTGCTGTATTTCGTCGTTTTGTTGTTTGTTTTTCAGTTGCTGGCGGAGATTTAACTGGAATAAATTACAGAACAGACATACTTACTCAAATGAAATGAAAACATTTATTTCGCCATAAGGTGATACACTTAACGAAAGTAAAAAAAGTCATTTACAAAAAAAAAAAAACCAATAATAAAAGAAAGTTAAGGTAGCAAAATATCAAACAATAAATTAATTATATCGTAACATTAGGTCATACAATACTTAGGAGAGGTTGTTTTTGGTATAAATACAGTCTTAAACACACTGTTTATATGGCCGCATACAACTCCATATTTCTCATTAACACCACCGACTAATGGTATATCTATTTCTTTTTTAATAGTGTTTCTTAATCTCTCCATACATTTCATGTTCACCGGAATGACCACTTTCCTCTTATTAACCTGCTTTACCATATTATAATTGAAGAAGAGGTTAGTAAGATCACAACATTTGAATAAAGATAAAAATCCAATATCCAAAGTATTATCCAATAAATTGACATTAAAGTCACCACACACTTTAATGTCTTTGTTATGTTTAACAACTTCGTTAATAATTCTTCTAATACTACCTCAAATTGTTCATAACATGCACTGGGTGGTCTATAGATACTGACTATAATACATTGCGCTAACTCAATACAGGCTATCTCTATAGTTCGTTCAATGTAAAGGCTTACAATATCTCTACGTACCTTAAATTTTAGGTCTCTATTTAAAAATAAAAATTAATATTTCACTAACATGAATTTTGACAATTCTCTTTGTTTCCATAAATGGAATCATCTATTAGTCCTTCCCTACCGTCTGGAAGAATTGCTCGCCGAACAATGGTTTCTTTATCAGCTGAAAATAACATGTGTAATTTTTAATAATTATTTTACTTTTTGTTATTTTATTTATTTATTTAATTATCAAATAAAGAAACAATATGTACAAAGTTATAGTTATAAGTAGCATAAGAAAACCACTAAGGTTTGTACAATGCTACATTTTACAGTTCATACTGGTAAAAAAGTAGTATTAATGGTAAGAATAATATTTAAAAAAGAAAAATTTAAATACTTTACAAAGAATACAAAATAGGATAATCAAAATTTTATATAACTATCACTATCTTACTCCAACGACACAACTTTATAATAATACAAAAATAATGAATATATCACAACTTTACACATACAATACATGCATTCTAATCAAAAAAATTAAATCAGGTTCCGTGCAATCAGAAATAAGGATTTATGAGAGATCGCATATTTCGAATTTAAGAAATAAATATAAACTTCATATTGATAATGTAAGAACTAATTATGGTAAAAAAACAATTCTGTTTGAAGGAGTACAGCTGTTTAACAAACTACCAGATGAAATAAAACTATGTGATAGTATAAAATCATTTAAAACCAAACTAAAAAATCATATTGTATCCTCACTATAGTAATTAAGAAAGCCTTCTATATCCAACGGCCCACATATTTAAACTGTCTTCTTACAATTGTATAAAAAATGTCATTGTATCTCATTTTAGGTGAATGTAAATTCTTATGAGAAATAAAGTTCTTTAAACCTAACCTAAATAATAATAATCATAGTTACATTTAGACTTGGTACAACAATTTTTATACAATGTATTTTCAGCATAAATATTTATGTTTTCTCAAGATAGAAATTTTTAAGTTTTTGTTTAATAATGTTACTTTTGATACACTCAACCAAATGTGATGGTAGTATTATTTGCAGCAACAAACCTAACAGAGGATAGATATAATTATGGTCTAAGTGAACATCTTCATTATCGTTCACTGGTGTATATTGGAGAGGAATTAAAACTCCAGTAGTTTCATTAAGCATTTCTTCGTGATTTTGATTTTTTGCTGATATTATTTTTGTTGATTTTGCCTTTTTGAATGATGATGACATATTTCTCTAAAAAACAGATTAATTTCATTTAAGAAAGTCAGTAATAGGTTAGAATTGATAATTGTTTAATTTTTGTAACTTACTGTGATAATTTTTTCACTAAAATAAAAAATGTGTTTATTAACTTTTATTTACACTAACACTGCTGAGAGGAATTGTATTTTAGTAATTAAAAAAACTTGAATGAATATTTTTTGTCTTTACAGACCTATACGCGTATGTTAATTATAGATTGACGCTATCATTACCCGTTGAAAAAGCTAAACTACGTTTAGCTTTTTCGCTACAATTTTTCTCTTTTCACTTCTGGCAACTTTAAATAAAATTGTATAATGGTATTTTTAAGTATGTTTTTTCCTTTTTATTCAACTTTAAATAAAATTGTATAATGGTATTTTTAAGTATGTTTTTTCCTTTTTATTTATATCTCGCTATTTTTTATTTATAAAATCACAAATTAACAGCTGATTGTTGTTTTATAATAGTAGAGAATAAGTGGAAGATCGCCCTTTACCGATCTGATAACTCGATGAGACATATTTTTTATCAATGAATATAATTTAGAAACAAATATGCCTATGATAACTTGCCTATCGAAAAGTAATCAAAGCTATTTTTAATTTAATTTATTTAAACCAATTTTTATTTCATCACCTTCACTCATATGATAACAGAATGAGTTTTATCTCAATTGATAGTTTTTAATACACAGAATATGCCTATTTAGTAAGGCTTGCCTACTTATTTCTGTGCATAACTACCTGGCAAGGTGATGTGAACAGGTAGGTCAATATACTAGGTTAAACTACATCGATCTGTTAACCAATCGAAATTGATATTATATAAGATATTGTAATTACAAAACCAATTAAATAGGCTTGTCTGCAAAAAATCGTACATAAAATATTATTGCGAATAAGCTATAAAGTTTTAGGAATTTAGCTATTTGATAGGTGCGGGAGAGAAAATAGAGCGTCCGAGGTCCGTGTTGTAAAACAGGACACAATGTAGCAGCTGCGTGCTACCTGACCGTGTGAAAAAAGTTATGACTCCAACAATTTGGCACCATGCTGGTCTTCTTTAACCCAAAAAATTTTACGAACGATTTATGTCAAATTCTATGTGGCTTCATGCGACTGATCAAGATTGCTTAAAATTGCACACTGAAAACTGTGGTTGGCTCTTAGGAGGTAATCATTTGAAACGAATTGGATTTGTTGGGGATCAAAGTACCCGTGAAAATTGATGACATCGCACAAATAATGGATAATGGAGATGAAGAAGAATTATTAGAATCTGATGTTCAGTATTAAGCTTCCGATGATTCGGTTAATGAATAATAAAAATCCTACATAATGAATATTTGAATTTAATTTTTTATGGATTTTTATAAGTAGCTCTTATTCCTTCGCGCTTTACGGCATTTATTTAATTGTAAATAATAAATAAATTATTCTTTTTTAATTTTAAATAAAGAATATAGGTTTTTTATAATTTTTAAAGTATACGATTTAGATTTATATAATGAAAAAAAATAGGTTGAATTTTTTATTTATTAATATATTAAATTATTTATTTTTTATTATTTCATAGCTGTAAGTATAATTATATAGTGTGAAATAATTTGTGATAAAAAATATGTCTCATCGAGTTATTTATCAGATCGGTGAACGTCAATCTTACACGTCTCTTAGATCGTAAGAATCGATTACTATTGATTATCGATATAACTGTTCGAGTTACGCTGACGCTAAAATCGCCCGTTAAAAAAGCTAAACTACGTTTAGCTTTTTCGCTACAATTTTTTCAAGATGGCGCATAGTTCAAATGTCAAATTTGACGCTCAAACCCAGCGTCAAGCGTCACATGAAAATGCACCCCTAAGTCTGCCTACTTGATTGATAGAGATAGGTTAGAATTTCTTCAGACAAAAACACAAAAAAAGTAGATTTTATATATTTCTTTTTTAGATTTTCTGTAGTAAGGGTACAATTTCTAGAGATACCAGACGATTAGTGAGTTTGTTAATTTTTTTTGTCTACGTAGGTACATTGTATTACTTGTCGATGTGATCTAAGTCGGTTTTTTTCGTTTGCTAACAAATATAATTATCATTACACCACTCCATGTCCGATTTATCTCATTTTGTAAATAAAAAAAATAAGTACAATCAAAACATAACCTAGAAACTGGCTTGACGCATCAAAAATTGTCGCACGGAATCCATCGTGATCGGATATACCTCGCGCGTTATTACTTGGCACGACTGAAGTTCGCGTAGAAGGCTGCGCAGTAACATTTTTTAAGGGACCGGGGGGGAAGGCGATTTTGGCATGAGACGCATGCGGGGAGGCTAGGGATTGACCATATGTAAACACAATCGACCGTTTAATCAACCGAATTGCGCAATCGATTAGTTTTATTTAGGATTTATTGATTTTTGTTTATATAAGATATTAAACGTATTAGATTTACGAATATAGTTAATTTTGTCGTTAATAAACGAGATTTCGACATTAATTTAAAAAAAAAACTACAAATATCAAATTTTCTCAGTTGAAAGACACGATTTACTTGAATATCAGTTATCTATTAACGACTACACTATTTGAGAAAATTTAAAACCTCCTTTTAAGATTAAAAATAAATATATTTTTATGACTTAATTTTAATCGATTTCAATAAAAATCGATTAAACAACACCTTATTGCACATCCCTTTTTGCTTACTTCATACAGCTTCGTGTTTTTTCGGAAATGCTCGGATACGGTAATCTGTCTCAGTCACACGTTAGTATTCGTGCCACTATCTCTGTCTTGAGCACTATCGGCTACAAAAGTTTTCGTTTCTAATGTTGTTAATTTTTATTATTAGTATTACGTATTAGTAATTAGTGTTATAGTATTCAGTTTGTTTTATTTAGCTTTAATTGTTTTATCTAGTGTTAGTATTAATTTTGTTTTATTTAGTGTTAGTATTAAGTGTGTTTTGATTTTGGGATTTTCCCCCTCAGCGACAGTGATTAAATAATAATTAATAATAAGCGTAAATATGTGTTAAATAATAATAAGTGGTAATGTATATAAAAAGTATTAAGTGTAAATATTATTTATTGTGTTGTTTGTGATAAAAATCTAGCTGCCACTATCGAAAGGTAAGGTATTGAAATTGAATTTTTAATATAAAAGTTATTTTTGCAGCATCTTAAAGTGCTATGATGTTTATTTTATTGGTCACTGTATTAGGGAAATTTTATTCGTACATTGATTTATAATAAAAATAAAAATTGGTAATGACAGTTTTTTTTCGTGAGTGTACATGCGCAAAAGTTCGCAGAGCCTATGTTCAGACGTGCCAAGTTATTTCGCGCGTACTGTACAAGCTGCGACACTCTGCCACATGACGCAAGGTGTTGCCGTGCCGCAAGGTTCTTGCCACAACGTGCGACATTTTTCATGCGTCAATGCCGCATGCCACAATGACGCACATTGTTGCCTCGGCGTAAAACAGGCTTAGACCGTGGTCCGTGGCATGTCCGTGGTTCAGTGTTGCCAACTTTGGGGATTTTTCCCTAAATTTAGGGATATTTTGCAAATAGTGGGAAAGTTTTGGGGGATAAATTTTTTTAGGGTATTTTTTGGGAATTTTAATTCGGCAGAACGTAATATATTTTAATACAAAAAACTATTAATTCCTAAAAATAATAATTCCTCAACTATCAAATTTTAAAATAGCATGATCAATAAACATACTAAAGCAAAGTATACTAAATAATTTATTTTCTATTTTAAAGCCCTTTGAAAAATAAAACAATAATAAAAAAAATCTGACTTATTTTTAAATAATTTCAATTTTTAGGTTTAGGGGATTATGTTTTTAATTTGGGGGCTTTTGTTAAAAGATTTAGGGAAAAGTTTTTTCGAGAGTTGGCAACACTGCCGTGGTTACATTACAGTTGATTTTGACAGTTGTCATTCAAATACCGATACAAATTAGTCTTGGGCTTAATCGGACATTGTTGGGTGCGCGCACTATTCGTACAATTCGAAAATTGTACTAGTACACCTTATTAGTACAATTAGTACTTAATAGTACACAGATTTTTTGAAACGCGTCACCGCGTCACGAGTTACGAATTTTTAAACCTCCATACCACGTTGAACCGAAGTTAAGCAACGTCGGGCGTGGTCAGTACTTGGATGGGTGACCGCCTGTGAACAACTGAACACCTCGTGACGTTGGATTTTTGTTTTTTTTTCAATTTTTTTTTTCAATTAGTTTGCTAAAAAAGTTTCACTTCTGGCGTGTACTTTGTACGCACGCAATTTTTTTTTCATCATTTTGATAATATTAAGTGTGTTAAAAACACTAAAGATACGATTGTGAAATAACAAACCTCATTATTATAATATTATACACATTTTTTGATTTCCCTTCATACTTCAACAGGCTTTTAGGACTGTCATTCTGTTATTATTTATTAACCATCACCGCAGTAAAAAAAACACACACACACACACAAACAAACTTTAATAAAGAAATAATAAAATTTTATAAACATACATAACGTTAACAAATTCCTTTTACGTAAAAGCGTATTTAACTAGCAAACGAAAAAAAACCGACTTCAATTGCATCGGCAAGTAATAAATAATAAATAAATTAACAAACGCACTAGTCGTTACTACGATTTTCGAGGGTTCCCTTCGATTTCACTGGGATCCCATCGTCAGATCCTGGTTTCCTTATCATGGTACCTAAGTTAGGATATCCCCTTTCTAACAAAAAAAGAATTATCAAAATCGGTTCATAAACGACGAAGTTATCCCCGAGAACATACAAAAAAAAAAACATATATACGGTCGAATTGAGTAACCTCCTC
Organism: Melitaea athalia; assembly: GCA_905220545.2. NCBI lineage: Eukaryota > Metazoa > Arthropoda > Insecta > Lepidoptera > Nymphalidae > Melitaea > Melitaea athalia. The sequence continues at coordinate 10,619,921 of HG992179.1, forward strand.
CTTTTTGAAGTCGGTTAAAAAGTTTTTTAAATTAATAAAATTCTCAATTTTTACTAACCTAGGCTAAACAAAAACTATAGGTAGGTAACAAAAACAAGTTTACTTTTACGTAAAAGGAATTAGTTTACGTTATGTTCATAAATATTTAATTAAAAAGGGCACCTTAAAAGTATTAAAACGCGAAATGCACGACGCGATGTAACTTGTACGGTCTTAACACAATTCAACAGCTCTGTTTCATTTTAGAGCTAACGAACGGTGTACGAATAATATCATCTCGGACTGTACTGTGATCGCCTAAGCGCTTAATCGGACAGTCGGACTGTAACCGGACACTGTACAGTCGGACTGTAACCGCACACCGTACAGTGACACAATCTTAAACTTGCCGTACCGCGGTAAACGTAGCTTAACAGTACTGTACTGTTACAGTGTGCTGTTAGTCCGGTTAGGTACGAATAGCGATTGACGTTTGGTGCTATTACATTTAGTACCTCAATATGTAACGTTACCTTTTAGCACATCGTACTTGTGCTACCCAAGACTAATACAAATACCACAGCACAGAGTACATTGAATATACAGACAAATACTTTCATTAAAAGTTTTATCTAAATTCGTCTAGCTAGCAATAGATGTGAAAAACATTAAAAATTTATTAAAATCTGGTAATAAGTAGATCAACATGGTATCACAATTCATACATAAATTTAAGCAACTTGATGCTTATGCTAAAACTTTAGAGGATTTTAGAGTAAAAACAGCTACTGGAGCAGTTAGTGAGTAATAAGCATCAATACATATAGTTCATATAATTTACTTATTGTATACTTGTGAGAGAATTGTGAATTACTTTTATTTCAGTTACTGTTACCGGAGCTGTAGTAATGGTTTTGCTTATTCTATCAGAAATGCACACATATATGTCACCAAACATATCTGAAGAATTATTCGTTGATACGTCACGGGGACATAAACTAAAAATTAATTTTGACATAGTAGTCCCAAGGATATCTTGTGATTGTAAGCAAATTTTATTATAAATCAAAAATTTTAAGTAAACTGCATTACTTAAAAAAAATTAATGTCAAACTCTTAGATTTAGTGTTAGATGCAATGGATTCCTCAGGAGAACAACATCTACATTTGGATCATAACATCCATAAGAGACGATTAGATCTAAATGGTATTCCTATAGAAGAACCTAAAAAGGAAGAATTTCCAGTCTCATCATCTGTAAGTTTAATTTACTAAATATAATAACTATTTTAAAAATTTATAAAACTAGCTTTTAATTCATAGGTAAAACAAAATACATCTGAGATTGCAGCAGTCACATGTGGAAGTTGTTATGGTGCAGCTTTTAATGAAACACAGTAAGTTATCATATTTGTCAGATTAAAAGCTGATTCATTATTACCATTTTTCAGCTTAGTCGTAGCATCCATTAATTACGTGAGCTCAGAATGGGGGGAGGGGTCCAAGGAAATCACATTTAAACCGAGGGAGGTAATCGAAAATCTCACCTCAGCTTCAAAAAATATAAAATATTACAGACTAGCATCCCGCCCCGGATTCGCCCGGATATTTAACAAAAATTTCAAAAAAAATTGTCCCTATTTTTTTTTAATTATAATATAGCCGATGTCACCCGCGGATAGTATAGCTTCCCAACAGTGAAAGAATTTTTCAAATCGGTCCAGTACTTTTGGAGCCTATTCAATACAAACAAATAAAAAAATCGTTCATCTTCATAATACATATAAGTGTAGATCAAGAGCGGATCCAGCTTTGGCGCCAGGTCACAAGAAGTTATAATTTAGGTTTTTTATTAATGTATGTAAGTACTGTACAAAACAAAAATGTATAAAAATATTATGTTTAACAATTTTAATTAGTGGTCTACCTAGGCCCTCGACCCAGCCTAGGGGTAGGTTATGACCCCATGACCAGGGGGTCCAGGATACAGGGAGGGCCCTGGATCTGCCCTTGGTTTAGATATTTAAAAAAAATTATTTTGAGTGTTCATTTTGCCCGCTAAAATAAATCTCATGGCTATTCAAATCATTTAGTTTTTGCTTTGAATTTTATTTAATTTAAATAAATTAACGTAATAAATAGTATACCTGAACGGTTTATAATTTTCCCGAATAATAAAAATAAATTTAGTTTTAATATTTTTAGCGTCAATCTCACATAAGGGGAAGGGTCCAGGCAAATCTCACTAAATCTCACCTAAGGGGGAGGAGTCTAAACTGATCGAAAAATAGCTCACGTAATTAATGGATGCCCTTATTGACTCTTAGTTGTGGAATTTCACACATCTTATATTGGCAATATCTAGCCCTAACCAAATAGTAAGGCATTAAATAAAACATGTCTAACATAGATATTATACTCAAAAGGTGCTGTAATACTTGTGATGATGTAAAGGAAGCATATAGACTAAGACGATGGGCTTTACCAGACCTAGCAACAATAGAACAATGCAAAGATGATGACTCACTAGAAAGAACTAATCAAGCACTTAAAGAAGGCTGCCAAATTTATGGATACATGGAAGTTAACAGGGTATACAACATAGAGTACTATTTAATCATTTTATTTACGAAATATTTCAAATAGAGAACATTTAAGAAAAAAGAATGCTCTAAATTCTTTTCTTTTTTTTTCTTTTTTCTCCTTTCCATTTACAATCAGCCCTTGAGTTTTAATCATATTGGTTGTTTCTTTAGGTGGCAGTTCAAGATTCTTCAGATCCAGCAATGCGTCATCTCATTATAATGTCCATTAGACTGATGCCATTTGCTTGCTTTTAAGTCTGTAGAGTCTGAGGACTCCAAAAGTGTCACAGTGAGCTCATTTTTATGTCGTTGAAGTCTGCTTATATCTCTTATAGGACTTTTCTATAACTTCCCTGACAGTTGGGATTTGTAGGTACTCATGTACTTCAATATTCGTTGTGAACCCAGATGTGCGACTCAAGCTTTTAAGTGCTTTATTTTGAAAGCATTGCAAAATTTCAATATTTGAAAAGTTGGTTGATTCCCAGAGCTCTATACCGTATGCCCATATAGGTTCTAAGGTGCATTTATATATCAAAAGTTTATTTTTCAAACTAAGAGATGACTGCCTACCCACCAGCTAGTAAATATCTCTTAGTTTACTGTTTCGTTGATCCGTTTTGGTCTTTATATATTCACGCCAGGTAAGTTTTCTTATTTGACGCCGCGTTGGCGCAGCGGTCACACCAATGGATTGCGATTGGCTGTTGCGCGGGTGGTTGCGGATTCGATCCCCACACACAACAGCATTTGTATTGGCCATACAGATGTTTGCCGTGGTCTGGGTGTTTGTGCAGTCCTTGTGGGTCTCCCCACCGTGCCTCGGAGAGTACGTTAAGCCGTCGGTCCCGGTTGTTATCATGTACACCTGGTAGCGATTGTTACTCATAGTAGGGAATATATCCGCCAACCCACATTGGAGCAGCATGGTGGATTAAGGTCCGATCCTTCTCCTACATGGAGACGAGACCTATGCCCAACAGTGGGATATTACAGGCTGAATCGTGATCGTGAAATTTTCTATCAATGTGCATATCTAGGTATTTAATAGTAATTTTCTGTGGCAGAATTTCTCCCATAAGTGTCACTGGTAGGCAGTCTCCTGCCTTTAGGGTAAAGGTAGTGTGGATTATTGGATTCTTGGCAGCAATAACCTTGATTCTCCACTTTTTCAGCCACAACCCTATCTTGTCCAGATGCTCTTGGAGATTTGCAGATGCTCTAATCTAGTCTTTATCAAAGGATAGGAATGCAGTGTCATCAACATAGGTTACAGTAATTAGCTTTGAGGTGGACAGATCAACAGTGAAGACCGTGTATAAAACAGGGCCCAATACAGATCCCTGGGGTACTTCAGCCTCTATAGAGTAGAATGAAGAGCAACAATCTGCAGATCTAATCTGGAATACTCGTTCCGTGAAGTATCAGCATGTATGACGTTTACGTTACGTTGACGTTTTGTTATATTTACTCAGGAGGCCTTTGTGCCATACTCAGTTGAATGCTTGTTGCGGCCCACACCGCCCACGCCTTATGCCTCTGCTCACGCCTCTGCATAAGGGTACTTATTTGTTGTATGTGAATATCTATTTTCTCTCATTGTTTCGTGATGATTTGTTCTAATACATTTGTTGGCTAAGATTGTATGTTATCTTGTTTTTTGTTCCAGTAATTGGTGTTTTCAGGGTCTTGAGTGTGTGAATTTAATAATTTTTGTTTAGGGTGACTACTTGGCGTGTTGTTGACGTGACAACGTCTTATAAATTGGTTTGCCGGGTGACACTTCAAGAAACTGCGTTACGCTCCGCTCACGTTATGCGCTCACAATGAGAGCGAGTGAGAGGCACGCGTCCCTTCCACTCGGGCATGGTTAGCCCGCCTAAGAGCGAGAGAGACAGACATAAAAAGTGAAAGGCACGCGTCCCTTCCACTCGAGCACAGTTAGCCCGCCTAAGAGCGAGAGAGACAGAGCGAGAGAGAGAGAGTGAGAGAGATAGGCATACACACCGGTTCATGTCTTGCGCTTCTATTTCGCTTAGGCGCCTGCATACAAGTTTACATTCAAAGTCGTTGTCACGTAAAACTTTCGCCCGTATACCGACTTTACAGGCAACCAATTTATTTTTTCTTGTATAATTCGTTATTGTTATAAGAGCTCTTGTACTGGGTGGCTGTGCAATTTTACTTGCCTGAATCTTTTTGTACAAATAGCATCCTTTGTAGTTAGCAGGGTTGTCTCCAATGTACGGGTGGCTGGTGTATTCCTATCTTTTTTGGGCTGGTACCATAGACTGGTTCCATGTCCCTCTTTTAACCCATCAATAGGGGTGCATGCAGTTTTCTATTTTCTCTAAAATGGCTTATTTATGTGTTGTGTGGTGTAGGTCCTCCTTTTATTTTTTGGTGTGAATGTGTGGCCAATAAGTCCATTCTTCCGAATGACTTCTATGATAACTATATATGCTTCCTTGTTTGCGCCATTATTCTCAATTGGTGGCTTTGGCTCCTTTTTTAGGTGTAAACTGCTTGATATTTTCTTTCTGTGGGTTTTTTTTATAATTTGATAGGCTTGCGTTTGACCACTATTTCACCTGATATTAATAAGTGATTAAATAAGTGAGAATGCGGTCTAGGATGAAGCACGCTTACCTAGAAATAGCCTTATCACTCGCGACTTGAAAATGCCCAGATTGTAGCTTTCCGGAAACACAGACGCTGGTAGAGAGTTCCATTCTTTGGCCGTGCGCATCAAGAATGTACTAGCGAATCTTAGTGCGTATAATGTCAACCATATAAGGGTGACGTGACGCAGAACATCTGTTTGTACGAAGATAGAAGGGGCACGGGGTAATCATGTCGTGGAGTTCCTGCGCACACTCTCCGAAGTGTATGCGATAAAAAACCGAAACGCCGGCAACCCTGCGCCGATGATCCAAGCTTTGCAGCAACCAGTGTATCACCGATGAGCCTCTTGATTAACTCGAGAAGCTTCAGCTGGTACTTGGCTCAGCCATCCCTAAGATGAGAGCAGTACTCCATGCATGAGTGAATTTTAGCTTGGTATAACTTTAAAAGCTGTTCCGCAGTGAAGTACTTTCTCACCCTCAAGAGGACGCCGAGTCGTTTGGCAGCTGTTTGGGCATTTGCTTCTTTGGTTGCGTTGAATAGGCGTTCGTTGCCATGTGGGAGGACAACAGCTGTGGACATCATTATTTATTATAGTTGTCCCTGGTGCTGTGTCAAGTCTAGTCTTTATTTGTGGTGCTGGCTATGTTAGGATTGCTTCCGAGTGAGGAAGATCTAGGCCTTGAAGTAAAGAGGTTCGGATGAAATGCCTGCTGCACAAGATTTCTTTTAGTTCTGCCAGTAGCATTCTCCGTCACAGAGGCCTAGTCGACCATCTCTGCGCACTTTGGTAACCAATTTCACACTCGCAGGCCCGGGTACCTGCGAGCGCCGGGCATTAGCCGGATCGCATGACAAATCATTATCGCTATTACCCCCTTAATTCTATTTATATTTTATATGTTAAAATGCCCTGCTTCTCAGCATACCTATATTTTTAACATTCCTTATAAATCCAGCAGTACTACGTAAAGTATACATATTATCTATAATTTGTTTATGAATTTTTCTAAAAACCATTTAAATTTCAGGTTGGTGGCAGTTTTCATATAGCACCAGGCAAAAGTTTTACAATTAACCATGTCCATGTTCATGATGTGCAACCCTTCTCATCGTCAGTATTCAACACAACTCATATAATAAAACATTTGTCATTTGGAACAGATATCGAAAGTGCTAACACTGCTCCTCTCGATGGTGTAATTGGTCTAGCTCATGAAGGTAAGATTTGATAAAATGAGTTAGGGGTCATCCATAAATTACGTCACACTTTAAGGGGGGAGGGTCGAGAAAGTGTAACATTGTATGACAAGGGGTGGGAAAAGGTCCTAAACTTAGTGACATCACATTTCAAAATGTAATATAATATCTAATTGTAAGTATTAAAACATGAAATTAGAACAACATTCCTATTAATGGATAACTTAAAACATTAAAGTTTAAATTGTTTTGTTTGTGAATCGAAACTGGCTATACTAGTATTAGGAGCCATTACCTAAATTTATTTTGTAAATGTTTAGTAAGTTTTTTCACCTGTTTTAATTAATATTGATTTTATTGAAAAATAATAGAAACGGAAATAAAAATAATTCTAGTTTTAATTTAATAATTTTTATGTGTAAAATTCTAAAATATGTGATGTCCCACTACATCTCATAAATATGACCAGCCGTGACAAGTGGAGGGAGGTCAAAAAATCATGAAATTTGTGTAACGTAATTTATGGATTGCTATCGTAGTTTTAATAAATCTGAGTAACTTCTTTGTCATGTCTCATAAAATAGCAACCAATTTATCATGTCATTTTTTTACATTTTCATCACTACGTAATATAAAACAAAGTCTCTTCCCGCTGTCTGTATATATGCCTAGATCTTCAAAACTACGCAACGGATTTTGATGCGGTTTTCTTTAGTAAATAGAGTGATTCCAGAGGAAGGTTTATATGTATAATACATGAATAATATAGTAGAGGAACACTGATAGTTTTAAAGTTTTCTAATGTGATGTCGTAAATAAATACATTTTTTGTGCTTAGATTGCAAATATTTATTTTATATTTAGTATCAGCATTGCACCCGTGCGAAGCCGGAGCGGGTCGCTAGTATTATAAAAAAATTTACACACTGTGTGAAATTCTTGTTTCTATCTGTCTAGCCTCTAGACTAGACACTCCGATAACAATTCAGAGAAATGTGAAGTATATTATAACATTTATAACATACTTATGAGTTTAAAGGCTCTTGCTTCAAATTAACATATACCTTATAATAATTCAGAGTAACTGGTTAATATATTTCTTTTATTGTGGCTACTATCATTATATAGCATTTTATATATATCATAAAAAAGACTTCGTTGGGGATTTTTAATTAATAGTTTCTCTTAAAAAGAATTTAATACTTACAATAAAACTTTATTTCTAATTAAAACAAGGTGTTACTATATTTTAACATAACAGTATTTACAATATGAGAAACTAAAAAGTAAGGTCAGCAGCGAATTCCAGTTCCGATCGCCATAAATGTACCGAAAGTTCCACCACCTTGAAGCATTACTTTTCCAACTGAATGTACAAGTTCCCGGCCACGGGCACCATATCTAAAATTCAATAGAAATATTACAACGGTAATTTTTTAAGCATATATTAACATTAAAATACACAAAATTAACCTTAAAGCAGTGAACCCGCCGAATAAGCCTCCGCTCGCCATCCCTACGCAAAATCCGATCATGAAACCCATCTTCATTTTATCGAAACATGAAGGCCCCTGGCTTTGGTAAACTCCTCCAGGTACTGGCATTATTGTAAACAAAATAACTATAATTTGAGAAAAAATAAGTTTTTTGGAGGAATAGACTTTATCTTTGAGACTTTATCTTTGTACGTCAGTGTCAAATGTCAAGTTTGGGACCTTTTTTACTACATTTTAGAAATACGAAAAAGACAAAGGTTTTACGCTATACAGCTTACTACTTGAGTTTAATTTAAGAAATATTCATTCTATTTACTTCATAAATAATAGCGTAAGATAAAATAAATAGTTAATTTAAGGAAAAGGAAATAAAATAATAGTTTGATATTTTTTGCTTTATTTCGTGATAAATGTGATGCCAATATTTAATTTAATATAGATAGTAGATGAGATAAAAAGTTGGGATTTGCAAGTCGATGCATAAATATTTTTCAATATAATAAAAATTATACGCGTAATTTTATATAGTAGACTGACTGTGATATTAATTTATCTGGACAGTTGGACACTATTGAGTATCGACTCACACCGATATCACACAGGTAGCATATTATAGTTTTCTTAGACAGTGAGACGAGCGACCCTTGAAAGGTCGCGAGAGGGAAAGGTCATCGGTGTGATATCCGCCCCTGAATTTAATTGCGCGCGCGTTGCTTGAACTCCTAAGACATTCATTTAAATTATACTGGAATCATGGAATGGAAGGATTGTCATAAATTATGACGAGATAATTAATTAAATAATATAAAGAGTTGTCATGGTGAAACAAGATTTTTTCCCTCGCCATGTGTGGTCGTTTATTTTTCACTTCGTCCTTCAAACGTTGCAATAACTGTGTGTAGTATTGACCATTGATGGTTTTTCCCTTCTCTAGATAATCAATGAAGATAATTCCTTTTGCATCCCAAAAAGCAGTTGCCATAACCTTATTCGCCGATAAAATTGTCTTTACCTTCTTTGGGGTTGGTTCACCTAGTCCAATGCATTGTTTCGACTGTTGTTTACTTTCAGGAGTGTAGTGGTGAATCCAAATTTTATCCACAGTTATAAATCGACGCAAAAATTCGCTAGAGTTGCGCTTGTACAGCGCCAAATTTTCGATTGAAACAGTTTTTCTGGTCAATTTTTGATCGACCTTTAGCAAACGCGGCACCCACCTAGCACAGAGCTTCTCCATGTTTTCCAATGTTTATATAAAATATTGCGTACACGTTCAGTTGACATCCTAGAAGCCTCAGCTATCTCACTTACTTTTAATCTGCGGTCATCCATCACCATTTTATGAATTTTTTTCAATAATTTAAAAAGTCGTGACCTCAACGGTGCGTCCTGAACGTGGTTCGTTGGAAGTGCTCTTTCAACCTTTCTTAAATTCAGAAACCCACTGTTTAATCGTTGAATATGACGGCGAAGTCTTTCAGTATAGAATCCAGCTCTTTTTTAATTTGAAATGGTGTTAGGCCTTTTAAATAGAAGTATTTAATGACCGCGCACTTCTCTGATTTTTCCATTTTCACGTAAGCAATCGAGATGTCTTGTTCGATCGTCACTCAAATGTATACTAACAGAGCCTACGACTTGAAAATTTATATACACGCTAGTGAGACATAGTACTATATAATACAAGCCAAAAATTAGACCTGCTATTGCGATCACTAGATCAGGCCGGAAACTTTTCACCCCTCCCAGGTATTGCTTAAAATCGCTTCGTAAATAAGCCATTATTTCTCGTAAAAAGTAAAGGATAAAAATTGTTATTGTGGGTTATCCCTAAGAGATAGACATATACCATCGCGGACTTTTTTGTAGACCTTTTTAAGGTGTACAATACTGTAGTACATTATTTTGATCTATCTCGTAGGGTTCAGCCAGCGTTTGCAATGTAAGCGCAAAAATGTGTTAATTACGACATCACATTAGAAACCTCTAAAATTATGGTGTTCCTCTACTATATTTTGCATGTATTATACATATAAACCTTCCTTTTGAATCACTCCATCTATTTAAAAAAACCGCATCTAAATCCGTTCGTAGTTTTAAAGATCTAAGCACAGATAGGGACAGACAGCGGGAAGCGACTTTGTTTTATAATAATTATGTATTGATTTTACACGAAAAATAGTTATTACAAAAGTTGTTTAAAATTAAATTTCCTACAATTTTGGTCCACATCAATTTTTTCTAACCTAACCAACGTTCTTTCAATATAATTAGCTAATAATAATAGTACAAATCGGTAGACGGTAATCACTTCCAATACTAAACCTACTGATCATGGAGACTTCTCTTAAAATTCGAACGTTCTCATCAAAATAAAGTTTTCTTAGTTTAACTTATAGTCTCATACCTTCGCTACGAATACTTCTATATTTCCTTGAAACACATTACGGCATTACCATAATTATATTAAATACTACAACTTTTTGAGTAAAATCAATAATTTCACTTAAAATTTTTAAGAATTTCAATAAACATTAAGTATTCGACTTTTTTATTTTGATGCTTAAATGCATTGTAAAAGATTAGGAACATACAGAAATCTTCGTTTGGAAGTCCAATATCAATACGCTATAAAGGAGACGGATACGATTCCATACATTCTTGGGCCAAAATGTAATGAAATGAAAATGGTACCGTTTAATGTATTTAGGCTTATTGATCCCTGAAATGTAAACCGTAAATATGAAACGAGTGACGGGACAGTGGACACAGAGTATCATTGTCAGTCAGCTCTCAAAGCTGTCATTAAAAATATGATTTATTTTTAATCGATACGAAATCGATAATCATTTCGATTTATCAGATATTAACTGTTATTTTCGATAATATTGTAACTTTATTTGATTATACTTTATTATTTACAACTTCAATTGTGTATCTAAATACTTTTTCAGTTAATTAACTAGTGCAAGGTCCTTTATTCGATTATAGTTTAATCGATACCCAATTAATTTGACGACGACTATCTTTTTCATTTTTCTCAGCTTCCAGATTCAGAATTGAGATGATATTTTATATTTTAAAATAAAAAATATGACCAATTTTTTAAACCATATCTCTACTTATCACATTTTGGCCCAAAAGTCCCCATCTCCTTTAAATAGATTACTATAGAAATATATTTATCTGTGTATTAATATAATTTCTCTCTCTAAGGATTTAACAAATTTATTTATTTAAGTTTTTATTACAGGTGCTGTTATGTTTCAGTACTATTTGAAAATAGTTCCAACAATGTACGTTCGATTAGATAATACTGTACTTCACACTAACCAGTTCTCAGTAACCAGACATCAAAAATCTGTTTCCAACGTTAATACTGAATCGGGAATGCCTGGAGCATTCTTTAGTTATGAGTTATCACCTCTAATGGTTAAATACACTGAAAAAGGAAGGTTGGTATAAATATATTTTATATTATCATATATGAAGAAAACAAACAAGTTAATAATTTGATATTGTTTTATTAATACTATTTCTATGTATTTTAGGTCAATTGGCCATTTTGCTACCAACATCTGTGCCATAGTTGGAGGTGTATTCACTGTGGCTGGCGTATTTGACACTCTTCTGTATCATTCTCTTAATGCATTTCACAACAAAGTTGTATTGGGGAAAGCAGGCTAAAATGAGACGCCTAGCTATTATCATAAAGTTTTCAAAAATGTATTAAAATCGTCAATGTTACATTTTGCATAAACTTTGCAGAACTCTAAGTCTGACTTTTCAATTAAAGCCTTAAGTGGAATATAGTTTTCTTTATTTGGATCATATTGAGCTCTTCCCAAACTATCTAAAAACATATGACGTTGTTTCACTCTAAAATTCCTACATAAAAGCACATGTGGAGACTGCAGTAGTGTATCATGTGGTATCTTAATAATATTATGGAGGTAATTGAATCTTTCCAACAAAGACTTTTGATCTGAAACAAAGTTACTATTAAGAATTTATTGTTATTTTTAATAAATTTATATTATATTCAATATTTTTCTTTAACATTCCTCTAATAACTTATGATATTTTCAAAGTATATATCATACATACATGATATGATATTTTTAAATCATAATATTTTAAATAATTTAGATTAAATTAGATATAAGGATATAAGGAAGATTTAATTTGAGTTGTCCTTTAAGTAAATAATGCCTTCAGTTATGATTGTGCATTTACCTATTATTCTACTGAATGTCATTTATCCTAATAAATTCAGGAGGCAATTTTCAAAACTAGTCAAGTTGATTAATTTACATACATAAGTATAAAATGTAATATGTAACTTATTGTTATTAGAGGATAATAAATAAATTGTGAGCTTACTTAACATCCATATTTTGGGAGTATTCAATAACAATTTTTTTGTCTCCTCATCATTAAATCCCATCTCTTCATTAATAACAAAGGTATTTGTATTTATGTGTTGAATACTGTATGTGATTATTTTTGGTTGTTTTGTCGCAAGTGCTCTGACTTCATTACCATGCAAATTAAACTTATTTTGAAAATATCCCAATCTTTTATCTATTTTTTCTGTACTGAAAAAGACAATGTAAAGATATAAATTTTGACTGGCATGTTGGTGAATTGTGGAAGAAGTCATATTTAATAAAAACTTAAAAAAAAGTCTTCAGTTGTGAGTTCTCCTTTCAAGACTTATTTGATAACACGGTTTTCAAGGAACTAATTGATGTGCAAGCAGTATTGAGTTTGATACCCATGAAGTATAGTACACATGGTAGATGCATAGTGCATATACATTAGCTTTAGCTTATAACATAAGTTATACAGTTGAATCCGTTTATAATGACATCGAAAGGAATTGACAAACACGTCATAATAAGCGGACGTCATACAAAGCGTTTTGTGAAAAAAAAAACGTGTGTACTTCTTCAGATCGACTGTCAAAAAAGTTTGATACTCCGTTTTCTAATCTGCATAATTATTATGGCACCTTTCTCCTCAATCGTAAATGCGTTACGGCGATGAGATGACATTTTTTTCACAGTATGTAGGTACAATGAAAAACACAAACGATAAACGAAAAACAATGCGATACCGTCAAGCGTCAATTAATTACTCACTGAGAAGACCAATAACTTACTCTATGGACCAAACTGAGACTCAAAACAAAAACGAGCCACACGTGGCTTGCACTTGGCGACGCGTTCGGCAACTCGAACGTCGTCGGGAATCAATGGAGGTGTAAAGAATCATGTCGGTCATTATAACCGGACATCATTTCTTAAAAATGGGTCATAATAAGCGACATGTCACTGTAAGGGAAGTCATTATATCCGACTTTTTTATAAAGAATTTTATATGAAAACCAAACTTCGTAGTGTAATTACGTCATAATAACCGGTTGGTCAATATAGGCGGAGTCATAATAAACGGATTCTACTGTACTATTTTATTGAAAATCAGAGCATTGTACAGAACACTTGTGTCTCTTACTGTAGCTCCCCGCACCCCACACCTCACCACCACATGACAAATGTTTGTATAGGCTATACAGATATTTGTCGTGGTCTGCACATTTTTCTTTTTGTTGGCATTTCCTGAACCCTAACAAAGATCCTGTCTCTACTGAAGGGCTTCAAATGGAAAGTACTTATTCATTATTTGTTTATTGATAACTTGCCAATACTTATATTTGCTATGTTACAATCGATGTTTTTAACATGCAGTGCTTTACAGTGTACATCTATACACAGTATAAACACATCTGAAAAGTTCCTACATACATTAAATTTTGAATTAAAGAAGCTTTTGAGCAATAATAAAATGCTATAACTTAGGAATAGAATGTCAAAAAATATCAGCCATAAAAAGTAGTACACAGTAAAAGAACTAATGTCTTACCTAAACATTAACCAAAAAGGATTTTTGGCAACAATTTCGTTAATTTGAAAATTACTAAATTTCTTTGACTGTAAGTAATTAATTCTCACTTGAAGATCATCTACAGCTTCACATAAAATAAGAGGATTTTTAGTAATATATTTTCCAATGTTTTCTGATCCAACATAATCTTTGATGAAGAATATGTTTTGTTTCATATCTTTCTCAAAATCCATTTTTAATATTTTGTTGACAATGTGTGGTTTCTTCTCAATCTTACTGAGATTAACTTGTAGATGAAGAAGATTTTGAAGTGTTTCAGATTTGTTGACATAAGCTGCGATATTAAAAGTATCGGGAAAGTATGGAGTAATATCTGACACATCTTGGTTCACCGGCTCGGTTACAGTTTTCTTTTCATTACAATTGATTTCAATTGGAGAATTAGCTAAAACGACGTTGCTTATGTTTTTAGATATTTTTAGGTTCGTATTATAAACAAGCAATGATCTGAATAAATGAGTCATGTTCCATTTAATAGTACACATCTTTCAAACATTACTGTTACAAAATATTTTTGAAAGTTGTTGGTTGTTGTTTTAAGTTGTTTTAAATTTGCAAATAAAGTCACAAATATCACACAGCAATACAGCATATAGGTATGCAACCGCATTTATGCACATGAGTATGTTTTGTTTATATTACTCTTTGACACTTATGCATATGATGCAGTGGTCTCAAAACTCTAAATCATAGACTCATTATCATAGAGTATCAGTATAGTAACAGGGAAATGCTCTATACTCCGTTTTTTTTCGGTACGGACTAAATTATACTTTATCTAAGAAATTGACATAAGCTGTGTTGCTAGTTTTTTGCGAATCATTAATAGTGATGTCTGATGTGCCACTACCGTAACTTTACGTAATTTACAATCTAGTATCGTTTTTCAGTAATAATTACAAAAATCTTTGTCTTTAAAATTTTAGAATGTGGCGACAACCGTAATGTACCTATAGGCATACCTATATAATGTATGTACCTGTATGGCTAATGTATAGATTTATGATAAATGAAAAACACTTATTTTTTAAAGTACATATTTATTAATCTTAGTAACCACATGCAAATTGAAATGAAATGAAATGAAATGAAAACATTTATTTCGCCTTAAGGTGATACACACACTTAACGAAAGTAAAAAAATGTCATTTACAAAAAAAAAAACTAAATAATAATAAAAGAAAGTTAAGGTAGCAAAATATCAAATACTCAAACAATAAAAAAAATAAAAAATAAAATTTTATCTTAACATTCGGTACATTACAAACTTAGGTAATGTACCTAGTGTTTTAAGCAACCTTAAGTTAGTCAAAATGTTAAAATATTAAATTACTCAAAATTTCTGTCTCGGTAGACATTACCTATCTATTTTATCCTCGGCTTTATTAAATATTAATAAATATTTTTTTTATCTGTGATGCTCCATAGTTACCATGATTTTTAAAAGATTCGTCTATTGTCAAATAATAATAAAATTATGTGGTAAAAGTAAAAAGTTACGATTCATAAAACCGGTATTGTATTCACAAAATCGGTATACAACACTATTACAAAAAAGCTGGTATCATTATTTTGAAAATTGACATTTGCATGTGTCAATTTAGTCCGTACATGGTCCGTACCGAAAAAAAACAGGGTATAAATGTGAGCACCTGAAAGGTAGCACCCGACAAAAAAATTTTATATTTTGAGTTTCAAAAATAGATTGCGCATAAAAAATGCATCAAAAAATTGCAAGTTAGACGTTTGCGCGAGCTTTGGTTTTCGAGAAAATCCAAAATTTCTTCCGGGTGCTAGGGTATTTTGAATTTTTAATCTGACACACTATTAATAAATAACTTTAAAGCAACAAAAATGTTTATCGATAGATTTTTGCATGCGCAATCAGCACCCGTAGAAGATTTATGTCTACGACCATTATTTATTGCAAAAAAAAAATTAAATTGTCAATGGGGGCGTCGGGGTCAGGCCTGAAAATCGTTAGAAAATAGAATAGAAATTTGAGTTTCAAAAATAGATTGCGCATAAAAAATGCATCAAAAAATTGCAAGTTAGACGTTTGCGCGAGCTTTGGTTTTCGAGAAAATCCAAAATTTCTTTCGGGTGCTAGGGTATTTTGAATTTTTAATCTGACACACTATTAATAAATAACTTTAAAGCAACAAAAATGTTTATCGATAGATTTTTTCATGCGCAATCAGCACCCGTAGAAGATTTATGTCTACGACCATTATTTATTGCAAAAAAAAATTAAATTGTCAATGGGGGCGTCGGGGTCAGGCCTGAAAATCGTTAGAAAATAGAATAAAAATTTGAGTTTCAAAAATAGATTGCGCATAAAAAATGCATCAAAAAATTGCAAGTTAGACGTTTGCGCGAGCTTTGGTTTTCGAGAAAATCCAAAATTTCTTCCGGGTGCTAGGGTATTTTGAATTTATATTCTGACACACTATTAATAAATAACTTTAAAGCAACAAAAATGTTTATCGATAGATTTTTGCATGCGCAATCAGCACCCGTAGAAGATTTATGTCTACGACCATTATTTATTGCAAAAAAAAAAAAAATTTAATTGTCAATGGGGGCGTCGGGGTCAGGCCTGAAAATCGTTAGAATTCGGCTGCTGCGGAGTCAGAGATGTGTGGTCGGTCGGAGTCGGAGAGGCAAACAATAACAGATATATTCAACTAGTTTATTATATTAATAATGATATTGTTATCATCAGTTGAATAAACGTCTTATTACGTTGTATTACTTGTCGATGTAATTGAAGTCGGTTTTTTTTCGTTTGCGAGCAAACACAATTATTATATGTATGTTCGGGGATAACTTCGTCGTTTCTGAACTGATTTTGATAATTCTTTTTTGTTGGAAAGGGAATATCCCAACTTAGGTACCATGATAAGGAAACCAGGATCTGATGATGGGATCCCAGAGAAATCGAGGGGAATGACGTTACTGGTCGCTCAAATTTTATCTTAACTAACGCGTTCGCCACGGCCGATCACACTTTTCGTAACGCTCTCGTCACGCATTAACCTGTTTACTCCAAAAGTTTAGCGCGCCTAAAAAAGATTCACTTAAAAAACTAGTTGAAAAAAAGCGGTCACCCATCCAAGTTTTGACCGTAGTGACGCTGCCGCGTTACAGGTCGCTCAAATTTTATCTTAACTAACTTATATTATCTCCCTCTCAACTTAGTTAGTAAAAATCTCGTATTTTGAATTTCAAACCTCGTACATTTATATTATGCATCGATAACGTGCTAAAACCATAATTAAGGCATATTAAGCTACTGAATTAGGGACTTTTTACTCAATGAAATAAACTAATGTAAGTTTCCTATTAAATAAATCATAACTATATATTGTAATTCAAATAAATCTTTAGTATTCTTCAAGTAAGATAACAAAAAAAAAAAAAACTAAATGTGCAATTATTACGAAATTTTGCAAGGTAACTTAATTTACATCTCCTCTCCAAATATAATGTCAGGAACATCCACATTGTGATCGTTTTTTCTGCCGTATATTTTATCTTTTGTTATGCGGCTATACATACATGTCTTTTGTGGGTTCAAAATTGACGCAGTTTCCAGTACGACTTAAACCTTTTACGCTCTCTGCAGCAAGAAGTGTGCCTTTTACTGTATCCACAGTTAGCCAGTTTCGTTCGTATGGCCATATTATGAAAATCTCGTACATAATTGTACGAGGTTGATAGTATCCTCGTAACTCGTACGGAAGAACACAAATCTCGTATTTGTACGAGGAACCTCGTACAGTTGGCAACCCTGGATATCTGCTATATCGATGCAGTATGTCCCAGTCACTGTCGCCAGTGTCGATAAAACAGATTTGAGATTCAAATTTAAAGGTTTTTCTACACAACCTTGATTTCAAGTTTTTTACAACAACAAATAATTAATAGCGAATAAATTAATGTAATAAACTAAAATTTATTCAACTGATGATAACAATATCATTATTAATATAATAAACTAGTTTAATATATCTGTTATTGTTTTCCTCTCCGACTCCGACCGACCACACATCTCTGACTCCGCAGCAGCCGAATTCTAACGATTTTCAGGCCTGACCCCGACGCCCCCATTGACAATTAATTTTTTTTTTTTTGCAATAAATAATGGTCGTAGACATAAATCTTCTACGGGTGCTGATTGCGCATGCAAAAATCTATCGATAAACATTTTTGTTGCTTTAAAGTTATTTATTAATAGTGTGTCAGAATATAAATTCAAAATACCCTAGCACCCGGAAGAAATTTTGGATTTTCTCGAAAACCAAAGCTCGCGCAAACGTCTAACTTGCAATTTTTTGATGCATTTTTTATGCGCAATCTATTTTTGAAACTCAAATTTCTATTCTATTTTCTAACGATTTTCAGGCCTGACCCCGACGCCCCCATTGACAATTTAATTTTTTTTTTTGCAATAAATAATGGTTGTAGACATAAATCTTCTACGGGTGCTGATTGCGCATGCAAAAATCTATCGATAAACATTTTTGTTGCTTTAAAGTTATTTATTAATAGTGTGTCAGAATATAAATTCAAAATACCCTAGCACCCGGAAGAAATTTTGGATTTTCTCGAAAACCAAAGCTCGCGCAAACGTCTAACTTGCAATTTTTTGATGCATTTTTATGCGCAATCTATTTTTGAAACTCAAAATATAAATTTTTTTTTTCGGGTGCTACCTTTCAGGTGCTATAAATGTGCTCTAAATGCTCTAAAATGTCTTGAAGACTTTAATGTCAAACTTCAAAGTAGAGGCATTACCACAGATTAGTATATATGTAGCTAGCTGGCCTGGCATTACTTCGTTTTTTGACAATAAGACCGTATGTCTTTCTCTGTGGTAACTTTTGCTTTAAATGTCATTGAAAATACTTTTAGTGTATCTTTGTCATCGTTTTTTAAAGGAGTTGTTACACGATAGTGGGGAGCCCCAGCTAAGGGCAAAGGCAATGTGCCCCTAATACAAATAGACTTTTTTTCTTTTAATTATCATTTCTCTGTACTTTCATTAGTTTCTAAGTAGAAAATATTTAAATTAGATATTAATTACATAGCCTTTTCATGCATGTAAAATCGGTATCATCTCCATTTCGCTTGTGCTTGAGCGTTTACGCTAAGAGGAGGCGAGATAAACGTAGTATTTTTAGAATACTAATATCGAGTAGTCGAGTACCTAGTATTTGGTCACTGATATTTTAAAATAACAGTCACTGTAACAACTAGTATTGCCATGTACCTAGTATGACAGAACTCTACGTACTGTAAGAAGTTATATATTTCCTACGTTCGACAACGAAAATCTTCAAAATTTGCGTTACGTAATACTTGAACGCCCTCTTATAGTATGGTGTGCTAAATGTAATAAATATATGTTAATGTTTCATTTACTTTAATTCCTCATTACATCCATATTATTTTCAAGTAGAGGTAGTACCTATTACTTAATCTGTGGAAGTAAACTAATTCTATGGCCTTGCATAGCGCCATCAGAAATGCATCATATTAAATTTACCGATATCGACATTTAACAACACACATTACAGCACTATAGTAGTCTATGGTTACACATTCCGCCATATTTATTTACCTTTTAATTCTTTTATTTTTGGATAGACGAGGGATAGACTATACGAGCGTTGGGGCCAACGTGTGGAGCCGGCCTAACAATTTAACATTTAAGCAGTGTAGCCAGTGTTACCAACTCCAGCATAGAGCTAAACTGTAGATATGCCAGAAAAAACTGTAGAAAACTGTAAATATCAAATTAAATAATTGTGTTTGCTCACAAACGAAAAAAAAACCGACTTCAATTACATCGATAAGTAATACAATGTAATAAAACTAAAAAATAGTCCAGTAAATACGCGCTATTAAAGATTACTCAAAAAGTTGTAATCAGATCTCGATCTAATTTAAACAAGATTACATGACAAGTATTAGCTTTCAATTAAAGTAAGAATAATCAAAATGCAGAAAACGAAAAGCCATAGCCAGAAAAAGCCATTTTTGAGGGAAGCCTAATAATAATTATAACAGCTTATTATAAAGGTCCAACCATAACGATGCCTTCCTTCGCTTCGATGATAGTAGGTTTTACTGAAGCTGACTTACGGCCAATTTCAATATTTTATCTATCGTTGAATTCGCTTACTAGAGATAGAATTTTGACGTAAGCACCATACACATTGTGTCAAAAATCTATCGCTAGTAGGCGAAACCAAAGATATATAGAATTTTGAAAGCCGTCGTTAGTCGACTACTAGGTAGCAAATAAAATAGATGGCACTATTATGTTAAGCAAAAACTGTTGATTTCGAGGCCTAAACTAAAAACTGAGACAATTTCCAACAAACTGTAGATCATAGAGAATAGTAATATACCTGAAACTGTAGATCTACAGTTTTTTGAACATTCCCTCAGTTTTCAGTTTTGGCCTCGAAATCTACACTTTTTTTTGCTTAAAATGCGCGCCATCTATTTTATTTGCTAACTAGTAGTCCACTAAGTCAGCTTCCGCCTTCAGTAAAACCTACTATTCTCGAACCGGAGGTAATGGTCATCAATCGATTTAATAGATGACGTTAGTAGTGGACACTCGTAGATTTGTTTCGGTCGATGTCCGTTTTACCAACATTTTGTTTTTCTTACTGGGGAATCCCCGCGATGCCTTGACTATCAGATACATGTACTTGACCGTGCATTCCGTTATTCGTCTGATTAGATTCATTTTTGTTCTGTTAACGTTGTGAGTTGAGAAAAAAGTTACGAATATGCATAGCTGTAGTATATAGTGATGGTGAGTCAGATGTTGACAAATACCAAATATCCAGCAAGAAAGAAGAAAAATAATTTCTAATGATCAGCTGCTGATTGGCTACTATTTCATTGTTATGGATGGATCCTGAAGTGTTGCAATACTAGCATTTAAATATTACTGATTTGATTTGATGTACATATCTTTATGACATTTGATTAAAACTATGATAATCACATGATTTTTCTTGTTTTTAATTCCCTCTCTAAAATGCATTCTATGTTTTGCCATCATTACATAATAAAAAGATAAACCTGTAGATTTACTGTTTTTTAATTTGATATTTACAGTTTTCTATAGTTTTTTTCTGGCAAATCTACAGTTTAGCTCTATGTGGGGGTTGGCAACACTGACTATGTGTAACCCTATTCTCTATGGTGTAACCTCATGTAACCTTATTTGATATTCCTAGTTGCAGTTTGCAGTCTTTTGTTGCAGTTGTTCTCACTTGAAATTTATACGTTTCTCAAAACTTTAATATTTTTATACGAGTGCTATAATAGGTATTTTTCTATTATATAATATTTGATATAGATAATTTTTCATCAATTGTGTCATACTTTTTTTTTATTATTAAAGTTTAATTTTGTCCGTATAATATAGATACATTCACCGTGTCGATTTATTGGTCCATATGGAAAATACTTAAATTTACTAAACCAAGATATTTTAAAGTTCATAACGTTTTCGTCTAGACAGCATAGAAGAGTGCTCTAAAAGATAACTGTTTAATATTTTGCTAAACATATTGTTTGCTGCTTTATTCATGTAAAAGCGATAAAAGTAACAAATGATTTTAATAATCTGTTCATACAAATTGTTTAATTTTTTTTTTTAATATTTTACTAGTTTAATTTTCCATCTAATTTTATTATTTACTAATGTTTAATCATGTGGTGTACAAATGTACTACTCTAACATATTACATTAGAGAATGATTACTTGCATCACCTTTTACTGTTGTACCAGTAAATGTGTAATAACATTTATTTTATTAGCCACTTAAAGCTCTTACTACTAATTTAATCATGATACTATAAACATCAACATGGAGAATTCAATTTTTTTTCGCAATTATTAAATTTTAATGTTAATAAACATACATAAAATAGAAATGTAAGCGTACCATATGTTACATGTTTAATATGAGTGATACGACATAAATATATATTACATTATGATAGAATATATATATATTTGTTACAGGTAAATAAGCATAATGGATACATCACTGACTGGCAATGAAATAAGACAAGCTTTCATAGATTTTTTTATTGAGAAAGGTCATAAATATGTTCATTCTTCGTCTACAATTCCATTGGATGATCCTACTTTACTATTCGCGAATGCTGGCATGAATCAATTCAAACCAATATTTTTAGGATCTGTGGACCCAAACTCAGATATGGCTCAGTATGTAAGAGTCGTCAACACCCAAAAATGTATACGGGCTGGGGGAAAACACAATGATTTAGATGATGTCGGAAAAGATGTTTACCACCATACGTTTTTTGAAATGATGGGAAATTGGTCTTTTGGTGACTACTTTAAAAAGGAAATATGTGCATGGGCTTGGGAACTCCTTACTAAAGTTTACAAACTATCTGGGGATAGATTATATGTAACATATTTTGGAGGAGATGCAAAATCTGGATTGGAACCAGATTTGGAATGTAAAGATATTTGGCTAAAGTTAGGATTACCTGAATCCCATATATTACCTGGTAGTATGAAAGATAACTTCTGGGAAATGGGTGAAACAGGACCATGTGGACCATGTTCTGAATTACATTATGATAGAATAGGTGGAAGAGATGCTGCCCATCTTGTTAACATGGATGACCCTGATGTACTTGAAATTTGGAACTTGGTTTTCATTCAGTTTAATAGAGAAACAGATGGAAGTTTGAAGTTACTTCCTAAAAAACACATTGATTGTGGTTTAGGATTAGAAAGATTAGTGTCTGTGATTCAAAATAAAAGAGCAAATTATGATACTGATTTTTTTATGCCTATATTTAAGGCTATTGAAAATGGCACAAAAGTGAGACCTTACACTGGTAAAGTTGGTGCAGATGACACAGATGGTATTGATATGGCTTATCGAGTACTGGCTGATCATGCCAGAACGTTAACAATCGCATTATCTGATGGTGGTCACCCGGATAACACAGGAAGGGGTTACGTACTACGTAGAATCTTAAGAAGAGCAGTTCGGTTTGCTTCAGAAAAACTGAATGCAAAACCTGGATTTTTTGGATCATTGGTGTATACTGTTGTGAGTTTATTAGGTGATGTGTTTCCTGAAATCAAAAAAGATCCAGACTCTCTAGTTCAAACTATTAATGAAGAAGAGATACAGTTTTTGAAAACTTTAACACGTGGTCGTAATTTGCTTAATAGAACAATTGAAAAACTTGGTGATTCCAAAACTGTACCTGGAGATGTAGCTTGGCGTATGTATGATACATATGGCTTCCCCATAGATTTAACGCAATTAATGTGTGAAGAAAAGCAGTTAATTATAGATATGGAAGGTTATGAAAAGGCTAAGAAGGAATCCCAATTATCATCTCAAGGAAAAAATGTAGGTCAAGAGGATTTACTAGCATTAGACATACATGCCATAAGTCATCTACAAGAAAGTGGTGTGCCTGTTACAGATGATACCCCTAAATATAACTATGTCCCATCTTCAACTGATAAAGACGCTGAATATAAATTTGCTCCATGCACTGCTAAAGTTTTAGCTTTACGTAGACAAAAGCAATTTGTCAATGAGGTCACAAGTGGCCAGGATTGTGGTGTTATTTTAGACTGTACTAGTTTTTACGCTGAACAGGGAGGGCAAATATTTGATGAAGGTTACATGGTAAAATCGGATGATGAAAGTGTTGAGTTCACAGTTAATAATGTACAGGTAAAAGGAGGATATGTCCTACATATTGGTAAAATTGAAGGTACACTTAAAGTTGGGGATTCATTAAAATTGTATATAGACACAGAAAGACGAAGACTAGTCATGAATAATCACACAGGAACACATATACTTAATAATGTTTTAAGAAAAGTTCTTGGTAATGATTCCGATCAACGTGGGTCTCTAGTCATGCCAGATCGCCTCAGATTTGACTTCACTAATAAAGGTCCTATGACAGTTAAACAAATAAAAGATGCAGAAAATGAAATAAAATCAATTATAAATGATAACAAGCGCGTTTACGCAAAGCATACCAGTTTAAGTGAAGCAAAGAAAATCAAAGGACTTCGTGCTATGTTCGATGAACACTACCCAGATCCAGTACGTGTCGTGTCAGTTGGCATTCCAGTGGAAGAGTTGGAAAAGAATCCTGATGGGCCCAATGGTTTCGAAACTTCTGTAGAATTTTGTGGTGGTTCTCATTTACACCAGACTGGTCATATAGGAGAATATGTCATTGTTAGCGAAGAAGGCATTGCAAAAGGTATCCGAAGGATTGTGGCTTTAACAGGTCCTGAAGCTATAAAAGCTATTAATAAAATGAGCATATTGGAAAATGAAGTAAATAATATCGCTAATTTCATTAAAGAACAAGGTGAAAATATTAATCAGAAAGAAATTGTTAAGAAAATCGTGGATCTTACCAATGATGTTTCTCAAGCTCAAATTTCATACTGGAAAAAGGAGGAACTAAGAACAATGCTTAAAAATCTAAAGAAACAGTTAGATGACAAAGAACGAGCTGCTAAAGCAATGACAATCAACTTAGTGATAGAAAAAGCTAAAGAGTTATGTTTGGGTGACAAATGTTCGGAAATAATTGTAACAGATCTGAACGCCTACAATAACACAAAGGCATTAGATGGTGCTTTAAAACAAGTAAAACAGCTACAGCCTAATACAGCTGCAATGTTTTTCTCTGTTGATGAAGATTCAAATAAAATATTTTGTTTGGCTGCTGTACCTAAAAGTCTAAATGAAAAAGGTTTACTGGCATCTGAATGGGTTCAATCTGTTGTGCCCGTAATTGGAGGTAAAGGTGGTGGAAAAGCAGAATCTGCGCAAGCCTCTGGAAACAATGTTAAGGCTTTAGATGAAGCAATCAAGGTAGCCCGCGAATTTGCTAATTCTAAATTGTATAACTAAAATCCCCATTCCTTTTTTTTAATTCCTCGTTTCTCTACACTGAAAATAATATTTAATCTTTATTGCTATTATGAATAGATTATATTTGGAATTCTACTAAGAGTAAAGTTTCTGAAATATTTATGGTGTTTTATTTAGAACTAGCCGACCCCTGGTAATTTGTCTTAATAAAAAATTTTTAATTTTCTTCTACTCTTCCAAAGGAACCGAACTGAGTTTCAAGTAGTGATGTAACGGATAGCAGTTTGGCCGGATACCGGATAGCCGGATATCCGGCCAACCATGTGGCCGGATAGCCGGATATCCGGCGGAACTTAGCTGTTTGGTGAAATTTAACAAAGTTTGCCAAAATCTATCTTTCATCACCTTGCAGCAGTGTGTACAGCGAAAGTATTTTTTTATGAAGCTGGCCTTTTTATGAAGAGAAGCGAAACCGCTTGCTACCTCTCGATGCAGAGAAATTAGTATTTATTTACCATAATTTGCCCTTAGTGCAGTATGAGTACCTACTAAACTACTAATTAATTCATTTTCTTTATATTACATTCATTTACTATTATGTGATTAAAAATTTACAACTAAAACTAATTATATTTCTTAAGTGATACTAAGACTAACTAAATAAAGCAAATAATTACTTAAAAATATATTTTTTTAAATCCAGGTTACAGGTATCGGATATCCGTTTTATCTTTACTTAAAATATATGTGACGCGTACTGACGACGCCGCGTTGGCGCAACGGTCACAGCACTGGATTGTGCTTGTTGCGCTGGCGGTTGCGGGTTTGATCCCCACACATCACAAACATTTGTATTGGCCATGCAAATGCTTGCCGTGATCTGGGTGTTTGTGCAGTCCTTGTGGGTCTACCCACCGTGACTCGGAGAGCACGTTAAGCCGTCGGTCCCGGTTGTTATCATGTATAGTTCGCGTCATGCAAAAAGAACGCTGGCCTTCAAGTTGCGCAGAAACGATTTATCGGTCTAACCGATGGTATGAGGTAGGGGAGGGGCGTCTGTATCACTCGCCGCGTGCTTGCCGATGTGCTATTGGTTGGACAGTTCGACTTCGACTCAAAATCGGTCGCGCACAAAAGTCTTAAATTACGAAATAGTTTTACATAGGAAAGTGAGAAAAATTATTTATAATGTATAGTGTTTTATGAAGAGAGAGGCTGATACTTAAGAATTTAAAATAATGTATGATCGACGACACCCACGATGACTTAATGGAAGGAGTTTCATAACATTATTTGAATTTTTTGTCATTATATTAAACATTCTACACTGTATCAAACATGTTTATATTTCTATTTAATGATATTCTATTTATATTTTTTATTTTACCTACCAATAACGATTATACGAAGCCGTGAGCGAAAGGCTAATTCAAAAATAAAACAATAGGCCTAGTACTTTCGTGCGCGATGCGACCCATGTGCAAACTTACTCCCTCCAATTTCTTTCAGCGTTCTTTTTAGATGATGCGAGTTATACACCTGATAGCGATCGTTACTCATAGTAGGGAATATATCTGCCACCCCGCATTGGAGCAGCGTGGTGGATTAAGCTCTGATCCTTATCCTACATAGGGGAAGAGGCCTATACCAAACAGTGGGATATTACAGGCTGAAAAAAAAACTGAATTAGGTACTATCCGGCATCCGGCCGGATACTGAACTACTATCCGGTATCCGGCCGGATAGTGAAAACAAGGCCGGATAGGCCGGATACCGGATAGTTACCGGATATCCGTTTCATCTCTAGTTTCAAGACACAAAGGACCCAGTATCCAAGCTCGCACTTTGAACTCAAATCTTACCAATCTATCAATCATTTTCATTGAATTTAATTAATTAAGTTAATGCGGCTTTTTAATGAGAATTTTGTCTTTTTAAAGACATACATATGTACGTGCGGTTACACTTTAAAAATTTTTTGTTACATCCACGAAATATAGATAGGAAGGAGTCCGAACGTAATGTTAAACAAATTGTCTCAATTTAGACGGCTGAATCTTAATTTTTGCCGAAGAGCGCTGAGCGCACCACTGTTCAACAGCTGTTGATAAAGTACTCGTTTAAATCCTTACGCGGGAATAGCACAACACTTCCCATTTCTTTTTATTACAACCAATTTTAAATATATGTAAATAAATTAATATTTTATATTTAAATTGACTAAATTCAAGATTCGCGTGCCAATGCGTGTTTAACTGTTTACGTGTAATAATAATAAATAATAATAGCATCGGTACGTACGTGCTTCTAGCGCAGCCACTAGCAAGTGGCAGAAAAGAGAACTAAGATCTGGTTTCATTATTGTGAACCATGAATACTATCAAAAAGCCTATACCGTTCGGACTCCTTCCTATCTATACTTCGTGGTTACATCTTTTAAGGTACCAGCTGACGAACTTTCTACTACTACTACCACCAGGAAAATTTTTAGTTGAGACGAAATCATTGAAAATATATTTTCTTTGAAGTATTATTTTTATTTTTGTGTTACCCACACATGAGGAAATTCGAAAATGTTTTTTATTATCATATCAAAATTTTCGATCCAGCGGGATTCGAACCCGCACCTCCCGACAATCCGTGTCCGGTGCTCTAGCCGTTAAGCTATGGATCTATACCCCGCGGAATCGAAATTTTTGATATGATTTTTATTCGGTTTTAAGCAACCGTGGTGCCATCTATAGCGAGACCATTACAGCACTCACTATTCAAAGTTTCATTTTACAATGAATTCTTTTGACAAGAGACGACACTAAGCTATTTTTAATTCGTACTGTTTTTATTTTAGTGTTACCCACACACGAGGAAATTCGAAAATGTTTTTTATTATCATATCAAAATTTTCGAACCCGCACCTCCCGACAATCCGTGTAAATAATAAGTGCTGTAAAGGACTCGCTATAGATGGCACCACGGTTGCTTAAAACCGAATACCTCTATTCTCCATGGTCCGTACTGAAAAAAAACAGGATGTAGGCGATTTCAATTTTATATAGAAGTGGTTCTTGGCAACTTTACATCAAATAATGTTACACTGCCTATTTCTATGAACATTATGAAAATTTAATCTATCTCTTATATATACAGGGTTCGGCAATCGAAGTGTTACTAACTTTACGTTGCCATAGCAACTAAACTGTTTACAGTATGGCGCCCATTTTTTCACATTCCTTAGTCTATTATCTATATATGTATATAAAAATGAGTCGCTGAATGTGTTGCTAAGCGCAAATCTCGAGAGCGGCTGAACCGATTTAGCTAATTCTTTTTTTATAATATTCCTAGAAGTATGAGGATGGTTCTTACGGAGAGAAAAATTTAAAAATTTGTCTGAAAAGGTCTAAAAACAACACTTTTCTATATTCCCATACAAAAGATTCGTAATAATACTTAAGTTAATTTGAACTTTAATACTATACCATAAAGTTTAAGTGTTAGTGGAGGGATTCCGGGAAGGATAAGTATTAAAAAACAAAATACAAAATTCAAGAATCGACCGTTAGGCGGTACTAAGTTCGCCGGGTCAGCTAGTTGTTAATAAACTTACAAAAGCCTATTATTTTTCGTCGTTGTTAAAAAAAGTTTTGCAGATGGAAGTCAAACGAAACAGTGTCATTTCTTTGTATTTGGCTGGAAAATCGCAGTCAGTCATCGTTAATGAGCTAGGACATTTACATTTGAACAAAATGTTTGTGTATCGGACCATCACGCGTTACAATGATACGGGTAGCATCAAAAAACGCCATGGAGGTGGACATCCAACAACAGCAACATCATCAGAAATGGTTCGAAAGGTAAAGGCTAGAATTGAACGAAATCCACGACAAAGCGCAGTTAAATTGGCGAAAAGTCTTAATGTATCTGCCCGGAGCATAGGATGCATATTGAAAAATAAACTTCAACTGAAGCCCTACAAATTACAAAAAGTGCAAGACCTAACACTTGCACAAAAGGCAACTCGTCTAGAAAGAGCTAAGAACTTAAAGCACTTGCACGTTGGTGGCAAGCTTGAAAATTTGGTATTTTCCGATGAAAAATTTTTTAAGGTTCAGCAATATGTGAACAAACAAAATGATCGCGTATGGTTAAAGTGTAAATCAAATCACAATTTAGACCAACGAATTGCCTTGCGAAAGCAAGCACCAGCATCTGTGATGGTTTGGGCTGCGGTAACTGCCACGGGACGCTCACCTCTCGTTTTCATTGACCAGGGTGTAAAGATAAACCAGCAGATCTACCGTAAAAACATTTTAAACGATGCTTTGTTACCTTGGGCACGTAAACAATTTGGTACAAATCATTGGACCTTTCAACAAGACTTGGCACCATCCCACAAAGCACGTGAAACCCAAATTTTTTTACAAGAAAATGTTCCGAGCTTGATTTCTTCGCAACAATGGCCACCATATTCCCCGGACTTAAACCCAATGGATTTTTCTATATGGTCAATTCTAGAAGCCAAAGTGTCAACAAAAAAATATGTGACGGTCGACGCCTTAAAGATTGCTCTCCGCCGAGAATGGAACAAAATACCAGCAGACCACATTCGTGCAGCGTGTGAAGCCTTCTCGGTCAGACTCGATGCTGTTATCCGCGCTAAAGGTGGTCATATTGAACAATAATTTCTTTTTTATTTATTTTATATGTTTTCTTTTCGATACTAAAGTTTTAAAATAAATATGCTCATAATTAACAAAATTACAGCATTTTGTATTAGTAACACTTCGAGTGCCGAACCCTGTATATAAAAATGAATCGCTGAATGTGTTGCTAAGCGCAAACCTCGAGAGTGGCTGAACCGATTTTGCTAATTATTTTTTTATAATATTCCTTGAAGTACGAAGATGGTTCTTACGGAGAGAAAAATTTAAATAATTGCCTGAAAAAGTCTAAAAACAACACTTATCTATATTCCCATACAAAAGATTCGTAATAATACTTTAAAGTCAGTTTGAACTTTAATACCATACCATAAAGTTTATAACTGTTAGTGGAGGGGTTCCGGGAAGGATAGTATTAAAAATAAATAAATTAAATAATCGACTGTTAGGCGGTACGAAGTTCGCCGGGTCAGCTAGTTTATAATAAAAATGAATGTTGCTAAGCGCATAACTAGAGAATAACTCGACCAATTCGGCTCATTTTTTTTTGTATGTTCCTTAAATCCCACGGAAGGTATTTATACTAAAAAAAACATAGACAGAACGAAGTCTGTCCGGGCAGCTAGTTTATTTTGATAAAGTTATTATTTCGTCAATCAATAAGCTGATGATTAACAAAATATCGAGGTGTGCGAATGCACTTAGTAGCCCTTGCACCCGAACCCCCGTTAACTTTAGGGTGTTAATTGATGATTTTGGTAGCATGTGGCAGCTTTACGTATTAATTTTTCTACTTAAAATGTCAATTTAAGCCTATTTCCTATTTCTTTTTTGCAAATACTGTATTTTATTTTATTTTATTTTTATTTGGGAAACTTACAGCTAACATTAACAATAATATAAATTATAACAACAGAAGGCCATTTACAGGTTTCCACGTGTAGCAATTTTCCTTACATTTATTTGTTATTAACGAATGAACATAGATGCCACGCTTCTGCTTTCTATATAATTATGTATTAACATCTTCCTTAAATTGAAAAATAATAAATACCTAATATTTGACCAAATTAATGATGCCTTTCATACAAAACTTGAATTTTGATTTCAAACTGCCAATTTTGTTAATGTGTTCTGATTGTTTTTTTTTTTGGATCTGTGAATTGCAGGTATTTTGTCCGTTAGTATACTATTAGAAGAAGAAAAAAAACAACTACATTTTAAAAGATTTTTATTGAACTTTATAGACGAACTTTATAAATATAGTTCAAACAAAATATATCTTATTTAATTGCAATAATACACTAAAGATATCTACATAATAAAATTATTGTTTAGTAAACAAATATTCATACAAGTATTTGGTTGGTCTTTTTACGACGGCACCGAGTCCAATTGAATAAAAGGATCATTTCATGGATGTTGGTGCATTAAAATAAAAATAATAATAATTTACAATATTCTACTAGTGCTACTAGCAAAATCATTTACTCCTGACCAAATCCTTCGGTTTCTTCGATTGCATAGTTTAATTTCTCACACAGCTGTTCATAGCTTTTATAAGGTGGTAAATCGAGACGATTGAAGCACGTATGAGATCTTGGCAGCCATGTGTCCTTACCGACCTGGATTTAAACAACATAAATAATAATTATTATTATTACGGTCTCAAAACTAAACTTAAAACTACACTTTTCAATTATTTTTTTATCCTTTAAACTTAACTTATTAGTTAGTTTTTCTACTTACCTTTTCTATACAGAAGCGCTGAGGGCCATTAGAACCCATTAGTTCGGCAAAACCACCTACTGGTACTCTACAAGTACCTGTTACAAATTGGAGTAATCGCGCCCGTTTCTCGTTATCCATTTGCCTCACGAACTATAAACAAAAGCGTAAGAATGCGAATTAACCTTTTTAAAAATTAGCCTTAGTAAAAAACTACAATAGTTAACATAATAATAATATAATGGGCATGACGAAAGATTTTGAAAACTTGTTCCATAATGTGGGTACACATTTACTATTTACGAAAATACCTATATTTCGGTAATAAACTTAAGTTTAAGTAAGATTAAAACTATTTTTCTAATATGTTTTCAATGTGCACGTCAAAACGGCAGCAGATATCATGGCGTCGGCTCTGACGTTATGGCATGACACACTTCGGACACGTTCAACCTAAGACCAGCATGAAATTAAAATTATAAATAATGGAGATAGAGTTCCAGGAGCTGCAAGTTTTTTTATTGGAAATTTCCTCCTCTGTCAGAATCTAATTTTGAAATTTCTTTAATATTAATAGTTTATGAAATATTGGCAAAAAACGGAAGGCCATTTTTTACTTTTTTTAATTGTTTATAACTTTTGCAATTTTTGATGTGCAAAACACACTTATAGAACATTTTTCTAGGCGATTCCGAATCCAATGAGCTATTACACATAATTTTAAGAGCAGTATCTCTATTTTCGACCTTTTTCAACTAGAGTGAGTTGTAGGTGAACGCGCCTGACGTATTATATTGATGTTAGCGTGACGTCGTGCGCTGTAATTTGTGTTTCAATCAAAATGGTCGATCGCAGTATTTTAATGTTTTATTTTATTGAAAATCACAATAATCTTATTATTTTACATAAAACTAAACCAGTATTTTGAATTTTTTTTAATATGAGTGTTCCCCTGAAATAATTAAATTGACAATTTTTTGATACTGTCGTCATGCCCATACCTACACGAAATTGATTAATATACAGAAGTTCTGTTTTATGATAAAAAAACTTAACAATTATTAAGTTTAAGGTATCTTTCGACGGTTGTTAGTCTATACGAGTATGTGGGTATCATTTAGTAAAGTTTAGTCTATTTGTCAATGGCCTTGTCTATTATATTAAATTTTCTTTTAAATTTTCTTTTAATTATTAATGAACTCATCTATCAATGAATTTGTATATTAAATAGGATAATATAAAAAGGATATTTTGTAGAGATGTGCCGACTAGTCGGTTAAGCCGACTATTCGGCCGCTTTTGTAGTCGGCGACTAGTCGGCAAAAAACGCCGACTAGTCGGCTTTTTACTTTGTATGTATTTCTCATTAATATGTACTATATCAGGGGAACTGAAATGAAATAAAACCTTGATTATTCATTATTATTTGGATTTTATAACCAATGTTACACATTTCGACAAGTAAAGCAAACCAGTCTTTTCTTCAGTAATAATTTTCTAAAAAATACTGGCTTAAAAAGAAGACATACATAATTCGGTACACATACCTATATAACATCAACAAAACAAAATTGGTACCTTCTTAAAATTGGTATTAATTAAAAAACAAAATAATATCTTCTTAACTTAAATAAACATTTATTAATTCTTACTCAAATAAAAAGTAGGTATTTTTTAACTACCAACAAATTAAAAAAATAAACATTCAATATTTTAAACACAAACTTTTTGTTTCAAGAAAATAAAAAAGAAACATAGGAACTTTCTTTGGCTTGGGTTTGCGACTCGCAGGAATCCTCTGTACCTAAACTTTTGATCATAGAACCTAGTTGAGGTACTAGCGTTGGATGTCGGTGTTTTATATGGTTATACATGCTTGAAGTGTTTGCCGCTTTACCTTGTCCACCACGAGAAATAATTGTTTGACATTGGTTACACTTAACTTTACGAAAATCATTGTTCACCTCGTCAAATAACATCCATACGCGGGATTCGCATTTGGACATGATTGAATTTCTTTTTCTTCAATGAACAACAACAATATTCACGCAGTAGTATATTCACATTATTCACAAAAACTTTATTTTTTACACTTAAACAGCACTATGACTCGCACGTAGGCAAAGATGAACTTATTTTATTAGCGAACTTATTAGCGACTTTAGCGAAGTAAACACAACACGCATAAACAGGTTCCGACCTCAGAATACAGAACAAATAAGTTTTTTCTGTATTCTGAGCATATTCTGAGGTTCCGACCTGCTCACGGGCGGCGGTTGCAACTAGCGCGCGAACAAGCTGAGAACAAAGTCGTACTGAAATCCCCGAAACCGAGATCGGCCTCTTTACAGCCGACTAGTCGGCTAGTCGGCTAGTCGGTCAAAGTGGTAGTCGGCACATCTCTAATATTTTGATAAGTAATAACAAAAATCCGAAAACATCCAACTAGTCTACAATTTTATCATGAGCAAACTATCGACCATTAACACACGATTTGGCCAATATTTTGTTGTAATATTTAATATAGCTGATGAGAATTATCTCATTTGTTCATTACTTTGCGCCAATTTTCGTTATGATATTCGTGATTAGGAGGTCAAAATACGTTGCTATACCAAATTTCAGATCGATCGGCGGTATGTGCTCTTCGAAAGTACACCAAATGCCTAACTGCGTGATTAGAAGCTTGTCCCGATCGCTAGTACAATGTAAGCAGTGGCTCGGGAGCTGGTTTACCTGCCCGAACCAGGCGACCTGCTTGCTGGTGCGCGTGTAGTGCCGGTAGATGGCGTTGCGCTGCCAGTCGTCCACGTCCACCTCCTGCATGCCGCACAGCATCAGCTCCAGCTCGCGCTCGTCTTGTCCCGATCGCTAGTACAATGTAAGCAGTGGCTCGAGAGCTGGTTTACCTGCCAGAACCAGGCGACCTGCTTGCTGGTGCGCGTGTAGTGCCGGTAGATGGCGTTGCGCTGCCAGTCGTCCACGTCCACCTCCTGCATGCCGCACAGCATCAGCTCCAGCTCGCGCTCGTCTTGTCCCGATCGCTAGTACAATGTAAGCAGTGGCTCGGGAGCTGGTTTACCTGCCAGAACCAGGCGACCTGCTTGCTGGTGCGCGTGTAGTGCCGGTAGATGGCGTTGCGCTGCCAGTCGTCCACGTCCACCTCCTGCATGCCGCACAGCATCAGCTCCAGCTCGCGCTCGTCTTGTCCCGATCGCTAGTACAATGTAAGCAGTGGCTCGGGAGCTGGTTTACCTGCCAGAACCAGGCGACCTGCTTGCTGGTGCGCGTGTAGTGCCGGTAGATGGCGTTGCGCTGCCAGTCGTCCACGTCCACCTCCTGCATGCCGCACAGCATCAGCTCCAGCTCGCGCTCGTCTTGTCCCGATCGCTAGTACAATGTAAGCAGTGGCTCGGGAGCTGGTTTACCTGCCAGAACCAGGCGACCTGCTTGCTGGTGCGCGTGTAGTGCCGGTAGATGGCGTTGCGCTGCCAGTCGTCCACGTCCACCTCCTGCATGCCGCACAGCATCAGCTCCAGCTCGCGCTCGTCTTGTCCCGATCGCTAGTACAATGTAAGCAGTGGCTCGGGAGCTGGTTTACCTGCCAGAACCAGGCGACCTGCTTGCTGGTGCGCGTGTAGTGCCGGTAGATGGCGTTGCGCTGCCAGTCGTCCACGTCCACCTCCTGCATGCCGCACAGCATCAGCTCCAGCTCGCGCTCGTCTTGTCCCGATCGCTAGTACAATGTAAGCAGTGGCTCGGGAGCTGGTTTACCTGCCAGAACCAGGCGACCTGCTTGCTGGTGCGCGTGTAGTGCCGGTAGATGGCGTTGCGCTGCCAGTCGTCCACGTCCACCTCCTGCATGCCGCACAGCATCAGCTCCAGCTCGCGCTCGTCTTGTCCCGATCGCTAGTACAATGTAAGCAGTGGCTCGGGAGCTGGTTTACCTGCCAGAACCAGGCGACCTGCTTGCTGGTGCGCGTGTAGTGCCGGTAGATGGCGTTGCGCTGCCAGTCGTCCACGTCCACCTCCTGCATGCCGCACAGCATCAGCTCCAGCTCGCGCTCGTCTTGTCCCGATCGCTAGTACAATGTAAGCAGTGGCTCGAGAGCTGGTTTACCTGCCAGAACCAGGCGACCTGCTTGCTGGTGCGCGTGTAGTGCCGGTAGATGGCGTTGCGCTGCCAGTCGTCCACGTCCACCTCCTGCATGCCGCACAGCATCAGCTCCAGCTCGCGCTCGTCTTGTCCCGATCGCTAGTACAATGTAAGCAGTGGCTCGGGAGCTGGTTTACCTGCCAGAACCAGGCGACCTGCTTGCTGGTGCGCGTGTAGTGCCGGTAGATGGCGTTGCGCTGCCAGTCGTCCACGTCCACCTCCTGCATGCCGCACAGCATCAGCTCCAGCTCGCGCTCGTCTTGTCCCGATCGCTAGTACAATGTAAGCAGTGGCTCGGGAGCTGGTTTACCTGCCAGAACCAGGCGACCTGCTTGCTGGTGCGCGTGTAGTGCCGGTAGATGGCGTTGCGCTGCCAGTCGTCCACGTCCACCTCCTGCATGCCGCACAGCATCAGCTCCAGCTCGCGCTCGTCTTGTCCCGATCGCTAGTACAATGTAAGCAGTGGCTCGGGAGCTGGTTTACCTGCCAGAACCAGGCGACCTGCTTGCTGGTGCGCGTGTAGTGCCGGTAGATGGCGTTGCGCTGCCAGTCGTCCACGTCCACCTCCTGCATGCCGCACAGCATCAGCTCCAGCTCGCGCTCGTCTTGTCCCGATCGCTAGTACAATGTAAGCAGTGGCTCGGGAGCTGGTTTACCTGCCAGAACCAGGCGACCTGCTTGCTGGTGCGCGTGTAGTGCCGGTAGATGGCGTTGCGCTGCCAGTCGTCCACGTCCACCTCCTGCATGCCGCACAGCATCAGCTCCAGCTCGCGCTCGTCTTGTCCCGATCGCTAGTACAATGTAAGCAGTGGCTCGGGAGCTGGTTTACCTGCCAGAACCAGGCGACCTGCTTGCTGGTGCGCGTGTAGTGCCGGTAGATGGCGTTGCGCTGCCAGTCATCCACGTCCACCTCCTGCATGCCGCACAGCATCAGCTCCAGCTCGCGCTCGTCGAAGTACTTCAGCCACTCCAGCGGCACCACCTGTCCAAGAACATATTTCTATTTGTACTCTTATTAATGTGGCGTACTCACTTACATAAACATTTAAAATTGTGTTTATTTCAAACCTCATTTTATTTACATATTTTTATAAGGAGAATTTTATGATACATGTCAACAATTAATATGTTACATTTATTCGTTACGATTTAAATAATTTTTCTACATACGTATATTACTTTTTGCTATTTTATTCTAAAATAAAAAATGGAAATTTTATTACACCAAGTTAAAACCACAATAATTCATTACATTTCCACTAAAATTAATATCAACACTTTAATATACTTCTACATTAAATAATTATTTATTATGCAAAGTTGAAATCAAATACGTTATTAAAATCTAACAACAAATGGGCCATCCATAAATTACGTCATACGAATTTCTCGATTTTTCGACCCCTCGACACCTAAATAATACTGTTTTCAAGCAGTATTGTGTTCCTGTTGGTGAGTAAGGTGACCAGAGCTCCTGGATTGGGGATAGGGTCGGCAACGCGCTTGCGATGCTTCTGGTGTTGCAGGCGTCTATAGACTACGGTCTTACCATCAGGTGAGCCTGACACTTGTTTGCCAACCTTGTTACGTACTCCCCCGTCCTTGTCACAGATGATCACATTAATGAGACCCCCCCCACACTACCTAGTGTGACGTGAGTTTCAACATTATTTTTATTTTCATTTCAATAAAAGTCAATTCGCCAACAAAACAAATAATACTTTAATTTTTTTAAGTTAGTTATTGATAGGTAGTTGATATAATATCATGTTTTTGTACTTAAGTTTTGATATTATTATGTTTAGAAATGTGACGTCACAAAATTTTGGATCCCTCCCAACCCCATGTCACACAATGTCACCCTGCGTCAACCCCCTACCCCCCTCTTAACGTGTGACGTAATTTATAGATGGCCCCAAATAGCAAAACTTAAAAAGTATAAAAATAATAATAATAGCCCATAAAATAAATTGGTTGTAATTTTCATAATGGGAACTAAATAGTACCTCGTTGAAGCCATCGAGAAAAGCGATCGTTTGTTCTTCAATTCCTCGAGTCATACGCCATTGTGTAACTAGTTGTAAATATTGCTCCTTGTTAGCCTAAACAAAAAAAAAGACATTAAATTAACATAAAAATACTTTATCCCTTGCTATATAAACATTTGAATGACACCTTACCTCTGTGACACGTTCTTTATCACCTGATGGTTTCAACTCGTGATGTATCACTTGCCCCAAAACTTCAAAGTCAACACTAAACCACATTTCGAGGCCACATTCGTCGATATTGTTGTCTTTGATCCAAACTAACGAGTTATAAAATTCGGGATCGATGGATTCAATATCTTTCATAGTCAGTTTCTTATTTAACATTCTCTTGTAAAAAGGCATCGTGAAACCTGAATAAATAAATCTTCCATGATATAGCGCCATTGCGATAAATCTTCCTATGAATTTAAAATAAAGTAAGTGATCTGGGTTCACATAACTGGCTGGATTTATTTGCAGACTGTAATTATTTTTGTTTGCATATTCAAAAAGGCAGTACATCGGATTGAGAACTTCATGTGATAGTAAGAAAAACCATTCGCGACTGACTCCACCATAATCTAAGCCCTCTTCACCGCGGAATATTATATACAATCGTCTCCGAAGTTCGTATGCAGGTAGTCTCATAATCTGTACAAAAGAAAAATTAATATTTAAAAATGACATAACCAAAATTATCTGAAATGTAAATAATTATATGTTACTAAACATCACATACACATATATTTTTTTAATACAAAGTAAACAAGATTACGTTCCACCTGATGGCAAGCGGTTACCCTGGCTTATAGACAGACGCATGTAACTACTACAACAGAACCATCACAAACACTTGGCCGTCTCTCCCAATGAGCTCTGCCTACCTTACTCACCACACAAAAACATACATACATATACATGTAAATCACGCCTCTTTTCCGTAGGGGTAGGCAGAGTACACATCTTTCCACTTGCTACGATTCTTACATACTTGTTTCGCTTCGTCCACTTTCATTATTCCTTTCATACATGCTCTTCGGCTTAGGGTACTCTTGACCTGGCCTTTTTTCAAGACTTCTCTGATCTGGTCTTGAAGCGTCAGCCTAGGTCTACCCCTTCCAACACTTCCATTCACACTCGCCTTATACACTTTTTTCGTCAATCGTTCTTCATTAACGAAAAACAATACTGCATATAATTGTTTGCTAGCAAACGACAAAAATACCAACTTAAATTACATCGACACGTAATACAACGTAGGTAGACGAAAAAATAGTCAAGTAAATACGTGTTATCAAATATTTCTCAAATAGTAATAATTACTATTAGTGTAGTGCAATAAAAACTTATCATTAAAATTGTGTAAATAAGCGATTTTAAGCTGGCTCGATCAACTAAATAAGTGTTCAACGTGTGAAATATTCAATTAGATTATGAACAATACTATACATTTGTGTTACAAATACATCTATATTCACCTGGTGATAGGAGTCCTCAAAGAGAGTCTGCCGCGACAGGGTAATTTTTATATGACTCGGTAATGCATTACTCTGACATAAATATCTAAATTGACTAAGTTTCCATCTGAAGGAGCGCTCGTAAGCCCTCGGCACGCCGTAGGCGCCCTTGGGAGCGCCCGGGCGCGGGTCCTGGAATGTGGTGGTGCGAGTGTTGTGGTCCACGAAGTAGCGCGCGCCCTCCTCCGTGAACCGGATCTCCCACCCGGCCGGGAGAGCCTCCTCCAGTGCGCTTATTTCCTGTCCCTGAAAGCGTTTCACTTACATTACGATAAGGAGTCGCGATATTACGGCCATCAACTCTCATTTTCCCAAAATAGAAAATATTTCGATGTTCGCTCGACATCGATACATCGATACCAGAAGTATCAATTAACGTAAGGGACATTTTGGCGAAAATGAGTTATATATATCATTGGATTCAGAATTTTCCGCTCTATCGAATGGTATTATTGAAAGTTTTCTATCGTTAAAAAAAATTCCCTTACATTACAAATTTTTGCACTGCGTAAAACGATTTAAGACAAAAAAAATTGATTTAACGGTCATTAAAAAAATTTATTCGCAGAAAAATAAAGTAAGTCATCGTATTAAATAGTTTACACCCTTACCTTAAGCCTCACATCAGTCAATTTAAATAACATGTCCCTTACTTTAATTCATGGTTAGAATTTTTTAAGAAAAATTCTCTTACATTAATATCTCACAAAACTATCTTCAATATATGCTCCTTACTGTAATATGCCTATGAAATAACAAGTAAAAATTAAGTTCGTATTTGCTTTATTTTATTTATTTAAAAGATCATTGCTAAAATACCGAGTATTTAAATTAATTTGATTCATTTTTTGATCAATTAATGTAAGGGACGGTTTTTCGGGAGAGCCAAAAAACGATTTTATTTTTTTTAATCTGTCCATAACTTTTTACGGTTCGCTCCAATTTTAATTGTGTCTAGAGCTAAGTTTCTTAGAATTTCCTCTTCTTTTATGCTATAAACGAAAGATTTAGGAATATCCAGTGGTTTAAAATTTAGCATGTCTCTTACATTAAAAAATTATGTTTAGTTGTCCCTTACAATACTAAAAATTTATGTGTAAACCGTCGAGCATACTGTAAGAAGCAAGATAAAAAAAAAAAATGTGTAATGCTATTGTAAAGGACTTCAACAGTGTTGCAATTTGATGTAACTATAGATTATCTACTAAAATTGATGGTATTTTAACACCATGGAAATAAGTTCTTTGGATGTTCATGTTAGTATGAAGCAACATTAAGCAATCAAAGCAAATTTATACGTTAGTTTCATGTTTTACATCTTAGCTATCATAGATTTTAATGAAATTTATGTAGGTACGATCACGATTCAGCCTGTAACATCCCACTGTTGGGCATAGGCCTCTTCCCCATGTAGGAGAAGGATCGGAGCTTAATCCACGACGCTGCTCCAATGCGGGTTGGCGGATATATTCCCTACTATGAGTAACGATCGCTATCAGGTGTACATGATAACAATATAACTATTATAAATTCAATACACTAAATAGTCTTTAAAGCTTTGTGTTAAGTTTAGAAGTTCTAAAAGGAAGTGTCTTACAAACCTTGTAGTTAGCAATGTTAAAATAATTAGTTTAAGTTAACTATATGGATATGGACTCTACGCACTCTGGACTTTTATTAATTATGTTTAATTAGTTTTATAATTGTTTTATAATCATCATTTGAACCATCACCAATTGAATACAAAAAGACTTAATCAACAGTTTTATTTCATTTGTAATTGAATGAATGAACTGGAAAAGAGGACTAGGAAAGTACTGAAATAAGTCAAAGCAACACAGACAATTTTCCATCTCTATATAAAGAGGCTGCAAATTTCCATTCCAAAATACAAAGACCTAAAAAAATTGTGTGATTTCATGGAGAATATTTGACCCTTCCGAATAAATCGCCAATTAAAGATACCCTCAATGAAACCGACGATGATGAAGATGA
The DNA here is from genome assembly GCA_905220545.2 of Melitaea athalia. Lineage (NCBI taxonomy): Eukaryota > Metazoa > Arthropoda > Insecta > Lepidoptera > Nymphalidae > Melitaea > Melitaea athalia. The sequence goes on from HG992179.1 coordinate 10,660,800, forward strand.
CCTGATTACACAGCTAATGATTACGACTAGGCAAAATGCTAAATAGAAAAAGTTGTTCAAACTATTTTAAAGACGCAAAAATATGTCATTTATATTTATTCATTCGTCTTTCACACAATTCATGCACCTCTTATTCGATCTTCTTCCCTTACCTACATCTATTCGTCCCTTCTATTCGTCATTTCAACTTTCACTGCCATCATACTAATCATCTTTCACATAATTCATATTCTGTTTTCTTCTTGGGTCTTTCGTTTCCAATTCATTCATTCAATTACAAATGAAATAAAACTGTTGATTAAGTCTGAGGTTTTTTTGTATTCAATTGGTGATGGTTCAAATGATGATTATAAATTTACAATTATAAAACTAATTAAACATAATTAATAAAAGTCCAGAGTTTGTAGAGTCCATATCCATATAGTTAACTTAAACTAATTATTTTAACATTGCTAACTACAAGGTTTGTAAGACACTTCTTTTTAGAACTTCTAAACTTAACACAAAGCTTTAAAGACTGTTTAGTGTATTGAATTTATAATAGTTATATTGTTATCATGTACACCTGATAGCGATCGTTACTCATAGTAGGGAATATATCCGCCACCCCGCATTGGAGCAGCGTCGTGGATTAAGCTCCGATCCTTCTCCTACATGGGGAAGAGGCCTATGCCCAACAGTGGGATGTTACAGGCTGAATCGTGATCGTACCTACATAAATTTCATTAAAATCTATGATAGCTAAGATGTAAAACATGAAACTAACGTATAAATTTGCTTTGATTGCTTAATGTTGCTTCATACTAACATGAACATCCAAAGAACTTATTTCCATGGTGTTAAAATACCATCAATTTTAGTAGATAATCTATAGTTACATCAAATTGCAACACTGTTGAAGTCCTTTACAATAGCATTACACATTTTTTTTTTTTTATCTTGCTTCTTACAGTATGCTCGACGGTTTACACATAAATTTTTAGTATTGTAAGGGACAACTAAACATAATTTTTTAATGTAAGAGACATGCTAAATTTTAAACCACTGGATATTCCTAAATCTTTCGTTTATAGCATAAAAGAAGAGGAAATTCTAAGAAACTTTGCTCTAGACACAATTAAAATTGGAGCGAACCGTAAAAAGTTATGGACAGATTTAAAAAAATAAAATCGTTTTTTGGCTCTCCTGAAAAACCGAGGTTTGTCCCTTACATTAATTGATACTTCTGGTATCGACATTACTGCGTACATTTTAAGATAAAGCTTAGAACGCCAAAATAACACTTTCTCAAATTTAATTTTTACTTCACCTTAATATAATTCTTATTGTTTGTCGGTATAGTCCTAATAAATACTCTGTGAAAGGTTCAAATGTAGTGTAATAAGAGCCCGCAACAGTCGGACGGCCGGCGACCTCCGCGATAAGGTTGAACTGAACAGTAATATATAATCATAATAATAATAATAAGTATATACACAATACACACACGGTCGTCTGTTTCTAAAGTAAGCAACTTAATGCTTGTGTTATAGGTAACAGCCGACTGGTCTAGCTACATATTATATTATTTTTTTTTCGATAAACATACTTATAGATAATACATATATAAATATATAAATAAATATGTATATAACACTCAAGACTCGAGGTGGGAATCGAACCCGGAACAGAAAGCAGGATCACTACAAACTGCGCCAACGGGCTAGTCATGCAGCAGTGTTGGGGTACACAAGCCGTAGTCAAGGTAATGTGGGGTCGGACCTGAGTGCGCGGGTCCTCCCACTGCGTGGTGCGGTTCTTGTGGTTGACGAAGTAGACGCGGCCGTCGGGGTGCACGCGGCGCTCCCAGCCCGCCGGCAGCGCGCCCAGCGCGTCCTCCGCGCCCGCAACCGCGCCGCTGCCTCCTGCCACCAACAACAAACAAATCTAAAATAAAATAAATTTAAAGTAAGAAACCTTTTTAAAAAACAAGCTTTTATTTGAATGCACTAAAACGAAAAAAATAAATTTTTACTTTAAAACTTTTACTATCTACTTATAAAATCATTACACATACAGTACCCGGCCATAAATATTGCACATCGACCTTTGGAAAGAGACAATCGGATAATTTCGACTTCGTAGAGCGTTATAGTCCAAGATCCCAGACCCCAGACTTCCTTGTTTCTGATTGACAAAACATTACAGTATACATCGTAGTATAAAGAGTTGCTAAAATATTTTCTACGGGTTTTAAAATCTATACTAATATAATAAAGGTAAAGAGTTTGTTTGTTTGTTTGTTTGTTTGTTTGTTTGTTTGTTTGAACGCGCTAATCTCAGGATCTACTGGACCGATTTGAAAAATTCTTTTAGTGTTAGATAGCCCATTTATCGAGGAAGGCTATAGGCTATATATCATCACGCTAAGACCAAGGAGCGTAGCACTAATGAAGAATGTTTCAAAATCGGGTGGTCCTATTCAACGGGGACGAAGTCGCGCGCACAAGCTAGTATAGTAATATAATTAGTGTCTGGCGATAAATACTAAAATAGCTGGTTAATAACATTTTTACGTATATAAAGCAGCCAAATTTAAAAAAATTGTGAAAGAACGTTTGTGTACTAAAGGATATTATTCGATTAACGATTTTATAGAAGACAGTACGCCTTGGGAATGATGTGATCGCCGCCAGGCTATTTCAACCTATAAAATTATTGTAAATTTCAATCTGCTGTAGAAAAAAAACATGATTAAAAAAAAATTATATTAGTCCCGCTGAGTTTCTTTCGCCAGTTCTTCTCAGGTCAAAGGCTTTTTCTTTCCGAACTGGTAGTAGACTCATGACGTTCAGTAAGAAATTGTAATAATTTTATGCTGAATAAAATATTTTGAATTTGAATTTAATATATTTTGTCCTTCAAAAAAATATGACAGGTGATCTGGGAACTGGGTTCTTACACTATTAGATCTGTCATATGAAATACTGACAGTCCGATACGTCTCATAGGTAATGTGCGTCAGAGATAACGCTCTACAAAGTTCAAATTAGCTGATTGTCTCTTTCTAAAAGTCGATGTGCATTATTTACGGCCGTGTACTATAAACGCGAGATAGTACTCTTATTTCCTTAGTTTGAAAATTTTAATAGTTAAAATCAATCACATCAATTTATTTAATTTACTTGTTTACAAGCAAATCTTGCGACAAGCTTTTATATCATATAGATTATGTGTAATGACTTTATAAGTAGATAGTAAAAGTTTTAAAGTAAAAATTTATTATTTTCGTTTTAGTGCATTCAAATAAAAGCTTGTTTTTTAAAAAGGTTTTTTACTTTTAATTTATTTTTGACTTTTTAGTCGGTTATCACGTCACTTTATTCGAATTATTCTTAGCAAGCCCTTTCATTTGATACCTACCCATATTGTAGAAGTGCACTAAAAATAACTAGTCCGCACTGTTGGATATGCCGCCATATTGGATTTCGAATGACGTCATAAAGTTAACCATGCATTGGCATCCAAATTGAACCTATATACAAAATTTCAACTCAATTGGTTGAAGATATCTGCTTCAAAATTGAGTTGCAAAATTTCACCTGAACAAACATACATACATACAAACCATGCATTGTCATCCAAATTGAACCTGTATACAAAGTTTCAGCTCAATTGCTTGAAGATATTTGCTTCAAATTTGAGTTGCAAGATTTCACCTGAACAAACATACATACATACACAAATACATACAAACGATGCATTGTCATCCAAATTGAACCTGTATACAAAATTTCAGCTCAATTGGTTGAAGATATCTGCTTCAAATTGAGTTGCAAGATTTCACCCGAACGAAACATTAAATTTACATACATACATACATACATTGCAAGTTAAATAAAAGCTTGTAAAAAAACTGCAAACGATCCGGCCACGGTAAAAAAACTGCAAACGATCCGGCCACGCCAAACATTTATATGGCCAATACAAATATATGCCATGTGCGGGGATCGAACTCGAGACCGCCAGCACAACAGCCATTAGCCAGTGCTGTGACCGTTGCACTAACGCGTCATCAAACCAATCTTCATTGAATACCCACGTATGTATATGTAACACACACGGTACTGGGTACATGTAATTAGTTGTAGGGAATGCCGCGGTCAGAAGCCATTATATGTCTACATCCCATTGGAAATAGTCTCGTATTGTTTGTAATATGTAACTTAGCTTCGTTTTTTTTTAGCTCAAACAGAAAACACAGATCTAGAGAACTATCAATCCCCAAGAGAAAATCAATTGATTATGTGGCAAATGAGAATCCTGCATTAGGAGCAAAATTTTTATAATTTTACTCAACTCCAAACTCAAGCCATATATCTGACTCTAAAAGAACATGATTTACTAGCAAACATAACTTATGAAGCGGTCTCCCAAGCATAGTCTTGAGAAGCTGATACTACTGGGTCAAGTCGAAGGGAAACGCGCCATAGGGAGGACACCAACAAGATGGTCCGACGTCATCGGGAATGCAGTGGGGGGCAGCTTGCACCGGGCAACACACGCTGCATACGATCGCATTAAATGGAGAGAAGTCATTGGTGGTCGCGATCCTCATCATTGAGGGAACGAGGAAGAAGAAAGAATAACTTATGAAGACCCTAACTAAAGAGAAGAATCCTAAACCCAAATTATTTTTGTACAAAAGGGAAAGAAGAGTTTACATAACGAATATGTTTGTTTTTAATTTTTTGTATACCACTATGCATATAGTCACAATAACACTAAAATTCCTAGTTCAAATTAAACGAGTCATAAAAATAACTTTTATTATCCTTGCCTTGATAAACGTGATTTTTTGACTATTGTTAAATTAGCTGAGTAAGAGCTTAGATATAACATGTTTATTACAAAATTACTTACATTTTTTTATAAATAAAATCTAATCTACAGAAATACTCACTCACTCATTTAAATACTGAATACATATATTATCAAGTTATATATTGACGCAATAATTACACGCGGGTATGATAATTTACTGATAAGTACAAATGACATTTCTGGTGCAAGTGTCAGTTGCTGTCGTCAAGCTTAGTTAACCGATTCAGTGCGGCAGAAGCCGCAGGGGCGTCATGGGAATCTTTTGTGTATGGCATGTGAAGCCCGAGAGGATCCTAAATGTTTTCGTGAAAAACTCTGATAAAACATCATTTTTCAGTGGTCATCCGTAAACGAAAGTGTCTTTATTTGTCACGCAGATTACGAATACACTGTTAGCATCGGGATGTTCCATGAAAAAAGATACATCAGGAGTGGTAAACCTTTTCGAAAGAGAAATTATGTAAAAAAAAAACTTTATTTCAGTGCGGATGGAGCCGTAGCACAGTGTGATATTTTCGCGATCTAGTTGGACAAAATTATTTAACTCAATCTATGTATGTGAAATACCCTAATAGTTAATCAAATATGTATTTCATGAGATTTAAACACATTTAAAAGGTTTTTTTTTTTTTTTATTTATTTCAACATAATTACAAAAAAATAAAAATCAAATATAATTAACCTAATACAAATACAATTATAACCTAATATAAATACTTCCGCCCTTTCTTTTTATATTTGTACCTCGTTGAGGTGAACTGAGACAGTTCTTTTTAACCGACTTCCAAAAAAGGAGGAGTTTCTCAATTCGACTGTATTTTTTTTATGTATGTTAACTCAGAACTTTTGATTGGGTGGACCGATTTCGATGAATTTTGTTTTAATTGAAAGGTGTTGCGTGTCATGTGGTCCCATTTAAATTAATTTGAGATCTAACAAGTACTTTTAGAGTTATCTATACCAATATAATAAAGCTGAAGAGTTTGTTTGTTTGTTTGTTTGTTTGTTTGAACGCGCTAATCTCAGGATCTACTGGTCCGATTTGAAAAATTCTTTCAGTGTTAGATAGCCCATTTATCGAGGAAGGCTATAGGCTATAATTATATCATCACGCTAAGACCAAAAGGAGCGGGGTCCACGCCGATGAAGTCGCGCGCAGAAGCTAGTATCTAATAAAGCGTATTTAGTTGACTACTTTTTCGTCGACCTACGTTGTCTTATACCGCATAACTTTTCACTGGGTTTATCGATTTTGATGATTCTTACTATAATCAAAAGCTAATACTTGTCATGTAGTCTTGTTAAAATTAGATTGAGATCTGATTACAACTTTTTGAGTAATCCTTAATAGCGCGTTTTCACTCGACTATTTTTTCGTCTCTATCACGTTGTATTACTTGTCGATGTAATTAGTACTTTTGACTGCAAATTTGCGGTTAAAAGTACTTTTGACAAACGCTCTCCGTCAAAAGTAGTTTTAACTGCAAAAAAGCGTCAGTCAAAAGCACTATTAATATAAAAGTTTAGGCTAGACTTTAGATTAAGAACGGCGTCGGTCGGTCGGTCGGAAATTAGATAGGTTAGGGTTATTTTTTTTTGTTTCTGTGACAAAAATATGCTGATAAACAGTCTAATATTGAAATTAGATAGGTTAGGGTTATTTTTTTTGTTTCTGTGACAAAAATATGCCGATAAACAGTCAACCGTTCTTAATCTAAAGACTTACCAAATATCGGCCACCTTACTTTTTAAGAGTTTTGACTGATTACAACCAGTCAAAACCACTTTTGACGGAATCATTTAGTCAAAAGTACTTTTAACCAGCTCCATTGGGCAAAAGTACTTAACTGTTATTTTAGTTAAAAGTATTATTGACTAAAGCAAACGGGCAAAACTACTTTTGACTGATTTTGCTAGTCAATAGTGCTTTTGACTGGTTAAGAGTTTTGACTGTAACATATACAATTTATAGAAATTAAAACTAATTTTGTTTGGGTAATATACATAACTTACTTATTTAAGACTTACTTACGTTTAAAGACACCGTTTTTACATTTAACTGACACAGCACGAGTAATGCCATCTGGGCCCACATGTTTAAGAATTATTTTGCCCAATATCCATTTACTTGGAGGAATATTATCTTCCTTTAGAATAACTATGTCATCGATTTCTGGTTCAGGATTTTTTTTATTCCATTTGTATGTTTGGTTTAAGTTCACAAGATATTCTTTGTACCATCTGTTCCAGAAATCGTTAACTATTTTTTGTGTTAGCCTCCATCTATCTAAACTAGAAATATTACTATTTGTATAATTTTCATCACTTAAATTAATTAATGGTTCACCAATCAGAAAGTGACCGGGTGTTAGCGGAAGAGGGTCATTGGGGTTATCTATACATATAATAAAATGGTAGGAAAGTCAAAACTGTACATTGAATATTTTTTTAAAAGAATACTTGAAGTGTGATCTACAATCGATACCGAAGCCAAAAATATAGTTTTTAGAATTTTTGTCTGTTTGTCTGTATGTATGTCCGGGATAAACTCAAAAAGTACTGCATGGATTTACTTCAAATTTGGCACGAATATTATTAAGAAGTTGGGTCAGAACATAGGCTACATATTATCATGCTATCACCTACGGGGAACGAGCAGTGAACGCACGCAGACGACGTCGCGAGCAGCAGCTAGTCACTCAATAAAGTTATTGGACGAGAATTCAAACAGGTTTCGACTTGTGCTAGTACTGTGTCTAGCTCCTCATAAGTAAGGGTAGTACCTCCCATGACTTTTCTAATATGAGTCTTGGTGCTACGCACTTTAAAATTAATAAATCGCCTGCAATATGAAATTACTCTTAACATTTTTGATAAACTAGAAAATTTTGTCCAAATGAATTCTTCTTCTGTATTGTGTGTAATAGTTAAAGACCTTACACGTTATTCTTGTGTATCTTCGATGATAGGATTAACGTACACTCGTTCTTCGTTTTTGACTCGCATATAAACTGCTGCTCCATATGCGGTTTGTGATGCATCTGCGAACACATGCAACTTTACACTTAATGCTTTATTGTAATGTAGCCATCGTGGTATGCTCAAGTTTTTGATGTACGTTAAATTCTCACGATATCGACTCCATTCTGCTAACAAAATACTATCTATAGATTCATCCCATTCTAATCCTGACTTCCACAATTTCTGCATGATAATGTTTGCGACTACTACAACGGGAGCTATCCAACCCAAAGGATCATATAACTTAGCTATTTCTGAAAGAACATGTCTTTTTGTTACAGGTTGTTTAGGCTCTGGCAAGTTAACTGTGTATTCAAAGCAATCAGTTTCACGATTCCAGCTTAGCCCTAATACTTTAATAATACTATTGACCTTTAAAGGCAACTCATGATCTTCACGCTTATTTTTTCCTATGTACTGTAAAAGAGCTTCACTGTTACTACTCCATTTTTGTAGCTGAAATCCCCCAGAGTTCATTAGATCGTTCATCTCGTTGTAAATATTCACAGTTTGTTCCTCTGTGTCACAGCCTGATAATAAATCGTCCATGTAGTAATCAGTTTTTGTAATTTTTGAAGCAGTAGGATGATTTGATTGCTCCTCATTGGCAATTGTCTGGAAAGATTTCACTGCAAGGTATGGTGCACACGCTGTGCCAAAGGTTAATCTTAATAGTTTGTAGTGTTTAATAGGATCGTGGGGTGAAGATCTCCATAATAGTCTCTGATAGTCTGTATCTTCATCCGCTACACGAACCATTCTGTACATTTTAACTATATCTGCTGTAATACAGATTCTGTGAGTTCTCCATCTCATTAATATATGACGTAACTCTTGCTGCAGCTGAGGTCCAACACACAAGTCATCGTTTAAAGAAAAAATATATGACCCCTTGCAAGATGCGTCGACGAAATACACGAAGCTTTGTAGTTGACTTGTCCTCTCGAACCACGGCGTGATGAGGAAGATAGACAGCTGTAGGTTTATCTATTTCTGAAGAATCGACCTCTACCATGTGCTTTAAATTAATATATTCATCCATTACCTTAGAGTATTCTCCTCGAAGCTTAGGATTTTTAGATAATTTTCTTTCTAAGAAATTAAACCTTTTAGTAGCTATTTCTCTTAATTCACCGTATTGACATTTTGGATCTTCGTTTTTAAATGGTAACCTTACCACAAATCTTCCTTCTTCGTCTCTCACAGTTGTAGCATTATAAAATTGTTCACATTTTTCTTCTTCTTTTGAGAATTGTTTTTGTATGTTGTTCGGTTCCCTCTCTATTTCCCAGAATTGTTTCAGTAAATCATCTTCTTTAATCTGTGCATGTAAGCTTGTGATGTGTTTCCTTGCTGAGATAGTTTCTTGGGTCATCCTGCCAGATACAACCCACCCTAGGATTGTATTTTGTGCCACTAAGTTTCCCTCAGGGTGCTTAATAATACCATCTAACAGTACGTCGCCATAAACCTCAGCTCCAAGTGAAATGTCAATTTTACCTGGTGTTGTGAAATCTGGATCTGCTAAATCCAAATCTTGCAGTTCTAACCAATCGGGATATTTGAGATTACTGGTAGGTAGCAGTGTTGTTAGTGTACGCATGACATACGCGTTAATTCTAATTGGCTCATGGGGATGGTGTCGTGATTTCACGCAAAATGAAACCATGTGTTTGATTCTCGTTTGCCCTTCCCCTACACCGAACTAATATAAATTTTTTTTTATATGAAATACTACTATAAAATAGGTGTATGAGCATTTTAGGACCTACAAACGGTAATATCCCATTCTTCAATAAAATAACATTAATTCAATCATAAGTCAATGGAACCAAACATGTAACAAAACGTTTACGACACCTGATAAAATATGTCTCTTACTTTCTATCTCGGTTTATACAAGTATATAGTAATAAATAAATAATAATAAATTCTTTATTTGTTTACAATTTCTTATCTTAATTTATTTATGTAGCTTAATACCTTACATTACATTTCTTTATTTTCATCATGACATCTAAACTAGCCATAGCCTGTATCTTAGATGTCAGTCACTTTTAAACACTTGAAACGAACTATTAAACCGCTCCTGTTCGGTGTTGGGTTGCGACTATGGGAAAAACAAGGGGGAAACCGATGAAAAAGCGTAAAGTTACACTTCATGGCGGATGACGCACGAGAGGATCCATCAAAGTCCCTGGCACTAGAAGCCTCAGAGGAGACACGAAAAATTTGATCGCCGCCAGGCACTAAAGTTTGATAAATCTACCACCGCACTGAATCGGTTAATTTTTGCAATAGAACATGAAATTTAAATTTTAGATAGATATTCTGTATCCACATTAATTTTAGGTGCCGTCTCATTTTACATCTTAAACTAAAACTAAACACTTTATTACAGATAACACAGTTTCGAGGCCGGGATAGCGCAACCGAAAACGTCTCACATTCACAATCAGCGGCCTCAAATAATATGAAATATAGTATTGGGATCACCCAACAAAAGCACTCGGGCTAGGACAGTTAACATGTCGGTCTTACCTGGGGCGGGGTCGTGGTCGGGCGCGGGCGGCGCGGGGGGCGCGGGCGGCGGCGGCGCGGGCTGCGGGTACAGGAAGCGCTGGTTGCCCTGCGCCACCACGTGGCGCCGCTCGCCGCGCCACAGCTGGAAGCGCGCCAGGCGCTCCGTGTCGGGCCGCTGCCACGTGGTGGTGCGCGTGTTGTGGTCCACGTAGTACACGCGCCCGCGCGCGTCGCGCCGCACCTCCCAGCCCGGCGGCAGCGGCTGCGGCCGCTCCCACGACGTCGACCGCGTGTTGTGATCCACGTAGTATCTGCGAGCGTCGGATCACACTTCACTAAACACCGGCAGCGTTGCCACCTATGTATAATTCTATTCTATCTTAATATCTATAAATTACGCGTCACGTTTGTCCGCGATGGACGTCTAAACTACTTAACCGATTTCAATCAAATTTGCACACCGTGTGTGGTTTGATCCAACTTGAAAGATAGGCTATATTTTATTTTGATATATGTAATTATTATAAAGAAGAAAAAAAAAATAAAGCGATATGAAGTTCGCCAGGTCAGCTAGTCGGTCTATAATTATTAACTGCTCGCTAATAAAAATAAAATAATGTTTAAATATATTTTTGTTTATTCACACTGTGAGTGTGTGTGTTCTTGTGTAGTTCGCGAACGAACTAGTTCTTAAGAGCGCTCTTAAATGCGAACTACGCGAACTAGTTCCCAAATGCATCGATGCGAGCGAAAGATCTGCCTTTTTCTAGTTCGAGACGGGAGCTGCGAACTAAAAGAGCTGACGAACTAGAAGAGCGAACTAGTTCGCGAAGGAGCGGCGAACTAAGAAGAGCACTCCCTGTCGCGAACTACTTTGCGCAAGACTAATTCACAGTGTAATTACACTGTGTATGTCTTTTGCTATAAAGAATTGAATCAGAACACGAATAAAATGCAGAGCGATCATTGGTTGTACCGTCTGCCATAAACGTCGTATCGCATCTCCCAGCCCGGCGGCAGCGGCTCCTCGGCACCGGACGCGGCGGCGGCACCGGACGCGGGGGCGGTGCCGGACGCGGGGGCGGCGCCGGGCGCGGAGGAGGGCGCGGCCGGCGGGTCCTCCTGGCGCGACGGGCCGGCGCCGCCGTCCAGCGCGCCCGCGACCCCGGCGCCGTTACTCAGTGGCGGCGGCCCCGGCGGAGGCTGGAAATATATATAGAAAAAAATTACAACATTTACTACCCCATACACCCTTAAATGTGAGTCTCGACAACATCTTCTTAAAATTCAGAGTGTCCCAAAAAGTAGTATCAAGCGGAATTACACATACATAGGGGTGATTCGGATACCCCAAGGGGTGCCCTATCTCTGGAATTCTGCTTGACACTACTTTTTGGGACACTCTATATATAAATAACGCGTCTCGTTGTTTGTCCGCGATGAACTCCTAAGCTACTTAACCGATGTTAATCAAAATTAGCACACCGTGTGTAGTTTGATGCAACTTGAAAGATAGGCTATATTTTAGGCTATGTTTATTTGTGAAATGAGTTAAAATTTTTGCTTTGAAATTATACACTTTAACACATTCACTCTCTTGTTAAATATTTAACAAACTATTTTAACAGGTCTGCTTTTAAGCAATTACTTTTAAAAATAAAAATATATACATTCAAATTATATTATTTTACAATAATAAATAGTTCATATACTTACACGTAAATTTCGGAGATGTACTACAGACCTCTGGTTTTCTGTATTATTTCTTAATCTAATCCTGGCTCGAATACCATCACTGAGAGGACTTCGAGAGTTATTAGATTCTCCTAATTCATTTGATTGAGTTAAAATAGCTGGATCTATTCTCAAACCATCTAATAGTAATACTAACTCAGCAGTTTTAACTTCAGTGTTTGTGTTAGAAGCATTATCCTGCGAAACAGTCTTCATCAAATCTAAAAAAGCAAGCTTATTATTTTTATGTACATAAAATAATCATCTCAAAAGTAAGCATTTTATAATGATGTACCCAGAGTTAATTCCACATTTTCACATTTTCCATTTACATAAAGAAGAATTTTCAATAAGTTTATTCTCTTCTCGCCAATGATATGATCCTTTCTGAAGCTATGGTGGTCGGCCAGGCGGAATACTATGTGTGACAGGGGAGTGACTAAAACTGTGAATTCCTCTTTCCATTTTGGTTGTAATGTGTTTTTCAAAACCTCAGTTCTTCTTGAAATATTGTCATCTATTATAAGTTGCAAGTAAGGATTGGGTTTGAAAAGTCCAGAGTTTCGAATATTTGCTGATTCAACTGCAATTTAACAATAATTATAAAAATAAATTTCGTACATAGACCAAATAGCGTATCGAAGGGGAACCTACATGTGATGAATATTGGGAGTCTTTACTGTATGATATGCATTATATTTTTAACAAAGGTCGATGCAATTTACATTGCAGTAAAGGATAAATAGTAACCCATTAAATAAATCTTTCATAAATAGATTTAACTGTCTTAAGAATCATGCCACTAATTTGAAGGTTAAAAAAAAATATGAATCTGAAATCGAGACAGATACATTTCCTTTTCAAAAAATTGTCATAATTATGTCACCACTATAAAATTAAATTTCTATATCCCACCACCACTTCAGCCTATCACAGTCCACTGCTGGACATAGGCCTCCACAAGTTCGCGCCCGACATTATGACGCGAACTCATGTGTTTTGCCCATAGTCACCACGCTGGGCAGGCGGGTTGGTGACCGTAGGGCTGGCTTTGTCGCACCGAAGACGCTGCTGCCCGTCTTTGGCCTGTGTATTTCAAAGCCAGCATGGAAGGTTATCCCGCCATCCGTCGGCTTTTTAAGTTCCAAGGTGGTAGTGGAACTGTGTTATCCCTTAGTCGCCTCTTACGACACCCACGGGAAGAGAGGGGGTGGCTACATTCTTTAGTGCCGTAGCCACACAGCACAATTTGAAAATGAATGATGAAAATGAAAAATGAAATTTCTATATAGCCCAGTCGAATTAGTATTTTGGATTTACAAAAATTGGAAGCAGCAATTTTCCTTCGGAATTCGTAGGGTAAAATTAAATTTCCTAAAATTTTGGTTCTCATCAAATGTTTTCGTACGATCGATATTTTTTTATTTATTTATTTATTTTAGATCAATAATAAACTCGATAATACAATACTAAGGGCGCGTTCACATAGAACGTTCGATTTTACAGGATCCTTTTTAACGGATCCGTCGCTACTGGAGGTAATATTCACACAGCATTTACAGGACGTCAACGAAAACGAAACGGGTCAGTATTTCCTTTGTGTGGGATTTTTTACTGGATCCGGAATACTGTCATGTGTGTGATCTGGCTCATACAAGTACATACGCTAATAACATATACGCTTAACGGACCTGTAAAACGGATTGCTGTTTATTTTGTCGGATCGGTATTTTTTAATGGATCCGGAATACTGTATTCTGTGTGAACTCGCTCATACAACTACATACGCTAATAACATATACGTTTAAACGGACCTGTAAAACGGACGTTCTATGTGAACGCGCCGTTAGGTTCACCCCAACTCTTCTCAGGTATAAATCGAAAAATATCGATCTTACAAAAAAATTGATGAGAACCAAAATTGTAGGAAATTTAATTTTAAACAACTTTTGTAATAACTATTTTTCGTGTAAAATTGAAAATAAACGAATTATTCAAGACACAAAAAATTACCCTTTAAATCAAGTCTGGTACCCCTACTTTTTGAATTTAGACTACCAGTGACCTCCCCCAACGAATTCCGAAGGAAAATTGCTGCTTCCAATTTTTGTAAATCGCAGCCCGTTTTGAGCTAATTTCACTGGGCTAAAATACTTAATGTCAAAAATTTCATTTCTTACAATTATAAAAGTTTGAGTACATATTGATTTACTGCTGCTGGATTTGATCATATTTTAAATTAGCATTTAATTATTTTCTTTTTAGTGTATAAGAAGTGTACAATAGTTTAATTTTGTTTACAATACTTACAATTTGAAAATATAATTAATTAGTGGTAATGAGCATTTTATTCTATTATTTATAACTATTACACTATTTTTATTTTTGCTATAAACATAAGAGATATATGTAGTTAAAATAAAACAATCACTCTTTAAAATGAGAATATATGAAATAATCATAAATTATACACTAAAATTAATATATGAACATAATTATAAATAATAATCGGCCAAGTGCAAGTAGGACTCGCGCACGAAGGGTTCCATATAGGGAATGCAATCTCGTTCTCGCGAGATCTCGTTTTTGCGAGATCTCGGCCTTTTTTTGCGAGATTGAATCTCGGACGAAAAAAAGGGCGAGATCTCGCAAAAACGAGATCTCGCGAATAATTCATGGTAATGGCTTTTGCCGCGTTGGCGCAGCGGTCACAGCACTGGTTTGTGTATGGCTGTTGCGCGCACAGTTGCGGGTTCGATCCCCGCACACGACAACATTTGTATTAGCCATGCAGATGTTTGCCGTGGTCTGGGTGTTTGGTAGTGTCCTTGTGGGTCTCCCTACCGTGCCTCGGAGAGCACGTTAAGCCGTCGGTCCCAGTTGTTATCATGTACACCTGATAGCGATCGTTACTCATAGTAGGAATATATCCGCCAACCCGCATTGGAGCAGCGTGTTAGATTAAGCTCTGATCATTCTCCTACGTGGGGAAAGAAGCCTATGCCCAACAGTGGGATATAACAGGCTGAAACGATAATTGCTTGTGATTTGAACTGAACAAATCTTTCATTTGATTGGTATATTTGTAATATCTAATGGATCGACTGAGTAGATATAGTTTTATTTAATTGATAATAATATTTCAGTTTAATAGTCAACTCAACTCAGTTAATAAGATAATTTTTTTTGACTTCTCATTGTTTTGTTCATTATAAAAGAACTGATATATTACTAAAATATTTTTGTTTGATAATAAAAGAGAAGACTGGTTGTTTCTTTCATTTGTTATAAGTTTAAATTTTTTTCACTTCTCATTGTTTTGTTTATTATAAAAGAACTGTTTTATTACTTGTCGCAGATCAGAAGTAGGTAGGAGAAAAACGGACGGATGACCGAACTACTAAGTATTAAATGGACTCACCGAGCGGGTATCGTCTATCGCGTGGCAGAGAGACAACTCGACGCAGTGCCCGGGACTTGTGACCCGAGTGTTGGTTTACGGCGGCGCCGCCTAACAATGCGCATTGGCACTCACCACCACCGGTCGAGTTGCCCAATCAGTAACAATTAATTCGTGTACACAAACTAACTATTAGAAGAGTCGAGGTTAAGCTACTAGCAGGATACTCAAGTGCACCGCGCCACGCCAGAGCCAAGACTGCCTTAGCAGCGGTTGCATCGGTCTTTTATGCACGAAGGAATGACTCGAATAATAGAATGAGGGTAGTTGAATGTCGACAATATCACAGGTACCGACACGGCCATTCTGACGCGCGTGCGTCCTCGCGCGCTATCCATTAAAATCTTCGGTATCAAATAACAAAATATCGCTCGACTATCCTGACAAAAATCTATCCAAAAAACTTACTATCTGGTCCGGTCCATACTGACCCTTCAGACTAGAATAAACAAACTTGAACAATTGGCAGTAAGGCTCTCAGTCATACTAGTTCTTTTTTTTCTCTTTTTTTTTTGCCAGACCGGACAGTGATCCCTATAGCATGCTAGGCCGGATATTTATCCCTACAGCAAGCCAGACTAGATCACTTCCTTCTTTTCACTTTTTTTTTACCATCTCTTTTTTTAGCAAAATCGACAGTGCTCCCTGGCACAACTGAAAGCCATTAAACACAAGAATCAACTAATTACTATAAGAATAGGCCAGTATGGGTCAGTGTGGGCCTTGTTTCTCCTTAATTAATTAATAAACTACAAATCTCAGAGTCACATTTGCGAATAGTGATATCTTGTCCAATAATAATATGAGGACAGGTTCTGGTTTACATGGTGTTTTTTCATGAACTAAAACTACTACATGAACTAAAACTACTAAATCTGTTTAAATGATGACGACTCTACTTGAGCTTCGATCTACCCGCACAATAATTGAACGGGACTACGCGAACGCGATTCACGTGGCATCGTGAAATAAATTATTCACTAGTAACACTTTTAGTGGGCACGAGAACAGTATCCCACTTCTGATGTCGCAGATCAGAAGTAGGTAGGAGAAAAACGGACGGATGACCGAACTACTAAGTATTAAATGGACTCACCGAGCGGGTATCGTCTATCGCGTGGCAGAGAGACAACTCGACGCAGTGCCCGGGACTTGTGACCCGAGTGTTGGTTTACGGCGGCGCCGCCTAACAATGCGCATTGGCACTCACCACCACCGGTCGAGTTGCCCAATCAGTAACAATTAATTCGTGTACACAAACTAACTATTAGAAGAGTCGAGGTTAAGCTACTAGCAGGATACTCAAGTGCACCGCGCCACGCCAGAGCCAAGACTGCCTTAGCAGCGGTTGCATCGGTCTTTTATGCACGAAGGAATGACTCGAATAATAGAATGAGGGTAGTTGAATGTCGACAATATCACAGGTACCGACATACTAAAATATTTTTGTTTGATAATAAAAGAGAAGACTGGTTGTTTCTTTCATTTGTTTAATGTTTGATGCATGAAAAAATTCGTGAAAATAAATGTTTATCTTATAATACTTACAATTTTTATTATTTTCTTCGTAATTTATTCAAATATTGCGATTATTAGCAAAAAACACACACAAAACTGCCAATCTCGCGAGATCTCGAAATTGGCGAGATCTCGCGGTATTGTTATTCATAAACTCGCGAGATCTCGTTTGAGCCTTAATCTCGCGAGATTTGCATTCCCTAGTTCCATACCATTGGCTGGGTAAACAACAGTAGGTACATTGATTTTAATATCAGGCAAAAAGCGGCAAAAAAGTCACTTGTTGTATGAGCCCCCTAAATATTTTTTTATTTCAATTTTATTATTTATTATTAAACTAAATATACAATTAAGTATTTTGTGAATATTTCAAGTGCCTACCTGTTACCACTTATTGATATCGAGCAAAAATAGGCAATAAATCGCGTTTGTTGTATGGGAATATTATAAATTTATAAATTATAAATACTTATTATTAGTTTATAGTATTTGTTGTTATACCGGCAACAGAAATACACAATTTGTGAAAATTTCAACTGTCTAGCTATCGCCGTTCTTGAGATACAGCCTGGTGACAGACGGACGGCGCAGCGAAGTCTTAGTAATAGGGTTCCGTTTTTACCCTTTGGGTACGGAACCCTAAAAACAGTCTAAGATTGAATTGCTAGTATAGTTATTATTATTAAATTTCCTCAAGGTCATAAAATTCAATCCATCCTCACATTGTTGTAATAGTGATAACTTTTAAAACAGTAATATCTGTTACTAAAACAATGACTTACAATAAGCCAGAGTCAGATACAAATAAAAGATACAGCGTTTGGAAATGTAAAAGTATATTGTCACAATATACATTTATTAAGACCTTCCTTCCTTTTTATTGTGTATTGTTATAGTGATTAAAGGAATGTATATTCTGTTAAACTTTCCAGTATACGTAAACTATTATGATTCTAGAGAAACAATGTTGTACAACTGCCTGACAAACAGCAGGCCTACTGATTAGGTTTCATTGGTAATCTTTAGCAATAGAAACCAAAAAGTAAGTGGCATACAAAAATCCTTTTTGCGTTTTTATACAACACACAAAAATTATTATTTATTTATTTACAATTATTATTAAACAGTAATATGTTTTAATATAAATATTTACAAGAAATGTAAATGATATTAAATACAACAACACAACACATTTTTAAAATAACAAAACATTGTTGTGAATTGTGGAGTAATTTATATGTACATCAGTAGATATTTCCTGTTAGCAACAATGATTCTGATTCAAATAAATAAAACAATGTAATGTATATTTTATTTCCTTTGAAAGATTATTCATCATTGTTAACAACATACCAGTACAGTTTAGCTTTAAAAATGGAGCAGCTCGACTGGGGAAGTACCTCGACCTTACAGAAGACCACAGCTAAATAATACTGCTTTCAAGCAGTGTTGTGTTCCTGTTGGTGAGTAAGGTGACCAGAACTTCAGGGAGGGGGAGGGATAGGGTCAGCAACGTGCTAGCGATGCTTCTCGAGTTGCAGATGTATATAGGCTACGGTATTTACTAGGGTTGATAAAAATCATGATTTTTATTTAAAAAATCAGATTAATTTGATTTAAATCGGATTTATTTGATTTTAATAAGATTTTTATGATTTTTTTAATTATCTGATCGTTTTCAGTATGAAAGTCACTCAGTGGCGGCCTTAGGGGGTGGCGAACGGGGCAATCGCCCGGGGCCTCGCGCTTGCAGGGGCCTCGCGCTTGCAGGGGCCTCGCGCAACAACCCAAGCAAATTTAAAATAATATAGATTTTTAACTGTATTTTTTTATTAAAATTGTTAAAACATATTTGAGGAATTCGATGACACAAGATCGGCTTTCAGTCCTTGCTATTCTTTCAATCAAAAATGACCTATTATAGACCAGTGCTCTTAGCTTTTGAAACTAATTTTTTTTTATAGTAGGATGAAACCCATTACACCATTATTGTAAAAGAAAGAGAATACAACGAAAATGAAAGGAGAAATAAATTACGGGCGATCTGAGGTCGGGAAGTGGTAAGGAGGGGGTTTAAGGGGAAAAACGGTTTATCTCGATTACCGGCTAAACTACAAGTCCTATGGAAAAAGCCTCAATGGCAAAGTTGTATAGTAAGAAGATCTACAACTATTGTATTTGCACTTTTTTCACATAACGATTTTTGAAAAATTCAATAAACACGTTTTTGGTTTTTTATTTTTATCTGTTACAAAATTCTTTATTTTTACAAAATTTGGTGAG
This sequence comes from Melitaea athalia, assembly GCA_905220545.2. NCBI lineage: Eukaryota > Metazoa > Arthropoda > Insecta > Lepidoptera > Nymphalidae > Melitaea > Melitaea athalia. The sequence continues at coordinate 10,680,202 of HG992179.1, forward strand.
AACTTACCTTTTTATTTTACAAACACATTGTAATTTTTTTGATTTAAAATATTAATTTGTCACCTCATTTTGTCCTCAATATCGAAAAAGTACCCTCATTTTCAATCGAAATTTCTCACGTCAAAATATCAGCTTTTTAAAAAAGTCGGTGGGATTATTGTTCGTTAAAATCTCTATTTTCTGATGGTGTAAAAACATCATGCAAATGTATACATTACTATGGTAAATGTTCTCAGAAAATGCAAAAAAATAACAGGTAGGAAGACCCAGACTCTCCTAGCCCCTTCCCCTCTTCTCTATGAAATTCTCAAAATACTGAGGATGTCTTATTAAATATTCTTTTCATTTTCTAAACGTTTATTTTTAGCTGCAGATAAGTTGTAGATCTTTTTATTACCTACAACTTTGCGATTTGACTTTTTTCCACAGGACTTGTAGTTTACCCGCAATCGGGATAAACCGTTTTTTACCCTTAAACCCCCTTCCCTACCACTTCCCGACCTCAGATCGATTCAGCCTGTAATATCCCACTGTTGGGCATAGGCCTCTTCCCCATGTAGGAGAAGGATCGGAGCTTAATCCACCACGCTGCTCCAATGCGGGTTGGCGGATATATTCCCTACTATGAGTAGGTAACGATCGTCATCAGGTGTACATGATAACAACTGGGATCGACGGCTTAACGTGCTCTCCGAGGCACGGTGGGGAGACCCACAAGGACTGCACAAACACTCAGACCACGTCAAACTTCTGTATGGCCAATACAAATGTTGTCGTGTGCGGGGATCGAATCCGCAACCGCGAGCTCAACAGCCAATCGCAATCCAGTGCTGTGACCGCTGCGCCAACGCGGTGTCACAGCACTGGATTGCGACCTCAGATCGCCCGTAATTTATTTTTCCTTTCATTTTCATTGTATTCTCTTCCTTTTTCAATGGGTTTCATTCTACTATAATTCTTTTCACTTTTTACCATTTCAAAGGCTAAAAGCACTGGTCTAGTATTGGTCATTCGTTAGATTTTGTGCTTTAATTAAAGATTTTAGTCGTAGCAAAAGCCGCAAACATCAATTTTAAAATTTATCATCTCTATATTTGTTAATTTTGTAAATTTTTCAATGTAAAATATTTTTAAAACTCAAATTCTAGTTATTTTTATAACTTTAGCATTTCACGAAGGAAAAAGGGCCTCGCAAAGACTTTCCGCCCGGGGCCTCGCAATGGGTAAGGCCGCCTCTGAAGTCACTTATTTATTAAAGAAATCATTTTTTTTTTAAATCAGCGTATTACTTTTTTATTGTCATTCTTATATAAAAAAATCTAGGTAGCATATTTATTTGCCTATTTAGCAAAAAATATTGATTTAAATTTAAAACAACAAACATATTTTCTTCTAAAGGTAATTTAAAAAAAACACTTCCATTTTGTAATGTTTAACAAAAAATAATAATTAAAATAAAAAAGACAACATTAACAAATTAACATGTCACTTATTAACCGACTTCCAAAAAAGGAGGAGGTTCTCAATTCAACTGTTTTTTTTAATGTATGTTACTTCAGAACTTTTGAATGGGTGGACCGGTTTCAATGATTTTTGTTTTAATCGAAAGGTGGTGCGTGTCACTTGGTCCCATTTAAATTTATTTGAGATGTACTTTTCGAGTTATATCTAATAATGCGTTTTTACTTGACTATTTTTTTGTCAACCTACGTTTTATTAAACCGCATAACTTTTTACTGGGTATACCGATTTTGATTTAATCGAAAGCTGATGCTTATCGTGTGTGGTCACATTTAAATTTCATCGAGATCTGATTACAAATTTTTAAGTAAAATAGTACTGATTTAAATCATCGACTTTAAAAAAAAATTACTTGATTTTAATCGCGATTTAAATCACTGATTTAAATCAAATGATTTTAATCATATCATCCCTAGTATTTACTTACCATCAGGTGAGCCATACATTTAAAAAAAACAGTTCAATATACGTACCAGTTAAACTCAGCTGATGATATGTTGCTAGAGAAATAGGAGCAGTGAGTGTGGTAATGCTTTCTGTCATAGTGATATGATTATTTCATGTTTTCTTGACAATTAACTATCCCACATTGTGTCTGAAAAGAATACCATATTCAAAATTGACTAAATGCTAGGTAAGGACTAAAAATTTGGTTTAAATCCATTAATTGAGGTGACCTTATTATTAAAACAACACATTGATTTATTCATGTATTTCTTTATCTACTGATAAGAGTGAAATTGTACTAAATATACATTATACTTATGGCTCACTATTATATAAAATATAAGATCTAGAAGTGATAAGTTATTGTTCCGAGTGATAATACAAAACATCATAATTTTTTTTTATAACGCAGATAATTTTAATAAGTACTAATATGAAATTAATATAAATAAATACTTACTTACATAATCATTGTAAACTGTTCTGGTGATAATTTTTGAAATATGTGCTATGTATAAAATATAATAAGTATGTAGTTTGTTTTCATTAAAAATCAATAAATAAATAATCGGTACGTCTATACTTCAAAAGCAAAGGCGTAAAATGCGTTGATTAAAATAATCTATACTCTGTTTTATGCAATTCTCTTTACATAAATAAGCAAACAATTTCCTTTGAACTAATTACAACTAGTACCCCTGTACCATAGTACTATTTTGTAGACACAATGTTTACTTTATTATCAAATTAATATATATTTACCGATTTCTATGCAATGTAACACCGATGTAAGCAAATTTTCAGATTAGGTCATTATCGTTTTTCCTTATCTTGCTGAAGTCTGAAAGGAAATAGACTTTAGAATTACTTGTCAATACACAAAGGTTGAAATTGTTACACCATTTAACTCTTTCATTGAAAACAAAATCTTTCACAAAACAATTACGTGCACTACGCTGTAATTATAAACAAAATAAACCTGAAATTAATTAGTCACAAGTTAGTAATTACCAGAGATATACTTTTTAAACAACTTGCTAGCACCAACAAAACAGATAACAAAATCATAGATAAGTATAAACAAAATGTCTATCTGTGTCTGTCTATCTTGAAGTCAGAAGGCTCGAGATTGTACCATGCATGCATTGCATGTACCATGATTGTACACACGGTACAACAGATAAAATATTGTATTATAATCTGTATTACCCATGGACGTAATAGGGTATTCCACTATGTTTGAAAAAGTACTTCAAAATGTTGATTTTCTAATAAAAAGCCACAAAAAAAATATATTTCGGCAAAATAAACACGTTTTCATGCCATAAAATTAAATTAAATTTTAAACCTTTTTTATTACCGCGAAAACGCTACAGCCATTTTGGTGACGTAATATGGGCAATAACAAAAGTGTATGACGTATGTAAGAGAGTAACATAACCTACAATTACTATGACAGCCATCAACAAATTAGTAATGAATGCATATTATTTCAGTTAGAACAAGATATGAAGAGTTATTATACGAAAGAACACAACTATTACTCCTTGAAGTTAAAATTGATAGATATTAGTATGTACACTAGCTGTTGACAGCACTGACAGAACTTTGTTATTGCCCGTATGACGTCACACCATGGCGGCTCGTGTTTTAGGTCACGTGATATACAGATTAAAATATACGACTTTTAATTTCAATATAATAAATCAATAATGTGCTTTTATGATTCTAAATCAGAATATTTAGGTGTATTTCTATATAAATTTTAATTTTTATCAAAATTATAATTTATTTTTCACTACGGAAAGTACCCTATAGTGTCATATATTATGTCCATGGTATTACTTTACATACCCTTACCTGTACCATGGATATAATATATTTCTCACCTCAATGATCAGCCCTAGCCAAGTTGACGCTAGTGTCATTCCCATACATTTGTTAGTTTTCTAATAGCGTTATCGATTGTAGATTGTCAACTTGGCAGCTACCTCATACCACCTGCTAGACCGATAAATCGTTTCTGCGCAACTAGAAGGCCAGCGTTCTTTTTACATGACGCGAACTATACCTACCCCACCCCATGAACGTAATATATTACGTCCATGCCCCACCTCAGCCTGCAAAATAATGATACACATATTTCGTAATAAAAAAATACTAATCGGTAGATTTTTAATAGTTCAATTCAACTATGTTGTCCTTTAAAATTGCTCACCTTAAATTATTTAATTAAAAATCAATAAAGCCGTTAAAAAAAATCATTTAATAATACTTTCAGTTCCAAACTCCTATATCTTTTGATGTATACAAATATTTTAAATTGATCAAAGTGTTAAAAAACTGTTCAAGTTGCATTTATAATTGCGCATATATGTATTATACAGTTTGGAACAGCTCCACTCAGGGCCGGACCGTGAGTTTAGGGAGCCCTGGGCTAATACTACTTAGGGGCCCACCTAATTTGACCACACCTGAACTTGAATTAAATGACCCTAATTGGTTTGATTAATCTTAGGATTAGGATTAATCGTAGGATTCGCAGGGATGCAAACTGCAAACCATACGATCTGTGTAATTTAATAAAATTATTAATACTTTCGCATTATTGTCTATTTTTGACTTTGACGACTTAGCTGGGGGCCCCTTGAATCCACGGGGCCCTGGGGCGAGTGTAGAAATAAAAATTTATTTCTACACTCGCTATTATTTATTTATAAAATCACAAAGTAACAGCTAATTGTTGTTTTATAAGGATCGATTTACTATTGATTATCAATATAACTGATCGAGTTACGCTGACGCTAACATCACCCGTTAAAAAAGCTAAACTTTAGCTTTTTCCCTACAATTTTTTCAAGATGGCGCATAGTTCAAATGTCAAATTTGACGCTCAAAAGCAGCGTCAAGCGTCACATGAATATGCACCTTTAGTTTATAATTACTTTTCTCTATGGTTCCATGACTGACTGCATATTGTGCGTTTCACGAAAGAGTTCCCTTCTGTTTTAAATGTTGGTAGCTCTGTTTGTCGGCTGTCGTACTGTCAGCGTTGCCAGCTCAGTAGTTTTACCACTAAATTATTACTTTTTATTTTTGAACAGTAGAAAAAAAATATTTTTAGTAGTTAGTAGATTTTGTCAGTAGCATGGTTAGTCATCAGTATATACAAATTTTAATTTCTTAACCATCACATGCCTGTCATGTTTCATTACTGTTTTAGTTTTTTAAATAACTAAGAACATTTTAGAATAAATAAATATAGCAAACCAATTGATATTTAATTAAGTTTTACTAAAATTGAAATTTAATATTAGTAAGTATTAATATTAAATACTTAGTAAGGGAATTTTATATCAAGATATAGCAACATTAAAATCAGTTTAGCCAATATAACCACGAAGGGAACTCTTTCGTGAAACGCACTATATTTGCTGCATTATATAAGACCGTGGTTTACCCCGGCTCCACACGTTGGCCCCAACATAGGCCCCAACGCTACTCGTCCAACGTGTGGATCTAGAAAATGGCATTCGTCCCAACGTTGGGGCGAGCGTTGGTAGTTCGCCGGCTCGTGTCGGTTTTGTCAAAGGAATCTGCGCCAACGCTCGCGATCCGTCCACACGTTGGCGCGTTGCTCAGTTCTGTTGCAACACGCAGCGAGTGCGTACGTCGAGCGAGAATGGCTTCCTCATCCACAAAATCGCCACCGGCATGGACAAATGATAAAGTCATAGAATTTATTGAACTTTTGATAAAGTTCAATAAATTCTATGACTTTTTCACATCCAATAATATGGGACGCAACTCGAAAGGATCATAAAAATTAAAATTTATTAGCTGATGCATGCCGCACCATTCAACAGAATATGGGAATGAATTTCTCAATTGAAGATTTGAAAAAAAAGCGAGAATCATTAATGAGCACATATATTTATTATATTATCTTATCGCCTTTACAGAAAAAAAAATAGTGACTATACTCGATCTTTGACGTGGATTTTTATTTTTTCTCAGTAACAAATATAAATGTGCACTCAGTACTATAAAAGCGCTCAGAGCAATTTCGATTTCTATATCGGACATCTTCACATTGGCCCTGACGGGACAGAACTAGTTTATAGGCCAACGTGTGTACGCCTTCCCGAATTTGCAGTCCAACGTTGGTACGAGCATTGGGGCCAACGTGTGGAGCCGGCCTTACATGTTATGTCAATAGGTATAGGATACTTATAGTTAGTCTATGCTCTACTAGTTCAATAGAAAATATCAATAATTCAATACAAGGCTAATAAAATTGATAAAAGTTACCAAAACAGAAGGGAATTTTTATTGTTATTGAAAGATTTTTAACAGTTTTTACTCAATATAATTTTTGGAGCGCTAAGAATAAAGTAAAAACGATATAAGTAAGAGGAAATGTTTAATCAAGAAGATTAGTGTAATCAAAGTTTAAGAACTATGCACAATGTTCTACTTAAATGTATTTTGTAATGTTTTACAGACCTAAATTTATCAAAAACAAAAATTGCTATGAGTCCTGTGGAAAGTGTACCAGTTGCAGTCCTAAATCATATTGATGACTATGTTGAGTTACTTTATGATGATATTCCAGAAAAAATTAAAGGATCTGCACTTATACTGCAACTTGCCAGGAATCCAGACAATTTAATTGAATTGGCCAGAAATGGTACTTTTGTAACAATACTTAGATACAGATAAGATTACAGGATGTAGATTTTAGCCAATACTTATTTTCTTAATTAATTAATTTAATAAGTAAAAAGTACTTACGAAATTCATTGATTTTAGCTTTGATTGTTGTCACTGACAGTCAACTATTAGATATTTTGTATAATAATAAACAATTGATTACAAAATTCTATTTAAATTTACAGAAGCCCTGCTAAGTGCTCTTTCTAGAGTATTAAGAGAGGAATGGAAAAGAAGTATTGAGTTGAGTACAAATATTGTATATACATTTTTCTGTTTTTCAACATATGTAGAATTTCATTCTGTTATTATACAATACAAAATTGGATCTCTGTGTATGGATGTTATTGATTATGAACTTAAAAGATATGATCAATGGAAAGAAAAAGTTGAAGGAAAAAAACAAGTTCTTACACCAGATAAAGTAAGTGGGTTATAATAGTATTAAATAGATAAATTAGTTGAGTTTATTTTAAAGAAGTCTGACCACCACATCTGATACTAGCTAATATTTTTATAACTCACTGTGTATCTTATTTCGCATTAAAATCTAATTACTAACACTACTTTTAGAATGAATTACCAAAAAGTCGTATCCCAGAACCCAAACGAAGACCAAAGTCAGGAACTTGGGCAGTAGCAGATGTTAATTTACAAAAAAGTAGGTCTGTTGCATCTAGTTATCATGAAGACTTGTGCAATGCGTCTGATGAATTTCTATCTAAAAGTGATGAGGAACAAATGAAAAGAAAACTGAAAACATTATCCAAAAGACAAGAGCAACTGCTTAGAGTAGCATTTTATATGCTTTTAAATATAGCAGATAATGTTAAAGTAGAAGAAAAAATGCATAAGAAGGATATTGTTGGATTGCTCATAGGAGCAATGGAAAGACACTCAAATATTGACCTTCTGATTTTAATTGTTTCATTTTTACAAAAATTATCAATTTTTGTTGAAAATAAGAATGCTATGGCCTCTAAAGGAATCATTGAGAAACTAGCTCCATTGTTAGATTCCCCTAATGCTGATTTGGTTAATGTGACTTTAAAACTTCTCTTCAACTTGACCTTTGATACTAAATTAAGAAATAAAATGGTCAAAATAAACTTACTTCCAAAGTTCATTCAATTTACAAGTAAGTTGAAAGCATCTGACTACATAACATAATATTTATTAATTTTCTATCATTCTTAATAATATATTTGAATATTTAAGGTGATGACAAACATATAAACCTGGCAATGAAAATTCTTTATCACCTCAGTATGGATGATCGAGTGAAACAAATGTTTACTCAATCGGACTGTGTGAAGTTGGTAAGAAACTTGTAACAATATGTATATATTATAACTAGCTTCTGCGCGCGACTTCGTCGGCGTGGACTCCGCTCCTATTGGTCTTAGCGTGACGATACATAGCCTATAGCCTTCCTCGATAAATGGGCTATCTAACAGTGAAAGAATTTTTCAAATCGGCCCAGTAGTCCCAGAGATTACCGCGTTCAAACAAACAAACAAACAAACAAACAACCAACCAAACAAACTCTTCAGCTTTATATATTAGTATAGATATTGTAACCAAAGCATGACTTGCACATCTTGATAAAGATGATATTGATTCACATTTTTACATTTCTATACCATAAAAATGAAAGTATTTATGATGAGTTTGCAAGTCTTTAACTGGTTAAAAAAATGACTGAAGTTTTATTTTTATTAACGTCTCACACTCAACGGCCGCCACTAGGATCATCTCCTGTGTCAGAGGTCCGGAAAACACAATAGACAAGCACAAACGCCCAGACCACGGCAAACATCTGTATGGCCAATACAAACGTTTGCCATGTGCGGGGATCGAAACCGCAAGCGCAACAGCCACAAACCAGTGCTGTGACCGATGCGCCAACGCGTCGTCCAAATTTTAGAAATCTAATCTATATTAATAAGAGTTTTCTATTTTTATGATTAATTGCAAAGGTTGCAAAAAACAAAAAAAGTGCTCTGTAGCCGTGACTAGACTCACTTAGGCTTATGTATTTCGATGCGTTGAATCCGAATTTGAAGTCCGCTTGTTGCCTATACACCCTAATTTTGAGTAAATTCCAATTAACGGTCAAAAACGGCAAAGATCGCGAAATAATGCAAATTTTTTTTTTTTTGCAACTATCCCAAATCTGAAGTTGGTTTGGATTGTCAGCCGTATAAATTTAGACTAAGTTGTAAAATACCTTTAAAAATCACTAAAACGGAAACAATGAAATGCAAACAAAAAATTCTCAAACTGGGTTAATTATATTTCTTACTAGCTTCTGCGCGCGACTTCGTCGGCGTGGACTCCGCTCCTATTGGCCTTAGCGTGATGATATATAGCCTATAGCCTTCCTCGATAAATGGGCTATCTAACACTGAAAGAATTTTTCAAATCGGACCAGTAGATCCTGAGATTAGCGCGTTCAAACAAACAAACAAACAAACAAACAATCAAACAAGCAAACTCTTCAGCTTTATTATATTAGTATAGATGTATTTCGATAAAAACGAAATAATAAAATTCAAATAAAAAATAATCTCAAACTAGGGGAAAGAGGCCTATGCCTAACAGTGGGATATTACAGGCTGACTTTTGTTCGCGTTAATCCCCGTGGAAACATTAAAATTACAGGCTGAAGCGAATTTGAAAACAAGTATGTACGTATCGCCTAATACAAAAATTACAAACATAATTTTTTTGCTATTTCACTTCTTGAATATTGAGCGTGTGCCCATTCCCAAAAGAACCTGCATTTATACAACATTTCGTTAGATTTTCCATATTCACAACATGTGTATGTTGCAATCTTCATCAACGTAGTCACTACTATTGTCATCACATATATTCTGGTAATTGATTAATTCATCTGATGAACTGATGTCGTCTTAAACAGGATATTTTTAACATTTTCATTTGCTTTGTTCGTATGTCTTTTCTTTGCTGCTTCAACGGTTTCACTCTTTCATTTTTGTGTTTTATTTTTCATGAGCTGTTTCTTTTTCTTAGTTTCCAGTACAGTTTTATTTAGAGTAGTAGTGATAAGACGTTTGTATATATCGTGATAAAATGTGTTACGAAAGTAAGTGAATGTGTGCGTAGCTGACGGACATGCTGCTGCTGAACGTGAACAGCGAGGCGTGCGCGGACGCGGGCACGACGGACGCGCTGCTGGCGCTGTGCGTGAACCTGGCGTGGAGCGAGCGCGCGGCGCGCCAGATGGCGGGCGAGGGCCGCCTGCGCGAGCTGCTGGCGCGCGCCTTCCGCCACCGCAACGCCGTGCTCATGAAGCTCGCGCGCAACCTGTCGCACCACGCGCCCGTGCGCCCGCTCTTCGTGGTCAGTGCCGCTCAGTCGCTCACATACAACTATACTGCGGTCGCGTAATACGAAGAATCTCGTACACCGACCTGTCATCTTTTGTCTTTGTCGCTCGCGTATAAACATATTGCCGTTGCGCTCACACAATACGGGGTGACTTCACCTGTGTGAGCGCAAGCGCAATATGATTATACGCGAGCGACAAAGACAAAAGATGATAGGTCGGTGTACGAGTTTCTTCCTATTACGCGACCGCAGTATAGCTGATTGTTGGCCTTTAATAGCTTTCACCTGTGTGATTCCGCCGATGTCACCGGTCACGTACAGTGAAAAATATATGGAGGAGATTGATCAGTGTGTTTGAGATAACAGTCTTACAACTAGCTGACCCTGGGACGTTGAGATTTTATGCGTAATTTTAATAAATTTTCGTTTTGTAAGAACCTTCTACAAAATATTTGAATATAAAAAAGATGAAGGAAATCAGTTAAGTCGTTCTCAAGTTATGTCGTGACCAAGGGAAATAGGAATTTTCTATATAATTATATAGACTAGTTCGGCAAACAAGCGTACAGCTAACCTGCCTGCTGGACCGCCCTTTTGATTTGTAGTAGAGATCGAGATGACGCTCATATCGTAAACAATTTTTTGAAGTTATACTTCTTTTGGCGCGTTAGAGAAAAATGGTAAAAGTCTACGGTGCGCGCGCACACCGTCACGAAAAAAACCGTCCTAAAGTTAGCTAGTCAACGAAGAAGAAGTTAGCAACGTCAAGTTACTAGTTAGCTAACCAATGAAGTGTAACTTTTTACGTGCGTACGTAAGTACACACACACACTTATTTTTTAATTTTGGCCTTTATGTATATTAGTTCATAAAACGGTCATTTAAAACAGTTTGGGATCCGAAAAAGTGTCTTACAATTAGTCATGCACCTTCAGTCTTATTTGTTAGTTTTAAAGTGAATATTCATCAATTTCGTTTAAATATATAAATAAATACAACTGTCAATCTCTTCAATCATCGCATTATGCCGTTCAATTACAATTGCTATAGCAACACAGATTGAGGAATACAATTCCAGATTTTCATTTCTTTATATTTTTATGTTTTCTTTAATGGAAAAAAAAATGTTTCAGGAATTCGTAGGAGACATAGCCGGTGCAGTAACCAGTAATGAGGCGCCTGAAGAATTTGTCATTGAATGTATGGGAACTCTGAGCAATATTTTACATGTGAACAACAATATCGATATATTCGCCGTCGTTGAAAGATACGACCTAATACCTTGCATACTCAAGATTCTGGACCCAGGTTAGTTTCTTGATTATATTCAACTTTTATGTTGGTAATAATTTGGTTATCATTGAAATATCTGTGGAAGTTCAGGGAATGTTTAAACGATGAGAAACTAAGTAATAAGTAACGTAAAATACTAAAAACTAATTTAATTTTCCAATACAAAATGTTTCTAGCTGTGAATCATTTGATCTCTTTTGGCAAAAACTATTGTCACTTGGTTGTCAAATAGTTATAGGTGCGTTCAGGCGTGGTGGCCGCTCATTTGTCCATAGGTAATATCGAGTAACATTTTTTTGTAAAGTTATCCACAGCATTCGACACAAGAATGGCTTGTGTAATCTTTGAAAGTAAAAATGCAACATCACTACGTAAACGTCACGAATCACGATATAGTATATCTCATTACAAGTGCGGAAAGGCTGTCATTGCAAAGAGTTCCGACAAATGTCTACCCGAGCCGAGGCGCAGCCGAAGGCAAGGGTTGACAGTCGGAACAAGTTGCAATGACGGTTCCGCACGTGTACTGAACGACTATTTTTAATACAGTTGCGAAAAAATGAAACAATTTAATAAAATAAACTCGCAAAAAAAATTCTGAAAAATGGCGCCAACCGTAGAATATAAGCAGAGTTTTTTTTTTTCCACCCATTCTGGTTGGCAAAGGGAAACTATGCCCATACAGCCAAGTCTTCAGTAGAAGTTTTTTATTGGGATGAAATGAAAATGAAATTTAATGAGATGAAATGAAATGAAACCTAACCAAACTCATTCAATCAAATCATTAAATCTGATATTGAAACAAATTATACCCCGTCCGGCGACTAATGATCTTTTTGACACTTCAAGAAATTTTGACATTAGTGACTGCCTCACACGTTATTTATTCGATTCGAAATAATAATCGATTTTATTTAAGAAGAACTTTCAATCGATTTAATTAAATACATTTAGTTTAAAAATATTATTTATTTATGCGTTTATTAGTTTTTTTAATTATAAATGAAATATATAAATAATTAATAAATGAATTAACAGAGTTATTGCTCTTTATTCTTGGTTTGCAATTAAATTTCAAGATTTCGACTTAGTTCCTTGCAAGTAATCAATCTTGGGGTCATAGATACTATTTTTATTTCCTTTTTTTTATTAAATTTATAGAAACAATAATCATATGACGTAAAATTATTTTTATCATATGATCGATTTATTATCGATTTATTATTTCAAGAACTGTTTCATAGTCTGTGGTTGTTTGTTATGCACAGGGTACTTCACTCAATCAATCAAATCGTCAATAAACTATGACATTACAGTAGAATTTTAGTACGTTATTCCGAAAAAAAAAACAACTGTAATTTATAGGCGTGGGCTGTCAAAAAGATCATTAGTCGCCGGACGGGGTATAGTAGCTTCTTCTAAGAAATATACGTATTTGCATGAATCATAAAAACTTCTATGAATTTTTTTAGTAAAAACTTCATGGTTAGTTTTTCTTTTTAATAGACATTATTTTGACAGTTAGGAAAGAAAACGCACAAGTGCGGGAAAGGTAAAAAAAAGCACGAGTGTGTAATAGCCCACTTCCCGAACGCTATACGTCCCTGCAATACGCCACTTTTTGAGCAACTGTATTAAAAAATTTATTTTACTTTCTTGCTCGATTTGTTGATTTTGCAAGTGTGGTACAAGATGATATGTTTTTAACTCGAGTACCGCGAAATGTGAAAGCGGTAGTTTTAGATAACCATCCTACTATTACTACGGTGTAAACGAGCAAGCGATCTACCGAGTGTGAGTTTTGTCAAGTAGTGGTATGTAACTTAGCTTTGAGCATGTTGAAATAAGTAAATAGAAAAAGTTCAAATCGTTTTATACTTACAATTATATAGTACTTAAAAATGTGATGACACAATATTTTGGAGCCCAACGTCCCGCTTAATCCGCCCCCCTAACCGCTCGTAAGGCGTGACGTCGCTGAGATGTAGTGTGACGCGATGTTCCGGCAGCGGAGCAGCGCGACCCCGAGCTGGTGCTGGAGGGCGTGGTGGCGGCGGGCGCGCTGGGCGCGGAGGAGCGCGCGGCGGCGGCGCTGGCGGCGGCGGGCGGCGGCGCGGCGCTGGTGGCGGCGCTGCGGCGGCGGCAGGCCGACGACGACCACGTGCTGCAGACCGTGTTCGCCTTCCGCCAGCTGCTGGCGCACCCGCGCGCCGCGCGCCTGCTCGTCGAGCGCACCGGTACCACCACCCTACACCTTAACTAATTACTTAATAAACAAATATAAAAAACAGCGATCTCTTCCAGGCGGCCTTTGGGCAAAGTACGTGAAGAAAATGAAGCGGAAAGAAGATGTACTAATGATATACAACTATAAAAAAAAGAAAACTTCTTTTTTAAATACAATTAGGTTGACAAACAAGCGTACGGCTCACCTGAAGATGGTAAACGATTACCGTAATCTATATACGCATGCAACACCAGAAACATCGCAAGCGCGTTGCCGATCCTATCACCTTACTCACCACAAGAACAGAATACTGCTTGAAAGCAGTATTATTTACCTGTGATCTTCTGTAAGGTGCTTCCCCTGTCGGGCTGCAAATATTGCTGATACATCTTAACATATATTTATTTATTTTTGTATATCTATCTATATATATAAAAATCAATTGCTGTTCGTTAGTCTCGCTAAAACTCGAGAAGGACTAGGCCAATATGGCTAATTTTCATCTTGAAATGTTTGTGGAAGTTCAGGGAAGGTTTAAACGGCGAGAAACATAAATAATATGTAACGGAAAATACTAAAAACGATTATTTAATTTTCCAATACAAAATGTTCCTAGCGGGGAAATTTAATGTCTTTTGTCAAAAACGTTGTCAATTGGTTTTCAAATATTCATAGGTACTTACAGAAAGTGTTTTGTTTATATTTTTCACAAATATACGTAGGTGATACGAAGTTCACCAGGGCCATCTAGTTACATGTAGGTATATTTCTTCTGTTCGCGAGCTTATCTCCTAACTCCTCCTAAACGGTTGGACCGATTTGCTTTTAATTTCGTGTATATATATATTTCAATATGGATTCACGGATGGTTAGAAAACATAATTGGACCTTTAGGTTAGTTAGTTAGTGGTAAAAATACAAATGCCCGATTAGAGCGGCCCAACTACCTGTTTTGTCAAATCACTGGAGTCGTGATACTGAGATAATGGGGCTTCTGAGTGATGGGTAGAACTATTAGAATCAGTAGATAGCTTTTAATATTTTACTAAATACCTATCTGTGTCGCGGTCTTGTTGTAGAAGATGAATCAATTCTCTACAACTATATAGAGAATCGCCACTTACCGCTTGCTCCGCAGAGGCTCCGGCTTACCTCATCGATCTCATGCAAGATAAGAACGTCGAGATAAGGAAAATGTGCGATTCCTGTCTAGACATCATCTCTCAGATGCAGAACGAGTGGGCCGCCAGAATTAAAGTGAGTACGGAGTGAAAGTTACATTCACATCATTGTATAAATAAATCTAAGAAATTTTATTTAGTTTTTAACCAGTCACGTTTTGGACTTAAGGTTTAAGGTAGCCTGGAAAAGAGTGCTTTTTAGCAATCATAATAGCTTTTGTACATTTTTCTACTAATTATTGTTAATGTTGCATATTTATTTTATATTTTGCACAACTCAACACTTTATTGTACACCAAGTACAATAAAGTGTTATTATTATTACAGTTATGATTTTTATTTTTTTATTTTTTTAGGATTGTAAGTCTATTTAGTTTCGACGCACCAGTAACTACTTAAATGACAACGCCCCTAACGTTTGAAAAAGTATTTTCTTTATTTGCTCTGTCCTCAGAGATCAGTGATATTTAAGCGTCATGTAACTCAGTTGTTGCTATGATAATGTTTCTAAATTAAGTACTTTATACATTAAAATATTAAAAAAGTGTGTGTGTGTGTACTTATGTACGCACGTAAGAAGTTACGAGTATACTTCATTGACTAACTAACTTCACGTTGCGCGTTGCTAACTTCTTCGTCGTTGACTAGCTAACTTCGGAGTGTCGGTTTTTTTCGTGACGGTGTGCACGCGCATCGTATTATTTAATTTACTTTTCACAATTTTTCCCTAACGCGCCAAAAGAAGTGTAACTTCAATAAGCACACATTAATTTGTAATAGCATTATTATGTTGCCCGCACTAAGTAAAAAATTATGGGACTGCGTTAGTTACACGTAGAACCATACGACATAAAGTCGTATGTTGGTACGTGTATATTATTATTTGATAAAAAGTTTTTTTTTTTATATATATACCTACACCTAGGTCGGCAAACAAGCGTATGGCTCACCTGATGGTAAGCGATTAACCGTAGCTTATAGACGCCTGAAACACCAGAAGCATCGCAAGCGCGTTGCCGACCCTATCCCAATCTCCCCAGGAGCTCTGGTCACCTTACTCACCAACAGGAACACAACACTGCTTGAAAGCAGTATTTATTAAGCAGTATAGTTTGTATTGTAATTTCCAAATAGTTCTAAGTTCTTATACAAATTACAATACAAATAACATAATTAAAAACAATAGACCAGTGATGTAACGGATAGCAGTTTGGCCGGATACCGGATAGCCGGATATCCGGCCAACCACGTGGCCGGATAGCCGGATATCCGGCCGCCGGATATCCGGCGGAACTTAGCTGTTTGGTGAAATTTAACAAAGTTTGCCAAAATCTATCTTTCAGCACCGTGCAGCAGTGTGTACAGCGAAAGACTTTTCTGAAGCTGGCCTTATTTATGAAGAGTAGCGAAACCGCTTGCTACCTCTCAATGCAGAGAAATTAGTATTTATTCACCATAATTTGCCCATAGTGCAGTATGGGTACTAATTAATTCATTTTCTTTCTATTATAGTCCAGTCAAGTTACGGCTGAAAATGGGTTCAAAAAACATTAAATACCACAGTTTGGGGATTATGGTGAATCGATAGGGGGGTATATTGTGAGCTTAAATTCCCATTTGAGGGGTTCTCCGAAGGTCAGCTCAAGGTCATTTCGATGAAAACGCGTTTAATTCGATATCTCGAGAACGGTTAGTGTTAGGCAAAAAATTGTAAATACCTTTTCTCTTTTCAATTAAATTTACTAACTCTTTTATCTGAAACTGTTTTTTGCATCATCAATACTTTTTAAATTATTACTTCCGAAAGGCAAAAATTTTCCTTTTTTTTCTCTCTATTTTTCATATTTCGCCATTTTCTCCCCAACCGTTCAATTTTATGAAATTTTACCTATTATCAAAGTTGCAGATACTTTAATTATGAACAACTTTTTCTTCAACTTTTTTTTCTAACACCAATATCTTCGGAGTTATACCTTACTTTACCGAGCGAGATCCGCGCCAATGTCGCAGTATTATCGACATCAGTGAGTATTCAGTACTTGGAAGAAATATCAAAGTACTCCATGATCATTAATTTATTAGCCAACTTACCTGTATAAAAAGGTAAATCGATTAAATTAATTAAAATTATACTTCATTTAAATATTAAATACTGTAATTATTCAAATATCATTTAAATATTGTACTTCTTCAATTTGGGTATTTTTTATTCTATTCAATGGGATAATAATGTGAATAAGGATTAGAAAAAGAAGTAAATGAATAATGAAAACTGTTTTACACATTTATTCATGGAAAATATATCAAACAATTCGTAAAATTAAGCAGAAAAATGGCGACATACGATTTGTTAAAGAAAAAAAATTTTTATGGCATGCCAAATGTTGCTGAATTTATCCACATTTTTATTGTATCATTCTGAAAAATATTTTAATAATGATAGAAAAATAATTAATTCTAGCTTAATAGCGATCGTTACTCATAGGGAATATATCCGCCAACCTGCATTGGAGTAGCGTGGTGGATTAAGCTCTGATCCTTCTCCTATATAGGGGAAGAGGCCTATGCCCACCAAGGGGATATTACAGTCTGAAAAAAAAACTGAATTACTATCCGGTATCCGACCGGATACTGAATTACTATCCGGTATCCGGCCGGATAGTGACAACAAGGCCGGATAGGCCGGATACCGGATAGTTGCCGGATATCCGTTTCATCTCTACAATAGACTATAACCTGTTTTTTTTCGGTACGGACTAATTTGACACATGCACATGTCAATTTTCGAAATAATGATACCAGCTTTTTAGTAATAGTGTTGTATACCGATTTTATAAATACAATACCGGTTTTATGAATCGTAACTTTTTACTTTTACCACATAATTTTATTATTATTTGACAATAGACGAATCTTTTAAAAATCATGGTAACTATGGAGCATCACAGATAAAAAAATATTTATTAATATTTAATAAAGCCGAGGATAAAATAGATAGGTAATGTCTACCGAGACAGAAATTTTGAGTAATTTAATATTTTAACCGTTTGACTAATTTAAGGTTGCTTATAACACTGGGTACATTACCCAAGTTTGTAATGTACCGAATGTTAATATAAAAAAAAAATATCGCGGGCTTCAAGCCAGAGGGGCGTATAAGCAATAACGCGGTACGACTTTCTGGCATGAAAATAATATCTGACTTCAGTTATACGCCTGAAAGTATTTTATTAATATTTTCTAAAATAATTTACCTACAGTTAAGAAAAAAAACGGAGGTGATGTTGTAGTGGTGTAGTAGAATATAAGTTTGTATTATAATAAAGCAGTCTAATACCGAACGTCAGTCGTTTCACTCGCCTCCAACACTACATGGCGACCCTGCCACCGGCCAGTGCAAGTGCCCGGCACGCGCTACGCGGCACGGCTGGTGTGCATATTTCAATATAAGCGTATTTAAAAAATAAAAATAAATCGCGGTTTGTGTGTCTACAAGAAAATACAATATGGGTAAGACGTATTCAAAAGAGGAAACAATCATCGCGCAATCAGCCGCTGGAGACGGAAAAAATGGTGCATCTGCTGAGACCAGCTACGCCACTGTTAGCACAACTAACATTTTGCTAACAATTATAGTCGTCGTCTTATTAGCAGCAGCCGGTTATGCATTTTGCCGATATTATAAAAAAATGCACAATGAGTGGATGGAGAGGCAAATGAACCGCCGTTCTCTGCGACGTAGGGAGGCGTCGAGTTACTTCACCAAAGCGACATCACCCAGGGAAGAACAAGTGTAAGGTGCTAAGCTACAAGAAAAAAAAAACTGACTTAGAGTGACTAGTGACAAGTGCGTAAATAAAATAGTGCGTCTTAAGTCGTACCTAAAAATGTGCGTGTGCGTCGATGTGCGTGTGCGTCGTAAAATGTGCGAGTGCCTTGTCGTCGTAACTAAAAATAAGGGTCTACTTACACCCTTAAACTAATTATTTCATTTATTTTTTTTGTGAAGAGACTTTTATTAGAGACTTTATTAGATATATACTTTATTTTGTGACTTTAATATGTGTTAGTAATTTACTATCTTAATATCTTTTTATTACCTAAACAATTAATGTAAAAATAGTATTCGAATTCATACTATGTAGAATATTAATAAGTTTTATTCATTACGTTTATAAAGAATACTTGCTTAAATCAGGCTCTAAGACTCATCGAACACGATAGCTCTCGATGTATATGGTCATGTTTGGAATAGTTGTTCTGTATTTGACACCCGTTAGTAACAATCGGGTCGAAGTTCGACAAATATTAATACTTTTATTACTATTTAGTATTACGACTTATATAACTAAATACTTTAAGACTATATACTACATACTTTTATAATGTGTTTTGTGTTAGATAATTATATATTGTAATTACATATATTTACTTATGGCTGAAAATTTTACTCAGATATATGATGAGTTATTGATAATAAGAAAGTATTTGATAAAGAAGGGTCAGAGCAGATATGCTGGTACTATCGCTTCGAATAAATTTAAAGAAGCTGAAATTTTGTATAACAAAGCGCATGTAATGTTAATTAAATTAAAAGAAGAAAAATCAAGCGTAGTTACATCGTTGATTGCAATTTATGATAAAATTTATCAATTATTTTTAGAAATATCCCAGTTGTGTATAAAGAGCTCGAGTGAAAACATTGTAACCAAAATGGATTTCGATATGCGAACTGCTTGTAGTTTGATACCCCTTATGGATGGTAAGGAGGAGACCACGAAACGGTTGATTGATGCCGTGGATATGTATGCGGAGATGTTAGATGTTGCGGGAAAAAAATGTTTAATTAAATTCGTTTTAAAAGGTAGACTTTCAGAAAACGCAAAGTTACGTTTGTCAACTAGTTACGATACCGTTGACGGACTTATTCAGGATATGAGAAAGCATTTATTAGTTAAAAAATCTTTTACCGCTATTCAGTATAAGCTTCAGCGTACAAATCAGGGTTGGAGGTCTATTGATGAGTACGGTTCTGAAATAGAAAAACTTTTTACTGACTTGACTATATCTCAGGCTGAAGGCGATGCGAGTGCATTTGCTGTATTAAGGCCTTTAAACGAAAAAATGGCGATTAAGAAATTTTCAGATGGGCTGAAGGATTCCAGACTGAGTACCATCGTAGCTGCGCGGAACTGCAAAAGCCTCAAGGACGCGATACAGGTGGCCAAGGACGAAGACATGTCAACGCCATCGAGTTCTAGCAGGTCAGCGGATATCATGCAATTTACTCGCAGACCTCGAGGTAAGTACAAACCTTGCTCGATAACCAGAGGACAAAGTCATCGTGGAACTTTTTACAGTAACAATTACCATCCTCGTGGTTCCGTAAGATCTTTTCAAAATAATAACCGAGGTAGATTTAACCTACCTACCTTACCTACCACTAGGTTTAATAGTAACAATCGTTGTAACAGTAACTGGCGTGGAGGTAGCAGAAATGTTTTCACTGCTCAAGAAAATAAAAATGGTAACACGTCACAACAGTCCGATTTTGAAAACCAACTAGATGTAAATAAGCAGTTTTTTCGATCTTAAACAGCTTATTTTAACCTTCAATAGCAAATGTAAATTTGTATCATTTTACGTTAGCAATAGAAAATGTTTATTCTTAATAGACACCGGAGCTTCGATATCTGTTATTAAAAGAGATGAGGTACCAAAGTATACTCCTATATCCAATGATAATACCTTAATTAATGGCATAGGAGGACAGATTAGTTCTTCAGGACAAGTATCGCTTAAACTTAAAGTAAATAATGACGAATTTTTACATAAATTTCATGTATTTAAAAAATTGCCGTTAACAGTTAGTGGAATCATAGGATTAGATTTTCTCTCAAAACATTACTGTAATATTGATTTGTCTTGTAATATTTTAACTATTAATTACAATAATAACTTAGTTACTTTACCTCTTTTAGACAAACCAGACTTTAGCAATAATCTTGTTTTACCACCACGTAGTGAGTCAATTCATTATGTTTATTTAAATAAGGATGTGAAAGATGACTGTATTGTAAGCGCGAGAGAGTTATATGATGATGTGTTTTTAGCAGGAACTATCGTGAAGCCAAAAGATGGTAGAATACCGGTTATGATACTAAATATTAGGGAAGAAGAAGTTAAACTAGATAATTTTGTTCCAGAAATTAAGCTTTTAAGTGATTATAACACTTTTTCATTTTCGGAATCGAAATCTAATGTAGCTAGAGCAGAGACTTTGCTTTCATTTCTAAAATTAAATCATTTAAATACTGAAGAGAAGCAAGCGATTGAAATTATTTGTTCTAAATATTCAGATGTTTTCTTTTTACCGGGAGATAAACTTAACACAACAAATGTATACGAACAATCTATAATACTTAAACCAAACGTTAGTCCAATTTATGTAAAACCATATCGTATACCACAGTCATTGAAACCAGAAATAGACAGACAAATAAAACAAATGTTAAAAGATGACATAATAGAGGAATCGTCAAGTGAATGGTCCAGTCCAATACTATTAGTACCAAAAAAGTCAGAAGGATCAAGTAAATGGCGTTTGGTAGTAGACTACAGGAAATTAAATGATGTTATTGTTGATGATAAATTTCCACTACCAAATATCACCGAAATTTTAGAATCGCTTTCAGGTTCTATATACTACTCACATTTAGATTTAAACCAAGGCTACTATCAAGTTAGTCTTAGTCCAGATAGCCGTAAATTCACCGCATTCAATACTAGCACAGGTCAATATCAATTAAAACGACTACCGATGGGTCTTAAGACTTCATGTAGTAATTTCAGTAGAGTAATGTCAGTAGCTATGTCTGGTCTGACGTATGAGAAATGTTTTCTTTATATGGACGACTAGCTTCTGCGCGCGACTTCGTCACCGTGGAATAGTACCAATTCTCTAGGAAGCTCTCAAAAGGAAAAAAAACCCTGATTTTGAAACATTCTTCATTGGCGCTACGCTCCTATTGGTCTTAGCGTGATGATATATAGCCTATAGCCTTCCTCGATAAATGGGCTATCTAACACTGGAAGAATTTTTCAAATCGGACCTGTAGATCCTGAGATTAGCGCGTTCAAACAAACAATCAAACCAACAAACTCTTCAGCTTTATTATATTAGTATAGATTTGGTTGTCTTTGGACGAAATTTGGAAATTCACAATTCTAATTTAATTTCTGTACTTGAAAGGCTAAGAAAAGTAAATTTGAAGCTCAACCCTGACAAGTGTCAGTTTTTGAAAAAAGAAATTTTGTATTTAGGACATCTTGTATCTGGTGATGGCATTTTGCCAGACCCTCAAAAGACTAAAGTTTTGCAAAATTACCCGACACCTAAAAATGTTGATGAAGTCAGACGATTTGTAGCCTTTTGTAACTACTATCGAAAGTTTGTACCGTCTTTTGCCGAAATAACATTACCTTTGAATAGATTGTGTAGAAAAAATATACCTTTTTGTTGGAGCAACGAATGTCAAAAATCATTTGAACTCTTGAAACAATTTTTAATGAATCCACCTATACTTCAATATCCAAATTTTTCTGACACAAATGAATTTATAGTTCAGACTGACGCATCAGGTATAGCTATTGGTGCAGTATTATGTAACCAAGATTTGAGACCCGTGGCTTATGCCAGTAGACCATTAAATAAAGCTGAACTGAATTATCCTACGATTCAGAAAGAACTTACTGCTATAGTTTGGGCTGTAAAGTATTTTATGCCGTATTTGTATGCGAGGAAATTTACAATAATGACTGACCATAGGCCCTTAGTTTATTTGTTTGGAATGAAGGATCCATCTAATAGGATGTTAAAGTTCCGTTTACTTCTTGAAGAGTATGACTTTAAGATAGTATATCTGAAAGGTAAGGACAATGTAGTCGCGGATGCATTGTCTAGGGTATGTATAACATCTGATGAGCTGAAGAGTATGTATGAGGGAATCATGGAATTGAATGTTTTGACTAGGGCGCAAAAAAGAGAATTGGATGAGAAAAGTAAGAATGTTTCGCCGATTCTTAGTAAAACCACTGACGAAAGGTCTGATCAACCAAGAGTTGTGGAGTTGCTAAGAAAACCGTGCGATATGGTAGAGATGATTTTAATGGAGAAAAATAAAATAGATAAATATAGGAAAAATGATTTAATTAGTATTGAAGAAGAGTGTTTCGTTTATATTCCTAGCAAGAGTACGTTAGGTATAAATCTCAACTTTAGGGCGCAATTCTCGCGAGTCGAATTTGTGACTAAGTTAGAGAAATTTTGTAATAAAACGAAGATTAAAGAAATTTGTATAGTTAAAAATAAAGAAAATGAAGAATTTATAAGTGGTTTATGTAATGAGCTCAAATTATTAAAAGCTTGGACCGGTCCGAGAGTATGTATACTTAGAGGAGTACAAAGAATAGATGACGAAAAAGTTAAGAAATTTATTTTACATGACTTTCATTTGCTCCCTACTAGTGGCCACGCTGGGGTACGCAGAATGACAAATAATATAAAGAGACAATTTTACTGGCCAGGCCTTGCAAAAGATGTTTATGATTTTGTGAGCAAGTGTCCCAAGTGTCAAAAGACAAAATATTGTAGGTATACAAAGCAGCCTATGACAATTACGACAACAGCATCAGCTGGTTTTCAAAAAATTTATTTAGATTTAGTTGGTCCACTGGATAAAGACGAAGATGGTAACTGTTACATTCTCACGATCCAGTGTGAACTAACAAAGTTCATAGAGGCGTATCCAATTAAAAATAAGGAAACGGTAAGTGTGGCGAAAGCCTTTGTACATAATTTTATATTAAGGTTTGGTATACCAGAATCTATAGCAACAGATAGAGGTTCTGAATTTACCTCTTCAACAATGTCAGAAGTATGTAAGTTATTGGAAATAAACAAATTAACGTCAACCGCTTATCACCATCAATCGATCGGATCTCTAGAAAATGCTCATAAGCATTTAAGTGCATTTTTGAGAACATATTGCAGTAATAGTACTTATTCATGGTCTCACTGGATACCTTTTTGGTGTTTCAGTTTTAATAATACAGTCCATAGCGAAACTAAATATGCTCCTTTCGAATTAATTTTTGGAAGATCGTGTAACATTCCTAAATCAATATCTCATCATATACAACCTTTATATAACCAAGATAATTTTCCTTTAAATTTAAAACATAGACTAGAAATTGCTCTAAATGATGCAAGAAATAATTTAATACGTAGCAAAGAGATTAGAAAACATATATATGATAAAAAATGTAACCCAATAACTTATAAAATAGATGACTTAGTTTTAATAAAAAATGAATGTTTAAAAAAATTAGATAACGTATTCGAAGGTCCCTATCGCGTATTGGAAGATGTGGGTCCTAATGTTAAAATAAATAGAAATTGTACGAGACAACCGAACACGTAAATAGTTTTACGTATAAAATAGGTTTAATTTTATTAATTATAATTTCATATAGTTAAAAGTATTAAATCTAAGTAAATAGGCTTATAAGAATAGAATAGTAAAACATTCGATTTAAAACTACGATCCGCAATAGTTATTACAAAGTAATAATAAAATGTAAATAATTAATTACGTATAAAGTTCCTTCATAAATTAAGTTTCATAGTTAAAGAATTATAGAAAATGTTAACTTGTGCGACTAGTTACTAGTTGAACAGATTCGCCTTAGTTTTGTTCAATATCTAGGTTAGAAAGAGATGGCGATAGATTTAGTATGAAAATAGACAAAGATAGCTATAGTTCGGGAAGAAAATTCATGTTTTGTTTGATATTTTCTAATATTCTTACGATTTTATTAATGTTTTATGTTTTATAGATAGATATTCATACGTTTTAGCATAAATTATCATCAAAATGTTTGTAAATAGATAGATACGCACGCTGCGCGCACAGGAATAGTACTGACGCGGGTTCGGGACTCGGAGGGGATATTTATACTTCGACGGTGGGGGACGAGGGAGTATAAATATTCCAGAGATCGATTTAGCTCGATTATTCCGAATTTATCGCGCGCGCAGCGCTAATTGTATGTTAAAATGCTAGATTTTAATGTAATAATATAGGTAAGATATAGTTTTAAGATAAATATGTTGTAAATTGCATTTTATTGAAAATAAAGATATTCCGGGGTGAGGTAAGGGTCCGCTGGCTAGCTACTCCCGAAATCATATAAATAGGACGCCATATCGGGCGTCATTAGGTCACTTCTCTTGGAGCTACAGAATAGGTCACTTCTCTTGGGACACCTGAATAGGACACTTCTCTTGAGACAACGGAATAGTCAAGAAGTATATAGTCAAGACTCAAGATAGTAAGAAGTCTACATAGAAGCTTGCCAGCCACCCTTCTCTCTCTAACGGGATCTAGTGAAGCGCTATAGTGGTGTTTTATTGAAGAACCCCTGCACACGACGAGCACGAATATTCGTACCGGCTTTGTACGCAATCGTTTATGTACCGGCTCTGGCAAATCGGACGTCATAATACAGTCCGCTAGCTCTCCCTGAGCTGGGGTCCGGTACAGTTTGGTCCTTCGTTCGCCGGATCTACATAGTTTTCGCCGTGTCCGCCGTGTTCGCCTTCGTCTTCGTCTTCGTATTCACCGTTCGTTCGTCATGCCGCTCACAAGATCGCAAGCTGAGAAGATGGATCAAGCCATAGAAAACATAGAAAAAGCTCAAGAGGAAACCTCGACTATAGAAATCGCGTCGCAACAACCGAAGCCGCCGAACTTCCCCGTACACCACGAGGAACCACCTAGATCTCCGTCGGCAGCCCCGGACCAGGGAAAGAACGCGAAAACTTCGTCAAAGAAAGCGTCAAAAGAAAGAAGACGTTTACAACTTCAAGCAGAAATCGCTCAACTCAGGTACGAGATGAAAATAGCAAAAGCCAAACTCGAAGCATACGAATCTGACGACGACGACAGCGAGGTCTCGTCGCACCAAGGCGAAGAACGAGTCACAGAGTGGTTGGACAATCACCCGGAGGTCACCACGAAGCCTATAGAACGACAGGACCCTGGGGAACAGATATCGAAGCCCGCCACACACGAAGCGAAAAATAACTCGTCAATCGTCGAAGAAATACGAAAGGAAGCCCCTGAAGCGACAACAGTAACATCAAACAACACAGACATAACGCAGTTAGCGACCGCCATCACCACTGCCATGAGGAACGCCAACCCATCAAGGTACATCGGAGAGCTACCGTACTTCAACGGGTCACATACAGAATGGCTCGCCTTCCGCGCCGCATATTTCGAATCGTCTTCTCAGCTCAACGCGGCGGAGAACTCGGCGAGACTAAGAAGAGCGCTGAAAGGAAAAGCCAAGGAAGAGGTCGCCAGTCTTCTCATAACCAACGCGCCGGCATCAGACATAATGAAGATTTTAGAAAATCGA
Source organism: Melitaea athalia (assembly GCA_905220545.2). Taxonomy (NCBI): domain Eukaryota; kingdom Metazoa; phylum Arthropoda; class Insecta; order Lepidoptera; family Nymphalidae; genus Melitaea; species Melitaea athalia. The sequence goes on from HG992179.1 coordinate 10,706,425, forward strand.
TTCGGAAGACCGGACGCTATCGCCAGTACAGAATTAGAGAAGCTGCGCCACCTACCACGTCTCACAGACTCTCCGAAGGATATCTGCACGTTCGCTAACAAAATACGGAACTGTGTCGCGACCCTACAGCTGCTAGCTAAAGATCACTATCTACATAACCACGAGATAATGAAACAGCTGGTCGAGAAGCTCACGCCGACCATGCGAAGCAAATGGTTGGACTACACGCATGCTGAAGACACCGAGAAACAGAAGAATGAACCGGAAATAAAGCTGTTCTGCAAATTCATGGAACGAGAAGCGAACAAGAATGCGAAATACGCACCAGCGGAACACATTACTCCCGAAGAAAACACAACGCCTGTACGAAGACACCGCGCGCTCGCAACGAACGAAAAAGACAAGAAGTTCCCTTGCTCCGTATGCAAAGATAAGGACCACGAGCCGCCGGAATGCACCAAGTTAAAGACAGCAGAGGAACGCAAGCGGTGGGACATAGCGAAGAACGCGAACCTCTGCTATAGATGTCTTCGTTACAGAAGTCAAGCGCACAAGTGTAAGCCGCGCGCCTGCGGTAAGGACGGTTGTGAACGTACTCATCATCCGCTGCTTCACTTCACGTCGACTCGAAGCGAAGACAAGAAAGAAGAAACAGAGAAGGTCACCACCACACAGAGCCACGACGAGCTACACGCTTATTTAAAGTACATCCCGGTGACGATCAGCGGCCCTAAGAAAAGCATAGACACGTACGCGCTGCTGGACGACGGCTCCACCGTGACCTTAATAGAAGAAAGCATAGCTTCGAAGATCGGCGCGAAGGGCCCTATAGATCCGCTGAACATAGAAACCATAGATCGAAAATTATCTACACACTCGTCTCGTCGCGTCACGTTCAACATCAGGGGGCAAGATAGTGAATATAGACTACAAGCAAGAACTATAAAGAAAATGAAAATATCGCCGCAATCGATAAGTAAAGAACGAGTACGGGCCTGCGAACACCTCAGAGACGTCGCTAGTAACCTTACATATAGAGACGCTCGCCCTACTATACTGATCGGTCAGGACAACTGGCACCTATTAATAGCATCGGAAACGAAAAAGGGTAACAGAACACAGCTAGTCGCATCGAAAACACCCTTAGGATGGGTCCTCCACGGGTCTAGCTCTCGCACCGTCGGTCAGCGGGTTCACTTCGTACACCATCTCGCTGACACAGATACAGATAGTGAAGAAAATCGCATGGACGAGATGCTTCGACACCACTTCGCCCTGGACTCCGTCGACATAGCAGAAAAGAAACCGCGCTCCGACCCCGAACGACGAGTGATCAGCATACTAGAAGCGAACACCGTACAGACGGACAGCGGTCAATACGAAACGGCCTTACCATGGGTAAACGACAGTTCGAGAATGCCGTATAACTACGAAAATGCGCTCAAACGACTTCGTACTACGGAGAAAAAGATAGATAGAGATCCGCTGCTTAAAGAAAAATATACAGAGCAAATGAACGCATTAATAGAGAAAGGCTACGCGGAACGAGCGCCGACAGAGAAAACAACGCATAGAACGTGGTACCTACCTCACTTCCCCGTCGTCAACGTCATGAAGCCCGGCAAGGTACGAATAGTTCACGATGCAGCTGCCAGGACGGCTGGTACGTCATTAAACGATCACCTGCTTACCGGCCCGGACTTACTACGCTCGCTCACCGGAGTACTTATGAGGTTTCGACAACATCGCTACGCGGTAACAGCTGACATCGCCGAGATGTTCATGAAGATCGGCATAAGAAGTGAAGACAGAGACGCTTTGAGGTACCTGTGGCGCAGCGACAGAAGAGACGGGACCCCCGACGAATATAGAATGAAGTCGCTCATATTCGGAGCTACCTGTTCGCCGGCAATAGCTATTTTCGTTAAAAACTTAAACGCTCGCAAGTACGAAAAACAGTACCCGGAAGCCGCCGCCGCGATCGTGCAAGCTCACTACATGGATGATTACCTCGACAGCTTCACGACAGAACAAGAAACCATACGAATAGCGAAACAAGTACGAGACATACACGCGGCCGGCAACTTTACGCTACGAAGCTGGGTATCGAACTCGCTACACGTACAACAAGCTTTAAACGAAGTATCGGAGTCGTCGCAACATGTTAAACAGCTGGACGACGGAACGAAGACAGAACGAGTGCTCGGATTAATGTGGAACCCGCAGATAGATAGCCTAGGTTTCAACTTAAACCTAAGCCGCATACCGCCAGCGCTCCTAGATAATACAGCTCCGACGAAGCGGGAAATATTAAAAATAATTATGTCTATATACGACCCGCTCGGCCTCGCTTCGCCTATAATAGTACGTGGAAAACAAATTATGCAAGAAGTGTGGCGGCGAGGTACAGACTGGGATAAGAAGATCGACTCCGACCTCACAGAACAGTGGACCGCGTGGCTACAACACATGAAAGGCCTACGTGACGTCACCGTGCCGCGCGCCTATATAGACTACAGTGAAGCGACGTCACTACAGTTACACGTATTCGTTGACGCCAGTACGACCGCATACGCTGCGGCATTATATTGGAGAACAGTTAACACGGACGGACAAGTGAATCTCTCCCTCATCGCCGCCAAAGCCCGCGTCGCGCCGCTCAAGCTAACGTCGATACCGCGCCTCGAGTTACAAGCCGCGGTACTAGGCGCCAGAATGGCAGCAACAGTCCTTAGCGAGCACGATCGTAAACCAGAATCTAAGACCTTCTGGACCGACAGCAAGACAGTATTAACGTGGCTAAAGACAGGGTCGAGATCTTACAAACCGTTCGTCGCTCATCGCATCGCCGCCATAGAAGAAACCACGAGCAACAGCGAGTGGAGGTGGGTGCCGACGAAACTTAACAACGCCGACGACGCCACTAGGGACGTACCGTACGACTTCAACAAGACGCATCGGTGGTTTACAGGGCCACCATTCTTATTAGAGCCTCCGACGGAGTGGCCATCCGAAGTCCCAGCGAAGCTCGAAGTCACCGGCGAAGAACGCACACATCACCTTATAGGAAAAACGTCGACATCCATCAATCAGTCCGTACCCGACAGTACACGATTTTCGAGGTGGGAACGGCTTATACGCGCGACTGCTAGAGTACTACAATTTATACAGCTGTGTAGGGGTCAACGAAACGACGTAGTGAACTATAGACGCAAGACACAGTACACCGACCCCGACTGGGACAATAAAAATACATCGAAACGCACGGAAGTTAAAAGAAAACAGTCGAAAAATAGTACGGAAAATTCGAAATATATAACTATAGACGCCGCGCTATTAAGAAGAGCGGAAACAATTATAGTACAGGCGATACAGCGGGATTCGTTCGGCGAAGATATAGACAGATTACAACGCAACGAATCGCCGTCGAATAACAGCAGACTACGATTATTAGCGACTACATATGTAGACGGAATCATACGCGTCAAGAGTCGAGTCAACGCAGCGGCGGGAGTCATGGAGACACAGAAGTCACCAGCTGTGCTGGACGACAACCATAGAGCTACGCGACTATGGATAGAGTACACGCATAGAAGCCTACAGCACGCCGGCGTCGAAACAACAGTAAACGAGTGTCGACAACACTATTGGATCCTACGACTCCGCCCTGTGACAAGAATAATCGTTCGCAGCTGCCTACCATGTCGCATCCGAAGAGCAGCACCACCGTCGCCACCAACGGGTGACCTACCACCGACTCGTCTGGCTCATCATAAGCGACCGTTTACATACACCGGCTTAGACTACTTCGGTCCGTTAACAGTGACTATAGGCAGACGTCACGAAAAGCGTTACGTAGCACTCTTCACCTGCCTCACCACTCGAGCTGTACATCTCGAAATCGCCGCATCGCTATCGACCGACTCAGCAATACTAGCGCTACGGAGAATGATAGCACGCCGCGGATGCCCCACCGAAATCTGGTCCGATAACGGGACTAACTTCCACGGCGCGGACGCCGAACTTAGAAAAGCGGCGCTACAAGCTACGAGTGAAGAAGCGAACGTCAGAGCCATCACCTGGAGATACATACCGCCCGGCGCACCTTTCATGGGCGGAGCGTGGGAGCGCCTAGTTAGATCGGTGAAGACCGCTCTCACAGCTGTGTTACACGAACGAAGCCCGCAGGAAGAGGTTCTCGCTACGCTACTCGCTGAAGCCGAATACACAGTAAATAGTCGGCCCCTTACGCACGTCTCAATAGATATAGAAGATCCCGAAGCCCTGACTCCTAACCACATACTACTCGGGGGGTCAGCGCGAGTACCGTTGCCCGGCGAGTTCGACGACAAGGATTTAATAGGCCGCCCGCACTGGAGAGCCGCACAGCGCCTAGCGGATCAGTTCTGGGCCCGATGGGTCCGCGAATACCTCCCCGAACTCCAACACCGGCGGGAGCCCCGAGGGTCCGGACCAGCCATAGCAGCCGGCGACGTCGTACTCATAGTCGACGGGAATCTACCTCGCAACACCTGGCCGCGAGGCGTCGTAATAGCAACATACCCCGGACAGGACGGAACGATTCGAGTTGTCGACGTCAAGACGTCTGGAGGCGTCTTAAGAAGACCTACGAAGCGACTGGTGATACTGACATCAGCATCGGTCGTCTCTCCCAGCACAGCGGGATGCAGCGTCGCGACGAGCCCCGACACTGCACGGCGGGAGAATGTACGAGACAACCGAACACGTAAATAGTTTTACGTATAAAATAGGTTTAATTTTATTAATTATAATTTCATATAGTTAAAAGTATTAAATCTAAGTAAATAGGCTTATAAGAATAGAATAGTAAAACATTCGATTTAAAACTACGATCCGCAATAGTTATTACAAAGTAATAATAAAATGTAAATAATTAATTACGTATAAAGTTCCTTCATAAATTAAGTTTCATAGTTAAAGAATTATAGAAAATGTTAACTTGTGCGACTAGTTACTAGTTGAACAGATTCGCCTTAGTTTTGTTCAATATCTAGGTTAGAAAGAGATGGCGATAGATTTAGTATGAAAATAGACAAAGATAGCTATAGTTCGGGAAGAAAATTCATGTTTTGTTTGATATTTTCTAATATTCTTACGATTTTATTAATGTTTTATGTTTTATAGATAGATATTCATACGTTTTAGCATAAATTATCATCAAAATGTTTGTAAATAGATAGATACGCACGCTGCGCGCACAGGAATAGTACTGACGCGGGTTCGGGACTCGGAGGGGATATTTATACTTCGACGGTGGGGGACGAGGGAGTATAAATATTCCAGAGATCGATTTAGCTCGATTATTCCGAATTTATCGCGCGCGCAGCGCTAATTGTATGTTAAAATGCTAGATTTTAATGTAATAATATAGGTAAGATATAGTTTTAAGATAAATATGTTGTAAATTGCATTTTATTGAAAATAAAGATATTCCGGGGTGAGGTAAGGGTCCGCTGGCTAGCTACTCCCGAAATCATATAAATAGGACGCCATATCGGGCGTCATTAGGTCACTTCTCTTGGAGCTACAGAATAGGTCACTTCTCTTGGGACACCTGAATAGGACACTTCTCTTGAGACAACGGAATAGTCAAGAAGTATATAGTCAAGACTCAAGATAGTAAGAAGTCTACATAGAAGCTTGCCAGCCACCCTTCTCTCTCTAACGGGATCTAGTGAAGCGCTATAGTGGTGTTTTATTGAAGAACCCCTGCACACGACGAGCACGAATATTCGTACCGGCTTTGTACGCAATCGTTTATGTACCGGCTCTGGCAAATCAGACGTCATAATACAGTCCGCTAGCTCTCCCTGAGCTGGGGTCCGGTACAGAAATAATAAAATAGAATTAGTTCATAAGGACAGGACAAAGCTGTTTAATAGTTAATACATAATTCTATTAGTAATTACTAATTTACTAAGTTTAATTTAGTTTTAGTTAGTAAAACATAAAAAAAAAAATATCATTGTATTCAATTTTTTTTTTTTTCGTTCACCCCCGGAGGTGTAGTGGTGTAGTAGAATATAAGTTTGTATTATAATAAAGCAGTCTAATACCGAACGTCAGTCGTTTCACTCGCCTCCAACACTACATCATCGATAAACTTAGAAATGATTGACGTAATAAAAAAAAACGCATTTTGTTTATACGCCCCTCTGGCTTGAAGCCCGCGATATATATTTTATTTTATTGTTTGAGCATTTGATATTTTGCTACCTTAACTTTCTTTTATTATTGTTTAGTTTTTTTTTTTTGTAAATGACTTTTTTTTTACTTTCGTTAAGTGTGTGTCTGTGTGTATCACCTTAAGGCGAAATAAATGTTTTCATTTCATTTCAATTTGCATGTGATTACTAAGATTAATAATAAATACTTTAAAAAATAAATGTTTTTCATTTATCATAAATCTATACATTAACCATACCGGTACATACATTATATAGGTATGCCTATAGGTACATTACGGTTGTCGCCACATTCTAAAATTTTAAAGACAAAGATTTTTGTAATTATTACTGGAAAACGATACTAGATTGTAAATTACGTAATGTTACGGTAGTGGCACATCACTATTAATGATTCGCAAAAAACTAGCAACACAGCTTATGTCAATTTAGTCCGTACCGAAAAAAAACGGAGTATAATGACTATACCAAAACGGAGTCGTGAAATGGATTACGAAAAATATGAATGATCGCAGCTGGAGCGGTTCCGCTGCCACAACGGGCAGTGGCTGTCGGTGGTGGAGACGCTGGGCGCGGACGGCGGCGCGGGCGACGAGTGCGCGCTGCCGCCCTACCTGAGCGCCGACTACCTGCTGGCCGGCCACCGCCTCGCCGCCGCCGGTGCGTACATGATATAGCTGGAGCGGTTCCGCTGCCACAACGGGCAGTGGCTGTCGGTGGTGGAGACGCTGGGCGCGGGCGACGAGTGCGCGCTGCCGCCCTACCTGAGCGCCGACTACCTGCTGGCCGGCCACCGCCTCGCCGCCGCCGGTGCGTACATGATATAGCTGGAGCGGTTCCGCTGCCACAACGGGCAGTGGCTGTCGGTGGTGGAGACGCTGGGCGCGGGCGACGAGTGCGCGCTGCCGCCCTACCTGAGCGCCGACTACCTGCTGGCCGGCCACCGCCTCGCCGCCGCCGGTGCGTACATGATATAGCTGGAGCGGTTCCGCTGCCACAACGGGCAGTGGCTGTCGGTGGTGGAGACGCTGGGCGCGGGCGACGAGTGCGCGCTGCCGCCCTACCTGAGCGCCGACTACCTGCTGGCCGGCCACCGCCTCGCCGCCGCCGGTGCGTACATGATATAGCTGGAGCGGTTCCGCTGCCACAACGGGCAGTGGCTGTCGGTGGTGGAGACGCTGGGCGCGGGCGACGAGTGCGCGCTGCCGCCCTACCTGAGCGCCGACTACCTGCTGGCCGGCCACCGCCTCGCCGCCGCCGGTGCGTACATGATATAGCTGGAGCGGTTCCGCTGCCACAACGGGCAGTGGCTGTCGGTGGTGGAGACGCTGGGCGCGGGCGACGAGTGCGCGCTGCCGCCCTACCTGAGCGCCGACTACCTGCTGGCCGGCCACCGCCTCGCCGCCGCCGGTGCGTACATGATATAGCTGGAGCGGTTCCGCTGCCACAACGGGCAGTGGCTGTCGGTGGTGGAGACGCTGGGCGCGGGCGACGAGTGCGCGCTGCCGCCCTACCTGAGCGCCGACTACCTGCTGGCCGGCCACCGCCTCGCCGCCGCCGGTGCGTACATGATATAGCTGGAGCGGTTCCGCTGCCACAACGGGCAGTGGCTGTCGGTGGTGGAGACGCTGGGCGCGGGCGACGAGTGCGCGCTGCCGCCCTACCTGAGCGCCGACTACCTGCTGGCCGGCCACCGCCTCGCCGCCGCCGGTGCGTACATGATATAGCTGGAGCGGTTCCGCTGCCACAACGGGCAGTGGCTGTCGGTGGTGGAGACGCTGGGCGCGGGCGACGAGTGCGCGCTGCCGCCCTACCTGAGCGCCGACTACCTGCTGGCCGGCCACCGCCTCGCCGCCGCCGGTGCGTACATGATATAGCTGGAGCGGTTCCGCTGCCACAACGGGCAGTGGCTGTCGGTGGTGGAGACGCTGGGCGCGGGCGACGAGTGCGCGCTGCCGCCCTACCTGAGCGCCGACTACCTGCTGGCCGGCCACCGCCTCGCCGCCGCCGGTGCGTACATGATATAGCTGGAGCGGTTCCGCTGCCACAACGGGCAGTGGCTGTCGGTGGTGGAGACGCTGGGCGCGGGCGACGAGTGCGCGCTGCCGCCCTACCTGAGCGCCGACTACCTGCTGGCCGGCCACCGCCTCGCCGCCGCCGGTGCGTACATGATATAGCTGGAGCGGTTCCGCTGCCACAACGGGCAGTGGCTGTCGGTGGTGGAGACGCTGGGCGCGGGCGACGAGTGCGCGCTGCCGCCCTACCTGAGCGCCGACTACCTGCTGGCCGGCCACCGCCTCGCCGCCGCCGGTGCGTACATGATATAGCTGGAGCGGTTCCGCTGCCACAACGGGCAGTGGCTGTCGGTGGTGGAGACGCTGGGCGCGGGCGACGAGTGCGCGCTGCCGCCCTACCTGAGCGCCGACTACCTGCTGGCCGGCCACCGCCTCGCCGCCGCCGGTGCGTACATGATATAGCTGGAGCGGTTCCGCTGCCACAACGGGCAGTGGCTGTCGGTGGTGGAGACGCTGGGCGCGGGCGACGAGTGCGCGCTGCCGCCCTACCTGAGCGCCGACTACCTGCTGGCCGGCCACCGCCTCGCCGCCGCCGGTGCGTACATGATATAGCTGGAGCGGTTCCGCTGCCACAACGGGCAGTGGCTGTCGGTGGTGGAGACGCTGGGCGCGGGCGACGAGTGCGCGCTGCCGCCCTACCTGAGCGCCGACTACCTGCTGGCCGGCCACCGCCTCGCCGCCGCCGGTGCGTACATGATATAGCTGGAGCGGTTCCGCTGCCACAACGGGCAGTGGCTGTCGGTGGTGGAGACGCTGGGCGCGGGCGACGAGTGCGCGCTGCCGCCCTACCTGAGCGCCGACTACCTGCTGGCCGGCCACCGCCTCGCCGCCGCCGGTGCGTACATGATATAGCTGGAGCGGTTCCGCTGCCACAACGGGCAGTGGCTGTCGGTGGTGGAGACGCTGGGCGCGGGCGACGAGTGCGCGCTGCCGCCCTACCTGAGCGCCGACTACCTGCTGGCCGGCCACCGCCTCGCCGCCGCCGGTGCGTACATGATATAGCTGGAGCGGTTCCGCTGCCACAACGGGCAGTGGCTGTCGGTGGTGGAGACGCTGGGCGCGGGCGACGAGTGCGCGCTGCCGCCCTACCTGAGCGCCGACTACCTGCTGGCCGGCCACCGCCTCGCCGCCGCCGGTGCGTACATGATATAGCTGGAGCGGTTCCGCTGCCACAACGGGCAGTGGCTGTCGGTGGTGGAGACGCTGGGCGCGGGCGACGAGTGCGCGCTGCCGCCCTACCTGAGCGCCGACTACCTGCTGGCCGGCCACCGCCTCGCCGCCGCCGGTGCGTACATGATATAGCTGGAGCGGTTCCGCTGCCACAACGGGCAGTGGCTGTCGGTGGTGGAGACGCTGGGCGCGGGCGACGAGTGCGCGCTGCCGCCCTACCTGAGCGCCGACTACCTGCTGGCCGGCCACCGCCTCGCCGCCGCCGGTGCGTACATGATATAGCTGGAGCGGTTCCGCTGCCACAACGGGCAGTGGCTGTCGGTGGTGGAGACGCTGGGCGCGGGCGACGAGTGCGCGCTGCCGCCCTACCTGAGCGCCGACTACCTGCTGGCCGGCCACCGCCTCGCCGCCGCCGGTGCGTACATGATATAGCTGGAGCGGTTCCGCTGCCACAACGGGCAGTGGCTGTCGGTGGTGGAGACGCTGGGCGCGGGCGACGAGTGCGCGCTGCCGCCCTACCTGAGCGCCGACTACCTGCTGGCCGGCCACCGCCTCGCCGCCGCCGGTGCGTACATGATATAGCTGGAGCGGTTCCGCTGCCACAACGGGCAGTGGCTGTCGGTGGTGGAGACGCTGGGCGCGGGCGACGAGTGCGCGCTGCCGCCCTACCTGAGCGCCGACTACCTGCTGGCCGGCCACCGCCTCGCCGCCGCCGGTGCGTACATGATATAGCTGGAGCGGTTCCGCTGCCACAACGGGCAGTGGCTGTCGGTGGTGGAGACGCTGGGCGCGGGCGACGAGTGCGCGCTGCCGCCCTACCTGAGCGCCGACTACCTGCTGGCCGGCCACCGCCTCGCCGCCGCCGGTGCGTACATGATATAGCTGGAGCGGTTCCGCTGCCACAACGGGCAGTGGCTGTCGGTGGTGGAGACGCTGGGCGCGGGCGACGAGTGCGCGCTGCCGCCCTACCTGAGCGCCGACTACCTGCTGGCCGGCCACCGCCTCGCCGCCGCCGGTGCGTACATGATATAGCTGGAGCGGTTCCGCTGCCACAACGGGCAGTGGCTGTCGGTGGTGGAGACGCTGGGCGCGGGCGACGAGTGCGCGCTGCCGCCCTACCTGAGCGCCGACTACCTGCTGGCCGGCCACCGCCTCGCCGCCGCCGGTGCGTACATGATATAGCTGGAGCGGTTCCGCTGCCACAACGGGCAGTGGCTGTCGGTGGTGGAGACGCTGGGCGCGGGCGACGAGTGCGCGCTGCCGCCCTACCTGAGCGCCGACTACCTGCTGGCCGGCCACCGCCTCGCCGCCGCCGGTGCGTACATGATATAGCTGGAGCGGTTCCGCTGCCACAACGGGCAGTGGCTGTCGGTGGTGGAGACGCTGGGCGCGGGCGACGAGTGCGCGCTGCCGCCCTACCTGAGCGCCGACTACCTGCTGGCCGGCCACCGCCTCGCCGCCGCCGGTGCGTACATGATATAGCTGGAGCGGTTCCGCTGCCACAACGGGCAGTGGCTGTCGGTGGTGGAGACGCTGGGCGCGGGCGACGAGTGCGCGCTGCCGCCCTACCTGAGCGCCGACTACCTGCTGGCCGGCCACCGCCTCGCCGCCGCCGGTGCGTACATGATATAGCTGGAGCGGTTCCGCTGCCACAACGGGCAGTGGCTGTCGGTGGTGGAGACGCTGGGCGCGGGCGACGAGTGCGCGCTGCCGCCCTACCTGAGCGCCGACTACCTGCTGGCCGGCCACCGCCTCGCCGCCGCCGGTGCGTACATGATATAGCTGGAGCGGTTCCGCTGCCACAACGGGCAGTGGCTGTCGGTGGTGGAGACGCTGGGCGCGGGCGACGAGTGCGCGCTGCCGCCCTACCTGAGCGCCGACTACCTGCTGGCCGGCCACCGCCTCGCCGCCGCCGGTGCGCCCATACATCTATAGGCAAGGTGCGAAGTCATGGTGGAGGTAAGCCGAATCGACACAAGCGTACGCAGTGGTGAATTTTTGAACTAAACGGAGATGTTTTATGACTCTGTCGTATAAAATACACGCAAACATTTTAATTTTTTATCAATAATAAAATGAGCAACCGGAGTTGCTGTGTCGTTAATTTTAGAAATACTAGCAGATAGAGTGAGTGTAAATTTTATACATTTCCAACTGCGAAATGGAAAATAAATCAAAGTAAAAAGTGGATAGTAGCAGTAAGACGGCGAAAGTAAGTAGTATCATAACCTTAATTTCAGTATTAATAATAAAAGAGTATAACAGGCATTTGGAAACTGGTAAATGTTGTTGACACAATAATATATTATCTAAATTAGTAATTTGAAATATAAATGTTTTTACTTGTGGAATTTATCAAAATTTAATAAACTATTGTATGTATTTTATTAAGAATTTCATATAAATAATGAAAAATATTTTGCTACTCTTTAGATTAAACAACGTGTTTATTAAATTTAAAAAATTTAGGTACTAATTTGGAACTCAATTCGATGATTTACTGCTTGAAACCCAGTTTTGATGATGACATCCATGTTTTCGTAACTACTTAAATAAAAAAATATTAAATTAAAAAAAATAATATTTTACGTTATCTTCAAGATTCGGCTATTACATTATCTTTTTATTTTTATTCTTTACTTTTACCTTTACAATTATAATTACCTATACTCTTTGTTTCCAAAGTTTCTTTCCTTTTAGTTTTGTTAAAATTAATTTTACAACTCATATTAGAAATTAGAATTGACCACAGATTACACACGTATAGTATAAAACTATAAAGCTAGCTAGAATTGACTTAATCTAATCATGTAAATATTAAATAATTTGTTTATCAATGATACTTACGTTTTTTTTTAAGATATTTAATTCAATATAAAAAAGCACGTAATTTCGTCAGTTCGTCACTACATTTTTTTCACATATTGATAGTTATTTTAACAATAAATAAAATAGTTATTGTCAAATATCATTAATATACTGCCAATCACAGATTATATCTGCCAATACTGTCCCCTTTTAGTTCATACCTCGAGTGGCGCTACCGTCACGCACCTAGCCAATACATATTATAAAAATAAGTCCCCCGGCCGCGTCTTTCGGTCCTCCTGTCTGTCTGAACGCGATAAACTCGAGAACTAGCAAACGGATTTTTATACGGTTTTCAACAATAGAAAGAGTGATTCTTGAGGAAGGTTTAGGTATATAATTTATTATGCTTTAATGTAAATTAGCTGAAATACGGGCATACGGCGATAAATGTTGAAAAGGTCGCAAAAAATCTCGCCAACTGGGAGCTTTCCACGCGAACGCCGCGTAAACTAGCAAAGATATAGTTAAGTAATGTACTAGCGAATACAAAATCTATAAAAATTGTACAAAAAAGTCCGCGATAGCATATCTCTATCTCTAACGGTTGACTTACAATAACGACTTTTATGTTCAATTTTTTTATTAAAAACATGACGTTATTTTCAAAGCTATTTTCTTTAGTTCAGTATTAATCCTTATCCAAATGAATATGTTATTTAGCTTAGGCATTTCATGCAGATTAAAATTGCCCTTTACACTATATCAATCAGATGAATAGTTTTTGAGATATCGTCGTTAGAAGTAATTATTAAAAATAAATAATGCGCAACGAAGTGGGCTCGGCTCGGCTAGTTATATATAAAAATGAATCTCTGAATGTGTTGCTAAGCGCAAATCTCGAGAGCGGCTGAACCGATTTCGCTAATTCTTTTGTTATAAATGTTATAATATTCCTTGAAGTACGAAGATGGTTCTTACAGAGAGGAAAATTTAAAAAATTCCCTGAAAAAGTCTAAAAACAACAATTTTCTTTATTCCCATACAAAAGATTCGTAATAATACTTAAAAGTCAACTTGAACTTTAATACCTTACCATAAAGTGTAAGTGTTAGTTAAGTAAAAAATATAAGGAATCGACTGTTAGACGGTACGAAGTTCGCCGGGTCAGCTAGTACATAATCTATACTTATTATAAAAATAAGTCCCCCGGCCGCGTCTTTCTGTCCTCCTGTCTGTCCTCCTGTCTGTCTGAACGCGATAAACTCGAAAACTACTGAACGGATTCTTACACGGTTTTCAACAATAGAAAGAGTGATTCTTGAGGAAGGTTTAAGTATATAATTTGTTATGCTTTTATGTAAATTAGCAGAAATACGTCGATAAATGTTGAAGAGGTCGCAAACAATTTCGCCAACGGGGACCTTTCCTCGCGAACGCCGCGTAAACTAGCAAAGATATAGTTAAGTAATGTACTAGCGAATTCAAAATCTATAAAAATGCTACAAAAAAGTCCGCGACAGCATATCTCTATCTCTTACGGTTGACTTACAATAACCACTTTTATGTTCAAATTTGTAATTAAAAACATTACGTTATTTTCAAAGCTATTTTCTTTAGTTCAGTATTAATCCTTATCCAAATAAATATGTTAGTTAGCTTAAAAATTTAATGCAGATTAAAATTGCCCTGTACACTATATCAATCAGATGTATAGTTTTTGAGATATCGTCGTTAGAAGTAATTATTAAAAATTAATTGTTAATGTAAATTGTTAATAAATTATTAATGCGCAACGAAGTGGGCACGGGTCGGCTAGTAAAAGTATATTTTGAAAATATTCATGTAAACATAATAATTGTGGACTTTCGGTCGTGGGTTACTTGATTATTAAAAACAAATATGTAATATTATTATTGGTTATGATTTTACAGATTCTCAAGTATCACTTAACGACGACTCGGACAGTTTTTCGGGTGAGGCTGATTACAATCGTGCTAATAGCAGGTATGCTTATTTTTCTAATACCAAAATTGACAAAATTATAATACTTATTCGTAATTATTACAGTCGATTTGTGTTATATATATTTAGGAAATTTTCCTTTGAAAAAAATTGTTCGATCTTATCGATATGTTTACTAATCTACTATATTTTTAACCGACTTCAAAAAAGAAGGAGGTTATCAATACGACTGTATTTTTTATATATATGTTAACTTGTTAACTCATAACTTTTCTCTGGGTGGACCGATTTCGATGATTTTTTACTTTTCGGTGGTGCTTTATCATGTCGATCACGATCACGATTCAGCCTGTAATATCCCGCTGTTGGGCATAGGCCTCTTCCCCGTGTAGGAGAAGGATCGGAGCTTAATCCACCACGCACTCCAATGCGGGTTGGCGGATATATTCCCTACTATGAGTAACGATGGCTATCAGGTGTACATGATAACAACCGGGACCGACGGCTTAACGTGCTCTCCGAGGCACGGCTTGGAGACCCACAAGGACTGCACAAACACCCAGACCACGACAAACCTCTGTATGGCCAATACAAATGTTGTCGTGTGCGGGGATCGAACCCGCAACAGCCAATCGCAATTCAGTGCTGTGACCGCTGCGCCAACGCGGCGTCGGCTTTATCATGTAGTTCATTTAAATTTAATCGAAATCTAACAAGTATTTTTTGCGTTATCTTTAATAATACGTATTTAATTGACTATTTTTTCATCGACCCACGTTGTATTATTGGTAATTGAAATCGGTTTTTAGGGTTCCGTACCCAAAGGGTAAAAACGGAACCCTATTACTAAGACTTCGCTGTCCGTCCGTCCGTCCGTCCGTCTGTCCGTCTGTCCGTCTGTCTGTCACCAGGCTGTATCTCAAGAACGGCGATAGCTAGACAGTTGAAATTTTCACAAGTTATGTATTTCTGTTGCCGCTATAACAACAAATACTAAAAACAAAATAAAATAAATATTTAAGGGGGGCTCCCATACAACAATAGCCATTTATTGCCTATTTTTGCTCGATGTCAATAAGTGGTAACAGGTATAGTTAGTTCAAGTCATCTTTGCGCGTGGCTCTATGTGTGCGCTTGTAATTATACAACTTTAATTTGTGTAGCAGACGGTCAAGGACAGTGCGACGGTCGTCGGTCGCGTCACTACGCGACCGTCGCACCCACACATATAACCGCGCGCAATAATGAGTTGAACTTAGTATAGGCACTTGAAATATTCACAAAATACTTAATTGTACTTATATTTACTTTAATAATAAATAATAACTTTAAAATAAATGTACCTAGTCAATGGTACGGAACCCTTCGTGCGCGAGTCCGACTCGCACTTGGCCGATTATTTCTTATACAACTAGGTCGGCAAACACGCGTACGGCTCACCTGATGGTAAGCGATTACCGTAACCTATAGACGCCTGCAACACTACAAGCTTCGCAAGCGCGTTGCCGACCCAACCCCTAATCCCGCCAGGGGCTCTGGTCACCTTACTCTCCACAGCAAAATAACACTGCTTGAAAGCAATATTATTTAGCTGTGATCTTCTGTAAAGTCGAGGTACTTCCCCAGTTGGGCTCTTCCAGATTTTAAGCAGGGTATTTATTTTCTGCTATGCCCTACCTCAGTTTTTGTTTTTAAACAAACATAACAATAGCAGCCTATAAATGTCCTTCCACATCTGACGACATTATATCTTTTAAAAATTTGTAAATTAATAAATATGTCGTATAATTAGATATTGTATTCCTATTTTTTAGGAACACTCAAGATGGGCAAAGTGACGAATTGCTAGGACTGTCTGATTCGTTATCGGGAAAAACATCCGAAGACGACACACAATTCGCTAATAAGAAGCTTAGCGTATTCGCCTAAATTTAGAACGAAGTATAAATCGCTAATTGCTTAAAATTTCTTATTATGTCTATATAGCAATTGCTTATAATTTTTATTAATTTTTAACATACCGTGTCTCTCTTTTTGTCATTGTTTTTGTTACAAAATTTATTTACATGAAAGAAAATTAAAATTAAAATTATTAATTATTGTTGTTTATATAAGTTGTAGGATTGTATAATTTAGAAATATTTTTTCACCGAAATATAACAGATTACTTTGGTGTGTAATGCTCGGTTTGGTATGACATGTGTTATGTATATGTGTAATATCGGCACGAAAATTGTAAGTATGGATTTCTTAATACAAAAATTTTAAAATTACCAAAACGTTACCAATTTGATTAGTATATTATAAAAAAAAAATAAAAAATAATAAAAACTAAAATTTAGTTTATGTTTACATTAATAATCGAAATCAGAGTTGAGATCCGAGAGTCCTTTTATGTATCAATATTGTTAGCTAAATATTATTTATTAAAACGGGTCACCTAACTAAATAACTAACCAGCATTCCAGATCACTACAATATAGCCACTGTAGTGGCCAAATAAAATGAAATTTTGTTTGATAGGCTAGTAATATCGGTTCCAAAATTGTATTGTGCAATAATCAACCTAGTCCCCAACCATTCCGATTTAAAGGACGTAAAGTGTTTTTAATATAAGTATAGATCAAAACAAATGTATTATCGTTCATAAAATGTGTATTTATTTCTTCATATTTTTTACTTTTGCGACTGATTAGAACTGTCGCTCGTTTTGGTCCTGAGCACAAAATTAAGATAAGGCCGTGATTATTTTTTTAATTATAAAAACAAAATTGTGTATGTAAAAATTACAAAGAAATTATTTTTATTTTATTAAATGTATTATATTTTAAACGGCTAGAAAATTACATTACATAAAAATGTTATAAATTGGAGATATGTATTTGAAGTTTGCGTATGTTGTTTCTTTGCATCACGACCTTCTTTTCTGTATTAAATTATATGATTTACCTTATCTATTTAGGTAAAGATTATTTATATTTGAAATTATTATTTATAGATCATTATTATATTCTGTTGGAATACAGTACTGAGCACATTATTTTGAAAATTAACCCAATATTTCGTACTAAAAACGTAATCAAAGCGATAAATAGTTAAACGTTTATTATCTTCATTTAAATAATAATTAAAATTAAAACAAAATGTATGACGTGTTACATAATTTACAAAATAAATAGAAATAATGCCTTCATTTTATGTAATTTTCTAATCATTCGACTTTGTAATACGGGATAAAACGCTTTTTTTAGTTTAAGGATTTAAACCTTGACAATTGTGTGTATTTCTATATGTTATAGTTAACCAAAAAACTCACAAAATCACTATCACTATGTTATAAATGTTATCTATACATAAAATATAATGAAGTTTTATTTTACAACCACTTAGTATCACTGTGTCAGCTTTCATATTGCTATAGGCCTCTTGGGTATCGCTAGTGGCGCGGCGTAGTGGCAAAGTCAGGCAACACACAACCGTTTGCGTGCAAACAGCTGTACGGTTGTTTACGTTATTCAATTAGTTGAAAACGTTAAAAAGTACTCAAAAAAGAAAACATGGGTATTACGGGGTCCTGTTGTGTTGTGGGGTGTAAAAATTCCCAATCTCGGAATCGTGAATTGACTTTTTACTCTTTTTCGGGACGGAATTGGGAAATAAAAAAAAAGAGAAGAGTGGATAAAAGCTGTCAGAAGAATGAAAGTAAATATTATTATGACGATGTGATACCGGGAACGTATCTATACTAATATATAAAGCTGAAGACTTTGTTTGTTTGTTTGTTTGAACGCGGTAATCGCTGGAACTACTGGGCCGATTTGAAAAATTCTTTCACTGTTAGATAGCCCATTTATCGAGGAAGGCTATAGGCTATATATCATCACGCTAAGACCAATAGGAGCGGAGTCCACGCCGACGAAGTCGCGCGCAGAAGCTAGTCGAGAATATACAAAAAACTCCATTTTTTTAACCGACTTCAAAAAAGGAGGAGGTTTCTCAATTCGACCGTATATATATATATATATATATACGGTCGAATTGAGAAACCTTGAGGAGGTTTCTCAATTCGACCGTATATATATATATATATATATATACGGTCGAATTGAGAAACCTCCTATATATATATATATATATATATATTTGTGTGTTCGCGGATAACTTCGTCGTTTATGAACCGATTTTGATGATTCTTTTTTTGTTGGAATGGAAAAGAAAGAGAATACAACGAAAATTAAAGGAAAAATAAATTACGGTTGATCTGAGGTCGGAAAGTGGTAGGGAAGGGGGGTTTAGGGGTAAAAAACGGTTTGTCTCAATTTCTGGCTAACCTACAAGTCCTATGGAAAAAAGTTCAATGGCAAAGTTGTAGGTAATAAAAAGATCTATAACTTTTGTATTTACACTTTTTTCACATAATCTCAAAATTTATGTAAAAAATTCAGAAAATCAAGCTTTTGGTTTTTGATTTTTATCTTTTACAATTTTTTTTTTTGTTTTTTTACGAAATTTGGTGAAAACTTACCATTTTATGTCCTAAACACACTGTAATTGTTTTGATTTAAAATATTTATTTTTTCACATTATTTTGATCTCAATATCGAAAAAGCACCCTCATTTTCAATCGAAAATTCTCACGTCAAAATATCAGCTTTTTTTTAAAAGTCAGTAGCTATTTTATTCGTTAAAATCTCTAGTTTCTGATGATGTAAAAAAATATACATTACTATTACTACACTTTTATGCGAATTATATTTTCACTTGTATGCAGCAGCAGTGGATCGTCCTGGCAGACCCGAGGGCCTGACCGGGTACGGGCCTTGAGGTTACCCTCTTTACCCGGGCTTTCATCACCGGGGCATTTGCCACCGGGGTCAAATTATTTTGGCCCGTTATAATGGACCAGGGCCTGTAGCCTTTGGGGTCGTCGGTAAAGTGGTAGTCCTAAAACAAGAATAAGAGTAAGAATCGTCAGGTCGTTCCCTATCGGGTGGTCTCTCTTATCGGGTGGTCTCTCTAATTTATTGTCCTCCCCCACGTCGTCCAGATCGTCGCCACCGCTGTCCGCGCTGGGTCGGCTCGGTGGTGCTTGCAGGAGCTCGCGAGGTAGAGGACGCCCTTCCGGCGGTCTCGCATGTAGCGGGGCAATCCCGTGGAGGTGTACGCACGCGCCTTTGTCCGCTCGAGCGAACATAGCGCGCGCGAGGCGACGCACATACTTCTCCACGGTGGGCGTCCTGGTGTCTCGATGAAGCACGTCGTTTCTGATATACCACGGAGCTCCTGTAATGAAGCGCAGGCAACGGTTCTGCTGGACTTGCAATCTTCTGGCCTGGGTCGCCGAGCAGAGCGCGTACCAGGCCGGGGCCGCATACGTCAGGCGCGAGCGGACGTAGGCACCGTAGACCATCAATTTGGTTCTGAGGGGCAGTTTGGATGTGAAGACGGAGTGGAGCTTCGACCGGGCCGCCGCTGCGTGGTTCACCGCACGGTTCACCGTGGGAACCATGCGCAGCCTCCGGTCGATGTGGCACCCCAGATACCTTACTGAGGTCTTCCACTCTACGTCCTGACCTCGGAGTTTGAGCTGGCGCAGCGGCCTGGAGCCGCCGGTAAGTAGAGCGGCCGTCTTCCCAACGTTGACGGCCATCCTCCACTTGTCCAGCCACTCCGGGAGCAAGTCCAGCAGACGCTGCATCCTGTTCGTGGCGACGATCTGGTGATACGACGATGCAAAGAACGCGCTGTCGTCCGCATACAGGGCCAACAGCACGTCCTCCTCCCCCTCACGCAAATGATTGCGGAGGGTGGGGATGTCGTCCGTGTACGCCGCGTAAAGTCGCGGCGACAGACAGCTGCCCTGGGGTACTCCAGCTCGGATTGGGCGTGGCTGGGAATCCACACCGTCCACCGAGACGAAGAAGCTACGGCCCTCCAGGAACGACGCTACCACTCGCACATACGCGGGCGGTGTTGTCGTGGCCACCAGCTTGGCCAGGACTCCGGCGTGCCATACACGGTCGAAGGCCTTCTCCATGTCGAGAAAGACCCCGACAGTGCAATGCCGGTTGTTAAGCTCACTGGCCAAGTGGCTAAGGACTCTCGCCAGCTGGAGCGACGTCGAGTGGCTGCTGCGGAAGCCAAACTGCTCTTCGCGCATGGGCAGATGAGGCGCGAGTCTCCACAGCAGCAGTCGCTCAAACAGCTTGGCGATGTGCGAGAGTAGCGTGATGGGCCGATAGCTTCCCGGGAGTCGACGGTCCTTCCCCGGCTTGGGTAGGACGATAATCTTCCCGGTCTTCCACACCTCGGGGAAGTGTCCGGTCTGGAGTATCCCGTTGAATGCCTTCGTGAGCGCTACGAGGCATCCAATAGGCAGCTGCATCAACGCCGCAGTTGGTATACCGTCGGGCCCTGGGGCCTTCCGCTTAGGCTGGCGGGCGACCGCTTTCCTGAGCTCAGACAGGGAGATGAGGTCCCCTCCCTGGAGCTCCGGAATAGGGCCCGACAGGAACCGTTCCACTGTATCGTGGACTGCCGCGTGATGACGGACGACATTTGCATCTGACGTATTTGGCGGGTTGGGGGAGAACTGCTCTTCCATATACTCCACCAGGATCTCAGCTCTATCACTGGCGGAGTATCTTCTGTTGCCCGCCCTATCCAGGAGCGGGAAGACAGGTAAGTCTTGTCCGGTGAGTTTCTTGCAGAGGGAGTACAGGTTGGTGTCGCGCTCGGATGCTCGATCGATGGTGTCTTCCCAGTCGTACTCATCGAGAGCCACGAGCGCCCTTGATACCTCCTCTGCAAGACGGTTTAGGTCGCGCTTCACCCTCGGGCACCTGGACCGCGCCCAGAGCTTACGCAGCTGCCTCTTCTTGCGTATTTTGTCGCGAAGAGAGGCAGGCAGCTGGTCCCTGCTACTCGATGGCAGGCTTTGGGTAGTGGTGGTAGCATCTTGGAGGGCCGCCTTGATAGCTGCGGTGATTTTTGTGACTGCCCCTTCGACTTCGGCATCAGTCGAGGCAGGGACCGTAAGCTTCAGTCCCGCGAGCGTCGTGGTAAAGCGGTTCCAGTCGACCCGCATCCTAGGTCTTCTAGGAATCACGACGCTTCGCTGGAGGGTAAGCGCGACCAATATGGGATGATGTGGGGAGTCGAGATCATAAATAACCTCGACATCCGGTGGGTATTGTAATCCCTTGTGCAGCACGATGTCCAGAACATCCGGTTGGTGGCCATGGGCTGTGGGCACGTGTGTAGGCGCTCCTGGGCCCACTACGCCGTAACCATGCCGTTCACTGTCCTCGAGCAGGCACCTCCCAGCCGGGTTGATCACGCGGGAGCCCCACGCCGGGTGCTTCGCGTTCAGATCCCCCACGACTAGTGAAGGCACCTGCGAGGTTAACAGCGTTTGGACATCCATGCTGCAGAAGGGAAGTTGTCGCCGCCTACGGGGTATTAAAAATAAAACTCCGCAGTACGGTTAACAAATAAAAAAAAAAATTTAATTAAAAAAAAAATAAATAAATTACAGGGTCGTGGGTGAAGCCCGTCTGTTTCTTTTCTTTTTCTTTCAATAGTATTATTTAATTGAACACTGGTACTTCCCGAGCGCCGCCGGTAGCCGACGACGTATGTGAGCTCTTCAATACGCAGCGTCCAAGGTGTTAACAAGTAAATGGTTGTGTCGTACTCGATGTTGATGGGGGTCACGATGAGGAAGCTCGATCAGCCCGAAACTCGGACCTCGATGTTGATGGGGGTCTCGATGCGGGTGCTTGATCAGCTCGAATCTTGGACCCCAATTTGGGGATAAAAACACACTTGTATAAACAAACTAGTGCCTATTAGTACAGTTATGCTGATTTTAAATTTAATTCACGTAAAGATGTACGAAAATTAACTGCTTGATGAAAATTTAGAGTATATGTCGCGTCAAATATTATCGCAAGCAGTACGTGCATGCGAAGGTGATGACTTGAGGCGACTACGTGGCCGCAAAAGCGCGGAGGACCGCGTATAACCAGCAGTATTAGAAAAAAACGAACACCAATCAGCGCCCGCCAAACATTGGACGATCAGTGACGTTCGTGCACGTCATTGATCATACGATATCCGAGGACACAAAAAAAAAAAACGTTAAGACAGAACCGTCGGAAAGATATTTAACTAATTAAGTTTATTTTTATATATATGTCGGAGAGTCAATGCAGATAGTTATTAATGTCGGTACCTACGTTGTTATTATTATTCATCTACCCTCACTCATTGTATTATTTGAGTATTTCTGACGTGTATGGCGGTACCTGCGCTATTGTCGATATTCACCTACCCTCACTTCTATTATTCGAGTCATTCAGTCGTGTATAAAAGACCGATGCAACCGCAGCTAAGTCAGTCTTGGCTCTGGCGTGGCACGGTGCACTTGTGTATCCTGCTAGTAGCTTAACCTCGACTCTTCTAATGGTTAGTTTGTGTACACGAATTAATTGTTACTGATTGGGCAACTCGACCGGTGGAGGCGAGTGCCAATGCGCATTGTTAGGCGGCGCCGCCTTAAACCTACACTCGGGTCACAAGTCCCGGGCACTGACGTCGAGTTGTCCCTCTGCCACGCGATAGACGGTACCCGCTCGGTGAGTCCATTTAATACTTAGTAGTTCGGTCATCCGTCCGTTCTTCTCCTACCTACTTCTGATCTGCGACATATATATATTTTTTAATTATTATTAATTTAGGTAAGTTTTAGTTTAGTTTAGGTTTAATTTTTACTTGTTAATAATATATATAAAGTAGTAACGTAGTGTAACGTTACAAAGTCCAGGCGGTTTGTAGGCGGCATACAGGGTTAGCTCCTCGTCCTCTCCTGCGTGCACTCGAACCCCTTGTGTGCGTATGCTAACAAAGGGTGAGTGCGCCAACTCCTCGTGCACGATGTCCCTCCGCACCAGGGCTGCCGTACTCCTAAATGGGTATCCCCGGGGAGAGACCTCGTCACGCCGGTACACGAAGTAGTTGGTTGAGTTGGTTGAAAGTTGTAAAGGTAAGACGACTAAATTACAAAACTGTTGTTGAAGGCAATACTGTGTGGAAGCCCACACAATCAGTAGTGATTCCACAATTCAACCTTATTCCTACAACCTACTCTTCCATCAGAGGTATGGAAAAAGATAAGAAGATTCAAATCAGCATATAACACAACCCATTCTGTATCGCTCCCCAGCAGTATAGCAAATGATTTTCTAGATAAACTTGCTCCTCCAAAAGTTAACATAAATACTAACCTATTAGATAAAAATAGCATATCAGACGAACATGACGAATCTCTAGAATTAAATTCTCCTTTTAGCAAAACGGAATTGAAAAATGTATTATCTTATGTCTCAGACTCTGCCCCTGGACCCGATGGTATACAGGATGTCCCGCGATAAAGTGCAACCCCGAATGGGGATGAAACTAGACCATAAATTATCGACAAAAAACATAGAAAAAACTTTTTGAAAAAAATATTTTATTTCTTAAGGTGCATTTTCATGTGACGCTTGACGCTGGTTTTGAGCGTCAAATTTGACAATTGAACTATGCGCCATCTTGAAAAAATTGTAGCGAAAAAGCTGAACATAGTTTAGCTTTTTTAACGGGTGATTTTAGCGTCAGCGTAACTCGAACAGTTATATCGATAATCAATAGTAATCGATTCTTATAAAACAACAATCAGCTGTTACTTTGTGATTTTAATAATAAAAAAAATAGTGAGTGTAGAAATAAATAAAAACAAATACCACATACAATTTTTTGATTAATATTACGAGATGAAATATAGGCGCAGAGATCTGTAAAGTTATAAACAAAATTATTAATTTAATTTTTATTTTAACAAAACACAATCCCGTATCTCAGTTCAAAAAAGTGTCAAGCGCAACCTCGTATCTTAAAATACAAGATGGCGCATATAAATAAACAAGTTCCCTCTCAACAGTGTAGTGTTATTTAGTTCAATACTATTAATATAAAAATTATCTTTCAGTAAATTTAATTGCCATTCAAAGTGAATAAACAATAGTTATTAAACACATTTTTTATTATACTGAAAAAATACACAAGTAATAAAAATTAAAATATTACCTATCAAACTAAAAAAACGTTAATATCGATTATCGAAAGTCGTTTCGATAATCGATATTAACGTTCTTTATTTTTAGCTTGAATTTGACGCTAAACGCTGGAATTTAACGCTACAATTTTTTCAAGATGGCGCATAGTTCAATTGTGATCACGTGACCAAATTTAACGCTCAAAACCAGCGTCAAGCGTCACATGAAAATGCACCCTTATTGACGAATTAAGTTTTTTATATCTTACGTTGACTCTATGTACAAAAAATGATGATTTCTTCCAATGTAGTAGGTCGATTACTTTAAAATAAAATAAAATATTACGCCACGTACTTGGCGGTAAGGATAAAATAAAAATTAGCTCGCTAAAAAGTGGCATTATGTCTTTAACTATGCTTCTTGTGAAAAAAAATCCATTTTTTATGACTGTTTTTTTTCAATAATCTCTAATTTTCTCAGAATTATGCCCCCAATACCAGGAAATTTTATGATTTATTATTATTTCTTACCATATTGCCATTCAAATAAAAAAAATTTACGCCTGTATCTCAAAAAACACGTACAAAAATCATCATTTTTGTACAAAGAGGCTACGTAAGCTATATAAAAATCTTAATTCGTCAATAAAAAAAATAAAAATTTTTTTTTTTCTGTTTTTTGTCGATAATTTATGGTCTAGTTTCACCCTCTTTCGGGGTTGCACTTTATCGCGGGACATCCTGTAAATTACTCATTTATTCTTAGTGACAATAGTTTGACAATATTACTAAAAATAATAAACATTATTTTTCAGTCTGGCAATATCCCATTAAAATGGAAATGTCAACTTATTATCCCTAATCCATAGAATTATTATGTACTAGTTGTACGTAGTACATAATAATTCCATGCCCTAATCCCTATATTAAAAACAAACAAGGATCCTCTCCTCCCATCCTCATATCGCCCCATAGCTCTTTCATCAGTCCTTTTAAAAATAATTGAACATTTAATTAAAAATCACCTTGAGTGGTTCGTAGAAAGTAACTCTCTTCTTTCTTCGTCCCAGTTTGGTTTTCGGCGAAATAAAAGCACGTACGACGATATAGGTATATTTACTTCAGATATAAGATTAGCTTTTTCTGTAAATAAATTTGTGCTTTCAGCCTTCCTGGATCTGTCGAATGCCTATGATAATGTCATAGACCATAGTATCAATACTAAGACAAAAATTATTGAGTTTAAAAATCCTCAGTAAAATTATTTCATTTATAATAAATATGCTTACTGATAGATCAATTATTTTTTATAATAATAACCAAAAATATTTAAGAATCCTCACCAAAGGCTTACCACAAGTTTTGGATTTACCAATTGACGAGAATGTTGATGTTTTGCAATATGCGGATGACTTACTTTTATACATAAAAGGAAATAATACGGATGATGCGTCTGCAAAATTAACAGAATCTCTGTATTATCTTAAACGGTGGTTAGATATAATCATGGTCTCGATTTATCACCATTGAAAAGCTCTGTCGTTCTTTTTCATCGAATGCGTAGAGCTCCATTACTTCATGTGACTTATGACAATAGTACCTATTATACCGCAAAAAAACCATCATAAATTTTTAGGTATTATTTTAGACGAAAAATTCAGGAACTCCTCACTTTGATTTTATTATAAATAGATGTGAAAGAAATTTAAATATTATGAGATGTCTTGCAGGTGTATGGTGGGGTGCCCATCCTTTTTACTTAAAATTGATATATATATATATATATTGCTTTAATACGTAGCATATTAGATTATGGCACTTTCTTGCTAGAACCTGGGTCTATGTCGGGATTTAAAGCATTGGATATAGTTCAAAGTAAATGTCTTAGGATCATCTGTGGGCCATGAAATCGAGCCCTATTAATGCTTTACAGGTTGAATGCTGTGACCCTCCTTTGCATTTACGTCGTCAATATTTGACACACAGACAAATATCTACCTCTTTCGCTGCCTTCAACTTACTAATCATCCAATTATTGCAAAGCTTCAACAACTTGTTTACTTTGTTTCTAATAGTTCGTATTGGACAAATAAACCAAACCCGTGTTTAGTTACAAGTTATTTTAAATTCAAATCTCTTTCCACTCCAATTCAAAGCTCTTCTTATTTGCCAATTTTTTCTTGTTCATATAATGCCCTTACATCTATTCCTAATGTTGTAAACTTTGAGATAGAAAAAACAAATTCTTTTAGGGCTGATGAAAAATTTAAAAGAATAGTTGAAACACGATTTAGCGATTATCATTATATTTTCACAGATGCGTCAAAACATTTTGCCAATAGTAACGTCGGAGTAGTAATTTTTCACTTGCAATATAATATTGTTCAAAAAATCAAACTCCCTCCTGAATGTACAGTATTCTCTGGGGAATGTTTAGGTATTTTTAAAGCTTTAGAATATATCAGGTTAGCTGAACTTAAAAAATCTATAGTTTTCACAGATTCATTAAGTTCTATTCAAGCTCTTAACAAGAATCCTTTTAAAATTAAACAACAGCATCCCAATATATTTGATATTAGACAATTATTAACTGAGTGCACTGAGAAAGGTCTCTTAATAACGTTTGCGTGATTGTGGAATAGAGGGGAATGTCAGAGCAGATACTCTGGCTAGAGAAGCTATATATAATACTAGCGACCCGCCCCGGCTTCGCACGGGTGCAATGATGATACTAAATACTATCAACAATAAAAGATACGTTAGAAACCTCTAGTCTAAAATTATCAGTGTTTTTCTACCATGTTATGCATGTATTATACATATAAACTTTCTTCTTGAATTACTCTATCTATTAAAAAAACCGCATCAAAATTCGTTGCGTAGTTTTAGAGATCTAAATTCTAAACAATTAAACATACAGACAGCGGGAAGTGAATTAATTTTATACTATGTATAAAGATAAAGATGTACTGGTGGTCGAGCGATGCGTCATGCGGGGCAGAGGGGATTGACTCGCCGCGCAGTAGGCATAGCATAGTAGGCGCTTTAGGAACTTTAAATGTTTCGCTGTTAATTACTTCTAAGGACGATATCTGAAAACCTATTCATCTGATTGATATAGTGTGAAGGGCAATTTTAATCTGCATTAAATGTCTAAGCTAACTAACATATTTATATGGATAAGGATTAATACTGAACTAAAGAAAATAGCTGTGAAAATAACGTAAGGTTTTTAATTAAAAATTTGAACATAAACGTGGTTATTGTAAGTCAACCGTAAGAGATAGAGATATGCTCTCGCGGACTTTTTTGTAGAATGTTTATAGATTTTGAATTCGCTAGTACATTACTAAACTGTATCTTTGCTAGTTTACGCGGCGTTTGCGTGGAAAGCTCCCAGTTGGCGCGATTTTTTACGACTTCTTCAACATTTATCACCGTAATTCTGCTAATTTACATAAAAGTATACTAAATTATATACACAAACCTTCCTCAAGAATCACTCTAGCTATTAAAAAAAACCGCATCAAAATCCGTTGCGTAGTTTTAAAGATCTAAGCATACATAGGGACATAGGGACAGAGAAAGCGACTTTGTTTTATACTATGTAGTGAAGTGGTGACCTTTTTCCATATAAAATTTACTATCTGAAATAAAACAGGGGGGCTTTGGTACTCGTATTTATTGAC
This sequence comes from Melitaea athalia, assembly GCA_905220545.2. NCBI lineage: Eukaryota > Metazoa > Arthropoda > Insecta > Lepidoptera > Nymphalidae > Melitaea > Melitaea athalia. The sequence goes on from HG992179.1 coordinate 10,734,455, forward strand.
TTTAGAAGGCACAATCTTAATTACATATATTTATTTTATATTTATTTTATATTAAAGAGATGTTACTACACCAAGATTTAAATGAGAAGTCAAAAATTCCAAATCGTAATCACAGTCATTTGTCTTCCAATTGACTGTCATAACTAAACATTCAAATTCTTATGGCCAGTGAGTCGATTGCCTCACATATACAACCTTTAACACACCCCCTCAATCGGCTCCACTTGGCACACTAAAGGGGGTGATAGACGTACGAACTTAAAGTACGCGGTTTTTAAGCTCGCGAACTTACTCGGCTCGACGTCGGTGACACACGTGAAGCTTACTCATTCTGTATTGCGATGTCGTCGACAGAAGAAGCTTTGTGTTATTTAGAAATTGTATCGTATTACATTTTAAAAACATTCATTTTGAGAAATTTCTCAATCAAAATTAACAAAAACTACAAATATCTACGCTACAAGCGTTGCGCGTTCACTAACTGGCGAAACAAAATTGTGTTTTCTCGCAAACGAAAAAAAAACCGACTTCAATTACATCGACATCGACAAGTAACACATAGACGAAAAAATACTCGTAGTCAAGTTAATACGCGTTATCAAAGTTCACTTAAAAAAAGTACTTATTATATCTCGATCATATTTAAATGGGACCACATGAAAATTTGAATACTCCATTAGCTTTTGATTTATACAACAAACATCAAAATCGGTGCACCCAGCAAAGAGTTATAAGGTATAATACAACGTAGGGTGACGAAATCACAGTCAAGTAAAACGCATTATTAGATATAACTCAAAAAGTACTTGTAAAATCTCGATTAAATTTAAACGGAACCACATGATAAGCATAATATTTTGACTAAAATAAGAATCATTAAAGTCGTACACCCTGAAAAGTGCATAACTTTTAGTATAAGACAACGTAATTCGACGAAAAAATAGTCAAGTAAATACGCATTATTAGATACAACTTGAAAAGTACTTGTAAGATATAAATTAAATCTAAATGAGAACACATGACACGTACCATCTTTCGATTAAATTAAAAAATATCAAAATCGATTCACCCAGTCAAAAGTTCTGAGTTAACATACATAAAAATAAAAAATAAACCGGTCAAGTGCGAGTCGGACTCGCGCACCGAGGGTTCCGTACAAACCTGCAGGTATATAAGTAAAATTTATGGTATTTTGCTGCTAAATGAAATCCGTAACATTACAATATGGAAAGTTGGAGGAGCATAAATTTAAGACAAAGGTATCTTTATCTTTTCATTAATCCTTTAATTTATATAAAATAAAATAAATAAATAAAATAAAAATCGCCTTTATTTCTATTACTATTAAAATTTCAATTAATACTAGCGTAAGTATTCTTAATTTAAACATATGTATGTATATTAACCTATGTATATGTTTATTCTATACTCGTATAATTAACTCGTCTACATGTTTATAACATACATACACACATACATATAAATCACGCCTCTTTCCCGTAGGGGTAGGCAGAGACCACTTCTTTCCACTTGCTACAATCCTTACATACTCGTTTCGCTTCGTCCACTTTCATTATTCCTTTCATACATGCTCTTCGGTTTAGGGTGCTCTTGACCTGGCCTTTTATTAGGACGTCCCTAATTTGATCTTGAAACGTCCGCCTAGGTCTACCCCTTCCAACACTTCCATTCACACTCGCCTTATACACTTTTTTCGTCAATCGTTCTTCACTCATTCTCTCGACGTGGCCGAACCAACTCAGCATACCTTTCTCAATTTTTGTCACTACATCTTCTTTCAGACCACATCGTTTCCTTATCTCACTATTTCTTATCCTGTCACTCAGTTTAACTCCTATCATACTTCTTAACGCTCTCATCTCAACTGCATTTATTCTGCTTACATGTTTCTTCTGCCATACCCAACTTTCACTTCCATACATGAGTGTCGGAACCAATAATAATAAATAAATAATAATAACCAATAACATCACTTAATTAATATTGGTAATAGTAATAGTCGCCTCTGCGGCGTAGGCCTCTCCTAAACATTTCCATGTATCCCTTTCCCGTGCTTTCTGTATACACAGCGGTCCACATAATTATCTGGTTGAAGATATCTCTCCACCTTTTAATTGGTCTCCCTTTTTTCCTTGACCTGTCTCTTGGTAGGAAAGTTCTTGTATCGAAGTTATTTATTTACAAATTTTTTAGTCACTATTTAGAAATCTGGTTCAAAAATACTTTATTACTATTAAGTATTAAATTTGAACCATAATATTATATATAGTAGATATTTATTTATTATTTATTTATTTATTTAAATAGTCCCACAGATGATGTAACATTTATTTTTTAATTTAATTCGAGCCATTTTGACCTTTGTACCTGTTTTCAAGTTTGTATAAAACATGTTTTCCTAAATTTATTTTTATTATTGTCTGCTATTGTTTAAACATATATGTATATTTTTTAATGTCTAGAATTCTCATTACAGTGTTAATATTACTTGATTTCATTAATCATTTCAATACTGTTGATTTTGACTTACTACTAGCTATACTTGGTTCTCTTAACATATCTCCTAAGGTGTCTGACTGGTTTCATAGTTACTTGCATGGTCGCCGGCTACGAATACATATTGAAGAACTTTCTTCATTCTGGTCTAGAATCAACGCTGGCGTTAAAGATAAATATATAATATGTATCTCTTCGCTTAAATGATAGCCTAACTTTGAAGATACCTTCACATTCGTCTTCCTTTTATTCTAAATCTTTCACTATTGAAGCTTATCGTCTTTGGAACTTATTGCCACTGTCTAACGCGCTCAATCTTTAATGACATTTGAAAAACTTGTTAAGGAAATGTACTTATCATAATAAATTATGTTAAGCAACTTTATTTTATTATTTATTATTTTTCATGAAGTTACGTTATGTTGTTATGTCATTCGTCTTAATCTATCAATTTGCTTATAGTGTATATACGTATGTATGTATGTATTTATATATTTGTGTATACATATGAGTAAACTTATATGTACATATGTGTCATTAAATATAGCATCTATTGTTATATAGTTATTTATTTATATCTGATTTTTATTTTATATTGTTCCTTTTTTTACAAAATTTTGCGCCCTTCCCCTAGTTTATATGCAAGTCCTCTGCCCAAAGGTTGCCTGGAAGAGATCGCTGTGTTAGCGATAAGGTCATAAGGCCGCCTGTTGCAATTGATGCAAGTTTATTGTTATAAATTCTATGTATTGTTCTTTTGTGTATTGGTGTGCAAAAAGAGTTAGTAAATAAATATTACTTTGCAAAGTTTTATAATTGAAAAACAAAGCAGAAATAAACAACATTACACATACTATTTCTGTGGTTGCGATGTAACTATACATTTAACGTTTTCGTAATTTTTCCTGTATCTGTGCTATAAGACGTTGCTTCATACCTGAAGATTTTAGGTCGACGGGAAGTATTCTTTAGATTTTTATTCCCTTGTCAGTTGTTTGCTAGTTTCAATATATGCGGTTTAAATTGCTGTTTCTTTTGATATCGTGGACATAGAAGTTTGATTTTGTTACAGCTTAAAGTTATTATAGACGTGAGTATTTGATATGAATTTCAATTTAATACTTTTACGCGTTCAAGAGAAAAGTGGTATTAAGTGTAAAATTATTAAAATATTTTTTTTATATGTAGTAACTAAAAATTTACACTTTTCGCAATTTTTCCTGTATCTGTGCTATAAAACGTTGCTTTGTACCAAATTTCAAGATTCTGACTTCACGGGAAGTACCCTGTAGGTTTTGATTCCTTTGCGACTATTTTCGATGAAAATATGCGGCTTAAATTGGTTTTTCTTTTGATATCGTTGACATAGAAGTTTGATTTTGTTACAGCTTAAAGGTATTATAGACCTGAGTATTTGATATGAATTTTAATTTAATACTTTTACGCGTTCATGAGAAAAGTGGTATTAAGTGTAAAATTATTAAAATATTTTTTTTTATATGTAGTAACTAAAAATTTACACTTTTCGCAATTTTTCCTGTATCTGTGCTATAAGACGTTGCTTCGTACCAAATTTCAAGATTCTGACTTCACGGGAAGTACCCTGTAGGTTTTGATTCCTTTGGGACTATTTTCGATGAAAATATGCGGCTTAACTTGGTTTTTCTTTTGATACCGTTGACATAGAAGTTTGATTTTGTTACAGCTTAAAGGTATTATAGATTTGAGTATTTGATATAAATTTCAATTTAATACTTTTACGCGTTTATGAGAAAAGTGGTATTAAGTGTAAAATTATTAAAACATTTTTTTTATATGTAGTAACTAAAAATTTACACTTTTCGCAATTTTTCCTGTATCTGTGCTATAAGACGTTGCTTCGTACTAAATTTCAAGATTCTTAGTTCACGGTAAGTACCCTGTAGGTTTTGATTCCCTTGAGAGTGTCGAAAATTTGCAGCATAAACGGCTGTATCTTTTGATTGCCTTGGCTTAGAAGTTTCATTTTTTCACAGCTTTAAGAGGCAGCAGATCTGAGTATTTAATATAAATTTCAGCTTGATGCCTCCACGCGTTTCTGAGAAAAAGGGTCTTGACAGACAGACGGACAACAAAGTGATCCTATAAGGGTTCCGTTTTTACCTTTTGAGGTACGGAACCCTAAAAATTATATAAAATACAATCGAATTGAGAACCTCCTCCTTTTTTGGAAGTCGGTCAAAAATGGCGGCTCGCGGCTCGCAGTGCTGCCACACGTACGAGCGGAGGCGGGTTACGAGTAAAATTTCAAACTTGTCGGATCGCCAACGAACTCACTCGGCGGTTTTAAAGTACGCGTACTTAGGGTGACACACAGGCGAAAAAGCTCGTCGAGCCACAAGTTCGCGTACTTACTCGCACGTCTATCACCCCTTTAACTTTAAAATTTTACATCACCCCTTAAAAATAAAATCATTCTTTATATCAAAATTACATCATTCTTTATATCAAAATTACAACTTCCTTTATATCAAAACAAATCACCTTCATTTAATTACTCTTGATACATCATTTAATAAAATCTTAAGAACCTTCTTTTCAATTCGACTTTAACAATACATTATATTTTTCCTCTACAAATTATCATAAAATTACAATTACCTCCTTTCTTTTATAGTCTCCTACTCAACTCATCATAAATTAACACTAACCAACTTTCCTCCCAAATCTCCTACTCGACTCATCACCATAAATTAAACTCCCTATCTATAAGTTCTGCTATAATCTCCTACTCGACTCATCATAAATTAACACTAACCAACTTTCCTCCCAAATCTCCTACTCGACTCATCACCATAAATTAAACTCCCTATCTATAAGTTCTGCTATAATCTCCTACTCGACTCATCATAAATTAACACTAACCAACTTTCCTCCCAAATCTCCTACTCAACTCATCACCATAAATTAAACTCCCTATCTATAAGTTCTGCTATAATCTCCTACTCGACTCATCATATTATACTAAAACATCGACTCATAACATAATACTAAACCTATATTCTTTATTTATTTACCTCCAATCTCCTACTCGAGTTACATCATCATCATCATTTCATAATCATATCATAACTCTAATATTTCATCAACATCAATCCTACTAGAAAAACAATAAATATCTATTAAATTATTAAAGTACCTTTCTAATTATAACAACCTAAAAAAAAAATAAAAACAAAATGACTAATAAAAAATACTTAAGGACATTCTTAAAAATTGGTGTAAACTGTACTTTGTAGAAAAAAATGTACTGACTTCTTCAATGACTCAGAAATTATTGTTTTGAGATGATGATTCAGTTACCTTTACCTTACTATAACCACACCCCCTTAAGTGAATCATCATTAAATTAATTAAACACCCCCTTAATGCTGACTGTTTCTTTGGTACCTTTCGTTCCCTTGCAGGTTGAATTCTTCTCTCAATATTTCCTCTTTCTTCATTATCTTCTGCATAATTTTCAACTTGTTCACTATCAAAAAAAAATTCTTCATTTCCATCAAAATAAAATTCATTATCAAAATTTAAATCATTTCTAAAATTATTATCATTATTTACATTTTGTCTTTCTTCTCTTACTAGATCTTCGTTTATTTCAGTTTCATATGTTTCAACTTCTTTTGTTACAACTTCATTTGTTTCATCTTCACTTGTTTCACTGCTTAATCTTTTCAAATTTACGCCTTCTCGAACTCTCTCTTCAAGACTGCTTCTTATATTTCTTCTCATATTTTCATTTTCACCTTCTCGATTTTCCTCTTTATTTCTTCGTACACTTCTCATATCGTCGCCTTCTCGATTCTTATCTCTTCCTCTATTTATTTCTTCTCTGCTATTATTATTTTCTTCATTTTTCATAGTTGCAGTTTCCGTTTAATTTGTTCAGCTCCATTGTAACAAAACAGCAAGAATACTTACGGTTTGTTTTCTTTTATTAGATTTCAAAACTGGTTGCTACTCTTATCTTGTCAACAAGTTGGTTGCTATGCTTATTTCGGCTTATTTTAGCATAGAAATTATTTTAAATTTACGATTCTTTAATACAACATTCTATAAACAACTATATTTATTTTTGTAACTCTTTATAAAACTGGGCCCATAACCTGAAATAAAACAGGGGGCTTTGGTACTCGTATTTATTGACTTTAGAAGACACAATCTTAATTACATATCTATATTTATTTTATATTAAAGAGATGTTACTACACCAAGATTTTAATGAGAAGTCAAAAATTCCAAATCGTAATCACAGTCATTTGTCTTCCAATTGACTGTCATAACTAAACATTCAAATTCTTATGGCCAGTGAGTCGATTGCCTCACATATACAACCTTTAACACTATCCGGATTTATTAATTTTGCCCAAACTTTGTATAGATAACACCGAACACGTGGCAAGTGTCCTATGATCATAGTAGTAGGCAAAAAGGAATGTATTATTATATAGTTTACAATCTGAAATTTTAGTAAAACCATGGTTTTATAATATGGATTTTAATAGAAAAGGCAGTAGCATAATATCGAGACTAAGGCTTGGTCACACTTGTTCTCCACACCATCTGGCTAGATTTAAAATTACTCCCAGTCCGTCCTGTTTTTGTGGTTACGAAATGGGGGATATTAATCATCTTTTATTCTCCTGTCCACTTTTTGACCGCTCCCGTTTCCTGGAGTCACTGATTGAGTATAAAATTCCTTTTCCTACATCTATAAATTGTTTATTGTATTCTAGAAAGTATGATATATAAAAAATTGTATTGGATTACCTATATATTTCTTAATAATATAGACATATAATATTTTTTTTATTATTTTTTTCCTTTTTACTTACCATGAAATATAATATTATTTTGTTTCTTCCTATCCTGTTCTGAATCCTGTCATAAATTCTTCTTGTCCGTTATCCACAATTTTTGAACATTTTTCTTAATTCCTGCTCGTCATTGGCAATGCACTAAGTGCAGTCCATATAAAAAAAAGTCATGTATCTTACAGCTGACACTTGACAGTTCAAGACAGCTGACAATATACAACATACTGATAAGTATTATAATATATTTGTTATATTATGTTCTGGTACATAAATAGTATGACTGAATATATATTGTGTTATCAATGGTTATGATATGAAACAATCATTGTAAACTTGTAATTATATAGTAGGTACATAACACTTCATTAGTTAAGTCGCGTTGGTATAGTGTTCTTATTATTTTCGTTATATAATTTAAACACCTACATTAAATATTTGCATATATGATTATTTAAAAAGTTAAATATTTTCGTCTTTGAAATTGTTAAGAGAACCGGTTTTGACGAATTGTAAGTGAAAGGTGAATTTAAATGTATTGATTTGATATTTAATCAGTGGTCGAAGAATTACTTTCACTGTCCTCTATCGCATGAGATTTTTGTGTCGATAACATATCTTTAGTGAAATTACTTTCATGTCTATCAATAGCCAAGTTCTAAAGTCCAATTTCAAGCACGAAGTAAGTTTACATACATTTTTATAATCATTCAAAAGTTCATAATTTCGAGCCATATGGTACGAACTTATCATACATTTACAAAAAAATTAGCAATCGTAATTACTATAACGTTTTCACTGCTGTCCCGTTTTTTTGAAGTGAAACTTCTTTACGCGCATGAGGGCTAAAATTTGAGCGACCGCTAACGCGGCAACGTTAGGGACGGTCAGTACTTGGATGGGTGACCGCCTGGGAACACCGCGTTGCGCACTTTTTGTTTTTTTTTAATTACATACTTTTTTATCAATAAGTTTTTTTTGTATTTTCAATTAGTTTTCTTTTTCATGATAACGCCTACTTTTTCAATTAGTTTGCCAAAGAAGTTTCACTTCTGATATGTGTACGTTTTTTTCAATTTTTTTTTTTATTATTTCTATATTTAAATAATATAATTGTGTCACTTTATATCTTACAGCATACTAAAATGCTTCGAGGATTAAGATCAGTAAGTTTTTGTATTATTTTTAATAATACGCGTTATTGTAATAATATAAAAGAAAGTCGTGTAATCGTGTTAGTTACACTATTTATAACTCAAGAACGACTGAACCGATTTAGCTAAAAATTGGTAGGGAGGTAGCTTAGAACCAGGAGACAGACATAGGATACTTTTTATCTCAATTTGACCCGGTAGGTGGCGCTGCTATCGGTATGTATCTCCAAAACTACTGAACCAATTTGTAACAAATTTTGTAAGCTTCTGTAATTTGGTCCAACTTGGGAGATAGGGTAGTTTTTATCTCGAATGGACCCGGTAGGTGGCGCTGCTATCGGTATGTAAGCAATCAAATTTGGTAGCTGTTTCCGGGGCAGGACAACGTCTGTCTGGTCCGCTAGTTTATTCATAAAGCAAAATTTTATTATATGAGTTACTTTCCTTTTAGGGCTCTTTCAAGAGTTGGTTTTTAGAGCCATATGCTAGTACGTTTCATGTAAAATGCAACTGTACATCAGCAAAACCTTCAAGTAATGTGCAAAATCTGCCAAAACTTCCAGTGCCAAAACTTGGAGATACGCTCAATAAATTCTTAGTTACGGCACAACCATTTTTAAATGATTCGGAGTTTACCACAACTAAAACTCTTGTAAAAGAGTTTGAAAATGGAGTGGGACAACAATTACAGGTAAAAGAAATAAATAAATTAAAAGTAAAAAGCCTTTTTAAAAAACAAGCTTTTATTTGAATGCGCTTTAGCGCAACACGCGAAAAGCTTTTATATCGTATAGACTATAGATTATGTGTAATGACTTTATAAGTAGATAGTAAAAGTTTTAAAGTAAAAATTTATTTTTTTCGTTTAGCCTATTCAAATAAAAGCTTGTTTTTTAAAAAAGGCTTTTTACTTTTAATTTATTTTTTGACTTTTTAGTCGGTTATCACGTCACTTTATTCGAATTATTCTTAGCAGCCCTTTCATTTGATACCCATATTGTAGAAGTGCACTAAAAATAACTAGTCCGTACTCTTGGATATGCCACCATATTGGATTTAGAATGACGTCACAAAGTTAACCATGCATTGTCATCTAAATTAAAACCTGTATACAAAATTTCAGCTCAATTGGTTGAAGATATCTGCTTCAAAATTGAGTTGCAAAATTTCACCCGAACAAACATACATACATATAAACCATGCATTGTCATCCAAATTGAACCTGTATACAAAATTTCAGCTCAATTGGTTGAAGATATCTGCTTTAAAATTGAGTTGCAAGATTTCACCCGAACTTACATACATTAAACTTACATACATACATACATTGCAAGTTAAATAAAAGCTTGTAAAAATAGTAACTACTAACTGCTAACTTATACTATAGCTACAAGGACACAATTTTAAATAACATAATAAGCATAATAGCTTAGGAACGAATATAATAAACCCAGACACATTGCTATCTACAGGGAAAATTAACTATGTGAAAAAATTGTAAACTTATTATTGTTCCACAATGACTGCAGATAACCTTAATAATTAATCCTTCAGGTTATTACTAAAAGTAATAATTCTTAACAAAGTTACTTAAATAATTTTTTTTTTAATACCAATAAAAAAATTCTTTCAGAGTCTGTTAGAAAAGAGAGCAACTCAACATGAAAACTGGCTTGAAGAGTGGTGGCTTAACACTGCTTACTTAGAGTATCGGGATCCAGTTGTAGTGTTTTCTAGTCCTGGCTTAGTTTTTCCATTCCGTAAATTCAACTCCCAGAATGACCAACTGATGTATGCAGCCAAAACATTATTGGCGGCTTTAGACTATAAGTCATTGATAGATAAGTATGTATCAAATTTTTAACATACTATATTAATATGTACTTTTATAATACTACTAGATATTATTTCTTTATTTCAGTGATAAAATTCCAGTTGAAATGATGGGAAAAAATCCACTTGATATGTCACAATATAAAAAGATATTTGGAACTTGCCGCATACCTTTTGAAAAACGTGACAAATTATCTTTTAATGATTCCAAGCATATAACAGTAATACATAACAACCATGTAAGATATATTTTTAATAACTTTATTTCTGATAGGATATAATTTAAGTAAAAAGCTTTAATAAGTTAGCATATGAATAGCAAGTTTAATAAAAGTATATTTCCTTTTAATGCTATTTACAGATTTTCCATGTAGATCTCTGGGGGAATGATGGTAAAAGGTTAAATGAGGTTCAAATTGTTCAAATTCTGCAGAAAGTAGTGGATTCTTCTCAAAGTCCAGCTACTGATCCAATCGGTATTCTCACCTCCGAAAATAGAGATAACTGGGCAAAAGCTTATCAGACTCTTAGTAAAGGTTAGATTCATTTTATCTTATCGATGTTGTCATGTGGTATATTTGATAACAAATAAGATTATGGTTTTCGTAATAAATAGTATTATTTTTATAACTAAAAACGCATACTTCTATGTACTAGACCACAAATATACTGATAGCGATTAATAAAGTGAATACTATCATGTAAATATTTGTAAGCACCATAACATATTTAACAATCACCAACAATGAATCACGGGACCTCAATCAACCCGCAGTGGAGCAGCTTGGTGGATTAAGTTCTAATTCCTTCTCCTACATGGAGAAAGAGGTCTATACTATACCCAACATTGGGATGTTACAGGCTGAAAGCGAATGCGAATCACGGGACCTTACCAGAAACCATACACATCTGCCAAAACCTTTGTAATATAAATAAGAACATAAGTACTAGTTTTTATTCACATAACTAGCTGTACCCGCGACTTCGTCCGCGTGAAATTTAACAAAAAAGTTAAAAAAACTTCGATAAAATGATCTTTGATATTCTTTGATTTCCTTTATTAGCATGAGCAGGCGGTTGAGCGATGCAGGGCGAGGAGATGGACTCGCCCGCGCCGTAGGCCTCTCAAGGAAAGAACGCTGGCTCGCCGAGCATTAAATGTTTCGCTGCTAATTACTTCTAACGACGATATCTCAAAAACTATTTTTCTGATTGATAGAATGTAAAGGGCAATTTTCATCTGCATTAAATGCCTAAGCTAACTAACATATTTATTTGGATAAGGATTAATACTGAACTGAAGAAAATAGCTTTGAAAATAACGTAATGTTTTTAATTAAAAATTTGAACATAAAAGTGGTTATTGTAAGTCAACCGTAAGAGATAGAGATATGCTATCGCGGACTTTTTTGTAGCATTTTTATAGATTTTGAATTCGCTAGTACATTAGTTAACTATATATTTGCTAGTTTATGCGGCGTTCGCGTGGAAAGCTCCCAGTTGGCGAGATTTTTTGCGACCTCTTCAACATTTATCGCCGTATTTCTGCTAATTTACATAAAAGCATAATAAATTATATACCTAAACCTTCCTCAAGAGTCACTCTTTCTATTGTTGAAAACCGTATAAAAATCCGTTTGGTAGTTTTCGAGTTTATCGCGTTCAGACAGACAGACAGGAGGACAGAAAGACGCGGCCGGGGGACTTATTTTTATAATAAGTATAGATTGTGTTTGCTCGCAAACGAAAAAAAACCGACTTCAATTACATCGACAAGTAGGTAATACAACGTAATAAGACGAAAAAATAGTCAAGTAAATACGCCCTATTAAAGATTACTCAAAAAGTTGTAATCAGTTTTCGATCTAATTTAAACAAGACTACAAGTCTACAAGACAAGTATTAGCTTTCGATTAAAGTAAGAATCGTCGAAATCGGTACACCGAGTAAAAAGTTATGCGGTATAATATAACGTAGGTCGACGAAAAAGTAGTCACGTAAATACGCATTATTAGATATAACTCTAAAAGTACTTGTCAGATCTCAATTAAATTAAAATGGGACCACATGACACGCAACACCTTTCAATTAAAACAAAATTGATCGAAATCGGTCCACCCAGTTAAAAGTTCTGAGCTAACATACATAAAAAAAAAAAAAAACATACGTGTCGAATTGAGAACCTCCTCCTTTTTTGGAAGTCGGTTAAAAATTAAATACAATCAAGCAACCTCTCATCTAGGAAATATAAAATTAATTTTAATAACAAAATACTGCTTCGTAAGTTTCATGAAAAATATGCCTAATAAAATTATTTTACATTTCATAAATGTTAAATACAGTTTTTTTTTTTAAGTTTTTTGATACTTTGTAAACAGCCCGCAAGACCGGGCAACGCCTGTGTGGTTAGCTAGGTACTCATACATATAAATAAGGGGACGTCCATTAATCGCGTTATGTTTTTAGCAACTACCCTCTATTTTGGTGATGGGGGTGGATGGTGGGTGTGGTTTTAGGTTCAGTTGTACAAAGCGTATTGAAATTTTTAGAACATTTTCTTTAAATACTCAATACTAATAATAATCTGAGTAATTTTTCTTATCGTGATTGTGATACAGATTCTCAGACAGAAATCAAGGTTGCAGGGTGTTCATTGGTTGGTTGTCTGGTTTAGAAATCGCGCGTTAAACAACAAAATAAATACACGTGATATCTCATTATAGTCCATCTTTGTGATGTTTTGTAATTTTTTTTCGAACCCCTCTCTTTTTTCGAGCCTCACGTGATTTATGGACATAATCCATGAATAATGGAATAACGTAAATCCAGAGAAAGTGAACCGCGACTCGCTGCTGGACGTGGAGAGGAGCCTGGCGGTGCTGTGCCTGGACGGCGCGGCGGGCGTGTGGGCGCGCGACCGCGACGCGCGCTTCTCGCTGGCCGCCGCGCAGACCATACACGGCGGCGGCGCGGCCGGCCACGGCGCCAACCGCTGGTTCGACAAGACCGTGCAGGTATTACAAGACGAGCGCTCTGGTGTAATGGTGCGTGTGCCGCGCAGACCATACACGGCGGCGGCGCGGCCGGCCACGGCGCCAACCGCTGGTTCGACAAGACCGTGCAGGTACTGTACAAGACGAGCGCTCTGGTGTAATGGTGCGTGTGCCGCGCAGACCATACACGGCGGCGGCGCGGCCGGCCACGGCGCCAACCGCTGGTTCGACAAGACCGTGCAGGTATGTACAAGACGAGCGCTCTGGTCTAATGGTGCGTGTGCCGTGCAGACCATACACGGCGGCGGCGCGGCCGGCCACGGCGCCAACCGCTGGTTCGACAAGACCGTGCAGGTACTGTACAAGACGAGCGCTCTGGTGTAATGGTGCGTGTGCCGTGCAGACCATACACGGCGGCGGCGCGGCCGGCCACGGCGCCAACCGCTGGTTCGACAAGACCGTGCAGGTACTGTACAAGACGAGCGCTCTGGTGTAATGGTGCGTGTGCCGTGCAGACCATACACGGCGGCGGCGCGGCCGGCCACGGCGCCAACCGCTGGTTCGACAAGACCGTGCAGGTACTGTACAAGACGAGCGCTCTGGTGTAATGGTGCGTGTGCCGCGCAGACCATACACGGCGGCGGCGCGGCCGGCCACGGCGCCAACCGCTGGTTCGACAAGACCGTGCAGGTACTGTACAAGACGAGCGCTCTGGTGTAATGGTGCGTGTGCCGCGCAGACCATACACGGCGGCGGCGCGGCCGGCCACGGCGCCAACCGCTGGTTCGACAAGACCGTGCAGGTATGTACAAGACGAGCGCTCTGGTCTAATGGTGCGTGTGCCGTGGCGGCGGCGCCTCAACACCGACGGTAGCGTGCTCGATTCCCGCTCGGAGTGGATATTTGTGTGTATACAAATATTTATTTCCGGTCTGGTTTTTATTCCTTGTGGGTCTCCCCGCCGTGCCTCGGAGAACACGTTAGACTGTCGGTCCCGGTTGTTATGTACACCTGATAGCGATCGTTACTCATAATATGTAGTAGGGAACATATCCGCCAACCCGCATTGGAGCAGCGTGGTGGATTAAGCTCTTCTCTAGGATTCTAAGGATTCTTCTCTCTTTTATTAAAGTTGTGTATTTTCCTTCGATTTCATACTATAAATATTTACATCTCTTGAATAAAAATATAGTTATTATTTACCCACTTAGCTTTATAACTATTAGTTAATTTTCATTGTACAATGATTTGATATGATTATCGCAGTTCATCGTCGGAGCGGACGGCATCACGGGTCTCACGTACGAACATTCCCCGGCTGAAGGACAGCCAATTGCTGTTATGACTGATTTCATTATTGACTACATGTAAGTGTATCATACTCGATATGCGTATTATTTATGAAAGTATAATTGTGTACATATTAACACGTTGAACGCCAACGAATAAATGTATATGTTTCCGGACAGGCCATGTCGGACAATGTTGACCGGCACTAGTATGTCTCGTTCGGGCCATGGGGGACAACGCTGTCCGACGGTCAGACCAATTTTCAAACTTCTCTGTTGAGCCGCCGGGCATTAATTTTAGGCTGTTTTGTATGTGGTATGACCCGCGCGGCTCCAAGGAACAGTTTGAATATCGCAGCACTTAAAGTATTTAATTACTTGTTAAGAAATTGCCTCTTTTTACTTAGACTTTTTTACAGCACAACTATAGGCGAACTACTTACTTATTTAATTACTTAATTACTGAAATGTAATATTAATACGGCTAGTCAATGATGAAACACATTAATATCCAATGAAATTAAATTTTTTCTTGATAATGAATATACAAATACCTTAAAATCTAGTAAAAAAATTCGAAAATATGAGATCGTTATGAGACCATTCTTGTTTTAAATCACATTATTGAGATAATCGCAACAGTTTTATTATAATAAGTTTAAAAAATTAAATAACATAACTTGTTTGTAATATAAGAATATTTTAAACAAAACGATGTGCTTTATTAAAACAATTCAAACATAAAAATGGTTTGTTTGGGCAATCGTCACAGAACGTTTGCACTTTTTTCACCTTGTTTTTAGTCTGTTTTCTTCCCTGACTCTACAATGTTCTTGTAACACTGAGAGCATGATCTCCTAACAATTGAACTCTTTCCTTCTTTCTTTACCAGTTTGTGTTTTAACCTCTTAGGTGTTCCATCTTTAATATCTGTCTGCATACAAAAAGATTTCACGATATCTTTTCTAAAGTCACTTACTTATAGAAATCTTTTTATTTGTGCATTTTTGGTAGTAAATTGGCGGGCGTGGTTCCAAAAGGCCGTCCAAGAAGGACTTTCGAGGATCAAATCCGAAAAGTCTTGGAAATCGGCCAAGTAAGAAGTACGCACAATCGCCGACAGTGTATGAGAACATGCATGACTGTAGATGAGGCACGAGGGTTTGTCAGGATCGTGGCAGGTGGAGGGACGTAATCTTTATTTTTGGTACAAAATGTATGCGTTGACCAATGTTGTATTGAGCAATAAATTAATGGCAAGCTTCTTGTGCCACTTAAGAGATTTTCTCAAAGGTGTTGAATAAGCAGCCAATTGATCAGCCAAATCAACCGCACCTTTGGCTTTATTGTAGTCTACAATAATTTTAACGGTAAGTTTTACAAAAAAGTTTACAATGCGAAATTTTATTCTCTACAAAAAAGGTCTGAATAACTTTTGCCCTAAAGTGAATAGCTTTCGAGATATCGGCCAAAAACTTTTCTTTAAGATTGCGATCGAGGCTCCACCTGGATCTGTCAGCATTTTGTGTTTTTAGGGTCAGTAAGTGACCCTTAGCCTAAAAAAAAATTAAAATTGGATCGGAAATTTAGTGCGAGGTTAAATGCTTTATTTACTGGCCTAACTATTTACCAATGATATTTTAATATCTTCAAGGTGCGTCAAAACGTCATCTGTAATGTCAAAACTATCGTCGAAGTCAGCAATTATAATTAGTAATTGGCGGGAAAAAACACAGTGCTAACGTAAAGCGTGTATCGTCCGGCGCGGTGGCAAACAGAGTGACCGACGACGTGACCCGCGCGGCCCCATACGTATTAAATGCCGATGATCGTACGCAGAGGGCCGCGGGGGACAATGTTGGGTGACATGATCTATTGTCGTAATCAGACTGTTTTCGCCAGTTTCCTTAATAGTGATATAGTTTAAAAAGCTTAACTATTCATATGCACTAATAAAACAAAAATGGAATTTTGGACATTTTACTATTTTTTTGTATGGCCTGTGAAGAAAGTTAAGTGTCGCCCAACATTGTCCGACATGGCGTTCAACGTGTTAAGGACTTCTTTCTCAAAGGTGCTGTAGCTTGTAAATCATTAATCTTGACAGAGGTTGTACTGCCCGAAAATAATAGCTACATACAATCCGATTACAGCCACCTATTTCGTTCAATTGACAAACAAAAGCATTCAAACGTCTAAAAAAAGAAATATGCAATTTAATTATCAAAGTGTGTTCAAATATGTACATACCGTTGCAGAATTACCCATTTAGCATATACCACACAGCATGCGTCATCACTACATATTATAAAACAAAGTCTCTTCTCGCTCTCTGTCTGTCTGTATATATGCTTAGATCTTTAAAACTACGCAACGGATTTTGATGCGGTTTTCTTTAGTAAATAGAGTGATTCCAAAGGAAGGTTAATATGTATAATACATGCATAATATAGTAGAGGAACACTGATAGTTTTAAAGTTTTCTAATGTGATGTCGTAAATAAACACATTTTTTGCGCTTAGATTTTTTTATATTTAGTCGCTAGTATTGGGTCGCTAGTTAAATATACTTAATAAATTAAATCTTACAATTGAATTTAATCAAAACACGATCGTGTACAAAGATCTAGTTATAGCTTGTCTAAGCTGAAATGACGCGCCCCACTACTTATTTATTTGATTTAGATGTTATCATCATCACTTCAGCTTATCGCAGTCCACTGCTGGACATAGGCCTCTCCAAGTTCGCGCCAGACATTATGACGCGAACTCATGTATCTTGCCCATAGTCACCACGCTGGGCAGACGGGTTGGTGTCCGCAGGGCTGGTTTTGTCGCACCGAAGACGCTGCTGCCCGTCATCGACCTGTGTATTTCAAATCCAGCAGTTGGATGGTTATCCCGCCATCGTTCGGCTTTATAAGTTTCAAGGTGGAACTGTGTTATTCCTTAGCGTACGGCCTGAGTGCACGCTCGACTTCAGCGTTCGGCGGGGCGGGGCGTGCAGCGTTCATGTTAAACGTATGAAAACACCCGCGAGTGTCCTGAGTGGCAGCAGAGCGGCTCGGCGGCGGAGCGTGCATGTTTGCGGTGCGCCGCGTCGAGCGTAGCGTCGCGTGCAAGTTCAAACCAGTTTGTGTTTTGTTAAAGTGTGCGCGCTATGTCGTTCGTTAGTATAGTCATTTGTTAGTATATTATACTCAAAATTTGTCACCGTCATCCTAGTGTACTCATAGAATTTATCTTCACTTAATCTCAAAGTTTCATACAACGTAGAAAACTCCCCACACCTACCTTTGTTTAATTATCTCACTTGGACCTTGTCTCGAGTTGTAAGAATATTTTAACCACACATTTTCTTCTAAATACATATCAATAATATCGCACGACCCCGTCGCCATCATGAGAAATGTGACTAGCTCACAAGAATGCTAAGCGTGCACGCCGCGTGCACGGTGCACTAAGGCCACTGTACGAACGCTCTTTCGCCACTTGCACGCAACGCAGAACGCCCCGCTGAACGCTTTTTCACTCAGGCCGTACACTAAGTCGCCTCTTACGACACCCACGGGAAGAGAGGGTGTGGCTACATATATTCTTTACGGCCGTAACCACACAGCTAAGATTTTTGCATATTAATGATAAACACTTCTATGTGTGCCAGCGTCGATCGTTCCGTGATCTATGATTTGTATGAGGACATTACGGTCGACTAGTCGCGTGATAAATCCGACAATGCTCAATGTATAGAGCTACGCAGCGCCTTGTATGAAACAAGACGTCCGCTCTCTCGCATGTTCAGACTATTTATGACTAGTTTGACAACAAATTCTAGAACTGCCGCTTTTTAGCAAGTATGATAAAAAGTGGACTGCAATAGGCTGAACTGACTGACAACAGATTGATATCCTTAGATACCTTTTTTTGACGATACTCCTTTCATTTTTTTTCAGTACATGTTTTGAAAATGTGTTGTATGAATATAATTTTCAGCTGTGAATACGATATATCGGCCCTCATCACGATTTTTTTTATTTGCTTCAAATATTGAAAGCGCAACATTTTTATAGCGTGTTTCTCAAATAGATCTTTACGGTTGTCATCTATTTTCGACCTCTCGTAACCTGGTTCCTTCAAAATGGTACGCAGAGTTTCTACACAGCCGTTAAAACCAATTCTTTCATTAAATATCTGTTTAAGTTTTCTTAATGTTAGTAATTAATTAAATTTTGTATGAAATGTCGCTATCGTTCCTCGAAGTACACCCATATCAAAATCGTCCAGCTTAGTACGCACCCTTTTTGCTTTAGAGGGCGATTTAAAAAAAATTCTATGACGTATCCCTTAATGTGTTTACTTGTTTTTCTTCTTGCGAAATTCGCGTAATCGTGGATTCACTAATAGCAACGGTTAGCATCGGTTAGTTTTTCCACTCCATTTTCCGCTTCATATTTCATTCGGTGATAAACTTTTTTAATAACTTCTTTTCCCTGTTAAGAATGGAAAAAAGTAATATGTGGTTTTTCTATGAATCTTAAATAATTATAATTAACATTTTTGACTCCGAAAATGCTTTTGGGTTGACATGCTGACGGTACTTTTGCGGTCGAACAATACGTGCTCCTATGTTTGTGTCTAACTGGCAACTGAATGACCAATAACAATTGCATTTTTGTGTGTATTGCTTTCATATTTTAAATTTGATTATGTGCGTAAATGCGGTAGTAAGGCGCGTCACTTCAGCTTAGACAAATTATAACAAGAACCGACACAAGAAAAAATACTTTATGTACGAGTATGTTTTTTTTTTCATACAGAGATCAGAATAAATCAGCCGAATCCTCCTCGTCGAGCCCTAAGGATCCGGTCAAACTTACATTCAGTGTTAACAAAGACGTCGCCGATATGATAAAAACAGCAAAAGATAACTTGGATAAGTACGTAAATAATTAATCTTATACTATAAATACTCGCCAAATCAAAGTTTTTAAAAATTTAATCGTTTACGATATTATTTAGAACATTGATGTCTAAGTATTTGAGTAACCACTTGTAAAGTTTTGTATCCATTTAACCGAGTAGTGCATCTTCTAATGTTTCGTTTATTGTCATAGATTAGTCGCAAACTTAGAATTAGATTGCTTCAAGTTCGACAAATACGGCAAGAACTTCATCAAATCGCACAAAATGAGTCCCGATAGCTATCTACAAATGGCCATGCAGTACGCCTTCTACAGGTGAGTGATTTTAAAAACGAGAAAATATACCTTTTATTATAAGACTAGCTTCTGCGCGCGACTTCGTCGGCGTGGACTCCGCTCCTATTAGTCTTAGCGTAATGATATATAGCCTATAGCCTTCCTCGATAAATGGGCTATCTAACACTGAAAGAATTTTTCAAATCGGACCAGAAGATCCTGAGATTAGCGCGTTCAAACAAACAAACAAACTCTTCAGCTTTATTATACTTATTAGTATAGATATAACGTCGTGTAATATTCTCTGTCTTAGCTGTAATATTTTTATTATCATATCAAAATTTCGATCCAGCGGGTAAATCGTTCCATAGCTTAATTGGCTAGAGCACCGACACGGTCTGTCGGGGGTGCGGGTTCGAACCCCGCTAGACCGAAATTTTGATATGATAATAAAAAAATATTTAGAATTTCCTCATGTGTGGGAAACACAAAAATAAAAATAATATGAATAATTAAAAATAGCATGTAGTAAAATAATGAAGTCGTCTATTCTTTGGAAGTCAAAAAGTCCCTAACTCGATAATTTTGACAAATGCTTAGCGAGATCTATATCGGTGTTTTAATTATACGTCACACCACGTTTATTGTGGTAGGGCACAGCAGAAAATATCTTGCTCATAGTTTGGAGCAGCCTAGTGCAGCTAGTGCTAGTGCTATCAGTTGTGTTCCGGTGGTAAAGGTTGGGGGTATGGTCGACAACGGGCTTGCAACGCTCCTGCGTGTCTATACTACGCTATGGTATTCGCTCACGATCAGGCGGACCATACACTTGTTTGCCGACCTTGGGAAATAAAACAAGAGTACGTCCATTAATAACGTGAGGCTCAAATGGGGGGGAGAGGGGTTCGGAAAATAATCAAGGTGTGAGAGAAACTGTAATAAAATATCAGGTGTATTTGTTTTTCGTTAAATGCGAGATTTTTAAACTAAGCAAACACCCTGGCCGTCCCTGGCAACCTTAATGTCTGTCTAAAAAATTTAACGACGATGCTTGATTTTTCAAAATTTAATCAGGTTCTACCTGTACCTAAAATAATTGAAAACATCTCAATATACTTTGTACCAAAAAATAAAAAGTAAAATTACCAGTGACTTTTGGTATTTAGTCTAAAACCTCACCACGTATCAAATTCAAATTCAAATTCAAAATATTTTATTCAGCATAAAATTATTACAATTTCTTACTGAACGTCATGAGTCTACTACCAGTTCGGAAAGAAAAAGCCTCTGACCTGAGAAGAACTGGCGAAAGAAACTCAGCGGGACTAATATAATTTTTTAATCATGTTTTTTTTTCCAAAGAAGATTGAAATTTACAATAATTTCATAGGTTAAAATAGCCTGGAGGCGATCACATCATTCCCAAGGCGTACTGTCTTCTATAAAATCGTTAATCGAATAATATCCTTTAGTACACAAACGTTCTTTTACAATTTTTTTAAATTTCGCAATAGAAGCTTTTTGAACGTTTTCTGGGAGCCTGTTGTATAAGCGTATACATTGTCCATAGAAAGAATTACTGACTCGGCGTAAGCGAGTTACAGGCATTACAAGTTTGTATTTGTTCCTAGTATTAATGCTATGCATGTCGCAATTCCTGCGAAATTCGTGTATATTTTTATGAACATACATAACATTTTCGTACACATATTGAGAAGCAACAGTCAATATTTTTATTTCTTTAAACTTATCTCTTAATGATACTCTAGGGCCTAAACTATAAATTGCACGAATAGCTCTTTTCTGCAGGACAAAAATAGTATTAACGGTAGCTGCATTTCCCCATAATAAGATTCCATAGGACATGATACTATCACTAAGTAGGGGTTAGGCGATTAAAATGCTGATAAAAAGATCACGTGATCGATGGACGACGATGTATATCTGCACCACCTACCCGATTTCTCAAACAAATAATACTCAATCCTATCTCGAGTTTATTATGGCTAACTAGCCATAAGACCGCCTCTTGTACTACACAATTTTAAGTAACTGTATTGTTATTATTTTGTATTTGCATATTGTGGTGTCCAATAAAGAGTAAATAAAAAATCGGCCAAGTGCGAGTCGGACTCGCACACGAAGGGTTCCGTACAATGGTACGGACTATGTAAACAACAGTAGGTATACAAATTAAAAAAAATATCGTGTTTTTGTATGGGAGCCCCCTTAAATTTTTATTTTATTTTGTTTTTAGTATTTGTTGTTATAGCGGCAACAGAAATACATAATTTGTGAAAATTTCAACTGTCTAGCTATCGCCGTTTTTGAGATACAGCCTGGTGACAGACGGACGGACGAACGGACGGACAGCGAAGTCTTAATAATAGGGTCCCGTTTTTACCCTTTGGATACGGAACCCTAATAAAAATATATCGGATTCGCCGATAGCTTGCACCAGACGCCGGGCGCGCACTACGAGTCGGCGGCGACGCGCATGTACGCGGGCGGGCGCACGGAGACCATCCGCTCGTGCTCGGCCGAGGCCGTGGCGTTCGCGCGCGCCATGCTGGACCGCGCCGCCGCGCCCGCCGCGCAGCGGGCCGCGCTGACCCGCGCCGTGCAAGCGCACAAGGACTACACCGTGCAGGTGCGCCTTCACTGCGACACTTCGTGGACGTACATCCTGTTTGTACATAATGTTTCGCATTCTAACATCCCACTGCTGGCCATAGGCCTCATTCTCCATGTACGAGAAGGATTGGAGCTTAATCCACCACGCTGCTCCACTGCGGGTTGCCAGATATGTTCCCTACTATGAGTAACGATCGCTATCAGGTATTTATAATAACAACGAGTGACCGACAGCTTTCCAAGGCACGGTTCCACCCACAAGGACAGACATCCAAACCGGAAAGACTCTATCATCAAGCGCTCGATATCCGTGCTGACACCTATACCAAACAATCATCTATCATTTTAAACTGATTTCTTCTGCACAACGAACTGCTACCACATGAGCATATCATATAAAACTGATTTTTTTTCTGATGCACCTTAAAATATCACAGTGACTTAATTCAGTCATGTTTACCACATTTCAAATTCATTTGTAACAGATCACAATAATACAGTTCGCAACAGATCAATTATAAGTTGACAGTGTTTTCACCTTCAACTACTTTCAGCCAATAACTCACCCTTGTGCAGTCCAAATACGATGTGATTGTTTCCCAATTAGACTTTCAAATTTTTAATCTAATAATCATAAAAATTAAACAAAATATTTATTCTACGGTACTACGGTTTACTCTACGGGCTGCTGAAAAGTTCTGAGCCTGAAGTGCTTGCAGTCGTACCATTTACTCATCCGGTGGGTCACTACTTAAACGACATCTGCCCACTATACAGGGTGTCCCGCGATAAAGTGCAACCCCGAAAGGGGGTGAAACTAGACCATAAATTATCGGCAAAAAACAGAAAAAAATTAAAAAAATTAAAAAAAAAAAAAAAATTTTTTTTTATTGACGAATTGAAATTTTTATATAGCTTACGTAGCCTCTTTGTACAAAAAATGATGATTTTTGTACGTGTTTTTTGGGATACAGGCGTAAATTTTTTTTTATTTGAATGGCAATATGGTAAGAAATAATAATAAATCATAAAATTTCCTGGTATTGGGGGCATAATTCTGAGAAAATTAGAGATCATTGAAAAAAACAGTCATAAAAAATGGATGTTTTTTCACAAGAAGCATAGTTAAAGACATAATGCCACTTTTTTGCGAGCTAATTTTTATTTTATCTTTACCGCCAAGTACGTAGCGTAATATTTTATTTTATTTTAAAGTAATCGACCCACTACTTTGGAAGAAATCATCATTTTTTGTACATAGAGTCTACGTAAGATATAAAAATCTTAATTCGTCAATAAGAAATAAAATATTTTTTAAAAAAAGTTTTTTCTATGTTTTTTGTCGATAATTTATGGTCTAGTTTCACCCCCTTTCGGGGTTGCACTTTATCGCGGGACAGCCTGTATAAGCGCAGTTTCACGTCATTAGCTTCAATACGCTTTGAGTAATTGAACCGTGAACATCGTCATGTCAGTTCATCAAATTCCTCGTAAAAAGGGGAAAACAGCAAAAGAAATTTTCGAAGAAACTTCTAGTGTATACGGGGAATCTGAACCTTCGTCAGCCACGGTTAAACGATAGACACGCGTATTCTAACAAGATAGAGAGACTGGAAAATGTCCCCCGCTCGGGTCGGCCGAACAACGCAGTCACTGATGAAAACATCGAAAAAGTAAAACAAAAATGTACTGGACGATCGCTGAATAAAATTGTGGCAGATAGCAGTAGGTCTACCATGAGTTTTGTTACAAGCGCACATGACGTAACAGTAGTAAACGTAGAAACGCAACTGGAATATTTAATATACTAAACCATACCTATTATGAGTATTTCTAAATTTTACTATAGAGTCTATCGAGCACTCGATAAGACTTATAGTTTTAAATGCGTTATATTGCGTATTAGGTACTAATATCTTTATATTTATTCCGTTTAGAAAACTACACTCGCTAACGTGTATCGTCTCTGGAAACTCATGGTAGACGTACAGAAGAGCTGGGCGTCAGTAAGGAACGAGTTGGAGACATTATGCACAATAATTTGCATATCAGTGCGCGTTGGGTGCCAAAAATGCTTACGCCACTTGACAAGCAGCGGCGTGTTGAAACTTCCGAAGAAGTTTTTGACTTGTGCAAGGATAATTTGGAAGAAATTTGCACTCGTATTGTCACCGTTGATGAAACGTGTATCCGACAATATGACGAAGGGGATAAAGCCGCCGAGGAAGTTCAAGGTGGAAAAATCGGCTTCCAAACTCACGGCCACCATTTTTTGGGATTGCGAAGGAGTTTTGCTCATAGATTACCTTTAAAAAATGATTACCTTTAAGAGTATTATGCTGCTTTTTAAAAATGTTTGCGAAGCCATTGTCGAAAAAAGAATAGGCAAAATCAGCAAATAAATTTTGTTTTGCATGACGACGCGCCGGTTCACACGGCGCGCATTTCGAGGTAAGCCTTCAGCCTTGTGAGAAACTGGCTTCGATTAAGTGAAACACCCTCGCAAACCCCCAAACCCAAACCAAAAAAAAAAACCAAATCCCTAGCCAAAGACGCGGGTTACTTCTTATCAGGGATACAAGCCCTCTATAAAAGATGTCAAAGGTGTATTGAAATCTAGGGGGACTATATTGAAAAATAAATTTTATTTAGATTTTAATCTTAATACTATATACTTAACTAATACTTAATAGCCTAGGCTCAGAACTCTTTAGCCGCCCCTGTATATCATTCCTAAGATTTTAAGATTGCATTTAGGTACTCGTAATTGGTTGTAATTTTCATGACAATGTAACGTTTTTAGGCATTACAAGGTTTTGGCGTCGATAGACATTTACTGGGATTGAAATTGACAGCGATCGAAAATGGTATCGAAATACCGAAAATATACTCCGACCCTGGATACGTGAGAAGCGCGCACATGAGAATTTCTACGAGTCAGGTAAGACTTAGATACATTGACGTACTGCGTCCAATTTTATGACTCAAGAATCAAATTGTCTCGTCGCAGACTAATATATAACGCGATAACCGAAAACGAAGGATATTGTAGATACAATGCTTTTTATTTAGGCAAAAGGCTTCATTATTCAGCTTTTTTGAAATAAATAAATAAAGGCCTCATAATAAGGTTCATAAAATTAAATCTGAGAAAATTGAGTTCACAATTTATAACAATAATTATAGTATTATAAAAATTGTACTAATATAAGTTCCATCGATCCACAATAAAGAGGTCCGTAGAGTTTTGCTGAAGCTGGACGTCAACAAAACTAGTGGTCCTGACGGTATACCTGCGCGAGTCCTAAAGGCCTGTGCACCTGAGTTGTCTCCTGTTCTTACGCGCCTGTACCGCCTCTCTCTCCAAACTAGAACGGTGCCAAAATCTTGGAAGGTGGCTAATGTGCAGCCAGTACCCAAAAAGGGTAGCCGAGTCAATCCCTGTAACTACCGACCATCCGCCATCACCTCCATGCTTTCCAAAGTCATGGAAAAGGTACTTAACAGCAAGTTGCTACACTACCTAGAAGACAATACACTCCTCAGTGACCACCAATACGGCTTTCGTCAGGGGCGGTCTACTGGAGATCTTCTGGTGTATGTCACTCACTGCTGGAGCGAAGCAATTGAAAAACGTGGTGAGGCGCTTGCTGTATCACTAGATATATCTAAGGCCTTTGACAGGGTTTAGCACGCAAGTCTCCTTAGCAAGCTTCCTACTTACGGCATCCCTGCTGGCTTTTGTAGCTGGATTTCAGACTTCTTGAGTGAACGGTCGATCAGAGTGATCGTCGACGGCTGCTCTTCTGACCTGATGGGTATAAACGCCGTTGTTCCTCAAGGTTCTGTTCTCTCTGCAACTCTTTTCCTGCTCTCTCTGCAACTCTTTTCCTGCTCCATATTAATGACATGCTGCAACCAGGCATTGTTGGATACGCAGATGACAGTACGGTTGTAGAGAGATATATGTCCAGCGCAAAAGACGACAGGGACGTAATACGTTCTCAGAGAGAGGCTATGGTAGAGCGAACGAACTTAATACTAGGGCATGTATCCCAATGGGGCGATTGCAACCTGGTCACGTTTAACGCCGCCAAAACGCAGGCTTGTTTGTTCTCCGCCAAACGGACTCCTTTCAACTTAACTCCTACTTTCCGAGGTACACCTGTCCCAGTGTCCGATACCCTCGACCTCCTTGGCATGGAGTTGAGTTCTACTCTCAACTTTGGCAATTACATTGAGTCCAAAGCACAAACTGCGGCCAGAAAGCTTGGCATCTTAAACAAGGTTAAGCGATATTTCACGCCTGGGCAGCTTCTAACGCTGTATAAAGCTCAAGTCCGATCATGCATGGAATATTGCAGTCACTTGTGGGATGGATCAGCTAAATATCAACTCGCCACACTGGACTCAGTGGAACGCAGAGCCAAGCGGCTAATCGGTGACGCCAGTTTGGTGGAGTCTCTTCACACTCTGGCTCACCGAAGAAAAGTTGCCAGTCTATCGGTGTTTTACAGATTGTACTTCGGGGAGTGTGCCCTGGAGCTGCACGAGCTCATACCCCCATCGGACTTACAGACGTACCGCAGGATTTCATCCCCACCTGGTTGATATACCCTTCATACGTACAAAGCGCTTCAAATCATCATTTTTAATGCGCACGGCCAAGGACTGGAATTCCCTGCCGACGTCTGTATTTCCGAGCACATATAACTCGAACTTGTTTAAAGCGCGAGTGAACAGGCTTCTTCTGGGCGAGCTCACTCTATCTTCGACCTCGTCTCTGCTCTTGAGCTAGACTGGGGTCAAGAGTAAGCCCATAGTATAATAATAATAATAATAATAATAAAAAAAAGAAATAATATATTTTACGAAATGTAGTGGTGTCAAAATTAAATAAAAGCAAGAGTCAGAATACTTATTTGGTATTCGCAGGTGGCGTGCAAGTGCGACGGTTTCATGTGCTACGGGCCGCTGGTGGGCGACGGCTATGCCACGTGCTACAACCCGCGCGACAACGACGTGAACTTTGCTACGGCGGCCTTCGTGGCGCACCGCGACACGTCCAGCGCTCGCTACCGCGCCGCGCTGGAGCGCGCGCTCACCGACATGCACGACGTCCTCCTGCGCACCACCAAGTCCAAGCTCTGAGCTGTTCTCTACTGCCCTCCTCCTTCGCGGCGCACCGCGACACGTCCAGCGCGCGCTCACCGACATGCACGACGTCCTCCTGCGCACCACCAAGTCCAAGCTCTGAGCTGTTCTCTACTGCCCTCCTCCTCCGCGGCGCACCGCGACACGTCCAGCGCGCGCTCACCCACATGCACGACGTCCTCCTGCGCACCACCAAGTCCAAGCTCTGAGCTGTTCTCTACTGCTCGTCGTCCTTCCGCGTCACGCCTGTTTGCACCTTAAAAAAGAATCACTATTTCCCTTGGTCACGCCAAAACTTGTAAACGACTACCGATTTTTTTCATCTTATTTCAGTTTTCTTATACTTTGTAGAAGGTTCTTCTACAAAGTAGGAAGGAAGGAAATCCGTTCAGTAGTTTTCGAGTTTATCGCGTTCAGACAGACAGGAGGACAGACAGACAGAAGGACAGAAAGACGCGGCCGGGGGACTTATTTTTATAATAAGTATAGATTTGATAAAAAATATGTCTCATCGAGTTATCAGATCGGTGAAGGTCGCTCTTCCACGTCTCTTAGACCATCCGTAGGCCTTAAGAAACCTACAAAAAAATAAATTAGCCGAATTGGTCGAGCCATTCTCGAGTTGTGCGCGTAGCAACATTCATTTTTATTTAAATTTCAATATATATAATTTTTCGATATATATATTCAAGAAAAAAATAAGGCGGTACGACGTTCGCCAGGTAGACTAGTGTATATATAAATATGATCTAAGACTGAGATATTGTAAAAAATGTAACTAAATGAGAAGTATACATAATTATGTATGTCGTATGTGCCGACAATTATCAACATTTATGAATTTTATTTCTGTGACTTAAGTTTATCAAATAATTTTATCTTTGGTTATATATTTACAATATTGATTCAAAGGGCCGGCCCTAACAGGGGGTGCAAGGGGTGCGCCGCACCCGGGCGCCAGGTCCCGGGGGGCGCCCGGCAGGGTAACGTAGGTACTACAGTAGTTGTCAGTTACGAAGCTGTCATTCCATAAAATTAAGCACCGATAGGGGGGCGCCAAAGTACATCTAGCACCCCGGCGCCGAACAGGCTAGGGCCGGCCCTGCCGTTTCATATTTTAATAGTTTAATATGTAATATGTATACAATCAACAGCACTTACAAATATACAGTACAGTTTTTAGTATAAAATACATAAAAACTGTTAACAATATAATAATAAATAACAATACTGTTATAAAATTGACTTACAATGTTACTAAGGTCATAACTTGGCTGCTTGCAAACGAAGGTAGGGACTGACTCCTAACTAGATAGCCTGTGTTTAGGATATCACTTCCATTGCCTGCGTACTTGTGTCTTCCTGGTACAACCAGTTTAGGGTTAACAATAACCACAGTAACTTGTCTAGTGTAACCAAACTATACAACATATTATACTTAAACATTATATTTAAAACCACATATACAAAACACACTTAAAACCACAATAATTACGCCACTCGCCATTGAATACCGAAAAATTTTACTTTATGATTTGATATTATGTACATATGAGTGTAATATATAATAGTGTTACTGTTAAAAATGAAAATTTTACTTTATTGTTCGAAAAAATTAAGACTGTTAAAAATACACGAGATTTTGTATTTATATGTCAATAAAATAATTTTCTTACTATTTATATTGTGTTAATAATTATCGGACCAGCATAATAATCCCACCCTCCTCTCGCTACTTCAACATGTATCAGCTTTTTTCTGTTTTATTTATTTATTTATGGCACATATAACTTTACTGTTGAAAGTCTTAGGGTGCGTTCGGTTTGGACGCTTTCACGCTTTGAGCGCTCACGCTTGAAAGTACTAATTTTTAGTGTTCGTCTTGGGCTATAAGCGCTGAGAACGATTTTTAAAAAAAGCGTTCGTTTTGGAAAGTGTAAGCGTCAGTTGAGCAGTTGACACTTGACACTTGACAGTTAGCATCAACATGGCGAATGTGGTAAATGTTTATCAAGCAAATAATTTAATAGAAATTATCCATGATGATTCGGAATCGGATGATAGTGATGAATTTGATATGTTTGAAGATAGTGATAATAATAAGGAATGGAAGTATTTGTGTACTTATTTTGATTAAAAACGAACCTGTACCAAGAATTAAAATTAATGTTTACGATAAAATGAAGAATGAAAAATTTATTTTATTTTTTACTTTTATGTTTAAACAGTTTAAATAACTATATACACAACAAAATTGTAAATTATTTATTGGATATAATGAAATAAAAGACATTTTTCTTTGTTTATAATGTTTTTAATTTTATTCAGTACCAAAAAACTTTATACGAACATATTTAGGTAGTCTTATAAACCTTTATCTTATTAAACTTTGTATCCTTTTTGTAACACTTAATAATTACATTTTTCAAAGAATTCACTGAGTTCTGTAAAAAAAAAGATTGTTTATATAATAAATAAAAATATATTTAAAAAACACAATAATAATCTATACAAATAAATAAAATTGGAGCTGTAGGTGAACAGAAAATAATTGTGGTATATTGCTTTCCATTTTTATGCGATTGTAAACAACTTAATAATTAATATTGAGAAATTAATAGAATTAGGTTAGCTTACGCTCGCATTCGTTTTGACAGATAGTTCAGATTGGCGCTCACGCTTTTGCTGCCTTACCTCGGTAGCGAAAGCGTCTGAGAGCGCGATGTCAGCGTCGCGAATGAATGAATGAACGAAATGAACTCCGCCAGAAGCGTGCTTTTTTGACGCTCACAGCTCCAAGCCGAACGCTAAAAATGACGTGAAAGCGCGCTGACAGCGCGAAAGCGTCCAAACCGAACGCACCCTTAGTAATGTGTCACATAGGTACGGAGGTCCGGGAGCCAGTGACAGATTTTCATGACCAATTTCCTCCCAATCGAAACTTCGGGCGGGATGGGCAGTGGCAGCCTGCCACGCATGGAGAATTTTTTTTCTATCATTGGGGTCATTCAAGTATTAAATAAACAGAATTTTTCAGAATAAAAAAAACGGGTTATGTTCAACAAGGTGTAAAAAATCGTCTCAAATATTTCTTTCCTTCGCGTGCGCTACTTAAATGCTTAAAGATAAGAGACAAAATGATGTACGACTGGACTAAAAAAGATCTAGTAACTACAAAAAAGTTCACAAAATAGTTATTTTACCCGAGCGAAGTCGGGGCGGTCTGCTAGTAAATTATATTTTCAATGATTTCCTCTCAACTAAAAATTTACCTGGTGATAGTTATTATTATTATTATCTTATTGGATGTGACTCCACCCGTTTAATATATAATATACTAGCCGACCCGTGCCCACTTCGTTGGGCGTTATAATCCATTTCACATAAGGGTACGGTGTTTGATAATTATGTTCCAATACACTCTCACTATTTTCAGCAAATCAGATAAATATAAATGTTTTAAAATCACCAATTAATTTCTAAGGCAAATAATAATGCTTGATTAGATTGAATTGTTGACACGGCACGTCAGAGGGCGCAGGTTTAAATCCTGCTGATTTAAAATCTTTATATATTTTTATCTTTTTCCTTTTATCTTGTCACTCCTGAATAGTGTAGCTTTCTGTTAGCGAAAGAATTTTCATGATCGGATCAGTATTTGCGAAGATTACCCCGTATATACAAACAAAGTTATAAACTTTACCTCTTTATAATATTAGTATAGAAGTATAGATACATATAATATAATAAATCTACATATACTTACATATACAGGTGTGGCGTAATTAATGGATAATCCTTCACCTGCAGCTGGAGAATATCATAACGGATCAGAAAAATACAATTCATGTTTAGTAAAAGTATCACGGTTTTTTAGTTATCGGCCATTTTTTAAAAATCTATAAAGATCACCCCTTGCTCACTAATTTTTTTGTCACAGTCGCAAAAACGTGAATTATCTCTATCAAATTTTTATTTATTAAACTTGAATAGTTTATTATCAAATGTATTATGTCATTTTTGTGCTGTTGCCTAATTTTTTTTTTTACAAATGCAACCGAAATTTATTTTTCTTCTTTCAAATAATTTTTTCTGTTTGATCGCACATACTATAAAAAAATATATGGGGACTTGACTGACCATCTTACAAAAAATTAGCCTATTTAATTAAGATTGTAAAAAGGCATAACATATCGTCGCTGAATAGGCAAAACTACTAACGTCCACAAGGGCTGTTTTGAGAAAAAACGATTTAAAGTTTTTTTTTTGCTTTAACGTGTCACAACTTTTTTTCTATTGGGTGAAAGTAAGAACTGTTAAGGAAACATAATCATGATTTAATTTTATCTACGCAATTAATCTAACACTGTTCGTATTTTAACAATTTACGGAGTTAGCTGTCACTTTAGGATAAATCCTCTGAGTCCTGAAAAAAACCAGCAAGGGAAAATTACTAACCTCCACATTAAGTTCACGGTTAGGGAGTCGCCAACTACTCTGTGTTAACATTCTCTTCGAAAAAAAATACTAACATTATTTAAAAAATATAATAGTCGTAAACGAAAATTACTAAGATATAAATCTACTACAGAAAGACATATAGCAAAAAGACATTCAGCATCGGATACTAGAGAAATCTCGAAATCTTTTTACTTTCAAGACATAGTTGCCTAAATATTATTACTAATGTGAGCAACAAAAATGTTTATTATGAAATGTTAACCCGTATAATAAATAAATAACACCAATTTAATATGAAATCAAAAATCAAAATCAAAAATATTTATTTCGTCATAAGGTGGTATTGTACACACACTTAACGAAAGTCAAAAAAAAAAATAAATAAATAAATAAATCATTTACAAAAAAAAAACTATTAACAAAAACTACAAATACCTACGCTACAAGCGTTGCGCGTCCACTGACTGGCGAAACAAAATTGTGTTTTCTCGCAAACGAAAAAAAAAAAACGACTTCAATTATATCGACAAGTAACACAAGACGAAAAAATACTCGTAGTCAAATAAATACGCGTTATCAAAGTTCACTTTAAAAAAGTACTTATCTACTTTACTACTCCATAAGCTTTTGATTTATACAACAAACATCAAAATCGGTGCACGCAGCAAAGAGTTATAAGGTATAATACAACGTAGGGTGACGAAAACACAGTCAAGTAAAACGCATTATTAAATACTAGCTTCTGCGCGCGACTTCGTCGGCGTGGACTCCGCTCCTATTGGTCTTAGCGAGATGACACATAGCCTTCCTCGATAAATGGGCAATCTAACACTGAAAGAATTTTTCAAATCGGCCCAGTAGTTCCAGAGATTATCGCGTTCAAACAAACAAACAAACAAACAAACAAACTCTTCAGCTTTAAATATTAGTATAGATAAGTAACTCAAAAAGTACTTGTAAAATCTCGATTAAATTTAAATGGAACCACATGACGGGCATAATATTTTGACTAAAATAAGAATCATTAAAGTCGGTATACCCTGAAAAGTGCATAACTTTTAGTATAATACAACTTGAAAAGTACTTGTTAGATATAAATTAAATCTAAATGAGACCACATGACACGTACCATCTTTCGATTAAATTAAAAAAGATCAAATCGATCCACCCAGTCCAAAGTTCTGAGTTAACATACATAAAAATAAATAATAAAATAAAATACAATCGAATTGAGAACCTCCTCTTTTTTTGGAAGTCGGTCAAAAATGGCGGCTCGCGGCTCGCAGTGCTGCCACACGTACGAGCGGAGGCGGGTTACGAGCAAAATTTCAAACTTGTCAGATCGCCAACGAACTTACTCGGCGGTTTTAAAGTACGCGTACTTAGGGTGACACACAGGCGAAAAAGCTCGTCGAGCCACAAGTTCGCGTACTTGCTCGCACGTCTATCACCCCCTTTAAAACATGCAATAGAAAGTTAAGGCAGCAAACAATCAAACAATAAAATAAAAAAAAGACGTGTGGCACTCGGGGACTGCCGCGGTAAAGCTATTGCATAGCATTTTGTATCAACTTATGCAATAATTATAATATCTATTTATTTTATTTATGCAGTATTTCTTTTTCTTTGATATTAATTCAAGTTACACTTTTTGAGCGTGGTGACCGATAAGAAAACAAATTCTTTTCTTTTATTAAAAAAAATTAAATGCCTATCCGGAAATAGTAACATTATAGGCAATATCATTTTTGCATCAATGAGTAATACGCTCAACTAGATAATAGTACTAACGCCGGTGCTATCCCATTCATGTAGGTCATATTTTTTATTTCATCACGCATTCATTGATAAATGCCGGCAAACTCGCGTCGAAGCTCAGACGTCAAGCGCACCGCCTAGCCGCGCCGACCTAGACGTCTAATCGCACGCATACAACGCCGTGTCGAAGACTGCCGAACTGAAACGACGTTAGACGATGCACGGCCTTCAAGCCACACCTCCTCCGTGCCCGTCGGAGTGGGGAGCGTGAGGTTTTTTCGTTACTGAAATTCTTGAAACTGTCCCGCGCTCAAGGCCCGCGAAAGAAGCTATGCAATAGCTTAAAAATAAAATTTATATCTTAACATTAGGTACATTACAAACTTACGTAATGTGCCCAGTGTTATAAGCAACCTTAACTTAGTCAAAATATTAAATTACTAATGTCTCGGTAGACATTACCTATCTACTTTATCCTCGGCTTTATTAAATATTACAATAAGTAACGTCCCTATTAGTGTAGGCCGAGAGAAAAAAAGCCGGCGGAAAAAAAACTATCGGTACTCTTTTAAAAAATTCAAAGAGAGATACAAGATAAAAACGCAGAAGTGGACCATGAAATGATCAGGACAAACACAAGACAGCCAATCGTGCGTGCCGAGACCATCCCATGCCACCTGCTCACAATGTTTGTAACAATCTAATATTACAAGGCGGGTCATAGACATAGCCTGGTCGAGCTTTATTCAATCCCATGCCTTTTCATCATTAAGGTATTCATTAATTGTATAATAGGCCTTATTGCATAATGCTTGCTTTATAATTTTTTTAAACTTCAGTAAAGGCAGAGATTGAAGCGCAGCCGGAATCTTATTATATATTAAGATAGACATTCCTATAAAGGAACTACTTTTCTTTTTGAGCCGGCATTTAGGAAAAATTAATTTGTGGTTGTTCCTGAGCTTTACATCATTTGAGGCATTTCGATCACTACGACTAACAAACAAATGCCTATTCTTCCGTATGTACATTATATTTTCATAAATATACTGCGATGCAAAGGTCAGGATGTTGATCTCTTTAAACT
Organism: Melitaea athalia; assembly: GCA_905220545.2. Taxonomy (NCBI): domain Eukaryota; kingdom Metazoa; phylum Arthropoda; class Insecta; order Lepidoptera; family Nymphalidae; genus Melitaea; species Melitaea athalia. The sequence goes on from HG992179.1 coordinate 10,769,382, forward strand.
TCTCTCTCAGAGACTCCTTACATCCCATTTTATAAATATAACGGATAGCCCTTTTCTGCAGAATAAAAATGACGCTAATATCAGCCGCATTGCCCCATAGCAAAATGCCATAGGACATTATGCTATGGAAGTAGCTAAAATAAACTAATCGGGCTGTATCGATATCTGTTAATAATCGTATTCTTTTCACCGCGTATGCTGCAGAACTCAGTCTATCCGCCAATTTACAGATATGGGGTCCCCACTGTAACTTTGAATCAATGGTGATTCCAAGGAAAACAGTTGAGTTAATTAAGTTGAGTTTATCACCATTGAGTTCTGGTTACATATCAACCTGTTTTACATTTGGAGCAGAAAATTTAATACAATTCGTTTTTTTACTATTGAGAAGCAAGTTATTTACGCTAAACCAATGAACCAATTCAGAGAGAGCATTGTTTATATCGTCATAGTTTGTTTCTTGTCTACGCAATTTAAATATTAATGAAGTATCATCAGCAAACAATACAATCTCATGCCTCTTCTCTATTAAATATGGTAGGTCGTTAATATATATTAAAAATAAAAAAGGACCAAGAATTGAGCCTTGTGGGACCCCTGTATACGAGACCCAGATGACTTAGTACCATCTACTTCAACCCTCTGAGTTCTATCACTAAGATAAGAACTCAGAAGTTTTAGTGCGGTATTTTTAATGCCATAGTGACTGAGTTTCCTGATTAATGTGTCATGATGAACACAGTCAAATGCCTTGGATAAATCACAGAATACACCTAAAGCATCACGTGACTCCTCCCAAGCATTGACTATCGAAGTAAAAAGCTCTACACCGGCATCAGTTGTGGAGCGTCCTCTAGTAAAACCGAATTGCTTATTATGTAAGAGTTTATTTCTATGAATCTTTATTCAATTAAAAAAAAACTGTTCAAACAAAATTGACATTTTCTCAGATTGAAAATAAAACAATAATTGTGTTTGCTCGCAAACGAAAAAAAAGCGACTTCAATTACATCGACAAGTAATACAACGTAATAAGACGAAAAAATAGTCAAGTAAATACGCGCTATTAAAGATTATTCAAAAAATTGTAATCAGTTTTCGATCTAATTTAAACAAGACTACAAGACAAGTATTAGCTTTCGATTAAAGTAAGAATCATCGAAATCGGTACACCGAGTAAAAAGTTATGCGGTATAATATAACGTAGGTCGACGAAAAAGTAGTCACGTAAATACGCATTATTAGATATAACTATAAAAGTACTTGTCAGATCTCAATTAAATTTAAATGGGACCACATGACACGCAACACCTTTCAATTAAACCAAAATTGATCGAAATCGGTCCACCCAGTCAAAAGTTCTGAGCTAACATACATAAAAAAAAAAAAAAAAAAAAAACATACGTGTCGAATTGAGAACCTCCTCCTTTTTTGGAAGTCGCTTAAAAATTGTCCTAAGAAAGTGTGAAAAAAAAATTAAACATTATGAGGTGTCTTTCTGGAGTCTAGTGGGGCTCCCATCCTTATACACAAAAACTTATATATAACGCTCTGATACGTAGCCATCTTGACTACGGATCTTTTATCCTCGAGCCATGGCACAAAACTATTATACGCGATCTGGACAAAATTCAATCAAAAGCGCTCCGTGTAATAATAGGTGCCATGAAGTCCTCTCCTATTAACGCTCTACAGGTGGAATGTGCCGAACCTCCTCTACACTTGCGACGCCAATATCTCTCAGACCGATTTTTCTTTAAAATCCTCCAACTCTCTTCCCATCCTCTTTCGACTAGACTACACCTACTCTCTCAATTAGTTCTTTCTTCATCCTACTGGTCTCACAAGTCTCCCCCATGTCTATTTAAAAGCTATAATAAATTTATTGGCCTTCCTTACCCTGTCCATCAGTGTAGAATCTTACCTATTTATGAGGTTCCATTTGATGCTTTAGTTCTGCTTCCCAACATTTCTTTCAACCTTGGTACAGATAAAGGATCTCCTTTAGCAAATCAGCAATTTAACTACGTCATAAACACACATTACAAAGATTGGTATCATTTATTCACAGACTCCTCTAAACTTACTGAACAGGGATGTATAGGATCAGCTGTCTGGATTCCGAGAGTTAATGTAGTACTGAACTGCAAAATGCCTCCCGCCTCCTCAGTTTTTACTGGGGTAGCTTTGGCTAGCTTGGAGGCTCTTTCGTTTATTGAGTCACACCAATTAAACAACTCCGTTAAATTCTCGGACTCCAAAAGTTGCTTGCAGAGTATTTTAAATAATCCATTCAAGACTAAATTTAAGTTCCCTTTTATTCTCAAAATTAGACATCTCCTCCTTAGGTGTCTGGCACAAAACATCCGTGTCGAGATGGCTTGGATTCCGGCTCACAGCGGTATAATAGGGAATGAGAAAGTAGATTTTTTCGCAAAGGAAGCGACAACATCTGGTGGCCTCAGCCAATACAAAGTTTATAGCCATGACTTGATTTCATTAGCGAAGACACGAATGATGCGTGATTGGTCTGAATTCTGGTCTCACTCAAGTGCAACAAAAGGAAAGTTTTATGCTAGTGTACAGGTATCCATCCTTGTCAAACCATGATTTTTCAAGTATAGAAAGGCCAGTAAGTGGGTAACCTCAACTGTCTGCCGCATAAGGTTAGGCCATTCTTGTACCCCGGTCTTCCTTCACAAAATTAGAGTAAAGGATTCTTCACTTTGCGAATGTGGTCTTGAGGGAGGCAGGAGGAGGAACACATATTTTTTAACTGTCCAAAACTCCAGTTTTCTCTTTATGATGTTCTTCGCCTTTATATACCTCGCCCAACTAACCTGAGGTCTCTTTTATCATTAGTTCACTCTCAGTTTATTGACATTTTATGTACATATATTAATCAAAATAACATTAGATTGTAGCACTGTCTGTCTTGATTAACCCTACTAACCTATGTTTATACATATTTGTTTCGGTACTTATAATTATGATAAACTGGCAACAACACCGACATTTGTTCTGATTCTTTTTTTTAGTCTTTATTTTTTAGTTTTTATTTCTTCTCGTACAACTTGCTCTCCCACAAAGCCTTACACAAAGCAAAGTTTCCCGTCCTAACATTACAATCCTTATAAGTTATAACATAAACTAAGCTTCACTCAGACACTGGCAAATCCTTCAGGGAGCCAAAGTAAAAGAAGAAGAAATCACCTTCCTTCGTAATTTTCCACATTTGTTTATAAAAACGTACTAAATAAAAATATAATGTGGAGTTTCGCTATTGCAACTAACACAAATAACTCCCTCTGGAATCACTGTTCAGTTCAGGCGCTATATTGTTCAGTTGTTCTTTTATACTAAGCTTAGTTTAAAATAACAATATCACGCCTGTCGTTCAAAACAGTGATCCTAGACGGAGTTACTTAAGTTAGTTACAATTACAATACTCCATTTTAACAATAATCAGTATACGTACTTATTGTAATTTAAGTAAGAGATCAAAACTGAACATTATTAACTTCTAATTTTAATAAAATATTGATTGAGAAATAATAATCTTCAAATCATTCAAAAATGCTAATATCCTGTTACTTAAATTACTGAGTAAAACAAAAATACTAAAGCGCCATGGTTGATGATTCTTGCTGAAAGAAATATATAAGACTAGCTTCTGCGCGCGACTTCGTCGGCGTGGACTCCGCTCCTATTGGTCTTAGCGTGATGATACATAGCCTATAGCCTTCCCCGATAAATGGGCTATCTAACACTGAAAGAATTTTTCAAATCGGCCCAGTAGAACCAGAGATTACCGCGTTCAAACAAACAAACTCTTCAGCTTTATATATTAGTATAGATTATTTACTTATAAGCTTGAGTATACGTGATTTCAGTCAGCAGAAACTACTAAATCACCATATCTTGTGGTTTTTTCTTAAGCTCATTTGACTTAAAGGACCCGTGGTAAAAAAAAAGATTCAAGCGAAAGTTATATAAATACCATCGGTTATCAAAAGTATACTTTCGAAAATTACTAACAAACCTGAATAGGGCTAGTTGTAGCGAGCATAATTAAATGAAACCAAATGACACACAACACCTTGCGATCAAGAAAAAGTTCATCGAAATCGGTACAACCAGTCAAAAGTTCTGAAGTAACATACATAAAAAAAATAAAAAAATACAGTCGAACTGAGAACTTCCTCCTTTTTTGGAAGTCGGTTAATAAACTTTTAAAAGCAATTAAAAACATAGAACAATTAACACTAGTACTAGTAGTTTCTTTGATCCTAATTAGCATTCGAGAATTGCAGAGACCTTGATAGTCATCACACAGTATCTGAGTTCTCGATCCTTATTCCGCGCAGTTGTGTCACGATTCAGCCTGTAATATCCCACTGTTCCCATGTAGGAGAAGGATCGGAGCTTAATCCACCACGCTGCTCCAATGCGGGTTGGCGGATATGTTCCCTACTATGAGTAACGATCGCTTTCAGGTGTACATGATAACAACCGGGACCGACGGTTTAACATGCTCTCCGAGGCACGGTGGGGAGACCCACAAGGACTGCACAAACACCCAGACCACGGCAAACATCTGTATGGCTAATACAAATGTTATCGTGTGCGGGGATCGAAACCCGCAACCGCCCGCGCAACAGCTAATCGCAATCCACTGCTGTGACCGCTGCGCCAACGCGGCGTCAGTTGCGCAGTTGTGTGTATTGGTCCGAATAGCCAGTATGATAGCCGACCTCCGGTAGGAGATGACACCTCAAGAAGAAGAAGAATTAAAGAAAAGTAATTTACCTAAATAACATAAAATGCTATAAAAAATCTATAATGATGAAAAACACGAATGACGTAGTTCTAGGGTACCTATTAAGCTTAGCTGCACTAAGTAAGTAGGTAATTTCCCTTTAGTTGCATGTCACGACATTATATTGGTAGATCATAAAAGAAAATCGATAATAATCATCTCAAATCGTATGTACATTGTACGTACGTCTTTGTGGTCCGATACACAATTCATTATTCGTGGTTACGACCGCGGTACGACTTTCTGGCATGAAAATAATATCTGACTTCAGTTATACGCCTGAAAGTATTTTATTAATATTTCCTAAAATAATTTACCTACAGTTAAGAAAAAAAACAGAGGTGATGTATCGATAAACTTAGAAATGACGTAATAAAAAAAAAACATTTTTTTATACGCCCCTCTAGCTTGAAGCCCGCGATATTAGAAAAATAGTTTTAAACTTCCTTAAACTTAAGTTTATTACCGAAATATAGGTATTTTCGTAAATAGTAAATGTTAATAAAAAAACACATTTTTTTATACGCCCCTCTGGCTTGAAGCCCGCGATATTAGAAAAATAGTTTTAAACTTCCTTAAACTTAAGTTTATTACCGAAATATAGGTATTTTCGTAAATAGTAAATGTGTACCCACATTACGGAAGAGGTTTTCAAAATCTTTCGTCATGCCCATTATAAGGATAAAATTTATTATTTTATTTTCATTCTTATTCGAGAATTAAAATGGTTAAAAATTAATGTGTTCTTAAAGAGTATAAATGAAACAAAATAATCTATTCTTTATAAGTCTATAATATGGTATAATAAAATAAAATTTTAATTACAATAAATTATAATTCGATTAAAATAACACATTTAACATTAATTTATTCAATGATGTAAAAAGCAATTGAAACTAGAAGACTATATTAATTTATTAACAATATTAAGTTCAGAATTATCTTAATTCACAAACGCATTAGTGACCTTATTACTTTGATACTTTTTCAGACAAATAACATTTATAAGTATGTATCTCGTTGGATATGATATTTCTTTAATCAAACAGGACATTCTTAGGATTGTTTTCACTTTGATTAGAATACTATCAACGATCTTGTAATATAGGGACTTACCCTTATGTTCATGATGGGTGGATGAACATTTAAGCCACGGAGTACCGAGGAGTACAACAAATAAACCTACAACACTTTACATATAAAAGTTGTAAACTTCCTGGTAATAAGCTAACTGTTCTTTACCGCGAACTCTTAAGCTATTAAGAAAATTTATACATGAAATTTTCCCAATGTGAAAAAACATTGATGATCTAGAGTCTAGACATACTGACACTACTAAATTTTTGCTTCTAAAACAGGATATTTTTATTTTTGACCAATATGCAGAACATTAAGTTTGGTCGTTTTTAAAATAAGTGATTTTTGTATTTTTGGTATCGCATAATAGTATAATAAAACCTATACTGCGGTCGCGTAATAGGAAGAAACTCGAAATCTGCGGCAACTAACACTTCGGCTTACTAACGTAATTCTATACTCTATTGTGGCATGTGTACTCACAAGAAATAAAAAAGGTAGTCTAATAAGATATTAAAATCTAAAAAAAAAAAATATTTTGCTATTTCGAAAACTTTGTCAATATTCGATTTTTATTTTTAAAATCCGCCTATAAAATCCTATTTCAAGGAATTCGTACTAAAAACTGGTTTCTCTATTTTATTACTTATTTAATTGAAACTTTATGACTGTTCCATATATTTTATTCTTAAAGGGTCTTCAAAATGTAAAATCAGAAAATATATAACAATTTATTAAGAATGCGGTAACGCAGTTTTGATCAATTATTACTTTATTAACCACGTTTTTTGTAAAAATAAATGTGTATTTTTAATGTTGATATTTTAACTAATATTATTATATTTTTATATAATTACCTTTATTTAATCAAATGAATCACTAGTGCAATATTTCAAGAAATTCACTACATTCTTAATATGTCACTTACTCTATATATTATTAATATATGTAAAATTATAAATTCCTTGAACCCAATTGTGTGGAATGTAAATGAGATTATAGTGCTTTTCTCAAATAATATTTTTACAATAAAAAATTTTTTTTTCATTTCGTAATTATTATAGTACAAATAAGACTGAAATTAGCAAACATATAATTATAATATATACAATCTGCGCGAAAACAGGCGCAGCTAGAAAATTTAGCAAGAATATATATAGGTATGTCTGTTTCAAATCATTCTACAATGTTATGACGAAAGCTGCCATGCTGTGGTCGCTTATAAATTTTTCTATATAACTTTATAGTTTTGTTTTGAAAACAATAATAATAGAAAAACCTAAATTTTTTAAGATAATTCTGTAGCTAAAACAAACTGAATAATTACAAATATTATCAAGATAAAACAAATCGTAACAAATGTTATGTATAGAATATGTAACTCATAATAAGTAATAGCAAAGTTGTAGATTTCCAGGTGCCTCTTATGTACATGCATAATACATACAAGTTACAAAATGTATTGTAAAAGGATTTGAAACCAAACTTGACAACTCGCGATTTTCTTTTCAATAAGGCATAATAAAACCTATCAGCGATGGACAAATTTGATTGTCAAAGTATATTAATGTATGGGAATGATATGAATAGACATTATGACATTTTACACATTTCCATTTAATTCAAACAAAATAATTAATAACATACTGTCAATCGCTAAAGTTTTTTACACAGTCCAACAGATGTCGCTACCTCTAACTACGCCTATTGCACGCGCCACAGCGACACAGAGATCTATCTCTACTGCATTCGTCAAAAATAATTTCATATAGCAGGGACGGCAAATCATTACTGATGAGCCGATTTATACTAAGAGTGATGTGGATAAATAAGACTCGCTGTCAAATAATATTGACATTGGAGATTTTTAATATTATAGAGTTAACTAGATAACCGATAGTATTTCAATGATTGCCAGCCTCGATAGTATCGCGATAAGGGTACGCAACGAGGTATATAAACAACAAAAATGTCAGCGAGCCCAAATCACTTTGTTGAGTGATAACTATACAGGTTCACACGAGCGGCGGTAAACGTCGCGTGAACTTAAGAAATTGTGAGAAGATACAATACTTTTTAACGATACCCGAATAAAATTCCCGAAGAGTCCCTCGTCCCGGCGCGGGGCGAGCGTGGCGGTGTGCAGCGTGGAGGCGGGCGCGGCTAGCAGGCGCAGGGGTCGCGCGCGGCGGGCGGCGCGGCGAGCGGGCGGCCGGGCGACGCCGGCTTGTGCTGCACGCCCGACTCCGCCGCGTTCAGGTCGAGCCGCCCGTCCTGGATGCTCTGGTATATTTTCTTCGCCGTTTCCAGGAACGCCTCCTCGACGTTTTGACCCCTGGAAATTATGTATGGAGTAGTTCATTAAGCACGAGACGCTCGATAGGCGACAAGGGCGTAAGGGAGCGTCCATAAACGACGTGGTCACATTTTAGCCCTTCTTAGACCCCTCCCTCCTTTCATGTAGCCTAACGTAGCTTTTCCTGAGAAGAGGCCTTTTCCCAGCAATGGGATGATACTGGCTGAATACATGCATGCAATGCGCGTTTTCTAAACCAAGAAAACATCTAAAAAACTCCTTAATGTCTGTCTGGAATTTTTTATCACGATGCTTAATTTTCAAATTATAATTTAATCAGATTAGACGTGTAATTGACAGATAATATTCTGAAAATTTCAATATACCTTGCACAAAAAAATCCACGTGATTTTTGGAGCCTCATAACATATCAACAGGGGAGGGGTTAAAACGTACCTAAAATAAATTAAAAGTAAAAAACCTTTTTAAAAAACAAGCTTTTATTTGAATGCACTAAAACGAAAAAAATAAATTTTTACTTTAAAACTTTTACTATCTACTTATAAAGTCATTACACATAATCTATATGATATAAAAGCTTGTCGCGAGATAGTACTCGTATTTCCTTAGTTTGAAAATTTTAATAGTTAAAATCAATCACATCAATTTATTTAATTTACTTGTTTACAAGCAAATCTTGCGACAAGCTTTTATATCATATAGATTATGTGTAATGACTTTATAAGTAGATAGTAAAAGTTTATTTTTTTCGTTTTAGTGCATTCAAATAAAAGCTTGTTTTTTAAAAAGGTTTTTTACTTTTAATTTATTTTTGACTTTTTAGTCGGTTATCACGTCACTTTATTCGAATTATTCTTAGCAAGCCCTTTAATTTGATAGCCATATTGTAGAAGTGCACTAAAAATAACTAGTCCGCACTCTTGGATATGCCGCCATATTGGATTTAGAATGACGTCACAAAGGTAACCATGCATTGGCATCCAAATTGAACCTATATACAAAATTTCAGCTCAATTGGTTGAAGATGTCTGCTTCAAAATTGAGTTGCAAGATTTCACCTGAACAAACATACATACATACAAACCATGCATTGTCATCCAAATTGAACCTGTATACAAAGTTTCAGCTCAATTGCTTGAAGATATTTGCTTCAAAATTGAGTTGCAAGATTTCACCCGAACAAACATACATACATACAAACCATGCATTGTCATCCAAATTGAACCTGTATACAAAGTTTCAGCTCAATTGCTTGAAGATATTTGCTTCAAAATTGAGTTGCAAGATTTCACCCGAACAAACATACATACATACATAAATACATCCAAATCATGCATTGTCATCTAAATTGAACCTGTATACAAAATTTCAGCTCAATCGGTTGAAGATATCTGCTTCAAAATTGAGTTGCAAGGTTTCACCCGAACAAACATTCATTAAATTTACATACATACATACATACTTACATACATTGCAAGTTAAATAAAAGCTTGTAAAAATCAAATGATTAATCTAATGTCTCAATCTAAAACACTAAAAGTGTAGAGTAGACGAATAGTACCTAGGTACATATTTTTTGTATTGTTGTCTTCTCGACGTCTGCGGCATTGTTTGCACATTTTGAAAAATTATCGATTTACCCATTTACGGCGATGATCAGATTGAACTCTAGAGGTATTTGATAGAACTCCAATTGCATTTTAGTGAATTAAAAGTTACGTAACATTCCTGTTGCTAACATGCAGTATTTACTATTAAGTGAAAAATGTGCATAGTCTGGCCATAAATACTGTTACAATTAAAAATAAACAAATATTATATAACCCGGTGCGGGTTAATTCATGCGGGTGAATTCTTGATATGATGATTTTTATTTGGTTTTAACGCAATGGATGTGGTGATGATGATTTATGTCGGAGGTGCGGGTTTGCACCCCGCTGGATCGAAAATTTTGATATGATTTAAAAATATTTAGAATTTCCTCATGTGTAGGTAACACAAAAATAAATAATAATTTGAATTAATAACAGCATGGTGTCGTCTCTTGTCAAATAATTCATTGAAATATGAATCTTTGAATAGTTGGGTGCCGTAAGGGACTCGCTATAGACGACGCCACAGTTACGTTAAAACCGAAAAATAAAAATCATCTTAATTATCAAGAATAAAAAAAAAAAAATTCGATCTAGCATGTACATCGTTCCATAGCTTAATTGGCTAAAGCATTAAGCACCGACTTACGAAACGTCTCAAAAAACAGTTACGTTCTGTCTTTTTGTTTTATATACTAATTAATTACTGAATTTCACCAGCTTCATTCGATTTTAATAGTAATTATATGTTGTGTAGTAATCTTTACTGAAAAGAAAGAGCTTAGGCCTTGGCGCTCAAACCCGCAAGTAAAATTGAATTGGCTTGGCTAATAAACCGCGATAAAATACGAAAGTTGTTTCATTATAATGAGTAAAATTCATGTAAACATTAGAAAACAATATTAAAAAATAAATAAAGACAAAGTTAAATTTTCTAATAAAAATTTTAATCCAATGCACTTTACATTACACTAGCTTCTGCGCGCGACTTCGTCGGCGTGGACTCCGCTCCTATTAGTCTTAGCGTAATGATATATAGCCTATAGCCTTCCTCGATAAATGGGCTATCTAACACTGAAAGAATTTTTCAAATCGGACCAGTAGATCCTGAGATTAGCGCGTTCAAACAAACAAACAATCAAACAAACTCTTCAGCTTTATTATATTAGTATAGATAATCAAATTGATCGAATCGATTTATCTATCGAGTACCGAGTTGTATAGTTACTTCACCATTTACATCGCGATTACAAATGTCAAAACGGGCCTATTAAATAATTGTGATGACTATAATGGTTTAATTTTCACCCAAACCTGTCAGTCAGTTGAGTCACTACTTTATAAAAAAAAATTATAAAAATTAAAATTAATATTCCTGTACCCATAACAACATTGGCCTAAATTTTATAGTAATTTTTAAAAGTGAACATTTAACTTACGTTTTAGCACTAGCTTCAACAAACATTAATCCGTTCTCATCTGCAAATTGTTTAGCTTCCTCGTATGTGACATCTCTTTGGCCGTCTAAGTCAGACTTATTACCAATTAGAAAGATCACTGTGCTAGGATTAGTCAGATTACGAGTATCTGTGAGCCAGCTACTTAGGTGATTATATGTTGACCTGTAACAATTTAATAAGTATTGACTATAATTGAAAGCAGTGAAGCATGTTTGCAGCTTGGTACCCAAGAAAGAATTCACTGATTTGCACGTGGATATGCATGTTTTTATTGTATCGTAAATTGAGATGCACTGATAGGATATATTGTTTTATATTTTCAACATTGTTTAGTAAATTAATCACACAAAAAAATTAATTAAAGAAGTACCTACAACATACACACATAGTATTCTGTTCCTAAATTAAGCAACTTAATGCTTGTATTTTAGGTAGCAGCCATACACGAAAAATAGGCGCTGAGTCGTCGAATTGCTGATACCAGCCCGTGTTAACCATAACCATAGGTAACAGCCGACTGGTAAAGCTAATTTTTTTTGATAGACATAAATTATATATATATTACACCCAGACTCGGGTGGGAATCGAACCTACAGGAGCCCCGAGCAAAAAGCATGGTCACTACAAACTGCACCAATGGGCTAGTTAAACAGGCATTACTCTTTCTTTCTCTTCAAGGTTTCTCAAGTTGTAAAAAAACAGATGTTAAAAAACATAATTAGAGCATTCATGGTATAAATATTTATATTATGAATAAGAATAATTTTTAACTGACTTCAAAAAAGGAGGAGGTTCTCAATTCAATCATAATCTTTTTAAATGTAACCAAAATTGTTAATGCAACATACTTCACTACATAGTATAAAACAAAGTCGCTTTCTCTGTCCCTATGTCCCTATGTCCCTATGTATGCTTAGATCTTTAAAACTACGCAACGGATTTTAATGCGGTTTTTTTTAAAAGATAGAGTGATTCAAGAGGAAGGTTTATGTATATAATTTAGTATAGTTTTATGTAAATTAGCAGAAATACGGCGATAAATGTTGAAGAAGTCGCACAAAATCGGGCCAACTGGGAGCTTTCCACGCAAACGCCGCGTAAACTAGCAAAGATACAGTGGAGTAATGTACTAGCGAATTCTAAATCTATAAAAACTCTACAAAAAAGTCCGCGATAGCATATATCTATCTCTTACGGTTGACTTACAATAACCACTTTTATGTTCAAATTTTTAATTAAAAACATTACGTTATTTTCCAAGCTATTTTCTTTAGTTCAGTGTTAATCCTTATCCAAACAAATATTTTAGTTAGCTTAGGAATTTAATGCAGATTAAAATTGCCCTTTACACTATATCAATCAGATGAATAGGTTTTCAGATATCGTCGTTAGAAGTAATTAACAGCGAAACATTTAACCCTTTAACCGCCATCGCCGTAATATTACGTGTTGTAAGTAGAGTTGCCAGATGGTCGGGATTCGTCGGGATTGTCCCGACATTTCGTATGATGTCCAGAGTCCCGAAAAAATACTAAATGTCCCGACAAATAACAACTAATCAAAAATCTCAAACTATCGCGATAATAATCATCATCATCAGTCATCATCAGTTCAGCCCATTGCAGTCCACTGCTGGACATAGGCCTCCCAAGTTCGCGCCAGACATCCCGGTTTTCTGCAATCCTCATCCAGCCTACACCGGCAATCTTACAAATAATATGTAATCTAAAATTCCGTAAAAAGTGAGAATCATTTCATTACCACTTAGTCTAGTCGATAAGTTGAAAATGGTCGAAAATAAAGATACTGTTCTTAAAATTATGTGTGATAGCTTATTGCATCTGGAATGACGCCTATAAAAATGTTCTAAAAGCGTGTATTAATATTAATGTATTAAGCACATAAAAAATTGCACAAGTTACAAACAATTAAAAAAAGGAAAAAAATGGCCTTTCGTTTTTTGCCAATATTTCATAAACTGTTAATTGTATTTAAGAAATTTCAAAAAAAAAAAATCTGAAAGAGGAGGTCCAATAAAAAAAGTCCCAGGTCCCGGAACTCTATCTCCATTATTTATAATTTTTTAAAAAAAATGGGTCTCCGCGTGATATTTTTAGATTGCGCGCGCGGCGTCAAAAGCGAGTACGACACATTAATTAATTTATTTAAGGTATTGAAAAGTTAATTTTTCAACAAGTTAAACGATTGTTAACTAACAAAATTTTCTCCAAATTCCGTCTCAATATAAATAAATATACAATTTATTTAACTCATTAAACATTATACATATTTACAAGTCAAAACTTAAGAACTAAATATTTACAGATAGTTTTGATACAGTATTATTCGTCTATATATTATTATATATTATTATTATATATATTATTATATATTATTCGTCTCAATTGTAGTTCCAGAAAAATCATCATTTTTTAGAAAAATTACCAGTTTTTGTTCAAGTACAATAATTATTATAAACAAAGAATGAATATATTTTCTACTTTTATGGCGTGATCTTGTTAATCATGTATATAAGAAAGGCTCTACGAAACGAAAAAAATTTACGACAATTATTTTAAAAAAATTTTTCATTTATGTACAATTGAGACAAAATTTTGTTATCTTCTATACTTATTATAAAAATAAGTCCCCCGGCCGCGTCTTTCTGTCCTCCTGTCTGTCTGTCTGTCTGAACGCGATAAACTCGAAAACTACGCAACGGATTTTTATACGGTTTTCAACAATAGAAAGAGTGATTCTTGAGGAAGGTTTAGGTATATAATTTATTATGTTTGAATGTAAATTAGCAGAAATACGGCGATAAATGTTGAAGAGGTCGCAAAAAATCTCGCCAACGGGGAGCTTTACACGCGAACGCTGCGTAAACTAGTAAAGATATAGTTGTATAATGTACTAGCGAATTCAAAATCTATAAAAATGCTACAAAAAAGTCCGCGATAGCATATCTCTATCTCTTAGGGTTGACTTACAATAACCACTTTTATGTTCAAATTTGTAATTAAAAACATTACGTTATTTTTAAAGATATTTTCTTTAGTTCAGTATTAATCCTTATCCAAATGAATATGATATTTTGCTTAGGCATTTAATGCAGATTAAAATTGCCCTTTACACTATATCAATCAGATAAATAGTTTTTGAGATATCATCGTTAGAAGTAATTAGCAGCGAAACATTTAATGCTCGGCGAGCTAGCGTTCTTTTTCCTTGAGATGCCTACGGCGCGGGCGAGTCCTTCCCCTCTGCCCCGCATCGCTCGACCGCCTGCTCATGCTACTAAAGGAAATCAAAGAATATCAAAGATCATTAATTTATGGAACTTTTTTTTAACTTTTTTGTTAAATTCTACGCGGACGAAGTCGCGGGTACAGCTAGTTATTTATAACAATTGATTGAAAATTTTGTTAGTTAACAATCGTTTAACTTGTTGAAAAATTAACTTTAAGTAAAATTTCCAAAAGGAATTAAGTATTTATAGTGTTCACAATACACCATATTTTTTCAAATTAAAAAAAAATATATTCAATACCTTAAATAAATTAATCAATGTGTCGTACTTGCTTTTGACGCCACGCGCGCAACCCATTTCAGATTAAACCCCATTTTCAGCATTAAATTAAAATTATAAACAACTAGCTGCTGTGCCCGCGACTTCGTCCGCGTGGAATTTAACAAAAATTGTTCAGTTCGCAGTTATAAAAATAAAAATCTAAAATAAAACTAGCCTAAGTTACACCTTATTACAGCAGCTATCTACCAGTGAAAGTCCCGTCAAAATCGGTCCAGCTGTTTCAGAGATTAGCCGGAACAAACAGACAGACAGACAATAATTGTAAAAAAAAAATGTTATTGTGGAATATGTACCGTGTATAGATCCATATACATTTAGTAAAAAGCGGTTATTTTAATATTACAAACAGACACTCCAATTTTATTTATTTGTACCTATAGATATTTGTATCTCCATGATATAGTTCCGGGAGCTGGGAGTTTTTTATTGGGAATTTCCTCTTCTTTCAGAATCTTTTTTTGAAATTTCTTAAATATTAACAGTTTATGAAATATTGGCAAAAAACGAAAGGCCATTTTCTCCTTTTTTTGATTGTTTGTAACTTATGCATTTTTTATGTACTAAATACATGCTTTTAGAACATTTTTCTAGGCGTCATTCCGGATCCAATAAGCTATCACACATAATTTTAAGAGCAGTATCTTTATTTTCGACCATTTTCAACTTGTCGACTAAACTAACTACTTATACGCGGAATGGAACACGCTTGGCGAGTCTCTGCGCTGTGATCGGCAGAGCGGGAAAAAAAATTTATAATAAAAATTTTTTTTTATATTTCGTAATATTTATTTGTACCGTTGGTCCCGACCATAATCCCAAAATCCCGACTTTTTGAAAATTTGTCCAGACATTTTAGTCTTCCCATCTGGCAACCCTAGTTGTAAGAGTAGTACCTCAGCCGCCACGTCGGAATATTACGTAAAGATCCTGTCATTTAAAAATGTCATCATTGCACCCGTGCGAAGCCGGGGCGGGTCGCTAGTTTGCAATAAAATTCATTAACCGACTTCCAAAACAGGAGGCGGTTCTCAATTCGATTGCAGTTTTTTTTTTAATGTATATTACCTCAGAGCTTGGTGGACCAATATCGCGTCCATCACATTGCGTCTCATGTGGTCCCATTTAAATTTAATTGAGAGCTAACAAGTAATTTTAGAGATATCTAATAATGCGTATTTAGTTGATTATTTTTTCATCGACATATCGACGCTTGAAAGGCAATAATTACCAAGCGAAATTTTGGGCGATATTGAGTTATATCATATACCGTTGAAATCAGAAAAAAATTCTGCGTCGATTGGTCTTACTCTCATGGCGCTAGGACGAACTTTGTTGTCGCTTGGTAACTAAAAAAAAAACACATTTTCACAGTTTTCGGCGTCCAAGCGACAATAATTTTACCGATTTATCAATAACTTTCACTTAGTATGTATTCAATTTTTACAGTTTACACTTAGTAATTTTTGCCTAGACTCGAAATAATGCGTTTAAACATAAAGTATTTTCTGCCTTGCATACCTAAACATTGCTTAAGAAATTTTACCTGATTATTTTTTTTTCTCTCTCGTAGTTTAAGACTTTTTAACACACCTTAATTATGTACTCATTGTCGCTTAGTAACTTTTTACCTAAATGCAATTGTTTTTAAAAACGTAAAGTAGTTAATATTTACCTGCCTAAAAAGATATATTTTGTAAAAAAACTGATCTGAAACACATATTTGACGTGGATGATTTTTTGTTTTGATTACATAATGAATAGTAAGGTAGGTAACCAGAAACCCATTCCAATTTTAATTTTTTGTAAAAATAGTTTTTGACAGCAATTTTCTTCTTTGAGATTTAACTGCAACATTCATGTGTTAGAGGCTTACATAGACGTCCATTAACCTTTGTTAACTTGTTAGATTAGTCACAGGCCTAAAAACTCCACCAACCTGGCAGTACGACAGTGTGGCGGAGTATGCTCTAATTCGTCCCTTGTCAGATGGAGGTCCATACTCAGTAGTGAGTGATTGTAGATCACTACAACGGCTGTTTAGGTATTGATGAAGATGATAAAATTATCCATCGAAAACCTTTATCCAAAAGTTTTTAATGTTGTGTACTAAAACCTAAATTCTTAGTTACTTGTACTAAAAAGCCCTACACTTACCTCATTTAATTTTTACTATGGTTAAAATTGCCTGACAGAAAAGTTTTTCGATTTTTGTTTCGATCATTTTACCTATGGATCAAACATCTGTTACTTCTGGATGCGTCATTTTGCTTCAAACACCATTATGAAAAACTGGGGCTTAGTTAATTTTACATGGTTTATGATAACATTTTGTCGTTGTTAAGTGATTTTTACCTGTTTGTGATTTTGATTAAAATTTTACCAACCGACACTATTTCTTAAAATATTGAGAAAATGAATAATCTTTAAATACCAGTTTATAAAGCTATCAAATTGGATTTAAAATTCGTTAGAATCGAGTAGCTATGACTAATAGGCGATTTTAAATGAATTTTTTTTCAAAAAAAAAAAACTAAAATGCTCTAGTGTAAAGTTGCCAACATGTCGCTTAGGAATTATTGCCTTTCAAGCGTCGATATGTTTTTTATACTGCATAACTTTTTACTCGGTATACCCTTTTTGATGATTCTTCTTTTAATTGAAAGTTGATGCTGGTCTTGTAGTCCCATTTAAATTTGATCAAGATCTAATGACTACTTTTTGAGTAATCGCTGGTTAACTAAATGACTTTGTCTTTTTGATTGATTGACTTTGTTGTAACACATGTCGATGTAATGGGCATGACGAAAGACGATGCCCATTGGACTCAGTTTTTTTTTTTCGTTTGGGAGCAAACACTATTTTCATTTTATTGTAATTATTTTATATGAAATGTTATGTCTTTTAGGTAATATATGACTTTCTTTAAACTAATAAATAATAATTGTGTATGTAGTAAACAAAAAAACTAATGTATTTACATCTACAAGTATGGTAGAATATACATTATTGTCAGAGATAACTCAAAAACTACTCATCAGATCTAAATCAAATTTAAATGGGACCACAAATGCACAGGCTTTTAAATAATAAAAAGTTATCAAGTAGGTAACTACATATGAAAAAAAAATTCAGTGAAATGGAGAAGCTCCCATTACAATAGATATGTATTTATACATTTTATTAGAATGTGATTAGTTTCTTAAATAGATTTTCATCCCCATTAAAATCATCCAAAACATGTAAAAAAAAGTATTAGACATCTGAATAGGAGCCGATGAGTGTGAGACCATTTTGTGCATGTAAAAAAAATGTAACAATTTACCTTCTTGTTATATCATAGACCATTAAAGCACCAGCTGCTCCTCTATAGTAAGAACGAGTAACAGCTCTGAATCTTTCTTGTCCAGCTGTGTCCCAAATCTGCAGTTTTATTTTTTGACCAGCAACTTCAATTATCCTAGTGCCAAACTCTACACCAATAGTGTGAGGGCAGTCAGCCATAACTGTAACACAATATAAAATAAGAATAATGCTTTCTTACTTCTGTAATAAGTATAAATTCTAAACTACAAAATTATTAAAAGTAAAATACATTTGCAAAATAAGAGAAATTATTGTATCAAAAATGTGAACTTACACTTTTTTTCTGTGAACTGATGTAACAGGCAAGATTTACCCACCCCCATATCACCAATGATTATGTATTTAAAAATATATGAGTAATTGTAAGGTCCAGAAGTCATTTTTCTGAAACAAATAAAGCTATATAGATATTAAGTTGCTATTGCCATAATAAAGTTAGTGTAAATTTAGACAAAATAAAGTTTTAATTTAATTTGTCCGAAACATCGCCAGCAAAATGAACTAAGTTCAACATACATGCAATCTGTAAACAATAGATACTTCTTTATTATTTGGTAATACGTCGACGTTTTGAAAATGGTAATAGTAGGTAGTTAACGTTACAGTAAGATTTCGTAACTATCATCTTATTTCGGATTGATATACGCAGCATTTTGAAACAAGATGCTAGTGCTGACGATTATACTAACTTTTATATAAATAAAGGCGTTCACACTCTATTTTGCACACTTAATCAAATATAATTATTATACACACAGTTTATCTTAATAATACTGAAAATGACTACTTACAAATTTGTATAATTTATCAAAAATTTTAAAAACTCGATTATACCTTTTTGTTTAGGTTTACTTTTCGCTGTTCCGAATCTTAGTTTAATCTAAGTTTAATAGAATAATACAAGAATAATAGTATAGGTAATTAGTCACAAATCACAATCACAGATTAAGTATTAGGATCACAATGTATGAAAATGTAGATATAGTGCGATTTCCAATATCAGCACTAAAGCGCATTAAGCGATTTAATGCTCAATGCGCAACGTTGAAAGTTCCAAAGCTACAGCAACGCTTCACACAACGAGCACTCTCAAAAGTAGGGCTTCCGACTTCCGTGTGCGTGCTTGCAATGGAATACCAACTCAGTGGTGGCTCAGTGGTTTAGTATTGTGCGCCACTGAGTCGCATTATGCTCTGTAATTGGAAAACGCACTCAGTCTCGCCAAGATACGTCGCGCGTAGTATACATACTGCCACCATTAGAAACATAGACACTTAAGCCTGTTTTACGCCGAGGCAACAATGTGCGTCATTGTGGCATGCGGCATTGACGCATGAAAAATGTCGCACGTTGTGGCAAGAACCTTGCGGCACGGCAACACCTTGCGTCATGTGGCAGAGTGTCGCAGCTTGTATCCGATCACGATGGATTCCGTGCGACAATTTTTGATGCGTCAAGCCAGTTTCTAGGTTATGTTTTGATTGTACTTATTTATTTTATTTACAAAATGAGATAAATCGTACATGGAGTGGTGTAATGATAATTATATTTGTTAGCAAACGAAAAATACCGACTTAGATCACATCGACAAGTAATACAATGTACCTACGTAGACGAAAAAAATTAACAAAGTCACTAATCGTCTGGTATCTCTAGAAATTGTACCCTTACTACAGAAAATCTAAAAAAGAAATATATAAAATCTACTTGTTTTGTTTTTTTGTCTGAAGAAATTCTAACCTATCTCTATCAATCAAGTAGGCAGACTAAAATTTGACAGCACGCAGTGTTGCCAACTCTACATGTCAAAAAGTCGTTAACTTACACTTGAAAAGTCGCTAGAAGGCGCTAGCTATGTCGCTAAAAAAAGTCGCTAAAAGATCCTAGTAGAATGAGCGCTATGAATGGAAACTGAGTGCGGCTAAAATTTAGATTATGGACCGTCGATTTAGATCTTCATATTTTTTCTGCTTATTTACGGTCACATTATAAATTTTGAAGTTAAATAGGTTAGGGTAAGTTTTTGTAACGAAATTATGCGGATAAACAGTCTAATTTTGAAGTTAGATAGGTTAGGGTTATTTTTTTTTAAGTCCGAAAAATACCCAAAACCGAATCGGAGCACCCCACTATCCACGTGGTCTTGGTCTGTCTTACCCCTAGAGTGTTTTGTAAAAGCCGGAGGCGCGGAGGGAGGGCAGACCTCGCCCGCTGTAACGAAACACAGACACCCGGGCGAGCCGGAGAGGCCGAGGCTGGTCGCCGAAGGCGACCAGCATGCCGAGGCTGCGGAGGCGAGCGTGGGTGTCTGCGTTTTGTTACGCAAGGGCGAAAGGGCTGCCCTTCCGAAGCGCCGGAGCCGTCACGGAATGAATTTATACCGATCAACTGTCAAATTTCGAGGTTAGGTCTATGAGATTCATTTTTTCTATGTTTTTCAAGAACGGCGCATTACCTTGTATCGTGAGTGGTATGGGGGGGTTTAGGGGGACCGCCGCTACCTCCCTCCTCCCACTCTCGCCCTTAAATTCGTGCCAAACGATCTAAATTCTTCTTCTAATCTTAAAACTTTAACCATGGATATCTCCATAACTATGGGTTTCTGGTATGTGGGAGTGGTACTGGTGAGTAGCCCACCCCTCCCCCTCCCCCCCGCATCCCTCAAACCCCCAAAAATCGACGGTCCACAGTCTAAATTTTAACCCTGAGTGCAATTCTTTCAAGTACCTTTAATACTATAATGTTTTACGTACGGTAGAATGGGGCACAGTTTTTTTTTTTGGTCTGTTGGAATGAAATAATTTGATTTACTTACACGTAATAATATTTTTAATATTGGGGGAATCCCGGCTTAAGCATAAGAAAATTATGGCAGCGTTCCGAAATTGGAAAATAGTACTGTGACAAGAGTCTGTCTCATTCGAAAGCTACAAGTGGGAAAAAGACAGACTTGTCAGAATAATATACGAGAGATTTCCGGGCTGAGATCTTGTTATATTTTATGAAGATAGTTGAAATACTTATTTTTTTTTAAACACTAGAAGTCGTTAGAATAGTCGCTAGATTTTTTTTGTCGCTAGACACATAATTTAAGCCGCTGTAGGAAACGAAATGTCGCTAGATCTAGCGACAAAGTCGCTAAATTGGCAACACTGACAGCACGACGCTTAAAAACTGTTGCCTTGGCATAAAATACTCTGACGCATGCCACATATGCCGCAATTTGTCGCATGCCACAAGATGGCGCACGCCACAATATGTCGCATGCGACAATGCCGCACGTTGTTGCCTTGGTGTAAATCAGGCTTTACATAATTATATAGAACTAGCCGACCCGTGCCCACTTCGTTGGGCGTTAATTATCTTTTTTTAAATGCAAAAATAGTTTTGAAGAAAACTTTTGACCAAAACTACGTCCGGAGTACCGATAAAGTAAAACAGAAAGTAAAGAGAAAATATAAAAAATAAACGGCAGCGGGCGCCTACAGCGATGAATAAAATCGTAATAATATCGTGTATTTATTATTTTAAATTACAGAACCAAATAACATACTATAAAGAACAAATTTTAAACCACTTAAATAAATAATATGTTGCTCCAACGCCATCTATCAAAAAGCGTAAAAACTTCGTCATCGATAGATTCAAATAGACAGTAAATAAAATAGAGTATTAAATAGTTAAATCTAACAGCGATAGATGGCGTTCGTTTCTTTGTCATTTTCATAATATATTTTAATATTTTTCTTTTTTACTGAATTTTTTTGTACAATTACAATAAAATATAGCCTATGTCACTCCTGAATAGTGTAGCCTCTCACTATTTTCAGCAAATCAGATAAATATAAATGTTTTAAAATCACCAATTAATTTCTAAGGCAAATAATAATGCTTGATTAGATTGAATTGTTGACACGGCACGTCAGAGGACGCAGGTTCAAATCCTGGTGATTTAAAATCTTTATATATTTTTATCTTTTTCCTTTTATCTTGTCACTCCTGAATAGTGTAGCTTTCTGTTAGTGAAAGAATTTTCATGATCGGATCAGTATTTGCGAAGATTACCCCGTATATACAAAGTTATAAACTTTACCTCTTTATAATATTAGTATAGATAAATATTTGAATTAGGGATGTGAAAAAATAATCGATTTTTAATAAATTGATTAGATAAATTACGCGTTTAAATCGATTTTTATAAACAGTGCCATCTATGCGATGGATGAAAAAAAAAACGAAGGAAGTTTCAATTTTATATACAGCGCTATCTATGCGGCGGATGAAACAACTCAAAGTAAATTCACTGTAGTTTCAGCACTTTCAGTGTAGTGAATGTGAATAAAAATGTCTTCTAATCGTAAAACACCTAAAAAAATTTTTATTGTTAAAACTGAAAGATTAACGAAAGATTTGTTTTATATTTTAGTTATTGAGACCACAGCGTAGGCGTTTAGTTTTTGAAGTGAAACTTCTTTAGGCGCATAAGGGGTAAAATTTGAGCGACCGGTAACGCGGCAGTGTCATGACGTTCAGTACTTGAATGGGTGACCGCCTGTTTTTTTTTCAACTAGTTTTTTTTTTGTATTTTAAATTCGTTTTCTTTTTAATTAGTTTTTTTAATTATTTTTTTTATTAATTTTTTAAAAATTAGTTTGCCAAAGAAGTTTCACTTCTGACATGTGTACTTTGTACGCGCGCAATTTTATTTAATTATCGTTTTGTTTTAATTATTTTATCTTAAAATATTTATGCCAATTTTTTTGAAGTGAAACTTCCTTAGGCACATGAGGGGTAAAATTTGAGCTCCCGGTAATGCGGCAGCGTCATGACATTCAGTACTTTGATGGGTGACCGCCTGAGAAAACCGCGTGACGTTAGCTTTTTGTCTCTTTTTTTTTTCAACTACTTTTTTGTATTTTAAATTCGTTTTTTTATTAGTTTTTTTTTTTAATTATCTTTACAAAGAAGTTTCACTTCAGATATGTGTACTTTGTACATAAGCAATTTTTTTATTTGATTTTTATTTTAGTTTTTGAGACTAAGGTTGTCATTTTGTTGGGATGCTCATCATTTTATTTTTATTAAAATAAAACCTATAATGGTACTGAACATTTGTATTAATAATGATATTTGATTTCCTTATTCCTTACCTTGAAAGTTTAAAGGAACTTTCACTTTGATTTTTAGTTTTGAATTGGTTATTTTTTTAAATAGTACTTTTTATTTGATTTTTAATCTGATATATTAATAATATGAATTTTATTAGAATATGAAAAGCACGTAGAATTTTAAATAATAGAAAAAAACCGATTTTTTCGCAAAAATCGATTATTATTTTTACTGAAAATCGATTTTTGACAAATCTATTAATATTTAACATGGAATTATTATGTACTACGTAGTACATAATAATTCTATGATATTTAATCAAGAAAAATCAATTTTTTTACATAAATGTCACATCCTTAATTTGAATAGAAAATGTGTTGTATAGAGCTATAATATATTTAAGTATAAGCTAATACTTGGCTAATACTAATAGAGCTGATAAAACGGGCAAAGTATAATTATTTTTATTATTTTTATTTTATTTAAACTTTATATTGTACATCACAACTACAAATATCATTTACAGACTGTGAAGTACAATGGGCGGACTTATGGCTATTTAGCCATTTCTTCCAGACAATCCAATTATATATTTCCTACTATGAGTAACGTGCTCTCCGAGGCACGGTGGGGAGACCCACAAGGACTGCACAAACACCCAGACCACGGCAAACATCTGTATGGCCAATACAAATGTTGTCATGTGCGGGGATCGAACCCGCAACCGCTCGCGCAACAGCCAATCGCAATCCATTGCTGTGAACGCTGCACCAACGCGGCTAACACAACTTTAAATTACAATTTAAAAACAAATTTAATATGTTTAAAAAGTAAAATCCTTGCAATTTTCGATTTGGATTTTAACATTAATTTTATAGTACCTAGGGTACCTAGCCTAGTACCGTTTCTGATATTGTACAGACGCAGAACGGAACGTAAGCAATTTTTAAAGCATAGGTCTTACATCAAAATTTACTTTTACATGACTTTTACTAATTTTATAAACGTAAATTCCAGTTATAAATTCAGCTGCAGTAAGTAATACCACTTACATAATTTTACTCCATTTTAAAGTGATAGAACTGAAGCGACAATTACTTAAAAAAGAGTTAGTTCAGGAACTAAATATAGTCTCACATACAAAAGCTAGAACTTGAGGTAGATCTCAAGTTCATAAAATCATAATTACAAACCGCTATAATATTGTTCATTATCTCAGTCACGATCACGATTCAGCCTGTAATATCCCACTGTGGGGCATATGCCTCTTCCCCGTGTAGAAGAAGGATCGGAGCTTAATCCACCACGCTGCTCCAATGCGGGTTGGCAAATATATTCCCTACCTATGAGTAACGATCGCTATCAGGTGTACATGCAGATAACAACCGGGACCGACGGCTTTACGTGCTCTCCGAGGCACGGTGGGGAGACCCACAAGGACTGCACAAACACCCAGACCACGGCAAACATTTGTATGGCCAATACAAATGTTATCGTGTACGGGGATCGAAGATCGAACCCGCTACCGCCCGCGCAACAGCCAATCGCAATCCAGTGCTGTGACCGCTGCGCCAACGCAGTGTCATTATCTCAGTACTAGTTATTTATACAAGTTCAAAATTGATCCAATATTAGGTGTTGCATTGGTATAAGAATACCATCAATTTTTTTAAAAAAAAAAACCTTTAATTTTACAATATGTTTAATATCACTGCTTTTGAAAGCATCTAATTTAAAAAAATATATTATGGCAAGCCCCTTACATTTCCAAGACTCAATATATATTTTATCTAATTGGGACAATGATTTTTTGTATTAAGTATCTGCAATTTCATACTGAAATAGAAGTTTTCAAAACATTTTTATTTGGTCCTTTTAAATAACATAACTAGGTCTAGCATAGTCCTTATCTATATCCACCACCACTACACCACCACTACAGCCTATCACAGTCCACTGTTGGACATAGGCCTCCACAAGTTCGCGCCTGACATTATAACGCGAACTCATGTGTTTTGCCCATAGTCACCACGCTGGGCAGGCGGGTTGGTGACCGCAGGGCTGGCTTTGTCGCACCGAAGACGCTGCTGCCCGTCTTTGGCCTGTGTATTTCAAAGCCAGCATGGATGGTTATCCCGCCATCCGTCGGCTTTTTAAGTTCCAAGGTGGTAGTGGAACTGTGTTATCCCTTAGTCGCCTCTTACGACACCCACGGGAAGAGAGGGGGTGGCTACATTCTTTAGTGCCGTAGCCACACAGCACCCGTAGCCACACAGCACATATCTATATACATATAGGTAAATAAAACTGAATGTTGCTAAGCGCATAACTTGAGAATGGCTCGACCAATTCGGCTCATTTATTTTTTGTATGTTCCAAGGCCCACGAAAGGTTTAACCAATTAAAAAAAAATTAAAAAAATTAAATTTTTACCTCGGACTAAGAATCAAAGGATTGATTTGATCATATTGATAAAATGATTGATATAACGTAGTGGTTATATTCTCTTTGGATTTGATTCTTATTCCGAGATTTTTACTATTAACTTTTGACAGAACGAAGTCTATGGCCTGCGCGGGGCACATGAGGATTGAGGCAGCTACAACTATTTATGACTATGATTTATGAGCACCTGAAAGGTAGCACCCGAAAAAAAAATTTTATATTTTGAGTTTCAAAAATAGATTGCGCATAAAAAATGCATCAAAAAATTGCAAGTTAGACGTTTGCGCGAGCTTTGGTTTTCGAGAAAATCCAAAATTTCTTCCGGGTGCTAGGGTATTTTGAATTTATATTCTGACACACTATTAATAAATAACTTTAAAGCAACAAAAATGTTTATCGATAGATTTTTGCATGCGCAATCAGCACCCGTAGAAGATTTATGTCTACGACCATTATTTATTGCAAAAAAAAAAATAATTAAATTGTCAATGGGGGCGTCGAGGTCAGGCCTGAAAATCGTTAGAAAATAGAATAGAAATTTGAGTTTCAAAAATAGATTGCGCATAAAAAATGCATCAAAAAATTGCAAGTTAGACGTTTCCGCGAGCTTTGGTTTTCGAGAAAATCCAAAATTTCTTCCGGGTGCTAGGGTATTTTGAATTTATATTCTGACACACTATTAATAAATAACTTTAAAGCAACAAAAATGTTTATCGATAGATTTTTGCATGCGCAATCAGCACCCGTAGAAGATTTATGTCTACGACCATTATTTATTGCAAAAAAAAAATTAAATTGTCAATGGGGGCGTCGGGGTCAGGCCTGAAAATCGTTAGAATTCGGCTGCTGCGGAGTCAGAGATGTGTGGTCGGTCGGAGTCGGAGAGGCAAACAATAACAGATATATTAAACTAGTTTATTAATTTTCAGGACTTTCGTTTCATTTTTACAAGTTCGTTAGTTAGCCAAACATCAGGCTATACTTTTCTCTCCAGGAGAAGATGCTGACTATTCATGTCTCCAGCTCCGCAGCTCTCAGATCTGAGCTACGTCACAGTTGAGGTATTTCATTGTTTGGCTTTTTCGAGTGGTCCCTTGACAGGGCTCTATTTGGCAGTACTCAGTCTACATAGTCCAGTTGGCTTGGGCAGTCATGAAGGAAAATACCATAGGAAAATTCACACCAAATAGTTCAGTCCGACTTGTCTCGCACACAGGGTATAGCCATGCAGTAGATATCAGAAAGACGTAGCTCAAGAAATGAGCAAGCAGAAGAATTACCCTTACCGCCAGGCAGGGCAGTTTATTTTACTCTGCATGGGATAAAGTATTATATTGACCTTATTTCTGGAACATCTCATTGGTCTCATCCATTGAAAAAAGAAGAATTACCAACTGGTTGGGAGAGGATGGATTCACAAGAAGATGGAGTGTATTATTATGTAAATCGCATAACAAGAAAACCACAGAATCAACATCCTTGCTATCGAGCTTGCTATCCATCAGAGATGCAAGCTGTGAGAGTTTGTACCTCCACCACAGCATACAAATTTCCGTTCACACAGTGTCTTATTACCAGCTAATCCACACTTCAACAAAGAGTTGTTGATTCCTCGTTGGCTGTTTACACAAGAAGTAAGAGAAATAATTATGCGATACTAAAAATACAAAAGTGCTCTTGGATAAGAGATAGAACAGAAGAGCACTTAGCATGGATATAATTGAATCTGTATGTAATAGCCTGATGTTTGGCTAACTAACGAACTTGTAAAAATGAAACGAAAGTCCTGAAAATTAATAAACTAGTTTAATATATCTGTTATTGTTTGCCTCTCCGACTCCGACCGACCACACATCTCTGACTCCGCAGCAGCCGAATTCTAACGATTTTCAGGCCTGACCCCGACGCCCCCATTGACAATTTAATTTTTTTTTTTGCAATAAATAATGGTCGTAGACATAAATCTTCTACGGGTGCTGATTGCGCATGCAAAAATCTATCGATAAACATTTTTGTTGCTTTAAAGTTATTTATTAATAGTGTGTCAGAATATAAATTCAAAATACCCTAGCACCCGGAAGAAATTTTGGATTTTCTCGAAAACCAAAGCTCGCGCAAACGTCTAACTTGCAATTTTTTGATGCATTTTTTATGCGCAATCTATTTTTGAAACTCAAAATATAAAAATTTTTTTTCGGGTGCTACCTTTCAGGTGCTTGATTTATGAACTATTTATTTTAAAAAAAATCACTTGATTAGAATTTACATTGTTTATGGTTTTATGTAGTTTAAGTATAGTGTGGCAATACCACGAAAACTTCCACTTTTTATTTTACCTATTTACCATAATTAGAGACCGGATTATATGCAACATAAAAAGCTTGTTATATGCATGCAAATATGCATGAAAAATGCTTGAAATATGCACGGAAATAGGCAGAATATGCGAAATTAAATGATAAGTTTTATGAAACCCCCCTATAAAATAAAAGTTTTTTTTTTTTTTTATTTCAAAATCAGCATACAATAAGTAAATTACTTTTTGATAAGCGGAAATAAGTATCGTAACATGACATTAAAATTATTTAAATTTTGCTGTAAACGTAAAGAATCAAGTATTTTTTCAAAATTTTAGTGGTGAGATTGTGTCTTCGCTCATTTAGAATATTTTTGTTTTTTTGTAAGTGGGAAAGGTTCGCTCCAAATCGACTGGTGCAAATCACGGCTATGTAATATTGTAAATGTATCGATAATATGCACCATAACTAGATCTTAGGTAAAATATGCTATTACCGCTGAGAATGGCTTAAATAAGCAAATGCATATGCAAATATGCAAATGCATATAATCCGGTCCCTAACCATAATAAATAATTCGAGAACAGAGTTAGGCTTAGAAGTAGACTGTGAGTTATATTGAGTTATATTTTATAGATTAATACCATCGTTAGTTGTGGATTTTGGCTAGATTGATCCACGTCATTATATTCTATACTCGGCGCGGCGAACCTTGATCCCTATGACACTGACAGCTAATGTCACCATATAACATTGTAGTGGCGTCACCATTAAATTGGGATCATATTGGGGACGTTTAAAAATGCCATTTATAAATTTTACGTAGCTTTATACCATTAGTAATGATATTCCGTTGATATTTTTAACAATTCTTAACATTTACAAGAAGTTATCTCAATCTGAATTTATGTTTACGTCCTGCAAAACTTACGTCGTGTGACGGTTACCGACTAGGGCGGCAAGTATCGATAAAAAAATGTCGGTAATGGAAACGAATGCACATTTTTTTTTCATACTCACATTTTAGTTCATATATTATGGAATGGAACAGAATATTACGATCATACCATTCATACATACACACATGATTATATTATACCCAAGAAAATTAAAAAATAACAGCTATAGGACAAAATGAAATGAAACAAAATCCGTTAGGATTTATACCTGAAACTGTTGGAATGTTAAGAGGGGGAAATTTCGAACGACTCGAAATTTATACTACACTTATAGGCGCATGATTGAATATACAGCATTATAATCTCGTCATAATCTCATTTACAACGTAATAGCTCCTAAACTATAAATGCTACGGGAAAGAGTTTCCAATAAAATTTATAGGAAATTTCATGCTCTACGATTTAGTAACCACTATTTTTAATTTATCATTGACCATTAATTAAATATTTAGCAAAAACCATATTGAGAAAACTTTGGAGCGCTATAATTAACAACCTATGCGTTAAATAAAAAAAAAGTTTCAGATAAAAAAGATGGCAAATATTATAATCTACAATAATGATCTGAACATTTTTTGTTGTACGATGCGCGGTTCGCGAGATATTCGATAAAACGCGTTTTCCAAGATGGCCGCTGACGCAGGACCGGCACCGCCGCGCCAACTTGGATTTACATTGAGGGGACACCCCTGAACATATTCCAAAAAAAATATACCAGGTCTAATACATTGCAAAAAAAACTCCCCGGCGCTTGGGCTAATACAACAACAACATACCTAATGGACATTAAAAATGCACATTATAATATTTTTTAAAACATGTTTACCAATGTGGCTGAATGTAAGCCACGCCTTTGTCTAAAAAAAAAAATTATCGATAAGACCAAAGACACGATACATCACTAACACGAACTGTCATAGGGATCAAGGTTCGCCGCGCCGAATATAAGATAGTCTATTAACACAGGTCTATTAATGCTTTCAATTGTTCAAAAAAAACTTAAGACCTGTTAACTCCAAGTTAACTCTGACTTGTGGACTTATCAGTGTTGCCAACCGTACGATTTAAATCGTATTTATACGATCTTTTTGGCTCTTGTACGATGTACGATCGAGTAATCGAAATCGTACGCAAAATATACGATTTTTCACATTTTACACCCATCTAGACACGCGGCAGCGTGTCAAGCCAAGTTCAAGCAAAAGAACTGGCGACTCAGCGCCGTGTGTATATTTACACGAACCATTTCGAGCGACTTTTGACTCCTCCATAACTCAAAACCTATTCAATAGAAACTGATCAAATTACGTATATTTATTTATATCTATAAGGACAACTAGAACCCCAAATTTCATTAACCTAGTTGAAACGGTTACAAAAATATGAAGGTTCAAAAGTCGCCAATTTTCCACTGACTGACTGACTCATCAAAAACCTAACCCACTTCCAGATGACCTAGGAAGTCGAAATTTGGCATCTAGCTAGGTGATTACGTGTAAGCGTAGGAAAAAATCTGAAAACAAAAGAAAGTTAAAAAATAGAGGGGGTCCCCATACAAAAAAAAAACGTTTTTTAATTGTAGCGTCTGAACCGTTATAAGTGGATATTTGAAACTTGCACAAAATATGTATTGTTACATTTGCTATAGAAAACAAGTATAAAAATAAAATTAAGTCAAAAAATAAAGGGTGTCCCCATACAAAAATCTTGTAATACGCGCTGAACAAACTTCCAACGGAGTGTGTCGGCGTGGTGGCTGGCGCGCGTGGCGCCACAATACACAGATATTATAGTACAGAAGTCAATCTAAAGTTCTACAAAAAGTAATGATATCCCACCAAAAACATAAATGTGAAAAATGACAGCCAAGTTCAATAATAAGAATATGTTGTTTGTGGACTTCGCCGAAAAAAGTATTGAGATTTAAATGAGCGCCAAGTTCTACAGAAAATCCCGAAAAATACTTAAGCTAAAGATTTCACTTGGCTAGTTTTTACTTAAAAACAACATTAAAAAGCTATTAGCCAAATAAAAGATTAATTATTAGTGAAAACTGGCAAAGTGAAATCTTTAGCTTAAATATTTTTCGGGATTTTCTGTAGAACTTGGCGCTCATTTAGATCTCAATACTTTTTTCGGCGAAGTCCACAAACAACATATTCTTATTATTGAACTTGGCTGTCATTTTTCACATTTATGTTTTTGGTGGGATCATCATTACGAAGGAAAAATATGTGAGAATTCAAATTAATTCGGTCTATTAATCGATTGAAATTATCACTTTTGCAAATATTTAAGTACGATTTGACAATTTCAATTACTAGCCACGAATTATATAGATACATTACTAGAGAAATGGATTATTGTTAGTGCTGAAAGCAAGTAAAAGTACTGAAACTGTCAAATTGTACATCATAATCGGAAAAGATACGATTTCAATATAAAGTAAACTCGAGAATTGTTCAAATTGTTGGCATCAGAGGAGAGGACAACTTTTATCCGTATACAAATTCGAGATTTTAAATAGTCCTGTCAAATTACGAAATAAAAAAACATAAAATACTGCAGTTTGCGGATTAAAATGAAGGATCGATAGGATGGTGTATTCTGAGCATAAATTCCAATAGGGTATTCCACTGTGTTTGAAAAAGTACTTCAAAATGTTGATTTTCTAATAAAAAGCCACAAAAAAAATATATTTCGGCAAAATAAACACGCTTTCATGCCATAAAATTAAATTAAATTTTAAAACTTTTTTATTACCGCGAAAACGCTACAGCCATTTTGGTGACGTAATATGGGCAATAACAAAAGTGTATGACGTATGTAAGAGAGTAACATAACCTACAATTACTATGACAGCCATCAACAAATTAGTGATGAACGCATATTATTTCAGTTGGAACAAGATATAAAGAGTTATTATACGAAAGAACACAACTATTATTCCTTGAAGTTAAAATTGATAGATATTAGATACCTATGTACTCTAGCTGTTGACAGCACTGACAGAACTTTGTTATTGCCCGTATGACGTCACACCATGGCGGCTCGTGTTTTAGGTCACGTGATATACAGATTAAAATATACGACTTTTAATTTCAATATAATAAATCAATAATGTGCTTTTATGATTCTAAATTAGAATATTTAGGTGTATTTCTATATAAATTTTAATTTTTGTCAAAATTTATAATTTATTTTTCACTACGGAAAGTACCCTATTCGAGGGGTTCTCTGAAGGCAGAAGGTCAGCTCAAGGTAATTTCGATGAAAATGCGTTTAATTCGATATCTCGAGGACGGTTAGTGTTAGGCAAAAAATTATAGAGACCTTTTCTCTTATAATATAATAGTGCTGTGTGGCTACGGCACTAAAGAATGTAGCCACCCCCTCTCTTCCCGTGGGTGTCGTAAGAGGCGACTAAGGGATAACACAGTTCCACTACCACCTTGGAACTTAAAAAGCCGACGGATGGCGGGATAACCATCCATGCTGGCTTTGAAATACACAGGCCAAAGACGGGCAGCAGCGTCTTCGGTGCGACAAAGCCAGCCCTGCGGTCACCAACCCGCCTGCCCAGCGTGGTGACTATGGGCAAAACACATGAGTTCGCGCCATAATGTCGGGCGCGAACTTGTGGAGGCCTATGTCCAACAGTGGACTGTGATAGGCTGTAGTGGTGGTAGTGGTTTCTCTTATAAATTAAATTTACTAAATTTTTTATCTGAACCTTTTTTTATCATCAATACTTTTCAATTTATTACTTCCTAAAGGCAAAAATTTAACTTTTTTTTCTCCCCATTTTTCATTTTTCGCCATTTTCTCCCCAGCCGTTCAATTTTATGAAATTTTAATAGATGCTTTAAATATGAACAACTTTTTCCAAACACCAATATTTTTGGAGTTATACACCTTAATAAAGTAGGAATCCGCGCGAGTGAAATGCGCGCCATTGTCGCGACGCGTATTCACATCAGATACACCGTCAGTTGCATTAGTGAGGGTAAGGAACATCTGTTCCTCGACTCTCGTAGCTGGGGTAACCGTTGTCCTATGGAATCTATTTTCTACAAGATAAAATTTCTACAAGATAAAGTATCAAAATAAATAATCATGGAATACTTTAATAATTCATTCAAGTATACTTACTGATGTCGATGATATTGCAAAATTGGCACGGATCTCACTCGGTAAAGCAAGATATCTTAAGGGAAATGACACCTAATCACGGTTTCATCTGAGTTTGAGAATATAATTACCTACAGTGAAACCCGCCAACATTGTTTTTCAAGCCTAACATTGGCCAGTTGCCAAAATTAAGCAAAATAAATTGTAGCAACAAAATTATCTGAGATAGCTACTTTTTTTAATCTAATAGGGAAAATAGAGTATATTTCTAGCAATATTGATGGGAATTCCCATTCCTAGCTTTATTCAGTTAGCTGTCAATAGTCATCAAAGTAAGGTCTATTCGCGTGGTACCAAATTGTTCGTCGAGTATTGTGGTTCTAGCAAGCGTCACAAGCTGCCCAGGGAAGTAGTTTTTTGATATGTTTTTGTATGGATTCAAGGTATTAATATGGTGCTCATTTCAAATCATAGCGAGTCATTTGAACTGAGAAATACAAGAGGCTAATGTTAGAATCACTTTCTGTGAACACGAGATGTCAACTTTGACCACCCCACAAACGTGTTAGGGCTGTCATGCCAAAATTGTAATAATCGTAAAAGTGCTACCTATATAAGGTTGTTGAAAACTAAGATAATTAAAGTTGATTGATATAAAACATGTTTTTTTTTTCTGTCAAAGACACTGCTGGGCATCTGCCACCTTTTGATTTATAGTTTGGGTCATACGTACCTTTTTTTTACGTGGGGAAAATCCATCATGGATACCTTCCAGCGCGGGGGCACCAGAGGGTTATGTCAGACTCCTACTGACCAAAAACCATCCACGTGTGAGCAGACAAGCGAACCCACCCACCCCGTCCCTCTAGTGCGCTCACGGGTCGAGCAGTACCCGGAGCGCACCCCGCGAGTCAGTCGTTAGCCGCGACGAGCAGCAGTACCGCGACTGCGATACTGCTGCCCGTACCGTTGCCCAGGGTGCATCACGAGGAGGTGACCGATATGCACACCTTTTTTTTTTTTTTTTAACGTGGGGCAAATCCATCATGGATACCCTCCGGCGCGGGGGCACCAGAGGGTTATGTCAGACTCCTACTGACTAAAAACCATCCACGTGTGAGCAGACATCCGCCTGAGTGGGGCGAGATGGGGTCGCGTTAGCAGTCTCCACCCCGCCCCGGCGGTAGGCCCGGACGTCTGAACGTCCGGGCCCCGGCACAAAGTTGGGGTGGCCTCGCTCACAACAAGGCCACCCCGCAGACCTGTGGGGTCACGTCGTCCGGCCGGCCGAAGTCCCCCAACTGTTGGCTGGCGACCCCACTATTACGAGGGGGGGAGGAGGTGGGCAAACCGCCTCCTCCTTGCCCCCGTACGTCTGCGCCGGAGCGGGTCAGCGGAGGCGTCACTCTCCCTGGCCCGCTCCGCGGTCTCCTTCTGCGTCATTACCTCTTCGCAGAAGGATACCGCCGCCTGCCACGATCTCTCACTGTCGAGCATGGCTTTTACGACGCTCGGCAGCGAGAGATCCAGCCCGATTACCGCCGAAAGCGCGCGCCGCTGTGATTCCCACGCGGCGCACACCTCCAGCGTGTGGAGCACCGTATCCTCTGGCGTCCCACACTCATGGCAGGCTGGAGTCACCTCCCGTCTGACCGACATGCACCCCTTGGTCATACGTACCTAACCTTTTTTTTTAACGTGTGGAAATGCTTTATGCATTTCCGGCCGCTGGGGAAGCGACCGGGGTATGTGGGACTCCTGCCGACTCCCTGGCAGGTTACCCACTAAAACCACACGGTGTCCACCTTCATCGCCTGTGCCAGGGTCGCAGGAGTCCGTATTCTTCTGCAAACCCTGGCGGCGTGCCTCGTCAGGCCCTTACCAGTTGGGTGGCACGCGGCGAACACCGCGCGCGCCTACCCGGCAGATTTGGTGGACGGCCAACTTTCCCAAGTCCAAGTCGACCGCCCTCTGCCTGGCGTTTAGGGAGGAAGGCGGCGATCATGCGCCAGCCTCCGACGCCCGGTCCTTTTGCGGCGGAGGGGGAGGTCGGTAGTGTCCTCCCTCACCCGCTCCGCCGCCTCCTTCCGTGACATCACTACCTCGCAGAAGGCGAGGACGGCATCCCAGCACCTTTCGCTGCCAGCCATGGCTGAAATCACAGCCGGCAGCGATAGGTCTGTCCCTATAACACCTTGGAGCGCCTTGCGCTGCTCTTCCCACGCCGGACACTCTTCCAGCACCTGTTGTGCCGACTCGTCAGCGCAGTCCTGGCAGTGGTGGCAACGAGGAGAGGGCTTCCTCCCGGCGATCCGACACAGGTACCCCCCGAAGCAGCCGTGCCCCGAGAGGACCTGCGAGGCGCGGAAGGTTAGGACGCCATGACGTCTATCCAACCACTGCCGGAGGACCGGCCGAACCGCCTCGATCGTACGATGCCCCGCACTCGGACGCTCGAGCCTCTCAATCCACTCCACGATTGCGGCATCCCGCTCTCGCTTGAGGTGCTGTAGTCGACCCTGTGGTGCTGGACTGAGGGCCTCGGACGCCAAACCCCGACGCCGCCGGTAAGACGACGCCAGAGCGACCGCATCCAGGTCCCAGGGCAGGACTCCAGCCAGCACGCACGCTGCCTCTCCCGAGATGGTACGGTACCCACGTACGACCCTTATCGCCATCACCCTCTGCGCTCTCCGCAGCAGGGCGATGTTACGCGACGTCACGATCGAGGGTGTCAGCCCAGACAGGAGCACCGTACATCGCCATCGCCCTCACGATGCCGGTGTAGAGCCGGCGACAGCTCACCCCGGGACCCCCCACGTTTGGCAACAGCCACGAGAGTGAGGCCCCCACCTTCAACAAGCGCAGGACTAGCCGTTGAAAATGCGCCCTAAACATACGTACCTAACCTAAGGCAATTTATTTTGGACAACCCTGAATCTAAAAAAAATATTTGTATGAAAATCAGAAAAAATGATTGGGTAACATTGGCCACTGCACTGTACAGGTAAATTCTTAACTTTTTGTGATTAATATCTTATAACCGTCATCTTTGACCAGTTTCCTATTATAGTTCTTAATTATGCGACTGTAGAGGCGATAGTTCAAGAGTTATAAGCAGTGGCTAATGTTGGCAGAATTTAGAGGTAACTTTGGTGACCTATAAAAATTCTGTTTTGGCCATGAAAAATCATAAATTTTGCAGTGTTCGAGTTTAAAACTAAGAGATAATGTTGCACTTTTTTTGCTAATCTAAAAATATACTCTTTGTCTCACATTTTTTCAAAGCTATGGCCGATTATGTGCAAAAAGCGGCCAAAGATGGCGGATTTCACGGTATGTAACTTTTCTCATATCTAAAAACTAGCTTCTGCGCGCGACTTCGTCGGCGTGGACTCCGCTCCTATTGGTCTTAGCGTGATGATACATAGCCTATAGCCTTCCTCGATAAATGGGCTATCTAACAGTGAAAGAATTTTTCAAATCGGCCCACTAGTTCCAGAGATTACCGCGTTCAAACAAACAAACAAACAAACAACCAAACAAACAAACTCTTCAGCTTTATATATTAGTATAGATATAAAAATTCTTAATATTAAATGTTGATTCATGTTCCTTAAATGATAAATATTGAATCAAAATTATAATAGCATTCCGTTTTAAAATTATTTACGTTGTTTTATTGAAATTTCATTACGTACGATTTTTTTCCTTGAAATATAGGCAAAATACGATTTTTTCCAAGATATAGTACGATCTTCTGAAAAATAAAGTTGGCAGCACTGGGACTTATGGTCAACAAGCAGTCAAGCAATCAACAAGTCAATGTCATCTTATGACATAGGTATTAATTCTTGTTTTAATAGATGTTAAAGGTACATTGGTATTTTAAAATATTTTTAATATAAGACAGAAATTGCTAAAATGGCTGGTACTGATGATAATAAACCCAACGACAGTGAATCTGCAGCTAACAATATTGAAAGTAACGAACAAAATGAAGATAATGTCCGAGAAGGTGAGATTCCTAATTAAACTAAAGAAAACTTGTAGATCTTGATTGAAAATCAGGATCTAAATTTTAACCAAAATATTCAACAAATATGGTTGTTTGTATGGCTAAAATCTACTTTATGGACCGTCGATTTAGATGTTCATATTTTTTCAGTATGGGTATTTCTACGATAAGAGGTAACTTGGACGGCAATCAGTTCAAAATAGATTTTTTCTTCTATATGTTGTTATTTTTTACAATTAATCACATCATCTTAATGTACTCTATGAAACAACATCACGATTAAATGCCCAATTAAAGTATATTTTTCTATAATGTCAAAGCCTTGATATATCTCTACCCTGGCCTGTCCCATTGTCGGTTTCCATTTAATTTGTATACAATACATACCTTCTTTGTATCTGTTGCTAAATTAAAGTATGTTTATAACGAATTTAAATAAATATATTTAAGTATTATTGAGTAAAAATACGACAATATTTGTTTATTTTGAATAATTTTCAAACTAACTTTTGTCCCGCTTTTTTTGTGTATCTCCCAAGACTGAGATCCCATGGTAAATTGTTGTAGGTATCGTTTTAACCCTGGGAACCAGCTTCTTATGTTTATTTATGATTAGGAGAATATATATCGACCAGGGTGCCTATCAAAATATAGCCACTAGTATTTTTAATTAAATTTTTGTTAATTGATTTTTGTTAAAAGAATACAAACATAACAGACATTTATGATTTTTATATCAAATTAAAGCTAATTTTTTTCTATTTATCTATACTAATATATAAAGCTGAAGAGTTTGTTTGTTTGTTTGTTTGTTTGTTTGTTTGTTTGTTTGTTTGTTTGTTTGAACGCGCTAATCTCAGGATCTACTGGTCCGATTTGAAAAATTCTTTCAGTGTTAGATAGCCCACTTATTGAGGAAGGCTATAGGCTATATATCATCACGCTAAGACCAACAGGAGCGGAGTCCACGCCGACGAAGTCGCGCGCAGAAGCTAGTTATTGTATATATGGCTGCCAAATTAAATCTGTCCACAAATAAGCATTTCTGGTTGTGGAAAATGGATTTACCATTTAAACGCCTTTTAATTTGCGTACGTTTCTTTGTTGTTAACAGAGATGGCGTTATTTTTTTTTCCAACCGTCGATTCTTACGACGAAACAATAATATTAGCGAGCACTTTTTGAAAGATTTATTATAAAAGTCTAGAACATTGCTTTTTTCGTTGCACAGAAAACAGGACTTCATCTTTATTAATTTAAATTTACGTTAATTAATTAGATAATTTTTAGATGCACAAATAAAACAACAATTTAAATATAGGTAAAACGCTGTGTCCAACTGTCGCAACGGCTTACAATTGTGTTTGGTCGCAAACGAAAAAAACCGTCTTCAGTTACAATAATTATCAGATCTCGATCAAAAATGGGACCACAAGACAACATCAGCTTTCGATTAAAACATCAACAAAATTATTTATAAAAATTAAATTATGCCATCTAGCGGATAATGGGGGTAGCTCACAATGTTAATACGTGGTTAATACCACAGGTTAAATCATGGACTTAATACCTACGTTAAATACAATAACATACGAACGGTTCGAAAAAAATAAATAACGCCATCTCTGTTAACAACGAAGCAACGTACGCAAATTAAAAGGCGTTTAAATGGTAAATCCATTTTCAACAACCAGAAATGGTTATTTGTGGACAGATTTAATTAGGCAGCCATATCTATACTAATATAATAAAGCTAAAGAGTTTGTTTGATTGTTTGTTTGTTTGTTTGTTTGTTTGAACGCGCTAATCTCAGGATCTACTGGTCCGATTTGAAAAATTCTTTCAGTGTTAGATAGCCCATTTATCGAGGAAGGCTATAGGCTATATATCATCACGCTAAGACCAACAGGAGCGGAGTCCACGCCGACGAAGTCGCGCGCAGAAGCTAGTATAATAATAAATAGAAAAAAATTAGCTTTAATTTGATATATAAATCATAAATGTCTGTTATGTTTGTATTCTTTTAACAAAAATCAATTAACAAAAATTTAATTAAAAATACTAGTGGCTACATTTTGATAGGCACCCTGGTCGATATATATTCTCCTAATCATAAATAAACATAAGTAGCTGGTTCCCAGGGTTAAAACGATACCTACAACAATTTACCATGGGATCTTAGTCTATTAGCAAATTTCATTCCGCTACTACAAACATAAAATATAAGATAGCTATATTGAAAATAGTGTTATAGGATATCTATCGATATGTAGTTAAACACTAAACACACAAATTGTTAGAGGGCAATCATTTTTTTTAGTTATCACGATGCGACAGTTCAGTGTAGTGGTTGTAGTGTGTAATAAGCGTATGTAGATTTTGTGATGAAGGGCTCCCAATCACCTCCTTTTTCAATTGTAGGTACAAAGCCAAAATGAAGTCCTCCTTGGCATTTTAAAGTCGCTAACAATAACATTGAACTTGTAACAAGATCTTTAAACGATGTGCTCCTAAGAAATTTAAGTAAATCCTTATCGTCTGTTATTATTTTCTTTTTAATAATAGGAATTTTTGATGCTAAGTCTTTGATGTTGTTGTTTTGTTGTTGTTGGTAAAGTAAGGTGATTGTGTCTCTCCACTGGTAAGTCATAAAAATTATAATACTCATTTAATTTATTTACGTTTCCTGCCCTAATTTAATAATGCTGTAATAGTTAGTCTTAATATATATAAATCTCGTGTCACAATGTTTGTCCTCAATGGACTCCTAAACCACTTAACCGATTTTAATCAAATTTGCACACCGTGTGCAGTTTGATCCAACTTGAAAGATAGGCTATATTTTATTTTGGTATATGTAATTATTATATTTAAGAAAAAAAAGGCGGTACGAAGTTCGCCAGGTCAGCTAGTGTGATATATAATTTTTTTTTTTTTTATGTAACTAGGTCGGCAAACAAGCGTACGGCTCACCTGATGGTAAGACCGTAGCCTATAGACGCCTGCAACACCAGAAGCATCGCAAGCGCGTTGCCGACCCTATCCCCAATCCCCCCCAGGAGCTCTGGTCACTTTACTCACCAACAGGAACACAATACTGATTGAAAACAGTATTATTTAGCTGTGGTCTTCTGTAAGGTCGAGGTACTACCCCAGTCGGGCTGCTCCATATTTTGAGCAGGAAATTTCCTGCTGTGCCCTACCTCAGTTAGAATATTAATAGAAACATTTCTTATTTCAATTAAAACAATTCAATTTGTCATGAAAACGTCTCTCCGCTGCCGTATTTCCCCTGGCAAGATCTGCCAAAACGTTAACGTTTAACTGTAAACCTTACGAAACGTAACTCTCCCTCTCTTTCTATCTTCACTAACTTATATCTCCCTCTAAAATTCCGTTCGCCTCGCTCGATCACACTTTTCGTCACCCTCGTCACGCATTCACCAGCCAAAGTGACTTGCCCTTACTTGGGCAGGTATATAAATGGGACAAAAACCATAATATAAGTGTTCAATGAAAAAATTCCAACTTTTATCTTTGGCCGTATTTTCTATGAAATCAAACCTCCTATCGTAGAATCACCCATATAGTACTCGTAATTTTCAAAATCCATGTGTAAAATTAAAAAATCGGCTAAGTGCGAGTCGGGTTCGCGGATGAAGTGTTCCGTACCATTGACTAGGTAAACAACAGTAGGTACACAAATTTCATATAAACCTTATTTTAGTTGCGTTTACGTGGTGTCGATTTTAATATCGGGCAAAAAGCGGCAAAAAAAACACTTGTTGCATGAGAGCCCCCCCTCTCCAAATATTTTTTTATTTTAATTTTATTATTAAAGTAAAAATACAACTGAGTATTTTGTGAATATTTCAAGTGCCTCTTGCCATTATTGATAGAGAGCAAAAAAGGGACAAAAAACAGCATTTGTTGTGTGGGAGTCACCTTAAATATTTATTTTATTTTGTTTTTAGTATTATTTTGTTGTTATAGCGGCAACAGAAATACATAATTTGTGAAAATTTCAACTGTTTATCGTGGTTCTTGAGATACAGCCTGGTGACAGACCGATGGACCGACAGACAGCAGTCTTAGTAATAGTTTTCCGTTTTTTACCCTTTGGGTACGGAACCCTAAATATAAAAAAAACTAGTTTTTGGTTTTTTATTTTTATTTTTTACAAGAAAATTTTTTTTACGAAATTTGGTGAAAACAAAAACAAATCGAAAATCCTCACGTCAAAATACCAGCTTTTTTTAAAAAGTCGGCGGGCTTTTTTGTTCGTTGAAATCTCTACTTTCTGATGGTATAAAAAAATACACATTACTATGGTAAATGTTCTCATAAAATGCAAAGAAAGCAGGCATTTCCACTACTATGTTACAAATGATTTTAGTGAATATAACATAGAGAAAGTTGACAAATTTCGTACCCCTAGGTAATTTATACCTACTCATTCAAAATTAGCTTGCTTATACAGGATGGGTTGACAAATTTCGTACCCCTAGGTAATTTATACCTACTCATTCAAAATTAGCTTGCTTATACAGGATGGGGATTATAATACAACAATAAATTGGACATCGTATATGTAATGACATTCCAAGCCCACATCAATCAATCATCAATCAATAAAATACATTCAGTAGTTTAGTGACAAATTATAAATTTTCATTTTTTAAAATTTCTCCGTGATGTATAATATTAAAGACCTGACCTACCCTAACCCGCCGGTTAATGACTCAAAGACAGTCATATTGATTTTTAAAATCATAGAACAAGAAATGGATATGGGATCGACTGCCACAAAAAAGGCACCATTTTTAATCATTGCCATTTAGTGACAGT
This sequence comes from Melitaea athalia, assembly GCA_905220545.2. NCBI lineage: Eukaryota > Metazoa > Arthropoda > Insecta > Lepidoptera > Nymphalidae > Melitaea > Melitaea athalia. The sequence continues at coordinate 10,811,409 of HG992179.1, forward strand.
TCGCAGACCAAATAATATTATAATAACTAATGTTTAAAAAAATAACTTATTCAGTACCGTAAAATGGGGTGAATAGGGATCCAGGGGCGAATCGGGATAAAATTAAGAAATATTTTCAACGCTCAATATTAGGTAGCAAGTCGTTACAACTTTTACCAATTTTTGTGGGACGATAGTAGATCTTTGGAACATTTTATGGCAACACCGAATAAGCGCGAAATCAACTGCAAACTGTCAATTTAACGTAATTGAAAATAAGCTAGACTAGACGCCGGTTATTACAGTGTTGCTCTATAACATTTATTTTATAGTAAGAGAATACGTGTGTTTGTTTAGTACTTTATTTAGTGTTTGGGCCGTCATATACATAAAAGTTAAATCTCAGTTATTAATTAATTAATTTATTTATTTTTTTTATTTTTTTCAATCATAGCTTACTACTATCATTACAGGTGGTATAACCTAATTCGATAGTAAAGCACACATAATTTAACTTATACATAATATAACAAATAACATATAACGCTATCCTTGTGAATTCACTCAGTGTACAAGTAAAAATATCCGTCTCCCTAGGATGAAGAATACTCTGGATCTGACAAGCGTGCCACACCCGAAAGGGACAAACATAAAAGTATATAAGATGTCAGGGTTGCCAGCCCTACCAAAATTTCCCCGTATTCTTCAGGAATTTTCGATAAACCAGTAACACCTGATATTTCTACGGGTCTGTTAACTGTAAATGGTCTTGAGGTAAAACAAAGAAACTGCAAACAAGAACATAAAAATTTTAAATAAAGTAAATTAATTAAAAAATATAAAAACGTAAAAACTGAAGAAAAAAAAACCGATTTTAACAGTCGGGACTGGTCAGGACCCATATTATTATTTAAAATCAATCTATATTCTTTCTAATAGTTATACTGGGTCGTGACTGTTAAAATCGCACTTGTTTTTGTTTTAAGTTTTTATTTTACACAGTCGGGTTTTTCGATTTTTTATTTTATTGTGCTTTTTACTTGAGTTTTGATTTTGTAAGATGTGGCATGAAAAAATGTTCTGTTTATCTCTTAGTCGAACCGGGGAGTTGAAAGGAACTTCTTTAGCATATAATGAATAAAAAATGAAACAAGTTACTCCAAATTTTAGTTTTTATTGTCCTTTGAATATATTTAATTTTGTCGCCCAGTGGCAGGAATCCGTAATTGGCGAATTGCAGAGTCCTTTGGAAATCTGTAACAAGTAACAACAGTTTCATTAAGTAATATGAAATTTAAGATTGAATAACAAATACCCCACTTTTAGGGTAATTAATCAGTAACCTTAGCTAGTATCCCTAAAAAATCTATAACCTGAGCAAATTATAAAGTACTTAAAAATGGCGGACCAGCCTAACGTTTGTTTCGAGGATGACAAATTAACCTTACCACTTAATTTTGTCGGTTACTTACTTCTATCACGGGCTATTACAGCAGCTCGACGTCTGATGCGCCTATTCTGCCTAGGTGGCCGGCTGAGGACACTACTCCTGCCAGCCCAGCTCCTTCAGGAAGCCTAGCAGACCCTTGACGTTGCCGACGACTTCCTGGAGCGACCTCGTATTCCCGAGGTGTCGTGCCCTGTAGTTCGCCACACCAACGCAATCCAGCAGAATGTGTGCAGCCGTTTCTTCCGCCTCCATGCACGCTCTACATAGGGGGCTGTCTGTAACACCCATATTATACAGATGTTTATTAAACAAGGCATGTCCAGTGAGAGCCCCTACCAGTAGTCGGAGCTGCGTTCTCCCATACCCGCGGAGTTTGCGGGATAGTCTGGGGTCGATCCTCGGGAGAACTTCTCTTGTCTGCCTGCAGGTACCTAGGTTTGTCCAATATTTTTGGTGCATTACCTTGGTGTTGTGTCGCAGCCGGTCGCGCAGCCAACCGAAAGGCAGGGGCAGAATCGGTTCAGGTCCATAGACCTTCAGCTCCGATCCCTCCTTCGCCAGTCTATCGGCCGCGTCGTTACCTCGCGATCCACTGTGACCCTTTATCCATTGAAGGGTGACGGTGTTAGTTTCGCTTACCTTCGTCAGAGCTCGATGGCATTCATATATTAGCCCTGATATCATAACACTGCTCTGCAGGGCTTGCAGGACCGATTTGCTATCAGACAGTATACGGATTGGAAAGCCCTTTACCTCTCTGGAGCTAATCGCCGCTGTTGCCATTATGATTCCCATACATTCCGCCTGAAAGACGGTATTGTGGATACCCAATGGCGATGAGATGTTGATGTTCAGGTCTTCTGAATGAACCCCCGAACCTGTGCCTGTTGCTGTCTTCGACCCGTCTGTGAAGATTCTTAACTCTTTAAGGTTAAGGCCCTCCACTGGGTCTTCATGTAAGTGTATCCTGTATTTTTTGTCGAATACGTACTGTTTGGTTTTGTCGGTTAATATATATTTATTATTATGATGATAAATACCGTTTTCATAAATTATTTCTGTTTATAATAACTTGTTAATATACTAGGACTCTCATTCTGTTAATATTTTTGCCTAACAAGTCATATTTTTATCAAAAAAAATGTACTTACGTATGAAAGGTTATGTCTTGTGATTTCGTCTCCGTACGGCTTTTACAGCCGATTATATAACATATAACCATGATAACTCTTATACAACATTCAACTACGTCTTAGTTTCACATCTTAAATTACTGTAAATCACATAAATTCACGAAGTAAATATCGGTCTCAACTGATTTGTTGGTCGCAACTTCAGTTGTGACCAACAGAAACTCTGACAAAGACAAAAAATGTTGTTTGTGTCCTTTTCACCCCTTACAGTTTTCGTATGTTGTGGTTTCGTTCACACACGGTAATAATAATTGCGTAGCGTATCCACAGTATTCTTCATCCTAGCCGTCTCCTCTGCTATAAGGTTGAGAGTGCGAAGCGCCCGCGTCAGTGGCGCCTCGTTCAGTAAATTAGTGCGACCACGAGGTACAGCCTGTAGGTGAGGCCGACGTCGTCGCCACACATATCTGTCCGGTACACAGAAACACAGTGAACTTAATATATCTGCGTGATGTATCTCACCCCTAATTAACCTAAATAAATATAATACAAGTGCGAATATAATAATATTATTTTGATAAATTAGAAAGACATGAGAAATGTGTTGTTTTTGGGGTGAATGAGGACGTCTCAGGTATGAATAGAAACGAAAGCGGGTTTAAACGGGATGAAACTGAGATCAATACGGACGACTTATGTATGAATAGGCACAGCTATGTAGGGTTGTCACTGAGCAGTTAAACGATTATTTTAAAGCTATTTTATAATAAATTGATATATTATAAGTTTGTTGATTTTGAAATGTTTAAATACTTCAATAATAATTTACAAAAGGTTTGATCAATACGATTTTTCAATAAAAATAAAACATGGAAGACATAAGTGCATTTTATTTCAGCGATTATATTTTTAGGTATTCCATTACTAATAATTTACATTTACTAGTATCATACTAAAATGTAAGAGTTAGTGTTTTGCTTAGTACATTAGTTAATTAGATAAAACAAAATAAATAGGTAGCTAGAAATTGTTATATATTACACAAGTGCCAGCCCTGGTGAATTTGTCTATTGACCTTATTTTCGTCCCTATTAACCCCAATTTCCGGGTGAATAGGGAATGCATATATTTTAACGTTTTTTTCATAAATTGAAATGCTAATTGCATAGTTTTATATTTTATGACCAAGATGCCATGATAAAGACTCATCGATCACCATACAGCAATATATCCGCAAAAAATGCTTTAATTTTGTTTAAGAAGTTCGGGTTTGTCCCTATTCACCCCATTTTACGTATCGGCTACTGATCAGTTCTGCATATTAAAAAAAAATTGATGGTTTGAGAAAATTTAAATCATATAGTTTTTATTCAATTTAATTTTAAATGCGTAACAATTTATTTTAATTTACTTTTCTAACTTACTATTTTTTATTCAATCAAAATAATGAAGTTTTGTAGGTACAAGCTGTGTCACTTCTGCGCCCCTCATTAATTTCATAGCACTTAAGACATTTTAGTTTGTAGCGCAGACCGGAGGTCACGCGTGTAACAGGTCAGTGATCCTATAGTTACAAAAATGATGTAATAAAATTTTATTAAATTTGTCTGAATTATTTTGGTTGAAAAAATCTTTTTTTTTTTAGATTTTGATGTTAGGACTTATCTGATGGTTTTGAAATACTCCTATAAACTAGTACTACGGGTGTTATCAATTATCGTTGTATTGTCATCCCCACTCTGTATAACTATAAATAAATAATTATCTATAACCAGTGGCGTAGCGTGCCTTGGAGGGGCCCTGTATCCAAATTAGTTGGGGGGGGGGCAAAGATTTCTCACAATGATAAATAAATAATAAATAAATATATACAACACACACACACACACACACACACACACACACACACACACACACACGATCGTCTGTTCCTAAAGTAAGCAACTTAATGCTTGTGTTATAGGTAACAGCCGACTGGTATAGTTACATATCTATACTTCTATACTAATATATAAAGAGGTAAAGTTTATAACTTTGTTTGTATATACGGGGTAATCTTCGCAAATACTGATCCGATCATGAAAATTCTTTCACTAACAAAAAGCTACACTATTCAGGAGTGACATAGGCTATATTTTATTGTAATTGTACAAACAATTTAGTAAATAAGAAAAATATTAAAATATATTATCAAAATGGCAAAGAAACTAACGCCATCTATCGCTATTAGATAACTATTTATTAGTCTATTTATTTTATTTAGTCTTATTTTAGTCTATCGACGACGAAGTTTTTTCGCTTTTTGATAGATGGCGTTGGAGCAACATATTATTTATTTAAGTGCAATAAAATTTGTTCTTTAAAGTATATTATTTGGTTCTGTAATTTAAAATAATAAATACACGATATTATTACGATTTTATACGTCAAATTCTAAACAATGAACCTAACAAAACAGTACTAAGAACTACACAACATAATTGCATCACAAAGATAATTAACGCCCAACGAAGTGGGCGCGGGTCGGCTAGTATATATATATTTTCTTTCGATAAACATACATATAAATACTACATATATAAATAAATATACATTACACCCAGACTCGGAGTGGGAATCGAACCCACAATCCCCGGAGCAGAAAGCAGGGTCACTACAAGCTGCGCCAACGGGCTAGTCAAAGAAAAAGGGGATTGCTTTTTTTGACTTTTGTCATTTCTGAAGTGAAAACTCTATAAGCACGTATGACAGTTTTTTTATATGTTTTTTCCCGAGCACGAGAGCACGAGATTAAGTGACATCATGGATAACATTTTACAAATTTTTGCACGTTTGGGGCCTCTGTAGCCCGGGGGCCCTATATCATTGATACGGCTGATACGGCGGAAGCTACGCCCCTGCCTATAACATACATACACAATCGTCTGTTTCTACGGTAGGCGACTTAATGCTTGTGTTATAGGTAACGGTATAGGTACGTAGCTATAACAGCCGGCTGTTATAGCTACGTATATTTTATTTCAATAACTATGTAAATAAATACGTATATATCACACTTATTTATTTATCAATATACTAGACGGCCCGGTGAACTTCGTATCACGTACATATATTTGTGAAAAATATACACAACACACTTTCTGAACGCACCTATAAATAATTGACAACCAATTGACAACGTTTTTGACAAAAGACATTCCCCGCTAGGAACATTTTGTATTGGAAAATTAAATCGTCGTTTTTAGTATTTTTCGTTACATATTATTTGTTTCTCACCGTTTAAACCTTCCCTGAACTTCCACAAACATTTCAAGATCAAAATTAGCTTAATCGGTCAAGCCATTCTCGAGTTTTAGCGAGACTAACGAACAGCAATTGATTTATATATATATATATATATATATATATATATATATATAGCTAGGGTGAGGAAAAAGTATGGAAACCCCGGAAAATTCGGAAGACTGCACGGGTTAGTCGTAATACCTAAATACGTATTCGGGCGTAAAAATTTTTGCTTTTTATGATTCCCGTATAAAATTTTGTTGGAAATGTATCTGTGGCAGGTTGACATCTACTGTCAGTGTAGAACATAAGCATAGATAATTGTCTTCCTGTTCCGTTGTAATATTGCTTGGAAAAGATGGCGTCTTAGATAGTGTGTATATTTGTAGTTTGTACTGAAATAAAGAATTGCATGAGTTTTTCACTGCGCATCATTAATTTCATTAAAATAATGAGATTAACCTTAAAATCAACTTCAAGGTCAAATCAAAGGTCACCGTTGGATTCCTCGTTGAAAGTTACTTAGAGTATAACCTTTGTTTTGTTTTACCACTAAACTAGCGAGATTTTTAAGTTCATACTTTGACCTCTATTTGACCTTCAGAGGTTACGTTAGCCTCATACTTAAACACGTATCCGGACGTAAAATTTTTCGTTCTTTTCGATTCCGGTATAAAAAATAGGGGTTACAATTTTAAAAGACGAGGTTGACCTTAAAATAACCTTGAAAATAAAGTTCAAGGTCAAATCAGAGGTCACCGTTAAATTTCTCGTTAAAAGTTAAGTTAGACTAAACTGAGCGATTTTCCGGGGTTTCCATACTTTTTCCTTATTCTGTATAATTAAATTAAAGGCGATTTTTATGCTGGTGCATTGCCATTTCTTATTATTTTGTGAAAGATAATAATATAAAAGAATTTTTTATATATTTGCAGAGTATGTTTTATTGGATACAAAATTGGACGAATTAAATCAAGCATTGGACTTGTTGGAACAAAAAAATGATGATATTCACAAACGATTGACAGAACTTTTACAGTCAAATAGAGATATAAGACAACAACTAAGACACGAAAATGCCGAAATCAACTAATTCAGTATTAACTGAACTGATAATGACATCTAATAATTATGCCTACTAATAAAGCATTTTATTTATTCATGTTATTCGAGTTGTTTCTTAATTATAGATTTAATATATAGTTACAAAATAAACATACGGAATTTAATTCAGTGTTATTTTCCTCTCAGTATTTTCTATCAAAACAGGTGGAATGGACTTCTTAACCCTACATATTGTGTAATGATTTTAGTTACTAAATAATTATGTATAATTATGTAGGAAGGAGGTGACACTGGTTAATTACACCTTTCGCGGACAGTCCGTGAAGATGCGTCGTGCTCGCATGATATAATTTTGGAGACTTTGCGACAGTAACGTCCTTTATCACGTCATCGTTAACTTAACAATACGTATGTTTTGTCATTAAAACTACCACTATTTATATGTTAATGCAGTTACCACTAAATGCAGGGATGCGGGTGCCGGGTAGCGAGAGGGACGTATTGATACGTTCCTCACTGCGTGTTTAACGTTTCCGACTTTCCGTAATTCCGTTTAGTCCTAACAGTCCATCTTTTTACGTCTGTAAAGCCAGAATGGTCAAATGGGCAGAACCACTAAAATTTTTGCTATAAATTTAATGCTTTTTGAGTGCTAATTTAGTGCTGCAGCCTGCAATATAAAATTTTACGCCCAAGTAGCATGATCATCTATACTAATAGATATAATAAAGCTGAAGAGTTTGTTTGTTTGAACGCGCTAATCTCGGATCTACTGGTCCGATTTGAAAAATTCTTTCAGTGTTAGATAGACCATTTATCGAGGAAGGCTATAGGCTATATATCATCACGCTAAGACCAATAGGAGCATAGCACCAATGAAGAATGTTTCAAAATCGGGGGTTTTTTTCTTTTGAGCTTCCGCTGCGTAAACGGTTAAAGTTTCGCACAAATCATGTATGACAAGAATGGGCATGACGAAAGATTTTAAAAACCTCTTCTATAATGTGGGTACACGTTTACTATTTACGAAAATACCTATATTTCGTAATAAACTTAAGTTTAAGGAAGTTTAAAACTATTTTTCTAATATGTTTTCAATTAGCGCGACAAAACGGCAGCAGGTGTCATGGCGTCGGCTCTGATCATACTCTGACGTCACGCTATATCACCGTCAAGGTCGTCAGGCGCGTTCCACCTAAGACCGCTGAGAAGTGAAAACCGAAAACAATTTTTATGTGCTAAAATATGCTTTTAGAAAAATTTTCTAGGCGTCATTCCGAATAAAATGAGCTATCACACATAATTTTAAGAGCAATATCTCTATTTTCGACCATTTTCAACTTATCGACTATACTACTGAGTGGTTTTCAGCGGTCAGAATTGTGGGTCTTAAGTGGAACGCGCTTGACGTTTTATAGCGAGACGTCATGCGCTGTAATTTGTGTTTCAATCAAAATGGCCGATTGTAGTATTTTAATGTTTTATTTTAATGAAAATCACAATAATCTTATTATTTTACATAAAAGTAAACCAGTATTTTGAATTTTTTAAATATGAGTTTTCCCCTAAGATTATTAAATTGACGATTTTTTTATACTGTCGTCATGCCCCTATTCAACGGGGACGAAGTCGCGCGCAGAAGCTAGTAAATTATAAAACTGCTAGCTTTCGCGTATATATATATATATATATATATATAAACTAAATACTAAGACTAAAACTAACATTAATATGTGAAAAAGTTGTTTTAGATTAACATTATCATCATTCATTTAGTCATTTTTCGTCTTGGTAACCAAGTAAAATAATCTCATGTGTAGCGGGCACAATGCTTCAACTGCGTGAGGTCTGTTGCGTCATTCGATGTCGACGGCCGACATCAGTGATCAGACTGATTGGTTGAGTACTACCCGCCCAAGCGTCCCGCATGCCATCGCATCGCAGGGTCGACTTTACGACGGTCAAGCTATAGCAGAATACAACAAGTGCACCGTGCCAAGCCAGAGCAAAGACTCCTTTAGCCGCTTTTTGAAGTGAAACTTCTTTAGGCGCATAAGGGTAAAATTTGAGAGAAAGGCGACGCGTCACGCTTCAGTACTTGGATGGGTGAACGCCTGGGAACACCGCGTGACGTTTTTTTTTTTCAATTAGTTTTTTAATTATAATACCGCCTACTTTTTCAATTAGTTTGCCAAAGAAGTTTCACTTCTGACGTGTACTCACGCTTTTTTTTCGGATTGTCTATTGCTGTTGGCCCTGTCAGCCTTTATAGCGTCACCGGGTACTATAGACAGCGGCCGCGAAGGAAGAAGGGAAGCCCTCTAGGAGGGCTCGGGATGTCCGTTCGTCCTAAGGGTGTCTCCTAGCGAGATCGCATCTCGGCTTAGGATGAAGTCGGTGTGGAGGAAGCGCTGTGCGGAGCGCTCAGACGGGCTACAGACGGTCCGCTACGCGCCTAGGTGCGTGCGAGCCGTCGGAACGCGAGGCCCTCGCCGGCGGGTGCGGTGTGTGTGTGTCGTGTGTGTGGTAGTACATGGTACATGGCAGAGGCGGCCTTACCCATTGCGAGGCCCCGGGCGGAAAGTCTTTGCGAGGCCCTTTGTCCTTCGTGAAATGCTAAAGTTATAAAAATAACTAGAATTTGAGTTTTACAAATATTTTACATTGAAAAATTTACAAAATTAACAAATATAGAGATGATAAATTTTAAAATTGATGTTTGCGGCTTTTGCTACGACTAAAATCTTTAATTAAAGCACAATAATCTAACGAATGACCAATACTAGACAAGTGCTTTTAGCCTTTGAAATGGTAAAAAGTGAAAAGAATTATAGTAGAATGAAACCCATTGAAAAAGGAAGAGAGTACAACGAAAATGAAAGGAAAAATAAATTACGGGCGATCTGAGGTCGCAATCCAGTGCTGTGACACCGCGTTGGCGCAGCGGTCACAGCACTGGATTGCGATTGGCTGTTGCGGGCGGTTGCGGGTTCGATCCCAGCACACGACAACATTTGTATTGGCCATACAGATGTTTGCCGTGGTCTGGGTGTTTGTGCAGTTCTTGTGGGTCTCCCCACCGTGCCTCGGTGAGCACGTTAAGCCGTCGGTCCCGGTTGTTATCATGTACACCTGATAACGATCGTTACCTACTCATAGTAGGGAATATATCCGCCAACCCGCATTGGAGCAACGTGGTGGATTAAGCTCCGATCCTTCTCCTACATGGGGAAGAGGCCTATGCCCAACAGTGGGATATTACAGGCTGAATCGATCTGAGGTCGGGAAGTGGGAGGGAAGGGGGTTTAAGGGTAAAAAACGGTTTATCCCGATTGCGGGTAAACTACAAGTCCTGTGGAAAAAAGTCAAATGGCAAAGTTGTAGGTAATAAAAAAATCTACAACTTTTGTATCTACACTTTTTTCGCTTAACCTCAAAATTCATGTAAAAAATTCAAAAACTAAGTACCTATTTGGTTTTGTATTGTTCGTTTGCAAGAAAAAAAATTCTTTACGTAATCTATACTAATATAATAAAGCTGAAGAGTTTGTTTGTTTGTTTGTTTGTTTGTTTGTTTGTTTGTTTGTTTGAACGCGCTAATCTCAGGATCTACTGGTCCGATTTGAAAAATTCATTCAGTGTTAGATAGCCCATTTATCGAGGAAGGCTATAGGCTATATATCATCACGCTAAGCCCAATAGGAGCGGAGTCCACGCCGACGAAGTCGCGCGCAGAAGCTAGTTTAATATAAACTTACCTTTTTATTTCCCAAGCACACTGTAATTTTTTTGATTTAAAATATATTTTTTTCACCTTATTTTGACCTCTATATCGAAAACAATCAGTTTTGAAATAGAGAACAACGAACTAGAAATTGAAAGAAGAGTACAGCGAACATGGAATAAATACTGGAGTCTAAAAGAAATTTTTAAAAGTAACATGCCAATAAAACTGAAAACTAGGATAATGAACTCTAGCCTCTTACCATGCTTGACATATGGATGTCAAACATGGAAATTTACAACAAAAGTAAAACAAAAAATAACGTCCTGCCAGCGCGCAATGGAGAGAAGTATGCTCAAAATAAAAAAAAATAGACAAGATTAGACATATAAAGATAAGAGAAATAACAAAAGCCACTCATGCCTTGAACTACGCACAAAGGTTAAAGTGGAAATGGGCCGGCCACATAGCGCGGCATAGAGATAAAAGATGGACCTACAAAACTACCATATGGAGAGGACCCCAAGGAAAAAGAAAGAGAGGAAGACCCTCTACCCGATGGGAGGATGAAATAAAAAAAGTTGCTGGCCCAAAGTGGTGGCAAATAGCACAAGACAGAGAGAAGTGGGCATCATTGGAGGAGGCCTTTACCCAACCTGGGGACCTTATTTAATCTAATTTAGTATAAGTAAAAGTAAAATTAAATTTAAGTAACTATAGTAAAACTTTATAATAATAAATTAAGAATAGTTTATAAGATTTATTGTAGCATTGTAGCATTGGTCAAATAAAGGCTTTTTTATTTTATTTATTTATCGAAAAAGCACCCTTATTTTCTATCAAAATTTCTTACGTCAAAATATCAGCTTATCAGCAGCTAAAAATAAATGTTTAGAAAATGAAAAGAATATTTAGTAAGACATCCTCAATATTTTGAGAATTTCATAGAGAAGAGGGGAAGGGGCTTGGAGAGTCTGGGTCTTCCTACCTGTTATTTTTTTGCATTTTCTGAGAACATTTACCATAATAGTGTATATTTTTTTACACCATCAGAAAATAGAGATTTTAACGAACAAAAATCCCACCGACTTTTTTAAAAAGCTGATATTTTGACGTGAGAAATTTCGATTGAAAATGAGGGTACTTTTTCGATATTGAGGTCAAAATGAGGTGACAAATTAATATTTTAAATCAAAAAAATTACAATGTGTTTGTAAAATAAAAAGGTGAGTTTTCACCAAATTTTGTAAAAAAAAAGAATTTTGTAAAAAAAAAAGAATTTTGTAAAAGATAAATATAAAAAACCAAAAACTTGTTTTTTGAATTTTTCAAAAATTGTTATGTGAAAAAAGTGCGAATACAAAAGTTGTAGATCTTCTTACTACCTACTAACTAACCTACAAAGTTGTAACTTTGCCATTGAGGTTTTTTCCATAGGATTTGTAGTTTAGTCGGTAATCGAGATAAACCGTTTTTCCCCTTAAACCCCCTCCTTACCACTTCCCGACCTCAGATCGCCCGTAATTTATTTGTCCTTTCATTTTCGTTGTATTCTCTTTCTTTTACAATGGGTTTCATCCTACTATAAAAAAAAATTACTTTCAAAAGCTAAGAGCACTGATGGTCTATAATAGGTCATTTTTGATTGAAAGAATAGCAAGGACTGAAAGCCGATCTTGTGTCATCGAATTCCTCAAATATGTTTTAACAATTTTAATAAAAAAATACAGTTAAAAATCTATAGTATTTTAAATTTGTATTGGGTTGTTGCGCGAGGCCCCTGCAAGCGCGAGGCCCCGGGCGATTGCCCCGTTCGCCACACCCTAAGGCCGCCACTGGTACATGGCGTTTAACGCCGTGAAATTATCGTCAGGGTCGGTTAAGCCCCCTTAGCCGCGGTAGCTCCGGTCCTTTTATACAGGTCAGAATGACTTGAGTAATAGATGAGTGAGGGTATTTGAGGATCGAACGATGTGCTAGATGTCATGATCGGTGCATCTATTGTTTATAAATTACTTTCTAATTGCGTAAAGCGGCGCAGGTGCCGTCATATTTGTTAGTATTTTCATTATACATATTATTAAAGTACCTACCCAGTAAAAATAATGTAGTCCATACCCTTTTCTGTAGATCCCATGACCCAATTTTTTTTAATATCCACTTAAGTATTGACCTTTATGATGTAGCTATCACAATAAAGATAAAGAAAACTGTTGGCAATATTTCAGTTTCTATGTAGGTATAGTTGTATATTATAGGTGTCCCAGAAGTCGACGTCAAGCCGAAATTAAGAAATATTTTGAGAATATGGCGATAAATGGCAAGTAAATTATTTTAATTATATAATAATTACTAGCTGTGCCCCGCGGTTTCACCCGCGTAGCCTTGAGGAAAAAAATACCCTTCCTCCTTCATAAAGCATAACCTTTCTCTTTAAATAGGCTATCCACCTCAGAGGAATTTTTCAATTCGAATCAGTAGTTCTTGAGATTAGCGCGTTCAAACAAATAAATCAACTTTCAGGTTTATAATCCATACTAATATTTATCCATACTAATATTATAAATGCGAAAGTAACTCGCCGCGTTGGCGCAGCGGTCACAGCACTGGTTTGTGGCCGTTGCGCTGGCGGTTGCGGGTTCGATCGCCACACACGACAACATAATATGTCTATACAAATGCTTGCCGTGGTCTGGGTATTTGTGCATTCCTTGTGGGTCTCCCCACCGTGCCTTGGAGAGCACGTTAAGCCATCGGTCCCGGTTGTTATCATGTCCACCTGATAGCGATCATTTCATCATTACTCATATCATAGATTAGTACAGATTAAGTTAAATCAAACATATCTTTTATACTTTCGCGATGAAAATATTAATATAATATATTGACTTTGACTGGATTGACAGAATCAATTGAACGTTTTTTTTATTCATTTGTACATTTATCATTTATTGTATATTTAAGTAGCTTGATATATTTTCCTTAGATTACATACACGAAATAAATTTCTAAACGCATGCATAAATGTTTGACAACCAATATAATTATGTCAATCCGTTTTCATTAATGACATTATTCTACATTTTTTAAATCTAGACTACGCCGCTATCCGTATTTTGTGGATACATGTTGTCGATTCGAAATCTTTATTTAAATACGTTATTTAATTTTAGGGCAGATTGTTAAATATATCTACGGGATAAACAATGTTTGACAGTTACGAAACACGAAAATTATACATACTTCCATACAAATTTTCATTCCCACTTTTCAACACCTTACACCCTTTTCTCATTAAAAAGTAGCCTATGTCCTTTCTCAAACTCTAGACTATCTGTATACCAAATTTCATTTAAATCTGTTCAGTAGTTTTGGCGTGATTGCGCGACAGACAGACAGACAGAGTTAATTTTGCATTTATAATATTATAATGGACTTATTTATTTCAGGAAAATATTTTCTGGTTTCCAAGCATACGATAACTTATAGCAACGCAGGTAACCCCAGTTTCTATAGGTTGAGGCGACGACATTTGTACTCATAACATCACTTTTTGTGAACGAAACTATAGCACGATTTAATTCGACGCCACCGCCGTCTAGTTAGCAAACAGGAAACATTTTTTATATGATGAAAAATTATAACTCATCTAAGTTATGACTTTACATGATCTTAACATAAAATAAATGGCTGTGTGTGCGCAGTGTGCGTAAAAAATCTAGCTAGTTCCACATCTCTTTTAAGCTTATATGCGACATGAAAATATATTAATTAAGATACCGAACAAAAATATTAACAGTCAATGTTTATTTTGTACTAACTCTATTACTATTTACTCTGTACTGTAAAAGAATAAGCATGTCTTATCTTTGTTATATAGGTATATGGCATGCTTAATTTTTCTCTTTTTTCGCTATTTAGCTCAAATTGCATACAGAAATAGCGTGCCGTTTTCGAGTTTAAATTTTGTTATAAATCTATGCAGTTCTTTTTGAGTTCTATTTGTTATTACATATAGACAAACTCGATGAATTTTATAAGACTTATATAAACAGATTTTTTTTAACTGTCTTGCTCATCTTTGAAACGAATTAACGATACCTACAATTTTTAAGAAGAAAGTGCACAACTCCATCTATGACTTTTAATAATAACAATTAACCTCGCCAACATGATCAAATTAAAATTATTTATATCCAAAAAGGGATTGATGATGATGTTTTTGAAATCTCATAGAAGGCGCTGCTTTAAATTTGTCTTGAACTACTGATATTCATTTAATTACGTTTATCGGCCTAAATTACTTATACTGCGTAATTTTTATAGTGTGAAGCAAAGAGTATAATAATGTATAGTGGTGTGAAGCTAGCTTGTAGCATGACATAATAACAACAATATTCAAATATGCGTCGTTAGATTACACGTTGTTACAGAATGCGTTGAGTAATAAAAGTTCACTGCTCGTTCTCCGTAGGTGATAGCGTAATAATATGTAGCCTATATGTTGATGCGACTTCTTAATAATATTCGTGCCAAATTTGAAGTGAATCCATGCAGTACTTTTTGAGTTTATCTCGGACATATATTTGAAGAAATAAAGGTTCACTGCTCGTTCCCCGTAGGTGATAGCGTGATAATATGTAGCCTATATGTTGACGCGACTTCTTAATAATATTCGTGCCAAATTTGAAGTAAATCCATTCAGTACTTTTTGAGTTTATCCCGGACATACGTTTGAAGAAATAAAGGTGTACTGCTCGTTCCCCGTAGGTGATAGCGTGATAATATATAGCCTATGTTCTGACCCGACTTCTTAGTAATATTCGTGCCAAATTTAAAGTAAATCCATGCAGTACTTTTTGAGTTTATCCCGGACATACATACAGACAAACAGATAAACAGACAAACAGACAAAAATTCTAAAAACTGTATTTTTGGCTTCGGTATCGATTGTAGATCACACCACAAGTATTCTTTTAAAAAAATATTTAATGTACAGTTTTGACTTTCCTACCATTTTATTATATGTATAGATACTTCACTTTTAAACTACATTCTCATAAATTTTAGTTTCAACTAATAACAATGGCTAAATTATCAGTATAAATTAATGTCAGAGAGTAGCTTCTTGAAAATGCCGATAGGCGTCTTCCGCACCTAGGATGGCCTTCGCAATTTTTCAAAAGTTAAAATTACGGAAACGGCGAGCAGCAGCACCTTGTTGTATTTTTTAAAAAATGTGCGTATATTGCAACTTGCAAGTATAATTTTTTGTGACTTATTTTCGCCAAGATAAAAGGAATTAAAAAAAGACGCCGATGGACGTATTCTGCACCTCAATATTAAATCAAAAAAGCCGAAAGGCGTCCGCCGCAGTGAGTGGGAAAATGGAAATACATTCAATGGGTTTAAAAAAAAGTATTATCCAATTTAAAAGAAATCCCGTTAGTATTATACCATTTCGGATTCTAGAATAAATGCGCCAACTTTTTAAATAACTTGCCATAATAGCGTAGTAAATTTTTTTTCAGTAAAGTCATTAAGTTGGATTACGTAATAATTTTGCGTGGATGATAGAGCATAAAAGTTTTTTATTTAAAACTAGCGACCCGCTCCGGCTTCGCACGGGTGCAATGCTGATACTAAATATAAAATAAATATTTGCAATCTCAGCGCAAAAAATGTGTTTATTTACGATATCATATTTAAAAACTTTAAACCTATCAGTGTTCCTCTACTATATTATGCATGTATTATACATATATAAACCTTCCTCTGGAATCACTCTATTTACTAAAGAAAACCGCATCAAAATCCGTTGCGTAGTTTTTAAGATCTAAGCATATATATAGACAGACAGCGGGAAGAGACTTTGTTTTATAATATCTAGTGATAGTGATGATAGTGATATGATGATGGACATAGGCCTCTTCCCCATGTAGGAGAAGGATCAAAGCTTAATCCACCACGCTGCTCCAATGCAGGTTGGCGGATATATTCCCTACTATGAGTAACGATCGCTATCAGGTGTACATGATAACAACCGGCACCGACGGCTTAACGTGCTCTCCGAGGCACGGTGGGGAGACCCACAAGGACTGCACAAACACCCAGACCATGGCAAACATCTGTATGGCCAATACAAATGCTGTCGTGTGTGGGGATCGAACCCGCAACCGCCCGCGCAACAGCCAATCGCAATCCACTGTGCTGCTGTGACCGCTGCGCCAACGCGGCGTCACAAATAGACGTACACGTACGTTGGACGTCGTAAAATGGACTCGGTTATGATTAAATTTTAGTTTGTAATTTACAAAAGAATTATTCAGGATTACAATTCAAAAAAAAAACTAAGAAAAATAAACTATTATAGTAGCAGTACTTGAAAGTTCATCACAGGTGTCAATTTATTCGTTTTTTTTTTTCGGCTTGACGTCGACTTCTGGGACACCTGTATATATATATACAGGATGTCCCGTAAGTAGTGGACCAACCGGTTATGTGGGGTAGTGAGACTTATTATCTAACAAAAATACTAAAATTTATAGTCCTAGGCCTTGTAGTTATTGAGTTATGCTATGTTTTCAAAATGTGGTGAAAATATCATCCACGTAAGCTAAATATTAAATTTTACCATATCTGCTTTTTATTTTATTGTTAGTTTTTGTTCAAGGTGGTTAAGAATACTTAAGTCTTCCTAATTAAAATGATACTCAAGCATAATTAACACCGACAAAAAAATTAGACTAAAAAATAGGTACGAATTTTACATTTATAAGTTTACGAACTGAAGTTTAAACAAAGCTGGTGTAAAAAAAATGTATGGTAACCCAGTGAAACTTTATTTTAAAAACATCTACATCTCATACAAATTACAGTTAGCACAAACAGTAAGTCTCACTACCCGCCATAACCGTTTGGTCCACTACTTACGGGACATCCTGTATATAAAGTACTAGCTGACCCCGCAAACGTTGTTTTGCCATATATGTTATTAACCCCCGCAACTACCTCTTGTGGGTGGAATTTGGAAAAATCCGTTCTTAGCTGACCTCTACTCGGCGAAAGGAATATTCCTACCAAATGTCAAGTCTCTACGCCTTATGGTTCCAGAGATATCGTGATGAGTCAATGGGTGGAAATCTCTTTTATATATATAGATTAAAACAAAGAACTTAATAATTTTAGTAACAGTACTATTAAAAAATAATTATTTTGAATACATTTATTGCATTTAGTTATTCACAATTATAAACTACAATTTCTATATGAACAAAATAATTACAGATGAGTGTGTTTTCCACAGACAAAGCATTTGATTTTAGTGATGATTCTTTTTCACAAATCTCAATCCACAGTATCCACATGCGTGATTGCCAGGTTTGTCCTACAAAATAAAAAAATCACATACATTTATATATTTGCAAATTTAATTTAATTATAAGTTATCAAAATATATCACTAAACAGCTTGTTTCCAGTTAAATTTTTTTTTCCACCAAATGTGACAAATAAGCATATTCATAGCCTAGGGACTACTGCAGTACCAAAAGCATTTTAAGTTCATTGCTGTACCTAATCCCATACACTTTCCCTGGAGCTCTGGCTACCTTTCTCACCACAGAAACACAATACTACTTGAAAGGAATATTTAGCTGTGATCTTCTGTAAGGTTGAGGTACTGCCCCAGATGCTGCTCCAAATTTTAAGCAAGATATTTCCTGCTCTCCCCAACTGAAGTAAGCAAAATATTTATTGAAATACACAATTACTTTATTTTTTAATTCAATTGTAAATAAGTAAAATGTCACCTGTGCTCCAGGGATAGCATTTACTAAAAATTAATCATCAAGTGTATTACAACAATAAACCTCAAGCCATCTCATTGAAAGTAAGCTAAAATATACAAACAATACAAGATAAAAAAAAAACTGTCACCTTGCAAACAAAAAACCGACTAATTTGCATTGATAAAAAATACAATGTAGTTTAGCATTTACTAAAAATTAATCATCAAGTGTATTACAACAATAAACCTCAAGCCATCTCATTGAAAGTAAGCTAAAATATACAAACAATACAAGATAAAAAAAAACTGTCACCTTGCAAACAAAAAACCGACTAATTTGCATTGATAAAAAATACAATGTAGTTATATAAATGATCAATTAAATATGAATCATTTGGGATGATTCAAAAATTACTTCATCATATATCATCATCATATCAGCCTATTGCAGTCCACTGCTGGACATAGGCCTCCCCAAGCTCGCGCCAGACATACCGGTTTTCCGCAATCCTCATCCAGCCTACACAGGCAATCTTACGTAGATCGTCGGTCCAGCGGGTCGGAGGGCGTCCTACACTGCGTTTGCCAATACGCGGTCTCCACTCCAGGACAGGTCTGCTCCAACGGCCATCGGTCCTGCGACACAAGTGACCAGCCCATTGCCACTTCAACTTGCTAATTCTGTGGGCTATGTCGGTTACTTTCGTTCTCTCACGGATAGTCTCATTTCTTATTCTATCCTTGAGAGAAACCCCAAGCATAGCCCGTTCCATTGCACGTTGAGCGACTTTAAACTTGTGGACCAGTCCCTTCGTCAGTGTCCACATCTCGGCTCCATATGTCAACACAGGCAGGACGCATTGCTCCAAGACTTTTGTCTTCAAGCATTGCGGAATCTTCCAAGTGAAGACTCGACGAAGCCTGCCAAACGTCGCCCAGCCCAACCGAGCTATCCTCCTATTAGCTTCCTTCTCGAAGTTCTTTCGGCCCAGCTGAATGGTGTGGCCAAGGTAGACAATCCTGAACAACTTCAAGAAGGATACCGTCAACCGATACCGGTCTCGGCATGACTTGGTTGTTAAACATAACTTTCGTTTTGTCCAAGTTCATACCGAAACCAACTCGTCGGGAGGACTCGTTTAGGCCGGCCAGCATTTGACCCAGCTCATCCAACGTCTCCGCAAAGATGACGATTACGTCAGCAAAACGAAGGTGAGAGATGTACATAATCGCCGTTGACGTCGATGCCTCGTTCCCCCCAATCCAAGGTCTTAAAGACACCCTCCATCTTCTTGATGACCTCATTTTTCGAGAAGAAGCCCCAAAGGCGGTGGACATGGCAAAGCCCCGATACTGTGACGAGGAACGAAATAGATCTCATCATAGCGGATAAAAGGTATATATTCAGAGATGTCTCAGTGGTTAATAGGTTTAATACCGGTAGCGACCACCGGCTACTACGGGGCACTCTGAATATATGCCTCCGAAAAGAACGGGCTCGCTTGATGAAATCTACTCTCCGACCTACGCTGCCCAAAATACTATGTGGTTCCGAGCAGTTCCAACTGGAACTCCAAAAAAACCGATTCGATTCGCTGGAAACTACTAGCGACGTGGAGGAGATAACCGACAACGTGGTGAAAACGGTGTGTACACTGTAGACTTGGGTAACTCATGAGTGAAAGATATAAATGAAACATATCTTTTCAAGTGAGCTAGTCTCTCATCAACTCACTTGCGTTTCAAATATATCTCCAGCTCACTAGGTTTATGATTCATTTTCGAGATAATGACGTACTGAGAGAGAGTAAACGAGACCGGACGATGGCGCTTATCATGCGAATGAGAGAGACAGCTGTAACTCTGTTACTGAGACAGAGTAAGCGAGATCGGACGATGGCGCTTATCATACGAAAGAGAGAGATAGCTATAGCTCTGTATCTTTTCGATTCATAATTGTATCTTACGATGAAACACTTGTTGACTCTTGAGGTAATTGAGTGATATATATCCTAAGATCAAAATGATATATAAATCTCTTATCTTTTCAGTGATATAAACTTCGCACGGCTAGTACACTGGGTCGCAGGCACTTTCCACCGACGAAGTCAACTAACAGTCCAAACTTTCTCCCGAAGCCTTGGATCTGATGCGGCGGAGGCGCGAGTTGCCTGCTGCTTTAGCAGCTTCGCCGGAACAGAAGGCTCTTTCCAAGAGGATACGAAAACTTGTACGCCGAGACCTCCGCTGCTCAAATACGAGAGAGATCACAACTCATTGAGCAGAATAGGGGGTCCAAAGTCTTCCAAAGACCATTGGGGAGAAGCCTTCTTGCGAAGCTAAAAACAGCGGATGGCAGAACCGTTTGCTCTCGCCCTCAGATTCGAGAAGAGATCGAGAAATTTTATGGACAGCTGTACTCGTCGAGCGCACGCAAGCCCAACGCAAGCACTTGGGACACCGAAGATCCACGTGCACCACTGGTGCGCCATTATTCGGAGGACATCCCGGACATCGAAGTAGATGAGATTAGTGCAGCGCTCGGGCAGCTTAAAAACGGAAGGGCCCCGGCGAATGACGGAGTTACGACTGAGCTCTTTAAAGCCGCAGGGCGACCTGCCCTAAAAGCCTTGGCAAAACTCTTTAACGCCGTCATCCACCGAGGTACCACACCGGAGGCGTGGTCCAGGAGTGTGGTGGTGCTGTTCTTTAAGAGAGGCGATAAGTCTCTGTTAAAGAATTACAGACCGATCTCACATCTGAACCACGTCTATAAGCAGTTTTTGAGGGTTGTTACGAATCGTCTCACCAGAAGACTAGACGAATTCCAACCACCGGAGCAGGCTGGGTTTCGAAATGGCTACAGCACCGTAGAGCACATCCATACTGTTCGGCAGATTATTCAAAAAACAGAAGAATATAATCAGCCGCTGTGTGTGGCATTTGTGGACTACGAGAAAGCCTTCGACTCTGTAGGAGACTTGGGCTGTCCTGGACTCTCTGCAGAGATGTCATATCGACTGGCGATATATCGAGGTACTGAGATGTATGTACGACGCGGCGACGATGACTGTTCATATCCAAGACCAGAGAACGAGACCTATTTTCGTGATATTACATCTCCCTGTCTTACCCCACGCCGCGGCGTGGGGTAAGACAGGGAGATGTAATATCACTGAAACTGTTTACAACTGCGCTGAAGGATGTCTTTAAAAATTACTTGTCAGATCTCAATAAAATTAAAATGGAAACACATGACAAGCACTGGCTTTCGATTAAAAAAAGAATCGTTTGATCATCAAAATCGGTTCACCCAGTAAAAAATTATTTGGTTAACACAGATAAAAAAATACAGTTGAATAGAAAACCTCTTCTTTTTTTATATTCTGTTAAATATAAAAATTAAATCTTCAAGTATTTACCACATTAATGTACACTCTTGGATGACCTTCCGGTCCACTTCCACCATCACACCACACTACTCTTTCTGTCACTTCTTTTGGAGGTACTTCAGCTATTAAATTTACAGCCCAATTAGGATTGACTTGCTTTGGTGCCAAAGCAAATCTTGCAAGTCGATAGTCATCTGAATCCCATTTCTAAAAAGTCATATAGTTAATTTATTAAAATGCCTAAAGGGTACTTATACAGGATGTTAGGGGAATGGTTAGCCATAGAGGTATGTTGGGTAGGGGGGGTCATTTGGAACCTATTTAGGCTAACTTACCTATATGCAAAGTGTTACGGATTTTTTTTATGATTATTTTTTCATTTTTCGAAAAAAGTGCCAAAAATTAGTGATTTGACCATCATATATTTTTTGTTTATTGATACATCAACGCCATTTCTTTTTTGTTTTGATCATCAATACATTGCGCATGTAAAATAAATGTGATTTAATTTAGAAAACATCTACAAAAAAAATTATGGGCCAAAGAAATCTTGACAGAGACAAAAAGTAAATCAAACCTTCAAGTTTAGGTATAAATAAAAAAAAAAAAATTAAAGCCTCCAGACAATTTAAAATACATAATTTAAAAAATTACTCTAGTTAACACTGTTACTACGGCCCCCAGTAGGATTTTCTCCTACACAAGCACAAACGCCCAGACTACGACAAACATCTATATGACCAATACAAATATCTGCCGTGAGCGGGAATCGAACGCGCGACCGCAAGTGCATCAGCCAGTGCTGTGACCGCTGCGCCAACATGTCGCCAAAGTCAAAATGGTAGTTTACCATGTGCTATACAGGGATATACCGCCCTGCGTAATAACAATTATTGTTATAATTGTCAGCGCAGAGTGCGGGTTCAGGTAGAAACCATTTCGTTATTTCATCATTTAAAAAAAAAAAGTAAGTAAGATAGGTGAATGAAAGTAATATTATTTAAAACAGTGTTAACTAGAGTAATTTTTTTAAATTATTTTAAATTGTCTGGAGGCTTTTATTTTTTTTTAATTTATACATAAACTTGAAGGTTTGATTTACTTTTTGTCTCTGTCAAGATTTCTTTGGCCCATAATTTTTTTTGTAGATGTTTTCTAAATTAAATCACATTTATTTTACATGCGCAATGTATTGATGATCAAAACAAAAAAAAAATGGCGTTGATATATCAATAAACAAAAAAGATATGATGGTCAAATCACTAATTTTCGGCACTTTTTTCGAAAAATGAAAAAATAATCATAAAAAAAAAATCCGTAACACTGCATATAGGTAAGTTAGCCTAAATAGGTTCTAAATGATCCCCCCTACCCAACATACCTCTATGGCTAACCATTCCCCTAACAACCTGTATATTTCAAATAACTCCTTACTCTTCCTGTACTTTTTGTTCATTAACCGATTCAGTGCGGCAGAAGCCGCAGGGGCGTCATGGGAATCTTTTGTGTATGGCATGTGAAGTCCGAGAGGATCCAAAATGTTTTCGTGAAAAACTCTGATAAAACATTATTTTTCAATGGTCATCCGTAAACGAAAGTGTCTTTATTTGTCACGCAGATTACGAATACATTGTTAGCATCGGGATATTCCATGAAAAAAGATACATCAGGAGTGGTAAACCTTTTCGAAAGAAAAATTATATAAAAAAAAACCTTATTTCAGTGCGGATGGAGCCGTAGCCGAAAAAAAAATTACGAGTGAAACTACATTGGGAATTTTTATTTATTCCATTATGAAATATTATTTTACTAAGAATTTAATGTACAAGTAAGTGTAGTGAATGTATGAAATATTCTTTTATTGGAGTTTAGGTACTCCTTTAAGAATCGATTTTCATAATTATAAGGCCCACCGGTATGAAAAAATATGAGGTGTAAAATGTATTGAACGAAGGACCATCGTTACGTTTTTGTGCACAACGTAAGGAAGGACCATCGTTACGTTTTTGTGCACAACCTATTCTGCGCACCTTTCAATTTTCGGTGCGTACGCGTCGTCTTAACGCCATAGATGGCGATATATATATATATATATATATATAATAAAAATGAATGTTGCTAAGCGCATAACTGGCGAATGGCTCGACCAATTCGGCTATTTTTTTTGTTTTTATACAACAAAAAAACACATAACAGACAGAACGAAGTCTATCCGGGCAACTAGTTCATAATAAATGTAAATAGAATAAATAGACCAAGTGAATGTTTTTATTCAAATAAATAATTTCGTATCCAATTATTTACCTGTAGTTTCCTTTTCGATTGAATTGATTTGTTAGAAATAGATATTCTATTCAAAAGCTATAACTAATACAATTTTTTTATGAAATACTACTATAAAATAGGTTATGAGCATTTTAGGACCTACAAACGATAATATCCCATTCTTCAATAAAATAACATTATTTGATCAGTCAGTCGAGCCAAACATGTAACAAAAGGTTTACGACACCTGATAAAATAAGTCTCTTACTTTCTATCTCGGTTTATACAAGTAGTACCTGGGTGACCGAGCCTTGCTCGGTATTTTCATTTTATTTTTTGTTTTTTTTTCCTCGGTATTTTTATATTTTAATTTTATTTAAATAATAAATCACGAGTGAAATTAAAAAAAAAAAAAGAAAAAAAATTAATCTGGAGACTGAGATTCGAACCCGGGTCAACACGATTTGACACACGCCGATTTCCTAATTACGCTATTACCGCTATGATGGCAGTAGTGAAATTAAGCTTCGTATTCTAATGATATTTTTTCATTGCCTAAAAACAGGGATAAAACGACATTTTTTTTAAATGAATCCTAGCTAGATCAATTTTTTGCCCCCGAAATCCCCTGTATACTGAATTTCACGAAAATCGTTGGAGCCGATTCCGAGATTCAAATTCTATATTCTATACATATATATATACAAGAATTGCTCGTTTAATAGTATAAGATATAGTCACTTTTAAACACTTGAAACGAACTATTAAACCACTCCTGCTCGGTGTTGGGTTCTGACTATGGGAAAAACAAGGGGAAACCGATGAAAAAGCGTAAAGTTACACTTCATGGCTGATGACGCACGAGAGGATCCATCAAAGTCCCTGGCACTAGAAGCCTCAGAGGATACACGAAAAATTTGATCGCTGCCAGGCACTAAAGTTTGATAAATCTACCACCGCACTGAATCGGTTAATCTATCACAATGTGTATAGTTTAATATTACAGTGGTACAGAACACTGTAAAAGTTTGATTTTTATTTGTTTGCTTTATTTATTGTTTATAAAATAAGGAATTGTTTTAACTGTAAGAATAGTTTGTGAGCTACATGATTGGAATATATTTGTCCATTCTTACATATGGTTTCTAACCATTTTTAAAATGGGAAGGAAAGGAATTTATGAAAAATTATTTGATCAAATGGTTGAATACAAAAGGATTGAACAAAATAACAACAAAGTTGTTCCTAGCGACTTGGTTCGATGTATATAATATTCAGGCTAAAATCCACATCCTGGAGCATCGAATTATGGGGTTTTGAGGGGTGCGGGGGGAGTGGGGGCTACCATGGCAAACAATCTATATTCTTCTTATATATCAGAACTTTAACAATGGATATCTCCATAACTATGGGTTTCTGTTGCGTGGGAGTGGTACTGGGGGTAGCCCCCACTCCCCCCCTCCCTCCGCATCCCTCAAAACCCCATAATTCGACGGTCCAGGATGTGGATTTTAACCAATTTTCATATAATTATAATATATAATATTCAAGACTATTTATATATATTTTTTTGAAATAAAGACTATTCATTATTGCGCTGACCTGTCCGGTGTGTGTGTCCACATCTTCTATTTTGTTCGTTATGCAACGGATCGTAGTTGATCCAAGTATGGGTGTGATAGAATTAACGATTTTACTTGTTCTTAAAATAGAATTCATTGTTAATAAGACAAATTTTATGAATAAATTAGACAAGAAAACCTAGGAGTATTTTAAATTGGAATTGATGAAATAGATACATATAGTCGAAATTTTAATTCGATATTTCGATTCCAGATTTGACATTAGCTACTGTCATTTTGTAAAATAATGGCTGATTTCAGTGTTACCAACTCTCAAAAATATTTATCCCTAAAGTTTGTGTCAAACCCCCTAAAATCGGCTTAATTATTGAGTTGTACCCTTAAAAAATATGTAAATATAAATTCATAATGATTTATAAATAATATACTGTAATATGTTTCAAAAGTTTTTATTATAAGTTATTTAATACATAAAATATTTCGTCTTCATGTAAAGATTCAGATTTTTTTTAATCTTACATGTTGACATTGAATAAATTTAACATTTCGGCTGCCCCATTTCAAAACCTAGTAAGTGTGATTGACAAAATTTTACAGGAGACCAAAAAAACATGTTTTGTGCTAGCCCTTCTGAACTATTCAGTACCTGTTGATGAATTGATGTTTCGTAAATAAGCTACTATGAAAGCTTTTATTTGATATATTTATTAATTTGCTAAGCCATTTAGGACAAGTTTTATAAGTCTTACTAATTTTGAAAATAAACATCTATTAAAATTTAAATTTCTTGTACAACTTTAAAACCTAGTAAGAGCTCTCACTGTGTTCTGAAATGGTTAACGTGATCAACAATGTATCGATTTTTGTAGACCAAAACCTAGCAAGAGCTCGGTCACCTCCTCGTGGTGCACCCTGGGCAACGGGACGGGCAGCAGTTGGAACGGTACTGCTGCCCGTCGCGGCTAACGACCGACGGGGAGGGAGCGTAAGCGCATTGGGGTGCCGGGGCCTTTGGGTCGCGCCCCAGGGAGGCGCGAAAGCGTATAGGAGTGTCGAGGCCGTTGGGCACGCTCCTAAGGAAGGGAAGGGCCTCTGGGTCGGTCCCGGATCACCGGGGAGCGGGTCTCGCGGACTTATGGTTCGCGGACTTGTCTTTCGCTCCGGGGGTGGGTCTCGGACCCGGATCACTCCGGGTTCCGGGGATGGGTCTCGGCCCCGGATCACCAGGGCGGGTTTGCGGACTTATGGGGGTCTCGCGGACTCGTCGTCTCTCGGCCCGGGGCGGGGCGGGTCTCGGTCTCGGATCACCGGGAGCGGGTCTTGCGGACTTATGGTCTTGCCGACTCGTCTCCCGCTCCGGGAGCGGGGTCTGTTAAGCTCTTCTTTCGGCTCGGAGGTCGTGCGCGGTGCGGGGTGGCACGTAGGTTGCCGACGGCGAGGGCTTGGCGCTGCGACGCGGCGCGGGGAGAGGACGGGGTGGGTGGCTTCGTTCGCCCGCCACGTGGCGCGGAAGCGCGGGGGTAGGTGCGCTCCGGGTACTTCTCTGCTTCTCGGAGTGGACCCGTGAGCGCACGAACGCGTGAAGACGTGGGGGTCGGTTTTTCCTTCCCCCACGCTGGGGACGGGGTGGGTGGGTTCGCCCGTCCGCCCCGGCGGCGCGAAAGCGCTTTCCCTAGTACCGAGGCCTCGGTCCGCGGGAGTACAGGGCCGTCGCCACCCCGGTCTTTCTTGACTTACGTTGGCACTGCCCGGGCGGTACGGGGCAACCTAAGCGCCAGGCAGAGGACGGTCGACTAGGGAGGGGGTTGGCCGACCATCAAATCTGCCCGGGTCGGTGCGCGCAGTGCCTCCGCGCGCCACCTATACGGGAAGTGTCCGTAAGGGCAACGCCGCTGGGGTTTGCAGAGGAATTTGGACTCCTGCACGGGCGACGGAGGTGGGCACCGCTGGTTTTTAGTGGGTAGTCCGGCATTGCACCACCGCCAGGAGCCCCACACTCCCGCTGCCCAGCGCGGTGGCGGGGTCAGTGCGTAAATGCATTTTCCAGCGTTAAAAAAAAAAAGGTAAACACCAGTAGGTACATTGATTTTAATATTGGGAAAAAATCGACACAAACGTCATTTTCGTTGTATGAGCCCCCCAATTTGTTTTTATTTTAATTTTATTATTTATTATTAAAGTAAAAATACACAATTAAGTATTTTGTGAATATTTTAAGTGCCACTGCCTACCTCTTACTATTTATTGATATCGAGCAAAAATAGGCAATAAATCGCGTTGTTGTATGGGAGCCCCCCTTAAATATTTATTTTATTTTGTTTTTAGTATTTGTTGTTATAGTGGCAACAGATTTACATAATTTGTGAAAATTTCAACTCTCTGGCTATCGCCGTTCTTGAGATACAGCCTGGTGACAGACGGACGGACGGACGGACGGCCAGCGAAGTCTTAGTAATAGGGTTCCGTTTTTACCCTAATTATTCATTTTGCTCCAATTGGCCCATAAATGACAGGTCTATAGATTTATCATTAGTTGGCAAATGATGCCAAAAGGCTCTTCGAGATTCTGGCATCATGGGCACCAACTTTTTGATAATATCATTTGTGCATAAAAGACCGATGCAACCGCAGTCCGCAGCTAAGGCAGTCTTGGCTCTGGCGTGGCGCGGTGCACTTGTGTATCCTGCTAGTAGCTTAACCTCGACTCTTCTAATAGTTAGTTTGTGTACACGAATTAATTGTTACTTAGTTAGACAGCGTGGGCAACTCGAGCAGTGGATGGGGAGCATTTGATACGTATCTTTGGAGAGCCCTCCTTAACCCTACACTCGTGGTCGCAAGTCCCGGGCACTGACTCTGAGTTGTCCCTAGGCCACGCGATAGATCCAGCACCCGCTCGGTGAGTCCAATGAATACTAAGTAGTTAGTCTCCACCCCGTTAACTAATCTGTGCAACTATCTTGTGTTAAATTACATTGTTAATTAACGAGTTCGACCCTCCGTCATCCTCTCCTCACTTCTGATCTCCGATATATAATTATATTATTATATGTATATCTATACTAATATAATAAAGCTGAAGAGTTTGTTTGTTTGTTTGAACGCGCTAATCTCAGGATCTACTGGTCCGATTTGAAAAATTCTTTCGGTGTTAGATAGCTCATTTATCGAGGAAGGCTATAGGCTATATATCATCACGCTAAGACCAATAGGAGCTTAGCACTAATGAAGAATGTTTTAAAATCAAAATCATAAACGGTTAAAGTTTCGCACAAATCATGTATGACAGAATTGGTTCTATTCCACGCCGACGAAGTCGCGCGCAGAAGCTAGTGTAATTATATTATTTAACTTTTCTCATGTTCCTTAAACAATAAATATTGAATCAAAATTATAATAGCACTCCGTTTTAAAATTATTTACGTTGTTTTATTGAAATTTCATAACGTACGATTTTTTTTCCTTGAAATATAGGCAAAATACGATCTTTTCTAAGATATGGTACGATTAGACATGTGTAAGTAATGCAATTGATACATTACGCGTGATATTACCCGAACATGAAATATGGCATCACACATTACTCGACGAAATGAAGCATTACACATCACACTTGACATTACACATTACGCGATCGGTTCGGTCGGAATGTCGGATTTCTTATCTGTTTGCTATATCCAGCTCTGTCTAACTTCACTTTACTGAATGAGACACGGCGTCTCACGGCGATGCGCGACACAAATTATTTTCACCACACGGGAAATGAAACTAACGGGTAAAATCGCGGATCACAGCTAGTATTAATTAACTTGTCCATGTGTATTGCCTGTCCCAAGCCTGGAATAAAAAATCCCAATTTTCCTTCGGGTTACTTAAGTATGAAAGGAAATCAACTTTTTTTTTTACAAATCAAAGCTAATTTTAAAACAAACTAGAAAATCAAACAAAAAAAAAATTAAGAATATTCAGGCTTCAGCTAGTTTCCAACTCATTTACAATTTTTTTAATGCTAAAGTGACTGGATGTTTCGTCTACTACGTAGTACACCGAACAGTACATTTAAACATAGTAAGTACAAAATCTCATGTAATGTTTGGTGTGATGAAAATTACGTGATATACGAAATTTCATAAGAAATAACTCACTCCGAGCAGTACACATTTCGGGTAATGTTCGGTGTGATGGTGTGATGCCATATTACTCAGTACGAAATGTAATGTAATATTACATTACATTTCAGTGCACTGTTTTGCGCATGTCTAGGTACGATCTTCTTGTAAATAAAGTTGGCAACACTGCCTTGAAGTTGCGCCAGAATACCAAGAATACCTATATTCTATTTTTTTATAAGTGTCCCAATTGGTAAACAAATATGGCGTGCTTACGACCACAGACAATTAGAGTTATGCTAGAGTAATGTGTAGTTTAGTGAAGTGACACAAAGACTAAATGAATGAACAATATTATTAAGCCATAGATAAGTAAAATTCATTTTACATAAAAATATTTAACGATACTAAATTGCTGAAATTATTTCAAAAACTGATAATATATTGAATAATTTTGTTAATAATTAATAAAGGTACAGAATTAAAAAAAATTGGACTGACTGGAATAGATAAATAAAATATTGTCACTGGCTTATTCATGAAAATATTAAAGGAAAATATTCAAATAAAAAAAAAACGCCAATAAGGTACTTTATTTTCTAATCACTGTCCATACTTCCTGATGAATTCCGTCCGTGTAATTTTCGTAGAAAGAGGTACAAAGTTTTTGCTTCACGTATTAATATACAGATTTTGATGCTCTTTACCATTAAAATTCAACAAAGAAAATAACAAAGAAAACAAAGTAGGCGTAATATTTTTTTAGCCCTAGAAAGGTAACCTTAAGCGCGTTTTTATCTTTTCCATGCTAAAAATAGAATGGAAAAGATAAACACGCGCCTGAAAAGGTACCGATTTACTTATAAATTAAATAATATATATTTTTAACTTCAGTTCAATTTTACATTATTAATAAATAAATAAAATGCAACTACGTAATATTATTTGTTTATTGTTAGAAATTATGTTAGATTTTACAAAAACTAACAAAAGTTACAGGTATTTATAGTAGGAACTAGAGATGCGCCGAGTACTCGGTTTGTGCTCGGTACTCGGTGTAATTGGCCTTTTTTTCAGTACTCGGTACTTGGCCGAATAACTCGGTTCCAGTGACCTAGTATTTGGTAGATAATTAGGTTTGGTAGGTAATCTGTTCCTTTTCTCCTCGTAGACATTACCCGCTTCTGAAAATAAGCGCTCGCTATACACAGTGCTTGCAGGTGCACATAAGAACACACGTGCTAAATGTGCCAAGAGTTTACATCTTGTTTTATGTCCTACCCTCCTCTCGAATGGACTCTGGTCTCGCAGCAACAAACTCTTGCTTACATAAGCGATCTAACTCTTGAGCGATGGGACTTTTAGGAACTAGAAACAACCAATCCACGTATAAACTGAGTCAAACCGAGTTACTCGGCAGAGTAACTTAGTTTGCCAAAAGCAAAACCGAGTAATACTCAGTCCTCGGTTACTCGGTAATCTTGTACTCGGCGCATCTCTGGTAGGAACCAATGTGATACAAAATATAAAAAACAATATGTCACACAATATCATTATGCGCACTCGCTCTAACATCTAAACAAAAGGACTGATAACATTGTTTTTGCCAGTGCTATGTGCTATACTTTTATATTATATGGGATAGAGTAAAAAAATGTTCAGGGTGAAAACGATATTCAGAAATATTCATAATATAAAATAAAACCTTTACAATAAACACTTTAATATTAAAGCTTGATATTTCTAATATTTTGTAAGCATATTTTGCGCTCAACAAAATATATATATATATAGCAACTTAATAACAAATCGCTTTACGGTAACATTGTTTTGTAGTTTAATAATAAATTATAGTTCGTGAAAATTTAAAATATAGGTAAAGAATACGGCCTATTTTATCACTCATTTTAATAATTCCTTATACTCATTCACCTCTAAAAATATAATGGCCACATCCCTATTTGCCTTATAAAAAAACTAATTGATATGTCATATTCAAAAATATTGATTATCTGTACTGTCAATATTCGTATTTTAGTAAATTTTGTGTGTTTAAAATGATAAATGGATATTTGTTTTTGGTGAAATAAATAGTAAATGGAGTTTAACAAATGTCCGTAAGCTAATATGTTGTGAAAGTGAGTGATAAATGCGGAAAAAACGTGAATTACGTGTTGACAGGAGTTTGTTTACCAAAAGGGACGGATTTAAAAAAATGGATTATACCTCATCACAGTGGACATTGTTTAAGACTGAAAACCGAATATAATGCTTAACACCTTGTGTTAGTGTTCATTTTCGTATAAACAAATTTCCATCGACAACTATGGTGACCATGCGTCACTTTATTCACTTTTATTGATAAGAAATGTTTGTGTGATAAATACTATTTGTTGTTCAAATAAAAATAAAATATTAAATTTAAAATAATTGGGTATTTGACTGGTATTTTTTTATTTATTTAAAATAATGTTTTTAAATATTAACCGATTCAGTGCGATGGTAGATTTATCAAACTTTAGTGCCTGGCGGCGATCAAATTTTTCGTGTCGCCTCTGAGGCTTCTAGCGCCAGGGACTTTGATGAATCCTCTCGGGCGTCATCCGCCATGAAGTGTAACTTTACGCGTTTTCATCGGTTTCCCCTTGTTTTTCCCATAGTCGCAACCCAACACCGAACGGGAGCGGTTTAATAGTTCGTTTCAAGTGTTTAAAAGTGACTATATACTTGTATAAACCGAGATAGAAAGTAAGAGACTTATTTTATCAGGTGTTGTAAACCTTTTGTTACATGTTTGGCTCGATTGACTGATCAATTAATGTTATTTTATTGAAGAATGGGATATTACCGTTTGTAGGTCCTAAAATGCTCATACACCTATTTTATAGTAGTATTTCATAAAAAAAAATAATAATTGTATTATAGCTTTCGAATAGAATATCTATTTCTAACAAATCAATTCAATCGAAAAGAAAACTACAGGTATATAATTAAATACGAATTTATTTATTTAGATAAAAACATTAACTTGGTCTATTTGTTCTATTTACATTTATTATGAACTAGTTGCCCGGACAGACTTCGTTCTGTCTGTTATGAGTTTTTTTTTTTGTATAAAAACAAAAAAAAATTAGCCGAATTGGTCGAGCCATTCTCCAGTTATGCTCTTAGCAACATTTATTTTTATTATATACTAGCTTCTGCGCGCGACTTCGTGGGCGTGGACTCCGCTCCTATTGGTCTTAGCGTGATGATACATAGCCTATAGCCTTCCTCGATAAATGGGCTATCTAACACAGGAAGAATTTTTCAAATAGGCCCAGTAGTTCCAGAGATTACCGCGTTCAAACAAACAAACAAACAACCAAACAAACAAACTCTTCAGCTTTATATATTAGTATAGATATATAACGTCATCTATGGCGTTACGACAACGACGCGTACGCACCGAAAATTGAAAGGTGCGCAGAATAGGTTGTGCACAAAAACGTAACGATGGTCCTTCGTTCAATACATTTTACACCTCATATTTTTTTCATACCGGGGGCCTTATATGAAAAGCGATTCTTAAGGAGTAAACTCCAATAAAAGAATATTTCATACATTCACTACACTTACTTGTACATTAAATTCTTAGTAAAATAATATTTCATAATGGAATAAATAAAAATTTCCAATGTAGTTTCACTCGTAATCTGAATCAAATTCATCAGTCACTATCCTCATTTCATTTTTTTAAAAGCGACTGGCAGTTATAGAAACATTTCATAGCTGTAAAAAAAAAATTACATCTTTTTTTTTGTAAAGGTTTACAACTTTTGATGTATGCGTTTTCATGCAATATCCCGATGCTAGCAGTGTATCTGCGTGACAGATAAAGACACTTTTGTTTACGGATGACATGGACGGATGACCACTGAAAAATGATGTTTTATCAGAGTTTTTCACGAAAAAATTTAGGATCCTCTCGGGCTTCACACGCCATACACAAAAGATTCCCATGAATCCCCTGCGGCTTCTGCCGCACTGGAATAAAGTTTTTTTTTTAACATAATTTTTCTTTTGAAAAGGTTTATAACTTCTGATGTATATTTTTTCATGGAACATCCCAATGCTAACAGTGTATTCGTAATCTGCGTGACAATTAAAGACACTTTCGTTTATGGATGACCACTGAAAAATGATGTTTTATCAGAGTTTTTCACGAAAACATTTAGGATCCTCTCGGGCTTCACACGCCATACACAAAAGATTCCCATGAATCCCCTGCGGCTTCTGCCGCACTGAATCGGTTAAAACACAACGCCATTTATCATTTTTAAATATCTTATCTTAACTAATCTCGGAATTATAAGCTATTTTACGGTGACTATATCTGTCTCTTTCTAAAACGAAATTTATTATGTAGCTTGTATGGAACTGGTGAATTGTGACATCACAATTCTCTCACGCTCTCTCTGTCTAACAGGAAACTTTAAAGTTTTATAACTCACATGTTTCTGGACCGATTTATTTTCTTTTTTTACAAATGTTATTCTTACATGTTACATTTTCGATTACAAATAATAAATATCAACACCCTGACTACAGTCAAATACCCAATTGTAATGACATTATTTGGACTGTATTTACTTGCCAACTGTAACAAATATAGTATTAAGGTAAATTAATAAATAAATAACTCGTACTATTTGTATTGTTTACTAGCTGTGCCCGCGACTTCGTCCGCGTGGAATAGTCACTTTGGACAGCATTTTTTCAATACACGTTTTGGTTTATTTTGGATTATAAGCACCGTCGTTTGGTTATTTACATGTTCAACGTGATTCTTTAAATTGGCATAACTTTTTATTTATGAACCGATTGACATAAAACAAACACTAAATGTTAAGTGCAGCCTAGCACAATATATTAGTGAAAACTACACCTAAATTGGATAAGCCGTTTCTGAGATGACAGACAAACACATTTCTGATTTTCTGAAACAGACAAAAATTCTAACAATCATTGTTTTGTGTGCTATTTGCGTTGATAAAGGTCCCAATAATATTTTTTCTATATATCTTCCATGTACAGAAAGCGATCTGTTACATTTTTATTATATGTATTGATTTTGTAATCCATCCCTTGTGCAAATGTTTGTATATTGACATGAAAAACAAATAATAAATGTAATAATATAATATTTATTCATTATAAATAAATCTAATAATATAATAATAGTCGTCAATACTGGTGTCTTCAAGTTTCCAAATCTTAATGTCACCCTATTAGAAAGGGACACAAAAGGCCTCCGTACTAACTATCTCTGTCGGCTCGTTTTTCAGCTGCGAGTGCTCTGTCCTGTTAGTAGCACAGAACATTAAATACTCTAGGAGGTTAGTAGGTAAGTTAAGTCCATGGGCTGGACATTATTTTGACAGTTGGGAAAGAGAACGCACGAGTTCGGGAACGGTAAAAAAAAGCACGCTGCACGTATATGTGATAGCCCACATCCCGAACGCTATACGTCCCTGCAATACGCCACTTTTTGAGAAACTGTATTAAAAAAAAACTACATATTTTTAATATTTTATTAGTTTTTTATGATTTGTCATCTTACTATTATCTACAATACACAATTCATCATTCAATTACAGCAATGCAAAACATAATAAGAATACATGTAATAAATAATTTTATCACATTCAGCATTCGACTTAATTAAAAATATATAAAAGTCAAGACGTAATAGTTATTACATTTTCTATCATCTACATTTACTCAGTTACAGAAAATTGTTCTTTAGCAGTATCGCTAGCCATAATTAATATTAAACTTATCAGAATGATTGAGTTATCATTGTTTATTTACGCTATTTAGCGTATGTTTTCGAGATCGTTAAAAAGTAAATACTTTTTAGTGTTTAACATAAACATGCATTTACAGATGAAAAAAGATTAAATTTGGTTATAACAAGCAAATTTCAGTTTCAAAATGCTGATTATGATCTTCTAGCCTTAGAGAAAGCATAAACATATTTATATAAGAAATCGTCAACATTTGTTTAATTTTAAAATTCAATATACCAGTCTTCTGAATTTGACCTATTTAAAAAAAGTGTAACTATAAATTTACAAATTTTTATTTAAAATCATCTAATCTTAAAGTTGCCATATATATTATTAATAAAACATACACATAAAATAGCTTATTAATTCATACAAATAAGTTGATTAAAAAATTTAACATGAAATCATACATGACAGAATATGGAGATCAAATATTTTCAATTTTTGTATGACGATAATTACAGTGATGCAGAAAAATTATTGTATATCTCTTCCTTGAATATCATGTTATTTTTTATCATATTTTAATGGTATTTCCCCGAAATAAATAGTTATATATATACTTTATATACTATTATTATTTATTGATTATTATTATATAATTAATGATTTGATGCTGATTCAGTTGATTGTCGTCCAGAACTAGATCTTAGCTCTCGTCGGGGCCCAAGCGAAGAATCTTCTGAAGATTTGCGGCCTTTCTTTTTATTTCCTCTCCTCATACCCTCACTTAATGCATCTCCGGTATTGATGTCTTCTGAAGCATCTTCTTTCCGTTCATTATCGTTTTTCGAACAATCAAGTTTTTGTACATTTTCATTGTCTTTCTGTAATTCCCTATCGCGACACGTGTTTTGTGAGATTTTGTCGTCCCTTTCATTGTTAGTAGCAATTGAACTGGAAGATTCAGTTCGGTTCATTTCAAAATCACTGGCTTTCATGCCGGTTTTAATAACAGTAGAAGGTGCTATTAAATCTTCTAAATCCATTTCCCCCGTATTTGCAGTATCCGATTGTTTATCAACATTTTTAGTAACCTCGAAGGAATTCTCCTTTACTTTTTTTGGAGTTAACTGCATAGCTAAATTTTCTGGTTCATTGGTTATTTCTTCAATCGTTCTTTTATGGGCGGCAATAGTTACTGTAGAACCATTATCTTCAGGTGGCATGCGAGTTAAATATTCGGGTTGTTTGCTAAGTTTTTCATATGAATCTTTATCTATATCTTTAGTTTTTTTGGCCTCTGCAGAACTCACAAGACTAGCGCTTAAAGCTCCAGAAGCCATTTGTTCTAATAACATTTTACTTATGTCAATATCTTTTTTATCCCCTTTTAGTAGTTTCTCTTGAACAGCGGCAAATTCTGGGGGCATTTGAGATCTTAGGGGATCGAAAGCTAACTTCTTTTTATCTGTTTTGGACAAATCGGTAGCTGCAGTCTCATGGGTATCAGTATCACGATTTCTTTTATCCATTTTTACAGCAGTATCATAATTTATAGTTTGTTTAGAAAGAGATTCTAGCAAATAAGGGTCAGGAGGCAGAAGTATTTGAGGTAAATGACCTGATTGATTGCGGTCAGACACTTTTTGTTGCCGAGATGTAGAAGAACTAGTTACAACTGTTGACGACCTAGGTGCAGTAGTTTTTGTACTGCGAGAATTATGACTTGCATTGTGTAAAGATGTCGCCGAAGAGCTTGTTGCTAGATTGCTACTTAACAATCCTAATGCGTCGTATGAAGACATTCCAGAATGCACACCAAAGGGCGACAAACCACTTAATCCTAACTGCGGATATAACATATTAGGGTTTGGAAATACAAACGGAAATTGAGAGTTAGTAGATTTTGATGTGGAGGCACTAGCTGATTCGGACGGTTTTCTACTTTTGTTTTTGGAGTCTGTAGATCCACTTGAACTAGCTAAGTTATTCATATCAAGAGATGGAAAACCAGGCAATCCTAAGCCAGCTAAATTAGCAAATATGTTACCACCAGATATATTTCCAAGTAAATTAGGCATACCGCTAAAAGAGTTAAGTAGTGGGTTATTTTTAGGGTCAAAACTGCTTAGACTAGAAAGGAGTTTGGGATCAAATCCAGTTAGGTTTGATAAAGTTGCAGCCAATGTCTTTGGATCAAAAGCACTTAAACTGGATAAACTAGCTAAAAGTGCAGGGTTTAAGCCGGATATATTCTGGTTGAGATGTGTATTTGACGATAAAATATTCGTCGAAGTTGTGTCAAGAGTAGGTGGTCTACCCTTTTTACGTTCAGGTACAGAACTTGATGATTGCATAGGAGAGTGTCTTGGATTACGTACGTCTTGAGGTAGTTTTACATGCTCTTTAATTCCTTCTGTCCACTTCGAATCAATATCATACATTGGGTTTTCTGCTATCCAATGTGCAAGATGTTTTAATTGTGGTGCTTTATGACCTATTAATCTTTTTCCTGTTACACGATGAACAACGGGTACATGCTCATCTGGCGCCAGTCTTGGTGTAAAACCGCGTCTTCTTGCATCCACGTTAGTCTGCTCTGCAAGCCATTTATTAACTTTAGCTTCATGTGAGTAAGGTTTAGGTGTTGTTGGTTGTGTCTTTTGATTTTTGTTGCTTTGTTCGAGTGATTGTTGTAAATATGACGATAGCTCCTTCGAAGAGGAATGTGGAGATGGTACGTTAGTAACAGTTACAGAAAATGGCTTTTGTGTTGAAGGTGTGCTTGCATTGCTTGGTGGAGCTGCCGGTGTCACTGTTACTTCTGGCAGTACAGTAGAACTTTTATTTCGTGGGCTGTCACATGACCCAGTCAAGCTAGGACTTCGACCTTTAGCTGCAGAAAGCCCCAGAACAATTTCATCTAATTTCTTTCGTTTCTTTTCTTTGCCAACAATTTGTTCAGGGGCAGGCTGTAATATTATAAAATATATTGCTTTAAAACAATGAAACCATTTTTAATTATACACAGATTAATAAATAAACAGTAAGCTCTCTTTTGGTTTGTTTTTATAATTCTTATTACATTACACACGTTTAAATCATTGTAATGAATAGAGAAAATGATAACATTGCATAGTTGAGATTTCCAAGTGCATACGATTTAATTAAATATATGATTTTTTTTTTATTATACATCTAGATCAGCAAACAAGCGTAAGGCTCACCTGATGATAAGAGATTACGTAGCTTATAGATGCTTGCAACACCAGAAACAGCAAGCGTGTTGCTGAGCCTACCCCACCCACAATCTCCCCCGGGAGCTCGGGTCGCTTTATTCACCATAGGAACACAACACTGCTTGAAAGCAACATTATTTAGCTGTGATCTTCTGTAAGGTCGAGGTACTTCCCCTGTCGGGCTGCTCCAGATTATGAGCACAGGAGATTTAGGGCACAGTAGACTAGTCCTATTGCCTACTGTGCCCTACCTCAGTGAAGTTAATACTACAAAAACAATAATATATATATCATACATACCACATTTTTCCTTTTCATAAGTCTTGTCAATGTATCATCTAATCGACTTCTCGTCTGTGTATTTGCAGCAGGCGAAGCGTCCGCCTGGGGTGTCCGACGACCCATTGAAAAATCTTGGATTTCACTCAAGTCTAAAGGAGCCGATAGGTCAACGGGCGCCACAGTTGCGGTAGAAGGAGCTGGCGAAGGCGGTACAGAAGGTGCGGGAGAAGGCGCCACGCGCTGATGTGCAGGCGGAGGAGCAGGGGTTGAGCGCCGAGAGCCGGAGTCACTAGATGCATCGTCACGTTCCAGATTCACCGATGTTGGTAGTCTGTGAGTCTCTCGCGAAGATGAATGTGCCGCTTGTGGCGAAGAAAGTAGCGCATGTAATTTAGCACGTTCTGTTTCGACATCAATGGCGATATGACGTTTCTGACTTTGTTTACGATCATCTGAAATTTCTACTTGTGTGCTGCTACCATCCCCAGCTTTAGAAGAACTAGCTGTTGACGTTGCTGATGGCCACTCACAATTCTGTACAGCGTGAGCGATATGATGAAGTCTTGTTTCAAGTGCTCTTTCCGAAAACCAATGTTCTGGTGTTAAAGTTTCATCTATTCTCCCTAATTTTGCTAAATTTTCAAGTTCAGATAAAGCATCCGTATCCTCCTCAGTATCGCGTTCGAGAATGTTTGAAGTACGTTTGCTACGTCGTAAGGACATTCTTGGCTCTTCGGCAACTTCAGGTACTATTTTTTCTTCGTCGTCTGAAGTAGGCTTTTGTGATTCACTTTTAGAACTGCTTTTGTATTTTGCATTCCATTTTCTAGAGCAATCAGCAAAAGGAAGTTTTGGATCACAGAACAGTTTGTTATAAGTATCACCCAATCCATGCCTGAAAAAATAAAAAAATAAACAACTTTATTACACAAATTATTCAAAATTTTATTACACAACTAACGAAATCAAATAAAGTAAAAGAAAGGTAGTATTATTAATTACTGGCGACCCGCCCTGGTTTCGCACGGGTGCAATGCTGATACCAAATATAAAATAAATATTTGCAATGTAAGCGCAAAAAATTTGTTTATTTACGACATCACATTAGAAACCTCTAAAACTATCAGCGTTCCTCTACTATATTATGCATGTAATATACATATAAACCTTCCTGTTTACTGAAGAAAACCGCATCACAATCCGTTGCGTAGCTTTAAAGATACAAGAAGAAGCATACAGACAGCGGGAAGCGATTTTGTTTTATACTATGTAATGATACACCAAGAACATATATGTACATTATTATATGTAATGAATAACTTAAATTATGTATACTAGAATTTATCACTAAAGAATGACCCTTCTTTGGAGTTGAATCAAGAAACATATTGTTGACGCCAAATGCACCCTTACGGCGACTGTTTTATGGCTTAGTTTCCGTTCAACGGTTGTATGCGCGTTTCGTGGACGTGTGGTGGGATCGAGCGGCGAGTTGCGTCATCTTTCCCCGCGCGGGGCGGATCGCCTCCGCGCTGCGCCTGCGTTTAGTTGGAATCTGTGAGCGGACGGTGAAGCCGCGCGCTTCGTTGACGAAGCCGATACGGGCTTCAGCGCGATTTAATTACTCGTAATAATTCCTGCAATTGAACTTTGATAAACTTTCTTGTATGTCGGCGTGAATAA
The DNA here is from genome assembly GCA_905220545.2 of Melitaea athalia. Lineage (NCBI taxonomy): Eukaryota > Metazoa > Arthropoda > Insecta > Lepidoptera > Nymphalidae > Melitaea > Melitaea athalia. Next base: position 10,852,160 of record HG992179.1, read on the forward strand.
CTCGTGCATAGTGAAACTATTGAGTTGACCTCGTGTATGCTTTACGGCGCGGTTGTGTCGATTTGTGGACCCCGAAAGTGAGCGCCATTTTGAGTAGAGAAGTTATAATTTGTTGAGGTCTTTTTATGATTGACGCATGATTTGTCTTAATTGTATTAATCTCGTTGTATGCCGGCGCGTGTTATTTCGATCGTATGGGCAATTGATTTAACGAGTGTTGAGTGATATGTTTGGCCGGGTGAATTTGTATTAGTGAGATTAAAGTGTATATGTATTTAAAAACCTGCTGTAACCTGTTCTGTGTTGTATGGATTTTGCATTTAACGATTAATTGTGCGTGTTAATATTTCTGTCTCTTAACCCTTGTGAACCGTGAGTGCGAGTGGAGTGATCGTCGAGCCTGATTTGCCGTCGAGCAGTGGCGCTGTAGCCGGCCGTCGAGAAGTCAGTCCACTTTCTTACACACACAACCTTCATTGAACACCCACAGACCTACACACCGCCCTGACTTTTCTTGAACCGGATTAGCAGAGCCCCCTTCTTAAGGTAAGTTGTAGATATAATAAAATATATTTGCAGTCTCGCGCAGAGCGACTAGTATCGCCCATAGGTAATTTGTACCCGACGTCAGACAGTCCGCCAGAGGTCGCTGATGGGCCCCGAACTCCTAGGCACTGTGGGATTGTCTGGCGCCGTATCACATATTATATGTACATATTATAATTATGTAATGAATAACTTATGTATACTAGAATTTATCACTAACGAATTATCTCTTCCATAGGGTTGAATATTTGTGTCTGTTGCATAACAATGCATGCATTCATAAGTCATTATTTTCCATAGCGTAAAGAGGATTGGGGTGAGATAGTTATACAGTTGCATGCAAAGTATCCAGCCAAAGATAATTTCATGATTAAGTAAACTTTAAAGGCCGTAAGGTGAAAAACGCAAACATACTATCGCAAAGTTATTTTATTAGACAATCAAAATAGGTTATTTAAAAACTTTTTTCAAATATTCATAATTACTTATTTACTTATAACAAAAAGAAAAAACTTCATTTTTGTATTTGACTGTTTAAATAGACGAGCTACTTTGATAAACTCGTTCCGTACCTTTCGTGAGCGCGTAAGCACGGCTATAATTTACAATAAAAACATTCTACCAAAATATAATACAATTTGAAAAAAAAATTGAAAAAATTCTCAAATATGTTTTTCAATGGGTAGAAAAGAATGGAAAACTTTTGGCCCGATCGAAAGGGGTCGGGTTCAAAAGTGGTCGATTTATATACAGGGTGTCCCGCGATAAAGTGCAACCCCGAAAGGGGGTGAAACCAGATCATAATTTATCGACAAAAAACAGATTAAAAATATATGTTATTTTTTATTGACGAATTAAGATTTTTATATATCTTACGTAGACTCTATGTACAAAAAATGATGATTTCTGTGCATGTTTTTCGGGATACAGGCGTAAATTTTTTTTTTATTGGAATGGCAATATGGTGAGAAATAATAATAAATCATAAAATTTCCTGGTATTGGGGGCATAATTCTGAGAAAATTAGAGATCATTGAAAAAAACAGTCTTTTCACAAGAAGCATAGTTAAAGTCATAATGCCACTTTTTTGCGAGCTAATTGTTATTTTATCCTTACCGCCAAGTACGTGGTGTAATATTTTATTTTAAAGTAATCGACCCACTTACTTTGGAAGAAATCATCATTTTTTTGTACATAGCGTCTACGTAAGACATAAAACTCTTTATTCGTCAATAAAAAATAAAATATTTAAAAAAAAAATTCTATGTTTTTTGTCGATAATTTATGGTCTAGTTTCACACCCTTTCGGGGTTGCACTTTATCGCGGGACATATATATAAAGGCATGGGCAACTATAGCACAAGAATGTGTAAATAAATATAATGAAACAATTCACTCAGTTACAGCCTACAGGATATTCGCCAAGATATCTTTTATATGGTATCAACGTCACAATTATGCCGAATGAAATAAAACAAGAAAAATCACACAGTGATTGGATTAAAGACAGTATCACTGCAGCAGAAAATACAGTTAAATCACATAATTACAACAAAACATTGTTTGAAAAAAAAAAAAAAATTGGGAGTTTAATATTGGAGACAGTGTTTGTAGAAAACGGAAACAAGTTGAACAGGAAAAAGCTAGATGAATTAAAAATTGGGCCGTAGGAGATTATTGATAAGATTTCTAACACAATATATAAAATAGATACTGGACACAGAAAAACTGAATCAAATCTTTACCATATTACAAAACTTATACCAATACCAGGTTTAGAGGACAGTGCGGTGGAAGATGGTGAAGGATGGTGGAGTAGTCAAGAATAAAAATAAAAAAGAGTCCTCGTGGGGAGTGGGGGGGGGGATATAAAGAGTATCCACTCTTTACAATAATATTTAAATTTAGAGTTTTGAGGTGTCACTGTCGATGACATGAAAAAATAATAATCAAACTATAAAAAATATGGTGGATGATAGACTGAATTAAATTAATTTTTTTTAAATATCTACACAATACACACACGGTCGTCTGTTCCTAAAGTAAGCAACTTAATGCTTGTGTTATAGGTAACAGCCGACTGGTCTAGCTACATATTTTTATACTTATAAATAATACAAGTATAAATATATAAATGAATATGTATATTGCACCCAGACTCGGGGTGGGAATCGAACCCACAACCCCCAGAGCAGAAAGCAGGGTCACTACAAACTGCGCCAACGGGCTAGTCTATTAATTATAATTAATATTCAAGTAAAGAGTTAGAAATAATAACATTAATTGGGTATTTGACTGTAGTCAGGGTGTTGATATTTATTATTTGTAATCGAAAATGTAACATGTAAGAATAACATTTGTAAAAAAAGAAAATAAATCGGTCCAGAAACATGTGAGTTATAAAACTTTAAAGTTTCCTGTTAGACAGAGAGAGCGTGAGAGAATTGTGATGTCACAATTCACCAGTTCCATACAAGCTACATAATAAATTTCGTTTTAGAAAGAGACAGATATAGTCACCGTAAAATAGCTTATAATTCCGAGATTAGTTAAGATATTTAAAAATGATAAATAGCGTTGTGTTTTAATATTTAAAAACATTATTTTAAATAAATAAAAAAATACCAGTCAAATACCCAATTGTCATTTCTCTATTTTCAGAGCAACACAATTTGTTTACTTTAAAGAAATTCCTTATATACATATACATATATACAGGTTGTCCGGTAGAGTACGACAAAAAAGGGGAAAGTAGACGAAGGCTGACCTACAACGTATTAAAAAATAACCTTAGTAAGAGTTTCACCATTTTTAAGATATTAATTTTTTTGCACTTTTTCTTATCTATCTTTTGTTGCTGTGCGTAACCAAAACTACATATTATTTTTATTTTTAGATGAAATACTCTCAGGCGGTTGATTTATTATTGTAAATATCATTTTCGGTAAACACAATTATGGAACGTCGACAAAAAGAATTAATACTTCGTATAATTTTTGACGTTGACACGGCGCGCGGTACGAGACCAGCTGTTGCGCGCCGCACGTGTTCGCCGTGGTATTACAACTGATAAAATAGAAATTCCAGGAAACAAAAAAAATATATACATAAACGAACACGTAACGAAAGAAAACAGAATCTTATTCAGCAAAGCTCGTACTACTGGAAAGGAACTTAAATTTAAATATATTTGGACGTCGAATGGAAACATTTTCATGAGAAGATCTGAATCTAGCTCTGTCGTCCGTATAAGCTCAGAATCGATCCTAAACCAACTCAAACCAGATCGACAGACTACAGGTTATGACACACCGCAGCGCTCCTAGCAGCAATTACAGCAACAGAATATTGTACTGGTGTTGTATGTTAAATTTTCCACGACCCGTTATTAATATATTTTTTTATACTACTTATAATGTATCTACTTGTGTAATTAACTCGGTTCATATAAAAAATATTTTTGATGTCATAAGTTTAAAACAATTAGTTCCAATTTGCGTAGGTTAGTTGTTGTTTTATCTTTACGCACATATTCTATATTATTGAGTTTAAAATTTGTTAAATCCTATTATTTAATATTTTTCCCGCGCTATGTTACACTTCTTGTTATATTATTATGTTATTTAATTTTTATTGAAGTTACTACTGCTTTCGTATGTTTTCTATTTTCGTGTTTTCTGTTGTCATTTTTGAATTGCAGGGAATCAATGCATGAAGTAAACAGTGTAACTATGGTTCGCCAAATTCTCTTGGTTGTGTTCCTCGGGGTGATCCAGCCTTTCACTACTGTAGCATGCATCCAACGACGACGTTGCGAACAATGTTTTTTTTTTGCAAAATACGCTGTATGACCATTACCTTATAGTTAAGTATGGATTCACATGTGGTGTCACATCCTTTCCTCTTAGTTTCACAATTTTAAAATTTTATTTATTGAATACGTTGTCACACCTTTGACGTTGACGTATTTATACATATACCTTTGTTTTTGTTTTACCACTAAACTAGCGAGATTTTAAGTTCATACTTAGACCTCTATTTGACCTTCAGAGGTTACGTTAACCTCATACTTAAACACGTATCCGAACGTAAAATTTTTTGTTCTTTTTGATTCCGGTATAAAAATAAGGGGTTACAGTTTTAAAAAATTAGGTTGACCTTAAATAACCTTGAAAATGAAGTTCAAGGTCAAATCAGAGGTCACCGTTGAATTCCTCGTTAAAAGTTACCTAGGGTATGACCTTTCTTTCACGACTAACTTGAGCAGTTTTCCGAATTTTCCGGGGTTTCCATATTTTTTCCTTATCCTATATGCATGTTGTAGGTATGATTTAAATAAAAATCATGAATTAGCGGTATTTTACTCGAATGAATCAGTGAGCAGTGAATGAGCTCAAAATAATTTTAGTAAAAGAAAAGTTAAATAAGACACTTTTATGGTTAAACACAGGCAAATATTAAATACTAAATATCAGTAACATTTAATAAAACCAGTGGCGTGCATAAAGTTTTTAGACAGGGTAGGCAGTCAAAAAAAAATTGCGTGCGCACAAAGTACACATGTCAGAAGTGAAACTTCTTTGGCAAACTAATTTAAAAAAACGAATTGAAAAACAAAAATACAATTAAAAATCACCAAACTTCTGATAGCGCCATCTATACGAAACAAAACTCGATTCTACACTAGATGTCACTTTATATTACAACCAGAAAATAATTTACATGAATATTATTTACTGTTCTTAATTAATTATTAATTGAATAATTACCAGTATTTAGTAAAAAGTTACTCGTCATGTCCTCTGAAAGGTAGTTCTTATTTACCCAAAAAACTCACTATATCAATTAGCCGTCGAAATGTTTCGATTCCAAATGTCCGATCTATATTAAGGCGTTCAATGTATCATTTGAATGCTTGTTTCGATGCGGTTTTTGCCAAAAGTATGTAATTTTATAGAAAATGCTAGATGTTTTTCGGACTGATCATGTTTTTTTACAGCATTAGTGAAATTGTGCAAATCTACGTACCCATTACAATTCCAAACTGATTTAGATGTTTCGAATAACAAGGTAACACACTTTACTTTCATTAAACGCACATCTCCGTTACATATTTCACAAATAAACTTATCTATCACTAATATATTAATATTTTCACTAATTACATAAAAAAACAACGCACAAACGAAACATTCAAAGCGAATACTGACTACTGAAACTGAATATTGAATTGTCATAATATTACACTGTGCCACTTGATTGGACGGCGGCAGCGATTGCGTAATCGATTACGCGACCGTGTCAAAAATCATAATTATTGGTACAAAATGGGTACAAACGAGACAATTTGATTTGACAGGTTATTCTTAGGCAGTGCCTCTACCATTGGTTAACCGACCAATGTTAAAAACACAATACTTTGTTCGAATTCCATATGACGCGTGACTTTATAAAATTGTAGGATTATAATTATGTCATTCTGAAATTACTAAGATTTGTATGGGGAGTTTAACTACGAGTTAGGCTAGTAGTTCATAAAAGGCCCGGTGCACTGATATCGCATACATATTATAATTTATACGACGGCGTGTTTTTAAAATTGAAGGAGATTTAAATTGAATTATGGTTTATGTCTTTTTCAAAAATATTTAATGTTCACGTTTCATATATCATTTTTAGTAAGATGCCAGGGTAGGCAGTGCCTTTCTGCCTATATGTGATGCACGCTACTGAATAAAACAATTTTCGAAAAATAAAATACCAAGTATTCATTATTTTTGTCGACGTTCCATGTTTGTGTGTTGTACGACAAACAAGCGTACGACTCACCTGATGGTAAGTGATTACCGTAGCCTCAGGGTATTTAATCTTAGTACTAGAAAACGAGGGCAAACATCCAAATTTACAAAACTCGCATACAGATGGCGTTAGCAGACGGCACTGACAAAAAGTTTACACTTGGCAGCATTAGATGTCGCTTTCACACAAAATATTAAATTATTAAAGGTCAAAACAATTTAATTCCTGTGTGAAGTGAGTTACGGAACCTTGATAAAAATTTAGTTTAATTGGCCAATAAGCTGAATAAATGCCGGAATAAAAATTATATGCAACAAACGGGAATGTGATGATGATAACGATAAGTTTAAAAGTAAGGCAAAAAAGTATTTCCACAAATGTTTTAAACGAAAAAATCCACTTCGCGTTTTATTTATTGCTTCCTAATTCTATACTTTTTATAGTAAAAATAAACTCTTCTTTAATTTATAATTTCAATATTTTTATAGAATTAAAAAAGAAAAATAATTTCTTTTTAAATTCTATAAAATTTATTGAAATTATAAATTAAAGAAGAGTTTATCAGTAGAGGATCACTAAATAAGTAAATACCTATATATATATATATAGCTATATTGCTATATACCTATATATATATAGCTATATAGTGATTAGTTCCAAAACTCGATGAGAGATGGCGTTGCTCCGTATGGCTCATTAAAACCATCGAGAATCTCTATTCCCTACTATTACAATGTACTCTGTGCGTAGCCTATAGACGCCTGAAACACCAGAAGCGTCGCAAGCGCGTTGCCCCAATAACCCCCCCCCCCCCAGGAGCTCTGGTCACCTTACTCACCAACAGGAACACAATACTGCTTGAAAACAGTATCATTTAGCTGTGGTCTAATAGTAAGAAAATGTCTTATTTCAAAAAAAAAAAAAGTACAAAAAAATTAATATGTTAAAAACAGTGAAACTTTTACTAAGGTTATTTTTTAATATGTTGTAGGTCAGCCTTTCGTCTACCTTCTCTTTTTTGTCGTACTCTTTACCGGACAACAATCTGTATATATAAAATAATAATTATGTTAAAATTTGTATAATAGGATCGATGAAGCAATTATTATTATTAATTCCTTACTTGCACACTCCTAGGACCAGGAGCTTGTCGTGTCGCGCGGGCTGCCACCAGGGCGGCGCGTCCAGCGAGCGCTCGCACAGCGCCAGGCGCGCCTCCAGCGCCGGGTGCGGCGCCACTTCCTCGCGGAGAACTCGAAGGAGATCGATTCTGAAAGTACATTTTTGCGCTTGACGTTTTACGTTGAGTTTTGAATACTTGTCGATTGAATAAATAACTTAAAACAAATTTTTAAAATCGGTTTTGTAGATCCGATAAGATGAAATTATATTTCTGAACTAGTCAGCTCCAGAAATCAAATTTCATTAATTGTTTTCCTATCATCATATGATTGTGGGTCTCATAGGGACTTGTGGGTCTCCCCACCGTGCCTCGGAGAGCACGTTAAGCCGTCGGTCCCGGTTGTTATCATGTACACCTGATAGCGATCGTTACTCATAGTAGGAAATATATCCGCCAACCCGCATTGGAGCAGCGTGGTGGATTAAGCTCCGATCCTTCTCCTACATGGGGAAGAGGCCTATGCCCAACAGTGGGATATTACAGGCTGAATCGTATATGATATGAACTATGAAATTTTTTGATCAAAGCTAATTAATCCTTTCTTTTCCGATTTTATAAGTTTTCCGTTAAGCTTTTATTTATGTACAAAAAAACCTTATTAACCTCTGGCATACCGGACTAGCCCGAACCATACAGCATATAAAGAGAAGTGGTGTCACTTCATATATAAGGTTGAGCTCCGGGTTCAAAGTTTTACTATACCCTGGGGTACCAACTTTGCGGTTGAGCTCTATTTTTTTCGTTAAATTGGTAATGTTGGTAATAATGACGCATAGTGTTGTCATACTGCTATCCTACCGGATATCAATAATAGTGTGGAAAAAGGTCGATAAATTAGTCGATAAAATTATCGATACTTTTGCGCGTAGCCGCTGCTTACTAGATTTTTTTTTGACAAACTTATTTTAATTACTTATATTTTAAACTCTTCTAAAAATATTAATTATCCTGTTTAATTTATTTTAATTATTAAAAATTTACCTAATCCTCGTATACCAAAATAAATAAAATTATGGCCAAAATCTTAGTACATCATATATCTCTATATATATATATATATATATAAATGAATCGCTGAATGTGTTGCTAAGCGTAAATCTCGAGAGTAGCTGTACCGATTTCGCTAATTCTTTTTTTATAATATCCCTTGAAGTACGAGGATGGTTCTTACAGAGAGAACAATTTAAAAATTCCTTCAAAAAGTCTAAAAACAACAATTTTCTATATTCCCATAAAAAAGATTCGTAATATATTTAAAAATCAATTTGAACTTTAATATCATAACATAAAGTTTAAGTGTTAGTGGAGGGGTTTCGGGAAGGATAAGTATTAAAATAAAATAAAAAATTAAAGAATCAACTGCTCGGCGGTACGAAGTACGCCGGGTCAGCTAGTATATATATAATTATATAAATCTTGTGTCACGATGTATGTTGCCAATAAACTCCAAAACTACTGAACCAATTTTTATCAAATTTTGTAAGTATCTGTAATTTGGTCCAACTTAGGAGATAGGGTAGTTTTTTATCCCAATTGGATCCGGTAGGTGGCGCTGCTATCCAGTAGCGTGCATCACATAGGTATAGGCAGAAAGGCACTGCCTACCCTGGCATCTTACTAAAAATTATATATAAAACGTGCACATTAAATATTTTTGAAAAAGACATAAACCATAATTCAATTTAAATCTCCTTCAATTTTAAAAACACGCCGTCGTATAAATTATAACATGTATGCGATATCAGCGCGCCGGGCCTTTTATGAACTACTAGCCTAACTCGAAGTTAAACTCCCCATACAAATCTTAGTAATTTCAGAATGACATAATAATAATCCTACAATTTTATAAAGTCACGCGTCATATGGAATTCGAACAAAGTATTGTGTTTTTAACATTGGTCGGTTAACCAATGGTAGAGGCACTGCCTAAAAGTAACCTGTCAAATCAAATTGTCTCGTTTGTACCAATAATTATGATTTTTGACACGGTCGCGTAATCGATTACGCAATCGCTTCCGCCGTCCAATCAAGTGGCACAGTGTAATATTATGACAATTCAGTTTCAGTATTCAGTATTCGCTTTGAATTTTTCGTTTGTGCGTTGTTTTTTTTATGTAATTAGTGAAAATATTAATATATTAGTGATAGATAAATTTATTTGTGAAATATGTAACGGAGATGTGTGTTTAATGAAAGTAGTGGAAAAGTGGAATTGTAATGGGTACGTAGATTTGCACAATTTCACTAATGCTGTAAAAAAACATGATCAGTCCGAAAAACATCTAGCATTTTCTATAAAATTACATACTTTTGGCAAAAACCGCATCGAAACAAGCATTCAAATGATACATTGAACGCCATAATATTGATCGGACATTTGGAATCGAAACATTTCGACGGCTAATTGATATAGTGAGTTTTTTGGGTAAATAAGAACTACCTTTCAGAGGACATGACGAGTAACTTTTTACTAAATAAAGGTAATTATTCAATTAATAATTAATTAAGAACAGTAAATAATATTCATGTAAATTATTTTCTCGTTGTAATATAAAAAGTGACATCTAGTGTAGAATCGAGTTTTGTTTCGTTTGGCATTTTAGATGGCGCTATCAGCAGTTTGGTGATTTTTAATTTTATTTTTGTTTTTCAATTCGTTTTTTTAAATTAGTTTGCCAAAGAAGTTTCACTTCTGACATGTGTACTTTGTGCGCACGCAATTTTTTTTTGACTGCCTACCCTGTCTAAAAACTTTATGCACGCCACTGCTGCTATCGGTATGTAAGTAATCAAATTTGGTAGCTGTTTTCCGGGCAGGACAACGTCTGCCGGGTTTGCTAGTAAATTTCTAAAACAACAAATATTCACTATTTCACATCATTCTCAACAATTTGCAAACTTATTTATTTTAAGACCACCTGTAGGACAAATCTACATTGACATTATATGTACGTATAACTTGTCTGGACAATATTTGAAATAAATTTCTTTTTAATATTATACATGTCGCAGATCGGAAGTAGGTAGGAGAAGAACGGACGGATGACCGAACTGGTTTATTAGCAATGTAATTTAACACAAGATAGTTACACAGAAACGGGGTGGAGGCCGAACTACTAAATATTAAATGGACTCACCGAGCGGGTATCGTGTCTATCGCGTGGCAGAGAGACAACTCAAGGCAGTGCCCGGGAGTTGCGACCCGAGTCTAGGTTTAAGACGGCCGTCTTTAAAATGCGCATTAACGCTCGCCTTCACTGTCCGAGTTGCCCACAATAGAATGTAACAATTAATTCGTGTACACAAACTAACCCTTACAAGAGTCGAGGTTAAGCTACTAGCAGGATACACAAGTGCACTGCGCGACGCCAGAGCCAAGACTGCCCTAGCTGCGGTCGCATCGGTCTTTTATGCACGAAGGAATGACTCGAATAATAGAATGAGGGTATTTGAATATCGACAATAGCGCAGGTACCGACATACACGTCGGAATAACTCAAATAATAGAATGAGTGAGGGTAGACGAATAACGTAGGTACCGACATTAATAACTATCTGCATTGACTCTCCGACACGGCCATCCTGACAAGTCACACGTCCCCGTGTGATGCCGTAAAAAGCAAAAAGGTACTGCGATATCAAAGTCTCGTCTCGGCCTATCCTGACTCACACTTAACCAAGGGTAAAGCGATAGTACAACCACTTTTTGTTGACACACCATACAACCATACGCGAATCTACCATTAAATCAAAATTGACCAATCGTTTTGGTATAAACGTTACTCCATTATTGCTTTCCACATATTAGTCGCCACTGTCACCTAAATCGAGTGACAGCAGCTCATTACACCTCCATCGAGTGACGATAACCAACCAAAAGAGTCGCTACTGTCACCTAAATCGAGCGACAGTAGCTCATGCCACCTCCATCGAGTGAGGATAACCACTAAGTCGCCACTGTCACCTAAATCGAGCGACAGCAGCTCATGCCACCTCCATCGAGTGACGATAACCAACCAAAAGAGTCGCTACTGTCACCTAAATCGAGCGACAGTAGCTCATGCCACATCCATCGAGTGACGATAACCACTAAAGTCGCCACTGTCACCTAAATCGAGCGACAGTAGCTCATGCCACCTCCATCGAGTGACGATAACCACTAAGTCGCCACTGTCACCTAAATCGAGTGACAGCAGCTCATGCCACCTCCATCGAGTGACGATAACCAACCAAAAGAGTCGCTACTGTCACCTAAATCGAGCGACAGTAGCTCATGCCACCTCCATCGAGTGACGATAACCACTAAGTCGCCACTGTCACCTAAATCGAGCGACAACAGCTCATGCCACCTCCATCGAGTGACGATAACCAACCAAAAGAGTCGCTACTGTCACCTAAATCGAGCGACAGTAGCTCATGCCACCTCCATCGAGTGACGATAACCACTAAAGTCGCCACTGTCACCTAAATCGAGTGACAGCAGCTCATGCCACCTCCATCGAGTGACGATAACCAACCAAAAGAGTCGCTACTGTCACCTAAATCGAGCGACAGTAGCTCATGCCACCTCCATCGAGTGACGATATCCACTAAAGTCGCCACTGTCACCTAAATCGAGTGACAGCAGCTCATGCCACCTCCATCGAGTGACGATAACCAACCAAAAGAGTCGCTACTGTCACCTAAATCGAGCGACAGTAGCTCATGCCACCTACATCGAGTGACGATAACCACTAAAGTCGCCACTGTCACCTAAATCGAGTGACAGCAGCTCATGCCACTTCCATCGAGTGACGATAACCAACTAAAAGAGTCGCTACTGTCACCTAAATGGAGCGACAGTAGCTCATGCCACCTACATCGAGTGACGATAACCACTAAAGTCGCCACTGTCACCTAAATCGAGTGACAGCAGCTCATGCCACCTCCATCGAGTGACGATAACCAACTAAAAGAGTCGCTACTGTCACCTAAATCGAGCGACAGTAGCTCATGCCACTTCCATCGAGTGACGATAACCAACCAAAAGAGTCGCCACTGTCACCTAAATCGAGTGACAGCAGCTCATGCCACCTCCATCGAGTGACGATAACCACTAAAGTCGCCACTGTCACCTAAATCGTGTGACAGCAGCTCATGCCACCTCCATCGAGTGACGATAACCACATGTATTGCCTCCATCGAGCAATACAACTAAAACATGTTTCAGCAATGGATACTTAAAAACAATGGCACCAACAAAATTAATCTCAATAAAATTGGTTGTATAGTGGTCTACCTTATTCGCTCACAGACGAAAGGTTCCTCTAACCGTAATTAAAAAATAAAGTTTTATTATTGACATATTAAGATCACATACAACTCTCATGGCCTGGCTGCCTCAGCAGCTAGTGACTACTACTATTGCCACCCATATCGTCATCACCTCTATGTGATACGACCAACACATATCGTCATCAACTCATATGACACGACCAACACATATCGTCATCACCTCATGTGATACGACCAAATTAGCATCGACAACATTAAAGAAATCTAATTCAGCAGGTACATAAGTATGAGGAATCCTTCGTAAACGATCGTGAACATACCTATAGGCTCTATTACCAGACAAATGAACTTTAAACGGTCCCTTGTATTTAGGATCTAAACTCAGTTTGTTTCAAGAACTTTACAATAACCTGAATCATAAATGTCGTTGTTAAACTTTGCACACCGCTAACCCACGGACTACTTGGGTTGCCCCAAGAGACAATTCTACCGGGCTACGACTACAAATAACTACACTGGTACAGTTGAACACATTACGGTCGATAGAGTCATTCACTCGAGTCTTTCCATCTACTTAAACTTGAACATCGTAATTACATCAATTTCGTCTGGTACATGACGTGCTGGCATTTTCCTCAACCTTTCGTGAGCAAATTTGTACGGCGACCAACCTATCAGAAAACCAGCATTAACTATTCAGAATATGGCGTCTCTGACTTTACGCTCCCTCGGCACTTCAACAAAGAACAATAGTTAAAATATCGTGTTAGATAGTAGAAACAAACTCAAAAAATATCCGTCACAGAGGGTAGTCGGAAATACTCAAGCTAAGACGATATTAACACTTTATCACAAACAAGTGGGTAATCACAAAAACTTAAAACTTTCAATAACCAAACTCTTTTTCTACAACACTAACAACTACGTAAGCCACCCTTATCCAACGAGCAATTACAATTGCTCCACAATGACTGAATCGAAACAAAAACTGAATCTCCAAATCTGTCACTAATCAACTACCTACGTATCACAATAAAACTAAATTCAACAAATAAACCGGTAAATCGAATTACGTAATCGAACACTGAACAAAAACCACTTGTACACCGATAAGAATAAAACAGAATGACCGAAAAGAACTAAATTATCGATGTACCCACTAATCGCCACCAAATATTGCAATTTACTTGCACACTCGCTAAAATAGAACTTAAAGTTCAAAGAAACCAAAAACTCTGAACTAAAAAAACGATTAACAACAGCAAACAACAAATGAAGTGGGCGTAATGAGATCTTATCCCACTTCTGATGTCGCAGATCGGAAGTAGGTAGGAGAAGAACGGACGGATGACCGAACTGGTTTATTAGCAATGTAATTTAACACAAGATAGTTACACAGAAACGGGGTGGAGGCCGAACTACTAAATATTAAATGGACTCACCGAGCGGGTATCGTGTCTATCGCGTGGCAGAGAGACAACTCAAGGCAGTGCCCGGGAGTTGCGACCCGAGTCTAGGTTTAAGACGGCCGTCTTTAAAACGCGCATTAACGCTCGCCTTCACTGTCCGAGTTGCCCACAATAGAATGTAACAATTAATTCGTGTACACAAACTAACCCTTACAAGAGTCGAGGTTAAGCTACTAGCAGGATACACAAGTGCACTGCGCGACGCCAGAGCCAAGACTGCCCTAGCTGCGGCCGCATCGGTCTTTTATGCACGAAGGAATGACTCGAATAATAGAATGAGGGTATTTGAATATCGACAATAGCGCAGGTACCGACATACACGTCGGAATAACTCAAATAATAGAATGAGTGAGGGTAGACGAATAACGTAGGTACCGACATTAATAACTATCTGCATTGACTCTCCGACATACATATTTACAATTTAAGACTCCAGAATTATATATTTACAGTCAATTTTTTGGCTTTCTAATGCAAGAAATAAAAATGTAAATGTTGTTCTTAAAACTAAATTGAAAACTCAAATGAACAAGCTCAAAACAATATGGATGGATATGGATAAACTAATTTATCTTTTATTTTGGTTCTTTGTAGTCCGCAAATACATATATTTGATTTAGCACATAGGGTTTCATGGACTTTTCTAAATTCTTTAAAGGAATGGAAGTATGAAAACTATTAAACATAAAAATATGCTATACATATATTATGTCTCTTCTATGCATTATTTAATTGTAAATCCGTAATTTTACGAAAATGTTATTAGACGTAACACGGGAAATTATAATTGTTTATGTATGTAGAACATAATACAACTACATAATTGGAATAACATGAAAACCTATGCATAACTGTTTTATATTATTTTTTGTAAAGAAATAAAATACATATCATACATAAATAACCTCTTTCTTAGAGAAAGTGACATTTGGAAAAAAATAAATTGCTATACTTGACGTTTATGACGTTTCCAGCGTTTAAAATTTTTCATTTTGACGTACATTACTGCCAATTTATACAAAAATTCAAGTTTGGTATACAAAGTATAGTAAATGAGTGTCACCAAATTGATGCGTCAGATAAATAATGACAGGTTAAATCTAACCCCGCGGGAGACAAGGTATTAAGCAATGTGCGCAGAAGTTACGTACCTTTCTAATGTAGCAATAGCTCGCTCCTCTCCTATAGGTTCCGCCTTTAAATCTGCTCGAGTGGGCAACTCCGCCTCTCCCACTGCGAGGCCACATTGTCGTTTACACATAGCCATGAAAGCTTTTAAGTAATCAGTTAAAGCATCGTCACTTTTGGAGTCTAAACGAGCTAAAGATCTAAATCTACTCCAACGTAAGCTTTTGGTGGCGGGATCGAACTCGACTCCATAGGAAGCGACAGTTCGCCGGAAAGCTTCTTCGTCGGCTCGTGTCCAACGCCATTGTGAAATTTCATCTCGAGCGAGTTGATCCATACGCTCGCGCCGCTCCATCTATGACAGATTTTCATAATTTCAAAAAAAAAAAAATAAAAAAAAATTATCATACCGGCAGTCCGCGTTGTTTCCAAACTGGTGGGTATTGACACAAAATAAATCTATTTGTCATAATGGATTTCCAGCAGTCTTACTAAATTTTTATGCTAAATACCGTCAAACATACCAATTTATAGTACGAGATCCGGGATAAGAAATATACCCTCCTTATGGTCCAAAACATGTGGGAAGAAAATTACCGGCACCATATAATAAGTTACAAGATTTTGCTATAGTAAAATTTTAGGTTTAGCAAATTAGTCAAGTCTCTCAGTTCAATGTCTACAGTACCCAGACATAAATTAAGGCACTTTAACATTTGGAAAGAGACAATCGGCTAATTTCAAGTTCTTCCTTAATTTTCTGATTGACAAAATATATACAATATAGTAATATGACTTGCTAAAATATTTTGTTAGGATTTTAAAATATAATCTATTGTGTCTGGCATTAAATACGGACAACAGAAGGTGTCTGGTAGATGAAATTCTTATTTTTTTACAATATTCTTATTAATATAACTAGCTGCTGCCCGCGACGTCGTCTGCGTGCGTTCACTGCTCTTTCTCCGTAGGTGATAGCGTGATAATATGTAGCCTATGTTCTGACCCGACTTTTTAATAATATTCGTGCCAAATTTGAAGTAAATCCATGCAGTACTTTTTGAGTTTATCCCGGACATACATTGACTTTCCTATCATTTTATTATATGTATATAGATAAGTAATGTTTGTCTTTATAATGTAAAATTGCTAATATATTTTTTACCATTTTTACCTGCATATAGCAGCTAATATGATACGTTCCTTCTCTACATGGGGAAGAGGCCTATGCCCAACAGTGGGATATTACAGGCTGAATCGTGATCGATGATACGTTAATACTACTTGATTGTATATATTTTGTGCTTCAAAGAGTAAGTAAGAAAGGTTTGGAGTTCCTGGAATCTATTAGATCTATTAGATATGTCATACCTATAATCCATTTCACATAAGATGGGTACGGTGACATTTGATATGTTCCAATACACTCTCACTTTTTTTAGCAAATCAGATAAATATAAATGTTTAAATATCACCAATTAATTTCTAAGGCAAATAATAATGCTTGATTAGATTGAATTGTATTTAATAATACGCAATATATTGCGTTTTTACAGGGTTCGGCACTCGAAGTGTTACTAATACAAAATGCTGTATTTTGTTAATTGTGAGCATTCATTTTAAAACTTTAGTATCGAAAAGAAAACATATAAAATTAATAAAAAAGAAATTATTGTTCAATATGACCACCTTTAGCGCGGATAACAGCATCGAGTCTGACCGAGAAGGCTTCACACGCTGCACGAATGTGGTCTGCTGGTATTTTGTTCCATTCTCGGCGGAGAGCAATCTTTAAGGCGTCAACCGTCACATATTTTTTTGTTGACACTTTGACTTCTAGAATTGACCATATAGAAAAATCCAATAATGGGTTTAAGTCCGGGGAATATGGTGGCCATTGTTGCGAAGAAATGAAGCTCGGAACATTTTCTTGTAAAAAAATTTGGGTTTCAAGTGCTTTGTGGGATGGTGCCGAGTCTTGTTGAAAGGTCCAATGATTTGTACCAAATTGTTTACGTGCCCAAGGTAACAAAGCATCGTTTAAAATGTTTTTACGGTAGATCTGCTGGTTTATCTTTACACCCTGGTCAATGAAAACGAGAGGTGAGCGTCCCGTGGCAGTTACCGCAGCCCAAACCATCACAGATGCTGGTGCTTGCTTTCGCAAGGCGATTCGTTGGTCTTAATTGTCATTTGATTTACAATTTAACCATACGCGATCATTTTGTTTGTTCACATATTGCTGAACCATAAAAATTTTTTCATCGGAAAATACCAAATTTTCAAACATGCCACCAACGTGCAAGTGCTTTAAGTTCTTAGCTCTTTCTAGACGAGTTGCCTTTTGTGCAAGTGTTAGGTCTTGCACTTTTTGTAATTTGTAGGGCTTCAGTTGAAGTTTATTTTTCAATATGCGTCCTATGCTCCGGGCAGATACATTAAGACTTTTCACCAATTTAAATGCGCTTTGTCGTGGATTTAGTTCAATTCTAGCCTTTACTTTTCGAACCATTTCTGATGATGTTGCTGTTGTTGGATGTCCACCTCCATGGCGTTTTTTGATGCTACCCGTATCATTGTAACGCGTGATGGTCCGATACACAAACATTTTGTTCAAATGTAAATGTCCTAGCTCATTAACGATGACTGACTGCGATTTTCCAGTCAAATACACAGAAATGACACTGTTTCGTTTGACTTCCATCTGCAAAACTTTTTTTAACAACGACGAAAAATAATAGGCTTTTGTAAGTTTATTAACAATACAATAGACTAAGGAATGTGAAATGGCAACGTAAAGTTAGTAACACTTCGAGTGCCGAACCCTGTATATTTAAAACAAATTAAAAAAGTTACAGAAAAAACAATAACGTAAAATTAGAGGCATGAGACGAAACGTTTAATGTTGGTATAGGGATTGACACGTAAACGTAGTAATCGGCAAAAACAAATAATCGTAACGGCCATCTTGTTAATCGAGTCAACTCGCTTATTGTTATAGTTGTATTTGTAGCTGTTTTCCTAGACTTTATTCTGGATCCAATGAGCTATCACACATAATTTTAAGAGCAGTATCTCTATTTTCGACCACCTTGAACTTGTCGACTGGACTAACGGCTAGTAAACAAACGAAATGAAAGACGAACCTTCGCTCTCTGCTGCATCTTGAGCTCCTCGCGCTTGTAGTTGCGCTGGTAGGCGGTGATGAGGCGGCGCAGGCGCGTGTTGAGGTCCTGCATGGAGGGCCAGACGTGCGTGGCGGCCAGCTGCTCGTCGTCGCGCGGCGAGGCGGGCGAGGCGGCGGGCGAGGCGGCGCCCGCGCCGCTCGACACGTCGTCCGTGCACTCCTCGTCGCCCGCCGCGCTGCCCAGCACTTTCCTTTCCTCGCTCCTGCGACCAACGAGACCTTCTACTTTAAAGAAGATCTTATTTCCGACAAGTTTTTCGTATTTTGCTCAGTTGCGAGACGATAAAAGAGAGGAAACGCTGTACGAGTCGTCGCAGCGCGAGGTTCTATTGGTTTCTGGATTTCTAATTTTTTTTTTAAATTTGTACAGGTATTTTATAATAAAATATTATTTTAATAAAAAATCCCTGCATCAAATCGTCAAGTGTTATTTTATTAGCTACTGTGTGCTAAATAAATGTCTAGCACAAAATCTTCATCGTGCCGAAACGAATTAAAAGAACTGTAGTGAAATAAACATAAAATATACATACAATTTTAATATATAATATAGTTCAAATACATAAACTTATATATACATACATATATATACATGCACATCAAAAATGAGACCAAATATTTTTAAATAATTTAATTCATACAATAATGTTTACGATGTTTACTACATGTGTATATAACCATCAATGTACAATAGTAATTATTCTAATAATAAAATAATATAAATGTTTATACATTTACAGCAATAATCGAACATGTATGTGTTAAAACAAGATATCACTTCATATTAAAAAAAAACTTATACTAGATAAGAAAATTGTATAAATAAATAACAATATTCATCTCCAGATTCATAACTATCAAACAGATATGATTTTAAAACCAACAAATAAGAGACACTCAAAAGTAAAAAAATAATAATAATTTCTATGGAAGTAGTCGACAGTGTACGTAATTTGCTTACTTAATATCTGTACACTCGGCATCGTCGGGCGGGCCCAGCTTGTCGACGTAGCACAGCTGCGGGTCGGAGCGCATGGCCAGGTAGTTCTCGTAGCCGTGCTTGTAGGTGCCCGCGAGCAGCGACACGTCGCACTCCGCGTCCCACCACAGGCGCGGCGGCGCGCTGTCCACGCCGCGCGGCACCCGCATGCCCAGCGAGCTGAAATATATACGCGTTACAACGACCGCGATATCGGTGGCTTCACTTCAAATTATTGCTCCCGTCGTGTTTTATTAACGGTATCGGAGAAAAAATTTACCTGGCGTGCGTTCCGTTGTCGATTTGTATTGCGAAATCCCCGATAACTTCGTGTTTTATATAGTACATCATGCGAACTCTTAGTAAAACTCTAAAAAAATTCAGCAAATATTAATAAAAAATTATTAATTTTTATATTGATGAATTTAAAATAAATATAAATAGTTACAGTATACTTACTTATTAGCGTGTCTAAATAAGTGCTTCTTATAGCTACTTTCTAAATAGACGTCACAGTCATATTTATCGATTGAACTCCAATGGCTGGTATCCTCCCATTTTTGAGTATCGTGAACTTTAGGAATATCTTTCATCCTATTTTTCTTTTTTGCATTTCTACCACGAGGCACTGGGTTATGTAGACCACTATGATTTCGTGATATTGTTACTTCACCATTTTCGCAAGGTTCAATTAGATCCCAAATAAAATTTCTTATTTTCTCATCTCCCTTATAGTGACGCAAACAATACAAAACCTACAATATATAACCAAAATTGTAAGTCTATATTTACCGAACCTTAATAATTAAAATCTTCATATTCATCTTCAGAAAACATATATTCAACTCAGTAAAAGTCTGCAACTTTCTCAGTATTAGCATGGCAAATCATCATAAATACTTATATATTTAAAGTACATATTTACATTTCATTAGTAGAAATCAATTAAAAAAATATATATGAATTACAAGCATAGCAAAGCAGGAACTTACAATAATTCTGGCACAATCTTCAATCACTGGTAGTGTCCAACCTTTTCTAAACTGATTTTTATCTAATATTTCTTCCCAACGAGCCCATCTAAATAACAATAGAAGTAATACTTATACAAGGCTATTAATGCAATAATATTAAAATCTCAAATCAAAATATTTGCCATTCATTATAAAACTAAAACTCTTGCTCTTGTAAGACTTAAAATTTCACGTAATAATTAAAATAGATAGATAGAATATACTTTATTGCACACCACTCAGGAAAGATTTACATAAAACAGTTATTTATAAAAAAAAAAAAAAAAATGCACAAAAGCGGTCTTATCGCTTAGTAGCGATCTCTTCCAGACTACCTTCAAAATAATAGGTCAGGGAGTCTTCGTATTTTCTACTAAATGTTTTTTTGTTGTTGTATTGTTTTAACTGGCTGGTTTTGATATCATGAAAAAGTGACATTTTTAAAATAAAACTAGCTGTGCCCGCGACTTCGCTTGAAATTGAACAAAAAATTATTTTTCAGTTATAAAATAAATAAATTTCTAAAATAAAAGTAGCTTTAGTTACTCCTTATTACATCAGCTATCTGCCAGCGAAAATCTCGTGAAAATCGGTCCAGCCGTTTCAGAGATTAACCGCAACAAACAGACAGACAAAAATTGTAAAAAAATGTTATTTTGGTATATGTACCGCGTTTAGGTACATCCATAATATATGCATTTAGTAAAAAGCGGTTATTTTAGTCATACACTCCAATTTTATTTATTTGTATAGATTAAAAAGTAAAAACAGTTTTCCGAAACTTTTTATTTGTTTTTCTGTCCGCTAAGATGGGTAAATCCAACGAAGAAATTCGGTACATTTTAAATTTTACTTAAAAAAGGGAAAATGCAACTAGGATCGCGAAAATAAAATTTGTGACGTTTATCTAGTGCAGTGTCAGTAAGAGTAGTACAAAATTGGTTTAATGTTTATGTACAGAAAAACGTTACGGTGCGTTACATGGGGGGGAGGGGAGTCAAAAACCTTCAAAATTTGCGTTACGTAATACTTGAACGCCCCCTTTAGGCACACAACCGAAATTGAGAAATCATACTTAGTCAGAACTAGCCAAAATAGGCTTGTCATATTCACTCTCGATTTTCTATAGCTAAATAATTGAAAAACGTTTGTATCAGCACACATAGACAGTAGATTTCCATAGTCATGGAAATTAAATAAAAATATATTGTTATTGGTAACGGTCAGAATGCACTTTAAATAAATTTTTATGTTCATTGTGCCTGTGTGGCATGTCACTTAATTTTCGTATAAAATTGTCGCAAAATAATTAAAATATCAGAATTTATTTTAAAATCCTTTTTTCAGACAGATAACAAATTCATATTATTTACACCCTATAATATATGATAAAATATCTTTATTATTATACTATAGAAGTAGAGAAGAAAAACAGAAAAATTTATAATATTAATTTTCCAAAACCTTAAAAAGATTTGTTTACTTTTTTTTAAAGTACCTATTCATATTTAATTTTATCAAGTTAGAAATAGAACGTTTTGAAGTGAAACTTCCTTGGGCGCATGAGGGATAAAATTTGAGCGACCGCTAACGCGGCAGCGTCAGGGACGGTCAGTACTTGGATGGGTGACTGCCTGGGAACACTGCGTGAGGTTGGTTTTTTTTTTACTATTACTTTTTGTTCAATTAGTTTTTTTTTTTTTTGTGTCTTCAAATAATAATAATTAATTATGAACAGTAAATAATATTCATGTGAATTGTTTTCAGGTTGTAATATGAAAAATACTTAAAGTGACATCTAACTGTTGATAACGTGAACTACGTAAGCAATAATAAAAATTGTTGGGTTTGTTTCAAAGGACTAGTTCTGCGAAGACTGTTTCTGCGCGTAATAGATGGCGCTATTCAGCGGTTTTGTGATTTTTAATTGGCTTTTTGTTTTCTTTTTTTAATTAGTTTATTTTTTATTTTTATTTAGTTTGCCAAAGAAGTTTCACTTCTGACATATTGTGTACTTTGTACGCACGCAATTTTTTTCTTACCCAAATGTCAGTAGACCTCGCTCTATCTTAAAGCATTCTGATCTAGTCCAAGATCCATAAACAACTTCCTCGTCGATGGGGATTCCTTCGTGTCGCGGGACATAATCGTCACTAGCATATCGCCGACCTTTTCTTCCCAGTTTTTCCTTCTTTCTTTTACTTCTGAGGCTTATTCCTGGTAAAAATTATATAAATATACATATATTATTTTAAAGTAGTATAAAATAATTGTATGCTAGTTACACTGTTTAAAAATGTGGTAAAAAAACTTGTATACTCTACGAAAAAAATATTAGCTACCTTCCTCGTCTTCATCTGAATCAGGTGTCACTTCCATGTCAGACATTTCCATTGGACCATCATCATGACCATATCTTTTAATAATTGTTCTTTTTCTTGGTTCTGTTACAATTAAATCTTCATCTTCTTTTTTCTCGGTTGTGTCTATTTCTGCCTTCTTCGCCCATTTATTCCAAAAATCTGGGTCACGTATGTCAATATCCGATCTTTGATCAGTAGCTGCGAAACTAGCTTTCGAAAAAGTGGAGCCCTTTTCAGATTCCATTTGAATAACCTGGGTTCTTCGAGCTAGTATCATTTCAATATCTTCTTCACAAAATTTGTCACCTGCATTATCTTCATCCATTACAGCACCATACGCGCCTTTTTTTAAAAGATCTTCAATTTCTTTTTTCGATAGTTGTTTTAAACCAGTTTCTTTCCCTTGTGAAGTATTCATGCTTTGAAGAATAGCTTTGTCTAATCCCAACTTTAAAGATGCTTTATCAAACATTTCTCTTTCGTATGTATTTCTGCATATCAATCTATATATCTTAACCATTTTTTGCTGTCCAATACGATGACACCGTGCTTGGGCTTGCAAATCATTTTGTGGGTTCCAATCGCTATCGTAAATTATAACCGTATCTGCAGCAGTTAAGTTTATTCCGAGACCACCGGCTTTAGTGCATAACAAGAATACAAAACGGTCAGAATCAGGTTTAGAAAACCTGTCTATTGCTTCTTGTCTCAAATTTCCTCTTATTCGTCCATCAATTCGTTCAAATGGATATTTTCTATATAAGAGATAATCTTCTAAAATATCAAGACATCTCACCATTTGACTAAATATAAGAACTCTATGACCACCAGCTTTTAATTTTGGCAATAATTTATCAACTAAAACCATTTTACCAGATGACTGAATAAGCGCTTTATAATATGCTTCTTTATCTTCACCGTTAGCTTGTTTATAATCAAATTGTATTTGATCTTCAGCACCATTCAATAAATATGGATGTATACAACACTTTCGTAATTCCATCATGGTATTCATTAAGTTAGGAATGTTTGCAGCTGATGCTATACCTTTTTGCAGAAAGCTGAAATTTCTCTCCAATATAGCTCTGTAATATTTTTTTTGGATATTTGTCAATTCTACTTCTATTATAGTTTCCTCTTTAGGGGCTAAAGTCTTTTCGACATCTTCTTTTAATCGGCGCAACATCATTGGTTTAAGAAGAGCTTGTAATTTAACGACTTCTGACTCAGATTTCAATTGGCCAAACTCTGTTAAAAATGCATCACTACTAGAAAACTGAGACGGCTCCAAAAAATTAAGTAATGAAAATAGTTCATTTACATTATTCTGTAAAGGTGTCCCCGATAATAGAACCCTATGTTCTAGGTGAAGCTGCCTTAAGCCTTCTAATAATTTACAATTTCGATTTTTTAATCTATGAGCTTCGTCTATTACACATAAACGCCAGTTAAAAGATTTAAGTTCTTGAAAATCTGTTACTATAATTTCAAATGTTGTAATCAAGACATTGAATTTAGTGATTTCTTTTATGGGTTCACCTTTCTCATTTTTATAATAAAATTCATACTCTTGTATCATACTCTTACTTTGTTGAGATCCGTGATAGACTATTACATTCATTTCTGTCCAACCTTCAAATTCTCTCTGCCAATTAGGAATAGTTGAAAGTGGTGCAATAATAAGGAAAGGTCCTCTTATGCCATATTCCCAAACTGAATTAACAAATGTTAAACTTTGAATAGTTTTGCCTAATCCCATTTCATCAGCTAATATACAATTACGATTATTATGCCATGAGAATAGTAACCAATTTAAACCTTCTAATTGGTACGGTCTTAACGTATTTCCGCCTTTATACAATGGCGATTCTTTTAACTGTGTCCACTGATCAGCAGAAGGCCGTTTCTTAAATTTCCATTTCTCTTTTGGAGGAATTTCACTGAAAATTTTATACTGTTTTATTTTATCTACATCAATATCTTCTTCAAGCTCCCATGTACTATCTTCATATTGTAAACTTTTCCACTTAACTAAATAATGTTTAACAACTGTATTATTAGCAGGATCTTGATTTTCTGACATGTCTAATATTCTTTCCACTTCGACATAATCAGGATTAAACGGTTCATCGTCAAGGAGTTCAAAAATATTCATTTGTTGTGCTTGCTTCTGTTTAAAGCGTTTAATTTTAGAAAAAATTCGTTTGTCACCTTTGTAAAGTTCTTCTTCTGTTTTCCATTCGCAATGCAAATAAGAAAAATTTCTATATTTAACAAAATACTCTTCGACATCTACGATTATTTTTGGCAATATTTTTTCTCCATTTTCTTTTTCCGACTCCAACTTTACTATTTCTTTTTTCTGACTTTCTTGATCTTTTTTCTGACTTTGAGGATCTTTATTTATTACTTCATCTTTTTCAATTGCTTTTATAACTTCTTCACTTTTATTTTCAGATTCATTATTCTGATCTTTAGGTGTATCAGTTACATCTGTTAAATCAGTTTTTTCTTTTTCTTGTTTAACATTTTTGTCAACCACTTCATTTTTTAATTCTCGTTTTCCCATACGGCATGCTAATACATGTTGTACTATCATTGAATCCTCTTCTGTCGTATTAACATACATATAGTTAGGTTTCGGCGTAAGTTCTGGTCTATTAACATCTTTGATGTCAAGGTTTAAATCATCATTTTCTTTTTCTAGCTTAGGGGTCACCATTGTAAACTCATCGTCTGATAAGCGCAACAACACGTCATCTGTATACTTTTTACGTTGTGTATTTCGCGCAGAACGCCGTTTCGAGCTGTCATCGCCTTCAGCCGGTGGTGATGGAGGTGGTGTAGATATTAAATCGTCAGGTTCTCCATCTGAATCAGGTATCAAACCACCCCGGCGCTTTCGTTTTCCACTAGGAGTTTTTTTATTAAGCACTTTTTTGCAGCTTCCTCCCCCTGACGTTCTCTTTTTTGTTGTTTTCTTCTTCAGATTCATAGAATCTAATTCATCTTCTTTATCTATTAGTTCTTTTTTTGCTTCCGCTTCTTCTAATAAATCTTTTATAGCTATTTTTGATACTGGAATGTCATCAAAATCAGTTACATTCGTATCATCTAAAGATGCCATTTCTCTATTAACTGAGATGCTAGATTTTGATGCTTCACTTAAGGTCTTATTAAATGTTTCATTTAAATTATCTCTTTCTAAAGGTTCATTGTATGTTGTTGTATCAGCGTGCATTTCCGGTGTACCTTTTTTAACATTTCTTTTTCTTTTTGGAGCATTTGGATCTTTTGGCTCTCGCTTTTTTCTCTCTTTTACTGGTTTATCCCCTAAATCTTTATTTACTTTAAGTTCTTTAGGTACTCGAGGTTTTCTTTCTTTACCTTTTCGTGGAGTTCTTTGTTTTTTCACTTTTCCTAAATTCATTTCGTCATGTGATAAAGCACTACTGTCTAAATTGGTGATATCTTCAGTCACTTCTGTATCTATCTCAGAATTACTCTGCAATCCAGTACCAGCAGTCACGCAGTCTTCAGAGACAGGCAATTGATCTAGAGGTTGCGAAATGGCGGTTAATTTATCCTTTTTTACACGTGGTTTTCTAGGCTTAGCAGGGCCTTTGCCACGTCCACGACCTGTTGTACTGGTTACTTGAGGACTTTCGACCATTTTAGATCCATAAATTGGATTTTGCAAGATACAGTTAGGTCCGCCACTACATTTATCATTTGTTTCATGTTGCTGTAACATGGACAATCTATCTTGTAAGCAACGTACCTTCTCTTGATTTTCATTCGATGGTGGTAAACAGTAAATTTCTTGAATTTGTTGTTGCAGTGCTGCCCTTTCCTGATGATGTGATGCTGAATATAAGTTAGGATGAGGTATATTGCTTGATCCCATTACAATCATGTTTGGAGTAATATTATGAGGTATATTTGTCATCACATTCGATTGATTTGATGTCAAGCTAGGTCCTAGATTTCCATGAATATTCTGAGGATTGAGAGGCATTCCCACTTGAATATTGGGTAGAGTCGTTACTGCACTTGGTTGTACACTCGTAATATTACTTGTTGAGTTATGTAACGTTGGTTGAATATTTCCTAACATGCCAGGTACAGTAGGTGGTAAACAAGTCATGCTACCTTGTTGATTATGAAGTGGCATAGTTGACGACAGAGTATTTGTGAGATTTGGGTGTTGAATTGGATGAGTAGAATTTATACTGCTTGGTATATTTGGTATTGTTGCGGTAGCAACTGAGGATCCAGTTTGAAAAGTTGCAGGAACATTCAAATTTTGATTGCTTGGTATATTAGTTCCTATGTTCGTAGCTAAACTTTGCACCCCTTGAGGCATCATATTCTGCATGTTTGGAAAAGAACTATTCTGATATCCCTGACTTCGTGCCATATTTAAATTTGATGTGTTCTCATATTTATTAGGTGTATTGGCATTGGAGGGTGGATGGCCTACAGTAGTGTTAACTTGCTGTGGATTGTTACTTGGTGGATGATCAGCAGAAGTATCAATTTTAAGTGACCCACTTGGCAAGTGAATTCCTTGAGGTCTTAAAGAGTCATTATTGCTTTGTTTATTGATAGTTTCACTTAAAGCAACATCTGATTTATTTTCATTATTTATGGTACTATCGCCTTTTTTATCTTCTTTGGAATGTCCAATTGTTTCAAATATACTTTCAGTTGAAAGTTGACTATGAGTGCTACTTTCTTTATGTTCCACTTTATCAACAGATGCATTCATTGTATTTGTTGTTGAAATTGGTATGTTAGAATTATTCAAAGTCACTGAAATTCCTTCTTTTTGATTAGTCGTCATATATCTCAATGAAGCATTATCATCTGAGAGTCTTTCATCATCCGGTTGAATCGTATCTAAGTTTTTGTTTTCATTATTAGAGACCGAAACTGGACAAGGTTTACTTTGTTCAGGTTTTAAAACTTGAATTGATGGAGCTTCCGAAGATTTAGATGATTGTTCACTATTTGGTGCTGCATTATTTACAGGAGCAGATATTTTATTCTGATTCCAGTGAGTTGGAGAAGACACTATATTATGGCCAACTACTGGTGATGCAGGATTACGTTGAAATGTATATTCTCCGCTTGTCGGTAAAACCATTTGCTCTAATGCTTGCAGAGTATTTTGAGAAGTAAATGATGCTGATACAGGTGGGCCTGTACCAGGGGACTGTTGTACAACATTACGAGTACTTAAGGGTGATGCGCTTGGTCCTTTAACAGGGGACATAACAGGTCGTGGCGAAAGCTGAGGCTGTGATTGAGGTTGCTGTCTTGGTGACACTTGTGCCCTTGGCGACATTTGTGGTGATAACTGGGGAAATGGGGGTCGGTATTGTGGACTTCCAGATTCAATCCCTCCAGATTTAACAGAGCTATACTGGCTTGTTACATTAACATCAAGAGGATGTTGAACCTGATGAGGTTGGTAATTGATTGGGACAGAATGATGTGGTGAACCATAAGGCATTTGGGACGGAACAGCATGAGATGGTCCAACTGATGAGGAAGGTACTTGTGGTTGTCGAGGGACATGATGCAGAGGAGAAGCTCCTGCATGATGTAAATGAGGGTTTGGATGGCTTTGGATTCCTGGGCCAATACCCCCTGCATGGCCGGGTATACTTTGATGAGGTTGATGTTGTGGCATTGCACCATGAGTTTGCTGGTTATGAGGTAAACCATATTGATGAGCATTTACATCCATTTGTTGATGATATGTAGGATGTTGGGAAATTCGAGTTGCAGATGGAGGATGCATTTGAGTATAATTTGGGTAATTCTGAAACAATAATAAATGCATTTAAATATTATGTTTGCTAAATAAAAGTATTACAGGGGTGTGTCCAAAAATTTTGTTTCCCTTTGTGTTACAATATTTTTTATTATTTTATATATTATATATTTAATTTTATTTTATATTTTACAATTACTCATTTTCTGTTAAGTATTTATGAAATTATCATATATTGTGAGTCTAAAATCTCTCTACATAAACATACATGTAGCCATAAATGTCAAATCCCTTCAATTTTAATATTACACCTAAGGTTGCATATATTCACCACTAGCTTCTGCGCGCGACTTCGTCGGCGTGGACTTCGCTCCTATTGGTCTTAGCGTGACGTTACATAGCCTATAGCCTTCCTCGATAAATGGGCTATCTAACAGTGAAAGAATTTTTCAAATCGGCCCAGTAGTTCCAGAGATTACCGCGTTCAAACAAACAAACAAACAAACAAACTCTTCAGTATATTAGTATAGATTATTGTGTTTTAAACAAACACAAAAAAGTAATGAGAAAAGTAACGAAAAGAATTAGAATATAATTATCTCTTTTTATGAATTTTGACTTAAGATCTTATAAGCCAATCAGTGCAATTAATTACCTATTACTTTTTTAATGATATAAAAATGTATATCAAATATATTTATACCACTTATTTATCTTCATTTTGAACAATTCAAAATAAATCGAACTTTGCAGTTTATCAAATTCTTAATTATTTTTCTAATACAATTTTGACTATTATTTTTGTTTCATCAAATAATTTAATAACAAATATTTTATTATACTAGATGGAGGGTCTGTGACATATATTTTTTACTGGTAAACTGATAACACATTAATTTTATGTTAATACAATAGTAGTATAATTTTTCAGTCTGCTTAACATCCTTGTGAATCCTGCTTAACATTCTAAAAGCCTAAAATTGAAAGAATATTTATAATATATCTATACTAATATATAAAGCTGAAGAGTTTGTTTGTTTGGTTGTTTGTTTGTTTGAACGCGGTAATCTCTGGAACTACTGGGCCGATTTGAAAAATTCTTTCAGTGTTAGATAGCCCATTTATCGAGGAATATAGGCTATGTATCATCACGCTAAGACCGATAGGAGCGGAGTAAACGCCGACGAAGTCGCGCGCAGAAGCTAGTATATAATATTTTGAAAAACAAATTAAGATATGGTCGAATTTAGACATAATTGTAAATTAAATGCAAACAAATTATTGCCAGAAAAGAAATTTATGGAAACACCCGTTTATGTATAATTATGTCTAACCTAGAATGTTTGTAATCAATAACATTTAAATACCTGTTGTTGTCCATATATTTGTTGTGATGTTGGTTGGGGAAAATGAGGTTGTCTTGGAATATATGCACCGTTTTGTGCTTGTAGACCTAATCCAGCCTATAATTTAAAGATGTAGTAATTAAAAAATGAGATCACAAAAATTCCATTAAGAAAATTTAGTAAAATATAACTTATTATGTAACAATGACTAGAATCATAGTCAATTACACACCTGCTGGGGAGGATATTGATGCATTTTTTGTTGATGTTCATAAGAGTGCCTATAGCCTGGTGCAATGGGTGAATATCTGTTTGCTCCTGGAGCACCAGACCAGACACCCATATCAGCAATACCTTGAAATAAACATTTATTGTTGTAAATTGTATTTTAGAAAAGTTATAATTATATTAGTAGAAGAGCTTAAATACCTTGTTCAGATAAGGAGTACATTGGTTCGGGTCCAGGGTGGTAGCTTGGATATGAATGTGAAGGATGCACATGATGTGATGGATGAAGTGGTGCATGAGGCGGTTGAGGTAACCTAGGTCGTGGAGGATAGCCTCCATAATCATGGTATTCTGGTCCTGGTGGTCCGGTACCAGGATTTGATACAGGCTGTGAGCTGCTAGGTATGCCACCAGGACCTCCACCCCCAAACGATGCCAGTTTTTGTATTGTTCCTTCTTGTGTATTTGGATTGTATGGTTGTCTATAACTAAACAAAAGTAAAAGAAAGTTAAATATAAATTACATAAAAACACCACAACATTAACTGGCAAAATATTTTACCTATTCTCAGAAGACTCTTTGTTTTCTCCTGTTACTCCAGACGTAGAACTACCAGCAAAGCTGTCTGTTCCACCAAGATCAGTAAGTCCTTCCAACATACCGCTTCCATCATCACCAAATAAATTATATGAGTCCATCACTCACTTAAGAGTGAATTAAAATGAGTTTGCATTGAATATTCCAGAGGTAAATTAAATCACCCATCTTAATCTGAAATAATAAATATATAAAAACTTCATTTGTTAGTAATGTATTACTACTTACTAGTGATCGCCCAGTGGTCGAAATTCCCACAACTATACCATAACTAAGAAATTTTACTAAAAAAAAATTAAAATAAAGAACCTTTTTTAAAAAAATTCATTTTGACTACAGATTGACAATCAACAAAAGAGTATACTGTGTGTGTGTCTAATACATGTTAGCGTGTGTAATGTTTTTTTATTAACTTAATATATTATTATGCATAATTTAAAAAAAAATATAAGCATTCTGCACTCCTTCTCTATATAAACTACTAGCCGTGCCCCGCGGTTTCACACGCGTTAATTTGAAGAAAAAAAATAGCCTATAGCTTTCCTCAATAAAAGGGCTTTCTAACACTGAAAGAATTTTTCAAATCGGTCCAGTAGTTTCTGAGATTAGCACGTTCGAACAAACAAACAAGCAAACTCTTCAGCTTTATAATTTATTATAATATTAGTACAGAAAAGTGTACGAAGTTTCATACTCTTCCGCCCGCACAATTTTCGTAAAAAGTGGTACAAAGTTTTTGCTTTACATATTAATATATAGATAAATAATCCACTGAAAACATTTTCTAATTGTAATATTAAAATAACCGCTTTTTACTAAATGCATATGGATGCATACATGGTGCATATACCAAAAAAACATTTTTTACAATTTTTGTGTCTGTTTGTTACGGCTAATCTCTGGTCGGCTGGACCGATTTTGACGAGACTTTCACTAGCAGATAGCCGATGTAAAGTATTTTAGGCTACTTTTATTTTAGAAATTTATTTATTTTATAACTCTGCGAACTGAACAATAACTTTTATGTTAAATTCATCACAGCTAGTTTTATAAAACTTAAAACTGCATTGAAAATATTTCTATTTTATACCGTTACATTTTTTTTTTTTCAATAGCAGTGCACATGCCTTGCTAATTATGGATTATAAATTTCTTATAGTTTTGACATATAAAATTATGTAATTCACATAGTTTGACTAAATACAAAATAAACTCAATTTGTATTTCAAACTTTTTATATTGTATAGTTCAGTTTAGCTTTAGACTTTTGCATAGTTTAAAATTAAAACTTCAATATGTAGTTGAAGATTCAATGTAATAAATACAAATATATGCTCGCAAAACAGTTTTTTCCTTGGTTACATTAATTTATTTTAGTGTATATATATAAAAAGTAACTATATATAAATAGTTTTTACTTTGTACAGCACAATATGGAATTATTAATATTAAGTCAATGATCTTTGCAATTGCAAAATTTTTCACCATTTACTTGTATTACATTACACCATTTAGGTACTTATATTGAAAGCGAATTTTTAAAATGATGTTGTTCCGAGATAGAACAAATACAGTGGACCCCCGGTAATCCGGCCCCCGGCAAATCGGCACCCCCTGTAATCCGACATGGTCTGTTTGAATATTTTGCTAATGCATGATTGAACGAGTTATAACTTGTACGCACTAGTAGGTACTATTGTGCTCGACGCGTAGGGTATTCATTTGTTTGTACACAATTATTTCCTAATGTAAAGTTATTGCATATTTTTTGTAAGTTCTATAGCATTAATGACGTTAGTTTTATAATAAAACGTTAGCTCTCTATTGAGTTGTTTAATTTACTAAAGACATACATAATTAAGTATCATTTTTACTCCTGAATACATATATAATCCTATCATTGAACCTGTAATTTGTCGGATTACAAGGTACTCTTTTAAAAAAATTCCGGACTATAGGGGGTCTTAGGCAGGGTACTCTATAATCCGACAAATTCGGTAATCCGACACTGCACTGCAAAACGTTTGTCCGATTACCGCGGGTCCACTGTACAACAAAATTTTACACATAAGAATAGAAAAGGAAAACAACTGCAAAAACCATGCCTAACTTATAACTATAATTTTTATGTTATGCAGAAACATACAAAAAAACATTCACAAGGAAAATTTTAATATATTTTATACAGCAATTGACTTTTACAGATCTATGTTATTAGCCAAGTAATTATTATTATGGCAAAAGTTCCATACAATCTGAATAGTTCCCCAATATCTGAGGGTTTTGTGAGAAGTTGTGTAGAAATCAACCAGGCATAATTAATAATACTTGTCACCTATGCGGCAGATGAATTAAAACTAGTATGTAGTGGTGAAATTAAACTATACCCCGTCCAACCATTTATTATCTTTTTGAAACTTCAAGAAATTTTGACATTAGTGACTGCCTCACACGTTATTGATTCAATTTGAAATAATAATCGATTTTATTTAAGTAGAACTTTTAATCGATTTCATGAAATATCTTGTTTAAAAATATTTTTTTTATTATCATATCAAAATTTTCGATCCAGCAGGATTCGAACCCCCACCTCCAGACAATCCGTGTCCGGTGCTCTAACCGTTAAGCTATGGATCTATACCCAGCGGAATCGAAATTCTTGATATGATTTTTATTCGGTTTTAAGCAACCGTGGTGCCATCTATAGCGAGACCTTTACAGCACTCACTATTCAAAGTTTCATTTTACAATGAATTCTTTTGACAAGAGATGACACTAAGCTATTTTTAATTCGTATTATTTTTATTTTTGTGTTACCCACACATGAGGAAATTAGAAAATGTTTTTTATTATCATATCAAAATTTTCGATCCAGCGGGATTCGAACCCGCACCTCCCGACAATCCGTGTCCGGTGCTCTAGCCGTTAAGCTATGGATCTATACCCAGCGGAATCGAAATTCTTGATGATTTTTATTTGGTTTTAAGCAACCGTGCGTGATTTTTATTTGGTTTTAAGCAGACGCCGCGTTGGCGCAGCGGTTACAGCACTGGATTGCGATTGACTGTTGCGCGGGCGGTTGCGGGTTCGATCCCCGCACACGACAACATTTGTATTGGCCATACAGATGTTTGCCGTGGTCTGGGTGTTTGTGCAGTCCTTGTGGGTCTCGCCACCGTGCCTCGGAGAGCACGTTAAGCCGTCGGTCCCGGTTGTTATCATGTACACCTGATAGCGATCGTTACTCATAGTAGGGAATATATCCGCCAACCCGCATTGGAGCAGCGTGGTGGATTAAGCTCCGATCCTTCTCCTACATGGGGAAGAGGCCTATGCCCAACAGTGGGATATTACAGACTGAATCGTATCGTATCGTAAGCAACCGTGAGTACTGTAAAGGTCTCGCTATAGATGGCACATTGAAATTAAATTCCAAGATATCTACTTTATTCCTTGCAAATAATCAATCTTGGAGTCATAGATACCTACTATTTATTTTTTATTAAATTTATAGAAACAATAATTACATGTCGTAAAATTATTTTTATCATAAATGATCGATTTATTATTTCAAGAACTGTTTGATAGTCTGTGGTTGTTTGTTATGCACAGGACACTTTCACTTAATCAATCAAATCATCAATAAAGTATGACATTACTGTAGAATTTTTTTGTATGTTATTCCGAAAAAAAAAAACTGTAATTTATAGGTGTGCTGTCAAAAAGATAATAAATGGTTGGACAGGGTATAGTAAAGTAGAATCTATAATTAAAAACAACCTAATATAACCCAACAAACTAATTATCTAATTACACAATAACAATTATTTTGCAATGTATATCAAAGCAATCTTTATTTAAAAGATATTCAAATTATCTAATATTAATCATAATGCAGGGGCATCATGAAAATTGCCCCCATTTCTTACTTATTAGTCCATGTCATACAAAAATTTAATTTTTTTGTGCTATCAATCAAAAAGATTTATTAACTAATAATCCATATTATGGATTACTTACGCTAACGTAATTTAATAAAAACTAAAAATGTAGGTATCATATTTTTTGTTGGTTTGCAATCAAATGTTTAAGTTAAAAATAACCATTTTATATGTTGTGAAGTTACTTGTTACAGTATATTCTATATTATACCTTCTTGTCATCCATTTAAATTTAAAATAATTAAGGTGAAAAAAGAATTATTATAATTGAATGATATCGCGGGCTTCAAGCCAGTGGGGCGTATAAGCAATAACCCTATTTTCAGGACACCAAAAAAACGTAATAAGTTTTTTTTTTTCAATGTATCTCTTTAGCTGAAAATTTACATGTGTCTATGAAAGTACTTCCTTAATAATGTGAGAATTGAGATGCTAATTTTTTTTTTTTTTTTGTATTAAAAAACTTGCAATATTGCACTTATTTCTATTTGGCTCGACAGTTTTAGGCAAGCCATATGTCATTTTTTCTCAGAAAATGCTTTTATAGAATGGACATATAACACAAAACTTTTATATGCAATGAAATATTTAAAAAAACATCTGAAATTAGTACAAGTATCGTAAAATGTAATTAATAAATATTTTTTATACAATTAAATGCAGTATTTCTATCGTTTTTGAAGATTATACGTCCATCTGACGTGTCAAAAAATATAAAATTAGTTTTATTCCAAGATAGGCGTAAAGACTATTTAGGATTAATTTCGATGATAGTGAAATAACACAAGGAACAAAAATAGTTAAAATATTATTGGAATGAAGTTCCATAAGGTGCGTTCCGTAACGTTAAAAAAAGCGTAAGAATTTTATATATAAACCTGTATGATGGCTATACAGTGTCGTTTTGACTGTTATTATTATTGCAGTTTGCTATTATTATTATCACTCTTCATCATCATGACTTCAGCCTATCACAGCCCACAGCTGGACAAATGTCTCTTCAAGTTCACGCCAAAAATGGTGCAACCTATGTGTTTTGCCCATAGTCACCAGATTACTCAAAAAAATACTAATCAGATCTCGATCAAATTTAAATAAAACTACACAACAAGTATTAGCTTTCGAATAAAGTAAGAATCATCAAAATCGGTAAACCCAGTAAAAAGTTATACGGTTTAATATAACGTAGGTCGGCGAAAAAATAGTCAAGTAAATACGCATTATTAGATATAAATCGAAAAGTACTTGTCAGATCTCAATCAAATTTAAATGGAACCAATAATGACAAACACCTTGCGATTAAGAAAAAGTTCATCAAAATCGGTACAACCAGTCAAAAGTTCTGAAGTAACATACATTAAAAAAAATACAGTCAAATTGAGAACCTCCTCCTTTTTTGGAGGTCAATAAACTTTTAAAAGCAATCAAAAACTTAGCATAATTAACAGTAGTATACGATAATAATTATTGTTTCTTTGGTCCTAATTAGCATTGGAGAATTGTAGAGATCTTGATAGTTTAAAAGTTTAGAACAGTATCTGAGTACTCGATCCTTATTCCGCACAGTTGTGTGTATGGTCCGAATAGCCAGTATGATAGCCGACCTCCGGTAGAAGATGACACCTCAAGAAGAAGAATAATAAAGTAATTACCTAAATAACATAAACTGCTATAAAAAATCTATAAAGATGAAAAACACGAATGACGTAGTTTCTAGGGTATTATAGCTTAGCTGATAGTTAGTACTTTCCCTTTAGTTGCATGTCACGACATTATATTGGTAGATCATAATTGAAAATCGATAATCATATCAAATCATAATATGTTACATTGTATGTATGTCTTTGTGGTCCGATACAAAATTCATCATTCGTGGTTACGACCGCGGTACGACTTTCTGGCATGAAAATAATATTAGACTTCAGTTATACGCCTGAAAGTATTTTGTTAATATTTTCTAAAATAATTTACCTACAGTTAAGAATAAAACTGAGGTGGTGTATCGATAAACTTAGAAATGATTGACGTAATAAAAAAAACGTATTTTTTTTATACGCCCCTCAGGCTTGAAGCCCGCGTATGTTCAATATTATTTAGAGAAACTCATACTTCTGAGATGGATAAACAACATTATTATAAATTTATACAAAAAATTATATTTTAATTATTAAAATTGTATTTCTTTGGTATTTTGACACATAAAATCGAAGATTTTATTTAATAACATATATATTTTTAATATTGTCAAATTTTTAAACTATATCCTCTTGTTTCCTTTATTTTCAACATCTTCTTTCAGTCGTTTTGCTTGTACAACCAAGGGGAAAAGCTATACGCTTATGGTAATAAGAATACATAAAGCGTTACAACTTCTCCCGTTCAGTTATACAGCAGAAGGAAATAGCATATCTTCTATGTTGTCCTATATTTAGGTTTTACTTGCTCCTACCTATAAAATTACAAAACAATACTACCGCAACATACGAACTTCTTAGAGCATAAATAGCTACCTAATAAAAATGAAAGTGCTTAACCGCATAACACTTTGTAAAACACCATGTTTCTAGCGTCTAGAAAATTGCTATGTTGCACCTAACTAATCGCAGCAATGACCTCTCAATAGTAGGTATAATATTTGCTCATATTATGGAATATATATTCAATAATATGATCGACCATTAAGTTTTTAAAAAGAATACAGGTACAAAGTGAAATATAAAATGTTATTTTTATTTCATAACAAGTTACTTACTGTAAGCGCCACACAATACGATTGATCACAAAATGGATACCATATTTCAAAGAACCGAACGCTGACTTAAGACGTCAATATAAAGTCTACGACAAATTTTTCAATTGTAGTATAAGTAATATTAATTATTTATCAAGTGATGAGATTCCGAGCAATCAAATTGCAAACTATCTCACAATAATTAGAACATTACTATCATAAGCACTACACTCCGTCCATTTTGTTTCCCTTTGCGACCAAAGTTTGCGACAGTGTTGCCAACTTTATTTTTCCGAACATCGTACCATATCTTAGAAAAGATCGTATTTTGCCTATATTTCAAGGAAAAAAATCGTACGTAATGAAATTTCAATAAAACAACGTAAATAATTTTAAAACCGAATGCTATTATAATTTTGATTCAATATTTATTATTTAATAGGTTGTCTCCCGTGAGGTTAGATCTAACCTGTCATTATTTATCTGACGCATCAATTTGGCTAGGATGAAGTATCCTTCATCTATGTCAATTTGGTGACACTCATTTACTATACTTTGTATTATACCATTTGTATACCAAACTTGAATTTTTGTATAAATGAGGATCAGTAAAGTTCTAGCAAATTCAATAGAACTAGTATCCACGTTATTCTCTATGACATAAGAATGATATTTCTTTTTGAATTATCCAAATCGGACCATTACTTACGAAGATATTAAGTTATAAACATTATGCCGTTCCTGCCGCTACGTCAGCGTACGCGGAATGCGTGTGACGTCACTCCGACGTTCCATGCCAGTTAGCCCTTAGCAGCGACAAGATGCGATGGTGTTTTCTTTTAAACTATGTGTCCTACAAAAAATTTGTAAGGACATAATTTGTAGCAAATTGCTTTGCCTACAAATATGTTCATATAACTTTGCGGAAATTTAAAAATTAAAGAAGTTATAAGCAAAAAAGTGAGAAAATTTTTATTGAAATTTTCTTTATTGCTCTATAACTTTTTTTTTATACATTTCACAAAAAAAGTACCTCAGACCAATCTTGTAGATGGTTTTTTGAGGAAAATTTTTCACTACAATTTTTTGAATTTCATTCATTTCAAACGCTGTTACAGCGCTCCAAAGTAGAGCGGGTTCGTCAATGCTCATGAGAATCCGGTCAAAACGAAATGCTTAACTTAGTTTTATGATCCTTTTTTATTGTAAATATATTCTTAAAATTTTTTTGTTAAATCCCTGCCTACAACTTTACTTATTTATTGGCATAAGCTGTCTGTGGGGTAGGCCTACTGGGAATACCACGTTAAAAAAATATGATTTATGAGATATTTGATTACCTAAGTAGATGCATTCGAAGACGATTAAGAGAATTCAACGCATTTTTGGAAAACATTAGTATTTCCGAAACTTGTTGAGACTCAAAAGTACTCTTCTACACATATGTATAATGAGGGTCAATAAAGTTATAGCAAATTCAATAAAACTAGTATCCACGTTATTCTCTATGATATAAGAAAGATATTTCTTTTTGAATTACCCAAATCGGACCATTACTTACGAAGATATTAAGTTATAAACATTATGCCGTTCCTGCCGCTACGTCAGTAATAATAATAATAAATAATAAACGTTTCACACTCAACGGCCCCCAGTAGGATTTTATCCTGTGTCGGGGGTCCGGAAACACACACAATACACAACCACAAACGCCCAGACCATGACACACATCTGTATGGCCAATACAAATTTTTGTCATGTGCGCGGATCGAACCCGCGACTGCTAGCGCAACAGCTAGTGCTGTGACCGCTGCGCCAACGCGTCGTCATGTAAGCGGGATCAGTGTATGCGGGATGCGTGTGGCATCACTCCGACTCATAAAACTCACTCCGTATCATAAAACTAAGTTAAAAATTTCGTTTTGACCGGATTCTCATGAGCATTGACGAACCCGGTCAACTTTGGAGCGCTGTAACAGCGTTTTAAATGAATGAAATTCAAAATATTGTAGAGAAAAATTTTCCTCAAAAAACCATCTACAAGACTGGTCAGAGGTATTTTTTTGAGAAATGTATAAAAAAAAAGTAATAGAGCAAAAAAGAAAATCTTTATAGAAATTGTCTCACTTTTTTGCTTATAACTTCTTTATTTTTAAATTTCGGCAAAAAGTTATATGAACATATTTGTAGGCAAAGCAATTTGCTACAAACTATGTCCTTACAAAATTTTTGTAGGATAGATAGTTTAAATGAAAACACCATCGCAGCTTCTCGCTGCTATGGGCTAACTGGCATGGAACGTCGGAGTGACGTCACAGCCTTCCGCGCCGGCCGGTTAGTAAACTCCGCTAGTAATTTGATCATAACTTCGTCAATTTTTGTCGTAGAACAAAAATTTTTGCACTGTATGTTAAGGATTTCTTAGTTCTATAAATCTGCATTCTCAACTAAAAACGTTACGGATCCTCATTGGCAGTAATGTAGGTACGTCAAAATGAAAAATTTTAAACGCTGGAAACGTCATAAACGTCAAGTATAGCAATTTATTTTTTTTCTAAATGTCACTCTAAGAAAGAGGTTATTTATGTATGATAATTATGTATTTTATTTCTTTACAAAAAATAATATAAAATAGTTATGCATAGGTTTTCATGTTATTCCAATTATGTAGTTGTATTATGTAATTATTTTCTACGTACATAAACAATTATAATTTCCCGTGTTACGTCTAATAACATTTTCGTAAAATTACGGATTTACAATTAAATAATGCATAGAAGAGACATAATATATGTATAGCATATTTTTATGTTTAATAGTTTTCATACTTCCATTCCTTTAAAAAATTTAGAAAAGTCCATAAAACCTTATGTGCTAAATCAAAGATATGTATTTGCGGACTACAAAGATCCAAAATAAAAGATAAATTAGTTTATCCATATCCATCCATATTGTTTTGAGCTTGTTCATTTGAGTTTTCAATTTAGTTTTAAGAA
Organism: Melitaea athalia; assembly: GCA_905220545.2. NCBI lineage: Eukaryota > Metazoa > Arthropoda > Insecta > Lepidoptera > Nymphalidae > Melitaea > Melitaea athalia. Next base: position 10,892,724 of record HG992179.1, read on the forward strand.
CAACATTTACATTTTTTTTGTTGCATTAGAAAGCCAAAAAATTGACTGTAAATATATAATTCTTGAGTCTTACATTGTAAATATGTATAATATTAAAAAGAAATTTATTTCAAATATTGTCCAGACAAGTTAGACGTATAATGTCAATCAGGGCCGTCTTTACCCGGGGGTGCAAGGGGTGCAGCGCACCCGGGCGCGGGGTCCTAGGGGGCGCCGAATGCTAGAAATTGGAAAAAATTTTGACCTCTAAACTCATTAAATGTCAAACATTTATTAGAGGACGCAACTTTATTTTTGAGACATGTGTGGGGGGTCAATAGAAGCTTAACCCCAAGTTTGTGGGGTGCAAACACCGTTTTCGTGATATCTCGGAAACTATGAGTCCTACAAAAAATTCGTAAAGACATAATTTGTAGCAAATCGCTTTGTCTACAGATATGTTCATATAACTTTTTGCCCTAAATTTAAAATTAAAGAAGTTAAGTATAAGCGTAAAAGTGAGAAAATTTCTATAAAAATTTTACAAAAAAAGTACCCCTGAACAATCTTGTAGATGGTCTTTTGAGGAAATTTTTTCTCATATTTCTTTTTATTTTCATTCATTTAAAACGCTGTTAGAGCACTCCAAAATTTACCGGGTTCGTCAATGCTCATGAGAATCCGATCTAAACGAAATGTTTAACTTAGTTTTAAGATTTTTTTTTTTAAAATTGTAAATACATTCTTAAATTTTTTTATTATTTTCGTACAACTTTACTTGGTATTTATACATTCCTAACTGTTTTTCTTACTATACTATACTTCTCAGGATATGATACAACATCAGCGGCCTGTAATATGAGGAAACTAAAATTTATAAAAGTTATGGAGAAACATCCTGAATAAGCGAAGGTGATACCACACATGTCCCAAAAATAAAATTTCGTCCTCTAATAAATGCAATATTAGGTCCTTAAATTGTAACATTTGAATGGACTAAGGTACAAGTAATCAATTGTTTTATAAATTAAAGACACTTAAACAATATAGCTTTCGGTACCTACGTGTCATACCGCTCACAAAGTGGAACTTGGCCTTTAAAAGTATAGAATCCAAAATTGATTTAAAAATAAAAGACAATTGAAATATTTGCCAACACAAAAGCCCGAAAAGTTGATATTTGAGTTTGATTTATAGTCATTGAACATTAAATTGGTGCCTAACCTATAAAATAATAATTAAAAAATCTATACTAATATTATAAAGAGGTAAAGTTTATAACTTTGTTTGTATATACGGGGTAATCTTCGCAAATACTGATCCGATCATGAAAATTCTTTCGCTAACAGAAAGCTACACTATTCAGGAGTGACAAGATAAAAGGAAAAAGATAAAAATATATTTAAAGATTTTAAATCAGCAGGATTTGAACCTGCGCCCTCTGACGTGCCGTGTCAACAATTCAATCTAATCAAGCATTATTATTTGCCTTAGAAATTAATTGGTGATTTTAAAACATTTATATTTATCTGATTTGCTGAAAATAGTGAGAGTGTATTGGAACATATCAAATTTCACCGTACCCTTCTTATGTGAAATGGATTATAACGCCCAACGAAGTGGGCACGGGTCGGCTAGTATATTATAAATGTATAATATTGTTAATTTATAAAACAATGAGTATTAAGTTGATTGTAGTTTGTGCATTTTTTGGTAAATTACAGAGCTTTCTTAAAATGAATAAATGAAAGATTTAAATTATATTGCTTAAGTTGGTATGGTACTTAGGTACCTATTAAATAATAACATAAAAATATATAATATTAATACGAGTATATATTAAAATGTTGATTTTTGTTTCTGCATTTTTTTTTTTTGTAAATTACAGTTTTAAGAAATTAATAACTAAAAGATTAAAATTATATTGCGTTTTTTTACAACAGCAGGGGCGCGGGCTGATTATCCGCACCCCGGCGCGGAATATGCTTAAGACGGCCCTGATGTCAATATAGATTTGTGCTACAGGTGGTATCTTAAAATAAATAAGTTTGCAAATTGTTGAGAATGTGAAATAGTGAACATTTGTTGTTTTAGAAATTTACTAGCAGACCCGGCAGACGTTGTCCTGCCCGGAAAACAGCTACCAAATTTGATTACTTACATACCGATAGCAGCGCCACCTACCGGATCCAACTGGGATAAAAACTACCCTATCTCCTAAGTTGGACCAAATTACAGATGCTTACAAAATTTGATAAAAATTGGTTCAGTAGTTTTGGAGTTTATTGGCAACATACATCGTGACACAAGATTTTTATATATATAATTATGATGTACTAAGATTTTTGCCATAATTTTATTTATTTTGGTATACTAGGATTAAGTAAATTTGTAATAATTAAAATAAATTAAACAGAGGATAATTCATATTTTAGAAGAGCTTAAAATATAAATAATTAAAAAAAAGTTTGTTTTATTTATAAAACAAAAAAAAAACCTAGCAAGCAGCGGCTACGCGGAAAAATATTGATAATTTTATTATTTTATCGACTAATTTATCAACCTTTCCACACTATTATCGATATCCGGTACGATAGCAGTATGTCAACACTATGCTTCATTATTACCAATTTAACGAAAAAAATAGAGCTCAACCGCAAAGTTGGTACCCCAGGGTATAGTAAAATTTCTGAAGGTAAAATTTGAAGTCTTGTCTTGACTATGAAGTGACACATCTTCTCTAAATATGCTCTATGGTTCGGGCAAGTCCGGTATACGAGAGGTTTTAAGGAAAATGAATCAACATTTAACATTAAGAATTTTTATATTTTTAGATATGAGAAAAGTTACATAGACCGTATATTATATTCTCAAACTCAGATGAAAGCGTGATTTTACATAGGTATATTCTCAAACTGTGTGAGTACGTATCATTTCCGTAGTATATAGATTAGTCCAGTCAAATCACAGCGGAAAATAAGTTAAAAAACATTAAATACCGCAGTTTGGGGATGGGGTTTGACTCTCGTACCTGGGGTAACCGTTGTCCTATGGAATCTATTTTCTACAAGATAAAGCAGATAAAACTACTCTCGCTTTAAACGGCGAACAATTTATTTTGAATTTGTATCGCAAGTTTTCAGGTGACACGAATTGTACGAATCTCAACGAGCTCCTTTATAAGGATACAAAAAAATGGCAGGCAATGGGGGGGGGGGGGGTTAAATTGGAATCCCTTCCTCCTACCTCTGATGCTGCATTTTTTCACTCGTTGAGGTGTTACTCGATCGATCACGATTCGATTGACGACGATCGATGTCGGGCATAGGCCTCTTCCCCATGTAGGAGAAGGATCGGAGCTTAATCCACCACGCTGCTCCATGCGGGTTGACGGATATATTCCCTACTATGAGTAACGATCGCTATTAGGTGTACAATTGTACATGATAACAACCGGGACCGACGGCTTATAACGTGCTCTCCGAGGCACGGTGGGGAGACCTACAAGGACTGCACAAACACCCAGACCACGGCAAACATCTGTATGGCCAATACAAATGTTGTCGTGTGCGGGGATCGAACCCGCGACCGCTCGCGCAACAGCCAATCGCAATCCATAGCTGTGACCGCTGCGCCAACGCGGCGTTATTACCAAGGTGTTACTACCAAGCGCAACACTGGCTCGAAAATTATTGAAACCCGAGAAGTGGAGCTGGCGTCAACCCTCCGTGGATTGGAGCCGATACCAATATCACTGAAACCAGCTCAGGAAGATTTGCTCAGATCGATTGCGTGCAAATTCAAAACAAACTGCGGCAAAAACGTGTGGATGTAGAAAAGCCGGCATGTTTTGCTCAGTGATTTGCACTAATGGCCAAGATAACTATTTTTCTAATATCGCTAATGTTGTCGACGATAATATTTTTGACGCAATGGAAGAGGACGACGGTACCGGACGGTACCGAACGGTACCGGACGACGGTCAGGACCTTTAATATTAACGAACCACTTCCATCCACTTTGGGTGCTTAATTTTACGAATTGTTTGATATATTTTCCATGAATAAATGTGTCAAACGGTTTTCATTATTCGTTAACTTCTTTTTCTACTCCTTATTCGCATTATTTCAATCGATTAATATTTTACATCGAATTACTTTGAATTCTCATATATTTTTCCTTCGTTATGATGATGGGTGTAAGATATGAAAAGATCGTATATTTTGCGTACGATTTCGATTACTCGATCGTACATCGTACAAGAGCCAAAAAGATCCTATAAATACGATATAAATCGTACGGTTGGCAGCACTGGTTTGCGACTGAGCTGAGAGCAGTGTTCCCAACTCTTGAAAAAACTTTTACGTAAATCTTTTAACGAAAGACCCTAAATTAAAATTATTTAAAAATCAGTCAGATTATTTTTTAAAGTGAAACTTCTTTACTACTTGGATGGTACTTGGATGGGCGACCGCCTGGGAACACCGCGTGACGTTGGCTTTTTGTTTTTGAAGTGAAACTTCTTTAGGCGCATGAGGGGTAAAATTTGTGCTACCGATAACGCAGCAGCGTCATGACGATCAGTACTTGGATGGGTGACCGCCTGGGAACACCAAGTGAAGTTGGCTTTTTGTTTTTTTTTTCAATTAGTTTTTTTTTGGTATTTTTAACTTGTTTTTCTCTAATTAGTTTTTTTTAATTAGTTTGCCAAAGAAGTTTCACCTCTGACTTCTACTTTATACGCACGTAATTTTTTTTAATTCGTTTTTTTTTGTATTTTCAATTCGTTTTTTTTTAAATTACTTTTTTTGAACTATTTTTTTTAATTACTTTGCCAAAGAAGTTTTACTTCTGCCATGTGTACTTTGTACGCACGCAATTTTTTTTTATTAGATTGTATTTTTCAAAGGGTTTTAAAACAGAAAATAAATTATTTTGTAGACTTTGCTAGTTCTTTTAAAAATGGATAATTGAGGAATCGTTATTTTTATTAGTTTTTTGTATTAAAATAATCGTTAACTTAACTTAAAATACTTATATTAAGATAACGTTCTGAAGAATTAAAAATTCCCAAGAAAATAACCCAAAAAATGTATTCCCTAAAACTTTCCCGCTACTGCAAAATATCCCTAAATTTGGGGGAAAATTCTTCAAGTTGGCAAATTTGCTTGAGACGAGGCTGCGAATACCTATGCATGCTTTTTTAATGATTGGTTTATAACTTATGCTATTCAGCCAAATAAAAATTAAACTTTTATAATTATACTAGCCGACCCGCGCCCACTTCGTTGCGCATTATTTATTTTTAATAGTTACTTCTAACGACGATATCTCAAAAACTATTCATCTGATTTATATAGTGTAAAGCCTAGCGTTGACTAGAGCAGAAACGCGTCGAATCGAAGCGAATCGCATTTATTCCTGTGCGTCTATTTGTGACGCGTCGAATCGAATTGTTCATTCGTCTCCAACTCTTCATGAAATTAAGTCGTGTTTGCATCATGGACAGCTCAGAAGAAGAGATGTTTTTATTTCAAATACTTTTTGATGAAGAAGAGGAGAATACGTAACGAGTAGCCGTATTCGAAATTCGAGAGAAATACAACAGATTTTTTTTGTCGAATGCAGGCTCCGTTCCATGGAAAACAAATATTCTCAGGAGAGGATTCCAGCATCACAGTTTGTAAAAAATATGAAGGTTATACTAGCTCTGCTCGCGACTGTTATTGTTCAGTTCGCAGTTATAAAAAAAAATCTAAAATAAAAGTAGCCTAAGTTACACCTTATTACATCAGCTATCTGCCAGTGAAAGTTCCGTCAAAATCGGTCCAGCCGTTTCAGAGATTAGCCGGAACAAACAGACAGACAGACAAAAATCGTAAAAAAAATGATATTTTGGTAGGTACCTATATAAATACCGTGTATAGATCCATATGCATTTAATAAAAAGCGTTTATTTTAATATTAAAAACAGACACTATAATTTTATTTATTAGTATATAGATATAGATATATAAGATACATATGTATATATATATATATAAGGATATATAAGGAAGGAATATTATCTTGTTGAATGTGTGTTATTGTATGACAGTGTATTATTTCTCTTACAATAATATATCTCTCATAATAATTATGTTACTGTTTGGCACTAAAAATTTTAAAAAGAAATAGGTATATTATCATCTTTATATTTTATGCTTTATTTTCTTTTCTGAGTTATTGCTACTCTTTGATCAAGTTTTCTTCTATAACAGGATACCTATTTGCATGTCGTGTTTGCTTTAATATGGTTATACATGGAAGTGTAGTCAATAATAAAATTAATATTGTAATTGTACCATAAATGTAACAACTGCTAGCAAACCTTAATAATTAAATAAATAAATATAAATAGGTAAATATTTTCACTAACAATAAAACAAAACCCCCGAGTTTCATTCATAATTCTCCCGTTTTCTTCCCATATATTCATCCGACGCAGATCATCGTGAATTCGTGATAATGTCGATCTTCGTGATTAAACAATTCTGTATATTGTTGGACCAGTGATATTAATAATTCTTCATTCATTTTTGTTGAAGCTAGGATTTTTATAAGTTTTTAAACGTATTAAAAATTGATACTAATAATTAAAAATACGTTGGCGAGCATCCGCTTCTCCGCGTCGACTGGGCAGTGCTGCCAACTCTTGAAAAAACTCTTGAAAAAAATTAAAAACAAAATCTCCTAAACCTAACCTAACCTAATTCAATTTATTTTAAAAAAAGACATTTATTTTTATTAATTTTTTATTTTTCAAAGGATTTTAAAATAGAAAACCAATTATTTTGTATACTTTGCTTTAGTATGTTTATTATTTATAATTTTGTTTGTATGTTATTTTTAATAATTTTTTATATTAAAATAATATATTACGTTCTGACGATTAAAATTCCCAAAAAAATACCCTAAAAAATGTCTCCCCTAAAACTTTCCCGCTATTTGCAAAATATCCCTGAATTTAGGGGAAAATCCCTAAAGTTGGCAACACTGCGACTGAGGAGTGGGGCGCGCCGAGTCGAACGAAGAAAGTCGCTTGTCGAGCGACTACCTCGGTCGATTCGACGCAGTTTCATAGAAAATGTATAGTGGGCGACTTTTTGCGATTCGATTCGACTCTGCTTGGCGAGCTAGTAGACGCGGGCTTAAGAGTCGTGCCACTCCCTCGGTCGATTCGATTCGGCGCGCCGCGGCGCGTCGCTAATGGACGCAGTTTCATAGAAAATGTATAGTAGGCGACTTTTTGCGATTCGATTCGACTCTGCTCGGCGAGCCTAGTGGACGCGGGCCTTTAAGATCAATTATAGTGCGTTTTCCTATTACAGAGCATAATGCGACTCAGTGGCGCACAATACTAAACCACTGAGCCACCACTGAGTTGGTATCCATTGCAAGCACGCACACGGAAGCCCTACTTTTGAGAGTGCTCGTTGTGTGAAGCGTTGCTGTAGCTTTGGAACTTTCAACGTTGAGCATTGAGCATTATACCGCATAATGCGCTTTAGTGCTGATATTGGAAAACGCCTTTAATCTGCATTAAATGTCTATGCTAAATAACATATTCATTTGGATAAGGATTAATACTGAACTAAAGAAAATAGCTTTGAAAATAACGTAATGTTTTTAATAAAAAAAATTGAACATAAAAGTGGTTATTGTAAGTCAACCGTTAGAGATAGAGATATGCTATCGCGGACTTTTTTGTAGCATTTTTATAGATTTTGAATTCGCTAGTACATTACTGAACTATATCTTTGCTAGTTTACGCGGCGTTCGCGTGGAAAGCTCCCAGTTGGAGAAATTTTTTGCGACCTTTTCAACATTTATCGCCGTATTTCAGCTAGTTTACATAAAAGCATGATAAATTATATACCTAAACCTTCCTCAAGAATCACTCTTTCTATTGTTGAAAACCGTATAAAAATCTGTTCAGTAGTTTTCAGACAGACAGAAAGACGCGGCCGGGGGACTTATTTTTATAATATGTATATAGATTTCAAAACAAAGAGCAATCCGTGTTGCTCTTTGTTTCAAAACAATAAATACATTTTAATTTATTATCTACTCATAAGCAATTAAATACGTTATTTTTAAAGATAATCAGATAAATGATTCAGATGTAACAGGTATAAAGTGATGTGACGGCTCTCTTTCAAATTTTGTTTGAGCATAATGATGATATCGAATTAGATATAAAAATTTTTTTGTTTATTTATTTAAACATTATACATATTTACAAGTCACAACTTAAGAAATAAATATTTACAGATTGTTTTGATACAAATCATGTCCGCGTGGAATTGTGCCAAGAATGCTGGCAGCATTTCCCCGTTGAATCGCTATGCCGATTCTCTGGGCAAAAAATGCACCAGCTCTCTGTCACCAGTGGAGGCAATAAGAGTTATCTCATTTAAGAATTTTTTAGCACTGCTACTCCAAGGTCCAAGTGTTTCGACTGCAAACGGCACAAAGATGTAATTTGGAATTAGTGACGAATATTTGTGCCGTTTAGTCGTTTCAGCTTTCTCCGCCGCGGCTCCCGCTTTTAAGGCTGTTTCCCTGACATGAGACGGAGCAAGTGTGTCAACGCAGGTTGCGTCCCAAAAAAGCGCTCGTCCCCTTTCCCAGGGAACCAACGTTAATCCATCAGGTCTCTTGCCATCATCGCGACTAATTCCAGTAGGCTCGATAAGAGCAGGAACGTCGATGGTGGCAAGAGCTCTTTTTATGTTATCATTGGGAACCGTGGTGGGAAAACCTACCTGAACTCTTGTTCCAGGAAAGGTCGTGTAGTCCGAAAGAATCAACCTCCTTTCCGCACGGATATCTGTGTTCAAAGCACAGTGGAGTTCCCAACCGGAGACCGTCAGCAATTCTAAAACTTTCATTGTCTAAAAGTGTCCCAAGGTTTTTTGACGGCATTGCATGTAACCAGTGACCTGACTCTTTATTTGATAAAGCTAGAAGCCTGGCACGGTTTTTGTCACTAATTGTAAGATTTAGCGTCAAATTTATATGAGTATTGTGAACTATTGGCATATCCCAAAGTTTTTGCTTTGTAACATCCTTCGGGATATCGCCATTAGGACATCTTAACTTCCAATTTTCTATTGCATCTGTAGCATCTGTAATTTCGACTGAATTTGATTTTAAAATGTCAGAACATAGACCCTTGATACTATGCACAGAAGCAAAAAAAGCAGGAAGAGCGACAATAGAAATTTTTCTCACGCCGATGCCACCGTCTCTAATAGGTAAAGTAGCTTGGGTCCATGATATATATTGGTGGTTATTTTCAATTTTGCTTGGTTAATGAATTATTTTGTCAATGTAAAATTAGATGTAAATGTTGAATAAGTAAATTGAAAAAAAAAAGTATATATATGTATTTAATTATATGCATGTATATGTATTAATTAATATATATGTATCTATACATATAATAAAATGGTAGAAAAGTCAAAACTGTACATTGAATATTTTTTTTAAAGAATACTTGGGGTGTGATCTACAATCGATACCGAAGCCAAAAATATAGTTTTTAGAATTTTTGTCTGTTTGTCTGTTTGTCTGTTTGTCTGTTTGTCTGTTTGTCTGTATGTATGTCCGGGATAAACTCAAAAAGTACTGCATGGATTTACTTCAAATTTGGCACGAATATTGTTAAGAAGTCGGGTCAGAACATAGGCTACATAATATCACGCTATCACCTACGGGGAACGAGCAGTGAACGCACGCAGACGACGTCGCGGGCAGCAGCTAGTTAATTAATAAAAAAAAAAAAAAAAAAACCGTCAGCGTCGGACCACGTCCTAGTCTTATTAGGCAGTCACAGCACTGTCGATTTGTAGTCATATTGCCTGTAATATTATAATTATAATGCATGTTTATCAAAAGGCATGGGCATTTTGAGCCCGTGGAAGTTAATCTATACATATAATAAAATTATAAAATGGTAGAAAAGTCAAAACTGTACATTGAATATTTTTTTTAAAAGAATACTTGGGGTGTGATCTACAATCGATACCGAAGCCAAAAATATAGTTTTTAGAATCTTTGTCTGTTTGTCTGTTTGTCTGTATGTATGTCCGGGATAAACTCAAAAAGTAATGCATGGATTTACTTTAAATTTGGCACGAATATTGTTAAGAAGTCGGGTCAGAACATAGGCTATATATTATCACGCTATCACCTACGGGGAAAGAGCAGTGAACCTTTATTTCTTCAAATGTATGTCCGGGATAAACTCAAAAAGTACTGCATGGATTTACTTCAAATTTGGCACGAATATTATTAAGAAGTCGGGTCAGAACATAGGCTACATATTATCACGCTATCACCTACGGGGAACGAGCAGTGAACGCACGCAGACGACGTCGCGGGCAGCAGCTAGTTCTAAATAAAAAAATAAAAAAAAGAATAAGTAAATTGTGATAGTTTGAGATATTATAAACGTAATAATTGTAATTTTCGTGATTTGTGTTTTAAACATATACATGATGTCCCGCGATAAACTGCAACCCCGAAAGAGGGTGAAACTAGACCATAAATTATCGACAAAAAACAGAAAAAAATTAAAAAAAATTAAAAAAAATGATGATTTCTTCCAAAGTAGTGGGTCGATTACTCTAAAATAAAATAAAATATTATGCCACGTACTTGGCTGTAAGGATAAAATTTACTACTTTATTAAAGCCTGTTTTACGCCGAGGCAACAATGTGCGTCATTGTGGTATGCGGCATTGACGCATGAAAAATGTCGCACGTTGTGGCAAGAACCTTGCGGCACGGCAACACCTTGCGTCATGTGGCAGAGTGTCGCAGCTTGTATCCGATCACGATGGATTCCGTGCGACAATTTTTGATGCGTCAAGCCGGTTTCTAGGTTATGTTTTGATTGTACTTATTTATTTTATTTACAAAATGAGATAAATCGGACATGGAGTGGTGTAACGATAATTATATTTGTTAGCAAACGAAAAAAACTGACTTAGATAACATCGACAAGTAATACAATGTACCTACGTAGACGAAAAAAATTAACAAACTCACTAATCGTCTGGTATCTCTAGAAATTAGATCCTTAAATCCTTACTACAGAAAATCTAAAAAATTAAAAATAAATAAATATAAAATTAAAATCTACTTTTTTGTTTTTTTGTCTGTAGAAATTCTATCTAACCTATCAATCAAGTAGGCAGACTAAAATTTGACAGCACGACGCTTAAAAACTGTTGCCTTGGCATAAAATACGCTGTCGCATGCCCCATATGCCGCAATTTGTCGCATGCCACAAGATGTCGCACGCCACAATATGTCGCATTAGACCAGCGGTCGGCAACCTTTTGGCAGGCAAGATCCACAAGATGGTAAAATAAACTAAAGGCGGGCGCACTTATGATATTAACCCTAGATTCTACCTGATAAATGTATAATTGGTCATTATATAACATACGGAATTTAATTCGTACACGTATATACTACACTAGCTTCTGCGCGCGACTTCGTCGGCGTGGACTCCGCTCCTATTGGTCTTAGCGTTATGATATATAGCCTATAGCCTTCCTCGATAAATGGGCTATCTAACACCGAAAGAATTTTTCAAATCGGACCAGTAGATCCTGAGATTAGCGCGTTCAAACAAACAAACAAACAAACAATCAAACAAACTCTTCAGCTTTATATATTAGTATAGATTATGTTTATACGTAGTTTAAACGTGCGGCCCGCGGGCCGCACGTTGCCGACCGCAGCATTAAACAATGCCGCACATTGTCGCCTCGGTGTAAATCAGGCTTTATCAAGGGCTTTATACTTTTAACATCTATCAATTCTATCATCTATGGTTTTTGGTTTTAACTTATGGACAGAGGACAGTGTCATTTTGATAGCATTGTCTTGTTTTGATAGTGTTTCGTGTAAACGCGATTTAAAAAACAACCGAAATATATATCCATTCCATAAGTATTCTGAAACTTATTAATTTAGAGTTTTGACACGTTACGTACGCATTCTATTATATAAATACATAACCTTACAATAACATAAATGATGAAACTAGTAGACCAAGTAGTTAGGAGTTTTAAGGTGGCTAAAGTCTTTCGTGAAAACACAGACAAAATAAATAGTATAGATTTCTCGCCGACAGGTGAAACTCTAATATCTTGTAGTGAAGATGATCAGATTGTTATTTATGACTGCGAGAAAGGTACACAAATGATTACTGTCAACAGCAAAAAGTATGGTGTTGATTTAATACATTTCACACATGCCAAAAATACAGCTATTCACAGTTCTACAAAAGTAGATGATACAATAAGATATTTGTCACTACATGATAACAAATACATAAGATATTTTCCTGGACACACCAAGAAAGTGGTAACTTTATGCCTCTCACCTGTAGAAGATACATTTTTATCAGGGTCCTTAGATAAAACTTTGCGTTTGTGGGATTTGCGATCTCCAAATTGTCAAGGCCTAATGCATCTTTCTGGAAGACCAGTGGCAGCATACGATCCTGAAGGTCTTATATTTGCAGCCGGTGTAAACTCTGAGAGCATAAAATTATATGACTTGAGATCATTTGATAAAGGTCCTTTTGTAACATTTAAATTAAACCAAGAGAAAGAATGTGATTGGACTGGTTTAAAGTTTTCAAGGGATGGCAAAACTATGCTAATAAGTACAAATGGATCAATCATCAGATTAGTTGATGCTTATCATGGTACTCCATTACAAACTTTCACTGGTCATCTAAATAACAAAGGTATTCCTATTGAGGCCTCATTTAGTCCAGATTCACAATACATCTTCAGTGGTTCAACCGATGGAAGAGTACATGTTTGGAATGCAGATACAGGATATAAAGTATGTGTCTTAAACGGTGATCATCCAGCTCCAATCCAGTGTGTTCAATTTAATCCAAAATATATGTTGTTAGCATCAGCGTGTACAAACATGGCTTTCTGGCTACCAACAATAGACGATGTTTAAAGAGTAGTACAATAGAAAAAAATTACTTTTGTCATAATCTAAGTAAAGATACATATTATGTTTTACTTAGCAATTGGTATCATCTTTTTTATAAACAGAAAACATTCAAATTTTGTATGAAATATAAAGCCTTCAGATTATTAAACTAAAAAGTTTGAGAAAACTCTTTCCAGTTGAACCAACTACAATTCTTTTATAATATAAATCGACGGTCCCTACGTACATAAAGACATGTCAAAAACGGCGTTTTTTATTGCACAATTGGATTTAGATGTTCCATATGCACATACCTGTATAGATATTTTTTTTATATATTATGTATTTAACGTCATAAATGATAATTTTGTAAACAAAACGTATATGAGAACAAGTATTATATTTACAACGAAAAAGTGTCGTAGATGCGGACATCTATTACTTACCGTTTTGTACGGTGTTTTAAAATGTGCACCACACGGTGCGAACGCGGTCTTGTCTGACATAGCGTCATTCACTCCGCTGCTTGTTCGCGTGGTGAAATATTAATGTTTTTAGATTTAGTGGCGTGTTTTTAGTTATAAGTATTCAACAATACTATAAACCATGAATAAAAATAGATTAAAGTGGATATAATGGATATTGCAAACTGCAGAAATGATATTTTTATGCGTTTCTGAAGCACAAGATTTAATAAAAATATCCGTTTGAAAACAATAACACTATTCTACGTTTTTATAAAACATCTTATTTAAATTCTATTTTATAAACTTTTCTTTTTTCCCGCGTATAAAAAGGTATGTTGGACATGTCTGACATACTTTTATTTTAATTTCAGTGTAGAAACAGTCATCTCAGTTTTTCTAAGAAAACAAAAAAAGAAAATATGTAGGTATAAATAACATTATGAAGTTCCTAAAGCTAATAAAACATTATAGAAAAAAATATTTATAATTGTACATAGAATTATTTCTAGAGCGGTTTGAACCTAAAAAACGCTCTCCTGTAAACCTCGGTTTTTGACATGTGTTTATGTACTTAGGGACCGTCGAAATGCATAAAGGTGTAATGCATGACTTATTACAATAAACATAAAATTAAACAATTTCTATCTTTGTGAAACGAATTAATAACGCACTGTTTAGCAAAATTTTTGGAATTTTTTTTTCACAATAAAAATTTCTTATTTTTTTTATTACCATTGTATGAATAGAAAGTGTATAGTATTAAACCTAAGAGTTTCTTTGTCAAACTTAAGTCTGTTTCATTTAAAAAAACTTACATTTTTTATTTACTAGACAATTAGCTTCTATTTTGTATTTTATAAAATTATTATATTTTAATAATAAAGCATACTTATCAATTTACTAGTTTCTTTGCTGTTTCATTCTGAAATTTAATTTCATTCTAACATTTTTAATGTTAGACATATTTTCTAACACTAAACCAGTGCTTTTAGCCTTTAAAGACCGGCCAAGTGCGAGTTGGACTCGCGCAAAGAGGGTTCCGTACAAAAATTATTAAAAATATTTTTATTATATGATGTTACAAAAAAATTGTGCTTTTCGCAATTGTTCCTTTATCTGTACCTACTATAAGACGTTGGTACCAAATTTCAACATTCTAAGTTCACGGAAAGTACCCCGTAGGTTTTGATTCCCTTGCGTCTTGACAGATAGACGGACAACAAAGGGGAGGAGAACGACGGACAACAAAAGGGAAGTGGTAGGGAGGGGGGTTTAAGTGCAAAAAACGGTTTATCTCGATTTCTGGCTAAACTACAAGTCCTTTGGAAAAAAAATTGTCGCACTTTTCGATTCCGGTTTAAAAAATTGGGTTTACAATTTAAAAAAATGAGGTTGACCTAAAAATAACCTTGAAAATGAAATTTAAGGTCAAATCAGAGGTCACCGTTGAATTCCTCGTTAAAAGTTACCTTTGTGTCATGACTAACCTGTGTGGTTATCCGAATTTTCCGAGGTTTCCATACTTTTCCTCACCCGGTATATGTAAATCTATCTATACATATACCTACATGATGTCTGAATCTGAACATTTTGTATTGGAAAATTAAATCATCGTTTTTAGTATTTTACGTTAAATATTATTTATGTTTCTCACCGTTTAAACCTTCCCTGAACTTCCACAAACATTTCAAGATCAAAATCAGCTAAATCGGTCAAGCCATTCTCGAGTTTTAGCGAGACTAACGAACAGCAATTGATTTTTTATATACAGGATGTGTCGTAAATCGTGGATAATCCGTTAACTGGGGGTAGCCCTGAAGTCGACCTCCAAGAAAATGTACTTACTTTTTATTTCAGGGTTGCCAACACTGTGAAAATTGTGAATATTTTTGTGTTTCTTCAAAAAATTCCTACCGCGACTAGTAATTTGGTCATAATTTTTACAAATTAAGGTATTTTAATGTAATTTTTATTTTGTTTTACTCGGGAATACTTGTAATATCTAACGAAATTACTATTTCAGGCATAATTTATTCTAAACTTATGAAAGTTAGCCTTAGAAGTTTTTTTTTTTTATTCGTAACTTTTTGTCAATATTTAACCATTGATTGTGAAAAAAAAACTGTATGGCACTAGAATTGCCCAGTATTTAAAAAGAATGCTTAGTTTGTGTAGTTTATAAAAAGGTATAACGATTAGTGCTTGACAAGCAAAATTATTTTTTACGAGCGAAAGAACTTATCACGGTCGGTAAGTTCGTTTTGTATCATTAGCATTTGTGTCACTTAAATGTTAGGATAGAGAAAAAAAAACAAAGATTTTTTTAGTAGAAATGCATTTATTACATCAAACTAAATGTTCAAAATGTCCTCCATTGGCAGCAATGCAGGTTCGGCATCGCCTTATACAAGATCTTTTGATACGGCGTGCATAGCCTAATACTTTAATTTCACAAGTGGCTAATTGCACACATGTGCGCAATTCTTCGATTGTCGACACTGCTTTAGTATAAACTTTTTCTTTAATGCATCCCCCAATAAAAAAGTCCAGGGAGTTCAGGTCAGGCGATCCTGGTAGCCATAAAATTAGACCCAAGCGCCCAATCCACCTATCTGGGTATGTATCGTTTAAATATTACCGCACCCGAACAGCAAAATGCGCGGGACACCCGTCATTTTGGAGCCTCATTCCTTCTCTTGTCTCCAGTGATAAATTTTGCAGCAGCTCAGGTAAATTATTTTGTAAAAAATTTAAATAGATTTCAGCATTTAATGTAGCTGGCAACTCATATGGTCCTATTATTTTCTCACCAAACTGCTGCATATATCACTGGACACAAGAGAAGGAATGAGGCTGCAAAATTACGGGTGTCCCGCGTATTTTGCTGTTCGGGTGCGGGAATATTTAAACAACACATACCCAGAGCCCAATCCACCTAGGTTTGGGCACTTGGGTCTAATTTTATGGCCACCAGGATCGCCTGACCTGAACCCCCTGGACTTTTTTTTATTGGGGGATGCATTAAAGAAAAAGTTTACACTAAAGCAGTGTCGCTAATCGAAGAATTGCGCACATGTGTGCAATTAGCCACTCGTGAAATTGAAGTATCAAGAGCTTGATTCAAGCTATGCGCGCCGTATCAAAAGATCTTGTATAAGGCGATGCCGAATCTACATTGCTGCCAATGGAGGACATTTTGAACATTTAGTTTGATGTAATAAATGCATTTCTACTAAAAAAATCTTTGTTTTTTTTCTTTATCCTAACATTTAAGTGACAAAAATGCTAATGATACAAAACGAACTTACCGACCGTGATAAGTTCTTTGGGGCCGTTCAAGTATTACGTAACGCAATTAGGGGGGAGGGGGGTCTTGTAAAACGTTACGATGCGTTACAGGGGGGGAGGGGGGGTCTCGAACAACGTGTTACGTAACGTTGTTTTTTATTTAAATAAAAAAACTAGTGTACTAAAATCTCCCAAATTGGCAACCCTTTTCGTTTATATCCCTTTTTGTATATATATAAGTATTTATACTTAGTGCAAACGCGATTTTTTTAAGCGACTTTACGGTAGTTTTCGCAACAAAGTTGTGAGATTTGGGTAAAAATGGTCATATGGAGTGTTACGTAACGTTTATAGGCTGGGGGGGGGGGGGTTCAGGAAAACGTTACGGCGCGTTACATGGGGGGGAGGGGGGTCAAAACTCTTCAAAATTTGCGTTACGTAATACTTGAACGACCCCTTTCACTCCTAAAAAATAATTTTGCTTGTCAAGCACTAATTGTTATACCTTTGTGGCTACCACATCGATTCACTATTACGTAAGTAGTATGTAATAGTAAGTCGATGTACTAGCACAAAATTACTTACCTTATTTACTTACCTATAATACCGTACCTTGAACAATACCTTTAAAACACCTTCAAAATACCAGTTTACCTTGAAAACCTTTACCATGAAGAATGACGTCTGCTTCGAGTAGAAACATGAAGTAGGTAGCCCTGAAAAGGGCTGTTTTGGTTTTCGTTGGAAACAATGATAGTTAGCCCTCAAAAGGACTTTTTTTAATGTTAAGAAACAAGAATTGTTAATGACGTCGTTAGCTCTGAAAAGAGCTGTTTGTAAATATGTAGATAGTTCACAGCACGCCATGCAGGAAGCAGTCACAGTTCACATAACTTCACAAATCTTCAAGCAAGTTTCTTTCTTCATATATCTTCAAGATTTGAGTCACGCCGCGCTGCCTGGTGAAGTGCGTCCGTCCGCCGTGTCGACCGCCGCGAAATGAGCGAGAGCATCTCCGACAAAACACAACCACGCACGGTGAAAAGAGACAGAAATAATGCGTAAAAGAAATGCAAAGCACTAATTAGAATCGCTTTCTAATTGGATAAAAAACTAATTATTTTATTGGTTATTGTAATTTTACTTTGTAAATATTTTTGTATAAATATTGCGATTTTTGCCAAATAAATTCATTCGATTCGATCGACACCTTCTGAAGAAGTATTTTATTTAAATACTCTCCGAAGTAACCAAACCTTTTTAGAAACTGCACAAACTAACCATTCTTTTTAAATACTGGGCAATTCTAGTGCCATACATTTTTTTTTCACAATCAATGGTTAAATATTGACAAAAAGTTACGAATAAAAATAAAAAAAAACTTCTAACGCTAATTTTTATAAGTTTAGAATAAATTATGCCTGAAATAGTAATTTCGTTAGATATTACAAGTATTCCCGAGTAAAACAAAATAAAAATTACATTAAAATACCTTAATTTGTAAAAATTATGACCAAATTACTAGTCGCGGTAGGAATTTTTTGAAAAAACACAAAAATATTCACAATTTTCAGTGTTGGTAACCCTGAAATAAAAAGTACATTTTCTTGGAGGTCGACTTCAGGGCTACCCCCAGTTAACGGATTATCCACGATTTACGACACACCATGTATACATATAATTTTGTTGCTGAAACTTTCCATGACGTTTATTTTTATTTGATAGATGCTATTTTTACCTTTTAAATAACATTTTTTTTACATCTGTAGGACTTATCTATCCAGACAAATCTGCATCTTTTGGCAGAGGTATCTACAAGAATAAAACAAAATTAAAATGGCAGCCATTCTGACAGGAGGGGGGCTAGACCCCCATATATGGGTGTTTGGTATGTATATTTTGAAACCTTAAATTATCGCTAGCTCGGGACCGGACACCCTGTTTAAGAGATTTCTACCTATATGTTGACTTATCACGATATTTCTGGAACCATTAGGCGTAGAGACTTGAAATTTGATAGGAATATTCCTTTCGCCGAGTAGAGATCAGCTAAGAACGGATTTTACGAAATTCCGCAAAGAAGAGGGGGTTGCGGGGGTTAATAACATATATGGCAAAACAACGTTTGCGGGGTCACGTGCGCTACTTAAATGGTTTTTAAAAAAAAGGTTAAAATTAAGACAAAATGATGTACGACTGAATTAAAGGACTAAAAATATCTACAAAAAAGTTCGCGAGGATGTATATACAGGATGGGGATTATAATACAACGATAAATTGGACAGCGTATATGTAATGACATTCCAAGCCCACATACAAAAAATCAATAAAATACATCCAGTAGTTTAGTCACAAATTATGATTTTAGTTTTTTAAAATTTCTCCGTGATGTATTATACTAAAGACCTGACCTACCCTAAAACCGGCGGTTAACGACTCAAGGACAGCTATTATTATTTTTAAAAAGATTGAGCATAAAAATAATGGATATGGGATCGACTGCCACAAAAAAAAGGCAAAATTTTTAATCATTTCCATTTAGTGACAGTTCGCAGACCAAATAATATTATAATAACTAATGTTTAAAAAAAAAATAACTTATTCAGTATCGGCTACTGATCAGTTCAGCATATTTAAAAAAAAAAATTGATGGTTTGTGAAAATTTAAACCAAATAGTTTTTTATTCAATTTAATTTTAAATGCGTAACAATTTATTTTAATTTACTTTTCTAACTTACTATTTTTTATTCAATCAAAATAATGAAGTTTTGTAGGTACAAGCACATACACCTTCTAAGCGACTTTGCCGCGTAGAAAGAAGGTCACGTGCCTGTTACACGCGCGATGACGCGTGTAACAGGTCAGTGATCCTGTAGTTACAAAAATGATGTTATAAAATTTTATTAAATTAAACTGAATTAGTTTGTATGAAAAAATCTTTTTTTTTTTATTTTGATGTTAGGACTTATCTGATGGTTTTGAAATACTTCTTTATACTAGTACCAACGGTGTTTTCAATTATCGTTCTATTGTCATCCCCACATTGTATATCTATCTTTAACAGCTTAGCTAAAAAAGCGTTTTAATATTTTAAAATTTAATAAATGGGTCTGTGCTAATAAGTTTATAATATTCTTTTACCCGAGCGAAGTCGGGGCGAGCTGCTAGTATTCTATAAAGAATT
Source organism: Melitaea athalia (assembly GCA_905220545.2). Classification (NCBI taxonomy): domain Eukaryota; kingdom Metazoa; phylum Arthropoda; class Insecta; order Lepidoptera; family Nymphalidae; genus Melitaea; species Melitaea athalia. The sequence continues at coordinate 10,912,660 of HG992179.1, forward strand.
TATAATTTTATATACAGATTGGGCGTGTTTGGCCGAAGTAAGTACTTACTAAATTTAGTAAGTCACTCACTATACTTACAAAATTTTCGGCCAGAACACAAAATAAGTGCTAAGTTGCTAACACAGTAAGCATGGCTTAATATAAGACGCCATTTTGCTTATTGTTGATGTAAATAAAACCATGACAGAAACAGATCAACAGTTCAGATACCTACACAAGCAGCAAGCACTATTATAATAATTTAGACGTAAAAATGAGTGATAATTCTTTAATCGTATGTTCCTATAAACCAGTGTTTTGTGTTATGAGAAGTCAGTAAGTGTAATGGGCCCCGTAAACGATCAAACTTGTTTGTCAAACATGTTTGAAAACTTCATGTTTCATATTATAACAAACATCAAAAAACCCCGCAGCCCCGCACACGATTAAATAATTTGACAAACACGTTTGTCAAACAGAAATTTAATATGAAGTTTGATCAAATATTTGATCGTCTACGGGGCCCTTAAGTCTGTCCTGGCCGAAAAGCGCTATATTCAGCCTGTTAAGCCTGTTTAAAGCCTGTTTTACGCCGAGGCAACAATGTGCGTCATTGTGGTATGCGGCATTGACGCATGAAAAATGTCGCACGTTGTGGCAAGAACCTTGCGGCACGGCAACACCTTGCGTCATGTGGCAGAGTGTCGCAGCTTGTATCCGATCACGATGGATTCCGTGCGACAATTTTTGATGCGTCAAGCCGGTTTCTAGGTTATGTTTTGATTGTACTTATTTATTTTATTTACAAAATGAGATAAATCGGACATGGAGTGGTGTAACGATAATTATATTTGTTAGCAAACGAAAAAAACTGACTTAGATAACATCGACAAGTAATACAATGTACCTACGTAGACGAAAAAAATTAACAAACTCACTAATCGTCTGGTATCTCTAGAAATTAGATCCTTAATTCCTTACTACAGAAAATCTAAAAAATTAAAAATAAATAAATATAAAATTAAAATCTACTTTTTTGTTTTTTTGTCTGTAGAAACTCTATCTAAAGCCTGATTTACACCAAGGCGACAACGTGCGGCATTGTCGCATGCGACATATTGTGGCGTGCGCCATCTTGTGGCATGCGACAAATTGCGGCATATGTGGCATGCGACAGCGTATTTTATGCCAAGGCAACAGTTTTTAAGCGTCGTGCTGTCAAATTTTAGTCTGCCTACTTGATTGATAGAGATAGGTTAGAATTTCTTCAGACAAAAAAACAAAAAAAGTAGATTTTATATATTTCTTTTTTAGGTTTTCTGTAGTAAGGGTACAATTTCTAGAGATACCAGACGATTAGTGAGTTTGTTAATTTTTTTCGTCTACGTAGGTACATTGTATTACTTGTCGATGTGATCTAAGTCGGTTTTTTTCGTTTGCTAACAAATATAATTATCATTACACCACTCCATGTCCGATTTATCTCATTTTGTAAATAAAATAAATAAGTACAATCAAAACATAACCTAGAAACTGGCTTGACGCATCAAAAATTGTCGCACGGAATCCATCGTGATCGGATACAAGCTGCGACACTCTGCCACATGACGCAAGGTGTTGCCGTGCCGCAAGGTTCTTGCCACAACGTGCGACATTTTTCATGCGTCAATGCCGCATGCCACAATGACGCACGTTGTTGCCTCGGCGTAAAACAGGCTTAACCTATCAATCAAGTAGGCAGACTAAAATTTGACAGCACGACGCTTAAAAACTGTTGCCTTGGCATAAAATACGCTGTCGCATGCCCCATATGCCGCAATTTGTCGCATGCCACAAGATGTCGCACGCCACAATATGTCGCATTAGACAATGCCGCACATTGTCGCCTCGGTGTAAATCAGGCTTTACGCCGAGGCAACAATGTGCGTCATTGTGGCATGCGGCATTGACGCATGAAAAATGTCGCACGTTGTGGCAAGAACCTTGCGGCACGGCAACACCTTGCGTCATGTGGCAGAGTGTCGCAGCTTGTATCCGATCACGATGGATTCCGTGCGACAATTTTTGATGCGTCAAGCCAGTTTCTAGGTTATGTTTTGATTGTACTTATTTATTTTATTTACAAAATGAGATAAATTGGACATGAAGTGGTGTAATGATAATAATATTTGTTAGCAAACGAAAAAAACCGAATTAGATCACATCGACAAGTAATACAATGTACCTACGTAGACGAAAAAAATTAACAAACTCACTAATCGTCTGGTATCTCTAGAAGTTTTACCCTTACTACAGAAAATCTAAAAAAGAAATATATAAAATCTACTTTTTTTGTTTTTTTGTCTGAAGAAATTCTAACCTATCTCTATCAATCAAGTAGGCAGACTAAAATTTGACAGCACGACGCTTAAAAACTGTTGCCTTGGCATAAAATACGCTGTCGCATGCCACATATGCCGCAATTTGTCGCATGCCACAAGATGGCGCACGCCACAATATGTCGCATGCGACAATGCCGCACGTTGTTGCCTTGGTGTAAATCAGGCTTAAGATTTTAATTTTTTAATGCTTACTGGCTTAGTAAGTTTAGTAAGTACTTACTTCGGCCAAACACGCCCATTATAATTATACTCTGTGCCATTAGTTTTGTTATACTTCCCCTCGTATATGTGTATAATCTATGGTACTTCCCTCTATTCTCCATCATAGATAAAGGATACTATAGATGTGACAAGCGTGCCACACCCGAAAGGGACAAACATAAAAGTATATAAGATGTCAGGGTTGCCAGCCCTACCAAAATTTCCCCGTATTTTATTTTATTTTAAATTTTTATTTTATTTTAAATTTCACCGGGCACTGATTTTTACCCGACTGCGCAATGCAAAGGAGGGTAATGTGTTTTTCAGTCTATGTTGTATTTTGTTTTTTCGATTTTTTAATGAATTTATTTTATTCTGCTTTTGAGTTTTGATAGTTGCATGAAATACGACAGTAATATCTTGTAAGATGTGGTCTGAAAAAATGTTCTGTTTTTTAACTCTTAATCGAACCTGGGATTTGAACGGAACATATTTAGCATGATTTCATGAAAAAAAAAAATGAAACAAGTTACTCCAAATTTAAGTTTTTATTAATATACTTTATATATTCTTACAAATAAGAACAGAAGTTATTTTTTTTAAAACAAATTTATTTCTACCCTAAAGAATACAATTTACAAAAACGAATCTACTTTGAAAACAATTTAACATACCAAAATTAAACGAAAAGTAAAAATGTAAGACCTCTAGAACAATTACGTACCAAGATAAAGAAGACTGAACATAGGCTCTGCGAACTTTTTTTTTTTGATTTCCATCGGTACCTGTATATTAAATTTAAAAAATTTATATTATTAATGAACCAGGATGAAGTAAACAGTAGATGGACAACATACAATTAATTTTGTATATATGTATTTATTTAATCAGTACAATTTTCTATAAAAGATAAAGTAATATTAACACATTTCAGTAGACATGGTTAAAATTTAGATCCTGGACCGTCGACCGTTTATCGGCATAATTTCTTTACAAAAAAATAAATAAATAACCTATCTAACTTCATAATTAGACTGTTTATCGGCATAATTTCGTTACAAAATAAAATACCCTAACCTTAGATAGGTTAGGGTATTTTTTTTTCAAAATTAGACAGGTTATCGTCATAATTTCGTTAAAAAAAAATTACTCTAACCTATCTAACTTCAAAAATTATAATGTGACAGTAAATAAGTAAAAATAAAAATATATTTAAGTAAAAAAAAAAATAATAATTATTATTATAATTTTCCTAAGCCTGAGAATTCACAAAAAGCTTTCTATATATGAGTACTATTACTATATACAGAAAAAATATGAACATCTATATCGACGGTCCAGGATGTAAATTTTAGCCTAATAAAAGTAACTAACCTGTTCGACGATATGAAGTGTAGGGATCGAGAATGGTTTTAAATATGTCACATTTCGAGCAGTTTTTCTAAAACAACTTTGTTCAAAATGTCTAGAGCATATCCGAGTATATTTGGTTGGTTGCCAGTTTGGTCGCCCAGTGGCACGAATCCATAATTGGCGAATTGCAGAGTCCTTTGGAAATCTGTAACATCAGTTTCATTAAGTAATATGAAATTTAAGATTGAATAAAAAATACCGCACTTTTAGGGTAATTTATCAGTTACCTCGGCTGGTATCCCTAAAAAATCTATAACCTGAGCAAATTATAAAGTACTTAAAAATGGCGGACCAGCCTAACGTTTGTTTCGAGGATGACAAATTAACCTTACCACTTAATTTTGTCGGTTAATATATATTTATTATTATGATGATAAATACCGTTTTCATAAATTATTTCTGTTTATAATAACTTGTTAATATACTAGGACTCTCATTCTGTTAATATTTTTGCCTAACAAGTCATATTTTTATCAAAAAAATTGTACTTACGTATGAAAGGTTATGTCTTGTGATTTCGTCTCCGTACGGCTTTCACAGCCGATTATATAACATATAACCATGATAACTCCTATATAACACTCAACTACGTCTTAGTTTCACAACTTAAATTACTGTAAATCACTTAAATCACATAAATTCACGAAGTAAATATCGGTCTCAACTGATTTGTTGGTCGCAAACTCGCAAGTCATAGAGTATAGTATGTATATAGGGAACGCAAGTTCAGTTGTGACTTGTGACCAACAGAAACTCTGACAAAGACAAAAAATGTTTTTTGTGTCCTTTTCACCCCTTACAGTTTTCGTATGTTGTGGTTTCATTCACACACGGTAATAATAATTGCGTAGCTGATCCATACTATCCTTTATCTATGATTCTCCATAGATTCTCCATGTTTGTATTATGGCAGATGTCATTATGTCACTCATGTCAGTTAGTCTACTCTCTAGTCTTTACTCTTTAATTTGATTGATATTATATGTATTAAATTAAAATATAAATTATAATATTTTTTTGCAAATTACATTGTTCATATTGTACAATTTTTTTTCCCACATAAGTGCACATTTTTGTCTTAGTGTTTACAATTTAAAGTATTATTGACTTCATTTTGAATAATATTTGTCGTGGAGATGACTGTTTACTACACAAAGATCATTTCAGAAGCTTATTAGTAAAAAAAAACATATAGACCTAATTAAGCACAATGGAATCGGGAAATAGTGCTGTTGCAGATGAATCTAAGGACGCTTTTAGTTACATAAATGAACGCCCAGTGGATGATATATCATTAGAATTTTTTTATAAACCACATACAATAACCCTTTTAGCAGTATCAATTGCTGCAGTCATTTATACTGCTTTTGTGAGGTATTTATTTGTTTCCTTATATTAAGTATGTGTTAAGTCATTTCTTACTGCTGAACATATTTCCCGTTCTAGAATTCTTCAGGACACTGGGTTCCTTGGTGTAGAGTTTATTGACACTGTGCTTAGCATTCAAGGTCCACCATTTCAGTATCACAAGTTTACACATATGTATATAGGCTAATAATGTACAGTAATAAATAATACATCAAGCATACAGTAGTGGCACAAATACATTATTTACAATGTTAGCTATTTTATTGTTTTATGTAAGTTAACAAAGTAATGGAGCATTATCTAATACCTTTAAACGAGCAATTCTATATTTTATATCGCCTGTTCGGTGCAACAAAGTCGCAACAGCTCATTTTCTAATTTTACAGGAGAGGACTTTTAAGTTATTTTTCGCATTTATTTCCTCATTTCTGGATTACTATTAATAGTAGGTTTGAAATATTTATAAAATTAATAGTTTATATTGTTTGCTATAGTTTTACGTTAAAAATCTTATATTGAATTATCAAAAAATCCTATTAAAAGACAAAATAAAAAAGTGTCCTGAATTGTGCCTTTGTTGCACCAGGAATTATTTAGTTTTTGTTATTTTATAACAAATGCCTTTGTAGCTCCAAAATTTTTATAATTTATAAAAAAGTCGCTCCAATAAGTGAGAATAAAAATGGTCACAAATACTTTTGTATGGCTGTAGCTCCAACGTACGTCAAATACTCGCGGGCGAAGGGGCACTATTGTCCAATGAAACGTTGTCGGCCCAAAACGCATGGAAAAACCACTAATAACCACAAAGGCACCTATGCCATCTAGTAGAAGCAGTGTAGGCATGGTTTAGAGATAATTTTGCATACTTAACTCAATCTTGCAATTTGGCTATTTATGACTTTGTTGCACCGAACAGGCGATATATAATCTGAATCTCGGAAACGACTCCAACGATTTTCATGACATTTAGTATGCAGGGGGTTTAGAGGGCGATAAATCGATCTTGCTTATGATTCATTTTTAGAAAATGCTTTTAATGCGTTTTAGCTGTGCGTTGCGTTGTAGCGTTTTAATGAAATGCATTTTAGCTGTGTTTTCGGGCAATTAAGAAATTATCATTACGTTATCATTAGATTAAGACAATGACGCCGTGTTGGCGTAGCGGTCACAGCACTGGTTTGTGGCTGTTGCACTGGTGGTTGCGGGTTCGATTCCCGCACACGACAATATTTGTATTGGCCATACAGATGTTTGCCGTTGTCTGGGTGTTTGTGTAGTCCTTGTGGGTCCCCACCGTACCTCAGAGAGCATGTTAAGCCGTCAGTCCCGGTTTTTATCATGTACACCTGATAGCGATTGTTACTTATAGTAGGGATTATATCCGCCAACCTGCATTGGAGCAGCCTGGTGGATTAAGCTATGATCCTTCTCCTACATGGGGAAAGAGGCCTATGATAAACAGTGGGATATTAAACGCTGGAGCGCTAGGACAATAAGTGACAATGCTCAAAATCTGCCCCACCACGAAAGTTTCCTTTATTAATTGAAACTAGATTTTTAATAATAGTCTAAAAGTGATCAAAGCCGTGGTTTATAATTTAATTAAAAAAAAGCTTTTATTTGTACCTATGGTTGCATTTCTGACTTGGTATTTATATTTAATCTGTTTTTAAAACAACAATCAATCAATCAATCAAACAATCTGTTCTGTTTAAACCCGGAATATCAATATCGAATATTATTACAAATCTAGTTTCAATTAATAAAGGATGCTTAAATATATGAATTGTCTGGACACGTCAAAGCACGTACCGGAGCATGGCTTCCTAGAAAAATGGGCATTATCACTTCACCACTATCTATCAAGTTATAATAGCTCAGGTGGGAAATCGGGCGGTCACAAAACACATACTATAATAATAAATAGTGAATAAGATAAATAATCCCATGTTGGGTTATATATGTAACAAATAGCTAGACTAAGATAAAAATTTATATTGCTCTCAATAGACTGACTAAACATTGAGTATTAAAATATGACTACCACCTTGTCCCTATAATCACTGTGCGAAACCCTTGCCCACAAAGTCATACATTAATACACAATAATTCGTTTAAGGTTTATGTAGCTTATCTTTTTTTTTATAAAGTTGTATAAAGCTATATACATTAAAATTATTTAATTTCTTTACAGAGACGAAAGCAGGATCCAAGATAATATTTGGTCTGGAATATGTTGTGTCGTTTTCTTCTTCTTAATAGTGTCGGTACTCACATTTCCTAATGGACCCTTTACTAGACCACATCCAGCAGTATGGAGAATAGTATTTGGCATGTCTGTACTTTACTTACTCGCTCTGTTGTTTCTTTTATTTCAAAGTTATTCTACTGTTTATGAAATTATGTATTGGATAGATCCAAACCTACGTAATTTTCATATTGATATGGATAAGGTAAGCAAATTTTTGTTATTACATTTTTATATAATTATAATAAGTTTCTTAGCTTATACTATCTTATACTATTAAACAAGCAATTCTTGTATATATATATAATCTGAATCTCGGAATCGGCTCCAACGATTTTCGTGAAATTCAGTATACAGGGGATTTCGGGGCCGAAAAATTGATCTAGCTAGGATTCATTTTTAGAAAATTTAGTTTTATCCCTATTTTAGGCAATGAAAAAAATGGCTAAAATATCGTTAGAATAGGAAGGTAATTTTCGCAATTCTTATTAAGGTTATAATAGCTCAGGTGAGAAATAGGACGGGTTCAACCGAGAAGACCAAGGTTCAAATCCACGTCAGCAAGCGATAATTTTTTTTTTTTTTCTAATTGCACTCGTTATTTTTTATTTAAATAAAAGTAAAATATAAAAATACCGAGAAAAAAAAAACAAAACAAAAAAAAATACTAAAAATACCGACTACCGAGCTAGGCTCGGTCACCCAGGTACTATATAGTAAAGCGGTATCAATTATTTTCAAGGACAAACTCGTTTAATATTAGTTATTTGCCTGATTATAACAAAATTAATTCGAGAAATTGATTATAACGAACAATAATATACATTAAAATTTAATTGCTTATGCTTTACTGTCTTAATAACATTAATTTTACATTTACAAAAAAAGGCAATCAATGTTTTATTGCTTTCCAATAATTATTATTTATTTTAATAAATTAATTCGCTCACACACACACACACACCTTCACAAATACACATTTTATTTACATCTTCTTCCTCGTTCCCTCAATAATGAGGATCGTGACCACTAATGATATGTCTCCATTGAAGGAGATCGTAAGTAGCATGTGTTGCATGGTGCAAGCTGCCTCCCACTGTGTTCTTGATGAGATAAGACCATCTTGGTGGTGTCCTCCCTTTGGCGCGTTTCCCTTCAATTTGACCCAGTACTCAAAACTATGCTTGGGAGACCGCAAATGTGCCCGAAGAAGGTAAGGACCGCATGTTGAGCTCTTGTAAAATTGACACGTTCGTCCTCATAGCAGTCCAAGGGATTCGGAGTAGTCTTCGCCAGCACCACATTTCAACAGCATTGATCTTGCTGCAATCGCGACTTCTGAGGCACCAAGTTTCCGAGCTATACAAAAATATTGAGAACACAATCGCTCGGCTTCGGTTTTGCGATGGATACCACGATTCTTTCATATCTTATTTAAGTTGGTCATTGCACTTTTACCCATTCCAGCTCGTCGGCGAATTTCTTCAGTGCAGCTACCCACTTTATTTATTAACAGCCCAAGATAGTAGACAAACTCATTGACTTTTTACCCGACTGCCAAGGAAGGGTTATGTTTTTCGCGCGTATCTTGTATGTATGTATGTAATATTCTTAATTACCTCATTTCTCTAGAACCGCTGAACGGATTTGCATAATTGAGATATCGTTAGATTTGTCTTAGCAGCCCAAGTGTTCTTAGATAGGTGACATTAAAAAAAAAACAAACATGGTGGCTGTGCGAAGCCATTGTAGTTAATGAAGAAATAATTTTTTTTTTTAGAATACTATAGTATGGGTATCAAATTAAAGGGCTCAATACAAGGATTTCAAAAATGTATATTATGATTATTATTACCGTAATAATAATAAAGAAATACAATAAGAAAGGTTAAAAAATGTTGACTTTGCTCTTTCCGTTTTTTACGCAGGCGGGTTTTTTGTTTTCTTTTAATTATATTACTTGTTAGTAAGTATTAAGTGAATTCGGTCTTGGTTTTTTACATGCAAACACTCAATATGCATTGAATAAAATGCAAGAATGTAAAGTATCACATTAATTAAGTTATTCATATTGGCATAGTCCTTTATTGGCTATATTTATGCTTAACTAATATTGTATTATATTGTTGTACTAGCTTCTGCGCGCGACTTTGTCGGCGTGCAATAGGGCCAATTCTGTCATACATGATTTGTGCGAAACTTTAACCGTTTACGCAGCGGAATCTCTCAAAAGGAAAAAAAACCCGATTTTGAAACATTCTTCATTTGTGCTACGCTCCTATTGGTCTTAGCGTGATGATATATAGCCTATAGCCTTCCTCGATAAATGAGCTAACTAACACTGAAAGAATTTTTCAAATCGGACCAGTAGATCTTGAGATTAGCGCGTTCAAACAAACAAACAAACAAACTTTTCAGCTTTATTATATTAACTAGCTTCTGCGCGCGACTTCGTCGGCGTGGACTCCGCTCCTATTGGTCTTAGCGTGATGATATATAGCCTATAGCCTTCCTCGATAAATGGGCTATCTAACACTGAAAGAATTTTTCAAATCGGACCAGTGGATCCTGAGATTAGCGCGTTCAAACAAACAAACAATCAAACAAACAAACTCTTCAGCTTTATTATATTAGTATAGATATAGATTCTAACTCTGTTGGACTGCTTAATAAAATAAAACAAATATTTAATAACTAGCGACCCGCCCCGGCTTCGCACGGGTGCAATGATGACATTTTTAAATGACAGGATCTTTACGTAATATTCCGACGTGGCGGCTGAGGTACTACTCTTACAACACGTAATATTACGGCGATGGCGGTTAAAGGGTTAAATGTTTCGCTGTTAGCCTGTTAATTACTTCTAACGACGATATCTGAAAACCTATTCATCTGATTGATATAGTGTAAAGGACAATTTTAATCTGCATTAAATTCCTAAGCTAACTAAAATATTTGTTTGGATAAGGATTAATACTGAACTAAATAAAATAGCTTGGAAAATAACGTAATGTTTTTAATTAAAAATTTGAACATAAAAGTGGTTATTGTAAGTCAACCGTAACAGATAGAGATATGCTATCGCGGACTTTTTTGTAGCATTTTTATAGATTTAGAATTCGCTAGTACATTACTCCACTGTATCTTTGCTAGTTTACGCGGCGTTTGCGTGGAAAGCTCCCAGTTGGCCCGATTTTGTGCGACTTCTTCAACATTTATCGCCGTATTTTTGCTAATTTACATAAAACTATACTAAATTATATACATAAACCTTCCTCTTGAATCACTCTATCTTTTAAAAAAAACCGCATTAAAATCCGTTGCGTAGTTTTAAAGATCTAAGCATACATAGGGACATAGGGACAGAGAAAGCGACTTTGTTTTATACTATGTAGTGATTGTAGTCTTTACTAATAAAGGCTACAAGTCAAACTTAGATTTAATCAGTCGATTATTAAATGCATCTAAAAACCTGATTATTTATGTGTAATGCTTGTTTCAGGAATATGCTGTTAATTGCTCAGACTTAAGCTTGTCCCGTATTTGGTCACATGTTGATGTATTTGCTTGGGGTCACTTTTTAGGATGGATGTTTAAGGCTATTCTTTTCAGACACACTGGCTTACTTTGGGCTATATCTATCATGTGGGAAATAACTGAAATAGCATTTGCACATTTACTTCCAAATTTCTTAGAATGCTGGTGGGATTCTATTATACTGGATGTTTTGGTTTGTAACGGGTTAGGCATATGGTGTGGTCTTAAAATTTGTAAAGTATTAGAAATGAGAGAATACAAGTGGGTCAGCATTAGGTAAGAAAAAATAAAAACTTGCATATTGTGTGAAATAGTACATGTTTATGCCTACTTTTATTTAATATTCTTAATTTTTAAGGGATATATCATCAACAACTGGCAAGATAAAAAGGGCCATACTCCAATTTACACCAGTTTACTGGACTCCAGTGCGTTGGTTGGATCCAACATGCACCTACATGAGATTTTTTGCGCTTAGTCAACTTGTGGTGTTTTGGCAAATTTCTGAGTTGAATACATTTTTTTTAAAACACATATTCGAAATGCCACCGTCACATCCATTGGTTATAGCTAGACTATGTTTAATTGGGGTAATTGTTGCTCCATCAGTAAGGTTTGTATTTTTTGTACATATTGATGACTGTTTTTGCAATTATTACATAATATGTATCATTGTTCATTGCTATATTCTACATTTTAAAAGTAACAACCAATAAATGTAAAAACAAAAAAATAATTTAAAAATACTTAAAAGGAGCCATCATAAATTACGTCACACGTCGGGGGAGGGGGGGGGGATACACGAAGTATGTGACATCACATTTCAAAATATATAGATATATTAAGGTCTATTAGAAATAAAACGTTATATTTTAACTGTATACCTACATGACTATTAACGATTAATTTAAAAAAATAATTTTAAATTGTTTTGTTGGCGAACTGACTCTCCCTGTACAAGTTTATCTCATGCGCCTAAACAAATTTCACTTCAAAAATATGTTGTGCGATTTGATTTTAATAATTTTTAGGTGTAAAATTCGGAGTCTCATAAATGTGACCAACTCTTACAAAGGCAGGGGAGGGGTCAAAAAATTGTGAAATTCGTGTGACGTAATTTAGGTATGGATGGCCCCTAATTCTAAATATGTTAAATCTCTTCCTTAAAGACGTGAAGTTTTATTATTATTCTATATTTCCAAGTTTTATTTCATGAAAATGAATTAGTTTTTTTTTTTACAAAATAAATCACAATAAAATTGGTGTATAAATAAGATAGTGTTCTCATAATGAAGATATAATTAATTAATTATGTAATACATGATAGAAATTTATAGCTCACATGTAAAATGTTCAGCCTTAACACGTTGAACGCCCACCAGGGGTCACCAGTTGGGCCTCACTTATTTAGTCGATGGAGCCAGCTTAAAAGCTCTTATTTACAAAATTTTAAACATAAGTTTTTGTTGCACTACCATACCCATACTTAAAGAACTTACTTATTTTTCCGTACACTGTCTGACATATTTTTCTAAGTCATTTTTTTTTAGTTGACTGGCTCGCGGTGTTATGGTGTCTCCCCCACGGCATCAACGGAACAATTGTGTGTCGAGTACATGGTGTCCCCCATGGCCCAAACAGAATAAATAAAAAATCAACGCGGCGTTTAACGTGTTAACTAAATGGTCTTTGACATTAAGAAAGTAAATTTTATTAATACATGATAATAATTAATGAATTCATTATAAAATCGTTGTGTTGCGTAAAAAAGAGAAACAGTTATTGCACTAGTTATAGAATACACCAGTTTAAAAGATTTATAACAATATGAAATTAAGGCTATAGCACTAAAAGCAATTTGTAACAGAAAACTCATAGAGTCGAGCAATTTTTCTGCTGCAAAGCTTTATCATATAGATAAATGTATATTTGTTTATGTAGTAGTGATTGTTTTCCTTTTTTTAACCGACTTCCAAAAAAAGGAGGAGGTTCTAAATTCGACTGTTTTTTTTTATGTATGTTCGCTCAGAACTTTTGACTGGGTTGACAGATTTCGATCAATTTTGTTTCATTTGAAAGGTTTTGCGTGTCATGTGGTCCCATTTTAATTTAATTGAGATCTGACAAGTACCTACTTTTTGAGTTATACCCTTGTTATACCTAATAATGCGTATTTACTTGACTACTTTTTCGTCGACCTACGTTGTATTATACCGCATAACTTTTTACTCGGTGTACCGATTTTGATGATTCTTACTTTAATCGAAAGCTAATACTTGTCATGTAGTCTTGTTTAAATTAGATCGAGATCTGATTACAACTTTTTGAGTAGGTAATCGTTAATAGCGTATATTTACTTGACTATTTTTTCGTCTTATTACGTTGTATTACTTGTCGATGTCATTGAAGTCGGTTTTTTTTCGTTTGCGAGCAAACACAATTATTATTTATCTAATAAATTTTGTAAAAATTCTTGTACAAAGTATAAAACATTTTTACACAGACCACGACAAACAGAACGGGATCGAACCCGCGACCGCCAGCGCAACAGTTAGTGCTGTGACATGTTCGCATCATAATTGTCATCAATTTTTTATTATTATTTCAGGCAGTATTATACCTATGTCACGGATCCGAGGTGCAAGAGAGTCGGAACCCAATGCTGGGTTTATGGAGCTATCATGGTCACTGAATCAATGCTGTGTATAAAGAATGGCAAAGAATTGTTTGGACAAGCACAAATGTGCAATGTGATTGTATGGCTGGTCTTACAAATTCTAGTCTCAGTAGGTTGTGTATATGGAGTTGTTCTGTATCACCGATATTTTGAGGTGCATATTTTTAAATATAGTAATCGTAGATTATTCTAATAAATTGTAACAGGATCAACATACCTTAATGACATAATATACAAGATGATATTACATCACAAGCGAGTTTACACACACATACCGATATTTTATAAAGTATATAATTCTTTATTATATAACTAGCTTCTGCGCGCGACTTCGTCGGCGTGGACTCCGCTCCTATTGGACTTAGCGTGATGATATATAGCCTATAGCCTTCCTCGATAAATGGGCTATCTAACACTGAAAGAATTTTTCAAATCGGACCAGTAGATCCTGAGATTAGCGCGTTCAAACAAACAAACAAACAAACAAACTCTTCAGCTTTATTATATTAGTATAGATTACTAGCCGACCCGTGCCCACTTCGTTGCGCATTAATTATTTTTAATAATTACTTCTTACGACGATATCTCAAAAACTATTCATCTGATTGATGTAAAGGGCAATTTTAATCTGCATTAAATTCTTAAGCTAACTAACATATTTATTTGGATAAGGATTAATACTGAACTAAAGAAAATAGCTTTGAAAATAACGTAATGTTTTTAATTACAAATTTGAATAATAAAAGTGGTAATTGTAAGTCAACCGTAAGAGATAGAGATATGCTGTCGCGGACTTTTTTGTAGCATTTTTATTGATTTTGAATTCGCTAGTACATTAGTTAACTATATCTTTGCTAGTTTAGGCAGCGTTCGCGAGGAAAGGTCCCCGTTGGCGAGATTTTTTGCGACCTCTTCAACATTTATCGCCGTATTTCTGCTAATTTACATAAAAGCATAATAAATTATATACTTAAACCTTCCTCAAGAAACACTTTTTCTATTGTTGAAAACCGTGTAAAAATCCGTTCAGTAGTTTTCGAGTTTATCGCGTTCAGACAGACAGACAGGAGGACAGAAAGACGCGGCCGGGGGACTTCTTTTTATAATAATTATAGATTAGAGATTAGACTAATAAATCTTGTGATTAACCTATTGTACAAATAACGCTTGCTGTTTATAAATTGTATGTTAAGAGATATTTTTGTTTGAAAAAAAAAGAAAATACCTTACTAAGTCTCCTTATGTTAATTTGAATACTTTTTTTTAGCCAAATAGAGAAGCTGCTATTGACAGTCCTAAGAAGGAAAAGTAAAAATCTATTATTTGGTCAGGTAAATTATAATTTCAAATTTACAAATAGTTAAGTTTGTTTTAAAATAATCTTTTTAAGTCGATTTCATATAAACTAATCATACTTATTTCCTGTTATTATTTTTTATATACATATATATTTTTAAATGTTTTATATTCCATTCAAAATAAATAAATGAGTTATTAATTTAAATGCTAAAAGCACTTTACAACAGCTCTGGTGTAGTGGTACGTGTGTACCATGTACGCGCCTAACAACCGGCGGATTGCGGGTTCGATTCCCGCTCAGGATGGATATTTGTATTATATATATAATATAGGTATATTTTTTAAGTTAAGTAATTAAATAATAATAAATACCCAGACTCGGGGTGGTAATCGAACCCACAACCCCCGGAGCAAAAAGCAGAGTCACTACAAACTGCGCCAACGGGCTAGTCATTTATATATATTATACTGCGTAATATAACGAAATTCGATGTCGCGATAAAACTTAATGTGCATCTAATATTAAGTTTTCAAGTAACTGTATTTCGTAAATCAATTTATGATAGTGTACTTACGATAAAGAAAATATTATTATAAATGTGTACCTTTACATAATTTATACTTATAACTTTTTTGTTTCAGGTGTTCGCCTGAAGATACAAATCGTTAGCTATATATAATCTATAGCAGTGTTATGCTAAAGCTATTTATGTTACAATAATTAAGCCACACCAAATACTATTTTTAGCTTGAACTAGTTACCTCGTTTTTGTGGACTTAGTAGGTTAAATTAAAAAATTGCATGTGTATAAAATACACATGTCAGAAGTGAAACTTCTTTGGGAAACTAATTTAAAAAAAAAAAAACGAGGTAAAAAGGCCCGATACGTTCGGACGAGAACCGGTGTATTCAACGTGCTATGGACTTTTAAAATTCATGACGGCGTGACGCGCTGTAAAAATTTTACCCCTCATACGCCTAAAGAAGTTTCACTTCAAAAAGTGATTTTTGCTCATTCATGCTGTGTTGTATGTTGTTTTTCAATATAAAAATAGGTAATTGAATCTTCCACATGATAATAATATAAAAATGTGTGCTATGTAGATAATTTTCATATAAAATATATATCCCTAGATCCGGCTTTTATGTATGTTACTGAATACCTTAAGTAAACTAAGTTTTCACTGACTAGGGCTCAGCAGGAAATATCCTCGTACAGAATTCCACAGCTTAATATTACTGTTTTCAAATACCTAGTGTTGTGTTCCTGTGGTGAGTTAGGTGACCAGAGCTCCTGGGGGGGATTGGGGATAGGGTCTGCAACGCGCTTGCGATGCTTCCGGTGTTGCAGACGTCTACAAGCTACGGCAACCGCTTACCATCAGGCGAGCCTCAGGCTTGTTTGCCGTCGGATGAAACATTATGACAAATACGTAGGTACTTAATAAGTCCGTGATACTATTTAATTTCGTATTGTACTCAATTAGGAGTTCTATTATCATATGCAGCTACATGTAAAAATGATTATTAAAATAATTAACGTGCATTGTGGCGAATGGTGGAATAACTTTGAATATTGAATACTGAATCGTTTACTAATTGGTTATGATTATTTCATATAAAGGTACAAGGTTCGTTTCTTCGCCCACATTTGAATTTATTAAAAATGCTATTCATAAAGACATCATACATTCCTCGAGTAAGACTGAAGAGACCGCATATAGATTTTGTTATACTGACTATATGGATATTTGATTGAATCATGAATGTGAACTCTTACAATATTAGGTTAAAAACTCATATACTTATTATTTAGAACATTAAACATATAATAATCGATTTACTTATAATAAGGTTACCAAACCAAAAATACAGTACCTACTTATATACCTACATATAAGAAAAGATCTTGTCATGCTATTTGATGTCTATAATAATAAGAGCGACTGTTTGTGATGAAACTCTTACTAGCAAATTTAGTTAACTGGCAACTGGCAAAATTATGTTTTTTTTTACAAAGAAAATGATAGCTGAGAAATTCCAAAATTGCAGTATTTAGCAGCAGCTAGCCATATGTAATAGGACTAAATCCGATTAGACTCCCAGTTATCCTAAATATTATGCAGTCAAAGTCGTGTGTCAACTATACCCGGTCCGGCCATTTATTATCTTTTTGACAGCTCACGCCTATAAATTATTTGTTTTTTTTTTTCGGAATAACGTACTAAAAATTCTACTGTAATGCCATACTTTATTGACGATTTGATTGATTGAGTGAAGTGCCCTGTGCATGACAAACAACCACAGACTATGAAACAGATCTTGAAATAATAAATCGATCATATGATAAAAATAATTTTACGTCATGTGATTATTGTTTCTATAACTTTAATAATATAAAGGAAATAAAAATAGTATCTATGACTCAAAGATTGATTATTTGCAAGGAATTAAGTCGAAATCTTGAAATTTAATTTCAAACCAAGAGTAAAGAGCAATAACTCTGTTCATTCATTTACATTATTTATTATTTATATATTTCATTTCGAATAAATAAATAATATTTTTAAACTTGATGTATTTCATTAAATTGATTGAAAGTTATTCTTAAATAAAATCGATTATTATTTCGAATCGAATAAATAACGTGTGAGGCAGTCACTAATGTCAAAATTTCTTCAAGTGTCAAAAAGATAATAAATGGCCGGACGGGGTATAGTCTAAAAAAGTTAGGCAACTTCTATTGACTTCTGCTTAGAACTTTTTCATCGCTTAATCTTACTATATCTATTTGTATTGAAGATACCCATATGTTTACTTATGCTCTTTTATAACTGGGAAGAGTGCGTCAAAATGCGTTCAGCGCTCGTATTTTCGGACCTATAATTTATAATTTTCGTTTAGTCTTATCATAAAGTAGATGATTTAAACCCGCGTTTATGAATTCTAATTTGTCTATAAGTACACTCATAATATAAAACATAAGAGATAAAGAATAAGATAAAACAAATCTATAAATATATAATTATATATATATATATATATATATATATATATATATATATATATATATATAATGCTTTTTTGTACGTAAATACACAGTTTTCTCTAACACCACCCAACCCAATCAACTTTCCGTTGGTGTGGTAAATACCCCTTGGTCTCCAGGTGGTAGTAAGGGAGTTTGGTCGCGGTTGGTGAAAGTGGGTGGTGGTGGGTGGTGAAAATGTTAAAACATAGATTTCTGTCCTTTTCTAACGCATTAGGACATCTGAAAAGATCTCAAAATTTCTGTAATGGTCTAGAAAGTTTCTGCGATGTATTTTAACCCGAGAAACGCCGGGTTTCGCTGCTAATTAAAAATATCCTTAGATTAGCAAAATAAACTATTCCAATTTATAATACTTACACACAGTTTTTTGTTTACGTTTACTTAAGTATAGTTTTTCGATTATTGTTACGAAGTTAACAGAGTTAATAGGGTTTTCTATACAACAGTTTTAATTATTTGTTAATTACATAATATTTTGTTCACATGGGAATGAAAAGTATAATAGCCGTAAAAAAGAAAAACTATGTTTAACAGTAACATAACATTTAAGCCGAAGGGGAAATTAGCAATTTTTGATGTGTAGAATATTGCTGTAGAGTGTAGAGTGTAGGCAAATGTATGACAAGAATAGATGAATTTCTTCAGTACAACTTTGTTTCATTTAATTCTGCGACGCATAAACCGCACATCGTACCCTTGTTTATAAACACTATATACAGGTGTCCCGTAATGAATAGATAATCCTGAACGTGCGTGTGCGGAGGGAGAGATGGGTTACAAAACCAAAAATTTTTTTTATCTCAAACAGTTCGCGATCTTTGCTATTTTTTGTCCGCTATTTGAGGCCTAAATCAGATTTTTTTCTTTAAATTGTTCCCTAATAGTGCTGTTCCTTAATGATGTTTCAAAAAACTCAACTACTATGAATAGTAGTTTACAAGAAGTCGCTAACTTTAAATATTAATTTTGAAATTTACTTAACTGCTAAGTTTGAGCACCTGTGGTGTAAAAAAATGTATCAACTGTTTGAGATAAAAAAAAAATTTTTTTGGTTTTGTAACCCACCTCTCCCTCCGCACACGCACGTTCAGGATTATCCATTCATTAAGGGACACCTGTATATACACTATAGTTATAAACACTACACTAGCCACATGTTTTTACCAATTTTTATATATTGCTCAAACTGAAAACATGATTTCTAACGCTAAATGAACTTTTAAAGACAAAGAAGAATCATTTTAAATATTTTATTTTTGGTTTGGACCCTGGGTATTATAATGTTATTGTAAATTTACTTTAGGTACTGCAAGAAATGAATAAAACGACTATCTATTTTTGTTAAATCTATTTTATTTTATATACAAATTAACACAATGCCTTTGTTAATCATTCTAACAGTTTCGAGAGTCAAAAGTTATACTTTCTAAACCAATTATTATTTCTTAATATGGTACAATTTTAATTTAAGAACTAAATAATTTTCTATAATTTGTTTTATTAATTTTTGGCGTTGTTCTACGCCTTCAAGGAATGAAGAGCGCTTGGTTTAATATTTAAAAATAGAAACGTAAACATCCGTATTTTCTAGAAATACTGTAACTATATTGTTGTCCACGCAACCCAGTATTATTTTATCAAGCAGATCCTTGGCTTCCGTCAATTATAACTATCTCACAGAGTGACACCCTCACACGCAATAGCACTTTTTAGGCTTAATGAAATTCATCAAACAAAGAAAAGTTGGCGTGCTATAGGTACTTTTACGTAAGTTGGCAGGTTTGATCCGCCAGCGTTCGTCGAAAGACAATTCCGACTTAAAGCAATTACTAATAATTGTGTTTGCTAGCAAACGAAAAAAAGCCGACTTCAATTATTTCATCGGCAAGTAATAAATAATAAATTCATTAACAAACGCACTAGTCGTCACCACAATTTTTGAGGGTTCCCTTCGCTTTCACTGGGATCCCATCATCAGATCTTTTTTTTTTACGTGGGGAAAATCCATCATGGATACCCTCCGGCGCGGGGGCACCAGAGGGTTATGTCAGACTCCTACTGACCAAAAACCATCCACGTGTGAGCAGACATCCGCCTAAGTGGGGCGAGATGGGGTCACGTTAGCAATCTCCACCCCACCCCGGCGGTTGGCCCGAATGTAAACATCCGAGCCCCGGCACCCAGAGGGCGGCACCCACAAGACCACCCCTCCCGACGACGCGTGGGATCTCAAGCCAGCCGAGGATCCCCCGACCCACAGCCGGCCACCTCACTAAGGGGACGCTCAACCGGACCAGTCTACCGTCTGCAGAATGGGGACACATGTCCAGGAGCGTCCCCCCCTCCAAGCCAGGCAGGCCTGACCTCCAACGCCCGGCATCATGGCGTTGGGGGTCAGGCCCGCCCGACCTCCAACGCCGCATCGCACCGAGCAACCGAGCAAAGCACCAGGGAGCCCAGCACGACCCGGCAACTACCCCACGGGTCCGCCGGACTGCACCAACAACCGAGCTAAAAGCTCCAGGGAGCCAGCACAGCACGGCCCTCACACATCACGTCTGCCGGATTGCACCAGCAACCGAGCAAAGCTCCAGGGAGCCAGCACAACCCGGCCGGCAAACCGCGCTTTCGCGCTACAGGGCGGGCAAGCGAACCCACCCACCCCGTCCCTCTAGTGCGCTCACGGGTAGAGCAGTACCCGGAGCGCACCCCGTGAGTCAGTCGTTAGCCGCGACGATCAGCAGTACCGCGTCTGCGATACTGCTGCCCGTCCCGTTGCCCAGGGCGCACAACGAGGAGGTGACCGACATGCACCCCTCCTTATCATGGTACCTAAGTTGAGATATCTCCTTTCCAACAAAAAAAGAATTATCAAAATCGGTTCATAAACGACGAAGTTATCCACGAACATACATAAATTTTTTGAAGTTGGTTAATAATAACTAATTCAGTGGCGTAGCGTGCCTTGGAGGGGCCCCGTATCAAAATTAGTTGGGGGGCCCAAATGAAGGGTAACGATTTCTCACAAAATAAACAAAAATGCTTGCATTTAATTAAAATAAATATATATTTAATACTAGCTGACCCGGCGAACTTCGTACCGCCTAACAGTCGATTTTTTTTAAGTACTTATCCTTCCCGGAACCTCTCTACTGACTCTTAAACTTTATGGTATGGAATAGACATGCGCAAAACAGTGCACTGAAATGTAATGTAATATTACATTACATTTCGTACTGAGTAATATGGCATCACACCATCACACCGAACATTACCCGAAATGTGTACTGTTCGGAGTGAGTTATTTCTTATGAAATTTCCTATATCACGTAATTTTCATCACACCTAACATTACATGAGATGTTTAAATGTACTGTTCGGTGTACTACGTAGTCAAAGTACGTAGTAGACGAAACATACAGTCACTTTAGCATTAAAAAAATTGTAAATGAGTTGGAAACTAGCTGAAAATTCAGTTATTTTTTATTATTATTTTTTTTGGTTTGATTTTCTAGTTTGTTTTAAAATTAGCTTTGATTTGTAAAAAAAGTTGATTTCCTTTCATAATTACGTATTATGTAACCCCAAGGAAAATTGGGATTTTTTTATTCCAGGATTAGGACACTGGACAGGCAATACACATGGACAAGTTAATTAATACTAGATGCGAACCGCGATTTTATCCGTTTAGTTTCGTTTCCCGTGTGATAAAAGTAATTTGTGTAGCGCATCGCCGTGTCTCATTCAGTACAGTGAAGTTAGACAGAGCTGGATATAGCAAACAGATAAGAAATCCGACATTCCGACCGAACAGATCGCGTAATGTCAAGTGTGATGTGTAATGCTTCATTTCGTCGAGTAATGTGTGATGCCATATTTCATGTTCGGGTAATATTACGCGTAATGTATCAATTGCATTACTTACACATGTTTAGTATGGAATTAATGTTCAAATTGACTTTTAAGTATTATTACGAATACTTTGTATGGGAATATAGAAATGTGTTATTTTTAGACTTTTTGAGGCAATTTTTTAAATTTTTCTCTCCGTAACAACCATCCTCGTACTTCAAGGAACATTATAAAAAAAGAATTAGCGAAATCGGTTCAGCTGATCTCGAGATTTGCGCTTAGCAACACATTCAGCGATTCATTTATATATATATATATATATATATATATATATATATATATATATATATATATATATATATATATATAGAGAAGAGATAAGTTATCACTTCCTCCTAGAATAGACAATAGTGACAAGTCTGATAGCCGTTCCTGTCTCGTCGAAGTCCTTAGGTAATTTTTGTTCAGTTTAGTTTTGAAAAACTTCTTTCAGCTGTTGCGGTTATAACTGAAAGGAAGGGTCAAGAATAGAAAGCATGATGTAAATTACCAAACGTAAAACTGGATGCAAGACTATTGAATTTTATCAGCAACAATTCCAGGAGTTCCTTAATGGAATGAATTTTTTGAATTTTGGATTTTACATTTTAAGCATGTTTTCACAGCAATTGATTGTTAATGAAGATTAACTGAATCCTGCAATAACCGATGAAGGATGTTGCGAACTTTTGGGCGCACGCTTAACTCGGGAAAAAGGGGATTCCTTTTTTTTACTTTTGTCATTTCTGAAGTGAAAACTCTATAGGCACGTTTGACAGTTATTTTGTATGTTTTTTTACCGGAAAGCACGAGATTAAGTGACATCGTTGATCGTTAATAACATTTTACTAAGTTTGCTTAAACACATTAGGGGCCTTTGTAGCCCGGGGCCCCCGTACCATTGATACGTCTGATACGGTGGTAGCTACGCCCCTGCATTGCAATCTAAATCACTCACAGAAGCTGACTGCTGAAAAAATGAAGAAATTTTGGATATTTTTTTTTTATAACCTACTCTCTTTTCTGTCTACTTTTTCTTTTCATAGCTCCACTGGGATAATCTCTTTTCCTTTCACTCATTCTTTTCACAAACCACAGTGATTAACCAATAAGTAATGAGAAGTACAAGATTGTATTGTATTAAAAAGTAATAACGTAACGGCGTTTGGCAGGCTTCGTCGAGTCTTCACTTCGAAGATTCCGCAATGCTTGAAAACAAAAGTCTTCGAGCAATGCGTCCTGCCTGTGTTAACATACGGAGCCGAGACGTGGACACTGACAAAGGGACTGGTACACAAGTTCAAAGTCGCTCAACGTGCAATGGAATGGGCTATGCTTGGGGTTTCTCTCAAAGATAGAATTAGAAATGAGGCTATCCGCGAGAGAACGAAAGTAACCGACATAGCCCACAGAATTAGAACGTTGAAGTGGCAGTGGGCTAGTCATCTGTGTCGCAGGACCGATGGCCGTTGCAGCAGACGTGTCTTGGAGTGGAGACCGCGTCTTGGCAAACGCAATGTAGGACGTCCTCCGGCCCGCTGGAGCGACGATCTACGTAAGATTGCCGGTGTAGGCTGGATGAGGATTGCGGAAAACCGGGATATCTGGCGCGAAATTGGCGAGGCCTATGTCCTGCAGTTTACTGCAGGGCTGAACTGACTATCTGACTGACTGACTGTGATAACGTATGAACCGGAATGAAATAAAACACGTAAATATTTTTCTCGTCATATGCATCTGTTATTGCGGGATTCCCCTGTTTAAGTCACTCACTGATGTAGGATGTTGCCAACTTTTGGGCGCACGCTTAACTCAAAAAAAAAGAGATTACTTTTTGATTTTGTCATTTCTGAAGTGAAAACTCTATAGGCACGTATGACAGTTTTTTATATGCTTTTTCCCGGGAAGCATGAATTTAAGTAACATCGTGGATAACATTTTACGATTTTTTTTGCTTATAGACGTTGGGGGCCCCTGTAGCCCGGGGGCCCCGTATCATTGATACGGCTGATACGGCGGTAGCTACGCCCCTGAACTAATTATCCTTAAATTTTAGAATTATTCATTGTTTCGATATTAATCATTACATAGTGGCGAGAAACCCGTAAAAAAAAGATATTAACATTGAAGAAAAGAAATTTCAATCACCACTGAAGGAATGTTGATCGATAGGCAAAAATACCCACCTGTTAACATATTGAAACGCTCTTACGCAGCTGAATTGTACAATTTTGTATTTGTTCTAATATAGGTAAAAAAGAAGGAAGCGAGGGCAGTCCAGACATTAAGCTCAATTTCTTTGGACTTAACAATAGTATCAAAGCTTTTCCAATGATGCTAAGACATTGCGAAAGCTTCCTGCTTTGCCAGTCCTTACACCTATAGCATTTGCTTTTGAACATACGCCCAGTGGCGGATTTACAAATATGCCGCCAGTAGGCTATAAAATTTTTGCCACCCCTAATGACCTCTAAAACTCGTTATCGTATATTTCAAATTCAAATTCAAAATATTTTATTCAGCATAAAATTATTACAATTTCTTACTGAACGTCATGAGTCTACTACCAGTTCGGAAAGAAAAACCCTCTGACCTGAGAAGAACTGGCGAAAGAAACTCAGCGGGACTAATATAATTTTTTAATCATGTTTTTTTTTCCAAAGAAGATTGAAATTTACAATAATTTCATAGGTTGAAATAGCCTGGAGGCGATCACATCATTCCCAAGGTGTACTGTCTTCTATAAAATCGTTAATCGAATAATATCCTTTAGTACACAAACGTTATTTTACAATTTTTTTAAATTTCGCAATAGAAGCTTTTTGAACGTTTTCTGGGAACCTGTTGTATAAGCGTATACATTGTCCATAGAAAGAATTACTGACTCGGCGTAAGCGAGTTACAGGCGTTACAAGTTTGTGTTTGTTCCTAGTATTAATGCTATGCATGTCGCAATTCCTGCGAAATTCGTGTATATTTTTATGAACATACATAACATTTTCGTACACATATTGAGAAGCAACAGTCAATATTTTTATTTCTTTAAACTTATCTCGTAATGCTACTCTAGGGCCTAAACTATAAATTGCACGAATAGCTCTTTTCTGCAGGACAAAAATAGTATTAACGGTAGCTGCATTTACCCATAATAAGATTCCATAGGACATGATACTATGAAAATAACTAAAATATACTACGCGAGCTGTATCTACGTCCGTAATAAGTCTAATTCTTTTTACCGCGAACGCTGCAGAGCTGAGCCTATTCGCTAACCCCTCAATATGAAGATCCCACTGCAATTTCGAATCTATAGTAATCCCTAGAAATTTAGTGGATTTTACTGGTTTTAACATTTCCCCTCCTAATTCTACACCATTATCAACAAGTTTAACATTAGGTGTAGTGAATTTTATTAATTTTGTCTTTTTGTTATTTAATAATAAATTATTTGAATCGAACCAATAGACAACCTTTGAGAGAGCATCGTTTACATCGTCGTACATAAGTAAATTACGTTTCACCTTAAAAATAAGTGAAGTGTCATCAGCAAACAATACTATCTCATGCTTGTCCTGTACAAAAAATGGCAAATCATTTATGTAAATAAGGAAGAGAAATGGACCAAGAATAGAGCCTTGTGGAACCCCCATACCTAGAGGAGCCCCAGGAGATCTCTTACCATTTACATCAACCCTCTGTATTCTATTACTCAAATAGGAATTCAGGAGGTTGAGTGCCTTATTTCTAATCCCATAATGATGCAGTTTCCTGATCAACGTCTCGTGATGCACACAATCAAAGGCCTTGGATAAGTCACAGAATATTCCAAGAGCATCCTGCGACCTCTCCCATGCCTCAAAAATATTTTTAATTAGCTCAACACTAGCATCTGCTGTGGAGCGACCTTTTGTAAAACCAAACTGTTTATTATGTAGTAGATTGTGTGCATTAAAATGCGATAACATTTGCCCGAGTATGATTTTTTCAAAAATTTTACTAAAGGTTGGGAGTACTGAAATTGGTCTAAAATTATTTGGGTCTAAGGTACTGCCCGATTTAAAAATAGGAATTACTTTACTGTTTCATTAAATCAGGAAACACACCATGTTCTATACAGCTATTAAATATAGTAGCTAGATGAGGTGCAACAACATCAATTATTGAACTAACGACTTTTACAGATAAACCCCATAGGTCAGCTGTTTTCTTGACGTCCAGTCTTCTGTAGGCTACTGTTATATCTTTGGGGTTTACAGGTTTAAATGTAAATATTACATTACATTCTTTTACGTTTTCTTTTAGCAGAGATTCGGCAATGCCTGGAGACGAATTAAGTGATTGCGTTGTTGAAAATGGAATGTCAGTGAAAAATTTTTCAAACTCAGATGCAACTTCTCGGTCTGAGGTAACAAAATTATCATTGATATTTAACTTAAAATCGAAGCTGCGATCTGCGACTCTTCCACTTTCACAAGCAATGATGTTCCATGTCATTTTAATTTTATTATGAGCATTTCTAATAGGGAAGTTTTGCCACAATACTACCTCTAAACTTCTCCATACGTGTAGTACTTATAGGTACAAAGGTCTTTTTTAAAATATTTTTGTTGGCATTTAAAGAATAAGAAAAGGAAGCTAACTGGCCACAATGGTCTGAGCTTAACTTATTAATAATAGCTTTAGAATAAGGTTTACAGTTTGTAAATATGTTGTCAATACATGTAGCACTGGTAGCAGTAATTCTAGTGGGTTCAGTAAATAAGTTATGTAGGTTATATGATAGAAGCATAGTATAATATCCTAGTACAGTCGAGATACGTACGTGTATATATAAATATAAGTCGATAAATAAAAAATATACAAACAAACAAACATGTATTATTATATATTTATAATAACAATAAGCTGTTAGTGTCGGACTATCCTAGAAATTATTAGACAGTTTTAGATACTGCTGGCCTAAAGTTATACTGTAAAAAAAACGCACGCTGATAATAATAAATTTATGGTACAAATGGCATGGGCCACTAAGAGCACAGGACACTATTACACCGACTAAGAGCCCTTGGGTGTTCTTAGTAAATAAATTTAAAAAAAAAACCTAGTACAGTCAGTCGCGGATACATGTCCCAAAGAGGTTGTGGTCACGGCTACCCGAAAAACGGCCAAGATGCGATTATTTTGTCTAATCTTGTGGGCATGGCCCTCTCCAATCATTTTCTGGATCTACATTATAACGTTTCAAAAATAAAATTGCCGCCCCATAGAGTTTGCCACCCTAGGCTCTAGCCTTACTCAGCTTCGTGGTAAATCCGCCACTGCATACGCCGATTGAAATTTAGATTTTATTGTCGTAATTTTTGTCATAATATGAAATATGAACCGTAGTATAGAGATGAAATATTATTTGAAATTAATATTAACACCAACGATGATCCTTATTCTTTAAAAAAATTATCATTATCAAAAACCTCTTTCTATTAAAGCTACTTGCTTGAATCATAATGATGACAAAACTAATTGCAGCAATGGGAAATTATCAATTTTTTTAGAGTTAGAAGCCCATTTTACAATAATAAGAAATTTAAGATTTAACGAAATACATTTATTTTAAAAGTATATATTCTATCACGATTCAGCCTGTAATATCCCACTGCTGGGCATAGGCCTCTTCTTCATGTAGGAGAAGGATCGGAGCTTAATCCACCACGCTGCTCCAATGCGGGTTGGATATATATTCTATGGCAGTTAGCAAAAAAATTTAGTCGAAGTATGTCGACATTTACATTTAAGAGCCATTTCACAATTTTTGGCTCTGCAAGTTTAGGTAAATATGGTCGAAGCGCACGAGTCGTACGAGCTGCGCGGTCTTGTTGTTACACTATAGGTACAACCAAAAACAATCTTGATCATTTTTTAAGGTATATTAAAAATTAATAACTATGTTGTAAAATATTTTTTACATAATTAATTTGATAAAAGTTTCAAGTATGTTATATAACAGCAGTCAATACATTAAAAATAAAAATCAATGTAATGAAATAATTTTTTTTAAATTGATTTAGTGTTTTGAGTTTACTAATGAATCGAATATTTACGATATAAATAAAATAGCCTTTTATTATGCACAATAAAAACTTTGGATGCAAGAAGACCGTCAAATTTTGCCGGCTTTAATTCTTTTATAAACTCAATGACACCGACAAATAGATTTATTAACAAGACAAACAGATTTAAATGCCTATTTGTATTGATAATGTGAGAAAAAAGATTTTAAATAATATATTTTTTATTTTTATGAAAGTATCAAATGCGGTTTGGCGCGTGTGAGCGAGACCGATAAAAGAAAGAGACAGGCTGCGCAGAATTTGACATAGACCTTACCTCTGAGAGCGCTGGCGTTCGACCACAGAGTACATTGAATATACGGGTACGCTCGACTGATTTACTGGGGTTGATGCGTGGTATTATATATACTATCTTTTTATAATTACAAAATGTATTAAAAATAATTAAATATTTTAATAAAAAAAAATTTATGTTCCTAAATGATGTAAGTTTACTTTGGTATAGATAGTTCGTTAAAATTTCTTAGTTTTCTAAGAAAAATATCGCTTTTAAAATTGTACTTATTTGGAAAATATTCGTAACTTTAAAATTTTTATTATGGGTTAACGGAGGTACGAATGGAAAAAATTCTATGTTATGTTTCAACAAAAACATATTCCACATATGGTCTAAGATCCGAGAAGCTAAATCTTCCCTCATCTGACACAATTTTTTATAGGCTGATTTCAATATTGTGAATTTATAAAAACAACCTCTGCTACCATAAGCCTGCTGCAATTTTTTTTTTATTTTTTCCCTCTCATGTTAATTACATGTAATAAGCTAAAACCGTTAATATTTTACATTATATACCTGACTGTAGTAGGCACCCATCTCTATGATTGCTACACTTACCTGCAGCCAGGTCAGTAACCTCAGTCATCAGTAACCTGGCTGCAGGTAAGTATAGCAATCATAGAGATGGGCGCCTACTACAGTCAGGTATATAATGTAAAATATTGACGGTTAAAACCGTCTAAAAGCTAAAGCTTACTACATGTAATTAACATGAGAGGGAAAAGATAATTTTTTTTAAGTATTATTATTTGCAGCAGGCTTATGGTGGCAGAGTTTATTTTTATAAATTCACAATATTGAAATCAGCCTATAAATAATTGTTTCATCTAATTAACAGATGAGGGAATATTTTGTTATATCCCGGATCTTAGACCAATATTACCATATTTTTTTTAACAGTTTCAAGGTAGAAGTTATTGAAAAATAGGACTTCAAAGTATTCATTTCGACCGTTTACCCAGGGAGGCGGCTGCTGAAGAGGTTAATAATTTTGTACAAACAATATAAATAAAAATTCTGTTATATTGTGTAATGTTACTACAACAAAGGTTGCTCTATTACATTTCAAAAATAGAAATTATATTATTGCATCCAATAACTGAGATTATCGACGTTTTGTGAAATGGCTCTTAAAACATTGTTGATATTTAGAGTAAGGACGATTTTTTTTTAAATATAGGTAGGTACTAGTACTAGGTATTACATGGCTGATTACAAATTGGATTAATCTATAAATACGATATCAAATAGACATGCAAAGTATCAAAATTTCTTTTAGATGTATCTAGCACATTTATTAATTATTTAATAATTATACATAATATGTATAAAATATATTATACCAATATGTACCTAATGTTAAATTACATACAATTTTTTACTAAATTAATGGGAATTTTACATGTCGTAATATAAAGAGTGCTAAAATACGAAATAGTAATTTTTTTGTTTGTTAAATTACATACTATTTTTATTTTAAATAGTAATAAGTTGACCGGAGCAACAATTACATGGATAAAAAATATTCAAGTCTAAGTTATTAAACTTAGAATTGATCAATGAGCAGTTTTGTAACTTTTCAAGTAATTCTTTAACTCTAGCTAAATCATTATACCTACTTTCCTCTTTTAAAAATGAGGCTAACTCCTCATCGGCTGCGAATCTTAGGAGAAGATCACGTAGCTCTTCTAAATGACGTTTCAATTTGTCACATTCATCTTGATAAATTTTTAACTGGTTACTTCTTTCTTCTTCTCTTTTCTTCAATAAGCTACGTTGTTGTTGATAAAGTGCGACATATTCGCAAATAGTATCTGTTTCGTTTTGTAACTGCAGGATGATGTGTTCTAATCTATGTTTTTCGTCTGATAGATTAGCAACTTCATCCATTATGTTTAAAAAGCGTTCTTGAAGTTTGACCATAGCATCCTCCTTTTTAATGCAAATACTGTCTAATTTAACTTTTGCATTAGTTACCTTCGTATTTATACCTTGTGAAGCTGTCGTCAATAACAACGTTTCTTCATGCGCCGCCTCATCATTGCGACTTTTTTCTGTTTCTACTGTTTCTTGTTCATTATCGTCGACATCTGGATTTTGCTTATCATGAACGTCTTTTACTATTATTTCGTGTTTTCTCTCCATTTCTCGATACTCATTTAGTAATCTAATCATTTCATTATCCTTAGCTTTTAGTTGGTTTTGCATATTTTTTGCACATTCTTCAAGTTCTGCTAATTTTAATGCTAGTCCTTTATTTAATTGCTTTTCGTGTGTCCATTTTTCTGTAAGCTCCAATTTATCCTTACCCTGCAATAAGTATAAATTATTATTTAATTGCTAAATTGAAGAGTCTGGCCTATGGTTCAGTGACTAGATGTACCAATAAACAAACATTCATTAAATTTGCTTAGCATCGCTGATTTCTTAAATCTAAAAAATAATATTGTACTTAAAGTAAACACATAGTTGAAGGAAAACTTGAACATTTCAGCGAGTATATAAGGAAAAAGACAGAATTAAATACTTAAGACTTTAAGTAAGATTACAGAGTAAGTAAATAAGTATTAGTGAATTATTTTCAAATATTTAGAACCTTGCTGATATATCATAACTTATTGATACTTAGCGCTGCTATGATACTGTGTATTAGACTAATTGTTGCCATCAGTTCACATCAACGGTTACTTTAAAGTAAAACATTAAATCTATATAAGATTTTAGATTAACATGGTTACTTCTATTATGAAAATTATTCGAAACTGTCTCATACTTCAGACTGTCTCATGTCGAAATATCGAGCTCCGCGAAGAGAAAATAATAAACATGGTAAATATCCCGTTTTCGAATAATTTTCGTAACATTAAATCTACACCTTATACATACCATTTTAACAATAACTTGTTCCAAAGCCTCAATGTCATTTTTTAATTTTTTGTTTTGTTCTGTTGCTCTTTGTGCTGCTAATTTGTCACTTGCTATATCTGCGTGTAGCTTAGAGATATCAACATTGTCATGCTTATAAACGTTACTATCTTGGGATTCGATTTCCCTAGCCTGGGTTAATTCATTAATTTTTTTTTGACAATCCATATGTTTGTTTTTTAATTCATTGTATTTAACATTCATTTCCTCTAGTTCATTCTAAAATAAAAATATATTAAGGACTTAAAAATAAACCAAAATACTATAAATTTTGGAGAATTGTTGAATACTAACATAATATGTCTTTATCACACTAGATTATTTTATTAGATCAGTAAGTAATTTCAAATATAATTTCAATTGAGGTTAGTGTGCAATTAAACTAAAGATTTCCTTAGTGTTATGATATTAATATGGATTTCACTTATTTTATATAACATGTAAAATATTATCATTAGTGTGGTTTGATCAAATACTGTAAACACTGTGTTACATTAGGGTTAAAACAACTAAATTTGTTTTTTTTTTTAATAATTATTATCATACTTACTTTAGCTGCAATATATTGGTTTTGAAGATCTGTGTCAATTTGCACTTGTTTACTCAAGTCACTGTCATTTTTTGTTGCATAGTTTTGTAAACGGATTTCCATTTCACTTATTTGCTCTATAAGACTGTGTTCTCTATTGTAAAGATTTTGTAAATCCTTTGATAGTGTTTCATTTTTATTAAGCTCAGACTTTAGTTGGTCATTCAAATCTCGTACATAATGTTCGTAATGTGAATTGATTTGTTCTTTATCTTTTTGTAGAGTCTGTATTTTTAGCTCCAGATTAGAAATATTTTGCAACAAAGCCTCAGTTTCTTCCGTATTTCTATTACTTTGGTCAAATTTAACAACAGAATCATTTGTCAACTGTTGTATTTGAAGTTGCAACAAGTCAATTTGATTTTGATAGGTGGATACTTGATTGAGTAGTTGTGAATTTTCAGATTCTTTGGAAGTTAACATTGATTTTGTCAACTCTACTTGTTCAAATAAATTATTTTTTTCTTCATGGAGATGCTGATTTGTAATTTTTAATTGTTGCAGTTCTTTATCTTTACTTGAAGCTTCTTGAACAACCGTGGAATATTTTGCCATTAAATTGTTTATTTCAGATTGTAAGGCAATATTCTGTTGTTTACAATTATTGTGATTATTAATTTCTTGTCCATATAGAGACTCCGAATGTGCTAATTTTGCACTTAAATCATTTATTTGCAATTCAAGGTTAGTTTTATTTGAAATTAGCATTTCAGTAATTACATCTGGTTTTATTTCTGATGTTTTTAGGTCCATTTCTTGGTTATTAAAAAATTGCACTTGATTTCCATTGGTGATACTATTTTGATCTTGATCAATTTTAGAAACAGTAATCATATTTAAATTCTCATTTAAAGTTTCCTTAGGTTGTTGTCCCTCTATGTCTTCTTTATGACTTGATGTGACTTTCTTTTCCTGATGGTCTTTCAACTAAAATAAATTTGATGAAATATAATAATATATAGGTATAAATTTTTAACGACTTCGAAAAAAACTAAATTCAACCATATATACATAATTATACATTTATATATATATATATATATATATATATATATAGGTATGTTCGGGGATAACTACGTCGTTTATGAACCGATTTTGATCATTCTTTTTTTGTTGGAAAGGAGATAGGGTCCCAAGGGTAAATAAAAATATAAATAGTGTAAATAATAGTAAAATCCCAAAGGTGGTACCATGATAAGGAAACCGGGATACGATGATGGAATCCCAGAGAAATCGAGGGGAGCCCTCGAAAATCGTAGTGGCGACCTAGTGCTTTTGTTAACCCATTTACGCCCGCTGTCCTCGTTTGGGGACATTTATTGAACTACCTAGATTTTCTGTTATATTTTAGTTATCTTTTGTTTAGAGGTGAATCTGCACTGTTAAAGAGTGTAGCTTTATGATACGACGTGTGGTTTTGTATTTTAATGGATTAATTTAATAAAACAAGTGACTTTACTTACTTCATTGAGCAAATAGGTATTCGAGTAAGGGTAAGTGATTTTTTTTATGTTTACACCACTATTTACTACATGATTTTTATATTTTTTACTTGGCTATAGTATCTACTAGTAAAAATTGCTATTCTGTTGGATATTTTCGAAGACTGAATCATAATTGGAGGTATTTTAGTATGGTGTCCCCAAATGGGTCCAATGGGCTAATAGCTAACATTTTTGTTTTTTATTCGCAGGTTTAGTTTTGATGTAAACAATGACGAAGCAATCATTCAATGTTGCCAACGAGTATCGAGGACTTGCTAAAGCTATCGAAAGTGTCGAAGGGCCTTTTGGAAAAAATAAACGCCGTTCCGCATGAATATATTGTTTATTTCGATAACTTTTTCACCAGTCACACGTTGCTGTGAGATTTGCGTGAAGCTGGTTATCGTGCGACTGGCACTGTGAGGGAAAATAGGACTAAGAAATGCCCACTAGTATCTGTCAAGGACATGAAAAAGAAGACCCGAGCAGAATTTGACTACCGATTCGATACAGCCAATCAAATTCTGTTCGTAAGATGGCTTGACAGCAGTGTTTGTACCATAGGTACAAACTATGACTTTGTTCATCCTCTGGGTAAGGTAAAAAGATTGAGCTCTACAGAAGGAGGAAATAGGTAGACGTGGACATCCCTCTGGGCTTCCAGAACTACAACAAAGGCATGGACGGAGTTGATCAAGCTCATCAGTCTATCGCAGTCTATAGAATGGCTATACGTAGCAAAAGATGGTAGTGGGTTCTATTTACCTATATGCTAGATTGGGGTGTAGCTAATGCTTGGCGTATTCATGTCATGACTGTTGAAGACAAATTAGACCAGCTCCAACGTATCACTCGACAATATTTGAAGAATGTAGGTATTGAAAGATCCGACCGAAGGCGTCGTAAAGCTTCTTCAATAGTGCCAGGTATGAGTCAAGATGGTGTTGGACACTTCCCTTGGACACTGCCAAGCCAGATACGATGCATCGTTTGCCATATGAAAGCACATTGGCAATGTAAAAAGTGTATAAAACCATTGTGCATCGATAAAGGATGTTTCGAAAAGTACCACACATAAACCCATTGGCCCCATTTGAGGACGGTGTTTTTTATATATATAGGAAAGTTTTTTTTTAAGTTTTTTGTAATAAAATATTTTGTTAGTCATCAATAAATATATAAATAAAGTTTTTTTCAAAATATTGCTAGTACTTTGTATTTGGGTCCAAATGGGTTAATTTTTTCGTTTACTTATACGTTGTATTACTTGTCGATATAATTGAAGTCGGTTTTTTTTCGTTTGCTAGCAAACACAATTATTGATAAAATATTAGGTTATAAACCCACCATAAAACTAAATTACCTTTTTTCTTGCTTTTGCTAATTTTTCAGCTCTTATATCCATCTTAAGAGTAAAAATGAGGAAAAGTATCTAAAGACAAATTGTAGATGACCTTTACATTACAACACTTATATTTTTACAATAAAATCATACTTTTCTATACATTATTATTACTCAATTACAAATAAATAGACAATAAAGTCAATAAACTATTGTAAAAGTATAATTGTAATGTAATCTTATCAAATGTCAAATTGTCAATTATTGTTATGCTGGCAAGTGGAATTTGGCAGTGTAGGTAACAAAATAAAAAATTGCGTTCACTTTACAAGTGAAGTGAATATCGACCGTAAGCTGCCAATACCTCCTAAATGCTATGAGGTCAACTTTACAGGAGACTATAAAAACTAAATATTAACAAAATTACGGATGGTATTTATGAACCCAAGATCCAAGTTTATTATTTTTATAGTAGTTTTATATTGCTAAAAAGAAAATATGTTTTATATTGCTAAAAAGAAAATATTCAAATCACGTTTCTTTAGGGCTGTTATACTATTTCGCTGTAGATAGTAGGTATTTGTGTAACGACTTTTTGGATGTTTAGTGCATTTTGTCAGTTAAAATAAATAGCCACTTCTATCATTACGATATAAAGCTAACAGATGGCGCAAAAAAAGCAATTTCAGTAAAAATGTTAGTTAGAAGGTATTGGCAGCTTACGGTCGATATGTATAAAGCCCCGTAGACGATCAAATATTTGATCAAACTTCATATTAAATTTCTGTTTGACAAACATGTTTGTCAAATTATTTGATCGTGTGATTTTTCTCTCTTTGAATCTTCTCTTTCTATCGATCTTGATATCGATATAGAATCTTATCTTTTTTGATGTGTTTTTTGTATGAAAACATGAAGTTTGATCAAACAGGTTTGACAAACAAGTTTGATCGTTTACGGCAAAGAGCATGACGACTTCGTTTGGAAAAAAATAATTTGCTATACTTGACGTTTATGACGTTTCCGGCGTGTAAAATTTTTCATTTTGACGTACAATTCTGCCAATTTATTCAAAAATTTAAGGTTGGTAGAGAAAGTATAGCAAATTGAGTGTCGCCCGCCTGGTTTACGGGGCCCCTAGGATGAAGAATACTCTGGATATGCTACGCAATTATTATTACCGTGTGTGAACGAAACCACAACATACGAAAACTGTAAGGGGTGAAAAGGACACAAACAACATTTTTTGTCTTTGTCAGAGTTTCTGTTGGTCACAACTGAAGTTGCGACCAACAAATCAGTTGAGACCGATATTTACTTCGTGAATTTATGTGATTTAAGTGATTTACAGTAATTTAAGTTGTGAAACTAAGACGTAGTTGAGTGTTGTATAAGAGTTATCATGGTTATATGTTATAATATAATCGGCTGTAAAAGCCGTACGGAGACGAAATCACAAGACATAACCTTTCATACGTAAGTACAATTTTTTTGATAAAAATATGACTTGTTAGGCAAAAATATTAACAGAATGAGAGTCCTAGTATATTAACAAGTTATTATAAACAGAAATAAGGCCAGTCTTTAGACAATAGTATTTCGATTTATGGGGTTTTTTGAAAAAGTGGGGGGAGGGGGTGTGGTGGATTATCCTCTGGTGCCTCTCCCATCCCTAGAAATCTCATGATTATAACGATATCACGGCAAAAATTTTTAAGGTAAAAATTATTTAAATACTTACCAAATACCTAATTTTAATTATACGTATTTTAGCTCCGATGCTGCAAGAAGTGCATTCATACTCCGTTCCGTAGGTTTTAAAACACTTACACATTATAATAATACACGTATGTACGTAGAAACTATTTGTAACACTTTTATACATAATATTATTCGTATTTACGTTAAAACTATCTCTTGAATTCTTGATTGACATTTGACAAGAGTAATTTATACGATACGAAGAACAGATTTTTTTTTTTTTTTTTTTTTTTTTTTTATTATCACACACAACAGATTACAACTATTACTAAACAAATTATACAAAAACAATCATTTATAAACTAGGTTGCATTCCACAAAAATGTGTGTACATGAAAAATTACAAGGGAGTTAAATATGTCTACACAAGTTAAGGTTTAACAAGAACAGTAATCTAAGCAATAGGTACAATGAACAATACTAAATAAGAATATAATAGGGTTAAAATATAAGGAGACCGAGAGTCCAAGCACTGGGATTAGACTGTCGGCTTGTGATACAGTATGCTTTTAATCAAATTAATATAAAGAGTTAGTTTAGGTAGAAAAACGTCAAAGGTTTGGTTACCCTTGGCTATTTCATTGCACTGACGAGCCATCCTAACCAGGGGGTTGTAAAAGGAGGTATTATTCTGATACACCTGCAAAGTAAAAAGTGCTATTTGATTAGCTCTACGAGCACTATATTTGATATTAAAAGTTATTTCAGCGAGCAAGGTAGGAACGTCTAATATGGAGTGAAGTATTTTATAAAAGTAAACGAAATCAAAATATCTTCGACGTGTTTCCAATTTTTGTACATTAAAATTAATGAGACGAGCTTCATAATCAGGAGTTTTACGCCTCGACTGTTGGCGGTAGCTTAAAATCCGTAGGCATTTGCGCTGCACTCTCTCTATATTATCAATATGAACTTTGTAGTGCGGAGACCATATTGGACTACCGTATTCCAAAACGCTTCTGACGAGTGTAGTGAAAAGGTAAAGAAAAGAATGAGTGCCCTTGAAGTCTTTAGTAGATCTAAAAATAAACCCCAGAAGTTGATTCGCTTTTTTCACTATGTGGTGGTAGTGTTCGCGAAATGTCAGCTTATCATCAAAAAGGATTCCGAGATCTTTGACAACATGTGACCTCTCAAGGGTCTGGCCGTTGATGCTGTACTCATTAACGATCCCATTACGCTTGTTAGTGAACGTAATAACGAAACACTTGTCTATATTAAGGTACATTAGATTATTTCTGCACCAGTGAGAAACAGCAGTTAAGTCTTTCTGTAAAAGATTACAGTCTTCGAAAGAGTTTATTGTTTTAAATATTTTCAAGTCGTCAGCGTATAATAGACACTCACATGATATGTTCTTAATGAGGTCATTAATGAAGACAACAAATAACAACGGGCCCAGATGTGACCCCTGGGGCACGCCTGACGTAATGTCAGTGGGGGTCGAAGTGTATCCTCTCAAAGCCACCAACTGACTTCTCTTATTCAAATAGGAGGCCAACCAGCGAAGGAGACTACCGTGAATACCACAGGTGGCGAGCTTGTTACAAAGTAGTCTATGACTCACTTTATCGAAGGCCTTCGAGAAATCAGTGTAGATAGAGTCAACCTGACCCCCTGTGGCAAAAGCCTTGCACAGGTAGTTTTTATATACAAGAAGATTTGTGACAGCTGATCTACCCTTAAT
The DNA here is from genome assembly GCA_905220545.2 of Melitaea athalia. NCBI lineage: Eukaryota > Metazoa > Arthropoda > Insecta > Lepidoptera > Nymphalidae > Melitaea > Melitaea athalia. Next base: position 10,950,904 of record HG992179.1, read on the forward strand.
GAATCCATGTTGATTTTCGGGTATCAGAGGCCTAAAATGACTGTATAACTGAGTGTGTACTAGGGACTCGAAAAGCTTTGCGAAACATGACAAAATACTTATGGGTCTGTAATTTTCGCAGCGCGACTTGTCTCCGTTTTTGAAAATGGGTACAATATGTGCCATCTTCCAACGACTGGGGAAAACTCCATTTGTAAGGGATTTGTTAAATATGATGCTTAATGGTGTGCATAGCTCTTTTCCACAACGTTTAACAAATGAAGGAGGTATTTGGTCAGGACCGGCTCCTTTACTTGCATCAAGAAGCTTGATCTTCGTCATGATGTCCCTGTCAGATATATTAATGTGAGACATGGAGTCCATGGTACTACACTCAGGTGACTCTAGATTATTGTTACTCGTAGCAGAGGAGTTACTAAGTTGCTGATCCGATTCAAACACCGAAGCAAAGTACTTTGAAAATAGCTCACATACACCCTGGCCGGTCGAAGAAGAAGAGTTGCCAAACTGCATGACATTTGGAATAGAGACTCGGCCCTTTCTATTATTCACATAAGTCCAGAATGACTTTATATTGTCAGTCATTGATTCTTCAATAGAGGCAACATAATTTTTATAACAATGATCTATCATTTTTTTGGCTCTAGCACGCAGTAAAGTGAACACGTCGTAATCCCGGGGGTTATTGAATTTTTTATAAAGTTTGTGGTATCTATTTTTTTTCTTCGATACATTTTATTAAGGGTTTGCTGTACCAAACGGGATATTTATTAGATCTCATAGCTGTTAATGGCGTATATTTGTTAATAATTACAAAGAGTTGTTCATAAAAAATGTTTACACATTCATCTACGTCAGAGCTCGATAAAAGATTGTGCCAGTCCAATAACTCCAAGTCATGTCTTAAGCTGTCATAATCACATCTTGTGAAGTTCAAACGTTTTTTGTTATTAAGTTTTAGATTTTTTGGAGTATTACATAAAGAGGGGAATTCAAATTCCAAAGCAGGGTGGTGTCCATCTTTCAAACTCAGCGTATCAGCTTCTGTAACTGTCAACGAATTTTCTGATGAGAGTACTAAGTCAAGATATCGGCCTTTTTCATTAGGGGTGCGGTTACCCTGGTGAAGATTGCAAATTGACATAAATTCCTGTAAGAGTAGTAGTTTTTTACTTTGTGAGGTGAAAGATGGCCCGTCAGTATCAGAAGAGACAGGAGAATATTCAGGTGTATTAAAATCTCCAACGATTATATTTTTGTCATCTATACAGTGATTCAACAATATCTTTTGACAATTAGAATAAAATTCATCTCTCTTAAAACAATTTAATTCGGGAGGAAGGTAACAGACACATATATTGATTTTAGGGGCATTACAATTTTTCGGTACAATTGATATCCAGAGATCCTCCAAATTGCTGTCCCAATATGCCTGTCGGAGAACTTGGAATGATTTCTTTACTGCTATAAGGACGCCACCGCCGTCCCCTTTAGAAGAGTTAATGTCATCGCGATCTCTTCTAAAGATGTTATAGCGGGAGTCAACGACTTCTCCATCGAAGATATTATTATTCAAGTTGGTTTCCGTCAGGCATATGACGTCATAGTTGGAATTCAACAGATTTCGATAAAATTGTGATAACTTAGTTCGCATTCCATTAATATTTTGATAATACATACTAATCATAATGTTTTTTTTTTGTAGGAATCAGTATACAAATACTATTTTTATAGTGAGAGAAAACAATAAACTTTATAATAGCTTGTTGAGACATTCAATGGTTTTGATGTGCTGTGCTTGACTTTGTTCATCTTTACGTATATACACTTGCCCGAAACGAACCCACACATACTTAAAATTATTGTCTCTGCAAAATTTCCTCGCCACACTGTGCACTTCCTTTGTTTCTGGCGAAAGGTGTTCAGCCACATAAATCCTGCGGGTTTCTCCCGTAAAGCCAATGTGTGTAGAGGCGAGTCTATCTCTAGGATGAGCTTTGTTGAAACGAGTGACCGACGATAGAACCAAATCACGTTGTCTCTGAGATGAAAGAGTAACAAGAATATTGCGTGGTCGCCCAGACGAAGGATTCATTTTCGAAACTCGACGACAGGCTTTTACATCGTTTTCAGGAATGTCAACCTGCAAGCACTCGCAGAGTTTTTTGAATATGCCAGGTAAGTTTTCGTTTTTGTTCTCTGGCACCTCATGTACCTCAATATTCATGTCGCGCGAGATTTTTTCAATAGTTTGAATTCGTGACTGATATTTAGCAAGTGAATTTTGACATTTTGATATGTCAGTTTGCAACTGCTTAACAAGGCTGTCCTTTTGTCTAATCTCGGATCTTAAATCTGCTTGCTCAGCGGCCAAATAGTCCGTGGTAGATGAGAAATCAGTCTTCAAGTTCTCAATTGCTCTGTTGACGTGCACAGCCACCATTTTTTCGATGTCCTTATTAAGTGCTGCTCTCAAATTTATCATAATTGTGGAGTCCGGCGCCATCTTTAAGTCAAAAAGTTTGCTAATACTTTCCATCGTAACGGGCTCCTCTGCTAGCCCGGTGCCCGTGGAGATACCAACACTAGTATTAGCAGTGTTGTTATGAGTCACGTCGCAAAAAGAAACATTTATCGATTGCGCCTGCCCTTTTTTATATCTCGGGCGGCAAGGCGTGTCGTCATTGTTTATGCGCCGCGTGACGTTCCGACAGTAGGGGCAACTTAATGATTTTATTTGTTCCGGTGTAAGTAACTTACTTGAATCATCAGTTAAGTTAAGGCATGCGAAACAATACTCCGATTTGCAACCATTACATTTAAAATAATTATTCTCTCTTAGCGCAGAACTACACCCGTGGCAAGACATTTTTACTTATCTCGAAAAATATGTAAGTAATAATCGACGACTCAAGCGAACAAATGTACCAGGCGATCAGAAAATACAAAGAGCAAAGGAGTTCACTCATCCACTAGTCAGGTATCACCGCCCTCGGCTTCTATGCGAGTTAGTTGTGGGCAGGACGCGAAGACGTCACGATGCAACCAATAGCGCGCGGGTCGTTGGCGCCGCCCCCTTGGTCGATGCGCAGGAGCAGTGGGCGGGTCAAGCACGTGTGACGTAGTTGCCGTTGCCGATGTAGTAGGGTAGGGAAATGACTCACCCCAGTCCCCGCCACTCGGTCGTATTGAAGAACTCCTCACAGTTTATGATATCTTATTTTTTCAAAACTATTTTTGAGTGTAAATTTTAATTAAATTTCGAAATAAAAATTCAATACGGATTTCCTTAGACACGTCTGAACTCCTCAGAGGTCCGGGGGGAAAAGGGGGTCCGGGGGTTAATATGAACTGACATATCGATGTAGATGTTTTCGTTCTATCTATCAAACAGGCAAAAGTCTAAGACCATACAGCCTATTCAGTCAGGATTCTTTTCAATACATTTTTTTATATGAAGGCAAAACCTATTTAATCGTAAATCTTTTTAATTTTGAGCTTAGATAAATTAGATTATCGACATAATTTCGTTATAAAAAATAAATAAATAACCCTAACCTATCTAACTCAGTTTTTATATATTAAATCAATACTTGTGCATTGTAGGAAAAATTAGAACGACATAATATTCTAATAAAATTAGTAAAATTTTGTGTTAGAATATATATATACAGAAATCCGAAAAATACCCAGAACCCTCGGACTAAGAATCAAAGGTGGACTTGACAACCGCGTACACCCGAAAGGGACAAAGATACTAGTACTTCAAAACGCAGGGTTACCAGGTCATCAAAATGTTACCCCGTTTTTTTTTTTTTTTTTTTTGACTGACGCATGACGGCTTTGTGGTATATTATATCATTCTATCCTATTTAATTAATTAATTGTGTTGTCACTCCCACCTTTTGAAGACCTATTGGATCTAGAAGATTATATGCTAAAAGGAAAAAAACTTCATATGATGTTTACTTTTTTAGTGGCGGGGGGAGCGTATAAGGATTTTCAAAAATGTAAATAAAAAGTTTAAAAAATTCTCGAGTGCGTCAGAATATGATAGCGCAAATAGTCTACAAACTTCTGTTTACAGAGATATTAATCTGCCGGTTGCTCTTTGTGGAAAGTTGTATAAAGAGGTAGACATTTTGAAAAAATAAATCTCGGGCGTGTCAGTAATTGAAGAGAATTGTTAATTGTGTTGGGCTTATTAATAAAAAGACTTCACTTTTATATATTTTATTTAATTTGAACAGCACTAGGAACTCACGAAATTATAATGTTAATACTTCAAGACGTAGTTTTTCCTGGAGTCCAATTTCTTCGACCTGTTGATTTTATCCATGAATCACGCAGTACCGTGTCTTTTGGGAATCTGAAAACGAATATAATTTATCACACCATACACTAAATTTTATATAATCACCTTAATCTCATATTTATGTATTACGTAGTGAGAAAATACTGATTATAAACTATAAACTTATGTAATGGAGGAAAAGAATGGAACCACTTGTTAAAAGTATTAATGAAACTAGGCTAGTTTACAACTTTTAACTGAATATCTTTGAACAATATTTATAAGAAAACCGAAATAAATACTTAATTTTCTCTATAAAAAAAAAAAATAAACAAAAAAATTGCCCATAAAATTACCAAAATTATGGGTAATTTTTATTTGTAACTACTGGTATCCCTAAAATAAGAATAATCCGATAAAATTTAAAAGTCGCACAAAATGGCCGCAAGACATTATCATTTCACCGTATTTGACGATTACTTGTGTATTACTAAACTTATCCGGTTAATACTAAATACATCATTAATTTAAAAACGAGAATTTTAGACATTTCTTAGCGTAATCCTGCATATTAGATCTTGACATTGTGTATTCTAAAGGAAACTTTAATTGTCTTTACAAATCAAACGACTCAAAACAAAGAAAATCATACTTACGAATGAAAGGTTATGTTTTCTAATTTACGCTCACTGCGACTTTTACAGCCAACTACACAGCAATGCACCATAATTATTGCTTTCTCCTCACTTTTAACACTAAATTTAACATAAAAACAAATAAAAATCAATTGAAATTCGCAGTGAATGACGATTACAAATATACACGTAAGATTTGTTGGCCACAGTTCGCAACTGTGCCCAACAAAAAAAAGTGCAACTATGACAAAGACAAAAAAACATGCTGTTGTCCTTATCACTCTTCGGAACTTTGATATATACTTGGCCTGCTCTTACATGGTATTGTTATTTGGATGTCAAGTCCATCTTGATTCTTTGTCCGAGCCAGAACCCAATCCGAGCACCCTACTATCCACGTGGTCTTGGTCTGTCTTACCCCTAGAGTGTTCTGTTGGGAGCCCGGAGCGGATAAGGCTGGTCGCCGAAGGCGACCAGCCTCATCCGCTCCCTACGCATTCGTTCATGCGCTTTCGCACAGCGGGAGAGGTATGTCCTCCTTCCGCGCCGGAGCCGTGTTATACTAATTTGTCATTTGACAAGAGTAATTTATACGATACGAAGAACAGATTAATATGAACTAGAGGTGTTCGTTATATTAGGTAGCGGATAAAATCACCTATTATTTTTAAATCATTTTATCACCTGTTATTTTTTTTTCCTGGGAAGCGTGATATTATATAAGGTGTGAAAGAATATTTTTATTTTTACTACTTTACCTCAAATGTACACAGAGCCAAATTGTACTCTATGGTCACAAAATTCCTTTTAATGTCCAGAACATCGTATAATATGTTAGTCCCATGTCAAATCGTATTCTATTGTAACGGACTAAGAACTATTTTCCTTTGAATGTCCAGAACATTCACGTTGCGTATAATATCTTAGATTAGTCTCATGTCAAATTGTATTCTATTGTAACTGAATAAGAACTATCGCGACGCCGCGTTGGCGCAGCGGTCACAGCAATGGATTGCGATTGGCTGTTGCGCGAGCGGTTGCGGGTTCGATCCCCGCACACGACAACATTTGTATTGGCCATACAGATGTTTGCCGTGGTCTGGGTGTTTGTGCAGTCCTTGTGGGTCTCCCCACCGTGCCTCGGAGAGCACGTTAAGCCGTCGGTCCCGGTTGTTATCATGTACACCTGATAGCGATCGTTACTCATAGTAGGAAATATATATTTGGGTTGTCTGGAAGAAATGGCTAAATAGCCATAAGTCCGCCCATTGTACTTCACAGTCTGTAAATGATATTTGTAGTTGTGATGTACAATAAGTATAAATAAAATAAATAAACTATTTTCCTTTCAATGTCTTTTGAAATAAATTTTAAAAATATTTTAGTTCGTATTATGTATTATTTTTATTATACTACACGTTAGACTTATTTTTTTCATATTATTTCGTTTTGTTTAACGGTTAAATTTTCAGTATGGACAACGCGTTTGTTCTCGTATGATGTTCGTCATTTTCGTGAGTTTATTTACGAATTTTACGATTGCGGTGTTGCGTTTTGAGAAACTGTAAATATAATTAATAATTATAATTAAGTTGTTTATATAATTAAGTATAGTTCTTTATATAATTAAGTATAGTTGTTTAGTGAGTAGAGTAAAATGCCACGAAAAGGACAAATGTGGAATTATTTTGCTGTGGTGGATGAAATTTCAAAAAAAGCGGAATGTAAATATTGTAAAAATATACTTTCATTTAAAACTACTATAACGAATTTAAAAAAACATATGAAACAAAAGCATTTAATATTATATATGAAGAAATAAGTAGAGAAAATAACAGGAATGAAAATAGCGGTAAGTTTATTTTATCTTGTATCTGTAAACGAGTTACGTAATTCTTGTGAAATATTTATTGAAGTGAAATTTCTTTAGAATCGTTATGATTTCAAACCGGATGCAACGGCAAAAAGACAGGGAAGGACGAGCCGCGCTGCAAGCCGCTAATTTTAAATTAGTTTTTTTTAATTAGTTTGCCATAGAAGTTTCACTTCTATCGTGTGTGAATCGCACACACCTTTTTTTTGTTATACTTTGGATATCTCAGGAACGGCTGTAACCGTTTTGATGAAATTTTGTATATAGATAGTCTTTCATTTTAAGTATCCTATATGTAATATGCATTTGATCTCACATAATAAGAGTTGACCTAAAGGTTGTAATTAACAGGTCAAAAAATCCCAAAAAAAAATTTGTTCTCACAAGGGTTTCACAGTTGGTAAAAAAAAAAAAAAAAAAAATATTATCACGTAAAAAATAATAAGTGATTTAAAAGTAGCGTAACGTTATAACGTAATATCAAAATGTAGCCGTTACGCCCATCTCTAATATGAACTGACATATCGATGTAGATGTTTTCGTTCTATCTATCAAACAGGCAAAAGTCTAAGACTATACAGCCTATTCAGTCAGGATTATTTTCAATACATTTTTTTTATATGAAGGCAAAACCTATTTAATCGTAAATCTTTTTAATTTTGAGCTTAGATAAATTAGATTATCGACATAATTTCGTTAATCTAACTCAGTTTTTATACAGGGTGTCCCGCGATAAAGTGCAACCCCGAAAGGGGGTGAAACTAGACCATAAATTATCGACAAAAAACATAGAAAAAACTTTTTAAAAAAAATATTTTATTTCTTATTGACGAATTAAGATTTTTATATCTTACGTAGACTCTATGTACAAAAAATGATGATTTCTTCCAAAGTAGTGGGTCGATTACTTTAAAATAAAATAAAATATTACGCCACGTACTTGGCGGTAAGGATAAAATAAAAATTAGCTCGCAAAAAAGTGGCATTATGTCTTTAACTATGTTTCTTGTGAAAAAAAATCCATTTTTTATGACTGTTTTTTTCAATGATCTCTAATTTTCTCAGAATTATGCCCCCAATACCAGGAAATTTTATGATTTATTATTATTTCTTACCATATTGCCATTCAAATAAAAAAATTTTTACGCCTGTATCCCAAAAAACACGTACAAAAATCATCATTTTTTGTACAAAGAGGCTACGTAAGCTATACAAAAATCTTAATTCGTCAATATAAAAAATAATTTTTTTTTTTTAATTTTTTTAATTTTTTTCTGGTTTTTGTCGATAATTTATGGTCTAGTTTCACCCTCTTTCGGGGTTGCACTTTATCGCGGGACACCCTGTATATTAAATCAATACTTGTGCATTGTAGGAAAAATTAGAACGACATAATATTCTAATAAAATTAGTAAAATTGTGTGTTAGAATATATATACAGAAATCCGAAAAATACCCAGAACCCAATCCGAGCACCCCACTATCCACGTGGTCTTGGTCTGTCTTACCCCTAGAGTGTTCTGTTGAGAGCCCGGAGCGGATAAGCTCATCCGCTCCCTACGCATTCGTTCATGCGCTTTCGCACAGCGGGAGAGGTATGTCCTCCTTCCGCGCCGGAGCCGTGTTAAACTAATTTCAATGGTGGTAGGTTAAATTTTTTTCGTAACGTAATTATGTGGATAAACCGTCTAATTTTGAAGTTAGATAGGTTAGGGTTATTTATTTATTTTTTATAACGAAATTATGTCGATAATCTAATTTATTAAGCTCAAAATTAAAAAGATTTATTATTTAGAGTCTACGTAAGATATAAAAATCTTAATTCGTCAATAAGAAATAAAATATTTTTTTTTAAAAGTTTTTTCTATGTTTTTTGTCGATAATTTATGGTCTAGTTTCACCCCCTTTCGGGGTTGCACTTTATCGCGGGACACCCTGTATAAAAACTGAGTTAGATTAACGAAATTATGTCGATAATCTAATTTATCTAAGCTCAAAATTAAAAGATTTACGATTAAATAGGTTTTGCCTTCATATAAAAAATGTATTGAAAATAATCCCGACTGAATAGGCTGTATGGTCTTAGACTTTTGCCTGTTTGATAGATAGAACGAAAACATCTACATCGATATGTCAGTTCATATTAATCTGTTCTTCGTATCGTATAAATTACTCTTGTCAAATGTCAATCAAGAATTCAAGAGATAGTTTTAACGTAAATACGAATAATATTATGTATAAAAGTGTTACAAATAGTTTCTACGTACATACGTGTATTATTATAATGTGTAAGTGTTTTAAAACCTACGGAACGGAGTATGAATGCACTTCTTGCAGCATCGGAGCTAAAATACGTATAATTAAAATTAGGTATTCGGTAAGTATTTAAATAATTTTTACCTTAAAAATTTTTGCCATGATATCGTTATAATCATGAGATTTCTAGGGATGGGAGAGGCACCAGAGGATAATCCACCACACCCCCTCCCCCCACATTTTCAAAAAACCCCATAAATCGAAATACTATTGTCTAAAGGCTTACCCAGAAATAATTTATGAAAACGGTATTTATCATCATAATAATAAATATGTCGGAAATCATCATCAGAAGTGGAAGAGGGCTGAACTGGTTTAATTAATAATGTAAGGCATTCGATAAATTCACATCCCACTTCTGATGACGGAATCATCAGAAGAAAGGGGGTCGGTTACACTAATTAATTACAATGTCAGGTAGCACGAGATATTTAATAGGACTAGTTAATGGGGTCGAGGCCGAATTACTCAACATACGATGAATTCACCGAGCTATTCACTACTATTCACTACACAGCTATTTACTATCGCGTGGCAGAGGGACAAACTCAGAACAGTGCCCGGGACTTGCGACCCCGGGTGTAGGCTTAGGGAGGGCCCTCCTTACAATGCGCATTGGCGCTCACCGTCCACTGGCCGAGTTTCTCGCTGCGCCTAGTCAAATTATAGATCGTAATACAATTAGTAACAATTAATTCGTTTGTACAAACCAATTATTGAAGAGTCGAGGTTACGCTACTAACAGGATACAACGAGTGCTGCTAATCTATTCGCTGCTCCTTCTTTTCAGTTCAATTCTTTGCTTAATGGCTTTTAGTTGTATCCGTTTTCCTCAATAATAAAAATCTAATCGTCAACCTCTGACTGACATCTGCCACAATCTGTATCGAACATACTCAAACACACTGCTTGACGTTTCCGACCATAAAGGTTCAATGGAATTATTAAAAGTAATAAATTTAATTTTAATAACTATGCATTGATTCTCCGACACGGCCATCTTGACAAATTCACACGACCTCGTGTGATGCTGTCGATGAAAGAAATAATTTTCCTAAACAGCAAGAAGTCCATTCGCTCGGCCTTCCTGACTAGAAGGGCCAGGTTTAGTAACTCACACTTAATATTCCAGAACATTACCAAAGTCAGTTTAATTTCTCAAATGAATACCATCTACTATGTAGGTACAATAGGTTCATCAAAACTCGTCACGCTAATAAACTTTCTAATAGAAGATAGACAAAAACAGTATGCAATACTCTACAATTATGATCCTTCCATCCAGTATCATTTGATAACCTCTATCCGGTCATCACCAAAACACTCAAAAACATGGGTAACCTCCATCCGGTACCTTTTGATAACCTCCATCCAGTCATCACCAAAACACTCACAAACATAGGTAACCTTCATCCGGTACCCTTTGATAACCTCCATCCGGTCATCACCAAAACACACACAAACATAGGTAACCTCCATCCGGTACCCTTTGATAACCTCTATCCGGTCATCACCAACACAATCACAAATATGGGTAACCTCCATCCGGTACCCTTTGATAACCTCTATCCGGTCATCACCAACACAATCACAAACATGAGTAACCTCCATCCGGTACTCTTTGATAACCTCTATCCGGCCATCACTAACACAATCACAAACATGGGTAACCTCAATCCGGCACCCTTTGACAACCTCTATCCAGTCATCACCAACACAATCACAACATGGGTAACCTCCATAATAGGTTCAACAAAGCTCGTCACGTTAATAAGCTTTCTAATAGAAGACAGACCGCGCAGTATGCAATACTCTACAATTATAATGCCTCCATCCAGCACCATAAACATACGCAACCTCCATCCGGTTCCCTGTGATAACCTCCATCCGGTAATCATCAACAGCGATCACATACATCTCCATGCTAAACGCACGCCACTCACAACCGTGGCCGCAATGCGACGGGAAATCAGGCCCGATTTACGCCTACGACTACGAATGCACTGAAGATGCAGCAATCTGAGCGACTTGCATACTACTGGTCCGATTAAACCAAATACAACAAAAGAATCGTGAGTTTTGTTCAACCTAACTATAGTATAGTCATTGTTAGAGCACGCGCCGTTACGGCCGTCCTGCATCTTCGCACGTCCTCGTGCATGTCCTCAAAAGTTTTTTTTTTTTTGAAAACAAAGCCATATAAAAAAGACCATGCTGTTTATACTTGTATGCTCGGTCATACTGACCAACCAAATAAAGTCACATTATGCTGCACTGGAATAAAAGGCTGCTATGCCATACAGTTAATTTTTCCACGCAGGCTACTATATCACACAGGCTGCTATGCCACACAGGCTGCTATGCCACACAAGCTACTATGTCACACAGGCTACTATGCCACACAGGCTACTATGCCACACAAGCTGCTAAGCCACAAAGGCTACTATGCCACACAGGCTACTATGCCACACATATCGTCATCACCTCATGTGATACGACCAACACATATCGTCATCAACTCATAATATGATACAACCAACACATATCGTCATCACCTCCTGTGATACGACCGAATAGCTATGGTATGTGCTCTATTTACTCATCAACATTAAACAAATCCAACTCAGCAGGTACATCAGTAAGAAGAATCTTTCGTAAACGATCGTGAACATTCCTGTAGGTTCTATTACCATACAACTGTTTTAACAGACAGCGATTGCCTTCAAGCAATTCTACAACTTTAAACGGTCCCTTGTATTTTCGATCTAAACTTAGTTTGTTTCAAGAACTTTACAATAATCTGAATCATAATTATAGTGTAGTCATTAAATCAATTGTAACTAATCACTTCACACAAATATCACAGTCATGTACCATCAACGTCATCACGACCAAAACTATAGACGTACTTTACTTCTACAACAAGTTACAACCAAGCTTGCAAAAATCCTCGAGTAAAGACCACTAACACCACGCTCTCTAGGCGAAGAGCAATCACTGTACATGTGTCAGTCACATACATCACAGTACATGTGTCACTCACATATATCTCAGTACGCATATCCATCGAATGGATCGCCCGTGTCAGTCAACCTCTTGTGACTACACGCTACGGTATCAAATACCACGACATGCAACCAGAGTCATGTACCAACGTCAATCAAACTTTCAATAACCAAACTCATTTTCCACGACACCAAGAACTATGTAAGCCACCCTTCCCAAGGCCACGGCATCACAAGCCAACCAGCAATTACAATTGCTCCACAATCCACGTGTATCCCTCTTGGATCACACATTCATCACAGTGTATCCCTCTTGGATCATACATTCATCACAGTGTATCCCTCTTAGATCACACATTCGTCACAGTGTATCATCCTCCTGATGACTACACACTACGGTCTTTAAAGTGCTTACATCAGTTTTCTGTCACATCATTAAGACGTTCACCATTATGGTCGTCATCTACATTAAACTCAATTGGTAACCTTTTGGCATCTTAAGTACCCTGCAAAACAGACTACAAAGATACTGATATATTCTATATCAGTCGCTACTGACTAATCGTAAATGAATATCAACCATTCGGAAGACGGTTCCGGTATTAAAAGAATAAACATTAAAAGTAATATCAACACAAAATCCAATATTTTAATCATTTTACAAATTTAAATGCTAACACAAGTTAAAATATCGTGTAAGAATATAGTAGAAGTAAACACAAAAACTTAACAAACAACCCAAATACTACGTCTATGCTCGTATCATTTAATTTTTGAAAGTCATTTAGTCTATTTCTTAGTCATAACAAGTTAAAGTTTATAAAAAGACAGGTTACTACTACTATAAATCGGTTTAAATAATGACAAATCGACTTTCGCTTCGATTGCACGATAATTCAACAGAACTACGCGAACGCGATTCTTGTGGCATCGTGAATTAAATTACTCACTAGTAACACTCTTACTTGTCCGAACACTTTTAGTAGGCATGAGAACACCATCCCACTTCTGATGTCGGAATCATCATCAGAAGTGGAAGAGGGCTGAACTGGTTTAATTAATAATGTAAGGCATTCGATAAATTCACATCCCACTTCTGATGACGGAATCATCAGAAGAAAGGGGGTCGGTTACACTAATTAATTACAATGTCAGGTAGCACGAGATATTTAATAGGACTAGTTAATGGGGTCGAGGCCGAATTACTCAACATACGATGAATTCACCGAGCTATTCACTACTATTCACTACACAGCTATTTACTATCGCGTGGAAGAGGGACAAACTCAGAACAGTGCCCGGGACTTGCGACCCCGGGTGTAGGCTTAGGGAGGGCCCTCCTTACAATGCGCATTGGCGCTCACCGTCCACTGGCCGAGTTTCTCGCTGCGCCTAGTCAAATTATAGATCGTAATACAATTAGTAACAATTAATTCGTTTGTACAAACCAATTATTGAAGAGTCGAGGTTACGCTACTAACAGGATACAACGAGTGCTGCTAATCTATTCGCTGCTCCTTCTTTTCAGTTCAATTCTTTGCTTAATGGCTTTTAGTTGTATCCGTTTTCCTCAATAATAAAAATCTAATCGTCAACCTCTGACTGACATCTGCCACAATCTGTATCGAACATACTCAAACACACTGCTTGACGTTTCCGACCATAAAGGTTCAATGGAATTATTAAAAGTAATAAATTTAATTTTAATAACTATGCATTGATTCTCCGACAAATATATATTAACCGACAAAATTAAGTGGTAAGGTTAATTTGTCATCCTCGAAACAAACGTTAGGCTGGTCCGCCATTTTTAATAGTGATGCAACAGATATCTGTTTCTGTTTCCGCAAGTGCGGAAGTTCCGCACTCTTTTCAACATCCGTTTCTGCTTCTGTTTCCGCAACTTTTATAACGGAGATGTAAACGGAAGTTTACGACGGTTGAGAGTTGAAAGTTTCACTTACCACTACTAAATTTTGAATATTTAAATAATTTTAAGTTGCAATATCGTTTTCTATTGTAGATTTCTAATATATCTATTTCTTATCTAGGCTTGGTGTGTATTTAATACTTAATAAAGAAATATATTTGTAAATTTATTAATATTTTTTCATATTAGTTACACTTTCGTTTCTGCATCCGTTTCCGTTTCCGTTTCTGCTAAAATAAACTTTTGACATCTGTTTCCGTTTCTGGTTCCGTTAAGACACTTCCGTTGCATCACTAATTTTTAAGTACTTTATAATTTGCTCAGGTTATAGATTTTTTAGGGATACTAGCTGAGGTTACTGATAAATTACCCTAAAAGTGGGGTATTTGTTATTCAATCTTAAATTTCATATTACTTAATGAAACTGTTGTTACTTGTTACAGATTTCCAAAGGACTCTGCAATTCGCCAATTACGGATTCCTGCCACTGGGCGACAAAATTAAATATATTCAAAGGACAATAAAAACTAAAATTTGGAGTAACTTGTTTCATTTTTTATTCATTATATGCTAAAGAAGTTCCTTTCAACTCCCCGGTTCGACTAAGAGATAAACAGAACATTTTTTCATGCCACATCTTACAAAATCAAAACTCAAGTAAAAAGCACAATAAAATAAAAAATCGAAAAACCCGACTGTGTAAAATAAAAACTTAAAACAAAAACAAGTGCGATTTTAACAGTCACGACCCAGTATAACTATTAGAAAGAATATAGATTGATTTTAAATAATAATATGGGTCCTGACCAGTCCCGACTGTTAAAATCGGTTTTTTTTTCAGTTTTTACGTTTTTATATTTTTTAATTAATTTACTTTATTTAAAACTTTTAAGTTCTTGTTTGCAGTTTCTTTGTTTTACCTCAAGACCATTTACAGTTAACAGACCCGTAGAAATATCAGGTGTTACTGGTTTATCGAAAATTCCTGAAGAATACGGGGAAATTTTGGTAGGGCTGGCAACCCTGACATCTTATATACTTTTATGTTTGTCCCTTTCGGGTGTAACACGCTTGTCACATTCAGAGTAGGTATTCTTCATCCTAGCGGGGCCCCATTAGTTTCGTTTTCCGTTTTTGTTCCAGTGTTGCCAACCGTACGATTTAAATCGTATTTATACGATCTTTTTGGCTCTTGTACGATGTACGATCGAGTAATCGAAATCGTACGCAAAATATACGATCTTTTCAAATCTTACACCCATCATCATCATTCAAAGGAAAAAATAGATGAGAATTCAAATTAATTCGATCTATTAATCGATTGAAATTATTACTTTTGCAATTATTTATGTAGGATTTGACAATTTCAATTACTAGCCACGAAGTATAGATACATTACCTACTATAGGCACCAAGTATAGATTATACTTTGTGACTATAGCAATGGGTTATTGTTAGTGCTGGAAGCAACTGAAAGTACTTAATTGTCAAATAATTGTACATATACAATCAGAAAAGTTACGATTTCAATATAAACTAAAATCGAGAATTGTTCAGATTGTTGGCATTATGTTATATTAGAGGAGAGGACAATATACGAATTCGAGATTTTAAATAGTCCAGTCAAATTACGAAATAATAAAACATAAAATACCGCAGTTTGGGGATTATGACGGTCGAACGGTGTATTCTGAGTATAAATTTCAATTTGAGGGGTTCTCCGAAGGTCAGCTCAAGGTCATTTCGATGAAAACGCGTTTAATTCGATATCTCTTTTTCTCCCCATTTTTAATTTTTTGCCATTATCTCCCCAACCGTTCAATTTTATGAAATTTTACCTATTATCAAAGTTACCTATTGAAAAAGTTTCAAATAAAAAAGTTAATAAATTTAATTTAGATCATATCATAATCCCCAAACAGCGGTATTTTATGTTTTTTTTTTAACCCATTTTCAGCCGTAATTTGAAACGAAAATGACATCTAATCACGGTTTCGTCTGAGTTTTAGAGTAACTTTTCTCATAACTAAAAATATCATAATTTATAATTGTGTTTGCTAGCAAATGAAAAAAAAACCGACTTCAATTACCTCGGCAAGTAATAAATAATTAATAAATTAACAAACGCACTAGTCGAAACTACGATTTTCGAGGGTTTCCCTAGATTTTACTGGGATTCCAGCATCAGATCCTGTTCCTTCCTAGTTTCCTTATCATGGTACCTAAGTTGGGATATTCCCTTTCCAACAAAAAAAGAATTATCAAAATCGGTTCATAAACGACGAAGTTATCCCCGAACATACATATAAAAAAATAAATAAAAAAAAAACATATAAAAAATATATTATACGGTCGAATTGAGTAACCTCCTCCTTTTTTAAAGTCGGTTAAAAATTCTTAATGTTAAATGTTGATTCATGTTCCTTTAATGATAAATATTGATTCAAAACTATAATAGCATTCCGTTTTAAAATTATTTACGTTGTTTTATTGAAATTTCATTACGTACGATTTTTTCCCTTGAAATATAGGCAAAATACGATCTTTTCTAGCATACCGGACCAGGGCTGCCAGGTGCAAAAAAAATTGTGATCGTATATATACGCCAACTGCAAAAAAATCGTATGCCAAGGAAGTTTTGAAATAAAAAGATCGTACAGCCTTTTAAGTCCTAAGTTCTTATTTTAAATTATCAAAATTATGACCACAATTGTTTATTTTTAACATAAATGAAACTGTGAATAAAGACCATTGTCCATGGACATTGATTCTTCTTTTAATTTTATTTTTTCTGATATTCTTGCTTTGTGGCATTATAGCTTATGTATAATTCTTTATTAACTATACCCCGTCCGGCGACTAATGATCTTTTTGACACTTCAAGAAATTTTGACATTAGTGACTGCCTCACACGTTATTTATTCGATTCGAAATTATAATCGATTTTATTTAAGAAGAACTTTCAATCGATTTAATTAAATACATTAAGTTTAAAAATATTATTTATTTATGCGTTTATTAGTTTTTTTTAATTATAAATGAAATATATAAATAATAAATAAATGAATTAACAGAGTTATTGCTCTTTATTCTTGGTTTGCAATTAAATTTCAAGATTTCGACTTAATTCCTTGCAAGTAATCAATCTTGGGGTCATAGATACTATTTTTATTTCCTTTTTTGTATTAAATTTATAGAAAAAATAATCACATGACGTAAAATTATTTTTATCATATGATCGATTTATTATCGATTTATTATTTCAAGAACTGTTTCATAGTCTGTGGTTGTTTGTTATGCACAGGGTACTTCATTCAATCAATCAAATCGTCAATAAAGTATGACATTACTGTAAAATTTTTAGTACGTTATTCCGGAAAAAAATACTGTAATTTATAGGCGTGAGCTGTCAAAAAGCTATTTAGTCGCCGGACGGGGTATAGTTTTAGAAAATAAATGCAATAAAACTATTTGTTAGATTAATACAAATTTTCTGTGGTCATATTATTTTTTTAACAAAATAATTTTTTGGCTTCGTACATTTTTCGTTCCTTCTTATTAAGTTAGCGTGGAAATTCAATAAAAAATTATCAAAGCAAATGAAGGGTAAGGGGAAAGAAAGATCTTCGTCCATTAAGGTGCATTTTCATGTGACGCTTGACGCTGGTTTTGAGCGTCAAATTTGACAATTGAACTATGCGCCATCTTGAAAAAATTGTAGCGAAAAAGCTAAACATAGTTTAGCTTTTTTAACGGGTGCTTTTAGCGTCAGAGTAACTCGAACAGTTATATCGATAATCAATAGTAATCGATTCTTATAAAACAACAATCAGCTGTTACTTTGTGATTTTATTAATAAAAATAGTGAGTGTAGAAATAAATAAAAACAAATACTTAAAAATACAACTTACAATGTTTTGATTAATATTACGAGATAAAATATAGGCGCATAGATCTGTAAAGTTAGAAACAAAATTATTCATTTAATTTTATTTAACAAAACTATCCCGTATCTCAGTTCAAAAAAAATTGTCAAGCGCAACCTCGTATCTTAAAATACAAGATGGCGCATATAAATAAACAAGTTCCCTCTCAGCAGTGTAGTGTTATTTAGTTCAATACTATTAATATAAAAATTATCTTTCAGTAAATTTAATTGCCATTCAAAGTGAATAAACAATAGTTAATAAACACTTTTTATTATACTGAAAAAAAATAGACAAGTAATAAAAATTAAAATATTACCTATCAAACTAAAAAAACGTTAGTATCGATTATCGAAAGTCGTTTCGATAATCGATATTAACGTTCTTTATTTTTCGCTTGAATTTGACGCTAAACGCTGAAATTTAACGCTACAATTTTTTTCAAGATGGCGCATTGTTCAATTGTCGTCACGTGACCAAATTTGACGCTCAAAACCAGCGTCAAGCGTCACATGAAAATGCACCCTTAGACTTAGTTTCGAGATAATAGAAAAAACATTTTTTCTTTGATTGTGCCAATTATTAACTTATACAATTAGTGTTAGGTTATAATGCACTAGCTTCTGCGCGCGACTTCGTCGGCGTGGACTCCGCTCCTATTGGTCTTAGCGTGATGATACATAGCCTATAGCCTTCCTCGATAAATGGGCTATCTAACACTGAAAGAATTTTTCAAATCGGCCCAGTATTTCCAGAGATTACCGCGTTCAAACAAACAAACAAACAAACAAACAACCAAACAAACAAACTCTTCAGCTTTATATATTAGTTTAAATAGGGTATTCCACTATGTTTGAAAAAGTACTTCAAAATGTTGATTTTCTGATAAAAAGCCACAAAAAAAATATATTTGGCAAAATAAACACGTTTTCAAGCCTTAAAATTAAATTAAATTTTAAACCTTTTTTATTACCGCGAAAACGCTACAGCCATTTTGGTGACGTAATATGGGCAATAACAAAAGTGTATGACGTATGTAAGAGAGTAACATAACCTACAATTACTATGACAGCCATCAACAAATTAGTAATGAATGCATATTATTTCAGTCGGAACAAGATATGAAGAGTTATTATACGAAAGAACACAACTATTACTCCTTGAAGTTAAAATTGATAGATATTAGTATGTACACTAGCTGTTGACAGCACTGACAGAACTTTGTTATTGCCCGTATGACGTCACACCATGGCGGCTCGTGTTTTAGGTCACGTGATATACAGATTAAAATATACGACTTTTAATTTCAATATAATAAATCAATAATGTGCTTTTATGATTCTAAATCAGAATATTTAGGTGTATTTCTATATAAATTTTAATTTTTATCAAAATTTATAATTTATTTTTCACTACGGAAAGTACCCTATTAAAAAGGATTTATTTAGGTTTCATCAATTATACCCCGTCCGGCGAGTAATGATCTTTTTGACAGCCCACGCCTATAAATTACAGTTGTTTTTTGTTTCGGAATAACGTACTAAAATTCTACTGTAATGTCATACTTTATTGACGATTTGATTGATTGAGTGAAGTACCCTGTGCATAACAAACAACCACAGACTATGAAACAGTTCTTGAAATAATAAATCGATAATAAATCGATCATATGATAAAAATAATTTTACGTCATTTAATTATTGTTACTATAAATTTAATAAAAAAAAGGAAATAAAAATAGTATCTATGACCCCAAGATTGATTACTTGCAAGGAATTAAGTCGCAATCTTGAAATTTAATTGCAAACCAAGAATAAAGAGCAATAACTCTGTTAATTCATTTATTTATTATTTAGATATTTCATTTATAGTTAAAAAAAAACTAATAAACGCATAAATAAATAATATTTTTAAACTAAATGTATTTAATTAAATCGATTGAAAGTTCTTCTTAAATAAAATCGATTATTATTTCGAATCGAATAAATAACGTGTGAGGCAGTCACTAATGTCAAAATTTTTTGAAGTGTCAAAAAGATCATTAGTCGCCGGACGGGGTATAATAAAAAACATTATTATTCTAATTTTGTTTATTTTGAGCTTAATAATCCTTAAATTGAAAATAACCGCGAAATGTTACGTATCATTCATTGATTCTATGACAGAATAGATGTCAAAGATAATTGTGTTTGCTCGCAAACGAAAAAAAACCGACTTCAATTACATCGACAAGTAATACAACGTAATAAGACGAAAAAATAGTCAAGTAAATACGCGCTATTAAAGATTACTCAAAAATTTGTAATCAGTTCTCGATCTAATTTAAACAAGACTACAAGACAAGTATTAGCTTTCGATTAAAGAAAGAATCATCGAAATCGGTACACCGAGTAAAAACTTATGCGGTATAATATAACGTAGGTCGACGAAAAAGTAGTCAAGTAAATACGCATTATTAGATATAACTCTAAAAGTACTTGTCAGGTCTCAATTAAATTAAAATGGGACCACATGACACGCAAAACCTTTCAATTAAAATAAAATTGATCAAAATCGGTCCACCCAGTCAAAAGTTCTGAGCTAACATACATAAAAAAAAAAAAAAAAAACATACGTGTCGAATTGAGAACCTCCTCCTTTTTTGGAAGTCGGTTAAAATAAAAAGAAAAAAGATCGTAGTCCATAGACAATGATCTTTTTTTAAAGTTTAGTATGGACAATGATCTTTTTTTACTGGTTTGCCGTTATTTTCAATACAATTTTCTATTGACTACGCTTCTTATTTTAAGTTTCTGTTTTCACTAGACCATAGAGTTCCAGATTTTAAACAAGATGGCATCATTAACTTGATTTCCGAAAAATTGCGACAATGATCTTTCTTTCCCCTTACCCTTCAAATATCAAAAAATTGCTCCTCAAATGCTCCATCGGGATTAGTGATTGCTCCAGTGATTAGATAATTATTTAATTAAATATTTGCAATAAAAATTACAGTTAGTTTTCTTTTCCATATTAGCATTTAGTGAAGGAAAAATAACGTCAGCTGACCATAACATGGTGGATTATACGTCAGCATCAATTTTTTTTACATCTTTCAAGGTACCAGCTGACAAACTTTCCACCGCGATACGGCCAGGTATTAATTTTTATTCATAGTACTAGTAGCATGTAAACTATCACCAGGTAAATTTTTAGTTGAGAGGAAATCGTTGAAACAAAAAAAAAATTTCATGTTCAAGCAGCCATTTGACGTATAATCCACCATGTTATGGTCAGCTGAGGTTATTTTTCCTTCAAGATATTAGGTAAACTATAATCTGTCAAATTTTGAAGTGAGAGGAAATGACTAAATTTTTTTTTACATCTTTCAAGGTGCAAGCAGCCAGCTGACGTATAATTCACCATGTTATGACCAGCTGACGTTATTTTTCCTTCAAGATATTAGGTAAACTATAATCTGACAAATTTTAAAGTGAAAGGAAATGACTAATTTTTTTTTTACATCTCTCCAGGTACCAGCTGACAAACTTTCCACCGCGATACAGCCAGCTGACGTTAATTTTCATTCATAGTAGCATGTAAACTATCACACCAGGTAAATGTTTAGTTGAGAGGAAATCATTGAAATTTTTGTTTTTATTTTCATGTTCAAGCAGCCAGCTGACGTATAATCCACCATGTTATGGCCAGCTGACGTTATTTTTTTTTTCAAGATATTAGGTAAACTATAATCTGACAAATTTTAAGGTGGGAGGAAATTACTAAAAAAATTTTTTTTTTCTCGATGTTTAGGAAGCTGCCACTGCCCACCCCACCCACGGAGTCGCGGTTGACAAAGACGAAAATTCATTAAAAAATCCCTTATTCATGTTACGAAGTTTCGAGTTGGAGGAAATGATTGACCGAATTTGTACCTGGCTCCCGAGCTAATAATATCCCCCGTATTTTATTATTATACTCTTTGTACATGTGGTACATACGTGTCCAGAAGACGCGTAATAAGGTAGAATATAACTGATTGTTAACTTTACTTAGAAGTTTATTAATATTTATGTTATATGTATTTTTCATTTCATATAGGTACCTAATAATGATCGTTAAATATCACATCCTTAAATATCGGTATTAGATACACAATAAGGTATAAGACTCGGTAGTCGGTAATGAGGATCAGTAAAGTTCTAGCAAATTCAATAGAACTAGTATCCACGTTATTCTCTATGACATAAGAATGATATTTCTTTTTGAATTATCCAAATCGGACCATTACTTACGAAGATATTAAGTTACTAGCTGCTGCCCGCGACGTCGTCTGCGTGCGTTCACTGCTCGTTCCCCGTAGATGATTGCGTGATAATATGTAGCCTATGTTCTGACCCGACTTCTCAATAATATTCGTGCCAAATTTGAAGTAAATCCATGCAGTACTTTTTGAGTTTATCCCGGACATACATTTGAAGAAATAAAGGTTCACTGCTCGTTCCCTGTAGGTGATAGCGTGATAATATATAGCCTATGTTCTGACCCGACTTCTTAACAATATTCGTGCCAAATTTGAAGTAAATCCATGCAGTACTTTTTGAGTTTATCCCGGACATACATACAGACAAACAGACAAACAGACAAACAGACAAACAGACAAAAATTCTAAAAACTATATTTTTGGCTTCGGTATCGATTGTAGATCACACCCCAAGTATTCTTTTAAAAAAATATTCAATGTACAGTTTTGACTTTTCTACCATTTTATTATATGTATAGATAAACATTATGCGTTCCTGCCGCTACGTCAGTGTACGTCGAATGCGTGTGACGTCACTCGGACGTTCCATGCCAGTTAGCCCATAGTAGCGACAAGCTGCGATGGTGTTTTCATTTAAACTATCTGTCCTACAAAAAATTTGTAAGGACATAATTTGTAGCAAATTGCTTTGCCTACAAATATGTTCATATAACTTTTTGCCGAAATTTAAAAATTAAAGAAGTTATAAGCAAAAAAGTGAGAAAATTTCTATAAAGATTTTCTTTTTTGCTCTATAACTGTTTTTTATACATTTCACAAAAAAATACCTCTGACCAGTCTTGTAGATGGTTTTTTGAGGAAAATTTTTCTCTACGATTTTTTGAATTTCATTCATTTAAAACGCTGTAACAGCGCTCCAAAGTTGACCGGGTTCGTCAATGCTCATGAGAGTCGGGTCAAAACGAAATGCTTAACTTAGTTTTATGATCCTTTTTTATTGTAAACTAGCTGACCCGGCGAACTTTGTACCGCCTAACAGTCGATTCTTTAATTAATACTTATCCTTGCCGTAACCCCTCCACACAACAACACTACAACACTTTATGGTATGGTATTAAAGTTCAAATTACCGCGTTAAAAAAATATGATTTATGAGATACTTGATTACCTGAGTAGATACATTCGAAGAAGATTAAGAGAAGTCAACGCATTTTTGGAAAACATTAGTATTTCCGAAACTGGTTGAGACTCAAAAGTACTCTTCTACACATATGTATAATGAGGATCAATAAAGTTATAGCAAATTCAATAAAACTAGTATCCACGTTATTCTCTATGATATAAAAAAGATATTTCTTTTTGAATTATCCAAATCGGACCATTACTTACGAAGATATCTATACTAATATATAAAGCTGAAGAGTTTTTTTGTTTGGTTGTTTGTTTGTTTGTTTGAACGCGGTAATCTCTGGAACTACTGGGCCGATTTGAAAAATTCTTTCAGTGTTAGATAGCCCATTTATCGAGGAAGGCTATAGGCTATGTATCATCACGCTAAGACCAATAGGAGCGGAGTCCACGCCGACGAAGTCGCGCGCAGAAGCTAGTTAAGTTATAAACATTATGCCGTTCCTGCCGCTACGTCAGTAATAATAATAAATAATAAACTTTTCACACTCAACGGCCCCCAGTAGGATTTTCTCCTGTGTCGGGGGTCCGGAAACACACACAATACACAACCACAAACGCCCAGACCATGACAAATATCTGTATGGCCAATACAAATTTTTGTCATGTGCGCGGATCGAACCCGCAACTGCTAGCGCAACAGTTAGTGCTGTGACCGCTGCGCCAACGCGTCGTCATGTACCTAAGCGGGATCAGTGTATGCGGGATGCGTGTGGCATAATCACTCTGACTCATAAAACTCACTCCGGATCATAAAACTAAGTTAAACATTTCGTTTTGACCGGATTTTCATGAGCATTGACGAACCCGGTCAACTTTGGAGCGCTGTTACAGCGTTTTAAATGAATGAAATTCAAAAAATTGTAGAGAAAAATTTTCCTCAAAAAACCATCTACAAGACTGGTCAGAGGTATTTTTTTGTGAAATGTATAAAAAAACAGTTATAGAGCAAAAAAGAAAATCTTTATAGAAATTTTCTCACTTTTTTGCTTATAACTTCTTTAATTTTTAAATTTCGGCAAAAAGTTATATGAACATATTTGTAGGCAAAGCAATTTGCTACAAATTATGTCCTTACAATTTTTTTGTAGGACAGATAGTTTAAATGAAAACACCATCGCAGCTTGTCGCTACTATGGGCTAACTGGCATGGAACGTCCGAGTGACGTCACAGCCTTCCGCGCCGGCCGGTTAGTAAACTCCGCTAGTAATTTGATCATAACTTCGTCAATTTTTGTCGTAGAACAAAAATTTTTGCACTGTATGTTAAGGATTTCTTAGTTCTATAAATCTGCATTCTCAACTAAAAACGTTACGGATCCTCATTCACCAATTTGAACAAAACGATTTCACTTTAGAACATCACGATGCAACAACAATCTTAAATTACGTGGTTAAAATAGTTCTCCTGAAATATGAGTTAGGTATAAACGTAAAACATAAATAAAACAAACAGTCATATGACGTAAGAATGTATTAAAATAATAATTGACTTAAAATAAACTAAACTAAAGCAATATTAGCTGTAATAAATCTTGTTATTTGGTATCCGAAAATGTATAAATATAATGACGTGTATAATAATTACCATATCAAAACAGCGTCGTGCATTTATTTATTACATTGCATTTATTTATTTATTGCTCAATATAAATGCACTCGCTAAAGACAATACATAACACACTCGAGTGATCGTAAAATAAGCCTATTGTAATTTAATTATCTAAATATTTCCTTTATTGTCAAAAGTATTTAAAGCAAATCTTTCGACAGATTTTTACTTAGCCTTAATTTTATTTTATCGTTAACATTTATTTTTACCTGCTGATTAATAAACACAAGAGATAAACAAAAAGTGACTACTTGCAAAATTTTATAGCAATGGGCATGACGACAGTATCAAAAAATCATCAATTTAATGATTTTAGGGGAACACTCATATTAAAAAAATTCAAAATACTGCTTTAGTTTTATGTAATATAATAAGATTATTGTGATTTTCATTAAAATAAAACATTAAAATACTGCAATCGGCCATTTTGATTGAAACACAAATTACAGCGCATGACGTCACTAATAAAATACGTCAAAATTAAAAGCCTTGTGGGCCTTAGATGGAATGCGCCCGACGCACTACATGTTGTATATTGAGACGTCAGAGCCGACGCCATGACATCTGTAGCGGTTTTGTCACACTCATTGAAAACATAATATAAGACAAATAGTTTTAAACTTCCTTACGATTCAGCCTGTAATATCCCACTGTTGGGCATAGGCCTCTTCCCCATGTAGGAGAAGGATCGGAGCTTAATCCACCACGGTGCTCCAATGCGGGTTGGCGGATATATTCCCTACTATGAGTAACGATCGCTATCAGGTGTACATGATAACAACCGGGACCGACGGCTTAACGTGCTCTCCGAGGCACGGTGGGGAGACCCACAAGGACTGCTCAAACACCCAGACCACGGCAAACATCTGTATGGCCAATACAAATGTTGTCGTGTGTGGGGATCGAACCCACAACCGCCCGCGCAACAGCCAATCGCAATCCAGTGCTCTGACCGCTGCGCCAATGCGGCGTCAACAACACTTCGTCACAAACTTCCTTAATCGAGCTGTAATTATCAACGTTCAGTTTATTACCGAAATATAGGTATTTTCGTAAATATAAATCTGTACCCACATGATGTAAGAGGTTTTCAAAATCTTTCGTCATGCCCATTATAATATATGTAGGTAGTTCTTAACACATATAGTATTCAAACGAAATAATATTTATAAAAGTAGTTGATGCCTAAGAACTAACGTGGTGACAAACGTTAATATGAATTTAGAATAAAAAGTGTACCTACCACATAAAGAAAAGCAATGAAGATGAAACTTAACTAGTGCACATTCCTTAAATTAAATACAATAAACAATGTTTTAATACTTAGGTATAATTATTTAGAAAGTTTCGTTGTTGTTATTACCAAAAACTATTGTCCCATTCCCCGCATGCTCAAAACATAAATATGTAACAAAATTTCACATTTTGCCAATTCTGAGTAAAAGATGAGGTCGACAGCGAAAAAAAAAACAGTGCAAACTTAGCACCTCATCGATGGAATTTTGGGTCGAAAATGACCTTAATCTATAGGTCTACATTAGGGCCGTTTAGGTACACTAAATTTTTCGTTAGGTCCGCTATAGTTTTTTAATAAATAATTTTTTAAATTTAGGTTAAAGAGATGCAATTTTAGCACCCCATCCAAGGATTTTTAAAATCAAAATGACCTCAATCGATAGGTCCACGTTAGGTCCGTATGGGTCCAGTAAATTTTTCGTTAGATCCGCTATAGTCTTTTAATAAATAGTCGTCTTTCGACGACGACGTGATCGTCGTCGTCGAAACTATAGGGGACCTAACAAAAATTATTGTGGACCTATACAGACCTAACGTAGACCTATCGATTAAGGTAATTTTGATTTCAAAAATCCTTAGATGGGGTGCTAAAATTGCATATTTTATTTAACAAATTAAAAAAAAATTATTTATTAAATAACTATAGGGAACCTAACAAAAATTATTGTGGACCTATACGGACCTAACGTAGACCTATCGATTAAGGTCATTTTGATTTTAAAAATCCTTGGATGGGGTGCTAAAATTGCATTTTCTTTAAATAAATTAAAAAAAAAACTATTTATTAAAAGACTATAGCGGATCTAACGAAAAATTTACTGGACCCATACGGACCTAACGTAGAACTATCGATTAAGGTCATTTTAATTTCAAAAATCCTTAGATGGGGTGCTAAAATTGCATATTTTTTGTACCAAAATTAAAAAAAAATTATTTATTATTAAACTATAGGGGACCTAACAAAAATTATTGTGGACCTATACAGACCTAACGTAGACCTATCGATTAAGGTCATTTTGATTTTAAAAATCCTTGGATGTGGTGCTAAAATTGCATTTTTTTAACCTAAATTTAAAAAATTATTTATTAAAAAACTATAGCGGACCTAACGAAAAATTTAGTGGACCTATACGGACCTAACGTAGACCTATCGATTAAGGTCATTTTCGACCCAAAATTCTATCGATGA
The DNA here is from genome assembly GCA_905220545.2 of Melitaea athalia. Lineage (NCBI taxonomy): Eukaryota > Metazoa > Arthropoda > Insecta > Lepidoptera > Nymphalidae > Melitaea > Melitaea athalia. Next base: position 10,978,411 of record HG992179.1, read on the forward strand.
GGTGCTAAGTTTGCACTGCTGAAAACAAAAGCGAAATAAGTTTTTTCAGGCAAAGCAAAGTTTGTTTCTGGCAAAAACGCGAGATTCCCTTACTAAATGTGTACGTACAGATAGATACTCATTACTTCAAATACGTCAGATTCGCTTAGAAACAAGGGCGGATCCAGCTTTGGCGCCAGGAGGGGGGGGGGGGTCACATAGTCGTGGTCAAGGCGCCAGGGGTCACAGTTGTGGTCAAGTCACAAGAAGTTATAATTTCATTTTGATAATGATAGATACAGGTAAAAATTAGGTATTTTATTAATTTATGTAAGTACTGCACTTAAAATTATCTATATTGCAACAAAAATCTTGTTTAACAATTTTAATTAGTGGTCCACCTAGGTCCTGGACCCAGCCCAGGGGGGGGGGTCATGACCCCCCCGCTCGATCCGCCCTTGCTTAGAAATGTAAAAATTTAGTTATGTTGTAATATTCAAAGTTACTTTCTCTTTTCGTGGGTTGCGTTTTCATTTACTCACATTTTAATTTAATTTATATTTTACTTATTTTAATTTTAAAATATACTTATCACTTGTAATAATTCTGTATTGTGTATTAAGAAAATATAATTAAAACAATAGCCGTTAAAAAACAAGGAAAACCTACTTTTGGCGCACCGCACAAACATAATATTTTCGTAGGTAGTAAGTTAGGTTGATCCGTCACGCTCTAAGCTGAAAGGCTCGATCGAGTAATGCCTGACTGTTACCGTTTATTGCGTTAATTAATAAGATTCTTTAACACAATAATCTTTTAGGAAATTGTTAAGCAGCGAAAATAAATTTTAATATGAAAAAATACACTCGAGAGTCGAGACACAATTTACCGCCCACGTACGTTTGTCCGACTAGGTCACGGGGACCGGATCACGTGAATTAAAGGTTAATACGAAAATGAGAGCTGTTAATTTAGTACAGAAAACAATGAATAAAACACTTTACTTCCATGTGTTGTTTCTTAAATAGAAACCCATTTGTCAATTCAAGGGCTGGAGTGGACATGGCGGTTTATTAAGTCTGCAAGTACTAGATCGTTCAATAAGTCCCGAGACTAACCTGGAAATGGCGCATATATTAAAAACTCTTTTGATTTTTAAAAAGTACTGGCTATCAATACAAGAATATGTGTCAAATTTTTAAAAATGGAACAATAAAATTATTGATTTTGAAACATTTAAGTGACGCTACGGTTGTAATTTCGATACAATGGAAAAAAACGAGTTTCGCGTGTTGATAAAACATTGTTTTTTAATGGGAAAAAATACCGTTGAAGCACAGCAATGGCTTATAAAATGTTATGCAGGATCACCTCCCTCTAAAGCAACCATTTGTCGGTGGTATGCCGACTTCAAACGTGGTCGCATGGACACCAATGATGGGGAACGCTCAGGTCGTCCAAATGAAGCAGTGACTCAACAAAATATTAACCAAGTCCTCAAAATCGTATTGGAAGATCGGAAGGTAAAAGTGCGAGAGATAGCCGAGATAGTGAAGATTTCAGCTGGTAGTGTTTTCACTATTTTACATAAAAATTTGGCCATGAAAAAGCTTTTTTCTAAGTGGGTGCCGCGTTTGCTTACAACTGATCAAAAGGAACAACGTATCAATGATTCAGAGCGATGTTTGGCGCTGATGAATCATAATAAAAAGGATTTTTTACGTCGGTATGTAACAATGGATGAAACCTGGATATACCGTTTCACTCCGGAATCCAATCGGCAGGCAGCGGAGTGGAGAGCGGCTGGTGAAAGCCGCCCGAAGCGTCCAAAGACTCAGAAATCGGCCGGTAAGGTTATGGCGTCTATATTTCGGGAAGCGCATGTAATACTTTTCATCGACTACCTTGAAAAGGGGCAAAATATAAATAGTGACTATTACATGTGCTTATTGGAGCGATTGAAGTACGAAATTGCGGATAAACGGCCTCACATGAACAAAAAGAAAGTGGTGTTTCACCAGGACAACGCGCCTTGTCACAAGTCCGTGAGAACGATGGCCAAAATTAACGAATTGGGCTTCGAATTGCTTCCTCATCCCCCTTATTCGCCAGACTTGGCCCCCAGCGATTACTGGCTGTTTGCAGACCTCAAAAAAATGCTTCAGGGTAAGAAATTTGACTCAAATAGTGAAGTTATCGCAGCAACGGAGGCTTATTTTGAAGCCAAAGACAAATCGTTCTACACACATGGGATAGAAAAGTTAGAAAAGCGTTGGAGGGACTGTATCGCTCTTGGAGGAGACTATGTTGATGAATAAAAATTAATTTTATGAAAAAGAACTTTTTTTAGTACTTAGTCTCGGGACTTATTGAACCACGTGTTATATACGTTACGCTTAACATTTAGATATTTATCAAAGTTATAATTTTTTGTGAACATAATAAATTATGTTTTATGTAATAATTTTTAAAACAATACACATATTATGTGATTGTATTAAGTTATAGTAATTTTTTCTTTGGTGTAAGTAGTAGTACCTAGTAAAAGTAGTTTATAGTTTTTAAAAAATATATTATGTACTTGTAACCAATGTAAATAATATTTATAAATTTTAAAATTTATAAAGTAGGTATGTACTTAATTGATTTTGTTTTAAAAGCTCTTTGTCTTTTTTTTAACAAACGAGTAGGTACTAAAAATTATGTCTGCGTTGTAATTGGTCCACATAATAAATATAGAGTCCGTTTCATACAAACGCTGTGGATACATACACAGTCAGCTGACTCAGCGACTATATGCGTGTAGCATGTTTTACCGTGGCTCCACACATGGCTATTTGTGTTTGCGTATAATTTGGTATTTGCCATATTTGATGTGACAAATAACTTCCATTTGTGGAGAGTGTATTTGCCAAATTTATTGCCGTATATGCCTATTTGGCAAATATGGCCAATAACAAATACGGCTTACTGAATGTCTGTCGGTTTTTCAAGGCACATCAAAGGAAACAAATAAGCAAACACAAATATACTGGCCACACATGTTCGGCTCACACAAGTGCGAGAACTGTCAACCAAACTGACCACGAACAGGGTCTGAATTATATTACGTCCATGGAATTATTATAACCTCTGAGTTGAGTAAAACTTTGATTTTTGATATTTGGCTCCATGTGTAGACGGTCGTATCGTCTATATTTGCCCGTACGTCAAACATTTTGTCAAAAACAACAAATACTGAACAGCAAACACAAATAGCCATGTGTAGAGGCACCATTAGAGAGTGAACCAGACGATATTGTTTGTGCGTTGTGCGTGAGTCATAGCGGACAGGTTTCTTGTAGTTAAGCGTACTAAGCGCCTTTTGAAATCTGCAGAAAATCAAATTACACCTATACAATTTGTTAAAACATTTTAAGATTCTGATTGTAATAGATCACATAATGAAATTTCCCAGACGATATCAAGTTCAATAGGAATTAATCTCTCTACGGTTTTCAAGGTAAAACATTTTTACTTGATTGAAAATAATATTATATTATACATTTATTACAAATAAATAAAAACATTATAATATTATATATACCTATATACTAGCTGACCCCGTAAACGTTTTGCCATATGTTTTACCCCTTTAATTCCCCCTCCTATAACTTAGGGGTATGAAAAAAAGGATGTTGGCCGATTCATAAAAATATGTCCAACCGATTCGTAGGAGTATGGTAACTAACATTGTGACACAAGAATTTTATATACAAAGATTCGTTTTTTAAGGTTATTGGAGACATGAAATCAGGTGGACCAAGAAAATCACCGAAAAACAAAAGAAAAATCGCTTGAATATTATTAACAAATATGATTTTTCATTTGATTGATTCAAACTTTATTCTCAAAATGAAAATCCTACATTAGATAAAATATCGAACATCATAAAGGAAGATTCAGATTTCCCGTCTATGTCAAGATCGACATTGTACAAAAAAAAAAAAAAAAAAAAAATTGGGGTTTTCCTGTAATAAAAGAGGCAGAAACAGTATTTTAGTAGAATGCCCGGATATAGATGGATATAGTTGTATGGCGACGAAAATCTTTAGACGAAGTAAAGACAGCCAGACAAAACGGAACTACTATACATTAATATAGATGAGACTTCGGTAAATGCCGGTCATAAAAAATTAAAAGTGAGGGTTGACAATACAGTGACTATATCGAGATTTGCATTCTTAGGTAGCCCAATCAACAGGGTTGAAAATCAGTCAGCTAATATTAGCTTAAGTATTGTGTTTAATTTTGTATTTTCTTTTTGTATAAAGAAAAATCTGCACAAATCCTATAAAAACACGCTATATATACACGGATGCTTTATTATTATTATTGTTGTAGGAAAAGGCAAGCGGATTATAACTATACATATCGAAAGTATTAATGCATTTGTAGAAGGAGAATTGAAATATTTTAAGTGAAAACAAACAAATAAAACCGGTGACTATCACCAAGTTATGGACGCCAGTGTTTGAAAATTGGTTCCAAGATGTTTTACTTAAACTGGATGAGAATGTAGTTATTGTTTTAGATAATGCATCGTATCATTCTCGAAAACTTGACAAAGCACCGACAACTTTATCTCGCAAATAGGACATTAATTAATTTCTAGTCGAAAAATATTGCTTGTGACGTTGCAATGTTAAAGTTGCAACTTTTGGGTATATTATTAAGCAAAACAAAGAGCCGTTTGAAAAAATTGTCGTAGACGAGATGACTAAGTCCACAAATCGTCGCGTCATACGTTTGCCACCGTATCACTGAACTCAATCCAATTGAACTTGTTTAGGCTCAAGTGTAGGGTTACGTGGCAGCAAATAACAAAAGTTATAAAATTGATAAAGTTCGAACTCTTTTGTTACAAGGAGTAGCTAAAATAGATAGCCAAAAATGGTCATGTGTCAATCATGTGATAACCAAGTTCGAAACAGAAATGTACGAAGTTGACAATTATGTAGAAATAGCAAAGTCGAAAATAAACGAGTTATTCAAGAGACAAAAAATAACCCTTTAAATCAAGATGGCGGATGAAGCAACAAGTCTGGTACCCATACTTTTTGAATTTAGACTACCAGTGACATCCCCCAACGAATTCCGAAGGAAAATTGCTGCTTCCAATTTTTTGTAAATCTAAAATACTGATTCGACTGGACTAAAATATTTCAGAGCAGTTTATTATTAATTTAGTTTATTCTCAAATTCAAAATATTTTATTCAGCATAAAATTATTACAATTTCTTACTGAACGTCATAAGTCTACTACCACCTGAGAAGAACTGGCGGAAGAAACTCAGCGGGACTAATATCATTTTTTTATCTTAATGTTTTTTTTTTCCAAATCAGATTGAAATTAACAATAATTTTATAGGTTGAAATAGCCTGGCGGCGATCACAATTCCCATCATTCCCAAGGCGTATTATTCTAGAAAATCGTTAATCGAATAATATCCTTTAGTACACAAACGTTCTTTCACAATTTTTTTAAATTTGGCAATAGTAGCTTTTTGAACGTTTTCTGTGAGCCTGTTGTATAAGCGTATACATTGTCCATAGAAGGAATTACTGACTCGGCGTAAGCGAGTTACAGGCATTACAAGTTTATGTTTGTTCCTAGTATTAATGCTATGCGCTATGCATGTCGCAATTACTGCGAAATTCGCGTATATTTTTATGAACATACATAACATTTTTGTACACATATTGAGAAGCCACAGTCAATATTTTTATTTCTTTGAACTTATCTTTTAATGATAATAAACCATAAATTGCACGAATAGCTCTTTTCTGCAGGACAAAAATAGTATTAACGGTAGCTGCATTTCCCCATAATAAGATTCCATAGGACATGATACTATGAAAATAACTAAAATATACTATGCGAGCTGTATCAACGTCAGTACTATTTTTTTTTTGCCGCGAACGCTGCAGAGCTGAGCCTATTCGCTAACCCCTCAATATGACGATCCCACTGCAATTTCGAATCTATAGTAATACCTGGCCGTGTGGCAACCAGCTTAGAATAGTGCCACCCCATCTCATCCCGTGGGTATCGTAGGAGGCGATAGAGGGAAAACTACTAGAGGGTGGGCAGCAGCGCCTTCTAAACACATGGTCACAACTGCGATCGCCAACCCGCCTGGCAAGCGTGGCGATTATGCCAAATCCCCTTAATGAGAGACACGAATAAAAATTGTCCCCCAGTCCCCGGGGGCCCCGCTAGTCCTGGCTGCGGTGGCGGCCACGGTAACGGGGCAGGGGGCCATAATCTCCGGCAGAAGCCAGGCCACCACACCCAACGACGACACTTGGCCCTGGCAACATATAACACTAGGACGCTGCGGACCGACGCGAAGCTCATTGAGCTGGAAGAAGCTCTCAGCAGGTTAAGATCCGAAGTCCGAAGAGAGGGTGAGGACTCGATTACCGTCAAGTCTGGCAACCTGCTGTACTACTGGGAGGGCGACCAACTGTCCCAGGGTGGTGTCGGGTTTCTCGTCCACAAGTCTCTCGTCAACAGCATCGACGTCGTCAGGAGCGTGTCGAGCAGAGTGGCGTACCTTATACTCAGAATATCCAAGCGGTATTCGCTGTAGGTCATACAGGTTTACGCACCGACCTCGACGCATCCAGATGACGAAGTGGAAGCTATGTATGAGGAAATCTCTACAGCCATACATAGCTCTAAATGCCACTACACTGTTGTGATGGGAGACTTCAACGCAAAGCTGGGCAGACGTTGCGGTGATGAGTTGAGAGTGGGGCAATTTGGATACGGGCAACGGAACTCCCGGGGCCGGCTGCTAGTTGACTTCATGGAGAAGGAGGGACTCTTTATGATGAACTCCTTCTTCAGGAAGCCGGAACAGCGCAAATGGACATGGTTGAGTCCCGACGGCACCGTCAGAAACGAGATAGACTTTATCATGTCGACGAACAAGCACATATTTAATGATGTCTCAGTGATCAATGCTGTCAAAACAGGAAGCGATCACCGACTTGTCCGAGGCACATTGAATATCGATATCAAGCTTGAGAGGGGTCGGCTGGTAAGGTCTACGCTCCGACCTGTGCTTGCTCAGATTCAAAACCCCGAGAGCTTCCAACTCGAACTGCAAAATCGCTTTGAAAGTCTGGCCGACTGCGTAGATGTGGACGAGCTCAACGACGGGCTGGTGGAAACTGTCCGCGCGGTGGGGTCTAAGTTCTTCAAGACCCGCCGCCAAAAAACAAAGAAGCTCTCCGACCACACACTCCGACTCATGGCAGAAAGGCATGACATGCGGCTGCAGTCCTCGGTGGATGCTACCCGTTACCGGCAGTTGAATAGACGGATCTCCAAGTCCTTGACAAGCGACCTTCGCCGCTTTAATACAGAGCGCATTAAAGAGGCCATAGAGCAGAACAAAGGCTCGAAAGTGTTCGCACGAGATCTTTCTATTGGACAAAGCCAATTAGCGCAGCTGAGAGCCGACGATGGCAGCGTCATCGCGTCAAAGCCTGAAATCCTGAGGGAGATCGAGAGCTTCTACGGGCAGTTATACACCACACAGAAACCCGCCAACATCAAGGCAAAAGACCCCAGAGCCAAACTAACAAGACACGAAACCGAAGATATCCCAGACGTCAGCCTGTACGAGAGTAGTAGTGCTCTCAAACAACTTAAAAACAACAAGGCGCCGGGTGAAGACGGAATCACAACTGAGCTTTTGAGAGCGGGCGGTAAGCCAGTACTTAAGGTCCTCCAAAAGCTCTTCAATTCCGTCATCCTCGAGGGCAAAACGCCAACGGCATGGAATAGAAGCGAGGTGGTGCTGTTCTTCAAAAAGGGTGATAAAACACTACTAAGAAACTATAGACCCATTTCGCTTCTAAGCCATGTCTACAAGCTGTTTTCGAGAGTCATTACAAATCGTCTCGCACGCAGGTTTGACGACTTCCAGCCTCCCGAACAAGCCGGGTTCCGTAAAGGCTTTAGCACCATAGACCACATACACACGCTGCGGCAGGTTATACAGAAGACAGAGGAGTATAACTTGTATTGCTTAGCGTTTGTGGACTATGAGAAGGCCTTTGATTCGATTGAGACCTGGGCTGTGCTGCAGGCTCTCCAAAGGTGCCAAGTGGACTGCAGATACGTCGAGGTGCTGAGGTACTTATACTCCAACGCCACAATGTCGGTCCGATTACAGGACCGGAGCTCGAAGCCAATACCACTTCACCGAGGCGTGAGGCAAGGGGATGTTATATACCCGAAGCTGTTTACCGCCGCGTTGGAGGACGCTTTCAAGCTTCTGGACTGGACAGGGTTCGGCATTAACATCAATGGCGAGTACCTTACCCACCTCCGTTTTGCCGATGACGTAGTCCTCATGGCTGAGACCTTGGAAGACCTGAGCACAATGCTCGAGCATCTCAACAGTGTTTCCCAAAGAGTGGGTCTTAAACTGAACATGGACAAGACGAAAATTATGTCGAACGTCCATGTCGCACCCGCTCCAGTTCGCATTGGGAGCACTGTTCTCGAAGTTGTTGACCATTACATATACCTAGGACAGGCAATACAGCTAGGTAAGTCCAACTTCGAGAACGAGATCTCTCGTCGAATCCAACTCGGATGGGCAGCGTTCGGGAAACTACGGAAAATCTTCGCGTCCAATATCCCGCAGTGTCTGAAGACAAAAGTCTTTAACCAGTGTGTGTTGCCAGTGATGACATAATATGGATCCGAGACGTGGTCGCTAAATATGGGCCTTATAAGAAGGCTCAGAGTCGCTCAGCGGGCGATGGAGATAGCAATGCTCGGTATTTCCCTACGTGATAGAGTGCGAAATGAGGAGATCCGTAGGAAAACCAGGGTAACCGACATTGCTCGAAGAATTGCACAGCTGAAGTGGCAGTGGGTAGGGCACATAGCTCGAAGAACCGATGGCCAATGGGGCGGAAAGGTTCTAGAGTGGCGACCACGTACCGGACGCCGCAGCGTTGGCAGGCCCCCCACGAGGTGGACCGATGATCTGGTCCGGGTCGCGGGAAGCCGCTGGATGCGTGCTGCGCAGGACCGATCGTCGTGGAATACATTAGGGGAGGCTTATGCCCAGCAGTGGGCGTCCGTGAGCTGATATGATGATGATGATGATGAGTAATACCTAGGAATTTAGTGAACTTTACCGGCTTTAACATTTCCCCTCCTAATTCTACACCATTATCAACAAGTTTAACATTAGGTGTCGTGAATTTTATTAATTTTGTTTTTTTGTTATTTAATAGTAAATTATTTGAATCAAACCAATAGACAACCTTTGAGAGAGCATCGTATACATCGTCGTACATATGTAAATTACGTTTCACCTTAAAAATAAGTGAAGTGTCATCAGCGTACAATACTATCTCATGCTTGTCCTGTACAAAAAATGGCAAATCATTTATGTAAATAAGGAAGAGAAATAGGCCAAGAATAGAGCCTTGTGGAACCCCCATATCTAGAGGAGCCCCAGGAGATCTCTTACCATTTACATCAACCCTCTGTATTCTATTACTCAAATAGGAATTCAGGAGGTTGAGTGCCTTATTTCTAATCCCATAATGATGCAGTTTCCTGATCAACGTCTCATGATGCACATAATCAAAGGCCTTCGATAAGTCACAGAATATCCCAAGAGCATACTGCGACCTCTCCCATGCCTCAAAAATATTTTTAATTAGCTCAACATTAGCATCTGCTGTGGAGCGACCTTTTGTAAAACCAAACTGTTAGTTTATTTTTAATATTCACGTATCTGCAGAAAGTTCATCAGAAGGAAGTGACGATAAAATTTGTTATAAATACAGAAATTATATAATAATTATTTCATTTATAAGTTCTTGTGCATAATATATTTATACTATATCCCATATTGTTTTATTGTTATTTATTTACGAAATTATTTGTATCTATATATTGTTAAGTGTTAGGGTTCGAACGATTTGGAGAGAAAGACCTGCTGACTCTTTTAGAGACTTTATTCACTAGCACTAGGTCCGACACAAGCACTAGGTACAAATACTACGCACTAAGTACAAGCACTGAGCACTAGGTACACTCACTTATCACTAGGTACACTTCACTAAGCACTAACAATGTCCGAGGTCGTAGCCAATGTCGTAGGTTTCCGCTGGTATCACTTCTTGATCACTAGTATTCACTTCGAAGTCGCTTCGTCGTTAGCTCAAACTGAACTGACTCCGCTCGGCCTCAATCGGCCTTTTTATACCGGGCCGAGCCTACACCCAGACAGTTCTAGAACCTTCGTGCGTGTACTCGATCCTGAGTTCATTCACCTATATGTCCTCTAGCGCCATCTAGTATTGAGTGGATGTTTCACGTTGTCTTTGTAACAAAGTGGTTTGTACAGCACACAACGTGGTTCCTTCGCTCCCCGCTAGATGGCGCAAGCTCCTTTTTTTGTGTACTCGTAACACTACTCCCCTCTTAGAGATGCTCGTCCCGAGCATCGTTGTTACTGCCATGGTAACGCGCCAGACGGTCTATGTGTACCACTTTGAATGTCCCTCTTGGTTGCTTTTGAATTCTATAAGTCACATCATTCATTCGGGTAACCACTTTGTATGGACCGTCCCACTTGGTCTGCAACTTTGGAGATTTCCCTTTCCGGCGGGTTGAGTTATGCAGCCACACTAGTGACCCTTCCTCGAAGCCTCTTGTGTTCGATTTCCGGTCATATCTGGTTTTCATGTTCTCGCTTGACTGTAACCCATTTTCCCGGACCAAGGCGTGTATGTAGCGCATTTTTTCCCTTAAATTGCTGACATAGTCTTGTACGGTCTCTGGTCCCTCCGGTGACCCTCCTGTCAATAGGTCTACTGGTATTCGTAGTTCTCTACCGTAATTAACATACGCCGGGGTAGCTTTTATGCTCTCATGCTCGGCGGTTCGGTACGACAGAAGGAAGAGTGGTATATACTTGTCCCAATCCTTTTGTTTGTCGTCTACCAATTTCGCCAAATGTCTCTCAAGGGTCTGGTTAAATCTCTCAACCATTCCATCGGACTGTGGATGGTACGCGGTGGTCCTCGTCTTATGCATGCCCAAAATTCTGCACACTTCCTGGAACACTTGCGATTCGAAGTTCCTGCCCTGATCAGAATGGATTTCTAGAGGCACACCAAAGCGACATATCACTTCTTCGACTAGCTTAGAAGCGACTATTGTAGCTTCTTGGTTCGGTATGGCGAACACTTCGGGCCATTTGGTGAAGTAGTCAATGACGACCATAAAATACTTGTTCCCCGATTCCGTTACAGGAAATGGTCCAGCTACGTCAACTGCAATTCGTTCCCACGGTGCACCGACGTTATACAGCCGCAGCTTCCCGCGGCTCCTGGTCTGTGGTCCTTTTACAGCAGCGCAAGTAGTACATTTGCGGCACCAATCCTGTACATCATCTCGACAATGCAACCAGTAGAATCGTTCTCGCACTTTTGTTAAAGTCCTCTTGACACCTAGATGACCTCCTGATACGCCATCATGTACTTCACGGAGAACATCTGGTACTCTCGCTCTAGGGACAATTATCTGAAGATGGAACTCTCTACCGTTAGTCTTCTCCCATTTCCGGTAGAGTATTCCGTTTTGAAGTATCAGACTGTCCCATTGCGCCCAGTACGCCTTAGTGACAGCGCCAGTGGGTGCAACCTCACTCCAGATTGGTTTTACTTCACCCCGTTTCTTCCATGTGATGATGTGCCGAAGGTCGTCATCTCTTTCTTGAGCCTCCCTCATAGCATCATTCTCCCAGAGACCCAAAGGACTTGTTCTCGTTAGCTTCAATGTTACTTCATTAGATTCCTGCTTAACACAATGTTTGCAGTCTTCCGAACACGGCCTTCGTGAGAGTGCGTCAGCGTTCCCATGCATCTTTCCGCTGCGGTGTTCCGTCTTGAAGTCATACTCCTGAAGCTGTTCAATCCATCGAGCTACTTGACCTTCAGGGTTCTTGAATTGCAGTAACCACTTCAAGGCTGCGTGATCAGTTCGCAGTAAAAACTGTCTGCCGATGAGATATTTGTTGAAATGTTGTAGCGTCTTTACCACAGCCAAGAGTTCTCTCCTTGTTACACAGTAGTTTCTCTCTGGCTTGGATAAAGATTTGCTGAAATATGCAATAACAACTTCTCTTTCACCCTGTTTTTGAGATAACACCCCTCCAATGGCCGTGTTGCTTGCATCCGTGTCGACTATAAACTGACCTCCAGTTTGTGGATATCCCAGGATCGGTGTTTCACACAGATGTTTCTTCAGTTTCCGAAAGGAATCTTCACAAGTCTCATCCCAACTAAATTGTCGTTTATCTTCTGTCAGCCGATGTAATGGCTTAGCTATCTCTGAGAATCCCTTAACAAAACGCCTGTAGTATGAGCATAGGCCGAGGAATGCCCGCACTTCGGTTTTGTCCTTAGGGGTAGGCCATTTTGTACTGCTTCCAGTTTCTCCGGATCTGTCTGGATCCCATCACTGGAGATAACATGGCCGAGATAATTGACCTTATTCCTGAATAAACGACACTTTTTCGGGTTCAGCTTTAATTTGGCCCCCTCTATTTTGGCGAAAACTCGCTCCAAGTTTTGCAAATGGTCCTCGAAGTCACGGCCGATAATGATGACGTCATCTAAGTAGACCAAGCAAGCCTCTCCCACTAAGCCTGCTAGTACACACTCCATGAGTCGCTCGAATGTGGCAGGTGCATTGCACAGTCCGAAGGGCATGACGTTGAATTGCCATAAACCTTTACCGGTCGAGAAAGCTGTCTTCTCCTTGTCTTCTGGATGAATTTCCACCTGCCAGTATCCAGATTTCAGGTCTAGGGTCGAAAACCATTTCATGCCACTCAGGGTATCCAAAGTGTCGTCGATTCGAGGTAACGGATAACTGTCCTTCTTGGAGACATCATTGAGACGCCTATAGTCCACGCAAAACCTCGTGCTGCCATCTTTCTTCTTCACTAATACAACAGGCGAGCACCACGGACTTGCAGACGGTTCAATAATCTTATTCCTTCTCATGTCCTCCAAAAGGCCTTCAACTTCTTTTTCCTTAGCGATTGGTATCCGTCTTGCTCGTTGACGAATTGGCCTCTCGCTTCCGGTATCTATCCTGTGTTGAACCACCGACGTTCTTCCAAGGTCCCCATCGTGACTGGAGAAGATATTCGCGTAGCGCTGTAAAAACTTCTTAGCTTTCATGCCCTGCGAATAAGTTAGGTTACTCTTGCAGTCATCGAGCAGCTCAGTCACTATTCCGTAGTTGTTGCTGTTTGCTGAGTCCGCGCCTGTTATCGAACTACACTTTTTCATCCAGACGACTTCCTCGCACTTTCCAATGACGTCACCTTTGTTCAAGCAGATCTCGCGATCACCAAGATTAACAACCTTGACCACAGCGTTACTGCTTCCACTAACAAGGGTTCTCGCCGTCATCAGTTTTTGCGCCGACGTCTTGTTTGGTGTGTCTTCGATCAACACGCATCTGTTTGACTTCTGCTTTCCAGCTGGCGGCAGTTTCACCAGCACCTGAGCTTCCGCTCGTCCAGGTATAATGACTTTCCTTATACATGCGACTTTACCGCAGGCGCCTCCGAGAATAAAAATTTCTTCTTCACCACACCTGAAAACTCCGTCAGCGACGTTAATCCTGCAGTTGTGTTTCTTCATGAAATCCAAACCCAAGATGCAATCATCCATAATCTCAGCCACGATAACGTTATGGGAGTATGAGGACCCCCCTACATACATCGTAACTGACATTTCTCCTAGGACGGGTATTGGCTGACCGGAGGCCGTAAGAAGCCGACAGTTAATTCTCCTCTTGTGTCCCCTTGCGGCTTTTACCAGATTTGGGTTCACTATTGTTCTAGAGGCTCCTGTGTCTAGAGTCATTTTGCAATCCGTCCCATTAATAGTCCCCTGAATCGCAAGACTATTCCCGCTGCATGCCTGGGAGATAACAGTTATCGGGGCTTCCTCCGCGTCAGCCAGTACTCGCCCCTTAGTCCTGGCTTTTATTCGTTTCCCTGATCCCGGGCAGGGGACGAAGCCCCTTGTTTCTTCAGCTCCTCTATGTACTCCTCGATCCTTTTCATCCTTGCCATCTGGGTCTCCTTCTGCGGGCAGTTGAGCTGAAGATGGCCCCTCTCGCCGCACTTGTAGCACATGACTCCATATCTTTTCTTCGTAGGGGCCTTAACCTCCTTGACTTCCTCAGAGACCTCGCGGATCTTATGGGTCAGTCGTATGTCATGGCGAACAGCCTCGACCTCCAAAGCATGCGCCAATGCTTCCTTTAGAGAGGTATGGTGACGAAGCCTCACTGCAGCTCTGACCTCGAGGTCTTTGATTCCGTCCACAAATGCTTGAACAATATTCGTGTCTATCGTCTTGGTGTCGGCTCCTGGGTGTGCCTTCCTGACGAGTTTTTCAATTTCCAGCGCCCATTGTTGAAGTCCTTCTCCTGAGCGTTGGACTCTGTCACGCAGTTGGGCACGAAACACGTGTTCCAGGTGTCGCTCCCCGTATCTGGATTCAAGTGCCTCCATCAGGTCTTGAAACCCATTTCCTGTATGTGGCAGTGCTTCCAAGACAGACAAGGCTTGCCCTCTGAGCGCAACAGTGAGAGCGGTCAGGCATTGTTCTTCCGTCCATCCGTTGGCAGTAGCCACAGTCTGGAATTGCTGACGATAAGCGTTCCACGAAGTAGTGCCGTCGTATGGCGGCACTTTCACTCTTGGTCCTTGCGCCACTACGGTAGTTCCACTAGACATCACAACTCCCGTGGTTTCAAGGCGTACTACTTTCTTCTGTAATTCCGTGAGGCCGGTTTTCACATTTTCGACATCCAATCCTAACCCGGTAACTCGTTCTTCCACTTCGTCGACATCTTTTTGGAGCTTACCCACCGTGTCACTAACATCTTTTATAGCCCAAAGCGCTTTTTCCTGTGATTCTTGCAAAGCGCTGAACTTGCGTTCTTGTGATTCTTGCATTGCCTCTTGTGATTCCTTCATTGCCTTTTGTGATTCATGCAAAGCGCTGAACTTGCGTTCTTGTGATTCTTGCAAAGCGCTGAACTTGCGATCTTGTGATTCTTGCATTGCCTTCATTAATTCAAATAAACTTCCTAATTGAAGTGCCACTTGAGGGTCGTTAGAAGCTACGGAACCACTGGTGGGCGTGGCCTGTCCGGTGGGCGTGGCAAGGTGGGTGGAGCCAGTGGGCGGGGCTTGAGCCAAAGTGGGCGGAGCCTGAGGGGCGTGGTCAGTGGGCCCGGTGGTTCGTTGTGCCCTCGTCCTGACCCCCTCCTTGGGGTTCTCTCTCGGAGTCAATGGCATCTCCAAATCCCACTTCTGACACCAGTTGTTAAGTGTTAGGGTTCGAACGATTTGGAGAGAAAGACCTGCTGACTCTTTTAGAGACTTTATTCACTAGCACTAGGTCCGACACAAGCACTAGGTACAAATACTACGCACTAAGTACAAGCACTGAGCACTAGGTACACTCACTTATCACTAGGTACACTTCACTAAGCACTAACAATGTCCGAGGTCGTAGCCAATGTCGTAGGTTTCCGCTGGTATCACTTCTTGATCACTAGTATTCACTTCGAAGTCGCTTCGTCGTTAGCTCAAACTGAACTGACTCCGCTCGGCCTCAATCGGCCTTTTTATACCGGGCCGAGCCTAAACCCAGACAGTTCTAGAACCTTCGTGCGTGTACTCGATCCTGAGTTCATTCACCTATATGTCCTCTAGCGCCATCTAGTATTGAGTGGATGTTTCACGTTGTCTTTGTAACAAAGTGGTTTGTACAGCACACAATGTGGTTCCTTCGCTCCCCGCTAGATGGCGCAAGCTCCTTTTTTTGTGTACTCGTAACACTATATAAACTAGCGACCCGCCCCGGCTTAGCACGGTTGCTGAACCTATCAGTGTTCCTCTCCTATATTATGCATGTATTATACATATAAACCTTCCTTGTGAATCACTCCACCTATTTAAAAAAACCGCATCAAAATCCGTTGCGTAGTTTTAAAGATCTAAGCATACATATGGACAGACAGACAGCGGGAAGCGAATTTGTTTAATAATATATATTGAAGAGATTTCCACCCATATATTGACTCAAAGACATTACAAGAGAGTACAATTACATACAAGTCTCTTGTAATGTCTTTGTATTGACTTATCACGATATCTCTGGAACCATAAGGCGTAGATACTTGAGGTAGGAATGTTCCTTTCGCCGAGTAGAGGTCAGCTAAGACGGATTTTACGAAATGCCACCCACAAGAGGGGGTCGCGGGGGTTAATGACATATAATATAGCAAAACAACGTTTGCGGGGTCAGCTAGTATAAATACAATTTAATATTCTCTACAGTAAACTTTAGAAGTATTCAATATAAATGGGTCTTTACAATTTCAAAACAATAAAAAAGGCCGAAGGAGTTTTCCCCACCCCTAACAATGACCCTTCTCACTCTGTCAATATCGGAAATGTGCGAGAGACATACCCAGTACTCGTTTGTTAAAAAAAGACTATAGTGACATAATTTATTTATTTAAATTTATTTATTTAAATTTCAATAATTATTTATGATTTATATAAAAAATGCAATGCTTACGAGTATCAATCTTAAGTATCTATCTAAATAAAAAATAAATGTAGCTCAATTACGGTGTACTGTCATAACATAAAATATACTAGGGCAATGCTAAGCTGCACGAACGATTTGGTTAACACAATAATTAAATTATTATATAGATATAGTGATTACCTAATTCTTTTTCAATAGTTACGTAACATCCGTTTTCTACGCCATTTTGGCGTAATATCACAGTCTTATATTTAATATTATTATGTTACGTTCATATAATAATATTTTATAGATTATCGTATTTGCATTAAACCAGTCTTCCCACTTTTAATCTCAACGAGAAGCAAGGCCACGAACAACTTAGTTTAAAAATTAATATTATGAAAATCCAAGTTCTCCCTGCAAATTATATCAATTATCAATATTAGATATATATATTTTGAGTTTTCAGTCGCCTTATATGTACAATGCTAAGGTAAAGGAAACTCCAGGCGGAATATTTTATTAACTCGCTAATTGATAATGATTAAATAGGAAAATATTTATTCAATCCACCAAAACCTAAATAAAATCCTTATAAAAATGCAAAAAATATCAAAGTTATTAATTGCCTATTTCATTTTCAAATATATGTAAAGTTTTTTCTTTTTATATCAATACTTATCCTTAAGCAATACAACTCATAACAGCGAGAAAATCTTCTTAGCGATCTATTATTATTGCTACAAATATATCAACAGTTACGTTTATACTAGCTGCAGCGGTATAAAAATTTATATTATGGACAGAGTTAATTCTAGGAACGCTTCTGGGCCCATTTCAAATCATCAGCGCGAGGCTTGCAGCCTGTTAAAGCTTCTATGATAGTTTCAAGCGTGGACCAAAATTGTAATTTTTCTAAAGGCCAGTTTAACCAGCCAGTAGTAATACAAAAGTAAGTCTCGTGCGGCGCCACGTGGTGTATGCGGTGGTGTCGACGCGGCAACACTATGTGCCACTCCTGGAGTAGAACTACCCACGCAGGTAGGCCAAAGTATGTGTGTGACCATTTATGAATCTGCAATTTTATGAGCAATAAATTAAGATGGTTTAATGAATACACTATCTCAGTATATGAAGATATAAGATATATAATTATGGAATACTTTGGGTTTAGATTTCACGCAGCTGGTTAAGAAACAAGTAACTATGATATTTTTTTGACATGAATTAGTTAATTTATATAATCAAACTAATAATAAGAATAGTGATTCTAAGGCAAAATGGCCATTGACGCAGTTTGTAGTGACCTTGCTTTCTGCTCCGCGGGTTGCGGGTTCGATTCCCGCCTGCGTCTGGGAAGTAATATTTCTATTTATAAATTTATGTATGTCTTTTTTCTATATTAGTCAATCAGTCAGTCAGTTTAGCCTATTGCAGTCCATTGCTGGACATAGGCCTCCCCAAGTTCGCACCAGACATCCCGGTTTTCCGCAATCCTCATCCAGCCTACACCGGCAATCTCACGTAGATCGTCAGTCCAGCGGGCCCAAGGTCGTCCCATACTGCGTTTGCCAAGACGCGGTCTCCACTCCAGGACACGCCTGCTCCATCGGCCATCGGTCCTGCAACACAGGTGACCAGCCCACTGCTACTTCAACTTGCTAATTCTGTGGGCTATGTCGGTTACTTTCGTTTTCTCGCCGATAGTCTCATTTTTAATCCTATCTTTGAGAGAAACCCCAAGCCTTTTCATTGCAAGTTGAGCGACTTTAAATTTGTGGACCAGTCCCTTCGTCGGTGTCCACGTCTCGGCTCCGTATCTTAACACAGGCAGGACGTATTGCTCGAAGACTTTTGTCTTCTATATTAATTTTAAAAAAATAGTTATAACAGTCGCCTGTTACCAATAACACATGCATGAAGTTGCTTACCAATGGAATGGATGAACGCGTGTTTATGTTATTGTTTATATTAAACGAGCAATTCTTGTATATAATATATATATATATACTAGTGGTCGCCAAGAGGTCGAAATTTGACCATAATTAAAAATTATAATTCAAGAAAACCAAATAATTATGAAAACAAAGAACCTCTTTTAAAAAATTTCAACTTGACTACAGACTTTGACAATCAGCAAATAGTATAATATGCGTGTGTGAGTGCTGTAGTGTGTGTAATGCTTTTTTTATTAATTTAATGTATATTTCATGTGTAATTTTAAGAAAATATTAGCATTCCGCACTCCTCTATACACCCTCTGTTCAAAAAGTATCGCGAATCTTGTATTTTTTCAAAAATTATTTATTTATTCATGAATATCTATTTTGTCTCCTTCAGAGTAATCCCCATCGGATATAATGCACTTGTGCCAACGTTTTTTCCAATCCTCGAAGCACTTAAAAAAATCATTTTTCGTAATCTTGTTCAGCTCCTACTTCGATACCTTCTTTATCTCCTCAATCGTGGCGTAGCGTCGTCCTTTCATGGGCTTTTTCAGTTTTGGGAACAGGAAAAAGTCACAAGGGGCCAGGTCTGGGGAATACGGTAGCTGTGGGACCATGACTGTATTGTTTTTTGACAAATATTCACGCACAAGTTCAACGATGTGTGAGCAGGGGCGTTATCATGGTGCAAAAGCCAGTTTTTGTTCTTCCACAAATCCGGGCGTTTCCGGCGGATTGCTTCGCGCAAATTGCGCATAACTTGCAGGTAATATTCCTTATTAACCGTACTACCCTGTGGCAAGAACTCATGATGCACTACGCCCCTGAAATCGAAGAAAACTGTGAGCAAAACCTTCACGTTCGACCGAAATTGTCGCGCTTTTTTCGGTCTTGGCTCATGCGGCAGCTTCCATTGGGACGATTGAGCTTTGGTTTCCACGTCATAACCATAAACCAATGATTCGTCACCAGTTATGATCCACTGGAGCACATTTGGGTCGTCACAGACAGAGTCCAACATCTCCTGAGCAATGTTAACGCGATGCTGTTTTTGGTCGAAATTGAGCAATTTTAGCACGAATTTCGCGGTGACCCGTCTCATGCCCAAATCATTAGTTATAATGTATTCATTATAACTAATGATTTGGGACTCGAGCCAATCGATATGTTTAGGTCCTCAGCAACTTCTCTAACGGTGATTCGACGATTGGCCAATACTATTTTCTTCACTTTATCAATGTTTTCGTCTGTTGTTGACGTGCTCGGGCGTCCGGCACGCTGTTCGTCGTTCACATCTTCTCGGCCGTCTGAGAACATTTTGTACCACCGATAAACATTGCTTTGGTCCAAGGTAGCTTCACCATATGCCACAGTCAACATTCGGAATGCGTCCGCGCACTTTATTTTGTTTTTCACACAAGATTTAATACAGATTCTTTGATCCATTTTTTGAAATAGACAAAAATCGAAGACAAGCCAAAACACATTCAAGCAAAACAGCTGTCAAAAATTAACTAAACATTCAAAATGGCCGAACTTTTTAGCATAAGTAAGGGACTTGAGTACCAACATAACGCTATAAAAAATAAAAAATCGAATATACGTAGCCCGTGGAAATTCGAAATTCGCGATACTTTTTGAACAGACCTTATAAACTAAAAGTGTACGAAATTTCATACTCCTACGTACGCACAATTTTCGTAAAAAGGGGTACAAAGTTTTTGCTTCACGTATATATGTTGCAGTCGAAACTCTTAACCAGTCAAAAGCACTATTGACTAGCAAAATCAGTCAAAAGTATTTTTGACCAATTTGTCAATAATACTTTTGACTAAAATAACAGTTAAAAGTACTTTTGCCCAATGGAGCTGGTTAAAAGTACTTTTGACTAAATGATTCTGTGAAAAGTGGTTTTGACTGGTTGAATCAGTATCAGTCAAAACTCTTAAAAAGTTAAGGTGGTCGATAAAAATAACGACAAACGCACATATTATAAACTTTTATATTACTCATTATTAGTGAAGAACGTGCTGATATTAGAACAAAAATGAGTGACTACGAAAAGAAAAAAGGCTTTTTGCAAAGAATTTTAGCGATGGAATATATGAAAGATAGTCATTTCAATGTGATGACAAAAGAAAAATTTTAAAAGTTTGCTATGGATGTGGAAGACGTCAGTCAAATATTTTTTTTTTTTATTTTTATTTTATAATTCTTTATTTCGGGTATCAAATGACCCATAAAAAGCACAATTTTTACAATTTATAAAGTAACTAAAATAAATACAAGTAAAAAAAAAAAATTTAAATGTCACAATTATTTTACAATTTTACAAAATATCCAGTAATCAAAATAATAATAATAATAAATAATAGCAATAAACAAATAAACAATTAACAGTAATTCATGTCCATTAATACTAATACTATTTTATAAATAAATAAATAATTAATACGAATACTATTTTTTGCCAGCTGACGAAATCTACGACATTATTGATGCTGCTCATATTTCTATAGGGCATGGTGGTCGCGATAGACTTAAGATCGTGACTTTTTATTTAAATAAAAATAAAATATAAAAATACCGAGAAAAAAAAAGAAATACCTAGGCTCGGTCACCCAGGTACTAACATAATTATAAAGTCATGTCATCAATAACACAGGCCCAAAAAAGTAATTTGTACCTTTGACCAGAACCATCTGGGGTTATGTATTTTGATGCGCTGAATCCGAGTTCCAAGGTCCCTACACACCCTAATTTTAAATAAACTCCAAGAAATCAACAAAAATGGCTAAAAGTCGCAAAAAAAGGCATCTGTGGAAATGATTCTTTTGAACTAGCACAAGTATATTTCTTCTGTATTTCAAAGCGCTGAACCGAAGTCCGAAGAAGATTTGGCTCGTCAGTCCTCCTCTAAACATCGCAAAAAATCAACCTTCAATGCATTTTTTTGCGTATTTTGGCCATCTTTGGCGGTTTCCAAATCTTTGGCGATTTACTGAGAATTAGGGGGTGTAGAGACCAAAGGGACCCAAAATTTGGACTCAGCGGATCGAAATACAAAACCCGAGATGGGTTTATCACAGGTACAGTGACTTTTATGTGGGCAAGTATAATCAACCATTCAACAATATTTCGTGTTTAATTAACTATGATATTCATAACAAGACAAAAAAAAAATCGGCCAAGTGCGAGCGGACTCGCGCACGAAGGGTTCCGTACCATTGACTAGGTAAACAACAGTAGGTACATTGATTTTAATATCGGGCAAAAAGCGGCTAATAAATCACTTTTGTTGTATGAGAGCCAACCCTAATAATTTATTTTATTTTTATTTTAATATTTATTATTAAAGTAAATATACAATTAAGTATTTTGTGAATATTTCAAGTGCCTACCTCTTACTGTTTATTAATATCGAGAAAAATAGGCAAAAATTAGGTTTTTTTTTTTGTATGGGAGCCCCCCTTCAATATTTAATTTATTTTAATTTTATTATTTATTATTAAAGTAAAAATACAACTGAGTCTTTTGTGAATATTTCAAGTGCCTACCTGTTGCCATTATTGATATCGAGCAAAAAAGGGCAAGAAAATGGCGTTTGTTGTATGGGAGCCCCCCTTAAATATTTATTTTATTTAGTATTTGTTGTTATAGCGGCAACAGAAATACATAATTTGTGAAAATTTTAACTGTCTAGCCATCGCCGTTCTTGAGATACAGCCTGGTGATAGACGGACGGACGGACGGACGGACGGACGGACGGACGGACGGACGGGCGGACGGACGGACGAACGGTCGGACGGACGGCAAAGTCTTAGTAGTAGGGTCCCGTTTTTACCTTTTGGGTACGGAACCCTAAAAATATGGATACACGAAAACTTGAAAAGAAAATACGAACCTGATTTGTCATTGCCACAAAAATACAGCACAAATACCAATAAGCGATCCAATGGAATTGTTCGTCGATATGGTACTTATCATAAGTAAGCAGCTGCCACACGATTCTTCCCAATACTGGTATGGTGATAGCAAAATTGTCACCATTTGTCTCTATGAAATCGTGACGTGTTATTGATGTTGGATCGATGTGATGTTCACGAAATGGCCGCAAAAAATTCTGTCAAAGAGAAAATGTGCTTAAATAAATATATACGAGTGAAGGTGTTAAAACTAAAAACTAAATGAACCGATACCTAAATATTAATTTAATAAATCTTGTCATCATTCCTGAGGTAGCAATTAAATAATTATACTGATGTACTAGCACAGATTTTATAAGTTTCAACAAATACACATAAACATTAGATCATAACAAAAATGATCTCGAATAAATCTATAGTAAATATACTCGTACAAATAACAAAGTGTCTAGTATACAAAACTAAATAAAAAAGTCTACAGTTTACAAAACCTACGAGTCAAGAAAGGGATTCATTGTGGTGTCGCATGACAATAAAAAATTTACACCTATAACTTCAATTGCAACATAGGTACAAAATATCGAAAAATTTTAAACTCCCTTAGCTCACATCTTTTTTCCCCACACTAAATAAATCATACGTTTCATCATATTAAGAAAACCTGTAAGCTGTATGAACCAGAAGGCCTTTAGCAATTTCTCACTCACTTCAGCCTATCGCAGTCCACAGCTGGACATAGGCCTCCACAAGTTCACGCCAATTCAACAATTTCTACAATTATTATAATATATATATATATATGTATTTATAAACATGCAGCATGCTCTTTGTGTGAATGTGATGAAAAAATGATACAACATATTATACAACTTTTTCTTTCGCAACTCCTTCTTCGTAAGATATTATTTTTAAGAATTTATAATATAATTTAAAAATAGTATATTTATTTGTTTTTAAAACCTCAAAAATGCAGATGATTGATGATTCTTAAAAATTGATCTTTAACTATTCAAACGATATATTTTGGAACGTTAACGTATATAAATATCAAAACTGATTTACTTTTATATTCATAAGCTGGGCAGTGCAATTTATGAATAGAAGAACGACGGTGATTTCACATTGGTCGTAGATTTGTTTTTTAAGTAATAAAAAATAAAGTTCTGTGTTGATTTCCAAACTTTGTATCTTATAGTCCAGGAACCAGTAACAGATTTTCACGAATCCCCTCCCAATTTAAAATTCGTAAAATTCATTAGGAATTTATATTATGAATATTCGCGACCGTCAGCTGCGACTCCGTAGGTGGGGTGGGCAACTGGGCAAGCCTCCTACGCATAGAGAAAAAAAAAGATTTTTTAGTAATTTGAAATTTCCTCCCGTTTTAAAATTTGTCGGATTATAGTTTACCTAATATCTTGAAGGAAAAATAAAGTCAGTTGATCATAAGCTGGTGGATTATATCTATATGTCAGCTGGCTGCTAGAACATTAAAAAAATAATTATATTTTCAATGATTTCCTCTTAACTAAAATTTACCGGTGATAGTTGATATGCTACTATGAATGAAAATTAATGTCAGCTTGCTGTATCTGTATCTGAGTGGAAAGGACAATGCCCATTTTCTATGAAGCCGTGCCCAGGTACGTGCTTTGACGTGTTCAGACAATTCATATATTTAAGTATCCTTCATTAATTGAAAATAGATTTTTAATAATATTCGAAAAGTGATCAAAGCCGTAGTTTATATAGTACTACAGGCAAATAACGCCCGCTTAACTTTAAACTATTATTTTTTCTATTAATACAAATAAAATTAATAAACTAGTGCGACAAACAAATAAACCATTCTTTTCTGAACGAAACATATTGGTTGAAAATACAATTCTTTAAAATTTCCGTACTTATGACATCTTTTTAAAAACGATGTCTTTGGGCGTTATTAAAAATACCATGTTTAATAACGCCCGTTATCTTAAATGTCATCCTAGACGTAGAAAACATATTCCTGGAGGATAAATGTATAATAATACACATCAGTCACATACAATATTTTTATTAGAAATGGAAAATATAGAAGAAATCAAAATTTAACACAAAAATTATCAAATTTCCTAACTTAGTAAAATTATTGTTAAACTGCTCTTTATAATCATTTTAACAAAACTTTTTTGTTCATATATCAACAACTTTTAATTGTTATGCATCAAATAACAATTAAAATGTTTTTATGTCTAAAAAAATAACATAAATATTACCCTACATTGGGCGTTATTGAACAGAAAAGGGCAATTACGCCCTGAGGTAGGTGAATAATGCCTGTTCATGGTAACAACAACGAAAGGTACATAAGTACATAATATCTCTCACAAAAAATGTAAGCCTGTTTTCTAATGAATTTTGGTGTGAGAGGTACTCCGGTAGTTGCAAATCGTTTTATTCTTCAGCCAAATCATATTCGATGGTATTAATTTATTTATCTATGAAAACAGGTTTTCGTCCCAAACTTCTGTCCACGACTTTCCTCCTCTTTTTCTTTTAGCCATAGAACTCAGTGGCGCCATTACAAATCCTAAACAAAAGATGAAAATTTATCAATCGCTTAAATACATAGAACTGGGTCAATAACGCCCATGAAGGGTAATATCGCCCAACGGTTATTTGAAGAGGCGTTATTAGCCGAGTGGGCGTTATTGTCCTTTTTTGTGCATTTTCACTAAATTATGTACCTTACCTAAAAAATAATAGTGCCACATTAAGAACAGTCACTTACAACACGACGCATGACATAAATATAATAAAAGAAATATTAGGAAATAATTAAAAACTTACAATTTCGTCGGAGCAGTTTTTATAACAGCAACGTCCATGAGCGATACCCACAAAGCGCGGCCTGATATTGGCAAGATAGCGGCTCGAGAAACTCACTTTTGGGCTAGACGCATTCCTATTGGTGTTAACTATGTGTACGTGCGCTGTGATGCTGCTCATTCGAATTAAAGTACGTTTTCTGGGTTCTGGGCGTTATTTGGCAGCGGGCGTTAATTGCCATACCTACTATACTTTAATTAAAAAAGATATTTTATTTGTATTCCGGGTTTGTGCTGTCAAAACATGTTAAATATAAATACCAAGTCGGAAACGCAACCATAGAAATAAACGCTTTTTTTAAATTAAATTATAAACCCCACACGACCAGAAAATTAACATATTAAAGTTTTCTTTATTAAATAAAACTAGATTTTTAATAATAGTCTAAAAGTGATCAAAGCAGTGGCGGATTTATGCCTAGGCCCGTGAGGCCCGGGCCTAGGGCGGCATGATTTGAGGGGCGCCAAAATTTCAGAGACGAAAAAAAAATAAAGATAGTCTCCTTTGAAAATGAGTTCAGATTAATTTTTGTAAACAATTTTCAATCGAATATAATATAACAATTCAATTTTTTTATTTACTTTTCAATCTATAAATAGGATTTTCATTTTTTAAAAGATCAATAAAATTATAGTTTTTATCGAATGATTACTTTGTTTCATTAGTGAAATGAATCATTTTTAAAAATTACTAAATCTTAATAATTTCGCATTTTTTTTATCGTTAAATAAAAATACTGAATATGCATGTATTAAATATCATTTTAGTATTTTATTCAAATGTCATAAAATTTATTATTAATACTAGCCGTCCCGTGACCACTTCATTGGGCATTATTTATTTTTGTGAATTTTGTGATGCATTTGTTCCATGTACTTTTAACAAAATAACATACTATAAAGGACAAATTTTATCTTCATAAAATAATCTTGGTTAAAATATTCTCGGTATGAACTTGGAAAAAAACTAAAGTTATGCTTAACAACCAAGTCATACCGAGACCGGTATCGGTTGACGGTATCCTTCTCGAAGTTGTTCAGGGTCATGTTTACCTAGGCCATACCATCCAACTAGGCCGCAACAACTTCGAGAAGGAGGCCGATAGGAGGATTCTGTTGGACTGGGCGGCGCTTGGCGGGCTTCAAAGAGTCTTCACTTCGAAGATTTTGCAATGCTTGAAGACAAAAATCTTCGAGCAATGCGTGTTGCCTGTGTTGACATACAGAGCCGAGACGTGGACACTGACGAAGGGACTTTTACACAAGTTTAAAGTCGCTCAACGTGCACTGGAATGGGCTATGAGGTTTCTCTCAAAGATAGAATTAGAAATGAGGCTATCTGCGAGAGAACGAAAGTCACCGACATAGGCCACAGAATTAGCAAGTTGAATTATCAGTGGGCTGGTCACTTGTGTCACAGGACCAATGGCCGTTGGAACAGACGTGTTCGGCAGTGGAGACCGCATCTTGGCAAACGCAGTGTGGGACGTCCTCCGGCCCGCTGGACTAACGATCTAAGTAAGATTGCCGGTGTAGGCTGGATGAGGATTGCGGAAAACCGGGATGTCTGGCGCGAACTTGGGGTGGCCTATGTCCAGCAGGGGACTGCGATAGGCTGGAGTGAGAAATTTAAAATAAAATATATTAAATGTAAAAAACCTTTTTAAAAAACAAGCTTTTATTTGAATGCACTAAAACGAAAAAAATAAATTTTTACTTTAAAACTTTTACTATCTACTTATAAAGTCACTAGCTTCTGCGCGCGACTTCGTCGGCGTGGACTCCGCTCCTATTGGTCTTAGCGTGATGATACATAGCCTATAGCCTTCCTCGATAAATGGGCTATCTAACACTGAAAGAATTTTTCAAATCGGCCCAGTAGAACCAGAGATTACCGCGTTCAAACAAACAAACAAACAAACAAACAAACTCTTCAGCTTTATATATTAGTATAGATTACACATAATCTATATGATATAAAAGCTTGTCGCGAGATATGAGTACTCGTATTTCCTTAGTTTGAACATTGTAATAGTTAAAATCAATCACATCAATTTATTTAATTTACTTGTTTACAATTTGATTATGTGTAATGACTTTATAAGTAGATAGTAAAAGTTTTAAAGTAAAAATTTATTTTTTTCGTTTTAGTGCATTCAAATAAAAGCTTGTTTTTTAAAAAGGTTTTTTACATTTAATTTATTTTTGACTTTTTAGTCGGTTATCACGTCACTTTATTTGAATTATTCTTAGCAAGCCCTTTCATTTGATACCCATATTGTAGAAGTGCACTAAAAATAACTAGTCCGCACTCTTGGATATGCTGCCATATTGGATATAGAATGACGTCACAAAGTTAACCATGCATTGTCATCCAAATTGAACCTGTATACAAAATTTCAGCTCAATTAGTTGCTTCAAAATTGAGTTGCAAGATTTCACCCAAACAAACATACATACATACATACAGGCATACATACAAACCATGCATTGTCGTCCAAATTGAACCTGCATACAAAATTTCAGCTAAATTGGTTGCTTCAAAATTGAGTTGCAAGATTTCACCGAACAAACATACATACATACATGCATATACCCAAACGATGCATTGTCATCCAAATTGAACCTGTATACAAAGTTTCAGCTCAATTGGTTGCTTCAAAATTGAGTTGCGAGATTTCACCCGAACAAACATACATACATACATGCATACATACAAACCATACATTGTCATCCAAATTGAACCTGTACACAAAATTTCAGCTCAATTGTTTGAAGATATCTGCTTCAAAATTGAGTTGCAAGATTTCACCCGAACAAACATTCATTAAAGTTACATACATACATACATACATACATACATACATACATTGCAAGTTAAATAAAAGCTTGTAATATTGTATCAAAATTAATTAAATTTATTCTAACATTAAGGGCGGCGCGATAAACAGGGCCTAGGGCGGCATCAAGCCTAAATCCGCCGCTGGATCAAAGCCGTGGTTTATAGTTTAATTTAAAAAAAGCGTTTGTTTGTATGGTTGCTATGACGACTTGCTATTTATATTTAATCTATTTTGACATAACAAACGCGGAATACAACTAACATATTTTTTTTAAATTAAATTATAAACTGCGGCTTTAATCACTTTTAGAGTATTATTAAAATTTTAGTTTCAATTAATAAACGATAATTAATTATATGAATTGTCTGAACACGTCAAGCACGTACGGGGGCACGTACCTGGGCGTTGTCCTTTGTCAGCTGGTACTTTGAAAGGAGTAAAACAGCAGCATTTATCACCTACTGAATCTTATCACTTCGAAGATTTCGCAATGCCTAAAGACAAAAGGCTTCGAACAATGCGTCCTGCCTGTGTTGACGTATGGCGCCGAGACGTGGACACAGACAAAGGGACTGGTCCATAAGTTTAAAGTCGCTCAACGTGCATTGGAATGGGCTATGCTTGGGGTTTCTCTCAAAGATAAAGTTAGAAATGAGGCTATTCGCGAGAGAACGAAAGTACCTATTATTTTTATTTTTGTGTTTACCCACACATCAGGGAATTCGAAAATGTTTTTTATTATCATATCAAAATTTTCGACCCAGCGGGATTTGAACCCGCACCTTCCGACAATCCGTGTCCGGTGCTCTTAGCCGTTAAGCTATGGGCCTATCCCTATAGGCCCATAGCTTAACGGCTAAGTGATAATAAAGAACGAAAGTAACCGACATAGCCCACAGAATTAGCAAGTTGAAGTGGCAATGGGCTGGTCACTTGTGTCGCAGGACAGATGGTCGTTGGAGCAGACGTGTCCTGGAGTGGAGACCGCGTCTTGGCAAACGCAGAGTGGGACGTCCTCCGGCCTGTTGGACCGATCAATTCGTAGGCTGGATGAGGATTGCGGAAAACCGGGATGTCTGGCGCGAACTTGGGGAGGCCTATGTCCAGCAGTGGACAGCAGTGTGCTGAAATGATTATGATGATTAATAAGCTGACGACTATTTCCTTGATTCCTGATTTTTTTTTAATTATTTACTAGAGCATGTTAACCATCCTCTTATAAATTTTCATCCGGGACCGGGAGTAAATGACGTTTCTTAAGTTATTCGTCAGTTTGCTTGATTTTAGTATTTTGATAACAAATGTGAAGTTTCACAATGGAGGAAATGTTGGTATAAGTAAATTAATTAATGAATATTTTATTGTAGCATAATTTTTCAATTAATTAACTTTTCTATACTAATATTATAAAGAGGTAAAGTTTATAACTTTGTATATACGGGGTAATCTTCGCAAATACTGATCCGATCATGAAAATTCTTTCACTAACAGAAAGCTACACTATTCAGGAGTGACAAGATAAAAGGAAAAAGATAAAAATACATAAATATTTTAAATCACCAGGATTTGAACCTGCGTCCTCTGACGTGCCGTGTCAACAATTCAATGTAATCAAGCATTATTATTTGCCTTAGAAATTAATTGGTGATTTTAAAACATTTATATTTATCTGGTTTGCTGAAAATAGTGAGAGGCTACACTATTCAGGAGTGACATAGGCTATATTTTATTGTAATTGTACAAAAAAATTCAGTAAAAAAGAAAAATATTAAAATATATTATGAAAATGACAAAGAAACGAACGCCATCTATCGCTGTTAGATTTAACTATTTAATACTCTATTTTATTTACTGTCTATTTGAATCTATCGATGACGAAGTTTTTACGCTTTTTGATAGATGGCGTTGGAGCAACATATTATTTATTTAAGTGGTTTAAAATTTGTTCTTTATAGTATGTTATTTGGTTCTGTAATTTAAAATAATAAATACACGATATTATTACGATTTTATTCATCGCTGTAGGCGCCCGCTGCCGTTTATTTTTTATTTTATATATTTTCTCTTTACTTTCTGTTTTACTTTATCGGTACTCCGGACGTAGTTTTGGTCAAAAGTTTTCTTCAAAACTATTTTTGCATTTTAAAAAAGATAATTAACGCCCAACGAAGTGGGCACGGGTCGGCTAGTATTTCAATAAAGTGGTTAAAAATAATAATGACATTTTTAATTATCATATCAAAAATCCGTTCTAGCGGGGATCGAACCTGCATCTCCGACTGACCGTGTCGGTACTCTAGCTAATTAAGCTATGGAACGATGTACCCGTCGTCGGATCGAAATTTTTGATAATATGATGACTTTTATATTCGGTTTTAGGCGACAAAAAAATATCGTATTATTTATTTTTTGTTCCCACACATGAGGAATTCTAAACATTTTTTTTGATACCCGAAAATATTGTAGGGGATGAAATCTTATCATTGTCTATTTTACGAGAAAAATTGTAACAATGGCTGGAGTTAGTTGGGGGTCTGGAGAGAGACCCCTGGGGTCGACTGTATATATTTGGGCGCGGAACAGACTCCGCGCTCAGTCGGCCCCCATCAGCTAAACGCTTCAGCCGGATCAACTGGGGAGGATCGTTGGGGAACTCTTCCCCGACGAACCCGAGGGCTTCATGCCCCCCAGGATGGCTCGAGGATCATCGCGGTGAGGGTGATCCGGGGGTACCATGCGGTATCGTGGTCTGCAGCTACTGCTCTAGCCGACGACCCCCCGTGGGAACTCATGGCGGAGGTTCTTGCTGAGACCTACTCATATGTCTCGGGTAGGAGGGCTCTGTGATACGACGACGGGTGCGCTGGATAGGGCAGGAAGCGCTAATGCGGAGGTGGGGGGAGGACCTGGCGGAGGAGCCGTATGGCACGCGTGTAACGGCTGCTTTGCGCCCGGTCCTTGAGCGGTGGATGCGTCGAAAACGCAAGCCGATCACCTTCCGTGTGACGCAGGTTCTCACCGGGCACGGATGCTTTAGTGACTACCTGTGTCGGACGGCCCAAAGGTAGACGACGACTGAATATCACGATTGTGGCGCGGCGGTGGACCAGTGCCCAGCACACCCTCGAGGTGTTCCCGAGATGGGCGGCGCTGCGTCAGGGTCTCGCGTCGGTCCTCGGAGGGGACCTGTCGCTCTCGAGCGACACCACCGCGATGCTCGGCGACGACGAGTCCTGGAAGGCGATATGTCCCAGAAGGAGGCCGACGAGCGGAGGAGAGAGGAGGCCGCCGACGTGCCTTCCACCCGCGGGCAACGAATGGGGGTGCGTAGGAGGCGCTACTTAATGCGCTTCCAGTAACGCCCCTGTGCATGTGTTGGGCCGGGATGGGAACCCGGTCCTGCTAGATACGGCGTCGTCGGGACTGTTCAGAGGTGAGTCGGACAGTCCCCATGGAGGAGAAGTCTGGCCTTTTCGCCGAGGCCAGCCTGTCGCTGGAGGGATCCTGTTGCCTGCAGATACGGGACCCTCCAGTTAAAGCGGCTGAAGGCTCCGCAGGGGGTTTAGTGCGGTATTGGCACCCCCAAGTGCTGAGTCCGACATACGGTCTAGGACTGCCTACCCGGGCGTCCTGGATATCATAAAAAAAGGCAGAAAAGTTGGATGCATTTGCTGAAGCTCCATTACAAACACTTTGCAAAAACGACCTTGATAACTTTACATATCATACAGGTCAATTTATTTAGATTGACTTAAAGTTGACAGTGCCATTGGACAGTAGGCATTGGGTAGAAACAAGAATATCATTTTGGAAATACTAATTACAGTTGAACACATGACGTATGCATATATATATATACATATATATATATATATATATATATATATATATATATATATATATATATAAGACACTAGTTGTATTGGAAAGTTAAACAATGTGTTGCTCTGAAAAATCAAAGTTTTTATTGTACGATTTTTACATAATAAATAAAAACAATATGATATATACGAGTACAATTTACACACATTAAAAAAACCCTTAACCTACCTGAAAAATCAAAGAAACGACATTTAAAGTTTATTTACCAATTCCTTAGGATAAAATTAACATATATTCTATTTTTTTTATAAGTGTCCCAATTGGTAAACAAATAT
The DNA here is from genome assembly GCA_905220545.2 of Melitaea athalia. NCBI lineage: Eukaryota > Metazoa > Arthropoda > Insecta > Lepidoptera > Nymphalidae > Melitaea > Melitaea athalia. The sequence goes on from HG992179.1 coordinate 11,010,800, forward strand.
GGCGTACTTACGACCATAGACAATTAGAGTTATGCTAGAGTAATGTGTAGTTTAGTGAAGTGACACAAAGACTAAATGAATGAATAATATTAATAAGCCATAGATAAGTAAAATTCATTTTACATAAAAATATTTAACGATACCAAATTGCTGAAATTATTTCAAAAACTGATAATATATTGAATAATTTTGTTAATAATTAATAAAGGTACAGAATAAAAAAAAATTGGACTGACTGGAATAGATAAATAAAATATTGTCACTGGCTTATTCATGAAAATATTAAAGGAAAATATTCAAATAAAAAAAACGCCAATAAGGTACTTTATTTTCTAATCACTGTCCATACTTCCTGATGAATTGCAGGACTCTTCAGAGACGTGGATATAGAAACCTGGACCGTCTGATGCAGCATCCATGATTCCGTCAAGCTGCATCATTTTATTTTCTTCTTTTATAATATGATCAATACTTTTCTTCCACGACACCGCACTTATTTGATTTAAGCCTTCTTTTAAGAGCTCCTTGACTTCTGCCATTTTAAAACTTTTATTATTTTTGGCTATGTAACCTTTTACTTGTGCCCAAATGAGTTCAATAGGATTTAATTCGCAATGGTAGGGCGGAAGACGTAAAACAATTATGTTTTTGTGGGCTGCCATTTCGTCAATAACTTTTTTGTTATAGTCATCTTTATTAATTTTTTTTAAAAGTTCAGCTTAAAATTAGATTAAATTAAAGTTAGAGGTATTTATAGTAGGAACTAGAGATGCACCGAGTACTCGGTTTGTGCTCGGTACTCGGTGTAATTGGCCTTTTTTTTCAGTACTCGGTACTTGGCCGAATAACTCGGTTCCAGTGACCTAGTATTTGGTAGATAATTAGGTTTGGTAGGTAATCTGTTCCTTTTCTCCTCGTAGACATTACCCGCTTCTGAAAATAAGCGCTCGCTATAATATTAGGGGTTCGAAGGGGCTGTATGGGTCATATAAGTGATCGGAAGAGGCACTCTACCCTCTGCAGCCCAACTCCAAATCCGCACCTTCCCGAAGGCAGGAAGCCGGGTGAACCCTGTTAAGCCAAGCAACATAGTTGGGCGGCGACCGACGCGGATGGGGGGCAGGCAGGACAAATCTTCCACCCTGCCTGTGCAATAGAATAATAGAAAACGGACTGGACACTACCAAAAATTATATACAAGATACAGCATCATAGTAATATGAACAATAGATACTGGACATTGAGCAATACAATAGCATCAAAAAAAAATGCAGAAGGAAGAGGGGCCCCACTGCATCAACTCATAGCCCTAAGAAAAATCAACATGCGGAAAACACTATATGAAAAGAGTTTGCGGAGTAATCCGGCTAGCAACCGGCGTGTATTGGGTACCGGGCCCAATGATGTGAAATTGATTACCGGCGAAGAAAAAGAAGAAGAAAATGAGAATATTTCGAAGAAGCTACATATAACAGGACAGAAGAATAAATTAAACATAGGAACATGGAACGTAAGAAGTCTATTAAGGGAAGGTAAAGTAGAAAACACAATACAGGAAATGACTAGGCTCAAGATGGACATCATGGGACTGAGTGAAATCCGATACGCGGGTAACGGTATACGTAAATACAGTGACGCAACATTGTACTACTCTGGCAACCCAGAAACGGGCCAAAACCACTATCACGGAGTGGGAATCTTGATAAAGAAAGATCTTACAAAATACGTCACCAACTTTTTACCCTATTCAGAAAGATGCTTACTATTACAACTTAGCGGACAGCCATTCAATATTAATATCATTCAGGTGTATGCTCCAACAGCTGAAAAAGGTGAACAAGAGATTGAAACTTTTTATAAACAAATAGACGACATCATTAGAGGCATAAAATCTCAAGAAATTATCATAGTAATGGGGGACCTAAATGCAAAGGTTGGAAAGGGGGCAGTAGGTAAAAGTGTCGGTAACTTTGGATTGGGAAAAAGAAACGACAGAGGGGATAGACTGATACAATTCTGCGAGGAGAAAGATCTAATCGTAACAAATTCGTGGTACCAACATCCACCACGGAGACTGTATACGTGGACATCTCCTCTACATAAGCCAAATCATATAGTGAGAAACCAAATAGATTATATCATGATACAATCAAGATTTCGAAATGCAGTAGTAAATGTAAAAACATTTCCTGGTGCTGACATTGGATCAGACCACAACCCATTAGTAGCGAAATTAAATTTCAAATTGAAAAAGATTAAAAAGCCTACACCTATATCAAGTAATTTTGACATTGCGAAACTAAATGATGCGTCTATTAAAATCAAAACAACAGTTCACTTAAATAAAGAAATGCAAAAGGTTACTGATAGAGAAACAGCTTCGGGAACTAAAAGTGACAAAAGCGTAGAGGATATATGGAAAGAAGTCAAACAGATAACGACAGATACAGCTAAAAAACTTTTGGGATACCGCAAAACAGTTAATAAGCTTCCATGGATAACAGATGAAATTTTAAATTTAATGGACGAGAGACGCTCTCATAAATGGAGCAATAAAACTAAATACAGACAAATAGACAACATTATTAGATCTAAGATAAGAGAATGTCGTAACCGATACTTGGAGAATAAGTGCATTGTAATAGAGACCTTGGATGCCAAACATGATAGCTTAAATTTACATAAAAAAGTAAAGGAATTTACAAAAACCATCAGAAAAAACATAATCAGCAGACTGTATAACGATAGGAATGAATTAATATTGGATAAGGATGAGCAAGGAAGAACGTGGGAACAATATATTGAAACGTTATTTGAAGATGAAAGAACGAACACACCGGTTAACCCAGATAATACCGATCTGGAGGGACCAAGTATTATAAAAGCCGAGGTACTTAAAGCAATGAAGGGATTAAAGAACGGAAAATCGGTGGGCCCAGATGAAGTGCATGTTGAGATACTTAAACTAATGGACGATGATAATGTAGAAATATTAGTGAAGCTGTTTAACGCTATTTACGAAACCGGAAAGTTACCACAGGATTGGCTACAGTCGACCTTTCTGCCCTTACCAAAAAAGAGTAGTGCTAGAACTTGCAGTGATTATAGATTGATTAGCTTAATGAGTCATGCATTAAAGATATTTTTGAAAGTTATACATCAAAGAATATACAGTAAATTAGATAGTAATATAGGCCCATCACAGTTTGGATTTAGGAATGGCCTTGGAACTAGGGAAGCACTGGTTTCTGTTCAGGTCTTGATTCAGAAATGTATAGAAAATCAAAAGGAGGTTCACATCTGCTTTATTGATTTCGAGAAAGCTTTTGACAACGTAAAACATGACAAATTAATAGAACTTTTGGATAAAACAACAATAGATGAAAAAGACAAAAGAATTTTGAAAAGTCTATATTGGAATCAAACAGCTCATATAAAAGTAGGTCAAAAACATGCTAAAAATTTAAAAATTAAAAAAGGAGTTCGGCAAGGATGTATTCTATCTCCGGCACTGTTTAACGTGTACTCGGAATTTATATTTCAAGAAGCATTGGATGAATTAAAAGTGGGAATCAAAGTTAATGGACAAGTAGTAAATAATGTGAGATATGCAGACGATACACTTATTCTGGCAGAAAACATTACAGACGTAAAACAAATTATGGAATCCCTTTATTCAAAATTTGAACAATATGGATTAAAAATTAATATTTCAAAAACTAAATACATGGTCGCAAGTAAAGAAAACAACTCAAACGATACATTAACTATAAATGGAAAACAAATCGAAAAAGTAAAGAAATATAGATACCTAGGAGTGTGGTTAAATGAGTGCTGGGACTCAGAAATGGAAATTAGAACAAGAATTGAGATAGCCCGCAGTGCTTTTATTAAAATGAGCTCATTATATTGTAATAAAGACATCAATCTAAAGTTGAGATGGCGCTTGGTTAAATGTTATGTCCTGTCCATACTGATGTACGGTGTGGAAGCGTGGACCTTAAATAAACTTTTAATAAATAAACTAAATGCTTTTGAAATGTGGTTGTACAGACATATGCTAAAAATAACATGGACAGATAAAATTACAAATGAAAAAGTTCTGGAATTAATGAATAATAAAAAACAAGAAGTAGTGACAACTATAAAGAAAAGGAAAACAGCTTATTTAGGACATATATACAGAAATTCTAAATACGACTTCATCAGAAATATTATTGAGGGAAAAATTGAGGGCAGAAGAGGAAGAGGAAGGCCACGTACAACCTGGTGGGAAAATATTAAAATCTGGACCGGAATCAAAGACGCAGCCACTCTTTGCAGGATGGCTAAGGAGAGAGAAGAGTTCCGCATGCTGATCGCCGACATCCGTTAGGATATGGCACTGAAAGAAGAAGATACACAGTGCTTGCAGGTGCACATAAGAACACACGTGCTAAATGTGCCAAGAGTTTACATCTTGTTTTATGTCCTACCCTCCTTTCGAATGGACTCTGGTCTCGCGGCAACAAACTCTTGCTTACATAAGCGATCTAACTCTTGAGCGATGGGACTTTTAGGAACTAGAAACAACCAATCCACGTATAAACTGAGTCAAACCGAGTTACTCGGCAGAGTAACTTAGTTTGCCAAAAGCAAAACCGAGTAATACTCGGTCCTCGGTTACTCGGTAATCTTGTACTCGGCGCATCTCTGGTAGGAACCAATGTGATACAAAATATAAAAAACAATATGTCACACAATATCATTATGCGCACTCGCTCTAACATCTAAACAAAAGGACTGATAACATTGTTTTTGCCAGTGCTATGTGCTATACTTTTATATTATATGGGATAGAGTAAAAACTGTTCAGGGTGAAAACGATATTCAGAAATATTCATAATATAAAATAAAACCTTTACAATAAACACTTTAATATTTAAGCTAGATATTTCTAATATTCTGTAAGCATATTTTGCGCTCAACAAAAAAAAAAAACAATATATATATAACAACTTAATAACAAATCGCTTTACGGTAACATTGTTTTGTAGTTTAATAATAAATTATAGTTCGTGAAAATTTAAAATATAGGTAAAGAATACGGCCTATTTTATCACTCATTTTAATGATTCCTTATACTCATTCACGTCTAAAAATATAATGGCCACATCCCTATTTGCCTTATAAAAAAACATATTGATATGTCATATTCAAAAATATTGATTATCTTGTTATGTACTGGTATGTACATATACATATGTTTATGTTTTATCTTTTAGTTTCGCTATTGTTACGACATCTGTCAGGATGTAACAGATGAGTCTATTGTTTTTACTCTTACAATTGCTCGCCCATAACTCAGCCTCCATTGTCAAATTAAAGTAAAGAACCCATTGAACTAGCTACTAAATAACTTTACGCACATGTTAATCTATTCAACTTATTGTCTTATTAGTTTGTTATTGTGTTCGATGTAGCCATTGTACTTGCGTCAAATCACACTGTCACAGCTTGAAGTATTGACTCGTATTTTCTTTTCAATTTGTGGCACACGCTTAAATTTATAGATCATAAACAATACTAACAATACTCCAACGAACGTTCCCATGGTCATTGTTTTGTCATTACCTCATAAATTGTAATCGTCCTGCGAACGCAAGGAACCGAGAAAAGTGGGAGTTGTGTAATTCAATAATAAATACCGAACATCCATCGGTAAGCGTCAGACTAGATTCAGTATCCATCCGATACAGGCTGAACATATCAGTCCTTAATATCAAAACGCCTCTGTAACCTATAGTGTAACGCTCTCTTCAATGTTAATTGTAACGTGAACATATTTGAATAAACAGTAAATTCAAACAACGTTACTTTCATTATCCTGACAAGAAGTCCATCAAGAGAAATCAATATACCAGCATTCCGCCGGTATATAACAAAATTTTGGTGTCAGAAGTGGGATTCCACTCGACACTTCTCAAGAAAGAAAACAGAAGGTAGTCTCCAGGCTTTTAGTCAAGGAAGAATCCCAAGCTCTGGTGGCACATCCCTTGCGACGGTTTTGGCCTAAGAAAAGCGACAACGCAAGACAGGCGACGACGGCAAAGGAAGCTCTATTCGCGACGGTTTTGGCCTAAAGAAAAGCGATAACGCAAGACAGGCGACGACGGCGACGAGCATCAGGTTCAACACGACGGTTTTGGTCTGGCCTCGACGTACGACGGTGTTTTTCCTGAAAAGAAGAGGAGCAGCTACAGGCGACACTACACAAAGGCTACAGAGAGCAACTCAACCATCCCTCAGCAGAGCAGCTTCAGGCGTGGCCCCGATGAAACTATCGACTACGACCATGATACTACTGTAAGTTCTATAAATTCACTGTTTCACTATTTCATCTGCCAATCTGCTAGTCTCATTATCATTATTATTATATTTTTTTTTCTCTCGATAAATACCTAACGAACGAAAGCTTAAATTAAAATGGCGCTATCTAGTTCATCAAATAATGATCCGATAGTAAATGAATGCGCTAATCCTTCGCATAGCGTAGCGGGAAATTATCAACCACAAGTACGAGTTTCAATCGATACCTTATTAAAATTTATAGATTCTTATGACGGAAATAGAGACGATTTAAGTGCATGGCTCACAAATTGCGATCGTGCTTTTCAAATAGCTTCACACGACCAAGAACAAATTTTATTCGCGTTTATACAAAACAAATTAACAGATAGAGCTCAATCCGTGTGCTCTAATACAATTTTTGACAACTGGAAAGACCTAAAGGAGTTCCTTAAAAGTAGGTTCGGTAATAGAAAACACGAAACCCATCTTTTATTTGAGTTACAAAATTGCAAACAATTATATAGTGAAACAATCTCACAATACATCTCCAGAATAGAATCATGTTTAAAGAAGCTATTAATGTCAATAAAACAATCTTGTAACGATCCCAAACTGTTACCGGGAGAAATAGAAAACACTAATAGATTAGCACTACATACATTTTTAATCGGTGTTAACCCACAAATTTCATTAATGCTCCGCTCTAGAGGTCCTAACAATCTTAATGAAGCATTCAATATGGCATTAGAGGAAGAGAAATTCCATTTATTACAAAATTCAAAAAATAAAATATGCATGAAATGTCATAAACCAGGACATATAGCAGCGCACTGCCGTAACTATAACCCTAATAAGAATAATTACCATAGAAACAACTATAATCGAAATAATTTTAATAGAAATCATAATCACAATTTTAAGAGAGAATCGCGTAATTCATTTAATAAACCCTTATTTCATTTTAAAGAAACTAGCTTTTGTAAATGTTGTAAAGGAGAAGAAAACAGGTACAGTTTCGGTCCTCATAGTCAACTTAATTATCCGCATTATAATAACAGAATTAATTATAATAACCATGATCGACTTCGCAATAATTTTAACGAATTTCCGAGTCCAGTAAGGCGTCCTAACATAGAACAGCAATGTACCGTTCAACAAAATCCTAATCGAGATCGCAGAGCACCCTATCATACGCGTGACTTTAGTCGAAATATAAGAAATACAAATAATACAAGTAATATTAATTCTTTAAACTCGAACCAGCTCGTGGATGGTGCCGATCCCATGAGCATGGAAAGTCTTATCCAGGCACTACCCCAGTAGAACATAAAACAATTATATTTACTACCGCAAACATAAATATGATAAATATAAATTTACCTATAGTAGAAACGCAGCAAAAACAATCGTTTAATTTTCTTATTGACACAGGAGCCAGTATATCCATTATAAAAATTGAAAACCTCCATCGTAAATTATTAATACAAAGAGACAAAAAATTAACCATTTACGGAATTACGGAATCAAAGGTCCCATGTACAACCTTAGGATATGCGACCTTACATTTAAATTTAAATAAAATAAAAATTCAGCATAACTTTCACGTAGTTAAAGGAGATCAAATACCTACTTTAAAGTTTGATGGTATATTAGGAAACGATATATTAACTAAATTAAATGCTAAAATAGATTACGAAAATAAAACTCTTTCTTTCCTAGAATTTCAAATTCCTTTAAATTTATATAAAGATACCGATATGAATAATACTCTATATACATTGAACGCGCGAACGGAAACGTTGATAAAGGCTAATGTTTTAAACCCCGGAATAAAAGAGGGTTATGTGGAAAATAAAAGAATCATAGACGGAGTATATTTATCTAGTTGCGTCACTAAAGTTGATGAAAATAACCAGGCTTTCGTATCGATTTTAAATTGTTTAGATAAAAAGGTTGATATTAAAGAAATAAAAATAAAATTAGAATCGTTAAGTTATATAGGCGATGAAAGTTCCGCCAAGTGTTTTAATTATATAAGCGATGAAAATACCGCGAAATGTTTTAATTATATAGGCGACGATAATTCCGCCAGATGTTCTAAGTATATAAGCGATGAAAATACCGCGAATTGTTTTAATTATATAGGCGATGATAATTCCGCCAGTTGTTCTAAGTATATAAGCGATGAAAATACCGCGAAATGTTTTAATTATATAGGCAATGATAATTCCGCCAGTTGTTCTAATTATATAGGCGATGAAAGTTCCGCCAAGTGTTTAAAGTATATAAGCAATGAAAATACCGCAAAATGTTTTAATTATATACGCGATGAAAATATCGCGAGTTGTTTTAATTGTACAGGCGATGTTAATGCCGCCAATCGTTTAAGTATTATGGGAGATAATAATAATCTCGCCACTTTGTTTAATGATAACTATTCTAAGCTAACATGTAATTATAATTCTAATATTAATCAAAACAGTAAACTCTCACGATATCAAAGGATATGTAATGAACTTAGAACTGATCATTTAAATTATGAAGAAAAACAATCGTTATATAAAATTTGCAATAAATATAGTGAAATTTTCTATTTAGAAGGTGACGAACTGACATGTACCAATTCAATTGTTCACGAGATAAATACTGGACAACAACAGAACCCAATTAACTCAAAAAGTTATCGATATCCGGAAGTTCATAAAGAGGAAGTAAAAACTCAAATAAATACCGTTAATAGTAATTTACAAAATTTAGAAACATATACAGACTTCCAGAATTTTTTCTTACAGAATAATGAATTTACAATAAAAGACTTTCTTGAAATAAATAAACGACTTCTCGATAATAAACATAGACATATTGCCTACTTTACAAACATAAACCTTGATGAGGAAGACCCTTATGTAATTAAGACTTTTTCCCGAGGAAATGATATTGATATTTTACTTTCAGAACCTAGAGAAATATATAAAATTTATAAAACCTCATCCGACAAACAAGTCATATATCATTGTATTGCTAAATATAATCATTACGATACTTTAACCCCGAAAGACTTATTCTATACTTTACGAAATCTACGCGAAGAACTCATTAAAGATCAAATTAAACTCATATACTTACCGAACTTCAAAGATTCTTATAGTTCTCTTCACCCAGATAAAGTAAAACAAATTATCTTTTATATATTTAGAAATTTAGACATTTCCATTAGAATGTGTCATAATAAAATAATAAACCCGAATGCCGACGAAATACCTATCATATTGAAGGAAAATCATAATAGTACATCATCCGGTCATAACGGAATAATTAAAATGTATTCACGAATAAAAACCCAATACAATTGGCCTAATATGAAATCAGATATAATTAATTATGTAAGAAATTGTAAGCAATGTCAAATAAATAAAACTGTGAGGAAAAAGATTAAAGCACCGATGATCATAACAACGACTTCGACATACGCGTTCGAACGAGTAGCTTTGGATATTGTAGGTCCATTACCTGAAACCTCTAAAGGAAATAAATATATACTAACATTACAAGACGATTTAACAAAGTTCTCGCAATCTTTTAGTATGCCTTCACACGATGCAGAAACAGTAGCCGGAAAACTAATATTGTTTATGACTTATTTCGGTATACCTAAGACAATATTGACTGATCAAGGTACAGAATTTATGTCGAATTTATTAAAAGATATTGCAAATATATTTAAGATCAAAAAATTAACTTCAACAGCCTATCACCCCCAAACGAATGGAGCCTTAGAAAGAAGCCATTCCACATTGAAAGATTATTTAAAACAATACGTTTCAAGCGATAAAAACGATTGGGATGACTATGTTCCCCTAGCAATGTTTGCTTATAATACAAGTATACACAGTAGCAGTAAATTTACCCCACATGAATTAGTTTTTGGACAAAAACCTAACTTACCTAGCTCAATAGAAAATGTTAATGAACCTAATTATAATGATTACATACAGAATCTTAAGTACAAATTGAATAAAACTTTGAAAATAGCGAGAGATAATTTAATAGTTAGTAAGGAAAAATCTAAGGTTAGATATGACGAAAAACATAACGTTCATAAATATAAAATTAATGACGAAGTATATTTAAATTATAAAAGCCCTAATAAGCTCATACCAAATTGGAAAGGCCCTTACACTATAATTGCAATTAAACCTAACGCGAATGTTATAATAAAAACCGAAAAAGGAAAACATGTCAGAGTTCACGTGAATCGTATTAAATTAGCTAATAAGAATAACACCGAAAAAAGTAAAACGGTAATAAAAAGAAAACCCACAATTAAAAAGATTATTAAACCTCCTGTAGGTTATTCATTGCGATCGCGACGACATTGAAAACGATAAAGAGATATATAGTTAATGAAAAACCAGATTCGACTCACACAATCAGCAATACAAAACTTTAATTCTACGATTAAGAAATTAAATGAAAATGAAAAATTAATATTAAAAAACTTTAAGATCATTGATACATTTATAAATAATACTGATGCAAGTTTAACACTTATAAATTTAAAATCAACGGTTAATACTCATTTCATTACATTAAGTTCATTAAGTGAAGAAATTTATGAAAACATCGAAATGTTATGTAATGTTTAATGTTTTACACCCATATATAATAACTCCAAGACAAGTATATACTGAATTAATGAATAATCAGCATTACCTGAAACAAAACATTGGAATCATTAAATGATAAGTTAACAAATAATCTTAATAAAACCTTTGAGTTTCTACCTCAAAGCCATATATCATGGATAGTCTATTGTTTATGTATAAGTATATTACTATATTTAATATTTAAGTTTTGTAAAATAACGCAATTATATAAAACACTTACTTGTAATAACCACGACCCCGATAATTGTAGATGTTGCGTACAAATATTTAACCAGTGTAATCGAAGAAATAATAAGGCAGAAGCCTCAGTTAGAATGGCAGTAAGTAGTAATCTGGATGAAATAACTGAAACAGATGATGAGGATAGCATAGTAAGACAACCACTTAGAATAACTAGATCCCCAAGCGTAGAGTCTCATTCTAGATTTAAGTATACTTATAATTTAAATAATTAAGCACTTGTGTTAAATTTAAGGTAGACATGTATTTTATTTTAAAGGAAAATATTAAAGAAAATGTCGTATTAAACAAAAGAAGAAAAGATTTTTATGTTAACCAATAAATAAATAAAAAAAAAAATCATGAAATTGTTGTTAAAACATTGTAATGAAACAAAATAAAGAAAATTTTTATGTTAACCAATAAATAACGAATTATGAAATTTATTGTTACTAATGTGTTTAAGAATAAGAAATAATTGTAAGCCAACATTTAATAGAATTTGTGTAATCTTGTTAGAAATTAGAATAAGGAATACTTACTGTAAGACACACTGTTTATGAGAACATTAAGTTCAGAGACAAGAACTATGTCATAACAAATTGTGTAAGTTTAATTAGTTGTTATTTTATATTAATGAGAGCGTAACTTTCAATATTTCAGTTTATGTAAACAAACTTTTGTAAACAACTTGTAAACCCCGTTGTTCACTTTAAGTGGGGAGGTGTTATGTACTGGTATGTACATATACATATGTTTATGTTTTATCTTTTAGTTTCGCTATTGTTACGACATCTGTCAGGATGTAACAGATGAGTCTATTGTTTTTACTCTTACAATTGCTCGCCCATAACTCAGCCTCCATTGTCAAATTAAAGTAAAGAACCCATTGAACTAGCTACTAAATAACTTTACGCACATGTTAATCTATTCAACTTATTGTCTTATTAGTTTGTTATTGTGTTCGATGTAGCCATTGTACTTGCGTCAAATCACACTGTCACAGCTTGAAGTATTGACTCGTATTTTCTTTTCAATTTGTGGCACACGCTTAAATTTATAGATCATAAACAATACTAACAATACTCCAACAAACGTTCCCATGGTCATTGTTTTGTCATTACCTCATAAATTGTAATCGTTCTGCGAATGCAAGGGAACCGAGAAAAGTGGGAGCTGTGTAATTCAATAATAAATACCGAACATCCATCGGTAAGCGTCAGACTAGATTCAGTATCCATCCGATACAGGCTGAACATATCAGTCCTTAATATCAAAACGCCTCTGTAACCTATAGTGTAACGCTCTCTTCAATGTTAATTGTAACGTGAACATATTTGAATAAACAGTAAATTCAAACAACGTTACTTTCATTATCCTGACAAGAAGTCCATCAAGAGAAATCAATATACCAGCATTCCGCCGGTATATAACAATCTGTACTGTCAATATTCGTATTTTAGTAAATTTTGTGTGTTTAAAATGATAAATGGATATTTGTTTTTGGTGAAATAAATAGTAAATGGAGTTTTACAAATGTCCGTAAGCTAATATGTTGTGAAAGTGAGTGATAAATGCGGAAAAAAATGTGAATTACGTGTTGACAGGAGTTTGTTTACCAAAAGGGACGGATTTAAAAAAATGGATTATAAAACATTTCTTTCATAAAGATTTTAAATCATATCAAAATTTTCGACCCAGCAGGATTTGAGGTGAGGTGTGGGTAACACAAAAATAAAAATAAAAACGGACATTTCTTTCATATTTTACAATTCTATAGTGTCAAAAAATCTCTTCTTAAAACAAAAATAAAAAACTACTGCTATAAAAAAGGTGACATACTTCATATACAAACTTTAAAGGAATCTTATTCCTTTACATACCCCCACCCCCCCCAGGTCAGAAAATTTCTTCCGAAATCTAGTCACTATCTTCTTCAGAAGGGACACGAATAAGTTTAGTAATGTGAAATAAATTTGACTCCAATTTTCTATGACCTGTATTAACCTCATATATTGATTCTGATATTTTTTTATTTATTTTAAAAGGACCAATCCTTAATTCGTCTAATTTTTTTCTATTTAGTTTGTGCCCATTTTCGACATATACCATTTCACCTTCATTAAATTTGTGATATGTTCTATATTTATCAAATATCATTTTGTTATATTGATGTGATTTAATAGATCGTTCATATGCTATTTTTCTATCTTTAATCCAGTCGTCTGCTCTTTTTTTTATTTTAAGTTCATTTGGTATGAATAGAAGATCTGTACCGTCCAATAGATATCTCGGAGCGAATCCTGTGACAGTATGTTCAGTGTTATTATATCTATCCACACAGTTATGAGCAATGGTAGTCCATGCTTTAGTATTTTCTTTTTCATTTATTTTGCATCTTATTTTATTTACAAGTGTTTGATTTAATCTTTCATAAAGACCATTTGAAAATGGTGAATTTACTGCGGTGAAAATCAACGTAATCGATTTTTCATTTAAAAAGTCCTTAAATTCTTTTGAGTTCAGTCCAGGATATTGGTCAGTAAGTACCATGTCAATTTCGTTACAATTTGGAACTTTATTTATAAGCTTTATAAAATCTTTAGCACTCTGTGTCTTCCATGTTATTATGTATGCATATCGAGTAAAATGATCAACCAAAAGGTGCAAATATTTTTTTGTTGATCGAGAGCCGCCAAAACCTCCAATCGTGTCTATTGAGACAATTTCTAATGGTTTTGAGGCAGGACCTAAGTGCGACATAGAACCGTATTTTATTACTCCTCTTGATTTATTCTTTAAACATACTTCACATTTCTTGCACAAATCATTAATATTTTTTGTTAAATTCTTTGCTGTATAACATTTTCCTATTTTTTTCTGCATTTGTTTTATACCTATATGACACATATTTTCGTGTATACTTTTTAAAAATTTTATACTGAATTCCTCTGATAATATAATTTTATCTTGTTTATTTACTCTCTTATAATATATTTTATCTCTGTGTATTAGATTACGTTTATGTTTTTTAATATCCTCATTTCTCTCTTGATCTGTTATTATATCATCTAATGTTATTAAATTTATTATTTTTAATTGTTCATCTATATCATTATTTGCTTCCAATACTGGATTTCTACTTAAGCAGTCTGCCTCTAAATTTTTCTTTCCTGGAGCATATTTTATTGTGAAATTATATTGTGACAAATAATATGTTAATTCTCCTAATTCTTCATCCGTTCTTGACTTAATATTTAAATTTTCCAAAGGTTTATGGTCCGAATATACAGTAAATTTTTTACCTATTAGCCAGTATTGCCAGTATTTTATTGCTTCTTTAATGGCTAAACATTCTAAGTATATAGCTTTTTTCTTTTTTTGTACTTCATTCAATTTTTTTGAGAAATATGCTACAGGTTTTTCTTTCTTGTTTGGCTGTACTTGCTTTAAAACCGCTCCAATACCTTCTAATGATGCATCTGTGTATATATTTATTGGCAAATCCTGATTAAATATTTCTAATATTGGTTGTGAACATAGTAGCTGTTTTATTTTTTCAAAAGCTTTTTGACAGTCCGTTGACCAAATGAATTTTTGATTTTTTCTTAGTAAATTATGAAGTGGTTCTAAAATTACTGAGCTGTTTGGTATATATTCGCGGTAGAAATTAATTTTTCCTAAATAAAATATATATATAGTTCTTGGCTAAAAACAAGAAGGTCTATTGCGCATTCGTAGATCTAGAAAAGGCCTATGATAGAGTGGTGAGGAATGAATTGTGGTCAGCATTGTCCGGGTACGGTGTGAGCAGTATCCTCATACGAGCACTGCAATCTCTTTATAGAAATTCTAGTGCTTGTGTAAGGATAAACGGGGTGTACACTGAATTGTTTAATATCGAAAAAGGTGTTAGACAGGGATGTGTAGCGTCACCGTGGCTGTTTAATCTGTTCATGGACAATTGCTTGGCAGAGCTAAAAGAGAATGAAAGTGGGTTGAGAATGAATGAGTTACTCGTCAAATGTCTTCTCTATGCTGATGACCAAGTATTACTTGCGTCCTCGGCCGAGGAGTTACAGGAGATGGTAACTGCTATGAATGGAGCTTTTGTTAGAAAGGGAATGAAGATGAATGTAAAGAAGACGAAAGTGATGGTGTTTGAAAGAGATGAGACAGTGACAGATTGCAATATCGTGATTGGGGATGAACAAATAGAACAGGTGAATGAGTTTGTATATCTGGGTTCAAAGTTTACAAGAGATGGAAAGTGTAAGAGTGATATTGAAAGAAGAGTGAATGCAGGAAACATGGTGAATGGAGCTTTGCACTGCTTTATGAGCAGTCGAAAGGTGTCTAACAAGGCTCGTTTGGCTGTGCATAGGGGGGTGTTGGTTCCGACACTCATGTATGGAAGTGAAAGTTGGGTATGGCAGAAGAAACATGAAAGCAGAATAAATGCAGTTGAGATGAGAGCGTTAAGAAGTATGATAGGAGTTAAACTGAGTGACAGGATAAGAAATAGTGAGATAAGGAAACGATGTGGTCTGAAAGAAGATGTAGTGACAAAAATTGAGAAAGGGATGCTGAGATGGTTCGGCCACGTCGAGAGAATGAGTGAAGAACGATTGACGAAAAAAGTGTATAAGGCGAGTGTGAATGGAAGTGTTGGAAGGGGTAGACCTAGGCGGACGTTTCAAGATCAAATTAGGGACGTCCTAATAAAAGGCCAGGTCAAGAGTACCCTAAACCGAAGAGCATGTATGAAAGGAATAATGAAAGTGGACGAAGCGAAACGAGTATGTAAGGATCGTAGCAAGTGGAAAGAAGTGGTCTCTGCCTACCCCTACGGGAAAGAGGCGTGATTATATGTATGTATGTATTTTTTTGTTAATTTCTCTTTCATAATATGTTTTTCTCTTTCATAATATGTTCAATGCATGTTGTTTTTATTTTTACAAGCTTTTATTTAACTTGCAATGTATGTATGTATGTATGTAAATTTAATGAATGTTTGTTCGGGTGAAATCTTGCAACTCAATTTTGAAGCAGATATCTTCAACCGATTGAGCTGAAATTTTGTATACAGGTTCAATTTAGATGACAATGCATGATTTGTATGTATTAATGTATGTATGTATGTTTGTTCGGGTGAAATCTTTCAACTCAATTTTGAAGCAAATATCTTCAAGCAATTGAGCTGAAACTTTGTATACAGGTTCAATTTGCATGACAATGCATGGTTTGTATGTATGTATGTTTGTTTGGGTGAAATCTTGCAACTCAATTTTGAAGCAAATATCTTCAAGAAATTGAGCTGAAACTTTGTATACAGGTTCAATTTGGATGACAATGCATGGTTTGTATGTATGTATGTTTGTTCAGGTGAAATCTTGCAACTCAATTTTGAAGCAGATATCTTCAACCAATTGAGCTGAAATTTGTATATAGGTTCAATTTGGATGCCAATGCATGGTTACCTTTGTGACGTCATTCTAAATCCAATATGGCGGCATATCCAAGAGTGCGGACTAGTTATTTTTAGTGCACTTCTACAATATGGGTATCAAATGAAAGGGCTTGCTAAGAATAATTCGAATAAAGTGACGTGATAACCGACTAAAAAGTCAAAAATAAATTAAAAGTAAAAAACAATTTCACATGATGGTATAATATCCACATCGATATCGTAAAATCTCATTATACGTGTTTTAATACCCTTCATTATATGACAGTAGCATAAACTACTATTACATGCTCAATCAGAAAGCAGTCACAGCACTGGAGGACTTCATGTCAGAACATCGGCACTCACACTTAAATATTTGGAAAATGCATTTGCGCCAAAACAAAAAAAAAATTCATACATATCGCTGGCCCCGGGCAATAAAGCGGTAAACGCCAGTTACGCCTTTTTTAATGTTATTTGATTTTTGGCTTCTCTGAGTATCAATCTATCACTCTTATTTTTTCAGTTTTTTTTTTTTGTATTAATTCTTCATCTTCTTCTTTGGCTTTAGCTCCCTTGCGGAATTGCCAGTATCAGAGTAGATGCTTCAATGTTCGGTGAGAAAATGTTGTTCAGTTGAGACTTTGACAAGACTGACTTTGTTATTTATCAAGATTTGTGGCAGTACAAGTTAAATAAAAAGTAAAAAAAAAAAAACTTTTTGTATTAATATTTCTTTAGAATAAAATATAATAACAGTTTTATTGCATGGAGAAAACATAACACAAAAAAACGGTGAACATCTTTACACTAAATTTTTAAACAAAGAGTAACAGAAATAAACGTATTATATCAATAAACTATAAACACTAAGTAATCACAAGAGATTTTGTTCGGTACAATGCTATTACGCCTTTAAAAATTTTCTGAAGAAGGTGGTAATCGGCTGGTACGCTCGAAATCTTATAGCTCGGGAGGCAGCGCTATAGTTGAACAAGTCATTTTATACCGGCTGAAAATCATAACAATAATAGTTTTTCCCTAACACTTAACAGCTGATAACAAATAAAATGTGGTTTTTTATATTAAATTGATATTATACTTATTGAATTCAATGTATAAGATAATTTGAATGTAAAAAAATGTTTATGGGTGTAAAGATCATCAGTTTATTTTCCAAAGAGACTATGCAACGCTCAAATGCATTGAGCGCGCAAAATGTTTATCACGCTGACTGACGGTCTTACCCCCATCAAAAGTACGGCTGACGGTTTTCTTTATTATTTTAAAAGCATAAAAATTTAGATGTATAAATTTCATAAGGTATAAAATTACTTTTTTTCTCAAATTTTCAATGATGTTCATGCACGTGACTGACATATAACCCACCTTCATCAATACAGCTGACGACTATTTTTTTTAAGTATGTGATTGAAACAATAATATAACACATTTTCCCTCGGTATAAAATTCATTGGAGCAGATTTTTTTCCAATTAATTTCTCTTCCTCTCTCTTCTCACCCTGTATATATATATATAGAATCTGAATCTCGAAATCGGCTCCAACGATTTTCGTGAAATTTAGTATACAGGGGATTTCGGGGGCGAAAAATTGATCTAGCTGGGATTCATTTTTAGAAAATGTCGTTTTATCCCTGTTTTTAGGGAATGAAAAAATGGCTAAAATATTATTAGATCAAGAAGGTAAATTTCGCGACTCCTACTTAAGTTATAATGGCTCGGTGGAACATCGGTCGCTGGATCAACCGATGAGACCACGCCACGGTTCAAATCCGTGTTTAAACTATTATTTTTTTTCTTTTTTTTTTCTAATTGCACTCGTTATTTTTTATTTAAATAAAAATAAAATATAAAAATACCGAGACAAAAAACAAAACAAAAAAAAATACCGACTACCGAGCTGGGCTCGGTCACCCAGGTACTAGTCATTATAAGCGACATGTCAATGTAAGGGAAGTCATTATATTCGACTTTTTTTATAACGAATTTTATATGAAAACCAAACTTCATAGTATTATTACTAGTGTCCGACCGAAAGTCGGTTTCCGGCCGAAACCGAAACCGAAACCGAATGTTCGTCCGTGGCTACAGTTTCGGCCGAAACCGAAACCGAAACTCACGTGGTCAAGTATAAAATACTGAAATTTGGTGCATGTTACCCATTTACACACATTTTTTTATTGACATGAAATGGAAACACAGTATATTAATTTTGAATTGTCAATTTGATGTCAACTTCAAAAAATTTCTCTCTAAATTTTATTTTCATATTTTATTATTTTGTTCATATTTCTTTATTAAATTGACATCAAATTGCTTAAAATAATTCCGACAATATCGGAATTATATATAAATTACAAGATTTCGCTTTAACGGTTTTTCTTTTTCAGATTTCCTGAGCGTGGCGTTGCCGAGCAATGACAGCGGCCTGAGGCAGGCAGCCGGCTGCCCCTGCAGCGGGTCTCCGTGCTGCCGACGCCGCAGCAACGCCATTATAGTGACTTTATGTGTTTTTATTTAAGTGTACATTGTTTAGTGCTACGAGTATATTATGTCAAATAGTTTTAAAACAACAAATGTATCTCAGCCGGAACTTTTCACTTGTCCCGAATGCACTAACGGAAGGTTGTTTAGAGGCCGCAAAGGCTTAAAAATTCACACCACCCGTTGCCACAGCGATCTATTAGTGCATTCATTACCTATTATAACCGATACTTCATCAACCGTAACCAGTGATAATAATTCGGTTCCGTTTGAAAAATTTATTTTGAAATGTCACCAAAATATACCGCTTGTTAAACGAGTTCCTAGAGGAGCGAGGATGTCTCTAGCCAGATCTCTATCAGCTGTGATTAAAAAATGTATTTCGGACACTGATTCGGCCTGGCAAAATCTTTTTTTGTTTTCCTACAAATTTTTACATGTTGATAAAACCAAAAATGGTTCTTTATCAACAAAATTAAAACAGAATAGCTTATTAGACATTCCGATTAATATTCCTAAAAACTGCCCACGACCTTTATATTCTGACTCTAACAAAATTATTGAAAATAAAGCAATGGATGGAGATCTTAAGAATGCAGCTCGCATTCTTTTCTCTAGCGATACCCTCGCACCTTTTGATAATAAAACGCTAGAAGCCTTACGCGAAAAGCATCCGTTACCGAATCCAGCGTCCTTGCTTCCAAGTCCACCTATTTCCAATAATGTTTTACAGGTTAAAGATGAAGACACCTATGCTGCAATTATGTCGTTCACAAGTGGCTCTGCTAGCGGCATAGACGGCATCACACCGCAACATCTTAAAGATCTTGTGAGTGTCTCAGCCGGTGACGCTGGCAGGGCTCTCTTAAATGACATAACCATTCTTTGTAATTTCATGTTATCTGGCAAGGTAACTTCATCTTTTTTGTCTCATATTTACGGTGCGAGACTATGTGCCTTTAACAAAAAAGACGGTAGCATCCGTCCAATTGCTATTGGGACCACATTTCGCCGCCTGGCGTCTAAATTAGCATGTAGACACATAGTCTCCACCCTAAAATCAAAATTCCAACCAATACAAGTAGGTTTTGGAAGCAAAGGAGGCTGTGAAGCAGCAGTTCACGCAGCTCGTACTTTTTTAAAAAGTAATGAGGCTGAAGTTCTGCTGAAAGTTGATGTAAAGAATGCTTTTAATTCTTTAGACAGAGCAACCTTGCTTAACGAAGTTTCATTACATCTCCCTGAAATTTACCCTTATGTTTGGCAATGTTACAGTTCACCGTCTAAACTACTTTTTGGTGAAAATACTATTTTATCTAATGTCGGCGTTCAGCAAGGAGACCCACTAGGTCCGGCTCTTTTTAGTCTAGGTATCCACAAATGCATTGCAAATTTAAAATCAAAATTGAACATATGGTACCTAGATGATGGAACCATAGGAGGTAAAGTGGACGATGTCGTTGAAGACTTAATCAAAATTAAAAACGAGTTTGAAAAAATTGGTCTCAAATTAAATTTTTCGAAATGTGAAATTTTTTTCACGGATCTTTTATCACTTTCCAAAATTAATTTGGCAACGGAATTATTTAATAAAATTGCTCCTAATTTAAAAATACTTCAAAGAAGTACACTTTGTCTCCTAGGTGCACCAATTTTTGATGAAGGCATACAGCCAATTTTGGATAATAAAATTAAAATATTCGTTGAAAACACTGACAAATTGGCTAATCTAAATTCTCATATTGCCTATACTATTTTAAAATATTGTCTATTTGTCCCAAAATTAATGTATATATTACGCGCAAGCCCAATTTGGAAATTTCCTGGACTGACCGAAAAACTTGATGCCACTTTAAAAAATTCATTAGAAAAAATTCTAAATTTATCTTTTGATGAAAATTCATGGACCCAAGCTACTTTACCTATTAGAGACGGTGGCATCGGCGTGAGAAAAATTTCTAGTGTCGCTCTTCCTGCTTTTCTCGCTTCTGTGCATAGTATTAAGGGTCTATGTTCTGACATTTTAAAATCAAATTCAGTCGAAATTACAGATGCTACAGATGCAATAGAAAACTGGAAGTTAAGGTGTCCTAATGGCGATATCCCGAAGGATGTTACAAAACAAAAACTTTGGGATATGCCAATAGTTCACAATACTCATATAAATTTGACGCTAAATCTTACAAGTGACAAAAACCGTGCCAGGCTTCTAGCTTTATCAAATAAAGAGTCAGGTCACTGGTTACATGCAATGCCGTCAAAAAATCTTGGGACACTTTTAGACAATGAAAGTTTTAGAGTTGCTGTCGGTCTCCGGTTGGGAACTCCACTGTGCTTTGAACACAGATGTCCGTGCGGAAAGGAGGTAGATTCTTTCGGACTACACGGCCTTTCCTGCAACAAGAGTTCGGGTAGGTTTTCCCGCCACGGTTCCCTAAATGATACCATAAAAAGAGCTCTTGCCACCATCGACGTTCCTGCTCTTATCGAGCCTACTGGAATTAGTCGCGATGATGGCAAGAGACCTGATGGACTGACGTTGGTTCCCTGGGAAAGGGGACGGGCGCTTTTGTGGGACGCAACCTGCGTTGACACACTTGCTCCGTCTCATGTCAGGGAAACAGCCTTAAAAGCGGGTGCTGCGGCGGAAAAAGCTGAAACGATGAAACGGCACAAATATTCGTCACTAATTCCAAATTACATCTTTGTGCCGTTTGCAGTCGAAACACTTGGACCTTGGAGTAGCAGTGCAAAAAAATTCTTAAATGAGATAACTCCTCGCCTTATTGCCTCCACTGGTGACAAGAGGGCTGGTGCATTTTTTGCCCAGAGAATCGGCATAGCGATTCAACGGGGAAATGCTGCCAGCATTCTTGGCACAATTCCACGCGGACATGATTTGTATCAAAACTATCTGTAAATATTTAGTTCTTAAGTTGTGACTTGTAAATATGTATAATGTTTAATGAGTTAAATAAATTGTATTAAAAAAGTCAAAAAAAAAAAAATTTTGTTGTAATCATTTATTTAATACTAGCTGTGCCCCGCGGTTTCATACGCGTTAATTGAAGGAAAAAATAGCTTTCCTCGTTAAATTGGCTATCCAAAACAAAAAGATTTTTTTAATTCCAACCAGTAGTTTCTGAAATTAGCGTGTAACAAACAAACTTTTCAGCTTTATAATATTTTTGCTGCGATGTTTTTTAAAAACTGCGATATCTCATAGCCTAAGATATTTATTGAAATCGAATGGTATTAAGGGTAATTTTGTTCTAAATTAAATACTTGTGATGAAAAAGGTATTGATTTGCATAAGGATTTATGTCATGTTTATAAAAACACCTTCGCAAATATTGCACTATTTTAGAACAAATTTGTTTAGCATGAAAAAGGTTATAGTGAACCAACCTTAAAAGATAGACATAATATGCTGTCGCGTACTTTTTTTTTAGAACTTTTAAAGTGAAGCAATTCTGTCATACATGATTTTTGCGAAACTTTAACTGTTTACGCAGTGCTCGCAGCGGAAGCTCTCAAAATGAAGAAAAAAACCTCCCGATTTTGAAATATTTTTCATTGGTGCGCCGCTCCTATTGGTCTTAACCTTACGATGTATAGCCTATTGCCTTTCTCGATAAATGGGCTATTCAACGCTGAAAAAATTTTCAAATCGGACCAGTACTTCCTGAGATTAGCGCGTTCAAACAAACAAACAAAAAAACAAACAAACTCTTCAGCTTTATAATATTAGTATAGATAATATGAGAAAAAAAATTGCGTGCATACAAAGTACACGTACAAACTTCTTTGGCAAACAAATTAAAAAAAAACTAATCGTTAACGCTGCAACTTACAATTTTTTTTTTTTTTTGTTTAAGTTTAACACGTCTACGACTAGATGGTGCCAGTAGTAGATTAAATCGCGCTGGCAAAATTATTTCTTCTTAGTACATATATGGCCACCATACATTTGTGTAATTATTGAAAAATCCAATATAATATATATCAAGTTGAAGCATCTCTAGTACTGGTTTAATTTGTGCTCCTGGTTGTGTTGGACAAGGTTTTGCAATTAACACTAATTAAAAAAAACGAATTAAAATACACAAAAAAAAAACTAGTTGAAAAAAAGACAACGTTTCCCGGTGTTCCCAGGTGGTAACCGGCGGCAACCCATCCAAGTACTGAACGTCATGACGCTGCCGCGTTACCGGTCGCTCAAATTTTACCCCTCATGCGGCTAAAGAAGTTTCACTTCAAAAATATTAATAATATTTTGATTATTTTTTTCAAATTAAGTTCTCATAGCAAAATGCTTATCAGTTATCAATACTTAATCAAATCACTAATTGTTACTGTTTCATTAAATACTAAGTATTGGTATTTTGATATCTTATTAATTAATACTTTGGTTTGTATTTGTACTTAGAAGAATCATCAATCTCTTTTAGGTACCTCTTATATAAAAATAATAATTACTAAAATTACTATTACACTCTTAGTTCCAGTCTCGACAAAGATAATCAAATCACACATTTAGAATTAATAAAGATAGGTACCTAGATCACAATTATTAGAACAGTCATACTTACATTTAGAATTAAGTAACCCACTACTAAGCAACAGTAAACATTTGAATTGAAAACAGTTAGGCGAGCGTGCACGACAACTTCCGAAATCAGTTTCGGTTTCGGCAAAAGTTTCGGCCAATTTTGGCCGAAACCGAAACTGCCGCCGAAACTTGATTTTTGGCCGAAACTCGGCCGAAACCGAAACCGAAACTTCGGTCGGACACTAATTATTACGTCATAATAACCGGTTGGTCAATATAGGCGTGGTCATAATAAACAGATTCTACTGTATTTCATTAAATATTTATACCATTAAAATTATTTTTAAATTGGTAAAAATTTTTGCTATTCATTTGACATATTGAACGTCTGTTTTGGATCACTGTAAGCTGCACTATAAATAAATTAGCTTGTTTTATTTATCCTGTAAAATTGGATTTTTTATGTTACCGCTATATTGCCTGGGGACAGCGATATATAAATGTGAGAAAACATGCCACTATTTAGTGCCTAACTGTAGCAATATTAGACATTAAAGTCTTTAAATCAAAAAAAAAAAAATTATTATCATAATTATGACAAAAAAAAAAAAGTTCATAGTGGGAAGGGCAAGAAAATCTAGGTCTTTACATAATCTGCGATGAAAACATAGACAACAAATAGGTGTTTAAACAAAGCATTTCTATATGTAAGCAAAAGCTCCTAACATAATTATAATAGCACAGTATATTGTTGTTTTATGTTGCAATCATGTAATAGCCTCTGAGTGATTATTTTCATTTTAATGATTATACCTTGCCTATTATTGGTAGATCTACTGCTCCCCATGTATCAGCTGCCCAATGGACTACACCAGAGGCAAAGTCTGCTGTGAGTACACCAGCTATTGCTGCCAGTAACAATGAAGCATCAGCACGTAAATTTTTAGCCATGAGAAGGCCTGCACTTATGCATAGTGTGCAGCAGACTACAACACATACCCATTCTTGCAACCGTTTTCCTACAAATATTAATATACACATATTTGGTTTTATAAAAATAAAATACTACTAAGTTCAAAATCAGCTTCATTGAGCTCATCATGTTCAGCTGATAAAAAAAATTGTAATCATACCACTAAGCTTAAAAATATTATTATGGTTAAAAATTACTTATTATACTGAGCTATGTTTAAACTTTCTGCTAATATAGAAATACTATATAGAAAACACTACAAAGTACAAAAATAAATTTGTTAATAAGGCGTGACTGCCAAGGACGTAATTATTAAAAATGTAACGTAACGTTCTTAACTAATAAATAATGCAAAAATTTGATTGATCCCTTTTGAAGTGTATGAGAAATTTATCACCTGGACTGTATAATTCAGCAAGCTCTTGTGCACCTCGGTGTCGAGGTCCCCACCGGGGCTGGTTACATACTTCACTCCTTGGATGCACGTTGGCATTCGGATCATCTTCGGACATTGAGTGTTCCAGTATCTCGCGCTCAGTTTTAACTGGTGCCAATAACGTTGTGGCCATAGTACTTGCGTACTCAAAACGTTCACAGCCGAGGCCACTTACACCATCTCTTTTCGCACACGGAGGTATTGGTAAAGGCAGAGTCATATTTATAATTCTAATATCTTTTAAAAATCTTTAAAACTAAAAAGACGTTTTGCTTATCTTATAAGTAAATGAACATCGTTTAACGTTGGTATAACGTATAACGTGATTGGATTGACTGATAAGTGATAAATGATTTTTGACACTTAAGTTTGACATATTATCAACACCAGACACAGATAATGCGCTTATTACATCTTCCTAAGTTCAGAAGTTCTAAATTCAGAACTTCTAAACTTAGGAAGGTGTAATCGCATACAGTTAGTTAGTGTTCTGCTGCGCAATTCTCTAAGCGCAAACATCGTTACAGCCTAGATGGCAGCAGCTGTTACAGCGATGAAGGCTATATAGACCGGGAGCTCGTGACAGGTTGACATGACCAATACCCTCTCAAACGAAACTTCGTAACATGAATAAGGGATTTTTTTTAATGAATTTTCATCTTTGTCAGCTGCCACTCCGTGGGTGGGTTGGGCAGTGGTAGCCTCCCAAACATCGAGAAAAAAAAATTTTTTTCAGTTATTTCCTCTCACTTCAAAATTTGTCGGATTATAGTTGTAAACATTTTTTTTTTCAGTGATTTCCTGTCAAATAAAAATTTACCCCTCACTTCAAAATTTGGCGGATTAAAGTTTACCTAAGCCAGCTGACGTATAATCCACCATGTTATGGTCAGCTGACGTTATTTTTCCTTCACGATATTTTTAGGTAAACTATAATCTGACAAATTTTGAAGTGAGAGGAAATGACTAAAATCCCTTATATCCGAATAAAATCCCTTATTCATGTTACGAAGTTTCGATCGGGAGGAAATGATTGACCGAATTTTAACCTGGCTCCCGTTCTATAATTACAAGCGCACGCACGCATAGAGCCGCGCGCAAAGATGACTTGAACAGCTTGAACTAGCTATAGCTAACTTCACGTTAATAACTTCTTCCTCGTTGACGAGCTAACTTCTTCGTGTCGGTTTTTTTCGTGACGGTATGCGCGCGCATCGTTAAAATTTACTCTCATAATTTTTCCCTAACGCGCCAAAAGAAGTATAACTTCAAAAATGTCGCTAACTAGTCGGCTGTTACCAAAGAGGCTGTTACCTATAACACAAGCATTAAGTTGCTTACTTTAGGAACAGACGACCGTGTGTGTATTGTGTAGATATTTATATATTTATTTACTACCCCAAATTGTCTCGTCTAAATCGACCTCGCGACTATTTTTTTTTGTCAAAATGAATAAAATAATAAACAAAAAAAATCCTTAACGTACTGATGCAAGTAAATTTATCGAATCAATCCAGTAGATTCTAACAGTATCACACTAAAAAACGAACAAAATTGTTTGCTTTGTGGACTGTAGATCCACGGAGGTTCAAAAAAGACTTGAAGGATCAAAAATATATATGTGTGGTTTCTTATAGTCTGGCTAACGAAAGTAGATACACTCGATTTTTTCGCGTACTTTTTAGGGTTCCGAACCCAAAGGGTAAAAACGGAACCCTATTACTAAGACTTCGCTGTCCGTCCGTCCGTCTGTCACCAGCACAGACCACAGAAATACTATAGACATGGTAAGGGGCGTGACGCGTGTTACCGAGCTTATGATCAGGCGATCACACTGTTAACAAACGCATCTCAGTCGTAGTACAGACGCGGGTGACGTATTTAGTGACTTAAAAAATATTAAAATGCCGTGTTGTGTAGTATTGTCGTGTCGACAAGGGAGCTAAGGTCTAAAAGTTACCCCAGGAATGATTTCCTTTCACATTTAAGTAGTAATTTACTGTAATTATTAATATTTGGAAAAAAGCCAGTCCTCTACAATGATTTTGACTTACAATTCATAATTGTAACAGTAACGATATACACTGCTGGCTAACCATTACCGATAGTCTGGGAACAACGCGCGTAATGCGCAATCTATTGCGCGGCTATAGTTACGCTCGCTACGCACTAATTCTTGGAGTACCAGGCGTCAGTGGCCCGCCATATTATCGACTTTACTAGTTGAGCAACGAATGCCTAATCCGTAGTTTATCGATAAATTGAATCCTTTTTTATTATAAAAGGTTTTTCGTTCGATGTTTATTATCACGTTTAAGACATAAGTATACTATATGTACAATTCGAATTTCATTTTTTATATCCATTTTTATTAGATTTCAAATTTTAATGAGTGAATGATTTTTAAAATTCACTTCACCGTGTCTTTCAGTTTATTTCATGCTTGGCTCCTACTGTTTCATCCCGATAGTTTTTCGTATATATTTTTTTGAACCCTCAGTTTCATATTGGTTTTAATAAATTTCTGACATTTGATTAGTATCCCAACAGTTTTATAGAACTACAGTCTACAGTAATAGGAAACTACCAGTTGACTATTAATGTGAGGTATTTAATGTGTAATCAGTGAACATAGATAATAATAATTATTGAATTTTATTGAAATAATACTCGTCCGTGTTACCATTTATCGATAAATCTGCAATGTTTATCGAAATGCCCACGGCCCTAGAGACTCATCTATGATTGTAGTAACGTGTAGCAATGCGTACACGCACACTACTTCGTAGCCAATTAGGATTAAGATTTTAATGTTGTAAATTGTGTGCGAACTTTAATATAATTGTGTGGGTGTAAAAGTTGGCTACGCTGGTTCTGAAGCAAATAACGTTCGATGCCGTCTCCATATACTCCGTGGTCACCAGGCTGTATCTCAAGAACGGCGATAGCTAGAGAGTTGAAATTTTCACAAATTATGTAGGTATTTCTGTTGCCGCTATAACAACAAATACTAAAAACAAAATAAAATAAATATTAAAGGGGGGCTCCCATACAACAAACGCGATTTATTGCCTATTTTTACTCGATATCAATAAATGGTAAGAGGTAGGCACTTGAAATATTTACAAAATACTTAATTGTGTATTTACTTTAATAATAAATAATAAAATTAAAATAATTTGGGGGGCTCATATAACGAAAATGACTTTTTTGCCGATTTTTGCCCGATATTAAAATCAATGTACCTATTGGTGTTTACCTATAACCGAGGTACGGAACCCTTCGTGCGCGAGTCCGACTCGCACTTGGCCGATTTTTAAATGACAATACTGTAGGGTCTGTAGGGTTCCCTCCATCGGGTATATTACCTCTTTAATTGGGGAATATCTAGCGGAAACCTACTAAGATTTACATAATATAAATAATATTAAAACCAATGCAAAACCTTTCTTAATCCAATTACTACGTCTGGAAACACAATTAAAATTTAGGACAGTTTAAATTAATACTCGGCAACATAAACCTTGTTATAAACATTGATAAATTTCGGCGATATTAACAGAGATTGGGAAGAATCGGAATCAGTATGATAATACTTTAAAAAAAAAAAACAAATAAACAAGATGGCGCGTCTTTGAAGTCGCCTGGAGGTGGATTTTTTTAAATATGCCGCGTTTTTTCAGTATCTACTTTCATTCTTTACCAGATAATCTATTTCAATGCTAAGATAAACTTAATGAAACTAAATGGTCTGCAAAAACTGTATAAGTAATTAAAAAAATTGCATGCGGACAAAGTACACATGTCAGAAGTAAAACTTCTTTGGAAAACTAATTGAAAAAGTAGGCGGTATCATAATTTAAAAAACTAATTGAAAAAAAACAACCACACGGTGTTCCCAGGTAAATTTTCACTTAAAAAAACTGTTAAATAAATGAATGAATATAAATCAACCTATAATTAAGACGACTGATTTGATGGTTTATTGTTAGTGAGAAGTGAGAACGCCCGATATTTGTGATAATTCGAAGTGAAACATATTACAATTAGGTACAATTTGATCGAGACCTGATAACTACTCTTTGAGTAATCTATGATAACGCGTATAGCTACTTGTTTATTTTTTCATCTACCTACGTTGTGTTACTTGTCTATATGTACCTAATTGAACCTGTTTTTTTTTCTTTTGTAAGCAAACAGACTGAATTATACATGATTAATGTCCAGAGTACGTACAGCCAGTTCGCTACAAAAGAATAATAATATGTAAGTATTGCGTTTGCGCGCGATATAATTTCTTACTTTCTTTTTAACCCATTAACTTTATTGATTCATTTTGAATGTCTTTTCCGCATGAGTAACCTAAATACCTTTCTTCATAGCTAATCTGCTAATGCCTTCAGCTAATCACAAATTCTCTTGAGCTAAAAAGCTAGTTTTTCAGCTTACGATTAGCGCAAGAATTTGCCGATTGGTGTATTTAATTATTTATTTAACTAGCTGCCCGGACAGACTTCGTTCTGTCTGTTATGTTTTTTTTTTGTATAAAACCTTTCGTGGGATTTAAGGAACATGCAAAAAAAATTAGCCGAATTCGTCGAGCCATTCTCGAGTTATGCGCTTAGCAACATTCATTTTAACCGGAGAAAAAACGGAGGAGGTTATCAATTCGACGCGTATATTTTTTTGTATGATCAGTGATCACGCATAACTTTTTACAGCATAGTCCGATTTTGATAATTCTTTTTTTATTGGAAAGAGTATACCCCGAAGCTGGTCCCATATAAATTTGAAAATAAAAATCTAACCCTAAGGGTAGTAAAACGGGATGATTGATTGTTCACTCACTGATTGTAAGACCACGCATAACTTTTTACAGAGTAGTCCGATTTTGGTCATTCTTTTTTTATTTTTATTATATATAGATTACTTAGTACCTATTAACAACCGCTCTGGTGTAGTGGTGCTAGTAGTCACCTAAAACTCCGACGGTTTGCGGATTCGATTCCCGCTCGGGATTGATATTTGATTCGTACAAATATTTCTTGCCGGTTTTAATAATATAATAATAATAATAATAAATATAAATAAATATCTATAACACACACACGGTCGTCTGTTACTAAAGTAAGCAACTTAATGCTTGTGTTATAGGTAACAGCCGACTGGTATAGTTTTTTTTTTCGATAAACATACATATAAATACTACATATATAAATAAATATATATTACACCCAGACTCGGGGTGGGAATCGAACCCACAACCCCCGGAGCAGAAAGCAGGGTCACTACCCACTGCGCCAACGGGCTAGTCTAGTAGGTTTGGATGTCTATTCCTGTGGGTCTCGCCACAGTGCCTCGGAGAGCACGTTAAGCCGTCGGTCCCGGTTGTTTATACCATAAATCTCTCATTATACCTGGTAGGGATAGTTTCGTATAGTATGGAACATAGGTATCCGCAAACCCGCAGTGGAGCAGCGTGGTGGATTAAGCTCAAATTCTTCTCCTGCTAATATATATATATATATATATATATATATATATATATATATATATATATATATTTGTAAAATGATAAATAGAAAAATGTCGACCTGGGTTGATGATCCATGGGTTTATATTCAATGTGAGTTTGCACTGGGGCACTTATAATTTTACTTTTTCTAATTATAGACTCCTCATTTCGAGTGAGTAGCTAAATGGCTGGATCTGTACACATATTTGGAATGACAGTACCTAATAACGTCATGTAGAATTTGTATTTGTCATAATCATCAATGGAATTATAGAAACTGAGCAGCATCCGTGACTCTAGTACAAGTTGCCAACTCTATTCAGGAAATTTTGTCAACAATGACCTACTTCAACAGCTCTCTGGTCAGTCTATAGTTAGAGTAAAATCCTGCGGCGCTCCTTTATATCTGGGCCCTGGGCGGTCGCCCACCTGCGCCCCACCCTAACGCAAGCTCCTCATATGAAGGCTAATTGTAAGAATAAGTTACAATCAAGGTTACAATACCTACGTTAAATCCGCGAAAATTTAAAGAGAAAAGATTAGTTTCAAGGAGTTTCTTCCGATTATTGTTTTTTTTTCTTAAATTGTTCATTAAATAAATATCTCAAGATTATAAATACCTAAATCAAAGATTTGTTAAACGAGTCTAAGAATACATTTTTTTATGAAAATCTATACGAAGCAACAAACAATAAGGTACCTATATTAGATGTAAGTACAAAAAAGCCTTTATTTCAATTTCGTAGACGTATAATTTTTAAAATTTCAATAGGTTTGTCAAGTAAAATGGAATTCTTTTGATAATAACACTAGACCGAGTCACAAAATCTGAGCCGGGTTAAAAATAGCTGGGTTACATATGTGTTGTCCGATCCATGCAAACGTATATTCGGTACCTATGTTATACCTACTCGTGAAGAATTATTAGTGTTATTGAAGTTAAAATGATTTAATTGCTCTTGTTTGGATTACTATAATATCGTTACCTGGTTGTTTTGATATCATATTTTGCGCAAAGAGGAATAATAGCCGTCGATCAGTTGACAAAAATTTCTGCGCGTTACATACTGTTTTGTATAAATTACCTACAATAAAAATTTTATCGAGTGTCTGGTAAGAATATTTATTAATTAATTATTTTTATCAATTTCATCGAATAGTATTTTACTAGTTACTTACTTTCCTAGTTAGTTTTATCAAATGTAAATCTAAAGTAGGTATAATAATATAGTTACCTACATATTATGTAGATATTGTATTCATTACTATAACTCCATTACTCTTTTTATTTAGGCACGTAGATATATTACATATACCTACTTAGACATATACATTATTAATTCACTTTGCCTTATTTTGATGTAGCTCTTGTGGAAAATTTTCTGTGAAATAACTGTGTTTTTTTTTACTAAGTATTAGATATAGGTAGGTAGGGAACCCTAGTACATATTTTTCACCTGATTACTATCAAGCTAATTTTCCGGGAGTAGCTTCATTTTGATGAGACGAACAAAAAGTTCCTCTTCGAAAACTCTCGATTGTGGTAGATAATAGAGTTAGCAGGAAATAGAACAGCAGTGAGCGTAGGACCGGGATAACGTAGCTGCGCAATTTGTAGGACAATATTACGAAAATTAGCTTGATAGTAATCAGGTGAAAAATATGTACTAGGGATCCCGTAGTAAATAATAATAATTCTGAAAAAAATAATTCTTACAAACTGAAAAAGTATTATTGAATCTAAGAAAAGTTTTATATGGTTTAGCCGTTTAGGTAATAAGTTAGAGTATTTTGAAGATTTGGGACTCTGAAAAAAGATTTATTAAGTATTTATTAAACTTATTGTAGAATCGTTTTGTGCGGCTACAAACAGAGTTATGAAGAGATTATCTGAGTTATTAAAACTTTGCCTGAGTGTGGGGCTGTTAAGAGATAGGTATTACGATTTACGAGTTTTTTTTAGTAAATAAATTTTTAAGTAGAAAATTTGTGCGTCATTTGAGTGTTCCCCTCCACGGGCTCCACGGAAATTTTTTAGCAAAAGGCGAAAGAGTTTTTCAGAGTTTCTAAGAGAAAATAAAAATTTCAGAATTATTATTCATAATTTGAAAAAATCGTTTTTTTAGAGAAATTGTTCCACAAGGGAGGTTACAGCATTATTGTTAAAGTTATATACCTAAAGCTTCTTTTTTACTATGCCAATACTTAAAAAAAACATATTTATGTAAGTATCATAATTTAAATTTGATTGTAGTTTCATCATGCCAAGATATAAGGAACCGAAACGACTTGAAAGTTTGGCGTTGACGAAGCTCGGTCATTGGATAGCAAATCAAGCTGAAATTCATATGAATCCAATCGCCTTACTTGCTCAACAAAACCCAAACAAAGCTCAAACAACATTAAATCAGCATATTGAGAATATCCGCCGTCACTTAAATTTTTTTGTTCCATGGATGCTTCATGACAAATTAGTAAATGAAGCAATTAAAGCCCTTTCTGAACTTTCTGAAAGGATGAAACATTCTTTGGGGTTTCGGGGATCAATGGGAAAATTCGTGAGTCAAATGAATGTAATAATAAAAATGACTGAGGTACTATTTACTAAAAATTTTACTTTTATATCAATTGACACTATACCGAAAATGATGCGATCTGTTTTCTATTCTAAGCTACATATGTTATCGGGATTAGTATATTTAAATTTAGGTTCTCTTTCTGGTGGGTGGAAGACCGCAGACATGGAAGAGTCAGTTATTAATGCCCTAAAACAATTGCATTGTCTGAAATATTTATTTATAAATTATGACTGCACTGATAATGTTTTAAAATGTATAGTAGAGAACTGCAAGAAATTAAAGAAATTAGATGTGTCTTGTTCTAAATGTATCACAAATGAAAGTATCAACGTTATAACAAAGTTAAAATCTTTAAAAAGTATCCAGTTATATCACACATTTGTTACTTGGGAAGG
Source organism: Melitaea athalia (assembly GCA_905220545.2). Classification (NCBI taxonomy): domain Eukaryota; kingdom Metazoa; phylum Arthropoda; class Insecta; order Lepidoptera; family Nymphalidae; genus Melitaea; species Melitaea athalia. The sequence continues at coordinate 11,044,421 of HG992179.1, forward strand.
ATATGTCAACTTATTGGTTAACTGTCCTAATTTGGAAGATATCGGCCGATGTGATGAAATTGGTAAAGTATTAGAATTTATTCACATAAACTGTCCCGAGAGTTGTCCACTGAATCTAAAGGTTTATGTTAGTAGATATGCTACGAATTACCACTTACAGCTAGCAGTCGAAATGTGTCCTTCTATTTGTATAATGACTGTGTTTCATAATACACTACAAAGTGATCTGATGGTTTTAATAGCTTTAAAAGATTTGTGTGACCTGAAACTTTTATCGTGTGATTTTTATGCTGATCAAATAAAACAAGTACTTCAAGTTAAGGGATGTAACATAATAAAGTTACATCTCGAACATGTTGATCAAATAGATTTGAATGCTTTAATGTACATAAGTCAAATGTGTCCATTACTTGAGAGTTTGACCTTCTACAACTGTACATTGATTCAACATACATCTTTGTATACAAAAAAATTAGAAATTTTACCATTTAGGAACTTAAAAAAATTAACGTGTGTATCAAGTTTTACAAACGAGCAATTGATGTTTTTATTGTCAAATTGTGTCAATGTAGAATTTATCCAAATAGGAACAGCAACACAACTTACCGACGAATTTGTTTCAAAGGTTTTGGATAACAATCCTCTCATTTATTTGAAAGAATTAAGAATTATGCAGTCAGATTTTTTAACGATGGTATCTATAAAAAGAATAATAGAAAGCTGTATGAATTTAGAAGTATTAGTTGAATTAGAAAGTTGGTCTCTACTAACAGACAGTGATCGAGATTATATACGAAACTATATTAAAATAAATAATTATAACGTAGATATATCTCCCATTCGACTTTATGAAGTATAAGCAATATAATATGTACCTATCGCGTTCAGCACGTTTTGATAATTTACATACTTAGGTACATATTAATATATGTCGGTACTAAGTCGATAAATTCAGTCTATTAATAAAGTAAAAATAAAATAAAATTTATTGACGACGTACTTATGGCATCAGAGAACGGGTATCTTCATCGAGAACACCTTAGAACCAACGCTGGGAAGACCGGAGAAACATAATATGTCATATTACAATAAATTCATCGAAATATCACTAATTCGGTCAAACATAAGTTCAATTGTTACTTGTTAGGATACCACGTTTCCAAAGAAGATATCAAGCCCCCAGCACAGATGATTTTCATTATCGTGAAGTATCCGAAACCTACCAACATCGAAGAGCCATAGTCGTTTCCTCGGCATGTTGAATTTCTTATCGCGCCCACATACCCATATAACGCCGCATCTCTTCAAGAGCCACTCAATGCATATTTCCACAATGTAAAAAATCGAGACAAGACGCAGAAGAGTCGACACGTTAAGCATTTGAGATATACGAAACCAGCATTAGGAAAGCTCTTTTGCTTGCACATCCATCACTTCAAGCTACATATATGCGTTATTATACGACGCGGCTGCGCGCCGGCTTACAAAACTATGTCAAGAAATCTTTGAAACCTCTCGGCTATTTTTCAAATAAATTCTCCGATGCGCCATCAAAATACTCCACATAGGACAGAGAACTTCAAGCAATTTACATGGCCGTGAAACACTTCCGAAAGATGTTCGAAGGACGGCGACTCATCATATTCACTGTTACACTGTCACACAAGCCACTCACTAAGGTTAATTGAACAACGAGAAAGACCAAGACGCACGAGACAGTTGCTATAAGTATATCAGCGAATTTACAACCAGCATACGGCATGTGAGCGGCAAACAAAACATATATGTATATCTACAATCAACTACGAAAAAATAGCAACCGCACAGCCACAAGATCCCACATTTCAACAGCTACCTACAACTACAAGAAAACACCAATTTACAGAAAATCACCAAATCACCGATGTCGAACTGTACTGTAAAAACTTCGCCTTCGCAAATACGACTTTACATACCCGAACAGCATCGACATGACGTCACAAAAATCAACACTCACCAGCGATCAATCGCGTCAATTCGAAAGTCAGCTTTTCAACAACCTAATGAAGATTATGGGAATAACGAAAATTCGTACTGCTCCATATTCCAAAGCACCCGTATCGTCGAACGCTGGCATGGCACATTGAAGACCGCACTACGCACCAAGCTCTCTAATTCATGGTAATGGATCAACGAATTACCTATTATAGGTACTACTTGGACTACGAGCCAACCTACGCACAGACGCTGGAGTTACCCCAGCCGAACTGACATACGACTATATAACCTACATCTACCGGGTGATTTTTGCAGGACTTCGATACCTACAACATCGGACGACTAAAGGTGCGTTTAGACTACGACAGAAATTGCGACATAAATGTCAGACATTAATGTCTGTACTTTTTACACTTGTACGGATTTTTTGTGTCTGAGTAGTGTCTATTTGTAAGTGTACGGAAATTGACTTCCAAAAAAGGAGGAGGCCTTCTCAATTCGACTGTATTTTTTTTAATGTGTGTTAACTCATAACTTTTGACTAGGTGGACCGATTTCGATCGATTTTGTTTTAATTGAAAGGTGTTATGTGTCATGTGGTCCCATTTAAATTTAATTGAGATCTGACTAGTATTTTTAGAGTTATATCTAATAATACGGTGGACTGCGAAAAAGTAGTCCAGTAAGGACTACTTTTTCGTCGACTACCGTTGTATTATACTGTATAACTTTTTACTGGGTGTACCGATTTTGATGATTCTTACTTTATTCGAAAGCTAATACTTGTCATGTAGTCATTTTTAAATTTGATCAAGATCTAATTTCTGCTTTTTGAGTAATCTTTAATAGCGCGTATTTACTTGACTATTTTTTTGTCTTATTACATTGTATTACTTGTCGATGTAATTGAAGTCGGTTCAAACACAATAATTGTGTTATTATGCTGTATACACTTAGTGTACCGGGCAAATTATTATGCTGTATACACTTAGTGTACCGGGCATACGATTTTGCCGTTCGTAAAGAATTTAAAGAATATTTTGTGACGCCACAAGATGAAGTAAATTGGCAGTATAAGTATATTTAATTACAATATTGTTTACAATTAATGAAGAAATGTGTTACTTAACTTTGACAACAATATCTATTAATAAAATTCACTTACCATACTACCTACAGTGTTATTTATCTTCGTAGAGACGTAAGAAAAACTAATTGAAAAAAAAAGCCAACGTCACGTGGTGTTCCCAGGCGGTCACCCATCCAAGTACAGACCCTCCCTGACGTTGCAGCGTCAGCGGTCGCTCAAATTTTACCTCTAATATTCTCCTAAAGAAGTTTCATTAATTTAATAAATTATTGTAACTTAATGATAAGGTACTTTATAAAGACCATGCATAGGCATACATCATAGTAAGTATTAGTAAGGGGTCATCCATAAACTACGTCACACGAATTTCTCGATTTATCGACCCCTCCTCCGTCCTTGTCACAGATGGTCACATTTATGAGACCCCCCCACCCCCAACCTAGTGTGACGCCACATAATTTTAAAATTTTACACGAGCAAACTGATGACAGTTTCGACATTACTTTTATTTTCATTTCATAAATCAATTCGCCAAGAACAAAAAAAAACTAATTTTTTAAGTTAGTTCTTGATAGGTAGTTGATATACTTATCATGTTTTTGTACTTACGTTTTGATATTATCTACTATATAAAAATAAGTCGGGTTTTCCTTCCTGACGCTATAACTCCAGAACGCACGAACCGATTTCCATGGTTTTGCATTCGTTGGAAAGGTCTCGGGCTCCGTGAGGTTTATAGCAAAGAAAATTCAGGAAAAATTTCAACAGAAAAGCGGGAAAATATTTTTTTACAGCCATCCATGAAGCCATCTGGTGGCGAAACGGAGTTCGCTGGGTTTGCTAGTTATATTTAAAAATGTGACGTCACAAGACTTTGGACCCCCTCCCACCCCCTTGTTCGACCACACTTCGTCGACTCCTACCCCCCCACCCCCCCCCCCCTCTTAACGTGTGACGTAATTTATGGATGGCCCCTAATATGCATAGACCTACATCATAAATTCATAACGCACATATATTTATACTCAAAAAGTAATTATTTATTAATTACCTATAGGTCTAGATTTTAAGTAATCTATTGACAAATTTTCAATTAATAATTATGTTGCAAGACATTTTTTGTGTAAGAGGATATTGTCGCCTATCGACACCTGCAACAGCTGGAGCATTACAAACCTACGCCACCCCAGCCTGCAAGATTGCTCACTTCTGAAAAAATGAAAACATTTATTTCGCCATAAGGTGATACACGCCCAAAAGACCGAGCCCAGACTGAACTGCGGCAAGGTCGCTATTTAAATTTTCAACAGCCTTTCACTTTCCTTAATTTTTAAATAAAATAAATATTCTGATTCGGAGCTGATCCAAACTGTACTTGAGCAATTATAAATGCACAATTTGAGCCATTTTTTAACACTTTGAACAGTTTAAAATAGTGTACCTATAGGTAAATCAAAAGATATAGGAGTTTGAAAGTATTGATAAATAAATTTTGTTTCAACGACTTTATTGATTTTTAAATAAATAATTTAAGGTGAGCAATTTTAAAGGACAACGTAGTTGAATTGAGCAATTGAAAATCTATTGATTAGTATTTTTTTGTTACACACTAGCTGCCCGGAAAGACTTCGTTCTGTTATGTTGCTTTTTTTTATGTTACTAAATCGACAAACAAGCGTACGGCTCACCTGATGGTAAGTGACTACCGTATAGCCTATAGACGCCTGCAACACCAGAAGCGTCGTAAGCGCATTGCCGACCCTATCCCCAATCCCCCCCAGGAGCTCTGGTCACCTTACTCACCAACAGGAACACCCTGGCACCCTAGAATTATGTCTACCTATGCCTTACAATCCTACTATGCCGAAACAACTTAGAAAAGGAAGCCGACAGAAAAATTCGGTTGGGCTTGGCGGCATTTAACAAGCTTCGATGAGTCTTCAGTTAGAAGTTCTGCTTAAAAAAGTTGCTTGAAGACAAAAGTATTCATTCATGCGCGTCGTCCTGTCTGTTTTATCATACCTACGGTGCCGAGACGTTTGTATATTCATGTCTTTCTCCGGGAGATATTGCGCCGATTGTGCGGTCATTCTCAAGCGTTAGGTCTCATTTACTCCCCATATTTTTTTCATATCACGGGCCTTGTACCGATTCAACTCCAAAAACTTAAAATTTGAGAAGGGTCTGTATTCATTATTAAAATCAGAGGGAGTTAAAATATTAAAAGTGCATTATTTAGAGAAGAATTTGTACCAACTATATTATAACATAGGTATTTATAAAAGTTGTTTCAATTTGTAAATTAATTGCTTTCATTACAAAACATTAGTATTCGAATGTGACGAGAATTGAGAGTGACAATATACAATATAGTGCACCAATGAACAAAATTTTCTAATTTTTCCTTTACCATAGCCTACATCACTATAATTAACAGGCCACCATATAATATTAGGCCAGGGCACCACAAATTCAGCATCCGTTCTTGATTATTTATAAATATTAAAGGCAGTGCTAATATTTTTCTTTAATTATGTATAAAAAATACATTAAATCAATAAAAAAACATTACATACACTACCATGTATTTGACGCACACACGCATATGTATATACTTATATACTAATATTATAAAGAGGTAAGGTTTATAACTTTGTTTGTATATCGGGGGTAATCTTCGCAAATACTGATCCGATCATGAAAATTCTTTCACTAACAAAAAGCTACACTATTCAGGAGTGACATAGGCTATATTTTATTGTAATTGTACAAAAAATTCAGTAAATAAGAAAATATTAAAATATATTATCAAAATCGCAAAGAAACTAACGCCATCTATCGCTATTTTTAGTCTATTTATTTTATTTAGCCTTATTTTAGCCTATCGACGACGAAGTTTTTTTGCTTTTTGATAGATGGCGTTGGAGCAAAATTTTATTTATAAAGTACCTATGTTATTTGGTTCTGTAATTTAAAATAATAAATACACGATATTATTACGATTTTATACGTCAAATTCTAAACAATGAACCTAATAAAACAGTACTAAGAACTACACAACATAATTGCATCACAAAGATAATTAACGCCCAACGAAGTGGGCGCGGGTCGGCTAGTGTATATATACAGGGTGTTAGGGGAATGGTTAGCCATAGAGGTATGTTGGGTAGGGGGGGTCATTTGGAACCTATTTAGGCTAACTTACCTATATGCAAAGTGTTACGGATTTTTTTTTATGATTATTTTTTCATTTTTCGAAAAAAGTGCCGAAAATTAGTGATTTGACCATCATATCTTTTTTGTTTATTGATATATCAACGCCATTTCTTTTTTGTTTTGATCATCAATACATTGCGCATGTAAAATAAATGTGATTTAATTTAGAAAACATCCACAAAAAAAATTATGGGCCAAAGAAATCTTGACAGAGACAAAAAGTAAATCAAACCTTCAAGTTTAGGTATAAATTAAAAAAAAATTAAAGCCTCCAGACAATTTAAAATAATTTAAAAAACTACTCTAGTTAACACTGTTTTAAATAATATTACTTTCATTCACCTACCTTACTTACTTTTTTTTTAAATGATGAAATAACGAAATGGTTTCTACCTGAACCCACACTCTACGCTGACAATTATAACAATAATTGTTATTACGCAGGGCGGTATATCCCTGTATAGCACATGGTAAACTACCATCTTGACTTTGGCGACATGTTGGCGCAGCGGTCAGAGCACTGGCTGATGCGCTGGCGGTCGCGCGTTCGATTTCCGCTCACGGCAGATATTTGTATTGGTCATATAGATGTTTGTCGTGGTCTGGGCGTTTGTGCTTGTGTATTGTGTGTGTTTCCGGACCCCCGACACAGGAGAAAATCCTACTGGGGGCCGTCGAGTGTGAATCGTTTATTATTTTAAAAAAAATCTTGGCTGCTCTCATCAGGCGAGGATTTACATCCTTATTTGAAGATCATCCTTATTTCTAGTAATGTAGATTATGAAAATTCACGACCGAATTCACTGTATTTATAAAAATAGAATAAATTTGTTACTCGAATTTATGATTTGTTTTATTTTGATACCTACCGGCATTAATTTCACCCTATGAGAGACATTTGTGGTGCCCGTGGAAACTCATACCCCAAATTCCAAGATAAAAAGAGACAGCAAGTAGTTTACCATGTGCCGTACAGGGACATATCGCCCTGCGTAATAACAATTATTGTAGAAATAAGGATGATCTTCAAATAAGGATGTAAATCCTCGCCTGATGAGAGCAGTCAAGATTTTTTTTTTTATAATAAACGCTTCACACTCGACGGCCCCCAGTAGGATTTTCTCCTGTGTCGGGGGTCCGGAAACACACACAATAGACAAGCACAAACGCCCAGACCACGACAAACATCTATATGACCAATACAAATATCTGCCGTGAGCGGGAATCGAACGCACGACCGCCAGCGCATCAGCCAGTGCTCTGACCGCTGCGCCAACATGTCGCCAAAGTCAAGATGGTAGTTTACCATGTGCTATACAGGGATATACCGCCCTGCGTAATAACAATTATTGTTATAATTATCAGCGTAGAGTGTGGGTTCAGGTAGAAACCATTTCGTTATTTCATCATTTAAAAAAAAAGTAAGTAAGGTAGGTGAATGAAAGTAATATTATTTAAAACAGTGTTAACTAGAGTAGTTTTTTAAATTATTTTAAATTGTCTGGAGGCTTTAATTTTTTTTTAATTTATACCTAAACTTGAAGGTTTGATTTACTTTTTGTATGTGTCAAGATTTCTTTGGTCCATAATTTTTTTTGTAGATGTTTTCTAAATTAAATCACATTTATTTTACATGCGCAATGTATTGATGATCAAAACAAAAAAAGAATGGCGTTGTTATATCAATAAACAAAAAAGATATGATGGTCAAATCACTAATTTTCGGCACTTTTTTCGAAAAATGAAAAAATAATCATAAAAAAAAATCCGTAACACTTTGCATATAGGTAAGTTAGCCTAAATAGGTTCCAAATGACCCCCCCTACCCAACATACCTCTATGGCTAACCATTCCCCTAACACCCTGTATATATGTAAAAAATGTTATATATAATATATATCATTACCTACTAGCTGACCCCGCAAACGTTGTTTTGCCATAGGTATATGATATTAACCCCCACAACCCCCTCTTGTGGGTGGAATTTTGTAAAATCCGTTCTTAGCTGATGATCTCTACTTGGCGAAAGGAATATTCCTACCAAATTTCAAGTCTCTAGGCCTTATGATTCCAGAGATATCGTGATGAATCAATGGGTGGAAATCTCTTTTATATATTTATATATTATATATATATATATATATATATATATATACAGGGTGTCCCGCGATAAAGTGCAACCCCGAAAGGGGGTGAAACTAGACCATAAATTATCGACAAAAAACATAGAAAAAACTTTTTAAAAAAAATATTTTATCTCTTATTGACGAATTAAGATTTTTATATCTTACGTAGACTCTATGTACAAAAAATGATGATTTCTTCCAAAGTAGTGGGTCGATTACTTTAAAATAAAATAAAATATTACGCCACGTACTTGGCGGTAAGGATAAAATAAAAATTAGCTCGCAAAAAAGTGGCATTATGTCTTTAACTATGCTTCTTGTGAAAAAAATCCATTTCTTATGACTGTTTTTTTCAATGATCTCTAATTTTCTCAGAATTATGCCCCCAATACCAGGAAATTTTATGATTTATTATTATTTCTTACCATATTGCCATTCAAATAAAAAAAAATTGACGCCTGTATCCCAAAAAACACGTACAAAAATCATCATTTTTTGTACAAAGAGGCTACGTAAGCTATATAAAAATCTCAATTCGTCAATAAAAAAAATAAAAAAAATTTTTTTTTAATTTTTTTAATTTTTTTCTGTTTTTTGGCGATAATTTATGGTCTAGTTTCACCCCCTTTCGGGGTTGCAGATTATCGCGGGACACCCTGTATATATATATATATATATATATATATATATATATATATATATATATATATATATATATAACGATAACGCCATAGATGGCGTTATCTTTCTATATAATAAAAATGAATGTTGCTAAGCGCATAACTCGAGAATGGCTCGACCAATTCGGCTATTTTTTCTTTAAATGCCACGGAAGGTTTTTATATTAAATAAAATAAAAAAAAACAACAGACAGAACGAAGTCTGTCCGGGCAGCTAGTTCATAAAATTTAAATAGAATAAATAGACCAAGTGAATCTTTTTATCGAAATAAAATATAGTTTCGTATTCAATTATATACCTATTATACCTGTAGTTTTGTTTTTGATTGAATTGATTTGTTAGAAATTTATATTCTATTCAAAATCTATAACTAATACGATGTTTATTTGTTTATGAAATACTACTATAAAATAGGTGTATGACCATTTTAGGACCTACAAGACTAGCACGGTAATATCCCATTCTTCAATAAAATAAAATTAATTGATCAGTCAATCGAGCCAAACATGTAACAAAAGGTTTACGACACCTGAAAAAATAAGTCTCCCACGTTCTATCTCGGTTTATACACATATAATCATATATAGTCAGTTTTAAACACTTGAAACGAACTATTAAACCGCTCCCGTTCGGTGTTAGGTTACGACTATGGTAAAAATAAGGGGAAATCAATGAAAAAGCGTAAAGTTACACTTCATGGTGGATGGTGCACGAGAGAATCCATCAAAGTCCCTGGCACTAGAAGCCTCAGAGGAGACACGAAAAATTAGTTCGTCGCCAGGCACTAAAGTTTGATAAATCTACCATGGCAGTTGGCACCACACTGAATCAGTTAATAATTATTATTGAAAATTTGAACAAGATACCTATACGTAAATAAAAATGTATAGAATTTTTTTTAACTATCTTATATAGTAGGAATTGAAAAAATATTGTGTTGAATATATTTTATATAATTTTTTTACATCCGTTTTATATTTACAATCATAAATGCTTAACGGTCAATGGGTATCAATGCAAACATATAGACTGGATATATTCCAGCCGGGAAGTTTGTTTGCCTACACTGTTTTATCCTCTTTAATTTGGCCAGTTTAAATATTTTTAAAAATTGTTTTAGAGGTCTTGTAACAGATGAATCAGTTTCATCTACCTCTGGTTTTCCCGATGAGGCAACATTTTCTTTAACAATGAGAACTCCATTAGTTGACAGTGCCTCTCTGGAAAAGAATTACAACAATTTAAATTTACAATTTATTTCATTTATACTTACATTACAATACTGAAGCGTTTGTTTGTTAATTTCAATGCACCAATCTCAGGAACAAATGGTTTGAATTAAAAATTATTTTTCTGTTGGATAGTCAATGTACCAAGGAAGGCTTTATGGCTATATTATATTTTTGTATAATATTTCCGCAAATTAACACAGGTGAAACTGCAGGGCAAGGCTAATACTACTATAATTACGGTTGTATGAATAGTTGAATATGAAAAACTAAAAATATACAAACAAACCATTAATATACCAGTAAAGCATTATAAATAAAACAATCTATTTTATCAAGATATCAAAATCTTTATGATCATAATGATATGGTAAGATTGGTAAGTGATAGAGGTATGTTTTACCTGCAACATGAAAGATAATCAACCAAATCTGTATTTGTTAGATAACCTAAAACCCATTGATTCCATATAATATCATATTTTCTTTCTGGTTCAAACTTTTGTAAGCTTGTTTTATATAAAGTACCAATTTTAATTTTATTTTCTCCAACAAAACTTATAATAGTGTTGATAAATTTTTCATCAGGCTCAATGATGTCAACCTTCTCGAAAAGAGGTGCTAGCAAATGCTTTGTAATTCTCCCTATACCAGCACCACAATCTAGAGCTGTCCCAGGGCTAGGTGCATTGTCTAAAGACAAAATCGACTTCAAAAATAGAGTGGACCCATCAATGTCTATATCTGATATGAAACCAAAGCCTCCAAGAATACCATCTAATGTTGCTGGAATTTCTGCCCAATATTCTGAAGCTTTTTTGTAGTTTATATTGTTTGCGGTCATGTTTTTCTTCTTAAAAAACATAAATACACATACAGATAAACATTAGTTATTTAGTTTTAATAGCTGTCATTTTTTTGCACTATAGAACTTTTATAAAAACAAACACGATTGTTATTGATTTTCTTTTCATAGGTAACCTATTTAAAATTTTAAAACCTAATATTTTTTATTTTCCAAACAAAGAGCTAAGCTAACCAAAGACACTGTTGCCAACTATAGTTTGTCCATTTTATTATTAGTCTTTTGACAGATCGACGACTGACAAGGTTTAGTGATGTCCTAAAGAATAATCGGTATCGCTAATTTTTTTGTTAAAAAATATAATATAATATGAAAATACGTAAAACTTATATATATGTACGTCAACTGGCAACATCAACCAACCGTCCATAATACCGGGGCCACACTAACGTTAATGTCCATTGACATTAGCGCGATAACTATTGCGATAATTATTGCATTAATTTTTAACGCGCTAAAGTGGCTGGCTACACTTGAACGTCAACGTGAATGCCATATATTATAGCCCAAGAGCCCGCGAACGCCAAAGCCAGACTTACGTCATTTCATAAAAGCTGAAAATTTCTCAGCGCATGCTTCCAAAACCGGTACAAGCAATGGCCAAATATGAAGTTTAAATCATAGTGGCTTTTGCAGATACCAGGTATTAAAGACGTATAAAGTGTCAACCAACTTCTGTCATTTCATAAAGAGTGTTTTTTTAAATATTTTGTTAAAAGAAATATTAGAAATCATAAACATTTTATTACATCATATCAAAAATACCGACCGTGCCAGCGGGATTCGAACCCGCACCTCCGATAAACCGTATTGGCGCTCAACCAATTGAGCTATGGGACGATCTACTCGCTAGTTATGATTTCTGTAAAGGACTCAACTATAGGCGGCGTCATAGTCACTAAGACTGAATAAATATCATCATATCAAAGATTTCGACCAGGCAAGTAGTATCAAGACAATTTTAAAGCAGGCGCCATCTATGAGATTTCAAAAACATCATCATCAATCCCTTTTTGGATATAAATAATTTAAATTTGATCTGATGATGTTGGCAAGGTTAATAGTTATTTTTAAAAGTCATAGATGGAGTTGTGCATTTTCTTCTTAAAAATTGTATCGTTAATTCGTTTCAGAGATGAACAAGACATTTAAAAAAAAACGTCTTTATATAAGTTTTAAGCTGCTTCATCTATGTCTTATAAAATTCATCGAGTTTCTATATGTAATAATAATAACAAACAGAACTCAAAAAGAACTGCATAGATTTATAACAAAATTTAAACTCGAAAACGGCACGCTATTGCTGTAAGCAATTTGAACTAAATAACGAAGAAAGCCGACGCGAACGCCAAATGTCATGATAGGTAGCCAAACCACTAATGTTGTTTATCGAGAAGGCCTATAAGTATGTATTTTAACCCTATTCTGTATTCCCAGAGGTGGGCACAACGGCTATACGTTATAACGTTACGCTACTTTTAAAATGCCTCTTATTTTTTACGCTTTAATATATTTGTTTGTTTTTTTGGTACTGCCAACTTAGAAACCCTTGTGGGATCAAATGCATAGTTTACTATTCTATATAGGACATACAGACAAACATTCGACGAACGAAGCTACCCCCGATAGGTTATTTTATCCGCTACCTAATATAACGATCACCTCTGAACTTCGTCGTTTATGAATGTTTGTCTGTGTGTCCTATATAGAATCGTAAACTATGCATTTGATCCCACAAGGGTTTCTAAGTTGGTTGGACCAAAAAAACAAACAAATATATTAAAGCGTAAAAAATAAGAGGCATTTTAAAAGTAGCGTAACGTTATAACGTATAGCCGTTGTGCCCACCTCTGCTAAAAGGTAACGTTACATATTGAGGTACTAAATGTAATAGCACCAAACGTCAATCGCTATTCGTACCTAACCGGACTAACAGCACACTGTAACAGTACAGTATAACAGTACTGTTAAACTACATTCACCGCGGTACGACAAGTTTAAGATTGTGTCACTGTCCGAGTGTCCGACTGTACGGTGTGCGGTTACAGTCCGACTGTACGGTTAGGCGCTTAGGCGATCACAGTACAGTCCGAGATGATATTATTCGTACACCGTTCGTTAGCTCTAAAATTAAACAGAGCTGTTGAATTGTGTTAAGACCGTACAAGTTACATCGCGTCGTGCATTTCGCGTTATACTTTTAATGTGCCCTTTTTAATTAAATATTTATGAACATAACGTAAACTAATAGGGTACTTTCCGTAGTGAAAAATAAATTATAAAATTTGATTAAAATTAAAATTTATATAGAAATACACCATAATATTCTGATTTGGAATCATAAAAGAACATTATTTATTTAATAAATTGAAATTAAAAGTCGTATATTTTAATCTGTATATCACGTGACCTAAAACACGAGCCGCCATGGTGTGACGTCATACGGGCAATAACAAAGTTCTGTCAGTGCTGTCAACAGCTAGAGTACATATCTAATATCTATCAATTTTAACTTCAAGGAATAATAGTTGTGTTCTTTCGTATAATAACTCTTCATATCTTGTTCCAATTGAAATAATATGCATTCATCACTAATTTGTTGATGGCTCTCATGGTAATTGTAGGTTATGTTACTCTCTTACATACGTCAAACACTTTTGTTATTGCCCATATTACGTCACCAAAATGGCTGTAGCGTTTTCGCGGTAATAAAAAAGATTTAAAATTTAATTTAATTTTATGGCATTAAAGCGTGTTTATTTTGCCGAAATATATTTTTTTTGTGGCTTTTTAATAGAAAATCAACATTTTGAAGTACTTTTTCAAACACAGTGGAATACCCTATTCCTTTTACGTAAAAGTAAACTTGTTTTTGTTACCTACCTATAGTTTTTGTTTAGCGTAGGTTAGTAAAAATTGAGAATTTTATTAATTTAAAAAACTTTTTAACCGACTTCAAAAAGGAGGAGGTTACTCAATTCGACCGTATATATGTTTTTTTTTATGTATGTTCTCGGGGATAACTTCGTCGTTTATGAACCGATTTTGATAATTCTTTTTTTGTTAGAAAGGGGATATCCTAACTTAGGTACCATGATAAGGAAACCAGGATCTGACGATGGGATCCCAGTGAAATCGAAGGGAACCCTCGAAAATCGTAGTAACGACTAGTGCGTTTGTTAATTAATTTATTATTTATTACTTGCCGATGCAATTGAAGTCGGTTTTTTTTCGTTTGCTAGTTAAATACGCTTTTACGTAAAAGGAATTTGTTAACGTTATGTATGTTTATAAAATTTTATTATTTCTTTATTAAGGTTTGTTTGTGTGTGTGTGTGTTTTTTTTACTGCGGTGATGGTTAATAAATAATAACAGAATGACAGTCCTAAAAGCCTGTTGAAGTATGAAGGGAAATCAAAAAATGTGTATAATATTATAATAATGAGGTTTGTTATTTCACAATCGTATCTTTAGTGTTTTTAACACACTTAATATTATCAAAATGATGAAAAAAAAAATTGCGTGCGTACAAAGAACACGCTAGAAGTGAAACTTTTTTAGCAAACTAATTGAAAAAAAAAATTGAAAAAAAAAAACAAAAATCCAACATCACGAGGTGTTCAGTTGTTCACAGGCGGTCACCCATCCAAGTACTGACCACGCCCGACGTTGCTTAATTTCGGTTCAACGTGGTATGGAGGTTTAAAAATTCGTAACTCGTGACGCGGTGACGCGTTTCAAAAAATCTGTGTACTATTAAGTACTAATTGTACTAATAAGGTGTACTAGTACAATTTTCGAATTGTACGAATAGTGCGCGCACCCAACAAGGTCCGATTAAGCCCAAGACTATTGCCAACTGTTACCCCGGCTCCACACGTTGGCCCCAACATAGGTCCCAACGCTACTCGTCCAACGTGTGGATCTAGAAAACGGCATTCGTCCCAACGTTGGGGCGAGCGTTGGTAGTTGTCCGGCTCGTGTCGGTTTTATCAAAGGAATCTGCGCCAACGCTCGCAATCCGTCCACACGTTGGCGCGTTGCTCAGTTCTGTTGCAACACGCAGCGAGTGCGTACGTCGCGCGAGAATGGCTTCCTCATCCATAAAATCGCCACCGGCAGGGACAAATGAAAAAATCATAGAATTTATTGAACTTTTGATAAAGTTCAATAAATTCCATGACTTTTTCACATCCAATAATATGGGACGCTACTCGAAAGGATCATAAAATTAAAAATTTATTAGCTGATGCATGGCGCACCATTCAACAGAATAAGGGAATGAATTTCTCAATTGAAGATTTAAAAAAAAGCGAGAATCATTAATGAGCACATATCGCCTTTACATAAAAAAAAAATTAGTGACTCTACTCGATCTTTGACGTGAATTTTTATTTTTTCTCAGTAACAAATATAAATGTGCACTCAGTACTATAAAAGCGCTCAGAGCAATTTCGATTTCTATATCGGACATCTTCACGTTGGCCCTGACGGGACAGAACTAGTTTGATAGCCAACGTGTGTACGGCTCTCCGAATTCGCAGTCCAACGTTGGTACGAGCGTTGGGGCCAACGTGTGGAGCCGGCCTTAGCTTTACCCAGTTGCTAGATATTCTTAAATTTTTGACTTCCCCGTATACTTACTGTACTCTGTGGTTTTGACCCAATCTTTAGGGATAAATATTTCTGAGAGTTGGTAACACTGTCTTTATGTCAGTTAAGGTGGTGACAAGAAGGTGTTTTGAAAATGGTGTGTAGTAATTTTTTTAAAAATATCCTAAAATTTAACATACATCGCGTGAAAATCATATAATTAAATGTGGAATATGAATTAGTCATCGCAAATGGAAGATATTTATCCATAAATTTTTAACGTTCCCAGTTACAGAAACCTTACTGTATTCATGAGTCCTCATGATTAAAATTTTATGTTATTTAGAAATATGTATTCTTTTATCTTATTTACGGATAGTATATATTTTTCTATTTTCAAATGTGTGATATATTTAATTGTAATTGACAGGGGAAAGTAAAGTGCTCAGAATTGCGCACCAAAGACAAAAAGGAACTCTTCAAACAACTTGAAGAGTTAAAAACTGAGCTAACAAATCTCCGAGTAGCTAAAGTTACAGGAGGAGTAGCGTCAAAACTATCTAAAATGTAAGTACATCAGTATTTGTACAATTTCTTCTAAATTAGTTTTAATTTAACGCGTATTATGTTGAACAGGTCAATATCCTTAATTCAAATGAGAAATTTGTATTTTAGTTGTGATAAGAATGGTATGAGATTTCATTTCTAATTAATGTTCAGTTAATAGAACTATATAAGTATTAGGTAATACGGCTTCGATAATTTATCTTTCAACTAAAGGGCTATAGGGACCAGAAAAAAAAAACATACTAAGTGCCTGTTACACCAGTTTTTCGATGGTAAAAAATAATGAATGAAAAACTTCACGTTCAGATACTGTCATCGGTCAAATAGTGTTATCTACAATTGGTGAACGCTGACTATTAATACGGGTACTGTACAAACAATTTATAATTATCAATTCGGGTACTGTACGAACAATTTATAATTATTAATACGGGTACCGAACAAACAATTTAATATTATTCGTACAGAAGTCAGACAAATAATTTTATTTTATTTTCACTATTTTAATAAACAAAATCATGCCGATAAGGCACAAACAAAAAAAAATAACCCTAACTTATCTAAATTCCAGTCCAGTCCAGTACTCGTACAAATAAATATAATTTATTCGTCCAGTACCCGTACAAATAGTCACACCGATTAGTGAAACAGGCCCTAAGGGTTAACCCTAGATTACTAATCTACCCTACGAGTAACGTTTTTACTAATCATTTGTAAAAAATACGACATTAAAATGAAACGAGACTAAACAAGATAATAAATTATGGTTTAATTAATTATAATTTATGGTTTTAGAAATTGTAGTATCATTCTTTGGGTTTAGGAGATCATGTTATAATTAAAATTAAATAATTTACTTATTCTACACAGTTGAGACACATGTTCATGTTATGCACCCTACATAAGGCTCTTTTGCATTTCATGCAAAAGTGTGTTGTCAGTTTTCTTGATATGGATGGACAAACGGCACATATTTTTCTTGTATTAGGTTCCTCAATTGTTGCTGCTTCTGGAACAGGTTCAACATACCATAAGTATACTTTTTATTAGGTCCTTTATTTCACGCCACAAAGTGGTAATATTAGTTTCTCTTTTAGCGGAGGTTCCATAAGAACATCAGCCATTTCCAAAACAAAGTCGTGTCTGAATTTGCTTTTTTATTGTTTCTGCAGTTGTTACTGATGTAAATGATGTATGAGTTTATAATTGTAATGTTGATTAAGTTATAAAACAAGCGTAATGGCCATCTACGTGTTTTTCTGGTCCAGCACATTACTAATAAAAAATAATCAAATATCAGTATGAAATAGTGAAAAATACATATAGTACAGAAAATATACTGAAATCAAGTAAAATCAACATAAAATCAATACAAATAAGTAATAAAAACAAGTAAAAACAACAACATCATCTGCAGTACACCTATTAATTCTTGAGGTTAATTTTTATGTTGAAATGTTGGTGCTGAATCATTGTTCATTACATTTTATAATTTTTAATAAAAAAATTATAATTTCACATATAATGTCTGAAGCATTTTTTGTGATTGTGTTTAAGAATGTTGCTAAGCGCATAACTCGAGAATAGCTCGACCAATTTGGCTAATTTATTTTTTTGTGTTCCTTAAGGCCCACGGAAGTTTTTAATACTGAAAAAAAAAAACAATTTTTTTTTTACTATTTACTATTGACGGAACAAGTCTGTCCAGGCAGCTAGTAAATTAATAAAAGAACATGTTTACTATCGTGGCTAATAATAATAGTCATTAAAAGTGCTTGGGATGGATAAGTAGGCTGCGTTCCGAAATGCGATGAAATCGATTACAGCGATTTCGTCGAAATCGCCCGTTCCGAATTGAAATTGGTGTTTTGACACTAATAAATAATTGGAATGCACTTTGAGCGCTTTGAGCATTGTTTTGTTTGTCAGTTTGACGTTTGTTCATTTTTGTTAATTTTTACCTCTTTGCGGTTGTCCAACATCTTGTTCATTTAACATAGTTGAATTATTCTCCCTGTACCCTCATCGTGAACTGAAATAATATGTGTTCTTTACTTGTTTCCATTTTTTTGTTGTTGTTCAAGTGACAACCGACAAGAAATGTCAAAAGTGACAGAAGACACAACGTTTACGCAGTGTTGCCAACTTTATTTTTCAGAAGATTGTACCATATCCTAGAAAAGATCGTATTTTGCCTATATTTCAAGGGAAAAAATCGTACGTAATGAAATTTCAATAAAACAACGTAAATAATTTTAAAACGGAAGGCTATTATAGTTTTGAATCAATATTTATCATTAAAGGAACATGAATCAACATTTAACATTAAGAATTTTTAACCGACTTTAAAAAAGGAGGAGGTTACTCAATTCGACCGTATATGTTTTTTTTTATTTTTTTTTATGTGTATGTTCGGGGATAACTTCGTCGTTTATGAACCGATTTTGATAATTCTTTTTTTGTTGGAAAGGGAATATCCCAACTTAGGTACCATGATAAGGAAACCAGGATCTGATGCTGGAATCCCAGTAAAATCTAGGGAAACCCTCGAAAATCGTAGTTTCGACTAGTGCGTTTGTTAATTTATTAATTATTTATTACTTGCCGAGGTAATTGAAGTCGGTTTTTTTTCATTTGCTAGCAAACACAATTATAAATTATGATATTTTTAGTTATGAGAAAAGTTACTCTAAAACTCAGACGAAACCGTGATTAGATGTCATTTTCGTTTCAAATTACGGCTGAAAATGGGTTAAAAAAAAACCATAAAATACCGCTGTTTGGGGATTATGATATGATCTAAATTAAATTTATTAACTTTTTTATTTGAAACTTTTTCAATAGGTAACTTTGATAATAGGTAAAATTTCATAAAGTTGAACGGTTGGGGAGATAATGGCAAAAAATTAAAAATGGGGAGAAAAAAATATAAAATTTTTGCCTTTCGGAAGTAATAAATTGAAAAGTATTGATGATAGAAAAAAATTTCAGATAAAAAAATTAGTAAATTTAATTTATAAAAGAAAAGATTTCTAAAATATTTTGCCTAACACTAATCGTCCTCGAGATATCGAATTAAACGCGTTTTCATCGAAATGACCTTGAGCTGACCTTTGGAGAACCCCTCAAATTGAAATTTATACTCAGAATACACCGTTCGACCGTCATAATCCCCAAACTGCGGTATTTTATGTTTTATTATTTCGTAATTTGACTGGACTATTTAAAATCTCGAATTCGTATATTGTCCTCTCCTCTAATATAACATAATGCCAACAATCTGAACAATTCTCGATTTTAGTTTATATTGAAATCGTAACTTTTCTGATTATGTATGTACAATTTGACAATTAAGTACTTTCAGTTGCTTCCAACACTAACAATAACCCATTGCTATAGTCACAAAGTATAATCTATACTTGGTGCCTATACTTGTGCCTATAGTAATGTATCTATACTTCGTGGCTAGTAATTGAAATTGTCAAATCCTACATAAATAATTGCAAAAGTAATAATTTCAATCGATTAATAGATCGAATTAATTTGAATTCTCATCTATTTTTTCCTTTGAATGATGATAATGGGTGTAAGATTTGAAAAGATCGTATATTTTGCGTACGATTTCGATAACTCGATCGTACATCGTACAACAAAGAGCAACACGGAGGGGAGTAGCCATACACAGGCGTTCCCCTCTGTCAAAGTACAAGTCCACGCGGTCCTATGCGTACAATAAAACTAGTTGTAACCGTACTGCTCACTAGACTGAATCTAGTTGCGCTATGGAAACAACGTCCTTCAAAAAATGCCGAATTGTTCTGTTTTTTGCTGCAAAAAGTGATCTGCCACGTCAAATTAACAAAAATATGCCATTACCTTTCATATGAAAGTATTTTTTAATCACATTATTACTTTATACTTTTTTTTAACCTTTTTTAAACTTAAAAATTAAAAATATTATCGGTCGTCTTGTTTCGGATTTGTTTATCAACACCGGCCGCTTGCCTCATACAATGTGTGGATCGGTCGAGCGACTGATCCGAGTCTCTTACCGAAAAGTAGTGGTTAGTGTTGTAACCGGTTTGTTTGTAGATAGTTATCGATAAAAATGGCAAAGGCAAAGAAGGAGACAGACATTTTTGAGATTTTGATTTATTTAAAATATTATATTGCGAACTTTATTAATATAAATAGTTTTATAATAAAATTGCATTAAATCTATACTAATATAATATAAAGCTGAAGAGTTTGTTTGTTTGGCTGTTTGTCTGTTTGTTTGTTTGAACGCGGTAATCTCTGGAACTACTGGGCCGATTTTAAAAATTCTTTCAGTGTTAGATAGCCCATTTATCGAGGAAGGCTATAGGCTATATATCATCACGCTAAGACCAATAGGAGCGGAGTCCACGCCGACGAAGTCGCGCGCAGAAGCTAGTTAAATATAAAACAATACTTAACACATTTTACTAGAATTACTTAGTGTGAACTTCGACCATAATGTTTTATATTAATTTTTGACAGGTTTCCTAAAAATCCAAATTTAAGGGATACATGTTTTTTTTTTTAAATAGCAGACTAAACTAGACGCCCACAATAAATAGTGTCATTTGCTCCAATCATTAATTTCAATACCTCTGACTTTCAAGTGTTGGCGAACAATAGAAGGAAATTAGTCGAGGGCACCAAACCAACTCTTACGTCACACTGTATTTTTGATATGATGACTATTGTAGTACATAAAATAATTGCATGCGTACAAACTACACATGTCAGAAGTAAAACTTCTTTGGCAACCTAATTTAAAAAAAAACTTAACGCTGCAACATACAATTATTAAAGTTTTTTTGTTGGTTTTATTTTTGCTCCTGGTTATGTTGGACAAGGTTTTGGAAATTAACACTAATTTAAAAAAACTAATTAAAAAAATGAATTTAAAATATTAAAAAAAAACTAGTTGAAAAAAAAAACAGAAAGCTAACGTCACGCGGTGTTCCCAGGCGGTCACCCATCCAAGTACTAAATGTCATGACGCTGCCGCGTTACCTGTCGCTCAAATTTTACCCCTCATGCGCCTAGAGAAGTTTCACTTCAATAAATAAAGTCATTTTTATATTAATGTCTTACTTTTGTATCACTTTAAAAAATAATTTCCCTAAACGAGTACTTGAGTTTATCGATAACGCGTATCGACAGTTGTTACAACCATGGCTGTACGAAATTTGTCAGTGTAGTTGCGGCATATCATTATACTGTTATGACACAGAATGTATCTATGTGTGTGTGAAAATGTGAGTGTATTTTTTAATTTAGTATAGTGTGAGTTTCGTAGTGACAGATGATTATTTTTGTGTGTGAATTTGAGAAAGTGTGCGTAGCACAGATTTCCCCCCGCAAAAAATGACAGACTATTTTGTATCGGTAAAATACGCTATGGCTACTCCCCTCCGTGTTGCTCTTTGATCGTACAAGAGCCAAAAAGATCGTATAATAAATACGATTTAAATCGTATGGTTGGCAACACTGCGTTTACGCCCGAGGCAAAATCGTTGTAAGCACAATATGGCGGATGTAATGACGTCATCTGTGACGTCACGTGAGCATTCGATGGCACGCCCACGATAAAACGGAACGGTTCTATGATCGCTGTAATCGATTTCATCGCATTTAAGAACGCAGGGGTAATAATAAATGTGACAGCAGCACATAGAATGCTATTTCTTTCAAATCATTGGCTAAGTGGCTTTTTTTTTTCAATCAATGCAGTATGACCAACATTTAAAATTTATCTTAAGTTAGACAAGTTGATATATTGGATAAATATTCATTTCCAGTGATTTATTCTTTGTTATTGAAAATTATGAACAATTTTTAAGGGTGTGTCAAGTAATTGTTCAAATCTTGTTTACTACTCAGCTGCTAAATAGCAATCATGCTAACTGTGTATTATATTTCTTCAAACAAAAAAAATGTCTCCAAGAACTATGTTAGTTGAAAAATTTAATATTCTCTTCAAACATTTTTCAGACGTGTTGTGAGGAAAGCCATAGCACGTGTTTACATTGTCTACCATCAAAAAATGAAGGTCAATTTAAGAAATCATTACAAGAACAAGAAGTACAAGCCCCTGGATTTGAGACCTAAGAAGACTCGTGCTATGCGCAAGGCTCTAACTAAGCATGAGGCGAGAATCAAAACCCAGAAGGAAATCAGAAAGAAATCTCTATTTCCACCTAGAGTTTATGCAGTAAAAGCCTAAATAAAATTTTAAAGCATTTGTTTTTATTTTACTATGAGAATCCCTTATTATTTCTGTATTAATTAATCTATATATTATACATGAAGCAAAAACTTAGTACCCCTTTTTACGAAAATTGCACTGACGAAGGAGTATGAAATTTCGCAAACTTATAGTTTATATTAGGAGTATCTTTACAAAAGGTGATATTTGCATATTTATTTTTTTTTTTTAAACTGAGTACAGTTTTTTTTTTCTTTATGCTAAATCACACAATTTTGTCACTTAAAACCTAATAAAACGCGATATTCTCCAAGTAGCTTCAAAAATGAGTTTTTTTTTTTTCAAAAACTCATTTTTGAAATACATATTTTGACCCATAAACTAAAGCTACGTTCGGCCGAATTGATATCATATCAAAAAAGTATATTTAAGTTTCGTCTACTTACGTTATATTTAACGTAAGAAGATGAAAAATAGTCAAGTAAATCCGCGTTATCAAAGATCACTCAAAAACTACTCACTATATCTTCGATCTAAACGAGATTACAAAACAAGCATCAGATTTCGGTTAAAATAAGAATAATCAAAATCAGTATACCTAGTGAAAAGTTATGCGTTATAATTAGGGAATGCAATCCCGCAACAAAATTTTAAATTCCACGCGGACGAAGTAGCGGGCACAGCAGCTAGTATTATTTAAAATTACGTATTGAGAGATTAATAAAAATATATAATAAAAGAATTAAAATTATTACAAAGAGACAATTAGATAGGTAAATTAAATAGGTAGTTTAGGCATTATTTTGAAAGTAACTGCGCATAAAACATAGCATGTTAACCTTTTGAACGCCAAAGACACCTATACGTGACAAGCACTTGCGAGCTCTGTGCGCCAACGACGTCTATAGGTGACAAAAAACCCGGACCACCAAAATATTAAATAAAATTATTAAAAAAATATTTTTAGTATTTTAATTCAACATCTCTCAAAATAGAATATCCCAGCAACATTTGAGTATAAAAAACCAGTCTTTTAGAGCCACACGTACTGAGAAACATTGAAATAAAAACATACATTCTTATTCGACGTAAATGATATGTCCTGTACGCCGTTGTCATCTATAGGTGACCGCTAGTGATGTGACGCAAGAGGCACAAATATAAATGTAAGATATTATGAATTTATATAATTATTATAAATCTAGTTTAACCTCTATAAGACAAAAGTTGTTTAAAATCGTACTAGACTAAAAAACATAGGCCTGTAAATAAAGCTGTTTTTTTTGGTCAACCTCGCACTAAATTTCCGATCCAATTTTAATTTAGAGTTTTTGGCCGATATCTCGGAAACTATCCACTTTAGGGCAAAAGTTATTCAAGCTTTTTTTGTAGAAAATAAAATTTCGCATCTTTTATTTCCTGTAAACTTTTTTGTAAAACTTACTGTTTACGATTTATGGCCCATTTAATGAACCCGTTTTTCATTTTTGGCCAATAACTCTTAAAATATTGGATTAGTCAATAAAATACGTTTATCCATTATTTAAGATCACTTTATTTTCTACAACTTTTGTTTAAAACTTTTTTTTCTAATGTCCATACTTTTTGAGTTCTAAAATTTTTAATGTAGAAATGCCGGCGCTCGGCGGGTGACGCGGCAGTTAGTTGTACAAAATATAATAAAATAAAATATAAAAAGTTAATTACTATTGCAGGTAAGGAAATGTACTATCAATTTTTACGTACATAAATAATCGGGATATTTTTTAAAAATTAGTTTTGTATTTGTACCCTAATTATATTCTATGCGTACCTTGAAATTTTCGACTTTACGCCCGGTAGTCCAACATTAACGTTTTATAACTCAAAAAGTATGGACATTAGAAAAAAAAATTTAAACAAAAGTTGTAGAGAATAAAGTGATCTTAAAAAATGGATAGACGCGTTTTATTGATTAATCCAATATTTTAAGAGTTATTGGCCAAAAATGAAAAACGGGTTCATTAAATGGGCCATAATATAGATAAAACTTAAAAAGTAGTAGTTAAATCTCAATTAAATTTAAATGGGACCACATGACATGCACCACCTTTCGATTAAAAAAAGAATCATCGAAATCGGTCCACCCAGTAAAAAGTTCTAAGTAGGTACATAACTAAATGGGAATTGGGATATTGATAACTATAATAGAACACAATAAATGAGGACATCATTAAGATTTCTGTGCAAAAACGGATATTTCATTTTTTGTTTGTTTTGTACCACTAAATTAGAAATGCAAATATTTTTTTAAAATTAAACATGCCTTTCTATTAATCTTATTACATAGTACATAGCTACTACATAGCTATGCTGCTTATTATATACTACAATTGTCTCAGACGGTTTTTGTCATTTTCTGAAAAAAATGAAAAAGTGCAGTAGGTAGTCTTATTGAGAGGCTCCGTATAGTTAGCAGGTAAAATGATCATTTCTTGATTATCATTACAGAAATCACTAGGGCACAGATCAGGCAACTTTAGGTATAATCATTTTTTTTTACTTTGGGGGCGTTCAAGTATTCTGTATTACGTAGGTACGCAAATTTTGAAGATTTTTGGACCTCCCTCCCCCCCATGTAACGCGCCGTAACGTTTTCCTGTACACCCCCCCCCCTACCCGATAAACGTTACGTAACACCCAACTGACCATTTTTACCCGAATGTCACAACTTTTTTGCGCAAACTAACCGGAAAGTCGCTAAATTACTTTTGTTATTGTTTTAATCGCGTTTGTGGTAGTAATCTATACTAATATTATAAAGAGATAAAGTTTATAACTTTGTTTGTATATCGGGGGTAATCTTCGCAAATACTACTCCGATCATGAAAATTCATTCAGACTAGTTCAGACACGCGGAAACCTCACGGTTACAAATCGTGCGGTTTGAAATCGCAAAAATTGTGATGGTGTTCAGACATCGGCGATTATTAAGCGATTTGCAAATGTGGAGCATCAGTTTGAAAATGGAAGTCGACGAAGAACTATGTGTTTTACTATGGTTGCTCATAAAAAAAGAAAAGAAAAAGGCAGTATTGGGTACATCCAATATTAAGTGACCGACTAACTAGTACATGGTCAGTTCGTAACATTATATCCTAAATTAAGAATGTTCAATGGAAACATTTTCAACTATTTGAGAATGTCCATAAAATCTTTTGATGAACTAATTGGACTGATCAGGGAAGATATTTCACGCTCTGAAACACACAAGAGGACACGAACTGAACGCTACAGAAAGACTCCATACTTAGTAATAGAATAGCGCGGGCGACGCGCGATTCTTATTTTCTAGCGGTTGAGTGGCGGTAACCGCGCGGCTTGAAAAATCGCGCGGTTATGTCTGAATGATTGCTTCATACTCATACAAATAAGAATCGCGCGATTCTAAAACCTCGCGTTTCCCGTCGTGTCTGAACTAGCGCTTATATCGATAATCAATAGTAATCGATCCTTATAAAACAACAGTCAGCTGTTTGTTACACGCGGCTAACCTAACCCCACGGTATCGGTGTGCCTTCAGCTTTACTTCATAGGAAGGCAATTAAAATTAAAACAATATATTTTAAATATTAGAAACCCAGGTGTGCTCACAGCCTTATTACTCTGTACCGCGCACCTGCAAGATTTCAACATAATTTCGGATGAAGATTGGAGACCACCGCAGCGACCACCGCCGCGACGGCCACACCGAGGAAACCTTTCTTTAACTTCTTTTTATTAAATCATTCTCTTACTTAACATCAGTAGGGAATCACTTATTTTTAATCATGTAGTTTTAATACCAAATTTTAATTGTAATTTTAGTTAATAAATGTAATTATAAGTAAACTAGCTGTGCCCGCGGTTTCACCCGCGTTGATTTGAGGGAAAAAATAGCCTTCCTTCTTCTTAAAGCATAACCTTTCTCTTTAAATAGGCTATCCACCTCAGAGGAATTTTTCAATTCGAATCAGCAGTTCTTGAGTTTAGCGCGTTTAAACAAACAAACAAACAAACCAACTTTCAGTCTTTCAGGTTTTTAAATCCATACTATCCATACTAATATTATAAATGCCAAAGTAACTCTGTTTGTCTGTCTGTCTCGGAATCACGCCAAAACTACTGAACAGATTTAAATGAAATTTAGTATACAGATAGTCTAGAGTCTGAAAAAGGACCTAGGCTACTTTTTAATGTGAAAAAAGGGTGTAAGGGGTTGTATGGTTGTAATGAAAATTTGTATTTATTTATTTAACAATTTATGTACACTGGAAAACAATAGGAAAAAGCACTTATAAACAATGCTGATACAAAGGCACTATCCTTACTTATCCCATGATGGAATCTCTTCCAGTAGTCCTGCCACAGGAAAATTATAAAATAATGGAATTATGATGACTGTATAACGTTCGTGTTTCGTAACTGTCAAACATTTCATGTTCATCCCATCGATATGGTAAACACTCCCCTAAAATTAAAGAACGTATTTAAATAAAGGTTTTGAATCGACAACATTTATATCCACAATATACGGATAGTGGCGTATTTTAGATCACCATATTATACTTATCTATGTTTTAGATTTTAAAAATGTATAATAATGTCAGTACATAATGAAAACGGATTGACATAATAAATATTGGTTGTCAAATATTTATGCGTGCGGTGCGTTCAGAAATTTATTTAGAGTAAACTAAGAAAAATATATCAAGCTATTTAAATATACAATAAACGATAAATGTACAAATGATTTAAATACAAAAAAAAACCGTTCAATTGATTGGTCTCATTGAAACATTCCAGATTATTCTGTCAACCCAGTTAATGTCAATATATTAGATATATAAAAAATATTTTATAGCTTTTAGTATCTTGATATATTTTCCTTAGTTTACACTAAATAAATTTCTGAACGCACGCATATATTTGACAACCAATAGAAATTATGTCAATCCGTTTTCATTACTGACATTAATATACATTTTTAAAATATAAAATACGCCACTATCCGTGTATTTTGGATACATGTTGTAGATTCGAAACGTGTATTTTAATACGTTCTTTAATTTTAGGGGAGAATTTACCATATCCACGGGATGAACATTAAATGTTTGACAGTTACAAAACACGAACACACTTCCATACAAATTTTCATTCCCACCTTTCAACCCTTTACACCCTTTTTTCCGCATTAAAAAGTAGCCTATGTCCTTTCTCAGACTCTAAAATATCTATATACCAAATTTCATTTAAATCTCTTCAGTAGTTTTGGCGTGATTGCCGGACAGACAGACAGACAGACAGACAGACAGAGTTACTTTCGCATTTATAATATTAGTATGGATTGCCTTTTCTTGGCACCTGCGGCTGCAACAATCGTAACTGGCGCAGTCGGTAGGATAGTACTCGCGGGCCGGTTCGCGGGATTCGGGAACAAAAATCGTCACGCCGCGTGCCACCCGTGTGGTTATCGAACTACGAACGAGTACTATAAGAAGAATCTACGGAAGTTGCAGCCAAAGGGAATCAAGAAATCGATTCGGCTAAGAAAAATGCAATTGTAAGTACCTTGAATCTTTCAAGTTCCTTACTAAAACCTATCCTATAAGTAATCCTAATCCATAAAAACCGGTCAAGTGCGAGTCGGACTCGCGCACCGAGGGTTCCGTACAAACCTGCAGGTATATAAGTAAAAGTTATGGTATTTTGCTGCTAAATGAAATCCGTAACATTACAATATGGAAAGTTGGAGGAGCATAAATTTAAGACAAAGGAATCTTTATCTTTTCATTAATCCTTTAATTTATATAAGATAAAATAAATAAATAAAATAAAAATCGCCTTTATTTCTATTACTATTAAAATTTCAATTAATACTAGCGTAAGTATTCTTAGTTTAAACATATGTATGTATATTAACCTATGTATATATTTATTCTATACTCGTATAATTAACTCGTCTACATGTTTATAACATCACTTAATTAATATTGGTAATAGTAATAGTCGCCTCTGCGGCGTAGGCCTCTCCTAAACATTTCCATGTATCCCTTTCCCGTGCTTTCTGTATACACAGCGGTCCACATAATTATCTGGTTGAAGATATCTCTACCTTTTAATTGGTCTCCCTTTTTTCCTTGACCTGTCTCTTGGTAGGAAAGTTCTTTTATCGAAGTTATTTATTTACAAATTTTTTAGTCACTATTTAGAAATCTGGTTCAAAAATACTTTATTATAGTACACGGCCGTAAATAATGCACATCGACTTTTAGAAAGAGACAATCAGCTAATTTGAACTTTGTAGAGCGTTATCTCTGACGCACATTACCTATGAGACGTATCGGACTGTCAGTATTTCATATGACAGATCTAATAGTGTAAGAACCCAGTTCCCAGATCACCTGTCATATTTTTTTGAAGGACAAAATATATTAAATTCAAATTCAAAATATTTTATTCAGCATAAAATTATTACAATTTCTTACTGAACGTCATGAGTCTACTACCAGTTCGGAAAGAAAAAGCCTCTGACCTGAGAAGAACTGGCGAAAGAAACTCAGCGGGACTAATATCATTTTTTTTTTAATCATGTTTTTTTTCCAAAGCAGCAGCCTGGCGGCGATCACATCATTCCCAAGGCGTACTGTCTTCTACAAAATCGTTAACCGAATAATATCCTTTAGTACACAAACGTTCTTTCACAATTTTTTTTAAATTTGGCTGCTTTATATACGTAAAAATGTTATTAACCAGCTATTTTAGTATTTATCGCCAGACACTAATTATATTACTATATTTTAAAACCTGTAGAAAATATTTTAGCAACTCTTTATACTACGATGTATACTGTAATGTTTTGTCAATCAGAAACAAGGAAGTCTGGGGTCTGGGATCTTGGACTATAACGCTCTACGAAGTCGAAATTAGCCGATTGTCTCTTTCCAAAGGTCGATGTGCAATATTTATGGCCGGGTACTATACTATTAAGTATTAAATTTGAACCATATTATATATAGTAGATATTTATTTATTATTTATTTATTTATTTAAACAGTCCCACAGATGATGTAACATTTATTTTGTAATTTAATTCGAGCCTTTTTGACCTTTGTACCTGTTTTCAAGTTTGTATAAAACATGTTTTCCTAAATTTATTTTTATTATTGTCTGCTATTGTTTAAACATATATATTTTTTAATGTCTAGAATTCTCATTACAGTGTTATTATTACTTGATTTCATTAATCATTTCAATACTGTTGATTTTGACTTACTACTAGCTATACTTGGTTCTCTTAACATATCTCCTAAGGTGTCTGACTGGTTTCATAGTTACTTGCATGGTCGCCGGCTACGAATACATATTGAAGAGCTTTCTTCATTCTGGTCTAGAATCAACGCTGGCGTTAAAGATAAATATATAATATGTACCTCTTCGCTTAAATGATAGCCTAACTTTGAAGATACCTTCACATTCGTCTTCCTTTTATTCTAAATCTTTCACTATTGAAGCTTATCGTCTTTGGAACTTATTGCCACTGTCTAACGCGCTCAATCTTTAATGACATTTGAAAAACTTGTTAAGGAAATGTACTTATCATATTAAATTATGTTAAGCAACTTTATTTTATTATTTATTATTTTTCATGAAGTTACGTTATGTTGTTATGTCATTCGTCTTAATCTATCAATTTGCTTATAGTGTATATACGTATGTATGTATGTATTTATATATTTGTGTATACATATGAGTAAACTTATATGTACATATGTGTAATTAAATATAGCATCTATTGTTATATAGTTATTTATTTATATCTGATTTTTATTTTATATTGTTCCTTTTTTTACAAAATTTTGCGCCCTTCCCCTAGTTTACATGCAAGTCCTCTGCCCAAAGGTTGCCTGGAAGAGATCGCTGTGTTAGCGATAAGGCCGCCTGTTGCAATTGATGCAAGTTTATTGTTATAAATTCTATGTATTGTTCTTTTGTGTATTAGTATGCAAAAAGAGTTAGTAAATAAATATTACTTTGCAAAGTTTTATAATTGAAAAACAAAGCAGAAATAACATTACACATACTATTTCTGTGGTTGCGATGTAACTATACATTTAAGGTTTTCGTAATTTTTCCTGTATCTGTGCTATAAGACGTTGCTTCATACCTGAAGATTTTAGGTCGACGGGAAGTATTCTTTAGATTTTTATTCCCTTGTCAGTTGTTTGCTAGTTTAAATATATGCGGTTTAAATTGCTGTTTCTTTTGATATCGTGGACATAGAAGTTTGATTTTGTTACAGCTTAAAGTTATTATAGACGTGAGTATTTGATATGAATTTCAATTTAATACTTTTACGCGTTCAAGAGAAAAGTGGTATTAAGTGTAAAATTATTAAAATATTTTTTTTTATATGTAGTAACTAAAAATTTACACTTTTCGCAATTTTTCCTGTATCTGTGCTATAAAACGTTGCTTTGTACCAAATTTCAAGATTCTGACTTCACGGGAAGTACCCTGTAGGTTTTGATTCCTTTGCGACTATTTTCGATGAAAATATGCGGCTTAAATTGGTTTTTCTTTTGATATCGTTGACATAGAAGTTTGATTTTGTTACAGCTTAAAGGTATTATAGACCTGAGTATTTGATATGAATTTTAATTTAATACTTTTACGCGTTCATGAGAAAAGTGGTATTAAGTGTAAAATTATTAAAATATTTTTTTTTATATGTAGTAACTAAAAATTTACACTTTTCGCAATTTTTCCTGTATCTGTGCTATAAGACGTTGCTTCGTACCAAATTTCAAGATTCTGACTTCACGGGAAGTACCCTGTAGGTTTTGATTCCTTTGGGACTATTTTCGATGAAAATATGCGGCTTAACTTGGTTTTTCTTTTGATACCGTTGACATAGAAGTTTGATTTTGTTACAGCTTAAAGGTATTATAGACTTGAGTATTTGATATAAATTTCAATTTAATACTTTTACGCGTTTATGAGAAAAGTGGTATTAAGTGTAAAATTATTAAAATATTTTTTTTTATATGTAGTAACTAAAAATTTACACTTTTCGCAATTTTTCCTGTATCTGTGCTATAAGACGTTGCCTCGTACCAAATTTTAAGATTCTTAGTTCACGGGAAGTACCCTGTAGGTTTTGATTCCCTTGAGAGTGTCGAAAATTTGCAGCATAAACGGCTGTATCTTTTGATTGCCTTGGCTTAGAAGTTTCATTTTTTCACAGCTTTAAGAGGCAGCAGATCTGAGTATTCGATATAAATTTCAGCTTGATGCCTCCACGCGTTTCTGAGAAAAAGGGTCTTGACAGACAGACGGACAACAAAGTGATCCTATAAGGGTTCCGTTTTTACCTTTTGAGGTACGGAACCCTAAAAATTATATCGCATAATTTTTATGTATAAATTTTAGCCTTATTATAGATATTTATATAATAATATAACTGTGTGTTAATTTTAATCCAGTTATTATATTTAATTAATCGGTAAAAATTATATCGCATAATTTTTATGTATAAATTTTAGCCTTATTATACGTATTTTATAGGTGTGTGTTAATTTTAAATCTCTTATTATATTTAAGTAATCCATAAAAATTATATCGCATAATTTTTATGTGTGAATTTTTGCCGTATACATATTTTATAGGAGTATAATTATACATAGCTGACTGTTAATTTTTAAGTCAGTTATTATATTTAATTAATCCGTAAAAATTATATTGCATAATTTTTATGTGTGAATTTTAGTCGTATACATATTTTATAGGAGTATAATTATACATAGCTGACTGTTAATTTTTAAGTCAGTTATTAAATTTAATTAATCCGTAAAAATTATATCGCATAATTTTTATGTGTGAATTTTAGACTTATTATACACATTTTTTATAATTATATAGCTGTGTGTTAATTTTAATTCACTTACTATATTTAAGTTATCCGTAAAAATTATATCGCATAATTTTTGTGTGAATTGTAGGCGTATTATAGATATTTTATAGAATTATACAGCTGTCTGTTAATTTTAATTCACTTATTATATTTAAGTAATCCGTAAAAATTATATTGCATAATTTTTATGTGTGAATTTTAGCCGTATTAAACTCGTACATAATTTATATAATTTATATATCTGTGTGTTAATTTACCTATAGATTCCAAAATTTTTCATCCGCGAGAAATTAGGAATAGTAAGTTAAGTAATATTAGGCTAAATTCAAATAGAATTAATTTATTTGAGACAGCACTCTATAGTGACCTTTCGATACAGACGCAAGGTTCCAGCACACTACTAGTAAAAACGACTACTCTATTACTCTGCCTTGCTTGCTTGCTTTTCAATAAAATTAGTCGAAGCGATGCGGAGCATGACCTTGATCTAATGAAATATGCTCATCTTACTCAAACAGTAATGATATTGAGTGACAATGTAGATTATATTTCACAGGAGATAATTAAATTCCAGAATATTCTAGCGTTTGTTTAAACTGTCACTTTACATCATTTGACTTTAGATCAAACCACCTTACGCTCTATTATAGATAAGCTGCATATAATTAATTTAGGCATAAGAGAATACTATGACATAATTAAGGTACGATTATTTTACGTAGGTAACGAGATAGTTTTAGTTTTTCAATTCCCAATAGTTATATCTTTTATCTATAATTTATATTAGTTATCTATGATTCCCAATAAATACCATCAGGTCCTATCACCCACCTTTCCATTCCTAGTTATCCATGAGAATGAATTCAGGTACATAGAGGCTGAATGCCCGAAGGCCAGCAAGTGGCATTTATGTATAGAAAAGCCGAACTATCTTAATCAATCATAGAGAACTGCATACAACAATTTATAACAACGCAGGAGCGTAGTACGTTATATCCCAGATAGCATGTAAACTTGGGGCAAGTTTGATATTCTTTGATTTTAAATTGCTGCGTCAAATATGACGAGGCAAGTTTGTGACAATATAGCTGCAATATTGTTAAGTCAAATGTGAAGTTTCAAGTTTGCGACAATATTGCTGGAATATTGTTATGACAAAGATGATGTTTCAAGTTTGTGACAATATTGCTGGAATATTGTTATGACAAAGATGATGTTTCAAGTTTCAATCTAGAGAATCCTGAATCGCGCTATCAATGTTTTTAAGCTCACTTAGTATATATACAGTTATCAGGAGAGTCTAGTAGGGAGTACGTTTCTACACAGTGGAGCTGCAATCGTCGCGGAGGGCTGTTCTAAATTGCGCACGTGCATCAATCACTGATAATAATAACTACTAGTAATAATAAATAATAGAAAGTACTGATAAGCGATAAACGCTTTTTTATCAAGTTTGAATTTCCTTTGAAAAAACAAACTTCATGCAAGTTTGTCACCGTGAAACTAGCAAGTTTGATTTAAACTTGCTGCAAGTTTATAAAGTTGCCATGGCAAACTTGAAGCAAGCCTTCATTTTTGATGTATCAAACTTGTTGCAAGTCTGAAACAAGTTTATTTTGTTATCTGGGATAAGCCTATGACTGTCACTTTGAGCCACGCAGCATATAAAGAATTGGATGAAAAGAATTACACAGTCAGTTTTCCTGAATTAACAAAGGTCCACTTGTTCTGCGAGCGACACCCCTATGAATCTCTTCACGGCAGTTATCTTGTCATAATCCCCAAGCAATGTTATATGGAGACGGAAGCTTAAAAACCGTCAAAAAATTAATACTAGAATCTCCATGCAGCAACGTATAAAGTTAAAAGCTGAAGAAAACTTAAGACTTAGGGGGTCGGAGTTACTCGCGTCCGTAGGATGTACCAAGTCAGGTCTTAACCCTCTTTACCCTACACGTGACCCCTGGGTGGTGCAAAACGAGTAACATAGGTGGTAGGCTTCGGCCGTGGCTAGTGTGACCACCCATCGAGCAAAGACGCGCCGCCAAGCGACTCGTCTTGCGACATGACTTGTCGTGCCGTGAGGCGCTTCGTGTTTCGGAACGATGCTCGTAATAGCCAAACAAAGGGGAGTGGGTATGTACAGTTGCGCTGCGTTTAGTGAGAGGATCTCAATTTGCGTAGTCGCTGCGCCGGACGTCTCGATCTGGAGGGTAGCGGGATCCGAAGCACGGTGCACCGCTGGCCGACCGCAGGCAGTAGGGGGCCCAATTAGTAGGTTCGCCACCTATGAAAGGCTGCCCCGCCACCTAGCGAAAAATCCAGGGATGGCCTCCATCGTGCCGGTTGGCGACCGGTGAGAGGACCCGATGGCGATTTCCTGGGGGGTTCGGGCGTCCCCGCAGTCTCCGGTCGAGCCGTCCGTCAGTGTGGTTTCTGTGTGAATCGTCGGAGTCTATAGATGTAGCGCCTCGTACAACTGCCATTTCCCTTCCTATTCGCCTCTTGACCACATCAATGAAGAACAGAAAAAAAAGTAACATTAAACAGCGGCGGCACCTCCTCTCTCTCAAAGTGCACCTCACCAACATACGAGGATTGCACTCAAATCTCATTGCAGTCCACCACCACCTGGAGACTGAGAGGCCGCATTTACTTTTTTTTACGGAGACGCAAATTGGTAGTCCCGCAGACGTAGCGTACCTGCAGTACCCTGGGTATACGCTCGAGCATAACTTTAAATCTCACGCTGGAGTCTGTATGTATGCTCGTAATGATGTCTGCTGCCGGCGTCTACGTAATTTGGAGATACCTAACCTTTCCATCATGTGGTGTTTATTGGACACGGGCATGGAGCAGATTGTGTATGCCTGTTCCTATCGGTCGCAC
This sequence comes from Melitaea athalia, assembly GCA_905220545.2. Lineage (NCBI taxonomy): Eukaryota > Metazoa > Arthropoda > Insecta > Lepidoptera > Nymphalidae > Melitaea > Melitaea athalia. The sequence continues at coordinate 11,079,823 of HG992179.1, forward strand.
AGTGGGGATCGGGAGACGACCCGGATGTTTGACTATCTCAGTGAGACGGCAGACACGGTCCAACGTCGGTATCCAGCTGCCCAAATGGTATTTTTGGGGGATTTTAACGCTCACCATCAAGATTGGCTATTCCCATACCAGAATACCGACCATGCCGGGAGAGAGGCGCTCAAATTTGCCCTGTCGCTAGATCTCACCCAGCTGGTCCAAGAAGCAACACGAGTACCCGACGTTGACGACCATACACCTAATTGTTTGGACCTTCTGTTGACAACTGACCCAGACCGGTCTTCGGTATCAGTTGCAGCTCCCCTGGGTACATCTGATCACTGTGTGGTAAAGTCAGTATCTAACTTTCACCCTTTGGATACCAGTCCAACCGGAACCAGACGTGTGTGGCGATATAAGTCGGCAGATTGGGATGAAATGCGACACTTTTTTGCATCCTACCCTTGGCAGCGGACTTGCTTCTCTTCCTGTGATCCGTCGAGCTGTGAACAAAAAATATCGGAAGTGATACGTCAGGGGATGGAATACTTCATTCCATATGCTGACGTATCACTAGATGCCAAGATCCCTAGGTGGTACAATGCAGAATGTGCTGAAGCTGCAGCCCGTAAGGACTCAGCGTTTGCAGCGTGGACTGAAGCCCGTACCCTTAAATCTCCGGACATCACTACGAGGAAGAGAGCGTTCAACTCTGCAGCCAAGTCCTACAAAAAGGTTCTTAAAAGGGCTCGTTTCAACCGCATTAATCGCATTGGAGCCAAATTAGCTTCCCATCCGAGCGGTAGTAAAGCTTTTTGGTCGCTGTCTAAGTCGGTTGAAATGAACTTCTGCCGTCCCTCGCTGCCTCCTCTGCTGAAACCAGATGGATCACTGGCCATTACTGCGACAGACAAGGCTAACCTTTTAGCGAATCTGTTTGCGGAAAATTCGCTCCTTGATGCAGGTAGTGCCTCACCGCCTAGACATCCACCTTCCAACTCTGTTATGTTAGAAGTACGTATTCACCAAACTGTGGTTTTGAGAGTGCTCCGCAACTTGGATGTGAATAAGGCTAGTGGTCCTGACGGGATACCAGCAAGAGTTCTTAAAACATGTGCCCCTGAGTTGTCTCCTGTTTTAACGCGCTTGTACCGCCTCTCTCTAAAAACAGCTCAAGTACCTAAAGCTTGGAAGATTGCCAACGTACAACCTGTACCTAAAAAGGGTAGTCGGGCCGACCCGGCCAACTATAGACCTATCGCGATCACCTCCATACTATGTAAAACTTTGGAGCGTGTACTGAATAATAAGCTCTTGGCATATCTTGAGCTGCATGACCTCCTGTCGGACCAGCAATACGGTTTCCGGCGTAACAGGTCCACGGGGGATCTTTTAGTGTATGCCTCGCACATCTGGGGCGAAGCCTTGGATAAACACGGAGAGGCGCTAGCCGTCTCACTCGATGTATCGAAGGCATTTGACCGGGTCTGGCATGGGAGCCTATTGAGCAAGCTTTCAGCTTATGGAATACCCCCCAGCCTCTGTAACTGGATATCAGATTTCCTGAGCGGGCGATCATTTCGGGTGGTCTTAGATGGCTCCTCGTCTGACCTGATGGCGGTTAATGCCGGTGTCCCTCAGGGATCAGTTCTCTCTGCAACACTCTTCTTGCTTCACATTAATGACCTTCTTAAGCCCGGTATCTTTGGGTACGCGGATGACAGCACTGTTGCGGAGAGATACATGTCCGATCCCCGTGCTGGTGGGGCTGAAACTCTCGAGCATAGAGAGGCTCTGGTCGAACGCATAAATTTGGCTTTGAAAGAGGTATCCGATTGGGGTGACGCCAACCTGGTCAAATTTAATGCTTTAAAAACGCAAGCGTGTCTTTTTAGCGCTAAACGGAGTCCATTTCCCTTAACTCCGACTTTCCGAGGTGTATCTGTACCGATCACCGATAGTATTGATCTTCTAGGCATAAATATCTCGTCTAGTCTGAACTTCGGACAATGCATAGAATCCAAGGCAAAAACTGCGGGTAAGAAACTTGGTATCCTCAATAAAGTTAGGCAGTACTTCACACCTGAACAACTTCTCACTCTATACCAAGCACAAGTCCGATCGTGCATGGAGTACTGCAGCCACTTGTGGGATGGCTCTGCCAAGTACCAGCTTGCTGCTTTGGATTCTGTGGATCGACGCGCCAGAAGACTCATCGGTGACGAATCACTAGTTAACTCTAGACTTCAAAGTCTAGAACACCGGCGCAAGGTTGCCTGTCTATCCGTATTTTACAGGATATATTTCGGAGAGTGTGCTCAAGAACTGCACAATTTGGTTCCGCCATCACCCTTCTACCATCGGACCGCAAGGCATCGTATGAATCTACACCGCTACGTGGTTGAAATCCCACGAACTCGTACCAAGCGCTTCGCTTCTTCGTTTCTGATACGCACCGCAAAAATTTGGAATGCCCTCCCGGCTTCCGTTTTTCCAACTAACTATAACCTGGATATCTTCAAATCGAGAGTGAATAGGCATCTTCTAGGCAAGCGCGCACCATCTTAGGCTGCATCTTCACTTACCATCAGGTGAGATCGCAGTCAAGCGCTGGTCTATATTTAATTAAAAAAAAAAAAAAAAAGACTGAAGGAAAATAAAGAAAATAATTCGACGCTGTCCCAGGTACCAGAAGGGTGGATCCTGATCATCTTCCAGCGCAGTTTACGACATCAGTCTTCAACAGACGCTGTTCTACGGGGGGAGGTGTTACACGCGGCTAACCTAACCCCACGGTATCGGTGTGCCTTCAGCTTTACTTCATAGGAAGGCAATTAAAATTAAAACAATATATTTTAAATATTAGAAACCCAGGTGTGCTCACAGCCTTATTACTCTGTACCGCGCACCTGCAAGATTTCAACATAATTTCGGATGAAGATTGGAGACCACCGCAGCGACCACCGCCGCGACGGCCACACCGAGGAAACCATATTTCTTTAACTTCTTTTTATTAAATCATTCTCTTACTTAACATCAGTAGGGAATCACTTATTTTTAATCATGTAGTTTTAATACCAAATTTTAATTGTAATTTTAGTTAATAAATGTAATTATAAGTAAATTGCCTTTTCTTGGCACCTGCGGCTGCAACAATCGTAACTTGTTACTTTGTGATTTTATAAATAAAAAATAGCGAGTGAAAAATAAATAAAAACAAATTAAATACTTAAAAATACAATTTTTGATTTTAATTTTTGAATTTTACGAAATTAATCAAAAAAATTAAATATAGGCGCTTAAGTCTGTAAAGTTATAAACAAAATTATTCATTCAAATTTTTTTTATTTAACAAAACACAATCCCGTATCTCAGGTCAAAAAAATTGTCAAGCGCAACCTTCTTTTTTCCTTCTTATTTTAAAATACAAGATGGCGCATATTAATAAACAAGTCCCCTCTCAGCAGTAAATTTAATTGCCATTAAAAGTGAATAATAAACAATTGTTAATAAACACATTTTTTATTATAGTGAAAAAATATCACAATTGTGTTATTAATAATAACACAATTGTGATATTTATTATTCGCTCGGCTTTAAACGCTGAAAATCGCTACAATTTTTTCAAGATGGCGCATAGTTCCGTGACCAAAGACGCTCAAAACCAGCATCAAGCGTCACATGAAAAGGCACCCATAGACTAACGCACTATAAATAAGAATTCAAAATAAACATATTTTTTAAAACAATCACGTTTATTTTGCTTACAATTATTATTCAAAAATACTTTAGTCACATTCAAGTACATACCTACTCAATAAATGACATACAAACATTTTAAGGCATTATTTTAAACAAAATAATTCACAACATTCAATTCATTGAAGTAATATGTACGTTAGTAATAATAGCTCAATGATTCAATTTGTTTTTAATTTTAGTACCTATACAGTGGACCGATAATCCGGCACCCCCTGTAGTCCGACATGGTCTGTTTGAATATTTTGCTAATGCATGATTGAACGAGTTATAACTTGTACGCACTAGTACTATTGTGCTCGACGCGTAGGGTACTTATTCATTTGTTTGTACACAATTATTTGCACAATTGTACGCACGCACACTTAGAGCCGCGCGCAAAGATGACTTGAACTTTACAGTACTCTTTTGAAAAAATTCCGGACTTGGGGGTCTTAGGCAGTACTCTATAATCCGACAAATTCAGTAATCCGACACTGCCCTACAAAACGTTTGTCGGATTACCGGGGGTCCAATGTAATTAAAATAATAATAATAATATTTATACCTATATTAATATAAAATTTGTCTAAAGTTCTTCATGTTTATTTTTTTTTCTCTCAGGGAATGACCAGAATTCTGAAGGCAATCCTTTGACATCTCTTTCTCGCTTAACAAATGCAGTAAACGATGAAACACAATTACCAATAAAATAGTTAGCGTGACCTAAGATAGCTAAATCAAGGTGAGGATTACTTGGTTTCAATCTTTGTACACGGACATCTGAATAACGAAGTGCAACCTCAAAGTCTTCAGTCATGTGATTAGAATCTGATGCTACAAAAATATATTTAATATCCTTGTATTTTTTAAGAGCCCGTTTAACTTGTCTGAAAATAAAATGATTACAATTAAAATTTATTCTCAAACTTTAGTTTACTTTCTCATTCTCAACAAAAAAAGTTTGAAATTCATTTAATTATGCTACAAATAAAGCGGGTAAAATCACACACCACTATGGTATACTGTTTTAATAACACAAAATATCAGACCTACTTGATTATTTCACTTTTTTGTGGAAGGCACATTGAAGACGTTAGTTTCCCCCTTTCATTTTTATATCCAACACATTGTGGGGCTGAAAATAGTTTGGGACTGTCAGCTACATGTTGACAGGCTTTCACCCAATCTTGTCCATTCCTCAAATGTATACCCAAAAAGCCGCCACCCTTAAAATTGTTTTTAATAAACAATTTAGATCTATTAAGAATATCACTGTTCCAAGTTACGTAGCGTTGTAAATGAACATTTTCCAATTGAACTGGAAAGCTTGCTGGGGCTCCTGAATTATAAACATATGTTTTAGAAAACACAAAATATTAAGTTTACTATCATAAAATATTTTGCTTTTAATGAAATTTATGAATAACAATTGAAACAAGTATGATTGTGCATAACACTTTTAGAAGTTTAGGTACTCAAATTCTATACACGGTATATAAATGGTATACACCAGTGGTCCGCAAACTTTTTGTGTTCAAGGTACACCTAGGAATAGGAAAATATTTTGGAGGTACACCACAAATAAAAAATCACTTTTTAAGTACCATCAATCTGGGTAACTTAAGCCTTCAATATAACATTGGCCCAAAATTTTATTTGCGTGTTAACATTTTTTTTTCGCTTTAACTTTATTTTTTTTAAACAACTTTTGTAAACAACGAGTTAAATGTATCTTCGTTAAAGCTCAAATTCCATCAAACAATTGGCATCTGTTATTGTTTAGACGTTAGTCGGTTTTTTCTGTTGTTTGAACTTCGCGCTTTGTTAAGAAAGCGCCAAAAAGTTGTCTGCTGTGTTGCGGTTTGAATACTTACTGAGGTAAGTGTTCTTTTGAATTAACTAATATGTGCCTATCTTTGAAATTCATTTAAAATTTACGAAGTTAGTCAGCTTATTTAAATTATATTGCTATAAAAATCGAACAGGTAAATTATTACCGGTGAATTCGGGTAACTTTGGCCCGGGCTTAAGTTACCGCGATTTTCATTATTTTTTATTAGTTATACTAAAACTTAACTCATTTATTGCAGCCTCTTGACGTTGGTTACTTTAGTTCCTTAAAAAACAAATAACGATCTGTTTTAAGTGACTGGAGAAACAAGAGACGCGAAAAAATTGCAGCTGCGCTGCCAAATAACATCTTTATTGCATTATCAAAAAATCCAGAGTGGATTTAGGAGCTGATACTCCGGGACCAAATATAAGAGCAGGCTTTAAAGCAACTGGATTGTATCCTTGTGATGTCAATGTACCATTAAACAAACTGCCTGACTTCCTGACTCCAATACGTCTATTGGCTTGCCGTAGTCATATACGAGAGAGTGTTGTAGAAAGTTTTAAAAGGTATATAAATGACTTATTACGAAACAATGACTTGGGCGTCAAGCAAACTCTAAAGTTCCAGATTCCTATTGTAGCCGGGAAAAGTTTGTCAGTAGAAGAAATTCAAAAGCATATCGTGCAACGGGAACAATCTAAGAACAAACCTAAAACTTCTACTACGAAAAGAGGATGGCCTATTGGTTCCAAAAACAGTCAAGTAAAGAGAAGAAAAAAACAAGCAACCAAACGGATGATCCACAACAGTCAGGCTATTTTGTCAGAGAAGATGACTTTCTGGCCATGGAATGGGGTGACTAATTTTTCAAAGTTTGATCTCATCGTGTGTAGGATTAAGTACAATTTTATTTATTTTAATGCTTTCTTCATTTATTAAGCTTTATGGCAAGTCCTAATTACCAACCAAAATAAATAGCTGTATTGATTTTGCTATGGTACCATTTTATTTACCCATTTTATTAATAAAAATTAAAAATATAGGTATCCAAAATTATTGTTTATGGCTCTCAGCTGTGTTTCTCATAGCAAAAATGCAGGATAATGTTAGCTAAACACTTTAAATTACATAAAATAGGCAAAAACAGCCTGTTATTGGGACCTGGGCCAATCCAAGCCCAACTCGCAGTGTAACTTTGGCCCAATGGTTTATCGGATTTTTTGCAACTATTTTCCTTAAATGATAAGCACACGATTATATTTTCTAAAAGTAGGTTACTTAAAGCCACTATAAAAAGTGTATTTTTCTGACTAAAGTATTAATTTAAACTTTGGTTTAATTTTTTGTGTGCAAAATGGGCCAAAGTTAGCCAGATTGTACGTAACATTAACCAACATTTATTTATTAATCTTTGAAACAATATTTATTATTAATCAATAAACGTAAACTTTATTTTTCCGAGGCACACCAATAAACGACCACGGCACACCAGTGTGCCGCGGTACACCCTTTGCGGAACACTGGTATACACTATAGGTACAGTAAACAATAAATAATGCCAATATAAAATTTACTAGAGGAATTGAATTTTTAATATAGCCAAAAATTTTAAACATACCAGTAAAAGCTAGTACAGGCCACTGAAATGAGGGATATTTATTTTTCCACATTTCCATCATATTCACATTGTGTGCATCATAATTGAGCGGTCCATAAAATTCTGATTTTACAAAATCTATATTAAATGTGTCCCAAAACGGACCAAAAGGATTTCCAGATTTAGCATTACAACTGCTTTCTATTTCCCCTATTCTTTGAGTGTAACAAAATGAGGTCCTTTTATGAGGAGGCCATATTTCTAATGCAATATTTTTCATGAAATATTCCATTGTTACTACCCGATGATAATCTTTTAGTGAATTAACATTAAAGTATGTATCAAATGGAACTTGAATCGATTTCATTTCACCATACCTGTACTCAACCCATGGTGGCAATATTAAAGTTCTATTTATTCCTTTACTAAATGCTAAGGCCCCTAAAAAATGGTCAGCCTGATTCCCAAATCTACCTACAAAATAAAGAATGCATTAATGACAAATTCAATAAAACCGAACACTAATGCCTTAAAAGTTCAAGTTTCATTCTCATAATATTTGTGTTAAAGTGAGACCAAAGGTTATTAAATGAAGAATGAATTGAAACTATATTAAATCTAAGAACATGAAACTCTTACCCATACATGGACAATAAACAACATATCCTTCGATTTCAGTACCAATACTTGTAAGAACATTTAATGTTAAAATTGTGAAAATAATTAACTTCCACGTTTGGTCCAATAGAAGGATCGTAAGAACATGCATAACGAAATGTTATTTTGCTTATTTCTATGGATATTCATTTATAAACTTAATTTTATATTATTTATTTCATTAATAAAATAATTTAAGAAAAAGGTTATGTTTGTTGCAACTTTGTTGAAAAACATAGATAACAAATTAGGGATGGCGATCTGAGATCGATTAATCGAAGAATCGATTTTTCGGACCAAATAAATCAATTTTTTAAATCGATACGTTGTACTGAATCGATTCAGTGAATCGATATTTCACCCTTGAAAATCGACTTCGATTTTTTCTGTTTTGGTAAATACCATAAAATTATTTACAATTAGCTGAACGTACTCATAATATTACAGTGTTGCTGGTTAAAGGGTTAATTACTCAAAAATTCGCGAGTTAGCTTGTTTCCGTATACATTTAGAAAATAAACGTAACAAATACATTTCATCGGCTTAGAGTGTAAACCTGCTAAATCCACATTTTGGAGTGATGACGTTTTTGATACTATTCGACAGGGTGAATAGAAATACACAATCTAGAAAAACAACCTCAGTCAGTTTACTTCTAAAACTGACAAAAACGTGTGATGAGTAAAACTGCCAAATCCAAAATTACAAAAGTTCGCTGCTAACTCCACCTAAACCGCTATTTTGTACCGAGATTTCGATACCGACTCATGTGCTCGTATAAATAATGAATGTTTTCTACAGTAAAAGTGTAATTAAAGGCCCAGAGTTAAAAAAATAATAATTATTATGTGTTTATATTGTTATCTAAAAAAAATTTCATTCATTATCTTGTGATATCTTTGCCTGTTAAGAGACCAAGGGAAGAAACACTAATGAAAAATGGAGAATAGGACATTCTTTAATTTTATAGCAAAGACATACGTGAAGAAAACTTTGTTTTTACTGTTGATTAATTTGCAGGGAGTTCTGATGGCACTTAAATCAAATATTACTAGTTTGTACTATAGTTATAGAATAAAGCTGCAAATACATAATCTTGCCTTTTTTAACTTAAACAACAAAGATAGCAATTGTTATTTATGGAACAAAACCGAAAGAAGCTTGAATTCTGAAGAGTTTGCAGGTATTTGGGTAAGCTTAATTGAAAAAAATAACTACAAAATGAATCAGAAAAACCAAATAAAGCTATTTATTAAAGCGATGGTATGGTCTATTATAATAGAAACTTCAATGCCTAATGCATTGTTATGAACGGCTATGAAAAACAACATGATAGTAGAATAACAATTTTTAGATGTTGAACATACACAGATAGAAGCCGACAGTATCCATTCTTCTGTTGAAAGGGCTCCTTAAAAACAAGAATATCAATGTGCCTGCGGAGTACATCTCCATTTGCAGATCTGCATGAAAACACCCCAGACTTTATGACGTACCTAAATTACTTAAACCATGTTTTTTTCTTCAAAAATTGATGACGTGGGCTATTTCTGAAGCATTCTTCCTGTATGGGGTAAAGGATCCTAAAGTTGCTGACTTTAAACCTCTTCGGTACACTCCGAATGGTAATTCACGCGCTTCAGTCTGTAATATCCCACCGCTGGGCATAGACCTGTTTCCCCATATAGGAGAAGGATCAGAGCTTAATCAACCACGCTGCTCTAAATGGTGATGTATGTATTCTGTAAATTAAGATTCACAGAAGAATGGAGCGTACTACCGCAACCAAAATCATCGTCTGTTAATGCTTTTCCTTTTTGCTCTTCGAAACCAGCACTTACTAGGAGAAAATAACTAAAAGAAAATTCGATGACCTTCAATATTTCAAAATTACCTTACTTCAAGTCCTGCCTTACCTTACTAGCGTAATTATTATGATAATTTACTTCATGATTAGTAATTAACTAAAGTTGAGATTGATTAGAACATTGAGACAGTTATTTTGCCTATCTACTCACGTACATTTATTAGTTAGTGAAAAGAAAAATTAATCATAAGCATAAACTGGTTTAAATTAGTTTATGCTTAAAAGAAAATGATATGTTTCTACATGTATTTAAAAAAAACTTGCTCTTTAGACCACACGACTGAAGTAAAACTTATTTACCATCTACAGTAATATACGAAACGTAACTCTTTCTATCTTCACTAACTTATATCTCACTCTCAACTCCCGTTCGCCTCGCCCAATCACACTTTTCGTAACGCTCTCGTCACACATTCACCAGCTTACTCCCTAGGTCAAGCGTGCGTAAAGAAGTTTTACTTTAAAAAATACCTATTCATAAATGTGCATTTAATGTAAATTTTTAATAAATGGTAAATTTAACATCATAATTATGTTGCTACAATAACTTTATGTAACCAATAAAAAAATAAATTTGTTTAATGACTGTTATAAAATAATTTTATAAAGTTTGTTTTGTTTACGAAAAACCTGCTAAGTTGTTTATATATAAAAAAAATGATTACGAAAAGCTGATAAGTCACAAAAACGATGATAAATAAATAAATACTAAATTAAATTACCTTTTTATTATTTCAAATAGTATGGAATACTAATAGATGTTTAAAAATATGAAAGTCATTACATAAAATCTATTCCTATTTTTTGGGAATGTTTTTTCTCTCTCCTGAACATTTACGTTTTATGGAGTTAGCAGGTTTACACTCTAAGCCGACGATTTAGAAAATAAATGTCTTCTTTTATACCTTATCTTATACTTTAATATGGTAATAAAAATAATTTTATTATCGAATTCCCTGAACTAAAAAATCCCTGATTTTACTGGTGAGATTCCAAAAATTATTTATTATGGTATCTTTCTTGTTTTTCATACAATGGATTTATATTTACATTGTAAATACAAAATTTAAAAACCTGTATGGTTTTATGAAACCACGGTAAAGGTGAAACTTTTTTTAACATTATAGACATTTAACTAAAAAATTTTGAAATAATATTCCGTTACGGGTATAAAAATCGCTTTATCAATCTTACCACGCGGCCGACCGTCAGGCGACATGCAACACACACACGACAAACTTACAAAGTTTGAGACGATGTAATAAAAGTTTCACTTTTTAAAAAATCGAAAATCGATTTTTGGAAATCGATCTTTTGGACCTCGATTTTTATATGAATCGATTTATCAGGTTACGATTCGAATCGATTCAAAAATCGATCTTTTTTGGAAAGAATCGCCAACCCTATAACAAATAGTGTTCTGTGATAGATAATGGCTGGTTTACACGGTGCGAGCTAGCGTGCGAGTTAGCCTTCCGAGTAGCTGCACTGCAGTAACTCGCACCGTGTGAACAGAACTTACGAGTAACTCGCACGTGCGAGTTGGTCAGTAGCTCGCATCGGCTGGTTTACACGGTGCGAGCTAGCGTACGAGTTAGCCTTCCGAGTAGCTGCACTGCAGTAACTCGCACCGTGTGAACGGGAATTACGAGTAACTCGCACGTGCGAGTTGGTCAGTAGCTCGCAACCGAGTTACTTCAAACTTTTTTGTTTTCAATCACTCGCCTGCTCGCTCGGCAGCATCTCGCACATGACGGCGGCTCGGCCGTCGCTCGCATCGTTTGGACGCGTTCGGCACAGTGATGGACATTGAAAAAAAATGTGTGTGTGCGATTCACACACGATAGAAGTGTAACTTCTTTGCCAAACTAATTAAAAAAAAATTAATTTAAAATTAGCGGCGTGCAGCGCGGCCCGGCCGCAGCGCGGCGCGTCCTTCCCTGTCGTTGCATCCAGTTTGAAATCACAACGATTCTAAAGAAGTTTCACTTCAAAAATACATTGATGTTTTTTTTTTATTCAATGCATCGGATATATCAAAAAATACATCGATGTTTTCCATACATCGAGTGTTTTTCTATAAGTTAGATATTTATGTAGTTTAGATATAAAAAAACTTACACGTGTATATAGGTCTGTCGACTATACTTTATAATAATGTATCCTACTTTATTTTTGGTAAATATACTTTATACTTTTGCATACAAATAAAGCATGTGAAAATACTTTATTTTCAATCTTTACTGTGATGCGTAAAACAAAATACTCATTAAGGGTACTTAACTATTTAACGGTACAAATAAGTTAAAACGGATGATGGAAACGATTTATAATTACTGAATAAACCAAATGTATATAAATATAAAAAAATATATTTCTTATTTAATCTCCGTTCCCACCACTTAAGCTTTCGATGAAAGAGTTTTTTCAGTAATGAATCTAAATTGGCGAGAAGAGAGAAATAGAGCGCCATCAAATTTAATTAATAAAAAATAAATTAAAAATTAAAAAAAAAAACCAACACAATAACCTGAGATAAACCCGACATAATAAAATTGGCCAAAACCGAAACTGCCGCCGGAACTTGATTTTTGGCCGAAACCGAACTTTCGGTCGGACACTAATAAAAATGAGTTCGATTTTAGTTGAAAAATTCATATATACATTTTTTATAATTATCATATTATTTGTGGAGAATTTTTAAGTGTTTAATTTATATCAAACAAAGTTATATAATGCCTTTTTTTCTATTACGTTTAAACTTCTTTTAAGATAAGTAATAAATGATAAAATTATAAATTCAATCGACATCGCGACTCGGCTCGGACTGGGCAGTAGCTGGTATCGTGTAGACAGCAAAGGCGAGCCGAGCTACTCGCTGCGAGTTGCAAACCGAGTAGCTGTCTAACTGGCCAGGCAGCAGCTCGCACCGTGTAAACCAGTCATAAGGTGTTGAAAAACAAAGATAAAACATGGAAGGGAATTAGGGATGTAAAAAAATAATCGATTATTAAAATAATCGATTAAAATCTATTTTTTTAAAGTAAAAATCGATTTCAATATGTGATTTTATTTTTATAAATAATCGATTAATAATCGATTTTTTTTTATAATTTTTCAATCAATTATAACCGATTTTTCACCTGCAACCCCCTGAAATTAAGTTTGGCCTTCTGGCCTGGGAGCCCGAAACAGGGCTGCCAGATGCAAAAAAATTGTGATCGTACGCCAACTACAAAAAAATCGTATGCCAAGGAAGTTTTGAAATAAAAAGATCGTACAGCCTTTTAAGTACTAAGTTCTTATTATAAATTATCAAAATTCGTTTAGTTTTAGAAAATAAATGCAATAAAACTATTTGTTAGATTAATACAAATTTTCTGTGGTCATATTTTTTAACAAAATAATTTTTTGGCTTCGTACAATTTTCGTTCCTTCTTATTAATTTGCTTGGCTAATAATGTGCCCTTAAGTGTACCATTGGATAAACTGTTTGTAAGTTTTGTTTTGATTAAATTAACTTCGCTGAATGCTCGTTCACAATCTGCACTAGAATGGTGCAAACATAACAAATTTAAAGCAAATTGATCCAGTGTTTTATAATTTTCAAATTGTTTTTTGATGATGCCCCGAAACTCGTCGGTATTCATAGTCAAATAAATTTTATCCAAAATATTAGGTTTTTGAAAGTCGCAGTTATTACCGAAAGAGAGTTTCGTAAGAATGCAAACAAATACAGCCTTTACATGGTTGTTTAAAGAGTCTTCATTCAAGTATAACATCTAGTTACGCATTAGGTAGTTGGAGAATTCCCCAAAATTCATCCTTGCCGGTGGATGACGTTTGTTTTATTATGAAATGTTTCCAGGGTATATAAAAATCGTACATTTTGCGTACGATCTTGGTCTAGCGATCGTACGTGAGTAAAAATGCCAAAAAATCGTATGAGTACGATTTAAATCGTACATCTGGCAGCCCTGGCCCGAAACGCGAACTGCCAAAGAATACTATATCGACTATATCCATAATATTACATTAACGCCATCTGTGCATCTATGATGGCATTCCTTCTGTGCTTTTGATTTGAAACAGTTTAGTTGATAAATCATTCACTAGATGGAGTCAACGAAGTAATCATGGGAAGTAATACTCTTCTAATAAGAGCTCTCTTAAGTTGGCGGGGACAAATCAATTTTTTTCACTTTTTTATTGCCAAATCGTTTGTTCGTGATTGTTCGATTAAATTTATTGTTTGTTCGTTGTTCATTTTTTTATAAATAATTTTCAAAATTTTGAGCTCTCTTAAGTTGGCGGGGAGAAATCAATTTTTTTAACTTTTTTATTGCCAAATCGTTTGTTCGTCGTTTGTTCGTGATTGTTCGATTAAATTTATTGTTTGTTCGTTGAAAATTAACACAAACAATAAATTTAATCGAACAATCACGAACAAACGACGAACAAACGATTTGGCAAGAAAAAAGTTAAAAAAATTGATTTCTCCCCGCCAACTTAAGAGAACTCAAAATTTTGAAAATTATTTATAAAAAAATGAACAACGAACAAACAATAAATTTAATCGAACAATCACGAACAAACGACGAACAAACGTTTTGGCAATAAAAAAGTGAAAAAAATTGATTTGTCCCCGCCAACTTAAGGTCAAAATTTTGAACCGTATTTTATTATTATACTCTTTGGTTCCAATTTTCGCCGCGCGCAGACTTATCTGGCGCGCACTTTACTATTTAATACTAGAGACACATAAGGGGCAGTGTTCCCAACCTGAACTGACGCAGTTATCGTACCAGGGCCGTAGAATTATCGTATATGGCAAGTATATGGATAAAAATTATCGTACACAAGTTTCTTGTCGTACACAAACAGAATTATCGTACAATGCGCCTACTATACTAAGGTACTATCGTACGTAGGCATGAAAATATCGTACACTAGCCGATCCGTGCCCACTTGCCACTATATCTTATTATTATTTAACAAAAAGTTCAATAATAATAAGATATAAGTCTATGTCACTCCTGAATCGTGTAGTTTTCTGTTAGTGAAAGAATTTTCATGATCGGATCAGTATTTGCGAAGGTTACCCCCTACAAACAAACAAAGTTAAAAACTTTACCTCTTTATAATATTAGTATATAGATGTACGATAATTATCGTACGGTTGCGAACGCTGCTTTGCATGTAGGACTCATTCTTCATTGCACAGATAAAAAATAATTAATAGGTTAGTAAGTTACAGAAAATATACAGCCACTGAAAAAATGTATTTGATAAATATACCTACTTGCGAATGATAACAATCACTCCGAGTGTGTAATCAAAATTTTGCTGCTCTAGAAAATTACTTCTTTCTTCACTTAATTTGAATAATTCCGTTTGTCAGAGCGAACACAGACATATAATCATAATAATATAACGAAATAACTGCCAACTTTTCTACACAAAATATACGATACATATGAAGTGTGAACATAATCGAAATATCGAACTTATATTCTCTTGTTCGCATTGGTAGATGCTATACTAACCAATAAGAAAGCGTGTACAGCAGGCGCTGGATAAAGTTACAGTATCGGCAGTGGTGAAACTTAGTAGAGCGGATCGTAAGGACCAATAGGAATAGAGAACTTGTATTTCCCGGTATTTTCCCAAGATTTTATTGGACAAAATAAAATCATGCTACTGCGATTTAGACTATCAACGCATGAGTGAAATAATATAAATTCTCAAATTTTGCATCATGATAGAAATTATCGTACAATCTGCGTACGATAATAATATGCTATCGTACATCGTACGTAGGCACAAAATTATCGTATGTGTACGATAATTATCGTACGGTTCCGAACGCTGATAAGGGGTAAAATTTGAACTACCGGTAACGCGGCAGCGTCATGACGTTCAGTACTTGAATGGGTGACCACCTGTTTTTTTTTAACTAGTTTTTTTATTTTATTTTAAATTCGTTTTCTTTCTAATTAGTTTTTTTAATTAGTTTCCCAATGAAGTTTTACTTCTGACATGTGTACTTTTTATGTACGCACGCAATTTTATTTAATTATCGTTTCGTTTTAATATAAATATTTAAAAAAATATTTATGCCAATTTTTTTGAAGTGAAACTTCCTTAGGCGCATGAGGGGTATAATTTGAGCGACCGGTAGTACGTGGCAGCGTCATGACGTTCAGTACTTGGATGGGTGACCGCTTGGGAAAACCGCGTGACGTTAGCTTTTTCTTTTCTTTTTTTAACTACTTTTCTTTATTAGTTTTTTTTATATATATATATTTTTTAATTAGTTTGCCAAAGAAGTTTCACTTCAGACGTGTACTTTGTATGCACGCAATTTTTTTTATTTGTTTTATTTTAGTTTTTGAGACAATAAGGTTGTCATTTTGTTGGGATGCTCATCGTTTTATTTTTATTACAATAAAACTTTATTCGATTTACTGGCAAATGGAATTATAACGATACCAATAACGTTACCTCTGAGCCTCTGACGTTACTAAATAACGATATTTTTACCGATACCTCTTCGACGTTGCCGCTCCGTGCAAATTACCTTCAACTTGACGCGCTGAAATCCCCGCACCGCATGAGCTGCCCCCCCAGGATTTATATAAGAGCGGCAACAGCGCGTGGCATTATTAACGCTGTGCGATCGAAGTTGATCGAACAAAAATAAACAAATGTAGGTAGGTACCCGTACGAACATCAATGTAGGTACTTGAACCTCTTATGCACCCTCATGGTCCTGTCAATACCGGGTGTATTTGGAACGCTTGAAAAGATTTAAACCTAATAATATACTATTTACGCCGGACGCCGCGTTGGCGCAGCGGTCACAGCACTGGATTGCGATTGTCCTTGTAGGTGCTCCCCACCCGGTCCCGGTTGTTATCATGTACACCTGATAGCGATCTTTACTCATGGTAGGGAATATATGCCGCCAACCCGCATTGGAGCAACAAGGTGGATTAAGCTCCTCCTGCGTGGGGAAAGAGGCCTATGCTCAGCAGTGTGATTTTACAAGCTGAAGCGTAAGCGTAAAATTAAAGATTAAAATAAATTATATAAGTAGTTTTAGCATCAATATTAACTGACTATCAGGCCTTAAAGAACATAAAAGCCACACTTTTCTTCAGGGTGTCTTTCAATGTTTACTAGCATATTACCGAAATAATCGATAGCGAAATAACTAAACGATAATTATATTTGTAGTTGTGATGTACAATAAAGTATAAATAAATAAACGACTTTTAACAGTTAATAATCGCGTGAGATAATTACCTACAAATATTTTCGGCCGTTTTGTATTTCATATTCGACAGCGTGGGGCGTGGGCATAAATATTTGAGACATGAGTTATAACAGTTAGTTCTGCTACCGGATTTCAAAACACAGTAAGGAACAATTTTTTCGAAATCGATTTGTTAGCATTTTTCGTTCTAATGGAGTCGTGTGAACATGATTCGATTATAATTTTAAAAAAAATAATGTTTGTCCCTGTATTTTGAAATTGGGCAGCCGAGTTGTAAGTGTATATGAATTATGATCCAAAATCTTTATTTTATTTGTTCATTATAGTTTTGTTCCTACTGCTACGTTATCTAATAGATGTGAATTTTAGTATACCATATACAATTTTATTGGACTGTATAAATAAGGTTTGTTTAATACAAAATGACGCCGCGTTGGCGCAGTGGTCACAGCACTGGTTTGTGGCTGTTGCGTGGACGGTTGCGGGTTTGATCCGCGCACAAGACAACATTTGTATTGGTCATACAGATGTTTGCCGTGGTCTGGGTGTTTGTGCAGTCCTTGTGGGTTTCCCCACCGTGCTTCGGTGAGCACGTTAAGCCGTCGGTCCCGGTTGTTATCATGTACACCTGATAGCGATCGTTACTCATAGTAGAGAATATATCCGCCAACCCGCATTGGAGCAGCGTGGTGGATTAAGCTCTGACCCTTTCCTACATGGGGAAAGAGGCCTATGCTCAACAGTGGGATATTACAGGCTGAAGCGTAATAAAAAATGTAGGTACTTTTAAAAAAGTATTTTTAATAATAATTGCATACAACTTATGCTAAACCAGAAAAAAAATCTGAAGCATTTTTTATACTACTTGATGGTAAATTATTGATCATATCCTTCTTTTTATTTTGTTTATGGTTTACGTCGATAAGGCTGTCAATTGATTCAAAATACGAAATGTTCCAAAATTTAACATCATTATCGTGTGAACAAGATGCAATGTATTGCCCGTCATGACTGATATCAAGGGCTTCCACTGGTAAACTATGTTGACCCACAATCCCAAGTTGCCGTTGTGGAAACATATGTGCTGCTCTTAATATGCCATCTTCTCCAGATGATACAACAATATTTTGTGTAATGGGTATCATGCACTGGATAGAATGTTTCTGTCCAACATACTCATCACTATGTAGTCCAAATTCCTTCCAATTAAACAAATAAAACTTGCCTACTGATGAACCAACTAGTAATTTTGTCTCTGATCGGAATAACCCCATACAGGTCAACTCTGTTTCATACTGCTCAGACGAAGTATATATTTTACTAAAAAATAAAATGTTCATTAAGTTTATTTTAAGTGTTGATTATATCTATAAATGATAAAGATGTGTACATTTAGACATGCTATATTTAATATTTTATGCAAAAAGTTACCAATTTTATACTAAAACACAGTTTTTAAAGTTTAAGAGAAACTTCTTTAGAATCGTTGTGATTTGAGACTCAGTGAAAAAATCTCTTGTAGGCTACATTTCAGAAGTTTCACTTCTGCCGTGTATGAATTGAACACACACTTTTTTTAAAGAGTAACTGCGGAATTTTTTTACAATTCTTTTCTACAGAATCTATATTCCGGTAGCTTCACTTTTAACGATAATTAAAATTTTGCTTGACGATTTGAAGGTCCATTAGAAGCATATTTGAATAAAGTCATTTTTGATTTTGATTGCTAACAAAATTGTGTAGATATTTATTAATTTATTTATTTGAAAAGGCTTTATATAAAGGGTAAACTCCAAAGCCAAATACTACCTACCTTCCTTTTAAATCAATGGAAGTTAGAGTACCATCTCCGCCAGAACAAACTAAATACTTTTGAGCTTCATTTGTAAGCATATCTGAAATATAATCTTCACCAATTTTTAGGCTGAATATAGCATTTTGTTTTCTCATATCCCAGAGTTTTACAGTACCGCTATCATCACCTAGAATAAAAACAAAATACTTTAATACTACGTTATCTACAATATGATATACCTACTTTAGTTTTGTTATTTTATGTATACTTGTAAAGTTTTTGGTAAAAATTAAACAAAAGAACTATTCTACTTTATTTTCGTTTTTGACCTTTTGATCGCCACGCCTCAAACTCATTCCCTGTACGGCAAGGCATAAAATAAACAAAAATACGTACAAAAAAATAGTGCTGCCAAGAGTCGTTATCGAGTACCACACAGTGACTTGTTTTTGTTGGTTTTTAGGCAATAAATGAATACTTATATAGTCTAGGATGGTTTATTCTTTCAATATTTTACTTGTGTTATCTTGCACTCGTTATATAATTATACTTACAATAACATAAATAGAAAATAAACATTACAAAATAATCATAGTAAAGCACAACACTATTCTATGTCGTCATGAAGTCACTGTCACGACTGGACGACTACGGCGCAGCTGACCTACGGTTTTCAAACTTCCTTAGAGACATGTTAGAGACGTGGTGTGTGTGCCGCACGCTGTTTATCGATTTCGAATCGAATCGATAGGTATATAAATGAAAAATATTAAATTTTAAAACATTTAACCGAATTCAAATTTGTAATTTTTTTTTATTAATTAATTAACAACTAAAAATGGAGTAATAAAAGTTTAATAATTTAAAAAATCTAAAGTAGGAACTTACCTAAATATGCCTATAATTTATTTTGAGTAGTACCTATACTCATGTAAATACTTTTAAATTAAGGCTGGCACCGAGCGCGCCGATTATATTAATTTGCTTCATCGGATCAACTACTAAAGTACTTTTTTTTCGCTATATTTATTTATTTATGTATTTATTTCTAGAACACCAAAAAAGTATACACCATATTTCAAGTACATATTATAAAATAACAGTTAAGTCTAAGTGTAACTTTTATTATAGGCGATAACAATATTAAACTTAACTAACATACATAAATAATAGACGAAAAAATAGTCAAGTAAATACGCGTTATCAAAGATTACTCAAAAACTTGTAATCAGGTCTCGATGAAATTTAAATGTAACAACATGGTAAGTGTTAGCTTTCGATTAAATTAAAAATCATCAAAATCGGTACACCCAGTAAAAAGTTATGCGGTATAATACAACGTAGGTCGACGAAAAAATAGTCAAGTAAAAACGCATCTATCTATACTAATATTATAAAGAGGTAAAGTTTATAACTTTGTTTGTATATACGGGGTAATATTTGCAAATACTGATCCGATCATGAAAATTCTTTCACTCACAGAAAGCTACACTATTCAAGAGTGATATAGGCTATATTTTATTGTAATTGAACATAAAATTCAGTGAAAATAATAGTAGGTGTTACGAATCGCGCCATCTCTTGACGAACTGTAGGTACCAACTAAATAAACATCGATGTAAAATAGCAGCGGACGGCGCGCCGAACGACTGTGTTCACGACGTTTACCAAAGTTATACTTCAAGGGCTCGCAAGTGCTTTTTATATTTTTATTTAATATTTTTGTGGTCCGGGTTTTTTGTCGCCTATAGACGTTGCTGGCGCACAGGGCTCGTCAAGTATAGGTGACTTTGGCGTTCAAAAGGTTAACTAACCTACCTGCACATTTATTATTTTCACCAATTATTAATCAAAAACTAAAAATAATAAGAAAGTTGTATTGGTAAGAAATATTTATAAATGTATAAGTTCTCTGTTCTATATTTTCTTGGCTAATAAAGCCTCTAAAACAATCTTTTAATTTAAGGACACTCACATATTTTCACAAATATCAGTGATTTTCAGGTACCATTTTAATTAATTAGGAGTCACACTGTGAGGATATATTGATTTCAAACGAAAGATAATATTATATTCATCTCCAGAGTAACATCATAAAAATTCTATAGCCCTATACAAATTTTTCACACAAATACGTTTTAAGCATCACAGTAATCGCAGAAAAATGAAAAAAGACGGGTCTGAATAGGAACCAGTACAGCTAAATACATTGCACTAAGAAAAATAAATACACTAAGAAATTGTTGCTTGTTTAGTCCTCTGTGTGAATAGCTAAATATTTTATATAAAAATAAATAAAAATAAATAATATTTCCATTTATAACAAAAATAAGAAACGCTCTCAAATTTCTTCATACATTTCTTACTCGTGAAGTGAACAATCGTCGTTCGTCACTCCGCGCTCAAACGCGCTCGTGGAAGCACGCCTGTATCGGTTCCCCGCAAGTAATAATGACGTAAAAAAGTTAGTTTCTTGTGCATACTGCGCTTGGACGAAGTTGATACTTTACAAATTCCCACGCAATCTATAACTTTGATACTCAAGATTTGCTGTGTGGCTACGGCACTCTAGAATTTAGCCACCCCCTCTCTTCCCGTGGGTGTCGTAAGAGGCGACTAAGGGATAACAAAGTTTCACTACACTATGGAACGATTGAAGCCGACCGATGGCAGGATAGCCATCCTACAGCTGGCTTTTTAAATAGACAGACCGAAGACGGGCAGCAGCGTCTTTGGTGCGACAAAGCCAGCCCTGCGGTCACCAACCCGCCTGCCCAGCGTGGTATCTATGGGCAACACACATGAGTTCACGTCATTTTTGGCGCGAACTTGTGGAGGCCTATGTCCAGCAGTGGACTGCGATAGGCTGGAGTAATGATACTCAAGATCTTCACAATCGAACAAAAAACGTTCGCCTGTAACACCGTTCGTTTTTTTTTTCAATTAGTTTTTTTAATTTTTTTTTAAATTAGTTTGCCAAAGAAGTTTCACTTCTGACATGTGTACTTTGTACGCACGCAATTTTTTTTAAAGTATTTTTTATTTATTTATTTATAGCAATTTGAATTCAATATTCATATAGTTAAGACAGGACAACGTCTGTCGGGTCAGCTAGTTTATTTTAGATTTTACAATTACTATTCTAAAGTTTTTAAATATTAGTTGTAAATAGATAACCGAATGTATGCATTTGTCTTCTATTGCATTGTATCTATTCTATTGTAATCTATTGTCTTATATAATCCATTTCACATAAGATGGGTACGGTGACATTTGATATGTTCCAATACACTCTCACTATTTTCAGCAAATCAGATAAATATAAATGTTTATAAATCACCAATTAATTTCTAAGGCAAATAATAATGCTTGATTAGATTGAATTGTATTTAATAACACGCAATATATTGCGTTTTTACATTTTAAACAAATTAAAAAAGGTACAGAAAAAATATTAACCAAAAATTAGAGGCATGAGACGAAACGTTTAATGTAGGTATAGGGATTGACGCGTAAACGTAGTAGGTAATCGGCAAAAACAAATAATCGTAACGGCCATCTTGTTAATTGAGTCAACTCACTTATTGTTATACTTGTATTCGTTGCTGTTTTATTGTTGTTAAGTTCTGTTATTCTGTTGTTCTATTTTTTGTTAGTTATTCCAGTTTGTGTGTGTGTTCTGTTCTGTAAAATGCCGAAAAGAACAAAGAAGACCGTTTTAAACAGTCAAGCCCAGGAGTTGGTTGTCCTCTTTCGGGAATACGAAAATAAATTTTTAGTAAGCAGTCAAAAATATTTTTTTTATAATCGATTAAAGGTTAACCGCAATTGTACTTGATAATCGAATCACATAAATTAATTATGCATGGTCACCTCACTATAGAGTTAATTTGACATGTGTCACCGTACCCATCTTAGGTGAAATGCAATATAGAATATAGTTTTATTTTACTACGCAATCTTTAACTTCGGAAAACTCTTTGTTACTCCTTTATTACCTAATTTTCTACGTAAAATATAAAATGTTAAAACTATAATATACATATATATTTTTTAATTGTATGTGATTTTGAATTATAAAAATAGAGCGTATTATTATTTAATATATTTTGTTATACAGTGGGGCGAACGAGTATTAGATACCCTGAGGCCTTTAGACATTCTCATAAACAGAGTAGGAGAGAGGTGCCGTGAATGGATACGCTGATAGTAGGTACTTAGTAACTGTTATCAAGTTCGACTTTAAACTTACAACTACTTAATCAATACCTGTAAAATTAAAGATTAATACATTCAAGTACCAAGATTAGTTACGCCGGTATAAAATCGAGCAGCAGCGGTTTCAATGTGTTTATAGGCACGCGTAATGTTATTGTTTTGCGATTTAGATACCTAAACTTAAGAGAGTTCAAAATGTGATAGCGTCCTTAAAATAACGATTGAAACTTACCTGTTAGGCTGATGCCTGGAAATTTGCGGGCAGCGGGGCGGCAGCGGCAGCGGCGCGGGAGCGGCCGGATCTTATGCGTACAATCAAATGGACCGACCCTCGAAACAGCGGCGGGCCAGCGGCGCGGTGGCGGGCAACGAGCGGTGACTCCAGTCAAGCGGTGACCGCCCGCGCATCAGCATTGCAGTGTTGTTGTGTGAGCGCAACGGCAATATGTTTATACGCGAGCGACAAAGACAAAAGATGAGGGGTTTCGAGAACAGGCCGTCGTTGCCCGCGCCGCTCCCGCCCCGTCGCCTCTGCTGCCCCGCCGCCGCTGCCGCCCCGCCGCCCGCAAATTTCCAGGCATCACACTTACAACTTTATTAGAAACTTACCTGTTACAACTTTATTGGAGTCCAATGCTAATAATTTATAAATTGGGTCTTCATGAGCATTTTCGAAACACTGCTTTAACTTCCCAGTTTCTACATCTGTTGCTATGATTGCTTTATCCTACAATAAATTAACAAAATCAAGATTTTGGTTCTATTTGAAATATGAAAAAATTCAAACCTATTGAGATAAATACGTATGATAAAACATATTATGTATAATGTAAAAATAGCTGATGAGTTTATCTGTTTTTATTGTCATAATGCAATCATCATGTGTGTTTAATTTTCAAATATATTAACATGTTAAAAATTATTATATGTATATGATTATAGATATAAAAATTACACTTTAATAGGAACAGAGCAGTACCTTAGTTTATTTATTTTTTTATCTTTTCATGCAGGTTGTCTAAAAGTGATCCCTTTTTATACATCTAGTTTGGCAAACAAGCGTGCAGCTCACCTGATGACTGATGGTAAGCAATTATCGTAGCTTACAGATAGATACCTCTGGTCACCTTACTCACCACATGAATACAACCTCGCTTAGGAGCAGTATTATTATCTTCTGTAAGGTCGAGGCTTTTAGCTATAAAACCATGTTTTGTTTATATGTATTTTACTTTTTGTTGCATATATTTCTATAATCATATTTCTATAAATTATTTTTTCTTTGCATAATATAATAAAGTATTTAATATAATATTTTTCTAGTTGTAAATGACATAACTATTCAATTTAACAAAATATTAATAACTTTTAAACATAAAACATATATTATATACCGAAAAAATGTGCATATAAAAACATCAACGTCATGACTAAGGGCGCCTTCAGATTTCGCAGCGCTGCGGCCGCGCTGCTTTGTAAATCTATGTAAATAACAACGTGCGATTGCAGCGCAACAGCAGCGCGGCGGCAGCGTCATATTAGGGGGTTAATAACATATATGGCAAAGAAACGTTTGCGGGGTCAGCTAGTAAAGATATAGTAAAGATATAGTGAACAAAGAACTTACTTTTGCAGTTGTAAACATAACAAATCCTTCGTTATCAAATTCCACATCTCTACAGGCTTTTGTATGCAGTTCCAGAGTATTTACGAGTTTTGTTTCATCATTGCTATACTCATAAAGCATAACATCACCTACTATATTTGCTAATGCTATTATATTTTTAAAAGGATGAAATGAAATGTCTACAATAAAGTCATCACATTTTATACTCGGAGGGTGGTCTCGCAGTTTATTTTTTTCTGCTTTAATAGCTTTAACTACTTCGTCTTCATCTTCCGAGTTGTCATGGTTTTCATCCTGATTATTGATTTGATCATTTTGTTGTTCTTCCTCATCCTCTCCTTCTGAAATATTTAATGACACTGATAATTTTAATAAGCATTTAAATACATAATATAGAATAACCTGATTTTTGAAGTTTGCCATTATAAGTTGAAGCTGTATTAAAATATAAATAGAATAAATTTCACATTTAAAAATAATAAAAATATATTTTTAATTTAGATTAACTTGCTGCTGTATCGAACTTTTAAAGAAAAATAATATTGCCATGAAACTTTTTTGTAGTGTTTGTATTTACAAGTAATATGAAAGCCATTGCCAAGTGCCATTACTAATAGAATATATATTTTAGAAATACATATTACAAGTTCTTTAAAACAAACTGTTAATAATAATTTGAAATTAGCTTTTTATAAAAACAAACTAACCACTTAAAATATTATCATCATTATTTTCAAACTCCTCATCAGAGCTGATACTGCTATCATCAGACGAGTCCTTATCGAAATCTCTAAAGTCTAAGGTCATGGCGAAATATTCATTCACAAACTTTAAATAACTGTTGTACCATCTGTTTTCTTTAACTTATTTATTTATAGGTTATCTAAATGATGATGTCTTGTCTCCATAGAGTATAGTAAGTAGATGTCTCAATTGTCTCACATGAATCATCTTTCATCTCTTTAAATAGAGATGTGAAAAAATAATCGATTTTTATTTAAATCGATTATATAAATTACGCGTTTAAATCGATTTTTATAAACAGTGCCATCTATGCGATGGATGAAAAAAAACGAAGTAAGTTTCAATTTTATATACAGCGCTATCTATCCGGCGGATGGAACAACTCAAAGTAAATTCATTATTACTTAAAACGACGCCAATAATTGTTCTATGTACCTATACGTGTAAAATAGTTTCAGCACTTTCAGTATAGTGAATGTGAATAAAAAATTAAAAATGTCTTCTAACCGTAAAACACGTAAAAAAATTTTTACTGCTAAAACTGAAAGATTAACGAAAGTTTTGTTTTATATTTTAGTTATTGAGACCACAGCGTAGTCGTTTAGTTTTTGAAGTGAAACTTCTTTAGGCGCATAAGAGGTAGACGTGTGCGTTATTTCACGTCGCTAGTTACAATAACTAGCTACGCGGCACGAAACGAATCACCGGTTTTGTATCAAAATTAAAAGTAGTGATTTTTGTAAATGCGTTACGAGTGACAATCGAGTCGCGTCGAGAGTTACGGTTTCTTTTTTTCTTAATTTTTTCGCATCGCGCCTACCGGCCGACCGAGCAAGCGAGATGGTAGATCTATCGAGATCGAGAGCGAGTGACACGAATAAATCCGAATGCGCACATGCCTTGGTAATTGGTATACGACAAAAAACAAAACAGTTTTAGTATGTTTAATATTCATACGTATAACTATAGACATAGATAATAAAATAGCGTGATCTCTGTTTGGAAACAATATCAACGGCTCTCACTTCAAATTTTAAGTAAAAAAAAAGAGATACAGAGTTACAGACACGTACACATGTATAGTTTATACTTTATATTCGTTTATTATTGAAAATATTTGAACACGTAGTTATTCACTGGTACATTTAGTAAATTATAATTGTGTTTGCTTGCAAACGAAAAAAAAAAAGACTTCAATTACATCGACAAGTAATACAACGTAATAAGACTAAAAAATAGTCAAGTAAACACGTGCTATTAAAGATTACTCAAAAAGTTGTAATCAGATCTCGATATAATTTTAACAAGACTACATGACAAGTATTAGCTTTCGATTAAAGTAAGAATCATCAAAATTGGTACACCGAGTAAAAAGTTATGTGGTATAATACAACGTAGGTCGACGAAAAAGTAGTCAAGTAAATACGCATTATTAGATGTAACTCTAAAAGTGCTTGTCAGATCTCAATTAAATTAAAATGGGACCACATATGACACGCAACACCATTCAATTAAAACAAAATTGATCGAAATCGGTCCACCCAGTCGAAAGTTCTGAGCTAACACAAAACATTCATAAAAAAAATACAGTCGAATTGAGAACCTCCTCCTTTTTTGGAAGTCGGTTAAAAAGTAAAAAACCTTTTAAAAAAACAAGCTTTTAAGTGAATACGCTAGAACCTAGAACATCATTGGCTAGAACGAAAATAATAAATTTTTACTTTAAAACTTTTACTATCTACTTATAAAGTCATTACATAATTTATATGATATAAGAACTTGTCAAAAAATTATATGCTTCAAAATTGAGTTGCCAGATTTCATCCAAACAAACATACATACATTTCAAGTTAAATAAAAGCTTGTAATAAAAAAATGTGTATTATTATCACTTTGTAACTGAACCTTAAATTTAACTCCGCAACTTACACGCGTCCCGTTCCTACTTCCTAGTTCCTGATATAGGTATATTATATATTAACAAAAGGTAATGGTCTCCAACTCTCCACACTTACTGACCATCTGTGTGGATTCAATCAAAAGATAATAAATTAGAAATGTTAGTAACCTCCTCCTTTTTTAAAGTCGGTTAAAAAGTGTAAATGAACTGTAGGTACATATCAATTATAATTGTATATATTATGTACAATCAAATTAACTTTAAATACGCCTGCATTAATAATTTTATTATTTTTATAGTTTCCTAGTAAACATTAATCACTCTTAAATACATTTAAATTTTAATATGTATTTTTAAAGCCTGAATTGTATAGCTACAAACACCTAAGAGTTAGTGATTTATTTTCGTTTCGAGTGTAACTGTATAGCTACAAACACTTAAATAGTGATTCGTTTCGAGTGTAACGTATTTCGTGTGAAGCTATTTATGCAAACAAACATAGTCGTTGCATGAAAATAGCTAGTTACAAAAATCACTAGTTTTGAAACAGGTGACGCCGACCAAGTCACCGGTTTCGATACGTTTCTTGAAAATGACGTAACGACCCACGTCTAATAAGAGGTAAAATTTGAGCGACAGGTAACGCGGCAGCGTCATGACGTTCAGTACTTGAATGGGTGGCCGCCTGTTTTTTTTTCAACTAGTTTTTTTGTGTTTAAATTCGTTTTCTTTTTACTTTGTTTTTGTCTACAACGGCTTCGACACCCTGTAGTAACAAAGCCGTCTATGCCATAATAAATTGTGATCTTGAATGCAATTGGAAACGAGTAAACTTTTATGTGTGTAAACCACTATCCCTGTACACTCGTATGAAGCCGACTCGTACGAGGACACTCGGTCTGCCGAGAGTACTCTGATCGTGTAAACGCGGTTTAAGAGATGACCCAAGCATCATTGCCCACAGCTTTCTTTGTCTAAGCCCACAGCTAATGCCAATGTTGCCAGATGGGGCTATTAAGCGCCAAAAAGGCTATCTTTATCTTACCGAGTGGCTATAATATTTTGTCCGTTGGCTATAGGTAGCCAACGGCTATCTTTTTTTTCGGAAATATTAAATTACCTGCTTATTTTAATGTAGAAAAAAAAATATATTAAAATTTCCCGCTTGGGGCTATCTCAGCCTCTCGGGGCTACAATCGGCTACATTCGCACTAAGGCCAGGCTACTTCGGATAAAAAAGTCTGGCAACACTGGCTACTGCCCACAGGCCACAGCCATGGAATTATTATGTAGGACATGGGCGTTTTTCAAAAAAGATGTACATTGCGAATTTGGGGTGTCACACGACTTTAGCTATTTTTTATATTTTTTTGGTGCGCCGTATTCAAATAAACTGCATATTTATTTAATAGTTACATGTTTAAGTTATAGAATTAACTAAAATATGCAACCCAAATATCACTGTTATTAAAATATCATAAAATTAACATAAAAAAAAGTGTCAAATATTCATGTCACACCTGTATGTTTGGAACTTTCAAGTCTCAGGTAAGATTAGATAAATTAAATGGAGTCACTGTTTTAGGTTTAATAGACGCATGTTAAACTAATAAATACAATTTCGAGCTTTTTATTTCGAATTTGCGCTTTAATAGCTTAAAATACTATATTTATTGTTGTCCCAGAAATAGGTAAAACCGGAATTCCGGTATGCGTCACGACAGTTTTTTCGAGTTTTTTCAATATTTCAACGCAGTATTACCAAAAAATATTGTTGTTTTTCGTTTTTGGAAACATTTATCTTGTCTGTAGTGTGCTACAATTGCAATTTGCTAACTGCTATTTTGAAACAAACCTCAGTGTCAACGAAATCTGTGACTAAAGTGTCCGCGTTAAGGTGGTCCCAAATTGGAGTTCTAGATAGTAACAGTATTTTATGAGGTATGTAGCAATTTTTAAAGTTATTTGGCGTAACACACTTACATTTTTGTTTATAAATAATTGTAAAACAAGTCGGTACGAGTCATAAAACGGATGTAACAATCTTGAATTATTGTTAGAAGTTTTGTGGAATGAATTCGTCACATCGGGATCGTCACGTATTGTATAGCCGGAATAGTTTTGTGACGCACTGGAACTATTAGGCTGGGGTTACATTTAATATGGGAATAAAATAAATAATCCTAATGAAATAACTTTTTCGGATTTTATCGCAGTTTATTAGGTTTTTTAAATTTCTGACGTTTCGGATACTTTACAGCAACCATGGTCACGGGAGGACTTAAAAATCTAAATTAATAAACCGCGATACAATCCGAAAAAGTTTAAAAGAAAGAATAATACATTGGAGTCAGATAATTTTACGTCAAAGAAAAAGCTAAAAGTAATTTTACCAATAAAAGAAGAAAAATACATGGAAAGATCACGTAAAACTATAATTAATAGGAATTTTATATGCCATTTGTGTAAACTGCGTAAACTATATGATATTAAAGACATGACAAAGTGCATTGCTTGTAAAAACTGGGTATGCAGATCATGCTGCAACCAACCAGATATTGACTATATTTGCGACAGATGTTTCGAAGACTGATTAGAGCCTTGAGTTATACTTAACTTACTACATTCCAAATAGCAATAAACACAACCTAATTTTGATAATTAATCGTATTTTTATTTTATTTTTTTTCCTTCCAATTTATACTCAGTAGAGTAAAAATTAGAATCACAACTGAATAATTTTCTTTGCATTTTAATTTAATTTTGATTGCATGGTCGTGAGGGCAGTTTCTATTTGGAATGGAAATAGGTACTTACTTGTTTAAAAAATTAGTGAAACTAATAAAATATAAAAAGTTGTGAAAATATAATTAAAAATATATTTATGTAAACTGTGTACCTTAAGATTTGAGTACTTTAAAAATATTTGATTAAATATTACATATATACCAAACGTGTAAACTAAGCTTAACTTTTTCTAGCTAGTCACATATAATTCCAGATAGTCACTGTCACATATTTTACCGAGACAAAAACTTATCTTATTTAAGAAATATTTATTTATCAAATAATATTTATATAGTTGGTGTTGACCCTGAATTTGTTGTTTATATTATTTGTAATCTTGTTCAATTTCATTTTGAGTAGTAGGTAGAAATGTAATGTTTTAATGGTCAAAAGTACCTCTGTGACGATCTCGAAATTAAAATGATTGTTAAGCGATTATTATAGTGATTTATATATGTTTAAATTTTTTTGTTCAAAGATTTAAAGGTTTATTAAATAAATAGTAAAAAAAATTATCGTTACAAGTCATATTTTGCATTTTATTTACGTTTTTCCTTTGTGACGAGCCAGAACAAGTTTCTGTGAACCCTTGCAAAAAAATAAATATTGCCTCGTTGTTTTGCATAATTCCGATGTAATTTTTGTTGTTTTTACTTCTGAAGAGTATATTTTATCAAATGAGAAAACAATTTACAGTAAAATTTATATAACACAAAAATCTTTTCCGGTTCGTCACGTGTACATCTTTTTTGAAAAACGCCCACATACTAGTTGTACGTAGTAGATAATAATTTCATGCCCATAGCTAGTAGTGTAGATATTGATATCGATTTACCGATATTGAAATAGTAAAACAAAAAATTATCGATACTTGTTCATTGTCAAATTGTCAAACATATTACCTATCTATTAGTCGTGCTAGTAAAATCAGATATTGCGCTATACATAGTTCAGAAGCTACTGAATGATTTTTCAGTGATTAAATAAACTACAATAGCTATCCATATTGCGAATTTTCACAAAGGAAAAACTGAAAAAGTTAGGTGTCTAGTCAGAACGAACCTACTCACAAAGATTCAGACTATTATGAATCAAAGAAAGAAACATTCGGTAGCTGCTGGACTACTATATACATAGCAGCTTTGTGGTTTAGCTAAGAGAGAAAGCGAGAGCAGGATGATCTGAACGGAGAGGTTGCAGCTAAACTTCGGTTTGAATGAACTTAATAGCGTAGAGTCTATGCATCCCCGTGTTACATTTCGGCATCCAAAGTCCTAAGTCGGAGTGTGAACTCAAATCATACAGTCGCACATTAATTTGGAACATAAATTTTTAAAAAGTAAAATGTCTTTACGCACGCTTTACTTGGGGAGTAATCTGGAGAATGCGTGACGAGAGCGTTACGAAAAGTGTGATCGGCTGAGGTGAATGGAGCAAGAGAGAGAGGTGCGCGCACATTTTCTTTCTCATCTCATGAAAAGATCGATTTTAAAATCGATTCGAATCGTAACCTGATGAATCGATTCATAGAAAAAATCGGTCTAAAAAATCGATTTTTCAAAAATCGTTTTTTTTTTTTTCAAATTTGTATTTATAATTAAATATAAATCCATTTTACGAAAAACAAGAAAGATACCATAATAAACTATTTCTGGGCTCTCATATCAGTAAAATCAGGAATTTTCAGTTCAGGGAACTCGATAATAAGAATTATTTTTATTACAATATCAAAGTATCAGATCAGATATAAAAGAACACATTTATTTTCGAAATGTATTTGTTACATTAAAAAGTTAAGAAAATATAAGAAGAAGAAGTATATAATACCGTGTCATATACATCGTGTCATAGTCATATACATCACGGCTATTTAGTGAACATGGTAATAAATAGCGAATTACGAGTATATTTAGCTAATCTATATAATAAAAATGAATGTTGCTAAGCGCAAAACTGGAGAATGGCTCGACCAATTCGGCTATTTTTTTTTGTATGTTCATTAAATCCCACGGAAAGTTTTTATGCAAAAAAGGTGTGTGTGTGATTCACACATAATAGATGTGAAACTTCTTTGGCAAACTAATTTAAAATTAGTGGCTTGCAGTGCGGCGCGGCCGCAGCGCGGCGCGCCCTTCCATGTCCTTTTTCCTGTTATTTTTCTTTTGCTGCTAGCAAACACAATTATTTAATGTCATGTTTAATATTACGTGTTAATGTAAAGTAAATACACGGCAATTTTGTAGTTTTTATTCGAAAACACGGCAATCCAGATACCCAAAACACGGCAACTTAAAATTTCGTCTCCATGCAGAGTACATTAACTATAACCCGTCCGGCCACTTATTATCTTTTTAACAGCTCACGCCTATAAATTACAGTCGTTTTTTTTTTTCGGAATAACGTACTAAAAATTCTACTGTAATGTCATACTTTATTGACGATTTGATTGATTGAGTGAAGTACTCTGTGCAGCCTGTGCATAACAAACAACCACAGACTATGAAACAGTTCTTGAAATAATAAATCGATAATAAATCGATCATATGATAAAAATACTTTTACGCCATGTGATTATTGTTTCTATAAATTTGATACAAAAAAGGAAATAAAAATAGTATCTATGACCCCAAGATTGATTACTTGCAAGGAATTAAGTCGAAATCTTGAAATTTAATTGTAAACCAAGAATAAAGAGCAATAACTCTGTTAATTAATTTAATTTATTATTTATATATTTCATTTATAATTAAAAAAACTAATAAACGCATAAATAAATAATATTTTTATACTAAATGTATTTCATTAAATCGATTGAAAGTTCTTTTTAAATAAAATCGATTATTATTTCGAATCGAATAAATAACGTGTGAGGCAGACACTAATGTCAAAATTTCTTGAAGTCATGAAGTGTCAAAAAGTTAATTTAGTGGCCGCCATAGACTATACCCCGTCCGGCGACTAAATAGCTTTTTGACAGCTCACGCCTATAAATTACAGTTTTTTTTCCGGAATAACGTAGGTACTAAAAATTTTACAGTAATGTCATACTTTATTGACGATTTGATTGATTGAGTGAAGTAACCTGTGCATAACAAACAACCACAGACTATGAAAAAGTTCTTGAAATAATAAATCGATAATAAATCGATCATCTGATAAAAATAATTTTACGCCATGTGATTATTATTTCTATAAATTTAATACAAAAAAGGAAATAAAAATAGTATCTATGACCCCAAGATTGATTACTTGCAAGGAATTAAGTCGAAATCTTGAAATTTAATTGCAAACCAAGAATAAAGAGCAATAACTCTGTTAATTCATTTATTTATTATTTATATATTTCATTTATAATTAAAAAACTAATAAACGCATAAATAAATAATATTTTTAAACTAAATGTATTTAATTAAATCGATTGAAAGTTCTTCTTAAATAAAATCGATTATTATTTCGAATCGAATAAATAACGTGTGAGGCAGTCACTGATGTCAAAATTTCTTGAAGTGTCAAAAAGATCATTAGTCGCCGGACGGGGTATAGTGGCCGGCGGCCGGACGGACGCATTACGCATAGATGAGATGTTAGACTGTGCGAGACTGCGAGTGACGTAAATTATGTACCTTGTTCAAGTTGTGGAATTTTGCTGGTAAAATATTAAAATATGCTTAAAACCTTTGTGGCCATATAAAATTTGAGTCACAAATTGATATTTCAATTTATTAAGTATATACGATAAAAAGTAAACTGATAAGTTATTTTCTTTTTAAAAAAGAATTTAAAAATTGTTCAGATTTTTTGAGCAAAAATAATTTAAGACGGCGCTTATGGTCTCCACTATAACACATTTAATTAAACGGATTCAAGGTAATATATTATCATTTTAGTTACTGTTACTTAAGTACATTGTTTAAAAAAATACCTACTAAAATGTTTAATTTTCACAGTAAACACCTTTAAACTTTAATTTTTCTTATAAATAAATCAAAGTTCATAACATGAGTATCATAATATGATTATCTATCACAAAAATATTTAAATATCAATCTTGGTGATTTTGTTAATTTTACAAGCTTTTATTTAACTTGCAATGTATGTATGTATGTATGTAAATTTAATGAATGTTTGTTTGGGTGAAATCTTGCAACTCAATTTTGAAGCAGATATCTTCAACCAATTGAGCTGAAATTTTGTATATAGGTTCAATTTGGATGCTAATGCATGGTTAACTTTGTGACGTCATTCTAAATCCAATATAGCGGCATATCCAAGAGTGCGGACTAGTTATTTTTAGTGCACTTCTACAATATGGGTATCTAATGAAAGGGCTTGCTAAGAATTATTCGAATAAAGCGACGTGATAACCGACTAAAAAGTCAAAAATAAATTAAAACAAAAAACCTTTTTAAAAAACAAGCTTTTATTTGAATGCACTAAAACGAAAAAAATAAATTTTTACTTTAAAACTTTTACTATCTACTTATAAAGTCATTACACATAATCTATATGATATAAAAGCTTGTCGCAAGATTTGCTTGTAAACAAGTAAATTAAATAAATTGATGTGATTGATTTTAACTATTAAAATTTTCAAACTAAGGAAATACGAGTACTATCTCGCGACAAGCTTTTATATCATATAGATTATGTGTAATGACTTTATAAGTAGATAGTAAAAGTTTTAAAGTAAAAATTTATTTTTTTCGTTTTAGTGAATTCAAATAAAAGCTTGTTTTTTAGAAAGGTTTTTTAGTTTTAATTTATTATCACAGTAGTAATAAATTGGGCTGTTCTTTAGATGTGTGGAATCGAATTATGGATTTTTGGGGGGAGAGTGGGGGAGGGTTGGGTGGGTTTCCCTCTGGTACCACTTCCACCATGTGTGGAATCGATTTATGGGGTTTCGGGGGGAAGAGGGGGGAGAAGGATAATACCCTTTGGTACCGCTCGATTTATGGGGTTTTGGAGGGATAGTGGGGGAGGGGGTGGGTGGGTTATCCTTTGGTACCACTCCCACCATATGAAACCCCATGGTTATGGAGATATCTATGGTTAAAATTTTGAGGTTAAGATGGTCTAAAGACTTTCTCGGTCGTCGATTTATGGGGTTTTAGGGGGCGAGGGGTGGGGGGGGGGGGTGAATTGCCCACCCCCAGCAACCCCATGGTTATGGGGATAACCATGGTTAAAGTTTAACCTAACCTAACCTATCTGACTTCAAAAAAAAATTTATTCCTAAATTACGGTCGGTATAGAAATCCGAAAAATACCCAAAACCGAATCGGAGCACCCCACTATCCACGTGGTCTTGGTCTGTCTTATCCCTAGAGTGTTCTGTAGAGAGCCCGGAGCGACTAAGGCTGGTCGCCGCGACCAGCCTCAGCCGCTTCCCGTCTATGGATTAGGGATTGGGATGGTTTAGGGATTTTTTTTGAAACTTTAAACCATGCTTAGGAAAACTTTAACCATGGTTAGGTTAGGTTAGGTTAAAAGGTTAGGTTAGGTTAAACTTTAAAAAAAAAAAAAAAAAGGTTAAACTTTAAGCATGGTTATCTCCATAACCATGGGCTTGCTGGAGGTGGGAGTGGTACCAAAGAGTAACCCACCCCGCACCCTTCACCCCCTCCCCCAACAACCCCATAAATCGACGTCCGATGAAGTCCTTAGACCATCCTAACCTCAAAAATTTAACCATCGATATATTTATAACCATGGGTTTCCGCATCGTGGGAGTGGTACCAGAGGGTAACCCTCCCCTCCCCCCCTTTCTCCCCCTTCCCCCCAAAACCCCATAAATCCATTCCACACATCTAATGAATAACCATAAATTGATTTTTCTTTTGTAGTAGATAACTATAAAATAAACTTGTTTTTAATATTAACTTGTTTTTAATTGTAATTCAATGACTGTTGAAGAAACAAGTTATGTTTGTTTTTTGTCTTACAATTCTTTTTAGGAATAATTTTTAGGTGATTTTATTAAAATATTTTGGTGATAATGGTAGAAGATAAAAATCTTTTAGCGACCATGTGCATCTCTTTGTTTTGTTATATAAACCCTTTTTGGTCTACAACAAAAAACCTATAAATAAAATAAAATAAAATTTTGTAATAGTTTACCACTAAATTGAAAGAATTTGTTTATTTCCTATTAAAATTTTCATATTTTGTTACTTACTGAAATAACTGTTAATGTTCCTAAATACTATTTAAGTAAAATATTTTGTAATAATAAAGTAATTATTAAGATTAAGAATACCTGGTTTAAAATTACATTAAACAAAAACCCTGCAAGACCACTGCAATTTGTACATTTCAATATTATTATAACTTTAATCTAATTCAGAGTAACAAAAAATACAGTTTATTTTGGTTTATATATAAATAGCTTTTTGTTATTGTTAGACAATTTAACTGAGGTAGGGCACAGCAGGAAATTTCCTGCTCAAAATTGGAGCAGCCCGACTGGGGTAGTACCTCTGTGGAGATGTTCGTCCACCGAAAAGGGAGGATCCTCCAACCAGACGGATGTTGCGTCTGGTAGGGCTACTGCCCCCAACGGTTGTTGTCGTGTTCTTGTATATATAGTTCATTCGCTTTGGAAACTTCGATAGCGTGATCTAGAACCGTCAGTTCGTATGTGGCTCGATAGATGTCGCCACATCACTCCCCTCCGAGACCGGAGGTCGATAGTGGTGTTTGAGTCGTCCATACACATTTTGCAATGCTTGCCGGGCCAGTGGAATGTTCCAGTGAGTCGGAAGCAGATGCCGCATAGTTCACGGTGAGTCGGAGTGGTGCAGTGCTGCGTAGTGGCTGGCTGCTGCGTCGACCAGGAGAGAGGTGCGTCTCTGCTTGTTGACCGGCCGAAGTGCAGTGTGCTGTGCCAAAGTCGCTGAGAAGGCTGTGGGTGATGACCAGGTATGCGCGTCCGCTGCATGCTGGTGGTCAGGATACCCGTTGTAGCCGTGGATGCTGGCTGGCTGTAGGACTCGCTGCTTGAAAGCTTGAGGAAGTGATGATGACGTCACGATGACGTAGATTGACGAAGGCTGCGCTGATGATCACGTCGGGGTCACCAGTTTGGAGATGTTCGTCCACCGAAAAGGGAGGATCCTCCAACCAGACGGATGTTGCGTCTGGTAGGGCTACTGCCCCCAACGGTTGTTGTCGTGTTCTTGTATATATAGTTCATTCGCTTTGGAAACTTCGATAGCGTGATCTAGAACCGTCAGTTCGTATGTGGCTCGATAGATGTCGCCACACCTCGACCTTACAGAAGACCACAGCTAAATAATACTGTTTTCAAGCAGTATTGTGTTCCTGTTGGTGAGTAAGGTGACCAGAGCTCCTGGGGAGGGGGGGGGGATTGGGGACAGGGTCGGCAACGCGCTTGCGATGCTTCTGGTGTTGCAGGCGTCTATAGGCTACGGTCTTACCATCAGGTGAGCCGTACGCTTGTTTGCCAACCTAGTTAGGTACATAAAAAAAAAACTATTACAAACCTTTTTTTTGTTTTTTAAAATACAAACAAATGGGCCCCGTAGACTAAAAAAAATGTCGTTTTATCCCTGTTTTTAGGCAATGAAAAAATATCATTAGAATACGAAGCTTAATTTCACCGTTGTCATTATAGCTATAATGGCGTAATTAGGAAGTCGATGGGTGTCGAATCGTGTTGACCCGGGTTCCAATCTCAGTCTCCAGATCAATTTTTTTTCTTTTTTTTTTAATTTCACTCGTGATTTATTATTTAAATAACATTAAAATATAAAATACCGAGCAAAAACAAAAAAAAACAAAAAAAAAAAGAAAATACCGAGCTAGGCTCGGTCACCCAGGTACTAATAATATAATAGGAACATGAATTTTCAGGTTTTTGTAAATTGATATGCTTTCCATTTACAGCTCCATTGTAGTTATCAAAGTTCCGTGTATTTCTAAATTGTTGTGCCAATATTTTCCAACTTTCTTGTATTAGTAATTTTATATGATACTAGCTGGTGTGTCCGCGACTTCGTCCACGTGGAATTTAACAAAAAAGTTATTGTTCAGTTCAGTTCGCAGTTTTAAAAAAAAATCGAAATTAAAAGTAGTCTAAGTTACTCCTTATTACATCAGCTATCTGCCAGTGGAAGTCCCGTCAACATTCAAAGATTAGCTGGAACAAACAGACAGACAGACAAAAACCATAAAAAATAATGTTATTTTGGTATATGTACCGTGTAGGTATATAAACAAGCATGGGCCCTTTAATCTAAGGCTAAGGGGGCGTTTAAATATTACGTAGCGCAAATTTTGAAGATTTTTGACCCCCCTTTCCCCCATGTAACGCGCCGTAACGTTTTCCTGTACACCCCCCCCCCCTTCTATACACGTTATGCATAACCCAACTGACCATTTTTACACAAAAGTCACAACTATGTTTCGCAAACTAACCGGAAAGTCGCTAAATTACTTTTGTTATTGCTTTAATCGCGTTTGCGGTAGTAATTAATAAATAAAACAATAGATTTTAATACCCTAGTTTTTTAAATAAATAAAAAACAGTGTTACGCAACACATTGTTCGAACCCCCCCTCCCGCCCTTGTAACGCATCGTAACGTTTTACAAGACCCCCCCTCCCCGCAAATTGGCGTTACGTAATATAAAATATACTTGAACGCCCCCTAATCATTTTTTAAAAAAAATCAAACATGATTTGTTAAAACAGGCAAATGAGCTGCGTCATAAAAGGGAATAAAAGAAACCTTGCACAATTCAGTGAAATCATTCATATACAGGGTGTCCCGCGATAAAGTGCAACCCCGAAAGGGGGTAAAACTAGACCATAAATTATCGACAAAAAACATAGAAAAACTTTTTAAAAAAAATATTTTATCTCTTATTGACGAATTAAGATTTTTATATCTTACGTAGACTCTATGTACAAAAAATGATGATTTCTTCCAAAGTAGTGGGTCGATTACTTTAAAATAAAATAAAATATTACGCCACGTACTTGGCGGTAAGGATAAAATAAAAATTAGGTCGCAAAAAAGTGGCATTATGTCTTTAACTATGCTTCTTGTGAAAAAAAATCCATTTCTTATGACTGTTTTTTTCAATGATCTCTAATTTTCTCAGAATTATGCCCCCAATACCAGGAAATTTTATGATTTATTATTATTTCTTACCATATTGCCATTCAAATAAAAAAAAATTTACGCCTGTATCCCAAAAAACACGTACAAAAATCATCATTTTTTGTACAAAGAGGCTACGTAAGCTATATAAAAATCTCAATTCGTCAATAAAAAAAATAAATTTTTTTTTTTAATTTTTTTCTGTTTTTTGGCGATAATTTATGGTCTAGTTTCACCCCCTTTCGGGGTTGCAGATTATCGCGGGACACCCTGTATAAGTGGTAAAAAAAAAACGTATGTACCTATACATTTAATTATGTATACCTACGTATTTTTTCAAATTACAATAACAAAATTTTCTCAATTCTACACAAAAACAAACCATTGTAATTTTAAACCCATTATAAATTTCGGTATCTTACAATATATTGATATTGCTCATTACGCTTATTATTAATATTGCGTAAAAAATAATAACAAAATGTTATTATTAGTGATATTTAATCTATACTTCTATACTTATATTATAAAGAGGTAAAGTTTATAACTTTGTTTGTATATACGGGGTAATCTTCGCAAATACTGATCCGATCATGAAAATTCTTTCGCTAACAGAAAGCTACACTATTCAGGAGTGACAAGATAAAAGGAAAAAGATAAAAATATATAAAGATTTTAAATCAGCAGGATTTGAACCTGCGCCCTCTGACGTGCCGTGTCAACAATTCAATCTAATCAAGCATTATTATTTGCCTTAGAAATTAATTGGTGATTTTAAAACATTTATATTTATCTGATTTGCTGAAAATAGTGAGAGTGTATTGGAACATATCAAATTTCACCGTACCCTTCTTATGTGAAATGGATTATAACGCCCAACGAAGTGGGCACGGGTCGGCTAGTTACTAATAAAGTAAGAATAAGAAATTATATTTTTTAAAAACTGAAATAAAGAAATAATAACGTAAAATGTCAGATGTTACGTTCGAATCACGTTCGAATGTTTAAAGCCCGTGGGCGTCCTCATTACATCGATCGAACCTCCTGCGTCCGACCGGCACGTGGCCAGTACACGCGACTCGCGTGACTACTGTTGGATCGCATTGCTCTCACGTGGGCTCTCCTAGGGCACTTGTTCTTAAGTATTTTCACAAATTCATAATGTTTATTTATAAATTAAAGTAAAAAACTTTATAAAAAACAAGCTTTTATTTTATACGCGCTAAAAAGGATAAAATAAATTATAACTATCAACATGTCATTGTCGCGTCATTACACAATTTATATGATACTAGCCTGCTGTACCCTGCGCGTGTTGCTACGGTTTTTTTTTTAATTTTTTTTGGTCGTACCAACACAGAAAACTTTGTGGGCTCATGCACAACACTGCTGAAGATCATGACATGATCAAATGCATAGTTTACGATTATATAAAGGTCATACAGACAAACATTCATTTATAATTATATATAGATAAGAGCTTGTTATTTGTCAGTTAAATATCCATTGTCATCCAAACTAAACGCGTGTCAGCTTAATTATACCTTTATCTACGTATAAAAATTAAGTTGCAAGATTCCACCCTAAAACACACTACATTGCAAGTTAAATAGAAGCTTTTAAAAATTAAACGAATCAATATTTGTAACAAACATAAACATGTACCTGTTGTGTATGAAATTATTGTCATTTTCATTATTAGATAAATAAAAGAATTATAGCAAAAGCCTTAGCCGTAAGTAGCCCTTTCTAAGTTCGTATTCTTTAGTTTTTAATTTATTTTAATTATGTTCGCTTCAGCCTGTAATATTGGGATATTACCTTGTTGTAGGCCTCTTTCCCCATGTGGGAGAAGGATCAGAGCTTAATCCACCACCCTGCTCCAACGCGGGTTGGCGGATATATTTCCTATTCGGAGTAACGATCGCTATCAGGTGTACATGATAACAACCGTGACCGACGGCTTAACGTGCTCTTCGAGGCACGGTGGGGAGACCTACAAAGACTGCACAAACACCCAGACCACGGCAAACATCTGTATGGCCAATACAAATATTTGTCAGGTGCGGGGATCGCATATCCGCAACCGCCAACGCAACAGGCACAAACCAGTGCTGTGACCGTTGCGCCAACGCGGCTACAATTATGTACGGTAACGATAAGGTAAACTGTAACTGTGTTTCTCTTGGTTTCAGTTAAAAAATGGAGTGGGTTCTTAGAAGTCCACAGATTCATAATACCTTTAGCAACCTTGGCTTTACAAATGCAGATGGATATCACGTAAATGAAAACTGCAATGGTAGGTGTTACTTGATAAATTTACCGTGTCCGTTAATTACTATCGTTGCATTGCGATAATAAACGAGTATTTCCTCTTTCAGCCGCCTTAGAATCGATAGTTCAAAACATTTTATCTGAAGACAAACTATTACGCACATATCGAAGAAGTATTAGTTTCGGTCAAAACATAAAAAAAGACCTCATACCTCTTTTAATTAATACCAAAGATGATAAGACAGTAGAATTATTGATAAAGATATTAGTAAACTTGACGGTACCGGTGGAATGCCTACTTTCAGTAGATACTGTTAACAAAACTGATATCGGGCGACATGCTATATTTGAAATTAACAACTTACTTTCTTCTACGAAGTTGGCAAGTACAGACCAACGCGTGTGTAAGGTTATCGTTGACTTTTTAAAAAAGAACACTGATGTCGAACAAAAGTCGAAATTGAGTGCGGAACAATGTACGAATATTAGTAATACACTTTTATTTGTACGTAACATATTACACATACCGGAGGATATTAATTGCCTCAATCCGACGTACACTAACCCGTCTCACACGATCCAAAATCAGCTCTTATGGAACTTATTCAGTCAAAGTATTGACAAACTTCTTATAAAATTGATGACAATACCAGATGCGGTAAGTGATTGGCTATAAGTATGTAAACATGCATGCGCCATGTAGTTATGTGAAATTTGAGTCACTTGAAGGGTAATTTTTTTTTTGGATTGTGGCTAGGACTAACAGAAGTACTTAAATTAAAAAAACAAAACACTTGAATTTGTTTTTTTCCTCACTTGTACGAATCAAGGTGTTCGTTTTGTATTTTATTTATTTTACAGATAAATTGGTGTGTAACGATGGTACAATTGATAGCCCTAATTTACAAAGACCAACATGTAACCACATTGCACAAACTGCTAAATATGTGGGTGGAAACATCACTTTATGAAAGTTCAGAAGATAACGAGAGTAATACTTCTACATTGAATAGAGGTATCTAATTAAACAAAACTATGTTTTAATATATCATAAACTGCTATGAGTATGACTTGTTAAACATTTTTGACAAATACCTACTGAAGGTTCTATTACACTTTGACAGGAAGTGATCACTCATCGCCTATGCTAACATCGGATTATACTTCGGACTCATCGGATACTGCTGCTAGTGGAAAAAGAAATGAAGAGCCGAATTCTGTATCAAGTTCCAGCAACGAACTGCCAGCGATGAAGCCCGTTCACCAGACACCACACCCTTTAAAGCAGAGAATTAACAATAACGTTCGTACCAGCGTCACCCTGCAAGAGCGCAAGAGGAAGAAAATTATTAAAAGGTGCAAAGCTAATATGTAAGTCGTGTTTAAATCTCTATATGAATATGACCATAGTCTTGTAAAATTAGGCTAATTCGGTACCTTGAATTTTTTTAAATGATATCATTTTTATGTGTTGTAATAGTGAAGGTACCTATATAATTATTTTATCCATATAATCACAGGATCTATCTTTCCTCCATTTTTTCATAATAAGTGTGTTAGGTGTAGGAGTTATTTGGGTACTATACGAGTATATTGAGTGTTGTAGGCTATGAAGCATAACTAACCATCACTATAGCTCGTTCAACGAGAGGAGAGAAAAAATGTAAACAAACCAAATGTCAAGTCATCCGCCTATGCAGGTTTTGTAACCTTTTTTACTTCCACAAATTGTTAAAATGTAAAATATATTTATATTTTGATAATTACTTAGTTAATTAAATATAATTATATAATTATGTATATAAGATTTGATACTTGACTACTTCTTAAATAATAATTATCAAAATATAAATTTATTTTACATTTAAAGTTTAAGTTTAGTTTAATATAATATTAGTTTATTAGTTTAACACCCAATGACAAATAAAATACACAAATAAATATATAAGAAAAAAAAGATTCTGCTATACGAATGGGCAGTAAACGTCTGACAAATTTAGTTTTAGTTAGGCCATCCTTGTAATAAGTATTATAGTATTATAGGGTAGGTATGTATTGGACCCATTGGACGTTTTTTCTTCGGGGAATTTAAATCTGTGGGTGTTCCTTTTGAAGTACCTACTTGGCTGAGGTTCCATAATAGCCAACTTCGATATAACAGCAACAATTAAATAACAAAAACAACAACTAATACTATAAATAACAACAACTAATATTACAAATAACAACTATAACTACAAAAACATTAACAGATAACAATAATTAATTAACGAAAATAATAACAGGACATAACCGAGAACGAAAGTTTATGTATCACCACGAGCGCTTTAGGAGACGGGATGAAATAAAAATAAATAATACAAAATCAAAGTCATCAAAGTAATCAAAATTATCAAGTCCGCGTTCCGAATGTTTTCAAAGTCAGTCTATCTTCACTGGCTTGACGTTCGACCTTGCCGAGATACGTGCAGCAGATAGCAAACAAACAAGATAGAAAGAGATAGACTATATTTTGTTTGTTCCGTCGTCGTTATGAAAAAATGATGTCCTTTGTTTACATTTTTTCTCTCGCCTCGTTGAACGGACTATTATAGATTATAATATACCCATTTGAATATATTGTGTAGCTCAAAATTCCTGTAGTGACATTGAAATCCTACTAAATTCTAACAAACCAGTAATATAATAATCGAACGTCTTGTTTTTGGATTTCCAGTTTTGTTTTTTATTGCTCTAAACATTTTCATTTGTTTTTCAGAATAAACGTTAAAGGCTTGTCGCACAATACGCCGACGGATGACGATATTTCTAACGTATTGAAGGAATTTACTGTAGATTTCCTTTTAAAGGGCTACAACTCTCTGGTACGCACCCTCCACACGCAGATACTCACAAATATGCAGTTAGAGATCGATACATCACATTTCTTCTGGCTGGTTACGTACTTTCTTAAGTTTGCGACTCAAATTGAATTGGACTTAGAGCACGTTTGTTCCGTGTTGTCTTTTGATATAGTGTCGTATCTCACCGCCGAAGGAGTTAACTTGTGCGAGCAGTTTGAGCTGGCCGTTAAA
This sequence comes from Melitaea athalia, assembly GCA_905220545.2. Lineage (NCBI taxonomy): Eukaryota > Metazoa > Arthropoda > Insecta > Lepidoptera > Nymphalidae > Melitaea > Melitaea athalia. Next base: position 11,124,334 of record HG992179.1, read on the forward strand.
TTTAACGGAAACGACTTGAAGTCTAAAATAAGAAGATTGCATTTAGTAAGTAATTTATTACTTCGATCTAACGTATTAACGGTCTATTAAAATAGTGTTTCATAGTTTTCGGTTATTATTACAGATATAAAATATTTTGTATGAGTGTTCAAAAAATTATTAAGTCATAGATTGATTTCTTAGGTTGTCACTGCTATTCGAGAGTTTATTCAAGCTATGGAAGTGTACAAGAAGTCTGGGCATATATGTAATATTGACAACGAAGCTCTTCTCAAGTTGCAAATGAAAATGTGTGAAACTGAGGAGCTGCGTTCACTGTTTGTGATGCTTTTGAGACATTATAACCCCAGATATCATTCCAAACAATATTTACAGGTGAAAACAATACAGTTTATTATTTAACCTTTACTTACCATATTTAATATATTTTTTTAAAATGAATACAGTAAAAAGTTTTTCATTTACGTACAATATTAATTCCACAGTTTATACCTTATTTTAACATTTTAATTGATTTATACTTTAAATTACTAGATAAACGGTAGCAAAAAAATACCGTGAAGTTGGTAATATATTACATTTCTGTTATTAGGATCTAATCGTCACAAACCACAATCTTCTAATACTCCTTGACAATGTAATGAAAATACCAGACTACAAAGGCGAGAGCAAAATGATAGACCACATCAGGCAGTGAGTTATTTTTTTTTTTCATTTTACATGTAATATATATTGTTGAATGGCGTGGGTACTTTCGACACTTTAAAAAACTTAAAACAAATTAGCGCGAACTCCGGTATTGTTAATTAGTACCTACACTTCTTATTTTAATGAACCAGAATAGATACTGTTTTTGTTATATATTTTTAATAAAATATAAAAATTCACGATTCAGCCTGTAGTATCCCACTGCTGGGCATAGGCCTCTTTCTCCATATATAAGAAGAATCTGATTATCAGAACTATGTCCACAACGCTGCTCCATTGCTGGTTTGCGGATATATTATTCTCTACTATGAGTAACTATCGCTACCAGGTATGTATGATAACAACCGGAACCGACAGCTTAACGTGCTCTCCGAAGCACGGTGCGGAGACCCACAGATATCCAAACCGGAAAGAAATATTTGTAGAAATAAAAATATCCGTCCCGAGCGGGAATAGAACCCGCAAACCGCCGATGTTTAGGCGCGTACACGGCCCAACGCCACTACACCAGAGCGGTTGTAAATAATAAATAGGAAATAATAAGTCTAGCCACAGATTTCTTTATTGGCCACGTGATCTTACTTCTCATTTTATAACTAAGCAACGGGAAAACGAGATAGCCTCTAATAAACTAATTCGTCTTTTTTAAAACGCTAACTAAATATTCTATAGAAAGCGTCAAGTAAAGACCAACAATTATTTTTACTTGTCCTTCTTATTTCTATTTGCCCCCTAATTTACTAACTCAGCCACGAGTTTTACATCGCATCACCATTTTACATTTTACAGCTTCAGGACAAGGTCCTCAAAAAATATAATTCAAGCTCCCATAGACAGTATCATTTATTATAACTTAGCATGTAAAATAATACATCATATTATTTTATCGTGAAAATAGTCAATGCAAGATTTGGCACGAGCGCGCGAGACGACAGCGACCGGCCATTTGCACTAATCAGAGAGCGCGCGAGTTTTTTGCTTGAATGCATGTTACAAATTTAGATGCTAAAAAATAACCACCAAGTTGAGTTGTATTTAGAGTGGCTTACATAGAAGATAACTAGTGGCCTAAGATAGTATCATTCAGACGCTCGTTGTTTGTAGCTGACTTATTAATTTAGAAGACAGTAGATTTTTAGAGGCAAAGCTATTAAAAAGAAGCCCGTTTAATTAGCAGCCATAATAAATTACCTATACATACATAGTTTTGTATACGTAATTAAATTTACTTGTAGAAATGTTTGTTCGAGAAGAAAAACATTGTTTGTAAATCTGTATATATAAAAGAGATTTCCACCCATATATTGACTCATCACGATATCTCTGGAACCATAAGGCTTAGAGACTTGAAATTTGGTAGGATTATTCCTTTCGTCGAGTAGAGGTCAGCTAAGAACGGATGTTACGAAGTTCCACCCACAAGAGGGGGTTAATATTAATAACATGTATGGCAAAACATAGTTTGCGGAGTCAGCTAGTGATATATATAATAATATTTGTAGATTTTCCTCACCGGAAATAATGTGTCAGTATGGACTCCTGTTAGAAGATTACGAAAAAAATGGGGAGTTTGTGAATGATTGCATCTTCACTCTAATGCACCATGTCGGAGGCGAGGTCGGCCTTATTTCCCTCTTTCAACCGAATATATTGAAAACTTTCACATTAATTTGGAAATCTGAATTTGAAATTTGCGATGTAAGTGCGTTTGTCAAAAGAATCATCCGTCTAGAATTAGACTTATTTTATTTTGCAGTAAACTAATTTATAAAACAAAAAGTATTTAGAAACTGATATGATATGACTGTTTTATGAAATATTAGTAAATAAATTTAAGCAAAAAAGCGAGTTGATATCTGTCTGTCGATGTTATTGTTATGTTAGTTATATAATTTACCACTTATATAAAATTATTTATTATAAGTTAATATATTTTTCAGGATTGGTCTGATTTGATTGTGTACGTAATAAATACATTTATGAAGAAGCCAGACAAACTACAAAACTCAATAAACCTTTGCTCTGACAAGGAAACTTTCGAGGATAAACATTTGAAGGATCTCCTAATGTCTGCAGAAGAATTACAACCATCGAAACAAAGGAAATCTATTCAGTTTGCCTGTGAAAACATTGCTAACAGGTATAAATATTTTAATGTTTACGCAAAAAGAATTTTTATAATCAGATCATAGTTCTCTCGCTCAAATAAATAAACATGGACAAGTATATATAAGTTTTATGTACAAGCTTTTTTATAGTACCTATGAAGTAGGCAAACAGACATACAATATGGCTATGGAAACTGTAGCTTATGGACGCCAGCGACAACAGGAGGAATTAATTTTTTATTTACGCTTTTATTGTTACAGATGGTCAGAAGAGGAGTTGTCGTCATTGAGTTGGAACTACATGCAATGCAACAGTTCGGCCGATGTCATCGGAGACATAGTCAAACTATTTAAAGAAAATGGCATCATTAAAACCAGAAATTCGGTAGTCAAGGAACTCTATAATCAATTCCTAATAAATAAAGAAGAGTTTGAAAATCTTTTGAAGAAGGAAAATGAAAAACCAACGAGCAGTAAGACGACACAGGAATCAAATGAAACTAGGGACGATGAAATAAGCAAACTGTGTCAACAGCTTAGACAGGATGGAATGCCGAAATTTTTAGATTGGGTACAAATAGTCCTCTTAAAAACTTGTTTTGCCAAAATATACCTGGAGAAGATGAAATCGAAAAGATTCGGTCTCAGCGAGATGACTGTGTTTGACAAACACGGACAGGCAATTGAGTCGCTGTTGAACCAACCAGCGGAGCTACCGGTCATGTCACCTGTATCGTACCATTCCTTGCGTAAGTTCCAATTTTTACATTTATTTTACTTGACTGCCAATGATGGTTTATTATTTTTGAGAGTTGCGTGTGCATGGCTTAATTTTGGCATGCTCTGTAGGCTATCGACGATCGATCACGATTCAGCCTGTAATATGCCACTGTTGGGCATAGTCCTCTTCTCCATGTAGACGAAGGATCGGAGCTTAATCTACCACGCTGCTCCAATGCGAGTTGGCGGATATATTCCCTACTATGAGTAACGATCGCTATCAGGTGTACATGATAACAACTGGGACCGAAGGCTTAACGTGCTCTCCGAGGTACATTGGGGAGACCCACAAGGACTGCACAAACACCCAGACCACGGCAAACATCTGGTTTATAAAACATCTGTATGGCCAATACAAATGCTGTCGTGTGCGGGGATCGAACCCGCAACCGCTCGCGCAACAGCCAATCGCAATCCAATGCTGTGACCGCTGCGCCAACGCGGCGTCGCTGTAGGCTATATTAAATTATAATGTATTGCTAACACAATATAATTTGTTGTGTTATAGTTCTGGACAAATCTGTCCCACTGGTGCCGTGGAATTGTCAACAAGCTTCCATTTGCAAGGACCTGAAGTTTTTACAACTTTTACATAAACTTGGTTTCCATATGCCAATGGATACCGGAAAACTTTTTATTAGAATACCGAACTTCTGGACACCGGATTTCTTGTATGAGGTTGCTGGCAAAATATCACCCATTGATGTTTGTAAGTATTTTCTATCATTTCTTTTAATAATTTCAATCAAAGTTTGATAAAAGGAGTCATTTGTAATGGACCAAAATTGTTTAATTTTTACCAAATGACGTCCTAGCTGTCTTGCGATCTGTCAAACGCGTGTACTTTGAATAATCGTTGTTTTCTGAAATTTGACAATTTCCTTAATTTTCCATTCGTTTAGGACCTTTTACAAAGTATTAGAACACTTATAAAAAAAGCCGTTTGTTTAGCGTTTCTCGAGCTTAAAAGGCAACTTAACCAACACATGAAGCGATTCATACTAATTTATATAGAATTTTATGTTGTTGAGAATTCGTATTTTCTTTTTTTTTCACAAAATTACTACAATAGGTAATGTATATTTCTTATGGCGAGGTATTTTTATGTTAAAACGTAAGTTTACATTTTGATTGTCTTTTCTTTGAAAACTTAAACTGTATCTGATGCATGGTTTTGCATGACAATATTTAATTTCTAGAGAAATATTTATTGAGCAATTAATAAATTAATTTTTATATAAAAATGAAAATTTACAAAGTTGACATTCTGTCAGTTATCTGACGTTTAGGTATAAACAATATGATCAGCAGAATAATCATATTGATTTCAGCTCTGCTGATTCATGAATTTTATTGGAAGGGGTTGAATTCAATTCAAAGGCTTTAAAATGAATATTTGTTTTTATTGAAATTTTTGTATTTTTTAGCTAAGTTAAAGTTCTCTTTGAACGATATATCTGCAAGTGGTGATGTAAGCTCTTCAGAAACAAGCAGCATTGTGTTACCAGAGCTATCTCTGGGTACCGAGTTAGAAAGCACGCCGGAGGATTTCTTTCAAATTCATAGCAAAAAGCAAAATTTATTAGCTTTAGTTAACTTTACACCCATGTAAGTAAATATTTCATAACTAGGGCTCGGATAAATATGTATTAAAAAATTCAAAATATGTACATATAATATGGACCAAAAAATGTAAAATATGGAAAAAATATGGAGTATAAAATAAAAATATCTTTTATATTAAACATTGTTTATTGTGAAAAGTTACTGCAGTAACAGTTACATTAAATTTTTTTTAAAAAGATAGCGATATGTTTAGGTAATTCAATAAAAACAAAGAAGTTTATTCATCTTCCACTAAATCTGTCTTATTAAATTGATTGCAGTACACAATCACACGCTTTTTTACATTATCGCAATTAAAACTGTCGAATAAGTCTAAATATAGCCTTATATTGGCTGTAAGATCTTTCCACGTCACAATAAAGGCAAATAAGTAAGGTAGGGCACAGCAGGAAATATCCTGCTCAAAAACTGGAGCCGTCCGACTGGGGAAGTACCTCAAACATGCAGCAGATCACTGTTAAAAAATGCTGCTTTCAACCAGTGTTGTGTTCCTGTGGTGAATAAGGTGACCAGAGCTCCTGGGGGGGATTGGGAGTATGGTCGGCAACGCGCTTTCAATGCATCTGGTGTTGAAGCTACGGTAATCGCTTACCATCAGGTGAGCCGTATGCTTTTTTGACCTACTTAAATATATAAAAAAATGATATAATGGGAGCGTACTTAAAGACGCCTAGTTCCGTAATTGGGTAGGCACGTCTGCAGTACCCTCAAAACTCAGTACGTACTTAACTTTATTAATTGTTTTTAGTGTAACGATGCCTTTATTTTTATCTAAAGTCTATTATTTATTTATTTATTTTTTATGTTACTAAGTCGACAAACAAGCGTGGCTCACCTGATGGTAAGTGACTACCGTAGCCTATAGACGCCTGCAACACCAGAAGCGTCGCAAGCGCGTTGCCGACCCTATCCCCAATCCCCCCAGGAGCTCTGGTCACCTTACTCACCAACAGGAACACAATACTGCTTGAAAACAGTATAATTTAGCTGTGGTCTTCTGTAAGGTCGAGGTACTACCCCAGTCGGGCTGCTCCATATTTTGAGCAGGGTGCCCTACCTCAGTTATATATAGTTGTAGTGTTATTAGAATATTAGTTTTTGTTTAGCTATTTCAGCAACACCGCCTTCTGCTTCAGAAACTTTTTTTTCTATTTCTTTAATTATCTTCAGGTTCTCATTTGATTGATTTGATCGGCGGCGCGGAGGCAGATAATGTGGAATAAATGAAGTTAGAGTATTAAAAATCAAATAACGACGAATAATACGCGAGAGAAATGAAACCCGCGCGTCCGTGTGGTGGCGAGAATGCAAATACGTAAAATTACATATATCAATTTTTGTGAACTAATTCATGTTCTATGATATAAAAATCGAAAATAAGGATGATTGTGATATTTTTTTGTAAAATATGGACTTACCCATGAAATATGGCAAAATATGGAAAAGAAAAATTAGTTTTTCCGAGTCTATATGTAATAATCAATGTATAGAAGACATTCAAAACCGAAAATCGTGTAAATTAAAAATATGTATTTACATATTAATCCGAGCCCTATTCATAACACTTTTACCGCGCTTGTTATTTTGAAACTACCGATACTATAGTTCGTCTCGATTAAAAATGATCGCGATAAGTCCCATAAAAGTAAACGTTCATAGTGACTTTCGCGAAGTTTAAAAATATTTCATAAAGTTTGCATTGATTTCAGTGACGTAGCGAGCTTAACTCGCGCCCGGGGCACAATACCTTTTTTAGCGACCCCCCATTCGAAAACCATATCTCCATATGTCCAGAAACTTTTTGTTTTGCGGACCATTTGGCGCCCCTTTGTGAGTAGCCCCCGGGGCATAATGCCCCCCCCCTTGTTCCCCCCCCCTCGCTACGCCACTGCTTGATTTTATATGATAAATGTTTAGTTAACAGCAAATTGTTTTACAGGCCCGGGTCGGCATACTCGACATCAACAGATGAAGTAATTATAAATAAACCAAGTTGGTTAGATATGGTGCAAAAATCACAAAACTTCAAACTTTCTTTGGATGTGGGAAAGTGAGTATAAGAATTTCAAAATAAATAAAAAGAATGTTAAACCTAAAACTTAGCATGTGACAAAAAATACCGACTAAAAAGGTATTAAACAAGATTTTAATATCAACCTCTCGATTACGAATGACAGCAATCAAAAATAATGCTATCATTTTATTTATTACCTATGTATAATGGGAATAGAGATGTATTTTATTGAACGATATAGTTTGTATTGAAAGGTTTTTTTCTAAACGGTTGGTTTTATTATGAAATTGCGCATCACAATTATGTCACATTTAATCGCTTAAACATACGGACAGTTTAATGGCGCTTAATAAAAGCAAAACTGATAATTAAAGTAGATACCTATGTCTACATCTACACTAATATTATAAAGAGGAAAGATTTTTTTGTTTGTTTGTAATAGGCTCCAAAAGTACTGGACCGATTTTATTGATTTTTTCACTAATAGAAAGCTATATTATTAGGAAGTAACATAGGCTATATTTTATTTCTTAAAAATTTAGACGTGCAAAAAAACGGGTTATGTTCACCAAGGTGTAAAAAATCGTCTCAAATATTTCTTTCCTTCGTGTGCGCTACTTAAATGCTTAAAGATAAGATAAAATGATGTACGACTGAATTATAGGACTAAAAAAGATCTACAAAAAAGTTCATAAAATAATTATTTTACCCGAGCGAAGCCGGGGCGGCCTGCTAGTAAGTAATAAAACTATTTATTTTTTATTTTCAAATCATCAATGCATACTGATATATATATTTTGTTATAACACAATAATAAAATTGTAACACGACTTTGGATCTGATTTGTTTTGATTCGTTGGATTAAATAACAGCTGTGTCCTGTGATGCTTGAGGTCTAACTTACGACTTGTAATAGGTTTTATCTTGACAAACTGTCTTTAGTTACTCCTCTGTTAATAATTGTAAAGAAATCGTGACGAAGTTGTTTTGTGTATGCAGGGCTTTTTTATTATTGAATACGCTTATTTTATAATATAAAAACCAGAGGCACAGAAAAACATCACACAAGATCCTCGAAAGAAAGTTAGAAAGTTTGTAAGTTAGAGGTCAGTGCAGAAGTAATTACGCATTTGCAGAAGTAAAAGTTAATTAGATTTAATGGCTTAAACATACGGACAGTTTAATGGCGCTTAATAAAAGCAAAACTGATAATTAAAGTAGATACCTATGTCTAGATCTACACTAATATTATAAAGAGGAAAGATTTTTTTGTTTGTTTGTAATAGGCTCCAAAAGTACTGGACCGATTTTATTGATTTTTTCACTAATAGAAAGCTATATTATTAGGAAGTAACATAGACTATATTTTATTTCTTAAAAACTTAGACGTGCAAAAAAAACGGGTTATGTTCACCAAGGTGTAAATCGTCTCAAATATCTTTCCTTCGCGTGCGCTACTTAAATGCTTAAAGACAAAATGATGTACGACTGAATTATAGGACTAAAAAAGATCTACAAAAAAGTTTACAAAATAGTTATTTTACCCGAGCGAAGCCGGGGCGGCCTGCTAGTAAGTAATAAAACTATTTATTTTTTATTTTCAAATCATCAATGCATACTAATAGATATATTTTGTTATAACACAATAATAAAATTGTAACACGACTTTGGATCTGATTTGTTTTGATTCGTTGGATTAAATAACAGCTGTGTCCTGTGATGCTTGAGGTCTAACTTACGACTTGTAATAGGTTTTATCTTGACAAACTGTCTTTAGTTACTCCTCTGTTAATAATTGTAAAGAAATCGTGACGAAGTTGTTTTGTGTATGCAGGGCTTTTTTATTATTGAATACGCTTATTTTATAATATAAAAACCAGAGGCACAGAAAAACATCACACAAGATCCTCGAAAGAAAGTTAGAAAGTTTGTAAGTTAGAGGTCAGTGCAGAAGTAATTACGCATTTGCAGAAGTAAAAGTTAATTAGAAACCTTAAAATAGCTTTAATTAAACTCACCGTCCTCACCATCAGGTGGGCCGTGCTTTTGTTTGCCACCTTAGTCGTATAAAAAAGGATAAAATCATTAGGCGAGTGGCACATGTTTATGAACGATATAATATCTGAGAGTGGTGATACAAACTATTCGGAATTAACCCTTAAATGCACAAAGTCTGGTTTTAATACAGAAAAAATATATTTTATGGAGCTTAACTTATAGATTTAGAGAAAAATAGTAAAAAAAATATTTTATTTATTTATTATTAATTTTTTTCAAAAAAACTGCATTGTGCCGTTTTCGGCACTACATGCATGTAACACTTAAATAAATACATTCACAATATGTTGTAAATGTAAAGTGTATTTGAAACAATCTTTTGATTATTTCAATGAGTTACATAGGAAGTAAAGTATTATTATTTTATTTCCTATGCAACTCATTGAAACAATCTTTTGATTTCTTAGCACATAAATGCACTTTACATTTACTGCACATTGTGACTGTTTTCAAATTACAGGATGGAAACATGCATCGCATCCTTTCAGGGGTTCTGATTTGTTCATGCCCCACTCCATCAAGTATGACATCTCTTGGAGGTAAAACTTGGCATGCCTTTCCTTTCCTCATTTTTGGTGGTGGCCCCTCTAAAATCGCACTGGAACTTGGACGACCTCTAGGAGTAGGAGTGGAGTATTTGCACAATGTTTCCGCTAGGTCTGACCGAAAATTTGCAAGATTCATGATATCTTTGTTGATTCAAAAGGGATTTTCGGTACAGAATCCAGGCATTGATAATAGAGAGATCCAAAAGGTGGTAGAAAATTCTCATGTACCACTTTCTACTTTTTATGCGGATTCTGTACCTGCCAAGATGGGAATCCATGAGGTCAACGCCTCCCATGTGGGCGTTGTACTCTTTCACCAACTTTGGGCACGGTATTCCAATCCTTCGTTTCGCCTTTTTATCGTAGCGTTCTATTGTTTCGGATGGTTCAGCGCCTACGTAGGTCGAAGTCAAAATGACTTGTTTGTTATCTTTCCATGAGACCGAAGTTATCTCCACATCATCGATATTTGTTACGTACTCCTCATATGTTCCTCTCGGTACTGAGCTCTTCATTACCTCCTTTTTAGATAGTAATTTACAGGATTTCCCTAGACGATTTCGTTGAATCGTACCCAGAGAATGGATTCCTTGTTTAGCCAAATAGTGCATCAGAGGTATGGATGTATAATAGTTATCGAAATACACTATGTGATTTCTTTGCCTTGGGACCACTCTGACCAGCTCTAAAACTGTATTTGCAACCACTCCTAGTTCGGGTTCGTCGGGGATTCTCTCTTCGTCTTGTTTTTTGCCCGAATATATAATAAATTTATATGCATAGCCTAATAAACTGCAGAGGACAAATAATTTGAAGCCCCATTTGTGTGGCTTGTTAGGCATATATTGTTTCAAGAAGTGTCCGACTTTCGTGGCGCACATCTGTTCATCGATAGACAGCCTCTGGTCAATAGCCACACTGGAAAATCTTGTGTTCAGGTGTTCAATAACCGGTCGTAATTTGTGCAGTTTGTCATGCTCAGGATGATCTACGGGGCGGTGTTTAGAATTATCATTGAAATGTAAAAATTTTCTAATTTTTTCAAATTTATTGACTGGCATAGCTTCTTTTATATGACTAAAGCCAAATTTACCCCAGTATGACCTAATGTTAGGGTAATGATATACAGACATAAAATTAAGTATACCCAAGTATTTGCGCAGATCCTGTATTGTAATTCTGTCAGTTCGATCAGGTTGTTGTTGTGTTGCATATAAGTTTGTTTCTTGGACAATCGATTCCATAAACTCAGTGTCAAAAAAATAGGAGAAGAACTGGAAAGGTGTTTGTAACTCCATAATATCAGATGACAAGCGTTCAGAACCTAAAAATGTAATTTTGTCTTCTGAAAACGCCATATTTCTTTTCCTCCACAACAAATTCCTACTAGCTGGTATGTAACTTGGCTGAGAACTCGAATTGGGATTATTTTCTTCGAAATCGGTTATCAATGGAGGGTCTGGAGCTTCAATATGACTCAACTCGTCATAAGTATCATCACCAACATCATCTTCATAAGGGATTTGTAATGGGGAATCCTCCAATTCTTCTCTTAGTTCTTGTCGATTTGGATAATAATCTTCTAAGTCCTCACCATCAGACTCCATCTCATCGGACGAGATTTCGCCATTTTCTAGCATGCGTAGCATATCCTCTATTTTCCTTTCATCCATGTCTGTAATCCAATACAAAGCAAGTTGCCAAGCAAACCAAAGCGAACAAAACCAAAACCAAAAAAAGAGGGAAAAAATTACACCTGTAAGCATGTGGGGTCGTTTTCGGCACAAACATATTTATTTGATTTTAGGGGGTATTTAGTCAAAAAAATATAAAAATAATTATAAGAATACAAAATTGAAGAACATACCTGCAGGTTTTATATTTTTCTTTGTAATAAAACAGTAAAATAAACTAGATTTCTTTATATCTAACAAAGGTAACCTCACTTCTCAATAAAGACATCCACCTTTTGACAATTTTGACAGTTTAGGAAAAAATGGCCGACTAGGTATAGAGAATTTTGTTTTTCTTTATTAATTCTTTAACTAAGGAATAGCTTTTTAAGGATTCCTATTAAGTCTGACAAATATCTTAAGTGAAATCTGAAAGCAAACTCATAGTTCCGTTTTCGGCACAAAATGCATTTAAGGGTGGCAGTAGTGTGCTATCAGAGCAGGCTCTGGGTACCTAGCTAGAAACCACGCCGGAGAACGGTACCCGCTTACCATCCGGGGAGGGGGGGGGGGGGGAATAATAGTATAAGAGTCATAATATATAAAAATAGTCCCAAGGGCAATGCATTCGTTTAAGAATCCTTCAAGTCGGTTGTAACAAGTCGCGGTGGTCGGCAGGTCCGTCGCGGGCGCGCCGCTGCTGCCCACCGTCATGAGCGTCAAGCAGGAGGCCAGCAGCTTCGGCATCGCCCACGACTCCGAGTACTGCAACAACAGGTAGCGGCCCTACGCTTTTTATTTTCTAATCGTACTTATACTCGTACCTTCTTGTCCAGACAGTGGCGTAGCGAGCTTAACTCGCGCCCGGGGCACCATACGCGCCCCCCCTCACTAGAAAACCATACAATATGTCCAGCAATTTTTAGTTTTGCATACCATTTGTCGCCCCTTTGTTAGTAGCGCCCGGGGCATGATGCCCCCCCTTGCCCACCCCCTCGCTACGCCACTGTGTTCAGAGCGAAATGAATAGCAGAAATAAAAAACAAAATAAAAATTTACTTCATTCAAAGAGTCTTCAAAAAGCACTTTAGAATCGTTAATTTACAAATTAAAATTACATTTGTCTTAATTAACTGATTATAGTTAAAAGTGAAGCTACCACCGATTCGGAATGTAGATGTTGCAGAGAAGAATCGGAAAGAAACTCGGCAGTTACTCTTCACCTACTCTTGAAAAAACTGTGCTTTATATTAAAATTGGTAAAACTACACTAAATCGACACATCTTTATTAATAACTAGCTTCCGACCGCGCGAACTTCGTACCGCCTAACAGTCGATTCTTTAATTTTTTATTTTTTTTAATACACACATAAACTTTATGGTATGGTATTAATGTTTAAATTGACTTTTAAGTATTATTACGAATCTTTTGTATGGGAATATAGAAAATTGTTGTTTTTAGACTTTTTCAGGGATTTTTTTTCTCTCCGTAAGAACCATCCTCGTACTTCAAGAAATATTATAAAAAAAGAATTAGCGAAATCGGTTCAGCCGCTCTCGAGATTTGCGCTTAGCAACACATTCAGCGATTCATTTTTATATATATTAATAATAATAATAATAATATAATCCTGAACCGAATAATAGGCTTTAGCTATTTATTTCTTTTTAATACAGTTTCATTTTTTTTTTGTTATAAATGAAAAAAACAATTCGAAATAGCAACTGATAATATCGTTTACTTAAATAGTGAAAAATCCTTTTTCCCCATCCATCTATATAGGATGATTTTGATTAAAACAAAAAATTTGGGATTTTCCTTAGGACGGTGACTAAGCTTAAATACGTTGTAGGTACGAGTATATACCGGCAAAATCCAAGTACAATTTTATCTTACGCGCGTCGGCATGTACCCGAGGCTAATTACGACAATATATTTGATAAAAATAGGACGCTATTCGCGCTCCGCAAAAAATTAAAAAAATAATTTCGATCGAGTACAAAGTCGTATATTCACACATATTTTACATTCCGACTCGCGGAGGACGAACGGTTTGACCTCGAACGTCGGCCGGTCGCTAAGGGGTCGTCCTTTAATCACGTGATGTTTTGTAGCAAATTTTTAACCCCTACCGTTCAACGAAAAATAAACACACCTGAAATCTCATAACAGCCTCTGTGCTATTTCGCGATGTTTTACCGACTCCCCCCCCCCCTCCCTTCGAGCTTCACGTGATTGATGGACGACCCCTAAGACCGGTATTCAGTCGGCGAGTTGTCCGCAGTGTGTGCGAGACGGCGTCCGTGGCGTCGGACCTGACGTGCATGTACGTGTCGGACGAGGACGAGAAGCCGGAGCTGCTGCGGCCCAGCCTCAAGGCGCTCGGCGAGGGCTGCGACGAGTACGAGGTGGCTGGCAAGCGACCGCGCATGACGGTCTTGCCGACCTTCTAGTGTGACCCACCGCCACGACTCGTGAAGTCTTGTCGGTTGCGGCTAGGGTTGCCAGGTCATCAAATCTAGTTACCAAACAGACTAGCCAGTTTCACCGGACATTTGGTTAAAAAGGCTGGATACCATGTCATTAAATTATTAATTATTATTTTGTTTCTTAGTATCAATACGATACACGACTAAAATTTTATATATAAAACCAGGCCTTTTTGTTTATATACAATAATTATAATATAATTATCTTCTATATTTAAACTGGTCAAAATTAAAAAAGCCTAAGAAAAGCCAGATAAGGCGGACACCGTTTAATGGGCATGACGACAGTATCAAAAAATCGTCAATTTAATGATTTCAGGGGAACACTCATATTAAAAAAATTCAAAATACTGGTTTAGTTTTATGTAAAATAATAAGATTATTGTGATTTTCAATAAAATAAAACATTAAAATACTGCAATCGGCCATTTTGATTGAAACACAAATTACAGCGCATGACGTCACGCTATAACATCAATATAATACGTCAGGCGCGTTCACCTACAACTCACTCTAGTCGACTAGTTGAAAAAGGTCGAAAATAGAGATACTGCTCTTAAAATTATGTGTAATAGCTCATTGGATTCGGAATCGCCTAGAAAAATGTTCTATAAGTGTGTTTTGCACATCGAAAATTGCAAAAGTTATAAACAATTAAAAAAACGAAAAAATGGCCTTCCGTTTTTTGCCAATATTTCATAAACTATTAATATTAAAGAAATTTCAAAATTAGATTCTGAAAGAGGAGGAAATTTCCAATAAAAAAACTTGTATCTCCTGGATTTCTATCTCCATTATTTATAATTTTAATTTCATGCTGGTCTTAGGTTGAACCAAGGGTTGAACGCGTCCGAAGTGTGTCATGCCATGACGTCAAAGCCGACGCCGTGACATCTGCTGCCGTTTTGACGTGCACATTGAAAACATATTAGAAAAATAGTTTTAATCTTCCTACATAAGTTTATTACCGAAATATAGGTATTTTCGTAAATAGTAAATGTGTACCCACATTACGGAACAAGTTTTCAAAATCTTTCGTCATGCCCATTTGGCCGGTCACGCATTTAAAAAGCCTAACTATGACTCTTTTAACTTTTTATCCGGACGCTTGGTAACGCTAGTTGCGACGACTATACAGTTGCTACGTGCGCATCTCTTGATCTCTTCGAATAGAATTTGTGTTTGTACTTTATACTTAAGACGCAGTGTTGCCAACTCTTGAAAAAACTTTTCCCTAAATCTTTTACCAAAAGCCCCTAAATTAAAAACAAAATCCCCTAAACCTAAAAATTGAAATTATTTAAAAATAAGTCAGATTTTTTTTATTATTCAAAGAGTTTTAAAATAGAAAATAAATTATTTTGTATTCTTTGCCTTAGTATAATTATGTTTATTGAACATGTGATTTTAAAATTTGATAATTGAGGAATTATTATTTTTAATAGTTTTTATATTAAAATATATTACGTTCTGACGAATTAAAATTCCCAAAAAATACCCTAAAAAAATGTATCCCCTAAAACTTTCCCCCTATTTGCAAAATATCCCTAAATTATGGAGAAAATCCCCAAAGTTGGCAACACTGTTAAGACGTAATGTTAGAACTTTTATTAAGAGGTCTTTTTAAATACTTCATACTGAAATCTTTATGATTTGGATGCTGACTGGGTATTGTATAAGGATAATTCTATGAAATAATTTTTTTACCGTGTATAATTTGAAAGCAAATAGTTTCTTATATAATTATATTTTTTTAGTTGTAGAAAAAGTATTGTACCTAGATCGTTAGAAAATAAAAGCATTAAAAAGGAAAATGTGTTAATAATTTATTTCAAAATTAACAATATTACATAACACATACACATCTAGTAACAATTCGATAGAAGGTAACTAATACTTGTCCATAACAATTAAATTATTCAACATAATGAATTTCACCATGTTTTAACGAGAAAAATAATAATTTAATTTCATGGATGGGATTCACAAAATGCGTTCGTTCTCAATAACATCTGACGGGTTTTGTTGACTTCCTACGTCTTGATACCTGCCTGTTATATATCCGTGAAAGTATAGTCATTACTGTGCTGGTAATGGTGCTACAAATTAAGCGAGCTGTATTTTTATCTATTAAAACTCTCATATAGCTCTCAGGTACCTTATTGTAAACTTAAATGCTATTATATTCCCAAGATTGTTTATATTAATGATAGCCTTCCGAACCACCGAAGTCTTCATGTGATCTTAAATTTTTGAAATAATTCTGAATAGGTTCAAAAGAGTTATGACCATTTTGTTCATCAGAAACCCCGTGAATGTCTTGTGACGGTTGTGCATAATAGCTTCCACCTAAATTATGTTCTCCATCACTGGCCCCATAGCTGTTTCCGTTATTTCCTCCACCGTAGGACTGGATATCATATGATTCGCCAGCTGTAGAAATGTCGTGAGGTGCTTCTTGCACTTGGTAGGAGTTACCGATGGTGGCAGCTTCCTGTCCGTAGTTCGATTTGTGACTTACAGGAACCTTAACAATGTGTGGCACTGGAACTGGGTACGGCTTATTAACATGCACGGGATAAGGTACTTTTTCTATAACTTTTACAGGATATGGTACAGGCACCTTAACTGCAATCGTCTTAGTGATTTTAATTACTCGAACTGGAGTTTCGTGGTAATCCACGTGTTCACCGAGATCTTGAAGTTTACTTTCATAGCCTTCAACTGGTATTATGTGGGTGTGATGTGATGCAAGACAGATGGTTGTGCAGCATAGTAATATTATTAATTTCTGTAAGAAAAAAAATCAATAACGTATCTTGCAAATTTTAATATCACATCTTAATAATTTTATAATAGAAGTAAATAATAAGTTATGATGATTTCAGTCGGCATATTATATAAATTGAAACATTAGCTTTATACTGTAACGGTTAAAAAAAAAGTGTAACTTTAGCCTAGGTCGCAACGGAAATAGTATTATATAAACTATTATGTAATGGAATTATTTCCGAGTTGTAGAACATTTCATATAGCCAACTAGTTCAACTACGACGCAATCAACAAACAAAAAATACTGACCGGTATCTCCATTGTACGGCGGGTGAGTGTTTGTCCAATGTACAGGTAAAACTATCGACCGACTAGTGTATTGAGCTGCTTTATATAGCACATTCTCTCGATAAAGAGGCTGTCTTTAACCTAGGCTAACGATTACTTTCTTTAATACTCGCTCGCTTGTGTAGCTGGAGTTTAGAAGGCAACAGCGACGAACCATTCACTGTTGTAAATTCTGCATTTTAGTTAATGTCACAATATGTAACTTTTCCGCATAATAGAAGTTTTTAACATTAATTAAAAAAAAAGAACTTATATGATGTTTTACAATGGTTTGCATTCGTAGCTGTACTGCTCTGATCATGTAAGGAGTATCGTGATAATTCTAATCTACCTACCTACTTTTAATTGCGGTATCGGCGTGGTACAAATTATTCTGTTTGGATTATAATAACTTTGAAATTTTGTGTAGTGAACGAACCTGTTTTATTAATTTTTTAAGTAACATTATGACCGGTCACCGGGGAGAAGTGCCGCTCTTGTTTTTGTAAGAATAAAAACTTATTCAAACGTACATATTTATAAAAACCGTTTTCCGTCTGGGACCCAACGAAATTTGCCGGCCCATCGAAAATTTGCCGTTGCATTCAATTCATTTAATTATTTTTTTTACCAAACTGCAAGCACAATTTTCATTATTTTCATTAACCGTCTTCCAAAAAGGAGGAGGTTCTCAATTGTACTGTATTTTGTATGTGAGTTATGAAAAAATCGTGGTAATGTCGATCGAATCCAGTATCGATTTAGGTATTTCATATATTATAGTTAATAGACTAATAGTTATAGTTTCGCAATGTAACGTAGGTAATTTAATTTTTTAGATTTCAGATAAGATGAGAAAACTTTTCAGACTTAAATCCTTGCACAAGTCGTATCGCTTAAAGTGGTCTGTAAGTTCTTGGTTTTACCGCTTTCAAATAATTACCTACGAGTAGCAGCGGAAAAAAACATGAGAATACTGGCGTATACAGCAAAGTTGCAAATCAATGCTTCAAACTATCCTTTTGATTGGAGTAAATTGCAGAGAGCCTTAAGCCAATTACACAAACTAATTTAATATGTTGCAATACGCACGTTGACAAAATAAAAAAAATATGATACGCTACTGGCGTTACGTATATGCATACACAATGTTTGCTTTCCTAATAACGATACTCTTATAATATATTATAGCGTTCCTTTAGAATACATTTGATAATCAAAAGATTTACTAAAAATGGTTTTGCTAAGTTCATATTTTTTACCTTCTTTAAAATAAGCTAAAGCAACATACAGTTGTATTATACCTGTACCCTATTATTAAAAGGAAAATAAAATATTTTATTGTAATATGACATTTATTAAATAATTTATAAATCACAATATTAATTTATTTAAGTTTAAATTTTAAACTGTCATCCTGTCAGAGAGGACTCTAACAATAGAACCAGACCCACCAATGTTAAAAGCTTTCTCATGCCATAGTAAAAGATGCCCGCTTGATCCTTCGGATGGATATTCAAAACCTCGATAGATATACTTCATTAGAATGTCTATGTCGTCTACTGACAAAGTGCCAACAGCTTCTTCGATCTGTGCAGATTTAATTGCAAGGAGGACTTTCAATGTCAAAGCTAGAGCATTATCCTGAAAAAAAAAATTAAACTACTTTTACAACAAGATCTGAAGATGAAGATGTTCTTAAAATAATTTAATAATTATTATTTTATGACCTTTGACTTATAGTTTATGCATTTATTGGATAATTTTTTA
Source organism: Melitaea athalia (assembly GCA_905220545.2). NCBI lineage: Eukaryota > Metazoa > Arthropoda > Insecta > Lepidoptera > Nymphalidae > Melitaea > Melitaea athalia. Next base: position 11,143,209 of record HG992179.1, read on the forward strand.
TTCATTGTGTTACAAAACTGTTTGTTTCGAAAATAAAAAAATAAAGTAAAGGGAGAGAACTGATTGAAGTATGATGATTTTATAATACTGAATTTAGTTTTTTCAGAATTTAAAACGATACGGTTATCATGTGACCACCCAATTACCACATATATATCGGGTTGTACTAGTCGACACGTTTCAGCGATATCGGAACCGAAAAGTAGGGTGCATAGATAAGTCGTCTGCAAATGTACAGTAGGTAGGGTCAGGGGGGCAAAGTGCGCCATACTTTTTTCATAGTTGACTTTGGTGCAATATTTCTTGTGTTTAAGTTCACGAGTGATACTAAGTCATGGTACCATAAGGATCTGTGATGTTTTGCAACAACAACCAATGTCGTGTCATTAGAATCTGACAGCAAATTAATGAATTTTAGCATAAAATTTGAAAACAGTCTGACCAGGCGCACTTTGCCGACAAATCGGGTAAGTGCGCTTTGTATTAATAAAACGTAATATTATAGCATTAGAATAAAAACAGCCTTATATTATTATAAGAAAACAAGAAACAAAACGAATGATATTTTTTTTTTTTCATAGCCACATTCTAGAAGAATCTATGCATTTAAAACCAAATTTCGGCTAAATGCGCCATACAATCTTAAGTCAGAGGCTATGAACCTTTTTTCCAAATATTGATAATCGAGTTTCAAGTATATTTTTTCTTTTATTTACGATGGGAATACCCCATGGTATTCCCATCGTAAATGGAACTACTTATTTGGTATTATAAACGGACTGAAATAAGAAGTTAGTCATTGAAATTAGTTATTAAGTGTAATATTTATTTTGTCGCCTTAAAACAAAAATAGGAAACATGACATTTTTGAACAACATTACGATTTTCTCGAATTTTAATATTTCGTATTGCCTCCTCGTGCTTCCATTACTGCGTTTACCCAGTTTGGCATGCTGTACACCAAGTTTTTTGTACGATTTTGGGGAATATTCTCCCATTCCTCTGTGAGAGCAATTTTGAGCTCACGAAGCGTAATTTTTTTACGCTTCTCCCTAGCTAGTCCCAAGCATGCTCGATCGGATTGACATCTGGGCTGCGTGCTGGCCACTCCATACTAGTACCTAATGTTCATCTCTTGAAGGTAGTCACTCACAATCCAATATGTATGAGGTCGGGCATTGTCATGCATAAAAATAGCATTTTCACCCAAATTGACCATAAATGGACCAACGTGTTCATTCAAGATTTCTTTTTCAAATTCATTTGCAAGATTTGACCCGACCATACAAACAAGCAAAGAAACATTGCAAGTTAAATAAAGACTTGTAACAAGGACACATTTTAAAAAGTTTGTAACCTCTGGATTGCGGCGAAGTGCGCCATATAAAAAGTCAGTATGGCGCACTTCCCCAGCTATATAAATTTTAAGTTAGAATATTTAACTGCAAAAAAATATATAAATTTTACTAGATAGGAGTGAGATATAGTCAGTAACTTAAAGAAAAATATTTAAATTGTGCATTTCCCTCACTCGTATATTGGTAAAAACTAGATTTCTTGAGATTTACGAAGATGATCAACCCATCTCTGCTCACCACTTTGAATATCAGTGAAAATAAAATGGCGCGTATCTCAAACTCACATGACTAGAGCCATCTGTGACTTTCACCAAGAACTATGATTTAGTTTGTAGCATCGATATATAGTGTCACTACTAGTATCCAATCGGTAGTTTTCGAGATATTTGTGGTAGGTGCACTGGCCCGCTAGGCGCACTTTGCCACATTAACCCTATGTATTTAGCATTGACATAAACCTGCGTGCTTTTTTAAATGCTATTTATGATAAATAAGTTATACTATTGCTTATATATATATATGCTTGGTTGTACGTAAATACACAGTTATCAGTTTGTAGTGGCCCTACTTTCTGTTCCGCGGGTTGCGGGTTCGATTCCCGCGGAGTCTGGGTGTAATATCGTCGGTTAAATAGAAAAGTGACATTAATCAATCAATCATTCATTAATCAATAGCAAATTTTGCAATACACGCATTTAATGTTTTTACTTTTTTTACAATTTTTGTCTGTCCGTCTAGTCTGTTTGTTCCGGCTAATTTCTGAAACGGCTAGACTGATTTTGACGGGACTTCCGCGTGTAAAATAAATTATGTTAGACACATATCCTAGGAAATCTATACATTGCCTAAATAGCAATCGGAAATGTAAATATTTGAGATATCAATGGGTATGCAGGGATAGCGGGGGGAGGTCTAATTTTGAAGTTAGATGAGTTAGGGTTATTTGTTTTTGTTTTTGTCACAAAATTATGCCGATAAAGGGTCTACGGGTCATAATCTAAAGACACTAAATAACCTTAACCTATCTAACTTCAAAATTAGACCGACGCGGGTCTTAATTATAAAGACTTGCCATTAAAGTAGTTAATTATAAAGGGTTAAAATATAAATCTTATATTTATTCTAATACTAGCTGTACCCGCGACTTCGTCCGCGTGGAATTTAACAAAAAAGTTAAAAAAAAAGTTCGATAAAATGATCTTTGATATTCTTTGACTTCCTTTATTAGCATGAGCAGGCGGTCGAGCGATGCAGGGCAGAGGAGATGGACTCGCCTGCGCCGTAGGCATCTCAAGGAAAGAATTATATCAATACATTGCAGTAATTGAAATGCTATTTAGATAAAGTATTAATCTTTATTGACTGAAATAAATTTTATATATATAAATATTAAAAAAAAATATATTTAAATTTTATAAAAAAAAAATAGGAATAGAATGACGGATGAGTTGAGCTTTGCATGCGTACTGTTGAAAGTAACTAAATATGAACCAGATATTAAATCTTTATCATCTACAAAAATCGCATTAAAAACAATTGTTTTTAACGTAAATTTTATTTCTAGCATATTGCTTTTTGTAAAATATTGATTAATAAAATATTGTTTATAGAAGAATTCCTTTTATTTGTTTATTTAATTTATGCTGCTTTATTTATTATTTTGTGCTGTGTGGTTACGGCACTAAAGAATGTAGCCACCCCCTCTCTTCCCGTGGGTGTCGTAAGAGGCGACTAAGGGATAACACAGTTCTACTACCACCTTGGAACTTAAAAAGCCGACGGATGTCGGGATAACCATCCATGCTGGCTTTGAAATACACAGGCCAAAGACGGGCAGCAGCGTCTTCGGTGCGACAAAGCCAGCCCTGCGGTCACCAACCCGCCTGCCCAGTGTGGTGACTATGGGCAAAACACATGAGTTCGCGTCATAATGTCGGGCGCGAACTTGTGGAGGCCTATGTCAAACAGTGGACTGTGATAGGCTGAAGTGGTGGTGGTGGTGCAACATTTCGAATGAAATTTTATTATGGCACGTTACCTATTTGAAAAATAATTTTTATGATTTTGTGGCACGGACATCAAAAAAGGTTCGCCATCCCTGTCCTATACACATTGGAATTTTCACCAAATAAAAACTAATAAACTTAATCCTTGGCCTTCAAGGAGACAGAAGCCTATGCACAGCAGTGGGATGATATAGGCTGAATTAAAAACAAGTATAAAAATCAATTTTAGCATCGATCTAACACTGATGACAGGACTTGCTTGATGCAACCAACTCCACACTGATATACTCGCTAATGCTAAGATCATTTTTATTATTATTTATTTATATACAATCGACAGCACTCACAAAAATATAGTAGTGTTTTTATTTAAAATAAACCCACACCATAAAACACAATATAATATGTACTGTAGGAAATTAACTTACAACGTTACTAAGGTCATAACTTGGCGGTTTGCAAACGAAGGTAGGGACTGAATCCTAACTAGAAACCTGTGCTTAGGATATCACTTCCATTCCCTGCGTACTTTGTGTCTTCCCAGTTCAACCAGTTTAGGGTGAATATACTAACTATATATTTTAACTAATAATATTTATAATTAAATTCAAATTGCTTTTAAATTACTTACTTTTATTTGCTGATTGGGCGATCCAAGAGGAGCATTATTCAAAACATGTTTGAGTGCGTCAATGTAGCGACCTGTATTTTTAGGATTAAGGAAACTTAAAATAAAATACATATTTAATTATTAAGTAAATATCAACTATAACAACTTTTTTTTTTAACCTAAAGCTAAGTAGTTAACGAAAAGTTATTATTTTTTTACATTATAATGAAATATTAACGTAATAAAATATTGATTACAAAGTTTTAGCGACAAACAATTTTAAAAAAGACAAAAAATAGATTATGACGCTTGAGTGACTCATTGATTGATTATAAAAGTAGCACATATTTTAAGTTAAAGGAACAGAATATTTTCTTTGTAATTAAATATGAAATGAGTAATTCGACTGAAAAGGATATTGATTTAGTAATGCACAAACTTCTCCCTCATCAGGACCAGTGGGTATGGACTGTTCCGACTCATCTTCTTTGAAGTTATCTTCGTTGTATTGATCTATGTCTATTTTACGAAAAGCGGAATTTGAAGTATTCTTAGCCATGTTCTAATTACGAGCTAGTTTCTCTTTTGAATTAAAAATATTTTTTGCTATGGTCAATCGTTTATCGTTTATCTTTTTGACAGTTCAACTTTCAAGAAAGAAATTTCAAAATTAGTGACTGCCTCAAGATCAGTTCTCCTTCTCACACACACGTTATTGATTCGATTTGAAATAATAATCGATTTTATTTAAGAAGAACTTTCAATCGATTTAATGAAATATTTTTAGTTTAAAAATATTAATTGTTCGGTTATTAGTTAGTTAGTTTGTTAAATAAATTAATAGTTAGTTATGTGGTTTTCCAAGAATATTTGCTCTCTCTTGATTTAAATTTGATTTAGACTTTATTAACCATGCGTTTGAAAGTTTAATTTCACTAACGCGTGCATACTTTGATACTTAGTTACTTACCTACATTTTAAGGTAGCCGTCAAAAAAAAAATGAATGAATGAACAGAGTTATTGCTCCTTACTCTTGGTTTGAAATTAAATTCCAAGATTCCGACTTAATTCCTTGCAAATAATCAGTCTTGGCTTCATAGGTACTATTTTTATTTCCTTTTTTTATTAAATTTATAGAAACAATAATTACATGACGTAAAATTATTTTTATCATATGATCGATTTATTATTCCAACCTTTCAAACCCACTCTTTTTTCGCCATTGAAAAGTAGCCTATGTCCTTTCTCAGATTCTAGACTATCTGTATACCAAATTTCATTTAAATCTGTTCAGTAGTTTTGGTGTGATTACGCGATAGGCAGTATGTAGTATGGATTATATCACTATACTAACCTCTGGTAGACCGGCTTGAACGCGAGCTCCCGTAGTCTACCGCGGGGTTGAATTCAACCCCAGCACTCAGTCTACCGCACCGCCTGCACAGCGCTGACCTCGCATCTCCCGCGTAATATGATTCGATAAGCGCGCGCTACTTGAGACGTAGTTTTTTGCTTATAACTCACAAGTTTCTAACTTTCTACAGTTACAACAAAAACGCTTATATTATTTTGAAGAGTAACCTAAGCTTTAATTTACAAAATCATAACAATATTAACCTCTGGTATACCGGACTCGCCCAGCGCGAACTCCCGTTGTCTCCCGCAAGGTTAGGCCGCGTTTCCACCTGCAAGCAAACTCGTGAAAGTCTTGCAGAAGTTCCTTGCTGTATCGTTTACATGTTCCTGCAATTTATTTCTGCAATCACTGAGTAGTGTGTTTGTACCAGTTCTGGCTCACGAGCCAGAACTGGTACAAACGGTCGGTCCTCTGATCGAGTGATCCTAAAAAAAAAAAAAAAAAAAAAAAAAAAAAAAAAAAAAAAAAAAAAAAAAAAAAAAAAAAAAAAAAAAAAAAAAAAAAAAAAAAAGGTTTTGGGGTCATCTAAATCGATTGCACGCATCCATTTTGTGCTAACTCTAACGATTCGCGACTTAGGTTTCTACATTTGCAAACTCCAGTACCCTTAATTACCTCTATTGTCCGCTTATCTATCGTTCCTCGAGCATCGTCGCTATTGTGCTCCATCCATTGTTTCTCGAAAAAGGTCGTTGCCGCTCTTATCTGTGCTATTGTATTATATTATTATCATTCTTTGTTATTCTCAATGTATATATATATATATAAAAATAAATAAAATTGGAGTGTCTGTTTGTAATATTAAAATAACCGTGTTTTACTAAACTCATATGTATGCATACTCAGTACATATACCAAAATATTTATTTATAATTTTTGTGTGTCTGTCACTGAACAGTAACTATTTTGTAAAGCTCCACGCGGATGAGGTCGCAGGCACAGCTAGTCATAAATAAAACTCATACTTTTTTTTTGTTACAATTTTTATTTCCAAAATGTTATTGTTGATTATGTATAAAATAGGAGCGAAACATCTCATCCACTAAAATATCGTTGTACAATGTGTTCCCTGTAAAAATGCTCGTAAAACTGTGCATTGAACATCCCCGAAACTTATACAGCAAATACATTAAACAATATTCGCCACAAACTGAAGTCCACTCATTCTGAATCATATCAACATTCCAGTCCCATCTTTTACAATTCCTTTTTAAAAACTCTAGATGATATCGTGCAGGTGATCGTCCGTATGAATCAAAATATTGACCGATGCCATTCGTATCGATATGTAAAGCTATCCAATGTGAGCCTGGTTTATCATCTGTATCTAAATTGCATATTATATACGTTGGTACGTGGGTATACATGGGCAGTCTATTAGCAGCATAAACATTATTTTCTAGACTGGGGTGAATCTTTTTCTTATTCTCAATGTATATATATATATATATAAAAATAAATAAAATTGGAGTGTCTGTTTGTAATATTAAAATAACCGTGTTTTACTAAACTCATATGTATGCATACTCAGTACATATACCAAAATATTTATTTATAATTTTTGTGTGTCTGTCACTGAACAGTAACTATTTTGTAAAGCTCCACGCGGATGAGGTCGCAGGCACAGCTAGTCATAAATAAAACTCATACTTTTTTTTTGTTACAATTTTTATTTCCAAAATGTTATTGTTGATTATGTATAAAATAGGAGCGAAACATCTCATCCACTAAAATATCGTTGTACAATGTGTTCCCTGTAAAAATGCTCGTAAAACTGTGCATTGAACATCCCCGAAACTTATACAGCAAATACATTAAACAATATTCGCCACAAACTGAAGTCCACTCATTCTGAATCATATCAACATTCCAGTCCCATCTTTTACAATTCCTTTTTAAAAACTCTAGATGATATCGTGCAGGTGATCGTCCGTATGAATCAAAATATTGACCGATGCCATTCGTATCGATATGTAAAGCTATCCAATGTGAGCCTGGTTTATCATCTGTATCTAAATTGCATATTATATACGTTGGTACGTGGGTATACATGGGCAGTCTATTAGCAGCATAAACATTATTTTCTAGACTGGGGTGAATCTTTTTCAGATGTTGTTGTACATCTAGTGTATCCATGATATTACTGCTATTAGTAGATTATTACTGTACCAATCTATTCAATGGTTAACATAGGAATGATTAATTATATTGATTTCTAAATATTAAATCATATTCCTTAGTGATAATTTGTATGATTCATCAGCGTAGCGCGTCTCGTCGTGTCGTCAATACGAAACATACTTTCTAAATATTAAATCACATTCCTTAGTGATAATTTGTATGAGAAATAAAAAATAATATATTACATATAATTTGTTTTATTTAATTTATAATTTTTACATACACAAAAAAATGCATTACACATAAATCTAACACACATTATAACTTTAACTACTATAGTCTACATTAACATTTCTGTTTTTATCTATTTCAATAATATTATCAAACTCAGCATAAACTATACAGTTAATTGTTTGTATTAGTGCGGATTCAAATCGTACTTCTAATCTTACACTACCATGCTTTATGAGATTCCAATGAGTTGATGAGTTAGCTGATAAATCAGGAGTTAAGTCAAATGCTAATAGACAGTAACCTTTGGCATACTGTTCACAAGAGATTCCATTTCCTTCATTAAGAAAGTGAATACCAGTTCCCGAGAATAGAGTATGATATGTTGATGTAAATATACTACTATTAAAAGATGGTTGCAAAGCTTTTGAAGGTATTTGTTGTCCATCAATATATAAGCTGAAAGAATTAATACCATAGTTTTCAAAGTTAAATGGATTTTTAGTAAGGGAACCATTAAATGCAGAATTGTTCACAAATCCAATTATACACCTTTTGGGTACCTGTCCTAGGAATATATTATCAAGAGTTTTTCCTTGAACACCCGATGGAATTGTTAAAACTTTTACTTCGGCTCGAGTAATAGGATATTTAGCAGTAGTAGCAGCTAAAACTTTCTGATGTGCGAGTAATACACTTGGATTAATTCTTGCTCGTCGAACAATAAGAGTTGCATCCGTAATACAAACTTTGATCTTTACATCGCTTGATCCAGCAATTAAATTAAAACTATCTCTTGACCGAACTAATTTTACACTCATTTCAACACCATTAATTAAAAATTTATCTTGGTTGAAAATGTCACCATGAAGATGTCCAATCATTTCTATTTCCTTACTTTCACTAGCCAAATCCTGTCTTTTAACAAATCCTAAGTTTTTATCATCTGTAGAATCCATTTTTCCTGATGTATCCTCATACCAAAGACTACAAGTAAGGTGAGATTGTTTAGCAGCAGGAGCATAGTTTAAAAGGGTTTCTATGTATGCTCGATATGCATAGGTATTATTAGGTGGTGATACAAGTTTTTGGTTTAAATAAACATCAAGTTGACTAAAAAGTGAATGCAGCCAATTATTTACAGGTGCTACTACTGTGGTCGATGTCAATTTAGTTGAATCTTGATTTAATACTTTTGCCTTTATGTGGAGTAATGTATGAGACAAATCTATGTAGTCATCGCCTGTCCCAGGAACTTGAAACTCTATAGGTCCATCATCAGCAAGAGACGAAATTGGTTTATAGTGAATCCACAATCCATTTTCAATGCTTGTTTGTGTAGACGGTAGTGCAAACAAATCTAATTCTGACTTAGCACACTCACAAGAATTATTATGAAGGAAAGACATATTTAATTTGAAAATATATCTTTGATATTTTTTGGATTTATACCAAGTTTTTTAGCGGTTTTCACTTTAGCAGTTAATGGTGGAATGAGCGAGGTCAATCGTTTTCTTTTAGTTATATACCCAGAACCTGTCATGTTTAATCGATCAATTTTGCCATCAACCTTTCGTTTTAAATTCGTACTAACTTGCTTTAGACGATCTTTTATTGATGCTTCCATAGGACGCGCTTGAATCATATCCGATAAAAGTCCTACTCCAGCGTTTAATGCTTCTTTACCAACCACTCGAGCCCCACTTGAAAGTAAAGGTAAAACTGATCTAAATAACCCCCCTAAGAAGCTTCCAATACCATGACCACGTTGGTATGGTGAACCCTTATAAATTACTCCTACCCCCGAACCAGCTTGATGTGTATAATAATTTTCATATGGGCATATATGATGATCACGAAGAGAATTCATTATCACAATTTTCGGAAATGTAGTTTAACACACACGGTTCCAAACTGGAATGGTATTTTCTGTCCTGTGCTCGATCTTATAACTATTTCCACCGTATCGAACTCTCTTCGCATAACAGGTAAGTAGTGAGGTGGAGAGAAAACATGCATTTTATTTGCTCCATAAATGTATTTTGAAGGATCTAATGAAATTACTCTTAGCAAGGGAGTCATAACATCACCCACAATCTGAGGATCGATAATGTCGCAATATAGAAATAGTTGAGATGGTAACCCTAAGTGTAAATTAGCAGGACACTTTCCGAAATTTCTGTCTAGGAGATTTTTATTTGGTTCATAACCTAGTTGTAAACTTAATTTGGGTGATAATGTTATAGATGTTATATTTTTATCCAAAGCAGAAACAGAAACAAATTTTGTTATTTCATCATAGCGAAATTTTATGCTCTCTCCGATACCACTTAATGCTTTTAAAATATGCTCAACGTTAGCATAGCTGGTAGCTGGAATATGTTTTTTGTAGTGCACTGTGGATGGTTTATCTTCACTAGGCATTATCATGGATTTTGTAATGTATATAACATTTTCATGATCTTGAACAGTAAACATGGTACATGGATATTGAAACTCAACAACTCCAACCGACCATTCACCTTCTAATTTTATAACTTTTGGTAATTTCGTTGAAAAATTTGTGGTCTTGTTATCAGGAAAGTATTCCATTGAACTATTGCTGAGCAATGTTAAATAAAAACTTTCTTTATTCATATTTCTTTTAAACTAGAAGCTAAAATCCAACTGTTAAATTTATTTGGATAACCTCTCCACTTCACTAATACTTCTTTTCTGTTACCTGAATAACGAGTGTCAATTATTTTATCTATTTTATATTGTGAGGTGGGGTTGTAAGTGATTTTCTGTAATTCCCTTTCATAAAAAGTACCAACTATTGGTTCATTTTGTAAATCTGTTATTGTATAAACAACCCATGGAGATCTATCAATTATTGAAGTTATAATAAATATTTCATCACTCCAGTTTGATTCATATCCTTTTTGGAAAACATGTTTATATTTAGTTATTCGAACATAATCACCCACATTGAAATTTGGTTTTTGAAAGTTGATTTTGGAAAGTTTGTTTGATCGTCTATCATAAAGATTAGTCCAAACCGTCATAATATTGTTGGAATTCACATCACATGGACACATCTTAATACTAGAGTGAAAGCTGTGATTATAAGAATATATTAAATCTTGTAAAACATCTATATATCTATAAGTATTATTATGAGTGAAATAACGCCACATTTTCATTTTTAGAGTTCTTTGAAATCGTTCAACAATACTGGCCTTAATATCAGGATTGTTAGTGGTATAGTAATTAATCTTTTTGGATTTAAAGTATTTTTGTACATCTTTTGAAACAAATTCTGTACCTTTATCAGATTGTATGTGAGTAGGTGTTAAATTACTTTCAGTAAATATACTTTCAAAACATTCTTTAATAGTTTCTGAGTTTTTCTTTTTCATTGATCTTGCAAATGCATATTTACTAAATACATCAATAACACAAAGTATATAGTTGAAACCATCATTATATTGAGAATAAGTTCGCATATCACTTAAATCAGCTTGCCACAATTCATTAATATTTGATAGAATGTACCTATTACGTGGGAATTTTTTTTGAATGGGTTTATGTAATGTGTATGTTTCTTGTGATTGTAACCATTCCTTTACTTGCTTTTTATCCATTTTACCATTCATGGCTTTCGATAATTTATCAATACTACCAAAACCAGCGGGGTTAGATGGATCATAATAAATCCTGTTAATTTCTTCTAGTACGGGGTCCATTTTTCCCAATCAAACTTTTTACGTATTTTAGATATTTTATCTCGACTTCCCGGTGTAGAAAACTCTATTTTAGTTTCAGATTTTTTATCTCCACTTCTTGGTGTAGAAAACTCTTGAACTTCAGTCTCAGAGGATTTGTTTAGATCTTTTACTTGAAGCCGGTTAATAAACTCACATCTCTTTGGATTTCCAATATAAGTAAGTGGTACTTTAATATCTTTTAATGCTTTAGCAAATCTATCCCACCCTATCGGATCACTTCTTTTTAAGGGTCTTAGTGAATCATTTATTAAATCAACAATATTACTTCCAGGAATTTTTTCATTATCAATTATGACTGTGCCTTCATTATCCCAATTTATTTTACTTTTACTTGTTTCAACTAAGTTTAATAATAACTCACCTTTTTTATTATAAGTTTTTGGTATTAAACTGAGTATTTGAGCTGTTGTATAAAGTGGTTTTGTATCATTTTCTTTACTTTTAATGGAACGATTCTCTTCCAACAAAGATTCAGCATCAACTGAACTTTTTAAATCTCTATCTTTATTTTTAAATCCAATTTTAGACTCATTTGAATCTTCATTAGATGTATCAGAATAAATTGGTAATCTGAGTGGTTGACGATCCTCTTCGACAAAGTGAAGATATCTTTGTAGTGTTTGTAAATATAACATCCACTTCTTTCGGTCTTCTATCTTACTATTCATAATATTTTGCATTTCCATATCTAATCGAGACAAATTACTATTAACCTTATTTTCTTGTTTTAATTTTTCAATCAATCCAGGTTCAATTAGTATCATTTTCTTTGCATTTTCCATGTTAACTGACTAGTCCACTTACTAATCCACTCAATATTGCACCTAATATTACTGGTAAGAAAGCTCCTCCTTTTTGTATAATTATGTTTTTTCTTATTTTATGTTTACACTTACGCACCAATTTACGGAGTATATTTTTATGTTTATTCAATTTTTGTTTATCTTGATCTTTAAGAGGTACCTTTCCTTGTAAAACGTTATGAATACATTCACAAATACAATTTATTTCTTCTTCGTCACACGTTTTAAGTAATGCTCTTTGATATTTTGGTTTAAGCGTATGCAAAGCGTTTAGCAAATGCTTATGCGTTGTGAGTCGACGATGCATCATTTAGAAATGATTTGAATTGTTTGATTCTTGGTGTATTTAAACTCTTTTGTGGGGACGTAGACTGTACAGAAACCATTAAATGGGAAGACATTTGATTTGATACGACAAAAATCATTGGTATTCTGTTTTAAATCTACCATTAAATATCCATGTGCTTCTAGAGTTGCATCCCTGTAGGCATCTTCAATGAACTTTGGGTTATCCGGTGACACTTGTCGTGCTAAATATCTTATTTGAGTTTTATCTCTAGGATTTTTAAAATATATTATATAACTTGAGTTTAAAGAAATATCTCTTTGACCTTTACCCTGATGAAATAAATTTTGTGTTAAATAAAATACACTAAGATTCCTGTGATGACTACCTTTTGTAAATATATCCACAATTCTTCCATCAGACTCTCTCATCAGATCATCAATAATAACAAGATGTGGGTTTTCACCATCAAACATATTAAGATTTGGAATTCCTTGATGATAGTTAACATTTGGTAAATTATATAAAGGTTGCATTTCATCAAAGCACCATGTGATCTGATTAAAATCACAATTACATATTTCTGTAACTGATTTTATGAAATTTGTTACAAAATTTGACTTCCCACATCCACTTGGTCCTGCTACAATAGCAGTAAACGGATGGATAAAGTGAAACATTACACACGTCTAAGGTTCTAGGGGGTGAAATAAAAAATGAAAGTTTTGGTTTAAACAATTAATATAGATTTACAAATGATTAGAAAAAGAATATAATGAGTACAAAGAAGTAATTTAAGTAAACAGATTCACTAATGATCAGCTAATGACTGTCATTGTTAAAAAAGTATTTTTTAACTTTTTCACTTATCTCGCATTCTTTCGTATTGACGAGACGCACTACACTGATGAATCATACAAATTATCACTAAGGAATGTGATTTAATATTTAGAAAGTATGTTTCGTATTGACGACACGACGAGACGCGCTACGCTGATGAATCATACAAATTATCACTAAGGAATATGATTTAATATTTAGAAATCAATATAATTAATCATTCCTATGTTAACCATTGAATAGATTGGTACAGTAATAATCTACTAATAGCAGTAATATCATGGATACACTAGATGTACAACAACATCTGAAAAAGATTCACCCCAGTCTAGAAAATAATGTTTATGCTGCTAATAGACTGCCCATGTATACCCACGTACCAACGTATATAATATGCAATTTAGATACAGATGATAAACCAGGCTCACATTGGATAGCTTTACATATCGATACGAATGGCATCGGTCAATATTTTGATTCATACGGACGATCACCTGCACGATATCATCTAGAGTTTTTAAAAAGGAATTGTAAAAGATGGGACTGGAATGTTGATATGATTCAGAATGAGTGGACTTCAGTTTGTGGCGAATATTGTTTAATGTATTTGCTGTATAAGTTTCGGGGATGTTCAATGCACAGTTTTACGAGCATTTTTACAGGGAACACATTGTACAACGATATTTTAGTGGATGAGATGTTTCGCTCCTATTTTATACATAATCAACAATAACATTTTGGAAATAAAAATTGTAACAAAAAAAAAGTATGAGTTTTATTTATGACTAGCTGTGCCTGCGACCTCATCCGCGTGGAGCTTTACAAAATAGTTACTGTTCAGTGACAGACACACAAAAATTATAAATAAATATTTTGGTATATGTACTGAGTATGCATACATATGAGTTTAGTAAAACACGGTTATTTTAATATTACAAACAGACACTCCAATTTTATTTATTTTTATATATATATATATACATTGAGAATAACAAAGAATGATAATAATATAATACAATAGCACAGATAAGAGCGGCAACGACCTTTTTCGAGAAACAATGGATGGAGCACAATAGCGACGATGCTCGAGGAACGATAGATAAGCGGACAATAGAGGTAATTAAGGGTACTGGAGTTTGCAAATGTAGAAACCTAAGTCGCGAATCGTTAGAGTTAGCACAAAATGGATGCGTGCAATCGATTTAGATGACCCCAAAACCTTTTTTTTTTTTTTTTTTTTTTTTTTTTTTTTTTTTTTTTTTTTTTTTTTTTTTTTTTTTTTTTTTTTTTTTTTTTTTTTTTTTTTAGGATCACTCGATCAGAGGACCGACCGTTTGTACCAGTTCTGGCTCGTGAGCCAGAACTGGTACAAACACACTACTTCACTGTCGTGCGAGAAGCTCGCGGTTCATACTGTCGCAACTTATCGCGCAGGTATTTACACACGAAAGCTTACGTGTGTCGCTATCAGAACTATCGCAATTTTTTCTATTCTATACTCTGAGATCATGACGTCAAGACGCGTACGTGTAGCAGCTGCATTAACTATTTTGTTGTTGAAAAAGAAAAAAAGATCAATTTGGGTTCGAGAATGGATTTCTAGGAGACGAGAAGCTGGTGTTTACCATAATTTACTACTCGAAATACAACTGGAAGATGGACAGCAGTATTTCGATTTTATTCTTATGACCGCAGTCGATTTAGAAGCGCTATTAACTGTATAGTTTCTTCACGCGACCATTCACGACTTTGTCGTTGACTCATTCTTCTCATAAAAAAAAATCAAGCCGTGCGAGCGATACTTGCTGCGAGATATACGAAACTAGACCGATAAGCAGCGAGATCTGTCGCGAGTCGACGCGTACATGTTTAGACATGCTTTCGCAAGTACTCGCAGGAAGCGCTTAACAAATTGTCGCGACAGCACTTGCTACGGGGTTTACACTTGCAAGCTGCTGTCAGACAGACTGTCGGACATTTCTCGCGGAAGTTATCTTGCAGGTGGAAACGCGGCCTTAGATATAACCTCAGCACTGAGTCTACCGCACCGCCCGCACGGCGCTGACCTCGCATTTCCCGCGGTAATATGACTCGATAAGCGCGCGTTACTTGAGTCGTAGTTTTTTCCTCATAACTCACAAGTTTCTACACTTAGAACAAAAACGCTTATATTATTTTGAAGAGTATGAACTAAGCTTTAATTTACTGTATAAAAAGTGTTGTACATGTGCGTCTATCAATTATAAAATCGCGCTTGTTTCAGAGGGAGAGAGAAAAAGTGGTCTTGGTGCAAAAACAAGTCGAAAAAATATAGAATTAATACATTTTTTGTCGTTGATTCTACTTATTTTGTTTCCCAATAGTATCTTATATCTAGCTCTAACAGCAAAAGAAATATATTGTGATACAGCACAGTTTCGTTTCGAAGTGAAACTTCTTTAGGCGCATGAGGAATACAATTTAAGCGACCGGTAACACGGCAGCGTCATGACGGTCAATATTTGGATGGGTGACCGCCTGGGAACACCGCGACGTTGGCTTTTGTTTTTTTTTTCTAGTTTTTTTTTTGCATTTTAAATTCGTTTTTTAATTAGTGTTAATTCCAAAAACCTTGTTAAACATTTGCTTCCGATGCTTCAACTTAATATTAATATATTGGATTGTTCAATAATTGTACAAATGTTTGGTGGCCTTAAATTAAGAAGAAATAATTTTGCCATTACGATTTAGTTTACTACTAGCGCCATCTAGTCGTAAACGTGGTAAACCTCGAACAAAAAACTTAAAAAAAAACGTGCTGTTGGCCCTGTATGCGGACGACAGCGCGTTCTTTGCATCGTCGTATCACCAGATCGTCGCCACGAACAGGATGCAGCGTCTGCTGGACTTGCTCCCGGAGTGGCTGGACAGGTGGAGGATGGCCGTCAACGTTGGGAAGACGGCCGCTCTACTTACCGGCGGCTCCAGGCCGCTGCGCCAGCTCAAACTCCGAGGTCAGGACGTAGAGTGGAAGACCTCAGTGAGGTATCTGGGGTGCCACATCGACCGGAGGCTGCGCATGGTTCCCACGGTAAACCATGCGGTGAACCACGCAGCGGCGGCCCGGTTGAAGCTCCACTCCGTCTTCACATCCAGACTGCCCCTCAGAACTAAACTGATGGTCTACGGTGCCTACGTCCGCTCGCGCCTGACGTATGCGGCCCCGGCCTGGTACGCGCTCTGCTCGGCGTCCCAGGCCAGAAGATTGCAAGTCCAGCAGAACCGTTGCCTGCGCTTGATTACAGGAGCTCCGTGGTATGTCAGAAACGACGTGCTTCATCGAGACACCAGGACGCCCACCGTGGAGGAGTATGTGCGTCGCCTTGCGTGCGCTATGTTCGCTTGAGCGGACAAAGGTGCGTACACCTCCACGGGATTGCCCCGCTACATGCGAGACCGCCGGAAGGGCGTCCTCTACCTCGCGAGCTCCTGCAAGCACCACCGAGCCGACCCAGCGCGGACAGCGGTGGCGACGATCTGGACGACGCGGGGGAGGACATTCCAACATGATCAAGACTAAGAATGACCACCTGTTAGGGACTGACCGACGGTGGGGGACTGACCGACGGTGGGAATGAAATTTTTTAACCAGGAGAAAACCCCAAAGGCCATAGGCCGTGGCCATGGCCAAAACAAATTGACCCCGGAGGCAACGTGCCCCGGTGATGAGAGCCCGGGTAAGGAGGTAACCCTCAAGGCCCGTACCCGGACAGGCCCTCGGGCCTGCCAGGACGATCCACTACTACTAAAAAAAAACTTAAATAATTGTAAGTTGCAGCGGTAACGATTAGTTTTTTTTTTTAAATTAGTTTGCCAAAGAAGTCTCACTTCTGACATGTGTACTTTGTACGCACGCAATTTTTTATACTTGAAAATAGGTGGTCTAGATTGCGAGCGCTCGAGTCACGACATTTCAATGGGCATGGCGAAAGATTTTGAAAACTTCTTCCATAATGTGGGTACACATTTACTATTTACAAAATACCTATATTTCGGTAATAAACTGAAGTTTAAGGAATTTTAAAACTATTTTTCTAATATGTTTTCAACGAGAGCGGCAAAACGGCTGCAGGTGTCATGGCGTCGGCTTGACGTCACAGAATAATGTGGGCCTTACTTTTTACTTTAATCTTTGGAGTGCGCCTGACGTATTATGTTATGTTGTGACGTCGTGCGCTGTAATTTGTGTTTCAATCAAAGTGGCCGATTGCAGTATTTTACTGTTTTATTTTATTGTAAGTCACAATAATCTTATTATATTACATAAAACTAAACCAGTATTTTGAATTTTTTAAATATGAGTGTTCCCCTAAAATCATTAAATTGACGATTATTTGATACTGTCGATTGTTTTTATGACTAAGAGGAACAAAAACAAGGCAGCACAGCGGTTGCACTCCCTCTCACTCTCAGTGCACCTCTGCAACATCCGTGGTTTGCACTCCAATCTCGTTGCGGTCCACCACCATCTCGAGACTGAGAAGCCGGCCCTATTGTTCCTCTCGGAGACGCAGATAGGCAGTCCATCTGACACAGCATACTTGTGTTACCCGGGTTATACCTTAGAGCATAATTTTAAACCACGCGCAGGCGTTTGCTTATATACCCGTGACGACATATGCTGCCGGCGTCTCCGCAATCTTGAAGACCCCAGCTTCTCCAACCTTTGGGTTTTGGTGGACACAGGAGTGGAGCAAATTCTTTATGTCTGTGTCTACCGTTCACACAGCGGGGATCAGGAGACAACCAGGCTTATGCAACACCTTAGTGAGGCGGCTGATGCGGCTCAGCATCGGTATCCTACTGCTCAATTGGTAATGCTGGGGGACTTTAATGCCCACCACCAAGAGTGGCTATTCCCATACCAGCACACTGACCACGCTGGTAGAGAGATTCGTAAACTCGCTTCAGCGCACAATCTCACCCAGCTGGTCCGGGAAGCAACTAGGGTACCCGATGTTGACTCGCATACTGCCAACTGTTTGGACCTTCTGCTGACAACAGATCCAGACCGCTATTCGGTATCGGTCTCATCACCTTTAGGCAGCTCCGACCATTGTCTGGTGAAGTCTGTATCTGTCTATTCACCGCCCGTTCCCTGCCCCAAAGGCACCCGGCGAATATGGCGATACAAGTCAGCAGACTGGGATGAGATGCGATCTTTCTTTGCATCGTACCCGTGGCGGCAGATTTGCTTCTCCTCTGATGATCCCTCATCTTGTGCGAATGCTGTGGCTGATGTGCTGCGTCAGGGGATGGAGTACTACATTCCATTCACTGACGCATCAGTCTCCGTGGCAGCTCGACCCTGGTTTAATTCAGACTGTTCTCGTGCTGGAGCAAAAAAGAACATTGCTTACCTGGCCTGGGTCGATGCTCGTTACCACAAAACAACAGACGTGGGTCAGAGGAAGAATGCCTATAACAGAGCCGCTAAGTCTTGCAAGAAAGCTCTACGGAAGGCTCGATTTGATCACATAGGCAGGATTGGGACTAGACTTGCGTCATACCCTCCTGGTAGTAAAGCCTTTTGGTCCCTTGCTAAGGCGGTCGAATCGAACTTCTGTCGCCCCTCACTACCTCCACTGCTGAAACCCGATGGATCACTAGCCCACGCCGCTGAGGAAAAGGCAAACTTGTTTGCAAATCTCTTTGCAGAATCCTCACGTTTGGATACAGGCAGCGTCACACCTCCAACCTCTTCGATTCGATGCGAGACGTCTATGTCTGAAGTCCGAATTCGTCAAAAAGAGGTCCTCAAAACCTTGCGCAATCTAGACGTGAACAAAGCTAGTGGTCCTGACGGAATACCAGCCATAGTACTGAAAACTTGTGCACCTGAGTTGTTTCCAATCCTGACTCGCCTGTTTCGTCTCTCTCTAGCGACAGGGCATGTGCCGAAAGCCTGGAAGCAAGCTAACGTGCAGCTTGTGCCCAAAAAGGGCAGTCGAGCAGACCCTGTCAATTATAGACCCATTTCCGTAACCTCGAACGAACGTATACTGAACAACCGGCTCCTGGCATACCTAGAGGAGCACGACCTACTTAGCGACCGACAATTCGGTTTTCGCCGCAATCGGTCCACGGGTGATCTTCTAGCGTATGCCACACACATATGGAGTGAGGCTATCGAGAGACACGGGGAAGCCATTGCGGTCTCGCTCGATATCTCGAAGGCTTTTGACAGGGTCTGGCATGACGGCCTTATTAGCAAGCTTCCTTCATTCGGCCTACCCACTTCGCTTTGTGTTTGGATATCTGACTTCCTGAGGGATCGATCGATCCGCGTAGTCATAGACGGCTGCGAGTCTGATCAATTGGCCATCAATGCCGGAGTCCCTCAGGGGTCTGTACTCTCGGCAACGCTATTCTTGCTGCACATCAACGACCTGCTCAAACCCGGGATCTTTGGGTATGCAGATGACAGCACCGTTGTTGAGCGTTACGTGTCCGACGCACGAGCGAGTGGGTCTGAGACCCAGTCGCTGAGGGAAGCCATGATCCAGCGTCTGAACTTGTCCCTTAAAGCTGTCTCTGACTGGGGTGACGCTAACCTGGTCAAGTTCAACGCATCTAAGACCCAGGCGTGTCTCTTCTCGGCAAAGCGGAGTCCTTTCCACCTGACTCCCTCTTTCCGAGGTGTGCCCGTGCATATAGCCGGCCATCTGGAGCTTCTTGGCATTACTTTAACATCTACCCTCAATTTTGGCTCATATATAGAAGCAAAGGCCCAAACAGCTGCCAAAAAACTAGGCGTCCTCTCGAAGGTGAGACAGTACTTCACTCCGGAACAGCTTTTAAAGCTATACCAAGCTCAAATTCGATCTTGCATGGAGTACTGCTCTCATCTCTGGGATGGCTCAGCCAAGTACCAGCTGGAGCTTCTCGAGTCAATTGAGAGGCGAGCCAAGAGGCTTATCGGTGATGATACACTGGTCGCTGCTGCTGTTTTTTATCGGGTGCACTTCGGAGTGTGCGCAGGAACTCCACGACCTGGTTCCCCCCTGCCCCTTCCATCTCCGTACGACTAGACAGTCGGCGTTACACCACCCTTATACGGTCGACATTCCCAACATACGCACTAAGCGATTCGCTAGTACTTTCTTGATGCGTACGGCCAAGGAGTGGAACTCTCTGCCGGCATCTGTGTTTCCGGAAAGATACAATCTGGGTATCTTCAAGACGCGAGTGAATAGGCTACTTCTAGGCAAGCGTGCTCCATCCTAGTCCGCATTCTCACTTAAGATCAGGTGGAATAGTGGTCAAACGCAAGCCTATCTAATTATAAAAAAAAAAAAAACTGTCGTCATGCCCATTACACCTTGTAAAGCAATTACCGTAGGTACGGTGTTTGTACTTCATAGTTTATTTGGAAAAAGTAATCAAATTTAGTATTGAAGATGAACGACGCAACGATAAAACTAAAAACAATATTTTTTGGGCAATAATATCCAACGCCGCGTTGGCGCAGCGGTCACAGCACTGGATTGCGATTGGCTGTTGCGCGGGCGGTTGTGAGTTCGATCCCCACACACGACAACATTTGTATTGGCCATACAGATGTTTGCCGTGGGTTGGGTGTTTGTGAAGTCCTTGTGGGTCTTCCCACCGTGCCTCGGAGAGCACGTTAAGCCATCGGTCCCGGTTGTTATCATGTACACCTGATAGCGATCATTACTCATAGTAGGGAATATATCCGCCAACCTGCATTGGAGCAGCGTGGTGGATTAAGCTCCGAACCTTCTCCTACATGGGGAAGAGGCCTATGCCCAACAGTGGATATCACAGGCTGAATCGTAAATAATACCCAAAGAGGGCGAGAAAGTAGGATATTTTTTTGAAAGTGACGAATCGCATTAGCTTTCATAAAGTACACAAAATACACTTTGCATTGGTGTATAATATGCATATACATTATTTTTAATAAATAAAATAAGAAAACTCGATCCAAACAGTCACTAATAAAGCAAAGTAAAAAGAAAGATAAGGAATCCGTTATACGTATAATTTTATATCTGTAGCCTATGTGCGTTTTCCAATATCAGCACTAAAGCGCATTATGCGGTATAATGCTCAATGCTCAACGTTGAAAGTTCCAAAGCTACAGCAACGCTTCACACAACGAGCACTCTCAAAAGTAGGGCTTCCGTGTGCGTGCTTGCAATGGATACCAACTCAGTGGTGGCTCAGTGGTTTAGTATTGTGTGCCACTGAGTCGCATTATGCTCTGTAGTTGGAAAACGCGTCTGTAGCATTCTTTGAGGGGAGAAATTCAGAAATACTACAGTGCTGTCATTACTCATTTGTCATAGAAATGACAAATGACAATTATAACACAAATGCAAAATACTTTTTCCTGATCCTGGTGCCAGTGTGACCGTTTGCAGTAGATTGACTACTGAAACTGTAGATTTTCGTTGTAAAATTGGTAGTGCAGTAGATTTTCAGTATTTTTTGAAAAAGTAGCGGATTTCAGTAGAATATCCTGAATATATTTTAAACTTGCTAAAGTTAATAATATTTTTCTCATAACACGGCAACATCGAAAATGTAAACAAATTACCTCTGACAACTGTCAGTGATTCGACTGATTCGTTTAACTCGGTTGGCACCACTGCGAATCACGTCGAACAGGGAATTTACCCCATCTTATTAGTCTTTCATTGTCTTGAAAGCACAGAGTATAGTAATACTTATTACTTGCCTTGAAAGTTATTGCCAGCATGAAGCGTAAATTTGAGCAAAATTATCGGGCTGAGTGGGAACAGAATCCGTTATTTTCGTCGTGGTTGTGTAAAGATAAAAACAACAACAATCATGCTTATTGCAAAGCTTGCGGTATTAAAATTTTAAGCAGATTGGTGTCAATTAAAGAGCATAGTGCAAGTACTAAACATGAAAACAAAATGAAGCATTACAGTGGCTGATCGAAGGTATGTGTATCCTACTAATATTAGGTATAAACGCGAAAGTTTGTATGCATAGATATTTGTTCCTCTTTTACGCAAAAACTACTAGCTATTCTGGCGTACTCTGCAAAAACTGTGGAATTTACATGTATAAAATGTATGAGAGAAATGTTTATTTTAATTAATCCTACAAAAAATCTGCGACAGCATATAATTATCCATCTTTTATGAGTAAGCCATTTTCGCCAAAACAGTGAACCATAAATACAATAAAAATTGATAATTCATTTTTCTAATGCACATTTGGTAGTAAAAAATTTATTTTTATATCAAAATGAATATAATTATTAAACTTCGTCTTTTACACTATAATATCATTTAGACTATAATTAATATTTTAATAGTTACGACGATTTTATTAATCGAGTGCGCATTACTATG
The DNA here is from genome assembly GCA_905220545.2 of Melitaea athalia. Taxonomy (NCBI): domain Eukaryota; kingdom Metazoa; phylum Arthropoda; class Insecta; order Lepidoptera; family Nymphalidae; genus Melitaea; species Melitaea athalia. The sequence continues at coordinate 11,166,041 of HG992179.1, forward strand.
GCGAGGGGCGAGGTGGAGAACGAAGTCGCTCATCGCTAAGTGTGCGACCCGAACCGACCGTTTTGCGAATAGAATAATAATTATAACTTTATATATAATACTATAGCTTTTACAAACATTTCTTCATTGACACATCTGTGTGGATCTAAACAAAAGATAAGAAAATTTTTCACTAACGGTCTCGACACTTGCTGACGGTCACCTTTACCTATTGTTTATAGATACATATTATGGTGTAAAAATTTTGGTTTGTATAAAATTCAATTTAAAACTCTTGAGCAAAACCGAAACATGACAATGATGACTAATTAATTTGTATTAAATTAATTAGTCATCATTATCATGTGTATATTGTCATTGTCATATTATAACGTGTGTATCTAATAAAAATAATTTATTAATTAAACCTGATTATATTAACTTGTGTATCATTTATGTCTCATCAAAAATTATCAATTTAAGTGAATTTTAATCACAAACTACGTCAGTAGGATTTCAGTAGTTTTTTCCAAAACGTTAGTAGATTTCAGTAGAAAAGTAAGTTACATTTAGTCAACATCAGTAGTTTAGCGGTTTTTGAAAACGGTCACACTGCCTGGTGCTGACAGTAACTTCATTTAAGTGATTAAATAAATCTTGCTGTGTGTTTTAAATAAACATTTTATTAAAATTTTCTTCAGATATCTTCTGTCTGATTGTTTATATTGCAAAAATTTGAATATACTTTGATCAGAATGACAATGGGTGATGAGTTGCCCGTCACTTCTTTGGTTTTACCTGTTCTTATACGTCCTGTCTTAACTCAGGTATATGAAATCACATATTTATTCTTGTAACTGCTTAACCTGAATGTATAATTAGTATTTATAAAGTATTATGTTTTTAATTTCACAATATCTTTATGATACAAATAATGCGTATTATGAAAATCTTTTAATAATGCTTTCAGACGTATTGCGTGTTTTCGATAGGTACTTTATATTGTCATGCCTGTAATTATTATAAAATACTTCTGATAAACATATTTGTTAAAGTATAATTATTCCATTCTAGATCTAAAATTTTGTTTATTTAAAATAAGTACTACAATAATATAGTTTCTAAGCTTAGTTTAAATTAAATGATGAATTAATTTTTCAGTTAGAAAAATATGATATGGGGGCTTCACAAACCTTACGGGCAGCTCTTACAAAGGCTGAAGCTGCCTTACCAGGCCTTAACTATGATTTAGTTGCTGGCATCATGAGAAGAGCAGATATTCCAGTGAATATGAATGAAAGCCTACTACGCCTTCAAGGAACATTAACAGAAGCTGAATGTATTTACATATTTATATATTTATTATTGTAACAATTTTCTAAAACTTTTAGATCTAGAAAAGAATATGTCTAACTTTTTTATCTTTTATTAAAAGGTGCTGATTTGAGACTAAATAGGTCTGAAGAAGCGTTTCAAGAGCTCAACAAGAAGTCTGCTGCATTGAAGAAAATTTTGAGCAGAATTCCCGATGAAATAACAGACAGAAAGACTTTCCTTGAAACTATTAAGTTAGTATCACAAAAAAGAACTGAAAAACATTATTAACATTATTACATAACTAATCATGCAATCATTATCATTAGCATCATATACAGGATGTCCCAAAATTCAACGATAAGCCGACACTGGAGGATAGACCTACCTATGACTACTTGGAAAAACAAAAGAAAAAAATATATCCATTTTTTTATCATCAAACCAGTCTGGACATACGGAATCCAACTATGGGGAGCGGCCTGTGCCTCCAATACTGACAAAATTCAAAGGACCCAAAATTACATCCTCAAACAAGTCAGCAACGCGCCCTGGTTCATAAAAAACTCGGAAGTGCATAAATATCTAAAAGTACCTACGGTAAAGGAAGAGATAAAAGCTTGTATTGGTAAATACAAAAGTAGACTGGAAAATCATCCAAACCAGCTAGCTGTGCAGCTTACTTTGCCTGACAGTATTAGTCGTTTGAAGCGACGCAGGACTCTGGAACTCGGTGGCAATAATCCATGACTTCACTATGGAAGATACTCCTAATGAGGAATACTTCCACCCGTCTAATAAGCATACACCACATCTGCTCATAGTCTGGAGACTGATCGCAAGATTATACAGAAAGAAAAAAAAAAAAAAATTTTTTTTTTAAGTTACAAGAAAAAAACGAAATTCTTCAAAAATTTAGACCTCTTATGATCATTTTCACTACCATGACCACAAATTTTTGAATATTTCTGTTTTTTTTTTCTTTTTCTAGGCAACCTGAATAACATTGCTATCTATCACAATCCTTAAAAATTCCAGAATGCCTCTACTTTTTTCATAAAAGTTTGTCAAATTTATGTTTTTCCCTAAAACCTTTAGATTTTTAATTTTACTCAACTTTAACTCATCGTGGTGTAAAAAAAATTATGAACACTACTATGGCAAGTTTTTTTTAAAAGTTGGCGTAACTAATCAAGATTCCAAAATGGTATAACACTCTAGGAAAAATTGCCATAAAAAAATAATTTGCGTACTAATTCAAAACAAAACAAAAAACTTGCAAAAACTTGCCATAGTAGTGTTCATAATTTTTTTTTACACCACGATGAGTTAAAGTTGAGTAAAATTAAAAATCTTTAAAAGTTTTAGGGAAAAACATAAATTTGACAAACTTTTATGAAAAAAGTAGAGGCATTCTGGAATTTTTAAGGATTGTGATAGATAGCAATGTTATTCAGGTTGCCTATAAAAAGAAAAAAACAGAAATATTCAAAAATTTGTGGTCATGGTAGTGAAAATGATCTGAGGTCTAAATTTTTGAAGAATTTCGTTTTTTTCTTGTAACTTAAAAAAAATGGAGATTTTTTTTTCTTTTGTTTTCCCAAATAGTCATGGATAGGTCTATCCTCCGGTGACGGCTTAACGTGACGGAATTTTGGGACACCCTGTATATCATTCATCATTATAATTATTATTTGAACCTAGTTACCTACCTAGCCTTCCTAGTCTGATAGACCAACATATGTGCATATAAAACTGAATTCAGTTTTTTCTTCTTGATCATGGCAAGAAATAGTTGAATGTTATTGTAATTATTGCATTCAGCCTGTATTATCCCACTGCTGGGCATAGGCCTCTTTATTTACGTAGGAGAAGGAATGGAGCTTAGTCGATTATGCTGCTCCACTGCGGGTTGGTGGATATGTTCCCTACTATGAGTAACGATCGCTATCAGGTATTTATGATAACAACGACGACTTAACGTGTTCTCCGAGGCACAGAGGTGTGACCCACAAGGATAGACATCCAAATCAGAATGAAATATTTATACAAATACCCATCGCGAGCGGGATTCGAACCTTCAAACCGTCGGTGTTTCAGACGACTACTCGCACCACTACACCAGAACGGTTGTTAATTAAATTTTAATTATCACAGGGAAATAGCATCAGCCATTAAGAAGCTACTGGATGCAGTAAACGAAGTGTCCACATACACACCTGGTCAGGGAAAACAGGCTCTGGAGCAAAGAAAAAGAGAATTCGTAAAATACTCCAAAAGATTTTCCAACACTTTGAAAGAGTATTTTAAAGAAGGACAGTAAGTAATATCTATACTAATATTTAAAATATAAAGCTGAAGAGTTTATGTGTTTGTTTGAATGGGCTAATCTCAGGATCTACTGGTTCGAAAGAAAAATTATTTTTGCGTTGGATAAACCAGTAACCGAGGAATGCTATAGGTAATATAAATTAATGGGGGTGAAACTACAGCTAGTTTATTATAACATTACAATTTTTACTGTTGTTTTAGTATTACATAAGCAATCTCATGATAATGAGCTCGCACATTTTCTGTATTATACAAAATGAACAATGATGTGACAAGATTTTTTTAAATATTAAAATTGACTTCTTTATATGTACTTAATTAAATAATTTATTATAACTAGAAAGTTTTTATTAATACACTAGCAGCTCGCCCCGGCTTCGCTCGGGTAAAAGAATTATAAACTTAACACAAACCCCCATTTATTAAATTTTAAAATATTAAAACGCTTTTTTTTAGCTAAGCTGTTATAGATATACACTCTTACGAACTCTTTTGTAGATCTTTTTTAGTCCTATAATTCAGTCTCACATCATTTTGTCTTATCTTTAACCATTTAAGTAGCGCACGCGAAGGAAAGAAATATTTGAGACGATTTTTTACACCGTGGTGAACATAACACGTTTTTTGCACATGTCTAAGTTTTTAAGAATTAAAATATAGCCTATGTTACTTCCTAATAAGGGTCCATCCATAAATTACGTCACACGTTAAGAGGGGGGTAGGGGGTCGACGAAGTGTGACAATGTGTGACAAGGGGGAGGGAGGGGTCAAAATTTTGTGACGTCACATTTCCAAATATAATAATATTAAAACGTAAGTACAAAAACATGATATTTCAACTAACTATCAATAACTAACTTCAAAAATTAAAGTTTTGTTTGTTTTATAGGCGAATTGACTTTTATTAAAATGAAAATAAAAATAACGTCGAAACTGCCATCAGTTTGCTCATGCAAAATTACAAAATATGTGACGTCACACTAGGTAGGGTCTCATAAATGTGACCATCTGTGACAAAGACGGGGGAGGGGTCGAAAAATCGAGAAATTTGTGTGACGTAATTTATGGATGGCCCCTAATCTAGCTTTCTATTAGTGAAAAAATTATTAAAATCGGTCCAGTACTTTTAGAGCCTATTCAGTATAAACAAACAAACAAAAATACAAAAAAAATCTTTCCTCTTTATAATATTAGTGTAGACAAATGTAATTTAAGACTTTATTGAAATTGGAGCTTTAAATTTCGCGCCATTACTACACATGCTGCAATTGCTCGCAGCGCCTTTCGAAATGCAACCCAAATAATCGTTGTTCTGAATGAAGTTCAAATACTCGACAACAGATGGCGCCACTTTAAGGGTTGGAAAAGCCCTTATATCTTTAAAAATGCGTCCTTTAGGCTAAGACGGGAACTTTCTTGTTCGAGGGGGGATATAGGGCTATCACACTATATAAGTCCCTTTATCGTGCCCGCACTCCTTTTTAAGTTTTATCGGCACGCACATTTTATCAACTTAGTTTTATTATAATGATTTTTTATTTTTATGTAGATTTAAGCAAAGGATAAGGTATAACTATAAATGAGCTGAAGTCTTTTCAATTTGAATTAATTGATTTATAACAAATATAAATCACGATCACGATCACAATTCAGCCTGTAATATCCCATTGTTGGGCATAGGCCTCTTCCCCGTGTAGGAGAAGGATCGGAGCTTAATCCACCACGCTGCTCCAATGCTGGTTGGTGTATATATTCCCTACTATGAGTAACGATCGCTATCAGGTGTACATGATAACAACCGGGACCGACGGCTTAACGTGCTCTCCGAGGCACGGTGGGGAGACCCACAAGGACTGCACAAACATCCAGACCACGGCAAACATCTGTATGGCCAATACAAATGTTGTCGTGTGCGGGGATCGAACCCGCAACCGCTCGTGCAACAGCCAATCGCAATCCAGTGCTATGACCGCTGCGCCAACGCGGTGTCATATATCATATCATATATAAATCATGAAATGTTAATATTTAATGTAACATAAAATTCATAATGCACAATTTTTTATGATTTTTTTTTAATCAATTTTATATTCATTTATTACGAACATTTTTATAATTATTATATGTATTGTTAAATTGAATTCTAGTGACACTATGGGTTTTAAAATTTATAATTTGGTGACAGTAAATAATAATACATAACAATAATTTTTATATATTTTTCTTTTCCAGAGCAAATGCAGTATTTGTCAGTGCACTCTACCTAATCTACCAAACAAATCAAATTTTATACACCGTCAAAAACAAGTCAGAGTAATAAGTATGAAAGGGTTCGTTAAATAAACAGATTATTAAATATGTCTAATTAAGTACTAGTTACTCTTGTATTCCTAATTGATAATATTAACCTCCAGAATGTTATGTACTAGTAAAATAAATGTTTTAAATATTTGGGTATGTTTGATAAGTTTTTGAAGTAAAAATTAGTGTAGAAAATATTAACTATATAGTTTTGTTTTAAATGGGAAATTTAAGTCTTTAAAATTAGTGTTTAAGGTATTTTGAATGTATAAAAAAAGTAAAAAGAAAAGACATTAGGCTTGTAACTACATCTTGTAAATAGACATTAAGACAACATAATATAACTTACTATTTGTTTAAAAAATAAGAAGGCTTGTTTTTTCTGCTGTTCTTTGACTAAAAGCCATTATTGAATTGAAGTTTAAAAAAAATGGTTTCGTTTTTCTCATTTTTGCTTCTTTATCTTGAAATCTGTTGTTAATATTATTTTTTATAGTAGTCCTGATAAGCAATCGTAGTTTTTTTTCTATATTTCATGAAAACATTCTTTATAAATAAAATACAAGTTTTTCTCTAAAGTTTAAAATTTTATGATTAGAGCTAAACTATGGTATTATTTATGTAAATATTTACAATAAGATTTTCAATGTAAAAGTAACATCTATAAGTACATACAGTATCTTATAAAACATGTACGACAATTTTTTCACATTTATTTTAGTACTCTGTAATTATTATATATGTGGCTCAATCAACTTTTGTTTGTCCTGTGAGTTCTATGCTTTGTCCCTGACCAATAATCGCAGTTCTAAAGAAAATTAAGTGGTTTGTTGGCATATGTCGCATTTGTCTTCTTATTAAGCAAACATACGAGTAAATTATTTTAACTAAATCATAATTAAATTGGAATTTTAATGGTTGTCTAGGTGCAAAAACGTCTGAATTAGTCTTTTTTTGTTTGTCCCCCAGTAGCTTAGTACAATGAAACATTACTTTATACAAAAAAATACTATATGGCAATTACTTTTGCTTGTACATAATTATTCATTACAATGTCTACTATGATGCTAGCATATAGATTTGTGTTTGCTTCATAATTTTAACGAGTTTTTTGGATGTTCATTTTTGTCCCTATTATATTTTATTATCCTGACTTATACCGGAAATCGGTAAAAAAGTTCCGAAACCAAAACATACATGGAGATTAGTGCCTTGGAGAACAAGTCGATGGATTTGGTGACAAAATTCATCCAGCCGCCATTCTCATTTCATCTTGGCTGCGGCGTCTTTTGGCCGAGTGTGTTTTGAGAAAGTGCGTGGCTTTTTTGTGTGTCTCTCGGACAACCAGCACAAAAGCGTAACTATTTGATGTATCGTAGTAAATTGAAGTGAAATATATTCTATTTAATCTATATTTACCACTGCGCGTAAGACCTAATTCAAAATATCATTATTTATTACCAGGAAGCACAAATACTGATAAATGTCTCTCGGACAACCGTTGTCCAGGAGACATTTTGGTTGTCCGAGAGACAATAATGATAGAATCGGCATAAAGCAATACTTTTTCTTTTAATAATTAGTCACTGAAGAGCCTCTTGCAAAGGCTAGAGCATTTATTATTGTTTAATATAAATTACTAAATAAAATTATATATATGTATATTCCCGGTAGGTGGCACTGCTATCGGTATGTAACTCCGAAACTACTGACCCAATTTGTATCAAATTTTGTAAGCATCTGTAATTTGGTCCAACTTGGGCGATAGATTAGTTTTTATCTCAATTGGACCCGGTAGGTGGCGCTACTATCGCTATGTAACTCCGAAACTACTGAACCAATTTGTACCAAATTTTGTAAGCATCCGTAATTTGGTCCAACTCGGGAGATAGGGTAGTTTTTATCTCAATTGGACCCGGTAGGTGGCGCTGCTATCAGTATGTAACTCCGAAACTACTGAACCAATTTGTATCAAATTTTGTAAGCATCCGTAATTTGGTCCAACTTGGGAGATAGGGTAGTTTTTTATCTCAATTGGACCCAGTAGGTGGCGCTGCTATCGGTATGTAGCTCCGAAACTACTGAACCAATTTGTATCAAATTTTGTAAGCATCCGTAATTTGGTCCAACTTGGGAGATAGGGTAGTTTTTATCGCAATTGGACCCGGTAGGTAGCGCTGCTATCGGTATGTAACTCCGAAACTACTTAACCAATTTGTATCAAATTTTGTAAGCATCCGTAATTTGGTCCAACTTGGGAGATAGGGTAGTTTTTTATCGCAATTGGACCCGGTAGGTGGCGCTGCTATCGGTATGTAACTCCGAAACTATTGAACCAATTTGTATCAAATTTTGTAAGCATCCGTAATTTGGTCCTACTTGGGAGATAGGGTAATTTTTATCGCAATTGGACCCGGTAGGTGGCGCTGCTATCGGTATGTAACTCCGAAACTACTTAACCAATTTTTATCAAATTTTGTAAGCATCTGTAATTTGCTCCAACTTGGGAGATAGATTAGTTTTTACCTCAATCGGACCCGGTAGGTGGCGCTGCTTTTGGTATGTAACTCCGAAACTACTAAACCAATTTGTATCAAATGTTGTAAGCATCCGTAATTTGGTCCAACTTGGGAGATAGGGTAGTTTTTATCTCAATTGGACCCGGTAGGTGGCCTTGCTATCGGTATGTAACTCTGAAACGACTTAACCAATTTTTATCAAATTTTGTAAGCATCCGTAATTTGGTCTAACTTGGGAGATAGATCAGTTTTTATCTCAATTGGACCCGGTAGGTGGCGGTGCTATCGGTATGTAACTCTGAAACTACTTAACCAATTTTTATCAAATTTTGTAAGCATCCGTAATTTGGTCCAACTTGGGAGATAGATCAGTTTTTATCTCAATTGGACCTGGTAGGTGGCGCTGCTATCAGTATGTAACTCCGAAACTACTGAACCAATTTGTATCAAATTTTGTAAGCATCCGTAATTTGGTCCAACTTATGAGATAGGTTAGTTTTTATTTCAATTAGATACGGTAGGTGGTGCTGCTATCAGTATGTAACTCCGAAACTACTGAACCGATTTGTATCAATTTTTTTAAGCATCCGTAATTTGGTCTAACTTGAGAGACAGGGTAGTTTTTATCTCAATTGGACCCGGTAGGTGCCGCTGCTATCGGTATGTAAGCAATCAAATTTAGTAGCTGTTTTCCGGGCAGGACAACGTCTGCCGGGTCCGCTAGTTATTTATATTTTAAGAATTCACATAGAGCAGAGGAATTAAATTTATTGAAACAATAATTAAATGACGTAAAATTATTTTTATCATATGATCGATTTATCGTACTTCAAGAACTGTTTCATAGTCTGTGGTTGTTGTCAGCCCTCCGTATGGAGCGCGCGCCGGGCTGACATACCTATACAGGTACCTGCTCCGTTCCAGGTCCGTAACTTGTGAACCACTTTGAATATCGAAAAATCCTTTGGCACACATTTTCTACACATGTTGTAGATGTGATTTATGAAAGAAAAAAAAAAAAACAATTTTTTTCGACCCGAGAAACTAGAGACCCCCTTAAATAAATCGTTCTGCTCTATGTGAATTCTTAAAGTATAATTAATTATCTACAGTAAAAATGTTAAAATATAAAAATTGGCAAATAAAATTAAAAAATTAAAATTTATCATCGATGTACACTTAAAAGTTGATTGACCCATGTATTTTTTTTAAAGAAAATTAGACTCAAGGAATGTAAAAAATAAAAGATAATTAAATATGATTAGATTAGAAAAGTTTACAACAATAACATAATAATATTGTTATAGATCAATATCAGTACCTACTGTATAATTATTCACGAATGTTTAAAAAATGTACATAATATGGTGAAAGAAATTTTTTCTTACAAGACATATCCATCTCGAGATACTAAACTTTTCTCCCTGATTTTCATGTAATATTTTTAAAATATTTCTTTAAGTATTTTAGATTATTTAAATACAAATTTCTACTTCCTTTATTGAAATGCAGGGACATTGTATTATGCTCAAAGCAGCTCTTTTTATTACAACTAAGAGTATAATTTGAGTCGCAGGTTAATAAAATTGCTTATAATACTTTGTATAAAAAAGAAACATTTAAACTATTTTTTTCCTCCGTTTTTATATTGTGTCTAGTCAATTTTATCATTTTGTTTCGGTAGCTTGTGTCAAAAAAGATTGTAGAGAAAATGTAATTGTTTATTGTCGATAATTTCATTCAATATTTTTATAATAAGTGCAGCGCAAAAAGATCAATAATTACAACAGCTGTAATTTGTATATTTAATAATACATTTCCGAATCAGTTTTTGACGGGTTCGATAAAATTTAAGAATCTGCATCCATATGCAGATTCTTAAACTATGTTCCAGGATCCATATCCTGGAACATAACTTCACAAGGAAGAAACACGATGTTAGCGTTTGCGTATTTATTTCATGGACATTTGTACAGCGTAAAGCGGAAATTTTCGTTTTTAACAGTGTGTAACAGTGGTGTAACACCACAGACTTTTGTGTTAGCATAAAATTTGCTTTTGGCAAGTGGGTTTTGTTATAACACTTATTTTTATGGTAACTTGTTACAAGCCTAATGGCAATTCGAAAGTTACAAATAATTATTTAGTTTTGCACATAATTATGTTGTTTGTTATTATTCTGTAAATTTTAAATACTTTATTTAGATCGTAATCTAATACAGTTAACACTAGATTTGTTTTTTTTTTAAATACCTACCTAATGGCAGTGTAATTTTTATTATTATTAAAAATGTCAAATTAATAAAATATTTTACACGAAAGTGCCCTGTGCCTCTCTGCAGTGATTGCTTACAAACTTTAAAATACTAAGTGCATATAACCAATAAATTATCTTTTATATCGCTAAACCTGGTGGGAGATAACGTAATATGTCATTTTCATGATTTCATTCTTTCGTCGTGCTCGCTGCGGCTACAGAGTAAGATCCCAGACCTTTCTTATTTTAGATAATTGTGTTTGCTCGCAATCGAAAAAAACTGACTTCAATTACATGGACAAGTAATACAACGCAATAAGACGAAAAAAAGTCAAGTAAATACGCACTATTAAAGATTAGCTACTCAAAAAGTTCAAAACAGATCTCGATCTAATTTAAATAAGACTACATGACAAGTATGTATTAGCTTTCGATTAAAAAGTAAGAATCGGTACCTACACCGAGTAAAGTTAGGCGATATAATACAACGTAGGTCGACGAAAAAGTAGTCAAGTAATTACGCATTATTAGATATAACTCTAAAAGTACTTGTCAGATCTCAATTAAATTTAAATGGAACCACATGACACGTAACACCTTTTAATTAAAACATAATTGATCGAAATCGGTCCACCCAGTCAAAAGTTCTGAGCTAACATACATAAAAAAACCCAGTCGAATTGAGAACCTCCTTTTTTGGAAGTCGGTTAAAACATAGTTTTCTGCTACTTTTTATTTGTTTTTCTGTCCGCTAAAATAGGTGAATGCAACGAAGGAATTCGGTACATTTTAAAGTTTTACTTTAAAAAAGGGAAAATAAATAAACGCTTCACACTCAACGGCCCCCAGTAGGATTTTCTCCTGTGTCCGGAAACACACACAACACTCAAGCACATACGCCCAGACCACGACAAATATCTATATGGCTAATACAAATGTTTTTCATATATGCGAGGATCGAACTCGCGACCGCTAGCGCGACAGACAGTACTGTGACCGCTACACTAACGCGTCGTGAAAAATGCTACTCAAGCCGCGAAAGTTTTTTGTGGCATTTATGGACCTAATGCAGTGTCAGTAAGAGTAGCACAAAATTGGTTTAAGCGTTTTCAGTCAGGATATTTTGTTGTCAAAGATGCATTTTACTCTGGTCGCCCAGTTACGGATAAACGTGACGATATTTTAAAAAAAAGTGGATCTAGATCGAAATTTGAGTAGGTAAGATATTATAGCTAAAAGTGTATATGGTGAGATTGGAAGAACATCATTTATTATGAGCTTTTACCGCCGGCTGGGCAAAACCATTGATTCGGATTTCTACTGTCATCAGCTGATGAGACTTAGAGACAAAACATTGCGACGCCGCAGTGCTCGTGTGGCCGCCAGTGCGGTGCGGAGTAATCCGCGCCGGAGCCGAACCGCGCCGTGTGGCCGGGCCCTTAGGCCGCAACACGAAACTTGCGGCGGCGGGGCGATGGCGGTAGCGGGGCGACGGCGATGACTGTATTCAAAAGCATTGCACAGTATAGCGACGGGCACGAAACGGGCGACGGCGGAGCGGGGCGATCGAGCGATGCACGGGCGACGGTGGAGCAACGGCGACGCGTTATTTATTAGTAATACTTTTTTGGACGATATATCGATAGTTCGATATTGAAATGTATATGGGTCAATCAACTTTTAAGTGTACATCGATGATAAATTTTAATTTTTTAATTTTATTTGCCAATTTTTATATTTTAACATTTTTACTGTAGATAATTAATTATACTTTAAGAATTCACATAGAGCAGAACGATTTATTTAAGGGGGTCTCTAGTTTCTCGGGTCGAAAAAAATTGTTTTTTTTTTTCTTTCATAAATCACATCTACAACATGTGTAGAAAATGTGTGCCAAAGGATTTTTCGATATTCAAAGTGGTTCACAAGTTACGGACCTGGAACGGAGCAGGTACCTGTATAGGTATGTCAGCCCGGCGCGCGCTCCATGCGGAGGGCTGACAACAACCACAGACTATGAAACAGTTCTTGAAGTACGATAAATCGATCATATGATAAAAATAATTTTACGTCATTTAATTATTGTTTCAATAAATTTAATTCCTCTGCTCTATGTGAATTCTTAAAATATAAATAACTAGCGGACCCGGCAGACGTTGTCCTGCCCGGAAAACAGCTACTAAATTTGATTGCTTACATACCGATAGCAGCGGCACCTACCGGGTCCAATTGAGATAAAAACTACCCTGTCTCTCAAGTTAGACCAAATTACGGATGCTTAAAAAAATTGATACAAATCGGTTCAGTAGTTTCGGAGTTACATACTGATAGCAGCACCACCTACCGTATCTAATTGAAATAAAAACTAACCTATCTCATAAGTTGGACCAAATTACGGATGCTTACAAAATTTGATACAAATTGGTTCAGTAGTTTCGGAGTTACATACTGATAGCAGCGCCACCTACCAGGTCCAATTGAGATAAAAATTACCCTATCTCCCAAGTAGGACCAAATTACGGATGCTTACAAAATTTGATAAAAATTGGTTAAGTAGTTTCAGAGTTACATACCGATAGCACCGCCACCTACCGGGTCCAATTGAGATAAAAACTGATCTATCTCCCAAGTTAGACCAAATTACGGATGCTTACAAAATTTGATAAAAATTGGTTAAGTCGTTTCAGAGTTACATACCGATAGCAAGGCCACCTACCGGGTCCAATTGAGATAAAAACTACCCTATCTCCCAAGTTGGACCAAATTACGGATGCTTACAAAATTTGATACAAATTGGTTTAGTAGTTTCGGAGTTACATACCAAAAGCAGCGCCACCTACCGGGTCCGATTGAGGTAAAAACTAATCTATCTCCCAAGTTGGAGCAAATTACAGATGCTTACAAAATTTGATAAAAATTGGTTAAGTAGTTTCGGAGTTACATACCGATAGCAGCGCCACCTACCAGGTCCAATTGCGATAAAAATTACCCTATCTCCCAAGTAGGACCAAATTACGGATGCTTACAAAATTTGATACAAATTGGTTCAGTAGTTTCGGAGTTACATACCGATAGCAGCGCCACCTACCGGGTCCAATTGCGATAAAAAACTACCCTATCTCCCAAGTTGGACCAAATTACGGATGCTTACAAAATTTGATACAAATTGGTTAAGTAGTTTCGGAGTTACATACCGATAGCAGCGCTACCTACCGGGTCCAATTGCGATAAAAACTACCCTATCTCCCAAGTTGGACCAAATTACGGATGCTTACAAAATTTGATACAAATTGGTTCAGTAGTTTCGGAGCTACATACCGATAGCAGCGCCACCTACTGGGTCCAATTGAGATAAAAAACTACCCTATCTCCCAAGTTGGACCAAATTACGGATGCTTACAAAATTTGATACAAATTGGTTCAGTAGTTTCGGAGTTACATACTGATAGCAGCGCCACCTACCGGGTCCAATTGAGATAAAAACTACCCTATCTCCCGAGTTGGACCAAATTACGGATGCTTACAAAATTTGGTACAAATTGGTTCAGTAGTTTCGGAGTTACATAGCGATAGTAGCGCCACCTACCGGGTCCAATTGAGATAAAAACTAATCTATCGCCCAAGTTGGACCAAATTACAGATGCTTACAAAATTTGATACAAATTGGGTCAGTAGTTTCGGAGTTACATACCGATAGCAGTGCCACCTACCGGGAATATACATATATATAATTTTATTTAGTAATTTATATTAAACAATAATAAATGCTCTAGCCTTTGCAAGAGGCTCTTCAGTGACTAATTATTAAAAGAAAAAGTATTGCTTTATGCCGATTCTATCATTATTGTCTCTCGGACAACCAAAATGTCTCCTGGACAACGGTTGTCCGAGAGACATTTATCAGTATTTGTGCTTCCTGGTAATAAATAATGATATTTTGAATTAGGTCTTACGCGCAGTGGTAAATATAGATTAAATAGAATATATTTCACTTCAATTTACTACGATACATCAAATAGTTACGCTTTTGTGCTGGTTGTCCGAGAGACACACAAAAAAGCCACGCACTTTCTCAAAACACACTCGGCCAAAAGACGCCGCAGCCAAGATGAAATGAGAATGGCGGCTGGATGAATTTTGTCACCAAATCCATCGACTTGTTCTCCAAGGCACTAATCTCCATGTATGTTTTGGTTTCGGAACTTTTTTACCGATTTCCGGTATACGTCAGGATAATAAAATATAATAGGGACAAAAATGAACATCCAAAAAACTCGTTAAAATTATGAAGCAAACACAAATCTATATGCTAGCATCATAGTAGACATTGTAATGAATAATTATGTACAAGCAAAAGTAATTGCCATATAGTATTTTTTTGTATAAAGTAATGTTTCATTGTACTAAGCTACTGGGGGACAAACAAAAAAAGACTAATTCAGACGTTTTTGCACCTAGACAACCATTAAAATTCCAATTTAATTATGATTTAGTTAAAATAATTTACTCGTATGTTTGCTTAATAAGAAGACAAATGCGACATATGCCAACAAACCACTTAATTTTCTTTAGAACTGCGATTATTGGTCAGGGACAAAGCATAGAACTCACAGGACAAACAAAAGTTGATTGAGCCATATATCGACACTCAATATTTTGAAGTAAAACCTTACGCATGCTTGACTTGGGGAATAGGCTGGTGAGTGCGTAACGAGAGCGTTACGAAAAGTGTAATCGGTTGAGGCGAACGGAAGTTGAGAGGAAGACATAAGTTAGTGAAAGTAGAAAGAGAGAGAGAGACTTACGTTTCGTAATGCTTCAGTCGTGTGGTCTGAAGCGCAATCCTTTTTTTAAATACATATCTTATTTTTTATTTTTTCGCGCTAATTATTTAAACTACAACATCATTATAAACTTAACTGCTTACTGAACTTTATTTACACTATATTATTTAAATATTTGAAAAGAACACAACATAATTATTATTTATATATTTATATAAATAATAATTATGTTGTATATATTTATATAAATAATAATCATATAATTATAAATTTTTTAAATTAAACAATAATATATAATGTAGATATTATGCATGCTTACAACTTGTACGTAACACCCAACATTATGTTTTCCTCTTTTAATTTATTTATCTACATACTAGCTTTTACTTTTTTTTTAAATATCGATATATCGAGAGTACGATATTTTAAAAAATATCAACAGCCCTACTGCCCGCCAGGTGTTTTGTGCCCGCCCGAGATAACGCTGTCTGATCGCTCCATGTCGCGTCGCCCCGCTACCGCCGTCGCCCCGCTGTCGCCAAGTTTCGTGCCCGCGGCCTTAAGCAAGAAATTGAGAATTAACGGCCCAAGATAACTACTGATAAAAATGTATATATCGAGAAAAATTCACTATCCGCATTAAATATTCAACCTGCGTCATCGTCAAGCAAAATTTGTGGGACCCTACAGCTAAAAATAGATTTTTATTTGTCCTAATCAGGGACATAAATAAATACAAATACAATTTTAGGGTGAACTTTGTTCATTGTATAAAAAATATTTAGGTACTCGTACATAACATATACCTACCTACATGCGATTATTCTTTAACGTTCTTTTTATTTACAAGTCGTTTTTTATTCTCTAAGTATAATTTATTTTCTTTCATTTGTACTAATTTTTTCAAGGTACATTTGTACGTAAGAAAAGCATTCATTACTTTTGAATTGCATTTCGTCTTTTCATTTTGATTCATGATCTATGAACAAGTAACGGTGAACTGTAATATTTATAACTAGCTGCTGCCCGCGACGTCGTCTGCGTGCGTTCACTGCTCGTTCCCCGTAGGTGATAGCGTGATAATATGTAGCCTATGTTCTGACCCGACTTCTTAATAATATTCGTGCCAAATTTGAAGTAAATCCATGAAGTACTTTTTAAGTTTATCCCGGACATACATTTGAAGAAATAAAGGTTCACTGCTCTTTCCCCGTAGGTGATAGCGTGATAATATATAGCCTATGTTCTGACCCGACTTCTTAACAATATTCGTGCCAAATTTGAAGTAAATCCATGCAGTACTTTTTGAGTTTATCCCGGACATACATACAGACAAACAGACAAAAATTCTAAAAACTATATTTTTGGCTTCGGTATCGATTGTAGATCACACCCCAAGTATTCTTTTAAAAAAATATTCAATGTACAGTTTTGACTTTTCTACCATTTTATTATATGTATAGATTCAACGTAAATGTTTAACTTATTATAACGCTAGAAATATTCCTTCAAATTCGCACAAGTGCAAAATTGCAATTTAGATTTCAGACAGGCGATATCGATATCAGCGTGCTATCTATCTGTCTGTATTTGTAATAAATACGTTTTGTTTAGTGAAATTACGTTACAGAAAATTCACATTTGCTTATTGTAAATGAAATATGATTTTACTCAACTTCGTTCTAACTTCTAAACTGTTTTTTTTTTTTTATAGATTTGGATAGACGTAGAGTAGTATGAAAGCAGCAATACAGACAGGTACCTACTTACTAATTCGAGTTCGTGGGAAATGATGAGAAAAATGATATTTTTTTGTGTTAAAGTTTTTAGGGCATTTTAGTGAAAGACGGTGGTAAAATCGTTTCGTGACCGCGTTGACGTGGGTCATGAGACCTGCGGGCTGCGATGTGATTCGTCTCGTCGTGCGACAGCGGACAATGGCTGGTCGATGGTCGTGCCTCTTGAACTCGACGGTCGACGCGTCTCAGCTATTCCTGCCCGTGACACTTGACATAAGCACCCGCGGTCCACGACCTCACATATTTCCGCGTACACATTTTTTACTCGTTTCCAACCAAATTCTTTTATTGTTGGTCAGTGATGATCCAATTCGAAATTGATACACCCACTCCGGATTTTTTTAAGTAATCAAGAAATATTTGTAAATAAAAATAGGTATTGGCGATACGTTATAGGCGATTGGGTAGTTTGGATTACAAATTAATAATTTTTTTTATAGGATGTATAATCTTTTGAAGATAAGATTTTATTTACGTGTTTGTAGGTATATTGTAAGGTAAATTCAGTTTATGTTTATAATTATATTTACCCAATCTTTAATTGCAATAAAGAATACCTACCTATAAACAATGTTTGCCTAGATTGCTCAAAGGATAAAAATAATATACTTAAGTAGATATATATGTAGATATTATTGGAAAAATCACGGAATAGCTACTAATTAAGATTAGTACCGATGAATTTTAAAATAGCAAGTACGTTCGAAATTTCATCGTAGGTTCCTAGGTTCATATACAAAGCAGCAAAACAACAACAACAACAAAAAAATGAGATACGTATGTAGATTTTGTTACACCAATACCATACAGATTACAGTAATGACAAATTGTTATCATTTCTTAAGAGTTATGAATAAGCTGGTCGTTCAGTTTTATGTACCTAAATTTTCTTCTCCCATACTCTCTAAATATTTTTCGCCATACTGATCTCTATCCTGCTTACCTTGTTACATTAAGTACTGTTAATAATGGTAAGTAGAGAGCAGAGACTTCGAGGCTTCCATACAATAGCTCACTTTCTTTCCGGATCAAATAAGAACGTTCGTCTTATGACACCGAAACTTAACAATGAGTCAATCATACGGATCAGTTAAAATATTCATAGCTTTAAAGCGGAGGCGTAATCGATTTTAACTTCGACGTGTCAGTCCTTCGACGTCGCCGCTCTTCACGGGGAGATGAAAGCGTTCGATATGTTCATTTTTGTTGTACAACAATTGTCATAGCGTAGGACCATTTATTCGACTAAAACATATAAGTAGGTAGGTACTAGTACTTTGTATATACCTAAATCGGAAAATAACGATATTATACAAGATGTTAATATTACTTTATTGTATAATCATAGTTGGTAATTAGAGTTGTTCATGTGGTCTATCTATAGATACGATTAATAATTGTGTTTTCTCGCAAACGAAAAAAAAAACTTGTTTTGTATTACTTGTCGATGCAATTGAAGTAAGTTTTTTCTTTGTTTGCAAGCAAACAATTATTATTATTTCTCCGAGTAGCCGAAATGAAATAAATGGTCTAGAGCGTCCTAATCAATAGTTCACAGAGTAGATTTAGACAACTGAGTAGTAGCTGTACGTACTTTAGTAAAAGAACCAAAAAATAAATTATTATAGTTTATAATTTACCTACATAAAATGCCATTTCAATAAATTTAAGGAAGACTAGTATACCCAAAAATGAAATAAATTATATTATGTTTTATTTTGCAATTAGTGGTCAATGTGCATAAAATTTACATTTCCATATAGGTAAACACGTACCTACATACTGCGACCGTCAAAGACATAATGTTATTATCAATAAACTAATAAGTGAAAATAAAACAAAAATACATTTAATAATACTTAATTTTTGTTTTAGTGATAACAGATAAAGTATTCTCTATTCTACTTTAGGTACTAATATCCAATATAAATGCGGGTAGGTACAATATGGCACAGTACCTAATTTAGACCTGTGGAAACTGCTAAATTTGATTTATTAACTTTTAAACACGTTCGTCTAGCGCTGAATGAATATAATCCAGGGTCTCCGTCCCAATAACCAACTCACATAGTAGTTCAGAGTCCACCATCAATTAAATTGATTGAATATTTATTGGCGGCTAAAAAAATCACTTTTTTTGTATGAGAGCAAAAATAGGCAAAAATGACGTTTTTTGTAAGGGAGCCCCCCTTAAATATTAATTTTATTTTAATTTTATTGTTTATTATTCATGTAAAAATACATCTGAGTATTTTGTGAATATTTCAAGTGTCTACCTGTTGCCATTATTTGCCATTATTATCGACCAAAATAAGGCAAGAAAATCACATTTGTTGTATGGGAGCCCCCTTAAATATTTATTTTATTTTGTTTTTAGTATTTGTTGCTATAGCGGCAACAGAAATACATAATTTGTGAAAATTTCAACTGTCTAGCTATCGCCGTTCTTGAGATACAGCCTGGTGACTGACGGACGGACGGACGTACGTTTTTACCCTTTGGGTACGAAACCCTAAAAACAAGTGTGCTTTAGACCACACGACTGAAGTAAAACTTACGAAACGTAACTCTCTCTTTCTATCGTCACTAACTTATTACTCCGTCTCAACTTCCGTTCGCCTAGCCTGATCACACTTTTCGTAACGCTCTCGTCACGCATTCATCAGCTTACTCCCCAAGTCAAGCGTGCGTAAAGAAGTTTTACTTCAATAATTTTACTAAAACAGATTTTCAATGATCAAAACATGGACTTAACATACTATATAGTTAGTATGCTAAGTCCATGGATCAAAACTAGATGTGACTTTGTATAGTTTTGAAAATTTATTTTAATTCAAAATATTTCAAATATTTTTATGTTGAAAATTTCTGTTATATTAAAAAAAATTGTATCATTTATATTTGTTAATTTTTTTATCAATACATATAATAAAAATGTAACGGGTCGCTGTCTGTACATTTAAGATATATGCGAAAAAATATTATTGGGACATTTATCAACGCAAATAGCACCCAAAACAATGATTGTTAGAAATTTTGTCTGTTTTTCTGTTTGTCTGTACCGTTTGTGTACGCTAGTCTCAGAAACGGCTTATCCGATTTCGATGAGGTTTTCACTAATATATTGTGGTAAGTTTCACTTAACATAAGGTGTTTGTTTAATGTTAATCGGTTCATAAATAAAAAAGTTATACCAATTTAAAGAATCACGTTGAACATGTAAATATTCAGACGACGGTGTTTATAATCCATAATTGTGTTTGCTCGCAAACGAAAAAAAAACCGACTTCAATTACATCGACAAGTAATACAACGTAATAAGACGAAAAAAATAGTCAAGTAAATACGCGCTATTAAAGATTACTCAAAAAGTTGTAATCACTTTTCGATCTAATTTAAACAAGACTACAAGACAAGTATTAGCTTTCGATTAAAGTAAGAATCATCGAAATCGGTACACCGAGTAAAAAGTTATGCGGTATAATATAACGTAGGTCGACGAAAAAGTAGTCACGTATACGCATATAATACGCATTATTAGATATAACTCTAAAAGTACTTGTCAGATCTCAATTAAATTAAAATGGGACCACATGACACGCAACACCTTTCAATTAAAACAAAATTGATCGAAATCGGTCCACCGAGTCAAAAGTTCTGAGCTAACATACATAAAAAAAAACATACGTGTTGAATTGAGAACCTCCTCCTTTTTTGGAAGTCGGTTAAAAATAAACCAAAACGATATATCCAAAAATGCTGTCCAAAGTCACTATTTCGCGCAGACGAAGTCGTGGGCACGGCTAGTTGTAACTAAAATAAACAAAACTAGTCGACGTAGCATTTCCAATGTTTGTATTCTAATTTCGAAATTAGATTGACTGGCTCGTTGGCGCAGTTAGTACTGGCCCTGCTTTCTGCTCCGCGGGTTGCGGGTTCGATTCCCGCCTGACTCGAGTGTTAGGCCCTGCGCGCACTAGTGACATTTGTCACCGTGACAAAAAATTCTTTGTCACTGTCACGTCACCGTCACTTCCCTGACTGCGCGCACTTGCAGTGACAGTTTCTTGCATTCGATAAGATGGATCTCGAAGAGACGGTTGTCTGTGAACTAGTTTTTAGAAATAGAAAAAAATACAATAATAAAAAGTATTGGGTTCACCCGCTTTGGAGTGATAGGCTGATAAGTGGAAAGTTCTACACCATGTTTGCCACCCTACGTACATATGACACGTGACATTTTGTTGCGTCACGGGCATGTTGGCGTCCTCCGCGGACAAAAGGTCACCGATTTGTCACGCATCCAAATGCGCGCACCTTTATTAGGGACTAGCTGCTGCCCGCGACGTCGTCTGCGTGCGTTCACTGCTCGTTCCCCGTAGGTGATAGCGTGATAATATGTAGCCTATGTTCTGACCCGACTTCTTAATAATATTCGTGCCAAACTTGAAGTAAATCCATGCAGTACTTTTTGAGTTTATCCCGGACATACATTTGAAGAAATAAAGGTTCACTGCTCTTTCCCCGTAGGTGATAGCGTGATAATATATAGCCTATGTTCTGACCCGACTTCTTAACAATATTCGTGCCAAATTTTAAGTAAATCCATGCAGTACTTTTTGAGTTTATCCCGGACATACATACAGACAAACAGACAAACAGACAAACAGACAAAAATTCTAAAAACTATATTTTTGGCTTCGGTATCGATTGTAGATCACACCCCAAGTATTCTTTTAAAAAATATTCAATGTACAGTTTTGACTTTTCTACCATTTTATTATATGTATAGATAATGGACGCGGTGACAGTGACAAAAAGTCACGGTGACAAAAAGTCACTAGTGCGCGCAGGGCCTTAGCTTAAGAAGGTAGTTTTTCAGTGTGAAAATCTCTATACAACAGCAACTATATAAGTTGTATATAAAACATTTCTTTAATGAGGAATCTATATACCTATATAAAAGAGATTTCCACCCATTGTGCATTGACTCATCACGATATCTCTGGAACCATAAGGCGTAGAGACTTGAATTTTGGTAGGAATATTCCTTTCGCCGAGTAGAGGTCAGCTAAGAACGTAATAACATATATGGCAAAACAACGTTTGCGGGGTCAGCTAGTATTCTATAAAATCAATGGTTGATGCGGTACCAATAAAATTTATTCAAAAAAACAGCCAAGATTTATAAATATAATTATTCTTGCGAATGTTATTTCCTCCTTTCTGAGCTTCAAAACACTAGACTGTTCCATCATATATACATACACGCACTCACACACATACACACACACCAGCTTTCATCGGAGGCAGCATGGCAGGCGACAAGTGTTTTGCGACGGAACTTCTTCAGGAACTCCGTCGGTTGGAGAGAAAGCGGTCGGAAAACAAAACCCGTGACATTAGCACGACGGAAGAGCAGTAGCTAGAGTCTCCCTCTACGAAGTAATGCCTAGCGGCGGTACCGGGGGCGATCAGAGGCTGGAGAACGAGAGGTTTTTTTAGTGGGTGGAAATCCCACACTGCCGACCATCATCTTTCACGGCGGTGTCTGAAAGATTTTTTCCTCCTCCTGTGATGGATACCACGCTGCTCCAATGCGGGGTGGCGGACGTATTCCCATTATGAGTAACGATCGCTATCAGGTGTGCATGATAACAACCGGCACCGACGGCT
Organism: Melitaea athalia; assembly: GCA_905220545.2. NCBI lineage: Eukaryota > Metazoa > Arthropoda > Insecta > Lepidoptera > Nymphalidae > Melitaea > Melitaea athalia. The sequence goes on from HG992179.1 coordinate 11,189,001, forward strand.
TAACGTGCTCTCCGAGGCACGGTGGGGAGACCCCCAGTGACAAAGAACTAGACCCTAAAAATATTTTTGTATAAACACAAATATCCACTCCGAGCAGGAATCGAGCCCGCGACCCGCGACACGTCACAGGCATGGTGCGTACACCAGAACGGAAAATAATACATACCTACATATAGAATGAAATAATTATTATGTAACTTTAAATTGCTTCGACTTCATTTCGTTTTAAGGAATATGTTTTTGAAGTGAAACTTCTTTAGGGGTAAAATTTGAGCGAACGCTAACGCGGCAGCGTCAGGGACGGTCAGTACTTGGATGGGTGACCGCCTGGTGTTCACCCATCACCACCGCGTGACGTTGGCTTTTTGTTTTTTTTTTTCAATCAGGGTTTTTTTTGTATTTTAATTTCGTTTTTTTTATTTCACTTCTGACATGTGTAGCTGTACTTTTTACGCACGCAATCTTTTTAGTTTATTTATAGAAACATATATTTTAAATTCATTATGATTATAATGAATTAAATAATAAAAAAGCAATATAAATTAAATGTAGGTATGTGATAACGTAATGCGTAGTCTATTTTGATATGGTGTGTTCATTACGGTTAGGGGCGAAACTTTTATTGATCCATACTTCTATAGTCGTTTAAAATTTACTAGTGGTCGCCCAGTGGTCCAAGTTCGACCAGAATTAAAAATTTAAATAAAAAAGAAATGAAAATAAAGAACCTTTGACTACAGACTTTGACAGTCAACAAAAGAGTATATTATGTAATACTAGCTGTGCCCCGCGGTTTCACCTGCGTTGCTTTGAGGAAAAAAATACCCTTCCTTCTGCATAAAGCATAACCTTTCTCTTTAAATAGGCTATCCACCTCAGAGAAATTTTTCAATTCGAATCAGTAGTTCTTGAGATTAGCGCGTTTAAACAAACAAACCAACTTTCAGGTTTATAATCCATACCTACTAATATTTATCCATACTAATATTATAAATGCGAAAGTAACTCGCCGCGTTGGCGCAGCGGTCACAGCACTGGTTTGTGGCCGTTGCGCTGGCGGTTGCGGGTTCGATCCCCACACACGACAACATAATATGTCCATACAGATGCTTGCCATGATCTGGGTATTTGTGCATTCCTTGTGGGTCTCCCCACCGTGCCTCGGAGAGCACGTTAAGCCATCGGTCCCGGTTGTTATCATGTCCACCTGATAGCGATCATTACTCATAGCATAGATTAGTACAGATTAAGATATATCAAACATATCTTTTACACTTTCGCGATGAAAATATTAATATAATATATTGACTTTGACTGGATTGACAGAATAATCTGGAATGTTTCAATGAGACCAATCAATTGAACGTTTTTATTTATTGATTTGTACATTTATCATTTATTGTATATTTAAGTAGCTTGATATATTTTCCTTAGATTACATACACTATACCCCGTCCGGCGACTAATGATCTTTTTGACACTTCAAGAAATTTTGACATTAGTGACTGCCTCACACGTTATTTATTCGATTCGAAATAATAATCGATTTTATTTAAGAAGAACTTTCAATCGATTTAATTAAATACATTTAGTTTAATTATTTATGCGTTTATTAGTTTTTTTAATTATAAATGAAATATATAAATAATAAATAAATGAATTAACAGAGTTATTGCTCTATATTCTTGGTTTGCAATTAAATTTCAAGATTTCGACTTAATTCCTTGCAAGTAATCAATCTTGGGGTCATAGATACTATTTTTATTTCCTTTTTTGTATTAAATTTGTAGAAACAATAATCACATGACGTAAAATTATCTTTATCATATGATCGATTTATTATCGATTTATTATTTCAAGAACTGTTTCATAGTCTGTGGTTGTTTGTTATGCACAGGCTACTTCACTCAATCAATCAAATCGTCAGTAAAGTATGACATTACAGTAGAATTTTAGTACGTTATTCCGAAAAAAAAACAACGTAATTTATAGGCGTGGGCTGTCAAAAAGATCATTAGTCGCCGGACGGGGTATAAATAAATTTCTAAACGCATGCATAAATATTTGACAACCAATATATATTATGTCAATCCGTTTTCATTAATGACATTATTCTACATTTTTAAAATCTAAACTACGCCACTATCCGTATTTTGTGGATACATGTTGCCGATTCGAAATCTTTATTTAAATACGTTCTTTAATTATAGGGCAGATTTTACCATATCCACGGGATGAACAAAAAATGTTTGACAGTTACGAAACACGAACATTATACATACTTCCATACAAATTTTCATTCCCACTTTTCAACACCTTACACCCTTTTCGCATTAAAAAGTAGCTTATGTCCTTTCTCGGACTCTAGACTATCTGTATACCAAAGTTCATTTAAATCTGTTCAGTAGTTTTGGCGTGATTGCGCGACAGACAGACAGACTTAGAGTTACTTTCGCATTTATAATATTAGTATGGACTTATTTATTTCAGGAAAATATTTTCTGGTTTTCTCGTTAAATTCGACCAAGCACACGATAACTTATAGCAACGCAGGTAACACCAGTTTCTATAGGTTGAGGCGACGACATTTGTACTCATAACATCACTTTTTGTGAACGAAACTATAGCACGATTTAATTCGACGCCACCGCCGTCTAGTTAGCAAACAGGAAACATTTTTTATATGGTGAAAAATTATAACTCATCTAAGTTATGACTTTACATGATCTTAACATAAAATAAATGGCTGTGTGTGCGCAGTGTGCGTAAAAAAATCTAGCTAGTTCCACATCTCACTTAAGCTTATATGCGACATGAAAATATATTAATTAAGACGCAATAATTACACCAATAAATACCGAACAAAAATATTAACAGTCAATGTTTATTTTGTACTAAATCTATTACTATTTATTCTGTACTGTAAAAGAATAAGCATGTCTTATCTTTATTATAATTATATATGGCATGCTTAATTTTTCTCTTTTTTCGCTATTTAGCTCAAATTGCATACAGAAATAGCGTGCCGTTTTGGAGTTTAAATTTTGTTATAAATCTATGCAGTTCTTTTTGAGTTCTGTTTGTTATTACATATAGACAAACTCGATGAATTTTATAAGACTTATATAAACAGAATTTTTTTAATTGTCTTGCTCATCTTTGAAACGAATTAACGATACCTACAATTTTTAAGAAGAAAATGCACAACTCCATCTATAACTTTTAAAAATAAGAACCTCGCCAACATGATCAAATTTAAATTATTTATATCCAAAAAGGGATTGATGATACTATGCATTCCCAAGGAGGGTTGATGTCAGGCAGGCGGCCGGTCGTAAAAAATAACATGCCAAATCACTTACAACATGAGTCTGAGGAAGAGGACTAGAGGAGAACATGTTGTGCCGACCCTATATAAATAGGATAAGGGCAGGGAGATGATGATGATGATGATGATGTTTTTGAAATCTCATAGAAGGCGCTGCTTTAAATTTGTCTTGAACTACTGATATTCATTTAATTACGTTTATCGGCCTAAATAACTTATACTGCGTAATTTTTATAGTGTGAAGCTAGCTTGTAGCATGGCATAATAACAACAACATTCAAATATGCGTCGTTAGATTACACGTTGTTACAGAATGCGTTGACTAATAAAAGTTTACTGCTCGTTCTCCGTAGGTGATAGCGTGATAATATGTAGCCTATATGTTGACGCGACTTCTTAATAATATTCGTGCCAAATTTGAAGTGAATCCATGCAGTACTTTTTGAGTTTATCCCGGACATATATTTAAAGAAATAAAGGTTGACTGCTCGTTCCCCGTAAGAGATAGCGTGATAATATGTAGCCTATGTTTTGACCCGACTTTTTAATAATATTCGTGCCAAATTTGAAGTAAATCCATTCATTACTTTTTGAGTTTATCCCGGACATACGTTTGAAGAAATAAAGGTTCACTGCTCGTTCACCGTAGGTGATAGCGTGATAATATGTAGCCTATGTTCTGACCCGACTTCTTAATAATATTCGTGCCAAATTTGAAGTAAATCCATGCAGTACTTTTTGAGTTTATCCCGGACATACATACAGACAAACAGACAAACAGACAAACAGATAAACAGACAAACAGACAAAAATTCTAAAAACTATATTTTTGGCTTCGGTATCGATTGTAGATCACACCCCAAGTATTCTTTTAAAAAAATATTCAATGTACAGTTTTGACTTTCCTACCATTTTATTATATGTATAGATGCGTGTGTGTGTCAAATACATAGTAGGTGTGTAAAGTTTTTTTTTTGTTGATTTAATATATTTAAAAAAAATATTAGAATTCTGCTCTCCTTCTCTATATAAACTATAAGTGTACGAAATTTCATACTCCTCCGTGCGCGCAATTTTCGCTAAAAGGGGTGTAAAGTTTTTGCTTTATATAGATAATTTACAATAAGTTTTACGATGATGTTGGTATTGTATTGCAAGTATGTATCTAGAAAATCACCTCATAATGAGACGAATGATATGTTGACTGACATAAAAGTAACCGGTTTCTATTATTTTCTTACGAGTCCCCTAAAATGGACGATGGATTGTTGTATTAAAGCTCCATTTATAACCATTTACGAATTAGCATAGCAGACTTTAGAAAAACCTAGTTGTAAATGCAAGACATTTTGAATTTATGGCTGAGGAGCATCCCGTAATTGTTGCACATCAATCTCCGTTCATGGTTGCAAAAACAAAGCATTTGTTACTGGAGATATTAACATTCGATACCCAAAACTGTTATCGTGATTTATACTGGTCATTCAAATGTTAACATTATACTGAGCGAGATGCATGAAAGTTCAACGACGATTTTGCTTAATTCAGGATGGATGATCATAATATAGGTATACTTGCGGTGCTAGGTACCGTCATACGTCAATTTAAAAATGTTCGTTCAGATATTACGATTTTGTTGTCGTAAAAATTTTACTCCACAATGATAGATGTAGTAAGTACAAGTACTTTTATAAGTACATACTATGTACTAAATAGTAAGTATAGAGTAAAATTATGAGTCGATTTTTTTTAGCAGATAAGAGTTATAATATTATGTTTAGACCAATTTTTATTTGAATGCTCACATGAAGAATTTTCATGTAAAATAAATACATAAAACGCTTTAAATATTCCACAGATGGTTAATATAGGTACTCGTGTCCAGAATCTAGATTTGCCGTAACAGACGTATGCCTAGCAAAATATTAATAGACTCAGGCAGTCAGTCACATATATTTCCTTAAATGTTTTCAGATTTGTCAAATTTCCATGTTTCAGCAGACAGATGTGAGTTTGAAATTTCGTCGATATAGCAACCCGTGTCTAATGTGATGCGTAATAAAATATTAATGGAGCATCTGCTGGCGACGAGGTGAACGCGGTAAAGCGCGGGGCCGTGGCGCATATGCATTATGCAATGGCGTCTCCCGCCGACAATCTATGCTAATCACATACGCGTTGAATAATGCGCTGTTTTGACGGGTCAAGTGTCTGTTTGTTGTATTACAAAATTATTCCAGAAAAACAAAGATATTTTTTAAAAATAAATTGTCAGAGCTCTATGTATGTATAATCATCGACCAAAGTTTATCATGACATTCTCATATATAGAACTATTATCTGGCAGAATTAGAAAACTTATTGATATCCTTAAAATTTTAGACACGTTGTAACAAAAAAAATGCGAGTGTACAAAGTATGTACACATGTCAGAAGTGAAACTTATTTGGCAAGCTAATTAAAAAAAAAAAAAAACAAATAAAAAAACGAATTAAAGAAAAAAACAAAAAGCCAATTAAAAGTCACAAAACCGCTGAATAGCGCCATCTATTTAGTACATGCAGAAACAGTCTTCGTAGAACTATACTGCAGTCGCGGAATAGAAAGAAATTCATATACAGAAAAAAACTAATTGAAAAAAAGCCAACGTCACGCGGTTTTCCCTGGCGATCACCCATCCAAGTACTGACCGCGTTGTCACGTTGCCACGTTAGCGGCCGCTCAAATTTTACCCCTAATGCGCCTAAAGAAGTTTCACTTCAAAAAGTTCTAAACCAAGTTTATACAGTCCTTTCTCAATCATTACTTTCCTATTGCATCAAAGTATGGGGAAAAGCGTAAAAAATTAAATTACTTAAACTAGAAAAAAAATGCGTTGTTAAAGTTTTTGTACTGTAAATCTTACCGAGTTTCCACAATAGTTATACTCTATAAATAAGATACTGAGTGCGAGAAAGCTACATCTATACTTAATATAATAAAGCTGAAGAGTTTGTTTGTTTGTTTGTTTGTTTGTTTGTTTGTTTGTTTGTTTGTTTGTTTGTTTGAACGCGCTAATCTCAGGATCTACTGGACCGATTTGAAAAATTCTTTCAGTGTTAGATAGCCCATTTATTGAGGAAGGCTATAGGCTATATATCATCACGCTAAGACCAATAGGAGAGGAGTCCACGCCGACGAAGTCGCGCGCAGAAGCTAGTACCTATATATACATACAGATGTTAGCACTAAAACAAAAAGAATATTAAACACTAGCTTCTGCACGCGACTTCGTCGGCGTGGACTCCGCTCCTATTGGTCTTAGCGTGATGATATATAGCCTATAGCCTTCCTCGATAAATGGGCTATCTAACACTGAAAGAATTTTTCAAATCGGTCCAGTAGATCCTGAGATTAGCGCGTTCAAACAAACAAACAAACAAACAAACAAACAAACAAACAAACAATCAATCAATCAATCAAATAAACAAACTCTTCAGCTTTATAATATTAGTATAGATTATCTTCATTTCTATCTTATTTGCGATCACGATTCACGATTCAGCTTGTAATATCCCACTGTTGGGCATAGGCCTCTTCCCCATGTAGGAGAAGGATCGGAGCTTAATCCACCACGCTACTCCAATGCGGGTTGGCGGATATATTACCTACTATGAGTAACGATCGCTATCAGGTGTAGGTACATGATAACAACCGGGACCGACGGCTTAACGTACTCTCCGAGGCACGGTGGGGAGACCCACAAGGACTGCACAAACACCCAGACCACGGCAAACATCTGTATGACCAATACAAATTAATGTTGTCGTGTGCGGGAATCGAACCCGCAACCGCCCGCGCAACAGCCGATCGCAATCCAGTGCTGTGACCGCTGCGCCAACGCGGCAATCTAAACAAAAAATAAAATCAAACTAAATTTGCTTGTCAACAATACTCTGAAAAGTCAGCTAATATATAAAAGAAGATAAACAATTTATTAAAAATATATTCTTTGTATACTTGGCTTTGGAATGGCTTACAAAACTACGAGTAAATTATGAAGAGACTAAGGCTTTACTTGAAGTAATATACCAAAAATATACACAACACACATACGAACACTCATGTAATAAACTCTTTTTTAAATATGTTGTAATCATATTATGTATTATGTTTTAATTTTATAAGTTTGTCTATGGAAGAGCGGGAGATGTCCTAAAACGGTTTCATTGCATGTATACAAACGTTTTTCTAAATTAATATTCTTTTATGTATGGAAAGGTTTCTAACTATACAAATAAGCTAATGAACTGGCTCAATATATCTTTAAACTTAACTAATAAAAACAAATAATTAGATATGCATTTTGTCTGAATAGTAAATATTTTTTATAAAATGGCAAGGAAACAATTACGAGGTAATTTTTCATTGCGTATCATTAGTGAATACATATGTATAGCAATCCTATTCTCATTGGAAGGATTCATTCCCACAGGACCAATAAGGGTCACTCGTGAGACAATATTGTGAGTGGCGGTGCAGCGGGCGCATTGCGCACCGCGTACAGCACCCTGCATCTGTTCCCTGTCGTGGGAGTGTGTCGAGAAACCGATCGCACATCATACAACAATAACAAATAAACGAGCCGCCCGTGACAGGTCACCCGGACTTACCCCTCGGAAGTTGTGTGAACGAAACCTTTCAATTAATAATATTACCGACCAAATCCCCAGCTCAATTGAGTCCGCTGTTATTATTGCAAAAGAGCCTACGCATGGTTTTTATTTTTAAACGCTAAACATACATTCATTGCTTTTCATGTATTAATAGTTATTACAAACAATTTTAAATTGCTGAAATATTATACTTAATTTTACGTTTTTTATATTGTTAATTATTTATATATAACTGAAACGGCAAAACACACTGACAAACAAACTGAAACCACATGGATGGAGATTAAAATTTTGCCTTAATTTTACACATCGTCTGTTAATAATAAAATAATAAATTCTTGGTAACATTGATAGTTAACGATGTTATGTAACGATTATGACTATGACTTAATTTGGACTGTACGACGAAATCGCAGACTATTTAAAAGCCAATTTTGGAGGGGTAGGTTTATAGTATCTACTTACCAACTGACGCCGTAATCAACTTAGCGGTTATACCTACTAGTATATACATATCGACAAATTGATGTTAATAAGTTATTACTTATTACATTAATAAGAACAAAATTAAGATTGTAAGCTTTGATGCATTAAACGGGGGTAAAAAAATAATTTTGTAATAACAGTAATTATTAATTAATAGAGACACGGTGTATTGAGTTACAACTCTAGGTGAAATATGTAAAATAAAAAGTCAATGATATTAGAAAAGAAAAAAAGATTTTTTTTTCTAACATCATTGTAAAAAGTACTTTAATCTTTTATGGATGAAAAGCTTAACCATTAGGAGCGTTAGTATAACGATTTTTGTTGTTTGAAGGACTCTATTGTTCTATTTTGTTAGTCTTCTTGTTTTTTTTTCTAGCATATGTATAAAAATAAGTGCTGTAAGGAATTGAAAAGGTTCAAGTCGAATTGTTACAAAAACCAAAACTAAGTAAATTATGTATTAATATTGCACGCATGCATTACAGTTTGCACGATTTCTTTAAAAATATTTTATTTAAATATTGCTTTGTTTGTGTATTTTAACTTTTTAAAACACTAGTTTTGTTATAGGTATTCAGAACAGTCTGGTTTCGACACTGCTGAAAATTTCGTATTTGTCGAATATTAGATACAGTTTAACAAAGTTACAGAAATCAATTTTGAATTATCAAAAAGTAACTTTTAAAAGTATATATACCTATAAGTGGTGGTATTTAGCATTAATCTATATATATACATATGTATAAGATATTTCCACCTATGTATTGACTCATCACTGGAACCATAAGTTGCTATAAGGGTAGAGACTTGAAATTTGGTAGGAATATTCCTTTCGCCGAGTACAGGTCAGCTAAGAACGGATTTTACAAAATTCCACCCACAAGAGGGCGTTGTGGGGGTTAATAACATATAATTATGGTAAAACAACGTTTACGGGGTCGGCTAGTTTTTAATATTTGAAAGGACAAAAGAACTGTACGTTTTGAGAACCCTGAATGGTACCGTCTAAAATTATTCATTTTCGAAGAATACAAGTTCACATTGTTGTGAAAAAAGTGTCTCTTGATACCTACAATGATACGTCATATAAGGAAAAATGTAGTTTTTATTTTATTTTTATAAATATTTTCTTTATTATTTTTTAAATATTTTAAACGTATTTTACAAAATTTCACTTTTAAGATTATTTTTCTTGGCGCTAGTAGTTGTAGTTTTATCTTTTTCAATGGACAAGCATAGTGAAAAAAAATATTTCAGTATATTTTATCCGTTTATCCGTGTTCAGGACCTACTTCGTTCAATTTTTATACGGCAGGTAAAACCGTTTTATATTTTACCTTATAAGGTTTAAATAAAACATTGCTCTGGCTATATTTTATGCAGTGATTACTTCTGATAGGTGATCATAGCATTAGGAGGATTTAACTGGGGAAGTACCTCGACCTTACAGAAGATCACTGCTAAATACCTAATATTGCTTTCAAGCGGTGTTGTGTTCCTGTGCTGAGTAAGGTGATCAGAGCTCATAAGGAGATTAGGAGTAAGGTCCTCAACGCGCTTACTATGCTTCTGGTGTTGTAGGCGTCTATACGCTACGGTAATCGCTTACCATCAGGTGAGCCTTGCACTTGGTTGTCGACTTGGTATTGGTTGTATAAAATAGGAGCTAATAATGCAATTACAGATATTACTAAATAGTTACGTGATAGGTACACAATATTGATTCATTCACAAATTCTTCGTTGACAAAACTCGCTCAAAAATATAGTGAATAATTACGCGTATCTTGCCTATCGACTACTTGATTTTGTAACTTGTATATTTCCATTGAAATAGAATCATTGATTGATTGATTCACATTCAGCTTGTGTGTTTACGTCCTGTTTGTATTTGAAACTTCGTACTCAAAAAGTTGTGTGACGTAAGCTCCTGAATCAATGGAAAAGGATAAAGACACTTGTATACAATTCAATTTGGTATTTTAAATAGTTTTAGTTATACAATAGACTTACAATGCGGAAATTAATAAACAAAAATAATAAAAAAAAAACAATACAGTATTCCATTTTTAAATACAACAGCGTAAGCACCAGCAGTTATGTTCCAGTCCATAAGGTTTTCGATTATATCATCCGCCCGCGTGTCGAGCCCAACTGTCGGCGGTCGCGTGCCCGCTTAATAAGCTCTTAATGAAATTAACGACTGTTGCGACGTGCCATATTGATAGGGATGACCAACAAAAATGTTACAATTAGAAATTTCGTGTGGATGTATCGAGTACCCCTCTTAAATAAATTAAAATTAGCTGCTGACTGGTCATATCTATAAAGTGAACAATAATATGTTTTGTATAAATTAATAACATGTTATTCGTACTTTATTACCTTGTACCGAGGTCAGCGCATATACCTGTATCACTTTCAGGGAGTACCTGTCAGTGAGTTTCAGTACCTACAAGGTACGCTACCCGGGTCGACACACTGCTGACTTCCACAACGTTGCTAGAGAGTCTTGTGGACCACAAAACCGACGCCACCTTGGGAAAGCCCATCACCTTCACGAAAGTAGAACTAGTGTCCGGAGTCCAGGATCATTGTGTCCTCGCTCTTTCTTCGGACTTCAGATAACCCCAGTATGCTCAACTTAATGTGACTTAGGTCTACTTCAAGTTCAGTTTGTCACCATGTTAGGCAGGCGGGTTGGTGAGCGTAGTTGGCTTTGTCGCACCGAAGACGTTGCTGCCCGTCTTAATCCAGTGTATTTGAAAGCCAGCAGTTGGATGGTTATCCCGCCATCGGTGGACTTTAACAGTTCCAAGATGGTAGTGAAACTATGTTTTCCCTTAGTCCCATCTTACGTCACCCACGGGAAGAGAGGGAATGGCTATATTCTATACTGCTGTAACCATACAGCAAACACTGACATATTATTATTAGATAGATAATTACTTAGATACTTGATACTAGATTACTTAGATAATTGTGTAGTGCTTTATTTAGAGAATAAAAAAGAGCAAAATTTTCTGATGTTTTATTTTATTACATACTTCGTTTTTGCTGGATGATAAAAATAAAATAATTATGAAGTTTAATTTTTACTACAGCATGGTGAAATTTTTGTGACATGAGACGTGACTCATGTGTATTTTCTTTCCACTACATACACACGTGTGTGCTCGTTTAAATATCGGGCGCATAGAAGGATTTTCTTTGTGCAGTATCAAGGGCGACTTGAGCCCTGTTTACTTACGCGTTGCTTAATGTTACCTATTTCTGTCGGAAATTGCGATCCCCTTTGAGGTAGAAGACATATGAATGAACACGTGCGCTCGGGCAAACACATGTGTGCCAGAATTCACATTGACTTCTTTCAGAAACTGATTAGATAACATCATACGTAAGGCAATTAGCTTTGATGACTGAAAACGAAACCTAAAGCCACAAGTAGGTATTTATAAAAAGTTTGTGAATGTCTTATTTAACAATTAAAATTTACGTCATGAAAATATGCGTATTTCGCCAAAGGACCCTAAAATTAGAAACGTGTAGGTACACAACTACACACACTGTTACATTCGATGAAGCGTGGACTAGGGCATCGAGCCCGGGTTTACCCGGACCGAAAAAACCCGGGTTTTACCGGGTTTTGAGGATTACAAAAAACCCGGGTTTTATTTTTAAAACTCGGGTTTTTCGGGTTTTTTATTATACTTTTGTTTTTGTTATTTATTAAGTTTAAGCCACCGAATGCAATAATAAGTAAATGGAATAAAAACACGCTTTGATAAATTATTATTTATTACGTAAAAAGTAGCTTTGTTGCTACGTTCCTACCATTAAAACAAGCCATGAAAGTTAAATGGAACGCGTGCGTCCATCTCAGGACATGAATGGGTAAATTGTATGCAAAAGTGTTGATTGAAAGGGTTGTGAATGAAACAGACGAAAGAGTATGGGATGCACAATTGCACAAGCGGGATTTAGAAAGGGATTTGGATGTAAGGATCAGGTCTTTTCTTTGCGGTGCATAGCTGAAAAATGTTTGGCTAAAAATAAGAAGGTCTATTGCGCGTTCGTAGATCTAGAAAAAGCCTATGATAGTTAGTTAGCTCAGCCTATTGCAGTCCACTGCTGGACATAGGCCTCCCCAAGTTCGCGGCAGACATCCCGGTTTTCCGCAATCCTCATCCAGCCTACACCGGCAATCTTACGTACATCATCGGTCCAGCGGTAATAGAGTGGTGAGGAATTAATTGTGGTCAGCACTGTCCGAGTATGGTGTGAGCAGTACACTCATACGAGCACTGAAATCTCTTTATAAAAATTCTAGTGCTTGTGTAAGGATAAACGGGGCGTACAATGAATGGTTTAATATCGAAAAAGGTGTTAGACAGGGATGTGTAGCGTCACCGTGGCTACTTAATCTATTAATGGACAATTGCTTGACAGATTTAAAAGAGAATGAAAGTGGGTTGAGAATGAATGAGTTTCTCGTCCAATATACTATCTCTCTCTCTTCTTCTCTCTTTCTTCTTTCTCTACTTCTCTATGCTGATGACCAAGTATTAATTGCGTCTTCGGCCAAGGAGTTGCAGGAAATTATATTAACTGCTGTGAGTGGAGCTATTGTAAAAAAGGGAATGAAGATGAATATCGTCATCTTTGCGGAGACGTTGGATGAGCTAGGCCAAATGCTGACCGGCCTAAACAAGTCCTCCCGACGAGTCGGTCTCTGTATGAACTTGGACAAGACGAAAGTTATGTTTAACAACCAAGTCATACCGAGACCGGTATCGGTTGACGGTATCATTCTCGAGGTTGTTCAGGATTATGTCTACCTTGGCCACACCATTCAACTGGGCCGAAACAACTTCGAGAAGGAAGCTGATAGGAGGATTCGGTTGGGCTGGGCGGCGTTTGGCAGGCTTCGTCGAGTCTGCACTTCGAAGATTCCGCAATCCTTGAAGACAAAAGTTTTCGAGCAATGCGTCCTGCCTGTGTTGACATACGGAGCCGAGACTTGGACACTGACGAAGGAAGTGGTCCACAAGCTTAAAGTCGCTCAACGCGCAATGAAACGGGCTATGCTTGGTTGTATGGTTTCTCTCAAAGATAGGACTAGAAATGAGACTATCCGCGAGAGAACGAAAGTAACCGCCATAGCCCACAGAATTAGCACGTTGAAGTGGCAGTGGGCTGGTCATCTGTGTCGCAGGACCGATGGCCGTTGGAGCAGACGTGTCCTGAGAGTTTAGTGGAGACCGCGTCTTGGTAAATGCAGTGTGGGACGTCCTCCGGCCCGTTGGACCGACGATCTACGTAAGATTGCCGGTATAGGCTGTATGAGGATTGCGGAAAACCGGGATGTCTGGCGCGAACTTGGGGAGGCCTATGTCCAGCAGTGGACTGCAATAGGCTGAACTGGCTGACTGACTGAAGATGAATGTAAAGAAGACGAAAGTGAAGGTGTTTGAAAGACATGAGACAGTGACAGACTGCGATGTCGTGATTGGAGATGAACAAATTAAACAGGTGAATGAGTTTGTGTATCTGGGTTCAAAGTTTACAAGAGATGGAAAGTGTGAGAGTGATATTGAAAGATTACTGAATGCAGGAATCATGATGAATGGAGCTTTGCACTCCTTTATGAGCAGTCGGAAGGTGTCTAATAAGGCTCGTTTGGCTGTGCATAGGGGGGTGTTGGTTCCGACACTCATGTATGGAAGTGAAATTTGGGTATGGCAGACGAAACATGAAAGTAAAATAAATGCAGTTGAGATGAAAGCGTTAAGAAATATGATAGGAGTTAAACTGAGTGACAGGATAAGGAACAGTGAGATAATGAAACGTTGTGGTCTGAAAGAAGATGTAGTAACAAAAATTGAGAAAGTTATGCTGAGATGGTTTGGCCATGTCGAGAGAATGAATGAAGAACGATTGACAAAAAAGTGTATAAGGCCTAGGCTGACGTTTCAAGACCTCAGAGACGTCTTCAAAGAAGGCCAGGTCAAGAGTACACTAAACCGAAGAGCATGTATAAAAGGAATAATAAAAATTGACGAAGCGAAACAAATATGCAAGGATCATAGCAAGTGGAAAGAAGTGGTCTCTGCCTACCCCTATGGGAAAGAGGTGTGATTGTATTTATGTATGTAAAACTGTTTTTGTAATTTGTAAAGTACTGTTTCATTTATTTAAATTATTCCTCTTCTTTTATATGTTGCACTCTTTGTAGGAAATCGATATATAAACGCAGATTAGTGTATTTTAAAAAAATACAATAAAAAGATCGAAATGCTCGAAATAACCGGTCTACCCGGGTTTTGATTACTCTTAGACCCGAAAACCCGGGTTTTCAAAATTGAACCGAGTTTCGATGCCCTAGCGTGGACGTACCTTTATTCCAAAAAGATACTTTTTCTAAACAGCTAAGCCTTCTTATTAGCCTTCCAGTCTTTCAGGCAATACATTTTTTCTTTTTATAATTTTTTAATTTTTATATTCGGCTGCATATTTTTGTCACCTATTTCAAAGAATAAGTATTAAGTAGCAAATATTTATAGCAATACTATCAGTTAGATGTTTAATAACATAAACTGACAATTTTTGATTACAACTTTACATATACGAGTACATATAGGTATGTTTGTTAATAAAATTAACTAATATATTTACTAAATATTTATACATAAAATATAGAGCGGATAAGATTAATAAATAAATGAAATAACTACACAGTTACTTAAAATCTGTTTTTTTTGTCACTTATTTTGTCTAGAAGACGGAATATCAAAAAGTTTTTTTTTTAAATGAAAATGCGATAGTTGGTTTTTTAAATGTCGAACTCTGCTTGATTGACACGTGTCCCGTCTCGCACGTGTAACGAGTGCAACATACTCACCCACACTGCGATCTATGATGGCCTCAAACCACAACTTCTATGACTTACGATCCTCATAAAATTCAGAGCTATTCAATCATACGCGCAAAAGACCACGTTTAATAGTTCTTAAATAGGTCTTTTCCTGTCTAACGGTTAATTTGGTTCATTTGTAAGTGTATACAATTTATGAAAATAGAATCAAGTTCGAAGTTTAATTATTTATCTTCGTAGTCTAGCATATGAATAGGCACTGTATGGTGCATTTGATTTACATAGTTTATTTATTACGTAACTGTAAAAAACGGTTTAACTATTATTATTCTAGTCAAATTTCATGAAAAAATGTCTGCCGTTAACGGATTTATTGAATACTAGCTGTGCCCGCGACTTCATCCGCGTGGAATAAAAAAAAATATTGTTCAGTTCGTAGAGTTACAAATTATAAAAATTTCTAAAACAAAATTAGTCTAGGTTACTCCTTATTACATCAGATATCTGCCAGTGAAAGTCCTGTCAAAATCGGCCCAGCCGTTTCGGAGATTAGCCGGAACAAACAGACAGACAGAAAAAAATTGTAAAAAATGTTATTTTGTTATATGTACCATGTAGGTATAGATCCATATGCATTTAGAAAAAAGCGGTTATTTTAATATTACAAACAGACACACCAATTTTATTTATTTGTATAGATATAGAATATGATAATTGAATATTATGATGATTATATACATTATCCAACGTTTTTTGTCAAGTAATCTACTAACCTTGTCTTGGGAAAAAGTTAAACACACCTGCTCGAAGCTTCCGATTGCTTATTTGTTGACTTTCAAAGGGTGACTCGTTCGGTTAAACGGATTTGACAGAATTACTATTCGGAGTACAATTGAAAACTAGTTGTAATTAATTCAATATAAATATGCACTAGATTTTTGATCCGGTTCTCTTTGTGTAAGACTGATCGATACGAGCTTCTTCTGAATACTTTTGATTAAGTACCGGAGATGCATATTAGGCACATTAACATTAATTTCTTTAAAAGATTATGCAATGGCTTTATGGGAAACTTTACCTCCTTTACGATCTATATTTATAAATCTAATCGGATGCATGCCCGTTGTTAAAAATACCTTACGTAAATTTTTATGTCAGTAATAATTTTAAAATCTAATTATTATTTTTTGCTTATGCAGGTTATACATGCAAATGAGTTTTAGTCGTGCGAGTGACTAAGACGCCTGTGTCCTGTGCACTACCAGTCCGGATGTAAGGACTTAAAATACAAATCGTATTTATCCAAAAGGCGAGGGCACATATAACACGTGCTCTGTACATAATGTTCAGGTAAAGGGGAGCGTACAGCTGTTTCCACAAGAGTAACATTAAACCACGCCTGCTTTGCTTCGCCTTGTGCAACGTTTCATGATTTGGTATATGGATTTAGTATTCTTTATTTGTTACTTATCTTCAACAATATATCGATCAGTCTCATCTAAATAATGTAGCATAAATTATATCTGAAACTCTATATACTCCTTATAACTAACAGTGTCCTATTAGGTAATACAGTAATCTTGACAAAACGTTTACCACAATCAATTTTTGAAATGATAATAGTTAGTTATATAATATTACCATAACTATTTTGTTTATGTAAAGCTATAATATACTGAGCACATTCAGCTGCATATTTTTGTCTTATACCTATACCTATAAAGTTGTTACTGTTTATTTAAGATAAACTGATGGTAGTACACAAAGGCGAAAAAAACCTTTTGGACAATAGAGTTTACGCAAAGGCAGTTTTGGCGGTATTTACGACGAATTTCTTTGAAAGCGAGAAGGTCCCATGGTACTGGAACAACCTGTGAATATTCTATTGTTAAGAAAGAATGCATCAAATTCTTAGGCAGCTGCTCTCGATATACATCGCCGGTAATGAACAATCGAATTTTTAAAAATAGCTCATATATTATTTACTAGCGACCCGCCCCGGCTTCGCACGGGTGCAATGATGATACTAAATACTATCAACAATAAAAGATACGGTAGAAACCTCTAGTCTAAAATTATCAGTGTTTTCTACCATGTTATGCATGTATTATACATATAAACTTTCTTCTTGAATTACTCTATCTATTAAAAAAAACCGCATCAAAATTCGTTGCGTAGTTTTAGAGATCTAAATTCTAAACAATTAAACATACAGACAGCGGCAAATGACTTAATTTTATACTATGTATAAAGATAAAGATGTACTGGTGGTCGAGCGATGCGTCATGCGGGGCAGAGGGGATTGACTCACCGCGCAGTAGGCATAGCATAGTAGGCGCTTTAGGAACTTTAAATGTTTCGCTGCTAATTGCTTCTAACGACGATATCTCAAAAACTATTCATCTGATTGATATAGTGTGAAGGGCAATTTTAATCTGCATTAAATGTCTAAGCTAACTAACATATTTATATGGATAAGGATTAATACTGAACTAAAGAAAATAGCTATGAAAATAACGTAAGGTTTTTAATTAAAAATTTGAACATAAACGTGGTTATTGTAAGTCAACCGTAAGAGATAGAGATATGCTCTCGCGGACTTTTTTGTAGAATTTTTATAGATTTTGAATTCGCTAGTACATTACTAAACTGTATCTTTGCTAGTTTACGCGGCGTTTGCGTGGAAAGCTCCCAGTTAACGCGATTTTTTACGACTTCTTCAACATTTATCGCCGTAATTCTGCTAATTTACATAAAAGTATACTAAATTATATACACAAACCTTCCTCAAGAATCACTCTAGCTATTAAAAAAAACCGCATCAAAATCCGTTGCGTAGTTTTAAAGATCTAAGCATACATAGGGACATAGGGACATAGGGACAGGGAAAGCGACTTTGTTTTATACTATGTAGTGATTATATTATTTTTCGATGTTTATACTTACATAATATATCTCGTAACGTACAATTTAGTTGGAGATATATAACTAGAAGGAAGCTTTTTTAACACCACTGCTTTTTTAAGTTATGTATAATATATCATCATTTCAGCCTATCGCAGTCCACTGCTGGACATAGGCCTCCACAAGTTCGCGACAATAATGGCGTGAACTCATGTGTTTTACCCATAGTCACCACGCTGGGCAGGCGGGTTGGTGACCGCAGGGCTGGCTTTGTTGCACCGAAGACGCTGCTGCCCGTCTTCGGTATGATATGTAATGTAACCATTTTATATATTACTAGCTTCTGCGCGCGACTTCGTCGGCGTGGACTCCGCTCCTATTGGTCTTAGCGTGATGATACATAACCTATAGCCTTCCTCGATAAATGGGCTATCTAGCACTGAAAGAATTTTTCAAATCGGCCCAGTAGTTCCAGAGATTACCGCGTTCAAACAAATAAACAAACAAACAATCAAACAAACAAACAAACAAACAAACTCTTCAGCTTTATATATTAGTATAGATAATGTAATGATTTTACTGATTTTTACAAAATAATTTACTAACTATGTATTTGGTAGGTACCTCTAAGTTCGTCTTGAAAATGAATAAATAAATAAATACAGTTTCTCACTACATCACTATGAATATTTGAGTACTATTTATAATTTTTGTACAGTTGTTTTAAATTTACTTTTCTACTAGTTTCTTAATTTTTTTCTTCTACTTTCTTTACTAATAATACTAGTTTAATCTAATATTATATAAAATTCTCGTGTCGCGTTGTTTGTGCTGTTTCCAAACTCCTTCGAAACAGCTGGACCGATTTTTATGAAATTTTGTGTGCATATCGGGTAGGTCTGAGAATCGTCCAAAATCTATTTTTCATACCCCTAAATGATAAGGATGACCCACCCCTAAATAATAAAATGTATAAATATATATTTTTATTTTTTTTGACAAAACTTTTTATTTTCATTTTTTATGAATTAACATTAAAAAATACATACAACCCTAAATTTTCACCCGTCTACCACCACCCCCTATATTTTTATAGCATTTAGCGGCAAGACAAAGTTTGCCAGATAAGCTATTTGTATTATATTTTCATAAAAATAAATAATGAAAATTATATTAATTTTTATTCTACTACTTACTTTTTTCTTTGAACTTAGATTCCTTAGTTGTTACTGCGAAACTCATAGACTATTTGAAACTTATAATTTTCGAAATAACAACAAATTTTTATATGTCGAGATTCGATCCGTTAATAGCTTAGCTTTCCTCTTGTTAACGTTAACGCAAGCGTAGAAAGATAGCTAGGCATCGATAAGCTCTATCTCGGGCCCTGAACTCGTAACATAATTGACAAGCGGCGAGCGCACGCTTCACGTCATCGATCAATTCGGCCACCTCAGTATGGAGTTACGAAATTCATGTTCGCATAGATATCCTTTACAGTTGCGGAATAGATCGACTATTTAAATTGAACCTCGACGATTAATCGTCTTATTCTGTACTGTTTCAATTGTTATCAAGAAATAAGCCATGTACAAATCTATGCCCTCACTTTTGCAATGTTGTTCATATCTTACTGCTCAGGCCAATAATTGTGGTTACAGGTAAATAGATACCTATATAATTTTTTAGTCGTTTATCGCAGATTTATTCCAATATTAAATTTTTGGTATGAATTTTTTTTTCAATTTACAAATATAAGATTACTTTTTAGACAATGCAATGGTTAAAGGAAATTAATCGTTACATAAAAAATCGAGGTCTAGCCTCGTTCGCGGTTTCACCTGCGGCGTTGCGATAGAAGTAAGATAAATTAACATTTATGGTTATTGTTCTACTCCTTTGAATCGTTACCTGTTTTTATACAAAACCCTTAATTAAGAAGCTATCCCATGTAAAAATGTAAACATTGGATCGGTGAGATCAGAGCTTTTAAAGAAACAAACTCGTCAGATTTATTATATTGGTACCTATAGATAGTCAATAATTTTAATAACTTAAAACTAATTTTAATAGACATTAAGATATTTTTGTGAGAAATATAGGTATATGGTTTTTGAATAGCGATTGGAGTAGAGCTGTAGTAGTAGTAGGTTCTATACTTAAATTTGTTTTTATTTAACCAGGTTGTTTAAATGGTCGTCGTTAATTCTTCCAAAGCTTTGTGACTTTTGTCATAATGTAGTAGAGACTATTCCTTTATACATTAGCCTAAACTAAAACTAACTTATGATTTGCAACTTATTAGTCTCCATATATAAGTTGAGAACACTTTATAGAATTGATTTTTCTGACTAACTAAGATACAGGTTAGATTCTTATTATTTGAAGGCGTTCGTAAGTGTCGTCATCAATTTACTCTAAATACAATATCAATTTACCATTGCAAAATGAATCTTATCTTGACATTACTATCAATCAATCATCAGCCTTTTATGGTCGCTGGACATATGCTTCTCCGCCTAGACACGTCACGGCTCCCGGTCCTCAACCTCCGTATCCAGTCTGACACAATCGTAATTTGACTTGGATCATTTTAAGTAAAGTAGGTAATTTATAGCTTGTATTTTCGAAACAGTAAGATTAAATCACAATTTATGCAAGAAGTAAACGTAATCAACAATTAACAGCAGCGTGTAGGTAACAATAATTATTTTATTAACAGTTAGTATCGCAAGTGGTCAGCGTTTCCGCAATTTTGAACTGATTGCCAACAATAGAACAAGTGGCTGGGCGTTGTCGTTGTCCGTGCGGTGGCGGCAAGGCGTTTAATAATTTACAACAAGTCATTAATATGGAGTGCCGCGTGCGCTCGTGCCGAACTGGTCTAGCCGCCTGGCCCAAAGAGTATAATAATAAAATACGGCCTGGCCTGTGTCAATGCTCACTGCATTACGTGTACGACGAATCTAACAATAAGTGAACTACCTATATGTTTCATACACAGGTCTTATTCTTAAATGCGTATAGGCAAAATTATATTTATTCGTAACATTTTTAAGAAAGTTTAACTCTTTTTATACTGTACTACAATATTAATTTTTATATTAAAATTATATGTATTTACAACATAACATGTATGAAATAAAAAAAATTATCAGGCGGTATACATTGTATGAACCATTGTTCAGTAAATATAACTATACCGTCAGGTTTTTGGTTAGTCATTATCAGGATTTCTACATAATTGCCGTAAATGTCTACCTTTTGTCGCAATGTGGACAGCAGAACAATCGGCAAGTGGCGCCCGCGACCGCCACCAATCTACAATCGAGAACTACAGTCCCGGTCCAAGTTATAAGCTATTGTCAGTGTACGGAGTATTTACTTGTACATGTATTGTTAGATATTGTTTCATAACTTTCATGTGTTTGTAAGGCAACTTTTCCTTATACCGCAAAACTTCAATGCATGTATTCACATTATACTTAATCAATTCAGTACAAAAATAGCACTCGTAGAGTTTAGTTATTTCTTAATTAACTCTTCCTATATGTATATTGTTTGTGTACAAACAATTGTTTCTTGTAAAACAATTTCCAGCGACCTATGGATATTCGAATATAAAATCTATTAATATTCACGATTCATTGTGGGAATGGAATTGACTGGTTTACATTTGCAGTTAAATATTATTAAGATTTATATTGTTTATTGGTAATTATTAACACATTTTTAAACCGTTTCTGCGTACGTAAATTATTAGTTATGCATTAAACTATTTAATTAAAATAAAGTATAAATTCATTATTTTCATTAAGTTGAAACTAACATATAAAAAGAGGATAATTCGTATTAGAAAATTTCCAAAACTACATTACTGATCGTGATCGTTTGTATCATTTATATCTCACTTATTTGTACCAAATATTATAGAGCACGGCATTTCTTATAGTTGTTTTCTACACGCAATAGTTCCATGTTCTTCCTACATCGTTATTTCTCGTTACTGACAGCAGAAATAACTAAGTGAAGATATCTCGTTACTGGGGTTTATTGTAAATGTACATTTTGCTCTTGTCCTTTTTTGCTAATTAAGCGAGGTATAGGTTTCAAAATATGATACTTAGATATCATTACGTGTTCCTTTAACTTTATGTTTAAGTTAACGATAGAGCGTGGTAAAATAAAATCGTAACATGTTAGTCTATTTATAATTATAACTATTTTATAGTTATTTTTTTCGTATTGCAGTAATTTAAATAATCTGATTAACAATTTCAGCTTGTCGATGTATATCGTATTGTAAGTTTTTCTCTTCAAAATATACATTGATATATTTAAATATGATTTTTTCTAAATATGTTTGTATGCATGTATTTGTTTTTAATTTCAAAACAGCATTTTAAGGGTAGATATTGCTCGTATACGCTTAATTTTACGTACTTAACTTACGTACCTAGATTTCAAAGAAAAGTACGAGTTCTTTAACGAACGGGTTAAAGAGTATCATATTTTTTTTGCCATGTCATGCCAAATAACCTTCAAAACGTGAAAGAAAAGAAAAGTATGCTTACTTTTTTCAATTAATCGAGTAGAATGCTTTCTAAAAGACACGATTTTTTTTTAAATGCTGCTTATTAAATTGTTATAGAAATAATAATAACTTTTAGTCAGAATTGAAGATTTTGCCACAATATTCATTTGAAAAATATGCCTAACTATCGAACATTCACTATTATTAGATTAGTACAAAAATAGATTTATATCTAAATTTATCGAGTTAGTCGGTAAAACAGGATTACGGTAGAATACGATCTTATTTGTCGTTTAAAGTTAATTGCATGACGCGACACTGATATTCGATGGACCATCGAGAGATAGTGTCTGTAAACACGTCGTAGTATCGCAACAATCTATTTATAATGACTGGCCGCGAAACCACTGTGTGTTAAATGTCTGATATTTACGATTGCGCGGGACACCGGCCCTAGTGATTGGTCTCGGGGCTCGAATGCAAGGAATTTATATTAATAATCGACAACTTAATTTTACAATCGCATTAAGTCATCTAGAGACATTGGAAATCGTAATGTACTTTTTCTTTGGTACTTCAGACACATAAAATATTAATTAAGAATGTTTATTTTTCTACATTTGTAAAATGACCCGTCGTCAAATGGTCAAAGAATTTTAGTTCAAAATAATTAACAAAACTTTTCTTTGAGTTTTTGTTTTCAAAAGTAGGTGAGCTTTTTTAATTATTTTTAATGTTACATTTTAATTACAAAAAAATTGCAAGTATACACTTATAAGTTAATAGGATTTGTTTCTATTTGGGCAAAGCTTAGGCGACAGTGAATACCATATACAATTTTAGATATTTCATAGATTTTAGCAAATATGGTAAACTGTACTAAATAAAACTGTGACATATATTTCTTAAAAAAAAGCAATTATAATTTTTAATCTGCAAAGACGATAACTTTCCTTTTTTAATATTTTTATTGAAATATATCGTTGATGTCTTTTGTACTGACAAAACAAATAGTTTCTTTTATACAATGTCATAGAAAGCATTAAATAAACTTTCGTGGTTAAGAAGTAGAATTGTTGTTATCGATATGATTAAAGGCAAAGCACTAATCTTACAACGATTAGCGAGCCCGTCCCTACCGGCGCGCGCGCACGTGCGCCGCCAGACGGTGAGTAAGCTCGTAGTACCGGTCCGCAGATATCTCTGTTTATCTAAACTTTACTTAACAAATATCGAAAGCTTTACTCCGTTCTTATAAAGTTCAATACGACATTCGTGAAATATGACACACGCAAATTAATCGTTGTTTAGCGTAACTTTTGATATAATTATTCTGACCAAATTATAACAATTTCATACTTATATTTTAATAGGTAGGTATGTAGGTATAAGTTTACTTTCTATACTTCTTATATGCGATGTTAAACTATTATATCATGCTATAATGTATTTAGAATTAATATTGTTTTAAAAACAAAATCATCAGTTAACATACATAGTTCATAATTACTGTATTGTTTTAATTAAAGTATTAACACAAAATGGTATTTCATGTTTTTATCATTCACCCCAGTGGAGACTGAGGGCAGTTGTACCTGATCATTAAGCAGCACGATGCGTGGTCGATTAGCAACGCTCATCACATCACTGTTTGCGCCCACCCCTACGCTCACCCTCGTAACGCGATCATTATTAATTTTAATAACAAAAAACTTTTCTTAATTAATGTGCTTAAGATGATTCAATGTTATTCAACTAATTTAGTTTTAAATTAATAGGTCTGTTATGCATTTTTTTTTTCGTAAATCGTCTTTGCTATTTTTAACGATTCCCAATGTAATGAATACGTTTCAATTATGTTCTAGGATAATGTTCCTAATCATTGCTATTATTGTCGCTATCGTTGCAACCGTTTTGTGCAAGCACCCCTCATTATACTGGTGTTAATAAAGAGTTGCTTATAGTAATCGTTTCGATATTGTTGACTCTTATTGTTGTAACTTTAATAATGTAAAGTAACCCAAAATTATATGCAAGAACCCTATAATACAGAACCAATTTTAATTTGAATAACAAATAAATAAAAATTTCCATAAACCCAGTTCTCTTAAAGGCGGTTGTTAATCGGTTCCATTTTAATACACAGAGGAAAGCAATAACGGATCAATTCCATGTTTGTAATGTGAAGTTACTTTTAGTTTAATGGGCTTTAAAAACGAAAAATAAAATATAGGGAGCGGCCTGCATTGTGTAAATTTTTATAATACCAATGTCATATAGTCCGCTATGTTTTCGCTTATTAGAATTTGGAACAATGTCTTTAAATTTTTTGTCAACCGTACTTACGCGTACATCACAATTTTGATATAGTTTTTACCGAAATGTATGATTTATACATTAAAGATGTAAAATGGTAAGTAATTTACTCCCAATTTGATGTAATTATAAATGAATTCAAATAATTAGGAATTGAATCAGATTACTATACATCGGAAAATGTAAATGTTAACGTGTGATGTGTTGCAGAGAACAACTTGCATCGCGGTGATGCAGATAAACTGCGCGTTAGCGCTAAGTGAGCCCGATAGCCGCTGACGAGTCAATCGCCATGCACGCCCACGTTCGCTAGCGCCGCGTCTCAAGAATACGCGTGTAATTTCTTGGAAACATTTAATTATATTGTATCAATGTATTTCAAGACTAATTAGTTGTTAAATTTAAGCATAGCATTAAACTTCTATCTATGGAAATGAGAATAAAAGAAAAAAAATCTTAAAAGTAACTTGGTGTTATACTTATTATTATTAACTTTTATTGGTGACATTTTCTATGAATATCCCAGTGAAATTCATGCCATCAAACAGAACATTTTGTAGCAAGAATCTTATTATTTATAATCTTATTAATTTATGTAGTGACAATTTTTTTTTAATTTTCCCAAATTCATTAACTCTCATTTTACCATATTAACACAATATTAAAAATAATCACGAGAAGTCAATAATACAGTGCTGTCGATTTTTATTTATATTACAGAGAAAAAAGAAATAGATAAAATGCAAAAAGTTCATTATTCAAAAAGTTATCTAGACTTTCTTCGTGTATGCAGCCCAGAGCAGTCAATGCTTTATCGAGTAACCGTGATTTACTGTAGTGGCTCTTAAAATGGTAGTTCATTATACCTGCTTAGGTATCCGCAAGGTGTTCTGAATAATGTTAAGATAACAGTGAATAAATGCCAACAGCGTTTAGGCTGGGTCAACCTTAGTTAGATTACAAGACCTAATCCTTTAATTAGGGATGTGCGCTATGTGAATAATTTAGTTTTATTATTTAATAATCAACTTATTTTTTACGGAAACTCAAGTTTATCCAGAAAATATTGTATAGGTAAATATTTAGACTTGTGAATACGGAAAAGGAAATTGCGAAACGTAAAATAGATAAGCATATTTAGCTTGTAATCTTTAAATAAAAAGTAACCGATCTTTTGTCTTTTTATACATATAAAAGAGAAATGCAAACGTGATTACAAGTTAAATGCTTTTATGGTAAAGGCAAAGATGCCGCTCGGGCGGGCGCATGAGCCCTAATGTAGAGTCTATGTACCGGATAGCTCACGGCTATCTGCGCATCGCCGCCCGCGCTCCGCCGTCGCTTCGCTACTTATTCTGAAGCACAATCGATACTTCACAATTATTATTATTATAAATATAATTAGGTACTTATTTCATTATTTATTTTATTTTACTAAATTGTAACTTAAGTTGTAGGAATTAAAATTAAAAAGATGTTGATTTCATTTTGAATGTCTTCTATTGACTTAAAGAAAGACTTAAGCAGGAGCCGCGGCGGAAAAAGCTGAAACGACGAAACGGCACAAATATTCGTCACTAATTCCAAATTACATCTTTGTGCCGTTTGCAGTCGAAACACTTGGACCTTGTAGTGGCAGTGCTAAAAATTTCTTAAATGAGATAACTCCTCGCCTTACTTATTGCCTCCACTGGTGACAAGAGGGCTGGTGCATTTTTTGCCCAGAGAATCGGCATAGCGATTCAACGGGGAAATGCTGCCAGCATTCTTGGCACAATTCCACGCGGACATGATTTGTATCAAAACAATCTGTAAATCTTTAGTTCTTAAGTTGTTACTTGTAAATATTATGTATAATGTTTAATAAAAAATAAAAAAAAACTTAAAGAAAAAAATTAGTTGCATCTGTATTCAATGCAGTGAGCTAACGGAACGATAATTACGATGATACATTTTATTTAATCCCTTGTCTCCTAATTACCTTCGCGAGCGTTTTGTATTTTTACATCCTCCCGGTTCCTCGTGCCGATCCAACGTACAACTACTATTTCGTATTCCTTCACACTCTTCTGGTTTCTGTACTAATTCCTATACCGTCCATGCAGCTAGGCTGTGGAATTCATTGCCGTCATCAATTCGCACTTATGTACGACTTTATATACTTTTAAGAAAAAATTAAAAGAGCATTATCTTTCCATATCATAATTTTTATTTTATTTAATGTAGGTATAATATATTATTATTTTGTGTGTCAGCGTCATTTTTTTTGTATGTGTGTATATATATATGTGTGTGTGTGTTAATAATTTAATGTTTTCTTATTGTACGTCTACCTACTTTAATTTCTGTCTGTAACCGTTCCTTTTTGGGTGTGCTGGAAGAAATCTCTTATAGGGATAAGCACACCCATTATACGTGAGTCTCCATGACAAATTTATTATTTAAGTTTTGTACGTATAATAAATTGTTAAATAAATAAATAAATTAATTAAATAAAAGATAAAATAATTTTCGTGTTGTATTTCTTGCAAATTCATTGTTAACCGAGTATTCAGTAATTGAAAAGTGACAGTAACATGTCATGTGGTAATCATATCTAGCAGGGCATAATTACACCGTCACTATGTTGAGATCAATCAAACCGATTCACGTTATGTGGGTCATTAATTATTATAAATAGTAATTACTTTAATTATTCTAGACAATCTTTGTGTATAGTCGTGAAATTACCGCACGCCGTTGAAGGTCGTCATTGCAACAAAAGACGTTTCGAGGAAGGTCTATTAACACATCCTGTGTCATGAATATTATATACTTACCTACTAATATACTTAGTTATTAATAATATTTCCTGATTGAGAGACATCGTTTTTATATACACACAGGAGTTTTATATTTTTAAGGGACATAAAAGACGAAAATTATCATTTTTGAAGTTTAACATTTTTTTTAGGGCACCCTAACTCATCAGGAAATATCCTTCACCAAATCTGGAGTAAGCTGACTGGAGTACCTCGACCTTACAGAAGATCACAGCTAAATAATACTGCTTTTAAACAATGTTGTGTTCCTGTTGGGTAGTAAGGTGACCAGAGCTCCTGGGAGGATTACTACTTGGGAGGATTTTACCTTTGGGGATACTACTGAGGTTTGTTTATGTGTACAAAATATAAAGTGACGACGACGACGCATTGGCGCAATGGTCACAGCCTGGTTTGTAGCTGTTGCGCTGGCAGTTGCGGATTCTATCCCCGCACGTGACAAACAATACAAATTATTTGCCATGCAGATGTTTGCCGTGGTCTGGGTATTTTTGCAGTCCTTGTGGGGACACCCACCGTGCCTCGGTGAGCACGCGGTCCCGGTTGTTATCATGTATATACACCTGATAAAGATCGTTACTCATAGTAGGGAATACATCCGCCAACCCGCATTGGAGCAGCGAGGTGGATTAAGCTCTGATCCTTCTCTTACACGGGGAACGTTTTTTTATATAACTAGATCAACAAACAAGCGTACGGCTCACCTGATGGTAAGCAATTACCGTAGCCTATAGACGTCTGCAACACCAAAAGCATCCCAAGCGCGTTGCCGACCCCATCCCCCCCAGGAGCTCTGGTCACCTTACTCACCAACAGGAACACAATACTGCTTGAAATCAGTGCTATTTAGCTGTGATCTTATATTTTGATGTTAAAGAGGCTTATGCCCAGCAGTGAGGAATATTTCTCTAATAAAGACTGAAGCGTAATAAAATGAATATAATATTTTGTGGGTTTAAATAATAACTAAATAAAAAAGACCTTTTAATTATAATGTGACCATAATAAAGAATCGAGAATTAAATAAAACCCTATTAAATTAATGAAAACATTATTTTTTTAAATAATGTAGATTTTCTGTACGGTTACCAGGTATAAATAGTCCTATTTTGTTAAAATTATCAATTTTCTGAGGCTTATGAACTACATATTCATCGAGATAGTGTTTATCTTCATAAAGGCGCACGAGTGGCGACAGGCGGCGAGGCGAGCGAGCACGTAGCTAGCGGCGGCATCTATGTAATATCGCGGGCTGTCAAAAGGCACCCCGTCAGGTGATCTTTGGGTCCGTGACTCAACAGTTACACTAACGAACCGGTGCGGCGCGTGCTTCATTGTGTCGTATTATCTATCATTATCTCGCTAGCCTACATACAGACGTATTCTATAACGCATGGAGCAATATCGTACCT
Source organism: Melitaea athalia (assembly GCA_905220545.2). Classification (NCBI taxonomy): domain Eukaryota; kingdom Metazoa; phylum Arthropoda; class Insecta; order Lepidoptera; family Nymphalidae; genus Melitaea; species Melitaea athalia. The sequence continues at coordinate 11,218,334 of HG992179.1, forward strand.
ACTTAAAACAATAAGCTTTAATAAAGCGACAGCTTACTGCAACTCTGTCTAACGACTGTAATAAGTTGAGCAACTACAGTGGCTTTCATATAAGTCGTGTAGATTTAAATCTTAACTTTTTGTCAGTATTTGACCTTATACCCTTCACCTTAGTACAATTAAATTATTTTTTTTAATTGAACACGATTATAGTCAATACGAACAATGATCTATAGTTAAGATTACAAGAAATGTAATTACATTAACTACAATTTTTTGCTGTGTCTGATTAGAATACCATAAAATAAATGTTGGCTCATTTTTACTTATCAAACATTTACTCCATACACATTATTTACAATTCACAATCGCATTAAATCTCTTATTTAAAACTGTATAAATATATATTATGGCAAGTGCATAATCATAAATGTTAAGAAGAACTTTTCATGTATTTTTTATTTTGTACTTACATATAAGTATGAAAATTACCATAAAATAACTATATTTAAGTAAAAACATACTAATTTTACTTATATTATAAATCACAAAAAAGCCACCTTATATCTTAGTAGTAATGTAATTTTACACTTACCTACTACTTATCCGTAATCATTTTGAATAACGTAGATATACGTACATACAAATAAATAAAATTGGAGTGTCTGTTTGTAATAACCGCTTTTTACTATATGCGTATGGATGTATACACGTAAAGTTAATTTTCCTCCATGGCAGCAGTAAATCACTAACGAAGTGTTGAATCCCAAAAAAAAAATAACTACAAAGAATAGCTCTTCAACGGATAAAATTTATTTGGCCTCTGATCTATATCGTCGGTTATTATGTTTCATTAGCCCTGTAAACTATTTGATCCGTCAAAACGATCTATCAAGGTGTTAAGTAGAATCATTTTTCGGCGTCGTATCTGTGAGGTATTATTTAACGAGGCTGCTCGCTAACACCTGCTAACGATAAACGTTATCCAATCGTAGAATATTATATCGAAAACCATTACTCGAATCAGTAAATCATAGTCATGGTTTGCGACTCTCCTAGTACTACGTTTTAATATTTCAAAATTTAAAATACCTATGATATACCTATATATTGTAATCTGTGTTTATATAAAGAAATAAATAAACTGAACTACTGAACTACTACCTATTGCAATGTATTGTTCTAACTAGTCATGTTTACGATTAGTATGATAATCTTATCTAATAATGGCTGATTCATATTTGTTTTATATCAGTAAAAACAAGTAGAACATTAATATAAACTTTCTTCGAGCTAAAACCTTTTAAACGGAAACCGTTAGCAGTGCGAGATTTAAACCACTTAAAATTATAAATTTTACATCACAAAAGGTTACGAGTAAGTACTGATAAGTTAGGAATGAGGTTGTCACAGCGACAGCTTTTCAGTGTAGGCTGATTGGCGCGCGGCGTGATCGACGCACTGACGGCTTCAGTCAGTGCGCCGGCGCCGTCAACGGTCTGCGACATTTGAAAGCCGCACCACGCAAATATTGATCCAATATGAATCTGGACTACGACCGACCTACTTTCCTGTAAACGATGATCCGAAATCGTTAGTCACGATCGAGAGATTAATAATTTGTTTTTATACGTTGTCTCTGTGATTATCGAGACGGGTCGAACGCCACGTTTTCTCAACGATGTGTATACCGGTGCAAAGGAGGCTAAGTTTGGAATCACGACGTCGCTGCTCAACTTTCGACTGTAGCCGTCGATTAAGAATCGCTTGCGACAACATTGGATTGATCGATGTAGCCCTTGGCATTTGTGCGATATAACTGTAAACTATAGATGACACAGATAGTTATAAAAGTTGTTGAATAAACTCATGTTTATTTGTTGATTAAATCATATGTTTTGATTAGTTAGTTCAGTTTCAAAAAAAAAAAAACTTCGAATAATCTCTTACTACAGCAGCGTATAAGACTCAAACGATCAGTGACAGTACTAAAAAAGTAAACAGGTATAATGTTTAATAGGTAGGTAAAGCTTACGAGAACTTGCATAGTGAAAAAAAATAGCGAGCGACGCGACATATCACAGAGTCTGGTTAGGGCATTTTGTGTGTAATCGCGCTTTACTACAACCACAGTGTAATAAAAACAACTCATTAGGCTGTGCTACAACATTGTAATGCGGTTACGGGGCGCACCGGCTCTACCCCGCTCAACACTCAGCGCCCCGTCACGGTAAAGTGTTAAAAAATAACCATCTGTTCAACCAAAATCAGGATAACGCCCGCTGGGTCAGTAATTGACCGCTGATACAGTGTTTTCTAAATTAAAGTTTTTTATGTTTAAACTGTTATAAAAGGGTCAACAATCATTTATTTAGTTATTTAAAAAAAATATTATTAGTATTTTAATTAGAAGAATTTAATATCAATATTATTTTAATGATATTTAACACTACAAATATTAAGTTTAATTAAAATGTTAGATATATGTTAGTAATTGTTTGTTAAAGCTATTCTAAAACTGAAAGACAAAAATTAGACACGTCTACAACATATCAAAAATACCTACTCTGAATAGGAATTAAATAGCCAATATTGATGTTAAATAATTGTGATTGCTCGCAAACGAAAAAAAATCGACTTCAATTACATCGACAAGTAATACAACCTAATAAGACGAAAAAATAGTCAAGTGAATACGCGCTATTAAAGATTACTCAAAAAGTTGTAATCAGATCTCGATCTAATTTAAACAAGACTACATGACAAGTATTAGCTTTCAATTAAAGTAAGAATCATCAAAATCGGTACACCGAGTAGAAAGTTATGCGGTATAATACAACGTAGGTCGACGAAAAAGTAGTCGCATGTAAATACGCATTATTAGATATAACTCTAAAAGTACTTGTCTATTCTCAATTAAATTAAAATGGGACCACATGACACGCAGCAGCTTTCAATTAAAATAAAATTGATCGAAATCGGTCCACCCAGTCAAAAGTTCTGAGCTAACATACATAAAAGAAATACAGTCGAATTGAGAACCTCCTCCTTTTTTGGAAGTCGGCTAAATAGTTTAGGTTCGTTGAGGAATGGGCTTTTTATTAACTTAATATACATAATATGTCCACACTATTTATACTTATATTCATTTACGCCAATAGTATTAAAAAAGGAAAAATGATTTTCTTTATGTTATTTTTGCATTGCTCTTTATTAATTTTATGATTGCATCAACAACATTGTTAAAAAATAAATGAATATGGGAAACAAGCTTAAGTCAACAATTAACATGGAACGATACATTAAAATATGACCCTATGTTCTTATTCCTATCCTCATCTAATAATAAAAAATAAAAAGTCAGTCGTTATTTTATCCATAAGATTGAACATAAATATATATTAAACAACTCGATACAAACAAACATAAAGAAACACAATTTAATTGTGAGTATTTGTTTTATAAATCAAAAATCGATAACCGTTATTAAGCGTGTTGTTGCCTTAAAATGATTAATTTTTTGTTGTTTCTAAACTTTAGGCGTTTGTATAATTTCATTATCTGGAACAGAAGTTTAAAGCAAAAAAATGAGGCAGTGTGTTATATTAAAATTATTAATAGTATAATTTAAATCAATTTCCGCTGCCGGGGATAACCCTTTTAGTCAGGGCTTTACGATCGTTAATATTTTAAAACGGTGTGTAATCGCCTTGATACATCTTTGAATGCACCGCATCAGTTCTAAATACTATGATTCGTCGTTGTTCTCCTCCTAAGTTTGTTTTTATAAGTTGTACACTTTATTTTAGGACAAGTAGCGCTAATATTTTTTTATAAAGTTAATAATGGTATTTTAGAAGTATAGCGTGAGAACTTTGAACTGAAAACCATCATAATCATAAAATATTATTTACAAAAGAGTATCATAAAGTAATTTAAATCAGGTGCTAGTATAAGACAATACGCCTACTTTGTTAGCACCACGTACCTACTCAACATTACTGTTAGCTAGCCTTCACTCCATTGTTCCGGCCGGCAATAAAGTATTGACTCCAAACGTTGCTCCGCCAGGCTGTGCGCACTTGCGCAGGTGGCGCACAGATCCTTGTTGTTAAATGAAAGTCGATTGTTTGTGCTTTACTACTGTTATTATGCTCGTTCGAAACACATTTCATAGCTTTTTGTTTGTGTTTTTTTTACCGCAATAGACCAATGTTCTGCGTAAACTTATACCTTTTTTTTAGACATTTTGTCGTGAGAGCAAACTCATCGTCCTTATGTTTTAACATACACCACGAGATAGACACAGCTCCTATTATTTAATGAAAACAATTGTGTAATAGCCGAACAGCCTTTGAAATATGTTCTGCCGTAAATCTAACTATTAATAATTGTAAAGTTCACGTAAGTGAAGAATTAGACAAATTAATTAATGAATCTTATAGGGCTACGTTGGTGGGCGCCAGAGTGACGTACAACAACGGCTTATTCCGATGAACTATTTATAATGTGGGTCTCGCAGACGTGGATCGCGAACGATGGAATCTGCTCCTTTGTCATTGGAGCAACCTGTTCCGTCGGGTTCGAACTCACGGCGAGCACAATGTAAAATAACGGGCCACCTGATTAACCGCCATTCCGCCCAGCTATGCAGATATCTACCGCTGGGCCGTCGCGCCGCCGCGCCGCGCCGATCACCGATCATATTAATTTTAAATGATAGATTGCTTTTATATTGTTAATGCCATATTATGATAAAGATAACAATATCAAGGTTAGTGAACTTTCTATCGCATTAGACGATAAAAGTTATAATAGTGTACGGGTAATGTTGTGAGGTGATAGATCCGTGTGAACGTGGACTACCTATGTACTAGACATAGGTAGTCCACGTTTCCCTTCCATTATAAAAAAAATATGTATTTTTTTCAAAATAATGATATATTTTTCACATTGAAAAAGACTTCTTGTTTGTAAATTTCTTATGTTTCTTAGCAGTACCGTAGCAGCAGGTGTAGAGATGTTAGTTCACACGGATACGTACATAATATGTTTCTACTTACGACTTTTACTTTTTTGTCTTATTTTAACTTTTATTTACAACTATGTACGTATTTACTACAGCTGCAACTCTGATTCCATGGAATTCATTAAAATCATTTGTTTTACAATTCAGTTGCACTGTGTGGTTTTATTTTTGCGTAGAAACACATTTTTTTTCATGGTTATTTAACCGACTTCAAAAATGGAGGAGGTTACTCAATTCGACCGTATATATACAGGGTCTGTCGTTAATAATGGATAATCCGGTAAGTGGAGGTAGCCCTGATGTCGAGCTACAAGAAAATTCACTTTTTATGTCAGGGTTGCCAACACTGTGAAAATTGCGAATATTTTTGTGTTTCTTCAAAAAATTCCTAGCGCGACTAGTAATTTGGTCATAGTTTTTACAAATTAAGGTATTTTAGTGTAATTTTTTTTTAATTTACTCGGGAATACTTGTACTATCTAATGAAATTACTACCCATTTCAGGCATAATTTATTTTAAAGTTATGAAAATTAGCGTTAGAAGTTATTTTTATTTTTATTCGTTACTTTTTGTCAAGATTTAACCACCGATTGTGAAAAAAAAAATGTACCGCACGAGAATTGCCCATTATTTAAAAAAAACATGATATATATATAATTATATATATATATATATATTTAGCATGTTTTTTAAAATAATAATATATATACATATATATAATATATATATTTTATAAATGTATGTTCGGGCATAACTTCGTCGTTTGTGAACCGATTTTGATAATTCTTTTTTTGTTGGAAATGAGATATCCCAAGTTTGGTACCATGGTCCCAAGGAAACCCGGCTCTGATGAGGGAATCTCAGAGAAATCGAGGGGAACCTTCGAAAATCGTAGTGATGACTAGGGCGTTTGTTAATATTTTTCGTTTCGTCCGCACTAAGTTACGTTAAACTGTGCAGTAGGTACGTTAAAAATAGGAATCGATTTTAGATTAGTTCAATCAAGCCTAATTAGCTGAAAACTAGTTCTTACCAATAGACTTATACCAAATTATTTTAATATTTAAGTTTCCTATTGAACATAAAAAGAAAAACATAATACAGTGTGCCAAAAAATATTTTTCAAATTTTACACGATAGTAGGTGAATATAAAATATTCAGTAAAGGTAAAGCTAACCTTAAAGCTCTTTAAGGTTATTTAGTCATATATTTTCTGAAAAGGTGCTTGAACATATAATATCTACATTTCATTTCATCTTAAATTGGTTTTTTATTGTCGTCAAGATATCGTAAAATCTAATTTTTTCAAAGAACCCTAACACCAACCAAAGACACAATAATGGTATACTTTCCCATACATTAATGTATCAAGAAGAGAAGTTTGAACTCACGGAACAGGACACGGAATCATCCCTAATTTTAGCTTTCTTATAATACAAATCTTTTCTCGTGAAAAAAAATGGGACACCTTTTGCAACATCCGCTGACAATTCTCACGAAACAGGTAGCAGTTTCCGCTGTCTTTTATTAGGCAATGGTTTGGGAGAATAAGTACATTGCTGCAAGTGTATTTGTTAGCTTACACGTTAATAAAAAACTATATTATATATTCAAAAAAGTTTTATATGAATATACAACGTGATTTAATATTTAAATATTGCATTATTAGAAACCAGGTAACACGAATTTTGCATAAGTATTGTTATTAATATTTTCACTACTGTATGAATAATTCATTTCGTGAAGAACGTTGCAATGCAATAAATTTAAATAATTAAACGAGGAAGTAATTCGACAGGTTACATATCGTGGAACTAGTTCACAACAAGTTATATTCCACGCGGGGAGCATTCGACCCCATAGTATAGTGCACGACAACTGTATTGGTTGCTGTTTGTTTGTAACTTTTTGTGCTCTATGATTGAAATAATTAATTGATTAAATAATAATGTAAACGAACTTTTAACACTGGAACTATACTACGGAAATGAATGTTGACTACAAAAAAAAGGAATTTTGAAAAAAAAAATGTTGGTAAAATGAAAACACATCCGTAATTTTTAGAAAATAAAATAATAAGTATACATTGTTATTCCTTTTTTCCTCAAAGATTTTTAAAAGAATATTATATTATTTTTCATAATAATACAGTCCATACCAGTTGGTTGCTAGTATACACTGTCGCATTAGCCACAATCGCACCGGGCGCGACGCACTTCCAACCCTCCATCCGCATTCAGTGATCTATTGTTTGCGCAGAGAAATGAAACGAGAAAAAATCTCGTTCCCAAACGTATCGTGAGAAATCATGAAATGTGCTCCGCATTCATTAAGCGACGCTCCGACAGAAATCAATAAATATCGTATTACGCTCCGCTAGCCATGAGCTTGTACAATACTTATTTAATATTCATTTTTTTTATGTACCCATCCAACTTTGACCTTTAGGTACCATTTCTTATGACAAAATCTTTATGTTTGTGGCACTTTTGAGGGATCTAAAAAGATGTTTTTATAATTTTATCGCAAACGTTGATAGTAAGGATCACGCCTGTAATACCTAATAATGATGAGATGAGATTAGCGCTTTCAAACAAACAAACTTCAGCTTTATCATGTTGGTATAGATATCGGCAATTTAATTTGACATTTATTCCAAGAATTATAACATATTTCATACAATATTTCATCAAATATTTTATAAGAATACATTAAGTACCGTCTCGTCCGTGTCAAGTGTATTTTATTGGTTATATTAGCCGGTTTTTATATTTTTCAATAGTTGATGTTACATAACACATTGGTGTTAAATTATTTACCATTCTCAGTTCTGCAGCAACAATGGGTAGTCACGCACTTGAAGTGGTTTGACGGATCGGACAGCGCTGAATATCGAGACGAGGTTGCGAGGTGGTAACATTGCGCCACTCGACGTCGCCGGCGCCCGCGTCACTCAACATTGACTCATGCTTGTGAATTCCTGTTTACTACCTACTGCCTACCGCCATCGCCAGTAACGCCGAACATTATGCCCAAACGATCTACCAACGCATTGTCTTTGAACTTACTGTTCGACTATAAATGTCACCGCTGCCGCTGATTTAAAGACGCTAATTTACTCGTAATAAACAACATTGTTGCAGTAACAGGAATCGTTGTAAATTACAATTCGTTAATTAGAATCGTAAAACTTTTAATCATTATTTTAAAGTGAACGAATTTTAAGGATATAAATTTATCTTTAATTATGTATTAGAATGTGATAAATGTTTCAGAACTAACTAATTACAAATTTAAGTTATTAAAATAAGAATCAAAAGTAAAAGTTTATAATCACGTTACGAGCACATTTTTCTATCGATGACATGCTTTTATATTAAAATTTTCCAAACTACTTGTTAACTGTACTTATTAAACTAAATCTACTTAGGCAGATCTTGACAATAATAATATATTAATACTAGCTGACCCCGCAAACCTCGTTTTGCCATATATGATATTAACCCCCGTAACCCCCTCATGTGGATGGAATTTCGTAAAATCCGTTCTTAGCTGACCTCTACTCGGCGAAAGGAATATTCCTACCAAATTTCAAGTCTCTACGCCTTATGGTTCCAGAGATATTGTGATGAGTCAATATATGGGTGGAAATCTCTTTTATATATATAGATTTACTAGCTGACCCCGCAAACGTTGTTTTGCCATATATGTTATTAACCCCCTCAACCCCCTCTTTTTTTGAATTTCGTAAAATCCGTTCTTAGCTAACCTCTACTCGACGAAAGAAATATTCCTACCAAATTTCAAGTCTCTACGCTTTATGGTTCCAAAGATATCGTGATGAGTCAATATATGGGTGGAAATCTCTTTTATATAATACTAGCTGACCCCGCAAACGTTGTTTTGCCATATATGTTATTAACCCCCGCAACCCCCTCTTGTGGGTGGAATTTCCTAAAACCCGTTCTTAGCTGACCTCTACTCGGCGAAAGGAATATTCCTACCAAAATTCAAGTCTCTACGCCTTATGGTTCCAGAGATATCGTGATGAGTCAATGGGTGGAAATCTCTTTTATATATATAATAATAATAATATAGAAGATAGATATAGATTAGAGACGTACCGACTAGTCGTCGGCAACGATTTGGCAAAGAGCGTCGACTATCCGGCTTCTTACTTTGTATATATTTCTCAGTAATATATCTATACTAATATATAAAGCTGAAGAGTTTGTTTGATTGTTTGTTTGTTTGTTTGTTTGTTTGTTTGTTTGAACGCGATAATCTCTGGTTCTACTGGGCCGATTTGAAAAATTCTTTCAGTGTTAGATAGCCCATTTATCGTGGAAGGCTATAGGCTATGTATCATCACGCTAAGACCAATAGGAGCGGAGTCCACGCCGACGAAGTCGCGCGCAGAAGCTAGTACTAATATATAAAGCTGAAGAGTTTGTTTGTTTGGTTGTTTGTTTGTTTGTTTGAACGCGATAATCTCTGGAACTACTGGGCCGATTTGAAAAATTCTTTCAATGTTAGATAGCCCATTTATCGAGGAAGGGTATAGGCTATGTTTCATCACGCTAAGACCAATAGGAGCGGAGTCCACGCCGACGAAGTCGCGCGCAAAAGCTAGTTATATTATGTAGGGTGAATTACATTATATAAAAAACCTTGATCATTTATTAATATTTTTATTTAATTATCAGCTTTACACATTTCGAAATGTAAAGAAAAGCAACCTTTTCTTTGGTAATCAGATTTTAAAATTGCTTGTAAGAAAACATATCTATGACATTTATTAAACAAAATTATTATCTTAAATAAAAACAACAAAACAGCATATTAATATCTTCTTATCTTCAGTAAACAGTACCTGGGTGACTGAGCCTAGCTCGGTATTTTTTTTTGTTTGTTTTTTTTTTCTCGGTATTTTTATATTTTAATTTTATTTAAAGAATAAATCACGAGTGAATATTAAAAAAACAAGAAAAAACAATAATCTGCAGTCTGAGATTTGAACCCGGGTCAACACGATTCGACACCAGCCGATTTCCTAATTAAGCTATTACAGCTATGTTGACAACGGTGAAATTAAGCTTCGTATTCTAATTTTTTTTTTAAACAATACAATTTATTTAACTCATTAAACATTATACATATTTACAAGTCACAACTATTCTAATGATATTTTTTCATTGACTAAAAACAGGGATAAAACGACATTTTTTTAAAATGAATCCTAGCTAGATCAATTTTTCGCTCCCGAAATCCCCTGCATACTAAATTTCACGAAAATCGTTGGAGCCGATTCCGAGATTCAGATTCTATATTTATATATATACAAGAATTGCTCGTTTAACCCTAGATCACTAACCTTCGTCGAAACGACGACGCGGACTCGATAAAAGTGGTATAAATTTTGAGTGCGTCGTCGTACGAATTCCAGATTCCTGCTAATCTCATTCGACCTGCAGCTCGTGCGGTGCTAGGGTTTATTTTTTGTGTAGGGGCCCTGTGTGCGTCGTTCCAGCCACCATGAGTCGTCGAATCGACGAAGGTTAGTGTTAACGTTATTATTGCAGAGTTATTTTTCATTCTTTTTTGCTGTTATAATTATTTCAGTGTTTTATAAACTTTATATGTATTTAATTTGCCTACATTGAAATAAGAATCTGTATTATTTTTATTTGAATATATTTTTATTTTAGATACGATTCATCAGCTGTTATAAGATGATTATAGTGACGAAGAAATCTGCTCTGAGACTGAGAAAGAAGACAACCTTGAGGCTGGCCCGGCTTATGAAACAGATGATGAGAAAGAGTTTTTTTTCTGTGACAGAACAACCACCTTCAACTGAAGGCATCATCATCAATTGAAGACCCTTGGACCAAATGTGTTCTCTCGCTTCTTGCAGCCGAAAAAATCGACGTTGACCTTTATGTAATTTTTACGGAATGCTAAACATTGTATGTATAAATAGTTAATGTTATATATGTATGTAGCAAACACTTTGAAGGCTAAAAAACCTTTATCGGGGCGTGAGTACTTGAAAACTCTGCAACAAAAATTAGTCGCGCCACACATGCAAAAACGATTACAAATTCCGGAACTTCAAACCAGCAGTTCTACTTCTACACATGAGACTGATCAAAGAGAAGATGCGGTTGGTCTTCCTATCACTAAAAAAAAGAAAAATTTGTGCAATTTGCCACTCCGCAAGGCGAAGAGTGACAAAGAGTTAGTGCAACAAATGCAACAAATCCTTGTGTGGCGAACACAAACTTGACATATGTCACAAATGTATTAATTAATAGTTTTTTTCTAAAATGTTTCTTTCTTTTGTTGATTTTATTACTTAGTTTTAATATTTTAATATTTTTTAAAGTCTTTATTTTTTAGTTAATAAGATTTAAGCATTTAAAAAACTTAAATGTTAAATAACGAGTAAAATCTCTGGTCTCAATTAAAAGATTGTCAAAGTAATTAAAATGTGATTTTAGTAAATAAAAAAACTTATAAACATGTTAACAAATTAATGATTATTGTAATAAATAAGTAAAACACATATAAATATTTTATTCAATAAACCCTTAGAAGCCTCCCTTTTATACGGCGTAGTCGAAACGACGAAGGTTAGTAATAAGCGTTGTAAAATAAGGTTAGTGATCTAGGGTTAATAGTATAAGATATATAATTATTTCTTCTTATTCAAATAAAACACACACTGAAATGGGTCATCATTACGCTTTATCACCGGTAACACACAGTATAACTGCAGTAATTCATGAGCTGTCTTTGACCTGTCATCTTGAATATCTTCTATTTTTCTGTATTGTCTTTATCGATGTAGGTGCTCTGTAGATCATCTTTGCCCCTGTCGCTCTCGTCATCATTCATGCGATTTAGTCAAAGAATCTAATAAAAGTTGAGAACTATAATGGTGATAAGATGATGGATCCAAAAACGTAGCCAGGGTGAAGACTCTGTTATTGTCCACGTCGAACTCTTTAAATCATTTTCCAGTAGGACTTTCATTTTCATCATATTTTGTTGCCTTTTTTTGACGCAAACCGACTGGACCTCTGACAACACTGAAAATATGCTTTTTCATACTTCTAGCATTTCCTGTTTTTCTCTGTCAGAAATTATCATTTGGCACTGGTTACACTTAAATTTACGGGAATCATTGTCTAATTGCATTCTAATTGTTATAAAAACGAATGTGCTTTAGACCACGTGACTGAAGTAAAACTTCTTCAGTTCCATCTAACTTATATCTCCATCTCAACTTCCGTTCGCCTCGCCCGATCACACTTTTCGTAACGTTATCGCCATGCATTCACCGGCTTACTCCCTAAGTCGAGCGTGCGTATTACGATATTATCTTTTTGATATCATTAAATTTTAATAGAACTACTTATATTATTTCAATTTTAGACCAGTGCTTTTAGCCAAACACACTGTAATTTTTTTTATTTAAAATATCTATTTTTTTTACCTTATTTTGACTCGAAAATTTTCAATCGAAAATTCTCACGTCAAAATATCAGTTTTTTTTAAAAAGTCGGTAGGCTTTTTGTTAGTTATAATCTCTATTTTCTTATAGTGTGTAAAAAGTATACATTACTATTGTAAATGTTTTCAGAAAATTGGTAAATGTTTTGAACATTTCTTTATTTTTAACCGACTTCCAAAAAAGGAGGAGGTTCTCAATTCGACACGTATGTTTTTTTTTTATGTATGTTAGCTCAGAACTTTTGACTGGGTGGACCGATTTCGATCAATTTTATTTTAATTGAAAGGTGTTGCGTGTCATGTGGTCCCATTTTAATTTAATTGAGATCTGACAAGTACTTTTAGAGTTATATCTAATAATGCGTATTTACGTGACTACTTTTTCGTCGACCTACGTTATATTATACCGCATAACTTTTTACTCGGTGTACCGATTTCGATGATTCTTACTTTAATCGAAAGCTAATACTTGTCTTGTAGTCTTGTTTAAATTAGATCGAAAACTGATTACAACTTTTTGAGTAATCTTTAATAGCGCGTATTTACTTGACTATTTTTTCGTCTTATTACGTTGTATTACTTGTCGATGTAATTGAAGTCGGTTTTTTTTCGTTTGCGAGCAAACACAATTATTTTAATATCAATAAAACTTTATCATTGAGGCATGTTCACAAAACTCGAGTATACAGTACCTACCTACTATACCCCATCAATCGTGTATCTGCTGCTAGATTGCTATTTCTTATCTGAAGGAAGATTAAATTAAAAAAGAATTGTGTAGTTTTATGAAACCACGGTGCAAGTGAAACTTTAGTGAATAAAACTTTTACATTAACACACAGATCAAAACACACAAATACCGCGGAACAATTGCGACATGCGACATGCGATAGATGAACGAAAAATTTATGATAGATGAAAAAAACGCAATTTCACTCAATTTTACCGGACGTTAAAAAGAAAGTTTTTTCTTAGAACACATTTAAAATGATTTAACTAAGAAATATTTTGTACTTAATCTATAACTTTTTAACCTATCTTTCATTTCATTCATTTAATTCCTCGATTGATAAGAACAAGCACCTACGAAGAAATTTAGTAGCGTGGTAGCCCTAGCTCTAGTCACTTACCCCCAACAACACTAAACTGTTACTAACTTTTGGTAAAGACTTTTTATGAACTAATTTTTCTATTTTTCATTTTAGTAAATTTTACGCACTAAGATAAAGCATGCAGATTCGAGTAGTAGGTATTCGTTTATTTTTTATCATTATAATTATAACACACACGATACTTGACAACGCTCTTTAAAAATGTTTTAAATTTATTCATGAACTGCTTCTGTGAGTGGCGAAAGCGGAGCAATTCGTGATCTTAGTTTGTAACAAACTCAATGCTAAAACCCGGTTATTGTATATTTTCAAGTAGCTATATTATACCTATATCTACTAATTAAGTGAAATTATGAGTTAATAATTGTTGAAGATAAAATGGACTTAGTAGAGTCACAACAACGACTTTGATTTTTATTATAGTTTGATACAATGTATTGCAATGTTTATGAATTTTTCAAGATTAATTTAAGATAGAGATAAATACATATAAGTAGTCCTGTTATTAGGCAGTCTTTATTTGTTTACATTTTACAACGTCGGGTGACCTTATGTCCTATTGTTTAGTGTGTGTCGGTGCTGGTGGACTTCCTCGATAAGTCTGTACTCTACGAAGCGGTTAAATTATTTATGATTAGTATTAAATATTTAACTTTGGGAGACCTATGTCCAGCAGTGGATTGCAATAGGCTGAACTGACTGACTGATTAAATATTTATGAGATAATATATTATGATACTGGATAATCAAGACGAAGTACAATAAGCACACAACAATTCCATCGTTCTAAAGCTACGTAGTAGAACGAGAAACATATTAATTAAAATTAATGAAAATTATTCCTTTAGTGCAGTGGTTCTTAATCTTGTAGGGTTTTACTAATGAGGGACTATTAGTCTAAATTTATATTTTTGCCACGGACCAACAACTGTTTTTGGGCTAAATCTTGGAGTACTTACCCTAGTGACACTCACTCACTCTGCACGTCGCTTTCGCGGACCGCTTTGGATGTTCAACGGAGCACCAGTAGTCCGCGTACCACTGCTTAAGCACCACTGTTTTAGTGTACTCAATGTCTAGTACACTGTTATGTCCGTTATCCATACCAGTTAAATAATATTTACCTACCTATATTAATTTACAAGTAGATGCGCCTCGCGGTTTCTCCTGAGTAATTTCCAACCCTGTGTGACTGCTGCGATAAAAAATAGTCTATTTATTATTTTGGACCTCTAACATTGACACTATCTTAACACGAAATATATTCCAGTTAGTTTGCTACACTTGATTGTTCAGAAATGGTTATGAAACCATTCGTTGAGATTTTTAAGATTATTTATTTTTTACGATTTTTATGTAATAATATGGATAAATTTACTAAAATAGAACAGACTGGTATAAACGACATATACCTAAGGTAATATCAACACTTAAAGCGATGGGTAATATATGTATATGTATGTATATATTGTCTATTTAAAATAAGTTTGTAATATTTCTATAGAAAAATAAAAGACATATAGTATTTTTACCCAATGAATTATTAATAAGAGAACTATAAAAAATATTTGAAAAGTTGCGTTACTATAGGAAGTCAAGTTATAGCGTGATTACAAACATGGTACAAACCGTATGATATGTTATTGTCAAAGTAAGTCTATGCTTTGTAGACTACATTATTGCTGATCAATTGATATCTGTACGAGTCTTTATCTTTATTGCTTTCTAGCTTTGTTCTGTTTGCTTTCTACTTTATATCAATTGTTAATCTAATATTTGTATCATTGTTACTATAAATAACCCTTTTATATAAATATATACTGACGCCTCAATGTGTGACTTACACATAACAAAACTTTCATTTATTTCCTAAGTTTTTCTTAGTTGTGTAGTCACAATCTATTGAATCGTGCATCTATACACGTGACCACAAATAGCATCTCATACGTGGAAGCTAAAAAAATTAATAGGCTTTGATTGGACTTAGGGTTGTTCGCGCACGGTCAGCGATTTACATTCCTCACGATTTCTTGGGGTTGATATGGCGGGTCGGGTCGACTAACCTAAAAAAAATAAGTCACAAAAACTAAAGAATCCTAAGAATTTCTGCAAATTAGAGATATTATTAAATGGTTCTGTAGAATCGATTAGGAGAAAAGTAACACGAGTTTTCGTGTCATAAAGGACCGTTCTATTGTTGTAATCAGATGAGGGCAAGAGTAAACAAATGGCTCGAGGTGGTGCAGCGCGGCGCAGTGCGCAGGCAGGCGGAGAGCGATGCGCGGGCGCGGGCGGGCGGAGGGTCGGGCAGGTCAGGAGCATGAGGTCGCGCGCCGTGCTCCGAGTAGATTAGTTACTAATGTCGTGCTTGTGCACCCTCTGACTACCGAATGAACTACATTATGCTGTAAGTTGTAACGACAGCGGTCACGGTTATATATAATTAAGATAATGTTTGTGTTTGTTTTTAACTTAAATTGTATTTAGTAAACATTTCATGATTTCATATCACAAGAATTTATCAGAAACAGTGCAGTTACAAACCTAAATAGCGCTTAATAGTAATTTAATTGTCATCTTCTCGAGACTAGAGAGAATTGGTAGAAAATGCAGTGTAGTAGAAATTCGTGGCTATCTAATTGTTAAAAATCGGGCATTCGATAAAGCTATAGGTATATTTTGTAGTTTATTCATAAACAGAAGATCCAATTTTTCCTAGGTTTGTCTTATTCGATCACTTTTAAAAAGGTCTACCTGTCTCACCTGTCTAATACTTTAAAAGCAGATTACATAAAAATCTCTTCTGAATACATTCCAGTCACAAAACGCTTAACTCTCAACGGCCCCAGTAGGATATTCTCCGGAGTCGGAGGTCCAGAAACATACACAAAGCCTTAGAATATGTAGGTATTAGTTATGATGCCAATTGAGATCAGTTAGTTCAAAGAAATATTTTAACATCTTTGCACTGCAAAATATTTCTACCTGATGTAAAAATATTTCTTTACCAGTTTTTGTCATTTTTTATACATTGTCACGCACAAATAAATAAATAAACAATTTCAATCAATAGAATACGATCGATCGTAGCACTGCTGGGACCTTGTAGCAAAATAAATGTTACTTACCTACTTAAATATTTCTCCCTATGTATTTGTAATTATATAATCCTTCCTATATATATATATATATATATATATATATATATATATATATTAACGGTAATTTAATAACTTTGTATAATTATGATAATGAATGACAGCTAAACGTAACATTCACAACATATTGTGTGAGCAAATCAAAGTTCAACATACGACGTCACCAGTTCGTACATTGTACGGCCATTGTCATACATATAACTGATATTAATACGAATTCGTATAATTATAATCATTTAATTAAATTATCGATGTAATGCTTAGTCACACGTAATAACTGATAAAAAATAGTGATACTCATAACATTAACAATTTTTCTAAATAAATTTAGAAGTTAGTTTTAAAAAAATACACAGAAAAACGATATAAATATAAACAACAATATAACAATATATAAGTTAGGTAATTTTATAATTATTTACTCAATATATATATTTTATTTATAATTACATAAATTGTTTGTATTTATGAACATACAAAAAGATATGCTCCAGGTGAGGCTCGAACTCACAACCCCGGCATTGCTCACGAATACTGACGTATAAGTACCGTGCGCTAACCAATTGCGCCACTGGAGCGATGAACGGACGGATGAAATTATGTAACGCCTGCCACTTGGCTCTTCCCGCCCCCGCGCCCTCCGCATCGTTCGCACTACTGATCTATCTATCTTTATAAAAGAAGTTGACTTCTAGTTTAAAGAACTTGGTCATGTATTGTGTTAATTTAATTTAGTGTTCAAGAAGTTTTCAAATGATTGCCAGTTAAATACGGATTTATGTTTTTTATATACTTATTTTGACGTTAGACGTTGCATTTCGTATTTCTTTCATAACGAATTAAAACAAATTAGCTTTATGTTAACTACTTCCTATTTTTATAATTTTTTCGAATTTTTCACTAATAAGTTATTGCAAATTAATTTTCTTGTATTAAACAAAATAATTGTTTAAAATAATAGTGAAACAAAAAGGTTTTATATATGGAAAATTAACCTATAAATGTTTTGAAAATATTTAGTTATAAGTTTTAAATAGTCATCGATTATTTTAAAGATGTTGTAGATAGACATTATATTACATTGAAACTTATAACACAATACATGATCTGTAATGTACGTAGCATTGTACGTATAACTGCGTTTTAATTTATTTTATTAGGTACTTATAATAATATTTCACCAAAATATGGTTTCGATTGTGTGTATGAGAAAAAAAAACTGAAAATTATATTTTTATAAGTATTACAAATCGTGACGTTATTAAGTTTATTATTAATATTACGTTGTAATGCTCCTAAAGATTTAAGTACCCTTTCGGAACATTGCATTATACTATGTCAGTATAATGGCGGCAAAGGTGTATCTTAATTAAGATTATTTAGATTTATTAAGATTCTTAATAAATAAATAAAAATATACCTACTTATTTTAACACGCTTTTATTAGCTTGACCTGTATGCATGTATGTATGTATGTATGTAACGGAATCTTTGAACTTCATTTTCACCTACTTCTAGGAGCCTGATTAACTTGGAAATTTGCACAGGGGTCAAGAGCCGATAACAATACAATATAACACGCTTTTTTTTAAATTGTCGTCTTGACACAAAAAATTCAGAAACTAAATTATAGTTTAAAAAAACTTAAAAAAACACGCTTTAATAGATTGCTATTAAAGCGTGTTTTTTAGTTTTTTTAAGCGTGGGTTGCTTAGTAAGTAATACAATGATCCTCAAATTCGATACCATGCACTCCACGCTTTTTCACTTAATAATTTCTACTTTTTAGTTCGATTGCTATTAAAGCGTGTTTTTTTTTAGTTTTTTTAAACTATAATTTATTTATTTTAATATTTAATCAATGTTAATGTTTTAATCAAAAAGAAAACACTTGGGAACTAAATACATTTTTATCGTATAATAGAAGCTAATAGGTACGGTTAATTTTCAATCAATTCTATTGCGGCTTTATTAAAGACAGTCAGTTTTATATGATTTAGTAACATATTTTGTTTGTAATAGGTATCCATACTTTTACCCAACTAGCTACGGTGTCAAAAGCGGCCAAAAGAAATTATACGAATTTACTTTCCATCCATGTGAGTTTACCTAAAAAACTTCAACATAAATAGGCAGTTAGTTACTTAAAATTTTTGTGGAATGTGTTTAATAGAGCCATTATAAAAACAAACAAATTATATATTATTATGTATAGTATTTTTCCAGCTCTTCATTTCACAGCTCTACCTGTGCTAATGCTCTACCCTATCTATGTTTTGTTAAACATTACAGTGTTACGAAACACTATTATTTCAATTTTTATTTAATGTCTCTTAATACCACATTAACTAATTTATTATTATAATTTTTTTAAATAGTACATGCGAATAGTATATTAATATTTAGATAACTATTTGAGAATTTTGAGATGCGCATTAGGTACCTGTATTTAAGATAAGAATAATAATTATGTTACATTATAAAGACATTAATTATTCTCTGAGTAAATTCTATATTGTTTCGTGAACTAGGTACCATATATTGGCTGGAGAGCTTAGTGTTTTGAACATCATGTGGCTTGAACAGCGAGCAGTCGAAACAACTCGTAGCTCGGGGGCTTTCGATTAGCGCGCAGCAAATGATATGTTAATGACCGATCGAGGAATATACTTTATTGTTCGCTGCTCCTTACTCGTACTCTGCCATCGGCATTGCATTAAAGCCACTACCACTTACTACTTAATACTTATCTATATTAAGTGTGCATTGCAAGAAGGGAACACATTTTATATTTTAATAATTACGTAATATTATACTTTATTTCAACTCAACCCAACTTAATCGATTAAAATAAGAGAAAATTCACAATTTTACCAAGCTGTCATATCTAAATACACCTGTACCGGACTGTTAGTCAGCGTTCACGAACTAAATCTAGGACAAATACCTTTTTACAAAATGCGCTGCAACTAGCAAACCGATTGGTACGTGAATATGTTGTACTCGGATTTAGGATTTGTTAATTAATTAATTACTGTTATATTATCTTTAAACGTTAACTTAATTCGTGTTGATTATATATGATTAATTAATAGGTATATATTGGGTTTTCTTCTAAAATCTATATTTATAAAAGAGATTTCCACCCATTGACTCATCACGATATCTCTGGAACCATAAGGCCTAGAGACTTGAAATTTGGTAGAAATACGGATTTTACAAAATTCCATCCACAAGAGGGGTTGCGGTGGTTAATAACATATATGGCAAAACAACGTTTGCGGGGTCAGCTAGTAATCTCTTCTCTATAAGTATATATAAAAATGAATCGCTAAATGTGTTGCTAAGCGCAAATCTCGAGAGCAGCTGAACCGATTTCACTAATTCTTTTTTTATAATATTCCTTGAAGTACGAGGATGGTTCTTACGGAGAGAAATATTTAAAAATCCTGAAAAAGTCTTAAAAACAACACTTTTCTATTTGAACTTTAATACCATACCATAAAGTTCAAGTGTTAGTGGAGGGGTTCTGGGAAGGATAAGTATTAAAAAATTAAAGAATCGATTGTTAGGCGGTACGAAGTTCGCTGGGTCAGCTAGTAATATATATAAAAGAGTATTCATATAATTTACAATTACTTATTATTTAAAAAAAGAATATTTTAATAACAAAATGTGCAAATTTTGTTGTGGCGTTTATTAATGTAACTTTTCATGTATATTTTGCATCAATTTATAATGCTTTAACGGCACTGACTGGAAATATCGGATGGCGGCAAACTGACTGATCGATCCGATTGAGCAGGACAATTGCCCTTAATGAGAGTAATTAACACGACGCGATCTGTCGACGTCGATAACGGCCCGCCGCTGCGCCCGCGCTGCGCAACCGATGCCGACACCACAATGTGCGCCTAAATCAGCCTACACACTCGCATTAATTAGAAAATAAATCTGATACATGTTTTATGCAGCTCATAGAGTTGAAAATAACAGCTATATACTCGTATAAGGGTTTTTGCTAAATTGTCAAACATTTATCGTCAACAAATCAAATTATTTTAGGAAATGCATCTACAGTATCTAATAGAGAAAATTACACAAATATTTAATATTGCAAAACATTCACCTTTTGGATATATACATATATACAGAATTAATCTGACGTTGCAAGATTTAATTCTAACAATTGATTTACGGATAAAGTAAAGTAGTTGATGCAGGTAAAGAATTGTTCAATTTATCACATTCCACGTGGATGGATTTCACGAGAAACAAGTTTGTGGGAAAATATTACCTCTTCACAAAAATGATAATAATAATATATTAATACGTAATGTGGTTTAATAGCACTGCAGTCGTACACACCTTTATTTTGTTATACTTTTCAACGTAGATAGATCAAGGTTATGGTAAACGTTTATCTATATGGGCACAGTAAATCAAGAACAAATTTATCGATAAAATGGTATTAAGCTAATAGTGAGACTTGTCGGTCTGCTTGCTTTAGATATTTTCACAGATCCCTATGTAAACGTAAATACTTGAATAAATATTACCTACTTATCTCATCCGAATTTTTCAAGGTTGATGCTATCTCTAAATGTTTAATAAAAATCGTTTATAGGTATAGTGAGTTACGTTACGTCATGTAAATCATTTTTTGATTTTATTTTATCGAAACGAATTTTGTTCTTAATTCTGATACCTATCCTTACATTAGGACCGTGAATAGGACACTACGTTATAAAACGTTAACTGTCAAATTGCTTGGTATCAGTGATAGTACCTAACTACTGACGATTTTGGAAATTACATTTTTAATTCTCTGCTTTAATACTCTGGGGTCTCTATCAGTTAAATTTTAAACTTTAAAAATGCATTTTTTACGTTTAAAATTATATTTATATACTGAATTAGCTTAATTGGAAATAATTGCAAATAAATGCAATAATAAGGGTTTCTTCGAGTCCTAACTGCGTTCCTTCAAATGGGGGTTCTGTAGGTCTTATAGATCAAGTTCCGCGTGAAGATAAGAAATTCCTAACTAATTTTTAAATTTTACTTTGTTTAAATAGAGGAGCTACTTTGATAGACTCGTTCCACATGATGCGTTTCCACATGCGGTTCTCTATTATTTCACTTTATCGACGTTTATAGGGCTAAGAAAAATAGTATTTGACGGTTATGCAGAAGTGCGTTGCTACAGATTACATGTCATATGTTTTATGTCATTTTACATATGTTTATGTTGCACTGAGTTGGACACGTGACTGGTGCATAATGGCATTTTTAGTGTCGAAGTCACGTGTGCTGATGCAGAAAATTTTCGATTAAACATGATATAATAATGTTGAAACAAAAAAAAAATCAATGTCATAATCTTGGTCTCGAATTTCATACGCGCAACTAAAACAAATAACATAAAACTATGAATGAATATTATAAAGTACTAGATGGCCCGGTGAACTTCGTATCACCTACGTATATTTTTGAAAAAAATACACAAAACACTTTATGAACGCACCACAAAATACATTAAATTTCCCCACTAGGAACATTTTGTATTGGAAAATGAAATAGTCGTTTTTAGTATTTTCCGTTACATATTATTTATGTTTCTCACCGTTTAAACCTTTCCTGAACTTCCACAAACATTTCAAGATGAAAATTATCCAAATTAAAATGGCTGGGCTCATTTTTGAGTTTTAGAGAGACCAAAGAACAGCAATTGATATTTATATACATATATAGATGAGAATAAATTACATATATTCTGAGATACAGTTATTTAACTAGTTCAGATAACAGGTGCAATGTATTGTACATATATTTCTTTATACTACCTTAATATTGTAAGTGTGAATTGTGCTTTTTTATTTGTTACCAATAAATACTTTTTTTTTTTTTTACATTTTTTAATTCAATATTTATTAACGCTATAGTACTTTTTTAACCGACTTCCTAAAAAGGAGGAGGTCCTCAATTCGACTGTATTTTTTTATGTACCTAGGTTCCTCAGAACTTTTGAATGGGTGGACCGATTTCGATGATTTTTGAACCGACAAAAAAAACGGAGGAGGTTATCAATTCGACGGCTATGTATATTTTATGTATGATCACGCATAACTGTTTATAGAGTAGTCCAATTTTGATAATTCTTTTTTTATTGGAATGAATATACCCCGAGATTGGTCCCATATAAATTAGAAAATAAAAATCCAACCCTAAGAGTAGGAAAACAGGGGATGATTGATTTTTCACTCATTGATTGTAAGGTATGACCACGAATAACTTTTTACAGAGTAGTCCGATTTTGATAATTCTTTTTATTAGAAAGGAGATATCTCAAGGGTGGTACCATGATAAGGAAACTAGGATCTGATGATTGGAGCTCAGAGAAATCGAAGGGAACTTTCAAAAATGGTAGTGACGACTTGTGCGTTTGTTAATTTTATTCATCTACTTAGGTACGTTGTATTATTTGTCGATGTAATTGAAGTCGTTTTTTTTCGTTTGCGAGCAAACACAATTATTATTTTTGAACATTAACTTTATATAAACATATTATCTGTGCATTTAAATCGAAATAAGCTAAGTATAATCAATTTAATAAAATACATGCTTTTTCTTGAATTTGTACACCTTTATTCTGCTGCGGATATCGCTAATGTCATAATGAATCGTTTAAAAAAACAACGCCAAGAAATCGTTTTTCAATAAGCATAAAGGAATTCCTCGAGCAGCGATGAATGGCCTGGACTCCGGGCATCATTCTTGTGCGAGCCTGCCGAACGTTTTGTTTGATTGTGTATGTTGTGTACTTAATGAAAAAGCGCGCTTACTCTCAGGTGCACACCTGTTAAGGCGTCGAGGCCGTGGGATTACAGCGGCAGGTAGAGATGTGCAAAACCTTCGTCTCTCTCGCCTTGACTATTGAGAGTAAAGTTACAAATCCGTACAATTGAATCTTTACTCGTTTTGTAATTTATGTCATTTACCATTTTTTGATTTTATTTGCTTTATTGGTCTTTATAACTTTTTGTTTCTTGAATAAAATAAATGAAATTAAAATACTTTATATGTTTCTGTTGACTCTAATGTTATGGGTGTGTTATTATTATAAATGTTATAATAATAGAGTTACGTATAAAATAGTTACTTAATGACATAAAGTGCCTAATATAGGTAGGTAAGTGTTTTATTTTTGGAATTATTGTTTCTCTCATTCATTTGCCTTGTTTATAGGACAGATGTAATTATAACTAAAAGTAAAAAAGAAAAAGATATTTTGAAATAAGCTGTTCTAATCTCATATAGTACCCAGTTTAAAGCGTTGACATAATTCTCGTGGTCTCACCGTGCGGTTAACATAAAGAAAGTTCGTAACGTTCTTTCTACAATCTACATGTGGGCAGAGAGCCTACTCAGATATTTACTTTCCGTGTTTCAATTTTTGCCCATATCAGGCAATGGTGGTGTGCCGCCGCATGTGTAAAGATTCAGATATGCTAAGAACGTGCAGATCGGTGCGGTGAACGTGCACGTCTCGAGTGCAGCCGCGCCGTAGGCGTGAACACCGCGCACCGCCACCGCTCGCGTTCACAGATTTACGAGTATGCATGCATCTTGTCTCGCTACCTGCACTTTAAAAATTGTAATGGATATTACTATCTCACCTCACAGATATTTTAAGTTTCACTATACATATCCCCAACTCACGGTCACGAATTCACGGTCGAGCGCCCTTTTTTAATTAATATTTTACCTTTTTCATTATCTATTCGAAGCGTAGCTCTATATTTGTTTTCTCAGACTAGTCGAGATATCAGATGTCTATGTGTGATTTAGTGCGTTGTTGATTTTATCCTTGATCTACAATGTTGATAACTATAATGCATTGTACAACGCGAAATTCCATTAAATTTTTTCGAATTTGAAAGAAAAAACATTTTGAAAAAAATCTGCGTCGTTCGAACAGGTTATTGTTCAAACTTTAAGAAGGAACAATCGGTTTGTTGTGTTTCCACTTAACCGTGACAAACTGCGCTGTTCGGATGTTTATACCTGTACAATGTACATGTTACTTTTAGATTAAATACTCTTATTTTTGCTCGTATACTCTTAGGGTAAAGTTACTTTGATTTTTTTTGTAGGTAGGGTCACTACACACTTTTCGATTAATCTAAATCTAAATCTATACTTATATATAAAAGAGATTTCCACCCATTGACTCATCACGATATCTCTGGAACCATAAGGCGTAGAGACTTGAAATTTGGTAGGAATATTCCTTTCGCCGAGTAGAGGTCAGCTAAGAACGGATTTTTACGAAATTCCACCCACAAGAGGGGGTTGCGGGTGTTAATAACATATATAGCAAAACAACGTTTGCGGGGTCGGCTAGTATATACTCGTATATAAAATGCTTTGTTGTACGTAAATACACAGTTTTCTCTATCACCACCAAACCCAATCAACTTCTCGTTGGTGTGGTAAATACCCCTTGGTCTCCAGGTGGTAGTAATGGAGTTTGGTCGCGGTTGGTGAAAGTGGGTGATGGTGGGTGGTGAAAATGTTAAAACATATATTTCTGTCCTTTTCTAACGCATTAGGACATCTGAAAAGATCTCAAAACTTCTGTAATAGTCTAGAAAGTTTGTGCGATGTATTTTAATCCGAGCAACGCCGGGTTTCGCTGCTAGTATACCTATAATAATAATAATTATATACCTATATAATAATAATTATTATACCTATAATAGTCGGCTCTTACCTACTACCTTTTTTATTTATTTTTTTGTATTGGCCTCACTGTGGCTCGGAGAGCACGTTAACCCGTCGGTCCCGGTTGTCATCATGTGCACCTGATAGCGTTCGTTACTCATAGTAGGGAATATATCCGCAAACCGACGTTGGAGCAGCGTGGTGGATTAAGCTTTGATCCTTCTCCTACATGGCGAAAGAGGCCTATGCCCAGCAGTGGAATATTACAGGCTGAAGCGTAGCGCGTACATACAGCGAAAAACATCTTAAAGGATACGGCTCAGTAATTGTAGGAGACTCTACTTAGAGTCTCCAAGATTATTGGAATGCTCGGTGTAAACATCTCAAATTACGTATAGGCTGGACGTACTTGGCTGTGAAGGCTAGGCTGTAATCTAAAAAACTTGATTATCTGAATCGAATAAAGCAACATTTCGTTCGGCAATACCACTACAGTTGTATAGGCTGCAAGTCCGTCCCCAGATCTAGTACTGCTGTTACATCTGAGCTCGGAGTATACGTCAACCAGTTCGAAAATCTTGACATAGTTTAACAGTGAGCTGTAAATATTATCGACGATCCAAAACTAATAAGCTTTAAGCATTACAAGATATTTTGCTTAATGTGCGTGTTTTACCGCTTGTGTTGGGTTGTGTTCCAAGGAATTATTTGAAATCACTTGACTGTCACATGAACACGCTACTCGCTATCGACACCATGTTCATTCTTATACCCTGGATTCCGTTAATATATTTGTTGTTATACATAATATAATAGTTGCGTACTTTATAGTTTTACTGTTGACGAGAGTTCTATGTTGCTTGATAGTGAGCTCACAAATTAGCCGTTGGTTAGTTCAGTTTGGAATACGGAGAAGGTTTTAAAACCATGCTTGGTTAAATTAATTACAACTGCGGCGCACATGATCTTGTCATTCTTGGCACATCGAAGCTTCTATGTTTCAGTAGTTCTAGTAATCAACGTTCCCTTTGAACTAGAATGCTTTATTTATTTCTTTTCGTATTCTTCTGTTATTGTTAATGCAAGAGAAGATGTTGTCTTCTATGTAAACGACAGTAAGCGCTTCGAATTATCCTGCCACTAAATTATCCCACAAAAGAAGATGCAAGATTAAAGGATATGCTATTAGTCAGTCAGGAATAACTTTATTACTTATTTTTTCAGTCAGAAATAACCTTCCCGTAACCGTAGTCCGTACTAGGACTTCCATCGTGGAGGAAAAGAAGCCTGCCCTTGCCCTGCTCCGTATGATAGACCATCAGAAAGATGACAATTGAACGAATATCGCCGGAATTGACGAAAACTAACACAAACTTCTTTGACGCTGCTAAGACTGGCTTGGACTTGAAATTTATCTGTGACTGGACAATACAAAAACAAGAATGTAGCTGTGATAACACAGATGGTAGGATGTAAATTGGCTAAGTAACATAAACTTTCATCCAGATAGACGTCCAAAGGCTTTGGAATTTTTATCACTACCTGTATTTTAACATATTTTAATTAGTAAATATTTGTAAAATTTTTAATGATAAGTATTTATAAATTTCTTGCGTCAAATATTATTTATGTATGATTAATTATTATAACTTAGTTTATATAAAATTCAACGTAACACTAAAAATGTCTATTTATATTAAACAATAATTCACTTATTTTGTTGTTTAAGATAGAGTCTGCAATGTCAAAGGCCTCGTCAACCCGAACAAAATTGTGTGTCACGTTTTTAGAAGCATGCGTGAAGTTTTGCTGTGGTCATCTAGTGCTTATGTCATAAGTTTTAAATGCATTGATTCGCGTATTGTATTGTACTAGCTTCTGCGCGCGACTTCGTCGGCGTGGACTCCGCTCCTATTGGTCTTAGCGTGATGATACATAGCCTATAGCCTTCCTCGATAAATGGGCTATCTAACACTGAAAGAATTTTTCAAATCGGCCCAGTAGTTCCAGAGATTACCGCGTTCAAACAAACAATTAACAAACAAACAAACTCTTCAGCTTTATATATTAGTAGAGATTTTTTTAAATATTTTTTCTCAAAATAGTGTTTATACTTAGGTACTACGATAATAAAATTATTTTTAATGAAAATACTTCTCGATAATTAAATAAACTTAAATGTAAAAGTCCCGTGAACCATATAATATGATGTTAGCAGTGTTTTATGTCATGTTTATCTTTTCAGAATGAATATTCGAGGCCGATCATGATCGGGGATGTGATATTCAACGTGTGTTAGTTGATAGCGCACGTCCGAGGTCCGAAGCGACGTGCGGATGTCCTCGAAACGAGATAAGCCTCAACCTGTCTTTCCTTATCTGCATAAGTTTTGTCAACAGTTCCTATGCAAATACAATGATAGTCATCGTTACAAAAATTCAAGTATTCCATGTGTGACAGCTACGATGTACAAACAAAGTAAACAGATAAACAGAACAGTTTCGTTTTTATATTATCGATGCCAGTTAATGGTCTATTAATTATGTTTATTTATTTTTATTAACTGAAATTACGGATGAGTAAATATTCGCGAAGGTCGCGATAAGTGTGTCGATGGCGCGGGACTTCCGGCCGCGTGTTCGGCACGTGCGGGGGCGCAGGATGCGCATACACATGGGATTCTGCCACCCCCTTATGTCACACAATTTATTTGGTAAATGGATACTGCGTTATTTAAATAAAGTGATTCCTAAGGGTTCCTCCGTTCAAAATAGTATCTGAGTGAACTTACGAGCGGTCGTTAGAATTCATGATTCAGGACGTCAAATGTTGCTATTTTTAATTTTTATTTCTTTAGAACAACATTGTATTAACAGTTATTCACTAAAAATCTTTATACATTTTTGGTATTTAACTATTTCTGAAGCTAGATTTTAAGCTAACCGTAGTGATCATTCATTATTTCATAAATTAAATTTTGGTATTGGTACGAAGTATAAACTTTTCAAAATGAAATGAAATATTAAATTAGGGGTCGTATAAATATTTATTTATCGACAAAATATGTCCTGAATCGAAATCAAACTAAGAGGTAAACACGACAATTTAAAATGGAAAACAGTTAAGAAAGCGCAACTTAAGAAGGAATAATTCTTTTCGGGTTGATAAACGGTGACATTCATGAAGGTGAAGAAAAAAATTAATTCGTGAATTCCTTAAGTTATTGGCACAAAAAGGGAAAATTTAAGACGTGCCAAGTCAGACAATACGAAGTGGTGTTAATCTTACCGCGATCAATAAACTCTCTGATTACACATTCATGTAATACCTCGTATCTCAAAGATGTCCGCTGCTGCGTGCGTTTGCTGTATGCGCTATGCACATTTATTTAAAAACGAAAAATCAATTTAACAACATTTTAAATTCATAAAAGTTTTATTTATGCAATATTTTGATTTAATTTTAATCGAATGGTAAATATTTAATGAAAAATGGTAGTTTGATAAACTACTTGTAAAGCGTTTCTGTCAAAACACTTTGATCTACGCTGCGGCCGTTCGGGTATCAAGGTGAAACATTTTATCTAATCAATCAATTTATATTTAAGTATGTATATAAATTTCATAAGTGTTTACAGTAATTGACATTTCGAGCTAATTTATTTAGGAATCGAAATAAGAATATTTGAAAACATTGTGTTAAATAATTAACATTTTAGCTTATTAACCTTTAACCAGGGACGTGACAAATTTATAACACTTTAGGGGACATGACGTCTCACAGGCTACTACTTCGAAATTAAAAATTTGTCAAAATTGCATGTGGATGATTCAAAATTGTGTTTGTATTTAACTATTGGTGTACAATAAAACAAATGTAAATAAATTCAATCATTTTTTTATAATAACTTAGAAAAAAAAACTATAATTAACAATTCGTGGTAATTTTCAGCCTTAAATGACATGAGATCCTTTTTTAGCATTTTAATAGCCTTTATATAAATTCTTTGACAAATTTCACACTTTTTACTTAAAATCGAATAATAAAGAAAACAAAAAAACATAAAAGCTACTTCTGAAAACTAAAAATAAAAATTCTGACACCCGCTCAACTTAGCATAAAATCATTGGCGATTTTTGGACAAAGGGCGAGCACATTGCAAACATATTCATGTATATATGTATATTCTGACGACTATAACATATTTTGAGGAGCAAACTTTATTCTGTAACTAGAGATTTTTTTGTTGGTCCATTTCAAAATTTGTTGAAGCATTTTTTGATCACATAATTTATGCGAAATGCTGAAGGCGTCTTTCGCATCCTCGCCTATCAATTTCGAGACACAAGCACGAGTAATTATATTATGTTGAGGCGTGCGAACCCTAGTATTAGGAGGTGTCTTTGAACATTTATAACGATTTTTTCCGTAATAATAATTCGATCATTGTAATTCTGAAAGAGGCGCGTCATCATCAGAACTATTGGTACTAACATCTTCTTCAGTGATCTGTCTCCTCTCATTGCTGCTATCCTCTTCTGAAATGTTCTCCTCTAGGTCTTCATCTTGATCACTTTTACGAAGATGTAAAAGTTTCCGATCGGAAACCAAGAACTCGTCAATACCACATTCACTCTCAGATTGGTCTGACGCCAGCATGAGGGCGAACCCCTCTTGAAACCCTCTTCAAACGATGGACTGTCTGTTCGTAATATTTTATTCTTTGATGAATTCGTGGGCTGGAGTTGACGTTACCTAGCGTTTTATGCAATTTTGCACTAAAAATGAAAAAGTCGTTCGTAAAGGTATTTGTATGACAACTAGGGACATGTAGCCTCACAGGCTACGGTCGATTTTCTAATTAGTATTACTTACCTGTAAAGCAACCGATAACACATCTGCCTTCTTCGGTGGTCCTTTTAGAACTAAAACAAAAGCTACTAAGACGCTGGGTCGTGGAAAGTGGGGGGAAGTGGTCAATTCTAAACATTTGCAAAACACGCGACGCCTGTGAGACTACACGTCCCTAGTTAAAGGTTAATGTTAGGTATATTATACCAGACTTTTATAGTTCGAGGAAGGCGATAGTCTAACCGGTTTGGCAATTACTACTTTTACGGTATTCAGTGTTCGTTACGACCTACTCCGAGACATATGGGTCAGCAGACGAATAAAAGGCGGAGACTGCGATACTATAAAAAATATGCCAGCTGACCGTCTCTCGTGCATTGGCATTATTAATCGTTAGCGGGCCGAAAGTAGGTGACATGAATTAAATTGGTGCATCTGTTAGAAATTGCCCTTTTAACCGATGGCAACGAGCGTCATCTGTGTTACCTGTTGTTTCTAATAACGCACTTCATTAATAGTGACCGGAACTATCACAAACGAACCACCTGAATAGGGTTTAAATGCTGGTTTTTTTTATTCTTTAGAAAAAAAAACATTTTTGTATCAGCTCCGACACGCGACTGAAGTTTATTACTTAATGTCGATTAGGTACCGTAATATATATTTCAAAATTAAATGTTCTATAGGATAAATCAAATTCTACCTAATTAATTAAAATAAATAAATTCTATAATCAAACATACTTTATGCTTGCAATTCGTATCGATAGAGCTTTATATCGTTTCATAAGGAGTAAACTCTAATAAATAATAATTCTTTTTAAATGGTAATCACGAGTTTTAAGACATATTTTATGTATATCACCAAAATGTAAGCTTTTTTATATTACGTACCATTTTTACATTATTTAAAAGATATCGTTGTACAATGAGACTGGACAGGTTCTACTGACATATTAAATATCACTTAATATTAGAAAGTGTATACATTGTTAATAAATGAAAACTTTAGTACCTACATGCCTTATATAGGTACTTAATATGCACATAAAAATACAGAGCTACAAACCTATGCCGTCAGATAATAAAAAGGATGTTCATAGTTCAATAGGAATAAAGCCTCGGCGTATAAGCATGTGAATGAAGTTAATAAGCCTTTATTCGGGTGCGCGTTCACGAATCACCGCGACGACGTCGACGATCACACGGTCGGACCAAGTCTCCGTTTGACAACACGTCGCTCTCCATAGTGATTTCCGATGACACATCTCGACTCCTCAACGCTCATTTGATACGGGTGACCATATAAATGATAATCTCACTGAGAGTGTTATCGTTTTATTGTTCACAATAGCTCACTAACTTCCTATAACTATAGTCACTGAAACGCTTTCTATTCTATTGAGGTGATAATAGAATAAACTTGATATAGGAAAGATGAAGTTATTTGGTTTTTAAGCATTGTTTACCTCGTAATCGTACTATACATTCATAAGGTACGACAAATATTGCTGAACTAATAACGCAGCAAGTCACAAATAGGTACAACTATTTACTTATAATGTGAAAACGATATTTACGATGCCCAAGATCAAATTTTGTAAACCACATCTGCTCATTGAGTTTTGTACAATAAGATCTATTCAAATTCTGAATAAAAAGTTTCTTGAGGTAGACAACAGTGCTCTATTGAATTAAATAGAAACCGAAACAATGCTTACATCAAAATCTCTGCCCACTTTCTTTTGGAGTAAGAAAAAAGTTCTCTCAGGAGGTTGCTGACAAGCGAGCTGCGAGACAAAGACGATCGACAGCGGACGCCTGTAGCTCACAAAGGTCAGCGAGGCTCGAGATTACCTTGCATCGCTTACTCCGCGGAGCCGCGGCCGCGCCGTGCTCGTGAGCAACAGATGAACAGACCTGCCCGCCCGCCGGCCGCCGCCGCACCTCGCTACGCTTTTGTGACTCCGCGACGACGAGAATTATCGCGCGATCTGGGAGCGGAGATGATTCTTATAATGCGTCCAGATAAACTCGCATTGTGTCGTGTGCTCTCTATAACAAGAAGAATACGCCATGTTGAAAGAACGCACAACGCAACAGGTACATGCCCCCGCGATTATCTACTAGGTTAGGTGAAGTGTGGTCTTTTGAATACGTTGGTTTACGATTACATGATGCTCTTAAGACTATAAAATTACATAACAGATCCATTCATTCTTTTAATAATACATACACATATGTATTTCTAAACAAGGTATACCTATTGACTGCTAATAGTTAGCGTTCACATTTGGAATTGAATTTTCAATTCAAATTTCAAAGCTTCAATACTCTTGCAAAATTAAAAAAATATATTTAAAGTTCAAAAGTCAAGTTTCACTAATTGTACCTGAGTGTTAACATGATAGTAACTAGATTATATTATTATGTTAATTAATTTTAACCGACTTCCAAAAAAAGAGAAAGTTCTCAATTCGATTGTATTTTTGAAGTGAAACTTCTTTAGGCGCATGAGGGGTAAAATTTGAGCGAGCGCTAACGCGGCAACGCGTCACGCGGTTAGTACTTGACGTTGGCTTTTTGTTTTTTTTTCAATTCGTTTTTTTTTAAAGTGAATCTTTTATTACATCGTCTCAAACTTTTTTGTCTGTGTGTTGCATGTCGCGTGACGGTCGGCCGCGCGGTAAGATTGATATAGCGATTTTTATACCCTTAATGGAATAATATTCCAAACTTTTTTAGTTAAATGTCTATAATGTGAAAAAAGTTTCACTTTTACCGTGGTTTCATAAAACCACACAGTTTTTTTTTGTATTTTCAATTAGTTTGCCAAACAAGTTTCACTTATGACAAGTGTACTTTGTACGCACACAATTTTTTTAATGTACCTATGTTACCTCAGAACCTTTGACTGGGTTGACCGATTTCGCTAATTTTTTTTTTTTTTTTTTGAAATCGAAAGGTTGTACGTGTCATGTGGTTACTTTTAAATTTAATTGAGATGTGACAAGTACTTTTCGAGTTATATTTAATAAGGCCTATATATAGTACTTGACTATGTTTTAGTGGACTTACGTTGTATTATACCGTATAACTTTTTACTGGTTGTACGTGTACCGATTTTAATGATTTTTGTTCTGATGGCTTTCTTGTAGTCGCATTTAAATTTATCGAGATCTGATGATTACTTTTTGAGCAATGTTTCATAACGCGTATATACTTGACTGTTTTTTCGTCTTAGTTAGTTCAGCCTATTTCAGTCCACTGCTGGACGTAGGCCTCCCCCAGTATAAAAAGTATGCAATTTTTCATCAACGTTTGTTTATGAAGTTATCACGTAAAACTATACCGTAGTACTATTTACTAATCTGTGACTATACCGACTTTACAGAACTTATTTTTTTTTACTAACTGCTTAATATATTTGACATAAATTGTTATGTACACATTATATTATTACTTGAAACAAAATTAGGCTGATGAAAATATGAGTTGTGATTGTACGCAAGCGCCGCGACACGTTTAGTAGCTCGAATTAAACAATCACGGCTGAGTCACACGACCGGTTGGTTATAGAGACAACTGAAATTATCTTTGTCTAGTTTATTTCACAGACAAAGCGCCATGTCGCTACGGTAGAACAATTCGAAATTGTTTTAGTTTATTGTTCGGATATAAGATATATTATTGTTGATTCAAAACCTTATCGCTGCGCTTATCGGAAATCAACTATCACAGGTCAAACGGCCGATGCCTTTTATGGATAGATCGAGTGAACTTAGACATCATTATTATTTCTATTTGTTATAATCATCCATTTTGCTTTTGCAGGTCAACGTTATCTACTAAGTAGTTTACGAATGAAATAGTTGGACTATCAAATTAAAACAACTGCTCTTATTAAAACAAGTAGTTTGTGAAACTTCTTTAGGCGCATGAGAGGTAAAATTTGAGCGACCGGTAACGCGGCAACGCGTCACGCGGTCAGTACTTGGATGGGTGACCGCCTGAAAACACCGCGTGACGTTGGCTTTTTATTTTTTTCAATTAGTTTTTTTTATTAGTTAGCCAAAGTAGTTTCACTTCTGACCTGTGTACTTTGTACGCACGCAATTTTTTTTAATATTATGCATTTAAAAAAAATAATAAGTAGGTATATCTGTCACGATAAGTTTCAGCTACTTAATAGGTAAGATGTCAGATATGGAATTAATAACAGTTATTTATAATTATGTAATAGGAAAATTTAGATATAATATTATATCTTATAAAGTGTATAATATGTTACTGTAAATGCACGAATTACGGTAAATCCTAAGATTTAGGAGTGAGTCTTAGGATTTACCGACATGAGTCGGTAAATGTAAGGATTTATGAAAATGGTACATTATTTTCGGGCATTTACTATTAGAATTTAGTACATGCTAGGTTTTACCACTGACAGTTAGTAAAAGTTGGTTTTGGGAATAAAACAAAGATTAATTCTTATATTCAATTATTTCAGTCAAAAACTTAAATTGGTAAGTCTAGATCTTAATTTCGTTACAAATAAATAAATAAATAAATAAATTATCCTAACGTATCTAACTTCAAAATTAGACCATTTATCGGCATAATTTCGTTACAAAAAAATAAATAAATAAAATAACCCTAACCTATCTAACTTCAAAATTTGACCGAAGCGGGTCTTAATCTAGATTAGCCAGGTTATAAAATGTCTTTTTCAACATTTACCGTGTCTTTAATGTAAATCCTAAGACTTACCAAGTGAATGGTTGTAAAAGTGCGAATCGCAAAATCTTTCGGGCTTTTACCATTAAGAGTTGGTAAATCTTAGGTTTTACTCTTAAATCTTAGGATTTAACATAATTCTTGCATTTACAGTTGCATAATATATACATATTTTCTAAATATTGAATTTACAGGTAGTTAACAGGCACACGCAAAGCAATATTTTCTGCATGTTAGCAATTTTGTTTTCATTCTCTATGGAGCAATAAACATGAAACCTTATTTTAGCTCATTAATTTATCTTCCGCCCTTTATTGTTATATTTACTTAGTTATGTTTAAGCCTCATTTTATTATTTAATTACAAACCTAAAGTACCTAAATATTTTGAAATTGGATATTTACTGGTGTGTCTGGTACTAACATTTTATTGATATTCCGTTTCTTTAGTTATTGATCTAATTACTCAAGTCTATGTACCAGACTTGGCTGGTGGCGCTTGGGAATGATTAAATATGACATGCAAATCCTGTGTTGCATGTAGGTGTAACTAGCGGTCGGCGAGGAATTATGAGCCAGCAGCGGAGCAGTGGCGGCCGGGTGCGCGGCCGGCGCGGGCGGAGAGTCGCGTTTTGTGTTCGTCATGAGTACCTACTATCATTGAGTTAGTATTACTAGCTTAGTAATAATAGTTCAATGCCTACTATTAAATTACGAGTGCTGACATTATTCAACTCGGATAAATTTTAATCGCAGCATTAGTAATTTGATGTTATAATATCATTGCAATTACATCTAGATAATCAATTAGTATCATGTTAAGAGTATTGATCGCTCCATAAAGCATGAACTATATTTAAACATTTAATTTCATAATCATAAATAGTTAAAGTAGACTATTAATTAACATTTTTTTGTTTGATAATTCATCATTCATCAGAACAATTGATGTAAACGTAATAAAAAGGACAGAAGGACTATGATTATAAATAATAAATAATCAGTTATTTTTTTTAAAGTATCTGTATACTTACAATTCATAACACTCCACGTTTTTAGCCTGTTTTTTAAATTAGTTCTTACTATCACATGTTGACTGCAGAGATCTGTTTTAAAGATAAGTCCATTGTTGTTAACTAAAATTGTACACGAATTATTCTATAAACTTTTAAGTGCTATAAAAATTCTAAGTACTGTATTACTAGACATCTAGACAAGTGCCTGAATTGCAAAATTAATACGTTTAATAAATTTGAAGTAGGTCTTCGGCTATGTTGGTCCTATTATTAACAAGAAGTTTCTTTTAAGTGGACTTCTAGACTTAAGACTAGTTTAACTTATAAAAAGTGTGATTTTTAAACATATTGTGGAGGCATGCTTAATATGCTTCATCATTAATTATATCCGCAATTCCACAATTCCTTTATTATGAAACATTCTCCTCGTACATAATTGATGAATGAAATGTCCAGATAAGAATATATATCATTAAACGAGGACCAAGTGATGCGGTAAGAAACAGCGAAACATTGATTTCACCGTTTCATCGTCAAACCATCGCTGATTGTTAGTTTGCGCAACCACTGGCGCTCGTACCTCGATGCCCAATGCGGCCACTCTGTGCAAATCGGTCCAATTATGCAAGTGTCTCGACTAGAAAATGAGATGGCCTGTGCGATATTTGAACTCGATTGATTTACTTACGTAATCGATGCCGGAAATAACGATCACCGCGAGCTCGGTCAACATTACGATTCGATCGCTTCCACTAATCAATTGTCATATGCTTTTTGAATTACGGATACAGATTTATTTCCCTTTTTTGTCGGAAGAAAGCATTAAACAACTTTTTTTTAAATCGAAAGGAAGGTCAGGAACATGTGGTTTCGATAGTTTTGAAATTTGTGAGGGGAACTACAGTGAAGAGTTCAACGCCCTATTCAAAGAAAAGGAGGGTTGTGATAGGTGTGACGTCGGCGAACGTGAGATTCGACGCCAAGGGAGGGATTGTCGCCTATGTGTGCTCGTACTTTGAGAAGCGCATACGCAGGTGATTTCTCACTCTGTTGTGAACTTTTTGTTTAAGTGACATAAAAATAGCAAGAGTTATTTAAACCATAAGGATTGAATATGTACATACGTGTATATTAATATCATAACGAGCAATTAGATGATTACAGGATTTTTTTGAAATAATAATTACACACTGCCGACGTGTCCTATGATTAGGTACGCGCAAATGATTTTTTAAGTGTTGTACACCTGATACCTTGTTTTTTATTCAAACAACAAATATAATTTAGTCGTTCAGATTACAAATGAAACTAATATAATAAATGATAAAAAAAGATTATTTGTTTGCAATCTCAGAAGCTATGTATTTGCTTTTCTTTACGTCTTGTCTCTACTTCTTTAAGCAAGATTATAGATTATACTTCTCATAAGAGCGGTGGTGCAGTGATAAAATGTCAACAGGTCTATCGAAAGATATCGGAATTAAAAGTCGGCGAAACGGCATGAGACGTTTAGTTCTACTTTCTTGAAAATGAATTCTGATTCGAGTAGTTGACACTAAATAACTTTAAAAATTAATTATAGTTATTACAAGCTTTTATTTAACTTGCAATGTATGTATGTATGTATGTATGTATGTAAATTTAATGAATGTTTGTTCGGGTGAAATCTTGCAACTCAATTTTG
This sequence comes from Melitaea athalia, assembly GCA_905220545.2. Classification (NCBI taxonomy): domain Eukaryota; kingdom Metazoa; phylum Arthropoda; class Insecta; order Lepidoptera; family Nymphalidae; genus Melitaea; species Melitaea athalia. The sequence continues at coordinate 11,256,142 of HG992179.1, forward strand.
AAGCAGATCTCTTCAACCGATTGAGCTGAAATTTTGTATACAGGTTCAATTTAGATGACAATGCATGATTTGTATGTATTTATGTATGTATGTTTGTTTGTTCGGGTGAAATCTTGCAACTCAATTTTGAAGCAAATATCTTCAAGCAATTGAGCTGAAACTTTGTATACAGGTTCAAATTGGATGACAATGCATGGTTTGTATGTATGTATGTTTGTTCGGGTGAAATCTTGCAACTCAATTTTGATGTAAATATCTTCAATCAATTGAGCTGAAACTTTGTATACAGGTTCAGTTTGGATGACAATGCATGGTTTGTATGTATGTATGTTTGTTCAGGTGAAATCTTGCAACTCAATTTTGAAGCAGATATCTTCAACCAATTGAGCTGAAATTTTGTATATAGGTTCAATTTGGATGCCAATGCATGGTTACCTTTGTGACGTCATTCTAAATCCAATATGGCGGCATATCCAAGAGTGCGGACTAGCTATTTTTAGTGCACTTCTACAATATGGGTATCAAATGAAAGGGCTTGCTAAGAATAATTCGAATAAAGTGACGTGATAACCGACTAAAAAGTCAAAAATAAATTAAAAGTAAAAAACCTTTTTAAAAAACAAGCTTTTATTAGAATGCACTAAAACGAAAAAAATAAATTTTTACCTTAAAACTTTTACTATCTACTTATAAAGTCATTACACATAATCTATATGATATAAAAGCTTGTCGCAAGATTTGCTTGTAAACAAGTAAATTAAATAAATTGATGTGATTGATTTTAACTATTAAAATTTTCAAACTAAGGAAATACGAGTACTATCTCGCGACAAGCTTTTCTATCATATAGATTATTTGTAATGACTTTATAAGTAGATAGTAAAAGTTTTAAGGTAAAAATTTATTTTTTTCGTTTTAGTGCATTCTAATAAAAGCTTGTTTTTTAAAAAGGTTTTTTACTTTTAATTTATTTAAATTTTTTAAATAGATGTTATTGTTACGTATGTAGAGTATAAATAATTATCATAGCATTAAAAGTAAGATAGCAACTTATAACAATTACAATGTAATTATTTAGGGCTAAAGTAATTCTTTAAATAGGTTGTACAATTATCAGGTAGGTAGTAGGTAGTAGGAGTACAAGTGGACTGTGGCTCCGAATCATTAGGTTTTGCGCTCGGTAGCGGCCGCGCCCGCGCTTGTCTAGAGCAAGCGCCATAATCTTCGCTTCACTACTCTTTATAATCGAAACGTATTGCTTTCAGCTCCATTATATTGTCGGCGTGTTCATCAGTAAAATTTATCTTTCTTGTATAATATTTGAGTTGACTGGGCGTAACAAAAACGATTTATACTTTCAGGGTTTGTTTTTTTTTTTATAGACTAGCGCTTGACTGCGATCTCACCTGATGGTAAGTGAAGATGCATCCTAAGATGGTGCGCACTTGCCTAGAAGATGCCTATTCACTCTTGATTTAAAGATACCTAAATTATAATTCGTTGGAAAAACGGAAGCCGGAAGGGCATTCCAAATTTTTTTGTTAAATAAAGAAACAAACTTTTGTAAAAATTTAACTTACTGAAAGTGATAAATAAATAACGATTGTGGGTGTAGAGTTGTAGACTGTAGTGCATTCAATATCGAAACGAGTTGTTTGTTAAACACAATACTCGTATTGACTCTACGTATGGCGAACACTTAGTTTATCAGCTCGGAGTCAGTCGTCTCGCGAGGAGATAGGTGAGGGTGACAGTAATTGACAGGTCGGCGAGCACAGGACACTTGACGCACGTGCGAGAAGACTTGGGCCCCCGCACTAAGCAGGATGTCTTTAAATAGACTAAATACCTTTGTGAAGGCATGCTCTCCGAAGGGTGGCGGCATCCGGCTACGATCGCGCACACGATTTGTTTCTAAAGAGGAACTTATAAATAACTTCTTCAATTATTCAAAACCATTCAACTATAAACACGAAATACTTATCGCGTCTGACTCAGTGCCTACCGGGAGTCGTTTGTATCGTTTTGCTACCAGAACGTTATCGAGCATCTTGCCGACACACTGTTTCACGGAATGCCCATTGTTTGATTAATAACCGTGCACTACCTTTGATATATATGGAACAATTCTCTGTCGGTGTATATTAATTTTTTTTTGGTCAAACCATATTACGTTTACATAATATATAAGTACTAACTTTGTTTATGTTATGGATATACTTACTTGATTACTTTTTGATGTCTTTATGTGTTTGCTATTTTAAGGTGTCGATAATTTGAAACCTATTTAATAAAATAAGATTAAAATTATGTTACATATTCAAGTTACAAAGAAAACCTGAGATCTTTGCGAGCGACTCGCAATATAGAGGGCATAAAAGATGTACGACGCAATAAAATCCGGATTATGTGATGAAGATAATTGTACTCGTTCGTGGTCCTTGCACGTGCGTTCAGAGGGTCCCGTGGGCCTCCCATGTAAGTATGTAGTCGCATTATTCCAATGGGAACTTACCTGCACAGCGCACAAACAAGTGTTTCCGGTCATACGATTATATCCGGTGCTAGACGTGGAATTTGGTACTGGTAGCTGTGTTATTGATTTTACATACAGAGGCCTATATCAAATATGTATATTTCTTTACATTTGAATTAAAACAATAAATATTTATTGCCACTTATACATAATTATGTACTTACATTTATATTACCACACTTCGTACATTTAATTATTAATTTATATAACAAATTATGTTCATGTTAGCTTAATAAACAATGACTATTAAAATATTTTAACAAAGAATCCGAGAACCAGCAACTGACTAATTTAGTGGTTCGAATATGAAGTTGAGTTTTCAAAAAATCAATGAGTTAATCCGTGCCGCGGCGGTATTCAGCTTCTAGCGAATGCTTACAATAATAACAAGTTCTGCAGGTGACGACTTCGACTCAATAGCGCTGATTACACCTCCATTCAACAATATTGCGCCCTACCTGGAACAACCTGTTCCATATGAATAAATTAAAAAATCTTCAATGTGTTAATGTCCTATTTTAAGTAGGGGTCTACAATATATTGAGTGGTTAAATGTTTACAATATGTATATAAAAAGTTATTTACCTTTAAAAAATTTGACTCTGTTATGTATATATGTATATATAATATCACGCTTATTTATATGTATCAGTAGGAATTTAGTTCATGCATTGCAATGCTTTGTAAAAACAAAGAACAATAATATCTATACTAATATAATAAAGCAGAAGTTTGTTTCTTTGATTGTTTGTTTGTTTGTTTGTTTGTTTGTTTGAACGCGCTAATCTCAGGATCTACTGGTCCGATTTGAAAAATTCTTTCAGTGTTAGATAGCCCATTTATCGAGGAAGGCTATAGGCTATATATCATCACGCTAAGACCAATAGGAGGGGAGTCCACGCCGACGAAGTCACGCGCAGAAGCTAGTGTAGTTATAAAATCAATGACTCGAGAAAAAGATGAAAACATGTTATTATTATTCATTAGATGATTTCATAAAGATATGCTCAAGCAAATAAAATGGCCTGTAAACTAATCATATCATAACGAAAACAAGTTTTAATGTATTGTTCAGTAGAGCGAGTTAGGGCCAGTCAAGTGGTAATCTGAACGTGAGTTTTAGTCACAACTTATGCTGCACCCAGAGGAACTCCATTGTCTTTTATATCATCATGGCCATTATATTTGCTTATTGAAGCGTACTTTCTTATTAAACTTTGATCATTGGCTGACGTCTTCGTAATGATTTTCAATAATAATTGTTTTATGTCTCTCAAACAATAGCATAATCACAATACTAATAACAGCCTTCATTACGAAGCCAAACAAAATCGTAATAAAGATGTGAATGGGAGAATGAAAGTTGCTGTATCACTTTCAACGCCAGGTTAATATTGGATTATGGTCTATTGAAATGTTTAAATGAGTACCATTCGTAGTTTAACTACTCCTTAAACTCGGGCATACGTAGGTAAATGTAAGGATTAAAAATAAGGTGGAGTGGATTATCGAGTAAAGACTTATCACACTTTTATATAAATAACAATAAAATTTTGGCTTCTTCGTGGAAATTAATCCTCCTATAAATATGTTAATATATACAAAAAAGTCGTAATTACATAGTCATTCTACACACACAAAATCGCATGGAGTAAACATGTGATTAGGTTACACTCGCGACGTTTGTGTAACGTATTTTATGCAATCTATCTATACATATAATAAAATGGTAGAAAAGTCAAAACTGTACATTGAATATTTTTTTAAAAGAATACTTGGGGTGTGATCTACAATCGATACCGAAGCCAAAAATATAGTTTTTAGAATTTTTGTCTGTTTGTCTGTTTGTCTGTATGTATGTCCGGGATAAACTCAAAAAGTACTGTATGGATTTACTTCAAATTTGGCACGAATATTGTTAAGAAGTCGGGTCAGAACATAGGCTATATATTATCACGCTATCACCTACGGGGAACGAGCAGTGAACCTTTATTTCTTCAAATGTATGTCCGGGATAAACTCAAAAAGTACTGCATGGATTTACTTCAAATTTGGCACGAATATTATTAAGAAGTCGGGTCAGAACATAGGCTATATATTATCACGCTATCACCTACGGGGAAAGAGCAGTGAACCTTTATTTCTTCAAATGTATGTCCGGGATAAACTCAAAAAGTACTGCATGGATTTATTTCAAATTTGGCACGAATATTATTAAGAAGTCGGGTCAGAACATAGGCTACATATTATCACGCTATCACCTACGGGGAACGAGCAGTGAACGCACGCAGACAACGTCGCGGGCAGCAGCTAGTATGGAAAATAAGACACCTTGTTAATGTTCAAGTGCACACGTTTGGCATCGAAAAATGACTCCTGTTTATTACAAACAAATACACTTATTACATAACTTAGCAGAAGCGTACAATATCCGTTATGTAATATTTTAATTAACACTATGATTTTTGTGTACATGTAATACGTACGTACTTAGTTTAGTATCGCGTGTTTTGTAAGGAATAGAATAACAAAATAAATCATTACACATAAATAAGTCAACCTTTTTTTTACGAGAAAGAGGCCTATGCCCAGCAGTGGGTTGTTACAGGCTAAATTACTTAAACATTTTGTGTTGTTTTTACTTCATTTTATAACGATTTTGTGTTTTGTTTTAGAAAGATTAAAAGTTTACGTATCCCATTTTTTTAATAGAAACTTATTGCCAATTAACTTGCTATGGTGATAATATAACACTAAGAGAAAACGTTCGCATCCATATCAAATCACAAAATTAAATTTGCGACACGTCAACGTGATTTATTTAAAAAAAAATAACGCGCTAAAAATTCGACGGCTATTAAACAGAACGAGATTTCGTCGGAGACGCTGGCCCGTAAAAGTTTCGCAAGACTTGGTCGTAACCCATTTTTAGGGCCTGTTTCACAATGTCCAAATAAAGTTCCCAATAAGCTACTTGCAACTTATTTATCAAATAACGACAACGTTTGCGTTTCACATTTGACAAATAGCACTAACTGACAAATAAAGTACCCAGTAAACTATAGGTCAGATCAACTGGCCAATAGCATATTTATCTGTCAAATAAATTACTTGAAAGCCATAATACGTAGTTGATTCAATTAATTTTAGTTGTAACGTTTGTTTATTTGTGCAAGAAACTTAAAAAAAATGGATATGGAAATATTTGATATAATTCAAGACGAATTAGATGATTTTATGTATAGTTTAAATAGACCGAGAAGGAATCCTGTATTTCGACAACGCATTAATTATATGCAAGCCTCGGATGATACGGACTTTAAGATAAGATTTCGACTTACTACTACATGTTTAGACATGCGGTAAATTACGTATATTTATTAATTGTAAACCAAATTTCTTCCACCACAGAAAGGTAATTATTATTTTTTTAAGTTATAAACTTATAACAGTACGATATTTCAAACTTGTCAACTTTCACGTTTGTTCATTTAACAGTTCGACGTTCCGGTCACAGTAATACACAAAATAGGTAATGTATATTCTGTTTTGATCAATAAAAAAATTAAGTAATAACATATTTCAAGCTGTATATACATAAAATGTATAAAAAATAGTATAAACTATGCATTGAAATTATTAAAACATATTTTCATGTGTACTTACAACACAGAATGATATCCTAAAACATGTATTTCGAAAAACGGAACTATTAAATGCGAGGTTGCCAAACCTCATAACATGTAACTGGCAAATAGCTATATGTCAAATAAATTTATAGGTAAGATGATGGTGAAACGCAATGAGGACTAACTAGAAGTTTTATGTGTCACATAATTAATTTGTCAAATAGCTATAGGTTACTTTACTTGGACATTGTGAAACAGGCCCTTACAATAATGCGCCGTGACGCGCAGAACTTTAACACGGCGAGCGGAGAAAATAGGGAGACGGTCATCGACGAAAACAACAAAGAGGTACTGTAACTGTAATGGCACTTTATGATCGCAAACATCGGCCAGCAGACGAACACGACATCGACATGCCGCGGTCGCGGTGCACGAATGTGGTCCGCATTGTTTCCGTGTAGCCGGAGCGAGCCGAATCGAGGACGACGTTGAGGCTTTGCTTCCTAATGCTACGTCAACTTGTTAGTGCACTGCTCCTTGTTTCTTATATCTAGTTCATATTCTTTATGTTTAAAGCACAATATAATCATATGTATGTTCTCTTATATGAACACAAAATATAATGCTGGTTGATATTTTTGACGTTTATCGTTTTTTTTTTTTTAATTTTAAGGTCCAGGTAATAAAAGTTATAAAACAAAATCATCATTAAAACACACAATTTTATCAACTATAATTATTGTAATTTTTCATTTTTAATTATTATAATTATTGAATTTTTTTAACCGAGGTAGGGCACAGCAGGAAATTTCTTGCTGAAAAACTGGAGCAGCCTGACTGGGGTAATACCTCGACCTTACACAAGATCACAGCTAAATAATACTGCTTTCAAGCAGTGTTGTGCTCCTGTTGGTGAGTAAGGTGACCAGAGCTCCTGCGGGGGAATTGGGGGTAGGGTCAGCAACGCGCGTTCGATACTTCTGGTGTTGCAGGCGTCTATAGGCTACGGTAATTGCTTACCATCAGGTGAGCCGTACGCTTGTTTGCCGACTTAGTAATATAAAAAAAATGAAATAATTATTTTGTGTTTAGTAAATGTTAAATAAACAATAGCACCGACTATTATATAAAACTGTGCTTGTGTGTTGCAACACAGGTTGTTGATGTATTCTGAGTCGAAATTACCTACTAACTTAGTATTTCTTAAGCATAAATAGTAAAGGTCAACTTTACGCTACGCCAGGAAAGTACTGAGACAAAAGGAATTAGCAGCGTGGAGAAGCCGGCAGGTTCTTGAATTAGTGCAGACCACATACGCCGTGCTCAGTGGGCGGTCGATAGTGTGACACGTATCGACGTTACGTTACACGGGGACCACAGCGTCGCAGCCTCACTGTTCACGCACGCGATCCAATGCACAAACTGACATTGGTCGGATTTACTGCTTCCACGTCGCGTCGTGCGCTAGATGCTCGATCGTGTGGTCCAAGCGACGCAAGACACAAACACACTGCGGCTCCTTTCCAGTCTCTAATAAAACCTTTTAACTAATTCACGTAGTTTATAGCCGTGAGTTACGATGTTTTGTAAGTTAATTGTAAAACAATAATTATTTAATGAATAGACTGAAGAAATTTTACATTAGTTCCTTTAAAATAATGACTGATGTAGATACATATTAATCTTTGAATTGTAGTTATAGTAAGTATCACAGACCACAGCTCAGTGATAATTATTCCATACGAATCGTAGCTATAATTAATTAATTATGTATACGAGTTCGTTTCGTAACCTTGTTTATTAGGTACTTGCTGAATATTATTGAAATTATAACAAAGCGCATTGAGTATGAAGCGGTTTTTTTTTGTTTTTAATTTTATTTAAAGCCAATTAGTTTGTTTTATCTAGTAAATCTCTTAATACATAATGAACTGTTTATTTACTACCTATTACTTCTAGAGTGCATAAAAAGAAGAGATAGAGTAAAATTGCAAGAAATTAAGAAGAAAACAAAAATTAAAAATGCAAACGCAGTCTACAGACAGTTTAAATGGCGTTGGACGGGACATATGTTAAGAGAAAGTAAAGATAAATGGACTAAGTTAGTAACAGAATGGTATCCAAGAGATAGTAAAAGAAAAAGGGGTAGACAAACGAAAAGATGGGAAGATGACTTCAAGAAAATAGCTGGTCCGGTGTGGACTCGCTTAGCAAGAGACAGGAATACGTGGAAATCTTTAGAGGAGGCCTTTGTCGACAGACAAGCTGTTCCACACAAACACCGAGTTGCCGATCATTCAAATGGAATTTTGATTTAATTAAATCAATTTGGTTATTTTTAGAAAATAGGCTTGTATTATAATATTATGTATTTATGATAAGATAAGATAAATACTTTATTGTGCATACAAGTTAACATACATAGGTACCTATACAAAAAAATAAAACTTACAAAATAATATTATGCAAAAAGGCGGTCTTATCGCTAGGTAAGCGATTTCTACCAGACAACCTTGTTATGTTAAGGAAAGAAACAGCAATAAAGGCTATTTTATTTTATTTATATTTTATTTTTACTTCTAGACATTCAGAGAGACATTCTAATCAACATGTAGGTATGTTTCATGAGAAACTTAGGTAGGTACCTATATAAAAATGAAAATTGCCGTATACTAGTCTCCAAAACAATTAAAATTAAAACAGCTCAACCAATTTAAATTGCTTTTGTTTAGTGCAAAATAGGCTTAGTAACAGAAAATTAAGTAAGTTTAAGATGATATAAAATTCAAAGAATCACCTTACTTATAATAAATTTACATTTAAACGCAACTATTTCGCGAAACATTGTATCGATTTATCACTAAAAATTATTTGATTTATTGTCAATATGACATGAAAGTGTATATTTGTAGTCAATCACTACAATGTGCAGTCGCAGACGGTTTCATTGCGCGTGGGCCAGGTGCGGGAATCTCAGTCGGCGCGCGCGCACCCTCACTGCGCTTTTAATAAATTTCAATGCATAAAAAATGTCTATGAAAAGCTGACGATGCCAAATAAACCGGTGGCAGTGTTCGGGTGCAGCTATGCAGCGCTCTGCGCTCCTCTGGCGCAGATCGGTCGCCCTCTGCGAACAAGACACCGTTTGCTGGGTGTGCAAACAAGTTTCGATTAAATGAAAAGGTGTCCCGGAACGGGTGTGCCGCAGTTTGCTTTAAGTAATTATGGTTTATTCGATATCTAGTTGACGTTACAAATTATTTGAACATAACAGATACATTAGACAATAGATATTATTCTTTACAAGTTGCCTTAAGATCTAAATATAAAACTCAGAGTGGAAATACCAAAATATAAATATAGACTGAGCTTAAATGTATCGTTATTATGCTAACTGTATTTATTTATTTTGTTCACGATTCCCTAAAATACGTAAATGTTTTAATAGGATTATTACGTAAAATGTCGCAAGATAACAAACTTTATTTTATTTTTGTTGGAGAATTAGACATGTAAATAACTCAATATGACAAGTAATAAACATATTCCACAGACATTACGGTACCTAATCTATACTAATATATAAAGCTGAAGAGTTTGTTTGTTTGGTTGTTTGTTTGTTTGAACGCGGTAATCTCTGGAACTACTGGGCCGATTTGAAAAATTCTTTTAATGTTAGATAGCCCATTTATCAAGGAAGGCTATAGGCTTAGGCCATAGGATTAGGGCTTAGGGAAGGCTATAGGCTTGGCTATAGGCTTATTATAAGACCAATAGAAGAGGAGTCCACGCCGACGAAGTCGCGCAGAAGTTAGTGCGCATTAAAAATTAAAAATACGACTTTCTAAATCTTGTGAAAATAGCAAAAAATATAATATAATAATGATTCGAAAAAAATATTTAAATATTAAAATATTTGCATGATTAAATATTTAAAAGGGAAAATTATAAAATAGCTTAGGTACTGTTCTTAAAACAATATAGATATTATAGTTACGTCAACGTTTATTTCTCCAAATCAGAAAATTGAAGACAAACAAGTAACTAGGTATCTACCTACATCATGTGTACTTACAATAATTTTTAAGGATTTATTAAATACCATAAATGATTAAAAATGAGCATCAATAGAATTGAAATTTTTTGATGGTCACATATAGACAACAATATCCACGGCAGTTATTCGATACAAAGACAGCCAAATTTAATGTTTTAAAGAAAATTCACATCTATTTTAAATAGGTGTGAATATCCTTGTTCCCGATCGTAGAGTATCAGCCCAATTTCAGTGCTTGGCATCTTACAGAATGATTTAGCGTGATAAAACTGATAAGTATTCAATTTAAAAAGTCTGCTGTTGAGGTACTATCGAGTCTCTTGACAGCTTGATATATTATCTTTCATCCTTTACATTTCTATATAAGGTACGTAATTACGTATGTCGTCTAAGCATATTATATAGATATATAAAAAGATAGAGATAAGGGGTTCAGACGTTCAGATGAATGAAGACATAAGCTTTGGATAATTGTATGAATCAGTTATTGTTACCAAGGATAAAAATAGAGTCAAGACAAAGAAAGTGAGTGAGTAAAATTAGTGTCAAAAGATTAATATCAATTTTCTAAATTGGACTGACTTCTTACTTTTCAGGATCGAACTTTTGCATAGTTTTTGAAGTAATACTTCTTTTGGCGCGTTAGGGAAAAATGACGATAGTAAATTTTTACGATGCGCGCGCACACCGTCACAAAAAGCCGACACCTTGATGTTAGCTAATCAATGAAGAAGAAGTTAGCAACGTCAAGTTAGCTAGCCAATAAAGTATAACTTCTCTTACGTGCCTACATACTCGTAGGTACACACACACACACTTTTTTGCAATGTGGGATAGACGGTAGATAGTTTAATATTAGGAAATAATTACATCAGATATTTAACCGAAATATAAAATATTCATAAAATACAAAAATGAAAATTACAGTCAAGCTTTACTAGGCATCATTAAGTTTCACTTATGCTAGTATTACACAGTAGTAGTATATACTCGTAGACCTCGTAGTACACGTAGGTAATTAAACAATTCACAATATTCATGTTTACTGTTTAGTAGTCATAACAAGCGGCAAGCAGTCGCGTTTTCGGAGCCTGCTTAAAGCTCTAATGTTTGTTTAAAAGAATGCCATCCTATTGGGGACTGTTCCGGCCCCCAATTAAATGTATTTACTTAATTAAATCCTTAGTTAATATTTTTACAATGATGTTCGTTAAAGGACACAAACAACAAATACCTATATTATTACTTTTGTTCGAAAAGGAATGTAGGTATAAATTGTGGTAGATTCCTTTTACAATTATAGAGTTATATCAAAATGCAATTGTAATAGGTAGGCCTTTGACTAAAAACTATTAATTTAATGCTTTATTATAGGTAATTAATATTTTGATAACTAGGGGTCTAGAAATTCAAATTACTAAATGCGTGCAACTGTGCAAATTAAATCGAGATTGTAAAATTACAAGTCAAAGCGCTTCAAATGTGCGTAATTTAGAAATGTTAGTTTTAATCCAGTTATCTCATATAAAATGCGGAACTAAAGGTCACACTAAAAAAAAATCAAAACCGTTACGTTACCCGTCATTTACGCTTGCTTTAATCCCATAGCGAGCCAAGCGATCAACTTGCTCAGTCTGCTCCGGCGCAGATGCAGCTGCCCTAACACCGACCCCAGGTTTCTCCCTTCTTACTTTTGCACTATAAATACTTTTTTTTCGATTATTTTAAAAAGCAAAAAATATACGAGTAACAGAAAATTAAAAAAAAAATCATTTAAATGTGGGAACGGAGATATGGATTTCCCAAGATTTCACCCTTAGCAGTTATCTTTGTGAGTAACGGTTTATGGGAACAATTACAAAGAAAGAAAAAGAGCAAAAAACGTACGTGAACAAGTAAACTTTTTCGATATAATAAAATGTTTTCAAGTTTCAAAATATCGACGAGGGCACAATGAGCTTTGGTTATATACATAATATGTTTATATTATACGATGTAGAATTCATTCTTTGGAATAGCCAATAAAATGTTTATAGATACCTACTTCGGAATTTACTTGTCATGCTCATGATCTATCATTTCGATCCGAAACAATATTTTTTTTTCAATGTTCGTTTAGCAAGATATAGGTTGGATATAGTCTATAAAGTAACGCTACGCTTCATTCGAGCGTAGCACAGGAATAAAATTTGTAACACAAATTCTATTTCATGTGTCATATAAAACCAGTATAAGAATTACTGAGATAATAATTGAAATTGTCAACTAAATATAACAATATTTTATAACCGTCATCTCATCTAGCAAACCAGGCGTCAAACGTACGCTACCAGTGGTCTAAAATATGTGCATTTCATTATAGTCCCCTATAAATACTAAATAGTATGTAAGTGGTATTGAGGAGCGTATGCGCAATGAGTATATTAGTGCGTATGTAAGGAGGCCAGGGGAATGCGACTGCGCGAGGGTGAAAGGTGGCCGCGGTGACGCACCGGCCGCGCTCTATAGCGTGTGCCGAAATCTCAGCTGTTACCGTCTGTGTCTACAGGTTGTTCTTATTTCACACGAATATATTATTATTATTTACACATTATTATTATTTACAATATTCATTCTTAACAATGTAGCTAGAAAAACATTGTAGTTATGCATATATTTTATTGTAGTAAAATGACTGCTTTTTTCTTAGAAGATTTTTTTTTTTTTTTTTTTATGTTACTAAGTCGACAAACAAGCGTACGGCTCACCTGATGGTAAGTGACTACCGTAGCCTATAGACGCCTGCAACACCAGAAGCGTCGCAAGCGCGTTGCCGACCCTATCCCCAATCCCCCCAGGAGCTCTGGTCACCTTACTCACCAACAGGAACACAATACTGCTTGAAAACAGTATTATTTAGCTGTGGTCTTCTGTAAGGTCGAGGTACTTCCCCAGTCGGGCTGCTCCATATTTTGAGCAGGAAATTTCCTGCTGTGCCCTACCTCAGTTAAGTTAGTTTAGATTAAGCGGAATATAAATATATTTTTACAAATTAAGCACTTGAGGCATCTTAAAAATATCGATTTGATAAAAAAATTTAAATAATTTATTCTAGTTAGTTTAGTAGAAAAATTACGAAATATTAAAACAATTCTTAAAAATAAAATAAATGTTATGAAACGTCATCAAAAACATCACTCTGTATAATCTTATTCAATCCATCTGTATTAAAAGTGTTTATAAAAGCGTTGAATGGCCCTGTGTGTTTTATATAGAACTATACAGCTATGCCATTATTTAAAATTAAACTACTCACCTACCTGCAATGTTCGCCTGGCAGATTATAATGATGTAAGTCCAGAACATTTTTAGTTCGAAAATGAGTCTTATGTTGCGTTGTATATTCAGAACGAAGAAATAAAATTGATTCATGAGGTAATAAGCAATAAAGTTCTATTTTGTATATACAACCTTTAAGCAGGGGGCAAGTTGAATAAACTACTCGTATAATAAAAGATTACTGTTGGTTTACCCTCCTCTGACGCTTACGATCTTTTACAATGCACCATAATAACAATGAATGGGGGAGACCCTAATCCAGTCGCTTATTTTCAAAAGGTACTTCGTTGAATTAAATCATATAAAATGTTCGCAGGTACGTCGTTTCGTGTCGAGAGGTTAGGTCGATGCAGATGTGCGATTCGGGTACAGACATGTGATTCTGCACGCGCAGCCAGCTGCTGGCATAGCTGTGCACTGATTCAATTCAATGCAGGGACGACGCTCGTGGGTGCCTACATCGCTTTGTGTAGCATTTTATGTGCAGAGGTATAACAAACAATGACATAGATACACACCGACACACGTCCACAATGGCGGATAGGTAGACGCAGCTCAGGTGTGCTGTGATTTGACGAGTAACGTAAAAAAATGCATTAATTTATTACAATAATTCTATATAAAGAATTGTGATAGATCAACGACCATAATCATGGATATCCATGTGAAATTTATCTATTATCATGTGAAAAATCGAAAGTTTTTGAGAAATGACTTACCTATAGATTTTTTGTTAGATGTACATACTTTCCCGGCTTAAAATTCAGAAATAATGTTTTTAATATGAGTTTAAGACGCACTTACATTTAGTATTAAGTGCATAAACAAAATAATATTTTCATTAACAAAAGCAAAATATCAATGTTTCATTGAACTTCTTGAAAAGTGTTTCTGGGTTCTATTTTGATATAATATTCCACAAAAGAACTTATTAGTACCTATCTGTATCTTAGTACAAGCTTTAAAATAAATAGGTATTGCTTTACTACAGTGATTTCATTATAATCGAGTAATGTATGCGAGGAAATTAACCGCCAATTGTGTGACATTGAGAGCGGTCTGGCACACACGCTGCAGCGTACACAACGTACACAGCGCACATAGCGCACACAGCGCACCACCTGCCCGCGGCGCCCCTGCCCATCGCTATTTCCGCCATAGCGCACGTCCCCTACGCTCGTGCCGCGACCGTTACGCACGCGCCCCGGCCCCCGCGGACGCGCACCTGGCCGGACCATCCCCCCGCGACCCGCGAGCACACTCCGCTTGACACCGACCAACAACGCCTCCTCATTATCATTTTATTGATAATAATAAAATTAATAAGCCAATAATATGCCTAGATTGCTTATCGAAGTTATATTTCTTCGTAGGTGACAAAAATGTGTAATAATATAATTATTAGCTGTCCAGACAGACAAACAATATTATAACATTATTTTATTTTATAAACTAGCTGTACCCGCGACTTCGTCCGCGTGGAATTTAACAAAAATGTTAAAAAAAAGTTCGATAAAATGATCTTTGATATTCTTTGATTTCCTTTATTATCATGAGCAGGAGGTCGAGCGATGCGGGGCAGAGGGGACGTCGCCCGCGCCGTAGGCATCTCAAGGAAAGAACGCTAGCTCGCCGAGCATTAAATGTTTCGCTGCTAATTACTTCTAACGATGATATCTCAAAAACTATTTGTCTGATTGATACAGTGTAAAGGGCAATTTTAATCTGCATTAAATGCCTAAGCTAAATATCATATTCATTTGGATAAGGATTAATACTGAACTAAAGAAAATATCTTTAAAAATAACGTAATGTTTTTAATTAAAAATTTGAACATAAAAGTGGTTATTGTAAGTCAACCCTAAGAGATAGAGATATGCTATCGCGGACTTTTTTGTAGTATTTTTATAGATTTTGAATTCGCTAGTACATTATAAAACGATATCTTTGCTAGTTTACGCAGCGTTCGCGTGGAAAGCGCCCAGTTGGCGAGATTGTTTGCGACCTCTTCAACATTTATCGCCGTATTTCTGTTAATTTACATCAAAGCATAATAAATTATATACCTAGACCTTCCTCAAGAATCACTCTTTCTATTGTTGAAAACCGTATAAAAATCCGTTGCGTAGTTTTCGAGTTTATCGCGTTCAGACAGGAGGACAGACAGACAGACAGGAGGACAGAAAGACGCGGCCGGGGGACTTATTTTTATAATAAGTATAGATATATAGCTCTGTAAAATCTGTACAATCAATACCTACATCTGTACGATTATTTTAATAATAGAAGTACAGAAATAGGTAAAGCTTAATTCTTGACCAGGAAAGTGCTGTGAGCTAATCTGACGGAAGAAGAAGAAGGAGACGTGAAACATCGACCTTCACCGATCTGATAACTCGATGAGACATATTTTTTATCAAATATAATTTATAAACAAATATGCCTATGATAACTTGCCTATCGAAAAGTGGTCATACCTCGTAAGGTCATCAAAAATTATTACTAACCAGCTGATTTTTTTTTCTTTTAGTTAGTTAATATCTATATAATTTAATAGTACCTACTATTGTCCTACAAATTGCGTGGTACGTTATCCCGGTCCTACGCTCACTGCTGCTCTATCTCCTGCTAACTCTATTACCTACCACAATCGAGAGTTTTCGTAGAGGAATTTTTTGTTCGTCACATCAAAATGAAGTTACTCCCGGAAAATTAGCTTGTTACTAATCAGGTGAAAAAAATGTACTAGGGATCCCTACCTAATAGGCATATTTGATTATAAATTATATTTGATACAAAATATGTCTCATCGAGTTATCAGATCGGTGAAGGTCGATCTTCCACGTCTCTTAGACCAATATAATAAATATTGTTTATATATACAAAAGGAGGTCTAGTAGCGTCAAAAGACATCATCCCACATTGTGTTGTTATCGGTGTCATTCATTTGTACACTTAAGTACCTTGATTTGTTTATAGTTTTGTTTGTACTTCGTCGAATTATTTACATTTCCCAGGCCTAAATAACGATATCATTTCATTCATAAGGTCCGTTATTAGATACTTAAATATTGAGTGTTGATGGTATGTGTATACATATTAATTTATTTGTTTTGCCCTCGGTCAGTAATGACATACTAACTACTTCTAAATGTCGACAGATATGAGGCATTGTTTGTAAATGATTTTATTATTTCGATTACTGTAATTGATGGTCAATCAACGTGATTAGTCACAGATGTGTATAAATCGGAGAACTGATGTGCATGCGCATGTCGACCCTTGACACAATTGCAGTTTGAGTCATGGTACAATTTCACAACACAAGATCCTCGTCATCATGATGTGGATTATCAGTATTTATATGAACATTGATCTGCAAAATAGGCGACATTGATTTTGTCATGTTCTTTGTGTATAGTAGTAAGTCTGTAGTAGGTACCTACCTACATAACGAAACTTTAAAAAACCCTAAAACATAAAGTATTTCAATCAAATAAATTAATAACGTTGACGTTAGTGGGAATGGTATTTGTTTAAATATCAAAGCTTCACAACGTAAACTGCACACAAAACAATAAATTATTCAACCGTACTCGTAAACTTGTTCTGTGAGAAAACTGAAATTGCACAGGGAACATGGTTTGTGGGAAGTAACACTGGGTGAAAAATAACAAAGAAGGACTTATGGACGTTGGAGGTACTTCCGCGTTACGAAGGGGTTAGGGACGGCCAGTTTGATTCGATACTAACACAAGGAAATCTTTTAACGTGTTCCCAGACCATCCAGATAACGAGAAATAGAACGTTTTATTGTCAAATGTATCCGATATCTTTAGGCATACGATTTGTCACGACCATGAGAAAATATTAATGAGGAATTATGTAACTACCTATACCTAATATTGGTCACAATAACACCTTTAAAAGTAGAGTATTTGTAATAATTAATCAATACTTGAGCCGTGAGCGAGAGTTAGGTAGGTAGGTACCTATATTTATTTTAATGTAGGTTGTTTTCAAGAATATCGAAAAAGAAACCATTTTCGTTATACGTACCATAATAAATAATTACCACGTGAGTAATTAATACGTAGATATATAACAATATGCAACATTATTCTGTAGACATATTTATTATTTTGATTAATGAAAGGGTGCTCAGGAAATAGACATAGCGCCGTATCTTATCTTTCTTATAATAATTATTATCTTATATACGATATATTATGTACAAAGACTGAGATATGTAGGTACATATAAAATAAACAAAGAAAGTAGCGCACAAGTAGTGAGTATTCATATGACACGTACATGTGTTATATGAAACGTTTATTAAACTGCTGACTGAGTTCATTTAATGTGAAACACTTGTCGATCATCGTAACAAGCCATTCATCAAGAATTCAAGAGTACCAGAATTAATAATAATTATTGTTGTATATACTTTTAAAGCTACTATTTCAAAGGATATATGTATCTACTAATTTTTAAAAGATATGATGATACGATAAAGGTCTTTTAAAACTTAATTCTAGCTTCAACCTTCACAACGATTTGTCTGAAAAAGGGAAGATGATTGTTATATAGAGGACAAGGTCTTTCAACTTTTATATTATATTTTAATTAGTCGATGTTAATGCGTCAGCTTTGTCTTATAAGTATAACATTCCTTTTAAGCGAACTAGGTCGCGATCTGTGCCATTATTTTAATACATGTTAAAATACTATCTATACTTATATATATTATTAAGTTATTCGATAAGTACCTATGCAGTATTTATTATGCATAAAATTGCATGAAATAAAAAAAGTTGCTTAGTATTAGGTACATCATGACCAGTTTGGATTAAAATAATAATCGCAACGAGACGGTTCGGTTGCAATTATTATTAGACCGACGACGGGACCGTTTCACAAAGATGTATAGCTCGGTTCAAAGGTGCTTAACCCCAGGAGTTGCGCAAAAAAATGAGATCGCTGGCAAAGAGACGATGGTTTGAACCGGAACGGTGCTGAAGCTGGGCATATCGCACTGAGAGCGATGCGGCCGGGTGCGGAGGCGCAGGTGCCGCCGCCGCCCCGCGCCGCGCCGCGCCTCCATTGGCCGGAGCCCCGCGCCCTCCGCCGATTGGGTACGGCGCACGTGCGCGGCCTACCCGCCGCCACCTGGCCGCCGTCGACGGGGAGCGCATATAAGCGGCGGTCTTCCCTCACCGCACTACTTCGAGTTCCGGACGTCGACGTGAGCACGTGTACGTCACTTGCGTCCCGAGCACGAAGACGTTGCTACGACTCCGACGCAGACTAGTGATTAATGAATGGACTGTCAAAGCCTTAAGTGAATTTGTGTAAACAACAGTAATACGATTTTACTGTTTGATATACTAAGTTAAGTGTTTGTGAAAAAAGTGCAAGATGCTTGTGGAAGATTCTCAAACTGCTCGAGATTTGTTGTCGAAAAAATATGCGCACTGTCCGCTCAAGAAGCGGCCGGTGTTAGTTCGGGAGGAGCGTCCGGCGACGCCGCCTACTACACCGCCTCACCCCGCCCACTTGGCTACGCGACTTTATTACGATTATCATTGTAAGTACAATAATAAATATATATCGCAATAAATTAATTATAAAAACATCAGTCATACCCTTATTTTACTTACCACTTCAACTTCACAGTTTAGATTAATAATATTTTTATTGAATGTACCTAACTACTAAAAAAATTGTATAAATAGAACATAAATATTTATTTTCATTTTAATTAATAGTTGTTTATTTTTTGTTACCAGGTGACACAGAAAATGATGAACCAGAAAATCTCAGCACAAAGCCCGAGGATCTATCCAGAACTGGCAATTATCCGAGTAAAGCAACGTCACCTGTCGCCACAGCCATTATAAAATCTGAGCCAAAGGAATGGCCTCAGCAACTAGAGTATCTTACAGCTTGTCGCGCACGATTAGAGCCAGCGCCCACAGAACTTGCGCGGCCAACACCTCAATACGCCTATTTACCAACGCTCTACCCGACATACCCTATGGAAGAACTTTATCCCGCCGTCCCAGCTCTATCTCCACCTGCGCATGCGCAACTTTACGCCAGATACTCGCCAGCATCGCCGCCTTCCTCCTGTTCGCCTCCACCTTGCCCGGAAGATCTTCGTTCTCCTGGTTCAGTTTCATCCGACTCGGGAGTCTCCGTCTCCGCCTCTCGCCGTCCTCGCTATCAGTGCCCAGACTGTTCCAAATCATATTCAACATACTCTGGGCTCTCAAAACATCAGCAGTACCATTGTGCAGCAGGTGAAGGAAGTCTAGCCAGAAAATCGTTTAGTTGCAAATATTGCGCTAAAGTATATACGTCGCTGGGTGCCCTCAAGATGCATATCAGAACTCATACTTTGCCTTGCAAATGTCATCTCTGTGGAAAGGCTTTTTCGAGGCCCTGGTTGTTACAGGGGCATATTCGTACCCACACTGGAGAAAAACCATTTTCTTGCCATCATTGTCGCCGCGCTTTTGCAGATAGGTCTAACTTACGTGCGCATTTACAAACTCACTCGGACGTGAAAAAATACTCGTGCACCGGGTGCGGCAAAACCTTTTCTCGTATGTCATTGTTAAGTAAACATTTAGAGGGAGGATGTGGGGCGCCCGGCACCTCTCCATACGAGTATCGCAGCGACGCTATCCCAACGACGCATACGCATCAGCAACTTCCGCCACCTGCGACAGTTCATGCTTATTGAAAGACTGAGCACTATAATACCCTCGATCTCGAATATTCTAGATTAAGACCGACTACTAGCACTCACTATAACCATTAATTTAAAATAAATTATTTTTTTATAAATATATTATGAAAGAAGCGTGTGAATATGATTGACATTGTAAACTATTACTTTGTACTTTATAAGGACCAATGTAACATAAGACGTTTAGTTGTAAGTTAGAATAAACTTGTTGTAGATACATTTAGTCGCGCTGTTTGCGGCATCGCTAGTCATGTGGCATTTGCCGAGTGTCATACACTTAGATGCATATATTCATATCCTAAGCCATGTACAAAGTGCCTTAATTATAAACGATTAATATATTCATAAAAATTATAAGTTTTCTATGTTAGGAGTTTATTATTTAATAAGATTTTTAAGCACAAACTATTCATGAGGCTGTAAAATTATAAAAATGTTGCCGATTTGGGTTCCTCTCCGTTACCTCCGTAAACAAAAAATAAAAATACTTGAAAATTATACCTGACTTTTTTTTCGAATTTCCTTTTAAATTTAAACATATAATTTTTTAACATTTATTGGTTAGCTCTATTTAACGTAAAATAACAGTAGTAAAAAAATAAAATACTTAAAAGTATTTATTTACTGTTTACTAAATTATTGTTTACTAAATTATTATATACAGAATGTTGTGCCGTTGCAATTTCAAAATTGTATCAACTACCTAACGAAATTACTACATACGAAATGATTAAAGTTACTGTAACAGTTTGTATCTGAGTCTATGATCCCGCGCCTCCAAAACACGAATCCATGGATCTCGCCAGTTTGAAAATTTGTGGCTAAATCTTTCTGTTAATACGCCAAAAAAAAAGATTAACTGAGTTGAAGAAAACCAGGACTATGAAAGCGACGTTTTGTAAAGACACCTAGAGCCGCAATATCTGCAACTGACACACGTAGGTAGGTTTCAAAAAAAAAAAAGAAATAATTGTTTGCTTGCAAACGAAAAAAAAAACTGACTTCAATTATATCGACAAGTAATAAAACTTAGATAAACGAAAAAACGGCCAAGTAAATACGTGTAAAATAAAATAAAGTCTATTCAAAAAGTAGTTATCAGATCTCGATCAAACTTTAACGGAACCACACGACAAGCATTTTGAAGCTTTTGATTAAGACAAGTATCATCAAAATCTTCGTTTGACGGGTAGTTTACCTGATTGATTTGATTTAATTATTATTAGGATTGAATAAGGGGCGGGATTGCAATCCCTAGGTGGTGAGCCATACCTACGCTCGCTTGTCGAACTACTTGTATAAAAGACGATAAATAACATCTTACTACCTACGTGTATCACTGGATCGCCTCAGCTCATCTAAGTATATGAAATATTTAAGAGTTTGAAACCAAAATGTAACTAGAGATAGAGCCTCTACCGTGGAGGTGATAATTTATCAACTCATTCGTTCTCATTTTAATAATTTCAAAGTATCGGAATCTTGAAAAAAAAATTGCATGCGTACAAAGTACACAGGTCAGAAGTGAAACTAATTGAAAAAAAAAAACAAAAAGCCAACCTCACGCGGTGTTCCCAGGCGGTCACCCATCCAAGTACTGAACGTCATGATGCTGCCGCGTTACCGGTCGCTCAAATTGTACCCCTCATGCGCATAGAGAAGTTTCACTTCAAAAACTAGTATACATACGTATCTACGTAGGTATATTTATAATTTACACAAATAGTAGAGACTTTTACATACCATTATTTATAAATGAATCAATAAATAAAAGATTTCATTTACTAATCCTGACTTCTTCAAGTATGCCATGAGATATAAATATGTTATCTTCAGTGGCAATTGTGATAGCCGTCCCGATAACCTTTACGGCTTTACCATTCTTCTGACGCTGAAGATGTTTTGATTTGCATAAATATAATACATACAATAGCTTAACCGTAATAAAAAAAGTATTTTGATCACGTGTAGCTCTAGTGTAAAAATGTATACTCAAAATAACATTGAAAAAATTTGTATTAATACTTATTATAAAAATAGTAAATTGAAACTAAAGCTAAAATAAAAAGAAAGTCAATTTGTTTTACATGAGATTTTATATTCTACATATTCCTTCATCCATTTGAAAATAATAATTTGTTTATAAATACTTACATTAATATCAATATCAGAATATCATGAACTAGTAAGAAAGTGGTTCGATACGATAAAAATCTTTTCTGTATTAGCCTTTAACCCTGTCAGGCATGAGCACGTTTCTCTAACCTAGTCTATTTTAGTGTTGAATAACACTTATGGAAATTCAGAATACAGATATAATCTTCAAAAACGGTGTAGGTAGTGGTAGGTACCTACTTCCTAAAACGACAAAATAAAAATTAGAAAAATCTATTAAATTCAAAGCCTCTAAAGCACCTAATGAAATTAAAACAAAAAAGAAAGCTTATTAATAGAGATAATGGTATTGTTGGAGAATTCAGAAGCTACCGTTTACGTTAGTATTACGTGAATCGGTACTGTTAGTCGGAGAATATTCACATCAACCTACACAAGTGCCAATTAGACAGAGTCGGTAAAATGTTTACGGCCATTCTCCAATTCGGCGTTATTTGCCTAATTACCGTGACGTTTTTTATTTTTCACTGATTTGACTTAAACACATTAAAATATGAAACAAATCAAAGATACGAATTCAATAATTAATTAGGCATGTAACAATTAATTGTAGTTTTCTAGATAATGAGACTTAAAAAATTTATGAGTACGGTAATTAGAATTTTTTTTATATTTAATGTAACGGTAATTAGAAAATAACATAAAGTCTTTGTAAAATATGATAAATGATAATAACACATATTAATAATTCGTTCACATATAATTATAATTAAAGCGAAAGAATTAACGATGTCCCTCATAACCATAACCTACCAATAGTGAAAAAAGACATTTTATTATTGCTATAATAAAAAAAAAATTAGAACAGTTTTGATGAATTTCTTGTTATCTCTTCTATTGACATAACGAGAAGGGTATCACGTGCACGCATGTTAGCTACTGTAGACATAGAGAGATAATACGAGTAAAGGGGTAGACAAAATTTTGTTTTGGCGCGCATGCTAGGCCTACTGACCAACGATACCATTTGCAGTTCTTTTTATCGTTGCTCCTACGCCATCTGCTGAGCTTTTGCCATGACCACTCTCTGTATAGTTCCATTCAACCACTCTTAGATTAGGAAAGTGCCACTGAAGTTATGAGATGATAGATATAAAACATTTTTTTATTTCGATATTGGCTAGTCGGAGAATCTGATATAAAATGGATGACATTTACATGAGGAGCTTCATTTTCAATGAAATTTAAGACAGGTATGCAATGACCTTCTATAAGGTCATTGCACGTATGAGATGACTCCATACTGCAACTGCGTCATGTCTATGAGTGAAGGACTCAAAGTGCAAGACTCTGGAATCACGACCCAAAATGGTTGCATCTTGGAAAATAACCAGTTGCTGATTTTATAAGAGTGAGTAAGTTTATCAGTGTGTGACGTGTGTGTGAGTAATTTTATAAGTATGTGTGAGTTTTCTTCCGGTTGTTTGGTGACATTTCGCAGACAGGTAGTATTTTTTTATCTCTTTTACTTTTATGCAGTCAGTCAGACAGTTCAGCCTATTGCAGTCCACTGCTTGGTCATAGGTCTCCCCATGTTCGCGCCAGACATCCTGAATTTCCGCAATCCTCATCTCCAGCCTACACCGGCAATCTTACGTAGATCGTCGGTCCAACGTGCCGGAGGACGTCCCACACTGCGTTTGCCAAGACGCGGTCTTCCCTCCAGGACCCGTCTGCTCCAACGGCCATCGGTCCTGCGATACAGATGACCAGCCCACTACCACTTCAACTTGCTTATTCTGTGGCCTATGTCGGTTACTTTTGTCTCTCACGGATAGTCTCATTTCTAATTCTAACTTTCGAGAGAAACCTCAAGCATAGCTCGTTCCCATTGCACGTTGAGCGACTTTAAGCTTGTGGACCAGTCCCTTCGTCAGTGTCCATGTCTCTGCTCCGTATGTCAACACAGGCAGGACGCATTGCTCGAAGACTTTTGTCTTCAAGCATTGCGGATTTTCTTTTATTGTACCTTTCTTTCTCCTTTTATTTTGATTGCTGATACAAAAAGGGTCATTTTTAATTCGTTGTCGGCGTTGGTTGCGGTTCCAGTTAGTAAACAAGTATTATTTTTTCATACAACGGTAATTATAAACATATGGTAATTAGTATACGGTAATTAGAAAACGATAGATTTTCTTAAAAATGTCGAAAACCGACACAGTATGCAAATACTAGCTTATTACAACGTACGGAGGCCAAAGTACTGTCTTCATTTACATTATCAACTTGGGTCTATCTTAAAAATCAAGTATTAAACTAAGAACAACGGTAATTAGAAAAGTTTTTAACCAAGGCTACGGTAATTATATACTCACGTGCTTCATTGGAGGTACACTAACCTTATAGACATTCAGATGCTGATGGGCCTTGACCCACACTGGGGAGACGCGACGCGTACGGTAGTGATGGTCCAAATACTTTTATTTAGGGATGTACACCCGAGAACAGCAAATGTTACGGGAATTATAACTTTCCAATGGACATGCGATTACTTAATGATAATTATTTGTAGACTGGTTCTATTGAGTCGATATTTTTTTGTGCGATACACGTTACTTAATATCATTTAAAACGTTGAATGAATCAAAGTAAATCTTTACGTTATAAAAATTACAAGCAATTTTTAAGATTAAGTTGGTGTGCGGACACGCCACGGTAATTAGAGAACAGAGGTTCTTTGAACATAAGTTAAATTAATTTAG
Source organism: Melitaea athalia (assembly GCA_905220545.2). Classification (NCBI taxonomy): domain Eukaryota; kingdom Metazoa; phylum Arthropoda; class Insecta; order Lepidoptera; family Nymphalidae; genus Melitaea; species Melitaea athalia. The sequence goes on from HG992179.1 coordinate 11,281,313, forward strand.
TCTTAATTACTTAAAACAGAAGCCAATATTTTTTTTACAGCTAGATACGGATGCTTTCTAATATATATATAAAAAATTATGATTGGATATGATAATATGACGGATTATACAAGCCCGGACACCTAAAATTTGCTACTCGGAGAATGGCCGTTTAAAGAGCGCACGTGTGCACGTGAGCAACGCGACTCGCAGTGATTGGTCTCCAGCGACAACCGCCGGCGGCGAGGCGCGTGCGCTGCGTTCTCGCGTCGCGTCCAATCCAACACTATTCTAATTAATTAATTCCGTTCGTATTTGCACCGTGATTATCTAAACCAAGATTGACTACTGATATGCCGTACCAATTAGACTGCACACTTAATATATTTATAAAACACTGAACTTTTATCTTACAAAATAAGGAGTAGATACCTATACTCATTCATAATTTTCGATCATCTCAATATGAGATAAGATAAGGAAAACTAGTTTCGACAATAGCTTAACCTCATTAATTTTTTTGTTGTATTTTAATTTGTTATCGAGTCACATTTGGAAATAGTTTTATAATATTATTCTGCTTATTTAAATAAAATTAGTATTATTAGGGACTGCACTCTTAAACTTTATTACAATTTTAAGGTCATCAAAAATTGATTTTTTTTCTGATTTTTTTTCTTTTAGTTAGTTAATATCTATATAATTTAATAGTAATATTGTCCTACAAATTGCGTGGTACGTTATCCCGGTCCTACGGTCACTGCTGCTCTACCACCTGCTATCTCTGTTAGCTATCACAATCGAGAGTTTTCGTAGAGGAATTTTTTGTTCGTCTCGTCAAAATAAAGCTACTCCCGAAAAATAAGCTTGTTACTAATCAGGTGAAAAAAATGTACTAGGGATCCCTACCTAAATTAAACTGAAACAATCAGTGAACATCCCACAACTGGGCATAGACTTTATTTTTACCACAATATCACATATATAAAATAAGGCGACTTAATGTCTTTTTTTGGATAACATACGACTGATATTCCTAGACTAGACTCGGAGCGAGAATCGAACACACAGTCCTGGAGCAGAAAGCACAAACTAAAAAATGCCACTTTACGTTCTACCATATCAGGTGTTTATGATAAAAATCAAGACAAGATGTTGTCTCTCACTACAAAAACGAAAAAAATATACTTAAATAAAAAAATATACTGAAATAAAAAAATATAAAAAAAAATTTACTTAAATAAAAATTATTATTTAATAAATAAGTTTGTTATAAGCGAGATTCGAATCTGCGATCCAGTAATATTTATAGAGCTTTCGTTACTGCTACGCAGGTCAAGTGTAGAAGAATAAAGCTTTTTAACACGCTTAAATTGAGTTTTTACTAGGACAGTTTTAGGGTAGTTCTGATTTCTTTCATTCTATACGTATTTTGGAGTGCTGAATCCGAATATAAGGTACATTGTAAAATCATTGTAAAAATCGCAAAAAAAACAAAAAAAAGTAAATTTTAAGTTTTACTTTCTAACAAAATAATACTTAAAATTTTTGATTAAATTATTACTAAAATAATAATAATTAATAATAATGTGTGTATACTTTTTTATGTATGTATACTTTTCAAATTGTAGAAATATGTATTTATCATATATATTTATTTTTAGTATTTTTTAATATTTTTATTTTTATTGTACACGCTAATTTTGCGATTATTTTATAATTTTCCTGTGCCTGGACTACTGGAAGAGATTCCATCATGGGAAAAGTAGTGCCTTTGTACCAGCATTGTTTTGTGCTATTTGTTGTATACCTATTATTTTCTAGTGTACAAAAATTGTTAAATAAATAAATAAATAAAATATTTGATTTGCTAAGAAATGCCTGTACCTATTAATTTCATCTTTATCTATCTTGTATCAGATCAACTAGCTTTGTCTAGACGGTCGATCTTATAATTATGACGTTTCATTTTCATGGATTCGGTGATGTCGCAGGCACGAGCGAAACGTCTTTTGCCGTCACGTACCTCCAAGGCTATTTTATTTTAGCCAGAATATGCAACACATAGCTTCCAGGTGACTGCACCAAATTTGATAATTATTTGTATTAGGTACGCATTTTTTTATTGTCTTGGCAGGGTTTATGTGAATGAAAATTGTATAAAAATTGATCTAAAATTCTAAAATAAAAAAAATTTTAGTGCGAAATTCTTCGGATGGTTAGTTCGCATTCACGCATTCAACCTGTAACGTCCCACTGCTAGGCATAGGCCTCTTTCTCTATGTAGGAGAAGGATTGGAGCTTAATTCACCATGCTGCCCCACTTCGGGTTGGAAGATAATAATATGTTCCCTACTATGAGTAACAATCGCTATGCTCTCTGAAGCACGAAGAAGGCACAAGAACATTCAAACCGGAAAGAAATATTTGTAAAAATACAAATATTCATCCGGAGCGGGAATCAAACCTGCAAACCGTCGGTGTTTTAGGCGACTACTCGCACCACTACACCAGGGCGGTTGGTTAGTTATTTTGACAGAATTATGAACTTCATGTAGTGGTCCTTACAGGTATAATAGGTTTTGCCATTGTAGAGAATATAGACTGACGAACGGTTAATCAAAGTTACCTTGATGTTATAATATTTCAAACATCACTAGACACGCGTAAAAGTAACAAAAGCTATTAAACTTAAAACCATAATTGATAAGACTGATATAATATTTATTCTAACAATACAAATTATGTACTAAAACAACTAACTTGAACAAACAAATAACTTAGCATTAAACTTTCTGCCTATTCTTTAATTTTTTTTACTCTTTTCTAAACAAACCGAACTCACTTTTACAGCAAATAATAAAAATATTATATTAAAAAACGGTTTTAAGACTTTACAGACTGAGAAGAGCAAAGAGTAGGTGAATATCAGATCCGTCTAGATTTAGAACTAGCAGCGGCAATGGACCAAGTCGAGCTCGGTCGATAAGCATGATTTGTAACGTGGCACGTCGGCGCGTGCGCACAAATAAACGTGATTTCAATGCACACCTTTCAATAAATTATCTAACCCACTCTTGATATGACAATGTTACAATTTATAATCTCTTCAGATTTAGAACCTTTTGATGATATATGCATGGTAAGATCTATAGCTCGGATGATACCAGAAAAACATTTTAATTTTATTACTGTTTTGTAAGACTGGTACCATTGATTTTTCAGGTGCTATATTTATGGTTTTGTGACTGGTGATCGGTTGTAAAGGTAATATCGATTGTAAATACTCATTTTTCAGAAGAAATTTCGAAACATGTTTATCAGTCAAATCGCAGTAGCCTGGTGTTTTAGGATTCAATACTGTTCTTTCACGGGGAGCTTTTATGTACTCAGGAACGGAAAATTAACAAGCTCTTAAAAGTAGCTATTTTTAGTTATTATTATATTTTATAGTTTATATAAAACTGTCGTTACAGACTGTATAAAAATGTTAGTTTAATGAAGTTTAAATTCGAAGATTTTAAAATAATAATTGCATTTGCTTGTAAACGAAAAAAAATCGGCCAAGTGCGAGTCGAACTCGCGCACGAAGGGTTCCGTACCATTGGCTGGGTAAACAACAGTAGGTACATTGATTTTAATATCTGACAAAAAGCGGCAAAAAAGTCACATTTGTTGTATAGCCCTCTAAGTATTTTTTTTATTTTAATGTTATTTTTTATTATTAAATTAAATATACAATTAATTATTCTGTGAATATTTCAAGTGCCTACCTGTTACCATTTATTGATATCGAGCATAAAAGGGCAAAAAAATCGCGTTTGTTGTATAGTAGCCTGCCGTAAATATTTATTTTATTTTGTTTTTAGTATTTGTTGTTATAGCGGCAACAGAAATATATAATTTATGAAAATTTCAACTGTCTAGCTTTCGCCGTTCTTGAGATACAGCCTGGTTACAGAGGGACGGACGGACGGATGGAGAGACGGCGAAGTCTTAGTAATACGGTAGTTAGTACTTTATAAAAACGGACTTCAATTACAAGGATCAGTAAATACAACGTAGGTAGTCGAAACAATAGTCAAGTAAATACGCATTATTAGCGATAACTCAAATAGGACTTGTCAGGTCTCAATCAAATTTAAATAGGACCACTGGACACGCATAAGCTTTTGATTTAAAAAAAAAACCATCGAAATCGGTCCACCCTGTCAAAAGTTCTGAGCTAGCCTGAGCTAGCATACTTAAAAAAATGTGGTCGAATTGAGAACATCCTCCTTGTGTTGTAGTCAGTTAAAACGAGCAAGAAAAAGTTATAATAATACATTAAATAATACGTTTTATTTCGCTGTGGATGCTGACCAATTTAATAGTGACGTTTACAAACGACTACTTTGTTCTAAATTGTGCTATTGCATTATACCTATTCTTTATTAGTTGTAAAGGTCAAGAAATCCAGATTAAGTAATATATTATAAAAGTTTAATTATATAACACGTCTATATTGTTTAACATAGTTTAGAATTAAACTGTAACATGTATCAACGCTGTATACATTAAAATGGTTGAGTAAGTTGTCACATTTATTTTTATTTACATACTTTGTTTCAAATTTGTACTTACATAATATTAGATGTGATTAGGATGCTAAGAATATTTGTAAGTATAAATATCGCTTAATTGTTTTATTACTAAAATGTGATAAATACATTACTGTAATTAATAGTTGACAAGGTGATTAATATTTCGGAACATTTGAAATCACTCAGAAAACTAGAGACTACACATAAATATGTGAACATTGTAAAAATTAACTTATTCGAAAGTAAAGTTAGTCATTTGGGCTTACTACCGTCTCTCAAATCCCACAGGATAGTCCCATCTAAAAGTGTTTGTTGGTGTAATTAGAATTCTCATAATTACCCAATGATTAAATAAATGTCTAACGATTTATATTAAGTAATGAATTCGTCTTAAAATAAAACAATAATATTTTTTAATGATCAACCACTATCGAATATATACTACGAGATTTTAAAATATTTGTTTATTACTTAACTATGTTGTAGGTACGAAAATATTATTCGTAAATGTTTTAAAGCGTATAATAGACATTCCATTAATGTATAAAAATAAAATTAAAAAAATGTATTAAAAAGTAAAATGTGCAGTACATAGCAATATTTTTTAACTACCACTTTAAGGGTTTTTTTTTCTATGTTATAGGATTTTTTACTATCTATTCATTGTATTTAATATGATATGTGTGCCGTAAATTATAGTTGGTAGGTGTCACAGAACTGTTAGAGAATACAATAGGAGGTGCGAAAGTCACGGCACGTGTTCGCCCAGCCTCCTTCACACATTCTAGTCTTTTAGGAGGAGTACTTATTCAGCACCGTCGAAGCCAAGAACTTTATATTCACATTATTAAACGATTAACCAACATATTAGGCTTGAAATTTTAGAAGTGAAATTTCTTTAGGCGCATGAGGGGTAAAATTTGAGCCGCCGGTTTTTTAAAATTACTAGTTTGCCAAAGATGTTTCACTTCTGACATGTGTACCTACTTTGTACGCCCGCAATTTTTTTTGTTAATTTTTTTCTATTTTTGTCTAAATCTATACTAATATATAAAGCTGAAGAGTTTGTTTGTTTGGTTGTTTGTTTCTTTGTTTGTTTGTTTGTTTGTTTGTTTGAACGCGGTAATCTCTGGATCTACTGGGCCGATTTGAAAAATTCTTTCAGTGTTAGATAGCCCATTTATCGAGGAAGGCTATAGGCTATGTGTCATCACGCTAAGACCAATAGGAGAGGAGTCCACGCCGACGAAGTCGCGCGCAGAAGCTAGTATTATATAAATGTGAGAAATAATATAAAATATATAGTTGGCGTCTGGCGTATTCTGAAGTACGACGGTATAAGTCTGCTCGATAAATCGCATGATCCTATACCAATAAGTACAAGCAAGACGATAACCTATGGTGCGGTGCTCGCGTGGGCGAAGCGCGACGCGCTTCAACGCCTTTCAAAAGATTATTCACTGGTAGCAAACCTTTACGGATCGTCTAAATGGATTCTAGTACTTTATGTCCGTAAGCCCCGTACTACGTTTCAATAATAATTTTAATGCTATTATATAATAGTTACAGCTGAGAAATTGTACGGTATGGTGAACAATTTGATAAATAAGCGACGCTCCAAATCCGTGCCGTATAAAAGACATCAACGGTAACTTGCGCAGCATCGGTCACAATCAATTCAATCGTGAGATTACAACATAAACTACTCATACTTTAGTTTAATAATATTTATATTTTTAAACACATAGTGGTAAATAAAATATTATTATTTTAAATAAAAACAAAAGTTTGGAAAAATTGCCAAGACAACCATTTACTTTTCACATTTTGACAAGTGCTTTCGTTTTTCGTATTACCTTCTATAGAATGTTTAATTAAAGAAAGACAGTGCGCAAAGTGCGGCAAGTTATGATATGGATTGTTTATGGAAGCTTTGTTACGGGTTCGTTAAAGTACAAAAGAGAACATAAACAGTCTCGCACACGCATTAAGCATAAAAGACTGGATCATTGTTCGGGCACTTTATGTAAAGTGCACGCATGACCGTACAACTATCTTAGATTATACCTAGAAGTATGTTAAAAAAAATATCTCTGTTTGTATCAATATTCAAATTAAAATTACATTGCACCGACTTCAAAGAAACTGAACACACATATAGCTAAGAAAATATTAACTCTACCAAAGTTGTAAAAATGTTTTAAATTTCCATACTGATATACTTACAGCTCTGTATAATTTTAGACGGAAACCCGTATCGTATCGAATAATAAAAATGATCCCGCTGATTAATACAAATGCTATTATAATTTAACGAAAGTATACGAATGGTTACCTGTCGAGCGGGCTGCGCGGGCGTTAATACAATAATCCTGTCGATTTAAAAATTAACCGGTGTGTAACGGTACTGCGCGTAGGCGCCCGACCCTCACCTCCGACCGACCCACAGATCACATGCGCGAAATATTGTCTCATTATTTTTACTGTACACTGATATAATTATGTTTGTTTATCATCGATACATACATGCTTCTCAAAATTAACATTTGTAACAACACGTGAAGTTATTATTAGTACAATACCTACTTCAGATTTCTAAATTAAAATTAACTCAAATAAGTCATATTTTAACATTCTTGTCAACATTTTTTTAGTAATGAATAGTTGAAATAATTCGTTTTATTACACAAGAGCCGTAAATAAAGTTTTTTATTGGATGTCAGTATCAAGAGTGGATCATTAATACTCGAACTGAGAAATATCACATTTATTATAAGAAAGTTAAGCATTATTGCTGAATTCCGTTTTACTTTCTTTTCACATTGTGTATCTGGAAAACATAAAAACTTAATCATATCAATAAAATCGCCAACACTAACTAAATATGCAATCGTTACGTGTTTGTAAGGAGAAATCAGTTCGAAGATATACTCTCGTCATTAAAAGCAATTCGTTAAAATCTCTTAACAGTAGAATCTGTAACAAGCGACGTAATAAACGAAATATTAAAAAATAAAATGGCAATAATAACAGGTGAAATCGCAACAGGTCCGGGTATTGGCACGTCGTCATCCGTAATTATAAAACAAATATATATAGTAAATGTGAGCCGGCGTCGTCTCGTCGGCCACCGCCCCCGCGTGGGCCGGCCATGTCCCGCACTATCGCTGCAAACTTTTTACCCACTTGCTAACATCATCTAATCACACTTCTCACGCATACGATATTTCTTAGATATTAATGATAATTTTATAAAATTTGTTACATACGTAAAAATATATTGTACCCTTATTGTTACATTATTTGTTAATGTTTAATCATTATTCAAACCGAAATACGTAAAGATATATCGTACAAAATTTTAATTACATTTGTATTGAATTACAAAATTTGCCTTATCTTCTAAGTCCAACTGTTGTACACATGGCGGTTAGAAGAGTATTAGTGCGAGCATCGTAAAAAGTGGTAATGTTACGGTGATAGGGGTAGAGGGTGTAGAGCAACAGAGCGTGGCGGACGCTCGTGCCGGCGAGTTCGGAGCACGCGCTGTGGACCCTCGACACGTGCCGGACGCGAGTGCTCGTTTTAATGTCATTTTCTTTAGTTGAAAGTTATTTATGTGTATTCACACATAATACAATTATACATCCTAGGCTGACTTGCGTATTCTCTCGCGGCTTCTGATAACCTTTGCCTGCGCCCAGCGTAGGCGATCTAGTTGTTTGCCCACCGCGGCCACCCAGCGGGCAGATATTATCCTCGATATTTTTATATCTCCCACTGGGTTGATATGTGATCTTTTTATTACACTAGAACACCCGTATGGCTTTTATTGTTGCGTAAAATAAAATTTATACATACAGTTCCTAAATTTTTATTTGTCATTAAATTAATTATCCTCTATCATTCAGTTTTTAATTTGTCATTGTTTTTTAGAGTTTACTCCTTAAGAATCGATTTTCATATTATAAGGCCCCCGGTATGAAAAAAATATAAGGTGTAAAATCTGTTTAACGAATGACCTCGTTACGTTTTTTTTGCCTTTTCAACGCCATATATCGGAAACCACGAAAACGTCTTCGATAGACTAGGTAATAATAGTTTTCTAATAGCGGCATCGGTCGATCGATAGATGGCGCTATTTGATTATTTAATTTACCATTTGATATGGTATTAATCTTTTTCTTAGACTAGTAAGCCTTTTTTGTGTCTATTTAGACAGTCGATCTGAAGAAGTAAACTCCAGTCGTGCGTCGGAGCTGACACACAGACTTTTTTTTTAATTTTATGTATTTATTCCATGAACAGATTTGATCCTTTACTCTTTACATTAAATCATTATATAGAAATAAATATATTTTATTAGAAACTTTCTATGTACCTTTGATATTTCTGCGTGTACTAAATAGATGGGGCTATTCAGCGGTTTTGTGATTTTTAATTGGCTTTTTGTTTTTTTTATTTGTTTTTTTTTTTACTAATTGGTTTGCCAAAGAAGTTTTACTTGTGACATGTGTACTCTGTATGCACGCAATTTTTTAAATATGTATAAATTCGATATTTATATTTATATCTATTAATTTATATTATTATATTTATATTATCTATATATTTGTAATTTCCAACCGACGAAAAAACGGCGGAGGTTATGTATTCGACGCGTATATTTTTTTCTGTATGACTACGCATAACTTTTTACAGAGTAGTCCGATTTTGATAATTCTTTTTTTATTGGAAAGAGTATACCCCGAAATTGGTCCCATAAAAATTTGAAAATAAAAATCCAACCCTAAGGGTAGGAAAACAGGCGATGATTGATTGTTCACTCACTGATTGTAAGGTATGACCACGCATAACTTTTTACAGAGTAGTCCGATTTTGATAATCCTTTTTTTATTTCGTCTACTCACGTTATATTACTTGTCGATGTAATTGAAGTCGGTTTTTTTTCGTTTCCGAGCAAACACAATTATGCATTAGTAAGCATCACATAAATAAAGCAAAACATGTACGTGGTGTATTGAGTAAGATTATTTCGTGTGATCGTTACGGATACAGCAATAATAATAGTACCATATATAACCGGAGACAAGTGTAACTGTGAACGTACAATTTGTTACCAATATATCACTGTTTTCATTAGTCCTGTATTGTGTGCATGATACTAGTGCCTATTGACACAGTGACATTTGCACCATTTAATGAATCGTAGACATTTGTGAATAATGTAAAGAAAAAGGTTGCTACATACAAAAAATATTAAGTGATAGATAAACAGAAAATAATAGATAGTCGTTTGACTATTAAAATTTAATTTATTTTGTTTAATTATACCCATTTTAAAACCGTTTAAAACAAATTAAATAAGTGTACGAAAATATCATGCACTACATTACTACAAGACACAGTGGAATTAAGCGGAAATAAAAAACTAGATAATTATATCCAGCGGTGGAACGTTTACAGTTTAGTACACTATAACACTAGTTTATTAAATGTTTTATCTCACCCTTGCACAACTTTACTAGTTAATCCGTTAATCCCTTATGGACAATATCTCAAGATGAACAAAGATTTCAAAGCAATGACGATTTTCTATACAGTTTCGTTTCCTACTTAACTTCATAAAGAGATTTTTATAAATGAAATTACGTGAGTAGAATTTCTTGCTTTTATGTCAAGTCCTGGTGTAGAGGCTTTGGTTGTAAGTTACTTTTATTAGGGCGCTCTTGATAGAGATAGTTAATACATCTGTTGTATTTCTAATTAATATGCGTCGTCAGACTAATTACTAGTTTTTGTTTTAGGTTTTTTGAATATATATATATATATATATATATATATATATATATATATATATATATATATATATATATATATATATATATTGCCCCGCTTGACTGGAAGAGATATCTTTTAGAGATAAGTTCGCCCTTGCCAACTTCCTATATTATAATGACTATTGTAAAGTTATTTAGCAATAAATAAAAATATATATGTTGTTGATAAAAATCGACGGTGCCGTAGAATAACGTACTATCTGCAAAATAGTCGTTTTACAGTAGAGCCGTTCAAAGGTTTCAATTGTTATATTTCGGAAACGGAAAAACCTGGCGCTTTTATACTTTGGAAAAATTTACATTAAGCCTGTGATTATCTATCAGTATTATTAATTATTTTGAAACAGTTTTATTTAAAAAGATAGTAGGGTCGATGTTTATATATAACGTTTTATAATGGACTTGTTGCTGTCACATTTCCACATGTGACGTTATTCACCGGAGGCTCTAAGGATCCAGATGCAAATGGAACGTTTTTTTATGAAACTTAAGCTAGTTATTTCGTCCTATATGCATATTCCAGATTTATTTTGAGCAGTCATTTTCATAAGTAGCGTGTCATAAATAGTATTTATTATTTTTTGTATAAAATCGATTAAAAATAAAACATTTTAAAAACAAAATCAGTCCTTTATTTTAAGTAGTAAGGTAGTTAAGTACCAAATTTATAATAATTAAACATAAAAAATATCTTCACTTCTTTAAATCAATCAACGTTTCTTAAACTCACATAAAATACTAAAATTATCAGTCTCCAACATCACATTTTGTTCTTTCTTTGTATTTATTATAATTAGAACCGGTTAACACCAGCAGCGACCACCGGCTATTACGGGGCACTCTGAATACGCGCTTGATGAAATCTACTCTCTGACCTACGCTGCTACAAATACTATGTGGCTCCGAGCATTTCCAACTGGAGCTCCAAAACCGATTCGATTCGCTGGCGAAGTGGACGAGATGACCGACAACATGGTGAAGATGGTGTGTACACTGGGTCGCAAACACTTTCCGCCGAGGTAGTCAACGAAGCAGTCTAAACTTTCTCCCGAAGCCTTGGATCTGATGCGGCGGAGGTGCGAGTTGCCCGCTGCCCAAGCAGCTTCGCCAGAACAGAAGGCTTTGTCTAAGAGGATACGGAAACTTGTACGCCGAGACCTCCGCTGCTCAAATACGAGAGAGATTACTACTCTGATTGAGCAGAATAGAAATATAAACTTTTTAACGCCGTCATCCACCGAGGTACCACGCCGGAGGTGTGGTCCAGGAGTGTGGTGGTGCTTCTTTAAGAGAGGCGACAAGTCTTTGTTGAAGAATTACAGACCAATCTCACTTTTGAGCCACGTCTATAAGCTGTTTTCAAGGGTTGTTACGAATCGTCTCGCCAGAAGACTCGACGAATTCCACCCACCGAAGCAGGCTGTGCATTTTCCTCCGGCGCGGCGTGGGGTAAGACAGGGAGATGTAATATCAACGAAACTGTTTACCACTGCGCTGGAGGATGTCTTTATGACCTTGGATTGACAGGAACGAGGCATCAACGTCAACGGCGAATTCATCTCGCACCTTCGTTTTACCGACGATTTCGTAATCTTTGTGGAGACGTCGGATGAGCTAGGCCGAATGCTGGCCGGCCTAAACGAGTCCTCCCGACGAGTGGGTCTCGGTATGAACTTAGATAAAACGAAAGTTATGTTTAACAACCAAGTGATACCGAGACGGGTATCGGTTGACGGTATCCTTTTCGAAGTTGTTCAGGATTATGTCTACCTTGGCCACACCATTCAACCAGGTTGAAACAACTCGAGAAGGAGGCTGATAGGATGGTTTGGTTGGGCTGGGCGGCGTTTGGCAGGCTTCGTCGAGTCTTGCCTTCGAAGATTCCACAATGCTTGAAGACAAAAGTCTTCGAGCAATGCGTCCTGTTTGTGTTGACATACGGAGCCGAGACATGGACACTGACGGACTGGTCCACTAGTTTAAAGTCGCTCAACGTGCAATGGAAGGGGCTATGCTTGGGGTTTCTTTCAAAGATAGGATTAGAAATGAGACTATCCGCGAGCGAAAGTAATCGAAATAGCCCACAGAATTAGCAAGTTTAAGTGGCAGTGGGCTGGTTATCTGTGTCGCAGAACCGATGGCTGTTGGAGCAGACGGATCCTGGAGTGGAGACCGCGTCTTGGCAAACGCATTGTGGGACGTCCTCTGGCCCGTTGGACCGACGATCTACGTAAGATTGCCGGTGTAGTCTTCATGGAGGATTGCGGAAAACCGGGATGTCTGGCGCGAACTTGGGGAGGGTATGTCCACCAGTGAACTACAATAGGCTGAACTGACTGACTAATACGTCTTTTAGCTCTAAAGCAATGTTTTCTGAACCCGGATGTAATGGTGACGATGATGGGCTTACAGGTGTCTTTGAAACTGAAAAAATAATATAAAATATAAAAATTACAAAAATAAAAGAAAACAATTTTATTTGAATACGAATAAATTGATAATTTAATTAAGAAAAAAGCAATTTAAACCAAATTACAGTATTTTTCTGGAAGAAAAAACGTACCAATGTTACATATTACATCAGTTTTCCGCAAAAGAACGTTCTATCTTCACATATTACATCAGGATTTCCACAAAAGAGCGTTCTGTCTTCACATATGTCATCAAGATTTCCGCAAAAGAACGTTCTATCTTCACATATAACTCAAAAACGTCAGAATATGTCCGTGGTAAAACGACATATCACTACTTGTAACTCATACTTTAATATCAACAAATTAAGTTTTTCATTAGTAGTCAAAGATGTCTTTTACAATTTGATTTAATTTGCAAGAGCATTTTTGTAAGAAACAATGTAAAGACTAATCTCCATTAAATAACGTCACATATGAATATGAAACGCAAAGTTTGGCGTTAGTTATGTAAATTAAAATAAACCACCTTAAAATATAAAACAATCGTTAAAATGCAATTTTGTTATACATATTAATAAGGAATAAGATTAACTTACCGGGATAATTCGAAATTTTCTTGTTATAACCAGATATCTTTCCACTATCAAATTCTTCTTCCGAATTTTTACAGTTGTTTTTCACCAAATCAAGGATTTTATTAGATCTGTTATTATATTTGGACATGTTTTAGTACTAATTATGAATACTATTTAAGAAAAATAACTTTATCATCGGCGAATGCGGTAACTCGTGCGCACAAGCTCGTTTTCCACTCAACAACGTAACAAGTGACTTTGGCACGGCCAACGCGTGCTACCCCCAGCCGCGAGCTCCGTCACATATGCATCTAGTTCATTATAATACGGAGACACAAACACATGGGACGTTGTTCGCCTCAGAATCTCAGAAACTATTGGTCGTAAAATTATTTTCTTTGCATGTATAGATAGATCTTCGACTCCTGAAGTAAATTATTAAATAAAATTGATTTCGTACTATATTCACATGTAACGTTATTCTACGGCACCGTCGAAATGATATATTATTGTATTATTAATAATATGATAATCTGGTATGTAAAGCCAACAATAATTGTTTCTGTTGTTGAGTCGTCCAATGGTTTATTAGTAAAGAATTTCGACCAACACCGCAACAAACTCACGTTGACTGTTGGATCAAGGATCGAATTCAAAAGGCAGTGTTGGTTGAAAAGGCCTGCATTGTGGGGAGGTTCCCCAGCCTAGAGCTTTAACAGCCTGGGTCGCATCCTTCCACCGGAGGAATACTGTTTTTTTATATTTTAGTTTGTGTTAATAATTATATTTAAAATTAGTATAAAGCTGAAGAGTTTGTTTGTTTGTTTGTTTGTTTGAACGCGGTAATCTCTGGAACTACTGGGCCGATTTGTAAAATTCTTTCAGTGTTAGATAGCCCATTTATCGAGGAAGGCTATAGGCTATGTGTCATCACGCTAAGACCAATAGGAGCGGAGGCCACGCCGACGAAGTCGCGCGCAGAAGCTAGTTTAAAATATATAGAATATCTTTACTAATATTATAAAGCTGAAGAGTTTGTTTGTTTGTTTGAACGCGCTAATCTCAGGATCTTCTAATCCGATTTGAAAAATTATTTCAGTCTTAGATAGCCCATTTATCGAGGAAGGGCATAGGCATTATCACGCTAAGACTAATAGGAGCGTAGCACCAATGAAGAATGTTTCAAATCGGGTTTTTTTTTTCCTTTTGAGAGCTTCCGCTGCGTATATGGTTAAAGTTTCGCACAAATCGTGTATGACAGAATTGATCCTATTCCACGCGGACGAAGTCGCGCGCAAAAGCTAGTATTATATACACAAACAAGTACTTAAAAAATATATTGAAGTTACTTTGTATAATAAATATTATTATATATAATAAAATTTCTTGGTATTTAATTAGGTAGAAAGCACAAGGTAGGTGCTTCTTAATAAGGGCAATGTTGGTTGTAAGTCGCGTTGTCGTCATAGTTACAGGACACTATGGAGGCCAAGCGTCAGGTGTTGGTGCGCCGAGCTCCACGGTCGGTGCGCGCGCGCTGCAAGTGCCGGCCACGGTTGAGCGTGCGGGCGGTTGGCAGTTGGCAGCACGCGTCGCGCACGCGACAGGTGGACGTCACGCGTCGTTACATCCTTCATACATACTCTATAATATGTTAGATGCTTTAACTATCAACTACTACATGTTCATTCTTATTACTTGCAAGTTTCTTTAAGAACGTTTCTAATTAAATACATAATTAATTTATACAATATTTAATTTTTTTCAAGATATTATTGTATAAGTGTACGATGTATTTGTTATCATAATTAATAGTTCTAAGAAATATGCGTCGTTACATAAAATAGTACAAAGACTACTTCTTCACTTCCTTACACTGAAACGAAACCGAATGAATTGTTAGAAATAATATTCAATTATAAAATGAAACAACTTTTTTGGATTTTATCTTGGTTTATTAAGTTTTTTAGTGAAATTTGCGGAAACATTACAAAATAATATTCAAAATGAAATCTGTAAATTATAAGGACACAGACGATGTAAACTGTACATTATCAAAAGTACAAAATTAGTTTACCGCAAATAGCTAGCGTTAATTTCAAAATACCTAATAAGAATTTTCAATGCCAATGGGAGAGAGACAATGATGAGTTTAATGTTAGGCAATGAATTACTAACAGCGCTGGTGCCACCGTGCTCTTGGACATAGCTTTAAATTCTGAGCTTTAGTTGAACAGAAAACTCATTTCTCATTACTGGCGGGAATATCAGTTCCGCAGTATTCATAATTAGAAAAGTGAGGCAATTAACCGGTATTAATACTGCTCGAGTAGTACAACACTCATAATTTAGCTATTCACAGCATCATGTCTTGTAGATATTAGTCTGAGATAATGGCGCTGATATAGACACTATTTTCGTAATCAAAATAAAAGCTGTTTGAGCTATTTACAACTTCGGCACTAGAAAATCGTTTTAAGATGTTTGTAAAATAAGTATTTATAGTCACTTTGCGACATAAAATTTCATAGCATCACATCAATTATTTAATATGAAGTGTGGTAGAGGAATTTCTATAAAAAGGCACAAACAGTGTATACATTTTGCTGCAAAAGACATATTAAAAATTTACGAAAGATTCAGTCGCGTGTGATATACCTACGATAACTTTTTCCTATTGTATGAGTAGCTTGTATATAACTAGAATTATTATTTTTTAATTGAGGATATTCTAACACTAATCTATACTAATATATAAAGCTGAAGAGTTTGTTTGTTTGATTGTTTGTTTGTTTGTTTGTTTGTTTGTTTGTTTGTTTGTTTGTTTGAACGCGGTAATCTCTGGAACTACTGGGCCGATTTGAAAAATTCTTTCAGTGTTAGATAGCCCATTTATAGAGGAAGGCTATAGGCTATGTATCATCACGCTAAGACCAATAGGAGCTGAGTCCACGCTTACGAAGTCGCGCGCAGAAGCTAGTTTTTCATATTTTAATACAGTCAGTACTTTTTAAATAAAAGTAAAATAGTGTCAAATTTTAAAAAGTTCTAATATATGTATATTATAATTCGGGTAATTAGATGGCTGACATTATCAATCAATTGCCGCAGAGCAAGCGGCTCCCAGTAGCCGCAGCGCGCGGTGCCCGCCGCCTCGCGCTTGCCCGAGTGCTTCGACCTCACGCACTCGCAATTTACAGCTTTATCACCCGTTATTATTCTTAATAATATACTGCACCGCGACAACACATTAACCTCATCAAAATTCGCAACCTTTTTATTGTAATTATGATGGCATTTTACAAGCGAAAATCGAACATTCGATAAATTATTTTAAAGCGTTTCTTTGCCAAAAATTTCCAGATATTTTTATCGTGATGCTTACCAGAACACGGGTATAAATCATTTTGCGCAGAAAAATCTTTAGTACATCTTCAATCTTTAGATTACGATCTTGTTCGTTCGTAAAGATTTTGAGTTCCTCACAATACAAAAAGCTGTTTAAAACTCATTACATCACCGTTATGACTCGATAAGAGCGTGAAATTTTGGTAATTGGTAATATTGTGGAAGTTACCTACCTAAATATTCGACAGCAATTTATGTACAGATTTGGAGAAGCAGGTAACATTTTAATTAAATAAGCGTAGTGCAAAAACCAAAACAAAGTAAATTTTACAACTTATATAAAATAGTAGACTTCGTACAATTTAAACATCTATTTTGGAAATTTATAATGCACTTATAAAATATTTGAACCAAATAAAAAGTTTTAATGGATCCACGCAAGGTATATCACGCTGTGATTGATAAACAGGGATCATAAATACCACTACATTGTCACATTGGTATTTTGAATGAATCGCATCCGTGTGTCAGTGTCCATTACATTGTAATCAATCATCGGGCATGTTCAAGTTTCAATCTCCGTTTGAGTCTTTTTTGACCGGGCGAGGCTTTCGACACGGGCGCAATCAATATAGCAGATAAAACGATAAGATCCGATGGAGCCGCGCCGCCATCTCCACGTCGAAGTGAACCGCGCGGACCTTAGAACCGCTCCCGGCTATCTTTGTAGCCTGCATGAATGTCTTAATAGCTGGCAAGGCCTTTACAGCACTAATAAATATAACACACTCCAACTACCTGCCTAATGCGTACATCAAATAAATGTAATTCAGATCAATAATATACTTAAGCTACCAATCACCATAACTGAACATTCGCAAGAAAATATTCCGTCCACACCGTAATACGTAAGTGCATGTCAATAGCGCGTGCGCAGTATTATGTGGAGTGCTCTTAACGATTTAAGTGTTGATGTGTCAGAGTGGGATCATTTATTATTTTATCGAATGATTGGATCTTACTTTTGATTTACTTCGAATAATTTTAGTCTTTCAAAATGGGCATTATTACTACCAAGAGTTTGTAGTATCGCTCGTTATAACCATAACTCGGATTTTTTAAATATCAATTATATACCTATTAGATATATTTTTAAAATACTTTATGCATTACGATTATGACAAATATCTTTATTAGTATATCCTTATAAGGTATGTATAACTTAACATAATCATGTGGCTCATTACGTGTGTATTGTGTATGTGATTAAATTTAATGAATACAAAAAGGATTGTCGATGCGACGAATGCTTATAAAGCTAGTTCGATATCACGCAACGTGTCACCATTTACGTCGAGGTAGGCAAGGGCAATGCGGGTACAGGTGCATACATAACACCGATGCAGGTAAACTCTTTAACTTCTGAGAGTCCTGGCCACCTGTGTTTGTTATACTGACCAATATTATATAATAAGAAAACAAAAACAAAAAAAAGCTTTTAATTTTACAAATGATACTATATCTGTTTTTGCTTAATTCTCAAATGTAGCATAAAAAGGGTACATGTTAATACTAGTGTCCGACCGAAAGTCGGTTTCCGGCCGAAACCGAAACCGAAACCGAATGTTCGGCCGTGGCTACAGTTTCGGCCGAAACCGAAACCGAAACCGAAACTCACGTGGTCAAGTATAAAATACTGAAATTTCGTGAATGTTACCCATTTTACACACATTTTTTTTATTGACATGAAATGGAAACATAGTATATTATTTTTGTTGTAATCATTTATTTAATACTAGCTGTGCCCCGCGGTTTCATACGCGTTAATTGAAGGAAAAAAATAGCCTTCCTCGTTAAATTGGCTATCCAAAACAAAAAGATTTTTTTAATTCCAACCAGTAGTTTCTGAAATTAGCGTGTTTAAACAAACAAACTTTTCAGCTTTATAATATTTTTGCTGCGATGTTTTTTAAAAACTGCTATATCTCATACCCGACTAGAAATAAAGTCAGGCTCAACCAGATCATATATCTGGACCGGATCAGGATTGGATGAGGCATGCAAGATCCGGCAAGCCCTATCAGGACCAGGTCTGGTCCAGATAAGGATAGCCTGATGTAAAATGTAATCAAGTATGGTAAGGCATACTGGATCAGGACCAGGTCTGGTCCAGATAAGGATAGCCTGATGTAAAATGTAATCAAGTATGGTAAGGCATACTGGATCAGGACCAGGTCTGGTCCAGATAAGGATAGCCTGATGTGATGAGCCTGAATCGCGCTATCGATGTTTTTAAGCGCACTTAGTATATATACAGTTATCAGGACAATATAGCAAAGAGTCAGTTTCTACACAGTGGAGCAGTCGTAAGTAGTAGGAAGTATTTAATTAATAATATTTAATTAGTTATAATAATAATTAATAAATAATATAAAAATAATTGATATTTAAAGTAAAAACAAAAATAAATAATACATATGAAAAAAAAACGGAAAGAAATACAACAATACTTTAAGATAATATCAACTAATTTTTTTTATCAAACAATTTTTTCAAGACTATACACTCATGTCTTTTAAAAGGACCGGACCGGGCATACTCGATCCGGACCCGATAAGGTTTTCCTGATCAGGTCCAGACAAATCTTCTGCGTTACATACCTTATCCGCTCCAGATCGGGCATGCCCGGTCCGGTCCTTCTAAGGAACACGAAAAAATTTCTAGTCGGGTAGGTCCCAAATATCTTAGGACCTAAGATATTTATTGAAATCGAATGGTATTAAGGGTAATTTTGTTCTAAATTAAATACTTGTGATGAAAAAGGTATTTATTTGCATAAGGATATATGTCATGTTTATAAAAACACCTTCGCAAATATTGCAAGCCAACCTTAAAAGATAGACATAATATGCTGTCGCGGACTTTTTTTTTAGAACTTTTAAAGTGAAACAATTCTGTCATACATAATTTTGTGAAACTTTAACTGTTTACGCAGTGCTCGCAGCGGAAGCTCTCAAAATGTAGAAAAAAAACCTCCCGATTTTGAAATATTTTTCATTGGCCTATAGCCTTTCTCGATAAATGAGCTATTCAACGCTGAAAGAATTTTTCAAATCGGACCAGTACTTCCTGAGATTAGCGCGTTCAAACAAACAAACAAAAAAACAAACAAACTCTTCAGCTTTATAATATTAGTATAGATAATATAAGAAAAAAAAATTTGCGTGCGTACAAAGTACACATGTCAGAAGTGAAACTTCTTTGGCAAACTTATTTAAAAAAAAACTAATCATCAATAAATTTAAGTTTTTTTTTTTTGTTTAAGTTTAACACGTCTACGACTAGATGGTGCCAGTAGTAGATTCAATCGCGCTAGCAAAATTCTTTCTTGTTAGTACATAATTATATGGCCACGATACATTTGTGTAATTATTGAACAATCCAATATATCAAGTTGAAGCATCTCTAGTACTGGTTTAATTTGTGCTCCTGGTTGTGTTAGACAAGGTTTTGCAATTCACACGAAAAAAAAAACGAATTAAAATACACAAAAAAAAACTAGTTAAAAAAAAAGACAACGTTTCGAGGTGTTCCCAGGCGGTCACCCATCCAAGTACTGAACGTCATGACGCTGCCGCGTTACCGGTCGCTCAAATTTTACCCCTCATGCGCCTAAAGAAGTTTCACTTCAAAAATATTAAAAATATTATGATTATTTTTTCAAATTAAGTTCTCATAGCAAAATGCTTATCAGTTATCAATAATCAAACCACTAATTGTTACTATTTCATTAAATACTAAGTATTGGTATTTTGAAATCTTATTAAATAATACTTTGGTTAGTATTTGTACTTAGAAGAATCATCAACCTCTTTTATGTACCTCTTATATAAAAATAATAATTACTAAAATTACTATTACACTCTTAGTTCCAGTCTCGACAAAGATAATCAAATCACACATTTACGCCCGGTTTCCCGAAGGCTGATCAACGCAAAAATTAACTAATCATCTGTCAAATCTGTCCGGGCTCCCTAGCACATTTTTTTTCCCTTTTTTTATGTAACTAGGTTGGCAAACAAGCGTACGGCTCACCTGATGGTAAGACCGTAGCCTATAGACGCCTGCAATACCAGAAGCATCTCAAGCGCGTTGCCGACCCTATCCCCAATCCCGGCCCCAATACTGCCGGAAAATTTGCTTGATAGTAATGAAGCGACAAAAATGTACTAGGGAGCCCGGACCATTTGACAGATGATTAGCTAATTTTTGCGTTGATCAGCCTTCGGGAAACTGGGCGTTAGAATTAACAAAGATAGGTACCTAGATCACAATTATTAGAACAGTCATACTTACATTTAGAATTAAGTAACCCACTACTAAGCAACAGTAAACATTTGAATTGAAAACAGTTAGGCGAGCATGCACGACAACTTACGAAATCAGTTTCGGTTTCGGCAAAAGTTTCGGCCAATATTGGCCGAAACCGAAACTTTCGCCGAAACTTGATTTTTGGCCGAAACTCGGCCGAAACCGAAACCGAAACCGAAACTTCGGTCGGACACTAGTTAATACATTCACATTAGTCGATAGTTGTCTCTAAGTTTTAGGTGTAAAAAAAAACGCAAAATACCTACTTAAAAAGTATTTATTATTCAACATTTTCATAAATTTTGAGTTTTGTTCAAACAAAAGAACTAGTCGTTGTCCACAACATAGCAACTACAATCTCAGTCCAAATTGGCCTTGGTCTGTACACAACAGCTAATCTTTGCCAAATGCGATAATTACGGTTTAAATTACAAAGTGAAATGCTGTTTGAAGTCGATTAGTAATGGAAACTATCCATTAATGAGCGACATAAGACGGCTGCTATCGTCGGCCATAAGTTACACGAGCATTAGTAAGCTGGGAACTAATTGCGGAGGCGGACCAATTTCCCACCTAGCGCTAAAGCAATTAATTGTACTTGCATCAGGTAAAGTCTCACGTTTACTTTTTTGTTTTGACAATAACTCGTAACTTACAAGTGACCATTACTTAAATGACTAGTATACTTCAATGGAATTACCTTGCTTTTTTTAAATAGGGAAATGCTATTTACGCACTAGCCCCGCCACCCGGGGGGGCAACGGGAGTGTGGAACTCCCAGCCTAATGCCAGACCACCAGACTATCCACCAAAACCACCATCTGTGCCCACTCGCCTCGCCATTGCCAGAGTCGCAGGAATCCGAACTCTTCTCTTTCGTCGGTGTTGCCTATAATCAATGGATTGACCTACTGTATGTATTTATTTTCGTCTCACCTTAACTATAATATAATTTTTTTTTTGGAGATTTTTGTGGAGATTAGTGTGTATATATATTTACTCAAAAATAACGCAAATAATACTATACCTATGCCATTTATTTATATTTGTGATATTAGAAATTCGACGCTAGTAAAATTTTTATGTAACTACAATATTATCTTTATGCATGGCCCTAAAATCGTTAAAATTAGAACTATGCTCAGCTAGACTTAATGTTGTCAACATAGAAACTAATTATTAACACTTTCACGCGAACATATCAATATTGTAGCTCTATGCGATATTGCACATCATTTTTTCATATAAATTCGAACGGCGTCTAATGACGTTGTGCAAATAGCTGATGATATTAGTATTTAAATATATTGCACTGACGTTCTAAGACGTCGACGTTAATATACGCTATGCTTCAAATGATTTATAAAAATCTGTGCAGTAGCGAACAACGTATTATAACGTCGACGTAAATATACGCTGTGCAACAACATATAGGTAAAAAAATGTGCCATAGCGAACGACGACGTATTATAACGTCGGGTTTGGGAAAAGTAAATGCGGTTGCACATTAATTGTTGAGTTAACTTTTGCACAGCCAGGGTCCGGTGGAAGTAAAAGCGACTGCGCATGATAAGTCGCGTTGTCATATGCATCTTTAAGATTTGGTAAAGTGTATGACGGCTGAACAAGAAGTGATTGGCCCTCAGTAGAAGGGTTCTGCAAGAGTGACTGCAACTGGTCTACTAAGTTTCTAAGACCGTTAAGCAGAAACACGTCCTGAAAAAGGCCATCTCCTACATTCCTCGCAATACTTCAGAGTCTATTGACATATTTGCAGTGTTATCTAGGTCTATGCTATTGGTTGTTTGCTTCAGACATAGCTTGGATTTTTTACTTGTAGACTGCTTTCTGGTACTACGTTTTCATTTATGAGAGTCAAAAATGCTTTCGGCACAAGAGTACTCTTCTGGATTCTCTGTGGTGCTATGAAAAATTTCTGATGCCGAATCCGACGTATGTAGATCCAGCGTCAGTTATGCTGTTTGCCCTGCTCAAACTGCGAAAGGTTCATATCACAGGAGCTGTCGTTGTCATTTTTACCAACTTGGTCGTAATCAGCATCCGATCCAAATTCTTCATCGTCAACAAAAGGGTTTTCCAACAAAGTGGTTTCTCGGGATGACGAAAGCTCAAAGATTTTCATAGAAGATTCCTTCTTTTTTTGGACCAATTTACATATCTAAAACCAACAAAAAATACAAAATATGTATTTTGAACACATTCAGACTTTTTTCAATAAAGTAAAATAATTTTATATAACATATATAACGTAGTAAGATAATAAAAATACTTACGTTTTATGTCAATATTCCACGCGAACACAGAATCGGCGCACGCACATACCTACCCCCGCGACGCGGCACAAGTCGATTAATGTATAAAACTTCTTAGGCGAAACGACGTATAGTGACGTTGTGCTTAGGTAGTAGGTACTTAGTATCAGGACGGAATGCCCTCAAAGAAGGCAAAATAAAATCGGTGTGGCGTAGCACTACAATTTTTAGAATTCGATATGTTGTGGCACAGCAACCGAACTTTTAAAAATTAGTATGGCTAAACACCGTACCATTACGTTGTGCTGAATAAATCGAGTTTTTGCTGAACGTAATAGTACGTTGTGCCATAACATATCTACCAATATATGACGTACATATACGTTGTTCGCATGAAAGTGTTAAAAATGGTTTTTCTGAGTACGTATCAATTTCAAACTGCAATGGCTATAACGCTAGAGATAGGTACTCTACATCCCGAAAGTTGAAACGGGTTCAAACTAAAAAGTCAAAATTAAAATCGTAGGACTGATTCACTGCACGAATATTATCGCAGATTTGTCCACAATAAGGCTAATATCTAATGTCTTCAATTAGAAACTTTGAGTAAAAATAACAATTTAAGTAGGTATAATTATTTATTTAAAATAAGGTTTATTATTCATTATTAGTTATTTTTGTGTTGTTATTTAAAAAAAATACTTGCATATCTTGTAATTATCATAAAAAAAACACAACAACAGTAAGTAATTGTGTTTGCTCGCAAACGAAAAAAAACCGACTTCAATAAAATTACATCGACAAGTAATACAATGTAATAAGACGAAAAAATAGCCAAGTAAATACGCGCTATTAAAGATTACTAAAAAAATTGTAATCAGATCTCGATCTAATTTAAACAAGACTACATGACAAGTATTAGCTTTCGATTAAAGTAAGAATCATCAAAATCGGTACACCGAGCAAGAAGTTATGCGGTATAAATTATAATACAACGTAGGTCGACGAAAAAGTAGTCAAGTAAATAGGTACGCATTATTAGATATAACTCTAAAAGTACTTGTCAGATCTCAATTAAATTTAAATGGGACCACATGACACGCAACACCTTTCAATTAAAATAAAATTCATCGAAATCGGCCCCACCCAGTCAAAAGTTCTGAGCTAACATACATTTGAAAAAATACAGTCGAATTGAGAACCTCCTCCTTTAGTCGGTTAAAAACAGCCCTTACGATAACTATTTTGAAGAGGTAGGTAACTTTTTATTACTCATTTTGGAATTGATGCAACTACGCTCGTTTAGGAGAGTAAGCCAAAATTAATTGGCCATATGTTTTCTTAACATTGTCATTAAATTAGTTTTTTCAAAATGTATGCCCCATATGGTGCATATTTTTTGTTTTGCAGAAACAAGCTGGAAATGTTAAACCGACAAAACAATCAAACAACAAGCATAAAAACTGATGTGCCAACCTGTTTTAAATTTAAATAATGTGTCAAGTCATCTCATCACCTTAGTTCCTGTTCGTTCTTTTATCTTTTTTAATTTATGTTTGTAGTATGTTAGCCCTTTTTTTAGTAAAATTGGATGTGTGTATTTTTTTAACAAATAGCAACAAGAACGAAATTGCTTATTTACAAAAAATTGGTAACATAAAGCAACAGGTTTATTACACTTTATAGAAAATTGTTGCTAAAAATCATTGTGAGTAGCTTTTGTTAACATCTTTACATTCGTAAATAGGATAAAAAAATTAACATTTAGAATTCATATTGTAAAGATCTTGCTTTTTTTAATATGTCTAAAAGTTCGTGTAGGTATCAGAGATCGGATAATACAATTTCGTTAAATGTATCTACATATAAACGTATTGGTGAAAATACAAACACATATTTCAAGTTTAATCGAATTCAAATTACTACGAAAAACTTTTTTGTTAATTAGTCTGACTGTGATTTGGAGGAATTATTTTTTAATTTTTCCCCATATTCATATAATTATAAGTGCAAATGAGAATGCGTGGTAAGTCACAACCTGCTCGAAGCGAGTTTCTCGGCGCGTCGAGGCAACCATCTGGTGGGCGAACACTTTTTTTATTTTCCAAACGTGTCGTCTTGGATTCTTGTTTTTTGCATTGGCTGGCGCTCGCTCCTTTGCTTTTTTTATATAGTCAAGTTGCAGTTAACAGGTGGCTGGTTGTATGCAGGTGAGACCTGAGATTTTAACTCAAATCGCGTTAACCTCAGTGTGAAAAATCACGCGTGCTACCATCGAGATAAAAATAAGCAAATTAATAATGCATTTTTTGTAACTGTTAAGTCTTTACAAATATTCATAAGTTCATCTTGCTTAAAAAATATTATAGTATTTTCATGCGTTAATGCTGTGAAAAATATTGTCTTTCGCTGAATACTACTAACATTGCAGTATTTGCAGTAGTAAAGTCGTATGAGGAATATTCGCAAACAAAAATATACGCATACAATACGTCTCGATGTAGTTCCGTATCCATAAGTCATACCTTACACACTCACTAAGTCAAAATCCAAATGATTTTGACTTAGTTAGTATTAGTGATGTTATGTGAAAGCTTGAAAAATTGTGCCTATTACCGAGAGCGTACTCAATAGGCTGGCAGACCTACACCGTTAGACTCTAGATCACGACTCAGTGGATTATTCGAGCACAAAGAGAACCAGTGTGCGACGGACGGACACAATCACTCATAGCGTGCGTTTGTCATAGAGCCGCGACGACAACGCGTCGATCACCGCGCGACACGCTTTGTTACAGCCTGCTCCGATTTGTACACTGATACCTCCATTTCAATTGACCTACAATATATGCTAATGCCCCCGAATATCCATGCATTTATCTTCGCCAACTAATAGTCTTATTACTCTTGGTAAAAATATTTGAACTCTATCAATTAGAGATAAAGCGAAGATTATGAAGGTTAAAGTACATTTCACTTTTAACGGTTCTTATTTAAGGATGCTTATAATGGAATTTTATTGTTACGTATTCATATTAAAAATATAGGTATATATTTTAATGTGCGTTAAATAAATTGAGTGATCATTGCAAAATTTATTTCTGAAACTTTCTACAGGTCGACGTAGTCATTTGGATTGTCTGCGAGGCGGCTGTAAAATCGTTCACCCATAAAGTGAAATATAGGTTAAGACGGCCTCTCTCAAAAATCATTCAAAGTACCGTAATCTCATCCTTTTATTTTGTAATTTCTTCTTACCACCAATTTTGAGCAGTCGTTTAACATTTTAGGGCTCGTTTTATGGCCTCGTGTCTGATGAACATCCACAGTTTTTATTTGGTGTTACGACTCTCTCGATTGATAGGAGTGTATCATCGCGATTGTTTATATTTCTGGGTATTCATAAAATATAAATATTTTCGTTTCTGAACTTTTTATATTGCCAAAAGGTATTATATTATATGCATACACTTTGGTTAGTAAAATAGTTGACACTTTTATTGTTTTTATATCTTTTGTAAAATGCATTAGAATTTTTAAAAATAGCACTTATGTAATACTTAAAATAAAATTTAAACAATAGCTTTCGAGATACAATAATGTTTAGTCAAGAAGTAAGTTCAGCGGTATGGAAGGGTCAGGTCTGGCGGCGCAACACGTATCGCCGGGGCGGCGTTCAGGAGCTGCGCGCCCACGCTGCGCCTGTCCGCGTCAGCGGCACCACGCTCAACTGCTTAAATATCTTACTTTCACAATTGTAATAAGCAAACGTCAAGAACTCATCATACTCAACAACAATAAGTACGTCTCGTCTTTCTCTCCGCCTAGTACATAAAGTAATAAGGTAAGGTAGTTAAAGGTAGGTATGCTATCAAGTACATATTTTAGCGAATGTAATATGTAAAGTAATTTTTGTTTATAAACAATGATTGGTGTTACGTAATTATGTATTTTAATTAATAGTATATGCCAAAATGTATGTACCTGCATAACTTCCAAACACTGCACCAATTTGGATCATTCTCTTTTTGTGTTCGATATTGTCAGGAACAGGTTTGTACAAAGGGAAATTTAAAGAAAAATCAATATGTTCATGTGAAAAAATTAGTTGTACGATGTTTTCGGGGTCGACTTGTTCAAAAATAATAATTGGCTTAGGAAATCTATTGTTATTGCTGGAAAAAAATATATTGAGTGATATTATCTTGACAGACAATACAATAGACAAAATAGCATAAATCGTACACAACACACATGGGTAATCGTTAATATATTTCTTGCTTAAAAAGCTATTGAAATTTCTTATAAGAGATAATTATCTTGTTGTGATTTGACATACAATGCGAATCTAGATAATAAGCGTCGAATACCAAATATGCAAATAAAAACTTTCATTTTGATGTCGGAACAATGACGCTGATTTCGCGAGGGTTTGACGATTAACAACAGATGAATGAATTTTAATAGTGTGAAAGTTCACGCAAGCAAATAGTTTAAAATTAGGAATATTATTGTATCAAAATATGAATTACTGTTTCATTATGAACTTAATGGAACACCTGTATCAAAAATATATACTGGGTTTGAATTAAAGTTTTAGTAAAAGGTAATTGCTTTAATTTTTTATCACGATCAGAACAACTCTAGGGTGAATAAACCTAAAGAATAACACATTATATTGACACGCCTGTTTCCTACGACGAACAAGTGACTAATGAAGCTTCGCCCATCTAAATATTCATGAAGGCAGTTAGCGTGCGTGCCTGCTCCCAAAACTGGAAGCTCTAGCATCAACTCTCGTAACCTTCTCTACAAAAGGATTACGAGGAAATGTATTAAATCCAAACAAAGCCCGCTCCGAAGAAGAACACAACTCCTTTTAATTGCATTCATAGTGGAACCGAGCGCGATATGATGCGTGATGCATAAAATATGTTTAACGAGAAGTGTACAATTATAAAATAAATGCATTTATGACAACAACAACAACTACGTCTATGTCGTTTTATAGTATTTTAATAAAAAGACAAATGAATTTTTATTTTTTGACATAAAATAATAAATAATTTTAATTCAAGAAATAAATTACATAAATTACGACGTTATAATATCTTCATAATTATTTTCATGTAGTTGGGAAAATATTGCATTTTTTGCCCAGAGAATCGGCATAGCGATTCAACGGGGAAATGCTGCCAGCATTCTTGGCACAATTCCACGCGGACATGATTTGTATAAAAACTATCTGTAAATATTTATTTCTTAAGTTTTGACTTGTAAATATGTATAATGTTTAAATAAAAAAAAAAGTTGGGAAAGATTAAACTAATTATACCCAATATAAAATGGGTTCAGATAGTCAACTTTGTGTGTGAATATTTTTTAATTATAGTCGAAATATAATAATGAAATTTCAAAACTATCTCTAAATTTATATCATAAAATGGACAATAACATGTTACATGCAAGTATACACTGGCTATATTCCAATGCGAAGGGCTCAAGAATGAGAAGTTGAGATTGCAAATTAAAGCGGAGGTCTCGCGGCATCGAACAGCGTTGACTTGAATGACTCATAAACGCCGTGATTTACTGAACAACGGGAGATATGTAGGGTATTAATTTAAGTTCCTGGTCAGAATAATTTTAAATGCACAAAATACGAAGTTACATGATCATTACGAGAAAAATATTAAAATAAAAAGTCTCATAAATATTTTAAATATCGGTTTGTTGTTTTCTTGTAATAATGATGTGCCGTAATTTTTATCAAAAATTTATGTCTAACTGTATTATTGTTATTAACAATAAAGGTATTATCATTATTTTCATACTATGATATTGATATTTTTAGGTTTATCGATAAAAGTTGTAATAGAGAAAATATAAAAACCATTCTGAATCTGTTAATTGGTATAACGTATATATTATATTATTAGAAAGCTGCATTTATCGATACGTGGTAATAACACATCACGCTACGAAAACTTATCGTAGCGTAATAGTAGCCGTATATCAATGCGGGTGTAACTGCGAGATAATGACGTTAATAATTAAGTTTTCAATGCTAAACTTTATTTAAACTTAATTATAAATTACTAACTTTGTTTGAAACTTTCGTTAAATCACATAGGCCTGCCTATGCCTACATTGGCAGGTACCTATTAGTTAATTAAATTCTTTATAATTATGTAATTTGTTACACGTACGCTACGCTTACGCTTCAGCCTGTAATATCCCACTGCAGGACATAGGCCTCTTTCCCCATGTAGGAGATGAATCAGAGCTCAATCCACCACGCCGCTCCAATTAGGGTTGGAAAATGGAGGATATATTCCCTACTATGAGTAACGATCGCTATCAGATGTACATGATAATAACCGGGACCGACGGCTTAACGTGCTCTTCGAGGCACGGTGGGGAGACACACAAGGACTGCACAAAAACCCAGACCAAAGCAAACATGCCAATACAAATATTTGTCATGTGCGGGGATCGAACCGGCAACCGCCAGCGCAACAGGAACAAACCAGTGCTGTGACCGTTGTGCCAACGCGTCGTCACATGTTTCACATGCTCGCAGGAAATTACAGAGTTGTCTTCAAATACAGATCAATTTTCTACGCTTGGTAGTTACAGGTTACATCATAATAAAATCTTAATTTATTTTCTTACATTGAAAAATGTAAACATAACTAACGCGTGCGTAGGTACCTACTCGCTAACACAACTATAAAACGAGACAATATTTATTGGTGTGATTTACAGACAAAAAAGATTTTGATATCGATTTTTTATGTACTACCTACACTATAATATATCTCTTTAGTAAGTGCTATAAATCTTTTATAACTGTCATACTATTTCACTGTTCTTGATTACAACTTTTTAAAGTTAACGTTGATAGTCGTTATGAAGACTTTACAGTACCTGTCCGTAACCGTCCCACAACTGGACCACGGTCTCTGAACCGAAGTATTTAAAACTTAATCTTCCACGCTACTTCTAAATCAAAATGTATAAGATTAGTGTAAGAATAAAAACTATTATATATAAATTGTAAAATAACATGTTCTCATTAACAGGCTGATTCTTCACAACCCAGAGTAAACTATAGGTATATCTGAAACAGAAAAATTGCCAGCATTAATACACGTAATTACGTATCTATAAAGTAAAGGTTTTTAAAAAGTCGAAAATATTAAAAAACACGAAGAAAATCAATTTTTAAACTTGATCCGCAAATAAACAATTTTAGAAAATTCAACACAACATTTAGGAAATAAGAATTGAAGCCTCCTTTTCTATTCATTTTCCGTTATTACATTTATTATCGTCTAGTTTTTAACACTTTACATGACAATATTGTACTAATAAACTCTGTTTTAATAATATCATCTAGCTACAAACTTGCCAACGCCTATAGGCCTTGTTAATAGACCCATAAATATTGCTGCACTAAGTGATTTTGTTTTATAAATGGGTATATGAGCGTGTGTTGGCGTGTGTTTGTGTTATATTTATAATGGCTTTTTTATAAATAATTTATAATTGTTTTCTGCTGCTTGCTAAAATATGATAAAAACACAAACAAAAATACCATACGAGTTAATATCTGGTAAGAATTCTGTTTATAAGTTGCTTGAAAAAGAAGAAGATAATGAAGTGAGAAGAACACATCAATCTCTTTAAAGTAATTTTATGGCGACCGAGCGGTGTAGTGGTGCGTGTTCCATGTAAACGCCTAAACACCGGCAGTCGCGGGTTCGATTCCTTCCGGTTCAAGTTTCTGTCTTTGTAGGTCTCCTCACCATCCCTCGGAAAGCAATTTAAACTGTCGGTTCCAGTTGCTATAATAGACACCTGATAGCAATCGTTACTCTTGGTAGGGGTAAAGAATATAGCCGCCAAACCACAGTTAGAGCAGCGTGGTATCCACCACACTGATCCACTGCATTAAGCTTCGACCCTTCTACTACAAGGAAAAATAGGCCTGTGTATATGTATACATATACATACTATACCATCTGTCAAGTTCAGTGTCAAGAGTATACAAGCTTGATTGTGACTGTGGTCTCTCTTATATAGGCCAAACCAAAAAATCGATTAAAACTCGCGAGAACTAAGAACATATAGCTGACTTATTAAAACACCGTCGCTACACTAAGTACGCGATCTGTGAACATAGTCTAGATAAAGCTCGCCATTAAATTAGATTTGATAAACCACAGGTCCTTCCAAAAGAATACTGATTCCAACCAAGAATGAGGCTATTGAAATTAAAAACATCCAAATTTCAATAGAGAAGATGGCTGGCCATTAACACCTCCTTGGTTCCAATTATTAAAATAATTAAATCAAAAACCCAAGCATAATATGCCACAGATTAAAGACTTAGTTAGCATTTTCTGCGTGGAGAGGACTAATTAAAATATTGATGTATAATGTATAGGGTAGTTTCGAATAACTCTGTAACGTTAGGACGTCTGACACCTCAGTCTTCCCGTGACCCCATGGTTGCTGTATGTACAGTATCTAAAACGTCGGGCATCTAAATAAAATTAATAAACTGCTATAAAATCCGAAAAAGTTGTTTCACTTTTGTATAGTTTTTACAATTATAAGTACCTAACATCTATATTGATAGTACAGTACCCGCCCACAAATAATGAACATCGACCATTGGAAAGAGACAATCGGCTAATTTGGACTCTGATTGAGAAAATATTCTATAATATTAGTAGTATTCTAAAATATTTTGTACAGATTTTAAAATATAATCTAATTAGTGTTTGGCAATATATACTGCCGATAGAAAGTGCCTGACAATATACATTTCATATTTTTCTTTAAATATACCTACATAATATATTCTATTCATTTAAGAAATAATGTAAAATAGCTAATTAATACCATTTTTACGTACTCGTAGCTAATATAATACGTTTATTATATAGGTACACTAATACTACTTTATTATATAAACTTTGTCCTTCAAAAATTAAGAAAGGTCTGGAGTACATGGATCTTACATTATTAGATCTGTCACACGAAATACTGATTCCGATACGTCACATAGGTAATGTGCGTCAAAGTTCAGAGAAGCTCTACGAAGTTGAAATTGGCCGATTCTGTTTCCAAAGATCGATGTGCGTTATTTATAGATGGGTACTACACAATAGTGAATAATACTTATAAAATGTTTGGTAAATTAATGGTTATCCATACTAATATTATAAATGCGAAAGTAACTCTGTCTGTCTGTCTGTCGCGCTTTCACGCCAAAACTACTGAACCGATTTAAATGAAATTTGGTACACAGATAGTATGGAGTCTGAGAAAGGATATATTATACTTTTTAATGCGAAAAAAGGGGTGTAAGGGGTTGAAAGGTGAGGATGAAAAGTTGTATGGAAATAAGTTTGAGACAAGAGACAAAATATTAGAGCTATTCTGATGTGCACAATAAACCAAAAAATATATCCAAAGTCACTATTCCACGCGGACGAAGTCGCGGCACAGCTAGTATTCTATAATTAAATATACTACTCGTGTACTTCTATACTAATATTATAAAGAGGTAAAGTTTATAACTTTGTTTGTATATATACGGGGTAATCTTCGCAAATACTGATCCGATCATGAAAATTCTTTCGCTAACAGAAAGCTACACTATTCAGGAGTGACAAGATAAAAGGAAAAAGATAAAAATATATAAAGATTTTAAATCAGCAGGATTTGAACCTGCGCCCTCTGACGTGCCGTGTCAACAATTCAATCTAATCAAGCATTATTATTTGCCTTAGAAATTAATTGGTGATTTTAAAACATTTATATTTATCTGATTTGCTGAAAATAGTGAGAGTGTATTGGAACATATCAAATTTCACCGTACCCTTCTTATGTGAAATGGATTATAACGCCCAACGAAGTGGGCACGGGTCGGCTAGTTTAAAATAAAGTGACAAATATTATTTATTCGTAAGGTACTAAAATTATGTCAATTATGGTACTAATTTAATTTATTCACAACTAGTAAAATAGATAAATATTTTAAAAAACTTTTATTTTTATCAACAATTTTTAACTTTGTTGCTTGTAGAAATTGATTGATGTTGTACAGCTTTCTAACATCTTTATAAATTATTGTAGATGCCTGATGATAATCTAATAAAGGATCGAATTCGAAACGTCGTATGAATTTGCAATTGGTGGTTTGATTGGCACCTTATGTCCAAAGTGGACCCGTCAGAGTCCTGAGAACCGTCACAAAATATTTTTAACAACTTTCCAACTAATTGACCAAACTCGATAAAATTTCGGTTAAAAATAACTTTACTTATGTACTAGTTTCGATAATATTTTGTTGTTAATTCATTTTAGAAAAATCTGTTATTACATCTAATTTTTTAAATCATCAACCAAAGAAACCTCTTTTGTATACCTAAAGGACGTGTGAATAAAACAATTTTCCCTTTACGACGCATTATTACACCAACAGTGTGACGCAATGGTCTTACGTTAAATATCAATTGATGCGTAGTTTTATCTTTTCCGAGAAGGTTTTTACGCTCATAAGTTAATATACATATTTTCTCTTTAATAATGACATGTAAGCATGTCTGTGTCTGTGATATATTGATGCATAATATGATACCAAGAACATGACAAACAAGATAAATTAAATTTTTAAAGGGCTCCGATATAATACCTCTTTCGTATAAAACAATTTCTTTCATAAGTCCGAAATTATTTAAAATAAATTTTATAAGACACATAAATCTTGATTTCAAACGAAATTTATGCAATTTAATAAAAAGCGTGGTAGCTACTTCGTAACAAAATATAATTAAATGTTTTGCTTTTAAGTTAAACTTATACAGGCTACTAGTATACCTAATTTAATATATATAAATATATACGTTTTAAATATATATTTTGTGATATAAACACAGTTATGTACATTTAGAAAGCTATTTTAAATAATAACAAAGAGACAATCTAATCAAGTGGCGAGATACAAATTCCTGTAGTGCCTGTTACGTGTGTCTAAAATACCAGCACAGAGGTATTCGTTAGTTTCAGATGGTTTCAATCGATATCGAATATTTGTTAGTTATTCAAAAATATTCGCCCTCGTTATTGGCGGCGGCGTGAGCTATTATTGTTGTCCAAGGAATTCAGACTCAGCGCTATGATCGACATCTACTTACTTTTGAACTTAAGAACAGAGTAAACACCCATTATTAAGCAAACGTGTTCCAAAAACTACAGCGTAAACCGAGTCTATTGTAGCTCAATAGAACCGTTATGAAGATCACGGTCAATTATCTCGTTATAATATCGTGCATTGTATTTTGAATATATTTCAAGTTAATTATTGCTTTTAATGAAACGCTTTAAAAGTTTGTGATAAATCATCGAGCAAGTTCAGATTATCGTGTACTAGATATCATTAAACTCAACATTTTTTGTCTGCAATAGTTGTGATATATAAGTATTTATATAAAATAAATTATTAGTCCTATCTAACAATAAGTAATTATAATAAAAGAAAGCTAGATCACACATACTTATTTACACAGAAACATAAAATTCCCCTGAAGAAAACCCTTAGGGTAAAAATTAAATTATAATTAATTAGTAATTGTAATTCAAAAGTCGTTAATTTTTAATCTTGAAAATACTTTATTTTCTAATTGAAAAAAAAAGCAAATCATCTTCATTCAAAATTTAAAATTGATGGCTTGTGTCAAGACAATATAGTGTAAGGAACACTTTTATGGCGGTTAGTATTGATATACAACAGCCTTGTTTATGAGTCTCAGATCCAGATCAAGCGCTATTAGTACGCCTGTATCGCCCGTGAGAAATCGTAGATAAACCGCGTCATTACTGTCAATAAGACAATAACAATTTATTATATCATCTAGCATTCACATTGCTGTTGCTATTTAATAAAATTTACGTCCTTCCTGTGTTAAAATACGGTGCCTAGTCGTGGACACTGACGAAGGGATTGGTCCACAAGTTTAAAGTTCCTCAATGTGCAATTGAAGGGGGCTTGAGATCTCTCTCAAAG
This sequence comes from Melitaea athalia, assembly GCA_905220545.2. Classification (NCBI taxonomy): domain Eukaryota; kingdom Metazoa; phylum Arthropoda; class Insecta; order Lepidoptera; family Nymphalidae; genus Melitaea; species Melitaea athalia. Next base: position 11,316,777 of record HG992179.1, read on the forward strand.
ATAGAAAAGAGACTATACGCGAGTGAACGAAAGTAACCGACATAGCCAACAGAATTAGCAAGTTGAAGTGGCAGTGGGCTGGTCACTTGTGTCGCACCACCGATGGCCGTTGGTGCAGACGTGTCCTGGAGTAGAGACAGCGTGTTGCCAAAAGCAGTATGAGACGTCCTCCGGTCCGCTGGAACGACGATCTATATAAAATTGGCCGTTGTAGGCTGGATGAGGATTACGGAAAACTTGGATGTCTGGCGCGGACATGGGGAAGCCTATGTCCAGCAGTGGACCGCGATAGAGTCAACTGACTGACTGAGAATTTCGTTCCGCTACGAAAAGATTCAACTTGTACCTATACATACTTATAAGTATATAGGTTCAAGTTATTATATACAGAGAAAAATAAAGGATTGTTCTGTAAATTGCCTATTTTCATCAATAAGATTGGCGTCAGTAACCGCAATTATATTTTCTCTTTACAGTAAGGGCTTCTCGTGTGTCACTGGGAGAAAGCAGTGCAATATAGTCGCCGCGAATTCGACACGTGTCGCTAGTTATTTAATTAGTGTAGGGTGTCCGTGCTAGCGAGCGGTGACCACATGCAACGGTTACCTGCGGCTGCGCGGCCGACGTAGCCGGAACGAAATGCGATAACCACCCGCTACTAGGATTGCTTACACGCTTCTCAAAATGTTTATCAGTCGTCGATAAATGTTTCTTAATTGCTTTTTTTTGAAAGTTTTTTATCATAAGGCCCTTGGATCGATTAGGTTAAAGTATAAAAATATTAACGTTTTTTGTAGCCTGGTTTTGTCTTAAGCGACCATCCATCTTGTACTTATTAAATGAAATGTCGTATTGTACATTGTTTTATTTATTGTAAGAATATAAATATGATTGTGCAAGATCACACAAAGGCAATTCATTATATGTTAATTTTCACTGATGCATAATTTAAAATTAATGTTACCTCTAACGACTTTAACATTAGTTACAAACATCTTTTGTTTTAAAAACGCAACGGTTACTGCGCACATCGTGTTAAGTAAGAGCTTAGTTAAGTCACGTTTAGTTTTATCGGTAACACATCTCAATATTACATAAGTTTAAAACGATTTATTTGAAACAAGGACGTATGCTTTATTAGAAATAAGTATAATTGTTTCCCATTGTCTAGCATAATAGACTTTCATGTCCATATTGTGTGAAGATATACAATATGGACATGAAACAAAGAATACAAAGTGTACTAGAAAAACTAAATTATGACATGTATTCCCTTTTAGTGTTTACAAGCTTAACTGCGTTCAGTTCATTTAATAATTATTCTAATTTATTGTAAATGTAGATTAAAACACTATTTATTAACCACCTTGTTTTGCTACTAACGAAAGTTTTAAATTCAGCATCGTCAAGTTCATAATTCTGTTCTCATATCACATATACCAGTTCATTGTGTTTATGCAGTTATTAAAATTTGATATAAAAAGAGTTGCTATTAATATGTTACCGACACTTTGTTATAGCACCAAGGATCACAAATATTGCAAGTAGGTAAGGACTAAGCCACTAAGGATCAAATCAGTGCGGACGCGTGCCGAGACTGCGAGCTCAGGGTGAATGTCTCACTTGAGCATAGGGTTGTCAATTGTTCTTCGAAGATGTATAATGTTTAATATCCTTTAAAATAGTAAAATTTTTTTCATTAGAAAAAAATATATTATCTTTTTTCAATTCAAAAATATATTAACATAATTTATTTTTTGACCAATTTGTTACTCACAATATCAAATTTAAATAAAAGGTATCTTTAACTTTTTTTTTACGTAGCACTCATTTACTAGATTTAGGTGTTACAAAATAGTTAATAAATACAACCCACACAGTAATGCGAACTAGGTACTACACTTTTCTTTACAGTATACGTACAGTACGTACACCAAAAATATATATTATTATACAATACTTATAAATTAGCATTGTATAGTAGTTAACAACCCTACTAGTGCACCTGAGCATAAACCTTCAAACGACGCTACGTTCGTCTTTTTACAACCATTCTATATCGATATGCCAACATTTGTGTTTTGACTATTAAAACGTAACTTGTTAAATTATTTTATCGGTTGTTGTATGTATATTAATGAAGCACATCTTTGAACGAATTAAACATGTTTTAGATGTGTTTCAGAGATTGTTAGAAACATTTGAACAATTACATTTAAAGAAAAATGTAAATACAAATTAATGTAATACGAATTTATTCTCTACTATGACGATACCTACTCAGTATATCGCTTTTGAAACGATTGTTTTTATTTTTACATCGTGTTTTTTATCCATAAATCTTCTGTTTTAAGTGTTTGTCTTAAAATGTTCATCAAATGTCATAGTTACGCTACATGAGAAATATTTTAAAAGCCGACAAAGGAAATATAAACCGGCACTCTTTTAATATATAGGTGGTATTGAAAATATGCTAAACATTTTAATGATATGTTTTAACATTTAACTATAGTTTTTTATTACTTAGTATGAACTGCTGACGTAATTAATAACACATATTTATTAATTTTTATAAATCAGTCGTAAGTACATATTTTAATTAATTGGTTCGTTTTATATGCGGTGCCTACTAAAGGCTATGTTTAGGTAGATATTTTCAAAGATCGTGTGGTATTTATTCTTCTGAATCTATTAGCTATAAATACAAGTTGGTTGGCTTTGTTTCTGTTCGGAGAATCGAAAAAAGAATGCGGACTGTCATGTGTCTACCAAATTATTGGAAAATCTATACATATCTATATTTGTTTTAATTTATAATTACTAAACGAAATATTTATACATTGAAACATTTAAATTAGATAAAAATTTATCATAAATCATTCATCTTAATCTAAGTCAAAGAAATAATTTACAAATAATGTCAACAAAGTATATAAGAAATCATGCAAATGAAGTGAATTACAGTACAATTGCAAACAGATCGTGCATCAATAGTCAAGTGGCTTCAGGGCATGATCATCAGCCGCGAGCGTCCGCGCACGATCCGCGAAAGCCTCCGGCGCGCGACACAATGTGTATATCAACTTTAAAATGTCAAAAATTATAACTCAAATAAAATACTTGCATTTTTACTAAATTAACTGGTTTCAATTGATATTGAATAATAATTTATGTGTTTATTAAGATGTTAGCCAAAACGACCATAGGCAGAACATGTTGAAATATCCGACGGGTAGGTATGAATCCTAGCTCATAACACCGAATCTTAAAAAGCTAATGCTAAAAAAATCATCTGGAGAAACCTATAGAAAACCTGTATTTATATTTCGTAATAAAATCAGAACGGACAAAACTAAGCTCTAATACTCGTAGTTCATCTTGCTATTATCGTGTATCGTATAGGTACTATTGGTCTAAGAGACGTGGAAGAGCGACCTTCACCGATCTGATAACTCGATGAGACATATTTTTTTATCAAATATAATTTATAAACAAATATGCCTATGATAACTTGCCTATCGAGAAGTGGTCAAGGCTATTTTTTTTCATTTTTTTTGCGGGCAAGCCTATATGATTGGTTTCGTAATTACAATATCTTACCTATGATATCAATTTCGATTTGCGCCGTCGACGCGCGTTTGTAGCGATACAGACGCGATACAAACGCAACTCAGACGCAGCCTGTAGACCTTTGCACACCTGAATACGCGTTTGAATCGATATAGACGCGCCTGTGTAGCGATACAGACGCGATGCAAACGCGCGTGTGTAGCGATACAGACGCGCCGGTGTCTCACGTTTGAATCGATACAAACGCCAACAAACTGCTCTGAAGCATAAAACGCGCCGTCGACGCTCATTTCTAAAACGCGCGTCGACGGCGCGTTTAAAAAACGTGGATTGCACAGGCCCAGTATTAAATCTTAACTAAGTTTACATAACGAAACATCACATCATACAAATATATTTCAAATAAATAATGTGGCTTTCCTTATTATGTATGCATATGGAAGGATTCATATTAACTAATCAACAGACTTATGTAATGGATTAAGTTGTCATATCTAATATTATGAGTATATACACACGTTCAACAAAATATATTAACAAAGGATTTAGAAATCCAAATATTCGACATTATTTCTTCGAAGGCCCGAGCGTTTAACCTAGTTATTAGAGTTATATTTTATAGTGAAAGTTTTTGGAACAGAAAACTCTAAATGATTTCACGGTGACCTTTTCTATTGTTTGCGTTCTGAACAAAGGAGATCGAAATACAGTCTAATAAAAATAATAGTTATTTAGTTCAAACTATTATCTTTCCAGTTATGAGATTAACCAGGAGTTGGAAAAACAAATCCATACCAGATGGTCGTTAGTTAAAATCTGGTGAATTTTCATGAACTTTTGTTTTGAAAATGAAAAAAAAATGAAAATGAAAATGAAAATGAAAAAAATATTTATTTCAGTACCATCGTGTTAATTTTACACATTGTGATTGACTCCCTCAATTAGGTGCAGAATGCATCTGAGCCAGATGGACAGCCAGCTCTTTCATTAAAACTAAATATGTACAAAAAACGGTACTTAGCGCTAATTCATACTAAAAAATAGTAAAAAAAAATCCGTCGTGATTTCGAAAAAAAAATTGTAAATGGTCATCCATCAATCCTAATTCAGTTTATGGTCATAGGACATCGTCCATGCGTACAGCCTTCTCCGGTGTAAGCTGTAAAAGTTATAGGAATAGAACAATACAGTGTCACTGTATGCTGTTTTTCTACGGGAGTCTAGAATTTAGCCAGCCCCCTCTCTTCCCGTGGTTTTCGTAAGAGGCGACTAAGGGATAACAAAGTGCCACTACCACCTTGGAACTATTAAAGCCGACCGATGTCGGGATAACCATCCTACAGATGGCTTATTAAATACACAGACGAAAGACGGGCAGCAGCGTGCGGTGCGATAAAGCCAGCCCTGCGGTCACCAACTTGCCTGCCCAGCGTGGTGACTATGGGCAACACCCTTACGTGTTCGCGACAGAAGTTTCAGCCTTTAGTTCCCGGCAGCCCTACTTTTAAATGAACGAAAGAACCCTTGGATCTGGTGCGGTGTACGCGTGAGATGTCTGCTGCTTAAGCAGCTTTACCGAAAGAGAAGGATCTTTTCAAAAGGTACGGATGTACATGTATGCAGAGACCTCCGCTACTCTAACACGGGAGATATTACAACTCTATAGAGTAGAATATGGGTCAAAAGTTTTCCAAAGACCATTAGGAAGAAGCTTTCTCGCGAAACTCAAACCAGCGGATGAATGAACAGTTTACTCTCGCCCTCAGGTTCGAGAAAATGTCGAGAAAGTCTATGGACAGCTGTATTCGTCGAGCGCACACAAGCCTGAGGATCGGGACACCGAAGATTTTTGTGCAACCTTGTTGTACTATTTTTCAGAAGACATCCCGGATATCGAAGTCAACGAGATTAGCGTGGCGCTTTAGTAGCTTAAAAACAGCCCCGAGATGAAAGATGGCCCCAGGGGATGACAGAGCCACGATTGAGATCCATAAAGCTGCAGGGAGACCTGTCCTAAAAGCCTTGGCGACTCTTTAACGCCGGCATCCACCGGGGTACCATGCTGGAGGCGTGGTCCAGGAATGTGGTAGTGCTGTTCTACAAAAGAGGTGATAAATCTCTTTAAAGAATTACAGACCGATCTCACTTCTGAGCCAGGTCTACAAGCTGTTGGAAATAGCTAAAAAACCGTAGACCACATCCATACTGTTCTGCAGATTATAAAAAAAACTGAAGAGTATATATAATCAGTCGCTGTATATGGCATTTGTGAACTACGGGAAAGTGTTTGACTTTGTCGAGACCTGGGCTGTCCTAGATTCTCTGCAGAGATGTCATATCGACAGGCGATATATCGAGTTACTGAGGTATAAATACGATGCGGCGACGATGACCGTCCATATCCAAAACCTGCGAACGAGACCCATTTTCCTTCGTCGCAGGATGAGATGCGCTTCAGCCTGTAGTATACCACTGCTGGTCATAGGCCTCTTTCCCCATGCAGGAGAAGGACACAGGGTAAGACAGGGGGATGTAATGTCGCCGAAACTATTTACCACTGCGCTGGAAGATTTCTTTGAGACCTTGGATTGGGGGGACGAGACATGAACGTCAACGGCGAAAGTGATGTTTATACTTTAAAACATATAACATACATATGTACAAAAGATGAGTGTTTTTTTGTTTATTTATATATTATATATACAAATGATGTAATCGTTGCAATACCCACATATTATGACGAGAGTCGATAGTCAAGAAGAAAAAAAGTTAGTACAATATTCATGGTGAAACTTAATTACTATTTTATCCATCCGTCCGTCTAAAGTGTCTGAATGTAATTACTAGTGTCCGACCGAAAGTCGGTTTCCGGCCGAAACCGAAACCGAAACCGAATGTTCGGCCGTGGCTACAGTTTCGGCCGAAACCGAAACCGAAACCGAAACTCACGTGGTCAAGTATAAAATACTGAAATTTCGTGAATGTTACCCATTTTACACACATTTTTTTTATTGACATGAAATGGAAACATAGTATATTATTTTTGTTGTAATCATTTATTTAATACTAGCTGTGCCCCGCGGTTTCATACGCGTTAATTGAAGGAAAAAAATAGCCTTCCTCGTTAAATTGGCTATCCAAAACAAAAAGATTTTTTTAATTCCAACCAGTAGTTTCTGAAATTAGCGTGTTTAAACAAACAAACTTTTCAGCTTTATAATATTTTTGCTGCGATGTTTTTTAAAAACTGCTATATCTCATACCCGACTAGAAATAAAGTCAGGCTCAACCAGATCATATATCTGGACCGGATCAGGATTGGATGAGGCATGCAAGATCCGGCAAGCCCTATCAGGACCAGGTCTGGTCCAGATAAGGATAGCCTGATGTAAAATGTAATCAAGTATGGTAAGGCATACTGGATCAGGACCAGGTCTGGTCCAGATAAGGATAGCCTGATGTAAAATGTAATCAAGTATGGTAAGGCATACTGGATCAGGACCAGGTCTGGTCCAGATAAGGATAGCCTGATGTGATGAGCCTGAATCGCGCTATCGATGTTTTTAAGCGCACTTAGTATATATACAGTTATCAGGACAATATAGCAAAGAGTCAGTTTCTACACAGTGGAGCAGTCGTAAGTAGTAGGAAGTATTTAATTAATAATATTTAATTAGTTATAATAATAATTAATAAATAATATAAAAATAATTGATATTTAAAGTAAAAACAAAAATAAATAATACATATGAAAATAAAACGGAAAGAAATACAACAATACTTTAAGATAATATCAACTAATTTTTTTTATCAAACAATTTTTTCAAGACTATACACTCATGTCTTTTAAAAGGACCGGACCGGGCATACTCGATCCGGACCCGATAAGGTTTTCCTGATCAGGTCCAGACAAATCTTCTGCGTTACATACCTTATCCGCTCCAGATCGGGCATGCCCGGTCCGGTCCTTCTAAGGAACACGAAAAAATTTCTAGTCGGGTAGGTCCCAAATATCTTAGGACCTAAGATATTTATTGAAATCGAATGGTATTAAGGGTAATTTTGTTCTAAATTAAATACTTGTGATGAAAAAGGTATTTATTTGCATAAGGATATATGTCATGTTTATAAAAACACCTTCGCAAATATTGCAAGCCAACCTTAAAAGATAGACATAATATGCTGTCGCGGACTTTTTTTTTAGAACTTTTAAAGTGAAACAATTCTGTCATACATAATTTTGTGAAACTTTAACTGTTTACGCAGTGCTCGCAGCGGAAGCTCTCAAAATGTAGAAAAAAAACCTCCCGATTTTGAAATATTTTTCATTGGCCTATAGCCTTTCTCGATAAATGAGCTATTCAACGCTGAAAGAATTTTTCAAATCGGACCAGTACTTCCTGAGATTAGCGCGTTCAAACAAACAAACAAAAAAACAAACAAACTCTTCAGCTTTATAATATTAGTATAGATAATATAAGAAAAAAAAATTTGCGTGCGTACAAAGTACACATGTCAGAAGTGAAACTTCTTTGGCAAACTTATTTAAAAAAAAACTAATCATCAATAAATTTAAGTTTTTTTTTTTTGTTTAAGTTTAACACGTCTACGACTAGATGGTGCCAGTAGTAGATTCAATCGCGCTAGCAAAATTCTTTCTTGTTAGTACATAATTATATGGCCACGATACATTTGTGTAATTATTGAACAATCCAATATATCAAGTTGAAGCATCTCTAGTACTGGTTTAATTTGTGCTCCTGGTTGTGTTAGACAAGGTTTTGCAATTCACACGAAAAAAAAAACGAATTAAAATACACAAAAAAAAACTAGTTAAAAAAAAAGACAACGTTTCGAGGTGTTCCCAGGCGGTCACCCATCCAAGTACTGAACGTCATGACGCTGCCGCGTTACCGGTCGCTCAAATTTTACCCCTCATGCGCCTAAAGAAGTTTCACTTCAAAAATATTAAAAATATTATGATTATTTTTTCAAATTAAGTTCTCATAGCAAAATGCTTATCAGTTATCAATAATCAAACCACTAATTGTTACTATTTCATTAAATACTAAGTATTGGTATTTTGAAATCTTATTAAATAATACTTTGGTTAGTATTTGTACTTAGAAGAATCATCAACCTCTTTTATGTACCTCTTATATAAAAATAATAATTACTAAAATTACTATTACACTCTTAGTTCCAGTCTCGACAAAGATAATCAAATCACACATTTACGCCCGGTTTCCCGAAGGCTGATCAACGCAAAAATTAACTAATCATCTGTCAAATCTGTCCGGGCTCCCTAGCACATTTTTTTTCCCTTTTTTTATGTAACTAGGTTGGCAAACAAGCGTACGGCTCACCTGATGGTAAGACCGTAGCCTATAGACGCCTGCAATACCAGAAGCATCTCAAGCGCGTTGCCGACCCTATCCCCAATCCCGGCCCCAATACTGCCGGAAAATTTGCTTGATAGTAATGAAGCGACAAAAATGTACTAGGGAGCCCGGACCATTTGACAGATGATTAGCTAATTTTTGCGTTGATCAGCCTTCGGGAAACTGGGCGTTAGAATTAACAAAGATAGGTACCTAGATCACAATTATTAGAACAGTCATACTTACATTTAGAATTAAGTAACCCACTACTAAGCAACAGTAAACATTTGAATTGAAAACAGTTAGGCGAGCATGCACGACAACTTACGAAATCAGTTTCGGTTTCGGCAAAAGTTTCGGCCAATATTGGCCGAAACCGAAACTTTCGCCGAAACTTGATTTTTGGCCGAAACTCGGCCGAAACCGAAACCGAAACCGAAACTTCGGTCGGACACTAGTAATTACCAAAAGTCAAAATGGTCCGCCCACTGGTACTCTCACGTGCCCGAGGTCTCCAACAACCTGCTCGAAAGAAAATTACATCTTCGTTCTTTGTGTTGCTATTGAACTATTATCTTTATTATAGGGTCATAATGGCTTATTTTGTCGATAGTTATAAACGTTTAAATACTGGGAAGTCAAAGGAAAGTATACATGGATAACTTACTTTGTTATTTAATGACTTTATTGCATTTAATTTTTTTGAAAAAAGATTTAAATCTAAATCACTGACATTTTAAATATCAAAATTAAGTTTATTTTTCTCAATAAATATCAGAAAGTACAAGTATCTAGCATTTATTAAATGAAATTCGTATTCAAAATCAATATTTTCCTAAAGACTACAATGTTTACACCTGTTCTTTGATTTTTCTTGTAAAAGTATATGTAAACTTCCCACTATAAGACAGAAATATCTTCTATACTGTTTACATATATCGCTCTACCTACTTATATATTTCTCAGAGCTTCTTCTTTAAATATTATATACAATGGCTTCATGCTATCCTTCGCACTGAGAATGAGATGATTTTTTGTCATATCCCTTAAATGTGTTACTGCTGCATAATAAGCAGATCTCATGTCCTTGTTCGTATGATTCGTATCTAAGGTAAAGAATTTGAACATAATTATAATAATATTGGCGCAACGGTCACAGCACTGGTTTGTGGCTGTTGCGCTGGCGGTTGCGGGTTCGATCCCCGCACATGACAAACACTTTATTGGCCATGCAGATGTTTGCCGTGGTCTGGGTGTTTATGCAGTCCTTGTGGATCTCCCTACCGTGCCTCGGAGAGCACGTTAAGCTGTCGGTCCCGGTTATTATCATGACACCTGATAGCGATCGTTACTCGAAGTAGGGAATATATCCGACAACCCGCATTAGAGCAGCGTGGTGGATTAAGCTATGATCCTTCTCCTACGTGGGGAATGAGGCCTATGCCCAACAGTGGAATATTACAGGCTGAAGCGATAATAATATTAACAATTACTATTATTAAGACCAAAAACAAAATAATGTATAGAACAGAAATAATTTATTTATAATACAATAAAAACTATCTGATATTGATTCGTATGCACACCGTTAAAATACACTTAATTTATTATTATTGCTATAACATAATCTACCATTAATTAAAGTTACTATTAAATCGGATAATAAAGACAGATACAAAATAATCTTCAGATAGTAAAAATATTCTAATCGCTTTAAAATAGCAGTGTTTATTATCAATCTCTGTTCAAAGCAACAAAAGAAATTAAATTAACTTGGAACCGCACGAGACGACAACTTTATTATTTATTGACGCGATAAAGTCTTTAATATGTAATAATTTTATCCGGACAGCATTTCTGACGATAGAGTAATAAAATTGACTTAGCTAATGCTTTACAATTTGTCTACTCTAGGAAGAAACGATTTATATTATTTTACAAAACGTAGATATTATTTTTTGATTAAAACCAACGAAATAGTGAACAATTTTCATAACAAGTGAAACAATAAAGACCAACTAATGGTATCCTAAATACATCGTCCATTTAGTTTTTAGATCAGAACTTAAAACATCACGACATTGTCTCGTTGCTGGAGCGAGATCGTATCATCATATCGGGCATTGAGTGGTGCGGAGAGCCGTGACGGACACGCCGCCGCGCCGCGCGCCGCCAGGCGGCAGTGGCGTATGCGTCGACGGTCTCGCGACCGCGTCGGCATTCGGCGACAAGTGAGCGACTGAGCGCAATCATTAATTGAATCAATAGCTAGTCACTGCCCGACGATGACCAACAAACTACTTTACAGTATCGCTTTCGATTGATGAAATTATGATTTCTTTCACTTATCGCGCGAACAGATTTGAAAAAAATCTCTGATGAGTAGGTACGATAAAGAAATGACATGACTTTATAATTTACAATACAATAATTCCACAGTACAGACTTTAAGAGCTTTCTATAAACCATTTTGTCGCGATATACTTATTGTTCAAAAGCTAATACATCTATAAAAATGTAGGTATTATTTAAATAAAATCGGCTAAATGCGAGTCGGACTCGCGCACGAGGGGTTCCGTACCATTGACTAGGTAAACAACAGGAGGTACATTTTAATATCGGGCAAAAAGCGGCAAAAAGTCACTTTTGTTGTATGAGCTCCTAAATATTTTTTGTTAATTTTATTATTTATCAAAGTAAATATATAATTAAGTTTTTTGTGAATAGGTATATCAAGTGTCTACCTGTTACCATTCTTTGATATTGAGCAAAAATAGGCAAAAAATGGCGTTTTTTGTATAGCAGCCACCCTTAAATATTTATTTTGTTTTTAGTATTTGTTGTTATAGCGGCAACAGAAATTCCTTTTTTTATGTAACTATGTCGGCAAACAAGCGTACGGCTCACCTGATGGCAAGAACGTAGCCTATAGACGCCTGCAACACCAGAAGCGTCGCAAGCGCGTTGCCGAGCCTATCCCCGATCCTCCCCAGGAGCTCTGGTCACCTTACTCACCAACAGGACAATACTGGTTGAAATCAGTATTATTTAGCTGTGGTCTTCTGTAAGGTCTAGGTACTGCCCCAGACGGGCTGCTCCATATTTTGAGCAGGAAATTTCCTGCTGTGCCCTACCTCAGTAATACATACATAGGTAATTTGTGAAAATTTCAACTGTCTAGCTACGGACGGACGGACAGACAGCGAAGTCTTAGTAATAGGGTTCCGTTTTTACCCTTTGGGTACGGAACCCTAATAAAAAGGGACTATTTGTTCAAGAAAAAGGAACAAATTACTTTATTTACTTGTATATTTAAATGCCTTGTAATATTTAAAATAATTTTAAATATACCTAATGTTCGAGAATTACTATATGCCGAGATAATTATTACCGGCCGACAAATCTTCACTTAGGGAACCGTTACTCGTGATTTGTTGCAGTGAAAACATTCATTTATTCATTTGCATACAATGGTTTGGTGCCAAAAATATTGGAGTGTAAACGCTTACAAAGAAGGCATATGAAAGTTCTTTACATATAGATTCTTCATAGTTTGTATCAAAGACGAGAATAGTCACATTATATTGTAAGGTATAGGTATGTATCACACATTATGTTTTTAAAAACGACATAAGAATGTCAATATTTTACTGAAACATTAAAATATACAATAATATATGTATTTAGCATAGATTAATTACATATAGAGCATTTAATTTGTCCGAGAAATTAAAAATTTCCTTCTAATTAATTATATATTTGTGTAGTTACGGAACACTGGTATTTTTACTCGCTGAATCTTTATTTTAACAAGCTTTTACTTGAAATAATCTGTAAAAGTCCAATTCCAACCTATTCCGCAACGCTGATTCATTAAAAGTTAAACAATAATTCTTACAAATTTTTTTATCAATTATAAAAAAAAACAATTAATTTAAGTTCTGCTTTAATTGTTTTTTTTTTTAGTACGTATTACCTAAATACATATTCTTTTTAATTTATTTTACTACTTTAAATCAATATTATCTATATATATAAAAGAGATTTCCACCCGTTGACTCATCACGATATCTCTGGAACCATAAGGAATAGAGACTTGAAATTTGGTAGGAATATTCCTTTCGCCAAGTAGAGGTCAGCTAAGTAGGATTTTACAAAATTCCACCCACAAGCGGGTTGCGGGGGTTAATAACATAAATGGCAAAACAACGTTTGCGGGGTCAGCTAGTATTGATATATAGGTAAGGCTAAAGTTTTGTATAAAAACTAAAAGAAATGTTTGGACGTTCCACATAGTTTTTCCGTTTCATTACGTACGTATTATAACTGTTTTTATAATCGTTTAATGTTACTTTGCTGTATCATTACTTTAAAATTATATGTATGTGTATGGTTGTGTATTTTATTAATTTACTAGCGACCCGCTCCGGCTTCGCACGGGTGCAATGCTGATACTAAATATTATATAAAATATAAAATAAATATTTGCAATCTAAGCGCAAAAAATGTGTTTATTTACGACATCACATTAGAAAACTTTCAAACTATCAGTGTTCCTCTACTATATTATGCATGTATTATATGTACATATAAACCTTCCTCTGGAATCACTCTATTTACTAAAGAAAACCGCATCAAAATCCGTTGCGTAGTTTTAAAGATCGAAGCACATATACAGACAGACAGCGGGAAGAGACTTTGTTTTATAATATGTAGTGATGATATGGTATCATTCACTTTGTAATTTTGTTATATTTTATATAGTTAGGGATCCCTAGTACATTTTTTAACCTGATCAGTATCAAGCTAATTTTCCGTGAGTAGCTTCATTTTGATGAGACGAACAAAAAGTTCCTCTTCGAAAACTCTCGATTGTGGTAGATAATAGAGTTAGCAGGAGGTAGAGCAGCAGTGAGCGTAGGACCGGGATAACGGACCACGCAATTTGGAGGACAATATTACCATCAAATTATATAAATATTAAGTAACTAAAAGAAAAAAAAAATCAGAAAAAAAAAATCAATTTTTGATGACCTTACGAGGTCATCAAGTTGATGACCTCGTAAGGTCATCAAAAATTATTACTAACCAGCTGATTTTTTTTCCTTTTAGTTACTTAATATTTATATAATTTGATGGTAATATTGTCCTCCAAATTGCGTGGTCCGTTATCCCGGTCCTACGCTCACTGCTGCTCTACCTCCTGCTAACTCTATTATCTACCACAATCGAGAGTTTTCGAAGAGGAACTTTTTGTTCGTCTCATCAAAATGAAGCTACTCACGGAAAATAAGCTTGATACTGATCAGGTTAAAAAAATGTACTAGGGATCCCTACCTAATACCCTTATAAACAGACTGACCTTTGATTTAATAAACAGGCATTCTAATATTTTTGTAACAATTCCTTAGATATCTAGATTACTAGGTCCAAAAAATTAACTAATTCTTTTTCTTTTAAAATGAAAAAAAAAATTATTTATTATTACATTAAAGAGGTATCATACTGCGATTTTTCGAATGAGCTCGTGTAAATTCCGTATAAGATCCTGTATTGCACACAGTGCTCTACAAACGCTCAACGTCGAAGAATATTATGGCAATTTCATCATAGGTAGGTATCTGATTTTTAAGTTAAGAAAAAGTATAAGTTTTGGAAGAGTCAATGAAAATGTGGATAACAATTTCGTAACAAAAATTTGCATGTGAAATGTAACAAAAACTCTACATTAACAATCTTAGTATACAAAAAGAAAAAGGTTCTACAGTCAAATATACCGCTTGTCTTCATATCATTAATTCATACAAAAATAATCTGTAATTAATTCAACCATTGTAGTTGTCTACATGTGTATGCTAATAGGTTTTTGTAAGTCGCAAACATGACACAAACATGGAAACTGACTTCACTGGTCGTAGGTATTTAAACTTTTAGTCTAAAAAAATATACCTACATTTTTTTTTTATTTCAGCTACCAAAAACAGTTTTTTAAAATTGATTTTAATACTCGTACAAGAATATAAATAAGGTAACAAATAATTAAACAAATACCATCAAAGATATTAAAGTTAACGTAGGTACATGACAAATAAAAATTTGCAAAAAAGGAATAAGGATACACTTAATGTATATTTTTATATTTCTTTTTATCGTATTATCCGAATTAATTTACTGTTAATGATATTCAATTTGATAATAATATTCATATTTTCTCTCTTATATTATATGTACGTAACACTCAACAAATTTACTACAGGTTACATTTTTAATTTTTATTGTTAAAATAAAGTACCTAAAATGAAAAACTGACTCCATAATTTTTAGCCCCATCCGACGCTTCGACGATGGCCGATAAACATAATATTTCGGCGCAGTGTAGCAGAGCTCCCTTGACGGAGATGGAGTGGGCTAACGGCGCTTCTCTTAACTCAATTGTTTCAAACTATTAATTGTTCCGATAATAATGAACAATGTAAGTACTTACTTTAGACAATGAAACCGGAAAAACTTTTTCAATGATATAAATTCACAGATATTTTCTTAGCGATATCCAAACCATTTCACAGAATAACTAGGCCGAGTAACATATTTATATACATAGACTGTATAAAAATAATTGACGTATTTATTTGTAACAACTTTAATAAATCATTTAAAAGAAACACGTAAACAGTAAACTACAACTTATTTAACTACATATATAATTATTATTATTAGTGTATGAAATTGTCTCAAACTTCCTAAAATGTCAATTCATTTCGATTTGAAGCATTATTAGATGAAATTGTGATGATTGGAATCGAATTCCACATAAATGAGGCTGCTAACAAAAGCTCGTTTGGAAAACAACCGGCAGACACGATAACTATCGAAAGTAGAGAGCAACAATTCGGTAGCAATTGTTTTATGTGTTTGCGGTCGTGAGTACAATATCTTCGAAGATTAGGAGTGTATAGCTCAATGATTTGGTTTCGCGGGCGGAAACGGGCGCGCCCACGCACAGGTCAGAGCAGTGACCCCGCAGCTCACCTCGGCACGGGTACACGCGGCTTGTCTACTCACGGGCCACATTGTTCCACCTTCCAACAGATCTCGGTCTCTGACTGATGGAAGTTACTCTATTTTACACATTCATAGCTGCTTTGCAATTTGCACCTATACGCGTTTATGCGTGTACGCAATAACATTTTTTGTTGCATTTGAAAATTTTAAACAGAGTATTATAATCATTTACTAAATACATTATGTAATTGTAACATTATGTAAAAACAAGGCATTCATTATGTAATTTATTCCAATAAAAATTGTATTTTTTGTGATTTTGGTTTTTTTTTTCATTAAAAGCAATAATCATTTAGGTAAATCGTTTTGGTAAGAGTTTCATTAGTATCTAACTTCTTTAATTAAAAACACCAATATGGTAGAACGCCCATCACCATCACAAATTACACCTGCGTTACTAATTACGTCCGAAACGGATATTTCTTGTCTCGGTTAATTCTTTATATCTAACCGTGTTAAAATTGTATTTATTACAGCAATCTGTCACCGAGGTAATGACTACCGCGCGTGAAATGTAACCTAACACATCGGCTTCGAAATGAATTGGCTTGTTAAGAGTTTCGCTTAATGAAAGCGCAGAAAGCAAAAGTTCTTTGTTTCCTGAATTGATGACTTTAAAAAAGAAAGGTGAAATGAGAGGAATATAAAAATGGTAAAAATGTGAGAGAACATTCAATCAACTTTTATATTGCAGCTTGATCATAAACTCGCATACCAACTACACACAACAAAAAATTGTAACACATATAACTTGAAGCACGTAAAGCAAGGCATTACAATCAATATTTTCGTCATAAGCTACAGTCTTGATCTTGATTTATGGGTGTGCGGTTTAACTTGCTGTATTATTAACAAGTTGTAAATCATCGATCGGAATTAGGACTACGGTGAATCGACTGCCCGAGATCTGTTGACGGTATTTTAACAATGCAATAGAGAAATCAGTAAAATTACCTTTAAAATTAAAATTATATATTATATAATATTGTATGTCCGATAAACAAATTCTACGAATTTATAACATACGATAATTTAGAACAAGATTTGCAAAATTATGTAAAATACATATAGGTAGGTATCTTATATGATCTGGAACGTGTAGAATACAGGCTTTATACTCGTGTGGGTACGTACTCCTTGAATAATGTCAAAAATACGTGTTTTGAAACTTTTCCTTAACCATTAGCATGTTATTTAGCATTGGAAATCGTATTCTGGAAGGTGTCGATCAAATTAAATAAAAACACTTGTTACAAAACAATAGGTAAGATACAGTTAGTTTCTCAATGTTCATGAATAATGAAAAAGGAAATCTTTTACAATTATAGTTCTAACGATTGTTTAGGAGGTACTTTATTAGTGTATCCACTTGTCTATATATTCTGATTCGAGAAATATAATAAAAACAATAAATGATTATGACATTCCTGTGCAAGTATATTTACAAGAGAGCGGCACCGAACGCAGGCGACGGCAAATGCATCACGCGCGATAATGAACTGGCTCGTGTGCACGACTGCGCCTGCGAACTCACATGTTCACCATTCTCGCCTTCACGAATCGTGCTATACTTAGCCATCGCCATATAAAACATCCCTTTTGATATTTTGACGGTGTGAATGTTACCTCAAACCTTGTGTATTCGTGATTCCTGTATTTTAAGTATGTAAATAACTTAAAATCAATTTAAATGGTTTTGCTTGACATGTTTTGTGTTGTTTACGTTACGTCAACCTTAAAGACAGGTTCATCCTTTATTCCTGCATTCTAATGTTGAGGTTTAGTTTAACCTGACCTCATATTTGTCGTAAACAAACAAGATAGTACAAAGTACTTGAAGTAGAACAAAGTACCTGCATATTGCTCTTGCTGGACAAAGTTGCAATGAAAATGGACGCCATTTGTGAACAAGACAGGATCTCGGGTTTCTTAAACTGGCACCTCCCACGTGGTGCCTTGTGCCCTTAACCTTTCGTGTGGCCGTATCGCAGTTCGCGTGCCTTATAATGTGATCACCATAGAGCGTATACGGTTGCGAGCCATATCTAAATTTGGAGCAATGGTGTCTTTAAGATACAATTTAGGAAAAATGAGCATTTTAAACTAATATTAAAGTTTTAATACGATACGATTCAGCCTGTAATATCCCACTGTTGGGCATAGGCCTCTTCCCCATGTAGGAGAAGGATCGGAGCTTAATCCACCACGCTGCTCCAATGCGGGTTGGCGGATTAAAGTTTTAATAATGTGGCCTAATAGGAGATAATTATACAGATAACGTTCTCAGATATCGTTCCTCTTAATTATTATGATATAGGTACCTGCAATAAGGTTACTTACGGTTTACTTTACGGAATTGAATTTTCAACAGCAATTGGTAAAGTTCAACAGTAGGTGTTTAATACGTTGAGTCATTATTGCTTACAATAGTATTTCACAGTTTCGACTTATTTAAATTTACTGCCCTAGTGTTATCGAGTAGCGATCCGCGCCAGCCGTGCACCTGTGCCGCGCCGCAGCGGCGCCGACGCCGACGCACTTTCAAAAAAGCTTACGTGTTGCTGTAAAACAATATTATCCATTTTATGTCTGACCTAAATATCATATTATATGCTCGTCTTGGGTATTAATTACCGAATGCGGAAATCTTTAAATAAAAGAATATAACTTACGTAGTTTATTTTAATGATTTAAAAATTCATAATTAGTTATGTTTCATAATCAGGTTATGCGATAACCGTCAGATAATATTTACAATTTGAATTAAAATTAAACAGTTAGTGAAACCGTACCTGGATTTGTCAAATCAATATATTTTATCCGTAATATCTATAAATTGTACGAGTGCTTCACACAATTCTATACAAGCACTTTGGATGCTAATCTGAAAATAAATTTATTCTTAGACAATAAAGGAAATCTTGATATTTTATTGTTATAACAAGCAAGATTAACAATAGAACAGATATGGATTATTTTATTTCGCCATGTCGACTCTCCCACGCTAGTGGATTCAATTATAGAGGAAAAGCAGATAGGTCGACTTGCGAGTCGAGTGGTCCGTTCGTGACCCGTAAATTGGAACGGCCCGTCGCACGCCCTTGTCACACCATAGTGTCCATACCATAGTGTCGGCCGCACCGCAGCACTGAGCACTGCAACTACGAGCACCACGACATAGTATAACGGCACTCAAATCAATATCCTTACTACAACACCAGATATTGCTTCTCACGCACGTCCAGTTAAGGAATTGTACTCAAGTGTAAGACGACGAAGAGATGTCCTTTATCGGTATCAAATAAAGGGTTAACTGATAGTATATAAAATAATCAATATTGCTTTCGTTGTTAAAGCTAGTGTCGTGATTTTAAAAGTTACATATTAAAAAGTTTCGGTTTTCCCTTTTATACAAAAATATTTTGGTTTTTTAAGGTTATCATTAACAATTTTATTCATACGTATATATTTAAAAAAATAATTAAAATATAATCATTCCATTTCAATAATAACAATTAACAATACATATCTCCCCCTTCCTGTAGGTATTCTTCCGAGAAGGTAGAGAAAGTAGAATTAAAACGATTACCAAATATGTTAACAGATGTTAAATACACAATGAAAGAATAATACGTTCTGTCAATTGTAAATAGCGATTATAACCCATGAACACCTACGGACAGTCCAACCGACCAAGTAAGAATCTTTTATTTGATCAAATTGTTACAGAAAGAACTTTTCGTGCATTGTTATTTATACTAATTTATTATATCAGTCATTTGTTTAGTAAATCTAGATTTATCAAACTTGAAATATTTGGTACTAATTTTATTATAAACTAGCTTCTGCGCGCGACTTCGTCGGCGTGGACTCCGCTCCTATTGGTCTTAGCGTGATGACACATAGACTATAGCCTTCCTCGATAAATGGGCTATCTAATCTAACACTGAAAGAATTTTTCAAATCGGCCCAGTAGTTCCAGAGAATACCGCGTTCAAACAAACAACCAAACAAACAAACTCTTCAGCTTTATATATTAGTATAGATACACAATAAACTTGTCTAAGTACTATTTATGGATACGTACCTGTACCTACTACCCAATCCATTTGTTTTGCAATAACCAAATCAACTTTTTGTTTGTTCCATATTTCACGATCAGATTTTGTTAGGTACTGTTATGAGTCACAAACAAATGAAATAATGTTCCGAAGTTGGTTAAGTTAGCTATCTAGTAGCGTAAACAGGTGTGCTTGCCATATTGAGACCAAAACGTCTAACGAACAATAGTGTAATTGTCGGGGAATCAATACAGATAGTTATTAATGTCGGTACCTGCGATATTCACCTACCCTACATCATTCTATTATTCGAGTCATTCTGTCATGCATAAAACGAACGGTGCAACCGCGGCTCAGGCAGTCTTGGCTCTGGCGTGGCGCGGTGCACTTGTGTATCCTGCTAGTAGCTTAACCTCGACTCTTCCAATAGTTAGTTTGTGTACACGAATTAATTGTTACTGATTGGGCAACTCGACCGGTGGTGGTGAGTGCCAATGCGCATTATAAGGCGGCGCCGCCGTAAACCAACACTCGGGTCACAAGTCCCGGGCACTGCGTCGAGTTGTCTCTCTGCCACGCGATAGACGGTACCCGCTCGGTGAGTCCATTGAATACTAAGTAGTTGTTTTAAATTACATTGTGAATTAACCAGGCCATCCGTCCTACTCCTCACTTCCGATTCTTACATCAGAAGTGGGATGCAACCTTAACGACCCACATCGCGAAAGTCGTGCGCCGATAGTAAGTTGCAATATTTCGTGATGATTAGTGGGTACTGCGATAAAGAAAACAACGTCCGTTCGGCACAGCTGATTTATTCGACTGCCCGGTTTTTACAACTGAGTACAAAAATATATCTACCTACGTTACACCTCCACTGTTATTATAAAAACTACTAAATCTAAACAAGAAACTAAAATAATTAATATTAGAGGTTTGATATATTATAACACTAGTTTACAAATTTAAATATGAGCTTATAGTGAAAGTAAAAGTACATACCTAAATATAAAATATTATATATGTTAAGTATCTAACTTAATCTATTTCAAAACCGAACCGTGTAGGTTTTCTACGCACTCTGGCTGGGTAACGCTGCACCGGCTCGGGCTCGGGCTGCGCGGGCGAGAGTCGCGGTGTCTCCTCGGGGTTTGGCCGCCGCGGAGACACCGCGACAGGCGACGTGGACGCCGCTGTTTGAGTTTGGGCCACCTTTTGCCCTGACTGTTCCACCGCCGTCGGATGAGGGTCATTTGGGTATACTAAATAAGAGCGGTCTCGGCCGTTTTCGTGATCAGTATCAATGCAACCTTTAGATCGAGGTTTTATCTGGTCGACATGTCTATGAATTACCTTATTATCGAGAGTTAAAACACTGTAATCTGTTTTACCTAACAACTTATAAATTTTTCCCTTTATCCATTTATTCCCCGCACGATAGTTACGCACCCACACCAGTGCCCCTGGCGCGAAGGCGCGCCGCATGCCCCCGGCGGCCCGCTGCTGCCTCGCCTGATGGCGGACTACTCGTTCTGCCGCCGCCTCAGCGCGCGCTGGTCGTAGGGCGTCAAGTCGCGTGCGCAGACTCCTACCTTGTAACATCTGTGCCGGACTTTCCCCCGTGGTACAATGGGGTGTATTGCGATAAACTAAGAAATACCTATAGAGAGCTGTATTTATGTCTAGGCCTTGAACGATAGCCTTCTTGATGACCCTTTTACAAGTTCTCACTGCGTTTTCCGCCGCTCCGTTAGATGACGGATGATAGGGAGCTGAAAACACGTGATCGACACCGTTATCTTTCAGGAAGGCTGCGAACTCCGCACTTGAAAAGGGTGGTCCATTGTCGCTAACCATTTGTTTTGGTATTCCGAATCGAGCCCACATATCTCTCAGTTTATCTATTAAACATTTTGCGGAGGTAGAATTTACTTTGGAAATCTCTATCCATTTTGAAAAAGCATCAACTACGACCAAGTAAGTGGTGCCCCCTATAGGCCCTAAGAAATCTGCGTGCAACCGTGTCCACGGCCTCTGTGGCCATGGCCAGGGTTGCGGCACATGGTGCTGCGGCGCGTCTGCCACAGCCGCGCACACTGTACACGCGCGACACATCGCCTCCACCGCTTCGTCCAGGCCCGGCCACCACACGTAGCTGCGGGCTAGAAGCTTCGTTTTGTTTATGCCCATGTGGGCATCATGCAGCTCCCGCAAAACTTTATCAGTACAGGTCCTCGGTATGACTACCCTGTGCCCCCACATAACACATCCGAGCTCCTCATACAGCTCATTTTTTCTATTGAAATACGGCTTGAGGTCCTTAATTTCTACATCCTGCGGCCACCCATCACGCGTGTAACTCAAAATTCTGCTGAGCATAGGATCCTTCATGGTCTCTTGTTTTAAATTTTCATAATCTAATAACATGGCTTCCGAGGCAAAATGTAAGTATGTTTGCTCTGGAAACTCCTGATTATCATTCGACCTAGAATCCCTATAACTTCTAATCATCCTTGATAATGCGTCCGCTACGTTTTCACTAGAAGAAACGTACTCTATTTTAAAATCGTAAGCGGTAAGTAGTAGAGCCCAGCGTTGAAGTCTACTAGCTGTCATACTTGGAATCCCCTGGTTCGGTCCGAAAATAGTAACTAGAGGCTTGTGATCGGTCCTCAATATGAATGAGCGACCATATAAATACTGATGAAATTTTTTAACCGCAAAAACGATCGCCAAAGCTTCTTTTTGAATCTGGCTATAGTTGAGCTCGGCTGGCGTGAGCGCCCTTGACGCGAACATGACGGGGCGCTCCCCGCCTGCGCCCGCTCCCTCGCCAGCGCGCTGTGCCAACACCGCGCCCAATCCGCGCGCGCTAGCGTCGCACGTCACCACCAACGGCGCCTCCGCTGAGTAGTGGCACAGGGCGCACGCCTCGCTCAGCCTGCGCTTAACCTCTTTGAATGCCTCTTGTTGCTGTCTACCCCAATTCCAAACCGTATCTTTTTTTAACAAAATATAAAGAGAGGACAAGCTCATGCTCAAGTTTTTTATAAACCTGCTATAAAAATTTATCATTCCTATAAATGACCTCAGTTCCGAGACATCTTTTGGCGGGGTCATGTCGAGAATCGGTTTGATTTTATCCGGGTCCGCGTGAATCCCTTCGGGGTCGATTATGTACCCCAAATATTTTACCTTTTTAACAAAAAAATCACATTTTTCTTTCTTCAATTTTAGGCCATTTTCCTTTAATCTGTCTAACACCTTAGTTAGGGTGGCGATGTGCTTATCTACAGAATCCGTAGCTACTAATATATCATCTAAGAAAACGACTACTCCCGGTATGTCTTTAAATAAATTAGTCATGATACGTTGAAAAATACCGGGGCTCGATGAAAGGCCATAAACCAACCTGTTATACAAGAAAAGACCACGATGCGTATTTATTACGGTATATTTCTTTGTTTCATCCAATTCTATTTGATTGTACGCTTGTGACAAGTCAATTTTGCTGAAATACCTACTACCCTCTAATTTGGATAGTAGATCATCAATCTTAGGGACTGGATACTTGTCGACCGATAAAACCTGATTTAAAGTTACCTTGTAATCCGCACATAATCTAACCGATCCATCCGGTTTATTGACCGGGACGGTGGGAGTGGCCCAGTCGGAGCTATCGACGGGCTCGATGACGCCGTGCGCCAGCATGGTATCAAGCTCGGCGTCCACGCGCTCTCGCAGCGCGTAGGGCAGCGGCCGCGCGCGGCAATACACGGGCACAGCTCCCTCGCGCACGTGTAGTCGCGCCCGCCCGCCGGTAAAACGCCCCAGCCGCCCATCGAACAGTTCAGCGTAGCTGGAAAACAATTTATTTACAGTATTTGACATATCCGGTTCCACTTTATTTACTGCATTTACTTGAAATTTCGGTAAATCGATGTGCATCTCTGCGAGCCATTGCCTTCCTAATAAAGTAGTACATCCATTATTTATGACATATAAGTCCAAAACTTTAGTTAAATTATGGTAAGTCACTTTTACCTCACAATAACCTATGGGCCTTACTTTTGTTCCGTCGTATAAAACCAAAGATAAATCACAATTTAACAAAGGAATATCAGAAAACATAGTGTCATAGGTTTGTTTACTTATACAAGACAGTGCCGAACCTGTGTCTATTTCCATTAACAAGTCCCTATTTTGAACATTTAAACACATGCTCACCGGTTTATAATGTGAGAGAGACATTTGCATTACTGGCTCCTCGTTGGGTTCCTCCTCAGAGGCCTGCTGGTTGGCCCACGTATCCTGCGAGTCATCGCAGTAGTGAACCGCAGCATTCCGCCCGCGACCACGCCACCCGCGGCCGCGGCCGCGCTGGCCCCGCCGAGACCCATTAGCGGCGCTCCCGGCTGGCTGCTCGTTCCAACACACACGCCGCAAATGACCCATCATTCCACATTTACTACACACGTAGTTTTTAAACTTGCAATCATTTGCCAAATGATCGCGTCCTCCGCACGATCCGCACATGTCGTTCACCTGCGTCACCTGCGTATTCGCTCCGCTGTCGCCGCCGCCCCGTACCCGGTACCCGGCTCCGGCACGCGAATTAACGCGCACAGCATGCAGTCCGCCGCCGCCTTCTCCCAGCTGTCCCGCCGCTGATTGTGACGTCATCGCTCGCCCAGGTTCCACGAGCGCGGCGTCCCGCTCTGCAGCTTCCAACGAATAAGCTAAATTGACCGCCTTCTCGTATGTTAGGTTTTCTTCAGCAAATAGTCTTTGACGGATGACGTCACTAGCTAAACCGCACACAAATTGATCTCGAAGATTAATTTCTAACATTGTAGTAAATTGACAATCCTTAGATAACTTTTTCAATGCTGTTATATAATCACTAATCGATTCACCTGCCGCTTGTCGTCTTTGTCTAAATTTATAACGTTCTGCCATTTCTGAAGGTTTTGGTTGCAAATGCTGACGTACTAACTCCACCGCTTCCGAGTAGGTCAAGGTCGATGGTTTCCGTGGGCTTGCCAAAGTAGATAATAAATCATATGCACTTTCACCACACGCAGAAATCAATGTTGGTAATTTCAATTCTTCCTTCACGCCATTTGCAAGAAAGTACATTTCCAAGCGCTCCACGTATGCTGACCAGTTCCCGGTCTGTACGTCAAATTCTTTGACTTTGCCAATCGACATTTTGTAATAAACAATTTCCTTAGCTTTTCCTTCAATATTTTCACTTTTTACACTTGGCGGGTTCAACATTAATCCGTTTCAATCCTCGTTAGCCACTGCGATAAAGAAAACAACGTCCGTTCGGCACAGCTGATTTATTCGACTGCCCGGTTTTTACAACTGAGTACAAAAATATATCTACCTACGTTACAGGTACATCGATATTTTATATTTTAGTTCTTTTCGGTCGTTCTGTTTTATTCTTATCGGTGTATAAGTGGTTTTTGTTCAGTGTTCGATTACGTAATTCGATTTACCGGTTATTTGTTGAATTTAGTTTTATTGTGATACGTAAGGTAGTTGTGTAGTGATTAATTTTGCTAATAGATTTTGCGATTCAGTTTTTGTTTCGATTCAGTCACAATGTCAGACCGTAAGCGTAATCGTAGTGTGAGCCGTCGCGGTAGTCGCAGCGACAGTCGTTTAAGGAAGATGCCAGAATGTCATGTACCAATTGAGTTTATAGATGACGATCATAATGGTGAACATTTTAGTGATGTGACAGAAAACTGATGTAAGCACTCTAAAGACTGTAGTGTGTAGTCATCAAGAGGATGATACACTGTGATGGATGTGTGATCCAGGAGGGATACACTGTGACGTGATCCAAGAGGGATACGCGTGGATTGTGGAGCAATTGTAATTGCTGGTTGGATAAGGGTGGCTTACATAGTTGTTAGTGTTGTAGAAAATGAATTGGTTATTGAAAGTTTGATTTACGTTGGTACATGACTCTGCGTAGCTATATTTGCTTTAAGTTAAGTTTTTGTGGTTACCCACTTGTTTGTGATAAAGTGTTAATATCGTCTTAGCTTGAGTATTTCCGATTACCCTCTGTAACGGATATTATTGTCTTTACGTCTACTATCTTACACGATATTTTAACTAATATTATTTGTCGAAGTACCAAGAGAGCGTAAAGTTAGAGACACCATCTTCCGAATAGTTAATATTAATTTTCTGATTAGTCAGTCACCATTTTTATCATCTACTGATGGGATTATTGTAATTTGTAATTGTATGAGCAGCTATTGTTTAGTTACGTAGTTTTAATTACGTGGCGTATAAGTGATTACTGTGATAATAATTAATTCGATATAGTTAAAACACACACGTATCGTGAACTATAGATTAGAAGTGAGAAATGAGTGTTTCATTGAGGGTTTTAGTCTTTTCTACCTTTGATTGATTTATTTAAACTGTTTACAAGTTGTTTTAGGTGTTCTGTTTAAGAACGTTTAAATTACAGAAAGTTAATTGATAACACATTGGTACAATCGTAAACCTATTACAACAATAGTTGTAGGTAGGTAACCTCAGATTAATAATTTTGTTTATGAGTAGGTAACTATTAAAAATTCTTACTGTACTCTGTAATTACCTTGCTAGTTTGTTAAATAAATAAGTAGACAGGTATGTGATTTTCTAAGTTGATTTAGACTTTATTAACAAAGCGTTTTAAATTTAAATGTCACTAACGCGTGAGTAGTAACATTTTAAGGTAGTCGTTGTAGGTGACTGTTAAAATTCTTATGTTTCCATCTGTGCTAAAAATTATTGAGTAACTTTGGGAAGCAAGGGTTGTAAATAGAACTATATGATTTCGATAATTCCTTCATAGAGACAGCTAGGCTTTTTAATATCCTATCGGTGATTTTGTTTTGTTACAAAACGAGGAGCGCAATCAAACGAAACTTGATCCGAAATATCGAGGCCCTTTTCGCGCAATAGAAGTTCTCGTAGGTAATCGGTATACCCTTAAAGCTTAAATTGTCAACGTACCTGCAAATTTGCTTACGAAAGGTTAAGAAAAATGCCAGCACGTCATGTACCAGACAATATTGATGTAAATTATGATCTTGTTGATAATGATGATGTTCAAGTTTAAGTAGAGGGAGAGACTCGAGTGATTACTCTTCGCCTAGAGAGCCGTGGTGTTAGAAGTCTTTACTCGAGGTTTTTGCAAGCTTGGTTGTAACTTGTTGTAGAAGTAGACATACGTCTAGTTTTGGTTGTAATGACGTCTATGGTACATGGCTGTGGTATTTGTGTGAAGTAATTAGTTATAATTGGTTTGATGATAATTATGATTCAACTACTATGACTGCCAACTGATACTATGACTGCTAACTGATACTATGTCTGCCAACTCTAATACTGACTTTGTACAATCTGAATCTTTTTACGGGCTGATGTTCACAGAACTGACGACAGTACTTTACAGATGAATGGTTAAAAAAAAGAGAGATGTGGTAAAAAGAGAAATGTGAAAAAAAATGAAAAAAAAAGGCATTAAAAAAAAGTGATTAAATGTAGAAAAAAGCGTTAAAAAGAGATGAAAAAAGAGCATTAAAAAAGCGTTAAAAAAGAGATGAAAAAAAAAGCATTAAAAAAAAAGCATTAAAAAAGCATTTAAAAAAGCATTAAAAAAAGCATTAAAAAAGCATTAAAAAAAAAGAAAGTAAAAAGTATAAGTTTATGATGATCATAAGTGATGATGACGATAAGTCATGATGATGACGATAAGTGATAATGATAACCACATTTAAAAAAAAATGACTGCTGTGACTGTGACTTACTGGCGAACCAAAACCAATTGTTTCTGGTCGGAAGGTTCAGTGTGGACCGGACCAGATGATGTAGGAGTCTCGCCTGCTTTTAGTGGGCGACGACTCAGACCAGACTGTTTGTAATGATGAGTGTAACGCTGTAGGAGTCTCGCCTGCTTTTAGTGGGCGACGACTCAGACCAGACTGTTTGTAATGATGAGTGATGCGCTGCAGGAATCTCACCTGTTTGAACTATAGGGGTTTTCATATTTTAAACCTAGATCAGTGATACTTACCATATTGATATGACTGTAATGATAATGATGTTAACCATATTAAATGTGACTGGTGTGACTGATTGACTTACTAACTGAAACCAATTGTTTCTAGTCCAAAGGGTCAGTGTGTACCGGACCAGACTGATATTAAGATGTTGAATAGATTTTTGTCAGGATAGTCGAGCGATATTTTATTTTTTGATTAAAAATACCTAAGGTTGTAATAAATAGCGCGCGAGGACGCGCGCACGTCAGAATGGCCGTGTCGGGGAATCAATACAGATAGTTATTAATGTCGGTACCTGCGATATTCACCTACCCTACATCATTCTATTATTCGAGTCATTCTGTCATGCATAAAACGAACGGTGCAACCGCGGCTCAGGCAGTCTTGGCTCTGGCGTGGCGCGGTGCACTTGTGTATCCTGCTAGTAGCTTAACCTCGACTCTTCCAATAGTTAGTTTGTGTACACGAATTAATTGTTACTGATTGGGCAACTCGACCGGTGGTGGTGAGTGCCAATGCGCATTATAAGGCGGCGCCGCCGTAAACCAACACTCGGGTCACAAGTCCCGGGCACTGCGTCGAGTTGTCTCTCTGCCACGCGATAGACGGTACCCGCTCGGTGAGTCCATTGAATACTAAGTAGTTGTTTTAAATTACATTGTGAATTAACCAGGCCATCCGTCCTACTCCTCACTTCCGATTCTTACATAATCGCCTAATCAAGTTTGTTACATTTATAGTAATCATAACCATATTCAACAACAAACAACTTTAGACTTGTGAATACTTACTAAATGTAGAGAATAAAGAGTGCCAAAAACTAACTATTATGTAATTTCTAAAAGAAAAAAAAATTAAGTAAGAAAATAATAAAAGAATATAACAGTGAACAAAATAATGATTTTGAATAAAAAGCTTTTATTATTTCTAAGATACGGTATTATAATATATCACATTTACACTAATTTATTGCATTATTTCTTATGGTATAAATAACACATATTGTAATTATAATTTGTATCATATTTTTGTATTTTTATAAAGGGAAATACTTATCTATAGAATACAGTTCCATGTCACATTATAATCCATTTAACTTTACCTTTTTGCAAAAAGTTGTGGGTGCATCTAGACGCTATATTTTACGGAAATGTCGCTAAGTTAATAACGTAAAAGAGGGTATTTAACTGTAAATATAAGCAGACATTATGCTTGTTGTGTTAAGAATTATGATTGCTTTAATTAGCGACCGAGACCGGCCTCTGGACGATTAGTGTGCATATTTCTAAGCTTATTTTGCAGGTATTACAAGAATGCTTAATTAAACAAAAATGCTACACAGGTCTCTGTTGTAAGAAATAGGGATGCAAAAACATTCACAACTGCTTTTCTCGTCTTTATGTTTAATCATAGATTTAAACGTAAACAATTTCAATGAACATTTCATTAGATTTCTTACATTTTCATTGTTTCTTTTTATAAAAACAAAAATATTTGAATTAAACATTTAACTGATAAAATAACAATTTTGTAAATACACCACTCTTGCTTTTAAAATCTATAGGTATATTTACTTTTACAATTAAACATAATTATTTTTAGCTCTGGTATAAAAATGTCGCTTATTAAAAATCTTATATTCTATTTTTAAATAATGATACAGGTTTTTGTATTAAGCATATTTATATTGAGTGACTTAAAAATATTATATTTGATTAGGACCAAAAAGTTAAGAAGCATGTCGCGAGCCACAGGCAATTAAGCTGCCTACTGGATACGCTACCGCTACGATTCAAAGATACGTAAGTATACTCGTAAGTCGTGCTTGTCAATTTTAATTAATATTTCTATGTCTGAACTGCGGCTATGTCTAAGAGTTCAGTGAGAAATTGATTGATTTGGGCATTTTTTATTTAAATTTATTGGTACTTTCCGTTTTGATTTAGTTTTGTCACTACCGCAGAATTTTAGAAGAACTGAATTATGGATGATGTTGCTTATGTTACTTATGAGCATGTGAGCGTTATGAGCTGTACGAAAATCCAAATCAAAAATAACTTTATTCAAATAGGCCTCAAAAGTTTTGAATCGTCATTTACAAATTAAGCTACCACCTATTCGGAATGTAAATTCTGCAGAGAAGAATCAGCAAGAAATTTCGCAGTTATCTAGTCTTTAAAAAAAAGGCGTTTTAATATAAAATTGGTCTATAATAATCTGGTAGTATATTGAATTCAATACAACATTGCTAAATCCTAGATCTTTATCATTAATATAATCCTGCACCGAATAATAAGCTTTAGCTATTTATTTATTTTTTAAATATGAACACAGTACCTACCTTGGCCATTGCCTTCTTTTTAAACGGTTATATTTAGCTTGACCGGCTTGGTATTTATTTTTTATATTATTCTTAATTTCATTCTTTTTCACCGTTTTCATCTTTTTTCGTTAAGGGTGCAATTTAGACAAAAATATTTAACCGCATTTTTTTTTTACAAATAATCGTCATGAATTAAATCAGTAATTACTAAGAAAAAAATCGACTGAGATTCACCTTCAAAAGCTTGAGCAATGAAGTGAAATATGGGTATTAATTAGTCGACGGCTCTCAGGATATAGTCTGGAATCCTTGGTACATTCGGTCATTACCTCGTTATCGATACAAGGATTTAAGGTCATCAAAAATTATAACAGATGAAAAAAATCAGCTGGCTACAGCTGATTTTTTTTTCTTTTAGTTACTCGTAGTTAATATTTATATAATTTAATTAGCCGACCCGAATATCACGACCGGTATCAGTGACCGATATCTAATCATAATAAATTATATACTTCAACCTTCCTCAAAAATCACTCTTTCTATTGTTGAAAACCGTATAAAAATCCGTTTGGTACTTTTCGAGTTTATCGCGTTCAGACAGACAGGAGGACAGAAAGACGCGGCCGGGGAACTTATTTTTATAAATGTATAGAAGATAGATAGATACTCGTAGTAATATTGCCCTACAAATTGCGTGGTACGCTATCCCGATCCTACGCTCACTGCTGCTCTAGCCCCTGCTACCCCTATTACCTACCACAATCGAGAGTTTTCGTAGAAGAAATTGTTGGGCGTCTTATCAAAATGAAGCTACTCACGGAAAATTAGTTTGATAGTAGTCAAGTGCAAAAATGTACTAGGGATCCCGGACTAATATTATATTTAATTTCTATGAAAACTCTTTGGCGCTATTGAAAACCTATAAAAAATAGTCTAAATTATAAATGAAGCTTTCTGGCAAACATAAGATTTTCTCAATTTAAACCAAATCAGGGACATTATGAAACGTTCTAAGCTTTATTCTGCTCATAAAAGTAGGATCTGGTCTTAGAAGACCATATCAAAAGTAAAATTACATAAAAATAAAATACAAACTTGTCGTCTGCTTACATTTTCAATGGACAGTAATAAAAGAAAGTTTTCATCGAGGTATATACATGTCGGAGAGTCAATGCAGATAGTTATTAATGTCGGTACCTACGTTGTTATTATTATTCATCTACCCTCACTCATTGTATTATTTGAGTATTTCTGACGTGTATGGCGGTACCTGCGCTATTGTCGATATTCACCTACCCTCACTTCTATTATTCGAGTCATTCAGTCGTGTATAAAAGACCGATGCAACCGCAGCTAAGTCAGTCTTGGCTCTGGCTTGGTACGGTACACTCGTTGTATACTGCTAGTAGCTTAACCTCGACTCTTCTAATAGTTAGTTTGTGTACACGAATTAATTGTTACTTATTGGGCAACTCGAGCAGTGGAGGCGAGTGCCAATGCGCATTGTTAGGTGGCGCCGCCTTAAACCTACACTCGGGTCACAAGTCCCGGGCACTGCGTCGAGTTGTCCCTCCGCCACGCGATAGACGGTACCCGCTCGGTGAGTCCATTTAATACTTAGTAGTTCGGTCATCCGTCCGTTCTTCTCCTACCTACTTCTGATCTGCGACATCAGAAGTGGGATAAAGATCTCACTACGCCCACTTCATTTGTTGTTTGCTGTTGTTAATTGATTTTTTTAAGTTCAGAGTTTTTGGTGTCTTTGAACTTTAAGTTCTATGTTAGCGAGTGTACAAGTAAGTTGCAATATTTCGTGGGTACATCGATGTTTGAGTTATTTTCGTCGTTCTGTTGTATTCTTATCGGTGTACAAGTGGTTTGTTCAGTGTTCGATTTCGTTATTCGATTTACCTGTTATTTGTTGAATTTAGTTTTATTGTGATACGTAGGTAGTTGCGTAGTGATTAATTTTGATAATAGATTTCGTGAGCGTAATCATAGTGCGAGCCGTCGCGATAGTCGCAGCGACAGGCGAAGGAATATGCCAGGAGGTCATGTACCAATTGAGTTTAATGTAGATGACGATCATAATGGTAAACATCTTAGTGATGTGACAGAAAACTGATGTAAGCACTCTAAAGACCGTAGTGTGTAGTCATCAAGAGGATGATACACTGTGATGAATGTGTGATCCAGGAGGGATACACTGTGACGTGATCCAAGAGGGATACACGTGGATTGTGGAGCAATTGTAATTGCTGGTTGGCTTTGGGTGGCTTACATAGTTGTTAGTGTCGTGGAAAATGAGTTTGGTTATTGAAAGTTTGATTGACGTTGGTACATGACTCTGGATAGTAATACTTGCTTTAAATTATATTTTGTTTTAATAAAGTTCTTAAAACAAACTAAATTTAGATCCTAAATACAAGGGTCCGTTTAAAGTTGTCTGTTAAAACAGTTGCCTGGTAATAGAACCTATAGGTATGTTCACGATCGTTTACGAAAGATTCCTCTTACTTATGTACGTGCTGAGTTGGATTTGTTTAATGTTGATGAGTTAATAGAGTATTTGGTCGTATCACATGAGGTGCTGACGATATGCGTTGGTCGTATCACATGAGGTGATGACGATATGTGTTGGTCGTATCATATGAGATAATGACGATATGTGTTGGTCGTATCACATGAGGTGATGACGATATGGGTGGCAATAGTAGTTGTCACTAGCTGCTGAGGCGGCCGGGCCATGAACGTTGTATGTGATCTAAATGTGTCAATAGTAAAACTTTATTTTTTTAATTACGGTTAGAGGAACCTTTCGTCTGTGAGCGAATAGGATAGACTGGTAGTTTTTTTGTGATTAAAGTTAACTGATGAAGCAATGTAGACCACTATACAACCAATTGTATTGAGATAAATTTTGTTGGTGCCATTGTTTTTAAGTATCCATTGCTGAAACATGTTTTGGTTGTATTGCTCGATGGAGGCAATACATGTGGTTATCGTCACTCGATGGAGGTGGCATGAGCTGCTGTCGCTCGATTTAGGTGACAGTGGCGACTATGTGGAAAGCAATAATGGAATTATTGATACCAAAAGAATTGGTCAATTTTGATTTAATGGTAGTTTTGTGTATGGTTGTATGGTGTGTCGACAAATAGGTTGTGTATTAACTAGAGATTAACGATCTGAAATAAGATGAAGTAAGTGTTAGTGTTGTTGTTAAAATCAACCGTGTTATTCGATAAACTATCCCTTTAGCCTTGATTAGGTGTGAATCAGGATAGGCCGAGATGAGACTTTGATACCGCAGTACTTTTTTGCTTTTTACGGCATCACACGGGGACGTGTGACTTGTCAAGATGGCCGTGTCGGAGAGTCAATGCAGATAGTTATTAATGTCGGTACCTACGTTGTTATTATTATTCATCTACCCTCACTCATTGTATTATTTGAGTATTTCTGACGTGTATGGCGGTACCTGCGCTATTGTCGATATTCACCTACCCTCACTTCTATTATTCGAGTCATTCAGTCGTGTATAAAAGACCGATGCAACCGCAGCTAAGTCAGTCTTGGCTCTGGCTTGGTACGGTACACTCGTTGTATACTGCTAGTAGCTTAACCTCGACTCTTCTAATAGTTAGTTTGTGTACACGAATTAATTGTTACTTATTGGGCAACTCGAGCAGTGGAGGCGAGTGCCAATGCGCATTGTTAGGTGGCGCCGCCTTAAACCTACACTCGGGTCACAAGTCCCGGGCACTGCGTCGAGTTGTCCCTCCGCCACGCGATAGACGGTACCCGCTCGGTGAGTCCATTTAATACTTAGTAGTTCGGTCATCCGTCCGTTCTTCTCCTACCTACTTCTGATCTGCGACATACATATATAGCGTCTTAATTATGTTATCATCTGATGACGACGTACCTGAGGGGTCGTATTCATAAATATTTAAATAAGTACACGTTTATCAACTGTCAAGTTGTTCGCGGAAAGCGGCAGGCGTGGCCGCGCAACTCTCGTGCGCTTGTATTACAACGGACCCATTGTTACCAAGCTCTGTTGCTTGGCCTTCTTGCATACATAGCTTGTTCGGAACTCCTGTGTCATTATGAAGAACATCCCTACTTCATTTTTCTAATATGTTATTCTTTTGTAAATCGTAATAAAATATTATATCACTTACGCCCGTTACCTATAGATAATGACACGACTTAATATTACCGTTACCGATACTTTTACTAGTAGGTACAGTGGCTACAGTAACAGTAACTACTTCTCTTTAGATTTTTCTATGACGGATTGATGTTCGTTAACCGATACCGATGGCCCTCTCAATATTTGCTGCGTTCAGTATCAGTATCACAACAAAGTAATTTTTTTGCAAACTTAATGTCAAAATATTTAATAGAAGTATATTATAACTATAAAATAAATGTCTGTTTATATATTTTGATATATAATATACTAAGTATTTCTCTTGAAATAGATACAATTTTTTTTTATTTGATTTTTCTCCCAAAATTATTTTGTCAATAAACGTCACGCATAGTTTTGAACAAAAAAATCAAAACGAAAAATGCGGATAATCAAAATTCTTTATAATTAAATTTTATAAACTCCGCTTGCATATGTAGATCGGGAGCCAGGTTCAAATTCGGTCAATCATTTCCTCTCAATCGAAACTTCGTAACATGAATAAGGGATTTTTTTTATGAATTTTCGTCTTTGTCAGCTGCCACTCCGTGGGTGGGTTGGGCAGTGGCAGCCTCCCAAACAACGAGGAAAAAAATTTTTTTTCATTTCCTCCCATCTGAAAATTTGTCGGATTATAGTTTACCTAATATCTTGAAGGAAAAATAACGTCAGCTGACTATAACATGGTAGATCGTCAGCTGGCTGCTTGAACATGAAAAAAAATTTTTTTTTCCAATAATTTCCTCTCAACTAAAAATTTGCCTGGTGATAGTTTACATACTACTATGAAGCTGGCTGTATCTCGGTGGAAAGTTTGTCAGCTGGTACCTTGAAAGATGTAAAAAACCATTTTTTTTTAGTCATTTCCTCTCACTTCAAAATTTGTCTGATTATAGTTTACCTAATATCTTGAAGGAAAAATAACGTCAGCTGACCATAACATGGACCAATAACACAATGTACATGGACGAAACAATATTAGTCAAGTTAATACGCGTTGTTAAAGATTACTCAAAAATTGTTATCAGATCTTACATCTCATCTGATCTAACGATCTGGGACCACAACTATTGTGGGTTTTAATACAAATCTGCTGATGTTGAACTTAAAAAAAGTAAAACAAAATTATTTGTTATTAAAATTAATTTACTAGTACATTTTTTATTTACAAATTCAAACATATATGTATATACGACGATTCAGCCTGTAATATCCCACTGTTGAGCATAGGCCTCTTCCCCATGTAGAAGAAGGATCGGAGCTTAATCCACCACGCTGCTCCAATGCGGATTGGCGGATATATTCCCTACTATGAGTAACGATCGCTATCAGATGTACATGATAACAACCGGGACCGACGGATTAACGTGCTCTCCGAGGCACGGTGGGGAGACCCACAAGGACTTCACAAACACCCAGACCACGGCAAACATCTGTATGGCCAATACAAATGTTTTCGTGTGCGGGGATCGAACCCGCAACCGCCCGCGCAACAGCCAATCGCAATCCAGTGCTGTGACCGCTGCGCCAACACATAAATCAAAAATCATTACTAACCAGCTGATTTTTTTTTTCTTGTAGTTAGTTAATATTTATATAATTTAATAGTAATATTGTCCTACAAATTGCGTGGTACGCTATCCCGGTCCTACGCTCACTGCTGCTCTATCCCCTGCTACCCCTATTACCTACCACAATCGACAGTTTTCGTAGAGGAAATTTTTGTTCGTCTCATCAAAATGAAGCTACTCCCGGAAAATTAGCTTGATAGTAATCAAGTGAAAAAAATGTACTAGGGATCCCGGACTATCAAGTAGTTTCTGAGGTTGCGCTGTGTTGATTATGAGATAGGGTTGGTAGGCAGCACTTTTGTTGAGTTTTGGTATCCATTGGCTACGATTGTCACTAAGGCTTGCCACTAGCCCGTTAGCGTAGTTGGTCGTGGGTTCGATTCCCACCCCGAGTCTGGGTGTAATAGGTATATATTTATTTATATAAGTAGTATTTATATGTATATATCGAAACAAAATATATATTAACTATACCAGTCGGCTGTTACCTATAACACAAGCATTAAGCTGCTTACTTTAGGAACAGACGACCGTGTGTGTGTGTGTTGTATATATTTATTTATTTATTTATTACTAAGGCGGAAACACTCACATAAGCCAGACCGAGTACTTGTTTGTCAGATCGGACATAAAATATAACTAATAAATAACAAAAATTGTCACCTGTATCAGTGATATCGCCTTGTAATAGTGTCTGATTGTCAAGGTTAAATTTATAAGCGGTCAAATAATTGAAAATAGTAACGATGTGATTTATGCAAATCGATAGCTTGACGTTCAATTTAAACTGTGAGGCACGTTGAGCCTGCGGCGATCTCGGCCATTAGGCGCTTCGTAGGACATGCGCTACACTTTATCTTGAGCATCAGCAGTGTCCACTGTACTACCAACATGTATGGCGATCATACCGTATCATGTCCTTATTACGTTCAATATGATTGTGTCAATCAGATTTAGACGAGAGGAGTTTGCTTCACCACTATTTAAAACATGACATTTTAAAGGAAATATAAATAGTAAATTGTTGCAATCGATCTGATGGAGTGATATGAAAATTATATTATCACCGACAGTCGCGGTATCTATAACATAAATAAAATTGGAGTGTCTGTTTGTAATATTAAAATAACCGCTTTTTACTAAATGCATACGCACGGATGTATGTACATTGTACACAGTACTCTCTCTCTCTGAAACGGCTGGACCAATTTTGACGCTAGTCTCACTGGAAGATTGCTGATGTAATAAGGAGTAACTAAGGCTTACTTTTATTTTAGAAATTTATTTATTTTGTAACTGCGAACTGACCAATAATTTTTTTTAATTCCACGCGGACGAAATCGTTAGCGCAGCTAGTTATATTATATAGGTATATATAGACTTGAAAATTTGTATATTTTGAAGACAACAAATGAAATATACAAATTTATAAGTAGTATCTACAAATTTACCGCGATCGATCACGATCACACGATTCAGCCTGAAATATCCCACTGTTGGACATAGGCCTCTTCCCCATGTAGGAGAAGGATCGCAGCTTAAGCCACCACGCTGCTCCAATGCGGGTTGGCGGATATATTCCCTACTATGAGTAACGATCGTTATCAGGTGTACATGATAACAACCGGGACCAACGGCTTAACGTGCTCTCCGAGGCACGGCGGGGAGACCCACAAGGACTGCACAAACACCCAGACCACGGCAAACATCTGTATGGCCAACACAAATGTTGTCGTGTGCGGGGATCGAACCCGCAACCGCTCGCGCAACAGTCAATCGCAATCCAGTGCTGTGACCGCTGCGCCAATGCGGCGTCACAACTTTACCAAAAAGCTATAATTTTATAGAATGACTACACTATTAAAATTTTCAAGAAATTAACTAGATACAATTGTTTCTTAAATATTTAAGAATAATAGCAACATACTCGTATATTTCTATTTCTTTGCTTTGGTATTTACTTTTTTTAAAGAATGATATTGTTATTCCTATTTATTTTTTGGTAAATGAAATAGCTAATCATTTCTTTAAAAAACCGGCCACCATTAAACATTAATTTTATTTTAATTTAAATACTTATATTATATAACTTATATTTTATACTAGCTGCTGTGCCCGCGACTTCGTTCGCGTGGAATTTAACAAATAAGTTATGGTTCAGTTCGCAGTTATAAAAAAAAAAAAACGAAATAAAAGTAGCCTAAGTTACTCCTTATTACATCAGCTATCTGCCAGTGAAAGTCCCGTCAAAATCGGTCCAACCGTTTCAGAGATTAGCCGGAACAAACAGACAGACAGACAGACAAAAATTGTAAAAATCTTATTTTGGTATATATGTATCGTGTATAGATCCATATGCATTTAGTAAAAAGCGGTTATTTTAATATTAAAAACAGACACTCCAATTTTATTTATATGTATAGATTACCTTTTTAAACTTTAACTAAATACGCTTTGAATGTTTCAAACGTCTAGGTACCTGTTGCCATTATCAATATCGAGCAAAAACGAGAAAAAAATCACGTTTTTTTTATGGGAGTTTCCTTAAATATCTATTTTATTCTGTTTTTGGTATTTTTTGTTATAGCGGCAACAGAAATACATCATCTGTGAAAATTTCAACTGTCTATCATGGTTCACGAGATACAGCCTGGTGACATACGGACGGACGGACGGACAGTGGAGTCTTAGTAATAGGGTTCCGTTTTACCCTTTGGGTACGGATCCCAAAAAAGTTAGTTAACTTTAAAAATAGCAAAAGATCTCTGATATATTTCAACCACTGGGTCACATCTAGCATCTATCGCTTACGTCTTGGCCATGCGTGAACACCTGTTCACCTGGCTAAATCAGAATTCGTGATCACTCATTGTGTGAATGTGATCTTGACGAAGGCACAGTTTCGCACATCATCTTTTCCTGTCCCAAACTCCTCCGTCCTATATATGACATCCTTCCCTTATACCCGTCGTATTAATGTTCGCTTTAGCCTGTTATATCCCACTGCTGGGCATAGGCCTTTTTCCCCGTGTAAGAGAAGGATCAGAGTTGTCGTAGCTAGATCGTAGTGGGCGGATATATTCTCTATATGATATTCTCTACTATGAGTAACAATCGCTATCAGGTGTACATGACAGGGCCGGATCTACCATATGGCTTTTTGGGCTTCAGCCCAGGGCCTCGTGGATTCAAGGGGCCCCCAGCTAAGTCAATTCAAAGTCAAAAATAGACGACAATGCGAAAGAATCAATAATTTCATTAAATTCTTTATTCTTTATACTTATATTACTTCGATCTGACAGTTAAAATGTTCGGTGGCCATTACACATTCATCTCAATCGTGGTCAAATTTCGTGGGCCCCTAATTAGTATTAGCCCAGGGCCCCCTGACCTCATGGCCCAGCACTGGTACATGATAACAACCGGTACCGACAGCTTAACGTGCTTTCCGAGGCACGGTGGGGAGATCCATAAGGACTAACTAGAGCGGAAATAAATATTTGTATAAACAAAAATATCCACTTTACCACTTTAGGCGTCCACGCTCCGCCTAGTCGCTAGCTTGCCACCCTAGTGCTATGTAAAAACGTTAAAAATTAACCTTTGCCTATTACAGAAATGTTAACAAGATTGTATATTACAGTAACAAACCATTGCAATAAAACACAATATATTTTATCGACGCATCATCAGACAATTGACATAAGCCATAACTGGTAAAGTTAGCCCCTTGGGACTGAAGTTTTCTACTGTATTGTAACGTATAGTAAATCAGTGATAGATCAGTGACATCTTATTAGCTGGTTTTGACAGTTTACATTTATTGACCAACTCCTAAACTAACGTATAGCGTAACGTAAGCGTTGTGGACCATTTTCTTCTTACGACAAAAAGAGTAACTTATGAACTCTAAGAATTTCGTTTTAAAACATTACCTCTACATTTTAGTAAGTACCTACTACTTATTTTCTTAACAAATTGTCAGAAATCTTATTACCTAAGGCTATTTAATTCTTATAAATATTAATAGAACGAAAAAATAATAATGGTATTGTGTTATAAAGTATTCTAACCTGTCTCTACCCTTTGAACGGCGTACACGATGCCTACAGTATGATTCATCGAGAGGAGTGAAAGTTAAATATTGCAAACTTCGATTGAGACAGCAAAATCTATGAAACCTGACACTAATCCGTAAGTATACACTATAAAGTGTGTAGTATAAACCATATACCTTCTGCATAAATAGATTCATGTCTCAACAACAGATGTGTTTAATAAAGAAGTAAATACTTGTATCGTAAAAGATTCGAATACTCGTAACTGTCAATATCATATTTTTTATAGGTGAACTTTTAGATTGGCTAAGTGTGCTTAAATAAACATATCAGTACACTTTTTTCAGATGATCGGCGCCCACACTACAAGATAAACAATTCTACTCGTACTAACAAAATAAACTAAAGAAAGAATACAATGGAGTTAAAAAGCTTTTCAAATCATTATTTAACATACCTAGTGCTGCTACTTTGACTGTGACGGTATACATTGGTTATCAATGCAATAAAAGCTCAATTAAATACGTTGTTTGTATTAAAAGAATTATACAAACGATTGCAGTCTATTACCTTCTTTTAATTTATAAAAAATACTTTTCGGTTCTTATTATAAGTATAATATATACTGTATATATTATACTTATAATAAGAACTGAAAAGTATTTATATACACATGGTTATATATTATTGCAGTTTCATAGTTAATTATTTACGTTACTAAATGTGGAAAAATAATCAAGCAGCATCAGTTTATTTGTTTTTTTTTCTAACATGTAGAGTAGATTTTTAAGGCCAACTCTGAAACCATTGAAATAGCTAACATAATGTATACTTACATTTCTAGATCTGTAATATAAATATCATTATAGATAGATTTAAATGAATAACCAAAACAGATGTATTTTTTTTTATGTTACTAGGTTGGCAAACAAGCGTACGGCTCACCTGATGGTAAGACCGTAGCCTATAGACGCCTGCAAGACCAGAAGCATCGCAAGCGCGTTGCCGACCCTACCCCCAATCCCCCCCAGGAGCTCTGGTCACCTTACTCAACAACAGGAACACAATACTGCTTGAAAACAGTATTATTTAGCTGTGGTCTTCTGTAAGGTCGAGGTACTACCCCAGTCGGGCTGCTCCATATTTTGAGCAGAATTGAAATTGAAATTTCCTGCTGTGCCCTACCTCAGTTAAATGTATCTCTATATTTCGGTAAAATTTTTGTTTGCCCGTAACCCAAGATAATAACGAAAAACGCAGGATCCGTATTATTATTTTCCTACTACAATACTGCCTATCTATACAAAATTAATTTAATTTCTTAATTTAATATCTAGTAAGTT
The DNA here is from genome assembly GCA_905220545.2 of Melitaea athalia. Classification (NCBI taxonomy): domain Eukaryota; kingdom Metazoa; phylum Arthropoda; class Insecta; order Lepidoptera; family Nymphalidae; genus Melitaea; species Melitaea athalia. Next base: position 11,358,428 of record HG992179.1, read on the forward strand.
AATCGTTATTCATAATTGCAGTTACATAGTTAACTCACAATAATAGATGATTAATGAATATCAGAATTACCTGTTGTCGATAACAAGTTGACAGATATTTATTTCATCACATTTCTTTATTAAAATTTAACATCTTGACATAACAATACTCTTATTAAGTAGTTTGATTTTGAAATCACATTGCGCATCATTTCAAAACATTTCATCTTCGTGACCTTGCTAGCGTACTTAATTGAGTACTACTTGATGCATAATTATTACACTATGTGATATTATGCCAATACCTTGACACGTTGGTCATTCACCAACTATTTTAACATGTCTTCAGATAAAACTTTGATTAATAGAATTCATAGTAATGTGATCTTGAAACTCCAGTCATTTTTTAATACAGATGTACTTATTTATTTATTAATTTTTTCTTGATTGTATATCAAAATACAGAAGTATAAAGAAAATATACAGAAAAAGATGTACAAAGGTGATTATATCGCTAAAAGAGTGATTTCTGCCGTATAAAAAATATAAAGATGATAGTAACGTGACGTCATAATCTCCGTAGTTTTTCCTTTATGGCCTATTGGGGAAGGATAAAAGGAAAGTTTACCTATATTGAATTGTTAAGCAGACATTTAATATTAATTCCCTAATTATGTGTTACTTACCTGATTTATTTGAAATTAGTTTATAGTTATTTAGTTTAAATTTTCAAGTTTCATTAGAATTGTTAGTGCCGCTGGGTGACAGAGTGCCACCTCCGTGCTGTACCAAAAACAATATTAGGTCGTCAAATACCATTTTGATCTGATTTACGTTTTACTTTCGGATTTGAATCAAGTGGCAGATATCCCTATTACAAATAGATCAGAATGAAAAGAGTTTTGACCTTTAAATGTTAAAAAAATGTCTAATTTTCCCAGTTAACATTTTAGTTAAATTTTCAGGTTTGTTTTGAATTACACACAAAGATTGAAGAGTTCTAGTAATTAAAATTAATTTATAATGATAAAAAGCTCTTTGACTGTGAGAAATAAACAACTAGCTATTCTTTTATAAACTAGGACGACGTATGCAGATGCATACTGTATATTTTTATTTGAACAGAACTGAACCTACATGAACTTAAAAACTTACCACTACGCCTTGCGGGTTGACGAATCATTTTTCTGGAAAGATTAACGAGACCAGAATCAATAATTGTGTTTACAAACGGAAAAAAAACGACTTCAATTTCATCGAGAAGTAGTACAACGTGGGTAGACGAAAAAATAGTCAAATAAATACGCATTATTTGACATAACTCAAAAAGTACCTTCTCGTCAGATTTTAATGAAACCAGAAAATGGGACTACATTAAATGCTTATAACCAGCTTCCGATTAAAAAAAAATTCGAAATTGGTACCTACACCCTGTAAACAAATATGACACATAAGAAATTACCGTGGAATTGAGAACCTCCTCCTTTTTGAAGTCATTTAAAAAGTTGGAAATCGAACTAGCGACCGTTTTGGAACTTTGCTACCACGACACCAGAGAAGTTGCTAGTGTTGTTTTTGTTCTACTAACTACAAGTTTTTAAAAATTCTTAGTTACTTATACCTACTGATTGATTTACTGATTTATTCCACCCCCAACAAATCTACTGCTGGGCATTTGCCTCTTTTTCCATTTATGAGAAGGGTCGGATCTTAATCCATCAAGGTTACTAACACCATTATAATATGTGTATTATTTATATGTCAAAGGGGTTTTTTGTTATATTTCGTTTTCATAGTCACGAAATCACTAATAGCACCCATGACAATAGCGTAGTAGGTACTCTTTACTAATCTGTGACAATAGTACCGAAATTGCAGAACTCATTATTACCATTAATAAACAATGTAAATAGCCCGTTTTACATAATATGTATAAATCATAATCTACTAATATCTGTAAAATACTAGTCACTTAAGCCTCCTGGAGAATTATATCTACTATTGTTAATTTTAAGAAGTATTTACTCAAATAATAAACACACTTTAAAAACCTTTCACAACTCTAAGACGATGAAGCTTGAATTAACCTCATTGGGATCTATTTAACAAAACGATAGGTGACAAGTTCACGGTCACACGTCACCGACTATTGCAACTTATATTCATACATGTCCACCGCAGCTTATTATACTGGGTAGTCAATCACTAACAGTTTGAATAGCGAACCAGACATATAAATAGGATTTTGTAAGCATACAAATATGTATAAGTAGGTATACTTAGTGCTTCATTTATGTATATATATATATATATATATATATATATATATATATATATATATATTTATGTGTTATGACTAGTGCTGGGACACCTTTTTTATTCAATATTTGATTTGAGGACATCTGTATGTTATCAGGTCAGGTTCCAATATATTTATGTATCTAATGAATCTATGGAGGACATTCAAAAATTGTATATAAAATAATACCAATAAAACAATATAGATGGCAGTACTTGTATTATTTCAACATTTATTTACAAAATTGCACACTTCATGGTTATCATTGAATGTCCCAGAACAACCAAGCGTTATATATATTATAATTATTATAAATACAAGCTTTTATTTAGTTTTTCTGATCACTAGATTGAGTTGAAATTTTGCATACATGTGTAAATCGCGTGACGACGCAATATTATGGTGACATGGTGCTGATCTGATGATGGAGCTGGAAGGTGGTCATAGGAAATCTGTAATGAAACTACACAACCTCATCGAGTTTGGACTCGTTTGATTCGTCTTGACGTGTACTTTGGTACTAGATGGTAACCAGGGTCTGATGATGGAGCTGGAAGATGGTCACTGGAACTCAGTAATTAAACGTCATAACCCAATCGAGTATGGGCTCGTTTGATTTGTCTTGACAAGTACTTTAGTGCTAGATGGTAACCAGGGTCTGATGATGGAGCTGGAAGAAGGTCATCGGAACTCAGTAATTAAACGTCATAACCCAATCGAGTATGGGCTCGCTTGATTCGTCTTGACGAGTACTTTGGTGCTAGATGGTAACCAGGGTCTGGTGATGGAGCTGGAAGATGGTCATCGGAACTCAGTAATTAAACGTCATAACCCAATCGAGTATGGGCTCGTTTGATTCGTCTTGACGAGTACTTTGGTGCTAGATGGTAACCAGGCTCTGATGATGGAGCTGGAAGATGGTCATCGGAACTCAGTAATTAAACGGCATAACCCAATCGAGTATGGGCTCGTTTGATTCGTCTTGACGAGTACTTTGGTGCTAGATGGTAACCAGGGTCTGGTGATGGAGCTGGAAGATGGTCATCGGAACTCAGTAATTAAACGTCATAACCCAATCGAGTATGGGCTCGCTTGATTCGTCTTGACGAGTACTTTGGTGCTAGATGGTAACCAGGGTCTGATGATGGAGCTGGAAGATGGTCATCGGAACTCAGTAATTAAACGTCATAACCCAATCGAGTATGGGCTCGTTTGATTCGTCTTAACGAGTACTTTGGTGTTAGATGGTAACCAGGATCTGATGATGGAGCTGGAAGAAGGTCATCGGAACTCAGTAATTAAACGACATAACCCAATCGAGTATGGGCTCGTTTGATTCGTCTTTACAAGTACTTTGGTGCTAGATGGTAACCAGGGTCTGATGATGGAGCTGGAAGATGGTCATCGGAACTCAGTAATTAAACGTCATAACCCAATCGAGTATTGGCTCGTTTGATTCGTCTTGACGAGTACTTTGGTGCTAGATGGTAACCAGGGTCTGACGATGGAGCTGGAAGAAGGTCATCGGAACTCAGTAATTGAACGACATAACCCAATCGAGTATAGGCTCGTTTGATTCGTCTTGACAAGTACTTTGGTGCTAGATGGTAACCAGGGTCTGATGATGGAGCTGGAAGATGGTCATCGAAACTCAGTAATTAAACGTCTTAACCCAATCGAGTATGGGCTCGTTTGATTCTTCTTGACGAGTAATTTGGTGCTAGATGGTAACCAGGGTCTGATGATGGAGCTGGAAGAAGGTCATTGGAACTCAATAATTAAACGACATAACCCAATCGAGTATGGGCTCGTTTGATTCGTTTTGACGAGTACTTTGGTGCTAGATGGTAACCAGGGTCTGATGATGGAGCTGGAAGATGGTCATCGGAACTTAGTAATTAAACGGCATAACCCAATCGAGTGTGGGCTCGTTTGATTCGTCTTGACGAGTACTTTGGTGCTAGATGGTAACCAGGGTCTGATGATGGAGCTGGAAGATGGTCATCGGAACTCAGTAATTAAACGTCATAACCCAATCGAGTATGGGCTCGTTTGATTCGTCTTGACGAGTACTTTGGTGCTAGATGGTAACCAGGGTCTGATGATGGAGCTGGAAGAAGGTCATTGGAACTCAATAATTAAACGACATAACCCAATCGAGTATGGGCTCGTTTGATTCGTCTTTACAAGTACTTTGGTGCTAGATGGTAACCAGGGTCTGATGATGGAGCTGGAAGATGGTCATCGGAACTCAGTAATTAAACGTCATAACCCAATCGAGTATGGGCTCGTTTGATTCGTCTTGACGAGTACTTTGGTGCTAGATGGTAACCAGGGTCTGATGATGGAGCTGGAAGATGGTCATCGGAACTCAGTAATTAAACGTCATAACCCAATCGAGTATGGGCTCGTTTGATTCGTCTTGACGAGTAATTTGGTGCTAGATGGTAACCAGGGTCTGATGATGGAGCTGGAAGAAGGTCATTGGAACTCAATAATTAAACGACATAGCCCATTCGAGTATGGGCTCGTTTGATTCGTCTTTACAAGTACTTTGGTGCTAGATGGTAACGAGGGTCTGATGATGGAGCTGGAAGATGGTCATCGGAACTCAGTAATTAAACGTCATAACCCAATCGAGTATGGGCTCGTTTGATTCGTCTTGACGAGTACTTTGGTGCTAGATGTTAACCAGGGTCTGATGATGGAGCTAGAAGATGGTCATCGGAACTCAGTAATTAAACGTCATAACCCAATCGACTATGGGCTCGTTTGATTCGTCTTGACGAGTAATTTGGTGCTAGATGGTAACCAGGGTCTGATGATGGAGCTGGAAGATGGTCATCGGAACTCAGTAATTAAACGTCATAACCCAATCGAGTATGGGCTAGTTTGATTCGTCTTGACGAGTACTTTGGTGCTAGATGGTAACCAGGGTCTGATGATGGAGCTGGAAGATGGTCATCGGAACTCTGTAGTGAAACGACGCAACCCCATTGAGTTTTGGCTCGTATGATTTGTCTTTACGAGTACTTTGGTGCTAGATCGTAACCAGAGTCTGATGATAGAGCTGGAACATGGTCATCGGAACTCAGTAATTAAACGTCATAACCCAATCGAGTATGGGCTCGTTTGATTCGTCTTGACGAGTACTTTGGTGCTAGATGGTAATCAAGGTCTGATCCGATGATGGAGCTGGGAGGTGGTTATAGGAACTCAGTAAAGAAGCTTCACAGGGGGAAGTTTTTTCGAATTATAATTACGAAACAAATGTAAAAATTTCAAATAAAATTCATTAACTCAGCTATTTTCCAATAAATTTTCATGCGGTTTTCTCTGAAAATATTCCCGTGACTTGGAAAATCCTGATATTTATCACTAAATAAGTAAATATAATAAACGTTAGTGCTTCAAGAACTAAGTGATCGGGTTTTTTATAGACATTGTAACATAACCTCATTTTTACAAAACATCTAATAACTCCGCTCTCAGATAGCCAAAATGTACAGAATTTTTAGTGAGATATCAATAAGCCTAAATACATTAATTGATACCATTTTCATTTCATTACATTTTGATCCAAGAATGTATGAAATCGTATCCGTTTCCTTTAAAAATTCCTTTCCTTAAAATATTGTTATTATTATTTGTCTTTGCGTCTATTCGTTATAAGTATTATTAAAGTTCGCAGAAAAGTGGACATAAGGTGCCAATCAAACTACTAATGCGACGTTTCGATCGTTTATTTGATCATCATCAGGCATCTACAAAAGTTAGACACGTGTTAGACATAGCCAGTGGATCGCTGCATCAGCATACTTGCCTATTGCTCACGGCACCTACGACCTGCATAGGCTCCACGTTTTACAAGCTCAGCAACTACAAGCAGCATTGACGTCAATCATTGGCGTCAATCGAAGATTTACTTTGAAGCCTGAAATGTGGAAGCGACACTCTTTGATCCCACATCGACTAAAGCAGTCATTAGTTATAAGATGTAGTTTTAAGATTACTATTTTATTAACTCTTGGTACGAGCATCGACCAATTGTCATTACTTTAGTTTAGTTATAAGAAGTAGTATAAGATAATATTGTATTAATACCGAATTAATACATAAATATTAATTATGTGGTTTCTTTTCAATCTCCTGACTACTGCAAACGTAACTCACGCTGCATGCAATCAATAATGTAGGTATATATAAAACAACAACCTTCACACGCAGTATTTAATTGACATCTTTATATTATTAAAAATCGCTAGTATGTAAGATCCTATAGCTAACGCATTATGTATTGTTGTTTTTAATTTAATTTTAAATAACTGCAAACTATGAATTTTGAAAAATTGATACTATAACATTTAAATTTATCTAGGTAACAATATGTACAATTTGTGTTATTATATTTTTTATATACATTTTCAGGACATCAGATTTTTAAATTTGACTCTGTTCTTCATCTAAAACATCAATTACATACACGTAAAGTTGTTGATTGACAATGTATTGGTCTAAGATCCGGGATAAAAAAAAATATTCCCTCATCTGTTAATTAACAGATGAGAGAATATTGACGGTTTTAGCTTACTACATGTACTTAATTAACATGAGAGAGAAAAGATTTTGGTAGTAATAAATAAATAAAACAATAGATTTTAATACCCTAGTTTTTTTAATAAACAAAAAACAATGTTACGTAACGCGCTGTTCGAAACGCCCCTCCCTCCCCTGTAACGCATCGTAACGTTTAACAAGACCCCTCTCCCCCCAAATTAGGGTTACGTAATACTTGAACGCCCCCTTAGCCTTTGGGTACGGAACCCTAAAAATGATGTTCTGCATGGGGTGACATAACGTTTTCTGATTGGTGTTCACTGTCATGTGAAATTATATTTTCTTAACTCGTTTTGTGAAAATATCAACAATCTTATATCATAATTAATTTTTAGTCACTAATCCATCCATGGCTATTATCGTTAAAGGTTGCATGCAATGTACCTATATAATGATATTTTTCTTATCAGGTTTAAATTATTATGTTTATATTTTTAGTTCTTTTTATTAACAAGAACATAATGAAAGCTTGTTTTTTATCCTTTACTGTTTACGAGAAATAATGGCTTATTTATGAAACGATTTTAAGCAATAAAGAATTAATCGTTATCCAATTAAGTACCTTAAATACATTGTGCATTTAATATACATCAATATGGTCCTTTACAGTATGTAATTTAAATCAATGTTTTCAAAGATATCATAGATTTAAAATGCAGGAACATAGCGGTCGCAAGATAGGCGGCGTGTGCCACTGTGGTCTGTGCCTATATAAATGTCGCGTCAAAGGCCGCGCTTCGCCCTACCCTATTCAATTGATTTAAGCTATGTATTCATTAAGCAACATTTGCAAATTTTGATTTTCGTTAAGTGTGTGTATCACCTTATGGCGAAATAAATGTTTTCATTTCATTTCATTTCAAAGAAGCTTGTAACACTTGACGCTCAACATGTTTGGCAACGTCGCACAACAGCGAAGCGACCTTGCTAGTTGACCTTGTTAGTCTTATTGTTTGTTTACAAAAATTTTAAATAATAAAAATAATTTAAAATTAATAGTTGTTCTATCAGGCATTCTTCCTCTTTCACACACAGGGTGGGTTCCCCCTTTTACTTTTAGGCCTAACTCTGGCTACCTTTATACACGGGGTAATAAAACAATAGTGGATACTTTTTTATAGTTTACAGGGTTGCTTCCTGTTTTTTGTATAGGTACATTGTTAATCTAACTAATGGTTTGTACATTCACAACTTATCTACTTATACAAAATTTAGTCGACATTTTTATTCTTACAACTTAAGACTAAATGGTTACGAATTACAAAATTATTTTAACACTTTTATATTATTCAAAATGAAACTGTATACTAATAAATTAATAATATAGGTACAAAGAAACAGCTATTTACATGAATAACAATATTAAGCCTATTAGTTAATTATGTTCTATCATAGAAACTATAGCTTAATGGCAAATAAAATCTATCTATACTAATATAATAAAGCTGAAGAGTTTGTTTGATTGTTTGTTTGTTTGTTTGTTTGTTTGTTTGTTTGTTTGAACGCGCTAATCTCAGGATCTACTGGACCGATTTGAAAAATTCTTTCAGTGTTAGATAGCCCATTTATCGAGGAAGGCTATAGGCTATATATCATCACGCTAAGACCAATAGGAGCGGAGTCCACGCCGACGAAGTCGCGCGCAGAAGCTAGTACTAATATAATAAAGCTGAAGAGTTTGTTTGATTGTTTGTTTGTTTGTTTGTTTGAACGCGCTAATCTCAGGATCTACTGGTCCGATTTGAAAAATTCTTTCAGTGTTAGATAGCCCATTTATCGGGGAAGGCTATAGGCTATGTTTGATCACGCTAAGACCAATAGGAGCGGAGTAAACGCCGACGAAGTCGCGCGCAGAAGCTAGTATGATATAATTATATGCTTTTGATTCGATTTTTGTCAAATATCTCGAGAAAAGAGCATCAATAGTAGTATGGTCTCTCGTAAGTCGTAGTAAATTGAAGATTCATCGTAAAAAGGATAGCGATAATTTTTGCTGCGGCAATCGGGTTGTGACTTGAAATTTCTCTCATAATGTTTACTCTGGATACGCTACGCCCAACGATTTTATATTTTGTCTGATCAATACCCCAGATTGATGAGAAGATTGGTGCGATCTGGTAGCTAGGGATTACCGAATTATTATTTAGCTTTTAGTACATAACCTAACTACATCATTTTTATTGTAATAAAACCGTTTAAGATAAAAAAATAGTTTATTTTTTTATTATATAGATAAGTATAGAAGATTATGTGAATTCGAATTGTCTAAAATCTAATCCAACGCAGGCGAAGTTGCGGGCACCAGCTAGTTCCACCATACATTGATACACTAGCGGCCGCACTCAGAGACGTTCAAATTAGTCCTTATGGATTCTTAAGTAATTGACATTAAGGCGGCTGTGGGGGCAAAACGCCGCGCTAGCCGTTTTTTGTGCAGTTTTTTGAAGCTAATCTACTTTTTATTGGAAAGAAATATCAAACTAATACAAACACATTTAATTTCTACATAATTTTGATTATATAATAGATGATTTTTTAAATTTTTTTAAAGGAATACATTTTAAATAATCGCCTTACAACGAAACCACAAAAATGAGAAATAATTACTGATACTATGCGTCTCCTCGTAAAGTAAACATTATTTTATTTTGCTACCGACACTAATGGATGGACAATTTAATAATGAACAATTCGCATGAATAAATTTTTCGAAAAGACCTAAATTTGATGTGTTATTGATTTTTTTCTAAAATCTGGGCGTATTCACTACTGTAGCTCAAGCGCGGGGTATCGGAATTCAGTCTGCCGCAAGGTTTGGAGGGCGAAGCTTGTGTCGTTTGTCACCGTCTCGGCTAGCGCACGCTCACGTCATATTATAAATCTATACGTCTATACTCTATACATACAAATAAATAAAATTGGAGTGTCCGTTTGTAATAATAAAATAATAGCCTTTTACTAAATGCATATGCATGTATACACGGTACATATACCAAAATAACATTTTTTACAATTGTTGTCTGTCTTTCTGTCAGTTTGTTCCGGCTAATCTCTGAAACGGCTTGACCGATTCAGACGGGACTTTCACTGACAGATAGCTGATGTAATAGGCTGTTACTTTTATTTTTATTTTGTATCTCTGCGAACTGAACAATATATTTTTTTTTAATTCCACGCGGACGAAGTCGCGGGCACAGCTAGTAAACAATAATAAATTTATTAGCATATTGTTAGCATTTTTTGTTGACTTTTGTTTGGGATAGTTTTTTTGTTTGTTATTTATTGTGAAAGGACGCTCTGTGTGTGTATTTAAAACTATGTATTGAGTTTCTTTTAAAGACGCTATTGTTGTGTAGGTATCTAAAAATGGTTTTAGCACCTTTGAAAATTATAGAAACGACACCCATGATAAAGAGTTTTGCTAGCTAATTTAATTTGACCACGTAGTATAGGTTTTTACTTTTTACCTAGACCTACTTTAAAATAAAAAAAATATATAATAAAATTTACTTTATTGTTGTTATTTTATTTTTCTACTTACACTGTCTGTGAAATGAAATGTGATGAATGTGTTGCTAAGCGCAAATCTCGAGAGCAGCTAAACAGATTTTTCTTACGAAAAATTAGAAAAATTGCCTGAAAAGTCTGAAAACAACACTATTCTATATTCCCATACAAAAGTTTCGTAATAATACTTAAAAGTCAATTTGAACTTTAATACCATACCATAAAGTTTAAGTTTTAGTGGAGGGGTTTCAGTAAGGCAAAACAATTGAGTTACGTATAAATATTAATGTCAATATTTGTCAATATATTAATTTATATTTTTTTTTCACATTATGTAATTGTTGACTTATCAACTTTCTTTTTTCTTTTTTTTATCTTACTAGCTGACCCAAATTGCCGTTATCCCGAATAGCAAAATAAGTATTTAAAAAATAATAATTAAAGAATCGACTGTTAGGCGGTACGAAGTTCGCCGGGTCAGCTAGTTATTTATAAGTTTAAGTAATATTATACTTCATTATTAGTATTTATAGAACGTAAGTGTAGTAACTGAATTTATTACTTACCTAAATTATATACGCGCCAATTAACATTTATTTATTATAAAAAAATAATATATTTTTTTATTGAATGCCGTGCGGATCCCTAGATCTGTAATTTTTACGTGTATTCGTAAGTTGTTCACCAAATGCCGCTAATAGTGTTTTACGAGAGGTGGGGTGCGGCAAAGAGGGAACGAATGCTCAAGGTTATTTACCGCCGGGATACCGCCTTAAGGCCCGTATTTATAAATCGCTCTCAGATACGATCTCAAGAGCGATCTTAGCTGATAGGCTCTCAGGATGTAATCACGATCTCAAGATCACTACAATTTAATAAATCGTCATCAAGAAAGTGTTGTCAACTTTATTTTTCAGAAGATCATACCATATACTAGAAAAGATCATATTATGCCTAGTTGCCTACATTTCAAGGAAAAAAATCGTACGTAATGAAATATCAATAAAATAACGTAAATAATTTTAAAACGGAATATCATTATAATTTAAGGCTCGTCTTTAGATTACGGGCCGTCGATTTATGGGGTTTTGTGGGGTGGAAAGGGGAGAGAGGGAGCGGGCTACCCCTTGTTACCATTCCCACCCCGCGGAACTCCATGGTTATGGAGATATACATAGTTAAAGTTTTGAGGTTAGAATAACGCTATTAAGCTATTGCACTACCTTGTGGGGGAACCAGGGGCTAGGCACCTGCCCCCCTCGCCCCCCACCCTAGAACCACATAAACTGACAGCCCGTAATCTAAAGACTAACCTAAATTTAAATCAATATTTATCACTATAGCCTCGCGCGCACCTTCGCCGCGTGGATTATGATCAATTTGTCATACATACTTTATGCGAAACTTTAACCGCTTACGCAGCGGAAGCTCTCAAAAGAAAAGAAAAAAACCCAATTTTTATTTTATTTTGTTTTAATTATACGCCAACAAGGTAGACACCAACAAATTCACAACAATCAACAGCACAGCACACTCAATTATAGGCACATACAGCTTACTTAAGAGTGTTTCATTACAAAAACACGTAAAATTGATACATTTAAAATTAAATTATTACAATAAATTTAAAAACAAATTTAAATTAAATAAAAAAAAATGAAACGATAAAATTAAAATTGACATTACAAAATTAAAATTAATATGAAAGATTAATAATAAAACAATCAATTATAAATTATGAACAAATTCAGTGACATTAAAATCAATAGACATAAAAATTAAAATTAAAATTGATACAATAATATTGAGTTATTACTTATTACCTACATGAAGTCAAAAAATTAATATTACAATAAAAATTATGAATAAAATAGAATAAGCATTTTGAAACATTAGTCTTATCGTGATGAAATAATTATAAACTATAGCCTTCCTCGATAAATGGGTTATCTAACACTAAAAGAATTTTTCAAATCGAACCAGTAGATCCTGAGATTAGCGCGTTCAAACAAACAAACTCTTCAGCTTTAATAATATTAGTAGGTATCGACGGGTGCAAAGTAAAAAAAGTTAACTACAATTTTGAGATTTTTTTTTTATTTCAGTAGGTAACTAACTAAAAACTTTATATTTTACAACATGGCAAAATAAAAAATACAAATATCGCCTCATTTCTTGTACTTTTGTCAAGTAAAAGAAGACAACTACTGCTGTTTTGTAAAATTACACGACGTACATGCGTTCAACTACCGCTGGCTGCTATTACGCAGTCCGCGCGGGGGGCGCACGTTCATTCCTTATTACGTCATCAGTCAGATGCCATGCATGTTCTCCGCCGGCCGGCAACAATGTTAAACAAATAATTTTATGATGTAGAAAAAGACATCTGCGTAATTATGCTTTGAACTTTGATTTTATTTAGAACTAGCTTCTGCGCGCGACTTCGTCGGCGTTTACTCCGCTTCTATTAGTCTTAGCGTGACGATACATAGCCTATAGCCTTCCTCGATAAATGGGCTATCTAACACTGAAAGAATTTTTCAAATCGGCCCAGTAGTTCCAGAGATTACCGCGTTCAAACAAACAAACAAACAAACAAACTCTTCAGCTTTATATATTAGTATAAGTATATAAGATGTAACACAGTCATGGACCAATTTTTTCGTTTGGATAATCATGCAAATTTGACCTTGGTGAAAAGTGCGAGCGTCAAGTAAATTAGTAAATTACTTTAACGTGTTTACTGATTTATTTATTTATTTTAGTTAGTATAGTTATTGTAGTTTGATGGTGTAGTCTAGGTAGGTCCTCTAGATATATTACATATATATTTAAAAAATGTGTTACATTTAAAATAGTTTAATTCGAATTTTTGAAATGTGTACCTACTATCTAATTGGTTTTTTTATTAAACAACTAGCAACTCGCCCCGGCTTCGCGGGGGTTTTTAAAGAAAATATCTTATAAATCAGAATAACACACACGCTTTAACATATAAAGATACTAGCTGTGACCGCGACTTCGTCCGTGTGGAAATAAAAAGAATATTTTTCAGTTCGCAGTTACAAAATAAATACATTTGTAAAATATAAGTAGCCTAAGTTACTCCTTATTACATCAGTTATCTGCCTGTGAAAGTCCAGTTAAAAGCGGCCCAGCCGTTTCAGAAATTAACCGGGACAAACAGACAGACAGACAGACAAAAATTGTAAAAAAAGTTATTTTGGTATATGTACCGTGTATAGGTACATCATAATATGCATTTAGTAAAAAGTAGTTAGGTACTTTAATGTTACAACACTTACAACCAGACACTCCAATTATATTTATTTGTAACTAGCTGCCCGGACAGACTTCGTTCTGTCTGTTATGTTTTATTTATTTATTATAAAAACCTTCCGTGGGTTTTTTAAGGAACGTACAAAAAAATTAGGCGAATCGATCGAGCCTTTCTCGAGTTATGCGCTTAGCAACATCCATTTTTATTATATAGACTAGCTGCCCGGACAGATTTCGTTCTCTGTTGTTTTTTTTTTTTTTTGTAGTATAAAAACATTAAAAACCTTCCATGGGATTTTTAAGGAACATAAAAAAAAATTAGCTGAATTGGTCGAGCCATTTGAGTTATGCGCTTAGCAACATTCATTTTTATTATATAGATATAGAAGATTGTGTGAATTGTACAAAATGTAACCCTGCGCAGGCGAAGTTGCGGGCACCAGCTAGTTCCACCATACACTAGGTACCTAAACATTCGGACGCGAGGCGCGGGGTCACGGGGCGCCCACTGACCACTCAGCCCGGTCGAATCACGGCGACAAGAAATTAATTTAATTGCGCATTATTTTGATTTTGCTATATATCTCCTAGACCTATGGTATTCATTTAATTTGCTTTGTGTAAAGGAAAAAAATAATCTTCATGAAAATATACTTAATAATGTTTGATGTTAAAAGTCTTATTAAGACATATGACGATTTTTTAACATTTTTTAAGATATTTTAATACTTTTTTCAAACTTATATATCCACCAGGGTTAGTATCAGGCGAGCCGCACGCTTGTTCGCTGAGATAGTTGTACTTAGGTATATGAAAAAAAAGTTTTATCGAAAACGCTGCATAAACGGAGATGTAGGTAACATAAAAATGTATGGTAGAATTATTCCTCTTTCAAAGGTCTACAAAAACAGTCCGTGTTAACTTTTAAAAATATTAGCTACTATCATACTACTATTACTATGTATACACTTGGGTGTAGCACACGAATTGTAGAAAGTAGCGAGAAATGTCACAACATGGTCACAACACAAAAAGTTGAGAAAAAGTCACAAAATTAAGTCCACAGGTTTTTAGAGGGTACTGAGCACTATAATATTAGGTAAGTATGTAAAAAAGTTAGGGATTGTCACGCACGACAGATCTATCGCCGCATGATCGCCGCACGCACTCAAGGTTTTAAGTCGCAATTTTGCCCGTCTCCGCGAACGAAAACAGGTAGGTATAACGCACTGGTTTTTCAGTAGATTTTCACAAAATGTACTTCACTAGTTAGAGGGTAATGAGACGAATAGTTTGATATTCAACACTCTACGAAAAGTTAATAAATTAGTTAAAAAATGAAATTTTAAAATTGCTTTGGGTAGGCTACTCGTTCTATAAACTTTATTTACCTATAAAAATAATTTATTTAATTCAGATTCACATCCATACAAGTGTTAGTAACATTTTATAACTTAAAAACTAATGTTAGTAGTACACTTTGATTTAATATAATTGTGCGTAAAAGCACAGATTAGTAAATAGTACTACGTACAGATACTTAATACTGCTATAATAGCCTACTCCTTCGCGTCAGCAACCGCTGCATGCTAAAATGTGCCTAAATGCTCCAGTGTACAGTTGTGATTGCTTCGCACCACGCGATCCCACAGCAACGGCAGGGCTGACTCTTCGATAAAATTAAATTAACATAACTCTTTGTATCTATGTTATTGAGAACTGTGAATATATTCCGACTATATGTGGTAGTTTTAAATTGTATAGTTTATAAAATATATTTTTCTTTATAAATAGGTGCTGACTGTTAAATAAACTAACTGCTAAATTCATTAATACACCTAGATAAAACATTCTTATAGAGGACAGTGTGTAGATAAAATAAATAAAAAATATTCAAAAGTTACATGTGTTTTATGATTATATAATTTTTTTATAAATTTAATACTCGTAATTTAATAATTTTCGATTGAAACAATAATTATCAAAATCGATAAACCTACTGGGTTAGTTAGTAGTTTAGTAAAAGTTATCCGGTTTAATATAACGAAGGTCGACGAAAAAATATCAAGTAAATACGCATTTTAGATATAACTCTAAAAGTGCTTGGGACCACATGATACGCATTCACGCATACCCTTTAATTAAAACAAAATTTATCGAAATCGGTCTACCCAGAGAAAAGTTCTGATTTAACATACATAAAAAATACAATAGAATAAAAAATAATTAATTTAGAACGTCCTCCTTTTTGGAAGCCAGTTAAAAATTGAACTACGTGCGTGCGATTCGTTTGCGACAACCTTATCTGGCCCGAGACCGCTCGGCCGGGCAGTAGGTAGTTATAGCGATTAGCGCGCAAGTACATGGAGTGACGATAGTCTGGTATAAGTAGGTAAACTGATTTCATGTTCCTTTATTACAATTATGGATACCTATTGACATAAAAAATCGAATCATACTAAAATTAAAAAAAAATAAAAATCCAATCAATATCAAAACTCAACCAAAATTACAATTAAAATCAAAGTCAAAATCAAAAACACATACATACCAAAATACAATACAATAATTATTATTAGCCGATATAATATTTTGTTTGATCCGATATAATTATTATCGATACAAAATATCCAATATCGAAAATTGTATTACAGACGATATTTTTTTGAAGTGAAACTTTGTTAGGCGCATGAGGGTAAAATTTTAGAGAACGTGTGACCGACTGGGGAACTCCACGTGACGTTGGCTTTTTTTTAATTTGTTATTTTTTTTTGTCAATTAGTTTTGCCAAGTGTTATTTTTATTTAAATGTAACTAACTAAACACTGACAGCGGAGCTTTGTAAAGAGCAGTTTTTCAACTTTCGCAACCGGACAAATACTAGTTTATGTAATACTAGCGACCCGCCCCGGCTTCGCACGGGTGCAATGCTGATACTAAATTAATATAAAATATAAAATAAATATTTGCAATCTAAGCGCAAAAAATGTGTTTATATACGACATCAAATTAGAAAACTTTAAAACTATCAGTGTTCCTCTACTATATTATTATTCATGTATTATACGTATAAACCTTCCTCTGGAATCACTCTATTTACAAAAGAAAACCGCATCAAAACCCGTTGCGTAGTTTTAAAGATTTAAGCATATATACAGACAGACAGCGGGAAGAGACTTTGTTTTATATTAAGTAGTGACAACAAATAGGTTTAAAATATTAATTAGAAGATATTAATACCTATTTAATTTTTGATATTTTGTAAATATTACCCAAAAAGGAATACTTATAAAAATACATTAATATTTTTATTGAGATTTTTGTACATTAAAATAATTTACATTTTATATGAAAATTACTATTGATAATATTGAGCTAAATACACTATTATTTTATAAATACAAAATCTTTTGAAAATTTTATCGATATATCGACGTCGATATTTATAACTATTTTAATAAATATCGATATAGCGACAGCCACCCCGCACAGTGGGCTGAAATTCGCGTTTAATAGACATTCAATTTTATTTTTTCAACTGACGCTTTTTTTAAGATTATATTAGAATACGATTGAGAATAACTGCTATATGCCTTATATAATGATCTTTCATGTTTATAATCGGTCAGGTTATAATTTTATTACGAAATTTGGTGAAAACTTACCATTTTATGTCCCAAACACACTAAACAGTTGTAAAAGAAAAAAGAAAAAAAAACAAAAACTTGGTTTTTTGAATTTTTCACATAAATTTTGAGGTTATATGAAAAAAGTGTAAATACTAAAGTTGTAGATCTTTATATTACCTACAGCTTTGCCCTTGAACTTTTTTTCATAGGACTTGTAGTTTAGCCAGAAATTGAGATAAACTGTTCTTTTACTCTTACACCCCCCCCTCCCTACCACTGCCCGACCTCAGATCGACCGTAATTTATTTTTCCTATCATTTTCGTTGTACTCACTTTTTTTCCAATGTGTTTCATCCTACTATAATTTTCTTTGATTTTTGCCATTTTTAAAGGCTAAAAGCACTTGGTCTATAAGCCTTTTAAAGGTTTTTAATGAATTTCACTTTCTAATATAGTACACAATTAATTTGAGTAAATGTAAAGTATATATACACTTATGTAAAGCTTGATATTAGTTAAAAACAAAAAAATAAAGAAAAAAAATTGGTAATTTTTTTAAAGGTTTAAAAAAAAAAGCACGTTTGACCTTAGCATGAAGTATGTCAAAAAATCAAAAATAATTTGTATTTTAATAACCTAAGAGGATATTAAGTGCAATTGTGCGATTATGGAGATATCATCATTTATGATGTCGACTCCATACAAATTTTCTTGAAAAAAAATTCTAAGTGCGCTGTTTACGATTATAAATCTGAAAGATCATTATATAAGGCATATAGCAGTTCTTCTCAATCGCATTCAAGCAAAAAAAGCGTCACTTGAAAAAATAAATTTGAATGTCTATGAAACGCGAATTTCAGCCCACTGTGCCCCGCTCTCGGCTCTCCGCAACCAATGGCAGCGCTCCTGCGCGGCCTCCTCCGCCGCTAGCCAGTGTTGACAACATAGGCGATTTTTCACCATTTAGGCTACTCTAAGTGGAAATCGGTGACAAAAATATCTAAATAGCGACTGGTCGCCTTTTAAATAAAATAAATAAATAAGCCTTTTATTATTTCCTATTTTTTACATATAAATTATTACAATTTTCATGTATTCCTTTTTTTTAACATTAAAGTAAACAATATTAATTTGTATTAATTTCCTTCATCATGTTATATTTTTTTAACAATATTTGTTATTAGTTTTAATGCACATTTCTAATTTTTGTTTTTTTTCTTTTTTATTATAGTTTGGTTTTTTTTTTTTAATTACATTTTGTTTACTTTCGTTAAATGTATGTATCACCTTATGGAGGAATACCATACCATATATTACTAATGTAATTTCTAATAATATGAAGAATAATCAAGATCCTTTTTTCTTTTATTTAACTTCTACTAACATTTACGAAAATTATCGCTTTTAAACAACATGCAAGAAATTAGCTTCACCTATAACTAATTCTTAGAATAACACATACTTTTAAGGTAAAAAATGAACTCTGGTCGCCTTTTAGGCTACTGAAAAAATTTTGAAGAAATGAACTAATCACAACACAAATGAGCATTTAAACGTAGTGTGAGAAAATTTAGAGAAAAAGATGGCCACACCCATCGTTAGTTTCGGGGAATACCTGTAGCTATAACCTGACCAAATTTAAGATGCAATCAAGATACAGTGTTTGCTTCGCTTTTCATAACTATTCTAATTGTGTGTATTATACTTAGCGAAATAGTTCGTTAAAACCGTTATTTTTAATTGAAAAGTTCTACTGTACATAATACATTTGATCAAATTCAATTCAATTGGGCGCTAGCCAGTGAAGTGATTGTTGTGAAGCATACGACCCGGAATCTTTTTTTTGCCACAACAGTTGTTATATCTGATAAACTTCGGAAAAAGAAACGACAAGTGTGAAGTGACTGATGTTGATGTTGTTCAAATATCTTTTTCAGGTAAGAATTATTATTTAATATTTATAGTTGTCTCTCTTTTAAAATTGTCCAGTAATTAAACAAACCTTATCCAACCAGTGTAAATCATTGATAAGAATTATACTATACTTACCTGTATTTTTTTCGTCTTCATATATATTACTTTTAGTTTAAAAAATAATGATGTAGGTAATCGTTTTGTTTAAATTATCTATAATAACATAAATAAATTATCTATTTAATAAACAAAAGTAGCCTTAGTTACTCCTTATTACATAGCTTATGTAATTAAAAATAATGATGTAATCGTTTTGTCTAAATTATCTATACTATCATAAATAAATTATATATATAATAAACAAAAGTAGCCTTAGTTACTCCTTATTACATAGGTGATGTAATTAAGAGTAACTAAGGCTACCTACTTTATTTATTTTATACTCTGCGAACTGAACAATAACTTTTTTGTTAAATTCCACGCGGACGAAGTCACGGGCACAGCTGGTCTTAAAATATACGTATTTTTTTTATTACAGATGATAAAAAAATCGCTTTTAAAATTTTATTGAAGAAACGACAAGTGAACGACGACGTTTGATCTCAAATATCTTCTTCAAGTAAGAATTATTTATGTTTATCGTTCTCTCGTTTACAATTTTCCAGTAATTATATAAACCTTATCCAATTAGTTTAAATCATTTATGACAATTATAATATTCCTGTAGTTTTTAGGGTTCCGTACCCAAAGGGTAAAAACGGAACCCTATTACTAAGACTAGACTAATTATATAAACCTTATCCAATTAGTTTAAATCATTTATGACAATTATAATATTCCTGTAGTTTTTAGGGTTCCGTACCCAAAGGGTAAAAACGGAACCCTATTACTAAGACTAGACTAATTATATAAACCTTATCCAATTAGTTTAAATCATTTATGACAATTATAATATTCCTGTAGTTTTTAGGGTTCCGTGCCCAAAGGGTAAAAACGGAACCCTATTACTAAGACTAGACTAATTATATAAACCTTATCCAATTAGTTTAAATCATTTATGACAATTATAATATTCCTGTAGTTTTTAGGGTTCCGTACCCAAAGGGTAAAAACGGAACCCTATTACTAAGACTTCGCTGTCCGTCCGTCCGTCCGTCTGTCCGTCTGTCACCAGGCTGTATCTCAAGAACGGCGATAGCTAGAGAGTTGAAATTTTCACAAATTATGTATTTCTGTTGCCGCTATAACAACAAATACTAAAAACAAAATAAAATAAATATTTAAGGGGGGGGGGGGTGGGGGGCTCCCATACAACAAACGCGATTTATTGCCTATTTTTACTCGATATAAATAAATGGTAAGAGGTAGGCCCTTGAAATATTCACAAAATACTTAATTGTGTGTTACTTTAATAATAAATAATAAAATCAAAATTAAAAAAATTTGGGGGCTCATACAACGAAAATGACTTTTTTGCCGATTTTTGCCCGCTATTAAAATCAATGTACCTACTGGTGTTTACCTAGCCAATGGTACGGAACCCTTCGTGCGCGAGTCCGACTCGCACTTGGACGATTTTTTTTCGTCTTCATTTATTACTTTGTTTAAAAAATAACGATGTAATCGTTTGTCTAAATTATTTATACATCTATACAATAAATAAAATTGAAGTGTATGTTTGTAATATTAAAATAACCGTTTTTACTACATGTTTATGGATGTACTAGCTTCTGCGCGCGACTTCGTCGGCGTGGATTCCACTCCTATTGGTCTTAGCGTGATGATATATAGCCTATAGCCTTCCTCGATAAATGGGCTATCTAACACTGAAAGAATTTTTCAAATCGGACCAGTAGATCCTGAGATTAGCGCGTTCAAACAAACAAACAAACAAACAAACAAACAAACAATCAAAGAAACAAACTCTTCAGCTTTATTATATTAGTATAGATAATACACGGTACAAATAGGGTTGCCACCTTTTTTTTTGTCAATTAAAGTACATTGGGTATTATAGGTAAGAAAAAAAAGTACATAGTATCAACATAAAGTACAATTTATTTTTATTTTTTATTAAATTTGAAAACACATTTTTTATTGCTTTTTGCAGCTTGTATCAAATTAGTATCTCAACTAAACAATTGCACAACATCTTTACACACACTTCAGCTTATCGCAGTCCACTGCTGGACATAGGTCTCCACAAGTTCGCGCCAAAAATGGCGCGAACTCATGTGTTTCGCCCATAGTCATCATGCTGGGCAGGCAGGTTGGTGACCGCAGGGCTGGCTTTGTCGTACCGAAGACGGTGCTGCCCGTCTTCGGCATGTGTATTTCAAAGCCAGCAGTTGGATGGTTATCCCGCCATCGGTCGGCTTTTTAAGTTCCAAGGTGGTAGTGGAACTGTGTTATCCCTTAGCCGCCTCTTAAGACACCCACGGGAAGAGAGGGGGTGGCTATATTCTTTACTGCCGCAACCACACAGCAGCCCACACCACATCTTTACAGTCTATATTTAAATTAAAAAAGTAACTCATTTTTTATCAAATTCAGAGACGCTTTGTTTCGTTTATCACAGCAAAAAATCTTTGAATGCTGACGTATTGGGAATAGGTAATAAGAATAAAATTACTTTATACAAGTTTATTAAATTGTCATCACCCTTATTAAATACTTGCTGCCATTTTTGTGCAGTTGATAGTTCTGCAAAACCCTTAGAAGTACATATATAATATTAAAGTAATTTCTCCATAAAGATCATCGATATTTACATTAAGTTTTCGCAAATTTAAATTTTCAATTATGTTAACAATATTATCTCTAAGACAACTGAGCTATGGGTCCTCATCTAGCCGTGTCGAAATTCTTGATATGATGATGTTAGGTTTTTAAGCAAACCTTGGCGTCGTCTATAGCGAGTTCTTTACAGATCCCGACTACTCAAAGATTTAATATTACAATGAATTCTTCGACAAGAGACGATACCATGCTATTTTTAATTCGTTTTTATTTTTATTTTTGTGTTACCCACACATGAGGAAATTATAAAGATTTTAAATCATATCAAAAATTTTTCGACCCAGCGGTATTTGAACCTGCGCCCTCTGATTAAATTAATTATATTATATTATTGGAGTTATCAGGGAATTGGACATACGGTGCCAATCAAAATACCAATTCTAAATTAATGCGACGTTTCAATCTTATATTAGATCTTCTTCAGGCATCTATAAATTTGATCAACATTTCAACATATGAAAAAGCTGCTTATGATTAAACAATATTGAATATAGAAAACTAACAAAAGATTTTTTTCCATTTACCTTTACATGTAGTGTATGACATCTTCATACTTAGGGTGCAATGTTAATATGCATAATCATAATATAATGCTTTATACATTTTTTTTTGTTTTTTATTTTAAAGAATTTTGAAATATTGACAATTCCAATACTATTTAAATTTATCAAGGCAACAATAAGTACATTTTTATATCATTTTATTTTGTTACCTATACATCTTTAGGACATTTGATTCTTAAAATTTAACTCTATTCCAGCATCTAAAACATTAATTACATGTATGATAATTATATATTATCATGCTATGCTATAGGTACAACACCACAAAATGTTAACAACCAAAGTATTACCTCCACATGCAGTGCAACCAGTATGTCACACCTATTATCTTTTAGATATGATAAATCACATCATCAAAGCCATTTTAAATTTTCTCAACAATTAAAAGTACATGTGCTCCATTCCAAATCAATGCAAAACTGTCAAGTCATTAATGTCAAATAAATTACATTTGTATTGTATTGTATTGTATTGTATTTATATATTGGCTAGCCCGTTGGCGTAGTTTGTAGTGACCCTGCTTTCTGCAGGGTCACTACAAACTCTTCTGGGTTGTGGGTTCGATTCCCACCCTGAGTCTGGGTGTAATATATATTTATTTATATACTAGCTGCCCGGACAGACTTCGTTCAGTCTGTTATGTATATTTTTTATTTTTATTTTATTTTTTGTATAAAAACCTTCCGTGGGATTTTTAAGGAACATACAAAAAAAAAATTTGCCGAATTGGTCGAGTCATTCTCCAGTTATGCGCTTAGCAACATTCATTTTAGGGTTCCGTACCCAAAGGGTAAAAACGGGACCCTATTACTTAGGCTTCGCTGTCCGTCCGTCTGTCACCAGGCTGTATCTCAAGAACGGCGATAGCTAGACAGTTGAAATTTTCACAAATTATGTATTTCTGTTGTCGCTACAACAAAAAATACTAAATTCAAAATAAAATAAATATTTAAGGGGGGCTCCCATACAACAAACGCGATTTTTTTGCCTTTTTTGCTCGATATCAACAATGGCAACAGATAGACACTTGAAATATTCACAAAATACTCAGTTGTATTTTTACTTTAATAATAAATAATAAAATTAATATTTAAGGCGGGCTCCCATACAAAAAACGTCATTTTTGCCTATTTTTGCTCTCATATAACAAAAGTGGTTTGTTTAGCCGCTTTTTGCCCGATATTAAAATCAATGTACCTAGTCAATGGTACGGAAACCTTCGTGCGCGAGTCCGACTCGCACTTGGCCGATTTTTATTGTATAGATGTAGTATTTATATGTATGTTTGTTGAAAAAAAAATGTAACTATACCAGTCGGCTGTTACCTATAACACAAGCATTAAGTTGCTTACTTTAGAAACAGACGATCGTGTGTGTGTGTGTGTGTTGTAGATAATTATATTTATTTGTTTATATTTATTACTAGCCTCTGCGCGCGACTTCGTCGGCGTGGACTCCGCTCCTATTGGTCTTAGCGTGATGACACATAGCCTATAGCCTTCCTCGATAAATGGGCTATCTAACACTGAAAGGATTTTTCAAATCGGCCGAGTAGTTCCAGAGTTTACCGCGTTCAAACAAACAACCAAACAAACAAACTCTTCAGCTTTATAATTATACTAGCTTCTGCGCGCGACTTCGTCGGCGTGGCCTCCGCTCCTATTGGTCTTAGCGTGATGATATATAGCCTATAGCCTTCCTCGATAAATGGGCTATCTAACACTGAAAGAATTTTTCAAATCGGACCAGTAGATCTTGAGATTAGCGCGTTCAAACAAACAAACAAATAAACAAACAATCAAACAAACAAACTCTTCAGCTTTATTATAGTATAGATTAGTATAGATTTAAATATATTAAAATGAAAATGTTACCATACAAGTACCTACTTCTTAAAATATTATATGTTGCTACTTACAATTTATTTAGATTAATAATTTTTAATTTCTTACTAATTTAGGAAAATATATACTATGACGTTATTTAACTTTTGATTTATTTTTCTATATACATAATTATATTGTTAATCATACGCAGCTTTTTAACCGACTTCCAAAAAAGAGGAGGTTCTCAATTCGAATGTATTTTTTTCAACTACAAGTACAACACAAGTACTTTTAGGGTATGCGGCTGTCCTTCTTATTATAGACTAGCCCGTTGGCGCAGTTTGTAGTGACCCTGATTTCTGCTCCGGGGGTTGTGGGTTCGATTCCCGCCCGAGTCTGGGTGTAATATATATATTTGTGTATTTATTTAATTCTTTGAAATAATTTTAATTATCTGCTTTGTCTGTGAATAAATTGTATAAAATATTGTATTAAAATATATTAAAATGAAAATGTTACCATACAAGTACTTCTTAAAATATTATATGTTGCTACTTTCAATTTATTTCGATTGATAATTTTTAATTTCTTACTAATTTTAGGAAAATATATACTATTACGTTATTTAACTTTATTTTTATTTTTCTATATACATATTATATTGTTAATCATACGCAGCTGTTTAACCGACTTCCAAAAAAAGAGGAGGTTCTCAATTCGACTGTATTTTTTTTACTACAAGTACAACACAAGTACTTTTAGAGTATGCGGCTGTCCTTATTATCGACTAGCCCGTTGGCGCAGTTTGTAGTGACCCTGATTTCTGCTCCGGGGGTTGTGGGTTCGATTCCCGCCCGAGTCTGGGTGTAATATATATATATTTGTGTATTTATTTAATTCTTTGAAATGATTTTAATTTTCTGCTTTGTCTGTGAATAAATTGTATAAAATATTGTATTTAAATATATTAAAATGAAAATGTTACCATACAAGTACTTCTTAAAATATTATATGTTGCTACTTACAATTTATTTCGATTGATAATTTTTAATTTCTTACTAATTTTAGGAAAATATATGGGCTGTCCTTCTTATTATCGACTAGCCCGTTGGCGCAGTTTGTAGTGACCCTGATTTCTGCTCCGAGGGTTGTGGGTTCGATTCCCACCCCGAGTCTGGGTGTAATATATATATTTATTTGTGTACTATTTATAAGTATGTATATCGAAAAAAATGTAGCTATACCAGTCAGCTGTTACATATTATAACACAAGCATTAAGTTGCTTACTTCAGGAACAGATGACCGTGTGTGTATTGTGTAAATATTTATTATTATGACTCGTTTTCACAACTTAAATCCACTCTTCATAGTATTGAGCGTGTTACAACGGAAACTAATTACACAACTCATGTTCTCATCCTTAGTATATACCTATAACTCCACATTGTTTAACTTTAATGTATAGGTAGGAGCCAGCTGAAGTGACAGGATAGAGACAATAAATTTTTATTAATGATTATACTGAAATAAATTTTTAAACCTACACAGGATTAGGATATAATAATCATTTTAATGAATCTAGATTTCCTTGGGCTTTTAACCGACTTCCAAATAAGGTGGAGGTTCTCAATTCGATTGTATTATTACAAGCTTTTATTTAACTTGCAATGTATGTATGTATGTATGTATGTATGTATGTATGTATGTATGTATGTAACTTTAATGAATGTTTGTTCGGGTGAAATCTTGAAACTCAATTTTGAAGCAGATATCTTCAACCAATTGAGCTGAAATTTTGTATACAGGTTCAATTTGGATGACAATGCATGGTTTGTATGTATGCATGTATGTATGTTTGTTCGGGTGAAATCTTGCAACTCAATTTTGAAGCAGCTATCTTCAACCAATTGAGCTGAAATTTTGTATATAGGTTCAATTTGGATGCCAATGCATGGTTAACTTTATGACGTCATTCTAAATCCAATATGGCGGCATATCCAAGAGTGCGGACTAGTTATTTTTAGTGCACTTCTACAATATGGGTATCAAATGAAAGGGCTTGCTAGGAATAATTCGAATAAAGTGACGTGATAACCGACTAAAAAGTCAAAAATAAATTAAAAGTAAAAAACCTTTTTAAAAAACAAGCTTTTATTAGAATGTGCTAAAACGAAAAAAAATAAATTTTTACTTTAAAACTTTTACTATCTACTTATAAAGTCATTACACATAATCTATATGATATAAAAGCTTGTCGCGAGTTTGCTTGTAAACAAGTAAATTAATTAAATTGATGTGATTGATTTTAACTATTAAATTTTTTAAACTATTTTAGTTTATCTGAGGTAGGGCACAGCAGGAAATTTCCTGCTCAAAATATGGAGCAGCCCGACTGGGGTAGTACCTCGACCTTACAGAAGACCACAGCTAAGTAATACTGTTTTCAAGCAGTATTGTGTTCCTGTTGGTGAGTAAGGTGACCAGAGCTCCTGGGGGGATTGGGGATAGGGTCGGCAACGCGCTTGCGATGCTTCTGCTGTTGCAGGCGTCTATAGGCTACGGTCTTACCATCAGGTGAGCCGTATGCTTGTTTGCCGGACTCGTAACATAAAAAAAAAAACTAAGGAAATACGAGTACTCATATCTCGCGACAAGCTTTTCCAGTGGCGGATTAAGGGCCCAGAGCGCCCTAGGCAATCACTTTATTGGCGCCCCTGTACCGGCCATAAATGGCCATCATAATACTATAATTTTTAACTAGTTGTTTTTGCAATTACGATGACGTTGTATCATCAAACTCTAGACTATAATAGACCAGGACCCTTGTACTTACGCTAATGCGCGAATTAAATATGACGTTATAACTGTGAAGAAATCAAAAGGGACGTCAGAACGAACATCGAAATTCATGATTCCTCTCTGCTCTGGGAAATAGGCCTTAATGTATATGTGTGTTGACAGATGATAGTGTGTTATGAATATATCACTAGAGAACGTCCCGCGATTTCACCCGCGTAGATCCCATTACCGTGGGAGTAGCGTAGCTTTCTACAGATGAAAAATTTTTTGAAGTCGGTCTAGTAGTTTTTTACTTGAGTGGTAGAGCACAGCTGCACTGCAGCTCATAACTGGCCGGCTCGATCGCGGAAGTACCACATCCTTGCAGAAGACTGGCGTAAAACAACGGGGTAAATAACCTCGTTTAAGGGTCACTTACTGACCATAAAAACACAAAATGCTGACAGATCCTGGTGGAGCTTCGATCGCAATCTTAAAGAAAAGTTTTTGGCCGATATCTCGGAAACTATCCACTTTACATCATCTGAGGCATTACAGCCGCGGGTGGGCCTTAGCCTGGTCCAGCAAAGCTCTCCAGTCCGATCTGTTAGAGGCTTTTCTTCTCCAACCTGTTACTCCCAAGATCTTGATATCTTTTTCGACGCCGTCTCACCATCTGAGCTTGGCCCTGCCTCGACTTCTGCGGCCCTCCGGTCGGCCTTCTAAAAGGCGTTTGGGTACTCTGGCCTCATCCATTCGCAATACGTGTCCTGCCCAATGCAGGCGCCCGATCTTTATGGTCTTAATTACGTTTGGCTCATCGTACATTTGGTATAGCTCGTGGTTATAACGCGTTCGCCATCTCTCATTTTCCATCACAGGTCCGAAAATGCGTCTTAGTATTTTCCGCTCAAATACCAACAAGGAGTTTTCGTCTTTTTTGCTCAGCACCCAACATTCGGAACCGTTGGTGAGTATGGGTCTTAATAAGGTTACTCCACTTTACGGCAAAAGTTATTCAGACCTTTTTGTAGAAAATAAACTTTCGCATCTTTTATTTCCTCTAAACTTTTTTGTAAAACTTACCGTTTACGATTTATGGCCCATTTAATGAACCCGTTTTTCATTTTTGGCCAATAACTCTTAAAATATTGGATTAATCAATAAAACGCATCTATCTATTTTTTAAGATCACTTTAAAAAACAGATGCGTTCCTCTACTACTTTTGTTTAAAACTTTTTTTCTAATGTCCATACTTTTTCTATACTTAATATTATAAAGAGGTAAAGTTTATAACTTTGTTTGTATATACGGGGTAATCTTCGCAAATACTGATCCGATCATGAAAATTCTTTCGCTAACAGAAAGCTACACTATTCAGGAGTGACAAGATAAAAGGAAAAAGATAAAAATATATAAAGATTTTAAATCAGCAGGATTTGAACCTGCGCCCTCTGACGTGCCGTGTCAACAATTCAATCTAATCAAGCGTTATTATTTGCCTTAGAAATTAATTGGTGATTTTAAAACATTTATATTTATCTGATTTACTGAAAATAGTGTGAGTGTATTGGAACATATCAAATTTCACCGTACCCTTCTTATGTGAAATGGATTATAACGCCCAACGAAGTGGGCACGGGTCGGCTAGTTAGCTATATTTTTATACGTAGCTAAAATGTATCACAAAAAATGTACCTACCTACATTTAACTTTAACATGTTCTTTTAGATTTAAGCATTTTGAAGCTGTGTAGTCTTAAGTTTATTATTTAGCACGAAAGTCCCCCGCCTTGATTGCGTTCCAAACGTTTAATGTTGGAATACCGGGCGTAAAGTCGAAAATTACAAGGTACGCATAGAGTATAATGGTACAAATTCAACAAACTAATTAAAAAATAATATCCCGATTATTTATGTACTTAAAAATTGATAGTACATTTCCTTACCTGCAATAGTAATTAACTTTTTTATATTTTATTTTATTATATTTCTTACAACTAACTGCCGCGACACCCGTCGAGCGCCGGCGTTTCCACATTAAACATTTTATAACTCAAAAAGTATGGACATTAGGAAAAAAAGTTTTAAACAAAAGTTGTAGAAAAAGTGATCTTAAAAAATGGATAGATGCATTTTATTGATTAATCCAATATTTTAAGAGTTATTGGCCAAAAATGAAAAACGGATTCATTAAATGGGCCATAAATCGTAAACAGTAAGTTTTACAAAAAAGTTTACATAAAATAAAAGATGTGAAATTTTATTTTCTACAAAAAAGGTCTAAATAATTTTTCCCCTCAAGTGGATAGTTTCCGAAATATCGGCCAAAAACTTTTCTTTAATATTGCGATCGAAGCTCCACCTGGATCTGTCAGCATTTTGTGTTTTTATAGTCAGTAAGGGCGCCTTCAAATTTGCCGCGCGGTGGCAGCGACACAGCGCGACAGCAGCGCGGCGGCAGCGCGGCAACCAAAGGCGGCAACCACGCGTTGTTATTTACATAGATTTACAAAGTTGAAGGCGCCCTAAGTGACCCTTAACCTAAAAAAAATTGAAATTGGATCGGAAATTTAGTGCGAGGTTGACCAAAAAAAACGGCTTTATTTACTGGCCTACTCTCTTTAGGCAGGAAAAACTCCGCTCCCCACTGCAATTACTAACTGCTAGACATGCGCAAAACAGTGCACTGAAATGTAATGTAATATTACATTACATTTCGTACTGAGTAATATGGCATCACACCATCACACCGAACATTACCCGAGATGTGTACTGCTCGGAGTGAGTTATTTCTTATGAAATTTCCTATAGCACGTAATTTTCATCACACCAAACATTACATGAGATTTTGTATTTAGTATGTTTAAATGTACTGTTCGGTGTACTACGTAGTAGACGAAACAGCCAATCACTTTAGCATTAAAAAATTGTAAATGAGTTGGAAACTAGCTGAAAATTCATATTTTTTTTGGTTTGATTTTCTAGTTTGTTTTAATTAGTTTTGATTTGTAAAAAAAAAGTTGATTTCCTTTCATACAAGTAACCCCAAGGAAAATTGGGATTTTTTATTCCAGGCTTAGGACAGGCAATACACTTGGACAAGTTAATTAATACTAGCTGTGATCCGCGATTTTACCCCTTTAGTTTCGTTTCCCGTGTGATGAAAATAATTTGTGTCGCGCATCGCCGTGTCTCATTCAGTACAGTGAAGTTAGACAGAGCTGGATATAGCAAACAGATAAGAAATCCGACATTCCGACCGAACAGAGCGCGTAATGTCAAGTGTGATGTGTAATGCTTCATTTCGTCGAGTAATGTGTGATGCCATATTTCATGTTCGGGTAATATCACGCGTAATGTATCAATTGCATTACTTACACATGTCTACTAACTGCCGTCGATACGCACATTCTTAAGGCTATGTCAATGTTGGGGTAAATTGTTTCAAGCTCTTTATTTCTCAGATGTTTTCCTCGATGTTTGTGCAATATAATCTATTAAAGATTTAGATTATAGATCAGCATTTAGTTCTTAATCGTCGATATGTTATTTTCTTTATTTATTTAAAAATTCCCGGCTCGCGCGCCTCTTGTAGCTACGCGCCCCTAGGCACATGCCTAGTTTGCCTTACGGATAATCCGCCCTTGAGCTTTTCTATCATATAGATTATGTGTAATGAGGAATGACTATAAGTAGATAGTAAAAGTTTTAAAGTTAATAACCAATCGCAATCCAGTGCTGTGACCGCTGCGCCAACGCGGCGTCATAAATAAAATAAAAGTTTAAAAAAGTCTGATAGCCGTTCATGTCCCAACGAAGTTCTTACGTGTTTTTTACCAGTTTTAGTTTTAGAAACTTCTTTCAACTGTTGCGATTTTAACCGACTTTAAAAAAGGAGGAGGTTACTCAATTCGACCGTATATGTTTTTTTTATGTATGATCGGGGATAACTTCGTCGTTTATGAACCGATTTTGATAATTCTTTCTTTGTTGGAAAGGGGATATCCCAACTTAGGTACCATGATAAGGAAACCAGGATCTGATGAGATTCTAGTGAAATCGCAGTGATGACTAGTGCGTTTGTTAATTTATTTATTATTTATTAATTGTTCATAAAGATTAACTGAATCCTGCAATAACCGATGTAGGATGTTTCCAACTTTTGGGCGCACGCTTAATCAGGGAAAAGGGGGATTGCTTTTTTTTTTAATTTTGTCATTTCTGAAGTGAAAACTATAGGCACGTATGGCAGTTTTTTTTAATGTTTTTCCCGGGAAGCACGAGATTAATAGTGACACCGTGGATAATATTTTACTAATTTTTGCTTACACGCCTTAGGGGCCCCTGTTGCCCGGGGGCCCCGTATCATTGATACGGCTGATACGGCGGTAGCTACGCCCCTGCCAATAATTTTCAACGGGACATTTACTGGCAGGTAGCTGATGTAATAAGGAGTGACTTAGGCTTTTAATTTTTAATTTATTATTATTTTTTATTTTAATTTAAGTATTATTAATATTATTTACATTATAATGTACAATTGATTTACTAAAGGTTTTTTTTTCAGCGAACGAATGTGTTAACTTATCCGAGCAACAAAATGATCATCAAAAAATAATACAGGAAGTGACTCAACATCATCTGGATTGATCTACAAGTAAATTTGAAAAACATAGATCAATAAAGCTTTGCACTGTAAAATATCAACACTTAAATAATAATTCATTTTATAATATATAATACATAATAATAAAAGAAAAGTTGCACTTAATATGGAAAATTTGGCTAAAATCGGTCTTCAAAGACAGCAAGGTGGAGAATTCTTAAACGGCTTAACGTGCTCTCTGAGGCACGGTGGAGAGACCCACAAGGACTGCACAAACACCCAGACCACGGCAAACATCTGTATGGCCAATACAAATGTTGTCATGTGCGGGAATCGAACCCGCAACCGCCCGCACAACAGCCAATCGCAATCCAGTGCTGCGACCGCTGCGCCAACGCGCCAACCCCACAACATACCGGACCTAAATTTTTTTTATGACGTCAATTGATTGGCCATCCTGTATTTGTTAGTTCCTTTACTACATTGGTCTACAAATAATTTTGAAAAACATAGATTTAATAAAGCTTTGCACTGTAAAATATCAACACTTAAATAATAATTCATTTTATAATATGTTTATTAATATTTGAATTAATTAAGATTTGATGAGATCCAACATCGTTCACTTGTCATTTATTCAATTTTAAATGTGATTCTTTATCATGTAATGAACAAATTACGTATATTTTAAGAGATAATTTAGACAAAACGATAACATTATTATTTTTTAAACTAAAAGTAATAAATGAAGATGAAAAATAAACATGAATATAATAATTCTCATCAATGATTTAAACTCCGCAAAACGAAAATAATAAACATGGTAAATATTCCGTTTTCGAATAGTTTTAGTAATAGAAGTACCCATATTAATCTAAAATCTTGTAATGTGTTTTGTTTATTAAATAAAAATTTTTTGAAAAGTACTGTTTTTTCTTTCAAATACCTTATTTTTTAGTTACGTTATAGTAGATGTCATTGTGGCCACTTAAAATCCTTGGATTTGGCGTTGTGACAAAGTACCTACATAATCATAAATACGAGTCATCAAAGATGACTCAAAATGTACTCATTATATCTCCATTATATTAAAATACAACCCACATGACAAGTATAAACTTTTGATTTATAAAAGAATCATCAAAATCGGTAAACACAGTAAAAAGTTATGACGCTTATTATCACGTAGGTCGACGAAAAAATTCAGGTAAATGACGCATTATTGGTTATAACTCGAAAAGTACTTGTCAGATCTCAATTAAATTTAATTGATTCCAAATGACACTCAATACCTTTCGATTGAAAAGTTGGAATAAATTACAGATGCTTATAAAAGTTAGCTAAAAATTATTTAAAATAAAAAAAAATATTTTTTTTAAATATATTTAATGTGTTTTGTTTATTAAATAAAAAAATTTTGAAAGGTACTGTTTTTTCTTTCAAATACCTTATTTTTTAGTTACGTTATAGTAGATGTCATTGTGGCCACTTAAAATCCTTGGATCTGGCGTTGTGACAAAGTACCTACATAATCATAAATACGAGTCATCAAAGATGACTCAAAATGTACTCATTATATCTCCATTATATTAAAATACAACCCACATGACAAGTATAAGCTTTTGATTTATAAAAGAATCATCAAAATCGGTAAACACAGTAAAAAGTTATGACGCTTATTATCACGTAGGTCGACGAAAAAATTCAGGTAAATGACGCATTATTGGTTATAACTCGAAAAGTACTTGTCAGATCTCAATTAAATTTAATTGATTCCAAATGACACTCAATACCTTTCGATTGAAAAGTTGGACTAAATTACAGATGCTTATAAAAGTTAGCTAAAAATTGGTTCAGTAGTTTCAGCGTCACGTACGGATAGCAGCGCCACCTACCGGGTCTAACTGAGATAAAAACTACGCTATCTCCCAAGTTGGACCAAATTACAGAGGCTTACAAAATTTGATACAAATAAGTTCAGTAGTTTCAGAGTTACATAACGATAGCAGCGCCACCTACCGGGTCCAATTGAGATAAAAACTACCCTATATCCCAAGTTGAACCTAATTACAGAAGCTTACAAAATTTAGTACAAATTAGTTAAGTAGTTTCGGGAGTTACATACCGATAGCAGCGCCACCTACTGGGACCAATTGAGTTAAAAACTACCCTATTTACCAAGTTGGACCTAATTACAGAAGCTTACAAAATTTGATACAAATAAGTTCAGTAGTTTCAGAGTTACATACCGATAGCAGCGCCACCTACCGGGTCCAATTGAGATAAAAACTACCCTATATCCCAAGTTGAACCTAATTACAGAAGCTTACAAAATTTAGTACAAATTAGTTAAGTAGTTTCGGGAGTTACATACCGATAGCAGCGCCACCTACTGGGTCCAATTGAGTTAAAAACTACCCTATTTACCAAGTTGGACCTAATTAAAGAAGCTTACAAAATTTGATACAAATAAGTTCAGTAGTTTCAGAGTTACGTACCGATAGCAGCGCCACCTACCGGGTCTAATTGAGATAAAAACTACCCTATATCCCAAGTTGAACCTAATTACAGAAGCTTAGAAAATTTAGTACAAATTAGTTAAGTAGTTTCGGAGCTACATAACGATAACAGCGCCACCTACCGGGTCCAATTAAGATAAAAAAGTTTCCCATGTCCGTCTCCTGGTTCTAAGTTACCTTCCCACCAAGAGTATAAAAATAATATGGAAAAATTAATTTTATTAATGTCACTTTTTTATTTAACCGATGACATGTTTCTTTTGACGTTTGGAAGGGACATTAATTTCGTATATGTTGGCTAAAAAGTTCGTATCCTTTCCCCGAGATGGCGTCGCTGAGCCAGTGGCGCCATCTCGGAGAAACGGTACGAACTATTTAGCCCATTATATACGAAATTAATGTCCCTTAACTCTACAATATTTACAAAAAAATTCCTCAAAATCCCTATATATCCCTTTTTAAATATAAGGAATAATACGGTCCGTGTCCCATATATAAAAATGACCTAACACTATTCGCTCCATCGAAGAACCCTTTTCCCAAGATTAATTTTGTGTGAAAAGTAATTTCCTAAGACGTTTGGTGTTACATGAACATTGGGCTACAATTTTCCACGAATGAAATGTCTCGGCCCGTACTATACATTAGATATATATATATATATATATATATATATATATATATATTTAAATGTTGAAAAACTGTTTAATTAAAATTACTGTATCTATGTTAAGCACAATAATGGAACACTTTTTAAGCACTATTTGTGTAATTAAAAGACTGATATAATTCTGTTAGTTTAATTTAATATAAATATTAACTACTTTTATATGAGTTACTAGCAGCGAACCCCGGCGTTGCTCTGGTTAAAAAACATCGCAGAAACTTTCTAGACCATTACAGAAATTTTGAAATCGTTTCAGATGTCCTAATGCGTTAGGAAAGGACAGAAATATATGTCATAACATTTTCACCACCCACCACCACCCACTTTCACCAACCGCGACCAAACTCCCTTACCACCTGGAGAGGGGTATTTACCACACCAACGGGAAGTTGATTGGGTTTGGTGGTGATAGAGAAAACTGTGTATTTACGTACTAACAAAGCATCTTATATATCTATATATAGATAAATCAATTGCTGTTCGTTAGTCTCGCTAAAACTCGAGAGTGGCTTGACCGATTTAGCTAATTTTGATCTTGAAATGTTTGGGGAAGTTCAGAGAAGGTTTAAACGGTCATCATCTCCCTGCCCTTATCCTATTTATATAGGGTCGGCACAACATGTTCTCCTCTTCCATTCCTCTCTATTATTCGTAACTTCAGCGCATACTCCTTTCTTTCTCATGTCCTACTCACTCACACAATCCATCCATCGCTTTCTTGGCCTGCCGATCGCTCTTCGTCCTTCGACATTCATCCCTAACATTCTTTTACCAATATAGCTTTCATCCCTCCTCATTACATGCCCATACCACGCTAACCTTCTGCTCCTTATTTTCTCCGTCACGGGTGCTACTTTCAAACTTCCCCTTATATACTCATTTCTAATTCGATCTCTCCTTGTCACTCCACACATCCATCTCAACATTCTCATCTCGGCTGCGTGTACTCTTCTTTCATCCGTCACTTTCGTTGCCCAACATTCTGATCCATACATTACGACAGGTCTTATGATCGTTTTGTAGATTTTCCCCTTAAGTTTAAGAGGCATTCGTGAATCACAAGCTGTTCCAGAGACCTGTCGCCATTTCATCCATCCCGCATTTATTCTATTTATCACGTCACGGTCTACATTGCCGTCATTTTGTAGAAGGTTTAAACGGTGAGAAACATAAATAATATGTAACGGAAAATACTAAAAACGTGATTTAATTTTCCAATACAAAATGTTTCTAGCGGGGAAATTTAATGTCTTTTGTCAAAAACGTTGTCAATTGGTTGTCA
Source organism: Melitaea athalia (assembly GCA_905220545.2). NCBI lineage: Eukaryota > Metazoa > Arthropoda > Insecta > Lepidoptera > Nymphalidae > Melitaea > Melitaea athalia. Next base: position 11,394,696 of record HG992179.1, read on the forward strand.
AATATTCATAGGTGCGTTCAGAAAGTGTTTTGTGTAGGGGGAGTCCGGGAGAGATTAGCCGCTTTTCACTCAAATGCTCATAAATCTTTTTATACTTCCAAATCGCTATTTTTTTTTAATTGTCTCTTAAGCTGCATTATTTTCTCTTAAGAAAGTTTACTACATCATTAATAGTTAATGAGTAATTAGCGATTTCTCCTAAAGTGGAATTCGGCTAATGTCTCCCGCCTGGGCGGGAGACTTTATCCACCAAGTAGGGAGATTTTACCCGGGTATAATAATAGGCAAAATAATATTATAAATTGTAATCTATACTAATATAATAAAGCTGAAGAGTTTGTTTGTTTGTTTGTTTGTTTGTTTGTTTGTTTGTTTGTTTGAACGCGCTAATCTCAGGATCTACTGGTCCGATTTAAAAAATTCTTTCAGTGTTAGAAAGCCCATTTATCGAGGAAGGCTATAGGCTATATATCATCACGCTAAAACCAATAGGAGCGTTGCACCAAGAAAGAATGTTTCAAAATCGGGTTTTTTTTCCTTTTGAGAGCTTCCGCTACGTAAACGGTTAAAGTTTCGCACAAATCATGTATGACAGAATTGGTCCTATTCCAAGGGGACGAAGTCGCGCGCATTAGCTAGTTTAATAAATAAATTTAATCATAAAAATACGGCACATAGCAAATGAGAACATGAGGAGGGTACTTTGAGTATCTTTAAGATACATAAGTGAGGAATCAACTATTATCACATTGATTTATCATACTCCATAGCATACTTAGTTACTTATACAATAGCAAGTGTTTGAAATCCAATAAACTGGATACTTTTTGGAAATAATTGTTTCATATTCATATCCCAGCTTCATAGCCGCCTGTTTGGTTAGTCTCCATAACTTCTTTTGGTGCAAGTTAGAAGATAATTGACAAGTGCTTTCTCTTTCTCGATTGTAAATATCAGAGCTGTTTTAAACTGGATTCCTTGTTCATTTATTTTAGTCAATTTGAACTTGTCTCTTAATTAATTTCATGAGATATTTCAATCAATTCCATATTCTAAAGCAACACTTCTAGTAGATTTTTCTTTACCAATGTCAACTAAGCATTTCTTATTACTGACAACTAAATTGCTTCTGTTCCTAGTTGTTTCTTTTTTATATTTGAAAGACATTTTGGATGATTATCTGAAATGAAATGAAATAAAATAAAATATGATTGCAGTGCAGGAGAAACTGCCCTGATTGCAGGAGAGATTAGTGGCTAAAGTCTCCTCCCGACGCCAGGCTAATGTCTCCCACCCTACGCCAAGCTGTCCGTTATTACATTTTCATAAAAAACTATGACACTTAAGTAAAAATTGTCTACCGTGAATGTTACTAGGATAATTACACTTACGATGTATATAAATTACGTCCTAGAGTCTATTCACAGTAAATAACAGAATCCAAAAATCAGAAAATGAAAAATTTTACTTACCGGGTACGAAAATGTATTTTTACTTCTCACTCCTAAACCAAACTGCCGATTACAACGTCGTCACGTGAGCAAGGTGGGGGGTGCCTATGGAGTCTAAAATGTGTGGCAATGTCTCAAAATCTAGTACTACAAAGATTCTATAAGCACTGGCTATTGTCTCCCACCTGCTAAACTCTCCCGGACTCCCCCTATATTTTTCACAAATATAAGTAGGTAATACAAAGTTCACCAGGCCATCTAGTTTTATATATCGTCGCTGAATAGGCAAAACTACTAAAGCGCCATTTTGGTCAAAATGAGTTATATATATGGTTCGACTGCATTTTTTTTTCTCTGTCTATTAGTTCGGGTCTCGTGGCGATCGGAGCATTTTTTTGGCGCTTTAGCACTCAAAATGGGGTTAAAATCTCAACAGATTTCTTGCGACTTTTTACTAATGTGTGGCTTACTTTGACACATTTTTTTATAATTGTCGGTTTAGTATTATGCTGCTGCAACTATCCCTATTCAGGTTTGTTAGTAATTTTCGAAAGTATACTTTTGTAAACCGATGGTATTTACATAACTTTTGCTTGAATCTTTTTTTTTACCACGGGTCCTTTAAGTCAAAGTAGTTTCTGCTGATTGAAATCGCGTATACTCAAGCTTATAAGTAAATAATTTTTCAGCAAGAATCATCAACCATGGCGCTTTAGTATTTTTGCTTTACTCAGTAATTTAAGTAACAGGATATTAGCATTTTTGAATGACTTGAAGATTATTATTTCTCAATCAATATTTTATTAGAATTAGAAGTTAATAATGTTCAGTTTTGATCTCTTACATAAATTACAATAAGTATACTGATTATTGTTAAAATGGAGTCTTGTAATTGTAACTAACTTAAGTAACTCCGTCTAGGATCACTGTTTTGAACGACAGGCGTGATATTGTTATTTTAAACTACGCTTAGTATAAAATAACAATATAGCGCCTGAACTGAACAGTGATTCCAGAGGGAGTTATTTGTGTTAGTTGCAATAGTGAAACTCCACATTATATTTTTATTTAGTACGTTTTTATAAACAAATGTGGAATATTACGGAGGAAGGTGATTTCTTCTTCTTCTTTTACTTTGGCTCCCTGAAGGATTTGCCAGTGTCTGAGTGAAGCTTAGTTTATGTTATAAGGATTGTTATGTTAGGACGGGAAACTTTGCTTTGTGTAAGGCTTTGTGGGAGAGCAAGTTGTACGAGAAGAAATAAAGACTAAAAAAAGAATCAGAACAAATGTCGGTGTTGTTGCCAGTTTATCATAAATCATAATTATATGTACCGAGTTAGTATCTGAAACAAAAGACAAACAAACATGTATAAACATAGGTTAGTAGGGTTAATCAAGACAGACAGTGCTACAATCTAATGTTATTTTGATTAATATATGTACATAAAATGTCAATAAACTGAGAGTGAACTAATGATAAAAGAGACCTCAGGTTAGTTGGGCGAGGTATATCAAGGGGAAGAACATCATAAAGAGAAAACTGGAGTTTTGGACAGTTAAAAAATATGTGTTCAAGGGTGCCTCCCTCAAGACCACATTCGCAAAGTGAAGAGTCCTTTACTCTAATTTTGTGAAGGAAGACCGGGGTACAAGAATGGCTTAACCTTATGCGGCAGACAGTTGAGATTACCCACTTACTGGCCTTTCTATACTTGAAGAACCATGACATTGACAAGGATGGATCCCTGTACACTAGCATAAAACTTTCCTTTTGTTGCACTTGAGTGAGACCAGAATTCAGACCAATCACGCATCATTCGTGTCTTCGCTAATGAAATCAAGTCATGGCTATAAACTTTGTATTGGCTGAGGCCACCAGATGTTGTCGCTTTTTTTGCGAAAAAATCTACTTTCTCATTCCCTATTATACCGCTGTGAGCCGGAATCCAAGCCATCTCGACACAGATGTTTTGTGCCAGACACCTAAGGAGGAGATGTCTAATTTTGAGAATAAAAGGGAACTTAAATTTAGTCTTGAATGGATTATTTAAAATACTCTGTAAGCAACTTTTGGAGTCCGAGAATATAACGGAGTTGTTTGATTGGTGTGACTCAATAAACGAAAGAGCCTCCAAGATAGCCAAAGCTTCCCCAGTAAAAACTGAGGAGGCGGGAGGCATTTTGCAGTTCAGTACTACATTAACTCTCGGAATCCAGACAGCTGATCCTATACATCCCTGTTCAGTAAGTTTAGAGGAGTCTGTGAGTAAATGATACCAATCTTTGTAGTGTGTTTATGGCGTAGTTAAATTGCTGATTTGCTACAGGAGATCCTTTATCTCTACCAAGGTTGAAAGAAATGTTGGGAAGCAGAACTAAAGCATCAATGGAACCTCATAAATAGGTAAGATTCTACACTGATGGACAGGGTAAGGAAGGCCAATAAATTTATTATAGCTTTTAATTAGACATGGGGGAGACTTGTAAGACCATTAGGATGAAGAAAGAACTAATTGAGAGAGTAGATGTAGTCTAGCCGAAAGAGGATGGGAAAAGAGTTGGAGGATTTTAAAGAGAAATCGGTCTGAGAGGTATTGGCGTCGCAATTGTAGAGGAGGTTCCGCATATTCCACTTGTAGAGCGTTAATAGGAGAGGACTTCATGGCACCTATTATTATGCGGAGCGCTTTTGATTGAATTTTGTCCAGATCGCGTATAATAGTTTTGTGACATGGCTCGAGGATAAAAGATCCGTAGTCAAGATGGCTACGTATCAGAGCATTATATCTAAGTTTTTGTGTATAAGGATGGGAGCCCCACCAGACTCCAAAAAGACACCTCATAATGTTTAAGTTTTTTTCACACTTTCTTAGGACAATTTTTGTTTTATTTTCAATCTAAGAAAATGTTAATTTTGTTTGAACAGTTTTTTTAATTGAATAAAGATGTATGTTAAATTGGTGTTATTTATTTATTATACGGGTTAACATTTCATAATAAACATTTTTGTTGCTCACATTAGTAATAATATTTAGGCTGGAACAAGATAAAAAGTGATGAAAGTATAATCATCCCATTATTTAATTGGCAACTATGTCTTGAAAGTAAAAAGCTTTCGAGATTTCTCTAGTATCCGATGCTGAATGTCTTTTTGCTATATGTCTTTCTGTAGTAAATTTATCTCTTAGTAATTTTCGTTTACGACTATTATATTTTTTAAATAATGTTAGTATGTTTTTCCGAAGAGAATGTTAACACAGTCGAGTCTTTAGTAGTTGGCGACTCCCTAACCGTGAACTTAATGTGCAGGTTAGTAATTTTCCCTTGCTGGTTTTTATTCAGAACTCAGAGGATTTATCCTAAAGTGACAGCTAACTTCGTAAATAGTTAAAATACGAACAATGTAATAGATTAATTACGTAGATAAAATTAAATCATGATTATGTTTCCTTAACAGTTCTTACTTTCACCCAAAAGAAAAAAAGTTGTGACAGGTTAAAGCAAAAAAAAAAAACTTTAAATTGATTTTTCTCGAAACAGCACTTTTGGAGGTTAGTAGTTTTGCCTATTCAGCGACGATATATACATATTTAGATATTTTAACTCACGTACCTATTATTTTACTATTAATTGGCCTACGTACCTAACAGTGAGACTTGTATAATTATAAGGAAGTGCACTTCCTAAAAAGTATTTTTATAACATCAAAGGCTTTTATAGCTCTCTATTTTTTGTCAGCTATTTTACAATGCGACCTCTTTTTTTAGGCATTATAAGTACAAAGTATTTTTGTATTGTTTATTATTTAATACTCAACCTATTCGATGAATAGATCCATAAAAATAGAAAGTAAAATAATAATGCAACATGATTTTGCAAAGAATAGGTACACATGAATTTGGAAGGGATAGGATATTGTCTGACCATTTTTTCTTTTCTTGGGTTACTATTATCTATATTTTAAGCTTGAAGGAATGTGCGCTTCAACATAAAATCCTTTAGGAAAAAATATTGCTAATTAAACGTTTGTCAAATGGACATGTTCAGTGCCGGATTTACCACAAGGCTGAGTAGGCTGGAGCCTAGGGCGGCAAATTCTATGGGGCGGCAATTTTATTTTTGAAACGTTACATTGTAGATCCAGAAAACGAATGGAGAGGGCCATGCCCACAAGCTCAGCCGAAATAATCGCAACCTGGCCGTTTTTCGGGTGGCTGTGACCACAACCTCTTTGGGACCTGTATCCGCGACTGACTGTACTAGGATTTTTTTTTAAATTTATTTACTAAGAAAATCTACGGGCTGCCGTTGCCCATGCCATTTGTGGCATAAAATATTTATTTTATTATCGGCGTGCGTTTTTTACAATAGTTTAACTTCAGCCCAGTAGTTCTAAAACTGTCTAGAATTTCTAGGATAGTCCGACACTAACAGCTTATTGCCGTAAAATAATATATGTTTATTTGTTTGTATTTTTTTTAATTTATCGACGTCATATATTTATACACGTACGTATCCGCCACTAGACATGATCATTTTTTAAAACCCTTTTTAACCAACTTCCACAAAAAAATTACGTGTGTACAAAGTACACATGTCAGAAATGAAACTTCTTTGGCAAACTAATTTAAAAAATTAAAAAAAAAACGAATTTAAAATACAAAAAAAAAAGAAAAAAAACAACCTCACGTGGTGTTTTTTTTCCCATCCATCCCCATCCCATCCAAGTACTGACCGTCCCTGACGATGCCGCGTTACCGGTTGCTCAAATTTTACCCCTCATGCGCCTAAAGAAGTTTCACTTCAAAAAGGGAGGTTCTCAATTCAATTGTATTTTTTTACGTATGTTATCTCAGAACTTTTGAACTTTTCAATTAAGGATAAAAATAAGACTTGATACCCGTAGGTACAGCAGCTGCAGCCGCCCGCTCTCGCGGCTGAGCTGCCTCGTGTCGCCGCTATCGCTTTCACGTCGCGGTTATCGCCGCGGTGATAATCTGCATAGTGCGAACCGTTATTGAAAGCCACGGTACTAGTTTGTGCGTGAAGGCTACAATAGCGGCACTTTAATCTGATATTTATTGACCGAGAGATAGAATGAGGCTACAGTGAGGTGGCCTAAATCTGGAGCTAATATGTGTAAATAATGATCTAGTGGTCTATGAGCTTCATATGTAGATTAGATGGGTATTAAAACTGAGATTGATGTCGCAAACGAGAGTTATGTGTTTTTGAAACGCCTTTTCCTCAATTGTTGTGAAGTACTTTCAACGATATTAAAAATAATATTGGGTTATGCTTCGGTGATGTAAGTGATAGCGGGTCACGATGAAGACTCGCGCGCACCTCCCTATATCAATGATCAATTTGGTTCCACAGAGATTATCTTTTGATCGGAGCAATTTCTCTTCAGCCTTGTTGTCGATAACATCGAAAAGGCAACGGTTTGTATCGCTGCGCATAATTACAATTGTGCGAAATCTCTGCACTGCATATTTTTAAGGAAGAATGATAATTGTATCCAGTAGAGTATACAGCTACAGCCATTAAATTAAAGAGTACGTACCTACTAAGTAATAATGCTGAGATTGCATACATTACATATAACTATATAAAAGTTCAAATATAAAATAAGTGAGAACATACAAAACGGACAAAATAGACAGCGAATTGCAATCAGAACCAATTTTCTATTACTATTTCTCGTTGGACATATTCCGACAACAAACACGACCATCCCGCGAGCCGTGGGAATGCCCCAGTCGAGTAACGGACAGACGGACAAATGATGTTGGGCGATCTATTGCCTGTAATTGATGACGACTATTGTACAATGCTTTTGAAAGAGCCACGAATGTTTGTCTTCTTTCTGTTACCTTCTGTTTGTGTGTGCTATTGTTAATCGCTGGCTTGTTGCCATAATCATTGAGCTATTATCAAATAAATGCCTACACGAATAAACGAACATTTCTTTCTTTTCTTTATAGGCCACAGTTGGCAGTCTCAGCTACAGTTAATCTACTTGACACACTTAACGTTTTCCAAATAATTGCGTGAATATAAAAGAACTTGGTAACATAGTACTTTAAGTAGTTAGTAAATATTTATTATGTATGAGATGGAATAAGCTTTTTAAACATAATTGAAATATAAACAATCTAGCTTGAATTGTCTATATTTATTAGCATATAATATAATAATGAATTATATATGCATATTAGGTACCTAAACTTGATAAAACACACTTAAAAAATAAATATAAAAATTTACAAAAATATCTGATTATTTAAGGCTTTTCTTGTAACTTATTCCATCAAAATATAAAGCATCTTTTAATAGTGAGCTTGTGTCTTCATTCTCAATATTTATAATTTAATATTAACTATCTATTGTTGAAGAAAATAGGAATAAAAGTAAATACGGTGCGTTAATAGCGATAAATATAGAAGTTACCTAGTAGTTACAACAAGGCGCCGGCGCCTATGATTGCTATCAGCGACATGAATCAGAAGCATCGCCGTGCATTCGACCACCAAGCTCGCTGCCACCGGCCAAACAACCTACCAGCTACAACAGCCTTAAGATTTTTTTCTAAATAAAGCTATTTTATTTAATAACCCTATATGTCTAATCATATAAAATTTATAAAAAATGATTTCATAAAGTTTAGGTAGTAATACTTATAACCTTTGCTTTGCTTTTAATTTGCTGTGTGGCTACGGCATAGAATTTAGCCTCCCCCTCTCTTCCCGTGGGTGTCGTAAGAGGCGACTAAGGGATAACATAGTTTCACTACCACCTTGGAACTTAAAAAGCCGACCGATGGCGGGATAACCATCCAACTGCTGGCTTTGAAGTACACAGGCCGAAGACGGGCAGCAGCGTCTTCGGTGCGACAAAGCCAGCCCTGCGGTCACCAACCCGCCTGCCCAGCGTGGTGACTATGGGTAAAACACATGAGTTCACGCCATTATTGGCGCGAACTTGTGGAGGCCTATGTCCAGCAGTGGACTGCGATAGGCTGAAATGATGATGATGATGATGACTTATAACCAACTTATAACATTCCATTTTCTGCACATAAATTACATACATTCAAAAAGAAACTGGGCGTGCATTAAGACGTACCGTAAAAACTATTAAAGTATTCATCTTAAAATAACTTCGGATTTATTTCAATTAGTTGTTGATTCTTATTTAGCGATACAATCTGGTTAAATCAAAAATTATGACCACGACGCTCGGAGCTTGCGGGCTCGGGTCATTCATTATTTTCCATCTGTAAATATTGCCTCCATACACGATTGTTTTACAATTTACCGCTTCACGAACAAATAATAATTATCTTTAAGAATCTGCATCACAATAATAAAAATTCGAAAATAAACGCGAAAACTAACTTTATAGTCATTTAAATAGATCGTAATTTTTTATTTCACCAATAACATTAAAATCGACGACGTGTTTAAATAAGAGAAGGCTCTAAAACTTGATCTCTTTTAGAGATAAGTTCGCCCTTGTAAACTTCCTATATAATGACATTATTTTGTAAAATTATTTAGTAGATATAGAATGTTTGATTTAGGTGATCTTAAAACGAAAAAGTTTTCTCTTAGTTACAAGGTTCTATTTTATATTTAAAAAAATCTTAAATGAAGTGAGAAAATTTAAAAGTAAAACTAGTCTTAAAATTTTTAATGAAAACGTGGCGCTGAGAAAGAGAAAAATATCGGCCAAGTGCGAGTCGGACTCGCGCACTAAGGGCTCCGTACCATTGACTAAACTAAAGGCTATATTTTATTGTTATTAAACAAAATACTTAGTAAATAAGAAAAAGATTATACCATATAAAAATGGAAAATAAACTAGTCAAATACGCCATCTATCTATCGATCCATGCCGCTATTGGAAAGCTATTATATTAGTCTATCGACGACGTTTTCTTGGTTTCTGGATAGATGGCGTTGGAATTAAATCGCATCGCGTTAAATATTTATTTTACTTTGTTTTTAGTATTTGTTGTTATAGCGGCAACAGAAATACATACTTTGAGAAAACACATACTTTGTGAAAATTTCAACTGTCTAGCTATCGCCCGCGCCGTTCTTGAGATACAGCCTGGTGACAGACGGACGGACGGACGGACGGACGGACAGCGAAGTCTTAGTAATAGGGTCCCGTTTTTACCCTTTGGGTACGGAACCCTAAAAAGGTATATACATATTATATGGTAATAATTTTGTTTAATTCGAGTTCATTTGTTCATTTACAATAGTACAGCAAATATGAAAGAGTTACCGTTTACCCTTAAACCCCCCCTCCCTACCACCTCAGATCGCCCGTAATTTATTTTTCCTTTAATTTTCGTTGTATTCTCTTCCTTTTCCAATGGGTTTTATGCTACTTTAATTTTTACAGTTTTTACCATTTTCAAAGGCTAAAAGCACTGGTCTATATTTAACAAACATTATAAATATAAACTCTTTCATAATGTACTTACAGGGCCTGATTAACCCTTAGGCTAATTAGGCTGCAGCCTAGGGCGCGAGAATCAGGGGGGCCGCGCTGAAATCGTGTCTACTGTCTTCGCATGCACTAATCAAACATCATTGCATCTACCCTACATATTTCAATTAGACCGAGACAAAACACTAAAATTAAATGCGCTTGAGAGTCCCTGATTTTAACAATCAATTTTGAAATTTAAAAAGCGCGCGTATAGTGTTTCCGTGTTTTTTTTAAGACTATGACTCTATGAGTGACAATGAGAGTATTTTAATAGTAAAAAAGCCAAGTGGAACCGAATACTGAAAAAAGGAATAAAGAAAATAGAAAACATTTTAAAACATATGTAAACTACTTATAAACATTTTTTACGAACTCTGCGGAAAGGAACCAAACAGTGACGAATGCTGCACTATCGCCAGCAATTTCTTGCTATGGTTCCTCTACTGCGGAAGTGCGGACTATTACGTTTCTCCGTCCAATTTAACACTAGCTATAGTAGCGACGACGCCGACGATCTACAATGAAGACGAAATTCTAATAGAAGAAAAGTCGTCTATTCCTTCTAGTAAACCTGCACTGTGGAAAGTAAATGATAAATTTCGAGATTATAATTATTGTTAGGAATGGACTGCAACAAAACGAAGAATTAGATTTTTACAGATCAGAAAGGCAGTATAAAAATCAAAAAAGATTTCTATCTAAAATATGTTTGAGAAAAAGCTTTGTTAATGGCGAAAATGTGAAGAGAAGCTGGTTAGTATACTTAAAATCCACAAGTCACGTGTTTTGTGATCCTTGCAAATTATATGGAGGAACATCCGTATTTGCCAAAACTGGATTTAATTACTGGAACAATTCTAACCTAATAACTGATCATTACAATTTTCCGGATCATCGTAAATGTTTGGGACAATATGTATGTAGAATTGTAGAGGTAAACTTTTACAAGGACTGGATACGCAAATAGTCAAATAATATAATGAAGAAATAACTTATTGGCGAAATGTATTAGTACGGGTAATAGAAACAATTAAGTTTTTAGTTTCTCGTGGGCTTCCATTTCACGGTCAAAATGAAATTATTGGATCTGCACTAGACGGAAATTTTATTGCCTGTATTGAGCTTAAATCTAAATTTGATCTCTTCATAGCTGAACATTTGATGAGACTTGGACAAAAAGGCAGAAGTTCTCCATCGTAACATTTTCAAGTTTAGTTTCTTATGGAAACTGCATGAACTATAAACTACACTCAATTTATTATAAGCAAATGAGTTAAAACAACTATATATATGCCACTGATTTAGAAAAAACCTTTGCAGAAGAATGCATCCATTTGGCACAGTTTTTAAAATCTGACACCGAAGCCGAGCATTCTATTTCTGCCAGAACCCTAAAGGGTTTGTTGCAGTTAATAAAAAAGTTTTAATATTTCATGCATATTCCCGAATGTGGAGATAATATTAAGATTTTTTTGACAATAAGTGTTACCAACTGCAGCGGCGAAAGGTTCCTTTTTTAGCACTTAGATGAGTAAAAAATTACTTTCGCTCCACACTCCGCCAGCAAAAACTTGCAGCGCTCACGCTTATGTACATAGAAAGTGTTTTTTTTTTTACAAACTATTAAATTTGAAAAGTTTGTGGAAAGATTTGCAAACACCAAAACACGAAAAAGGACGTTAGGAAGTGGCAACTAAGTTGTCTACAGAAACTAAGCCAATACAAGTCATGCCGCCAAACACGACATGGATTTGGTTTTCTACTTGGTAGCCTGCAGTCACTTGTCATGATTTTGGTCTTTAATAATGCATGAGGTACTTTGCCTTTATATACGGTCAGCTTAAAAAATGGTTTTTAAATGTCATGCAGACTAAAATCCAACGTTAGTTTCGCTTGCAGATCGATCTGAAAACTTTTATAGGTAGTATGAACTATGTTAACATTTCCACACTAGGTACTACTCTACTTTGGCGGGGGCGCGTACCTACTCATAATTATTAGCCTAGGGCGGTCAGAACTCTTGATCAGTCGCTGTGTACTTATACTTAGTATTATTTGTTAGCTAAATGACATTGTTTTTCATGAAACAAAGAAATGCACATAGAAAAAGATATCAATTGTTTTTGGGATCATAAGTACCTACTATACCACCAAATTTTTTCTACTTTAAACATTTTGACACTAAGAGACTATGAATTACAAAAAAATGGGATTTCTGTTGTTTTTTTTAACGCATTCAGGGATGTCCGATGTCAACCATTCCAAAAGAAGTGTTTAGGTTGTTGAAGAAAATTATATAACTATGTAGTATGCACTAAGTATCATATTATTTTAGGTAGATGAGAATAATTGCTGTTTTCCTAATCGGAAATCGCACTAAATTGCAAAAATTTGTAAATATTTCCTTACGACTGAAATGATACCCTTATGTATGGTTAATTAATTTATTTATTTATTCATTTAATAGGTACCTCCAGGCTCCACAGCACACATATAACACATTATATCGATTAATTAATAAATTATTGTCTAATACGGTATCCTATTCCTATTCCCTTGACGACGCGTTGGCGCAATGGTCACAGCACTGGTTTATGGCTGTTGCGCTGGCGGTTGCAGTTTCGATCCCCGCACATGACAAACATTTGTAATGGCCATACAGATGTTTGCCGTGGTGGTCTGAGTGTTTATGCAGTCCTTGTGGGTCACCCACCGTACCTCGGAGAGCACGTTAAGCCGTCGGTCCCGGTCGTTATCATGTACACCTGATAGCGATCGTTACTCTAGTAGGGGATATATCCGCCAACCTGCATTGGAGCAGCGTAGTGGATTCAGCTCCGATCCTTCTCCTTCATGGGGAAGAGGCCTATGCCCAACAGTGGGATATTACAGGCTGAAGCAATCTAAATTCATACATAGAATATTTGTTAAAAATATCTACATCTGACACCTGGCTACACAGCTCGCCATATTCTATACAAATTCTGTTAACGGGGGGTGGCGTCCTAGATTGGTCCTATTACGGGAACATTCAAAAATGTGAGAGGGAGGCTTGCGAGGAATATTATAAGTCACACATAGTTTCACTCGAGATAGAATACCAGCTGAGTCTATGAGAAATTCTCGGAGACGAGAAAGCCAGGTGTCTTCGCTCTATGGATCCCGTCCAGCCTCTTCAAATGAACAACATACTACGGGTTCCAAACAATCTACTAATTACCATACTCGAGGTGACCATCACGAACCAGGCAATTGAATAAAAGTATCTCACTGCGTAGGAATCGAAAATCTTTAGAATTACCTTACTCTTGGCGAAATTTAACATCTTAGCAACTTAACTTCAAGTTGTACAGTGTACACACTAGAGATTGCAAACCGGGCCCGGCCGGGCCGGGCCCGCCCGGGCCCGGTGCCCTTTTAGACACCCACCGGGCCCGGCCATTTTTACTGAGCCCGGTCACCGGACCCGGTACGTAAACCGCGACTATACAAGTTTGGTTTTTTACAGTTACAGTACACCTATCATGTAAGATTTCGCTATTTAGTCAATTAGTAATAGTAACACTCACTAGTCTAAACTCTTAATAGCCAAAGTTTAAGAAAAAACATACTTTACTTTTAGCAAACAAGAATTTGTTTTGTTTATAACAATTAACAAAGCTACCAAAGTTTGTCTATCTATCTTATCTAAGTCTTTATGACACGTTTAGTACCTTAAGCTGCGTTATTAGTTTATTATTAACCGACGTCCAAAAAGGAGGAGGTTCTCAATTTGATTGAATTTTTTTAAATGTATGTTAGATCAGAACTTTTGACTTGGTGGACCGATTTCGATGAACTTTATTTTGACTGAAAGGTGTTGCGTGTCATGTGGTCCCATTTAAATTTAATTAAAATCTGATAAGTACTTAGAGTTATCTAATAATGCGTATTTACTCGACTACTTTTTCGTCGACCGTATATCGTATCGTTATATCGTATCTCGTATTAAACCGCATAACTTTTCTCTGGGTTTATCTATTTTCATGATTCTTACTTTAATCGAAGGCCAATACTTGTCATGTAGCCTTGTTTAAATTTAATCGAGATCTGATTAATGCTTTTTGAGTAATCTTTGTTAGCGCGTATTTATTTGACTATTTTTCGTCTTATACGTTGTATTACTTGTCGATGTAATTGAAGTCGGTTTTTTTTTTGTTTGCGAGCACACACAATTATTTAAATACTATGGTTTTAAATAGACACTATTTAAGAAGTAAAGAGAAAAACCTGCTTATTTAAACTTATTAAAATGAATAATTACTAATACTAATGTTACTTTTCCGTCCATAAGTAAAAGTAATAAATTCTGTATTAAGTGCGATTTTGAGACTTGAGTGAGGCTGATTATTGTGATAATTGTTCATAAGCCAGTTTGAAATAAATATTAACCTTGAATCATTGTGTTTTTTCATTCATATAGAGAAAATTTTCATAAAATACTTTGGTTTCATCGCTAACACATAACCCGGCCGGGCCCGGCGGGCCCGGCCGGGTTGGCGACGAATGCAACCGGGCCCGGCCGCGTTGAAAAACATACCGGGTTGCAATCTCTAGTACACACGTACCTATATCTTTCTCTATCTATCTTTCTATCTCTCTCCTATCTATCTTTGATCTCTTATCTATCTTTGAGTGTATGACACCGAGATCGCGCATCTATGACACTTCGAGCAGCAAAGCATGTTCAATATTATAAACAGTACTAGCAATAGGGCTCGTTTCATCTTTCTCTATTTAAATGCTGAGTAAGTATTAGGTATATGTAATAATCTTGATGCTATTTGTCTTTACACGTTACATGGACATCGTTTCCAATTTTATCGGTTGCAGTTGCAATCATTTTTTTAAATTACTTCATGAAAAATTCGTTATTCGTGCAGTTAGAGGCTTTTCAGTTGAATCGTTTTAAAAAACAAAATATACCGAAAAACCATTAAAAACCATTTTTAACTATATTTTATTGTCTTAAATTGTTACATCTAAATATTTCATATTAACGGTAACAAATCTCTTTCTTCAATCTGTGATAACAATAGTTATCAACACCGACGAAATCAAATATGACTAATCGCATTGATTCGAAGCAATCCCACCTTTTATCTCACGACATATAATTACAGCTGTTATGAACAGCAGCGTTTTAAAAATTAAAGTAGCGGTAAGAGTACCGTGTGTTTACGTACGCGTAATAAATGTTTCATCTTTGTGTTGTACCAACAATATACAAAATTACAGATCTTATATTATTGAATTATTGTTCTCTTTTACGGTCTTCACTACATAGTATAAAACAAAGTCGCTTTCTCTGTCCCTATGTCCCTATGTCCCTATGTCCCTATGTATGCTTAGATCTTTAAAACTACGCAACGGATTTTGATGCGGTTTTTTTTAATAGCTAGAGTGATTCTTGAGAAAGGTTTGTGTATATAATTTAGTATACTTTTATGTAAATTAGCAGTATTACGGCGATAAATGTTGAAGAAGTCGTAAAAAATCGCGCCAACTGGGAGCTTTCCACGCAAACGCCGCGTAAACTAGCAAAGATACAGTTTAGTAATGTACTAGCGAATTCAAAATCTATAAAAATTCTACAAAAAAGTCCGCGAGAGCATATCTCTATCTCTTACGGTTGACTTACAATAACCACGTTTATGTTCAAATTTTTAATTAAAAACATTACGTTATTTTCATAGCTATTTTCTTTAGTTCAGTTTTAATCCTTATCCATATAAATATGTTAGTTAGCTTAGACATTTAATGCAGATTAAAATTGCCTTTCACACTATATCAATCAGATGAATATTTTTTGAGATATCGTCGTTAGAAGCAATTAGCAGCGAAACATTTAAAGTTCCTAAAGCGCCTACTATGCTATGCCTACTGCGCGGCGTGAGTCAATCCCCTCTGCCCCGCATGACGCATCTTTTATTGTTGAAAGTATTTAGTATCATCATTGCACCCGTGCGAAGCCGGGGCGGGTCGCTAGTATAGATACAAGATAAGGAATGTATTAAATTGTCAAAAAATTTCGAAGGAGGCCGAGTTTCGAAGAAATGAGAATACGAGTAAGTATCAAAGGGGATAAAAAATTGAAATTTATTCTGTTGTAAAGTAAATTTACTTTGTAGTTAAAGTGAAACAACCATTAATTTGGGTAAAACGCAAATTTTATAGAAAAGGACCGGCAGTTTAGTCATACTTTCGGCATGGAAGTCACCGTTACTAAAACCCATACATCAATCGTATTTCCTTCGAATATTTATTACGACTACATGTCTCTTATACCTTTTCATCAGTTTCGCAGTAATATAATTATGGCTAAATTGGAAATCCTTATAAATCATTTTTGAAAAGTGAAATATATAGTCAAGTAGGTAAATACGCATTATTAGATATAGGTAACTCGAAAATTAGGTACTTGTTAGATCACAATTAAATTTAAATGGTACTACATGACACACACCACCTTTCGATTAAAACAAAAATCATCGAAATTGCTCCACCCAGTCAGGGCCGTCTTTACCCGGGGGTTCAAGGGGTGCAGGCGTGCAGCGCACCCGGGCGCGGGGTCCTAGGGGGCGCCGAATACTAGAAATTGGAAATTTTATTGACCTCTAAACTCTTTTTTTACAACAGCAGGGGCGCAGGCTGATTACCCGCACCCCGGCCCGGAATATGCTTAAGACGGCCCTGCACCCAGTCAAAACTTCTATGGTAATAAAGTAATATACCTACATAAAAAATACGCACGAATTGAGAACCTCCTTTCTTGGAAGTCGGTTAATAATGATCAACAAGCCTAAGTTTACGTGCTCTCCGAGGCACGGTTGGGAGACCCACGTGGACAAACACCCCAACTGGAAAGAAATGTTCATACAAATAGAAATATCCACTCCGAGCGGAAAAAAATATTACACTAAGACAGGGAAAGGGAATCGAACCCGCAACCCGTGGAACAGAAAACAGGGCCACTACAAACTGCGCCAACGAGCTAGTCGCGCCACTGCGCCAAGTGACATCTTGTATCATTATAAATCTTCTTTTGCTGGTTTACTTATAAATCATTTTTTCAAATATTACATAATTTATTTGATAATTAAATAAATACAAATTATGTTCAATTTTCATTTTTTTAACAATGTTTTGATTTTTTTAACAATGTAGTACACACGGCGATAAGAGTTTCTCTTCATGGTGTAAATTTGAAGCAGTGGTAATGAAAGTTTTCACGGTAACTTTTCTCGACAGTATAGTTATAGCATTTTATCGCAATGCAATGCTGGAATACGTCAACAAAAACCTATATAAATTTTATAGATAGAATAAGCGATATGAATTTAACTAATAGTTAACCATGTTAAAACTCAAAATGTTATATGGAATATTTATAATAATCGTAATTATTTTATTATAAAGTAAAAAGAGACAGTAAAATAAAACGCGTAAAATAGTTTGCATATTGTATTTATTACGAGTGACGTAAATCATTATTTTATTATATTTAACAAACAATTAGGTTCGATATCATCGAAGATTTGACTCTTGTTTATTAGATAATGATGTTCAACATAATAGTAAACGTAATTATTTTGCAAGAAATAAAACTAATGTATAGAATGTCTTTTTATAATGTTGTGTACGTATTACAGAAAATTGACAGAAATGATTACTTACTGGTTATTAGGGGCCATCCATAAATTACGTCACACGTTAATGGGGGAGTAGGGGGTCGACGAAGTGTGACATTGTGTGACAAGGGGTTGGGAGGGGTCCAGAATTTTGTGACGTCATATTTCCAAATATAATAATATCAAAACGTAAGTACAAAAACATGATATTTCAACTACCTCTATCAATCAAAAAACTTAAAAAACTAAAGTTTTATTTGTTTTGTTGGCGAATTGACTTTTATTGAAATGAAAATAAAAATAATGTCGAAACTGTCATCAGTTTGCACACGCAAATTTGCAAAATATGTGACGTCACACTAGGTTGGGGGGGGGTCTCATAAATGTGACTATCTGTGACAAGGACAGGGGAGGGGTCGATAAATCGAGAAATTCGTGTGACATAATTTATGGATGGCCCTGATGGCCTTAGACTATCGATTAAAAAGTCTTTGTACTACAAAAAATGTAGTTAAGTCGTCATAGATTTTTAAACGTAAAACAACATTTCACAAACCTTAAAATCCGCTGTAACTTTAAATTAATTTGTATGTTTCTTCATCACCACGTGCCTACTCTATATTATTTTTATATACAAACATTAGACTTTAACGTGTGCTGATTTTGATGTTTGCGAATTATTTTATGTCAAAAAGTAAAACATTTTTTTTTACTTATATGACTAGTAGTAAATTCTAAATATAAAAAGATATTTCGTGTAAAAAATGATCTATAATTAAATGCAAGTTCATAAGACAATATAAACTGAATACAAATCAGTAATACCTTTAAAAACTACTATAAATTATTCATTCAAGCGATCTCGCTTGCATTAATATATTATATTTGCACATGGCTAGAGATTTCCTATCAATGAGTTATGAGAAAATATAATTAAATTCAATATAAAAACATGTAAAACTTAAGTACAAACAATTAAACTTCCTGTTCCGATAAATACTGCAAGTATCTTTACAGATAGTAATTTTTACATAAGTTTGTTATACATATAAAAAAGTACAATTAAATTAGTATTTTTAATATAAGTATAATATAATCAATAAATGTATATGTATATCATGATTTTTAAGAGATTTCTCCGTAGTTGTAATAAGGTTTCCGTAATGTATCGATGTCCTTAATTCATAATATATATAGATATACAATTTCATTATTGGTCATAAAATAATTTTATAGTATTCAGTTTAAAATAATACAACTTTTATAATGTACCAAACACGATGAACCAGCACACACCATATCAAAAGCCGAGTTGCATCAAAAAAAAAGATCATGCTGTCAATTTGGTGGGATTATCTAAGGTGTTGTACATTTTGAGCTGCTTCCAAACAACCAAACGATCTACTCAGATGTTTACTCTCAACAATTTGTAAAATTTGAGGAAGTAATAAAAAATAAAAGGCCAGAACTGGCAAATCGCAAAGAAAACGTATTCCACCACGACATAGTGAGGCCTCGCACATCTTTAGCAATACGTGAGAAACTTTTGAAGCTTTGTTGGGAAGTGATGTCACATCCCCCGCACAGCCCCGACCTTGCACCATCGGATTATCATTTACTTCAAAGTTTAGAAAACTTCTTAAAAAAAAAAATCAGTTTTAACAATGACCTCAAAATGCGCTTGGTTGAGTTGTTTTGCTGTCAAAAATTCTATGGGCGAAGAAGATCATAACACTACCAGAAAGATAGCAAAAGTCCAAAGATACATATTTGACTGATAAAAGTTAATTTATTTGTATAGAAAAAAATATAGTTTTATTTTACAATAAAAAACCGACATACATTGTTGCCGACCTAGTAAAATATTATGAAATAGATATAAATTATCAATTTAATGTATTATATAAAATTAAAAAACAAACCATGAAGCAATGGAAGTTATTGTTTATAATCTAAATTAACATTTTCAATGAAATGACTTATTATATGGTACAATTTATTAAAATTTAATGAGTCATAAATACCATTTTACTAAAAACTAAGGCTAAGCGCGCACTAGTGACTTTTTGTCACCGTGACTTTTCGTCACTGTCACACTGTGGGCTGAAATTCGCGTTTCATAGACATTCAAATTTATTTTTTCAAGTGACGCTTTTTTTGCTTGAATGCGATTGAGAATAACTGCTATATGCCTTATATAATGATCTTTCAGGTTTATAATCGTAAACAGCGCACTTAGAATTTTTTTAAAAAAAATTTGTATGGAGTCGACATCATAAATGATGATATCTCCATAATCGCACAATTGCGCCTAATATCCTCTTAGGTTATTAAAATACAAATTATTTTTGATTTTTTGACATACTTCATGTTAAGGTCAAACGTGCGTTTTTTTTTAAAAAATCTTTTAAATTAATCTTTTAATTCTGGCTAAACTACAAGTCCTATGAAAAAAAGTTCAATGGCAAAGCTGTAGGTATTATAAAGATCTACAACTTTAGTATTTACACTTTTTTCAAATAACCTCAAAATTTATGTGAAAAATTCAAAAAACCAAATTTTTGTTTTTTTTTTTTTTTCTTTTTTTACAAAATTTGGTGAAAACTTACCTTTTTATGTCCCAAACACACTAAACAGTTGTAAAAAAAAATAAAATAAAAAAACAAAAACTTGGTTTTTTGAATTTTTCACATAAATTTTGAGGTTATGTGAAAAAAGTGTAAATACTAAAGTTGTAGATCTTTATATTACCTACAGCTTTGTCCTTGAACTTTTTTTCATAGGACTTGTAGTTTAGCCAGAATTAAAAGATTAAATTTAAAGATTTTTAAAAAAAAAAAACGCACGTTTGACCTTAACATGAAGTATGTCAAAAAATCAAAAATAATTTGTATTTTAATAACCTAAGAGGATATTAGGCGCAATTGTGCGATTATGGAGATATCATCATTTATGATGTCGACTCCATACAAATTTTTTAAAAAAAAATTCTAAGTGCGCTGTTTACGATTATAAACCTGAAAGATCATTATATAAGGCATAAGCAGTTATTCTCAATCGCATTCAAGCAAAAAAAGCGTCACTTGAAAAAATAAATTTGAATGTCTATGAAACGCGAATTTCAGCCCACAGTGTGTCACCGCGTCCATCATCCCTAATGAAGGTGCGCGCATTTGGATACGTGACAAATCGGTGACTTTTTGTCCGCGGAGGACGCCAACATGCCCGTGACGCAACAAAATGTCACGTGTCATATGTACATACGTAGGGTGGCAAACATGGTGTAGAACTTTCCACTTATCAGCCTATCACTCCAAAGCGGGTGAACCCAATACTTTTTATCATTGTATTTTTGTAGTGAAACTTCTTTATAATCGTTGTGATTTCAAACCAGATGCAACGAAAAAACGACAGGGAAGGGCGCGCCGCGCTGCACGCCGCTAATTTGTTTTTTTTTTTTAAATTAGTTTGCCAAAGAAGTTTCACTTCTATCGTGTGTGAATCGCACCCACCTTTTTTTTATTTTCTATTTCTAAAAACGAGTACACAGACAACCGTCTCTTCGAGATCCATCTTATCGAATGCAAGAAACTGTCACCGCAAGTGCGCGCAGTCACGAAAGTTTGGTGACGTGACAGTGACAAAGAATTTTTGTCACAGTGACAAATGTCACTAGTGCGCGCTTAGCCTAAGTCTCCAACTTTGTGCGTTGGAGGCATCTATTATTATTTATGATATATGCATACCTTTAATATTCACGTTAATATACGATCAAAACTTAATCTTTTATTATATTAAATGATAGCTATATTAAATCAATTGAGCAAAATAATATTATTATAAATATAACGAAGATCAAGATCGCATAAAATATCAATAATTAATTATTTTTATTATTACATATCACATTGTTAAATGCATGATTTTTATATATTAACTAACGATCAAAAATATAGGAATGATTTTGTCACAGATTGTTATTAATTTTAATAATTACCTACCAATAATACTACATTCACATTTCACACGCATTCTTTTAATATAAAGCAATAATCAATTAATTTAATCTAAATAAAAAGTGAGAATTTTAAAAGAATCCACTTTTCGTAATTAAATAAGGATGTTAAATTAAAATTCATATTATCCAAACTTACATTTTTTTAATTATGTATAATTATAAATTTTCCGTCTAGCGTTAAGGTAGAAAAATCGGCCAAGTGCGAGTCGGACTCGCGCACGAAGGGTTCCGTACCATTGACTAAACTAAATATAAGTAAATTTTCTATAAAACATTTATTTAATTGTAACGCCATCTATGCCGCTATTGAAAAACTTATTAGTCTATCGACGAAGTTTTCCAAATTTCTAATAGATGGCGTTGGAGAGTAATAAATAATTAAATAATTATCGCCCCCCTTAAATATTTATTTTATTTTGTTTTTAGTATTTGTTGTTATAGCGGCAACAGAAATACATAATTTGTGAAAATTTCACCTGTCTAGCTATCGCCGTTCTTGAAATACAGCCTGGTGACAGACGGACAGCGAAGTCTTAGTAATAGGGTCCCGTTTTTACCCTTTGGGTACGGAACCCAAAAAAATGATCACCACGAAGTCATAATTATGAATCGATATAAAAATGTTGCTGTGTCTGTGTGTGTGTGCTGTGTGGTTACGGGTGCTGTGTGGTTACGGCACTAAAGAATGTAGCCACCCCCTCTCTTCCCGTGGGTGTCGTAAGAGGCGACTAAGGGATAACACAGTTCCACTACCACCTTGGAACTTAAAAAGCCGACGGATGGCGGGATAACCATCCATGCTGGCTTTGAAATACACAGGCCAAAGACGGGCAGCAGCGTCTTCGGTGCGACAAAGCCAGCCCTGCGGTCACCAACCCGCCTGCCCAGCGTGGTGACTATGGGCAAAACACATGAGTTCGCGTCATAATATCGGGCGCGAGCTTGTGGAGGCCTATGTCCAACAGTGGACTGTGATAGGCTGAAGTGGTGGATAAAAATGTTGGCCGAGTTGACGAAAAACGAGATTCTCTTATTTAGAAGAAATCATACAAAAAGTTAACATGGATAAATCAGAAGAGATCGACTACTGCATGCCGACCAGACGTTACATATTCAATTATACATCTGTAATAAATAGGTTGAGAACGAAGTGGTACGAAACTACTTATTGTTAAATATTAGCGAAACCTGAAAAGAGCTGCTGGTAGAGTCTAAGACAATACTAAAGACTTACCGACGCGTGTATCAAACCTTGGGAAATTAACTTTAACTATAAAATCATTTTAATAACCTGGAAGGCTACGGCTGAAAGACTACAAATATGTTTATAAAAATTCTCCATACAGTCCATTCAAAACAGCAAATACTAGAGCGTCGTCCCGGCCCCCATAAAAAATATAAAA
The DNA here is from genome assembly GCA_905220545.2 of Melitaea athalia. NCBI lineage: Eukaryota > Metazoa > Arthropoda > Insecta > Lepidoptera > Nymphalidae > Melitaea > Melitaea athalia. Next base: position 11,417,749 of record HG992179.1, read on the forward strand.
TTATTAAGAACTAAACGGACTAACATTTAACTGATATCAGAGAGATCGTCTGCAATATTCAATAATCCGATTCCAAGCAAACAAATTTAATTAACACTCGTTTTTTTCCATGTTAGCTTTAATTTTATCTTTAGCGTGAGTAAAGCTGCAGGTCAGGCAATATTTTTTATTACTTTCAAATGGCTCTGCCGAATATCCTTACTATTAGCGGACAAGCAACACTGGATTGATATTAATATTTATCTCTTACATTACATCTTACACTATCGGACCAAGTAAGGCACTAAAAACTACTTAAGATACAAATTCGTGCATTACATCACTTTTTACGGGCAATTTAAAACTAAAGAAAGCAAATATTACAAAAAAACCCCAATACTATTTTTTTTTAAATTGCGTGCGTACAAAATACAAATGTCAGAAGTGAAACTTCTTTGGCAAACCAATTCGAAAAAATAATTGAAAATAACTAATTAAAAAAACGAATTTAAAGTAAAAAAAAAAAAAAAACAAAAAAGCCAACGTCACGCGGTGTTCCCAGGCGGTCACCCATCCAAGTACTGAACGTCATGACGCTGCCGCGTTACCGGTCGCTTATACCCCTCATGCGCCTAAAGAAGTTTCACTTCAAAAAAAAGTGTTACAATGCTTTTCGAAACCACTCTATACTTTTATTTGTACATTTTATATCGAAAAGTAACAAAATAAGAACATAATCAGCGTTGTCGAAGTTAATTTATAATTATATTTATATAATTTAACGGAGATAGGGCACAGCAAGTGATATCCCGCTCAAATCTGGAGCAGCCCGACTGGGGAAGTACATCGACCTCTTACAGAATGTCACAGCTAAATAATACTGTTTTCAAAATTGGGGGTTGGTCGGCGACACGCTTGCGATGCTTGTGGTGTTGCAGGCGTCTATAAGCTACGATATCCATCCGCCAACCCGCATTGGAGCAGCGTGGTGGAGTAGGATCCGATCCTTCTCCTACATGGGGAAGAGGCCTATGCCCAGCAGTGGGATATTACAGGCTGAATCGTGATCGTCGTGAATCGTGATAAGCTACGATACGCTTGTTTGCCTACCTACTTATATAAAAAATATATACATACGCATTGTAAGGCTTAGCTCAAAAATTACTTGACATATCTCGCTCAAATATAAATGGGACTACTTCACCAGCACCAGCTTTTAAATATAAAAAGAATCATCATAATCGGTGCACCCCGTAACAAGTTTCGACGCAATACACTTAAAAAATAGAATCGAATTGAGAACCTCCTCCTTTTTGAAGGTTAAAAAAGACATTATGGAAGCAGAACTGTGTGATCATAAAAATAGAGTATTTGTTTTGCGTGTATCAAATATATTAGAAATAATTACTTTTATGTAAGTAATTAGTGAGATTTATAATTTTTTTTTTTCTTAAAATTGATTTGAATTTTTTTTTTTTTTTTTGAGTTAACTAATAGTGTCATCTTAAGGTACGAATTTAGTAAAGCCGAGCAACTAGGCATATATTGACGACTGCGACCTACAGTCGATATAATTAAGTTGTAAAATATTTTAAACCTATAATTTTCAGAATGTAAATATCACATTGTTAGAGAGATGTTATTGTTATTATACTTTTTTTTATTACAACTCTTCATGGGCATTTTTTATCTTAGAAGCTTCAATAAAATTCTTAAAATCTTGTCGATTTCGAACGTATGAAGCGCAGATCTCTACTAGACGTAAAAACTCTTCAACATCAAATGAATAGTTTGTAAATTTAGCGTGCGACACTCCTCCGGGCCCATGCCCCTGAAACATAAAATTAAAAATGTATGCTTTAAAAAAAACGTGTGGCTATAATATAATATTTAAACTAATATTTTAACGTAACAATTTTTCTATACGTCAATTTAAAAAAAATTATAACATTAACATAAATGCTATAATTTTTTAATTACATGTCTTATCTTAGCAAGAGGTAGTAATAATATTGAAAATACTTTATGATACCACATGACACGCAACACCTTTCAATTAAAACAAAATTGATCGAAATCAGTCTACCCAGTCAAAAGTTCTGAGCTAACACACACACACACACACACAAACACAAACACACACGGAGACACAAATCAAATGCCCAGCAGATGCGATGTACCTCAACTACCCATGCTACTCATTGGAACATAAGTTCAAAGAACACGCTGGGGTCTGTGTGTACGTCCGCGATGACATTTGTTATAAGCGACTCCGGTGCTTTGAAACAACCGGGTTCTCCACATTGTGGGTTCTAGTGGACACTGGCGTGGACAAAACTGTCTACGCCTGTGTTTATCGGTCGCACAGTGGAGATCAGGAGACAACCAGGCTCTTCGACCACCTCACAGAAATGGCAGACAAAGCGCAGCAACGATATCCGACGGCGGAACTTGTTTTTCTCGGGGACTTCAACGCCCACCACGAGCAGTGGTTGTTCCCGTACGGGAAAACATGTCACGCTGGAAGGGAGGCCCGTAAATTCGCGTTAGCACTGGACCTCACCCAGATGGTACAAGTTGCAACACGGGAACCGGATATCGCTAGCCATACAGCCAACTGCCTGGACCTTCTGCTGACTACAGATCCAGACAGACACTCAGTCTCAGTATCTGCCCCGCTAGGATCATCCGACCACTGTCTGGTGAAATCCGTGTCGACATGCTCTCCTCCGGACAACTGTCCAAGGGGCACAAGAAGAGTGTGGCGATATGAGTTAGCAGACTGGGAAGAGATGCGGCATTTCTATGCATCTTTCCCTTGGCGGCAAGTCTGTTTTTCCTCGGGTGATCCCTCGTGCTCGGCTGAGGCGGTTGCGGACGTGATTCGGCAGGGAATGGAATACTATATCCCATTCTCCGACATGTCGCTCGACCACAAATCCCGGCCTTGGTACAATGCTGAGTGCGCCCATGCTGAGGCCCTAAAAGAGTCTGCTTACCAAGCTTGGGTACAAGTCCGCGACGCCAAAGCTGCAGGGGTTCACACGAAGAAAAAAGCTTTTAATTCAGCAGCCAAGTCCTGCAAGCGCACACTGCAAAGAGCTCGATCTGACCATGTCCGACGTATAGGTGCTAAGCTTGCCTCCTACCCCCCTGGTAGTAGACAGTTCTGGTCTCTTTCGAAAGCAGTGGAGTCAAATTTCTGCCGCCCTACATTGCCTCCCCTGCAGAAGCCTGATGGTTCGCTAGCTCACTCCGCAGTAGAAAAGGCAAACTTGTTTGCATCTCTCTTTGCGAGCAATTCGCGTCTTGACGCTGGCTCTACGCAACCACCATCCCTGCCTCGATGTGACTCCTCTATGCAAGAGATCACGATCCACAATAAAGAGGTCCGTAGAGTTTTGCTGAAGCTGGACGTGAACAAAACTAGTGGTCCTGACGGTATACCTGCGCGAGTCCTAAAGGCCTGTGCACCTGAATTGTCTCCTGTTCTTACGCGCCTGTACCGCCTCTCTCTCCAAACTAGAACGGTGCCAAAATCTTGGAAGGTGGCTAATGTGCAGCCAGTACCCAAAAAGGGTAGCCGAGTCAATCCCTGTAACTACCGACCAATCGCCATCACCTCCATGCTTTCCAAAGTCATGGAAAAGGTACTTAACAGCAAGTTGCTACACTACCTAGAAGACAATACACTCCTCAGTGACCACCAATACGGCTTTCGTCAGGGGCGGTCTACTGGAGATCTTCTGGTGTATGTCACTCACTGCTGGAGCGAAGCAATTGAAAAACGTGGTGAGGCGCTTGCTGTATCGCTAGATATATCTAAGGCCTTTGACAGGGTTTGGCACGCAAGCCTCCTTAGCAAGCTTCCTACTTACGGCATCCCTGCTGGCTTTTGTAGCTGGATTTCAGACTTCTTGAGTGAACGGTCGATCAGAGTGGTCGTCGACGGCTGCTCTTCTGACCTGATGGGTATAAACGCCGGTGTTCCTCAAGGTTCTGTTCTCTCTGCAACTCTTTTCCTGCTCCATATTAATGACATGCTGCAACCAGGCATTGTTGGATACGCAGATGACAGTACGGTTGTAGAGAGATATATGTCCAGCGCAAAAGACGACAGGGACGTAATACGTTCTCAGAGAGAGGCCATGGTAGAGCGAACGAACTTAATACTAGGGCATGTATCCCAATGGGGCGATTGCAACCTGGTCACGTTCAACGCCGCCAAAACGCAGGCTTGTTTGTTCTCCGCCAAACGGAGTCCTTTCAACTTGACTCCTACTTTCCGAGGTACACCTGTCCCTGTGTCCGATACCCTCGACCTCCTTGGCATGGAGTTGAGTTCTACTCTCAACTTTGGCAACTACATTGAGTCCAAAGCACAAACTGCGGCCAGAAAGCTTGGCATCTTAAACAAGGTTAAGCGATATTTCACGCCTGGGGAGCTTCTAACGCTGTATAAAGCTCAAGTCCGATCATGCATGGAATATTGCAGTCACTTGTGGGATGGATCAGCTAAATATCAACTCGCCACACTGGACTCAGTGGAACGCAGAGCCAAGCGGCTAATTGGTGACGCCAGTTTGGTGGAGTCTCTTCACACTCTGGCTCACCGAAGAAAAGTTGCCAGTCTATCGGTGTTTTACAGATTGTACTTCGGGGAGTGTGCCCTGGAGCTGCACGAGCTCATACCCCCATCTCCTTTCTTCCATCGGACTTACAGACGTACCGCAGGCTTTCATCCCTACCTGGTTGATATACCCTTCATACGTACAAAGCGCTTCAAATCATCATTTTTAATGCGCACGGCCAAGGACTGGAATTCCCTGCCGGCGTCTGTATTTCCGAGCACATATAACCCGAACTTGTTTAAAGCGCGAGTGAACAGGCTTCTTCTGGGCGAGCTCGCTCCATCTTCGACCTCGTCTCTGCTCTTGAGCTAGGCTGGGGTCAAGAGTAAGCCCATAGTATAATAAAAAAAAAAAAAAAAAAAAAAATAACATACATAAAAAACAGTCAAATTGAAAACTTTCTCCTTTTTAGAAGTCGGTTAAACAACGAGTGTGCTTTAGACCACATGACTGAAGTAAAATGTGTGCTCGCACCTCTCTCTCTCTCTCTCTTGCTCCGTTCGCCTCGCCCGATCACACTTTTCGTAACGCTCTCGTCGCGCATTCACCGGCTTACTCCCCAAGTCAAGTGTGTGTAAAGAAGTTTTACTTAAATAAATAAAAAATTACCTGGTCTTGCTGTACTAATTTTGCCTTATTTTGCCACGTGACATATTTAAGACCTCGAAGTCGGGATAAATCTGCGTAACAATTAGGATCTTCACAATTATATCTGAAATTCAAAATAAACAGAAATTAACGAAAATACTTCCATTGTTCCAAGAGTACTTTTTTCTGTGTTACATCAAGTGAATGTTGAAATTATTTGAACAATGAGTTATTCACATAATAACTTAGAATAAAATGTTAACTATTTTTATCGTCAATTTAGTTATACTTTGAACAAGTGGTTAATAGTATTTATACAAGAAATGTATCTATTTTACGATATACTTAAAAATAATACAAAATCAAGTATACTAACACTTCAAAAACAGCTGCCCAGTCTGGTAAAAACAACAAATGAGTGAGGCCAGCTCCGTGCATCCCTATAAATACATCAGTATTGTGCGTTGTTTCTAACTGCTTCGTAAAAGGAACAGTTCTGTCATAGACAACCCTCTTAATGTCATAACCCTGTACTCTCATCAGTCTTTCGACTATTTCATCTTCGTTAAGTATCGTACGATAAGTTGTTCCTCTTGATAATAAAGTTATTCGTACTTTATCACTGTCCCGAGTGTGGAGTTTCACATTCAGAGAATGAAGTATATGCTTAGAAAATGCATGAAATAATCCACTTCTCTCACACCCATAAATCTGAAAAAGCAGTTTTAAAGTTTATGTATCTAATTATCTATACATATAAATAAAATTGTAGTGTCTGTCTGTGATAAATAAAATTACTGTCTTTTTTCAACTGCTACCTATGTAAGTATACACTTATTTACACGATTCTAACGCACAAATAAACGATTATAAAATGTTTGTCTGTCTGTGTATTTTGTTTTCTTATAAATATCAATGTAATATCCCACTGCTGGGCATAGGCCTCTTTCCCCATGTAGGAGAAGGATCAGAGCTTAATCCACCACGCTGCTCCAATGCGGGTTGGCAGATATATTCCCTACTATGAGTAACGATTGCTATCAGGTGTACATGATAACAACCAAGACTGACGGCTTAACATGCTCCCTGAGTCACGGTGGGGAGACCCACAAGGACTGCACAAACAACCAGACCACGGCAAACAACTGTATGGCCAATACAAATGTTATAGTGTGTGGGGGGTTGAACCCGCAACCGCCAGCACACCAGCCACAAACCAGTGCTGTGATCTCTGCGCTAACGCGGCGGTAGACTAAATGCATACAATATTTTAAACGTTAAAATTAATCATACATATGAACTGGAATAATACAATATTTTTATCGTATTAACAAAAATTACAACATAAGCGATTTTAAATATTAAATATTGCGAAATTTTTAAATCCAATAGATGCAGTTAGTCAAAAAATTGTAACTTATAACATACTAACCAAAGGAGTATTATAGTATAATCCAAATATCATGCGTGGTAGAAGAGGGAATACAACATTTTTAAAACAGACTACTTTGCCCCTAAATTTTTTTAAATCCCAAATAGGATTAACAGTAAAAGCTTTAAAGGCATCTTTGAATGCTGAATTATAAGTGAAAGTTTCCCAGACTAAAATGTGGTTATCTCTTGAAAATGTTGATGGGTGCGTGGAATTCACATGGAGTGATGCATACAAATTGAAGAAGTCGCAGAAGTGATGGTACATGTTCACAGCTGAAATTTCAAAGGAAGGTTTACATACTACACAATTTTACATGTTCACAGCGCAAAGTTCAAAGGAAGGTTTACATACTACTCAATTTACAGTTACTCAATTTTATTTTAAACTAACTGAAAAGTGCCAACTTCAATGTGTGTCAAACAATTTTACTGTATATTTCGAAATTTGTTTGTAACAAGTGGTAACCCACATCAATGTTAATCTTCCCATATCTCTTAAACCATGGATCAAAACAAAAAACTATTTAAAGCAAAGTTTATCTTTGTGCGATGATCTTGATTATAAGTTAATTTTTATATGTGAGAAAAAAATTACCATAATTTATTATAATGCTCACAAAAAAATATCTTTGTAATTTAAAAACAAAATAAAAACAATGTAATAAAATGGTGCCTTTGGGGGTTTTTTTTTCATCACACTCATTCTACAAATACATACCTATAAAATTTTCTGACTAAAATCGTTTCTTTTTTTTACGAAAATAAAATACTGTCTATAAATTCAGGTATAACATAGCTTTCTACTAGAAAAGAATTTTCAAAATCAGTTTAATAGTTCCAGAGAAACACTCACAAGCTTACCTCTTTATAACATTTGTATTGATACTTTTGAAACTTACTTGCATCTAATTTCATTATATATGTAGGTTTTTCTATAATAATATCACACATTCCATCCTCAATAGGTCTTTTTGATGTTTTAACATAATTAACAAACTCGGGTGCCCATGATTGCAAGGCACTCATGTGTTCTGCTTCTTTCATCAACCTCTCAGAATATAATTGACAATAACCACCTGTGAATTAATTTTAAAAAAACTTTACACAAACATAGACACAAGCCATAACAATTTTTGACTAGTGATTGTGAGCCCTTATTTCATCACTTTCTTAATAAATATTATAACATATTTACCTATTTGACCAGGACCCAGAATATCCATTTTATACCTTAAATTATCACCTCGACCCACTAATCCTTGAAAATTAAGCATCAAGTTGCGACCCCTACAAAATCTGGAAATTATAACTGAATTATTAAAATTTATATCAAAGTAAGACAATATAAATCTAAATAAAGTTGTACAACAAACCTTAAATATTTAGAACATTCCAGTGAACTATCTTGAGGATATGTGGCTTCACACATTACCATCAATTCTTGAATTTGTTCTTTAATATACCCTAAAAATAATTATGCACTATTTAGTATAATAATAATTACTTTTAAAATATTAAATAATTTTAAACAGTAAAATTTAGGTGAAATGTATTACCGAAGTCGGCTTGAGTATAAAATGTATCATATTGCGCTTCTTTCGTTTTGACCCAACCTTTATGATCTCCTGGACATCTGGGTCTAACATGATACGAATTATTTTTCTCACATGTATTTTCATAGCCCCAACACACTTTCTTATTAATTAAAGATTTAAACCGACAATCAGAACTATCCGCACACGATTTAGCTAAATCAGAATAAGTATTGAAGAAATAAGGCAAATGTTCCGAAGGAATATTTAATTCCTCTAAACTAATAGAATTTATTTCACACAAATATCCTAGAAATAATGCTAGATATAAAAAGTTATTCATTGTTATAACCCGCATGTAAAAATCAAATTATAATAAACTTAAACTTAAGAGATTTATGTTGAGGTTAATATGATGGTGTTTACACTGTAAACATGCTGTAAACCTTTGCTGTAAATAAACAGTTTTGCTGAATTTTGACTTTTGGTTTCAGCAGACATCCATGACGGCATGACATTCATATGACATTACAAACTGACAGTTTGACCATTGGGTGCGTTCCACTAAACGACCGCAACGATAATAACACTCTCTTCCAACTAAGCATTCAGCATTAGCACAGTTTGGCATTGTGCGCCACTGAGCCGCATTATGTTCTGTAATTGGAAAAGTACCTTTCTACCTAAAGCCCGTGGTCATTGCGAGCGATCACGCGACGTCATACATGACGTCACTGTTCACGACCGATTCGCGCCCACTTCGCCCACAGAATATACTTGAGTCTGAGTTGGCTTTCATCAAAACGTGGCGGGAGTTTGAAAAAATAACTATCAATGTCAAATTGTAAATGTCATCAGAACTTAATGAACCTTCCGAGTGATTATATCTCTCATTCGTTTCGTCAAAAACGCAACGATAGATTCACGGCAATCCATGTTGAATTAATTTTTACTCCTGCACTCCATGCGAAATTTTTACTCACAACCCCCACAGTTGCATGTTTTATCATGCCACCATATTGTGAGCACACAGAGCTCAAATATGCGTTCCAACTATAATATTCACCTACATCGCCCGCGGCGTTTTTCATAAGTTTCAGAGTCGCGTAGGGCTCTTACTTCGTTCGTGTTTAAGTTTTTAAAATAAATTATTAAAATTTAACTGAATTTCCGCCGATAGAAAAGTCTATTTATTTGTATCTTGGAATTAATTATTATCATAATAAATTACTTCATATTCAAGACTGCTTTAATCCCTTTAAAAAACATTTCGAGTTATTAAATTCGGACATTCTATTCAAAAAATATCACGAGTTTAAAATTAGTATTAGAAAAAAGTTCCGTAGTCGGCGCTCACCCTACTCGACTAGCTAGGCAGCACCTTATGCGACGTAGTCGACACTGGGGTACGGGCCATTTCTTTATAAAAAATTTTTTATTAACCTAACGCAAATAGAAGGATGTATGTGTGTATTATAATTTTTAATTTTAAAATTTTTGTTAAATACCGGTGCGAAGCCGGAGCAGGCCGCTATCTTATATATAAGATTGTACACTATTAACCAACTAAAATTAATTCACATTTTCGTAAGAAGTTAAGTTATGACGCTGATGACGTACTACGTTAGTATGTATATTAGTCCAAAACTTAAATAAAATACATAGAAACATTTACATAACTTCTATTATAAACGAGGAAATGGTATTAAAAGTAGAAAAATAATAAATTTAAAATTAATTAAAATGTTCTTGAAACCTTATCTCTTATCACACGACCATGATTCACACAATGCGTGAGGTTTTACAGTTTTAATCTAAGAAATTAAAGCGCTTAAAACAGTAAAATAGGTTTAATCTGAAAAATATGATGCAAATATAAAATTTGTTAACAGAAACTTTTGCATGTACGAAATGTATTTCTTAAATTTTATGTAATGTAAAAACACTGTTTTTTTTTTAATTTTGCTAATCTATACTAATCTATACTAATATATAAAGCTGAAGAGTTTGTTTGTTTGTTTGTTTGTTTGTTTGTTTGTTTGTTTGAACGCGGTAATCTCTGGAACTACTGGGCCGATTTGAAAAATTCTTTTAGTGTTAGATAGCCCATTTATCGAGGAAGGCTATAGGCTATGTATCATCACGCTAAGACCAATAGGAGCGGAGTCCACGCCGACGAAGTCGCACGCAGAAGCTAGTATTTATATAATACTAGCCGACCCGTGCCCACTTCGTTGGGCGTTATAATCCATTTCACATAAGAAGGGTACGGTGAAATTTGATATGTTCCAATACACTCTCACTATTTTCAGCAAATCAGATAAATATAAATGTTTTAAAATCACCAATTAATTTCTAAGGCAAATAATAATGCTTGATTAGATTGAATTGTTGACACGGCACGTCAGAGGGCGCAGGTTCAAATCCTGCTGATTTAAAATCTTTATATATTTTTATCTTTTTCCTTTTATCTTGTCACTCCTAAATAGTGTAGCTTTCTGTTAGCGAAAGAATTTTCATGATCGGATCAGTATTTGCGAAGATTACACCGTATATACAAACAAAGTTATAAACTTTACCTCTTTATAATATTAGTATAGATGATATATTTTCGATAATTGGAAAATGTACTAGTTACTGATATAGAAGTGGATACTGATTTTAAACATAAAAAATTATAAGTGATATGTAATTTATAATTATCTATTTCGAATTATCTCATATTCATATTGTAAAGTTTGAAAGGGACCTTACTTTTCGACTCCTTTAACTCGACGTAATTCAAAGATATTGAGAAAAACTTATACAGTACTATTTTTTGCTTATACTGACGTCAGTATAATTAATTGGTTTTGAAAAAAATCTGGAGTTACATTTATCTAGATCTTTTACATTTTTTAATCCCACCTTACACGCAACGATAAGTTGTAGCAATTTATCGTAACGATCAGATTGTTACAATTTATCGTTGTGTGTAAACGGGAGATTGTAGCGATTTATTGGGATTGGAGTCGGAGGGAATGGTTGAAGCCGGCCGGCATTAATTTCTGGGAATCGTAACTATGTGTTGGAACACGTAACAGTTGCACCATTTATCGTTACGATTTCACTCAGTGTCAATAGAGTAATAGTAACGAAAGAAAGCGTGCCCGTATGTATTCGTAAAAGTGACATTCGATAAAAAATCGTTACATTTTATCGTAGCTTGTAAACAGTGCTCTACTCTTTCGATTTGTTGGAGTGATAAATCGTTCAATTAAATTGTTACAATTTATCGTAGTGTGTAAAGCCCCCTTTGGCCTTTACTTCTTTCACATCAGGGTATGAAACCTACAGGTATTAAAAAATGAAATACCATAGACAAATTAATCTGTTTGCTATCTGTGGATTGTGCTTAGGCTTTGGAAGGAATTTCCGAATTTACCCCCATACCCCTCGCTAGATCACAGATGTCACTGTCCGTTTCGCGCCTTTTCCGGAAATAAATCCGGCGGGGGTTTCTGGTTTTGAGTACACGTGAACAGCGTCATCAGTGTGACCGTTTGCAGTAGATTGACTACTGAAACAGTAGATTTTCGTTGTAAAATTGGTAGTGCAGTAGATTTTCAGTATTTTTTGAAAAAGTAGCGGATTTCAGTAGAATATCCTGGATATATTTTAAACTTTAGCAAATATTTTTCTCAAGTTATTGCCAGCATGAAGCGTAAATTTGAGCAAAATTATCGGGCTGAGTGGGAACAGAATCCGATATTTTCGTCGTGGTTGTGTAAAGATAAAAACAGCAACAATCATGCTTATTGCAAAGCTTGTGGTATTAAAATTTTAAGCACATTGGTGTCAATTAAAGAGCATAGTGCAAGTACTAAACATGAAAACAATAAATTAAAAGTAAAAAACCTTTTTAAAAAACAAGCTTTTATTTGAATGCACTAAAACGAAAAAAATAAATTTTTACTTTAAAACTTTTACTATCTACTTATAAAGTCATTACACATAATCTATATGATAGAAAAGCTTGTCGCGAGATATGAGTAGGTACCTACTCGTATTTCCTTAGTTTGAAAATTTTAATAGTTAAAATCAATCACATCAATTTATTTAATTTACTTGTTTACAAGCAAATCTCGCGACAAGCTTTTATATCACATAGATTATGTGTAATGACTTTATAAGTAGATAGTAAAAGTTTTAAAGTAAAAATTTATTTTTTTCGTTTTAGTGCATTCAAATAAAAGCTTGTTTTTTAAAAAGGTTTTTTACTTTTAATTTATTTTTGACTTTTTAGTCGGTTATCACGTCACTTTATTCGAATTATTCTTAGCAAGCCCTTTCATTTGATACCCATATTGTAGAAGTGCACTAAAAATAACTAGTCCGCACTCTTGGATATGCATTGGCATCAAAATTGAACCTATATACAAAATTTCAGCTCAATTGGTTGAAGATATCTGCTTCAAAATTGAGTTGCAAGATTTCACCTGAACAAACATACATACATACAAACCATGCATTGTCATCCAAATTGAACCTGTATACAAAGTTTCAGCTCAATTGCTTGAAGATATTTGCTTCAAAATTGAGTTGCAAGATTTCACCCGAACAAACATACATACATACAAACCATGCATTGTCATCCAAATTGAACCTATATACAAAGTTTCAGCTCAATTGCTTGAAGATATTTGCTTCAAAATTGAGTTGCAAGATTTCACCCGAACAAACATACATACATACATAAATACATACAAATCATGCATTGTCATCTAAATTGAACCTGTATACAAAATTTCAGCTCAATCGGTTGAAGATATCTGCTTCAAAATTGAGTTGCAAGATTTCACCCGAACAAACATTCATTAAATTTACATACATACATACATACATACATACATTGCAAGTTAAATAAAAGCTTGTAAAATGAAGCATTACAGTGGCTGATCGAAGGTATGTGTATCCTACTAATATTATAAACGCGAAAGTTTGCATAGATGTTTGTTCCTCTTTCACGCAAAAACTACTAGCTATTCTGGTGTACTCTGCAAAAACTGTGGAGTTTACATGTTTATAATGTATGAGAGAAATGTTTATCTTAATTAATCTTACAAAAAATCCGCGACAGCATATATCTATCTTTTATGAGTAAGCCATTATCGCCAAAACAGTGAACCATAAATACAATAAAAATTGATAGTACATTTTTCTAATGCACATTTGGTAGTAACAAATTGATTTTTATAAATACATACAAAATAAATACTTTTATTAAACTTCGTCTTGAACACTATATCATTTAGAGTTTATACTATAATTAAAATTTTAATAGTTACGACGATTTTATTAATCGAGTGCGCATTACTAAAGTAGAATCAATAATTCAGTAGACTAAAATGACAGTTGCTAATGTCACTTTGTAAAATAATCGTTGTGTTTGTGTTTATTACATGGAACATCCATATCTTTCGTATTGATAACAAAACAGTACAAATAAAACAGAATAACAAAACACAAAACAAAACTTAACAATAAACACAAACACAACGATTATTTTACAAAGTGACATTATCAACTGTCATTTTAGTCTACTGAATTATTGATTCTACTATATGGCGAGGGGCGAGGTGGAGAACGAAGTCGCTCATCGCTAAGTATGCGACCCGAACCGACCGTTTTGCGAATAGAATAATAATTATAACCACGGAAGCGTGATTTTGATTTTCAATTAGCAAATAAGAATAGTATTTTGGATATTAATTAGTATGTAGCTATAATTTTACCACCGAAGAAACAAAGATTTCTTTCTTTTACAAACATTTCTTCATCGACACATCTGTGTGGATCTAAACAAAAGATAAGAAAATTTTCCACTAACGGTGTCGACACTTGCTGACGGTCACCTTTACCTTTTGTTTATAGATACATATGGTGTAAAAATTTTGGTTTCTATTAAATTAAATTTAAAACTCTTGAGCAAAACCGAAACATGACAATGATGACTAATTAATGATAATAATTTTGTTTTTTAATTTGTACTAAATTAATTAGTCATCCTTGTCATGTGTATATTGTTATTGTCATGTGTTATAACGTGTGTATCTAACAATTTATTAATTGAACCTGATTATATTAACTTGTGTATCATTTATGTCTCATCAAAAATTATCAATTTAAGTGAATTTAAATAACAAACTACGTCAGTAGAATTTCAGTAGTTTTTTCCAAAACGTTAGTAGATTTTAGTAGAAAAGTAAGTTAAATCTAGTCAACATCAGTAGTTTAGCGGTTTTTGAAAACGGTCACACTGAGCGTCATCCAATCAGCTGGTAAATTGTGAGGCCGGCGCTAAATTGTCAATGTTTTCTTTGCGTGCTTGTTTTGTACCTTGTAGTTTAAACTAATCCTAATATTAAAGTGATTAATAAAGTGAGATATTGACCGAAGCTAGATGACTATAGGTGGTTCATTTTATAGAACATTGACTATTACGATTTCTGACCTTCAAACTTATCCTAAATATTGTCGCCATTTTGACCATGCTATTTGAGATTGAGATAGTTTATTTTCATTTCTGTATTTCTTAGAGATACCCTAGTGAGATTTGTAAATGGATGCCCTATTTGAAGAAGGACTACGACAATGTCCCAGAATACTAGTATAGTAAATTTCCTAATACATGACGCCAATGGTTAGTAAGTAGTGACGCTAATTTCGTCGATTTAGTTTTTTATTTTCATATTTTCTCTTAGTCTTGCAGTAAATTTCTCATAGGTTTACGATAAAGAATAACCATTTTATTTGTTTTTGGCGTCGAAACAATTTAGGCTTTCGGAAAAAAAACACAATTTCCAGAATACTTAAATTATTTTTTTAACTCATTTAACTAGCTTATTTATTTATAGAAATGGAGTCAATACAAAACAGTATATTACTGCTTATTCCTTGTTTTAGGACAGCCTCAAATGGTTAAAGTACTGCAAAATACAAACACTCAACCTATTGCTCAAATAAAGATTAAACAAAATCCTGTGAAAGTATTTAAAGTATCTGCTGCTAGCGAGGGAAATAATCAGGTACAAAAATGACAAATAATTATAACAAGCACTATAA
Source organism: Melitaea athalia (assembly GCA_905220545.2). Classification (NCBI taxonomy): domain Eukaryota; kingdom Metazoa; phylum Arthropoda; class Insecta; order Lepidoptera; family Nymphalidae; genus Melitaea; species Melitaea athalia. The sequence continues at coordinate 11,433,017 of HG992179.1, forward strand.
GTTGCATAGAAATCTCTTTTCCTGTGTAAAAGATGTCTGTTTAGAACTTAAAATAATTTTTAGTATTGCTAAAGCTTACAATAAAATGTGGTGCTGGAAAAGTTATTGAATAGTACTATGTATTACTGTTATCACTAAGTTTAGTAAAATTTTTTCAGACACCTGTATATCAACCTATTAAATTAAGTGGGATTAAGTGTGCTTCAAGTAAGTCAACTTTTTGTAAAAAGTTCAGCTCATAATATTTTCTTTTCCACTTATTGATCTCTAATAACTACATATTATTGTTTAAATAAAAGTAATTAATTAACAAACAAGTAATTAATATTCAACTATCTTGACTGTAATGTTTTCATTAACCTAATTTATCATATTTTCCTTAGATGTTAAAACTAAAATATACTTTGTCAGATAATGAATCAAACTTAGGATTTGTTCTATTGTTTTGAGTTCCATGGGTACAGAATATACACATTTATGTATTAGTTGAGTAAATTATTTCAGAATTAGTACAAGTACCTGTTGATACTTTGGCTCGTCTACAAAAGATTACACCTAAAACAGAGCCACCTAAAACAGAGCCAAAATCGCCAAAAACAGAAGTTGTAAGTATTTTTACAATAAAGAAATTTAAATTAGTTGAAGATGTTATTGAAACAATATATATTTTTTTACAGGTAAACAATAAAAAACAATTGACCGAGCTTAAAGTTTTAGAGCCTTTACCAGAATTGGTTCCCATTTTGGCAAAACCAGAGCCTGTAGATAACTTTGTAGATAGCAAAGGACTTATACCCGTTGTCCCAGAACCAAATCCTGCAGAGATTGTTACTGAGAACAAGCCTTCCTTACTAACAAGTATGTCACATGCTTCACGGAGAAGACACGACTCTGACAATGACCCCCCTGCAGAATAGTAAGTGTGTGTAAATCTATGTATTATTACGTGAAGCAAAAACTTTGTACCCCTTTTTACGAAAATTGCGAGGACGGAGAAGTATGAAATTTCGTACACTTGTGCAGAATACTAATATTTTTTTTAAAATTATGCATTAAAATATATTATGTATATAATTATTGATAAAAACAACATTACACACACTACCATGTATTTGACATATTACTCTTTTGTTGATTGTCAAAGTCTGTAGTCAAATTGTTTTTTTTTTTTAAAAAGGTTCAATATTTTCATTATTTCATGGTTTTCTTTAATATACATTTTTAATTATGGTCGAATTTCGACCTCTGGGCAACCACTGTAAAAATGCATAGCCGAAATGAATGAATGTGCATATCTTTCAAAGGACTGCAGCAAATTGGCTAATTATATCTAAACAGCATAAAGAATTCTTTAGAGAAATGCATTAAGTCCAGGCATTTACATTATTAGTCATAGTTTCATGATTATCCAAAACTAGCTTCTGCGCGCGACTTCGTCGGCGTGGACTCCACTCCTGTTGGTCTTAGCGTGATGATATATAGCCTATAGCCTTCCTCGATAAATGTGCTATCTAACACTGAAAGAATTTTTCAAATCGGACCAGTAGATCCTGAGATTAGCGCGTTCAAACAAACAATCAAACAAACAAACTCTTCAGCTTTATTATATTAGTATAGATTGGTAAAGATTGATGGTAACTATTCCTGCAACTGTTTCTAGTCATAGTCTGACTTTTTATAGCCTTATAACCTTTTTAATAAACACACATCTTAATGATTAAATCTATAAAATAAGAAGATAAGATTTTGTACGAGCTATATACTTGAAACAATAAACTCGTATTTCCAGTATTATATAATTTGTGATATTTATATCTATTGTCTTTTAGTGATGTAAAAAACAGACTGCTAAATATTTGCTAACATTAAATGAGCTTCACAGATTCATCATGTTGCCATAATTGTTTTGCTCCAGCTGGTTATAAAGTGACAATTTATAGCCTTAGCCTATAATTGTTTTTGTTTATTAAAATTTCAAACACTAAATGAATTACCTCTTTATAATAATATATTCAGTTTATCTTTAAAAAAAATGCTATAGGTACACTACATTCTTGCAATTACTGCATTATTAATTATTTTAGACCGTCTTAAGTTATAAGAAATTGTAATATTTCATCTATACTAATATATAAAGCTGAAGAGTTTGTTTGTTTGAACGCGGTAATCTCTGGAACTACTGGGCCGATTTGAAAAATTCTTTCAGTGTTAGATAGCCCATTTATCGAGGAAGGCTATAGGCTATGTATCATCACGCTAAGACCAATAGGAGCGGAGTCCAAGCCGACGAAGTCGCGCGCAGAAGCTAGTTTAATATAATTATAATATTTGACCACAGATTTGAAATAATGTTTATTAATTTCAGCACTACAAAGAGACGTAAACACGCAGACAAAGTTGGTAAAGGCTTAAGACATTTTTCAATGAAAGTTTGTGAGAAAGTCAGAAATAAAGGTTTCACATCATATAATGAAGTAGCAGATGAATTAGTGCTAGAATTTGCAGCTGGAATGCATGGTTCTGCTGATAGCCAAGTATGTATCATTTTTGTATGACAATATTATACCTAAGTTATACTTCATTTATTTAGATTCAAACAAGTGAATTTTAACAGTCATTAAATCATCTTGATTAGACCAATTTGTAATAAATACAAGGTACAGAATAGTTTGGTTCTACAATACATACTATTTTGAAGTTAAACTTTGTATACTAGGTGCTGAAGTGTAATGATACATGAAAAATAAAAATATATAGGTATTATGTATGAGTATATCCAAATTGGATGATTTGCTGGTTTATCGAAAACTTTTTTATTTTATTTTTAAAGTTTTTTATTTTTATTTTTTAATTTATAAACTACCAGCCATCACTACTACTACCAGTCATCTTAAATCTTTGCCGGTTTGCTAACTACATCAAATTATGAAGAGTCCTGATAAAGTTAAAAATAAATAAGAATACACAAAATGGGCTTTACATATCTTACATAGATTTATATACATACTACAAAAATGTGTTATTTTTTAGCGTTTTTTGATTTGACATTCAATATCATATCCTGATTAAATGTCATTCATGAGAACCCCGTGAAGTAAAAAGATCTGTGGATTAAGTTTGGTCTAAGTTATCCTAGTTGGTTCACAATTGAAAAAATTAATGGTAAAATACATAAAAATATTATAGAGATGAATAGATAACCCTCCATACTTTACTTTTGTAGTGCTTGTGTTTACTCCTGAAATTACAGATTATGATGTACTTTATGGCCACCTTTGCATATAAAAATATTTTGTATAAAGATTAGAAATATATAAAGTAATTTATTTTTTTTGCCCCTTTGTGGATAGACATTAAAAAAGTAATGATGAATACATACATACATTTTCAAGCTATAGAGAGAGAGAGAGAGAGAATGTGTGTATGGATAAGTTCATATTTTTTCAATTTCATATATATTATTAAGATAAATTCTCATTGATAATAAATAATTAATAACCACAAAACTTTTTCTCATATTTTGTTTTAATGAACTGGGAGCCAGTGACAGGTTGACATGACTAATTTCCTTTCAAACGAAACTTCGTAACATGGATAAGGGATTTTTTTATGAATTTTCGTCTTTGTCAGCTGCCACTCCGTGGGTGGGTTGGGCAATGGCAGCCTCCTAAACAAAGAGAAAAAAAATTTTTTAGTCATTTCCTCCCACCTGAAAAGTTGTCGGATTATAGTTTACCTAATATCTTGAAGGAAAAATAACGTCAGCTGACCATAACATGGTGGATTATACGTCAGCTGGCTGCTGGAACATAAAAAAAAATTTTTTTTCAATGATTTCCTCACAACTAAAAATTTGCATGATGATAGTTTAAATGCTACTATGACTGAAAATCAACGTCAGCTGGCTGTATCTCGGTGGAAAGTTTGTCAGCTGGTACCAATTTCAATTATTATTACCGATTTCGATCAATTTAGTTTTAATTGAAAGGTGTTGCGTGTCATGTGGTCCCATTTAAATTTAATTGACATCTGACAAGTACTTTTAGAGTTATATCTAATCCATGAATTAGCGTTAAGCCCGCCTTTTGTACCCACTTTTTTTTTGTACAATAAAGAATTTTAAATAAATATATCTAATAATGCATATTTACTTGACTACTTTTTCGTCGACCTACATTGTATTATACCGCATAACTTTTTACTCGGTGTACCGATTTTGAATGATTCTTACTTTCATCGAAAGCTAATACTTGTCATGTAGTCTTGTTTAAATTAGATCGAGATCTGATTACAACTTTTTGAGTAATCTTTAATAGCGCGTATTTACTTGACTATTTTTTCGTCTTATTACGTTGTATTACTTGTCGATATAATTTGAAGCCGGTTTTTTTTCGTTTGCGAGCAAATACAATTATTTGTTATTTTTTACCATCAAATTCCATTATATTTATTAGATACAGGGCTGCCAGATGTACGATTTAAATCGTACTCATACGATTTTTTGCATTTTTACTCATGTACGATCGCTAGACCAAGATCGTACGCAAAATGTACGATTTTTTTTATATACCTATTACCTGGAAACATTTCATAATGAAACAAACGTCATCCACCGGCAAGCATGAATTTCGTGGAATTCTCCAACTACCTAACGCGTGACTAGATGTTTTACTTGAATGAAGACTCTAAACAACCATGTAAAGGCTGTATTTGTTTGCATTCTTACGAAAATCTCCTTCGGTAATAATTGCGACTTGTCAAAAACGTAATATTTTGGATAAAATTTATTTAACTATGAATACCGACAAGTTTTGGGGCGTAATCAAAAAACAATCTGAAAATTATAAAACACTGGCTCAATTTGCTTTAAATTTGTTATGTCTGCCCCATTCTAGTGCAGATTGTGAACGAGCATTCAGCGAAGTTAATTTAATCAAAACAAAACTTACAAACAGTTTATCCAATGGTACACTTAAAGGGCACATTATTAGCCAAGCAAATTAATAAGAAGGAACGAACCAAAAAACTATTTTTAAAAAATATGACCACAGAAAATTTGTATTAATCTAACAAATAGTTTTATTGCATTTATTTTCTAAAACTAAACGAATTTTTATAATTTAAAATAAGAACTTAGTACTTAAAAGGCTGTACGATCTGTTTATTTCAAAACTTCCTTGGCATACGATTTTTTTGTAGTTGGCGTACGATCACACTTTTTTTGCATCTGGCAGCCCTGATTAGATATTTCTTTTCGCAAATTAGAATCTAAAAGTTGTAAGTAAATTAGTAGGTACATCTTTATAATATTTAATCAAATTCGTATTTTACTATTCAAATCCTTCAAAACAAAAGTCTTCGAACAATGCGTCCTGCTTGTTTTAACATACGGAGCCGAGACGTGGATACTGAGACTCGTCCACAAGTTTCAAGTCGCTCAACTTGCAATGGAAAGGGCTATGCTTGGGGTTCCTCTCAAAGATAGAATTAAAAATGAGGCATCCGCGAGAGAACGAAAGTAGCCGAAATAGCCCACAGAATTAGCAAGTTGAAGTGGCAGTGGGCTGGTCACTTGTGTCGCAGAACCGATGGCCGCTGGAGCAGACGTGTCCTGGAGTGGAGACCGCGTCTTGGCAAACGCAGTGTGGGACGTCCTCCGGGCCGTTGGACCGACGATCTACGTAAGATTGCCGGTGTAGGCTGGATGAGGATTTCGGAAAACCGGGATGTCTGGCGCGAACTTAGGGAGGCCTATGTCCAGCAGTGGACTGCGATAGGCTGATGGTATTTTGTTTTCTTCACATGAATTGCCCAGAAGTAATTTTTGTTTAGCAATAAATTCTCCAATCTATATAAATAAAAATGAATGTTGCTAAGCGCATAACTCGAGAATGGCTCAACCAATTTGGCTAATTTATTTATTTGTTTGTATGTTCCTATGTTATGAACTTGGGGAGGTCTATGTCCAACAGTGGACTGCGATAGGCTGATGTGATGATGATGTGATGTATTTTGTTTTCTTCACATGAATTGCCCGCCCAGAAGTAATTTTTGTTTAGCAATAAATTCTCCAATCTATATAAATAAAAATGAACGTTGCTAAGCGCATAACTCGAGAATGGCTCGACCAATTTGGCTAATTTATTTGTTTGTATGTTGTTTCTTTGTACCTCTATACAAATAAATAAAATTGGAGTGTCTGTTTTAATATTAAAATAACTTTTTTACTCTGTTTTAATCAAACTGCTGATATACAGGGTTATTGGTTAAGTCAAACTGAATCCATTAAGAAGGGGTTGTAGTTACCATCAATCCTGACAGATTTGACTATGAAACCCCATACCCTAAACTTAACCCTTCTCAAGTTATTGCCCTTTTAATTTTTTTTATAAAAATTACCTTTTTTTGTCTATTGTCCCCTTTTTTGTGTTTTGTGCCTCTTATTTACTTTTATTTTTTTGGTATTTTTGTGTAGTAGATTTGTTGTTTTATTATTATAAACACTAAAACTGTAAGTAATTTTACAAACTGAGCCGTAGTAGACGAGTCATTGTAAAAAAATGAAATAAGTTCGTATAAAGTTTTTTTTCTTTATTAGATATTTGAAAAAAAATATGACAATTGTGCTGCAGATGTGCTTAAAAATATCTACGGTTCTTAAGCTTTGCAACAAGGTATAATAAGATAGGATTTTATTAGAATTCATTAACAAGAACTTTGATGAAATGCTACCAGGTAGTAGTAAAAAATAGCATTACTTACGCGTCAAATTTAACTTGAGTCAGGAAACAAAATAAAACAATCCAAATAGGTAACAAATAAGGTTTATTTACCTTTTTACAATACATGTTCCACATGTCTGCCCCTGTTTCGCACACATACACGCATTCTGTGTCATAAGCCACTTTTCACCACACTAGTCGTTAAACCTCTTTTTATTGCGTTTGCGGCATCAATAAGTTTTTGTTTTAAAATATCAACGACGTATGGAATTGAACTGTGGGGATCGGCCAGTAACTCCAATGTAGAGATTCTTCAACGGTTTCAAAATAAAGCCTTGAAAACTTTATGTAATGCTCCCTGGTTTACCCGAAATGCGAAAGTGCACCGATACCTAGAAATACCCACAATTAAGGAGGTGATTGACATATCCTGTAAAGCCTATAAATATAAATTAGGACGGCACCATACACCACATACGTACATAACATTTTTTCTGTCTGTCTGTTTGTTCTGGCTAATCTCTGAAACGGCTGTACCGATTTTGACGGCACTTTCACTGGCAGATAGCTGATGTAATAAGGAGTAACTTCGGCTACTTTTATTTTAGAAATTTATTTATTTTATAACTGCGAACTGAAAAATAACTTTTTTGTTAAATTCCACGCGGATGAAGTCCCGAGCACAGCTAGTGCTTAGTTAAAATGTAACTCAGAAAATCTAACCTTTACAGCAATATGATTCAAAGAACATAAGGAGAAGAGTATACGACGCTTTAAATGTATTAATGGCAATGAATATTATATCAAAAGAGAAAAAGGAGATCCGGTGGCTTGGACTTCCAACTAATTCTGTACAAGAGTGTACAGCATTAGAAAAGGAAAAGCAAAGAAAGCTTGAACAAATACAGAAGAAAACGCAACAATTACAAGAACTAATATTACAGGTAAATTTTAAAAGTAAACTAATTAAAGACAACAATTTATCTGGCAGTTATTTTTTCTAAAGAAAATGTGATTTATACTTGAGTGACAAGAACTGCTCACTGTTTAACCGTAGGCGTAGGGTCCGTAGGTACTTGTAAATATTGTTTTCATTTTACTGATAGATATTTTAGGTTTAGTGGAGCACTTCAAAGAAATGTTCAATTGCAGGGCTAAATAAATTATTTAGCTGTCTTTTTAACCGACTTCTCAAAAAGAAGGAGGTTCTCAATTCAACTGTATTTTTTATGTATGGTACCTCTGAACTTTTTACTGGGTGGGACCTATTGCAATGATTCTTATTTTAATCGAAAGGTGGTGCTTCCCATGTGGTCCCATTTAAATTTAGTCGAGATCTATCAAGTACATTTCGAGTTATATATAGAACAGTTATAATAATGCGTATTTACTTGACTATTTTTTCGACTTTTGAACGGGTGTTTTATGGTGATTTTGATGATTCTTGTTTTATCGAGATTTTATGAGTACTTTTGAGTAATCTTTAATAACGCGTATTTACTTAACTATTTTCTTTGTCTAACTGCGTTGTATTACTTGGTGATGTAATTGCAGTCGGTTCTTTTTCGTTTGCGAGCAAACACAATTATATAATAATAATAATAAAAAATTATAAAAATGTTTATGTGTATTTGTTTCTGCTGAAATCCGAAGCCTCTACAGCGATTTTGACATGACTTCCACTTCACTACTTCCGATATTTAACTTCTAATTTTAATATCATTTTAAGTCATCATAATAATCATTTCGCTCATAATCAGTCATTTAACCATAGATAAAGTTGCGTCTTACTTGCAAGTCGTTAAATTATTTCGCAGTTTTCAAAATATATATATATTTATTTTATAATATTTTGTATGTTTTATTTTCCAGCATATTTCATTTAAAAGTTTAATAGAGAGAAATAAAGATGCAGAGAACAAAGGCATAAAACCTTCGCCTTCATCAGCCATACATCTACCGTTTATAGTTGTAAATACAAGTGACAAAGCATTAATTGATTGCAGTATCTCTAATGATAAGTAAGTAATAATAATATAAAATATATTAATTTAATAATACTTTATTTGCTAACCCGTCAATGTACATTTGGCTTAGGCCCGTGTCATCGATTACCCGGCTTTGTGTTTATTAGCCGAGATTATACAAAAACAATAAATAATAATAAAATAATTGATTATTAATTATTCATTACGGGCTTATTTCACCAGTTTCTCATAAAGCTTTGTGATGTATACAACGTCTAACTGTTAACAGTGTGTGATGGATTTTCCTTTTTTACCGTCCACATTCACATGCACAGTATGCACTGTTTACACTTTTTTTTTGTTAATTTTTCTTATTTGCGACCTGAGAATCTATAGTAACAGTTTCTCAGGTTTACCTCTTGCTGACAAAGCTTATCAGTAATGCTCTAGACTAGACGCCGCGTTGGCGCAGCGGTCACAGCACTGGCTTGTGGCTGTTGCGCTGCCGGTTGCGGGTTCGATCCCCATACACATCAACATTTGTATTGGCCATACACATGTTTGCAGTGGTCTGTGAATGTTTGTGCAGTCCTTGTAGGTTTCCCCACCGTGCCTCGGAGAGCACGTTAAGTCGTCGGTCCCGGCTGTTATCATAAATAACTGATAGCAATCGTATCTCACAGTAGGGAATATATCCGCCAACCCGCATTGGAGCAGCGTGGTGGATTAAACTCTGATCCTTCTCCTACATGGGGAAACAGGCCTATGCCCAAAAGTGGGATATTACAGGCTTAATCGTAATGCTCTAAACAACCTTTTCACCAATCAGTGAAATAAAATTTGTGAAAATTTAATATTTTTTCTAAAAATGTAAATAGAAATATTTGATCAAATAAATATCTTATTTATTAAACAGTACGTTGTGATTATTACAGTGATTAATGTTTTCCTGACCATTTATTATTATTACTATAACTTAGAATAACATAATATATTTATTTTTTTACAATTTTCAGGACAGAGTATATGTTTAACTTTAACAAAAGGTTTCAAATACATGATGATATTGATATATTGAAAAGGATGGGACTTCTGTTTGGTAAGATGACTAACAGACAAAATCTAAATAACAATATACAAAGTATACAAAGAATACAAAGTAGCAATATTTTTTTATTCCAGGCTTAGACAAAGGGGAATGTACAGAAGAGGATATTGAAAAAGTAAAAAGTATGGTACCAAAGTCATTAGAAAGTTATGTTGAACGTAAGTATTCCAAGATTTTTATCACATAAAATGTATCAATTTAAATTAAAACTGAATTGATTCAGTTTGTAACTGTCCTTCTTCACTCAGACCAGAACATTTTTTTTTGCACAAATACTTATCTTCCCCAAGGAGAAATTGAATCTGCAATTGTTGCTGTGAAAGTGACTATTTGCACCACTAAAAACCTAAAATATATTTTAATAATATTCCAAAATATTTAAAAAAAATTGGTGCATCGATTATATCGGTAATAGCCTTATTTTTATCTGATAAATAAAAATATACGAGATGATTGACGATTCGCAAAGCATCCAACGAAATAACAATAATCAATCTATATACTAATATATAAAGCTGAAGAGTTTGTTTGTTTGTTTGTTTCAACGCGGTAATCTCTGAAACTACTGGACCGAATTGAAAAATTCTTTCACTGTTAGATAGCCCATTTATCGAGGAAGGCTATAGGCTATATATCGTCAAGCTAAGACCAATAGGAGCGGAGTTCTCGCCGACGAAGTCGCGCGCAGAAGCTAGTCAATTATAAGCGCTGATTACTTAGTCAGCCCCGAAGGAGAAATTTTACAATCATGTCACTAGTAATCGATTTTTTGATGTGTGAAAGCAGTGCTATCACCATCTTTATTTATAGTATGTATTTAGAAATTTATGTGGCACGTCGCAGCAAGTTTAAAGGTACAAGTAAAGTGCAATAGTATTAGGGCAGTTAATTACTAGAACTTCAGGTTGATTGATTACACATAGACGTGTCTGTTGGTCTATAAATTTATGCACAATCCAAATAAAAACACAAAAAATTGAAACACTAACACTTAATGATTCTGCACATTTCCTATCATATTTCCCCAAAAATATCAGTTTAAGTATTGATTTACTGAGAAAAGAAAATCTTTTGCAACACAAAGGACAATGCCTATTTGTGCCCGGTACGTGCTTTGACTAGTTTAGACAATTCATATATTTAAGTATCGTTTATTAATTGAAACTAGATTTTTAATAATATTCTAAAAGTGATCAAAGCCGTGGTTTATAATTTAACTTTAAAAAATATTTTAGTTGTATTCCGCGTTTGTCATGTCAAAATAGTTTAAATATAAATAGCAAGTCGTCATAGCAACCACACAAACAAACGCTTTTTTAAATTAAAATATAAACCACTGCTTTGATTACTTTTAGACTATTATTAAAAATCTAGTTTTAATTAATAAAGAAAACTTTAATATGTCAATTTTCTGGTCGTGTTGGGGTTTATAATTTAATTAAAAAAAGCGTTTATTTCTATAGTTGCGTTTCCGACTTGGTATTTATATTTAATATGTTTTGACAGCACAAACCCGGAATACAAATAAAATATCTTTTTTAATTAAAGTATAAACTACGGTTTTAATCACTTTTAGAATATTATTAAAAATCTATTTTCGATTAATAAAGGATACTTAAATATATGAATTGTCTGAACACGTACCCGGGCACGGCTTCATAGAAAATAGGCATTGTCCTTTTGATTACGATTAAGTTATAATTGTTTGCTAGAAATCACTATGATTTTCGAGGGTTCCCCTCGATTTCTCTAGGATTCCATCATCAGATTCTGGTTTCCTTATCATGGTACCGCCCTTGGGATTTTTCCTTTCCAACAAAAAGGGCATCAACGACGGAGTTATCCCCGAACACATAAAAAAATATATGTACGGTCGGAGTAATAAACTCATTTTTAAACAACAATACCAACTTGTCACAGATGCTTCATGTCAACATGATTGGCAAAAAATGTGTTCCATTCTCAACTTCAACATTTTACAAATAGATGTCTACCCTTTTACCCATTTTTGACTATGCAAATGAGTACTACATAATTGCATGTTACACAGGACAGTCTAATAAATAGGAACTACATCATTTTGTGATATATTTTATTCTTAGTCTATACCTAACCTACCTAACCTAACCAATTCAGCGGTACTCTTTAGGTCTTCAGTGATAAAACACCCTTTCTATTACAGTGGACCCCCGGTAATCCGACAAACGTTTTGCAGGGCAGTGTCGGATTATAGAGTACTGCCTAAGAACCTCCTATAGTCCGGAATTTTTATATATATATGTACTCAGAAGTACAAATCATACTTCATTATGTAGCCCATTTCTGCCCCAGTACGTGCTTTGACGTGTTCAGGCAATTCATATACATATTTAAGTATCCTTTATTAATTGAAACTACATTTTTAATAATATTCTAAAAGTGATCAAGGCCGCAGTTTTTACTTTAATTAAAAAAATATTTTATTTGTATTCCGGGTTTGAGATGTCAAAACAGAGTAAATATAAATAACAAGTCGGAAATGCAACCAAAACAAGACCCTACGCGTCGAGCGCAATAGTACTAGTGCGTACAAGTTATAACTCGTTCAATCATGCATTAGCAAAATATTCAAACAGACCATGTCGGATTACAGGGGGTGCCGGATTAGCCGGGGGCCGGATTACCGGGGGTCCACTGTATCGTGCTCCACAATCCAAACTCGTCTTGTCTTCGTTCCTGATTCAATTCAATTCTTTTTCCTACCCTTAACACTGGTGGCAGCTGCAAGTGTATAACACTGTAATGCTGAAATCCATTTTATATAATTACTATTTTTTATTTTGTGCAATAATTTTTGTGGAAATATGGTTTGATGAATCAATGATTGATCTGATAGATTCCTAGGTTTATTTCTTCAATTTCAATGCTTTTAGAAATCTAAAATGTTAATTCTAAAACTTTTGAAATTGCAATTTAATTACGTTTGGTCTTATTTTATTTTTCAGTTGCTGATATAGTTATATCTGACGTATAACAATATCCGATAGATATAATATACTTTTCTTTTTTACTATCCAAAAAAATAGTGAACAGAAATATTTAACTAGCAAACTGAATATTTTTTTCTATTCGCAAACCTATGAATCCAAATGTCGCTAATGCCCTAAGGCAGGGGTCACTAACTAGTTTCGTTAGGGGTCCGTTTGATGGAATGAAATGACCGTCGCGGTCCGCACATCATTTTATAGAAAAAAATATTTATTAAACTAACGAAATAACAAAGTATTTTTAATCGACTTCCAAAAAAGCAGGTTCTCAATTCGATTGTATTTTTTATGTATGTTAGATCAGAACTTTTGACTGAGTGGACCGATTTCGATGAATTTTGTTTTAATTGAAAAGTGTTGCGTGTCATGTGGTCTTATTTAAATTTCATTGAGATCTGACAAGGAGTTATATCTAATAACGCGTATTTACTTGACTATTTTTAACACGCTTTTATTAGCTTGACCTGTATGTATGTATGTATGTACGTATGTAACGGAATCTTTGAACTTGGTAGGGCAAAGCAGGAAATTTCCTGCTCAAAATATGGAGCAGCCCGACTGGGATAGTACCTCGACCTTACAGAAGACCACAGCTAAATAATACTGTATTCAAGCAGTATTGTGTTCCTGTTGGTGAGTAAGGTGACCAGAGGTCCTGGTAGATTGGGGATAGGGTCGGCAACGCGCTTGCGATGCTTCTGGTGTTGCAGGCGTCTATAGGCTACGGTCTTACCATCAGGTGAGCCGTACGCTTGTTTGCCGACCTAGTTACATAAAAAAAAACTTCATTTTCACTTACTTCTAGGAGTCTGATTAACTTGGAAATTTGCACAGGGGTCAAGGGCGGATGACAATACAAAACAAAACAAAATGAAGTTCAAAGATTCCGTTCATACATACAGGTCAAGCTAAATAAAAGCGTGTTAAAAATTAAAAAAAAAAAAAACTTTAATAGCAATCGAACTAAAAAGTAGAAAATAATTTTTGTTTAAGAGAGTTTGTGTTACTGCAATATAAAATCCAACAATCAATTATAATAATTAATTCTGAATGAGATTAATATGAATATTTATGAATATATTTATGAATTTGGCTGGCAAGAGTAGTGTCCACAGCCAGCCACCTATCATCGCGTCAAGACGTCGAGCTGCCGAAATGAGCTCGTGCTACAAGTAATATATGAATATTAAGATATTTACAAAAATTCAAATAAAGCGAAAAAGCGTGGGGTGCTTGGTCTCTTGGTTGTTACTTGTCGATGTAATTGAAGTCGGTTTTTTTTTCGTTTGCGAACAAACACAATTATTTTACACATTAATGAGGAAAATGAATTTATTTATTTTTTGCGGAACTATCTGTCTGAAGTTGCGTGGGATATATTTTTATTAAATTATGTACTCTGTAGTTTAAGTTCCTTTGTACTCGCGGTCCGCACAAAATAGGTCGGCGGTCCGGATGCGGAACGCGGTCCGCCAGTTGACGACCCCTGCCCTAAGGGCTTATTTTACCTCAAATAATGCTCTTTATATTATACCCACTGAAAAAAAAGCAATCAGTTATTTGGTATTGAAGATAACCTTTATCGGAAACTGGAAAACTAATTGTTTCTTTAAATGGCCCCGAAACTGCACTTTTTTGTTTTCTCCACTCGTTCTGTAACTAACAGTAAAAAGGTTATTTATATTTACAGAAATGGGCAGAGGAGTGAATAGCACACTATCTGATATACTCGATGAAGAGGATGTTGAAGATGCTGGAGACGAAGAAGACACTCTTGAGGGTGAAGTTGAGGCGGACGAGCAGGAAGCCGAGGGAAATGATTATAGTGAAGACAGCAGCGATGTAGACGTTTAGCAACACGCTGTATAGGTCAATTATCCAAAGCTGGTACATACACTACTAACATCAACATATTTTTATTATTACTGTAATCAGTTTAAAATTAAAACCAGCTTTAGTTAATTCACCTGTATCCATTTTCTATCACTTTAATATTTGTACTGTATATTAGGGGTCAAATTTTAAGAGTATGCAATTTATTTTTTGACCGCAATATGAATTGCAATTAAATTGGTAAAAATTCACGAGGATGAATCCTTTGTATGTATATACAACTGTTATATGTCATCAGTAATACTTTCACAAGCATCCTGATTGCATAAATGTATGTACATATCATAATTAATATTTGATAAACATTTAAGAAGGTTGTGTTTATGATTTCTATGCAATCATATAAAATATTGTGTTATGTATTATTTTTGTAGTTAAATGTAGGCATATTGTATTAATCAATTCTTAGTTTGTAATGGTTTTCCTCTTAAGCAACATGCAATCAAAAAGAAACATAAATTGAATCTCCATATGAAATGTTTCTTATGTTTTTAACTACCTGCCTGGACAGACTTCGTTCTGTCAATAGTATTAATAGTAAAAATTAAATAAATGTAACGTTTTCCGAGTGATTAATCTAAAGTCTTAAAACCTTCCGTGGGCCTTAAGGAACATACAAAAAAATAAATTAGCCGCATTGGTTGAGCCATTCTCGAGTTATGCGCAAGTTTCATCTTTGTACTGTTAGTTCAAGTCATTTTTGCGCGCGGCTCGATGTGTGCGTGCGCTTGTAATTATACAACTTTAATTTGTGTAGCAGTGACGCGACCGCCATCATTCGAATCTTAGACCAATATACAACGTTTACCCACACATATACCCGCGCGCAAAGATGAGTTGAACTTAGTATAAATCTTTGTAAATAAATTACAAAGATAAAACTAATAATGCTTTTATCTGGTGTAGAACGTTCTGATACTTGTCACAAAATAGGATTCAAAAGGCTAATAATTTTTTATTTGTTTCAGTGATTCTAGTTATGTTGACATATTATAAAATATTAAATGTAAGATGATTTTTTATTTTACTTTATTGTAAATATTTTTTGTGTATGTATACTGATGACACTAACATTAAGAAATTTTTTATTCAATAGTAATTTGCTACACGTTTATTTTTAGTGTTTGATTTATGTATGTTACATCCATAACATATTTTGTATACCGGTAAAATAATTAAAGCTTTTTTTTATGTTCAAAACTTGATCTCACAATGAAAAGTGTAACCTATGAACTTGCACAAGATGAGAATATCTAAAGATTATACTAAGAACTTGTCCAGTTTAAAAAATTATAATTTACTAATTTGGAATTGTTTAAAAGACGGAAATAAAATAGATTTAAATAAAAATGTACTTTTTTTAATACCTATTTAAATGATAAACTAGACCTCACTCCTCAATATTCTCACACTGATCCTTGGTGTGCTGCACTGATGATTATTATCTTTTATATAAAATTCTCAAGTCACAATGTTAGCTACAATACTCCTGCGAAACGGCTGGATTGATTTTTATGGATTTTGTGTGCATTTCGGATAGGTCTGAGAATTGGCCAACGTCTATTTTTCATACTCCTAAGTTATAAGAGGAGGGATAAAGGGGGTTAGGGGTCGTTCAAGTATTACGTAACGCAAATTTTGAAGATTTTTGACCCCCCCTCCCCCCATGTAACGCGCCGTAACGTTTTCCTGTACCCCCCCCCCAGCCCATAAACGTTACGTAACACCCCAACTGACCATTTTTACCCAAATGTCACAACTTTGTTGCGAAAACTACCGAAAAGTCGTTTAAAAAAATCGCGTTTGCGGTAAGTATAAATATATAATATACAAAAAGGGATATAAACGAAAAGGGTTGCCAATTTGGGAGATTTTAGTATACTACTTTTTTTATTTAAATAAAAAACAACGTTACGTAACGCGTTGTTCGAGACCCCCCCTCCCCCCCTTGTAACGCATCGTAACGTTTTACAAGACCCCCCCTCCCCCCCTAATAGCGTTACGTAATACTTGAAAGGCCCCTTAATAACATATATGGCAAAACCACGTTTGTGGGGTCAGCTAGTAAATAAATAAATGCTTCACACTCAACTGCCCTCAGTAGGATTATCGCATTTGTCGGGGGTCCGGAAATACACAAGCACAAACACCCTGACCACAACAAACATCTATATGGTCAATACAAATGTCTGTAGTGAGCAGAGATCGAACCCGCATCAGCCAGAGCTGTGACCGCTGCGCCAACGCGTCGTCAAAATATATATTGTAACAGTAGTCATAATGTTAATTTACTTTTGTCTTAAAATATTAAATGATCTAACATAAAATAATTTCTGATAGTAACTATATTTTTTATTTATGTATAGGAAAACCACTATATAAATAGTTGTTAATACAACATAGTCATAATGAAATAAATTGGATACAATAATTTTGAGAGGAAAATAAAACAAATATTATTATTATTAATAATAATTTATATTAATCGCACTAATTTATACATGTAGATACTATTTCAGATCATCATCATCAAATAAATCTTCAAAATCTGTAACAAATAAATATAATTATTAAAAAAGAAACATTTCATAACATTAAGGGGTTGTTCAGTAATCAAGTGATGCTCGAAGGGTTCAGAGAAAATCACGCAACATCACCAGGAGGGGTTGGGGGCTGTGATGACATATCTCACCTTTATTTATATTTCATTGATGTGCGATTTCTAAACCAAAAAACATTACAACCAACACTATAAATGTATTTCTGTTTGGAAATTTGTATCACAATGCTAAATTTTTTTAAATTTAATCAGATAACTGTATTTAAAGATAATACTCTAAAAATTTCAATATACTATTGACAAAAAAATACACGTGATTTTAGGGTTGGTAGTCTAAAACCTCACTAAATATCACCAAGGTTTGGGTAGGGGGTTAAATAGTTGCTAAAAACATTGTGTGATTGATGGAGAAGTCTTAAAATTTTATATAATCTTACCATTGAAAAAATCGGCATGAACAGCTTTTTCATTGGCAGCTAAGTCCATTAGAAGGTTGGAAGGGCCCCCTGCCTGTAAAATGCAAAATAATTAAACCAAAAAAGAAATTTTATATGAACCTACCTACCTACAGATGTATTTGGCAATCACTAAGCAGTTGCTGTTTCACCTTTATTTCATTTGTTTAAACTACAAATTACGGATTAACCTTTATTAATTTATATATTGACGCCGCGTTGGTGCAGCGGTAACAGCACTGGGTTGCGATTGGCGGTTGCGGGTTCGATCCCCGCACACAACAACATTTGTATTGGCCATACAGATGTTTGTCGTGGTCTGGGTGTTTGTGCAGTCCTTGTGGGTCTCCCCACCGTGCCTCGGAGAGCACGTTAAGCCGTCGGTCCCGGTTGTTATCATGTACACTTGATAGCGATCGTTACTCATAGTAGAGAATATACGAGAATACTCGATGGCTGGTTAATAACAGAGCTGTCGCTTTTGCAAAAATAATTTTTTTTTTTCAACACATCTGATATGGATATATCAGCTCAATAGCTGCCTGTCTATAAAAATTATTAATAATAATAATAATAATAATATATCCGCCAACCCGCATTGGAGCAGCGTGGTGGATTAAGCTCCGATCTTTCTACACGGGGAAGAGGCCTATGCCCAACAGTGGGATATTACAGGCTGAATCGTAATTTATATATTCAGGGTCTTTGTCTTCTTGTTTTGATATAAGCTTCATATGTGTAAGGCAGGGCTACATCCAGTGGCGGATTTAGGCTTGATGCCGCCCTAGGCCCGGGCCTCGCGGGCCTAGGCGTAAATCCACCACTGGCTACATCTCAACTAAAGCACATGTGGTGTCAGAGATTTGGAAAATAGGTAGGGTCAGAATTTTTTAAATAAGCATAGAATTAGGATACTAGCGTGATAAGAAAGCATGATATAAACTTACTTCTTCCAAATCCATATAGGGTCCAACTCCTTCAGGAAACATTTCATCCGCAGCCACAGTTGGTTTCATTTTTAATATCTAAAAATATTTGATTAAAATAATGCTTTTTGAGGGTATCTCCTTATAACAAATTTTCTTTTCTAATTATGTCTTAAAATAACAAGGTCCACTGATGTCCATTAAAACGGACGAAGCAAATGAAATAAATATAAATATCCTTGTTGCAGGGCTGCCAGATGCAAAAAAAAATATAATCGTACGCCAACTACAAAAAAATCGTATTCCAAGGAAGTTTTGAAATAAAAAGATCGTACAGGCTTTTAAGTACTAAGTTCTTATTCTAAATGATCAAAATTCATTTAGTTTTAGAAAATAAATGCAATAAAACTATTTGTTACATTAATACAAAATTTTCCGTGATCATATTTTTTAACAAAATAATTTTTTGGTTTAAACTTCGTACAATTTTCGTTCCTTCTTATTAATTTGCTTGGCTAATAATATGCTCTTAAGTGTACTATTGGATAAACTGTTTGTAAGTTTTGTTTTGATTAAATTAACTTCGCTGAATGCTCGTTCACAATCTGCACTAGAATGGGGCAAACATAACAAATTTAAAGCAAATTGAGCCAATGTTTTATAATTTTCGAATTGTTTTTTGATGACGCCCCAAAACTCGTCGGTATTCACAGTCAAATAAATTTTATCAAAAATATTAGGTTTTTTAACAAGTCGCAATTATTAAAGAGAGGTTCGTAAGAATGGAAACAAATACAGTCTTTACATGGTTGTTTAAAGAGTCTTTATTCAAGTAAAATATCTAGTCACGCATTAGGAAGTTGGAGAATTCTCCGAAATTCATGCTTGCCGGTGGATGACGTTTGTTTCATTATGAAATGTTTCCAGGTATATAAAAATCGTACATTTTGCGTACGATCTTGGTCTAGCGATCGTACATGAGTAAAAATGCTAAAAAATCGTATGAGTACGATTTAAATCGTACATCTGGCAGCCCTGCCTTGTTGTGACAGCAGCTGACATTGACTTCTTCTTCTTCATTGACTGACATTGACAAAAAGAAATAGGTATGTAGGTAGTAGACATGTGTAAGTAATGCAATTGATACATTACGCGTAATATTACCCGAACATGAAATATGGCATCACACATTACTCGACGAAATGAAGCATTACACATCACACTTGACATTACGCGATCTGTTCGGTCGGAATGTCGGATTTCTTATCTGTTTGCTATATCCAGCTCTGTCTAACTTCACTGTACTGAACGAGACACGGCGATGCGCTACACAAATTATTTTTATCACACGGGAAACGAAACTAAACGGGTAAAATCGCGGTTCGCATCTAGTATTAATTAACTTGTCCATGTGTATTGCCTGTCCAGTGTCCTAAGCCTGGAATAAAAAAATCCCAATTTTCCTTGGGGTTACTTATTACTTAAATAAGAAAGGAAATCAACTTCTTTTACAAATCAAAGCTAATTTAAAAAAAACTAGAAAATCAAACCAAAAAAAAAATAACTGAATTTTCAGCTAGTTTCCAACTCATTTACAATTTTTTTAATGCTAAAGTGACTGTATGTTTCGTCTACTACGTACTTTGACTACGTAGTACACCGAACAGTACATTTAAACATCTCATGTAATGTTTGGTGTGATGAAAATTACGTGACATAGGAAATTTCATAAGAAATAACTCACTCCGAACAGTACACATTTCGGGTAATGTTCGGTGTGATGGTGTGATGCCATATTACTCAGTACGAAATGTAATGTAATATTACATTACATTTCAGTGCACTGTTTTGCGCATGTCTAGTAGGTAGTTAATACTTTTTTGGCCAGTTCTTAATGGCTACGATCCGCTTAAGGCCCGCAACGTGAATTTTACAGGTGGGGATAGGCATATTTGAGCACAATGTGCTCACAATATGGGGGCATCATAAAAAAAAAAAAAACTTAACCCCTTACCGCATTGCGTCCCATATTTTGCACATTTAAGTTTTTTGTCAATAATTCAAATTTATTCCAAGTTTGAGTGATGGCAACTTTAAAAACCATAGACTAGATCTCGGACTAAGAATCAAAGGTGGACTTGACAACCGCGTACACCCGAAAGGGACAAAGATAGAGTACCTTCAAAACGCTGGGTTACCAGGTCATCAAAATATTACCCCGTTTTTTATTTTTTAGCTGACGCATGATGGCTTCGTGGTATATTATATCATCCTATCCTATTAACAGAGGAGCCCAGAATGCTAATTATGCTGTCACTTCCACCTTTTGAAGACCTATTGGATCTTGAAGATTAGATGCTAAAAGGAAAAAATCTTCATAATTATGATGTTTACTTTTTAGTGGCGGGGGGAGCGTATAAGGATTTTCAAAAATGTAAAAAAAAAGTTTAAAAAGTTCTCGAGAGCGTCAGAATTTGATAGCGCATATAGTCTACAAACTTCTGTTTACAGAAATATTAATCTGCCGGTTGCTCTTTGTGGAAAGCTGTATAAAGAGGTAGATATTTTGAAAAAAAAATCTCGGGCGTGTCAGTAATTAAAGAGAAGTGTTAATTGTGTTGGGCTTATTAATAAAAAGACTTCACTTTTATATATTTTATTTAATTTGAGCAGCACTAGGAACTCACAAAATTATAATGTTAATACTTCAAGACGTAGTTTTTTCTGGAGTCCAATTTCTTCAACCTGTTGATTTTATCCATGAATCACGCAGTACCGTGTCTTTTTGGAATCTGAAAACGAATATAATTTATCACACCATACACTAAATTTTAATACAATTTCCTTAATCTCATATTTATGTATTACGTAGTGAGAAAATACTGGTTATAAACTATAAACTTGTTATGTAATGGAGGAAAAGGATGGAACCACTTGTTAAAAGTATTAATGAAACTACTAGGCTGGTTTATAACTTTTAACTGAATATCTTTGGACAATATTTATAAGAAAACCGAAATAAATACTTAATTTTCTCTATTAAAAAAAAAATAAACAAAAAAAATGCCCATAAAATTACCAAAATTATGGGTAATTTTTATTTTTAACTACTGGTATCCCTGAAATAGGAATAATCCGATAAAATTTAAAAGTCGCACAAAATGGCCGCAAGACATTATCATTTCACCGTATTTGACGATTACTTGTGTATTACTAAACTTATCCGGTTAATACTAAATACATCATTAATTAAAAACGAGAATTTCAGACATTTCTTACTGTAATCCTGCATATTAGATCTTGACATTGTGTATTCTAAAGGAAACTTTAATTGTCTTTACAAATCAAACGACTCAAAACAAAGAAAATCATACTTACGAATGAAAGGTTATGTTTTCTAATTTACGCTCACTGCGACTTTTACAGCCAACTACACAGCAATGCACCATAATTATTGCTTTCTCCTCACTTTTAACTCTAAATTTAACATAAAAACAAATGAAAATCAATTGAAATTCGCAGTGAATCACGATTACAAATATTCGCGTACGATTTGTTGGGCACAGTTCGCAACTGTGCCCAACAAAAAAAAGTGAAACTATGACAAAGACAAAAAAACATGCTGTTGTCCTTATCACTCTTCGGAACTTTCATATATACTTGGCCTGCTCTTACATGGTATTGTTATTTGGATGTCAAGTCCACCTTGATTCTTAGTCCGAGGACTAGATAGATACTTTGACGTTTAGTAGCTGCATAATGTTGGTAAGCCTGCTAGAATAAAAAAAAAGTCAGTGTCAACTCAACTGTACTTCGAGTTCGAAGGTAAGTAGCTCTGTATTTGAACCCGAATTTCTCAGAATTCTACGGATATTTTTGCTTGTATATTTTTCTATGCATGAATTCATCTTTTGCGAGTCTAAAAATAAAAGAACCTGCTTTAGATTATTATTGATTCTAAAGTTATTCTGCGAGATTGTCGTGTGCATATTTGGGACGATATGCAGACTTGGCTCAAAAGTGCTGTGTATATATGGGACGGTATGCAGATAGCAGAAAAACTGTACTGTTCATATATGACTCGTCATGCAGTATGAACGCATGCAGGATGAGTTAGTAATATAATATATTTATTCTGCCCATTAATTTTTGAACTGTCTTCTTTCGCAGTAAAGTCAAGTCACGGGTTCGACGGTTTCGAGCGAAAAAAAGCAAACGTAAAGTTGACATGCCCCCAAGAGAAGTAGTAGAAGATGGTTTTCACCATTTTCCCGAATGGACAGAATCGAGACAAAGATGCAGAAACGAATGTGGTGGACAAACTTTCATATGCTGTCTTAAATGTAAAATGTATTTGTGCATAAACAAAAAAAAAAAATGTTTTCTGGAGTATCATGTCCCAACAGGTCCTTCTCATTTAGAAAGAGATTGATGTTTCGTTTTATTTGTTTCCAATAAAGGGGTTTTTGTAATTTACCATTGTTTTATTGGTAAGATAATTTTTGTGTGGTATACATATTTAAAATAGTAAGTAAACAATGCTAAGACAAGTCCAATATAAAATATTATATTACAGTTTTGAACCCCAAGCTTGCATTACACTAAGTTGCATGTCGTCCCATATTTGGTATGAACTGTTTTATTCCATTTAATGCATATCGTACCATATATGCACATTTTGCTTATCATGAAATAAAAAAATCAGTGGCACTGCTACATTTTTTTTATTATTTTATCTGTGTTCCATAAACTCGAAACTATAACATATATTTTTTTCACTAGGATATAAAATTCCATGCAGTAAGGGGTTAATGATACATGGATTTCCGTGAATTTATCGTTGCGTTTGTGACGAAACGAATGAGAGAAAATGACTCGGAAAGTTCATCAAGTTCTGATGACATTCACATATTTATTTTTCCTGAGAAAACTTCAAGAGGGCAAATTCAAAATCTTTGAAAATTCTAAGTTAGAAATCAAAATCTTAGTCAGAATTTTTAAAAAGAAAATTATTATAATTATTTGCAAGCTCCAACGGGGTATATAATTATATATATCATTGATGTAGGTAATTAGGTATCATCATTGATGTATATTTTTATACATCAATGGGTATCATGGACGTAATATACCATGGACGTAATGTGGTTAGTACAGACTACAGAGGCCAGTGAGGTGAAAAATATAACAGAGGCCTTGTGTCCCTTTCTAATAGGGTGACAATAATATTTGAAAAATCTGACAATAGTATTGACCACTTACACGCATGAAAAGCAAACATTTGCACAAGGGATGGATTACAAAATCAACACATATAATAAAAATGTAACAGATCGCAGTCTGTACATGGAAGATATATGAGAAAAAATATTATTGGGAGAATTTTTATCTGTTTGTCTGTGCGTTAGTGCACGCTCATCTCAGAAACGGCTTATCCGATTTAGGTGTGGTTTTCACTAATATATTTTTGTAGACTTCACTTAACATTTAGTGTTTGTTTCATGTCAAACGGTTCATAAATGAAAAGTTATGCCAATTAAAAGAATCACCTTGAACATGTAAATACCAAAACGATGGTGTTTATAATCCAAAATAAACCAAAACAAATATTCAAAAAATGCTGTCCAAAGTCACTATTCCACCCGGACGAAGTCGCGTGCACAGCTAGTAAACAATACAAATACTACGAGGTATTTATTTATTAATTTACCTTAATGCAAATATATTTGTTACAATTGGCAAGTAAACACCAAGTAAATATAGTTCAGATAATGTCATTACAATTATTTTAAAATATTTTTTTTTATTTGTACAACAAACAGTATTTATAACAAAAAAAAATTTTTTTTAAATTTCTTTAATATCAATAAAAGTGAATAAAGTGACTCCATGGAATTATTATGTACTACGTACATATAGTACATAATAATTCCATGAGTGGCTCATGGTCACCATAGTTGTAGATGGAAATTTGTATTTACGAAAATGAACACTAGTACAAGGTATTAAGTATTATATTCAGTTTTATTACGATCTTAAACAATAGAAACAACCTACGGAAACAACACATTCTATTGTGACGTTTAAAGAAATAGTCAAATATTCTAATTTTCAATTTTGTATTTGTATTTTATCTATGGTATTTGTCGACTATGACAAATGACAATTATTTTGAATTGACTGTTCTCCATCTGTTCTCTGACCTCTGTGCTGTTGACACTTGACATAACAATTTAACAAAAACAAAATATGAAAATACATAATGTTGATAAAATGAAGAATAATTGAATTAAAATAAGTGTACAAATTTTTACCTATTCATGATATTGTATTAATTAAATTTCGTAAATTATTTCTGAAAACTAAAACGGAAATATGCTTTCTTATGAAGATAAGATTATTCTTGCTCCTATGGTAAGGATTGGGACGTTGCCCATGAGAATTTTATCACTTCGTTATGGTGCTGATATTGTATATTCAGAGGAGTTAATTGACTGGAAATTTTTACGCTCTAAACGCAGGTATAATGGTATGGTTTTATTTTTCTAAATTTTAAATACATTAAGGGCATGTTCCTCTGGTTACTGGTAAAAGTTATCTCGCGAATTTTACTGAAAGGCTGTGATAAAGCAGATCTAACAGACCATTATGGGCCCTGTAAACGATCAAATAATTTGTCAAATTTGTTTGTCAAACTTCATGTTTTCATATAACAAACACATCAAACAAGCTCGCACACAATGAAATAATTTGACAAACACGTAAAATTTGACAAAATATTTGATTGTTTACGGGGCCCTTTAAGGCCTGTTTCACTTTAACTGTCAAACCAACTTTTGCATTTTTCAAAGGTTGCGATTATAAATATCTGACAAAGTTGGTTTGATGTTGATAGATAGCTTTAATAGGAACCAGTGAAACAGGTTCTTGGAGTAAATTAGATTTTATTTACTTATTTTGTACTGAATGTAAATTAATTGTAATGATTTTCATTTTAGATATCCTCCAGACAATAGATTTTGTTGACCAAACTGATGGAACTATAGTTTTTCGGACGTGTAAAGAGGAAAAAGAAAAAGTTGTTTTGCAACTTGGTACTTGTAGTGCTGAAAGAGCTTTAAAAGTTGCCAAATTGGTGTAAGTACCTCTTGGAAATAAGTTAATATGACTTAATTTTTATTAAAACTACATCTATCTATACTTATTATAAAAATAAGTCCCCCGGCCGCGTCTTTCTGTCCTCCTGTCTGTCTGTCTGTCTGTCTGAACGCGATAAACTCGAAAACTACGCAACGGATTTTTATACGGTTTTCAACAATAGAAAGAGTGATTCTTGAGGAAGGTTTAGGTATATAATTTATTATGCTTTTATGTAAATTAGCTGAAATACGGCGATAAATGTTGAAGAGGTCGCAAAAAATCTCGCCAACTGGGAACTTTCCACGCGAACGCCGCGTAAACTAGCAAAGATACAGTTAAGTAATGTACTAGAGAATTCAAAATCTATAAAATTGCTACAAAAAAGTCCGCGATAGCATATCTCTATCTCTTACGGTTGACCTACAATAACCACTTTTATGTTCAAATTTTTAATTAAAAACATTACGTTATTTTCAAAGCTATTTTCTTTAGTTCGGTATTAATCCTTATCAAAATGAATATGTTAGTTAGCTTAGTCATTTAATGCAGATTAAAATTGCTCTTTACACTATATTAATCAGATAAATAGTTTTTGAGATATCGTCGTTAGAAGTAAGTAGCAGCGAAACATTTAATGCTCGGCGAGCCAGCGTTGAGCGTTCTTTCCTTGAGATGCCTATAACGGCGCGGGCGAGTCCATCTCCTCTGCGGTCTGCCCCGCATCGCTCGACCGCCTGCGGCCTGCTCATGCTATTAAAGGAAATCAAAGATCATTTTATCGAACTTTTTTTTTAACTTTTTTGTTAAATTCCACGCGGACGAAGTCGCGGGTACAGCTAGTATAGTATAAAATAAGCAGGGTTGGGTAGTATTTGAATTACTTGTAATTAAAATACGTAATTGGTTGGGTAGTATTTGAATTACTTGTAATTAAAATACGTAATTGAAATACAAATACGTATTTGGTATTTGTATTTCATTTACTTCCTTAAAATGTAATTTGTAATTCGTATTTCAAATACCTGACGCCGAGGTATTTTGTAATTAGTATTTTAAATACTTGAGGGTTGAGGCTTTTATAATACATTTAAACAAAATACATATAAATTAATACATTTAAAGAGCTTTCAATTCTTGAACGCTATCCAAATATAAAAAAATGTGTTATTGTTAAAACCTGATTTCGATCAATTTGGTTTTAATTGAAAAGTGTTGCGTGTCATGTGGTCCCATTTAAACTTAATTGAGATCTGGCAAGTAATTTTAGAGTTATATCTAATAATGCATTATACCGGATAAATTGTCACTCGGTGTACCGATTTTGATGATTCTTACTTTAATTACTTGTCATGTAGTCTTGTTTAAATTTCATCCAGATCTGATTACAACTTTTTGAGTAATCTTTAATAGCGCGTATTTACTTGACAATTTTTTCGTCTTATTACGTTTTATGTAATTGAAGTCGGTTTTTTGTTTTGTTAGCGAGCAAACACAATTATGTAATTTGTATTTTGTATTTCAATTAAAAATGGCTAAAATACTGTATTTTGTATTTTATATTTTAAATACCTTACTTAAAAGTATTTTGTATTTCGTATTTTAATTACTTGCGATACAGTATTTTTTAATTTGTATTTCAATTAAAGCAAAGCATGTATTTTGCCCAGTCCTGAAAATAAGTAGAATTAAAAAAAAAATTAAATTACTAGAAAAGCAATTGGTTAACTTAAATAATATTGTTCTTTAAAAGGGAACAGGATGTGGCTGCAATCGACATTAATATGGGATGTCCAAAAGAATTTTCAATCAAAGGCGGTATGGGCGTAGCCTTATTGCAAGATCCCAATAAAGCTTGTGCCATATTAAAGACTTTGGTAGATAATTTATCTATACCAGTTACTTGCAAGATAAGGATATTTGAAACTCCAGAGAAGACATTAGAAGTTGTCAAAAAGCTTGAAAGTACAGGGATAAGAGCTATTGCTATTCATGGTAGAACTCGAGATGAAAGACCTCAGCATGCCGTGCATGCAGACATTATACGTTATGTAGCAGAGAGGATATCAATACCAGTTATAGCCAAGTAAGATTTTTATCTATATAGGATTTACGTGCAATTTTAATATTAGCTAAAATTATATATCTTACAAATGTTACTACATAATTATTATCACCCATAAGCATAACTTATCATAAAGTTATGTTCGACATTTTTGTGCTTTTGCTAGATACTTTTGTTTTACTATAATTATTAGGGTTTACATGACTATTCTATTTCAACCATAATATTTGTGTATTATTTAATTGTCAGATTTCTATGTATATGGAATAAGATGGTAATACTAAAAAATACTGATAACATATTTGACTAAGTGGCAGTTTATAATTCTAAAACTATTATAATACTAAATAATCATGAAAAATTACATTTTATTGCAGTGGAGGATCAAAAGAAATAGAAAAGTATAATGATATATTGAAATTTAAAGAAATGACTGGCTGTAGCAGTGTAATGCTTGCTAGAGCAGCAGAATGGAATTGCTCCATATTCAGAAAAGATGGCTTGTTACCTATGGATACTGTGATAACTGAGTATCTTAAACTGTGTGTTGATTATGATAATTCACCATCTAATACAAAGTATTGTGTTCAGAATATTTTAAGAGAATTACAGGAAACTCCAAGAGGGAGAAAATTTTTAGAATGTCAAACCTTAGAACAAATATGGTATGCTTTATAATATAATAACACATTTTACATTAGTATATAATATAATCTTATATTCTAAGCTAGGCCACAATTTCTTTTGAGATTGCATATTATAACTTTAACACCTACACCCAAGTTACTGAGTATTGGGATAAAAGTATCCAATTTCTTAATTTGTCTATGAACTCAAATTATGCCAATCTGTACTTATTATAAAAAGAAGTCCCCGTTTTTCTGTCTGTATGTCTGAACGCGATAAACTCGACAACTACCAAATGGATTTTTATACGGTTTTCAACAATAGAAGAGTGATTCTTGAGGAAGGTTTGTATATAATTTATTATGCTTATATGTAAATTAGCAGAAATACGGCGATAAATGTTGAAGAGGTCACAAAATATCTCGCCAACTGGGAGCTTTCCACGCGAACGCCGCGTAAACTAGCGAAGATATAGTTAAGTAATGTACTAGCGAATTCAAAATCTATAAAAATGCTACAAAAAAGTCCGCGATAGCATATCTTTATCTCTTATGGTTGACT
This sequence comes from Melitaea athalia, assembly GCA_905220545.2. Taxonomy (NCBI): domain Eukaryota; kingdom Metazoa; phylum Arthropoda; class Insecta; order Lepidoptera; family Nymphalidae; genus Melitaea; species Melitaea athalia. Next base: position 11,462,064 of record HG992179.1, read on the forward strand.
TACAATAACCACTTTTATGTTCAAATTTTTAATTAAAAACATTACATTATTTTCAAAGCTATTTTCTTTAGTTCAGTATTAATAGTACGGGATCCCTAGTACATATTTTTCAACTGATTACTATCAAGCTAATTTTCCGGGAGTAGCTTCATTTTAATGAGACGAACAAAAAGTTCCTCTTCGAAATCTCTCGATTGTGGTAGACAATGGAGTTAGCAGGAGATAGAGCAACAGTGAGCATAGGACCGGGATATCGTACCACGCAATTTGTAGGACAATATTACCATCAAATCACGGAGTATATGGAGACGGCATCGAACGTTATTTGCTTCAGAACCAGCGTAGCCAACTTTTACACCCACACAATTATATTAAAGTTCGCACACAATTTACAACATTAAAATCTTAATCCTAATTGGCTACGAAGTAGTGTGCGTGTACGCATTGCTACACGTTACTACAATCATAGATGAGTCTCTAGGGCCGTGGGCATTTCGATAAACATTGCAGATTTATCGATAAATGATAACACGGACGAGTATTATTTCAATAAAATTCAATAATTATTATTATCTATGTTCACTGATTACACATTAAATACTTCACATTAATAGTCAACTGGTAGTTTCCTATTACTGTAGACTGTAGTTCTATAAAACTGTTGGGATACTAATCAAATGTCAGAAATTTATTAAAACCAATATGAAACTGAGGGTTCAAAAAAATATATACGAAAAACTATCGAGATGAAACAGTAGGAGCCAAGCATGAAATAAACTGAAAGACACGGTGAAGTGAATTTTAAATATCATTCACTCATTAAAATTTGAAATCTAATAAAAATGGATATAAAAAATAAAATTCGAATTGTACATATAGTATACTTATATCTTAAACGTGATAATAAACATCGAACGAAAAACCTTTTATAATAAAAAAAGATTCAATTTATCGATAAACTACGGATTAGGCATTCGTTGCTCAACTAGTAAAAGTCGATAATATGGCGGGCCACTGACGCCTGGTACTCCATGAATTAGTGCGTAGCGAGCGTAACTATAGCCGCGTAATAGATTGCGCGTTACGCGCGTTGTTCCCAGACTATCGGTAATGGTTAGCCAGCAGTGTATATCGTTACTATCACAATTGTGAATTGTAAGTCAAAATCATTGTAGAGGACTGGCTTTTTTCCAAATATTAATAATTACAGTAAATTACTACTTATATGTGAAAGGAAATCATTCCTGGGGTAACTTTTAGACCTTAGCTCCCTTGTCGACACGACAATACTACACAACACGGCATTTTAATATTTTTTAAGTCACTAAATACGTCACCCGCGTCTGTACTACGACTGAGATGCGTTTGTTAAAAGTATGATCGCCTGATCATAAGCTCGGTAACACGCGTCATGCCCCTTACCATGTCTATAGTATTTCTGTGGTCTGTGCATCAAATTATATAAATATTAACTAATTAAAAGAAAAAAAAAACAGAAAAAAAAATCATTTTTGGTGACCTTACAATCAAGTTGATGACCTCGTAAGGTCATCAAAAATTATTACTAACCAGCTGGTTTTTTTTTTTTTTTAGTTAATATTTATATAATTTGATGGTAATATTGTCCTACAAATTGAGTGGTACGTTATCGCGGTCCTACGCTCACTACTGCTCTATCTCATGCTAACTCTATTATCTACCACAATCGAGAGTTTTCGAAGAGGAACTTTTTATTCGTCTCATCAAAATGAAGCTACTCCCGGAAAATTAGCTTGATAGTAATCAGGTGAAAAATATGTACTAGGGATCCCTACCTATAATCCTTATCCAAATGAATATGTTAGTTAGCTTAGGCATTTAATGCAGATTAAAATTGCCCTTAACATTATCAATCAGATAGTTTTTGAGATATCGTCGATAGAAGTAATTAGTTAGAAGTTAGAAGTAAGTAGCGAAACATTTAAAGCTCGGCGAGGCAATGTTCTTTCCTTGATATGCTCGCCGATTTTGTTAAATTCGACGCGGACGAAGTCGTGGGCACAGCTAGTTTTCTTATATACAACAAGCGTATAGACATAAAGAAATATAGTTTTGGCTTCAGTATCAATTGTAATCAGTAAAATATATTTTTAAATACTTTGAATGCCTAATTTTAAGTGTACCTGTTACAGTATTATCATACATATAGATATTGATTAATTTATTCAGTGCTATATGGGATTTGGACAAATATTGTCAAGAGAAACAAAGTCAATATCAAAAACTGGGCATTCAAGGAAGATGGCAAGTGCATCCAGATGAATTAGAACCTCCTCATAAAAAAGCAAAAACAGAAAACATTGATTTAGATAATGTTATCAAAATGAAGGTAATAGTAATCTATACTAATATATAAAGCTGAAGAGTTTGTTTGTTTGTTTGTTTGTTTGTTTGAACGCGGTAATCTCTGGAACTACTGGTCCGATTTGAAAAATTCTTTCAGTGTTAGATAGCCCATTTATCGAGGAAGGCTATAGGCTATGAATCGTCACGCTAAGACCAATAGGAGCGGAGTCCACGCCGACGAAGTCGCGCGCAGAAGCTAGTTAGTAATAATCTGAACACATTCAGCAACTGCGACTAATACTATTATTATTACTGTAATTTAACTATTAAGATATATTTAATATTCAAAGAAAATTGAATAACAATAATATTATATTTTATGCATACTTTAAATAAGTCTATTTATTGTTTTTAGGTATGCTTTATACGAGCCAACTTCAATGACCTCAATTTACCTAAGTCTCAGTTACATGCCTGGGCTGGGAAAAAAGGTATTAAATTACCGCATTATCACACTCATCAAGTAGAAAAATTATTTTGCTGCATACTTACGTTTGATGGTAAAAAATATACATCAACATTTTGGGAGAAGAACAAGAAATTCGCTGAACAGGGAGCTGCATTGGTAGCTTTATTCCACCTGGGCGTAATAAAAGAAGAGGATTTAATTAAACTTGGAAGTATAATAAAATAATAGTTAAAGAAATGTGTTTCTTTCATTTATTTTAGAATGTAATACTTCACTTTTTAAAATAAAAATAAACTTACTTTAATCTTACTTGCATACAGTAAAAAAGGTCCGTTACACATAAAATGGACTGCCCTGTGCCTGTGCCCAAGCTGTGTTAAAAAACTGCATGATTTGTTTTTTTAAATTACCTGTATAAACCTATTTACCATTGCTGTACTCAAAGAGTACTACTTATCGAGTCAATGTGATAAATGTATAATTTTTTGTTTATTTATTGTTGTATTTTTTTATTTCTTTCCCAAATATGAATAATGACTATTTGGCTAGAAATGTAGATGAATGGATGTCTAATCATAACTTCTTGTAATATATACATTTCATTATAGCAAACATTCTGACGTTACATAGCCACCATATTAACCAAATTAACACATTTTTAATTTTAATTCACTCCATTACACTATTTGTACATATATTAAATCAAAAATTATTTCTGGTTAAAAATAATAAAACTGATCTCAACAAGTATTTTTATTTATAAATACATGAATGAGGAAGTATTACAGACATAAAAACAGAAACAAATTAATTAATAAACAGATAATTTTATTGTTGTTTTTTCATATCATCTATGTTTCGCAAAAGTTGTTTATTTAAGAATCTTAACTTGATATTTAAATCTTCCTGTTCTAATAAATTTCTCTTTAATGCGTGGACATTCATATAACTTTTATATGTGTCATATAATACTCCATCTGAACTTGTGATTTTTAATCCCTCATTAATTTTGTTAGGACAAGAACCGGATAAATCATCTAATATATTTTGAGTGGTTGGTAACATAGGCGTCGTGTATTTGGACGTATCCATATTCAAATATCCAACTAAAATATTTATTATAATTTAGGTATTCCACTGTCTCTCACTATAACGTTATACCATTAAATAGGTTGTTAATTAATCACATCGTTAAACTTATGTTATTGTATAAATAAATAACAATTATTGCAGTTTGCAGCTGAACGAGTTAATTTGTCAATGTCATTTGTCATCTGACCACAGAGTACAATAACTACACAGAGTACAATAACTATACGGGAACATCTGACCGATTCTCGGACTAAGAATCAAAGGTTGATTTCTTCCTTGATTCAGTCCGAGGACCGATTTCACCACAGAGTCCACAGATAATTAAAATATTGTAAAATAGGCACCTACATGACCTACCTTACATCTAGTTCAAAAAGATAGTTCATAGTTCATACTTCATAGATGTGTCGTTCTACATACCTAGTTTGGCACGTTTATATATGTGACTACGGTAACGAGTAAACCGCCGGGCTAGCATGCGTACAACGAGATAATCTCTTGACGAGAGAGATAGATAATGTCTACATCGAGTATTTTCTCGATTACCTTAGCATGCGCAATACGAGAGACATAATTCTTTTCCGAAGACAAAACGGAACGGAAACGCCATGGTATACAAAAGATATTATAATAATATTTATAATTTTAATATATTTCGTTTATCGTAGTCTTTCTAATATTGACAACGAGTAGTTTATCTTCTTAAAACGTCAAAATCACGTCAAAATTCGACAAAACTACGATAACTAAAATTTCTTGTTATCTCTTCGATTGTCGTGACGAGAAGAGTATCACGTGCACGCATGCTAGCTACTGTAGACATAAAGAGATAATACGAGAAAAGGGGTAGACAAACTTTTGTCGTGGCGCGCATGCTAGCCCGGCTGAGGTGTTTTCATGGAATTATTATGTACTACGGTGTTTGAGAACTGATTTATCAAAAAATACGATAGCGCTAGTTAGCTAGGAGCTTAGCGTGAATTGGAATAATCACGTAAATAATTAAGTTAATTTTAAAGTTTTAAATTCTAATTCTTAGTTAATTTTAGTTGTATAAATCAACAAATTTATTATTCAGTAATGTCTACGGTTAGATTAATTTTTATTAATTTTAATATCATCTCACAAGCGCCATCTTTAGGGGGTCTGTGAAAACATCGAAAGTTTGAAAATATTCAATGTACTCTGTGGTTTGAAACTATTAAAATGTAGGTACCTACCTACCTACCTACCTACTCTGTATAAAACCCCATTTTTGTAGCCACTAGATGGCGTTGTATTGTACGCAATATTATGTAAAAAAAATTCTATAAAATTCTTAAGTACCATAAAGTGGGGTGAATAGGGATCGAGGGGTAAATGGGGATAAAATTAAGAAATATTTTTAACGCTCAATATCAGGTAGCAAGTCGTTACAACTTTTACCAATTTTTGTGGGGGCGATAGTAGATCTATGGCACTTTTTATAGCAACACTGAGTATGAGTAAGCGCAAAATTATTATAGCTGCAAAGTATCAATATAACGTCATTGAAAATAATTAATAAGCTAGACGAGACGCCGAATATTACAGTGTTAGAAACTGCTCTAAAACATTTATTTTATAGTAAGAGAATACGTGTGTTTGTTTAATACTTTATTTAGTGTTTGGGCCGTCATATACATAAAAGTTAAATTTCAGTTATTAATTAATAATAATATTATTTTGATAAATTAGAAAGACATGAGAAATCTGTTGTTTTAGGGGTGAATGGGGACGTCTCAGGTATCAATAGCAACGAAAGCGGGGTTAAACGGGATGAAACTGAGATCAATAGGGACGACTTATGTATGAATAGGTACAGCTATGTAGGGTTGTCACTGAGCAGTTAAACGATTATTTTAAAGCTATTTTATAATAAATTGATATATTATTAGTTTGTTGATTTTGAAATGTTTAAATAGATACATCAATAATAATTTACAAAAGGTTCGTTCATTACGATTTTTCAATAAAAATAAAACATGGAAGACATAAGTGCATTTTATTTCAGCGATTATATTTTTAGGTATTGCATTACTAATCATTTACATTTACTAGTATCATACTAAAATGCAAGAGTTAGTCGTTTGCTTAGTATATTAATTAATTAGATAAAATAAATAGGTAGCTAGAAATTGTTATATATTACACAAGTGCCAGCCCTGGTGAATTTCTCTATTGACCCTATTTTCGTCCCTAACGTTTTTTTCATAAATTGAAATGTTAATTGCATAGTTTTATATTTTATGACCAAGATACCATAAAGACTCAATCATTTCGATCACCATACAGCAATATATCCGCAAAAAAATGCTTTAATTTTGTTAGAAGTTCGGATTTGTCCCTATTCACCCCATTTTACGGTATCAATTGTTTTTTTTAAAGTGAAACCTATTTAGGCGCATGAGGGTAAAATTTGAGAGAACGTGCGATGCGGCAACGTCGGGCGCGGTCAGTACTTGGATGGCTTACCGCCTGGGAACACCGCGTGACGTTGGCTTTTTGTACATATTTTTAATTAAGTTTTTTTTTCAATTACCTAGTTTTTTTTTCATTTTTTTTTTCAATTAGTATGCCAAAGAAGTTTCACTTCTGACATGTGTACCTAATACTTTGTACGCACGCAATTTTTTACAAATATCAAATGTAAGGAAAATTACTATCCATCTCGGTTTTAAGCAAATATTATACCTACGTTACAAAATCGTAAACTAGCTGTGACCCGCAGTTTCACATGCGTTAATTTGTGGGGAAAAATAGCCTATATTCATTGGTACCTAGTTGGTAAATAGGCTAACCAACATAGAAAGAATTCTCAATTTGAACCAGTTAGGTATTCAACCAATCGTTAAACAAACAAACAAACTTTTCAGCTATTAGTAGATACAGATAGATATGTATATTATGTAAGTGTGAATTTTACCACACAATTAATAATTGTGTATTATAACTATACCCCGTCCGGCGACTAATGATCTTTTTGACACTTCAAGAAATTTTGACATTAGTGACTGCCTCACACGTTATTTATTCGATTCGAAATAATAATCGATTTTATTTAAGAAGAACTTTCAATCGATTTAATTAAATACATTTAGTTTAAAAATATTATTTATTTATGCGTTTATTAGTTTTTTTAATTTTAAATGAAATATATAAATAATAAATAAATGAATTAACAGAGTTATTGCTCTTTATTCTTGGTTTGCAATTAAATTTCAAGATTTCGACTTAATTCCTTGCAAGTAATCAATCTTGGGGTCATAGATACTATTTTGTTTCCTTTTTTGTATTAAATTTATAGAAACAATAATCACATGACGTAAAATTATTTTTATCATATGATCGATTTATTATCGATTTATTATTTCAAGAACTGTTTCATAGTCTGTGGTTGTTTGTTATGCACAGGGTACTTCACTCAATCAATCAAATCGTCAATAAAGTGTGACATTACAGTAGAATTTTAGTACGTTATTCCGAAAAAAAAAAAACTGTAATTTATAGGCGTGGGCTGTCAAAAAGATCATTAGTCGCCGGACGGGGTATAATAACGTTGTGACTCAGAAAAATTAATATTAAATTAATTTATTAAAACACTTTAGTAAAGTAATTGTATATTTCGATATTTTATTATTTTAACATCATTGAATATTTCTTCATCTGTGTTTGACTGGTTTGAATCTTATCTTCGGAGGCCGCTCGCAGTGAGTTCGTTTGGATGAAAGTCACTTAAATTAAAGCGCACTCAAGTCGGGCAGTGGTCTACCTCCTTTACTATTCTCTACTTTCATCAACACAATTACGACGGTTATGTCTTCCAAATGTCGCCTTTATGCTGACAATCTACAATTGTATCGCCACATAGGGCTGTGGAAGTGTGGATGTTCTTGATGTTAGAGCGTTTTCAACTGCAGGCAAAATTGTACGTGTCATTCGATTTCTGTCTGTAAAAATGTTCCTTTTAGGGTGAGCTAGAAGACATCTCTTGCTGAGATTGGTACACCATTTATACACACACACACATATACCTATATGTACATTTGCTACGATGACTTATATTTGTGCAATTTCTATTACACAATAAAAATAAATATTTGTTCTAAATAATAATGGTTAGGTAGAAAAAATAAATAAATAAATTTTAAACATCGTTTAATATTCACAACATCAGATATAGCTACTTATTATCAATATTGTAATAATAATTTAGTTTTTTCTTAGTATATAATAAAGAGTAACAAATATAAAAACTAAAAATTTAAAAAGCTAATACATTTTTCTTGTTTTTATACATATAATGGGTATAAGGTAGAACAATAAAGCGTAAGCTGCGTCTGACGAATAGCCTGTTGTTACGTTGTAACAAGTATAATACTTATTAAATTATAATTATATTTTTATTAGAACCGAAAATATCTTAAAATTTAATTAAAACCATTTTTCTTAATTAAAACATCACTTTTACATACAAACAAATCGAACGGTTGATTTGTTATTAGCAAACGGAGTCCGCGCGCGTTAACTAGTGTCAGCACTGAGTCCAATTTCATTACCATTTATGGTAATGGTTGCACGGCAGAAGCGATATTCTTTCGAGAACATTGTACATCGTCCTTCCTCCCCCCCGCGGCTAGTAGCTACTACGTCGTTTTGGCCCTGTGGTCCAGGGGTAGTCAAATAATGGGTCGTGTTACGATTTCGTTTCATCGTCATATTCTTGCAGACCACTAGTTCACGAATACTGTTAATACCATGCTATTTCAACCTTTAGGCCGATGGTCCGTATAATCACTTATAAAATGTAATTTTCTCCTTTTGGTGTGTATTAGTTAAAGATAAAAATACAATCGCTTAGTAGATTCATTTCGGTTAGTTTAGCCTTACGATTGTTGCAATTTATTTACAATAGAATGATGAGTGGACAGGGAATTTCATTTCTCCACGCGACCGTACACTTAGCTATCCCTGGAGTTGAGTAGCAATGCTTTGTTAGAACTCTCCTGATTGGTCAATACGAAAGTTCTAGAATTGGGTGTGGGCAAGCCCCTTTCCCCCGCGACGGATAGCAAATTCATAACGATTATATATAAAGCATTTCTGCCGTACGAAATTATTTTCTGTCGACGCCGCAGTTAATAACTAGTTAAAGTATTTAAGAAAAAGTTTGTGTATATTTTCTGTGAAGTGAAGTTTTACGTGCCTTGTTGTAAACCCCCTTGGTAAGTTTAATATAATTAATTTCGATAGGTTCACGTAGTTAATTAATTTTCGTGTCTGGCTTATTTCGTTTATTATACTAAAAGTGATTCTTTGCCTTGTTTTGCTTTGAATTGCTATAGCTATATATATTTCCTAATAGTGATTTATCGATGTACGAAATGTGACAATGAATATCTTGTAATTGTTAAATAATTTAACCTTTTCTTTATTTAGTCATTGCAGTGAGTTTTAAATATGTTTCTCGGTTCTCCGCGATAATTAATTCCCATTTGGTATTCCACGCGTGTGTTTTTATATCGGTGGCTTGTTTGTATATTAATAAAAACTAATTATTCTAAATTATTTACTTTGTTAAAATTCCCTACAATATAGTTTCTGCTTTTCTTATCGATAAAAATTGCCACCGTGAATTTTTATACTAGGCTGTACAAGGTTATGATATTAAGTAACTTTGATAAATAATATCTTATTAATGTAATTAAAACGCTTGCATTATCATATATCTTTAATTAGTTAGTTTTCGAAGCAAATTGCATATTTAATTTTATGAAGAACATTAGCTTGTTTTTTCTTAAAATTCTTTAACGAGAATTCTCGATGTACCTGCAATTTAAAATTATAAAAATTATTGCTTCATTTGCTTTTGTTAATTTAATTTTTTTTATTATTTTGTGTAATGGAATGGTGAACGTCCGCGCATCAATAGTTGGGGTTCGATTCTGGGTTGGGTAATTTTATTTAAATAATTTATTTTTTTTATTTTTATATTTCAACCGGTTACCGTTCACCACTCCATTGTTATATTTTTTTTTTAATTGCTTCGCGAAAGATGCCGACGCCCACTCCTAGTTTCACCTAGTGCCTGGGGATCGGATCTTTCGCGCTTCAAGTGTTCACTCGACGCGTTCCAGGAAACTGGGGGTTCACCCTGCGGGTTGTCGACATCTCCAGTTCACCCTACGGGTTGATTACAACACTTCACCTGCGGGCTAACCCTACAATTCACTCTGCGGGTTGACGAAATCTCCGTATTGCACCCTGCGGGTTCACTATCGACGCCTGCACATCATCCAACGGGACGAAGTCCGACCTTACACTCCACCGTAAGGGCGGGAACCAATTCAGCGGCCACCGTCTACAGCTGAGGGTCCTTCTACAAGGTCACCGGGACCCGCTACACATTCCGAGTTCCCGACGGCATCGGACAGCCGTAACCGTGCCACGCGTCACCGGATCGGACCGGAATAAGATAAGTCCCCAGTGCACGTCGGTTAATTGTACAAAGTGCCAAAAAGAAATTTTCCTGTTGCTTAGGACCTACTCCCTGAGAGGCAATTAATTGATTATTATTATTATTTTTTTTTATATATATGTATATTGTAATTGTAATTTTTTTTTATTAATTAATTTTTACAATATACATTGTAACTTTTAATTGTGTTTTTTATTGTTACCCCGCCGTCAGGCGGTCGTAACACTGTGATGTAGGTAATATGCACCACCACGAGCATTGCAATAGCGTTGCCGACCGGGCCTCCTCAGATGCTTTGTTGGATCAATAAATGTGTTTATTATGGGTGTTACCATGGGTAAAAATTTATGTATATAGCTATTTAGAAATTAAATAAAACTGATATCCTGATGTTTGTCTTATATTGAGAACTAGCTTCTGCGCGCGACTTCGTCTCCGTGGAATAGAACCAATTCTCTCATACATGATTTGAGCCACTGGCGGATCCAGGGTGGGGGGGGGTCACGAGGTCATGACCACCCCCTGGGCTGTGTCCAGGACCTAGGTGGACCACTAATTAAAATTGTTAAACAAGATTTTTGTCACAATATAGGTATTTGTGCAGTACCTACATAGATTAATAAAATAGGTACCTACTTTTTACCTATATCTATCATTATAAAAATTAAATTATAACTTCTTTTTACTTGACCACGACTATGTGAACCCCCCCCCTGGCGCCTTGACCATGACTTTGACCCCCCCTGGCGCCAAAGCTGGATCCGCCCTTGACCACGATTCAGCCTGTAATATCCCACTGTTGGGCATAGGCCTCTTCTCCATGTAGGAGAAGGATCGGAGCTTAATCCACCACGCTGCTCCAATGCGGGTTGGCGGATATATTCCCTACTATGAGTAACGATCGCTATCAGGTGTATATGATAACAACCGGGACCGACGGCTTAACGTGCTCTCCGAGGCACGGTGGGGAGACCCACAAGGACTGCACAAACACCCAGACCACGGCAAACATCTGTATGGCCGATACAAATGTTGTCGTGTGCGGGAATCGAACCCGCAACCGCCCGCGCAACAGCCAATCGCAATCCAGTGCTGTAACCGCTGCGCCAACGCAGCGTCCGATATATATATATCCTTCCTCGATAAATGGGTTATTAACACTGAAATAATTTTTCAAATCGGCCCAGTAGATCCTGAGATTAGCGCGTTCAAACAAACAAACAAACAATCAAACAAACTCTTCAGCTTTATTATATTAGTATAGATAAACAGAATTTCTATTTTCTGAAAAATTACAGCAGTATTTTAGAGTCAAGTTTTCATTCGAAAATCGAAATAGAGAAGTCTATTTATTCACTTTCGATTGATATAAAATATATCACGATCACGATTCAGCCTGTAATATCCCACTGTTGGGCATAGGCCTCTTCCCCATGTAGGAGAAGGGAGATTATATAAAAGATATAAAAGTAAATTTAGTAAGCCATTTGAGACCCCCGTAAGTTCGGGGTCCTGGGCAAAGGGCCCCGCGGCCCCGCGTGCCTTTTGATAGAGACGAAACTGAAGTTACCTTAGTAAAGGTATATTTAAAATAATTTAAAAAATGTAATATACGTAATCAATGAATGAAATATATATATATATATATATATATATATATATATATATATATATATACATATATATATATATACTAATAAATAAAATTGGAGTGTCTGTTTTTAATATTAAAATAACCACTTTTTACTAAATACATATGGATCTATACACGGAATATACATATACCAAAATAACATTTTTTACAATTTTTGTTTGTCTGTCTGTTTGTGCCGGCTAATCTCTGAAACGGCTGGACCGATTTTGACGGGACTTTCACTGGCAGATAGCTGATATAATAAGGAGTAACTTAGGCTACTTTTAATTTCGATTTTTTTTATAACTGCGATCTGAACAATAACTTTTTTGTTAAATTCCACGCGGACGAAGTCGCGGGCACAGCAGCTAGTACTTAATAAGACATAAAGTATCTTCCGAAGTTGTTGCTTTTAAATTTATTTAGGTATATTTTTCATACAACTAAAAAAGTCGGCTCAATGTTCTGATACAGCAATGTTATTTAGGTGGATAGTTTGTGGTTTCCTGTCGCAACCGCGGCCGCATCCTTCGCTCCGTGACTTTGTTGTTCTCGTTTAATGTTAAAAATATTTTACGTTCATTATAAAATTTCCAATCGTAATAAAATTTTAGATTTTATTATACCTATACCTTAAAACAATGCTATTATCAAAATAGAAAGTCATAAACTATTTTCATTGGATCTGAAAACACAGGTTGTTCTATTATTTTAAGTTTGTGAAGAGTAATGAAAGTAATATTTATGTGTGTACCGAGAGGTAAACCGAGAGGCATAGTACCTAGATCATGTCATTACTATTATTATGAAATTTGAAGGAATTTTCCATCGATCTCACACACACGCACACACACACAGACATCAGCCTATCGCAATGCACTGCTGGACATAGGCCTCCGCAAGTTCGCGCCAGACATCCCGGTTTTCCGAAATCCTCATCCAGCCCACACCGGCAATCTTACGTAGATCGTCGGTCCAACGAGCCGGAGGACGTCCCACACTGCGTTTGCCAAGACGCGGTCTCCACTCCAGGACACATCTGCTCCAACTGCCATCGGTGCTGCGACACAAGTGACCAGCCCACTGCCACTTCAACTTGCTAATTCTGTGGGCTATGTCGGTAACTTTCGTTCTCTCGCGGACAGCCTCATTTCTAATTCTATCTTTGAGAGAAACCCCAAGCATAGCCCGTTCCATTGCACGTTGAGCGACTTTGAACTTGTGGACCAGTCCCTTCGTCAGTATCCACGTCTCGGCTCCGTATGTTAACACAGGCAGGACGCATTGTTCGAAGACTTTTGTTTTCAAGCATCTTCGAAGTGAAGACTCGACGAAGCCTGCCAAACGCCGCCCAGCCCAACCGAATCCTCCTATCGGCCTCCTTCTCGAAGTTGTTGTGGCCTAGTTGGATGGTATGGCCTAGGTAAATATAATCCTGGACAACTTCGAGAAGGGCATCTATTCCATCTATCTATCATCATCATCATCATCTATACATCTATCTAGTAGTACGGATGATACTTACTAGCTACTTACTTTATTTTGTGTTTTTTTTTTCACTATTTTTTGTATGTGCTATAATTTAAATCATTAGATAGATAGATAGATAGATAGATAGATAGATAGATAGATAGATAGATAGATAGATAGATAGATAGAATATACTTTATTGCACACCACTCTGAAAAGATTTACACAAAAGAGTCATTCCATGTCAAACCAACAAGACACTCAACCTGACCCTTTCAGATTTGGCTAAAACTTTGTTTATTTATATACTCTCTGGCATCCTGAACTCAAATATAGTTTTCAAAAAATTTAATCACTGATAGTTTTTTAGTTATAAATTTTTAAAAATCACAAAATCCGCGTTTTTTTCACGTACACTAAAATCTAAAATCTGCAATAACTTTGGTTCTATTAGAGATAGAGAGCTGAATGATAGCTCATTTTAAAGAGGGTTTAATGGGCTTTAATGTGATATCCAACTTGAACACATTAATGTACAAAATATTTTTTGAGTTCTCCGAGGCACGGTGGGGAGACCCACAAGAATATGTACGCACTATGCCTATGCTATGTTTAAATTAATTGAACAGTAAACGCAAATTGTTTTGATTGAATGTTATGGACCTTTTCTTGGCTTATAAACTAGGTAGGTAGTAGGTACACAGTAAAAAATTAAATACATACTATAATAATGATATAATGAATTATTACCCAAATGCTTATCGTGTGGTTGCATTTAAATTTGACCGAGATCTGACCAGTACCTACTTTTTGTGTTATCCTTAATAATGCGTAGGTATTTAATTGACTATTTTTTGACTACCTAGACACCTACGTTGTATTACTTGTTGATGTAAATCGACGTCGGTTTTTTTAGTCAGCGAGCAAACACAATCAATGTTCGTAAATAAAGTAAAATTTATTCAATAATTATTTATTTATTTATAATAATAATTATCAATATATTATCGCTTTACATTATTTAGGTTGTTACATTGCGTTTAAATATTTAAAAAATTTCTATTTAAACAGACGTAGGTAATACCTATGTATTGTATACTTTGATATTGTTTGACTAAAATGGTCCAGTCATGCAAAATGTGGTCATTGACTTCAATTTTACGGGTTCTATTCAGGGCTAGTAATGTTGTTGTTTTTTTTTCAATAGGTACTCTTATTGCAAATTTATATCGTGCTGGGCAGTGAAAAAAATTAATGACAGGATGGATGAAAAAGGCCTTTTTGTCACAGGAGAGACATTGTTTTTGCCAATGCGTAATGTAGTAGCGTAGCTAATTAACCATTATAAGAAGTTGCCTTTGTTTAGTTGATTGACAGTTTGACACTATATTTGAGCAAAAGTGTTTTTAAAAAAAATTTAATTTTATTATTTCAACTAGCAGGAGTGACTTCATTTACATTTCCACCCTCTTCATTAATCATATTAGATAAAGTGCTGTATTTATTCAAATTGTGTATATTACTAGTTATTAGTTTTCTTCACTTTTCTGTGCATCTCATTTACGCTTCAATCTGTAATATACCCACTGTTGGGCAGAGGCCTATTTCCCCATATAGGAGAAGGATCAGAGCCTAATCCACCACGCTGCTCCAATGCGGATTGACGGATCTCATTTATAAATGACAAACAATTAATGAACATAATCAGTCTATCATGCCTTAATGAATTTTTACTAACAATAAGTGTTCATGTTTTTAATTTCGTCTCCTCCGAAATTGGCATGGTTACTGTTCCATGCCAATTTCGGGATCATGCCAATTTCGGGATAAAAAGTAGGTAAGTACATAATGGCTTAGCTCGTAGTATAATTTGAAATCTTTCATAGTTACATTTTAATTTTTTCAGTGGTTTTGGCGTAACACGCGGACCTCATTGAGACAGGTAAACAAACAGACAAAAGTAAAAAATATAGCTTTGACTTCGGTATTGACTATTGACTTACAGTGACCAAAAAACTTAAAAAATTTTAGTGTTGGTATTTTTTTTTTGCTCTTGTAAATCGAAATCTAGTCCAGTCATTTGGTAGTTTTACCTGGAAAGTTTTCCGGTTGTTTTGAAAATTGGTGATTTTATAGATTTCGACGTGCTCTTTTCGAATTTTTACTGTTTAATTTCGAGAAACTTTTGTTTGTTAATAATCGTTTAACTTGTTGAAAAATTAAGTTTAAGTAAAATTTCCAACGGGAATGAAATATTTATAGTGTTTAGAATACACCATAATTTTTTTCAAATTAAAAAAAAATATTCAAAACTTGTCGATTGGACTTAACGAAATTTATTATGACACAAAATGTATTAAGAAACGAAATTATATTATGACACGTAAACGCTTGTTAGAGTGGACTTTGCAGCTCTCGTACGCTGAAAATATTGATTTTCCAAAAAAAAGGTTTCTACATAAATTGTAGGAAATTTTCTCTAGTTTCATTTATTACATAACTATTTTTATCGTTAAATAAGTTGGAACGGAGTTATTCTCAAAAAACTGTATTTGACTGCCATTTTTCCAATATGGCGGCGCGAGCGGCAAAGATACGAGGTGGCAAAGTGAAAATTCGAAAAGAGCACGTCGAAATCTATAAAATCACCAATTTTCAAAACTACCGGAAAACTTTCCAGGTAACCTCCTTTTTGAGCACCAAATGACTGTACTAATTCCGTTATTTCCAAAGTAAAGACTCTTGCTTTTATTTTAAGTAAGTACCTACCTACCTATCTATCGATTATAATTATTAAGATGTGTTCATTAACCACAATATGTGTGGTCTCCTATCTTCTTATACGCATGGTGAGCAACTCGATAAGCCGACAGGCGTCAAATTACAATCAAGTTATATTAATATCATGTCTTATCATGTTAAATTCTTATTTTTTTTATTTTCATAAGTTGTCATTTTTATGTTTTTATGATTTATATTGTGCTCGACCTCAGAATTGCACATTGAACATAACCACAAAGCCATAACGTAGAAATATTCTGTTTAAGTCGATGACAAAACCGCAGAACTTCATTATAGCGGTACCCGCATAGAGGTTAAGCTTTATATGAAAGAAATAATATCAAAAGTCATGATGTTCTATATATCGCCTCGCTGGTGCAGTTTGTAGTGACCCTGCTTTGTGCTTCGGGGCTTGTGGATTCGATTTGGGAATCGAATCCACGAGTCTGGGTGAGTCTGGGTGTAACATATGTATACATTTACTTTATACTAGCCGACCCGTGCCCACTTCGTTGGGCGTTATAATCCATTTCACATAAGAAGGGTACGGTGAAATTTGATATGTTCCAATACACTCTCACTATTTTCAGCAAATCAGATAAATTAATATAAATGTTTTAAAATCACCAATTCATTTCTAAGGCAAATAATAATGCTTGATTAGATTGAATTGTTGACACGGCACGTCAGAGGGCGCAGGTTCAAATCCTGCTGATTTAAAATATTTTTATATTTTTATCTTTTTCCTTTTATCTTGTCACTCCTGAATAGTGTAGCTTTCTGTTAGCGAAAGAATTTTCATGATCGGATCAGTATTTGCGAAGATTACCCCGTATATACAAAGTTATAAACTTTACCTCTTTATAATATTAGTATAGATAATATGTAGTACCTGGGTGACCGAGCCTAGCTCGGTGGTCGGTATTTTTAGTATTTTTGTTTTGTTTTTTTTTTCGGTATTTTTATATTTTATTTTTATTTAAATAAAAAATAACGAGTGCAATTAGAAAAAAAAGGAAAAATTTTTTATCTCTTGCAGACGTGGATTTGAACCTTGGTCATCTCGATTGAACCCGTCCGATTTCCCACCTGAGATATTATAATTTTAATTACAGTTGCGAAAATTTCCTTCCTATTATAACGATATTTAAGCCATTTTTTCATTGCCTAAAAACAGGGATAAAACTAAATTTTCTAAAAATGAATCCTAGCTAGATCAATTTTTCGCCCCCGAAATCCCCTGTACGTATACTGAATTTCACGAAAATCGTTGGAGCCGATTCCGAGATTCAGATTCTATATATATATTTATACAAGAATTGCTCGTTTAATAGTATAAGATTATTTGTATCGTAAAACTAAAATAAGTAACTATAAAAGTCGGCTGTTATTTATAACACAATTATGATTAAGTTGCTTACTTAGGAAAAGACGACCGTGTGTGTGTTAATTTTTTTTTCTATGAATTACTAACCAATTATACATATGTAACTTTCAAATGTACATATTGTAGGGGAGAGCGGGGCTGAAAGTGCCGATTTTGACAAATCTTTATATAATTCGGATAAAACAAGTACTATGTCTGAAAGTAGTGGTCCATCCTAAGCCAAATTTAGTGTACATTACGAATTTACCAACAGAGTTTGCAAATTTCTAATAGTTTTTAAGAAAAATTGATTTTTTTACATAGCGGCGGCAAGGCACTACCAACCCCGCTTTGGGGCAAGTTGTGCCGTAGCTGAGGTTAGTTGTGCCGTTAAAAATGCTACGTGTTTTACATGAATAAAAATTAATGTAGAATTAAAAAGACATCAATTTTATAATAATATGTTTATTCATTATACTTTTGACTGTAAATTAAAAACAGTTTTTATAATTTAGTTGTTTGTAATATATTTTATTGACGACTCGTTGGCGCAACGGTGACAGCACTGGTTTATGGCTGTTGTGCTGGCGGTTTCGGGTTCGACCAGCACATGACAAACATTTGTATCGGCGATTCAGATGTTTGCCGTGGTCTGTGTGTTTGTGCAGTCCTTGTGGGTCTCCCCACCGTGCCTCGGAGAGCACGTTAAGCCGTTGGTCCCGGTTGTTATCATGTACACCTGATAGCGATCGTTACTCACAGTAGGGAATATATCCACCAACCCGCATTGGAGCAGAGTGGTGGTTGGATTAAGCTCTGATCCTTCTCCTACATGGGGAAAGAGGCCTATGCCCAGCAGTGGGATAATACAGGCTGAAGCGATGCAACGCGATGCGAATATATTGCATTAATAGTATAATAATAAACTCGTCACTTCAGCCTATCGCAGTCCACTGCTGGACATAGGCCTCCACAAGTTCCCCATAGGTGTCCCCAAGTTGCCTATAGCCACCACGCTGGGCAGGCGGGTTGGTGACCGCATAGCTGGCTTTGTCGCACCGAAGAAGCTGCTGCCCGTCTTCGGCCTGTGTATTTCCAAGCCATTAAATTGTATGGTTATCCCCCCAGATAGCATGTAAACTTGAGGCAAGTTTGATTATCTTTGATTTTAAATTGCTGCGTCAAATATGACGAGGCAAGTTTGTGACAATATAGCTGCAACTTTGTTAAGTTAAATATGAATTTTCAAGTTTGCGACAATATTGCTGGAATATTGTTAAGACAAAAATGATGTTTCAAGTTTGTGACAATTTTGCTGGAATATTGTTATGACAAAGATGATGTTTCAAGTTTGTGGCAATGAAATAGAGCCAATCTAGAGAATCCTGAATCGCGCTATCAATGTTTTTAAGCTCACTTAGTATATATACAGTTATCAGGACAGCGTAGTAGGAAGTACGTGTCTACACAGAGGAGCTACAGTCGTCGCGGAGGGATCTTCTAAATTCCGCACGTGGATCAATCACTGATAAGAATAACCATTAATAATAATAAGTAATAGAATAGTGATAAGCGTTTTTTTATCAAGTTTGAATTTCCTTTGAAAAAAACAAACTTCATGCAAGTTTGTCACCGTGAAACTAGCAAGTTTGATTTAAACTTGCTGCAAGTTTATAAAGTTGCCATGGCAAACTTGAAGCAAGCCTTCATTTTTGATGTATCAAACTTGTTGCAAGTCTGAAACAAGTTTATATTGTTATCTGGGCCGCCATCGGCCGGCTTTATAATTTCCAATGTGGTAGTGGAACTTTGTTATCACGAGAAGAGAGGGGGTGGCTATATTATTTACTGCCGTAGCCACACAACATATAACAGTACCATTATTATTGTTACCATTATTGTTCATCATCAGAACTATCGTCGTCTTGCAAAACTCTCTTAGTCAATTTTTTTGTTTGTTTACCTTTTTCCTTTACCTTCTTTGTCACTTTCTTTCTTCTTCTTTTTAGTAGCCTGTTCTTTCGCCAAAGCATTTTTCCCTGGAGTGTCCGTAAGAACAGCTGTCTTTATTTTACGTCCTTCATTATGTCCAATGAATTGGAGAGGTGCTTTAGATAGTGGTTTTATTAGCTCTGATGCGAAAATTCCTGTATCTTTATCTCCTGTGTTGTTATTAGCTGATTTAGGGAGCTGCAGCAAGTGATAGGCTTCTGCGAGCACTGACGTGTCTTTTGTAGTTGATTACCTGATGGTTCACTTGTATAGTCAACACTGCAGTCGCTTCGCCCAGATAATTGCTTTAGTATGGATTGAGTAGTCTCAATCTCATCATTACTGCCCACATAGTTTGACTCATCAAGATATTCAGGAGAACATAAACAATATTGAAATAATTTAGGCTGCTTAGGGGTTGGTTGTGCCGCGGCACAATCAGCCCCACATGAACGGCACATTTTACCCCGTTTTTGAGAGTGTGCTATTTTGTCTCTTATATAAAAATCACTCTGCCCAAAGCATTAATATTATGCTTCAGAATAAACTAGAATAAATAACAAATATTTTACTAAAACTCTCATTTTGAAAGCACCAAAAATGCTAGTTTACGACCAAAAAGTATCGAAACGAAAATATTTACTTTTGTGGCCCTGGAGGACCATCACATGCACTGCCACTAGGTCCGCGTCGCTGACAAAATTAAAATGGCAGCCGCGAGTGTCCGACTGTTAGGCATTACGCGACACACTACGATCGTAAATCTATCTCTTTCTGTTTTTAAGATATTCGCGTCGGCACAACTTACCCCCGGCACTTCCAGCCCCGCTCTCCCCTACCTATATTCATGCAGTTAACGATTTGGTTGATAGCTAAATTTAGGTTAGTTTCCAAATCTGTCTTGATAAAAACTGAAATCGCCTGATTCAATTTTGATAACACCACGTACTAGTAGGAAATCGAATCGAAACAAATAAATAAATAGATCGGGAGCCAGGTTTAAATTCGGTCAATCATTTCCTCTCAGTCGAAACTTCGTAACATGAATAAGGGATTTTTTTTTATGAATTTTCGTCTTTGTCAGCTGCCACTCCGTGGGTGGGTTGGGCAGTGGCAAACATCAAGAAAACAATTTTTTTTTTATTCATTTCCTCCCACCTGAAAATTTGTCGGATTATAGTTTACCTAATATCTTGAAGGAAAAATAACGTCAGCTGACCATCATAATTATGGTGGATTATACGTCAGCTGGCTGCTTGAACATGAAAAAAATTTTTTTTTCAATGATTTCCTCTCAAGATATTAGGTAAACTATGATCCGACAAATTTTGAAGTGAGAGGAAATGACGAAAAAAAATTTTTTCTCGATGTTTGGGAGGCTGCCACTACCCACCAACTATCTATCAAGCTGACAAAGACGAAAATTCATAAAAAATCCCTTATTCATGTTACGAAGTTTCGTTTGAGAGGTTATTGGTCATGTCAACCTGTCACTGGCTGCCGGTCCAAAAATTGGAGTGTCTGTTTGTAATATTAATAAAAGCTTGTAAGATAACCGTTTTTTACTAAATGCATATTATGGATCTATAATTCTATACACGGTACATATATACAAAAGAAAAAAAACAATTTTTAAAATTTTTGTCTTTCTGTCTGTTTGTTCCGGCTAATCTCTGAAACGGCTGGACCGATTTTGACAGGACTTGCACTGGCAGATAGCTGATGTAATAAGGTGTAACTTAGGCTACTTTCATTTTAGATTTTTTCTTTATGTAACTGCGAATTGAACAATATATTTTTGTTAAATTCCACGCGGAAGAAATCGCGGGCACAGCAGCTAGTTCTTTCATAAAGTAAAATCATCATAAAGTATTTTCAATATCTTCGGTTTGGCTATAGGTATATATATGTTACTGTAAATGCAAGAATTATGGTAAATCCTAAGATTTAAGAGTACCTAAAAACCTAAGATTTACCAACTCTTAGTCTTAATGGTAAAAGCCCGAACGATTTTGCGATTCGCACTTTTACCACCATTCACTTGGTAAGTCATTTACATTGAAGGCACGGTAAATGTTGAAAAAAGACATTTTATGACGTGGCTAGTCTAGATTAAGACCCGCGTCGGTCTAATTTTGAAGTTAGATAGGTTAAGGTTATTTTTTTAACCGACTTCCAAAAAAGGAGGGGTTCTCAATTCGACTGTATTTTTTTTATGTGTGTTAACTTAGAACTTTTGCCTGGGTGGACCGATTTCTATCAATTTTATTTTAATTGAAAGGTGTAGCGTGTCATGTGGCCCCATTTAAATTTAATTGAGATCTGACAAGTACTTTTAGAGTTATATCTAATAATGCGTATTTTCTTGGCTACTTTTTCGTCGATCTACGTTGTATTATACCGCATAACTTTTTACTCGGTGTACCGATTTTGATGATTCTTACTTTAATCGAAAGCTAATACTTGTCATGTAGTCTTGTTTAAATTAGATTGAGATCTGATCACAACATTTTTGAGTAATCTTTAATAGCGCGTATTTACTTCACTATTTTGTCGTCTTATTAAGTACGTTGTATTACTTGTCGATGTAATTGAAGTCGGTTTTTTTTGTTTGCGAGCAAACAGAATTATTTTGTAACGAAATTATTGCGATAAACGGTGTAATTTTGAGATTAGATAGGTTAGGGTTTTTTTTTTTGTAAAGAAATTATGCCGATAAACGGTCTACGGGTCTTAATCTAAAGACTTATCAATTTAAGTTTCTGACTGAAATAAATGAATAAGAATTAATCTTTGTTTTATTCCCAAAACCAACTTCTACTAGCCGTCAGTGGTAAAACCTAGTATGTCCTAAATTCTAATAGTAAAAGCCCGAAAAAAATGTCTCATTTTCATAAATCCTTACATTTACCAACTCATGTCGGTAAATCCTAAGACTTCCTCTTAAATCTTAGGATTTACCGTAGTTCAAGCTTTTACAGTAACATAGGTATATACGAGTATATGCTGTGAACATGGTCAATTGATTCTGACTACGGCACGTAGGTTAACATTTATATTAACGAAAAAGTATCAAAAATTAAAGACTAATTGTATGTTAATTTTATTTTGCTTCTAATTTAAATACAATAGGTGAATCCTTGCAAAAGTATATAAATTTGATTTGATTCAATGTAAACAATTGCAAAGGTCCGTCACGATGTGTCACACTGTTTTGTATTGCATATTCAAATGACAAGCAACATGACGCTAAACCTCGCGACGTGAAAGGCATATTTTTGACAATTCAATGAAGGGCCTCTTCAAAATAATATGTAGCATCTCATTGCAAATGGGGTCGTTAAAATTCATTTTATGAATTGAAAAAGTTTTACAGTATTGATAAATAAAAATGCTAGGGTTAGAAGTGCCAAACAATGGATTTATAAAATAGAAATGAGCATTTTAATTTGTTTGGAGATTTTTGTCTACCAATCGTAGGCATGATGCACAAATAGTAGGCTATATCAAAAGTTTATTTCTTATACATCTTTTGGCGCGTTAGGGAAAAATGATGAGAGTAAATTTTTACGATGCACGCGCACACCGTCACGAAAATAACCGACACGAAGAAGTTAGCAACGTGAAGTTAGCTAGCCTGCTAAGTGCTAGCCAATGAAGTATAACTTCTTACGTGCGTACATACATAAGTACACAAACATTTTTTTAATGTATTGTAAGAAGTAGTAACCCCTCTCTTCCCGTGGGTGTCGTAAGAGGCGACTAAGGGATAACACAGTTCCACGGCCACCTTGGAACTTATAAAGCCGACCGATGGCGGGATAACCATCCAACTGCTGGCTTTCAAATACACAGGCCGAAGACGGGCAGCAGCATCTTCGGTGCGACAAAGCCAGCCCTGCGGTCACCAACCCGCCTGCCAAGCGTGGTGGCTATGGGCAAAACACATTGAGTTCGCGTCATTTTGTGCGCGAACTTGGGGAGGCCTTTGTCCAGCACTGGACTGTGATAGGCTGAAGTGATGAAGAAGTAGGACAAGGAATAACTCACTATAATAATATTGAAAGACGAATTTGTTTTTATTAAATAGCAATAAGTTTTCTTAAAATACAAACAAACTAGTATAAGCTATGATAGTGGTCTATTTTATTAGCAACTAGGTAAAATATTCTAGGTAAAATATCTATTTATTCGTAACTAAAAATGTTGATTGTAATTTGAGTTAGCCTAGACCTAGAGTAAGTGTGGGATGAAAAAAAAAATAAAGGTTAGCTTATCTACTTGATACTACAACTACTATATAGTTACTTTACTAAATATCATTCTGGTTTCAAGGAAAAACTTTTATGCATAATCTTTATTTACAATCTTAACTAATGGCTACACTTACTCTAGGTCTTTTTTTTTAACGTGGGGAAAATCCATCAATGTCAGACTCCTACTGACCAAAAACCATCCACGTGTGAGCAGACCTCCGCCTGAGTGGGGCGAGATGGGGTCGCGTTAGCAGTCTCCACCCCGCCTCGGCGGCTGGCCCGAATGTAAACATCCGGGCCCCGGCACCTAGAGGGGCGGCACCCACATGACCACCCCTCCCGACGACGCGTGGGATCTCAAGCCAGCCGAAGATCCCCCGACCCCCAGCCGGCCACCCCACTTAAGTGACGCTCAACTGGACCAGTCTACCGTCTGCAGAATGGTGACACATGTCCAGGAGCGTCCACCCTCCAAGCCAGGCAGGCCTGACCTCCAACGCCTGGCATCACGGTGTTGGGGGTCAGGCCCGCCCGACCTCCAACGCCGGATTGCACCGAACAACCGAGCAAAGCTCCAGGGAGCCCAGCACGACCCGGCAACTACCCCACGGGTCCGCCGGACTGCACCAACAACCGAGCTAAAAGCTCCAGAGAGCCAGCACAGCCCGGCCCTCACACATCACGTCTGCCGGATTGCACCAGCAACCGAGCAAAGCTCCAGGGAGCCAGCACAACCCGGCCGGCAAACCGCGCTTTCGCGCTACAGGGCGGGCAAGCGAACCCTGCACCCGTCCCTCTAGTGCGCTCACGGGTCGAGCAGTACCCGGAGAGCACCCCGCGAGTCAGTCGCAAACAAGCAAGAATGAGTCAAAGCAAACAAGCAAACACAGTTACCGACCGATGTTGGAGGTCTAGCATACAAAAAATAATAATTAAATTACATAACTATATAGGTACCTATATACGTTATTGTACATTTTGCTCTTTATTATATAAGATCTTAGGACCTATTAGTTGAAAAGACATGTCCTTGCATAATCAGTTTGTAGATCTCATAAATAAATCGAGAGCTTTGAATAGAAAAACAAAAGGGGGCTTAAGTTATTAGGCCGAGAAAAGGGCACGCGTGCCGACGCGCGGGTGGCAGTCTCGTGCCCTGACGTTTAATAAATTACTAGAGGAGTCAGGAGACAGATGATCTAGAGAACTTTTTCTATAAAACCGATAAATTTATCTTTTCTAAGTTGTTTTAGGCTATTAGAACACATAACTCATGTTTTTTTCCTTTAAATGATTTTTAAATTTTGTTCAAAATTATTTTCAAATATAATTTTTACAACTTGATTTTTTTATAATCAATTGAAAGTAGAGGTATTTATTGCATGTAATAGACAATCTGATAAAAATATTACTCAATAATTGTGTTTTTAATAATTATATTAATTACGAATAAGTGTTGCTGAATGCTGCCGCCAGTATAAGGATTAAGGAGTATAACTAAAAATAACATTTTTTCAATTCAATATTATGCTGTCACGTTTAAGTCTTTATTTAAAAGCAGAATGATATATTAAAGCAGACGATAGGAAACAACTGTTCCAGTTGTTCGTAGGATTTACGATCGCTCTCGAACACGGCAAATACATTTGTTAATAGACACATTAACTTTAAACGCCTGCGCCGGTATTTAATTGCCGACATATTGTCATGTCGACAGATTGTTTGTAGTCGTACTATTTGGTTCCAAATAAGTTAAATTACTTTACATTTTACGATTACTGTTGGTTTTTTTTTTCGTTACTCTTTGACGTTTAATCTACGATCTTAAGAATGTTCTGTGTTTATAGTGTTTATGTTCAGTTACAGGTATTAGAGTACTAATTAGATTCGCTTTCGTCCGAGTAAAACATTTTTAATGAACTTTTAATTTCTTTGTTTTGAAATTATCTCTTTAATCCATGTAAATCTTGTTTGTTATTATCCTTTCATTTCTTGGAAAACAATTTAATAAGAATTGTTGGATCTCTACAGACTGTTCTGATCGATATTTTTCTCTGAGGTCCTATATTTTTCTGTAGTGTGTGTGTGTATGTTCTTTTACATATAAAAGGTAGAGGCTTATTTAATGTATTTTATTATTTTCAAATAGGTATAATACTTTCATTCATTTGTACGCGCGTAGATCGTAGTAGTCTCTAGAGAAAGTAACCTATTTATTATACTCTACCTTCTAATATTATAAAATAACTATGATATTTGATTGATATGTTCCACGAGCCATTTGATGACTTATATACACCTGTAATATATATTATAACCGTATAATATATTATACAACCGACATACTCAACAAAGACAACAGCATCATCTGAAGGAAACCTACATATTTTACAAATACACACTGTAAATGCACATGTAGGTAGGTATATAATTGACTAGCTTCTGCGCGCGACTTCGTCGGCGTGGATTCCGCTCCTATTGGTCTTAGCGTGATGACACATAGCCTATAGCCTTCCTCGATAAATGGGCTATCTAACACTGTAAGAATTTTTCAAATCGGCCCAGTAGTTCCAGATATTACCGCGTTCAAACAAACAAACAAACAATCAAACAAACTCTTCAGCTTTATTATATTAGTATAGATAATCCGCCAATCAATCCTTGAGAGAGTTTGCCCAAATTTGTTTTGAATACCTACTCAATATCATCATAAATAGGTACAATAGGCTTAAAAAAGAAATACTCAATTTGCATTAAATTTTAATATGTATACTATTGTATTGGCCATGACTAAGGTTGCAAATCGTCAATTGGTAAAACCAATTCTTTAACCTCGGTATTGTTAACATGACGATGCGACGTTAGGAACAATGCCAATAATTGTTGGTTAATAGGTTAATAGGTAACAAATTAGCATTAATGTTATAGGTAGTACGAATATTTATATTTCACAGATGCTATGACAAAATGTTTAACATTTTACCACAAAATTTGAAAAGATTTAATAATCGTTTTTGTATTTACCCAACACAAACAATTTTATATTTAAGTAGGTATCAACTCGACACGGCTTCATATGATAGTGTGCTATAAATATTATATGTTTTTGACGTACAGTAACATATATATAAATAATAACATATATATAACAGTCATAAAAATAATTAGCGTTTATTAATGAAACGTCCACGTCGCGGATAAAAGCTTGATGCATTTTCCAAAATTATAAGTGATATAAATAACAACACAACTATAATATAATAGACAACATTAGTCGTTCGCTACAAGAAGAGTTTTTATCACTACATACCTGTTATAAAACAAAGTCTCTTCCCGCTGTCTGTCTGTATATATGCTTAGATCTTTAAAACAACGGGTTTTGATGCGGTTTTCTATAGTAAATAGAGTGATTTCAGAGGAAGGATTATATGTATAATAAGTAGAGGAACACTGATAGTTTTAAAGTTTTCTAGTGTGATGTCGTAAATAAACACATTTTTTGCGCTTAGATTGCAAATTTTTATTTTATATTTAGTATCAGCATTGCACCCGTGCGAAGCCGGAGCGGGCCGCTAGTACAGGATAAAGCTTAAAATATAATCCTAAAATATAAATGTCCAAATCCCAAAACATCGAGACACGCGGCAGCGTGTCAAGCCAAGTTCAAGCAAAAGAACTGGCGACTCAGCGCCGTGTGTATATATATATTTACACGAACCATTTCGAGCGACTTTTGACCCCTCCATAACTCAATACCTATTCAACAGAAACAGATCAAATTACGTATGTTTATTTATATCCATAAGGACAACTAGAACCCCAAATTTCATTAACCTAGTTGAAACGGTTACAAAAATATGAAGGTTCAAAAGTCGCAAATTTTCCACTGACTGACTCATCAAAAACCTAACCCACTTCCAGATGACCTAGGAAGTCGAAATTTGGCATCTAGCTAGGTAATTACGTGTATGCGCAGGAAAAAATCTGAAAACAAAAGAAAGTTAAAAAATGGCGGGGGTCCCCATACAAAAAAAAACATTTTTTAATTGTAGCGTCTGAACCGTTATATATAAGTGGATATTTGAAACTTGCACAAAATATGAATTGATACATTTGCTATATAAAACAAGTATAAAAATAAAATGAACTCAAAAAATAAAGAGTGTCCCTATACAAAAAACTTGTAATTATTCATCCGATTGCTTTCAAAATCGATATCTCGGGACATGGTTGGTCTCAGAAAACGAATCTGATAACAGAATGAGAAAAAGTAGCCGCCATCTTGAACTTTTTAGTTATTTGACCGATTGCTTTCAAAATCGATATCTGAGTATCCGGTTGGTCTCCGACATCGAATCCGTTAACAGAATGAGCAAGAAAAAAGAATAAATTTCAAATAAATATCTCTACAAAAAGTAATGATATCCCACCAAAAACATAAATGTGAAAAATGAAAGCCAAGTTCAATAATAAGAATATGTTGTTTGTGAACTTCGCCGAAAAAAGTATTGAGATCTAAATGAGCGCCAAGTTCTACAGAAAATATTAAATTAAGCTCAAGATTTGACTTGGCTAGTTTTTACCTAAAAACAACATTAAAAAGCTATTAGCCAAATAAAAGATGAATTATTAGTGAAAACTGGCAAAGTGAAATCTTTAGCTTAATTTAATATTTTCTGTAGAACTTGGCGCTCATTTAGATCTCAATACTTTTTTCGGCGAAGTCCACAAACAACATATTCTTATTATTGAACTTGGCTGTCATTTTTCACATTTATGTTTTTGGTGGGATTTACAATTCTTTAATTATATTTGAAAGACTAGGTAAGTAATGAATTTATACTTATGTCTATTTGTACTATTTACATCTTAGAAAACTATTGGAGAAAACTAGATTTTGATCATTTTGATACACGGCTTTTTTTTAATTTATCTTAGAGTATTTATACTCTAAGAGCATATGTTGAACTTAACGTGCTGAGAAATTGAGATTCTAGTAATAGCTGGATTTTGATAGTTATATTTAGCGGAATTTTCCATTGATAATAATAGAATGTTCTCAGAAATGCCAATAGAATGCAAATGACGATTCGAATTAATGAAGCGGGCTTTTCCCGACATGTCGGGAAAAGCCCGCTTCATTAAAGTGTTTTTTTTTTGTTATTATTTATGTTCTTTGAGTTGATTTTTAATTTTATGAAGTAATATTAATTCACTTAAAGATTGTTAGCATTTTATCCGTTCAATGAAGAATAAAACAAAGTTTTCGTTAATAATATCTACTTTGATCATTAAAAAGAATTGGTTTTAAAGTGAATCTAGACTTAACTTAATATAAATCAGTCTCTATACAGTTATGAAATTGAATGAGTGCAAGTAGAGAGTAAAACAACAGTCCGGGTGCAATTAGCATGATGGCAACGTATTGTTTTGCATTGTTTTAGCATTGTTTAGCATGCGTCACTAACGAGCTTCAAGTGGCGCGTGCACGGCAGGCCGCCGCCTCCTCCGCACTTCCCTTTGTTTTTCGCCTCTTTTGTAATGTCACTCTATATTACCTATGCCATACCAGTTAACGCTTTTACTTAATATTTATTTACGAGCATATTATCTTTTATATTAATATGATTATGTAAAGTAGATACTTCTTATGAGTTATAACATACATAGATACATAAAGTATCCTTGATTATCCCAGTACTCTTTAATATATAAATATGCAGTAACTACCGAACGGCTATCCTCTCTATCGTCGCGTCCTTTACTACCATTATATAATATATACTATTTATAATATTAGGAAAGATTTGATTGTTTGTTTGCATTGAATAGGCTCCGAAAGTACTGATGAAACGATTTGAAAAGTTCTTTCACTGTTGGGAAGCTACACTATCCGCGGGTGACAAAGGCTATATTATATTTTCACAAAAATAATTTTGAAAATTTTTGTTAAAAACCCATGCGAAGCCGGGGCGGGGTACTAGTATTACATAATTTCATACAGATAATTTTAGGTACTGTAATGTAACTGACAATTTTTCAAAGAAGGTTAGTATGTAAAATACCTTTTAATTACGTTTCGGTAGTAACAAAATGTATTTGGTGTATTGATATGAATACCTATATATATATGATGGTAACTGCTACGAGCGGAGCTTTTGTTAGAAAAGGAATGAAAATTAATGTGAAAAAGATGAAAGTGATGGTATTTGAAAGACATGAGAAAGTGACAGACTGCAATATCGTGATTGGAGATGAACAAATTGAACAGGTGAATGAGTTTGTGTATCTGGGTTTAAAGATTACAAGAGATGGAAAGTGTGAGAGTGATACTGAAAGAAGAGTGAATGCAGGAAACATGGTGAATGGAGCTTTGCACTCCTTTGTGAGCAGTCGGAAGGTGTCTAACAAGGCTCGTTTGGCTGTGCATAGGGGGGTGTTGTTTCCGAAAAAAGTGTATAAGCCGAGTGTGAGTGGAAGCGTTGGAAGGGGTAGACCTAGGTGGACGTTTCAAGACCAGATCAGAGAACGTCTTGAAAAAAGGCCAGGTCAAGAGTACCCTAAGCCGAAGAGCATGTATGAAAGGAATAATGAAAGTGGACGAAGCGAAACAAGTATGTAAGGATCGTAGCAAGTGGAAAGAAGTGGTCTCTGCCTATCCCTACGGGAAAGAGGCGTGATTATATGTATGTATGTATTGATATGAAGACTCACGCTGGTCGAAACATTAAAGTTAAAGAGATGCGTAAAAATATACCTTAACTAATTGTAGGTAAATCATCAAAAAGCATAAAGAAAGAAATGAAATATGTGTATGTTTTAAGCTAAAACTCACAATAAAAGCTTTCTTTTAGCCACTAAACAATTATAAGATTTTAGATTAACATGGTTACTTCTATTACGAAAATTATTCAAAAACGGGATATTTACCGACACGAGACTCGTGAACAAGACATTCGCAGTTAATGTCGAAATATCGAGCTCCGCGAAAATAATAAAAATGGTAAATATCCCGTTTTCGAATAATTTTTTTTTTTTATGTAACTAGGTCGGCAAACAAGCGTACGGCTCACCTGATGGTAAGACCGTAGCCTATAGACGCCTGCAACACCAGAAGCATCGCAAGCGCATTGCCGACCCTATCCCCAAGGACCCCAGGAGCTTGTTTTTCATCTGCTTCGTTATTAGTGTGGTTATTAGTTCAATGTAATGTTTAAAAATTATATGCATTGAACAATCAGGACTCTCCGAGTCACAGTGGGGAGACTCACGAGGACAAACATCCAAACCGAAAAGAGATATTTGAACAAAAACAAATAGCGGGAATCGAATCCGTAAACCCCAGTTGTTAGGCTCTTCCATGGCACACGCACTACTACACCAGAGCGGTAGCCGTGTAACTAATACCTAGACGTAGGTATTGACCACAGACCACAGAAGTATTGACGGCGGAATCATTGGCATACCTGGCTACTTTGAGCACAGAAGTCAGAACCCTAAAAATAAATATTATTTTGACAACCAAAAGCACAACTAATGTTGTAAATTTTATGTAATATTAATTTAATAGACTTATTTATTCTGATATCTATACACACACGTAAACGATAATTGTATTGTATGTTTAATAACAAAGAAAAGTCGTCGCATAAAGTCGTCTCAGTGTCTGCCTCGCTAGAACAGTCATATGGTTGAATGCACTCGATTGAGATTTAGATAACAATAACTTTCATTCATTTTACATTGATACAAAGAGGAGATTTAAACGTGTAAGAATGGGAAAGGACATTGAAAATCAATGAGTATATAGACCACCGGGATGGGCGGCTATCTTTATAAATTGCCGTGTTTTTGATATGAAAAAGGTTACTAAACATTTTATAAGAGGCGATAATTATATACAATAAAATCTTACTAATAGTATACACAAATTATTTCATTAGCGGCTTATTACCGTAAAATAGTGACTAAATAGGTTTCTACATAAAATGTCGTAAGTTAAAACGCATTGTTTTAACATCTATAGACATAATATGTACCCAACTACCTATATTATTTTAATAATCCAATTAATTAATAGCAATAATAAACCATAAATTCAAATAATTTACAAAGCGCCATAAAACAAAAACCATTTGTTGGTATAATAAACTACTTAGTTGAACTATCCACCTATATGTACAGTTGTACATAGTCTTCACCTAAATATTGTAACAAAGAAAAAAACATTTTTTTCTATTGCACGTAAAATTTATTAATATTACAGTGTCTTAGTTTAATACATTAATATAAAACCATTAAAAATATACAAAGCTTATTCGAGGTGGTCTCCACTGGCTGCAATATTACAGTCCTTTAAATGTTGAGGCCAGTTATCAATAGAACACACTCTTTCCATGCGAAAATTCTTCACTGCCAATCGTATGGATTGTTTTAGGGACTCCAAATTATCATGGCATTTAGAGCAAGCCATTTTCTCTAAACTGATTATTAAATCACAATCTAGCGGAGCGGACTAGATGAAGTCCGGAACTTTGGTTTCTAACCAAGATTGGGTGGATCGAGCTTTATGACCCGGCGCTGAGTCTTACTGAAAGGACCTTGATGTTTCTTGGTTATTGAACACGGTGTTGTTAAGGGGCTTAACTACCTTCTCAAGAATGGTATCTTGATACACTTGTGCCGATGTTTTGACATTGAACTATTATTACTAGCGAGTAATACTAACTCAATGTGTTTTGATACCTTTTTCACAAAAATATGGCTCAGTCACTCCTTCATAGCTAACACCCCACCAAACCATCACTGAAGTCGGATAATGCCCACGTTGTACTCTGTTGACTAATTCGGAAGCTTCCTTTGAGCTTTGAGCATAAACACGCTCATTTTTTTTGTTAAAATATTGCTCAATTGTTAAAAAAAATCTCATTCGAAATAAAATTTTCCTGTGATCTCGCTTTGCGTACAGCTTAAGTACCTATTGATTTAATCATCCTATTCTTTTTTTAATGATCAGTTAAGAAATTACCAGTTCGTCTCTTATAGGCTGCAAGTCCTGTCATCTTTTAAAATACGCGACATGGTTCTAGGTGCTATATTCGTCTCCCCAGATTAAATCTTATGCTTTCGGACAGGCTTTCTTCGAATTCTTTCCCTTACTGCTTTGATCGCCTTTTTCGTACGAACATTACGTGGACGGCAAGATTTTTTTCTGTCACAAACAGAGAAGGTTTCACTGTACATATCAATAGCCCGGTATACAAACATTTTACTAATACCAAGCGTATGAAGATATTAAAAATTGTATTTGGCTCCATGTACGTACTTTGTGTAATGCAGTCACAGCGATTCGGTTCTCTTTATCACACCATTCCATTTTAATATCACGAATTTTTTTACAATATATTGGCGCGAAAATGAGAAAGCACAATGAACAATCATATATTATAGATTCCAAAAGATTCCGAAATCAAATGTTATATTTTGTCTATTTTTAATTATAGCACTATTTATGGCCAGACTAATATCTTTTGCTATTTCATACATCTGCTAGCAAGATGTGGTCGTTCCCAAAAAAAAAAGTTACTGGAAAACAAGACTGCCCAATAGCACAATGAAGAAAGTACTTAGATTTGAGACTTTAAGTGTGTAACAAAATATTTTACCGAAAAATTAATAAAGGTTTTTATATATTTATCATGAGGCGATGGCTATTTCCATTTAATGATAAGTATTATGATGGTAGATGGACAAAGATACCTAGACATCGATATTCAAAAAACTAGTAAATAAATTTTAAAAGTTCCATTTGAAAATTTGGGTCCACGGCTAAGATGTAAGAAGAAGGTGAAGGAAGGTTTAGGTTTTGACAGGACACAATTAAACACAATTTAAAAAAAGGAATACCGATTTAATTAAATAGCATCGAATGTATATACATACAATAGAAAGTAATGTATTACGTAAATAAAACGTTTATTTTATATGTTAATAATACAAATAAAAGCCTATAATGTTATCAATGCTAATAAAAGATTAGCTGTCATCTCATCACTGATTCGCTATACTCAGTTAGATTAGAGTCTAGGTAGTCGACGTCGTATTGTCAAGTATCCATTCATCTTGTTTGCTATTCAATATCAATCAATACTCATCTAAAGATCTCTTGTTCACGCATACTTTAACAAACAAACAAAAAATTTTGCAACTCGCGCATCGCACCTAAATTCTGACAACCGATACTCATTGTTAATAGTAAGTTAAAATGAATTCTTTTGCAATAGTAGAAGGTTTTAAATTCTCTTGTATATTTTTGAGCGTTGGACGCGGCATATAATAACACACGGTAATGTTATTCTTACTTAATCTTTTGTACAAGTTCAAGTTTTTATAAAAGCTTATTGAAATGTTTGGCTCTGTGTCAGTAATTCGATAAAAGGAATTCCATCTTAGAATGTGATATACAAAGCGTAGTTCTTTTATGAAAATATTATCACGAATCAACAAATTTTGCTACTGTGTCCTTTTTTATTTAGCAACCGGTAAATTGTACGTATATATTTAAAAAAATAATACACGAATAAGGTAAAATTCAAACTCAACGTCAACGTCATCTCACAAATGTTTACATTTTGAGTTTAATGCGGATTGAATTTCGAATCCGTCATAGTCTGGAAGAGTTAAAACTTAAAATATACAAGAAATCCCACCAAAAACATAAATGTGAAAAATGACAGCTAAGTTCAATAATAAGATTATGTTGTTTGTGGACTTCGCCGAAAAAAGTATTGAGATCTAAATGAGCGCCAAGTTCCACAGAAAATATTAAATTAAACTAAAGATTTCACTTTGCCAGTTTTCACTAATAATTCATCTTTTATTTGGCTAATAGCTTTTAAATGTTGTTTTTAAGTAAAAACTAGCCAAGTGAAATCTTTAGCTTAAT
Source organism: Melitaea athalia (assembly GCA_905220545.2). Lineage (NCBI taxonomy): Eukaryota > Metazoa > Arthropoda > Insecta > Lepidoptera > Nymphalidae > Melitaea > Melitaea athalia. Next base: position 11,496,889 of record HG992179.1, read on the forward strand.
TTAATATTTTCTGTGGAACTTGGCGCTCATTTAGATCTCAATACTTACTTTTTTCGGCGAAGTCCACAAACAACATATTCTTATTATTGAACTTGGCTGTCATTTTTCACATTTATGTTTTTGGTTGGGATACTTATCATTACTTTTTGTAGAGATATTTATTTGAATTTTTTTTTCTTGCTCATTCTGTTAACGGATTCGATGTCGGAGACAACCGGATCCTCAGATATCGATTTTGAAAGCAATCGGTCAAATAACTAAAAAGTCCAAGATGGCGGCTACCTTTTCTCATTCTGTTGACGGATTAGATGTCGGAGACCAACCGGATCCTCAGATATCGATTTTGAAAGCAATCGGTCGAATAACTAAAAAGTTCAAGATGGCGGTTACTTTTTCTCATTCTGTTATCAGATTCGTTTTTTGAGACCAACCATGTCCCCAGATATCGATTTTGAAAGCAATCGGATGAATAATTACAAGTTTTTTGTATGGGGACATCCTTTATTTTTTGACTTCATTTTATTTTTATACTTCTTTTATATAGCAAATGTATCAATTCATATTTTATGCAAGTTTCAAATAGCCACTTATAACGGTTCAGACGCTACAATTAAAAAAAGTTTTTTTTTTTTTGTATGGGCACCCCCTCTATTTTTTAACTTTCTTTTGTTTTCAGATTTTTTCCTGCGCTTACACGTAATTACCTAGCTAGATGCCAAATTTCGACTTCCTAGGTCATCTGAAAGTGGGTTAGGTTTTTATTGTGTAATATACATTTAATTCTCGTGTCGCGGTGTTTCTTGCCAAATTCCTCCGAAATGGCGCGGCGTGACCGATTTTTATGAAATTTTGTTTGCATATCTGGTAGGTTTGAGAATCGGCCAACATCTATTTTTCATACCCCTAAGTTATAAGGGGGGGGGGGATTAATGGGGATAATAACATATATGACAAAACAACGTTTGCCGGGTCAGCTAGTATAATATATGTAAATAGAAAATATTTTGTAGGTAGGTATATAGAAATGTGTTTATCGCAAAAAATACTAAATACTAAAGACAGTGAGCGGGCTTAATTTGGTAGATACTTCCACCACCACCACACCACCACATCAGCCTATCGCAGTCCACTGCTGGTTATAGGCCTCCCCAAGTTCGCGCCAGACATCCCGGTTTTCCGCAATCCTCATCATCAATCGGCGTAGGCTGGTAGATACTTACATCTATACAAATAAATAAAATTGGAGTATCTGTTTGTAATATTAAAATAAACGTTTTTTACTAAATACATATGGATGTATACAAGGTACATAATTATACCAAAGTAACATTTTTTACGATTTTTGTCTTTCTGTCTGTTTGTTCCGGCTAATCTTTGAAACGGCTGGACCGATTTTGACGGGACTTTCACTGGCAGATAGCTGATGTAGTAAGGAGTAGCTTAGGCTACTTTTATTTTAGAAATTTATTTATTTTATAACTGTGCGAACCGAACAATAACTTTTTTGTTAAATTTCACGCGGACGAAGTCGCGGGCACAGCTAGTAGATTTATTTCCTCTTCACAAAGTTTCGTCATTTAGTGCGACTATCATGGTATTATTATTGAGTAAAATAGTCGATTGTAATCTCGAGCGGCTGCCAGTTTACGCTCAATTATAGGCTACTAAAACAATATGAAACGTGATGAAGGTGGATGCAATGTTCTGCCGGCGGCTCCGCCTAGTCACGTCCGAGGCGAAGGCAAAGCGAAGCTTCTGTTATTTGCGAGATTTGTCTGAATTGCTTATAATCAAATATTTAAATCTTTGCTTATAATAACAAATAATCCGGAAATTGCTTTTTAAGCTATATTGTTGTTTATATAGGTACACAAGATTGAAGATATAATTTAAAGACTTAAAATATACTAAGTATATCTAACTATGAGATATGACTAAAAAGTATTATTATTACTTCTTTAAATTATTCCTTATAACTTATACTTTATACGTATAATTTTCAGATAAATGAAGCGTAACTGTCTAATTTTGTTGAATAAGATTATAAAAGGGTCCGGAAATAGTAGTTTTTAGGAACAATAAAAAAAGGGTGCCGTCATATGTTTAAATTTTAATAAACGATGAACCATTCATTAAATATCGTTCAAGCCGAACCCAGGCGCACTGCTTGCCTTCGGTCGTCGTCGGACGCCCACTCTGGGTCGATCTTAGATCTCGAGCTCATTACCACTATATCATCGCATCAGACACGCGCGCCTCGCTCCAATTTTAGCCCTCTATAAAATGGCGCAGCGACAGGAAGGGTTGGATTTTAATTACGATATTTTTCTATTATTTCCTCTGCTGTCTTAGTTTCGGGGCAAGGGTCACGAGAAGTAATAAATTCTGCTTTTTTATGAGGTCACGGTTAACCCTCTTGATAACGTTTATCGCACATCTGGTGAAAATGAGAAGGTTATAGTCGTTTAATAAGTACATCAAGTAAATAAGTAATTCAATTTACTCGTATCACCGCAAAAATCATAAAATTCAATTCGGTATAAGCAACTTAAATTCCATCAGATATTATGTATTTTAAACAATATTAATAACCGTGTAAAATAAAATAACAAAAATAACTGGAAAATTCACAACATGTTGACGTATCAGTTAATTTAGCTAGTAGATAGGTACCTACATATTTTATCACGAATTCGTTGACCTGCAAAATTAATATTAAAATTGTGTCATATCGATGATAGATGCAGTCGATTGTTCATTGCAACAACGAGAACACGGGTACGTGTCATGTGAGAACTTGTCACAGCGATCTGTTCCGCCATGCACGAAATGAAGAGCCCCGCTTTACATTTTCAACCGATTGCGCATGAAAAGCGTGAGTCCGGATAATTTTATTGATCGTTTGGGATACATTGTTTTCTGTGAGGTAAAAAAGTTATTTCGAAAAGGGTGAACAGTTACTTTATTTCGCTCCATTTTTATTTACTGTCTTAATGTCTACATGTTCCAACTGTTTTATATTATATACAACTCGGTAGTTCATTTTATTACTGCCATCTTAATATTAATGTAAACTTTATTTTATATAAGTAGGCTTTCCTCTTTGATGTGTCATTAAATGATCTACCACTGATTCGGAATACAGTATAGCGGCCTATTTTTAAATTGATTAGGTGAGGACTACATTACTTGGTTGTGTCTAGTATTAACATACTAGCTGTGCCCCGCGGTTACCCCCGCGTTAAGTTGAAGAAAATCATAGCTAAAGCCTTTCCTAATTTCAAGTTTGTAGGTGTAGGTATTTTTCATTGGACTTTCATACAAACAACCATCCCGTGTTTTAACCCCAAAAGGAGGTTGATTTCTCAAAATACATTATTAGTACACCTCAACACCGTCTATAGACCATACATTTTGAATTTCAAGTCTCTTACTTCTAAAACATAGGACTTTCATACAAACTTCCAACCCCCATTTTACCCCCTTAGGGGTGGAATTTCGTAACACCCGTTCTTAGCTGACCTCTACTAGGCGAAAGAAATATTCCTACCAAATTTTAAGTCTCTACGCGTTATGGTTCCAGAGATATCGTAATGAGTCAATGGGTGGGTAACTCTTTTATATATATAGAAGAATAGGTACCAGTAAATCTATGTGATCGGATACTCTGAGTACAGAATATATCTGTCTCAAACTGAGCAAGCCTATTTAAAGAAATCTATATCTACTTATATATACCCTCCGACTTACGCTGCTCTAGGTATATAATTATGTGGCTTCGCGCAGAAATGCAACTGCGAAAATCGATTTGATTCTCTGAAAAAGTTAGTGAAAAAACAAACAAAAAATAATGAAAATAAAGAACCTCTTTTAAATTTTTCAATTTGACTACAGACTTTGACAATCAACAAAAGAGTATAATATGCGTGTGTGTCAAATACACATGGTACCTATAGATAGTGTGTGTAATGTTTGTTTTATTGATTTATTAATTTTAATATTAGCATTCTGCACTCATCTATACATAATTATAAAAAGAAGTCCCCCGGCCGCGTCTTTCTGTCCTCCTGTCTGTCTGAACGCGATAAACTCGAAAACTACCAGACGGATTTTTACACAGTTTTCAACAATAGAAAGAGTGATTCTTGAGGAAGGTTGAAGTGTTGATTTTTATGTAAATTAGTAGAAATACGGCGATAAATGTTGAAGAGGTCGCAAAAAATCTCGCCAACTGGGAGCTTTCCACGCGAACGCCGCGTAAACTAGTTGAAAATCTATAAAAAATGCTACAAAAAGTCCGCGATAGCATATCTCTATCTCGTACGGTTCACTTACAATAACCACTTTTATGTTCAAATTTTAATTAATAACATTACGTTGTTTTCAAAGCTATTTTCTTTAGTTCAGTATTAATTCTTATCCAAATAAATATGTTAGTTAGCTTAGGTATTTAAAGCAGATTAAAAATGCCTTTTACACTATATCAATGAGATGAATAGTTATTGAGATATCGTCGTTAGAAGTAATTAGTAGCGAAACATTTCAAGCTCGGCGAGCCAGCGTTCTTTCCTTGAGATACTCGCCGTTAACTGAACAAGAAAATATTTTGTTAAATTCGACGCGGACGAAGTCGCGGACACAGCTAGTTCTCTATATAAACTATAACGCCCGGTTTCCCAAAGGCTGATCAACGCAAAAATTAACTAATCATCTGTCAAATAGTCCGGGTTCCCTAGTACATTTTTTTCACTTGATTACTATCAAGCTAATTTTCCGGGAGTAGCTTCATTTTGATGAGACGAACAAAAATTTTTTCTACGAAAACTCTCGATTATGGTAGCTAACAGAGGTAGCAGGGGATAGAGCAGCAGTGAGCGATACACTATCAACACATATAAAACATAGAGCTAATTTGTATTTACGAAAAATATAGGTTTTAAAATAAAATATGTTAAACATAAAACGTTCTACGATAAAACGTAAAATTTTAGTTTCACTTATCGAGCGCGAAAAATCATTTTTTTATGGCATCCGATATGCAAACAATAATTTTAAAAGCTGAAAGGATTTTAATGTCATCAATGCGTATGAATAATTATAATTCATTTGTAGCGAGAATGAATTTGTGTACTTAAGCGATTAAAGTTATTTGAATATGGATTTATTGCAATAGGTGTACGAGTGGGAGCGCAATACGCAAATACAGATGTTCACACTTTAGGGAGCCGGAATTATGCATATCGATCTACGTAATCCTTGGAATAAGACTAATGAAATGAAAATTTTAATACTGATTCATAAATTATGATTTCAGGTTAAGTTATTTAGTTTTTTATTGTATATATTTCAGTGTTAATTGACACAAATGCAGTAAGTTCACGTACATAATCTGTTGATGTCAATATGTGAATCGATTGGACAATCAATCATACGCGCCACGTGCTTACAGTTGCTCATAGTTTTTTGAGATAAAAAACGTTGTTTTAATCAAAAAAGTCCGATTTTTAACAATAGCATTAAACATCACGATAATAGTGAGCACACAGAAGATGAACAAATATTTGAGCGGGGGCGTAGCGGAGCATGAAACTGACGAACAAAACGTATTAAGCGGGGATTAGAATATATGTAATGTTATTTGATTACTTAGACACATTATACGAATATCGGAACTTCAAATGGATCTTTTATCCTTCTTACAAAGGGAAGGTTCTTTTGAGTTAAGAGGATTTTAAGTATCTAAGCACACTAATCATTTAGTTGAAAAACATATGTTTAAATTTAAATTACCTTAAACAAAACATTATACACAGTTATACACAATTATTTAGCTTTACAATTATTAAAGATGACTTAAAAAATGGTCCAAAGCAATGTACAAAATAATTCTTTCAAGTATTTCCGTACGTAAGCGTACTTTTTGAAAGTCATTGTTAGGTAGGTATATAAAATCTAATATACCTAATGGCGAGCTTTGTCTGACTATGTTTACACATTGGAGACTTTAGTGTAGCGACGGTGTTTTAAGTCTACTATAATTATATTCTTTAACGCAAGTTTTAATTGATCTTCACGATCACGATCACGATTTAGCCTCACTGTTGGGTCTAGGCCTCTTCCCCATGTAGGAGACGGATCGGAGCTTAATCCACAACGCTGCTCCAATGCGGGTTGGCGGATATATTCCCTACTATGAGTAACGATCGCTATCAGGTGTACATGATAACAACCGGGACCGACGGCTTAACGTGCTCTCCGAGGCACGGTGGGGAGACCCACAAGGACTGCACAAACACCCAGACCACGGCAAACATCTGTATGGCCAATACAAATGTTGTCGTGTGCGGGGATCGAACCCGCAACCGCCCGCGCAACAGCCACTCGCAATCCAGTGCTGTGATCACTGCGCCGACGCGGCTTCCAATTGATCTTATGGTGTGGCTTTTTTCCATTTATGAAAGGGGTCACTGACAAGATTGGCTTCATCCTAAAGCGAGCTTCTATAAAATAAAATAAAATTCCAGCCGCCATAAACAATAAGTCTATTTTTACTATGTACAAGTGTCATAATACTCATAATATACCCTTACAAGATGCATCATTATACGAGCTTGATTGTGACTGTGGTCTCTCTTATCAGAGTTAGGTATTTTAACAGTAGGTACATAACAACAAAACACAAGATATTTTAATAGTACCTACATAAAAACGGAAAGTTAAGTTTAGAAATAACGGTAGCAGTGACCATTAATGGCAAATGGTTAGAAAGTATCGCAGGCAGATAATGCTATCTAGTATTTTGTTTAGCTATTCGTATTTTGTACATCATATCCAAGGATTTCACGCTTGCGCAGTACATCTTTCATTTACTCGCAGTTTACAATCGATACGTTTTAAAGCTACGGCGCATGCACGTTAAAATGAATACTATGTAGGTTGTACCTACATAGTATTATAATATTATAGTCGAATACTATGTATAATTGTATAGGTAAGCTTAGTGCAATTCTATCTAAATGACCATCAACGTATTTTTGATCACGTATTTTTGCTGGCAAAGTTAATTATTAAATTGTATTAGATATCCTCCTAAAGTTTAAGCTTAAATATGTATGTTTATACGCTTACGCTTCAGCCTGTGATATCCCACTGCTGGGCATAGGCCTCTTCCTCCATATAGAAGAAGGAGCAGAGCTTAATCAACCACGCTGCTCCAATGCAGGTTGGCGGATATATTCCCTACTATGAGTAACTATCGCTATCTGGTGTACATGATAACAATCGGAACCGACGGATTCACGTGCTCTACGAGGCACGGTGGGGAGACCCACAAGGACTGCACAAACACCCAAACCATGGCAAACATCTGTGTGGCCAATACAAATATTTGTCAGGTGCGGGGATCGCATCCGCAACCGCCAACACAATAGCCACAAACCAGTGCTGTGACCGTAGCGCCAACGCGGCGTCATGTATGTGTGTAAATTATCATAAAGTATGTTAGTTTTAATGAGATAACAGTTTGTTATTTATTTATTGTTAAGGAGAAACATTAAATAAGGTATTCTTTGTTTTTGATTGCTATGTAGTTGTTTTAAAAGAAAAAAAAGCGATTATTTATAGTATTTTGTTAATATCGATTTTAGATTTTTATGGTATCACGCTTTTTATTTAGACAACGGATGAAGTTGTACACGCTCGATGTAATAAGGGGTAAAAACGACTAAATCGGTAAAATATGGAGCGATAAGGTACCGATATAAATCATCAGATGCGCGTGAAATCAAATTACCGTTAACCAGTCGCAGGCAATGCGAAAGGGTTGCTATAACTCGCGTGACCAATACAACCCTTCGATTTTTTTTCTATTCATGTCTCTTTCCTTCTGGTAATTTTACAATAGTCTGGAAAGAGATGGATTAAATTTCAATCTCGCAAACATATACCGCAAATCAAGACTTGTGCAAATCGAAAATGCAAACAAATTTAGTCATGAAATTGGTTTTGCGAAGGCGATAAAATAAGTTATTAAATATAATGCAAGTGTCAAGCTTCACCCACATACAAACTTTCGTAACAATGAAATTAAAAATAATCCCAAGTGAACATGGGAACTGAACGAAAAATAGTATTTTTCTATTCATACAGACGTTAGTCTTTATATCTTACTATTTGACCCGACAAACTTCGTAGCGCCATATTATTTTTCGTGAAAATATCGATTTTTAAATATTTTAATCTTCTTATTATTTGTTAGGATACTTCTATGACGCATCCGTTGTTTTTTTTTACCTTAGAAGTAACTGAACCGTAAGTATTCACTTCTCTGTGCGTCAAACCTTTTTGTAATGTAATTAGGTAAGGTAATGGCACCTATGTTGGACGCGGGCCAGCCATGGACACTTTTTGAATTTACCTCCAAAATTAAGCAAACGCGAGGTTTTTCTTTTCAAATGTCAAAACCGATCAGTTGTGCCAATATTTAAGTTGTCATACCAACTGTTTTTGACAGCCAACGGCCATTTTGATTGAGGCCACAACGGTTTTTAGTTACGCGGTGTCATTTAGTGTCGGGAATCACAATTTATTACAAGAATCGCGATGCAAGTAAGTACACATAACATCTTATTTTGTATTAGATGTATCGTCGTTGTCGAAATTCATATTATTTAGTAATTTATCGATAGGAATACATTAATTTTATATTGTAACCCAAAATATCATTGGCTTTTTAACCATAAAATTTACCATGTCCATAACTGGATATTATTCAAGCACGTACACCCAATCATGGACAGATTGTCCATAAAGTGAACTGGCTAATTTTTATTTTTTTTCATATATCTTACGTCCGTTATAGTATATCTTCATGTTTCTCTAGAAATCTGCAATAAATTATAAGTCTATCCAATTATGGACATTTTGTCCATGACTAGGTGTCCATAATAGGTTCAACGTATTTCTAATACAAACAAATTTATTTTCGTCCTAGAAATGGCACCAAAAGACTACACAAGAGAACAAATGGCCAAGGCTATCGAAGAAGTAAGAAAAGGAGAAAAAATATCTGTTGCCGCAGTCCCAAGGATAACTTTACATAATAAAATCGCCGGGAAAAGTCCTATCGATTGTAATCTAGGTCCAGCTACTGTACTTACATATGAGGAAGATAGGATACTCGTGAGATGGATGGCCTTTATGGCTGAAAAACACTTCCTTGTGACCAAAGAACAATTGCTCGATAGTGTCCAAAAAATAATATCTGATAAAAAATTAGAATCCTGTCCGTTCACAAACAATCGGCCAGAAAAAAAGTGGTACTCTTCGTTTTTGAAAAGGCATCCAGATCTTTCAGAATGCACAGCGCAAAATTTAAGTAAAGCGAGAGATGAAGTCACAGAAGACATACTCCGTTGGTTTGTAGTACTTAAACATTACCTCGAAAACAAAGGCTTGCTTGAAGTAATAATAAATAACCCTGAAAGAATTTTTAATGTTGATGAAAGCGCATTCTACTTACAACCAAAAGCTGGACGGTACATAGTGCGCAAGGGTGAAAAAAATGTATATACAGCATCAGGAGATGAAAAAGAAAATTTAACAGTGTTGATTACTGGTAATGCTGCTGGAGTTTTAGCTCCACAAATGATAGTATACCCTCATGAGCGTTTACCTGCCGTAATTGCTAATAGCGTACCAAAATATTGGTGCATAGGCAGGTCAGATTCATGCTGGATGTGTGCAAGATCTTTTTTCGATTTTTATTATTCAAATAAGATAGCATAGTTAATAACGAATACATTTGTCCTTTACTTGATTATTCATATTTCCATGATAGCTGTTCATAATTGGGGGTCCTACACTGGATTATTATTGTCCATTGATGGTTGTTCATAATTAGATAACGTCCATAATTGGGGGTCCTATACTGGATTATTACAGTCCATTGATGGTGTCTAAGTAGGAGTGTTGTTTATTTATAATATTTTATTGTACTGAGTACTAAACTGAAATTAAAAATGGAATACTGATTGAGAAAAGAGCTTTTCATTTACCTCAAAATCCCAAATAATGTATCTTGAAAAATGAAGAAATTACAAAGCAAAAATAAAAAAATATCGCTTATACTGTCCATGATTGGTGTTGTTACCTTACATGACTTTTTTTGAAATCGAATATCGAACACAAACATTCAAAAAATTCATGATACGATACAATATGTCTGTGACATCTCTAACTATGCAACCACACATTTTTTCTTTATACCACTCGCTCGTTTCAACCTATCGTAGTCCACTACTACTACTACTACTAACTAAACATTCCAGATCACTGCAATCATTATCCAGTTTCCGCCGGAAATCTTAAGTAATAGGTCCAGGGTGATGTCTATACCTACTCCAGCACTGCGACTTCAACTGGCTGATTTCACGGGCTATGTCGGTTACTCATATCATATAGTCTCATTTCTGATCCTATCTTTGAGAGGCTCCAACTATAGCCCGTTCTACAACACACTGGATTAATTTAAACTTGTGGACTAGTCCCATTGTCAGTGTCCACGTCTCGGCACCATCGTTCAATAGAAGTACATATTCCTCGAAGAATTTTGTCTTCAATCAATGCAAAATCTTCGAAGTGAAGATTGGGCAAAGCCTGTCAAATGCCACCCAACTGATGCCTTCTATTTGCTTCCTTTTCGAAGATTTCCCACTACGCTGGCGTACGTCAGGATCATTGTAGCTAAGCGCATTACTCCTAGGCTGAAGTGATGATGACGAGTGCATTACTCCTACCATTGATCCTACCACCTTTTCTCACCAAAAACTCTTGGGAGTAAAATGTTTACTGGTAGGTATCTGTCTCGATAAATAGCATATTACATTTTGTTTTGCTGGTATTTAAAACAAAGTTGATTGTATTACAATGGTCTTAATGATAAGTATACTTTAAACACCTGGATTGATATGTCATGATCAATAATAATATCCATAAATCAATACTTTTAACGTATTTCTGTCGAAAATAGCATATTGTAGCTTACTTACTTGAGGTAGACATTTCGTGTCGCGGACTCTTTTTAAGTCTACGAAACTTATTAGGTACATAGTTACATACACTTCATTTTACTTCTATTCTATGTTTTAAAATAAATAAAATAAACTATAAATAAAAATGTATTCAAAAATTACCTGGATACTCTTATTTTATATAAAAGTTATAATAATTAAAATAAGATTAGAAAGGAAAAAAATATCACAATCTTGAATGATTGACTTATTTATAGCTTGCCTTACAAATAGTACAGAGTGCAGTCGAAAATTGTTTATCTCGCATCAAATATTAATCCTACGATTGACTTTAGTAGAACGAGGGCTCTGCTTTTAATTAGGGCAAATGGTCCGGCCCGCACCAGCAACGTACGTGGTCTTTTCAAAGCTCTGTGATTGACACAAATTACCTCTAATCGAACCTTTCCATAGAATAGACCCTAAGCCCAAACGATTCGTCCAATTTTATTGCTTTTGAAGACAGATGTGATTTTTAAATTTCAATTAGTTTTCTGACTACTTTCACATATTACATATTGTAGGTACTATATTGTAATGAATAGGTATATTTTACGTTTGATTCTTGGTTTTTAAAAAAATTGCTATAAAAACGCTATTTAAAATAAGATTTAATTGTGTTTTAATCCAAGCGATAAACGTCAATCAATTTCGCGTGAGATTGATACAAGTATCAAGAGAGCATTGCCCGTCGCGCCCCCAACGCCATTCAAAAAGGATTTCGAGCAAGGGTGAAATTAAAATGTCAAAATAGTAGCGACGTAGCGCATATTTGTCTCCAGCTTTGTCAGAAGCTATTGTGATTTTTATGTTTTGTATGGGCTGCCGAAAAACGATACCATTTAAGCTCTTTATTCATTCAAAAAATAGACTGTAAAAAATGTTGCCTAACTTGTATTAAAAGTTTCACGACTGCATTGTTAATTTTTATAGCTATAGTTACTTCTTCGTTGTGACTATCGTCTACCTGTTATTGTTCTGTATCTAAGATACCGATGTATCTAATATAAGAAAATTTTTTTTTAGTTTTTTATACATTATTTTTGATTAATTTCTAAATAATAAAAATACTGCTACTCATTGTTTAGGGCGATTATCATTTCAAAAACCAAATATCCAATATTCCGAATATTCAACATTCCAAATAAGCACATTTTTTTTTTCAAATATTGCTCATTGTTCTCGTTTCATTTATTTGTTGGCTATTGAAATTTCTAAGTGGATGCAGCGAGGGATCAGAGGGCAAATAAATAATAACACGCATTCTGCAGATACTTGCCCCGGGGCGAGCGAAAGTTTTTCGTATGGGGTACAATAAATGTGTATTAAATTGTCACCTACTAGACTACTAGTTGTATTTATGTTCCTTTATAAATGCTTACCTGTAGCACCGTTTGATAAAAAAAAATACAGATTTGTCTTTATCTATTAATACTAGTCCATGGATCTTCTGGTTGCCGAATGGTTAAGATATTGGTACGATTAAAAGGATTTTATATACGCAGAAAAAGAGTATAAAATAATTATTTATATTTATACGCTACTTCTGCACGTTAATCTGATAAAATTATATGCAAAATGAAATATTAAAATCACAAATAGTGAACGTGATGTATTTTAGTGTATCAATTAGAGTTCTGTATGCCGACGGCTCAGCGTGAGGTGACGGCGCGCAGCTGAGTTGCCGTCTGGGGTCCCGAACTCCCGACAGCTTGTCAGGCCGTCAGCGTGTCCCTTAACATTACATATTATACGAGCACATTATCGTTTGTTTTGAAAAAAAACAGAAAAAATATCGCTCTTATTTGCAATAATTTATTTGCATTTTTGTATCAACTACATTTTTATATTTGGTTAAAAAACTATTACTGGTAATGTTTCAATTATTATTTTTCTAATATATTTTGTTATGTCGAAGCAATATCACTATAGAAAATTAATTACTAAAATATTATTTATTGTTTATCTAATACAGAACGTCACACAACCATAAATAATAATGTTCAGTTTTCTTTTTCTCCAATTATAATATACGCCCTTTCTTTTATTTTAAGTGTAACAAAAAGCAAAATAACACAATACAGCTTTGATTTTTGTGTGAGTTTAGGATTTAAAAGCAATTATGTATTTATTCGTCGTCGTTATTAGCGCTGCGACCTGCTGCGTTGCGCTTCTCTATAATTATGCCGCGAGTGACGTTTCCAAAGCCATTGAAAACGATAACACGGAAGCTGTACTATAAAACTTAAAAAAGTAAGTAAGTATTGTTACAGTAATGCATTTGCTAGTAAATATTGAATTTGTACAAAAGCAGGGCCAGCCAACCCTTAAATATAGTCCACGGGGTGCCATTACTTCGGCTCAAAGAGTTGGGTGTAACCCACGGAGCAACGAGAGTCGACTTTGTAAATCTAATTAAAATATCAATATGTTTGCTACGTCCGCGTTAACAATTTGATTTCATGCTTTGCGCCCTTTGCATTGTAACTCTGTTACTATTTGCTACTAAAATTTATAGTCATTTTTTTAGTTAGAATTTGTATTTGAAACTATTTTTTCACATTTTTATAGTTCTATGATTACAGTTTATGCTACATAAAACGCTGCAGCAAACGCTAACATGCTTTTTGCTGTCCTTTATAAAGCCACTGACTTTGAGAGTATCTCTTACATGCTTAAGATGACTGCTGATTTAAAAAGTAAAATAACGATTTCGTCGCGCAATTCATCTACCCTTATTTTGAAATTACAATAGGGCCAGGTAGCAACGAAAACAGTAATAAAAACTTGACATGTCAATAGTATTTTTTTGGAAATGTCACGGATTCGCACAAATCAAATACTGAAGTGTTAATATTCTTTGTTGAAAAAGTAAAATCTCTCAACAGGGAGCAAGAAGCAGCAGTATTGTGACGAATGATCATTAGTTACAAAATGTCAGCCCATTTTCGGATATATTTCGATCACTCGCCTTTTGCTTACAAGAAGTAATCTCGTAAATAGTTTAAACGTGATTTATAGCTTTTTTCAACTTTTTCAATATGTGTACCTACCTAATTGTATTGCACCTGCAATTGTTTGTTTAGTTTTATTAATAGCTAAATTAAATTTCCTACATATTTATATAGGTTTACGTTGAGTTTTAATAAATACAAATTTTATTAACATTTTCTGCTTAATCAATATTGCACAAAAATTTATAATTACATATTTGTATTTATTACATACATATAATATATTTAAAATTTAAAACATTGAAAAAGAAATTGCGAAGTCTAAGATATATTAATATTTTATCTAACCGTAAGTCATTTAGTATCATGCGCGTCTACTAAAGGACAAATGTTACAATGCACGGCTTGCACAATATTTTATCGCGTCGTTCTCTATAAAAAAAATCTGAACCCTTTTATTCTTTTATATTACAATTGTCACCCTTTTACTTCCATTTCAATTAAATAATGTCTGGTCATTTGGGGCAGGCGGGAACGGTAGCGACAGAACTCTGACGGGACGCGGCGCAAGTTTGTGCAGTGTTGTGTTCGCGCCTCCCTTTCTCCTGCGTGAAATATGTGCGTCATCCTGCGAGTACATTAATCACTTTCATTATTAAACTTGTTATTGTGTTGATTTGAAGATAACGCTTTATAAACGGTGCCGTCCGATCCCGACAAAATAAGCTTTCTGTAATGACGTGTAAGCGACCCGGCTTGAGAGCGTTCCTCGAAAAAAAAAAGGTTTTGATTAATGACATTTCACGTTAATTTTATAACAACAAATCCGCTTAAAGTTTGTACTTTTTAATGTATAAACAAAATTCCAATTTATTTCCCGGGGGTGTGATGTACCTACTTATTTAAAAAAATAACGACATAACTTTATATTTAGATTATTAAAAAGTGTCAATTTCTTCTATAGCGATTTAATGTTTTTCAACACCTTGGTTATTCTATTGATCAATATATTCGGTTCTGAAATGTGACTTTTGTGAAAAGCTCAAGTCCTGGGTTAGTAGTTTAGGTATGTTAAGAGAACTTGGTAAAAATAGAATAAAAAAAACCGACCAAGTGCGAGGCGGACTCACGCACCGACGGTTCCGTACAAAAATTATTAAAAATATTTTTATTATATGATGTAACTAAAAATTTATGCTTTTCGCAATTATTCTAGTCCGGGATCCCTAGTACATTTTTTTTCACTTGATTACTATCAAGCTAATTTTCCGGGAGTAGCTTCATATTTTGATGAGACGAACAAAAAGTTCCTCTACGAAAACTCTCTGTGGCAGGTAATAGAGTTAGCAGGAGATAGAGCAGCAGTGAGCCTATGACCGGGATAACGTACTACGCAATTTGCAGGACAATATTACTATTAAATTATATAAATATTAACTATTAGTAGTAAATTGTTAAAAAATAATACATATTTATTCATTTTATAATTTATTTCCGGATACCTATATCGCCTGTTAAGAATATAACGATAAACAGTAATTCACAGTGACCCGACTAGAAATTTTTTCGTGTTCCTTAGAAGGACCGGACCGGGCATGCCCGATCTGGAGCGGATAAGGTATGTAACGCAGAAGATTTGTCTGGACCTGATCAGGAAAACCTTATCGGGTCCAGATCGAGTATGCCCGGTCCGGTCCTTTTAAAAAACATGAGTAGTGTATAGTCTTGAAAAAATTGTTTGATAAAAAAAAATGAGTTGATATTATCTTAAAGTATTGTTGTATTTCTTTCCGTTTTTTTTTTCATATGTAGGTATTATTTATTTTTGTTTTTACTTTAAATATCAATTATTTTTATATTATTTATTAATTATTATTATAACTAATTAAATATTATTATTTAACTACTTCCTACTACTTACGACTGCTCCACTGTGTAGAAACTGACTCTTTGCTATATTGTCCTGATAACTGTATATATACTAAGTGCGCTTAAAAACATCGATAGCGCGATTCAGGCTCATCACATCAGGATATCCTTATCTGGACCAGACCTGGTCCTGATCCAGTATGCCTTACCATACTTGACTACATTTTACATCAGGCTAACCTAATCTGGACCAGACCTGGTCCTGATCCAGTATACCTTGCCATACTTGATTATTTTTTACATCAGGCTATCCTTATCTGGACCAGACCTGGTCCTGATAGGGCTTGCCGGATCTTGCATGCCTCATCCAATCCTGATCCGGTCCAGATATATGATCTGGTTGAGCCTGACTTTATTTCTAGTCGGGGATGCTTGTAAAATTATAAAAAAATGTTAATAAGCTTATTGTTTTATGACAAAACCTTTTCAAATTTCTAAAAATGCTATTAGAAAGCTTATTTCATCGTATGTAAATTTCACTAACTTGTTTATTTTATAAATAACCAATAATGGGACTTACAGTAGCGCGTACCTACCTATCTTTCGGCCACTTGTCTTATATAATTATAACTCTAACTGTAAAATAGACTATAAGAATATTAAACATATCGATTGAGGGTCATATATTAGTAGAACGTATTCGAAATTCGAATACCAAAATCGGAAACACATCAGCATTTTTAGTTGTCCAATTAGCTATGTCCACACTGTGCCTTTTTTCGTTCATCAAGGGCATGCGTCACAGCGCAGTCAACAGCGCACGTGAGGCATGCCCTTGACGCATGCGTTTTTGACAGTTGAAAGCATAGCGCGCGCTACGAAACGTGTTACCCGCGTCTAGTGGATTTCTGTGCAACAAAGCGTTCAACATCAAGATTGCGGACGAAGAAAAAAAATATTACTTTGAGATTTATAGAGGAATACAGAAGCTTTCCACAACTTTGGGATCAGAATAGTAAGCTGTACACTAATAAAATAAGAAGGAACGATGCATTACAAGTTTTAGCTATAAAAATTATTTTGAAAAAAATGTTTTTGTAGCTAAAATATATATATAATTAAAAATATATTATATCATAAAAAAAAATATATATAAATAAACGTTCTCGTCGCTCATGTTTTGAACACTGACAGAATCGAAATGACTACGTTAGCGTCGCGTTCGTTGACGCATTCAATATTGAATGTGTCAACGAAAGTTGAATAGAAAGGTTACGACGAAAGTTGAAGATGAAAAGGCACAGTGTGGACATAGCTATTCGCTTGGAAATTGGAATGCCCCAGTATTAATATTATGGTTTAAAACAAAAAGAATTACATTTTATACGTAAGGCTTGGAGCTACGTGACGTAGATTCGTGACCCAAAAGTTACAATTCACTTGAAATGACTAGTCGGTATTTCCGATATTGACGCAACATATTATGTACCTCGAGGTCTGTTTCTTTGGAGGCTCGACAACATTCGTTTCGTTTCGTTCGCGTTCGAAGAAACGCTGTGTCAATTAATCGCACGTTTTCCTTGTTTGCTTATGAGCTTATGACACATTACAAGAATTAATTTAATTATAATTAATTTTTTACGTTTTAATCTGAAGAAATATTAATTAATTGAAATAATAAAAATACTTTAATCTATGTAATGTGAGTGTCGGTATTATAAAGTCTAATATTATTAGACTACAATATTGACACTCACATTTATTATTATTTTTTATAGGTACATTACAATTAAATATTATTTTTACTTCTAAGAGATAAGCAGGACGTCATACTTTTTGTGGCTTTTCTAATTACACGTGAGCAATAATTTCTGATAACCATTAATATACCTAACAAGATATGAGTGGATTTCTATCATTATAACTAACAGTACTTCTAGTTAGTGGGGTTTTCCCTGTTCACTGAGTTCCGCATTTTAAGGTTGTTTCATAAATTTAGTTTAGCTTATGGGTTTTACGGATTTATATTTATATAAAGAATCATTTATGATTGTAGCTGAGAATAATTAATAAGTATTGTATTTTTTTATCGTTCGTTCGTTGAACGAACGATGGCAAGAGTCGAGGCATAGAGTGGGGTCTGACAAATCAGCTTGAAGACCTGGACTATGCTGATGACATATGTTTACTCAGCCACAGACATGCAGACATGCAAGCCAAGCTGTCAGATTTACAGCGGGAGGCGGCCAGGGACGGCCTCAAAATTAACATCAAAAAGACCAAGGAGATGCGTACCGAGAGAAACAACCCACAAAGACTGCTGTTGGGTACAGATCCATTAGAACGCGTTCAACGCTTTACATACCTCGGTAGTGTCGTGTCGGATTCTGGAGGTACTGAAGAGGACACCGCTTCAAGAATTGCCAAAGCGAGGGCAGCCTTCTCTCAGTTGCGACCCGTATGGAAGTCGGGGAAGCTGACACTAAGAGTGAAACTCAAGATCTTTCGCTCCAGCGTTAAGACCGTTCTTCTGTACGGATGTGAGACTTGGAGGGTTACTAAATCCATCACACAGCCTATCCAGGTCTTCATCAACCGATGCCTACGACAAATCATTGGCATCTGGTGGCCCGAAAAAATATCAAACGAACACCTGATGAATCTTTGCAAAGAGACCCCAATCGGCCACCAGATAAAGCGGCGTAAATGGGTATGGATCGGTCATACCCTCCGAAGGGATTCCTCTCACATACCGAGACAGGCCTTAGAGTGGACTCCTCAAGGAAAACGGAAACGTGGTCGCCCCAAGCAATCATGGCGTCGCTCCGTCACCGCGGAGATGAAGGATGTCGGGCTTTCCTGGCCCGAGGTTAAGCTGTTAGCCCAAGACCGAGCGAGATGGCAGCGCACTGTGGACGCCCTCTGCCCCATCTAGGGGACATAGGAAGTGATGAATAGTATTTTTTTATTATATTTATTAACATGAATGCACGGGCTCTTAGCTGCCCATGCTATTTGTACTAAGTAGTACATAATTATATATATCGAAGAAGAGTCTCCAGAGTAGGCTTCTTAATAAAGTGACGTCAGCAATAAGACGTCACTATCTTTAATATTACAACTTTTATTGCTTATCTTGTAATAAAACTATTTTGGATGCCAAACAATCACTTTTATTTAACAATTTCTAACATCAATACTCTAACAATATTAATGTTTGTAGTCAGACGACTCGAATAATAATTTAAATGGATGTAGCGCGACCTTCAGATAGACACCGCCAAACAAAAGCATCGTTTCTTTTTTTTGTAAAATCGAACGATATATGAACATTTCTTCTCTATTTTCGTATATCACGAAAATAGGTGTTAATATAGTGTAACAAAGAGGTTTAATCACAATTTGTACAAAGTAATATCACGTTGATATACCTAAGTAGAAGAAACTCGTAGAAATGTGTTTTGGCATCGGAGAGTAACTCGCGCCGACATAATATAATGCAGGTATACCGTGGCCCATAAAGAAACTTTTTGCTCTTCGAAGTTGAAAACTTGAAGTTACAATCTTATCATTTCTTATCCTATTCATTCAACGTAAAGACCTGTACACAATTATCAATAGAAAAAAACCTATGTTTTAAATTATCCGTTACCTACTTTTTTAATATAAAGATAACAATGTTACAAAGCTCATAAAACAATATTACCAATGGTGCCGATCCTTTGAAATGCGTTCCAGACAGAGACAGAAAACTTGAAATTTTGACGTTAACAGTTTTAAGTTTAACAAAAGCTAATTTTGTTGCATTTTACTGCTTTGAAATAGGATCAAAAGCCATTAGGGCATTTTTTGCCACGCCTTTTATTAGGGTGTCGTCCTAAGGCAATGCGGCAAAAGACAAAGCATTGACCGGAATTAGTCGCATAAACAACGCTTCACGCCTTCTTCGCTCATTTATGATCCTCGCTGAGTATTTCACTGTTACTAAACACAATTTTGAAATAAACCAGTTCAATTGAAATCAAAATTAAAAATAACTGTGTTCCTATATGTAAATGCCTATTTGAATAAAATTCAAAAGCACGTTTACATTACAAATTAAAATTTTAACTATTTTTAAAAGTGAAGCTACCACTGCACCGGTTCGGAACGCAGACTCTGCAGAGAAGAACTGGTACGAAATTACGCAGTTACTCTTAAAAAATATATTTATATAAACTGTGTTTTTATAAAAATTTGGTAACATCTTGCATGAAATACAGCGTCACTAAGTCCTCACATCTTTCATTTACGTAATCCTATGAATAATAGGTAGGTAATAAGCTTTAGCTATTCATTTCTTTTTAGTAAAAACTTTAAATTTATTCTCAGATAATTCAATATCGTTTTTTTGGAATTTATTTATTTATTTTTATTATACAACTAGATGGACAACATTCATCTATAAAAACCCGAGGGCAAACAAGCGTACGGCACGTCGCCCGATGGTAAGCGATTACTGTAGCTAGACTAGACAGACGCCTATAACACCATACCAGAAGTGTCCAGAAGCATCGAAAGCGTGTGGCCAACCCTACTCACAATCCCCCCCAGGAGCTCTGGTCACTTCCACAGGAACACTACTGTGCTCAAAAGCAGTATTATTTAGCTGTGATCTTCTGTAAGGTCGAAGTACTTCCCCAGTCGGGCTGCTCCAGATTTTGAGCAGGATATTTCCTATGTGCCCTACCTCAGTTAAGTGTTATGATTATGAATAAAAGTAATGAAACGGTACCTATATTTGTATACAATACATAGTATGGTTTAAATATTCATCTGAATTTAAAAATAATATTTATCGAAACGATTTAACAACACAAAATACTTATGTAAATAATATTCAAAAAACTTATGATTGGGAGAATCGCAACTAAGTACCTATAAGGCATAGAAGTTGTGAGTGTTACATATACAATCTGATTATAACCAGATTTCATTCATTCACTACAAACGAAAATATTACTAGATAGGTACATTTGTTTTGCTCTGCCGGATTAACCCTGTTAATAATATGTAAGGGAAGGTCTAAAATAAAAGCGTTTAACAAATGACGCCACTGCCCACAGTGCGCCTCACATTAAAATAGCTACTAATGGGAACACGTTGTAACCCTTTCATTGTAGTTATTTTTTTATTGTTTTATTTAAGGGTCAACTGTAAAAAGCTTTATAGATCAATTAATTAAATGTCTACACGGTCATTGTTACTAAAGCAAATATGGAAATGAAGCAGTTAATAACAATGCAGTGATTTATTGGCATTTTACACAAAAAAAAAATTGCTCAAGGTGAGAATTAAACAACTTTTGTTACGTTGTTAAACCCTTTCTATTGACAATAAAACAACTTATTTTTTTAGTTCTGTTTGTGTTCTTAGAAATAAAGCGGCAACATTTATCCGAATCATTGAAAAATGTCGACAAATTCAAAGATATTATACGACATAGATGGTTTTAGTAATTTTAAAAATGCTTAATTATACCGATGTCAATGTTTTTTTTATTATTTGTCCCTTAAACTGAATTTTTGTCTTCTTTGAAAACAAAAATTGTGTGTTATATATACTTTTTTTTAAACCACGTTAAACACGGTACAACGTACACGTCGACACCACCTACCACCTGCAAACGGCCCTAAACTGGAGCGTGGGCATTGTATTTCAAGACTAAGACATGCCCAGAACCACTTAAATTGGGCTATTGATGATTGGTCAAAAGTTATGTTCTCCGACGAATCAAAATTTATACTCTACAAGCACGATGGAAGACACAGAATATATAGGAGACCTGGGGAAAGATTTAAGCAAGTATGCATCGAATAAAAAGTAGCGTACGGTGGTGGGTCTGTACTTGTGTAGGCCGGAATTTCTTCTGAGAGTCGCACAGAACTGGTGTTCATAGAAAACGGCTCTTTAACTAGCGAAACATATGTGGACGAAATCTTGAATGAACACGTTGGTCCATTTATGGTCAATTTGGGTGAGGATGCTATTTTTATGCATGACAATGCCCGACCTAATACAGGTTGGATTGTGAATGACTACTTTCAAGAGATAAACATTACTCGTATGGAGTGGCCAGCACGCAGCCCAGATATCAACCCGATCGAGCATGCTTGGGACGAGCTAGGGAGATGCGTAAAACAACGAAACCCTCCCCCAATTACGCTTCGTCAGCTAAAAATTGCTCTCACAGAGGAATGGGAGAATATTCCCCAAAATCGTATAAGAAACTTGGTGTACAGCATGCCAAACCGGGTAAACGCAGCAATGGAAGCACGACGAGGCAATACGAAGTATTAAAATTCAAGAAAATCGTTATGTTGTTCAAAAATGTCATGTTTCCTATTTTTGTTTTAAGGCAAGATCAGCCAGTTTTTTCTTTATGTATTTTTTTTGTAAATAAAATGTGGTGACTCATAAATTTTATTACTTTTATTTGAGGAGCATTCTTAGTTTGCGAGATTTTTAGGATTCTTTAAGTGACCCGGATTCATTGCTCTCGAGTGTAGGTAAGTACCTACTACAATTTTTTTAGTAAAAAAATCGTTAAATTATATTAAAGATTTCTAAAAAAAACTTTCAGTTCATGACAATGTGAAATAGATACGAGTAGATTACTCAAAAACTGTAAGCGTGGGACAAATTTAATTACAATGTTCTCATTATAGCTGTTTCATTATCATTTCCTTTACACGTACGCGTATGAACTGATATCACTTTTGATATTGTTGCACACAACATGCTTTACTAAACTATTCTCCGGCCTAAAATCTAAATCATATTAATAAAAAGGTAAACAAAAAGTTTGCTGTGTGGCTACGGTTGCTGTGTGGCTACGGCATAGAATTTAGCCTCCCCCTCTCTTCCCGTGGGTGTCGTAAGAGGCGACTAAGGGATAACATAGTTCCACTACCACCTGGGAACTTAAAAAGCCGACCGATGGCGGGATAACCATCCAACTGCTGGCTTTGAAGTACACAGGCCGAAGACGGGCAGCAGCGTCTTCGGTGCGACAAAGCCAGCCCTGCGGTCACCAACCCGCCTGCCCAGCGTGGTGACTATGGGTAAAACACATGAGTTCACGCCGTTATTGGAGCGAACTTGTGGAGGCCTATGTCCAGCAGTGGACTGCGATAGGCTGAAATGATGATGATGATGAAACAAAAAGTAACTTCAAGTGACCTAACTTTTAAGTTATTACTACCTGTGACATAATATTTAATTTTAATCTAATAATAATACAGTAAAGAGGTAAAGTTTGTAAGATTATTTGTATGTTTGTGGAGGGTAATCTCTGGAATGACAGAATTGATTTTGAAAACTCTTTCATCGGTCGAAAAGTAATCCCTAAGTGTCATAGGTACTCATAGGCTATATTTTATTGAATTAGTATACATTTGCAATGAAATTTTCTGCGTCCTTTTATTCGCTTACGCCGACGTTATATTATGTGATACGTTTACACAATAAAATATTACAAAATTGTTAGTCTTTAGTAGATCTTAAATTCTTCGAAACCATTATGTCTGGTAGTCAAGCCATTTTGTGTCACATATTTATTAAAATTTTGGAAATGATTTCTAACCATTATTATACAAAATAACAAAATTCAGCCTGTAACATCCCACTTTGGACATCGGCCTTTTCTCCGTGTAGGAGAAGGATTGGAGCTTAATCCACCACGCTACTCTACTACGGGTTGGCGGATCATTATTATGCTTGGCACAATAATCTCCTGAATAAAAGTTATTTCATCATTGCAATCATTCTTCGAAGGTAAATTTTGCATTAAATAGTATGTTGTTTGAGCGCATAGTATAAGAGATACGGTAAGATTTACGTAGAGGTGGACACACAATTTTTAAATACTTTGATGTTTATGTGTAGGCACCTCGATAATTAAGCTTGTTAAAAAGCTTAGGTCTCTATAAAGACTGTTTATAGAGACCTGTCTATGACGTCATTTTTACCTGTTATACAACGGTCCGCTCATAATAAAAAAAATATTTGTATCAATCAGCTCCAACACGCGACTAGAGTTAAACAAAAAGAATTTAACAAAAAGTTATTTTTTTAGTTCGCAGAAATATAAAATAAATAAATATCTAAAACAAAAGTAGCCTAAGTTACTCCTTTGACGCCGCTTTGGCACAGCGGTCACAGCACTGGACTGCGATTGGCTGTTGCGCGGGCGGTTGCGGGTTCGATCCGTCATCCGCGCACACGACAACATTTGTATTGGCCATACAGAATCTGTATGGCCAATCTGTATTACAGATGTTTGCCGTGGTCTGGGTGTTTGTGCAGTCCTTTTGGGTCTCCCCACCGTGCCTCGGAGAGCACGTTAAGCCGTCGGTCCCGATTGTTATCATGTACACCTCATAGCGATCGTTACTCATAGTAGGGATTAGGGAATATATCCGCCAATCCGCATTGGAGCAGCATGGTGGATTAAGCTCCGATCCTTCTCCTACATGGGGAAGAGGCCTATGCCCAACAGTGGTATAATACTAAGGACTAAAAAACAAGCATTAGCTTTCTATCAAAGCAAGAATTATCAAAAATCTTTTTTTTTTTTATTTCCGTAGGTTTCAAACCTAAAATACCTAGAAAAATAGTAGCAATTTTAGGCAGGCATAGGATTGAAATATACTTTTCTCATCACTCACTTGTCACACATTTGTTTGATAAAATTCTTGATCAAAAATTCTCACGTGCCACATGAAACTGGGATCAGGCAACACATTTTAGAAGTTTTATAGGTAGACATAGAGATAGGTGGTGTAGTGGTGCGTGTTGTCGGCTGAAACACCGACGGTTTGTGAGTTTGATTCCCGCTCGGAATGGATATTTGTATTTGTCTCCCCACCGTGCCTTGGAGAGCACATTAAGACGTCGCCGTCGGTCCCAGTTGTTATCATAAATACCTGATAGCGATCGTTACTCATAGTAGGAAATATATCCGCCAGCCCACAGTGGAGCAGCGTGGTGGATTAAGCTCCAATCCTTCTCCTTCATGGAGAAAGAGGCCTATGACCAGCTGTGGGGTGTTACAGGCTAAATGCATAATATTGCAATGTTATAAAGCTATTTAAACGAATAGGTATATAGTTGATAATTTTACAGAAATGTAATAGGTAATGTATTACATTACTTCTTATATTATATTGCTACTAATCATCATACCAACCCGCTTGAACAGCATGGTGACTATGGGAAACACACATGAGTTCACGCCATTTTTGGCGCGAACTTGTGGAGGCCTACGTCTAGCAGTGGACTGCGATAGGCTGAAGTTAATCTTCTTATTCTTTACTATCTAGCGATCCGCCCCGGCTTCACACGGGTGCAATGCTGATGTATTTATACATATAAACCTTCCTCTTGAATCACTTTATCTATAAAAAAAAACCGCATCAAATTCCGTTTCGTAGTTTTAAAGATATAAGCATACATAGGGACAGACAGACAGCGGGAAGCGACTTTGTTTTATAATATGTATTGATCACACAAGCGTTAAATTACAAAAAAAAAGTAAATATGACATTAATATTTGAGTGGTACCAACTGGTGATAAAAACCAGAAGACCTGTTTGTTATAAACAATAAAGTTTCAAGTTATGGTCAAATAATCTAATAAATATAATATATACCTACCTACTAAGCAGCGCTTAACCTAAATTTTAATGTGTCTTAATATCAAGTACTTATTTGTCAAATTATAATGAACTTTGTTCGGCTTACCAAATTATTTTCTTTTTTGTCAAGACTTTATCTATACTTAGTTATTTTTTTATTTACATGACAAACTGAAAACGTTTTTACCGTTAACCTTTATGTTTGTCTATATGTCTGTCTATATGTACCGTCTCTGGGACGGCAAAAATAAGATAAAGAGGTCACATTAATCATATACTTTTTGTCCAATAATTTGCGCGAGATCAGGATCATACCCGCCGTAGCCTATAGACGCCTGCAACACCAGAAGCATCGCAAGCGTTTTGCCGACCCTATCGCCAATCCCCCTCAGGAGCTCTGGTCACCTTACTCACCAACAGGAACACAATACTGCTTGAAAACAGTATTATTTAGCTGTGGTCTTCTGTAAGGTCGAAGTATTACCCCAGTCGGGCTGCTCCATATTTTGAGCAAGAAATTTCCAGCAGCAGGCTGGAAATATAGGTAGGTATATCTAATTTTGCGCCTGGCTCTACTTCAAAACGAATCAGCATTAAATTGTACGCGATTTCTATGTGTATTTTAAAAATCACGAACGTGATGTTGAAAAATTGTATCATTTACTTAGTTCGTTGAGTGCCTTAACTAGCGCCGCGTGCTGGCCCTCCGAGTAAGCCCCACGCGATGCATTGCATTAAGATCAAACGCGACGGCTTTACGACACGTGACTATTATTTCAATAATCAAAAGTAGGTACATCATGGCATAAAAAAATTTTGCTTAACATTTTCTTACGTAAAGTTTTTGAGCTTTTAAAGTAAAACTTCTGTAATGAAATTTCTAAGAGATTAAATTAGTCACCTCTCCTCATTTGCTTTACGATACTAATTGCATGTCTCATTATCAAGAATTATTATTTTAGTATTGGAGACAAGCATTAGATACCAAATACCATGTAGGTATATAGTAGAGGAGACGTGGAAGAGCGACCTTCACCGATCTGATAACTCGATGAGACATATTTTTTATCATTAGTATAATTTATAAACAAATGTGCCTATTGCCTATGATAACTTGCCTATCGAAAAGTGGTCAAGGCTATGTTTTTTGTAAGTTTTTGCAGGCAAGTCTGTATGATTGGTTTTGTAATTACAATATCTTACCTATGATATCAATTTCGATTCGAACAGATCGATGTAGTATTGAATATACTTAGGTATATATTCACCTACCTGTTCACATCTACTTGCCAGGTAGCCATGACCAAAAATAAGTAGGCAAGCCTACCCAGGCATATTATGTGTGTTAAAAACTATCAATTTAAATAAAACTCATTCGGTTATCATAATTATGAGTGAAGGTGATGAAAAAAAATTGACTAAAAATTAATTCAATTAAAATTAGCTATGACCACTTTTCGATAGGCAAGTTATCACAGGCATATTTGTTCATAAATTATATTTGATAAAAAATATGTCTCATCGAGTTGTCAGATCGGTGAAGGTCGCTCTTCCACGTCTCTTAGACCAATAGGTACCTATTACTGAGAAATTGAGAATTGAGATACATAAATAGTAGTCCGGGATCCCTAGTACATTTTTTTCACTTGATTACTATCAAGCTAATCTTCCGGGAGTAGCTTCATTTTGATGAACTGGTTAGTAATAATTTTTGATGACCTTACGAGGTCATCAATTTTATGAACTCGTAAGGTCATCAAAAATTGATTTTTTTCTGATTTTTTTTTCTTTTAGTTAGTTAATATTTATATCATTTAATGGTAATATTGTCCTACAAATTGCGTGGTACGTTATCCCGGTCCTACGCTCACTACTGCTCTATCACCTGCTAACTCTATTACCTACCACAATCGAGAGTTTTCGTAGAGGAAATTTTTGTTCGTCTCATCAAAATGAAGCTACTCCCGGAAAATTAACTTGATAGTAATCAAGTAAAAAAAAATGTACTAGGGATCCCGGATTATACCTAGTAGTCGCTGCTTTTCTTAAAAAAATAGTAAATACTTTTTCATTGTGTTAAAAGATAGGTAATAAACATTACTTGTAACTTAATTAGACAGATATAGATTTTAACAGAAAAAAAAAGTATTTACTCAAATATACCTAAATATTTAAACTTTTCTATGAATTTAGGTATATCATTTATTATTTACAACTATTAGGTACAATTAATAACCTTGAGTAGACCTTGGAGTAGCAGTGCTAAAAAATTCTTAATTGAGATAACTCCTCGCCTTATTGCCTCCACTGGTGACAAGAGGGCTGGTGCATTTTTTGCCCAGAGAATCGGCATAGCGATTCAACGGGGAAATGCTGCCAGCATTCTTGGCACAATTCCACGCGGACATGATTTGTATCAAAACTATCTGTAAATATTTATTTCTTAAGTTTTGACTTGTAAATATGTATAATGTTTAAATAAAGTTATTGTAAATGTTATGAAAAAAAAAAAAAAAAAAATTAATAACTGAAAATAGTTCATATTATTGTGGTTAGATGAGGCCTATGTCCAGCAGTGGACTGCAATAGGCTGAACTGATGACTGATTATTATGTTTGAAGAAGCGTAGTGTTTTTGATAAAATCTTAGACTCAAAGTTTCAGTAAGGATTTTATTTGTCGTCTCTTGCCGTAAGATTTGACTTTGTGCTTTTGTAATAGTAATACAATTAGAAAGATTACACAACTAAGAGCCTGTTTCATTTGTTGATAACGATATTTGACGGATGACGATACAAATTTACTTTGACAGCGGGAAGTAGAATAGGCCATTAGGACCTGTTAAACTACAACTCTAAGATTAATGTATGCGAATAGAAATTGTTATCACAAATACCTGATAGCGATCGTTACTCATACTAGGGAACATATCCACCAACCCGCAGTGGAGCAGTGTGGTGGATTAAGCTCTAATCCTTCTCCTACATGGGGAAAGAAGCATGTGCCCAGCAGTAGGATATTACAGGCTGAAGCGAAGATTTCATTATAACTAAGTAGTGTAATAGAATACTTCGATAAGTATTCTGTTAAATCGATACTGAATTCACTAAGTCTGTCGGTGTTTTTGAATAACGCATTTTGTATAAAATCTAACAGAATAGAGGAAGCTTAAACACTACATTTTAAGAAGCGATTAAATCAGTGATACTTTTAAAACATTCGATACATTTCACAACACTTTGTGCCGCCTATTGTTGTTCGAGAGATCCTTTTCATTGGTACATTTTGTCGTTATAGCGATTAAATCT
Organism: Melitaea athalia; assembly: GCA_905220545.2. Taxonomy (NCBI): domain Eukaryota; kingdom Metazoa; phylum Arthropoda; class Insecta; order Lepidoptera; family Nymphalidae; genus Melitaea; species Melitaea athalia. Next base: position 11,525,765 of record HG992179.1, read on the forward strand.
CTCTTTTTTTACACAGGATATCACTTTATATTCATTAACGCGAAGGTGTAGTTTCATTAAAAGTAGACGGAAGTATTAAAATTTATTATATAACTATAAACCTATTATTAAGTTATTAAAGTTATATATATGCTATTCTTGTCTAGGTGTTCACTTTATTCTTTATTGACGCTTCAATTATTAGTTAAGTGATTATTTATCAGTCATTTTTGTATAGGTAGGTACATACATTATCACTCCTTACAAATAGTTATTTCTTACAAAAACAAAGAAAAATATTTCGCTACAATAGGTAGGTACTAAGAAGCTAGAGGTAGCAAAATAGTACCTTCGTAGGCCTATCACGTATGTACCTACCTACTTACATATTTTAGGTTCAAAACTTTTACTTTAACGTAGGTACATGCAAAATTAATAATAACTATACTTATAACATAACGTTCACGAGAGCACGTAAAGCCGCGCCGTCGCGCGTCGTTTCCGCTTGTTATCATAAATAACCTGATAGCGATCGTTATTACTCATAGTAGGGAATATATCCACCAACCCGCAGTGGAGTAGCATGTTGGATTAAGCTCCAATCCTTCTCCTACATGGAGAAAGAGGCCTATGCCCAACAGTGGGGTGTTACAGACTGAATGCGATAACATCATTACGATTACCGAAATAAATACTTTTTTTTGGTTTACCTATAGAGACGCTTTTTTATATTTAATATCAACTATGTAGTATAGTACCTATTAGACCCTTCTACTAGTAACTACCCATTACTTTAACAATATAGTATAAATATCATATTTCCGCTGTATCGGATCCTGGGATCAGGCTACCCCTAAACATGTGCATCTATAGGTACATAACGTACGTTTATCTCGTAACAAAAGAACAAATGGTCTCTACAAGTATATAAAACACTTCAAACGTCGAAATAGCATAATGCCTATCATTATACATTCATATGCTTTGTTACTTACAGTATTTATTTTGAAACATGTCGAGGGGAGAAAACCCTCTTTCCGGTCGAAAGCTCCCGAAATTGCACAAAGAAGGCGTCGGACGCTGCAGGGCGGCGTTACAAAACATTGTCATTGGCCCTTAGGCGCCCCACCATCCCGTTGCTCCGCCCTGGTGGAAATTCTCCGAGACCGACTGTTCGCGACTCGCGTACTCATACTACTCATTTCGTTGTCAGCTGTCGTAGAGACAGGTCGTTGTGAAATTTTGTGAAACAAACTTTTGCGTGTTCAATGTGATGTTTATTGTGTAATTGATTTGTATTTTAATAAGTGTTATGCACGCCATGAGTGATCCAGCTGCTTTGGCAGGAATGTTACCATTCGATTCAATAGGATTATACGAGCAGCCGAAACCTCGGTTTATTTTCAAGATGCCCCGTGTTGTTCCTGACCAAAAAGCTAAATTTGAATCTGATGATTTGTTTAAAAGGCTGAGTAGGGAAAGTGAGGTGAGTTAAAACATTTAGGTATAGTAAAGTTGTTACATTATACGTACAAGTTGATGAACTAGCTAAAGTATATTTTTATAGTTTAATTTTATAAATCAAATATGAACTATCATGAAAAAATATAATATAAAATATTTTAAATTAAAACAAAAAATTATGTGCTTCATTTAGTTTACCTAATACCTAATTAGCAAAGAATTATTGTTAATAACAGGAAAATTAAGGCGAAATATACATGTGTTCAACACTATGGAAGTGTATTGACTACGGTTTATTTTTCCTTCCTGTTTAGGGATTTTGTCACATTAATTTAAAAAATGTATTCTCTATATTACTTCTATTACCATCTACCGTTTACATGTTTTTATACAAAATGATGTTATAAACAGTCACTACAGAGATACCCGTACCAGCCAAATATTTCACACTCCTTGCGTCAAGACTCATATTCGTAATCAAGCCTCATTGACTAAGGGTGCTATTTAAACAGCCATATTTTTAATAGCATTATTTGCCTCTGAGAATCTACATTGTCCTCTAAATTAATAAGTCAGCCACAATTAACGAGCGTCTAAATTACACTATTTTAGCCACTAGTTATCTTCTATGTAAGCCACTCTAAATACAACTCAGCCTAATGGTTATTTTTTAGCATCTAAATTTGTAACATGCATTCAAACAATGAACTTCTAAAATATTAATATATGACATCAAATAAAACATTGTATTAGCTTCTAATTTTTTAACTCAGTATTTTAAAATGTAACTCATCCCACATTCATTGATCGTTAAAATTTAGCTAAAATTGCCATCAAATAGTAAATTATGGCCACTAATATTACCCAGAAACTATTGAAGGGAGACGAAATAAAATAGGTACTTTATTTTTGAAAAATCAATTTGTTTATTGAAATATAAAGGTTAAAGACCATTTATTTCTCAAAAGAATAAAATTCACTTATATGAGAAATTACAAAGACTAAAATTAAATACAAAATTATGTTGGGTACATCGCAAATACAATACATACACAATTCTTAGTTAGAACAAGAAATCAACAATTCAACATCATGTAGGGTAGGACCAAAGCATCTATGCACAAGTTAACAGAAATACACGCAACTGGAAGTGTCATTGATAAGGAGTTATTTTATGTTTCATTGTGTAACAAAAATTTATACTCCAATTTTTTTAATTTCTAATTAGTTTTCAAGTGAAAACGTATGTATTGTTTTGCTTTATTACTGTTTATAATTATAGTAAATTTTATTTATTACATATATATTATATGTATATAGTTAAATATATATTTTTTTATGTTTTTTAATGTTATTAATATTCTTGTTTCCTAGCCAAATTCCATAACCCGTAGTTTAGTTTTAATTTGATTAAATTAAGGTAGTTTAATTTTTAATTTTATATTTTTATGAAATTATAATAATTAGCGCTTAGTTTTTAAATTATTATGATTATATTATTCGATTTTTTATATAGCTTTTGAGTACTTTCTTGAAAGTAAAAAGTGATTTAGCTTCCTTAACGTCTTTTGGCAGTTTATTGTACAGTTGGCTACCTTCGAACATAACACATCTCTTCCCATAGTTAGTACGTGGTTTATGAAGTACAATATCATTGGCAGATTCTATCTTAATTTCATTTTTTGTATTTCTTGTTTTTTTGTGAAAGTTATTTTAGAGTGTAAATCCTTGTTTAATATTTTACGTCATCATCATCATCATCATCATTTCAGCCTTTCGCAGTCCACTGCTGGACATAGGCCTCCACAAGTTCGCGCCAATAATGGCGTGAACTCATGTGTTTTGCCCATAGTCACCACGCTGGGCAGGCGGGTTGGTGACCGCAGGGCTGGCTTTGTCGCACCGAAGATGCTGCTGCCCGTCTTCGGCCTGTGTACTTCAAAGCCAGCAGTTGGATGGTTATCCCGCCATCGGTCGGCTTTTTAAGTTCCAAGGTGGTAGTGAAACTATGTTATCCCTTAGTCGCCTCTTACGACACCCACGGGAAGAGAGAGGGAGGCTAAATTCTACGCCGTAGCCACACAGCTTATATATATTTATATATATTTTACGTATCAATAGGCAATTATAATAGACATAAGTTTGACGGACATTCAGAAGACCAGTTTCCTTGTAAATTTTTTGATTGGAGGTGATGAAATTATATTTAAAATAAAATTTTTATTAATTTATTTTGTGCTGCTTGTAAAGGTTCTAAGTTTGTTTTGCCACTGAGCCCCAGATCTCAACCAAATAATCCATGTGTGGCTTAATAAGAGAATTATATACATATAATATAACGTACATCATGTGGCAAACATCGGACAATGCTTTTTATAGCTCCCATTAAAGAAGTTATGTTATGTTATGTTATGTGCTGTGTGGTTACGGCACTAAAGAATGTAGCCACCCCCTCTCTTACCGTGGGTGTCGTAAGAGGCGACTAAGGGATAACACAGTTCTACTACCACCTTGGAACTTAAAAAGCCGACGGATGGCGGGATAACCATCCATGCTGGTTTTGAAATACACAGGCCAAAGACGAGCAGCAGCGTCTTCGGTGCGACAAAGCCAGCCCTGCGGTCACCAACCCGCCTGCCCAGCGTGGTGACTATGGGCAAAACACATGAGTTCGCGTCATAATGTCTCGCGCGAACTTGTGGAGGCCTATGTCCAACAGTGGACTGTGATAGGCTGAAGTGGATTAAAGAAGTTAATTTAGATTTTATTTTATGGCACTTAAAGTAATTAAGAGAAACATGTACCTAGTAGGTACATAACCAAAAGAAAATGAACTATTATTGGATTATTTAGGCAACTCGCGCTTTAGGTAGCCTTCCACGCTTTCTTTCTTAACCGGCTTCAAAAAAGGAGGAGGTTACTCAATTCGACCGTGTATATTATGTCCCATTTACTAATGGGTCGTATGGTTGTGTAATAAATATACTTTTAATACTATGTACTTTGTATAGATTTTACTTGTAATAAACATCATTGTTTATACATATATTTTTATAAGTCACTATTAATTTAGAACATGTATGTCAAGGTACCTATAATTTAAATGTTCTGTTTACAATAGGTGCGTTACACAGGCTATCGCGACCGTCCGCCAGAGGAGAGGCAGATGCGGTTCACAAGCGGCTGCAGAGAGGGTCACACAGAAATCGCTTTCACCGCCACTGGAACTAACCTTCAGCTCGTCTTCGATCACTCGCCGTATAACAATCGCGGATGTGACTTTCAGAAAGAGACTGGCAAGGTATCACTACATAGTATAAAACAAAGTCGCTTTCAGCTGTCTGTCTGTCCGTATATACCTATGCTTAGGTCTTCAAAACTACGTTATATGTATAGGTAATATGTACATGCATAATATAGTAGAGGAACACTGATAGTTTTTGCAACCGTGCGAAGCCGGGGCGGGTCGCTAGTTTTTTAATATATTTTATATTACATTTCAATGTTAGAAAAGGCTTCGGTAAATAGTACCTAGATATAACGATTTATACGTTAAACGGAATGTTACAAGGCTTTATTATTTAAAACTAATAATTAACTCATATACATTGAAAAATCTAAAATGTATAGGTACTAATATTAGGTACTTATATTATAAAGATGTAGAGTTTGTTTGTTTGAACACGCTAATCTCAGGAACATGTCCAATTTGAAAAATTCTTTCAGTGTTAGATAGCCCGTTTATCGAGAAAGGCTTATAGGCTATATCATCACGCTAAGACCAATAAGAGCGGAGCACCAATGAAGAATGTTTCAAAATCGGGGTTTATTTCCTTTTGAGACCTTCCAAAGTTAGCCCAAAGTAACTATTCCACGCGGACGAAGTCGCGGCAGAAGCTAGTCTTACATATGACTTCAAAATATTTGTACTTACAAATAAATACGAGAGGCAATTGCGGCATACTCAACTCTAAAAAAACTTTAAATTCTTCGACTAACATTGTCTCTATGTCTCTTTAAAATCAATAAAAACTAACATAGGTATCAATGGGATTTTCCACTGCCGACTTTTTAAATGTTCATTAAAACAAATAGATATATTATTTACCTAAGTAAACTGTTTGCTTTACGCGGGCTTCTTTCAATTCAATTTTATATAAAACATATATTATCGTGAGTCATAGAGGCATAGTAATAGGGTCCGGCAATGACATCATTCCTCAGAACAGTTGATAGTACGTAATCAACAAACGTTTCCGGTCTAAATTTTTGTATTCAAAATTAAGACATAAATAACATTACTTCTAATGAAAAACGTATTAAGTTATAACACCGAAAATAACGTGTCGGTCACGCTCCCAACACGGTTTAATGCGTGTATGAAAGAATGACATCTTTACTATGTATCTGACCGGTCCGCCTAATGTTGACTCGAATCGTGTTAATGCATTAATTTGAAAACACCTAACGACTGTGTAATATAAATATACAAAAGGTAAACTAATAACGACCCATTGATAATCTACATGTTTCTTATTACACATTAAGATCAATCATATTTTTTTTTGTAATTATGTTTTTTTTTTAATCATTTCATGCATTAAAAAGTATGAATTACTATTTGCCTAGCGCGATTAACGAATTAGGCACACAATTATTAAAGAAGCTTAAAGCATCCTGACGTTTAAAAAATTACTAAAAAATTATTTACAAAATCTCAAAATATAATATCTGCGACTATTAGATAAATTGTAATATTATTTATAAACATGCTTAAAAATCCTCATCTAAAATAATAAGTCGAAGTAATAACGTGAAAAAAAATTGCGTGCGTACAAAGTACACATGTCAGAAGTGACACTAGTCTGGCAAGCTTATAAAAAAAAACCTAATTCAAAAAAAGTAATTAAAAAAAAGCCAACGTCACGCGGTGTTCCCAGGCAGTCACCCATCCAAGTACCGACCGCCCCTGACGCTGCCGCGTTAGCGGTCGCTCAAATTTTAGTAGATATATATATAAAAGAGATTTCCACCCATTGACTCATCACGATATCTCTGGAACCATAAGGCGTAGAGACTCGAAATTTGGTAGGAATATTCCTTTTGCCGAGTAGGTATATAATTATTCTTTTTTATGTATGTTCGGGCATAACTGCTTCGTTTATGAAACGATTTTGATAATTCTTTTTTTTTTTGTTGGAAAGGAGATAACCCAAGTTTGGTACCATGATAAGGAAACCAGGATCTGATGATGGAATCCTAGTGAAATCAAGGGGAACCTTCAAAAATCGTAGTGATAACTAGTGAGTTCGTTAATTTTTTTCGTCTCAGTCAGTTCAGCCTATTGCAGTCCACTGCTGGACATAGGCCTCCCCAAGTTCGCACTAGACGTCCCGGTTTTCCGCAATCCTCATCCAGCCTACACCGGCAATCTTATGAAGATCGATTACGAAGATAAGAATTTTTTTTTCGTCTAATTACGTTGTATTACTTGTAGATGTAATTGAAGTCGGCTTTTTTCGTTTGATAGCAAACACAGTTATTTACTTTTATGTTATTGTGTTATCTTTTGATGTCAGTTCCCAAAATTGCATAATTTTTACTCTCTTTTCTGTATTTTAATACGGTCGGTTACAATTTAGTTAATAATTGTAATAGCATAAGTCGACTAAAAGCTTGAATTTTTTTTAAACCAGGTTGTTACAATAACATATTATTAAATTGATGAATACGTGACAATAATATTAATTTATTTAAATATTCGCAATATGTGTATTTTAAAGGTCGATTTACATCAGACGAGCGAATGCACATTCTATCCCCACTATCACGATTCAGCCTGTAATATCCCACTGTTGGGCATAGGCCTCTTCCCCATGTAGGAGAAGGATCGGAGCTTAATCCACCACGCTGCTCCAATGCGGGTTGGCGGATATATTCCCTACTATGAGTAACGATCGCTATCAGGTGTACGTGATAACAACCGGGACCGACGGCTTAACGTGCACTCCGAGTCACAGTGGGGAGACCCACAAGGACTGCACAAACACCCAGACCACGGCAAACATCTGTATGGCCAATACTAATGCTGTCGTGTGCGGGGATCGAACCCGCAACCGCTTGCGCAGCAGCCAATCGCAATCCAGTGCTGTGACCGCTGCGCCAACGCGGCGTCGCCACTACGTATATCAAATTCTTTTAGTGTAAAGCGTAGAACATTATTTCGTTGTTATATGAATACGAGTTTTCGTTTACACGTAAAGATCAAGAAAGAATGCTCTTGTTCTAGCTCTAGCTCTTTGTTCGTTTGGTCTAAACCCACCCTCGGGGACGTCAAAATTTGCATTCTTCTGAAAATTTGACAATAAAACAATAATAAAGCGCTCGCTCTGTTTCCACGTTGTAAGGAATTTATACAAACTTCATATAGGTACGTATTTACTAGATACCTACTCTACAGCAGATTCATTCGAAAATCCTATTTGTTAAACTTAACAATATTATACTGCAATGTTTCAAAGCAGCCGATTTGATGAATAGCTTTATTGAATTCAGCCTCTTGGTTAAGCTAAGGCCGCCCGCTGGGTGTCTATATGAATGTTATATTTATTTACACTCGGTTCGTTTAACAGCACACTCGAGTGTGCGCGAACCCCCATCTTGAAATTGATTTCGTACAATAGAAAGCCATCCCTTTAAACTTGAATATTAAATTCCTACAAAAAAATCTATACGTATATAACTAGCTTCTGCGCGCGACTTCGTCGGCGTGGACTCCGCAGTGAAACTATTGCCGCGGACGTGGATTATATAATTTGTAATTTCTCTTCACTCGGAAATAAATCCTGCTTTGGTTTTGAAACGCTTCCGTTAGGTTACTGCTGCCTGAGGTTACTGACCTGGCTGCAGGTAAGTGTAGCAATCATAGAGATGGGTGCCTACTACAGTCAGGTATATAATGTAAAATATTAACGGTTTTAGCTTATTACATGTAATTAACATGAGAGGGAAAAGATAAAAAAAAATTGCAGCAGGCTTATGGTGGCAGAGGTTGTTTTTATAAATTCACAAAATTTAAATCAGCCTATAAAAAATTGTTTCATCTAATTAACAGATGAGGGAATATTTTGTTATATCCCGGATCTTAGACCATAACGGGCTTTTTCCCGTACGGGACGGGACGTGAAGTTCGTTTCATACAAAATCACGTGCCCCGTCCCGTACGTGATTCCGTTACGTATGCATTGTCCTATCGGGGGGCACGGCAGTGCCCCCGCCAAGTCGAGCGCGAAGCAAACACTGCCGTACCATCCTTTACCCGAACCATTTCGCTGCATTTTCAGGCCCCTATTTGATAACCTCTGGATAAGACCAGAACGCTGAAATTTTCGTCATCGAGTAAGCTATAATCACATACTTAAAATCCAAAATTTCAAGTCTGTAGGTCATTTAGTTCAGAAGTTAAGCGAAAGCAAAGTTTCGCATTTACGACACTCACTCACTCACTCATGATCATCAATTTAGAACTAGTACTTCCCATAAACTCAGAGAGCTGAAATTTGGTACAGAGTTAGGGTTTAATGGCTACATAAAGGGAAAACTATAAAAACTAGGAAAATCGAAGATCTGGAGTACCTGGTGACCCTGATTAAAAAACACAAGAGAATACAAACTATTAGAAGAGATCGATATACCACCTTTACATAAAATATAATGCGAAAAACAGGGTGTAAGGGGTTGAAAGGTGGGAATGAAAATTCGTATAGAAGTATATGTATATAATGTTCGTGTTTCGTAACTGTCAAACATTTAATGTTCATCTCGTCGATATGGTAAACTCTACCCTTAAATTAAAGAACGTATTTAAATAAAGGTTTCGAATCGACAACATATATCCACAATATACGGATATTGGCGTATTTTAGATTTTAAAAATTAATAATAATGTCAGTAATGAAAACGGATTGACATTATACATATTGGTTGTCAAATATTTATTTATGCGAGCGTTCAGAAATTTATTTAGTGTAAACTAAGGAAAATTATCAAGCTACTTAAATATAAGTAGGTACAATAAATAATAAATGTACAAAAGAATTAGATTACAAAAAAAGAAAGTTCAATTGATTGAATTAGATACAAAAAAAAGTTCAATTGATTGGTCTCCTTGAAAAATTCCAGATTATTCTGTCAATCCAATCAAAGTCTTAAACCATATAAATATTTTCGCCGCGGAAGTGTAAAAGATATGTTTTTTAATATCTTAATCTGTACTAATCTATACTTATATTGTAAACCTGAAAGTTGAATTGTTTGTTTGTTTGTTTAAACGCGCTAATCTCAAGAACTATTGATTCGAATTGAAAAATTCCTCTGAGGTGGATAGCCATTTAAAGAGAAAGGTTATGCTTTAAGAAGAAGGAAGGCTATTTTTTTCCTCAAATCACAGTGGGTGAAACGGCGAGGCCTAGCTAGTTGGTACATAAAAAAATCGACTGTCATTGTAAAAATCAGATCATATCTTCTAATTTAATCAAGTCTATAGCGTCCCACTGCTGGGCGAATGCCTCCCCTCTGACTGCTCTCTTAACTTAATTCTACTCGAATATTACACAAACTAGCTGCTGCCCGCGACGTCGTCTGCGTGCGTTCACTGCTCGTTCCCCGTAGGTGATAGCGTAATAATATGTAGCCTATGTTCTGACCCGACTTCTTAATAATATTCGTGCCAAATTTGAAGTAAATCCATGCAGTACTTTTTGAGTTTATCCCGGACATACATTTGAAGAAATAAAGGTTCACTGCTCGTTCCCCGTAGGTGATAGCGTGATAATATATAGCCTATGTTCTGACCCGACTTCTTAACAATATTCGTGCCAAATTTGAAGTAAATCCATGCAGTACTTTTTGAGTTTATCCCGGACATACATACAGACAAACAGACAAACAGACAAAAATTCTAAAAACTATATTTTTGGCTTCGGTATCGATTGTAGATCACACCCCAAGTATTCTTTTAAAAAAATATTCAATGTACAGTTTTGACTTTTCTACCATTTTATTATATGTATAGATTACACTAAAATATTAATTTCGCTCAAAATTTGGTCAAAATATAATGCATTGGACTAAGAGTGGTTGGTGGTGATACCAACAAGAATCAGAACCGGAAGAAAGGAAAAGAAATATTTGTATTGTAATAATAAAAAAACTGTTACTAAAAAGAAAAAAAATGTGTCAAATAAGAAATTCTAAAAAATAAATCAATATGCCTAAATATGCCCACGTTTCTACTTTCTACAAAAAGAAGTGAAATCCCACCAAAAACATTCTGTAAAAAAACTAGCCAAGTCTCGATGGAGCTGCTTGTTTATCTCTAAAAAGTAATGAAATCTAGACAAAGTCGTACCAAGTCTAAGGTTCATTACTGCGATTTCTTTATTATTATAGTTAATGTTGTGTGACTTGGCCGTTGAAGGGTGGGTACACAAGGGTACAAAACCAGGTGCTACATGACACCATTGCACCAATCTGTCGCCAGAACCGCTACCCATTGACGATGGAAAATTGCCACTTGGAAAACGTTGATTGAATAACCAGTCTATTGTAGGCTTGATAAAGCTGCGTATTTCAATAATACTTTTGTATAGGCAAGCCTGAAACAAACTGTATAAAAAATTATTTCCAGTACCAGCGGACTTCTAATCATTGATAGAAGTCCGTCTGTACGTCTATTTTATGTTAGATCGGTAGTCGATTTAACGCTCCAAAAATAAGAGAACAGAAGTCAGCATTGTCAATGCTGAATTCATGTGTTATCAACAACCGCCTAAAATGAGACACTAGTGTCCAATTACCAATACCAGTATGGGATATTATTCTTAGTTTTGTACCCTTGTGTACCCTCTAACGGCCAAGTCACACAACATTAACTATAATAATAAAGAAATCGCAGTAATGAACCTTAGACTTGGTACGACTTTGTCTAGATTTCATTACTTTTTAGAGATAAACAAGCAGCTCCATCGAGACTTGGCTAGTTTTTTTACAGAATGTTTTTGGTGGGATACATCTCTTGCTCTTTGCTATACATTTTGTTTGAAACGATATTATTACAAAACTTCACGTGCCCGTCCCGTCCACGATGCATTGGCCTTTAGAATAATTTCAGTTTGTCTTCATCCTGTCATTCAACTTTATGACCTTTTATACCTAATTCGAACTCTTAGATTTCTTTCACACTTTATTCATCATAAAAAATTAGTTTATAGGTTCACATTTGCAAGAAATTAGATTGAAAACTCTTCTGATTCAGATTATCCTTTCGAATAACTCTCAATACTAAATCTGCTGTTATACTGCAAATTGACGAAATTTTTCTATGATATTTGTTAAAGAATGGGTTTTAAATGACGTACAAATATAACTCATTCTATTCTATGATTTTATTCTTCTCTCCGTCGCATGTACAAACAATGTCGGTACAACGTCGGTACCCACTACCTACAGAGTACAGATTTATACAAAGTCAACTGCTACAAATGTTGCCCGTTGTCATTTTTAACAAAAGAATGTTTTAAGGGAAAAAATAGGAGTTTATTACCGGCAATTTAAATCTTTATAACAAACATTTTATAAGCTTTTATTGTTCACTGTAGGTATAGGTTAGTTAATTGTGAAACACACTGCCGTTTATGTGTTACCACTTACTCGTACCACGTGTTACAATAGCACAAACTTTAATTATTTTTCAATTAATTGTCAAAGGCTATTATTTTTTAGCTCTCACTGAGCTTATGTACTTTACGGTCTTTACGTACTAACTTTTAACCATGTTTATTAATTTACTAGCTGACCCCACAAACGTTGTTTTGCCATATACGTTACTAGCTAGTAGCTGACCCCGCAAACGTTGTTTTGCCATATATGTTACTAACTCCCGCAACCGCCTCTTGTAGGTGGAATTTCGCAAAATCCGTTCTTAGCTGCTGACCTCTACTCTGCGAAAGGAATATTCCCACTAAATTTCAAGTCTCTACGCCTTATGGTTCCAGAGATATCGTGATAAGTCAATATATGGGTGGAAATCTCTTTTATATATTACTAGCTGACCCCGCCAACGTTGTTTTGCCATATATGTTATTAACCCCCGCAACCCCCTCTTGTGGGTGGAATTTCGTAAAATCCGTTCTTAGCTGACCTTTACTCGACGAAAGGAATATTCCTACCAAATTTCAAGTCTCTACGCCTTAAGCCGCAATTATACTTAGCCCGCGCCGCGTGTCGCCACGCTGCCTGACGCAACGGCGGGTTATTACATTTGCGTGTCGTGTCGCCACGCGCCCTGACGAAAATTCGTCTCAGTCAGTACAGTGAAGGCCTTTGGAGTAAACGTCTACAATGTTTTCTTCAGACTCGGATACGGATTTTGAAGAAAATGTAGCATACCTGCTCATGTTAAGCTTACTCAAAAAGGTAAGAAAGAAAAGGAGATATTGGGTACATCCAATAAATACTTCAAGAGGAAGCCGAAGTGAATATCATTTGTTGGTGCAAGAACTAAAAAGCGATGAAATTAAATTTCAACAGTACTTCAGGATGACAAAACAACAATTCAATTACATACATTCTTTAATTGAACAAGATATTCACATACACACGTCCACTGTTCTACGTCGCCAAGTCTATGCACTCGGCTGTCTGCGCGTGCCCACGCGTTATTACACTAGACCCGACTGGGCTGACGCGTCAGAACCCCCACCACCGACCCCACGCCGATCGAAATCGCTCGGTCTGCGTGGCGTCAGCAGGCTCTGCGACACGCGGGACGGGACTAATGTAATCACTCCAGTACTAAATGTATGTAACCGATAGCTTACCCACGCGTTGCGACACGCGGCGCGGGCTAAGTATAATTGCGGCTTTATGGTTACAGAGATATCGTGATGAGTCAATGGGTGGAAATCTCTTTTTAACCGACTTCCAAAAAAGGAGGAGGTTCTCAATTCGACTGTATTTTTTTTTTTATGTATGTTAGCTCAGAACTTTTGACTGGGTGGACCGATTTCGATCAATTTTGTTTTATATGAAAGGTTTTGCGTGTCATGTGGTCCCATTTAAATTTAATTGAGATCTGACAAGTACTTTTAGAGTTATATCTAATAATGCGTATTTACTTGACTACTTTTTCGTCGACCTACGTTGTATTATACCGCATAACTTTTTACTCGGTGTACCGATTTTGATGATTCTTACTTTAAGCGAAAGCTAATACTTGTCATGTAGTCTTCTTTAAATTTGATCGAGATCTGATTACAACTTTTTGAGTAATCTTTAATAGCGCGTATTTACTTGACTATTTTTTCGTCTTATTACGTTGTATTACTTGTCGATGTAATTGAAATCCGTTTTTTTTTCGTTTGCGAGCAAACACAATTATATATATATATATATATATATATATATATATATATATATATAGAAAATATAGAAGATTTACCTAAATTTGACAGTTTGCCATAATTCTATTATTATCGATGGTTAATTTAATGTGTGTTTATTTACTTTTTCATTGTAAATATTTATTTGTATATTTGTAGATGTATTTTGTATGTCTGAATTAGCTGTGCTCCGCGGTTTTACCCGCCGTAGATGTGTAAAATTGTAAGATTATAGTTGTACTTGTTTTGTGTGTGTTTGAGCAACTAATCTCTGTTTAAAAAGTTGAATAAATAATCATTCAGGTAAATTATTATCATATAGGTAGTTATGGATTTTTGAAAATCTTTCTATCGAATTGTCTTTAAGTGGATTTAAAACGAATATAACAAGCAATATCTTTCTTGAAAGCTATATTAATAAAATCAATAAAATACCTACATTTTCGTATGTAGGTAAGTATAATAAAACGTAGGGGAAAATTCCAAGCTAAAATCAATAGTAGAAAAGCTCCTGTAGGATTGGTGGGCGTCAGGACGCCACGCCTGCGAAGCCATCATGGCCGCCGAGATGCGTCGATCCTCTCCCTCTCTTTATCTTAATAAAGATGTCATCCCGCGTATAAGTACAATTAAAGACTTAGTGAGAAATAGTCTAAATTAGAACCCTTCTGTTTTTAAAAATTAGTAAATTATAGTTAGATATTAATTTGAAAACAATATTTTAGTGATGCAGAACATATTTTTTTAATAACGATGTTATTAAATTACTTATAAGTAGGTAAACAATTAATGTTTATTATACTAAAATTACTAATTGAGATGTTCAAAATAATTTACGTCTTCTTTTCGACAATGCATTTTTAAACATCAATGTATTTTACCTACCTACACTTATAAATAAATAGGTAGTAGGTACATATGGGAGAACCTATATTTTGTGTTAAAGTATTACGGATATCACGCCGAAACAAAACACACGCGATCGTAATTCCTCGCTTACCTTCTGTCGCGTCTTTTTTTGCCGTGAAAGAGTCTTTAAAACTTCAGAATTCAATAATTATCGCTCTACCACTACCTATTTTTACGTGGTCGTTGGTCTACAACGAGATTACCCACTTAGTTAACGCAATTTACTTAAATGCTTTATTTAGACAAAATTTACAATAAAATTCTTAAATGTGTTTTGAGAAAACTTTCTAAAATACACCTTTTTGCGCATATTTTTACCACCCATCGTCATCTTTATGTTTTTTGTCTATCTTTTGACATTCCAAGAAGACCGTTGTCTTTTTTTTTTTTTTGAACCATTCTGTGACAGATTTTTCTTTTGTTTAACAGGCTCATATTGTATCCCGATTTATAATGAATGGAGTCTGCGTGAGATGGAGGGGCTGGATCGATTTGGAACGTCTAGACGGCGCTGGTTGCCTTGAACTTGATGAGGAACGCGCTGCTATTGAGGATGCCGCTTTACGTGATCAAATTGAACGGTATAACCAGAGACTAAGAGATTTTGAGGATAAGCAGCGAGCTTACCGCGAACACGGTGAAGAGTTAAGGGCACATTCGCAAGTTCATGCTCAACGTTGTCACCAAGCTCGCCAACCTCCTCACCCGGCTCATCCCGCTCACCCACATGCAGCACATCCTGTCCACATCAAACCACACTCTCAAGGTGCTTTGATATCGTAAATATTAGTTTTAATGTATCACAATAAATTGGGATTTTTTAGTCTATAAGACGCACAGGACGACAAGAGACACTTTAAATTTATGTGATGATTTTTTGAAAATATGTTTTAATGTTACCTTCGGAATGTATTTTTTTATTGTTAACACATCCTTTTCTAGCAATATTGAGTTAATCTTAATCTTTTCGGCGTATCATTCTTCTTATTAATGTCACCCTTCGACTACCAACTATAAGATGTACCTACCTTAAATTTAGACACGACTTATTAAAAAAATGTTCAATGTTACTTTGGTACTATAAGGCCGACCCAAAATTTGTGTTCATTTTTTTATTTAAAAAGTGCGTTTCACTATCTGAAAATACGCAATGTAACAGTAATATACCTATGTAAAATATGATTTTGAAATAAATACAAAAGTTTTATAGTACCCGGCCATAAATATTGCACATCGACCTTTGGAAAGAGACAATCGGCTAATTTCGACTTCGTAGAGCGTTATAGTCCAAGATCCCAGACCCCAGACTTCCTTGTTTCTGATTGACAAAACATTACAGTATACATCGTAGTACCTATAAAGAGTTGCTAACATATTTTCTACAGATTTTAAAATATAGTAATATAATTAGTGTCTGGCGATAAATACTAAAATAGCTGGTTAATAACATTTTCACGTACCTATATAAAGCAGCCAAATTTAAAAAAAATTTGTGAAAGAACGTTTGTGTACTAAACTTACTAAAGGATATTATTCGATTAACGAAAATTTTATAGAAGACAGTACGCCTTGGGAATGATGTGATTGCCGCCAGGCTATTTCAACCTATAAAATTATTGTAAATTTCAATCTGCTTTGGAAAAAAAACATGATTAAAAAAATGATATTAGTCCCGCTGAGTTTCTTTCGCAAGTTCTTCTCAGGTCAGAGGCTTTTTCTTTCCGAACTGGTAGTAGACTCATGACGTTCAGTAAGAAATTGTAATAATTTTATGCTGAATAAAATATTTTGAATTTGAATTTAATATATTTTGTCCTTCAAAAAAATATGACAGGTGATCTGGGAACTGGGTTCTTACACTATTAGATCTGTCATATGAAATACTGACAGTCCGATACGTCTCATAGGTAATGTGCGTCAGAGATAACGCTCTACAAAGTTCAAATTAGCTGATTGTCTCTTTCTAAAAGTCGATGTGCATTATTTACGGCCGTGTACTATACTTAAATAAGTTGATTTGTCGAAATTAGCCTATCCTAAATATTGTGTTCTATAAACATAGAAGGTTACAGAATCATGTATTTATGTCATTCATATTTAACAAGCGAACACGCTGTCGTTTCCAACGTACCTATTGCATGTAGTTTTTATGTGTTTGATTATTTTTTATATTACTCCAAGTACCTACATTCAAATCTCCGTTTCCAATAGGCTTTTAGTTGTCAATTTGCAACACATCATAATAATTACCTAATAGCGAAGACGTTCGCGAGAGATGGTTCGGTTCGATCAAGAATTATGTAGTAATTTTACATATCTATACTAATATTATAAAGAGGTAAAGTTTATAACTTTGTATATACGGGGTAATCTTCGCAAATACTGATCCGATCATGAAAATTCTTTCGCTAACAGAAAGCTACACTATTCAGGAGTGACAAGATAAAAGGAAAAAGATAAAAATATACATATAAAGATTTTAAATCAGCAGGATTTGAACCTGCGCCCTCTGACGTGCCGTGTCAACAATTCAATCTAATCAAGCATTATTATTGGACTTAGAAATTAATTAGTGATTTTAAAACATTTATATTTATCTGATTTGCTGAAAATAGTGAGAGTGTATTGGAACATATCAAATTTCACCGTACCCTTCTTATGTGAAATGGATTATAACGCCCAACGAAGTGGGCACGGGTCGGCTAGTTACCTAAATAAACCTGTCATTGTTTAAAAATGTGTAATGTGCATACCTACTAGATGTCATTAGTTGATTGACTTTAAAATTGTGAATTGACGTAAAGTCCATTTTTTTGAATCCGTCCCTTTTAGTAAACAAACCCCTGTCAACACGTAATTCACGTTTTTTCCGCATTTATCACTCACTTTCACAACATATTAGCTTACGGACATTTGTAAAACTCCATTTACTATTTATTTCACTAAAAACAAATATCCATTTATCATTTTAAACACATAAAATTTACTAAAATACGAATATTGACAGTACAGATAATCAATATTTTTGAATATGACATATCAATATCTTTTTTTATAAGGCAAATAGGGATGTGGTCATTATATTTTTAGAGGTGAATGAGTATAAGGAATTAATAAAATGAGTGATAAAGTAGGCCGTATTCTTTACTTATATTTTAAATTTTCAGGAACTATAATTTGTTAATCCATACTAATATTATAAATGCGAAAGTAACTCTGTCTGTCTGTCTGTCTGTCTGTCTGTCTGTCCGGCAATCACGCCAAAACTACTGAACAGATTTAAATGAAATTTGGTATATAGATATTTTAGAGTCTGAGAAAGGACATAGGCTACTTTTTAATGCGGAAAAAAGGGTGTAAGGGGTTGAAAGGTGGGGATGAAAATTTGTATGGAAGTGTGTTCGTGTTTCGTAACTGTCAAACATTTCATGTTCATCCCGTCGATATGGTAAACTCTCCGATAAAATTAAAGAACGTATTTAATTAAAGGTTTCGAATCGACAACATATATCCACAATATACGGATAGTGGCGTATTTTACATTTTAAAAATGTATAATAATGTCAGTAATGAAAACGGATTGACATAATATATATTGGTTGTCAAATATAAAACGTAGTGGTTATATACTCTTTGGTCAAATATTTATGCGTGCGTTCAGAAATTTATTTAGTGTAAACTAAGGAAAATATATCAAGCTAATTAAATCTTATACTATTGAAAAAAAGGAAAGCATTTTTTTCCCTCAAATCAACGCAGGTGAAACCGCGGGGCACAGCTAGTAAACTATAAAACAATGTTACCGTAAAGCGATTTGCACAGACATGCGATTTGTTATTAACTTGTTATATATATTGTTTTTTTTCTTTTGTTGAGCGCAAAATATGCTTAAAAAATATTACAAATATCAATCTTTAATATTAAAGTGTTTATTGTAAAGGTTTTATTTTATATTATGAATATTTCTGAATATCGTTTCACCCTGACCATTTTTTTACTCTATCCCATATATATTAATAAAAAATTAGTATAGCACATAGCACTGGCAAAAACAATGTTATCAGTCCTTTTTAGATGTTAGAGCGAGTGCGCATAATGATATTGTGTGACATATTGTTTTTTATAATTGAATCACATTGCTGAACTTTAAAAAAAAATGAATAAAGATGGCTATAACAAAAAAGTTATTGACGAAATGGCAGCCCGCAAAAACATAATTTTTTTACGTTGCCATTGCGAATTAAATCCTATTGAACTCATTTGGGCACAAGTAAAAGGTTACATAGGCAAAAATAATAAAAGTTTTAAAATGGCAGAAGTCAAGGAGCTCTTAAAAGAAGGCTTAAATCAAATAAGCGCGGTGTCGTGGAGGAAAAGTATTGATCATAATTATCATAAAAGAACGACGTCTCTGAAGAGTCCTGCGATTAATTAGAAAGTATGGACAGTGATTAGAAAATAAAGTACCTTATTGGCGTTTTTTTTTTGTATTCAAATATTTTCCTTTAATATTTTCATGAATAAACCAGTGACAATATTTTATTTATCTATTCCAGTCAGTCCACTTTTTTTTATTCTGTACCTTTACTAATTATTAACAAAATTATTCAATATATTATCAGTTTTTGAAATAATTTCAGCAATATGGTATCGTTAAATATTTTATGTAAAATGAATTCTACTTATCTATGGCTTATTAATACTGTTCATTCATTTGTTCTTTGTGTCACATCACTAAACTATACATTACTCTAGCATTACTCTAATTGTCTATGGTCGTAAGTACGCCATATTTGTTTACCGATTGGGTCACTTATAAAAAAATAGAATATAGATACGCTCGTTGTGTAATAGAAAATTAGTTTTAACTGTAATAATTACCGAAGAAATTAATATTGATGTAGGTAATCATTATATTAGCATTATTAAATTTGTATAATTGAACTGCCAAAACTATAAAATCTAGGTATCTATTCTATGATTAAAAGTAATAAAGATTTATTTTAATTTTGTACTTTGGAATGCCAGTTTGCTTTAAAATCTATTTCAGCGCTCAATGTAAAGAAATAGTAGAATTATATTTATTTGTTGATTTCTATTTTTAAGTATGTATAAGACATTTATTCTACAATTTAACTTTTATTCTACACTACACTTAACTGGTCAACTGGTTGCTGGTATTAACTGGTTGCTGGTATTAATGGGTTGCTGGTATTAACTGGTTGCTGATAAAGCTATCTGTCACATAACGGGATTAAGATAATAAAATTTTGTAATATATTTTTTTCCTTTTCATCTGATGATGATACGATATTCTACTTTATCTGTCAGATATTTCTATTCGCAACCTGTACATCCAAAAGTAGTCATTTATTAGTTAAGCTGAATTAGGCCCTAGAGACCTGTTTTATATCCTTTTTATGATAATATTGTCTAAGTATCAGAAATATTTCTACGAGATATACCTACTTTATCAGAAACTAAAAGAGGTGAAACAAGCTCTGATAATATATAATACATATATGTATGTAATATATTTCTTCGTATTTGAAATTATAATGTCATTTCGTTTTGTTACATTAGAAATATAGAATTAACGTTCATGTTTACTCGATATTAGTTATTTGTTTTTTAAGATTTATGATTTTACCTTAAACTTACATAAAATTATTGTGATAGAAATATAAATAAATATTTCCTATTATAGAGAAATAAATTTTCATTTGCAAAATTCAGTTACCTATCGAGACACGCGGCAGCGTGTCAAGCCAAGTTCAAGCAAAAGAACTGGCGACTCAGCGCCGTGTGTATATTTACACGAACCATTTCGAGCGACTTTTGACCCCTCCATAACTCAAAATCTATTCGACAGAAACAGATCAAATTGCATATATTTATTTATATCCGTAAGGACAACTAGAACCCTAAATTTCATTAACGTAGTTGAAACGGTTACAAAAATATGAAGGTTCAAAAGTCGCAAATTTTCCACTGACTGACTCATCAAAAACCTAACCCACTTCCAGATGACCTAGGAAGTCGAAATTTGGCATCTAGCTAGGTAATTACGTTTACGTGTAAGCGCAGGAAAAAATCTGAAAACAAAAGAAAGTTAAAAAATAGAGGGGTCCCCATACAAAAAAAAAAAACGTTTTTTAATTGTAGCGTCTGAACCGTGATAAGTGGATATTTGAAACTTGCACAAAATATGAATTGATACATTTGCTATATAAAACAAGTATAAAAATAAAATGAACTCAAAAAATAAAGAGTGTCCCCATACAAAAACTTGTAATTATTCATCCGATTGCTTTCAAAATCGATATCTGGGGACATGGTTGGTCTCAGAAAACGAATCTGATAACAGAATGAGAAAAAGTAGCCGCCATCTTGAACTTTTTAGTTATTTGACCGATTGCTTTCAAAATCGATATCTGAGGATCCGGTTGGTCTCCAACATCGAATCCGTTAACAGAATGAGCAAGAAAAAAGAATAAATTTCAAATAAATATCTCTACAAAAAGTAATGATATCCCACCAAAAACATAAATGTGAAAAATGACAGCCAAGTTCAATAATAAGAATATGTTGTTTGTGGACTTCGCCGAAAAAAGTATTGAGATCTAAATGAGCGCCAAGTTCTACAGAAAATATTAAATTAAGCTAAAGATTTGACTTGGCTAGTTTTTACCTAAAAACAACATTAAAAAGCTATTAGCCAAATAAAAGATGAATTATTAGTGAAAACTAGCAAAGTGAAACCTTAAGCTTAATTTAATATTTTCTGTAGAACTTGGCGCTCATTTAGATCTCAATACTTTTTTCGGCGAAGTCCACAAACAACATATTCTTATTATCGAACTTGGCTGTCATTTTTCACATTTATGTTTTTGGTGGGATATATACTCACACGGTCTTTTTCCCGAGGCAAGCAACTTAATGCTTGTGTGGTAGCAGCCGGCTGATATAGCTACATTTTTTTTTCATCCAGACTCGAGGTCCAAATCGAACCCACCACCTACGCGGAGCAAAAAGCAGCAATCTGATGACGTCGGGCTAGCCAATTAAACTAAATAAATTTAAAAAGAACTTAAAATTTATATAAAATAAAGAAAATAGATTAATAGTTCGGTAAAAAGTAGGTAAGTACTAAAAAAGAAGATACTTTAGTAAGTTTAAAGCTTCAATCTTAGTTAGAAGTTAGCTTAAAGTTAGCTTAAGCTTACTTAGAAAGTTTGAAATGATACAAGAACGTTACAAAATGTTGGAACGTACTAAATGGATTTTGTGATTGATTTGTCCTCTTTCTATCAATTAAATAAAGTTAAACAAACGTTTAACTGAGGTAGGGCACAGCAGGAAATATCCTGCTCAAAATCTGGTGCAGCCCGACTGGGGAAGTATCTCGACCTTACAGAAGATCATTAGTCAAATAATAAGTAAGATGATCAGAGCTCCTGAGGAAGATTGGGGGTAGAGTTAGCGACGCATTTGCGATGCTTCTGATATTACAAGCTACGGTAATCACTTACCATCAGGCGTGCCGTACGCTTGTTTGCCGACCTAGTATGCTGACCGACCAGTGGCGGATCCGGAGGGGGGGGGGGTCATGAGGTCATGACCCCCCCCCTCCCCCGGGCTGGGTCCAGGACCTAGGTGGACCGCTAATTAAAATTGTTAAACAAGATTTTTGTCACAATATAGATATTTTTAAGTACAGCACTTACATACATTAATAAAATACCTACTTTTTACCTGTATCTATCATTATCAAAATTAAATTATAGCTTCTTGTGGCTTGACCACGACTATGTAACCCCCCCCCCCCCCCCCTGGCGCCTTGACCACGACTGTGCCCCCCCCCCCCCCCTGGCGTCGAAGCTGGATCCGCCCTTGCGACCGACATGTATAAAAAAAACGAAATCACAACCACTTTATTATAAAAGTTGAAAATTCAGGTACACATACCATGTGATGATTGTAAGATGTAGATAGTTACCGTGGAAAAAATATATCGTTGGGTCAAAAAGTATTAAATTGAAACGAATTTGTTCGCCTTACACGCTATCGCAATTAAATACAATCAGGCGCCCGTCACATGTTGTTCAGATGTAAAGACAGGCGCTCGGAGTTGCACGCGCGGCGCACCTGTGCCTGCGCCCGCGCAACCCTCACCCTTCGCTCATTATACCCAATTTAGCTCAGGAAATGTTCCCGTTTATGCCCGTTGAACATGCAGTTAATTGCTGTATTTAAAGGTTGAATAGTTAGATCTAAATTTAACGCGTTTCATTAGAACACTGTTATATTTATTTATGATGATGATTGTTACAGAATTTCATAAATTATTTTAAATCTAAAAACATAGGTATACATAATGGGGTATTTCATTTCAATTGTTAAATTTGATATATCACGTTATTTTCATCAATTTTTTGTGTTATTCGTCCTTATCATCGTTTTAATATAAAATGTTACGCGGAAGTAGGAATTACTTCGAATATAAGAAAATATTTTAGATTTTATCTTAGTTTTTATTGTGACATACGGCACCTTGACCGTCAAAATTGAGCAGGTAGGTACGTCCTTTATCGGACATCATCTCTGATCGATGTCAGCAAAAAATGTAAAGGCAAAATCGAAAACTCTGCTGTACAAAGCTTGTGATTTATCAGAGCATTCTTTTTGTGCAATAGGTTCAGGTTGAGGGCGAAGCACCAAAAGAGCATATCGTGTAATTCTTTAAGAGCGTGGGAACGACCAGCGGTACGGGTGAATCAATATAATCATATACATATAGGTACGTACATATTAAAATATTTTTGCGTATATTATGGACTTACAGCTTTTATTTTTGTGCTCATATTTTATTTTAAAATTGAATAAAGATCATTCGTACCTTTATTAAAAAAGAGTAAATCCTATTCTTAGTTTGAACTTTTGAAGTAGGTAATTCGATACCTAAAAAAAACCAGAATTTTCGAAAATATACTGTAGCGTACATAAAATATATTATATGTATTATTTTACGTATTGTTTATTTCATGAATTATTTTATTATGAGCGATCTCTGATTGGTAAAATTCACTACTATTTTTTTACCGAGAAAGATGCTTAAAAGTTCCGTGCGCCCTCAGTATTTTCCCACGAAAATGAAGAACTTAAGAATGGTCCAAACCAGTACGTAACGGTCATAGGGTTTCCCTGACATTTGAGATGTCTCGTATAACACTTGAGTAATTTAAACTAAGTTGTTAACGCATGCTTGAGGTTTCCATCCTGCAATATATAGTCAACTTATAATTTTGTTTAAATACATGAGATCAACATTAGTTGATATTTTTAACCGACTTCCAAAAAAGGAGGAGGTTCTCAATTCGACACGTATGTTTTTTTTTTAATGTATGTTAGCTCAGAACATTTGACTGGGTACACCGATTTCGATCAATTTTGTTTTAATTGAAAGGTGTTGCGTGTCATGTGGTCCCATTTTAATTTAATTGAGATCTGACAAGTACTTTTAGAGTTATATCTAACTAGCCGACCCGTGCCCACTTCGTTGGGCGTTAATTATTTTTGTGATGCAAATAATATACTTACATAATATACAAGTTTTCATCTCGCTCACATAAAACTACCACCCCCCGTTTCAGCCCCAAAAAGGGTTGATTTCTAAAAATACATTATTAGTACACCTCCACACCATCTATAGAGCATACATTTTGAATTTCAAGTCTCTTACTTCAAAAACATAGGACTTTCATACAAACTTCCAACCCCCGTTTAACCCCCTTAGGGGTGGAATATCGTAAAACCCGTTCTTAGCTGACCTCTACTCGGCTAAAGGAATATTCCTACCAAAATTCAAGTCTCTACGCCTTATGGTTCCAGAGATATCGTGATGAGTCAATGGTTGGGTAACTCTTTTATAATTATATATATAGAAGATAATGCGTATTTACGTGACTACTTTTTCGTCGACCTACGTTATATTATACCGCATAACTTTTTACTCGGTGTACCGATTTCGATGATTCTTACTTTAATCGAAAGCTAATACTTGTCTTGTAGTCTTGTTTAAATTAGATCGAGATCTGATTACAACTTTTTGAGTAATCTTTAATAGCGCGTATTTATTTGACTATTTTTTCGTCTTATTACGTTGTATTACTTGTCGATGTAATTGAAGTCGGTTTTTTTTCGTTTGCGAGCAAACACAATTATTTAATTATATCCATGCCTTTTATTCACTGTTGAAAAAACTATTTTGTGGGTAGGTACTTGCAGCAACTTTTTAATTTTGGAAGATAAGGTAACAAGAACCAACTGCAACAATATTGAACTACCTATATATATTATAATTTCGATTTACTAAGAAAAAACATATTAACATACCCCTAATAATATCAAATGAATGTTATAGGACTTTTTTATTTCTTTTAGTATTGTTTAAAAAAAAAGCTAAAATATTAAAGTTTGGAAACTTGTTAAGATGTCCTAATTTTTAATTCTCCAGTTGTATACACTAAACCAGATCTCCGGAACTGAACTTTAATTATATGGAGTCAAAAGCTAAATGAAGCTGTTTGTTTATCCAATAGATCTAAATTACACTGCAGAGGCTACATCAAATAACGGGGTTTTATGCCCGGGACGCGCATGCAGCGGCACTTTGAAAGCGAGTAGCGCCATCTCTTCCACATGTTTCCTCGAATTGATGTCTGTTTTCTCTGAACAAACTGCTGTCGTAAAACAAGTAGATTACTACATAAATGACTGTTTGTTTATAATAAAACACATTGAATATCGTTCTAGATATATGAGAAATTAACTTATTTATGTGTTAACTATAATTGTCTACAGTATTTAATAGCTATATTATATTACACTGAAAGTAATTTATCACTATTATTGTTCGTCAACAACTTTTTAAGAACATAATAATCTTCTAGATATTTTCAAATGTCAATTTACCTAAATAATCAAACCGAGGTTGGTTTGTATGAAAATGAAATGATGTTTTTCAAACTAAACTAAACTAATTTGTAAAAAACACTACAGCTTGGTAGGTCACTCTTTTTATATAGGTAATTAGGGATAGGACTCCACTACGATGCTGCACTGAGAATTAGCGGATAATTATTGTACCAAAAGTGGCCAATAAACGGATTCCACAAGCTTTGTATCTACTCCAAGACACAATGTCGAGAGTCACTGATGTAAACACCCACACTCTTAGAGTATCCCACACTAGACAAAGTCTTGATACAACTCACTCAAGTATTGGAGTTCTTAAAAACTTTTCAATAATAAATTTAAATCAAATCTTATTCAGCTAAAAATCTAATATAGATTATGTGTGATGCACAAAATTTTACACGCATTTTAGACCATCATCTCGAAGCCTTCTGGGTATAGTGGTTCTCCAAATGGATATTCTTAAAGTATCCATTTTTAGGATCATAATCGTTTAATATTATAGGTAGGTATATATTTAACGATTTACCATTTCGTGTAAGGTAGGCTATATGTATTATACCTACCTACCTATAATATAATCTGCCGATGATATTTCTCTGCCATTAAAATGTTAAATGATTTTATCGCTCATTGCTATTTAAAGTCGGTAGGATGAAATTATGACTAGTGGTCGCCCACTGGTCGCCCAATGGTCGAAATTCGACCATAATTATAAATTACTAGCCGACCCGTGCCCACTTCGTTGGGCGTTATAATCCATTTCACATAAGAAGGGTACGGTGAAATTTGATATGTTCCAATACACTCTCACTATTTTCAGCAAATCAGATAAATATAAATGTTTTAAAATCACCAATTAATTTCTAAGGCAAATAATAATGCTTGATTAGATTGAATTGTTGACACGGCACGTCAGAGGGCGCAGGTTCAAATCCTGCTGATTTAAAATCTTTATATATTTTTATCTTTTTCCTTTTATCTTGTCACTCCAGCCGGGCTAGCATGCGCGCCACGACAAAAGTTTGTCTACCCCTTTTCTCGTATTATCTCTTTATGTCTACAGTAGCTAGCATGCGTGCACGTGATACTCTTCTCGTCACGACAATTGAAGAGATAACAAGAAATTTTAGTTATCGTAGTTTTGTCGAATATTGACGCGATTTTGACGTTTTAGGAAAATAAACTACTCGTTGTCAATATTAGAAAGACTACGATAAACGAAATATATTAAAATTATAAATATTATTATAATATCTTTTGTATACCATGGCGTTTCCGTTCCGTTTTGTCTTCGGAAGAGAATTATGTCTCTCGTATTGCGCATGTTAGGGTAATCGAGAAAATACTCGATGTAGACATTATCTATCTCTCTCGTCAAGAGATTATCTCGTTGTACGCATGCTAGCCCGGCTGAATAGTGTAGCTTTCTGTTGGCGAAAGAATTTTCATGATCGGATCAGTATTTGCGAAGATTACCCCGTATATACAAAGTTATAAACTTTACCTCTTTATAATATTAGTATAGATAAGTTTGAACATTATTAAGGGTCTGTTGTCAAAGACTACTTCTATGATAATAAACAAAAGTGTATATATGCAACACACACGTGTGTCAAATACATGGTAGTGTGTGTAATGTTTTTTTTTATTGATTTAATATGTTTTATGCATAATTTGAAAAAAATAGCATTCTGCACTCCTTCTCTATAAAAACTATAAGTGTGCGAAATTTCATACTCCTCCGTCTGCGCAATTTTCGTAAAAAGGGGTACAAAGTTTTTGCTTCACGTAAGATAATGTAAACTATCGCTCTGGTGTAGTGGTGCGTGTGGCCGTGTGCCATGATTGTATCTACGTGCCTAAGTATCGACTGTTTGCGGATTCGATTCCCACTCGGGATGGATATTGGTATTTGTACAAATATTTCTTTCCGGTTTTGATGGCTGTCCTTGTTACTCTCCCAACCGTACCCTAGAGAGCACGTTAAGCTGTCGGTCCCGGTTATTATCATATACCTACGGCTTATTGGGATCGTTACTCATAGGAAAGTATAATATGTCCGCCAACCCGCAGTGGAGCAGGGTGGCAAATTTATTCTAACTAGTTTTCGGACTCTTCAAAAATGTTTATCGATGAAATGTAGCCTATGACTTTTTCTAACTATGCGTCTATCTTTATATCGAGTTTAATCTAAATTGGTCATGTGGCTTCGATTTATTTTTTATTTATTAATACTTTGAATTGTAGGTACAAAAGGCGGGCTTTAATGCTAAAAGCATTCTCTACCAGCCAACCTTAGGACGTACAAGAGCGGACGTTTGTAGGTGTGCAAAATTGAGTAAGTAGGTACCTATTAGTAAAAATCACATTAAGAGAAAAAAAGGAAGGAAAAAAATAATGTAATAATAGTGTTTTCGATGTGATACGCTTTCACACAGCACACAGGGGTTAGTTTTTATCAAAAACAAAATTAAGAAACTTTTTTTGGCACTTGATAAGAAGTAAGTGAAAGAGGTAAGACCAAATAATAAAAAAACTACAGTAAAGTAAATTTCGTTGAGCAAAAAGTCGTTAGCAAAAAGTAGTTTATTATTTAAAAGATATATAAAATGTATTTTACTTCGACGAACCGAAATCATCGGCCGCCGGGAAGTGGGTGTTCTTGTTACACTTTTTACGAGTAGCAGAGAAATGTACAGACCTATGTTTCGTGATGCCTCTTGATTGCTTTTTTTTTTCATTAAAAACATATTAAACGTTTAACCTTTTTTATTTTCTGCTAACATTTTTACTATTTTAATAAAAGTAATCAATAGTCATTTCACGATCTTTAACCGTTCATTCAACTTAGTAATAGATCATGCAAAAGCAAAACAACAGAGCCAACCACAGGAGCCAACGAACTGTAGGTAAGTCATATTTTATTTAAGGGGTGATTCGAAGTGATTTTAGGTTTAATGCTTAATGACTTGATAGATTCATTTAGCGAAAGTCACTCACACTATAATTGTATTTTAGATATCTTTAGATAAACATATCATTTTTATTTTATCGCTTTAGTTTTTTAAGTTCCTACTCTATAATATAACTAGCCGACCCGTGCCCACTTCGTTGGGCGTTAATTATTTTTGTGATGCAAATAATAAGCAGTGCAAACTTAGCACCTCATCGATGGAATTTTGGGTCGAAAATGACCTTAATCGATAGGTCTACGTTAGGTCCGTATAGGTCCACTAAATTTTTCGTTAGGTCCGTTATAGTTTTTTGATAAATATTTTTTTAAATTTAGGTAAAAAAAACTGCAATTTTAGCACCCCATCCAAGGATTTTTAAAATCAAAATGACCTTAATCGATAGGTCTACGTTAGGTCCGTATAGGTCCACAATAATTTTTGTTAGGTCCCCCATAGTTTTTTAGCTGCTAAAATACGAATTTTTTTTCCAAAATTTTAAAAATTATTTATAAAAAAACTAAAGAGGACTTAACGAAAAATTTCGTGGACCTATACGGACCTAACGTAGACTTATCGATTAAGGTAATTTTGATTTCAAAAATCCTTAGATGGGGTGCTAAAATTGCATATTTTATTTAACAAATTAAAAAAATTATTTATTAAATAACTATATATATAATCCATAAGTTGTATTTGTTTAATAATGCAATCTCGGGCATAGTTTTAATCAATTGAAATTGGCTGTCTTTAGATGTATCACATAGTAAAAATGTTCACTTACAAGTTAAACTTTAAGCCAACTGGCAGTTAACAGTAGATACTTTGCAATAGGTTTAGTATTTGTATTTACCTACATGTTTGAGACCTCGACTAAAACCGGAACAAAATATAGACCTGAGTAAGCCTTACTTATACAAAGAAGCACATTGTACTACCTACTGGAATCTGAAAAAAAATTGGTAAATATAAAACAAATGTAAATGAGTACTTGAATTGCAGGCTCTATTCAAGCTCTATTGCCATACTTCTCACACTTCAATAATATGTCTTAAATTCATAATAGACCAAAACAATTTTGGACAAAAATTTAAGAGAACGAAATTTTTATAGGTACGTACGAAAAATACCTTTTTAATATTTATATACAGGATAGAATAGAGATGTCACTAGTAATTTATTAGGCACGTGCAAGATAATCCTGTCTAATAGAGGGCGTCCGTCGGCTTATCCCGAGATCATCAGGTGCTTTAGCCGTGTGCCGAAGTAAGCCCTTCAAAGCTCTTTATAATACTAACATGCAGGATAGATACTTCACATTTGATTGAGCAATGTTTATTAGAAATTTTAATTCAATAGACGAAACTATAGGCCTTAAAAATAAAATTCTAAAATTATTAAATTTCTCAAACTAATATTCATGTAGGTAAACAATAAACTTTTCTATTTAGGGCCTATGCAAACCACGTTTTTCGGCGTCGACTCGCGTTTCTAAAACGCGCGTCGACGTCGCGACGGCGCGTTTGTATCGCGACACACGCGCGTTTGTATCGCGTCTGTATCGCGTGACACGCGCGTTGACGGCGCGTTTTTATCCTACAGAGCAGTTTGTTGGCGTTTGTATCAATTCAAACGCGCGTCGACGGCGCGTCTGTATCGATATTATACAAACGCGCGTTTGCATCGCGTTTGTATCGCGTCGCACGCGCGTTTGCATCGCGTCTGTCTCGCGTGACACGCGCGTTTATAAAACATGGTTTGCATAGGCCCTTAGTGGTGACGCTTAAAATTAATAATTTTTTACTTTATTAAAATTGTCTAAATGCTGATTATGGTAATAAACAATAAAAGATTTACACTTAATTATATTAAATGGCTTTCTACGATACGATACGATTCAGCCTGTAATATCCCACTGTTGGACATAGGCCTCAATCATATATCAGGAAATACATATTAAACGGAGAAGGATCAGAGCTTAATCCACCACGCTGCTCCAATGCGAGTTGGCGGATATATTCCCTACTATGAGTAACGATTGCTATCAGGTGGACATGATAACAACGGCACGGTGATACACACAAGGACTGCACAACCACCCAGACCACGGCAAACATCTGTATGGCCAATACAAATGTTGTCGTGTGCGGGGATCGAATCCGCATCCGCCCGCGCAACAGCCACAAACCAGTGCTGTAACCGCTGCGCCAACGCGGCGTCATAGCACTGGTATGCGTATAAAATGTATCTGAAAAAATTAAAACTGTTAACCGGTTTTTAATACATAATGGTAATTGGTAACGTTACCAAGCTCTGTCTACAAGCGATATAAAATTAGTTTTAGTTATATATAATTACTAGCTTCTGCGCGCGACTTCGTCGGCGTGGACTCCGCTCCTATTGGTCTTAGCGTGATGATATATAGCCTATAGCCTTCCTCGATAAATGGGCTATCTAACACTGAAAGAATTTTTCAAATCGGACCAGTAGATCCTGAGATTAGCGCGTTCAAACAAACAAACAAACAAACAAACAAACAAACAAACAAACAAACTCTTCAGCTTTATTATATTAGTAATTATGTACTCTTCATTTTAAACGCTATAAATGGGTGCGTTCTGCTAAACGACCGTAACAATTGTAACCCCCTCTCTATCGTTCCACCTAAGGGCCGTGATCGTCGCGAGCGTCGCTTGAGGTCATAGATGAAGTCACTGTTTGCGACCACATCACGCCCAAAATATAGGTGACCACATCGCACCCAAAATATAGGTGAGTCAGAGTTGGCTTTCATCAAAACGTGGCAGGAATTTGAAAAAAAACAACTGTCAATGTCAAATTGTGAATGTCATCAGAACTTAATGAACTTTCCGAGTCATTATTTTTCTTTCGTTTCGTCAAAAACGCTACGATAAAATCACTGGAATTCATGTTGAATTCAGTTTTACTCCAATCCTATTTACTCACAAATCCCACAGCTGTATGTTTTTATCATGCCGCCATATTGCAAGCACATACTCAAATATGCGTTCCAACCTTAGATTAAAACAAAAAGGTTCCAACTATAAAATTCGCCTACAACGCCAGCGGTGATTTTACGTTAGGGGCTATGCAAACCACGTTTTTATTAGTGCCGTCGACGCTCGTTTGTAGCGATACACACGTGAGTCAGACGCGCGCTTAAAAAACGTGGTTTGCATAGGCCCTTAGTGGACGGCAATTTGAGCGGTCGTGGTCAATGGTGTTGCGGGCCGTTCATGGGCCGTTAGTGAAACGTAGCCAATGTGCGTTTTCCAATTACAGAGCATAATGCGACTCAGTGGCGCACAATACTAAACCACTGAGCCACCACTGAGTTGGTATCCAACTATCCATTGCAAGCACGCACACGGAAGCCCTACTTTAGAGAGTGCTCGTTGTGTGAAGCGTTGCTGTAGCTTTGGAACTTTCAACGTTGAGCATTGAGCATTATACCGCATAATGCGCTATAGTGCTGATATTGGAAACTGGCACGCAAATTGGCACCAAATTGGCACAATGTTGTTTACTTTTTGACAGTTAAACTTTTTTACTCTGTCAGTGTCTACGCTTTGCAGTTTGCAGGAGTGCTGCCAACGTAGGCGATTTTTCGCCATTTAGGCTACTCGAAATGGAAATCGGCGATAAAAATATCTAAAAAGTCGCTGGTCGCATTTTAGGCTACTAGAAAAATTTCGCAGACATCAAAAATTGTTGATGTGACAACGTCTCATAAATCGATGAACCCCGGCTGCATGCACGGAAAAGGATGACTCCTTGTCCCATTACGCCCATTGCCCCGTTACGCTCATTGTACGTTTGCGCCGCATCTATGTCTCTTCCACTCGATTAGCCTATGCATCCGAGGAGATGTTTTGTTTTGACGTTGTCATGTTAAACTATCGTCCGTAAACCACCAACCAATAACCAATTTTTTGGTCCTTTTAGTTGAACGAAAAAATCATAACACAAAAAAGTATATAAACATAGCAAAAAATTTAGACTCCACGCAAAGTCTAAAAAGTGTGAGAAAATCAAGAGAAAAAGACTTTCAAAAGAATCAAGACCTTTGTTAGTTTCGAGGAATACCTTGTATTTGTCGTAGATATAACGTAACTAAAATGATGCAATCAAGAAGATACAGCATTCGCTTCGCTGTACATAACTATTATAATAATATGTATAATACTTAACGACTAAATTGTTGGTAAAACCTTTTTTAAGAGAAACAATAACTTTCTCGGTAACGGTAACTTGGTGTGTGGTTGTAACGGTAAAGTGGTATTTTAACGATTTAAATCAGGTAACAGTTAAGTAAAGTGGTTAAACGGTAGTGGTTTCAGGTATTTTGTAGTAAGGTCGTGGTAGCCTTACTTGTTAAAAAACAGTGTTTTATTTGAGTTTTGGCGTTTGGGCTACTTTGGGCTACCTCAGATGAAATTCGGCTACTTTAACTCAAACTCTGAAAAATGGCGAGTGGCGATATAAGGTCCTGAGATGTTGGCAACACTGGTTTGCAGTTGCACTTCTGTCAGAAACTGTCAAATCCAAGAATTAGGTACTTATAAAATACTACTTTATATGCACTATAATAAATAAATAGACTTTAATTATTATATAATTATAAATCTATATTAAATATAGTAAAAATCTATGAATGAAGAGATAAATATCTACATGAAAGAAATGAAGGAAGGAGGGTATTCTATATTTCATCAAGAGTATATCATCATGGCTGAATAGTAAGTAATTGATATAATATGTAAATTAGAAACTGGGTGTTTTTTTATTTAGATTGTGAGCATAAATTCAAGTAATATAACGTTTCAGTCGCATGCTGCAAACTGAAAATTTACCAGGAATTTACGTCATACCGTCGCATGAGAACTCATTCTGTAAGTACTTCTATATACTTTATTTAATCTCGAATAGATGTATTAACATAATATTTGTTTTTGTCAAGAAATATATATTTTGTTGCTTTTTACATGATTTCCCTTAGATAAAAGATAATTTAGGATTTATGTAATTATTTTCAGTGTGGTATGGTGTAATATTTGTGAGATCTGGAACATATGGAGGTGGAGTGTTTAGGTTTCATTTAACTTTACCTGAAAAATTTCCAGATGACACAGTGCCTGTAAGTTTTTTTTGATATTATATAATATTATTGAGTAATCATGAATTATTATTTGTTCACAAAATTATTCTGAATATTGGATCTAATCTATATTGTTCTATTTTAACATTGTTCTCCTTATGTAAATAGAATATTTTTACCACTGTAACGTACGCAGTCTTAATTTTACTATTCATTTTCCTATTCATTTGCATGTTGTTGTCGCCTGTAATTGTGCTGGCAATTAGATATATTACTTTTGAATATTATATTTTATGTAGCAACAGTGTACAGTATGTTGGTGATCTTATAAATAAATTAATAAATATTTTGACCTATAAATGGTATAAAGGTATAATGAATAAAACACATATCTTTTCAGACTATTACTTTTACATCACAAATGTTTCACCCAGCAATCGATGCATCGACTGGGGTTCTCAGACTGAACGAAGTATTTCCACAATGGGATAGAAAACAAAATCATATTTGGCAGATACTAAAATATTTACATTGGATATTTCACAATTTAAATATGAAGGTACCAGCCAATAATGAGGCTTCTTCGCTGTAAGTTATATTTTTTCTTATATAAAATTTATTATATCGACACCAGCAATTTATACTAAGCTAACTCATAAAAGTGAATTTTACAATAGAGGCTTATAAAAGGGGAAAACCTTTTATATTAATTAAGAAACTTATTTAAAATTTGGTATCTTTAATATGTAGTTAATTTATTCATTGCAATTTCACAATCTTTTCAGTACAAATAAAAACATTTTATTGTTCGCATAAAAACCCACTTATCTAAAATTCGAGTTGGGGTAGTATAAATTATTGGTGTCAATATTATGTATTTTCCTAAAACACAGCATTGTATAAAGAAGCATTATATCGCGGGCTTCAAGCCAGAGGGGCATATAAACAAAATGCGTTTTTTTTAATACGTCAATCATTTCTGAGTTTATCGATACATCACCTCCGTTTTTTTCTTAACTGTAGGTAAATTATTTTAGAAAATATTATTAAAATACTTTCAGGCGTATAACTGAAGTCAGATATTATTTTCATGCCAGAAAGTCGTACCGCGTTATTGCTTATACACCCCTCTGGCTTGAAGCCCGCGATATGTAATTTTTTTCTATTTAAATGGGAAAAAATGTAGAGACTTTTCCATGCTCCATGTAATTTTACTTTTATATTTGAATAATTATGTCTGTAACTTTTAAGTTTTCACATGTTGTCATACATTACTTCATAGAATTTGTGAATTTCAGTGGGACAGCAGTGTAATTGAAAGTGACTTTAAAATGTACAATCACGAAGTATAGATACAAGGAGTCCGAACATAATGTTAAACAAATGGTCTCAATTTAGGTGACTGAATTTCTATTCTAATTTTGCGGGTAGAGCGCGCCATTTTTCAAGAAGTACTCGTTTAAATCCCTACGCAGGTAGTTTTGTTGCTATTGACAGCTCTGGACTACTAATATTAAATAAATAAATTGATATTTTATATTTAAATTAATTAAATTCAAGATTCGCGAGCCAACGCGTGCTTACGTGTAAAAAATAATAATAGCATTGGTACATCCTAAATTCTAGTGCAGCCAGTGGCAGAAAAGATAACTAAGATCTGGTTTAATTATTGAGTACCATGAATACTGTTGAAAAGCCTATACCGTTCGGATTCCTTGTATCTATACATCATGTGTGCAATATAAAACTTATAATCACAGTGTTTCAAGTTACAATTAAATGTTTATGGAAAAACTGCATATATTT
This sequence comes from Melitaea athalia, assembly GCA_905220545.2. Taxonomy (NCBI): domain Eukaryota; kingdom Metazoa; phylum Arthropoda; class Insecta; order Lepidoptera; family Nymphalidae; genus Melitaea; species Melitaea athalia. The sequence continues at coordinate 11,561,413 of HG992179.1, forward strand.
CTACTGCTTTGAAGATAGAGCAGAGAACAGGACATGGCAATGATACCTATCTAAATTCTTCATACTTGGAGTACAAATTATAAAAGAATATTGAAAGGCCTTCCAAAATACAAAAAATTTGTACATATCATTTCAAGACAGAAAAGTTCCACTTACTCAAGAATATTAACACAAGTAAAATAAATAAAAAATCACTCCAACTCAACAACAACAGATGCAATGGGTTCGGGCTTGGCAGTTCATTACATGTCAGATCAAGATGGCAACAAACTTATAGGAGATATATGCAATATATGAATTAGTAATGCAGAAAGAAAAAAGCATCACCAGTAGCTCACATCTTACTCGGACAGGCTGTCTACATGTAAAACTAGATCAACATTGTTCCAACATTCCCAAAAAAAAAAAAACTTAAATCTACATCTTAAGCTCTTACCATTACGCTGACCATTGGCAAACTAAGTAAAAATATTCTTATGTTGCCTGAGCCACCTCAAAAATTGTACTTTCTAAACTATAACTATGAAGATGCTATGAAGTAACATTTCAACAGACACAGTGTGACAACAGAAGAAGTCATTGTGAAAATGTTGAGTTTGCACACTGGTGTTTGTGTAAAGCTATAACTAAACTATACTGGAATTTGGTGTTAACCTTTATTCCTATTTAAAATGAAAAATTCACACACTGCTTCTTTATACAATGCTATGTTTTTTAATCAACACAATTGTTTTGTTGTAATGAAAATTTGTTATAATAAAGTTATATGTCTTTGTTACAGTTACAAAACAAACAGAAAATTATTTATAGATAAGGTAAAAGAAAGTATAGCGTCAAGTATGGAACACATATATGACGAAGCTCCCACTGATGACAAACATTACATTACATTTAAGCCTTATGATCCAAACATCCATGATTCAGCTAAAAACGTCATGTTAAAAGTGCCTGGTGGAAATGAAAGTTCACATGGTATTTCATGGGTTCAATCTGGGTCCTATCAATCCTTTTCAAAGGAAGATAATGCATAGCAGATACAGAATGTTTACTTGATATTATACTAACAAATCACAAACTAAAATATAGCCATATGACAAACCTGTGATAAAAAAATATTTTAAATATTTCATTAAATTAATGTTATTCACAATTGATAATGATTCTGAGCTTGTGTGTACAATTATTATTATTACAATGAGTAGTTACTAGCTAGTAGATTTAGTTCCATGGTTGATAAATTTTCAAAGAAGCTACAATTCTAACTGCAAATATTTTGTGTTAATAACACATATTGTATATTGTTGTAATATTCACATGGTTAATTATTATAAGCAAGGTTTAATATAGTTATTGCTATATCTATGAAAAAAAATAATTAAATATCACATATTTATAAAAGTTAAGTATTCATTTATTTGTTAACAGTTATGCTGTTAACTGTTAAGACTCTACTTCTATTTAATTTTTTTTTCAAAAGCTATAATTAATACAAATCTAATAATTCTTTAGTAATATGAATGTATATATATTAAAATTAATATATTATCATACTTATAATAATGGTTGTTTATTAAACTTCTTTTTTGTAACTAATCTTTAGGTATGGAGCCTAATCAGGAACTGATTTTATTGTAATATTATGTTTATTAACTGCATCTGAAAACCACAGCTGATCTAACTGGTAATTTTTGTTCTTCCAAATAAAATCCGTTGGAGGTTTAGTTTCACCATTTCTAAATGTAAAATTCTTACTTATTTCAATAGAGAGTTGTGATCTAATCAGTCCAATGCCTCCATACTTATCATCCGCTGGATGATACACTCTACCAGTAGTAGGTAACATATAAACTTTTTCAGGTTGAAATTGTGACATCAGTAGTTCACCAGCGTAACCAAATGTTAAAAAATCTACTTCTGGGTCGCTTTTTGAAATAATGTGTGTGTAAACAATAGGTACATCATCACAACGAATATAATTTCTCTCTCTTCCACATAATGATATGTACGGAAATTCATCTTCGTATTTTCCAGTTTTATTCAACCGAACACGCTTAAAGAAAAATTCTAAAAACTTTTTTTCTTTAAAACATGATGTAAAATTTTTCATCTTGGAATCGTCTAAAAACAGCTGAAATATAATTCACAATAAAATTATTATGGTAAAAATAAAAATAACGAAGAACTTTAATTATACAATTAATTCTTAAAAATTTCATTTATTATTTTAAACGTTTTTAATTCTAAATATAGATTCGGTCATTTGCTTACCATTCCTTGATGGTCAATATAATAAAAATATTCTCGAACTTTTGGTTCCGGCTCTTGACCTTGTATATACTTCAAAAATCGTTTTTGTACATAAGAACGTTTTGAAGAAAATAACAAAGACCTATTAATTAAATTCATTTTAATAAATTATTAATATTAAAAATCGGCTGTTAAGTGTAGTACCTTGTATATAAATAAATTAAATTTATGTAATGACACTGACATTGCAACCAGTGTTGCCAACTTTGTTTTTACCAACCCACCAAATGAGGCCGTGTAAACCACCAGAAACCACTAAAACTTAGCGGCTTTTCAATTAAACCACCAGAATTTCACTAGAAAACCCAAAGGCAACCACTAGCGGATCCAGGGGGAGGTCGCGAGGGTCATGACCCCCCCCCCTGGGCTGAGTCCAGGACTTAGATGGACCACTAATTAAAATTGTTAAACAAGATTTTTGTCACAATATAGTAGGTATTTTTAAGTACATTACCTACATAGATTAATAAAATACCTACTTTTTACCTGTATCTATCATTATAAAATTTAAATTTTAACTTATTTTTACTTGACCACGACTTTGTGACCCCCCCTGGCGCCTTGACCATGACTGTGACCCCCCCCCCTGACGCAAAAGCTGGATCCGCCCTTGAAGGCAACGGCTACCTACCTCAATATAATTGGAAAATAAAACAAAAACAACTTAATTATTATCTTGAAATAAGATAATTATTTAAGTTACGTACTATAGGAAACAATTTATTAATGTACTTGTACAGAAAAAAAAGGAAACAGGTTACATAACTACCTAAGTAAAGAAGATCGTATTCTGAGGAACCAGCTTCATCTGCACTTTGGATATAATAAAATTCTTACTGTCAATTTCTTGAACTACGGCACTGGGTATTCACTTCATCACTTCAGCCTATTGCAGTTCACTGCTGGACATAGGCCTCCCCAAGTTCGCGCCAGACATCCCGGTTTTCCGTAATCCTCATCCAGCCTACACCGGCAATCTTACGTAGATGACGTGGTCTCCACTCCAGGACACGTCTGCTCCAACGGCCATCGGTCTTGTGACACAAGTGACCAGTCCACTGCCACTTTAACTTGCAAATTCTGTGGGCTATTTCGGTTACTTTCGTTCTCTCGCGGGCGGATAGCCTCATTTATAATTCTATCTTTGAGAGAAACCCCAAGCATAGCCCGTTCCATTGCACGTTGAGCGACTTTAAACTTGTGAACCAGTCCCCTCGTCAGTGTCCACGTCTCGGTGCCATGGGGTGCATGTCGGTCACCTCTTCGTGGTGCACCCTGGGCAACGGGATGGGCAGCAGTATCGCAGTCGCGGTACTACTGCTCGTCGCGGCTAACGACTGAATCGCGGGGTGCGCTCCGGGTACTGCTCGACCCGTGCGTGCACTAGAGGGACGGGGTGGGTGGGTTCGCTTGCCCGCCCTGTAGCGCGAAAGCGCGGTTTACCGGCCGGGTTGTGCTGGCTCCCTGGAGCTTTGCTCGGTTGCTGGTGCAATCCGGCAGACGTGATGTGTGAGGGCCGGGCTGTGCTGGCTCCCAGGAGCTTTTAGCTCGGTTGTTAGTGCAGTCTGGTGGACCCGTGGGGTAGTTGCTGGGTTGTGCTGGGCTCCCTGGAGCTTTGCTCGGTTGTTCGGTGCGATCCAGCGTTGGAGGTTGGGCGGGCCTGACCCCCCCCCCGCCGTGATGCCAGGTGTTGGAGGACAGGCCTGCCTGACTTGGAGGGTGGTCGCTCCTGGACATATCTCCCCATTCTGCAGACGGTAGACTGGTCCGGTTGAGCGTCCCCTAAGTGGGGTGGCCGGCTGGGGGTCGGGATATCCTCGGCTGGCTTGAGATCCCACGCGTCGTCGGGAGGGGTGGTCTTGTGGGTGCCGCCCCTCTGGGTGCCGGGGCCCGGATGTTTACATTCGGGCCAACCGCCGGGGCGGGGTGGAGACTGATAACGCAACCCTATGGAGGTATGCTCACACGTGGATGGTTTTTGGTCAGTAGGAGTCTGACATAACCCTCTGGTGCCCCCGCGCCGGAGGGTATCCATGATGGATTTTCCCCACGTAAAAAAAAAACAAGGCAGGACGCATTGATCGTAGACTTTTGTCTTTATGCATTGCGGAATCTTCGAAGTGAACACTCGGCGAAGCCCGCCAAATGCTCATACCGAGACAGACTCGTCGGGAGGACTCGTTTAGGCCGGACAGCATCTGGCCTAGCTCATCCAACGTCTCCACAAAGATGACGATATCGTCGGCAAAATGAAGGTGAGAGATGTGTTCGCCGTTGACGTTGATGCCTCCTTCCTCCCAATCCAAGGCCTTGACTATTATATAATTATTTATTGCAGCATTTCCTTTCGCGTGTAATCAAATTTCATTCGGTTTCTCCGTTTCGTCTTGACCACGTTCATAATACTAAATAATCGCTCTACATTTGCGTTAGAGTGCAGTAAAACTAATAGAGATATCGTAAATGTGACTAAATCTTTAAGTATGTTTAAAGAAAATCCTAGAAAAAATACTAGATCATTTTCTGATCTTACCACTAACTGTAACAAACCTAAACCACTAAAAAATCCACTAGCCACTAAAACCAATTTTTTCCCGCCAAGAGGGGTGTCCAAACCACCAGATCTAGTGGAAAATCCACTAAGTTGGCAACACTGATTGCAACTTTGTGAATTGTCCACAGACTACTAAGAGAACAAGTTGAATTGTCAGCTAACAAGTAACCACATTACCACTGTAACCATCAAGCGGTAAAAACAATTAATAGACCACTTTATCGATTATCGTTTACACAAAGGAAGGTATTAAGTGAAGACAACCGACAATCGTTTTAAAAGGTTTGAAAAAGTCTTGAATAGAATTTAGTCTATTTCTAGCTACATAAAAAATGAATAAAAACCAAGAATGAGACTACGAATAACATTTGTCGATTGAAGTAATTTTTTAGCACCTTGAAATAAATTGATAAACGGATCATCTGCATTTGATCCCATATCTATTACATCGGGGATCGAACAAATTTTCAAAAAGTGTTTTTAATTAATCTTTATGGATACTTATACCCATAAAAAATAAAATTTTATTAATTTACAGCCTTTTAGGTACTCAAAATCATGTTTTAACATTGTTTGTTCAAAAATCCCGCCAAAACGCCACGTTATGACATCTGACAGCGCGTGACGTCAATTGCAGGTAATAAACATAGAGTATCTAAAGCACAGAGTACGTTGAACATACGGATAGAATAACCCGTGCAGTCAATGCTTGCTCTTTTCTAAAGTATCGCACGACGTCACGCACTCTAGTTGGTGTTTTAGTACAGATTAATAATATTATAAATAACAACATTTTATTTTTTCATTTAATAATATTTAAATGAATTATATTAAATTATTATTCGATAAATAATCGTAAAACAGTATATTTATTATATCTAAGTACATTAAGATTTTAATCTGATTACTGTCCGATCCCCTATTCCAAAACCACGTAAAAAATTTTTTTACATGTTTGTTTCAAACAAACAGATTTAACAACATATTTTCTTAATATTACAGTAAACTCCAATAATAATATTCAAGATTACTGTAGCAACAAAATCTTGTGGCTACCTCGTCGAACTATTATTACGTAAGTAGTAATAGTAACTCGATGTGCTAGCACAATATTACTTACCTTACATTACCTCATAGCTTACCTTTATAACCGTACCTTGATGTTTGAACAATACTTTACCGTACCTTACCATTACCATGAAGCATAACGTCATCTAGAAACAGGGAGTAAGTAGCCCTGAAAAGGACTGTTTTAATTTTCGTTAGAAACGATAATAGGGTATTCCACTATGTTTAAAAAAAGTACTTCAAAATGTTGATTTTCTAATAAAAAGCCACAAAAAAATATATTTCGGCAAAATAAACACGATTTCATGCCATAAAATTAAATTAAATTTTAAAACTTTTTTATTACCGCGAAAACGCTACAGCCATTTTGGTGACGTCATATGTGCAATAACAATAGTGTATGACGTAAGTAAGAGAGTAACATAATCTACAATTACTATGACAACCATCAACAAATTGGTAATGAATGCATATTATTTCAGTTGGAACAAGATATGAAGAGTTATTATACGAAAGAACACAACTATTACTCCTTGAAGTTAAAATTGATAGATATTATTGATATAGACAGCTGTTGAGGGCACTGACAGAACTTTGTTATTGCCCGTATGACGTCACACCATGGCGGCTCGTGTTTTAGGTCACGTGATATACAGATTAAAATATACGACTTTTAATTTCAATATAATAAATCAATAATGTGCTTTTATGATTCCAAATCAGAATATTTAGGTGTATTTCTATATAAATTTTAATTTTTATCAAATTTTATAATTTATTTTTCTCTACGGAAAGTACCCTATTGGTATCTAATTTCGTACTGAATGTATTAAAATACGTCTGTAAACTATTCTAAGCTCTATTTTTGTTAAATAAGGTTTCAAAAAGAGTTAGTCACCTGAAGCTGAATTCATCTCCACGGGAAACTACGGAGAAAAATTTGAGGCGCCTATTCATCTCCGCGGGAGACTACAGAATACAAGCGTAGATAAATAATTTGGGGATGAATTCATCACCGCGGGAGACAAGGTATTAATCTTTTCAAAGATCGGATTAAATATGAACATCCCTAGTCCCTACAATATTATATTGTATTGTAATTGTAATTATCTGTGACATACTGAATATAGATATTTCAATTCAATCTTTGTGATCTTTGTCTGTATACCTATTCAATGTACTCTGTGAATTCTGTGATCTTTGTCTTTGAGCATAACTAATACTTAATCTGTGTCTGAGGCGTAGGCCGTAGACAGAGACAGAGTAATTGAGGTTAGGGATGTGACATTCATGTAAAAAAATCGATTAAATAAAAATCGATTTTTCTTGATTACATATTAATCGATTTCTCAAAAATCGATTTTCAGTAAAAATAATATTCGATTTTTGCGAAAAAATCGATTTTTTTTTTCTATTATTCAAAAATCTCCGTGCTTTTCATATTCCAATAAAATTCATATCAGATTAAAAATCAAATAAAAAGTATTATTAAAAAAATAACCAATTCAAAACTAAAAATCAGAGTGAAAGTTCCTTTAAACTTTCAAGGTAAGGAATAAGGTAGCCAAATATAATTATTAATACAAATTTTTAGTACCATTAAACGTTTTACTGTAATAAAAATAAAACGATGAGCATCCCAACAAAATGACAACCTATTGTCTCAAAAACTAAAATAAAAATTAAATAAAAATATAAAAAATTGCATGCGTACAAAGTACAAACAAAGGCAAACTAATTTTAAAAAATAATAATAATAAAAAAACGAATTTAAAAAAAGTAGTTGACAAAAAAAGAAAAAGCTAACGTCACGCGGTTTTCCCAGTGGTTTTGCCACGTTACCGGTCGCTCAAATTTTACCCCTCATGCGCCTCAGGAAGTTTCACTTCAAAAAAATTGGCATAAATATTTTTTTAATTAAAAAAGTTAAAACGAAACGATAATTAAATAAAATTGCGGGCGTACAAAGTACACATGTCAGAAGTGAAACTTCTTTGGCAAACTAATTAAAAATAATAATTAAAAAGAAAACAGTTAAAAAACTAATTAAAATGTAAACGAACTTAACAAAAAAAAACTAGTTGAAAAAAAAAACAGGTGGTCACCCATTCAAGTACTGAACGTCATGACGCTGTTGCGTTACTGGTAGCTCAAATTTTACCCCTTATGCGCCTAAAGAAGTTTCACTTCAAAAACTAAACGACTACGCTGTGGTCTCAAAAACTAAAATATAAAACAAATCTTTCGTTCATCTTTCAGTTTTAACAATAAAAAATTTCATAGGTGTTTTACGGTTAGAAGACGTTTTTATTGTTTAATTGTTTACAAACAACTATATAATATTATCTTATTCACTACACTAAAAGTACTGAAACTACTTTACACGTATAGGTACATAGAAAGTAGAAAGAATTGGCACCGTTTTAAGTAAAAATGAATTTACTTTGAGTTGTTCCATCCGCCGCATAGATAGCGCTTTCTTCGCTCTTTTTTTCATCCATCGCATAAATGGCACTGTTTATAAAAATCGATTTAAACGCCTAATTTATATAATCGATTTATTAAAAATCGATTAATATGAATACAAAAATCGATTATTAAAAATCGATTTTTAGAAAATAATAATCGATTTAAATAAAAATCGATTATTTTTTTACATCCCTAATTGAGGTCTTTGATTTCAATTTTCAATCCAAAGAGTATATAATTATAACCACTACGCAGTGTTGCCAACCCTACTGTTTTAACAGTAGATTTGCTGTTTTTACGTCGATGTCCCTGTTTTCTGTTTCATTTGTAATTTTTACTGTTTTTCAATTAGCGTTCAGCGTCACCTATTACACTATGTAATATGTTTTGATAACCACTATATAATAATACACAATGATACTAGATGGCAGTATGTAACTATGTACTCTTGTCGGGATTCGAATAAGGAATTCCCCGACCTAAGTCTTATGTGATTGACACTCATATTTTTATGCACTGGAAAATCATGTACAAAATTCTCCAAAACGTATTATTCGGATATTTCAAAACATTTCAAACATTCACAAATATAACCATTGTGTGAATTGGTGAAGAAACTTTTGTGCTTACCACACAGCAGCGCCACCGCGGAAAGATTATTTTAAGCTATAAATATTTTAAAAACTAAATTACGCAACAAAATATCGACTAAAACTATTAAAGGAGCCTTACACACTTAACACACTAAATCCGAAATAACCGATTGCTATTCATTTGAAGTCAAAAAGGCACATAAAGAAAAACAATAATATGTATGATTTTAAAAAGGAAAATGAGTTTGAAAATACTGAAGATGAGGCAATTGATAATTAATGAAAGTGAAAAATAATTTTACTTTGATTTTATTTTTTTATTAAGTTGTGATAAATATTGAAATATAACTATGTATGTGAGTCCTGATAACTAATAAAAGTAGGTGACTGTTTTAATTATACGAGGAAAGTATGAAATCTGCCTTTTTTACTAAACCTACTGTTTTCTCCTGTTTTTTTATTGGTTATCTGCTGTTTTTTAGTTTCTTGGGGTTGGCAACACTGCCACTACGTTTTATTTCAATCTTCAATCACCAAATATGTAACAAAATAAATAAAAACAAAATTCTAATATAATTTATTTTCATCTATACTACTACGCGCGACAAACGTGCGATTTTGACTGTGAACTGGACAATGATAACTTTTCTAATATAAATTTCTGTGATTTTTAAAATTTTTGTTAAGTTATATTAGAAATAGTTCAAATCACAAGAAGGTTACATATGCCATAAAAGGAATGTCTTAAATAAAATGGATACCATACGGAGATCATGGAAATTACGTACGTACTTTATTGTAAAACGTAACATTATAATGGTGTAATTATTTATGAAACAAAAATTCTTTGCAGAAGAATTTGTCGCCCACAAGGCAAATGTCAACTGCCTGGCAATGGGACACAAATCGAATCAAGTATTGGCTACTGGAGGTGATGACAAAAAAGTCAATTTATGGGCAATTGGGAGACAAGGTTGCTTAATGGTATGCTCTAAAAATACAAACAATAGGAATGTATGTTTAAACAGAAATTAGAGAACATTTTAATTACAGATGTTTATCTTATTTACAGAGTCTGAGTGGACATACAACACCAGTAGAATGTGTATGTTTTGGACATTCAGAAGACTTGGTGTGTGCTGGTTCTCAAACAGGTGCCTTAAAAATATGGGACTTAGAAGCTGCTAAACTACTTAGAACATTCACAGGACACAAAGGAGCAATTAAATGCATGGATTTCCATCCTTATGGTGATTACTTAACCACTGGCTCATGTGATAGTAATATTAAACTATGGGATACAAGGAAGCGTGGCTGTATTGTCACATATTCTAGCCATCGACTTGCAGTCAACAGTCTTCAGTTTAGTCCTGATGGTCAGTGGATAGCATCTGCATGTGAAGATGGTAAGTAGAAATTCAAATAAAATAACATAGTAATAGAATAATAAATTACATAATAAAATTTATACATGTAATGGGCCATCCATGAATTACGTCACACAAATTTCACAATCTTTCTTGGTCACATTTACGAGACCCGGTCTACAGTGTGATTTCACATATTTTGCAATATTACACCTAGAAATTATTAAATTAAAACAACGGTTTCTACATTATTTTTATTTCTATTTCAATTATTTATCAATTGACGACGCATTGGCGCAACGTTCACAGCACTGGTTTGTGGCTGTTGTGCTGGCGGTTGCGAGTTCGATCCCCGCACATGACAAACACATGGAGAAAGAGGCCTATGCCCAGCAGTGGGATATTACAGGCTGAAGCGATTTATCAATAAAATTAACATCAAACATAAGTATGAAAATTCATAAAATAGTACAGGGAGAGTTAATTTGCCAATGAAACAATTGTAAAATTGTATTTTTTAAGTCAAATATTTTGGGTATGTAGTTCAAATCTCATGTGTGTTGGCACAAAATTTTGGACCACTCATTTAATGTCACACTTCAGAAACCAAACCACCTTTTTTATAAATACTAAATACAAATATAAAATACTAATGCAAATAAATAGTAATACAAAACTTTTTAATGTGTGTTCTTACCAACAAAGCTTAATTATTATTTATTTGAACCTTTCACATCATCTACTGATCAAGTATTTGATAAAGTTTTACTCTGATTAAATATCAAATTTATGTTTACATTTTCAGGTCTAGTGAAGGTATGGGATGTAAGAGTAGGTAAAGTTTTGCAGGAGTTCATAGAGCACACGGCACCTGTAACCTGTGTAAAGTTCCACCCTCATGAGTTCCTCCTAGCCAGCTGTGGTGCCGACAGAACTGTCAATTTCTGGGACATGGAGAAATTCCAATTGGTATCTAAATTTGAAAAAGAGAACACATCTATAAGGTAAAACTAATTTTATATATTACTAGCTGCCCTGCAAACTTTTTTTTGCCATATATATTATTAACCCCCGCAAACCCCTCTTGTGGGTGGAATTTCGTAAAACCCGTTCTTAGCTGACCTCTACTCGGCGACAGGAATATTCCTACCAAATTTCAAGTCTCTACGCCATATGGTTCCAGAGATATTGTGATGAGTCAATGGATGGAAATCTCATATATATATGGATGTTATTTATATCCTATCTTATAACAATCGGCTATTACCTAATACTTTTATTAAACAACAATACATACCATACAGAAGATCACAGCTAAAAAACACTGTTCTCAAGCAGTGTTGTGTTCCTGTGGTAAGTATGGTAGCCAGAGATTAGGCTATGGTAACTGCTTACCATCAAGTGGGCCGTAAGCTTGTTTTCTGATCTAGTTGTATATATAAGAAGGATTCTATAATGTAATGGTGTATTGTTTTACATAGGCGCTGTTAATATATAATTGTCTTCTTAATTTCAGACATATGACGTTTAGTGATGATGGAGCAACTTTACTGGGTTGTGGGAATGATGGACTACATGTGATAGGCTGGGAACCGGCCAGAGTTCTGGACACTGTTACTGGCCATTGGGGCCAGATACACGACATCACGGTTGCTCAAACACAACTTGTAAGATATTTTATGGTTTTGTTTTAGAGTAATACGAGTATTGTTTTATTTTAATATTGAAAGTAAGATAATTTCATTAAAAATTTTGATGAGATATGCTGTATTAATCTTTATATTGCAAATGAAATGTCATCTGACTGAGGATTTCAATTAAAATAAAACAGTGACTAATACTTAAATGAAGTTGTTCTTTATAAAATTGAATTTTTGAGCCACTATAGATTTACAAATTAATACATTAATATAATTGTATAAAATACTTGTATTTAGTAAAAAACCAGAGATAGCACTGTAAAATTCGTTGTGTTAGTACAATCAATTTTTCTATATTTTGTAACAATAAAGTCCTGTTTAAATGTTCTAGATTGCAGGCTCATTCTATTCAACGTATGTGGTCTTATCCGTTGTTGATCTCAATAAAGTGCATCCTTTCGGAGGGCCTCCTCCTGCTGCCCCTACACTAGTGAGGGATCTCTCGCCATTCCAAAAGGGTCACTCTGTGCGTAAAAGTTTTTCTAAAGAGAAACCACCTAAAGAAGGTTAGTTTAACATGTATCTATTACTGGTAATTAAATATAATAATGTCACGCTTAACTTCTGACACTGAAATTTTTAGAACAAAAATTTGTTTTTGCCAATCTAGTTTCAATGGTTCATCCACCAATGATTCAATTGTTTTATCCTGAAAGAGAATAAAATGTAAAAGATAACATACAATTGTATTATTTTTATGGAAAATAACATTAAATTTTTCAGTGATGCACAGACCAACATTGTTAGATGAGAAAACAGCAGAGGAGTCCACGTCCGGGACGGAGGCAGATGAAGAATCAGGTGCTGTAATACCTAATTTAAATGACTACACTGAAATATTTCGACCCAGCAGAGCTTGTGAGTAGTTTGAGCTATATGAAAGAAATTATATTCAAATATTGCCCATTATTCCTACTAATTAATGCTTTATATTTTCAGTGACACGAACTCCACCTCCAGCCACTAGCTTGTCATCCGAAGATTTTCCAATCTCAGGTACTTGTCACAAAAAAAAAAAACAATTATAGTAATTTTTTTTAATATAGGAAAATGTACCATAATAAATGTCGAGTTAAGTAAGTCAGCTGCTGGGCCCGTCGTGTGGGGGCTGCTTCTGATTTAGAGCAGGCTAGTTTTTGCTGTGTGCTACGTCAGTTAAAAATTAATTATCAGTTAAAATTTTTAACTAAGTCCCTTAACTGGTTCTGTTAATTTACTTTTTGTTGCGCCATAGTTATAATTTTAAATAATTTGTATTGTAGACTTGTTTATCTCATTGTAAGTGTACACTCATTCTTAGGAGTGCAAAGGTCTTGAAACTGAAAATTGATCTCGGTTTTCTTAATCACGTGGTCTCTGGTTGCTGTTCAGTTTACCGAGTATGACACTTTGGCTATAAGATATAAGTTTGAATATATAGTCCGTATGGATTAACTTGAGACCCAGGCCGATGACGTCATATTCAATCACGATCACGATTCATCCTGTAATATCCCACTGTTGGGCATAGGCCTCTTTCCACTGTAGGAGAAGGATCGGAGCTTAATCCACCACGCTGCTCCAATGCGGGTTGACGGATATATTCCCTACTATGACTAACAATCGCTATCAGGTGTACATGATAACAACCGAGACCGACGGCTTAACGTGCTCTCTGAGGCACGGTGGGGAGACCCACAAGGACTGCACAACCACCCAGACCACGGCAAACATCTATATGGCCAGTACAAATGTTGTCGTGTGCGGGGATCGAACCCGCAACCGCCCGCGCAACACCCAATCGCAATCCAGTGCTGTGACCGCTGCGCCAACGCGGCGTCATATTCAATAATAATAAAAGTAGTTTATTTCGGAGTGCACATCCATAATGTATTAATTAGTGTGATAGTAAGAATATTTCCCGGGTCTCAAGTTAATTGGTACGGGCTGTAAAGCAACTGTCGGTAATGGCTGACAGGAGAGGCCCCCGTGAGCGCGTCCCTGCGCGAGCTGTCGCTGGCGTCGCGCATCCCCACCGCCGGCCACGCGCCGCTCGCCGACAAGAGGCCGCAACTCTTCACTAGTGAGCGCTTTTTGTGTTCTGTCGCTATGGATAAATAGATTGTTATTTACTCGTATACCACCAACAATTATAACGCATAATGTAACCTTTAATTTTGGTTTAGTCCACATATATCCCCTAAACTGTACAGTCAATAGGTCATTGGAAATTAAATAATAATTCATGCTTTTGGTCTAAGATCTGGAATATAACAAAATCTTCCCTCATCTGTTAATTAGATGAAACAATTTTTTATAGGCTGATTTCAATATTGTGAATTTATAAAAACGACCTCTGCCACAATAAGCCTGCTGCAAATAATAATACTTAAAAAAAAAAAGTTTTGGTTACTGCTGACTGAGGTTACTGACCTGGCTGCAGGTAAATGTAGCAATCATAGAGATGGGTGCCTACTAAAGTCAGGTATATAATGTAAAATATTAACGGTTTTAGCTTACTACATGTAATTAACATGAGAGGGAAAAGATAAAAAAAAAAAAATTGCAGCAGGCTTATGGTAGCAGAGGTTGTTTTTATAAATTGACAATATTGAAATAAGCCTATAAAAAATTGTTTTATCTAATTAATAGATTGGGAAGATTTTAGCTTCTCGGATCTTAGACCATTTTGTATGTCATGATGACATTATTTTTTACATAAAAAGTGTGCAGTACAAGTCAATGATAAATTTTTTACCAATAATTTTTAATGCACATGATTGAATATGTATGTCACTTGCAGGGATAGTGGACAACAAAGATGAAAGCCTATTTACTTGTAGACAAGCAGCTGCGATGAATGACTATTCTTCTAACGTACTGACAACTACCTCCTTAAATCGACATAATTCATATAAAGAAACAAAATCTACTACAGATTTAAGTAAGCTTCTTTTATTAATTCTTTTCTACATGTGTTCAAGCAACCAAAATAAATACGTGATTTTTTCTTTGTTATCTAAGTCTTTTTATGATAAACTGCTATTTAAATATGATTACTAAAAATTGTATATAAATTTATTTCAGCCTCAAACAATCTCCGACAAAGTAATAGTGAGATGTCATTAGGTCCACCATCACTTGGACCTAGATCATTATCATTCACAAGACCACAAAGCCAGAATAGGTGAATGTGTATATTTATTTATGCAGGGTAATGTATGTTATTTCGAAATAATGTTTGCTGAATGGATAATTGCCTATATGTACAGAAAAAAAAATTTAAATTTTAAAAGGAAAGAACTCCTTTCCCCTGAGACAATCGGTAGATTACATAAACTATTGTATTACTAAACTACGTAAGTATTTATTAATACGAGTATACTCACGTAGGCTACAGGTCAGTTGTTCGAAAATTAGATTAGTTTAGTATATAAATTAAGAGTAGTACTAGCAATATAATACAAATCTAACAATAATATAAATAATATGAACGTATACATAGATATGGTGACATACATGCTGACCGATCGTTATTCGATTTAATTGTAATTTTACACAATAAGTTTTTTATTACTCTATCATAAATTCATTACAAATTATTTATAACTGCCATCGAATGTAGTACTCATTTTGCTATTTGATTATAATATATTCAGCAGATTTTATTTTATTTTACATAATGATTTCCTATTACTTGATCATGAGTTCATTACAGATTATTTAGAACTGCTATGGAACACTTGAAAGATTTCGCTATTATAACTGACAAGTTTCCTTGTCGCAGAGCGCGTGCAGATAGTGGAGGCAGCGCGGCGCGTGAGGCCCGAGAGGCACGCGAGGCACGTGAGGCCCACAAGGCGCGAGAGGCGCGCGAGGCTGTAGCCGTAGAGCGCGACGCGGAGCCCGAGTTTGTGCCCTACTCCATCGACCGCCCCGTCGGCCTCGACCTCGACGAGTTCCTGCCCGTATGTTTCACCTCGCCACTATACACCCATGCTGTTGTAATGACCCACATACGCACATACTTATATTCCTGTAAAGTGTAAAGTATTAAAAACACTAAAAGAATTTTTTTCAAATCGGACCAGTAGTTCTTGATATTAGCGCGTTCAAACAAACAAACTCTTCAGCTTTATAATATTAGTATAGATTAATGCTTGTGGACCTCTTCTGGGTAAAAGCCTTCTCCAACTTTGTCAATTTTTCTTTGTTTTTTGCAGTAGTTAGCCAGTTTTCACCGACCAGTGAGATTATATTGTCTTATTTTATAACTAATGTATGTGACGTAAATAATATCAGATAAATTTTGTGTCTTAGTAATAGTCCGAGATCCTTGGTACATTTTTTGCACTTGACTACTATCAAGCTAATTTTCCGGTAGTAGATCCTCTCGATTGTGGTAGGTAATAAATAAGGGTAGCAGGGATAAAGCAGCAGTGAGCGTAGGACCGGGATAATGTACCACGCAATTTGTAGGACAATATTACTAAAAAAAATCATATGAATAGTAATATTTTGATGACCTCGTTATCGATACATGTTGGAAGGATTTAAGTTGCTTTGTTGGGCGTCTCATCAAAATGAAGCTACTTACGGAAAATTAGCTTGATAGTAGTCAAGTGCAAATAATCGGCCAAGTGCGAGTCGGACTCGCGCACGAAGGGTTCCGTACCATTGACTAGGTTAACAACAGTAGGTATTTTAAAGTTATTATTTATTATTAAAGTAAATATAAGTACAATTAAGTATTTTGTGAATATTTCAAGTGCCTACCTGTTACCATTTATTGATATCGAGCAAAAATCTATACTAATATATAAAGCTGAAGAGTTTGTTTGTTTGTTTGAACGCGGTAATCTCTGGAACTACTGGGCCGGTTTGAAAAATTCTTTCACTGTTAGATAGCCCATTTATCGAGAAAGGCTATAGGCTATGTATGGACCAATAGGAGCGGAGTCCACGCCGACGAAGTCGCGCGCAGAAGCTAGTAGGCAATAAATCACGTTTGTTGTATGTGAGCCCCCTTAAATATTTATTTTATTTTGTTTTTAGTATTTGTTGTTATAGCGGCAACAGAAATACATAATTTGTGAAAATTTCAACTGTCTAGCTATCGCCGTTCTTGAGATACAGCCTGGTGACAGACGGACGGACGGACAGCAAAGTCTTAGTAATAGGGTTCCGTTTTTACCCTTTGGGTACGGAACCCTAAAAATGTACCAGGGATCCTGGACTATAATGTTTTAATCACTTTAAATTTTACACTATAATTTGGGATAAAACAACTGGAAAACAATTGGGACAAAAAACTTCTGAGTTTTTTTTTTTTTAAATCTGTTTAGAAAAAAAAAGAGTGGAAATTAAAAAAAGAAAATATTTAGTCTGCGTGCTTAGAATGTATGTGTACAGCGCGGCGCGGCGGGCGGCGCGGGGCGGCGCGCGGCGCGGGGCGGCGCCGAACCCAGCGAGCAGGAGGTGCTGGGCGTCATGATGCGCGGACACGACTCCATGATGGCCGTGCTCGCGGCGCGGCAGAGGGCGCTGCAGGTACTTTTTATAAACGACTAGGTCATCAAACAAGCCTACCGCCCACATGATGGTAAGCGGTTACCTTTGCCTATAGACTACTACAACACCAGAAGCATCGTACCACCAGTCCCAAAGAGCTCTGACCACGTTACTCACTACAGGAATACTACAACTTGAGAGCAGTATTATTTAGCTGTGATCTTCTGTAAGTTTGAGCTACTTCCCTGGATGGGCTGCTCCAGATTTTAAGCAGGATATGTCCTGCTGTGCCCGTTTTGCGTTTTGCTCAAGAGCCGTTCAATTTCAAGCAAGATTTTTTTTTAATACAACTAGGTCGGCAAACAAGCTTATATAAATTTAACTATTATATGTAAAGAGAACGCAGCAAATTTTGAATATTGACACTAGGCATTCGTGAAGTCGGCGATTAGATTGGATTATATATTATACTTGCTGTACCCTGTGTGCGTTGCTATGCTTTTTTTTTTTTTTTGGTTGTACCAACTCAGAAATTTTTGTGGGCTCATGCACAACACTGCTGAAAATAACGCCATGATCAAATGCATAGTTTACGATTCTATAAAGGACATACAGAAAAAAAAAATCATTTATATATATATACAGGGTGTCCCGCGATAATCTGCAACCCCGAAAGAGGGTGAAACTAGACCATAAATTATCGACAAAAAACATAGAAAAAACTTTTTTAAAAAAATATTTTATTTTTTATTGACGAATTAAGATTTTTATATCTTACCTAGACTCTATGTACAAAAAATGATGATTTCTTCCAAAGTAGTGGGTCGATTACTTTAAAATAAAATAAAATATTACGCCACGTACTTGGCGGTAAGGATAAAATAAAAATTAGCTGGCAAAAAAGTGGCATTATGTCTTTAATTATGCTTCTTGTGAAAAAAAATCCATTTTTTATGACTGTTTTTTTCAATGATCTCTAATTTTCTCAGAATTATGCCCCCAATACCAGGAAATTTTATGATTTATTATTGTTTCTTACCATATTGCCATTCAAATAAAAAAAATTTACGCCTGTATCCCAAAAAACACGTACAAAAATCATCATTTTTTGTACAAAGAGGCTACGTAAGCTATATAAAAATCTCAATTCGTCAGTAAAAAAAATAAAAAATTTTTTTTTAATTTTTTTAATTTTTTCCTGTTTTTTGTCGATAATTTATGGTCTAGTTTCACCCTCTTTCGGGGTTGCAGATTATCGCGGGACACCCTGTGTATATATATATATATATATATATATATATACAGGGTGTTAGGGGAATGGTTAGCCATAGAGGTATGTTGGGTAGGGGGTCATTTGGAACCTATTTAGGCTAACTTACCTTACCTATATATATATATATATATATATAAACAAAGAAGCTACAAGAGATGTAGAACAATTATTATTATTTTGGATTTCTCCATGCCACTACATAGTCCTTTTTAATCAACTTTAAAAATTAAAGGTTTAATTGTATTTATTATGTTGATTTTAAAATTATAAATAGCAAAGATAATAATTGTCAGTTTATCACTAACACAACCAAAAAAATTAAAACAACTGCGAGTCGGACTCTCCCTTGAAGGGTTCCATAGCAACAAGTAACATAATATAAAATTTCTTGTAGTTTGTTGTAACTTTGATCGATGTTTTAATAACAGTCTATACCATAAGTATGGGGAAAAGTGCGAGTCGAAAAGGTAAATTTCAGTTTACGAGTTATGACGTATTAAAAAAAACTACTAATTAGATCTCGTTCAAACCAATTTTCGGTGGAAGTTTATATGGTAATGTACATTACATATTACATTTTACCACTTCGTTAGTCTCTCGCGCAAACTATTCAGTTTAGAAAAAAATGATATTAGAAACCTCAATATCATTTTTGAAGACCTATCCATATCTATATACCCCATACATAAGGGTTTGATGAAAAAAATATATTTGAGTTTCAGTTCTAAGTATGGGGAGCCCACAAAATTTATTGTTTTTTTTTTTCTATTTTTGTGTGAAAATCTTAATGTGGTTCACAGAATACATCTACTTACCAAGTTTCAAAAGTATAGTTCTTATAGTTTAGGAAAAACGTGGCTGTGACATACGGACGGACAGACAGACACACATGACGAATCTATAAGGGTTCCGTTTTTTGCCATTTGGCTACGAAACCCTAAAAAGTAGTTACTGCCCTATAAAGTAATAAAATATTCAGTTCTATGTATTTTTTTGGCCTAAAACAGAGTACAATACGAGTATAATAACTTGTATCGAGCTTCAATTTTATCAAAATTTTAATTACTATAGTTTGCTATTATGCTATAAATGTTAGATAAATGTTTACTGAAAAAAATTATAAAAAATTTCATTATATGAGGACAAGTAAATTTATTACTATTTTTACTTATTTCAGATATTTCATTCAGTAAGAATAAACAAGAGTTTAAAATCTGCTTTAGAATCTGTGATAGCTTTACAAGATGCATCTGTAATATTGGATATTCTAAATGTGATGGCGCATAAACCGTAAGTTATTGTTATTTGTTGTATGGTAATCAAAATAATTATGCTTATTATCATAATATTAATAAAATTAAAAAGATTCTAATTTACATGTGACAATAAGTTTATAAATATTCATATTAATTTATAACCCGTTTATAGTTAACTCATGACATTAATTTGTTTCAGATCTTTATGGAATTTGGACATTTGTCTTTTAATGCTGCCTAAAATATATGAATTACTACAAAGCAAATACGAATCGTAAGCTTCAATGTCTATTATATAAACTTTACTTTGCGTGACTAAATAAACTGCTTAAATGTAATTTTATATTCCAGATACATGCAATGTGGCTGCAATGCTTTAAGGCTAATTGTGCGGAATTTCTCATCGGTTGTACGTGCTAACGTCAGTGCACCGGTCCGAACGCTCGGTGTAGACATACCAAGAGAAGAACGTTATACGAAATGTGTACAAATACATCGACTGTTGCTCGATATACGCGCCTTCCTTCTAAAAAGACAAACCCTGCAAGGTCGCCTCGGTGCCGCCTTCCGCGATCTCCATACATTAATGCAACAAGGGCTCGACTGATGAAATAGCACTAATGTACCTCGACGGACATTATTTTTCTAATAACAATTAAAATTCTCACTGTTATACAAAAATCTGTTTCAAATGTACTTAAACATTTTATCATTAGCATGTAAGATTTATTTAAAATTGTAAAATTTTATTAGTCTAAATTAATTTTATTCTTGTTGAATTATCGAAGATGCCATATACATTGTTTAGCACATCATGTACAACACAAATTCTTTGGGACTTAGAATTTTTGTGATATACGGCACTTTCAATATGCAAACATTGTTAAAAATGGATTATACTAATTGTCTTGGAAAGTTATCTCATCAGTATTTAGGTATATGAAAACTAAAATATAATTTATTGGTATGTATTTAATTTACTAGACTGACATTAACAATTTTAAACTATATTTTTAAGAATTGGAATAAAAATGTAAACATTAACGCATCTTCTTTTTTCTGCATCAAAAACGTGATGTATACAAATGTAATATATTTTCTTTTCATATTATAAAACAAAGTCCTTGGCTGCGTATATTAATTTGCTGTATGTCACTCACCAAAAATGAGACCACCTGGTGCAAAGCCTTGCCTCCTGCTAAGATCATTTTGGATTACCCGCTAAGCCTTGGTGGGTTGCTAATATGCGTTTAAATGCGGATTTAATATGTAATTATTAATTAAGGTTTAACAAGTCGATGGCATGAAGTCGTTGGTAGGCGTGGCCTAAATTAATGCTATTTCACCTGACACAGTGTGCGAGCAGGTGCGTCTCAGAGAAGAGCAGTGAGAAAAATATCGTGCGCGTGCATGTAGTAGTTACTACACGTATAGGTACACACACATGTGACGACAAGCTAGGAAATAATAATTATGCGTGCAATATTTTTATTGTTTGGAATTGGACTATAGCCCGTTGGCGCAGTTGGTAGTGGTTTCTGTCCCGCGGGTTGCGGGTTCGTTTCCCGCCCGAGTCGGGGTGTAATATTTGTATTTATCTATATGTATTTATGTATGTATTTATATATGTATGGATAAGGATTTATGCATTTTTATTTTGTAACTAGCTGTGCCCGTGCCTTCGTCCGTGTCGAATTTAACAAAATATTTATTGTTCAGTTCGCGACCATCTCAAGGAAAGAGCGCTGGCTCGCCGAGCTAAATGTTTCGCGATGATAGTTCAAAAACTATTCATCTCATTGATATAGTGTAAAGAGAAATTTTAATCTGCATTAAATGCCTAAGCTAACTAAAGTATTCATTTGGATAAGGATTAATAATGAACTAAAGAAAATAGCTTTGAAAATAACGTAATGTTTTTAATTAAAAATGTAAACATAAAAGTGGTTATTGTAAGTCAACCGTAAGAGATTTTATAGATTTTAACATAGCATTTTTATAGATTTTGAATTCGCTAGTAAATTACACAACTATATTTTTGCTAGTTTACGCAGCGTTCGCGTGAAAAGCTTCCCGTTGGCGAGATTTTTTGCGACCTCTTCAACATTTATCGCAGTATTTCTGCTAATTTACATTAAAGCATAATAAATTATATACCAAAACCTTCCTCAATAAATCAATCTTTCTATTGTTGAAAACCGTGTAAAACTCCGTTAGGTGGTCCGTCAAGTTTATCGCATTCAGACAGACAGACAGGAGGACAGAAAGATGCGGCCGGGGGACTTCTTTTTATAATACTAGCTGACCTGGTGAACTTCGTATCACCTAGGTACATGTATTTGTGAAAAATATCGACAAAACACTTTCTGTACGTATCTATAAATATTTGACAACAAATTGCCAATTTTTTGACAATAGACATCAGATGCTTCACATCTAGGAACATTTACATATACATACTATTATTTTTTAATAAATTTGTTGTTAAATAACAATAAAATATAGCCTATGTTACTCCTGAATAGTGTAGCTTTCTGTTTGTGAAAGAATTTTCACGATCGGATCAGTATTCGCGAAGATTACCCCCTACAAACAAACAAAGTTAGAAACTTTACCTCTTTATAATATTAGTATAGATAGATGTATAGATTGCTTTTATTACCTACAACCTAGCCATATTTTTATAAAATATATATAACTTAGGAAATACGGAGCTAATCACAGAAAAATTAAAAGTAAAAAACCTTTTTAGATTACAAGCATGCAATTTTATTTGAATGCGCTAAAACAAAAAAAAAGGTTACTTTAAAACTTTTACTATCTACTTATAAAGGCATTAGGTACATAATAATTCATATGATATAACAACTTGTCGCAACTCGGCGCGTTGGCGCAACGGTTAGGTACAGCACTGGTTTGTAGCTGTTGCGCTCGCGGTTGCGGGTTCGATCCCCGCACATGACAAACATTTGTATTGGCCAGATAGAATTATAGATGTTTGCCTTTCAATTAAAAAAAATCATCCAAACAAATTGGTCGAACAGTCAAGTTCTGAAGTAACGTAATAAAAAAAAATCCAATCAAATTGAGAACCTCCTCCTTTTTTGGAAGTCGGTTAAAATCTATGAGCATTGTATATATAAAGAGATTCTGTAGTATATTTAGTATCAGTATTGCACCCGTGCGAAGCCGGGGCTGGTCGCTAGTAATGTATAAAATAGTACTTACCTACTAATTGGTGATAGTAGAAGTGGATTTATAGGATTTGAGGAGTAAAAAATAAAAACAAATGAAAAAATATTTGTACAACGTAATCTAGTATTAGTATTATTTATCTTTTATTGGTTTTATGCTGTCCTGTGCATTTGTTTAATTAGTTTGCAATAAAGATTAATTGTATTGTAGGTATTGTATGTATTGTATTTGTCAGATCTGATAGGTAGGTTTCGAGATTTCAGTTCAAGCCGAACTACTGATTATAGATCTGTATTTACTTATTTTACCAATCTACCTAGTGCCTATAATTACTACTAAAAGTCAAACTAAAACACTTTTATTTTTTAATTGCTTTTATTACAACAATATTTTTATAAAATATATATTAAAAACTAAGGAAATACGGAGCTAATCACAGAAAAAGACAACATTCATGGACCAAGTATTACTAGTAACTCGCGCTCTAGGTAGGTACACACTACACAGATACATTAGGGCATACAATATAGTTCTTGTACCTACCTTCCCAGTCCCGTGAATTTTACAATAGTTATATGATCATAGTGGATGCCAATATATTACATGTTGGTCGAGTACGTACCTAGGTAGGTACTTGTACCAAGTATAGCATAATATTATGAAGATATTCCTATGCTTCATTTATTCTCAGTTTCAAAAGTATCGGAAGTAGTGGGACCGGTCCTCGAAAATTCACGACATCGAATCAAGTAGTAAAAAAAGAACAGAATTTTATATTTAGAGGAAAAAAAATTATTTACTTATTAATTAAAATTAAGTACAGAATTCTTTTATAAGTATATTAAAATATATATAAAAAGTGTATTTGTAAAACTAAAATAGTCAATGTACCTTTATGTGCTAACATATTATCTTGAGCCTAGACTAATACTATAGTGAAGTTAGAATTTTAATATCGCAAGTTTCTTTTTATTTTTCATTTTTTTTTTCAAACAAAAACAATGTACATTTGGTTTGATAGTGCATAAAGGTACCTTTATTTAAAGTTACAGTAATTTTTTTTTTTTGTGCAGTCGCCCGTAAGGGAAAAGTTGCGGGTTCGAACCCGCTCGAACCAGCCGGGCTAGCATGCGTACAACGAGATAATCTCTTGACGAGAGAGATAGATAATGTCTACATCGAGTATTTTCTCGATTACCCTAACATGCGCAATACTAGAGACATAATTCTCTTCCGAACTCCGAAGACAAAACGGAACGGAAACGCCATGGTATACAAAAGATATTATAATAATATTTATAATTTTAATAATATTTCGTTTATCGTAGTCTTTCTCGTCGATAATATTGACAACGAGTAGTTTATCTTGTTTATGTTAGCTCCCGTAGAGATAACTAAAATTTCTTGTTATCTCTTCAATTGTCGTGACGAGAAGAGTATCACGTGCACGCATGTTAGCTACTGTAGACATAAAGAGATAATACGAGTTTCACTCAAAATCTGAATTCAAAGTAATAATGAGACAGGCAGCAGAACATGAAGCCGCGCGCGCGAATTACCGACGAGTGATGACGTCGCGGTCGCGCGCGTGCCGCGGCGCTCGCGGCTTGCCTCCTTCCCTCCCGCACCCCGCGCACTAGCACACACTAGCATGAAACGTAGATGAGAGGCACAGTGATTTTATTCCTAAAACGGCCGCGTAAAAAAATGAGAAAATACTTTTAGCAAATCAGTAATTATAGAAAAACTATTAAATGTATCTTTTCATAATAAATTTATTTCCACTTTTCAATGACTAAACTATTACCTCTGTGGCTTTATTTTAGAGATTTCTTTCTCCGTATACTATTTATTTTCACCCAAAGTTGGACTAAAATCGGTGTTGAAATATGAAAGTTTAGAAGCTTGTATTTTTGAAATTTAAACTTCTTTTACAACTTTGGCTTTCATTAATCATAGATAATGCCGAGATCAATTGATATTATTCTTAATTTTGAACAGTCAACGTCAAACATTGTAGTAGTTACTGATCTACGTTTGTATGGAAACGTGAGCGACTTGTTTAACCTTAATGTAATACAATTGGACAAATACTAGATAATATATGAAGATAGAACTTTTCCTCGATTTACAAATATGCTATATGTATATACATTATTTCACATACGAGTGTTATTTTTTTATTTACCTATATAATATTTTACATTATAAAGAAAAAAAACTAAAGTATTTTAATTATATATAATGAAAAAACCATTTCTTGAGTATAGTAACAGCATAATCAAGGTATTTTTTTAACGTAATTTATAACATTTGCAAAATTGAAAGTTCATGTGATATACAATCATATGTGTAGCAAATGGTAACAGATTTTGTAAATATCATACTCAAAACTTTAAAATGAACACAAATCAATTACTTATTTTTCCTTCTCTTTATTTCGCTTTTACCTGGGCTCGCTGTCCATTTACGTTTTTTAAGGCTTTCCATTTTTTTACTTAAAATGTCATCCGAAACATCTTTTTGCATTTCGCTTCCTTCATCAGCATTATATTTCTTTTCTTCTAATTCCATAAGCCTTTCAATTTCAGGATTCATACCCTTAAAAGATAATCTTCCTTCTACTAAATCTTCACAAAAAATAAAACTAGATTCTGAAATATAATTTCCAGAGGCATGCCGCATTTCACTTGTAATAATGTTAGAATATAAACCTTCAATGTCTTGGGTATTTTCTAATTCTTTTTCAATTCTTTCTTTAGTTTTTTTCATAAATTTCATATCCAAAACAGATTTAGGCAATTGCGGTTTTTTATTTGCAGCCATGATTGTTTTCGTTTTATTTATAAATGTATTATTAAAATTGTGCTATAATTTAAAATAGTTTACAGCCGCTTTAAATAAACATTCAAAAGTTTAGAACCTAGAACAAAAACAAAAAAGAAGTTAGGCTTACGACTATTCAAATATGTATATTATACATACATATTCTTAGTATGTAATACATGCAATAATAATATACTAGGAGAACCATATCGCGCGTGGTGGGATGGAACAAGCATGTCAGCGGTGCGCACCGGGTGGCCAGGACTAGTTTCACGAAATGGGTGCTACATGGTAGTAGAGAAAGTTTAAATCAAAATTAAAATGGTGCCAAGATCACCAGGAGCAATTAAAAATGGACCT
Source organism: Melitaea athalia (assembly GCA_905220545.2). Classification (NCBI taxonomy): domain Eukaryota; kingdom Metazoa; phylum Arthropoda; class Insecta; order Lepidoptera; family Nymphalidae; genus Melitaea; species Melitaea athalia. Next base: position 11,587,871 of record HG992179.1, read on the forward strand.
TCTTGCCAGGAAACACTGTAATGGGGATTTCCGTGGATTTTGGCGGGAGACAAGTAAGGCGAATATACGGCCTGGGCTACCGGTGAGCGTCGATGGCACAAGCAATCCCGAAGCCATAGCTAACATCTTCAGGTTACACTTTTGTGTTAAATCACAGCTGGGCCCTGCAATGGAGGTGCACAATGCTGACATGAACGAAAAAGGTGATAGGATCTCATTCCTTCCCGAAGATATACATAGAGTAATACGGCAAATGGACAGAGGTAAGTCTCCTGGCCACGATGGACTCAGCATTGAGCACCTCCAGCACGCTGGACCTCTTATCTTTAAACTGTTGGCTCTGTTCTATTCACTCTGTGTGGGTCATTCCTACTTGCCCGATGATCTCATGAAAGCGGTGGTAGTACCTGTGGTGAAAAATAAAACTGGTAACCTTGCTGACAAAAGTAACTACAGGCCTATATCACTTGCTACTATCATGGCCAAGGTGTTTGACGGATTGCTTGACGCGCAGTTGGGAAAACACATAAAGCTGCACGATAATCAATTCGGTTTTCGCCCTCAGCTGTCAACGGAGAGTGCTATACTGTGCCTTAAGCACACCGTCAAATACTATACAGATCGCAAGACACCTGTGTACGCGTGCTTCCTCGACTTATCTAAGGCCTTTGACCTGGTGGTATATGATTTACTATGGAAGAAACTCGAGCGTGTGGGTTTACCGCAGGGAATCATAAATATATTTAGATATTGGTACGCGAACCAGACCAATAGCGTGCGATGGGCAGGGGCAATGTCCGATTCGTATCGGCTCGAGTGTGGAGTTAGGCAGGGGGGGTTAACATCTCCAACACTGTTTAACCTCTACATGGATGATCTGATCGTCGCGCTCAGCAGACGGCATGTCGGTTGTCATGTTGATGGAGTGTGTGTAAATAATATAAGTTATGCAGACGACATGGTGCTGCTGAGTGCGTCAATCAGTGGAATGAGAGAGCTGGTACTGACGTGCGAGGATTACGCTTGTTATCATGGCTTAAAATATAATGTTTCGAAAAGTAAATGCATGATCTTTGGGGCTATCGGAGCGAAGTGCCCCCAGAGTGTCCCACCAGTGCTCCTCTCTGGTGTGCCCTTGGGAGTGGTGGACGAATTCAAGTATCTGGGGCATATAGTTACCACTTGCCTCAAAGATGATGCGGATATTGAGAGGGAGCGGAGGGCACTGTCGGTTAGAGCAAACATGGTGGCTCGAAGGTTTGCTCGTTGCTCAGCCCAAGTAAAAATAACACTGTTTAGAGCTTACTGCACGTCGTTTTATACGTGCAGCTTGTGGGCTGACTATACAAAGAAAACGTACAGTGACCTCCGCGTCCTCTACAACAATGCCTTCAGGATACTGTTGGGGCTGCCCCGATACTGCAGCGCCTCAGGCATGTTTGCAGACGCAAGGACAGACTGCTTCCACACCACCATGCGAAAACGATCCGCATCTTTTGTGCGTAGAGTGCGGGGCAGCCCAAACAGGGTGCTGAAGATGATCGGAGAACGCTTTGACTGCTTATACCTCCGGCATTGCTGCGATCGACACCTTCCAGTACAAATGCCGGAGCGAAAGCTGTAATAGGTTGTCTTAGTTGTCTTAGTATTAGTATTAATTATTTATTTATTTATTTATAAAATAGTATTAGTACCTATTATTGTTAATTGTTTTATTTGTTTATTGCTATTATTTATTATTATTATTAGTTTGATTCCTGGATAATGTGTAATAATTGTGACATTGAAATTTTTACTTGTATTTATTTTTAATTTAATTAATTGTAATTTGTAATTTAATTAATTGTAAAAATTGTGCTTTTTATGGGTCATTTGATACCCGAAATAAAGAATTATTTATTTATTTTATTTATATCTATGCATCTAAATTTTATTCAATTCTATATATTTACATAAAAATCTATATCTTCTATACTTAATAATAGAGACACTGGAATCGAAAGTGCAGTTTTTAGAGAAAGAATTAAGAAAAAATAACCTTGTTCTACATGGTATACAAGAAAATGAGGTAAACCAACAAGACCTAATGGAAATAGTTTTAAAAGTTTTAAATGATTTAAGTGAAAAAACCAACATGGAAGTATGGGACAGATGGGAAATCAACATGGTGAGGAGACTCGGAAAAAAGGCCGACGGCCGAACAAGACCTATACTAATATCACTAACACTAAATTGGCGCAAATTCGAAATACTCAAAAATAATAAAAGTTTTCCTGAAAATACCTATGCTACGGAAGATATGCCGAAAGAAGTACTAATTAAAAGAAAAGAATTAAAGAAAACAGTAGAAGAGGAAAAGGCAAAAGGGAATCTAGCATACATACGTTATGACAAAATAGTAATAAAAGAAATAAAACCAGGAGAGACAAAAAATAGAAAGGAAATGATACATGCAGAGAAAAGGCGAGAGGAGAAAAGAAAAAGAATGACATCAAAATCTCCAAACGCAGTGTATCCACCAATTTCAAAAGTTAACAAAGTCGCAGAGGGCGAAATGTCCAGAGCTAGAAGCTTCTCAATAACAGAAATACCGAAACTCTGACAACCACATTACTTACCAGTACAAAACGAAAAAGAAACACGCAAAACAATTTTAAAACAAAACTACGAGGCACAACAAAGAAATAATCGAGGAAAATACATACTAACAGCCAAAACAACATTTAAAGAAAACTTAAAAGGCCCCAACCCGGCTGGTCCCCGTGGGGCATCTGACCAAAACCCTCCATACTTCAGCAAAGAACAAACGTCTGATAAAAACCTTAAAACCATTAAAATTTGTACCTATAACGTAAGATCCCTATTGTCCTCAGAACGCCTTTTAGAACTGACGCAAGCTTTAACAAAAATAGACCATGACATTATCGGACTCGCAGAAATTAGAAGAATTGGATGTGAGATTCAAGAACATTCCGATTACATTTTCTGCTATAAAGGAGAAACAAAGGGTCTAAATGGAGTAGGCTTCCTTATAAAGAAAACATTGAAACAACACATAGTAAATTTCTCCGGAATATCAGAAAGAGTAGCCTTACTTCGAATAAAAACTGACAGTGGCATTATATCGCTAATACAAGCATATGCTCCAACTGCGACATCAAGCGACGAGTCAATAGAAATTTTTTATGAAGATTTAACTAAAGCCCACAATCTAGCAGATGAAACAATATTAGTGATAGGCGACTTCAATGCGAAGATTGGTCATCCACAAGCTCATGAACATCTAATACTAGGACAATATGGCTATGGAACTAGAAATCAAAGAGGTGAAAGATTGCTACAATATGCTAATGAATATAAATTATCGATAATGAACACCTATTTCAAGAAAAAACAAAGTCAAAGGTGGACCTGGTCTTCACCAGATAACAAGATAAGAAATGAGGTGGACTTCATATTGAGCAACAAACCCGAGCTCATCACCAATATAGAAGTCCTGAATAAAGTAAACTTCCCATCAGACCACAGACTTATTCGAGCATCCCTTAATATAAGAAAACCGAAACTGAGCAGGAAAACATTCAAACAAATGACAGGAATACCTAAAACCGAAGAAGAAATAAAAACTTACATAAAAAACTTAGAAGAAGGCTTGTCAAAAGAAGAAGAAGCTTTTCACAACCTAAAAGATGTCCAAGAGTATTATGACAAGCTTGTTAATATAATTTCAAATAGTCTTAGATCAACAAGAAAGGATAACAGCAATAAACATAAGATACTCAAAAACAGCACATTGGAGTTAATAAGAAAGCGCACCGAATTAACAGCAACAAAAAATAAATCAAAAAGTATGAAAGAAGAACTGAAATATATCTACAAAAAGGCCCATAAGGCAATCCGCGAAGACTACAACAACTATAAAAAAGAAATCATTGAAAGAAACTTAACAACATATAGAAGTGAAAAGAGGGCGAAAAGAGAACTTACCACACATAGAAAATGGATACAAAGCCTAGGAAAGATCCAAGAAGAAACTGAAACGAGAGAGGATATTTTAGACTGTGCCACTACATTCTATAAACAACTTTATGCAAAACCACCAGGAGAACAAAGTAATGAAATTATGCACTCTGATTATGAGGTTAGAAGCGAAATAGATAAAGTAACAGAAGACGAAATTTTAAAACAAATCAAGAAATTAAAACCTAACAAAAGCCCTGGACCAGATAACATCAGAAACGAGGTCTTAAGATGGGGGGCTCCTTTACTATTGCCTTTTTTAACAGAACTGTTTAACATGGTACTCATTCTAGAAAAAGTTCCCCTACAGTGGTGCAAGTCGGAAATAATACTGCTTTATAAAAAGGGTAATCCTAAAGATATCAGCAATTATAGACCCATTAGTTTGCTAGCCAACATTTATAAAATATTCTCAGCTATGCTTCTGGATAGAATTTCAATAAAAATAGAAGAGAGACAACCACTTGAACAGGCAGGCTTTCGATCAGGTTTTTCCACAATCGACAACATACAAGCACTAGAACAACTGATAGAGAAATTTAAAGAATTTAATCAACCTCTTTATATAGGCTTCATTGATTACTGCAAAGCCTTTGATACAATCAACCACAGCTCCATTTGGAAAACGTTACGGGCTTGCAACGTAGAAGCAAAATACATCAATATTATCAAAAATATATATTCTAATAGTACTAGCAAAGTAAAACTGGAGAAAACTGGAAAAGATATCACAATAAATAGAGGAGTAAGGCAAGGAGACCCCCTATCTCCCAAACTATTCATAGCAGTACTAGAAGGGATATTCCAAGGACTGGACTGGACGAACAAAGGCATATGGATAAATGGAAAACACCTGAGCCATTTAAGATTCGCTGACGATTTAGTAGTCTTCGCCAAATCATCCTCAGAACTAGAACAAATGATGCAGGATCTTAATAAAGAAAGCAAACTAACGGGTCTACATATGAACGCCGAAAAAACAAAAATATTGTCAAACAGTCTCCAGAAACCAATCCAATTAGAAGAAACCCAAATTGACTATGTTAAAGAGTATATATATCTGGGAAAACAGATTTCATTCAACACAAATAGTAACGAGGAAGAAGTAGAAAGAAGGATTTCGATCTCGTGGAGGAATTTTTGGGCACGAAAAGATATACTGAAGGGAAATTACAGCATAGAATTAAAGAAAACGGTGATGGAAACATGTATCCTACCATGCCTCACATATGCATGTCAAACCTGGGTGTACACAAATAAAGTTAGAAACAAACTACTATCAACACAACATGCAATGGAAAGAAGTATTCTGAGACTAAAAAAGATACAAAAAACTAAGAACAAAGATATAAGAAAAAAAACTAAACTGACTGATGCTCTTAGGCATGCATTAAAACTGAAATGGCAGTGGGCAGGACACATGGCTAGAAGTACAGATAAAAGGTGGGCCCTAAGAACAACAATATGGTCGGGTCCACTGGGAAAAAGAAATGTAGGTAGACCTAGGAAACGATGGGTGGACGATATAATCTCAGTGGCTGGTGAAAACTGGCTAACTGCTGCAAAAAACAGGGAAAAATGGAAAAAGTTGGAGGAGGCTTTTACCCAGAAGGGGTCCAAGCATTAATTTATTTATGTAATTATAGAACTTGTTTAGAGAAACTGCTATGTGTAATTTGTTTGGAAAAATAAAGCTTTATTATTATTATTATTATTATTATTATTATACTTAATATTATAAAGAGGTAAAGTTTATAACTTTATTTGTACATACGGGGTAATCTTCGCAAATACTGATCCGATCATAAAAATTCTTTCACTCACAGAAAGCTACACTATTCAGGAGTAATATAGGCTATATTTTATTGTAATTGAACATAAAATTCAGTGAAAATAATAGTAGGTGTTACGAATCGCGCCATCTCTTGACGAACTGTAGGTAGCAACTAAATAAACATCGATGTAAAATAGCAGCGGACAACGCGCCCAATGACTGTGTCACGACGTTTACCAAAGTATACTTCATTTAAAAATTCGTTATTATTCTGTACGCGTTAAATTTAAAAAACTTGAAACATATCAAATTACTGTAAAAATCTTTTAACGCCCAACGAAGTGGGCACAGGTCGGCTAGTTAATAATAAAAGGCTTGTGCCAAGAGGTTTACATATCTATGTAAATCTCTGATTTTTAAGTTTTTTTTTTTTTTTGAAGTTGTTAGTTATTTAAACTGACAAGCCGTGACACGTTTTGAATAGCTACTAAGACCTTCAGAGAAAGATGGCACAACTATTATATTGGATATAAAGTGATTTGAAATTGACGGCTGAATGTTTTTAGAATAAGGATTGTAGTTTGGGCTATCTGCTGGGCATTTTCTAGATTAGTCGATACTTTGTTAATCCTGGAATGAAGAATGAAGAATCAGGGGGATCAGGAAGATTATCTGAATCTATTTTAAATTTACTATAATTGTAAATAAACACTTACCAAAACAAGAATTATATCAGTAAAACCATAACATCAAAGATTAAAAATCAATACTGAAACGGATAATAAACACAACTTCTTCGGGATTGTGTTCACATCAATGTACTCAGATACACAGGTACACGTACGAGAACTACAATCAGTCACTTAACCTAAATTACTAAAACTAATTTGCATTCATTCCGATTTTGGAGTAATGATTTTTCAGTTTTTCTATAAAAATATTGATAAAAATTAAAAAATAGCCACACATGGATAAACAATGTCAGTATGACAACATGATGACTGTACTCTGTGATGATGACATTATGACAACTGAGTACTGACAAGTACATAGTTATTGTACTCTGTGGACAAGTACTCTGTGGCATAGATATAGGTTAGTATCCTATATCTATGACTCTGTGGACAAGTACTCTGTGGATACTGGATAGCATGGACCATGGACTTAATACCTACTAACAGGACAGAGTACTCTGAAAATTTGTATTTACGAAAATGAACACTAAGTCAACGATTTAAGTATTATATTCGGTTGCGCATTATACAAATGCAAAAACGAGCCGAGAGAGATAGTCACAACGGAGGCCTTGTGTCTCGTTCTTTCATATTGCCAGCATAAAAATGTTTCTAATCAAAAATTATGGCTGACCTAAAACTCCATTGAAACAATTGTATTTAATGTTATTTTAACAATTGTAAGTCAGCAAATCATAATTAAAATTAATTTCTTTAAATATATTCTTAGATAAAAAGAAAACATATAGTCTGTCTATAAAGTCGTGAAATTTAATGAGGGCGCTGTTAATAACACGTAGCAAACACATAGCAACACTGTATAGTATGACATAAATGACTTTGATACTTGCAATATTTTATTTACCTACTATTAAAAACATGAGTCTGAGAGTGAAAAGATGCGAAAATGTCAGTAAAATGAGTAAATAAATAAGACACATGTCATATTTTGTTTGTTTTATTTATAAAGAAATATCAATGAAATAGATCTGCTATGAATGAAAATGTACACATTACAGCAAAAAGAGAGGATTATCTAAATATTATCGTATAAAACAGAAATTTAAAAGAAGAATTGCAAAAAAATATTAGTAAAATTGATGAGTTATATTCACGACTCATACTGTACATGCTGGAAGTGAAAAAGGCTTTGTACAAAACTGCCTACTCTTATTTAGTGGAAAAAATAAAATAGAAGATTACTAGCTTCTGCGCGCGACTTCGTCGGCGTGGACTCCGCTCATATTGGTCTTAGCGTGATGATGCATAGCCTATAGCCTTCCTCGATAAATGGGCTATCTAACACTGAAAGAATTTTTTAAATCAGCCCAGTAGTTCCAGAGATTACCGCGTTCAAACAAACAAACAAACTCTTCAGCTTTATATATTAGTATAGATCACTCTGAAATGAATGCGAATAAATTCACTAAAAGGATTAAGGAAAAACTTATTCCCAACCTACACACTACACAAGGCATCTATTTTATTTTTGACAATGCTCCTTACCATTCAGTAATTACAAACAAAACACCAAACACCAGTACTCGTGTCGATGATATAAAATTATGGTTATTAGAAAATAATATTCCATTTGATTCATCGCTAAGGAATGTATTAACTTGAGTAAAAAATAAAAAACCAAATCCTATATATGAGATAAATACTATTTTATTACTACTAAAATAATAGAAATAATAACTTTTTACTATTAAAAAAAAATAGAAAAGGATTATTATGAACGAGGCAGAACATTATACAAAGATGTAGACGAATTAATATTTCAAGTAAGAAGCGACAACAGCAGCACTTCTTTCACTCATCATCGGATTCTAAAATCTAAAATTATCCATTTCTTTCTTTGGCCGGCCTTTCCTATGTTTCCCAGGAGTTTCAAACTTTCCATCATTTTTAAAGCCTTCGTTGACTATCCGTCTAACTGTACTCTTTGATTTTCCTGAAAAAGATAAGTTTAAAAAATGTTAATAGAATGGAAATATAAGTTACTGACATGAAGCAATTGATTCAAATTTAAAATTGGAAAACTTAAGACTAAGTTATATTATATCCTAAAGTATCAAAAAATTCGTCGTACTATAATGTGACCTATATACTCTGTCTCATCTAACCTAAAAATTTGCAATGTAAACAATGCCTTTTTTGGTCTCCAAAACGTAAATTATGTAAATTTTTAAATTCGGGCAGGTTAAACACAAACAATAACACGATTACATACCGTCATAGATGCTGTTCGCCCATAAACATCGTCCAAATCACACAAAATTCGTCCAGCTTCGAACTCCGCCAAACATCGCTGGAAAACTTTAAAAATCACTTCCCGCGTGCCACTCCGATTTACTTTACTCATTTTTGAAACTCTTCTGCGAAGATTGGTCTTAATTTTTTGCAGTTTTATCAAATGAATAAAGAATAATAAAGGAAAACTGCTAACTCGATGATAGTATTGACAGCGAAAGTACTTATGTTTGGTGTTGCCAGACACATGATTATTGTTAGTTCCTCAAACATTAATGTCACGACTTTATAGACAAACTATAAATTATTATTTTGCCTATTTCTTTTTTTTCTTACGGTAACCCTCGTAAACATCACAGTGGACATTGTTTAACCTTTTGAACGCCAAAGTCACATATACGTGTCAAGCACTTGCGAGCTCTGTGCGCCAACGACGTCTATATGTGACAAAAAACCCGGACCACCAAAATATTACATAAAATTATTAAAAAAATATTTTTAGTATTTTAATTCAACATCTCTCAAAATAGAATATCCCAGCAACATTGAGTATAAAAAACCAGTCTTTTAGAGCTACACGTACTGAGAAACATTGAAATAAAAACATGCATTCTTATTCCACGTAAATGATATGTCCTGTACGCCGTTGTCGTCTATAGCAGACCGCTAGTAATGTGACGCTGAGGCACAAATATAAATGTAAGATAAGAATTTATATATTATAAATCTAGTTTAACCTCTATAAGACAAAAGTTGTTTAAAATCGTACTAGACTAAAAAACATAGATTTACAACAATCTTTCCATTACAAAGGATTTTTTAAATATACTCTATTTAAATAACACCTTCAATATTTCATTGAACAAATTTCACGTGAATCACATTATTTTAAACTAATATTATTAGGATTTTTACGAAACTTCTAAAAACGATAGCCAAAAAGAAATGAAATTTTAAAACGCAATATTTGCATAAACTTTTTAAAAACATTCCCACGATTGAAAAAAACATTTTTTTTCTATAATTTTTGAGAATTCCATATAATTTATGGTCTCAAAAAAGATTTTTAATGTAATTCTCACCTTTATCGCTGTACATCAAGAGCCATTATTGTTTGAAAGTAAGGAGTTCTGTCAAAATGCAGTACAAAATTTTTTATGACCGGTGCGTCTATTGTCTTCTTAATTGAGTAACAATAATGCGCAAATAGCCGTTATTGCGAGATGTTAAGGAACATTATGATATATTAAATATTTTTATTATAATACTAGCCGACCCGTGCCCACTTCGTTGCGCATTAATTAAATTACTTCTAACGACGATATCTCAAAAACTATTCATCTGATTGATATAGTGTAAAGGGCAATTTTAATCTGCATTAAATTCTTAAGCTAACCAACATATTTATTTCGATAAGGATTAATACTGAACTAAAGAAAATAGCTTTGAAAATAACGTAATGTTTTTAATTACAAATTTGAACATAAAAGTGGTTATTGTAAGTCAACCGTAAGAGATAGAGATATGCTGTCGCGGACTTTTTTGTAGCATTTTTATAGATTTTGAATTCGCTTGTACATTACTTAACTATATCTTTGCTAGTTTACGCGGCGTTCGCGAGGAAAGGTCCCCCGTAGGCGAGATTTTTTGCGACCTCTTCAACATTTATCGCCGTATTTCTGCTAATTTACATAAAAGCATAATAAATTATATACCTAAACCTTCCTCAAAAATCACTCTTTCTATTGTTGAAAACCGTGTAAAAATCCGTTCAGTAGTTTTCGAGTTTATCGCGTTCAGACAGACAGACAGGAGGACAGAAAGACGCGGCCGGGGGACTTCTTTTTATAATAAGTATAGATAGATTGTATGGTATTTTAGTTTTACTTTGTTAAAGCTGGAGTACCTGGGTGACCGAGCCCAGCTCGGTGTTTTTATTTTATTTTTTGTTTTTTTTTTCGGTATTTTTATATTTTAATTTTATTTAAATAACTAGCTTCTGCGCGCGACTTCGTCGGCGTGGACTCCGCTCCTATTGGTCTTAGCGTGATGATATATAGCCTATAGCCTTCCTCGATAAATGGGCTATCTAACACTGAAAGAATTTTTCAAATCGGACCAGTAGATCCTGAGATTAGCGCGTTCAAACAAACAAACAAACAAACAATCAAACAAACTCTTCAGCTTTATTATATTAGTATAGATAAATTACGAGTGAAATTAAAAAAAAAAAGAAAAAAAAATAATCTGGAGACTGAGATTCGAACTCGGGTCAAAACGATTTGAAATCCATCGCTTTCCTAATTACGCTGTTACAACTATAATAATAATGTTGAAATTAAGCTTCGTATTCTAATGATATTTTTTCATTGCCTTAAAACAGGGATAAAACGACATTTTTTTTAAATGAATCCTAGCTAGATCAATTTTTCGCCCCCGAAATCCCCTGCATACTAAATTTCACGAAAATCGTTGGAGCCGATTCCGAGATTCAGAAAATATATATATATATATATATATATATATATATACAAGAATTGCTCGTTTAATAGTATAAGATTTAATAAATAGTAGGCATATTTAGGTAAGTACTTTAGATTTTTTAAAATTTTGCACTTTTATTACTCCCTTTTCAGTTATTATAATTATAATAAAAAAAATTACAAATTTGAATTCGGTTATTTTTTTTTAAATTACTTTTCATTTATATAGATTCGATTCGAAATCGATATACAGCGTGCGACACACACAGCACGTCTCTAACATGTCTCTATGGATTACTATGGAAGTTTTAAAACCGTAGGTCAGCTGGGAGTAGAAATGATTTAATGATCATTTCTTGATTATAATTACAGAAATCACTAGGGCTGAGGGCACAGATAAGGCAACTTTAGGTAATCACTTTTTTACTTTAGGCAACAATAATTTGTTTATAATTAATGAAAAACCATTGAACGTATAGTTAGCAGAAATAGGTTAATGTTTAAAATTCTGACTGTTGCATTCGTTAGGGCATAGGTATTCCAAGCCCTAATTCACACTTCACAATGTGATAGTTCATAGCAGTCCACCTAATAGGATTCTATAAACTCTGTCCAAAAATAAAAGAATTAAAATGTAAACAAACACCTTACCGGATGAAAAATACTCAATCCCTGTGTAATCAGAATCACACACAATGGCTACTAGATAATTATTGTAGCATCTGGGTAATCACATGCACTACCATTATATTTGTAATTATACGTCCATTTCATCGTCAAACTAATAGACATGGGTAACTCATGAGAGAAAGATATAAATGAAACATTTCTTTTCAATTGAGCAAATCTTTCACCCGCTCACTTGCATTTCAAATGTATCTCCAGCTCACTAGGGTTATGATTCATTTTCGAGGTACTGACGGACTGAGAGAGAGTAAACGAGACCGGACGATGGCGCTTATCATGCGAATGAGAGAGACAGCTGTAACTCTGTTACTGAGCCAGAGTAAACGAGACCGGACGATGGCGCTTATCATGCGAATGAGAGAGACAGCTGTAACTCTGTTACTGAGCCAGAGTAAACGAGACCGGATGATGGCGCTTATCATGTGAATGAGAGAGACAGCTGTAACTCTGTTACTGAGCCAGAGTAAACGAGATCGGACGATGGCGCTTATCATACGAAAGAGAGAGATAGCTATAGCTCTGTATCTTTTCGATTCATATTGTATCATACGATGAAACACTTGTCAGTTGTCATTCACTGAGCCAAATGAGATGAAGAAACAATTGAGTGATATATATCCTAAGATCAAAATGATATATATCTCTCTTATCTTTTCAGTGATATAAACTTCGCACGGCTACAAACTAATATTTTTTAGCAGAAAACCGAATTCGCTGTAACCTCAAACTTGCAAGTGACATTTGTCATTACTGTGTCTTGTGTTTATGGTTAAGGGCTTTCTGTTCTTTCATATCGATAAAAAGTCGAGATCAATGATATTAAAAAAAGCGTTTTAGCTCGAACTTTTTATAAATCATAAAAAGTAACTCGAACTTTTAATAAATCATAATTTATTTTTACTTTTTATAAATAATTTAAAAAAAAAAGTTTAAACGGCCACTAAAGTTAAATAGTGTTATACTTAATGCGACTTTGAGAGATGCATTACTTCGTTTTTTGATAATAAGACCGTATGTCTTTCTCTGTGGTAACTTTTGCTTTAAATCTCATTGAAAATGCTTTTCGTGTATCTTTGTCATCAAATTGCTAATACTTTTTTTAAAGCAGTTGGTACACGATAGTGGGGAGCCCAGCTAAGGGCTAAGGCAATGTGCCCCTACTACAAATAGACTTTTTTTGTTTTAATTAATATTTCTCTGTACTTTCATTAGTTTCTAAGTAGAAAATATTTAAATTAGATATTAATTACATAGCCTTTTCATGCATCGCCATTTCGTTCGTGTTGTAAGTAATATCTAATAGGTAGTGAGTGTCAAAAGGTGTTAGAGTGTCTAAAGGTTACTCTGTGTTTTGATAAATTTTACTCACACACAAATACCGAAAAGTACTTTAGGAAATCAATTTTGACAAATTTTACTCACACACAAATACCGAAAAGTACTTTCAGAAATCTAATTTGAAACGCGCATACAGGCTGCACCCTGCTAATGTTGCTAGTGTTATATCTTTCAGTTTATCAACAAACTATTTGTTTACAAAAATTACAGGAAAATATTTAAAAAGAAAATCAGATAATTTTATATGGATTTCCTAGTATACCATGCACATGGTTTTGGCCAGAAATGAAACAATTCCAGTATGAACGAATAAAAACCTGATGAACGATACCAACCCTATAAATCTAAATTCTTGTCTGGTAAATGTACTATTATTAGTAATATTATTATTATTTGCTAAATATAATAAATATATGTTGATGTTTCATTTAGTTTAATTCCTCATTATATCCATATTATTTTCAAGTAGAGGTAGTACCTATTACTTTATCTGTGGAAGTACACTAATTCTATGGCCTAACATAGCGCCATCAGAAATGCATCATATTAAATTTACCAATATCGAAATTTAATAACATACATCACAGCACTATAGTAGTCTATGGTTACACATTCCGCCATATTTGTTTACCTTTTAATTCTTTTATTTTTGGATGAACTATACTTCGTGTTCATAGGGATGAATGTATATCGCGATGCTCATATACATATAAAAATCTATTTTTGCCGAGTTGATCTTATCTTATTTTTTCACCTCAGTAATGTAATGTCGTCTTCATAAACATTTAACTAGATTGACTTTAACTTAAAATATAGATTTGTAAATAATTTAAACATCTAACTTTATTTAGCTTTAAAAAAATATTTTTATATTTATTATTATATCTATATATATATGTGATTTCTATAAAAATACAACATTGGACTTTAATCAACTAAACAAAATATTTAGACTTTTTTTCGTTAAGAAAACACCAAAATTCGTTAAATTCGATTTTAAAACTTTTGTTTACATGTCAAATAGGTCTTGACAAATAGTATGTCAAATAAAATTGTTGAGGTCCACATGGGTTTATTATATAGATGTGCCAACTCGGAATAAACAAAACTCGAGTTAACCCGAGTTAAAATTCACGTAACTCGAGTTGAACTCGAGTTACGTAACTCGAGTTAACTAGATGAAACAGAGAAAATGATTTTTTAATTTTTTTCCAAATTTTTAATTTTTTTACAAAAAAAAAATTGCGTGCGTACAAAGTACACATGTCAGAAGTGAAACTTCGTTGGCAAATTAATAAAAAAAACGAATTAAAAAATAATCATTAAAAAAACGAATTAAAAATACAAAAAAAACTAATTGAAAAGTCAGTCAAAGTCAGCTACGACGCACGACTGGAGTTTACTCCTTCAGATTGACTGTCTAAATAGGTACAAAAAAGACTTACTAGTCTTAAGAAAAAGGTTAATACTACCCGTATATTCAATGTACTCTGTGGTTAATACCATATGAAATGGTAAATAAACGAATAAAGTAACGCCTTTACTATATCTACCGCGCTATACTTTGTCTACCGCACGATGCCGCTATTAGAAAACTACCTATTTTATTAGTCTACCGACGACGTATTCGTGGTTTCCGACATTCAATCGCCACCGGTCAATCGTTCAACAGATTTTACACCTCATATTTTTTTCATACCGGGGGCCTTATATGAAAATCGATTCTTAAGGAGTAAACTCCAAAAAAAAATAATAATTAAAGCCAACGTCACGGGGTGTTCCCAGGACCGAAGTCACCCATCCAACTACTGAACGTCATGACGCTGCCGCGTTACCGGTAACGCAAATTTTACCCCTCATGCGCCTAAAGAAGTTTCAGTTCAAAAATTGGAACGGACAAATTATATTTTTATCTGTTTCAATTCTTTCATTTTTAAACGGTTTTTTAAACCGTTTTATTTAGCTTGACTTGAGTCTTATTTCGGTCAAATTTGGTAATTGGAATTTTACCTCCTTCCTGATGACAGATTGATCTGATGTTTGGTACACATTCTTAATCTTGATGACAATACAACATAATATATTCCTTATGATTGCAAATCCAAGATGGCCGTCGATACAAAATGGCGGATCACATAGTACTTCACAACAACCTCAATATTTTATTAAGTCCATGATATGGGTAATGTGTATCAAATGAAAGGGCTTGATTGGTAGAATAGAGCTCACTATGAAAAATCCAAGATAGCTGCCGCCACAAATTGGTGGATTACATATTTTCCACAAATACCTCAATATGGGAATCTAATAAAATGGCTTGATTCGTAGAATACAGCTTATTAGACAGTGTAGGTATATTTGTTACTAATCTAAAAACTACTCAACAAAACTAAAAACTGGAAAATAAAATAAACAAAAAAATATTTTATGTTAAAAGGTTTTATTACAATAAAAATGATGTAGTTAGGTTATATACTAAAAGCTACAAAATAATTCGGTAAATCCTAGCTACCAGATCGCACCAGTCTTCTCATCAATCTGGGGTATTGATCAGACAAATATAAAATCATCATCACTCACTGGTGGTTCAAATATATCCCAAACCATATTATCAAAGATTTCCTTTTAGGATCCGGCATTTTGTCAAAAACAGAACACTAAAAATTTAAAATTAACTCTTAACTTGTTTGTTATGAATGAATATTATAGTCTCAAATGATCGGCAAACTTCGCTCCATGACGGTTTCATTCGGTTTTCGAACTCGAGTCGGAGAGAATTCAACTCGAGTTGATTCGAGTTAAGCCCAACTCGAGTTAACTCGAGTTAGTAACTCGAGTTGCCCATCACTAGTTTATTAGTTTATTGTTTAAAGTATAAACCACGATATACTTTGTAGTTTACTTTGCATTGGCTCGTGTTGTGATTTTATACAGGAATGGCAATAAATTGCTGTAGTAAAATCAATACATGTAACAAAATCAAAAATACATGTTAAATTTTTGTGGATCGGGACAATTTTTCATTACTTTTTAACAATGCAAGTATCTGAATCAGATGATGTTAAAATATACAACCTCAATGCTGGAAAGTCTCTACCAGATGTAAGTTACTTTCTTTATTGTACTTATTAGGAGACGTGTAACCCTAAATTGTTATTTCCATTTCCAAAACTACATAGTAGTTGTAGAGGTTATCATAATTATCGTTAATTTAAAAGTGATATTTAAAATATGGGAATTTTTTTAAATTATTATACAGAACTGATGAACAATTCTATTTCTTTCATATATTATTCTATTGCATCTGACAATAATTTTTATTTTAGTGGTTAACAGAAAGAAAAAAGAAAGCTCTTTTAAAGACAAATGTAGACCTACGAAGAGGTATAAAACTTATTCAAGAATTTGATATGCCTGGAGTTAGCACGAGTATACGTGTATCTAAAGATGGACAGTACATTATGGCGACAGGAATATACAAACCAAGAATAAAATGTTTTGATGTAAATAATCTATCATTAAAATTTGAAAGGTGTCTTGATTCTGAGGTTGTTACCTTTGAAATATTAAGTGAAGATTATTCAAAAGTAAGTAGGCTCACTGGTCTATTAAGACTAATGGCCGGTTTCACCAGTTGGATAAAGTTAGTAATAGACAAACAGCATGACATATAACAGGCCATTAAGACTTGTTTGTCCTCAATTGATAAACTACAACTTTTAGATTCACATTTGCAAATAGAAATATCTCATAAATATAGTGGAATTCGATGGTAAAAAAGATTAATATATTAAATGTTTCCATATGTTTGATACTGTCATCTGTCAAATGTTGTTATTCACAACCGGTGAAAAGTGCCTTAATACAGTTAATTTAAAAGTTGTAATTTTTTTTTTAATTATTGTTATATTTAATATTTCAGATTGTATTTTTACAATGTGACCGATATGTTGAGTTTCACGTCGGTCATGGTAGACATTATCGTCTTAGGGTTCCACGTTTTGGAAGGGATATGAAGTATCACCGCCCATCCTGTGATCTTATTGTTGTTGGAGCATCTAATGTAAGTAACTATTTCTAGATAGTTGTTTTTCTTTTTAATATTTTTAGTAGAAATAATTATTTTTAGGGACTGGTTTTTTTTTTAATTAAAATTGAAACCACATCACAAATTAAGTTTCATGTAAAAAAATTTATCTTTGTTAAAAAAAGTTGATTATAAAAAGATTAAAAAAAAAATGCTTCAATACAATTTCTTTTTGCCATGATTGTTTACTTTTTTTTTAATTTCTTTGTTCAAAATACAATAAACACATTCTTGACACTATTTTTATAAAATTTTGTTATAGGAAGTATATAGGTTAAATTTAGAATTAGGACAATTTCTGGCTCCATATGTCACAAATGCCACAGAAATCAATTGTTGTAGTGTGAATGAGGAGCATGGCTTATTAATATTTGGTACTGAAGCCGGTCACGTGGAGGCTTGGGATCCTCGTACTAAGTCAAGACAAGGCATCTTGGATTGTGCACTACACTGTACCGATTCAGAATACAGGTAAACATCTTATATTTATATATCTATTATTATTCAAATTTAATTATTTATTCTTTTATAACCAGAGGCAGCTCATGACATTTATTGAAGGTGGTTCACAAAAACAAAAGAAAAACTGGATCTTACGATTTATTTTATTTGTACAGAAAATCCATTCCGCCCATTGCAGATTCACTACCACTGCCGGCGCTATTAAAAATAGTTTGTGCGCGCTATTTTTAACACAAAATGTTGCGCACTAACTATTTTTTAATACTTATTTAAAAGAAAAACTGCAAAATAACTTACGAAGCCGACACGTTTGTTTGTATACATAAGAACGGCAAGGTTTATTACCGTGGTGCGAGGCAAGGCTTAAACTGCGGTTTGGCAACGTCGCGTGTGAACGGCGGTCCACATTATTCGGGCTTTACACACAACGATAAATTGTAACAATTTATACAATAAATTGTAACAACAATATTGTAACAATTTATCGTAACGATCCAGATTGTTACAATTTATCGTTGCGTGTAAACGGGAGATTGTAGTGATTTATTGGGATTGGAGTTGGAGTGAACAGTGCTCTACTCTTTCGATTTGTTGAAGCGATAAATCGTTCAATAAATTGTTACAATTTATCGATGTGTGTAAAGCCCCCCATTATGCTAATTTCTCATATGAAATCTTTTGTTTCACGCGTCAGCCTGTGTCGATGTTTCTCTTTCGCACTCATTGACTACACTGTTAGAAATCGTACTAAACTTCGTTTTATAGGAGCGCAATCACTATTCGCTGGCACTCCACTCGTTACAACTTGACGTCAAATGTATGCGTAGTAGAATAGAAAGAATGTAATGTATGGATAGTATTATAAAGAAATATAGATTTAAGATTAGCAATGTAATTTTCGTATGAATGCACTGCACCAGCGCTTTTAGGATGAGCCACGTCTGGTTTTAACTGATGATATTGAATTTGAATATGGCAGTGGTTATAGAACTGGCTGAAACATAAGAGGTTGTATAGGTTTTACAGATGTTTGTGGTGCTTTGGGCATTTGTGATTGTGTTGGGTGTGTTTCTGGACGCATTACAGGTTACACATCCCACTGGGGACCATTGAATGAGAATAGTTTATTTAGTTCATCGAAATTTAAATATGTACAGTAGTACTTAGATTTAAACAAATCTGAAAGTTTTATTTTAAATATACATGATATATCCACATACAAATATTGTATTACCAATATATCAATAATTTTGTCTTTATAAGTAATATTTAATTTATAGAAATAGTAGTGTACCTGCAATAAGTGCACTGAAGTTCAATGGAGCGCTACAAATGGGAGTTGGTACCTCATCTGGTCATGTTTTATTATATGATATTAGGTCTAGTAAACCACTTTTAATAAAAGACCACACAAATGAGATACCTATAAAATGTATAGAATTTCATAAACAGATGGAATATGTTTACTCAATGGATGCCAAAGTCGTGAAAATTTGGGATATTAATACTGTAAGTATGTTTAAAGATTTTAAAGCCTCAATATAACCTGCATGCATGGTCCCCAAAGAGACACCTACATTAAGGTAACATAAATGTTTTCAGCAGTGAAATTGCAATACTTTAAGTTTAATCAATACGATTTGAGATAGTTATGCAAACCTGTATAGTTAGTTCAAGTCATCTTTGCGCGGGGCTCTATGTGTGCGTGCGCTTGTAATTATAACACTTTGCGCGCACTAGTGACTTTTGTTTAAAGAATTTATTGGCACGGTGACAAAAGTCACTAGTGCGCGCTTAACCTTAATTTGTGTAGCAGTGACGCAACCGCTGTCATTCGAAATTTCAAACTACGCGTCTTCTTATTGGTCATTTTTTCACCGGTACAGTCGTTAAAGAAAATGTCTAGTTCTTCACGGAAAAAGTGTTTAAGGAGTCAGGTAAATATTTTCAATGTGCTAATTTCGATTTTATTAATATTTTAGCGAACGTATTAGTTATTAAACGAGCCAATCAATAATAATCAGATCTTTGCTATCTTCGCTGACTCTTTATTGAATAATAATAAGGATATAAAAAACAATATCCACATTGATAATGATATAATAGAACTATAATATTATTAAATAATTATATTATCTAATAGATATATTAATATAATAGAATACATATAACGTTATATAATAGAAAAACATAAAATAGAATTCATAAAATGTAAAACATAAATTATCAAGAAAAATTTCTAATCATTCTTTGACGTCTATCAAAAAATATTTTCATACAAAATATAAAACATAAAAGAGGTTTCATTATTATTTCTTAATAAAGTCTATATATATGGAGACGCCACAGTAAATATTTATTATGATTAAATAAACTCTTCTTAAATAAATAAACAAACTTAATAAAATAAACTCTTCTTAGGTCTTCTAAAATTATATTATTTTTAACGTTAACGTATTATTATTGTTTTAGACTCGTGAAACGATTGCCAAATAGTGTTCGAATATCTAAAAAAGGAAAACACAGCTATATTGCAGCTAGTAAGTGATCCAGTTTGCAATGCAAGTCCAATTTTAATATCAAAATTAAATGAACATTTAAACAGTGTGTGAAAGAGAACAGCAATGGCAGTAGGGGTATCAGAGAGAACAATAACAAATATATTGGCTGAAGGAAAAAAAACTGACTCCAAATTTAGTTCTCCGTATAAAGGCCGCAACAAACGTGCAAAAAAGTTGGAATTAGACAATTTTAACATTGATGTTATACGTTCAACTATTCAAAATTACCATTTGGAACATCACCAGTTACCTACCTTACTAAAGTTAAAAAGAATATTTCAAGATAAACTTAACTATGATGGAAGTATTTCGACTCTGCGTACAGTTTTGCTAAGATTGAGATATAAATGGCGAAAAATGGTGGACAACAGACGTGTAATTGTAGAGAGGCATGACATTCAAAAGCTACGATTTTATTACCTGAAAAATTTACTCCAATACCGTCAAGAAAATCGGTGTATCGTATATACAGATGAGAGCTACATCTTAACCAATCATGTGCAAAACAAAGGATGGGGAAATTCAGATGGACCAACGTTAAAGAAAAACCTGTCGAAAGGAGAAAGAATTATCATTGTGCATGCTGGTTCAGAACAAGGTTTCGTACCTAACGCACTATTAACATACAAAGCTAGTATTGTTTCCGGTGATTACCACTCTAACATGAATTCAGAAAACTATGAAAAGTGGCTAAAAGAATGTCTGGTACCGAATCTTCCACCTAACTCTGTGGTTGTGCTTGATAATGCGCCATACCACAATATTCAAAATGATAGAGCTCCAAATTCTAATGCAAAAAAAATAGAAATGCAGAGATGGTTGACAGAAAAAAAATTGCTTATAATGCACATATGAAAAAAATTGAACTATATGACTTGATAAAAAAAATAAATAAGACCGTATTTGTTATAAGATTGATGACATACTTCACCCACACGGCATAAAAGTTCTTCGACTACCACCGTATCATCCTGAACTAAACCCGATAGAAACTATATGGACAATTTTAAAAAATTACATTGCTTCGCATAATATCGAACAAAATGTGACGGGAATAATGAAATTAATAAATGAACGTTTCAGTCAAATTGATGAAGAAATGTGGCGTAATACTTGTCAACACGTAAAAAATAAGAAGAATTGTTGATATGGAATCTGAAATAATAATCAAACTTGGTGAAAGCAGCGAATCCGAAAATTCATCATTTTATTCTTCTAGTAGCGATACAGATTAATATGTTCAATAAACATTTATTAACAGATTATTATTATTTTTCTTAAATCCATATAGTTACTATTCCAAGTATTAAAGAAGGACAAGATAAAAAGTAGGTACCCAAAACCGGCCTGCGTGTATGCAACGACTAATAAATTAATGTTGATGAAGCGTTTTCGCTTAGGTTTGTCAGGATCGTGGCAAGTGTCATTTTCTTGTCTCGGCCTACCCCTCCGGGATATAGGCGTGAGTTTATGTACGTATGTATACTATTCGTCACCGATATATAATTTTTAGTTTTAATTTTTTTTAAATAACTTTATTTATATTTTTCACTTCACTGTACCCCTTGTCACGCAACAAAGTCACTGTATATATACAAGGTTTACCTACACATAGCGCCGCGCGCAAAGATGAGTTGAACATACTATACAATGTCTTAATATAATGATACTAAGTCCAAAACTAAATATGCAGGGCTGTAACGAGGGTCTATTATACATATACATATTTGTATATAAAAATGAAGCCAAGTTTGTTGGTTTGTCAAGTGATTGACATTAAATTTTTGGTACAAAATTATTGTTTTTTTTACACGTTCGTTTTTGCGTTGGTGCAACAGTCACAACACTGGTCTGTGTGTGGCTGTTGCGCTGGCGTTTGCGGGTTCGATCCCCGCACACGACAACATTTGTTTTGGCCATGCAGATGTTTGCCGTGGTCTGGGTGTTTGTGCAGTCCTTGTGGGGCTCCCCACCGTGCCTCGGAGAGCACGTTAAGCTGTCGGTCCCGGTTGTTATCATGTACACCAGATCGTTACTGGATACGCATTGGAGCAGCGTGGTGGATTAAGCTTTGATCCTTCTCCTACATGGGAAAAGAGGCCTATGCCCAACAGTGGAATATTACAGGCTGAAGCGTTTTTTTAAATATATTGTAATATAATTATTAAAATTTCAAAGATTATATTTTAATAAGTCAATATTGTACAAAAGTGCAGCTGCAAATAACAAGTACATATACATATTAAAAACTAAAACGACAATTTTGTTACAGGGTAAACACTACACAAATATTGTATCCCCTGTAGATTTCAATGATTTTTGTGTAATTCCAAATACCGGTTTAAATATGTTGGCGGTCGAAGACGAAAAAATGCAAATTTACTATATACCATCATTAGGTATGTGAATAGTTGTTTTATTTCAAATTTAACAGTATTTTAAAAATAGTGCAAAAAAACTTATGTAATGCGCTTATTACACCTATGAAGAAGATATTGAAAAGAGAGTAAAATTGAGGAATCAAGTCAATGGGGCCCTGCACTCCCTTATGCACAACCGAAATTTTTCAAACAAGGCAAGGTTGGCGATTCATGAGGGGGTGCTTATCCCCACATTGACCTATGGAAGTGAATGTTGGGTTTGGCAGAAGAAGAATGAAAGTAGATTGAATGCGGTAGAAATGCGCTCTTTGCGTAATATGTGTGGCTTAAGACTGGTTGATAGAGTAAGAAATAGTGTCATTTTTATACAAGGTGGGGATGACAATAGAACGATAATTGAAAACACCGTTAGTACTAGTATAAAGAAGTATTTCAAAACCATCAGATAAGTCCTAACATCAAAATAAATAAAAAAAGATTTTTTCATACAAACTAATTCAGTTTAATTTAATAAAATTTTATAACATCATTTTTGTAACTACAGGATCACTGACCTGTTACACGCGTCATCGCGCGTGTAACAGGCGCGTGACCTTCTTTCTACGCGGCAAAGTCGCTTAGAAGTGGTATGTGCTTGTACCTACAAAACTTCATTATTTTGATTGAATAAAAAATAGTAAGTTAGAAAAGTAAATTAAAATAAATTGTTACGCATTTAAAATTAAATTGAATAAAAAACTATTTGGTTTAAATTTTCTCAAACCATCAATTTTTTTTTTTAAATATGCAGAACTGATCAGTAGCCGATACTGAATAAGTTATTTTTTTTTTAAACATTAGTTATTATAATATTATTTGGTCTGCGAACTGTCACTAAATAGAAATGATTAAAAATTTTGCCTTTTTTTTGTGGCAGTCGATCCCATATCCATTATTTTTATGCTCAATCTTTTTAAAAATAATAATAGCTGTCCTTGAGTCGTTAACCGCCGGTTTTAGGGTAGGTCAGGTCTTTAGTATAATACATCGCGGAGAAATTTTAAAAAACTAAAATCATAATTTGTGACTAAACTACTGGATGTATTTTATTGATTTTTTGTATGTGGGCTTGGAATGTCATTACATATACGCTGTCCAATTTATCGTTGTATTATAATCCCCACCCTGTATACATATATAGAGATGTGCCGACTAGTCGCCGGCTAGTCGATTAAGCCGACTATTCGGCCGCTTTTGTAGTCGGCGAGTAGTCGGCGGCTAGTCGGCAAAAAAACGCCGACTAGTCAGCTTTTTACTTTTTATGTACATATTTCTCATTAATATGTACTATATCAGGGTAATTGAAATGAAATAAAACCTTGATTTTTCATAATTATTTGGATTTTATAATCAAAGTAGAACCTAGTTGAGGTACCAGCGTTGGATGTCATTGGTGCAGCCTGGTGGATTAAGCTCTGATCCTTCTCCTACATGGGGAAAGAGGCCTATGCTCAGCAGTGGGATATTATGGTCTAAGATCCGAGAAGCTAAATCTTCCCTCATCTGTTAATTAGATGAAACAATTTTTTATAGGCTTATTTCAATATTGTGAATTTATAAAAACAACCTCTGCCACCATAAGCCGGCTGCAATTTTTTTTATCTTTTCCCTCTCATGTTAATTACATGTAGTAAGCTAAAACCGTTAATATTTTACATTATATACCTGACTGTAGTAGGCAGCCATCTCAATGATTGCTACACTTACCGGCAGCCAGGTCAGTAACCTCAGTCAGCAGTAACCTGGCTGCAGGTAAGTATAGCAATCATAGAGATGGGTGCCTACTAAGTCAGGTATATAATGTAAAATATTGACGGTTTTAGCTTACTACATGTAATTAACATGAGAGGGAAAAGATTTTTTACAGGAAAACATTTTTTTTATGTATTATTATTTGCAGCAGGCTTATGGTGGCAGAGGTTGTTTTTATAAATTCACAATATTGAAATCAGCCTATAAAAAATTGTTTCATCTAATTAACAGATGAGGGAAGATTTTGTTATATTCCGGATCTTAGACCATTACATGCTGAAACGTATATATGTATAATTATATTAAAACTTTAACGAAATGAATGAATTATATAATTTAAACAATAACTTTTTACGCTACTGTAGTGTGTTAATAAGATTTAGCACAGTTATAACTCGTATACCTGATCACTTAAGCCATAAAATGTCAAGTCTTATAAAAGGAATGGTTATAATTAAACAAATGTCTACTAGTTTTTATTAAAATAATGTATATCTTGTTTTATTAATATACTATTTTGGATATTAATTACCAAATTAATTCAATAATTGCAGGTCCGGCACCTAGATGGTGCTCATTCTTAGATAATGTGACAGAAGAAATGGATAGTACGGCTTCACGAAATATTTACGACGACTATAAGTTTATTACTAAACAAGAACTAGAATCTCTAGGTCTAGATCACTTACTTGGAACGAATTTATTACGGGCGTATATGCATGGGTAAATAAATAAGCTCTTATTTAATAAACGATAATTAATTATTACTCTTTTAAAAATCTTTGTTTTTTGTTAATATAAAAATAATAATTCCATAATAGATTCTTCGTCGACGTACGATTGTATAAAAGAGCTAAATCAATCGCGGATCCGTTTGCATTCGAAGAATATAAGAGACGTAAAATCAGAGAGAAGATTGAACAGGAAAGAACATCAAGAATTAAAATCGATGACAGTTTACCAAAGGTCAATCGTGATCTTGCGTCTCGTTTGTTGAACTCTGACACGAACAAGAAGAAACAGTCTAGCAGCTTACTTCAAGATGACAGATTTAAGGTCATTTGTTTATCAGAACTAAATTGTGTTAATATTTTATTTTACGGCAGAAATATAAAATTCTTTTTTTTTTTGTTTATAGGCTCTATTTGAAAATCCTGATTTTGAAGTTGATAAAAATGCTGACGAGTATCGTTTACTGAATCCAGTACTTGCGAGACTCGACAAGAGTAAATCTAAACCAAAAGTAGCTGCTGAAAAAATGGAGGAGATAGTAAGTACATTTTTTTTAATGATTTATTCTAGAAATTCTGTGCCTATTATTTTTCGTAAAATTAGAACAAAAAAGGGAACATATATGTTCTAAGATACGTCAAAATTATTGTAAGTTAATAACCATGTATGCTATCGCATTTTTTATGTTTAGGTTGTGGATGAGGCTGAAAAAGATTCGGATCAGGAACTGTACGAGTCTAGCGACAGTTCTGACGAAGATAGAACATGGACGAAAGAAGTGAAAAAGCAACATAGAATGATAAGGAAGAGAAACCAAGATGAACATGAAGATGAGGAGGTTGAACCTGACAATAGTGAAAAAGTTTATAAATTCTCTAAAGCTCCTAAAACTACTAATATAAGAAGTATAATGCATGTTAGTAAAAAGAGCTTAGGAGAGAGATTAGCAAGAGAGGGTACAGCTGTTGTGACGGGTACAGCAGGTAACAGAGAAATGAAGTTTACTATGAGGGATAAGAAGAGAACATCTGAAACACATAAGAAAATGAAGAAGCATTATGAAGAAAGGAAACAAATAGTCAGAAGAACTGGCCATTTGATTAAAAAGAGACTTCCAAAGATGTTATAAAAATAAAACTTTGGACAATTATATAATATTTTTTGTTTATTTGTATGTTGAGAAACTATTACCAGCTGTGACCTGTAGTCTGAGAACAGAAATAAAATTCTGTGAAACAGTTCTTTGTTTTTTCATTTTGATATTCTGGCAAAATTTTCATTGTGATTTAATGAAATGTTTTGTTGGTACGACAGTTACCTACATTTTATATTAAATAATGCATATTATTATGTTATCTACATTGTTATAAAGTCAACGCAGGAGGTAAACTATAAATTCTATTTTTAATGGCATAAATTTATCTCCAAAGTAATATTTTAAATAGGGGAATTTTTAATTGCACCTCTATTTAAAATTCAAGCAAACTAAATCTCTCGACTAATAAAACCCACTAGCATATATCTGATAAATGACTGCGATACAAAAAACACACAAACAAAACATACAAAAACATACATACAAAACATGTATAAAGTTAATCAAAATTAGATGGCCTTTTAATCTAATTTAGGCCTTTTTATCTAATTTACAACGAAAATCTAGCCGAAACCACAGATATACAGATTGTAAGACAAAATTCGATCACGATTACGATTCAGCCTGTAATATCCCACTGTTGGGCATAGGCCTCTTCCCCATGTAGGAGAAGGATCGGTCCCCACCACGCTACTCACCGTATAAAAAATACTGATTTGCACATAAATTAACAATCTTACAACGGAATTTCCAAAATCGTTTTCTAAAACTGTATAACAGGCAATGTATGCGGCGAATGGTCACGTGCGTTTGTTATTGTTTTTATTGTTAGGTTAGGTTGTTACCACAGAGTAGGTACATTGAATATGTTGTTACTGTTTTTTTAAAGGTTAGGTTATGTATTTTAATACAAGGAAAGATTTTTATATAACAAAGATTGATTTAAAAAAAATATATTGATTTACCTTACCGTTTGCAATTATTGTTAGTTTAATATGTGATGAATTAAAAAAAAATGATTTAAATATTTTGTTGCACACATAGAATTATCAGTTTTACTTTTAGTTAACAGATAGTCATTCAGTAAAACAGCTAGCTTTATAGATGAATAGATCAAATATTATATTAGATTTGATTTATTTGATGAGCTGTATGTAGATGAGATGTAATCCTGATAAGTCCTTTTTTGCGTGTTTTCTATGAGTTTAGATAGGTTTAAAGAGATGGATCTTAGACGAGTGTGAAGGAACAAGGGATAGTTTTTTTTACATCAGTTTGCTTATATTTCTTTACTCACGCTGGTACCAATCAGTGTTGAATCAGAGGGCATTTTTAGCTGCTGGGTATATAGCGATTGAAATAAGATGCTATTTAGGTATAAGTCTTTGCTTTTTATGAAGCTATTTCCAAAATCACCCTTGGAACTAGACTTTTTCCGCAATTAACCGACAGTGGACAGTGTTCTTCTTTCTTAAATCTGTGGTTCCTTTTTTTAACCGTCTTCCAAAAAAGAGGAGGTTCTCAATTCGATTGTATTTTTTTATTTATGTTAACTCAGAACCTTTGACTGGATGGATCGATTTCGATCAATTTTGTTTTAATTGAAAGGTGTTGCGTTTCATGTGGTCCCATTTAAATTTAATTGAGATCTGACAAGTACTGTCACTGTATATTTACTGCAAATTATAAATACTTCTATTATAAATACTTATTATTATAAATAACTACTATTATTATTATTATAAATACTTCTGAATTGTATTAGGCCGGGGAAGTTTCTTCGTATTTTTTATGGAAATTCAAGGTAATGATTTTAAAAAAATATTTACGTTAATAATAAAATATATACCTATTACCTATGTGTTGCCGTGATGGCCGCCGCGCTGCAACCGCGCCTTGTTATTTACATAGATTTACAAAGTCGCGCTGCAGCCGCGCTGCCGCCGCGCGGCAAATTTGAAGGCGCCCTTAATCTCATTAAAAACAGTCCTCTTACAGTCATATACCTATCTCTTGATGTTAACTTTACACTATCTAAAGAATTTTGAAGGGACTGAAACAGATGTAAATCTCAGGTTATAAAATCGGGGCTATTTGGTGGGTGCATTAATTATGACTTCCCGTCAAACACTTAATTTTTGTTGTAGCTAAAGACGTGCGTGGCGCGTAATGAAAGACCGCCTCTTTTCTACTGTTGATCAATTCCGGCCACTTATTCTCAATTTCTTTGCTTATTAACCCAGATAGGAAAATGAGGTTTTAGGTCAGTCCGTATGAGCTCAGATTTATGATTTGGACTTCAGATCCTACGCCTGAATGACGTTTTTAAGATCTCCTCAAGAAGTTAAATGCGCCACCTAACGTATAGAGACTTTCAGATCTCATCATTAAAATCTATGAGGTCTTTTCAAAAAATTTCATTCTGAATTCTTTATGATTTGGATGGTGATTGGGAATTAAGTCTCATCAGCTTTGAAATCCAAAGTAGAAAACCAAATCGTTGGTTTTGCCCGGCGGTAAAAGCTCATAATGATGATGGCCGCTTCTAAACCCACAATACACTCAACATCATCTCATTGCTTGTCCACTCGGGTTTCCAGATATAATCTGTACAGCTTGACCGAACTTTGACGACGACGATCTCTTTCGTACACTCTTATCTTAGGTAATCCACTTTTCGCCACCAGTGATCAATCTCGATCTTCAAAAATGGTTCGATATCATTAGGTACGTCTTAAGAGAATCGAAAATGAGTATACGGTCCATTAGGTTTATTTCAGTTCATTTGGCACCCATATATCGAGCTTTTTTTGTACGACCAGCCTTTTTCAAATGGGTCAAAACTGTTTTATGGTCAACTCGCAGATCTTCAGTTATATCGTAACTACTCAAATGTCGATACAGCTCCACTTTTTCAAAAATGTCGTCACGTTTATCCGTAACTGGGCGAAGAGAGCGAAATGCATCTTTAACGTCAAAATTTTTTGACTGAAAATGCTTAAACCAATTTTATGCTACTCTTACGGACACTGTATTAGGTTCATAAACGTCACAAATTTTTTTCGCGGCTTGAGTAGCATTTTATTCCTTTTTTATAGTAAATTTTTAAAATGTAGGTATCGAATTTTTTCGTTGGATTCACCCATTATGGCAGACAGAAAAATAAATAATAAAGTGGCGGGAAACTGTTTTTTTACTTTTTAACCGACTTCCAAAAAAGGAGGAGATTCTCAATTCGATTGTATTTTTTTAAATGTATGCTAGACCAGAACTTTTGACTGGGTGGACCGATTTCTATGAATTTGATTTTAATTGAAAGGTGCTACGTGTCATGTGATCCCATAAAAATTTAATTGAGATCTGACAAGTACTTTTAGAGATATCTAATAATGCGTATTTACTTGACTACTTTTTCGTCGACCTACGTTGTGTTAAACCGCATAACTTTTCACTGGGTTTATCGATTTTGATGATTCTTACTTTAATCAAAAGCAATACTTGTCATGTACTCTTGTCTAAATTTGATCGAGATTTGATTACTACTTTTTGAGTAATATTTGATAACGCGTATTTACCAGACTATTTTTTCGTCTAATTACGTTCTTGTATTACTTGTCGATGTAATTGAAGTCGTTTTTTTCGTTTGCGAGCATTCGAGCAAACAAAATTATATTATTAATTTCAATTATTAAAATTTCACCTTTGCAGGGTATTAAAAACCAGCCAGTTATAAACAACTAGCTTCTGCGCGCGACTTCGTCGGCGTGGACTCCGCTCCTATTGGTCTTAGCGTGATGATATATAGCCTATAGCCTTCCTCGATAAATGGGCCATCTAACATTGAAAGAATTTTTCAAATCGGTCCAGTAGATCCTGAGATTAGCGCGTTCAAACAAACAAACAAACAAACAAACAATCAAACAAACAAACTCTTCAGCTTTATTATATTAGTATAGATTTAATACAACCAAAAAGATTGTATTGCAACTTTTTACTAAGAAAATAAGAAAAGACTTTTTACCTGACCTATTATCATAAGACACTTTGCACATACGTAATTTAATGTATTTATGATATTACCTAATTATTGAGTGATTTTGGTTGAAAATAACTTAAACACCAATTTCATATAAATAATGATATTATGTAGTTAAGTTGAATGTACAGACAGTAAAAACAAATATTTTTCTCAATTCTCTTATCTTTATAAAACGAGGGTATCTGGGTTCAACACATAATATGACGAACCGTTTGGTCGATCTGCAGTCTGTATCAACTTTTGTTGCATTTTGTTTTTAATTACTAAAAAGGAATTAATTAAAATTATTTCCAATGAATATTTTTTTTCTATACATATTTTTGCTGACACTATCCTTACAAAGAATGTTTTTTCCTGGATTAGTGACATTATTAATAAAATTAGTTTTGCTGTATTAGGCATACCTACCTACATATTACGTACTTGAATAAAAATTTAAATTTTTATGTATTATTAATAGATATATGCAATTATGCATTTAAATTCGTAGCGAAATATATTTATTGATAAATCATAAAAAATGTTTTTTACCTCTGTATAACTGTCGTAATTTTTTACTATCACCAAACAACTAATATAGCATGTGATAAACAATATTGTGCTAAAATGCAGTTTATTAGTTGCGGATATACAATGTCGAAAGTAAAATGTAATAGTGGGTATATTTAAAAAAATATGCTAATATTTAAGTTTTGTTATAAATAAAAGAATGCATAACGACAATGGATCATACAGAAGTAGTAAGTACACAGCTATACGATTTGATATAGGTAATCCAATATTATTACAAACAACGTTTGTTGCTCATTAGCGTTATTTGTGAATAAAATCAACGTAAACCTATTAAAGAGTTATCTTTTAGTATAATGTATATTTCTATAATTAAATTATAGATATAAGTAATAAAATGGTTATTGAATTTTTATGCCACTGTTCAGCTAGCGATCTCCTGGATAGCCATGTATTGGAGAACGACAAGCTTATTGTGCCAGCAATGGAAAGATCAACTAGATCAAGTCTTGACGGCAACAGTGTCGAAGTGAGTTTACTTTTATTAATTTCTTTTAGATATAGTCACTATACTGCTTACTTATTACTGCGCTTTTAATTACAGGTTTTTGTGGGTTTTTTTTATATTGGACATTGAAACTTGTTTTAACATCCTCGATTTTTATTACCTATCTAATTAAAGTAAGATTTATTTATATCCAAGAGAACTGTCATATTAATAAGCACTACCTAAACATTTTTTAAAGCTTAATTCTGATTTTCAATAAAACGAGATGAGCCATATTTATGAGCTTATCTAATATATATAGGTATAGATATATTTAAAAATGAATGTTTGTCTGTATGCCCTTTATAGAATCGTAAGCTATGCATTTGATCATGTGATGATCTTCAGCAGTGTTGTTCATGAGCCCACAAAGATTTCTGAGTTTTGTACAACCACAAAAAAAAAAATTAAAAAAAAAACGTAGCAACGAGCGCAGGGTACAGCTAGTTATCTATATATTAATACGTGAAACAAAAACTGTGTATCCCTTTTTACGAAAATTGCGCGGACGGAGTATGAAATTTCGCAGACTCATAGTTTATATAGAGGAGTGCAGAATGCTAATATTTTTGAAGTGAAACTTTTTTAGGCTCATGAGGGGTAAAATTTGAGTGACAGGTAACGCGGCAGCGTCATGACATTCAGTATATGGATGGGTGACCGCCTGGGAACACCGCGTGACGTTGGCTTTTGTTTTTTTTTTCAACTATACCTCGGCCGCTCAGAGAATGCGTTTCTGACACCTCATGTCTAGTGAATCTAGTGATGTACAATAAGTAACATTAATAATATTTTGTAACTTTATTTATTGCATTCATTATGCATATTTATTCAATTTAATTTATATGTTTTTATTTTGTATAGTAATTATAATTATTAAATATTCACAATGTAACTAAATTTTTAATAAATCAATTAATTGAATTGAATCGTAATTTCTGAATGTAACGAAGGGAAAAAAATGCATTATTTATTGTAAAATTTATGTAATGAAAAACATAGTTTTAAGCCTTAAACAATGAAAACTATGTCATTTATATATATCATTTTTTACCAAAAATATAAAGTAGTACATAAGTAATTTTATTTTCAACGTTTTTTTTTAATTCATCTGACTGATATTATAACACTAATTTTTTTAAGTTTTGTTTGAGCGTACTTTCATTATATATTATTAACTTTATTAAATGCTAACAATAAGTACATTATATATTATAAAATTAAAATATTTTATTTTATATTATACCGAAAGATTATATTAAGATTACAAAAATATTCGATTACAATTGCCTCGTTATTTTGTCACATCACTACAACAAACAGACAAACAGTTGACATAACCTTGTAGCAGCGCCGTTTGACGTGGTTTGACTTTTAAAAGCTATTGTTTTTATATTTGTTAATTAAGTAATTGTAAAAAATTTAGCCCAAAATCAATACATTTATTGTAAGTTGGCATAATTATTTGAATTTTAATGTTATCACTCGTTAATAAGGTATAGAAAAGATATTTAAAATTTTGCCGTAAATTGTACGCCAGTTCAAAGTTACATCGTGCAATCAATCACGATCTGTCAGAAACGCATTCTTTCAGCGGCCAGACCATAGTTTTTTTGTATTTTAAATTATTTTTTTTTAATTAGTTTTTTTTTTTAAATTAGTGTTAATTCCCAAAACCTTGTCCAACACAACCAGGGGCACAAATAAAACCAGTACTAGAGATGCTTCAACTTAATACATTGGATTGTTCAATAATTACACAAATGTATGGTGGCCTTATACTAAGAAGAAATAATTTTGCCAGCGCGATTTAATCTACTACTAGCGCCATCTAGTCGTAGACGTGGTAAACCTCGAACAAAAAACTTAATTAATTGTATAAGTTGCAGCGTTAACGATTCGTTTTTTTTATTAGTTTGCCAAAGAAGTTTTACTTCTGACATGTTTAGGTATACTTTGTACGCAGCCATTTTTTTTTAAATTTTGCATACAAAATACATTAAATCAATAAAAAAAAACATACACACACTATCATGTATTTGATACAACACGCACATATCTTTTGTTATTATTGTAGAAGTATAATTATATATAGTCTTTGACAACAGAACCTTAATCATGTTAAAACCTATTATCTTAATATAAATCAATTATGGTCGAATTTCGACCACTGGGCGACCTCTATATATTTTATACAAATAAAAAAATGAGTTAAAGAGTTTTTACTGAGGTGGGGCACAGCAGGAAATTTCCTGCTCAAAATATGGGCAGCCCGACTGGGGTAGTACCTCGACCTTACAGAAGATCACAGCTCCATATTAATATTGTTTTCAAGCAGTGTTGTGTTCCTGTTGGTGAGTAAGGCGACCAGAGCTCCTGGGTGGAATTGAGGGTAGGGTCGGCAAAGCGCTTGCAATGCTTCTGGTGGTGCAGGCGTCTATAAGCTACGGTAATCGCTTACCATCAGGTGAGCCGTACGCTTGTTTGCCGACCTAGTTGCATAAAAAAAAGTATATTCATATGCTGGATCGAATTCGTTGGTTTTCTTGCAACTGTAGGCATCTATGTAGATAGAAATTAGTCAACCCGTCCACAATCACAAACTTTGGCATATGTACCTATATTAGGAAGAAGGATATCCTTTATAGAACAACATTTACTTAATTGTGTATGGTAATTTTTATTTTTGTAATAATAATTTTTTTACTGTCGTAGATCGGTGAAATAACAGAATCTCCAGATACTGAATACATGAGTACGTCTGCGATTTTACATTATTGTAAATCAAAGGTAAATTTATATGTGATATAAAAATGTTACCCACAGTTCTAAGTATATATATGTCGTATCATTATATTGTATTCATATTTATTTTACAGATATTGCTTCCTTATTTAAAAATTCTTACGATAATGGGATTAAGGCCAGTAGTAGATGCATCGAACTCGACAAAGCTGGCCATTTGTTTTTCCCATTTTCATTCAGCACAGGTGGCAGTATTTATGTGTTTAGGATATATACTTCAATATATGGCCTGTTTCAGGTAAATCATTTTTAAACACTATATTAGTAGATATCTCTTCAGCCTGTAATATCCCACTGCTGGGCTTAGGCCTCTTTCTCCATGTAGGAGAAGGATCAGAGCTTAATCCACCACGCTGCTCCAATGCGGGTTGGCGGATAGTAGTAGATATACTGACAGTTTATTTTAAAATTATATATGCGTTTTAATTTCAGGCGAGATAGGGGCTTCTGCTATAAGTTAATTCCATTGGCACTTACCTCGTCTTTTGAATACGATGCATACAAACAAGTTTGTTATGGCAATGTAGTGTTTACGTACATTGGGCCAAGCGTTTTACATTTTTTAGGATTCTTCTACGCGTTATATCTATTTAGAATAGCAGATAACGAACAGTTACAAAATCTAATGGAGAGGGTAAGGCTTTGCAAATATCTGATAATTTAATAATTTAAAACGAACAATGGATATGGTTGGGTATTGAAAAATAAAATTACATATATTCATTGTTGCTTTTATAGGTATTTTTGTTGTCTTCCTACGCGCCTCAAGGAATGCCCACCACGGCTAAACCAAAACGCTTACTGCGAATGCTATGGTTCTTCATAATTCTAAGTATCCTGTGGATGTGTATTTCATTATGCTCTGTTAATTTAATGATGGCGAAAGGTACTATTATGTTCAGATGGATGGAGACAAGGCAAGTAAAAATTTAGCATTACCTAGGTACATATCATACGAGAGTTGCGCAATAATACAATTAAAAAAGCGTTTCATTAATTTTCTTCAACCATGACTTGATATCTTATTTATCTATCTCTACACAAATTATGTTTTAGCTCTAGCGAAATGATTCTGGGTTTGAAAATACTACTCATTATATGCACTTTGATCCACGATATGGTGCAAGCGACAGTAATTACAAGCTACTGTCTTCAAGCTCAACTGTTGCAAGCTCATCTCATGTTTTTGAGAGAACGTCTCTTAAATAGGACGATTACTCCTTTAAATTGGATGAGGGTACGTTGACGTTGAAACGATTTGTATGATAAATTAATTATTTTTGTACTTTTCCGACTAAAACTATTGAATTGATATTGTTTGATATTAACTTTAAAACGAAAATAATTAATGAACCGGATTAACATGTGGCATATTATGTACTTATCGAGACACACGAACGGAACTGCAGCAATGCCAGTTAAATAATTTATTTGTATTCCACATTTGTTTCGTAATTATATTCATATTGATATTTTTCATTACAGGAAATTTCCGAATTTCGAAAATTGCTTAAGTATTTAAATAACGAGTTAGCACCAGCCGTTTGTCTATTTACAATCGTCAATATTTCCTGGGCGACGTCCGGTATCATGTGGTTACTAAACCTAGACAAAGTGGATACCGGAACTGAACCTATAGCTGGCATCAGTATTCTCAATCAACTACTTTGGATATCAGCTGTAATAGTACCTTTTATACAGGTAATGTTTCAGATTTAAAGAAACGTTTGCTTTGTAGCGCATCTATCATAAACTGAATAGTCATAACATTAATTATTACCTAGTCCAAAGGATCGTAAGATATAAAGAGTGAATGCAAGCGAGAAGCATTAAGATATATTATACGTAGGTACTACTCGTAGCCCAGTAAATAAAGCCGTTTTTTTTTGTCAACCTCGCACTAAATTTCCGATCCAATTAAAATTTTTTTTAGGTTATGGGTCACATATTGACCATAAAAACACAAAATGTTGACAGATCCAGGTGGAGCTTCGATCGCAATCTTACAGAAAAGTTTTTGGCCGATATCTCGGAAACTATTCACTTTAGGTCAAAAGTTATTTAGATGTTTTTTGTAGAGAATAAAATTTTGCATCTTTTATTTTTCATGTAAACTTTTTTGTAAAACTTACCGTTTGTAGTGGATAGTTTCCGAGATATCGGCCAAAAACATTTCTTTAAGATTGCGATCGAAGCTCCACCTGGATCTGTCAGTATTTTTTGTTTTTATGGTCAGTAAGTGACCCTTAACCTAAAAAGAAAAAAAATTAAAATCATAAGTCGAGCATACGTACCCTAATTTCGTTTGTATTATTTTTTGTGTAATATCCACACATGAGGAAATTATAAAAAAAATTTTAATATCATATCAAAAATACCGACCGTTCCAGCGAGGATCGAAACTGCACACCCGACTTACCGTGTCGCCGCTCGAAGCCAATTACAAAGTAAATTAAGAGTGGCACTGTGTCGTCTCTTGACAAAGATTTTCATTGTAATATGAAATTTTGAATAGATACGGGTGCTGTAAAGGACTCACAATAGGCGGCGCCACGGTCCCTTAAGACCGAATAAAAATTAATCATATCAAAAATTTCGACCGGATGAGTAAATCGCTAAATCGTTCCATAGCTTAATTGGCTAAGAGCGCCAATACGGTTAGTTGGAGGTGCGAGTTCGATCCCCGCTGGATATTAAAATTTTTTTTATACGTAGGTACTCTGCTTTTGCTTTTTTTCGTTAACTTATGTGCCGCCAAAGTTTTTTCGTTTGAATCGTAATATACGTCTAGGCGGCGCGGCTGTCCGCGGAGTGCCGGCGCGCGCAGGGCGTGGGGCACGAGCTGAGCGCGCGGCCCTTCCTGCACCGCGACACGTCGCCCGAGGACATCGGCGCCGTGCTCGCCTACGCCGCCTCGCTGCGCCTGCGCGCCAAGCTCTTCCACTACCCGGTGGCGGGCCGCCTCGTCTGCTTGCTGCTCGCGCTCGCCCTCGTCGCGCTCTTCGCCTTGGGGATGTGCCACTACTTGCAGTGACATCGCCTCCTCATCGAGGTTTACTCGTATAGGCGGACGACGCGGTGCAGTTTACTAATGCTCACAGTCCTCGCATCGTTCACTCTAAGGATGTGCCCAGATGTGCCATTGAGTGTATTTACTCTTTAATTTTCAAAGTTCGAGACGGATAGACTATTAGAATGTAATTAAATAAATATATCAATTTCACACTTATTTAAACAAATATACCATCGATGTGATTCGATATATATTTAATATAGTCTGGCTAACGATAGATGATACTGATAAAACGCGGCATATTTAAAAAAACCACCCTGGCAACTTCAAAGACGCGCATCTTGTTTATATTTGTTTTTTTTTTATATTGCCATACTCTGATTCCGATTCTTCCCATCTCTGTTAAAATCACCGAAATTTGTTAATCTTTATAACAAGATTTATATTACCGAGTATTTATTTTGTCCTAAATTCTAATTGTGTTTTCAGACGTAGTAATTGGATTAATTAAGGTTTTGCATTGGTTGTAATATTATGTATATTTAAATCTTAGAAGGTTTCCGCTAGTTATTTCCCAATTAAAGAGGTAATATACCCGATGGTGGGAACCCATGGTGTTGTCATTTAAAAAGTATGCAAAAAAATCGAGTATCATCTTTCGTTAGCCAGACTATAGTAATAATTATTATTTATTATATACACAAACTATTTTTTTCCTACAAATTTTGTGTAATTGCAACTAATCATTCAATTATTTAATGTTGATTATGAATTAGATATACTTAGACAATTTTATGTGATAAAATGTGTAATATTATATTAAAAGGTAGTTTTTATTAAGTACTATGGATTCATTTCAAAAACAACTTCCTATCTCGTATGTTTGAAGCTACTATTCTAAACAGTACAATAGATTGTAACATTTATATAATTACTAGCAGCACGCCCCGGCTTCGCTCGGGTAAAATAATACACCTTGGTGAACACAACCCGTTTTTTTTTGTCTAAGTTTTTAAGAAATAAAATATAGCCTATGTTACTTCCTAATAATGTAGCTTTCTATTAGTGGAAAAATTCATTAAAATCGCTCCAGTACTTTTGGAGCCTATTCAATAAAATTGTAATGTTAATGAAATAAAATCATATCTTGAAGTATTTTAGCTTAAATCATAAAAATTACGACATTACTTGAAAAATTAAAATGCCGACCTAACTTAGTTATTTTGCCCCTGGGGCTAGTATCGCTTGCTTAGGTACACTTTATTATACCTTTTTACAATCCACACATACCAGACATGTTTTTAAGATAATGGGCAGCTATAGTGTCATACATTTTTTTTTCACAATCATGGGTTAAAAATACAAATAGTGAAAAGAAAACAAGGAAAAAATACTTTTAACGTTAATTTTATTAGTGTTTTATGATTAAAACGCCTCTAAATCGAATTAAATTAAATAAAACAAGTCTCTTGTAGTACGATGGCACAAAAATACACAAAAATACAAAATTTTGTGGAAATGGCACCCGATTGAATGGCCTAAGGAGCAAAATTTTTGAAAAACATTAAAAGTGGACTCCATTTTTACACTGTTGGTAAAACTGACATAAAAATATGATTTTATTATAGCCTGACACCTGGACTACCTCCACTTACCGGATTATCCATTATTAACGACAGACCCTGTATATAATAATAATGATGATATAATAATAAAAGAAAAACACATAATGAATATGGTAACAGGTAATTATTGACATACACGAATTTTTCTAACTTATTTAAAACAATGTCATTTTAAGCACGAGTGACATTAATAACACGACATAATTATTTTAAATATATTATTAAATATTTGTGAGTTAATTAAAATGTAACACATTTTGACAAATATGAACAAGCAGTTTCGAATTTAATAGTTGGATTTGATTAACATATTAGGAACTTAATAAATTACTGATAACACAGGTACTAGATTGGAAGGTATATGATATGAAAATTAATTATAGGAACAGTTAGAACAGATTATAAAATATTTTATAGGAAATAATGAATATATCAAAAGTACTGGTAGCCAACAGTCGAATTAACAAAATAATAGTAGTCAAAATCACTGTCAAATCAGTAGCGTGTGAGAGAAACGAGAACACTACATAAATCAAAAATGTCTAACTAACGATAAGTATTTTTCAGCTTAGATTTTCGAGTTCACAAAACAAATTAACAAATTTAATTACTTGAAACAAAATAGTTTTGGCAATAAAAAATTCTAGTCATTAGTAATAAGGTGAAAAGTATTAATATATATACGACATATAAATAATAACAATTTATCAAGGTAATGAAAATGAATGGCAGCCGATTAGTTTTTTTTTTTTTAAACTAGCAGCTAGCTGCTAGCAACAAAATACAATTTATTGATGGAGAATTATATTACTACTTTTTATTGATGTTTACAAATCTGTCATAATACTTCTACCTGAAGCTAACTACTGGCACTGCATTCAGGCTGTATATGATACTTCATAAAAATTTTAGCAGATAACTTTATCGCTTCAGTCTGTAATATCCCACTGCTGGGCATAGGCCTCTTTCCTCATGTAGGAGAAGGATCAGAGCTTAATCCACCACACTGCTCCAATGCGAGTTGGCAGATATATTCCCTACTGTGAGTAACGATCGCTATCAGGTGTACATGATAACAACCGGGACCGACGGCTTAATGTGCTCTCCGACGCACGGTGGGGAGACCCACACGGACCCAGACCAAGAAAAACATCTCTCTGGCCAAAACAAATGTTTGTCATGCGCGGGGACCGAACCCGCAACCGCCAGCGCAACAGCCACAAACCAGTACTGTGACCGTTGCGCCAACGCGTGACTAAGCAGATAACTTTAAAGCTGTTAAAATCTTTGAACGCAAACGCAATGTCGTTAAATACAAGAATGGCTATCTTGTAAGGAAGTCAGTAATGATTTTAGATGACGACTTGTAACATGGATTTCCTTATTTACTTCTTAAGATTTAGAAACAACAATAAAATACGAATGAAATAACTACAAATTAGTAAATACATACATTTTTCCGATATAATTTTTCTACCGACTTTAAAATACGTTAAAGATTTCATTTCGCCCCTATAAATTTTGATCCCATTATCGTTTTACCGTCCGTGTCCATCGGGAAATTCTCTTCTATTTTATTAGATCCTCCAGGACCGACAATAATCGTGCTCCTGTTAGACACAATGTCGCCGGTGGTACTCGGCGTGCGGTAGTGGGTGGTGGTGAATGGTGGTGGTGGTGGTTGGTGGTGGTTGGTGGTGGTGGTGGTGGGTGGTGGTGGCCGGCTAGTGCGCGGCGTGCGAGGCGAGCTGCGCGCCCCACCACGAGTGCACGTCGTGCAGCGCCGCGGGCGCCGTCGTGCTGTAGTGTGCGGTGGTGGGTGGTGGTGGCCGGCTAGTGCGCGGCGTGCGAGGCGAGCTGCGCGCCCCACCACGAGTGCACGTCGTGCAGCGCCGCGGGCGCCGTCGTGCTGTAGTGTGCGGTGGTGGGTGGTGGTGGCCGGCTAGTGCGCGGCGTGCGAGGCGAGCTGCGCGCCCCACCACGAGTGCACGTCGTGCAGCGCCGCGGGCGCCGTCGTGCTGTAGTGTGCGGCCCCGCCCACGGCCCCGCCCCCGCCGCCGCCCGCCCCGCGGCTGTTGCTTTTAGTCGCCGGTGCCGCCGCCGGTGCTGGGGAAAAGTCGAACGTTTTCTTCTTACATTGTTGTTTTACTAGACTGCCGAGCTAAGTTGAAGTAACTTAAGTAAACTTCATTTCCTACTGTTTTAAAATTTGACGATAAAGATATCTTTTATGATTAGATTGATTACAGTTGTAAAATATAATATATTTAGACTTATACCTACTATTTTTATAATACCATTTATAACATTTATTGAGTACGCATTAATTCAAATTTTTAACTTTATTTTACCAGATTTGTATTTTAAAACTTTACTACAATTTACTTTAACCACGCAGTGTGGACCTGCAGGTTTTTTTTTACCCGCGTCGATGTCAATGTTTACGATCCTCGGATCTTTAACAAAATGAACTTAGGTATGTGAGTTGTCGGCGTTTTTTATGACTGATATATAAAATAATAAAATATAGTTATCTCAAATTTGAAAACCTGTTCCAAAGCCCAAAAAACCTGTTTTTCTTTTCTTTTTTTTTCTCTTTATTTGGGTAAACAAACAGTATTACAAGAGGTATAATATAACAATTAGTATATAAACAAAAAGTACTTAGCGTAACACCAACACCGTTTACCACGTATTACGACTTCTCGACCACGGACACCATAGTCCGTACGAATTAACTTGAGACCCGGGCCGATGACGTCATATTCAAAAATAATAAAAGTAGTTTATTTCGGACTCTACATTCATAGTATATTAGTGTGTTAGTAACAATATTATGGGGCGTTCAAGTATTACGTAACGCTAATTTGGGGGGAGGGGGGGTCTTGTTAAACGTTACGATGCGTTACAGGGGTGGGGGGGGGGTCGAGCAACGCGTTACGTAACATTGTTTTATTTATTTATTACTACCACAAACGCGATGAAAACAATAACAAAAGTAATTTAGCGACTTTCCGGTTAGTTTGCGCAACATAGTTGTGACATTTGGGTAAAAATGTAGTAAAAATGGTCAGTTGGGTGTTACGTAACGTTTATGGGGTGGGGGGGGGGGGGTGTACAGGAAAACGATACGGCGCGTTACATGGGGGGGACGGGGGTTCAAAAATCTTCAAAATTTGCGTTACGTAATACTTGAACGCCCCCTTACTTATATACTTATAACTATGTTAGTTATTGTTAGTAAGATTATAATAAAATTACATCATCGGCCAGGTTCTCAATTTAATTCGTACGGGTTGTACATAAGTAGTATGTACTCGCTAGCTCGCGCCTTTAGGTATAATTTTATCAGCTGTTGTATGTAAGTAATATGCTTAAAAATATCTATATTGTGACAAAAATCTTGTTTAACAATTTTAATTAGTGGTCCACTTAGGTCCTGGACCCAGCCTCAGGAGGGGGGGGGGGAGTCATGACCCCCATGACCTCCTCCTTGGATCCACCCTTGACAAGGTGTAGGTGTCTTTTGGCTCCGAAATAGTTTTAACCATAACGGATAGTGTGTATGAGTGTGGAGTGATGTAATGATATCCAATATAACATCATAAGAGAAAACTTACGAGTTGTCGTTTTCTTATTTATAGCTGGATGTGGATCGCTCAAGGTCGGTTGAAGATATTTTTTGACTGGACTTTCGGGTCTAAAAATTAAAAGTAAAGAAATAAGTTAAAGGTATAGCTTGTTCGATTTTAAACAAGAAATGTAATGAAAATTAAAATTAATTCAGTAATGTACATACATTAAAAACGTATAATTAACGTATAAGTAAAGTACATAATTATAAAATATTCTAAATATTTATAAAAAGTTCTATCACGCGATGCACGAATAAAAGAGGCAGATGAGCAGGCAGAGGGAGACGCCGATATGCGCTCCGTCACCCGTCGCAATAGAGTGAGGCCACCGGGGCAATAGAGCGCTCGCGGGAGTCACGGGCATTCGTGCGTTGTCTAAAGGCGGCCCACACCGGTGGGCCAAACGTCGGAGCGTGACGGTTGCATGCGTTAGCGATCCCGTGGCGCCCCACTACGACGATGAGGGCATCGCTGCGTTTTAGTGGAGGGGAGCCCCAAACTCCCGTCGCCTGCGGGCAGCTGTTGTGCGTAAATGTATTTCCCAGTGTAAAAAAAAGTATGATTACTTACCTCGGTATTGTCATTAACGGTAGACCTGATCTTTTGAATTGGCTTTTACCAGACGAGCGCTTAGGTTGAGAATCCAGCGATGATGTAACATCTATAAATAATTTTATAATGTTTATGTAGGTAAAGTTTAAAGTAAATATTCTTAATTTACTTTTATTAGTTTAATTATAAAATTAATTCGATACGAGGACAGACTTACTCGACATGATCGGTTGAGAAGTGGATTCAGTAATTTCCGCGCGGCCGGTGTTGGCAGTTACTTGCTGAAAATATAATTTAACGTAAGAAAATATTATAGATTGATACTTAGTAATTATATACTGTATGCTTATTCTTATTGATGTATTATGAGTTCTATCGCGATAAAGTCTCAAGCTGACGATGACTGATGCGACATTAAGTAAAATTAAAAGTGCACACAAGGTTGCCAAAACTATTTAAGTCATGTTTTCAGATTTTCTCCTACAGTTACTGTCAATTTCTGACAACTTTTTAATGATAGTGTCAAATTTCTCTTAAATTATGTACTCTCTAGGTAGTATTTCGTTGACTAACTTTTATGAATATCCAATTGTAGTGTGACAATTAAATATTTATATTATATTTTTCCTTTACCTGACTTTCCACTTCTTGTTTCTCTTTTTCTTTC
This sequence comes from Melitaea athalia, assembly GCA_905220545.2. Lineage (NCBI taxonomy): Eukaryota > Metazoa > Arthropoda > Insecta > Lepidoptera > Nymphalidae > Melitaea > Melitaea athalia. The sequence goes on from HG992179.1 coordinate 11,631,663, forward strand.
TCAGTGTTAAAGTCTAATGGTTGCTCGTTTGTTTTTCTTAAGCCGGCAATTAGACTCGTTTGTTGTTTCTAAAATAAAACAAAAAAAAAATTGTTAATAATTACGTACAAAATTTTTTTTACTTAAATATATATATGTTACAGTAAAAGCTCGTACTATGGTAAATCCTAAGATTTAAAAGTAAGTCTTAGTATTTACCGACATGAGTTGGTAAATGTAAGGATTTATGAAAATGGGACATTTTTTTCGGGCTTTTACTATTAGAATTTAGTACATGCTAGGTTTTACCACTGACAGCTAATAAAAGTCGGTTTTGGGAATAAAACAAAATTAACTCTTATTCATTTATTTCAGTCAAAAACTTAAATTGATAAATCTTTAGATTAAAAATTATTTAATCTAAAGACTTTATATAAGATTAAACTTAAATGTGCGAATCGCAAAATCGTTCGGTCTTTTACCATTAAGAGATGGTAAATCTTAGGTTTTACTTTTAAATGTTAGGATTTACCATAATTCGTGCATTTACAGTAACATATATACACTTTTTTATTGAATCAGTAGCTACATTATTAGAAATTACTTCAGGTATTTGTAAAGTGCCTTACACTGCTATTAGCACGTATCTTTTTCAAGCAACCTTCCAACCAAGTGCGTATTGTTTGTTTTGCGACTTCTTCTTCAATGAGAAACTCGAATTCTTCTCTTGCCAGTAACTCTTCCATTTGCAATGATTTACGTATATCTACCGTGCGGTACGAAAGCATGCTGAAATATTTGAAATATCCTGGATATAGATAAAAAACCTTATAAAGAAGATTATGCAGAAAATATTGTAATTAACTGCAATCATCATCATCAAGTCTTAATTAAATAATCAAATAATCAATCAGGTCAAAGCATAATTAAAATAACTAAGTTTTTAAAGATAATTGAACAGTATCTTAATTATTTAATCCAAGTAATTAAACTAATTTTAAACATATTTTAGTTTGGTAATAATTTTTGAGCATAATAGGCAAAAAAAAAATTAAAAGTAATTATCAAACACATCTAGTAGTAATTGTTTGAACCGTATTATAAAAAAATAAAAATAAAAAGTAATATTTTGTAATCAACATACTTTATGACATCGTGAAACATTGTTTGAACCGTATTATAAAAAAATAAAAATAAAAAGTAATATTTTGTAATCAACATACTTTATGACATCGTGAAACATTGTTTGAACCGTATTATAAAAAAATAAAAATAAAAAGTAATATTTTGTAATCAACATACTTTATGACATCGTGAAACATTGTTTGAACCGTATTATAAAAAAATAAAAATAAAAAGTAATATTTTGTAATCAACATACTTTATGACATCGTGAAACATTGTTTGAACCGAATTATAAAAAAATAAAAATAAAAAGTAATATTTTGTAATCAACATACTTTATGACATCGTGAAACATTGTTTGAACCGTATTATAAAAAAATAAAAATAAAAAGTAATATTTTGTAATCAACATACTTTATGACATCGTGAAACATTGTTTGAACCGTATTATAAAAAAATAAAAATAAAAAGTAATATTTTGTAATCAACATACTTTATAACATCGTGAAACGTGACATCTTCTCCGTTATGTAGCCTCTCTAGTTCGTAACACATATATTTAAACAAAAGTCGCTCTTTGTGCGTATCACATTCCAGACGACCTTTCAGTAATCGTAATATGAATTTTACCTGGAAAAAAAAAACAAAAAAAAAACTAATTATAATAATAAATAAACATTTAACACATACTCAATGTGGGTCTCAGTAGAATGACCACAATGAGTTAGGGTGTGGAAACACACAACCACCGAGGCTACAACAACCATCTTTGTGGCCTATACAATCTATTGTCTTGAGCGATGATCGAATCCGTGACCGCTACCGCAACAACTTTTTACTGAAACTACTGGGACAAACAGTCGTCAAGCTGATTCTAGTTTGTGATCTTTATCTCCACTTACCTTTTTTACAGGTATTACTCCTTTTTGATGAACATCAACAATATTCCAGGTGTTCTGGAAATTTCTTATATCAGCGTAGGAAAGTAAAGCATCTTCCTCATTTGAGTAAAACAGGGAAAAGTTCTCCATGATTATAGCTGGAAAATGACAAGAATAATTTTACATAGTATAATTACTAGGATGCCTTGATTGTCTGGTTATAGAAGTTTAATATTTCAATATTTACACTTGAATAAAACAAAATTTTAAAAATAATTTTATTTAACAAGATTTAGCATAAAAAACAACGCTTGCGAAACCTTTGGTGTAGCAGGCGTCTATAAGCTACGTTAACCGCTTACCATAAGGTGAACCGTACGCTTGTTTGCTGACCTAACTGTATAAAAAAGGCGTTATTAGGGCGCGCACCAACGAGTAGGTTGAGCACGATGTAGGTGATGATGACGTAGAAGGTGCAGAAGTAGGCGAGCGAGGCGGTGAAGTTGCCGCAGTCGGTCTCCCAGTAGTTGTCGGCCGGCGTGCAGTAGGGCGGCGCCACCATGCAGTCGTGCATGATCTTGTTCCAGTCCTCGCCCGTCACGATGCGGAACAGCATCGCCACGCTGTGGATCGGCGAGTTGAAGTTCGCCCGCCTGCGTACGACACACGACACATCCTTGGTGAAAGACTCTTTTCTATACCATCTATATAATTACGAGTATAACATATACTTATAAAAATGAATTGCTATTTCTCTTGGTCAAGTCACAATTTGAAAACGACTTTACTGATTTTCGTCGTCTTTTTTTAAAAAGATTACAAATCATTTGTAGAAGGTTCTTACGAAATGAAAGTTTTAAAAAAATGGGCATGAAGTTGGAAAATGACAAGAAAAGTTAACGGCTATTTAAACTCCGTGCGTATGATTTCAGTTCTTGCGTTTGACAGATAAGACATGACTACGACTATCAGGTCGCTAGTTAATAATAATAACAACATAATATGTTTAACATCATAGAGATATATTGGTTTAACATACTCACAGTCGTACTTCCTACAGTAAGGCAACTTATTGCCTATGTTTTAAGGTAACAGCCGGCTGATATTATAGGTAAATTTTTTGCAATAAATTTGCATACAAATAAGTATATATTAATACCTAAAATTGGAGCAGGAATCACTTACTAACAGGCTCGTAGAGACTAATATATTGCACAAAAATAGGAGCCGATTAGACCCGCTCATAGCTTATTTATTTATGATGTACGAATATTTTTCTACATCTGATCGCATTTAGGTTTGAGCTTGGCCATACCACCACGAACTACTACGAGTAACTAAAACATCACAGGTTGGGCTTGGCAGCGCATTACATTTAAATATATAAATGAGATGATACTGTACAATAAGCACAACAAACAATAAAGCTGCATTCTGCATTACTAAATTATAAAAGTCAATAAAATCAATTACCTTCCAATACCTTCGCCGTATTTAACGTTTCCAAAAACGATGGTGCCGGCTAGCGCGTAGAAGAACACGAGCAGAAACATACCGAAGATGATAAAGAAACTCTTGCACACGCTCACGCCCACCGTCAACATTAACATCTTCAGAGTGGTGTGCTTGCCCGTTATTGTGAAGAATCTTAGAATTACCACCATGAAGCCAATGAAGTAAGATAGATCGTTCTGGAAAGAACAAAACGAATTTATTTATTAATTTATTTATACTTTATTGTACATCACAACTACAAATATCATTGACAGACTGTGAAGTACACAGTGGCGTAGCTACTAAGGGGCAAGGCGGGGCGGTGCCCCGGGGCCCTCAAGCTCAGGGGGCCCCTCGGACTCTGACTTACAAACTATAAATTGAACTAATGAAATTTTCTCATACATTCGGAATAAAAATAAACCAGATTCCATTAACGCGAAATTAATAATGGTAACGTATATGAAAAATTACACAGGAATTTCCAACAAGTCTCGAACATCTTTGTTTGAAACTTGGAGGTAACTTCCCTGTCTTCCCTGTCTCAAGCATGCGCTTGATGTAAGGCGGGACCTATGAGAAACACTCGACGGAAAAAAAAAAACATTTTGAAGAATTATCTTCAGATTATCGATTGCAAAACAAATAAATTACTTTTTTTAATAATGTACTAGACACAACAATAACTCAGGTAAATGCACGTTCTGCAGTCAATCAGATAATCAATTTTACAACACCAACTTAAGCGACTTCGACGATGATTTTTGTTTTAATCGAAAGGTGGTGCTTGTCATGTGGTCCCATTTAAATTTAATTGCGATCTAACAACCATTTTTCGTTATATATGTAATAATGCATATTTAGTTGACTATTTTTTCCTCGACCAAGGTTATATTATACCGCATTTTTAATTATTCTTGTTTTATTCGAAAAGTGATACTTGTCTTGTATCAATTTAAATTTTATTGAAATTTTATCACTACTTTTTGAGTAATCTATACTAATATATAAAGCTGAAGAGTTTGTTTGTTTGGTTGTTTGTTTGTTTGTTTGTTTGTTTGTTTGTTTGTTTGAACGCGGTAATCTCTGGAACTACTGGGCCGATTTGAAAAATTCTTTCAGTGTTAGATAGCCCGTTTATCGAGGAAGGCTATAGGCTATGTATCATCACGCTAAGACCAACAGGAGCGGAGTCCATGCCGACGAAGTCGCGCGCAGAAGCTGGTCTTTGATAACGCGCATTAACTTGACAATTTTTTTCGTCTACTTACGTTGTATTACTTGTCGATGTCATTGAAGGGGTTTGCTGTGTGGCTACGGCAGTCTAGAATTTAGCCACCCCCTCTCTACCCGTGGGTGTCGTAAGAGGCAATTAAGGGATAACAAAGTTCCACTACCACCTTGGAACTATTGAAGCCGACCGATGTCGGGATAGCCATCCTACAGCTGGCTTTTGACGATGAAGTATAAGCCTTGTATGAAGATATTTCAAAGGCCATACATGGCACTACTTCGGTCTTCTACAACATTGTTATGGGAGACTTCAACGCTAAAGTAGGAGTAAAAGACCGCGACGAATCGAGAACTGGACCACACGGATTGGGGCACAGGAATCGCAGGGGGTAGATAATCGTCAACATCCTCGAAGCGGGGAAGGGGGGGCACTCTTCTTGATTAATTCATTTTCGAGAAGAAGCCCCAAAGCAGTGAATATGGCAAAGCCTCGATACTGTGACGAGGAACGAGATCGATTTCATCATAGCAGATAAAAGGCTTATTTTCAGAGATGTCTCAGTAGTTAATAGGCTTAACAACGGCAGCGACCACCGACTATTGCTTGGCACTCTGAATATATGTCCCCGAAAAGAGCGGACCCGCTTGATGAAATCTACTCTCCGAGCTACACTGCCCCAAATACTATGTGGCTCCGAGTTGTTCCAACTGGAACTACAAATTCTAAAACTTCGATTCGCTGGAAACTACTAGCGACGTGGACGAGATGACCGACAACGTGGTGAAGACGGTGTGTATGCTGGATCGCAGATATTTTCTGACGACGAAGTCAACGAAGCAGTACAAACTTTTTCCCGAGGCCTTGGATCTGATGCGGCGGAGGTGCAAGTTGCCCGCTGCTCAAGCAGCTTCAGCAGAACAGAAGGCTCTCCAAGAGGATACGGAAACTTGTACGCCGAGACTTCCGCTGCTCAAATACGAGAGAGATTACTATTCTTATTGAGCAGAATATGCGGTTAAAAGTTTTCCAAAGACCATGGGGGTGAAGCCTTTTTTGCGAAGCTCAAAACAGCAGATGGCAGGACCGTTTGGCTCTCGCCCTCAGATCCGAGAAGAGGTCGAGAAATTTTATGGACAGCTGTACTCGTCGAGCGCACGCAAGCCTGAGACTTGGGACACTGAAGATCCGTGTGCACAATTGTTGAGCTATTATTCGGAAGACATCCCGAACATTGAAGCAGATGAGATTAGTGCGGCGCTCGGGCAGCTTAAAAACGGAAGGGCTCCGGGGGATGACGGAGTTAGGACTGAGCTTCTTGAAGCCGCAGGGTGACCTGCCCTAAAAGCCTTGGCGAGACTCTTTAACGCCGTTATCTACCAATAGGCACCACACCGGAGGCGAGGTGCAGGAGTGTGGTGGTACTGTTTTTTAAGAGAGGCGATAAGTCTCTGTTAAAGAATTACACACCGATCTCACTTCTGAGCTGCGTCTATAAGCTGTTTTCGAGGGTTGTTACAAATCGTCTCACAAGAAGACTTGACAAATTCCAACCTCCGTAGCAGGCTGGGTTTCAAAATGGCCACAGCACCGTAAACCACATCCATACTGTTCGGCAGATTATACAAAAGACAGAAGAATATAATCAACCTCTATGTATGGCGAAACCTTGGCTGTCCTGGACTCTGCAGATATTTCACATCGACTGGCGATACATCGAGGTACTGAGACGTATGTACGATGCAGAGAACAAGACTCCATTTTCCTCCGGCGTGGGGTAAGACAGGGAGATGTAATACCCCCTAAACTGTTTACCACTGCGCTGGAGGATGTCTTTAAGACCTTCGATTGGGGGGAACGAGGCGTCAACGTCAACGTTTAATCCATCTATCAACTTCGTTTCGCCAACGATATCGTTATCTTTGCGGAGACCTTGGATGAGCTAGGCCAAATGCTGGCCGGCCTAAACGAGTCCTTTCGACGAGTCGGTCTCGGTATGAACTTGAAGAAAAAAGAAAGTTATGCTTAATAACCAAGTCATATCGATCGATGGTACCCTTCTCGCCGCACTAGGCCGCAACAACTACAAGAACGAGGCCGATAGGAGGATTCGGTTAGGCCGGGTGGCGTTTGGCAGGCTTCGTCGAGTCTTCACTTCGAAGATTCCGCATTACTTGAAGACTAAAGTCTCCGAGCAATGCGTCCTGCCTGTGTTAATATACGGAGCCGAGACGTGGACACTGACAAAGAGACTGGTCCATAAGTCGCTCAACGTGTAATGGAACGGGCTAATGCTTAGGGTTTCTCTCAAGGATAGGATAAATGAGACTATCCGCAAGAGAACGAAAGTAAGCGACATAGCCCACGGATTTAGCAAGTTAAAGTGGCAGTGGGCTGGTCACCTGTGTCGCAGGACCGACGGCCGTTGGAGCAGACGTATGCTGGAGTGCACACCACGTCTTGGCAAGCGCAGTGTGGAACTTCCTCCAGCCCGTTGGATCGACGATCTACATAATTTGTAGTTACCGGGGTAGGCTGGATGAGGATTGCGGAAAATCGGGATGTCTGGCGTCTTGGGGAGGCCTATGTCCAGCAGTGGACTACAATAAGACTGACTGACCCAAAGGGTGCTCAACGAGATCATATTAACGTACCTCCGCTGTCTGCATACTGTTACAGGACTGTACTGTACTGTTTGGAACGATAGCAGGTAGATATTTTCTTTCTTTTTTTTTCATAAAATAGTTTTAATTTGTTTATTAAAATAAGTTAAATTTGTATTTTACGAAGTTGACTGTATTACGAAAAATTTGGAGTAGGTATGTCGAATTCGGAACAGGATGAATACAGAACAAACGATTTTGAATAGTTTAGTTGGGGCCCTCGTTTATTTTTTGCCCCAGGGCCTTCGGTTGCCTAGCTACGCCACTGGAAGTACAATGGGCGCTCTTATGGTTATTTAGCCATTTCTTCCAGACAACCCAACAATTAAAAAAATGTTTTTTAAATGTCTATATAAATATATAAAACCAGGTAAATTATATGATTGACAAGTATCACTTGAAATCAGATTTGTCCTAATTTAACTTTATTTTTATAGTGCTCTTAAATTTTCTACATGTTTATGTGTAAATTATTCGAAAACGGGATATTTACCATGTTTATTATTTTCTCTTCGCGGAGCTCGATATTTCGACATTAACTTCTCTCTAACTAGTCTCGTGAACAAAACATTCGAAGTTAATGTCGAAAATAATAAACGTGGTAAATATCCCGTTTTCGAATAATTATCGTAATAGAAGTAACCATGTTAATTTAAAATCTTATATGTTTATGTGTAATCTTGTTTAGTGGTTTTTTTTCCAGTATATTGTTTGAGACACGATAACAGTTAATATATATTTTTTTAATATAGCTAGGTCAGCAAACAAGCATACGGCTCACCTGATGATAAGTGATTACCGTAGCTAATAGACGTCTCCGTTCTGGAGCATTGAAGGCGTGTTACAAACCCTATCCACGATTCCCCCCAGGAGCTCTGGTCAACTTCCTCATCAGAAGGAACTCAACATTGCTTAAAAACAGTATTATTTACCTGTGATCTTTTGTAAGGTCAAGTACTTCTCCAGTCAGGCTACTCCATATTTGAGCAGGAAATTTCCTGCTGTGCCCTATATATATTTATTTACAGATAATTTTAAATAGGATTTAGGATAGGATAGGAGCAATAACATGGCCAGTGGTGAGCCTAATGTGGTGCTGATGGTGCACTCGCCCAACCCGTCAAAAGGTGACTTTTAGTTCCAATTGAAAAGTAAAAGTTTTAAAATACAAAATAAAGCATTTAACTGAGGTAGGGCACATTAGGAAATATCCCGGTCAAAATCGGGAGCGCCTGACTGCGCGCTGATACTTCGACCAAATAGAAGACCACAGGTAAATAATACTGCTTCCAACGTAAGGTGACCAAAGCTCCTCCTGGGAATAGGGGATTGGATTGGCAACACGCTTACGATGTTTCTGGTGTTGTAGGCGTCTATAAGCTACGGTGCCTACGGTAACAGCTTACCACCAGGTGAACCATACGCTTGTTTGCCGACCGTGTTGTATAAAAAAGTATACTATTTTCGTTAGAGACCACCAATAGTTTTTTTTTTTCTCTAGTATTAAGCCAGAAAATGTAAGTGGTATTTTAGGGCGTGGCTGGTGTTGGTACCTTGAGCGTGAAGTGCATGAAGATCCAGATGCAGCCGCCGACGGTGACGAGCAGGTCGTACCGGTTGCGGCGGCTCTGCCAGTAGCCGCGCGGCGTGAAGGCGATGGTCTTCAGCAGCACCTCCACCACGAACACCAGCGTCAGCAGCGCCGACGTCAGCGCCAGCCGCTCCGTGTCGCTCGAGTGCCGCGACCACTGCGCACACGCCGCTCTACTCACACACTCACACTCATCTCTTTCATACTACGCTTATCTTTTTACGAGCATCGATTCAGCCTGTAATATCCCACTGTTGGGCATAGGTCTCTTCCCCATGTGGGAGAAGGATCGGAGCTTAATCCACCACGCTGCTCTGCACAAACACCCAGACCACGGCAAACATCTATATGACCAATACTAATGTTGTCGTGTGCGGGGATCGAACCCGCAACCGCCCGCGCAACAGCCAATCGCAATCCAGTGCAGTGACCGCGGCGCCAACGCGGCGTTAACGAGCATGCCTTAGTCCAACTGTACCGCAGTCGTATGAAAAATGACTGCTAGTCGACGCACCACCGCTCATCATATCTTTGATACGACAGATTCAAGTTATTGGTTTATGGACATGCATAAGTCCAACTCAAGCTCAGTCGCATAATGAAAGATAAATTGTGACGCCTATTGACAAATAAAAATGCATTCCATTCTCTTTCATCTCCTGATTAATGTCTAATAACTAAAACGAATATGTAGTAGTTCTGTAGTCGAAACGTATATTTTTAAAATACGAAACCTAAAATATATGTACAAACCGTTACAGCCAATAAGCCGCTGTTAATGAGAACGACGATTGCAATAACTCTTTTGAAAGTTAAGTTTTGAGTGACGTCGTATGCGAATGCACGCACTTTCCTGCCATCCGGTCGAGGAGGGAGGTGCAGGGGCTGAGCGATTTTTAGTCTTTTCTTGAGATCACACCTAGAAACAGCAATTTTTGTATTAATTAACGCGTTACCTTTAAGCATAAAATAGTCCGAACCATTACTTATGAAAAGAAAATGTAAAAGGTCTAATTCTGCACAAATAAGATATTAATTTTGGTTAGAGGACATCCATGGACACTAGAACCAAAACTGCAACTTTTTTCATTTTCCATCTATGAATTTCTTGGTTGTGGATCCGAAGAAACTCCTTCATTTGTTTTGAATAAAACTCGTTCAAATTTGAATCCATTCTATGACCCAAGTGGATTTTTGGGCACTTTTTATCCAATAATTCAGGACAGTCCCTTGGGAGAAGGAATTAATGAAGGGTCTATTCGTAATAGCCGTTAATTCTGCTAACGTTCAATACAAACTCACCATCGTCTCTGATCAACAGTCAATAAAGCAGTTCCTTTGTTTTCAGAATAGTTTGCAATCACCACACCCACGAACAATGTCAATCCGATCATGCACCCCAAAAATATGTATACGTGTATGTATATGGCGTGTACCTATAAACAGATTATTATAACATAAAATTAATGAATAAGTTCATAGTAATAAATGTGTATGGATACTTACCGGGCCTAAAGCTTTAATAAGGACATCTCGAACATCTAACCATCCTTTAAATGAGAGTACTTCGAAGAGCGTCAACAGAGCATCACCGATGTTATCGAAATTAAACCTTTTTGGATTAGCCCTACAACAAAAACTTTAGATAAAAAACATAAACTAGGCAGCTAAGAAGTGTGTAAGGAAGGTACGGAAAGTAACACACGATATTATAATCAAATGAAGTATATTAATAACATTAAATTACTGCCAGTTCAAAAGAGAGGTATTATAAATATAATCGTCACAGATCCGTAATCGCCAGCTAGTCTTGTAGATAAAGGAGAGTGTAATAGATACAGACCACACTCTAGGCACGAGCATAGAAGGGAAGGTCTCCTTTTGCCCGGGGCGCAGCTTCATCTTGGTGACGAACACGCGCCTCATGAACACGCCCACGCAGTCCTCGCGACGGGTTATTGTCGGGTCGTTGCAACGAGCCAGTCTGATAAACCATTATCACATGAGCCTATTTACTTTATATCAAATCAAAACCATTTTGTACTATATTCCAAATCTTTACCTTCCACCATATAATTGTACTCCATAACTTGCAAACACGAACATCAGAAGAATCAATAGGGTCGATACCTGGAAGTTGATTATGTAATGTAGTTTCGTTTAACTCTATTAGCTGCTCATTGTAGTATCAGATTAGAAAAAAGAGATAAAGATGTGGGCTCGGTTCCTATAGGTAATAAAATAAAGCTATTCATTTACTAAAGTTGGTACGTTTTGTAAGTTAGAGGAATGGGCATGACGACAGTATCAAAAAATCGTCAATTTAATGATTTCAGGGGAACACTCATATTAAAAAAATTCAAAATACTGGTTTTGTTTTATGTAAAATAATAAGATTATTGTGATTTTCAATAAAATAAAACATTAAAATACTGCGATCGGCCATTTTGAATGAAACACAAATTACAGCGCACGACGTCACAACATAACATAATATAGTACCCGGCCATAAATATTGCACATCGACCTTTGGAAAGAGACAATCGGCTAATTTCGACTTCGTAGAGCGTTATAGTCCAAGATCCCAGACCCCAGACTTCCTTGTTTCTGATTGACAAAGCATTACAGTATACATCGTAGTATAAAGAGTTGCTAAAATATTTTCTACAGGTTTTAAAATATAGTAATATAATTATTGTCTGGCGATAAATACTAAAATAGCTGGTTAATAACATTTTACGTATATAAAGCAGCCAAATTTAAAAAAAATTGTGAAAGAACGTTTGTGTACTAACGGATATTATTCGATTAACGATTTTATAGAAGACAGTACGCCTTGGGAATGATGTGATCGCCGCCAGGCTATTTCAACCTATAAAATTATTGTAAATTTCAATCTGCTTTGGAAAAAAAACATGATTAAAAAAAATGATATTAGTCCCGCTGAGTTTCTTTCGCCAGTTCTTCTCAGGTCAGAGGCTTTTTCTTTCCGAACTGGTAGTAGACTCATGACGTTCAGTAAGAAATTGTAATAATTTTATGCTGAATAAAATATTTTGAATTTGAATTTAATATATTTTGTCCTTAAAAAAAATATGACAGGTGATCTGGGAACTGGGTTCTTACACTATTAGATCTGTCATATGAAATACTGACAGTCCGATACGTCTCATAGGTAATGTGCGTCAGAGATAACGCTCTACAAAGTTCAAATTAGCTGATTGTCTCTTTCTAAAAGTCGATGTGCATTATTTACGGCCGTGTACTATACGTCAGGCGCGCTCCAAAGAGTAAAGTAAAAAGTAAGGCCCAGATTATTTTGTGACGTCAGAGTCGACGCCATGACACCTGCAGCCGTTTTGACGCTTTCATTGAAAACATATTAGAAAAATAGTTTTAATCTTCCTTAAACTTAAGTTTATTACCGAAATATAGGTATTTTCGTAAATAGTAAATGTGTAGCCACATTACGGAAGAGGTTTTGAAAATCTTTCGTCATGCCCATTGTTTTTTGAATATGTAGTATAATATGAATCAAGCTATAAAGGATCGAGAAATAAAGATAGAAAGAGAGGGAGAAAGAGAGGGGGTGGTCACCAGCAGAATCTCCTTAAAGCCGCGACACAGCTCATAGACCACCTTGCGCATGTGGGGCACAAGGGTGAAAATGCGCAGCGGTCGCACGCAGCGCAGGATCATCAGCATCTGTGCGGCCGAGCCCGGCGGCACGCGCACCGGCATCCAGCACAGGAACGTCAGCGACACCTGCCGCCACGCACCGACGTCACGTGACATGGCACACGCAGGCACGCACACACACGCAGGCACGCACACACACACAAACACACACGTGTGCGCGCACAAATGAACGCTCGCTTGCTCACACACAGTCGCGGGCAACTTACTACTTAGACACATACATTTCACACACCATAATATTACATTTTGTTAATAAAATCGGCTAAAATAACACAATTTCAGCAATATAGACAGGGAAAGAGAAAGTGTTCAAAAGACATTACTTATTTAATATACTAAAGCGCTAATGCTCGAAGATTAGTTTTTAAGTTTTTATTTTTTACTTACCACATAAATAAATACATCCAATACGGCTGCGGCGTCTTTTAAGTACGCTTTAGGTGTAAAAAATAGTCCATCGGCCAATATCTTTAATGCCAACTCCAGGCTCATAAATACAACGAATCCATACTCTGCTATCTAAAAAGAAAATATGATTGCACATCATTTTTATTTATTTATTTATTTTTATTTAGTTTATATTGAAACTTGCCTGTAGCACAAAATTTTCCATGACTCTATAAGTGGGTGTCTCGAACATCATCGACAAACAAGATAACGTGGTGACCATGATCATAACCCAATCTAAATATGTAACGAGACCGAGAAAATTGCTGAAACAAAGAGGAATTGTAGTAAATAGAAAGATTTCTCGTAGTTCAGGAGTTAATTTTAAGGTTTCGTCCACATATGTTTTTCAATTACATGCGGCTATATTTTAGTTAAGTTTCAAAACTATTTACAGAGCGGCTTCTCACTGGAAGCTATTGTGTGCATCTTGTGCTCGTTGCCGTCATTGTAGTGTTTTGGTCTAATTTAATTCTCAACGTTTTATAACCCAGAATCTTCGTCTATGGAAAGGCTATCAACAACAAAAATGGCTCAACTTTACAAGTAGGTGTACGGTGTGGATATAGAAACGTGTCCTCACTGGAAGCTCTTGTAGTGCACCTTGCGCTCGTTGCCGGTGACGGGGTCGCGCAGGCGCGCGTCGTAGCGCGCGTCCACCACGGCGCGGCACACCTTGCGGAAGCGCGACTCGCGCGGCACCAGCAGCAGCGGCGTGTCGAACAGCGGGTGGTTCTCGCGCAGGTCCTCCTCGCGCTGGTTACTGCACCACCAACAACGTTTTAATTAAACTAGTGGTCGCCCAGAGGTCGAAATTCGACCATAATTAAAATTTTAAATCAAAGAAAACCAAATAATTATGGTAATAAAGAACCTTCTTTTAAATACCTTTTTAATTTGACTACAGACTTTGACAATCAACAAAATAGAATAATATACGTGTGTTAGTGTGTGTAATGTTTTTTTCATTAATTTAATGTATATTTTATTCATAATTTTGAAAAAATATTAGCATTCCGCACTCCTTCTCTATATAAACTATAAGTGTGCGAAATTTCATACTCTTACGTACGCGCAATTTCCGTAAAAAGGGGTACAAAGTTTTTGCTTCACGTATTAATATATAGATTATAAAAATACAAAAAGTATGTGTGTACTTATGTACGCACGTAACAAGTTATACTTCATTGGCTAGCTAGCTTCACGTTGGTAACTTCTTCTTCGTTGACTAGCTAACTTCAGGGTGTCGGTTTTTTTCGTGACGGTGTGCGCACGCATCGTAAAAAATTAATCTTATAATTTTTCCCTAACGCGCCAAAAGAAGTATACAGTACAGTCATATTTTCAAGTGCCCAATAATAAGTATTTTATAATTTTGTTTAGTTTTGCTTTTCTTTATAATGCTTTTCTTTATAATTTAAAAATTCAAATAAAAAAATCAACTAATATGTACCAAAAATAATTTTTAGAGGTTTGAAAAAAAATTACAGAGGTCGCATAAATTATGTTCATAATGAAAGATAAAGGGGAACCGGAAAAGAATATTTAGGTACAATTGGGTATATATAATTATCTGTCTGGGTATGTGATGTGTGTTACGATGATCTTTGAACATAATATATTTTTTAAAGTGTTACTTTTTTATTTACGATTTTCTCGGCAAACAAGCTTACGGCCCATCTGATGATAAGCGGTTATCGTAGCCTCTAGACGCTGGTAAGACCAGGAGCATCGCAACCACGTTGCCGATCTATCCCCGACCCTCCTCAGTACTTCTGACCGCCTCAATAACCACAGGAACACAACACTTATATTATTTAGCTGAGATATTCTGTAAGGTCGAGTACTTCCCCAGACGAGCTGCTGCTGAGTTTGAGCAGGATAATCGTGCAGTATAGTAAAATTGTTTTAATCAATGGCGTATGTCTCTAATGATGTAGAAAGGATAGCTGACCGGCGCATCTCGGCCTGCTGGCGCTTGGCCTGCAGCAGGCGGATGTCGAGGTAGGGCGGGCGCGCGCGCGAGGAGGGCACGACGCGCGACGCGGCGCCGATGTCGCCGTTCTCCAGCAGGTGCTCGTACGTCTGCTTCAGCTTGATGGAGCCGCTGCGGACCGACCGGCGGATTGATCGAGATCCGAATCTTTAAATATCAGACCGCCGTGTTACCGCTGCCTCTTTATTCAATCTATGTAAGCGAACAGTCGTAGACCGAGTCGCAGTGGCGTAGCTACTCCGGCATGAGCATACATCGATGTCTTTTGCTTTTTATTGCTCACATACAAGTGGAAAGGGAATTAGCTCGGGTTTTTTTGCACAAACAAATCGGTAAACTCGGAGTTGTTACGCTACTGTTGTAACGATATTTCTGTGGCGTAGGTACTCTATTATAAGGGAAGTCGAGTTGAATGGTATGAAACTGGTTATAATTATTTTGTCTGGTATTTGTCATACTTTTTCTGGTCGACGCGTAGTTGTTTAGCACTGGACACAGTTCCCTGGGACTTGAGTCCGGACTTCCCTCCCGTCGCCAGCATGGCCGAATCTCCCAGCACCAACCGACGATGATTATTTGAATCGCTAAAATTTATTAATAATTTTTTGACCTTTATTTTTTGAAGGGCAAATTATATACAATAAAGTAGTATTAGTGTACACAATAAACGTATTATATTAGCTGCTACATGTACGTAAAAATTGTATTAACTATCTTTTTTACATTACTTATCATATTAAATGAATATTGTAAAAAATATGAAATGCATACTGCCAGATACCTTCTGTCGGCAGTACTTATTGCCAAACACTAAAAAGATTATATTTTAAAATTCATACAAAATATTTTAGCAATTCTTTATACTATTATCTATACTAATATTATAAAGAGGTAAAGTTTATAACTTTGTTTGTATATACGGGGTAATCTTCGCAAATACTGATCCGATCATGAAAATTCTTTCGCTAACAGAAAGCTACACTATTCAGGAGTGACAAGATAAAAGGAAAAAGATAAAAATTATCAAAATTTTCGACCCAGCAGGATTTGAACCTGCGCCCTCTGACGTGCCGTGTCAACAATTCAATCTAATCAAGCATTATTATTTGCCTTAGAAATTAATTGGTGATTTTAAAACATTTATATTTATCTGATTTGCTGAAAATAGTGAGAGTGTATTGGAACATATCAAATTTCACCGTACCCTTCTTATGTGAAATGGATTATAACGCCCAACGAAGTGGGCACGGGTCGGCTAGTATTGTATATATTTTGTCAATCAGGAATTAAGGAAGGCCTGGGGTATAGGATCTTGGATTATAACGCGCCACGAAGTCGAAATTAGCCGATTATCTCTTTCCAATAGTCGATGTGCATTGTTTATTTCCGGGCTCTGTAACGTTGTTTAGAAATCATAAAATAAAAGATTATTAATACTAAAAATATCTCAACAGATATTGAATCGCTAAAACTGATTTTTTTTTTATGTACTAGGTTGGCAAACAAGCGTACGGCTCACCGGTAAGACCGTAGCCTATAGACGCCTGCAACACCAGAAGCATCGCAAGCGCGTTGCCGACCCTATCCCCAATCCCCCCCAGGAGCTCTGGTCACCTTACTCACCAACAGGAACACAATACTGCTTGAAAACAGTATTATTTAGCTGTGGTCTTCTGTAAGGTCGAGGTACTACCCCAGTCGGGCTGCTCCATATTTTGAGCAGGAAATTTCCTGCTGTGCCCTACCTCAGTTAGAAATAAAAATTAGTTAAAAATTAATAATAATTAATAAATATTAATGTTAGTATTGTAACGTTGTTTCAGTCAGTATCAGTATATAACTAACATCAGTATATACATAACAGTTAAAAATAAAAATTAGTTAAAAATTAATAATAATGTTAGTATTGTAACGTTGTTTAGAAATCATGAAATAAGAGAATCTTAACAATAAATAAATAAAAAATACCTCAACAGATATAGACACAGAAGGCTACCTGAAAATTAAACAAAAACAAAAGATAAAACAAACAAAAAAAAAAGAAAGAAAAAGTAAAAAAATAGAAAATAAAATTCAAGATATTAATTTAATTATGATCCCAATATACATACATATAATAATAAGTTACTAGTGTTCACCCAGTGGTCGAAATTCGACCATAATTTTAACCACAGACTAAAAATAAATAAAAGAGTATATTTGCGCGCGCGTGTGTGTGTCATATACATGGTAATGTGTGTAATGTTTTTTTTTTATTGATTTAGTATATTTTTTATGTATAATTTAAAAAATATATTAGCATTCTGCACTCCTTCTCTGTATAAACTAAAAGTGTGCAAAATTTCATTCTCGATTTTCGTAAAAAGGGGTACAAAGTTTTTGTTTGACGTATTAATATATAGATGCAGAGCAAAAATGTCCAATACAACAAAATGGAAACCGTCGTTCGGACTGACTTGATGATGGAGGCGACGACGTGCCTGCGCAGCGCGGAGCTGGGCCGCTGCGAGGGCGGCGCCACCGTGAGCGTCTTGACGAGGCAGCGCTTGCGGTAGGGGAAGGCGATCTTGTCCGCGCCGATGTACTCGAAGGCGCGCCGCGACACGTCCGCCGGCAGCCGCGCGCCCTCCTCCTCGCCCTCCACCTCGCACACGAACTGCCGCATGAACGACTCGCGCACCTGATCAAATCAAAATGAAAACAAAATAAAAAAAAAGAACTAAACAATAATAACAGAAAGTTAAGGTAGCAAAATATCAAACAATAAAATAAAAAATAAAAATTTATATATTAACATTAGGTACATTACAAACTTACGTAATGTACCCAGTGTTATAAGCAACCTTAACTTAGTCAAAATATTAAGTTATACATATAAAATTTCTAATGTCTAGATAGACATTGTGTGACACTGTGACGGGCGACACACTATCGCACTGCTATTATTATTTTATTATTTTTGTAAATTCGACTCGTATTCGCTTCTCTGTTTCGCCGCAGTAGGGTCCTGTACCATTATACAATACATAAAATACGTTTTGCTTTGTGTGTTGTTTTATTGAACACAGTTTATATATTACTTTCGCATAAAATGTTGTTTGATACCTATTTAATTTTAAGTGACGCAAGCTAAGGAGCTAACTTAACTGAGGCAGGGCACAGCATGAAATATTCTGCTCAAAATCTGTAGCAGACCGACTGGGGAAGTACCTCGACGTTATAGAAGATCATAGCAAAATAATACTTCTTTCAAGCAGTGTTGTGGTCCTGTGGTGAGTAAGGTGACCAGAGCTAATGCAGGATTGGAGGTAGGTCGGCAACGCGCTTGCAATGCTTTTGGGCAGGCGTCTAAAAGCTACGGTAATCGATTGCCATCAGGTGAGCCGTACGCTTGTTTGCCGAGTTATATAAAAAAAGTGAAAAAATACAATAATAATTTTGTCCTATTTAGTAAATCTAAGTCAAACTTAACGTAAACGTTCAATATTAATACATTCTGTTATAATCTAAAAATTAAAATACGTACTTACTTTAGGCAAATTAAAATCACCAGGCACCTTATGTAGTTTAGTCATTTGTGGACTATCTGGGAATTTTTCGAATATCCTAAGACGAAATGGCAAACTTTCTTTTATTTCAGCACTTTGCTGTCTGTATCTCAGCTGCTTCAGCTTTTTTATATCCTCATCCAATTCCAAATTATCCAAAATAACGGCGACGAAAAGTGACAATACAATCTAGAAAAATAAAATGAATTAAATAGCTGAAAATTGAAACGTTAAAATAATCAACATTTTATATATTCTCACCAATGTGACAAATAAGTGATATAGTATAAAGTAGATAGCGACCAGTGGGGTGAGCGTTTGACTCGTCCGAACCATAGTTTCGTCCATTACTTCCACCCAAGCTTCTTGAGTCAATATTTGAAACATAGACATAAAAGCCTGAAAAATATAAACAATTTTAGTAATTTGCCTGATATGTGTATCATTCTATTGTATTGTATAATGAATCATTACAGAATGGTAAGATATGTATAATGAATCATTACACAATGGTAAGATATTAGAGAAAGTAGCAAAGTAATTTTACCTCTGGGAAAGTCTCAAACTTTGTAAATTCGCAAAGAAAACAAAACATCTGCATAGATATAGAAGAGCTTATTATTAATAAGCACATGGTGAAAATAATGAGACTGCCTAATTTTTTTCCTGGTCCAAATATCTTGTAAACGAAACCCTCTAATAAAGGCGAAGCTTTAATAAGACGCACGACGCGAAGTACCTAATAAAACAAGCAATAAATAATTACTATACCCCGTCCGGCGACTAATGATCTTTTTGACAGCCCACGCCTTTAAATTACAGTTGTTTTTTTTTCGGAATAACGTACTAAAATTCTACTGTAATGTCATACTTTATTGACGATTTGATTGATTGAGTGAAGTACTCTGTGCATAACAAACAACCACAGACTATGAAACAGTTCTTGAAATAATAAATCGATAATAAATCGATCATATGTTAAAAATAATTTTACGTCATGTGATTATTGTTTCTATTAATTTAATAAAAAAAAGTAATAAAAATGGTATCTATGACTCCAAACCAACTAACAAAGCTATAGTTAAGTAATGTACAAGCGAATTCAAAATCTATTAAAATACTACAAAAAAGTCCACGATAGCATATCTCTATCTCTTATGGTTGACTTACAATAACCACTGTTATGTTCAAATTTTTAATTAAAAACATTTAATTAACAACACGTTATTTTTAAAGCTACTCTCCTTAGTTCAGTATTAATCCTTATCCAAATTAGTATGTTAGTTAACTTGGGAATTTAATGTAGATTAAAATTGCCCTTCACACTATATCAATCAGATGAATAGTTTTTGAGATATCGTCGTTAGAAGTAATTAGCAGCGAAACATTTAAAGCTCGGCGAGCCAGCGTTATTTCCTTGAGATGCTCGCCGCGAACTGAACAATGAATATTTTGTTAAATTCGACGCGGACGAAGACGCGGGCACAGCTAGTACAATATAAAATTATAAAAACATTATTTAATCATAACTAGAGAACCAATACTGAAAAAGTTTATAAGGAACACTTATTTTGAATTCAAGTTAGATAATAATTTATATGAATTGAGGAATGGTCTAATTTAGTGTGTATAAAATGTTTTGTGATTGGAATTCTGTTGTAAGTACAGTGTTAGACATAAAACAAATCGTAATGTATCTGTGAACTGCTGGACAATTTTTGTATTTTACCCACATAAAATGTTGATATTATATTTTGTAAGTTACTGTGTTTTTAATGAGAAAATAAATATTCATTAAACCTATAATGCGCTATAAAGTTATATTATTTATATGTATAAATATTTCTATTTTACTGATTTATTATTTATATATTTCATTTATAATTTAAAAAAAACTAATAAACGAATAAATAAATAATATTTTAAAACTAAATGTATTTCATTAAATCGATTGAAAGTTCTTCTTAAATAAAATCGATTATTATTTCAAATCGAATCAATAACGTGTGAGGTAGTCACTAAAGTCAAAATTTCTTGAAGTGTCAAAAAGATCATTAGTCGCCGGACGGGGTATAAATACTTTTTCCTTATAGTTACAACATAATTAATCTTATGTAATTTTTGTACCTGAAAATATGTAAATCCTGACATATACAGTTGAGGTATAATGTGAAAAGTAGTGCCAATAGCTAACAGTAGTTCAAACTTATGCACCGAATGCTTAAAATAACCTTTCCATCCCAAACACCATATTTTAATCAATGCTTCCAAATTCAAAAAAATTGTGAAGGCGATCTGAAAATTGGAATATTTACAAAAATTATCAAGCTATTCTTTAAAAAAAAAAATGCAGTATAATTTTTGTTCAATTGACTAGACTACTAGAGTATTAACTAGTATGTTTTACTATTGTGAGTAGCCTTGTACCTCAATATAATAATATTTTTCATAAAAGAATTCCCTTGGGTGATCATCGTGTTTAAAATTCATAGTGGCTGTGATTATACCGTTCGCTAATACCACACCCATAACTATTAGACGAAAGTATGCTGATCTCAACATCTTGTGAAATATTTCTGGTGCACTACCTAAAAAATAACTGCTTATTAAATTAATACAACACAAAAAAAAAAAGAAAAGGAAATAGAAAAAAAATAAAGATATTTATTATTCTATGTACTTAGAATAATTTTCATCATGAATAATAATGAAAAAAGCAAAATTGACCTGAATGTTTATTTTCATCAATAGTAACTAATTTCCACCCGTTATCATCACCAGTGAAGAATTGTGTTGTGCTCCCCTTCGTAATTTGATTTCTTATGCCCCACATTTGTTGAAACTGCACTCTTATCTCATTAAAGGTCTCAGTAATGACAGCTATAAACACATTTTTTACCAACCATGCCAAAAAGAATATCATGGTGCTGAAAAATGTAAATTTTTAAAAGATTTTATAGAAAAGATTGTATTTCTGTAATTATTGATTAATATACAATTTTGTTTCAAGTTGACACTGTACCTGAAGTAGAGGGCTGACCTCCAAGTAGGCAAAGAATCAATTGCTCTATACATTATGAAAACCCATCCTTCTTGTGATGATGCCTGATACACAGTAAACAAACTTGTTGCTGCAAGTAAAAGAAGTGAAGAATGTTTTTTATTATCATATCAAAATTTTCGACCCAGCGGGATTCGAACCCGCACCTTCCCGACAATCCGTGTCCGGTGCTCTAGCCGTTAAGCTATGGGCCTATACTCCGCGGAATCGAAAATCTTGATATGATTTTTATTCGGTTTTAAGCAACCGTGGTGCCATCTATAGCGAGACCTTTGCAGTACTTCACTATTCAAAGTTTCATATTACAATGAAAATCTTTTGACAAGAGACGACACTAAGCTATTTTTAATTCGTATTATTTTTATTTTTGTGTTACCCACACATGAGGAAATTCGAAAATGTTTTTTATTATCATATCAAAATTTTCGACCCAGCGGGATTCGAACCCGCACCTTCCCGACAATCCGTGTCCGGTGCTCTAGCCGTTAAGCTATGGGCCTATACTCCGCGGAATCGAAAATCTTGATATGATTTTTATTCGGTTTTAAGCAACCGTGGTGCCATCTATAGCGAGACCTTTGCAGTACTTCAAATTATATCAAGATTTTCGATTTATTTCCCCAGGAAAAAATACTGTTTTTTGTGAATAGTGTTTTGCCCTAGGAAGTAATTAGTGTCCCCGCCTCGTGTTTACACCGCCCCCCGCAGCTCTCGGTGCCAGTTGTACTCGTGAAGTCCCGCGACTTCACTTGAGGAAGCGGCCGGTGCAGTTGCGTGGTGCACAGTCCCCGCGAGGAAGAGGACGCTGGAGGATCCTACACGTCTTTGTGATCAAAGACTCCTGCAGGACCACACCTATTGGAGTAGACCCAAATAACTGGATTAACCAACGCGGAAGGTTATTTCGGGGCCTGCTCGCGGGCGCCTAAGCTGGGCCTCCCTAAGGGGTCTCACCTGGCTGGGTAGCACGCGCAGAGGGCTACCGTTAAACTGGAAGCGCTAAGGGACGAGTCGTAGATTGGACTACCCCAGCAAACATGTCGGAGGGAGGGGAACCACCCCCACCCTTAGACCAGAGGCCGCGTGTGCGCGGCGGAAGAACCGGGATACCTCGCGCGGTGGTGAGACGCGACATCTTCGATAATACTGTCGAACATGTCGCCGCCCCCCCCGTACCCCGCCCACGGATCAGAATACTACCTGCCCGGACATCCGAGGCGCCCGAGGAGGATCTAGGAGGCGCGGAACCGGACTTCGCAGCCACTGTAGCTGAGTCTACAGTGAGCGCAGAAGGCCCGAAACGCACTCGGGATGAATTCTCCTCGCCCGAATCGCCGTCACAAAAAGAAGACGAGAAGCGCCTTAAAATGTATACCGATTCAACCTCATCGACTGGCGGCGACAGTGCAGCCGACAGCGACGTCAGCGCGGCGGAGCCGCAACGACCCGCTATAGCGCACAGCTCGCCACCTCGATCGCCACCGCAAGAAGACCAGGGTATTACAAACCCGCAGTCGGGGTCATCCCACGACCCATCATGGCCGCGTGACTCGACGAGTTATGCGGCCCTGCCCTCCATGGTTGTGGATACCGACCCGCCACGACCTCCATCGCCGCAGGCCGGGCCGTCCGGCATGTCGTACGCGGCGGCCGCCGCCGCACCTGCATCACCAAGAAGCCAAACGGTGCAACCACCGAAGGACACCGTCACTGCCGGTACCAACGCCAAGACCCCCCGCTCGGGCTATCCCCCGATCACAGTCGAACACCTGCCAAATTGGACCCGACACTTCGGGGAAATAAGGAAAATTCTGGGACGCGCCCCCAACGCACGACCTCTTGCGAAGGGAGTGCGCTTCCTACCCGACTCCCCGGAGGAGTATAGGGTAGTCCAGCGCTACCTAGTGGAGGCCGGCAAGCAGGACCAGTGTAGTATAGGTATGTTGTATACCTCATAAGCCTTATAATTGTAAGTCATAATTGTAACGGAGTCAGTAATAAACATGCAGTTTCACTCTAAACACGTCTTTTAATTTGACGCTCCTCGGTCCCATCCGTACATGGCGACCCTGCGAGTTGACGCGGCGCGGTATCAAATAACCGAGAACAATTGAATTGGAACTTTTAATAACATAATTAATATATTAAAATGTGAACGGTGAACAATATTTTTCATTTTATAAACATGTGAGACTTGAGTTGTGGCGTGATAGTAGAATTCAGTAATTTCATAAACTTTTTTTTTATTTTATAAGAAGCTAGTGTATGTACCTATACGAGTCCGTCATCATGTGCCAATCAAAGGTTGAGAAGGAAAATGTAATTTTGGCCCAAACTGCATCAGGTGGAGACAACGATGCACATTTACAACATATCAAGGCGCACATGTCTACTATGAACGTCTTGTTAATCGTAATAACGATAGTACTGCTGCTTGGAGGTTTTTTCATTCTGTTGCGTGTCTATAAAAAATGTCACCAAAGCTGGATAAACAGCGCTCTGCGCAATGAATCAATTCGCCGATCTGTGAGCCGTCGGTTCCGTGAAGCACGTGAACGTGGAGCCCGTCAACATGAGTCTGGAGCTGACCGAACGTCTAATCGTGAGTGCGTGCTATAGTGTGTGTAGAAAGGTCATTAAAGTGCATTTTTTTAACGTAATAGTACCGCGTTAACAGTGTGTATCGAAATACTTACCACTATATTTTATTAAATGGACTGTAGAAGGATAAGTCTCTAGTTTTTTTAATTTAGATTTATATTATAATAAAGAGTTTAATTTGGTTAGTTGTACCAAACTTATAAATTAAGTAAAATGGTTAAGTAATGGCTAATAGGTTAAAAGAAATATATGCAGAGTTACAAATATTAAGAGAAGCTATATGTAAATTAGGACCATTAAGGAGAATAGAACAGGTTGGTCAGTTAAAGTACAATTTAGTTAATCAATTATATGACGAATATCTTAGTATTTTTGAAAGTTCTACGTATAAGTTAGACGTACGAAATTTAAGTGTAGAAGAAGCAAATTTAATTGAAAATGTATGTTTAAGTATACAGAAGTTGCATCGTAAAATTTATTCATATTAAATATAATTATCGTAAGCCTAGGGGAAACACCAATAAGGACACCACAATGGCGAAATTTGACCTTAAAACTGCCGTGAGCTTAATTCCGGTGATGGATGGTTCTGAGGATATGACAAAACGTATGATAGATTCGATAGATTTGTATAGTACTATGATTGAAGCGACAGAACAGACTTCTCTTATAAATTTTGTTTTAAAAACACGTTTAACAGAAAGTGCAAAGTTGCGATTGGAAAAAACTTACTCAAGTTGTTCAAATTTAATTGCTGATATTAGAAAACATCTTCTAACAACAAAATCTAGTACAGCCTTGCACTCTCAGTTACTTACTTGTAACCAAGGATCGCGATCTATTGAAGGGTACGGTAAGTCGTTAGAGGAGTTGTTTACGCAGCTGACTGTATCGCAGGCGGATGGTAATACGTCAGCATATAATATATTAAAGCCGCTAAACGAAAAGCTAGCGATTCATCGTTTCGCAGACGGTTTGCGTAACAAAAATTTGAGTTTAATTTTGACAGCACGAAACTACGACTCTCTCAAGGACGTTATTCAAGCTGCAAAAGAGGAGGAGCTGTCTTCAAACCTCAGTGAGTCGAGGGAGTCCATGTTTTACGCTCGTCGAGGAGGTCGAGGAAATTTTAACCAGGTAAGATACTCATCTTACAATCAGCGAGGTCGAGGTGGCGCAGCACAGAGAGGTAACCGTGCATATTTTAATAATTACTCGACGCGCAGTCCTTTTGGTCAGAGATGGACCTCTCAAAATTCTTCAAATTATTTCCAAAATTACTCAAGGTCAGACAATCTTTGTCCACGAAGACCTTTTGTTAGACAAAGGCCCAGGGGGGGTCAATTCAACCGATCACGTGGTTCTTCAACTAGAGGTCACAACATGCACTATTTACATAATAACCAGGAGCAAGGTCAAGTAGCTGATGACAATAATACTACCGAAAACCAGTTTTTTCGATCCTAAATTTATAAATGCATTTACAAGTAGCAATAGTATAGATACAATAGTAAACAGTTTACATTTAAAATGGATGGTCGACACCGGAGCGTCCTTATCAGTCGTGAAATATGAGGCGGTACGGCATTTACTTATAATAAATGATGTTCAAGAAATTAAAGGAATAGGTGGTAAAATTATAACAAAAGGTTTTATTAATTTGAAAGTTTGCATGCAAAATTTAGAGTTTCTTCACACTTTTTATGTTATTGAAAATATGAATTTCCCGGAACATGGTATTTTAGGCCGCGATTTTTTACGAAAATATAAGGCTATTATAGATTATGAAATTAATACCGTAACTTTAAAATTAAATTCAGAATCAATAACTATTTCCATGGATACAGGTTATTTAGGAAAAAATAATTACATTGACATTCCACCACGTTGCGAGAAATTTTATTTTGTGAGTACCAACTTGAAGGACGACTGTGTTGTATTTCCAAAACAGTTATGCGATGGAGTTTTTATAGCGGGTAGTATAAGTAAGCCAAAAAATGAAAAACTTAGAATACAAATATTAAATTGTAGAGATGAAACCATACGTTTAAGTTACTTTAATCCGGAAGTAGAACAATTATCAGAATACGTAATTTGTAACTATGAAAAGTGTGAAAGTGATGGAAATCGAGTGCGAAGAATGTTTGAAGAATTAAAATTAAATTCGTTAAATTTAGAAGAAAGAAAATGTATAGAAAATATATGTGCGAAGTATTCGGATATTTTTCATTTGAAAGGCGATAGGTTGTCAGCCACAAATATTTACTCACATTCTATACATTTGAAAAATAATAACCCTGTGTATACAAAGCCTTATCGGTTGCCTTATGCTCAGAGAGAAGAAATTGAGTGTCAAGTACAAAATATGCTTAAAAGCGATATAATTGAGCCCGCAGCTAGCGAATGGTCGAGCCCAGTGCTACTGGTGCCTAAGAAAGATGATGGTAAGGAGAAAAAATGGAGGTTAGTGATCGATTTCAGGAAACTTAACGACCGCATCATAGATGACAAATTTCCACTGCCCAATATATCCGACATATTAGATGCTTTGTCTGGTTCAATGTACTTTACACATCTTGACTTATATCAATCATATTATCAACTAACTTTAGACCCAGAAAGCCGAAAATATACAGCATTCACCACCCACACGGGACAATACCAAATGAAACGTATGCCTATGGGGTTAAAAACAAGTCCTAATGCCTTTTCTAGAGCTATGACAGTAGCGATGTCTGGTTTAAATTATGAAAAATGTCTCATTTATTTGGATGATTTAGTATGTTTTGGACGAAATTTACACCAACATAATCAAAATTTAATTGCAATATTTGAACGACTACGAAAAGTTAATTTAAAATTAAATCCGGCGAAATGTGTTTTCCTACAAAAAGAGTTACTTTATCTCGGACATGTAGTTTCGTCTGACGGAATTCGACCCGACCCAAATAAATCAAAAGTAATAGAAAATTATCCCATTCCAAAATCAGCAGAAGAAGTAAAACGATTCATAGCATTTGCTAACTATTATAGAAAATTTATACCTCAATTCGCTAAGCTATGCATACCTTTAAATAATCTTACGCGCAAAAATGTAATTTTCTCGTGGGAAACAAGTTGCCAAGAAGCTTTTATAAAAATAAAAGAATCTTTATTATCACCACCTTTGTTGCAATATCCCATACTAAACAATGACAACATATTCATATTACAGACCGACGCTTCTGGATATGCAATAGGATCCGTTTTGTGTAACCAAGACCGCCGACCGGTGGCGTTTGCAAGTCGCACGCTTAATAAAGGCGAATGTAATTACCCAACAGTAGAAAAAGAGTTGTTATCTATTGTATGGTCCATTAAATACTTTCGACCATATCTATACGGTAGAAAGTTTATAATTGAAACTGACCACAAACCTTTAATATCGCTTTTTAGTATGACAAATCCATCTAGTCGTTTGATGAAGTTTAGATTACAGCTGGAAGAGTATGACTTTATAGTAGAGTATGTAAGAGGACGTGATAACGTAGCTGCAGACGCGTTATCTCGTATAAGAGTGACAAGTGACGAATTGAAAGATATCCACGCTAATATCAGGATGATGGTAATGACTAGGGCAATGCGTAAAAAAGCATATGAAGCAACAACGCAAAATCAATCGGATGATGAGGTTTCGAATTACGATTGGTCTGATCAACCAAGAGTAGTAGAAGTTCTCAGAAAACCGAAGGATTATGTGGAGTTAAATTTTGTTAGTAAGACAGAGTGGCAGAAGTGTAAAAGTGGTGTGACGGAAGAAAACAAGTATTTTGCGTATTTACCAAATGAAAGAATATTATTTGTAAAACCAGAGGCTCAATCACAATGTACACGACGTGTCTTTGCGAGGGATCTGTGTTTAGTTAGTAAAAAATTAAAAATAAATAATTTATATATTGTACGTACAAAAACACGTCTTTTAATTTGACGCTCCTCGGTCCCATCCGTACACCAGACTATCTCCTGGTTTTGCTATAGCCCGGCCTCGGAGCTACCAACGAAAATAGCAATAAGGGGGCTACCCTTTGATACGCCACCGGAAGAGGTGCTCGCGGCCCTTCAGGAGCTGGGGTTCCCGGCGGAGCGGGCCAAGGGCATCCCGCCCACCAAAGGCCGGCACGGGTGCACGTACTTCGTGCAGTTGGCGCACATGAGCACGGAGGAGCTCACCCAGCTGTACGGGGTGACGGAGCTCCTGTTTATGCCCGGCCTTACCGTTGAAGCGTGGCGGGGCAACAAAGGACCCGCCCAATGCCACCGCTGCCAGGCCTTCGGACATGCGTCGGCCAACTGCCACCGACGAGTCACGTGTATTCGCTGCGCTGGCGAACACCTGGCGAGGGACTGCCCCCGCCCTCGAGAGGAACCACCGA
Source organism: Melitaea athalia (assembly GCA_905220545.2). NCBI lineage: Eukaryota > Metazoa > Arthropoda > Insecta > Lepidoptera > Nymphalidae > Melitaea > Melitaea athalia. Next base: position 11,660,391 of record HG992179.1, read on the forward strand.
CGTGCGCCAACTGTAAGAAGGCGCACACCGCGAAGGACCGCAGGTGCACGGTACTTAAGAGGGAGGCGAGAAAGAGGGGCATCTCTCTGGCCCCTCCCCGCCCCCCCCCCCCCCCACGCCAACAGCAAACCGTCCGGGCCGACCCGCCCCCACCACCACCAGCAGCAGCGCCGCAACCACAACCGCGGCGCACACAAACAAAACCAAATGCCGAGGGACAGGCAGCGCCCGCGCAGGAAATGCGACCCACAGAACCACTCTCGTTGGAGCCCAGCGCCCCAACGACCCTCATACCACCGGCTAACCCCCCTACCATCAGGGGACAACCCCAAGCTGGAGCTGGGGCCAACCAGGAGGGGGAGAAGAAGAAGAAAAAGAGGAAGAAATCAAAGCGAAGCAAGCGGGCGGCCAGGCCGGCCCGCTCGGAACCAGCGGCCGCGTCTACACCACAGCCGCGGCAACAGGCGGAGGCGGCACCTGCGCAAGACCCGCCTCAAACTCAACAAACTCAAACTCAACATCCAACAACAACGAGAGCCTCAAACCCGGACACAGCCGCAGCAATCCAGGTTTTTGTGGAGGTTCTCACCAAGATCCTCTTGGCCTACACGCAGGGCCAAGACATCATGCCGGCAATCTCGGCTGGAATAGCTGCCCTCTCGCAGCTAAACCATTGACTTAGGCCATAGCCTACTTCAGTAGGTATGGCCCTGGCCCATTGGGCCAAAACACAAGATCCAGGGGGCGAAGTCCCCCTGTGAGGAACAGCTCGGGCAGAGAGGCGTGAGCCTATAGGCCCGTACCCGGACTGACCTAGGTCAGTCTGGATGAGCCCACGAACGAACGATTTTCGATTCCGCGGAGTATAGGCCCATAGCTTAACGGCTAGAGCACCGGACACGGATTGTCGGGAAGGTGCGGGTTCGAATCCCGCTGGGTCGAAAATTTTGATATGATAATAAAAAACATTTTCGAATTTCCTCATGTGTGGGTAACACAAAAATAAAAATAATACGAAGTGAAGAATGTTTAAAAACTTTTTTAAATTAATAAATTATTTAACATTTTAAGTACTATTTTTTTTTTTAATTTGTATGACCTAAAAGGATTTAATAAAATAAGTCCTTACCAAACTCTTCAAATCCATTAAAACCCATAATATATTTTGACAAATTAAGTTTCATACATTTCATTCCTGCAGGACATTGATACCCGGAGTTTGGTTCCGGCGAGCAAAATGTATCAGGTATTGCCAGAGAGTTGATGGTGATTTCACTAAAAAATTATAACCTAGTTAGAACTATAAAATAATTGTGTCCCTTACTAAAAATATTAATAAAGTAATTACTGACTTTGGATTAGTATTATTTCTCACGCAATGGTGAGTCAATTCTCCAAAAAATTGCACACCTAGTAAGCTGTATAATGACATAAAGAACAGGAAAAATAAAGTAACATTGTAGATTTGCTGGCTTGATCTCCTGCAAGGGTAAAGTTAATAAGTATGAAAATTTTATATATAAAATATATTATTCATTCAAAATTTAGATAGAAGTGTATTTACTTAAATATTTGATTAATCCTTGACTTTGGCATTGAGAATTTTAAAAATACTCTTAGAAATCTTATCATTATCAAAGGTCTTGGAGCTCTCAATATACTTAAATAACTGTATCTTGGCACAATTCCAGTCAACTCAAACATTTGGAGTAACACAGAAACCCACAGAAAAAATACCATGGAAGCATCAAATTGGCACCAGTGATCCTTAAGATATGCAACGTCACCCTGTTAAAAATATTGCAATGATAAATACATTATATTTTTTGGTAAAAAATATGAACAATATATTATTAACGCCGTGTTGGCGCAGCGGTCACAGCACTGGATTGCGATTGGTTGTTGCGCGAGTGGTTGCGGGTTCGATCCCCGCACACGACAGTATTTGTATTGGTCTTACAGATGTTTGCCGTGGTCTGGGTGTTTGTGCAGTCCTTGTGGGCCTTCCCACTGCGCCTCGGAGAGCACGTTAAGCCGTCGGTCCCGGTTGTTATCATGAACACCTGATAGCGATCGTTACTCATAGTAGGGAATGTATCCGCCAACCCGCATTGGAGCAGCGTGGTCGATTAAGCTCCGATCCTTCTCCTACATGGGAAAGAGGCCTATGCCCAACAGTGGGATATTACAGGCTGAATCGTGGTACTATTATATTTAAGAGTGTTATTATATTTTTAAAGACTTACTTAACTGTAAATAATTATTCTTACATAATTTTAAAGACTAAAAAACGTCAAAAGTTTTACCTTAAGTATGCCTCTAATGTGCATTTTCGCAATCATTTCTGCAGTAAATAATAGAGTAACACAACAATCTACTGCAAATGTTACAGTTTGAAGATGGGGATATTTTTCGAATGTTTTTGGTGTATTCAAAGAAACGGACATCAAACTTAGAAGAGCGCAAAGTCTTAAAATTCTTCGGACCCATAACTGGAAACAAAAACATTAATCACTTTTCTGATAGCATAAGAAAACTATTTTTTCGCAGTTCAGGAACACATACTTTGTTCACCCATTCGATATCTGCACTTTCATTAAGTGACTCTTCTGGGCCATAGTCTGCTAGTACAGGCTCTCCTTTTAAACTTTGTTTTCGCCCCAACATTTTTATTTTATTTATATTCGACCTAATAATATTTTTTGGAAACAGTTTGAAATGTTCTTTTTTTTCCCACGCGGATAGACTGAAGTTCATTCATATTGTAAAACAAAATTACTAAAATTATATTCCTTATTATATTTTCTTTTAATCTGCGAAAGGGAGTATTGATTATTTTGAATAATGTACGAGAAGTTGACAGCTGATAAGTTTTTTTTTAATTTATTGAGAGCTGGATTCGAGTTTTTCGCTCTAAACTGTACAAATTTTTAAATATTTAACAGCTGATAAGGTAATAAGTACTGTCAGACTTTGTGCACTTTATCTTTTTTACTTTTTAGTCACTTTATTTTTATCACCATTTTTATTTTATCGACGATGCTGGATAATTATTTAAAAAATGTGTCAAACATTAATTTATGCAATCAAAAAATTTTAGGTCAAGTTGAAACAAAATAATTTTTGTTATGGTCATTCCGCATTTTTTTTCTTGAACGGTAGATGTGGCTAATGTTAATACTATATAACTGAAAAGACACTTTAAGACTGACTGGAAAACTATTTATTGGAAATTTAACATTTTGAATTTTTCTGATACAATAGTCGTTATAAAATTAATATATATAAATACAAAAAATATGTTTGATCAACTAAGACATGTTATTATTGAGAGAGCTTCAAACGGAATCATAAAATATAACAACATTCAACCTAAAGAAATAAAACTGGCATTCTAAACTTAAAATAATTCAAACATAATAAACCAAAGAGATCATATAGTTGATATCAAAAATAGTTTTTATGTATATCTGAGATTACCATTCAACACACCCCCTTAATCTCAGATATACATCATAACACCAGACAACCAATAAAATAATTTAAAAATTAACAACAAACAAACTACCAATCATAAAAACAACACTACCACACCCTTTCTCAACAAAAACCAAAAACCACATAAAATACAAGAAATATCAAAAAATATCAAAAAATTCTATAAAAAAATTTCTCTAAAGATTCCGTTTTTAATTCCATACAACACAAAACATTAAATCCTTTTCCTCTTACAACAATCTTATACACACGCTTCCACTGCGAAAATCTCTACTATTAACAGTTAACACCCCTTTACACCAGCACTACCTACACTTAAAGGTTTAGAATTAAAATTACTACAAAGTCTTAATAATGTCTATCACAAGACAATAACACCAATCACTTTAAAAACCTAGTCATCACATAAGGCATTTTCCACCTACACCATCACATCACTAAAACTTGATTACGAAGCCGCAAATATTTAACGTTGGTTAGATTCTTCCTTGAGTCCACACTTTCTGCAACAACTTCTGTTTCTTCTTCATTTGTTTCGTCAGCATCATTAAAAACATCAACAACCTCCTCTCCAAAAATCATCAACAACAAAACAACTTCCTCTCCTCTATCCTCAAAATCATCAACAACAATATCCCCCTCTCTTCTAAGACTCATCAACATCAAGAACCTCCTCTCTTCTATAACTTCTTCATCAAAATTCATATTCCTCACATCTTCAATTGTTTCTTCACAAACTACTTCATTTGTTTCTGTACTTTCTTCATTTTTTAACACCGTCAATTGTTACTTCTTCTAGAACATTCTGGGTCCAAGACCTCTTAAATGGAAGATGCGGCTTGCGTGCTGGGCCCATAACCTCTTGAACGGTAGATGTGGCTAATGTTAATACTAAACTCTGTCCAAAAATAAAAGAATTAAAATGTAAACAAACACCTTACCGGATGAAAAATACGCAATCCCTGTGTAATCACACACAATAGCTACTAGATAATTATTGTAGCATCTGGGTAATCACATGCACTGCCATTATATTTGTAATAATACGTCTATTACATCGTCAAACTAATATTTTTAGCAGAAAACCAAATTCGCTGTAACCTCAAACTTACAAGTGTAGGGACACGAAAAAAGTATCGATACTTTGTGGTATCGAGTACATTTCCTTTCGATACCGATACTTTAGTACTCGATACTTTGCATTCGATACTTTTACTCAATGAGTACTTTTTGGCAGGTATCGTATCGAAAGATTTACATGAGTACTATTACACTTTTTCCTGAAATTTTGAAAACATTTATTCAGTATTTTTGACTTAATTTTTTAACTTTTTGAGTAAATTTTTAACGGTTCACAGGAAAGTGGACATAAGGTGCCAATCAAACCACCAATTGTAAATTCATGCGACGTTTCGATCCTTTATTGGACCATCATCAGGCATCTAAAATTTATAAATATGTGAGAGTGCAACACACACACAAAATAAACACGTTTTCATGCCATAAAATTAAATTAAATTTTAAACCTTCTTTATTACAGCGAAAACGCTACAGCCATTTTGGTGACGTAATATGTGCAATAACAAAAATGTATGACGTATGTAAGAGAGTACAACAACATAACCTACAATTATTATGACAACCATCAACAAATTAGTAATGAATGCATATTATTTCAGTTGAAACAAGATATGAAGAGTTATTATACGAAAGAACACAACTATTACTCCTTGAAGTTAAAATTGATAGATATTATTGATATAGATAGCTGTTGACAGCACTGACAGAACTTTGTTAATTGTTATTGCCCGTATGACGTCACACCATGGCGGCTCGTGTTTTAGGTCACGTGATATACAGATTAAAATATACTACTTTTAATTTCAATATAATAAATCAATAATGTACTTTTGAGAGTACAACACATATTTATTAATTTTAGATGCCTGATGATGGTCCAATAAAGGATTGAAACGTCGCTTGAATTTACAATTGGTGGTTTGATTGGCACCTTATGTCCACTTTCCTGTAAACCGTTAAAAAATACTTATAAAAAATGGACACAACGTTAAATAATGAAAATTTTTGAGTAATCTTTAATAGCGCGTATTTACTTGACTATTTTTTCATCTTATTACGTTGTATTACTTGTCAATGTAATTGAAGTCGGTTTTTTTTTCGTTTGCGAGGAAACACAATTTTTTTTTTTGGTCGACTGACATATTTAGAAACAGTCGTTCAGTATTTATACGAAATTTGAAGCGACCTTTTTTTTTGGAAGTTGAAGTATCAATTCCTAATATTGAGTACTTTTGTACTCGATACCTAGAAGTATCGATACTTTTGTTTCGATACTTTTATGAGTACGATACTTTTTTTTCGATACTACTCATGAGTACAGTATCGATACTTTGTAATCGATACCGTGTCCCTATACAAGTGACATTTGTCATTACTGTGTCTTGTGTTTATGGTTAAGGGCTTTCTGTTCTTTCATATCGATAAAAAGTCGAGGTCAATGATATTTAAAAAAGGCGTTTTAGCTCGAACTTTTTATAAATCATAAAAAGTAACTCGAACTTTTTATAAATCATAATTTAATTTTACTTTTTATAAATAATTAAAAAAAAAAGTTAAAACGGCCACTAAAGTTAAATAGTGTCATACTTAATGCGACTTTGAAAGAGGCATTACTTCGTTTTTTGACAATAAGACCGTATGTCTTTCTCTGTGGTAACTTTTGCTTTAAATCTTATTGAAAATACTTTTAGTGTATCTTTGTCATCAAATTGCTAATACTTTTTTTAAAGGAGTTGTTACACGATAGTGGGGAGCCCCAGCTTAGGACTAAGGCAATGTGCCCCTAATACAAATAGACTTTTTTTATTTTAATTAACATTTCTCTGTACTTTCATTAGTTTCTAAGTAGAAAATATTTAAATTAGATATTAATTACATAGCCTTTTCATGCATCGCCATTTCGTTCGTGTTGTAAGTAATATCTAATAGGTTGTGAGTGTCAAAAGGTGTTAGAGGTTACTCTGTGTTTTGATAAATTTTACTCACACACAAATACCGAAAAGTACTTTCGGAAATCTAATTTGAAACGCACATACAAGTTGCACCCTGCTAATGTTGCTAGTGTTATATCGTTCCATTTATCAACAAACTATTTGTATACAAAAATAACAGGAAAATATTTAAAAAAAAAATTCAGATAATGTTATATGGATTTCCTAGTATACCATGCACATGGCTTTGGCCAGAAATGAAAAAAATCCATTAAGAACGAATAAAAACCTGATGAACGATACCAAACCTCTAAATTTAAATTCTTGTCTTTGCGTTTGTGTTTCTACGGCTCAACAACTTGGCTTTCGTTTGTGGACTTCTGATTTCTTTGTGATTTGGAGCGTGTTTATCTCCGTATTGACGACTATTTGCAAAGTTTTAAGGAGCCCAATTTCGCTTTGACTGGATTCCTATTCGAACGTCATTTCTACGAGGTAAGTCAAGTCACACTATCCAATAATATAATGCGGTAGATACAGATTTCACTTTGTCAGAGTAGCAAAAAAATAATTGTTTGTCTGTAAAATCGGTATCATCTCCATTTCGCTTGTGCTTAAGCGTTTACGCTAAGAGGAGGCGAGATAAACGTAGTATTTTTAGAATACTCATATCGAGTAGTCGAGTACCTAGTATTTTGTCACTGATATTTTAAAATAACAGTCACTGTAACAGCTAGTATTGCCATGTACCTAGTAAGACAGAACTCTACGCACTGTAAGAAGTTACATATTTCCTACGTTCGACAACGAAAATGTTCAAAATTTGCGTTACGTAATACTTGAACGCCCCCTTATAGTATGGTGTGCTAAATGTAATAAATATATGTTAATGTTTCATTTAGTTTAATTCCTCATTACATCCATATTATTTTCAATTAGAGGTAGTACCTATTACTTAATCTGTGGAAGTACACTAATTCTATGGCCTTGCGTAGCGCCATCAGAAATGCATCATATTAAATTTACCGATATCGACATTTAACAACATAAATCACAGCACTATAGTAGTCTATGGTTACACATTCCGCCATATTTGTTTACCTTTTAATTCTTTTATTTTTGGATGGACTATATATAACTGAAAAGACACTTTAAGACTGACTGGAAAACTATTTATTGAAAATTTAACATTTTGAATTTTTCTGATACAATAGTCGTTATAAAATTAATATATATAAATACAAAAAATATGTTTGATCAACTAAGACATGTTATTATTGAGAGAGCTTCAAACGGAATCATAAAATATAACAACATTCAACCTAAAGAAATAAAACTGGCATTCTAAACTTAAAATAATTCAAACATAATAAACCAAAGAGATCATATAGTTGATATCAAAAATAGTTTTTATGTATATCTGAGATTACCATTCAACATTTTTAACGCATGTTGTGCAGTTTAGAGCGAAAGACTCGAATCCATCTCTCTATAAATTAAAAAAATTAATGCGTCACTTTGACTTATTGTTATGTTGTGATTGGTATCCTAGCAACCATCTAGCAACTGTTTTTATATATCTATACTAGCGACCCGCCCCGGCTTCGCACGGGTGCAATGATGATACTAAATACTTTCAACAATAAAAGATACGTCATGCGGGGCAGAGGGGATTGATTCACGCCGCGCAGTAGGCATAGCATAGTAGGCGCTTTAGGAACTTTAAATGTTTCGCTGCTAATTGCTTCTAACGACGATATCTCAAAAAATATTCATCTGATTGATATAGTGTGAAATGCAATTTTAATCTGCATTAAATCTCTAAGCTAACTAACATATTTATATGGATAAGGATTAATACTGAACTAAAGAAAATAGCTATGAAAATAACGTAATGTTTTTAATTAAAAATTTGAACATAAACGTGGTTATTGTAAGTCAACCGTAAGAGATAGAGATATGCTCTCGCGGACTTTTTTGTAGAATTTTTATAGATTTTGAATTCGCTAGTACATTACTAAACTGTATCTTTGCTAGTTTACGCGGCGTTTGCGTGGAAAGCTCCCAGTTGGCGCCATTTTTTACGACTTCTTCAACATTTATCGCCGTAATTCTGCTAATTTACATAAAAGTATACTAAATTATATACACAAACCTTTCTCAAGAATCACTCTAGCTATTAAAAAAAACCGCATCAAAATCCGTTGCGTAGTTTTAAAGATCTAAGCATACATAGGGACATAGGGACATAGGGACAGAGAAAGCGACTTTGTTTTATACTATGTAGTGATATACAAGTTACCCCGTCCGGCGACTAATGATCTTTTTGACACTTCAAGAAATTTTGACATTAGTGACTGCCACACACGTTATTTATTCGATTCGAAATAGTAATCGATTTTATTTAAGAAGAACTTTCAATCGATTTAATTAAATACATTTAGTTTAAAAATATTATTTATTTATGCGTTTATTAGTTTTTTTTAATTATAAATGAAATATATAAATAATAAATAAATGAAGTAACAGAGTTATTGCTCTTTATTCTTGATTTGCAATTAAATTTCAAGATTTCGACTTAATTCCTTGCAAGTAATTAATCTTGGGGTCATAGATACTATTTTTATTTCCTTTTTTGTATTAAATTTATAGAAACAATAATCACATGACGTAAAATTATTTTTATCATAATATGATCGATTTATTATCGATTTATTATTTCAAGAACTGTTTCATAGTCTGTGGTTGTTTGTTATGCACAGGGTACTTCACTCAATCAATCAAATCGTCAATAAAGTATGACATTACAGCAGAATTTTAGTACGTTATTCCGAAAAAAAAAACAACTGTAATTTATAGGCGTGGGCTGTCAAAAAGATCATTAGTCGCCGGACGGGGTTATAATAAGATCATAAGATGAAACTTTTAAGTTTTTATTAACTGAGCAATTTAAGGATTTTAAATTGGAGTATAAGTAATGGTTTTATAATTTGAACTTTCTTACTATACATCAAGTGAAGAAAATTGTTATTTCTGTAACAACAAAAAAATCCAATTCAACATGTTTATTTACATGAGTAAAAAGGTATTTTTTTTTACTACTAGTAGTTAAATTTGATCAAGATTCAACAATCAAGATTCAACAATTTGAATTTATTTTCAGATAGCTATACCCAAGCAATCAAATGTAACTTGTCTAGCATGGAATCACTCTTCAGGATACATAGCAGTGGGGGGAGAAGATGGAATGTTGAAAGTTTTAAAACTGGAATCAGGTAAGGTTATAATAAAATAGTTTTTACAACTATGAAGGTATTTCCACGATTATTGCAAATTATTGACATTACTAATATTAGTAACCAAGCAATTAAAAGTTGAAAATACTTTTGTTTATTTAATAATTACAGGGCTTGCATTTGTGCATCGTTTGGTTTATTTTATTATTACATATAGGTACATAATTGCTTAATAGATACAGATTATATTTTTATTTTATAAGAATACTTATATAGTTATTATAAATGTTCATCACAAAAAATAACAATTTTATAAAAATATTAATGAGATAATGTATTAATGATTAATTAGGTGGAAGTGGAAATCTATCTATGAATCTCAGTTTAGAAGGCCACACAGGACAGGTATGCGTAGCAATTTGGAATGAAGTTTTTCAAAAACTTACGACAAGCGACGAGCATGGTGTCATAATTGTTTGGATGCTATATAAGGTATTTCATAGTTTTTTTGGTCTTTAAGTGTAGACACTATTTAATATAATTTATCTATTTATTTTTATTATATTTGCTATATTTATTTTTATAGAGACTTAATTAAAATGTTTACTTATATTTAGGGTTCCTGGTATGAAGAGATGATAAATAATCGAAACAAATCAACAGTGACAAGCATGGCATGGGGATCAGATGGTCAAAAAATTTGTATAGCATATGAGGATGGTAAGAGATTTTCTAATGATTACAGGTTCTATTTTAAAAAGCTGGTTTGTACTTTTTAAAAAAAGATAAAGGATATCTCAGTGTGTTAGTATAAATGACTGTTGTTTAACAAAATATATAATATTCTTTATTGCACTTATATAAAATATTAAATATATAATTACAGGAGCAGTAATAGTAGGTTCAGTTGATGGATCTCGTGTGTGGGGTAAGGATATAAAAGGTCCAGGATTGAGAGCAGTTCAATGGTCTCCAGATAACTCTTTGTTGCTGTTTGCACTCTCTAATGGAGAACTACATCTTTATGATGATCAAGGAAATTTTATGGTATGACAACATATCAGTGTTAAAAAATATTATTAAAATTGTAATTTGTAATTTAAGTTTAGGAAATTGTTTTTGGAATCATATCATTTAGATAATAATTGCAGATGCCAGTAGCGAGTAATGGAGTACCGGGGTCCATGGAAATTGTTAATATGGATTGGTTTTCATCTAAAGCACCACCTAATAGACCGATTTTAGTCATCAGCTATAGAAGTGGACTTTTGCTTTTAATGAAAAGTTGTACAGAAGAAGGTAATCTATACTAATATTATAAAGAGGTAAGGTTTATAACTTTGTTTGTATATCGGGGGTAACCTTCGCAAATACTGATCCGATCATGAAAATTCTTTCATTAACAAAAAGCTACACTGTTCAGGAGTGACATAGACTATATTTTATTGTAATTGTACAAAAAATTCAGTAAATAAGAAAAATATTAAAATATATTATCAAAATCACAAAGAAACTATGGCCATCTATCGCTATTTTTTAGTCTATTTATTTTATTTACTCTTATTTTAACCTACCGACGACGAAGTTTTTTCGCTTTTTGATAGATGGCGTTGGAGCAACATTTTATTTATAAAGTATGTTATTTGGTTCTGTAATTTAAAATAATAAATACACGATATTATTACGATTTTATACGTCAAATTCTAAACAATGAACCTAATAAAACAGTACTAAGAACTACACATCATAATTGCATCACAAAGATAAATAACGCCCAACGATGTGGGCGCGGGTCGGCTAGTAAGTGAATAAACACAATGTTATGAAACTTTATTGGGGACATAATAGTAGTAAAATAATGCACTTTTTTTTTCAGAAAGTGTTGTTGTAGATACAAAAATGAAAATAATTGATTGTCAATGGAATCATAATGGCACAATATTAGCAGTTGCAGGCGAAACACCTGAACAGAGCAATGTGGTTCAGTTCTTTAATTCTAATGGAGAGGTATTGGAACATATTAAAATATTCGACAATATTTATAATCATTTACAACCGCTCTGGTGTACAACCGCTCTAGTGTAGTGGTGGGAGTAGTGGTCTAAAACACAGACAGTTTGCGGGTTCGATTCCCGCTCGGGATGGATATACATGTACATGTACAAATATTTCTTTCTGGCTTGGATGTCAGTCCTTGTGATCTCCCCACCGTGCCTAGAGCATGTTAAGCCTTCGATCCCGGTTGTTATCATAAATAACTGATAGTGATTGTTACACATATAGGGAACATATTATCTACCAACCTGCAGTGGAGCAGCGTGGTGGATTATGCTCCAATCCTTCTCCTACACGGAGAAAAAGGCCTATGCCCAGCAGTGGGATGTTACAGGCTGAATGCAATTACACAATAAAGTAAACCTAATTTACAATATAGTTAAGTAATACAGTTTCTTACCTACCTCTCTCTCTCTCTTCTACATTATGCGCCGGGCGGCACGCTGCGCGCTCTGTGTGTATGAGAATGTGTATGGTATATGGTGTGTTGTGGTAAGGGGATTGCTAGTACAATGTAGGTGAAATGGTAGTCACATGCTCGTCCGCAGCACGTGCGTACACTGCGGGTGCCGGGCGGCACGCTGCGCGCTCTGTCGTGGGAGCAGTGCTCGCTGCGCCTCTGTGTGTATGTGTTTGTGTATGAGAATGTGTATGGTATATCGTGTGTTGTGTAAGGGGATTGCTAGTACAATGTAGGTGAAATGGTAGTCACATGCTCGTCCGCAGCACGTGCGTACACTGCGGGTGCCGGGCGGCACGCTGCGCGCTCTGTCGTGGGAGCAGTGCTCGCTGCGCCTCTGTGTGTATGTGTTTGTGTATGAGAATGTGTATGGTATATCGTGTGTTGTGTAAGGGGATTGCTAGTACAATGTAGGTGAAATGGTAGTCACATGCTCGTCCGCAGCACGTGCGTACACTGCGGGTGCCGGGCGGCACGCTGCGCGCTCTGTCGTGGGAGCAGTGCTCGCTGCGCCTCTGTGTGTATGTGTTTGTGTATGAGAATGTGTATGGTATATCGTGTGTTGTGTAAGGGGATTGCTAGTACAATGTAGGTGAAATGGTAGTCACATGCTCGTCCGCAGCACGTGCGTACACTGCGGGTGCCGGGCGGCACGCTGCGCGCTCTGTCGTGGGAGCAGTGCTCGCTGCGCCTCTGTGTGTATGTGTTTGTGTATGAGAATGTGTATGGTATATCGTGTGTTGTGTAAGGGGATTGCTAGTACAATGTAGGTGAAATGGTAGTCACATGCTCGTCCGCAGCACGTGCGTACACTGCGGGTGCCGGGCGGCACGCTGCGCGCTCTGTCGTGGGAGCAGTGCTCGCTGCGCCTCTGTGTGTATGTGTTTGTGTATGAGAATGTGTATGGTATATCGTGTGTTGTGTAAGGGGATTGCTAGTACAATGTAGGTGAAATGGTAGTCACATGCTCGTCCGCAGCACGTGCGTACACTGCGGGTGCCGGGCGGCACGCTGCGCGCTCTGTCGTGGGAGCAGTGCTCGCTGCGCCTCTGTGTGTATGTGTTTGTGTATGAGAATGTGTATGGTATATCGTGTGTTGTGTAAGGGGATTGCTAGTACAATGTAGGTGAAATGGTAGTCACATGCTCGTCCGCAGCACGTGCGTACACTGCGGGTGCCGGGCGGCACGCTGCGCGCTCTGTCGTGGGAGCAGTGCTCGCTGCGCCTCTGTGTGTATGTGTTTGTGTATGAGAATGTGTATGGTATATCGTGTGTTGTGTAAGGGGATTGCTAGTACAATGTAGGTGAAATGGTAGTCACATGCTCGTCCGCAGCACGTGCGTACACTGCGGGTGCCGGGCGGCACGCTGCGCGCTCTGTCGTGGGAGCAGTGCTCGCTGCGCCTCTGTGTGTATGTGTTTGTGTATGAGAATGTGTATGGTATATCGTGTGTTGTGTAAGGGGATTGCTAGTACAATGTAGGTGAAATGGTAGTCACATGCTCGTCCGCAGCACGTGCGTACACTGCGGGTGCCGGGCGGCACGCTGCGCGCTCTGTCGTGGGAGCAGTGCTCGCTGCGCCTCTGTGTGTATGTGTTTGTGTATGAGAATGTGTATGGTATATCGTGTGTTGTGTAAGGGGATTGCTAGTACAATGTAGGTGAAATGGTAGTCACATGCTCGTCCGCAGCACGTGCGTACACTGCGGGTGCCGGGCGGCACGCTGCGCGCTCTGTCGTGGGAGCAGTGCTCGCTGCGCCTCTGTGTGTATGTGTTTGTGTATGAGAATGTGTATGGTATATCGTGTGTTGTGTAAGGGGATTGCTAGTACAATGTAGGTGAAATGGTAGTCACATGCTCGTCCGCAGCACGTGCGTACACTGCGGGTGCCGGGCGGCACGCTGCGCGCTCTGTCGTGGGAGCAGTGCTCGCTGCGCCTCTGTGTGTATGTGTTTGTGTATGAGAATGTGTATGGTATATCGTGTGTTGTGTAAGGGGATTGCTAGTACAATGTAGGTGAAATGGTAGTCACATGCTCGTCCGCAGCACGTGCGTACACTGCGGGTGCCGGGCGGCACGCTGCGCGCTCTGTCGTGGGAGCAGTGCTCGCTGCGCCTCTGTGTGTATGTGTTTGTGTATGAGAATGTGTATGGTATATCGTGTGTTGTGTAAGGGGATTGCTAGTACAATGTAGGTGAAATGGTAGTCACATGCTCGTCCGCAGCACGTGCGTACACTGCGGGTGCCGGGCGGCACGCTGCGCGCTCTGTCGTGGGAGCAGTGCTCGCTGCGCCTCTGTGTGTATGTGTTTGTGTATGAGAATGTGTATGGTATATCGTGTGTTGTGTAAGGGGATTGCTAGTACAATGTAGGTGAAATGGTAGTCACATGCTCGTCCGCAGCACGTGCGTACACTGCGGGTGCCGGGCGGCACGCTGCGCGCTCTGTCGTGGGAGCAGTGCTCGCTGCGCCTCTGTGTGTATGTGTTTGTGTATGAGAATGTGTATGGTATATCGTGTGTTGTGTAAGGGGATTGCTAGTACAATGTAGGTGAAATGGTAGTCACATGCTCGTCCGCAGCACGTGCGTACACTGCGGGTGCCGGGCGGCACGCTGCGCGCTCTGTCGTGGGAGCAGCGCTCGCTGCGCCTCGCCGTTGCCATCGACTCCTTCATATACTTCGCCAACGTCAAGCCCGACCACAAGTACGCCTTCTACGGCGACACGCTCGCCTTCGTCTCCAGCGCGGAGACCGTCACCTTCTGGGACACCGTCACGCATCAGGTATTTGTGGTTATACGTTACGAGCTGAACCACGCTGATAATTTTAGCTATTCCTGTTACTGTGCTGTTATTGGTAGAAATTATAGTAATGCTAAGTATCATGAAATTAGCAACACTGACAGTATATGGATTTTTAGAGTTAAAATATTACTACATGTCGGCAAACCAATTTTTACATTTTGGAATGTAATTGTGACGTATAAAAGATTTTTTTTTACGAAATTGAAATAGGTAGGTACTAGCTATTTTCACTACAACTATGACACATTAATAAAAAAAAGTCAGTCTCTCGAAATACTTTCATTTCAGCATTTCCTTATTATCTCTATTTAAAAAATTAGCCTTCTATGTCCAAAGAAAGAATTATCTATTGATAGTGTGGGATGTTTATGTAAAGAAATTGTGTTCAGTAATTTATAAGTATCAAGTTATTAAGTCTGCTTAATTAACATGTTTTCCAAAACATTTATTTGCAGTCATGGATAAATCATATACCAGACGTCGTAGACATGTGTGGCGTCGACGAATATTGTATTATAGCTACCATTAACACTCTCATCATATCAAACCAACAGGGGATTCAGTGCGATGGTAAATTCTAAAACGTATCTAAATTAAATTTTTAAGTACGTGAACTATTAAATAATTTTTAATCGCCTTTAATATTATTTTAGCGAAAACAATAACTATACCTGTTGCATATGTAACTATCAATAGTAAAGCAATTGCAGTGGCTGCATCCAAAGAATCGTTCTTAATTTGGAAGTTCTCTACACCAACTAGACCACGTAAGTAAATTCTTATATTTGAAACAATAACAAAGCGTATCTTATGTCTTATTGTGTATGTAACTCATATTTATGACACATTCGAAAATTACTGAAATCGGAAACGTTAACATTTTTTAGTTGTCCGCTTCACGTGCCCCACGTATTCACTTCAGCCTATCGCATTCCACTGCTGGACATAGGCCACTGCTCCACAAGTTCGCGCCAGAAATGGCGCGAACTCATTTGTTTTGCCCATAGTCACCACGCGCGCTGGGGAGGCGGGTTGGTGACCGCAGGGCTGGCTTTGTCGCACCGAAGACGCTGTTGTCCGTCTTCAGCCTTCAGTGTATTTCAAAGCCAGCAATTGGATGTTTATCCCGTCATCGGTCGGCTTTTTAAGTTCCAAGGTGGTAGTGGAACTGTATTATCGCTTAGTCGCCTTTTACGACACACATGGGAAGAGAAGGGGTGGCTATATTCTTTACTACCGTAGCCGCACAGCAGCCCATGTATTAGGTACATGGAAATTACTAACCACGATTACAATAACGTAGGATTTGATTGTCATTTTTATTATTCTTTCAACAAATGTATATTTGAATAAATATATGTCGCAGATCAGAAGTAGGTAGGAGAAGAACGGACGGATGACCGAACTGGTTTATTAACAATGTAAGTTTAACACAAGATAGTTCTAACTATTTAGTATTCAATGGACTCACCGAGCGGGTACCGGATCTATCGCGTGGCGGAGAGACAACTCAGAGGCAGTGCCCGGGAGTTGCGACCCGAGTCTAGGTTTAAGACGGCCGCCTTTAAAATGCGCATTAACGCTCGCCTTCACTGTCCGAGTTGCCCACAATAGAATGTAACAATTAATTCGTGTACACAAACTAACCCTTACAAGAGTCGAGGTTAAGCTACTAGCCGGATACACAAGTGCACCGCGCCACGGCAGTGCCAAGACTGCCCTAGCTGCGGCCGCATCGGTCTTTTATGCACAAAGGAATGACTCGAATAATAGAATGAGGGTAGTTGAATATCGACAATAGCGCAGGTACCGACATACAAGTCAGAATAACTCAAATAATAGAATGAGTGAGGGTAGACGAATAACGTAGGTACCGACATTAATAACTATGTGCATTGACTCTCCGACATATACATATAATAATCATACGCATATAAAATGGTCAAGAAAAGACTTGAGCTCAACTTTGCAAAAGAATTTGATGTGTCAAACAACATAATATTATAATTATTTGTCGTTGAAGATGATAATTATTTTTACAGGTACAACAGAACAGATGTACCACGCAGATGGCACACCATTAACGTCGGTGGACGGTGGCTTTCATGATGACACAATTTGCTGCATCACATGTTCGGATAGTCACCTCTTGATTGGAAGAGATTCGGGGAACATACTCGTGTTTTCGATGTTGAACTTTAAGAAAATTGCAAACATCAACTTAAATGCTAAGCCGTACAAATTAGGACTTAACTCAAACTCTAGGTAACAAGATGATAAATTATATTTATTTTCAAGCTTTCCTACAGTAGGAGATATGTTGCATTCAAATTACTTCAAATATTTTTTTTTTATTACTTCATTGTGTATTTTAGATTATTTGAATTTTAATAGTTGCTAATTAAGCTAATGACTGTTTGCCTATTAAAATAAAATGTGTTTTATTTGAATTTTAATAGTTGCTAATTAAGCTAATGACTGTTTGCCTATTAAAATAAAATGTGTTATATACTTTTATTAAGAAAGATTGTAAATAATGATTTATAACCAACTTTTCGTCGACCTACTACTAAATTAAATCTCGCTGATATACATAAATGTACAAATGTATGAGTATTTCGTAAAGTAATTTATACATCTCAATTTACGAAATACTTTAAATTGTTCAACGTCAGCTGATGGTAGGCTAAATCACGCTCACAGATACGCAGATACACAGAGACGTAATAGTAATGGACCAACCGGGGACGATTACCTATAGGACACGCTCTGCTGACGCATTCTCCTCCTTTAAAGACCTGGCCCTTTGGGCCTAAAAAGTGATCCCGGAGTCGATGTGCCCCATTGAGGAAAGCCCGGGTAGTGAGGAATATTCTCTTGGCCCAGGCCTGTCTACTAAGGCCTGTTAGACTACCCACACGCACACAGAGTCACAGTTAATGTCACTGCATACGTAACATATACTTGACGGCGTTAGAACGTGGATGGTAACGTTGTTAGTAAACACTGACGGAGATTTTTATTGCACACGTACCGTGACTATCGGCAATAACGTGCTAGTCTTGTGAACAAAGGAAAGCTCTCGGCTGAGAATGGAGCTACTGTACGTACGCAGCGTAATCACGGACGGGATGGGGCCGTGAAGGGTGGGACGTGCTGAACATCGCCAGAAGCCA
The DNA here is from genome assembly GCA_905220545.2 of Melitaea athalia. Lineage (NCBI taxonomy): Eukaryota > Metazoa > Arthropoda > Insecta > Lepidoptera > Nymphalidae > Melitaea > Melitaea athalia. Next base: position 11,678,632 of record HG992179.1, read on the forward strand.
GTCGCGGAAGATATTTTTTCTTTCGCGTGCGCCTCACGTTCCCGTTCCGTCTGTGTATCCATAACGTATGCTCTCCCGTTTACATTTTCTATGAAACGGTATTTCCGTAATTTCACGTCCCGTTCTGTACGTATACAAACACGTGATGTATGCAGCGGCCTTCCACTCACCCTCACGTGACGTCACAGTAAGCTGTTCGCTATCGAGTCGGGCGGCGCGCTGCACGTGCTGCAGACGGCGGGGACGGGCGCGGGGGCGGGCGCGGCGCTGCGGCGGGACGCGTGGGCGGCGCGCTGGGCGGCCGACGACGCGCAGCTGCTGGCCGTGGCGGAGAAGGCGCGCCTGTACGTGCTGCGCGACGAGCAGCCCGAGGAGCCGCTCGCCGGGAACGGATACCTCTGCCGGTTCAAGGTGGATCCTATATTCATTTCGAGCCCGTTGGCGCAGTTTTTAGCTTTCTGCTCCGTCGACTGTAACATATACAGGGTGTCCCGGAATAAAGTGGAACCCCGAAAGGGGGTGAAACTAGACCATAACTTATCTTTTAAATATTTTATTTTTTATTGACGAATTAAGATTTTTTATATCTTACGTAGACTCTATGTACAAAAAATGATGATTTCTTCCAAAGTAGTGGGTCGATTACTTTAAAATAAAATAAAATATTACGCCACGTACTTGGCGGTAAGGATAAAATAACAATTAGCCCGCAAAAAAGTGGCATTATGACTTTAACTATGTTTATTGTGAAAAAAAATCCATTTTTTTTCAATGATCTCAAATTTTCTCAGAATTATGCCCCCAATACCAGGAAATTTTATGATTTATTATTATTTCTCACCATATTTCCATTCAAATAAAAAAAATTTACGCATGTATCCCGAAAAACACGCACAGAAATAATCATTTTTTTGTACATAGAGTCTACGTAAGATATATAAAAATCTTAATTCGTCAATAAAAAATAGAATGTATATTTTTTTAATTTTTTTCTGTTTTTTGTCGATAATTTATGATCTAGTTTCACCCCCTTTCGGGGTTGCACTTTATCGCGGGACACCCTGTATATCTATCTAAATACACAAAAATCAATCGCTGTTCGTTAGTCTCGCTAAAACTCGGGAATGGCTGGGCCAATTTGGCTAATTTTGATCTTGAAATGTTTGTGGAAGTTCAGGGAAGGTTTAAACGGTGAAAAACATAAATAATATGTCACGAAAAATACTGAAAACGACGATTTAATTTACCAATAGCCTATCGCAGTCCACTGCTGGACATAGGCCTCCACAAGTTCGCGCCAAATGGCGTGAACTGAAGACGCTGCTGCCGGTCTTCGGCCTGTGTATTTCAAAGCTAGCAATTGGATGGTTATCCCGCCGTCGTTCGGCTTTATAAGTTCCAAGGTGGCAACTAAAGGACACAGTTCCACTGGGAATTGTGTTCCTTAGTCGCCTTTTACGACACCCTCGAGAATAGAGGGGGTGGCTATATTCTTTACTGCCGTAACCACACAGACTACGACGGCCGTTACCTATAACAAGTATTCAATTACTTACCGAGACAACCGTGTATGTATGTTTTAAACATTTATTTATTATGCATTGGTGTGCACCATATTATTTTTCAGGAATTAGAAATAACAACAGCCCTTTTGGATAATATAACGGATAAGTGTTCGCCCCAACATATTGTACGAGTTGAGGTCAAATCTTTGAGGGACACGCGCCAGCTAATCGAGAAAGTTGGACTGAAAGAGGCCGAAAACTTTATCAAGGACAACCCGCATACGAAGTTGTGGTAAGTTGAACATTTAACATGGACATTTTGTATTGGAGAAATAACATCAAGCAAAAATTGCCAACTTCCTATATTATAATGACTATTGTAAAATTACTTCTCTATATATATATAAAAATGAATCGCAGAATGTGTTGCTAAGCACTAATCTCGAAAGCGGCTGCACCGATTTCGCTAATTCTTTTTTTTATAATATTCCTTGAAGTACGAGAATGGTTCTTACGGAGAGAAAAATTAAAAAAAATTGCCTGAAAAGTCTAAAAACAATACTTTTCTATATTCTCATACAAAAGATTCGTAATAATACTTAAAAGTCAATTTGAACTTTAATACCATTCCATAAAGTTTAAGTGTTAGTGGAGGGGTTCCGGGAAAGATAAGTACTAAAATAAAGAATCGACTATTAGGCGGTACGAAGTTCGCCGGGTCAGCTAGTAGTACAATAAAGAATATATATTAGAAGTTACAAGTAGGCAAATAACTCAAAGTTAACTTTGACATTTACTTAAGGATGATACATGTTTATCATTTATTTAATACAATAGAAACCGTATCAAATTACAGTAATTCGATACTTTTATCTTTATTTGAATTCAAATACAATATGTTGACGTGTTGGCGCAGCGATCACAGCACTGTTTGTTGCGCTTGCGGTCGCGGGTTCAATCCTCGCTCATAACATATTACATATTTATGTTTCTCACCGCTTAAACCTTCCCTGAACTTCCACAAACATTTCAAGATCAAAATTAGCTAAATCGGTCAAGCCATTCTCGAGTTTTAGCGAGACTAACGAACAGCAATTGATTTTTATATACAGGATGTCCCGTGATAAAGTGCAACCCCGAATTGGGGTGAAACTAGACCATAAATTATCGACAAAAAACATAGAAAAAACTTTTTGAAAAAAATATTTTATTTCTTATTGACGAATTAAGTTTTTTATATCTTACGTAGACTCTATGTACAAAAAATGATGATTTCTTCCAATGTAGTAGGTCGATTACTTTAAAATTAAATAAAATATTACGCCACCTACTTGGCAGTAAGGATAAAATAAAAATTAGCTCGCAAAAACGTGGCATTATGTCTTTAACTATGCTTCTTGTGAAAAAAAATCCATTTTTTATGACTGCTTTTTTCAATGATCTCTAATTTTCTCAGAATTATGCCCCCCATACCAGGAAATTTTATGATTTATTATTATTTCTTACCATATTGCCATTCAAATAAAAAAAAATTACGCCTGTATTTCAAAAAACACGTACAAAAATCATCATTTTTTGTACAAAGAGGCTACGTAAGCTATATCATCACCTCCCTGTCCTTATCCTATTTATATAGGGTCGGCACAACATGTTCTTCTCTTCCTCAGACTCATGTTGTAAGTGATTTGGCATAATATTATTTTTTACGACCGGCCGCCTGCCTGACATCAACCCTCAATGGGAATCAATAATGAGATATGTTAATAACATTATTATGATAATTCGTCAAGTTGCAATGTGTTTCCCATTTCATATTGATTATCTTCATTTTGTAGTAAATTTTAATCTTCATCAAGATATTTTTATATTTAGATTTTTTAAAGCTCAGTGACAATATGTTTGCATTCCTGACTTCTGTTCAATTGCTTTATGGTTCTTTCTTTTGTGTTTACTAATCGCTTCTGGTTCAATTGAACGTGTCTCATTTTGTCTTATAGTGTTTATTTGGTGATAAAACTGTTCCTGAATTTGATCCAATGTCCAGTAAAATTTCAAATCTGCCATTGTCATTAATAATAACGTAATATACCAACACGTTAACACAATAGCGAACTAAACTAGCTTGGATCGGGGGTATATGTGTTCTGTGGATCGGAAGTCGAAAAGAAAAGACAGTCTTCATTAAGTTTTATGCAGCTCCAAAAATAAGAAGGCGTATAATACCAGTCATAAGCTGATTTCATGACTTCTTTATTAATTTTAGTTAAAGAAACTGAAGTAATTTTGATTCATTTGACAAGACGTTTGTCTTGAAATCATCTGGAAGGTGCAAATTATCGGACAACAACCGCGTATAACACATTTTTTTTTAAAAACTTCCATTTTTTTATTATTATTTATTAACATTTTATTTTTATTTTACAATTTTTATTGGGTTACATTAAGTCCAATTTTATTTAATTTTGTTTTATAATGTATTATCGTATTTTACATTTTAATTTTGACATTGACATAATTAATATAAGCTACGTATATAGCTATAGCTACGTAAGCTATATAAAAATCTTAATTCGTCAATAAAAAAAAAAAAAATTTTTTTAATTTTTTTCTGTTTTTTTGTCGATAATTTATGGTCTAGTTTCACCCTCTTTCGGGGTTGCACTTTATTGCGGGACACCCTGTATAGAGATAAGAAGTGTCTATAAGTGTGTACGGTTCGCAGGTTGCTGGTGGCGGAGGCGGCGCTCCGTCAGCTGGAGAGCGGGGCGGCGCTGGAGACGGCGGAGGCGGCGTTCGTGCGGCGCGGCGACTACGCGGGCGTGCGGCTCGTGGCGCGCCTCACCGCGCTGCACTCCGCCGCGCTCCGCCGGGCCGAGGTGCTCGCGCACTTCCGCGACTTCGACGCCGCCGAGCGCATCTACCACGACGAGGACCGCCGGTGAGACTCCGCTGGGGTCCAGTAATCACGTGATACGTCACGGAATATCACAAGGATATCACGTTTATTTGGGGGGTTAAAAAGTTTCTAAAATCATTACATGATTACTGGACGACACTTGTTTTCCTCCTAGTTATGTACACTCGATTTGTTTTACGATTAGACGACCGGCTTGTTACACTGGTGACGACATTCGTTGAAATAGTGTCAGTTAAAAATAAAGGGTATAACACTATATTCAATTTAAAACTAAACAAAAAGTGTGCGTGTCAGCTCCGCGCCTGAAGATTTCTTAGAACGATTACTATAATGTTTAAAAATGTTTTAAAAATTTATTAAATGAATCAAAATAATAAAACATTCAAATGAAACGTTAATTGACGCTTGTTAATCGTATCGGTACGGTAAATCCTGAAATACTATTACACATATCGTACGTAAATAGCTAAAGGTGCCGTGAAACGTCACTCTTAACGTCACTGAGGCGTCAGCTGTTTTACACGATTTCACTCCACGTTTTTGAAGTAAAACTACTTTATGCATGCTTGACTTGGGCAATAAGCTGATGAAAGCGTGACGAGAGCGTTACAAACGTACGTTACAAAAAGTGTGATCGAGTGATGAGAACGGAGCAAGAGAGAGAGGTGCGAGCACACATTTTCTTTCTTTCTCTCATAGCCGTTTACGTTTCGTATATCTAAGACGGAGTGCAGGCCTATTGTGCAGGCCTATTGCTAAAGAACTTTTACTTCAGTCGTGTGGTCTAAACTCTAAAGCACACTCCTTTTTCCACCAGCCTTATATCGTTTTAAGGAGTAAACTCCAAAAACTTGTACAAATTGCATTTTATGTAAAAACATAATTATATTGATTATTGTTTCAGAGATCTTGCCATAGCTTTACGGAAACGATTGGGTCACTGGTTCCGTGTAGTTGAGCTATTGAAGATGTCAGTGACAACGACAGACGCCCAGGTCAAACAAGCGTACAGTAACATAGGAGACTATTATATTGATAGACAAAATTGGTTAGTCAACCTTATTATTTTTATAAACTATTTCATATACATCTTAAATACGATCCCCAAACCGCCAACCCGCATTGGAGCAGCGTGGTGGATTAAGCTCCAATCCTTCTCCTACATGGGGAAGAGGCCTATGCCCAACAGTGGGATATTACAGGCTGAATCGTAATCGTGATTGTTAAATACGATGTACAGTGTGGATGATAAGTCGCTATTAGTAATAATAAAGTTTTCATAAGTCTATAAAAATGTTTCATAAGTATATGAAACATTTTTACCGACAATTTGAGACAATTAATAAATAAGTAATTCTTGCTGATATATAACGTGTAAACTTTGCCTACATTGACAATAATTTTAAGGACCGGCGCTTTGGAGTATTACAATATGTCAAACAATAAAGAAGGACTGAAAAAATGCTATATGGCTCTAGAAGATAATGAATCTTTATCAAAACTATTAAGTGGGTCACCGAGACATGCTAAGGTAATAGAAAACATTTTAAACTAATTTAAAACTATATTATGCTTTATTAGCACAATCATTTGAGCTTAAAAATGTTAATTAAAGGCAGCATTTGTAGATAACTTTATCCTGTACAACTGTTATAACTGAGAATTGTACGATGAGAGGCCAAAAAGCGAGATATTTCCAAAAAACTCATTTTCGCTACCAGCAACCTTGAATATTTAAAGATACGTGACTTTATGGCACTTGAGTTTATTGTTTAATAATGATAATAATAATAATATTCTTTATTGCACACCATTAAAAGATACAATAGTAGTACAATAAATAGTATTTATTGAGACGCATTCCGGGAAGACGAATAATTGCACTACATAGAATTTTTTTTTAAATGTATTACAGTTCTATGTTGTACTTTAATATTACAATATGTTTCAGGACACAGTATCGAAACAAGCCGTTGAAAACAACAGTACCAGTATGCAAGAACCATCAGTTCAAAATATTAGCCAACTAAGAGAAAGTGGTCAACTCTTTCAAGCAGCTGCCATGGCTTTTCAGGTGTCACAATTTAATATATAAATATTATTACTCGGTATAGCTCCTCAAAGAGTGATTCCAGGCATACCTTCTCCTGAGGAAGATGAGGCTGCTTCTTGTATTTATCTTCTTAAAAATTAGAAGTGAAAGAGATTGTTTTAAATGAATAAGACACGAAGTAATCTTATAAAATTAGTTTATTCAAATCATCTAAATGATAATCAACACGAGGATAAATAAGCGTCCTCTTAATACTAGATCCCTCGAAGCGAAAAGTGACTCCCCCCCCCCCCGCGCCCCACCGCCTGACGTCACTGAGCAGAGGGTCCGAGTCGTAGAGAAACAATCAGAAACGTCAAATCAACAAGAAAATCTTTAAGAATGCCCAGTTTTTTTTAATATGTTTATTATTTTTGGTGTCCAATAGACTAATGAAATTACTATATCTAAATCTTAAAGCTCTGTGACACTTAAAGTCTCTAAATGTTGTAGAATATTGGATTAACTATAATCTCTATAGTTAAAATATTACACAGTACTCTGAAATAAAGTTTTATTGTTTTAGTTGGCAGAATTGGAAGCTTCTAAAGCATCGTCTCCTTGGCGAATAAAGAAACTCTACGTTCTCGCTGGACTTTTATATCGACAACAATCGATAGGTAGGCATTTAACTACATTTAATTTTTTTTTTCTTTTCATTTAATTATTAATCTTTTGTACTCGTATAGAACGAAGCAGAAAATACAGGCTGAGGTGAGTGATTATATACTTGACTTTTACTGCACTGAAGCAGCCTCTAAACGTCCTGAAAGGGCAAAGAAAAACATCATTCAATAGAAGAATTGTAATGTAACTGTAACTTGAACCTAATAATTATAACGACCTATAAGCCATTTAAATAATCAGCTTTTGGCCGATCTTATCGAGAATAGGGTTTTACCAAATATAATGTAATGAAATTAATTAATCTTAGTTTAAGCTCTTAAATGCCCCATATAATAAGATTCTTTGAGCTCTGTTCTCATTTTGTGGGACTATGTGAATTGAATAGAGTATCTTCACGTAGATGATTCTGATATTGTACTGAAGTATATGGGCAAATGATGTACTGTGCACTTAATATCGTAATGGGCATGACGACAGTATCAAAAAATCGTCAATTTAATGATTTCAGGAGAACACTCATATTTAAAAAATTCAAAATACTGGTTTAGTTTTATGTAAAATAATAAGATTATTGTGATTTTCAATAAAATAAAATATTAAAATACTGCAATCGGCCATTTTGAATGATACACAAATTACAGCGCAGACGTCATAACATAACATAATACGTCAGGCGCGCTCTAAAGAGTAAAGTAAAAAGTAAGGCCCAGATTATTTTGTGACGTCAGAGTCGACGCCATGAGACCTGCAGCCGTTTTGCCGCTCTCATTGAAAACATATTAGAAAAATAGTTTTAATCTTCCTTAAACTTAAGTTTATTACCGAAATATAGGTATTTTCGTAAATAGTAAATGTGTAGCCATATTACGGAAGAGGTTTTGAAAATCTTTCGTCATGCCCATTGATTCTACTGACACGGCGATCTATTTTATTGGTATTTGTGGACTATAACGAGTACAAAAATAGAATTATGACCATGACTAAAAAAGTTTTATATGATTGATATTTTAGTACTTAACTGTGATGATTATTATTGATAAAATACACTGTACAGAGTATATACAGACATACTCGTACATTGAATTTGTCATATATATTTTCAAAGACATTACAAGAGACTAGACCGACAATACAAACTTTTATGTTATTCTTGCGCGGGGAATAGGTGTGGCTTTCATCACGCGATCAAAATAAACCAATCACGACGCTTTACGACGCTTACGTCTTTCGGCTTGGCTTTCGCTTAGTGCAGGGTGGTAACGATAGATTTATCGATAAATTTTTTCTTATTATAAGACAATTGATATTATTTTTATACATTATCAAAATTATATTGTAAATCAATTTTATATATTTATACATAAGAAATGGTATTAAAATGTAAAGTAAAACTACGAGGTAAATCAAACTTTTTATTTAAAACTACTAGTTTTCAATATCGTATCTTAGAACACTTACAGTAATGCTATCAAGCGAACGAATTGACTGATCCTTGAAATTTATCAAATAATAATATTAACGTACATTTTGTAAAATAATCACACGATACACTAATTTTTTACACAATATTGGAGACGATTTTTTACACATTGGTGAACAAAACCCGTTTTGTTTTGCATTGTTCATTGAGTTTTCTCATTTTCGCGCCATTACATCTATACTAATATTGTAAAGCTGAAGAGTTTGTTTGTTTGAACGTGCTAATCTCAGGATCTACTGGTCCGATTTGAAGATTGATCTAGTGCAGGGATGGCGAACCAGAGGCACGCGTGCCACAAGTGGCACGTTTGAAAATTTTGATGGCACGCACAAAAATAACTTTTTTTTATAAGTTACCTTTTTTGATATAAATGTGTTCGTGAATAAATTAATAAGATGTGAGACAAATATCAAACGTACCTATATATTTCTTGTTTTTTAACCCCCGGCGCAAAAAGAGAAGGGTGTTATTAGTTTAACGTTTCTATCTGTGTATCTTCTGTGGTATCGTAGCTACCAAATGAATGAACCGATTTTCGTTTAGTTTTTTTTTTTGTGTCATAGACAATTTTATCATAAGTGTTCTCCATGTTTCATGAAAATCTGTTCAGCCGTTTGAAGACCATTAGCTCCTTTATAGTTGATGAGGGGATCTGACTAACTTCCTTATTTCCGATCGATTCGAAATTTGGTATAGTGTTACTTCAATTATATTGAAAGTATATGGTAAGGTAACCATGACCTGATCAGCCGTTTGAAAATCATCAGCTCTTTGATAACGGATGAGGGGATCTGACTACCTTCCATATTTTATGTATGTCTTATCGATTCGAAATTTTGTATCGTGCTACTTCAATTATATTGAAAGTATATGGAGTAAAGGTTTAAATTTCGAAGGTAGGCAAAACGTATTGTACACGCAATTCTTGATTTTCATTACATTATTCACCAGCAAGCGTTATGTGCCAAAACAGTAGGTTTAAAAATATTTGATGATATTTTGAGTTTTGTATCAAGATTAGTCAATTTTATACCAGCACAAGCACTAAATAAAAGAAAATTTCAAGAATTGTTAAACGATAAGTAAGCTCGTCGTACAATAGCTTACTTTTATACAATAATGTACGCTGGTAACGCCGCGGCAATGCTTGCAAAGATTCGTAGATTATTTGGAGGAAATAAGATTACTTCTAAATAATAAGCACATGATTGACCAATCGATCACGATCACGATTCAGCCTGTAATATCCCACTGTTGGGCATAGGCCTCTTCCCCATGTAGGAGAAGGATCGGAGCTTAATCCACCACGCTGTTCCAATGCGGGTTGGTGGATATATTCCCTACTATGAGTAACGATCGCTGTCAGGTGTCCATGATAACAACCGGGACCGACGGCTTAACGTGCTCTCCGAGGCACGGTGGGGAGACCCTTTTTCGCTGATTTATTCTCTCACTTACCTAAATGAATTAAATATAAAACTACAAGGTGTTAATAAAACACTCATTATAATGTTTGACTTAATCAAAGCATTCGAAGTCAAATCACAGATTTTTAATCGTGATATTCTTTCAAACTCACGTAAATATTTTGCGAACACCATTTTTTTTTTTAAAGTGGATGTTAAAATAAAATTAACGAAATAATTTTCAATGATAATTCAATCCCTGATTCAGGAATTCTTTGTATGATTTACGCAGTTTAAAGAATTCGAAGAAACTTTAAAACTTATTTTATATCCTGATACAATACCGCACTTGAAAAATTAAATTTAAAAGTCCTTGAGTGGTTAAAATTTTAATGAATTTAAAGAAATAAAAATATTGATTGTTGCTTCTCAATATGTATACGAAAATGTTATGTATGTTCATAAAAATATACACGAACTTCGCAGGAATTGCGACATGCATAGCATTAATACTAGGAACAAACATAAACTTGTAATGCCTGTGACTCGCTTACTGTCAGCTTACAGTCGAGTCAGTAATTCCTTCTATGGACAATGTATACGCTTATACAACAGGCTCCCAGAAAACGTTCAAAAAGCTTCTATTGCCAAATTTAAAAAAATTGTGCAAGAACGTTTGTATACTAAAGGATATTATTCGATTAACGATTTTCTAGAAGGTAGTACGCCTTGAGAATGATGTGATCGCCGCCAGGCTATTTCAACCTATAAAATTATTGTTAATTTCAATCTGATTTGAAAAAATAAATTACGATAGAAAAAAAATGATAGTCCCGCTGAGTTTCTTTCGCCAGTTCTTCTCAGGTGAGAGGCTTCTTTTTTCCGAACTGGTAGTAGACTCATGACGTTCAGTAAGAAGTTGTAATAATTTTATGCTGAATAAAATATTTTGATTTTGATTTTTTTTTAATGAATTAGAAATGGAATTATTTGAATTTCAGGCAAGTAACTACCATATGGAATCAAAAACTTGTTGATTTAAGAAATGATTTATAAATTATTGAAATTAATCGATTATTGGATTACGTATAGTTTCACCACGCTAACATTTCGAATGAAATTTTATTGTGGCACGTTACCTATTTAAAAAAGAATTTTTATGACTTTGTGGCACGGACATCAAAAAAGGTTCGCCATCCCTGATCTAGTGGAACGAGATTTTTAAGGTCATAGTTTAACCTTTATTTGACCTTCAGAGGTTACGTTAACCTCATACCTAAACACGTATCCGGAAGTAAAATTGTTCGCTCTTCGATTCCGGCTAACAATTAAAAAAAATGAGGTTGACCTTAAAATAACCTTGAAAATGAAGTTCAAGGTCAAATCAGAGGTCACCGTTGGATTCCTCGTTGAAAGTTACCTATGGTATGACCTTTGTTTCACGAATAATCCATGCGGTTTTCCGAATTTTCCGGGGTTTCCATACTTATTCCTCACCCGGTATAATAATAAAACAATGTACCTAACAGTAATAAATGTTACGTGCAATAGAAAAAATGTTTTTTTATATATTTAGGGCAAGACTATAACGTAGGTATATTAACTACTAAAAGCTAAGTGAGAGCGTTGACTCACTATTTTGTTAACGTGAATAAAAACTACCATACATATCAAATATCAATTAATACTACGGCTCTAGCCCACGTAGCGCACGGGTGAAAGGAATGCTGTGGCACCCTGTTGACGGAAAAAGAAATCACCTTTAGACGTGAGCCTTATAAATAAAATATTTATATATCGATACTTTGGGCTCTCGCATGCGGCTCTCGACACTCCCTAGTACCCGGTGCCCAGGACCCCAGGTGCACTACACCCCTTGCACTATAGGTAAAACCGGCCTTGATTGCTGAAGCGCGATTGTACAACTAATATACGCATTTATCGCATTCAGCCTGTAACATTCCACTATAGGGTATTGGCCTCTTTCTCCATGTAGGAGAAGGATTGGAACTTAATCCACCACGCTGCTCCACTGCGGGTTGGCGGATATGTTCCCTACTATGAGTAACTGGGGAGACCCACAAGGACAGATATCCAAACTGGAAAGAAATATTTGTACAAATACAAATATCCATCACGAACCGGGAATTGCAAAACCGTCGGTGTTTTGGGCATTTTTACATTACATGTAAATTAGAAGGCGATAATACACATGATACTAAAAGAGTGCGATGTGATCTCTCCAGAGGGACCGATGGCGGCGCGCTGCTGGCGGGCGGCGCGCGCGCAGCACTGGCTGTGCGCGGCGCTGGCGAGCCCCGCGCCCGCGCCCGCCGCGCTGCGCCTCGCCGCGCGCCTGCGCGCCGACGTCGCCCGTCTGCACGCCGCGCAGCACGAGCAGGTGACCGCACCAGTAGTAGCGTGAGGGGCATGACCTCGCGCGCGCAGCACTGGCTGTGCGCGGCGCTGGCGAGCCCCGCGCCCGCGCCCGCCGCGCTGCGCCTCGCCGCGCGCCTGCGCGCCGACGTCGCCCGTCTGCACGCCGCGCAGCACGAGCAGGTGACCGCACCAGTAGTAGCGTGAGGGGCATGACCTCGCGCGCGCAGCACTGGCTGTGCGCGGCGCTGGCGAGCCCCGCGCCCGCGCCCGCCGCGCTGCGCCTCGCCGCGCGCCTGCGCGCCGACGTCGCCCGTCTGCACGCCGCGCAGCACGAGCAGGTGACCGCGCAGTAGCGTGGGGGGGGGAGGGGGGGTGTTGGGCGTGACCCCGGGTGCCACATTGAAGAAGGGGGGGGGGCGAAATCACCGAGTGCTGTTGAAAGGCAGTAGCAATTCTAAGCTCTCACTATTATTTTCATTGAAACTGCTTGTAGACAATCTTATCTGCATAATACTCAGTTCTTAAGTTGTCTGGAAAATTTTACTAAACTGGTATTTATAGGTAAGTTGACTAATATAAGAAATCTTATATGTAACTAGTTTCATCAATAAATCAGCTTGTTAATCTCGTTTGCCACTGATCGAATAAATCTAATAGTGAATAACATATAGTTAACCGTCGAAATACAAGAAGCAGCCCGGCAGTGGCAGATTTACCAGTAGGATGAGTAGTTTGAAGCGATCTTAAAGATCCGGCAATCTTTTTTTAAATGCACATCAACCTATAATATAAGCACGGTATGAAAGCTTCGATGTTTGAAATGTTGATTGTATGGGCGGGGCTGAAAGCTTCGATGTTCGAATTGTCCATTCTAGGGGCGGAGTCTCATAAAGGTGATCAGTTGCGACAAGGACGGCGGAAGAATCAAAAAGTCATAAGTGAGACGTATTTTATGGATGGCCTCTTATAGGAAAAAAATAAAAACAAAATTGTTACTTTACTATTCGGCTTACCTTTTTTTTCTTTTAGGCCTGGTGCACCATCGCAACTATATCTCTGCAGGCTCGAGCATTCGATCTTTGCTCGAAAGCTTTAATTAAACTGGAAGCTTGCAATGTAAGATTTTTGATACATTTTAAATATGAATAATATGTGTCGGCGGTTTGAAAACGCTCAATATAAACAACTTGACCACATTCACAATCACTCCCATACCACATTGCATCACCACATGAATAAAATCTCGTAAACCTCATAAAAACATGAACAAATGCATACCAAATTCTCATACATCTCATAGCATATGAGAGCATAACTGGGTATGATACCGTATTTGTCCGTTTTTATGAGATTTATGAGATTTTTCCACACCTACATACATATTTGTCACGGGAGAGTTTTGAACCTGAGACCGCTGGCGTAGCAGACAGTGCTGAGACTGCAGTAAGTACCAGGTCGTCATTAGTCATTTAAATATAGACACCGAAGAGGGTCATTGTTTTGCTTATTTCTGATGACATGGGGCCCCGGCCCCGGGTCTAGATGGTGGTTACGTCAGCAATATTTCTTTATTGTTTCTGAATAGATTAAAAATATACAACGTGTCCAAAATTCAACGATAAGCGGACAACGGAGGATAGACCTGCCCATGACTACTTTGGGGAAAAAAGAAAAAGTATATCTCAATTTTTTGTTAGAAAAAAAAATTGCGTGGGTCATATCCTGTATGAAATATTGAACATGAAAAAGCTGTTGGCATGATAGGTGCCACGTTTGTTCACTCCGGACAACAAGCGCAACCGTGAGACGCCTTCAGAGCAGCTAGTGTTTGACGCTGTTTAAGCGCAATCCGAAAGAGTTTCTGCGTCATGTTCTAACCGTCGACGAAACATGGATCCATTGGTACAACGAGACCGAGAAACAGTCGAAACCGTGGACTTTTGTGGTATTTACAAGGCGTGACTTCCATCGACTACCCCAAAAAAGGGCCAAACGGTCACACGGCTTTACTATGCCGAATTATTGTGCCGATTCGACGCCAAATTGCAAAAAAGGCTTCATTTGGCGAAGAAAATGTAGGTACTCTTCCACTATGACAACGCACCGGCTCACACCTCCGCCGTCATCACGGCCAAATTGGTCTAATTAGTCTACGAACTGCTGCCCCATCCACAGTATTCTCCAAATTTGGCCTTGTGGAAGTGGAACTTCTATTTGTTACCAAATTTGAAAAATTCACTCGCCAGGCAGAAGTTTGGTTCGAATTAGCAGGTTATCCTCGCCATGGGGGCAGACTTTGCAGACCTCCAGAAAACTTATTTTTCACAGGGCTTAAAGAAATTGGAGCGTCGCTGGGTTAAGTGTATCGAACTAAAATAAGACTATTGAGAAATAAATTACCACCTTTCCAATATTTTCGTTTCTTTTGTAGGCTAAATATTTATCGGACCACCCTCGTATATATAATTTCCCATTTTCATTTGTTGTGTACGTACACGTACGTGTAGGCATTCTGGAATTTTTAAGGATTGTAGTAGATAGCAATGCTATTCAGGTTGCCTATAAAAAAAAGGCGTGTGTGCGATTCACACACGATAGAAGTGAAACTTCGGGGAAGGACCCCCCGCTTCGCGGAGCAGTTAAGACGTATCTACTGTGTTCTCTTAATTTAAAAATAGAAAAGGTGGTTTATATCGCGAATTCGAACCTAAAAGTTACATACATTTGCAGCTTAAATATCAACCTACAAGCCAGTGACAAAAACATTGTGAAAAGTTGTGAAGTGATAGCGAATAATCATTTGCAAATTGCAAAGTATTTAAGTGACAGTTGTCTGTTAACTGTTAAGTGCCAGTGCAGCGTTCGTACCGTGCGTTGATGTCATACACTTGTTGCTAAGAACCGATTACCCGCAACTACGTAAACTAATATCTACTGCAATTTTGCAACGTTGAGCGCTCGCCCCACTGGTGCAGTGCGCACTAAGACGTACTCTGAAGACCTATATAGCGCTGTTATACTAGGGTTCGAGTCTCCGACGAATACACTTTTTTTTTATATATTCTTAAATTTTTTTTATATTAGCTTCTCATTTAATTTTTAAAAACACTCATCCTAATTAAAAACTATAAAAATAGATCTAGATTTATGAAATAATTATTTCTCAACACGGAAAGAAGCTTAATTTAAAATAACAATGAGCGGTGCATACAGATGTGCTGGATGTCGAAACCCGTTAGCAAAGAGAGAATTTATACAATGTTTAATCTGCAAAGGGAGATATGATGCCGAGTGTGCAAATTTAAATATTAAGATCTTTAATTTATCGGACCGAAAAAATCTGTGGAAATGTCCGGAGTGCACTAGCAAAAGACCTAAAAAGGGTAATGTGAACACACCAGTTCGCAGTGCAGCAATTGACGTAACGACAGGAAATGAGCCGAGATACAGCGAGGTCGTGGAAGACACTGTCCACGACGAAGAGAATATTACTCTACGCTCTAAGTCAACCCGAGCTCGAACACCATCTGTGAGCAACTTCGACAGTCCACATACCGATACTGAAAGTAATAATCATGAGTATACCGGTCTAAATGATACTACGGTTAAGGATCTAAAAATATACATGAAGGAATTGCTACATACACAAACGGCTAGTATTAAGGATGCCATAGCTGGTCTAACTAGCGTAATTGAAGCCCAAAACTCTCGAATTGAACAACTGGAAGCAAGGATAACTGCTCTAGAAAGTAAGTCTTCAAAAGAACAACAGCCAAACACTTCGGCAATTGAAAATGCAATCAAGCAACTCCAAGCAGACAACGCAGAGAGAGACCAAGCCTGCCTGTTAAACGACCTTGAAATAGTCGGTTGCGCGGAGGTAGCCAATGAAAACTGCGTTCATTTAGCAATGGCTATAGCGAAAAAGATTAGCGTGGACCTGGACGAGAAGGACATAGTGAGCGTGAACCGCGTGGGCCAGGAGCGACCAACGGGACTAAGCGACGAGCAGGCGCGGCCACGGCCCCTTGTCTTGCGCCTGGCGCGCCGCGCGACGCGAGAAGCCCTGCTACAAGCTGCGCGCCTACGACGCAACCTTAATTCCGAAGGCCTCGAGATACCTGAACCAATAAGGAACCTGTATATAAATGAGCGCCTTACCAAGCATAACCGCATCTTATTTCAAAAAACACGAGCTAATGCTAAAGAAATGAAGTATAAATATGTTTGGACACGCGATGGAAAAATTTTCATACGCAAGGAAGATGGTCATACGCGACACCGTATCAGCACTGAAACTGACCTAATAAGGGTTTTTGGAAAAACTGATATTTGAACTCCTGCAATTCTGTATTGATTCTTATACTTATGCTTACCTTGTTATCTGTAGTTTAATATTTAATTGGTATATTCTATCTCACTTTTTAGTTAGAGTCAGGACCTACAAAAAAATATACAACAAAGGCACTTCTGCTTCACAAACAAGCACATCAAAACAGTCAAAACTTTACACATTTATACTCACTTACATCACACAACATAAATATACATACTTTACTCGCTATACATATCAATATCATTCTATTAATATGCAATGACTACCTTAAAGAGTAGATGTTTGAAATTGGGATTATTAAACGTCCGCTCTCTAAATACCGGAAAAGACGAATTCTTTGCAACTATGTCAGAACACAAACCAGATGTAATTGCCATAAATGAGACTTGGTTAAAGTCAGGAGAGGAGGATCTCGCACCTGCAATACCTAACTACAGATTTTTACACAGTGCTAGACAACACAAAAAAGGAGGGGGTGTAGGATTTTATGTTAGAGATGAGATTTCCATAAGGGTAAAACATCACCCAATAGCCACTCTCGAACAATTCTGGCTGGAAGTGAGACTACCGGATTCCACATTAGCTCTCGGTACTGCCTATAGACCAGAGAACGTTGCTATCCAAGATGCATTAGACGCTCTTAGCGACTCCTTAAGCTTGATGGCAAGATGTGACCTTACTTGTGTGCTAGGTGACTTCAATGTGGATATGAGTAATACCGAACACTCTAAGGCAAAACAAATACTACAGTTCTGCCATCACCATAGTTTAGAGCAGCTAGTTACAGAACCAACTAGAATTACGGACACCTCTAGAACCATTTTAGATTTGGTGATGACCTCTAATGATTCCAAGTGCAAAAATGTTGAAATTATACACAACCCTTGCCTGAGCGACCATGCATTGGTTTTGACAGAGCTAGATGTCAAAAAGCCCAAACTTAAGAAACGAGTAAAGATGCAAAGATCCGTGAATAACATTAACTTTGACGCACTTTCAGAAGACTTGAAACTAGTCCCGTGGGACTCTATAAGTTCGCTTGGAAATCTTGATGAAATTGTGAAAGCATTTAACGAATATATCATTAAAGTCTTCGACATACATGCTCCGATTCGTAGAATTACTATTCGGAATAATCCTAAACCATGGATCACTGATATGGTAAAATTTATGATGAGTCTTAGGGATGCAGCACTCAAAAAAGCACAAAAAAATAAAAATAACAGCTCAGTCGAGTACTACCGAACTCTCAAAAACTTTGTAACCGCTACCATTGAACGAGAGCGAAAAAGCTATATCAATTACACTTTAAATAAAAACCTAAAAAATCCCACTTTATTGTGGAAAAATGTTAAAAGTTCGACACAACTACATAAGTTTCAAAACAATGTAATACCTGATCATTTGAATGACACGGACAAAATTAATAATCACTTCTTGGACGTACCAACCTGTAATAAGTCTGACTTCTTTAAAACACCCAGCAATAAAACTGACCTACTTAAAAATAATTTGGAAATTAGTAATTATGAAAGTGATCCTTTTGAACTAACGGTTACTACAGAATCAGAGGTTAGGAAAATTATTAGTAATATTAAGACAAAGGCAACAGGACATGATAGCATTAGTATCGATATGATTAAACTCACCTTGGACTTCACACTTCCTATAATTACTAAAATGATAAATAAGTCCCTCGAAACATGTACGTACCCATTGTGTTGGAAAAAAGCAATAATCAGGCCCCTACCTAAAAAAAATCCTGTCATGGAATTAAAAGACTTACGCCCTATCGCAATTCTTCCAGTACTATCAAAGATCCTAGAGAAAGTGGTATTAGATCAGATAATTAAGTATGTTGAGAGGAAAAAAATCATCCCTAAATATCAGTCAGGGTTCCGCAGGGGCCATGGTACAGAAACCGCTCTCCTTAACGTCACGGATGACTTGACCGAGGCTTCCGACATGGGACTTAGTAGCATATTGGTCCTTCTCGACTTTTCACGCGCGTTCGATTGTCTTGACCCGGAACTGCTTCTAGTAAAGCTAAAGCATCATGGGTTCTCAGAAAAAACCTGTAATTGGTTCCACGAATTTCTCACTAGCAGACAACAAATGGTAATTTTAGATGACAAAGATGGTACTAAAAAAACATCTTCCCCTGCAACACTCCAGCGAGGAGTTCCACAGGGGTCACTGTTGAGTCCGATTCTCTTTGCAATCTTTACTGCAGACCTGCCAGACATTATTCAGCATTGTAGGTATCATCTATATGCCGATGATACTCAACTATATTACTCTTTCAGTAAAGAAGACATAAAAGAAGCTTTCAAAAAAATTAATGAAGACCTCCAGAATATCTTTGATTGGTCACAAAATAACTCCCTAGCACTCAATCCATCCAAGTCACAATATATTGTTGTAGGAACTAAGTCTCAAATAAAAAATGTCATAGAGTACTCAGGCTCAATCAAAATAAACAATGTTGAATTGGAAAGGGTAACATCTGCAAAAAACTTAGGCTTGATTCTGGATGGAGAGCAAAAGTTTACGCAACACGTAAATAACAAGATCAAGACAGCCTTCTATAAGCTGAAAACTCTCTACGAAATCAGGCCTTATATTAAAGAAGACCTACGGGTACTGCTGTGCGATTCCTTAGTGCTCTCTCAATTTAGCTACTGCAGTTCTATCTATGGACCTAGATTGAATTCTATTACCGAACGAGCTATTCAAAGGGCACAAAATGCGTGCGTCCGTTACTGTTTTAATGTTCCCAAAAGGCAACACATTACCCCATACTTAAATGAAAAGGGAATTCTTAATATGTGCGCTAGGAGAGAGCTTCAGTTTGCCTGTGCCGTACACAGAGTTATATGGAACAAGAAACCAGAATATCTTTTTGAAAAACTTGTTTGGATTAGGGATATTTCTAATCGCAGTCTTCGTTCAAACTCGCAGACCCTTTTAGTCAAACCAAAGCATAAATCTGGAAGATATCGAGCATGTTTCAGGTTCGCTGCAGCAAGGATATGGAATGACCTACCTCCACCTTTAAGAAATAGAATAAGTTTGAATACTTTTAAATCGACTTATAAACACGCCTTGCTCAGAAAGCAACTTGCCGCAGAGAATTTGAAACACTCTTACTGGAAGTGCTTGGATCTAAAGGGTTTTTTTCGTTGTGATAATCCCAGCCCAGCCCAACTCTGCCATAAGAGGTAAGTCCACACAAACCACACTACACACACACGCACATACACACTCAAACTTACGCGCGCACACACACTCATCACACTCACACACGCGTGCATATACACAAACACACACACTCAACCGCGCGCACACACACTCACACACATATGCCTTCAGTTGTATTAATTTTTTAATCTTTTTTTTTAAATCTTTTTTAATTTTTTTTTTAAATCTTTAATTTCAAATTATGTACATATTTATTAATTATTAACGTAATGGATGTTTTATGCACCTATACCTTTAATGCTGTAGCGGCGATCGGGGATGGAACCTGGATCTCCCAAAAGACACCTAAGGGAGAGGGAAAGACTGAAAAACAGCGCTGCACGAGGTCGCTCGTGACAGCAAAAGCTGAGACTTTCCCTTTGCCCACAAAAAGAGTAATTTGTAGTCTTTTATTTGTTCTATTTATATGTAAGATTTTGTTTGTACTTTTATTTCTGTATTTTTCTTTTGTTGTGTGGCAATAAACCATTATTATTATTATTATTATTATTATAAACTTCTTTGTCAGACTAATTTAAAAAAAAACTAATTTAAAATTAGCGGCTTGCAGCGTGGCGCGAACTTCCCTGTTGTTGCCTTCCGGTTTGAAATCACAACGATTATAAAGAAGTTTCACTTCAAAAAAGAAATATTTAAATAGTGTGGTCATGGTAGTGAAATGATTATAAGAGATTCTCCGAGGCACGGTGGGGAGACCGACAAGGACAGACATCCAAACCGCAAAGAAATATTTATACAAATACTCTTTGTTTTATGTGTAGGTATATAGTGTTTTAGGCAACGACTCGCACCACTACACCAGAGCGGTTAATATTATATGTTATGTTTAAACTAATTCACGCGTTTTATGTTTCAGCCGGAAATATTTGAAAATATTGCAATTGAAATCTTCACAAGATACAAACCTAAAGATGCAAGAGGTAACAAAGTGGAATGTCCACAATGCCAATTAAGCATACCAGATTGGTAATTTTATTTTTAATTAATATTAATTAATAATATATACACATATTATGTAGGTACTTATAAAACAGAATTGTAGAATTAAGAAGTAAGTACCATCTTACTAAAAAATCGAACTGATAGTGTCCGCCTATAATCTTTTTTTATTTTAAACTAGATGGCCCGGTGAACTTCGTATCACCTTCATATATTTGTGAAAGATACACTGGTATTGGAAAATTAAATTTAGTATTTTCCGTTACATATTATTTATGTTTCTCTTTGTTTAAACCTTCCCTGAACTTCCACAAACATTTCAAGATCAAAATTAGCTAAATCGGTCAAGCCATTCTCGAGTTTTAGCGAGACTCGAACAGCAATAATTGTATATAGATAAATATTATTTTATTTAGGATACCTAATATAAATAATAACAGCTTCTTATCTCATTTCGACTGTATCAAACATTCAATTAAAATACGTGTGCTAAAAATATACAAATTGTAATTGAATATAATATAATATGTATATTAAATACGTGAAGCAAAATTTTTTTCCCCTCTACGAAAATTGCGTGGATGGAGTATGAAATTTCGCACACTTATAGTTTATAAAAAATATTATAGAGGTATAGTTTATAACTTTGTTTGTATATACGGGGTAATCTTCGCAAATACTGATCCGATCATGAATATTCTTTCGCTAACAGAAAGCTACACCATTCAGGAGTGACAAGATAAAAGGAAAAAGATAAAAATATATAAAGATTTTAAATCAGCAGGATTTGAACCTGCGCCCTCTGACGTGCCGTGGCAACAATTCAATCTAATCAAGCATTATTATTTGCCTTAGAAATTAATTGGTGATTTTAAAACATTTATATTTATCTGATTTGCTGAAAATAGTGAGAGTGTATTGGAACATATCAAATTTCACCGTACCCTTCTTATGTGAAATGGATTATAACGCCCAACGAAGTGGGCACGGGTCGGCTAGTAGTTTATATAGAGAAGGAGTGAAGAATGCTAATTATATATATATTTTTTTAATTATGCATAAAAATATATTCCATCAATAAAAAATATAATTATATTACACACACTAACTACCATGTATTTGACACACACGCATTTTCAATAAAAAAATATATTACACACACTATGTACCATGTATTTGACACATACGCATTTTTTGTTGAATGTCAGTCTGTAGTCAAGCTGAAAAATATATTTTTTTGGTTTTTTATTAAGTAATTTAAATTTTTAATTATGGTCGAATTCCGAGCTCTGGGCGACGACTAGTTTTATTTATTATAGGTACTATTTGTTACGGCAAAGCTGCACTTGTCGAAGCGGCCGAATTTATTTTTTTCAAATGTGGGGAACATTTGAAAAAAATAAATTCAGCGCTTAAAGTGTAAGTGGCAGATAGCATACAGTAGTAGTTATTGTAATTGTGCTTGCTTAGTTTTGTTTTATTTTAAAGGGTCGCAACATGTCCTGGATGTTCAAAGGAATTCCCCGGATGTGTAGTATCTGGACGGCCGCTACTAACACCGCACACGATGTGGACTTGCAGTGTATGCGAAGCACATGCGCAACACCATGAGCTAGTTTTAAGGCATTCTTGTCCTATGTGTCACACGCAATTAACTTAAATCTTTTCACTAGTGTAACTTTTATCCGTCCAACTAGTTGTTTGTAAGAAAATAAAAATTGAAACATTGTTTTATCTAAGTTTCATTTTAATTTCAACCAAAAGTACATATTTTCTGACTAGATATAATTGTAGGTTAGAAAATGAAATATAAAAAGAACAAACCATTAAATTCGAGGTAATTTCATAATTTAATGCCATTTTACCTATTAAATTTTAAGAAGTTGATCTTTATTATCAAAGTATGGAAATTATTTTTGATCAATCTGTAGGGGGTGATTGGAAATAATATGGTATTTGATCATAAATGTTCATCATGATTATCATAAAATCTAATTTTGTATTTATTAGGTTGAATTTTTACTTATTTTAGCAAACTTTAAAATGCAGGTAGAAACTTTAACAACTAGTAATTTTACAGAAATTGTTAACCATTAAAATATTTAAGGAAGTCGAAAAATGTAGATTAAAAATTCTTTTCTACAACACAAAGTGAATAATTAAACGTTTCACACAACACACTATTAACATGTTTGAGCTGTAGTTAAGTTCATGTTTCAGCAGATTTGCAATATAATTTAAGATGCCAGTCTATAAGATATATCTTAACCACATCATTGGAGTAGCCAATCAATTGAATGACTATAGTCCCTTTATTGAACAACGCACTCTATTACATGCTCTGTTTTGTAGTCACAATACCATGAAATTTAAAAACATTCAGCATTATAGCAAAATTAGTTGTGGAAATACTGATTGTATGTTTTTGCGCCACTATTTATTATATATATATATATATATATTTACTTTTGATAATGGTTGCAGATTAACACAAATAATTAGATTGATTGTATTAAGTATGTAATTGTTGTAATCATGTAAATATATTTAATTTCAGAGCCAAGACGAATCACAGAAGCTTAAACACCTCATGAATAAATTCTTTGTAATATGATCTTCTAAAAAAATATATTTCATTTTAAAGCCATCTATCACCTCTGTATTTTTTAAAGAATTAGATTTATTCCAACCTGCTAAAATTTAATAAAATTAAACAAGAATTAAGATGGTCATGACTTATTTATTAATCATTACCCCACAAGCTGTTGCCCCACTACTACAAAAGAAAAAGATAAACAGTTCACCACATCACATCCATAAATATAAATGCTTCATCAGATAACGTATAGAAATAACATTACACTGTTGTATTTATTACAGATAAACAACATTGTTAAGTGGGTATTTGTTGGATTAAGTAAGACCTAACTACACAGACATTATATTATAGAATTATAGATTATATTATTTATTTTTATCTCAATAATTTTCTAGCGCTATAATGACAATTAACATTTACATATACATATTTCAAAAAATATCTGTAAGTAAACTGAAAATACTCTTTAAGTCTAGCTGTAATATCTATTGATATACATTCAGGATTGAACACAATTATAAGACAAGTATTTTTCTTAATGCACTTAAAATACATTGTTATTTAATAGATGGTATTCAATATATATTTCCAATCACCCTAACCAACACTAATACTATATCAAGTATTAAAATGCGTGTCCTGACAATTTTACAAATGCTTTATATTTATTACACAAACAACATACCTATCAAAAAATCTTAAGACAATATTGAGTTATCAACAATATTAAAATTTATTTTAGACAAAGTTATTGTTGGGCATATCCATTTTGGAGAATTGTAAAGTATTATCAATTATCTGAAATAACTCTGGTGGCTGTGGAATTCTTCCAGTTTCCAGTTTCGACCATAGCGGAATGTTGTTAAGTGATATTTCAAATGCACCTGAAGAGACTAGCTGACCTTCAATCATGTTAGCTAAGAAGAACATCATCATACAGGCATATAACTTGTTTTCAAGGCACCAACTCCACCAAGATGGTTGAGGTTTATTCAACCAAGCAAAAATGTTGACACCACTTAAAATGCACATAATCAAAATCATTTTTCCAAATCCCTGAAACAATTGTTGAAATTTTTATCCAGAGTTTATTTGTAAGAACAATAGTACAAAATATATATCAAAGTAGTTTGGTGTATCTTTAGATGCTCTAGCCAAGTTAAACTTTTTAGAAAATTGTGTATATGTTACCGGAAATGTATGAAATCTAGGAATTGCATACAATTCCCAGGAAATGTATACAATTCCGAAGCTATTTAGGAAATGTATAAAATATTGTTTCAAAAACTATTTAATACATAAATTTCCTAGGAATTGTATACAATTTCAATATCGTATTAGGAAATAATTATATAAAAATAATGCTTTCTGTAATAAAACACTAAATCTTTTCTTTGTAATATATTAGAATAAATATAGGATTTACATTTTAACCCTTTATAATTAACTACCTTAATGGCTAGTCTTTAGATTAAGACCCGCGTCGGTCTTATTTTGAAGTTAGATAGGTTAAGGTTATTTGGTAAGTCTTTAGATTAAGACCCTTAAACTGTTTAACGGCATGATTTTGTGACATAAACAAAAAAAAATAACCCTAACCTATCTAACTTCAAAATTAGACCTCCCCCGCTATCCCCACATACCCATTGAAATCTCAAATATTTACATTTCCGATTGCTATTTAGGCAATGTATAGATTTCCTAGGAAATGTGTCTAATATAATTTATTTTCACATTTCCGTGCGATTTTAGGAATTTCACACATTTCCTAGGAATTGTATACAATGCCTGATTACATACATTTCCTGTAACATATACATAATCAAATTTGGTAAATTTTTTGAATATGGTTGGTATAGTTTTGGATACACCTTGTGTACTTTAATCTTATTGTTACTTTGTAGTTCAATGTAGCGCCTGTAAATCGTAACTAAATTATTAGCAGCAACAAATCATAAAGAATGTTTACAAACAAAATGTTCTTTTGGTTTGTGATTTTCTTTTTGATGTAATGATAATGTCGTAAATTGTTAAATTAATGTTTGAATAAAAAAAATCAAATGATGACTAGCTGATTTGCACTATCTAGGTTATTAATTAGAAAATAATATATTAATTTTATTTTCAGATTCAAATCTATACTAATATATAAAGCTGAAGAGTTTGTTTGTTTGGTTGTTTGTTTGTTTGTTTGAACGCGGTAATCTCTGGAACTACTGGGCCGATTTGAAAAATTCCTTCACTGTTAGATAGCCCATTTATCGAGGAAGGATATAGGCTATGTATCATCACGCTAAGACCAATAGGAGCGGAGTCCACGCCGACGAAGTCGCG
Source organism: Melitaea athalia (assembly GCA_905220545.2). NCBI lineage: Eukaryota > Metazoa > Arthropoda > Insecta > Lepidoptera > Nymphalidae > Melitaea > Melitaea athalia. The sequence continues at coordinate 11,704,507 of HG992179.1, forward strand.
CGCAGAAGCTAGTAATATATATATATGCTAGCTGACCCCGCAAACGTTGTTTTGCCATATATGTTATTAACCCCCGCAACCCCCTCTTGTGGGTGGAATTTCGTAAAATCGTTCTTAGCTGACCTCTACTCGGCGAAAGGAATATTCCTACCAAATTTCAAGTCTCTAGGCCTTATGGTTCCAGAGATATCGTGATGAGTCAATGGGTGGTCACGTTAATTTCTACTATACTATAGACTTCGAAACTACTGAACCAATTTTTATCACATTTTGTAAGCATATGTAATTTGGTCCAACTTGGGTATGGAAGTGTAGAACTAAGGAGCGTTATCTTCATAGAGAATACAGCTGAAAAATTGGCACTAATAAACTACAAATTATATCAACCGAAAAATGGCGACCGACATACCAATATTTGTACATAATCTAATTAATTAATTCTTAGGTTTAATGGCTTTCAGTTGTGCCAGGGGGCGTACATAATCTAAAGCCTGTCTCTATTTACCTTTGTAATGATGAAAGAATAATTTAAATGAATTTAGTTGTTTACATTTATACATGGTTTTGATAGCTGATATTGTAATCGAGAACTACTTGTTTTTAATGGAAAAATGTAAACAACTATGTCAATAGTGGTAAGTGTATACGAAAAAAAGACTTCGAATGATATTCAATTTGTAGTTTGATGTGTACTTCTATATAAGTGTATATTTTATAGCATTTTAATGCCTTGTTATAAAAACACTTACAATTATTCTGGAAAGATACATGTTTAGACCAGGAGGATCATAGTTTGCTCCAATAACAGATATCTCTGGGTACTTTTGTTGAATAATTCCAGCATAATCTTCAAATACTTTTCTGTAGCCACAAGAGTAACTAAAAAATTCAAATAAAAAAAATGTATTAACTTATGATTCTCACAAGATAAATATCTTTTTTTTTCATTACGAAGCTATAAAAAATAAGCTTTACACAAATAATTATTGTACTCACCAGTAATAAATATTCATAATATGCCCAACTCCTTGCCCAATTTTACTAATACTTTCTGCATCGTTATCTTTTGCCCAAACGTAATTGTTAGTGCACAGTATCAAACATATTAATAAACTCGTGACAATAAATGACAAATTTATGTTATGAAAAAAAGTCATTATGACGACTTTATTGCTTGTTAAATTCAAATATCATATGATTAATTAAATTATAAATGAAGAAGATAAAGGTTATAAGGTGTCCTTGCCTATTATTTTTTTAATAATTTTACAAGTTTCAAGTCACAATCAATCGCAATACACAATTACACAGACTATTACAAATTTACAATGTACTCTGTGACAGCTCCACAGTCACAGAGTAATAGTAGGGAATCCACAAGGCGGATTTATATTTGACTGACGTGTCGTGTCGTGTCGCATCAGAACAGAATCGGTAATTCGGTATCATACATTTTGTATGACAACGTTTACATTTATGTGTTGTGACATGTCGTGATGGCTTCTGATATGTCGCATCAGATCCGATCCCGGTTCGCGTCAGACTAGCGGGTTGCGGGGGGTACTGAAACACCGCCATCACGACACGTCAGAATCGTCAGATTAATGTGCGCGCGCGGCAGTGCTGTGTTATGACGCGTCAGAGTCGTTTGTTTATTTACGTAAATTATAAAATGATTGGATGAAATCAAAATCTTCTTCTCTTTCTTTCTTTTTTTAAAAGAGTTAGCAGCATTAAAAATTGCATATTTTTCAAAAATCTTAAAAATTGATTATCCATCCCATGACTCATAGAAGAACATTTCAAACGTTTGGCCTGTTCTAGAGCTGCGGCTGTATTGATTCAAAATATTGTCCTGATGCGTCAGAACACGACATAATAGTGTAAACGCTAGCCATCACGTCATGACACGACACGTGTCGTCACGTCAGCCAAATATAAATCCGCCTACAGTCCACTGTCCACCTGCCACCACAAGTCCACAGACAGAGTACCACAGATAGCCACAGAGTTTATACTTATACCACAGAGGCACAGATAGATCTATACTTAATATAATAAAGCTGAAGAGTTTGTTTGTTTGGTTGTTTGTTTGTTTGTTTGAACGCGCTAATCTCAGGATCTACTGGTCCAATTTGAAAAATTCTTTCAGTGTTAGATAGCCCATTTATCGAGGAAGGCTATAGGCTATATATCATCATGCTAAGACCAATAGGAGCGGAGTCGCGCGCAGAAGCTAGTATCTTCTAACCACGAAAAGTATAGCTATCTATACTTCGCGAAGTATAGAATATAGATAGCTATACTTCGTGGTTTTAACGATAAATAGGTATGTCGTGTGGAATCTGGAATACAGTGTTTGTGTTTCCAGATTGGTAAATTGAAATGACAGTGTTGGGTAGATAGAATTACAATATTTTTATTATAATTACAGTAAAATCACACAACTTGCAGGCACTGTTACCAAAAATTTTTGCCCAGGTCATCCGCCCACAAGAAACAACAATTCATAGCAATTGTACTGTTTTCAAAATTCAAATTTCACTCGCTAAAAATAAATAGGTTGTCCACCCACAACAATTTTAGGGTACTTTCCGTAGTGAAAAATAAATTATAAAATTTGATAAAAATTAAAATGTATATAGAAATACACCTGAATATTCTGATTTGGAATCATAAAAGCACATTATTGATTTATTATATTGAAATTAAAAGTCGTATATTTTAATCTGTATATCACCTGACCCTAAAACACGAGCCGCCATGGTGTGACGTCTCACGTCATACGGGCAATAACAAAGTTCTGTCAGTGCTGTCAACAGCTGTCTATATCAATAATATCTATCAATTTTAACTTCAAGGAGTAATAGTTGTGTTCTTTCGTATAATAACTCTTCATATCTTGTTCCAACTGAAATAATAATATGCATTCATTACTAATTTGTTGATGGTTGTCATAGTAATTGTAGGTTATGTTACTCTCTTACTTACACACTTTTTTTATTGCACATATTACGTCACCAAAATGGCTGTAGCGTTTTCGCGGTAATAAAAAAGGTTTAAAATTTAATTTAATTTTATGGCATGAAAGCGTGTTTATTTTGCCGAAATATATTTTTTTTGTGGCTTTTTATTAGAAAATCAACATTTTGAAGTACTTTTTCAAACATAGTGGAACACCCTATTTCAGTCGGCAAAAAAAGGTCGTCCCATGAGAAAAAACTATTAAACTGTTTTAAAAATTTGTTACGTTTTATTTGTAAATAGTACAATAATTTCCTTCGGTGCTTTTGGAACACTGTAAACAAATAACAACAGTGCGTTTTCCAATATCAGCACTAAAGCGCATTATGCGGTATAATACTCAATGCTCAACGTTGAAAGTTCCAAAGCTACAGCAACGCTTCACACAACGAGCACTCTCAAAAGTAGGGCTTCCGTGTGATTGTTTGCAATGGATACCAACTCAGTGGTGGCTCAGTGGTTTAGTATTGTGCGCCACTGAGTCGCATTATGCTCTGTAATTGGAAAACGCACACAGTGTACAGTAGATGAAGTGAAATTACAGTGTGACTCAGTGGCGCATAATACTAAACCACTGAGCCACCACTGAGTTGGTATCCATTGCAAGCACGCAAACGGAAGCCCTACTTTAATACTTTTGAGAGTGCTCGTTGTGTGAAGCGTTGCTGTATCTTTGGAACTTTCAACGTTGAGCATTGAGCATTATACCGCATAATGCGCTTTAGTACTGATATTGGAAAATGGAAAGTGGAAACAACATTAAGAATCTGTACTTCTGTAGTAGGAACAGCTGACTGCTGACATTTGACAAATAGGAATGAATTATGAAGATGAAGTTGAAGTTGAAGTCCCTGGATAGTGGATGGACCCTGAAATCCTGAATGGAGTATCAGTATTCAGTATTGTGATTTGTGCTTGTGTTAGTTGTGTTGATACCTGCGAAAAATATCTAAAATTGAAGGAAAGATCGCAGAACATAAAATCATAATATTACGTGTACAATATTTTTGTTGCAAGTCACATAAAGTAATTTTAACTTTTTCTTCAATAATAATGTCTCATAGTCATTGTGACCATGACCACAGTCATGATAATTTTGATGAAATAGGTATACAGTACAACCTATTTGAAAAAATTGATATAGAAAACCTCCAATGTCTGAATGAAAGCGTCGATGGTGCTGGAAAAACTGTGTTTAAGCCTTGGGATAAAAGATTAGACCGAACACAGGTTAAGATTTTAATATTATTTCATTTTTTAATTAGCTTGAATGTTTTTGAAAATTCTGCACTATCATGTTTTTTTTTAATTGTTAATTTGTTTTTAGCCCTCTTCTATAATAAGACTATTTAACATTGTTGTTACATTTTTACAGTACGTTGAAAGTGATGCAGATGAAGAATTACTTTTTAATATACCATTTACAGGCAATATAAAAATTAAGGGCTTAAGGATTTTGTCAGAAGATACTGATTCACATCCTGCTAAACTAAGATTGTAAGTGCTGTACAGTACTTTAGTACCCCAATTTATTATTATGTGTATTATTACATGTAAATTGTGATATTAATGAATAGCCCCAAAGACTTAAGTAAATTTCAGTTTAACCTCCAAACCAGAAAACTTTGACTGTATATACCATTTTTAAAACCCCTCAATGTAGAGCTATCTTGGTCACCAATCTTCCTGTTGCCAGTATTTCTCATCTGTTTGTAAAAAGAAACTTGAGTCTTCCATATTGACAACCTTCAAAATATCTGACCAAAATTCTTCACTAAAGTTAGAAAACTTGAAATATCCTCAATTTAAATAAGTTAGATTCCTAGTCTCCTAGATAACATTTGTATAATTCATAAAACCAGTGTTTATTGTAGTTGCTTTTAAGATTGCATCATTTATAATGGTTAGAATTGAATTTTTAAATTTCTATTTTGTTTATAATTATTATTTATTATATTATTCTCTTTATTTGTGCTTGAATTCTGTGTAAGCAATTAAGTAACTGTATAAGGGCCAAAAAACAGAATAAATAATCCATATTATACTGATTTAATATACCATTAAGGAGATTGTTTAGCTTTTTGATTAATTATTGTTAATGATAGTTTTAAATAAAAATTATTTATTAATTTTCAAATATGCCTTAGGTTCAAAAATAAACCTAACATGACATTTGATGATGTGTCATTGGAACCTGACCAAGTTTTTGAACTCCAAAAGGATAGTGAAGGTCTTCTAGAATACAGTCCAAAGTAAGTAAAACTACACAACGGATTTTAAGCTGTTTCTTTAAATAGATAAAGTAATTCAAGAGGAAGGTTTATATCTTATACTATTAAACGAGCAATTCTTGTATATATATAAAATCTGAATCTCGGAATCGGCTCCAACGACTTTCGTGAAATTTAGTATACAGGGGATTTCGGGGGCGAAAAATTGATCTAGCTAGGATTCATTTTTAGAAAATGTCGTTTTATCCCTGTTTCTAGGCAATGAAAAATAGGAAGGTAAATTTCGCAATGGCCATTAATGTTGTAATAGCTCAGGTGGAAAATCAGACGGTCGAGATTAAACAAAAAAACAATGGTTCAGATCTCAGTCTCCAGATTAGTTTTTTTCCTTTTCTTTTAATTTCACTCGTGATTTTTTATTTTAAATAACCACTTGATATTTTTTTATTATTATTGTCAGTAAATTCGAAAAATGTTATTCATATTTTATCAATATGTAATTCGTATTTTAATATTATTTCCAAAAAACACGATTTACTAAAAATACCCAATATAATATGGTAGAGAAACACTAATAATTTTAGAGGTTTCTAATGCATCTTTTGTTGTAGATAGTAGGTAGGTATGGTGGGTATGCATTTTTATTTCATAATCATTTTGTTTCATTGATAAAAATGTGTACCTATGTGTATGCATCGGCTGTTACTGTAATCGTACAATGGCTAGTTAGTTTTCTTACCGCCTGATGGCCAAATTTTAAGCCACGTCTCTTCTAAGGTTCACAATAGATGTAACAACATATGAAAATATCACGACACGATCACGATTCAGCCTGTAATATCCCACTGTTGGGCATAGGCCTCTTCTCCATGTAGGAGAAGGATCGGAGCCTAATCCACCACGCTGCTCCAATGCGGGTTGGCGGATATATTCCCTACTATGAGTAACGATCGCTATCAGGTGTATATGATAACAACCGGGACCGACGGCTTAACGTGCTCTCCGAGGCACGGTGGGGTAACCCACAAGGACTGCACAAACACCCAGACCACGGCAAACATCTGTATGGCCAATACAAATGCTGTCGTGTGCGGGAATCGAACCCACAACTGCCCGCGCAACAGCCAATCGCAATTCAGCGCTGTAACCGCTGCGCCAACTCGGCGTCGTATGAAAATATGCCCAAAATAATTTACTCAGATAAATAACATTTCTTCAGTAAGTTTTTTAAACATCTTTCATGATTGTGTTTTTGATAATGGTAATAAATTTCAATAAATACCAACTTATATAATAAAAAATTTAGTGTAAAAGTAAAGAATAGAGGATGATCTCAAAACTAGGCTAGTAATTACAATTTGATTTTCTATTCTTCATATTTAATTTAAGTAAAATTACAACTCTTCTCTATGCAAGGAAAAGGTCAGAGCATAATCAACGTCTTTTGCCGGTAGCTAGATAATTTCCCTATGCAACGATCTCTTCCCTAGTACCTACCTATCGCTATCAGATATCACTACATATTATAAAACAAGGTCTCTTCCCGCTGTCTGTCTGTATATATGCTTAGATCTTTAAAACTACGCAACGGATTTTGATGCGGTTTTCTTTAGTAAATAGAGTGATTCCAGAGGAAGGTTTATATGTATAATACATGCATAATATAGTAGAGGAACACTGATAGATTTAAAGTTTTCTAATGTGATGTCTAGGGACCGGATTATATGCATTTGCATATTTGCATATGCATTTGCTTATTAAAGCCATTCTCAGCGGTAATAGCATATTTTACCTAAGATCTAGTTATGATGCATATTATCGGTACATTTACAATATTACATAGCCGTGATTTGCACTCATTTTTCCTACCTGAAAGTATTAAAAAGCTTGAAATAAAATTTATCATTTAATTTCGCATATTCTGCCTATTTCCGTGCATATTTCAAGCATTTCCGTGATTTGCACTCATTTTTCCTACATACCTGAAAGTATTAAAAAGCTTGAAATAAAGTTTATCATTTAATTTCGCATATTCTGCCTATTTCCGTGCATATTTCAAGCATTTTTCATGCATATTTGTATGCATACTACATAGCTTTTTATGTTGCATATAATCCGGTCTCTAGTTATGTCGTATATAAAAACATTTTTGCGCTTAGATTGCAAATATTTATTTTATATTTAGTATCAGCATTGCACCCGTGCGAAGCCGGAGCGGGTCGCTAGTTAATGATAAAAAACGGTAACCGTTCAGTGGGGTGACTGATAATGGCACAAACCAAAAAGTAATATCATATCTGTCCAAACTACTAAAATTATTATACCTAATCTGAAAAACACTACGAAATATCACAGGGGGGGGGGGGCTATGTTGGTATTTATTTTGTTGTTGAGCGCGCGATTTCTCTACCATAAAAACAACAAACTCCCTGCAACCTGGGTGCTCGTCTGGAAATTTGTTGAATTTAATGATAATATAATATAATTACAATAAAATATACATAACTTGGGGAGGCCTATGCCCAGCAGTGGACTGCAATAGGCTGAACTAACTAACTAACTAATGATAATATTCTGAAATTCTCAATTTACGTGCCACCAAACAAATACATGTGATTTATGGGCATGGGCATGGCATAGTCTAAAACCTCACAACATATCACCAAGGGGGGTTAAAATGTTGCTAAAAACGTCTTGTAATTAATATACGATCCCTTATACTCCTTATAGTGTTTATTTTATTTTAAATTGTTTGACTAGTCTTATTCTCACTTATTTTTTATTTTCAGAATTGTTACGTTTTCATCGGTTTCGCATTTAACAATGCATTTTGCAACAAATTTTGGTGCTGAAACTACTAAAATATATTATATTGGTCTTAGAGGAGAATGGACTCCAGGTCACAAACATGGTGTCACTATTTGTACGTATGAAGCTAGACCAAATCTTGAAGACCATAAGTTACGCCATTTAGATTCAGTTAGTAAAGAAATTCAGTAGTGTATCACATATGTATATTACAATAAATTATTTTTGTTATAAACATACTCATATATTTTTATATTAATTTGCCCTCAAACAAAATTTCTGTTTAAGTTTCATGTAATTTTTAAGCAAGTTTATATTATATGTTAAAATAAAAATAAAATTTTAATAATGAAAAATAAGTTTTTAGTGTTGTGCTGTTTCTGCGCCATTCTGAATTTCTGATGATTAGACGTCATTCATTTCAACAATCATGCTTACAAGTGAAGGTTACACTTGCCCAGCACCAATCATTACATACAATAATAATTATTAAAGAGATATTGTTATTCTCATATCGAAGATGTTTATATGCCTGTAAATGTACCTACCCAGTGCTCGGTAAATACCTCCTATCATAATATAATTTAATAATTTAGGAGAATGACTAAGTTTAATCTGCTGTCTAATCTTCTGAAGGACTGCAAATTATTTCACCAGCTGCGATTATCTTCTTATAGCACTTTCATCACATCATGACTGTGTAGCATTTAAATTTCTTCTACATTAACACTTCACGAAACTGTTCTTTAACATCCATAGTTATTTAATCGAAATCGTTTACGATTTACGATTATCGAATATGTTGTGTTTGTTCTCTAACAAATATAAATAAATAAACTCTCTCTAAAATTTAAACGGGACCACACGACAAACGCCAGCTTCGAATTAAAACAAGAATCATCAAACTCTGTATATTCAGTAAAAAGTTATGAGTTAAAGCAGATAAAAAATACAGTCGAATTGAGAACCTCTTCCTTTTTTGAAGTCGGTTAAAAATTAAATAAATACAGAAAATTTAATTGAAAGAAATCTCACACTATCGATAATTCGATACGTACCATTAAAGTTAATAAATAAATCATTTTTAACTCGATTCCATTTCTGACATCTCTCATCATCTTTCATTGTCTCATTACTCTCATTGACAATAGCTATTATTAAGAACTAGCTGTACCCGCGACTTCGTCCGCGTGGAATTTAACAAAAAAGTTAAAAAAAAAGTTCGATAAAATGATCTTTGATATTATTTGATTTCCTTTAATAGCATGAGCAAGCGGTCGAGCGATGCGGGGCAGACCGCAGAGGGGATGGACTCGCCCGCGCCGTTATAGGCATCTCAAGGAAAGAACGCTCAACGCTGGCTCGCCGAGCATTAAATGTTTCGCTGCTACTTACTTCTAACGACGATATCTCAAAAACTATTTATCTGATTAATATAGTGTAAAGAGCAATTTTAATCTGCATTAAATGACTAAGCTAACTAACATATTCATTTTGATAAGGATTAATACCGAACTAAAGAAAATAGCTTTGAAAATAACGTAATGTTTTTAATTAAAAATTTGAACATAAAAGTGGTTATTGTAGGTCAACCGTAAGAGATAGAGATATGCTATCGTGGACTTTTTTGTAGCAATTTTATAGATTTTGAATTCTCTAGTACATTACTTAACTGTATCTTTGCTAGTTTACGCGGCGTTCGCGTGGAAAGTTCCCAGTTGGCGAGATTTTTTGCGACCTCTTCAACATTTATCGCCGTATTTCAGCTAATTTACATAAAAGCATAATAAATTATATACCTAATCCTTCCTCAAGAATCACTCTTTCTATTGTTGAAAACCGTATAAAAATCCGTTGCGTAGTTTTCGATTTTATCGCGTTCAGACAGACAGACAGACAGGAGGACAGAAAGACGCGGCCGGGGGACTTATTTTTATAATAAGTATAGATAGATAGATAAGAAAATAACCTTGGTTGTTGAAAATCAGCGCTCAAGAATTAAAACTAACCGTTGTAAAAAGATGGAAATATCAGTATCGACAAATTTAGTAAACTTAATTACATTTGAACACCTTAGGTATACGTACCTACCTAGTCATTTGTAACAATTTAGGTACTATTTTTAATTTCTTTATTTAATTAGTAGTAATAATAGTAGGTAGTAATAGCGCTATTTTTATTTGTATGTCTACTAGTAGACATACAAATAAAAACATGTAAAATGGACATAAAAAAAACATAAAAGAAATTGTAACAGAAACATTGTCAGTGCAGGACCATATCCTAGTTTAAGTCAGAAAATAAAATTAATAGGTACAGAAAATAAAAAATAAATAAAACTTCATAATTATTTAGTCGATCATGCTGTTCGAGGCACGTAAAGTTCTTTTTTTATACGACTGGGTCGTATAATAATTGTGTTTGCGCGCAAACGAAAAAAAAACCGACTTCAATTACATCGATAAGTAATACAACGTAATAAGACGAAAAAATAGTCAAGTAAATACGCGCTGTTAAAGATTACTCAAAACGTAGAAATCAGATCTCGATCAAATTTAAATAAGACTACATGACAAGTATTAGCTTTCGATTAAAGTAAGAATCATCAAAATCGGTACACCTAGTAAAAAGTTATGCGGTATAATACAATACAACGTAGGTCGACGAAAAAGTAGTCAAGTAAATACGCATTATTAGATATAACTCTAAAAGTACTTGTCAGATCTCAATTAAATTTAAATGGGACCACATGACACAACACCTTTCAATTAAAACAAAATTTATCGAAATCGGTCCACCCAGTCAAAAGTTATGAGTTAACATACACAAAAATAAAATAAAAAATACAGTCGAATTGAGAACCTCCTCCTTTTTTGGGAGTCGGTTAAAATATGTATGCGAGGTTGGCAAACAAGCTTACGGTTACGGCCCACATGATGGTAAGCGGTTACTGTAACATATAGACGCTTGCAACACCAGAAGCTTCGCGAGCGCGTTCTTTACCCTACCCCTGACCTAGGAACTACCAACTGTCCAACTTACTTACCTACCACAGGACACAACACTATTTGAGAGTAGTATTAGTAAGGTTGAGGTACTTCCCCAGACCGGCTACTCCAGATTTTTAGCAGAATATATCCTGCCGTGCCTTACCTCTATAATATTATAGATATTAGGTATTTATTTTTGCTTATTTAAAGATTAACAAAGGATTTTTTGTGTAGAGAACTAGAGAAGTAGTGACTGTCTCTTAATATAGTCTGCTATCCGGACTTGCTGTATCCGTCTATAAGGGTTAAGATGTTTACGAGCTCTGTACTCAGCTAATAATATTTACGATATCCTTCCTCTTAGGTAGGTACTAAACTCTCGGCTTTACCTATATCTGCCGTTTTTTCTGAGACAGAGCTTTAATTTTTTTACTTTAATATATTTATTAGATAGCTGATGATACGGTCCACTAGGTAATTTGCACATTTTCCATTGCTATAGCCCTTATAAAACAAAGCGTAAATGTAAAGTAAAAAAGAAAATAATAAACATAACACTTTTAATTTAAATTTTATTTTAACATTAAAATATATTGTCTACATAGTGTATTTTATTTACAATTATGTATAGGTATTAAAAATTAGTTCATTGATTTAAGACTCGATAGAACGAACGGTCTTAGAATTGGAAGAACCGTAAAGCTAAGTGGGTACATAGAAAAGCACTTCTGATTTGAGTAAGTGGGCGTTCAAGTATTACGTAACGCTAATTGGCGGGGGGTCTTGTTAAACGTTACGATGCGTTACTGGGGAGGGGGGGGGGGGGGCGAACAACGCGTTACGTAATTATACGATTAAAACAATAACGAAAGTAATTTAGCGCCTTTCCGGTTAGTTTGCGAAACAAAGTTGTGACATTTGGGTAAAAATGTGGTAAAATGGTCAGTTGGGTGTTACGTAACGTTTATAGGGTAGGGGGTGTACAGGAAAACGTTACGGCGCGTTACATGGGGGGAGGGTAAAAAATCTTCAAAATTTGCGTTACGTAATACTTGAACGCCCCCTAAGAATTACTTTACATAATATATCCATAATGAAGATTCACGTACTGCACAGATCGCTACAGATATTGTTTTCATTGTTTACACTGTTGATATTACTTTTCATTCAATCTATTTTTTGTGCTGAATCTATCATCTTTGTAATTATTTTTTATTAAAAATTTCGTATGTGACGTATAATTTTAACTTATTTACCCGAGAAGCATTCGAGAATACATTTCCAATATTTTTACATCGTGTTTTCGCAACTTTTGGTTTATTTTTACATAAAATGGCAAGTTTTTCAATCGAATAGTAAAGAAATGTCAAACATTTTGCTTTTTAAAATTTTTTGTTATGGTTTTTTAAACTTCGATTTTTCATATTGATAAATGATACGCATAAGCATAAATACCTATATATTTTATTGACTAAGTACTCACATAAGTTTAAGAGGCAACTATATTTGTAAGTTTCTAGTTATACTGTAAAATTCATGTTTGAGCCTTTAATAACGGCGTCTACCACGGCTGTTGCGTTGACCAACTACGCGGTGTCTAGGCCGATCGGATGGGCGACGACGCGCCTCGTTGGGGACAGCTTCGACAGCACCGGCGCTGCCTGTATACGCTACATTCCTTGTCGGTTTCGGTTGACTTCTCATACATACTGCACATCTGAATGATAAGATATAAAATTAACTGTTGCTTCATTCAGTAATTCAATTACATTAAAATTTAAAAATAAGTTTCCATGGGTATAGCGAGGTGGGTGAAGGAGGGAAAAAATTGGACCTCCCTCAACAAGGTATCGTTCAACAAATGATTTAAACTATCACGATCGATCACGATTTAGCCTGTAATATCCCACTGTTGGGCATAGGCCTCTTCCCCATGTAGGAGAAGGATCGGCTTAACCCACCACGCTGCTCCAATGCGGGTTGGCGGATATATTCCCTACTATGAGTAACGATCGCTATCAGGTGTTGTACATGATAACAACCGGGACCGACGGCTTAACGTGCTCTCCGAGGCACGGGGCGAGACCCACAAGGACTATACAAACACCCAGACCACGACAAACATCTATATGGCCAATACAAATGTTGTCGTGTGCGGGAATCGAACCCGCAACCGCCCACGCAACAGCCAATCGCAATCCAGTGCTGTGACCGCTGCGCTAACGCGGTGTCTATGTCGATTTAAACTATAATAAAAAAAAGCACAGTTTTCTGTATACCCATGGATGTCCAATTTTGTGATAACTCCTACTTACAATTAGATTTTATTAAGCTTACAATAATTAAGAGATAATTTAAAATATTTTACCTGCTAACTTTAGACACTTGATCTGCTTTTAAAGTTTGTTGCTCTGGTTTTAGGAACATTCTGTTGTCATCTATGGTGGACAGCCAGTATGACACTGCCGTAGCGAAATAGTTACAGCGACCTAGCCCGTTGCATTCGATAAATGGTCGTGTTCTAAATTCGCGAAGACATGAGCCTGGTGATATAAGACTCTGGCCCGCCGCATCTGCTCCCGCTGTGTGCTAAAATTTTAATTTTAATAAGTATATAATAATTATCTATATACAGGATGTCCCGCGATAAAATGCAACCCCGAAAGGGGGTGAAACTAGATCATAAATATCGACAAAAAACAGAAAAAAATTAAAAAAAATATATTTTATTTTTTATTGACGAATTAAGATTTTTATATATCTTACGTAGACTCTATGTACAAAAAATGATGATTTCTGTGCGTGTTTTTCGGGATACAGGCGTAATTTTTTTTTATTTGTATGGCAATATGGTGAGAAATAATAATAAATCATAAAATTTCCTGGTATTGGGGGCATAAATGGCATAATTCTTTGTTGTTACGTTTCTAAACATAAAAAAATCTCTCAATTACTATGCAATTTTCTTTGAGACTAGAAGGATGAAGTAATATGTGACTTACCATTAGAAAACTATATCCTATCCATAATTCTTCCCAGCCGGACGGACATGTCGGTACTGCATTACTCTGGCTATGTATTGCTATGGTTCTTGTCGATGACTCACATACTTGGCACCTTTAATAATAGATATTATTCGTTATAAATATATATAGTTTTTATAATATTTAAATTTGGCCCTCCACTTTTTTAGGGCATTCTTATTCAAGTGAGCGTGTTTCCATAAAATATGTTTTGAATATTACCTGGATATATATGATCCAACATCTCTGGCTTGAATTGGAGTCATAGCCATCGGCATAGGTTCAGGCGTCGAAAGCCAAAAACTATAGTCTTCTCTTTGAGCGAAATCACATACGTTATTAATATTACAGAACATGAAAGGCATCGTAGAGAATCTTCTCAAGCAACTGCCTGGAGCTCCTGTAGTAAATATAGATTTATTATTATATAATAAGATGTAAAATTATATAATGTTACCTATAAATTATAATAAATGATTTAGTTTGTGTTAGGTTTTATAATTATTACTTTTTGTGTAGTTGTGGGATGTTTAATCGTAAGTTTATCACGTGAGTACAGTATATATACTTCATTAACATACCAATAATTAAAACATATTAGTTTTTATTTAACACGTTACGGTACCAATTCATTCAATTCATTAGCGGTATTGCAAAACCACCTGACATATTGATAAACTTGCATAGCTATAATTTTTATTCCAAAAAAGATTTCAAAGGATTAAAAATGTTTTGAAAATAAAGCCATATTCAATGTAACTACTATAAAAATCTGGTATAATGTTAAACTTTGCCAGAAATTGTTTTTTGTTAAAAATTAATAGCGCTTACCTAAATCTTGTCCATGTGCTTTAGCGTTGGCAACTATGTGTATTAATGAGAATCCATCCCACATAGGTGTTGTCCCAGAAGGACATCTAGGTATCATTCTTGTTTGTGAATGAACAGCGAAGTAGAAACCCCTTGATTTTGGTATTGGTGGTGGAGGAGCTGGTACTCCAGGACGGCCTGGTTGCCCAAGCGCTCCATCTATACCTATCACTCCTTTTATACCTGTAAGACCTTGTTCTCCTTGAGGTCCAGGATAACCAATAGGTCCAATATCACCTACGTCACCCTGTTCGCCTTTAAAACCAGGAAGACCATTTTGTCCAAATCGACCTGGTGCTCCAGGTCGTCCATTTTTACCATCTTCACCCGGTAAACCTACATCACCGCGTTCTCCAGGCCTAACATCCTGTGGAAGAATAGTATCGCCTCTTTCTCCTTTAATACCCTTTGGACCTTGGTAACCTTGTAGTCCCTCTTCACCATCGTCACCTCTAAAGCCTTTCATGCCTACTTCACCTATGTATCCCCTGTATCCATTTAATCCCGATTCACCAACGTCTCCTCGTATACCCTTCAAGCCATAAAATCCTGGCATACCATGATCACCTGTTTCTCCTTTACGACTAATAGATATACCAGGCTCGCCGACTTCGCCTTTAGGTCCTATAAAACCAGGCTCTCCTTCCATACCACGAGCACCAGGAATACCCATATTTCCACGTCTTCCTGGAAAACCGTCCATACCTTTTGTTCCCTTTGGCCCCTGGAAAGTTAAGCCTGGTTGACCGGGAGTTCCTTCAGGGCCGTTAATTCCGTATTCACCTGGTGCACCTTTTTGCCCCATAGGACCAGGCCAACCGGGAAGACCATCTAGACCATCTTTACCACTTTCTCCTTGTTCTGGAGCTATTCCATCAAAGCCTGGAAGTCCAATAGGTCCAACATCTCCTACATATCCTTTTTGTCCAGGAAGTCCGTCGTCACCAAATTCTCCTTGAAATCCTATGTCACCTTGATCTCCCTTAATACCTTTAGCTCCAGTAAATCCTACGTCTCCCACATCTCCGGGCAAACCTTCTAGTCCTTCTATTCCTATATCACCCATGTCACCTTTAGTGGCTGGTAAATAGCTACTAGGACCTATCTCACCCCGCTCACCCTTTGGACCCATGTCACCACGGATGCCCTCTAGTCCAGGTGGACCAATGTCACCAGGAAAACCAGGCATTCCCATCCTACCAGGTTCACCATTATCACCATAGTCACCTTTCTGTCCACGTCTTCCAGCAAAACCTACAATTCCTGCTAATCCTTTAGGTCCGATGTATCCTGGTACTCCAGGTTGACCAGGAAATCCTGGGTAACCTTTATCCCCAGTAGGGCCTTTTCTGCCATTCTCTCCGTAGTCTCCCACTTGTCCTTTCATTCCGGGTAAGCCGAATCTGCCATTTACTCCTGGATTGCCAGGTAAACCCTTAATACCATCACGTCCTTGTATGTCAAAACCACGATTTCCTCTATCACCTTGTTCACCTTTAAGTCCATCAAATCCAGGTCTTCCTTCAAATCCAGGAAAACCTTCGTCTCCAAAGTCTCCTCTCATACCCTTAGTTGCGTTTTCTCCCCGCCTTCCCTGAAGACCCATATAGCCGTCATCTCCAGTTTCCCCTTTGATACCTGGCAACCCATCTAAACCACTTTCACCTGGGATGCCTATATCACCACGGAATCCTTTTATTCCAGGTAAACCAGGAAGCCCTTGATTCCCTGGCAAACCTGGGTACCCTGCAGGCCCAGGCTCACCACGGTCTCCAGATAGTCCGCTACGTCCAGGCCGTCCTAAAAATCCTGGGAAACCTATAACCCCAGGTAAGCCTCGATCTCCAGTCCACCCTCTAGCTCCAGGTAGCCCAGTTTCACCTTTCATTCCTTTTTGTCCAACATCACCATGTAAGCCATGCATTCCTTGTAATCCTGGTTCACCTATTATACCCATAAAACCTGGTCTACCCGGCTGACCTGGAGAACCGCGAGCTCCTTGTACTATGATTCCTTGTATACCTTTTCGTCCCTGTTGAAAATACAAGATACCAAGTAGAATTACGTCAGAATATTTTTTTAAAAATAGACGACTAGCTAGCTCATTTTGAATCAATTGTTTTGGTTACTAACACGCTTAAATTGTGTTTTTACTAGGAAAGTTTTCTGGTAGTTCTGATTTCTTTCATTCTATACGTATTTTGGGGTGCTGAATCCGAATCTAAGGTTTGCGGACAAAATTTCGTAACGAAACATTTTAAAAATCGCAAGAAAAAGAAAAAAATATCTTCGGTTTTTTTCCTAAAACACGAAAGCTATTAAATTTTAGCAAATGGTTTGTTTACAGAAATTAAAGTATTAAATATTCTACAAATATCACTAAATTTCATTTTTTTTTTCAAACCAACCGTTCGGTCTCAAATGCGGACAATTTTCAGCGGTCTCTGCAAAACCCACTTTTTACATCCCAAAGCTATATTTAATTATTAGAATGCCGTTATTTGATAAATTTCCCCTAGTTTACTGCACAAGTACATAATTAAAAATATTAAAACTAGTGGTCGCTCAGAGGTCGGAATTCGACCATAATTAAAAATTTAAATCAAATAAAACCAAAAAATTATGAAAATAAAGAACCTTTTTTTAAATATTTCAATTAGACTACAGACCTTGACAATCAACAAAAGAGTATAATATGCGTGTGTGTGTCAAATACATGGTAAGTGTGTGTAATATTTTTTCATTGATTTAATATATTTTTATGCATAATTTAAAAAAAAAATTAGCATTCTGCACTCCTCCTCTATATAAACTATATGTGTACAAAATTTCATACTCCTCCATCCTCGCAATTTTCGTAAAAAGGGGTACAAAGTTTTTGCTTTACGTATTAGTGTATAGATTCATTATCAAAAAAGGTAGATCTCTAACAAAATAAAACTTATAATATCGTTACTGTCCTAAGATCATAATTATATTAATAATATTACAAATTAAAATACGCAAAAATTATGCTGTGGTAATCTCATCTTGATATTGTGCGTTAGGGTCTTTGAAAGCTTCAATGACTGGTTGTCAGTCTTTGTTCTATTGCAGGACTTTAAGAAATTTCAGTTTCCGCTTATTAAACACTAGCCGACCTGTGCCCACTTCGTTGTGCATTAAAAGATTTTAACAGTAATTTGATATGTTTCAAGTTTTTTAAATTTAACGCGTACAGAATAATAACGAATTTTTAAATAAAGTGAACTTTATATAATTATACTTTGGTAAACGTCGAGAACACCGTCGCTGTTTGGGCGCGCCGTCCGCTGCTATTTTATATCGATGTTTATTTAGTTGGTACCTACAGTTCGTCAAGAGATGGCGCGATTCGTAACACCTACTATTATTTTAACTGAATTTTATCTTCAATTACAATAAAATATAGCCTATGTCACTCCTGAATAGTGTAGCTTTCTGTGAGTGAAAGAATTTTCATGATCGGATCAGTATTTGCGAAGATTACCCCGTATATACAAACAAAGTTATAAACTTTACCTCTTTATAATATTAGTATAGATATAGATTGCAGAAGTAGTATCACAACCACTCATCGCATGCAGGATATATAGGCAACATATGGTCTAATAGGATTTAGGAACCTCAACCAGGACCTTCTAAAAGGCAACGGCTCATACAATTTTTTAAGTAAAACTTCTCTAGAATCGTTGTGATTTCAAACCGGATGCAACGGAAAAACGACAGGGAAGGTCGCGCCGCGCTGCACGCCGCGCTACTTTGTAAATCTATGTAAATAATTTTAAATTAGTTTGCCAAACAAGTTTCACTTCTGACATGTGTACTTTGTACATACGCAATTTTTGCATATTATAATTTGTAATATCTATACATATATCTAATAAAATGGTAGAAAAGTCAAAACTGTACATTGAATATTTTTTTAAAAGAATACTTGGGGTGTGATCTACAATCGATACCGAAGCCAAAAATATAGTTTTTAGAATTTTTGTCTGTTTGTCTGTTTGTCTGTATGTATGTCCGGGATAAACTCAAAAAGTACTGCATGGATTTACTTCAAATTTGGCACGAATATTGTTAAGAAGTCGAGTCAGAACATAGGCTATATATTATCACGCTATCACCTACGGGGAACGAGCAGTGAACCTTTATTTCTTCAAATGTATGTCCGGGATAAACTCAAAAAGTACTGCATGGATTTACTTCAAATTTGGCACGAATATTATTAAGAAGTCGGGTCAGAACATAGGCTACATATTATCACGCTATCACCTACGGGGAACGAGCAGTGAACGCACGCAGACGACGTCGCGGGCAGCAGCTAGTTATTAATATATGATCATAAGCAATGATATTTTAAGTTTTATTTTGTAAGAGTCCTGCCTTTTTGATACCGAATTTTAATAATTTCGATCCTTTTTTTATTTTTAACTAGCTGCTGCCCGCGACGTCGTCTGCGTGCGTTCACTGCTCGTTCCCCGTAGGTGATAGCGTGATAATATGTAGCCTATGTTCTGACCCGACTTCTTAATAATATTCGTGCCAAATTTGAAGTAAATCCATGCAGTACTTTTTGAGTTTATCCCGGACATACATTTGAAGAAATAAAGGTTCACTGCTCGTTCCCCGTAGGTGATAGCGTGATAATATATAGCCTATGTTCTGACCCGACTTCTTAACAATATTCGTGCCAAATTTGAAGTAAATCCATGCAGTACTTTTTGAGTTTATCCCGGACATACATACAGACAAACAGACAAACAGACAAAAATTCTAAAAACTATATTTTTGGCTTCGGTATCGATTGTAGATCACACCCCAAGTATTCTTTTAAAAAAATATTCAATGTACAGTTTTGACTTTTCTACCATTTTATTATATGTATTTTTAATTACTTGTGCAGAAAAATAGGAGAAATTTATCAAATAAAAGCATTCTAAACTATACAAATAAATGAAATTAGAGTGTCTGTTTGTAATATTAAAATAACCGCTTTTTACTAAATGCAATATGGATCTATACACGGTACATTAGACCAAAATAATATATTTTTACAATTTTTGTCTGTCTGTCTGTCTGTCTGTTTGCTCTGACTGAATAATAACTGTTTTGTTAAATTCTACGCGGATGAAGTCGCGCGCACAGCAGCTAGTAAAAAATAAAGTTATGGAATGTAAAAAGTGGATTTTGCGGAGACCATTGAAAATTGTCAATTTTCAACTCGAATTTGAGACCGAACGGTTGGTCTAAAAAAAAATAGTGATATTTGTAGAGAATTTTAAGTACCTACTTTAATTTCTGTAAACAAACCGTTAACTAAAATTTAATAGTTTCGAGTTTTAGACAAAAAACCGAAAAAACAATAACACAAGACAATTAAGCTTTTATATCATACTAGCTTCTGCGCGCGACTTCGTTGGCGTGGACTCCACTCCTATTGGTCTTAGCGTGATGACACATAGCCTGTAGCCTTCCTCGATAAATGGGCTATCTAACACTGAAAGAATTTTTCAAATCGGCCCAGTAGTTCCAGAGATTACCGCGTTCAAACAAACAAACAAACAAACAAACAAACAAACAAACAACCAAACAAACAAACTCTTTAGCTTTATATATTAGTATAGATTTGTGACTTTTTAGTTATCACGTCACTTTATTCGAATTATTCTTAGCAAGCCGTTTCATTTGATACCCATATTGTAGAAGTGAACTAAAAATAACTAGTCCACACTCTTGGATATGCCGCCATGATTAATTTACAATGACGTCACAACGTTAACCATGCATTATCATCCAAATTGAATAAGAACAAACATAGTCACATACATTGAAAGTTAAATAAAAGCTTGTAATGAAATAACGTGCGTCGTCTAGTTATTATTTAAATTAATGAAAATTATACTCACTTGAGGTCCTACCGGGCCTTGTGGTCCTGTATCACCAGGAAGTCCAGTTTCTCCTTTAGGTCCCATCACTCCAGCCCGACCAGGTGATCCTGGATATCCATCTTCACCTATATCTCCCATTTCTCCTTTTGGTCCATCGATTCCTCTTTCACCGTAAATAACGGGTAATCCAATGTCTCCTCGTGACCCTTTCTTTCCTTTTTCAGCGGGTATTCCGGTTGGACCTTGTCCTCCTCTTGTTCCGGGTTCTCCATAGGGACCAATGTCTCCTTTTTCTCCAGGAAAACCCCTAGGTCCAATAGGTCCTGGTTGTGAAATACCTGGGTTTCCTAAATCACCGCGACGACCCTGAAACCCACCGTAACCGGTATCTCCAATTTCCCCCTTTCTTCCAGGAAAGCCTAAACAAAAACAATTTATAATATGATATTGAGTATTATTAAAATAAATTTAACATAAACGATTGTTGGTGTATCTTTTTGAACAAATTACATTAAATTAAAACGGGAACGATTTTTTAGCATTTAAAATAGTAGGTAATAGGTACTTTTGATTGTAATTTTTTAAGTGTATAGTTTATCTAATAAAATATCAAACATTTGAGTAAATTAAAAAGTAATTTCAAGAAATGAAAAAATCGTAAATATTTTAATTATTTTCTATCGAGTACAATTGTCACGAAACTAGGATCTTGAAATTTTGCAAAATGGTATTTTAATAAACACGAATAATGTACTTTGAATTTATGTTAATAAATTTGGAGAATTCGAACCTCGTCTTCCAGGAGGACCCATTATTCCTTTCTCGCCTTTTGAATTAATTTCAAAACCAAGAGCTTCGCCAGCGTCACCCTTTAAACCATCTTCTCCGGGTTCACCAATTTCACCTCTAAAAATAAGAAAGAAAACAATGAGCGAAAAGTAGAATAAATTTAAATTTCATGAAACCATAATTATGAAAAGTACAAAAGTATACAAGTTTTTTAATTGTATACAAATATATACCTACTTTATGCCTTTGTCTCCCTTCTGTCCAAAAAGAAAAGGTGCTAATGACTGATCAGCATTAGCACCATCCCAACCGGGTAGTCCGTCACTGCCTTTTGATCCATTACGACCGGGTTGCCCAGGGAAACCCTCATTGCCCATTACTCCCTTTATTCCCTTAAAACCATGAGGTCCAGGTGTTCCAGGCCAACCTGGGTCTCCACGAAAACCAGGACTTCCAGCAAAACCTTGATAAAAATTTTAATATTTATTTTCTTAAAATCTTGAAAGGATTTCCTTTTTTACATTTTTACTAATATTTTTAAGCTGAAGAGTTTTTTATTTGTTTGAACGCTTTAATCTCAGGAATTACTGGTTTGAATTGAAATTTTTTTTTAAATTGGATAGTCCATTTACCGAGAAAGAATAGGGAATATAGGCTATATCATATTCTAGCACGTTTTTCACAGCTATTGAAATATGTGTATTATTCTATGAAAAATACTTAACTGCAGATGTACTTACAAGTAAACGAAATTTATACTTATACCGCATAATTGGTGACTTGTTTTAAATAGAATTCTAAAATTTCGATTACTGTTTTTAAAGGATTTGAAATAATGTTTAATCATAATTCTCCTACTAATATAATAAATGTGAAAGTTAGTGAGGATGGATATTTTTACCCTTTTAAGCAAAACCGAAGCAGTGCAAACTTAAAGTGCTAAGTTTGCACTGCTCAAAACCGAATTGACTTTAATGAAACGTGGTATGTAGATAGCTGGAGATTCAAAATAACACATATACTACTTTTTACGTTATGTTATATTATTAATGTAACTGTTGTCATTTTGGTAGAAGTTGCTATTACGTGAAATAGCTAGCCTTATCATTGAACACTGTCATTTAACTACATAGTAGGAGATCCGAACTAGAGACGATAATCGCGAAAGGATTGACTGAAAACTCCTGTCCAGGCTATATTCAATTCAAAATTGAAAAAAAATATTTTTATTTCCAAATGCACCTATGAGTTTTAAGAATAAATTTAATATCTACCGACAGTATGGAGCCTGTAGAAAATGCAAACGTTGGGCTGTCTATTATTTTCCTGGCGTAACGACTAGGTTGGCAGGTATAAAACAGGTATATTATATATATTGGCGCGAACTCATGTGTTTTGCCTATAGTCACCACGCTGGGCAGGCGGGTTGGTGACCGCAGGGCTGGCTTTGTCGTACCGAAGACGCTGCTGCCCGTCCTCGGCCTGTGTATTTTAAAGCCAGCAGATGGATGGTTATCCCGCCATCGGTTGGCTTTTGAAGTTCCAAGGTGGTAGTGAAACTGTGTTATCCCTTAGTTGCCTCTTACGACACCCACGGGAAGAGGCGGGGGGGGGGGGTGGGTTATATTCTATACTGCCGTAGCCATATAGCTTAACATAATAAACATGAGTTTGCGCGAAGTTGTGGAGGCCTATGTCCAGCAGTGGACTGCGATAGGCTGAAGTGATTAGGTATATATATATATATATATATATTGGTACGTACTAGCCACATTCACCCGCATCTTTAATAAATAAAACTCACATCAAAATTAGCGCTGTTTTATTGAGAATACGGTGACATAGGGTTGCTTGATAAAAATCTCGTTTGAGTGACGGTAACCATAATAATACACCTGGCCAGGAATTTTCCAGCCAAACCTTTCGCGATTTATCTTTAACATACTAAAGTAGATATAAAATTATTTTTATCCATTAAGCAGATTGGTGAAGGTCATGTCTCCTTCGGATCTTAGACATGTTTAGTTTTGTAATCGTATCATCGTGGCATATAAATAATTTCACTAATATAGCTAAGACAGATGTCGATTTTTAATACTTTAAAATGTAGGTATAAGATGAAGTATCCAAATTTTCATGAAAAACCAAATAAGGAAATAATTAGGCAGAAAAAAAATTAAACGCGCCTACAAACCGATTTTTATAATATGCATCTTCGATTCGATTCAGCCTATAATATCCCACTGTTGGGAATAGCCCTCTTCCCCATGTAAAAGAAGGATTGGAGCTTAATCCACAACGCTGCTCCAATGCGGGTTGGCGGATATATTCCCTGAGTAACGATCGCTATCAGGTGTACATGATAACAACCGGGACCGACGGCTTAACGTGCTCTCCGAGGCACGGTGGGGAGACCCACAAGGACTGCACAAACACCCAGACAACGGTAAACATCTGTATGTCCAATACAAATGCTGTCGTGTGCGGGAATCGAACCCGCAACCACCCGCGCAACAGCGAATCGCAATCCAGTGCTGTGACCGCTTTGCCAATGCGGCGTCAGTACATATTTATTGTAAATTATGTATTTAGGTATTGTGTTTATAAACATATAGGTATCTGCACGAAACCTTGAGTGCTCAGCGAAAGAGTGAGGATCGCTTTGCACATTGCGCAGGGTCGAAAAAATTTTAGTTTGCTAATCGTATGCTATGCACACCGACACAATGATTATTTTGATTTTATGTATGAGAGGAAAATGATTTTATTAATTATTAAAAAATAAAGAAAATGAAAGAAAATAGTTTTGTGTCCTACAAAAATAAAAATAAAAATAATATGAGTATTTATGAGTATTTTTGGTAATGAAATATCTTTACTTATGTCCTATATCAATAAAATTATGAATGCTATTAGTATTGGTGGTAACCATTTCGTCACAAGTAAAGTTATAATTTCAATAAGAAAAAAAAGTAATCGAGGTATAGGGGTGCGTTTCCACGGAAGCGGGGTTGTGGAGTGGACCGGAGAAGAGCAGTTAAAAGTGACAACTGTTTCCGTTGAAGCGGAGTGAAGCAGAACTGGTCAGTTCTGTATCCCATTAACATGTCAATTTCTTGACACTTTCAATTAGCTTGTCATCCATTTTGATTCATATACTATGTTGATGACCCAACTCTACTGAAAGTGTTTTCACTGATGTAGAGTGGAGATTTCGAGCACTGTGATTGGTCAATTCACATTTCACTTCTCTCTACTCCGCCCTATTCCGCGTACGTGGAAACACACCCTAATTCGTACTAAGCGCACCTGTAGCACATGTCTGTGTAAGTGAAAGGAACGAATCACGAAAGGTGCACGAGTGACACTTTTGGCGCAAAGTGCGACTAAGCAATTATTGTACGACAATATCCTTGTCTTACTTCCTATCATCAGAAATATCCAAAATTCATTTGTGAGCAAGTTTAAGGTCAGCTCTCAATATCCCAGCTGATAACTACACAAGTGGACGTTAATATTTTATTCTAGTTTATGTTGGTTATAAAAAGAACGCTAAAATATACTTTATGACTTAAAGAAGAAAATTAGGTATTTATTTTTTTGAAACTACTTAAACTTACCTGGCAAGCCACGTGGTCCTGGTTCGGCTTTAGTTAACGGATAAGGTGGTTGTAGAAGTCGACCTTTTCTTCCTTTCAATCCTTGAGGACCAGCCATTCCAGACTGACCTTTATTACCCTTTGGTCCGGGTGGTCCCTTAAAGCCAGGTGTACCCGATTCACCTTTACGTCCAGGAAGCCCAGGTAAGCCTTCAAACCCTGGGTAACCTTTTTGACCAGGAAAACCGTCATCGCCTCTTTGTCCCTTTCGTCCAGGTAGCCCTGAATTTATAACAAAGAATTAAAAAAACCGTTTTCATGTAAAAATTAAATTAATGTTTAAGAATGTGTTGTTGTTTATAACATATATTTATTTTCAAATATAGAATACATAATTGTGTTTTATTTGTTATTGTAATTTAATGAATATACCTGACGGGCAAAAAGGACAGTCGTCACCGCGTTCTCCTTTATATCCAGGTATGCCTGGTCTTCCAGGTTCTCCAGGTTCACCAACTACACCTGGGCGGCCTGGTGATCCATCGTCTCCTGGTGGACCCACTCCAGTTACACCAGTGCCGGGAAAACCAGGTGGACCTATGTATCCTACTTCACCTCTATCCCCTCTTATACCTGGCTGTCCATCAGTACCTGGCATACCTTCTTCTCCATCAGGACCTACTACAGTTGCTCCTTTAAATCCCTTAGGACCTAAAACGCCAGTAAGACCAGGTTTACCTATTGGGCCACGAGGTCCTGGTAAACCTTTAAAACCATCATTTCCAGGTTCTCCTTTAGTAGAGGTTCCCGGTGGTCCTGGTCTTCCAGGGATACCCTTTATTCCTGGTGGGCCAGGTGGACCCATAATCCCAGGTAATCCAGGTCTTCCATCAGCTCCCCTAGGACCTGGAGGGCCAACGTATCCAATAGGTCCTTGAGGACCCATCGATCCAGGTAAGAGTGGTTCGTTTAGTCTTTCATCGTATATTCCTGGTTCCCCCATTGGCCCTTGTTCACCTGGTATTCCAGGTCTTCCGTCTTCTCCAGGTAAACCAGTAAAGCCATCTTCTCCATTAGGCCCATCATAACCGGGCCATCCTTTATCTCCTTTTGGTCCAGGAGGCCCTTCTTGACCACGATGACCAGGCTTTCCTCTTGATCCTTCAACACCTTGATCGCCTTTGTAGCCTTGAGGTCCGTTCAGACCATATGGACCCTTTTTGTAATTACAAAAATATTTTGTTATGGCATGTGTTTTGATACATGATTATAGTACTGAACATTGATTTCCTAGATAATTTCGTTTTAATTATATTAATAAAAATTTACTTACCGGAGCACCTGTTGAACCTAGTTCTCCTTTAATACCCTTGACACCTTGCTGTCCCCTAAGTCCTTTTTCACCTTTTTGACCCTTTGCTAGGATAGTAACATTTTGTTGCACTTGGTCAATAAAAATAGTTTGCGCCGGTCTTCCTGGTTCACCGATTTCACCTTGATCTCCCTTTTCTCCAGGTGGACCTAATACGTCATCTCCAGGATCTCCTCTATATCCTGGTTCTCCTCGAAAACCCATAGTTCCCTGAAGTAATATGTTTTGACATTGTAATAATGTAAATTACAGTTACTTGTTTTAACCTACTTTAAAAAATGAGGAAGAGAAATTGAGAAAGTCAACTTCTTTTTTTAGTGTGTTCATAACTTTTACTGAGTGTACCGAATTTGATTTGGGTTCCGTACCTCAAAAGAGAAAAACGGAACCCTTATAGGATCACCTTGTTGTCTGTCTGTCAAGACCCTTTTTCTCAAGAACGCTTGGAGGTATCAAGCTGAAATTTATATCAAATGCTCGGGTCTACTGTCCCTTGAAGCTTTGAAAAAATCAAACTTCTAAGTCAACGCAATCAAAAGATACAGCCGTTTATGCTGCAAATTTTCGACATTCGCAAGGAATCAAACCTACAGGGTACTTCCCGTGAACTCACAATCTTGAAATTTGGTACGAAGCAACGTCTTATAGCACAGATGAAGGAAAAATTGCGAAAAGCATTAATTTTTAGTTACATCATACAATAAAAATATTTTTAATAATTTTGTTTGTACCCTTAGTAAACCTCAGTGTGCGAGTCCGACTCGTCGAGTGGTCTAATTCGATGATCGTAATCTGACAAGTATTTTTTGAGTTATCTCTAATAATGCATATTTGTTTAAATGTTTTTTCATCTACCTACGTTGTATTATTTTTCGAAGTAATTGAAGTAAAAAAATTATCTCATTTTTTAGAGTAATTTATTCTAGGTATTGTCATATGAATTAAATATTTTACCTGATCTCCTTCTTCTCCCCGGGGGCCACTATCTCCTCTCCAACCAATTGGCCCTACTGGACCAGGGGTTCCATGACGACCAAAGTCACCTTGATCTCCTTTAGCACCTCTTGAATTTACTCCACCTTCTCCAGCTAAGCCTTGCAGCCCTTTTTCTCCGTAAGGGCCTGGAATTCCTCTATCTCCAATAATGCCTTGTGGTCCTGGTAATCCTATTACACCATCTATCCCACTACATCCGTCTAAGCCTGCATAGCCTCGTATTCCTTCTAAACCATTAGGTCCCTACAAAAGTATACCAAATTATTTTAATAAATATAATTTATCATATCAAACATAAACTGATCAACATTTTAAAATTACTCCTAACTTCACTGTAAAATAATAATATACATTAAATTAATTAAATTAGTTTTTAGAATAAAAATTACCTGAGGTCCGGTATATCCTCGAGGTCCATACGGTCCATCGATACCCTGAAAGATATTTATGTGATGAAATATAATATGAAATTTACTTCGCATGTGTTTTAGTCTCTACCGGTAAAGTTCAGCATCATACCCTTTCTCCTTTATCACCGTAGTCGCCTTGCTGTCCCCAGTCGCCTGGTTCTCCCTGTATACCAATACGACCTTCAGGTCCATCGTCACCATAGTCACCTTGAGGACCTTGTATCCCCGGACTACCTATGCTGCCATGGTCTCCTTTAATACCGGCACAATTGCATACTGTTTGATTGCATACAACCTGTAAAGAGATTTATTGCAGTCTTTATTATTTTGTACTAAAAACTAATATAACTATATTTAACTAACTGTGAAAAATGTGCAAATTAATTAAGTTTGGAAAAATGATTATCAAGAAACCGCAGATTTAGAGCATAAAAGCTTAGTGCAAAGAACGTGCCTTATCAGTAGGACCTTTCGCATACCTATATAGGTACAATTGCCTCAGTAAATGTAAAATTTACTTCCTACCTTTTTGTATAGCATAAATTTACATGCTTTGGTCTATTTAAAATCTAAATTTTGACTAGCCCGTTGGCGCAGTTTGTAGTGGCCCTGTTTTTTGTTCCACGGGTTGCGGGTTCGGTTCCCGCCTGAGTGTGGGTGTAATATTTGTATTTATATATGTATTATTTCTATGTATGTATATTTATTTAAAAAAATATAGTTATAACAGTCGGCTGTTACCTGTAACATAAGCTAATGCTTACCATAGGAACAGACGACCGTGTGTGTATGTTATAAGATATTTATTTATTTATTACTAGCTGACCCCGCAAACGTTGTTTTGCCATATAATTATGTTACTAACCCCCGCAACCCCATCTTGTGGGTGGAATTTCGTTAAATCCGTTTTTAGCTGACCTCTACTCGGCAAAAGGAATATTTCTACCAAATTTCAAGTCTCTAACGTCTTATGGTTCCAGAGATATCGTGATGAGTCAATATATAGGTGAATATCTCCTATACTCGTATATATACATAGATTTATTTATTTAAATATAAAATATATTGATTACATTACAATTTTAAACGTGTTACATACTAAAAACAGAAAAATGAAAGCACGTATAGCTTTGGTAAAACTTTATAAATTTTTTGCATAATATGTTTTTGTACATTTTATGTACCATAATTATAATTATCTTCTTGTGTGGTGTGCGTAGTCGTCCAAAATTTCAGTGTTCGCGGGTTTGAATTCTTGCTGTTACCAGAGCTTTGTTTTTATACTAATATTTTTTTCTGGTATAGGTGTATGTCCTTGTGGGTCTCTTCACCGCGCCTCCGAAAGTATATAAAGCTGTCAGTCTTAGTTGTTATCATAGACACCTGATAGCAGTCGTTACTCGTGGTAGGGAAATTATTTGACCAGTCGCAGTGGCGCAGCGTGGTGTATGAAGCTACAACCTATCTCCTAAAGAAAGAGGTCTCCAGCTGTGGGACTTTATCCACCACCACCACCACCACTTCAGCCTATCACAGTCCACTGTTGGACATAGGCCTCCACAAGTTCGCGCCCGACATTATGACGCGAACTCATGTGTTTTACCCATAGTCACCACGCTGGGCAGGCGGGTTGGTGACCGCAGGGCTGGCTTTGTCGCACAAAAGACGCTGCTGCCCGTCTTCAAAGCCGTTCAGCCGTTTCAGTTTCAAAGCCAGCATGGATGGTTATCCCGCCATCCGTCAGCTTTTTAAGTTCCAAGGTGGTAGTGGAACTGTGTTATCCCTTAGTCGCCTCTTACGACACCCACGGGAAGAGAAAGGGTGGCTACATTCTTTAGTGCCGTAACCACACAGCACTTACACTGTCACTTTAGTCTTACTGTACTTAGTCATACAGGGACTTTATAGGCTAAATCAATTAATCAATGAAAATAGTGAAATTTAACATTAAAGATATGAGTAAAAAATTATGTTTTATGCCTACGCAGGACATTTGTGTAAGTACTAGTTGACAAAGACTCAACTTTATTATTATGTTATAATTATGTTTGCTCGCAAACGAAAAAAACCGACTTCAATTATATCGAACATACAGCGTAGGTAAACGAAAAAAAAATAGTCAAAGGAATATGCATTATTAGAGATAACTCAAAAAGTACTCCTTGGATCTCAATCAAATTTAAATGGGACCATGTGACAAGTAATAGCCTCCGATTAAAAAAAAAAAGAATCATCGAAATCGGTCCACCTAGTAAGAAATGCTGAGGTAAGAGTGTAAGACACTTAAGAATAAAATACAATCGAATTGAGAACCCCCTCTTTTTTTGAAGTCGGTTAATAAAAAGCCTTGTCATCAGTATCCCATATGGGATATCCGAAAACGTGCTACACCATTGTTTATAAATAAAGCTCGTTACAGGAATTTTAGCTGTACCATATTAGAACATGATACAAGATGCCATCAGTATTTATTAATAACAACGATATCAATTTATACAATTGTCCTCAAGAAATTGCTAAATTTGCACGACGACAATTTAAAACACATTTGATCTTTTTATAACTCGTCAATATCTAAAACGTTCCTATAAATTACATCATACAATAATTGATAGTATTGTGCTCACGACTCACGTAATACTCCACATTACATAAGTACCTACATATTCATAAAACGTATAAAAAATATTTTGACTTAAAACTTCCTAAAAACTTGTTCGTTCGTTCGTTTCAGCCTGTAACATCCTACTGCTGGGCATAAGCTTCTCTCCCCATGTAGAAGAAGGATTAGAGCTTAATCCACCACGCTGCTCCAATGTGGGTTGGCGGATATTATTCTACTAAGAGTAACGATCGCTATCAGGTGTACATAATAACAACCGGGACCGACGGCTTAACGTGCTCTGCGAGGCACGGTGGGGAGACCCACAAGGACTAACAACCAGACCGGAAATAAATATTTGTATAAACACAAATATCCACTCCGAGAGGAATCGAAACCGTGACCCTCGTCGATGTTTAGGCGCCGCCGACACCGCACACGCACCACTACTTAAATTACTTAAAAACTGACTTCAATTTATTTTTGGGTGTCTATGTACCTACCTACGCAACTATTATTTTTATATTGAAAATTACTACCGCTCATTTTCCATTGTACAATCATTATCGTTTTCCGTAGCTAACAACACTTTTTCAGTAGATACTAAGTTTTAGTATGACTGTCTATGAACATAATTGTATTGCTTAAGAGCTTCATAAGGATGAACGAGTACAATACAGAAGAGGTAAAGCACATATGGCTTCATCAAGAGAAAAACCCTTTTTTATAACTAGGTCGGCAAACAAGCGTACGGCTCACCTTATGGTAAGTGATTACCGTAGCTTATAGAAGTCTGCAACACCAGAAGCATCGCAAGAGCGTTGCCGACCCTATCCCCAATTCCCCCAGGACCTCTGGTCACCTTACTCACCAACAGGAAAAAAGCAGTATTATTTAGCTGTGATTTTCTGTAAGGTTGAGGTATTACCCCAGTCAGGCTGCTCCATATATTGAGTACCTAGAAATTTTCCTGCTGTGCCCTACCTCAGTTAAAAACTGTAGGTTCCAATCAGTTGTCGATGAACTTTCTTAGTATATAGGTACTTAATAGTACTTCCTAGTGTGCTATTTTATTCTTAAAGTATTTTTTCGATCACGATCACGATTCAGCCTGTAATATCCCACTGTTGGGTATAGGCCTCTTCCCCATGTAGGAGAAGGATCGGAGCTTAATCCACGACGCTGCTCCAGTGCGGGTTTGCGGATATATTCTCTACTACGAGTAACGATCGCTATCAGGTGTACATGATAACAACCGGTACCGACGCCGCGTTGGGGCACGGTCACAGCACTGGATTGCGATTGGCTGTTGCGCGGGCGGTTGCGGGTTCGATCCCCGCACACGACAACATTTATATTGACCATACAGATGTTTGCCGTGGTCTGGGTGTTTGTGCAGTTCTTGTGGATCTCCCCACCGTGCCTCGGAGAGCACGTCAAGTATTTTTTATGATTACTTAATTATTACACAAATGGCTGACCCCGCAAACGTTGTTTTGCCGTTTTAAAGGTATATCTATGTATAACTTACAGATATACCTTCATATATACTATAGACTGTAACTATCACAAAAGTTTTTTATTTTTGCTCATATCAAAGTCCTGCAATTTGATGAATTGGCATTTAATTTTAGGAATGTGCAACGTTTCAATAATATGACGCCGAAAGGTTGGTACTTGTTTGAATAAAGATTGCTGTAGTTACTGAACAATTTATTGATGTATCTATAGGTTCAAGGTTTAAAAAAATCCTTGCCTTTTGTGATAAGTGATATAAGTTGAGTTATATATACCTACCATTCTTTTAGAATTTTAACATGGGCATTATAAACAAAAAACGTAAGTATTTTTGGTCCAATTCAATATAAACAATCAATATACCTATAAATAGCTCATTATAATATAGCTCATTGGAATGACGAACGACGGAATGACGTCTAGAAAAATGTTCTAAAAGCGTGTAGGTACTAGCGCATAATAAAGTGCAAAAGTTATAAACAATTAAAAGAAGGAATAACATGGCCTTTCGTTTTTTGCCAATATTTCATAAATTATTAATACTAGCTGTCCCCGCAAACGTTGTTTTGCCATATATGTTATTAACCCTTCGCAACCCCCTCTTGTGGGTGCAATTTCGTAAAATCCGTTCTTAGCTGAGAGCTGACCTCTAATTGGCGAAAGGAATATTCCTACCAAATTTCAAGTCTCTACGCCTTATCGTTCCAGAGATATCGTGATGAGTCAATGGGTGCAAAACTCTTTTATATATATAGATTTAAGAAATTTCAAAAAAAGATTCTGAAAGAGAAGGAAATTTTCAATAAAAAACTCTGTGCTTCCGGAACTCTATCTCCATTATTTATAATTTTAATTTAATGCTGAAAGTGGGTCTCCGCGTGACATTTGTAGCTTGCGCGCGCGGCGTCAAAAGCGAGTACGACACATTGATTAATTTATTTAAGGCATTGAATTTTTTTTTTAATTTGAAGAAATTATAGTGTATTCTGAACACTATAAATACTTAATTCCAGTTGGAAATTTTACTTAAACTGTACTTTGTTTATAGTGCATATATACAAATAATTACACAAGTTTTAGTAGAAGCTACTTAACTATGATGATAATACAACCAAACATAAGTATATATTTCAAATTCAAATATTTTCAAATTTCTTTTATAGTTTATTATCCTCATAATTCATCAATCGTCGATTACAATGCGTTCGAAATTTGGGAATCAAGTCTTTTTGGGCTATTTTATATGTAAACGCTGAATACGATTAACGATAATCGATTTAATAAATAATTTATTTAGATTAAGAAATAATTTAAGGCATTTATGATATTCGAGTTCAAATAAGTCTGAAAGGGTTACGTAAGTTCTACAGACATCCTTCTAAAATATCATTTACAGTGTTGTCAGCGTATTACTTCCCTAGTTATTTAAGTAATATATCTGTATATGTACTTCATCACTCGTGACCATTAAAGTCCCCTTTTATAGGTTGTTTACCTTACCGTTGGTACCTTTGAACTTAAAACTTTCGTAAACTGGTAAAATTCGGGTAAATAATGTGAATTGAATGTGCGACTAATAGAGTTCTTCTTAGGCGGCAATATGTTGGGCTTTGTATGGAAATGTCACGCAAAGGCCTATCTGGTTATGAATGGGTTTAGTGTAAGTCAATTGGGTTCTCTATGGGCTGAGGGTTATATTTAATATTAATAGGAGGTTTTCCATTTATCACGTGAGAGGGAGAGAGGTTTATAAAAACATAACAAAATACCACAAGGAAGGGCTATATATGCAAGCGCGTTTCCTAAACAAAAAACAAAAAAATTGCGTGCGTACAAAGTACACAACATGTCATAAGTGAAACTTCTTTGGCAAACTAATTTAAAAAAAACTAATTAAAAAAACGAATTTAAAATACAAAAAAAAAACTAATTGAAAAAAAAGCAAAAAGCCAACGTCACGCGGTGTTCCCAGGCAGTCACCCATCCAAGTACTGACCGTCATGATGCTGCCGCGTTACCGGTTATTCAAATTTTCACCCTCATGCACCTAAAGAAGTTTCACGTTAAAAAAAAACAACCAACAAATACCTTGCAACCTTGATGCCTGCGTAATAATGCGTATCAATAAAATTATACCTGTACTAGCGACCCGCCCCGGCTTCGCACGGGTGAAATGCCGATACTAAATATACTACACCCTTTGAATTTCAAGTCTCTTACTTCAAAAACATAGGACTTTCATGCAAACTTCCAACGCCCCGTTTAACTCCCTTAGGTATGGAATTTCGTAAAACCCGTTCTTAGCGGATATCTACTCCCTATAAGGGACCTACCTGCCTAATTTCAAGTTTGTAGGTGTATTTTTAATTCGACTTTCATACAAACTATCATCCCCTGTTTTAACCCCAAGAGGGAGTTTATTTCTCAAAATACATTATTAGTACACCTCAACACCATCTATAGAGCATACATTTTGAATTTCAAGTCTCTTACTTCAAAAACATAGGACTTTCATACAAACTTCCAACCCCCTTTTAACCCCCTTAGGGGTGGAATTTCGTAAAATCCGTTCTTAGCTGACCTCTACTCGGCAAAAGGAATATTCCTACCAAAATTCAAGTCTCTACGCCTTATGGTTCCAGAGATATCGTGATGAGTCAATGGGTGGGTTACTCTTTTATATATATAGTAGTGATGTTCCGGAGATCCGTATCCGTATCCGTATCCGCGGATATCCGCGGGAAAAATGAGGTCCGTATCCGTATCCGTATCCGTCACTTTTCTCACGGATCTTTTACGGATCTTTTATTAATTTCCAAATTCAATTGACAGGATAAAATGCTGCGTAATAACTTAAATTATAAGTAGTATAATTTAAACAAATTCCATTCAAAGTATTTTATATTTCTTAAAATCAAATATTTAGCATCATTAATTGCAAACATAATTATATTCTAATTAGTTATCATAATAATAGTATATAGCTAAAAAATGGTAAATCAACTATCTTATAAGATCACTAATAAAAAAAAAAAAACATTTTTATTGAAACAACTTTTTGGGATTTTATCACGGTTTATTAAGTTTTTTAGATGGCCTACGTTTTCCGGACCTAGTTGCTAAAAGTATAAACAATAGTTGTTTGCTCACAAACGAAAAAAAAACCAACTTCAATCACACCGTCAAGTAATACAACGTAGGTACACGAAAAAATAATCAAGTATTTACTTGCGCGTACATTGCTTGCGTTGTATACACGTTATCAAATATTACTCAAAAAGTAGTCATCAGATGTCATTCAAATTTAAACGGAACTACATGACAACCATCAGATTTCGATTAAAACAAGAATCATCAAAATTGGTATACCCAGTGAAAAGTTATGCGGTATAATACAACGTGGGTCGACGAAAAAAAGTCAAGTAAATACGCATTATTATATATACCTCGAAAAGCACTTGTTAAATCTCAATTTTATTTAAATGAGATCACATGACACGCACCGCCTTTCGATTAATAAAAATCACCGAAATCGGTCCACCCAGTCAAAAGTTCTGAGGTAACATACATTGAAAAAAAATACAATAGAATTGAGAACCTCCTCCTTTTTTGGAAGTCGGTTTTCGCATTAGCTATATTATTATATTATGAATAAGTAACGAAATTATATAAAGTAATTTGTTATGTAGTACACACGTATTTTGTGTTACTTTTCACAGACTTAATTTTTTTTGTCCTATTTCACTATTTAAATATGATTTCAAATTCAAACCGTTTTCCTCAAAATTGTTTCGAATTATTAACTCTGCTTTTCTTAAATACCTACATGCACATTCCCTTTCTTTCTTTTTGTAAAAATTATTCAGTAAACCAAACGTGCGTTAACTATCGTTTCAAGGTCACGCGCCAACACCGATTGAGTGAGTAAATAAAGATCCGTATCCGTGTCCG
Organism: Melitaea athalia; assembly: GCA_905220545.2. Lineage (NCBI taxonomy): Eukaryota > Metazoa > Arthropoda > Insecta > Lepidoptera > Nymphalidae > Melitaea > Melitaea athalia. The sequence goes on from HG992179.1 coordinate 11,740,599, forward strand.
TATCCGCGGATCTTGACACTAAATATCCGTATCCAGATCCGTATCCGCGGATCTACATTTTTGATGATCCGGCACATCACTAATATATAGATTTAAGGATATTGTTCTGAAAAATTCAATTTAGTTTGCATAAAAAGTATTATTAGTATACGTGAGATTTGGATATGCGGGGGAGGGGTTGTCTAAAACCCCATCACACAAAGGGGAGGTAGGAGGTTAAAAAGTTGCTGAAAACACATCACGTCGCGATTGATGAACGACCCTTAATTTTTATTTTTATATAACTAGGACGACAAACAAGCTTACGGCTCACCTGATTGTAGGTAAGCGATAACCGTAGCTTATCGTAGACGTCTGCAACACCAGAGTCCAGAAGCAACGCAAGCGCGTTGCCGACCTTATCCCCAATTCCCAATCCCCTCGGGAGCTCTGGTCACCGTTCTCACCAACAGGAATACAACATTGCTTGAATTTAGAGTTATAATATTTAATAATGCGTATTTACTTGACTAGTTTTTCGTCGACCTACGTTGTATTAAACCGCATAACTTTTCACTGGGTTTATCGATTTTGATGATTCTTACTTTAATCAAAAGCTATGTAGTTTTTTTTTTTATTTGATCGAGATCTGATCACAACTTTTTGAGTAATTTTTGATAACGCGTATTTACTTGACTGTTTTTTGGTCTTATTAGGTGATATTACTTGTCGATGTAATTGAAGTCGGTTTTTTTTCGTTTGCGAGCAAACACAATTTTATATACTTATATAGATTAGATATCTATAATTATAATAAAACTTTAACAGATTTACTTTTGTACATTGAAGTTATTTTAAAAATAATTTTGGTAATATAATAAATAATACTGAAGCTAAAAATGTAATTTTTATAGGTTTGTTGACCGTCGCAACTTACACTGCAATTACTGAATGAATTTTGAAATTAATCCCGAAACTTATCATAGTGCCTTGTGAGTTGTGACTGTATGTAATCAAAATGTTTATTTAATATAGTAATATCCAATGTTTACTCCGATTTTTAAACCTCAGTAAATGTATCTACTATTTATGCCTAAGTGGTCCTGAAACAAAATATACCTTTTTGTGCCTTTGTGTATATAAAATAATTTTGTTGATCTTTAATAACAAAAATGTTGACCTAAAATATGTATTCCTTACAGTAATATAGGTATGTATTATGCATTTTCATGTCTACATAATTATATAATGTTATCAAATACTTCAAACTTTTTGTGAAGCTGGCAGTCGATGACAGCATTTTAATAGTAGGTATTACAGCAACCGTCGATTATAGAACGAGTGAGTCATTACTTGCAATTCAAGGAACAGGCTGGATAAACAATCATTGCAGTGTACCAGGCGATAACGGCCATTCGCACATCCCGCGGCGTCCGTCCTGTGGCCCGCGCCCTCGCCCCGCGTTTTTCGCTCATTGCCCGCTAGTCGCTACCACGTGTAATATCCATACATACGAACTCATTCTAAATTAATTAATATACCACTACTGATTACGTCAACTTTTGGTATTTTCATCGTACTCGTTTCGTCTCCTTCTAGTTATTAATTATAACACAGTTAATTTTTCAGAACATACATCAAAACAATTTTGTTCAAGATATACAGGGTGTTTGGAGGGTGAGTAGCCATAGGAAAATGGTGGATAGGTGATGGTGTTGGCTCCTTTTTGCGCCTAATTAAATAACATTTTGTCCCAAGTTTAATGAGTAATCCTCTTTTCGCTTTTTTTCTAGAAAATTCCGATTTCTTTGATAAAATCTTTAATATTTTTGTTATTAATAATTGAAATGTCAAAAAAATGATTTAATTTGTTAGTCTAGTCTTGTCTTATTCATATTTAATCATAATTTCATACAAACAATTTACAAAGAAATAACAATGACGTGTTAAACTTCCAGAAATCGAAAAGAAAAAAATGTAACTCCAACTTTAGAAGGCAAAAGTAATAAAAAAATATGAAGTTTGGGATTTCAAAATGCTTTTATAAACTTCTCTAATTAGTACTCTTTTGATCGGTATGTAGCATGTACCATAAATAATCAGGTAACTTAGCAAAAAAACCAGTTTGTCTTCAAGGATGCATTAAAAAGGTGACGAGTAAATTCAATTGAGCAGGTCAAATCTTTTGTTTAACAAAAAAGTGCGATAGGTTTAGCTATGGCTGTGTTGAAATAACTAATAGAGCTAAATCTATTGCACTTTTTTGTCTTTTGGTAATAAAAAAAAATACAATTAGTACACAGAAAGAGATGTTACATGCGTAACATCTCTTTCTTATTTCTGTTGTCTGATTTAGTCTTATTTCTTGCTTCATTCTGACAAATGCATTATCTATTTTTTCTATTAAATTCTCACTTGTGTAGATTGTTTCCGTATACACTAGAGCTTTAGCACGGCCCCAGAGACAAAAATCAAGCGCTGTCAAATCCGGCGATCTTGCAGGCCATGGGATAGGGTCATTTCTGCCAATCCAAGCGTTGGGAAATGAATTGTCGAGGTGTTCCCGGACTGCTAATGTCCAGTGCGCCGGCATTTGTCATAATGAAGCAAGAATTAAGTGTAAATCAGACAACGGAAATAAGAAAAAGATGTTACACATGTATTAGAAATAATGGACATCAAATTGAACAAGGTTTACAATAAATGATTTAAAAAACAATTTTTTTTAATCACAAAAAGACAAAAAAGTGCAATAGATTTAGCTGTATTAGTTAATATTCAACACAGCCACAGCTAAACCTATCGCACTTTTTTGTTAACCAAAAGATTTGACCTGCTCAATTGAATTTACTCGTCACCTTTTTAATGCATCCTTGAAGACAAACTGGTTTTTTTGCTAATTAACCTGATTATTTATGGTACATGCTACATACCGATCAAAAGAGTACTAATTAGAGAAGTTTATAAAAACGTTTTGAAATCCCAAACTTCATATTTTTTTATTACTTTTGCCTTCTAAAGTTGAAGTTACATTTTTTTCTTTTCGATTTCTGTAAGTTTAACACCTCATCGTTATTTCTTTGTAAATTGTTTGTATGAAATTATGATTAAATATGAATAAGACAAGACTAGACTAACAAATTAAATCATTTTTTTGACATTTCAATTACTAATAACAAAAATATTAAAGAGTTTATCAAAAAAATGGGGATTTTCTAGAAAAAAAGCGAAAAGAGGATTACTCATTAAACTTGGGCCAAAATGTTATTTAATTAGGCGCAATAAGTAGCCAACACCATCACCTATCCACCATTTTCCTATGGCTACTCACCCTCCAAACACCCTGTATAATATAATATTATGTTATTGTGAATAAAAAATATTTAAGACAATTTATAGATCGAATAAATATATCTATACATTTTCATTTTTTTTAAAGATCTACTTTAATATTATAAAGCTGAAGAGTTTGTTTGTTTGCTTGAACGCGCTAATCTCAGGAACTACTGCACCGATTTAAACCTTTCTTTCAAAGTTAGATAGCCCATTTATCGAGGAAAGCTATCAATATAGGCGTATATAATCACGCTAAGACCAAAAGGAGCGGAGTCCACGACGACGAAGTCGCGGGCAGAAGCTAGTTCTATTATAAATCACAATTGAACTATGTCAAAGGAAAAAATGGAACAACATGTAAGAATTTACGAGCTATTCGTCGGTATCTGGTGACCCCGGTAACTCGTAAACGTGTTCCCGATACACTCCGGTCGTCTCTGTTTGTGAATCATAAAATATATTAAAATTGTGTTTGCTTGCAAACGAAAAAAAAAACGACTTCAATTACATCGACCAACAGATACAATTTTGATACACGAAAAAATAGTCAACTAAACCAGCATTATTAGAGATAACTCGAAAAGTAGGTACTTATCAGATCTCAATAATATTAAATCGGAACAATGTGAAAAGCACTAGGATCCAATTAAAAAAAAAATCATCGAAATTCCAATCAAAAGTTCTGAGATAACATGCATAAAAACATTCGAATTGAGAACCTCCTTCTTTCGTCGAGGTCGATCAAATAAAACGGTAATAAGTTGTTGTAAACATCTAAATGATTACTTAATTGACATTATTAGACTTAATAAAACAGTTGAACTACGAAAATACATCAAATCAAAAATAAAAATGAATTGGGATCATTATTGGAAAGTAAATAATGACACGAAATTATTAGATGTCAGAAAATCGATCTTTGATAAATCTCCTTCTCCCTTCATATGTAGAAAAGAACAAGTAATTATCACTAGATTACGTATTGGACATAGAAACATGACACATATTCATCTTATTACTAAAACTGAAAGAAATAAATGCAAGTGTGGTCTTGATCTTACGGTTTTGCACTTATTAATAGAATGTACGGCATTTGTAAAAGAAAAAGAAATTTGTAAAGTTCCTAATAACCTAAGAGACTGTTTAAATCAGGACGGCTATAAAAAAACAATACAATTTTTGAAAACAATTAATATGTATAAGTTAATTTAATGTGATTACATGTTAAGTGTTTACCGTGGTCGTTAATGACCTTTGATGTTAAAAAACGACCTTAAATAAATAAATTAAAAAAAAAAAAAAAATACAACCCTGTCGCGATTTTACAGCTCTTAGTAGTAAATAATTAAGTATATAGTATGAAAAGCCTATGTTAAATGAAAATGGTTATGTTACACAGGCTTTTCATCACGATCACGATCACGATTCATCCTGTAATATCCTACTGCTGGGCATAGGCCTCTTACCCCATGTAGGAGAAGGATCAGAGCTTAATCCACCACGCTGCTCCAATGCGGGTTGGTGGATATATTCCCTACTATGAGTAACGATCGCTATCTGGTGTAGGTAGGTACATGATAACAACCGGGACCGACGCGCGACGGCTTAACGTGCTTTTCGAGGCACGGTGGGGAGACCCACTAGGACTGCCCAAACACCCAGACCACAGCAAACATAATTATGTACGGCCAATACATATTTTTTGTCATGTGCGGGGATCGAACCCGCAACCGCCAGCGCAACAGGCACAAACCAGTGCTGTGACCGTTGCGCCAACGCGGCGTCTTATATATATTATGTTTTAATTATTGAAAAAGTATGCTTGAGCCTACTTTAAGGCCAGGGAAATTACTTCCCTATCAAACGTACGTTAACGAAAGTCGTCAACGAACAAAAAGTTTACTTAGATGTTTCTGATAGGGTAAAAAGCGTTACAAGGAATGAAGGAATGTGTTTGACGTGACAACGTTTAATGATGCCAACATGACAACGATGAACGCCGGCGGCATGCACGAATGAGGCCTCGTTTACGGAGACGCGGAGCGTAGTGCGTAGCGTGTGGCGTGGCGGAACGCACTAAATTCAAACGTAGGGCGTTGTATGAGTGCGTTTACGGAGAAGCGATTTTACACGCGTTCATTTTCATACATTTTGACACACGCGAGAAGCTACGCCACACGCTACGCACTACGCTCCGCGTCTCCGTAAACGAGGCCTAAGGACGACTCATTGTAGCGTTACGCTCATTGTCCCAATGCGCTCAGTGATAGTATATTGAATATAGATAGATGCAGCTGGCGCCGCATCTATCTATGTTCTCTCGATTGGCCTATACGTCCGAGGAGATATTTTGTTGACGTTGTCACGTTAAACTATCGCCCGTAAACCAACTTTACAGACAACCAATTTGTTCTACTCAATGTTATATATATATTTTTTAATTATTAAAAAGTAAATAGTGTGAAAATCTATCTATATATATAAAAGAGATATCCACCCATTGACTCATCACGATATCTCTGGAACCATAAGGCGTAGAGACTTGAATTTTGGTAGGAATATTCTTTTTGCCGAGTAGAGGTCAGCTAAGAACAGATTTTACGAAATTCCACCCACGAGAGAGGGTTGCGGGGGTTAATAACATATATGGCAAAACAACGTTTGCGGGGACAGCTAGTATTTTATGTACCTATATAAATAGTTATACTTTATGGTAGATAAAGTATAAAAATAAAAATTAATTTGTTTGTTTTTCGCTGGTTATAACTTCATCTTATATTTAACTAGCGACTCGCTCCGGCTTCGCACGGGTGCAATGCTGATACTAAATATAAAAAATAAAATAAATATTTGCAATCTAAGCGCAAAAAATGTGTTTATTTACGACATCACATTAGAAAACTTTAAAACTATCAGTGTTACTCTAATATATTATGCATGTATTATACATATAAAACTTCCTCTGGAATCACTCTATTTACTAAAGAAAACCGCATCAAAATCAGTTGCGTAGTTTTAAAGGTCTAAGCATATATACAGACAGACAGACAGCGGGAAGAGACTTTGTTTTAATGAAGTGATGTTTCAAATTTCATATACCTATACCTAGGTACAATTCAATGAGAATTTTAAAATATTTTTTTAAAGTAATGTAAATATTTTAACATGCGTACATTGTTATTTTAACTGCAACACATTGAGATCACTATATTTGTCTTTATTGAAACGAAGGATTAAATGCAATTGCCTATATTTCTAGAATGCAAACTTAATACGGCCTCTAGCCGTGGCCTCTAGCTTTCATCATTGCACTTTAAAGGAGAAGCATCCTTTCAAAAAAACTGTCAATAAAGTCTTATTCAGCAGAGAGAGTACCTATAAAAAAATTTTTATGAACAAATTTTTTATAAACAAATTTTTATGTTTCTTAATTTTGATATAATAAATCATGCTCAAAATGATTTTAAAACGTAGTTTTTTTTTGTACCTAAATACTTTTAATTAGCCTCTAAATTTTCATCAGTAATAAATAATCTTAATATAGTAGTTTCTTTGCCTTTATGGTCCTTGATCACAGATGGCGTTACAAATAAGTAAATATAACTTATGTAAATAAGTAAAAAAAAATGTCCGAACAATAATACATTTTTCTAGCCTCGATCAATTAGTTACGTAAACGTTTAACGTACATAACAATTAATTATTTTTCTAGGTATTATAAAATGGGACACGAAGAGATTAACTAAAATATTATTACTTTTTTACTATATTATATGATGATATATTCTATATATTTATGATGTGTATATAGATTACTAGCCGACCTGTGGCCACTTCTTTGGGTGTTAATTATTTTTGTGATGCAAATCACTACATAGTATAAAACAAAGTCGCTTTCTCTGTCCCTATGGCCCATATGTCCCTATGTATGCTTAGATCTTTACAACTACGCAACGGATTTTAATACGGTTTTTTTTAAAAGATAGAGTGATTCAAGAGGAAGGTTTATGTATATAATTTAGTATAGTTTTATGTAAATTAGCAGAAATACGGCGATAAATGTTGAAGAAGTCGCACAAAATCGGGCCAACTGGGAGCTTTCCACGCAAACGCCGCGTAAACTAGCAAAGATACAGTAGAGTAATGCACTAGCGAATTCTAAATCTATAAAAATGCTACAAAAAAGTCCGCGATAGTATATCTCTATCTCTTACGGTTGACTTACAATAACCACTTTTATGTTCAAATTTTTAATTAAGAACATTAAGTTATTTTCCAAGCTATTTTCTTTAGTTCAGTATTAATCCTTATCCAAACAAATATTTTAGTTAGCTTAGGAATTTAATGCAGATTAAAATTGCCCTTTACACTATATCAATCAGATGAATAGGTTTTCAGATATCGTCGTTAGAAGTCGTCGAATTAACAGCGAAACATTTAACCCTTTAACCGCCATCGCCGTAATATTACGTGTTGTAAGAGTAGTACCTCAGCCGCCACGTCGGAATATTACGTAAAGATCCTGTCATTTAAAAATGTCATCATTGCACCCGTGCGAAGCCGTTGCGGGTCGCTAGTATATAGTAAAGTTTTCATCTCGCTCGCATTTCTTCGACTTGATTTACATACACTAATATTTTTCACAGAATTTTTTGTTCGATAACTATAAAATATATAGCTTTCTGTTAGTGAAAGAATTTTCATGATCGGATCAGTATTTGCGAAGATTACCCCCTACAAACAAACAAAGTTAAAAACTTTACCTCTTTATAATATTAGTATAGATTATCTTTAGCTTTGAAAATCTTCAAAAATTCAAAATATATAGTGAAATACACAGTTGTAGTAAAAATTTACAAAGTTCTTACTACACGTACAATTGGTTACACTGATGCAGATTGAATCTAATCTGTGTAACAGTTCCGAGCAGTCCCTTAGTGCAATAAGCTCCATAAACCTGTAAATAGTGTATTCGTAAATTTGTACCTACTGTCAGTGACTCTACTAAATATAGACCAAGAATATGACGGTGCGTTCAACTGGCTTTTGTTACAGTACTGAAACTATTGACCTATTTCATTTTACTGGAAGTAAGTAATAATTTTCAGTGCATTGTACGCTGCAATAAAATCGAGCGAAGCGTTGGGTCATAGGTACTTATATGTGTTTGCAATTTTGCAAGTAGGTAGTACTAAAACGTTTTAAGAGCACCATTGTAAGCGTGAAGCCGCTTCTTAATGTACTTATGTTAATAGAAAAAAAAAAAGAAATTTTGTTTAAATATGTTTTCTAAATGTAATCAGAAAATATATAAAACTAGCTGTACCCGCGACTTCGTCCGCGTGGAATTTAACAAAAAAGTTAAAAAAAAGTTCGATAAAATGATTTTTGATATTCTTTGATTTTTGAAAGAACGCTCAACGCTGGCTCGCCGAATGTTTCGCTGCTACTTACTTCTAACGACGATATCTCAAAAACTATTTATCCGATTAATATAGTGTAAAGAGCAATTTTAATCTGCATTAAATGCCTAAGCTAAATAACATATTCATTTGGATAAGGATTAATACTGAACTAAAGAAAATATCTTTAAAAATAACGTAATGTTTTTAATTAAAAATTTGAACATAAAAGTGGTTATTGTAAGTCAACCGTAAGATATAGAGATATGCTATCGCGGACTTTTTTGTAGCATTTTTATAGATTTTGAATTCGCTAGTACATTATAAAACGATATCTTTGCTAGTTTACGCAGCGTTCGCGTGGAAAGCGCCCCGTTGGCGAGATTTTTTGCGACCTCTTCAACATTTATCGCCGTATTTCTGCTAATTTACATTAAAACATAATAAATTATATACCTAAACCTTCCTCAAGAATCACTCTTTCTATTGTTGAAAACCGTATAAAAATCCGTTACGTAGTTTTCGAGTTTATCGCGTTCAGACAGACAGACAGACAGGAGGACAGAAAGACGCGGCCGGGGGACTTATTTTTATAATAAGTATAGATAGATAACTAGCTTCTGCGCGCGACTTCGTCGGCGTCGACTCCGCTCCTGTTGGTCTTAGCGTGATGATATATAGCCTATAGCCTTCCTCGATAAATGGGCTATCTAACACTGAAAGAATTTTTCAAATCGGACCCGTAGATCCTGAGATTAGCGCGTTCAAACAAACAAACAAACAAACAAACAAACAAACAAACAAACAAACAAACTCTTCAGCTTTATTATATTAGTATAGATTTTTTGGTTGAACACTAGGAAAATAAAAAAGTGTGTGTATGTGTGTAGTTATACTTCATTTGCTAGCTAAATTCTTCTTCGTTGACTAGCTAACTTCAGGGTGTCGGTTTTTTTCGTGACAGTGTGCCCGCGCATCGTGAAACTTTACTCTCATAATTTTTCCCTAACGCGCCAAAAGAAGTATAACTTCAAGAAAAATTATAAATTTATGGTTATATACTTATGGTTATCATTATAAATTCACTACTGTGCTATGCTTAAGTTCGTTACCGTTATTGTGTGATTTCTTTAATCGTAATTTAAATATATATACTATACCTACTCATACCGGTATTGTGCAATAAAGGCATACTTTATGGTGTTATCAATATATATAATTACTATGGTTACAAACATATGTTTTAATACATTGAAATGATATCGAAATATAAAAATGAGGAAGACGGATACTTCCTCCAAGGTTCAATGTTCTATGTTACTCTACGTCACGGTGATAAAGCATCCACTGATGAATTGCGCCCGATCATTGACAGGACAACTCACCCCAGAATAAAGTCAACTATCAATTGCATTTATTTTTATGTGATTAATTTGTTATCTAAATAATAGTTTTTCTGATTTTTATTTATATATTATCATAAACAAAAGGTCAATTAATTTGCGCAATACTTTAAAGTTTAAAGTTGGAAGTCAATTGAGGGATTTTTATAACTAAAATAATTTAATTACTTAATGAAGTTAAATTTAAATTGAGGTCAAAATAATCGTAGCAGTTAAAATTATATAAATATTAAAAAGAGATAATTACTAACCCTAACTTATAATACGTAACCTAGGGGTCATTGTGGCAATTTTTATTTGATACTGTATCGTGGGAGTAATAATATCATTATTTCGGCAATAATTGCAAAAATGTTTTATATCTAACGACAACTTGATAGCAGTTTCCCGTCGGATTGATAAGAGATGCTGCTGTTTATGCCGCGACCTCGTTACGAAAGCTTTGTCAATGGAAACTGTTGATTTTGACCTATTTAATAATGTTTAACTAATCGCTTTACTGCTCTAAATGTTTTGGTATCAACTGTAATGATTCATGAATAGCGACTATAGTTATTTTTTGTGTTAAAAAGGAAAGGAGACATTATTTTAAAAAGGTCGCAGTAGGCACCATTTTTCTCAGATAAAATTTAAAATATTTATATTAAACCTAGTACTTATTTATCCGTGAAATCAAGCTAAACTCGGGTCGTATCGAGTTAATATCGTATACAATTTGATTCATTGCGATATATTATACAGAAGTATTTTTAAGTAGAATGGTAACATGCGATAAAAAATGTAAGAAAAACGAACTACTGTGTATAGGTATGTTACAGGATGTATACCTACGCCGTAACCATCCAAATAAACTAAGAAGAAAAAAATGAATAATATTTATTAATATGTACGTACCTACTTTACTAACTTGGTCTTACAGACAACCACCTGTAAGTTCAACGACGGTATATAAACCGCTTACATAATCTTCTATATATAAAATTCTCGAGTCACAATGTTAGTTACAATAGTCCTCCGAAACGGCTCGACCGATTTTTATGAAATTTTGTGTGCATATCGGGTAGGTCTGAGAATCGCCCAAGATCTAATTTTCATACCCTTAAGTTATAAGGGGGGAGGGATTAAGGGAGTTAATAACATATAGGGCAAAACAACGTTTGCTAGTTTGGGTCAGCTAGCTAATTTATAAAAACTTAAACAAACTACGAATTTTTTATTGATTTTATTTTGATAGTTTAAATAATAAAGCTTAATTCACACAGACATTACAGTTAAAATTTTAAGTAAAATGATATACCCTTAAATCTTAAACTTTAAATTTCCTTTATTTAATAAATAAATAATAATTATAATAATAATACAATATTTAATAAATAATAATAAATAATATATTTTATATATATATAAAAAAAAAACAATAAAATGACTTCTTTAACAACGCCTTGCATTTAAAACAAAAAAAATTAGATTTTTTTTGCATAATTATATAATATTATTAACCTTTCGTTGCTTTATGACTATTGCACTACTGTGTCCCGTGGCAACATCGTTTCTCACCACCACGGGTAGACTCTGAGATCTCTTGTAGAGATGAGTGTAGAGTTCGCCCTTGCCAACATTTTATCTTATAAACATGATGTATATTTATGATTTTAAAGTGCAATAAAGAATATAATATGTATTCTTAAACAAAAGTAGTACATATTGAGAGAGTTTTTATTATTGTAATATTAACCACATCTAAGACATAATTATGAATATATATAAAATATAGGTGAAATCTACTTAAGAACTCATACTTCGCTGTATATAACGTTATTCATATCCAAAATTATCAGAGGTTATCAATTAATTTTTTAGATAAAAATAATATTATATGAAGAGTTATGCGTTAGATAAGACGACAAATATTATTAATAAACAGTACCTACTGTACAATACGCTTAAATGTTTTTTTCCCGACCATCTCAAAAGAAGGCCAATTTATTTTGTTATATTTATACATACGGACATACATATTTTTTTATAGAAATCTATTCCGTATAGATATTTTTACCAAAATAAATTATATAACATTTGTTTAAACGGTGTATGTTCATATCTAAACATGTAATGAAGATAAAATGAAGATTTTTTAAATATGGTTTTGTGTAATTTCTATGATTTCTTTAGCCATTATTTCAGATCGCTTATAGCCTAAAGTCGTAACAGTATCGACGCGCTGATGCGCGTAAATATGGCTGAGTGTGCCTCCGTTGCGACTCGTGCAATTCGTGTGCGCAAACTGGTTTTGCTGCGACGTCGAATTGTCATATCATTACTAGCTGTGCCCCGCGGTTTCACCCGCGTTAATTTGAGGCAAAAATAGCCTTCCTTCTTCTTAAGGCATACCCTTTCTCTTTAAATAGGCTATCCACCTCAGAGGAATTTTGCAATTCGAATCAGTAGTTCTTGAGATTAGCGCGTTTAAACAAACAAACAAAACTTTCAGGTTTATAATATTAACTTATTAAGTAGTGTAGATTAGTACAGAATACAGATTAAGCTATATAAAACATATCTTTTACACTTTAACGACGAAAATATTTATATAATATACTGACTTTGAATGGATTGACAGAATAACCTGGAATGTTTCAATGAGACCAATCAATTTAACGTTTTATTATTATTATTATTTAATTCATTTGTACTTTTGACATTTAATGTATAACTAGCTTGATATATTTTCCTTTGTTTACATTAAATAAATTTCTGAACGCACGCATAAATATTTGAGAACCAATATAATTATGTATATATATACCTATATTATGTCAATCAGTTTTTATTACTGACATTATTCTACAATTTTAAAATTTAAAATACGCCACTATCCGTGTATTGTGGATATAATTATATTGTCGATTCGACATCTTTATTTAAATACGTTCTTTAATTTTAGGGTAGAGTTTACCATGTCGACGGGATGAACATTAAATGTTTGACAGTTACGAAACACGAACATTAGAGATTATAGATCATACTTTCATACAAATTTTTATCTCCACCTTTCAACCCCTTACACCCTTTTTTCGCATTAAAAAGTAGCCTATGTCCTTTCTCTGACTCTAGAGCAGTGTTTTCAACCTGTGAGTCGCGACTCCCTGGGGGTTCGCGAAGCTTCTGTAGAGGGGTCGTCAGAAGTTGAGAGAACTTTAGTAAAAAGACAATAAAGATTAAAAAGATTGATTTATTAAGTAAGAGAATTTTAACAAAAAGATATACTCATAAACATTTTTATGTTAATACAAACAAATTAACAAAAAGTAAAATCCTAAGACTTATGTTAAAGCGAAGGTTGTACTTGTTTTTGATTAACCAATTTCTCGCATCGTGGATCTGTATATGTAACATACACATTGGTAGGTACATGATAAAAAAGTGAAGAGTCGGGGGGTTGCGAAATATTTTTTCATACCATCATCGGGGGTCGCATCATGAAAAAGGTTGAAAAACACTCCTCTAGAGTATCTGTATTATCTGTAGGTATACCAAATTTCGCTGTGTGGCTACGGCATAGAATTTAGCCTTCCCCTCTCTTCCCGTGGGTGTCGTAAGAGGCGACTAAGGGATAACATAGTTTCACTACCACCTTGGAACTTAAAAAGCCGACCGATGGCGGGATAACCATCCATGCTGGCTTTGAAGTACACAGGCCGAAGACGGGCAGCAGCGTCTTCGGTGCGACAAAGCCAGCCCTGCGGTCACCAACCCGCCTGCCCAGCGTGGTGACTATGGGTAAAACACATGAGTTCACGCCATTATTGGCGCGAAATTGTGGAGGCCTATGTCCAGCAGTGGACTGCAATAGGCTGAAATGATGATGATGATGATACCAAATTTCATTTAAATCTATTCAGTAGTTTTGGCGCGAAAGCGCGACAGACAGACAGACGGAGTTACTTTCGCATTTATATTTAATATTTGTATGGATTTAATAGTTCGAAAAGTTTCTGATTAAAAGATGTAGGTTTATTAAGTGCATGTACGAATTTATATAGCGTTTAAGTATACTATCAATACATGTTATAAATCGATTCCTGCTCGCTTCCTGCTGTCTGTCTGTCCCTATGTATGCTTAGATCTTTAAAACTACGCAACGGACTTCGATGCGGTTTTTTTAATAGATGGAGTGATTCACAAGGAAGGTTTATATGTATAATACATGCATTACATAGTAGAGGAACAGTGATAGGTTTAGCAACCGTGCGAAGCCGGGGCCGGTCGCTACTATAATATATAAGTAACTATGCTCTTCATAGTTCATAACCGAGCCGTATCAGTCATTATACTTAGCACACCACAACATGGCACAGCATAGTTACTTTCAGTACACCGATACAAAGGTGACAAAATATACAGTTCCTTGTATTTTTAGTATAGCAATATATGTACCTACTTATATTGCTATACTAAACGTTTTAATGTCTATAACTATAAGTTGATAAACGGTTATATCAAGACAGACACAGTAATATGAAGCATTTTTTATACAATTAATTATGTCAAAGGCGACTAGCTTAGTTCAGTTAATGACAGAGATTTTTTTAATAATGTTTTTTTAGGTCACGAGGCTGCGGAATGATAATTGCGTTGCTAGTTGGCGGTCTATAATAAAGTTTAAGATAAAATAGAGCAAAGGTTACGGTAACATCAGATTGTCAAATTTAACAAGAGTATAATGTGTATTTTTTACTTGTATGTATAAACAATATACTCGTGTTGTTTAGGTTAAAATCGTTATCTTGTAACTACCTATTTTAATATTGTGTATCGAACTGTCAGAGATCATAAGTAATATATAATATATTTATAATAATTTATCATTTGTATTTCCGAGTAGATACAACTCGCAAAACATTAATGAAAAATAAATGAATGAAAAGAGATGTACCTATTTATTATTTAATGTATTAAAATTTATAAGTATAGAGAGCACACATTTATTTCTTCAAAAAGTTTGTTACTAATTTAATTAAATTAGTAATAAACTTTTTGATGTGTGCAGAACTAAACATTGAAATTAACCTATGATTACTGCAACACAATATGTTGCTTGTTCATTTGTAAGCTCGTTATGGGATTTTGTTGCTGAAAAAGTCAAATTTTCTTACATCTTTTTTCTGTCTTTTTAGGTTTAGTAGGATCATTTTTATATGGAAATTATTGAAATAATATTGAATTAATTATGGATTATAAAATATTGTAGTGTTTCTACATCTTATTAAGACGAACAATAAAACTCTACATTAAAATTAATCAAAGGTGTTGTAAAGAGTTGCTGTAGAGAAAAGGATATTTCATTAAAAAAAAAATGAAGTAGTTATAGATAATTTAGTCAAATGGATAATTTAGTATTGAAGGATGACATCAATGTTTAGTAATGTATTGTCCACAGATAGCCTCTTAATTTTTATCTTATCTCCGAAGTTTCGACAAGTCCATAATTATAAGTATCCTCAATAAAGAGGGATTCATTAAATTTATTAGAAGTGGATAAAAAATTATATATTTATATTTTGTAAATAGTTACGAGCTATGTAGGAACTACATTCGATCGTTAATTCGTTTTATTTGATATTTATTAACTTCGGTATACGTATCATTATTGTAGTTATAATTTGTATGATTTACTTAAAGCAAAAAAAAAAAACCTGAAAAATACCTTGACTACTAGGAATTAGAAAATATTATAAGGTATACCTTAAATGTGAGATAGTAAAAACTAAAATTTTAAATGTAAGTAGTTCAAAAAAACTGGATTAATAAAAACATCGGTACTAAGATTAATCATTGAAATATGTTTTGGACTGAAACTAAGAAAGACCCTAACGATGAATCACTGAAATCTGAGTTCAGTACCTAATACCTATGAGTAGAAGAAATTTTGCGTCTAAATTAATATAAGAAACTAAGAACACTTACCTCTACAATTAGTTTATTAAGTATGTTAACGATACAAAAAAATGTGAATTCTCGTAAACACGCATGATTATTTATCATCCCAAACGTAACTGTTCTCGTACAAAATTACTAGTGAACTATAATTGACCCAAAAGAAATCTGTCAAACAAGTTAGCTGATGAAATATTTAAATCGTTTAGCAATTTCAGTGCTGCTCTACCGAGAAAAACCAGTGATACTTACAAACTAACTACTTTGCTTTGCTACTTTACCAATGTGCTGCTGTTGAAATATCAAAAATAAATGCTATGATGATATGATAGCGGTTACTAATTAGGTACTATAATATGTAAGTGCTTCATAAGTGCTTTAACAAATTATTAAATGATAGAGAATATTCTAACTCGCTAAAATAACAAAAGTTAGTCCCATTTATAAATTCGGGTTTAACATAGACCAAGGAAATTATCAATATCCGTTCTACCCGTAATATCAAAAATACTAGAAAAAGTTTTGCATTGCAGGTTAGAAAAGTATTTCAAATCTATAAATTCCATCACAGAACGTCAACACGGTTTTAGACCAAAGAGTAACGTAACGGCGACTGCAGATCATGTGACCAAAATGAAATATAACATAGATAGTAAAAATATAATTCTAAGTATATTTATTGACTTAAAAAGGTCTTTGATATACTGTCAACCATAAAATACTACTCCAAAAACTAGAAGCAATAAATATTCCTAGTACTGTCCTTAAAATGTTCGAGTCTTACTCAAACAATAGAAAACAAATAGACTGCAGGATAGACAGAAATTTTGAAAGTAGGTACTCTTTTACCAATAACGTGCTCCTCTGGAGCAATTACTTATCTTGATTTATATTGACAATATCGATGAAACTGGATTACATGGTCACTTAACACTTTACGCTGATTACAGCTGCCTTTTCTACTTTGGACCTTCGATCCATGACATATTAGCAAAAGCCCAAAGCGATATGGACCGTCTCTCCTCTTGACTACGCTCAACTCTTTTGACGATAAATATTTAAAAAAAAAAACGACGCCGCGTTGGCGCAGCGGTTATAGCACTGGATTGCGATTGGCTGTTGCACGGGCGGTTGCGGATTCGATCCCCGCACACGACAACATTTGTATTGGCCATACAGATATTTGCCGTGGTCTGGGTGTTTGTGCAGTCCTTGTGGGTCTCCCCACCGTGCCTCGGAGAGCACGTTAAGCCATCGGTCCCAGTTGTTATCATGTACACCTGATAGCGATCGTTACTCATAGTGGGGAATATATATTTGGGTTGTCTGGAAGAAATGGCTAAATAGCCATAAGTCCGCCCATTGTACTTCACAGTCTGTAAATGATATTTGTAGTTGTGATGTACAATAAAGTATAAATAATAATATTTTGGTTTCACTGTAAATCTTTTTAGTTGAAGGTAATAACGGATAATTATAATTAAAGTTTTCATATATTCTTTATTTTGAATACAAAAATTGGCAACGGTTTTGTTAATTTATTTTCTACGATTTGAAGTTCTGCAATTGAAATATGGGACAGTGTTACTAAAACTAATCAAAATAATATTCACTAAACAATTATATATTTTAAATGTCTGTATATTTATTCGTAAATGCCTTAAAAATGGTTCGCACTAATTTAAAATTTACTTATCGTAACGAAATTTCTAACCTTATTAGTAACCGTCGCGTTAGGTGTCTGGTCGTGCCGAAGTCACGAACAAAATATGGCATAAAAACGTAAGTCTTTAAAGGAGATAATTATAACAGATGTATAAGGGTGGATTTAGACCAAACGAACAAAGAGCTAGAGCTAGAGCAAGAGCATTCTTTCTTGATCTTCGAACACTCGTATTCATATAAATAACAACGAAAGCATGCTCTACGCATGTTTACACTAAAAGAATTTGATAAGAATTTCATGTAGCGGGGATAGAATGAGCATTCGCTCGTCTGATGTAAATCGACCATAACAAAATACCCTCAATAACAGTAGGCTTATACTCAGTCAATGCATAAAGTCGCAACTTGTTAAATATCTAATTGTTAATATCAATCCCGTTTTACTAAACGAATGTGTTAATACTATAATAATTATAGAGGTTAATTACAATAATTCGATGTTTGTGATAAAATTGGTTTTGTACTTTTTGTATTTGGCTATAATTGAATCTTAGTGCTATGCAGACTGACGAATGAAATTTTTCAACTGTGTAATATTGTTTTCATGTATCTAAGTGACTTGGAATTGTCTTCTTGAGAATAAATTTCTCTGAACCTAAGCAAAAGTTATTTAAAGTTTTATCCAAAGTTATTCGTGTAACTTACAAAAGATATAATCATCATACAATTTTTGTTATTACAACGTCTTTTTGTCACCTCTTGTTTTCGAAAGCTATTTATAAAACCACTTTTTTTAGAACATTACAAGATCGCTTAAGCAATGTCTTGATATTATTTAATAACTTTGTTAACTTAGTCTGTCCATTCCATAATAATTATATAAAGTAAGAAACTGAGAATAATAGTAGTCGTAGCATGTAATGTGTATGCTCTTATAAGTTCATTTATATTTACAATATTGAGTATTCGTTACGACTAAATAAGCTGAATTAATTATTACTTTCGCATGATTATTTGCTTAGGGTTTTTAATTTACCGAAAGTGGCAGCCCTTAAAAGGTGTAAAGGAAAAAGCATAAATGGTTCCAACCATCATCATCATATAATAACATTTATTGAAGTAATAAAATAATTATTTATTTATTTAGTATGGTAACATTACTTTTATATTAAATCATAACGTAACAGTTTAGTTAAAAAAAAAATTGTCACAGCCCACTATTACCATCAATCAAAACATAAATTATAATAATATTGTTTCAGCCTTGAACTCACAAGTACATCAATCATTTGTAATTATTTGTCTTCTTGTTATTTCAAACACATTGATAATAGTGCGTTCTAAGTTCTAAATTCAAACTACCTCCGTAGTAGGATACAAAAATCTATAATTAGCAATGTCGCGGAATACTCTACCCAGCTGCATTACGCTGCACGCTGGTATGATAACAACACAGGTAGACCAAGAGTCGAACTTTATTATACAACGAAGCCATTGCTTTGTCACGTATGGACACAAATGCGTTTCATAATATAGACCAAGAACCCCGGGACGGATAGACCTTTGTCATTTTATAAAGGCTGAAAGTTTTGGTTCATTTCGTAATAATTTGTCAACACGATTATAATAATTATTTTTTTAAGAATATTTTTAATAATCAATAACAGTATACCTACTGCTTTGCACACAAAATCAGTAGTCTTAGACCATGTTCAGATGACGAGCGCTTAACGCGCGTTTTGATAACGCGCGTTTACAACTACATACATTTTATTCAGGCCGCGCCCGTACACATGCTAACGCGCGTTTAACGCGCCGCGTGCGGCCCGCGTAGGTCTTACTTGCGGCCCGCGAATGTTTTGTAAATAAGTTATAAATATCAACATAAATGCATGAACGAACCACGATCGCGTAACACGTAGAATTAAAACGAAACTGGCAGATATATGATGTGACATTTTTCATTCAGCGACAGATTTGGTGAGTTTGAAAAGTTTCAAGCAAAGAAGATTTTTGCAAACCCTTTTTCCTGTGATATTCAGGAAATACCGAGTCATTTACAAATGAACGTGATTGATCTGCAATGTCATTACATTGCAGATCAATCACAACATGCTTCTAGAAAGACCTGTGTAAACAATCCAAATAGATTTTATTACATTTGTGCCAAATATACATTCAAAAAGTTCTGTTTGAATGTGTCAGACTTCGTTAAAAATGCTTACCAGTACTATCAACGGCCATTGGAAACAAACAACAAGCACAGGATACCCAATATAGTGTGTAAAACGTGTGAAATTTTTTTCTGAATAAAGTTTGAACGTGGTTTGAACAAAATTTCACAGAGCTTAATGTTTTCATATTTCAAGTTTTATTGTTAAAGATTTTCGGCATTGAGGCAGAAATAATAGTAATTATTAACATATTCCTTGTGCATAGCGTTTTTAGAAACCAATGAGAAAAAAATATCAAAAAATCTTGTGCAGTAAGGTCCGGCAAATTCGTGAATTGCGGTGGCCCAAAACTTTTACACGCCACTGTATATCCAGATCGTATCCAAAATTGAGTGCTGAGAATTTAAAAGCTGGAATTTTCGAAGGACCACAAATTAGAAAATTAATAAACGATGTAAATTTTACTGAAAGTATGACAACTGCTGAAAAAATACCTGGAATTAGTTTTTTTGGCTTGTAAAAAACTTTTCGGGGAATAAGAAGTCCGTCGACTTTCCTGACCACGTCAAGCAGTTACCATTATACGTTCAGCACCTTGGATACAACATGAGCATTAAGATGCATTTCATTTATAGCCACCTTGATCGATTTTTTGTAAATCTTGGACATTTAAGCGAGAAGCAGGGAGAACGCTTTCATCAGGATCTTCGCTTCACGGAGGAGCGCTACCAGGGCTATTGGAGTGAAAGTATGATGGCTGACTACTGCTGGATTATCCAGAATAGTTGTAAAACTCCAACTTATTCAAGAAAGTTACATAAAAGAAAATGTTGTTTAAATAAATTGTTATATGACGGGAAACCATTTTTTTTGACAAAAATAGCTACCCCTCATATCACAAAATGTAGAGCTGCTAGCAAAAATCTGAGTACAAATTTAGAATTAGGGTAGAAAATGCAGCTAGATCCATAAAAAAATTCCATACAACAAAAATGCTGTTGTGCTGTATAATGTAAGTATTACGTGTACGTATTAAATTCCTTATGTTTTAAAAATTTTAATAGCATTTTCATTTTTTCTATGGGATAGAGTCTTGGGTTTAAATCATAAGTGCGGCCCGCCTTTAGTTTATTTGGCCACCTCGTGGCCCTTGCCTACCAAAAGGTTGCCGACCACTGTTTTAAAAGATCGACTAGTTCCTTTGAGCACTGCTATTATAAATTAATATTTAGAAGTTTTCTTTTGCGCTAGTACTGACCATGACCCAGAAAACATTTTTCTAGAGAAAGGAGATAAAAAAACGAAGATAAAGAGAATCGACCTCAATTTTAAAATAGAAAAGGCTTAAAGGGATCAATCTCAACTTATAGTTTTGTGTGTTAAAAAAATAAACTATCTTAAAATTAACTGTAGCGTTTATGGAAATAAAGAATCCTTCGTTTCTTTAACTATTAGACTTAAATATTTTTTGATAATTCCGAAAAAAATAAAACATAAAATAAAAGAGATGAAATAGCCCTCCATTTTAACCGACTTAAAAAAGGAGGAGGTTATCAATTTGACTGTAATTTTTTTTTGTGTTACCTCATAACTTTTCACTGGGCGGACCGATTTTGATGATTCTTTTTTCAATCAAAAGCTGATACTTGTCATGTGATTTTTAAATATTATTAAAATTTTATTGAGATCTGACCAGTACTTTTTGAGTTATCTCTCATAATGCGTATTGTTGATGAATTATTCATTTAAATACTCATCGCAATCTTGATACTCAAATTACTGTTGATGAATTATCCACCCTTAAAATAATAATTTGTTACTAAAGATTAAAAATGAATGACGAGCCGGTTTTTAGCAATGGCTGTTTTAATATTTTTTTACTATTTACATAATATGCAAATCCATCACAACTTCGACCAAGAAACTGTTAATAACTACTAATAATGAAACAACTAATAATGAAAGAGAATGGTATTGAGAAAGACCCATTTTAACCGACTTCAAAAAAGGCGGAAATTCATAAATTAACTGTTTTTATGTGTAATGGGCGCCCCGATTTCGAAGATTATTTTGTTATTCGAACGCTGGTGCTTATCGTGTGGTTCCATTTAAATTTGAGCGAAATGTGACAAGATTAAATTGACTATTTTTTTGTTTTTGACTACCTACGTAATACGTTGATGATACTCTCATTTTATTGCTTGTCGAATTGAAGTCGGTTATTATAACACCGTCAAAAATTGAGGCGATTTAATGAACAAATGTCATAGATAGGTACTCGTAAGTACTGAGGAAGTGATGATGTACCCTATAGAGTTTCTTAAGTCTCGGGAGTGTCGGGGAGAAAGTTAGTAATGCATGAAACAGGAACTACGATATCAATAAGCAAAGCTAAAATCAAAAACTCAAAGTTACAGGTGTAAATAAACATTTATAAGTGGTGCGTTTACAAATCTCAAGAGCGCAAAATTTTCATGTAAAGTATGGGAAAACTAAGAAGTATTTTCTTGGTTTTCTTGGTCTTACAACCATGCGATTAATTTTATAGTAAATCTATCGTAAGTTTAATCTATCTTCTATATATTTAAAAGAGATTTCCACCCATTGACTCATCACGATATCTCTGGAACCATAAGGCGTAGAGACTTGAAATTTGGTAGGAATATTTCTTTCACCGAGTAGAGGTCAGCTAAGAACGGGTTTTACGAAATTCCACCCACAAGAGGGGGTTACGGGGGTTAATAACATATATGGCAAAACAACGTTTGCGGGGTCAGCTAGTATAGAATGTAATATTCATCAGTAATTTCTTCTATCGTTGTGTCGGTCAATGGTTTATTACGGAAAAGTTTAGACTAACACCTTAAAAAACACTCGCTAGGCGGTTGGATCAAGGGTCGGATTCAAAAAGCAGTGTTGCTTGAAACCCATGCATTGTGAAGATTCCTCAACCTGGAGCAATAACTACCGGTGGCAAGTTGAGTCCTGGGCAGTATTTTACATATCACATTGCCTTCTCTGACCTACTTACTTTGATAAGAGGATATGATCTTTTCAGTATCAAACATGCCGTAAGTCTTTTTTTTCTTATATTGTTTAATACGACACAAAATGTACTAATACACGTCGACAAAGTTGGTAAAAAGCTACTCAGAAATTATCAAGAAGGGTTTTACTGTTTCTAGATATACAAACCTTAAGGGGCTGTCTCCACGGGCGTATCGCCGGCGATACGCTCGCTCGCGGAGACATTTCTATACAGATTGCTCTCCATAGAGAGTGTATAGAAATAGGTGGCACGACGATACTATCGCCGGCGATACGCTCGCTCGTGGAGACAGCCCCTAGGGCTTCATTGTAGCATGACACACATTTCATTTACACAGATTCGCTTATGAAATTCGTAAACGTTTTTTTGGAACTATTATAAAGGTGAAAAAATGTTCGCAAGCTTAGAATGTCATCTTATATCTTTTAATACGTTACCACGGCTAAGCTGATAGAAAAATCTGTAATACGCATATAATTGAATCTTCTCACTTAACTACAGGGAGTGTCAGAGAGAAAGAGAGTTCTTACTTAACTCAGAAACACCTTAGATACATCTTACTTAACAACAGCCTTAGCAATAGTATTTATTCGTTTATAAAGGAGTTAAGTTATCGTATTTTTAGACCTGGAAATGCTTTGTTTTATTAATATTGTAGTAAGTATTTATGACGAAGGAATAAATGTATGAGTTATCTATACCTGTATAAAAAAGAGATTTCCACCCATATATTGACTTATCACGATATATTTGGAACTATAAGGCGTAGATACTTGAAATTTGGTAGGAATATTCTTTTCGCCGAGTAGAGGTCAGCTAAGAACGGATTTTACGAAATTCCACCCACAAAAGGGGTTGCGGGGATTAATAACATATGGCAAAACAACGTTTGCGGGGTCAGCTAGTATTAGATAATTTTGTTTCACAGATAGTTTACTGCGCTGAAATTTAAACAAGAACATAAATTTAAAAAAAAAAATTAAAAGTGGAATGTTTCCCTTAATTGTTTTGGTAAAAAGTTATGTTTTCAGACGATTGCGAATTAATTCAACTACTATAAGATGAATAGCTCTCGACTCTAGGTTAGACTCGAAGCTTTGCTCTATGATAATTCCAGTTGAAATATACCTAAAGCTTTTATAAACTTCCAACAAAATATGACGATGTGAATCATATCGCTAGTGCTGTGATGTGAACATGGTGTTTGTTAAAGTTCTTGTCGTTTTATTTACAACTTTGTATTATATTTCTTTAGTTATGTTTTGTAATAACCAAGTCCCTCACAATATTTTAAATGAAATTTGTTGTTCCAAGACAAATGATTACAAATGAAAGTTATTTAGTAATCATAGTTACTGAAACCTAAGACAAAATAATGTACTGATAAATATTTTGGCATAATGTATACTTACTTATATGCAACTTAAGTATGTGATATAATTACAACGTATAGGATCAGCTATCTCGTTTTTCGATGGTATAACACGGAGTACGATGATTAAAAGTCAGAAGAAGTAATAAAAGGAAAGTACTTACAGCGGAAGTTGGTGAAGGAATCCAGTAGAGAAGTAGAAGGGTGGCGGGCACGAGCTGGATCGCCAAGAGGCGCGCACGCGCCGGCCCCGACATGGCTGCGCCACACTACTGGCCGCGCGCCCTCGTGCCAGGCCGCGCCACCACCGCCACCGCTGCTCCTACCGCGGGGCGGGGGCGAATAGACTGCTGCCCGAGCGTTCCTCTTTCCGTAGTATCCCGGCTCAAACGGCGCGCGCGCACGGGACAGGCGTTGCGCGCTCCGGGCCATGGCGGTCCACGTACTTTGGTAATCTTTTTGTACTCTTTGCCAAAAAAGAATCTTTGAAATTCGATTCAAATACCATAAGTATTTAACGATTAAATTAATAATATTTTCTATGCATTAATTTCCTATGCATTAATTTCCATTTATATTCTTAATTTATATTTAATATTATTATTTTTTTTGTATAGGTTGGTGGCTGCTTTGGTGTTGAGAGGAGTGAAAACGGTGAGTTTTAATTTTTTAACTTTAATACGGAATTCAGTGATTTGCAAAAGTTTTAAAAATAATATCCTTACTGGAATTTGGGAATGTATAGGGACAGCGAAAGGGCGCGCTTGCTGACTGGTCGGTCTGCTTATTTTTCTTTTTTTTTGCAATTTCTTTAAAATGCGACCTTAGCTGCTTCAAAATTTTGGAAGTAACTTTATTGCGTAAAAATTTTTATTTTTTCGAAAACTAGAATTTGATTAGAATATTCAATCTTTAATTGTATCTTTATATTACCTACATACATCAAACCGACAAAGTTTATCACTCGGATGTTAACTGTCGTCATTGCGCAAACTGTATCTATTTTACAATAAAATTGAACAAGAACAATTCCAATCAAATTTAATAACAATTATAGTGAATTTATACATTATTTTTGATAATATATAGTGAATCTAATCTGTTTAGTAACAAATCATTTTCAAAAGATTAATACTTTGCTATAAGCAAAAAAATGGCCATAAGGCGTAGGTAGAGACTTGAAATTTGGTAAAAAATATTCCTTTCGCCGAGTAGAGGTCAGCCAAGAACGTATTTTATGAAATTTTATCCACAAGAGGGGGTTGATAACATATTTGGAAAAATAACGTTTGCGGGGTCAGCTAGTCTATATCTATATATAAAAGAGATTTCCACCCATATATTGACTCATCATGATATCTCTGGAACCATAAGGCGTAGAGACTTGAAATTTGGTAGGAATATTCCTTTTGCCGAGTAGAGGTAAGCTAAGAACGGATTTTATGAAATTTCACCCACAAGAGGCGGTTAATAACATATATGGCAAAACAACGTTTGCGGGGTCAGCTAGTCTTATATATAAAATTCTCGTGTCACAATGTTAGTTAACATACTCCTCCGAAACGGCTGGACCGATTTTTATGAAATTTTGTGTGCACATCGGGTAGGTCTGAGAATCGGCCAACATCTATTTTTTTTTTAATGTTACTAAGTCGACAAACAAGCGTACGGCTCACCTGATGGTAAGTGACTACCGTAGCCTATAGACGCCTGCAACACCAGAAGCGTCGCAAGCGCGTTGCTGACCCTATTCCCAGGAGCTCTGGTCACCTTACTCACCAACAGGAACACAATGCTGCTTGAAAACAGTATTTATTTAGCTGTGGTCTTCTGTAAGGTCGAGATACTACCCCAGTCGGGCTGCTCCATATTTTGAGCAGGAAATTTCCTGCTGTGCCCTACCTCAGTTAATCTATTTTTTTTAACACTCAGTTATAGGGGGGGAGGGGATTAAGGGGGTTAATAACATATATGGCAAAAACATTCTATAAATATATGAAATTATCCATTGATAGAAAGATCACATATGCTTTAAAATATATGTACCTATATTAAACTACACATATCCGCTATTTAAATTATTCTCGGACGATTACAAAATTTCAATAAAAATATTTTTTTAAACAAAAATTTGGATTTAAATTGTTTTACGCACGATAATTCGTAAAATTTATATTTAATTTTTAGTAAATTACTTACACAAAACTTTTTAGTAAATCTATTATTAAGTGTATTATTAATTTATTATATACCTACTTATTGTTAGAGTTAATGAGAAACATTATCACGTAAGTATGGAATGTACATTTAGGAGATATAGAAAAAAACAAGATTATATAACTATATAGCTGACACGGAGAACTTCGTATCGCCACATTTTTTTCTTTTCTTAAAACTGTTATTTTTTTATTGTATTATTTTAAGTTATAATATTATTTATAATTATTAAAAAAAATCAGAAGTAGAAGTTAAATTGAGGTAAACGGTTTCGCTGAATACTTAAATGCTTTTGGTGAGCCATTCTAATGTGAGCAGAAGTATCAGAATCAGAATCACCGAAAGTATACTATGGTGCGGGTTCGATCCCCGCACATGACAAACATTTGTAAGTATTGGCCATACAGATGTTTGCCGTGGTGTGAGTGTTTGTGCAGTCCTTGTGGGTTTCCCCGCCGTGCCTTCGAGAGCACGTTAAGCCGTCGCACAGTGGGAGGAAACGATCAAAACTACGTGCGAGGTAGTAAATCTAATCCAAATGAAATGATTTTTTTTAACATAGGTACTCGTAATTATGTCTGCTTTCTTGTAGCACTGTGGAAATTCACTTTTTAGGGGTAGAAACCACCCCTATCAACCCCTAAGCAGGCTAAACCACCAGATTCTGGGTAAAACGAGTTCGATCAACTACATATTTATAACCTCAATCCCGATACACCTTATTCCCACATACCCTTACAACCTCATAAACTACCCCTAACAACCCCCAAGCAGGCTAAAACTCCTAGCTCGCGAATTTAATCAACTACTTTTCTGTAAATAAATTGAGATTTCAACTACATATAGGCTAACCCACCTTAACCCTCACATACTTCGTTTCCACATATCCTTACAACCTCATAAACCACTCCTAATAACCCCCAAGCAGGCTAACACACCTAGCTCTGGATAGAGCGAGTTTAATCAACTCTTTTCTGTAAGAAAATTGAGAAAATTTAGGGCTTGATAGGGGTGGTTTCTACCCCTAAAAAGTGCATTTCCGCAGTGTTACAAGAAAGCAGACATAATTACGAGTATGATAAAAAAAAATCATTTCATTTGGATTAGATTTACTACCTCGCACGTAGTTTTGTTCGTTTCCTCCCACTGTGCGTCGGTCCCGGTTGCTATCATGTACACCTGATAGCGATCGTTACTCATAGTAGGGAATAAATATCCGCCACCCGCATTGGAGCAGCGTGGTGGATTAAGCTCTGATCTTTCTCCTACATAGGGAAAGAGGCCTATGCCCAGCAGTGGGATATTACAGGCTGAAGCGATTGTATATGTCATTTAAAATATGTCTCGAGGAATATAAATTACAATATTAGTAAAAATTGAAAGTAGATATCGCAAATAAATAAACATACCGAATATAACCGAAATATAGCATTTCTTCAAATCATTTTATTATTTAACAAAAAATAAAGTCTTGAAAATTTACGTGATATGCAATGTTGCGCCTGATTTTTCATTTTGTGAACATACATATTACACTACATTTATCAATTTTAATATATCTAATTAGATTTTTACTAGATGTCACGAGTAGTTCATAACAGCTGTAAATTATACAAAAACTATTTTTAATTTCTATTGAAATGTCGTACGTGGTCACTGTAAAAGTATCACTTTACGAACAAACTGCAGTCTCAGCACAATATCACGTATCAACCAAGAATACTATATGTAACAGTATCTACATCATTTTAATCTGAATAAAATGATAACCTTAGTAAATATTTGCCATGCTCTTTTTTTCATATTCTTTTTCGAAAATGTACCGTTTAAATAGTAAGGCTTCAGGTTTATTAAAATAAATCACTAGTTTAATATCTGATGATAATGAGATAAAATGTTTTTTTTATTATTATTAGGTATACTATAACAGTAGTCATACCACTATGATGTAAGGTTTTAAGTAATGTTCTTTAAATAAATAAATAAATTTTTGTTTCCTCCATTAGCAAAATTACGACTATGAAAGAGGCGACGTAGAAGATAACAATATATTCAACAGTCGATATCCACAAACTGATTGGTTATCTGAAGGCTCATCATATCAAGGATCAAATGTGAATACATATGGTTTATCAAGGCGACCAGACTTGTCGTTACCAACGTCAAACCCTTCACCACCACCCCCTCGGCCACCACCAAGCTTTGGTCAAAACTTCGCCGTATACGATCCAGTAACACGACAACGAACAACC
This sequence comes from Melitaea athalia, assembly GCA_905220545.2. Lineage (NCBI taxonomy): Eukaryota > Metazoa > Arthropoda > Insecta > Lepidoptera > Nymphalidae > Melitaea > Melitaea athalia. The sequence goes on from HG992179.1 coordinate 11,769,385, forward strand.
GCTTTTGATCGCAACTGCACAGCTCCCGGTTGTTGTGTTCCTAAATGTTTGGCCGAAAAGGGAAGCAGAGTAAGTATTCGTCGTGTACCTATTTTTATATTTCTCTAACATTGTTACGTCTATTTAAAGCAAATAATAGAAATATCTATACAAATTATAGGTGTCATGTTAAATGTGTTTGTGTTAATGTAAATTTATTTGTTAAATAGCTATTTCGTTGCTCTAGGCAAAATACATATAATATAACCTTAAAGAAAATAAAGTTTTCGAACTGTGTGTGTTAAATAAAATAAATTAAAAGTAAAATACGCTATAGCTTTTCTATCATATAGATTATGTGTAATGACTTTATAAGTAGATAGTAAAAGTTTTAAAGTAAAAATTTATTTTTTTCGTTTTAGCGCATTCAAATAAAAGCTTGTTTTTTAAAAAGGTATTTTACTTTTAATTTGTTTTTGACTTTTTAGTCGGTTATCACGTCACTTAATTAGAATTATTCTTAGCAAGCCCTTTCATTTGATACCCATATTGTAGAAGTACACTAAAAATAACTAGTCCGCACTCTTGGATATGCCGCCATATTGGCTTTAGTTTTAGAATGACGTCACAAAGTTAACCATGCATTGGCATCCAAATTGAACCTGAATACAAAATTTCGGCACAATTGGTTGAAGATATCTGCTTCAAAATTGAGTTGCAAGATTTCACCCAAACACATCATACATACATACAAACCATGCATTGTCATCCAAATTAAACTTGTATCCAAAACTTCAGCTCAATTGGTTGAAGATATCTACTTCAAAATTGAGTTGCAAGATTTCACCCGAACTTACATTAAACTTACATACATACATACATTGCAAATTAAATAAAAGCTTGTAACAAGATTTAATTTCCTTGCTTAACTACATAAAAAGATTTGGCGACAAGCTTGTATAATATATATCCTATACTTTGTGTAACAACTTCATATGTTCATAGTAAAAGTTTTAAAGGAAAAGTTTATTTTATTCTTCTAGCGAATTTAAAAAAGGCTTGTTTTTAAATGTTTTTATTTTTAATCTATTATTTCGCTAGACAGGTTTCTCAGTTTGCTATTCTTGGCAAATACTTTCATTTGATACCCATAATGTAGAATAGCATAAAAAAACTTAGTCCGCCATCTTTAGAAGTCTGTCATATTGGATTTAGAGTAAGGTCACTTTATTTTTCGAGTTACTCTCAGCAAGCCCTTTCTTTAGACATTCATGTTGTAGGAAAGCATTAAACACTGAATTCACCATTTTTACAAGTCCACCATATTGGATTTACAGTAACGTCACTTTATTTAGCCCTTTCATTTGAAATCCATATTTTAGAAAAGCATTAAAAATGTAGTTCACCATCTTTAAAAGTCTAAAAAAATATTGAATTTAGCAAGACTTTACTTCAGATTTTGAGCTATTCCTTTCGATTGATTCCAATATTGTAGAAGTGCATTAATAAAAATAACTAATCCGCCATTTTGGATTTAGAATGATGTCATATAGCTAAACATGCATTATCATCCAAACTAAACATGTTTGCTAAGTTTCGGTTCAATCACAAGTTCGCACCAAAAATGGCGTGTACTCATGTGTGTTGCCCATAGTCACCACGCTGGGCAGGCGGGTTTGTGACCGCAGGGCTGGCTTTGTCGCAACAAAGACTCTTCTGCCCGTCTTCATTCGGTGTATTTCAAAGCCAGCAGTTGGATGGATATCCCGCCATCAGTCGGCTTTTTAAGTTCCAAGGTGGTAGTGGAACTGTATAATCCCTTAGTCGCCTCTTACGACACCCACGAGAGAGGGGGTGGCTATATTATTTACTGCGGTAACCACAAAGCAGAGTAGATTAAGGATATAAACAAATATAATTATGTCCATGTTCTTTTATTTCTTTAGGGTTTCCCAGGTGCACCTGGGCCCCCAGGCTTAAGAGGTCTTCCCGGTCACGAAGGGGCTGAAGGTCCACAAGGTCCAAAAGGTCAAAAAGGACAAGTAGGTCCTCAAGGACCACGGGGACCTAAAGGTGATCGAGGGAAGCCTGGCGAACAAGGATTTCCTGGCTTAGCGGGTCCTCCAGGACCGCAAGGTGACACTGGTGCCCCCGGTATTCCTGGACGAGATGGTTGTAACGGTACAGATGTAAGTGTATTTAAATAAGATACTTCTGCATAATAAATAAGATAAGTAAAATAAATATTGTTACTATTTTATTCTAGGGTGAACCTGGTGTAATGGGTCCGAAAGGTATACAAGGTCCTCGTGGGTTCCCAGGTTCTAAAGGTGAAAAAGGTGACAAAGGAGAACCAGCTCATATTGGACGTTACCCAAAAGGACAGAAAGGTGAACCAGGAGCGGATGGTATGCAAGGACCTCCTGGTCCAGTTGGTCCAACAGGGCCTACAGGATTACCTGGTCCAAGGGGAGATACTGGACCAATGGTAAGAATACTTTTTAAATTACGCCTATTAAAATTTTTAAAGTATGTAAGTGTTCAAAATAATATTTTCAATACTATGTCTTTTTAGGGTTCCGTACCCAAAGGGTAAAAACGAGACCCTATTGCTAAGACTTCACTGTCCGTCCGTCCGCCCGTCCGTCCGTCTGTCACCAGGCTGTATCTCAAGAACGACTATAGCTAGACAGTTGAAATTTTCACAAATTATGTATTTCTGTTGCCGCTATAACAACAAATACTAAAAACAAAATAAAATAAACATTTAAGGGGGTGATAATTTTTTATTAGTCTAAAACGCCATCTATCAGAAATTAGGAAAACTTCGTCAATAGACTAATAATAATAGTTTTCTAATAGCATCATAGATGGCGTCATAATTAAACTGAACGTAACTGAGGTAGGGCACAGCAGGAAATTTCCTGCTCAAAATATGGAGCAGCCCGACTGGGGTAGTACCTCGACCTTACAGAAGACCACAGCTAAATAATACTGTTTTCAAGCAGTATTGTGTTCCTGTTGGTGAGTAAGGTGACCAGAGCTCCTGGGGGGATTGGGGATAGGGTCGGCAACGCGCTTGCGATGCTTCTGGCGTTGCAGGCGTCTATAGGCTACGGTCTTACCATCAGGTGAGCCGTACGCTTGTTTGCCAACCTAGTATCATAAAAAAAAAAAAAAAAAAATAATTAAATAAATATTTTACAGAATAAATATTTTACACAAAATTTACTTATATTTAGTTAAGTCAATGGTACGGAACCCTTCGTGCGCGAGTTCGACTCGCACTTGGCCGATTTTTTCATAAGTTGTAAGTGTTACTCTGTAAAGCTTAATAGAAATTGTTGGGACTTATTGTTATGTTTGAAGAAAATTACAAACTCCTTTCTAGGTATTTGGTATTTACCAAATAGGGCAATATATTTTCATATTATTTTTCATGAAGTAAAAATAAGTATATTTTGTTTTATGCCAGGGCTTGCCTGGGTTTAAAGGAGACAAAGGTGCTAAAGGTTCAAAGGGACAATCTATACAAGGTGATAAAGGTGACAGAGGAGATAGAGGTGACAAAGGACTAAGTTGTCCTGCAGTAACCTTACCTTCAATAGATAATAAAGGTGCCATAAAAGGAGTGCAAGGAGATATGGGACCCAAGGGAGAAAAGGGTGAACCAGGAAGAATGGGAGAAAAGGGCGATCTGGGACCTATGGGTGAACCAGGTCTTCCTGGACTAATGGGTATTAAAGGAGAGAAGGGTATAAGGGGTAACCCAGGAGAAAGAGTAAGTATTTACTTTTATTTATATCGATAATATGTTGAATATGATTATTTAACATGGTATACATTTGATAAATTTTTTAATGTTGCCAATGAAGTTAACAAAAAAATAATAATATGTTTTCTAATTTTCTTTTAAAATTTATTTTAAAAGGGTCGAGATGGTATGTACGGTGCCCCTGGGCCGCTTGGACAAAAAGGTGACAGAGGTTATGATGGTTTAGCTGGTCTTCCTGGCAGACCAGGTGCTAAAGGAGAACCTGGCAAAGATGGAACACCAGGACCAAGAGGATTAAAAGGTGTGCCTGGGCCACCTGGTGGTCGAACAGGTTCTCGTGGACCACCTGGACCAGTAGGTCCTAGAGGATATACTGGACCTGCTGGTCCACCTGGCACTGATGGCAGACCTGGGGAGTTGGGAGCACCAGGTCCAATGGGACCACGTGGTGGTCCGGGTGAACCTGGTAATCCAGGTATTGAAGGCCAGCCAGGTCATAAAGGTGAAAAAGGTGAACCTGGTCTCAACGGTTTGCCAGGAGAATTAGGACCAAGAGGATATGATGGACCAACAGGACCACAAGGGCCCAGAGGACCTAAAGGAGAAGATGGTTTCTCAATACCTGTGAGTTTAAATTTTTTTATTCAACCTATAACATCTCACTACTGTGCCTTTATCTTCATTAGAGAAGGCTCGGAGCTTAGTCCACTAAGGTGTTCCACTAGAGGTTGGAGGAGTTTGAATTATTAGGGAGGATTTTATGTATATTACTAGTTCTATAAATTGCTTTCATAGATAAGTTTATACATATTATTTTATTATATACACATTTAATAATAACCTACCTAATATATTTTTCTTTATTTTCACCTCTCAAAATGTAAAACAACAATTAAATATACTTCTCTAAGGAAACAAACATAAGGAATGTGCGTACATACTTAAATTTAAACCATTAGGTATTTCTTTTATAGGAGTAGAATTTATTAAAAGCCTTCTCTGTTAAGTGTGTCCCATTTTAAATTATTACTCAAGTTAATGCGTTGAAATGATATTATAGAGCATGTAGTGTGTTAAATGTAATGTATAGAGTACCTATGTATGTAGTGTTTTAAAATTGATAAATAATAACTTAATGTATATAGCATGTAGCATGAAAAGAAGAAGAAAAAAAAACAAAAAAATATTACTATTAGCCTACTTATATGTATATAATAATTATATATATATATATCTCTATCACGATCAGTTCTGGACTCACCATCAAATTAGAGATTCTAAGCTTCAGTTCGTAATTTGAAGCATCCAATGCTGACACAAATACGCCTGAATGTTTAACAATTAAAATGTAAATAAAAAAGGCATGGGCACTAAAGAGCCCATGGATGTTTGTAATGTATAAAAAAAAATGAATCAAGTTTCGCGTGCATAGCTTAGTTACTAATTTATTCCTGATTGACGAATCAACCTGTTAGTTATTTAATCTATTATTTTTAGGGTCTCCAAGGAAGTAGCGGTCAACCAGGTTACCCGGGAGACAAAGGTCAAAAAGGCGAAAAAGGATATCCAGGCTTACGTGGTGTTCCTGGTAATTCTACTTTAGGCACGCCAGGTAGCCCGGGTGAAATGGGTCCTCCAGGGGAAAAGGGTGAAAAGGGTACTCCAGGATTTAACGGTCTGCCCGGCAGTCCTGGTCAGAAAGGAGATATAGGAGGTCGTTGTAATGATTGTAGGCCTGGTGGTCCAGGTCCTAAAGGCGATCGTGGCTTAGATGGACTCCCTGGACAACGTGGAGAGAGGGGACCAATGGGTCCAGTAGGATTACCAGGAGAAAGAGGATCTGATGGTGTCAATGGTGAGCCTGGATCAGCTGGAGCGCCGGTACGTACATATCAAAACATCTAAAGTGTAATAGAATTATTCTGTTATACACGGCAAAAATATTAATCTTATATCTATAAATATAAAAATCAATTGCTGTTCGTTAGGCTCACTAAAACTCGAGAAGGGCTGGACCGATTTGGCTGATTTTGATCTTGAAATGTTTGTGGAAGTTCAGGAAAGGTTTAAACGATGAGAAACATAAATAATGTGTAACGGAAAATACTAAAAACGACGATATAATTTTCCGATACAAAATGTTCCTAGCGGGGAAAGTCTTTTGTCAAAAACGTTGTCAATTGGTTGCCAAATATTGCGTTCAGAAAGTGTTTTGTGTATATTTTTCAGAAATATATTATGTAGGTAGGTAGGAACGTTACTTATTAATAACGTACCTTACTCTATTGTAAGGTACTGTATAAGCAATACAATTGATGTCTGTCTGTCAGTTTTAATTAAACACCCACGCTCAAGATTGCAGGCTGGTCGAGAACAATTACATTTTAGAATTATTCAATAATATTAATATTAAATTATATGTATTTGACAATACTATTATTTTGTGTTCAATTTTACCGCTTTACGTTTAAGGGTGAACGTGGTGACGAAGGACCTATGGGTTCACCGGGAGAAAATGGAGCGGATGCTATCATACCTTCTAATTTAGTTAAAGGCCCTCCAGGAGAACGAGGTCCTCCGGGTGAAAAAGGAGCAATGGGTCCTAAAGGTGACAGAGGTGTAGACGGGCTACCAGGAGACCGAGGTCTTAGTGGTATGCCAGGTCAGAAAGGCGATCAAGGTAGAATGGGACCGCCTGGAATTGATGGAATACCTGGATCCGATGGATCAGCGGGATTGCCAGGATCAAACGGTTTATCAATTAAAGGTGACAAAGGTACATCTGGTGATCAAGGACAAAAGGGAGATAAAGGTTTTTCAGGAAAATTAGGAGAAAAGGGTGAACCAGGTCAATGTCCTATTGAATTAAAAGTTTTAACAAAAGGCGAAAAAGGATCTCCTGGGGCACCAGGTCCACAGGGGCCTTTAGGTAATAATTATTTCTTTTGTTATTGCACAACATTCTTTTGCTTTTATTATATACTAGCTAACTTGACAGACGGTGTCCTATCTTACCAATAACTATTTAATTCTAACCGTAATAAATATTTTAAAAAAGCCAACTCTTGAAAGCAACATGGGTGAACTGTCAGATGCAGTTGCGAGAACAAACAAAAGAAACTTATATTACACGCATATGAAATGATGAAGTGAAGTTTAAGTATTCGTGAAATTTCTGTAGATTTCGAATTTTATAATTGTTCTAATTTTCCTTTAAGAGCCTTTTATAAAGTTAAAAAAACGTATCTATTAAATTTTTTGAGTAACAAAGCTTCTATTCATTACTTAATCAACTTTTGTTTCTGTACATTGCTTGCTACGAGAAATCATTTAGGAATATTTTTTTAGAAATAACAAATATTTTATTTTACGTTAAATAATTTAATTTTGAGTTTTTTATTATAATTTGTTACTTAATTGCAAGCTAAATAACCGATAGAAACTAATAACATACAAAAACTTTACACAGGTATGCCCGGTGAAAAAGGCGATAGAGGTCTGGCAGGACGAACTGGAGACAAAGGTGAAAAAGGTATACAAGGCCGACCTGGAGCAGTTGGTGCTCGGGGTTTCCCTGGTCTTAAGGGTGACAAAGGAGAGCTCGGTGCAATAGGATTCCCTGGCACACCAGGAGATACTGGACCCAGAGGATACCCCGGTATACCAGGCTCAAAAGGAGACAAAGGTGAAGTAGGACCTTCTATGCCAGGACCTCCTGGTCTCTCCGGCTTAAAAGGAGATAAAGGAGATCAAGGACTCATAGGTATGGCAGGAAAACCAGGTAATGACGGCCCTCCTGGACCGATTGGCTTACAAGGTGAAAAGGGAGATTTAGGTTTTGCGGGACGGCCAGGCGTTCCTGGAGCACCAGGGTTAAAAGGTGACCCTGGCCCTATCGGGCCACCAGGAATTCCAGGAATTCCAGGAATTCCAGGAAGAGACGGACCAAAGGGACAACAAGGCTATCCAGGTTTACCTGGAAAACCCGGTGTAATTGGATTACCAGGTCAAAAAGGTGAACTAGGAATGCAAGGGCCAGATGGGCCAAAAGGTTTTCCTGGACCGCGTGGTCATCCAGGATTACGAGGTATAACAGGTGTTGATGGAAGCCCAGGAGAAAAAGGAGACAAAGGAGAAATGGGTTTCGCAGGTACACCTGGTGAAAGAGGTCTAGATGGACAACCTGGACCAGTTGGTAATCCTGGTATTAAGGGTGACCAAGGTTTTCAAGGACCACCAGGAATTCCAGGGCGAATAGGCAATCCAGGAGAAAAAGGAGACACAGGTCGCCCAGGACTCACTGGTCCAAAAGGTGAACCGGGAGTGGCGTCGGAGAAAGGAGATAAAGGAGATCAGGGACTGCCTGGAATAAGAGGTGCAGATGGAAGACCAGGCCTAAATGGAGAAAAGGGAAATAAAGGAGAAAATGGTTTACCTGGTATTGGGATTCCCGGTGCACAAGGTGAAAAAGGAGATGTGGGTCAACCTGGTTTAGACGGATTCCCAGGTGAAAAAGGAGCTAAAGGCGATCGAGGTCTACCTGGCCTAATCGGTATAAAAGGTGATAGAGGAGTGACAGGAGAAACAGGGCGACCAGGCGCGCCAGGCATGGATGGGGCGCCAGGCCCACAAGGTGACATTGGGTTGCCTGGAATCGATGGAGAAAAAGGAGACAAAGGTGAAAGAGGTTTTCCTGGACGTGACGGCCTTGACGGGGTTAAAGGTGAGCGAGGCTTAATGGGTCCACCAGGCATAAAAGGATCAATAGGATTTGTAGGACTTAAGGGAGATCGAGGATTACCTGGTCTATCCATAAATATAAAAGGTGAAAAAGGAGATATCGGTCTACCAGGTATCACTGGAGCTAAAGGACAAAAAGGTGAAAGAGGTTTAGAAGGGCGTCAAGGTATTCAAGGAGAAAAAGGTGATCGTGGATTTACAGGACTTAAGGGTGAAATGGGGAGAACTGGAATCTTTGGTGAAAAGGGTAATTATGATTTCTTACATTTCATATTATACTAAAAATAATTGTCATTTGTAAATCTTTTTTACTATTATATGCGTAGGCAAGACTGACATAGGTCTGCCTAGCACTATGTATAAACAAATTACAAAGGTTTATTTCAATATTCTAGGTGACAGAGGTCCATCAGGTCCTGCAGGTATTCCTGGCCTTACAATCAAGGGAGAGAAAGGACTTCCTGGATTGCCAGGCAAACATGGCAGATCTGGATTACCAGGTGCGCCAGGTGAAAAAGGAGAACAAGGTTTGCCCGGTCTACCAGGTCAGATAGGACGACCTGGAACACCTGGTCTTCCGGGACCAATAGGAGAAAAAGGCGATCAAGGTCGAGAAGGTGTAGCAGGGCCACCTGGCTTTGATGGAATTCCCGGTTTACCGGGACCTCCAGGAGTTCCTGGTGACAGAGGGCAAAAGGGTGACAAAGGAGCGATAGGTTTTGGCGTACCAGGTGTTAAAGGAGATAAAGGACTTCCAGGAATCCCTGGTTTACAAGGAGAAAAGGGTGATAAAGGTGAACGTGGATTTGACGGACTTATTGGTGAAACTGGACCTAAAGGTAATCAAGGCGAAAAAGGCGACCGCGGTTTCCCAGGTAGGCCTGGTTTACAGGGATTTATAGGTGAAAAGGGTGATAAAGGTGAAGCTGCAGCTATTGTATATGGTGCCAAAGGAGAACGAGGATTTCCAGGACTTCCAGGACAAGATGGTCTTCCAGGGGTTGACGGGCCACCAGGTCCACCAGGACTGGAAGGTAGCCCAGGAGCTAAAGGAGATAAGGGTTATCCAGGGCCTAGAGGACCTGTAGGTCCAGTGGGTCCACGAGGCTTAACTGGACTTCAGGGCGAGAGGGGTGACATTGGTCGAACAGGAGCACCAGGTTCACCAGGAGCTCCTGGTGCACCGTGTACTAATACTGACTATTTAACAGGAATACTTTTAGTTCGTCATAGTCAAACTGAAATAATACCTCAATGTGAACCAGGCCATGTCAAACTATGGGACGGATATTCATTGCTTTATATTGACGGAAACGAAAAAGCTCACAACCAAGATTTGGGACACGCTGGGTCTTGTATAAGAAAATTCAGTACTATGCCATTCCTATTTTGTGATCTTAATGATGTATGTAATTACGCTAGTAGAAATGATCGAAGTTATTGGTTATCAACAAATCAACCCATACCTATGATGCCCGTGGAAAGCAATGAAATTTCTAGATATATTTCAAGATGTGTGGTTTGTGAAGTACCTGCTAATGTTATAGCTGTACATAGTCAAACATTGGATATACCAAACTGCCCTGGAGGATGGAGTACGTTATGGATCGGTTACAGTTTTGTTATGGTAAGTTAAATTATTTTATCAGCTTTTAATTCAATAATAGTACGTGTATACTATCAGTATATTTTCTGTTTTATCATGGTAACTTAAGAAATAATTGTCTTGTCTTTGTCTAGTGCCTATTATCCAAATTAATCGTTTAACGATTTACTGCCAAAAATGGCGTGAACTCATGTGCGTTGCCCATAGTCACCACGCTGGGCAGGCGAGTTGGTGACCGCAGGGCTGGCTTTGTCGCACCGATGACGCTGCTGCCCGTCTTCGGCCTGTGTATTTCAAAGCCAGCAGTTGGATGGTTATCTTGCCATCGGTCGGTTTTATAAGTTCCAAGTTGGTAGTGGAACTATGTTATCCCTTAGTCGCCTCTTACGACACCCACAGGAAGAGAGGGGGTGACTATATACTTTACTGCCGTAGCCACGTAGCTTAAGCAAAAGGTGCATAACACTCATTTATTTACTTACAGCATACTGGTGCTGGAGGACAAGGCGGTGGTCAAGAACTAGCCAGCCCCGGTTCTTGTCTTGAAGACTTCCGTGCTACGCCTTTTATAGAATGTAATGGAGAAGGTGGTACATGTCATCACTTTGCCAACAAACTCAGTTTCTGGCTAACACCTATTGAAGACAGTAAACAATTTTCTATGCCAGAACGCGAAACGCTCAAAAACGGACGACTCCTACAAAGAGTGGCAAGATGTGCGGTTTGCATTAAAAATACTACACAGTATCGAACTCAATATTAATATTTGTTTTCCTAAAATACTTTCAAAAGTTATTTAGTATAAAAAAAAAACTAAAATTTCCTATAAATAAGAGCTACAGGAAACAAACAATTTGTCATATCATTCAAAATAATAACTGTACACCAAAGCATTGTAAGCTTAAGAATTAAATGTTAAGTATATACTATTTAAAGTATCGTATCTTTATTTCCTTTAACAGAAAAATATAAATTTATTCACTATTATGAGAGTTAATATATACAAATTATTTCAATCTGAATATAAAATGAAATAAACGTATTGTCGCTAGTCATGCAACACATTCAACATAAAATGTCTTCACTTTCAACAATAGTTCTCTTTACAAATTACAAAACAAGATGATAACCTGGATTGTTTTTTGCCTATTGAATATAGAATAGTCTATATATTTATTATTCTTAATTAAGTAAAATATTTTTACTGTTGAGAAAATTAAATTGAGCACTAAAATATACAAAATAATGTTGAAATGGATAGATATACCTACCTACCTATTTAAATAAGTATAACTTGTATATTCACAATTTTTAGTAGAATTCAATAAAATATCAGTTTTAACACTGCCATTGTAGATAGAATAGACGCTATAGTTGTTTTAAGTTGAGATTTTAATAAATAATTTAAAAAATCAAAATAGTTTAATTAAGGCTCCGTCGCATGACAAAAGTAGGCATTTAACGTCTACCCCGTCCCCCTTGGACACACGTCGCGCGAACTCGTTGCTGTTGAACTCAGTCCGTGACCTGAAAGCGTCAGTGGCTGTAAAGCGAACTAATTTGATTTGACTTTAAAATAGAAATGCATTTATTATGATCATTTTTTAAAGTAGTGATAAATATGTAATACTTTCGTAAATAAATGAAATAAGTAAATGATTTCAGGGTTATTTATTATAAAGACTGTTGGACATAAATAGAATAAGCTATATAAAATAAAACAAATTACATAATTATTAAATCTATACAAATAAATAAAATTGAAGTGTCTGTTTGTAATATTGTAATACCCGCTTTTAACTAAATTACATATATAATATACATGGTGCAAATACCAAAATAACATTTTTTATAATTTGTCTGTCTGTCTGTTCCGGCTAATCTCTGAAACGGCTGGATCGTTTTTGACAGGACTTTCATTGGCAGATAGTTGCTGATGTAATAAGGAGTAACGTAGGCTACTTTTATTTTAGATTTTTTATTATTATTTTATAACTGCGAACTGAACAATAATTATTTTGTTAAATTCCACGCGGACGAAGTCGCGGGCATAGGTAGTTTAAAATAATTATTATTCAATAAAACGTATCTCAATAAATTCCACAATACAATTACAATATTTAAAAAAACTAGTTGAAAAAAAAAAGCGGTCACCCATCCAAGTACTGACCGTCGTGACGCTGCCGCGTTACCGGTCGCTCAAATTTTATCTTAACTAACTTATATCTCCCTCAACTTCCGTTCGCCTCGACCGATCACACTTTTCGTAACGCTCTCGTCACGCATTAACCTGCTTACTGACCAATTTAAGCGCGCCTAAAGAAGTTTCACTTCAAAAAAACTAGTTGAAAAAAAAGCGTCACGCATCCAAGTACTGACCGTCGTGACGGTGCCGCGTTACCGGTCGCTCAAATTTTACCCCTCATGCGCCTAAAAGTTTCACTTCAAAAAAACTAGTTGAAAAAAAAAGCGGTCACCCATCTAAGTACTGACCGTCATGAAATTTTATTTGGCTTTAAAATAGAAATGCATTTATAATGATCATTTTTTATAGTAGTGATAAAATAATAATACTTTCGTAAATAAATAAAATAAGTAAAGGATTTCAGGGTTATTTAGTATAAATACTGTTGGACATAAATGGAATAAGAGCTATTAAATGAAACAAATTACATATTAAATTTAAAATAATAATTATTAAATAAAATTTATCTGTATAGGTACAGTAGGCAGTATTAGCTCTCCGATGTTGATGAATTTTAAAATTGCTAATTTGCTACATCGCCATAGGCGTAAAAATGTAACAGACACACTTATACTTTTGAATTTTGTACCTAATTGTATTAACTCGAAATAAAAATATAATTTAAATTATTCATTTTGAGCTGTGTAACATACGAATGTAAAGTTTGTCATGAAGCGCTGCTTAGTACTAGTGGTCTAAGATCCGAATCTAAATCGATCTTCACCGAGCTGATAATATAATGAAACATACTTTGTAATAAATTTAGTATATATATTAGATAATATTATATTAAAAATGGGTTACCTCTATTTTGAAAACTCTATTTTGTTGTTATGTATTATTATTATAATCTATATAATAAAAAAGAATGTTGCTAAGCGCATAACTCGAGAATGGCTCGACCGATTCGGCTAATTTATTTTTGTATGTTCCTTAAAAATTCCACAGTAGGTTTTTATATTTAATAATTCTTATTTTAATATTAATTAAATATAATATATTATAACAAAGAAAAAAAATGGCAACGTCACGTGGTGTTCCCAAGTGGTCACCCATCCAAGTACCTGATGCTGCCGCGTTACCGGTCGCTCAAATGTACCTCATGTGATGAAATGCGCCTTAAGAAGTTTCACTTCAAAAAAACTAGTTGAAAAAAAAGCGGTCACCCATCCAAGTACTGACCGTCGTGACGCTGCCGCGTTTCTGGTCAGTTAAATTTTATCTTTACTAACATATCTCACTCTCAACTTCCGTTCGGCTCAACCGATCACACTTTTCTTAACACTCTCGTAACGCACCTGCTTACTCCCCAAGTTAAGCGCGCCTATAGAAGTTAAACTTCAAAAAAACTATTTGAAAAAAAAAGCGGTGACCCATCCAAGAACTGACCGTCGTGACGCTGCCGCGTTTCCGGTCGATCAAATTTTATCTTAACCAAAATATCTCCCTCTCAACTTCCGTTCGCCTCGACCAATCACACTTTTCGTAACGCTCTCGTCACGCCTGCTTACTCTCCAAGCTAAGTGCGCCTAAAGAAGTTTCACTTTAAAAAAAACTAGTTGAAAAAGAAAGCGGTCACCCATCCAAGTACTGACGCTACAATGAGCGTAACGCTACAAATAGCGTAACTACAAATATCGTAACGCTACAATGAGCGTAACGATATAAATAGCGTAACGCTACAATGAGCGTAACGCTACAATGTGTCATCCTTTTTCATGCAAGTCGCTGCGCCGCGCGCCCTTCCCTGTCGTTTTTCCGTTGCATCTGGTTTGAAATCACAACGATTCTAAAGAAGTTTCACTTCAAAAATCTAATTGAAAAAAAAAGAGGTCACCCATCCAAGTACTCGTCGTGACACTGACGCGTTACCGGTCGCTCAGATTTTACCCCTCATGCGCCTAAAGAAGTTTCACTTCAAAAATGTTAATTTGGTGTAATATGTACCGTGTATTTATACATACATATGAATTTAGTTAAAAGACGTAATATTACAAACAGACACTCCATTTTTATTAATTTTTATATAGATAAATAGTGTTTACAAAAACTTAAACAGCAACAAAATAATTATATTAAACTAGCGGACCCGGCAGACGTTGTCCTGCCCGGAAAACAGCTACCAAATTTGATTGCTTACATACCGATAGCAGCGCCACCTATCGGGTCAAATTGAGATAAAAAAATCCCTATCTCTCGAGTTGGACCAAATTACAGATGCTTACGAAATGTGATAAAAATTGGTTCAGTACTTTCGGAGTTACATAGCGATAGCAGCGCCACCTACCGGGTCCAATTGAGATAAAAACTACCCTATCTCTCAAGTTAGACCAAATTACAGAAGCTTACAAAATTTGATACAAATTGGTTCAGTAGTTTCGGAGTTACATACCTATAGCAGCGCCACCTACCGGGTCTAATTGAGAAAAAAGTACCCTATCTCCCAAGTTGGACCAAATTACAGATGCTTACAAATTTTGATACAAATTGGTTCAGTAGTTTCGGAGTTACATACCGATAGCAGCGCCACCTACCAAATTTTACCCCTCATGCGCCTAAAGAAGTTTCACTTCAAAAATGTTAATTGGTGTAATATGTACCGTGTATATATACATACATATGAATTTAGTTAAAAGACGTAATATTACAAACAGACACTCCATTTTTATTAATTTTTATATAGATAAATAGTGTTTACAAAAACTTAAACAGCAACAAAATAATTATATTAAACTAGCGGACCCGGCAGACGTTGTCCTGCCCGGAAAACAGCTACCAAATTTGATTGCTTACATACCGATAGCAGCGCCACCTATCGGGTCAAATTGAGATAAAAAAATCCCTATCTCTCGAGTTGGACCAAATTACAGATGCTTACGAAATGTGATAAAAATTGGTTCAGTACTTTCGGAGTTACATAGCGATAGCAGCGCCACCTACCGGGTCCAATTGAGATAAAAACTACCCTATCTCTCAAGTTAGACCAAATTACAGAAGCTTACAAAATTTGATACAAATTGGTTCAGTAGTTTCGGAGTTACATACCTATAGCAGCGCCACCTACCGGGTCTAATTGAGAAAAAAGTACCCTATCTCCCAAGTTGGACCAAATTACAGATGCTTACAAATTTTGATACAAATTGGTTCAGTAGTTTCGGAGTTACATACCGATAGCAGCGCCACCTACCAAATTTTACCCCTCATGCGCCTAAAGAAGTTTCACTTCAAAAATGTTAACTCTCAAGTTAGACCAAATTACAGAAGCTTACAAAATTTGATACAAATTGGTTCAGTAGTTTCAGAGTTACATACCTATAGCAGCGCCACCTACCGGGTCTAATTGAGAAAAAAGTACCCTATCTCCCAAGTTGGACCAAATTACAGATGCTTACAAATTTTGATACAAATTGGTTCAGTAGTTTCGGAGTTACATACCGATAGCAGCGCCACCTACCAAATTTTACCCCTCATGCGCCTAAAGAAGTTTCACTTCAAAAATGTTATTTTGGTATATATACAATGTATGTATATTATACATACCTACATAATATGAATTTAGTTAAAAACCGTAATATTACAAACAGACACTCCAATTTTATTTTATGTAGATAAATAGGTATTTTTTACAAAAACAGCAACAAAATATATTAATTTAAATTTATAAATAGCGAATTCAAATTTCAGTAGGTACGAATATTGAATGCATACTAATATTTAAAAAATACGGAATACGAAAAAAATCGAAAAATTTTTCACACGTCCAGCGTCTATGACGTCCGACAGGACACTGCATGTACTCTGTGGGACACTGCACAGTGCCGCTAGAGCAAAAAAGCGGTCGAAAATCACCTGAATAATCGATTAAAAAAAAATTATGGAATTAAAAAAAAAAACACTTGATCAAATTATTCCAGTTATATATGAACTTTATTTTGGTAATTTATTTATAATATCAAATCAGTTATTTTAAGAATAAAACCCAATCATAGTAAATAAAATGACCCGAAAAGAGGTAACTTTGTGAATTTATTCTATCGAGCCAAATTTATCAAATCATGTTTCCGACAAAAGCCTGAACTAGAATATACCCTCAACAATATCAATTAAATTTATTAGATAAAAATTTCACTGTTTACTATTTCAAAACTGAATTCATAGAAACGTGTTTTGCAGGAATACATCAATGAGGATCAGTAAAGTTCTAGCAAATTCAATAGAACTAGTATCCACGTTATTCTCTATGACATAAGAATGATATTTCTTTTTGAATTATCGAAATCGGACCATTACTTACGAAGATATTAAGTTATAAACATTATGCCGTTCTTGCCGCTACGTCTGTGGACGCGGGATGCGTGTGACGTCACTCGGACGTTCCATGCCAGTTAGCCCATAGTAGCGACAAGCTGCGATGGTGTTTTCATTTAAACTATCTGTCCTACAAAAAATTTGTAAGGACATAATTTGTAGCAAATTGCTTTGCCTACAAATATGTTCATATAACTTTTTGCCGAAATTTAAAAATTAAAGAAGTTATAAGCCAAAAAGTGAGAAAATTTCTATAAAGATTTTCTTTTTTGCTCTATAACTTTTTTTTTATACATTTCACAAAAAAATACCTCTGACCAGTCTTGTAGACGGTTTTTTGAGGAAATTTTTCTCTACAATTTTTTGAATTTCATTCATTTAAAACGCTGTTACAGCGCTCCAAAGTTGACCGGGTTCGTCAATGCTCATGAGAATCCGGTCAAAACGAAATGCTTAACTTAGTTTTATGATCCTTTTTTTACTGTAAACTAGCTGACCCGGCGAACTTTTTACCACCTAACAGTCGATTCTTTAATTAATACTTATCCTTGCTGAAATCCCTCCACTAACACTTAAACTTTATGGTATGGTATTAAAGTTCAAATTGACTTTTAGTTATTATTACGAAGAATCTTTTGTATGGTAATATAGAAAATTTTTGTTTTTAGACTTTTTTAGGAAATTCTTTAAAATTTTCTCTCCAAGAACCATCCTCGTACTTCAAGGAATATTATAAAAAAAAGAATTAGCGAAATCGGTTCAGCTGCTCTCGAGATTTGCGCTTAGCAACACATTCAGCAATTCAATTGTATATATATAGAGATATATTCTTAAATTTTTTTTGTTAAATCCTTGCCTACAACTTTACTTATTCATTGGCCTAAGCTGTCTGTGGGGTAGGCCTACTAGGAATACCACGTTAAAAAGATATGATTTATGAGATACTTGATTACCTAAGTAGATACATTCGAAGAAGATTAAGAGAAGTCAACGCATTTTTGGAAAACATTAGTATTTCCGAAACTGGTTGAGACTCAAAAGTACTCTTCTACACATATGTATAATGAGGATCAATAAAGTTATAGCAAATTCAATAAAACTAGTATCCACGTTATTCTCTGATATAAGAAAGATATTTCTTTTTGAATTATTCAAATCGGACCATTACTTACGAAGATATTAAGTTATAAACATTATGCCGTTCCTGCCGCTACGTCAGTAATAATAATAATAAATAATAAACGTTTCACACTCAACGGCCCCCAGCAGGATTTTCTCCTGTGTCGGGGGTCCGGAAACACACACAATACACAACCACAAACGCCCAGACCATGACAAACATCTGTATGGCCAATACAAATTGTCATGTGCGCGGATCGAACCCGCGACTGCTAGCGCAACAGCTAGTGCTGTGACCGCTGCGCCAACGCGTCGTCATGTAAGCGGGATCAGTGTATGAGGGATGCGTGCGGCATCACTCCGACTCATAAAACTCACTCCGGATCATAAAACTAAGTTAAACATTTCGTTTTGACCGGATTCTCATGAGCATTGACGAATCCGGTCAACTTTGGAGCGCTGTAACAACGTTTTAAATGAATGAAATTCAAAAAATTGTAGAGAAAAATTTTCCTCAAAAAACCATCTACAAGACTGGTCAGAGGTATTTTTTGTGAAATGTATAAAAAAAAAGTTATAGAGCAAAAATGAAAATTTTTACAGAAATTTTCTCAGTTTTTTGCTTATAACTTCTTTAATTTTTTAATTTTGGCAAAAAGTTATATGAACATATTTGTAGGCAAAGCAATTTTCTACAAATTATGTCCTTACCAATTTTTTGTAGGACAGATAGTTTAAATGAAAACACCATCGCAGCTTGTCGCTACTATGGGCTAACTGGCATGGAACGTCCGAGTGACGTCACAGCCTTCCGGGCCGGCCGGTTACTAAACTCCGCTAGTAATTTGATCATAACTTCGTCAATTTTTGTCGTAGAACAAAAATTTTTGCACTGTTTGTTAAGGATTTCTTAGTTCTATAAATCTGCATTCTCAACTAAAAACGTTACGGATCCTCATTACCTCACCTTAAATTTAACCTACACATTCGCAGCTAAGGGGTCGTTCGGTAATCACGTGAGGATCGTATAGGGGTGGGGATTGTTTGGAAAAAAAAACACGAATGTGTTAACACAAGGTTGTAATAAGATAATTAAGATATCACGTGTAAGATGCGTGTAAGTATTTATTTTTTATTGAACGCGCGATTTCTAAACCAAAAAAGAAAGAAATTAATAAAAGAAAAATAGATTTATTTGAGACATCACAAAGATTGCAGAGACAACGACTAAAATATTTATACAAAAAATCAGTTCATCAGTCATCGTCAGTTTTTTTTTTTTTTTTTTTATTTAGAAAGAACGTCCACGGGCTCAAAATGCCCATGACTTTTGTTATACATGGATTATAATATTGCAGGCATTAAAGCTACAAATCAGCGACAGTCCTGTGACTGCCTAGGAAAACTAGGACGTCCGACGCTAAAGGATTTTTTTAAAATTTATTTATTAACAAGTATACCTACATGCATATATTTATATATAAAAACAGACATACACGTATGAATATATATAAATAATAATTATATGATGAAATCTATATATCTCATATATACAGGGTGTCCCACGATAAAGTGCAACCCCGAAAGAGGGTGAAACTAGACCATAAATTATCATGAATTAAGATTTTTATATAGCTTACGTAGCCTCTTTGTACAAAAAATGATGATTTATGTACGTGTTTTTTGGGCTACAGGCGTAAATTTTTTTTTATTTGAATGGCAATATGGTAAGAAATAATAATAAATCATAAAATTTCCTGGTATTGGCATAATTCTGAGAAAATTAGAGATCATTGAAATAAACAGTCATAAAAAATGGATTTTTTTTTTCACAAGACGCATAGTTAAAGACATAATGCCACTTTTTTGGGAGCTAATTTTTATTTTATCCTTACCGCCAAGTACGTGGCGTAATATTTTATTTTATTTTAAAGTAGGTAATCGACCTACTACATCAATACTCACTGATGTCGATGATATTGCGACATTGGCGCGGATCTCGTTCGGTAAAGTAAGGTATAATTCCGAAGATATTCGTGTTAGAAAAAAAAGTTTGAGGAAAAAGTTGTTCATAACTAAAGGATCTACAACTTTGATAATAGGTAAAATTTCATAAAATTGAACGGTTGGGGAGAAAATGGCGAAAAATGAAAAATGGGGAGAAAAAAAAGTAAAATTTTTGCCTTTCGGAAGTAATAAATTGAAAAGTATTGATGATAAAAAAAGAAGTTTCAGATAAAAAAGTTAGTAAATTTAATTGAGAAGAGAAAAGGTATTTACAATTTTTTTCCTAACACTAACCGTTGTCGAGATATCGAATTAAACGCGTTTCCATCGAAATGACCTCGAGCTGACCTTCGGAGAACCCCTCAAATTGGAATTTAAGCTCAGAATACACCCATATAGGGATCAATCCATCATAATCCCCAAACTGTTTAATTTAATGTTTTTTTAACCCATTTTCAGCCGTAATTTGACTGGACTATTGGGTCTCTCCGCAGATTGCGTAATCTTCTACCCATTCCTACTAAAATTGCTCTTGCTCATAGTCTCTTATTACCAATTCTTGATTATGCTGATACTTGCTATCTCAACATTACAGAGGAGCAGCTTAATAAGCTTGAGCGCATTCAAAATTTATGTATAAGCTTTATATTTGGACTACGCAAATATGATCATATTTCCGAATTTCGCAAAAAACTTAAGTGGCTCCCAATCCGCCTTCGCAGGAATGCTCATATCCTTAAAGCCGGCCATACACGCTACGGTCTACCGGAGGGAAAAACTGTACAGGTGTGCCTGCGCAGGTACACCGAACACCGGTATCGTGTATGGGGACGTTCCGGTGTACCGGAGCGGTCTTCAGTTCTTTTTGCGATGGCATCGAAGGAGGATGGTGACGCGCTGGCATTGCTAGGCCTTGCGTTAATTTAAAAGATAAAATATATATACTTTTAATACCATAATCGAGATAAAAAATTATATATAAAATATATAATTTTTTTATCTCGATTAATATATAATTTTTTATCTCGATTATGGTAATCTTTGTTTTTAATTTGCCAGAGACATGGATTACTTTTATAAAAATCTTGAAGGATTTTTTTTCTTGAATTCGCCATTTCTAATTGCTGAATTACGTATTCGTGACAAGCGACGAGACAACCATCCGAATGAAAAACTAAAAACAACTGACGCGACCTGCGCAGGCGACCGGAGTCCACGCACACACGTACAGGTACACCGTAAGGTGTACCTTGAAAAAATTGATTTTCGATTTTGCTCCGGTCGCCTGCGCAGGTTAAAAAAACTGCACAGGTCTATTCCCACACACGTTCCGGTGTACCTGCGCAGGTGAACCTGTACAGTTTTCCTCTCCGGTAGACCGTAGCGTGTGTGGCCGGCATAACCTACTTTACTCTATTTTTTTTAATCCCTTTACCCCTTCCTATCTGAAAGAACGATTCAAATTCCTTGGCGATACTCATGAACGTTGCCTCCGTTCTGACAGTAATTTCCTTCTCGCAATTCCTTCTCACTCCTCTTCCTTTTAAGATAAATCTTTTACAGTTCAAGCCTCTCGCCTTTGGAATACCTTGCCCTTGAATATTAGACGTGTACAAACACTTGCAACTTTTAAAAAGACTGTTCGGAAGCATTTTCTTGAAACTCAACAATAAATAAGTAATTTATAAGTATATAATATGTATCTATGTGTATGTATGCATGTATGTATGTATGTATATATGTATGTGCGTATGTATGTATGTAATTATGTATGTATGTGTTTAATTATTTGAATATTCACTATAAATTGTTTGTAGCTTGTACACCTACACTGACGCTATACCATTTCCTTTGCGATAAGGTTGCTTCGAAGAGATCGCTTTTTGCGATAAGGCCGCCTTTTGTACCTAATGATAAATTGTTAAAAAATTTCTTTCTTTGCTATGTATTATTTCTGTCTTTGGTGTATAATAAAGTGTATCTATACTAATATTATAAAGAGGTAAAGTTTATAACTTTGTTTGTATGTAGGGGATAATCTTCGCAAATACTGATCCGATCATGAAAATTATTTCACTAACAGAAAGCTACACTATTCAGGAGTCACATAGGCTATATAGGCACATTAGTCTTATTTTAGTCTATCGACGACGTTTTCTCGATTTTTGATAGATGGCGTTGGAGCAACATAATTATTATTTATTTAAATGCTATAAAATTTGTTCTGTAATTTAAAATAATAAATACACGATATTATTACGATATCAACGAAGTGGGTACGGGTCGGCTAGTTATTATTATTACATTTTCTTAATATTATTTCAGTTTCTTATGGTCTATAAATTAACTTATTTTTATCGATTACCCTATAATCTCATTTCACCAATGCGGTGTGTCGACGTCCACACTCACTTGTCCAAAACAGCATCCGCTGCCAGCTTCGCGAGCACATCCTCAATAACGTCGGCATCCCTATTATGGATTAGATGGATTTTGAGGCTGTGCTCGAGGATCTGCTTACGGCTTGCCTCCACCACCCTTCTGACGAAGTGACCGATCGCGTCGTCCTTGCAGTTGTCGCTGTAATAGACACAGGTGTTGGTGTGTCTAGTCACCGCGACCACCGCATGCGAGACACTATCGTAGATACTGAGCCTCTCTGCCCTTGTCTGGACGACAATGGCATTTTCACTTGTCTGTCCCTGCGCCTCGTGGATGGTCATGATTCTCGAACCCTCCCCGGCACCGTATCCCCGACTCATCAACTTCTTCTCCTCTTACGTGAAAGTCAGGTACAGGGTCCGGTCCTGTTCTGCTGGGATTCGTGAGCGGGTGAATCCTTCCATGCGCAGGGAGTGGTCATCATCAGTTTAACCTATTGCAGTTCACTGCTGGACATAGGCCTCCCCAAGTTCGCGCCAGACATCCCGGTTTTCCGCAATCCTCATCCAGCCTACACCGGCAAATAATCTATACTCTATAGTTCTATACTAATATTATAAAGAGGTAAAGTTTATAACTTTGTTTGTACATACGGGGTAATCTTTGCAAATACTGATCCGATCATGAAAATTCTTTCACTCACAGAAAGCTACACTATTCAGGAGTGATATAGGCTATATTTTATTATAATTATAATTGAACATAAAATTCAGTGAAAATAATAGTAGGTGTTACGAATCGCGCCATCTCTTGACGAACTGTAGGTACTAACTAAATAAACATCGATGTAAAATAGCAGCGGACGGCGCGCCCAACGACTGTGTTCACGACGTTTACCAAAGTATACTTCATTTAAAAAATTCGTTATTATTCTGTAATAGTTAAATTTAAAAAACTTGAAAGATATCAAATTACTGTAAAAATCTTTTAACGCCCAACGAAGTGGGCACAGGTCGGCTAGTAAATAATAAAACAAGCTAAATACATTTCAATAAAAAAATAATGTACTCATACAAAACTAAATTATAAAGCGGAAAAGAGGTAAAATTCATATAGAGTTAATGTGGCAAAGTGCGCCTACCGGGCAAGTGCACCTACCACAAATATCTCGAAAACTACCGATTGGATACTAGTAGTGACACTATATATCGATGCTACAAACTAAATCATAGTTCTTGGTGAAAGTCACAGATGGCTCTAGTCATGTGAGGTTGAGATACGCGCCATTTTATTTTCACTGATATTCAAAGTGGTGAGCAGAGATGACTATGGGTTGATCATCTTCGTAAATCTCAAGAAATCTAGTTTTTACCAACATACGAGTGAGGTAAATGCACAATTTAAATATTTTTCTTTAAGTTTCTGACTATATCTCACTCCTATCTAGTAAAATTTATATATTTTTTTGCAGTTAAATATTCTAACTTAAAATTTATATAGTTGGGGAAGTGCGCCATACTGACTTTTTATATGGCGCACTTCGCCGCAATCCAGAGGTTACAAACTTTTTAAAATGTGTCTTTGTTACAAGTCTTTATTTAACTTGCAATGTTTCTTTGCTTGTTTGTATGGTCGGGTCAAATCTTGCAAATTAATTTGAAAAAGAAATCTTGAATGAACACGTTGGTCCATTTATGGTCAATTTGGGTGAAAATGCTATTTTTATGCATGACAATGCCCGACCTCATACATATTGGATTGTGAGTAACTACCTTCAAGAGATGAACATTACTCGTATGGAGTGGCCAGCACGCAGCCCAGATGTCAATCCGATCGAGCATGCTTGGGACCAGCTAGGGAGATGCGTAAAAAAATTACGCTTCGTGAGCTCAAAATTGCTCTCACAGAGGAATGGGAGAATATTCCCCAAAATCGTACAAAAAACTTGGTGTACAGCATGCCAAACTGGGTAAACGCAGGAATGGAAGCACGAGGAGGCAATACGAAATATTAAAATTCGAGAAAATCGTAATGTTGTTCAAAAATGTCATGTTTCCCATTTTTGTTTTAAGGCGAGAAAATAAATATTACACTTAATAACTAATTTCAATGACTAACTTCTTATTTCAGTCCGTTTATAATACCAAATAAGTAGTTCCATTTACGATGGGAATACCATGGGGTATTCCCATCGTAAATAAAAGAAAAAATATACTTGACACTCGATTATCAATATTTGGAAAAAAGGTTCATAGCCTCTGACTTAAGATTGTATGGCGCATTTAGCCGAAATTTGGTTTTAAATGCATAGATTCTTCTAGAATGTGGCTATGAAAAAAAAATAAATATCATTAGTTTTGTTTCTTGTTTTCCTATAATAATATAAGGCTGTTTTTATTCTAATGCTATAATATTACGTTTTATTAATACAAGGCGCACTTACCCGATTTGTCGGCAAAGTGCGCCTGAAGACTGTTTTCAAATTTTTTGCTAAAATTCATTAATTTGCTGTCAGATTCTAATGACACGACATTGGTTGTTGTTGCAAAACATCACAGATCCTTATGGTACCATGACTTAGTATCTATCGTGAACTTAAAAGACAACTTAACAAGAAATATTGCACCAAAGTCAACTATGAAAAAAGTATGGCGCACTTTGCCCCGCTGACCCATATAAAATTCTCGTGTCACAATGTTAGTTACCATTAGTGATGCAACAGATCTCCGTTTCTGTTTCCGCAAGTGCGGAAGTTCCGCGCGCTTTTCAACATCCGTTTCTGCTTCTGTTTCCGCAACTTTTATAACGGAGATGTAAACGGAAGTTTACGACGGTTGAGAGTTGTAAAGTTTCACTTACCACTACTAAATTTTGAATATTAAAATAATTTTAAGTTGCAATATTGTTTTCTATTGTAGATTTCTAATATATCTATTTCTTATCTAGGCTTGGTGTGTATTTAATACTTAATAAAGAAATATATTTGTAAATTTATTAATTTTTTTTCATATTATTTACACTTCCGTTTCTGCATCCGTTTCCGTTTCCGTTTCTGCTAAAATTTACTTTTGACATCTGTTTCCGTTTCTGGTTCCGTTAAGACACTTCCGTTGCATCACTAGTTACCATACTCCTCCGAAACGGCTGGACCGATTTTTATGAAATTTTGTGTGTATTTCGGGTAGGTCTGAGAATCGGCCAACATCTATTTTTCATACCCTTAAGTTATAAGGCGATTAAGGGGGTTAATAATAATAACATACATATATGGCAAAACAACGTGTGCGGGGTCAGCTACTAATAATAAAAATATGTTAATATCGTCTGCAATTATGTGTTGTGCCCCAAAAAGGTGTATCGCTCAGCTTAAAAAAACACAACTAACCACCACTATAAGACCTTGATGTCTGGAAATTTGTATCACGATCCTTAATTTTTCAAAATTTAACTAGTTTATACCTTATTTTAAGATAATATTCTAAAAATTTCAATATTCTTTGTGCGAAGAAAAAAAATTGTTTTTATATTCTAGACTAGGTCGCCAAACAAGCGTACGGTTCACCTGATGGTAAGCATTACCGTAGCTTATAGACGCTTGCAACACCAGAAGCATCGTAAGCGCGTTGCCGACCCTATCCCCCCCCCCCAGGATACACGCGGGAGATAGGTATAGTCTAAAACCTCACCACATATCACCGAGAATGGGTTAAAAAGTTGCTAAAAGTCATCACATGATTAATGGACGACCCTTTAGGCTAGCCACGACCCCTCTCTTCCCGTGTGTGTTGTAAGAGGCAACTAAGGGATAACAAAGTTCCACTACCACCTTGGAACTTTAAAAGCCGACTGATGGCAGGATAACCATTGCTAATATAAAAAATTATAGTTCGTTGGCACAGTTAGTAGCCGTTGTCCTGGTTTCTGGTACAAGTTTGTGGATTCGATTCTCACCCCGAATATAGTAGAGAAACACTGATAATTTTAAAAGTTTCTAATATGATGTCGTAAATAAAGACATTTTTTGCGCTTACATTGCAAACGCTGGCTGAACCCTACGGGTTAGATCAAAATAATGTACTACAGTATTTTATACGTAAAAAAGTCCGCGATGTTATGTCTATCTCTTTAGGATAACCTACAATAACCATTTTTTACGAGAAATAATGGCTTATTTAAGAAACGATTTTAAGCAATTCAGTATTAATCCCTTGCATTGGGCCTTTACAGCATATAATTTAAATGAATATTTTCGATGCTATTACAGATTTATAATGCAGGGACATAACGGTTGCGGCGGTACCGACCGGTGGCAGTGCGTGCCTAAATAAATATGTACTCGTAATAATAAAAATAATAGCGCGTCGAAGGCCGCGCTTTGCCCACCACACCGAATTCGTCCTTTTTTTTACGTGGGGAAAATCCATCATGGATACCCTCCGGCGCGGGGGCACCAGAGGGTTATGTCAGACTCCTACTGACCAAAAACCATCCACGTGTGAGCAGACACCCGCATGAGTGGGGCGAGATGGGGTCGCGTTAGCAATCTCCACCCCGCCCCGGCGGTTGGTCCGAATGTAAACATCCGGGCACCGGCACCCAGAGGGGCGGCACCCACAAGACCACCCCTCCCGACGACGCGTGGGATCTCAAGCCAGCCGAGGCTCCCCCGACCCCCAGCCGGCCATCTACCGTCTGCAGAATGGGGACACATGTCCAGGAGCGTCCCCCCTCCAAGCCAGGCAGGCCTGACCTCCAACGCCCGGCATCATGGTGTTGGGGGTCAGGCCCGCCCGACCTCCAACGCCGGATCGCACCGAGCAACCGAGCAAAGCTCCAGGGAGCCCAGCACGACCCGGCAAGTACCCCACGGGTCCGCCGGACTGCACCAACAACCGAGCTTAAAGCTCCAGGGAGCCAGCACAGCCCGGTCCTCTCACATCACGTCTGCCGGATTGCACCAGCAACCGAGCAAAGCTCCAGGGAGCCAGCACAACCCGGCCGGCAAACCGCGCTTTCGCGCTACAGGGCGGGCAAGCGAACCCACCCACCCCGCTCCTCCAGCGCACTCACAGGTCGAGCAGTACCCGGAGCGCACCCCTCGAGTCAGTCGTTAGCCGCGACAAGCAGCAGTACCGCGACTGCGATACTGCTGCCCGTCCCGTTGCCCAGGGTGCACCACGAGGAGGTGACTGACATGCACCCCACACCGAATTCGTCATAAGCCGAGGTGCGATCTCGCTTGGTGCTCACTGTCAAGGCCGTTGGGTGGGCCAACAGCACTAGACACTATTTGTTATTTGTTAAGGTTAATTTTTAAACCGCACTCATAGTAAGTAGGTATATTAGGTTGGATAGGTTTAGATTAGGGGAGAGTTGGATGGGGTGCATGTCGGTCACCTCCTGTTCACCACCATTCATGTACTTTCGGAAAGAGATAAGTAATACTGTATTTATATTGTAATACTTTGATACTATACATTTTTAATGCTGGTATACTGTAGAATTAATGTCAGAATACGTTTTTACGTAGTTAGGTACTATAATATTTTCCATATAATTTTGAGGTAAAAAAATAAAATGATGAAGTTTAAAAATTCCGCGCTGGGGGCAGTTCCCCACGATTTCTCTGGGATTCCATCATCAGATCCTGGTTTCCTTATCATAGTACCAAACTTGGGATATCTACTTTAAAAATTTATAAGAATCAAAATTGTAGAAAATTTTATTTTAAACAACTTTGTTCATTACAATTTTTCTTGTAAAATTGACCCCCCGTCCGTGATCACCCCCCCCAACGAATTCCGAAGGAAAATTGCTGCTTCCAATTTTTGTAAATCTTAGTCCGTTTTTGAGCTAATTTGACTGGGCTATATAATTATATTTGTTGAATCCCTGTCATGTTACAACATTAATTCAAGTAAATATCGATCATTCCAAAGGATATAGTGATAGAAATTTAAAAACGCGTTTATGGCAGGAAGTCAACTGAGGTAGGGCACAGCAGGAAATAACCTGCTCAAAATATGGAGCAGCCCGACTGGGGTAGTACCTCGACCTTACAGAAGATCACAACTAAATAATAGGTACCTACTGTTTTCAAGCAGTGTTGTGCTCCTGTCGGTGAGTAAGGTGACCAAAGCTTGGTGGGGAATTTAGGGTAGGGTCGGCAACGCGCTTGCAATGCTTCTGGTGATGCGGGCGTCTATAAACTACGGTAACCGCTTACCATCAGGTGAGCCGTACGCTTGTTTGCCGACCTAGTTGTGTAAAAAAAAGTATACGAAAATGTTATACATAATAACTGGGCTGAACTAAGCAACCAAAAAAAAAAACAGTATTTACAAATTTTATTCTTTTTTCTTCTGATCACACAACACACACACACGGTCGCCTGTTCCTAAAGTAAGCAACTTAATGCTTGTGTTATAGGTAACAGCCGACTGGTACAGCTACATATTTTTATAAACATACATACAAATACTTAATATAATATTATAGATAAATAAATATATATTACACCGAGACTCAAGGTGGGAGTCGAACCCACAACCCCCGGAGTAAAAAGCAGAGACTACAAACTGCGCCAACGGACCAGTCAAAATATCACAATCACTAGCAAAAATAACAGATTTTTTTATCACAGTGCGCGCACTGTACCTACCCTCTGCGATTTTTTACAGCGTAGTTTTAAAATCGTGTCGCAAAAATAAAAATCGTTATGCCCGTTTGGCCTTAAACAAATGACTAATTATAAAAAAAAGAAATCTATTTTTTTTAAATAAAAATAAATTGAAATTCGTGTTCTTAGCGATTTTTTTTTAGTTTTGAAATAGCCAGTACGACGAAACGGCAATTTTACAGGTAAAGACCTAATATTTTGCTGTTGACTAATAATATATGTTCTAATAAACTGACAAATATATTTTCTCACAAAGAAATAACTATGTACACTGAGGCTGAGTAGAATCATAAATTTGAGGAATATTCAGGAAGGTACTGAGCTGGCGACCGTACGGTGAAATTAACATAAAATATTATCGATGTAAATTTTTTATACAAAATGCTCATACTGCACCTTCTCACGGGTTACATTATTCCACCACCATATTAATTAAAAATTTATTATTATTTTAATGCATTTTTTTAATTGTAGTATTCAGGTAGTATTTCAGTTGACACTTGTCAGATCAGAGATCTAAATAATTAAACATAATTTTGGGACAAAAAGTTATAGCTTGCAACACATTACTCGACTGTCAATTACCGGGAAACGAGAGGATTGCGAGAGGAAGTAAATTATTTAAAAAAAACCAAAGATCGATGATAAAATATATTTAAAATATTTATTGTTTCTGTGTATTTATATTTACAATAATTGAATAAAATGTTTGAATGGGCTTATAGTGGTGCTAATAAAGATGTACCCAGAAATGTCGGCCCCGAGTGTGCATATTATTTATCACCTCAAAGACAAATAATCGAAACAATTATCGTAACGACGGCCTGCATATATATAATTGTACGTATTGAACATTTTTTAAAAATTAATTACATTTAGTAATGTGATTAGGGTGAAATTATATATTTCTGAATAAAATATAGAATATTTGACTGCTTTAGTTAGATTAAATTTTTGTACCAACTGTTAAATGACAAATTATTTTAATTATCTTATTTGTAACAGATAAAAACATACCCTAAATTGGAAATTCCTAAAGATAATACGTATATAAAATGTGATAGAGGTGGCAAGAGGCTACTAGTTATTCTACTTGCCCTTTTGTGGGGAATGGAAATTGGTTTCAAATTTGCATCACGTACTGTTATATATTTGTTGAATCCCTGCCATGTTACAACATTAATTCAAGTAAGTATAGATCTCAAAATATTTTACTTGTGTGCACTATATGATTATAATTATTTTGTTAAATAAATTACCAGATAATCATATTAGTTATACCTACTTCAATTGAGTATTAGTGTTGGTTTGTTGAGTTTTATGGTTTAATGAACTGCTTAGATGTCTTAGAATAATATTACCCTACCCTAATAACTATCTTATTTCTAGTAAATACTTTTAAAGACATAAGAATTATTTACATCATTTCATTATTATAAAACAATTCAATACAAGTTGTGTTTTGTTTTCTCCTGTCTATCTGCAATCAGCCCTAGAGCTTTAATCAAATTGGTTGTTTAGTACAAATTAATAAAGAAACAATGTCACCTTTTTAATAATATCAGTATAGATATTTAAATTTCTTTAATTTCTTCAACAAGTTGAACAAAGAATCTTTACAATCACATCATTACATAGTATAAAACAAAGTCGCTTCCCGCTGTCTGTATGCTTAGATCTTTACAACTACGCAAAGGATTTTGATGTGGTTTTCTTTAGTAAATAGAGTGATTCCAGAGGAAGGTTTAAATGTATAGTCTTGGACAACGCTTAGAATACCAACAATTACATATAACTGGCTCTATCTGGTGGAACCTGTGTATTTTCTATAATACTAAGTGTACTCAGTAATCATCAGTAACAAACTAACACTGCAGCGTGAGTAATAGAAGTCTTGTACAAGATGAATATTCACAGTTTGTACAATTACAGTTATACTAATATTTTTTTTCACATACAACTTTTTGTATAAGTATCAAAAAATGTTCTCAATTTTTTCATACTTTTGGTGAGTTTATCCTTAATCTGTTGTGTTTTTTCTTAAAAACAGGATGTGTTAATTTACGTTTTTTTTTTTCAGATATATTTGTTGGCCGCGCCGCCCACTAAAACCGTCACTGCATTATTTCGTATTCATTTAAACTTGTTAAACGGACCGCTATTAGCGTTTTTATTTCCAGAAACTGCTTCAAGGAAGGTTAGTAAAAAAATATATGTATTGTTAGCGGCACATATAATGAGCGCTGACTTTCAAGCTGCGCGAAAACATAATTATTATTGGATCTCTTTAGTGATAGAAGTGTGGCGAAGACAGGGTGAGATAATTATATTATCGTACACTTACTGGTCAGTTGCACTTCGCGCCAAAACTGTCACTAGTGCGCCTTTCGTTACTTGTTGCTTTCCCTTGCTCAGGAAGCGCTAAAACTTTGGAACTAATTATTTTATTGATATTATAACTTATATGTCTCCCATCAATACTAATAGCATTTCTAATGGGTAACTAACTGTGCCCCGCGGTTTGACTCGCGTTAATTTTAGTAAAAAAAACGTACCAAAATATTATACCTATAGCCTCCTCGTTAAATGGACTATCCAACATTAAAAAAAGATTTATTCGAACCAGTATTTCCTGAGATAAGTGCGTTCAAACAAACAAACTCTTCGGCTTTAAAATATTGGTATAGATTACCTTGGTGGAAATATTTCTTTAGAAAAAGTATTAAAATATCTTAAACTTAAAAAAATCTTTAAAAATCTTCATGTCTTTATAAGACTTGTGAAATAATAAGTCTTTATAACTCTGTAAAACTCTGAAAAGATCAAATATTGTCTGAAATATCAGAGTTTATTTCGGAGTCCGAACTTATTCTTTTAAAAATCTTTTTTTTTAATATGTAGGTCTAGCTATACTAGGTCAGCAAACAAGCGTACGGCTCACCTGATGGTAAGCGATTACCGTAGCTTATAGAAGCCTGTAACACCAGAAGCATCGCAAGCGCTTTGTCGACCCTATCCCCAATTCCCCCCAGGAGCTATGGTTACCTTACTCACCAACAGGAACACAACACTGCAAAAGAAAGCAGTCGGCCGGCTCCATATTTTGAGCAGGAAATTTCCTGCTGTGCCCTACCTCAGTTCTTCTTTTAATATATATATAATCTTATTAAGACATGAAAATTTTTGAAGATATGTATATTTATTATTTTTTTCATATCATTAATTTAATGAGTACCTACTACTTACGTTTTATTTATTGGATAAGGCACGTGTCAAGACTAAAATATGGAGAGTAAAATCATGTGAAACAAAGAAACAGCAGTGACTATGTACCTACTATCTATTTCTGTGTATTATCTATTTCCTCTTTAACTCTGTCGTCGAGCGCTCAATATTCGTGCCAATACCTGTGTATATTAGCTATTTTATTGCTTCTCATTTACGGGTCTGTAAATATTTTAACATATTTTTTATGACAGATTTTAGCAGAAGCAGCGTTATATTGGATACAACATGGAATGATGTTTGTGATACCCTACTATCTTCTAAGAATTGGTGGTAGGTCTTTGATGTTTTCAAGATAAGTTAATATATTAAAATATTTAATCTGTTTTTCTATTGCAGGAGTGTATAACGTAGAACCTTTTTGGGATTTTAATTGGGCTATCTTTAGCTATTGCTTAAATTTATTATATCACTTTATTGTTCTGCAAGTGATAGCTATTGTAAGTATGTCGTATTTCATATTTTATAAATATCGACTACCTATATCGCGTTATGAGAATCGTTATCTGTTGTTTAACGTTTTCTTCGTTTAATACGGCTGCCCAATTTCAAAACACGCGCGACCACGATTCAGCCTGTAATATCCCACTGTTGGGCATAAGCCTCTTCCCCATGTAGGAAAAGGATCGGAGTTTAATCCACCACGCTGCTCCAATGCGGGTTGGCGGATATATTCCCTACTATGAGTAACGATCGCTATCAGGTGTACATGATAACAACCGGGACCGACGGCTTAACGTGCTCTCCGAGGCACGGTGGGGAGACCCACAAGGACTGCACAAATACCCAGACCACGGCAAACATCTGTATGGCTAATACAAATGTTGTCGTGTGCGGGGATCGAACCCGCAACCGCCCGCGCAACAGTCATTCGCAATCCAATGCTGTGACCGCTGCGCCAACGCGGCGTCATTTGAATTTCAAAACACAGTAACGGACATTTTTTTAATATATCTATATATACCATGATCACACGACTGCATTGGAACGAAAAAAAAAACTAAGAAAACGATTTTGAAAAACTTGTTCCTGTGTTTTAAAATTGGGCAGCCGAATACTTTTATCGCGGAATTTATATTAGTAATTGTAATAATGCTAATAAATAGTAAAATGGTATAGACAGGGGTCGTCCATTAATCACGTGAGGTTCGAAAGGGGTTCGGAAAAATCACGAAATATCACAAGGATGTGGGGGGTTGCTTGTATTTATTTATCTTTCTAAACAAAAACAAAAAAAAAAACACAAAAACCCTGCAAATTTGATGCCTGTCTGGAAATTTGTATCACGATACTTGATTTAACAAAATTTAGTTAGGTCTGTCATACCTATATTTAAAAATCTTATTCTGAAAATTTCTATATAGGTCCCTTGCACAAAAAAATACACTCGATTTTCGGATATGGATATTAGGTACTCTAAAACCACACCACATATTACCAACGGGGGGGGTATAGGGGTTTAAAAAGTTCTTAAAAAACATCACGACATTAATGGACGATTCCATACAACTTGTTTAATAACTCCAGTTAATTCGGCGATGCTCTAGTGACTAGAGTCTAGTCTATTCTCTTTCTATTTATCAGGAGGCCAAGAGTCAAGACAATCTTAAATATGTTTTATTGTTGTTTTTTTTTTTTCAGCCCGCCCAAGTAAACTTAAATCATATGCTATGCCCTGCAATATTGGATCCATTTGACGGTCCCTGGTACCGTATAGCAGCTGTGATACACCAAGCCATTCTTTGTCCACTACTGTGCAAATTATTTTGTCTAGTCGCAGATTTTTGTTTAACTAAATTTCCACCGACAAAAATAAAACCACACATGAAGGATCATTTACAAGATAAGAAATTAGTGGAATGCGTTGATTAGTTATTAATTTTACAGTCAAATTGTTTTTCAATCGCATAGGTATACCGTTGTAAACATTCTTGGGTCGTCATTTATGCTGTTGTCTGAAATATTGTATTTATAAACTGCATTATTATTCGGGTGCGAATCCAGGATTTCACTTTTGCTCAAGGGGACTTTTTTCTTTCTTTTTAATTTATATCTTTAAGTCGTCTGAAATCAAATTCAAAATGAAATTAACAAAAAATATTTTAGGCATTTTTCTTGAAATTTTTTTATTATTCCAAATAACCTCCCCAAACTCCATCTTGGACCCGCGCCTGGTACTATTATAGAAAGTTGCTTTTATCATAATAGTCATACGAAAAATGATACGGTAGTGAGTGGGCTTAACAAATTATAAAATTTGCAAACATATATTAAAAAGTAATCAGATCGTGTTATAGGATTTAAAATGTTTTATAAATTATGAAATCCTTAGGTTTAAGAGCATAGATAGTAAAGAGTTTTCTGTTATAAGATAAATCAGTGAATCTCTATATTAATTGAAAGTAATATGTCTTGTTTGAAATGTGAAATGTTGGATTTTTAATAGGTACTTAGGTACCTAAGTGGTTTGTTTGAATAAATAATATGAAATATAAAATTAGTTTAAAATTGTGAATGGTCCGTCCAGGGCGTTTGCGCCGTAGCTGGCAAGTTTCTAAATCAATTATTGTTATACGGGTAATCTTAATGTTACTGTCGTAGCTACTGCTGGAACCTAAAGTGCACAACGAATAATTTATCGCAAGCGAATAAAACTATTTACGGTAGTACGAGCCCGTGAACGTTTTCTATGTGAAATTATTTTAATTATGCTAGTCGAATTTATGAGTATTAATTAATGATGACTTTAATACGAATGTATCTTTACTTTTATTTTGTATAATTATGTTGTACAATGATTCTAATTTCTTCAACTTGACTTTACACCTTACTTCCGCACTTTTAACCATAATCGGTACGTATAATGTAATATATATCTATCTATTAAAATTAATATCCAAATGCGTTTATATCATTCTGTTTTATTTTCTTCGTGTAAACCCACACATAATTAGTGCTGCACCTTCACCCAGTTATATATTTTACAGAGGCCTATTTTTTGTCATTTACATAGAGGTAAAGTTCTCGTGTTGGTTTGTAGGGGGTTGTAGTGGGAACTATTGAACCGATGTTAAAAATTCGCGACACAATCTAAAACTGGTTTGTCACAATTTGCCAAAAATTAATTAAAAGTGGTGAAGTGACTTATGAGAATTCTTATTAAATTTACTTTACTATAGGCTCTATAGTATAGGGAGGGTAGGTGTATAGTTTGTACGCATCTCTATCTCTATATATATAAAAATGAATCGCTGAATGTGTTGCTAAGCGCAAATCTCGAGAGCGGCTGAACCGATTTCGCTAATTCTTTTTTTATAATATTCCTTGAAGTACGAGGATGGTTTTGACGGAGAGAAAAAATTAAAAAAAAATGCCTGAAAACGTCTAAAAACAACACTTTTCTATATTCCCATACAAAAGATTCGTAATAATACTTAAAAGTCAATTTGAACTTTAATACCATACCATAAAGTTTAAGTGTTAGTGGAGGGGTTCAGAGATAAAGAATCGACTGTTAGGCGGTACGAAGTTCGCCGGGTCAGCTAGTATTTTATAAACACCTCACACTCAACAGCGTACTACAGTCTACTCTTGTGGGGGCTCAGTTGAAGAAATATAGGAAGATGTAAATCACATACCGTGGGTTAATTTTCATTTCTTCATTAATCCACGTCAATTTACATCTTCCCATCAGAGCTGGCGTCTGAATCAGCGAAGTGGGCAATGATCAGCTAGTAAAATATCAAATCACGCCTTTAAGGATTTTTTGAATTTCATCCCTAAATTATTTCATATTTTATTAGTGTAAGTGCTGTGTGGTTATGGCAGTAAAGAATATAGGTACACCCTCCCTTCCCGTGGGTGTCGTTAGAGCCTAGAGGCGACTAAGGGATAACACAGTTCCACTACCACCTTAGAACTTAAAAAGCCGACTGATGGCGGGATAACCATCCAACTGCCGGCTTTGAAATATAAAGGCCGAAGACGGGCAGTAGCGTCTTCGTTGCGACAAAGCTAGCCTTGTTGCGGTCACCAACCCGCTTGCTCAGCGTGGTGACTACGGACAAAACACACGAGTTTGCGCCATTTTTTTTTTGTGCGAATTTCGGGAGGCCTATGTCCAGCAGTGGACTGCGATAGGCTGAAGTGACCTTCCCATATATAATATAATAGGTATACAAATTAGGAAATCTGTCCCTTGTGGCGTACCCATATACTCGTATACCTATATTATATGAACATTTTTTATTTGGATAATATCAAACCTCATTTTTAACCGTCTTCCCAAAAAGGAGGAGGTTCTCTGAATCTATTTTTCTTGTTTTTATATTTTTTAGTTGTTTTTTTTTACAGAAGTCGACAATTTATATTTTGCTATGGTATATTTCATTCATCAATATATTTAAAAAGATGATTAGGGCCTATGCAAACCGCGTTTTTGTGTTTTGTATCGCGACATACGCGCGTTTGCATCGCGTCTGTATCGCGTGACATGCGCGTCGACGCGGTTTTTATCCTACAGAACAGTTTGTTGGCGTTTGTATCGATTCAAACGCGCGTCAACGGCGCGTTTGTATCGCGACATACGCGCGTTTGTATCGCGACATACGCGCGTTTGCATCGCGTTTGTATCGTGTCACACGCGCGTTTGCATCGCGTTTAAAAAACGCGTTTTTTAAACGCGGTACAGACGGTTTGCATAGGCCTAATCGATATAATAATCGATACAAACGCCAACAAACTGCTCTGTAGGATAAAAACGCGCCGTCGACGCGCGTGTCACGCGATACAGACGCGATGCAAACGCGCGTATGTCGCGATACAAACGCGCTGTCGACGCGCGTTTTAGAAACGCGCGTCGACGGCGCGATTAAAAAACGTGGTTTGCATAGGCCCTTAGACTAATAAATTCTTTATTTTTTTCTGATAATGCCCATGTTAAAATCACAAAAAGGGTAAAACTTACATACACACACTACACTCATTGTTATATAATAAGGATCGATTAATATTAATTATCCATATAACTGTTCGAGTTACGCTGACGCTAACACCACCCGTTAAAAAAGCTAAACTATGTAACTATGTTTAGCTTTTTCGCTACAATTTTTTCAAGATGGCGCATAGTTCAATTATTATCACGTGATCAAATTTGACGCTCAAAACCAGCGTCAAGCGTCACATGAAAATGCACCCATAGGATTAAAACAAGAGATCTTTAAAAGTTACTTACATATTTTTAAAGGTATCTTTTTATTAACTAAGTTTGAGACAAAGATAACACTATAGTAATAAATATAAATTAAATATGTCACACAAGTATTAAATAAATTTATATTGAATAAGGATATTGTTAGCCATCAGCTGGTACCCCTAGGTAAACCATAGAAACCTCTGTGTTACCATAAACTGCTGACACAGTTGGGTACAACTTTTTCCTGTAAGGAAGGCCTGAAAAAAAAATACATATAAGTAAAATACTTGAAAACTCAAATTACAAATTTAATTTTTTTTACCAATATTTAACAATTATATCACCTCGGAATGCCACTCCTAGAAATTCATGATTTCTTTCAAAAGATAAAGTGTGTCCTTCACAGTCTAGAATTACTCGTATGCGTTCTCCAACCTGAAGTAAAAATTATGATAATCACAAACAATTTATAAATAACCTAAGAGAAATGCTACTATTTTAACCCTAGATAACTAATCATTCGTCTCACAGTCGACAGACCCCCTCCGCATTCGGTGTTCAGGTATGTTCCCGACGGGTCACTACGCTGCCTGCGTGAGTACCTTCCTGATTGGTTAATTAGTGTCGCATGCGGAAGTGACGTGGATGCACCCATAACAGTTCCTGAGATATTGCGAATTATTCGACCCACAGACGAATGTTTAGTAACACCGTGAGAAAAAAAATCCACGGTTTATTTAAAAAAATATATTTTTATTGTTTTGTAATGCTTATATAGATCAAACGTTATACAATATTGTTTGTTGTTTGTAGAATAATAATAAATTTGCCTCTTGGAACGTACTTTGTGAAGCATTTGTGTGAACCTTTATATGGAAGCAATAGAAACATTACTATGGATAATTGGTTTACTTCTGTTCCTCTAGCTTCGGAACTGCTGCGTGATCCCAATAAATTGAATATTGTTGGTACTGTTCGCAGTAATAAGAAGAAGATTCATTCATCAAAAAATCTAGCTAATGGTCTTACTGAACCTTGCTGCACGAACGCTACGGTACATTAACTTTAAGAAGGGATATTAAAGCAATCGTGAAAGATATTTTGAAAATTTATGAAGTTGCATCTAGTTCAACTCAAAAACAGATAAACAAGCGATAAATTTGAGGATTTTGCCCATATAAAAAACGCAGAATGACCAAATACTCGTGCCACATGTATAAGAAAGCCATTTGCGGGGAGCACACGGTTCCGACCTGTAATGACTGTAAGGAGTAGTTAAAAGACATGTTTATTTGTTAAAACTTAATATATAATAATAACTCATCCGTGCCATATTGATTTTTTATTCAGAAATATAATAAATAAAACAAATATTTCTAGTTTTATTTGTTAGTCTGTCAGTCGAATGTTTAGTTACAAAGTAACAACGAAATATGTTTAGTTATCTAGGGTTAAAGCAATATTTTTCTAAACTTACTTGGTATTTTGGACAGTTATTAAGAATAGGATATCGTCCATGAGTGTCTCCGTTATGTAATAATTGATTATCAACTAAATTCCAACCCCAGCTATGTTCATCCGAACCTAAAAGTCCTACGTAACCTTGACATTGCAATGGAGCTTCTTTTGTTGACACACCAATTACTGCCACAGTTCCCAGTGGTCCTTCCCAAATAACTTCCCATGAGTGTCTACCTCTATAAAAACCGATTTTTCCTCTACAAGCATCTGTGCTTTGGGCTACTGGATTTCTGTAAGTAATAAAAGATAAATAGATAACTACTTATATGAGCTTTTTAGGATGTAGATCCTGTGATACGATACCTGTGTAGAGTAAATCCGTTAGGTTTAATATAAATATTCCTCGAGCAATCGTAAGGGCTCCAAGCGTGGTAAAAGGCTCTCAGTTTGGACTTGTAAGTAGATAGATTTGAAAGTAAATCTGATTTCATGACTTCTTCAGCCAATCTTTTAACGCAATGCAATCTCCAAACATCATTATTTTCATCACTTAAAATTCTAAGCCATGTCTTACACACTAGTGCGCAATTTTTAAGATCTCGCAAATTTAAATAAGAAAATATATTTTCTAAAAAATGATCGGCCACAAGTTCAGCAATAGCATAATCACAAATATCGTTATCGTATGTGTTCATTTTATAGTCAACAATTATATTGAATTACTTTTTTGTTATAAAATAAATTACTAAATATTAGTTTGGTAATCGGTTAATAAAACTCATTTCTCCCATTTTTTCGCATGTAATTGTTAAAATATTTATCTACAGTTATAACAATTATTTTTATTTATTTATTTATTTTATTTAAAAATCAAATCATTTTTAATTGATTGATTTTTTAGTTTAATGGATCATTTTTAAAATTTAAAAACACGCACACTAGAATATTCAGCACACTTGACCACAGATTAGGTATATAATAAAGAACATGTAGCTAGCTGACAGATAATTGTCGACCACTCGACCACAGATTACTATAATTTAATGCACAAAGCTTTAAAAATTATAAATCTTTTATATGGTAATACATTTTTATAATCCATTTCACATAAGATGGGTACGGTGACATTTGATATGTTCCAATACACTCTCACTATTTTCAGCAAATCAGATAAATATAAATGTTTAAATATCACCAATTAATTTCTAAGGCAAATAATAGCAATGATTAGAATAAATTAAATTTAATAATACGCAATATATTGCGTTTTTACATTTTAAACAAATTTAAAAAAGGTATAGAAAAAATAATAACCTAAAATTAGAGGCATGAGACGAAACGTTTAATGATGGTATAGGGATTGACACGTAAACGTAGTAATCGGCAAAAACAAATAATCGTAATGGCCATCTTGTTAATCGAGTCAACTCACTTATTGTTCTAGTTGTATTTGTAGCTGTTTTATTGTTGTTATACTTGAATTTGTTGCTGTTTTATTCTTTTTAAGTCCTGTTTTTCTGTTGTTCTATTTTTTGTTAGTTATTCCATTTTGTGTGTGTGTTCTCAGTTCTGTTCTGTAAAATGCCGAAAAGAACAAAGAAGACCGTTTTAAACAGTCAAGCCCGGGAGTTGGTTGTCCGTTTTCGGGAATACGAAAATAAATTTTTAATAAGCAGTTAAAAATATATTTTTTTATAATAGATTAAAGGTTAACCGCAATTGAAACTGAAAGAGTTAATTTGACATGACGTGTCACCGTACCCTTCTTAGGTGAAATGCGGTATAA
The DNA here is from genome assembly GCA_905220545.2 of Melitaea athalia. Taxonomy (NCBI): domain Eukaryota; kingdom Metazoa; phylum Arthropoda; class Insecta; order Lepidoptera; family Nymphalidae; genus Melitaea; species Melitaea athalia. The sequence continues at coordinate 11,809,951 of HG992179.1, forward strand.
ATGTAGTGTAACTAGGAACATGCTAGGAACTGTGTTGTGTGGTTACGGCAGTAAAGAATATAGCCACAACCTCTCTTATAACACAGTTCCACTACCACCTTGGACCCTAAAAAGCCAACCGATGGCGGGATAACCATCCAACATGCTAGCTACGAAATACACAGGCTGAAGACGGGCAGCAGCGTCTTTGGTGCGACAAAGCCAGCCCTGCGATCTCAAACCCCGTCTGCCCAGCGTGGTGAATATTACTATGTATGCGCAAAACACAATATGTGTTCACGCCATTTTTTAGCGTGAACTCATATTGTGAACTCATAAATACTCATACAAACTTGAATCGATTTATCGTGAGTATCGAGTACCGAGTCGAATGGTACTTCGCTGTATCTATGCGCTATTTACGTCCCGATCACCCGATGACAAATGTCAAAATGGGCCTTTAATTTGTGTTGTTGTGTGTGTTGTGGCCATGTTGTGACGACTATACCCCGTCCGGCCACTTATTATCTTTTTGATAGCTCACGCCTATAAATTAGTTTTTTTTCGGAATAACGTACTAAAATTTTTACAGTAATGTCATACTTTATTGGCGATTTGATTGATTGAGCGAAGTACCCTGTATGCACAGGTGTGTGGTTGTTTGTTATGCAACAAACAACCACAGACTATGAAACAGTTCTTGAAATAATAAATAGATAATAAATCGATCATATTATGATCAAAATAATTTTACGTCATGCGATTATTGTTTCTATAAATTTAATACAAAAAAGGAAATAAAAATAGTATCTTTGACCCCAAGATTGATTACTTGCAAGGAATTAAGTCGAAATCTTGAAATTTAATTGCAAACCAAGAATAAAGAGCAATAACTCTGTTAATTCATTTAATTTATTATTTATATATTTCATTTATAATTAAAAAAAAACTAATGAATGCATAAATAAATAATATTTTTACACTAAATGTATTTAATTAAATCGATTGAAAGTTCTTCTTAAATAAAATCGATTATTATTTCGAATCGAATAAATAACGTGTGAGGCAGTCACTAATGTCAAAATTTCTTGAAGTGTCAAAAAGATAATTAGTCGCCGGACGGGGTATACCGGTATAGTACTAAAGTTAAACTGCTAGCAAATTAACAATATTCACAAATCGTTAAGTTAAAAAAAAAACAGCGTATCCTTTGATAATTAATGTAAAATTCCAAAACTAAGATAAAATATGCCTGCCGTAGAAAAGACTCTTGAAGACGATGAAAACTATATTATATCAAGAGCAAAGGAAGCTCAAAAACACAATATTTATTCCGCTAAAGCTTGGATGTTAACAGCTAAAACATTGTTTCCAACAAATTTTAAGATTCAATTTGAAGCTTACTTAATGGAAAAACAATCCGGAAATGTACAAGAAGCAGCTGAATGTTTTAGTTCTTTAATGATATCACCACAAAGAATGCCAGAGTTATTAACGGAAATATCTGCTATTGCTAATGCTCTTAAAACCAATGAACCATGTTTTTTGAGTCAAATGTTTGACAACATCTCTCCAGATATCCAGTTAAATATATTAAAAACAAGTGTTGAAAATAGTGATGATACTATGGAGCATTGTCGTTTACTAGTGTTATTATTAAAAAAATTTCCTCAACTAGGTGTCGATAGCCTTGTTAAGACACTCATAAATGCTGAAGAATTTTTCTACGACAATCGATACGCTCGTCTTCTAGTTGTAGAGACATTGCCGTTACTTAACTCTTTGGAGTCACCTAGACTGTTACAGCGCTTAGTGATTAAAGCCATTGACTTTTATAATTCTTATATTTATGATGAAACTGAGCATGATATTACAGATCCCTGGCAGAGACTTTATGGCATACTTGAATTGTTAGGAAGACAGTTAGGATGGGATTCTTATTTAGTTAATTACAGTAATAGTCTAAATAAAGAATCCTATTTTCAAAAATTATTAGGGTTGCGAAATTTTGATGATTGTAGGCAACTTTTATATTGTGGGGTAGTATTCTTCTTAAGATCACTCTATGAGCACAAATCTCTTAAAGGTAACCATATACTTGTTGAAGCTTTGTCTGACCCTGACCTCCCACCATCAAAGAGAAGAAAAGGTGATATAGAAGTTACAGGAGTTTCAGCCAACCAGTTTCAAGCAGCTGCAAATTGTTGGGAGCTTTTACATCGAAATGAAGTTATAACAAGAGAATTTATAAAACTTACTTCACAGCTGCAAGTTAAACCTTGGTTAGAAGGTTTTTCTGAAGAATTAGCCTTGTTCAGAGGAAGATATGATGAAGCTTTTCCACCCCCAACAACTAATAATATAACTGCTCTTGTATCAAAAGTATCTATAAATTTCTTTCAGCAAAACTACAGTGCTTGTATCGAAAATATATTGGCCACACTTCCTATGTTACCTACTGTTGAAGGAGTATTGGAGACAGATCTAATTATTGGTGGAAAACATCGTCATCTACATTTCCTACCTTTGACTAAATTTGCTATCATGCATTATTTCTGTACTCTACTTATAAGAATTCTCATAAAAACTGGAAATAATACTGATTTAGCTTATGGACATGTATTAGTACTAATGCAGCTAGGGTGGCCTCAAGAGGAAGCCATTTTTATACACATTATGGATGCAATTAGAAAGAAAGGTGTTTTTCATTACCATCTCTTTTCAACATACATAATTCATATTGACTTGTTAGAGGAATTAAGTTTTATTTGGAATGAACAAGGCAAAAATGTTGCTTTAGACATACTACCAAATTCACAGCAACATCTTGGACAACGAAGAATTGGTACTCGAGGTGCAGATAAAGGTGTCAAAGAAGATTTTAAACAAGCAATGAAAGCACAAGTCGCAAGAAGCAATGAATCTATACTAAATTTAATAATTCAATTTATAAATGCAGAAAGATCATATTTTCTGCAATCTTTATAAACAAGTATTGAGTGAAATTAAAAAAATATAATGTATTGATATTTAATTACGTTTATTTAATAAAAGCATTTTGTAAGTAAAAATTTATGAACTTCCTTCATATGATCCGACAGCTAGCAATAGGTTTCGTCTAGTAAAATGTAAATTTTTAATTGGTGAATTTTTCGTTGCAAAAGATCGTAGCAAGAATTTTTCTTCTTTTTGCGTTGCATTGTTAGCCCCTCCTTCTTCAGATGTGTTTTCATCTGTTATTAAGCTAAAATCCCAAAGTTTGATAGTTGAGTCTAAGGAACCTGTAACAAACAGTTCACAAAATAAAATTAGGTTATTTTCAATCTTGATATACAAATTTATAAAAACCATAGGTTTAGTTTTAATTAAATCGTTTTCAAGAAATTATTATAAAGCTCACAGACATTGATTTAGGTACATTTAAAAGAGTTTATGGTTTTAAAAAATTTACGATTTTGTTACTTATACTGTTTACTAATACATACTTTATTTTAAGTCACAAATAACACAATATCTAAGAAATGTTATAAAATAAGTCAGAAATAATTATTGGTTACGTTAGCCGATTATAATTTTGTAAGTGTAGAAAAGATAGTTTTAAATGATTCTTTTTACCCACCAGAACATAGTAGGGTTCCATCACGACTGAAAGCTAACGCATGAATAGGTGCCACATGCATTGGTGGTAATGTTGCTGTAGGCAACCCAGTCGAGATGTCCCACACAACTATTTCTCCACTTCCAGCACCTGAAGCCAGCCATCTTCCGCATGTGGAAAAGGCTAAAGTGAATGGTGTTGACTGAAAATTTAATAATATTCTAAAATAAAATTTTATATCTAAGAGTAGAGGCCAGAGATGGAGAGAACCCAGAAAGCTTGTAGCTTGGTTAGTACATAATTTTACTACTAAGAGTAATTGATGATGATGATAATAACAAAAGTTGATAGCTTAACATGCTCTTGGCATCAATAATAACATTTTTACATTGTTCACTACAATTTAGTACTTACTTTGTGACCAGTCATTATTCGAACTTGTGATCCTGTTAAACAGTCCCAAACTCTGACAGTACGATCACTGGATCCAGTTGCGATGTAATTTGAATTTGGGTGAAATTGTATACACTGAAATTGCAACATTGTAAAATTCATAATATATAATTTAATTAACATAAAATTTTTACAAATGATATAAACTAATACATGCATCAACATCAGAATGGTGACCGGCAAATATTCTGAGAGGCTGATGATGGTCAGTCGCCCAGAGGCGAGCTGTGCGGTCGTGGCCGCCTGACGCAAAATAGTGGCCGTAGGGGGACCAGCGCACGTCCCACACCGGCCACACATGCCCGCGATACACTACTAGACATGTCCAGCACTGAAGCGACCATAGTCTTACTAAAAAAAAATGTATTGAACAGATTAGTAAACACGATAATCGATTTTACGCGTAAGCTAAGATTAATTTTATTTCAGTACAGACTTACTTATTGTCAAATTCTTAAATACTGTGATAATGCGGTGGGCAAGGTATTGCAAACAACACGGTGGGCAAGTTATTGCGAGCAGCACTCTTTCTATCCACGTGTCAACAAAAGGTTTAACAACAACCTAAAGATAAATTGCGAAAATGTTGACGATTTCGTAAGAATTAATACGAAATTTTTATAAAGGATTCTAACTGCTAACAACAAAGGCCCATCGTGTATAAATATTATTAAACATTACTATAAATCATTGTATATTTATAAGTAAACCTTAAATATAATATAAAATATCATTGTATATGTATAAGTAAGCTTGTAGCTTCTATTTCTAGCTCTTACCAGTAGAATCTTCAGAGCAGGACAACAGCATAGTTTTAAATGGATCAAAAGCAACTTTATATACAGGACCAGAGTGTCCAAATAGTGTACGGCATGTATCTCTATCTTTTTCTTCCATCATCCTCACCAAAACATCACCTATGAAGTAATTAAAATGACAGTCGTGTAAAAATAAAAATATTATATTTGCTTTTATTATTTTGTAGATGTAACGTATTATATAAGCTTGTTTTCTATGAAAGGAAAAGGAAGAGTGAGGATGTATGAAGAGAAGTGTAGAGGCGGAGTAATGAGTCGGCTTTTTGCAATATTATAAAAAATAGCTATACCTGCTTCTCTATCAATATCTTGTAATTTATCTGCCGACTTCATACCACGCAATCTATTTGTAGTTAATGTCCAAACCTGATAAAAAATAAATAAAGAAATAAGTAATATGTTTGGGTATGAAACATTAAAGTTTGTTTATGTAGATTACCTTGATAGAAGAATTATTAAAGCCTACAGCGAGTAATGTGGAATCATCACAGATATCCGCGCAAATAGCTGTTTGGCCACTATTTAGTAGTGTATAGAAGCAAATAGAAGGCAGGCTGTCAGGGCCAAGTTGCACACGTTTTGAAGCTTCTCTAATAGCTTTACCTTTTTCTATTTTATCTGTTTCTTTTCTGAAATGGTTTATATATAATTAAGCCATAGGATCCAAGCAAAATATATTTTTTCAAGTTATGATACATTCTATATTTGACTAACATGGTCATCAAAGTTTATTATTATGTTTTATTACATCTGATTATAATAAAAATGTAGTATTAAAATGTGACGTAGTCTATTTCATCATCCATCATCATCATCATTTCAGCCTATCGCAGTCCACTGCTGGACATAGGCCTCCGTAAGTTCGTTTAATATCTGGCACGAACTCATGTGTTTTGCCCATAGTCACCACACTGGACAGGCGGGTTGGTGACTGCAGGGGCTGGCTTTATCGCACCAAAGACGCTGCTGTCCGTCTTCGGCCTGTGTATTTCAAAGCCAGCAGTTGGATAGTTAGCCCATTATCAGTCGGCTTTTTAAGTTCCAAGGTGTTATTGGAACTGTGTTATACCTTAGTCGCTTCTAACGACACCCACGGGAAGAGAGGGGGTGGCTATATTCTTTACTGCTGTAACCACACAGCAAAGTAGTCTGTTAATTACAATACGTACAATTCTGGTAATGGTATTCTGTCATTGGGAGGAGCGTTAGGGTCAGATTTTGGCTTTTTCATAAATATATTATCTTTTTTAGCTTTTTTTTTTTTTGGTTTATCTGGAGTTTCATCAGCTTCATCTTCGTCTTCAACAGGAGGAGGAAGCACTTGAATATCAGGCTCTTTTAGAAGCCCATAGTAAACTTTTGTACGGTTATCTAAAATTTAATGTTAACTTATTAAATAAATGCAATTAATATTATTTTAAATCGTTGATATTACATATAACATATTATTAAAATAATTATTAACGAAAATATTCATGACTTTTATCTCGTCGTATATCTAGGTCGGAAAACAATCATATGGCTCAATTGATGGTAAGTGATTACCATAGCTTATAGACCCCTGCAACACCAGAAGCGTCACAAACGTGTTGCTGACCCTACCTCTCTGAGAAGGAGCTCTGGCTACCTTACTCACCCCAGGAACACATCACTTCTTGACAATAGTGTATGTAAGTTGGTGGTACTTTCCCAGTTGGGCTGCTCCAGATTTTGAGCGGGATACTTCCAGCTGTGCACTACCTCAATGATATGAAGAAATTACTTTCTTGAATTACACTTGAATTATAAAACTAATATTTTGATAAGACATTTAAAATTTAATTTCTAAGCGTAAAAAAAATTACCATTTCTTGAAGCTTCTCCCAATAGTCCACCTATGGTCGCTTTTACTTGGGCTTGCGTCCGTCCTGGACCATCATGAATGTCAATCTGAATGTGGTTATTAATAATATTTATAATAACTGGAGAACTTTTTTGTTCATGTAAATATCTTTTTAACTGTGTAGATGCATCTCTAGACAGTTGAACCTGGAACTTATTAGAGCTAAAAAAAAAATATTTATTATTAATTTTTAAATGGATATTTATCTGAATTCAGTGTGTAATAGAAATAATTTAAATTATATATTTGGTTTTCACAATAAATCATTAGAGTTATAAAAAATTCTAATTTTTTTACATGCCACGTACTTGTATATCTCCGCTAATTCATTACCCTTAATTTGTTCTTTATTTTCGACCATTGCCAATCGTTTAAGGTCCTCTTGATAATAATCTTCTTGTTCTGGACCAAATTTCTCCAGAAATTTAACCGCATGTTCTTTGTGATCGTATAATATAAGGATTAAATACATGTGAACAAATACTGGATACAGGAATGTTGACAGTTCGTACTGAAAAAAATAATAATATTATGAACTACTTTAACATTTTATAAACAAAAAATTGGTGACACAGTAGTCACAGCACTGGTTCTTGTGCCAGCAGTAGCAAATTTCATCTCCGCTCATGGTGACCATTTATATAGCCTATGTTTCCAGTGGTCTGAGCATTTGTGTTTTTGCATTGTGTGTCGCCTGATACAGGAATTAATCCTAGTTGGAGGCCATTGATTGTGAAGTTTTATTTTTCATTTATTTAGTATAAGTTTATAAAAAATATAAAATGCAAGCAACCAGCTACAGATGTTTTGTTCTATTGTTTTCATTTTTAAAGACAATTAATTTTTAATTTTCGATTTTCACATGATAGAGGAAGAATCACATTCAATAGTATCATCGATAAAATTAGTATAATTAATAATATTAAAATAAATGAGAACGAACCAATTGATATTTATAAAATTACATTTTTTCGTTAATTAAAAGGTAGATAATAAAAAAGTATGTGATATACAAAAGTAATAATATCTGAAAATGATTTATCAGCTTTCAAAGAAGTTGGCTTTTTTCTTTGGGAGCAAACACAATTATACAGTATAATCATACAGGTGTGCACAATTTACACGATAGAACTGCTAATTTGTAACACATTGAAAGTGTTATAAAAGTAAGTTTCAAAATTTTAGATATTATTTGTAACTTGAATAAATAAATTTTTGTGATTTTTCAATGTTTTCATCACTCTTTCTATATATACTATTCTGCAATATTATTTTTAAGCGGCTAAACAATAATAATAAAAAAAATTGTGTATAAATTACCTTGTATACGTCTAAAGAATTTTCTACAAATTTTTTCAGACTTTCGTATGCAAATTCGTAACTATATGGGTCACTTTCAGTATGATGCGCTGTTAGAATACTAGCAAGTTCAACTTCGGGTAAATCTAAATTTTCATACTCGGCGTCACCTAAATTAGCTTCTTTTCTTAAAATTTCTTCAGTACCCTGTTAAAAAATACAAAGTTTTTAGATGTACAAAAACTGCGTTAATTTTGCTCTAAATAAATAGAATACATACCTTCAAGTCATACTTCCGTAGAAGTTGAAGAACAGCTAAAAGTGGAGTTGATTTTTCTCCCATTTTTTATTCACATAAAAATATACTACAAATGTATTGAAGTTTCTTTAAATTTGTTTAGTTACTTATGCTTTTTTTATTATTATTTATTCATAGCATTTCACTCAAATCACTCAATATTTTACCAATTGTGAAGTGTGTGCAGCAGTGTTGCCAACTTTATTTTTACCAACCCACCAAATGAGGCCGTGTAAACCACCAGAAACCACTAAAACTTAGCGGCCTCTCAAACCACCAGAATTCCACAAGAAAACCCAAAGACAACGGCTACCTACTTAAATATAATAATAAAAAAATAAAAAAAATAATTTGAAAATAAAACAACAACAACGTAATTATTATCTTAAATAAAATAATTATTTAAGTTACGTACTACAGGAAACAATTATACATAAAAAAAATACAAAAAAGGAAAGAATTAGGTAAGTACATAACTACCTAACTAAAAAAGATCGTCTTCTGAGGAATCAGCTTCATCTGTAATTTGCATATAATAATTCTTTTTAGTGTCAAGTTCTTGAACTACGGCATTGGGTATTCTCTTCATCACTTCAGCCTATTGCAGTCCACTGCTGGACATAGGCCTCCCCAAATTCGCGCCAGACATCCCGGTTTTCCGCAATCCTTATCCACTCCAGGACACGTCTGCTCCAACGGTCATCGGTCCTGCGACACAAGTGACTAGCCCACTGACACTTCAACTTGCAAATTCTGTGGGCTATGTCGGTTATTTTCGTTCTCTCGCAGATAGCCTTATTTCTAATTCTATCTTTGAGAGAAACCCAAAGCATAGCCCGTTCCGTTGCCCGTTGAGCGACTTTAAACTTGTGGACCACCCCTTCGTCAGTATCTACGTCTCGGTGCCATATGTTAACACAGGCAGGACGCATTGCTCAACGGATTCTTCGAAGTGAAGACTGGGCAAAGCCCGCCAAAAGCCGCCCAGCCCAACCGGATCCTCCTATTGGCCTCGTTCTCGAAGTTGTTGCAGCCTAGTTGGATTGTATGGCCTAGGTAAACATAACCCTGAACAACTTCGAGAAGGTCTACTGATCGACCGATACCGGTCTTGGTATGACTTGGTTGTTAAACTAACTTTCGTTTTGTCCAAGTTCATACCGAGACCGACTCGTCGGGAGGACTCGTTTAGGCCGGCCAGCATTTGACCTAGCTCATCCAACGTCTCCGCAAAAATGACGATATCGTCAGCAAAACGAAGGTGAGAGATGTATTCGCCGTTGACGTTGATGCCTCGTTCCCCCCAATCCAAGGTTTTAAAGACATTGGGTATTATATAATTACTTATTGCAGCATTTCCTTTCGCGTGCTAAGCCTGCACGAACTGTGAGAATTGCAGAAAGGAGATCAAATTTCATTTGGTTTCTCTATTTCGTCTTGACTACGTTGATAATACTAAATAATCGCTCTACATCTGCGTTAGAGTGCGGTAAAACTAATAGAGATATCGCAAATGTGACTAAATCTTTAAATATGTTTTAAAAAAACTAGATAAATACTGGATCATTTTTAGTGGTAAGCTCCGAAGCTTACCACTAACTGGAACAAACCTAAACCACAAAAAAATCCACTAGCCACTAAAACCAATTTTTTCCCGCCAAGAGGGGTGTCCAAACCACCAGATCTAGTGGAAAATCCACTAAGTTGGCAACACTGGTGTGCAGTGAAACAAGTACAATGAAAACTTCAAACTAGTTGTCAATTTGTCAATTGTAGTGTTGCCAAATCTCAAAAATTTATCCCCCTAAAACCCTAATCAAAACCACCCTAAAATCCCCACAATTATGAGGTTTTGAGGGGGAGGGTGGGGTTATATGAAGGCAAAACCTATTCAGTGGTAAATCTTTTCAATTTTGAGCTTAGATAGGTTTTAGCTTATCGGCATAAGTTCGTTACAAAAAAAAAAAAACCTTAACCTATCTAACTTCAAAATTAGACCGTTAAACGACATGGCACGGAGGGAGGGCAGCCCTTGTCCTCCGTATGAAAGTGCGTGAACGAATGCGTAGGAAGCGGTGAGCTGAGAGGAGAGTGTTGAGGAGAGTGTTCTGTTTTGTGTACAGAACAGAACACTCTAGGGGTAGGACAGACCGAGACCACGTGGATAGTGGGGTGCTCCGATTCGGTTTTGGGTATTTTTCGGCTTTCTATATCTGTATTAGTGCAGTGCTGGGGGTGGGAGTGGTACCAGAGGGTAAAACAACCACCTCCCCTTTCCCTTCGCTTAAGCCTGTAATATCCCACTGTTAGACATAGGCCTTTTTCCCCGTGTAGGAGAAAGATCAGAGCTTAATCCACCAGACCACCACGCTGCTCCAATGTGGGTTGGCGGATATTTTCCCTACTATGAGTAACAATCGCTATCAGGTGTACATGATAACAACCGGGACCGACGGCTTAACGTGCTCTCCGAGGCACGGGGGGGAGACCCACAAGGACTGCACAAACACCCAGACCACGGCAAACATCTGTATGGCCAATACAAATGTTTGTAATGAGCGGGGATCGAACCCGCAACCGCCAGCGCAACAGGCACAAACCAGTGCTGTGACCGTTGTATGTCAAAATGACTATTTCACGATTCAGCCTGTAATATCCCACTGTTGGGCATAGGCCTCTTCCCCATGTAGGAGAAGGATCAGATTTTAATCCACCAATCTGCTCCACTGCGGGTTGGCATCCGCCAACATTACGCCAATATATCCATATTCCCTACTATGAGTAACGATCGCTATCAGGTGTACCTACATGATAACAACCGGGACCGACGGCTTAACGTGCTCTGACGATAATCTAGACTATTCCAATCTCCGCTTAAATAAAGTTTTTTTTTTATGTTACTAGGTTGGCAAACAAGCGTACGGCTCACCTGATGGTAAGACCGTAGCCTATAGACGCCTGCAACACCAGAAGCATCGCAAGCGCGTTGCCGACCCTAACCCCAATCCCCCCAGGAGCTCAGGTCACCTTACTCACCAACAGGAACACAATACTGCTTGAAAACAGTATTATTTAGCTGTTTGAAAAAAATTGCGTTAATTAGATATTATATTTACCTAAACTTTAATAGTAAAAGTCGACAAAGTTTTTTTCAGACTTTTCATTTTATGAGAAGTCAGCATAAACGTCGATTAAAAATATATTTTCCTCTCTCTCGTCAGCGATCCTGCGCGGAAAACGTCACCTCTGCAGGCGGTCTCATAATCAGCTCAGGTGACGGCTGCTCAGAGTTACTGTTTGAAACGATTTCTTTCCCCAGATTACTCTTTCAGCACGGGTTTTATAATATCGTTTCTTAAGAGTAAATTCCAAAAATTTCAATATACTTATCGACGTGTTACATTTTATTATTCATTAAAACACCATTTGTTTAAAATATTTATTGAAAAAAAAAGTTCAATTAAACTTATTTTAGATACATACACAATTTTGACTTTTTAATTAACAACTATGGGACATTTTCTATCTACTGAAAATTATATCAATAAAAACAGTTTTGTATTGTATCAAAACAAAAACTTAAAACTTTTTATCAATACTTGCATTACTATCAGTCTATAAAATAATTTTACAAAATGTCTTCACAATACGCCTAATAGGTACATAAGTACTCTGAATATTTAACATCTATCTTTTTTGGTATAAGAGCTTGTAAAGTAGATAAACTACAAATAAATTAACTGATAAAAAATTAAGTTTGGTTTCTTTGGGTTCGGGTATAATACTGGAACTTTTTTTTTAATATACTCAAGAATACCGCTAATTTAATACTCAAAGAAATATAACTAAATCATTTAAAAACATTATAAATCTATTTAATTAACAGTTATATAGGTAGCTATCTACGAAGTAAAGTATGACGATTTTTTATGCGGTTTTTATTATAAAACAAAGCAATATGAGATAAGTAACGAAAAACGTGTTTATAACTTTATATAGATACCTATAGTGAAATATTAATTTGAGATCGTTTATTGACTAGAAAAAGATATGTCTGAAAGGTAATGGGTTACCTACACATAAATGCATCTATTTATCTCTAAAATTCTAAAACAATGGGATATGTTATAAATTGTTTTATCAAAAATAATAAAAACAAGAATGGATTTTATCTATAAAAATTTATAATTGTAGTTAAATTAATTGTAAGATGTAAAACGACTTTTAAAGAAATAATAAACAAATCTTAAGATGAAAGACTACATTTCATTGTGAGTCTTAAGATCGGTCTATTATTACTAATTTAGTAACAAATACGTACACTAATATTGCATTTAGATAGGAAGGTACAAAAGATTTTTCTTATTACATGACAAATATAAATAAAAACATTTCAAAGTCTTATACTATAGGTGTCTAAATCTATGGTTCACATTATGTTGGTCGTTTTAAATAAAGCTATTAAAATTTATTCAATAACAATAATGATTTTCATTATAAAATATTTTAATGTAATATTACTTAAAATAACATACGTATAAATTAAATAATGCAATTTTGGCATTTCCTTAACTAATTGTACCTACTTATATTAAAAACTTTTGCAAAATTTTATCAACGCTTTTTATTTTATATTTTTATTTGAAGCAATTAATTCCACGAGTTATCTTACAGGTATATTTTATAATTTATATATTTTTCATTCAAAGCGACCTAGAATCTCCTCGTAAATAAACGCCTCTAGAATAAAAAAAAACCTTAGTTAGCGTAACTTTAATAGTAAGTTAATTGGTTAGAAGGTAAACAGATGCCAATATTAATTATTTTTCAGTTAAGTTCGTTAATTTTTAAAAGGTACTTTATCACAGTACTTTATATACGAAAATGCCAGAAATACTATTTTATAACTTCATTTTTATGGTGATAAGATATTAGACGTAGCACCATTTCGAAATAGAATACTAGCAAAATACTCAATGTCTTATGCATTGATGCCTTGATGGTGAAACTGCGTTTTTAGATAACACTGGCCCACAAAAAAAAGTGCTCTGTACCTATGACCCGACCACAGATTTAAAAAAGAAGGACAAGACTCATCTGGGGCTTTGTATTTTGATGTGCTGAATCCGAATATGGGGTCCGTTTGGTCGCTACACCCATTAATTTTGAGTAAATTCCAAAAAAAAACCGCCAGAAGTGGCATGCTTTTCTGCAGAAGAATTTTTTTTTGATCTAGCATAAGTACGTTTTTTGTGTATTTCAATTTTCAATATATAAACTTTTTTATACCTTTTTAATAATTTTTTTTTTAAATCACAGACCACAGAAATACTTCATACATACTATATATGTAATTATACTCCGTGTTTTCCAATTTATATACATATATAAAAGAGATTTCCACCCATTGACTCATCACGATATCTCTGGAACCATATGGCGTAAAGACTTGAAATTTGGTAGGAATATTCTTTTCGCCGAGTAGAGGTCAGCTAAGAATGGATTTTATGAAATTCCACTCACAAGAGGGGGTTGCGGGGGTTAATAACAATATGGCAAAACAACGTTTGCGGGGTCAGCTAGTCAATATATAAAATTAAATCAGTACTTTAAATTCGATTGCATAATTGCAATATTTTACGATTTTTAGCGATTTGAAACGGTTTTTTGCAATTTAATCCAAATTTAGAGGATCTTCCGGCTAAATCAACTTAAGATTCAGATTTAGGACATCGAAATACATAAGAAATATACTTGACCTAGTTCGAGAATTTTTTTTTGTTTTGCATTTCATTTTAGGTTTTTTTACGATTTTTAGAGGTTTGTTTGCAATTTACTCTAAATTTAGAGGGCTAACAAGCTAAACCAACTTCGGATTTGGGTTCAGTAGATTGAAATACATAAGAAACATACTTGTGCCAGTTCAAAAACAAATTCATTTGCATAAATGCATTTTTTTTGCGATTCTAGTCATTTTTTGTGGTTTTAAAAATTAGGGACCCCAAATTTGGATTCGAGCGCCTCGAAATATATAACCCTAGATGGGTCTGGTCAAAGGTACAGAGCACTTTTTTGTCGTGGGCCTGTGATAATTCAAGAATGTGACAATTCTTGTGATGAGCAATATTATAGTGAAAAAGTAGATGTTACTGTAAGTTACGACATAATTAAGGTATATATGTATCTAATATATTTTAACATTATTTGTATCATATTAGGTACTATGGTACTAAAACGATGTTGTATATTATTAGTTTAAAATTTTCGTAGATCAATTTTTTAAATTTTTAACTAACACTGGGAAGAAGACTACATCATCGAAATATATATTATATAATAATGTATTAAAGCTTGGGATATAATTGATATTCATAATATGTAATCGTAATATTTCAAATACATAAAGCACATTCATATTTTTTTTTCATTCGTGTACCCTTATTCACAAGTTTCAGACATGTTATCAGTCCTTTGGCTTCAAATATTTTACTTTTTATTATTTGCTTAAATCCTTACAGGTATTTTTCAAACAAGTGTTCAATGGTACAAATTAGCCTGTTTTTTGAGCTTATTGCTATTATTAAATAATTTTTCTTGTAAAGAAAAAAGAGAAATTATGATAACATTTTAAAATTATATAAAATAATGTTGTAATACTTGTAATATACAAATCAATGTTATGGACGACGAACATACTCGTAGGTACAAAAACGATACATCTTTTTTTTTAAAACACTATACCGGGTGTATTTGGAACGCTTGGAAAAACGAAGAGGTATGATAGTGTTGGCATGACCTGACATGATACAAGTGAAAAAAACGCGAAAAGAATTTTTTTTCTTCCCTGTTTTTATAATTTTTTTTGGTATAATCTGGTTTGGGGAAAATAATGAAACAGAAATTTGAAGATAATGCTTTAAAATAATCGGCAATGTCATTGCATACCACATGATCATGTGCGCCATCAGCTGACCGGCGCGAGGTCAACGTACTCCCGCACGCACTGTCACGCGTCTCGCGGTCAACGAGAGTTCGCAAAATACATAAGTCCTAAAATGTTCTTAAAAAAACGTTTCTGAGATAAATGGTTATATGCATTATATAGTATATAAATAGTATACCTACTAGGTTTAAATCTTTCCAAGCGTTCCAAATAAACCCGGTATATTCACAAATTACACCTTAGCACTGAATACCAAACAGTTTACAAATAAAGTAATATAGAACCAAAAATTTGCTTACCAATTTCTTATTTAGCATAAATACACGCTAACTTGAAAAAAATATTTGTTAAGAGTAGGGAATTGAAATATAAATGGAGTTTCATTATTTTTCAACTCTTTATTTTGGTAAACAACGTATGAGGTTTTTTGTGTTTATTTAAAGACTCATAAAGTCATAACCTACGAGGAGCAGTGCAAACTTAGCACCTCATCGATGGAATTTTGGGTCGAAAATGACCTTAATCGATAGGTCTACGTTAGGTCCGTATAGGTCCACTAAATTTTTCGTTAGGTCCGCTATAGTTTTTTGATAAATATTTTTTTAAATTTAGGTAAACAAAAATGCAATTTTAGCACCCCATCCAAGGATTTTTAAAATCAAAATGACCTTAATCGATAGGTCTACGTTAGGTCCGTATAGGTCTACAATAATTTTTGTTAGGTCCCCCATAGTTTTTTAGCTGCTAAAATACGAATTTTTTTTCCAAAATTTTAAAAATTATTTATAAAAAAACTAAAGAGGACTTAACGAAAAATTTCGTGGACCTATACGGACCTAACGTAGACTTATCGATTAAGGTAATTTTGATTTCAAAAATCCTTAGATGGGGTGCTAAAATTGCATATTTTATTTAACAAATTAAAAAAAATTATTTATTAAATAACTATAGGGGACCTAACAAAAATTATTGTGGACCTATACGGACCTAACGTAGACCTATCGATTAAGGTCATTTTGATTTTAAAAATCCTTGGATGGGGTGCTAAAATTGCTTTTTCTTTACCTAAATTAAAAAAAAATTATTTATTAAAAAACTATAGCGGATCTAACGAAAAATTTACTGGACCTATACGGACCTAACGTAGAACTATCGATTAAGGTAATTTTAATTTCAAAAATCCATAGATGGGGTGCTAAAATTGCATATTTTTTTTTACCAAAATTAAAAAAAAAATATTTATTAAAAAACTATAAGGGACCTAACAAAAATTATTGTGGACCTATACGGACCTAACGTAGACCTATCGATTAAGGTCATTTTGGTTTTAAAAATCCTTGGATGGGGTGCTAAAATTGCATTTTTTTAACCTAAATTTAAAAAATTTTTTATTAAAAAACTATACCGGACCTAACGAAAAATTTAGTGGACCTATACGGACCTAACGTAGACCTATCGATTAAGGTCATTTTCGACCCAAAATTCCATCGATGAGGTGCTAAGTTTGCACTGCTCCTACGAGGTGTTAATGAAAATCTATTCTGCGTTATCCATCAATTCATTCACCCAGCTACAGGGACATCAGGTCTTTGAAATCTTCGGAAATCGATTGTGAATCTGAATGGCACTTGGCCTGTTTCTTTTTTATTAGGCTTTATTTATTTAATTAGAGGTTAGAAAAGTTTTGTCAAAATGGATGAGATGTGTCACCAATATAGTTAAAAAAATCACTTCGTCCATAACATGAAAAGACAAATAAAAATAAATTGTATGCATAATCCTTTTCTATTTAGACGTCTTGGCTGGAACAATTATGAGCATCAAAAGTGCGTGGGGCAACTTCTTCATAGGGAGTTACATTAGCGGCTGCTAGCTCCTGAGCTACGCGTTCTGCAGCACTTAAAACTCGTAAAAGATTTTGGCCCGCCAATTTTTTAAGATCTTCTATACTCCAACCATCCTCCATTAATTCAGCGAATAAAAGGGGATATGAGGAAACGTCTTCTAAACCTTGTGGTGTACTATTAATAAAAAATGAGAAAAGCTTTAGAATGTTGTCATTGTGTTGAATTAAAATTAATACAAAACAACATAAAAATTACTCATCAAAAGTGCAACACAGAAATTAATATGAAGAAGAGACAAGTTGTACTTACTAATTAATTCCGTCATATCCTGCACCCAAACCTACGCTATCAACACCAGCAACGTCACGAATATGATTTATGTGTTCTGGAATTAAAAAGATACTATATGTAATCGTTTTAAAATTTTAAACGTACCTATAATGAATGACAGTGAAAATATTACCTATTGCATCTTGAACGGTCGCAGTATCCTTGCATGTGAGAAACGATGTGTAAAAGTTAACCATTATAAGGCCTTTATTGGCTGCCAATAGTCGCAACACGCTGTCGGGCACGTTGCGAGTGACGTTACATATGGCCCGCGCTGATGAATGTGAAAAGAGGACCGGTGCTCGCGACACTGATAGAGCATCGCGCATCGTGCGTTCAGACACATGAGACAAGTCCACAAGCATGCCGAGCCTGTTCATCTCTTTTATCACAACCTGTTAAATCAAGATAAACTTTTACTATGTGACCTTTACTTTTTTAATTTTCGAATTCTAATAGGTAATATAGTTCACACTGATTATATATATATATATATATATATGTATACAGTTATACACACATACATACATAGTCTAGCCATAAATACTGTTACAATTAAAAAGAAATAAATCATTACATTTGAATTTGGAATGTCATTTTTATATCGCGCCAATATATTGTAAAATATTTTGTGATATTAAAATGGAGATGGGTGATTAAGAAGTATCCAATGTTTGTGTACCGGGCTATTGATAGGTATACTGAAACCTCCGCTTCTGTACCGGGCTATTGATAGGTACATTGAAACCACCGCTTTTTGCCGAAGAAAAAGATCTGGCCGTCCATGTAGTGTTTGTACGAAAAAGGCGATCAAAACTGTAAGGGAAAAAATTCGAAGCAATCCTGTCCGAAAGCAAAAGATTTTATCTCGGGAGATGAAGATACCATTAGATAGACCTAGAACCATGTCGCGTAATTTAAAAGATGACTTAGGACTTGCAGCCTAGAGACGCACTGGTCATTTCTTAATTATTGATAATTTAAAAATGAATAGGGTGGTAAAATCAAAACAACTACTTAAGCGGCGCGCAAAGGAAGGGCACAGAAAAATTTTGTATACGGATGAGAATTTTTTTACAATTGAGCAATATTTTAACAAACAAAATGACCGTATTTATGCTCAAAGCTCTAAGGAAGCTTCCCAATTAGTCAACAGAATACAACGTGGGAACTATCCGACTTCCGAATGATGGTTTGGTGGGGCGTTAGCTATCAAGGAGTGACTGACCAATATTTTTGTGAAAAAGGTATTAAAACATCGGCAAAAGTGTATCAAGATACCATTCTGGAGAAGGTAGTTAAGCCCCTTAACAACACCATGTTCAATAACCAAGAATGGTACTTTCAGCAAGACTCGGCGCCGGGTCATAAAGCTCGATTCACCCAATCTTGGTTAGACACCAACGTTCCGGACTTCATCAGAGTCGTAAACTGGCCATTATGATTTATAGTCAGTTTTAGAGAGCATGACTTGCTCTAAATGCCATGATTATTTGGAGTCCCTAAAACAATATATACGATTGGCAGTGAATAATTTTCCCATGGAAAGAGTGCGTGCTTTTATCGATAACTGGTCTCAACGTTTAAAGCAGAGTATTTGAGAGAGTGTTGTATTGCAGCCAGTGGAGACCACTTCGAATAAGTTTTACCTATTTTTAATGGATTTATATTAATGTATAGACATGCGCAAAACAGTGCACTGAAATGTAATGTAATATTACATTACATTTCGTACTGAGTAATATGGCATCACACCATCACACCGAACATTACCCGAAATGTGTACTGTTCGGAGTGAGTTATTTCTTATGAAATTTCCTATAGCACGTAATTTTCATCACACCAAACATTACATGAGATGTTTAACTGTTCGGTGTATTACGTAGTCAAAGTACGTAGTAGACGAAACATACAGTCACTTTAGCATTAAAAAAATTGTAAATGAGTTGGAAACTAGCTAAAAATTCAGTTATTATTATTATTATTATTTTTTTTGGTTTGATTTTCTAGTTTGTTTTAAAATTAGCTTTGATTTGTAAAAAAAGTTGATTTCCTTTCATAATTACGTATTAAGTAACTCCAAGGAAAATTGGGATTTTTTTATTCCAGGATTAGGACACTGGACAGGCAATACACATGGACAAGTTAATTAATACTAGATGCGAACCGCGATTTTATCCGTTTAGTTTCGTTTCCCGTGTGATAAAAGTAATTTGTGTAGCGCATCGCCGTGTCTCATTCAGTACAGTGAAGTTAGACAGAGCTGGATATAGCAAACAGATAAGAAATCCGACATTCCGACCGAACAGATCGCGTAATGTCAAGTGTGATGTGTAATGCTTCATTTCGTCGAGTAATGTGTGATGCCATATTTCATGTTCGGGTAATATTACGCGTAATGTATCAATTGCATTACTTACACATGTCTATTAATGTATTAAACACACATTCATATTAATTTATTACATATCTACTGTAATAGTAATAAATGTTACGTGCAATAGATTTTTTTTCTTTGTAACAATATTTAGGGCAAGAACATGTATACAATTATGTATATTATATACATATACATTATATACATACATAACTACATACATATAATTATTCAAACACGGGATATTTACCATGCTTTTTATTTTTATTTTGCGGAGCTCGATATTTCGACATTATCTACGAATAAACAAGACATCCGTCATCCGTAGATACCTAATGTCGAAATATCGAGCTTCGCAAAATAAAAATAAAAAACATGGTAAATAAGTATCCCGTTTTTGAATAATTTTAGTAATAAAAATAACTATGTTAATTTAAAATCATACATAATATGTATAGTTTTTACATACATAATTATATCATTTATAATGAAACGACTTTTTTGGATTTTATCGAGGTCTTTTTTTTTCTATATAACTAGGTCGACAAACAAGCTTACGGCTCACCTGATGGTAAGCGATTACCGTAGCTTTAGACGCCTGCAACATCAGAAGCATCGCAAGCGCGTTGCCGACCCTAATCCGCAGGAGTTCTGGTCACCTTTCTCACCAACAGAAACACAATGCTGCTTGAAAACATTAATATAGCTGTGATCTTCTGTAAGGTCGAGGTATGACTTCAGCCGGGCTGCTCCATATTTTGAGCAGGTAATTTCCTGCTGTAGCCTAATATAAAACCCGAAAAATCTGTTTCATTATAATTCGGCTTGGTAAATTAAATCTTTTTAAATTGTGATAGTGTCGGGTGGTTGAAAAAATATATTTTTAATTTCTTAAGATTTGTTGATTGAAATGAAGAACCTGGCCTGAATAAATGTGCAGCTTCCGCGCACATAGGTAGGTACCTTATGCAACATTTATATAAAAAAATGTTTAGTAGTTTAAAAACATGGAATACGTAAAAATATATCGAAAATTTTTGCGTTTCCTGAGCCTAACAGCAGTTGAAAAGTTTTTATTAATGGCAAACACAGCTAACAGCTGCGTTTACCAAAATTTTGCAGTATTCCATATACACAGATAGAGTACTTAGACAGACAGAGTACTTAGGTATATACTATTACTAGCTATGCTTGCGACTTCGTCCACGTGGAATAGTGACTGGACAGCATTTTTTGGGTATATCTTTTGGTTTATCTTGGTCATCAGAATAACTCTAATATTTTGTCTCTTGTCGCAAACTTATAAAACATTTACATATTATACCTTACATATTTCCATACAAACTTTCACCCTCTATTTCCTATTGTTATTTTACACCCTTGAGGGTAAAACTTGTACAAACTTTGAATGTCATATTTATTTATATCGAATCTACAGCCTAAAAATAAGTTTAAAGCTTTTAGCTCTAAAAATGACGACACTTCCATACAACTTTTCAACCCCACCTTTCAACGTCTTACCCCATTTTTTGCACTAAAAAGTAGCCTATGTCCTTTCTCAGCTCTAGACTATCTGTGTACTAAATTTCCAGAGGCGGCTCTAGCCCTTGTGGCGCCCGTGTGCAACCAGTAACCTGGCGCCCTCTAGTAGGAGCGTGGTCAAAATTGAATACTTACAGTTATATTTTCAAATATACTATACTATAAACTTCCGGCGATCTCAACTGGACTCACTAGCGAAGCTCAATTCTAGTTGAGAATCCTTTACTGGAACCCTGGCGGCTTCAGGGGACATATTCGAGAGCTTACGTTGCTTGCCCAGTCGCAGAATGCACACGTGATTCTCCTGGGTGAGACGAAGCTCTCGAGTGACGTCGAGCCCAGAGTCCCCAACTACTTCTTGTACCGGCGTAACGAGGTCTCTCCCCAGGGATACCCATTAAGGGGTACGGCAGCATCGCGCACGAGGAGTTGGCGCACTCGCCTTACGTTAGCATACGCACGCAAGGGGTTCGAGTGCACGCGGGAGAGGACGAGAAGCTAACACTGTATGCCACATATAAACCACCTGGTCTGCCTTTCTGCAGCATGGATGTCCAGATGCTGTTAACCTCGCAAGTGCCTTCACTAGTCGTGAGAGATCTGAACGCAAAGCACCCAGCGTGGGGCTCCCGCGTGGTCACCTGGCTGGGAGGTGCCTGCTCGAGGACAGCGAACGGCATGGCTGCGGTGTAGTGGGCCCAGGAGCGCCTACGCACGTGCCCACAGCCCCTGGCCTACAACCAGATGTTTTGGATATCGTGCTGCACAAGGGATTGAAACACCTGCTGGATAATGAGGTTCATCAACCAACTATGGTCGTGCTCACCCTCCAATGAAGCGTCATGGTATCCAGAAGACCAAGGTCGCGGGTCGACTGGAACCGCTTCACATCGACGCTCGCGGAACTGGAGCTTACGGTTCCTGCCTCGACTGATGCCGACGTTGAGGTCGCAGCCAGAAGGATCACCGAGGCAATTAAGACGGCCCTTGATGGAGCTACCACCATCCAAGGCCTTCCATCAAGAAGCAGGGAACAGCTGCCAAGTTCGCTTCGCGAGAAATTGCGCAGAAAAAGGTGGCTGCGTAAGCTCTGAGCACGTTCCAGGTGCCCGAGGGTGAAGCGGGAGCTAAAACATCTTGCAGATGAGATATCGCGGGCGCTCGTGGCTCTCGACGAGTACGACTGGGAAGATACCATCGATCGAGCATCCGAGCGCGATACCAATTTGTACAGCCTCTGCAAGAAACTCACGAGACAAGACCTACCTGTCTACCCGCTTCTGGATAGAGCGGGTAACAGAAGATTTCCGCCAGAGATAGAGCAGAAATTCTGGCGGAATATATGGAGAAACAATTTTCTCCCAACCCTCCCGATACGTCGGATGTCAACGTCGTCCGTCATCACGCGGCAGTCCACAAGACAGTGGATAGGTTTCTGTCAGACTCCATTCCGGACCTCCAGGAAAGGGATCTCATCTCCCTGTCTGAACTAAGGAAAGCGGTTGCCCGCCTGCCTAGGCGGAAGGCCCCTGGACCCGACAGCATACCTTTTGCCGCGTTGGCGCAGCTGCCTATTGGATGCCTCGTAGCGCTCACGAAGGCAACGGGATACTCCAGACCGGACACTTCCCTGTGATATGAAAGACCGGGAAAATCATCGTCCTATCAAAGTCGGAGAAGGACCGTCAAATCCCGGAAAGCTACCGGCCCATCACGCTACTCTTGCACATCGCCAAGCTGTTTGAGCGACTGCTGACGAGAGTCACTCAACCACTTGGCCAGTGAGCTCAACAACCGGCACTGCACGGTCGGGGTCTGTCTCGATATGGAGAAGGCCTTCGATCGTGTATGGCACGGTGGGCTCCTGGCCAAGTTGATTGCTACGACAACACCACCCGCGAATGTGCGAGTGGTGGCGTCGTTTTTGGAAGGCCGTTTAGCATTCCAATACCGCAGCATTCAGCCGAGTTAGCAATGAATGTCGGCGTGTTTTCAAACGAATCAAAACAGGTGCCGGTACGTGCCTTCGGTAGGGATACGACACTACGCCAGTATAATCTTTAATTCTCTGTTGGGCTCATTTTACGTTAAAACAAAAGTTATTGTGTAGAGTAGGTAAAGACGCAGCTTATGGTGGCACGCTTTGCATTGCTACCGCGCGCCCGGCATCGGCCAAGGTGTTTCGAAGGCGCTCGGCGCCCCCTTAGACCCGGCGCCCGTGTGCGCCGCACACCCTGCACTATAGGTAAAGCCGCCCCTGTAAATTTCATTTAAATCAGTTCAGTAGTTTTGGCGTGAAAGCGCGACAGACAAACAGAGTTATTTTCCCATTTATAATATTAGTAGGTATGGATTTATTAGATCACTTTAAAAAGTCGATATACATTCAAACTGATTACCGCGATAAAAGAAAGGAACATAAGTATTCAAAACATAAAGTATAAAATTTATAATATAAAATGATTTATAATATGGTATGAATTTATAAAATAGAATAGTGACTTGACTGAACACTGTAATACGTGTTATTTGGCTATAGCCACTACAGTGTACACTATAGTGTACTTATATCCGGCATAAGTGTGTAAATTGAGATAAAGAGTAGCTATTGCTACTTTACTTACCATAGGGATGACGACACTATTTTATAACACTATTATTTTGCTAAGTTCTTCTGTAATGTTTCATCGCAGAGTTGCTCCATAATTACTGTAGTATTACCCTAAGTCAATAAAAATGTTTTAAGGGAACTCTTTCCAAGTAGACTTGTTTACAGACATAACGACATCATAATATTATGACTTGAAAGATTCGGGAGAATTATATTATTTATATTATTTCGCAAGTGGCTTTTTTATTTGATAGTTATTTTACGTGCCAAAATACATAATAAACTAAAACATATACTATGTCAAAAATTCACTAGTTAAACCTGTCTTTTGATTTCCTATAAAAATGATTTTAAAACATACTGTACCTACATAGTAGTAACATAGATTAGTTAATTTCTAAATTAACCGCGTTTTAGAAGACCGTCTACATCAGGGTTTCTTAACCTTTTTCTAGCGATGGACCCCTTTAAAAATTTCAAAGAGTCCACGGACCCTTTCTAAAAAAAAAACAAGAAAAAAAAAACACAACGATGCTTTACTTCAATCACCTTTTATTGTTTGCGATCAAACTTTACATATAAATTATATAAATAGCTAGTGTGACGGTTGCTGCTGCTTATGCTGGATTAGAATATCAAATTGAAGAGTTGTTTTTGATTACGCGCAAAGTGAAAATATTTACTTACTTACAACATAAGTAGGCTTGCCATGGACCCCCAGCTTTCATAACACGGACCCCTTAGGGATCCATGGACCACAGGTTAAGAAACCCTGGTCTACATATTTAAGTATAGGTACCTACGTAAGTATATACCTATTAGAAGTTTACTAGTCAATCCTAATTTTTTTTAATTATCATTTTCGTTTTATTAAGTATATTAACATTTTGTTTCATATTGAAATAGAATTAAAGCTTTGATAGTGGAATCTACTGATTCACATACTTAACATTTTTTTAGCCAAAGTAAGTGTTTAAAAAACGTAAAAAGGCATCTCATTAGTCGCTTTATATTCACTGCAACCAGTTTGAATATAAAAATAAGTGTCTTTGAGTTTAAAGTGGTTTTAAAAACCCTAACTAAACTCTTACTTGCACGTTAATAGTTATGCACATTTACATTTAACTGTTTATGAATTTTCTTTTTAAAGTTTTCATTAACTTTCTTATTCCGCAGCAGTAATTTTTACCACAAAAATTGATGCTTAACTTGCAGTGAGTGGTTTTAACAAAAGAAAATTTTACGAAAAGTATCGTTGTACGTAAAACAAAGGACTGCTTCTCAAGAAACCGAAGTTCATACAAAGCAAAATATTGCAGCGGCACAGGATGTTTATGATTATGGCACACTCACTCTACTCCACGTCTCAATCTTTACGGTTTTGTTTTGATTACCCGCTGTAATATTACCCCGAATACCTTTGATACTTCAAATGTTAAGTGCTTACTCATAATAATAACAGTAAAGAGTCGTTTATTGCAAAAGAGGTCAACTGTTTATATTATACAATCGCCATGCCCCGGATTTTTACGGTGATTATATATTTTTTTACTATTTAACATATTTCTTTAGATTGTTTACATAAGGTTCTATTTTAACTATTAATTATAATTTTCCCTTAAGTTTTATCAATTAAAATAAGTCTTAGAGATGCTGCAAATAGTGAATTTTGAAAACGACGACGACTACCGGATATTCGGTAATGGTCAAGTACCTACTTAGTAGTGAGTACTATTTATCAATCTGTGGTAGTGATCTAAATACAGTAGCGGCATCACACTAAAGAATATACCTACTGGTCAAGTGGTAGTAAAAGTGAATAGTACTTTTTCGGATGTCAGCAGTGTATGCTATTTTTTTCATGATTAATTTTCGATTTTTTAAGAATAAAAGAAAAGCGTTCGTGTAACAATAACTTGCTTGTGCTAATTATACAGGTGTTTGGTGGGGTGTTGGACAAACAGTCAGGGGTAAGGGGGGGGGGGTCATTGCCAATATATCTGGCCACTTAACTTAAGTCATTGCCCTTTTATTTTTTTTTCATGCAGCATTTAATTGTTTTTTACAAAATCTCCAGAATTCATCATTCAAACTAATAAAACACAAAAAATGTTTTTTGTTAGATGTCAGGAATTTCTATTTTAAATTTTCATATTACAATGAATTCTTTGACAAGAGACAACACCAAGCTATTTTTAATTCGTATTATTTTTATTTTTGTGTTTCCCACACATGAGGAATTCGAAAATTTTGATGTGATAATAAAAAACATTTTCGAATTTCCTTATGTGTGGGAAACACAAAAATAAAAATAATACGAATTAAAAATAGCTTGGTGTATTTTAAATTTATGTTTTACAATTTATTCTATTACTAGTTTTTACCCGCTTCGCTCGCATTGAATTTTTTTAAATAAAAATCGGCCAATTGCGAGTGGGACTCGCGGACTAAGGGTTCCGTACCATTGACTAAACTAAAGGCTATATTTTATTGTTATTAAACAAAATACTTAGTAAATAAGAAAAAGATTAATACCATATAAAAATGGAAAATAAACTAGTCAAATACGCCATCTATCTATCGATCCATGCCGCTATTCGAAAGCTATTATATTAGTCTATCGACGATGTTTTCTTGATTTCTGATAGATGGCGTTGGACCTATATATTTGCATCACAAAAATAATTATCGCCCCTCTTGAATATTTATTTTACTTTGTTTTTAGTATTTGTTGTTATAGCGGCAACAGAAATACATAATTTGTAAAAATTTCAACTGTCTAGCTAGCCGTTCTTGAGATACAGCCTGGTGACAGACGGACGGACGGACGGACGGACAGCGAAGTCTAAGTAATAGGGTCCCGTTTTTACCCTTTAGGTACGGAAACCTAAAAAGTATCATATGTTACTTCTAATACCTCTAAGAATATGTGTACAAAGTTTCATGATGATAATTATGTTAAGTAGTTTTTGCGTGAAAGCTTAACAAACAAACTTACATTCACATTTATAATATTACTAGCTTCCCTCGCATACAATTTTATTTTTTTAATAAAAAGTGTTCTATGTTACTTCTAACACTTCCAAGAATATGTGTATTGTGTAGGCACAAAGTTTCATGGTAGTTTTCGCGTGAAAGCGAAACAAACCAACTTACATTCATATTCAGGGGCGTAGCTACCGCCGTATCAGCCGTATCAATGATACGGGGCCCCCGGGCTACAGAGGCCCCTTAACGTGTGTAAGCAAAAATGTTATCCACGATGGCACTTAATCTCGTGCTTCCCGGGAAAAAAAAACATTTAAAAAACTGTATATATGCCTATAGAAATGACAAAAGTCAAAAAAAGCAATCCCTTTTTTGTGAGAAATCTTTACCCTTAATTTGGCCCTCACACTAATTTTGATATAGGGCCCCTCTAAAGCACGCTACGCCACTGTTCATATTTATAATATTATTAGGGATTAGGGATATATTTTGGTACGTGAACATTGTTTTTGATTTTATTATTTTTTGACAAAAAAGTCGGTGGGCACACAAGGTTCTTTCATAACTTCATTAGTTAAATAGCTCATTCGCTAAAGCCATATTGTGTTACTAGCTGATCCCGCAAACGTTGTTTTGCCATAATTATATATGGGTGGAAATCTCTTTTATATATATATATATATATATAACTATACTAGCTTACCTGGCTCGTACCGCCTTATTTTTTTTCTTAAATATATGAATTACATATATCAAAACAAAATATAGCCTATCTTTCAAGTTGGATCGAAATGCACACGGTGTACAAAGATTAAAATCGGTTAAGTATTTGTAATAAGTCGGTAGAGTAGTAGTAGTCCATCGCGGACAAAAAACGTGACGCGTAATTTATTATATTAAGATGTAGTTTTGTAATTTGATTTCTGTGTATGCAATAACCTTGTATAATATTATTTCGTTTGTGTACTATTCCCGGTAAATATGCACCCTTAATATCTAAAATAACTTGCAAATTACTATGTAACGTTAATATATTATTCATAAAATAATATTTATATTGCGAAAATATAATAAAGGCAGAATAATTGCAATTTTACCATCTTACTGCAACACATACCTTACCAAACGGTGTTAAACCTCCTCTTTGAGTAGGTTCGGGTCGATCAGCTGAAGCACATTCAGCCCATGGTGTATCGCAAGTTGAAGTCAATGTCAGATACCTAACACCGACTTGATATAAGGTCCTCAACACGCCCAGCGATCCGCCGATAGCATGTCCTCCTTCCACGCCCACGAGTGAGCATAGCCGGTGATTGGTGTGTGCCGTAATTATATCTACAAATATTATCTTTATTTTAATAACAAGTAACAAATATTTTAATTTTAAATTTTGGACAAAGATATATGTTCGATTTATCTCTAAAATTCTTGTTTTGAATTAAACTCTCAGTAGTTAAAAGCAGTCGGGTAGACAGACAACATCCCTACAAGGGATACGTTTGATTCCCGTTACCCATATCCCAGTCGTCACCGTTGTCTCACGGAATGTCACATGGGCTAGAGCCCAATATAACAATAAGTAGGTATAATAAGAACAACACATATATGTGTTGTTCTTATTCATTGAATGTACCGATCAGGTTAAATTATTTTGCTATTAATTAATTTATTTATTTGTGCTACATTCTTGTTACAATTTATCTTATGGTACTTATAATAAATTCTCGTGTCACAATGTTAGTTACCATACTTCTCCGAAGCGGCTGGACCGATTTTTATGAAATTTTGTGTGCATATCGGGTAGGTCTGAGAATCGGCCATCATCTATTTTTCATACCTCTAAGTAATTGGGGGGGTGATTAAGGGGGTTAATAACATATAATTATGGCAAAACAACGTTTGCGGGGCCAGCTAGTATATAAGTATATAAAATTATTGTAAATAATAAATAAAAAGACAATCAATTTTTACGATTACAATAGTTTTTTCAAATCATTGTTTAACTGTTTAATGTACAAAAGCATTCTGTGTTGGCAGCTTGATTTATCGTAACACTAATGACTATTCAGAAGAGAGAAAAAAAATAATACAATTTTGTTAAGGCAAAATTCAAGACGATAAAATTAATTCAGTTTAGATTTTTTAAGAGTTAAAAAGCCTTTTTATATGCTAATCCAAATTTCGTAAAAAGTTTTAGCGATACTTCAAGGATAAAAGTAAGGCAATGACAAATTAATACTACATCGTATTAGTCGTATACGAATTTATCAATGAATTTGAAAAATCAATATTTTCTTTATATACTTGTTTATTGTATTCTTTATACACTTATTTAATTTTTGAACATATGTACGCAAGAAGTAGGGAAATAACCGTCATTAAATAAGTAATATTTAAAAACTCCTGTACAGGCAGTAAAAATATAATTGTAATAGAAGTAGCGTTACTTATGAAATATATATAGAGTATACTTTTCGTTAAGAAAATCGAAACAGCACAATGAATAATGAGCCAATATCTTCTGTCATTAAGGAAAGTAACCCGACAGTGACAGCTAATTCGTTAAGTTATTTATGGGCTTCAATACGGAATACAAATTAATACCTACAGAGAACGAGCAAATGTAGGAATATAAATAATATGTTTGTGAAGATGTACATAACGAATTATTAAACATTGAATCTTTTGAACTGAACAGGGTCAAACAAAATATTTTTATTATGAGAAGTGATCGCAATGAAAGTATATGGACTTGAGTTTGATATGTTAAACAAATAAGGCTTTCATCATCATCCTAGCGTTTAATCTACATCACGTCTTGAGGGTGGGCCTCCGTAAAACTATCTACGTAATTCTCTTCTGTTTTACGTTAAACCAATGGCTACGCTTATCATTCTTTAAGACAAATCTTCCTTAACTTGTCCTACAGTCTTAATTCCAAGCTGTGTGAGGCTAAGCATCTCCTTTCCTGAGTTATAATTTTAAGATCCTTTTTTGTCACATCGTCTTTATGATTAAATGACAAACTATAGCTTTTGTTTTTGGCATATACTTGATGTTACGTTACTTTAAACGATCCATGTGTGTAATATTTTCGGACTAAGCTCATTAATATCACGCTATCAGCTCAACTTAGCACTCGCATTTCAATGCTGTGAATCTAGTTAAGCTTTACCAGCTAATATTTTAACTACTAAATCAAACTATTATTGATCTACTAATCTTACTGTTAAGTTTCTCATATTTTCTATATGGGAATTATGGAGTTTATACTCTTATGAGTGTTTATTTTGAAATTATCTTAATTTTTATGAAAGTGAGTGTTTTTTTTAAATTTCGTAGTTTTTACATATAATATATCTTTCACTTATTTACACATAACTAGTTCGAAATTTTTACATCGCTTTTAGGAACGTCTTCCATTCCCTTTTTTGTAGACGTTAGACGACTTGGATTCAATTAATTTTAGGTTTTTGTTTCAATAACTATTGACGATTCTTGCTTGCATTATTTTTAACAGTTCTTGGCTACACTCAATCAGGGAATTAAATTTCCAGATAATACATATATATTTTTCGCTTTGCGTCGGTAACGTCCAATGCTAATGAATTATAAACAAAAGATTAGAGAAAATGCTTGTGCGTATGATTAAATTTATTGTTATACCATAACTTCTACATTCATAAACCTGAGAAATTAGCACGTTTCAAGTAATACAAGCGTCTTGAAGAAGGATATTGTCAACGGAGTATCCATACCTAGCGTATTTCATCAGCGGAATTTTGCTGTGACATTTCTACTGGCCATAAAGAATCTGTAGTGCTATTCTGTAAAAAACCATTTCGATATCGAGCTTCACCTGAGTGACAGACCTCACTTCGAAAGCAAACCCACTTGACCTTGATTTGGAATTCTGTAAACACAGAATACCGATACTCATACTCAAACCTACTCATACTATTCATGTCAACTTTCTCACGCAACAGGGTTCGACTCGTCGCTACACTCACCAGTGTGGCGCTACCGGGACTGTCGAGTTTTAGAGAATACGAATTTGATTTCTCACCGCGGATTCCGCTGTCGAGACACGAAAATGTTCTTACAGAATAGCACTACTGTTTAATGGTAAAGCAGCTTACAAGGTTCACAAAATGGAGGGCAGTACTGTGGATCCACTATTAATACACTTTAACTTAAGATTGAGGATTTTTGAAGCTAGAAAAGCTTATGTAGTTTTAAATTAAAACTTTTAACTAGGGGTAAAGCATTTCGGACTAAATGATCTCTTAATATACCTATACTAAATATAACCTACCTACCTATAATAAATATAATTTAGCACTAGTTAACTAGTTAAGCAAAACCTATGAAATATTTTTTACTGTAAATACAGAATATGTATTTTTATTTATAGTTAAAAAATTATTTACCATCAGCGGAGGTACAAAATGTTAGTTGCGGTTGATATTTGTCCGTCAGCCTCTGAATTAAGTCTATTTGTTCGAAGGTCAATTGTACTGCGTCTCGATGTTGTGCGTCGCAAGGTACGTATGCGGCCCAAAACTGTTTAAAAAATATTGGTGCATGTAACATAGATATAACTTACTGCTTGTTTTTAATGTTGTTTTGAAAGTAGTATTTAAAAGTGGGTATTATGAATAATTTTATGGGATAATTTTATACAATACAGTGCTTGAGTATGGTAAATATATGATATAGGTATCGAGCTGAGATATATTACGTTATAACTGGCAGTTGATTTAATGTCATGCACGAATTGCATTCCACGATCGCTTGTGGAATATAAATGCGCATTCTTTGAGCTCAGTGACATGTAATAGGAAACGTGAGAAAGCTACCGCTTGAAAGAAAGTATTCAAAAACACAAGCTTTATTCAGTCCCAGAAGTTTTAAGATGTCCCAAAAATAATCTAAAAATTGAAACGGCTTACGAGCCGTTTCAATTTTTAGATTATTTTTTTCTCAACACTGTTTTTTTTAATTGTTATACGATAAAAAATTTAAAAGAATGAAAGTATAGTGAGAATATATCTATAAAGCTACATGTCATTCATTAATTTACCTTAAAATAAATCAAACATCTCTCATAGTAGGTATCCCTACTAAATGTACTGTAAATTAAATTCTGAGAATATAATAATAATTCCAGTTGGGTTTAGGTAGCATTCTATTCTTATTTTGAGGCGAGAATTTTAATTTGATACTCACTTGCGCAGAAACTCGACCCTGT
Organism: Melitaea athalia; assembly: GCA_905220545.2. Classification (NCBI taxonomy): domain Eukaryota; kingdom Metazoa; phylum Arthropoda; class Insecta; order Lepidoptera; family Nymphalidae; genus Melitaea; species Melitaea athalia. The sequence goes on from HG992179.1 coordinate 11,842,167, forward strand.
TTTAAGCGAGGCAAGTCGGTGTGACTCCAAGAGCTCGTTGCCCAGGGAGATATCGTGCGTAGATCTTCATCGAATCTAAAGACATTGTGTATTCATTAAATAAATAAATATGTTTGACATATTGTGTTTTCATCTTAAACCTCTGTTTCTAAGGTGAGGTAAGGAATCATTATGGTCGTGTTTTAGATAACAGCCCAGTGATAATTATGGTCGTACATATTTGTGTATTTTTTTATTAAGTTATACCACAAAAGATACAAACAACAAGACAATCACAGCCGGACTTGGAGGGGGAATTGAGCCCACGACGGAGGAGTGAAAAGTAGTCATTAATTTAATTTAAAATATGGTTTAATATACTTTATTATTTAAGAACTAGGTTTATATCATATACAACGTGTTACTAAACTGGGGTCCTTCCGCTTAAGACCATATAGGATGGAGGCATATTGTAGCTGAAAATATAAGTTTAAAAAAAAAATGAAGCCGTAGTAAGTACTGCTCATTGTCATTACTACGTACCTTTAAAATCGATCAATTTGAAAATAATGTTGAGACGATATGGGAAAATTGGCTATAAATAACTAAGTTAACAGTAAAACTCAGTTGACTCGGTCATTGACATGACTGATGACACTAACTTAAACACGAAGGTAATTTTATAAATCATAATTACAATAATTATTTTTTTAAAGCATTAGGGCATTTAAGTTACATATTTAGGATACAATATCGATCTGGACAGACGCCAGTTTAATAACACATTGTTTAATCAAGATGAAAGGGGTAAGCAAAGATGTTAGCTATATTACCTGAAATCTTTAATTTTATTGTGTAAAAACTTTCTTATATTCCACGGTAAATCATTATGTCCATCAATAAGGGGCGTGTCATGTAAAAGACGTTCTGCAAGGCGAAGACGCTCGTGTAGAGGTGCGCCGGGTGGGGCTCGCAGTGCAAGAGGACCAGCTACGCAGGCCGTGCCAGCGACTAGCACCAATATGGCAACACAACACCAACGACGGTGCCACGCAGACAAACCTATTCAAAAATTTCAATTGAGGTATAGGTAGACTTGAAGTTTGGTTAAAAATAATAATATTTTGAGTAGGTACTGTACTTTACTTTTTTTTTTAATGTTACTAAGTCAACAAACAATCGTACGGCTCACCTGAGAAGCGTAGCAAGCGCGTTGGCGACCCTATCCCCAATCCCCCCAGGAGCTCTGGTCACCTTACTCATCAACAGGAACACAATTATACTGCTTGAAAACAATATTATTTATTTGTGGTCTTCTGTAAGGTCGAGGTACTACCCCAGTGCGGCTGCTCCATATTTTGAGCAGTAAATTTCCTGCTGTGCCCTACCTCAGTTACTGTAACACCATGTAAGTAAATATCCCTCTGAAGAACAATATGAATTTTAAAATCGAATATGACACTTTAAAATTCAGCAGTGTTTAGATTTGATCTCGCGACAGTCTCGTAGCGATTAAAATGTTTTTCTTCGTAATACTTTTTTATGGAAATAGTCAAGACAGATGCAATCTATTTTTTACTACTACTCCCTTTTTACTTACTTTTTAACCGACTTCCAAAAAAGGATATTCGATAGTTTTTTTTTAATGTATGTTACTTCAGAACTTTTGACTGGTTGGACCGATTTCGATGCCATTCGGTCCCAACTTGACTATTTTTACGTCGACTTACGTTATATTAAACCGTACAACTTTTTACGGGGTTTACCGATTCTGATGATTCTTACTTTAATCGAAAGATAATGCTTGTCATGTTGTTTCATTTAAATTTGATAAAGATCTAATAGGTATTTTTTGAGTAATCTTTAATAACGCGTATTTACTTGACTGTTTTTTGGTCTACTTATGTTGTATTACTTGTCGATGTAATTGAAGTCGGTTTTTTTTTGTTTGCGAGCAAACACAATTATTTAAAATATAATTTAATACAATAGTCAAATATTGAAACTATTAGATATATAATTCACTCATGGTCGATCGTAATAGGCAGCGCATACATCAAAGCGATTTAGATCAACAGTAATAGTTATCAGAAGTTCTCCGATAATCTACTTGTCAAACAACATTCTTCGATCGCTTTAGTTTGAAGTTGCAGACGTTATAATAGATAACAAAATTTATGATTTATTTTGTATCGGTGTGTAAATTGTATTTAATGTTTGTAATGTTTGTATCTAGCTAGCTTAAATATCAATTAATATAGGACATGAAGAAAAAAAATAATTAAAAATTAGTTTCTGCCATTTTTAGATTGTAAAAACAATCTAAAAATAATATATACCTAAGATAAAAAAATTATCTGTTAAAATCAGTCAACCTAAGGACACAATTTGATACATTCTGAAAGTTTTATTACAAAAAAGAGAAGAATATAATAGTCTTAAGCCGCAAAAAAAAAATTGAGACAATAAAAATCGCTTTGTGTGTATCATAGATTATTTTATCGTATCGTTACGTTACGTTTCAGCCTGTAACATCCCACTGCCGTCTGCCTCTTCCCCATGCAGGAGAAGGATCACCACCTTAATCCACCACGTTGCTCCAATGCGGGTTGGCGGATTTTATCATATCAACCGTAAGTATTCCTTTTTAAATGGTATAGAATGCCGGAAAGGAACTGAAAAAATAACGCGTGTCATTCGACATCTCCATACCGAACGATTTTTAAAAAGTTTTGCTATATATAGTTATTTTAGTATTTGATAATCGCTATGGAGTTGTGGTGCACATGCCGTGTTGACGCCGGCATACCTGCGGTCGCGGGGTCGATTCCCGCTCGGAGTGAATATTTGTATTTGTACAAATATTTATTTTCGGTCTGGGTCTCAGTTGGTGTAGTCGTCATTGTTCTGGTGGCTATCATATACAACTGATAGTGAACGTTACTCGGAGTAGGAAATATATCTACTAACCCACCGTGGATTAAGCTCCAATCCTTCTGGTATATGGAGAAAGAAGCCTATGCCCAGCAGTAGGATGTTAAAGACTAAATCGATTTAGTTATAATACAGTTCAATCTCACGTGAAGAGTTGGCTGTAGCAGTAGAACTGTGACTCGTTGTGGATGCTGCAGTCGTAGGTAACCACTGGGCGGGCTTGCAGGCGCTGCACGCCGGCCCGCGACCCGATCTGTCCGTTACGTCAGGAGCTGGTGTTGTGCGCTTCTTACCCTATACATATACATTTACATAAGACATAAATACATTTATTTAAAACCATGTGTTTGTGTTTAAATGACCTATTGTCGAAATTGCCAAGTCGATTTGAAAACTTCCTTATTTGTTCATTGGAAATAAATTAAAGAGTACGCACCGACCCCTTGTATTTTATAGAAGTGAAGAAGTAACCAATTATGTCACATTATCTAATAAGTACTGAAATTGCACACAGATACAACCGACTAGCAAGTCTTATCACCGCGAGTCGTGGGTCGGATCACGAGCTACATTGTAAAAAGATATTTTTAATTTAAAATTTTACGCATTATAAATTACTTATTTTTGTTGATATTAAGGTGATTGACGAACTCTTAGGTTATACAGAATATCAAAGTAAGGGTAAAAAGTTCTGAAGGGGAAAAGTTCTGAATATATAAAAATACAGTCGAATTCAGAACCTCCTCCATTTTTGAAGTTATTAAAATGTGTTTCAATTAACAGTACTGCACTGGTAAAATTACGTTTCACGTTCTGATTTAAAATATCTGATATAAAAAATGTAAATCGAGAATTTTATCCTAACAATAATTAAGATAAAATTCTCGTAATAATTAGGATAAAATTCTCGATTTGCACTTTTGATCTATATATTATGTAAATAATGTAATTTAAGATAAAATAAAAAATTGCCATCGAGAAACCCGGTCTCGATAAGGTTTGGAATTTGGATGAAGTAGAGATTCCAGAACATTTTATTTCATCCATTCGAAGTAAACATTGCAAAGTTAATTATAGTAGAAGTATTTTTTAACATGATTTATTACTAAGTTGACCTACAGCTATAAAGGTCTTGGAATATTTTAGTTCAAATATGTAAACGTCCGAGAATATCTACGGAATTTTCAACCGTGCCAGTACTTACCTATATATATGTAGATATTTATTTTATAAATAGCTAAAGTGTGTTACATAGGTAATACATAGGTAATTGCATATTTACGTAATCACGCTAACAAACTTTGGCTTACATTTAGCCTGTATATTATGTTACATTTAAAATATTAACAAATAATTTAAAAAAAAATATATAATACTTACGCGTGTGTCATAGAAAATTGACGGAACTCTATTATCATGTCCAGAATTACAAGTACAGTGTGCATGAGCAGTTCGCGGATTACTTCTTACAACTTTGTCAACTTCTATGAATGTTTGCGTATCATCAATATTATTTCGTGAGTTTCTAGAAACAAAATCATTTTCATCTTGCGGCCATGAGTCCACCACTCTGTCTCTATATCGGTCGCTTGGAAAATCGTTACACGACAATTGTCTTCTTATACTTCGGCATCGACTTCGATTGTCGAGTGTTGAAAACTTAATCACGGGTGAATTTCGTGATAGTAATTCATCATTTTCGTAATTTCTCGTTTTATTAATTTTTTGGGAGTTATTCTCGGTGTTACTACTTCGAAGACGATCAAAACATTGGTCAATATTTGAGGAAAAATTTTCATACGTTTTTATATTATGTTTCAAGTCCTCTTTCGACTGTATACTTGATGATGAGAAGATGCGACTTTGACTGTCCATTTTCTTATGAGATTTATCAACAAGAGACAACATCGACGGCCTTTTGAGAGAATTACTTGAACTTGATGCCATTTCAGCTAGTGGAAGTGAATTTTGAGGCTTTCTTGCTATAGAATCGCCTTTCATTTTCTTCAAATTAGACAACTTTCTTTTTATTTTTTGAACAAGCGTATTTGTTGGATCATACGAGATGAACTGTTTTGAGATGTAGCTCGATACACCTATAGTTTTACTTTTATAATGTTTTCTGTCGAGGCTGCGATGTGATCCTATCGCAAGACTACTGCGACCTGTATCTCTTTTGATCCTTTCTATATCATAAATATTGAGAGTGTGTCCACGTTGCTTGATGTAGTCTCGGTAGCAATTTAAGTAATTATTTTGACGAACATTACAGTTGCACACCAAGTCGAAATCTTGCTCGGATATTGGCTCATTAATACACTGTCTCTGCGAAGCAAGCTCTAAACAAGCTTCACAGTCCACGCCAAGTAACAATTCGAGACTAGTGTTTCTAATAAAGCCATCACTGAAGGTCCGTGATCGAAAATGAGCACCATGTTGGTTAACGTGAGTTTCGAAGTCAGACGGGCAGCCCGCCTCTGCTGTGGTCCCAGGGCATTCAATAGCTTCCTCATCCATCATGGTAGCTGCATCACGATTCACTTGAATCACACGAGGCTGTCGGAAGACTCTACTATCACTGCGAACGGAGCATCGTGACGGTGAGGGTGATGGACGCTTGTAACCATCAAAATTAATCATGATTGTCGTAGATGATCGTCTACTTCAACGTCGACATTCTAAAAATTAAATAATCGATATGAAAAATTATTTAAAATATAACGTCAGGTTTAAAATTTTTTTCGTGTGAATAAAATACTTTAAATTATTAAATATAAATATATGTTAAAAATGTGTATCTTTTCAGTATTGTAAGAATAAAATAAAATGAATAATAAAATCAAGTCTGTTAATAGAAATATGTTCGTAGAGAGCGGATCCTATATTCAAGTACACATAATACACTATTATATGTAATATTTTTATATTACCCGACTGAAAAATACCCTGCATACGCTGACTGGGTTTCGGATTGTTTATTCAAGAAATGTAAACAAATTCATATGCTGAATACGCTGAAAGATAGGACAGCGAAGATCCCCTATACAAGGCAATTGTACAATGGATATTAGTACTTGTATACAAAATTACACAATACGTTAGATTATTTAGCATAAATTATCTTTTTAATATTTTGGATTTGGGACTCAAGTGAGGATTCTTCTATAATATTTTTATAACATCAGATATTAAAACAAGGGATTTCTCACGACATTTTCTTATATCTGTCCGTCTAATCTATATAATTATATGTATAATCGTTGAGTCATACCCATATGCTGGACGCATAAAGATGAAATTTGGCAGAGAGGTAGTTTATAATTAGTAGACGTCCTCTAAGAACGGATTTCGAGACTAAGGCCACATTAAAGAGGTCTAAGGGATCTCACAAGTTTTTACAAAAGTTCTTCGAAAAGTGTATTTTATTTAAGCATACCTAAGATTAATTTTATTTCTGGATTGCTTTTGAAATTATAAATATTATTTTGATCGTTATTTTTTGACCCAGTTAGGTATTGACTACAAATTAATAAATAAACACTTCGATTCAGCCTGTAATATCCCCGTGTTGGGCATAGATCTTCTCCCCATGTAGGAGAAGGATCAAAGCTCAATCCACCACGCTGCTCCAATGCGGGTTGGCGGATATATTCCCTACTATAAGTAACGATCGCTATCAGGTGTACCTACATGATAACGACCGGGACAACAACACCGGAAATTATAATGTCTCCGTTGGTCTCCGCGTTGAGACTGCGGCCAAGTTTTGTAATAGCGTGTTATAATAATTATAGTGAATAAAATAGCGTGACAGAAAAATATAATTAATCTATACATATAATAAAATGATAGGAAAGATAATGTATGTCCGGGATAAACTCAAAAAGTGCTGCATGGATTTACTTCAAATTTGGCACGAATATTATTAAGAAGTCGGGTCAGAACAGAGGCTACATATTATCACGCTATCACCTACGGGGAACGAGCAGTGAACGCACGCAGACGACGTCGCGGTCAGTAGCTAGTAGTCTATAACGCGTCTTTAGTTAATAGCGGATTTGAACATCCCTAACTGTGATCGCTGCGCTAACGCGGCGTCAATAAACACTTAGTCCAGTTTTAATGTTTTAATTTTTTATGCCTCAATATATCTTTAACGTTTTCCTGTAATTACTCGTCAGATCACATGACTCGCAACACCTTTCAATTAAAACAAAATTCATCGAAATCGGTCCACCCAGTCTGTTCTGAGTTCTGAGTACTGGCCACAGAAATTCTGAGCTAACAAATATAAAAAAACCGGTCACCAACCCGCCTGCCCAGCGTGGTGACTATGGGCAAAACACATGAGTTCACGCCATTTTTGGCGCGAACTTGTGGAGGCCTATGTCCAGCAGTGGACTGCGATAGGCTGAAATGATGATGATGATGATGAAATATAAAAAAAATACAACCGAATTGAGAACCTCCTCCTTTTTTGGAAGTCAGTTAAAATTATTAATTTCGAAACATATTTTCCTATTTAGAAATGTAGTCATAGGATAAACTTCGACTCGGTGTCATAATAGTAGTCTATACTAATATTATAAAGAGGTAAAGTTTATAACTTTGTTTGTATATACGGGGTAATCTTCGCAAATACTGATCCGATCATGAAAATTCTTTCGCTAACAGAAAGCTACACTATTCAGGAGTGACAAGATAAAAGGAAAAAGATAAAAATTATCAAAATTTTCGACCCAGCAGGATTTGAACCTGCGCCCTCTGACGTGCCGTGTCAACAATTCAATCTAATCAAGCATTATTATTTGCCTTAGAAATTAATTGGTGATTTTAAAACATTTATAATTATCTGATTTGCTGAAAATAGTGAGAGTGTATTGGAACATATCAAATTTCACCGTACCCTTCTTATGTGAAATGGTTTATAACGCCCAACGAAGTGGGCACGGGTCGGCTAGTAATTTAATAAAAGTTAGTATAGTGTTTGATTTATAATTTTTACTACGCATTCTTTATTTTATTCGACATATTTTCTAATACTTATGAGGTATTTACTATTTAGTAATACATATGTTCGTGTATATTAATTGTAACGGATCCGGTATACCTTCATCTATTAGATAAGCGCTTATTGTTCAGGCATGTCTCGCCATCATTCCATTAACAAAATAATGGTGGTGTCTGCAATAGTGTGAGTAAAATGTACGAAAATATTTCGATGTTGGTAAGCGGTCATTTGTAAGCGCCAAGAAAATTGCTCATTCGTCCAGAAAAAAAAAATGGTCGAAAATAGAGGGTGGAACATTCTGCGCCTACAATGTAATAATTACTACTCGGTCGTGACTTATACAGTAAAAACGCCTAAACTTTAAATTGAGAAATTAAAAGTTAGGTTTAGGAATTACACACACTATATACCATGTATTTGACACACACATGCATACGGTTCGCTATTTTGTTGATTGTCAAAGTCTGTATGTAGTCAAATAGATTTTTTTTTAAAAAAGGTTGTTTATTTTCAAAATTGTTTGGTATTCTTTAATTTAAATTTTTAATTATGGTCGTATTTCGACCTCTGGGCGACCACTAGTAATAATAAATACTTTTAATATAGAGTAATAACGTTTTTTTGTGATGTACAACTGTACAGTAGGTACACCACAAAAAAGTTAAAAAAGTGATACATACAATGAAAGATGTACAAAGACGGTCTTATCGCTAAGAGCAATTTCTTCCAGACAACCTTTGGGTATAGGACAGGGCGCAGAAAATGAGAAGCGGTAGAGAAGTGTAGGTACAAAGAGTTGATAAAGAATTGTCATGGAGTTTACAACTATATGATATAAAAATAAGTAAATATACTACATATATGTACATATAATGGTCGATTTACATCAGACGAGCGAATGCTCATTCTATCCCCACTACATCAAATTCTTATCAAATTCTTTTAGTGTAAACAGGCGTAGAGCATTCTTTCGTTGTTATATATATGAATACGAGTGTTCGAAGATCAAGAAAGAATGCTCTTGTTCTAGCTCTAGCTCTTTGTTCGTTTGGTCTAAATCCACCCTAATATAGATACATATCCACATACATACACTACATATACATTAATTCATACATATACTATACTACATATATACTACATATATACTACATATATGTATACTACATAAAAAAATACCTACTACATAATATATAGCGCAGATTATAGAATTTTGTTTTAATTGAAAGGTGTTGCATGTCATGTGGTCCCATTTTAATTAAATTGAGATCTGACAAGTACTTTTAGAGTTATATCTAACTAGCTGCTGCCCGCGACGTCGTCTGCGTGCGTTCACTGCTCGTTCCCCGTAGGTGATAGCGTGATAATATGTAGCCTATGTTCTGACCCGACTTCTTAATAATATTCGTGCCAAATTTGAAGTAAATCCATGCAGTACTTTTTGAGTTTATCCCGGACATACATTTGAAGAAATAAAGGTTCACTGCTCTTTCCCCGTAGGTGATAGCGTGATAATATATAGCCTATGTTCTGACCCGACTTCTTAACAATATTCGTGCCAAATTTGAAGTAAATCCATGCAGTACTTTTTGAGTTTATCCCGGACATACATACAGACAAACAGACAAACAGACAAAAATTCTAAAAACTATATTTTTGGCTTCGGTATCGATTGTAGATCACACCCCAAGTATTCTTTTAAAAAAATATTCAATGTACAGTTTTGACTTTTCTACCATTTTATTATATGTATAGATAATGCGTATTTACGTGACTACTTTTTCGTCAACCTACGTTATATTATACCGCATAACTTTTTACTCGGTGTACCGATTTCGATGATTCTTACTTTAATCGAAAGCTAATACTTGTCTTGTAGTCTTGTTTAAATTAGATCGAAAACTGATTTCAACTTTTTGAGTAATCTTTAATAGCGCGTATTTACTTAACTATTTTTTCGTCTTATTACGTTGTATTACTTGTCGATGTAATTGAAGTCGGTTTTTTTTCGTTTGCGAGCAAACACAATTATTTACAGTCAACTCAGTGATAATTTTTTTTAAACAATTTGATGAAAGCCAATTACCATTACAACTTTATATAAATCTACGCGTACTTTTATAGGTGATGATCCTTAGAATTTGTAACGTGATGTAGACTTATTGATTTTTTTTTTTAAATATTTTTAAAGAACAAAAGAACAATCAAAAGTTTTTGTAACCATAATAATGATAAACGGAACTTTTATTTGTATCTTTGAACCGATATTTGAATTGAAAATGTAAAAAAATATGAATGAAAGTATAGACAATCTCTGTTTAATCGATAAATATTAAATTTTTAGTAAACTATTTTTGATTACATATTCATATATGCGATCAATGTTACCAATATTTACTCTTCAGAAGTTATTCTCGTTGTACCTGGTCAGGCTGTAGGCTGTAGGTAATCACATCGTTCAGATATTATTACACAAAACAAAGCGTTCCAGGCATGTCCACATTCTTGCTTGACCAGATAAATTCTAAACTTAATTAATATAGACTGACTTTCACCTTTAGAGTTGAATTACATTTACATATTCTTTTTACAGTTTTACATGATCTAAAAACGCCTCTGACGCCGCGTTGGCGCAGCGGTCACAGCACTGGATTGCGATTGGATTGACTGTTGCGCGGGCGGTTGCGGGTTCGATCCCCGCACACAACAACATTTGTATTGGCCATACAGATGTTTGCCGTGGTCTGGGTGTTTGTGCAGTCCTTGTGGGTCTCCCCACCGTGCCTCGGAGAGCACGTTAAGCCGTCGGTCCCGTTTGTTATCATGGACACCTGATAGCGATCGTTACTCATAGTAGGGAATATATCCGCCAACCCGCATTGGAGCAGCGTGGTGGATTAAGCTCCGATCCTTCTCCTTACATGGGGAAGAGGCCTATGCCCAACAGTGGGATATTACAGGCTGAATCGTGATCGTGATGATCTAAAAAATTGGTCGTTGTAACTGTAAAGAAAATGGTCTTCAACTCTTCATATTACGAGTAGATGACTAGTTATGCCATAATTTCAGATGCTTCAATTATTATATCGAACAATGCTTTTGTTTCAGTTTATATAGATGAACGAAGGGTTGACGGGTGTGATCTAAATCTGTAAACAAAGCCTAACGATGCCAGATTTTAAGTTTATACCTATAAATTAAAAAGGACAATTTTACTTTTTTTGATATATTAGTGTTACACTTATTTGTCACCATCTTCATGTTTAAGTATTGTAATACACATATGACAATTAACTATGTAGTGAATGATAAAAAATAATAAAAAAAAGATCTAAATAAAAGAAGATGTATGACTTAGGTAAGGAAATATGTTTTTACGGCTTTAATCACTTACGTTTATCTGATATAACTGATAATTTAAATTATTGGAATTGAAGCTGACAACAAACTAAAAAAGTAAAATAAAAATGATGTATGGATTATTTAATATAAACATGCAATAAAAATACTTACATTAGTGAACGTTGTTCGACACAAAATTATCACTCAAAATCATACAACTATATATTAACGGTATATTAAACCGACACTCAACTGGTCATATGCAAAGAGAGTGTAAAATGGCATGCTTTTAAATAGCTGTGCTAAAAGTGGACCGATGTTACGGGTGAAATGTTACGATCCCGTAGCTCGAGAGCTACGAGCACGCTACGTTGTCTACGGGACGAGACAAGCGACCGCAGGGAGCGCGTGGGTCGCACTGGTTTCGCTGCTCGCTAGCTGCGATTAATCCATACAAGGGAGGCGAGGAGGCTGTATTTACCGGACCGGAGAGCGGTCTGGCGACGAGCGCCGACTGCCGCCGAAGCCCGTAACCGCCGCTTTGGCCGCCGTAGCTGTAACTCTACCGGTACGGGTGATCGCCCGCCGCCGCGTCATGTTGACACAATTTTAATAATGTCACAAAGGTAAATTTTAGGGACTGTGGCGGGACATGTGTATTAAACTATAAGAACGATGCTAACATACCTACGTCTATTTGTCGTTCAAAATAGCAATTGGAAATATATATTTTTATTTTTTATCCCCTCGAGGAAGCACAGTTAATGCATTGAAAAGTTTTACAAGCAGAGTACGAATATCATTAATCATCGGAAAGAGAATGAAAACAGAAGGGTCATGTACATGCCTTCGCCAAAAACTTTTGATGATTTGTCTTGGGAATTTTGCTGTAATATTATCATAATTCATATTTGTGGTCATAGATTGTTTAATTACATTTGGTGTGACTGTTTTGCAACTTTGTAACGGTTGTATTGCTGAGACAGAATTCATTAAATAACTTTTTAACAAATACTATATGATATCGACTCTTTACACACAGTGAGTTATTTTTATTATCTGACAATATTGTCTACTTTAGACATCTTTGAAGTAATGAACTTTTTTACCGGAATTAGCATCTTCGGCAATGAGTCATAGAATTTGATTTGTAAATTGTCTAGCATTTAATTAGTTATAAATTAAATTTATAATTTACTTTTATTTATTAGTTATAAATTATATTTTTAATTTAAGTATACCTATAAAATATAAAAGAAATATATCTCCTCGGTTGAAACAGTTGTTTATTTCTTTTTTACTGTTTGTATCTTAAAATGTAAAAAAATACTTAAATGTAAAGAACAAAGACTCCTCCGCAATTAAACGGATGTGAATTCTTAATGCAATAAATTCTTAATGTCCCAATGGGCATTTTACACCATTTTTATTAAGGTCCACGATTTGTTTGCATAAACGTAGTTTTGAAAGCTCTTTTGAGAAAAACTGGTAGGTACTTTAAATACTTAAAACTTAGAAATAGGGTTATTCTATTATTACAAAAAAAAATACTACACAAAATTTAGGTTCACTTTAAACAAAAAATTATAACATTTTTTTTCGCACATAATTATGATCATATAATTAAATATATAATTAATATACCTAATTAAATTATTTTTTTTTTGTACACAACACATTACGGTTTTAATTATATTCCGCATATTATGAATTATTGTATATCATACTTGATTATATGCCGAAAAATAACGTAAGTACGTTTAAAAAAAACTGCGTGCGTACAAAGTACACATGTCAGAAGTGAAACTTCTTTTGCAAACTAATTGAAAAAAAAAACCAAATACCAACGTCACGCGGTGTCCCGCGCGTTTCATCCGTAAAAAATTTACACTCATGCGCCTAAAGAAGCCACGCGCCACGAAAGTTCTTCCGTGACCACCTCAAATATAAACAGGCACATGGTGTAAATTCCGAAAAAGTGAATCCAAATACTTGTATTTTATTATTATTTATTAAAAGTACATATTATATTATATATTGTATTCGCAAGTACAAGTCATATTTATTTCGTCACGTTTCAATTTAAAAATTGGTTTACAAATTGTGACTTAGATTTCATAACGACTCTACAGGTGCACAAAGGAATTTCGAGACATCAAACAAGATTACAGGAATGGATATTTTTGCTCGGCGTGGTTGCCATAACAATAAATAACGTCAACGTGATCAGTTTATTAGTAGCTGCATTAGCTAGGTGTGGTCAACAAAAATAAGAAATCAGATTTTGGACGCCTATTTTTGCAGATAAAGCCTCTTCAGTGCTCATGGAAAAGTATTCCGTAACAATAGAACGAAATATAAATTTCACTCTCATAATTTATTTTGTTCCAAACCGAGTTATCTGCGCCGAGTCTTGTTTGTTTATTGACCATATCCTTTGTGTCCAAATGGCTTTTCACGGTGATTTAAAGCCGTGCACTCACACTTTTATTCTATTCATCATTTTGTTCTTGCATGTTGAAAGTGTTTTATTTATAACATATACTTACCTATTGACATAGTGAACTTGAATTTTTTTTCAATAAAATAGACAGCGTAGTTATGTGTCATATACATAAGAACCATTATACCTTATTTACTTGTATTTGCAACGATTTTTTTTCACTATTATAAATTTCACTTTCGTGTGCTAAGTTAACCGAATAAAATTATAACACTTATAAGTATACGGTACAAACTAAACGTAAGTTAAGAAAAATTGTATTTGCTCGCAAACGAAATAAAAAAAACTGATTCCATTTTACATTAATAAGTAAAACAATGCAGATAATTGAAAAAATAGTCAATTCAATGCGCATTATTAGGGATAGCACAAAAAGTTTAAATACGCAACAGGCACCAACTTTTGATTAAAAAAAGAATCATCAAATCCCAGTAAAGAGTTAGAGGTATATAATAAAAAATAATACAAACGAATTGAGAACCTCCTTCTTGTTTTGAAGTCAGTTAAAAAATTTACATTAAAGTCAAAATTTGGAACAGAGAGATATAGAACTACGTTTGTAGGTATATAAAGACAAGAAACCTTAAAACACAAGTGGTCGACATAGAAGCCGGCTCTTAGGTTCACCCTTAAGAGAAAGATATAAAAGATGTTTTGGTTATGAGACGGCGACATATTCAGTAATGAAAATACACATTCTTGACTTAATTTTTACTTTACATTTAATAAGTTATTACGGTTTGTAAAAAGATTGACTAATATTTATTATTATAAATTATATTAACCTAAATATTTTAAAATGTTCGTGTTGTAAATGTATATTTTATAATAAATAAATTTTAGTAATCAAAAAGTATATTTACTAATTCATTTATCGTATCGAAAATATCATAATGTAAAAATATAGGTAGTTATAGATTGATTAAATTAAAAAACCGTGTAGTCTCGTGGGACACCAGATAGAAATGAAGTTACTTATTATAAAGTAACAAGTTCAATTTCTATTTGATATATAAAAAAATAATTATTCGGGTATAGGTACACTTTTTACTATGATTTTTTTTATCGATAAAAATCAAAAAAACTACTTTACAAAATTATCTTAACACCTTTATTTTATTTACCTACAATGATTTATAAAAATATATAATAATTAATTATCGATACTAATAAAAGCAAACTGCAATAAAAATAACAGTCATCACTAGACTATACATTAGACACTGTATAGCCACCATACATGACTATACATAAGAATCTTACCCTTTTATTCAACGTTACGGACGTTTTTTGCCGGCTAGGGTACCCCTCCGCAACGCCCCATAAGGAATTTCGTTCCAATAATAATTAATTAAACCGCATAACGACAAAGCATGTAGAAGGAAATTACTCAAAAACGTCCTAGAAATGAACTGTTGTCGCAGTTTGGAATTTGAAAAAAATATGTTTAGCATTAAAATGTGTTTTAGAATTTATATTTAAGGCGAATTAACGATGAAACATTTGGCATAAAGCTGAAATATCGAATTGTAATTTTGTAAATGTTTTTCGTGCCAATTTTTTATACCTGCTACTTACAGTTAAGTAGTTTCGCGAATTAGGCTTCGATAATATCATATAAAGTTTAATTTACTACTGCATGTAGGCTTTTGCCCACAGTAGTATTCTTTGTAATTAGTTGAAATTAAACTCATACTCGAGTATCAGAAATTTACGTAGAGACACATTCTTGTCAATTATATACAAAATTATTGACGTTTTTATAGGCCTTATTTGTCAGTGGTAAGCCGATGAAAAATGTTTGCGACGCAAACGTAATTGGACCTCAGGTATAAAGGCTACTTGCAGGGTATGATTAAAGTAGCTGAAACAATATATGTTACAATATGGTAAATGTTTGATATTTTATAATTATAATAAATGATAAGAATTTTTTTTACACCACTAAAGCAAAAAACTCATTTTTCGTCATGGATATGTCAGTTACGACAAACACATACATATCGAGACACGCGGCAGCGTGTCAAGCCAAGTTCAAGCAAAAGAACTGGCGACGCAGCGCCGTGTGTATATTTACACGAACCATTTCCAGCGACTTTTGACCCCTCCATAACTCAAAATCTATTCAACAGAAACAGATCAAATTGCATATATTTATTTATATCCATAAGGACAACTAGAACCCCAAATTTCATTAACCTAGTTGAAACGGTTACAAAAATATGAAGGTTCAAAAGTCGCAAATTTTCCACTGACTGACTCATCAAAAACCTAACCCACTTCCAGATGACCTAGGAAGTCGAAATTTGGCATCTAGCTAGGTAATTACGTGTAAACGCAGGAAAAAATCTGAAAACAAAAGAAAGTTAAAAAATAGAGGGGGTCCCCATACAAAAAAAAATGTTTTTTAATTGTAGCGTCTGAACCGTTATAAGTGGATATTTGAAACTTGCACAAAATATGAATTGATACATTTGCTATATAAAACAAGTATAAAAATAAAGAGTGTCCCTATACAAAAAACTTGTAATTATTCATCCGATTGCTTTCAAAATCGATATCTGCGGACATGGTTGGTCTCAGAAAATGAATCTGATAACAGAATGAGAAAAAGTAGCCGGCCATCTTGAACTTTTTACCCGACTGCCAAGGAAGGGTTATGTTTTTCGCGCGTATCTTGTATGTATGTATGTAATATTCTTAATTACCTCATTTCTCTAGAACCGCTGAACGGATTTGCATAATTGAGATATCGTTAGATTTGTCTTAGCAGCCCAAGTGTTCTTAGATAGGTGACATTAAAAAAAAACAAACATGGCGGCTGTGCGAAGCCATTGTAGTTAATGAAGAAATAATTTTTTTTTTAGAATACTATAGTATGGGTATCAAATTAAAGGGCTCAATACAAGGATTTCAAAAATGTATATTATGATTATTATTACCGTAATAATAATAAAGAAATACAATAAGAAAGTTTAAAAAATGTTGACTTTGCTCTTTCCGTTTTTACGCAGGCGGGTTTTTTGTTTTCTTTTAATTATATTACTTGTTAGTTATTCGACCGATTGCTTTCAAAATCGATATCTGAGGATCCGATTGGTCTCCGACATCGAATCCGTTAACAGAATGAGAAAAAGTAGCCGCCATCTTGAACTTTTTAGTTATTTGACCGATTGCTTTCAAAATCGATATCCACCAAACACATAAATGTGAAAAATGACAGCCAAGTTCAATAATAAGAATATGTTGTTTGTGGACTTCGCCGAAAAAAGTATTGAGATCTAAATGAGCGCCAAGTTCTACAGAAAATATTAAATTAAGCTAAAGATTTCACTTGGCTAGTTTTTACCTAAAAACAACATTAAAAAGCTATTAGCTAAATAAAAGATGAATTATTAGTGAAAACTGGCAAAGTGAAATCTTTTTTTTTTTCTTTGCATTTTCTGAAAACATTTACTACAGTAATGTATATATTTTTTTACACAAACAGAAACTAGAGATTTCACCAAACAATACGGTTACCAACTTTTTTTTAAAAAAGTTGATATTTTGACGTGAGAATTTTCGATTGAAAATGAGGGTGATTTTTCGATATTAAGGTCAAAATAAGATGAAAAAATAAATATTTTAAATCAAAACAATTACAGTGTGTTTGGGACATAAAAAGGTAAGTTTCCGTCAAATTTTGTAAAAAACAAAAGAAAATTGTAAAAGATAAAAATAAAAAACCAAAAGCTTGGTTTTTTGAATTTTTCACATAAAATTTGAGGTTATGTGAAAAAAGTGTAAATACAAAAGTTGTAGATCTTTTTATTACCTACAACTTTGCCATTGAACTTTTTTCCATAGGACTTGTAGTATAGCCAGAAATCGAGATAAACCGTTTTTTACCCTTAAACCCCCCCTCCCTACCACTTCCCGACCTCAGATCGACTCTAATTTATTTTTCCTATCATTTTGGTTGTATTCTCTTTCTTTTGCAATGTGTTTCATTCTACTAAAAATTTCTTTGTTTTCAAAAGCTAAAAGCACTGGTCTATTATGAGCAACACTTGGAAAATCACATACCTGTCTACTTATTTATTTAACAAACTAACTATACCCTGTCCGGCCACTAATTATCTTTTCAAGAAATTTTGACATTAGTGACTGCTTCACACGTTATTTATTCGATTTGAAATAATAATCGATTTTATTTAAGAAGAACTTTCAATCTATTTAATTAAATACATTTAGTTTAAAAATATTATTTATTTATGCGTTTAGTAGTTTTTTTAATTATAAATGAAATATATAAATAATAAATTAAATGAAATAACAGAGTTATTGCTCTTTAATCTTGCTTTGCAATTAAATTTCAAGATTTCGACTTAATTCCTTGCAAGTAATCAATCTTGGGGTCATATATACTATTTTTATTTCCTTTTTTGTATTAAATTTATAGAAACAATAATCACATGACGTAAAATTATTTTTATCATATAATCGATTTATTATTTCAAGAACTGTTTCATAGTCTGTGGTTGTTTGTTATGCACAGGGTACTTCACTCAATCAATCAAATCGTCAATAAAGTATGACATTACAGTAGAATTTTTAGAACGTTATTCCGAAAAAAAAAACTGTAATTTATAGGCGTGAGCTGTCAAAAAGATAATAAGTGGCCGGACGGGGTATAATAAACGAATAATTAATATTTTTAAACTAAAAATATTTCATGAAATCTATTGAAAGTTCTTCTTAAATAAAATCGATTATTATTTCAAATCGAATCAATAACGTTTGAGGCAGTCACTAATGTCAAAATTTCTTGAAGTGTCAAAAAGATAATAAATAGTTGGACGGGGTATAAGTACAAATAGAGCTTATGAAAATAATTCGTAAAAGAAAATCATTTGCTTAGCCTTTGTATTTTTAAGCCAATTACGTTTTTACCTAATAACTATAAAATTGGTACAATATTTACAAAGTACAACAGAACTTTAATTATTTTTTTCCATTCTGTCTTTAGTAGCAGCTATATCAATAAAGACTACGTCTATTTTATAGTCAGCTCAGGCGCTAATTTAAACGTTTCGTTTCGGAAGGTCCAACAGTCATTCATTTGACAAAGAACATTTTACGGCTGCGTGAAATGGGAAAGCACATTTACTAATAGGGATTCCTCCGGAATACTGTAAATGGAAAGACGTGCTAGGGACAATATCAGCTTCGTATCATTTTTCGGTGTGAGTAAGGACTCAATGGATTTGGAAGAAACTCGTTTTGACGAAGGTATCCTATTTGGATCAGAAAATAAAAAGTCCGTCTACGGCTTGAGTTTATTTTGTGCAGAATGTAAAAACATTTTCCTGACGGCAAATATTACCTGTATAAAAATATGTTTACTTACATAAAAACTGAAGATTATATTTGTAACTAGCTGTACCCGCAACTTCGTTTGCGTTTTCAATTGTATCTGGATACTCTTTATTATTTAAACGGCGTGATTGTGATCCCGTGAGTATTATGGGATAAAAAGTAGATATGTGAGGCTATGTGACCTCCTTTATATTAAGTATTTTAGGCTTTCCAGATAGGGATGCAAACGATACATCGATGTTTTAAAACATCGAGGTATCGTTCATAAACATCGATGTTAAAACATCGATGTTGAACTACAATAAAACATCGATACATCGTTCATTAACAACGATGTTTTATGAACGATGTTTGATAGCAGCGCCATCTCTTCGTAATTGTACGTTATTATAATTTTTGTCATGTGACTGGCGGCTGGCGCGGGGCGCCACCACGCGTCCGCGCCATTCTTCATTTCTCTCGCCGTCTCGCGTTATGTTACCGCCCGTCAAAACGAAATCCGAATTCCGAAACCTTTAAGTGCATATTCACTAAAAACTGAAGTTAACTGAAGTTAAAAACTTAGCTAAGTTACCTATTAAACTCGTGATTTTATTTTGTTTAAGTAACTAAAGCTCGCCGACGCAAGATTTGCTTGTAAACAAGTAAATTAAATAAATTGATGTGATTGATTCTAACTATTAAAATTTTCAAACTAAGGAAATACGAGTACTATCTCGCAACAAGCTTTTATATCATAACGATTATGTGTAATGAGTCATTACTCTTGTCAAATCTTGCGTCGGCGAGCTTTAGTTACTTAAACAAAATAAAATCACGAGTTTAATAGGTAACTCAGCTAAGTTTTTAACTTCAGTTAACTTCAGTTTTAATGACTTTATATTAGATAGTAAAAGTTTTAAAGTCAAAATTATTTTTTTTCGTTTTAGTGCATTCAAATAAAAGCTTGTTTTTAAAAAAGGTTTTTTACTTTTAATTTTAAAGAAAACATCGAAAAAACATCGATGTATCGTCGTAAAACGTCGATGTTTTCAACATCGATGTTGCACTTTAAAAAACATCGATGTTTCAGTATCGATGTTTTTTATGAACGATGTTGCATCCCTATTTCCAGAGACAGATAAACTATCACGCAGTTTGGCGGGTTAAGAAATTGTAAAGTATTAATTTGGTCCAATAAAGAATTTGTTACTATAATTATTATTAAGATGTACAAATATATTGAAAAATAATTAAAAAAGTTTTTGATTTATCATGTGAATAAAAAAAAATTGCCATAAAGACAAAACGAAACAAAGTAAATTTTTTGGTATGCAGAATGTATTATTTTAATCTACTTGTTTATTTAGGTACCTACTGTTCATGTATTTTAGTTCATATTTTTTATCATTTAAACCTTTTGGAATTTTAGTTTTTGCTTGCAAAAATTGTCGTATTTTATATAGAAAATAGTTTGGTTATTTCATATCTATCTGGGCGGTGGGTAGGTACTCGGCGCGCCCAAGGGAGTTGCTGGACCTCCTACTGGGCGCGTCTCCAGGTGGCGGATGGGGGAACGCCGCCCGCTTGCGGGTGGTAGGGGTCTTCGGACCCCCGCGGACCAAAACCAGCAGAGGAGGGTGCGCTCCGGGTACTGCTCTGGTTCCCGGAGTGGACCTGTGAGCGCACACAGGCGTGTTGGCGCGGTGTTGCGGGTGGGGGTTTACTCCCCACCCGCGGGGCCGGCGGGCGGTGCGTCGGGGGACCCGTCGTCCGCGCTAATCGGCCCCGAGGAGGAAGACCCACTTTATGTGTTCAAGTGCGCCTTCGCAAATGCTCTGCACCACGGAGGGCCCGCAAGGGCAAGCGCTCGCGGAGTTGCGAAAGCGCTATAGCGTCCCCGCGATTCTGCCATAGGCGCGTCGGTGGAACACCCCAGAGGTTTTAGTCCGTGGGAATCGGACATAGGCTCCCCGGGCTGCAGGAACCCATAAGGGGTTTCCTCTGGGTAAACAAAAAAAAGGGTATCCGGCGCGCGGTAAACGCGGTTTTTCCTATAAAATCCTATATCCTCCACAACCTCCTATATCTTCCAGTAAAAGTCCCATAAAAAATCGTTTCAGCCTATCCCAAAATTAGCCCGGACAAACAGAAAAACACACACGATTCAGCCTGTAATATCCCACTGTTGGGCATAGACCTCTTCCCCATGTAGGAGAAGGATCGGAGCTTAATCCACCTCGCTGCTCCAATGCGGATTGGCAGATATATTCTCTACTATGAGTAACGATCGCTATCAGGTGTACATGATAACAACCAGGACCGACGGCTTAACGTGCTCTCCGAGGGACGGTGGGGAGACCCACAAGGACTGCACAAACACCTAGACCACGGCAAACATCTGTATGGGCAATACAAATGTGTGTCATGTGCGGGATCGAACCCGCAACCGCCAGCGCAACAGCTGCAAACCGTCACTATACTATTTAATATTAAGGATACCTATATTATATTTTACAGTTTTGAATTTTCTTTTGTATGTGCATAAAATCATTTCCAAGGTTTTATTTGCTTAATATTAAATTTAAGACAGGAAGCCGTTTTAAGTCACAGTAAATCTTCACATTTAATAAAACAAGCTTCCCAAAGGCCTCCTGTCGAGGCGGTTAAACGATAACACTTTTGAATATTATATTACTACGCAGCTATGTTCTACGAGAATTTATAAGTAGAAACTAATTAAGAATGTGGATAAATTATTAAGGAAGAAAGTGGAATGCGATTGAATAAAATATGCCGGGAAATATACAACCTACCCATTGAAAAAAGTATGGTAAGGTTCTACTTAACATTTTACTGACAGAATAGTTAACAATTTCATTTTTTAATTTTATATTTAAACGTTTGACTGAAAATTTGTTCAAACTGATAATACTCAATAAATAATGAGGGTCTTCTTATAAGATAAAACTATAAGCCCATAAAATCAACATTTTGATATAGAATTGAAAAGAACTGTTGACTTGGCCTTTATACCATCTAAAGAATGAATAAAACTTCTGTTGAAAAATAACCTTATTTGTTGACGTCTAGTACGCTTCGGGGAAAAATAAATTTATTCTGTTGAATTTAGGACTCTCGAGGTACCAACGTGTTATTGAATGCAGATTTTAGATGATCACAAAATAAACCTATTCATAATCAATACTGAACACAAAATGACGATTTACGCGCAGTGAAAAGTATAAAACTTATCAATTAAATAATAATCATTAAATAATATAAAAGAGTAACCCACCCATTGACTCATCACGATATCTCTGGAACCATAAGGCGTAGAGACTTGAATTTTGGTAGGAATATTCCTTTTGCCGAGTAGAGGTCAGCTAAGAACGGATTTTACGAAATTCCACCCCTAAGGGGGTTAAAAGGGGGTTGGAAGTTTGTATGAAAGTCCTATGTTTTTGAAGTAAGAGACTTGAAATTCAAAATGTATGCTCTATAGATGGTGTTGAGGTGTACTAATAATGTATTTTGAGAAATAAACCCCCTCTTGGGGTTAAAACAGGGGATGATAGTTTGTATGAAAGTCGAATTAAAAATACACTTACAAACTTGAAATTAGGCAGGTAGGTCCCTTATAGGGAGTAGATATCCGCTAAGAACGGGTTTTACGAAATTCCATACATATGGGAGTTAAACGGGGCGTTGGAATTTTGCATGAAAGTCCTATGTTTTTGAAGTAAGAGACTTGAAATTCAAAGTGTGTAGTATATTTAGTATCGGCATTTCACCCGTGCGAAGCCGGGGCGGGTCGCTAGTCATTAAATAATATGATATTATAGAGTCATGTATTTAAAGTAGCTTTTATAATCGTCGATACCTATTACATCACAAACATAACTGTAGTTTTTTAAGAAGAATTTATATCGAGAATTTATTTTTGATATTTATTTTCTTATTTTTACACTTTCATATTCTTAGAAATTCATAAACATCGTTTTCGAAGTTATATGCTTATTCTATTTAGAACTTTAAGTATTTATAAGATAAGTAAGTCTTTTTTACTTTTTGTATACATGTGGTTTAATTAAACTAAAGGTTATATAGGTACCTATTATATTTATAGGAAATTATTTAATAATTTGAAAAGAAATAGTCATGAGACATTTAATTTAGTTTTTTTTTTCAATAAGTTTTGCCATTAAAATGCAAATGTCGAAAAAAGCAAAACATTCGCTAGAAATTGTTTTATGAAATCTGCCAATGGTGCCGTTATTTTTCTAATAAACATGTTCCCGGCGTGGAGGGTTAGGAAGGATTTAGTACGGATCAATGATTTATTATAAGATCGGGACAATAAGATACTTTGTTTCGAGCATTATTGCTAAAATATCATGAAACCACAAAGGGGCAGTTATGAAAAATTATGTAGACTTTTCAGCATAACAAATCGCTTCATTATAGGTAAGCTACCTGACTTTACTCAGGTATAAACTATGTTTTACTTTATCATTTACTGATACAGTAGGAATGTGATCTAACTGTTCCCTAATCAAATTATGAAAGTACCTACTTTAAAGATGCTAATTGTTACCGGTACCGATATTAAGAGTGCGCATAATGCAAAATTACCATCTTCTATTTGTTTTGACATGAAAAGTTCCAGACCAAATCTTAAAATAAAAATATATGACAAACTACGTGATATTTGCAAGGGTTGACCCATATCAAAAACATAAAATAAAGAAATTTCCTCGATAAAATATAATCACGAAGTAACCTCTAATTTTTATATTTTTTCTATTTATACTCGATATGGTTATGACCATTAAGACAAAAATTTGATAATTAATTACATTTAAATATGAGTAAAGGCTATGCCAAGGCATTTAATGTAATTACTTTTAGTTTCGGAATTATATACAAAATAACATATTTGTCGTTTTTTACATTCGTAATGCGCTCAAAACTCTATCGTCTATCGCACTCTGACACGAGGCTTTGTGTATATTTTGTTTCATCGGGCGCGCGGGTGAAATCTGATTTTTTGCTCGCCTTATGCACGCTCTTAATACGAAGTAAGCGATATTGATGGTAATTATGTGAAAATAACCGGATCGATTTAAATGAATAGACAGAAGTTTACTTTATATATTAATACGATTTGTAAACTATTATAGAGTTTTATTGGAGGAAATGAAAAGTTTTGTAACGGAAAGCTAAAAATGTTGTTACGTCGTAATTTACGGAGTCATAGTTCATGCGGGAACATCCGTCGCAGTTTCCTATAGAAGGTATATGTCTTGTTAATATTCTATTAAATTATAGTATTCAGACCAACTAGGGCAAATTATCAACGTCTTTTTTTTAATAAATCTTAGACCCATGGGCGTACCCACGGCGGAGTAAGATGGGGCATTTGCCCCGCCATGGCTTGAAGCTAATAATTAATATTTTAGATTATAATAAGAAAATTATAGGCAGATTTAGAAGTATTATTGAACTAAATAGTGAAAGTAAATGAAAAGTCGCAGTAAATAAAATGAATTTAATTATCTACTAGTTATCGAATTTTACATATATTTGTTTTTCGCCACCTTTACAAAATTCTGATTACGCCCATGCTTAGACCCGTGATCCAATTTCCAAGCTTAAAAGATATTTTCTACGGTTTCCTGATTAAAATTCTCGCAGTTGATTTCATACAAATGGATACATTCTAGCGTCGCCTTCTTATAACAAAAAAGCAAACAATTTATTTTTACAAAAATTATGTGTTATAATTTGTATGTGTGTATTAGATTTACTTGGCCTTTCTTTAATATAAGTTTTGATATTGTAATGTATTCCTACGATAAGATCAACCTTGTCCATGAAAACTCTATTCCTATGGACTATAGAGAAAATCGATGCAGGTACCCTTTAAATTTAAAAGCATTTTTCACTATCTTCTCCATAAAATTTTTACCGTGTCTAATAATCAAATTTGTCTATCTATAATTCTATACATATAATAAAATGGTAGAAAAGTCAAAACTGTACATTGAATATTTTTTTAAAAGAATACTTGGGGTGTGATCTACAATCGATACCGAAGCCAAAAATATAGTTTTTAGAATTTTTGTCTGTTTGTCTGTTTGTCTGTATGTATGTCCGGGATAAACTCAAAAAGTACTGCTTGGATTTACTTCAAATTTGGCACGAATATTGTTAAGAAGTCGGGTCAGAACATAGGCTATATATTATCACGCTATCACCTACGGGGAACGAGCAGTGAACCTTTATTTCTTCAAATGTATGTCCGGGATAAACTCAAAAAGTACTGCATGGATTTACTTCAAATTTGGCACGAATATTATTAAGAAGTCGGGTCAGAACATAGGCTACATATTATCACGCTATCACCTACGGGGAACGAGCAGTGAACGCACGCAGACGACGTCGCGGGCAGCAGCTAGTACATATAATAAAATGATAGGAAAGTGAATGTATGTCCGGGATAAACTCAAAAAGTACTTCATGGATTTACTTCAAATTTGGCACGAATATTATTAAGAAGTCGGGTCAGAACATAGGCTACATATTATCACGCTATCACCTACGGGGAACGAGCAGTGAACGCACGCAGACGACGTCGCGGGCAGCGGCTAGTAACTACATATAGGTATAGAACGCAGGCGATAAAACCAAAATAGAATTTATTTATATAACATAATCACTTTTAATGCATACTGTATGTGCTGCTTAAGTGGTATGATGAAATTTATATTTGAAAGTAACTCGCACTATCAATTTTCACACGGTTTCGGAAGTAGTGAGTTCCTTTGGCGTCCCTATATTTCTCATAAGATGCGTCTAACGTGTCAAAATAAAATAAATAAATAAATATCTACACAATACACAAACGGACGTCTGTTACTAAAGTAAGCAACTTAATGCCTGTGTTATATATATACAGGATGTCCCGCGATAAAGTGCAACCCCGAATGGGGGTGAAACTAGACCATAAATTATCGACAAAAAACATAGAAAAAACTTTTTGAAAAAAATATTTTATTTCTTATCGACGAATTAAGATTTTTAAATCTTACGTAGACTCTATGTACAAAAAATTATGATTTCTTCCAATGTAGTAGGTCGATTACTTTAAAATAAAATAAAATATTACGCCACGTACTTGGCGGTAAGGATAAAATAACAATTAGCTCGCAAAAAAGTGGCATTATGTCTTTAAATAGGCTTCTTGTGAAAAAAAATCCATTTTTATGACTGTTTTTTTCAATGATCTCTAATTTTCTCAGAATTATGCCCCCAATACCAGGAAATTTTATGATTTATTATTATTTCTTACCATATTGCCATTCAAATAAAAAAAAATTTACGCCTGTATCCCAAAAAACACGTACAAAAATCATCATTTTTTGTACAAAGAGGCTACGTAAGCTATATAAAAATCTTAATTCGTCAATAAAAAAAATAAATTTTTTTTTTAATTTTTTTCTGGTTTTTGTCGATAATTTATGGTCTAGTTTCACCCCCTTTCGGGGTTGCACTTTATCGCGAGACACCCTGTATATATATAGGTAACAGCCGGCTGATATAGCTACATATTTTTTTTCGATAAACATACTTATAAATAATACATAGGTATATAGAAATAAATATTCCAGACTCGGGGTGGGAACCGAACTCACAACCCTCCGAGCAGAAAGCTAATAAAAAAATAACAATATATATGTACCTACTGCATAACGTCCCAAATAAATAAATAAAAAATAGTCTAAACAATAAGGAGCGGAGCATTAAATATAAATACAGGTGAAACCACGCGGGTAGTCTAATGCATAAATAACACTTTATGTTATCACTTATCACACATTAGAACAAGTTCGTGCAAGATCAAAAGCCAAATGATCAAGATCAAACGTCAATCTCATATCTCATACTCATATCTCTTGGATTTTTTACATTTTTTTAAAGGAACTGCTGTTGTCATCGAATCAACAATATCAGTACTGACCTACATGTCGAAGAAATATACTTGTTCGTGTAAAAACGCTCAACAAAGACTGTTTTTCCTTTTGAGAAATACGGAATTATATGTAAGCTAAATTATATATTAGGTACTAACAAAGTATTTCCGAATCTTTTAATTTTACTCAGAGTTGTAAGTAGCCTTTAATTTGATTTATTGATCACTAGCCGACCCGTGCCCACTTCGTTGGGCGTTATAATCCATTTCACATAAGAAGGGTACGGTGAAATTTGATATGTTCCAATACACTCACTATTTTCAGCAAATCAGATAAACATAAATGTTTTAAAATCACCAATTAATTTCTAAGGCAAATAATAATGCTTGATTAGATTGAATTGTTGACACGGCACGTCAGAGGGCGCAGGTTCAAATCCTGCTGATTTAAAATCTTTATATATTTTTATCTTTTTCCTTTTATCTTGTCACTCCTGAATAGTGTAGCTTTCTGTTAGCGAAAGAATTTTCATGATCGGATCAGTATTTGCGAAGATTACCCCGTATATACAAACAAAGTTATAAACTTTACCTCTTTATAATATTAGTATAGATTAGGTATTTATTATATATTGCAAGTCTCAGGCAGCACAGACACTTAGACACAAGTGATAAAATTTACTGATTCGATAATTTCAGATAAAGGAACAGTAACTAACCTGCTTTTAAATGTTTTAAGAATGAGTCTTTGTTTTCAATCTATCTTAGGTTTGTCTGCTTGTTTTTGTTTTTGAATTAACCTTTTCAAGGCACTTACGCTCATGTAATGCTAGGAGCGTCTGGTTAGTGATAGTATTTCACGATCAGGATCACGATTTAGCCTGTAACATCCCACTGCTGAGCATAGGTCTCTTTCTCCACGGAGGAGAAGAAATGAAGCTTACCTAATCCACCGCGCTGCTCCACTGCTGGTTGGCGAATAAGTATTTAAATATACCCCGGACGCCTTTAAATATTCCACAGACTATATCAATCTCACAACTATAACAGATCTAGACATGATGATCTACATTTGAATATATATCAAATTTAAAATTAAACTGAACAGAAATAGCCTGTAAATGTTGCATTGCTAGGCGAGGCTATGCTGTAAGTCTAGTTAGATAAGAAAAAGGTTAAAGCTTACCTGCTCTATTGAAGGTTGGTGGATAATTTCGCCGTAAGTTTTGTTCGCCATCAGGTGTCTTTGATAACAATTTGAACAGACAGCTTTGCGTGATACCCGAAGCAAGGTGGAGAAACCCAAAAGATCATACACCCAAATCAGAAACAATTACTCGTATAAATGCAAATTGCAAGAATCAAACCCGTCAAGGCACACAACCATTATACAGTGTGGATTTTCTGTGAAAACTGATACGTTTTGTCGCCACTGATTATGGGGCAGCCAATCCACGTAGATATGCTAAACGCAAAATGATTCCGAAGCTGATTTTGGTTGAATTAATTATTATGATTAATGCGACAGACAGGTGGTGTTATTGCAAACAAGAGAGTTTCCTGTTTCTGTAACCTAACACAATGACTTTGGATAAAAACACTGAGATTCACTATCAACGACCACCAGATCTACTTTTAGAATACTCATCAGTCTATTTCTTTTAGTAAATACTTACGATTCAGCCTGTATCATTCCACTGCTGCCCATATGCCTGTTTCTCCATATAGGATGGGTTTACTAAATACTTAGGACCTTTAAATATATACGTATTTGTAACGTTGTGTTACTGTTAAAAAAACACTAATACGTAGGTAGGTATTAGTATTTTGCTATATTGTAAACATTCAAGAAAAGCTAAATTAAAAAACTGAAAATTATATCGCTCAAAGCATTTATTTCTGGTATAACCTGTTTTTATACCATAACATTTGCAAACATTAATCACATTTTTATATTTTCTCGGTATGCAATAATTTGTGATGCCACAATGTATGTAAGATACACTTATATTCAAACTTTATCTGGCTTTTTACAGCGTAGTTGTGAGACTTGTTTGCGATTACTTGAATGTTATGTTTTTTAATTTCCATGCATATTTATCCATGTCGGTGATCAGCGCGAATTAATTTCAAACTTTATTTCACATATAAATGTATACGTATAAATATAATTAATATATTTCAAGTCACTACATTTATACAACATCAGTAAATTATGTTTTGGTATATATGCTCATGGTACTGTATTGTGTAACATATATGTATTTGTCATTGCAAAGACGTAGGTTAACAGGTATAAACATATAAACAGCATATAATAATATGGTACGCCACTTCACCACTGCCACTAACCACAAGGATTATAGCCACAGCGAACTTACAATATTGTATATTGTAATTAAAAGCCACTAAGTTTTAAGATGACGAAGACAGAAATTAAATTGTATAATAACGCATTAGCGTTAACTACCTGAATTTATAAATTTAAGTATAATACTCCGTACATCCGCCAACCCGCATTGGAGCAGCGTGGTGGATTAAGCTCCGACCCTTCTCCTACATGGGGAAGAGGCCTATGCCCAACAGTGGGATATTACAGGCTGAATCGTGATCGTGAAGTATAATAGGCTTTTCTTCGATAAATCATTGAGGATCGGTTTCACCGGTATTGGATAACGCTATATGAGAGATAACGGTATCCAATGAATAAAAATAATTAATATGTAATTTTTTTTTACTATCGAATTTCACCAAATTTGTGGCATATTTCTGTTCGTAAATTGTGAATCAAAAAGTTGTTGTTTTTTTTAAATCTTTTATTTAATGGGAGTTTAATCACTTAGTGATTATGTTACCCCGGTAACAGAAATTATACAAAATGACAACAACAAAAACATAGCCATATAACAATGAGAAGCATTATACTTAGTTAAAAAATAATAACAATAATCTGCGGACCAAGAACAAAGCCACAGTTATGTGTGATCTGTTCTCGGTCCCCTCGCATATCCTAACTTTTGACACTTACAATATGATTTATCTAACCCTACCTACTCTCTTTGATATACAGCAAATAACATCCTGCATAGCATCTTAGCATCCTCCGAAAATGGAGAGGCCAAGGCGCTGTTGAGAGCCCCTACATCGAATCCCCCGCCTAGCACTTGTCTCTCAGATACGTTCCGGTCACACTCCATCAACACATGATAAACATCGTCAATGACATCACAAACTGGACAATTTGGAGAATCAGTTTTTCCCATTAAGTGTAAGAACTTGTTAGATGGAATGTAACCAGTGCGCATTCTCAACAAAGCCACTACATGTTATCTGTCCATCTTATCTTCCTCGAACCATGGGTAACGAAGCGGCTCAGACTGTACTGTTTTGTACCAAATACCTTTAAATTGCGAACGCTCGTCAAAATACTCGCGCCAGTTGTTTCTTAATTGAGGCAAAACAGGTCCTAAAGGCCTATTCTACCTCCTGTTGTTTAAGTCTATTCGTGACTTATGTCCAGGATAAACTTTATCAACAACCAGTGGAATAGGCCCTAAATATTTAACATAGTGACAGGTAAATAGCAAAAACTGACAAGTAATAAGTCACGTACCAAGTACCAGTGTAGCTACTTTAATGAAATGATGAAAAAAATTTGTTTTTTAGTCTAAGTTTGAAACTACGATGTAAGAATGATTAAAATAAGACAAAATCAAATAGATATTTTTTTATTTCGTGAGAACCTTCTACAAAGAATTAGAAAAAATGATAATATTCGCCAAATTGGTATAAACATGCTCGAGTTTGTTGCTTATCAACACATTTAGCGTTTTATTTTTATTTATAGTAATTCAAGGTTATTTGACCGTATTGTTTGTAGGTAGAATTTGATATAGTAGCTACAACAATAAATCACAACGTTCATTTCCTAATTAAACTATGACAGTTTTAAATAATGAAAACCAACTTTGGTTATACAAACTCTGGTAACGAATGGTTCTGGATTGATTTATGGAATTATAATAATTAACGTTTAAAAAAAAAACTCAGTGAGTAGCTATCTAATCCAAGATATTTGTCTTAGTTTGCCATAGCTAAATTTACAAATGGCCATATTATTTCTTCGTCATTTTCCCTTGGCGTTTCATCTTCTTTCATTTTCTTTACTTCAGACTTCTTTTTGTTTGTTTCCACGTGTCGCAAGTGATTTCAAATTCATGCATCTATTTCAGAGAGTTTTATTCAGTTTTCACTACATCTTGTACCTACAATTACATTCACAATCTTCTTCAGTAGAATCCTCGCTATCCAAATATGTATATTCTTCTTCAATACTACCCGATATGCTTCTAAACGATTTCTTTTTTTTTTTCATCTCTATTATTTCTTTCTCTGCTTTTCAGTTTCTTTTGAAGATAGATCGTTTTCTTCCAGAATTGTTAATTTCTAGGATATAATTTAATATATTAAGAATTTTTTTAGGAGTTTCGATAGTGTCTGTAACAAGTTTGACTGTTAGGGTGATTTTGACTCCTTCAAGGTGGGTTCCATTTTATGTGTTATTTTTTTATTCTTTTCCTATAACAGTGCCTGAAACTAAAGCATACTCTAGAATAATAGAAACATTAAAGAGAGAACGAATAATATTGGTTAGAAGCTATGAAGATGTATGGCCATAAAAGCCTGAACAAATACGGTCATATGAACGGGACTCTTAGGATGATTTTGAGGTTGTAAGTTCGACAAAATATTATTCTAAAAGAAAAAGGTAAAGTTATCATGAAGGGATTATATATTCACAACGTTGAGAACACACGACATTGAAAATATTTTAAGTAGTCAATATTTAAACGACAAAATACTTGCTTTTTTCTAAAATGTTTCCGGACATCTAACTACTATGCTTATCGTTAGTAAGTCTTTGAAACTTATGAGCATAAACTTCAAAGACTTACTAACGATAAGCATAGTCACCAATAAGAAAAGCCTGGAATTCTTTCGACTTACCACATGTTAAATGACCGGCTATATCAAATTGAATTATCCTACATACAATTTGGATCAAGATTCTCTGTGAACATACGCTAACAGAAAAAAAAACATAGCTTACCAGACAAATGCAAAACACTATTATTAGCTACAATCGTTCTAATGCAAAAAAAAATGTAGATATTTACCTATTTTTGTAAATCTTGTTCTTAACTTATCGTAACTAAGATAAGTGGATGATATTCGAGATATTATCATGTTTTGTATAATGGATGTAGGCTTTCATGTCGAGATAAAGTTTGCACCTGAGGTATACCTACTTAGTCTGTCGGAATTCACATAACACAACAATGATGTATAAAAAGTGCACAATAGTTATGACAACTATTTCTATTTTCTCTTAAACATCTCTTGCCCTTCGATGTAATGGATAAAACTCATTCATTACATCGTTTGTAAAAACTACTAGCCAATGTCTCTACCCAAGTTTCCATTTCGTTTCTTTTTTTATATATTTATCCTAATATTTCCTTTTTACGTTTAATTAAAATTTGTCTAACAAAAACACACACATAGGTTGATCACAATTTCGTTTTTATACAGATAGGTAAAATGGAAATATAGGTACTGTCAATATTTAGATACTAGCTTCTGCGCGCGACTTCGTCCCCGTGGAATAGGACCAATTCTGTCATACATGATTTGAGGGAAACTTTAACCGTTTATGCCGCGGAAGGTCTCAAAAGGAAAAAAACCCCGATTTTGAAACATTCTTCAATGGTGCCACGCTCCTATTAGTCTTAGCGTGATGATATATAGCCTATAGCCTTCCTCGATAAATGGGCTATCTAACACTGAAAGAATTTTTCAAATCGGACCAGTAGATCCTGAGATTAGCGCGTTCAAACAAACAAACAAACAATCAAACAAACAAACTCTTCAGCTTTATTATATTAGTATAGATTACATATATATGTAACATACACATACATTTTACATTATACGAATGCTTCGCGTTAGATAATTTAAAACGATAGAATGTTGTATATATTTTGTACACTTTCGGAAACTGCGTTTTTCTGACAAAAACGAACGCCAATGCACTGCGGGTTGGCGAATATGTTCCCTACTATGTGTAACGATCCCTATCAGGTATTTATGATAAAAACCGGGACCGACGCGCGACGGCTTAACATGTTCCGGAAACAGGAAAGAAATATTTATACAAATACAAATATCCATCCCGAGCAGGAATCGAACCCGCAAACGGTCGGTGTTTTAAGCGACTACATGCACCACTACACCAGAGCGATTGTTATACATATATATAAATTTATTAAGATTTATATTCTTAACGCAATCAGACACTATCTATGTAACCGTTGCTGAAATCGTTTGTTAAATAATTAAATGTCTGTATATCATAATTTATTGTAATCACATTTTTTTTATATTCCTGTCATGTCTTTAGTGACAATCAAAATACGTACTAGGCTTATTAACATATAACCCTCCTTTACGCCGTAGGTACAGTCAATATGTATCGATAGAAACGACAACGAGGTACAACGCTATTGATTTCCTGATGATGCCTTTTGTGGCACTTGACACAAATGTACAACTTGAGAATGTTAGCATTAGAGTGTTTCATTCACTTCATCGATTGATTCACTTTTTATTTACGACGTTTTAACGTAAAATTAAAGTTTTAATTTGTATATTCATTCCTTGGAAGTTTTTAAATTTTAAAGTCACAAAATTGAAGAATGAAAGTGTCTAAATGTTTTTGATAGTTATATTTATGACTATAAAAAAATTCTGACAAATAAGCCAATTTATTTATACACATATCTTTCAGACTTTAAAGTACAGTATTCTGGCCCAATATCGAAGTCTTTTTTTTCTCATTTCCATATTTCGGAAGCAAACAGTTAGCAACACATTAAATATGATATAAATTTATAAATCAAATAAAGTATCCAATACAAAACATTTCCATAGAAGAGTTATTAGAAACGCTAGCACACGTTTATTAGAAATCATCGAAAAAAATGCACATATTGGTATTTGTGGTGCTGTTTTAAGATATTGAACTCTACAACTTATGAGTTTCACTATAGGAAGGTGAGCTAGTTTTTTCTAATTATGTAAAAAAAATTGAAACTATTAATAGCTTATACAGATTTTTATTTTATTATTTATATTTACAACATATTTTTATTGCATTGTTCATGTAATAAAAATATATAGACGTTTGTTCATAAAATTTGATAGTGTTTTAGAAATTCCATTTTTACAATGGTACTGCACTGTCGTTCTTTTTAATATTACACTCAATCTAAAGATCACTCTTTAATCTATTATGATACAAATGTGATCTTCCTCCATGTCCGCGAAGCCCAAGATGACTAGCTGCAGCTATACAACCTTCTTCCGTTAAAGGTACTTCATTGACTCTAGCCAGTACATAAGCAGTCAAGTCTTCGCAGCACATCATACCCAAATACCGCCCCACTAATTTTAATCGTAAATCAGCAAATTTCAGGAGTGGCTCGGGATGTGGCCGCACTGAAATAAAAAGAAATGACAACGAAAATCAGAAGTCACCTTCATTAGCCCTCTCATATACCGTCGCAATATCGTTGCTTTAATTCTCAAGTGAAATATTCTAAAATTATACTTATAACGTAAAAATATATTAATATTGAATATAAGAAGTAAAGAAAGAACCAAAGAAACCTTTGCGCAGCAGTACTGTAGTACAATACAGTATACCGAGATGAAAAATAATTTAAATGACATTTCCTTACGCATCTTAACCTAGTGAAATAGCTTAAAGTGTACCTTGTAATTATGAAATAACATTGTTTATTGAACGGATCTTTAATTTGAAACTTTTAAATCGTATAATATCTAAACAGAGAATATAAATAACTAATTATCTGAAACCGCAAAAAGCACCTACTGTCCCGACTAAAAAATACTGGGGGATCGCTTGTGTACATACATCTGACCGTCGCACAGAGGAGTATTTACACTAAAAACCTGGCCAAAATTATTTTTTTTTAAATATCATGTGAATATAAAATAAATAAACACTTAGAGTAATTTTTAATATGTTTATTCGTTTAAAATATTAAAATGGTCATAACCATCATCATGATCATAATTTATAAAAAAAGTGCTTAATTTTGAAACAAATTAGTCATCAAAGTCTAATTAATCGTCGTTTTTATCATCTTCATCGTTGTCAATTTTTTTCTTCTTAACTTGTAATGTATGTATGTATATTGTATCTATGTATGTTTGTTCGGGTGAAATCTTGCAACTCAATTTTGAAGCAGATATCTTCACCCAATTGAGCAGAAATTATTTTACTTTTAATTTATTACTAAATTCGTTCAAATGTCTGGTAAACAAAATGGCGGAAAAAAGCGGAACATTTTCTTTTGTCAATCCCTTTATGAAGGCCTCTACTTTATTTTATGTAACAGATAACTACTCGGAAGTACCCGGAACACCTACAAAAACACTATTGTTTACTTAAATTTATCAAAAAAGTAGAGTATTTTTTATTTTTTTAATCAATAATTAAATAAAAAAGGATCAATGTGTCTACAGATTAAATGTAACATTATTATTAAAGAACATACTTTCACCTTCTATATAAAAATTTTTTTACACAAATTGCACATTAAACAAATTAAAACACCACGTGTAATTTGTGTCAAAATGCGAGCCTTGATAAAACACAGACGACGACCGACGGCGACGACTGAGTTCCGACTTCCTGTATGCCGTTCGGGGTAAACAAAAAAATGCGAAAGTAACGGAATATCAAAAACAAATTATCCAGCTACTAGAAAGAGATGGTTGCATTGAATTTTATAATACTTTGCATTTTTTACTTTTGGCCAGGTTTTTAACGTAAGTAAATACTCCTCTGTGCGTCGCGTCGTTGGGTAGTAAGAGGGCTTTCATCAGTAGTAAATTCCTACGAGAGCCCCCTCAGAACCCAGACTCGAAAACTCTTATATAAATAACGTTAGCTTTAGGTCGCTATATTCTAACCTGGACACTAAGTGGGGTTCCCCACAGCAGCGGTTGCTGCTGTGGGGAATCCCAATAGTAAAAAAAATTATAACCGGTATTTACCAATTGGGCTCTGATTATGAGTTAAATCTAAGTGGAAAAACCCAACGTAAAAAACAATTGTACTCTCCCGATTCCCTGTACTTAATAGAGCCTGATTAAAAAAATACTTTAATTATATTCATTGAAATTTTAATGATTTATTTATATTTACTAGTTTTTAAATCATAATCATCATAATCAATCATTTAAATCATGATTCAATACAATCAAACAAATACTAAGGAGAGGTCATACATGCAGGGTTTGGCTATACCTACGGGCAAGTCCAACGGGCCTGCCCAATGAGAACCCAATTGGTCTTACACTGAACCCAACAAGAGCCAGATAGCCCTTTGCATGCAATTCCCATATCGAGCCCATCAAATCAAAATGAAAATGATAATGCCTTATTCTCTTTTTACTTTTTTATTTTCTACTGTAGTGAATATGAATAACACTGGATTTTAAAATTTTAAAGAAGAATTTCTGTATAATTAATCACCGGTTGTGTGCGTTATCAAATCAATCAAATGATATCTTATTTTCTATAACATATATATATATTTCTTTATTTAATGAAACTAATTTGATAGTTTACCTAAATGGCACTCAGTTTATTAACGTCTAACGAGACTCTTCATTTGAAGTAAACATTAAAAATATCGTGAAAAAAGCGTTTAAAAAGCGAGCTGTTTATTATTATCATTATGAGTCAAGTCGTGAAAGTTAAGAACGGAAATGGCGCGCGGGAGGGTACACGTTGGGGTATACTGTCGCACCTTTATTGCGCACTTCCATCTTGATGAAGGCTAAAAACACGGTTGGCGTGCCTGTGCACATAAGGACACATTATACACCACTGTGGCCCTAAATTTCAAGGTACCTTAAAAAAATTATGTCTATTTCATAACATGTTATGAACCATTTTGTAGTACTTTGGATATGTAAGTACAAAAATTTATTACATAAACAATACTCTTACTCGGTTATCAAAATGTAAATAAAAAAATTCGATTCGATATATTTGCGTTGTACCTACTGTTAGATACTTTGGTTTTCCTAATGTTGCGTTAAGTATTTTTCTTTTGGTGGATTTGATTTAGAAAAGCATCACCACATTGTAACAAATCACCCGTATGAGCGGATGTACATAATTATGTACATGAATCGAACTGTTGAAATTACCTTTATCGCGCTGTTCAATTTTAATGACGGCTCGAAATGCACCTGGCGTGCCAGCATAAATGAAAAGTGCTTGAACACCTGGTCGAGGTTCCATCATGATTATTGCTCGATGCCACTCGATTTCTAGATGACGGTCTAACGTTTCCACTACAGCTTTGAATTTATTTAATCTCTAAAAGAAATAACATTAAACTAAGGTAAAATATTTCTGAAAATTATCTTTTAAGTACAGAAACGTAAAAAATTTAACAATATTTTTTGTATTCGCCATTCGCCATTAATTTGTAATGTTAGCGAAAGATTTTTTCGTTTGAAATTTAATATTATTTTACCATCAGGAACACAGCTACTTACTATCCAGGAGTGACATCGGCTGTAAAATATCTCGCAGAGACTCATAAAGAAATAACCATAAATGCTAACTGATCTGACGGGTATCAAAACGTATAATTCTACATTACTCTTAAACCCCAAAAATATGCTACCATACATTACACTTAAATATAAAGTAATATATGTATCTGTGAGATATTTAATTTGTTGAAAAACAATTTATTACCAGTAAAGAGACTATAACGTAAAAATAATTAAAAGTCAAGCGTTTTCAGATTGAACTGACATTTAGATTGTACGTATTTCTTAAAATATTTTATAATTTTAATGAATGATCCTTCTCCTGTATGGAGAAAGCCAGCGGCTATGCCCAGCAGTGGGATGTCACAAGCTGAATCGTAATTGTTAATTTCTACTCACTTAGGGCTAGAAGACGTCTTTGGAGAAAGCAGCTTTTAATAGAAACGAATATCTTTAATAATAATGGAAAAAAAATGTTATACATATTTACAATTCACAACTTAAGAACTTTTAATTTACAGTAAGTTAGGTATGGTACAAATCATATCCGCGTGTAATGGCGACAAAAATGCTGGCAGCATTTCCCCGTTAAATCTCTATGCCTATTCTCTGGGCAAAAAATACATCAATCCACTTCTCTTTTTTATATCTTTTAAATCTCATGTTTTGAAAAGAGTAAAAAAATGTTAAGATTTACATGGAGCATTAGTTTTTATAGTATTACAAGGAGCATTAGTATTTAAGTAAAACTTGGACTATGACGCAATGAAATAATTATAATAGATAAACTAGATAGATAGCATTTTAGATGTGGTGCTAGAGAAGAATGGATAGATAATAATTGGACTAAATAATTGTGTTTGCTCGCAAAAAAAAACCGACTTCAATTACATCGATAAGTACCTAATACAACGTAATAAGACCAAAAAACAGTCAAGTAAATACGCGTTATCAAAAGATTACTCAAAAAGTAGTAATCAGATCTCGATCAAATTTAAACAAGACTACATGCCAAGTATGTATTAGCTTATGATTAAAGTAAAAATCAATAAAAATTGATAAACCCACTGAAAAGTTATGCGGTTTAATACAATGTAGGTCGACGAAAAAGTAGTCAAGTAAAAACGCATTATTAGATATACGTAACTGTAAAGTACTTGTCAGATCTCAATTAAATTTAAATGGGACCACATGACACGCAACACCTTTCAATTAAAACATAATTCATCGAAATCGGTCCAACCAGTCAAAAGTTCTGAGCTAACATACATAAAAAAAATACAGTCGAATTGAGAACCTCCTCCTTTTTTTGAAGTCGGTTAAAAAACAAAATTTACTTCTTTGCGACAACTTGATCAAAACACGAATTAAAGAGAACATTAGGATTAGTAAATAACGTAGTAAACTGATAAGACGGTATTTTGAAGAAATAAAAGAGAGGCCAATGTCGTATAAGTACATACTACGGATAGTGAAGCTGGTTGCTGAAGACAGAAAAATAGAATACTATCTAAGTATCTACCGACAAGGACACAGCTCTTAAATTAAATTGAAAAAAAAAACACCTGTAATCCTATAACATCCACACCTCACTTATCTTGTTATGCTGACTATAAAGTATAACAAAACACTAAGGAACAAAACATTTATTGGAATTTATATTTATTGTGTAACTAACTTATTAAGATATAAATAAATGTAATTTATAATCCTGAAGACATTGCAAAAACAGACAACGTTTATTAAAAACAAGTCTCTGGCGCTTGTAAACAAAGACATTGTCCTTGAACTAAAGAGAGTTGCAACTGAGAGAAAAACATTGCTTTGGTGTGTACCTATACCAATTATGCGACAACCTACCTACCTATTGTACATATCTATATATACATATATAAAAGGCTCGACAAACATAATACCATATATAAAAGGTTTGACAAACATATCAACACATAGCCTAAATCACTGATGATATAAGTTTGGAATTTCGAGAGGATATTGTGGTCTAAGATCCGGAATATAACAAAATCTTCCCTCATCTGTTAATAAGATGAAACAATTTTTTATAGGCTGATTTCAATATTGTGAATTTATAAAAACAACCTCTGCCACCATAAGCCTGCTGCAAATAATAACACTTAAAAAAAATTTTTTTTTCTTCTAAAAAATCTTTTCCCTCTCATGTTAATTACACGTAGTAAGCTAAAACCGTCAATATTTTACATTATATACCTGACTATAGTAGGCACCCATCTCTATGATTGCTATACTTACCTGCAGCCAGGTTACTCTGACTGAGGTTATTGACCTGGCTGCAGATAAGTGTAGCAATCATAGAGATGGCTGCCCACTACAGTCAGGTATATAATGTAAAATATTAAC
The DNA here is from genome assembly GCA_905220545.2 of Melitaea athalia. Taxonomy (NCBI): domain Eukaryota; kingdom Metazoa; phylum Arthropoda; class Insecta; order Lepidoptera; family Nymphalidae; genus Melitaea; species Melitaea athalia. The sequence goes on from HG992179.1 coordinate 11,882,292, forward strand.
GGTTTTAGCTTACTACATGTAATTAACATGAGAGGGAAAAGCTAAAAAAAAAAAAATTTGCAGCAGGCTTATGGTGGCAGAGGTTGTTTTTATAAACTCACAATATTTAAATAAGCCTATAAAAAATTATTTCATCTAATTAACAGATGAGGGAAGATTTACCTTCTCGGATCTTAGACCATTGCTTTTATGCTGTAACCGTCATTTAAGAAAGGATTTTTTGAAATCTATCTTTAAAATTTGTTATTAATTATTTTATGAAAGTTATGAATTACGCTCCAAAATTGTAGGAAAACTAGCTGTCCCCGCAAACGTTGCTTTGCCATATATGTTATTAACCCCCGCAACCCCCTCTTGTGGTTGGAATTTCGTAAAATCCGTTCTTAGCTGACCTCTACTTGGCGAAAGGAATATTCCTACCAAATTTCAAGTCTCTACACCTTATGGTTCCAGAGATATCGTGATGAGTCAATGGGTGGAAATCTCTTTTATATATATAGATTAGAAATATAATAAAAAAAATATTAAAAAAAATTAAATAATTTAGAAGAAGCTAAATACAAACCCACGCTTCGCATTACTTATTTTAAAATATCAATTCACCAATGAATTCTAATAAGATAAAAATATACGACCGAGCGACGCGTTGGCACAACGGGCAAAACACTGGTTTGTGGCTGTTGCGTTGGCGGTTGCGAGTTCGATCCCCGCACAAGACAAATATTTGTATTAGCCATACAGATGTTTGCCGTGGTCTTGGTGTTTGTGCAGTCCTTGTGGGTCTCCCCACCGTGCCTCGGAGAACACGTTAAGCCGTCGGTCGCGGTTGTTATCATGTACACCTGATAGCGATCGTTACTCATATATCCACCAACCCGCATTGGAGCAGCGTGGTGGATTACGTTCTGATCCTTCTCTTACATGAGGAAAGATGCGTATGCCCAGCAGTGGGATATTACAGGCTGGAGCGTAATATAAAAATTATAATACCAATTTAACAAGCTTACGCCAGACAAGTTTGAGTTAATTGAACGGTACACTCTTATTAATTAACAAATTTGGGCCAATTTATGGACCATGGGGTGTCTACTTTCAGATATCTTTTGTTAAGTTTCTGTAATAATTGTGTTTGCTCGCAAACGAAAATAAAACCGACTTCAACTACATTACTACTACAACTACATATTAGATGAACAAAATAGTCAAGTTAATAGTCAAAGATACTAATTATGAGAGATAACTCACAAATTACTAGTCAGATCTCGATTAAATTTAAATGAGGCCAAATGACAAGTAACATCTTTCTAATAAATAAATTTTGTTTGTTCTCAAACGAAAAAAAAAACGACTTTAAATACATCAACAAGTAATACAAAGTAGGTAGACGAAAAAATTGTCAAATAATGCGCATTATCAAAGATTACTCAAAGAGTAGTCATCAGATCTCGATAAAATTTAAATAGGACCACATGAAAAGCATCAGCTTGTCTTGAATTATCAAAAACGCTACACCCAGTGAAAATTTATGCAGTATACCTAATACAACGTAGGTCGACGAAAAAATAGTTAAGTAAATACGCATTCTTACATAATATCTCGAAAAGTACTTGACAGATCTTTCGATTAAAAAAAAATCATCGAAATCATCGAACCCAGTCAAAAGTTCTGAAGTATGATACATAAAAAAATAACATTCGAATTGAGAACCTCCTCCTATTTTGGAAGTCGAATGAAAGCCACTAAAATCGGTCGACCTAGTAAAAAGTTATGATTGGTATAATACAATGACGGTCGACCAGAAGACAAGCACCACCTTTCGATTTAAAAAAAAAATCATTGAAATCGGTCGACCCGGCAAAAAGTTATGAGGTATAATAAAACGTAGGTCGACGAAAAAATACCATCGAATTGATAACCTCCTGTTTCGAACTCACTAAAAATGAGATTAGCTTTTTTTATACAACTAATAGTCCAGTTATTTGGTAGTTTTACCTGGAAAGTTTTCCGGGAGTTTTGAAAATTGGTGATTTTATAGATTTCGACGTGCTCTTTTCGAATTTTCACTTTGCCACCTCGTATCTTTGCCGCTCGCACCACAATATTGGAAAATGGCGCTCAAATACAGTTTTTTGAGGCCGTTCCAACTCATTTTACGATAAAAATAGTTAGTTATATTACATAAATTAAACTAGAGAAAATTTCCTACAAATTTTGTTGTAACGTTTTTTTTTTTTTTGTAAAATCAATAATTTCAGCGTACGAGAGCCACAAAGTCCACTCCAACACGCGTTTATACGTGTCATAATTAGGTATATTTCGTTAAGTCCAGTCGACAAGTTTTGAATTTTTTTTTTTGTTTAATTTGAAAAAATTATGGTGTATTCTAAACAGAAACACTATAACTACTTAATTCCCGTTGGAAATTTTACTCAAACTGAATTTTTCAACAAGTTAAACGATTGTTAACGAACAAAATTTTCTCGAAATTACGTCTCAATTGTAAATGAAAAACAAAAAAGAAAGAAAAGTGTGTGTGTCAGCTCCGACGCACGACTGGAGTTTACTTCATCAGATCGACTGTCTAAATAGGCACAAAAAAGACTTTATAGTCTAAGAAAAAGATTAATACTGTATCAAATGGTAAATACATGAATCAAATAAATGGCATTTGTACGAGACAACCGAACATGTAAATAGTTTTACGTTTAAAATAGGTTTCGTTTTATTAATTATAATTTCATACAGTTAAAGTATTAAATTTAAGTAAATAGGCTTATAAGAATAGAATAGTATAGCATTCGATTTTAACAAACTACGATCCGCAATAGTTATTACAAAGTAATAATAAAATGTAAATAATTAATTACGTATAAAGTTCCTTCATAAATTAAGTTTCATAGTTAAAGAATCATAGAAAATGTTAACTTGTGCGACTAGTTACTAGTTGAACAGATTCGCCTTAGTTTTGTTCAATATCTAGGTTAGAAAGAGATGGCGATAGATTTAGTATGAAAATAGACAAAGATAGCTATAGTTCGGGAAGAAAATTCATGTTTTGTTTGATATTTTCTAATATTCTTACGATTTTATTAATGTTTTATGTTTTATAGATAGATGTTCATAGGTTTTAGCATAAATTATCATCAAAATGTTTGTAAATAGATAGATACGCACGCTGCGCGCACAGGAATAGTACTGACGCGGGTTCGGGACTCGGAGGGGATATTTATACTTCGACGGTGGGGGACGGGGGAGTATAAATATTCCAGAGATCGATGTAGCTCGATTATTCCGAATTTATCGCGCGCGCAGCGCTAATTGTATGTTAAAATGCTAGATTTTAATATAATAATATAGGTAAGATATAGTTTTAAGACAAATATGTTGTAAATTGCATTTTATTGAAAATAAAGATATTCCGGGGTGAGGTAAGGGTCCGCTGGCTAGCTACTCCCGAAATCATATAAATAGGACGCCATATCGGGCGTCATTAGGTCACTTCTCTTGGGACACCTGAATAGGTCACTCGTCTTGAGACAACGGAATAGTCAAGAAGTACATAGTCAAGACTCAAGATAGTAAGAAGTCTACATAGAAGCTTGCCAGCCACCCTTCTCTCTAACGGGATTTAGTGAAGCGCTATAGTGGTGTTTTATTGAAGAACCCCTGCACACGACGAGCACGAATATCCGTACCGGCTTTGTTCGCAATCGTTTATGTACCGGCTCTGGCAAATCAGACGTCATAATACAGTCCGCTAGCTCTCCCTGAGCTGGGGTCCGGTACAGCATTATTCGAAAACGTCGTAACCATCGTAGCCGGTACCGTCGTAAACGCCGTAGCAGATAGATGACGCACAAAAACGTAACGAGGTTATTCGTTCATTAGATTTTACTCCTCATATTTTTTTCATACCGGGGGCCTTATATGAAAATCGATTCTAAGGAGTAAACTCCAAAAATGTTTAAGTAATTGTCGTAAAAAATTTCGTATCATAGAGCCTTTCTTATATACATAATTGATAAGATCACGGCATTAAAGTTAAAAAAAATATTCATACATTGTTTTTAATAATTTTGTAGTTCCAGAAAAATCATCACTTTTTGTAAAATTCACCACTTTTTGTTCAATTAAATCAGTATTAAAAAATATTTATTTGGCAATACTGATTTAATTTAATTCAGTAATTACTAGTGATGCAACAGATCTCTGTTTCTGTTTCCGCAAGTGCGGAAGTTCCGCACGCTTTTCAACATTCGTTTCTGCTTCTGTTTCCGCAACTTTTATAACGGAGGTGTAAACGGAAATTTACGACGGTTGAGAGTTGAAAGTTTCACTTACCACTACTAAATTTTGAATATTAAAATAATTTTAAGTTGCAATATTGTTTTCTATTGTAGATTTCTAATATATCTATTTCTTATATAGGCTTGGTGTGTATTTAATACTCAATAAAGAAATATATATGTAAATTTATTAATTTTTTTCATATTATTTACACTTTCGTTTCTGCATCCGTTTCCGTTTCCGTTTCTGCTAAAATTTACTTTTGACATCTGTTTCCGTTTCTGGTTCCGTTAAGACACTTCCGTTGCATCACTAGTAATTACCATCATTAGTCTCTGCACGTGCAAGATTTATAATTGTACTCTTTCGATTAAGCTAAATCACTTTTTAGTCTGGTCAAAATAGAAAAAAAAATGTGATCAAATAACAAATACTCCGACAGAGCTGAATTTTGGAAGAGATTTTAGGTCCACCAGGAAAAACAAACTGCTGAAAATCCCGATAGATCCCATGAGTGTCAAAAAGTTATAGGTCAAAGATAAATGTTTTCGGTTTTTTTTCCATTTTTTTCGAAAACGGTAATTAATTAAAAATACAGACCAAACAAAACATTTAAATCATAAAATTCGCTACAAAAATAGTCCTAATACTTTTTTCCTACTAATCGCCAATCTTAAGATTGTAGTTGTAAAAGGTAAAAAGTAACATTCTACGTAATATTTATGTATATAGATTTTCACACACCCACCTGTAAGGTGTACTTAGCGCCTTTTTTAAACGTGTTTTTTCACGGTAACTGGCATGTCTACTCCACGATTTGTTACGACCAGAGGCGAATTAAAAAATTTGCCTCCAGTAGGCTCTAAATTTTTGTCACCCCTACTATTAAATTTTCGAAACTAATCTTTAGATGTCTTATATATTTTGTTTTTCTTAAAAAGAAAAAAAAATAAGCCAGATTTGACTCCCCTTAAAATATGCCGCCATAGGCTCCAGCCTACTCAGCCTGCTGGTAAATCCTTCACTGTTTACGACGGAGTTTTATGGGAAAATACTGTATTTACAGCATAATGATTATTTATTTATTGATTTTAATATTTACATATATAAGAAATTGATTTGAACTTTAGTTCTTATTACTACTACCAACAACTATTGAAAACGTAAAGTGCTACTGCCCTACGACGGCACTCGACTACATCTCGCCCTCTCTTTCAGACTTTTGCGCTTTAGCTAAACAAGTAACGTTGCGGACTCGACTTGAATTTAATTTATTTAAAATCGCGGTAGTTTTGCCGTCCTCAATCAGTTTCAATAATCACATTCATGCTTAGCATTCATGTATGTCATGACTGTATTATGACTGTATAAGAAAATTAGTAAGTATAATGATTGAATTGTGGAGAACTTTTTTTTACATTTACTTTTATTGTCTCTTTGTACCTATATTAAAACAATAATATAACAAAAATGTTTTATCTTAGTTCAAGAAAATTGTTGAATTCTTTTAATAAATAATTATCTATAAACATTTTACCTTTTTTGACACTAACGAAAATATTATCGGTCGTACTTCTGTGGTGTTCGACCAAAAATACACGATTTTCCACATAGAGTCGACAATTGCCTGAGGATCAAATTTGGCGTTCTGTTCAAATTCTTCGCAGGTAGTAGTAGTGTGCGGTTCCGAAATCTGATTAAACCGGCCAGCCACCAAACACAATGAAACAATTTCAAATATCCACAATTGTTTAAACATTTTCCTCTTGATGTCAGTCTTATAATTACATTCTCAAATCGGCGTAACTGTTATATTGAATATAAACTACCAAAGAATCGATTGCAAACCAGATCATCCGCAACTATATTTTCATGTTTTTTTTTAAATAGGTATAACTATAATATTAGATAGAAATATAACTATACTATTAGATAGAAAAAAAAGATCATAGAATATTTGATTTCGCGCGAATTTTTATAGCCATAACTCTTATTATAAGATAACTACAAGTAGGTAAACTAATTAAGACATAAAATTGTATAGTGTAAAGCAGGGCTGTCCAAACAGCGGCCCGCGGGCCGCATGCGGCCCGCGGCTTGTTTTTTTGCGGCCCGCGAAGCATTTTTTAAAGTTTTAAATTAATCAGAAAATAGTTTTGGACATGAATAGTTTGAATTATATAATTCTTTGTCAAAACATATAATCAATATCTGGTATAATTTATTTATCTTTATTTTTGTAACATTCCATTCGCATGACATCAGTGAATCTTTTACTTTTATTGGGGGAATTCTTCTTACTTTAAGAGTGAGTCAGAGAACTTATTGGTGTCCATATTAAGTTAAGCTTGTGCTTTCACTAAGTTCGTATCGCCACTTCTCGTAGTCATAACTATACTCTAATTTTACACACTGTAATAAGTACCTATTTAACAAGCAGTTTTGAGAAAAATACTTAACTAACTTCATTATGTCTACGAAGAAGCGAAAATCAAGTGATGAACATCGTGTATTTAATGAAAATGGGAACTTGATTATTTTATTTGCAACAATAATAATAAAATTCAGTGTATGATTTGTATGCAAGTTTTGTCTGTTAGTAAATAATATAATGTTAAACTTTATACTACTTTACATGAAGATGAGAAGAGTTTTTACTAGGAAAGTTTTAGGGTAATTCTGATTAGTTTCATTCTGTACGTATTTTGGGCTGCTGAATCCGAATCTTGTGCAGTAAAGTAGGAGAAATTTATCTAATAAAAGCATTCTAATAAAAATAAAGTTATGGAATGTAAAAAGGGGGTTTTGAAGAGACCGCTGAAAATTGCCTATTTTCAACTCGAATTTGAGACCAAACGGTTGGTATAAAAAAAAAAACTAAATAAAGATATTTGTAGAGACTTTTAAGTAATTTAATTTCTGTAAACAAACTATTTACTAAAATTTAATAGTTTTCGAGTTTTAGGCAAAAAACCGAATAAAAGCAGTTTTTTTTTCTTTTTTTGCGATTTTTTCAATGTTGCGTCACGACATTTTGTCCCCAAACCTCATATTCGGATTCAGCACCCCAAAATACGTATAGAATAAAAGAACTCAGAACTACCCCAAAACTTTCTCACTAGCGGCCCTATAGAGTAGGTACTAATTGACTGTATTAATGTTGGATCAGACAGATATCAGTCAATTAATAAAATTTTTATTCACTGCATTTCAAAAGATTTTTCTGCAATCGATCAAATTAACGAAGGACCAGTAAACGTATAAAGAAATGATTACCCTGTATTTTTTTTTTTTTTGTAGAAAACTGAAAAAAAAATCTGCGGCCCTCCAGCTTTTGTAGTAAATTTAATTAGCCCGCGAAGGTATGAAGTTTGGACAGCCCTGGTGTAAAGTATTGTAACATGTCATATTAGGTCGGAGAAAAAGTTTCTTCGTATTTTATATCGAAATCCAAGGTAAGATTTTACAAAATTTATTTACATTAATTATAATATATTATATGTACCATTTTGTTCGATAACTTGCCACCGTCTCGTAGGTGACAGGCCACATGACAGGATTTCGTTGCTGAAGAAATTTCGGGACTTTATGAAAAACCTCACTTGATGTTAACTTTACTTGATGATTTCTCTTGATGAAACAGATGGAAATCTGAGGGTGCAAGATCGGGGCTATATGGTGGATGCATTAAGAATTCCCAGTCAAACTCTCTTAATTTTTGTTGCGTGGGTTATGATTAAAAAAAATATGCTAAAAATTATCTAATTGTGTTTAAAAATAGAGTCAACTATAATTTTTCTAATCGTCTCATTTATTTTATAAATGCCATTATTTATTTTGCGCTTAAAAATAACCTAGAATAAATGAAATATTAAATACTAAAACAATTTTAGGTAGAAAAAGAAAAATATTTATCAATGACAGCACATTTTTAATATATTTACAAACATTTAGGAATCTTGTTTGTTAAATAAAAAACTATGAAGCAATAATAATTATTATAACAAAGCTCATGCTTATTCTTGTTGACATTTTTCAGATCTATTTTAGAATAACATAAAATTTAAAACATAAAATTTAATTAAATAACTGTTTACAGGAAGAGGACTAATAATGTATTTGCAATATTTAGTACCTGGATGACCGAGTTTAGCTCATTTCTTTTTTTCGTAAATCGTGTTTTTTAAAAAAAATTATTTTAATTTTATATAAATTACATACTGATGAAATATGAATAGTATTTTTCGATCGTAACATATGAACTTGAAGCCAGCGCAACAGTCAGCAAACCAGCAGTGCTGTGACCGTTGCGCTAACGTACTACAGTACTACTCTGTCAAGAAAGTACCGGGAAAAGATCACTAATACATAAACTGTTTGTTATTCATCCAAATTTATTTTATCACCTTCAAAGCATACTCCTTCAGAAACATTTTATTTTATTTTATGCATGTTTAATATTTTTATATACTTACTCCAACGAATCCGTTTCCGGAATTGAGTTCAGTTCTCGCCGCGAATTCTCCTTTATGTCTTCTACCGATTGAAAACAAGTGCCACGAAGTGTTAATTTGAGTTTAAGAAAAAGAAAGAAGTCTGCTGGAGCCATATCTGGTGAATATGGTGGTTGCTCGATGGTATTTGTTAAGTGTTTGGTCAAAAATTCGTTCAAAATGATGGCCTTGTGCGAAGGCGCATTATCGTGGTGCACAATCTAAGAATTTTCTTTCCACAAATCTGGCCTTTTTCGTCGAATTTGCTTTGTTTTATTAAATGTGAAGATTTACTGTGACTTAAAAGGCTTCTTGTCTTAAATTTAATATTAAGCAAATAAAACCTTGGAAATAATTTTATGCACATACAAAAGAAAATTCAAAACTGTAAAATATAATATATATAGGTATCCTTAATATTAAATAGTATAGTGACGGTTTGCAGCTGTTGCGCTGGAGGTTGCGGGTTCGATCCCGCACATGACACACATTTGTATTGCCCATACAGATGTTTGCCGTGGTCTAGGTGTTTGTGCAGTCCTTGTGGGTCTCCCCACCGTCCCTCGGAGAGCACGTTAAGCCGTCGGTCCCGGTTGTTATCATGTACACATGATAGCGATCGTTACTCATAGTAGGGAATATATCCGCCTACCCGCATTGGAGCAGCGTGGTGGATTAAGCTCTGATCCTTCTCCTACATGGGGAAAGAGGTTGGGCATACCCAACAGTGAGATATTACAGGCTGAAGCGAAGTACATAACATAAACTGACTTATAAATCACTCAGTGCAAATCAGTCGTGAAATGGCTATTACCGATTCGAAATAGACTCCTTATATATTACTTACTCGAGTATAATTTTTTATAAACATAGCACATAAACCCGAAATTACGTATTCTTTCAAAGTAAGTATATTTTTATTTTATTTTATATCAGTACCTACTTATACCAAGTTGTTTATAATACAAGAAAAAAAAAATTAAAAGCATTACGAAAATTTAGACGACTTTAGTCTGTCACTATGCAGAAATAATATTTAAAAAAAACATCCTATTTCATTGTGTACACTATATCAGCTTTTGATAACAATTTTATGCATGTTTAATATTTTTATTGAGAGAACAATCACTGTTCTTGATTGGACGCAGACAGCGGGAAAGGTCACACAACAATTATTGAGCCATTACCCCTCATTAAACATTTTATATCACAGACACTTTCGTATCTTTTGGTTCACTTATTTTTTTTTCATACAAATATTTAAAAAAAAAAATTCAATTTCCTTATTTATATTTTTTATATTGAAATCAGAAGAATGTGAAATACCTTTAATGCTTATGATCGTCAAGTTGTAAGCTTAAAAAATTATTATACTTTTTTTGTAGAGCTACGTGAATATGAGATTATAAATTTTTATTTTCTATTCAAATCATGTTATATTATTCACACATTATTATTAAGATGTAAAACGAGTTATTAGGTATAATTATTATCCGGCACTGTTACGAGTATAATAGTGATGGTCATGGATGTACTGGGTACACTGATTTACTAACATGGTACATATTCCGTGGAGGGTACCTACGACGTCTTGATAATACTGTTACTGACAGTGAAAATTTAAAAACAAAAAATGTATGAGTATGAGTCGCTATTTCACACTCTGTTAAACTTATATATTTTGGTACCAGACTCGAAAAAAAAAATCATTTTTGGGCCTCCTTAATCTACATAGGTATATAACATACTAGGTAGGGATCCCGCGTACATATTTTTCATCTGATTAGTATCAAGCTAGTTTTCTGGGAGTAGCTTCATTTTGATGAGACAAACAAAAAGTTCCTCTTCGAAAACTCTCGATTGTGGTAGATATTAGAGTTAGCAGGAGGTAGAGCAGCAGTGAGCGTAGGACCGGGATAACGTACCGCGCAATTTGTAGGACAATATTACCATCAAATTATATAAATATTTACTAACTAAAAGAAAAAAAATCAACTGGTTAGTAATAATTTTTGATGACCTTACGAGGTCATCAACTTGATGACCTTGTAAGGTCATCAAAAATTGATTTTTTTTTCTGATTTTTTTTTCTTTTACTTAGTAAATATTTATATAATTTGATGGTAATATTGTCCTACAAATTGCGCGGTACGTTATCCCGGTCCTACGCTCACTGCTGCTCTACCTCCTGCTTACTCTATTATCTACCACAATCGAGAGTTTTCGAAGAGGAACTTTTTGTTTGTCTCATCAAAATGAAGCTACTCCCAGAAAACTAGCTTGATACTAATCAAATGAAAAATATGTAGGTACTAGGGATCCCTACCTATACGTAGTAATCGAATTAAAAACATACATATGAAAATATGGTGCTTGTATGGGAGCCATCTTTAATTTAACACTAATTATATATATACTTATATTTATTTCTTGTTGTTTATTTATTTATTTATTTATTTATTATGAACCACCAACAGAATTATATGTTTAAATAAAAAATTACAATTAGTTATATACCTAGGTATAAAATATACATATAATTCCTCTTAAAGGTAGTTACAGCATGCGCTATAAACAATTAAGTCATCTGCCTATTTTAAAGAAAATTTGAACATTCAGTGTTACAATAAAATAAAAAATTACATTAAAAAAAAGAAAAAAAATTTAGAACTAAATAACTATTACTATTTTAAATAATATTATTGTTACATTGATTTTGAATTGAGGAATCAAATGATTTTAACAGTTTCTTCTTAAATATAGTTAGGTTATCTGCAAAGATGTCTAATGACTCATTTTTAACTGTAAATTCTTTGTAGAGCCTACTCAGTCTAGGTATGATAGAATAATAACCAATGTTTGTTCTCTGGGTTTTATAAGCAAATAGTGAAATGGGATATCGTGGTATGCGAGAGGGAACGTTAATTGAAATTTTACTTAGGAGTTCTGAACTATCTAGAGATCCATTCACTAGTTTGTGTAAGAAAACCATATCTAGTAGCTTGCGCCGGTTTGAAAGTGAGTTTAATCGAAATTTATTTAGCCGCGAGTAGTAGGGCATTCTTTTGTCTTGTCCAATGGAGTAAAATTGAGTAAACCTTCTCTGTATACTTTCTAATCTATCTTTATGGATCTGGTAGTTTGGGTTCCAAATTGGCGTTCCATACTCTAACTTACTCCTTACTAATGTAGTGAATAATATTTTTTTGGTTCTAAGTTTTTTAAATTGTTTGGAATTTCTAAAAATAAACCCCAACATCTTGCGTGCCGACCTACATATGTTGTCAATGTGTACATTAAAACGTAACTTGGCATCAATAGTGATACCTAAATCGCGAATGCAGTCCAATTTCTGTAATTGGTGCGTACCAATAAAATATTTTCTGTCAATAAAAAACCGTTTACGTGTGAAGGTAATATATGAACATTTGGAAGGGTTAAGCTCCATTCCATTTAAGTTACACCATTCAAAAACTCTATTGATATCTTCTTGTAAAGATTTAACGTCATGTTCATTGGTGATTTCTTTAGCAAGCTTTAAATCGTCAGCATAGATTAAACATTTTGAATTCTTGATGCAATTGGTAATGTCGTTAATAAAAATATTAAATAGAAATGGTCCTAAAATTGAACCTTGAGGTACACCAGATACAGCGTGATAAAACAGGGAATTATGACCTTTGGTTACTACATATGAGCGTCTGTTCGCTAAATAAGAAGAGATCCATGACAAAAGAGGCCCTCCTATGCCAAAAGTTGAGAGTTTTGCCACCAGCAGTGTGTGGTTTACCTTGTCAAATGCTTTTGAGAAGTCTGTGTAAACTGCATCAACTTGTCTACCCGCATCTACAGATGTTGTAACGAAGTTTATGAAATTAGCTAAATTAGTTATGGTAGATCTACGGCCTATAAATCCGTGTTGAGATTCTGACACTGCATGGAGAACGTGGCGTGACAAAATTGGGTGAAGTAAAGATTCGAAGACTTTCGACAGTGTTGAGAGTATTGATATAGGCCTGTAGTTGGTTATAGATTCAGGATCACCATTCTTATAAACAGGAACTATTCTCGCTAACTTCCATACCTCAGGATAAACACCAGTGCATAAAGATTTGTTATATATTAAGTGAAGTGGTACTGATAATGGAACAGCGCATTCCTTAATAAATAAAGGAGGCAAGTTGTCTGGACCTGATCCTTTCGTTACGTCAAGTCCATTCAGCTTTGTGATTACATCATCAATGGTTATATTTATATTGCAAAGACTATCTGAAATAACATCCGAGACATGTGAGTAATTTTGTGAAAATTCACTCGAGTCATAGACTGATGCGAAGAAATCCGCAAAGAGATTGCACAAGCTAGGACCATCAGTAGCAATTTTATCACCAAGCTTCATCTTTGCAGGATATGTGTTTGATGACTGCTTAATATTTTTTAGATGAGTCCAGAAACATTTGGGATTTTTCATCAAAGTGTCTTCAATCGATGTTATATATCTGTCATAACATTCCTTCATTAAATTGTTACTGTCGTTTCTTAGAGATTCAAACTGAATTTTATCAAGTTGGTTTTTAAATATTTTAAATTTTAACCTATATTTATTTTTTTGTTTTAACATAGAAATAAGTTTGTAGTTATACCATATAGGGAACTTACTGTTTTTATGTTTAGTCTTAGGTACATGTTTTTCAATGATTTCTCTTAATTTAGCATAAAATATTGTGAGCATAGAATTGACATCATAACAATTTGAAAGTAAATTATGCCAAGGTGTATTGTTTAAATCATTGATAATATTACCATAGTTTGCCTTATAGAAGTTTAATCTTTCAGTAGTCTTTTCATCTATATTAGCTAAGTCACCTTGTTCAAGACTTACTAATAAGGGTGGATGGTGATTGTCAACTATGCTGATAGGACTTGGGTATTTGATGACTTTGACATGCGTATTACAAGTAAGGACTAAATCAAGTAATCTTTCATTGGAATTAAAAATGTTATTAAATTGTTTTAAATTATTTTCTTCAATAAAATCAATAAGAGAAGTACCGAGACAATTATTACATTCTGGGTACATATAATTTACTTCTGGTAATACAGACCATGATATACTGCTTAAATTAAGGTCACCTATAATGAGCACATGTTCATTTGCATTAATTATTCTAGACGTATTAATTAAAAATGTATTGAGTGCTTCACTTTTGACTGGTGGTGGTATATACACAGCACAAATAGCTATGTGACTCAGTTTATTTTGTATGACTACATCAACTGTCACCCATAGATCCTCGCAAATACTATCCCACTGTGATAAACGACTAGAACTAATATTACTTTTTACTGCGATCATTATTCCCCCTCCATTACTAACCTTTTTATTAATACTATATTCCCTGTCCCTACGATAAACTATATAGCGATTATCAATAAATTCACCATTAAATACTCCGTCATTAAGCCAAGTTTCTGTTAAGATAATAATATCAAAGTCATTAGATAAAATATTAAGTTTTACCTCCTGTGTTTTGCTTCGGCTTCCTCTAACGTTTTGATAGTATATTTTCAAATTATGGAATTTTATATTTAAGAAATAAGAGACTAGACTATTTGAAATTAGAGTTTTAGGACTTAAGTTGTTCTAGCTGTTCAATATTCTTTATAACAATGCATTCAGAGCCATCAGTTTTCCTTAAAAATACACGTCCATTCTTTATCCATACGTATTTGTAATTTAGTGTTTTTGCTGTTATTCTAGCAAAAGCATGAATTTTTTTTAGTTCAGGAGTCAAGTGGTCCACGACATAAATTTGCCTTTTCTCACCAGCTATTCCAGCATGGCTTGTGTTTAACTTATCTTCTTTGTTTTTTTTATTGAATTTAATTACTCCAGCCAAAAATGTGTCTCGAATACGTGGACTTGCAAACTTTACGATTACAGAACGTGGGCGGTTATTGGCTGGATTTGTTTTGGCAATCCTGGTACATCTGTGAATATCAGTGTCCGATATATTATTTCCTGTTACTTTTCCTATTTGTGAAATAATTTTTGGCAAGTTTTCGGATTTATGCTCCGGTATACATTGAAACTCTAAATTACTCATCCTTGCATGCTGTTCTAAGATAGTAAGGCGGCTATTGAGATTGACTACTGTAGATTTTAATTTTTCATTTTCCTCCTTTAGTGCTTTGACCACAGTTATCTTTTCTTGGATTTTATTTTTTAAGTCCTCATATTGACAATTAATAAAGTTTACTGCATCCTTAATCTCAGACATTTCTTTACACATTTCACTAGTTTTATTTTCCATCATTTTCTCAAATTTACATTCCATTTTAGTCAAAAGTGTGTCCATTTCTTCCTTGATTAATTCTTTTATATTTCCAAGAGTAAAATACTCATGTACCTGTGATGTTGGCTGTACTGAAGGCTGTGGTCGCCTATGCGTGATATTAGAAGATGGACTAACGTTGACGATGGTAGTTCCACGTGCTGGTGTATTGCTATTATCACCTTTTGGTTTCTTAGAGCAGCAAGAGGGACAAAACCAGTTAGTTTTATACTCTGGTGGCAGATCATTTAGTTTTTTGTAAGATGTGTTGATACATTCAATATGATATCGCAGTCCACATGTAACACATTTGATTAGCTCTGTTGCTGCGATGTCGTTTGTGCATGCCGCACATTGCTTAAATTTTGAAAATTTTGTGTTCATCTTTAAGGTAAGCTTTCTTTGTTTGATTTTAAAAGGCAATAATAATACTATCAAGCGTATGTAGTTGCGTAAATGTTTTACTGACTAATTATCACTCTCCGCGATGTGAAAAATTAAAATTTATCTCACTATTTACTTTTAAACAAATTGATTAACAATTATTACAATTTTAAAGATTTTTTAAAATTTTAATTTACTAAAATACGTTGTCACAATTTCGTCGTTGCCTAGCAACACACATATTGTTATATGAGTTATAGCAATGAGTACAAATTCTATCAAAATTTTAGGTCTCTATAAATAAGATTTTACCGTATTTTGGTTTTAAATAAGTTTTTAAACATAAAAAACTACTAGGTTATCTTATAACTAATAAAAATACTCAATTATATAAATAAACAAAGACGTAGGTATAAAGATATAAGTACTTAAGATACATATGTAGTAATTGTAAATTCCCGTTACTAATATGGATGCGATCTGCAGAGCCCGGCGCACTGGGATTACATAACCTCAAATCATCATCGTAAATAGCATATATTATTCAATATCCCGACTACAGAAACGTCTAGATTTCCAGTATGTATTCGAAATGGATTTTTGCAGTGCTTTCTCTATATTCTATTTCGTTGTTTAAACAATGGAATTTGATTGCGAACTTTTATAAATCTCGAATCCTCAATTTTAGACTACGAAATAATGCTCGTTTCTCAATGTACCTAATTTTTATTATTTAATTACATTACATTATGACTATTATAACATAATTACAGCACACAAAGTTGGTAGATTGATAAAGTTTATCTATTAGCGAATGTGTTTACTATCGTCGTGTATAATCTTATCGAGACTATTAATTACTATATGCTGTTAATAAAACGACTCGTTACTTTGATGACATTACTCCAAATGTCTGTCTGTAACTTCATATTCTGTTCAAAACAAGACAATTGAACTTTAACTCAATTTCACTACAGTAGTATAATTGTATTAGATGGGTTCTCGTAAACTAACTTGCTTACATGATATTCATATTGTATGAGAGAGTTCAAACACAAACAAGGCGGCTGATAGGCGTAATTGACTCGCATTAGGCAGTTATTGTGATTTCTATTCAAACACCTATCTTATTCTATACTGGCTATCTAGCTAGTTGACTAGCTGCTAGCTGACTGAGTAACTGACTGGCTCATTTCTCAGCGGCTTGTTTGCTAGCACAGCAATAAGCAGCTGAAAAGTAAGTAGAAAAAACTTAGAGAAAGAGTATTTATAATTCCAGAGTATTTTAATATTTATTTCTATAACCATAAGTTTTCAGTCAGAAAAATTTATATTTTTAAAAGAAGTCGGAATAAAAATGCCCTATTGTCCCATTTTATTTATAGTAAGTGACACTTTATTTTCTTAGTAGATCTAACAAAAAGTTCGCGACACCATACATTCATTTCTGGTAGGTAAACCACAGTAAGGCATGTTGAACGGAAAGATAAATATTAACACGAGTTAAACCGCCACTGTGCGATTGAATCTACAATAAAAAGTTTGTTGACCCTCACGAAGTGGGCACGGGTCAGATAGTACGCCAATAAATAAATTCATTTATGTTCGTCTTTAGTATCCAGCATCAGCGTAAATGCAACTTTCATGACAACACATAAAAGATCATCTTGGCATATCGTAATAATATCGGAATCCTACTATCCTACTAATATTATAAACGTGACAGTTTGTTTGTATGGATGTATGGATGTTTGTTCCTCTTTGATGCAAAAACTACCGGATGGATTTTGATGAAAGTTTACAAAAAAAAAAAATAGCTTATACATTAGAATAATACATAAGCTATAATTTTTAAAGATAGTGTGTGAATTGTCCAAAATATAACGATAATTGTCAAGTAAGTGGGATAAAATCTGCCATCTGGAAATTATTCTGGCGTACGCTGCAAAAACTGTAAAGTTTACACTTATATAATGTGTAAAAGAAATGTTTATCTAAATTAGTCCTACAAAAAAGTCCGCGACAGCATACCTATATCTATCTTTTATGAGTAAGCTATTATCGCCAAAACAGTGAACCATAAATAGGTACAATGAAAATTGACAATATATTTCTAACGCATATTTGGTAGTAACAAATTAATTTTTATATCGCGCATTTTGATGAGTTTTGGTATAAAGATTGAGAAGCTAATAAGCTATTCGAAAGTACTTACTTATCCTGCGCAGACGAAGTCACGGGTACCAGCTAGTCGTATATAACCTTACAATTGTATTTATAACGGAGTTTATTTCAATTTAAAAAATTATTTCTATGTGAACTTCTCTATCAATATAAAAAAGAAACAAGTTGGTATACAAAGAATATCGACGAAGCACAGATGTCAATAATGTTTGATTCTAATTTATTATAAAAAAATTGTGACGTCTAAGGTAAGAGATTATAAGTAAAACTATTTACCTATTAGTCTAGTCAACAAGTTCAAAAACGTGTTAAATAGAGATAAAGCTCCTAAAAATCTGGGCGATGGCTCATTCGATTCGGAATGATGTCTAGAAAAATGTTTTTTACTTTTTTAAGGGTTTATTAGCACATAAAAAATTGCGATTGTTATTCACAAAATAAGAAAAAAAGAAGGTATTTAGTTTTTCGTTAATAATTTCTAAAATAATGATATTTGAGGAATTTTAAAAAAAGATCCTGAAAGAAGAGAAATTTCCATTAGAAAATACTCGACTCCCAGAACTCTGCCTCTATTATTCATAATTTATTTTAACGCTTAATATAGTACTCCGCGAGGTCGTTATGCCATAGGCGTGCCGTTTAAAAAGCCGGTATATCACCTAAAATAATTTTTATATACTATTAAATAACAATTTAAAAATTTGAATAAATTATGGTGTAATCTAGACACATGAAGGGAAAAAACCTCTGTGAAAAAAAAGTTTATTTCGATTTTTCAAAAAGTTACACCATTCTTAGTTAACTACTTGTTTTCAAATCTCTGTTTTTAGAGTTCCGTACCCAAAGGGTAAAAACGGGACCCTATTACTAAGACTTCGCTGTCCGTCCGTCCGTCCGTCCGTCCGTCCGTCCGTGTGTCTGTCACCAGGCTGTATCTCAAGAACGGCTATAGCTAGAGAGTTGAAATTTTCACAAATTATGTATTTCTGTTGCCGCTATAACAACAAATACTAAAAACAAAATAAAATAGATATTTAAGGGGGGCTCCCATACAACAAACGCGATTTTCTTGCCCTTTTTTGCTCGATATCAATAATGGCAACAGGTAGGCACTTGAAATATTCACAAAATACTCAGTTGTATTTTTACTTTAATAATAAATAATAAAATTAAAATAAAATTAATATTTAAGGGGGGGTCCCATACAAAAAACGTCATTTTTGCCTATTTTTGCTCTCATACAATAAAAGTGATTTTTAGCCGCTTTTTGCCCGTTATTACAATCAATGTACCTAGTCAATGGTACGGAACCCTTCTGCGCGAGTCCGACTCGCACTTGGCCGATTTTTATAAATTACGGCAAGTTTAAATAATTGGTCTAAAATTTTTTTCGCTTCGTGGGGCTCTTCTCATTTAGATACTTAATAAAGTTATGGAATAAAAATTTATTAAAGTTTATTATTTTGCTAATTATAATTTTTTAAACTAACAAAAAATTAAATTTCTAAAAATTGTTATCAAAAAATGTTTTTTTTAGTAATATCTTATTATTGCTGTTTTTGCATCTAATATAGGTATTAATTAACATTTAAAAAAAAATTTCATGTTTTAAAATATTTTATTTTTATTGTTAAAATCTTAAAATCAAAATAATTCTAATTACTACAATTTATTTTTCAAATTTTATAATTATGATAATTACAAAGTTAGAGATGGCGTTTGCAATAAAAATATTTCATTCTATACGCTTCTATTCTATATTATATCTCTGATTGGGATTTTTGAAAACGTGCCAAGTATTTATTATTGAACCACGCCGAACATCAGTCTGTTCTAATTTTTGTAAAACATGCAGATGGCGCGTACCGCCAGTGAATGACCGATAGCTGTCTAAAGATAGATAATGTTACTTTTGATTAGAAATGCAGTTTAGGTCAATAACTAAAAAAATAATGCAGAATCAAAATGTTAAATCCTATCTATATACTTTATTTAGATAGTACATTAATATGTATGTAGTTAGCGTTGTACATATTTAGCGCACAACATTTTTCATTTTTATAACAGAAATCTTGAGCTTTAAAAGCAATTGCAGTTATTGTTCGTCTTTGTTCGAACAATCTAGAAAAAAAACTATCTATAGTAAGATAGTATATTATTATTGCTTTTAATAATGAAACATGCTTTTATCACGGTAGTATTTGTCATTGGACCACATTTTGGTTACCATCCCGAGTACATTGCTCCAAACTGATAACTCTGTTAGTACTTATCTCATCTCTTGAACCGCGAGCAATGAGTCAATCACCAGTCACTAACATGTCTATAGTTTTATTATAAATGTGCAGACTAAAGAAAAAATTAATTTATTGTTTCCATCTGGGTTCTGTATGTATCATCCTCTATAAAATCTTTAAAATATTTTACGTAGAGTTCCTATCTCTTTATCTTTTGTGAACGAGATTTATTAAAGTTACGTGGAATATAGGTAACACAATATTATGGAATTTTCCATGTACTTTTAAGTTTCTTTTTTTACCTTTACTTTTTATTTTCATTTAAGATACCTTATTAAATAAATCATACGGTTTTATTCCATTACTAAATAATTAACAAATATTTCGATTTTTTTTCGAAACTGTTTACTTAAAACAAAGTCACTTACGATATTTAAATACAAATATATAATATTACTAATGATATTTATTGTTGTTATCTCATTATTATTACAGTCAATTTGAAATTAAATAAACATGTGTTAAGTATAAAATACGCAGTAGAGTGATAGAGTCGCAGACTGTTGGGGATATTGTTCTATATCCGAAAATGTCTCACACAGTGTATTGTCTTCGTCGTCCTCTTTGTCAGTAGCAAAATTAATTATTAAAGTTAACATTAGTATAAAAGTAACTACTATCACAACGGTCTATTTTGTCTGTAAAGTCAACGACTATCGACTTATCGAGAGTGTTCAGTGTTAATTTAGTGTTGTTGTAGATATAACGTGCGATACGCGTACGCGTGTTGTAGTGTTTATTGGCACGTCTCTTTACAATGAGATCGAAACAGAAAACATACTAATATTTATTTCGTATTAATAAAAACAGTACAAAATTATTTTTATTATGTAAGTACAATTTTCATATTAAAACTGTATTCATATCTTCTATATATATAAAAGAGATTTCCACCCATATATTGACTCATCACGATATATCTGGAACCATAAGGCGTAGAGACTTGAAATTTGGTAGGAATATTCCTTTCTCCAAGTAGAGGTCAGCTAAGAACGGATTTTACGAAATTCCACCCACAAGAGGGGGTTGCGGGGGTTAATAACATATATGGCAAAATAACGTTTGCGGGGTCAGCTAGTATATATATATATATATATATATATATATATATATATATATATAGCAGGAGATAGATCAAATATAAAGCAGAGATTCTAGACGTTTAAAATAAACAAAAAAAATGTTGCTTAAATACGAGTACGTAGGAGAATAGCTACTTTAGCATTTGTTCTCTATCTTTATTTTGATACGTACTACTATTATTATAATATAATTTTGAGTTTTCATTACTTTTTTATGGATTTTTACCTACTCTATGTAGTTAATAATAAAATTTAAAAATGTAAAAAAATACTTTTGCTACCTCAATATAAGTACATATATTATTTTTAATACAAGCTGTTCAATTTTGTTTACTAAAGTATATATATCTAAATAAGATAGTGCAATTTTACGAGAGATCACATCGACATCTCAGCTCTCGAGCGCTCAGGTGCTTGTCAAGATTTTTAAAATATTGTTGCTCTCTAAAAATATTATAAAAAATAATTTACCTTTTCACTCTCAAAAGTTATTCTTGTTTTGTTTTATGCTATTGTGATTTGTGCCTGACTATTGCTACTAATACGTTCACATATACTTTCGGTACCTACCTCAGCGCTTACGATTTAATTTAGATTTTTTATTACTAAGATAAAGGATACATGTAAAAATAATAATAGTCTCGATTATAATAAACAGTACCAGTAATATAATCTTAAAATAACGGTATTTTAGGAGCCACTATTATAAAAACACCTTGAAGAGCTACTTGTGAAGTTGTGATATTGTGCTATGGGAAAAAATAACCCGACGTCCTTGACAAAGATATTTTTGGTTTGTCAATTAAAGATGACTACCATATTTTGTTTTTAAAGGTCAATAATAAAAAAATATGTTTAATATGAAAACATGAGAGCTCGATCTTTCACGTGTATTCACCTGCTTTTATTGTAGCTAACTGCGTATTATTTTTATACTCTGGAACCTTGTTCAGCAAAAAACTCCTAAAAACTAAAAACTCTTAAGCCTTACTGTTTGTGTGAACATAAATTTTAGAAGCTACTGTTACTAACAGATAAGGTATAAAATTATATTATAGAATGATTATAAATAAATAGTCCTTGATATTCAAATACTAGCTTCTTCTCGCAACTACGTCCGCACTCCGCGTGGAATAGGAACAATTCTGTCATACGCAGAGCACGCTGCGGAAGCTCTCAAAAGGAAAAAATACCCCGATTTTGAAACGTTCTTCATTGGTGCTCCGCTCCTATTCGTCTTAGCGTGATGATATATAGCCTAGCCTTCCTCGAAAAATGAGCTATCTAACACTGAAAGATTTTTTTAAATCGAACCAGTAGTTCCTGAGATTTGCGCGTTCAAACAAACAAACAAACTCTTCAGCTTTATAATATTAGTATAGATAGTTAAAATAGTTTGTTTCTGTTTTCTTATTATATTTATAACAAACGTATTATTAATTACTCAGCCGACTTTGTGCACATTCAACTAATAACGGCCTTTGTCAATGGAAGCGCACCCTCCGCCTTCCATTTCATTTCAGAACCCGTAATGATATTGATTGCATTACTCTGTGAGAAGAAACTTGAGAATATCTCAATATTTCACGTTCCTAATTAACGGAGCTTCCACAAAGGAATAAAACTGTCGCAATTTATCATGTAGGTACAGAGGAAGTTAGAGTCGAAGTGTGTTGTTAGTTTTTAGTTTAGAAATTCCTACATTTACAATACAATCCTCGAATATTTTACAACTTACAAGAATTTTTCCATTCCATGAACATTAACTGCAACGCACAATAACAAAACATTTTGACATCATTAGCAGTTTTAGAATTGTGTTTATGTCTGCTGGTAATACAAGTAAAACAACAAAGTAATAATTCTAAAACAACTCAATACCTATTCGGAAAATAAAACTCTCTTTACCTCAGTCTATCCAAGACTAGGGTACCGTATAGCTAGCTATAGGTACCTACGAATTTTTGAAGTTCTTACTGTAAAGTGTAAAGATAAAAAACGTTATAGAAACGAGAAAAGTAAATGAATGTTTTGTAGAGATTGAATCTTAAGATCGGAATCATAGCGAGGGTGAAGTTGGACGTTAAATGTTTATTATCTGCAAGAATCTACTTTACGTAAATAAATCGATCTTGTCATTAGTAAAGAAACAGCGTGTTTTAATTTTGACTAGTGTATGTAAATTATTCATATATCGAAGAAATTTTGAATTCAATTCAATTAGAAGAAAAAATTACGATAAGTAATTTATATATAGGTATACATAACTATTATAAAGCTGCTTTTGGTAATGCATAGTAGTGTCGTTTATCGGCTCTCGTGTTAGTGGTGCAGATAAGTAGTCGACTAACAACTCTACTCTGAGCGACTCGGGCAAACACGTGTTTCTTTAATTTCTTTTGCACGCGTATATTCTAGCTCTGTCTTTATACACAAGTACCTACTCGTGAGTTTGTTAAACTTTAAATACACGATGATGAACGAGTAATTGGTAGTGGTTTAATGTTATTGCTGATTTTCTTAAATTTTAATGATGTCTCGTTTACTTCGAGAACTTTAAAAAAATATAACTGTTTCTAATTGTTAAGAGGAAAGGATACCGGCTCTTTCTCCATACAAACGTATTCGACTGTTTTCTCCCTGGATAATGACACTAGATCAAATATTTTTGCAACATAAAACTTTTACCTGCCATGACCATGCCCCTACGTTTTGTTTTTTTTCATATTCTTATTATATTAGGTAGTAGGAGTCTTCAAAAACTAGAAATATTGCCTAATTTTTTGTTCATTTTCAGACACTCATAAAAAAATAATAATTCATATTCACAAAAAAAAGAGAACGGAGCGGCATAGCTGAAGGCTTTGTTTATTTACGTGAAAAAAAATAAAAAATAAATTGGCATGTTTCGGGGAGAAAACAGTCTACTACGAAATGCTGTTTTGGTCAATAATTATCTACCTAAAGTGGTCTGAGCTTCAGTTGTCCCTTTCTTGCTGTTTGTGGGATAGGTCTGGGGGAGGATAGGGTTAGCCGTGCGAAGTTTATATCACTGAAAAGATAAGAGAGATATATATCATTTTGATCTTAGGATATATATCACTCAATTGTTTCTTCATCTCATTTGGCTCAGTGAATGACAACTGACAAGTGTTTCATCGTATGATACAATATGAATCGAAAAGATACAGAGCTATAGCTATCTCTCTCTTTCGTATGATAAGCGCCATCGTCCGATCTCGTTTACTCTGGCTCAGTAACAGAGTTACAGCTGTCTCTCTCATTCGCATGATAAGCGCCATAGTCCGGTCTCGTTTACTCTCTCGCAGTCCGTCAGTATCTCGAAAATGAATCATAACCCTAGTGAGCTGGAGATACATTTGAAATGCAAGTGAGCGGGTGACACATTAGCTCAATTGAAAAGAAATGTTTCATTTATATCTTTCTCTCATGAGTTACCCATGTCTAGATAGGGTCAGAGCAGTACGTATACACGCCAGCGAAGTGATGCCTCATAGTCGATAATTATATAGATACACTAGTGATGTAATATTTTGTCGATATTTTCAAAAATTCGTGTAAACAAAATTAAATAATCTCTCTTTTCATAAACTACAATAAAACCTTATTTGGATGCGGTGTTCATTGTAACATTGTGCAAACCTGGGCTAAAGAAGGGTTTCTCTAACAAATAAAAATGATAATTATGGTAAATAATTTAAATAATATTATGTTGTTTATGCTTTTGGTTTGACTATAATTTTGGCTAACGGTAGTCTTATTACAGAGGCAAAGGAAGGATACTGTAGAAAGACTGACGGACAGACACTAGGAAAAGTAGGTTAACTAAATAAAGATACAAAATTTCAAAATAAGGATTTATTCAGTTCAAGTAGGTAAAGAGTTATTTAATTATTTCCTTTCCTTTCCCATATGGCAATTATAGTAAAATTTTTCTACTATTGGTTCTATTGAATTCCAGAAAGCATCGTTCTTTTTAACCGACTTTTAAAAAAGGAGGAGGTTCTCAATTCGACTGTATTTTTTTAATGTATGTTCTCAGAACTTTTGACTGGGTGGACCGATTTCGATCAATTTTGTTTTAATTGAAAGGTGTCATGTGGTCCCATTTAAATTTAATGAAGATCTAACAAGTACTTTTAGAGTTATATCTAATCTAATAATGCGTATTTACTTGACTACTTTTTCGTCGAACTACGTTGTATTATACCGCATAACTTCTTACTCGGTTTATCGATTTTGATGATTCTCATTTTAATCGAAAGCTAATACTTGTCATTTAGTCTTGTTTAAATTAGATTGAGATCTGATTACAACCTTTTGAGTAATCTTTAATAGCGCGTATTGACTATTGTTTCGTCTTATTACGCTGTATTATTTGTCGATGTAATTTAAGTCGTTTTTTTTTTCGTTTGTGAGCAAACACAATTACCAATTTTTTAGTAAATAATTCCTTTAGGGCTCCACAAAATAAAATAGCAGTAACTTCGTAGTCTTTACAATATTTTTTTAAAATCAAATTCGGACTACTCTGTTATGCATGGTCAAATATTAAAAAAATATACGTGGCGACTTTAGAACCTCCTCTGTTTTTCTTCGTCGGTAAAAAATTCTTAATCAACCACAAAATAATTAAATAAAAAATCAATAGGTGGTCCTGAAAATCTGTGTTAGGGTTTATCCCTAACTGAAGCCGAGGACTTATCTTTTTGTGAGACACACTGCCACCTTTATTAGTGACTATTATTTTAAATATCTTTATTTTATTGTTAATTCTGAGTTCAGTTGTTTCAATTTTTTTTTAATAATAATTATTATTTCTTTTGATTTATAGTTTGTTCTTCCACATTTATTTTGATGTTTTTTTTTTTAATTTTATTAACACTACACTGTACACTTAAAATATCAATACGGTAGTCCTTTGAAATTTTATGCAACACCGTACCTACATAATATGCAGTCGGACGCATAAAATTGGAGGATCAGTCAACCAGTCTCTCTTTGTATATTATGTCACCAGAATCTCATTTTTTCATATTTTTAAACATTATTATATCGTCCCAAATTCCCAATTATGTGTTACGTATTAATAACCGCGACAAACATGAGACATTACAACTTATATGTATACTATTACTAGCTGTGCCCCGCGGTTTCACCTGCGTTGATTTGAGGGAAAAAAATGCTTTCCTTTTTTTCAATAGTATAAGATTTAATTAGCTTGATAAATTTTCCTTAGTTTACACTAAATAAATTTCTGAACGCACGCATAAATATTTGACCAAAGAGTATATTATGACCACTACGTTTTATATTTGACAACAAATATATATTATGTCAATCCGTTTTCATTACTGACATTATTATACATTTTTAAAATGTAAAATACGCCACTATCCGTATATTGTGAATATATGTTGTCGATTCCAAACCAGAGTTTACCATATCGACGGGATGAACATTAAATGTTTGACAGTTACGAAACACGAACATAGTTCCATACAAATTTTCATTCCCACCTTTCAACCCCTTACACCCTTTTATTCGCATTAAAAAGTAGCCTATGTCCTTTCTCAGACTCTAGACTATCTGTATACCAAATTTTATTTAAATCTGTTCAGTAGTTTTGGCGTGATTGCGCGACGGACAGACAGACAGACAGACAGACAGCTTTTTATTATATATTATATTCGATTATATTCGATTGCTTTTTAACCGACCTCAACAAAGGAGGAGGTTACTCAATTCGACCGTACTTATATATTTTTTTTGTTTTTTTTTTATGTATGTTCGGGGATAACTTCGTCGTTTATGAACCGATTTTGATAATTCTTTTTTTGTTGGAAGGGAGATATCCCAACTTAGGTACCATGATAAGGAAACCAGGATCTGATGATGGGATCCCAGAGAAATCGAGGAGGACCCTCAAAAATCGTAGTGACTAGTGCGTTTGTTAATTTTTTTCGTCTGCTTACGTATTACTTGCCGATGTACTTAATTGAAGTCGGTTTTTTTTCGTTTGCGAACAAACACAATTATTAGCAATAAGATCGCCTGGTTGTACAATTTGTGACTATATAATTGCTGGTAATGTAAATTTTGTTCTTTATTTAAATGTGCACCAAAGTATATTATTATTATTATACTAAGACAAACATATTAATTACTATGTATGTATGGCTACAATACATTTATCATGTACAGTATATGTATGTATCTCAAGACCCATTCTTACATACACCTCAACCATGTAATTACATACCTAATTCATAAATAAAATATCTAAGTATTTCAATAATTATTTATTATTATTCTTTTATTTTTATTTTTTATCTGATTATCTGATGAAAAGTTTACTTTTTTAAATTAATTATTTAAATTTTTTACTCTAATTTTACTTTTTTATTTTTCATTGTAATTGTGTCTGTAAGCAGTGTATGTGTCACAAATAAATGTCTTTCTTTCTTTCTTTCTTTAATTATTACTTACCAAAATACAGTTATGTAGATAACAATCCAATGAATTAACAAACAATAATTCAAAATAATAAGTACTAAGTAGTTTACGAAATCCAATAAAAGTAAGCCGAGTTACAGAAGAACGAAGCAGAAAATTTTTATTAAGTATGTTTATATGGTTAGTCTGTTCCTATGGTAAGCAACTTAATGCTTGTGTTACAGGTAACAGCCGACTCCTATAACTATATGTATATATGAATATTTTTTATAAATATACATAGAAATAATACACATATAAATATGTATATTAATACAAATATTACACCCAGGCTCGGGCAGGAAACGAACCCGCAACCCGCGGAATAGAAAGCAGGGCCACAACAAACTGCGCCAACGGGCTAATGAAATAAAACAAGCAAAATACAGAAAAATAGCATTCGCGAAGCGGCACACGCACACTAACACGACGGCACTTACACATAGACAAAGCGGTGCGGGGTTGGCGGGTGTGCGGGGCGGCCTACAGTAAAAGTCAGTAGAGACAGGAACAAAATATTCAAATACCTATTCTTCAAAAGTCTATTCGGTACCCTTTCCTCTTAACGTAAAAAATGACATTAAAAATTATAAAGGTTGCGATAAATAGGCGTCAAGTGTTAAATTATTATTCTAAGATGATAGCATGTTATATTTTTTTATTATTTCCTTTTTAATATAAACAGGACAAGATTCCAGATAAAAATAAATAAAACATTTGTAATATTTTTTTATAGATTTGAATCATGGCACCGATGAACGAAGAGGGCTTAAAGCCACCCCATATATACGTTTTGGACGGCGGATTCTCCACGCAACTTTCTTGTCACGTAGGTCACGTCATTGACGGTGACCCTCTTTGGAGCGCCCGCTTCTTGCATACACACCCCAACGAGGTCGTGAATACTCATCTTGACTTCCTTAGAGGTGACCATTTTAAATATTGCATGGTAAATAAAGCAAATATTTATCTTTAGAACCTTGAGTCGCGTCATGTTTTTTTTTATTACTGTATCTTTTTATATTAAAACAAAATCCTACGAATATTGTTTGTTAAAATCATATAGCTATATATATTATATTTAGTATATTATGCTCTACGAAACGTGATCAACAAAACTTGCATACCTAATCTTCCTTAATAGGTACAAGATAAGTTGTTATGAAAAGCATGCTTGCATTGAAAGTAGGTACATATAATATTAATTTTAAGTTTAACGCAAAAGTACGACGTTAACACAATAACAAAAATTTGCAAGTTCAAGGTGACATATTCGTAAGTAAACAATGTATAGCAGTAAATAATCTATTGAATTTTTATGCAATCCAAATATGCCGGAAACTTTTTAGTCGCTATCGTTCATAACATTTTTAGTCGTCTTGTTATTTTTAACTATTGCCAACGGGATCATTATGGTAATTATATATTACATATGTTACTAAAACTAGGTAACTAGTGTTTTTTTTTTGCCATAAAAGGTTAGTGAAGATGAGTCAAGAGTACGTCTCTATCATTACCATTTAGTTATATTACAGGCAAATTGAAATTAAATTTAAAATGTTTTCTTCTACGTGTTTTATTTCATTAACTCAATAGGCAATAAAATGATCTCTCGTTGCGTTGTTAATGGAATCAAATTTTAGATTCAATATATCACCGCTTTCATGACTGTCTTCTAATTTGGTTACTCTCATTCAGCAAGGCTTCTGAAGTACAAAGTAATTGCGTTGTTCCCAGTTACAAAGGCGTTGTGCGAATGAATATCTAGACACATTACATGAGCTCGCTGAATACATACATAGACACAAGTGCTCTGTAACTACGTAGACACATACGTGCATGGGTGTTTTGACGAATTACACGTTAGGTCGCTTTTAGCTTGTCATTTCCTTGCATCAGAGGGTGAGAGTGCGACCCCGTCTCGTGTCATCGTCCTATGAAAGCGCCTTTCTTCGCCACAAAACGGACCGTTTCTTTTCATAAGGAAAAGCTGAAAAGTGTCTGCAAGCAAATAACTCCCTAGAGGCGAAAAGCCTACTGCCTTGCTTTACCGCCCGCAAGTGTAGGAGAAATGATACGAATAAATATAAAAAATGTCATCGTCCATTGTATTGTGACTTCGCTGAAAATATGGCACATATTTTATGTAAACGATAAAAGCGCCCAGTATTAACACAAAAATTAGTTATTTGTAACCTAAAAACCTTGCAGAATTATTATGCAGTTAAACAAAAGTAGGTATTAAGACGTATAGGCAGTTAGTTTTATTATAATATGTATAATAGACAATATTTTGCAATTTGCAGAGAAAATGAACCGTTGTTTTCTGGTCGTAAATATACCAACTAAATGTCTTAGATTTACATAGTAGAAGAGAGACGAGGCACAAGTACCTAGCCGCGTTTTATAGGTGATCGTCGGTGCTTCAGCGCCGAATACATGACGCCGACGTCATTAATCACCTTGTCTCTCTAATACGTTTCCATTCGGAGCCCGTCTACTGTTTATTACAAAATTAATTTCTTCATCCCAACAAATATTCTATTTTCAGCTAGGGTTCTAACTAAAGGATTGTGTTCGGTTGCCATATACTCCAAGTTTTAATAATATTTAAATGTTTATGTCTGCAAACCTTACCCTTCTCGCCGTTAACATTAATAATGCGAACAGAAGTTTAATAATTATGGAATTAGTTTATACATAAACTATATCGAAGTGTTGCTAATAAGACATATACAGCAATATTATTATAACACAGGGAAATAGATTATAATATCTTATTTGAAATAATCTAATCGATATTTTTAATCAAATGTTGACAAAATGTCTACATTATATTAGATCGGGAGCCAGGTTTAAATTCGGTCAATCATTTTCTCTCAATCGAAACTTCGTAACATGAATAAGGGATTTTTTAATGAATTTTCGTCTTTGTCAGCTGCCACTCCGTGGGTGGGTTGGGAAGTGGCAGCCTCCCAAACATCGAGAAAAAATTTTTTTTTACTTATTTCCTCCCACCTGGAGTCGGATTATAGTTTACCTAATATCTTGAAGGAAACATAACGTCAGCTGGCCATAACATGGTGGATTATACGTCAGCTGACTGCTTGAACATGAATAAAAAATATTTTTTTCAATGATTTCCTCTCAACTAAAAATTTGCATGATGATAGTTTTTTTTATGAAACTAGGTTGGCAAACAAGCGTACGGCTCACCTGATGGTAAGACCGTAGCCTATAGACGCCTACAACACCAGAAGCATCGCAAGCGCGTTGCCGACCCTATCCCCAATCCCCCCCCCCAGGAGCTCTGGTCACCTTACTCACCAACAGGAACACAATACTGCTTGAAAACAGTATTATTTAGCTGTGGTCTTCTGTAAGGTCGAGGTACTACCCCAGTCGGGCTGCTCCATATTTTGAGCAGGCCTGCTGTGCCCTACCTCAGTTTACATGCTACTATGAATAAAAATTAATAATAATAATAAGTGCTTTATTTGCGATAACAGACTGCGATACAAGTGATACAACACGATGAACATAAATATTATATGTAAATCAATCCACATGAAATGTTTTTAATTTTTTTTAGAACTAACGAGTTATTTTACAGCTGGAGCAGACTTAATTATAACGAATACGTATCAAGCGTCAGTAGGTGGCTTCGTGGAGCACTTGGGCGTGACACCCGAGCAAGGCTACGAGCTCATTCTGCGTTCCGTGGACCTCGCTAAGCAAGCGCGAACGTTATATCTAGAAGAATATCAGGACTACGTGCAAAGTAGTAAGTACAACTGTTGGAAATTGTTGTTTGTTATTTCAGTTATCATTTAAGAACATGTCAACTAACACTCTATTTGTATTGGTATTTTAAAGTAATTAAAAATGCTATTCAGTAGATACTTTATATACTCCTTACTTTTTAGTTTGTCAAGTATTTAAGCGTTTTTTATAACCCAAATTACCTTACTCATAATATAACAAAATGCTTTGTATTTTGGTATTAACGAAGCTCGTCCCCTAAGGGACGGATGCAAACACGCATTAATTACACTCCGCGAGGGCTTAGGTTATTTATATGGATATTGTTAAATCATATTATATGAGCAGTCAGTGATATTCATACTTTTTTTTATTATACAGACCATGTTCCGTTGGTTGTGGGATCAGTCGGGCCGTACGGGGCTCATCTGCACGATGGATCGGAATACGATGGCAGTTATGCAGATACAACTACCGTTCAGGTAGGCATAGCTATCGCTTAATCTAGTGCTTCTAATCCCTATTGACAAATAGTTCACGAAATAGAACACCGACTACGATATATATTTAATGATAAATTAGCCTCAATGTTAGTCAGGCTGTTGTCTATTTCTATTTATAGTTAACTTCACAATTTTAGACTCCGGTTGTCCGATCGATTTTGCATTAAAGTTTTTCTTTCATCAAAGCTATAAAACTTTGAAGTGAAATTTTTAGTGTATCTAAAAACTTTCTATAGGTACATTATTTTCTATTGCAATTAAATCATTTTCTTAACGCTTCATACGCTTCAGCCTGTAATATCCCACTGTTGGGCATAGGCCTATTTCCCCATGTAGGAGAAGGATCAGAGCTTAATACACCACGCTGCTCCAATGCGGGTTGGCGGATATATTCCTACTATGAGTAACGATCGCTATCAGGTGTACATGATACCAACCGGGACCGACGGCTTAACGTTCTCTCCGAGGCACGGTGGGGAGACCCACAAGGACAGCACAAACACCCAGACCACAGCAAACATCCGTATGGTTAATACAAATGTTGTCGTGTGCGAGGATCGAACCCGCAACTGCCAGCGCACCAGCCATACACAAACCAGTGCTATGACCGCTGCGTCAACGCGGCGTCGATTTTCTTAACGAAATGTCATAAAGTATTATAGATATCAACAATGAATTATATTAAATACTAGCTGTGCCCGCGACTTCGTACGCGTGGAATTTAACAAAAAAGTTAGTGTTCAATTCGCAGAGTTATAAGATAAATAAAATTCTAAAATAAAAGTAGCCTAAGTTACTCCTGATTACATCAGATAACAGCCAGTGAAAGTCCCGTAAAAATCGGTCCAGCCGTTTCTTAGCCGGAACAAATAGACAGACAGACAGACAAAAATTGTAAAAAATGTTATTTTGGTATATGTACCGTGTATACATCCATATGGTATGCATTTAGTAAAAAGCGGTTATTTTAATATTACAAACAGACACTTCAATTTTATTTATTTGTATACCTATAGATAAAATCTTTAACTGCGGCAAAGCGAACCTTGCACTATCAGTATAATTTTTGATTTATATAGCTTATGTATATGAATAATTAAGTATATATGTATTAACTGTTTTTGAACAACTCTTACTGTGTAAAACGCCTTTTCCTCAGTAACTATAAGTGAAAAATAATTGCGTTTGTTCTTAAACAAAAAAAACCACTTTCAATTCAGGTACATCAATAAATAATAAGGCCTCCCCAAGCGCCAGACATCCCGGTTTTCCGCAATCCTCATTCAGCCTACACCGGGATGCCTGGCGCGAGCTTGGGGAGGCCTGTGTCCAGCAGTGGACTGCAATAGGCTAATATGATGATGATGATGATGATAAATAATAAAATGAAATCATCATCAACAGTCAAAATTAAAAAAAAAAGCTTAATCTACCAATTTACTTATTTTAAATCGGTGGAACTGGTCTAATGGAAATATTGCCATTTTCTGACGTAAAAGATTCAATAATACATATAATAATATACAATTTAAAATAAATAAAACAGAATAAATAATCTGAGCAATATGTCATTATATTTATCAGTAATTTACTATTAGGTATGTAACGATGCTCTCATTTTATCGGTTCTCGTTTATGTATATATAATATAAACATAATTATCGTTTTAGGTATAATCACTCCTCCTTATATTGGAAAGAATATGAAAATATGTAACGTTGTGTTATTATATTTCTACTGAACCCTCTGGCTAGATGAATTCCAATACAGCGAAGTAAAGGTTAAAAGCGTCGGCTAAATCGTAAAGAGGGTCGTAAAGTTGCCGGCAAATTAAATTTTACATTGGCTATATGAAAACTCCCTTTCCATTTCTATCGTCTTTTTTACGAACGATAATTTTAGAATCAAGTGGACGGTTAGTTAAATGAAAGTTGAATATTTCATGTAAGTATATGCCGACAACATTCCATTATTGTAACGTTTTTTAACTAATTTAAAAAAAAAGCTCTTAGTAATACTGCAAATAAAAAAGCTATAAGTAACGAATGGTACCTTTAAAAAATATTTATAAATTAGGTTCTAGATGTTTATATCTCAATATTTGCCTACACCTTGGGTGGTTTTTATGCTCTTATATTTTATTCATGTTTCTTAACACAAGACTAGTATTCGCACTATATGAGTCCCGCAAAATAAATCAGTACTAGAATAAAGGTTGAATATATATTTAGATTATTTCCCAGGCCTCTTTCTCTCTTCTCATTTTGGAAAGATGTAAATCTTTCGACATTTCAATAAGGAACATAAAGAAATAATACACAAAAGTAAAAATAAAATAAAGGTACCTACCATTATATTAATGAAACTTTAATACTCATGAATTCGACGAGACAAATTCCATTTTTAATTATTAAGCAACGACATTGATTTAAGGCATGTAATCAGTAATCAGGGTTAATGTATATACCACATTATTAATGCCGCCGTCGTAGTCTACGTTTCTACCCTAAGATTAGCGAGGTTGATTACTTTCTTATATTTGAAAATATGTTCCGTTTTATTAAGTAATAAAATTACTCAATCTTTTCATTTTGTTACTTAATCAAACGCGCTACAAATGGCACGACCACGCTTTGATATAAGCAGTGTTATTGGAAGAACTAGGTTAGCGCACTGCTGTATCTAGATATCTCTACACGATTTAAAAAGAACGCATATTATATCTATACAAATGCAATGTGCGAAAGTTCTTTTGTCAATCTGGAAAGTTTTAGTTTTGTAATTTTACAGTTTGTTTAATTTAATCATAAGTTTTTTTTTTAATTTTAATGCTCTAAACAAAATTAAATAATTGTGTTTGCTCGCAAACGAAAAAAAACCGACTTCAATTACATCGACAAGTAATACAACGTAAGTAGAAGAGAAAATAGCCAAGTAAATCCGCGTTATCAAAGATTACTCAAAAAGTAGTCATCAAATCTCATTCAAATTTAAATGTGACCACAAGACAAGCATTCGCTTTCGATTAAAACAAGAATCATCAAAATCGATAAACCCAGTGAAAAGTTATGTAGGTAGTTTAATACAACGTAGGTCGACGAAAAAATAGTCAAGTAAATACGCATTATTAGATATAACCACGATATAACTCTAACAGTACTTGTCAGATCTCAATTAAATTTAAATGGGACCATATGACACGCTACACATTTCAATTAAAACAAAATTTATCGAAATCCAGTCAAAAGTTCTGATCTAATGGTCTAAGCTCTAAGAGACGTGGAAGAGCGACTGAAGGCCGCTGCCGCTGAGATTGAGAACCTCCTCCTTCTTTGAAAGTCGCTTAAAAAAATATTCGTCGAGCCAGTTTCTTGAGAAAAAATATATGCTATATTAGTCACAGCGGTGAAACAAAATAATTTAAACAACATATAAAGTCACTATTCCTACGCGGATGAAGTAGCGAGCACAGCTTGTCTATATCTATACAAATATTATAAAATTGGAGTGTCTGTTTGTAATCTATACTAATATAATAAAGCTGAAGATTTTGTTTGTTTGATTGTTTGTTTGAACGCGGTAATCTCTGGAACTACTGGGCCGATTTGAAAAATTCTTTCAGTGTTAGATAGCCCATTTATCGAGGAAGGCTATAGGCTATGTATCGTCACGCTAAGATCAATAGGAGTGGAGTCCAGAGTGCGCGCAGAAGCTAGTATTAAAATAACCGCTTTTTACTAATTGCATATGGATGTATACACGGTACCTACATGATTATGCCAAAATAACATTTTTTACAATTTTTGTCTATCTGTCTGTCTGTTTGTTCCGGCTAATCTCTGAAACGGCCGGACCTTTTTTTACGACTTTCACTGGCATTTTTTTAATTTTTCATATCTATATTTTAATAATTAGAACATAATTATAGAATTAGATTAAATTAATGAAAATGTTACACATTAATGTACACAATTTTTATAGACTATGCGTGAATGGCACAGACCTCGGATGCAAGCTCTGGTGGACGCGGGAGTAGATTTATTGGCTCTAGAGACGATACCATGTCAGGAAGAGGCGGAGATGCTGTGTGACTTGCTGCGTGAATTTCCTACAATCAAAGCTTGGTTGGCCTTCAGTTGCAAGGTAAGTTCAAAATATAGTGATAGTAAATGATTGTTAAAAACCTATTAATTTAGAAGAATATGTTGAAATATCATCCTAATTGACAGAATTTCTCTCAAGTTACTAATTTGTTTCAAAGATAAGATATACGAGTTTAGTTGGATAACATTGAGTGTATTTCCTAAGTTTGTAGATAATATATCTAATTGTATTGAAACAACTTTTTCCTGTGTCCTAAACACCTAACGTTATATCTGACACCTCAGTTCTCCCGTGGCAATGGTTGCTGTAAAGTATCCGAAACGTCGACAATCTAAAGAACTTAATAAACCACGATAAAATCCGAAAAAGTTGTTTCATTATACCTATATACCTAATGTTAAAATGTAACCATTTCTAACTTGTATATTGATTTTTCTACCATGCCTTATTTGTATACTCGTAGTTATTAAATATATAGATATATTTGACGTTCGTTAAGTGTGTATAAATAATTAACTTATGGTGAAATAACATTCATTTCTGATTATGATTCCAATATAAGTTAACGCTTAAAATTATTTCGGTTCTTTTTATTAATTATCATTGATACAACTATTCCTTTGGGTTGCTACACGTGGCATGATTAATAACGCTGATAATATATTTAATAAGCACTTTTGACTATATCGATCTAATATAACCTAATATTAAATATAAATATTGAAAAGATAACAACAACGTGACGCATAAACCAATACCTAAGTTATAAAATTGTGTAACTCGACTGCCTAATGCATACATAATTAGATACATTTGTATTGTTTACGTCAAGAAGTTTAATTTATGCAACATAATGTGTCATATTTTAACATAATGTAGATGAAACGGAAATATCAGTACACATCGAAATCAAGATTAAAAAAAATCACTTTAATTGAATAAATTTTTTAAAGTAGGTTCATTTGATAATTATTTAGAAACTTATGTTGACAGTGCTTACTTCGCACAACTTAAAGCTGTTACGTTCAAGGATTAATTAATCAATGATGACCAGATCACAAAAATGATGCAAGTTGACCTGATGTGAAATCATAGTTTGTAATATTACGAAAATATTTCATGTTTAATATTTGTTTTATACTTACGCACATACCTACTAGCATGTATTTAATTTAATTCAACAGTTTTGTCATAAACAAAGAGATTAGCGTTATTATAATATACAAGTTAATTGACAAGCGATATAAGGTCAAAGATATAACACAGGTCTGTAACTGTCTTTTTGTTCTACGTTTGCATCACAATAGTAATGCATACTTAACTGTACTTCAACTACAGAGACTAAAATTCGATAATATCATGAAAGAGAAGAAATGAACTGTAATTCCTTTTATTTATTCTCTAAACATCATCATCATCATCATCATCAACTAACTTTGTACCTATCCATTATAGTCAACGAACATTTAAACAAATAAATTTAATTCAGTTTCTTGATGTCGAAAGTTCTATCGTTGATTATGAGGTCAGACGTAGGTACGATAAATCGTATAGCCGACTTTAGCGATATTTTGAGGTGGGTAGGTAGACACTACATACATAATATGTCGGAGATAAAGTTTCTTTGTATTACCTATACAAATTCATGGTAAGATTTGACAAAAATTTATTTACATTAATTATAATATACATGTGCCATTTTAGTAGGTGATAGGATTCCGTTGCTGTAGAAATTTTGGAACTTTTCATTAAAAATCCGCGACAAGTTATTTTGCTAGTCCTCACTTAATGCAAACTTTACACTACCTAAAGAATTCTGAAGATACCGAAACAGATAGAAATCTGAGAGTGCAAGATCGGGGCTATATAGTGGATGCATTAAGACTTCTCAATCAAATGCTCTCAATTTTTGTTGAGTAGAGTTGAGGAAGACGTATGTAGTCGGGCGTTGTCGTGATGAAAGACCAGACCGTTTCTGTTGATCAATTCTGGCCGCTTATTCTCAATTTATTGCTTAAGTCTCATCAGTTGTTGAGAGTAGAAATCCGAATCGATTTTTTGGCCGGCGGTAAAAGCTCATAATAAATAATGCCCTTCCAATCCCACCATAGACTCAACATCACCTTATTGCGTGTCAACTCGGGTTTCGCGATAGTCTGTGCATCTTGACAGACCTTTGATTACGATCTTTTTCGTATCTACATTCTTATCGTAGGTGATCCATTTCTTCGCAAACGAGTACACGGTTCATTAGATTTCTTTGCAGTAAGTTAATGTGGCACCCATAAATCAAGTTTTTTTTTATAAAGCCAGCTTTTTTCAAATGGGTCAAAACTGTTTTTCGTCAATTTTCAGATCTTCAGCTAAGTCGTAACTACTCAAATATCGATATTGCTCGTCTTTTTCAAAAATGTCGTCTTGTTTATACGTCACTGGGCGACTAGAGCGAAATGCATTTGCTTGTGCTGCTCTTACTGACACTGCATTCGGCGTATAAACGTTACGTATTTTTTTCGCGACTGAGAGTTGCATTTTTCAAAAACACTCAAAATTTCGAAGTATCCATCTTTCTTGTCTAAGCTGAATAAAAAAAAACGACTGAAAGTCAAATGAAAAAAAAAATGAATGTTGCACATTTTCTACATAGGTACCATGTGAAAAAAGTTTCACTCAAAAATCTCAAACCATGAAGGTTTTATGTCAATTCGAAGTACATAATACAATAAAACGGCAATTTCATACTTTAACCCCTATTACTCTTAATATGTCACTGCATGTGCTTTAAACTAAGTATATCTTTATCCTACAGGATAACCAAAGTATAGCCCATGGTGAAAGCTTCCAAAAAGTGGCAGAAAAATGTTGGGAAGCAAATCCGGATCAGCTAGTTGCTGTGGGAGTGAACTGCTGCGCGCCGTCCTTTGTGTCGAATCTCCTAAAAGGGATCAACGACGATCGACCACATGCCCCTATTCCGCTAATC
This sequence comes from Melitaea athalia, assembly GCA_905220545.2. Lineage (NCBI taxonomy): Eukaryota > Metazoa > Arthropoda > Insecta > Lepidoptera > Nymphalidae > Melitaea > Melitaea athalia. The sequence goes on from HG992179.1 coordinate 11,921,222, forward strand.
GTTTATCCGAATTCGGGTGAAAAATACAATCCTCAGATTGGGTACGACAGTTTATAACTATTTTTCTTGTATTTCAGAATAATCAATTTTATTTACGAAATATTGAACTTTTATAGCACATATTTATATCATAGAAATAAAACAAACCATTTAATTTATATGCCTACATAAACCGCACTGTACAAAATTTAAGAAATAAATAAATAAATAAAAGCATTGCAACGGCCTTATTTTATTTTTACAGCATGCAATATATTTTCTATAATAGGTCTTGGGCTAGAAACTAAAGAAAACTGATTCGCCGCGAGCCTTAGAATACTTCCGTTGATTACTGCGGCTAACGCGGGCGATTTATTCGCTATTGTCTCATTGTTATTTTTACACGGGGCTTATTCATTTGAACTTTGAAGTGAGACATTCTGTAAGGTTATAAGACTAATTAAAGTGTCTAAAATTATTTCAGATGGATTGATCGTGATAAATGTGAGCCCGTTGAGGTGTTTATTCAAGAGTGGTTAGATCTCGGAGCGCGGTACGTCGGGGGATGTTGTCGCACGTACGCCGCAGATGTATCACGCATCCGTAATCAGGTGCACTGCTGGCGGGACCGATGGCGTTTTAAGCACAGATACGAAGCGAACATACCGCCAAATGCCAATTAAACTAATTACATCTTTACATGTACGAGTACTTTAACTTAACAATGTCGAGAACAATATGTACAATATCTTTTTTAAATTACTTAACCGTAAACAAACAATTAATTATTAACTCACTCAAAATGTAGAAAAATATTGAATTAAAAGCGAGTTAAGAAACAGCACGGTTAATGTTCAATTGCGTTCTTATTAAACCATATATTATTGTCATTTTTAATTAATTGCATAAACAATAATTTTATGTATAATTTAATTCTCTAAGACAGAATTATTGCCATCATTAAAAAACTGACTTGTAAATATTATCATGTTAATTGTTGTGCATTAAAAATATTGTAATCTGATTGTTTCACTTTGACGTTATATCATTGGTAACAAAAATGAAGAATAATAGTAGATTAGTAGCCAAGGGCTGTAAGGCATCAATTGCAGCCCGAGTGCGCTCGTACGCCTATTAATAGTTCGAGGGTGCAATTGATACTTACACCCGAGCTAACTATTCTGCCTTACATCTCGATTGTGAGGTACCGGTAAGTAGAAAAAAACCGGCATTACAAGAATAAAACACTTTTTAATTTTTTTTTCAAGATCGAAATTGAGCTTCGCCGTTCGATATTTAAAATTGATGACTATTAATTATAATCACACGCAGACAAGGCTGAATAGCAAAGCGACCTCTTTGGTCATTGAGCTGAATGCATGATGTCTATTGCCAGTATGATGGTTAGATGTACGCGAACTTTTTGAAAGAAAGAAGTATTTTTGAAGTGAAACTTCTTTAGAATCGTTGTGATTTCTAACCGGATGCAACGGAAATACGACAGGGAAGCCCTTCCCTGTCGTTTTTCCGCGCTGCACGCCGCGCTACTTATTGCACGAAAAAGGATGACACATTGTAGCGTTACGCTCATTGTAGCGTTACGCTCATCGCTCATTGTAGCGTTATGCTCATTGTACGCTTGCGCTGCATCTATCTCTCTTCCACTCGATTGGTCTATACTATATAATATATTCATCTCATTATTTTGTCGAATTACTGAAGTTTCACTTCTATCGTGTGTGAATCGCACACAAACCTTTTTATTTTATTTTTAAATTACTTACTGCCCTAGGGCGTTTCTAGCTACATTATTACCCTAGAGCGGTAATGAGTCACCTACAAGCCCCATTTGGAGGTAATATGAACCTACTTACCGAACATGAGAGATGTAAAGGAAATTAAATTATTTGCGTATATTAAATAAAAAGGAAAACTTAACATCACATCCGGTGATTGTTACAACAATTAAAAAGGAATTTTATTTTGTAAATAGTTGGTTAAGCAGTGAGCTATAGGTAAAAAAATAATGACGGCGTTGAAAACGAAGGTCGACTTTCGGAAATGAAATTTATTAACTGTAGCTAGACAACAATATTATGTATTTATCCGATCCAATTGATTCGCTATTTTTTAACCATCCCTTCTTATTATTTATGTTTATGCCTACTATTCCTCTTTTAAGTATTCCGAAAAAATATGACTAGCGTTATCTTTTCTAGCCAAGAACCATTCCATCCAATCATCAATCATATCTATACAAATAAATAAAATTGGAGTGTCTGTTTGTAATATTAAAATAACCGCGGTACATGTACCAAAATAACATTTTTTACAATTTTTTTCTGTTTGTCTGTCTGTTTGCTCCGGCTAATTTCTGAAACGGCTGGACCAATTTTGAGGGCACTTTCACTGGCAGATAGCTGATGTAATAAGGTGTAACTTAGGCTACTTTTTTTTTATAACTGCGAAGTGAACAATAACTTTTTTATTAAATTCCACGCGAACGAAGTCGCGGGCACAGCAGCTAGTCTATTATAAAAATCGTGTTTGTATAGAATAATGGTCTAATTGAAATATTGATATATGATATTACAAATTGTTGCTTTAAATTTGTTCATTGCTGTAGATAAATTTTAAAATTAGTAATATGACTGTAATATTAAAAATAATTAATATACCTATTTTTATAAATTTTTATTTTTTTTACTTTTCGGTATGAAATACCTTTACTTGATGAATTTAAAATTCTATTCAAAGGGAAACCTTTGTATAGTAGGTATGGCAATTAACGCCCGCTGCCAAATAACGCCCAGAACCCAGAAAACGTACTTTAATTCGAATGAGCGGCATCACAGCGCACGTACACATAGTTAACACCAATAGGAATGCGTCTAGCCCAAAAGTGAGTTTCTCGAGCCGCTATCTTGCCAATATCAGGCCGCGCTTTGTGGGTATCGCTCATGGACGTTGCTGTTATAAAAACTGCTCCGACGAAATTGTAAGTTTTTAATTATTTCCTAATATTTCTTTTATTATATTTATGTTTTGCGTCGTGTTGTAAGTGACTGTTCTTAATGTGGCACTATTATTTTTTAGGTAAGGTACATAATTTAGTGAAAATGCACAAAAAAGTACAATAACGCCCACTCGGCTAATAACGCCTTTTCAAATAACCGTTGGGCGATATTACCCTTCATGGGCGTTATTGACCCAGTTCTATGTATTTAAGCGATTGATAAATTTTCATCTTTTGTTTAGGTTTTGTAATGGTGCCACTGAGTTCTATGGGTAAAAGAAAAAGAGGAGGAGAGTCGTGGACAGAAGTTTGGGACGAAAACCTGTTTTCACAGATAAATAAATTAATACCATCGAATATGATTTGGCTGAAGAATAAAACGATTTGCAACCATCGGAGTACCTCTCACACCAAAATTCATTAGAAAACAGGCTTACCTTTTTTGTGAGAGATATTATGTACTTACTTATGTACCTTTCGTTGTTGTTACCATGAACAGGTGTTATTCACCTACCTCAGGGCGTAATTGCCCTTTTCTGTTTAATAACGCCCAATGTATGGTAATATTTATGTTATTTTTTTTAGACAGAAAAACATTTTAATTGTTATTTGATGCATAACAATTAAAAGGTATTGATATATGTTCAAAAAAGTTTTGTGAAAATGATTATAAAGAGCAGTTTAACAGTAATTTTACTACGTTAGGAAATTTGATAATTTTTGTGTTAAATTTTGATTTCTTCTATATTTTCCATTTCTAATAAAAATATTGTATGTGACTGATGTGTATTATTATACATTTATCCTCCAGGAATATGTTTTCTGCGTCTAGGATGACATTTAAGTTAACGGGCGTTATTAAACATGGTATTTTTAATAACGCCCAAAGACATAGTTTTTAAAAAGATGTCATAAGTACGGAAATTTTAAATAATTGTATTTTCAATCAATATGTTTCGGTTCAGAAAAGAATGGTTTATTTGTTTATCGCACTATTTTATTAATTTTATTTGTATTTATAGAAAAAATAATAGTTTAAAGTTAAGCGGGCGTTATTTGCCTGTAGTACTATATTTAAATGTAGCTCAGCATCGTTTTCAATTACTCTGAATAATATAATCTATTCTAAAAATAGCAGCTAGGTATCTACTTTTAATGATAATTTACTTACAAACAGTTGTTTTTTTATGTCCATAATTTAATTTTGGTGAGAGTCTAAAACACGTCAGTAAATTGAAATTTAAAATATCAACGTTTTGCTGCTCCCAAAATACATCGCATCCAATCGGACGCCGCGATCGACCCAAATTTCCTCGTTATGAAAGCAATAAAACCATCTATTTATTTTGATGTTTTTCAACAGAAGTTAAAAATTGTGGGACAAATTATGTAAATTTAAATACTAGAACGTCATCTAATATTATATTATATAATATTTTCTTTTACTAAATTAGTCTAACAAGTAGTTAGATTTGAGTAATGAAAAATACGTTTTTCAAATAAGGTAGGTAAACTAAACTTTAAAAAATACGTGAAGCAAGAAAATTGTAGGTAGGTACCTACCCCTTTTTACGAAAATTACGCGGACGGCGGGGTATGAAATTTTGCACACTTATAGTTTATATACAGAAGGAATGCAGAGTACTAACTTTTTTTTTAATTAGGCATAAAAAATACATTAAATCAATAAAAAAAGTATGTGTGTGTCAGTTCCGACGCACGACTGGAGTTTACTTCTTCAGATCGACTGTCTAAATATACACAAAAAAGATTTTATAGTCTAAGAAAAAGATTAATACCATATCAAATAGTAAATAAATGAATCAAATAACGCCATCTATCGATGGCATTATTAGAAAACGTCGTAGCCGGTAGGTACCGTCGTAAACGTCGTAGCAGATAGATAGCACACAAAAACGTAACGAGGTAATTCGTTCAGTAGATTTTACTCCTCATATTTTTTTCATACCGGGGGCCTTAGGTATATGAAAATCGATTCTTAAGGAGTAAACTCCAATAAACTCCAAAAACATTACACACACTACCATCAATTGGACACACACACGCATATTATGTATACTCTACTCTTTATGTATACTATACTGTTTTGCTTAATGTTCAAACTCATAATTTAAATTAATTATGGTCGAATTTAGACCACTGGGCGACCACTAGTTAGATAAGCAGAACGTCTGTTCTAACTAAAAACTTAATCGAACTAAAAACAACGCGTTTACGCGTCTGCCTAAGCGCGTTGTTTTTAGTTCAATTAAAACTAATAGTAGGTATAGGGGAGACGTAGAACATCGACCTTCACCGATCTGATAACTCGATGAGACATATTTTTTATCAAATATAATTTATAAACAAATATGCCTATGATAACTTGCCTATCGAAAAGTGGTCAAGGCTACTTTTAATTTAATTAATTTTAATAAAAAAATTTTTTCATCACCTTCACTCATATGATAACCGAATGAGTTTTATATCAATTGATAGTTTTTAACACACAGAATATGCCTAGGTAGGCTTGCCTACTTATTTTTGGTCATGGCTACCTGGCAAGTAGATGTGAACAGGTAGGTCAATGTATAGCTATATTCGATACTAGGTACATCGATCTGTTCGAATCGAAATTGATATCATAGGTAAGATATTGTAATTACAAAACCAATCATATAGGCTTGCCTGCAAAAACTAAAAAAAAAAATTAGCCTTGACCACTTTTCGATGGGCAAGTTATCATAGGCATATTTGTTTATAAATTATATCTCATAAAAAATATGTCTCATCGGGTTATCAGGTCGGTGAAGGTCGCTCTTCCACGTCTCTTAGATCATAACTTTAAGTCATTGTCATTCATTTACACAAAGTTTCATCGTACTGGTAACAATACTTACTCTCACATTTTTATCGTTACTTTACATACAGGTCTCGTGACTTCAATTAAACTTCAATAAACTCCAAAAACATGTATACTCTTTTGCTTAATGTGTGCAAATACCCGGCGCACTGGACATTAGCAGTCCGGGAACACAACTCGACAATTCATTTCCCAACGCTTGGATTGGCAGAAGTGACCCTATCTCATGGCCTGCAAGATCGCCGGATTTGAGATTTGACAGCGCTTGATTTTTATGTCTGGGGCCGTGCTAAAGCCCTAGTGTATACACTATACGGAAACAATCGACACAAGAGAGAATTTGATAGAAAAAAAAAGATTAATGCATTTGTCATAATGAAGCAAGAAATAAGTGTAAATCAGACAACAGAAATAAGAAAGAGATGTTACACGTGTATTAGAAATAATGGACATCAAATTGAACAAGATTTACAATAAATGATTAAAAAAATTAATTGTATTTTTTTGTCACAAAAAGACAAAAAAGTACAATAGATTTTGCTATATTAGTTCATTCAATACAGCCATAGCTTAACCTATTGCACTTTTTTTGTTAAGCAAAAGATCTGACCTGCTCAATTGAATTTACTCGTCACCTTTTTAATGCATCCTTGAAGACAAACTGGTTTTTTTGCTAAGTTACCTGATTATTTATGGTACATGCTACATACCAATCAAACGACTATTAATTAGAGAAGTTTATAAAAACATTTTAAAGTCCCAAACTTCATATTTTTTATTACTTTTGCTTTCTAAAGTTGAAGTTACATTTTTTTCTTTTCGATTTCTGGAAGGTAAACACGTCATTGTTATTTCTTTTTAAATTGTTTGTATTAAATTATGAATTAAATATGAATAAGACAAGACTAGACTAACAAGTTAAATCATTTTTTTGACATTTTAATTACTAATAACAAAAATATTAAAGGTTTTATCAAAAATGGGGATATTCTAGAAAAAAAGCGAAAAGAGGATTGCTCATTAAACTTGGGGCAAAATGTTATTTAATTATTAGGCGCAAATAAGTAGCCAACACGGAACACCATCACCTATCCACCATTTTCCTACGGCTACTCACCCTCCAAACACTCTGTATTTCCTACTATGAGTAACGATCGCTATTATGTGTCTATACTAATATTATAAAGAGGTAAAGTTTATAACTTTGTTTGTATATACGGGGTAATCTTCGCAAATACTGATCTGATCATGAAAATTCTTTCGCTAACAGAAAGCTACACTATTCAGGAGTGACAAGATAAAAGGAAAAAGATAAAAATATATAAAGATTTTAAATCAGCAGGATTTGAACCTGCGCCCTCTGACGTGCCGTGTCAACAATTCAATCTAATCAAGCATTATTATTTGCCTTCGAAATTAATTGGTGATTTTAAAACATTTATATTTATCTGATTTGCTGAAAATAGTGAGTGTATTGGAACATATCAAATTTCACCGTACCCTTCTTATGTGAAATGGATTATAACGCCCAACGAAGTGGGCACGGGTCGGCTAGTATATACTTATATATATGGTAACAACCGGGAACGACAGCTTAACGTGCTCTCCGAGGCACGTCGGGGATACCCACAAGGGCACACAACTAGACCAGAAACAAATATTTGCATAAATACAATATCCACTCCGAGCGGGAATCGAACCCGCGACCGACGATGTTTAGGCGTCTCCGACATGGCAGACGCACCATTACACCAGAGTGGTTCTATTACTGATAAATTTTATTTTATACGTACATAGAACACGTGTAAATCTTGAGTAAAGTTAATTTAGCTTTGATTAGTGAGTGTGAAGTACGTGCAAAGTACTAGAGACTTAATTACTTGAAGCGCCGCCGCCATAGTTATAAATGTTTGGAAAAACTTTTACTAACGTTTTTATATTAGTATCTATTATTTTATAATTTTAAGGTCTGACATTAAAATCATAATATTATGAGTATCTACCTATATCGTGATTTTAATAGATTAATCGATTTTAAGTAATTTTACAGAGGGATTGAGTAAGTATTACATAGGTAGGTATGTAGGGTAGACCGAGGTGAATCGGATCAAGGGGCGAAACGGATCTTAATAAGAAATCCGTTAATATTTTAAATAACGCGTTGTCAAGGAACATAAGGGACTCATAGGCCTTTACGTCTATTACAGACGATTCAATCAGTGCCTGAAGAGAATTTTTTCTGATGGCTGTACAAGCCGATACGGGAGCGGCAGACTCTACCACACACCGAACAGGGAAAAGATGCGCTAGTGTCACAATTGTCGCTGTTTTGATGTTTTTTAATTCTCCTGTTCGATAAGAGTCCAAACCAGGCTTCATCATGGTGTTTTTGACCATCCTTCGCGCTCTTACACCATTGGTCTCTGTTCTCGGCTAAGGGACTAACGTCTTATGAACCTACCCCCACCCCTCACCTCCCGCCATCGGTCGTGTTTTGATTCGACAAGTACATTAGTATCAACGCTGCTCACCAGCTAATCGGATTTTTGTGTGCATTACAATTTTGACGCACATCTAAGGTACGTTATTACCATTTTTCTTGTCATTTCAAAGATTTTCGTTAAAAGTTTGAATTATATGTTTTATATTGATTGAAAAGGGTCCTATTTTTAAAAACATTTTACTTTTAAAGCATAATGTAATAGGTTAATTTTTAAAATATTTATTTCGAAAGTCTTTAATATGGGGTTATTCGGATCATGTCAAAGGGGCGAATTGGATATTGTTTTTTAATTGTATTATTTTATATTTAAGGTACCTAATGCATTTTCATTTCATTGTAGATGGTTCGTACGTACCAAAGAAAGACTAATTCCTTCCATTGGTTCCACAACAATCTGATACAGCCCAAGCACCCAGCACACTACTGGAGTTATCAAAGAAATTCTTCCATTCCCTTTAAAGCCACCACCGGCTGCTATTAAGAAATCTCGTAAAACTACAAAACTAGTTACAAATTAACTACAAACTAATTTTGCATTTGATATCGCTCAGCGTAAGATTAGCCTTCTCGTAAAAGATGCTAAGAAAATTTTTAAGACTGATAAAAAAGCTCCGGAGAAAAAGAAAAAGACTGTGACAAAGAAAATTTTAAGAAAAATAAAAGAACGCGTGGAATAATAATCAAAGGTACGCAAAACAGAGAGATTGGTTTTGTATTTACTGCTCAGAAAATTCATTCATCCACCACCAGAAGATTGGATTCAGTGCCATGCATGCGAAAATTGGTGTCACGAAAAATGTGCTGATTTAGGAGGGAAAAAAGGCCCGTATAAATGTGATTTATGTGTTAGTAATTAATATTGATCTCATTAGGTACTCATTATAACAATTGTATTAATGATTCCAAAACCTAAACCGATTAGAAAATTTTAATTTAGTTAAGTGTTATGTACGATCCGATTCGCCCCAAGAATTGGGGCGAATAGGATATTTCTGTCTTTAAAGTTTTTAGTTAATATTTCGGATAAATAATGAAAAATTTAAGTTTTGAAATGTTTATTGTGTAGCTGATTTGTTACTTATTATTATTTTTTCAATAAAAGTTACGTAAATTGCATTTTAGTATGATTTTCGTACTATCAAAAAAAAAGTGATCCGATTCGCCTCGGTCTACCCTACCTAGTAGGTACCTGTAATCTGTACGTTATCTAGTTTTTAAACATTAGTCAATAATGTGCACCTCCTTTTTAGTTAGAGGTATAAGTTAAGGTATTAAGTGGGATTTTATTTTTAATTTCTTCGTAAGATATATATAAATTATCATATGTAAGTAAGTACATAGGTACCTACTGTTTGATGGATTTTGATACTATACATCAATGATTACCTAAACAGAAATGTTTCATTCGTATTTTGTAAAATCACTAGATATAAGAACGTACTAATTTAGAATTCATTTCATCTCATCAAATATGTGAATATTTTATGATATTCTTTCATTGTTTTCTTATTATCCACGCCTTAGTCCATCTTCGATATAACCTCATTTTAATAAGTCTGGATACAATTTCGACGTCATAAAAAGTTCCACTCCGCCTGTCGCGATAACTCAATAAGACTGAGACGGAGACGTAGACTTCTAAAAATGCGGGAAATGAGAAACTTGCGAAAAACTATAAGTAATAATAATAAATACTTTAGTTGGTATCTTGGTATGAAACAAACTATCAGTCCATGCGTATGCATAACAAAAGTTTTGTTTCATCAATACGCACTAAACTTAATAAATCCATGCTTCGTGTAAATATAGATCATCATCATCTCCCTGCCCTTATCCTATTTATATAGGGTCGGCACAACATGTTCTCCTCTTCCATTCCTCTCTATTATTCGTAACTTCAGCGCATGCTCCTTTCTTTCTCATGTGCTCACTCACACAATCCATCCATCGCTTTCTTGGCCTGCCGATCGCTCTTCGTCCTTCGACATTCATCCCTAACATTCTTTTACCAATATAGCTTTCATCCCTCCTCATTACATGCCCATACCACGCTAACCTTCTGCTCCTTATTTTCTCCGTCACGGGTGCTACTTTCAAACTTCCCCTTATATACTCATTTCTAATTCGATCTCTCCTTGTCACTCCACACATCCATCTCAACATTCTCATCTCGGCTGCGTGTACTCTTCTTTCATCCGTCACTTTCGTTGCCCAACATTCTGATCCATACATTACGACAGGTCTTATGATCGTTTTGTAGATTTTCCCCTTAAGTTTAAGAGGCATTCGTGGATCACAAGCTGTTCCAGAGACCTGTCGCCATTTCATCCATCCCGCATTTATTCTATTTTTCACGTCACGGTCTACATTGCCGTCATTTTGTATTAATGACCCAAGGTACCGAAAGTCGGAGCAGACTGGTAGGGATACACCATCTAAGGCAATATGGGAAAAACTAGACAAACCGCTGAAATTGCAGAACAAATGCTCGGTTTTGGATCTGCTTATCCTCAACCCCGCGTCCTCCAGTCTTTCCTGCCATTTTCCCAGTCTGCTCTGGACCTCAAGAGCATTATCCCCGACAAGAACAACGTCACCGGCAAACAGCATACACCAGGGTGCTTCCTCCTGTATGTCTGATGTTAGAACATCCATAACTAGGAGGAACAAATACGGACTTAAAGCCGATCCCTGGTGCAAACCTACAGCCACATTGAACTTCCCAGTTACTCCGGCTTCGGACCGGACGTGGGTACTAGCTCTATCATACATCGCCTGAACAAGTCGTACACACTTCTCTGGCACACCTTTCCTTTTCATAGCCCACCACAGAACCTTACGGGGGACCCTATCATATGCTTTTTCTAAATCTATGAACACCATATGCAAGTCTTTTTGTGCGAGTCGGTATTTTTCACAAAGTTGGCGGAGTGCAAATATGGCGTCCGTAGTTCCCCGGCCCGGCATAAACCCAAATTGGTTCTGTGTGACCTCACATTCTTCTCTCATTCGTCGCGCTATCACTTTCTCCCATATCTTCATACTATGTGACATGAGCTTTATTCCCCGATAGCTGTTGCAATCCTGTATGTCACCTTTATTCTTAAAAATGGGCACCAGTGATTCGTGTAAATATAGATATGGACAAATATTTATAGTGTTATTAAATATTTTTTTCCTTCCATTTAATATCTTAATTTTATTTCTTAGACTTCACTTCTAAAATTCTACATTTCAAAATAAAATATATAAGAGTCATGGTAGCTAACAATTTCATAATTGCTGCAATATTAACATTAGTACATTGCAAACTTAGGTAATGTATTCAGTGTTATGCAATAAATAACAATAATTTTTAGTTTGCTTCTAATCTCTAGTCTGTCTTGGTAGACATCGCCTATCTAATAGGTCGGGGAAAAGGTTTTTTTGTATTTTCTAGTATAAAGTTGCAATATAGTAGGTACCTATATTTCATCACAAGTGCGGAAAGGCTGTCATTGCAAAGAGTTCCGAAAAATGTCTATCCGAGCCGAGGCGCAGCCGAAGGCGAGGGTTAATTGTACTTAACGACTATTTTTAATACAGTTGCGAAAAATGAAACAATTTATTAATAAACTCGCAAAGAAAATTTCTGAAAAATGGCGCCAACCGTAGAACACTGTAGAACATAAGCAGATTTTTTTTTCTTCACCCATTCTGGTAGGCAAAGGGAGACTATGCCCATACAGCCAAGTCTTCAGTAGAAGTTTTTTATTGATATGAAATGAAAATGAAATTTAATGAGATGAAATGAAATGAAATGAAACTTAACCAAACTCATTCAATCAAATCATTAAATCTGATATTGAAACAAATTAGTAGCTTCTTTTAAGAAACATACGTATTTACATGAATCATAAAAACTTCTATGATTTTTTTTTTAGTAAAACCTTCATGGTTGGTTTTTCTTTTTAATAGACATTATTTTGACAGTTAGGAAAGAGAACGCACGAGTGCGGGAAAGGTAAAAAAAAGCACGAGTGTGTAATAGCCCACTTCCCGAACGCTATACGTCCCTGCAATACGCCACTTTTTGAGCAAATGTATTAAAAACATATTTTTGGTTGTATTGTCTGTAGCTGGCTAGTTTTGATTCGGTACGATGAAAGGTGCCATTTTAAAAATGAAACTAAAAGTAAAAAAGACAGTTTCCCGCCACTTTTCATTAGTTTTTCTGTCCGCCAAAGTTGGTGAATGCAACGAAGTAATTCGGTACATTTCCTAGTTATAGGTATTTAAAAGAAAAAATGTGACTAAAGCCGCAGAAAAAATTTGTGACGTTTATGGACCTAATGCAGTGTCAGTAGGTAAGAGTAGCACAAATTGGTTTAAGCGTTTTCAGTCATTGAGCTATTATTACCTACCTCAATGTTTTCAGTCAGGAAATTTGGATGTCAAAGATGCAATTCGCTCTGTTCGTACAGTTAAGGATAAACGTGACGATAGTTTTGAAAAAGTGGAACTACGAGTAGATCTACATTTAAGTAGTTAAATTATAGCTGAATAGGTATCTATAAAAACACATGAGTGCATGCCATTGTTGGCACGAACTTGTGGAGGCCTATGTCCATTGTCCAGCAGTGGACTGCGATAGGCTGAAGTGAGCTGAAAATCTGAGAATTGACCATAAACACCATCCGATGCAACACGTTAGCTCGGAGATTTGCAAGATGTACAAAAACAGTCAAATTAACGCTTTTTAAAGCTTATTATCAGTCATTTTACACCTGCAGTCTTTGGGCTGACTACACGCAGCGGACATAGACAGCGATCTACTTATGCCGTTATGAGAAAACGGTGCGCCTCCATGTTAGCCCGCCTCCGTGGCTCCTCCAACGGAATGCTGAATGTGTTTGTTAACCGGTGGGACTCGCCACTGATGTATCGGTGGGTTCAGATTCATAGAAAACCAAATTGTGTTACTAACAATTAAATGGATGTAAATCTGAATTAAATAAATAGTACCTGGGTGACTGAGCCTTGCTCGGTATTTTCATTTTATTTTTTGTTTTTTGTTTTTTCTCGTTATTTTTATATTTTAATTTCATTTAAATAATAAATCACGAGTGAAATTTAAAAAAAAAAAAGAAAAAAAATTAATCTGGAGACTGAGATTCGAACCCGGGTCAAGACGATTTGACACCCGCCGATTACCTAATTACGCTGTTACAGCTATGTTGACTGTAGTGAAATTAAGCTTCGTATTCTAATGATATTTTTTCATTGCCTAAAAACAGGGATAAAACGACATTTTTTTTAAATGAATCCTAGCTAGATCAATTTTTCGCCCCCGAAATCCCGTGTATACTGAATTTCACGAAAATCGTTGGAGCCGATTCCGAGATTCAGATTCTATATATATATATATATATATATATATATATATATATATATATATATATATACAAGAATTGCTCGTTTAATAGTATAAGATTATTATCATAATTATTATTATTATAAAAGTTTTGACCCATTTGCAAAAGGCTGGCTATACAAAAAAGCTCGATATATAGGTGCCACATGAACTCGTGTAGGTAGGCGTAGTGTCGTGATAATCGAGTAGTTTTGGCTCATATTATGTTTAAATGGAGGTGTTCACATATAGAACGACACGACTAACTGTCGTCTACGACACTTTTTGCAGTGATGACAGATTGTCATAACATTGGGAACGGCTAGCACGACAGTCGTAAAACGATAAAAAATCGTTACGACTAAAACGTGACGGCAAATCTATCGTAGCCACGTAGAACGTAGAGGCGACTATAGATTTCTAGCTTGTAGTCCGGTCAAATTATAGACCAAATAATAGGGTTAAGGTTACAATAATTCACACTTGGCTGAAAATTGGTAGGATTGTTCAAAAAACTATTCTAAATGAAATGTGAAAAGTCCTCATCGATCCGACACCTGGAAAAAAAATTATTCGGGTTCAAAGGTCACAGAAACTGGTTCTTCGCGATTTTTAGCAAAACGGTAAGTTTTATCATAAAATTAGTCCAGACAAATTTTTTAGATCAGATAATACGAATACGATACGAGAACAGCTAGATACGATAGTCGCTAAACGACAAAAAAAATTGACGACAAACAATCGTTATAATGGGAACAGCTAGAGACGACAGTCGTAAAACGATAATTAGTCGTTACGACATGGTGGGAACGCGCCCTAAGGCACGGCCACGAATAGCACGAGTATAGAGAGAGAGAGAGAGAGAGAGAGAGAGAGAGGGGAGATTTTAATTTGTCTGTTCATTTTAACTCACACGTCTAGTTGTGTACCAGAATTATTAATTACCTATGGCACTTATTATTAAATTAAGGCTGAAATAAATCAAGCTAAAATATTAATTTAAATATTTTCAACCACCGCACAAAAACAAGGTCACGTTTATGTACACAAAGAAAGTGAAATTTCACATTACTACATCTTATATTTTTCAAACTAAAGATATCGTAGCCAAATAAAAACTACCCAGAAAAATAAGACGTAAATTTAATTTTTTTCATATTTGTGATTTATACAAACTGGAATTTCCTTGCATTTCACCTGTCATTTTACAGTAGCTATTTTCTCTTCCTGCAATGGAACAATCGTTTGCAGTGAATCAAAAGAAATTGTGGGCATTTTTATCTCGGCCACAATACTTTGTTACCCTTTGCCTTACACCTACATGTAGCGCATTGGCTATTCGCCTGAATGAGCACCCAGTGAGTCGGGCTAGCCGCCGAGGCCAACGTACCCGTAGTTTAGAATAGTTTAAGTTATATATCGTCTAGTACGATTTCGCTTTATAAATCGCCATAAGACGGGCACAGATTCATTACGAGTGCATTCAGAATTATTGTAGTATTGTGGGCGGCGTAGTGAACTTGATATAGGTACTTACTCGTAGTTCGCTCCTATATAATTTGTGCTTCGAAGCTAGGTCGAAATCTGTTAAGATTAAACTAAATCTGACCCATTTTTGTATAAAAAGAGCATATAACGCTTTTATTGTAGAAAAAATTATCGTAGAAATTTTTTTTTTATAAATATGATATCTGAATATATTCAGTAATTTCATTATCTACTCTTTATTAAGGTTATTTAATAATGGACATACATCGTGATTTGCGGTAATAGTTGGCAGGTTACTTCTAGTTAATGTAAGTTTTAATGGCTAAAATTATCAAATCAATAAACCAGTTTCTGAGTTTATTGATTACAAATTATATATTTATTCATTAACTAGCTGACCCGGCGAACTTCGTACCGCCTAACAGTCGATTCTTTAATTTTTTGATACTTATCCTTCCCAGAACCCCTCCACTAACACTTAAACTTTATGATATAGTATTAAAGTTCAAATTGACTTTTAAGTATTATTACGAATCTTTTGTATGGGAATATAGAAGTGTTGTTTTTAGACTTTTTTAATTTTTTAAATTTTTCTCTCCGTAAGAACCACCATCGTACCTCAAGAAATATTATAAAACAAATAATAGGCAAAATCGGTTCAGCCGCTCTCGAGATTTGCGCTTAGCAACACATTCAGCGATTCATTTTTATATATATAGAGATATATAGAGAAGAGATAGAGATTACCTACTCTATATTATCATTATATTATCAATGCACTTTTAATTAAAAAGGATTAAATAAATACTGCAACTGTTGTAATAATACTACTTTATTGCAATAATACTTTTTAATACAATTGATATTATCAGCATTTGCTTTCTTTAGCGTCCTTAAATATATTACGAGCCTGTAGAGCGGCTATGGCAAGCGTTCGATCGTGTTTCTCCTCGTTCAATTGAACTTGTAAATTTTTAACTTCCAACTTCAAAGTTTTTATTTCGTTTTGTAGTCGCATGACAATAGTCCACAGACTCATCGAGCCGTGATTCGATGTGGAGTGGATAGGCAACGACGGCGACCTTACAAGCGCTTCCATTGGCGAATCGTCATCACATTCTGAAAACGAGCATAACATCAACAATACACCATGTACTGTGCTTTACACATATCATATTTTTACCATCTAAAATTTTACCAACCTTGTCTAGAAGTAAGGAGGTTTTGTTTCGTGTGGATTGTTTGGATAGTTCCGTTGTGTTTAATATTAAGGTTAGTGGAAATGTGCTGTATTTGATGCATATAAAAACTATATAATGTGTTTTTTTATATTTATTTTAAATACTTATACATAAATTCTACAACATTTTTCATTAAAAAAATAAATATACGTATTATTATAACACACGTAATATTTGACATATTAATAGTAATAAACAACTAGTTATTAAATATTGTAATTGAAAATCTCCTCCTTTGTGTTAAACATTGTTCCTCGAAGTCTATCGTATCAAATAATATGGCTCGAGCTCTAACAAATTAAATTATTACCTACATTATACAACAAAGTTTTTATTTGTTAGTATGAAATTTCACATGTTACGTTCCGTAAACTATAATAAATAATATGATTTCATTCCAATGCCCATTGACGTAATTATACTTTTCTTTGATGTTAGCACACTTATCCTATTTTTTTAACAATATTATCAATCGATTTAATAACAAAAAGGGCAAATGACTAGACAATTAAATTAGATTTTACAATATTTTTTGGAAAGTTAATGAATACATGCCTTTGTCAAAACAAAATCGAAATGCGTTTTAATTGAAAATTCAATTATTGAAAAACAAAGCATTATTCATGACCTTAAATTATCATTAAGCACTTCAACTTTAAACAATGGTAATAAAGCCGGCAAGGAACTTTGAGAGACAGTTTTATGAGATATCTGTTGAAAAGGATATCATAATTATAAATAAACGGGCCAAAAATAAAAACTAATAGGTATAAAGTAATTATACGAATACAATTCTAATAAATATAGATTTAAATAGATGAACTAGGAACTTATTGTTGTTCTGTGTTTCGAAGACCGTTTAACTACGATTGCAAAACCGCGCTAGTTTATGTTACTTGCAAGTTGAGACCATAGTTCAAGATCGTTAAACCATAGTTCGCGCTATCGATATGGGTTTGACGAAGTTTCCAGTTAAATTAAACTTTTAAATTACGAAATTTTTACCCTTGCACCATATTATTCCATTCATATTTAAGTTGTAAAGTTTGATAGCTACTTTATGTTACTACACTTTTAAATTAAAACGTTAAATGAAAATTTTAACACCAGATCTTATACATGTATAAGTGTGTAGTTTTCAAAGAGTATCAATCAATTGAATATCTACTCAACAATAAGTCATTATTTCAAATTGATTTATTACGTTGAAGTATCTAATAATTAAATCTATACTAATATAATAAAGCTGAAGAGTTTGTTTGATTGTTTGTTTGTTTGTTTGTTTGTTTGAACGCGCTAATCTCAGGATCTACTGGACCGATTTGAAAAATTCTTTCAGTGTTAGATAGCCCATTTATCGAGGAAGGCTATAGGCTATATATCATCACGCTAAGACCAATAGGAGTGGAGTCCACGCCGACGAAGTCGCGCGCAGAAGCTAGTATGTACTATAATTATTAATTACTGTTTTCATAATAAGCAATGAGTTGAAAGTTCTAAGTAGAAGAAAATGTAAAGCAGATTTTCATACTTCAATAGATTGTATGAATTCAGATTCATTTATTTGTATCTACCAAACATCTATATGTAATGGTACACAAGAGCTACATGAAATGTATGTTGATATAAAACGTATATAAGTTACTCGAAACCAAAATCAAAACAATAATAAAATGTACAATCCTATAATCTTATAACAAATGAACGGACTGGCGTAACGTTAAAAATGTTCTTTGTTTGACTTGGAATTCAGAGTGTTTTTTTTTTCCACTTAAGAACACTCATTAAAAGTGGAAGTATCTTTATATAATATATAGCGAAGCCGTCGCACGACTCTTTACAGTAACTGCTCTAGATTTATGGCTACCGTTTTAAGGCGACGCGACGCATTAAATAAGTAACCAGGTGTAAAACCGTTGAAATTTCCACCAGTGTTTTCACTTTTTCAAGTCTAAAAAAGCTACTTTTAAGAGTTACTTTACTACATTTTTAAAATATTTCAATTGTCATTTATCTTCTATTTATATAAAAAAAAACGAATGATTTACTCATTATTGCACGGTACAATTAATTATTATAGGTACATAAATTTTACTTTATTTTGTTATTTTTGGAATTCGAGTCGAAAGGGGTAAAAATAGATTACAATATGGTCATTTTCGTATAAATCTTAACGCGGTTGAAGTCAGGCAAGCAGTACTGTATACGAGATTCCTTCTTGGATTGTAGTTATAATAAATAGCAATAAAATATTATTACTTTTTCCACTTTAATACCATTAGGTCGACGCCATTAACCGCATGATGTATGGCCAAAAATTCAATTAACAGTCACATTTAATGAGCGAAAGACTTAAAAAGTATTCGTAATGGTAGGTACGTTACAACGTAGTACAATAACATGCGTCCGTACTTTTTGTAAATATTCCTCAAACCTAGATAATATACTGTTCATTTCAATGGAGGGTTTATAAAAGGAAAATAAAAAATTCCAAAATAAACTTACTTTTCGCAGTACCTATTCAGTTTTGTTAAAAGTAAGTATTTTTTACTTTACGACGGTAAAATATTTTTTACGTGATATAAACGTTTTCGTTTTAACTTTTTTGTAAGACCTATAGTTTATTTTATATTTTGAGAACGGCGTTTGTTATTGTAAATATGTTCTAAAATTGATATTTTTTTGTAAAATTTCGTAGTCCTCTACGAAATGAAATTTATTTGTCAAAGTTTTTACTTAGTAGGTAACATTTTATCTTGTCAATTCGAGATGTTATTTTATTGAACATTTACAGTAGCTACTGTTTTAATAAGGCGTTACAGTACAGGCTCCTATTGGTGTACGTAAGGACGGATTTAGGTAATCTGTAATATTTATACTGCCGTCCTTATTCTTTCCCCTCAAAAATCTTTTAATTCTGTTATTTATAACGTCAGCATGTTTTTCAAACATAACGTCAATGAACATTTTTATCAACTTAAGACTATTTGACACTCGCGTCAAACGAAGACGCATTAAAAGTTTGTAAACGAAAACACTTAAAACTTGGAAGACTGTTTGATCGTTTGCAGGGTACTTATGACGCGTACCTACTTATAAGAAAACACCATGCTGACTTTTGCAATTGAATCGATGTATTACTTTTAAGACATTTTTATCGTCTCGATAGATTTTAATTCCACTCTCAAAGTATTTATATTTCTTAAACCTTACTTTTAAGACATTTTTCGTCTCGATAGATTTTAATTCCACTCACAAAGTATTTATATTTCTTAAACCGTCTACATATCATTTGAATTTAATTTGAAAACAAATGAAACGTTTATTTTTATGAGCGACCCAATTTCATATCTAACTTCGAATTGAACAATTATTAGAAAAGGCGAGGCGGCTCACATATGTTACCCTATTTCGATTTACAAACAACAATCTGATATTGACAGGCGGAAAACTAGACATTATATACAGGGATAAGTTATTTGAAGCGGACGGGAGCTAATGTGTATTCAGTTTAGGTACAAAATGTTCCGGTTTGAGTGCACCAAGGCTATTAAATATTTAACAAATGCACCTGACGGCTGTACTCTACGCCCGCTGTGATTACCTCTTGAGACTGCACAGCTGAATTGTCACTCATTTCTATTTAGCTTCAACTTTGTTACGACTCGCATTATTTTCGATTTGTATGTAAATAACAAAACACACACTTATGCTGTCGGATCTAATGTTTATTTAATGAGTTTACTGTATAAATAAGAGATTTATTTTTATTTATGCTTTCATAATATATTATTATTATGTTTCAAAATATATATCTTATACGGTTCTTTTTTTGAAATTTCTTAAGTAGTTAATAACTAGAAATGTCCGTGACGTCCCATCCGCGCGTAACATCGTGTCGTTTATTGCATCAACTTTTAATTAGTACCAATTTTAAGTAATCAAAAAATACCTATATGTTACTGAGTTAATGAAATCATCATCAGACTAAATAGTGGAGTGCCTGGGGCGTTAAAACACGAAAACCTCGGATTTCCGTTACAGTGAATGAAATTTTATAACTCAAAGTGGAATGTTTAGCTTAAAATATATACAAAAAAGTTTACCTATTAAAAAATTGTGATCTCGATTCAAAAAAAAAAAACGAAATAATTATAATTTTGATAGTTTAAACCCTGTAGAACATTTTTCTACACCAAAATTAAGTCTTGGTCTACAAGTTAAGTGATACATTCATATAGAGATAGTAATTAGGAAAAAGAAATAAATGAAGGAAAATGTAAAAAAAAAAATATCAAGAAATCATTTGTCAAACAATTTACATTTTTGTCTATTTAAGTATTTTCTTCAACTTCACTTATTTCAATAAGATTATTAAAACAGGTATTTTCGCTGCACTGTAGACGTGCTACACTGCAGTATAAGCCACTCTTTCGACATCCACAAACAGCTCCACAACCCTTGTTTTACTATTATTATCATTATAATTAGTTTTTTTGCTGCTTGCTGTGTGCCTAAGGGAGTAAAGAATATAGCCACTCCCTCTCTTCCCGTGGCTGTCATAAAAGGTGACTAAGGGATAACACAGTTCCACTACCACAGTTACCACCTTGGAACTTAAAAAGTCGACCGATGGCGGGATAACCATCCAACTGCTGGCTTTGAAATACACAGGCCGAAGACGGGCAGCAGCGTCTTCGGTGTGACAAAGCCCGTCCTGCGGTCACCAACGCGCCTGCCCAGCTTGGTAACTATGGGCAAAACATGAGTTTGCGCCATTTTAGCGCAAACTTGTGGAGGCCTGTGACCAGCAGTGGACTGCGATATTCTGAAGTGTGTGTGTGTGATTAGTTTTAAAAAAAAAAGTATAATAGTGTTAGCTCCAAATTTACTTGATCCAACAATATCATCATGATAGCGGTCTATTAGTCGTTATCTAATAGTTTTTTCAATTCTAATAGTTTTTGGTGTATGCTGTGAGGTATATACCATCGTATCTTTCAACTCTTGCATAGAAAATTGGCAGTCGTCATTCACTTCTATATACTTGCATATTTGCTTTATTGCTGCATCTATCATCGAAATTGTCAAACCAACTTCCTTATCAGCAGATCTCAGATAAATAGAATTTTTAAGAGAATTATAACAATCAGCATGATATTTTGCTTGGAGTGTTTGTAAATCTGCTATATCAGAAATTCTTTTATGAATTTCTTGATAACAACCGTTTTTCTGTACAGGTATAAAGCTTACAATGGAGTCATTTAAAGTTGGAGTACCTATTAATATATGAGATTTGTCTTCGTTGTTTTTTATTTAATTTTTGTATTAGCTTATTGACCACAGATGAAACAGTTTTTTCCCACTCAAAGCTCGAATCAGTGCTACTTCGGAGTTTCTTTTTCGAAGACGAAAATGGAGTTTCATTGGGCCTCTTCTTCTATGTTTAAATATATTTTTGGCGACAATTTGTATGAGCCTAAATGAATTAAGTTTGAAGATGAGGTAACAAGTCATCCTTTCGTTCTCCCCTCTCCACGTTCTATTTATTACCTGTCCAAGGTCGTTATGACCCTTCATACGCTCCAACATTTCAAGAAAATATTATTTTACGTCTATTTAGGTATTATTCAACGTATATAATGCGAAAAAAAATTATTTTAAGTAAAATTATTAATTTTTTTATAGTTTTTGGTTTAAATAAAAAAAAAATCAAAAGCACAAAAAAATTTTGGGTAAACTTTACACTTTATAGTATAAAAAAGAAAACCCCCCCCTCGATCATTTAAATTCATTCACTGTAACAAAAGTCTGAGGTCAAACCCCCCAGACACTTCACTATAAAGATTATTTTTAAAAATGTTAGCAATGTTTATTTGACAGTACCTATATTATTTTTAAAACATTGCACTATTCTTTTTTTAAATATTAATTGTACCATACACAAAACAATTTTCTAAAATAATCTTACTTTCAGTTAACAATGAAAAAGTTTTCTATTTTAATACTGTAATAGTGGGAAGATATCATCTGTAACGTCACAAATGCTTCAACTTTTTTCTCTAACCACGATTCAATGAATGATGTATATTGTTGGAGTGAGATGTTCCAATCAGCCGCCGAGCTCGAAATTCAATGGAAGACTACTTTTATGTATTCTTTGATTTCTTTGCGACATTGACATGAATGAATATCACACGAAAAAAAGTTTATAAAATATGTTGTAAAAAATAAACGTTAATTATTGCACAATCGACGTTAACTGCATTTTATATCACGCTACACTGTACGAGATTACTTTTAAAATATGAAATGTAAAGTTGCATTCCGTTTTCCAACATATTAAATGAACCAATTACTTTATCCATTAAGAGAAACATTCCCGCTATTCTTTCAGAATAAGCAAATAAGAGTTACAAAAACATTTCAAGAGTGAAACGCTTTAAACACAATAACATTTTGAATAAAGCATTCGTCGAAAACGTGAATCTTTTGTTGTCTATCAGTGCTGTGGTAAACATGCAAAAGTGATTTTTCATTTCGACCGTGGTCACGACAAATGTGGAACATAACTCGTATGAAGATAGGTTCGGTGTGGAATACAATCTTGAATTTTTAATAATTATATTTCGTTACGCTTTCTCGATTTTTTATTTTTAATACATATTAAAACAACATTTTTATAACAATACTGACTATACGGAATCAGTTATTTCACTCCAAGAGTATTTAAATTTAAAGATTAATCGTATTACAATCCAACATTTAGATTCACTTAAAGCTTAATCTAGTAACAACAATAACATAACAATATTCCAACCATGTACTTGTATTAATAAATTTAATTTCGCCACAGTTACAATTAAATTGTTTTTTTTTCCTTAAATGTAAATGAATTTGGCCGAAGCAACGTATACTTTGTATTACATATAATCTATAATTTAAAGACAAAAACACAACATAGTAAAAGCTTTACACTAATGCTAATTCGCATACATACAATACATATATAATTATTTTATGTAATAGATCATAACTTAATATAATAAATATCATGCTATTGTGTTGTTAAAAGCGAAATTCTATAAATATATAAGAGATTGTTACCAAAACATCAGATTACATATTATAAAAACAATTTTATATAATTGATGCAAGTAAACACGTAAATAATGCGCTATATTTTTAAAGCATTACATTTAAATAATACTGCACACATGCACTACAACTAAACATCCCAAAACGATCTAAGTTCGACTCCGACCCGTCTAGCACATTAAGATTACCACCAGTAGGGGCATGCATCTCAGTTCCATCATCCTAGCGAACAGTAGGAACGAATGTTACGTATTAGTGAACGGCTGATTCAGGGCGTTAAAACGATTAGTGCCAATCCACGCTGTGACGACCACGGTCCGTCCTCGGTCTTGTTGCCGTAAACATGATTCCTTAAACTCTGCTTCATCATCACTTTGCCATTTGCTGATGTGGTCTTAAGGTACGGCAATGTAATTTAACGGATGCCAGTAACGCATCGCTTCTCATAAATACTGCGAACTTTGCTGTCGCCCATTATTCGCTACAGTTCGAAACGAAAACAGTGGAAATATTATGCGGCACAAAGCCATGCCTTTACGGTATGGCACAGCGACGTGGTGATGTGACGGACGCCTCAACCATTAATAAAAATATTTTACTATTCCGACATCAGACCGAGAACGAACCGTATTCGACTTTAGCTTGGCTGGGGCCAACAGTGAGAGCGTTGAAAGATTAAGTAAGCTATGGACTCTCGTCACAACCGTACGCGAGCGAGCCATGCGTCGAGACTAGGGATGTAACGGATGTAACTTATTGCAGCCAAAGTCGAAATTGAAGTTTATGCATTGGAATTACCGGAGTCAGAGGCAGTTAACCAGTAGTTAACGAGTTGTAGATTAGGCCAGTGTACCACTAAAACCTTGTTCGCGTGTTAAGCCCGAGAGACACGACAAAAAATATTATTTACAATTTTTGGGGATGGAATTTTGTATTTTGATTTACTTTCCTCTAGAAAAAGGGATCATTTCTGATAAGAATTCGTTTTTCTCTATTGTGGGTACTCATTTAGTAACTACAGTAATACCTCGGTTTACGCGACCGCGTTTTGCGCGATTTCGTTATAACGCGGTTTTCAAAATTCGCGCTAATTGACCTCACTTTACGCGAACGCATTGATTGGTTAGTTGATAATTAGTTTACATACATTTATTATTCAAAAAAATGTCTACGCCGGCTAGTAAAAAAGGACGTAAAAGTTTAAACTTGGAGACGAAGATAATTTTTTTTTAAAAGATGTAGAACAGAGGCAAGGCTATAGAAGTTGGACTAGAGTTTGGCCTCTCAGAGCCTACTGTAAGTACAATTGTGAAAAATCATGATAAAATAATGAGTTTAAAGTTTATTTATTTCGTTTTTTTGTAAGCTTATAGGCAATAAAAGTAAATCTGTAATGTATTTTGCTTGTTATTTCATTGACCTCGTTATACGCGTATTTCGCTTAGCGCGAATTTGATCGGAACGCATCCTTCGCGTAAAGCGAGGTATTACTGTATTTACTTTGAGAAATTTGTCAAGGACTGTATATTTTTCGAATCCAACCTTCGATTAAAACCTCCGACTCAAAAGTTGCGGAACCGAAGTCGGAACCTAAAGTGTAGTTGTCGGAAATTCCGACTTGTCAAAGTCAGAGTCGAATCACCGTAACATCCCTAGTCGAAACGACCGGACAACGAGAGGGTAACGGAGGAGGGTCAATGTCAATCAAAATGGTGCGACTTGGTGAGTTGCTTGACGAACGTGCCGCAGCACCAGGTGGAGGAGCGCGCGGCGGGCGCGCGGCGTGTGGGGAGGGTGGGGAGCGAGGGGAGAGTGGGGTGAGCGGGGCGAGCGGGCGGCGCGCGCAGGTCGGGGTTGGAGCGGTTGAGCGGGCGGCGCTCGAGCAGGCGCCGCGCGTCCGCCGCCGACGAGCTCTTGTTGCGCCGCACGCCGGGCCCGGGGTGGGGGGCGGGTGCGTACTGTACTTTACCGAGATACAAGCGGCCGCAGTCCACTGCAGGTGCGATATAAAGGCGGCCGCATGTAACAAAATATACACATTCAGACCGCCGTCGCAGCGAAGGGTGCCAGAGTTAGTCGAGTGTGGCGAATAGTATGCAGATATTGTCGAGTGTCTTAGTTGAGGTGGCATCGACGGTGTAGTGAGTCTGTTAGTGTTTTTCTCCTGGTCCTAATAATGCGCTCAAAATAAATATACAGATTCCACAGAATATCAGATCTACGCTCCAAACATGTAAAATATTAAAAAAAAAACTTATATGGTATTTAAAGTAGTACCTAAGCTACGTCGTTTGACGCACTATCAAGCCTTACAGAATTGAAATAATATTTTAATTTAACTATAACTTTTACGAGACAACAATGACTAGCTACTTTGTACTAGAATAATATTTAATACAAAAGTAATTTTAAATAAATGAGATTTATGTAATATAAACAATATATAGAGAGAGATAGAGAGAGAGCTACCATAATATACTGATTATATAAGGCTAGTAGGATAGATCAAGCATGCTACGTCATGCACTTACACCTTGTGCCTCTGTAATAGAACTACATTATATGCAGATATTAAGACAATTATTATGCATCTTAATACACGAACATCGAATATAACAACAAATATATTATAGCAAGCGCCATTGAAATTGTTAGTCATATTTGTTTACAAGATACAGATCTTTTATTCTAATAACCAACTGATTATACGATTCCTTGTCTTTGCGTGTCTCCTCCTTGTCGACTCGAATATCTCCAGTGGTATATTGGGTACTGCATAATAATTAAAGCTATGTTAGTAGTATAACCATTTCACTTTTATACAACTACAGAGCATTCCAACTATGTGTATTATATGATAGTAATTACGATAATATAAATATTTATTAAATAATGGCAAATATTTTTATATATATTTTTTTCTACAACTCTTTTAATCCGGCTTTTTAGACTATCAAATAATCGCAAATATTTATTTCATCAAATCTTGTAAAATATTAAAATTTTGCATTTATGCGGGTAGGGACAGGAGTAATTTTATTCGCATCTGTGTCTTACGCCGACATTACTAGCACGATTATTGGAAGAAAATTTAAAGTTATATTTTTACACGCGTTTACACTACGATTAACAAAAACATGATGCATTAGTAACAACAATTTACAACCTCGAATATTATCACAGAACAATTAATGGAAATGGACAAAAATGTTGTTTTTTTAAATAAATAATATAAATACCCTAAAAATATGACTATAATAGAAATATTAAGAAATGATTTTATGGTAACCTTTAGCGGCAATACGACATATAGCTTTTGTTTATCAATCAATGAGTTGGATGTAAACGAAGAATAAAATTCCAATTTGGACTAAAGCTACTGCTGTTTAACTAAACGTTTATAAATCATGTTAATATTACAATAACAACAAATTATGCAACAAGATCGTACGCTATAGTATCGAATTGGTGTAGTCTTAACAGTCGTGAAATATTATAAGTTAGGATGTTAGTTCGTAATAGTAATTCATAACAAAACTCACCCGAGCTGACGGCGTTTCGACAGCGGGCCGAAGTGCAATAGGCTTCGATGACCTTCAGGATGAGAGCGTCCTCCTCGTAAGAGTTGGACTTCCTCTGGTGCGGCGCGTACGGGTGCGTGGGGCCGATGTTCTCGTCTGAGCCGACCGTGAAAGACTGCGGCCGCAGCGGAGGAGCCGGTCGGAGGCACGTTATACTCCACCCTGTGGGAAACTCGCTTTAAGCCCAATGCATACGTAACGTGGACGGGACGGGCACGTGAAGTTTTGTAATATCGTTTCATACAAAATGTATAGCAAAGAGCAAGAGATGTATAGGACAATGCATACGCAACGGAATCACGTACGGGGCGGGCACGGGGATTTTGTATGAAAAACTTCACGTGCCCGTCCCGTCCCCGTCCCGTGCACGTTACGTATGCATTGGGCTTTAACCTCTTGTCTATTAACCGTCAAAATGATAATTCAAGCGCATCTGTTGAGTGAAGGCTAGTTGCCCTTCGTACGCTACGCTTTAGCCTGTAATATCCCACTGCTGGGCATAGGCCTCTTTCCCCATGTAGAAGAAGGATCCGAGCTTAATCCACCACGCTGCTCCAATTCTGGTTGGCGGATATATTCCTTGCTATGAGTAACGATCGCTATCAGATGTACATGATAACAACCGGGACCGACGGCTTAACGTGCTCTCCTAGGCACGGTGGGGAGACCCACAAAGACTACACAAACACCAAGACCACATCAAATGTTTGTCATGTGCGGGGATTGAACCCGCAACCGCCAGCGCAACAGCCACAAATCAGTGCTGTAACCGTTTGTGCCAACGAGTGTCAATATGTACTTAACTAAAGGCAATTGATAAAAACATTGGTCCATCGACAGATTTTCAACACGAAATCCATTAAAACTAAACGCTAGTGAAGGGAAAACATTTAGAGTCGCTGGAAAATGCATCAATTTAACTTAAACAGGAATTGTCAATAAATGGACTAATGTTATTGATCACCTCGTCGGTGGGTACTGTCGTTTTATAGCACACAAACTGATTTTACCGAGTAACGTACGACCATCTACTCAGGATGAATGGAAATTTACTGAAAAATACTCGTAAACATAGTCAAAATAACAAGAAATTTTTATTTAGCCAAAATTATTTATTTCCGCTAGTTTAAACGTCAAAAATGCAATTCTTGTCTTAGAAAAAAATTCTTTAGTTGACATAATTTTAATACAATTTGCTCTTGATATAAAAGCACACTTTGTATTATTAGGACTTTATAGTATCTTTGTAAAATATAGTATACAAAACATATTACCTCAAAATCGAAATCAAAAGTAACTTTATTCAAATAGGCCGCAAGAGCACTTTCCAATCGTCATTAAAAAACTTAAAAAATTTAAAGTGTTCTCAACCCAACTCTCTGTCATCAACAATCACTTAATTATACAAAAAGTTATATCCACTATTGTTCCTATGATATACAGAGTGTCCCGCGATAAAGTGCAACCCCGAATGGGGGTGAAACTAGACCATAAATTATCGACGAAAAACATAGAAAAAACTTTTTGAAAAAAATATTTTATTTCTTATTGACGAATTAAGTTTTTATATCTTACGTAGACTCTATGTACAAAAACTGATGATTTCTTCCAATGTAGTAGGTCGATTACTTTAAAATAAAATATTACGCCACGTACTTGGCGGTAAGGATAAAATAAAAATTAGCTCGAAAAAAAGTGGCATTATGTCTTTAACTATGCTTCTTGTGAAAAAAAATCCATTTTTTATGACTGTTTTTTTCAATGATCTCTAAATCTCAGAATTATGCCCCCAATACCAGGAAATTTTATGATTTACTAGCTGTACCCGCGACTTCGTCCGCGTGGAATTTAACAAAAAAGTTAAAAAAAAGTTCGATAAAATGATCTTTGATATTCTTTGATTTCCTTTAATAGCATGAGCAGGCGGTCGAGCGATGCGGGGCAGAGGGGATGGACTCGCCCGCGCCGTTATAGGCATCTCAAGGAAAGAACGCTCAATGCTGGCTCGCCGAGCATTAAATGTTTCGCTGCTACTTACTTCTGACGAAGATATCTCAAAAACTATTTATCTGATTAATATAGTGTAAAGAGCAATTTTAATCTGCATTAAATGCCTAAGCTAAATAACATATTCATTTGGATAAGGATTAATACTGAACTAAAGAAAATATCTTTAAAAATAACGTAATGTTTTTAATTAAAAATTTGAACATAAAAGTGGTTATTGTAAGTCAACGCTAAGAGATAGAGATATGCTATCGCGGACTTTTTTGTAGCATTTTTATAGATTTTGAATTCGCTAGTACATTATAAAACGATATCTTTGCTAGTTTACGCAGCGTTCGCGTGGAAAGCTCCCCGTTGGCGAGATTTTTTGCGACCTCTTCAACATTTATCGCCGTATTTCTGCTAATTTACATTAAAACATAATAAATTATATACCTAAACCTTCCTCAAGAATCACTCTTTCTATTGTTGAAAACCGTATAAAAATCCGTTGCGTAGTTTTCGAGTTTATCGCGTTCAGACAGACAGACAGACAGGAGGACAGAAAGACGCGGCCGGGGGACTTATTTTTATAATAAGTATAGATTATTATTTCTTACCATATTGCCATTTAAATAAAAAAAAATTTACGCCTGTAACCCAAAAAACACGTACAAAAATCATCATTTTTTTGTACAAAGAGGCTACGTAAGTTATATAAAAATCTTAATTCGTCAATAAAAAAAATAATTTTTTTTTAATTCTTTTAATTTTTTCTCTGTTTTTTGTCGATAATTTATTGGTCTAGTTTCACCCTCTTTCGGGGTTGCACTTTATCGCGGGACACCCTGTATAATCAAAATGTACCTCCTAAGTGTCAAATAATTAATTATTAAAGGGAATTATGAAAAAGAAGTTTTTATTTGTGAAGTGGTTAATTTTTCTAATCCACAAATTTTGAAAACTATTAATTTTATCGCTACAACGATAGGAGCGGGGTGATAACCTTAATGTCAATCACTCTAAAGTGCAAAGGAACATCTGAAGTTAACTTGAACTGAAGTTAACTAAACGAAAATAACTCATAAATATCCATAAACTGGGTAAAATACCCTTCGACTATTCAGAAGACAGATGGGAAATGATTCCACTCCGTCAATTATTGTTTGTTGATAAACAAGGGCCCACTACCTATTGTAATTATTGTTAATAGGTATTCATGTTCCAGTTTTTTCATGCTGTCGAGGTACAAATATCCATCTGACATAAAAAAACCAACAGTTATACAAATACAAATTTCACCCCCTCCATGTCACATTGAATGTTGACATACTTGTATATGGGTACTTAACTACTTACCCACAATATTATTTTCAAAATATAATAAAAACAGTGTAAGTTTTATGTGAAAAATAACTTATTTTAGACTCCGTCCGACTCAACACCGTCTATAGACCATACATTTTGAATTTCAAGTCTCTTACTTCAAAAACATAGGACTTTCATACGAACTTCCAACCCCCATTTTACCCCCTTAGAGGTGGAATTTCGTAAAACCCGTTGTTAGCAGACCTCTACTTGGCGAAAGGAATATTCCTACCAAATTTCAAGTCTCTACGCCTTATGGTTCCAGAGATATCGTGATGAGTTAATGGGCGGAAATCTCTTTTATATACATACTTAATATATAGATTGTAGTTGTCATAAATTATTAAGACGATGTGAACGTATTGCGAACTGTAGTCTGTACCTTGTGTCTTGGATTGGAGAGGCTCTTATAATAGCGCCGTGCACAAACAAAATAAATCATCAGTACAAAACACAATTTAAAAAAATCTTTGAAAAGTTACGAAAATTCATGACTCACAGACATTTATTCTATTTATTTCGAGAACTATAAACCGACATCTGGCGAAAATCTTGAACTGTCGTTTTGATGCTATTTATAGAAAGTGAGCTTATACGTAAACAAAACTGTATCACTAGAATAAAAATTACCTTTATTACTAAAAGATGAGTCGGTTACGTCGATGAAATCAACTGAGGAGAATTTCTTTCCGATCGGAATTTTGCTAGACTTTGCCGGCGATTGATCGAGCGAGTCACAGGAATTTAGAAGCCAACGCGCCGATTGATTCTTTTGTTTATTTTTTGATGTTTGCTGAGTATGCTGAGTGTAGCTTTGGTGGTTGTTGAATGAATGGGATCTTTTGTGGTTACCGAGGCCCGAAGATAATTCGTTATTACTGTCGCTTATGGTCATCTGAAAACACAACCTCCTTTATTGTACATGTCAAAGTATGTTTAAAAAATTAAGCTTCTTGAAACTCCGCGTCAATCGAATATTGGAAGCCACGTCAAACAGCTAAAACTAAATCACACAGTATATTAAACTATTAATTAAATTTAAAACTCAATATAGTCTAAAACAACGGGGAAAAAACCTTGTGTATAAAAATATTCAAATTTATATTATGTACATCTTGTTTGTTTGTATAATTATAATTGTGTAGGTATTTTCTTCAGACGTAGCGTTCTAACTTAGCTTGCTAGAAACTATTGAGAATGTTTTATTTTCCCATTCGGTTGGGTTTTAAGTGTCATTTGTGTATGTATTATATTAAGAACATGGGAAAACGTATATTTGTAAAAGCCTTTCCATGCACGACATATTTTTAATTGGTTAATTTAATAAATGTATGATCTACTAGCAGTGATTTTCTGTTAGTAAAATGAATAAACACAGGCAAGGATGATCAAGTAAAGCACTGTAACATTGGGGTAGCTATAATGACAATATTAATCTAATGGTTATAAACTTCAAGACACATTATCTTCAAACCAGTGATAACACAAACAGTTTTCTTTACAAAAAAATTATCCTTGCCTGAGTCGGTGACCACGGTAATAGGTAATTTGGCTTTCATCCACCAGTGGGCGTACAGGTCGGACCGGTACACCACAAAGCCCGTTTTAGCTTCCGTCAAACCCTTCTGCGATTTCGACATATCTTCACTACGCGAACGAGTTTTCTGATCTACTACAGAAGATCTGTCATCTTTATGTCTATTTTCTTTGTTATAAATATCGCAATTACGTGAAATATCTTTTCGTGATAACCTATTCGTGTCATCTTGTTTTTCTCTGTATATACGCATGTGGTAATGCAAACTAGGCTTTGTGCGCTCGGTAATGTTTATAGTGCTCCATTGGCTAGGTACCGGCTTTCGAACATTTTTAGGAATTTCTATGTGCGTACTTGGCTTTCGATAAACGCGAGGAGGCACTTCAGGTTTAATTTTTATTTCAGGCACATATCGTTCTATATTTCTACGTATAGATGTTCGTTTTATTTGTGGTGAAAGCAAAGGAGGGGTTGCTACGTACGTCGATTTAAGATTTGTGTTCGATAAGTCTTTCACGTCAAGGCTAGTCTCTGAAGTAACGCTTGTGTCACAAGAAGTTCTCGCTGTCGAGCCAAACGGCGATGTACATCTGCACTGATCTTCAAAAGTAGCAGCTTCAATCTCCGATAAAGTTAGCTTTCGATTTTCAAAAGTACTTTGAGATAAGTTATTAAGTGAGTCCTTTAAATCATCGGATGCTTTGTCATGACTGTCTGAATCATTTCCATGCATGTTTAATTCTGGTGATGCCAAATTACAACTCCCCGCAACTCCTGAGTCCGATGACCGTGGGCTTGGACATAGCGATCTATTACAGCACTCACATTTGCGACGCATTTTTGAAGATTCAGATTGAGAACTCATTCTTTCTAAATGATTATTATTATTCTTCTTATTTTCTGTTTCCACCATCGACCTTGACACAGACCGCCTTATTCTTTTATCTGAATTGAGCGAATGTTTACGAAATGGTACATTGGCATTCAAATTAACATTTATTATTTTAAGATCTTCTTTGTCATTACGGAACATAGGCGGTGGTTCTATAATTGTCGAATCTATAGAATAATGACGATCATATTTAGGCGACGGAGGATCAAGAACTTGTAGTAAATCTGACATGACAATATTATTATTACATTCATCTTCATAGGAATACCTCTCCTCGGTGGACTTCCATAGTTTAGGTATTATATCATTTCGGGCACTGTAATTAGGATAACTTCGCCTGGTTGGAATAAAATCAGTTTCTTCGTGTATTATATTACTGATTTGCATATTTTGATCCATATTTACTAGATCTTCACAACCCATGTAATTTCTTATTTCGAAACTAGAATTTTCGGCGCTATCGGAATGTTGGACATTATTACGAACATTTAAGTTATTGCCTCGAGATGATCTTTGCAAACTGTAATCTACTAAATCAGCATTAATGTTATCTGCTTTAGATGAGTCTGTCATAAACAAATGTTTTGTACAATCTCCTTTAATTTTTGTTTGAGGGACATCAAACTGCATATCTGTAGAAGTATCAAAATAGCGAACATATCCAAAATTACTACCCCAACTACTACCAGATGATGATATGGTTCTTGGACCAATGCTATCTACAGCATTTTGTCTCGACATTTTCGTGGAACTACTAGCTTCCGCGTCTGCGCCACTTGAATTTTCATAACTTTCAGTTATTTCAATTTCTCTATCACTGTCTTCTGATTCTCTGTCGCTAGTCGAATATTCTGTATCTGTTGCAATTGTACCGTCGTTATCAATTTTAAGTTTAATATGATTTTTATGTCTTCGCCTCACTGGTAAACCTGTTAATTCCAGTGCTTTTGCCCAAGTTTTTTCATGTAAAAGTTTACGCAGCATTTGTCTCGTAATAATTTTTTTCTTAACGAGTCTCGCAAAATATTTTGTAAGAGAATAATATGGTGATGCAGAAGGGTAACTAGGCGGCGGAAGTGTAACATGATATAGACTACGTCGACTAGAGTTGATGCTAGAGAGGGCCCCTTCAGAAGGAGAACGGGTCAGCTAGATAAGAAATAAGTCTTATAAATATTTTATCTGTGGCAATGGAATTTAGATTCCTTAGAGATAAAGAAAATTAAATTTTAATATTAAAAAAAAAACTTACATGAGGTAAAGATTGTGGTTGGGCTGACTCATGAGACGGGCTGCTATTTTTTGAATGTTTCTGAAGTAAACTGACCCAATTGTCTGCTTCAGCTCTTGTTTGGCACACTGCAACTATTTTATCGATCATAGGCCCACTTATTTCAAATGCATTTTTTCTTGTGTCAGTATCATCAAGTTTACATACTGTAATACCAGTTAATGGAAGACATCCCTAAAAAAAATTATTAATTAATTACATACAAAGTAAATAAACGCAAGATATATCTACTAGACTAATAAAAAATAAGAAAAATCTTACAAATAATTTTTTCACTTTTCAATAAAATAAACAATGATATAAAAATAGTTGAGTTTGCTCACATGAAAAAAGGACTTCAATTTACATTGATAAGTAATAGAATGTAAATAAATAATCGAAAAAAAAAAACGACTTTAAAATACTCGCAAGATCTCAGTCAAATTTAAATGGAACACCAGTATCCAATTAAAAAGAGAATCATTAAAATCAGAACACCCAGTAATAAGTTATAAGGTAACACACAAACGATAAATATAATTTCTTTGAATTGAGGATAGTTTCTTTTTTTTAAGTCGGTTAATAATAAAGAAACATTTACCTCATATACAAATGCAGACACACGTTTGCTGACTGACAAAAGAAGCAGAGCAGATGGGAATAGAACAAGGTACCGGTCTTGATGTGACGGACCTACTGCCACACTACCCATATGCAATACATCTCCGAGTGATGTCAGTTCACCACCCGGCCAGCCTCGAACTTCACCTGTCACTACTTGAAGTTCTAGCTCCTTCTGGCGTCTTAAAGCAGCACACCCACTCTGAGAATTAAATAATGAATAAAATAAGTTAATATTGCTATACATGGAATAACAAAATAAAATGAAAATGTTATTTTACATTACTACTACAAGTACTAAGTGTGTATATAATTTTTATACTGAATTTTAATCACTTAGTGTATAGTATAAAAATAAAACCTCCCCTGATACATTTTTTAGACAAAATCACAATTTAATCAATGAGTTAAGGGCCTTGTTTTTATTGTTTTAGCTATAAGTAGCAAGTATTCTGAATGGTGTTAAATAATAATATAATATATGTTTCCATGCACTCTACATGTATATTACCGCACTAGGTGCGCCTCACAGTTTTACCCACGTAATTTCCGATCCTGAGGGTATATTGGTTTAAAAAGTAGCCTTTGTGTTATTATGGATCTCCAGTACAATCTATCAACTTTCATAGCTATCAGTTCAGTACTTTTCACGTGAACAAATAACAAACATCCATAGATCGTCACAAACTTTCACATTAATAAAATTTGTAGGATATGATTACATTATTTGTTCTCATCATTTCGAAAATGATTAATTAATAACAATGAAACACTCACAGCTATATCTTTATAAACAACGGAAGCTCGATGTGTGTCGCCTCTATCTGGGTGAGCTTCATGAACGTGCCTCGCCAATTCCTGCAACATCGCAGGATATTTCCCAAGACGTCGGAATGGTTTCGATAATCCAGCTGTAAGTACTAGTACTCCTGGACAAACTGCTCCCGCATTTTCCATCCATGTATTAAGTTCTTCTCTGAAAAAGAGATTTATCATTAACAACGTGCATATTTTAATTTTCATAATTTTTTGAATAATTAATTTTTTTTGGTTTATTACTCACTTGTACTTATCAAGAACACAGACAGCTTTAGGGTGACCAGCACAATATATTTGATGTACTGCTTTGATTTTAGGAGCCCACTGCAAAAACAAACCACCAACTCTTTGTTCTGGACCTGTCTTCATCGCACATTCTTCCAATAAGTCGAGAAATTGTTCATGGACTTGTAATACTTCATTAATATTTCCCGTTAGCTGCTTGAATTCATCTTTAGTCAACCTAAAATTATATATTAAAGATTTGGGTAAGCCTTTATAAGACCCGTTGACTGTTTATCGGCATATTTTTGTTACAGAAACAAACAAAAAAATAACCCTAACCTATCTAACTTCAATATTAGACTGTTTATCGGAATAATTTTGTTACAGAAACAAAAAAAAATAACCCTAACCTATCTAAGTTCCGACCGACCGACCGACGCGGGTCTTAATCTAAAGACTAGCCAGCAGATTTTGCTTGAACATATTAGTAAAGTTTATTGGTCTTTTGAAAACTTGTTTTGCACAATATACCTATTTATAGCTAGAAAATGTCATGCTACGACACATAGAAGTAGAGCAATAAACATAACATGTTTGTAACTGTCGGGGTTTACTAGTTCAGTTATAAGAAGGATAACCAGTAAAACTTACATGTCACTCTCCTCCAAGGGATGTAAGAAGTTGCTAACTAAACCCTGCATTTCAGCCACATGAGCCTTCTCAGAATCAATGATATCTTTGAGCACTACATTTCTAAAAGCTTGAATCTCAGATGCTGCTCGTATCGGAGATGTAGTTATCGAACCTGATGTATCTGATGGAAATAAAGTTTTATATAAAATGTCATACTAATTTTGCATTATTTTTATATTGTGTATTGTTTACCTTTGTATTCAGTAACATAGTTACTAGGGAACCATCCTGTAGTTTCTCCCAATGTTCCCTCCCACCATCCTCCTTCTTCCTTTTGGGTGACAGTGATAATGTCACCTTTTTTGAAACATAATTCATCATTGTTTTTACCTTTGAATGAATATATTGCTTTAACCAAGCAATTCTCGTTAGACATCTTGATAAAGCTGAGATAACATGTTTCCTAAAAAGAACATTAGACGTAAAATACTAAAAACATATCGATAAAGATAAACGTTTTAAGTATTATATTAAAGGACGCCCACACCCCAAATGTGCAAGAATGCAGTGTTTTTTTATTGAATGTATATCTGCTTAAATGAATACTCGATTCGATTTTAAAGCACTTCGGAATTATTAGCTTATATTGTCATCTAGAAATAATAAAGGAACGAAAAAATGTAGCTTATAAAAATAGATTTACAATAAAACGATAGAAGCACTACAAGATATGCAACTAATTCACCACACAGAATAATATCTTAGGTTGAAAACTTAGGTTTAAATTGAAGATCAAAGTAATATATTTGCGTACAAAAAAGTATATAATTTTAATTATGGGCATTTTTACTTTTAAGTGTACCTTGATAAAAAATACGAATATTTTATTAAACTGTGTTCTTAAGATGTTTAAAGGTCCTAGTTTGTACATCATAGACTGACGGACAGGGAAGAGTATTTTATTTTGAATAATTAATATATTTTCCTTATTAAAAATGCAAAATAAATGGACATTGTAGAAAATAGTGGTCAGTTTGGTGACAATATAAAAATCATCCTGTTTTAATATTTTACGTAATACGACTTAATTTTTCGTTTCTATTAATAGAGAATAGTGCAATCCATCGAAAATAAATTACAATAACCATCAATTGAAATTTAATTCTTCTAAAATTAGATTTTAACTACGGTTTTGTGACAAGTGACGCTACCAAGATCGCTTTTCTTTATATATTCATTTGATAATGTGGTTAGTCTTCGTTAATATTTTTAGTGTTTAATGTAGTTACTAGTTAAAACAATATCCAAACAGTTACTTAGTAAAAAAACTAAAAATAAATATGTAAAAAAATATTTTGTCCACCTGCAAATTGGGACAGTCACTGAACTGACACATCGAAAATCCTTAGGCTGAGGTTACATGGTACAAAGAAAACAGCATTGGTAATTATTATTTTTAATGTTTATAAAACATATGGTTTTATTAAAGTTATCTAGCGACTATGAAATAATGTAATTTGAATATTAATCAATATACTAAAGGAACATCCTCCATTAAGAAATAGCTGCGCAATTAAAATTAAAAGTTCAGTCTTCTATAGTTCTTTTATAAACGTTGCTAAGCTTTTCGATCTTTTGGTTTAGATTAATAGATTTTCAGATTGCCTTTTGACTAGTGGCGTTTAAAAAAAAAAATGATATTCCTCATTGTCGATGTGATCCCAGCCTTACGTGTCAGTTTAGTGACATTTGTAGTCAGTCTTATAAGTGACGGGATAAAAATGTCACTGAACTGACGTCACATTTACGGGCAAGTTTATTGGAAAAATGTTTTTTAATTACAGTTAAACATTTTGCACTAGAAAAGTATGTGAAACTATTTCTAAATATATCAGATTCGTTTGAAACAGATGGAAGATGTAAAAAGTCCTATATGGAAAGAGAAATAACATCACATACCTGACAAATAAAGTTGGGACAGCTACTGGCACCAACAAAAACCCCCTTTTACTCGAGACGCTATGGCAATTCTGATAATTTAAAATGGCGGAAGTGATCTTCTTTACAAAATGTCACGATTTTCGGTGCCATGACATTCTTTATTAATATTTTTGAACAATAGGGACCGTCACTAAACTGACATGTCCGACCGGCATCAAATAGGAACATTTTTTGAAAATGTATTTTGAGCTTGTCTCATTAGAGTTAAATTGCACAAATTTAATCTATGTGACGATAATGATGTATTTATAGTCGTACCAAAATTACTTGTACAATATGTATTCGTGGTACTATTTAAATTTCGGTTAATTCCATGTACGTAAGGGGTGGGACATGCTCATAAACAGTGACTCTTGATTTTAAAATATTCGTCATTTAATAAGTTGAACATATTTTACCAGGATCGCAGATGAATTCGTAAAATAATGTAACGATTTACCTTTATATTCCAAAAATTAGAAAATATGGCACTTATTAAACTTGAAATAAAATTTTGAATATTTGGGACAGCCTCAAATCGGCGGGTACACTTAAAAAAAAAAATGCCCTTATATCCGATTGACTCCACTCACGGTCTTCCAAAAATAAATATCACAGATTGACAATTTGACAAGAATTACAGACAGATAACTCATAATCCTATACCTTTACCTTCTGGTGGCTCTAGACTTGGCTATTTGTGTTTCCTGTTCAGTACTTGTTGTTTTTGACAAAATATTTGAAGTATGGGCAAATAGACGATACGATCAGTTTTGTTGACAGTTCACGCGCTTGTATGAGCTGACCATGTGTGGCCAGTATATATTTGTGTGTTTGCTTATTTGTTTCCTTTGATGTGCCTTGAAAAATCGACGTTCGAAATATGCAAAAACGGCAATAATTTAATTAATACACTCTCCCCACATAGAAGTTGATTGTCAAATACGCAAATACGCAAATACGAATAGCCAAGTGGGGACGCAGGGTAAGATGTCAAAGTCAAAGTTAATGTCAAATCTCGGACTGTCAAATGCTCAAACTGCTCAAAGTTGAAAGATTATTTATATACCTAAATATTTACTACTTTATATATAAATAATGAAATGGGAATAATGGAATTTTATGAATAAACAGTAAACACCAATATATCAAGAAATATCATTCTTTATTCTAAAAGAACGGCTTAGTGAGAATTCAAAACTTATAATATAATATTTTTGTGGGGAAAAACAAATATACAGGGTGTCCCGCGATAATCTGCAACCCCGAAAGAGGGTGAAACTAGACCATAAATTATCGACAAAAAACAGAAAAAAATTAAAAAAATTAAAAAAAATTTTTTTTATTTTTTTTACTGACGAATTGAGATTTTTATATAGCTTACGTAGCCTCTTTGTACAAAAAATGATGATTTTTGTACGTGTTTTTTGGGATACAGGCGTAAATTTTTTTTATTTGAATGGCAATATGGTAAGAAATAATAATAAATCATAAAATTTCCTGGTATTGGGGGCATAATTCTGAGAAAATTAGAGATCATTGAAAAAAACAGTCATAAAAAATGGATTTTTTTTCACAAGAAGCATAGTTAAAGACATAATGCCACTTTTTTGCCAGCTAATTTTTATTTTATCCTTACCGCCAAGTACGTGGCGTAATATTTTATTTTATTTTAAAGTAATCGACCCACTACTTTGGAAGAAATCATCATTTTTTGTACATAGAGTCTAGGTAAGATATAAAAATCTTAATTCGTCAATAAAAAATAAAATATTTTTTTAAAAAAGTTTTTTCTATGTTTTTTGTCGATAATTTATGGTCTAGTTTCACCCCCTTTCGGGGTTGCACTTTATCGCGGGACACCCTGTATTAGTCACAAATTAACGAGAAGAGTTAAATTTAT
The DNA here is from genome assembly GCA_905220545.2 of Melitaea athalia. Taxonomy (NCBI): domain Eukaryota; kingdom Metazoa; phylum Arthropoda; class Insecta; order Lepidoptera; family Nymphalidae; genus Melitaea; species Melitaea athalia. Next base: position 11,961,617 of record HG992179.1, read on the forward strand.
GCGTGTAAACAATAACGGCTAATCAAGAATAAGTCCAGACATATGCAATTAAATTGGCCCCAAATATTACATTATTACACAAATACATAGAACTTGTACATAAAATCTGTGTAGTCCTTTAATAATACTCCTTTTGTGATTCATATAATGTGAATATTATACTTACCTATGTGTAATGGATAAATCAATAGAGGAAAAATTATATGATTCAATAATTATTGAAGACTTAGAGTCTATATCAAATTTATTATCACAAGGTAATTTAATTTTTTTATTTGTAATAGTTATTTATTGTCACGTTTTTTTTTTAATTCAAAGACATGCTTATTTTCTTTAGGTCCTAATGCAAATAAAATAACAAGTCATGGCAAAACATGTTTGGGAGAAGCTGCAAATAAAGGATATGTGTCTATTACAAAAATGTTAATAGAATTTTCGAAAGATGATTGCACAGAGGAGAAAATTTTTCAAAATTATTATAAAAAGAAATATTCAAAGTCACAGAAGAGAAAACTTCATAGTTCTGGACATCAAGATGAAACAGTAGTGAAGTGTAAGAATTTAAATGAAAGAATACCAAAAGTTGATAAAACAAACGAATATGTTCCATTACAAGGAAGCCACCATAGAAATAATCAGGGCTATTTTGTTGTTATACATAATGATGGCTCTAGTATAGACGAGAGTAAAATTGGTAACTTAAAATCACCTGTAAGTTCTAGTTCACTAGTTTCAAGTCCACAAGCAGAGCTAGAATGGGATGAAGAGATTACTAATGTTGCTCCTACCACTAGTGAAGATGAAAGCTGGACTGCCATGTATAGGTACATATCATAATGGTAAACTTTTAACCAAGCTATGTAAATAAATTTATGTATATACATTATATTTTACATAGGTGGTATGCTGCCATATTAGAATGTACGGGTACTGCATTAGCTTCTGCTACAGTAGTTACAAATGGACTTAACCAACTTGACGCTTTTATGAGAACTGCTTTACATTATGCTGCAGAGCAAGGCCATACAGAAATTGTTAAGCTTTTGATAGATGCAGGTATGTGATTATCTACGAATGCTTAGGTTTTCTATACTATATTACATTTAAAAAAATAACAAGAACCTTAATTTAAATGTTACTTACATACTTAGGTTGCAAAGTAGATATTCCTGCGGGTGATGGACTGACATCTTTACATATTGCTGTAATGAGGAATCATAAAGATATTGTTGTACTGCTTCTTGAAGCAGGGAGCCATGTTAATTATAAAACACATGAAAAAATGACTCCCTTACATTTTGCAGCATCTAGGGGGTATGTGGAACTGGTAAGATTGTGTTTATGATAAGTCCAATTTCTTTTAATTATATGCAAATTAGGGATTCCAATCCCATACCTCATTCAACCCCGTGATATTGAAAAGAGGGATTGATCAAACCCGAGTGAAATCCCACACTCTTTAAAATAATATTATAAAATCTAATTGAAGCTACAGGTTTCCGTTTATCGTAATTATCATATTGTATGTAATAAATTTTTATTCAACACATCATGTATAATTTCACTTCAGCCTAACGCAGCCCAATGCTGGACAAAGGCGTCAACCAGAACGCGCCAAAAATGGCGTGAACTCATGTGAGTTGCCCATAGTCACCACGCTGGGCAGGCGGGTTGGTGACCGCAGGGCTGGCTTTGTCGCACCGACGACCCTCCTGCCCTTCTTCGGCCTGTGTATTTCAAAACTAGTGATGTTCCGGAGATCCGTATCCGTATCCGTATCCGCGGATATCCGCGGGAAAAATGAGGTCCGTATCCGTATCCGTCACTTTTCTCGCGGATCTTTTACGGATCTTTTATTAATTTCCAAATTCAATTGACAGGATAAAATGCTGCATAATAACTTCGATTATGTTATTAAGTAGTATAATTTAAACAAATTCCATTCAAAGTATTTTTTATTTCTTAAAATCAAATATTTGGCACCTTTAATTGCAAAAATAATTATATTCTAATTAGTAACCATAATAATAGTACACTATACAGGATTACAGGGTTTCGAAACCTTTATTTTAATACGTTCTTTAATTTTAGGGGAGAGTTTACTATATCGACGGGATGAACATTAAATGTTTGACAGTTACGAAACACGAACATACTTCCATACAAATTTTCATTCCCACATTTCAACCCCTTACACCCTTTTTTCCGCATTAAAAAGTAGCCTATGTCCTTTCTCAGACCTTAGACTGAACCTGTATACCAAATTTAATTTAAATTTGTTCAGTAGATTTGGCGTGATTGCGCGACATACAGACAGAGTTACTTTCGCATTTATAATATTAGTATGGATTATGAATAAGTAACGAAATTGTATTAAGTAATTTATTCTGTAGCTTAACACACGTATTTTGTGTTACTTTTCACAGATTTAACCATTTTTTGTCCTCTTTAACTATTTAAATATGACTTGAAATTCGAACCGCTTTTCTCAAAATTGATTCGAATTATTAACTCTGCTTTTATTAAATCCATGCACATTCGCTTTCTTTCTTTTGTGTAAAAATTATTCAGTAAACCAAACAAGCGTTAACTATCGTTTCAAGGTCACGCGCCAACACCGATGAGTGAGAAAACAAAGATCCGTATCCGTATTCGTATCCGCGGATCTTGACACTAAATTTCCGTATCCGGATCCGTATCCGCGGATCTACATTTTTGATGATCCGGCACATCACTATTCAAAACCAGCATAGCAGTTGGATGGTTATCCCGCTATTGGTCATTTTTTTAAGTTCCAAGGTGGCAGTGGAACTGTGTTATCCCTTAGTCGCCTCTTACGACACCCACGGGAAGAAAAGGGGTGGCTATATTCTTTACTGCCGTAACCACACAGCAGCATAATTATATAATTTAATAATCATAATTTGTTTCCTATATAATAATTAAATTATAATGAAGTACAGGTAATCAGTTTTTAGAGCAATCAAGTAAATTTCCTGTCAATCGGAAAGTTTAAGATATACACAATACAATAGCTAAGATATGGTCAAACCAAAGATAGTATGTATGTTTAGAACATACTCAACTAAATCTTAATATCTTTCTGTGGCGTAAAAAGTAGAATAGACAACGAAGAAAACGAGAAGTTTTTTTTATATTTCTTTTTCTTGTTGAAGCTCTTTCTCTAATTCTTCCTTTGACAGTAGAACAGTACCTACCTGTGTCAGTTGTAGATTTTGCGGCTCTAGGTGTATTTTTGAAAACGTACGCTTTCATACTCCTATTTTTCTACAACTACAGTGAATCTTATCATTATATATATATTCACTTTATGACCTATTACCCGACAGATTTAGCAGTAATTTTTAAACTTGTGGGATTGGGTCCTCGTTTTAGAGGTGCAGGATTTTGCAGGTCAATAATTAGTGTAAAATCCCGCGGGGTGAGGCATCCCGCTTTGCGGGATTGCAATCCCTAGAGCAAATATCCATAAATTATTCTTTAACTTTTTATAAATATGTCGTGGCTTATAGAAGACAGAAATCTAATATATTTAGTAGATGAAGTCCAGAATTTTAATTTTTGATACACTAAGTTTTAATATCTTAATAGCAATAATTTATCATCTTTTAAAACAGGTAATAAATAATAATAAAATTGTATACTGAAAGAAAAGGTATTTCAATATCAAATTTTTATGTTGAAGGTAAGGATTCTAGTTACTAAAGGGGCGTACCTAGAAGCAAGAGATACAAGTGAACGCACAGCTCTATACTTAGCAGCTGGACGAGGTCACGAAGAAGTTGTCAAGTTCCTTGCTTCTGTTGGAGCTAATGTGAATGGAGAAGAGATTCATGGTAATATAAATTTAAATTACATTTTTATTTTATGCCATTGCATTATTAATTTATGGTAACGTTTTGGTAGTTAATTTTAAGTTGAGATCTAAAAAAGATTAAAGGTTTTTTTTTTAATAACATTGATTTAAGTACTATTGAAATGACAAATATATTTTGTTTATTTATATTTTAATGTTCCAGGCTACACACCTTTATGCGAGGCAGTCTGGCATAGATATGCAAAAGTCGTTGAAATCCTTTTAACTACAGGAGCAAGAATAACACATTCGCATAAACTTTTGCACAATGCTATTATTCAACGTCAGGTAAAAAAATTAAGTGAAATTTTTGAAGGAGTAAAATATCACAATTACTGCTCTTTTTATAAAAAGTTTTGTTCCTCTTATAGGAAGAGATTGTCAAATTGCTTGCTGACATTGGAGGTGGCATTAATTTGCACGATGACAATGGAGATACTCCTTTGTTATTATCAGCTAGATTGTCTCAGCCAGCTGTTGCTCTATGCCTATTGCAAAGAGGTAAAATATGTATATGGGCACTGTTAAGTCTATTTAGTTTTAGTTTATATAGCTTTATATTTCACTTCCATTTAAAAAAGGTGATTATTTTTTAAATTGCTTAAATAGAAATATTATTTACCTTATAATATAATTTATTATGAATTAGTGTTATCTTTTTTTACTATAAGGCTTAATTTGGTCTATTATAACATAATTAAACTTTGTAATCCATTTCAACCAGTGTATATTGAGTAATCGCTCTGGTGTAGTGGTGCGTGTAGTCGTCTAAAACACCGACAGTTGTCGGGTTCGATTCCCGTTCGGGATGTATTTGTACAAATTTTCCTTTCCAGTTTGGATGTCTGCCCCTCTTTCCACCGTGCCTCGGAGAACACGTTAAGCCGTCAGTCCCGCGGGACTCGCGGTTGTTATCATAATACCTGATAGCGATCGTTACTCATAGTAGGGAACATATCTGCCAACCCGCAGTGGAGCTGCGTGGTCGATTAAGCTCCAATCTTTCTCATGCAGAAAGAGGCCTATGCCATGCCCAGCAATGGGATGTTACAGACTGAATCGTCGTATTAAGTTTAAAATAATTTCAGGTGCAAATATAAATTCTTGCAACAATATAACGGGAGCTAGTGCACTTCACATAGCCGTGGAGAGCATAGACTGTCCAAATACATTTGAAGTCCTACTGTGTCATTTGTTGGAATATGGGGTTCATTTAAATGTAACTGCTCTGACTGGTGATACAGCCCTGAACCGAGCATTGCTTCTTCAAAAGTAGGTATCTATTTTTTTAACTATAAGGGTAAGGCCAAACGAGCGTAATTTTGTGAGTTGAGTCGCGTAGTTTCATACAAAAGGCCATTTCGTGCCACGCGGCGACGCAAAATGAGTTGTGCGCCGACTCACACGTATAATTCGACCGAATTGCGTTCGCGGGGGGCGAGGCAATTGAGGAAAGCGTCAGCCGTCAGTCCGGTAAAGATTGCGTGAAAATCGAAACATGTTTTGCTAGCGAAATGCCGGACACCGAAAAACTAATAAATAATTGAAAAATTTTCAAAACGAATTTTTAATAATATGTATTAGAAAAGTAAAATAAATTATTATAGATTAAACAGGCATAATTTATGCGACCGAAATTACGCGACTCACAACTCACAAAATTACGCTCGTTTGGCCTCACCCTAAATATCGAATATAATTAAGAAATGCACTATTACAAGGATTATTTTAATTTTTGATGAGTAGGTACATATTATTTGAAGTGAAACTTCTTTAGGCGCATGAGGGGTAAAATTTGAGCGACCGGTAAGGGGTCGTTCAAGTATTACGTAACGCAAATATTGAAGATTTTTGACCCCCCCTCCCCCCCATGTAACGCGCCGTAACGTTTTCCTGTACCCCCCCCCCCCCCCAGCCCATAAACGTTACGTAACACCCCAACTGACCATTTTTAATTTTTTACCCAAATGTCACAACTTTGTAGCGAAAACTACCGAAAAGTCGCTTAAAAAAAATCGCGTTTGCGGTAAGTATAAATATATATATACAAAAAGGGATATAAACGAAAAGGGTTGCCAATTTGGGAGATGTTAGTACACTAGTTTTTTTTATTTAAATAAAAAACAACGTTACGTAACGCGTTGTTCGAGACCCCCCCCTCCCCCGCCTGTAACGCATCGTAACGTTTTACAAGACCCCCCCTCCCCCCTATTTGCGTTACGTAATACTTGAACGGCCCCTAACGCGGCAGCGTCATGGACGGTCAGTACTTGGATGGGTCAGTACAGGCGGTCGCCTGGGAACACCGCGTGACATTGGCTTTTTGTTTTTTTCTTCAATTACTTTTTTTTGTATCTTCAATTAATAATTAATTAAGAACAGTAAATAATATTCATGTAAATTGTTTTCAGGTTGTAATATAAAAAATACTTAAAGTAACATTTAGTGTTGATAGCGTGAACTAATACGTAAGCAATAAGAATCGCGGGATGTTGGGTTTGTTTCAAAGGACTAGTTCTGTGAAGCCTGTTTCTGCGTGTAATAAATGGCGCTATTCAGCGGTTTTGTGATATTTAATTGGCTTTTTTTTCAATTCGTTTTTAAATTAGTTTGCCAAAGAAGTTTCACTTCTGATATGACTGTGTACTTTGTATTCACGCGATTTTTTTGGATGACGTCACAAAAAAGTTGTCACGTTAAGGTGGAACCTTGATGTGATCGATGGAAATCGCATTAGCGATTTACGAGGATTAAACATTTAGTTAAATAATAATAATTAAGAGATCGTGACGCGGATGGCATAAAAATCCAGCTCTATATGCTGTAGTGGTAAATACGTTGAAAATACACGCGCAGAATAATATCAAAAAAATATAGATTGATTTTGTAATATCTAGCTCCTCATGCTAAATCTAAACGATATTTTTACATTTGCATTTCAATCAACAGTATTTCTTTCTAAATATTATTTGAAGTAAGTCATACTATATTTCTATTAGTTAGTATATAAAATGTTTCTATAATAAAACTTTATATTTCAGAGATGATGCAGCTGTTTTGTTGATACGTCATGGTGCCGACGTGAATGCATGTGATTTACATTCGCGTGGCTTAGACAATTTGACGATAGCTAGTAGGAGGCGAACAACAAATCTTGCAAGGCTGCTTATAAAAGCAGGCCATCATATACCTATCCCTGATGCTAATTCTCCCGTACCGAAACAAGATACCACATTAAATTGGTTGTACTACATTTGTAGGGAGCCACTGACTTTATTAGACATTTGCAGAATTCGAATAAGAAGTTATTGTGGAGAAATGGTTATGTTTCATTATATAAATGCTTTACATTTACCAAAGACTTTAAAAAGATTTCTTATGTTAGAAAACGAAGGTTAATAGTGTTATTAAAAGTTTAGACCAATAAATAAAGTATACTGTTACAATTTGATGAGTTAGTACAGTGGTCAGTGGTCACAGCAAATGATACTTACTCTAGCAGTTTCGGGTTTGGTAGTATAACAATTTATTGTAAAGGCTATTGAGTATTGACTATTTATATCTGTTTTTGGATTCTCATGGTTTATTTTTCACGTTTTTTTTTAAAGTACCAAAAATGTTCACAGTATTTTATACACAATATAATGACATCGTAGCGTATTTCCTCCATTCTTCTATATTAGTCCTAAGATCCGGCATAGGAATATATACCCTCATGTATTTAATGACAATGATCCAGTACATATGTAAGATAATACATATATCTGATAGATTGCCTAACCAAATCGCATTCAGACAACTTAATAAAGTAAAATAAATTACCAAGGTAAGTTAGTTCTGCATAAACCGTTCTTTCATTGTAAAATTATAACTGTGCTTACGGGTTCATTGCATGGTTTATGCAGAACTAATTTACACAACTTATTTTTTTTTTGTGCCCTGCAAAATGTAGCTTGTTTAATATAATGAAATGAAATATGCTTTTCATCCAATTATATCCTACATATGAGACGTGATCTACTTTGCTTATAGTAAGCTATTATACTGTTAATAACCCTTTTTTAAATTATTTTATTTTAAAATAAAAGATGTAATATATGTGTATCATTTTATTATTAAGATCAAATATCTAGTTATACAAAGGTGTACTTAGTGAAAATATAAACATTTGTAGGAAACTAGCTCTAGTGATATAATAATTATGCTCTTCTCTAAAGACTAAAATAGTTATTTTTTCTTTTATACAAGTATTCACTTGTATAATTCTTTTTATGAAACATAAATTTTGATCTCAAATTAGCTTATTTATATATTAAGAATATAATATTTATATATTTACCAACTAAACAATTTCTGTTAGTAAATTAATAATAGTGTAGAAGTAAGTATAAAAACATGTTACAGATTAATGACTGTTTATTTTTAAAATCTTTTGCATACATAAACATTAGAAATACCTTTAAATACATTGAACTATTATTACTATGTTTATATATGGTATTTTCGTAGTTCAATAAAGTAAATTATGAAAGGTCTTTCTAATTGTTATGAAACTTTAACACACTTAGTATTACTTATAAATTAAATTATACAGGGTAAAAACGCCTACATTTACTATAAAATTCACAATTGAAAATGGTAAATGGTTATATAGTAAACCATTGGAATGAACAGTAAATCTAGTCAAATATTTAATCCAGTTTGTACAAAATATTACAAAAATAAAAAAGTTTTTATTATATTTTTCCTGAATGTAAATAAATTTTGTCACACTTATGTAGGAATTTTATGTTAATATTCCATACATTCATTTATGCATTATATAAATTAGACTTTTTTACGTTAAGAAAAGTAAGAAACTTTAATCAAGGAAAAGGATATTTTGAGAAGTTTACCTCGGTCATTGTACAAATTGGATTACACTAATGATATGTTAAACACTTAGACACATGTGTATTAATTAAAATATACTTAATGTGAAGTAGAAGAAAGTGAACAAGTGAGTTTATGTAAGATAAAGGATCCTATCTTATTTTTGTTTTAATTATATGGCCAAGTTACCCTTATTATCTTTTATGTCTCTTAATGAAGGGCAAGCCTCAAGTAAGATTTTAATAAGATTTTGATTTTTATTCTCTGCAGCTTTATGAAGGGCTGTTTTACCGTCATCATCTTGCAAATCAAGCCTTGCTCCATTCTTAATCAAAAAGATAACTGTCCTTTCTTTTCCTAAAAAATAAAAATAAAATTAATTGCTGTTGTAATTTTAACTATTATTTATTTATATTAAATTTATAGGAACATACACATTCTATATCTATATAAATAAAAGAGATTTCCACCCAAATATTGACTCATCACGGTATCTCTGGAACCATAAGGCGTAGAGACTTGAAATATGGTAGGAATATTCCTTTCGCCGAGTAGAGGTCAGCTAAGAACGGATTTTACGAAATTCCACCCACAAGACGGGGTTGCGGGGGTTAATATCATATATATATGGCAAAACGTTTGCGGGGGGTCAGCTAGTAATTTGATAAATTACAAAAGTGTGCTATAAAGGAGTGAATAGAAATATCTTCTGAAAGTTAAACTCTGATAATAATTTAATGTGATAACATTGAAAAAAAATTTTTTACGGGTTACACAGCTTTTTCGAAAAAATCGATTTTTCGTTTTCGGCGAATTCAAATATTTTCAAAAAATTTTCATGTCACTACTCAAAATTAAAGGAGTATTGGCCGGTATTACCGGTATGGTCTACAAGTCGCGTGACGCGGCTACAGATTGCATATGCACTTGTATAAGTACGCGCGCTACTATGCACTTCGAAAGGAGCTCCACATCGCTGCTCTGTTCAAATTACTTTTATGTACGAGTATCTATAAAGCTCCCAAAATATAGGAGGCTGAAAGATAAAACCTACTATGAAATAATACTTGAAATTTCAAAAGTAATCTAAGGAACTAAGATTAGGATGGCGGTGCTTAGAACTAAGAGAGGTACATTTTTTCGAAATCGCCTAAGGCATCTAATTTGCTTCACCTTGGTCCTAAACGCTCGACATCAACGGATCGAACAACAGATCGTTCCCAAGGAATAAGGATAGACCAAGAACCGCTAGGATCAGGACCCACAATGTGCAAGTAATTCCCTTCTTTTTTTTTATTATACTATGGGCTTACTCTTGACCCCAGTCTAGCTCAAGAGCAGAGACGAGGTCGAAGGTGGAGCTCGCCCAGAAGAAGCCTGTTCACTCGCGCTTTAAACAAGTTCGGGTTATATGTACCTACTCGGAAATGAGAGGACTGGAATTCCCTGCCGGCGTCTGCGTGAATTCCAGTCCTTGGCCGTGCGCATTAAAAATGATGATTTGAAGCGCTTTGTACGTATGAAGGGTATATCAACCAGGTGGGGATGAAAGCCTGCGGTACGTCTGTAAGTCCGATGGAAGAAAGGATATGGGGGTATGAGCTCGCGCAGCTTTAGGGCACACTCTCCGAAGTACAATCTGTAAAACACCGATAGACTGGCAACTTTTCTTCGGTGAGACAGAGTGTGAAGAGACTCCACCAAACTGGCGTCACCGATTAGCCGCTTGGCTCTGCGTTCCACTGAGTCCAGTGTGGCGAGTTGATATTTAGCTGAGCCATCCCACAAGTGACTGCAACATTCCATGCATGATCGGACTTGAGCGTTAGAAGCTGTCCAGGCGTGAAATATCGCTTAACCTTGTTTAAGATACCAAGCTTTCGGGCCGCAGTTTGTGCTTTGGACTCAATGTAGTTGCCAAAGTTGAGAGTAGAACTCAACTCCATGCCAAGGAGGTCGAGGGTATCGGACACAGGGACAGGTGTACCTCGGAAAGTAGGAGTTAAGTTGAAAGGACTCCGTTTGGCGGAGAACAAACAAGCCTGCGTTTTGGCGGCGTTGAACGTGACCAGGTTGCAATCGCCCCATTGGGATACGTGCCCTAGTATTAAGTTCGTTCGCTCTACCATGGCCTCTCAGAGAACGTATTACGTCCCTGTCGTCTTTTGCGCTGGACAGATATCTCTCTACAACCGTACTGTCATCTGCGTATCCAACAATGCCTGGTTGCAGCATGTCGTTAATATGGACCAGGAAAAGAGTTGCGGCGAGAACAGAACCTTGAGGAACACCGGCGTTTATGTCCATCAGGTCAGAAGAGCAGCCGTTGACGACCACTCTTCACTCTTCACTTCACTCAAAGTCTGAGATCCAGCTACAAAAGCCAGCAGGGATGCCATAGGCAGGAAGCTGGCTAAGGAGACTTGCGTGCCAAACCCTGTCAAAGGCCTTAGAGATACCTAGTGATACAGCAAGCGCCTCACCACGTTTTTCAATGGCTTCGCCCCAGTGCCAGTGAGTGACATACACCAGAAGATCTCCAGTAGACCGACGACCCTGACGAAAGCCGTATTGGTGGTCACTACACCTAAACTGAGATTGGCCTCAAACCAATTATTAAACAATTCTATAAACACATACGTTAGGTTTTTGATTCCATCTTATTAAAATAACCACAACATCATGAGAAGTTAACTCGACCACCTGAAAAGATCCTTTTGATCTACTGAAGAAAAGAAAAACTGCTGGAGGTGAAGCTCAATAACATATAGGGAGGAATAATAACGACACAACAAGTTATAAAGTAAAATTAATTTTATGAATTCCTTTGATTAAGTATTAGATAATACAATACAAAAATGTAATTTATTTAGTTAATTTTTGGTTTTAGGTGACTGGTGTAGAAACTACAGTGGTCACCATAAAAGGCCTTTTTGGAACTAAGCACCACGAAATATATTATATCTCCTATATTAGTGAAATTGTTGAAATAAAAATAAATATCATGTAGTCGAAAATATACCCTTCAATTTTATAACAAAATCAACTCAGTACCCGCAATCATTTTCTGGAATTTTTTTTTGCAAAAACATATTATTTCCGCTGTCAACTAGGTGTAACCCCTTAAGAATATTATTATTATATACCCGCTGCTGCTGCTTTATGTAGTGGCGTAGACTTAGCGCTCCTAGTCGGAGCATCGATTAATCCTCCATATTGTAGAAGAATTCTACATATATCTTCGTGACCATTACGTGCAGCATAATGTAATGCAGTATATCCAGAGTTATCTACACTGTTTACAAGTTCTTTTGAGTTTTTTGCTTTATCAATCAATAATTGCACTCGACCCTTGTCACCTGAAAATGCTAAAAATTTGATTTATAATAAAATATTAAATATAAATAACAATAAACTCATTATATTAAAAATCATACAAAATAAATACCTGCATTCCATATTCCTCTCTCCCAATCCATTTCAGACAATGTTTGTCGCACAGATTCATTAGGGCTAGTTATATTGCAGTTATAATGATTACAACCACTTTTATGATCCATTTCTTACTTAAACTATAAATAAAAAAAGTTGAAAATAAATATTTCCTTAATGGTAATTAAATACGAATAAAGCAAAATTAAATATTTCTTTTAAGGGTCCATGTAATCTCAGCTTCTCCAGTACTACATACAACTTTATATCCCAACTGACACAGAGAATTAATGGCTTGAAGTGCATTTGCCTTTATTGTCACTCCATTTACAACGTTTGAACCAGAACCTGGAAATTTCTGAATAATTGCCTTTATTTCTTCCTGTCCTAAACCAAACACTGAGCTGTCATTTGCATGTAGGGAACCTTTGATGGCAATGTAAATGTAACCATCTTCTGCAATTGGAATATTGGCCAAATTAGTAGTTAAAATATTTTGACTGCCTTTTGTTTCCATACTGACTATTTTTATGGCAAATGAAGAAACCAAAATATATGTATGTTGATATTTAAACCTCGTCGTCTTTATTGGAATGCTGAAGGTGCATAGCCTCTTTACTGAAGTTGGTTATGTTATCTTGCTCAACAATTATAGAAGGTTCAGGCTCAGAAAACTCTTTTCTCATTGTCCACATGTACTCATTATAATCTTGTTTCACAGCAGTTGAACTTGATGCTACGACTTTGTATCCTAATACCTGTAAGATATAAGTAACAACAGTAATAACATATTCTTATCATTTTTACACTAAATATAGATATTTGTTATCAAGTGATCCATCATATCATTCATAGAGTCACTTATCTCATTAAAGATTGTTAGTTACCTCTAGTGCACTGAGAATCACACAAGGATGTTGCAGATAAACAATTGTAGAATCATCACAATAGCCACCACATGCAAATCTTTTTAGCTGTTCTATATCTCCAGCTACATAAAACAAATATAAGAATTAGAAGTGATGATATGTCAAAAAGCACAGTGCTGAAAAGTTATAGATCTTTGTTAACTGGATATGGAATAATAAAATACAATATTTTTAAGGTACGTCATTGGTTAAATTTACAAACATTCTATTTTTAGATAAGCAGTAGAGGAAAACTACCTTTCAATCCGGACACCAATACACGCCAAGGATTTTTATGTCCATACGATGCTAGATTACCTCTGATCAAAATGTAGGGCATTGATTACAGATACTTTGTTCTTATTTGTTTAATTGAAGAATATTTAGTAAAGAACAATATTTTATCAAATTACTTACGTTACGTCTTACTTTAAAAATTATACATTTGTTTTCATTGCATTACAAAATACAAACTTAATTGTGAAATTGACAAACTTCAAACTCTTTCTTGACTTTGAAGTCAAATTGTTTTTTTTTTTTTTTTTTTGTATTTTATCTAAATAGTGACACACTAATAACTTTTTAAAGTATGTAATTTTTTCCCTTTTCACTATTTTGCAATCAGCTTGTGTGCTATATTGATAAAAGACCGTATAATTTAACTAATTATTTAAGTTATAGAAGCTTCAAATTAAGAAATGGAGATAATATGAAAATATAAAATTACGGTTTTTGGGAGAACATCACCAATGCAGAAAGTAATTTAAGTTTTTAAATTTATTTGTTGTTGAATAAATAGTGAATGAAATGTCTTCGTATAATATTTATTATTTTAAAATCTCAAACTTTAATATAAAGTTCGACGCTAGTGTGCGTTTTCCAATTATAGAGCATAATGCGACTCAGTGGCGCACAATACTAAACCACTGAGCCACCACTGAGTTGGTATCCATTGCAAGCACGCACACAGAAGCCCTACTTTTGAGAGTGCTCGTTGTGTGAAGCGTAGCTGTAGCTTTGGAACTTTCAACGTTGAGCGTTGAGCATTATACCGCATAATGCGCTTTAGTGCTGATATTGGAAAAGGCACAGTATTTTTTAATAAATTAAGCTGACCTAAAAGTAAAGATATCCGATATTTTTTCCGATTCATACTTACGTACTCGTATCTTTTCCATTTTTATAACACTGATGGTCCTAACGATATTTTAACATTTGATTATGAAATAATCGATAGTTTGTAATCACTGAACTGAACATGTGGCTAAAGCTTTAGATGCGTATTTTTTACAATGTTTAGAAGTAAATAGGTTTTCATATTGCTCTTTACGTTTCTACTGTTCAAATATACAGGATGTCCCGCGATAAAGTGCAACCCCGAAAGGGGGTGAAACTAGACCATAAATTATCGACAAAAAACAGAAAATTTTATTTTAAAAAAATATTTTATTTTTTATTGACGAATTAAGATTTTTATATCTTACGTAGACTATGTACAAAAAGTGATGATTTCTTCCAAAGTAGTGGGTCGATTACTTTAAAATAAAATAAATATTAAGCCACGTACTTGGCGGTAAGGATAAAATAACAATTAGCTCGCAAAAAAGTGGCATTATTACTTTAACTATGCTTCTTGTGAAAAAAAATCCATTTTATGACTGTTTTTTTCAATGATCTCTAATTTTCTCAGAATTATGCCCCCAATACCAGGAAATTTTATGATTTATTATTATTTCTCACCATATTTCCATACAAATAAAAAAAAATTACGCTTGCATCCCGAAAAACACGCACAGAAATCATCATTTTTTGTACATAGAGTTTACGTAAGATATATAAAAATCTTAATTCGTCAATAAAAAATAAAATATATATTTTTATTTTTTTTCTGTTTTTTGTCGATAATTTATGATCTAGTTTCACCCCATTTCGGGGTTGCAGTTTATCGCGGGACATTCTGTATAAACGCATCTCATCAATCAATTTCATCATCTAGGTACCAAAGTCATTTACTAATCGCGTATGAATAACTGTACCTACTTATGTATAACTAAAAAAAATATATTGTCAACTGAACCGTGTAAAATATCGGCTAAAAAGTTTTACTTATGTAGGTACTACTTTTTTGAGGGCTGAATTCATTCCTGTCCTGGTTTAAATTTCATCCGCCAACCCGCACTGGAGCAGCGTGGTGGATTAAGCTCTGATCCTTCTGCTACATGGGGAAAGAGGCCTATGCCCAACTGTGGGATATTACAGGCTGAATCGTTGGTTTAAATTTCAATTCAGCCTGTAACATCCATGGACTTAATACCTACTAACAGGACAGAGTACTCTGAAAATTTGTATTTACGAAAATGAACACTAAGCCAACGAGTTAAGTATTATATTCGGTTGCGCATTATACAAATGCAAAAACGAGCCGAGAGAGATAGTCACAACGGAGGCCTTGTGTCTCGTTCTTTCATATTGCCAGCATAAAAATGTTTCTAATCAAAAATTATAGCTGACCTAAAACTCCATTGAAACAATTGTATTTTAATGTTATTTTAACAATTGTAAGTCAGCAAATCATAATTAAAATTAATTTCTTTAAATATATTCTTAGATAAAAAGAAAACATTAATTATTATTTTGCCTATTTCTTTTTTTTTCTTACGGTAACTCTCGTAAACATCATTGTGGACATTGTTTAAGACTGTAATAAAACTGAATATAATGCTTAACACCTTGTGTTAGTGTTCATTTTCGTATAAACAAATTTCCATCGACAACTATGGTGACCATGCGTCACTTTATTCACTTTTATTGATATTAAAGAAATGTTTGTTGTTCGCGCCACATTTTTGGCACGACGATTGAACAAGTGCAGCTGTCATTCTCAGTCGATACAATCGATAGTTCATTCCGATATCTCACTCTTAAACCACCGCGCGCGCGGTCGAGTCGTCGGCCCATCAAAATTACCTTCAAACAGTGTGTGACCGTAAAAGTAATTCTCTATATGGCCGGCCGGCCTTCTAGCATAAAACATAAGTAATTTAAGTGTAAAACGAGTGCCGAACATAACCAGTGAACTCAGCCCATCGACACCGCCATCGACGCCATGATGTCGACGGTTCAGCTCCGCGCCACGCCAATATTCCTCACCAAGTAAGTCCCATTTAATCTACTCTCACCCTCCTTTCCTAAATTTTATCCGCCCAACGTCCGATGTGGGATTCGCGCCCACATTTTTGGTCCTAACTCGAGTCCGGATTTTACCGGCGTCTGCCCTATGAACATTTTACAGTCCACTGCTCTCATTCTCAAATTCTCTTAAGGTCCTTCGAATCATCCCCCTATGAATAAACAGTCCCTAAAACCCAAGAAAATTAGCACGACCACACCCGGTCTTTTAACTTTCAAGTACCCACATTTCAAAAAATAAAATATTAAAATCTCGTAAAATACGTAAAATATCCTAAGTATCCAGTTAAAATGTATCAGCCCAATCATTAAAATTCATTTATGCATCTTTTATTATTAATATATGATAATAAATAGCTTGCATCTCAGTTTTCTATTGTTTAATCATAACCTATCGCGTTCGAACATAATAATATTATAAGTTCGATACTTTTCGTGTAAGATTTGCATAATAATGTCCCATATTTTCAAGTGTTTAATTGCATCATTTTAAGTTTATAATGTAATAAACGTTTATATAAAAGTTACATTCTGCTCAATATTGCATTGTGATACGTGGCGCCCCCTAGCGACATACCACAACTTCATTACACAGTACACGACCTTGCAACGACATTCAACTCGCAACAGTTATAACAAATTATATACATAAACAGAACTCTTTTAATCTCAGAATTATTAAAATCACTCTTAAATCTCAATACAATATTAAGTATATAATTATGCAGTGTACAAATCTCTCATAATTTATATTTCGTTCGACTTTCGTAGGTATTTGAAAAATAAATGTGTGATTTCATCATGTCTCGTTATAGGTCACCGAATAAGTACAAAGCGGCGAGCGTTTATGCATTTATGAAATGTTTTATTGATTGCTTAGTAATAATAAATCTCAAATATATAATTTTCTTTGTATTGTGCGTGGTATTGTAGATTTTTATAATTGCTACAGCGTTTTAAGGTCGTAAAATATATAAAGTTCTTTAAGTAGTAATTTATCCGTTTTAATAGTGAACGGAGAAATTAATTTAATAATGGTATGTCGCCTCCGCTCGATAAATAGACCGTTTTCGTTTACGTGTCTTTACTGGTTTTTTATTATATGGGTTTTTAGCATTGCATTCTTAATATATTATTATAGTAGTTACATATTTAGTATTTAGTGATCCACGGAATAATCATTTTTTGTTTTGTTTAGTCTTACATCCGCACTTTCGTATTACATATTTCTTTTGTCTTTGGTTATTATTATTTCGTAATTCGTTTTCGTAGCGGATGCATACATCGCGCGCCATTTTGTCGTAAAATCACATTGCTTACATTATTCTGGTGAAGAAGTAAATTATATCGGGTTGTCTCTCTTCAATATGCATTATTATTATTCATCTCATAAGTACATAGTTGCTTTTATTATTCCGTTGGTTGCTTTATTATCATTATAATTTCATTTTCGTCATAAATACATGATAGTGAAATCCCGCTCAGACAAATCTGTTATTCACGCCCTCTAGTGGCACAAAGATCAACTACGTACTAAATTTGCATATATATATCGCAGCCAACCGACAACGCCATCTGACAGCGAATAGCACAAACACATTTCACAGTAACTGCACTCAGCATATTATGATTTACGCCATCTAGCGGTACAATAACCACTTTCAGCTCACAATTTTATTGAAAAATATGTTATCTGCGCCATCTAGTTGCAAATAGCTTACAACTTAACAAAGGAGGAAATATTATTTCTGCGCCATCTGACGGCGATCGGCTTGCGATTCTCAATTATTATTCTCAACTATAACAAGGTATTTTTATTTGCGCCACCTAACGGCGAGTGGTTTGCAGTTCTAATGTATTAACGTTAAATCAATATCACACATAATTCACATTTCACAGTTGAATAAGTAGTTAGTTTTATTATTCCGTTAATTCCTTTTATTATCATTATAATTTCATTCTCGTCACAGGTACGCGGTGGTAAATTGTGATATTCTCGTTGTAAGAATTGTTTACTAATTCTATTATTGGTTAAACTACTTTAATTTATTTCAAATAAATTTAGGTCGCATATCTATTTTATTCAGCTCAAGTATCTTAGTCGTTGTTTGCCTTAGTCGCATATTATAACATAGTACATTTCGGATTAGTCACATATGATAGCAAGCACACAGTTATTATTTTGTAAGTATACACAACGTATTGTGGTACGCACGCATACATAATTATTAAGGCACTCATATATTATTTATTGATACACACATGGCACATTGTGGCACAAATTCACATTCGTTTAGTCATTTATTTTCTCTGCACATTAATTGTGATAGATCGAAGATGGGCGTCTGTGGCACGCCCAGCTCACGAACCACAATACTTGTGGGCACACGCCGCACAAGAAAGCACTAGGTCTCAGACCATTTAACCGCAATACTCACACTATAACTACAAATTCATTCTCTCATTTTAATCATTCTCATTTTCTCACATTGGTCACACACTGTAGGGACAAACGCATTATCCAAGCATAATTAATTTCATTCTCTCATATCTAAACACACATTGTACGCACAAGTTAATTAATTGAATATATTTGTTCTCATTTTCTTCTACATCGTCACACACTGGAAGCACACACTCATTCTCTTAGTATGCTATTCACAATCCGCCCAAGTATAGGTATCACAGATTCATTATGTCAGTACACACGTTCACAAATTCAATTACCAACTAATAATCCTGGTCAGCTCACGCATCGAATTCTCATTAGCAAAGAAAGCTCATGTTCAGCTTTAAATGATGATGCAATAATTCACATTTGATTCCCGGTTAATGGGACCGGTCAGCTCACAGCCCTGCCCCCAAGGGGGTTGGGCTCTATAATCCGCTCATGCAGTCACTCAATGACTCTCCTCTTATGTCCAACCATTGGACTCTCAGCGCGGGTAATCGACCCGCCATCCGCTCATAATGACTCTCCTCTCATGTCCAACCATTGGACTCTCAGCGCGGGTAATCGACCCGCCATCCGCTCATAATGACTCTCCTCTCATGTCCAACCATTGGACTCTCAGCGCGGGTAATCGACCCGCCATCCGCTCATATTGTCATTTAATGACGCCCATTCAGCCCGAGCTGTCGAACGATGACGCTCTCTTCTCATCCGCTCATACAAGGTACCTCTCTCACTACTCCCTGGGACACTGTGACTGGATCCTACCTCCATACCCTTCAGACCCACTCCACTTGACCTCTCCCTGCTCGCCTTCTTAAGCAAGAACACAACAGTCTCCGCTCCAATGAAGTCTGAGAAGAAACAACTACACAACACAACGGATGGAGTCGACACAAAGCTGTGGATCTGGACACAGCCCTCAATGTATGCACAGACCTGTGCTCAGAAAAGCAAGGCTGCTGCTGTATTCGTCCCAGGAGGAGGTGCTTACTCAGGCCCCCAAGAAGCCGGGGCCCTCCCAGGATGTTCGCGCCACATTTTTGGCACGACGATTGAACAAGTGCAGCTGTCATTCTCAGTCGATACAATCGATAGTTCATTCCGATATCTCACTCTTAAACCACCGCGCGCGCGGTCGAGTCGTCGGCCCATCAAAATTACCTTCAAACAGTGTGTGACCGTAAAAGTAATTCTCTATATGGCCGGCCGGCCTTCTAGCATAAAACATAAGTAATTTAAGTGTAAAACGAGTGCCGAACATAACCAGTGAACTCAGCCCATCGACACCGCCATCGACGCCATGATGTCGACGGTTCAGCTCCGCGCCACGCCAATATTCCTCACCAAGTAAGTCCCATTTAATCTACTCTCACCCTCCTTTCCTAAATTTTATCCGCCCAACGTCCGATGTGGGATTCGCGCCCACATTTGTGTTATAAATACTATTTGTTGTTCAAATAAAAATAAAATATTAAATTTAAAATAATTGTAATGACATTATTTGGAGTGTATTTACTTGCCAACTGTAACAAATATAGCATTAAGGTAAATTAATAAATAAATAACGCGTACTATTTGTATTGTTTACTAGCTGTGCCCGCGACTTCGTCCGCGTGGAATAGTGACTTTGGACAGCATTTTTTCAATACATGTTTTGGTTTATTTTAGATTATAAGCACCGTCGTTTGGTTATTTACATGTTCAACGTGATTCTTTAAATTGGCATAACTTTTCATTTATGAACCGATTGACATAAAACAAACACTAACTGTTAAGTGCAGCCTAGCACAATATATTAGTGAAAACTACACCTAAATTGGATAAGCCGTTTATGAGATGACAGACAAACACATTTCTGAAACAGACAAAAATTCTAACAATCATTGTTTTGTGTGCTATTTGCGTTGATAAGGGTCCCAATAATATTTTTTCTATATATCTTCCATGTACAGAAAGCGATCTGTTACTTTTTTATTATATGTATTGATTTTGTAATCCATCCCTTGTGCAAATGTTTGTATATTGACATGAAAAACAAATAATAAAAGTAATAATATAATATTTATTATTTATTCATTATAAATAAATCTATTATTATAATAATAGTCGTCAATACTGGTGTCAGATTTTTCAAGTTTCCAAATCTTAATGTCACCCTATTAGAAAGGGACACAAGGCCTCCGTACTAACTATCTCTGTCGGCTCGTTTTTCAGCTGCGAGTGCTCTGTCCTGTTAGTAGGTATTAAGTCCATGGTAACATCCTACTGCTGAGCATAGAATTCTTTCTCTATGCAGGAGAGGGAAGCCTATACCCAGCATAGTTTAAAAGTGATGAGCATTTTCGATTATTTTACAGGCTTGATATTTTTTTGTCACAAGTAACAACAAGTTTCAAAATCCACATGTAATTCTGACGGTTAAATAAGGTAACGCTATACGAGTTTTAAAATTTGAATTTTTCGACTTTTTCAAGTTAATAAAATTGTTTTTATTACACAGTCTGCATCTCCTGCTAACTCTGATGTACCTAGATCGGATTCCGATATGTCCGCTTCACGATCACTTTTAATTCTTTATGTAAATAACGGTAGGCTAAAATTTCCAGAAAGAACACATTGGAACAAAAAACGCATCATGTTTTCCTTTACAGCTAACAGTAGCTTTTCCATACACGTTTGGAGACTTCGGAGAGTATTCAAATAAAAGACTTCTTCAGAAGGTGTCGATCGAATCGAATGAATTTATTTGGCAAAAATCGCAATATTTATACAAAAATATTTACAAAGTAAAATTACAATAACCAATAAAATAATTAGTTTTTTATCCAATTAGAAAGCTATTCTAATTAGTGCTTTGCATTTCTTTTACGCATTATTTCTGTCTCTCTTTCACCGTGCGTGGTTCGTGTTTTGTCGGAGATGCTCGCGCGTGATGTAGGACGGCGTCGCGGGCCGAACTCTATTAATACGACATCCGCCCGCGCGTCTCGCTCAACTTGTTCTCTTAGTAGTCTGTGTCTCGCTCATTTCGCTCCGGTCGACACGGCGGACGGACGCACTCCACTAGGCAGCGCGGCGTGACTCAAATCTTGAAGATATACACGAAGAGAGAAGCTTGCTTGAAGATTTGTGAAGTTATGTGAACTGTGACTGCTTGTACATCCGCTTCGTGCATGGCGTGCTGTGAAATATCTATTTACAACAGCTCTTTTCAGAGCTAACGACGTCATTAACAATTCTTGTTTCTTAACATTAAAAAAGTCCTTTTCAGGGCTAACTATCATTGTTTCCAACGAAAACCAAAACAGCCCTTTTCAGGGCTACCTACTTCATGTTTCTACTCGAAGCAGACGTCATTCTTCATGGTAAAGGTTTTCAAGGTAAACTGGTATTTTGAAGGTGTTTTAAAGGTATTGTTCAAGGTACGTAAGTAATTTTGTGCTAGTACATCGACTTACTATTACATACTACTTACGTAATAGTGAATCGATGTGGTAGCCACACACGTCATTAGGTAATCATTCGAACTATTTTTGTTTTACTGGTTCCACGAAAGAAATTGTATAATTTGTGAAATACTCGTAGCATGACATTTTAAAGTTTTCAATATTGTGAATAGAATGACATCAAAGGAAAATTAAGTTCGAAAACATATAAGTCACTGAATTCGAAAGTTAAATATACCTACGTAAACAAGCCTTAATTTGAAACAAGTTTCGATTTGAAATTCGTCACCGTCAAATATTTGATATCAAAGTACAAAAACTTAATAACGAGATGGATAGAAATATAAAAGTAGAATAAGTAGGTATGTCATTTTAATATTTGGTCGTGGAAAAAGTTTCTTCGTATCATGTTCGTATCTTATACCTAATATAGAAATTCGAGGTAAGATTTTACAAAATTTATTTACATTAATTATAATATACATACCTATATTATGTACCAATTTGTTCGATAACTTGCCCCCATCTCCGTAGATATAGTGACAGAATTCCGTTGTTGTGAAAAATTTGATTCCTCTCATTAAAAAACCGCGACATGTAGTTTTGACAGTCTTCACTTGATACGTAACTTTACACTACCTAAAGGATTCTGTCACCGAAACAGATGGAAATCTGAAGGTGCAAGATCGGGACTATATAGCTCAATTTTTGTTGAGCGGCTAAAGACGTATGTGGTCGTTGTCGTGATGAAAGAGCACACCTTTTCTGCTGATCGGTTTTGGCCGATTATTCTCAATATTTTGCTTAAGTTTCATCAGCTGTTGGTAGTAGAGTTCCGAATCAATGGTTTTGCTAGGCGGTAAAAGTTCATGACGAATGATGCCCTTTTAATCTCACTATACACTCAACATTATCTAATTGTGTGTCAGGTTTCGCGATACTCTGTGCAGCTTGACCGGCCTATGACTACGATTTTTTTCGTACATACGTAGGTGATCCACTTTTTGTCACCAGTGATCAATCTCTTCAAAAATGGTTGGATATCATTATACGTCTTAAGAGAGAATCGCAAATGAGTACACGATCCATTAGGTTTCTTTTTGTATAGCCAGTCTTTTTCAAATGGGTCAAAATTATTTTATGGTCAATTCTCAGACCTTCAGCTATATCGTAACTAGTCAAATGTCGATATTGCTCCACTTTTTCAAAAATTTCGTCATGTTTTTCCGTATCTGGGCGAAACAGTGCGAAATGCTTTCTTTTTTTGAAATCTTTGACATCAAACCTCATTTTATATTTTTTATAAAGATGTTTTTTGATAGATGTCAACCTGCGACTTCGTCCGCGTGTAATTAAAAAAAAATTGTTCAGTTCGCAGAGTTACAAAATAAATAAATTTCAAAAATAACAGTAGCTTAAGTTACTCCTTATTACATCAGCTATGTGCCAGTGAAAGTCCCGTCAAAATCAGTCCAGCCGTTTCAGAGATTAGCCGGAGCAAACACACAGACAGACAAAAATTGTAAAAAATATTATTTTTAGTTTTATTTGTATAGATTTTTCTTTATAATTTATATTTCCAATCGATTGATTCTATTATACATATTTTGATGCGAGAATATTGTTTTAGATTTTATTATTCACTAGCTTCTGCACGCGACATCGTCCGCGTGGAATAGGACCAATTCTGTCATACATAATTTGTGCGAAACTTTAACCGTTTACGCAGCGGAAGCTCTCAAGAGGGAAAAAACGCGATTTTGAAACATTATTTATAGGTGCTACGCTCCTATTGGTCTTAGCGTGATGATATAATATAGCCTATAGCCTTCCTCTATAAATGGGCTATCTAACGCTGAAAGAATTTTTCAAATCGGACCAGTACCTATATCGTGAGATTAAAGCGTTCAAATAAACAAACAAACAAACAAAGAAACAAATAATCAAACAAACAAACTCTTCAGATTTATTATACTTACTAGTATTGATTTATAAAAAGTTGGTGGGAATAATGAAGACTTTTATCATTACTTCATTCGTTAAATAGGTCATTCACTAAAAGTTACTCTCAGCAAGCCTTCATTGAATGTAGGAAAACATAAAAAACTTAGTCCGCCATCTTTAGAAGACTCACATATTGTATTAAAAATAAAGTCACTTTGTTTTTCGAGTTACTCCCAGCAAGCACTTTCATTTGATACCCATATTGTAGGAAAGGTAAAAAACTTAGTCCACCATTGGTAGAAGTCCGTCATATTATATTTAAAGTGATGTAGGTACCTATCTACATGTTTTAAGCTATTATAGCAAGTCCTTTCATTTAATACACACATTGCATAGAAGTGCATCAAAAATAACTAGTCCACCATCTTGGGTGTGTTGACACCATGTTGGATTTAGAATGATGTCACATACTCGTAGCTAAACATGCATTGTCATCTAAGGTTAAAAAAATACGCTTCAAAATACAGTTGCAAGATTCCACCCTAACAAACATACATTAACATATATGTATACTTATAAATATACATACATATTTAAACATACATTTTCTTAAATAATAGTGAAGTACATTGTCTGATTTTTTAGTATTATTTGTTTTAAACATCCAACATATAGGTACGAGTATAAATATTTTATTTAGATGAATAGGAATATTGTTTTGAAAGGGACTGAATTATTAAAAAAAAAAAACAGACAAGTTCAGTTTTAGTGTTACTAAGAGTGGTCTTAACGCGACAGGTTCTAATTCCTCTATGACAGTGTATTCTTGAGGTTCTCTCTCCCATAGCTTGTAGAGCAAGTATATCCATCGGTCTAGGTTTTTGTAATATATATAGGTAGGTACTTATGATAGGAAAGTCCTGATAGAAAAATTATCCACCAATTTCTCCTATATGGAGAGAAGACCTTGGCCGGCAGTGGGTGTATAATGTATACAGACTGATTCACTGATGATATAAAAAAAAATTTTTACTAATGATACTTTTATCATATCTATCGCAATAAATTGTTATGAAATTAATATGATTAGCGTTAGATTAGACATTAGTATAAGTTCTAACTAAAACTAGGAAAGGGTACCGGCTCTTTCTCCATACAAACGTATTCGACTGTTTCCTCCCTGGATAATGACACTAGATCAAATATTTTTGTAAAATAAAACTTTTACCTGCCATGACCATGCCCCTACGTTTTGTTTTTTTTCATATTCTTATTATATTAGGTAGTAGGAGTCTTCAAAAACTAGAAATATTGCCTAATTTTTTGTACATTTTCAGACACTCATAAAAAATAATAATTCATATTTACAAAAAAAAGAAAACGGAGCGGCATAGCTGAAGGCTTTGTTTATTTACCTAAAAAAAAATAAAAAAAAAATGGCATGTTTCGAGGAGAAAACAGGCGACTACGAAATGATGTTTTGGTCAATAATTATCTACCTAAAACGGTCTGAGCTGCAGTTGTCCCTTTCTTGCTGTTTGTGGGATAGGTCTGGGGGAGGGAAGGGTCAAAGCAGTACGTATACACGCCAGCGAAGTGATGCCTCATAGTCGATAATTATATAGATACACTAGTGATGTATTATTTTGTCGATATTTTCAAAAATTCGTATTAACAAAATTAAATAATCTCTCTTTTCATAAACTACAATAAAACCTTATTTGGATGCGGTTTTCATTGTAACATTGTGAAAACCTGGGCTAAGGGTAGGGGTAGGGTAGGGTTAGGGGTAGGGTAGGGTTAGGGTTTCTCTAACAAATAAAAATGATAATTATGGTAAATAGTTTAAATAATTACGTTGTTTATGTTTTTGGTTTGACTATAATTTTGGCTAACGGTAGTCTTATTACTGAGGCAAAGGAAGGATACTGTAGAACGACTGACGGACAGACACTAGGAAAAGTAGGTTAACTAAATAAAGCTACAAAATTTCAAAATAAGAAGCATTATTTTATTCAGTTCAAGTAGGTAGAGTTATTTAATTATTTCCTTTCCTTTCCCTTAAGGCAATCATAGTAAAAATTTTCTAATATTGGTTCTATTAAATTCCAGAAAGCATCTTTCATTTTAACCGACTTTTAAAAAAGGAGGAGGTTCTCAATTTGACTGTATTTTTTTTAATGTATGTTAACAGAACTTTTGACTGGGTGGACCGATTTCGATCAATTTTGTTTTAATTGAAAGGTGTTGCGTGTCATATGGTCCCATTTTAATTTAATTGAGATCTCACAAGTACTTTTAGAGTTATATCTAATAATGCGTATTTACTAGACTACTTTTTCGTCGACCTACGTTGTATTATACCGCATAACTTTTTACTCGGTGTACCGATTTTGATGATTCTTATTTTAATCGAAAGCTAATACTTGTAATTTAGTCTTGTTTAAATTAGATCGAGATCTGATTACAACTTTTTGAGTAATCTTTAATAGCGCGTATTTACTTGACTATTGTTTCGTCTTATTACGTTCTATTACTTGTCGATGTAATTGAAGTCGGTTTTTTTTCGTTTGCGAGCAAACACAATTACCATTTTTTTGTTAAATGATTCCTTTAGGGCTCCACAAAATAAAATAGCAGTAACTTCGTTATAGCCTTTCCAATATTTTTTTAAATTATATTCGGACTACTCTGTAATAAGTTATGCATGGTCAAACATATAAAAAAATATACGTGGCGACTTTAGAACCTCGTCTGTTTTTCTTCATCGGTTAAAAATTCTTTATGAACCACAAAATAATGAAATAAAAAATCAATAGGTGGTCCTGAAAATCTGTGTTAGTTTATAGGGTTTATCCCTAACTGAAGCCGAGGACTTATCTTTTTGTGAGACACACTGCCACCTTTATTAGTGACTATTATTTTTAATGTCTTTATTGTTAGTTCTGAGTTCAGTTGTTTCAATTTTTTTTTTAATTATTATTATTATTTCTTTTTATTTATAGTTTGTTCTTCCACATTTAGTTTGATGTTTTATTTGTATTTCAGTGTGTTTCGCAAATAAAGCGCTTATTATTAGGTATTATTACGTAATTTGCCTAACTAAAAAGACATCAATAAAATAATCTATACTAATATAATAAAGTGGAAGAGTTTGTTTGTTTGTTTGTTTGAACGCGCTAATCTCAGGATCTACTGGTCCGATTTGAAAAATTCTTTCAGTGTTAGATAGCCCATTTATCGAGGAAGGCTATAGGCTATGTATCATCATGCTTAGACCAATAGAAGCGGAGTCCACGCCGACGAAGTCGTGCGCAGAAGCTAGTAATTTATAAAATCGACGGTGCCGTAGAATAACGTTACATGTGAATATAGTACGAAATCAATTTTATTTAATAATTTACTTCAGGAGTCGAAGATCTATCTATACATGCAAAAAAAAATAATTTTACGACCAATAGTTTCTGAGATTCTGAGGCGAACAACGTCCCATGTGTTTGTGTCTCCGTATTATAATGAACTAGATGCATATGTGACGGAGCTCGCGGCTGGGGGTAGCACGCGTTGGCCGTGCCAAAGTCACTTGTTACGTTGTTGAGTGGAAAACGAGCTTGTGCGCACGAGTTACCGCATTCGCCGATGATAAAGTTATTTTTCTTAAATAGTATTCATAATTAGTACTAAAACATGTCCAAATATAATAACAGATCTAATAAAATCCTTGATTTGGTGAAAAACAACTGTAAAAATTCGGAAGAAGAATTTGATAGTGGAAAGATATCTGGTTATAACAAGAAAATTTCGAATTATCCCGGTAAGTTAATCTTATTCCTTATTAATATGTATAACAAAATTGCATTTTAACGATTGTTTTATATTTTAAGGTGGTTTATTTTAATTTACATAACTAACGCCAAACTTCGCGTTTCATATTCATATGTGACGTTATTTAATGGAGATTAGTCTTTACATTGTTTCTTACAAAAATGCTCTTGCAAATTAAATCAAATTGTAAAAGACATCTTTGACTACTAATGGAAAACTTAATTTGTTGATATTAAATTATGAGTTAGAAGTAGTGATATGTCGTTTTACCACGGACATATTCTGACGTTTTTGAGTTATATGTGAAGATAAAACGTTCTTTTGCGGAAATCTTGATGACATATGTGAAGACAAAACGCTCTTTTGTGGAAATCCTGATGTAATATGTGAAGATAGAACGTTCTTTTGCGGAAAACTGATGTAATATGTAACATTGGTACGTTTTTTCTTCCAGAAAAATACTGTAATTTGGTTTAAATTGCTTTTTTCTTAATTAAATTATCAATTTATTCGTATTCAAATAAAATTGTTTTCTTTTATTTTTGTAATTTTTATATTTTATATTATTTTTTCAGTTTCAAAGACACCTGTAAGCCCATCATCGTCACCATTACATCCGGGTTCAGAAAACATTGCTTTAGAGCTAAAAGACGTATTAGTCAGTCAGTTCAGCCTATTGTAGTTCACTGCTGGACATACCCTCCCCAAGTTCGCGCCAGACATCCCGGTTTTCCGCAATCCTCCATGAAGACTACACCGGCAATTTTACGTAGATCGTCGGTCCAACGGGCCAGAGGACGTCCCACAATGCGTTTGCCAAGACGCGGTCTCCACTCCAGGATCCGTCTGCTCCAACAGCCATCGGTTCTGCGACACAGATAACCAGCCCACTGCCACTTAAACTTGCTAATTCTGTGGGCTATTTCGATTACTTTCGCTCGCGGATAGTCTCATTTCTAATCCTATCTTTGAAAGAAACCCCAAGCATAGCCCCTTCCCTTGCACGTTGAGCGACTTTAAACTAGTGGACCAGTCCGTCAGTGTCCATGTCTCGGCTCCCTATGTCAACACAAACAGGACGCATTGCTCGAAGACTTTTCTTCAAGCATTGTGGAATCTTCGAAGGCAAGACTCGACGAAGCCTGCCAAACGCCGCCCAGCCCAACCAAACCATCCTATCAGCCTCCTTCTCGAGTTGTTTCAACCTGGTTGAATGGTATGGCCAAGGTAGACATAAACCTGAACAACTTCGAAAAGGATACCGTCAACCGATACCCGTCTCGGTATCACTTGGTTGTTAAACATAACTTTCGTTTTATCTAAGTTCATACCGAGACCCACTCGTCGGGAGGACTCGTTTAGGCCGGCCAGCAATCGGCCTAGCTCATCCGACGTCTCCACAAAGATTACGAAATCGTCGGTAAAACGAAGGTGCGAGATGAATTCGCCGTTGACGTTGATGCCTCGTTCCTCTCAATCCAAGGTCATAAAGACATCCTCCAGCGCAGTGGTAAACAGTTTCGGTGATATTACATCTCCCTGTCTTACCCCACGTCGCGCCGGAGGAAAATGCACAGCCTGCTTCGGTGGGTGGAATTCGTCGAGTCTTCTGGCGAGACGATTCGTAACAACCCTTGAAAACAGCTTATAGACGTGGCTCAAAAGTGAGATTGGTCTGTAATTCTTCAACAAAGACTTGTCGCCTCTCTTAAAGAAGCACCACCACTGCTCAATCAGAGTAGTAATCTCTCTCGTATTTGAGCAGCGGAGGTCTCGGCGTACAAGTTTCCGTATCCTCTTAGACAAAGCCTTCTGTTCTGGCGAAGCTACTTGGGCAGCGGGCAACTCGCACCTCCGCCGCATCAGATCCAAGGCTTCGGGAGAAAGTTTAGACTGCTTCGTTGACTACCTCGGCGGAAAGTGTTTGCGACCCAGTGTACACACCATCTTCACCATGTTGTCGGTCATCTCGTCCACTTCGCCAGCGAATCGAATCGGTTTTGGAGCTCCAGTTGGAAATGCTCGGAGCCACATAGTATTTGTAGCAGCGTAGGTCAGAGAGTAGATTTCATCAAGCGCGTATTCAGAGTGCCCCGTAATAGCCGGTGGTCGCTGCTGGTGTTAACCGGTTCTAATTATAATAAATACAAAGAAAGAACAAAATGTGATGTTGGAGACTGATAATTTTAGTATTTTTATGTGAGTTTAAGAAACGTTGATTGATTTAAAGAAGTGAAGATATTTTTTATGTTTAATTATTATAAATTTGGTACTTAACTACCTTACTACTTAAAATAAAGGACTGATTTTGTTTTTAAAATGTTTTATTTTTAATCGATTTTATACAAAAAATAATAAATACTATTTATGACACGCTACTTATGAAAATGACTGCTCAAAATAAATCTGGAATATGCATATAGGACGAAATAACTAGCTTAAGTTTCATAAAAAAACGTTCCATTTGCATCTGGATCCTTAGAGCCTCCGGTGAATAACGTCACATGTGTAAATGTGACAGCAACAAGTCCATTATAAAACGTTATTATATAAACATCGACCCTACTATCTTTTTAAATAAAACTATTTCAAAATAATTAATAATACTGATAGATAATCACAGGCTTAATGTAAATTTTTCCAAAGTATAAAAGCGCCAGGTTTTTCCGTTTCCGAAATATAACAATTGAAAACTTTGAACGGCTCTACTGTAAAACGACTATTTTGCAGATAGTACGTTATTCTACGGCACCGTCGAAATGTATATGTCACCAGCATCTCATTTGTTTTTTTTTTTTATTACTATTTTTAAACATTTTTATATCGTCCCAATGCATGTGTTACGTATAACCGCGACAAACATGAGACATTACAACTTATATGTACCTATACTATTATTATTATTATACTTATTTTGTTGCGTACGTATGTGTGTATGTACCTATGTATGATTGTTATGTATTCTTTTTTTGCTTATGTATTTATATTTATATACCACCTGCCCATCTGAAAAGCGATATCCCTTTCATTATCAGGTTGTCTGGAAGAGATTGCTTTTTAGCAATAAGATCGCCTGGTTGAACAATTTGTGACTATAATTGCTTGTAATGTAAATTTTGTTCTTTATCTAAATGTACAACAAAGTATATTATTATTATTATACTAAGACAAACATATTAATTACTGTGTACTATGTATGGCTACAATACATTTATCATGTACACTATATGTATGTATCATCAACACCCATTCTTACATACACCTCAACCATGTAATTACATACCTAATTCATAAATAAAATACCTAAGTATTTCAATAATTACTTACCAAAATACAGTTATGTAGATAACAATCCAATGAATTAACAAACAATAATTCAAAATAATAAGTACTAAGTAGTTTACGAAATCCAATAAAAGTAAACCGAGTTACAGAAGAACGAAGCAGAAAAAATTAAATAAATAAAAATAAATAAATATGTAAATATGCGGTCGTCTGTTCCTATGGTAAGCAACTTAATGCTTGTGTTACAGGTAACAGCCGACTGTTATAACTATATGTATATATGTATATTTTTTATAAATATACATAGAAATAATACACATATAAATATGTATATAAATACAAATATTACACCCAGACTCGGGCAGGAAACGAACCCGCAACCCGCGGAACAGAAAGCAGGGCCACCACAAACTGCGCCAAAGGGCTAATCAAATGAAACAACTAAAATACAGAAAAATAAGAAGCGCGAGTGAAATGCACACGCACACTAACACCACGCCACTCACACATAGACAAAGCAGTGCGGGGTTTGCGGGAGGCGCGGTAGCGGCTAACGGCAATAGTCAGTGAAACAGGAATAATTTATTCAAATACCTATTTTTCAAAAGTCCCTTAGGTATCCTTTCCTCTTAAATCAAAAAATATGTAGATTTGACAAAAGAAACAAAAAAAAAAGCTAAACATTACTCAGAAATAAGAAATAGGTAGGTACAATGAATTTAAATTATATGTATATTGTATAGCATAAGATCTTAAAGTAATTAGTGAAAATATAGGTATAATTTTAAGTCAGCGCATTGAAATTTAAAAAAAAGTAGTGTAGCAGTAGCGGATAATTCTACTCATTACTCGTCGTAATCAGTTTTTGGCGTACTTAAATTTTTCGGAGTTTTGGTGATAAATATATTTAATAACAGTATTTACCTAAGTACATATAAATATGCAGGCAGTTAAAAAATAAATAACATTTTTGCAGTCAGTCATGTCTCAAAATACTGTTCTGACTCTAAATACTTACCTAGTTATTAATAAGTACTCCTTAAACGCCCCCTTAATCTTATTCCTTTCATCAGCTCATTACTGCTCAACTGTTTTTTATTACGAGTAGATTGTTTATGAAACGGTTTTTATACACAGTCATGGCGTGCGGGAAATATTTGACGTTTGGTTCAACGAAATGAAAACGTCTGTTGTGTGTTCCGAATATTTCTTTATTACCTTCTGCTATACCAAATTTATAGTTTAACCATAAAGTTTAATAACTAATATTTTTTAGTAACGCATTTAATCCAAAATAGTAATAGAAAAAGCCCCTAAGCGATTACCGTAGCCTATAGACGCCTGCAACACCAGAAGCATAGCAAGCGCGTTGCCGACCTTAACCTCCATACCTCCCAAGAGCGCTAGTCATCTTACTGAAAAACATAACACTGCTTGAAAGCAGTATTATTTAGCTGTGATCTTCTGTAAGGCCGAGGTACTACTACTACCCCAGTCGAGCTGCTCTATTTTTTGAGCAGGTTTCCTGTTGTGCCCTACCTCAGTTAAAACAATTTATTATATTTTGGGTACGGTACATATAATATAACAATGTATAAGATATGTTTATACAATAGTACGTTTGTTTACAAGGTACACCTGTGTGCCTCGTACATATGGCGGCGTACAGCGGTCTAATATTACCTATATTTTTAAGCGAAATGGGGCTAACGGCTAACGACTCTTATAAGGAACCGTTATTGTAAATTTTTCTCGTGTAGTGAAAATAGTTTTAAAAAGCTAGATTCTTAAATGAATCTTACTTTTACGAATAATATTTCTTAGAATAGATAAATGCAAAGTTGTGTGATTGTTACCTATGCGAGAACCGAAGTCGCAAAACTGCTGAAAATTGTGTTTGCTCGCAAACTAACAAAAAACCGATTGCAATTAGATCGAGAAGTAAGTAAAATAAATTAGCATTATCAAATATTACTAAAATGGGACTAAGATACTTAAATGGGACCAAAATACACTAAAAAACTACAAAATCTAACCAAACTGCAAAATACTCAAAAAGAGAAGACAAGTATCAGATTTCGATTTAAATAAGAATAATCAAAATCTGTAGGTATGTACAGCCAGTAAAAAGTTATGAGGTATAATACAACGTAGGTTAACGAAAATATAGTCAAGTAAAGCACTGTCGAATCGTCATCTTACAAATTTTTTTTTTTAATTTATTCGTAATGTAGATTCTGCAGAGGAGAATTGGCAAGAAACTACGCAGTTACCCATTTAAAAAAAACTGTATTTTGATATACCTAGTATAAAATTGGTAATACATATCTTGCGTAAAATACAGCGTCACTAAATCCACATAATTATCTTTATCATTTATGCAATTCTGCGCCGAATAGTAAGCTTTAGCTTTTTTATTAATTTCTTTTTAATAACATACATTTTATTCTTAGACAGTTGCAAAATCGTTTGTGGAATATAATTATACATGCGAATACAACGCTCACTTACACATTATAATACCTATAGCGATCCATGTCCTTGTACATATTTCTATAACTAATAGATAAAAAGCTCGTGACGACCAGACTTTCGTCATTTCATAAAAGCTAAAAAATTCTCAGCGCATGCTCCCAACACCGGTAGAAGCAATGGCTAAATATGAAGTTTAACTCATGATGGCTTTGGGAGATACCCTTATTCATAGAGAATAGTAATATAACTGAAACCTTATTTATATGTAGATAAACCACAAAAAAAATTAATTTTTGATGACCTTACGAGGTCATCAAGTTGATGACCTCGTAAGGTCATCAAAAATTATTACTAACCAGCTGATTTTTTTTTCTTTTAGTTAGTGATTATCTATATAATTTAATAGTAATAATGTCCTACAAATTGCGTGGTACGTTATCCCGGTCCTACGCTCACTGCTGCTCTACCCCCTACTATCTCTGTTAGCTACCACAATCGAGAGTTTTCGAAGAGGAATTTTTTGTTCGCCTCATCAAAATGTAGCCACTCCCAAAAAATTAGCTTGATACTGATCAGGTGAAAAAAATGTACTAGGGATCCCTACCTAATATTGTAAATAAAAACATTTTATTTTTTCATTTAAAAATATTTAAATGAATTATATTAAATTATTATTCGATAAATAATCGTAAAACAGCATATTTATTCTATCTAAGTACCTACATTATAGATTTTAATCTGATTACTGTCCGATCCCCTCATTCTAGTTTTACTTCCTTGTTTCGGTGTACCTTTACACCTTGTTGTTTGAGATCCACTTACAATATTATTGTAAATACCACTTGAGAAAAACCTTTTCTCAGTCAGAATATAACGAAAAAAATTATACTAGCATTCATTTATTCTTAAGATCTCTTTTATATCTATATAAATAAATAAAATAGAAGTGTCTGTTTGTAATATTAAAATAACCGCTTTTTACTAAATGCATATGGATCTATATACGGTAGGTACATAGACCAAAATAATACTTTTTTACCATTTTTGTCTGTCTGTCTGTCTGTCTGTTTGTTCCGGCTAATCTCTGAAACGGCTGGACCGATTTTGACGGGACTTTCACTGGCAGATAGCTGATGTAATAAGGTGTAACTTAGGCTACTTTTATTTTAGAATTTTTTTTATAACTCTGCGACCTGAACAATAACTTTTTTGTTAAATTCCACGCGGACGACGTCGCGGGCACAGCAGCTAGTATACCTACATATATATTTTTTAATAAAACAATCATCCCTTTTTATATCAAGTAAGTTTTGTCACGTTTTCGATATCCGATATGGTTGCTTTAACGAGAGGGTATTTGAGAATTAATAACAATAAAATAAAAGACGAAAATTATTCATACTTTCGATACCGTATAATACCTATTTTATTCGAATAATATGAAACACTAAGGTTTTTAAAGCGCGCCGTCGACATGCCCTTAGTGGCACTCATCTTTTAAGCACAGATTTTTATTGTGAAAAAAATTTGCTTTACTAGGCTTGATAAATAACTGAAATTGAATTGCTACATATTAATTGTAGCTAAGATATAATATATTCAAAAAAAACGCCATTTTTTTTTCAAAAAAATTACTAATTTTGATCTTAAAATGTTTGTGGACGTTCAGGGAAGGATTAAACGGTGAGAAACATAAATAATATGTAACGGAAAATACTAAAAACGACGATTTAATTTTCTAATACAAAATGTTCCTAGCGGGGAAATTTAATGTCTTTTGTCAAAAACGTTGTCAATTGGTTGTCAAATACATATTTATAGGTGCGTTCAGAAAGTGTTTTGTTACATATTTTTCACAAATATACGTATAGTAGGGGAGACGTAGAACATCGACCTTCACCGATCTGATAACTCGATGAGACAATTTTTTTATTAAATATAATTTATAAACAAATATGCCTATGATAACTTGCCTGTCGAAAATTGGTCAAGGCTATTTTTAATTTAATTAATTTTACTTAATTTTTTTTTTGTCACCTTCACTCATATGATAACGGTTA
This sequence comes from Melitaea athalia, assembly GCA_905220545.2. Lineage (NCBI taxonomy): Eukaryota > Metazoa > Arthropoda > Insecta > Lepidoptera > Nymphalidae > Melitaea > Melitaea athalia. Next base: position 11,997,385 of record HG992179.1, read on the forward strand.
TCATAATTTATAAGACTGACTTTTATATCAAATGATAGTTTTTAACACACAGAATATGCCTAGGTAGGCTTGCCTACAGCTTATTTTTGGTCATGGCTACCTGGCAAGTAGATGTGAACAGGTAGTTCAATATATACCTATATTCGATACTACATCGATCTGTTCGAATCAAAATTGATGCTTGCCTGCAAAAACTAAAAAAAAAATAAAAAAAAATAGCCTTGACCACTTTTCGATAGGCAATTTATCATAGGCATATTTTTGTTTATAAATTATATTTGATAAAAAATATGTCCCATCGAGTTATCAGATCGGTGAAGGTCGCTCTTCCACGTCTCTTAGACCAGTAGGTGATACGAAGTTCACCGGGCCATCTAGTCTATATAATAAAAATGAATGTTGCTAAGCGCATAACTGGAGAATGGCTCGACTGATTCGGCTAATTTTTTTTTGTATGTTCCTTAAAAATCCCACGGAAGGTTTTTATGCTAAAAAAAAAATATTACAGACAGAACGAAGTCTGTCCGGGCAGCTAGTAGATAATATTTATGATTATTTCTTACTAAGTACCTTTGCCAACTTCTCGGGTGAGTACCTACTCATTGCAAAATACATGTGTATTTATTACGAGTCACATTTCACCCGAGCGAAGGCTTCTCAAGGCTTGAAAGATGATAAATATTTAACGCAAAATGGTATATAAATAAACAAATTTTATTATAATAAACCTATGATGTATAATAGAGAATATTTATGATTATTTCTTAATAAGCCTGTGCCAACTTCTCGGGTTATTACTCATTGCAAAATACATGTGTATTAGGATATTAGGAGTCATTTCACCCGAGCGAAGGTTTCTCAAGGCTTGAAAACTTTTTATACTTAATATATAAAATTTTATGATAATAAACCTGTGATGAATAATAGACAATATTTATGATAATTTCTTAATCCTGCCATCTTAATCAGCCTGTAATATCCCACTGCTGGGCATAGGCCTCATTCTACATGTAGAGGAAGGATCAGAGGCACCACGCTGCTCCAATGTGAGTTGGCACATATATTCCCAACTATGAGTAACGATCGCTATCAGGTGTACATGATAACAACCGGGACCGACGGCTTAACGTACCTACTCTCCGAGGCAAGGCGGGGAGACACACAAGGACTGCACAAACACCCAGACCACGGCAAACATCTGTATGGCCAATACAAATGTTTGTCATGTGCGGGGATCGAACCCGCAACCGCCAGCGCAAAGGCCGCAAGCCAGTGCTGTGACCGTTGCGCCAACGCGTCGTCATGACAACAGTAAGGTTAAATTAATTATCTATACATTAATCATCATCATCTCCCTGTCCTTATCCTATTTATATAAGGTCGGCACAACATGTTCTTCTCTTCCTCAGACTCATGTTGTAAGTGATTTGGCATAATATTATTTTTTACGACCGGCCGCCTGCCTGACATCAACCCTCCTTGGGAATCAATAATGAGATATGTTAATAACATTATTATGATAATTCGTCAAGTTGCAATGTGTTTCCCATTTCATATTGATTATCTTCATTTTGTAGTAAATTTTAATCTTCATCAAGATATTTTTATATTATCTATACATTAATAAGTGAAGCAAATACTTTGTACCCCTTTTTACGCAAATTGTGCGTACGTAGGAGTATCAAATTTCGCACACTTATACCTAGTTTATATAGAGAAGGAGTGCGGAATGCTAATATTTTCTTAAAATTATAAATGAAATGTACATTAAATTCATAAAAATGGCATTACACACACTACAGCACTCAACACGCATATTATTACCTATACTATTTGTTGATTGTCAAAGTCTGTAATCAAGTTAAAAATTTTTTAAAAAGGTTCTTTATTTTCATAATAATTTGGTTTTCTTGAATGAATTCAAAAAATTAATTAGGGGAAAGGTGTACGAGATGATCCGTTGGGGGAAGATGATCCTTTTATATTGCAACAAATCTAGTAGGGCCACCTAGTTGTGTTTATTGGTAAAATGTAGACCCCGGTATTCCCCCGCCTCAGTCAATCGTAATCGGGTAAATATTTGAAAATGTGCATATTGGCATAGTTATGGAGACTATGAAAAAAATGTGATGAAAATGATTCTTTATATGATTTTTTTAATCTCTGGGACTTTCTTTTTAAAATAGTATCGAAGGGCATGTCCTAAATTATACACTTTTTGTATAATAGACAATTCAAAATTCATACGAACGGTAGTGATAAATATGGATAATTGGTAATTAGGTCACATAATGAGTAGTTTTCGAATGGTAATTGTGAAAAAAATAAAAAAGAGTTGATAATTAAGATATAAAAGCTTTATTGACGTTTTTAAGCTGTCTGAGCGCCGCACTAATCTCATATCTACTTCGATGTCCGGGATTTCCTCCGAATTGTGACGTAAGAATGGTGCACGTGGATCTTCGGTGTCCCAAGTCTCGGGCTTACGTGCGCTGGACGAGTACAACTGTCCATAAAATTTCTCGACCTCTTCTCGGATCTGAGGGCAAGAATTAACATAATACCAGATAATAATAGATTTTAACATAATTACCATTTCTAAAAAAACTAATTACCATTCGCTTATGCGAACGGCAAATACCGGTAATGAGACAGATGGTAAGTAGTATTTCAACCATTTTCTTAAATAAATCATTCTTTTGTTAGAAAATTTTAATTATATTCTCAAAATCCAAAAGGGGTCACTAGAAGGACTACATAAAACACGTCATCAAAAATATGTAATTCATCACTTACCTAAAAAACAATAAATTGTGATTAGAAAATATTTTGACAAAAACACTACGAGGACGAGATAATCAAAATTAGCGCCAAAAAGACTGGTCTTTGACACTACCACTGCACTCGGTGTCCGAGCCCTGACTGGCGCCCGCGCGGCTGTGTACTTTTGGATTGGAATATTCCAGTTTTTATATGAAAAATCATTACGAAATATTTTCAAATGGTAATTAGTAGGTTATCGATGGACATTTTTTAACTGATCTTATTTTTAATAAGTTATGTTCTTTGCGTGTTATAGCATGATTTTATGTGTTCATTAACAACTTAAGTTTATGAATATTTAACCAAAAGTGTAATCTTCAAGAAGGATTTAACACTTTTAGGATAATTATTGATTGAAAATGGAAAATGGGACACGAATGGTAATTAGATTTTGGCACTTTGATTTGTAATATCTCTTAACTTAATTTATAAATAAGATTTTTAGTTATCGCACCATATTTGGGATACTTTTTTACATAAGAAATAATTCACAAAATTAAAAATAAAAACGCTGTATTCGTTCTTTATCAACCGCCGCGCGATTTGCACATTTTCAAATATTTACCCAAATTTCGCGTCTTCAGTGACAATGAAATTTTTTGAGGAAGAAAACAAATATTACGTGACTTTGATCTAAGGTAAGGTTGACTTTAAGATTATGTTTAATGTATTGTAACGTACTTTATTACCGTTGCTGATGCAGCACTTAGCTTTGTATATTACTCTATTTTAATTTTTAACAGCATTGAAACAGTTGAAACCACATAGGTTATGTTATCGATCCTTGAATAAAAAAGGTTATGTTGGGGTAAGATGATTATGTTACCGGTGTACAAGACGATCCGTGTGGATCATCTTGTACAACCGTACTATTACAGGAACATTTTGGCAGCACATTTGAACACTGGCAGGCCAGTAACTGTATTTCAGATTGCAAAGATTTTTGGAGAGGCTTATTTAAAAGCAGCGGTACTATTAAATGCCATCAATGAGTTTACCAAAACTGGGATATTCCCTTTCAATCAACACTTTATAAAACAACTGAAATGGAATTTAAAGAAGACTCCAGTGTAGTAAACATCTATAAAGATTGCTAACACACAACAACTACCAGCAACGGATCCCTCACCACCAGTTCACCAGAAACCTTCACTTCACACGTCTTCGCAGATTTGCAGAATAAAACACCGTCACCAACTCCCATAAATGATGGTAATATGTCATTTCGGAGTCCTTTGTCGCCATTGCAATCTACGAGCTACGCACGAACCTCAAGTGTATCGCCATCCATTCTGGAAGATAGCCAATGTGAAACTTTTAATGTTACACCGGATCAGATTCATCCTTTGCCCAAAGTTGTAGGTAAAAGAAGCCATCTTAAGAGAAAACGAATGACACGTCACGACACGTCAACCTTAACTAGCACGCCATACAAAAATTATTTAGAGGAAGAAAGAAATAAAAAGACAGATCTTTTTTTTCTTGCCCCTACCACAGGGATCATCTTGGACACCGGGGTGTCCAAGATGATTCTTTCATAACGCTTAAAAAAATGGTGTTAATAATAAAACATCAAAAAATATATATTTTGAGTATTGCAACAATTAGATAGATAAATTTACTATGGATAAACGTATTTATATCTGCAATAAGTAGAATATCATTTAAACTACAAGCATTCTTCCTTAAGTGAATCATCTCGTACATCTTTCCCCTATGGTCGAATTTCGGCCTATGGGCGATCACTAGTATTTATAAATATATGAATAAACTCCGTTCATTAAATATTTCTAGGTATTTTCCAGTATTGGAACGAATCAAACATTTTATGGGCAATATATCGTTGAGTAAAAAAGTGTAATTTATTGCGGCATGTCTAGCTTTTTATAGACATTCTAACTTTTCAAACATTGTATCATCAATCTGGTCGTCAGGTCTAACAGGGGGAACCTTTAACAAATTACCCATGATATATTTGTGTTAGATTTTAATAGGTGAAAATTATTTTTAACAAATTGATTATTGTTTTTTATTTACTTTTACGGTTCATTAAATTAATGTATTTCTTAATCAAGGTTGGTTTTTATACTAGGTATCTAAAGTGTGACTATACTAATATTATAAGGGGAAAGACTTGTATGTTTATATTTATGAATGTTTGTAGTGAGGCCTATGCCCAACAGTGGGATATTACAGGCTGAATCGTGATCGTGATCGTTTGTAGTGTGTAAACTTAAAACTACTATATCGGTTTTAATTTTTTTTGACCTTATCACCCATAGCCAGGGGCTCTGGTCATCTTACTGAAAAACTTAACACTGCTTTAAAGCAGGGGTTTTTGCCCATAGTCACCCCGCTGGGCAGGCGGGTTGGTGACCGCAGCGCTGGCCTTGTCGCACTCGCACCAAAGAAGCTGCTGCCCGTCTTCAAAAAATAAAAAAAACAGTCTCTTCTAAAATAAGAAAAAAAAGGATGACATAGGTGTATATAGTCACTATTTAAAAATAACGTAGGAGAAGAATATATATATATATATATTCCATTTTTTTATAAGTGACCCAATTGGTAAACAAACTCCTGTCAACACGTAATTCACGTTTTTTCCGCATTTATCACTCACTTTCACAACATATTAGCTAACGGACATTTGTAAAACTCCATTTACTATTTATTTCACCAAAAACAAATATCCATTTATCATTTTAAACACACAAAATTTACTAAAATACGAATATTGACAGTACAGATAATCAATATTTTTTAATATGACATATCAATATGTTTTTTTATAAGGCAAATAGGGATGTGGCCATTATATTTTTAGAGGTGAATGAGTATAAGGAATTATTAAAATGAGTGATAAAATAGGCCGTATTCTTTACCTATATTTTAAATTTTCACGAACTATAATTTATTATTAAACTACAAAACAATGTTACCGTAAAGCGATTTGTTATTAAGTTGTTATATATATTGTTTTTTTTTTTTTGTTGAGCGCAAAATATGCTTACAAAATATTAGAAATATCAAGCTTTAATATTAAAGTGTTTATTGTAAAGGTTTTATTTTATATTGTGAATATTTCTGAATATCGTTTTCACCCTGAACATTTTTTACTCTATCCCATATAATATAAAAGTATAGCACATAGCACTGGCAAAAACAATGTTATCAGTCCTTTTGTTTAGTTGTTAGAGCGAGTGCGCATAATGATATTGTGTGACATATTGTTTTTTATATTTTGTATCACATTGGTTCCTACCAGAGATGCGCCGAGTACAAGATTACCGAGTAACCGAGGACTGAGTATTACACGGTTTTGCTTTTGGCAAACTAAGTTACTCTGCCGAGTAACTCGGTTTGACTCAGTTTATACGTGGATTGGTTATTTCTAGTTCCTAAAAGTCCCATCGCTCAAGAGTTAGATCGCTTATGTAAGCAAGAGTTTGTTGCCGCGAGACCAGAGTCCATTCGAGAGGAGGGTAGGACATAAAACAAGATGTAAACTCTTGGCACATTTAGCACGTGTGTTCTTATGTGCACCTGCAAGCACTGTGTATAGCGAGCGCTTATTTTCAGAAGCGGGTAATTTCTACGAGGAGAAAAGGAACAGATTACCTACCAAACCTAATTATCTACCAAATACTAGGTCACTGGAACCGAGTTATTCGGCCAAGTACCGAGTACTGAAAAAAAAGGCCAATTACACCGAGTACCGAGCACAAACCGAGTACTTGGCGCATCTCTAGTTCCTACTATAAATACCTCTAACTTTTGTTAGTTTTTGTAAAGTCTAACATAATTTCTAATAATAAACAAATAATATTACGTAGTTGCATTTTATTTATTTATTAATAATGTAAAATTGAACTGAAGTTAAAAATATATATTATTTAATTTAATTTATAAGTAAATCGGTATCTTTTCAGTCGCGTGTTTAAAATAGCATGGAAAAGATAAAAACGCGCTTAAGGTTACCTTTCTAGGGCTAAAAAAATATTACGCGTACTTTGTTTTCTTTGTTATTTTATTTGTTGAATTTTAATGGTAAAGAGCATCAAAATCTGTATATTATTAATACGTGAAGCAAAAACTTTGTACCTCTTTTTACGAAAATTGCACGGACGGAGGAGTATAAAATTTCGTACATTTATAGTATATATAGAGAAGGAGTGCAGAATGTTAATATTTGTTTACAATTATGCATAAAAATATATTAAATCATTTTAAAAAAAAACGGGTTGCACTCCGGGAGTGCCGGCAGAAGTGAAAACTTGAATAGTTGTTTACTTGTATGAGTGTATTCGTACAATTGTTTTCATAGTGTGCGAACCACATTGTGAAACAATTAAAGGATTAGAACGCTAGTTGTGCAATTAATGAAAACGCACACATCTTCAAAAGTGGCTACAGCGGTACCGGACTTATTTCGCGGTTAGGGCATTTCTCCTTCTTTGTTAAATCTGTGGTAGCATAGATTGAAGAAAGAAGGTCTGTAGTCAAATTGAAAAAGTTTCTTTATTTTCTTTATTTATTGGTTTTCTTCAATTTAAATTTTTAATTATGTTCGAATTTCGATCTCTGGGCGACCACTAATAATGAGAATTACCTCATTCGTCTCGTTACCTTTCTTGATGTTGTACGTTACGGGTGCTTTCTGGATTATATCTTTTAACGATAACGACTTAGCTATCTTTTGGATTTTTGAGTGCTCAGTGATTTGGATTGAGAAAACGATAGCCTTAAATATTTATAAATATATTGAAAGGACGTCTGAATCATACCCCAAAAAAACTGATATCTTATACGCAACGGCACAAATTATAGGAACTTCGGAGAAAACTGTAAAAAGAGTGCTAAATGAGTATAAAAATAAAGGAGTAGTTACTACGCCAAATAAATCGAAACCAAAACATAACATAATAAGTAATTTAGATGATTTTATACTATCAGCCATACGTAGAAAAGTACACCAGTTTTATTTTGATAAGGAATTACCAACTATTGACAAAGTTACTCAGGCAATAAATGAAGATGAGGACCTGCCATCGTTTTCTCGGTCAACAACATTTAAACTAATGAAAAAACTGAATTTCAAATACACGAAACGCTCGCGAAAGAGTGTCCTAATAGATCGACTGGATTTGATGATATGGCGTAAAAATTATTTATTAAAAATAAAAAGCTTTAGGAGGCAAAACCGAAAAATATATTACACTGACGAGACGTGGCTAAATGAAGGGCACACTTCAAATTTTGTATGGAACGATTTAAATGTCACGAGCAGCCGCCAGGCGTTTTTAAATGGCTTGTCGACTGGCCTTAAAAATCCACAAAAAGGCAAAAGATTAATAATTGCACACATCGGCAGCGTAGATGGCTTTTTAGAAGACGCAGAGTGGATTTTTGAGGCCAAAAAACATGATGGGGATTACCACGGCGAAATGGATGCGCACAATTATGAAAAGTGGTTTGTTAATATTTTAAATAAAGTGGAACCTGGGTCAGTAATAGTTTTAGACAATGCACCGTACCACTCGAGACTTGCTGTCAAAGTGCCTAACATGAGTTGGCGGAAGGCAGACATACAAGCGTGGTTGTTAGAAAATAATATAAGTTATGATGAAAACGAAATAAAAGCTGAACTTTTAAAAAAAATTAATAAAGATGACTATAACAAAAAAGTTATTGACGAAATGGCAGCCCACAAAAACATAATTGTTTTACGTCTTCCGCCCTACCATTGCAAATTAAATCCTATTGAACTCATTTGGGCACAAGTAAAAGGTTATATAGGCAAAAATAATAAAAGTTTTAAAATGGCAGAAGTCAAGGAGCTCTTAAAAGAAGGCTTAAATCAAATAAGTGCGGTGTCGTGGAAGAAATGTATTGATCATATTATAAAAGAAGAAAATAAAATGATGCAGCTTGACGGAATCATGGATGCTGCATCAGACGGCCCAGGTTTCTATATCCACGTCTCTGAAGAGTCCTGCAATTCATCAGGAAGTATGGACAGTGATTAGAAAATAAAGTACCTTATCGGCGTTTTTTTATTTGAATATTTTCCTTTAATATTTTCATGAATAAGCCAGTGACAATATTTTATTTATCTATTACAGTCGTTTAATTTTTTTTAATTCTGTACCTGTATTAATTATTAACAAAATTATTCAATATATTATCAGTTTTTGAAATAATTTCAGCAATTTGGTATCGTTAAATATTTTTATGTAAAATGAATTTTACTTATCTATGGCTTATTAATATTGTTCATTCATTCTGTCTTTGTGTCACTTCACTAAACTACACATTACTCTAGCATAACTCTAATTGTCTATGGTCGTAAGTACGCCATATTTGTTTACCAATTGGGTCACTTATAAAAAAATGGAATATAGGTATGTCGGTTTAACAACGCTATTACTGCTATCATCAGACGTCATGTGGGCGAATAATAGGGTAATGGAGGAAAGAAACAGTGTAACTACAATATTGTAATTGTCTGACCGTGCTGCCGTCATAAGGTCATCATGTCAGGCAGCGCTTCGTATTTCAACCATATCAATGACTGATTCCAACTTGTTCATCTACATACTTCATCAATTTACTTTAACATTTAAACAAAAAAATAAAATAATAATAATTAAAAAAATAAGGCTCGGGTAAAAGACTTATATAAAAAAATAATAGTAGGTAATAAATAAGTAGGAGCAGTCCCCCAACGCGATGTATTTTTTTTTTAGAATAATTAATACTCGTACATACTTAGGTACTTTAAGATTAAGTTTCTTTCATTATTTTTTACTTTTTAAAGGGAACTTATCTTATTGTGTCGGGGTTTTTTTAATTTTTTATTTATTTATTCAGTATCTATTCACCGTCCGTCCATTTGTTTGTGACATAGGCTACTAACCATATCTTTACAGTCATGATAAGTAATACTTACATTTTACAGAACACTATTAATGTAATGAGTGATTACATTAATTTATAGTGTTCTGTAAAAAAACATTTTTTTTGTCGTACGATGCGCGGTTCGCGAGATATTCGATAAAACGCGTTTTCCAAGATGGCGGCTGATGCAGGCCCGGCACCGCCGCGCCTACAAACTTGCATTTACATTCAGGGGACGCCCCTGAACATATTCCAAAAAAAAAAAATACCCGGTCCCGTACGTTGCATTGCAAACACACTTTTTGGTTGGGACTACTGGGCTATAGCGCCTTCTCCACTCCGACGACGTTCTAAGCCGAGGTGCGATCTCGCTAGGAGACACCCTTAGGACGAGCGTCTTCTCCGAGCCCTCCAAGAGGGCTCCACTTCTTCCTTCGCAGCCGGTGTCTATGCACCCGGCCCCACTCACCGGTGACGCTGTAAAGGCCGATAGGGCCAACAGCACTATACACTTCGAAAAAAAAGCTGCCGGCTGATTTGTCGGCGTGCGCTCTCATAGAATGGTTGTCTTTGTAAAGCGCTACTCTATCTAATTTTTTTTAGATTTTGTTAATTCGTTGATTAAAATTTATTGTTGTGATTATCAGCACGCATTGGGCCAAGACTTTTGTCTTCAAGCCTTGTGGAATCTTCGAAGTGAGGACTCGGCGAAGTCTGCTAAATGCTGCCCCGCCCAACCGAATCCTCTTATCTACTTCCTTCTGAAAAGTTGTTTCGGCCTAATTCAATAGTACCTATGCTGTATGACCTAGGTAGACATAGAAGTAAGTAGACATAGGCAAAGAATCTTTTTTTACATCGGGAGAAACCTATGAACGATCTACAAACACAGTCATGTAACAAGTTAACGTTAGCCAAATGAACATTATTTTGTGTAAGCTGTCATTTTGTGTTTTTGATTGTTTCTCAAAAACGGTAAATTTGAAATTAAAAATAATATAGGCCAGGTAAAAATTGTAGAAAAAAAAAGGATGAAGGCTGCAAATATTCGGTGAGCCCCGGGCGACAAAAATCCATGCTACACGTATACCCGTGACTCGACAATATTAAGCCGGAAATGTGAAAACAAAAACTTCTTTACAGAAATTGATTACAAATAAATTTCAGCTAAAAATAAACTACGTAACAAGAATGCGACCATGATGTGAGATCGATTAAGTGACACATTTTAGAATTAAGATCATAAGTTACAAGTTCTATCAAACGCATTTTTGCATTAAATAAATAAAATTTAAAAAAAATTAAAAAAAAAACTTATCAGTTTAAATACTTAATAGAGTTTAAATGTAGTTAATTGGCCTAATATTTTAATATAAAGTTATTTGACTATAATTATAGTATTCAAAATTTTGTATTGTAAGGAATACATACTAGTCATAAAATACAATTAGACTTATTTCCTAAAATCACATTTATAATGTTCTTTACTCCTCCCTTGCCTCCTTGACTCCTCCCTTGTTGTCGTAGTTTGTCACATTTATGAGATCCCACTACCTAGTGTGACGTCACGAATATTAAAATTATACACCTAGAAATAGGGTATTTTTTTTTTTTTTTTATTACTAGACCCCCACACGAGAGTGTGAGACTGTTTTTACATGTATCTTTTTTTTTTCTACTCATTCATTCCAGTTCTCGCATTTATTCCTCTCGCACTTGCATTCTGCATACCTGTTCTTTCTTTCATCCTTCCTCTTTCACACTTGCTTAAGGCTCTTACTTTTTATTCTTATAAACTATTACTCGGGGATAATGAGGGGGAAAACCGTTTTAGCTTTTTAGATTATGTTTGTCTACAATTTTTTTTTTCCTTCTGTTTGTTCTAAAAGTAAACTTTTTATTTTTATTACAATGTTTTTCTTATTGTCTAAGCTTATTCTAGTTTTATTTATTTACAAGAGGCAGTTTTATTTGTAGCTTATACATTGAACAGATTAAAAAAAAATAGGATATTTACGACAAATTGTTTATATAAATATCAATTTATATATTACAATATTTCTTTCTTAATACTATGTTCCTTAATCTAATTACAATTTTTTATATGTTACACTAAATATGTAGCAATATTTATTTAACATATTTTTCTTAGTTCTTATTTCTGTTGTTAACTATTTTACAAGTTTTTATACAATATTCAAGGAACAAGTCTCTGTCCTTCCTGGTTATTATTTCCGAGAGAGAATTACGTTCCAATTTTACATCCAGTTTAAACTCAACGCTCTGCCTCTCTCGATCATGGGCCGGGCACTCCAGAAGTACGTGGAAGACAGACTCCGAGCACGCAGGATCGCAGATGCACGATGGACTCCCCTTGCACTTGAAACGATGCAAGTACTCGGAGAATCCACCGTGCCCCGTCAAAACCTGGGTGAGAAATCTGTCCACCTTTATTTTTCCGATAATTTTGTATGCGGCTATCGCGTCAGGGAAGAACACCCTGGTGACACCAGCCGTTTCGCCGGCACGATACCGCTGGTTCCATTCATCAAGCGATTGCATACGAATGCTTCGCTTGATGAATGAAACCGAGCAGCTGTCATAGTCAAAATCGCGTTTTAGTTTCAGGGCAGCCTCCTTGGCCAGATGGTCGGCTCGCTCGTTCCCCTCTAGTCCTGCGTGAGCTTTGATCCAAAACAAACTGACACGTTTGTCCCGGAGCAGAGCCCTTCGCAGGTGTTCCCGCGCCTCAACGGCCAGGGGATGGAGGGTTTTCGGGTTTTCCAACGTGAGCAGTGCCGACAAGGAGTCGGAATAAATCCCGACTGATCCGGCCAAGTGATCTGCGGCCATCCGCGCCGCCCGGCATATCGCCAGGAGTTCTGCCTGGTAGACCGTACAATAGGACGGCAAAGCGAGCTTGAGGGTTTTGGCTTCGGCGGCGCCAGTCCATACAGACAATGCCGCCCCCACTTTGCCCTCAATCAGAAATAGGGTATTCCACTATGTTTGAAAAAGTACTTCAAAATGTTGATTTTCTAATAAAAAGCCACAAAAAAATATATTTCGACAAAATAAACACGCTTTCATGCCATAAAATTAAATTAAATTTTAAACCTTTTTTATTACCGCGAAAACGCTACAGCCATTTTGGTGACGTAATATGTGCAATAACAAAAGTGTATGACGTAAGTAAGAGAGTAACATAACCTACAATTATTATGACAACCATCAACAAATTAGTAATGAATGCATATTATTTCAGTTGGAACAAGATATGAAGAGTTATTATACGAAAGAACACAACTATTACTCCTTGAAGTTAAAATAACACCTTGTGTATAATTATGTAGGTATTTACAAGTCAAAACTTAAGAAATAAATATTTACAGATAGTTTTGATACAAATCATGTCCGCGTGGAATCGTGCCAAGAATGCTGGCAGCATTTCCCCGTTGAATCGCTATGCCGATTCTCTGGGCAAAGAATGCACCAGCCCTCTTGTCACCAGTGGAGGCAATAAGGCGAGGAGTTATCTCAATTAAGAATTTTTTAGCACTGCTACTCCAAGGTCCAAGTGTTTCGACTGCAAACGGCACAAAGATGTAATTTGGAATTAGTGACGAATACTTGTGCCGTTTAGTCGATTCAGCTTTCTCCGCCGCGGCTCCCGCTTTTAAGGCTGTTTCCCTGACATGAGACGGAGCAAGTGTGTCAACGCAGGTTGCGTCCCACAAAAGCGCCCGTCCCCTTTCCCAGGGAACCAACGTCAATCCATCAGGTCTCTTGCCATCATCGCGACTAATTCCAGTAGGCTCGATAAGAGCAGGAACGTCGATGGTGGCAAGAGCTCTTTTTATGGTATCATTTAGGGAACCGTGGCGGGAAAACCTACCTGAACTCTTGTTGCAGGAAAGGCCGTGTAGTCCGAAAGAATCAACCTCCTTTCCGCACGGACATCTGTGTTCAAAGCACAGTGGAGTTCCCAACCGGAGGCCGACAGCAATTCTAAAACTTTCATTGTCTAAAAGTGTCCCAAGGTTTTTTGACGGCATTGCGTGTAACCAGTGACCTGACTCTTTATTTGATAAAGCTAGAAGCCTGGCACGGTTTTTGTCACTTGTAAGATTTAGCGTCAAATTTATATGAGTATTGTGAACTATTGGCATATCCCAAAGTTTTTGCTTTGTAACATCCTTCGGGATATCGCCATTAGGACACCTTAACTTCCAATTTTCTATTGCATCTGTAGCATCTGTAATTTCGACTGAATTTGATTTTAAAATGTCAGAACATAGACCCTTGATACTATGCACAGAAGCAAGAAAAGCAGGAAGAGCGACACTGGAAATTTTTCTCACGCCGATGCCACCGTCTCTAATAGGTAAAGTAGCTTGGGTCAATGAATTTTCATCAAAAGATAAATTTAGAATTTTTTCTAATGAATTTTTTAAAGTGGCATCAAGTTTTTCGGTTAGTCCAGGAAATTTCCAAATTGGGCTTGTGCGTAATATATACATTAATTTCGGGACAAAAAGACAATATTTTAAAATAGTATAGGCAATATGAGAATTTAGAGTACCCAATTTGTCAGTGTTTTCAACGAATATTTTAATTTTATTATCCAAAATTGGCTGTATGCCTTCATCAAAAATTGGTGCACCTAGGAGACAAAGTGTACTTCTTTGAAGTATTTTTAAATTAGGAGCAATTTTATTAAATAATTCCGTTGCCAAATTAATTTTGGAAAGTGATAAAAGATCTGTGAAAAAAATTTCACATTTCGAAAAATTTAATTTGAGACCAATTTTATCAAACTCGTTTTTAATTTTGATTAAATCTTCAACAACATCGTCTACTTTACCTCCTATGGTTCCATCATCTAGGTACCATATGTTTAATTTTGATTTTAAATTTGAAATACACTTGTGGATACCTAGACTAAAAAGAGCCGGACCTAACGGGTCTCCTTGCTGAACGCCGACATTAGAAAAAATAGTATTTTCGCCAAAAAGTAATTTAGATGGTGAACTGTAACATTGCCAAACATTAGGGTAAATTTCAGGAAGATGTGAAGAGACTTCGTTAAGCAAGGTTGCTCTGTCTAAAGAATTAAAAGCATTCTTTACGTCAACTTTAAGCAGAACTTCAGCCTCATTACTTTTTAAAAAAGTACGAGCTGCGTGAACTGCTGCTTCACAGCCTCCTTTGCTTCCAAATCCTACTTGTATAGGTTGAAATTTTGTTTTTAGGGTGGAGACTATATGTCTACATGCCAATTTAGACGCCAGGCAGCGAAATGTGGTCCCAATAGCAATTGGACGGATACTACCGTCCTTTTTGTTAAAAGCACATAGTCTCGCACCGTAAATATGAGACACAAAAGATGAAGTCACCTTGCCAGTTAACATGAAATTACAGAGGTTGGTTATGTCATTCAAGAGAGCCCTGCCAGCGTCACCGGCTGAGACACTCACAAGATCTTTAAGATGTTGTGGTGTGATGCCGTCTATGCCGCTAGCAGAGCCACTTGTGAAAGACATAATTGCAGCATAGGTGTCTTCATCTTTAACCTGTAAAACATTATTGGAAATAGGTTGACTTGGAAGCAAGGACTCTGGATTCGGTAACGGATGCTTTTCGCGTAAGGCTTCTAGCGTTTTATTATCAAAAGGTGCGAGGGTATCACTAGAGAAAAGAATGCGAGCTGCATTCTTAAGATCTCCATCCATTGCTTTATTTTCAATAATTTTGTTAGAGTCAGAATATAAAGGTCGTGGGCAGTTTTTAGGAATAATAATCGGAATGTCTAACAAGCTATTCTGTTTTAATTTTGTTGATAAGGAACCATTTTTGGTTTTATCAACATGTAAAAATTTGTAGGAAAACAAAAAAAGATTTTGCCAGGCCGAATCAGTGTCCGAAATACATTTTTTAATCACAGCTGATAGAGATCTAGCTAGAGACATCCTCGCTCCTCTAGGAACTCGTTTAACAAGCGGTATATTTTGGTGACATTTCAAAATAAATTTTTCAAATGGAACCGAATTATTATCACTGGTTAAGGTTGAAAAATAAAAATTAGTTAAAATTGATAGATATTATTGATATAGACAGCTGTTGACAGCACTGACAGAACTTTGTTATTGCCCGTATGACGTCACACCATGGCGGCTCGTGTTTTAGGTCACGTGATATACAGATTAAAATATACGACTTTTAATTTCAATATAATAAATCAATAATGTGCTTTTATGATTCCAAATCAGAATATTCAGGTGTATTTCTATATACATTTTAATTTTTATCAAATTTTATAATTTATTTTTCACTACGGAAAGTACCCTATTAACTTTAATTATGTATGTATTGATAGTTATGTAGTTCAAAATATCATGTTTTAATACTTACAATTAGATATATTATATTTTGAAATGCGATGTCTCAAACTTTTGGATCCCTCCCTACCCCTTGTTACACACAGCCACAATCCGTCGACTTCCTACCTTACCCTTAAGGTGTGATGTAGGGGAGCTGGTCAGCTCAAAGCGGCCACCTTAACTTTGAGTAAAAATAAAAACTATCAAACGATTGATTTTCAACAAGAATTTTCTACTGATGGGAAAAGAATTTGTTAAATTTATGATTTGTGAAATTTAAAGTCTCGAAAAATGAAATAATAAGCATATGATGTCTAAATTTCGGCAACATGTAAAAAAACCGCTTTGCCCGAGCGGTCGCCTTAAAGCGGCCAGGGGGACAGGGGGGCTTTGTTTGTTGTTGTTGTTTTTTCGGCCATTTTGTTTTAAAATGCGGCTACCCATACTTTTATACATTTACGTTTGAGCAAATTTTGCACAAATCAAGCCAAATAGATAAGAAACAATACACGTGTTATAAAAGGATTTAAATATAAAGAGGTATGATCAAAACAGGATGAACTTACCTTGCATTTTTTTAACAAAACGTGTAAAAATATTATTTGCGACACTGTATCCAAGTGATCGTTCCCAACGCAACCGAATAACTGCCCGGTGCGGGGCTGGAGGTTTCTTATGTGACAACAAAGGCAACGTTGCACTGTCATTTCAAATAACCGAAAAATTAAGAGTGGCCGCTTTGCCTCCCATGGCCGCTTTGAGCTGACCTCCCCTAATTTATGGACTGTCTCTTAATAAATTAGTAAATAAATTTAGCTAATTTAAAAAAGAAGACTTAATGCTACCTTATGAATAATTTTTCGCAAGGCAAAGGAACATTAAGTAAAATTAAATTAAAATACAAACTTAGTACTAATTGTAAGTAGCTTTTTTCAGTAAATATGAATATGTATTAGTCTTACAAGTACATAAACTACATAAAAAATAAGTGATTGGTTTAAAGAAACTACGTTGTCGATTACAGTGACAGTGATACACAGATTATTTGAATACAATAAATGCGCAAAAATAAAAATGTGCAATAATTAACATAGGTTTTGCTTTCTTTTATTATTATACCCCGTCCGGCGACTAATGATCTTTTTGACACTTCAAGAAATTTTGACTTTAGTGACTACCTCACACGTTATTGATTCGATTTGAAATAATAATCGATTTTATTTAAGAAGAACTTTCAATCGATTTAATAAATAATAAAAATGATGAAATAAAAATAATACATTTTGAATTGATGATGATTTAATTGATGATAATGATCTAATTTTATTGATGAAATAAAAATAATACATTTAGTTTTAAAATATTATTTATTTATTCGTTTATTAGTTTTTTAAAATTATAAATGAAATATATAAATAATAAATCAGTAAAATAGAAATATTTTTACATATAAATAATATAACTTTATAGCGCATTATAGGTTTAATGAATATTTATTTTCTCATTAAAAACACAGTAACTTACAAAATATAATTTCAACATTTTATGTGGGTAAAATACAAAAATTGTCCAGCAGTTCACAGATACATTACGATTTGTTTTATTACCCGACTGCCAAGGAAGGGTTATGTTTTTCGCGCGTATCTTGTATGTATGTATGTATGTATGTAATATTCTTAATTACCTCATTTCTCTAGAACCGCTGAACGGATTTGCATAATTGAGATATCGTTAGATTTGTCTTAGCAGCCCAAGTGTTCTTAGATAGGTGACATTAAAAAAAAACAAACATGGCGGCTGTGCGAAGCCATTGTAGTTAATGAAGAAATAATTTTTTTTTAGAATACTATAGTATGGGTATCAAATTAAAGGGCTTAATACAAGGATTTCAAAAATGTATATTATGATTATTATTACTGTAATAATAATAAAGAAATACAATAAGAAAGTTTAAAAAATGTTGACTTTGCTCTTTCCGTTTTTTACGCAGGCGGGTTTTTTGTTTTCTTTTAATTATATTACTTGTGTCTAACACTGTACTTACAACAGAATTCCAATCACCAAACATTTTATACACACTAAATTAGACCATTCCTCAATTCATATAAATTATTATCTAACTTGAATTCAAAATAAGTGTTCCTTATAAACTTTTTCAGTATTAGTTCTCTAGTTATGATTAAATAATGTTTTTATAATTTTATATTGTACTAGTTGTGCCCGCGTCTTCGTCCGCGTCGAATTTAACAAAATATTCATTGTTCAGTTCGCGGCGAGCATCTCAAGGAAATAACGCTGGCTCGCCGAGCTTTAAATGTTTCGCTGCTAATTACTTCTAACGACGATATCTCAAAAACTATTCATCTGATTGATATAGTGTGAAGGGCAATTTTAATCTACATTAAATTCCTAAGTTAACTAACATACTAATTTGGATAAGGATTAATACTGAACTAAGGAGAGTAGCTTTAAAAATAACGTGTTGTTAATTAAATGTTTTTAATTAAAAATTTGAACATAACAGTGGTTATTGTAAGTCAACCATAAGAGATAGAGATATGCTATCGCGGACTTTTTTGTAGTATTTTAATAGATTTTGAATTCGCTTGTACATTACTTAACTATATCTTTGTTAGTTGGTTTGGAGTCATAGATACCATTTTTATTACTTTTTTTTTATTAAATTTATAGAAACAATAATCACATGACGTAAAATTATTTTTATCATATGATCGATTTATTATCGATTTATTATTTCAAGAACTGTTTCATAGTCTGTGGTTGTTTGTTATGCACAGGGTACTTCACTCAATCAATCAAATCGTCAATAAAGTATGACATTACAGTAGAATTTTAGTACGTTATTCCGAAAAAAAAAACAACTGTAATTTATAGGCGTGGGCTGTCAAAAAGATCATTAGTCGCCGGACGGGGTATAAATAATATTTACGGGCTTTTTAAATAGTTGACCTTAGGCTATGCTTATCCTTCACAAGATTTATTTTGATTTAATTAGTAAAAGCTAAAATGTGGTCCGACGCTTTTTTATATTTCACTTAAATTTTTTGCTCATTATAATGAAACAACCTTTTACTTTACAGCAACCATGGTCACGGCAGGACCTCCCTTATCTGAAACGTCGGACATCTAAAAAACTTAATAAACCGCGATAAAATCCGAAAAAGTTGTTTCATTATGATGAGTGAAATTCGCGTAAACATTAGAAAACAAAGTTTTTGCTGTTGTAAATGTTACAATTTTTATTCGGGTATTTGATTTAATCCCTACACAGGTATATTAGTTGATGTTACAAAGATTAGTTGATGAGAGACATTTAACTGATACAAGGTTAGTTATTATTAGAGCAATAGAAGTCATAACATAATTATACATATTGTAGAATTCTTTGTCTATAGAAGGCGTAAGTTTGTTTGACATCATGCAAAATCTGCTTGATGTGAGATGTGGTTCTTGGAATCTAATTTAAAGTTTGCTTGTCCCTGTGTGTGGCACTACACATCTACTCAGAACCCATTACAGGGAGTCTCAGTTAGAACTCAGTATGCTTGCCGATTACAGACCGCTACGGCACATTAAAATCCTCCTATAATATTAAAAAAAAAGAAACTGCTTATTGCCTTCTCACTTTCAAATAGCTGAATAGATTTAGATGAAATTTAATGTTGATATAGTTTGAGATCATGGAAACGATGTAAAACAGATTTTATTCTGTAAGTCATCCCTTCTAAAGATAGATATCGGGTGGAAATCGTAAATGCACAATTATACCTATACGCAGAACCTCACAAACAGAAGCTAGTTTTACTGTGGCAGATCGGTATAATTATGTATTAAGAGGGCGCATAAGGCGAGCAAAAAAATCAGATTTCACCCGCGCGCCCATTGAAACAAAATATACACAAGGCCTCGTGTCAGAGTGCGATAGACGATATAGTTTTGAGCGCATTACGCATGTAAAAAATGACAAATATGTTATTTTGTATATAATTCCGAAACTAAAAGTAATTACATTAAATGCCTTGGCATAGCCTTTAATCATATTTAAATGTAATTAATTATCAAATTTTTGTCTTAATGGTCATAACCATATCGAGTATAAATAGAAAAAATATAAAAATTAGAGGTTACTTCGTGATTATATTTTATCGAGGAAATTTCCTTATTTTATGTTTTTGATATGAGTCAACCCTTGCAAATATCACGTAGTTTGTCATATATTTTTATTTTAAGATTTGGTCTGGAACTTTTCATGTCAAAACAAATAGAAGATTGGTAATTTTGCATTATGCGCGCTCTTAACTTTTCGCGTCAAAATTTGTGTGGAATACTTGTGTGTTTTATTGATTTTATAATTAAACAATCCTAAAAGACAGTTACTTTTTAAATAATATTAAACCCAAAAAAATATTATCTAACACAAATACAAATATATATTCATATACATGTAGTTTACACAAGCAAAATTACAATTTAATTTCGAATTTCAATTTTAATGTGACGGCAAATAATATTTACAGCCAGAAAAAATTCGCAGAAAACTTCTCAGTTTTCATATACCAATTACCAGTTTTAATATACCAATTATTCTATGATTAAATAAAATAAGTATATAAAGTCTAAGTAAATTTCTAAAGGTAATTTAACTATGTTTAACCTATACCTACGTAATTATGTGTAGGTCACAAGTTTCATATTATATCGTTGTAAATATTTATTTTTAACTAGTTTATTTAATGATATACGGCAGTTTTAATTATCACTATGTTTGCTTGGATTAAGGCCAACAAAAATGCTATAACATCACATATGAGATTTTTAACGGATAGCATAGTTTACAAAAATACATCACCAGTTAACGTGTAATTACGTTTAGGGTTACATGTAGAATGTTTCTTTAGCTGAGCTGAACTCATTACCACTTTTCAGTGAAAATTAATATTGATTAAATGTTTGTATTATTTTACGATTGGACTATTATTACGTGTATAAAAAAAGAATAGCTGATATAAAATAAATATATTATTAAAATATTTATTTATTAATTTTTATGGAAACATATAATTCATAATAAATTTTATACATACTCGTAGCTCATACTTAAAAATATTTACCAAAACAGTTTCCATTTATTATTAACATAATTATGTATCTATAATAAAATACGTGGCGTAGATGTGCCTTTCTTTTAAAATTATAATAAATCGATCAATATTAACTAGATTATATTAAACTAAAAAAAAAAAGTCGTTGTCGTAGTATTATCTGTTTCTCTTTAACTTTTAGCAGTCTATTCTTATAATTAACAATGTAATAATAGAAGTATGTTGTCATTTACGAGTATTATTTATGCACAAGAAAAATATATGTTTAATTGTTTTGTACGGCCCCATTCGTTAAAATGAATACTTCTTTTGTCCTATGAACGAAGATTTAAGCCTTTATAGCTAGTCTTCACTTACTTGGTAGTTGTTAGAAATAGGTATAATTTATTCCAAAATATTTTTTCGTACGTATTGTTTTATCATTATTGTTCTAGCTTTCCGCTCGCGGCTTAACCCGCGTGGACTACACTAATTTACTTTATTCTAATTTCTGTCATTAAAATAAAGCCTATATTACTCAGTGGTAATATTTTCCTGGTAATGAGTTTTTAAAAGTAATTAGAATTAATTAGGAATTTTGATCCACTACAGACAACAACAAAATTAAATCATTGCAATATCAGTATAAATATACATAAGACCTACAAAGATTTTTTTTAATATACAATGAATAAATTTTTTATAATCTTATAATAGGAGCCCCAAAAATAAATTTAATTTTAGGAAAATTAGCCTAAATATGAACTGTTACACGTATGAAGCGTGTTCTTATTTTGTTAATGAAATACTGGATGTTATTTTGAGGGGTTTGTGTACTGCCAAAGCTACGAAAAACCTGGTTTTCCGTATTGTTCTCTGTTCAGTGCTTGTCCGGAGTGGCTTCAGCGTAGTCGTCGCGTGCTGATCGTTGCTTCAGCTTTTCAAGTGTATTTTCCGAACGCTACAGTTCATCTGGTAAAGTGAAATAAAATTATTTCGCAGTGTCAGTGTCTTCTAAAAATAAAAAAACATATAAAACAAAGTTAGAAAACATTTTGTTTGTGAAAGTTTGTGTAAATTTATTTAAGGTAAGTCTTGTTGTTTTTAAATTAAAAAGTTTTCAGTAAATGATTGCTCTGAAACCATAAATTAAACTTAAAATAATTAATTATATGAATTGTATTTTTACAAATTTAGAATTAACCTAATTTTACAATAAATATCTCAAATAAGTACTATATCATACTTTTTCATATGAGAAAATAACTATAATTCTTAATATCATGCAAAATGAGTTTATAATTATTTGTACGCAATTATCTCGAGACATGCGGGGTGAGATTGATTTTTTAAAATTAATATTGCATTAGAATATAAAATAAAATTATTTGAGCCTAAGAATATTTTAATAATCACTAACAACTCGTGTAAGTAGAGCTATAAATATAAATACACAAGATTTTTTTAAACCAAGTAATTAATGTTCTTTGTGAAACACCTCATATTTTTTATTGTATAACTGTGTGTGTAATTATTGTTATTGAAATTAAGTTGCTACAGAACTCAATTATTGTAGATCAATGAAAAATGAACACGTTTGTCTGCAAGCAAAGTTACGCGGGGTTGTACGATTGAGGAAAAATATAGTGATAGTAAAATGAATGAAAACTCTAGACACGATGCATAAATTACTAGGTACTTGCAATGAATGTCCTACCTTTTGTAGGTTTTGAGGTAAAATACTGTCATTATTTCTACACTTTTACCTGGATATTTTGCTTTATATTTTGATTTATAATATTTCGGAGACGTCTTTGTATTTTCTAGTTAAAAGTTGCAATAAAATCTTTTTGGTTGTATTATTTATAATTGGCAGGTTTTGATACCAATAAAAGGTGACATTTTAAAAATGAAAGAAGTAAAAAAAAAAACAGTTTTCTGCCACTTAATTTTCATTAGTTTTTCTGTCCGCCAAAATGGGTGAATCCACCAAAGAAATTCGTAGCATTTTAAAGTTTTATCATACTATTTAATAATCTGTGGTTTTACTTTAAATTTAAAAGAAGGAAAACGCGACTCGAGCCGCGAAAAAAAATGCGACATTTGAGTAGTTACGATATAGCTGAATAGATCATTAGATCACAAGACTGAAGTAAAACCTCTTTAGAGCCATTTAACTTATATCTCCCTCTCAACTTCCGTTCGCCTCGCCGGGTCACACTTTTCGTAACGCTCTCGTCACGCATTCACCAGATTACTCCCCAAGTCAACGTGTGTAAAGAAGTTTTATTTAAAAAAGCTCGATATATGGGTGCCACATTAACTCACTGAAAGAAGCCTAATGGACTATGTACTCATTTGCGATTATTATATCGAACCATTTTTGAAGAGATTTATCACTGGAGATAAAAGTGGATCACCTACGATACGAATGTATGAAATAAATCGTAGTCAAAGGTCGATCAAGCTGCACAAACTATACTACTGCGAAACCCGGGTTGATAAGCAATAAGGTGATGTTGAGTGATGGTGCGATTTTAAGGGCATCATTCATTATAAGCTTTTTCTGCTGGACTAAACCATCGATTCAGATTTATAATGTCAACTGCTGATGAGACATAAGCAAGAAATTGAGAATAAGCGGCCAGAATTGATCAACAGAAAAGGTGTGGTCTTTCATCACGACAACGACCGTTACCGGTCACGCAGTTTGTTAAGAAATTGTAAAGTATTTGATATTATATCAAATCAATAATTCAATATTATATCTTATTTAAAAAACATACGTCTTGTATACACATACCAAACATACCATTGTCCTTAAAGCCCCGATCTTGCATCCTCAGATTTCAGTCACTTTTATTGGCATTATAATTGTTTGTCGTGGTCTGGGCGTTTGTGCTTGTGTATTGTGTGTTTCTTGACCCCCGACAAAGGAAAAAATCCAACTGGGGGCCGTTGTGTGTGAAGCGTTTATTATTATTATTAAAAAGTGTGCTATATTGGATTTAGAGTAAAGTCACTTTATTTTTCGAGTTACTATCAGCAAGACTTAGAATGATGTCACATAGCTAAATATGCATTGAAATCCAAACTAAACTTGTATACAAAATTTCAGCTCAATCGGTTAAAGATATATGCTTCAAAATTCAGTTGCAAGATTCCACCCTAACAAACATACATACTTACATACATTGCAAGTTAAATAAAAGTTAAAAAAAATACTATAAATTTCACGTCAATATTGAGAGGTAGAATATTATCATGCATCGACGATTGTGCTTTTGCCAAAAGGGATTTCAAGCTATTTATCCGTATCCGTATCTATTCCTCGCAGTTGCCACAGCGTTCAGTTGTAAATATGTGGATATGTGTACACACAAATACAAGCGATATATTACTCGCTGATTGATTGTTGACTAGATTTCTACAGATTTTTTTTAAAGTTTGTCAAATTCATCTCTTAATTCATTTATTCTTGAAGTATGAAAAACAACGGGGTTGATATCACCCATGTCATTTAGATATAGAGATAAAAATATAATATAATGGATCTTCAGTTTCATTTTTTATTCTTAACTAGCTTCTGTTTGCGACTTCGTCCGCGTGGAATAGGAACAATTCTGTAATATATTTTTTTTTCGAAACTTTAACTGTTAACGCAGCGCACGCAGCGGAAGTTCTCAAAAGAAAAAAAACACCCCGATTTTGAAACATTCTTCATTGGTGCTCCTATTGGTCTTAGCGTGATGATATCTAGCCTATAGCCTTCCTCGATAAATGGGATATCTAACGCTGAAAGAATTTTTGAAATCGAACCAGTAGTTCCTGAGATAAGCGCGTTCAAACAAACAAACAAACAAATAAACAAAGAAACAAACTCTTCAGCTTGATAATATTAGTATAAATAATTCTTTTAAGAACGACGAATTTTACAGAAGAGAGAAAACTCAACATTTTCTTTATTTCTATGTCTTAAGTTAACTGAACTTTAAAATGACTACGAATTTAAGTACGGTACCTCCTCTTATGATTCATTAGTCGTTAAACCCTTCATTAATTCAATTGTGGATTAAAAAATATGGTATACGGTATAAATACGGCGGATTATACCTATATTAAATTTCATTATTTATAAGGATATTTTTTTCATTTAACATTCTGGCAACATATTGTAGTCGACAGAAATATCTATACTAATATAATAAAGCTGAAGAGTTTGTTTGATTGTTTGTTTGTTTGTTTGTTTGTTTGTTTGTTTGAACGCGCTAATCTCAGGATCTACTGGTCCGATTTGAAAAATTCTTTCAGTGTTAGATAGCCCATTTATCGAGGAAGGCTATAGGCTATATATCATCACGCTAAGACCAATAGGAGCGGAGTCCACGCCGACGAAGTCGCGCGCAGAAGCTAGTAATATAATATACTTGTGCTAGTTCAAAAACAAATTCATTTTCAGAACTTCCTTTTTTGGCAATATATAATTATATAGCCATTTTCGGTGTTTTTTTTGGAATTTACTCAAAATTAGGGGGGATCAAATGGACCACATATTCAGATTCAGCGCACCAAAATACATGGCCCTAGTTGGGTCTGTTTGTTGGCAGGGTTGAGTGGGTGGTTACGTGGTTATTCAATATCACCGACGAAATGATTCATTTAACATTTTTTTAAATATTCTTTTTTAAATAGAATTCTTTAGTTACTCGAATGACGACTAGAATGGTAGCAGCTTTTCCTCGTCGAATCGCGAATACTCCCTTGAGTAAAAACACTAGTCCCTTTGTTATGAGTGGACATCTATAAAATGAAAAGTTAAATCTCGAAGCTATTATTGTCATCTGTGAAAATATAATATTTACTTATTAGATAGACATGATATTTTGGGATAAAGTATTTTTATATATTTATTTATTTTTTATGAGATATATTACGGTACAGGTACGGGTGGACGTAAGTTTTTATTAAGCGATCATTCTTTTTGTAGTTTACATCTTTCTCTTTTGCTTCGCTTCAGCCTGTAATATCTCACTTTTGGGCATAGGCCTCTTTCCTCATGTAGGAGAGGGATCAGAGCTAAATCCACTACGCTGCTCCAATGCGGGTTGGCGGATATATTATCTACTATGAGTAATGATCGCTATCATCAGGCTAGGATCAGGTGTACATGATAACAACCGGGACCGACGGCTTAACGTGCTCTCCGAGGCACGGTGGTGAGACCCACAAGGATTGCACAATCACCCAAACCACGGCAAACATCTGTATGGCCAATACAAATGTTGTCGTGTGACGCCCGCGCAACAGCTACAAACCACTTTCTTTTTTTATATATTCCAAATTTACGTGTTGAAAATCACTGTGACAGAGATTATAATATCATTCTTTTTATAAAGAAACGAGAGGAATAATAAAAAAATAGATGAAAGAAAAACTATCTACAAAAATAGGTCTCTACAATGCATCAAATAACGAAAACCAAAATGTTTGTGTACATATGGCTACATACTTTGTTCTAGTTAAGCCTCTGAAATATGATAATATACTGATAGAAATGTTTGAAAAACATATTTTTCACAGTAATTGTAAAAAGTAAACCAACATAAATATATTGGTTTACTTAAACCAATATAAATGGTTTACTTTTTACATTTCAGATTCTTGGTACTAGTAAATACTAGTACCAAGAATCTGATATTATTTTCGATTTGCTAAATAACTCCTCAATAATAATGTCTCTTCGTATTTCATAATCAGATCGTCACCATATTTCTATGGCATTACCCACTTAGATAGTGTAAGCTGTAAGTACCCTACAGTAGTTTTAATACTTATATGTGTCTATTAGTATTAATTATTAATTTTTTTATTAGTATTAATACTTATATAATTATGTATAATAATTTACACCAGCTCTATGCCGCTTTATTCTCTTTTATGTCCTTTGCTAGAGGTTGTCTGAAAGAGATAGTTCTTTTAGCGATAATATTGCTTTTATACCTATTTTATTAGATACTTTTTTACGCTAAATGTCTTTTTTGGGTGTACAATAAAGTATATTTGTATTGTAGTGGTAGTACTCAACGATCATACATAAATTCACTATACACGTTGCTTTTCAGTGAATTGCCTTGATTTTCTTGAGCTGTCTTGAATCATTTGAACTGTCATGTTATGATTTGGCAAACGTTCTTTTATAAGGATACTAGCTTCTGCGCGCGACTTCGTCCGCGTGGAATAGGACAAATTCTGTCATACATAATTTGTGCGAATCTTTAACCGTTTACGCAGCGGAAGCTCTCAAAAGGAAAAAACACCCCGATTTTGAAACATTCTTCATTGGTGCTACGCTCCTATTGGTCTTAGCGTGATGATATATAGCCTATAGCCTTCCTCGATAAATGGTCTATCTAACGCTGAAAGATTTTTTCAAATCGGACCAGTAGATCCTGAGATTAGCGCGTTCAAACAAACAAACAAACTCTTCAGCTTTATTATATTAGTATAGATATGTAATCTAAATAAATAAATAAAATTGGAGTGCCTGTTTGTAATATTACAATAACCGCTTTTTTTTCGTTTTTTTTTGTGTTACCCACACATAAGGAAATTATAAACATTGACACGGCATCAGAGGGCGCGGGTTCAAATCCCGCTGAGTCGAAAAATTTTGATATGATTTTAAATGTTTACAACCGCTTTTTACTAAATTCATAATTATGTATTATATACATATATACGGTACATATACAAAAATAACATCTATACTAATATAATAAAGCTGAAGAGTTTGTTTGTTTCATTGTTTGTTTGTTTGTTTGTTTGTTTGTTTGAACGCGGTAATCTCTGGAATTACTGGGCCGATTTGAAAAATTCTTTCACTGTTAGATAGCCCATTTATCGAGGAAGGCTATAGGCTATGTATCGTCACGCTAAGACCAATAGGAGCGGAGTCGAGCAGTCGAGCGCAGAAGCTAGTTTTTTATAATTTTTGAGTGTATGTCTGTATGTCTGTCTGTTTGTTCCGGCTAATCTCTGAAACGGCTGGACCAATTTTGACGGGACTTCCACTGGCAGATAGCTTATGTAATAAGGAGTAACTTAGGCTACTTTTATTTTAGTTTTATTTTTATTTTATAACTCTACGAACTGAAAAATACTATTTTGTTAATTTCCTTACGGACGAAGTAGCGGGCACAGCTAGTATGTATAAATTATGTCAAATCCGCAGTATACTGCGGTATAGATATATCTATTGATTTTTTAAGGTTAACTTTCATGTCGAAATGTCAATGACGAATAATTTCTGCTTACATTTTATAATTATTGTAATGAAAAAATTATGTAATTTTGTTTAATAATAATTTACGATTTTTAATAAAATCAATACGCATTTAAGTATTTGTGGCATACTGAGTTGAACAGCAGTTGACTGAACGCTCCTGAAACATCAATAGTTAACCACGTACTCGTATATCTCCATAACGACATCGGGAACAGTGGTTTTTTTTTCTTGAAAAAATAAACTAAAAAATTGATCCGCCATTTTGTATCGGCGGCCATATTGGATTTACAACCTTAAGAAATATGTTGTATTGTCATCAAGATAAAGAGTGTGAACCAAATATCAGATCAATCTATCATCAGGAAGGGGGTAAAATTCCAATTACTAAATTTGACCCAAACACACAAATAAATAAACAAAAAAATAACACTCAAGTCAAGCTAAATAAAACCGTTTAAAAAAATAAAAAATGTATGTAGTTTCTGAAAATAATTTTTTTGGCCTTGCATTGACTACGATACGTAAACCTTTTTATTTTTTGAGTTCGATTTCGTCAACTTCCGGTGCAAATAATACAGAGTTAAATGAGGCTTTTATTCTCAAATATATCTTTGAAATCGTCGGCTAAGTGCCTGTTTTCTTTTTTTCAATCGATGCAGCGTAATCAACTCTATTATTTATACCAAATTTATGGAAAGTTAGACAAGTAGATATATTTTACATACATCCTTAACTATGAATAAAAGATTTACCATATTGTCTATGATGATGGACGAAAATATTGACTAATGTATAAAACTAGTTGACCCGGCGAACTTCGTACCGCTAATTTTTTATTTTTTCTTGTGAACATATCGATCTTTAATTTTTTTAGACAAACTGTGTCCTGACAATAGAGATTAATTATTAAATTTGATGAAGTTGGGCGGAAGTTATAGGTATACCTACCTACATTTCACGAATTCATTTATACATATGGATAATAAATGACAATGTAGATAGCTCCTTCTTCTTTCTTCATAAAAGGGGATCAGGAAGGGGAATAATAGCAGTCATTACTTTTACATAAAGTCATTTTAAAGGGTTATTTGTCTTGCGGCCTGGATTCTGACCCGGAATTTATTATCCTGATTACAATCGACTTTCATTATTTAACTAGAGATAATTTGATTTCATTGTTATCGATTGATTTTCTTTTCTAATGTATTCTTTTGTTACATCAATAGGTATTTGTTAGCGAAATGAAACTGTTGGAATGGTGAAATTAAAAATAAATAAATGAAGGTACAATTCACACTTTTACAACTAAGGTGGTACCTATAAAGAAATGTATTTACAATTAAAGTGCACCTGTTATCTGAACTAGTTAGATAACTGTATCTCATAATAACAGGGTTCTCCCCTCTAGGAATATTAAAAAAAAGTATTGGTTAGAAATATACAAAATGAAAAAAAAATCTGACTAAAACGAATAAAAACTGTTTTAGAAGAATGAAAGTAAAATTAAAAAAAATGCAATGTTGTAAAGAAATATGCAATGTTGTAAAGAAATAAATGTAGTTGTGGTGTACAATAATGTGTAAATAAATAAATAGTGGAGTGCCTGGGGCGTTAAAAACACGAAAACCTCGGATTTCCGTTACAGTGAATGAAATTTTATAATTCAAAGTGGAATGTTTAGCTTATAATATATATAAAAAAGTTTACCTATTAAAAAATTGTGATCTCGATTCAAAAAAAGAAAAAAAAAAGAAATAATTATAAGTTTAAACCCTGTAGAACATTTTTCTACACCAAAATTAAGTTAATTGATACATTCATATAGAGATAGTAATTAGGAAAATGAAATAAATGAAGGACAATGAAAGAAAAAAAAATATCAAGAAATCATTTGTCAAACAATTTACATTTTTGTCTACCTATTTAAGAATTTTCTTCAACTTTACTTATTTCAATGATTGCCGGAGTATTAAAACAGGTATTTTCGACGCACTGTAGACATGCTACACTGCAGTATAAGCCACTTTTTCGACATCCACAAGCAGCTTCACGAGCCTTTTTTTTACTAATATTATCATTATGATTAGTTTTTTTGCTGCTTGCTGTGTGGCTACGGCAGTAAAGAATATAGCCACTCCCTCTATTCCCGCGGGTGTCATAAGAGGCGACTAAGGGATAACACAGTTCCACTACCACCTTGGAACTTAAAAAGCCGACCGATGGCGGGATAACCATCAAACTACTGGCTTTGAAATACACAGGCCAAAGACGGGCAGCAGCATCATCGGTGCAACAAAGCCCGCCCTGCGGTCACCAACGCGCTTGCCCAGCTTGGTAACTATGGGCAAAACACATGAGTTTGCGCCATTTTTAGCGCGAACTTATGGAGGCCTATAAGCAGCAGTGGACTGTGTGTGTGTGATTAGTTTTTTTTTAAAGTATAATAGTATTAGCTCCAAATTTAATTGATCCAACAATAGGTATCATCATGATAACGGTCTATTAGTCGTTTTCTAACAGTTTTTTCATCCGGTGTATGCTGTGAGGTATATACCATCGTATCTTTCAACTCTTGCATAGAAAATTGGCAGTCGTCATTCTCTTCTATATACTTGTATGTACCATTGCTGCATCTATCATCGAAATTGTCAAACCAACCTCCTTATCAGCAGAGCTCAGATTAATAGAATTTTTAAGAGAATTATAACAATCAGCATGATATTTTGCTTGAAGTGTTTGTAAATCTGCTATATCAGAAATTCTTTTATGAATTTCTTGATAACAATCGTTTTTTCTGTACAGCTAGCTTACAATGGAGTCATTTAAAGTTGGAGTATTAATATATACGAGATTTGTCTTCGTCGTTTTTTATTTAATTTTGCTTAAATTTCTTTATTAGCTTCTTGACCACAGATGAAACAGTTTTTCCCACTCAAAGCTCCATAAATCAGTGCTACTTCGGAGTTTCTTTTTCGAAGGCGAAAATGGAGTTTCATTGGGCCTCTTCTAATATGTTTCAATATATTTTTATGAATATATTTTTGGCGACAATCTGTATTAGCGTAAATGAATGAAGTTTGAAAATGAGGTAACAAGTCATCCTTTCGTTCTCCCCTCTCTACGTTCTACTACCTGTCCAAGGTCTTTATGACCCTTCATACGCTCCAACATTTCAAGAAAATATTATTTTCCGCCTATTTAGATATTATTCAACGTATATAACATGAAAAAAAAAATATTTTAAATAAAATTATTAATTTTTTATAGTTTTTGGTTTAAATAAAAAAAAATCAAAAGCACAAAAAATTTTGGGTAAACTTTACACTTTAAAGTATAAAAAAGAAAACCCCCCCTCGACCATTTAAATTCATTCACTGTAACAAAAGTCTGAGGTAAAAACCCCCAGACACTCCACTAAAAATAAACCTTACAAACTTTGTGACGAGAGAATGTTAAACTTTATGTCGCATTTTTATCTTTCAATATTTTAACTTCTAAATGAATCACTGAAATGTATGTAACATATGAGTAAAACTTCCAAACGACTACACAAAACTGGTTAGTTCAATTTTTGTGTTATTATCTGGACCTTTTTTGTATAAAAGAAAATTAAAAAATCGATGTATTAACAAGATAAAATGTGACAGTACGAAGTTTGCCGGATCTGTAAATAAGTATTTAACATACTGATTTGCAGTGGTGGATTTACAAATTTGCCACCAGTAGGCTATTTAATTTTTGCCGCCTCTAGTGATCTCTGAAACTCAATACCCTATTTACAAGTCAGAAAAATCGGACAGGTGCCAAGTGCCAAGTGCTAGTCAGAATTTGGACTTACTCATGAACAATCATGACTGGTCAATCCATAATTCCAGAAAATAATCAAGTCAAGGTGTATATCGGCTGACCTTTTCATTGTTGTGTAAAGGTTGTGGTATACGTATACCCATTCATTTTCTGGGTCAAAATAACAAAAATTCGACAAAAATAAAATTTAAGCAAAATTTGCCGCCCCCTAAAATTTGCCGCTCCAGACTCCAGCTTACTCAGCCTATTCGTAAATCCTCCACTTCTGATTTGTAATTTCGGGCTTATTTTCAATTTATATTAATTATAATTAATTTCTATATTCGCTACGGTGTTCGTTCCATACAGAAAATTTTGCTTTGATATTTAGATGACATAAATTATAACTGCTCACGGTGTGAAAATTTTCCGCTAGTTCACGGTGGAGAAGAAGCCGTTATTTTATTCTTTTAAAGCGTTATTGTATTAAGTTGTTTAAAAAAAGGGTTACGTGTACTTTTGAGGAGTGCTTGCGCACGTGGGCGGGTTGATACTCATGTTTCTGTTAGACAACTTATTATTTATTTTATTTGCCTAGTTACTTAAATATCGAAGGTATTATTGAGTATTATATTATATTATCTGAGTTTGTAATGTACCTAATGTTAACATTTAGCTATTTCTAAATTATATGTTTTTGATATCATGACATAGTTTTTTTTCAATATTCTTTCAGCCTCTGTAAATGTTTCATATAAGGTAAATGCTATAATTTCTTTCGATCTGTAAAATTGTAATTAAAAACTAATTATAAAAATTTGTATAGAAAATTAAAAAAAAGTTAATAATTATATTAAGCAAACCATTTGGACAGCAAAATTATTATTAAGCGTGGAAAAGTAAAGTTCATACCGATAGTCTTTCCCACCTTCATACCAAGTTTTATGGAATTGTATGAGTATAGAAATGATTAATTTGATTCTCCGTCAAAACAATTTGACTTGGTTCTGATACTGGTAACAGCAAAGTTGAAATGGATTCAAGTTTTGTGTTTGTATATTGCTTGTTTACACTATTGTTACCAACTTGTTGTTTTGAAGAGTTAATTATTGCTTTAGACGTAACCTAATTATTATAGCCAATTCATTTCTGATGATGAATTGTAAGATATAATACAATTCGTATTTATAATGAAACAACTAAAAGGGTGGGGCAAAGTTATTTATAGAAATTAATGTCTTCCTAAAATTTATTTGGCAGGCTCTCTAGCGTTAGACTCTATTGGTCGAGATTATTGACAACCGCTTTTGTGTATACGGGATAAATATTTGTATTTGTACAAGTATTTCTGGGTCTCCCCGCCGTGCCTTGGAGAGCACTCGTTGATAGCGATCGTTACTCATAGTAGGAAATATATCCGCCAACACGTAGTGGTACGCTGTGTCATGTGTGGTTACGGCAGTAAATAATATAGCCACCCCCTCTCTTCCCGTGGGTGTCGTAAGAGGTGACTAAGAGATAACACAGTTCCACTACCACCTTGGAACTCAAAGAGCCGACCGATGGCGCTATCCAACTGCTGAGTGCTGATTTGCTATTTGCAATACACAGGCCAAAGACGGGCAGCAGCGTCTTCGGTGCGACAAAGCCAGCCCTGCGGTCACCAACCCGCCTGCCTAGCGTAGTGACTATTGGCAAAACAAATGAGTTCACGCCATTTTTGGCGCGAACTTGTGGAGGCCTGTGTCTAGCAGTGGACTGCAATAGGCTGAAGTGAAGTGTGACATCGTGGAGCAGCGTGGTGATTTAAGCTCCAATCTTTCTACTACATGGAGAAAGACGCCTATAACCTGTACTGGGATGTTAAAGGCTGAATCGTAGTCGAGATTATTATTTTTGTTTTAGTTGAGATGTTGATACATCTTCCATTAAAAGGACTCACTTTATCTGAAATGTGCTTGTTTATTTTATACGTTACAATTTCGTTTGAACTGTCTTAAATTTTGCCTGATTTATTCAAATTTGATATTGAGTTTAAGTTGTTTGATAAGACGCAATACAAACGTTATTTTATTATCTTCTGACGCCGTCCATGGCTTATTAAATCTTTTTATTTAATAAACATTAAAAGGTAAATACTTATTTTGATAAAATGTTTATGATACCTACATTTTAATCATAATTTTTTTTTCAAATTCAAATCTGTTTGAGCTGAGTGAGTTGAATTCATAGCAATTTGAGGTAGGTATTTAAAATAATGATTTCCACCTTCTATGGACAAAACATAAACTTAATTATTTAAATAGCATTTTGGATTATTTTCTTCTAAATCTTGCGACAGCCTATGCGCGTCGGATTATTATAAAGAAATATTCTTCGTATTTATTCTAATAATTATTACGTTAACTCGCCTCACTACTACGAGATGAACCACAATCACATTATATATACTTGAATTTATTTGATTGAAATGTTTCACGTTTCATAATGGTTTTAAAGAGTTTTATGGAGATTTTTAAAAGCATCGTACGTATCATTGTAAACCAAACGATGGTTTTACGATGTTTTTTATGATAAAACTTCATTTGAAATTCTAAAATGTTACTTTTAGATCCTACAAACAATAGCTTACAAAACACAAACATCTTTTAAATTATCAACAAAAAAAGGTTGGAGCCAATATATTTTTGCTAACTTTAACGGAGTAAATGGACCATGATTAATAATTTCACGTCAAATTATCATAATTCTAGTGATGTGTGGCGAAGGGCTATTGTAACGTTTGTAAGTAAATTACGAGTATTACAGCTAATTATTATGTCATTTGTTAAAATGCTAATATATCACTGTGTTTATTCCTGACGCAAGAATCCATTGTTTGATGAAGACATACTGTAACAAATATCTTGACGATATTACTATAACTATACCAATAAAATTAAATATGAAATACATGATTTTTGTAAATATATTATGTAGGTATATTTTTCTATTTCATATTTACAGAGGTTTTTTATTTGCAGACAATTAATGTTGTGAGAAGTATTTTTGTTCACAAAATAGTTAAGGTAAAACGTAGAAAAAAGACACAAAATTAATGGACAGTTAGTAGTCAGTTTTAATATTAATAAAATACTCTTTATTATACATCATTGAAAGAAATGAACACAAAAATAGTGACCAAGAAAGATGCACAAAGACAATTTTAGCGCTATAAAAGCGATATCTTTCAGACAACCCTGTGCCGTTTCGCTAAAATCTAAGGAAACAAAGTGCGGGTCACCAGTTAATTAAAACTACTCACTAACTCATTAGAAGTGAACAGGTTGACTGTTTTTTTTAAATTATTAAAACATGTTTTATGTGTTCTCTTAAAATAGCATGTTCTTTTTTAAAGTGAAGGCAAATTTATTTTTTTTATTTTTTTTAATTTGAAAACCAACAGCGTTACAATTCGTATATGTATAAAATTTAATATAATATTAACAATAATAAGGCCAATAATAGGTTTTCCTATCTATACATCTTAGTACTGTCACAAAAGGGATGTATTGAAAGCCGATATTAAAATTACGTAAGAAACAAAACTAAAAAAAATTAAAGTTAATAGGATAGTAACATTAGTAACATAAAAAGCACGTGACCCATCACATTAAACATTACAGACTATCAACAAGACGTAGAATAAGTACAGAGAGTCCAAACGTATGCAAATAGTAGCCATTATAACATAATTTTTAAATTTAATTACAAACAGACACTCCAATTCTATTTATGTGTATAGATAATAAAACTTTATATTGTTATATAACAAAAACAATAACATAAACATGCAGACCTATAACTTGTATGTACCTAATTACATTTATTTCACTTGTAATGATTGCTTATGAGTTCCTAATTTACTTTTTTAAAAACTTCAATTAAGCTATTTTTTAACTGAGTTTTTGAGTTTACAAATAGATCTATGTCTCTAGGCATATCATTAAACAGACGCGGCAGTCTAGACAGAACAGAATTGGCTGAGTAAATGGTGCTACATTTTGTAACATATAGGAGTGGTGTATGTCGGGTACGACGCTTGGGCGCACAGTATGATATTGCACCTACAAGCTCAGGACAATCAACGCGGCCATGGACTATGTCATATAATAAAGAAAGACTGAGTATTTTGCGACGTTCCTCCAATGTCAGAAGGTTATTTAGATGGCAATCTGTGAAATAAGATAGTGAAGGTTGTCGACTTCGGTAAAGAATATGTTTGATAAATCTTTTTTGGACCCTTTCTAGACGATCTATATAAATGTTATATTGTGGGGACCAGATAGGACACGCATACTCGAGAATACTTCGAACATACGAGAAGTAAACAGTTACAATCACATTCATATCATCAAAAGGCCTACATACGCGCAGAACGAATCCCAGATTTTTAAAAGCTTTTTGCGTGATTATTGAGTTGTGAAGCGAATATGTCATTTTACTATCAAAATACACACCAAGATCCCTTATGTGGTTAGTTCGGTCAATTACTTTACCATCAAAATGATAAACGAAATTTATAGGATTCAATCTACGCGTGAATGTTATGCATTGGCATTTTTCGATGTTGACACTTATCTTGTTATGCTCGTAGTATGCATAAAGTGAGTTCAGATCCGATTGCAAATGATAGCAATCCATTAAACTGTTTATTTTTATGTATACTTTTTTATCGTCGGCATACATCAGATATTTGGAATGCTTTAAACAGGCCGATATGTCAAATAGGTAGGAGTTATACAGAAGAGGTCCTAAGTGCGATCCCTGGGGGACACCTGTAGGTATTTTAGTGAAATTTGATTTGAAACCACCTATTACGACTGCCTGTGAACGATTGGTAAGATAGGATTTAATCCATCTTAACAGATCTCCATGTATTCCCAACCTCTGTAGTTTATATAAAAGTATCACGTGATCCACACGGTCGAAAGCCTTCTCGAAATCCGTGTAGATAACATCCACTTGACCACCCTTCTCCATATTAGATAGCACAAATTCTGAAAAACATGTAAGATTGGTAATAATCGAACGCTTTTTAAGAAATCCATGCTGGTTATTAGGTATGCCTTTAACGATGACGGGATATATAGCATCATATACACAAATTTCAAATATTTTACCTATTGTATTTAGTATGGATATACCTCTGTAATTCTTGATTTCTACTTTAGAGCCTTTTTTATAAACAGGAACTATATGTGCTTTTTTCCAAACACTGGGAAATACACCTTTTTTTAGAGATTCGTTAAATATAAAAGTGATTGGGGCTGATAGCTGTTTGGCACATTGGCGCCAAAACAGGGGAGGTATACCATCGCTGCCTGCTCCTTTGTTAATATCTAATTTTAATAAAGACTTTTCTACCGTGTCTTTATCGATGTGAAGCTTTGATATCGAGTCTGACGCAGGCGTATGTTCTTCATCGTTTAAAGTTATATTTGTGACTGAACCAGTGCCAAAAACACTTTGGAAGAATTCACTGAAAGCCTCACAAATAGATTGTCCATCCACATATTTCCTATTATTGTAAGTCATTATTTTCGGATAATTAGAGCTACCACGAATGGATTTAATGTATGACCAAAATGCTTTTGAATTTTTTTTTTATAGAGTTTTGTATGTTATAAATATATCTATCATAACATAAACGCTGTACCTCCTTTTGTCTATGACGCAGCATACAGAACTCATTGTAATCACGATAGTTATTAAATTTTGTTCCATAGCTTACGTGCTTTTGATTTTTCCTTAATTATATTTATCAACGCTGAACTATACCAGACAGGATATTTACGATTATTCCCGTATCGCTTTGAAAATGGTATATATTTAGAAATAGATTCATTTATACAGGAGTAAAAGTTATCGATCATACCGTCTATTGTGTTTGAATTTAATATAGTTTCCCAATGCAATTGGCCAAGATACGCATTTATACTATCATAGTTGCCCTTTCTATAATTAGGTCTAGGTACCGCGGATTCAACGAGTGGAGTTATATTCAGGTCCAAGACATCAATCGTAAAGGGCGGGTGAGCTTTATCTATATTTGAAAGGGGATATATACATCCCGTCACTTTCAAAGGCAGATTAGAAAAGGCTAGGTCCAACGTATTTCCCGCATAGTTCTTTAATAAGTTGTATTGTTTCATGCCTAGAAACGTTAGACTATCAACAAGATCAATACTAGAATTTTGCACTTCAGTAGTAGAGATTTTTAAGTAATTAGGACCGCAATTATTCCATTTTTTTTATTTATTTATTATTTATTTATTTATTATTACAGAAAAAAAAATACATTCTTATGTGATAAACAGTGCAAAAAAACAATTTTCAGTTTACCAGTGCACTGTGTTTCTATAGTAATAATATAAATCTAATTAAAAATAAAAAATTTAAATCTAATTGGAAAAAAAAAAGAAAATTAACATAAATTGGTTAAAATAATAATAATAATCGTAATAATAAAATGATTAATGCGGCCATTTCACTCTCTATTTTGTTCTAAAAAGAATTTTTTCAGTATGTTTTTATAGTTATTATTTTTTATTTTTTCTTTTAAAGCTGATGGTAAATTATTTATTAACATAGGAATAATATATTCAAGCATACGTTTTCCATAAAAATTACTATGTCTAGGGAGTTTTAATGTGTGATTTGTAATATTTCTTGTTAGTTTATTGTGACTCATTTTTATTTGAATGTTTGAATTAAAATATTGTTCTATTAATAATACATATTTTATTTTAGTATGTATTGGCATTACTTTGCAGTAGTCAAATAATTTTAATGAGTTGTTTTTGTATTTATTTCTTATGTATATGGGTACAATTGTTTTTAATATTCTTAATTGGAGCTGATAGATTCTATCGAGATGTGATTTAAATGTAAGACCGTAGGTGCTTAGTCCATAAGATATAATAGATTCACCCAAAGATTTATAAAACATTAATAGTATTGAGAAAGGAATTTTGGGTCTAATCTATACATATAATAAAATGGTAGGAAAGTCAAAACTGTACATTGAATATTTTTTTAAAAGAATACTTGGGGTGTGATCTACAATCGATACCGAAGCCAAAAATATAGTTTTTAGAATTTTTGTCTGTTTGTCTGTTTATCTGTTTGTCTGTTTGTCTGTTTGTCTGTATGTATGTCCGGGATAAACTCAAAAAGTACTGCATTGATTTACTTCAAATTTGGCACGAATATTATTAAGAAGTCGGGTCAGAACATAGGCTATATATTATCACGCTATCACCTACGGGGAACGAGCAGTGAACCTTTATTTCTTCAAACGTATGTCCGGGATAAACTCAAAAAGTACTGAATGGATTTACTTCAAATTTGGCACGAATATTACTAAGAAGTCGGGTCAGAACATAGGCTACATATTATCACGCTATCACCTACGGGGAACGAGCAGAGAACCTTCATTTCTTTAAATATATGTCCGGGATAAACTCAAAAAGTACTGCATGGATTCACTTCAAATTTGGCACGAATATTATTAAGAAGTCGCGTCAACATATAGGCTACATATTATCACGCTATCACCCACGGGGATCGAGCAGTGAACCTTTATTTATTCAAATATATGTCCGAGATAAACTCAAAAAGTACTGCATGGATTGACTTCAAATTTGGCACGAATATTATTAAGAAGTAGCATCAACATATAGGCTACATATTATCACGCTATTACCTACGGAAAACGAGCAGTGAACTTTTATTACTCAACGCATTCTACGCACGGAAGATTAAAATCTCCAATTAATAAATAATTATTACAGTTATTTAAATTGTATAAACTTTCCATCATTTTTAACAAAAGATCTATGTTAGTAGGTAAGCGAGTGGGATCAGGCGGTAAGTAGACAGCAATTATTTGTAAATCGGCGGTAGCCGAGAGGGCGCGCGCAGGTACGGTTATTACTGTAACTTCCATGTCGGAATAGTCACCCACTGTTACGCTCAACGCACCCAGATCGCGTCGCACCAGCATCATCACACCGCCTCCAGTCTTTTTTTTAGAAAGCGTAAGGTTTCTGTCCTGTCTAAACACGTCGTACCTACCATCCGCTATTTCCCTGTCAAAAATACCATCACACAACCATGTCTCCGTTATAATAACTATATCGTAGTTATTGCTTAACAAACTCAATTGGAAGTCAGCGCATTTAGTCCTTAACCCGCGAACATTTTGGTAATAAATGTTTAAGCCTTTGTTAGCCATTAGTAAAAATATTATACCAGGAGGACATACATAGAAACATTATCACTACATAGTATAAAACAAAGTCGCTTTCTCTGTCCCTATGTCCCTATGTCCCTATGTCCCTATGTCCCTATGTCCCTATGTATGCTTAGATCTTTAAAACTACGCAACGGATTTTAATGCGGTTTTTTTTAAAAGATAGAGTGATTCAAGAGGAAGGTTTATGTATATAATTTAGAATAGTTTTATGTAAATTAGCAGAAATACGGCGATAAATGTTGAAGAAGTCGCACAAAATCGGGCCAACTGGGAGCTTTCCACGCAAACGCCGCGTAAACTAGCAAAGATACAGTGGAGTAATGTACTAGCGAATTCTAAATCTATAAAAATGCTACAAAAAAGTCCGCGATAGCATATCTCTATCTCTTACGGTTGACTTACAATAACCACTTTTATGTTCAAATTTTTAATTAAAAACATTACGTTATTTTCCAAGCTATTTTCTTTAGTTCAGTATTAATCCTTATCCAAACAAATATTTTAGTTAGCTTAGGAATTTAATGCAGATTAAAATTGCCCTTTACACTATATCAATCAGATGAATAGGTTTTCAGATATCGTCGTTAGAAGTAATTAACAGCGAAACATTTAACCCTTTAACCGCCATCGCCGTAATATTACGTGTTGTAAGAGTAGTACCTCAGCCGCCACGTCGGAATATTACGTAAAGATCCTGTCATTTAAAAATGTCATCATTGCACCCGTGCGAAGCCGGGGCGGGTCGCTAGTTAAATCTAAAAGAACACATCTCCAACATAGTTCAAACACTGTAAATTTATCCATTATATTATGGAAACTAGCCGACCCGCGCCCACTTCGTTGCGCGTTAATTATCTTTGTGATGCAATAATGCATTATGTTGTGTAGCTCTTATTACTGTTTTATTAGGTTCATTGTTTATAATTTGACGTATAAAATCGTAATAATATCTTGTATTTATTATTTTAAATTACAGAACCAAATAACATACTTTCTAAATAAAATGTTGCTCCAACGCCATCTATCAAAAAGCGAAAAAACTTCGTCGTCGATTGACGTCGGTTGACTGAAATAAGAGTAAATAAAATAAGTAGACTAATAAATAGCGATATATGGCGATCGTTTCTTTGTCATTTTGATAATATATTTTAATATTTTTCTTTTTTACTGAATTTTTTTGTACAATTACAATAAAATATAGCCTATGTCACTCCTGAATAGTGTAGCTTTTTGTTGGTGAAAGAATTTTCATGATCGGATCAGTATTTGCGAAGATTACCCCCGATATACAAACAAAGTTATAAACTTTTCCTCTTTACAATATTAGTACCTATAGATTAAAATGTGAAACACTAAGTAAACTCATACGATACAACACTTTGCGGGTGGACAAACAAAAATTGCAATCAGTGCGCTTAAGAAACCGTTTAAACAAACTACGATGCATGATAGTATGTTCGCTTAATAGTTGTGCACGACTGAACCTTACACATACATATATACACAAAAAATTAAAAATGAAGATTATTCGTACATAAAACAATATTTTTATAGTTTGTAGAAAGTTTTGCTTATTATTAGACAAAAAACGTAC
This sequence comes from Melitaea athalia, assembly GCA_905220545.2. NCBI lineage: Eukaryota > Metazoa > Arthropoda > Insecta > Lepidoptera > Nymphalidae > Melitaea > Melitaea athalia. The sequence continues at coordinate 12,039,551 of HG992179.1, forward strand.
TTTAAAAAAAAATCAATATAGTCCTGCAATTGAGAAGAAAATAGAAAATACGAAAATTCCCGTGTATGCGATCCAACAATCATCTGGAATAATATATATATCGAGCTAAAATGTGTGAAACCATACAAACCTATTTCATTGTAATACGTCTTAAAATAGTGCACTCTTATGGGTCGTATGTACAGTGAAACAAAAAACAATTTGTAAAGACTACACTGAGACAAAGGACACATAGTACATGGAAAATTAACACATAAAACAAATATTATTTTTAAAATGTAACGGATTAGAATCACTTCAACTTCACTATGTCTTCCTCTGTCTGTATTTGAACAGCTGGACTCAGGTTGTTTTTTCTGGAGTAGATCCTGCCGTTTTTTGTCCAAATATATTGAATTCCTTTGTCTTTGGCTGCAGTCTTGAGTTTTTTTAAAAGAGTTTTATTATAAGGAGTCAGGTGTTCGTTCACAAAAACAGGCACAGGATTTCCCGACATCTCTATACTTTTTGTTGTAATGCGATTTTTGCGTGCTCCAGACAATATATTGTCTTTTATCAATCTTGATCGGAATTTGACAACTACGGTTCTCGGGCGACCTTGCATCTTCACACGTGGTGACACTCTATTGGCCTGTATTACATCGTAGCTATTTATGGTGACATTGGCTGCCTTTGCAATTTTCATGGTTAAATCGTGTAAGTCTTCCTCCTTAGTTTCAGGTATACCGACAAATTCTAGATTGAGAAGTCGGTCTCTCTGATCATTTATATTTAAAATTGTCTGGAGGGCCCGGCATTGATTTTTAACTTCACTCAACTCTGCTTCCATTGATTCCATTTTTTTAACATCATAAGAAAAGGAAGATAACTTTTTATTTATATCATCGTACTGCGTGCTTGTAAACTCCACAGAAGAACGTAATGACAAGAACTCTTCCTTGATAATTAAGAAATCCCGACCTATTCCTGCAACTTCGCGCTTAAGGTCGCTAGTGTTTGATGATAGCCTATTTAGTTCTTCCTTTATATCATCAACAATAAGATCTTTAAGGTTTTTGAGTTCCTGTTCAAATTCTAACTTCCATGTCTTTAATGTGCTTTTAATGTCGTCCTTAAAATCCCGGAACATATCGGTAGTAAGTTCTTCTCCGTGTTTCTTTTTCCGTTCATTAGTTCTTAAAGTTATATTAGATTCCAAAGCCGAGAATTCTGAGGTTCCGGCAATGTCTGATTCGGATCCACGTTGTTTATTTGGAGATCTTATCATTTTTGTTCAAATATTGCTTCTTTTAATATTGCATATACTATACTTTTTTTCTGATTGCAATATTGTTTACAAACTTTTTGATTATAGGAAACTGATCCTACTTGCAATGACTGAGAAGCTAATATTCGGTAAACTAAGCAAATTAAAATAGAATTTTGTGAATACGTAAATTAAAATGTAGCAGTAGCGTAGTTAAAGTCACAGCCACGTGAAAATTGGCGAAGTGCTAGTCGGAGTACGAACTCACTCATGAACAATCGTAACTTATAAACGACTTTTGAATTTGATTATTTTCTTTTTACCGCGCATCGTAGGTATGGAAATAATCATTGGAGGAAGTCAGACCTGATTTAGGGTTGTGGGCAGACCCGGGCCATTTTGATTTAATGGCCCATGAATTAAGGAAAAAAGAATGAAATTATTCAGATGACCTTTTCTTTTAGGTTAGCCGTTTCATAATTCCATAAAATAATTGTATCAAGGGAAAATAATGGGTACGTATTTCGGCTGAAGGTTGTGGACATGTCCACAGTGCCCACAAACGGTGTATCCGCTTCTGATTGTAAATATATTTGAATCAAATATATTATGAAATTTATTATTAAATTAAAAATGGTAAAAGACGCTAAAAGGTTTATTCTATAGATCTAGGAGCGCTTTGTAACCAACGTTATTTGTATTTCGTTGTTGCTTGACCAACGTAGCGGAAATGTTTGCTGATGCAACTTAGCCAATATTAATGGCAACAATATACGAATTTATGCTGTATTTATATTAAGCGGTACATAAAGTTTTCGAAACTTTTATTCTAAATATGTTACTCTGTATATCTATACTAATATAATATATAAAGCTGAAGAGTTTGTTTATTTGTTTGTTTGTTTGAACGCGGTAATCTCTGGAACTACTGGGCCGATTTGAAAAATTCTTTCAGTGTTAGATAGCCCATTTATCGAGGAAGGCTATAGGCTATGTGTCATCACGCTAAGACCAATAAGAGCGGAGTCCACGCCGACGAAGTCGCGCGCAGAAGCTAGTTTTTTATAAAATAATCTTAATAATCTATAGTAATATTATAAAGAGGTAAAGTTTATAACTTTGTTTGTATATACGGGGTAATCTTCGCAAATACTGATCCGATCATGAAAATTCTTTCGCTAACAGAAAGCTACACTATTCAGGAGTGACAAGATAAAAGGAAAAAGATAAAAATTATCAAAATTTTCGACCCAGCAGGATTTGAACCTGCGCCCTCTGACGTGCCGTGTCAACAATTCAATCTAATCAAGCATTATTATTTGCCTTAGAAATTAATTGGTGATTTTAAAACATTTATATTTATCTGATTTGCTGAAAATAGTGAGAGTGTATTGGAACATATCAAATTTCACCGTACCCTTCTTATGTGAAATGGATTATAACGCCCAACGAAGTGGGCACGGGTCGGCTAGTATTGTATAAAAAACAACTAAACACAAAGATGCTCAGAATACAATCAACAATAATAAACAATAGCAGACAGTAAAACAAATCTGTATAATATTTTTAAGAGTGTAGAGTCTCTACTTGTACCTACTATGTTAGTCTGAGTGACATATCCCGAGGCTCCCTCCCTCAACTTTCGAATTAAAAAATAAAATAAAAACATAATTAACAAAATGTTAATCAATATACTATTCTTTAAAATTTGTTAAAGACAATGCTTTATAATGCTGTATTAGAAACGAATTAAATTATACCCTTAGTTCAGGTCAAATGGCAAGTCACCTACTACTTAAGTAAATTAAATCTTACAGTTCACAGAGCAGTGGTAATGTTCAGTATGCTAATGCTGTCTTTGATATCATTTAACTAAGTGTAAAGAAATCGTGGAAGTGCTTGTGAATTTTTATTATTCAGTCTTTTTTTATTTTATAGAACCAGGTCGGCAAACAAGCGTACGGCTCACCTGATGGTAAGCGATTACCGTAGTTTATAGACGCCTGCAACACCAGAAGCATCACAAGCGCGTTGTCGACCCTACCCCCAATCCCCCCAGGTGCCCTGGCCACCTTTCTCACCACAGGAACACAAAACTTTTGAGCTTAAACCTAAAACTGGTTGAGTTACTTCCCCAATCGGGCTACTCCAGATTTGATAAGACATTTAAAATCTATAGTTTTCTCAATGTCAAACATAATTATTACAATTTGATTGATTTATTTGTACTGGGTAATGTATTTTTCAATACACGTAAATAAGGGCCTATGCAAACCACGTTTTTTAAACGCGCCGTCGACGCGCGTTTGTAGCGATACAAACGCGATACACACGCGAGTTAGACGCAGCCTGTAGACCTTTGCACACCTGTATAATAAAAGCGCGCCGTCGACGCGCGTTTTTAAAACGCGCCGTTAACGCGCGTATGTGCCGTATGTACTGATACAGACGCGATGCAAACGCGCGTGTCACGCGATGCAAACGCGATACAAACGCGATGCAAACGCGCGTGTGTATCGATACAAACGCCAACAAACTGCTCTGTAGGATAAAAACGCGCCGTCGACGCGCGCTTTTAAAACGCGCGTCGACGGCGCGTTTAAAAAACGCGGTTTGCATAGGCCCTAAGAGTAACTTTTATGTGAATTTGAACAAAACTGTATATTTTTTAATTAATTACAAATTAAAAATAATACTTATTACTTACTAAATAAATTACGGTATTTTTATCAGACATGTTTGTTTACAGATGTCTTACGAAAAACACCCCCAAACTCAATATTTCGTATAGTTCGAGTTTCTAGGAGTGGCTGACATAATTTACATGCAATATTGACGTTGTTGGCCGGACAATTTATTGTCGAGTGGCATATGTATTATGTATATACATAATATATTGTTGTTCAAAATGAACAGATATTTGCTTAAAATAAATTATATTAAATTTGAAAATTTGTCATATATAAATTACAAAGTAAAAACACGTTTAGCTTTCAGAGACTAAGTAGCGTAATTGAAAAAAGAAAACAATAGTCTAAATACTATTTTAGAAATACTCTATTGTATTGACATTACACCTAAAACATTACGCATAGTGACAACAGATTTTTTTTTGATAGTTATGCATATAAATAGTACATAATTATATTACATCTAGACTCGGGGGGGGGGGGGGGGGGGCACAAGTCCATTGCCTCCCAGAGGAAAAAGTAGGGACCCCGCTGACCACGTCAATGGGCTAGTCATAGTTTTTGGAGTACATACCTACATATTGAAATTATATATAGTGCCGCGTGAAACAGAATAAAAATATATATGTATACAGGAATAACAACCTTCTACATATACTGGAATTTAATAGAATGGGGTAAGCTGGTTTTAGGACGAGGGAGGACATTGAAGACTTATCTAAATATTCATCATGGTTCCCATGGGATTGGGAATGAATGTATAAATGTGTACTTTGTTGTAAGTCATTGACGTTTTATTATACTTATTTTGTTAGAAAGTCCCTTAAAAGAATGATCTAGACCTTATTGGTTTATGAGTTAAGACTTTACAGGCAAAATGGATGGCAGTAATAAGTCCTTAAAACGATGGCAATTGAAAAATAAGTCTCGTGTTACGAAAATTATTCGATAATGGGATATTTACCATGTTTATTATTTTCGCTTTGCGGAGCTCGATATTTCGACATTAACTGCGAATGTCTTTTTCACGAGACTCAACTTTGAACTGTCTCAATAGAAGTAACCATGTTAATCTAAAGTCTTATAAGTCCCGTGTTAGTTTAAATATGACTTTATCGTAATAGGGGCAGTGGAAGTTACCTGTACATTCCTTTTCCGTTCGTTTCAGGCCAAGATTTCGACGTTACCTTGTCGATATTCCGATGACATGCACTTTCAACTTCGCTTCACTTGACTAGCCCGTTGGCACAGTTTGTAGTTACTCTGCTTTCTGCTCCGGGAGTTGTGGGTGCGATTCTCGCCTCGAGTCTGGGTGTGATAAATGTATTTATTTATATATGTACATACCTACATAAGTATTATTTAAATGTATTTATCGAAAAAACACAAGAATTGAGTTCCTGCAGGAACAAAAGACTGTGTGTGTATGTTATAGATATTTATTTATTTTTGCACTGCATGGCTAGAAATTCGTATTTCTTTATAGCATCGCTGGTCATTGCACTTATCTATTTATTCTCAATGTTTCTTCGTTGTGTCTGATACATATTTTATTGTTTTCTGTCCAACGTTTACACACTTCCAATTTAAATATTGAGACAATTGAGAATACAATTATAATATTGACAACTAATAATGTTCCATTTACGTGTCAAAGTATATGTATTGCAGACGCCAATGTCACAGTCTGTGAAATCGTAGCTGTCGAACAATTTTAAGAGTATCAGCTCTTATAAAAATATTGTAAGGCATTTTCGCCATAAAATGGAATCATTACACAGGAAGTTTTTTTACATTTAATTGAATGGTTATTATTTATTTAAATGTTTTGACTATAATGTTTTACCATAGAAATCTAAACATATTTTTAGAATTCCTAAATATTTGTAAGTAAGAATAAAGTAATAGTTACTTTGCAAAATTACTCTATGCTAACTAAAAGGTGTTGAAGTTGTTGAGCAGAAGCTTTTTTGTCTATACAAAGGTAGCATAATAAGGAGAATTAGAGAGAATAATTAATTTATTGTTTGTTTCAACGACCACTCTGGTGTACCTAATGGTGCGTGTGCCGTGTCGGTGGCGCCTAAACACCGACGGTCGCAGGTTCGATTCCCGCTCGGAGTGGATATTTGTGTTTATACAAATATTTATTTCCGGTCTGGTTGTTAGTCCTTGTGGGTCTCCCCACCATGCCTTGTAGAGCACGTTAAGCTGTCGGTCCTGCTTGTTATCATGTACACCTGATAGCGATCGTTACTCACAGTAGGGATCCGCCAACCCGCATTGGAGCAGCGTGGTGGATTAAGCTCTGAGATTTCTCTTACATGGGGAAAGAGGCCTATTCCCAGCAGTGGGATATTACAGACTGAAGCGATAAGCGATTGTGTTTCAAATTTCAAATCCGCTCAAACAAATATTTATTGTAAAAATTAAAAACTCAATTTCGTGTCTCCATGTCGGGGTTCAAGAAAAACTTAAATAAATTTCTAACATCAAATTTTGTGATCATATAGTTTTCATTTTTTTTATAGTGTACAAATGGGTGCATGTGTATTATTAGTGTTGCTATTACAGAAGTGTAATTATTATTATTTAAACATGCTCAGAAACACTTTTTAAGTATCAATCATCAAATTAATGATCTTTTGGAGGACTGTTGTATCGTAACGAGATCTAATTTATATTCTAGTTAAACGATTTGATTAAGAAAGTTTTATAGAATTATTTCCTTTCACAGATTACAGAATTAACGCGTTCAACTCGACGTTGAAATTGTAGTAGTGTAAGTTGAAAGTGTAGCTTAAGTATTCTTGTTTATGTTCTTATGTGTGTGTGTGTGTGTTTTTTTTTCTAATGACGTATTTATCACAAAATATAATATCTGTAGGTTTAACACGTCTTATTACAAACGTGTTACGATTAAAATAAGACATCGCGCATTAACAAATGGAGTTGTTAATATTATGGATTTATGTATGTCAGCCAAATTATACTAGAAGATGTTTGGATTGTGTTACTTTTTCTCTATATAAACTTTAACTAATCGTATACAACTTACGTTTATATTTTACACATGAAAGCGAAATAACACAAAGTAAAATTTCACACATATACCTACGTACTCATTACACAACCTATTCACTGATGACCTAAAATAAAGCCGAACCACTTCTTTCGCGATGAAGAATTGAAGACATTTTTAATGGAATTCCCATAAATCTTATGGATCCTTTAATTTGTACTAAATGTTGCCATAGTAACTATATAATCTGCTGTTAGTAAGTAGCGCCATGGTAATTATCACAAAAATAGTCGACACAGTTTGACACCCATTGAACTTAATTGTTACTACTACATTAAAGTGGTCGCTGCTACGTTTTTATAAATTATATACCTACTAATTTTAAGCAATAAGGTATGTAGGAATCTCCAATTTCACGTCAGATATCCCGGTTTTCCGTAATCTCATCCACCCACCACCGGGCAATCGTAGGTACATAGATCGTAAATTTATCTATATATATAAAAGAGTTACCCACCCATTGACTCATCACGATATCTCTGGAACCATAAGGCGTAGAGACTTGAATTTTGGTAGGAATATTCCTTTTCCGGAGTAGAGGTCAGCTAAGAACGGATTTTACGAAATTCCACGCCTAAGGGGGTAAAATGGGGGTTGGAAGTTTGTATGAAAGTCCTATGTTTTAGAAGTAAGAGACTTGAAATTCAAAATGTATGGTCTATAGACGGTGTTGAGGTGTACTAATAATGTATTTTGAGAAATCAACCCCCTTTTGGGGTTAAAACAGGGGATGTTTGTTTGTATGAAAGTCCAATACCTATATATAGCTATGCTTTTCCTCAAATTAACGCGGGGGTAACCGCGGGGCACAGCTAGTTATTGATAAAATAATATAAATAAAACCCTTAATTTTAAATCTTTGCTTCTTAATATTTTCCGAGTGGATTTTAATAAAATACATTTAAATGAAAGAGAGCGTGGTTATTTAAACTTAGGAAGAAAAATATGAAAGTTTTATTGAAGTAGGAATGATTAACTGACACATGAAGTGCCACTACGTGCTCAAGTAAATATTACTTTGCACTTTATTGTATTCAATGTGATTCATATCTTACAGTTCAAAGGAATTATCTTTGGCAAAGTAAAAGTGCCAGAGTTTTTTTTTTCTTTTTGTAAGAAATTCTAAAATACTTATTCTTTGTAGCCATTGGGCCAGATACCGGTACGAAGTACTTGCAGCTAATTCGGTTCATATCTATGAGTTACAAAGGTACATGTTATCAACGATTGAAGTTAGATATAAACATAAATAGTATATAACTATGAACATTAAAGAACTATAAATCTTTTAGAACACAAATCTTTCTTAACAGCGCCCTTGCAAAACAGATCTTGAGCGATGAAAATATTAAATGATATTTAAAATTATTACAAAATTTGATATAACTGATGAACACTCGAACTCGTGATCACTATATATAACAACTCAAAGCTCACATATTTCATACGGCACATTTTTTTTACAAATAAACATATTGCGACCGGGAAAAGATTTTTCTATTCTTCAATGTGCTAAAAACTCATTCATCTCATTGTTATTTAGCATATGACTACGTGTAATCGTTCATACATTACAAGCGTTGAGTTATTTCTGTTTCCCATTAATATAGTTTGTTTTTCTTTCTTGTAATAGCGTCAAGAGATTTTACGCATTTACAAGCTTTCAAATTGTGTTATAACAACCTACAGAGATCGGTCTGATTTAATTAGTCATAACAAAAATGTTTAGATAGAACAGAGACGTGTTTTATCACTATATGATAATTTATACGAATATCAAAAAAGAATGATTTGTTTATACAAAATTGTATATTCGTTTTTTAAATTCCAGAAATTCTTCCAACCAATCTTCAGGACTACTTTAATAAAATGTTTTTTGCTTATTGGGCTTTTGACTGTTTAGCAAATCTCTCTTGGAATTCTTAACCAAAGAGGAAATATTTGAGAGCAAAGTGACGACACGTTGGCGCAGCGGTTACAGCACTGGCTGATGCGCTGGCGGTCGCGGGTTCGATTACCGCTCACAGCAGATATTTGTATTGGCCATATAGATGTTTGTCGTGGTCTGGGCGTTTGTGCTTGTGTATTGTGTGTGTTTCCGGACCCCCGACACAGGAGAAAATCTTAGTGGGGGCCGTTGAGTTAAAAAAAATTATTCCAATCCATAAAGACAAATCTCGATAAAAATATACAAAAAATTGTTAAGCCCGGAGAAAGCAGTATATTCGCGTGGGGGTGCTTTGCGTAAGTAGGAGTGGGAAAATTAATTCAAATCAACGGTAAAACAACCGAAGATGTTTTTGACAGATGTTGATATTATAATAAAAAAACTGGGAAAAAAAGTGCCAGTCTTCAGAGTAACTTTATTATCTAGCAAAATAAAGATTCCAAACTTGAAAAATCTTTATTTTTTTGTCCGCTCTTCGCGAATAAAACTTTCGAATTGGTCGACACAGTCGCTAGATTTAAACTGTAACGAAAATATGTTGTTTGTTTTAGACCGAAATATTGAACATTAGAATCATCTCAATATATTTCCTGTTGTGCTCCTACCTCAGTTCAACCTCGTTGCGATGGTCGGCAACGAGCTTGAACTGAGGTAGGGGCACAACAGGAAATATCCTGCTCAAAATCTGGAGCAGCCCGGTGAGGGAAGTACTTCGACCTTATAGAAAATCACAGCTAAATAATACTGCTTTCAACCAGCTTGCGTGACCAGAGGTAGAATTCCGGGGGGAGGGGAGGGGGGTAGAGTCGGCAACGCGCTTGTTATGCTTCTGGTGTTGCAAGCGTTGATATTTTTGTTAAATACTCGTGCGAAGCTGGGGCGGGATGCTAGTGTTATATAAAGGTATTTTACATTTCGATAGATCGAAAACATTGTTAATTTATAAATCGCCCACATTCTTTTAGATAAGGATGTCATAACAAGCTTGAATATTTCATGAACAAATTTAGGTAATTATTTTGGTTGAATGTAGGTGTAACTTTCTATAAAACAAGCAAAGCAGGATGTCTGCTTCTTTAAACGCATTAATAAAATCATTGTTTATCTTTTGAGGATGGTCTTGCGTCAGTTGGGAAGTTTTTTTTATTTTTTAATTATAAAATGAGTGAGAGTAATATATAGTTTCCGCTAATTGGTTTAGATTTAAACTATGCTTTGTAAATTTTACTGGCTATAAAATATAAAAATTTATTTGAATTTTCAGTGAGAAATACAGGAATAACAGCTCCTCGGAATTGGGTAATTGTCTTTTCTGTACAGTCTGTACTAGTTAATTAATTATCAACTTTTTTTTGTTTCTTTCTCTTCTAAAATGAGCACACATTGTGTTGTAGATAAATAATTGATGTCATCATCTGAAGTGATTAAAAACATTTTTAAAATATAGCGCTCCGTTAATTTTGTTAATGTAATTAACATAACTCCTTACTTAAAAGTTTAAAACGTTAATTTTGGCTGAAAAATTCTAAACTTTCATTCGGCGGGTTGACGGCGCGGCGGCTTGTCTAGGTAGATACTATACAGTATTGAGGGAGCCGTGACATAAAAGTTAAAGAAATCATACAAAGTGTAATATAAAAGTCACGATATTGTATATGTATTTGTTATTGAAGTGAAAACTTCTTTTGGCGCACCGCACACACATTTTTTCGTACTTAGGTAGTACCTAATTTAGGCTGATCCGTCACGCCCTGAGGTGAAAGGCTCGATTGGGACTGCCGAGTGTACCTGAGCGAGAAAGATACAATTAGCTCTTCGGCGTTTTACTTTCTGTTTTTATTTTCATTTTTGTTTTAATGCAAATGTTTACGTTAATTTTATGTGGAAACTTGATTTATTTATGTTTATACTTGTATTATATATTTTTTTATTGAATCAGTGTTCTAATAATTGTTTGTTTCCCGAATAAAACAATTAAAATAATATGAAAAATAAAAATTACTACGGAAGTATCTGATACGCCGACAACATTGTAAACGGTATTTTAGAACGACGTCTGTAGAACTGCTGTACCCTATCTCATAAGATAACACTTTTCCTTGGTACCTATGGAAAACGCGCCGACGTGGACCACTGAGAAGTGAGGTATTCAAAATATAGTTCACCAGAGGTAGTTGCTTAAAATCTGGACCGTTACCTTAAAATAATTAATTAAGACTTTTCTTTGCATTTCCTCTTGTATTTTGGATTTGGAGGAAAATACTGTGAGAAAATCTGCATGTTTTAGAACAAGTTTATATCTCACAACATAATTATTCATCAAGCCTATGTTAAGCAGCATAGTAAATTAAACTGCAATACGAGTACCAACTTCTTATTAGAACAAAGGATTTGTCCAACAGTAAGAGCCTTTCCACACCATGTTTTTTTACGCTCTGACGACTTGCGTTTTTGATACGCATGTCCTCTGCGCGTTTTGGAATTTTTAACACGTTTTTTGTCACGAATGAAACGCGATTTACGCGGGTGGTTGTATCGATACAAACACAAGTTGAACGCTATACGCACTCCGTGTTTGCTGCGCTTTGTACACCAGTTGCAACTTGTATATTTCGTGTTTCAATACTAATAAAATGGAGTCATTTGATGTGGACATTTTTATAACCGAAATTTAAAATCGTCGTATAAAAACGCGATACAGACGCGATTCAAACGCGCGTCCTGGTTGCGTTCGAAAAACGTGGCGTTTGTATCGACACAAACGCAAGGATCGTGTGTAGGTTAAAACGTGCAGGCTCTCCCTTGAGTTTGCAGAGCGTTCAACTTGCGTTTGTATCGATATAAACGAGCGTAGAAAAAACGCCGCGTGGAAAGGCTCTAAGACACTATTATATACTGTTACAGTTACATGAACTCTTGTTTGAGGAGACCGACTTGTATTTGTATGGGTTCTCCTGTATTGTGCAAAGTCAATTTATTTTACGATTTTGTTTCGTTGAAACACTTTATGTAAATACAGTGGCGTAGCGTGCCTTGGAGGGGCCCCGTATCAAAATTAGTTGGGGGGCCCAAATGAAGGATAACGATTTCTCGCAAAATAAACAAAAATGCTTGCATTTAATTAAGATAAATTTTTATTTAATATAAGTTAGGGGTCGTTCAAGTATTACGTAACGCAAATTTTGAAGATATTTGACCCCCCCTCCCCCCCATGTAACGCGCCGAACGTTTTCCTGTCCCCCCCCCCAGCCCATAAACGTTACGTAACACCCCAACTGACCATTTTTATCAAAATGTCACAACTTTGTTGCGAAAACTACCGAAAAGTCGCTTAAAAAATCGCGTTTGCGGTAAGTATAAATATATATATACAAAAAGGGATATAAACGAAAAGGGTTGCCAATTTGGGAGATTTTAGTACACTAGTTTTTTTTATTTAAGTAAAAAAGAACGTTACGTAACGCGTTGTTCGAAACCCCCCCTCCCCCCTGTAACGCATCGTAACGTTTTACAAGACCCTCCCTCCCCCCCTAATTGGGTTACGTAATACTTGAACGGCCCCTCATCACTTCCTCCTAGAATAGACAATAGTGACAAGTCTGATAGCCGTTCCTGTCTCGTCGAAGTCCTTAGGTAATTTTTCTTCAGTTTAGTTTTGAAAAACTTCTTTCAGCTGTTGCGGCTATAACTGGAAGGGTCAAGAATAGAAAGCATGATGTAGGAACTACCAAACGTAAAACTGGATGCAAGACTATTGAATTTTATCAGCAACAATTCCAGGAGTTCCCTAATGGAATGAATTTTTTGAATTTCGGGTTTTACATTTTAAGCATGTTTTCAGAGCAATTGATTGTTAATGAAGATTAACTGAATCCTGCAATAACCGATGAAGGATGTTGCTAACTTTTGGGCGCACGCTTAACTCGGGAAAAGGGGGAATCCATTTTTACTTTTGTCATTTCTGAAGTGAAAACTCTATAGGCACGTTTGACAGTTATTTTATATGTTTTTTTTTACCGGAAAGCACGAGATTAAGTGACATCGTGGATAACATTTTACTAAGTTTGCTTAAACACATTAGGGGCCTCTGTAGCCCGGGGTATCCGTACCATTGATACGTCGTCTGATACGGTGGTAGCTACGCCCCTGCACTGCAATCTAAATCACTCACAGAAGCTGACTGCTGAAAAAATGAAGAAATTTTGGATATTTTTTTTATAACCTACTCTCTTTTCTGTCTACTTTTTCATTTCATAGCTCCACTGGGATAATCTCTTTTCCTTTCACTCATTCTTTTCACAAACCATAGTAATTAACCAATAAGTAATGAGAAGTACAAGATTGTATTGTATTAAAATGTAATAACGTAACGGCGTTTGGCAGGCTTCGTCGAGTCTTCACTTCGAAGATTCCGCAATGCTTGAAAACAAAAGTCTTCGAGCAACGCGTCCTGCCTGTGTTAACATACGGAGCCGAGACGTGGACACTGACAAAGGGACTGGTACACAAGTTCAAAGTCGCTCAACGTGCAATGGAATGGGCTATGCTTGGGGTTTCTCTTAAAGATAGAATTAGAAATGAGGCTATCCGCGAGAGAACGAAAGTAACCGACATAGCCCACAGAATTAGCAAGTTGAAGTGGCAGTGGGCTGGTCATCTGTGTCGCAGGACCGATGGCCGTTGGAGCAGACGTGTCCTGGAGTGGAGACCGTGTCTTGGCAAACGCAATGTAGGACGTCCTCCGGCCCGCTGGAGCGACGATCTACGTAAGATTGCCGGTGTAGGCTGGATGAGGATTGCGGAAAACCGGGATATCTGTCGCGAACTTGGCGAGGCCTACGTCCTGCAGTTTACTGCAATGGGCTGAACTGACTGTCTGACTGACTGACTGTGATAACGTATGAACCGGAATGAAATAAAACACGTAAATATTCTTCTCGTAATATGCATCGTTATTGCGGGATTCCCCCGTTTAAGTCACTCACTGATGTAGGATGTTGCCAACTTTTGGGCGCACGCTTAACTCGAAAAAAAAGAGATAACTTTTGATTTTGTCATTTCTGAAGTGAAAACTCTATAGGCACGTATGACCGTTTTTTTATATGCTTTTTCCCGGGAAGCATGAATTTAATTAAGTAACATCGTGGATAATATTTTACGATTTTTTTGCTTATAGACGTTGGGGGCCCCTGTAGCCCGGGGGCCCCGTATCATTGATACGGCTGATACGGCGGTAGCTACGCCCCTGTGTAAATAGGTACACGCCTACGTCTGCAAAGTTTGTATTTATTTTTATTGTTTGTAACATTTTTACTAATGTAGGTACTTATTACATTTTTAGTATTTTAAAATTAAACTTCTTTCTATTTAAAGGTCCCTGAATATTAATTTTACTGTTTTGTTAGAAAATAGCTTTTTAATTACTTTTAATAATCGCAAAAATGCATTGTTATAAAACATTTTTAAAATCGTTTATATTATCACAACAACAAGTACAATAATAGGCACCTACATATAAATCTTTGAGTATGTATCAGAATATTAAGAGAAAATGATCCGCATCTATGGTTTAATATTCAACTTGAGCTGTAATATGCAGCATCATGTTTACGAGGTTATCCATTTGTTATCTCGCAGGCTACAGTAAAGGTTCGCAATGACCTCTTTTCAGTACTGCATATTTTATGAACCATTCAATAATAATATGATTATTTACTATATGGAAATGATATCTATATCTATACTAATATATAAAGCTGAAGAGTTTGTTTGTTTGGTTGTTTGTTTGTTTGTTTGTTTGAACGCAGTAATCTCTGGAACTACTGGGCCGATTTGAAAAATTCTTTCAGTGTTAGATAGCCCATTTATCGAGGAAGGCTATAGGCTATGTGTCATCACGCTAAGACCAATAGGAGCGGAGTCCACGCTGACGAAGTCGCGCGCAGAAGCTAGTAGTTAACTATTCATCATGTTTCTTAAGTCTGCTCAACAACAACTAATAAAGTAAACTTATTTCGTTTTTTTTGGTACCTAATTGTTTAGTTTTCTAGTGACCTTAAGTGTAGTGAATTTTTGTAGTATCTATTTATTTCATTTATAAGCTCTAAAACTAAGGCCGATGATGATATAGTATCTAATCAATATTAGAGATAAAATAATTATCAATACAACAAAAAAAACACTGATTTAGTGTTTGTTTGGTAATAGGCACTAATCGCAGATTGTAATATTATATTCGGTTAAAAATTATTTAGCTTTAAAAAGTTTTTTTTAGTGAAAGTTAAAGGCAATGAAAAGTTATGCTACAATTTATGAAAGTGAAGAAATTAGTAAAGCTTATGTGTAAAGCCACGACTCGCGTAAGTTGTATGGCAGTTTCAGTGGTAGGCATAGTGCTTACTGCAACTATCTGCGTTAGCTTTTGCGGTTACAAACCGCTGTCATGCTAAATATTGCTGCATATAATTATATGTATAATTGTAAATGTATGTTTATCGTGGGTCATTGAATGCGATGTGCTTATTAATTTATTTGTTTACTTAAGTATTGAAACATGGTAAAAATACTAGGTAGGATAGTATCGTTTTATGTAACTTTAAAAAATGTTTTTATTCATCACTAACTGACCTTACAACCTTCGTATACCAGTATTAACTAATGTATTATAAGTTCTATAAATAAAAATTACAAGGACAAAAAAAATACGCAGAAACATTATCCATAGAAAAATACATAATTATAGGTACTTACATGCAAATACACAATCTGAATGCACCCCTTGACTCACTCTGAAACCATATTTGAGTGGTACGAACAGTTCATATAGAAGAATACTACTGTTGATTTCCTATTTTCCTTACGTATTCTTCATATTTTCTCACATTTTAAACCTTCCTTGGACAAAAAATATTTAAAAACCAAAATTAGCCAAATCAGTCCAGCCGTTTTCGAGTTCTATTGCGACTAACAAACGTCATTTCAATTTTGTATATTATATCGAAGAGGAATGATAACTACAAATAAGTATCTGAAATAATGAGCCGAGAACTTATGTGAGAGACATTCCTTTACTTAATCTAAGAATTACAAAAGTAATTAAACAGGTAAGTTATCCAAACTGCAATACACTATTAGATGCATCATTTTCAAAAAAAATGTTAGACGCTTCTGACTGAATGTATAATATTATAACTACTAGATCGTTCAACAAGTCCCGAAACTAACCTGGAAATGGCGCATATATTAAAAACTATTTTGATTTTTATAAAGTACTGGCTATCAATACAACAATATGTGTCAAATTTTTAAAAATGGAACAATAAAATTATTGATTTTGAAACATTTAAGTGACGCTACGGTTGTAATTTCGATACAATGGAAAAAAACGAGTTTCGCGTGTTGATAAAACATTGTTTTTTAATGGGAAAAAATACCGTTGAAGCACAGCAATGGCTTATAAAATGTTATGCAGGATCAGCTCCCTCTAAACTTCTAAAGCAACTATTTGTCGGTGGTATGCCGACTTCAAACGCGGTCGCATGGACACCAATGATGGGGAACGCTCAGGTCGTCCAAATGAAGCAGTGACTCAACAAAATATTAACCAAGTCCTCAAAATCGTATTGGAAGATCGGAAAGTAAAAGTGCGAGAGATAGCCGAGATAGTGAAGATTTCAGCTGGTGGTGTTTTCACTATTTTACATAAAAATTTGGCCATGAAAAAGCTTTTTTCTAAGTGGGTGCCGCGTTTGCTTACAACTGATCAAAAGGAACAACGTATCAATGATTCAGAGCGATGTTTGGCGCTGATGAATCATAATAAAAAGGATTTTTTACTAAGATTCATCCAATCGGCAGGCAGCGGAGTGGAGAGCGGCTGGTGAAAGCCGCCCGAAGCGTCCAAAGACTCAGAAATCGGCCGGTAAGGTTATGGCGTCTATATTTTGGGATGCGCATGGAATACTTTTCATCGACTACCTTGAAAAGGGGCAAAATATAAATAGTGACTATTACATGTGCTTATTGGAGCGATTGAAGTACGAAATTGCGGATAAACGGCCTCACATGAACAAAAAGAAAGTGGTGTTTCACCAGGACAACGCGCCTTGTCACAAGTCCGTGAGAACGATGGCCAAAATTAACGAATTGGGCTTCGAATTGCTTCTTCATCCCCCTTATTCGCCAGACTTGGCCCCCAGCGATTACTGGCTGTTTGCAGACCTAAAAAAAATGCTTCAGGGTAAGAAATTTGACTCAAATAGTGAAGTTATCACAGCAACGGAGGCTTATTTTGAAGCCAAAGACAAATCGTTCTACACACATGGGATAGAAAAGTTAGAAAAGCGTTGGAGGGAATGTATCGCTCTTGGAGGAGACTATGTTGATGAATAAAAATTAATTTTATAAAAAAGACCTTTTTTTAGTACTTAGTCTCGGGACTTATTGAACCACGTGTTAAGAGTAAAAAATATTTTATTAAAACATTTTCTTACCTTTTAATGTTTAACGATAATTTCATAGAGTATAAGGAAGTTTCTGCGTTTTTTTTATTTTACTATAAAGAGGGTGAAATGTTGCATGAAATTTCATATAAGAGTCATTTAAGTTCTTTTTGAAGTCAGCTGAACTAAAAAAATAGAACCACTTTTGTTTGAGCCTTTGGTTAGAAAAACATAATTATACACTTCAACATACTTTCAAACGTTTCTTATGAGTAAACACAACAAAAAAGTCAGATGCAACAAGGTAGATAATCTTAAGTTTACGTTATTTTTAAATGTACATAACTTTACAATTTCTACGCGAGCAAATGTGCGAGTAATATAACTAGAAATGATGTTATAAATAGATGCAGAGGCTATATACATATACAATATCTCTGCAGTCGAAATACTTCGATTAATAGTGGAGATAATTTTAAAGTATCCACTAAAAGCAGACATTCTCATTATTGTTTAAAGATTGAAATTGCTACAACATAACAACAATGCCTACAGTCCTACATATATGTATAGTGTATACACTTTAAAAACGTTAATTAATACATATTATAAGGAACTTGTAAAATTTAATTTTTATTTTACTTTCTTCTAACTGTCGTAAAAGTTGTCTGTAATTTTTTTTCTTTCATGTAAAAATACAAAAGCCGTAAGTACCAAACCATTAAAATGTCAATGTATTAAGTTACATAGATAGCACAATTTTTTATCGTTGTAACTATTTAGATTAATTTTCATTATTGGTTAACATTATAATAATACTACCTCCACAAGAGAGCTGCTGCATTTTTTCCCAGAGAATCGGCACAGCGATTCAACGGGAAAATCCTGAATGAATTCTTGGCACCATTCCACGCGGACATGATTTCTACCATAACTATCTGTAAATATTTAGTTTGAAATAAATGTTACTTAATAAAAAAGTAATTTACGATGCAGTCTGTAATATCCCATTGTTGAGCATAGGCCTCTTTCCCGATCTTGGAGAAGGATCAGAGCTTAATCCACCACACTGCTCAAATGCGGGTTGGCGGATATATTCCTTACTATGAATAACGATCGCTATCAGGTGTACATGATAACAACCGGGACCTACGCGGGCTTAACGTGCTCTACGTGGCACGGTCGGGAGACCTATAAGGACTGCACAAACACGCAGACCACGGCAAACATCTGTATAGCCAATACGAATGTTTGTCATCTACGGGGCTCGAACCCGCAACCGCAAAGCGCAACAGCCACAAACCAGTGCTGTAACCGTTGCGCCAACGCGGCGTCGAAGGAAGTAATTTAGAAATTTATAATCCTACGTTTATGTTAAGCAATTACCTCTATTCATTGCGAACATGAATAAAGTCCAAGCAAGTTTTAATCGTATAACAGGATTGAACAATGGGAACAAACATTTAAGTACCTACGTAATATTTTACTTGGAACTACGACTCCAGCGTTCGCCTGCAAGAGGCGTTAATTACAGAAATCTGTTTAATCCTGACAGTGCATCTTCGTCGACAAATGAACTTCAACCTAAAAATAATTGGTTTTCAACATCTTTGAAAGAATTCTATTTTTACCGTCTACCACCATTGAAGTAATAGGTATGTACTAACGTTAGTAATAATAGCTCAATGTCTACCACCCGTCTGCATTCTCTTAATTCTACCTCTCTATGTTATGAAGTTTTCGGTAAAATGAATTTGTGTTAAAGACAGAGTTTTGTTCTATTATTATTTTATACAATTTTCCTACCCACAAGTGATAATGCAACCCTATTACTAAGATTCTGTTATCGTTCCGTATTTTCGTCTGTCTGTCACTCGGCTGTAACTTTATAAGAATACTAGACACGTACAATTTTTTTATAAATTTAAAAGTGCTATCTGTATGGGAAACATTTATATATGGAGACCCATTGGGCTGAGTCGAAATTCATTTTGGACTGGAAAAAGTTTTTGATGACATGACATAATGGGAACCAGCCAAATGATACAACCTCGAACTTCGCCTACTCTTTTCGAGTCTCTGTTCCACATCTGTCAGACGTCTTAAGCTTACTGCCTAAAAGTAATATAAAATGTAGCAAATGTTTTATTACTTTTCCCATCAAAAAAATTTTAACCGGTTATATGAACCATTTAAGGAATAATAAAATATTTTATGCTTCTATTTATTTATTAATTTTTATTTGGACTTGTGATTTAATAACGTACTTTATGTATTTTTTTTGTAAGTAAATAATCCATTTCAAAAATAATTCTTATGTTAATAAAATGGTACCTATATCTGGGTGTGATTTTGTTTTCACTAAATCAAGGTGCACCTAATGCACTATAGGGAAATTTGAGATAACGTTTATAATTGTTATAATATACACATATGTATTTCTATATATGTATTTATCTATACTAATATATAAAGCTGAAGAGTTTGTTTGTTTGTTTGTTTGTTTATTTGTTTGAACGCGGTAATCTCTGGAACTACTGGGCCGATTTGAAAAATTCTTTCAGTGTTAGATAGCCCATTTATCGAGGAAGGCTATAGGCTATGTATCATCACGCTAAGACGAATAGGAGAGGAGTCCACGCCGACGAAGTCGCGCGCAGAAGCTAGTGTAAGTATATGTTTCTTGCTCAATTTCCAGATTTATTGTTTTATTTGAATATTATTTGTATCTTTTTACATTCACAATTCTTATTCTAACGTAATTTTGTTGAACCTCTTGAGACCACGATGAACCGCATTGTAAAGTCACTCTTTAAGGTAAAAATAAGAGTTAACCGATAAATAATTCCTACAATGTCCTCGAAATGCATTAAGAGAAGACCAAAAAATTATAAATTTTACAATTATATGTCTAGTGACAAGTCCTTTCTAAAATGAAACCAAAACATTTACAGTGGCCGTTACATTAAACTAAAACTTTTATTACTCTTCTCAGCAGATTAGGTTTATGATGACGGTAACTTTTAGGAACTATTATTTTATTACATTGTAGTGATATTTTAAAAATATTTTCAAAATCTATCTGAATCAAGTACATTTTGTTTGCTACGATTTTTTTTAAATTGCGTCAGTGTACCTACTCGTATAATATAACTTCAACTTTAGTAAATTTGATTATTATTATTTTTCCTCCTCTGTAACCAAATTGTCAGAATTATCTTATCTTACAATTACATAATATAACTTTCTATAATGTAATCTCCTAATCGATATTATTTCAATTAGAAGTTTAACACGGTGTTAAGACCATAATCTATACTAATATATAAAGCTGAAGAGTTTGTTTGTTTGGTTGTTTGTTTGTTTGTTTGTTTGTTTGTTTGTTTGTTTGAACGCGGTAAACTCTGGAACTACTGGGCCGATTTGAAAAATTCTTTCACTGTTAGATAGCCCATTTATCGAGGAAGGCTATAGTCTATGTATCGTCACGCTAAGACCAATAGGAGCGGAGTCAACGCCGACGAAGTCGCGCGCAGAAGCTAGTATATTATATCTTGGTCGTGCGTCATGCTGAAATTACTAAATAAATTATATATAATTAAGTAATCATATTCCACTTCTGTCCGTACTTGAATGCAACTACTATTCTGTAGTCAGACAAATGCTTAACACAATTGGTATACTCTGAACCGTAACAACTCTTGTCTAGAAGTCTCTAAATTCCACTTTAGGTAACTATTCAAGACTTGTTATTTGAGATCGAATTATTATTGAATTCAAGGAATTTCAAAAGATTTAATATGAAGTGAATTTACGTTGGTAATTCACGTCACGCCTCGTAAAATCCTAATTGTGCCAATAAAGCTATGATTGTAGAAATTTGACAATTAAACTATATTCATCTTCTACGTGTTTGTTACACCATAAAATGTTATTTCGACTTACTTTTCTATTTTATCAATCAGTTTTCATGAATCATGTACTTCTTTTTGAATATTCTTTAGTTTTTTTTTTATTATATCGTGAAATTTTATGACAGACTATAACGTCCCACGACTGGTGAGAGTTAAGCTATAACCGATTCGACACGATCGAAATGAATTGGAACATTAATATATTATGTGTTATCCGTTCTAGTAACAAAAAATGGGTGTTGAGTGGAAATATCCGTTCTAGTCCCATTGGTTTCTGGACTGACACATGAAGTTATTAGTCGCGTCAACAAACATCACGTAGAAGAATATCATAAAAGTTATATTACGTAAAATCTAATCTTAATTTTTATAACTTTAGAGACTGTTTCAGTTATGTTAGACATTTCATATTAAATATTTCCTAATAGTTTTCATTCAAAACAACCACTCTGGTGTAGTGGTGCGAGTAGTCGCCTTAAACACCAACGGTTTGCGGGTTCGATTCCCGCTCGGGTCGGGATGGATATTTGTAGTTGTACAAATATTTCTTTCCGGTTTGGATGTCTGTCCTTGTAGGTCTCCCTACCATGCCTTGGAGAGCACGTTAAGCTATCGGTCCCGGTTGTTATCATAAATACCTGATAGCGATCGTTACTCATAGTTGGGAACATATCCGCCAACCCGCAGTGGAGCAGCGTGGTGGATTAAGCTCCAATCCTTCTCCTGCGCGGAGAAAGAGGCCTATGCCCAACAATGCGATATTACAGGCTGAATACTAATAGTTTTATTCTAATTATGATGACACGATGATTAAATTATTATCACAACAATAAATAGGTTATTGCGGTATTGTTTAAATTAAAGTCATATATTCAAATACCAAGCTGTAATTTTACCTATTATTGGAATAACACTTGATAAATGACTTGTTAACTATTTTTATGAAAGTTTTATAAGTAACTCTTACCAAATATACAAAAAAAGTATTTTTTTATTGATTGGTCGACGGTTTGGATAATGACAAATATTTGTAGTGTTGGCATTTGTAATTGTGTTGTAGGACCTAAGCCGTGGAGAGTGAGGCGTTTGTTTATACTATAAATGTATAATATACCAATAATAATATATAGTATAAAATACTCTATATAACATATAACACTCTAGAGGTATAAACTTTATACTTTTGTCAAATCAAGTCTACTTAGTACTTTTGATATGTTAATGTTGACATTTTGAAGTAAAACTTCTTAACGCACGCTTGACTTGGGAATATGCTGGTGAATGCGTGACGAGAGCGTTACGAAAAGTGTGATCGGGCGAGGTGAACGGAAGTTGAGAGGGAGATATAAGTTAGTGAAGATAGAAAGAGAGAGAGTTACGTTTCTTATATTACTGTAGGAGCTACTTAAAAACGGACTACTTAAATTTTTTGCGTCATAAAAAGAGAAGATCCTTAAATTAGGAAAACAAGCTATTGTAGAGTGTAGAGCTCAATTTGATAAGCCTCTGTTCAGAGTTCTAGAATAGTGCATGATAACGTAACAAATGCTTTTCCATTAATCCAATATATCTGCCGCATGCACATCGTCCTATAGATAGAGTGCTATGAGCAGTTTAAGCGTTTAAGCGCTGTGTACTACACTGCACTGGCTGCATAGTGCATTCCCATGCGTACTGCATCCTAATGATTTGAACCAACATATTTATATGTAGTTGTGTTTCATTATACTACAATCATTATTTTATTATTTTAACTATCTTGATTACTCGAAATAGTAGTTTTTTGTATTTTTTTAATGTGGTTTAAATAAAGAAATTTTGGTAATCTGTTTTTGTAGTGAATATTTTTTTTTTATTTTTTTTTTATGGGGAATTTGGCAACTTAACATACATACATACATACATACATATAATCACGCCTCTTTCCCGTAGGGGTAGGCAGAGACCACTTCTAAACAACTTAACGATGTGTGAATATTTTATATATCAAGAATAACATTTAAACTGTAATATAGATGACATAATTGTTTTGTTATCATTATTAGATTTGTCTAGCTATGACAGCACTTAACGTGAAATAATGGTCGCCTAGTGGTCGAAATTCGGCCATAATTAATTTAGTATGTTTATGTTTAACATTCAGTATAGACAAACAATATTAATTTATAATCTATTCTTAATTTGAAGTATGACTACTTTAACAACAAACAAAAGAGTATAATTATATGCATTTGGCTGTCTAATACATTTTTTTATTTATTTAATTTATATTTATGTATAATTAAAAAATATATATTAGCATTTTGCACTCCTTCTTTAGATAAACTATAAGTGTGCAAAATTTCATATTTTTCCGTCCGCGCAATTTACGTAAAAAAAGGGTAAAAAGTTTTTGCTTCACGTATTAATATATAGAAGATAAATATTGAATACTAGCTGATCCCGCAAACTTTGTTTTGCCATATATGTTATTAACCCCCGAAACCCCCTCTTGTGGGTGGCATTTCGTAAAACCCGTTCTTAGCTGACCTCTACTCGGCGAAAGGAATATTCCTACCAAATTTCAAGATATCGTGATGATTCAGTATCCAGAGATATCGTGATGAGTCAATGGGTGGAAATCTCTTTTATATATAGGTATTGAATATTATAAACACGACTTGCAAATATAATTCGAATAAGTCTACTTACAAATATTTTTGTGTGTTTTATATTTATTGTTTTAAATATGCGCCTGTATAATGGCAGAGATTATAAGGATGAGACAGACAATAGAAACATTTTTTAAAATAAAAATTTTTAAAGCTTCACGATTCCACACAATACGTGCCGCATGCGTAGAGATTAGAGATGTGGACGAAATGGAGGTTTGACAACGGCTTAATAGTACGGGAGGTAGCGTAGTAATTTTTTTAGGAATTTTATACCGAATAAATTGTATTTCAAATAGTTGTTTAATGGACAGAAATCGGTAAAGTGAGCGTCAGTTGTCGCACTAGCGGTGGAGCTAAAGGAGACAGCATGAGAAAGTAATTGGAAAAAAATCTGCTCCAATGAATTTTATACCGAACGAAAATGTGTTATATTATTGTTTCAATCACATACTTTAAAAAAATAGTCGTCAGCTGTATTGATGAAGGTGGGTTATATGTCAGTCACGTACATGAACATCATTGAAAATTTGACAAAAAAAGTAATTTTATACCTTATGAAATTTGTAGATCTAAAATTTATACTTTTATAATAATAAAGAAAACCGTCAGCCGTATTTTTGATGGGGGAAAGACCTTCAGTCAGCGTGATAAACATTTTGCGCGCTCAATGCATTTGAGCGTTGCATAGTATCTTTGGAAAATAAACTGATGATCTTTACACCCATAAACATTTTTTTTACATTCAAATTATCTTATACTTTGAATTCAATAAGTGTAATATCAATTTAGTATAAAAAACACCACATTTTATTTATTAATTTTGTATCGGTTTCATATTATATTACTACTAGCCGACCCGTGCCCACTTCGTTGGGCGTTATAATCCATTTCACATAAGAAGGGTACGGTGAAATTTGATATGTTCCAATACACTCTCACTATTTTCAGCAAATCAGATAAATATAAATGTTTTAAAATCACCAATTAATTTCTAAGGCAAATAATAATGCTTGATTAGATTGAATTGTTGACACGGCACGTCAGAGGGCGCAGGTTCAAATCCTGCTGATTTAAAATCTTTATATATTTTTATCTTTTTCCTTTTATCTTGTCACTCCTGAATAGTGTAGCTTTCTGTTAGCGAAAGAATTTTCATGATCGGATCAGTATTTGCGAAGATTACCCCGTATATACAAACAAAGTTATAAACTTTACCTCTTTATAATATTAGTATAGATGTACTGTAGCATCAAGGAATTTCAAGCAGTAAATGTCTCACTACTCTAACATACCTTGCCTAAAAGTTATTTTTCTAGCCTTCTGGTAGAATGATAAAATAATGAAAAAATAGAAAGAAGCGTAGAGCACAATTTAAATTATACAACGCATGAAGAAGCAAAGAACAAACGTAGTAATAAGATGTTCTGATACAGATATTTTAATGATTCTATTGGAGAATATGAGTCATTTTCAGAGCAATCTTAAAATTTATTTATTATTCGGAAC
Organism: Melitaea athalia; assembly: GCA_905220545.2. Lineage (NCBI taxonomy): Eukaryota > Metazoa > Arthropoda > Insecta > Lepidoptera > Nymphalidae > Melitaea > Melitaea athalia. Next base: position 12,065,032 of record HG992179.1, read on the forward strand.
TGGAAATGCACAACGTTATATCGATGTTACTCAACTGTACAAAGTATTAGGACCTAACTTGTGCGCATCGTTGCCAGGATTTATGCATTCACAGGATACGACTTTAATCCCGCTTTTTGTAGGAGAGGAAAAAACCGTTCGAAATTTTAAGAGAGTCAGAATCATTAATAAGAACATTTACAGATATAGCAAATATAAACGATTCTAATATACATCAACTTCTAAAAAAGATCGAAGAATTTGTATGCAGAATGTATGGTCTGAAAGCAATAGATAAAGTGAATAAAGCACGAGTAGAGAAATTCATCAGAATATATAAAATGAAGTCCAAAAGACAAATTCACACTTAAAAGTACACTTAGCTGTGCAATATTCCCTGCACGTCAATCTGAATTATACATGTATACGTGCATCCTATATAGCGCATCTTTCGAGTCATGCTCATCAGTCAGTTTCATCAGTATTATCACCGTTATACTACGGATGGAAGGAAGAAAATAATGAATACACTTTGAAATGGTTCGACGGTGATCAAGTTCCACCATCACCATCTATGGTTTCTACAGTACATTGAAGTTCTCATCGTCCGATGTCCGAGCTCCGATGATAGTTGTGAGGAAAGTGATGGATATCACACAGACACAGAAGAAGATGTATATAAAGAAGTAAAATAATAATTTATGTATCAATAGAAATCTGAGCTTTTTTTTCTTATTTATGTTCATTAACAAAAATTTTTTTAAATAATAATTAGTATTTTGTTTCTAATAAATATATATTGTGACGCCGCGTTGGCGCAGCGGTCACAGCACTGGATTGCGATTGGCTGTTGCGCGGGCGGTTGCGGGTTCGATCCCCGCACACGACAACATTTGTATTGGCCATACAGATGTTTGCCGTGGTCTGGGTGTTTGTGCAGTCCTTGTGGGTCTCCCCACCGTGCCTCGGAGAGCACGTTAAGCCGTCGGTCCCGGTTGTTATCATGTACACCTGATAGCGACCGCTACTCATAGTTGGTAATATATCCGCTAACCCGCATTGGAGCAGCGTGGTGGATTAAGCTCCAATCCTTCTCCTACATGGGGAAGAGGCCTATGCCCAACAGTGGGATATTACAGGCTGAATCGTGATCGTGATCGTGAAATATATATTTCTGTATACATATACATATAATTTGAAACCGGAACAAAATGAATAAATAAAATGTGGTGTTTTTTATACTAAATTGATATTATAGTTATTGAATTCAAAGTATAAGATAATTTGAATGTAAAAAAAATGTTTATGGGTGTAAAGATTGTCAGTTTATTTTCCAAAGAGACTATGCAACGCTCAAATGCATTGAGCTCGCAAAATGTTTATCACGCTGACTGACGGTCTTTCCCCCATCAAAAATACGGCTGACGGTTTTCTTTATTATTTTAAAAGTATAAAAATTTAGATCTACAAATTTCATAAAGTATAAAATTACTTTTTTTGTCAAATTTTCAATGATGTTCATGTACGTGACTGACATATAACCCACCTTCATCAATACAGCTGACGACTATTTTTTTAAAGTGTGTGATTGAAACAATAATATAACACATTTTCGTTCGGTATAAAATTCATTGGAGGAGATTTTTTTCCAATTACTTTCTCATGCTGTCTCCTTTAGCTCCACCGCTATCAGAGCAGCTGACGTTCAGAGCTGTTATGTGTTAGGGGAAAACTATTATTGTTATGATTTTCAGCCGGTATAAAATGACTTGCTCAACTATAGCGCTGCCTCCCGAGCTATAAAGTGAATGCTTGCGAATGCAAACGCTTTATTAATGTAATAGCAAACCCGGCGAACTCCGTTTCGCCACCAGGTGGCTTCATGGATGGCTGTAAAAAAAGATTTTCCCGCTTTTCTGTTGAAATTTTTCCAGAATTTTCTTTGCTATAAATCTCACGGAGCCCGAGACCTTTCCAACGAATGCAAAACCGTGGAAATCGGTTCGTGCGTTCTGGAGTTATAGCGTCAGGAAGGAAAACCCGACTTATTTTTATATAGTAGAGATTCAACTGAATAATTTTAAATAGCTTTTTTCTATATTTATAAAGACATATATTTATGAATTATTTTATCTTAACACGTAAATGTTAAATGAAATGAGTATGTCTGTGTAACAATCAATGTATGTATTTGTGAAATATCTATATTATGTTAGAAAATTACGTGTTTTCGAGCAATTCCATTAAATTAGCTTGATAGTAGTTAGCGAGTATAATCACTGCTCTCCGGCCGTTAATCCAGAATTAGGGGGCTTTACTTTAAATTAAAAACGGTAACGCCTTACGCTAAAAGTAATAGTTTAAAGAAAATCAATAAAAATAACGTTAAGGATTAATTTTCTCAATAGGTAATATGACTTGTCATACGTTACATATTCTACATTTGCATAAACTCTGAATTTAATTCATATATTTTCAGTCAGATATTTTTATCACGATTCAGCCTGTAATATCCCACTGTTGGGCATAGGCCTCTTGTCCATGTAGGAGAAGGATCGGAGCTTAATCCACCACGCTGCTCCAATGCGGGTTGGCGGATATATTCCCTAATATGAGTAACGATCGCTATCGGGTGTACATGATAAAAACCGGGACCGACGGCTTAACGTGCTCTCCGAGGCACGGTGGGGTAACCCACAAGGACTGCACAGATATTTTCCAGATATTTTTATAAGAATACAAAAATAATTATTGCATGCTGATATGTACATGCTTAGTTCTTAGTAGTAGGTACTTTTTTTTATACAACTAGGTCGGCAAACAAGCGTATGACTCACCTTAGTCTCTCAGCCACCCTGCTCACCAAAGGAACACGGCTTCACAACACTACTTGAGAGCAGGATTATTTAGCTGCGATCTTCAGAGGTACTTCATAAAACTACATGTCTACGTGTCAAACATAAAATAAAATAAAAAATATAATTTACCTTAGCTCAATTAAACCTATGAGAATTAGGTACATTTGAATAAATTTAATAATTCATTTACGATTTAGTAATTCTGATGTAGGATAAACAAACCTAAAAGCTTGTTCCATTTAAATTATCCATTGGACAAACGATGAAAAGTATGTAAAATAAAATCCTTTATAAGCCCTTGTTTAAATAAATAATCCTTTAGATATTTCGGAAGCTATTTGAAAAACCTTTTAATCCTAATTTATTATTGAATATTTATCAGCTATGATGAATAACAATTGAAAAATAATTTTTAATATATTTAGAACTAGATCAAAGGAAACATAGTGTAATATAATGTTATCGATATGCTAAATTTTCACAGTTTTCGTTCCTTGCACACCTAGAGACCTCTGCTCGAACATAATATAGGTAAGGGTGGGCTGACAGAGATTGATTCAAGCGTTCAAGAGGCTTTTTGGACAATTCAGTAATAGATCATAATCTATTACTGAATTGTCCAAAAAGCCTAAATATAATAAGGCATAAGTAAATAAATAAATAGGTCATAATAATATATTACAGTCAGTTGTACCTATTAAGTGCTTAAATAATATCCATTTCCAAAACCATACTTTTATACGAATACTTAAGTGAAAGTTTTATGATATTCAGTTTTTCATAGATGAGTAATACTCCTTATATTATCGGTAAGTAATATTAAAATGATAATTCTTCGTCAGTTTCTGAAAACATTAGCTAGACAAAAATAAAAGGCTGAACCAAGAATAATATCTCTATGGCTTATGAAAACATTTGCCTTAACTAGAGATCGAGCCTGAAACTGATAGAACAGAAGCCTGTACTGCAGCCAAATACCAATATTCTTTACTAAATAAGTACCTAATAATTTTGCGACTCGTTGGCGCAATGGTCGCAGCACTGGTTTGTGGCTGTTGCGCTGGCGGTTGCGGATTCGATCCCCGCACATGGCAAACATCAGTATTGGCCATACAGATATTTGCCGTGGTCTGGTCGTTTGCGCTTGTGTATTGTTTGTGTTACCAGACTCCCGACAGGAGTTAATCCTAGTGGGGCCATTGAGTGTGAGGCGTTTATTATTTTTATTTTTTTATTTAATAAACTCCTTGCGTAATTCATCGTCATAAGATGAGTCGACGTAATTAAGTGAGATCAGAAACATTTAAAAAAAGGTAAATGTTTCAACTATTTAAACAAATCAACAAGTACTGTACCACGAGGTATACAAACACTACAAACGAGCCGAATCAACAGGAAACTGAATTGGAAAGGATAACAATGACAAAAATGGGATGCAGGATAACACTCCAACTTTGGGTTCAATCTAAGGTTTATTAGAAAGGGATTCACTTCCTGTGGACTTGTACTTAACTTAGCGGAGCTCATAAATAAAGATCAGCCAAATACTCATTCCTCTATTGGTACGAAAGTTTATGATATTGAATTATACAAAGACGATTGGGCTTGGGTGTAATATAAGTATATCTAAGAAATCACGTTTAAGATAAGATTAGGCAAATAAACAATCGCATCGAAAATTCAAAGCAGCCATTTTAGTAGTAGAAAAAGAGTATAAGTAGATTAGAGAACACAATATTAGAAAAAGAACTGGAAAATTAATTACTTTAGATGGTATAGTAAAAAAGAAAATACGTCCTGGTGCTTCTAAATTAAATATTAACTACTACAACAATAGTTGTTAACCGAAGAGGGTTTTTGTAGTCATAAATTAAACAATTGTTAATTTACTTTGTGGAAAGGTAAGCAATGCAAAATAAGGTTACAAAAGCCTAAACAACTCCTTCCCTGGCACGACTGACAAACACTTTACAATTAGGATTAGGAAAAAAAATTTAAAATTATTATTCTGTAAAACTTTATTTAACGCGGCGTTACAGTAAAACCTTTCCATTATAATTGTGTCGTAATACTAACAACAAACGATAGACTTGTTTATTAATTTGTGGTAGACCGTCGTATATTTTGTACAAAAATGAATAATTAAATTTTAATTATTAACCTATTAATTAAACCTGGATGTGTACAGATAAAGATAAGATATGTTAGCAGCTATCTGTTTATCTGTCCTATTATTTGCAATCACTATATAGTACAGATTGCAAAAAGGCCGTTTGCTTTGATACTAATTTGTAATAAATATGATAATTTTAAAATTAAGCTTAAAGCTCCTTCCTTTAAGTAAAGATAAGACATTATAATAGACAAGTGTGTGTGTGTGTGTGTGTGTGTGTGTGTGTGTGTGTGTGTGTGTGTGTGTGTGTTTATAGCAATATTAATAGTTCAATTTTACCTGTAGTTACATGAGCTATTATATAAACCATACATAGTTTACTATTCTAAATTATACCTTTTAAACTATTTTATTTTCAAAGTTTCAAGAAACTATATATTACAGTCGCTACTTTTTAATTGATACATAAAGAAAAAATGTCTTTTTTGTCATTAATTATGAGTGCTATACACACAATTAGAACAAATGCGAAACGTAAAAAGGAAAATCTTGTAGCCGCAAATTAGCTTTAGCTTGAGCTCGCCGTACCTCAATGACATACAAAAATGTATTTATGGTGTTGAAATAAAGGTTTTATCAAAGGTATATAATAGCTGGTTATTTGGTGATATATGAACTTTTAAGGTAACATTCAAATAAATTTATAATGTGATTATTTACTACGAAACACTGACTTAGCTATAAAAGCAGTATAAATTACACGATACAGTTAAAATATCCAATTTTTAGTATGTTCTTGTTATATAAATTATGATGTATCTTTAGTAGATAATATTTTAGGTACCAGGATAAACACACGTCTATGCTTATTTGAGATATATTTCATATTACTAATTACGCTAATTAACGAGTTTCATTATTAATTTTATTCATGTTACACGGGAAGTAAAATACCTTTAGTAGATACGGGTAAAGTAAAATACCTTTCCATCTCGTGATGTATATTTTATACTTCATTTCCAAAAGAGAAATACATACACGAGTTTTGAAAATTTATTTCTATTTTAGAACAATATTTGTTTTGATTTTTATTATTCGATTGTGATATCTGAAGGTAATGTTGGAATTTAATTTAATTGTATTCTTCTTTTTTTTTCTTATCTTTTTTTTATAGCTTGCCTGAAGAATATTCCAATACAATCTGTGATGGGTTTGCTAAACGATTCAACGATGACAGATAGCAATCTTTCTGCGTAGGCGTAATGAGGAACGTAGTAACAGTGGAACCCGTAAACAATGCCAAAGTTGCTTTGTTAACATTGTGAAAATTTACAATCTAACTGCTCTTTATTTGAAATCAATAAAATATAGGCACCGTTTATTAAAGCCGGAGAGTATTAATAACGAGCGGATATCCACGTCGTTGTCCGTGGCACTTTTTATATGTGTGTACAAAAAACCTTTGTTACAATTTAATTTTAATTATTTGATGAAACCTACAACAGATATCTGATCTATGATCATAACTGAGACAGACGGATTGCTAGACCCTCAGACAAAACTCTAAAATAATTCTTTTGAATTCTACCGCTCTACTAATGACCTCTATAACTCTCTTTTGTGGCTCTCTCATATACATAAATCGGCTGGTTATAATTTCACATAGACAGGTAAAATAATGACTAGCTCGTTGGCGCAGTTTGTAGTGGCCCTACTTTCTACTACGCAGAAAAGTATTTAGCTATATCAGTCGGCTGTTACCTATAACACAAGCAATAAGTTGCTTACCATGTGAACAGAGGAGCGTGTGTGTATGTTATAACATATTTTTTTATTGGCCCGGTGAACTTCGTATCACCTACGTATATTTGTGAAAAATATACACAAAACACTTTCTGAACGCACCTATAAATATTTGACAACCAATTGACAACGTTTTTACAAACGACACACGACACATGACGTTACAAAAGACATTAAATTTCCCTACTAGGAACATTTTGTATTGGAAAATTAAATCGTAGTTTTTAGTATTTTCCGTTACATATAATTTATGTTTCTCACCGTTTAAACTTTCCCTGAAATTCCACAAACATTTCAAGATCAAAATTAGCCAAATTGGCCCAGCCATTCTCGACTTTTAACGAGACTAACGAACAGCAATTGATTTTTATATATATAAGATAAGATTAACACTTTCACGCGAACATACCAATATTGTAGGTCTATGCGATATTGCACATCATTTTTTCATAGAAATTCAAGCGGCGTCTAATGACGTTGTGCAAATAGCTGATGACATTAGTATTTAAATAAATTTTATATCACTATTTTATTTTGTCACCAAACGGAGGATGGTGTGACAGTCTGTTACAATATGTTTCTTTGTAATAATAAAACTCACAATATGATCTATGGTCTATATGTATCTATGTATCAGTTCGTTAAACATACATATTAAAAAAGCTAAAAAAAATGTAGAAAAAATACAGTAGCAGAATTTATAGCACCTGCAACACAATTTTATTGACTTTTTTTACTAAACGCAGGTCCTGCCGATATTATTTTTCCCGATATTTTTATTTACTGCCGAGAAGGAGATTAATAAAATATTCATGTGATATTTCATTACTTTAGGTTTGGCAATATTTTGTTTTTATAACACACATAGCTTTTTTCTCAAGAGTCCATTTATATTACCTTAGGTCCTCCTTAATACAGAATATTTTATAACCGAGCTAAGAGTAAAGTTACCCATTTTAATTAATTTAAATTTTTAATTCTATTTTTATAATAAAAATCTAAGCCTACTATTCTATACCTACGGCTACTATGAGCTGAAGAGTTATTTTGTTTGTTTACTCATTCGAATTGAAAAATACTTTTTATGTTGGACAGCCCGTTTAATACGAAGGCACGGTAACGGGAGTAAGACTGCAGGGTACAGCTAGTGTTGTAATATGTTCAAACTGTATTTGATAAAGTCTAGTTAACAGTTACTTAAAGTTGTCTAGTGTTATGATTATTAATCGATTACCTAATGGTGATTTCCAAAAAAACACATTTACCTACGTATTTAATGATTTTTATCCGACTTCAAAAAAGGAGGAGGTTTCTCAATTCGACAGTATATACATATTTTTTTAATGTGTGTTCGCTGATAACTTACCGATTTTGCTGATTATTTTTGAAGTGAAACTTCTTTAGGCGCATGAGGGGTAAACAGCATCTGATGATGGCATCCCCGAGAAATCGACGCGAATCTTCGAAAATCGTAGTGGCGACTAGTACATTTGTCAATTTTTTTGATCTACTTACGTTGTATTACATGTCGATGTAATTAAAGTCGGTTTTTTCGTTTGATAGCAAACACAATTATTATTATTATCAGTACGCTACGCCAAAATCCTCTGGCCCACTCGCGCTGGTCCGATGATCTACGTAAGATGTAGGCTGGATGAGGATTACGGAAAACCGGGATGTCTGGCGCGAACTTGGGGAGACCTACGTCTAGAATTGAACGGCAATAGGCTAAACTGACTGACTGATGCAAAAAATATTTACACGAGAAAATTGATTCAATTTCAATATGACTTTATTTTTTAATTATTATTTTTACGGAAGAACAATGTATGCACATTTAACGATTACACCCGGCATAGATTAACCAATGTATGAGTTATATTATTTTTAAAAATCTATATGTAACTTACAAAAACAATAATGATATAAAAAATTTATTTTACTTACAGAGATTATACGATTGCTACACAATGCTACATGTAAAATGCATTTGGGGACATTAGTCTCTCGTTTGACTACACTCGGTTTTACTTAGTGTATTTAAATTTTTACTTACATTAGAACTAGCTTATCTTTTCTTTAACATTAAAAACTTCGATAATTATAGCTTTTAAAGTGTTTTTTATTTTCTGATAATGAAATAAATGCTTAAGATATTAACTAAATTATTGTCAAACATTGACCTACTAAAGACGAACTTCGACCAAAATAACCAAATTACGTTATTATAGCGTAAACAACAGTCAAACACGATAGCCTCAAGGTTGATGTATCGACCGAAAACTACTCAATTCTTTATTAAATTATGTTTAACTAATTAGCTAAATTATTGTACACATTACTATAATTATATTTTAAAACTGCTTTAGGGCTTGTTAAGTCTATCTTCGATCCCCGCACACGACAACATTTGTATTGGCCATGCAGATGTTTGCCGTGGTCTGGGTGTTTGTGTCCTTAGTCCTTGTGGGTCTCCCCACCGTGCCTCGGAGAGCACGTTAAGCCGTCGCGCGTCGGTCCCGGATGTTATCATGTACACCTGATAGCGATCGTTACTCATAGTAGGAAATATATCCGCCAACCCGCATTGGAGCAGCGTGGTGGATTTAGCTCCGATCCTTCTCCTACATGGGGAAGAGGCCTATGCCCAACAGTGGGATATTACAGGCTGAATCGTGAATCGTAAGTTTATCTTAAATATATATTACTGATAAGCTTTAGCAGTAGATTTAATGTAAGACAGACACTAATGGCCTACAACGAACGAACTACAACATTTAGTTTCATAGGTTGCAAACAGTTCGCCCGACTCTACTACTACTTATGACCAATAAAATAGATGCGAAAGTTAGTGAAGTCGAATCTGATCGAAACGTTTGGATGGATAACTGGATGTTTGTAACTTTTTCATAGAAACTTACTAATCCGACTTCGATAACACCTTCATGTGTGAAATGAAATGAAGAAAGAAAGTCCGAAGATTCAGAGCAATATTTAGACTAACAATAAGTTTTATTGATTTTATTATAGGATGGGAAGTAATTTACTTTTTATGGTAGCTTATATTTAATATAGTATATGTATAGTATATGTATATATAGTATATGTTAATGGTTTTGTTTATTTGAGAAAATGTAAGTATTTTACTTAACTTAAGCTACTTGTATTTTTAGGAATTGATTTATTTTATAATTTTGCGAACAAAACAATAACTTTTTTGTTAAATTCCACGCGGACGAAGTCGCGGGCACAGCTAGTTAAATAATATATTTGACATGTAAACTGATTACATTCATATTATTACTTTGTTATATAGATTTAAAAATGACTACTCAATTATATGTTTATTAATTATTATATATAAATTCTCTGAGTTGTTTGCCAATACACAGCAATTATGCAATTCTGTTGTAAAATTGCGAAGTATAAAAATTGTAGGCAGATCTTATCATCAACAACTTCAGCAAGGATCGGGCGAAATATTAAAATAAACAAGAATATGTCGTGATCAGTGATTGATGCTGCGATCATTAATTCGGCATCCAATTGCAGCCATCATTAGACGTCGTCATTGAATAAATATTTTCACAAGCGTGGAAATCAAATTCCCAAAACAAATGAACATAACTCGTTTGGAATTAGATTAATTATACTCTACCCAATCCAATTAAAAATGTACATTTTTTTACAACATGTACATAAAATGCTTTAATGCTTTAATAAAATCAAAACTTATGTTTCTAAATCGTTAAGTGATAAAATGAATTTAAAACAAGTAAAATTTGTTTAGTGTCGAAAACGATTATATTACAACGCCTATAAAGCCTTTAAGCCAAATATTTCGCCATATTGTCCTTTGTGTAAATCAATATGAAGGCCGAGCGAGCTTTAGACAATATTAACAAATATTTTTAATTTAGCTACTTAAAATTCCTCCGTTGTCGGTTACAGGTATCAGGTAGGTTTAATTAATAAAAAATGTGAAATCAAAATTATGTGAACGCGTTGATAAGTTTTATACCCTATTTTTGATATTCTATCTTCCACTATTTTATTAGAACCGGGATGTTTGGCTGAAGCAAGCAAGCTTTGAGAATAGAATGGATTTGTTGCTTTCAGAATGGAATGGCTAGAATTGGGCCACCCTATTCTTTTTATTTTTTAAGTATCCTTTTTATGTTTTAAGTATTCCAGCGTTTGCGGATATTTTTTATGGTATAAGGATTAGTTCGTATTACTGAAATTACTTAAAATGGTTTGAGAAGGCATGAGGGAAGACTGTTTCTCACACGACTGTTCCACGAAGCGTCATCGAGAGCCAGATAATAATAACAATAATAAAAATCTTATAACATACACACACGGTCGTCTGCCGATTGACAAAGAAAATTGTTTTTGACAATACACATAGAAATAATACATATATGCACAGAATACATAGAAAGACATACATAGAAATAACACATATATAAATACAAATATTACACCCAGATTCACGTGGAAATCGAACCTGCAACCCGGAGCAGAATGCAGGGCCACTACAAACTGTGACAACTTGCTAATCAAAAGATTTGCGAGTAGTCTAGTAGTTCTAACCGTCTAGTGCATTCAAGGTGACAACAAATGTGAAATAAAAATGTTCTAATTTCTAAATTATTGTAATATCACTACACATTATAAAACAAAGTCGCTTCCCGCTGTCTGTCTGTCTATCTGTATGTATTCTTAGACCTTAAAAACTATGAAACGGATTTTGATGCAGTTTTTTTTAATAGATAGAGTGATTCAAGGGTAAGGTTTATATGTACAATACATGAATAATATAGTAGAGAAACACTGATCATTTTTGCAACCGTGCGAAGCCAGGGCGGGTCGCTAGTTAAACAATATTATATACTCAAGGGCAACTGCTAATGCCATAATTATTTTTATTTTAATTTTGTATATTACTACATAAGAAACGATATAAGTATCGTATTCTGAACGTTAACGCGATAAAATTGGAGAGTAACGCTGAGCAGTGACGCTGATACCAGTCCTAAGAGTAACGTTTTACTGCGCAACATCTCTTGGGAGAAAGTGATAAATATATTATTTTTATTTCTTTATCATGGCAATCGTTTTTAAGGCGTAAGCTCCAGTCGCATGTCAGAGTTGACACAAACACTTTTATTATTAACTAGCTGCCTGGGCACAAACAAAAATTAGCCAAATCGGTCGAGCCAATCTCGAGTTATGCGCTATAACAAAAATGAATGTTGCTAGCATTCATTTTTGTTATATAGATTTCTTTACCTAAAACAACTTTCAAATCAACGCTGTAATAAGAAATTTTGTATAAAAATCTATAAAGTAAAAGCTTTGTAGGTTGTTTTACGATAAGTAGTTTTTAATTGATTCAGAGATGAGCGAATTCCTCATGCATTCCTAGACGTTAAACATTTCTCGTTTCATATAGAAATTGAGCGTTCGAAAAAATGTTATAAAATTATAGTTTTGTGTATTTATAGCGTATTTTATAAATTTTTATTTTCTTGAATACCTACAAAATTTTTGCAAAATTTATAGAGAGCTAGAGCTAATTTAAATACTTTGTGAAATACTATGCAATTATAAAACACTTAAATGTAATATATAAAATTTAAAACTTTTTTTTCTTCTATCGAGAAGTGTTTATGACCGGTATTGTGTTGCTTAGTGGTTAAATAAACGTGTTGGTTAATGAACTTGCAACGCATATTATTTATCAAATGGAGCTTTATTCGGGTAATATTTATGTATCCATCCATCCATCAAGCCTTTAAAAGTCCACTGCTTAAAGTAGGCCTCTCCTAATATTAGCTACTCAATACAGCCCTTCACCCTCTGAATCTAGCCGCTTCCTTCTGTCTTCTTTAGGCTGTCAGTCCACCTGGTTGTAGGGAACCCAGTGCTCCTTTTGCCGAGACGTTGTTCGCCATTTGAGAACCTTTCTTCCCCATCGATTGGCAGTTCTTCTAATAATATGGCCTACCCATTGCAACTGTAGCTTTCAGATTTTGGTACCTATGAAGGTGACCTTCGTTCGTCTACAGATTTCATCATTTCGGATTCTGTTACGTAGAGGAATATCAAGAATAGCTCTGTCCATCGCTTGCTGAGTGACCTTGAGCTTATGGAAAAGGCTGAAGGTAAAAGTCATCAGTGGCATTACACACTGCTCAAACACTTTTTAGTTCAGGTTCTAAGGTATACTGGACGATAAGATACTTTGTAATTGTTGTCTTTCTTGAGAGTTCCGGCTACATTGGTTCGATTCGGCAGGCTTGCGATTCTTATTCTCTACGTTTAATAAAGGAAAGGGTCTACATAAAAATAAAAACTAGTTAAAATTATTCAAACAATAGGTCTTATTATTTCTAATTAATAGATATCTAAACGATTAATTAAAAAATTACATAAAATAAATTTAACGTAATATCCTAATTCGTAGCATAGTTTGAATATACAAAATTTGTATCGTAATCTGGATTTTAAATTGTAAGGGAAACTAAATTTGTGAGAAATATTTATCTCAGCTTGTGGAATGTAAATAATTTCAAACGTCCTGAAATATTCGCTCTTACACAGATTATTAGAATTAATAATTGTGTTTGCTCGCAAACGAAAAAAAACCGACTTCAATTAGATCGACAAGTAATACAACGTAATAAGAACAAAAAACAGTCAAGTAAATTCGCGTTATCAACGATTACTCAAAAAGTTGCAATCAGATCTCGATCTAATTTAAACAAGACTACATGACAAGTATTAGCTTTCGATTAAAGTAAAAATCATCAAAATCAGTATACCGAGTAAAAAGTTATGCGGTATAATACAACGTAGGTCGACGAAAAAGTAGTCAAGTAAATACGCATTATTAGATATAACTCTAAAAGTACTTGTCAGATCTCAATTAAATTAAAATGGGACCACATGATACGCAACACCTTTCAATTAAAACAAAATTGATCGTAATCGGTCAACCCAGTCAAAAGTTCTGAGCTAACTAATTACTAACATACATAAAATAAAATAAAAACAGTCGAATTGAGAACCTCCTCCTTTTTTGGAAGTCGGTTAAAAAAAACCTAGCACCTGCAATAATATTTTAAAAATAATTGTTATTTGACGACGCGTTGCCGCAACGGTCACAGTTAGGGTTGCCACCTTTTTTTTCTCAATGAAAGTACATTGGGTATTATAGGTAAGAAAAAAAAGTACATAGTATCAACATAAAGTACAATTTATTTTTATTTTTATTAAATTTAAAAACATATTTTTTATTGCTTTTTGCAGCTTGTGTCAAATTAGTATCTCTACTAAACAATTGCACAACATCTTTACACACACTTCAGCTTATCGTAGTCCACTGCTGGACATACATAGGTCTCCACAAGTTCGCGCCAAAAATGGCGCGAACTGTGGAGTTGTCATGTTGTTCTGTGTTTCGCCCATAGTCACCATGCTGGACAGGCAGGTTGGTGATCGCAGGGCTGGCTTTGTCGTACCGAAGACGGTGCTGCCCGTCTTCGGCCTGTGTATTTCAAAGACAGCAGTTGGATGGTTATCCCGCCATTGGTCGGCTTTTTAAGTTCCAAGGTGGTAGTGGAACTGTGTTATCCCTTAGCCGCCTCTTAAGACACCCACGGGAAGAGAGGGGGTGGCTATATTCTTTACTGCCGCAACCACACAGCAGCCCACACCACATCTTTACAGTCTATATTTAAATTAAATAAGTAACTAATTTTTTATCAAATTCAGAGACACTTTGTTTCGTTCGTCTCGACATTTGTTATTCATCACAGCAAAAAATCTTTGAATGCTAACGTAGTGGGAATAGGTAATAAGAATGAAATTACTTTATACAAGTTTATTAAATTGTCAGCACTCTTATTAAATACTTGCTGCCATTTTTGTGCAGTTGATACATCTGCAAAACCCTTAGAAGTACTTATATAATATTAATGTAAAGCAATTTCTCCATAAAGATCATCGATATTTACATTAAGAGGGCGCATAAGGCGAGCAAAAAATCAGATTTCACCCGCGCGCCCGTGACTAATTGATGAAACAAAATATACACAAAGCCTCGTGTCAGAGTGCGATAGACGATATAGTTTTGAGCGCATTACGAATGTAAAAAACGACAAATATGTTTATATCTATACTAATATATAAAGCTGAAGAGTTTGTTTGTTTGGTTGTTTGTTTGTTTGAACGCGGTAATCGCTGGAACTACTAGGCCGATTTGAAAAATTCTTTCAGTGTTAGATAGCCCATTTATCGAGGAAGGCTATAGGCTATGTGTCATCACGCTAAGACCAATAGGAGCGGAGTCCACGCCGACGAAGTCGCGCGCAGAAGCTAGTTATATATAATTCCAAAACTAAAAGTAATTACATTAAATGCCTAAGCATAGCCTTTACTCATATTTAAATGTAATTAATTATCAAATTTTTGTCTTAATGGTCATAACCATATCGAGTATAAAAAGAAAAAATATATAGGTTACTTCGTGATTATATTTTATCGAGGAAATTTCCTTATTTTATGTTTTTGATATGGGTTAACCCTTGCAAATATCACGTAGTTTGTCATATATTTTTATTTTAAGATTTGGTCTGGAATTTTTCATGTCAAAACAAATAGAAGATTGGTAATTTTGCATTATGCGCGCTCTTAAGTTTTCGCAGATTTAAATTTTCAATGATGTTAACTATATTATTATCTCTAAGACTAAGCATAATCCCCTAAATATCTAAAATTGTTATGCAGTTGCCTTCTAGACATTTAACTGCTTTATTAAATACTAGCTGACCCATGCCCACTTCGTTGGGCGTTAATTATTTTTGTGATGCAAATATGTATATAGTAAAGTTTCCATCTCGCTCGCATTTCTCCGACTTGATTTACATATACTATTATTTTTCACTGAATATTTTGTTAAATAACAATAAAATATAGCCTATGTCACTCCTGAATAGTATAGCTTTCAATCATGATCGGATCAGTGTTTGCGAAGATTACCTCCTACAAACAAACAAAGTAAGAAACTTTACCTCTTTATAATATTCGTATAGAACATTAATAAGTGACTACAAAAATGCAAATAAATTTCAATCATATTATCAGATATGATCAGAAATTGTTAAAAATGAGTGTTTAGGTGATGTGGCGCTGGTGAGTAGCGACATCTACGACAGCAAAATTTTTTAAAATCCTAAAGAAATCAAATCATGCATAATAAAGTATTTTCGTGTACTTTATTGCTCTCATAAAGTATAGAGTACATTTACCTAAAATAACGTACAATACTTTATTATAAAGTACGGGTGGCAACCCTAGTCACAGTACTGGTTTGTGGCTGTTGCGCTGGCGGTTGCGAGTTCGATACCTGCACTACACATACTGTCTGCCGTCCTTTAACTAGAACCTCGTTAACCCTCAAATGGTCGATTTTGAGTTTTGAATGCAAAGTATTACAGTTTTACATTCTCTATCTTTCTGTCTAAGAAACATAGCTCTATGACTTACAGTTTTAGAGATATTAAAACATGATATACCGTTAAATGACAAAATATGCAACAAATTCTTGACTAAAAAGTGACTATACCACACTTCTTAGCTTGATGTACGTTAAAGTACCTTAGTTTCCAAATTCGCCTAATATTTGTTTAACGTTTTATTAGCTTAAACCACGTTATTTGATTATTCTTGACTACAAATACACTAAGGGCGTATAACGTGTTTATAGTTTAGGATCAATTTTCATAAAACACAATAAAACAATGCTATAAACTATTTATGATGAAAAACTTACCTTAATTCTAGTTAGCCCACCATAACGGTATTTTAGTCAAGTATTCAATACTGCGATTTTCTCAAAACAATTCATTAAAAAAGCGTTATTTACTTCTAACGTGGAATTTGTTCAAAAAAATATTAGTCATTCTTAACTTAATATCCGCTAACCCACGCTGCCTAACTAGAAACACGTTTTTCGTTGCTCGCGCTTCGTTCATTCCGGGAGTGTGCGGGGATGCAGTGTTACCAACCCTACTGTTTTAACAGTAGATTTGCTGTTTTTACATCGATGCCCCTGTTTTCTGTTTCATTCCTAATTTTTACTGTTTTTCAATTAGCGTTCAGCGTCACCTACTACACTATGTAATATGTTTTGATAACCACTATATAATAATAATACTCTTACTAGATGGCAGTGTGTAACTATGTACTCTTGTCGGGATTCGAATAAGGAATTCCCCGACCTGAGTCTTATGTGATTGACACTCATAATTATTTTTATGCACTGGAAAATCATGTACAAAATTCTCCAAAACGTATTTTTCGGATATTTCAAAACATTTCAAACATTTACAAATGTAACCTTTGTGCGAATTTTGTGAATTGGTGAAGAAACTTTTGTGCTTACCACATAGCAGCGCCACTGTGGAAAGTTTATTTTCAGCTATAAATATTATTTTGAAAACTAAATTACGCAACAAAATATCGACTAAAACTATTAACCTTTTGAACGCCAAAGTCACCTATACTTGAGAAGCACTTGCGAGGCTGCGAGCCCTGTGCGCCAGCGACGTTTATAGGTGACAAAAAACCCGGACCACAAAAGTATTAAATAAAATTATTAAAAAAAAATTCTTGTATTTTGATTCATCATTTCTCAAAATAGAATATGTCAGCAACATTTGAGTATAAAAAACAAGTCTTTTAGAGCTACACATACTGAGAAACATTGAAATAAAAACATGCATTCTTATTCCACGTAAATGACATGTCCACAACGCCAAAGTCGTCTATAGTATTATTATAGATCTGAGTATCTATACTTATTATAAAAATAAGTCCCCCGGCCGCGTCTTTCTGTCCTCCTGTCTGTCTGTCTGAACGCGATAAACTCGAAAACTACGCAACGGATTTTTATACGGTTTTCAACAATAGAAAGAGCGATTCTTGAGGAAGGTTTAGGTATATAATTTATTATGTTTGAATGTAAATTCGCAGAAATACGGCGATAAATGTTGAAGAGGTCGCAAAAAATCTCGCCAACGGGGAGCTTTCCACGCGAACGCCGCGTAAACTAGCAAAGATATAGTTGAGTAATGTACTAGCGAATTCAAAATTTATAAAAATGCTACAAAAAAGTCCGCGATAGCATATCTCTATCTCTTATGGTTAACTTACAATAACCACTTTTATGTTCGTATTTTTAATTAAAAACATTACGTTATTTTCAAAGCTATTTTCTTTAGTTTAGTATTAATCCTTATCCAAATGAATATATTAGTTAGCTTAGGCATTTAATGCAGATTAAAATTGCCATTTACACTATATCAATTAGATAAATAGTTTTTGAGATATCGTCGTTAGAAGTAAATATTAAAAATAAAATTAACGCGAAACGAAGTGGGCACGGGTCGGCTAGTTTGATATAAATTTCAATTTAATACTTTTACGCGTTCATAAGAAAAAGGGTTTTAAGTTTAAAATAATTAAAAATTATTAAAAATATTTTTATTATATGATTTAACTAAAAATGTATACTTTTCGCAATATTCCTTTATTTGTACTATAAGTCGTTGCTTCGTACCAAATTTCAAGTTTCTGAGTTCACGGGAAGTACCCTGTAGGTTTTGATTCCTTTGCGAGTAGTTGCGAGTTTCAAATGCGGCTTAAATTGCTGTTTCTTTTGATTGCGTTGACACAAAAGTTTAATTTTGTCACAGCTTAAAGGTATTATAGACCTGAGTATTTGATATGAATTTCAATTTAATACCTTTCCACGATCATGAAAAAAGGGGTAAAAATTTAAAATCATTAAAAATACTTTTATTATATGATTTAACTAAAAATTTATGATTTTCGCAATTTTTCCTTTATCTGTCCTTTAAGACGTTGCTTCGTACCAAATTTCAAGATTCTCAGTTCACGGGCAGTACCCTGTAGGTTTTGATTCCCTTGGAGTGTCGAAAATATGCAGCATAAATGGCTGTATCTTTTGATTGCCTTGGCTTAGAAGTTTAATTTTTTCACAGCTCTAAGGGACAGCAGATTTGAGTATTTGATATAAATTTCAGTTTGATACCTCCACGCGATTCTGAGAAAAAGGGTCTTGACAGACAGACGGACAACAAAGTGATCCTATAAGGGTTCCGTTTTTTCCTTTTGAGGTACGGAACCCTAAAAAAGGAAAAAATGGACTTTGGTTTTTGCCTATATTTCATAAACTATTCATATTTACGAAATTTCAAAATAAGATTTTGAAAGAAGAGAAAATTTTCAATAAAAAAACTTTCCGCTCCCGGAACTCTGCCTCCATTATTTATAATTTTAATTTAATTCTGAAAATGGGTCTCCGTGTGACGTTTTTAGATTACGCGCGGCATCAAAAGCGAGTACGACACATTGATTAATTTATTTAAAGTATTGATTATTATTTTTTTAATTTGAAAAAGTTATGGTGTATTCTGAACACTATAAATACTTAATTTCCATTGGAAATTTTACTTCAAGTTAGTTTTTCAATAAGTTAAACGATTGTTAACCAACAAAATTTTCTTGAAATTCCGTCTCAATTGTAAATTAAAAAAATAAAAATTTAAATAATTGTCATAATAATTTTTCGCTTCGTAGAGCCTTTCTTATATACAAACTTAATAAGATCACGCCATTAAAGTTAAAAAACTATTCATACTGTTTATAATAATTTTAGTACTTGAACAAAAAGTGGGGATTTTTCAAAAAGGGATGATTTTTCTGAAACTACAAAATTTACAATACATTTACACATAATTTAATATTTTTAAGAGCAGTATGTCTATTTTCGACCATTTTCAACTTGTCGACTAGTTTGTCGTGTTTAAGGAGAAATGGTAAAGTTATGCTGTGTGGTTACGGCACTAAAGAATGTAGCCACAGTAGTGCTGTGTGGTTACGGCACTAAAGAATGTAGCCACCCCCTCTCTTCCCGTGGGTGTCGTAAGAGGCGACTAAGGGATAACACAGTTCCACTACCACCATGGAACTTAAAAAGCCGACGGATGGCGGGATAACCATCCATGCTGGCTTTAAAATACACAGGCCAAAGACGGGCAGCAGCGTCTTTGGTGCGACAAAGCCAGCCCTGCGGTCACCAACCCGCCTGCCCAGCGTGGTGACTATGGGCAAAACACACGAGTTCGCGTCATAATGTCGGGCGCGAACTTGTGGAGGCCTATGTCCAGCAGTGGACTGTAATAGGCTGTAGTGGTAGTGGCAGTGGCTAAAGTTATACAAATAAATAAAATTTCAGTTTTAAAATATTTTATATTGAAAGATTTACCAAATTAACAAATACAGAGATAATAAATTTTATAATTGATGTTTGCGGCTTTTCCTAAGACTAAAATCTTTGAATTAAAGCACAATAATCTAACGACTGAGCTACGTCATTTTCGATTGAAAGAATAGCAAGGGCTAAAAGCCGATCTTGCGTCATCGAATTCCTCAAATATGTTTTTATAACTTTAAGCCTCGAAAAACTCCTTTCAGCAGACGCAACTGTAAAAGATATGGTAAGACGAAGGACGAAGAGCGATCGGCAGGCCAAAAAAGCGATGGATGGATTGTGTGAGTGAGGACATGAGAAAGACTATTAAATAATGAATTTTCAATTATGTTTTGAATGAATGAATTAGTTAACTAACTTTATTTTAATTTACCGTTATGTTATAACCTTAATAAGTAATTAAGGATCAAAATCAAAAGTTTTAAGTAAAAAATAAAGTTCAAAAATCTATATTTTTTAAAATTTGCTTGGTTTATCGCGTGAGGCCCCTGCAAGAGCGAGGCCCCGGGCGATTGCCCCGTTCGACACCCCCTAAGGCCGCCACTGCCTATAGCTACTATACTGTTGATTTTAAAGTGTTAAGGTGAAATAATAATTAATACTATGTTATTCACAATGAATAAAAGAAGAACTGTTAATTTATTTTTGAGATAACATTTTTTTTGTTGCTGTTTTTACAAATTGCTGCAGTTTATGTAATGATAAGTGAAGGAACCTTTTATAGTTATAATTTTTTAATAAAATTTGATTTAATTTTCATATTGCTTTTTATATAACATTCCAGTTTTTTGATATGAGATGCTTAGCTATAAAGACGTTAGTAACGATCGAGGTAAGCGCTCTTACAGACGAACGGCACGTTGCCAACGGCAGAGCTCGACGGCAGTCGACGGCTGCCGTCGAGCGCCGTCAGCGGCAGTCGACTGCAGCCGTTGACTGCCGTCGAGCGCCGTCAGCGGCAGCCGTCGACTGCCGTCGAGCGCCGTCCGCGGCGCGCCGTTGGCTGCAGTCCGCTGCCGTTGGGAACATGCCGCTCAGCGCTCCCACACACGAACGGCACGTTGCCAACGGCAGAGGTCGACGGCAGCCGTCGACTGCCGTCGAGCGCCGTCAGCGGCAGACGACTGCAGCCGTTGACTGCCGTCGAGCGCCGTCAGCGGCAGCCGTCGACTGCCGTCGAGCGCCGTTGGCGGCGCGCCGTCGGTTGCAGTCCTCTGCCGTTGAGACCATGCCGCTCACACGTCGACGCTATCTTAGTACAGGAGCTAGTTGTAAAATGAATTCCGAGGAAGAAACACTGTTGTTGTTTTTACTTCGTCGCCGCCGAGAAAAACGAAAAATAAAAACACGTTCGGTGTGGGTTCAAGAAATACTAATCAATAGAGATCAAGATGGGCATTTTTTACACTGTATCCACCGTTACGAGGAAACGAGCAAAAGTTTTTTAATTATTTTCGGATGTCCATTGCTTCTTTTGATGAGCTGACGGCTATTTTAAAAAGTTCAATATCTTGCCAAGATACCATCATGCGGAAAAGCATTTTAACTGAGCAAAGGCTCGCTATGACATTGAGGTAAGTCATTTTATTTTTAACCGACTTCCAAAAAAGGAGGAGGTTCTCAATTCGACTGTATTTTTTTAATATATGTTACTTCAGAACTTTTGAATGGGTGGACCGATTTTAATAAATTTGGTGTGTGTCATTTGGTCCCATATTTTATTTGAAATATAAAAAGTACTTACTAGTACTATTCTACTTGAATACTTTTTCATCTACCTACGTTGTATTACTTGTCGATAACAGAAAAAACATGAATGAAGATTGGTTTAAGATTTAGGGGTTACTTAATTGTTTTGATGTTATTTATATACGAAAGTTTATTCTAAATACATGTTTTAAAAGGAAAGGAAAGTCTCCACGGGTAGGACTTTAACCACCCACGATCTTCTTGTTAGGTACCTACACGCATTGTTCTGCCAACTGAACCACGGTAGCTCACTTGGCTTACCTAACCCGAAGGTCGTGGGTTCAAGTCCCACCCGTGGTGATTGTCCTTTCCTTTTTATTAAAATTTTCTTTAGTTTATTTAATATAATTTTTGAATTAATAATTATAAAAATTAAAAAAAAAATACTGAGTTAGTAAAATAACATGTTTTAAAGAAATGGTCGGTTTATTACAAGTTGATTTTGATTTTTTTAACCATTGTTATTAAAATAGAAGTAACTAATAATTATTATGTATTATTGTTCCTATAGGTAAGTAGTACTTGTATTTTGTTTCAACTTAAAATGGTGATAAATGATGTTGATCTCATTAAACAAATAATCTAAATTACTTATATCTTTTTATTATTTATATTTATGCTAATATTACCTATAAAGAGGAAAGATTTTTATTTTTGGATTTTCGTTTGTAATGAACGAATTCGAAAACTACTGGACCGATTTTAAAAATTCTTTTACGAATAGAGAGCTACGTTTTTCCTAAGTAACATAGGTTATATTGTTTTTCGAGTTAAATTAGGGGTTTCTACGAAATCTCGAATAATGTAACACAAGGTGTGAAAAATTAAACATAAATATACTCGCATGCGCTGCGAATACTGGTTGTAGAACAAAAAAAAAATGATTTAAAATATTAAAGAGCATGTTATTATCTACAAAAAAAGTTCGCGTTGTTATATTCTAGGAGTGGAGGTGCAGGTGGCAGTGGGAGCGGGAAAGTATGCGCGAGTGGAAGTGGGAGAGGACTGGAGGGCTTAGCGTAGGATAGGGAGTGAGAGAGGGCGTTCGACGAGGG
The DNA here is from genome assembly GCA_905220545.2 of Melitaea athalia. NCBI lineage: Eukaryota > Metazoa > Arthropoda > Insecta > Lepidoptera > Nymphalidae > Melitaea > Melitaea athalia. The sequence continues at coordinate 12,087,955 of HG992179.1, forward strand.
TAGGAGTGAAAGCTGAAGTGGAAGCGAGGCCGCTAGTATTATAATTGTGTTTGCTCGCAAACGAAAAAAAAACGACTTCAATTACATCGACAAGTAATACAACGTAGGTAGACGAAAAAGTAGTCAAGTAGAAAGGCATTATTAAATATAACTCGAAAAGTACTTGTTATATTTCAAATAAATTTATATGGGACCAAATGACACACACCAAAATTATCGAAATCGGTCTACCCATTCAAAAGTTCTGAAGTAACATACATTAAAAAAATACAGTCGAATTGAGAACCTCCTCCTTTTTTGGAAGTCGGTTAAAAATAAAATGACTTACCTCAATGTCATAGCGAGCCTTTGCTCAGTTAAAATGCTTTCCGCATGATGGTATCTTGGCAAGATATTGAACTTTTTAAAATAGCCGTCAGCTCATCAAAAGAAGCAATGGACATCCGAAAATAATTAAAAAACTTTTGCTCGTTTCTTCTTAAAAGTGGATAGAGTGTAAAAAACTGCCCATCTTGATCTCTATTGATTAGTAATTCTTGAACCCACACTGAACGTGTTTTTATTTTTCGTTTTTCTCGGCGGCGACGAAGTAAAAACAATAACAGTGTTTCCTCCTCGGAATTCATTTTACAACTGGCTCCTGTACTAATAGAGCGGCTTGTGAGCGGCATGTTCTCAACGGCAGCGGACTGCAGCCGACGGCGCGCCGCCAACGGCGCTCGACGGCAGTCGACGGCTGCCGCTGACGGCGCTCGACGGCAGTCGACGGCTGCAGTCGTCTGCCGCTGACGGCGCTCGACGGCAGTCGACTGCAGCCGTCGACCTCTGCCGTTGGCAACGTGCCGTTCGTGTGTGGGAGCGCTCACACGTCGGCTCTCTTAGTAAAGGAGCCAGTTGCAAAATGAATTCCGAAGAAGAAACACTGTTATTGTTTTTAAACGGTTTTATATAGCTTGACCAGCTTGGTATTTATTTATTTTTGTGTTTATTTGTGTGTTTGGGTCAAATTTAGTAATTGGAATTTTACCCCCTTCCTGATGACAGATTGATCTGATATTTGGTACACATTCTTAATCTTGATGACAATACAACATAGTATATTTCTTATGGTTCTAAATCCAATATGGCCGCCAATACAAAATAGCGGATGACATAACTTCACAACAACCTCAATATTGGTATCAAATGAAAAGGCTTGGTTGGTAGAATACAGCTCACTATGAAAAATCCAAGATGGCCGCCGCCACAAAATGGCGGATTACACATTTTCAACAAATACCTCAATATGGGTATCAAATGAAAGGGCTTGATTGGTAGAATAGAGCCCACTATGAAAAATTCAAGATGGCTGCCGCTACAAAATGGCGTCTTACATATTTCCCACAAATTCCTCAATATGGGTATCGACTATCGAATGAAAGGGCTCGATTGGTAGAATAGGGAGGGAAAGGTTTTTAATTATTTTCGGATGTGCTTCTTTTGATGAGCTGACGGCTATTTTATAAAGTTCAATATCTCGCCAAGATTGAATTAATAATTATAAAAATTAAAAAAAAAAATTAAAATACTGAGCTAGTAAAAAGACATGTTTTAAAAAAATGGTCGGTTTATTAAAAGTTGATTTTGATTTTTTTGACCATTGTTATTAAAATGGAAGTAACTAATAATTATTATGTATTATTGTTCCTATAGGTAGTAATTGTATTTTGTTTCAACTTAAAATGGTGATAAATGATGTTGATCTCATTAAATAAATAATCTAAATCACTTATATCTTTTTATTATTTATATTTCACTACATATTATAAAACAAAGTCTCTTCCCGCTGTCTGTCTGTCTGTATATATGCTTAGATCCTTAAAACTACGCAACGGATTTTGATGCGGTTTTCTTTGGTAAATAGAGTGATTCCAGAGGAAGGTTTCTATGTATAATACATGCATAATATAGTAGAGGAACACTGATAGTTTTAAAATTTTCTAATGTGATATCGTAAATAAACACATTTTTTGTTGCGCTTAGATTGCAAATATTTATTTTATACTAGCTGACCCGGCGAACTTCGTACCGCCTAACGGTCGATTCTTTAATTTTTAATTTTTTTAATACTTATCCTTCCCGGATCCCCTCTACTAACACTTAAATCTTATGGTGTGGTATTAAAGTTCAAATTGACTTTTAAGTATTATTACGAATTTTTTGTATAGGAATATAGAAAAGTGTTGTTTTTAGACTTTTCAAGCAATTTTTTAAATTTTTCTCTTCGTATGAACCATCCTCGTACTTTAAGGAATATTATAAAAAAGGAATTAGCAAAATCAGTTCAGCCGATCTCGAGATTTGCGCTTAGCAACATATTCAGCTATTCATTTTTATATATATATAGAGATTTTATATTTAGTATCAGCATTGCACCCGTGCGAAGCCGGAGCGGGTCGCTAGTATGCTAATATTATAAAGAGGAAATATAATAGCCGTCAGCTCATCAAAAGAAGCAATAGACCTCTGAAAATAATTAAAAACCTTTTGCTCGTTTCTTCGTAAAAGTGGATAGAGTGTTAAATGCCCATCTTGATCTCTATTGATTAGTATTTCTTGAACCCACACTGAACGTGTTTTTATTTTTCGTTTTTCTCGGCGGCGACGAAGTAAAAACAATAACAGTGTTTCTTCTTTGGAATTCATTTTACAACTGGCTCCTGTACTAATAGAGCGGCTTGTGAGCGGCATGTTCTCAACGGCAGCGGACTGCAGCCGACGGCGCGCCGCCAACGGCGCTCGACGGCAGTCGACGGCTGCCGCTGACGGCGCTCGACGGCAGTCGACGGCTGCAGTCGTCTGCCGCTGACGGCGCTCGACGGCAGTCGACGGCTGCCGTCGACCTCTGCCGTTGGCAACGTGCCGTTCGTGTGTGGGAGCGCTAAGAGTTGCCTTTTTTAGCTTAGTAAGCAAGTACATGTTTTTACAAAAGTTATTTTATTTTTCGGTAACACTTAGCTTAAAAGAGTCTAAGGTGCTTTAGCCTCTTCTTACGAAAGGTATTTATGTATAAAATTAAGAAAAATCTTAGCTACAAAACAGTTAATTGACTTAACGAGTTTATAGTTAAGCATTTCAGGATAAATCTATCAAACATTACAAACCTTAGATATTTAAAGAAAATACTTAACTAAAGAGTCTCTAAGTGTAGGTTAGAGACATTTTAGTGCGGCAATCAATGTCAAAAAATATGTGTATTGCTTAACTAAACCAAAATTCCTTGTTTTATAAATAATTCAAAGTATATTTCTGCGCAGAAAATATCCTAAATAATGCAGGAAAGTATTTGTTTCAATTATATCCAACAATCACTGATCTATGTATAATAGTTTTCTAGAAACAACGATTCCCGCGTTTTTTGCGTTTTTCTCTAAAATCACTTTTTGGGGTTAACGAGGTTTTAGTTAAAGGACGGCAGCTGTGCAGTTGCCAACTGTCAATAATTGAGTGTGAGGCGTAATTTAATAGTAGGTACTTTACAGTTTGAGCACAGATTGAGACATTTATTTAACAATATTTTTTGTTTCAGATGGATGAGCCAAAGTCGAAAAGTCAATTGAAATAATTATTAAAAAACAGCCGAAATTATGTACCGCGTTGAGTTATCCGCGGAATCTAATTATATTGTCCAATCTGCCCTGGCTACGGTCAACGAAACTCATCAGAGTAATGTCGATAACAATACCTACTCTTACATATCCAGAAGAAATGAAAGCCATTATCCTATGGAAGGGGAGGAGTATATATTCGACAGACCAGATGTTAAAGCTATATTTATCACGCTTTACACAATTGTGTTTTGCTGCTGTTTTTTTGGTAAGTTGGTCAACAGGTTATCTTGTTTATGTTAACATGTAGAATTAAACAAACATAAAAATACCGTATAACAGTTGCGGCTATTTTCGAATACCCATGTGGGTCGTTTTATAATATTTATCATCAACATTTTACATTTTTAGATCTAAAATGTTGCAATTGAAACGATGCATCGTTTATTTGTTGATTTAATAAACACACAGAATAAAAATACAATACTTATCTAAATATATAAACAAATATTAGCAATGCTACAAAAAAAGTGTCCAAGCTCGTTTTCGGAGCTAGGTCCGTGATCAAATAAATTATCCAAAAGGAAAGTGTAAACGTTCTAGGCAAGAGGAGCACTAATAAGATAGCGGTCTAATTTTCTTTTTTGTTACTTGGAGTTTTTAGGGTAAATATAAATAAATACTTGTAGCAAAAATACTTATCAAATTGTGACGGTAGCATAATATATTTTTTTTAGTTTTAAGCTATTGCATAGCTTCTTTCGCGGGCCTTGAGCGCGGGGACAATTTCTAGAATTACAGTAACGAAAAAACATCACGCTCCCCACTCCGACGGGCACGGAGGTGCGGCTTGAAGGCCGTGCATCGTTTAACGTCGTTTCAGTTCGGCAGTCTTCGACACGGCGTTGTGTGCGTGCGATTAGACGTCTAGGTCGGCGCGGCTAGGCGGTGCGCTTGACGCACAGAGTACATTTAAGTAGGGAACTGAGCTTCGACACGAGTTTGCCGGCATTTATCAATGAATGCGTGGTGAAATAAAAAATATGACCTACATGAATGGGATAGCACCGGCGTTAGTACTATTATCTAGTTGAGCGTATTACTCATTGATGCAAATATGATATTGCCTATAATGTTACTATTTCCGGATAAAATTTGGCATTTAATTTTTTTAATAAAAGAAAAAAATTTGTTTTCTTATCGGTCACCACGCTCAAAAAGTGTAACTTGAATTAATATCAAAGAAAAAGAAATACTGCATAAATAAAATAAATAAATATTATAATTATTGCATAAGTTGATACAAAATGCTACGCAATAGCTTTACCGCGGCAGTCCCCGAGTGCCACACGTATTTTATTTTTTTATTTCATTGTAAATAGCTTAAGTTTGGTACTATGTTTTGTAAACATTATTAAATAAATTATTATTATTAAAAAAATCAGTCTAGTACTTGGTTATGTTGTGACATATTGTGATTAATTATTATAGTAGGTATAAACAGATATATTAATATATATTGTTCTAGTTACTTTCACCCTCATGTTTAATTCTTATACACCCTCAAGTGCAATAAATCTTCCATCAAAATGGGCGCTGTTTCGTAGCAAATACGATGAGATAGGGTTGCTAAAAGTCTGGTTTGGATGGCGGTTCCCGAATATAATATAGCCTGGCCAGGAATTTTCCAGCCAACCTTTTTACGAATTATCTTTAATATGTTACTGAAGATAATTATTTAATTTTTATCCACTAAGCAGATGGGTGAAAATCACGCCTAGTTCGTCGGTTTCGTCCTTATTTTCGGTCGGATTTTTTAGTTTTCGAGGAAACATAATTATTGTATAAATCTTGCTTGCATCAAATGGCTGTAAAAAAAAAGCAATTTCTATGGGTAAAAATTAACCAGCCCTTCTATCATCAGAAAAATACCAAAAATTTTAGAGTGAATATTTTATGATTTGAGCCCCTTTTTTGAGATTCGAGTAATTTTACTACAGAAGGTCACAATTAGGGAAAGTGACGAACGTTGACATAAATATATGTAAGTTAAGCCCATCCTAAACAAAGCTCATAAAACCCAATTTGTGGTTGACGCGTGATGCTAGTTTATATTTAAGCGCAAATGTAGCATATCTATATATATAAAAGAGTTACCCACCCATTGACTCATCACGATATCTCTGGAACCATAAGACGTAGAGACTTGAATTTTGGTAGGAATATTCCTTTCGCCGAGTAGAGGTCAGCTAAGAACGGATTTTACGAAATTCCACCCTAAGGAGGTTAAACGGGGGTTGGAAGTTTGTATGAAAGTCCTATGTTTTTGAAGTAAGAGACTTGAAATTCAAAATGTATGCTCTATAGATAGTGTTGAGGTGTACTAATAATATATTTTGAGAAATAAACCCCCTCTTGGGGTTAAAACAGGGGATGATAGTTTGTATGAAAGTCGAATGAAAAATACACCTACAAACTTGAAATTAGGCAGGTAGGTCCCTTATAGGGAGTAGATATCCGCTAAGAACAGGTTTTACGAAATTCCATATCTAAGGGGGTTAAACGGGGGTTGGAAGTTTGCATGAAAGTCCTGTGTTTTTGAAGTAAGAGACTTGAAATTCAAAGTGTGTAGTATATTTAGTATCGGCATTTCACCCGTGCGAAGCCGGGGCGGGTCGCTAGTAAATTAATAAGCTATAACTTTCATCAAAAAAGGGATATCTCATAGAGTCTATTTTATTCAATCACTTACAAAAACAAACCCGGTAACAGATAAACTAACTGTTTTCTTTCACTTTTCCTTTAATCTTCATTGAGGTCAGACATAGCAAAATTTAGCAGCCCCACAGACTTTTATTCAATCGAGTAAAAAAACAAATCCGGTAACAGATAAATTAACTGTTTCCTTTCACTTTTCTTTTAACCTTCATTAAGGTCAGACATAGCATTTAGCAGCCCCACTGAGAAAGTATCTCACCACTTATTCTAAGATATAATATGCTACTCGTACCTACTATGTGACTTTGGTGTCTTATAGGTTATACATAATTATGTGTTTTTCATATCTTCTCACATAACTAAAGATTTTTCATTATTTTTGTAAGTACCTATAATTTTTATTTGATTTAACTGTTATTAATTAAAGTTCATGCCCAGAAAAATCTTAAAATGGAAAATGTTTGCAGATTATTTAACTGAGGTAGGGCACAGCAGGAAATTTCCTGCTCAAAATATGAAGCAGCCCGACTGGGGTAGTACCTCGACCTTACAGAAGATCATAGCTAAATAATACTGTTTTAAGCAGTGTTTTGTTCCTGTTGGTGAGTAAGGTGACCAGAGCCCCTGGGGGGAATTGGGGATTGGGTCAGCAACGCGCTTGCGATGCTTCTGGTGTTACAGGCGTCTATAAGCTACGGTAATTGCTTACCATCGGGTGAGCCGTACGCTTATTTGCCGACTAATTATATATATAAAAAATATTCCAGATCTATCAATAAAAATAAATTGTTAAAGACAAATGAGTTAAACCAATAGATTACACACCACTTCTAAGTAACACACAAATCAGTGAATTAAAAGCAGCAATTTAGACACAAGATAGGTTTACAGTTGAACTTAATACAGTTACCTATTTGGACTTCATTTTTTAAAATATGACGGCTGCAATTAATAACCGTCAAATCGACGCTCTTGTAATATTTACCGTACTTGTATTTTTTTATTTTTTAATGAAGCAGAATAAATAATATCTTATTATGTATTACGTACGAGATTTTACGTACCTACGGGAGAATGGATGAAAATTAAAATGAATTACACCCATTGATTCAAATGGAAGAGTTCTTCCAAATAAAATCGTAGTATAAACTGTAATCGATCCTATTTCTTACAAGATACACGTATTTAAAATATAGGTACTTACAAAAAATTTGAACATAAGCAAATGTTTACTAACTATCTGAACTAAGATTTAGGAAGAATAAATTTAATGTGTTTACACTAACAGCAATTTAAAAAAACCTTTTGTTTCGATTTAATTTTAGATTAATTTTAACCATTTAAAAGTGTCTTTTAAAAATCGAAACAATCCTCACTTCGAATCGTCCCGAGCAGCTGCTTGGTACGACGTTTAATTAATTTTAAACTTGTGGTTCAGTCTGCGATCCTGCGGTTTCACAATAATGTTTAAAAAAGAAGATATAAATTGTTAGATATTGAGAAATAAATAAGCACTGACATAACAATATAAAGTAAATTATAGAAAGACGCACAATCATGTACAAAAAAGGTATTTTTGAGTTCAAAAATTACAAATATTTTTTCAACATCTATAATTCCAATAAAAATAAAAAAAATCAAATAAAAAACCACTCCAAACCTTTAAAATTAGACTAAATCTGACACTGAAGTGGCCTTTACAGCTTTACAAAAAATAAGGAAATACTATTTCTAAATTTATTTCGAAACGGAAGAGGTTTAAATTGTGTCCTTGCTCGAATAAAAAGAGCTTATTTCTATGGAGAACATGGCTTAACTTTTTTATATTTTTCCAAACAAAAATATTAAAACATTCTTCTTCTAATCACTACAGGATGGACCATTATACATGAACCTATTGATAATAATGGACATAAAAAATGTCAGCATTTATTTCGCAGTTCAAGACTGCGGGACTGTTGCCATCAAACAGGACATTATATAGGCACATTAGACATTAGGGCATCATAGTAACATTACATTACGATTTGTGTAGTTTTCTTTATTTAGGTTTATAAAAAAAAACAGAGTTACAACTAGGAATAGTCTTATTTATTCGTGCAAATACGAGTATAATTCGTTATTCATTACTCTTTAAACACTAACGTTAACAAATTAGAGATTTTAGAGATTTTTTAGAGATTTTTTTTGGTATTGGATAGGTTGTTTTCGTTAAAAAGATTATATTAAAAATAGTAGCTCATTACTGATTGTATAATTTTTTCTTCATTTTATATTTTGTTCAAATTAAATTGCAGTCTCATCGTACCCAAATTCTGATGAAACAATAAAATGAGCCTTATAAATCTAAATAAAATTATTGTCTCTTTCGACATTAGTAATTATTATAAGTGTTTGATGTGTGTTTTATGAGTATTAATTATTATATTACAGTCTAACTTATCAGAAAATAAACCAAATTTTTGTCTAAAGTGTTAATGAGTATTTGTTCTGATTTTGATAGGACTTTTACTCGTAGAGAGCCGATGTAATAGATTAAAATAATAATTGTGAAAACATTTCTCAAAATCTTTATCGCATATAAAAGCAGCTGGTATTTATATATTATAACAATATGTATTGTAGACGAACAAAATCACAAGCTCCAGTTCATTTACTAATAATAAGGCCTGTGACGTAAAGCGTTATTTCTGCTGCGTCACCTGTTGTCGATCGAATTGTTTATTAACTTTTACTACGGTCTCACTATACTCATAAGTACGGGTCCTATTTATTAATTTATGGTGTAGTAGCGCGCCTGTAAACGACTTTCTCACTTTGTTATTGTACTTATACTGTAGGTATAACAATAGAAATCTTACATAAATTACTGTACCTACTACTAAGCCTTATATTACTGTGACATTTCGTAAATTTAATATTATCACGTTTTAAACAGATAATTAATACTAATGTAATTGTCTTTCTTTTAATTATAATGAGCGAAGTGGGAAATCAAATTAAATCATAGTAAATCAAATCTCTCGTCTTTTTTGGGAAATAGACGTAGTATAGGATGCCTACCGCGCGAAATTCGTCTTATGATCTACAATTCGTACGTGAAATCGCATCTCTCCTACACCTATATTGAATTATGGTGAAGTGCACACAAAACTAGACTTAAAAAATTGAAAATACTTCAGAATAACATCGTAAAGGTTCTCTTCAACTACTATATCATGACAAATACTGATATAATCTTTAAGGAAACGATTCAGCCTGCAATATCCCACTATTGGGCATAGGCCTCTTCCTCATGTAGGGGAAGGATCGGAGCTTAATCCACCACGCTGCTCCAATGCGGGTTGGCGGATAATAAAGGGCGTATAGCGTATCCAGAGTAAACATCATGATAGAAATTTCACGTGCCCAACGATTTTATATTTGTCTGATCAATACCCCAGATTGATGAGAAGATTGGTGCGATCTGGTAGCTAGGACTTACCGAATTATTTTTTAGCTTTTAGTCCATAACCTAACTATATACATCATTTTTATTGCAATAAAACCGTTTAACATTAAAAAAATTTTAGTTTATTTTATTTTCAAGTTTTTAGTTTTGTTGAGTAGTTTTTAGATTAGTACTTAATAAATATACCTACACAGTCTAATAAAGTATATTATACCAATCAAGCCCTTTTATTTGATTCCCATATTGAGGTATTTGTGGAAAATATGTAATCCACCATTTTGTGGCGGCAGCCATCTTGGATTTTTCATAGTGAGCCCTATTCCACCAATCAAGCCCTTTCATTCGATACCCATATTGAGATATTTGTGGAAAATATGTAATCCGCCATTTTGTGGCGGCAGCCATCTTAGATTTTTCATAGTGAGCTGTATTCTACCAATCAAGCCCTTTCATTTGATACCAATATTGAGGTTGTTGTGAAGTTATATGTTATCCGCCATTTTATATTGGCAGCCATATTGGATTTACAACCATAAAAAATATATTATGTTTTATTGTCATCAAGATTAAGAGTGTGTGCCAAATATCAGATCAATCTGTCATGAGGAAGGGGGTAAAATTCCAATTACTAAATTTGACCCAAACAAATAAATAAACAGGTCAAGCTAAATAAAACCGTTTAAAAATGCGACGAGATGACGACGCGTTGGCGCAACGGTCACAGCACTGGTTTGTGGCTGATGCGCTGGTGGTTGCGGGTTCGATCCCCGCACATGACAAACATTTGTATTGGCCATACAGATGTTTGCCGTGGTCTGGGTGTTTGTGCAGTCCTTGTGGGTCTCCCCAGCATGCCCCAGAGAGCACGTTAAGCCGTCGGTCCCGGTTGTTATCATGTACATACACCTGATAGCGATCCTTACTCATAGTAGGGAATATATCCACCAACCTGCATTAGAGCAGTGTGGTGGATTAAGCTCTGATCCTTCTCCTACATGGGGGAAGATGCCTTTGTCCAGCAGTGGAATATTACAACAGGCTGAAGCAAAGTGAATTAAAAAAATTCACACTCAAATTAAATTTGTTAGACACAACGAAATGCCAAGATACTCACTCAGACGACGCAATAAGCTAGTCACACCTCAAACTAGAACCAATTATAATTATGACGAGAGCAATAACATTTGAAGGACCACGGCTATTCAATAACTAGCCAGTTCATGTAAAGGTCGCAGACTCGATAACTATTTTCAAACGGAGATATAAACAATACATCACACAAAATGATATAGTTTGACTACGAATTTTATTTTATCGTTGTTTTTTTTCTCCTTTTAACTTCTCTCACGCGTTGGTTTTACGATTCACAAAATCCCTGACCAGGTCTGTCACCTACAAAGTGGACTGTAACTAAATCTGTCATGTAAATGTTGTTAGCCTAGTCACTAGTGGAATTAGTATTTTATATTCACAAAAATTGCTGTTTCCCCGTAAAAGAAAAAAAGCCCGTTTTTGAGCTAATTCGACTGGGCTATGTTGTTATCATAAATACCATAGGTATAGCGAATGATACACATAGAAGGGAACATATCTGCCCACCCGCAGTGGAGCAGCGTGGTAGATTAAGCTCCAATCCTGCTCCGAAAAGAAGAAAGAGGCCTATGCCTAGCAGTGAGATGTTAGAGGCTGAATGCGTTGCGAATGCGAGACGTAGTGCTTTTTGCACCTGTAGTTATATTGACTTATTGGTTGAAGTGAAACAAACCCTTAATGCCCCTTACGCACTAGCGGTTAGCCGCCTAGGCGGTTCGTTTTTAGCGTCCACCACTGCGGCGGCCAACCGTGATGAAACCGCGTAGGGCGGTTGGACCACTTGAAAACGTGTTGGCTTCATTGGCGAAATGGACGCTATCGAAGTAGCTTGTGCTATCTATTTTTACTACCGAAATCGAGTAAAACGAAAGAAAAATAAAAAACGATACTGGATTCATCCTTCACTAGATCTCCTCTATTCCAAAAATATCTTATAGTTCTTCCCATCGTTTCCGTTTTAAATCTCTATTTTTATAAACTGCTCCTTCATCATTCCAAATAGCTTCTCTTTGTTGAATTTCAATTATAAATTACGTACAAACTTTTCGGTGGCACGCCGCAAACTGAACCGCCAGTGCGTATAGACAAGATGGCGGTCTGCCGCGAAGCGGGCCGCACCTCTCCATTCAACCGCCGCGGTTGAAAATTCGTGGCGGTTAAGTACGTACAATCACAGGCGGTTCCATATTAAACTGTAAAAGCGGCTAGCCGCTCCCGCGACCGCTAGTGCGTTAGGGCTATAAGGGTCTGATATACTAGCAATGTCTATAAGTAACTTATTTGAGACTTGAGAGATTAAATTTATCGGCAATTTGTGAAACAGGTTTAAAGTATTTATAACTTCAACTTGAATATTCTAAGACTAGATTTCGTACTTCATAAGTTTGGTGTTTTACTCGCTTTAAAATACGTTTAGCGTGCAGACTATTTGAGGTAGATTTTAACGTGTATGATATTTACAGTGTTATAGAATATGGCAAGGAAAATTTTGTTTGGAATAAAACCATTATTCACACGGTCAGTAATAATATTCGAAACAATAAATTTTTTAAAAGATTCACGAAAATAGTCTGTTACAGCTTTATTTATTGTCGGGGTTATTTCATTGAAAGAGTAATTTTCGCGATACAATTTATATTAATTTAAAAACAGTAAATATTGTTTCAAAACTTTGATAGATTTATGGTTACTCTAGAGTTTTATTAATAATCCAATTATATTTTAAATTAACTAAAAATCTTCGTTTAAAACTATGCAATTTTTTAAATTTACCTGGTATTTGTTTTTCTTTTATCGTTTCAAAGGTATTTTTATTTCTCAAAGGTATTTTTCTTATTATCCTTGCCCTTTATTTAATGACAACCTTTATATTTTTATAATAATACTAGCTGAACCCGCAAACGTTGTTTTGCCATATATGCTATTAACCCCCGCAACCCCCTCTTGTGGGTGGAATTTCGTAAAATCCGTTCTTAGCTGACCTCTACTCGGTGAAAGGAATTTCCTAGCAAATTTCAAGTCTCTACGCTTTATGGTTCCAGAGATATCGTGATGAGTCAATATATGGGCGGAAACCTCTTTTATAAATATTATTAATACGTAAGACTTGTGACAGAGACACACACTGAGTGACTGAAATAGCATTCTTTCCAGACTGATTAATTAAGTAAGCGCACTTCGATAGACCCAGTCAGGTTTGTGGGTTGCAGCTTAATTCGTCACGCTGTTCCTCTTTAGATTAGTGAATAATTTTTCTACCAAGACTAACTATCATTATCAGATGTTCTTGAAGATAACTTTACAAGATTTGCAAGATACTTTAGAGAGATCCACTGCCAAATAGTTGTGTTTATACAAATATTCTGACTCTTTAAGTTTATACTATAGCACTAAAACTAACTTCTAGTGCTAGAACCGAACGTTCGACATACTCTTTGTTTTGGTGTGATAAGCCAATGTGGGTAAATAAAAAGTACGATTTATAAGAAAGAAAATTATTATAGTTATACAATAAATTAACATAACAAAACTTTATATATTAATATACTAGCGACCCACCTCCGCTTCGTAAAGGTACTACTCGTATATGATGACTGTTATTGTTGTAGAGCAAGAAGCGCGGCTCGGGGTTGATCGCATTTGTAATTGTAAACTAACCTTGCAGGGGTGGGTCGCTAGCTTAATATTAATAATATTCCAATATACATTTTTTTTTGTATACACAATTTTTCTATTACTTTCTAACTGTCCGTTTTTATTTATAAGCTAAAAAAGATTGTTTTCGGTACATTTGAGTATAAAATACAAAGTAAAAACTAATCATACATACAATTTAAATAAAAATGATTCATATTTAATATACATCTTATTTTTACAGCTTCGAGCTTTTTGAACTACATGACATTTACATAATATACTTTGATTGAATAACAATATTATTGCTAAGTAGTGCCGTATATAGCCTTTTGTGCGCCCTGTGCGAGCTTCTGCGCCCTTGTTTTTTATACATATTATAGGTACCCTAGAGCAATTATATGTATAGGCGGCCTACTTTATTTCATTCAGGGTGATAAAATAAAGCACAAGGAACTTGGTGTTGTTGGACCAATTATCTTATATTTTGGAAGAAAAATCTATTTTTTTAAAGAACTGATGTGGGCAAACAAACAGACGAGCCATCTGATGTAAGTAGACCGAGTCTGGCCATTTAATTCTTGCGCCCCCCAGAGTCTACGCCCTGTGCCTGGGCACCGATGGCACCGCCCTATTTACGGCACTGTTGCTAAGTAAAAGTTTCATATACTAGAAGAATACAAATCTATTTTTTATTATTTCGCGGGATTAGTAATTATTTTCTAGTTTTTTTTTTTTGTTTTGATAAATGAAGCCTGTAACGTCCTTCAGCTAGTCGTACAACTCTTGCTCCATATGGGAGAAGAAACATGAGGAAGTTAGTGTATCCATGTAGTGTGTGAAAATTTCCTAGAAAAGAAAAACAAATATTTTCCCAAATTCGTAATTCGTAACAGTGACTGACGGTGCGACTACATGCACCGCTACACCATATTATTAAAAAAATTGTTCTGTTTCAATTTAACAATTTGTGAAAAACAAAAAACAGCTCTCAAATTTTATTCCACTTTTAGTAACATGTATTTTAAAACTATATTCACGTGTTGTATGTTTGCAACTGTACCCATAAAAATATTTTCTTATGTGCTTAGCATGTAGGAAAGTAGTAATAATTTATTAATTTTGCCACTACTCCGGCTTCAAACAACTACCATTCGTACAAGGGGAAATAGCAAGTACAAAACAAAGTAGGAAAATTAGAAAACGTATTCAGTTAGAAGCGATTTGTAAATACGATCAAATTATTTTAATGGCATCATTGTTTATAAAATGGAATTAAAAATCGATAAAACGGCTAATTGTCTATTTACTACCACAGCTGGCGATGCAATAAAGTCTATTTGCACTATAAATCTGCCTCGTAAAGTATTTAAAGTGTTGTCAATAAATACTTCTATCGACGTCATAAGCTATATCAGTGACGGGCTTTCTTCTAAATCTCACTCAACCATTGACTGTTCCATACAGTACTAATACTATAAAGACGCAAAAATTGTGAGAATGTATATTTGTAGGGGTTAATCTCTGACACTACTAAACAAGTTTTTAAAAATCTTACACCAATAGCTTATATATTTGTCGAATGTCAGAAGATATGTACCTATATTTTGTTTTCATAATAGTAAATTTTCATTCAGAAAGATTTACATCTTAAGAAGAAGAAGAATGTTAAAAAGCACTACTTTGCTGCTTTATTCGCTTACGTTGACGTAACGGCAAGATGTAAGTTAATACAATTTCAACAATAATGCTAGTCTTTAGTAGATCTAAAAAATCCCTGATACCATACATCTATTTCTGATAGAAAACTACATTTTGTCCAAAACGCTTCAGCCTGTAATATCCCACTGCTGGGCATAGTCC
This sequence comes from Melitaea athalia, assembly GCA_905220545.2. NCBI lineage: Eukaryota > Metazoa > Arthropoda > Insecta > Lepidoptera > Nymphalidae > Melitaea > Melitaea athalia. The sequence goes on from HG992179.1 coordinate 12,103,300, forward strand.
TCTTTCCCCATGTAGGACAAGGATCAGAGCTTAATCCACCACGCTGCTTCAATGCGGTTGGCGGATAATATTCTCTACTATGAGTAACGATCGCTATCAGACGTACATGATAACAACCAGGACCGACGACTTTACGTCCTCTCCGAGACACGGTGGGGAGACCCACAAGGACTGCACAAACACCCAGACCACGGCAAACATCTGTATGGCCAATACAAACGTTTGCCATGTGCGGGGATCGAACCTGCAACCGCTAGCGAATCAGAACCAAACCAGACAGTGACCGTTGCGCCAACGCGTCAAAAAGTTTATTATAATTTGGAAGTGTTTTAGCATTATATTAAGCATGGCATATTAATCTACTTATGAATAAAAGTTACTTCGTCATCAAGACCATAGTACGAAGATAAACTTTACCCAAAATAGTATGTTGTTATGACGCATAGTTTCGGAGATACCGGAAGATTACATTAATGTGGGTTACGGCGGTCTAGGGTGGAAAAAAATAATCGAAGCCCAGCAAAGTTGGCACGGATCCACTACATATTAAATGAACCATACAAAATCTATCAACCATTTTTTTCAGCAATTTTTTTTTTCGATTTCTTGTTTTAGAAAAATATAGACGATCGCGCTGATTAATAATGTAATGTAAATTTTGTTAGCGAAATAAAGTACCTCAAATAACATTTTATAAATCAGTTATTTACGTGAATTTCAGTATTAGACACGTTGTTGATTACATAATCTAGTTAAATGTGAATAAAACTCTCGGATTAGTTCAGTGACCAGGGACCTTAGGATAGTGTTAGATGTTTTTGAACACGCGAAGAGGAAGTTAATCTCAAGGGGACTCATTAAGTGTAAGGCGTAGCTTTATAAGCCTCTATAGCAAAACAAATACATATAAACGAATACACTACGATTAGTTTATTTTTGTCTCTTACCTTATTTTGTGAAAAATATGTTATTGATATATTAATGTACTTATTGATAATAATAAGCCATAATATACACAATCTCCATGGCCCTGTGAGTTAGCAGATCTGAAGTTGAGTGTTTCAAAATAATTATAAGAATAAAAAACAAGTAGGCACGATTTAATTTACATAATTGCTTTTTTATTTTCAGGAAATCTTCTCGTAATTCTAGTGGTGACTTTATCGAGGCGATTGAGGTCCATAACTAACTTCTTCCTGGCAAACTTAGCGGTAGCAGATTTATGCGTTGGAATATTTTGCGTTTTTCAAAATTTGACGATATACCTTATACCAAGGTAAGTGAAATTTAATAGTTATTTATCTTTGCCCGAACTGCATTTACCTACATAAAAATAATGAAAAGTTGTAAGTGGGCTATTATAAATTTCCATCCAAATTTGCAGACTTATACACATAATTTTATTGTACAATTATTATTCAAACAACTGATTATATTAATAACTCTGATTTTGATTTAATTATTATTTTGAAAACATTTGCATAGGTTTATTCCTTCGCTCTGGTAACCTATACCCTGTTTTTTTTCGGTACGGACTAAATTGACACATGCAAATGTCAATTTTCGAAATAATGATACCAGCTTTTTTGTAATAGTGTTGTATACCGATTTTATGAATACAATACCGGTTTTATGAATCGTAACTTTTTACTTTTACCACAGTCATAATTTTATTATTATTTGATAATAGACGAATCTTTTAAAAATCATGGTAAAGGAGCATCACAGATTAAAAAAATATTTATTAATATTTAATAAAGCCGAGGATAAAATAGATAGGTAATGTCTACCGAGACAGAAATTTTGAGTAATTTAATATATTAACATTTTGACTAACTTAAGGTTGCTTATAACAATAGGTACATTACCTAAGTTTGTAATGTACCGAATGTTAAGATAAAAAAAAAAAAAAATATTTTATTGTTTGACTATTTGATATTTTGCTACCTTAACGTTCTTTTATTATTGTTTAGATTTTTTTTTTTGTAAATGACATTTTTTTTTACTTTCGTTAAGTGTGTTGTGTATCACCTTAAAGCGAAATAAATGTTTTCATTTCATTTCAATTTGCATGTGGTTACTAAGATTAATAAATACTTTAAAAAATAAGTGTTTTTCATTTATCATAAATCTATACATTAGCCATACAGGTACATACATTATATAGGTAAGCCTATGGGTACATTACGGTTGTCGCCACATTCTAAAATTTTAAAGACAAAGATTTTTGTAATTATTACTGAAAAACGATACTAGATTGTAAATTACGTAAAGTTACGGTAGTGGCACATCACTATTAATGATTCGCAAAAAACTAGCAACACAGCTTATGTCAATTTAGTCCGTACCGAAAAAAAATTAAAAAACGGAGTATAGTTACGGATAAACGTGACATGTTTTTAAAAAATGGAGCTAGATCAACATTTGATAAGTTACGATTTAGCTGAAGATCTGAGAATTGACCATAAAACAGTTTTGACCCATTTTAAAAAGGCTATCTAATAAAAAAACCTGTGTGGTTTTATGAAACCACGGTAAAAGTGAAACTTTTTTTCACATTATAGTAATTTAACTAAAAAAAATTGGATTAAGGGTATAAAAATCGCTTTATCAATCTTACCGCGTGGCCGACCGTCACGCGAAATGCAACACACAGACGAAAAAGTTTGAGACGATTTAATAAAAGTTTCACTTTAAAAGCTCGATTTATGGGTGCCACATGAACTGAAAACACTGAAAGAAACCTAATGTACCGTGTTGAGGACACGGTTTTGCGGTTCTCTCTTAAGACGTAATGATATCGAACTAAGTTTTAGGAGATTGAATTCTGGTGACAAAAAATGGATCACCTACGATTAGTATGTACGAAATAATTAATCATAGTCAATCTGCAAGACTATTATGAAACCCGGGTTGATACGCGATAACGTGATAGAGTGTATGGTGGGATTGGAAAAGCATCATTCATTATGAGCTACCGCCTACTCCTACTACTAGCCTACCGCTTGGAAAAACCATCGATTCGGATTTCTACAGTCAACAGCTGATGAGATTAAAGCAATAAATTGAGAATAAGCGGCCAGAATTGATCAACAGAAAAGGTGTGGTCTTTCATACATTACACTCTATACATTACACTCTAGATAAATATTACACTCACATACTTTATACACTCTATTATATATTACACTCTCAGATTTCCATCCGTTTTGGTCCCTTCGGAATCCTTTAGGTAATTTAAATTTAACATCAAAAAGGAATGTCAAAACTACTGGTCGCGGTTTTTTAATGAGAAGTCCCAAAATTACTACAGCAACGGAATCCTGTTACTACCTACGAGATGGATGTATGTTATCAAACAAAATGGTACATATAGGTAATCTATACTAATATATAAAGCTGAAGAGTTTGTTTGTTTGTTTGTTTGTTTGTTTGTTTGTTTGTTTGTTTGTTTGTTTGTTTGTTTGAACGCCGTAATCTCTGGAACTACTGGGCCGATTTGAAAAATTTTTTTTACTGTTAGATAGCCCATTTATCGAGGAAGGCTATAGGCTATGTATCGTAACGCTAAGACCAATAGGAGTGGAGTCCACGCCGACGAAGTCGCGCGCAGAAGCTAGTAAAACAGAAAGAAAAAATATAAATAGCAGAAACTAGCAAAGCTAGTTCATATTATAATTAGGAAACGTAAATAAATTTTGTAAAATCTTACCTTGCATTTCTATATAAATAACGAAGAAACTTTTTCCCAAACAAATAGCTCTTTAATAAATGTTACTATTCTAACAGTAATCGGAATTATTACTACTCTGCACCTGTTGTATTTTTTCTCGTATTTCTTTCTTAATCATAAATATGTATGGTTGGATGCCACACGCAAAAGATGGCCAATATTATTACTGATGGGAACTCATTTTTAACCGAAGGAAAAACGGAGGAAAATATCAACTCGACCTGTTTCTTTTTTACACACGACGGCTTTTTATAGAGTAGTCTATTTTTGAAAAATCCTTTTTTATTATATCGGAAGTGGTACTATAAATTAGGAAAAGTGTTTTAAGTCGTCTAAGGGTCTTATTATAAAGTAAGATTAATTATACTGACGATGTATCCTTTTCTACGAAATTTAAACTATGGTACGAGGGCGGGATGATAAGTAACTAGCCTATTAAGAAAATACTTAACTTTCCGTGATAAAATTAATTTTATTTTTCGACATAGTCTCCGTGAACCTCTACGCACTTATTCCATCTTCGTTCTAAAGCAGTAATGCCTTCCATAAAATGATTTCTTTCGAGGGCTGCAAAATGCTCCTCTACAGCGGCTATGACTTCATAATTTGTGGGAAATTTCTGCCCGCCCCAAAAAGTTTTGAGCTTAGGGAATAAGTGGAAGTCTGATGGCGCTATATCAGGCGAATAAGATGGCTGCGGCAGCAAATCATACTTCAATTCGTTGATTTTTGCCATAGCTTTAACACGTGTGTGAACCCTAGCGTTGTCTTGGTGGAAGATGATTTCTTTTCTCGCCAAACGTGGTCGTTTTTGCTGAATACATTGGTGAAGCTTATTTAGAAGATTAGCGTAGTATTCTCCATTAATTGTTTGACCTTTAGCAACGTAATCTATAAACAAGATCCCATCTGCATCCCAAAAAACGGATGCCATCTCTTTTCCAGCCGACTTTACAGCCAGCTTTTTTGGAGCCGAGCATCCCGATTGAATCCAATGTTTTGATTGAATTTTTCATTGTGGCGTGTAATGATGAACCCATGTTTCATCTGTTGTTACAAATCGACGTAAAAAATCGGCCCTATAACTCTGAAAACGGTCCAGACATTCTTCAGAGTTTTGGCACCCGAATCCTTTTTTGATCGTGCGTAAGCAATCGCGGCACCCAACTTGCCGATAGCTTTTTCATATTTAATTCCTCACTTAGGATATGATGTATTCGTTCTTTTGAGATACCTGTAGTGTCAGCTATTTCAGATAACTTCAATCATCGATCTGCTAAAACCATATCATGTACTTTCTCGACCATTTCTGGAGTCGTGACGCTTTTTGGACGTGCGGGGTGGGCTTCATCTTGAACACATGTACGACCGCGTTTAAACTCAGCCACCCAGTTTTTTACTGTGTCATAAGAAAGGGCACATTCACCCAAAACATTCTTTAACTCGTCATAGATATCTTTCCCCTTCATGCCTCTTATATGAAGAAACTTTAACACCGCTCTTTGTTCAATTTTATCCATTTTGAAAACATTTGACGCAACATATTTTCAAATGACAAAAAATCAATAAAATTTTAACGCCTCCAAATTCAAATTTAGAACACAGGTGGCCAGAGATACAAACTTAAAAATGACATATATATTTTTTTAATTTTAACTTTTTAAATAGCAGAGGCTAGTTACTTATCATCCCGCCTACGTATTACACATAAGAGACTTTTTTTATTTAAAAGAGTATACATCTATGCTTTAAAATTGATTATATTATTTTATAATTCAAAATAAAACTCACCCCTTAGTTTACAAAATTAGTAAATGATTCATTGTTAATCTGACAAAATGGAATCAAATCAATAATGAACTTTATTGTTTCAATTCAGTTTCCCTTTTGAAGTCTGTCGACCCGTAAAACATTTTTTTGTGCAAAATTTAAAATCGATTAAAACTATTTATCGAAAGTCCAGATTAGTCGAGATTTCTTTTAAAACTTTTATTTACGTTTCAAATATAGTTTCACTAGAAATTCGAAGTAAATAAAATAATAATTAAAAGAAAACAAAAAACCCGCCTGCATAAAAAACACATGATATAAAATGAACTGAAAAGTCTGGAACAAGATAAAAATTCAATAATTACACTAAGCTAGTTAGTAGTTAATATGCAGTCGAAGACATGAAATTGAAGGATAAGTCAAATCATTCTCTCTTTGCATGTCTCCGACTGCAAATTAACTACTAACTAGCTTAGTGTAATTATTGAATTTTTATCTTGTTCCAGACTTTTCAGTTCATTTTATATCATGTGTTTTTTATGCAGGCGGGTTTTTTGTTTTCTTTTAATTATTATTTTATTTATGTCTTTTTAGTTAGACAAATTACGTAATCGGTTCAATTCATTAAAATAGTTTACATCATGTGGTTGATTAAGTAATTTTTTAACGACGAAAAAAATTAGGCCGTTCTAAAATTGCCACGTATATAGGTATATCATTTTTAAGTTTGACCGAGCATAACTTTTTACAGAATAGTCCGAAATTGATAATTCTTTTTTTTTATGGGAAAGGCTACACCCCAAAATTGACCGTCGGACGTTGCCTAGAAGGCGAGGAAGAAGCTCGGCTCGCATCTTGCTTGCCTTAGGCATGGGAAAGAGCAAAGTCAACATTTTTTAATCTTTCTTATTGTATTTCTTTATTATTACGGTAATCATAATCATGATATACATTTTTGAAATCCTTGTATTAAGCCCTTTAATATGATACCCATATTATAGTATTCTAAAAAAAAATTTATTTCTTCATTAACTACAATGGCATCGCACAGCCGCCATGTTTGTTTTTTTTTTAATGTCACCTATCTAAGAACACTTGGGCTGCTAAGACGAATCTAACGATATCTCAATTATGTAAATCCGTTCAGCGGTCCTAGAGATACGAGGTAGTTAAGAATATTACATACATACATACAAGATACGCGCGAAAAACATAACCCTTCCTTGGCAGTCGGGTAAAAAGATAATGAGTGAGAACTCAATTATTTTTAAGGGGTAATTCAAATCTTAGTGATGTTCATTTATAACATAATTGTGTTTGCTCGCAAACGAAAAAAAAAACGACTTCAATTACATCGACAAGTAATACAACGTAATAAGACGAAAAAATAGTCAAGTAAATACACGCTATTAAAGATTACTCAAAAAGTTGTTATCAGTTTTCGATCTAATTTAAACAAAACTACAAGACAAGTATTAGCTTTCGATTAAAGTAAGAACCATCGAAATCGGTACACCGAGTAAAAAGTTATGCGGTATAATATAACGTAGGTCGACAAAAAGTAGTCACGTAAATACGCATTATTAGATATAACTCTAAAAGTACTTGTCAGATCTCAATTAAATTAAAATGGGACCACATGACACGCAACACCTTTCAATTAAAACAAAATTGATCGAAATCGGTCCACCCAGTCAAAAGTTCTGAGCTAACATACAAAAAAAAACATACGTGTTGAATTGAGACCCTGCTCCTTTTTTGGAAGTCGGTTAAAAATAATGACAAAACAAATTTGAAAAATTAGGCGTCCATAGTAACTGTCTCATAGACAGTTACTTAAGAAGTATACATGAATACATTTAAGATGAAATAATAATGTCTCTGACTCCGGTCTCTTGAGAAATATTCTCATAAACAAAATCTTCTTGTCCGCTGTAAACTTACTGTAATTTATTATTAAGATTTATTCTAGACATTATTCTGTATTAACTCGCTCTAAAACTAAATGGAATTCTTCGGGGAATCGGAAATGAATCGTGCCTTGTTACTCGAAATTATGCCGAAGGCGACTTGGTCATGAGCTCATGAGCCTTGAAAATTATTATTGCTATCATACCATCTTACATAACACTAATTAAACAAAGCAAAACTGGTCAATTTTTTTTTGCGTATATAAACTTTCGAAAATGCGTATATATTATGTCTAATTATGTAATCATACTTTTTATAAATACGAGAACATATATTATTATTATTTTTTAATATACAAATTAATCAGACACGTTCAAAATATACAAAAATATTTTTCTAAATAACAAAAAATGTAATTGTCAATTAAAATCTGAAATGTCTTGCTTCACTGAAATAAGGGATGTTTCAATATTCTAAATAGGTTTTTCTGTCATAAAATCAATATGTTAAATACGCAACCTTTAAAATTTGACATCAATACAATCATTGACCTGTTAAATATAAAATTAACAATTTAAATAAATAATTCTTGTATTCAGACTTATATAAGAATAATTCTTGTAATATTTATTTATATAATAATTGTGTTTGCTCGCAAACGAAAAAAAAGCGACTTCAATTACATCGACAAGTAATACAACGTAATAAGACGAAAAAATAGTCAAGTAAATACGCGCTATTAAAGATTACTTAAAAAGTTGTAATCAGTTTTCGATTTAATTTAAACAAGACTACAAGACAAGTATTAGCTTTCGACTAAAGTAAGAATCAACGAAATCGGTACACCGAGTAAAAAGTTATGCGGTATAATATAACGTAGGTCGACGAAAAAGTAGTCACGTAAATACGCATTATTAGATATAACTCTAAAAGTACTTGTCAGATCTCAATTAAATTAAAATGGGACCACATGACACGCAACACCTTTCAATTAAAACAAAATTGATCGAAATCGGTCCGCCCAGTCAAAAGTTCTGAGCTAACATACATAAAAAAAAACATACGTGTCGAATTGAGAACCTCCTCCTTTTTTGGAAGTCGCTTAAAAAAATATGTTAAGTTTACGTAAGTCTATCATATCCTATATTTTATTATCTCATATTTTTTATTATTAAATATGTAAATAATTTGTGTATAAATAATGTATGTTATGTGTAAATAATGTTGTTAATAATGTATGTTATTAATTATAGATTTTTTTCCTCTTTAATATGTGCACACTTCTAACCGCTTCCCTTGTATCTTGTCCTGTACCCAAAGATTATCTGGAAGAAATCGCTCTTTAGCGATAAGATCGCCTTTGTGCATCTTGTATTGTATCTCTTTTTGTATGTGTTTGTATTTCGGTGTACATGAAGTATAAATAAATAAATAAATAAATTCTTGTATTAGACGCCGCGTTGGCGCAGCGGTCACAGCACTGGTTTGCGATTGGCTGTTGCGCGGGTGGTTGCGGGTTCGATCCCCGCACACGACAACATTTGTATTGGCCATACAGATGTTTGCCGTAGTCTGGGTGTTTGTGCAGTCCTTGTATGTCTCCCCGCCGTGCCTCGGAGAGCACGTTAAGCCGTCGGTCCCGGTTGTTATCATGTACACCTGATAGCGATCGTTACTCATTGTAGGGAATATATCCACCAACCCGCATTGGAGCAGCATGGTGGATTAAGCTCCGATCCTTCTCTTACATGGGGAAGAGGCCTATGCCCAACAGTGGGATATTACAGGCTGAATCGTGTATTTAGATATATCATCAACCTATACATATATTTGATACCTAGTCAAAATTAAACCCTATAGGTATTGCCTAACCTTTGTAACAGACGACCGTGTGTAAATGTTAAAGATAATTAACAAAAAAAAAAAACATAAACACGTTTCGGAACCAAATGTCTGTATATAATACTATTCAATATCACTAAGCAAGCTTAAACACGACAAATATATTTTAAGCTTAACGTAAATTCTTAATAAGATTATCTCGTTAATGAAAACGAATTCGTTGAGAAATTTGAAAGGATTTTAGATACATAAATGTTTTTCTACTAACTAATTTTTAAGAATTGTTTATTTAATTTCATTTCAGTAAATATAATGTACGTAAAATAGAAATAATGTTAGATACTTACATACTTAAGTGTCAAACGTTGTTATTAATTTAGTTTTAATGAAATTAAGGAAATGTTTGGAAAGTAATTTCATCATCAGATTATCTAAATGGCACAGTAATATCGAATTATCATCACACTTGCATATTCATGTCAGTTTTTTATGTCAGTACGTTGCTTGTAGCTGACGTAGTTATAAAAATATAAGGGTTGAGATGGGCACCACATAAATACTTATATTATGTATGAACTTTGCTAAGTAAATACAAGCTTGTTTTTATAAATTTGTTGTTTTATATAGCAACACTTTCAACACTCGTTAGAAAAATTTGAATGTAAAACACAACCTACCTAAAAATGGGAACGTCTCGCATTAAATATTTTGTACATCAAAATATAATTTACATATCAGTTTTTATGAAAAGTACTACATTATATTTTTATCATAAAGGTAACATTAACTTTTACGCTTGCTAAGCAGTTTGATATGATAAATTAAGTTACTAGTAAAAGGAACAAATAGACATTTCTTAATTCACACTTCCTAAAACACTCAGAGGTCATATTATATTAAGTAACTTTTAGGGCCTATGCAAACCGCGTTTTTTAAACGCGATACAGACGCGATGCAAACGCGCGTGTGACGCGATACAAACGCGATGCAAACGCGCGTATGTCGCGATACAAACGCGCCGTCGACGCGCGTTTGAATCGATACAAACGCCAACAAACTGCTCTGTAGGATAAAAACGCGCCGTCGACGCGCGTGTCACGCGATACAGACGCGATGCAAACGCGCGTATGTCGCGATACAAACGCGCTGTCGACGCGCGTTTTAGAAACGCGCGTCGACGGCGCGTTTAAAAAACGTGGTTTGCATAGGCCCTTAGTATTAAATTCATAATGTTATATTAATGAAAGCAAAGTATTATATTAGTAACTTTTAATATTGAATTCACAAAGATATATTAATGAAAGCAAAATATTACATTATAGCTTTTTTTATAACGGATAGGTACAAGCTTTTGGCGTACCTACCTTATCTTGTTACTATGCTAAAAGTTTTCAGTTTAATCGCATAAGACATAATAAATATTTGTGAAGGATATACGCATTATGCGTTGGCGATGTGTTTCGATGTGGAATAATACGAAAAGATTTTTAAAATCTTTATTAAGTATATAAAAATAATTCGTGCAGCGTAGGGGATTAAGCATAAATCCTTAATCCTTTTTCTTCAAGGGGTAAACTCGTACCTATATACGAGTATACCGCCTGTATTCTACATGTATTCTGCTCATAATCTGAAAATTTATATAGAGCCTCAAGTAATGTTTCTGTCGTGAGTGAGGTAGCCAGAACTCCTGGGAAGCGATGGGGCTAGATATATCTGGTGTTGCAGGCGTCTATAGGCAACGATAAATCTTAGGATTTACCGTAGTTCGAGCTTTTGCAGTAACATATAGGTACAAAAATCAAACGTCAATTCTGAAAAAATTTAGTTTCATTGTTGTAGTATATATTTATTTACTTATATTTTTTTATAATTATAATTGTTACATATACTTAAGTTTATTAATATGTTCCTATTTGAAAAGTTAATAATTCAATGTTTAATATATTTCCTATCATTCTGAAAAATATTACATATCATAAAAACGTTATATTATGAGAAGAAGACGTGGATTCCGGGTAATCTTAGACCGCGGATGATCTCAACAGCTATACATAATATTGTGTACATCCTGGTCATGTTTTAACATCTTTTTAACCAACTTCTAAATGGAGGAGGTTCTCAATTCGAATGTTTTTTTATGAATGTTATCTCAGAACTTTTTACTGGAAGATCCGATTTCGATGGTACTTTTATAATCGAAAGGTGCAGGTCATGAGGCCCCATTTTAATTTAATTAAGATCTGACAAGTGCTTTTTGAGCTATCTCTAATAACGCGTATTTACTTGACCAATTTTTCGTCGATCTACGTTGTATTACACCTCATAACTTTTTACTGGGTGTACCGAATTTGAATGTAATTGAAGTCAGTTTTTGTTTCGTTTACGAGCAAACAATAATTTTTTTACACGCCTCGTAATTTCTGTTACAGAAGCTTGAACATTTATTAGTATTTACTAACTTACTTGTTGCAATTTTTTACTCAAATTATTGCATCTATTATGAATATTCATTTTACATAAAAAAATTGTGCCATCTTAGAAAAATAAATAAGTAAAATAGTTGATGGCTCTTCCTTTTAGAAAACTTATTTCAAATTCAAGTCGAAGCTGTTAATACGAATCAATCTAGAAAAAGAACTTGCAAGATATAATTCGTATTTGCTTTGATATTTTAAACCTCATACAAAATTTATACGAAATCTTACATTATTTAGTAATTACCTATAGATTATGCACAGTTCGTAATAATTTTAAAATAAATAGTAATAATTCCAATAAACTAGACGTAGTCCAATGACAACGATCTTATTGAGACCAATTTTATTAAAATAATTCACAATTCATGATTAAAAAAAAATAATCATAAATTTTTACACATTAATAATCTTTACTATAATGATATCATATTAATTTATCTCTCTTATACCTAAATGTTAAAAAGCAATGAAAGAAATTTGTAAGACTTTCGCGAGATCTCGGATACTTTTAAAATCACGGAAAATTACATTCCCTCTTCGTTATCCATTGCCTTGAAATTTATTGCACTCATGGTGAAACTACGTTTATAGCATTCGATTCAGTTCACGTTACATCTGGTATCTGTTTTCCGCTAAAAAACAAGTAGAGCTTTGTTTAATTAATAATGATTTGACTATTTTTTTACATAATTAAAAGCGTTTTGACCAGATTACGTATAATGAAAAAAAAATAGATGTATTTCGGTAGTAGTGTAATCGGGCTGCTCCATATTTTGAGCAGAAAATTTCCTGCTGTGCCCTACCTCAGTTTAGTAGACATAGTAGGGGAGAGGTCATATGAAAGGGACATTTTCGTTGTACATGCCTTATACTTTTTTTTTATTTGTAGAACCTTATAATAAAACCTTCATTATATAACTAACAAAAAACAATGTTGTGATTTATCTTAATTAAGTAGTTCATACCTACCTATTTAAAGCATTCACAAAATGTGAATTTTGTTAGTGTGGTTGTTGTTTTAATTTTTTTTATTGTGCTTTGTGCCTTCTTATTTTTATGTGCATCAACACAAATTTTTAAATAGTTTTTTAAGTGTAAGTATATTAGATACATCCAATTAAAATATTAAAATTGGTTTCTAAAATAAGTTCTGAGGTGTCAATTATTTAGTATATCCCTTTCATAACCATTTATTTCGTCCCTTTCATAAATATTGTACCTATATTTGTTCTAGTATATATGTATGAATGTAGCCGGTCACAATAAATACTGATCAAAAAGATAGCAACTTACAACATTCGAAAGAACACTTTACAGTGGTAATAAAGAACTTGCTTTAAAGTACAAAACAATGGCGAGCTAAGCACAACTATCTGAGAATTGATAAAAGCGTGAAGTTAGGAGTGAAATGATTGGCGCAGTATAGAACATGCAGTAGTGCACAACAAATGTAGTGTTGATTATTGATGTGACCTCTCCCCTATATTCAACGGCGTATTATTATCAACGATTGAGCTATCAAGTTGAAAAGTATATATATATTATGATGCTATTTATTCGTAGTAGGTTTTGTGAGTACAACAAAAGATCTGACCTTGTATTTTATTTCAGCTGGGTGTTCGGCGACTTTCTCTGCAAGATGTATCAGTTTGTGCATTCACTGAGTTACACTGCATCGATTTTCATCCTAATGGTGATTTGTACGGAGAGATACTTTGCCATCATACATCCTATAACGTGTAAACAGATACTTACATCGACTAGATTGAGGGTAAGAGAATTTGTATACATTATTAGTATAGTACGTATTCTTATATATACCTACTAGCTTCTGCGCGCGACTTCGTCGGCGTTTACACCGCTTCTATTGGTCTTAGCGTGATGATACATAGCCTATAGCCTTCCTTGATAAATGGGCTATCTAACACTGAAAGAATTTTTCAAATCGGCCCAGTAGTTTCAGAGATTACCGCGTTCAAACAAACAAACAAACAAACAAACAAACAAACAAACTCTTCAGCTTTATATATTAGTATAGATAATAGTAATAGCAATATTGACTTTTTGTGTAACAAAAAGAATAGTATGTTTTTCCTTTTTGTATTTTGTGATCATAAAAATGTGTACCTACCTAATCGTGAAACTATAATAGTAATGTTTTTATTAGATATAAATATACATATTATATGACATTATACGAATAAACATGCATTTCCACAATTTTCTTTTAAGTTATTGTGTCGATATTTTATAGTACACGAGTTACACGACATCGATATTTACATCGATACAACGATATTTTGCCTTAGATCGTAGTTAAAATGTGTTAAAAATTCACCTCGAGTTCCTAAAAGGGAAACATAAAGAACACGTGGAAAAAATCTCAATATGTGTGTAGGTATATTGAAGTGTAGAAGTTGAAGAGCAGTGTTGTGAATAAACTTGATTTTTTTATCAACATACTTAATATACGAGTAGTACTTATATAAAACTGTTACATAAGATTTTCTATTCTTCTCTTACGCAACAATTTTGTATTTTTCTATATATATTTATGTATATATTTTATTCAAAATGTAGATAGAGGCAACAATAATGTCGACGAACAATTTTATAAATAATTTTCAGCTAAATAAAATCCGCATTGCATATAAAAGCAAATTAACAAAATTAACATAATTTCATCGGTAAAATTTCATTATACTAAATAATTTAGGCCGGCTAACATTGCTTTGGTTACAACTCGTATAAAATAATACCTACCTCCGTGATAGCGATGGTAATTTGTTTTAATAATTATCTAGAACAGTAAGTTAGATGAAGCTGAAATAAATTTCCTAAATACACAAACAATCCATTAATTACAGCACTTGCAGTTAACTAAACGATGAATTTATTTTTAAATTTTTATGTAGAACGGCACAGCTATTAATCAATGTAAACAATTACCATTATAATGCAATTTGTGCAAACAAAGTCGAGCTGTGTTAATTACAGTGTAGTCAAAAGTAGCAAATTTTGTGTAGTTTTATTCAATAATAGCGACAGCGGATGTTATACCGCGTCTTCAATATCGAATAAAATTCGTCTCAACAATTTTTTTATGTTTGCTTTCTCACAAGATCTCATTTTGCAACAGATGTTGCAAGTCGACAAGTTACAATTTTCTATGCTTAAGTAATTTTCTTAGCAGCACTTTTTAATACTTTAAAAGGGAAAACAAGCGAACAAATAAATGGAATAGAATAGTAAACTGCAGTATTATTTAAAAACGTGGTTATTAGCTTTACTTTTATTTTTGTAATCCATACTAATATTATAAATGCGAAAGTAACTCTGTCTGTCTGTCTGTCGCGCAATCACGCCAAAACTACTGAACAGATTTAAATAAAATTTGGTATACAAATAGTCTAGAGTCTCAGAAAGGACATAGGCTACATTTTAATGCGGAAAAAGGGTGTAAGGGGTTGAAAGGTGGGAATGAAAATTTCTATGGAAGTATGTTCGTGTTTCGTAACTGTCAAACATTTAATGTTCATCCCGTCGATATGGTAAACTCTCCCCTAAAATTAAAGAAGGTATTAAAATAAACGTTTCGAATCGACAACATATATCCACAATATACGGATAGTGGCGTATTTTAGATTTTAAAAATATATAATAATGTCAGTAATGAAAACGGATTGACATAATTTATATTGGTTGTCAAATATTTATGCGTGCGTTCAGAAATTTATTTAGTGTAAACTAAGGAAAATATATCAAGCTACGTACTTACACCTTACGTTACGTACGTTACGAAACACGAACGTTATACATCATAATTCCATACAAACTTTCATTACAACCTTTCATCCCCTGACACCCTTTTTTCGCATTAAAAAGTAGCCTAGGTCCTTTCTCAGACTCTAGAAGTCTAGACTATCTGTATACCAAATTTCATTTAAATCTGTTCAGTAGTTTTGGCGTGATTGCGCGACAGACAGACAGAGTTACTTTCGCATTTATAATATTAGTATGGATTATAAACCCGAAAGTTGGTTTGTTTGTTTGTTTAAATTTTAAATGCGCTAAATTCAAGAACTACTGATTCGAAATGAAAAATTCCCCTGAGTTGGATAGCCTATTTAAAGAGAAAGGTTATTCTTTAAGTTGAAGGAAGGCTATTTTTATCCCTCAAATCAACGCGGGTGAAACCGCGGGCACAGCTAGTAATTTATATTTATGTTAAAGATAAAAGACAAGAGTCATCCAAATTGGTAAATGAGCAATGTTGATCTATTAGTAATATATAAATAGCTTTTGCAGTAGGTAATCTTATTTAATTTTATGAGAATGAGTAGAATATGAAGCGTCTTCGCCTCCATGCACAAAAGGCTTGTTCTATTTCAAAGAGTGTTCGGAATTAATCTCGCCAGCGCAGCGGTCGCCAGACTCTACTGCAGTTTAGCGTTCTCGCCTGTCATAATTTTTTAGTCTAAGATACGAACTGAACTGATCTTCACTCATCTGCTTAGTGGATAAAAATTAAATTATTTGCTAAATTATTAAAAAAGCCTCTTTGCCCCGGCATTCGTATAGTCATCACCCGTGTTCAATTACTTTGTGCTTAAATAACTTTACTCAGTTTCAATTCCGAGTAAATTAAGATTTTCAACATTTTAAGAGTCTCAAAATATGCTTGCATAAAAGGTTTGTTGGGCGAACGGAGCGGATTTTGTAAAATATTTGGATATTACCATAAACTGTAACCTTAATAATAGGTGGCATGATTAATCAAGCAGCATTAACTTAACATTTTTAGAAATCTTTGAAAAGTCGTTAAACCGATTATTTTAAAGAGAAGATATTAAGCTTTGTGTCAATCTCTTGTTTCATATTGCATTGTATCATGAGATAGCTCAACACGCATTACTTAAAATTAGTACTTTCAAGCCACTTCTTTATCCAACGACTGAACTATATAAATATTGTGAGGTCCTTACAGTTCTACAGTTGTTCTTACTACATGTAATCCTGAAACAACATTCCGAGCCAAAATATACACCATAAATTCTAACTAGGCGCAGAAATTATGCAATATGCTCTAAGACTAAAATGTTTCAAACTAAGTTTATTCGTAAATTTTATTGCCACTTCAAAAATTTGAACATTTTTCAGCCAATAGTAAAATATGAAAATTAAAAATATTTAACTATTTTTTGAGCTTGTCTTATTGCCGTTACACAGGTTTTCCTAGTATGGCAGCAGAGGTATCCTAAATATTATAAATACTGTGAAATTGCTTTGTAACTACATCTAAGTACTATTGTAAATCTTTTTTTAAAACAGCGTTAATTTTGATGTAAGATTTATTTGTTAAACATGTGGGTGGCCACCCAGTAGATATAGCAGGAAAAGAAAAGACAACCCAACGTTTGCATTCTATACAGGCTTCATAATTTATTCTTTAAGGTCGTTGGTCATTTCTAAATATAAATAAAATATTCAATTTTGAATTAAATATAGCCTGGTCAGGAGTTTTCAGGCAACAATTTCACCATTATTTTTCTATTATAATAATATAAATACAAAATAATTATCATCAATTAAGCAGATGGGTGAAATTCGTCACTAGTTGCGCTCTCCTACTATTGGTAGTTGCTATTATAAACTGTAAATTAGGTCACTAAATATAATAAAATATTGTTTGTTTTCTTTCTTTTGTTCCTTGTCTCTTTCTTAGATGATAAAGACGCGAGTATGAACAGTAATATTATGCTAAATATTTCGTTTGATTATTATTAACTTAAACCTACCTATAATCAGCTTATTATGTACCTATAATCAGTTTATTATATACAATTTATTATTCATAGTATTTGTATTATTTAAGTAAAAACTATATCCATTACCAATTAAATAATTTACTATTCTGTATTACTTATGTTTTCATACAGTTGGTGATTGTCGGCGTATGGATAACCAGCGCCGCTTACAGTGCTCCTAAATTCATATTTGTGGAGACAATCATTAATGACTTAGGAGACGGCCACATAGAGACGATCTGCATTCAACAGCGAATGAAATTCAACTCGGAAATATTTGACATGGTGAACTTCGGTCTTCTCTACGTGACACCACTATTCGTGATGACGGTAAGCCCAGTACTAATTTATCTAACGAACCCTTTCGAGAATACTCTAAGCGAACTTTACAAGAACATTAATCCTCTCTGTTTGGAATAAATTTAAAGTTATTATTTGTTACACTGTTACAAATGTGTTTGGAACATAAAAAAATGCATGTTAGTTATATGCCATTTTTTCAAGCATTTGTTTTATGCTACTAATACTACGTAAATAATAAATATATCAATACATAATGTTGTTTGGTGGTCGTATTTATTGTTATATTATACTTATTTTTTATTCACTACGTACAATTATGTTAAAACTGGAATATTTTCGATTTCCCTTTTTTATTTATAACATGTTGTTTATAAATTAACTAGCCGTCCCGTGCCCACTTCGTTGAGCGTTAATTATTTTTGTGATGTACTATATCCCTGGGTTTTTTGTCTTCATCATTTCATTTTGGACATAATTTGCTTTAATCGAAGCACGTCCAAAACGAAACGACAGAAATGAATGACATAACAACATGCTTGTACTGTCAACACTGAAAAAAAGTTTCAATTTGACAGCAAAATCCCCATTAACAAATTGATCCTCCTTTGTTACAAAAAATGTGATAAATGAAGAACCGCTCAACCGATTTTGTGCAAACTTCACATAAACCATCTACTAAATAGTCCGAACAAAGACTTAATATTTGGTTTGGATATGTGAGCCCGTTCTTGAGTTATAAAATTACAACGAAAAGTGGCATTGATTTTTATATAATTATATAGAAATATAAATTAATATAAAATTTTGGAAACAAGGATACAATGAAAATAAATACCTATTATCTTATTAATTGGTGTTTAAAAATACGCCTTTTACCTACATATCAACATGTTTGTCGATAATATGACTTTAAAATTTACTTTGCTTTAATTCATAACATTTATATTTTAATTCATAACTTTAATTCATACCATTTACATCAATTTGTAAAATGTTTTGCAGTGTAATCAAGTCCATCTCTAGGTATATTAAAATACTGACTATTAAATTACCATTATTATGAAGCCTGTCTTACAACGGTGCTGAATGGTATTGATAGATATTGTATATGGAATTGGAATGCCTACACCGCACCGGATCGCTACTCAAACATCGAATAAATTGTTGTACAATTTCTTTGATTGTGCACCGTCAGCCTTCCGTAAACTAAAATAGTCCAGAGGTCTTTGACGACGTGTTTTTGTAATAAATATTAATTTTTCATTCTTTTTACTTTTGCTCAATAAAGGCGGTGAACAAGCGTTCGGTTCGGCGTAAGCAGCTGGAACTTAGTTTTTATGAAAGAATGCATTTAGGGGCCGTCTCCACGAGCGAGCGTATCGCCGGCGATAGTATCGTCGAGCCACCTATTTCTATACACTCTCTATGGAGCCGTCCCGAGCCGTCTCCACGAGCGAGCGTATCGCCGGCGATGCGACGAGTGGCAATAAGCGAGCGTATCGCCGGCGTATCGCCGCGCTAGCGTCGCGACTCGCCGCGCTCTCGCAGCGACTCGCCGCGCTCTCGCAGCGACACGCCGGCGTATCGCCGCGAGCGCGCTCTCAAACACAGCGTTTTTAACCGATTTAAAAAAAGGAAGAGGTTACTCAATTCGACCGTATATATTCTTTTTTAATGTATGTTCGGGGATAACTTCGTAGTTTATGAACCGATTTTGATAATTCTTTTTTTGTTGGAAAGTTGATATCCCCAGGGTGGTACCATGATAAGGAAACCAGGATCTGATGATGGAATCCCAGAGAAATCGAGTAGAACTTTCGAAAATCGTAGTGACGACTAGTGCGTTTGTTAATTTTTTTCATCTACTTCCATTGTATTATTTGTCGATGTAATTGAAGTCGGTTTTTTTCGTTTGCTAGCAAACACAATTATTTTAAATATCAGATTCTCGATATATCGATATTTTTAAATATATCAATATCGGAGTTTGATGTATTTTTTTGTTTTATTTTTATTTTTTATTATTAAGAAATTCGTATCGTATCGAAAAAAAAAATCGATATTTTTGAAGTGAAACTTCTTTAGGCGCATGAGGGGTAAAATTTGAGCGACCGGTAACGCGGCAGCATCATGACGCTCAGTACTTGGATGGGTGACCGCCTGGGAACACCTCGTGACGTTGACTTATTGTTTATTTTTTTCAATTAGTTTTTTTTTGTTTTATATATTCGTTTCTTTAATTAGTTTTTTTGAATTAATTTTTTAATAATAATAACTGCATATTCAATAGCGTACTTGCACAAGCACCCCAGAGCACTACATCCATAATGAAGAATTATATTATTTTTAACCTTCGACGCAAAAAGAGGGGTTTTATAAATTTTATTAAATACACTACTTATTTCGCTCTCATCTGGCATCTAATGATCTAACTGAACTCTTTCAATAAACAACGCATCGTCAAATCCGTCGCGGACACGCTGCGATACGCTGGCGATACGCGACGATACGCTGGCGATACGCGACGATACGCTGGCGATACGCGACGATACGCTGGCGATACGCTCGCTCGCTCGTGGAGACGACCCGACGATAGTTGGGCGTATCGCCGGCGAGACGCTCGCTCGTGGAGACGGCCCCTTAGACTGAGAGTTTAGTGAATAGATTATGCACCTAAATATTAAAAAGATATATTTCAAATAAGATATAGTCAAAATCTGTATGTATCTACTTTAATTATCAGTTCTGTTTTATTAAACGACAAACTGTCGGTATGTGTGATAAGGTCGCCTCATTGTGCATAATAACATTATACTGATTGTTACCGTAGGGAATACGGCGTAGGCTATAGACGCCTGTACTACCAAGCATTGCGAGCACGCAGACTCTACTTTGTATCCTCCCCAGAAGCTCCTGTTATTATACTCATCACAGGAATGTGAAAAAATATCTAGTTGTTTTATTAATATACGGGATATTCATTGATTTTAATGTATTTGGCATCAAACCATAGCAGTGCGTATTCGGTTGACAAAAAGTCGTATATTCAGCCTTCTGGCTGAATATACGACTTTTAGTTCTCTATTTAGTATCAAGCTAATATAGTTCTCTATTTAGTATCAAGCTAATATAGTTCTCTATTTAGTATCAAGCTAATTACGGTGACTTAGTAGAATACAATTATGATTATAAAGTAATTAACTAATCCCCTTTAACAAGTGTTAATCCTGGTAGTAGAGAGGGTATTAAGGTTAAAGTTTAGGTAGTAAAAAATAACAGCAGCCTTAACCCTTTTACCAAACTTTTGGGTTTGCAATATTTACAATTTTACACGGACTAATGCACGTTGGAAAAATTGTCGCGCAGACTGCATTATTATAAGCAACTTTTTTTATGAAAGTCAAACGATTTTTTCTCGAAAATATGAATAAATTTCCTTAGTTTTCGAATAATAATAATAATAATGCTGCTTGCATTATCTGTACCTGTTCGTGTCGTCGGCGACACATTGGCGCAATGGCCGCAACAACTGACTTATGTGCTAGCGGTCAAGGGTTTGATCAACACACAGATAAGTATTTATATAGACGATAGAGATATTTGCTTGATCTTGATTGGGTTGTTGAGCTTTTGTGTTGAGGTTGGGGTGCTTCCAAAGCCTACCAAAAAATAGTATATAAAACACAATTTTTTACGGTTTCTTGGTATTTGGCTAAAAAGTTATTTAATATTTGTTATTTGATTTAACATCGACCAAATGTGCGGTATTCAGCATAATAGTGTGTTTTTGTTATTTTGATTTTGTATCTAAATATTCGAGTATTGAAAATTGGAAAATATGTATGTTATCAATCTATAAAAGGTATAGGTACATTAAAATAAAATACTTACGCCGAGTTGCACGAAACAAAATTAAAATTTAAGTAGAGATTAAACTAATTTAATCACAAGAATTTCATACAATTCTTCACCCTCGTGCAACTCTGCGTTAGTGTGATTGGCGCATTGTTTGAGAACGATTTGGTTTTCATTTTTTAATAATTGATCCACCTTGTTTTAACTCTGACTAAATCTTACATCGAGAGGAAACAAATTCATTTTTTGACAACACTTAACATTGTTTTTAGCTATGTCATTTTTGTACGAACACATAATTTACGCCCGAAAGAGTATCTTTTTTTATTTCCTTTATCATCATGGTAATCAAAAAGTAATTAGGAGAATTATAAATATTTTAATATATAGATAAAACAAAACATGTATACTGTGGCAAATTTTAATAATTGACGATCTATATTCATAATTTTTGTTAATTTTTAACAGACTTGATATAAGTATTGCTTTACAATAATATCCTATTATTAAAAATTACTAACTGAACGTTTTTATTAAGTATCTGAATACCTAACCGATCATATTAAAGTGGAATTTTCACGCCATATGCTATGTATTAAGGTTGCTATAACAAAAATTATGCATTATTTTTGACGATTTTACAAAAATGCAATTATATCATATCTACGTATATTGAGTCCATATTTTGTTAAAACTGAATAATTATGACACACCCTATTACCGTTAAATAGACAACCAGTAAAATATTAAAAGTAGACAAAATTGGTAGTGTATTATTGGTACTGAAACATTTTAAATATTGTTAATATATATATATATATATATAAAGACACGCACATGGTCGTCTGTTCCTAAAGTAAGCAACTTAATCCTTGTGTTATAGGTAACAGCCGACTGGTATAGTCACATATATATTTTTTTTTTCGATAAACATACATATAAAAAATGAAGAGGTTAACTCAGTGTTAGTCGTGAAACACGACGAGCTTATCTTAGTCTTAAAAAACCAAATGAAAATCTAAAGCCTTCTTGTTGTTGTCTACCGACATAAAAAGATGACTGGTTTGTAATATAAAGGTGTATTGTTTTGTATACAGACAGATGTATATTTGAAATAAATAATACTAGTAACATGACTGAAAACTGAAAGGAATACCCTTTTAAATGTCTTTTGATCAATTATAAAAGGGAAAATTAAATTATGAAGATTTAGCATGTAGATATAATATTCAGTTAGTAAAATTTTGTAAAATTTGTTACGATTTCGTTTTACAGATAATAACATAATAAAATCCATAATAATATTAGGGATATGTATAAGGTTATTCTCCTTGGAATGGACTATAAAATAGATATTGCTATTTAAAACCCAGATTTTGAATGCACTGTCATTCACAAAAAATAGATAAGATACCATAATTCTAATTTAATTTAAAGCCTTTGTGTTATCGAACTAAAATAATAGATAATATCTAACTTAGGTAAAGCACAGCAGGAAAATTCCCACTCAAAATATGGAGTACCTCGACGTTACAGAAGATCACAGCTAAATAATACTGTTTTCAAGCAGTATTGTGTTCCCGTTGGTGAGTAAGGTGACCATATAAACTCCTGGGGGAATTTGGGATAGGGCCGGCAACGCGCTTGCAATACTTCTGGTGTTGCCGACGTCTATAAGCTACGGTAATCGCTTACCATCAGGTGAGCCGTACGCTTGTTTGCCGACCTAGCTATATTAAAAATATATATATTAAAATGGATAATTAAACATTAATTTGTCTCATTTCCAACATAAATACAACCGAACAAGGTGAAATCAAATATCGACGTGTATTTAAATAATAAAATAATTGATATTTACTTAATGTGTATATGTTACTGTAATAGCTTGAACTACGGTAAATCCTAATATTTAAGAGTAAGTCTTAGGATTTACCGACATGAGTTGGTAAATGTAAGGATTTATGAAAATGGGACATTTTTTTCGGGCTTTTACTATTAGATCTTAGTAAATGCTAGGTTTTACCACTGATAGCTAGTAAAAGTTGGTTTTGGAAATAAAAAAAAAGATTAATTGTTATTCATTTATTTCAGTCAAAACCTTAAATTGGTAATATCTTTAGATTAAGACCTGTAGACCGTTTATCGGTATAATTTCTTCAAACTCAAAATTAGACCGACGAGGGTCTTAATATAAAGACTATAGCCACGTTATAATATGTCTTTTTCAACATTTACTTTGCCTTGCCAATTTAAATCCTAAGACTTACCAGGTGAATGGTGGTAAAAGTGCGAATCGCAAAATCGTTCGGGCTTTTACCATTAAGAGTTGGTAAATCTTACTTTTTGGTTTTACTCCTAAATCTTAGGATTTACCGTAATTCGTGCATTTATAGTAACATATACACACTCATTATGTTTTTCATTAGTTCAATATTTTAATTTGTGTACATTACTTAACCAGCTGCAAAAAGAATAAACTTTCATTTTCAAATGTATTAATTCTTTCTGCCAATACCATGGCCGATTGTGAAAAGATTTATAAAAAGCCACTCCATTGAGGACTGACAGATAGTCTAGTCAACAAGTTCAAAAACGTGTTAAATAGAGATAAAGCTACTAAAAATATGGGCGATAGCTCATTCGATTCGGAATGATGACTAGAAAAATGTTTTTAAGGGTTTATTAGCACATAAAAAATTGCGATTGTTATTAACAAAACAAGAAAAAAAAAAAAGAATGTATTTAGTTTTTTGTTAATCTTCTATCTTCTATCTTATCTTATATATATATATATATATATATATAAAACCGGTCAAGTGCGAGTCGGACTCGCGCACCGAGGGTTCCGTACAAACCTGTAGGTATATAAGTAAAAGTTATGGTATTTTGCTGCTAAATGAAATCCATAACATTACAATGTGGAAAGCTGGGGGAGCATAAATTTAAGACAAAGGTCTCTTTATCTTTTCAGTAATCCTTTAATTTATATAAAATAAAATAAAAATAGCCTTTATTTCTATTACTAATAAAATTTCAATGAATAATAGCCTAAGTATTCTTAGTTTAAACATATGTATTGTATATTAACCTATGTATATGTTGATTCTATACTCGTATAATTAACTCGTCTATATGTTTATAACATCACTTAATTAATATTAGTAATAGTAATAGTCGCCTCTGCGGCGTAGGCCTCTCCTAAACCTTTCCATGTATTCCTATCCCGTGCTCTCCGTATACATAGCGGTCCACATCTCTGGTTGAAGATATCGCTCTACCTTTTACTTGGTCTCCTTTTTTTCTTTGACCTTTCTCTTGGTAACCATAGGCAATCCTTTAATTTATATTAACAAAAATAATTTATTTTATATTTTAAACAACTTTGTTCATTACAATTTTTGTCGTAAAATTGACAATTAACGTGATAGCCCTCGACCCTCGCACATATTCTCGGGTATAAATCGAAACTGTACCCCTACTTTTTGAATTTAAACTACCAGTGACCTCCCTCAACGACAATTTAAAATTATTAAAAGTATTTTTATTATCTATATGATTTAACTAAAAATTTATAATTTTCGCAATTTTTCCTATATTTGTGCTTTAAGACGTTGCTTCGTACCAAATTTCAAGATTCTCAGTTCACGGGAAGTACCCTGTAGGTTTTGATTCCCTTGCGAGTGTCGAAAATTTGCAGCATAAACGGCTGTATCTTTTGATTGCCTTGGCTTGAAAGTTTCATTTTTTCACAGCTCTAAGGGACAGCAGATCTGAGTATTTGATATAAATTTCAGCTTGATACCTCCACGCGTTTCTGAGAAAAAGGGTCTTGACAGACAGACAACAAAGTGATCCTATAAGGGTTCCGTTTTTTCCTTTTGAGGTACGGAACCCTAAAAATTAATGCCACGAACCAAGAACCCAAGAACGGGCTCCCATATCCAAACCAAATGTTTAGGCTTTGTTCGGACTATTTAGTAGATGGTTTATGTGAAGTTTGCACAAAATCGGTCGAGTGGTTCTTCATTTATAACATTTTTTGTAACAAAGAAGTATCATTTTGTTAATGGGGATTTTGCTGTCAAATTGAAACTTTTTCAGTGTTGATGTTTTTATGTCATTCATTTCTGTCATTTCATTTTGGACGTGCTTCGATTAAAGCAAATTGATATCTTCTATCTTCTATTAATTTTTTTATATATAAAAGAGTTATCCACCCATTGACTCATCACGATATCTCTGGAACCATAAGGCGTAGAGACTTGAATTTTGGTAGGAATATTCCTTTCGCTGAGTAGAGGTCAGCTAAGAACGGATTTTACGAAATTCCACCTCTAAGGGGGTTAAACGGGGGTTGGAAGTTTGTATGAAAGTCCTATGTTTTTGAAGTAAGAGACTTGAAATTCAAAATGTATACTCTATAGATGGTGTTGAGGTGTACTAATAATGTACTTTGAGAAATCAACCCCCTTTTGGGGTTAAAACAGGGGATGGGAGTTTGTATGAAAGTCCAATGAAAAATACACCTACAAACTTGAAATTAGAAAAGGCTATAGCTATGATTTTCCTCAAATTAACGCGGGGGTAACCGCGGGGCACAGCTAGTTCTATATAATTATATAAAAGAGATTTCCACCCATATATTGACTCATCACGATATCTCTGGAACAATAAGGCGTAGACTTGAAATTTGGTAGGTATATTACTTTCGCCGATCAGAGGCGGCGTAGCAAGTGGGCGGTGTGGGCGACCGCCCACGGCCTCGCGGTGCAAAGGGCCTCGCGCCTCACAACCGAAAACAATTTTGAAAAAGTATGGAACATCCAAAAGTACACGCCACAAGGGTTTTCTTATCTATAGGTACTAATAAATAAAATTGGAGTGTCTGTTTTTTATATTTAAATAACCACTTTTTACTAAGTGAGGCCGCACACCACAGCTACATTTGTATTACGATAATTGTAGCGCCACATTTGAAACGCGATACATTTATCGACCCCCTATATTTGTATGTAAACCTGCACATCAAGGACACATTTGTAGTAGGTGCAGTTTGTGGCAAGATGGCTGCCACGCCACACGAATTCAAGATCGAACACGTTCGTTTTATGTGGCGCGAACATAGAATAAAAACGCGCGAAAATGAAAGAATGTTGAATTTTATGTTGAATTTATTGCAAAGATTGATTGAGATTTTGAAAAAAATCCCGTTTAAATAAATTTATTGAACTGATTAATTGAACAATTTATAATTTATTGAACAATTTGATTTGATTGAACTAAATTGAGTAAAATGGTATGTATATGTGGTATACATGGTTGGTATGTGTTTTCATATTCATTCTATGAACTTTTCTTCTTTGGATCGTAATTCTTGCGCAATTTTGAAATTTCCGTAAACTACAATTTTGATTAAAAGGGTGAACCCAATAACGTCTTTTTTTTTCTCATTAATCGCCTCATCAAAAAATCGTCATCGTCAGACGATGATGTCGACATTCTGACTTCTGTTGTTAGTGCCACGCTACAATTGTGCTTCCAATGTGCGCACACACGACACATTTGTGGCCGCTTAAATTGTATCGCAGTAATTGTGGCGCCGTAAATGTATGTTGAGTGTAGCGTGTGGCGGCGGTGTGCGGCCTCACTAAAAACGCGGAACATATATCAAAAATTTTTTTACGATTTTTGTCTGTCTGTCTGTTTGTTCCGGCTAATCTCTGAAACGGCTGGACCTATTTTGACGGGACTTTCACTGGAAGATAGCTGATATAATAAGGAGTAACTTAGGCTACTTTTAATTTCGAATTTTTTTTATAACTGCGAACTGAACAATAACTTTTTTCTTTAATTCCACGCGGACGAAGTCGCTGGCCCAGCAGCTAGTAATTTCTTTTATTTATTGTAGTCTAAAACTTTCAGCACAATTTCGTTATTATTTTTACCTTTTTTTGCTTATGAAAAGCAAATGATTAATTAAGTTTTACACAAAATATGGAGTTTTCATAACATTAAAAAAGGCAAAGCGAAATATTTACATCATTACGAAGTTCGAAAAGCAGAATTTAATTCTTAAAGTCAACAACAACAAACCTTTTAGCCTGTTTAACTTGTTTTGGGAGTATAAATGTTTGTTTTACATGTTATACTATCGTTAAATGTTAAAAGGTTAAGTATTTTAAACACGAGGTTAATAAAGCCGTTTGCTTAAATAATATTACCGTTGGTTCGTAATTAGAAAAAGTTTAAAATATTTTAGTACTTATTGCTACTACATACGATTTTTTATTACTTGAAAAATTGTAATATATAATAATCAATAGTGTTTAGAAATCGGTATATAGGTATATTGCTAAATACTTAATCTTAACATACACATAGGTACGTAGTCTCAAGAACTTAAATCTGACTGTGAGACTTTAAGTAGAACTTAATTATAACTTCCTTAATGAGAACCTCCTCCTTTTTGGAAGTCGGTTAAAAATGGCGGCTTGGCGGCGGAGGTGGATTACGAGCAAATTTTTAAAATTGTCGAATCGCCAACGAACTTACTCGGCGGTTTTTAAGGACGCGTACTTAGGGTGACACACTAGTGAAAAAGGTCGTCGAGCCACAAGTTCGTGAACTTACTCGCACGTCTATCACCCTCTATTATAACTGTACGTCAGTTTTACATTATAAACAAAAATAATTTTGAAATTTTCAGCGAACATCCGTTCTACATGATTCAGGCTTTATAAGAGTTACATTTAATATTGATAGTGCAATAAATCAGTGAGATTAAAAGTTGGTATTTGTGAAATCGGAGATATTTAACTGAAAAATATTCCATAGAATAAAAACCTAGGTATACGTAAATATTTTTATACAAGTGCACTCTTGTTTTTTGGTGTTTATTAATTTGAATAAGTATTTGAAGCTTTAATTAAATTCCAATTACTGTGTTCTAAATTACTCAATAGCGTTTTTATATCTAAGTTAATTTCTAATGTTTACGTGTATAATTATAAATTTTACCTACCTATTAAGCAAAATTTGAAAAATAATGGAATAAATAAACCTCACCGCCATTTAATTAATTTATGTTCTTTGATCATTTACCACAAATTACTTCCGTTTGATCTTATAACGTAAAATTTTCTCTTGAAATCTATTTTATATTTAAAAAAATCCGATAAAAATTTAAAGTTTTAAAGTGTACATCTATGATCCATGGCGTGAACAAATGTTATAAAATAATTCCCTATTAGATATTAATTTTCATAACGCTATGTCACAACGAGCTCAAGTACTGACAGTTGCATTAGAATGACGATGCTTTAGGTAGTAAGATCAAAATTAAAAACAAACCAACAAAATTCATTGAGTATAAAAGTCTATGAAAACTACAACGTATTTACATCAAGAAAATTATATATATCTATAGCCCAATCGCCGCGACCAAAAAAGTATGTTTGTAATGCAATGTACGGGACCTGGTATTTTTTTTTGGAATATGTTCAGGGGTATCCCCTGAATATAAATACAAGTTGACGCGGCTGTACCGGGCCCGCTTCAGCCGCCATCTTGGAACACGCGTTTTATCGAATATCTCGCGAACCGCGCATCGCACGACAAAAAATGTAGGAATCATTATTGTAGAAAATAATATTTGCCATCTTTTTTATTTGAAACTTTTTTTTGTTTAATGCATCATCATCATCATCATTTCAGCCTATCGCAGTCCACTGCTGGACATAGGCCTCCACAAGTTCGCGCCAATAATGGCGTGAACTCATGTGTTTTACCCATAGTAAATTGTTGTTTTCATTGTTCAATTGTTTAATGCATAGGTTGTTAATTGTAGAGTTCCAAACTTGTACAAGTTTGGAGCACTCCAACTCCAACGCTCCAGCGCTCGATATATCGAGCTCGATAAAACGCGTTTTCCAAGATGGCGGTTGAACGGACACCCCTGAACATATTCCAAAAAAAAACAGGTCCCGTACGTTGCAAAAAAAACCCGGTTACTGGGCTACTGTGCTCATATTATAAAGCTGAAGAGTTTGTTTGTTTATTTGTTTGTTTGAACGCGCTAATCTTAGGAAGTACTGGTCCGATTTGAAAAAATCCTTTTGAGGTAGATAGCCCATTTATAAGCTATTATTTTTCAAATTAACGCTTGCAAAACCACGGGGCACAGCTATTATAACAATATTATGAATATCTTACAAATCAAATTATGTACGCTTAAACGGACAAGAATTTTTTAAACGTGATGAATAATTTCATTTCGATTCAGCCTGTAATATCCCACTGTTGGGCATAGGCCTCTTCCCCATGTAGGAGAAGGATTTCATTTATTTATTACTAGCTTCTTCGCGCGACTTCGTCCGCGTGGAATAGGACCAATTCTGTCATACATTATTTGTGCGAAATTTTAACGGTTTACGCAGCGGAAGCTCTCAAAAGGAAAAAAAAGACGATTTTGAAACATCCCGAGCGTGATGATGTATAGCCTATAGCCATCCTCGATAAATGGGCTATATCTAACACTGAAGGAATTTTTCAAATCGGACCAGTTAGATCCTGAGATTAGCGCGTTCAAACAAACAAACAATCAAACAAACAAACAAACTCTTCAGCTTTATTATATTAGTATAGATTAATTACTTATTTATTCATTAAAATATTGATTCATTAATAGATTTAATGGAATTAAAATATCATTTAATAACTGTAAGTATATTGACATGAAAAGCTTTCTTTTTGTTGACCCAGGGGAAATCCTTTACGGATACACCACGGCCCAGGAGAGCCATGGATTATGTCAGACTCTAACCGATCAAAACCCGTAGGGTGTCCCTTCGTCGCGGTTATGATGGAACGCAGGGACGCTATTACACTTTCGCAATAACGCCAACGTTTGCCCTTGTAGGGCCCGTTGTCTTGACAGTTCTCCGAAAGACGGACTCAAATACTAAGGGCGCCTACCTCCTCGGGGCTGATTAGTGAGGATGACGGGTCCCCGACCAACCGCCCGGCGACCAGGCGAGTTGAGAGTAAAACCCCCCGAAATACCTCCACGTGGGGGAAAGAAACTCCCCTACACTTCTCCGCGCCTTCTTGGCGCCACATCCACCCCAATCCCCTTCCGAGCCGGGAACTATTTGGCGAGACCCACACCCGGTGGTCCACGCGATGGGCGACCCAGGGATTGTGGCCGTATCCCAACCTCCTCCAACTCTGCGCCTTCTCGGCACCATACTCACCTTCAAATCTCCATATGGGCCGCGAGCGAGTTGACGAGACTTACACCAGATGGTCCAGCGAGATCCAGGATATTCAATCCGCATCCTAAGCTCCCAAAAACCGCGCCTTCTCGGTAGGTACTCAGGAGGTCACTGACAGTTTTTTTTTTTTCACACTCAACAGCCCCCAGTAGAACTTTCTCCTGTGTCGGGGGTCCAGAAACACACACAATACACAAGCACTAACGCCCAGACCACGACAAACATCTATATAGCCAATACAAATGTCTGTCGTGAGCGGGGATCGAACCCGCGACCGCCAGGGCAACAGCCAGTGCTGTGACCACTGCGCCAACGCGTCGCCAAGTTGGTACCCTTTCACATGTAAAGCTGTCAATATGTTGACTTTTAAAATTGATTACTTTATGTATTAAGTTTCAGACGATACTAATATTAAGAGCACGTTTTTTCAAGGAGTGGATTATTTCCCAAAGGAAAAACATTATCTAAAAACCATGACGCAGGATCCTTTCTGTTATCTAAGGCTGTTCGTTCTTCTATACATATTTAATAACGTATTTTGATTGACTGAATGATTCCTCACAGCCAAGTCTATTGAATCAAAGCACGTGATATTTTGCCAGGGGCTCTTTTCCAATGTACATACATACGGAAAATGATGTGGGATAAATATTTGTATGAAAATTGTTTGTTGTTGACGAGACCCGCACCAAGTGGTCCAGTGGTTCAGAAGTGTGTATAATTAATATTGTACTCGTGTTATTTTAATATGGAAAAAATAATTATATAAATATCTCAGGTATTTTAAGATATGTCAATGCTTAGGTCGTGAAATGGTAAGGGCGGTTCCTTTTTTTTATATAACTAGGTCGGCAAACAAGCGTACGGCTCACCTGATGGTAAGCGATTACCGTAGCTTATAGACGCCTGCAGCACCAGAAGTATCGCAAGCGCGTTGCCAACCCCAACCCCCATTGTGAGATATCTGTAGTTGTAGTATTCTAAATTACAATTGTCTGGAGACTTGCGATTTATAATTGTTGTGTATAATACTACACAGTCCGTCTGTCACCAGGCTGTATCTCAAGAACGGCTATAGCTAGAGAGTTGAAATTTTCACAAATCATGTATTTCTGTTGCCGCTATAACAACAAATACTAAAAACAAAATAAAATAAATATTTATGGGGAGCTCTCATACAACAAACGCGATTTTCTTGCCCTTTTTTGCTCGATATTAATAATGGCAACAGGTAGGCACTTGAAATATTCACAAAATACTCAATTGTATTTTTACTTTAATAATAAATAATAAAATTAAAATAAAATTAATATTTAAGGGGGGCTCCCATACAAAAAACGTCATTTTTGCCTATTTTTGCTCTCATACAATAAAAGTGATTTTTAGCCGCTTTTTGCCCGTTATTACAATCAATGTACCTAGCCAATGGTACGGAACCCTTCGTGTGCGAGTCTGACTCGCACTTGGCCGATTTTTTATTAAATGTACTAGCTGATACTTGAAACTTTTTTTGCGATACTTACAACACAATTAATTTAACAAGTTACAACTTTAACGCTCAAAAACCTACCACAAGAATTTGAATTACGTTTTATGGGTTATGGGCTCCGGAAACACATACATCAGACAAGGACAAACGCCCAGTCTAGCCCAGCTTTGTATAGCCTATACAAATATTTGTCATGTGCATGGGTCAAACTTGTGATCAGTATCTCATCAACTACTATGCTTAATATGGATGATGCATAAAATAAATTATTATCAATATATTTTATGTACAGAATGATTACACCAATAATTGTGTTTGCTCGCAAACGAAAAAAAAACCGACTTCAATGACATCGACAAGTAATACAACGTAATAAGACGAAAAAATAGTCAAGTAAATACGCGCTATTAAAGATTACTCAAAAAGTTGTAATCAGATCTCGATCTAATTTAAACAAGACTACATGTCAAGTATTAGCTTTCGATTAAAGTAAGAATCATCAAAATCGGTACACCGAGTAAAAAGTTAAGCGGTATAATACAACGTAGGTCGACGAAAAAGGAGTCAAGTAAATACGCATTATTAGGTATAACTCTAAAAGTACTTGTCAGATCTCAATTAAATTAAAATGGGACCACATGACACGCAAAACCTTTCAAATAAAACAAAATTGATCGAAATCGGTCAACCCAGTCAAAAGTTCTGAGCGAACATACATAAAAAAAAACATACCTGTCGAATTGAGAACCTCCTCCTTTTTTGGAAGTCGGTTAAAAAATATATCATCTCTGTGATATAAACATGTGCGGTCGCACGCCTCCGAAATATGTCTGTATCGAAATACACCGCGACACAAGATATTTATGTATTTGAACTAAATATATTCATTTACTTAAGAAACTATATTTGTATTTATGTATATCACTCGACTGCTTCATAAAGTGTCATGCTGTTTTGTAAATTATATGGTCTACCTTAGTCAACCGCGTGTGTAAGGTAAACATACAAAAATATATCTCTCACAGACATCGGCCAGCTATTTACTTTATTATAAATACTTACTAGCTGCTGTGCCCGCGACTTCGTCCGCGTGGAATTTACCACAAAAGTTATTGTTCACATCGCAGTTATAAAAAAAAAAAACTAAAATAAAAGTAGCCTAAGTATCAGCTATCTGCCAGTGAAAATCCCGTCAAAATCGATCCAGCCGTTTCAGAAATTAGCCGGAACAAACATACAGACAGACAGACAAAAATTGTAAAAAATGTTATTTTTGTATATGTACCGTGTATACATCCATATGCATTTAGTAAAAAGCGTTTATTTTAATAATATTAAAAACAGACACTCTAATTTCATTTATTAGTATAGATATAGATATAGATATATAAACAGTTGACGAAATGAGTTTAATTTACGCAAAATATTTTTATGATTTAATCGCTATAATGTAAATCTAAAACTACTGTGATACCAATGATATGCCATAATAGTCAAATTGTAGAGTAGATTTTATATGCTTTTATTGAGCCACTAAAATCGTATATTGTTATTAACGTTATATTTCTCTCAAAGTAGTCAAATTATTGATATCAAATAACTAAGTTTATACGAATAAATTATAATGAATAATCCCAAAAATTATAATATATAACTTGCTGAAAAAAATTCTTCGAAGCAACAGAAAATATATTTTCCATTACTATCAAGAAAAATCGTCTATCGTAAGCCTTATTTAAAGATATTTGTTTCAAAGCTATTCAAAGTTTTTGAGTGCCACAAATTCCTCGAGTTTTACTCATACATCTTTTTAGGATATTGGTATATTATATTGTATTGCAAAGTGAACCATCGATAAAACTACTTATGATAAAAATGTTATGGGTCCGATTTCGTACGTCGAAGATGTAATGAAAATTTCTTTGAAAGGCTTTGTGTAATCGATACTGATGCCAAAACCATAATATTTTAATTATATGTGCTACTGAATGAATCTAAATTAAACTCAGTGATTTTAGTTTATACTATGAGACATTTCATTGGAATATCAAGAAGTTTAGGCCGGTTCCCTTGGAAAGGAGAAGACTATATAAAGGTTGTTATTAATACAACAGTCCTATGTTATGTCATTAAAAGTTAAAATAAAACAAAAATATCGAATAAGATAGTAACGATGAGCTTGTTCTCAAAATATTTTATGAGATTTCTAGAGTTCCTTTAAGCTTCTTCGCTCCACGGTTTCTGTCTCTTCCCAATACCTAAATTGAATCTCAATAAATGCTAAGCTAATAAGGACTTCAAACAAGAACTCGAGGACTTAAGGCGTTCACTTAATACCCTAAGCATCGAAAGAGCATTAAATCCGTTTAAAGTTTTTGTCCTAAGTCAACTTCCACTTAGTAAATACTAGAGATTGCAAACCGGGCCCGGCCGGGCCGGGCCCGCCCGGGCCCGGTGCCCTTTTAGACACCCACCGGGCCCGGCCATTCTGACCGAGCCCGGTCACCGGGCCCGGTACGTAAACCGCGACTATACAAGTTTGATTGTTTACAGTTACAGTACACCTATCATATAAGATTTCGCTATTTAGTCAATTAGTAATAGTAACACTCACTAGTCTAAACTCTTAATAGCCAAAGTTTAAGAAAAAACATACTTTACTTTTAGCAAACAAGAATTTGTTTTGTTTATAACAATTAACAAAGCTACCAAAGTTTATCTATCTATCTAATCTAAGTCTTTATGACACGTTTAGTACCTTAAGCTGCGTTATTAGTTTATTATTAAGCGACGTCCAAAAAGGAGGAGGTTTTCAATTTGATTGAATTTTTTTAAATGTATGTAACTTATGATCAGAACTTTTGACTTCGTGGACCGATTTCGATGAACTTTATTTCAACTGAAAGGTGTTGCGTGTCATGTGGTCCCATTTAAATTTAATTAAAATCTGACAAGTACTTAGAGTTATCTAATAATGCGTATTTCCTTGACTACTTTTTCGTCGACCGTATATCGTATCGTTATATCGTATCTCGTATTAAACCGCATAACTTTTCACTGGGTTTATCTATTTTCATGATTCTTACTTTAATCGAAGGCCAATACTTGTCATGTAGCCTTGTTTACATTTGATCAAGATCTGATTACTACCTTATGAGTAATCTTTAATAGCGCGTACTTATTTGACTATTTTTTCGTCTTATTACGTTGTATTACTTGTCGATGTAATTGAAGTCGTTTTTTTTTTTGTTTGCGAGCACACACTATTATTTTAATACTATGTTTTCAAATAGACACTATAAGGAGTAAAGAGAAAAACCTGCTTATTTAAACTTATTAAAATGAATAATTACTAATAGATACTAATGTTACTTAAGTAAAAGTAATAAATTCTGTATTAAGTGCGATTTTGAGACTTGGGTGAGGCTGATTAATATGATAATTGTTCATAAGCCAGTTTGAAATAAATATTAACCTTGAATCATTGTGTTTTTTCATTCATATAGAGAAAATTTTCATAAATTACTTAGGTTTCATCGCTAACACATAACCCGGCCGGGCCCGGCGGGCCCGGCCGGGTTGGCGACGAATGCAACCGGGCCCGGCCGCGTTGAAAAACATACCGGGTTGCAATCTCTAGTAAATACTGAACTGTAATTAAAAACGACGAATGCTAGTATTAAGACATTGGTAAGTTGCATTCATAATAATTATTTGTTGTATCATATAATTATTTGTTCAAGTAAGCTATATTGTCCTAATAATAATCTATATATAATTGTTTATAATATGAGTTAACTGTATATGTAGGTAAGTAAAGTATTTATTTGGAGACACGCATTACAGTAAAGCTTAAAATACAGGAAAACAAAAGTTAAAATTTATTGTAAGCGATCTGGCAAAGTGCTTAAAAACGACAAAGCGGTGAATTTCATGCTACTCAAAGAGTAATAATATCTTAAATATGAGAAAAAAATATTATAAATTCATTTTCCCATTTTTAATTCCAGTACTCTCTAAAATTTTTGAGAAAGCTATGCATAAAAACTTAATAAAAGTAGAACAATATAGCTTCCAAAAAATTACTCTACAATATTGGCAGCTTTTTGTCTTATAAAACTATAATACAATTAATTAATAAAAAAAGTGGATACAGTTGATTTTTTTTTTGTCAAATATGTCAAAGGTGTTTTACTTAGTCGATCAGAATATAGGTATTGTTATTAAAGTGTGAAAAATATGGTATACCTAAAGGGACCTGCTCTCAGCCAGTTAAATAGGTATTTAAATAATCGCACACAATATGTCGAAATATCCAAATTAAATAACAAATTTGAATTAACTATCCTTAAATCGTCGAATTTCTTAAACAACTCTACTTATGTACATTTTTTGCACATAAATGACTTAGGTATTTAACATTAAAAAATTGCGTGCGTACGAAGAACACAAGTCAGAAGTGAAACTTCTTGAGCAAAGTACTTAAAAAAAACTAATTAAAAAAAACTAACTAAAAAAACTAATTTAAAATATAAAAAAAAACTAATTGAAAAAACAAAAAGCCAACGTTACGCGGTGTTCCCAGGTGTTCACATTCCAAGAACTGACCGCGTTGGAGTGTTGCCGCGTTACTGGTTGCTCAAATTTTACCCCTCATGCGCCTAAAGAAGTTTCACTTCAAAAACATCAATTGTTTCTGTTGTCTGAAGATATGTCATTAGTAGTACCAGACTTAAAAACTAATATAAGCTAGTAAAAAGTAGTAAATGAAGCTGTAGAGTTTGTATTTTCCTGGCTTGAATCAA
Source organism: Melitaea athalia (assembly GCA_905220545.2). Lineage (NCBI taxonomy): Eukaryota > Metazoa > Arthropoda > Insecta > Lepidoptera > Nymphalidae > Melitaea > Melitaea athalia. Next base: position 12,140,570 of record HG992179.1, read on the forward strand.
ACAATTTAATAATAATCTAATAATATCTAATATATCTAAAGCACGTTTTATTCATTTTTCAAATGTTAGAGTAACAAAACTGAAATTAAAGATTAACTGTCGTGGAATTCAACTTGAGACAAGAAATCATGTACGATTTTTAAATATTCAGATAGACCTCCATTGTGATTGGAAGTTACAACAAGATAATCTCACCTCAAAAATTACGAGTATTTAGTATAACATTAGCTTAATCTTTTTGTACATAACATATGAGTACATTAATTATAGAATATTTCATCATTGATCATTTATATAAAAATTAAGATCATCTTAGTTATTTTGTAAAAAAAAATAATCTTAACATAAGGTTACCGGTGATGGTTTACATTAATTAACCTTTGCAGTGTATCCGAACAAAATTCGAAAATATTAATTGCAATCAAATACATTTTTACATATTTTGTTGTATCTCGTCGCAAATTAAAATTCGTAAATGTATATTGAATAATTGTATATAAAAGTAACAGTAAAAAACTAGTAGTGCACTAAATAAAAGTTTCATCAAGGCACTGCCATTTTTACAATAAATTCTTCTCCGCCCTTAAATTAGCGGTTTCCACTTTGGTCATTAATGTAAGAACAGTCTTTACTTTCAGAAATCAGAATTAGAGTCGCTTTAGTTTCATGTCCGTTTTCGCTAAATAAACTTTATAAATTAGATCCATTCTTACTCGTAATTTCGATTGGCTGCCATCGATCTATCTTTGCACAAAGTACCTACCTATAAGACCATATTTTTTTTTAATTTAATTTGAATATTACCATTAACATTTTGTAAACGTTTTTGAGATAAATATGTACAAAAAGTTTTTATTTATACAAAATTGACGTTATATAGTTTTTAAATTTAATTTTAAGTCAAAATAAATTATGTACAATTAATATATTAGAAACAAAAAGGTAAACCTATTTTAGTCCGTTAGTGCAGTTCGTGGTGACACTGCTAACCGTTCAAGCATTGTGGAGTCGATTCCCTCTACAAGTTGAGGTGATATTTATATCAATAAAACATGTATAATTATGTATTTTAGTCGACTATCATCTTCAAAATAAGCATTAAGTTGCCTACAGTAGAAGCAGACGACTGCATGTTAAGTTTATTTAAAATATACTAGTGGTCGCCCAGTGGTCAAAATTCGACCACAATTAATTTAAATAATTAAACATTATTAAGATTCTGTTGTCAAAGACTACTTCTATAACAATAAATAATTGTGTTAGCTCGCAAACGAAAAAAACCAACTTCAATTACATCGACAAGTAATACAACGTAATAAGACGAAAAAATAGTCAAGTAAATACGCGCTATTAAAGATTACTCAAAAAGTTGTAATCAGTTTTCGATCTAATTTACACAAGACTACAAGGCAAGTATTAGCTTTCGATTAAAGTAAGAATCATCGAAATCGGAACACCGGGTAAAAAGTTATGTGGTATAATATAACGTAGGTCGACGAAAAAGTAGTCACGTAAATACGCATTATTAGATATAACTCTAAAAGTACTTGTCAGATCTCAATTAAATTAAAATGGGACCACATGACACGCAACACCTTTCAATTAAAACAAAATTGATCGAAATCGGTCCACCCAGTCAAAAGTTCTGAGCTAACATACATAAAAAAAAAACATACGTGTCGAATTGAGAACCTCCTCCTTTTTTGGAAGTCGGTTAACAAAATAGTATATTTGCGTGTGTGTTAAATACATGGTAGTGTGTAATATTTTATATGCATAATTAAAAAAATATATATTTATAGCACTTTGCCCTCCTTCTCTATATAGGTAAACTATAAGTGTGCGAAATTTTACACTCCTCCGTTCGCGTAATTTTCTTAAAAAGGGGTACAAAGTTTTTGCTTCACGTATTTAATATATAGAAGAAGATATGTATATTAAACAAGGTACCATTTTTTTAAGCTCCTTTGAAAAGCAAAAATGTTGCTTATAATTAAATATACCTTATCATTTATTCATCTGTTGTAAACCTCTTGAGCTTAAACTCTAGGCAACAATTAGTATTAAATCAACTTGATACGAAGAGAACGCTTGGTTGATACAAATTATAGGTTCAATCTGAATGTAACGCTGTTAATAAAGGTTTTTGTTACCTTCCATGTCACTTCTGTATAACTTGCCTTTGAGAAGCAAAGGCAAGTTATACATTTATCTTCGTCAAGACATCTCAGATTCAGCCAAAGGAACGATCTCTTATAAAGTTGATATAGAAAGAAGCAAGTAGACAGTTAATGGCAAACTCACTTGGGAAGACCTTTGTAATTACTAATTACTTAGTACTATTTTTACTGTCATACTTACTTATAACGGATTGCCTTGCTTTTAAACGACTTCAAAAAGGAGGTTCTTCAATTCAGGAGGTTTTCAAGTCGACTTTATGATTTTTTATATGTGTTATCTTATAATTTTACACTGCGTGTACCGGTTTTGATAGTACTTTTTATATTTGAATGCTTATTCTAGGTGGTCTCATTAAAATTTGAGTTAGATCTGACGAATATTTTTGAGCTATCCATAAAAATTCGTATTTAATTGACTTTGTACTTGTTGACAGTGTAAAATGAAACCGGTTTTTTAGGAACAAATAATTATATACCTACGTAAATGGTGTTACTTTTTAATAACGTGAAGCTCTAAAAATTAAATTGAATATTTCGTTCATCATACGAATAAGATTTTGAAATAAAAACGAACAATAAATTTTGTTATTTTTTTTATTATTATTTTATTATAATATTTTTATTATTATTATTGCTAAATGACTCTACCGGTATTGCAAATAATAGCCATTTTACAGTGTACTAATTATCTTAAGCAAGTCAGCAAAGTTATTGTTTTTAATCAAATAATATCACAAAAAGTTTAAGCGAAAAATTTATTATAACTGCAATTTTTTTTTACTTTAGACTTTTTTTTAGGCAGATAAGTAAATAATGTCTGGCGTAATTAAATACCATCGAGTTTATCAATCCATCAATCAATTTATCAAAGAACTTAAATGAGTAATTAAATTAACCCTCTTTAATAGGTTTTTAAAGTGTCAAAGTAACTTAGTTATGAAGTTAAGTTTAAAGAACTTTAGATAATTACTGTCGATGGGTAATCCGTTGCAATTACTGCGTTTGGGCATACTGCTAGTAATATTTGATAAAAATCTATAAAACTAAGCGTTATATTGCGGATTTTCTGTTTAGTATATTCCCATTACATGTGAATTTTCCTATTAAAGACAATTTTTATATAAACTCTTTACAAACTATGTGGAAATTCTATCAAAAATTATTATAAAAATTATGTTATAGCAAAAGGAAAATATACTAAATGACATGAATAGAAAAATAATATGTTATAAATAAAATGTAAAGTTTTCCTCAAGCAATATTAAAGAGAACTTAAATAACTGTTACAATCTGAGCTATCAAGAAAATCTTATCTGTAGACCTATCCCATTCCTCTCCAGAAGGTGAGCCTAAGTCAATGTTACACGATACGTTAGATAGAGCACACCGTATAATAGAACCTTTTGGTCCCCTTGAGAATTCAAGTGAATTGGTTTCTTTTCAGGATTGAAAGCATTAATAAAATTTAAACATATAATAATCTGATTCTAAACGTTAAAGAATACATTTGAATGGTTTAGTGGAATTCAAAGAAAGATTTCTAATCTAACTATTGTTTGAAATATAATTTGACTGTTAATTAATTTCCGGTTTTTAAGGATTTATTAATTTTTTAACTTACGTATTGATTTTTTTAGGATTGGGAATATAATATTGTTAATGATTTTTGAAGTGAAACTTTTTTAGAATAACACGATTTGAAACTCGATGAATCGAAAATGCGATAAAGAAACAAACACATACATGTATAGGAGAGGATGAGATTATAATACATTTATACAGTATTTTATATTCTCGGTAAAAAAAAACTCGTAGTCTACTTTTCAGAATCGCACGCACACACTTTTTTGATAACGTACTTTAAACGTAATGTAATAAATTTATTCAATCCAATGTTTTTGTCGTTTTCTTCCAAATGGTAACAGCGCAGCGTTATCGAAAACAAGGTAGCGACATTTTATTTGTTGAAGGAAGATTGTTATTTACCGATGTGGGTTTCAAAGTGAAATTTGAACTCGTAGGAGCTCGAACTTTTATTATACCGAGATCGGATGGTAATATCAGTTTTATTTACTATTACTGAATTCAGAAATAAATATTATGTAAATTTTATAACATTTAACACACGACAACTTAAATTAATCGCTTTTAGTGATAAACATACAATTACTCATTAATAAAATGTTAAGTAGTAATAAATGCTTATAACTAAAATTTTATAAAGTGAAAGTATAATAAAGTACAGTATTAAATTTTTCAGTTTAAGGATAAAAACTTTTTAAAAGACTTTAGTACATTATAATAGGTCGATGACAGAATCAAGTAGATTTTCTAAGAAGCTGAGATGTTTTTATTGTTTATTACCTTCTCACTTGATCTTTGAACTTTATAATATAACTTTGTTTTTACATACCACAGCAAAGTAAACCAGTAAATAACTCTTATTTGATTAACAACCCAATATAATGTATTAATTTTCTATGGGAATAATAAAATAAAATAAAAATATCGCCTCATGAAATATACAGGGTGTCCCGCGATAAAGTGCAACCCCGAAAGAGGGTGAAACTAGACCATAAATTATCGACAACATGCGTTGTTGTAGCAACGCATAAGATAGGTACAGTCGATAAAAATTAAAATTAAAATTTTGATGCAAAGATTTTGTATTCTTTTAATTATGAAAGAATTAGAATGTAAGTGGAATTTAAACACTTATCCCACATTTTTATTTCTAAAAACGCACTGGACGGTAAATGTTTCGACACGGATCAGTTTTAGGTCTAAATGAGACTGACCAATCGTAACGACAATAATAATAATCCTTAAACGAATACATACCTCAACCCTATCCCTCATTTTAACCAATAAAGCGACTCATATTTCGTTGCTGTGCAGGTTGAAGGTCAACGCTCAATATCCATGCCTACTACTATAAATTTACCACTTGATACACACTTGCATAAATATGTATTAAAAATTTTCATTTGTTATAAATAAATTTTGTCAACAGGTGCTCTACACAAGAATTGCAGTAGGTTTGTGGCAAAGTTCACATGGGCTTGGACAGCTTGGTCAAACTCAGTGCTGCTCAACACAGTGCCCACGCGTGGACAAGTCTACACAAGGCAGCGAAACCCAAACATCACTAGTAGGCACTTCAGAAATTAAGGTATAAAAAGCATTATATTTATCACCAATATAACTCGCTTCACTTGAGTTGCCTTACTGGATAACCTTTTTATGATTACAGCTCCACTCTCGAAAATTACAACAAGGTGTTCTTTAATAAAAAGATTTATAAATCTTTTTTATCAACTATAAAATGATTTAACAATCGGACCTGCTTCCATAGTTAGATCGAACACTTAAAAAATAAACATTTTATAGATTGTTAACATGAAAAATAAATGTTGAGTTTTTTATCTTAAATTTTAAATATTACTTAATTATTGGTAGTAGAAAAATAAATACAAAATGCTTAAAATAAAAAAAAATAAAAAATAAGTGGCCATATCGTATCAGTATGTCATCGCATTAGTTAGTCTTGTGATTTCTAATCTAACTACATTTTAGGGATTAAACCGTTACTGTACGAGTACATTATCATAAGCAAAGTGCATATGAATGGTGAATAAAAGTTTGTGTTATTTAGTCAAATAATCCAAAAATGAATAATCCTGGATTACTCTACACCATAATAATTTATTACGCGTACATAATACGATTTCGTGTTTCTTTCACGTAATAAACTCTGAATTTGTGTGTTAGCACACGGTCCGTGATCATGCTACGTTCTTTTGACTCTCGTGTTCTAATATTAATTTTTCTCGTCAATTGTTTATTGAGTTTCTATATGTATCTGATGGTATAAAGTTATGTTACAAAGGTACTAAAGTTATTTATTTTATTATTACTTATTATTTTATCTGATGTATTTGTTATAAGGATTAAAAGATTTGTGGCGACTACGTCCCCACATACGCCTTATACCTAAGCACATAAGTTTAAGTAAATTGTTTAATTTTAAGCCATAATGTAGCTCTGTTAGTAAGTAATTTCTCACGGCATGTTTTATTATATGTCTTTTTTATGTCATGTCGAAACTTGTCACAATTTAACGATACGTACAATTTCTCGATACCTGCTTCGATAGCGTAGGTTCTCACAGTAGACAAAAAAAGTCGTAGCACTGTCGTAGCGACGTTAAAAAGATGACGAAGATAGCTTGTCCAACAACTCTACCACATAATAGGAGAGGATAGATGATATATATAAACAGCAAGCTCATTCCGCTTACTGGATTATATTATTTGGAAAATAAGCGTTTGCCGTTAAATAAATATGTAAGCCTTCATCATTTTAAGGCACTAGCATAAACAATTAACCTTTCTTCAAAATAAATTAGTTAGAGAAATACGAGGGCCTTACGGCACAGACATGTTCTGCCAAATGGTAAATATGCCGAACAAAAGCCCATCCACTGGTATTGAACATTCATCACTAGAATAATTATATCCAACCCAGCAATAACCAATGTAAAATGATATGCAATACGTGATGGTCTGCGTCTTATGCGTTATTTCTCTTTTTACCCGACTGCCAAGGAAGGGTTATTGTACACTAAGTAGTGTACAAAAATGTAAAATGCTTATTATGTACTGTGAACTCACTTCATATTTGGACTGAGCTGCAGCTGGGTGTTATCATAATCATTATAAAACATACAAATTCGAGCCAAAAATATTTTGTACATCTAAAACCGATATTTAAAATCACTGTAATTTAATGCTATAAAAATAGATTTCTACTTCACATATACATTATGATAATATGTATATAGGTTTTCTTATAATATTCGCTTTTCTGTGCAGTGCGAATGTAAAAATATCTAAAGAAAAGAAATATAAAGTCAAGGTTCTTTAGAATTTTTCCAAGTAAAATCAACTCGAAGAGGTCCAACGACATTTATACTCGTTGAAATTTGCATAAGCTTACTTTATTAAAGTTGATGATCCAATAAATATGCCACACGATTTAAATCCTGCGCGAATCAACTGCAAGTTTTATTTAAATATAATTAATAATTATAATACTTTTTCTACACAAACATGCCAGTTAAAATTGTGCAATAAAACATAGAGACGAAAATATCAAATTTATATTGAACTTCAACAAGAAAACATTTTCGTAAAATATTTAAGCATTTATAGAATTCCAACAATTATGTGGGCAATCTGTTATACTGACAATAATACATGAATATTTGAAGATATAGAGTCGACATAACAAGTTTTTATGTACATAAACGCATGAAATTGAATCTGGCGAAAAAACGATTGTATAACAATTATCATCTTATACAATTACTTTTCAATGATTATTCAAATATTTTTTTTTAACAAACCGCACGAAAATTTGTTGAATAGATTTTAAGATTATGTCAAACAGACAGACACAATTGTTGACAATATTTTCTATAATATAGTTTGTGCGATATAAAGATGAAGAAGAGAAGTCCGTATAATGAAATAAAGTAAATAAGAAATAGTTGAAGTCTCGTACAATGCCAGGTAAATGCAAGTGTATTATTATGAATTCAGCAATTTTTTATGGGATTATCCAGTCGCAGTCAAGTGGGTGACTAATTATTATCAATAAATCAACAGTGCTAGCTTATGTTTTTTTTTTTTTTTAAATCTTTAATAAGTAATAAATTAAACGTAAATTAATAATAATAATTAATAAGAAATAAATTAAACGAACAGTGGAATAAAGACAGACATGATTAGAAAGGCAATACAAAGGGATTTTAGGATAGTTTTGGAATATTTAACGTTCTTTACGAATCTAGACGACTAAAGTCGTACACATTCAGATAAAAAAACGTGTGTAGCTTTACTTTTTATTTATTTTATTATAGTTATGATTGAGAACCGCAATGAGTGTAGTATACATGATCAGCTTTAATTCTTTCATTGAGTTACAAATTAGAGCTCTATTGTAGTTAAATCCTGAATAATACAACAACGTACAAGGAAGAATAAAGGATAATATCCTTGCAAAACGTGTTAGTCACGACTGTTTTACACGGCTACGTCCATTCATTTTAAAATAGTTTTATGTAAACATTCTCGATCCAATTGTATGGAAAATATGCGGTGAAAATTGTAACAAATAGGTAGTTTCAATTCACAAGATAACAGTATATTATTTAAATTAAAAATCATCAGTAAATAATAAATAACTTAATTTAAACAAATAAATTAAATTATAATATTTATTAATAATAATTTACTTAAATTAAATATCTATTTATTTACTAACTATAAGCTGTCTTATAATGACAAATATGTAGAAAATATATGAAGTATCATTTTTGTTTAATTTACTTGCAACAATTATCCCATTACTGGAAATGATTGAGTCTGCGTTATTTAAATGATTTAAACTGCCGAAAGTAATGATGCACGATCAATGATCGGTTTTTCCTACGGGTATTCGATGTTGTATAAAAAAAGTTATCCTCGGTGTATAATGTACCAATAGGTATCTATACTCACATTATACGCATATTTATAGTAGGTATACTTATAATGTAATATTAACATGGAATGTATTAATCACGTGAATATAAATTAGTATAGTATAGTTTTGCATTACGAATCAAATGTATTAATAGTAGTAAAGTTTTAGAAGGGTTCGGGTTATAGGTAGGGATCCCTAGTACATTTTTTTCACCTGATCAGTATCAAGCAAATTTTTTGGGAGTGGCTACATTCTGATGAGGCGAACAAAAAATTCCTCTTCGAAAACTCTCGATTGTGGTAGCTAACAGAGATAGCAGGAGGTAGAGCAGCAGTGAGCGTAGGACCGGGATAACGTACCACGCAATTTGTAGGACATTATTACTTTTAAATTATATAGATAATCACTAACTAAAAGAAAAAAAAATTAGCGGTTAGTAATAATTTTTGATGACCTTACGAGGTCATCAAGTTGATGACCTCGTAAGGTCATCAAAAATTAATTTTTTTTCGGATTAATTTTTGCTTTTAGTTAGTTAATATCTATATAATTTGATGGTAATATTGTCTTCCAAATTGCGTGGTACGTTATCCCGGTCCTACGCTCACTGCTGCTCTACCTCCTGCTATCTCTGTTAGCTACCACAATCGAGAGTTTTCGAAGAGGAATTTTTTGTTCGCCTCATCAAAATGTAGCCACTCCCAAAAAATTAGCTTGATACTGATCAGGTGAAAAAAATGTACTAGGGATCCCTACCTATTAATTATGATGAAAAAACAAAATCATGTTAATAGTGTTCTTGAAAAAAATAAGATAAAATATACAATGCTTTTGTTCAGCCTTTGGATTTTAAGTTGTCGAGATAAGACTTAAGACTCAGACAGAATTCCAAGTTTGAAATGTAAATTTCTCCAAAGTCTTGTAACATAAGTAAGATGGTTTAAATGATTAAGCGTAATTCTTATTTAACAATAAGAAATATAATAATAAATAACGTTCATAATAATTGTTGAGATTCAGTTAGTTTAATATTATGAATCAACAAGACAACCTTAACTTACACTTATCTTCTATTTACAGGGAAAAGTGTCGACGCCATCGAAAAGTTCAAAGTGCCACAATCATGAGACCCGTAGTTGCCATCATTTGAGCCACCTTTCTCGGAATGTGCTGCGTGCGCGACGTGGTGTTGTTCGCATGCTCATTGTCTTAGTGCTTACCTTTGCCCTATGTAATCTTCCCTTCCACGCTCGCAAGATGTGGCAGTACTGGTCGAGCGGTTACCAGGGCACGACTAATTTCAGCGCTCTTCTAACGCCGCTGACCTTCCTCATATCATACTTCAATTCAGGAATCAATCCTCTATTGTACGCTTTCCTATCCAAGAATTTTAGAAAGGGTATGCGAGAACTTCTATTTTGCAACTTTTCCGGTAAGCGGAAGAGTGACAATTTGATACTGTTGAATCGCGTCGGAGGAATGGGCTTGCGAAGGAGTTCGACACGGTCAACGCGTGCCAACTGCAGCACTGTGACCATGGCACCTAATGGAGAGTCATGAGGGTTACATCGCCGTAGATTTATCTATAAATACGAAAGTGCTGATATTTCCTGATTAACGGAGAGTACCGACGAGGGAACTAGTAGCAGCTATTGCACGGTTTCTACAGTTTCTAGACGAGATTTGTATGACTAAAACTTTGTACAGAGCTTATAAATTATGAAAATCAAAAGGACGCTACTGGATTAGTGATCTCATGAGCTTAATATAGTACGTAAATTTATGTATTATTTTTATTCTAAACTTTTGTTTTGTATTATTTACAACATTAAGTTCTTTCACTAAAGTTTAATAGATTTTCTTTAAATCAATTTTTCACTATTTTAATAATATTCTTGAATTAGCTTAATTTTTTATAAAATGTAATAAAGTTTTACAAATGTCTAAGTAGAGATGATTATTAGAATTTATTACAAGTTTGTACCTATACATGAAATGGTTGTTAGAATTTAAAAAATCTTAAAAACAATAGAAGTGTAAAATTTTAATAGGCTAGTTAAATATGATTTTACTTAACTTACATTGCGAAGCTTTTAGTAAACTTTAGAATTTATATTGAAAATAAATATACGGCAAACTTAATTAAAACACTTCACATTTGATCACGTTGAAATTTTGAATATATGATATCTATACTATAATATAATAAAGCTGAAGAGTTTGTTTGTTTGATTGTTTGTTTGTTTGTTTGTTTGTTTGTTTGTTTGTTTGTTTGTTTGTTTGTTTGAACGCGCTAATCTCAGGATCTACTGGACCGATTTGAAAAATTCTTTCAGTGTTAGATAGCCCATTTATCGAGGAAGGCTATAGGCTATATATCATCACGCTAAGACCAATAGGAGCGGAGTCCACGCCGACGAAGTCGCGCGCAGAAGCTAGTAAATAATATATGATACAAAATGACAAATGTATGTCTCTATCTATACTAATATTATAAAGCTGAAGAGTTTGTTCGTAAGCGCGCTTAAACTCAGGAACTTCTCGTTCGAAGTAAGCAATTACTTTTGTGTTCGCTATAATTATAACATCATGCTACGATAAATAGGAGCTAAGCATTCAGAGCTTCCGTTGCGTGCGATGCGTAAACGGTTTAAGATACCCAAAAATTATGTATGACGGAATTTATTGCCATCAAAAGTTAAAAAAAAAAAGTCCGCGACAGCATATGGCTATCTTTTAAAGTTACATCATTATAACCGTTTTTATAGTACTCAAATAATATAATGCACTAGCTTCTGCGCGCGACTTCGTCGGCGTGGACTCCGCTCTTATTAGTCTTAGCGTGATGATACATAGCCTATAGCCTTCCTCGATAAATGGGCTATCTAACAGTGAAAGAATTTTTCAAATCGGCCCAGTAGTTCCAGAGATTACCGCGTTCAAACAAACAAACAAACAACCAAACAAACAAACTCTTCAGCTTTATATATTAGTATAGATTATTTTAGAAAAAAAAACGTGATATCTTCTTTCAGTGTTAGATAGCCCATTTATCGAGGAAGGCTATAGGCTATATATCATCACGCTAAAACAAATAGAAGCGGAGCACCAATGAAAAATATTTCAAAATCGGGGTTTTTTTCCTTTTGTGAGCTTGCGCTGCGTAAACGTTTAAAGTTTCGCAAGTTCTACGTAAACGATGCCTCGGGTTAAAGTTAGCGTTAGCCCAAAGTAACTATTGCACACGAACGAAGTCGCGGGCAGAAGCTAGTAAATTATAATCCAAATAAATACGTTATTAATCACAAGTATTTCTTTTTTAACAAAATTGTTGTTAACATAATTTGATTTCAATAAATATCTTATAAGAGATCACGTTTTTAAAATAACTGCAACAAATTATTGATCACAAAAAATTAACAGGTGATTTTATTGCATTATTATTAACAAGGCATACCTATAAATTCTTACGAATGAAAAATACTTCATTAACGGGCGTGAAACCGCAGGGTACAGCTAGTCATTTTATAAATCACTTCAAGCTAAGGTTATTAGAAATGTATATTTCTAAAGCTGGCTGTTAGTTGTAAGCTTTTGTATGGAGAAATTGAATAATTTGTGACTTTGCATGTTTTATTTTCGTAGGTACTTCTAAAAGTCGGTTTCCTTGCTATCACATTGAAGCACTGACGGCTTACACTTGAACAAAATTGAATTGGTTTCTTGACAGTAACGAACCGTTAAATACATAAGACACTCATTTGTATTTTATGAAATCTTTGAAAAAAATTAAGAATCTTATTTGTTTCATTTTTAAACCTACTTGTAAATAAGTATGTACTCTATATTACGGTAATTATTAAGCTTTGCTTTAGACTTCTAAAAAATGAAGTTCTTAAGGCAATCATTTGAACACTGATGAGAAACTATTTGTGTTAGTAAGGCCTATAATGAAAACTGATACCATATTGTAACTTAATTGGGAATTAGAATAGGTACATAGAACTTACACTAAGGCGAAGGGGCCCCAGTCCGATATTACTACTTCAATTGTTGTTATAATAACTCATAATATAATGTAACTATATATATATATGTCTTTGTAGTGATTTTGTCGTATATATATATCTCATACATATTGCATTTAAAGTTATCGAAAAAATAATTATTAAAATTATTTCTAGTGAAAAGATTCTTATTATTATTTCTTTATTTAAACTGCAAATTGTTTATTGACATAAACAAAAGTTTAGGTACAAAGAGAATTGAAGTATGTGTTTGTGGTATTCACACATACATAATATACATATAAATAAACATATTATATACCTACATTACTAAAAGCTAACTTTATGTATTTGTATTAAAATATATTTCATTATTTGTTAAAATTCGTAATTTCAGCAAAACTATTTTTAATCAATTTCATACTCATCTTCTTATTAAGTAATGTTGTTTAAAATGTTAAATACTCAACGTTTTTATTGTGATAATTAAGGATAAATATTGTAAGTAATTGTCTTAAAATTTTTACTACATGAACTTTTGGTCTGAGAGTTACCAAAACTTTTAATAATAGTGATTTACGGCGTATTATAACTTATTGCATAATAAGTGTATTGTGTAGTGTGTGTTGCGTGATTGAACTTTATTGAAAGAAACTTTTTATTTATTAAGACGGTGACTCTTAGTCCATATAATCCTAAACTCTGTTACTAAGTAAAGCTACATTATTGATCATGTATAAATGTTATAACATATTTTAATATACATGTAAGTATACATATAAAACATACATTACATTTAGATATAATGCTTTGTTATATTTTTATAACAATTGTTACCAAATATACTAATTTATCGACAAGTCAATCATATCATTAAGCATTCTTCAATCGATGTATGTAAATACAGTTTAAGAGATTAAATAAACGATTCTTCGCATTTGAGACTTTTATTGAAGTTAACCAACGATCAGTAACATAATGTATGTAAGCTCATGTATGTAAGCTCATGTATGTAAGCTCATGTATGTAAGCTCATGTATGTAAGCTCATTAGTAAGCAAAGAACCTGAAATAAAACGTTACATGAATATAGTTCTAATCGAGCTGCTCCAAATTTGAGCGGGATATTTCCTGCTGTGCTCTACCTCAGTAATTTACTACATCAGCTTTTATTATTAAACAGCTAACTAAAAAACACGTATATATGTGTATTTGAAAATAATTTTATAAATGCTAGGTTTTATAATAACTTTTCAAATTAGTTAAATACTATAATTGTTTCTAATGACAATAAAATATGATGACCTGATCGTAAACATGAAAAGCTATAAAGAAGAATCATAAAACTACAACATATAGGTGTAAATTGTACGTTGCCTCAAACATATTTTTTGAAGAAAAAAAATATTTTTAAAAATTTAGGGGTTTATTTAGCCCCGCTACTCAGCAGCCAGGTCTGTAGTTCCGAGTTGGAGTATATGAGGAGAGATATGGACTAAGTTTTCAGCTTGCCTCAAATACCTACCCAAAAATTGGTGCCAGCTCTCCAACTACCAAATTACTTTACAATATTACAAAATATTCTATTAAAGTATAAAATTTAATTAAAATTGTTTTACCAAAGCTGCAATAACAGAACAATAGTTCATAGTTAAGTTTTTGAATTACAAGTTAAGAATTAATTTAACTTAAAACGCTATCAACAAAATTATACTTTATAAATATACGTTTTGTTGAACAAATTTGTTTCTTTTGTAAACAAATTAAAACATTTGTGTTAAACTAATATTTAAATGAATTTCCAAAGACAACTTCAAAAAAATTCTATTCTCTACTACACAATTACTATAATAATAATAAATAATAAAAACTCTTTATTGTACACCAAAAAAATGAGCAAAATTACAAAAATAAAAACAAGAGATAAGTACAAAAGGCGGCATTATCGCTAATGAGCGATCTCTTCCAGGCAACCTTTGGGCAGAGGAAATGGTATACATATATGTAAATGGTCTAGGTGTAGGTACAGTTTTATCTAAACACATACAATATATTCAAACAGATAAATAATTTAAAAAAAAAATAGAAAATTAAAATAAAGCAGATGTAAGCTAAGTATATAAATGCAAAGTTTTAATAGACATACATAAACGTATATTATAGTACATATAGTTAACGAATTATTGTGATACGATTCAAAGCGAAGACAGGGGATAATATGTGACTAGATAGAAGGATAGAAGGATATAATTGAAGGAAATAGTGTTTTAGAGACTTCTTAAAAATTGGAAGTGATTCAGCGCGTCTAATGGGCAAAGGTAGGGAGTTCAAAGCCGAGCAGCTTGGACAGTAAATGATTTAGTATAGAAAGTAGTGGAGTGGGGAGAAATTTTAAGAAGTAAACTAACAACTTTAACTGAGGTAGAGCACAGAAGGAAATTTCCTGCTCAAAATATGGAGCAGCCCGACTGGGGTAGTATCTCGACCTTACAGTAGACTACAGCTAAATAATACTGTTTTCAAGCAGTACTGTGTTCCTGTTGGTGAGTAAGGTGACCCAGAGCTCCTGGGGGGATTGGGGATAGGGTCGGCAACGCGCTTGCGACGCTTCTGGTGTTGCAGGCGTCTATAGGCTACGGTAGTCACTTACCATCAGTTGAGCCATACGTTTGTTTGTCGACTTACTGACATATAAAAAATAAATAACATCGGAGTGTTTAACAATCTTCGCTCATGAGTCACGAGACTCGCCGAGATACTTAAAACTTTCTCGTAGGTAAGAAGGAGTAGCAGGAATGAATAGTATGCAATATAACAAAGTAAGTACTATCTTCAACTAAATAAAAATTCTACCGTCATGTGCGGATATTATTGCTTCTGACGGTGGCAAAAACAATAGACTACATTGATTAGCCCGTTGGCCCAATTTACAGTGACTGCTTTCTATTGGGGGTTTTGGATTTGATTTCCGAAAAACGTCTACCTACATCAGTCAAACATCATCATCATCAGTCAGAACACCTTAGAAACGCCTGTGAATATGTAAAATATATTATTTTATAATTATTTTTTTAATTACACTATCTGCTAATCGGGATTGTATGCCTTGCTGGTTAACAGTAGTAAAAGTTGAAAAACTAGAAGACTGTCTATATCAATTTATTTATGTCGACAAAAAAATAGAATATATAAAATGAATGTATGTTTAAAAATTTATAATATAATTTATTGTTTGAAAATTGTAAATATTTTATTACCGTGTGTTCTGCTCCGCGTGTTGTGGGTTCGATTCCAGCTCCGAGTCTGGTTGTAATATACATATTTATTTATGTATATTTATCGAAAAAAAATATGTAGCCATACATACAAAGAAAAGATAATCGTATATTTATTTATTTTGTATTTTTTATACCTCATATGACAATTGTTTTAGTGTACCTAGTAGAAAAAAGCGACTTTTACAATAGTCTTACGCAAGTTTAGTTCCCGTTCGGAGCAGACATTTGTATTTGTACAAACATTTGTTTCTGAGCTGGGTTTACGTCCTCGTGAGTTTCCCAGGTGTTCTGAGATAAGGCCGTCAGTCATGGCATGTCGTATCATATTATCATTATCGTAGACACCTGACGGCGATCGTTACATATTATTAGTCGAGAAATTACCCGCCAAAACATAGTAGGACAGCGAAAAGCAGTGTAGAATGACAGTATTTACCTAGTAGCAATAGTAGAACTCAACATTCTAATAATAGCAGACTGTTCCACTGTTTGTTAGCCTTTAATAAAAATAGTAATATTTATTTTCTAAGGGCGACCCTTTAGTAGGGTTATCAATCTTGATTAAGACAAATAAGACACAAATTAATATCAAAAAAGCTTTCTCTCTCTCTCTCTCTCTCTATCTTATGTTTTTGAGGGCAATGAAATGAATCCTAAAAAGTTCTTAACATGAGCAGAGACCTTCTATCAAAACTTGATGAAACTACGAAGGTTATGTAATAATAAATAACAATAAACTAATCAACATTTGAAATGTTATTTGGGAACTTACTTTACTTTACTGATTTAATAATAATAATAATTTAATTCAGACATCAGTCACTAATTATCTTGTTAGTTACATTTTTTTTTCTTAAAACTATGTTAGTTTTAATAATTGTGACCACTCAATCAATATTACAATAATAAAATTAAAAATTAAAATCAATAAAATTGTATGTTATTATAATAATAATATAATCATAATAATGTGTACCAAATAAACTCAAATGCTTATTATTGTTAATGATTGTAACTCGCCGCTGAGAAGACAAAGAGAAAAAGAGACAATTAGAAAGCTTTAAATTATTAAAAGTTATGTCATCTTGATAAAATTTATATCTAATGTATTACTTAATTAGTATCATATGATTTAGTTTAAGAAATACTAAAAAATATTGGTAGAAAGCTACACGATATAAAGCATACACTAACAAAAATTATCCTCTTTCCTTTTTAAGACCTTTCTTACGTCAGAGGAGTCAGAGACTAAAAATTTTTAATTCAAAGCAACACTTTGATCTATTGTGATGATATCATATGTATTTAGGTACATTAGTGCTTATAATTTCGGTCTCAAATTCTCATTTGAAATGCATAGACGTTAAGTACCGGAAAATTTAGCTGAATTATAGGTATCAAATTACTCTACTCACAATAGACTCACACTTGGGCAATTTTTGAAATTGATTGATTATATAGTAGGGCCGGATTTGGGCGGAGGGCATACTGAGCTACAGCTACGGAGCCTCCACAAGGGAGGGGCTCCCACGATAAAGAATTAAAAGACGTATTTTAATTTAGACAGCTCAGTAACTTTTCTGTATTTTTCTTGAGTCTTTTTTCGTATTTTTAGTAACAACACTTGTACGAACATAATTATATTGTTCTTGAATATTAAAACCATATTTTTATATCTATTCATAATCTAATTTTGTCCGTAAAGCATCGATATACCTATTTCCACACTTATTGACTTTTACGTGGTAATAGCTGAGTCGTAATTACCATTTATGAAATTGTTCGTGGATATAAAAATGTTGTATGCAGTATTTCAGTGGTTGACTCCTAGACTCAATGTCCCGCAAGTGCCAGTTGCGGGGGTGACGCGTAGGGATACGATTGATATTATCAAACGTAAAATTATTGAATTACCACTACTGTCGCTGTTTGCCGGAAATTAAGTTCAATTTGGCATCTTAGATTTATTTTTATTAAACTAAACGATAGTATAGGGTGGCCTGAAGGTCACGGAAACAAAAAATGCAAATCACGGATCTACCACATAGGGGATTGTACGTAGGGACCGTCGATACGTCAGAAGTGATTCTTCTAAAAATTAGCCTACGAGAGATTTTTTTTATTTTAATTTTATTATTTACTAGCTGACCTGGCGAACTTCGTACCGCCTTTTTTTTTCTTAAATATAATAATTACGTATACCAAAATAAAATATAGTCTATCTTTCAAGTTGGATCAAACTGCACACGGTGTGCAAATTTGATTAAAATCGGTTAAGTGGTTTAGGAGTCCATTGAGGACAAACATTGTGACACGAGATTTATATATATTAAGATTATTAAAGTAAATAAACAATTAAGTATTTTGTGAATATTTCAAGTGTTACTACTGTTACCATTTATTGATATCGAGTAAAAAAGGGCAAAAAAATCGCGTTTGTTGTATGGGAGCCCCCTTAAATATTTATTTTATTTTGTTTTTAGTATTTGTTGTAGCGGCAACAGAAATATATACATAATTTGTTAAAATTTCTACTGTCTACCTATCGCCGTTCTTGAGATACAGCCTGACAACAGACGTACGGACGGACGGACAGAGATCGAAGGCTTAGTAATAGGGTTCCGTTTTTACCCTTTGGGTACGAAACCCTAAAAATGTAAAAACAGTTCAAATTAAAAATAAAATTTATAAACTTTTCAAGTAAAACAACTTTAAAAAGAATAACAAGAAACGAATTAGAAAACAGTCCGAAATTGACGTAATTAACATTAGTAAAAAAATTACGTCGACGTTTCTCAATTGCTCTCAGATTAATCCTTAAATATTGTACCACACTCTCTAACATTTGACCTTTCAAACAATTGAAATAAAAGTTTTTTTAATGTATACATAAAAGAACAAATAACCTTCTTAGAACCTCCTACAGCTTTGAAACGATTCTTCGAACAGTAAATCTGAACAAACACTATATTGCACATACAATTATTAAATACGATGATATATAATACTCAATATAAACTTTTCCTTTTACATAAATGTAAGATTTTATACTGTTAGATATGAAAATATCTCAGAAATACAAACTTGAGAGAAATTAACTAACATTATCATAATAGTCTTAATTTCGGGGTTTTAACCTAATAAATAATATTTAAGTATACAACTTTAATGTTCATGAAAAAGGCGTTTTGTATTTTTATTTCATTTCTCGCTAGACTTTATGATAAAATTCAAATTCACTTTATTGCGAATATGGTACACAAAGATGTTACATTTTAAACTGAGCTATATTCTGCCGAGTAGCGTGCAATGTCATTTTTTTTTTTACGTCACGTGCGTTATAAATATTTTTAAACCAAAGATACTATAATACTACACATTACACCATGTGCAAAATTTTAAAATTTATAATATGGTGAAGGACAAGATTAGGCTTATGCTATCTTCTATATTCATATACATATATTCATATACATATATGCATACAAACGTATTCAACCTGTTTCATTTCACTGATTTGGGATCCACTCTTTCTCCATATAGGAGAAGAGTCGGAGCTTAATCCACTTCGCTGCTCCACTGTGTGTTAGTGGATACGTTACCCACCATGAGTTGATCTATCAGTTGTCTATGACAAGAAACGGGATCGATAGTTAGACGTTCACTGGGCACCGGGGCACGGTGGGGAGACCCATTAGGACAGAAATTCAGACCATAAATAATTATTTGAAAATCACAAAACATAAACAAATAAGTATATACCCCGATCCGCAACCCAGAGAACGCTAGTGTTTAAGCACCTACACGCGTCACTACGGCATCCAGAGCAGCTGGTGTTATTTCACTTAAAATAACAAGTTACAAGATTTACACTTACGACTTCTCTTCTCATCTCTAGACTTTTAATATCCAGAAAACAATCGCCTGAAAATGAAAAAATTGCTTTATTAAAAATTATCACGCCTTTTTTGTGTAACAAATATTGTTCATTTCTTACTCATTATAAACAATATAATTTTTATTGTAAAATATTGTTTTAAAAACATTAATATTATTTCTCAATCTTTAAAAGGACATAACTAAAGTACTAAGGAAAGATATACGACGTAAATAATTTATTAAGTAGGTAACATAATCTAGTATATGTTCAAGTTACACTGAAATAAGGATGCCTAAAACGATACGATATATCGATATAATACGATATTATAGCTATACGATTCGCTGCGATATATCGTATTCCTTATTAAAATATTATATCAATGTATCGCATCAAACTATGACAATATTTTATTTACAATTATTTTTATGTGGATCACATTACTTAACTGCACCACCGCACTAAACCCCCTGCGGGAGCCTTTAGCCGCTATACTTGGAGGGTCCCGGATCTGCAGGCAACAGGATCCCTCCAGCGAGAGGCTGACCTCGGCGAAAAGGCCAGACTTCTACTCCATGGGGACTGTCCGGCAACTACTTAACTGCACCGACCTGTATCATTTGAATGTCATCTATATATTAATACGTGAAGCAAAAAGTTTGTAACCCTTTTTTACGAAAATTGTGCGGACGGAGGAGTATGAACTATGAAATTTCGCACACTTATAGTTTATATCAAAAAGGAGTGCAGAATGCTATTTTTTTTTTAAATTATGCATAAAAATGAATTAAATCAATAAAAAAACATTACACACGCTACCATGTATTTGACACACACACCGCTTATATACTCTTTTGTTTTTTACTATAGAAGTATAGTCTATGACAACAAAACCTTAATAATGTAGATACAAACTTATAATTTAAATTAATTATGGCCGAATTTCGACCACTTGGTGACCACTAGTGATTAGTAATACATGTGTGGTCGCAACTTCATGTTTAGTCTTCTTACCTAGTACTATAATATATAAATACCTATATTTTTGTTAATTCCGTCCTTTTATATGATTACTAAGCAAAGCGCTAGCTAGAGTAGACTAAAAGCTACAATTTTATCTTTAGAATCTAAATAACTTACGTATCGATACAATCTATAGAAAATGATTCTATAATATATAGACAAACGCATGCAATACATTACGATACGATAAATCGATACAAATTACTATTTTGGGCATCCCTATACTGACATGTCCCTTAACATTGGTTCTAATATAGGACAATTTTACTTTCAATGGAAAATTTATTATATTTTCATAAAATAAATGTAAATCCTCTTACAGTTTAACCCGCGTTGAAATTTTGCCTGTGTTGTTTTGCTGAGTTATCACAGATTATACTTTTACTATAATGTAAATATCACACGGTCGTCCGCACTTAAGATAGGAATCTTAATGTTTAAGTTATAGCCTTATAGGACGGGAACAAACCTAGTAGCAGAAGATAGCATTGCAAACTAGCCCACGGGTTAGTCCTTATAACCCACTTCACGATATTTTAATACACAGTTGTTTTACTATGGAAAATAATTAATATCCATTTAATAATATCAATATACATCATTTATGCCGCGTTGGCGCAGCGGTCACAGCACTGGATTGCGATCGGCTGTTGCGCGGGCGGTTGCGGGTTCGATTCCCGCATACGACAACATTTGTATTGGCCATACAGATGTTTGCCGTGGTCTGGGTGTTTGTGCAGTCCTTGTGGGTCTCCCCACCGTGCCTCGGAGAGCACGTTAAGCCGTCGGTCGCGGTTGTTATCATGTACACCTGATAGCGATCGTTACTCATAGTAGGGATTATGTATCCGCCAACCCGCATTGGAGCAGCGTGGTGGATTAAGCTCCGATCCTTCCCCTACATTTGGAAGAGGCCTATGCCCAACAGTGGGATATCACAGGCTGAATCGTTAAACATCATTTACAAAGATATAAAGAAATATTTGCTTTTCACTACTGCTGATAATAATAATATCTACGTATAATACTGCAGATAGCTATTACACAACACAAACAAGGTAAGCCTTTAACCTTTAAGTGAGAACCTAATTAAAGTAGTTTAAGCTTCGTCTTTATTTAGATGTTAAACGGCAAGTGTTAAAACAAAATATAGCTAATTGAGTTGCTAACTTTGTTTTCGCAAGGTTATCGAATCGTATAGTACGAAAATCTTTTGTTTAAAAGATTGCTTTTATATTATTGACTAGTATATAAGTATTGACTTTTAATGGGTTTTTTTGCAATAAACAATTTGTTAAAAGAAAGTAAATGTGCCACAACTACCTTTGTCTTATTTCTTGTCAATTTTCTTATCATATTCATGTAGGTATATTTTTTTCGTTGCTGCACACAAGCTAAATTTAATACTAAGACTGTACCGCTAGTAATACCGCTAGTAATACTAACTATACCTAGTACTAGTAGAAAAGTAGTTTGTATTTAAATATAAAACTGACGGCGTCGATGCACAGATTTCATCAACGATACACATACATACAGATACACAACAACAATAAAATGCATTAACGAAGCTGTACCACTAGTTAAATCTGCTGCTGAGCAAGGACAAAAGAAGTCAAGAACTTATGCTGCCATACAGTTCCACTGCAGATTGGCAGAGTACCTCTTAGTAAGGAGTGATTGATTATTAAACTTTATGATGAACTCTCTAAGCTACTGAGTAAAGACTCAAAAGAACAAATACCCAAATCAAAAAGGAATAAATTCACAAAAATTGTTCGAGTGGATATGATAAGTGTATTATGATCTAAACTTCCAAAGGAATGAATGTTAATTTTCTGTGAATGAGCAGTAACTCTTACTATAGTAAAATCTGTAGTGAATGCGATAGTTAACAACTTCGTAACTTGATTAGATTCAGAGAAATTAATTACACCTTATCTTAGATTAAGGTTCGAATGACTTTAGTTACTGTTTTAATCTTAACAAAGGTATATTAAGCAAGTCGAAAGTTGACAGTTCAAAAGACTTGAAAAACGATTTGATCTTGGAGTACCTACTTCTGTATTTATTCCAATAAATGGATTATATACTTTAAACAATGCTTTTATTCTGAACCCCTGTTTAATAATTGTAATAAAATACTATTTTAAATCTCAGAATATTGTTTCAATAAATATATATAGAGAGGGGAGGTTTAGCATGAAAAAGTAATAGATTCCCAACATTTTTAGATCACGAGCTGATATTACGATATGGATGATTTCAGCGATCTCTTTCTCTACACGCCACGTGTAGAGAACTGCGCGTCAGATCAATATATTTACATTCTTTCTAACAACTAGCCCGCTTGCAAAAGCTGCCGGATGCTTAAATCAAATTAAGATGTTTATATATTATCCTTGCTATTTATGTTTCAAATTCTTCAATCAAACGTGTTCAAAACTATTTGTGAATATCTATTGACGAAACCAAACTTTATTTCATCATTTTCAAAAGTTCATACAATTGTATTGTACTTTATTTATAACGTAGATATATGTATAATATGTGGAACCTGGTAAGTATCATATTGTATAAAGAAGAATACACTTAATCTGAAACTCTTTCGTACTACACTTCGGCGAATAATACATTTTACGTGTCTCGGATTTACTCTTAAGATATTCATTATATATTATCTCAGCAATTATTATATATTCGTATAATTAAGGCAAGTTCAAAATACATGTGTTCGATACACTATAATTTCAGTTCTAGTCACAATTACTAAGCTTAAGAGCAAAATTAGATTATAGATATACAGTTATATTATTATGAAGTGGTTTTGCTCAAGTATCCTATTAATATGTAACTTATATTTATTGAATTAACCTAGTCTTACTAACCGTTATAGAGTTAAATAATATGATGTATAGTTATACATATATATACTGTTATATCTTGTGAAAATATTCGAGAAAAAAAATAGTTGTTTAGTTGAAACAAATTATAATAGTGTACCTAAATTCTAAGACTAGTTTATTAGTAGTTTTTATTCGGCATATAGGCTTAAAGTTTTCACAATGTCATTCTAATATAGTCTACGGATTTTGACAAAATTTTTAGACAATTTGTTTTAAATTTATAGTAATTGACACTTTACCGATAAGTACATAAAACGTAGGTACAATTTTCACGTTCATTTAGTTTTGGTATTGAAAGAGTGGTTAATTCAATTTTAAAACCTCGCTGAGATAAATGAACTTTTATCATTAAAGTGTCAGTCATGACCGTTTTTACTTAATTGTTTCAGGTTTGTCAAAGTTGAGTCTACCGATTGTGCAATACAAATGTTGGTAATATTGGTATTGAGAAGTGCAAGCAATTGTATTTTTTGGTAATTATAATATGGTGGAGCTACAAAATTCACTCCCTTGTACATATTCGTATAAAACCTTGGCCCCTAAAAAGGCTTTAACGTTTAATTTATAATATGTTACCTTTTTGCTTTCTCTTTATGTCGTTTAAACTCTTTTAAAAATAATTACATTATGCCATTACTGAAAATAAAAAATGATATGGATATTTATTAATCTCTCTCAGGTTTGTTAACCGTCAAAATATTTTATATCCAGGTCGTTATTCGTCTAAATAGAATGATTAATCTTTCCTACAAATACAACACGAATAACTACTCAATTTATTATTTACTACTCTTTCAGTTGTCATTAATTTCAAATTATTATTAGTATTCTATTTGCTTTTTGTCTTCAGTACCAACAAAATTTCTGGCTTTTTGGTGAAGACGGAGTAGATGGTGCTACTCTAGTGCACTCAAACGTTGCCACAGTGCCCACAGTGTACGAGTATTACAAACTATCAAGAATTATCAAACTCTAAACGGCATTGAGATATTATATTATAAGCTAGTCTCAGATCTAAAAAAAAGAAGGACTCAAAGCTATTTATATTTACATTGAAACGTATCGTAAATATCCTATATATCGTTAATTGTTTTTTTAAAAAAAACCTTATTCCCTTTACTAAGATTACAGGAATGACGGCTAGAAGTCCCAAGGTGGTGTCGTATTTATTCATCGCTCACAACTGCATAAATTAAGATTAGCTTCAAACTAACAACCAACGTTCGAGGTATAGATTTATACAGATTCAGCAGTAAATAAAAAATAAAACAGAATCATACATACCTACCTAGAACATACACACTCGTTGTAAATGAATTAAGCAGGACAGAGTTTTGGGTTGGGGCATGGGGTAAATAAAGTTAATGGATTGAATGGTCGAGTTTTGCGGTACCGCCTGTTTATAAACATCCGACTTTTTTCAATTTAACATACAATTTACAACTTAAGATCAACCTTAAGCTCTTATCTTATAATTTTTCAAAATCAATTTAGGAGTTACGAGGGACCATAGGAATTGAGATACTCTATAGTACTATATCCGCCAACCCGCATTGGAGCAGCGTGGCGGATTAAGCTCCGATCCTTCTCCTGCGTGGGGAAGAGGCCTATGCCTATGATATTACAGGCTGAATCGTGATCGATCGTGATAGTACTATAACGTAAATTTTTTTCTACTCTATTTATTTACAACAAATGTTTTCTTAAAAAAAACAGATAAATATCAATACGTAGGCACATAATAATAAAGTCGATGGAAATTTCCAACCCAATTTTCTACTTAAACATAAAGTATAATAAAATTAAGCATCAACACAGTAGTTTATATAGTAGTCTTCAACATACTACAAAAAAGCGTTGTGAAACTGCCGATAAACCATTTAAAGCGTACAAAGCCTACAGAATTTAATAAGCTTTTCATCAGACCGGGTCTATATTGCGTTCGCCAACCCAAAAACTTATTCTCACTAAGTTAATATTAAAATTAATGCAACAAATATCCCTAAACTGAATAAATATTTTAAATGGTCGTATAAATATTAACGAAAAATACGTCAATTTAAATTGATTTTAAGTTAAAGTGACATGACATCTTAGTCTTTATTATGAAGCTCAAAGGTTTATGGAGTAGCTACAATTTTACATTTTACAAAAAAAATTAAGTTCATAAAAAAGCTTAAATACGTATTTGTACATAATTAAACGTAAAATGCTGTTATTTACTTTGCAACGCTTCTATTTTGTTAATTACATTCAAACTTTTACAAAATTTTCTCGTAAAATCTCAAAATAACACGTTTGAATCGTCTATGAATTGTAGGATTTTTTCTCTTCCAATTTTTATATTTTTTATCATTATAAATACCCAAGGTAATAAATACTCAGTTTTGCTCTTCTATATTTTGGAAGATTCATCTTTAAAAATATATATCAATTTTTTAAGATGTGTTTCAAAACTGTACAAGTGTACATTATTTTTAATGGATTATGTAACATACTAAACATTAAAATTTTAAATTAAGTACAAACTGTACAATAGGTTAATCAGATAATTCAGATACGTATAATCATATATAATATATGATAACATATAATAACGATACTGATGCGAGTTTTTAAAGATATTTAATATTAGAATTATAACACCAAAGTAACCGGAACAATATTTTCGATATTTCTATGCCCAACTAATGTGTCTAGGATACCACTTATATAAGTAGTATATATACAATGTACGTAGTATACTTATATACAATTGTATTTTATTATAATTAAATTTCAAGAATCAATGTGCTACGACTGATGTTTTTTTTTTGTTTTTTTTTATTAAAGTAGATCTCAATCAATTTTATGAAATATAATAAACAAGCCTTTGATTTTATTTCAATAAAAGATACAAATTCTCGATATTCCAAGAATGTTATGTAAAACGTTTGAAAACTTATATTATCTTAAAAGAAAAAAAGTTTCTGTTGGCGTTTTTTTTAAAAATATAATAATGATAAAATAATATCTTCAAAATTCAATATTACAATCTTCTTTTTTTACATACAAATTTTATATTGCAGTAGTGGACGACAAACTACCATCCCCTGTTTTAACCCAGGAAAACAGGATTGATTTCTAAAGATAGATTATTAGTACACCTTAACACCATGTGTAGAGCATACATTTTGAATTTTAAGTCTTTTACTTCAAAAACATGGCCTTTCATACAAATTTCCAACCCCCGTTTTACCCCCTTAGAGGTGGAGTTTTAAATAGGATGGAGCTATTTATTTATTTATTTATTACGGATGATACACAGCACATAAAAGTCATTAAAAAAAAACAAGAAATAAATATAATCGTAAGGGCCACTTACGACCATCCATCCGTTTAAAATTAAATTAACAAACGTAAAAATAAGAAAAGGAAAAACAAAAGAAATAAGACGATAAAAGAGAACAAAAAAAAACGAACTAATGATGATTCTGAAGGTTATCCGTTTTTAGAGTACTTAACTAATTATTTTAAGTCATTTTTAGGTCAGAAACATACGTCATACATTGCTAACATAGAAAACGGTAATATTTGTAGTCCTATTGCTAAATAGGGTTGATGAAAATTGCGGAAAAAGTTATGTAGGTAGGTAGGTATATTGCAGTATCGCTAGTCAAACACAGAAAGAGTTCGTTTGTTTCAAAAGGAAATGTCGAGATTTACTAGACAGATATGAAAAAATCTTTGATAAAATTGGAAAAGTTCTTATTTAAGAAGTCTATTTGTCGAAGAAAAAAGAACCATAATAACAAAACGCTACGTAACGACCCATGAGAATGGAGTTCGTTACTTGGCGGTGGGAAGTAAAAGGCATAATTAGGGCATCCTCTGATCAAATATGTTAGTTTCGAACATGCCATAATTAACCTATAAATATTTATATTACCGTTTGTGTGTGGTTAGTTAGCAAAACATTATTTTTAATTGTGAACCGAATTTTTTTATTAAAATTCTTTAGTTTCCATGGTTATTTTTTTACAAAGATTACATTTTAAAGTTAATCCTTATATTTTAATAGCAAATCCATTTTTTTTTCATTAGTTATAAATATAACAAATAAAAAAAAACATTAATTACAATTCTCATCATTGAAATTACTTGCCGTAATTTTAAATTGCGTATCTATATGTAGGTATATAAATCAATTGCTGTTCGTTAGTCTCGCTAAAACTCGAGAATGGCTGGGCCAATTTGGCTATTTTTCATCTTGAAATGTTTGTGAGAGTTCGGGGAAGGTTCAAACGGTGAGAAACATAAATAATATGTAACGAAAAATACTAAAAACGACAATTTAATTTTACAATACAAAATGTTCCTAGCGGGGAAATTTAATGTCTTTTGTCAAAAACGTTTTCAATTGGTTGTCAAATATTTATAGGTGCGTAAGTGTTTTGTGTAAATTTTTCACAAATATACGTAGGTGATACGAAGTTCACCATTTAGTCAGTATTATAAAATCAAATGAAGATTTTCCTCACACTTTCATTTCTTATAGTACGGGATCCCTAGTACAAATTTTTCATCTGATTAGTATCAAGCTAATTTTCCGGGAGTAGCTTCATTTTGATGAGACGAACAAAAAGTTCCTCTTCGAAAACTCTCGATTGTGACGATTGTGGTGGATAATAGAGTTAGCAGGAGATAGAGCAGCAGTGAGCGTAGGACCGGGATAACGTAGGGGAAGTCAGCTCAAAGCGGCCATAGGAGGCAAAGCGGCCACTCTTAATTTTTCGGTTATTTGGAATGACAGTGCGATGTTGCCTTTTTGTCACATAAGAAACCTCTCGCCCCACGCCGGGCAGTCAATTCGGTAGCGTTGGAAACGATCATTTGGATACAGTGTCGCAAATAATATTTTTCCACGTTTTGCTAAAAAAATGCAAGGTAAGTTCATCCTGTTTTGATCATACCTCTTTATATTTAAACCCTTTTATAACACGTGTATTGTTTCTTATCTATTTGGCTTGATTTGTGCAAAATTTGCTCAAACGTAAATGTATAAAAGTATGTGTAGTCGCATTTTGAAACAAAATGGCCGAAAAAGGCAAAGCGGCCAGGGCAAAGCGGCCAACTGACCGCTTTGCCCTAATAAAAAAATATTATGATTAGACAGATAATGCTAAATTATTTTGGTTAGATGGTGAACAATTATAAGAAAAAACCCAACCAGAGATCATGGGATGAAAATCTTATGGCACGAGCTATCAAAGAGATAAACGATAAGCGTGGATCTGTTAAGTCTATCGCACTTAAATGTAATATCCCTCGCACTACTCTAATTTTAAGAAGACACGTTGCGACAGGATCTGCGAAAAAGAAACTTGGGAGATATAAATTTAGAGATTATTTAATTAAAGATTGAAGATAAATTAATAGGTAAATTTAAGATTTGAGAAAAAAGACATATTTTAAGCGTGGTGTTGTGAGTCGTATAGGTAATCGATCAAAAAGATGTCGCCAGTTTGCTCGGTGCTGCCTATTTGCGAGCTGCAACAACCCAGAATGCTGTCAGTGGTTTCGAGAAAACGGGCTTGTCGCCTCCAAATAGATATATCTTTGATGATGCTGAATTTTGCCAGCAACCACAAAAAGAAAACAAAACCAACAGAACAGAAGACCACAGCTAAATAATACTGTTTTCAAGCAGAGTTGTGTTCCTGTTGGTAAGTAAGGTGACCGGAGCTCCTGGAGGGATTGGGGATAGGGTCGACAACGCGCTTGCGACGCTTCTGGTGTTGCAGGCGTCTATAGGCTACGGTAGTCACTTACCATCAGGTGAGCCGTACGCTTGTTTGTCGACTTAGTAACATAAAAAAAGCAATCACGGACAATCCGCCTACTATGGAAGACCCGATACCATCTAGTGATCAACAGCAACAACACACATTACCAGTAGATGTCGATCACTCTAGAACACCTTCTCCTTCGATTATTGACCAAATAATAGCAGATAGAAATTATTGCTAGTTTAGCAACAGAGTATAAGACGGGAAAAATTAATACCAAATTTTTCCTTTAATAAATAATGTTCTTTTATATTTTTTGGACATTTTTATTTCGTCAAGTATGTTAAATAAAAAAAAGAAACAATATTATACGCAGTATCTTTGGGGCTGGCCAATTTGCCCTTGTCCCCCTGGCCGCTTTAGGCGGCCGCTCGGGCAAAGCGGTTTTTTTACAAGTTTCCGTAATTTAGATATCATATGCTTATTATTTCAATTTTCGAGACACTAAATTTTACAAATCATAAATTTAATAAACTCTTTTCCCATCAGTATAAAATTCTTGTTGAAAATCAATCGTTTGCTTGGTTTTTTTTTTACTCAAAGTTAAGGTGGCCGCTTTGAGCTGACTTCCCCTATCACGCAATTTGGAGGACAATATAATCATCAAATTATATAAATATTAATTAACCAAATGAAAAAGAGTTAGAGTTTTCGAAGAGGAACTTTTTGTTCGTCTCATCAAAATGAAGCTACTCCCGTAAAATTAGCTTGATACTAATCAGATGAAAAATTTGTACTAGGGATCCCTACCTATTACCAATAATCTGTGTTTATTGTTATTATATTATTTACACTAACTTCTGCGCGCGACTTCGTCCCCGTGGAATAGGACCAATTCTGTCATACATGATTTGTGCGAAACTTTAACCGTTTACGCAGCGCAAGCTCTCAAAAGTAAAAAGAAACCCGATTTTGAAACATTCTTCCTTGGTGCAACGCTCCTATTGGTCTTAGCGTGATGATATATAGCCTATAGCCTTCCTCGATAAATGGTCTATCTAACACTGAAAGAATTTTTCAAATCGGACCAGTAGATCCTGAGATTAGCGCGTTCAAACAAACAAACAACCAATCAAACAAACTCTTCAGCTTTATTATATTAGTACTAGCTTCTGCGCGCGACTTCGTCGGCGTGGAATCTGCTCCTATTGGTCTTAGCGTGATGACACATAGCCTATAGCCTTCCTCAATAAATGGGCTATCTAACACTGAAAGAATTTTTCAAATCGGCCCAGTAGTTCCAGAGATTACCGCGTTCAAACAAACAACCAAACAAACAAACTCTTCAGCTTTATATATTGGTATAGATAGATAGTATAGATTAACGTATTTCCTTGCAACGCTATTTTATTAACGGCGATATTTATGTTAATCGGAACCACCGGTCACGGATTGTAGTGAACATAAATGCTATTTAGTATTTAGTAATTTCAGATAGCAACAAATTGTTTCAGTACTCAGCTAAGTAAAATATTTTTGTTTCAATTATATCACAATACAATATATAATATAGTGAGTGAAGTGAGTGAGAGTGAGTGATTTTTTGTCTTAAGCATTTATGTATAAGGCGTTTCTTTGTATGCTATAATAGCCGAAAACTCATTTAACCGCGTAGCGTTTTGGAATTAAGATTCCCTCAGCAGAGAAATAAGTCGAAAAAATAAAATAATGTTTTCAATAAAATTATTGTATTAGAAATATACCCATGGAGGAAGTGTGTTCAATAATAATATTACGTTTACGTATAATCATTACGTCTTTTATTGTTTTCTTCATTACACGAACAAGACTGTATTACGTACAAAATAATATTTGTTAAGTCTACATATAGTACATTATAACGGGGTTGTTTTGTTAACTTTAAGCAATAAAATATAAAAGTTGCTATGTTACATTTAAAAATTTAATAAATTTTTTTGGGAAAATTTCGCACACTAGTTTATGTAGACAAGGAGTGCAGAATGCTAATACTTTTTTTTAAATTATATATAAAAATACATTATATCAATAAAAAAACGTTAAAATCACTATAGGTATTTCAATCAACGAAGACGCGCCCCACTCTTTTCCGCAATCGTTTATAGTGCAAGTGTGCAATGTCAAGTACAAGAATGTTAGTTCTGTTGCTACGCAACGAGTAACAAATGTGACACACGCACACAAAGTTAAATGACAGTAAATTTCACAACGGGCTGGAAATATGCTCTACTTCATTTCATCTACTTTAAAAAATAAAATATAATTCGCGATGGTCCTTTATAGAATGAATTATCGTGATATTGTTTAATAATAATATTTTAGTAAAAAGAAATAATGTATCTAAAAATTATTATAATAAAACACGACTTTTAGGAAATAGTTTATTTATTAATAACCTAAAAAAATCACTCAATTACACTTCGATATTACACATTAAAAAAAACAAATAAAACAACTCTAAGAACATTATTACAGATTAACAGAATCTATTATAACAATTAAATTGATTTTTCTAGGCAAGACCAATAATCTTGAAAGTATACAATTTTATGAAAAGGGAAGCATTTAATAATTATATACCTATCATCATACCTTAAATTAGTCGGAATCGTCATTTAATTCAGAAATATTTGATTCACAGCTCGATGAATCACAGAAATTTATGATAAAACTAAAACCTAAATCAAAGTATTTCAATTACTCGTCTTCTATTTTTAAATAAAATGCTTTCTATTTTTCCTTTATATTTTTTTAAATAATATAAATTACTTGATAATATTTGTAGATAATTTATTCAAGCCTCAAACCAATTTTCTTCCTATCTGTCAATGTCAATATATATTACTTTTTTAAATAATTTATAGAGAAGGAGTGCGGGATGCTAATATTTTCTTAAAATTATACATTAAATTAATAAAAAAGCATTACACACACTACAGCACTCACACGGGCATATTATACTATTTGTTGATTGTCAAAGTCTGTAGTCAAGTTGAAATTTTTTAAAAAAGGTTCTTTATTTTCATAATTATTTGGTTTTCTTGAATTAAAATTTTTAATTATGGTTGAATTTCGACCTCTGGGCGACCACTAGTTTATATAATTATGTATTATTTATAAGCAAGTTTAAATAAGTACGAAAAAAAAATGTAGCTATTACAGTCGGCTGTTACCAAGTATTAAGTTGTTTACTTTAGTATACTAAATATATCATATTTATTATTATATAAAAAAAAATTAAAGTAGAGCAACTTTCCAATGGGTCACGATACGCAGCGACGCAGACCATATTAAACGTCTACACTGAGCCGTGGTCGACTCAAGACTAATGATCGGACTGAACTCCCCGCACCCCACTGTTTCCCCTCGCGATAAATAGTGGGGCGCGTCTTTGTTGATTGAAATATCTATACCATGTATTTGACACACACACGCTATGTATACTCTTTTGTTTATTATTATAGAAGTATAGTCTTTGACAAAAGAACCTTAATAATGTTTGAACATATGGTTTAAATTATTTATGGTCGAATTTTGGCCACTGGGGGACCACTAGTAATATATTATATATAAGCCACTGATATCCCACGGCTGGTTGTAGGCCTCTTTCTCCATGTGGGAGAAGGATTGGAGCTTAATCCACCACGCTGCTCCATTGCGGGTTGGTGGATATCTTTCCTTCTATGAGTAACGATCGCTATCAGATATTTATGATAACAACTAAGACCGACAGCTTTACGTGCTCTCCGAGTTACGGTGGAAAGACCCACAAGCACAGACATCCAAAACGGAAAGAAATATTTGTACAAATACAAATATCCATACCGAGTGGGAGTCGAACCCCCAAACCGTCGGTGTTTTAGGCGACTAAGTATCAGCAGCTGTGTGACGTTATTCTAAATCCAATATGGCGGAACACCCAAGGTGGCGAACTAGTTATTTGTAATGCACTCCTACAGTATAGGTATTAAATGAAACGGGTTTACTGCGCATAACTCGAAAAATTAATTAACGTTACTCTAAAAAGAATAAATTAAACTTTTCCTTTCAAAAATTTTACTGTTAAGATATAACATCATAACACAATTTATATGATATAAAAGCTTATCGCGTTTACCGATGTAGATAAACAAGGAAATTAAATAACTTTAACTGATGATTTCAATTTTTTAAATTTTCAAACTAAGCAAGTACTAGTACTGTTTCGTCGAGTACACTTTTAGCGCATATAAAATAAAAGCTTATTTAAAAAAAGTTATTTACTCTTAATTTATTAAAATTACCCATGTATTGTGTGTGTTAAGACGTTAGGAAGTTAGGGTACCTATGAGACAACAGGTGTCTTTCAGTGTCTTTATGAGAGCTTTCTATAAGCTTCTTTAATATGTCTCCTATACAGACGTTAGGGGTTGATTATATCAATAGAAAGTAAGAAAGAAAAATCATATTTTAATTTGGGAATTTTTTGGAGTTCCTTTTTTCTATAAGCTTTTGAGTTTTCACAAAGGGCGTATATAATAAATTCATGAACACATCCCTTTTTTGCAGATTCGATACTTTTTTACAAGTATTGTTTTATATTATTTATTTTACAGAACTTTTAATCAATTTAAGAATTTTAAAAACTCAAGGTACCAACATATAAAGACAGAAAAAACGTAAAAGCAATAAGTGACATAGCCGTGATGTATTGTGACGTTAACGTGATAGTCACAACAAATGGGCACGTACCTAAGTGTTTATTTCTTAGGACACAAAGATTGCTGTTTTAAATTAAGTTAAATATAACTTCAGTTATATTACACAAAAATCACTTAATTTTTGTGTGGTAGTAAAACTTTTATAACATTTCAATTTCTTAGTGTTCTATATAATATTATATTACAATCAATGTTTTACTTATAGTTGACTATTTAAAAACTAAGATGAGTTATCTTAATTAAATAATATTTTATCAACAGATAAACGATATTAGGACTTTAAAACTATTTTGGATTTATCTAGAATTATATTACCGCTGTGTCCCTCTATTACCATGCACTAAAGTAATCTAAAAATAAATTACTGTACTTTTGGATAATTTTAGGTCTCCTCATTTTATTTCTGTCAGTAACTGTATCTTTGTGGTTTTTCTGACAGAAATCTCTTCTAGGGATTAAATAGACTCTTTTTTTCATTTATTTTAATAACTTACATTTGTATAATTTACCTAAACCTACAATAATGATCAGTTCAGCCTATTGCAGTCCCGCTGCTGGACATAGGTCTCCCCAAGTTCGCGCCAGACATCCCGATTTTCCGCAACCCTCATCCAGCCTACACCCGCAATCTTCATCACACGTAGATCGTGGGTAAAGCGAGCCGGACGACGACCCACACTGCGTTTGTCAAATATTTATTTAAGTTTTTAATATGAATGCTAGAACTCTGTCGGAGAGTCAATGCATATAGTTATTAATGTCGGTACCTGTGATATTGTCGGTATTCACCTACCCACACTCATTCTATTATTCGAGTCATTCCTTCGTGCATAAAAGACCGATGCAACCGCAGCTAAGGCAGTCTTGGCTCTGGCGTGGCACGGTGCACATTTGTATCGTGCTAGTAGTTTAACCTCGACTCTTCTAATAGTTAGTTTGTGTACACGAGTTAATTGTTACTAATTGGACAACTCGAGCAGTGGAGGCGAGTGCCAATGCGCATTGTGTGGCGGTGCCGCCCTAAGCCTACACTCGGGTCACAAGTCCCGGGCACTGACTCTGAGTTGTCCCTCTGCCACGCGATAGACTCCTTTACTCGATCTGCGAGTCCTTTGAATACTAAGTACATAGTTTGTCTGCACCCCGTTAACTAATCTGTGTAACTATCTTGTGGTAACTTACATTGTTATTAAACCAATTCGGCCCTCCTTCTCATCCTTCCTCACTTCTGATCCGACAACTCTTATAATATATCTGTAAATTATAAGTAGAACACTCAACTAAAAATAATAGTACCTATATATTTAAATAAATGAAAATTTTGAGACGTAAATAAAGGTCACTGGGCACTTAGTATGGAAAATCTACCCACGACCTACAGAAACAAAATTGGTGTGTATGTTTAGGTAAATATCCCTAATTTACGAAAATATATGTCGCATCAATGTAGAGTATGGGAATCAGCCCAAAAATTAAAAAATAAAGTCTTAAGATATATCCTCTAGTGATGACATTGTTCGACTATTTGCATTGAATGGGTGTCATGATTACACGCTGGAACACCTGAACTCGTCGTGCTCGTCTGCTGGCTCTAATAATACAAGTCTGTTGGACACCTAAAAGATAAAAAACTTATTCTCCCTCACTAATACAATGGGAATAATCTGATGTATTTTTAAAGAAAACAAATATATAGAATTATATCATTTTTATTCAACATGTAGGAATCAGAAGTAGGTAGGACAGAAGAACGGACGGATGACCGAACTACTAAGTATTAAATGGACTCACCGAGCGGGTACCGTCTATCGCGTGGCAGAGAGACAACTCGACGCAGTGCCCGGGACTTGTGACCCGAGTGTTGGTTTACGGCGGCGCCGCCTAACAATGCGCATTGGCACTCACCACCACCGGTCGAGTTGCCCAATCAGTAACAATTAATTCGTGTACACAAACTAACTATTAGAAGAGTAGAGGTTAAGCTACTAGCAGGATACACAAGTGCACCGCGCCAAGCCAGAGCCAAGACTGCCTGAGCCGCAGTTGCACCGTTCGTTTTATGCATGACAGAATGACTCGAATAATAAAATGATGTAGGGTAGGTGAGTATCGCAGGTACCGCCATTAATAACTATCTGTATTGATTCCCCGACACGGCCATTCTGACGTGCGCGCGTCCTCGCGCGCTATTTATTACAACCTTAGGTATTTTTAATCAAAAAAAACAAAATATCGCTCGACTATCCTGACAAAAATCTATTCAACATCTTAATATCTGGTCCGGTACACACTGACCCTTTGGACTAGAAACAATTGGTTTCAGTTAGTAAGTCAATCAGTCACACCAGTCACATTTAATATGGTTAATATCATTACTATTACAGTCATATCAATATGGTAAGTAACACTGATCTAGGTTTAAAATATGAAAACCCCTATAGTTCAAACAGGTGAGATTCCTGCAGCGCATCACTCATCATTACAAACAGTCTGGTCTGAGTCGTCGCCCACTAAAAGCAGGCGAGACCCCTACAGTGAGTCATGGATCGTCTCCCACAACAGCAGAAGAGACCATACTAATGTAAAACAGGCTGGTCGGAATCGTCGCCCACTAAAGCAGGCGAGACCCCTACAGCGTAACATGGATCGTCTCCCAGAACAGCAGGAGAGACCTTACTAGCCCGGATTGTTTGTCCATCAAATGTTTAACCACCTCACTTTTTTTTTCACTCAATTTACTATTCATCTCTTAAGTACCGTCGTTAGTTCCGAGTCAGTATGAGAGGGCAGACATAGTATATAGTATCACAGTTGATAGTCATAGTATCAGTTGGCAGTCATAGTATCAGTTGACAGTCATAGTATCATATGTGATTACTTATTAGCAAAATCGACAATGCTCTTTGTTGGCACAACTGAAAGCCATTAGACCGAAGAATTAACTAATTATTATCAGAATAGGCCAGTATAGGTCAGTGTGAACCTGTTTCACCTCAATTAATAAACTATATAAGTAATAAAGGGCAAGTCACGACCATCCTGATAGCACACGCCCTCGTGTGAATGTAAACAAGACGATTAAATTTAAAGCATCTTTAGAATCTCGGCCTACCTGTCCTTAACGTGAAATTACATTCTTTGCTTCATCAGTCAATCTTTAATTTAAAAAAAACTACCAATCGATCTTATCCCTTCACAGACGAAAGGTTCCTCTAGCCGTAATTAAAAAAATAAAGTTTTATTATTGACACATTAAGATCACATACAACGCTCAACAAACGACAACTACTATTACCACCTATATCGTCATCACCTCTTGTGATACGATCAACACATATCGTCATCACCTCTTATGATACGACCAATACATATCGTCATCACCTCATGTGATACGACCAAATAGCCATAGTATGTGCTCTATTTACTCATCAACATTTAAAAAATCTAACAACGTACATAAGTAAGAGGAATCTTTCGTAAATGATCGTGAAGACGTGAACATACCTATAGGTTCTATTACCAGACAACTATTTTAAATGTTTCAAGAACTTTAATCTGAATCATAAATGTCGTTAAACCAATTATAACTAATCACTTTACACAAATACCACAGCCATGTACCATCGGCGTCATCACAACCAAAACTATACACGCACGTTTACTTCTACAACAAGTTACAACCAAGCTTGCAAAGTCCTCGAGTAAAGACCTCTAACACCACGGCTCTTTAGACGAAGAGCAATCACAGTACATGTGTCAGTCACATACATCTCAGTACACATATCCATCGAATGGATCACCCGTGTCAGTCACCTCTTGTGACTACACGCTACGGTATCAAACACCACGACCTCCGCCAGAGTTAAACGCACACCGCGCACCCATGAACTCTTGGGTTGCCCCAAGAGTCACTTTCTACAGGGCTACGACTACTAAATAGCTACACTGGTACGTTTGAACACATTACGGTCGATAGAGTCGTTCACTCGAGTCTCTCCCTCTACTTAAACTTGAACATCATCATTATCAACAAGATCATAAATTACATCAATATCGTCTGGTACATGACGTGCTGGCATTTCTCTTAACTTTTCGTGAGCAAATTTGTAGGTACGTTGACAATTTAAGCTTTAAGGGTATACCGATTACCTTCGAGAACTTCTAATACGCGAAAAGGGCCTCAATATTTCGGATCAAGTTTCGTTTGATGACGGTCCTCATTTTGTAACAGAACAAAATCGCCAATAGGATATTAAAAAGCCTAACTGTCCCTATGAAGGAAGTAGCGAAATCATATAGCTCCATTTACAACCCTTGCTTCCCAAAGTTACACAATAATTATTAGAACAAATGGAAACATACTCGTATCAAGACTTTTAACAGTTACCTACAACGACTGCCTTAAAATGTAACTGCTCACGCGTTAGTGACATTTAACTTTAAAACGCGTGGTTAACAAAGTCTAAATCAATTCTACATCAAGAGGTATGAGTAAATATACTTAGAAAATGACATACCTGTCTACTTATTTAACAAACTAGCTACGTAATTAACTAAAATAACTAGTATCTAAAGGAATAATTAATATTCTTAAACTAAAAATATTTCATTGAGTCGATTGAAAATTCTTCTTATATACAAAATCGATTATTATTTCAAATCAAATTGGTATCGTGTGAGGGAGTCTCTAATTTCAAACTTTCTTGAACTGTTAACAGAAAACAAACGAATGGACAGAATATAGTAAGAATTTTTAATGGTCACCTAGTCATAAACAAAATTATTAATCTGAGGTTACCTACCTACAACTATTGTTGTAACAAGTTTACGATTGCACCAATTAGGTGTTATCAATTAACTCTCTGTAATTTAAACGTTCTTAAACAGAACAACTAAAACAACTTTTAAACAGTTTTAAAAAAATCAATCAAAGGTAGAAAAAGACTAAAACCCTCAATGAAACACTCATTTCTCACTTATAATCTATAGTTCACGATACGTGTGTGTTTTAACTATATCGAATTAATTATTATCACAGTAATCACTTATACGCCACGTAATTAAAACTACGTAACTAAACAATAGCTGCTCATACAATTACAAATTACAATAATCCCATCAATAGATGATAAAAATGGCGAATGACTAATCAGAAAATTAGTATTAACTATTCGGAAGATTGCGTCTTTAATTTTACGCTCTTTCGGTACTTCGACAAATAATATTAGTTAAAATATCGTGTAAGATAGTAGAAACAAACGCAAAAATATTCTTTACAGAGGGTAATCGGAAATAAGTCAAGCTAAGACGATATTAACACTTTATCACAAACAAGTGGGTAACCACAAAAACTTAACGCAAATATAACTGTCCAGAGTCATGTACCAACGTCAATCAAACCCTCAATAACCAAACTCATTTTCTACAACACTAACAACTATGTAAGCCACCCTTCCAACCAGCAATTACAATTGCTCCACAATCCACGTGTATCCCTCTTGGATCACGTCACAGTGTATCCCTCCTGGATCACACATTCATCACAGTGTATCATCCTCTTGATGACTACACAATACAGTCTTTAGAGTGCTTACATCAGTTTTCTGTCACATCACTAAAATGTTCACCATTATGATCGTCATCTATAAACTCAATTGGTACATGACCTTCTGGCATCTTCCTTAAACGATTGTCGCTGCGACTACCGCGACGGCTCGCAGTACGATTACGCTTACGGTCTGACATTGTGACTGAATCGAAACAAAAACTGAATCGCAAAATCTATTAGCAAAATTAATCACTACTCAACTACCTTACGTATCACAATAAAACTAAATTCAACAAATAACCTCGAATTGCGTAATCGAACACTGAACAAAAACCACTTGTACACCGGTAAGAATAAAACAGAACGACCGAAAAGAACTAAAATACAGTAAAATACAGTACATCGATATTTTCATCACCAAATGTTGCAACTACCTTGCACACTTGCTAAAAATAGAACTTAAACAAAGAAACCCAAACTCCGAATTAACTTTAAGTACACGACTACGTTCGCGATATTAAATATTTTTTTTTTTACTTTGAGCTTAGTCTATTCCTCAGTCATACTAAGTAAAAGTTTATGAAGAGACAGGTTACTATTACTACTAAATCGTTTTAAATGATGACGACTCGACTTGCGCTTCGATCTACACGGGACTACGCGAACGCGATTCTCGTGGCATCGTGAAATAAATTACTCACTAGTAACACTCTTAGTGGGCACGAGAACAGTATCCCACTTCTGATGTAGGAATCAGAAGTAGGTAGGACAGAAGAACGGACGGATGACCGAACTACTAAGTATTAAATGGACTCACCGAGCGGGTACCGTCTATCGCGTGGCAGAGAGACAACTCGACGCAGTGCCCGGGACTTGTGACCCGAGTGTTGGTTTACGGCGGCGCCGCCTAACAATGCGCATTGGCACTCACCACCACCGGTCGAGTTGCCCAATCAGTAACAATTAATTCGTGTACACAAACTAACTATTAGAAGAGTAGAGGTTAAGCTACTAGCAGGATACACAAGTGCACCGCGCCAAGCCAGAGCCAAGACTGCCTGAGCCGCAGTTGCACCGTTCGTTTTATGCATGACAGAATGACTCGAATAATAAAATGATGTAGGGTAGGTGAATATCGCAGGTACCGCCATTAATAACTATCTGTATTGATTCCCCGACAAACATAATCAATGTCAACAGGCACTAAAGTGTCATCCAAGAACCTTGCTGGCGTATCTATTTGTTCTTGGTGTCTGGCCCATGACAAAAAATACACCATGCTGGCTATATGTGCGCAGCATCCGATAGTTCGGCGGCCGTGGATACAAGAACAGTAATAATCTTCTATACTCTCTCTGCCCTCTGTTGTAGGGTTTACCAATATGTACGTGTAATATTTTTTACTCCTTATGTGTCGGGACTGAATTCTACCGCGTATCAATGTTCTGTTATTAACCGATTCTTGGTGCCGGTAGAGTTCGACGATATAAAGGCCATTTGGTCGTAACTGCTCATGGACATATGATCTGGCGATCCTGAGGTGATAGCTGCAAGTAAATAGTACCAAATCATCGTACGTCAACTGTGGGAAATCGAACGCTGCATCACTGGCATCAATTGGAGTGAAGGCTACCCTTTGCATATTTAAATTGTGCTCACTCACATATTCCACCCGCTCGTTCCTTCTATTAATATTTTCATTAATTATATTAATGAATTGCTCGGCGTAAATGCTATCCTCGTATGGTCGCCGAGTAGCATTGATGAGCGCTGCAGTAATTCGGAAATCCGCCATCATGTTAGGCAAAGAAACATTGAAATAGGTGTGTCGAAAAATCTTAAAATCTTTTTTGATACGACCGTTCATTGTCTCGACAACCCACCGGGTCATTGTTATGAATCTAGACTTGTTTGCCTCTTCGGTTGTGAGTTGCTCTCCTCTGGATCTGGATGGTGGCATCTGAGGATTGTAACCAAATTCTTGTATCGATGAGTCCCGAAAACCGCGGTCTAGTATGAAGACATCGTTAGTCCGTAGAAACCAATGCCAAGGCGAGTCACACGTAGTAGAGTACACGAGGGTGTCATCCGCGTAGCAGATGACACCCATTCCGGGGAGGAGACGGCCTCGCAGGACCCAGTCGTACCCAATGTTTTTT
This sequence comes from Melitaea athalia, assembly GCA_905220545.2. Lineage (NCBI taxonomy): Eukaryota > Metazoa > Arthropoda > Insecta > Lepidoptera > Nymphalidae > Melitaea > Melitaea athalia. Next base: position 12,182,585 of record HG992179.1, read on the forward strand.
TTTTTTTTTTTTATACCACGACGGTAGCAATCAAGCATACCTACGGCCCGCCTGATGGTAAGCGGCTACCGTAGCCTATGGACGCCTGCAACACCAGGGGCATCACATGCGCGTTGCCGACCCTTCAAAAACCTATTTACTCCCCTCTTGAAGGACCCCGTACTGTAGCATTGTGGGAAAACCTCGGCAGGGAGTTCATTCCACAGCCGAATGGTCCGTGGGAGGAAGTTCCTCTGAAACCGAACTGTACGGGACCATTTAGGCTGCAATGTGTGAGCATGAATTCCCTGTCGATGGCGAGCGGTGCGATGGTAAAAAGTGGCCGTGGGCATCATCTCGAACAATTCTTCGGAACACAACCCATTGTACAAACGATAGAGCACGCATAGGGATGAAAGATCTCTTCTTAGACTTAAGGGCTCAATATCGCTCGTCAGTATTGGATCGTCGACAATTCTCACAGCTCTCTTTTGAACCGAGTCGAAGCACACCGAGTTTTTTGGATGCCAGCTTGACCTTGTCTTCCAGGTGACATCGGAACTGGACGTCGCTGGATATGTCGACACCAAGGATACCAATACTGCTAGAGATGATAAGGGGTGTGTCCTGGAATTGAGGGGCCACAGTGAATGGGGTTTTCTTAGCGGTGAACGCACAAACTTGTGTCTTGGAGGGGTTAAATTGGACTAGATTGTGTGATTGTGATTAGATTGTGAATGTCCCATAGGATCGGTCCCAGAACCGATCCCTGTGGGACACCGCAGCCGACTTGCCGCCATTCCACGGACCCCAACCGGTTCTCGTAGCCTACCCTCCGATCAGAGAGGTACGCCTCCAACAGCCTCTTTAGATACGGGGGCACCCCGAAGTATTTCAGTGCCTCCCGTATCACTGCGTGCGGGAGACTATTGAAAGTCCAGGGACACCGCGACAACCACCTCTCTCCTTTGTTCCGCCTCACCCGTCACTGCCCTTAGGCGTTTGAGGGCATCGATAGTAAACCGACGTGCTCGGAACCCGAATTGGGACTCTGAAAGTCCGGGTCCCGACCCCTCCTCCAGTCCCAGCTTCGTTCAGTAGCACCACCGGTCGCACCGCTGAAGCCGAGTCCGGGGTCCGCCCTGCCTTGGGAAGAAGGCAGAGCCGACCTTCCTTCCAGGCTCCCGGGAACTGGCCAGACCGCAAGCAGCGGTCAAACAGCTCCCGAAGGCTGTCGCCGAGGTGCTCGAGAGTGATCGCGAGTACCCTCCCGTGCACCCCGTCCGGACCCGGTGCCCTCTTCTTACTCTGAAGGCGGGACAGAGCCGCCTCCATTTCAGTCTCTGTGACGGGTGGCGGAACACCCTCCTCCTCCTCCGGCGTATGCCGAGCCATCGTGGGGGGCATGAAGCCCTCGGGTTCGTCGGGGAAGAGTTCCCCAACGATCCTCCCCAGTTGGTCTGGCTGGAGCGTTTCGCTGATGGGTTTGATAAAAATACTTAATTTATATGTGCCTAATATTTTTAAACACATATAGTCGTTTTTAGACTTCTCCAGCGTTTTTTAAAAAAAAAACCACCCCGAATTAAAATTCGGCTAGCACTCATTAATTTACCAACAATTTGATATCTGTAGGAAATATTTCGAAAACCGGGTCAGATTATGCCCAATGACCTTTTAGACAAAATACAAAATTCGCGAATGAGCTTAACATCAAACTCATCTTACACATGATTTAATACAAATCGCTGTCTCCTTGTCCAGTATGATATTCAATTTTTCTTTTTCTTATTTACTCTGATATATTCAACAACTAGCTGACCCCGTAAACGTTGTTTTGCAATATATGTTATTAGCCCCCGCAACCCCCTCTTGTGGGTGGAATTTTATAAAATCCGTTCTTAGCTGACCTCTACTTGGCGAAAGGAATATTCCTACCAAATTTCAAGTCTCTACGCCTTATGGTTCAAGAGATATCGTGATGAGTCACTGGGTGGAAATCTCTTTTATAATATAACTAGCTGTGCCCCGCGGTTTCACCTGCGTTGATTTGAGGGAAAAAAATGCTTTCCTTTTTTTAATAGTATAAGATTTATTTAGCTTGATATATTTTCCTTAGTTTACAATAAATTTCTGAACGCACGCATAAATATTTGACCAAAGAGTATATAACCACTACGTTTTATATTTGACAACCAATATATATTATGTCAATCCGTTTTCATTACTGACATTATTATACATTTTTAAAATGTAAAATACGCCACTATCCGTATATTGTGGATATATGTTGTCGATTCGAAACCTTTATTTAAATACGTTCTTTAATTTTAGGTGAGAGTTTACCATATCGACGGGATGAACATTAAATGTTTGACAGTTACGAAACACGAACATAGTTGCATACAAATTTTCATTCCCACCTTTCAACCCCTTACACCCTTTTATTCGCATTAAAAAGTAGCCTATGTCCTTTCTCAGACTCTAGACTATCTGTTTACCAAATTTTATTTAAATTTGTTCAGTAGTTTTGGCGTGATTGCGCGACAGACAGACACACAGACAGAGATACTTTCGCATTTATAATATTCGCATTAAAAAGTAGCCTATGTCCTTTCTCAGACTCTAGACTATCTGTATACCAAATTTTATTTAAATTTGTTCAGTAGTTTTGGCGTGATTGCGCGACAGACAGACAGACAGACAGACAGAGATACTTTCGCAATTATAATATTAGTATGGATTATATAGATTATCGTGTCACTTTAAACAAGTGACATAAAACCTTAAGAACCTTAAGAAATTAGACCTTCCTCATGAACCATCATATTTATTTCTTATTAAAACTGCATGAAAGTCTGTTTAGTAGTATTTGAATACAGTAATATCTAGAAAGAGTTTTTATAAATAAGCTTTTATTTCAATGCACTGAAAAGAAAGAAAAAACTTTGTAGTATTTAAACTTATTATTTTGTTACTTTGTACAATTTTGTATAATATATTTTTTAATAATATAAAAGTTCATCTCGAGATTATTAGATTTATTCCCTAAATTGCAGTTCTTCTGTGAGTTTCCTGTTAGAGCAACAATAAAGCTTAACGCTGGCGACCCTAACCAGTCTGCTCGTGAGAGATAGGTGATTTAATTGAAGGATCGCATGGATCGGAGTGTACACAACTCGATAGGGTCCGGCATCCCATCAACGGATTAACAAACTACGCTCACGTGTACTGCGGTATCTACTCGGCTTGGTTACGTTGTAAACAAAACACGTGTTTCGTTCATGATTACTATATTATGCAACGCATATTTTCAGGGAGTAATGAGAAAGAAAACTTAAGCCGTTTGACTGAAAATCGATCGATGCTTCAATTCGTGAGAATAGATAAAAATTGTCCAGTGCCGGTTGGCAGATATATTCCCTACTATGAGTAACGATCGCTATCAGGTGTACATGATAACAACCAAGACCGACAGCTTAACGTGCTCTCCGTAGTAAAATATTAACAGCTTATATTTACTGGGCATTGGGCAACAATCTGAAAGGTTAATTACAAAGTTGGCGGTGGATCAAGCAGACTCTTTTAAATATTAATTTAATTTATTTGAAAACCCAATATTATTTTATTTATTTATTTATTTACACTTTATTGTACATCACAACTACAAATACTATCAATACAAAAAGATCTCTTGGGTTTGCCCGCAGGAATTCTTCATGACTTTCTTCCAGGTTATTTGACAAACTTATATTATAAAAAAACTAAACCTAAAAACAGACATTCAGACATGACTTTTCACATCAGACAGATTTACTTTTAGATACTTTTTAACCCCTTTCAAAATAAGTTTACAAAAAACTCTGTAACATATATTATACAGATAAGAAATACATAATTACTTGTTCGTTTATACTGTGGTGCACAATAAAGAATAATATTAAAAATTAAATTAGTTTGACGTTCATTTTTTTACGATTACTTTGAAGTAAATGAAATTAAAAAGACATTCTTGTTGAAGTATCTTGGATTAGCTCAAATTGATTACATACTACGAAGTTTATGTCGGTGGTTAATCTTTGTAACAGTGATTGATATTTTCTTTGACATTTAATGCCTGACTGAAACCAGCTAACGCGGTTTATTTTAGCAAGGATCGAAAAATTATTATATTTTGTGGGTAAAGAATTTTTAACTTATTTTATACGTGTTCGTTTTTTCCTGCTTCCCGTACCTTGCTACGCCCATACGTATCTTTACCTGAAGGAAAGCCAGTATAATTAATTTTTTGATTATAAATAACTTCAAAATTGGCGAACCTTTGAGGTAAAATGGGGAGAACATATTGCATGGGTGTACGGTTCTTTATAAGGTCAAATTAAGAAAGTTTATATTTGAGTTGTTTGTTAAAAAATAGGTTAGCATTTTTATAAAATACTACCCTTAACAAAGTGAAGTTATGTATGATATTTTGTATAGAAGATTATTTTTTCAAGTAACTAGGTATATATATTTTTTAATAAGTTAAAATGTGTAGAAATCAGCATGTTGTTACCTGTATCGGTCATCTACTTTCAAACTTCAGTCTCGTGAACAAGACATTCGTAAATAATGTCGAAATATCGAGCTCCGCAAAATAAAATTCAGAAACATGGTAAATATACCGTTTTAAATAATTTTAGTAATGAAAATAAACATGTTGGTTTAAAATCTTATATTAAATTTTAGTTAAATAAACAAAAACATTAATAATATTGGTCTCATTTAGCCATCCGTTTTGGATTTAAAGTAATTATATTATCTGACGTATTATTACTGTTGTGATTACGTTATTAGACCATTGAAATGTTACATGAGCTTTACATTTATTAGAGGACGCAATTTTATTTTTTGGAGATGTGTGGGCGGTCAATAGAAGCTTAACCCCAAGTTTGTGGGGTTGCCGCCCTTGTCCCCCGGCCGCAATCTTGCAAAAAGGGGTGCAAATACCTTTTTCGCGATATGTCGGAAACTATGCGTCCTACGAATAAATGCCTTAGATCCATCCTGCGCAGATTCTGGCCGAACACGATCAGCAACGAGGATCTATGGAATCGATGCCACCAAATTCCGATCACACAAGAAATTGCCCAGCGGAAGTGGAGGTAAGTAACTTTTTTTTCATACATTTTACAAAAAAAAACAAAAACAATTAATTACCTCAGACCAATCTTATATATTATGGTGTTTTGAGGAAAATTTTTATCTTTAATTTTTTTTTATTTCATTCATTTAAAACGCACTTGACAACACACTCCAAAGTTACCTGCGTTCGTCAATGCTCACGAGAACCCGGTCAAAACGAAATGTTTAACTTAGTTTTATGATCTATTTTAAAGTTATTAGTAGCTATTCTATTCTACTTTTCTTCGATGGTCCAGGCTGTTGCTCAGAATTTAATTCAACGTCGAATTTAAAGGTTTGGGGAATGACAGGAGTTAAAATTAGAGTTCTACTGGGAAGTTCATATTCGAATTCATTTTCTTTCATTAACTTTGATATTTCCATAATGTTGCTGCATGTTTTGCCAGAACGTTCCAAGCCTCCAGTACCCCCCGATCTCATGAAATTAATTTTCTGCAGATGCAAAGGAAATTGTGGAAGCATGTGTGGCAGCTGAAAAGCAGGCCTCAAATGCTCTACAGTATGCCTCCATTGTTCTAGTGTATATAGTGAATATTTGTATATGTCTTGTAGTCCGAGGCTTCGTCCGTTTTGCACGTTTTTCATGTTTTGTTTTCTCCCGTTACAATAGTGCCTATATCATTTAGTGATAATAACGGACGGATGAAAGTATTTTTGAAGTTATACTTCTTTTGGCACGTTAGCGCAAAATTATTATGAGTCACAAAAAAAAACCGACACCCTGAAGTTACCTAGTCAACGAAGAAGTTAGCAATGTGAAGTTAGCTGGCTAATGAAGTTCTTAGGTGCGTACATAAGTACTTACACACTTTTTATCTATTAAAGATTAAAGATTAAGAAAAAATTAAATCTCTTCTTTTTACAAGCTTTTATTTAACTTGCAATGTATGTATGTATGTATGTATGTATGTATGTATGTATGTATGTAACTTTAATAAATGTTTGTTCGGGTGAAATCTTGCAACTCAATTTTGAAGCAGATATCTTCAACCAATTGAGCTGAAATTTTGTATACAGGTTCAATTTGGATGACAATGCATGGTTTGTATATATGCATGTATGTATGTATGTTTGTTCGGGGGAAATCTTGCAACTCAATTTTGAAGCAACCAATTGAGCTGAAATTTTGTATGCAGGTTCAATTTGGATGACAATGCATGGTTTGTATGTATGCATGTATGTATATATGTTTGTTCGGGTGAAATCTTGCAACTCAATTTTGAAGCAACCAATTGAGCTGAAATTTGTATGCAGGTTCAATTTGGATGACAATGCATGGTTAACTTTGTGACGTCATTCTAAATCCAATATGGCAGCATATCCAAGAGTGCGGACTAGTTATTTTTAGTGCACTTCTACAATATGGGTATCAAATGAAAGGGCTTGCTAAGAATAATTCGAATAAAGTGACGTGATAACCGACTAAAAAGTCAAAAATAAATTAAAAGTAAAAAACCTTTTTAAAAAACAAGCTTTTATTTGAATGCACTAAAACGAAAAAAATAAATTTTTAATTTAAAACTTTTTCTATCTACTTATAAAGTCATTACACATAATCTATATGATATAAAAGCTTGTCGCGAGATTTGCTTGTAAACAAGTAGGTATATTAAATAAATTGATGTGATTGATTTTACCTATTAAAATTTTCAAACTAAGGAAATACGAGTACTATCTCGCGACAAGCTTTTCTATCATATTGATTATGTGTAATGACTTTATAAGTAGATAGAAAAAGTTTTAAATTAAAAATTAATTTTTTTCGTTTTAGTGCATTCAAATAAAAGCTTGTTTTTTAAAAAGGTTTTTTACTTTTAATTTATTATAATACATATAAGTATTGATGTGCGGGGAACAACCTAGTAGCTACTAATACTAACTAACAAGAATCAGTTGCTACAACTATTGCACCTGTCGTCAAAGTACTCGTACCAAATAAGAATATGTAAACATAATAACACTTTTCATTTTATTTAATCTGTTGTTGATATGCATGAACAAAGCAGTCGTGCGAATTTATTCTGCGAATGAAATAAGCTGGTAGCGTTAAAAGGAGACCTTTTGTTTGGTTTTATTTCTCTTTATTAAAGATTTTCCATTTGACCTTTGATGTTCTTATTACACTTTTAATTAACTTTTGTTTTAATTGTTCCAAAATATGTTTATAAATATTTCAAAATAACCTAACCGTAAACAGCTTTTTTATTTGCGTTGATTTAGCAATGGTATTTAATTCCATCGGTGGTCTGGAATATTTTTGCAACGTTAAAAAAAAAGCTTTTTTCCTTTCTTGGTTTGAAAGTATTGGACTGAAATATAACGTTGCTATCTCATTTGACAACGATTTTGGTTAATGTTCCTTCTTATGTTGATATTTGTTAAATCAAATAACCTATCTGGTCAGAATTAACAAATAATAAAAATAAAAGAAGTAAAATATTAACGTCCTCCGATAAAATGTATGCGTTTTTATCGTTACGCATTGCAGAGCTATATCAAAAAATCAATTTCTACACTCGCCGAGTATTGCTGAAACAATGTTGATTTTTCTATTCGATAAAAAACGAAATTAAAAATTTCCACAAACAAAGTGTAAATAGCCCCAAAAGTCGTATCGTTGCATAGTTTTGAGAGAGAAAAAATAATAACAATCGCCAATAACTACTTCGTTTTTTATGTTTACGGATACTTTTTGTATTTTTATAAAATGTATTATGCTTTGCATTTTTATCTATTTCTATTTATTAAATTAACCGAAATATAATAATATTAAATCACCGGATAAATAAAAAACGTAATAGTATTACGAAAAGCTACTGTGAAAATACGTCACCTTGTTCACGCTTCGATCGCTTCTTCGACGTAAACTACGCTAGAAACAAAAGATACTTACAGATGATTTTGTTTGCCCGCAAATGAAAAAAAAACGAATTCAATCACATTGACAAGTAATACAACTTAGGTAGACGAAAAAATAGTCAAGTAAATAGGCGTCATCAAAGATTACCTACTCAAAAAGTAGTTGTCAAATCTCGATCAAAATAGGATCACATGACACACACCACCTATCGATTAATTATTTTTATCGAAATCAGTTCACCCAGTCAAAAGTTCTGAGGTAACATAGATACAAAATAAAATAATCCAGTCGAATTGAGAACCTCTTCCTTTTTTGGAAGTTGGTTAAAAAGTAAAAATTTATCGGGTTTGAAACCATTGCTCACGAACACGTGACTTTACGCGACGTTATTTCAATTCATGTCTCTGACTGTCCAAGCTCGTTGTTCATGCATATCCCGAATCGCGGATCAATCAGCTTAGTGTATTTTTATTTTGTCCAAACGTACGAACAAAAGTCCTTCGTTAATAGAGTTTCGTTTTAAATGTGTTTTAAATGTGTTTCGAAACAATTAAACTTTAAATGACGACGTGTTGGCGCAACAGTCATAGCACTGGTTTGTGGCTGTTGCTCTGGCGGTTGCGGGTTCGATCCCCGCACATGAGAAAAATTTGTAATGCACATACAGATAGTAGGGAAAATAGATAGTAGGGAAAATATCCGCCAACCCGCACTGGAGCAGCGTGGTGGATTAAGCTCTGATCCTTCTCCAACATGGAGAAATAGGACTATGACCAGCAGTGGGATTTTACAGGCTAAATCGTGTCTGTATTTTTGAAGAGGAAATATTCACTTAAAAGAGATAATTGACATAGTTCCACAAATTGATAAATATTTCATTCAGTAAGTCGCATATGCCGCTTTGTAACATTTTACTGTATTAATAAAAGTTTTATCAATTTAATTAAAATCGGTCATTGCATCACATAGCACAAATGAAGGACATGTATGTGTCAATAAGATATGAAATATCAGTCCAATATATACGGCTCGATATCAAATGCAAATACTTAATAACAGTAGACCGAATATAAAATAGCAAAACCTCGCAACAGAGATATAATTCAAACGAAAAGTTCATTTCTAATTTATCAAATCTGTTACATACCTCTACATATCAATAATTACCATAACATTGTAACCAATTATCCAGGTTTATATGGAAGAAATATTTTACAAATGATTAATTATTTAATTATTTGGCACGATTTGAGTAGGTATATTTCCACCTATCGATCACTGGGATTTTTTTAACCTAAAATTCGGCAGTTTGTTAGAGTGAGGTAAATTAATAATAATCATACACATTACATATAATTATTAAGTATTATGAGGCTATGAATCCCTTTCTCTAAAAGACCTTTGTATTTATAACTTCATTTTAACAGAGTTTCGCTTAAACAATGGCAAAAGTTTTGGAATTGGCTAAGAATTATTCATTAGAATGATTATATTATATTTCCTTTGCAAATTATTTTCGCCTGAAATGGTGGCAAGAATGCTACAAATAACAGCATTCTCACTTTGAATCCAATTTCCGTTTCTCGGAGAAGCGTGAAAAATTAAAATTATTGTAATATTTTAATTTTATAAACTTTTGAATAAAATATTTATGGGCCAAGAAACGATTATTTACATTTTCATATTTCGTTAATAAATAAATACAACGCTTGCGATCCTCTGTGACAGACAGACGAAAAGATAAAACTTACATTATTAAGTTCAACATAAACCATTTTACATCAATACTTTGTAAAGGTATCGATAAATTAGCACTATTTGTTACCTATATTTTTTGTTTGTAAAAGGATAGCTTAAAACGTTATTAAGACTGGAGTAGACTATTTAAAAAAGTTCTAGATGATTACCAACTGATACTAAAAACAAGGAATGAAGTGTTTGCATGATCTCAATCGCATTGTAAGGAAATATATTAAGTTTAGAAAGTTTTATTCTCTCGACAACTCATAGGTAGGTACTATCTAGCAGACTCAGAACAAATAGCGGTTGAAATGCTTTATTTAATTCAAATAAATATTTTTTTTAATTCTCGTTTCCTAAACGATAATGTTTATAATACCTATCCATTAATCTTTGAATATATCTTATGATTGATATTTAAATATATACAATGAAAAAATGAAAAAATATATTAATTAATAAAATTAAACGGTTTAATATTATATTTTTATTTTACTTTCGATTTTAGACTGTACCTTTTTTGTTGTTTTAATATTATATATATATGTCGGCGCGGATCAGAAGTGAGGTGGAAAGATGACCGGACTAATTTAATTAACACTGTAATTTAACACATGGCAGTAGAAGAGACTAACTATTTAGTATTCAATTGGACTCACCGAGCGGGTACCGTCTATCGCGTGGCAGAGTGACAACTCGTGCAGTGCCCGGGAGTTGCGACCCGAGTCTAGGTTTAAGACGGCCGTCTTTACAATGCGCATTAACGCTCGCCTCCACTGCCCGAGTTGCCCACAATAGAATGTAACAATTAATTCGTGTACACAAACTAACCCTTACAAGAGTCGAGGTTAAGCTACTAGCAGGATACACAAGTGCACCGCGTCACGCCAGAGCCAAGACTGCCTTAGCTGCAGTTGCATCGGTCTTTTACGCACGAAGGAATGACTCGAATAATAGAATGAGTGAGGGTAGATGAATAATAATAACAAAGCAGGTACCGACATTAATAACTATCTGCATTAATTCTCCGACACGGCCATCCTGCTAGCACACGCCCTCGTGTGAATGTAACAGGACGATAAAATTGGAAGCATCTTTAAAATCTCGGCCTACCTGACCTTAACGTGAAATTACATTCTTTGCTTCATCAGTTAACTTATCACGAATAAACTACTCTATCCTATTAGTTCACAGACGAAAGGTTCCTGTAACCGTCTTTTAAATAAAATTTTATTATTGACACATTAAGATCACATACAACGCTCAACAAACGACAACTACTATTGCCACCTATATCGTCATCACCTCATGTGATACGACCAATACATATCGCCATCAACTCATATGATACGACCAAAACATATCGTCATCAAACCAATTATAACTAATCACTTTACACAAATACCACAGCCATGTACCATCGACGTCATCACAACAAAAACTATAGACGTACTCTACTTCTACGACAAGTTACAACCAAGTTTACAGAAATCCACGAGTAAATACCTCTAACACCACGGCTCTCTAGCCGAAGAGCAATCACATTGCTCCCTCACATCTCAGTACGCATATCCATCGAATGGATAGCCCGTGTCAGTCACCCCTGCGACTACACGTACGGTGTCAGACACCACGGCCTTCTAGCCGAACAGCAATCACATTGCTCTCTCACATCTCAGTACGCATATCCATCGCATGGATAGCCCGTGTCAGTCTCCCCTGCGACTACACGTACGGTGTCAGACACCACGGCCTTCTAGCCGAACAGCAATCACATTGCTCTCTCACATCTCAGTACGCATATCCATCGCATGGATAGCCCGTGTCAGTCACCCCTGCGACTACACGTACGGTGTCAGACACCACGGCCTTCTAGCCGAACAGCAATCACATTGCTCTCGCACATCTCAGTACGCATATCCATCGCATGGATAGCCCGTGTCAGTCTCCCCTGCGACTACACGTACGGTGTCAGACACCACGGCCTTCTAGCCGAACAGTAATCACATTGCTCTCTCACATCTCAGTACGCATATCCATCGCATGGATAGCCCGTGTCAGTCTCCCCTGCGACTACACGTACGGTGTCAGACACCACGGCCTTCTAGCCGAACAACAATACGATACGGTCTCAACAGACCACGACCTCCGCCAGTAAGGTTAACTTTGCACACCGCTTACCCACGGACTACTTGGGTTGCCCCAAGAGACACCGATTTCTACCGGGCTGCGACTACGATAACTACTGGTACGGTCGAACACAATACGGTCGATAGAGTCATTCACTCGAGTCTACTTAAACTTGAACATCATCATTATCATCAAGATCATAATTACATCAATTTCGTCTGGTACATGACGTGCTGGCATTTTCCTTAACCTTTCGTGAGCAAATTTGTATGGCGACCGACCTATCAGAAAACCAGTATTAACTATTCGGAAGCTGGCGTCTTTAACTTTACGCTCCCTCGGCACTTCAACAAAGAACAATAGTTAAAATATCGTGTAAGATAGTAGAAACAAACTCAAAAATATCCGTTACAGAGGGTAATCGGAAAAACTCAAGCTAAGACGATATTAACACTTTATCACAAACAAGTGGGTAACCACAAAAACTTAACTTAGGGCGAATATAACTGTCTAGAGTCATCTAACAACGTCAATCAAACTTTCAATAACTAAACTCATTTTCCACGACACTAACAACTATGTAAGCCACCCTTCCAACCAGCAATTACAATTGATACACAATCCACGTGTATCCCTCTTGGATCACGTCCCAGTGTATCCCTCTTGGATCACACATTCATCACAGTGTATCATCCTCTTGATGACTACACACTACAGTCATTAGAGCGCTTACATCAGTTTTCTGTCACATCACTAAAACTTTCACCATTATGATCGTCATCTACATTAAACTCTATTGGTACATGACCTTCTGGCATCTCCTTTAATCGAATTTGTAAGCAAAAACAAAATACCGCTCGTCTATCCTGACAAAAATCTATCCAACAACTTAATATCTGGTCCGTATGTCACTTTGATGCTCACGACTATCGCTGCAACTACCGCGACGGCTCGCACTACAATTACGCTCACGATCTGACATTGTAACTAAATCGAAACAGAATCGCAAAATCTATTAACAAAATTTAATCACTACACAACTACCTACGTATCACAATAAAACTAAATTCAACGAATAACCGGTAACTCGAATTACGTAATCGAACACTGAACAAAAACCACTTGTACACCGATAATAATAAAACAGAACGATCGAAAACTAAAATACCTGGGTACATCGATATTTTCATCACGAAATGTTGCAACTACCTTGCACACTTGCCAAAAATAGAACTTAAACAAAGAAACCAAAATTCCGAACTAAAAAAAAAAACAATTAACAACAGCAAAATAACAACTTTAAGTACACGACTATGCTCGCGTCATTTAATTTTTTTTTTTTTTTAACTTTGAACTTAGTCTATTCCTCAGTCATACCAAGTAAAAGTTTATGAAGAGACAGGTTACTATTACTACTAAATCGGTTCAAATGATGACGACTCGACTTGCGCTTCGATCTACCGCACGATAATTCAACGGGACTGTCCTACGCGAACGCGATTCTCGTGGTATCGTGAAATAAATTACTCACTAGTAACGCTCTTAGTGGGCACGAGAACAGTATCCCACTTCTGATGTCGGCGCGGATCAGAAGTGAGGTGGAAAGATGACCGGACTAATTTAATTAACACTGTAATTTAACACATGGCAGTAGAAGAGACTAACTATTTAGTATTCAATTGGACTCACCGAGCGGGTACCGTCTATCGCGTGGCAGAGTGACAACTCGTGCAGTGCCCGGGAGTTGCGACCCGAGTCTAGGTTTAAGACGGCCGTCTTTACAATGCGCATTAACGCTCGCCTCCACTGCCCGAGTTGCCCACAATAGAATGTAACAATTAATTCGTGTACACAAACTAACCCTTACAAGAGTCGAGGTTAAGCTACTAGCAGGATACACAAGTGCACCGCGTCACGCCAGAGCCAAGACTGCCTTAGCTGCAGTTGCATCGGTCTTTTACGCACGAAGGAATGACTCGAATAATAGAATGAGTGAGGGTAGATGAATAATAATAACAAAGCAGGTACCGACATTAATAACTATCTGCATTAATTCTCCGACATATATATATATATATATATATATATATATATATATATATATAAACATTTTAATAAAGTGTAGTGTATACCAATATATTTTTTTAGGTGTGTTTCACAATAAAAATACCAAATAAAATTATTTTAATTGAGACATGTTCTATCGGCTAACCAACGACGTAATTCTGACGACTTTCTATTTCCCAAAAGGAAATAACATAAAATTTGAAAAGCCTCTTTGGAAGCTTGTAAGCCCGGTATTCAAATATCTAAAAGATAATTATAAAACGACAGATTTTTTTTATATTAGAAGGTTCAGGCGATCGAACTTAATTCAAAATTGTTAAAGTACTTTTTTTAATAAAACTTTTTGAAGGACTTTTAAATCCTCATTCAGTTCAACTTCACTTTGAACTGACACGACTAACTTACTCGTATAAAGCTCGCAATGTATATTCTATTAAGAAAATCCGAAAAACTTAATCGTATCTCTTTTAACAATTTCAACACAATGTGCTAAACTATGACTAAAGTAATAAAGAGAACCTCGAAGTATGTTAATACTATGCTGCTTCATCAGCAGTTTATGTTAAAACTTGTAATAAAGTAAAAAAGGATAAACAAATTGAAAAATTTGTATTAAAATCTATACATATAATAAAATGGTAGGAAAGTCAAAACTGTACATTGAATATTTTTTTAAAAGAATACTTGGGGTGTGATCTACAATCGATACCGAAGCCAAAAATATAGTTTTTAGAATTTTTGTCTGTTTATCTGTTTATCTGTTTGTCTGTTTGTCTGTATGTATGTCCGGGATAAACTCAAAAAGTACTGCATGGATTTACTTCAAATTTGGCACGAATATTATTAAGAAGTTGGGTCAGAACATAGGCTATATATTATCACGCTATCACCTACGGGGAACGAGCAGTGAACCTTTATTTCTTCAAACGTATGTCCGAGATAAACTCAAAAAGTACTGAATGGATTTACTTCAAATTTGGCACGAATATTACTAAAAAGTCGGGTCAGAACATAGGCTACATATTATCACGCTATCACCTACGGGAAACGAGCAGTGAACCTTTATTTCTTTAAATATATGTTCGGGATAAACTCAAAAAGTACTGCATGGATTCACTTCAAATTTGGCACGAATATTATTAAGAAGTCGCGTCAACATATAGGTTACATATTATCACGCTATCACCCACGGGGATTGAGCAGTGAACCTTTATTTGTTCAAATAGATGTCCGAGATAAACTCAAAAAGTACTGCATGGATTCACTTCAAATTTGGCACGAATATTATTAAGAAGTCGCATCAACATATAGGCTACATATTATCACGCTATCACCTACGGAGAACGAGCAGTGAACTTTTATTACTCAACGCATTCTGTAACAACGTGTAATCTAACGACGCATATTTGAATGTTGTTGTTATTATGCCATGCTACAAGCTAGCTTCACACTATAAAAAATAACGCAGTATAAGTAATTTAGGCCGATAAACGTTATTAAATGAATATCAGTAGTTCAAGACAAATTTAAAGCAGCGCCTTCTATGAGATTTCAAAACCATCATCATCAATCCCTTTTTGGATATAAATAATTTAAATTTGATCATGTTGGCGAGGTTAATTGTTATTTTTAAAAGTCATAGATGGAGTTGTGCATTTTCTTCTTAAAAATTGTAGGTATCGTTAATTCGTTTCAAAGATGAGCAAGACAGTTAAAAAAATTCTGTTTATATAAGTCTTAAAAAATTCATCAAGCTTGTCTATATGTAATAACAAACAGAACTCAAAAAGAACTGCATAGATTTATAACATAATTGTGTTTGCTCGCAAACGAAAAAAAACCGACTTCAATTACATCGACAAGTAATACAACGTAATAAGACGAAAAAATAGTCAAGTAAATACGCGCTATTAAAGATTACTCAAAAAGTTGTAATTAGTTTTTGACCTAATTTAAACAAGACTACAAGAAAAGTATTAGCTTTCGATTAAAGTAAGAATCATCGAAATCGGTACACCGAGTAAAAAGTTATGCGGTATAATATAACGTAGGTCGACGAAAAAGTAGTCAAGTAAATACGCATTATTAGATATAACTCTAAAAGTACTTGTCAGATCTCAATTAAATTAAAATGGGACCACATGACACGCAACACCTTTTAGTTAAAACAAGATTGATCGAAATCGGTCCACCCAGTCAAAAGTTCTGAGCTAACATACATTAAAAAAAAAACACAGTCGAATTGTGAACCTCCTCCTTTTTTGGAAGTCGGTTAAAAATTTAAACTCGAAAACGGCACGCTATTTCTGTATGCAATTTGAGCCAAATAGCGAAAAAAGAGAAAAATTAAGCATGCCATATACCTATATAATAAAGATAAGACATGCTTATTCTTTTACAGTACAGAATAAATAGTAATAGAGTTAGTACAAAATAAACATTGACTGTTAATATTTTTGTTCGGTATTTATTGGTGTAATTATTGCGTCTTAATTAATATATTTTCATGTCGCATATAAGCTTAAGTGAGATGTGGAACTAGCTAGATTTTTTTACGCACACTGCGCACACACAGCCATTTATTTTATGTTAAGATCATGTAAAGTCATAACTTAGATGAGTTATAATTTTTCACCATATAAAAAATGTTTCCTGTTTGCTAACTAGACGGCGGTGGCGTCGAATTAAATCGTGCTATAGTTTCGTTCACAAAAAGTGATGTTATGAGTACAAATGTCGTCGCCTCAACCTATAGAAACTGGGGTTACCTGCGTTGCTATAAGTTATCGTATGCTTGGAAACCAGAAAATATTTTCCTGAAATAAATAAGTCCATACTAGTATTATAAATGCGAAAGTAACTCTGTCTGTCTGTCTGTCGCGCAATCACGCCAAAACTACTGAACAGATTTAAATGAAATTTGGTATACAGATAGTCTAGAGTCTGAGAAAGGACATAGGCTACTTTTTAATGAGAAAAGGGTGTAAGGTGTTGAAAAGTGGGAATGAAAATTTGTATGGAAGTATGTATAATGTTCGTGTTTCGTAACTGTCAAACATTTATTGTTTATCCCGTGGATATGGTTAAATCTGCCCTAAAATTAAAGAACGTATTTAAATAAAGATTTCGAATCGACAACATGACGTATCCACAAAATACGGATAGTGGCGTAGTCTAGATTTTAAAATGTAGAATAATGTCATTAATGAAAACGGATTGACATATTATATCTTGGTTGTCAAATATTTAATGCATGCGTTTAGAAATTTATTTAGTGTATGTAATCTAAGGAAAATATATCAAGCTACTTAAATATACTAGGTAGGGATCCCTAGTACATTTTTTTCACCTGATCAGTATCAAGCTAATTTTTTGGGAGTGGCTACATTTTGATGAGGCGAACAAAAAATTCCTCTTCGAAAACTCTCGATTGTGGTAGCTAACAGAGATAGCAGGAGGTAGAGCAGCAGTGAGCGTAGGACCGGGATAACGTACCACGCAATTTGGAGGACAATATTACCATCAAATTATATAGATATTAACTAACTAAAAGCAAAAAAAAAATCAGAAAAAAAATTATTTTTGATGACCTTACGAGGTCATCAACTTGATGACCTCGTAAGGTCATCAAAAATTATTACTAACCGCTGATTTTTTTTTCTTTTAGTTAGTGATTATCTATATAATTTAAAAGTAATAATGTCCTACAAATTGCGTGGTACGTTATCCCGGTCTTACGCTCACTGCTGCTCTACCTCCAGCTATCTCTGTTAGCTACCACAATCGAGAGTTTTCGAAGAGGAATTTTTTGTTCGCCTCATCAAAATGTAGCCACTCCCAAAAAATTAGCTTGATACTGATCAGGTGAAAAAAATGTACTAGGGATCCCTACCTATACAATCTATACATATAATAAAATGGTAGAAAAGTCAAAACTGTACATTGAATATTTTTTTAAAAGAATACTTGGGGTGTGATCTACAATCGATACCGAAGCCAAAAATATAGTTTTTAGAATTTTTGTCTGTTTGTCTGTTTGTCTGTTTGTCTGTATGTATGTCCGGGATAAACTCAAAAAGTACTGCATGGATTTACTTCAAATTTGGCACGAATATTGTTAAGAAGTCGGGTCAGAACATAGGCTATATATTATCACGCTATCACCTACGGGGAACGAGCTGTGAACCTTTATTTCTTCAAATGTATGTCCGGGATAAACTCAAAAAGTACTGCATGGATTTACTTCAAATTTGGCACGAATTCTATTAAGAAGTCGGGTCAGAACATAGGCTACATATTATCACGCTATCACCTACGGGGAACGAGCAGTGAACGCACGCAGACGACGTCGCGGGCAGCAGCTAGTATGTAATAATTTTTCTTGGGCTTGTTTTGAATTAACATTGCTCGAGTAGAGGCTGTTAGACTTAGTGTTATACTGTCAAACCTAATTCGTTTAATTTTGGACGAAATTTATTTGAAATCTAATATTGGAGCAATTGTGTTTTAAATAAAACATAAGTTCTGTATTTACATTTTCTAAGCACTCTTTGAATGAAAATGAAATTTTGAAACTTTACTAAACAGGAATCTAATATTTTTTGATCACACAATTCCGCAAAAACCCATTTTGTTGTGGTTTTTATATACATATAGCGTTCTATTAAAACCAGTAGTATACCACAGTATCTCTTACGACTTTAACGTAAATATGCGTTTTGAGTAGAGTAATTTGACTTGAATTGATTTGAGTTCCTCAGTGCCAGACCGAGTAATTGAAAAGTCTTTGTAGTAATGGCACTAATGCGTATGTCGAGAAGCATACAGCTATAGAGAGAATGATACTTCCTTAAAAGTTAATATCAACAATCACGTAAATAGTTTCAATTGCGTAAATAATCTTTAAAGTATCAGTTTCAGTTAGTTTTCAGTCAGTTTCTATCTGAAAATTTTTAAAACACTTGCAATCAACTGAGGTAGGGCACAGCAGGAAATTTCCTGTTCAAAAAATGAAGCAGCCCGACTGGGGTACCTCGACCTTACAGAAGACCACACTAAATAATACTGATTTCAGGCAATGTTGTGTTCCTGTTGGTGAGTAAGGTGACGAGAGCTCCTGGGGGGGAATTGGGGATGGTGTCGGCAACGCGCTTGCGATGCTTCTGGTGTTGCACACGTCTATAGGCTACGGTATTTGCTTACTATCAGATGAGCCGTACGCTTCTTTGCCGACTTAGGGACTTAGTTATATAAAAATAAAAAATAAAAAAAAATAAGTACAGCAGTTGTTACAAGAAATTATATTTAATGTCACAGTGTAATTAAAATTCACAATCTTTATAATTTATATAGATTTATATCGATTATGAAGAGGAATTAGATAATTTCTGGAAAAGTGGCGGGAAAATGTTTTTTTTTTTTTACTTTTTAGTTTCATTTTTAAAATACATATCACCTTTTCATCGTATCAAAAATCTACAGCAGTAAAGTATAAAGCTACCCTCTCTCCTCCCGTTGGTGTCGTAAGAGGCGACTAAGGGATAACACAGTTTCACTACCACCTTGGACCTTACAAAGCCGGTGGCAAGATAACCATCCAACTGCTGGCTTTGAAATACACAGGCCGAAGACAGGCAGCAGCGTCTTCGGTGCGACAAAGCTAGCCCTGCGGTCACCAACCCGCCTGCCCAGCGTGGTGACTATTGGGCAACACACATGAGTTCGCGCCATTTTTGGCGTGAACTTGTGGAGGCCTATGTCCAGCAGTGGACTGAGATAAGCTGACATGAGTGATAAATTTAAATTAATATAAGTTTAAATTAATATATTGTCAGTACTTCCAGTTGGAGAAAGTCAGATTAAAAAGGCGATCCTAGTGGCCGTGTATTCACAATTACCTGTAGTTTAAAAAAATTTCTACGATGACAATGTGATTACTCTATCTGCGATGACTATGCAATTACTCTCTGTTTACATACTGTTGCAAATGTTATTTATTGACTAGTTCTAAAAATTCATTTTTTTGTTCTGATCATTGATTAATTTATTGATTGGTTTAACACGTTTGCTGCGACAGTAACTTTTGAGTCCACTAACTAGCACTAAACTAGCGAGATTGTTAAGAATTCAAACTTTGACCTCTATTTGACCTTCAGGGGTTACGTTAACCTCATACTTAAACACGTATTTGGACGAAAATGCTTTTGCTTTTTTTTATTCCGGTATAAAAATAGGAGTTTCTATTTTAAAAAACGAGGCTGACCTTAAATTAACCTTGAAAATGAAGTTCAAGGACAAATCGAAGGTTACCGTTGGATTCCTTGTTGAAAGTTACTTAGGGCATGACTTTTTTTTGTTTAACCACTAAATTAGCGAAATTATTAAGGTCATACTTCGACCTCTATTGGACTTCCAGGGGTTAAGTTAACCTCATACTTAAACACGAACTCGGACGTAAAATTTTTTTGTTATTTTCGATTCCGGTATAAAAAATAGTGGTTCCTATTTAAAAAATGAGATTGACCTTGAAATAACCTTGAAAATGAGGTACTTAGGGTTTGCCCTTTGGTTTACGACTAACCCGTGCGGTTTTCCCAATTTCCGGGATTTCCATACTTTTTCCTCATCTGGTATATTGTCGATTCGAAACCTTTATTTAAATACGTTCTTTAATTTTAGGGGATAGTTTACCGTATCGACGGGATGAACATTAAATGTTAGACAGTTACGAAACACACGAACATTATATACATCATACTTCCATACAAATTTTCATCCCCACCTTTCAACCTCTTACACTCTTTTTTCGCATTAAAAAGTAGCCTCCTTTCTCAGACTCTAGACTATCTGTATACCAAATTTCATTTAAATCTGTTCAGTAGTTTTGGCGTGAAAGCGCGACAGACAGACAGACAGAGTTACTTTTGCATTTATAATATTACTAGCTGCCCGACAGACTTCGTTCTGGCTGTTGTTGTGTTTTTTTTTTAGTTTAAAAACCTTCCGTGGAATTTTTAAGGAACAAAAAAAAATTAGCATAATCGGTCGAGCCGTTCTCGAGTTATGCGCTTAGCAACATCCATTTTTATTATATAGATTTATGTAGCTTGATATATTTTCTTCTCGAAGTTGTTTCGGCCCAGCTGAATGGTGTGGAAGGATACCGTCAACCGATACCGGTCTCGGTATGACTTGGTTGTTAAACTATGAAATGAGACTATCCGTGAGAGAACGAAAGTAACCGACATAGCCCACAGAATCAGCAAGTTGAAGTGGCAGTGGGCTGGCCATCTTTGTCACTGGACCGATGGCCGTTGGAGCAGACGTGTCCTGGAGTGGAGACCGCGTATTGGCAAACGCAGTGTAGGGCGCCCTCCGGCCCGCTGGGCCGACGATCTACGTAAGATTGCCGGTGTAGGCTGGATGGGGATTGCAGAAAACCGGGATGTCTGGCGCGAGCTTGGGGAGGCCTATGTCCAGCAGTGGACTGCAACAGGCTGATGTGATAACGATGATGATGATGATATATTTTCCTTAGTTCACACTAAATAAATTTCTGAACGCACGCTAATATTTGTTAACCAATATGTATTATGTCAATCCGTTTTCATTACTGACATTATTATACATTTTTAAAATCTAAAATACGCCACTATCCGTATATTGTGGATATAATGGGCATGACGAAAGATTTTGAAAACCTCTTTTATAATGTGGGTACACGTTTACTATTTACGAAAATACCTATATTTCGGTAATAAACTTAAGTTTAAGGTAGTTTAAAACTATTTTTCTAATATGTTTTCAAACAAACATTAAGCATCATACTGCCATACAAATTTTCATCCCCACCTTTCAACCCCTTACACTCTTTTTTCGCATTTTAAGTAGCCCATGTCCTTTCTCAGACTTTAGAGTATCTGTATACCAAATATAATTTAAATCTGTTCAGTAGTTTTGGCGCGAAAGCGCGACAGACAGACAGACAGAGTTACTTTCGCATTAATAATATTAGTATGGATTGTATAATAAAATCTGATAATTAATCGACTTACCTATAACGAAAACGGTTCCCTAGCAACGATGTTGTTGCTGCCTTTGAATAAATATTGATATCAAATCCAAAAAGATCTTCATTCAAGTAAGCTTTAAAAGCTTTATTGAATAGCCACTTTATTATCTAAGAGTAAGTGTTAGTATTGATTTACTGAGTTATACTTGTACCGTATAATATGCTGCTAAAATAAAAGCTTTTTTTTATAATACCGTATTATTTATTACACTTTTATTAACTGTTTATTATTATCAATCAAATATTATCAAAATTAAGACTTTAAGAACTGCTGAAGGTGTGTAATATTGGTCGATAAATAAAAATTAATCTTCAAGTAATCGAAAAAATCAACTAAATTTATAGGAGACTAGCTTCTGCGCGCGACTTCGTTGGCGTGGAATAGGACCAATTCTGTCAAACATGATTTTTGCTAAACTTTAACCGTTTACGCAGCGGAAGCTCTCAAAAGGAAAAAAACACCGATTTTGAAACATTCTTCATTGGTACTACGCTCCTATTGGTCTTAGCGTGATGATATATAGCCTATAGCCTTCCTCGATAAATGGACTATCTAACACTGAAAGAATTTTTCAAATCGGACCAGTAGATCCTGAGATTAGCGCGTTCAAACAAACAAACAAACAATCAAACAAACTCTTCAGCTTTATTATGTTAAGTATAGATATCTAAAAATACTGTAGAAAAAGAAATGTGTATGGTTCCATGTTAGTATCTAATATATTATAACCAAAATATATTTTATCTATACAAATAAATAAAATTGGAGTGTCTGTTTTTAACATTAATAAAATTTTACTTTAAAACTTTTACTATCTATACTAATATTATAAAGAGGTAAAGTTTATAACTTTGTTTGTATATACGGGGTAATCTTCGCAAATACTGATCCGATCATGAAAATTCTTTCGCTAACAGAAAGCTACACTATTCAGGAGTGACAAGATAAAAGGAAAAAGATAAAAATATATAAAGATTTTAAATCAGCAGGATTTGAACCTGCGCCCTCTGACGTGCCGTGTCAACAATTCAATCTAATCAAGCATTATTATTTGCCTTAGAAATTAATTGGTGATTTTAAAACATTTATATTTATCTGATTTGCTGAAAATAGTGAGAGTGTATTGGAACATATCAAATTTCACCGTACCCTTCTTATGTGAAATGGATTATAACGCCCAACGAAGTGGGCACGGGTTGGCTAGTCTACTTATAAAGTCATTACACATAATCTATGTGATAAAAAAGCTTGTCGCCAGATATGAGTACTCGTATTTCATTCGTTTGAAAATTTTAATAGTTAAAATCAATCACATCAATTTTTTTAATTTACTTGTTTACAAGCAAATTTCGCGACAAGCTTTTATATCATATAGATTATGTGTAATGACTTTATAAGTAGATAGTAAAAGTTTTAAAGTAAAATTTTATTTTTTTCGTTTTAGTGCATTCGAATAAAAGCTTGTTTTTTAAAAAGGTTTTTTACTTTTAATTTATTTTTGACTTTTTAGTCGGTTATCATGTCACTTTATTCGAATTATTCTTAGCAAGCCCTTTCATTTAATACCCATATTGTAGAAGTGCACTAAAAATAACTAGTCCGCACTCTTGGATATGCCGCCATATTGGATTTAGAAATACGTCACAAAGTTAACCATGCATTGGCATCCAAATTGAACCTATATACAAAATTTCAGCTCAATTGGTTGAAGATATCTGCTTCAAAATTGAGTTGCAAGATTTCACCTGAACAAACATACATACATACAAACCATCCATTGTCATGCAAATTGAACCTGTATACAAAGTTTCAGCTCAATTGCTTGAAGATTTTTGCTTCAAAATTGAGTTGCAAGATTTCACCCGAACAAACATACATACATACATAAATACATACAAATAATGCATTGTCATCCAAATTGAACCTGTATACAAAATTTCAGCTCAATTGGTTAAAGATATCTGCTTCAAAATTGAGTTGCAAGATTTCACCCGAACAAACA
The DNA here is from genome assembly GCA_905220545.2 of Melitaea athalia. Taxonomy (NCBI): domain Eukaryota; kingdom Metazoa; phylum Arthropoda; class Insecta; order Lepidoptera; family Nymphalidae; genus Melitaea; species Melitaea athalia. Next base: position 12,206,619 of record HG992179.1, read on the forward strand.
TTCATTAAATTTACATACATACATACATACATACATACATACATACATTGCAAGTTAAATAAAAGCTTGTAAAATAACCGCTTTTTACTAAATGCATATGGATCTATACACGGTACATATACAAAAATAACATTTTTTAACATTTTTGTCTGTCTGTCTGTCTGTCTGTTTGTTCCAGCTAATCTCTGAAACGGCTGGACGGATTTTGACGGGACTTTCACTGGAAGATAGCTGATGTAATAAGGTGTAACTTAGGCTACTTTTATTTTAGTTTTTTTTTTTATAACTGTGAACTGAACAATAACTTTTTTGTTAAATTCCACGCGAACGAAGTCGCAGGCACATCAGCTAGTTTCAAATAAAATTATGAAAAGGATTCTCATTAAAAGACGCTTTATGTGTCGTCCTAGTAAGAGCACGATTTATTAACTTTTTTTTCCACGTCTCTTATTTTCATCCATTATGTATATACATATCTAGAATATAATATAAATGTAGTGCAATGTAATTTTTATTAAGATAAATTTGAAATAAAATCTTACAGCAAAATCCTGGGTTTTCATAAATCTCTTACGTTAAAAATAGTTGTTACAACAAACCAATTCTGTTAACTCCTTTACTTATTTCGCCTTCATACTCGTACCAGCACTTATTAATGACAAGATAAGTTTATTTAATCTTAATATATGAAGAATAACATGAAATTGTTAATAAGCAAAAGAGAAATGTTGAAGAAGTCGATTGCTCAAAAATACATTAATGACGTATGATGTATGATTTTTAGCTACGTACATCTTCAATTTCATCGGATTAATTTACTGCTAGCATCCGTGTCGTGTTTCGCTACTTATCAAATTGGTTTATTTTATTGCTACCGTCCTGTGATATCATTGAGAGTTCCAGAACATATATCTTCAATCTTATTTCTTATTTCAAAAAATATTAATGCTAGTCTATCTTTTTTTTGTCTTGAAAAACCTCTAACGTACGTACGCTAGGACAGACAGATAAACTATTTACTAATTAATTAAAAATCAGTGAATAGTAGTAATAAAATTTCCCTAGTTAACAAACAAGGTTTGCATACGTTTATTTAGCTTCCGCGACTGATTCTTTAACGGTATAAAGACAACAGACATTAAAACGGTTGTAATGGATTTTTTTTATTATACTATGGGCTTACTCTTGACCCCAGTCTAGCTCAAGAGCGGAGACGAGGTCGAAGATGGAGCGAGCTCGCCCAGAAGAAGCCTGTTGACTCGCGCTTTGAACAAGTTCGGGTTATATCATACTAGCGGCCGCCCGCGACTTCGTACGCGTGGAGTTTTTATTGAACTTTCATACAAACTCCCATCCCCTGTTTTAACCCCAAAAGGGGGTTGATTTCTAAAAATACATTATTGTACTACCTCAACACCATCTCTAAAGCATACATTTTAAATTTTAAGTCTCTTACTTAAAAAACATAGGACTTTTATACAAACTTCCAACCCCCGTTTTACCCCCTTAGGGGTGGATGTTCGTAAAACCCGTTCTTAGCGGATGTCTACTCCTTATAAGAAACCTACCTGCCAAATTTCAAGTTTATAGGTGTAAGTTTCATTGGACTTTCATACAAACTTTCAACCCCCGTCTTACCCCCTTAGGGGTGGAGTTTCGTAAAACCCGTTCTTAGCGGATGTCTACTCCCTATAAGAAACCTACATGCCAAATTTCAAGTTTATAGGTGTAAGTTTCATTGGACTTTCATACAAACTTTCAACCCCCGTTTTACCCCCTTAGGGGTGGAATTTCGTAAAACCCGTTCTTAGCGGATGTCTACTCCCTATAAGAAATCTACCTGCCAAATTTCATGTTTGTAGGTGTTATAGTTTCAGAGATTTCGTGATGAGTGAGTGACCTTTCGCTTTTATATATATTATAGATTATAGATAACCCGAACTTGTTTAAAGCGAGAGTCCGAGTACATATAACTTATATGTATTACTCGGAAATACAGACGCCGGCAGGGAATTCCAGTCCTTGGCCGTGCGCATTAAAAATGATGATTTGAAGCGCTTTGTACGTATGAAGGGTATATCAACCAGGTGGGGATGAAAGCCTGCGGTACGTCTGTAAGTCCGATATTATAAAAAATTAGGAATATTATTGTAAAAACTTAACTTTCCCAGATTCAGTCACCAAAAGTAATACTTATATTTTTTATTACTTTAATTTTTTATTAAGATACATTTCATTTATTATATACAATCGTATACTACGTGTACGATTTTATATCGATTACTATACAACCTTAACTCAATTTATGTTTGTAGGTAATCATGTCAATCTAAAGCTTATTCTCTGGTTAATTAATTAATTTTGGTGACCACGGTTATAGTTTAACATCGTTAATGTAAACAGGTGATTTTTACCTTCTTCTCTCCTTTGAAATATTTTTGAATCAGTAGCTGCCCATAAATAGCAAGGTCTTGTCATTTTATAATTATACTTTTTGTCCTTTCGTGTTAAAAAAGATAGTAAATGTAACGAAAATAAAATTTGTTTGTTGTGTCTCCTATTTTTTGTTAAACGGCTTGAATCTTATTCAATAGTATATAAGGGATGAGGACCGCTTTGACATTATATCGCAAGAATTTTAATTCCACATTGGTTCATATATATTATAGAATATCTATATACAGGATGTTAGGGGAATGGTTAGCCATAGAGGTATGTTGGGTAGGGGGGATCATTTGGAACCTATTTAGGCTAACTTACCTATATGCAAAGTGTTACGGATTTTTTTATGATTTTTTTTTCGTTTTTCGAAAAAAGTGCCGAAAATTAGTGATTTGACTATCATATCTTTTTTGTTTATTGATGTATCGACGCCATTTCTTTTTTGTTTTGATCATCAATACATTGCGCATGTAAAATAAATGTGATTTAATTTAGAAAACATCTACAAAAAAAATTATGGGCCAAAGAAATCTTGACAGAGACAAAAAGTAAATCAAACCTTCAAGTTTAGGTATAAATTAAAAAAAAATTAAAGCCTCCAAACAATTTAAAATAATTTAAAAAATTACTCTAGTTAACACTGTTTTAAATAATACTACTTTCACTCACCTACCTTACTTACTTTTTTTTTAATGATGAAATAACGAAATGGTCTCTACCTGAACCCGCACTCTACGCTGACAATTATAACAATAATTGTTATTACGCAGGGCGGTATGTCCCTGTATAGCACATGGTAAACTACCTGCTGTCTCTTCTTATCTTGGAATTTGGGGTATGAGTTTCCACGGGCACCACAAATGTCTCTCATAGGGTTAAATTAATGCCGGTAGGTAACAAAATAAAACAAATCATAAATTCGAGTAACAAATTTATTTTACGAGTATTTTTATAAATACTGTGAATTCGGTCGTGAATTTCCACAATCTACATTACTGGAAATAAGGATGATCTACAAATGAGGATGTAAATCCTCGCCTGATGAGAGCAAAGTCAAGTTTTTTTTTTATAATAAACGCTTCACACTCAACGGCCCCCAGTTGGATTTTCTCCTGTGTCGGGGGTCCGGAAACACACACAATACACAAGCACAAACGCCCAGACCACGACAAACATCTATATGACCAATACAAATATCTGCCGTGAGCGGGAATCGAACGCGCGACCACCAGCGCATCAGCCAGTGCTGTGACCGCTGCGCCAACATGTCGCCAAAGTCAAGATGGTAGTTTACCATGTGCTATACAGGGACATACCGCCCTGCGTAATAACAATTATTATTATGCCCCGTCCATACGCTTGGTGTTCGCCACGAACACGAACAAAGTTCCAAACATCGACCACAATCATCAAACACAAACAGCCGTCCTCACGCTTGACGAACGTGTTAGTATTTTGTGGATCGGCAAACACGGCGGACGAATAACGCGGCGGCATGGCGGACGGATAAAATCTATAATGTACTTAATACTACTAAAATAAATATACTGTACTACTATAACTGTAACTAACTACTACTGTACTAGTAAAATAAATATACTGTTTTACGATTATTTATCGAATAATAATTTAATATAATTCATTTAAATATTTTTAAATGAAGAAATAAAACCTTTACATGACGTCACACAAACAATATTAAAACATGATTTTGAGTACCTAAAAGGCTGTAAATAACGCGCCAAAAACTGCGACAAGTAATGTATGTACTCTAAGCTGCGACACGTCCAACACCCGTGAAGCTCGCGCGCATACTGATCGCTGGCCAAACGTGTGGATACACCGCGAACTGTTTGCCAAACATCCTTTGATCTGTGAAGAAAAACCGACACCGATGCCGAACACTGCCGAACACAAACACGAACAGGCAAACAACGACAAACACCCATCCACACGTCCGTTTTTGCTGTTTGCTGTTCGCTGTTCGCCATTGTTCGTCAAGCGTGTGGATGGGGCTTTATAATTGTCAGCGTAGAGTGCGGGTTCAGGTAGAGACCATTTCGTTATTTCATCATTAAAAAAAAAGTAAGTAAGGTAGGTGAATGAAAGTAGTATTATTTAAAACAGTGTTAACTAGAGTAATTTTTTAAATTATTTTAAATTGTCTGGAGGCTTTAATTTTTTTTTAATTTATACCTAAACTTGAAGGTTTGATTTACTTTTTGTCTCTGTCAAGATTTCTTTGGCCCATAATTTTTTTTGTAGATGTTTTCTAAATTAAATCACATTTATTTTACATGCGCAATGTATTGATGATCAAAACAAAAAAGAAATGGCGTTGATATATCAATAAACAAAAAAGATATGCCGGTCAAATCACTAATTTTCGACACTTTTTTCGAAAAATGAAAAAAAAATCATAAAAAAAAATCCGTAACACTTTGCATATAGGCAAGTTAGCCTAAATAGGTTCCAAATGACCCCCCCTACCCAACATACCTCTATGGCTAACCATTCCCCTAACACCCTGTATATATAACAGAGAGAAAGGTCACTGACTCATTACAAAATCTCAGAAACTATAAGGCCTACAAACTTGAAATTTGGTAGGTAGGTTCCTTATAGGGAGTAGACATCCACTGAGAACAGGTTTTACGAAACTCCACCCCTAAGAGGGTAAAAGGGGGGTTGGAAGTTTGTATGAAAGTCTAATGAAAAATAATATCCATCGATTTCATTGATTCTAAAAATTCGTCGAGATGTTGATTGTTTTTATCTTTCTTTTATTTTTTCCTTTCATTAGGTACCTATTTAGCTTTTTCGAATAGAATTAAAAATTATTTGGAAGTAACTAACTCCACGCGTACGAAATCACGGGCGGCCGTTAGTATATTATAAAAGTAGGTTTATCTAAGTCTCAGAAATCAAACCTTTAAGTGCAAATTTCAACGTAGCTAAAGTCGGTTCATCTAGCATGTAAGTGAAGACTTGACAACGGAGATAACGCAGAGGCTTACAGTTGACTCACTAACGAAACTGTTCTTAAATTATCTTTTGTAATTAAATGTTTTGCTGGCTGGCTAGCGCGCTGGCTGGCTGGCTGAACAATGTCTCTTCCTCCACATACGAGAAAGGTCGAAGTTTAATCCACCACACTCCTTCAAGGCAGGTTGATGGACAATATTCCTTAACACAAGTAACGATTTCAATCGGGTGTCCGTGATAACAACCGAGGCCGCGAGTTTTACGTGTTCACCGAAGCATAGTGTAGAAATATTTGTAAAACTACAAATACATGTTAGCATTTACTGACAATTATTACAATATTGGATTTTGTATTGATATTACTTTTATCGTATATTCGCTTAATACCGGAACAGTACAAAGATGTCGCCACCATCTTCCGAATGGTTAATATTTATTTACGATTAGTCAGTCGGTATCTTTATTGTTTAGTTTTACAGGATAGTTACTCAATAAATACTGTTATCGTTTAATTTATGCTTCTACTAATTTTATAAGATGGTTTATGTTGTTTTACTGTAATTATTACTTGTTAATGTATCGAAAGAGCATATAGATGGAGACACCATCTTCCGAATATTTAATACTAATTTTATGATTGGTCATTCGCCGTCTTTGTAAACTATTGGCGGGATTTCTGTCCTATAAATACGATAATTTGTAAGTGAAGAGGCAGTTATTGTTTAATCATTGTGCGACTAGCATTGCTGCTCGATAAGTATAGTATAAGTGATTAGTGTGATAATGTATTTAATGTAGTTAAAAGTGTGAGTTGTGAATAAATAACTATAGACTTGTAGTGAGAATTAATTATTTCTTTGAGTGTTTTCAGCTGTTGTTCTACATCTCAGAAGTGGGATGAACCCACTTAACTTGTTATTTTGGTGCTATTGATTGTATTTTTTAGTTCAGTTTTGATTTCTTTGTTTAAATTCTATTTTTACTGAGTGTGCAAGTAAGTTGCAATATTTCATGGTGATTAGTGGGTACATCGATATTTTAGTTCTTTTCGGCTGTTATGTTACATTCTTATCGGTGTACAAGTGGTTTTTGTTCAGTGTTAGTTTACGTTATTCTATTTACCGGTTATTTGTTGAATTTAGTTCTGTTTTGGGATACGTGGGTAGTTGTGATTCATTTTGCTAACAGATTTTTTTTTTTTTTTTTTAGATTCACTATTTGTTTCGATTTAGTTACAATGCCAGATCGTGAGCGAGATCATAGTGTGAGCCGTCGTGGTAGTCTCAAACTGAACGACAGCTTTCTAATCGACAGCGTCAAGATGCATACGTTAACCAAGGTCGTAAGCTGCTCCGTACTTTTGAAGTGAGTTCATTGTTTTTTTTTTTTTGTTAGAAAACAGGCACAATCGACTGGGAGGCTGGATTCCTGTATGCGAGGGCCTTACCGTGTGGTAAGAGTTCTCCCTCACGGTCGCTACGAGATTAAGCTCGTGGCCGGCCGTTACGGGGAATCAACGCAAGCGGCTGCTGAATAGATGATTCCGTGTCAAGGAGAGTGTACACCCGCTGTGTGCTCTGCTATGCTTAATAGTGAGTTATTTGATTTATTTTGGCAGTGAGTTATGACGTGTCGGCATACTCTATCTGTTATTATTATTAAATTATTACGTACGCGTTGTTTTGTAAACAACAAGGCGTTCGCACGTTCGTTTTTTTTTTTAAATAATAATTTGGTTGCTGTGCTAGTTGTACTACAGTACTGTAATTGTAAATACAATATTTCTCATGTTTAGTACGTTCCTCGTGCTATTGTAAATATTATTTAATTATTTACACTTCTTTACATACCAACACAAAGTTACAAAAAAAAAAAAAAAAAAAAAAAAAAACAAACAATAGTGTCTGTTCGTTTTTAAGAATTGTAAATAGGTAGGATGGTACTGTGTGACAAAGTGGAACTGTGGATAATGATTTGTAAATAAGTTTTACACAATTAAATTGGTAGTTAAGTAATAAGGACTTTTGAATTGCTTAACTTTCAAAGAATAAGTAAAATGTCTCGCGGTAGTGTTTCACCAATTTATAACTTTTTCGAGAAGTCCAGTGAAGGCAATAAAACGGTTTTGTGGAATTTTTTTTTGTAAATACAATCAATGAACTTTTAATTATGCCTATAATAAATAATAATTGTAACTTAAACAACAAGCAATTAATTGACTAAATAATTTTGTAAAAACAGTAAACACTATCACATACCTACTGTCGTTTCCCTTTCTTGCCTAAGTTGTCTTATGAATTATGATGTTAACAGATAGTTTATGTGGACTAATGTGAGACTAGCTTGTTATAATTTGTTAAAAGTAAAAAGTGTATACACAAAATTAAAAGATAAACTTAATAAAGAGGAACGTTGTGGTGTGGTATATAAAATCCCATGTGAATGTAATTTGTGCTATGTAGGACAGACCAAGCAGTTCTTGGAATCTAAAATTAAACAACATAGAAATAATTGCAAAAATGTCAATATTTTGAACGAAATTAAGACAGCTCTTGCGTCACATAATTTTGAGCATCATCACAATTTTGATTTTAATAATGTAGAAATTTTGGGCTATGAAGGGAATTGGCTAAAACGGAACATAAGCGAAATGATATTCATAAAGGTAAATGAGACAGTGAATAAAAGAACGGATACAAACGGTTTAAGTATTTATATAAGGATATTTTAAAAGAATATAAAAGTAGAATTAAATAACAAAACGATTAACTTGGTTTTTTTTTCAAAAATTAATTTAAAAAAAAATATGTTGAACGTTTAATTATTGTAAGGATTAATAAAGTCTAGAAGTAACGTAATAATAGAATATAATTATATAATATATGTACAAATAAAATTAGTTCTTTCAAAATTAGTATAATTAAAAATAGAATTTTTATAGGTTTAAATATGTAATGGTAACATTATTAAAAAAAAAAATTTTTGGACCTTTCCTTTGTTCAAAATGTAACGAAATTTAGTAATAACAGTAAAATAGAATTAAATTAATACAATATATAATGATCTGTAAGTACAAATGATTAGTGCTTTTGTTGGAATAATTAGATGTTTGAATTTTAATGTATTAGACATACTCTGCATTAATTTTTCGGTTTTGGATTACAGTAACTGCCTGACAAATAATAATGAATATAAGAAATTAATACGTACCTATTGACAAGGTAACATTAAATTTTATAGTATTAACTTATTTGGTTAGGTATTGTAGTAAATAACAGAGAACCTATATTGACTAGTTGTTTTGTGATTAGAGAAAATGACATTATATTTACTTTCTTTGGTTAAAAATTGAGAATGTAATGAACTGCCTGACAAAGTATTAGACAAGCAATTGATGAAATAATGGATATAATGAATTATAATGTAAATTTTGACAAGGTAATAATTCGTAATATTACCTGAACTTTGTTTGCTACCTTGGTAAAGAAACAATAACCTATAATGATTAAATGTATATTTTTTTAGAATAAATGACGTTCTATGGGGAAAAAATCACTTTTTAATGAGTCAAGAGAATACATAATTTTAGATTTTAGAATGCTTTAACAAAAGTATAGTATATTGTCACAATAATAAAAATTAAAAAAAATTTTGAATGTATCTGAGAATATAAAGTAATATTATTAAAATTTTCAAACGAAAAAAAAATGTCAATTATATCAATTATAAAGGTAATTTACGTTGTTTTATTAGTTTCTTGTTAAATATATGTATAATTGTAGTATAATGACTCTTTCATTGTGTATTAATACAGATGCCTGATGAAGGTCGAATAAAGATCGAAACCTCGCATGATTTATGATTTGATTCTTTGGTTGGCAACCTCGGTCCACTTCCCTACTAAATTTGAACAACAGAGTTGTGGCTTGAGTTTTGCGATACAATTTAATACAGTGCAGCGCGTTGCGAGTGGTTGCTAAGTTGCAAGATAACTGGCGTGTTATCAGATAAAACGATAATGTCTCCGTTGGTCTCCGCGTTGAGACCGCAGCCAAGTTTTATAATAGCGTGTTGTAATGATAGAAAATAAAATAGCGCGCTAGAAAAATATAGTTAATAGACTATAACGCATCTTTGGTTTATAGCGGATTTGAACACGCAGGGTCATGCCACGGGTTGGCCTCTGACGAGACGTGGTGTGTGTGGCATATGTTTGCGTGGCAAACATTGTCCGTGTTTTATTTGTTATCTTGGGTTTGATTGTCGGACTCTGCCTGCCGGTTGCGGGCCTCGGGCGCCGCCTGACCGGGTGACGGAGCTGCTGACTGTCTTCTGTCTGCGGGCTGCCCTGCCTGCCGGTTGCGGGCCTCGGGCGCCGCCTGACCGGGTGACGCAGCTGCTGACTGCCCTCTGGTTGCGGGCTGCCCTGCCTGCCGGTTGCGGGCCTCGGGCGCCGCCTGACCGGGTGACGCAGCTGCTGACTGCCCTCTGGTTGCGGGCTGCTCTGCCTGCCGGTTGCGGGCCTCGGGCGCCGCCTGACCGGGTGACGCAGCTGCTGACTGCCCTCTGGTTGCGGGCTGCTCTGCCTGCCGGTTGCGGGCCTCGGGCGCCGCCTGACTGGGTGACGCAGCTGCTGACTGCCCTCTGTCTGCGGGCTGCTCTGCCTGTCAGTTGTGGGCCTCTGGCGCCGCCTGACTGGGCGACGCAGCTGCTGACTGTCTTCTGTCTGCGGGCTGCTCTGCCTGCCAGTTGCGGGCCTCTGGCGCCGCCTGACTGGGCGACGCAGCTGCTGACTGTCTCCTGTCTGCGGGCTGCTCTGCCTGCCGGTTGCGGGCCTCGAGCGCCGCCTGACTGGGCGACGCAGCTGCTGACTGTCTCCTGTCTGCGGGCTGCTCTGCCTGCCGGTTGCGGGCCTCGGGCGCCGCCTGACTGGGCGACGCAGCTGCTGACTGTCTCCTGTCTGCGGGCTGCTCTGCCTGCCGGTTGCGGGCCTCGGGCGCCGCCTGACTGGGCGACGCAGCTGCTGACTGTCTCCTGTCTGCGGGCTGCTCTGCCTGCCGGTTGCGGGCCTCGGACGCCGCCTGACTGGGCGACGCAGCTGCTGACTGTCTTCTGTCTGCGGGCTGCTCTGCCTGCCGGTTGCGGCGGGTGGAAGCGACCTGTACTGTTGAAATAAGGTGGAAACGGCTTGTGCCTTTGAAATAGTCTTCGCGGTTTCAGGGTAGATGAGACCTGTACCGTATGTGATTGTTTTAAAGGTGGAAGCGACCTGTACTGTTGAAATAAGGTGGAAACGGCTTGTGCCTTTGAAATAGTCTTCGCGGTTTCAGGGTAGATGAGACCTGTACCGTATGTGATTGTTTTAAAGGTGGAAGCGACCTGTACTGTTGAAATAAGGTGGAAACGGCTTGTGCCTTTGAAATAGTCTTCGCGGTTTCAGGGTAGATGAGACCTGTACCGTATGTGATTGTTTTAAAGGTGGAAGCGACCTGTACTGTTGAAATAAGGTGGAAACGGCTTGTGCCTTTGAAATAGTCTTCGCGGTTTCAGGGTAGATGAGACCTGTACCGTATGTGATTGTTTTAAAGGTAGAGGCGACCTGTACTGTTGAAATGAGCTTCACGGTTTCGGGGTAGATGAGACCTGTACCGTATGTAATTGTTGTGTTGAGTTTCACGGTTTCGGGGTAGATGAGACCTGTACCGTATGTAATTATTGTGTTAAGTTTCACGGTTTCGGGGTAGATGAGACCTGTACCGTATGTAATTGTTGTGTTAAGTTTCACGGTTTCGGGGTAGATGAGACCTGTACCGTATGTAATTGTTGTGTTGAGTTTCATGGTTTCAGAGTAGATGAGACCTGTACCGTATGTAATTGTTGTGTTGAGTTTCACGGTTTCAAGGTAGATGAGACCTGTACCGTATGTAATTGTAAACTACCATGATATTTTTTGTTATTGCATTCTTAAGTTATATTTTTTTTTTTCTCTAATAATTGTGTTTTGCTCTTATTCACGAGGACGTGAATTTTGTGCGGATGGCCGAATGTTAGCATTTACTGACAATTATTACAATATTGGATTTTGTATTGATATTACTTTTATCGTATATTCGCTTAATACCGGAACAGTACAAAGATGTCGCCACCATCTTCCGAATGGTTAATATTTATTTACGATTAGTCAGTCGGTATCTTTATTGTTTAGTTTTACAGGATAGTTACTCAATAAATACTGTTATCGTTTAATTTATGCTTCTACTAATTTTATAAGATGGTTTATGTTGTTTTACTGTAATTATTACTTGTTAATGTATCGAAAGAGCATATAGATGGAGACACCATCTTCCGAATATTTAATACTAATTTTATGATTGGTCATTCGCCGTCTTTGTAAACTATTGGCGGGATTTCTGTCCTATAAATACGATAATTTGTAAGTGAAGAGGCAGTTATTGTTTAATCATTGTGCGACTAGCATTGCTGCTCGATAAGTATAGTATAAGTGATTAGTGTGATAATGTATTTAATGTAGTTAAAAGTGTGAGTTGTGAATAAATAACTATAGACTTGTAGTGAGAATTAATTATTTCTTTGAGTGTTTTCAGCTGTTGTTCTACATACAATACCGCTATTACCGCATTAACTCCGCGTCGAACACGCGCAATCGAACCTACGATCATTCGATCATCATCGATCATTGTCATGACGGAGTTATGGGATACTATTCCCACCTTTACAATTTTATCATCTCATGGATAAGTATTTATTTTGTGCAATATTGGGTCAAGTTTGTTCCTTTCATGTAAGCGTTGTTAAAAATTTCATGTAGGTAATCAAATTAAAGACTTGCTAATCAAACTAATTTATGTTTAAAAGTTCACAAACATGAAACAGCTATTTCAAACTTAGCACACCCCGCGGTAAACCCCGGATATTTTGAACAACCTAAATAAGTTACGTACGGTCTAGGTCGCGGTTACGGTGTACCGTATGTGTGAGATAACTATATTAAATATTTATGAAAATAAAGCAGAAATATTTTTGCTATACTGTTTATAAGGGTTTTTATTTTTAAACATTTTATGAATAATGCAGTGTGCACCTAATAATCAAAAACTTTATTTTATGTAAATTCATAAACACTCATAATATTAAATAATACAAACATAGTTCTCTTTCTTGACTAAATAACGCACTGATTATGGATAGATTGCCATGTTGCATTTGTAGGAAAGATCTCGATATCGATTCGATCCCATTTCGAATCGACAACAATACATGATGATGTTTACGATGCAGTAAGAAAAGCAGTCATTGGTATTTGGTTGTAGCAACCGGCATTTTTATTGTGTTTAGTTGATAACCGCGTGCCGCGCGTGGCGCTCGTGCCTCCATTCAAGTCACACAAATTATTATTCACCATCGTTTCTTCTGTGACCTATTTTCGTCGCGTAATCCTCTCTTTTAGGCGCTTACTTTGTTTAAGCTCACAGTCGTGTAATCTCGGGCCACCGAAGACACTATCACTGGTTTATCAAGATATACACAATATTTGTATATTCAAGCCGGTTGAAATTTACGAGCGTCGGTGATAATAATTGATCAAGGTATATTGAATCTGATTTTTAATGTAAGTAGCTAATAAAATTGTTCAGAAACTTTTGAAAGATTATTTTCTTCCATCTTCTAGTCTGCAAAAATAACATAAGGGTTGCTTCAGTTTTAGTTTGGAGTAAGTGATTTGCAATATAATAGCAAAATTTTGCTACTATTTTTGTCACGGTTAAATTTGATACACACAGTTGTGTAAAATATGCCGTACATGTACTAAAACTTTATTACTAGAATAAGATGCATATGAACTTGACTATTAATTACTAAGTCTTCTCGTGGCTTATCTAAGCTTCCAAGCACAGTATTGTTTTTTTATAAGCTTTTATTAGGCTAAGTAAACTAAATAAAATTTCAATTTATAAATAATCGGTTTTTAAAAAGTTTGTTTCTTCTTCTAACAATGCTAACGTTTGCTAACGTTAAAAAATTGTTGTAAAATTTTTAACATCAAACTGCGTCGGGGGCTAAAAGTATTTTGATTAAGTTAGATTTTGATTATTGTTAGAGGCACCGCACTAAACCCCCTGCGGGAGCCTTCAGCCGCTTTAATTTGAGGGTCCCGGATCTGCAGGCAACAGGATCCCTCCAGCGACAGGCTGGCCTCGGCGAAAAGGCCAGACTTCTCCATGGGGACTGTCTGGCTTACCTCTGAACAGTCCCGACGACGTCGTGTCTAGCAGGACCGGGTTCCCATCCCGGTCCGACACGGGCACAGGGGCGTTACTGGAAGCGCATTAAGTAGCGCCTCCTACGCACCCCCATTCGTCGCCCACGGGTGGAAGCCACGTCGGCAGCCTCCTCTCTCACCCGCTCATCAGCCTCCTTCTGGGACATAACTGTCTCGCAGAAGGAGACCATCGCCTTCCAGGACTCGTCGTTGCCGAGCATCGCGGTAATTGTTAGGGGCACGCTCAGTTAGCGGTTGCTTTAAAGTTTTTTTTTAGTAATGGGTATTTACTTTTTACTATTTAATAATAAATTTATTAATTATTCATATTTAACATAATCTCAAAAACTTTGATTCCTCGATTGGAAAGTGACCAAAACCTCCGTGAACTTTTTCCCCCTGGGGTGTTCCTGCGATACGCCTGGGTGGAATCACGGGCATTCACGGGGACGTTTCTGCACGGTTGCACTTCCGCGATCCCGCTATAGCGGTTGCCCTAAGGACTCGTCGCGATTAGTAACTCCGGAGAGGCTCCCTCGACCGTGAACTTCTTCCTCCACCATCGATCACAAACACTTTTAATAGCTTAACAAAGAATCCTTACAAAAAAACTGTATTTTTTTAGATTTTTTATTTTTCCTATCAATTTAAATTTGTTTTATAATCGATATATTTTTAATATGTAATTAATAATAATAATAATATTAATACTTTATATTTCCAAAAAAAAATATATACATTTGTACTTAAATGTAGTTACAAAACAATTTCACAGTAAGTAAGCAAGGATGCCTCTGCTGCCATACTAGGAAAACCTGTGTTACGGCATGCAGAAATTGGTTTCATACTTCACACTCCGTGTTTAATTTACAATTATCCAATAGCATTTAAATATACACGTGATATTCCCTACATCCTTAATTCGATTGAGTCATTCCATCTTTATGCATTACTAGCAGCTCGCCCCGGCTTCGCTCGGGTAAAAGAATTATAAATTTAACACAAACAACATTTATTAAATTTTAAAATATTTTATTTGCTAAGCTGTTATAGATACATATACACCCTCGCGAACTTTTTTGTAGATCTTTTTTAGTCCTATAATTCAGTCGTACATTATTTTGTCTTATCTTTAACCATTTAAGTGATTTAAGTAGCGCACGCGCACGCCAAGGATAGAAATATTTGAGACGATTTTTTACACCTTGGTGAACATAACCCGTTTTCTTTTGCACATGTCTAAGTTTTTAAGAAATAAAATATAGCCTTGTTTACTTCTTAATAATGTAGCTTTCTATTAGTGAGAAAATTATTAAAATCGGTCCAGTACTTTTGGAGCCTATTCAATACAAACAAACAAAAAAATCTTTCCTCTTTATAATATATATTAGTGTAGATAAAATTTGTTCGAAAACTTATTTATAAAACATATAATTAGTTATAATATATATTACACAATATCAATTATAACGTAGGTAATTAAGAGATTTTGTATTAAAATAATAAAATGAAATGAAAACATTTATTTCGCCATAGGGTGATACACACACTTAACAAAAGTAAAAAAAAACTAAACAATAATAAATGAAAGTTAAGGTAGCAAAATATCAAACAATAAAATAAAATAATAATATTTTTTTTTAATCTTAACATTAGGTACATGACAATCTTGGGTAATGTACCCAGTGTTATAAGCAACCTTGACTTAGTTAAAATATTAAAATAATAAATTACTCAAAATTTATCTTCGGCTCTACTAAGTATTACAATAAATAACATAAAGTAATGTAGGCCAAGAGCAAAAAAAAGCCCGAGGAAAAAAAACTCTCGGTACTCTTTTAAAAATTTAATTCTAAATAAACTATAGTATATTAGTCACTTCATTCTTAACCAGCTTTTACTTAGTTTCTATGTGACGTTGCCTTTCAAGGAGAAAAATATTAAGGCTGCGTCGCTTGACAAAAGTAGGCATTTAAAGTCTACCCCGTCCCCCTTGGACACACGTCGCGCGAACTCGTTGCTGTTGAACCCAGTCCGTGACCTCAAAGCGTCAGTGGCTGTAAAGCGAACTAATTTGATTTGACTTTAAAATAGAAATGCATTTATTATGATCTTTTTTTAAAGTAGTGATAAATATGTAATACTTTCGTAAATAAATGAAATAAGTAAATGATTTCAGGGTTATTTATTATAAAGACTGTTGGACATAAATAGAATAAGCTATATAAAATAAAACAAATTACATATTAAATCTATACAAATAAATAAAATTGAAGTGTCTGTTTGTAATATTGTAATACCCGCTTTTAACTAAATTACATATATAATATACATGGTGCAAATACCAAAATAACATTTTTTATAATTTGTTTGTCTGTCTGTTCCGGCTAATCTCTGAAACGGCTGGATCGTTTTTAATAATAACATACGTATGTAAATAATGTACGACGAAATACGTATATAAATAATATGTGTGTAATAACATACGAATGTAAAGTTTGTCATGAAGCGCTGCTTAGTACTAGTGGTCTAAGATCCGAATCTAAATCGATCTTCACCGAGCTGATAATATAATGAAACATACTTTGTAATAAATTTAGTATATATATTAGATAATATTATATTAAAAATGGGTTACCTCTATTTTGAAAACTCTATTTTGTTGTTATGTATTATTATTATAATCTATATAATAAAAAAGAATGTTGCTAAGCGCATAACTCGAGAATGGATCGACCGATTCGGCTAATTTATTTTTGTATGTTCCTTAAAAATTCCACAGTAGGTTTTTATATTTAATAATTCTAATTTTAATATTAATTAAATATAATATATTATAACAAAGAAAAAAAATGGCAACGTCACGTGGTGTTCCCAAGTGGTCACCCATCCAAGTACCTGACGCTGCCGCGTTACCGGTCGCTCAAATGTACCTCATGTGATGAAATGCGCATTAAGAAGTTTCACTTCAAAAAAACTAGTTGAAAAAAAAGCGGTCACCCATCCAAGTACTGACCGTCGTGACGCTGCCGCGTTTCTGGTCAATTAAATTTTATCTTTACTAACATATCTCACTCTCAACTTCCGTTCGGCTCAACCGATCACACTTTTCTTAACGCTCTCGTAACGCACCTGCTTACTCCCCAAGTTAAGCGCGCCTATAGAAGTTAAACTTCAAAAAAACTATTTGAAAAAAAAGCGGTGACCCATCCAAGAGCTGACCGTCGTGACGCTGCCGCGTTTCCGGTCGATCAAATTTTATCTTAACCAAAATATCTCCCTCTCAACTTCCGTTCGCCTCGACCAATCACACTTTTCGTAACGCTCTCGTCACGCCTGCTTACTCTCCAAGTTAAGTGCGCCTAAAGAAGTTTCACTTTAAAAAAAACTAGTTGAAAAAGAAAGCGGTCACCCATCCAAGTACTGACGCTAAAATGAGCGTAACGCTACAAATAGCGTAACGATACAATAGCGTAACGCTACAATGAGCGCAACGATACAAATAGCGTAATGCTACAATGAGCGTAACGCTACAAATAGCGTAACGCTACAACAAATAGCGTAATGCTACAATGATCGTAAAGCAACAATGATCGTAACGCTACGATGAGCTTAATGCTACAATGAGCGTAACGCTACAATGAGCGTAACGCTACAATTAGCGTAACGATACAACGAGCGTAACGATACAAATAGCGTAACGCTACAATGAGCATAACGATACAATGAGCGTAACGCTACAAATAACGTAACGCGACAACAAATAGCG
Organism: Melitaea athalia; assembly: GCA_905220545.2. Taxonomy (NCBI): domain Eukaryota; kingdom Metazoa; phylum Arthropoda; class Insecta; order Lepidoptera; family Nymphalidae; genus Melitaea; species Melitaea athalia. Next base: position 12,224,096 of record HG992179.1, read on the forward strand.
TAATGCTACAATGATCGTAAAGCAACAATGATCGTAACGCTACAATGAGCGTAACGCTACAATGAGCGTAACGCTACAATGAGCGTAACGCTACAATTAGCGTAACGATACAATGAGCGTAACGATAAAAATAGCGTAACGCTACAATTAGCGTAACGATACAATGAGCGTAACGATAAAAATAGCGTAACGCTACAATGAGCGTAACGCTACAAGTAACGTAACGCTACAATGACGTAACGATACAAATAACGTAACTCTACAATGAGTGTAACGCTACAAATAGCGTAACTCTACAAATATCGTAACGCTACAATAAGCGTAACGCTACAATTAGCGTAACGCTACAATAAGCGTAACGCTACAATTAGCGTAACGCTACAATGAGCGTAACGATACAATGAGCGTAACGCTACAAGTAACGTAACGCTACAATGAGCGTAACGATACAAATAACGTAACTCTACAATGAGTGTAACGCTACAAATAGCGTAACTCTACAAATATCGTAACGCTACAATGAGCGTAACGATATAAATAGCGTACGCCTTTTTCATGCAAGTCGCTGCGCCGCGCGCCCTTCCCTGTCGTTTTTCCGTTGCACCTGGTTTGAAATCACAACGATTCTAAAGAAGTTTCACTTCAAAAATCTAATTGAAAAAAAGAGGTCACCCATCCAAGTACTCGTCGTGACACTGACGCGTTACCGGTCGCTCAGATTTTACCCCTCATGCGCCTAAAGAAGTTTCACTTCAAAAATGTTAATTTGGTGTAATATGTACCGTGTATATATACATACATATGAATTTAGTTAAAAGACGTAATATTACAAACAGACACTCCATTTTTATTAATTTTTATATAGATAAATAGTGTTTACAAAAACTTAAACAGCAACAAAATAATTATATTAAACTAGCGGACCCGGCAGACGTTGTCCTGCCCGGAAAACAGCTACCAAATTTGATTGCTTACATACCGATAGCAGCGCCACCTATCGGGTCAAATTGAGATAAAAACTTCCCTATCTCTCGAGTTGGACCAAATTACAGATTCTTACGAAATGTGATAAAAATTGGTTCAGTACTTTCGGAGTTACATACCGATAGCAGCGCCACCTACCGGGTCCAATTGAGATAAAAACTACCCTATCTCTCAAGTTAGACCAAATTACAGAAGCTTACAAAATTTGATACAAATTGGTTCAGTAGTTTCGGAGTTACATACCTATAGCAGCGCCACCTACCGGGTCTAATTGAGAAAAAAGTACCCTATCTCCCAAGTTGGACCAAATTACAGATGCTTACAAAATTTGATACAAATTGGTTCAGTAGTTTCGGAGTTACATACCGATAGCAGCGCCACCTACCGGGTCCAATTGAGATAAAAACTACCCTATCTCTCAAGTTTGACCAAACTACAGAAGCTTACAAAATTTGATACAAATTGGTTCAGTAGTTTCGGAGTTAGATACCTATAGCAGCGCCACCTACCGGGTACAATTGAGATAAAAAGTATCCTATGTCCGTTTCCTGGTTCTAAGCTACCTCCCCACCAATTTTCAGCCAAATCGCTTCAGCCGTTCTTGAGTTATAAATAGTGTAACTAACACGATTACACGACTTTCTTTTATATATATAAATTTAAAATAAATAGCGAATTTAAATTTTATTACTACTGTGGGCAGTAGGTGTATGGATATTGAATGCATACTACGTAATATTAAAAATACAAAAGACGGAACGCTTTTTTGAAAAATTTTGCACACGTCTTGCCTCTGTAACGTCCAACGGGACAGTGTGAGTGCCGCGAGAGCGCCCAGCGCTTCGAAAATCACTTGAATAATCGATTAAAAAAAAAATAGATGTAATAAAAAAAAAACTCGCTGCCACGCCTTACAGTTATATATGTACTTTATTTTGGTAAGTTACTCATAATATCAAATCAGTTATTTTAAAAATAAAACCCAATAATAGTAGATAAAATGACCCGAAAAGAGGTAACTTTGTGAATTTATTCTATCGAGCCAAATTTATCGAATCATGTTTCCAACGGTGTTTTTACCTAGAATATACCCTCAACAATACCAATTAAATTTATCAGATTACAATTTCACTGTTTACTATTTCAAAAATGAATGACTAGAAACGTGTTTTGCACGAACCACGCGCCACCCGACCTTAAAGCCTTTTAAAGAACAATACCCAACAATTGTTCTTAGTGTAGTATAACTTTTTACGTATTTTTTGCTCGTTATCTGAATACATGATACGCTCATTTAGCTAATGTACATAAAAGCCGATTACCTTTCATATAAGATAAGCTTTATTTCACAATCCGTATTTTAATGGATAACCATGATTATAACTACTTATATATATACAGGATGTCCCGCGATAAAGTGCAACCTCGAAAGAGGGTGAAACTAGACCATAAATTATCGACAAAAAACAGAAAAAAATTAAAAAAATTAAAAAAAAAATTATTTTTTTTATTGACGAATTAAGATTTTTATATAGCTTACGTAGCCTCTTTGTACAAAAAATGATGATTTTTGTACGTGTTTTTGGGATACAGGCGTAATTTTTTTTTTATTTGAATGGCAATATGGTAAGAAATAATAATAAATCATAAAATTTCCTGGTCAACAGTCATAAAAAATGGATTTTTTTTCACAAGAAGCATAGTTAAAGACATAATGCCACTTTTTTGCGAGCTAATTTTTATTTTATCCTTACCGCCAAGTAGGTACGTGGCGTAATGTTTTATTTTATTTTAAAGTAATCGACCCACTACTTTGGAAGAAATCATCATTTTTTGTATATAGAGTCTACGTAAGATATAAAAATCTTAATTCGTCAATAAGAAATAAAATATTTTTTTTAAAAAGTTTTTTCTATGTTTTTTGTCGATAATTTATGGTCTAGTTTCACCCCCTTTCGGGGTTGCACTTTATCGCGGGACACCCTGTATATGGATTATAATACATACATTCGTCCTTCTTTTATGGGTCTAGTGCTATGAAATACATATATACGACCGCTCTGGTGTAATGGTGGGTGTGCCGTGTCGGCGGCGCCTAAACACCGACTGCGGGTTCGATTCCCGCTCGGAGTGGATATTTGTTTTTATAAAAATATTTATTGCCGGTCTGGTTGTTAATCCTTGTGGGTCTCCCGACCGTGTCTCGGAGAACACGTTAAGCTGCAGTCCCAGTTGTAACCTGTACACTTGATAGCGATCGTTACTCATAGTAGGGAATATATCCGCCAACCCGCATTGGAGCAGCGTGGTGGATTAAGCTCCGATTTTTCTCCTACATGGGGAAGAGGCCTATGCCCAACAGTGGGATATTACAGGCTGAATCGTGATCGTGAATATAGCCTATATCACTCCTGAATAGTGTAGCTTTCTGTTAGTGAAAGAATTTTCATGTTCGGATCAATATTTGCGCAGATTACTCCCTACAAACAAAGTTTGAAGCTTTACCTCTTTATAATATTACTGTGATATTAGTATAGATTGCAATGCACAGATAATTTTGAGACATAAAAATAAGTTGCTTACATAGCTTCACATACTATACCTTAACTTTCTGAAATACCTACATTATATGTACATTTTTCAGTTATAGTGATTTTAATGCTGATTTCTAAAATATAATACTAACAAAACGCTTTTATATGACGTTTATTGTTTACGAAGAATATAGTTCAAGCATTGATCACTTTAGTATAAGCAACGTTGTAGGTACATTAAGTTTTAATCAAATGCTTAACTTTATATCATGTAAACTTAAGGGTTAATTATATCTAACACCTGCGAGGAGGTGAAGGTGCAGGGTTACGACATTGCTCTTTTCTGCATCCTCTGCATATTAAAGTATTAAATTATTATTTAATGAACTAGCTGCATGCGACCTTGATTATGCTGTTATATCTCCTAACTTGTTCCTTATAATGTTATGCTAGTCTCCTAACTATTTAACGTAATTTACCTTCCTCACTTATGGGTATAGTATTTATGGAAATTTGGTAGCTTTTTACAGTATGTGTGATGTATATATATATATATATATATATATATATGTATTTTCCTAACTCATTATACCATCATCAATCAATACATATAACAAAAATGTAACGGGTCACTGTCTGTAGATTTAAGATATATGAGAAAAAAATATCATTGGGACATTTATCAACGCTAATAGCATCCAAAACAATGATTGTCAGAATTTTTGTCTGTGCGTTTGTGCACACTAATCTCAGAAACGGCGTGGCGTTTTGGTGTGATTTTTACTAATATATTGTGGCAAACTTAGCTTAATATTTTGTGTTTGTTTTATGTCAATCGGTTCATAAATAAAAAAATTATGAAATTTTAAAGAATCACGTTGAACATGCAGTGGCGGATTTACCCATAGGCCCGCGAGGCCCGGGCCTAGGGCGGCATAATTTGAGGGGCGGCAAAATTTTTGAAATACCAAAATTTCAGAAAAAAAAAGTAACGAGTCTCCTTTGAAAAATAATAATAGTTACATTTTTTTTTACTTTTCAATCTATGAATATGATTTTAATTTTTAAAAAATCAATTACCTATAGTCTTTATCGCATGATGTCCGTTACTTTTTGTTTCATTACTGATATTAATTATATGCTTTATGAAGCTTAATAGTTTTAAGCTTAATTTGTTTTAAGCGCTAAATAAAAATACTGAATATAATATGCATGTATTAAATATCATGTGTCAGACATTTTAGTTTTCATATAAAGCCAGAAAAAAACTTTGTTGTTTTCCGAGTGTTTTTTTATGTGATCGTAAACTCAAAACATAGTTTAATGTATAAAACAAGCATCTCGCAAGAATCGCGCTGTAGAAAAGTTACAGAAATCGAATTCCGAAGACCATTGGGGAGAAGCCTTCTTGCGAAGCTTAAAACAGCGTATGGCAGAGCCGTTTGCTCTCATCCTCAGATCCGAGAAGAAGCGAGAAATTTTATGGACCGCTGTTACTGGTCGAGCACACGCAAGCTGATTGCTTGCGTTGTGTGTGTTGATAGTTGATTGCCTAAATGTGCCTGAACTGTATTGAAACAACACTCCGGACAAATCCCTGCGATTTTTGGAGTGCACTAATCGTAAATTGTGATGTAATATGAGTTTAAATAAAATAAAATAAAAAAAGCCTGAGAATTGGGACACCGAAGACCCACGAGTACCAATGTTGTGCTTGTTCTTTAAGAAAGGCGACAAGGCTCTGTTAAAGAATTAAAAACCGATCTCACTTCTGAACAACGTCTATAAGCTGTTTTCGAAGGTCGTTACGAATCGTGTTGCCAGATGACTCGACGAATTCCAACCACCGGAGCAGGCTGGGTTTCTAAATGGCTACAGCACCGTAGACCACATCCATACTGTTCGGCAGAATATACAAAAGACAGAAGAATATAATCAGCCGCCGTGTATGGCATTTGTGGACTATGAGAAAGCCTTCGACTCTGTCGAAACCTGGGCTGTCCTAGACTCTCTGTAGAGATGTCATATTGACTGGCGATATATCGAGGTACTGAGATGTATGTACGACGACGATGACCGTTCATATCCAAGACCAAAGAACAAGACCCATTTTCATCCAGCGTGGAGTAAGACAGGGAGATGTAATATCACCGAAACTGTTTACCACTGCGCTGGAAGATGTCTTTAAGACCTTGGATTGGGGGCAACGAGGCATCAACGTCAACGGCGAATACATCTCTCATCTTCGTTTCGCCGACGATATCGTCATCTTTGCGGAGACGTTGGATGAGCTAGGCCAAATGCTGGCTGGCCTAAACGACTCCTCCCGACGAGTCGGTCTCGGTATGAACTTGGTAAAAACGGGAGCTATGTTTAACAACCAAGTCATACCGAGACTGGTATTGGTCGATGGTAGCCTTGTCGAAGTTGTTCAAGATTATGTTTACCTAGGCCATACAATCCAACTAGGCCAACACGAACTACAACACTTCGATAAGGAGGCCGATTGGATGATCCGGTTGGCGGCGTTTGGCGGGCTTCGCAGAGTCTTCACTTCGAAGATTCCCCAATCCTTAAAGACAAAAGCCTTCGAGCAATGCGTCCTGCCTATGTTAACATACGGAGGCGAGACGTGGATACTGACGAAGGGACTGGTACACAAGCTTAAAGTCGCTCAACGTGCAATGGCACGGGCTATGCTTAGGGTTTCTTTCAAAGATAGAATTAGAAATGAGGCTATCCGCGAGAGAATGAAAGTAACCGACATAGGCCACAGAATTAGCAAGTTGAATTGGCATTGGGCTGGTCACTTGTGTCACTGGAGAGATAGCCGTTGGAGCAGACGTGTCCTGGAGTGAAGACCGCGTCTTGGCAAACGCAGTGTGGGACGTCCTCCGGCCCGCTGGACTGACGATCTAAGTAAGACTGCCAGTGTACTTACTACGTAGCAACTTAGCAACAGATGACCGTGTTTGTTGAACATATACTTAATGTTAGTGAACTTAGCAGATCATTGTCCAGCAGATCAAAAAAAAATGTGAGTTCTTATCGCATGCAGCTGAGTTCTACAGTTCCTGATACTTTTTAGAAATAGTTCTGGCGTTTTTACCTTAAAAAAAGACAATTGACAAAATGATCTGCCAACTTCACGCAGCAGATCATTGTCCAGCAGATCAAAAATAAATGTGATTTCTTATCGCATACAGCTGAGTTCTACAGTTCCTGATACTTTTTAGAAATAGTTCTGGCGTTTTTACCTTAAAAAAAGACAATTTTGACAAAATGATCTGCCAACTTCCCGCATCACTCATGAGTAGGAAAATACTGTTTCAGTCGTTTTAAATTATCGCGAAAGGCTAGAACTCTTCCGTTTTTCACTGATATGCATCGGAACTCTAATATAAAACCCGATTCGAGTCCAGAACTCACGTTTAAATGCCAGCAGAGCACATTAAAGCGGTCAAAAAGTAGGAAAATAGAGTTTTCGTTGTTTCAAATCAATGTGCAAGGCTAGAACTCTTCTGATTTCTATAGATCCGTATAAAAACTAATATCTGAAACTCGATTCAAGTCCAGAACTCATATTGAAATATCAGCAGATCACGCTAGAGCAGCTCATAAGTAGGAAAATACTGTTTCAGTCGTTTTAAATTATCGCGAAAGGCTAGAACTCTTCCGTTTTTCACTGATACGCATCGGAACTCTAATATAAAACCCGATTCGAGTCCAGAACTCACGTTTAAATGCCAGCAGAGCACATTAAAGCGGTCAAAAAGTAGGAAAAAACAGTTTTCGTTGTTTCAAATCAATGTGCAAGGCTAGAACTCTTCTGATTTATATAGATCCGTATAAAACTAATATCTGAAACTCGATTCAAGTCCAGAACTCATATTGAAATATCAGCAGATCACGCTAGAGCAGCTCATAAGTAGGAAAATACTGTTTCAGTCGTTTTAAATTATCGCGAAAGGCTAGAACTCTTCTGTATTTCACTGACACGCATCGAAACTGTAATCTAAAACCCGATTCGAGTCCAGAACTCATGTTTAAATGCCAGCAGAGCACGTTACAGCGGTCGAAAAGTAGAAAAATACCCTTCTCGTCGTTTAAAATTAATGTGCCAGGCTAGAACTCTTTTGAATTCTATAGATCCGTATTAAAACTAATATCTGAAACTCGATTTAAGTCCAGAACTGATATTGAAATACCAGCAGATCACGCTAGAGCAGCTCATAATTAGGAAAATACTGTTTCAGTCGTTTTAAATTACCGCGAAAGGCTAGAACTCTTCCGTTTTTCACTGATACGCATCGGAACTATAATATAAAACCCGATTCGAGTCCAGAACTCACGTTTAAATGCCAGCAGAGCACATTAAAGCGGTCAAAAAGTAGGAAAATAGAGTTGTCGTTGTTTCAAATCAATGTGCAAGGCTAGAACTCTTCTGATTTCTATAGATCCGTAATAAAACTAATATCTGAAACTCGATTCAAGTCCAGAAATCATATTGAAATACCAGCAGATCACGGTAGAGCAGCTTATAAGTAGGAAAATACTGTTTCAGTCGTCTTAAATTATCGCGAAAGGCTAGAACTCTTCCGTTTTTCACTGATATGCATCGGAACTCTAATATAAATTCCGATTCGAGTCCAGAACTCACGTTTAAATGCCAGCAGAGCACATTAAAGCGGTCAAAAAGTAGGAAAATACAGTTTTCGTTGTTTCAAATCAATGTGCAAGGCTAGAACTCTTCTGATTTCTATAGATCCGTATAAAAACTAATATCTGAAACTCGATTCAAGTCCAGAACTCATATTGAAATACCAGCAGATCACGGTAGAGCAGCTTACAAGTAGGAAAATTCTGTTTCAGTCGTCTTAAATTATCGCGAAAGGCTAGAACTCTTCCGTTTTTCACTGATACGCATCGGAACTCTAATATAAAACCCGATTCGAGTCCAGAACTCACGTTTTAATGCCAGCAGAGCACGTTACAGCGGTCGAAAAGTAGGAAAATACCCTTCTCGTCGTTTAAAATTAATGTGCCAGGCTAGAACTCTTTTGAATTCTATAGATCCGTATTAAAACTAATATCTAAAACTCGATTCAAGTCCAGAACTCATATTGAAATACCAGCAGATCACGCTAGAGCAGCTCATGAGTAGGAAAATACTGTTTCAGTCGTTTTAAATTATCGCGAAAGGCTAGAACTCTTCCGTTTTTCATTGATATGCATCGGAACTCTAATATAAAACCCGATTCGAGTCCAGAACTCATGTTTAAATGCCAGCAGAGCACATTACAGCGGTCGAAAGTAGGAAAATACCCTTTTCGTCGTTTTAAATCAATGTCCGAGGCTAGAACTCTTTTGATTTCTGTAGATCCTTTGAGTTTTTTGTTTTGAAACGACGGAAACTGTATTTTCCTACTTTTTGACCGCTTTAATGTGCTCTGCTGGCATTTAAAAGTGAGTTCTGGACTCGAATCGGGTTTTATATTAGAGTTCCGATGCGTATCAGTGAAAAACGGAAGAGTTCTAGCCTTTCGCGATAATTTAAAATGACTGAAACAGTATTTTCCTACTTATGAGCTGCTCTAGCGTGATCTGCTGGTATTTCAATATGAGTTTTGGACTTGAACCAAGTTTCAGATATTAGTTTTAATACGGATGTATAGAATTCAAAAGAGTTCTAGCCTGGCACATTAATTTTAAACGACGAGAAGGGTATTTTCCTACTTTTCGACCGCTGTAACGTGCTCTGCTGGCATTTAAACATGAGTTCTGGACTCGAATCAGGTTTTAGATTACAGTTCTGATGCGTACCAGTGAAATACAGAAGAGTTCTAGCCTTTCGCGATAATTTAAGACGACTGAAACAGTATTTTCCTACTTATAAGCTGCTCTACCGTGATCTGCTGGTATTTCAATATGAGTTCTGGACTTGAATCGAGTTTCAGATATCAGTTTTTATACGGATCTATAGAAATCAGAAGAGTTCTAGCCTTGCACATTGATTTGAAACAACGAAAACTCTATTTTCCTACTTTTTGACCGCTTTAATGTGCTCTGCTGGCATTTAAAAGTGAGTTCTGGACTCGAATCGGGTTTTATATTAGAGTTCCGATGCATATCAGTGGAAAACGGAAGAGTTCTAGCCTTTCGCGATAATTTAAAACGACTAAAACAGTATTTTCCTACTCATGAGCTGCTCTACCGTGATCTGCTGGCATTTCAATATGAGTTCTGGCCTAGAATCGAGTTTTACATAATAGTTTTAATATGAATCTATAGAATTCAAAAGAGTTCTAGCCTGGCACATTGATTTTAAACGACGAGAAGTGTATTTTCCTACTTTTCGACCGCTGTAACGTGCTCTGCTGGCATTTAAACGTGAGTTCTAGACTTGAATCGGGTTTTATATTAGAGTTCCGATGCATATCAGTAAAAACGGAAGAGTTCTAGCCTTTCGCGATAATTTAAAACGACTGAAACAGTATTTTCCTACTTATGAGCTGCTCTACCGTGATCTGCTGGTATTTCAATATGAGTTCTGGACTTGAATCGAGTTTCAGATATTAGTTTTTATACGGATCTATAGAAATCAGAAGAGTTCTAGCCTTGCACATTGATTTGAAACAACGAAAACTGTATTTTCCTACTTTTTGACCGCTTTAATGTGCTCTGCTGGCATTTAAACGTGAGTTCTGGACTCGAATCGGAATTCATATTAGAGTTCCGATGCATATCAGTGAAAAACGGAAGAGTTCTAGCCTTTCGCGATAATTTAAGACGACTGAAACAGTATTTTCCTACTTATAAGCTGCTCTACCGTGATCTGCTGGTATTTCAATATGAGTTCTGGACTTGAATCGAGTTTCAGATATTAGTTTTTATACGGATCTATAGAAATCAGAAGAGTTCTAGCCTTGTACATTGATTTGAAACAACGAAAACTGTATTTTCCTACTTTTTGACCGCTTTAATGTGCTCTGCTGGCATTTAAACGTGAGTTCTGGACTCGAATCGGAATTTATATTAGAGTTCCGATGCATATCAGTGAAAAACGGAAGAGTTCTAGCCTTTCGCGATAATTTAAGACGACTGAAACAGTATTTTCCTACTTATAAGCTGCTCTACCGTGATCTGCTGGTATTTCAATATGAGTTCTGGACTTGAATCGAGTTTCAGATATTAGTTTTTATACGGATCTATAGAAATCAGAAGAGTTCTAGCCTTGTACATTGATTTGAAACAACGAAAACTGTATTTTCCTACTTTTTGACCGCTTTAATGTGCTCTGCTGGCATTTAAACGTGAGTTCTGGACTCGAATCGGGTTTTATATTAGAGTTACGATGCATATCAGTGAAAAACGGAAGAGTTCTAGCCTTTCGCGATAATTTAAGACGACTGAAACAGTATTTTCCTACTTATAAGCTGCTCTACCGTGATCTGCTGGTATTTCAATATGAGTTCTGGACTTGAATCGAGTTTCAGATATTAGTTTTTATACGGATCTATAGAAATCAGAAGAGTTCTAGCCTTGCACATTGATTTGAAACAACGAAAACTCTATTTTCCTACTTTTTGACCGCTTTAATGTGCTCTGCTGGCATTTAAACGTGAGTTCTGGACTCGAATCGGGTTTTATATTATAGTTCCGATGCGTATCAGTGAAAAACGGAAGAGTTCTAGCCTTTCGCGATAATTTAAAATGACTGAAACAGTATTTTCCTACTTATGAGCTGCTCTAGCGTGATCTGCTGGTATTTCAATATGAGTTCTGGACTTGAACCAAGTTTCAGATATTAGTTTTAATACGGATGTATAGAATTCAAAAGAGTTCTAGCCTGGCACATTAATTTTAAACGACGAGAAGGGTATTTTCCTACTTTTCGACCGCTGTAACGTGCTCTGCTGGCATTTAAACATGAGTTCTGGACTCGAATCAGGTTTTAGATTACAGTTCCGATGCGTACCAGTGAAATACAGAAGAGTTCTAGCCTTTCGCGATAATTTAAGACGACTGAAACAGTATTTTCCTACTTATAAGCTGCTCTACCGTGATCTGCTGGTATTTCAATATGAGTTCTGGACTTGAATCGAGTTTCAGATATCAGTTTTTATACGGATCTATAGAAATCAGAAGAGTTCTAGCCTTGCACATTGATTTGAAACAACGAAAACTCTATTTTCCTACTTTTTGACCGCTTTAATGTGCTCTGCTGGCATTTAAACGTGAGTTCTGGACTCGAATCGGGTTTTATATTATAGTTCCGATGCGTATCAGTGAAAAACGGAAGAGTTCTAGCCTTTCGCGATAATTTAAAACGACTGAAACAGTATTTTCCTACTTATGAGCTGCTCTAGCGTGATCTGCTGGTATTTCAATATGAGTTCTGGACTTGAATCAAGTTTCAGATATTAGTTTTAATAGGGATCTAAAGAATTCAAAAGAGTTCTAGCCTGGCACATTAATTTTAAACGACGAGAAGGGTATTTTCCTACTTTTCGACCGCTGTAACGTGCTCTGCTGGTATTTAAACATGAGTTCTGGACTCGAATCGGGTTTTATATTAGAGTTCTGAAGCATATCAGTGAAAAACGGAAGAGTTCTAGCCTTTCGCGATAATTTAAGACGACTGAAACAGTATTTTCCTACTTATAAGCTGCTCTACCGTGATCTGCTGGTATTTCAATATGAGTTCTGGACTTGAATCGAGTTTCAGATATTAGTTTTAATATGGATCTATAGAATTCAAAAGAGTTCTAGCCTGGCACATTGATTTTAAACGACGAGAAGTGTATTTTCCTACTTTTCGACCGCTGTAACGTGCTCTGCTGGCATTTAAACGTGAGTTCTAGACTCGAATCGGGTTTTTTATTAGAGTTCCGATGCATATCAGTGAAAAACGGAAGAGTTCTAGCCTTTCGCGATAATTTAAAACGACTGAAACAGTATTTTCCTACTTATGAGCTGCTCTACCGTGATCTGCTGGTATTTCAATATGAGTTCTGGACTTGAATCGAGTTTCAGATATTAGTTTTTATACGGATCTATAGAAATCAGAAGAGTTCTAGCCTTGCACATTGATTTGAAACAACGAAAACTGTATTTTCCTACTTTTTTACCGCTTTAATGTGCTCTGCTGGCATTTAAACGTGAGTTCTGGACTCGAATCGGGTTTTATATTATAGTTCCGATGCGTATCAGTGAAAAACGGAAGAGTTCTAGCCTTTCGCGATAATTTAAAACGACTGAAACAGTATTTTCCTACTTATGAGCTGCTCTAGCGTGATCTGCTGGTATTTCAATATGAGTTCTGGACTTGAATCGAGTTTCAGATATTAGTTTTATACGGATCTATAGAAATCAGAAGAGTTCTAGCCTTGCACATTGATTTGAAACAACGAAAACTGTATTTTCCTACTTTTTGACCGCTTTAATGTGCTCTGTTGGCATTTAAACGTGAGTTCTGGACTCGAATCGGGTTTTATATTAGAGTTCCGATGCATATCAGTGAAAAACGGAAGAGTTCTAGCCTTTCGCGATAATTTAAAACGACTGAAACAGTATTTTCCTACTCATGAGTGATGCGGGAAGTTGGCAGATCATTTTGTCAAAATTGTCTTTTTTTAAGGTAAAAACGCCAGAACTATTTCTAAAAAGTATCAGGAACTGTAGAACTCAGCTGTATGCGATAAGAAATCACATTTATTTTTGATCTGCTGGACAATGATCTGCTGCGTGAAGTTGGCAGATCATTTTGTCAATTGTCTTTTTTTAAGGTAAAAACGCCAGAACTATTTCTAAAAAGTATCAGGAACTGTAGAACTCAGCTGCATGCGATAAGCACTCACATTTTTTTTTGATCTGCTGGACAATGATCTGCTAAGTTCACTAACATATATACTTATGCATACTTATGCTTACAGGCAAACGCAAAACCTCCTCCTGTTAAAAATAGAATCGAAACTGTTTTTAAATTCATTTACTTATCGGAGATCAGAAGTGAGGAGAGGACGACGGAGGGTCGAACTCGTTAATTAACAATGTAATTTAACACAAGATAGTTACACAGATTAGTTAATGGGGTGGAGACTAACTACTTAGTATTCAATTGACTCACCGAGCGGGTACCGTGTCTATCGCGTGGCAGAGGGACAACTCAGAGCAGTGCCCGGGACCCGTGACCCGAGTGTAGGTTTAAGGCGGCGCCGTCTTACAATGCGCATTGTCACTCGCCTCTACTGCTCGAGTTGCCCAATAAGTAACAATTAATTCGTGTACACAAACTAACTATTAGAAGAGTCGAGGTTAAGCTACTAGCAAGATACACAAGTGCACCGTGCCACGCCAGAGCCAAGACTGTCTTAGCTGCGGTTGCATCGGTCTTTTATACACGAAGGAATGATTCGAATAATAGAACGAGTGAGGGTAGATGAATATCAATAACAACGCAGGTACCGACATTAATAACTATCTGTATTGATTCCCCGACACACTTATCATGTCGGTAGATATACATTTATTATGTACGTAAGAACGCTCTTCGCTTAACGATAAATCGTCTCCGATGTAGACGCGGCAACATCGTATAGGGACATACCAATATGTACATATTTACTTTTACTGTACATATTTACAGTGTTTTCTACTACGTGTAATGATGTCGGGATATCGGCGACGACAAGCGGCTTTCACACACTCTCATCGATACGTACGGTAATTTTAAGGATGTATGATGGCACTACAAGCTGATCACATATTTACCTGTCTCGCTTCTTGTTACTATACATTCCATATCACTTCATTGTAAATAAAAAAAAGTGAGTAATAATCCAAGCAGTTTTTCTTTTAAGTGCGTTAAATTATATATCACATCAACTTTTGCCAAAAAATTTAAATAAAATCTAATTTGTTTATTTCAATCAGAAAGTAATTTGTCATTTACATATATTTTGAGCACTATATTTCTAAATTATTGATATGTGTTTTTATATTACCTTACACATTTTCAACTATTATTCGTAAATTTAATGTAATTAAATTATTTCAAGGAGATTTTTTTTTTTCTGTGGTGGTCTAAAAGGTAGTATTTCGTTTTTAAAATTATTCGTTTAACTAAATTTTCTAAGGTAAGTAATAAAAAAATCTTCAGGATAATTTGGGAGCCTGATTTTAATATGAAGAAATATTTTGTCGCTAAACAACACGTTGCAACTTAAAGAATTATCATAATAATGTTATTGACATAATTATCTCATTATTGATTTTCTGTATTATACTGTGCATTCCCAAGGAGGGTTGATGTCAGGCAGGCGGCCGGTCGTAAAAAATAACATGCCAAATCACTTACAACATGAGTCTGAGGAAGAGGAGAACATGTTGTGCCGACCCTATATAAATAGGATAAGGGCAGGGAGATGATGATGATTTTGTCGCTAAAATGTTTTAAATATGTAAAAATAAAGATAATTTATAACATAACATAGGTATAAAACTGTAAGATATATAATTTAAGGTCTATTATGTCGATCGTCGGTTGTCTACCTGACATGTAATGGCATCCAATAGCTGATCAAAGTTTATGATATATTTTTAAATATCAAGTTACAATTTTTTGCCCAATATCTATATTTCCTAGCTCGGAATTCAACAAATTTTGTTTGTTTGTTAGTGGAAAACAAATCTAAGCTTGTCTCGTACCTATGAGCCTATGAGTAACTTCTACGCGACATAAACTTAATAAAAAACCGGTGAAACAGTCCCAAAGCCTTTTAGATTACCTAACTCGAAAAGAAAATGACATAAAGGTCGCTTCAGCCTGTAATATCCCACTGTTGGGCATAGGCCTCTTTCCCCGTGTAGGAGAAGGATCTTAGCTTAATCCACCACGCTGCTAAAATGCGGGTTGGCGGGTATATTCCCTACTATGGGTAGCTAACGATCGCTATCAGGTGTACATGATAACAACCAGGACCGACGGCTTAACGTGCTCTCCGAGGCGTGGTGGGGAGGCCCACAAGGACTGTTCAAACACCCAGACCACGGCAAACATCTGTACGGAAAATACGTGTGGCAATGGCGTTTTAGGGTAAGTGAAGATTTAATTAAATGCTAACAAACAGTCTTGTAAAGTGTTCAGAAAATTGTTGAACATGTTTCAGCCCTTATCGCAATGATATGTTAATGTAATCAACAGTAATTTTAATAACGTAAAGCTAAAACAAAACTCATAAGGGGAGATAGCAATTATGTTTGAAAATCTACATAGTTATCTCGCCGCTGCCGGCGCCGCATCAGGTTCCTTTTATGAGCGCCTCTTGCAAGCGTAAAAAATTATCACATTAAACAAAGAACAAAGAACTCATGAGTCAATAATTTTAGACGTAAATGAAAAATGACCTTTGCTTAAAATTTAGCTCTAGTTAAGACTCAAATAGCATTTATGTGGTCATACACAACAAATTAACATTTAATAGCAGTTTTTAATTGCAGGATCCACGTTATGCGTAAAATTTCTGTTACGAATTTTCAAAAACAAACTTTTTCAAAATATATCATAGTCAGAG
Source organism: Melitaea athalia (assembly GCA_905220545.2). Taxonomy (NCBI): domain Eukaryota; kingdom Metazoa; phylum Arthropoda; class Insecta; order Lepidoptera; family Nymphalidae; genus Melitaea; species Melitaea athalia. The sequence goes on from HG992179.1 coordinate 12,240,189, forward strand.
AATCACGGAAATTTTTTCATTTAATACTTTGCTAAGCTGTTCCGCTATTAAAGCGAGTTGTTAATCTAATCAAGATTTGGCAGCGATCACGTCCAAAACTCTGTGGGTGTAACAGTAAGTTAGTCGTGCTGTAGTGCTCATAATATTAAACTTTATGACCTAGGTACCACAAACAATTGTTTACTAGACGATTATGAACTGAACTGAAGTAAATCAACCTGTAACGTACAACTTTGGGCAAAGGCAGACTCTTTACAGAAAACTATAAGATTATTCAACGAATTACTGCTGGAATCTAAGGCTTACAATAAAATAATGGTTGGGTATGTAATCGAAACAAAAAAACAGCCACACGCAGACTTTTTCTAAACACAAAAATATTTCCAAAGTCAGGAACAAAATGTGCTGGATGTATCAGTACCTACTGCTTTCATTTCATTTTTTTTTTTGTATTCATAAAGTGTATGTAGGGATTCAATTTTATAGGACGTAGTGTAATGTATTACCTATACTTAGTTAAAAGTTACTAAATACGCCATTTAGTTTTATAATACGAGTATAGTGACTGTAGCAATTGGTATACCAAGCTTTACTTTGCCATTATTGCCATCTGTGGTTGAGTAGAATCATAAAGTGGGTATCGGATACAATATAATTCACCTACTTGGCAAGAATACCTTCATAAGTCAAAGATACTAACATAATATATTCAAATATGGGAGTTGCATACATGAATGTATTATGTTGAAATTAATTTAGAAGATAAGTTGCAGCCTCTGCGAAATCGTCTTAACATAAATTATTATTATTAAGTCTGTATCCCATAACATTGTACCTATTAACATTAACAAAGAATATATGTATTACAGAAGATAACAAAGAAATAACATTCATTATCAATGAATAAATGATTTCTAAAAGTAATATTGCATCGAATACAGTTTCCAGCGTGAAAGTGACAATTCTTTCGATCATATTTTGCGTCAGCTGTAACATATCGGTTGAGAACATTATGACCTGCAGCAAGAATAAATACATGTCGGATGTCACCTGACCCCAATAAATAAATTTGAATGGTTATTTGAGAGAATGCAAATGTTTTAAGAGAGAAAACTTAAAATTGTTTACATTAAGGTATCTAAATAACAATTAATCATCAATACATAGTACAAAACAAGGTCGCTTTCCGCTGTCTGTATGCTTAGATCTTTAAAACTACGCAACGAATTTTGATGCGGATTTTTTAAATAGACATAGTGATTCAAGAGGAAGGTTTATATGTATAATACATGCATTATTATGCATAGTAGAGAAACACTGATAATTTTAGAGGTTTCTTACGTATCTTTTGTTGTAGTGCTTAGTATCAGCATTGCACCCGTGCGAAGCCGGGGCGGGTTGCTAGTACTACATATATTAAGAATTCTGTTTGAAATTGATTAAAACAATACATTATTTTTCTTGTTATCACATCTTATATAAAATTAATTCTAATAAAATATGACAAACGTACAATTAATCTCATATCTGTCGACTGTAGTGAATGAACGTATGAATCTGCTGGATATTTTTTTTCCTTTTTGCAGGAATTAGGGCCTATGCAAACCACGTTTTTTAAACGCGCCGTCGACGCGCGTTTTAAAAGCGCGCGTCGACGGCGTGTTTTTATCCTACAGAGCAGTTTGTTGGCGTTTGTATCGATTCAAACGCGCGGCACCGGCGCGTCTGTATCGATACACACGCGCGTTTGCATCGCGTCTGTATCGCTACACACGCGCGTTTGCATCGCGTCTGTATCGCTACAAACGCGCGTCAACGGCGCGTTTAAAAAACATGTTGTGCATAGGTCCAAAATGCCAGCGCGTTTACATACACGCGCGTTTGCATCGCGTGACACGCGCGTTTTAAAAGCGCGCGTCGACGGCGCGTTTTTATCCTAAAGAACAGTTTGTTGGTGTTTGTATCGATTCAAACGCGCGGCACCGGCGCGTCTGTATCGATACACACGCGCGTTTGCATCGCGTCTGTATCGCTACACACGCGCGTTTGCATCGCGTCTGTATCGCTACAAACGCGCGTCAACGGCGCGTTTAAAAAACATGGTGTGCATAGGTCCAAAATGCCAGCGCGTTTACATACACGCGCGTTTGCATCGCGTGACACGCGCGTTTTAAAAGTGCGCGTCGACGGCGCGTTTTTATCCTAAAGAACAGTTTGTTGGTGTTTGTATCGATTCAAACGCGCGGCACCGGCGCGTCTGTATCGATACACACGCGCGTTTGCATCGCGTCTGTATCGCTACACACGCGCGTTTGCATCGCGTCTGTATCGCTACAAACGCGCGTCAACGGCGCGTTTAAAAAACATGGTGTGCATAGGTCCAAAATGCCAGCGCGTTTACATACACGTGCGTTTGCATCGCGTGACACACGCGTTTGCATCGCGTCTGTATCGCGTGACACGCGCGTTTGCATCGATTCAAACGCGTATTCAGGTGTGCAAAGGTCTACAGGCTGCGTCTAACTCGCGTGTGTATCGCGTCTGTATCGCTACAAACGCGCGTCGACGGCGCGTTTAAAAAACGTGGTTTGCATAGGCCCTAAAATTATCTGATTTAATCAATCAAGTCAACTCAAGAGATATAATATTTTCATTTGAACCGACATGTGCCTTGTTGTTTCACTTACGTTAACTAATTGATTATTGTTCATGCTTTGAATTTCTGTATAATACGTATATCGTCAGGTTTGTTGGGTTTTTGGTATGTTTACAACTTCGCTTTTATCGAGTACTGATTTATGAAGTGCTTATTTATACTAATATTATAAAGCTGAAGAGCTTGTTTGTTTGTTTCAACGCGCTAATCTCAGGAACTACTAGTCGGATTTGAAAAATTCTTTCAATGGTAGATAGCCCATTTATCGAGCAAGATTATAGGCTATATTATCACGCTAAGACAAATAGAAGCGGAGTACCAATGACAAATGTTTCAAAATCAGTTTTTTTTTTTCCTTTTGAGAGCTTCCGCTGCGTGCGCTGCGTAAACAGTTTAAATGCGATTTAGAGTTAGCGTTAGCCCAAAGTAACTATTCCACGGCCGGAAGCTAGTAAGTTATAAGTTATAACAGTATTCAGTAAATAGGCTACGTAATACAAAAGTACAAAAAGATATCAAAGAATTTTCTAAATAAGCATTTTAGAATAATTATGGTCTAATATTTTTTTTTTTTTTTTCTATAATACTAAGCCAAAGTTTGTTTTTATTATTATTATTTTTAACGAATACTTAGTAACAAACTAACCCTCTAGCATAATCTAATTAAGTTATCTGTTACAGAGATGTAAAATAATAAAGGCAAGCTTTTTTTGTGTGTTAAACTATTAATATATGAATACTAGCTGTGCTCGCGACTTCGTCCGCGTCGAATTTAACAAAATATTTATTGTTCAGTTCGCGGCGAGCATCTCAAGGAAAGAACGTTGGTTCGCCGAGCTTTGAATGTTTCGCTGCTAATTACTTCTAACGACGATATCTCAAAAACTATTCATCTGATTGATATATATAGTGTAAAGGGCAATTTTAAGGCCTGCTTTAAATGCCTAAGCTAACTAACATTCATTCATTCGTTTGGATAAGGATTAATACTGAACTAAAGAACTTTGAAATTAACGTAATGTTTTTAATTAAAATTTTTAACATAAAAGTGGTTATTGTAAGTCAACCGTAAGAGATATAGATATGCTATCGTGGACTTTTTGTAGCATTTTTATAGATTTTGAATTCGCTAGTACATTACTTAACTATATCTTTGCTAGTTTACGCGGCGTTCGCGGGGAAAGCTCCCAGTTAGCGAGATTTTTTGCGACCTCTTCAACATTTATCGCCGTATTTCTGCTAATTTACATATAAGCATAATAAATTATATACCTAAGCCTTCCTCAAGAATCACTCTTTCTATTGTTGAAAACTGTATTAAAATCCGTTTGGTAGTTTTCGAGTTTATCGCGTTCTGACAGACAGACAGAAAGCCGGGGGACTTCTTTTTATAATAAGTATAGATATAGATAGGTAACTTCTACACAAATAAATAAAATTGGAGTGTCTGTTTGTAATATTAAAAAAACAGATTTTTAATAAATGCATATGGATGTATACACGGTACATATTTATACCAAAATAACATTTTTTACAATTTTTGTCTGTCTGTCTGTGTGTTTGTTCCGGCTAATTTCTGAAACAACTGGGCCATTTTTGACGGGACTTTACTGGCAGATAGCTGATGTAATAAGAAGTAACTTAGGCTACTTTTATTTTAGACATTTATTTATTTTATAACTGCGAACTGAACAATAACTTCTGTGTTAAATTCCACGTGGACGAAGTCGCGGGCACAGCTAGTTTACTTAATATAAATCGTAATTACGTTATTATAAAATTTGTGCCAAATAAATAACGTGATTTTAACCCGGCGTCGTGGGGGCTGGGTCAAAATTACCCGAGCGTTTTTAATTTGTCTATAATTTTACAACGATCCATGTGACGCTGCCAAATTTCTCAGTAGCTGGAGCTATTGAGTCCCTCTACACGTTTGTGGCGCTAAATCAGTCGGGCAGCGACCGCGTTGAGTGCTATAAGGGCTGTAACGTGAAAAAGGTAAATATGACCCATGCCCGTATTCCGTGTAACTATTTCACGCCATTTTTTTCAAACACACTTTAAGTGTTTATTGTTGTTTTTTATGCTTGTTATTTGTAGTACTGCATTTTTTATCGTTACAAACTATTTTTTATTTATTTAACGTGACGTTTGACAACTTGTTCAGCATTTACCTAGTGAACATAAGTCTACGTCAGTTGGGACCCTACGTAAGAACTACTATAACGTACTTAAGGTGTTATTACATCCCGATTTGCTTTCCAAAAAGATAGCTCTTATTTCTCATACGCCTAAAAATAATGAGATAGTTTTTCTGATGTCGAGCCTGTTCAACTAGCGAAAAGAAAAAACCGGAGATCAACACCTATTACAACACAATCAAATGGGTTGAAGTTGCTGATGAATTATGCGCTACGTATGGACGTGTGCCGTAACTCAAAGAAGTGGCTGCTGACAATTTTTTATACCATGTTGAACATAGCGTCGATTAATGGAGTTGTAATATAATGTACAAATAATGAATCAAGCCTACGACGGCGATATTTTAAGGATTGAGTGTCAGATGTCAGTGAGCACTTGAAAGTCCGGCGGAGCGTTCAAAGTTTGCCGCCAGAACTGCGTAAAAGAATCAGACAATTTTCTGACGAACTTATAGAAGAACCTACAGCAAAAAAACCAAATGCTCCTAAAATGTGTCAGGTTTGCCCTGCAAGTAAGGACCGCAAAAATACCCACGTGCGTCCAGGATGCAACACACATTTGTCCTCAACATATAGTGCCTCTCTGTGCCAATCGTTTAAATAATAATGATTTTTTTTAGTGTTTTGGTGTTTTTTCATATTAGTAGATTCATAAAAGTGTCATTAAAACCATAAAACTGATAAATATTATAACTAGCTTAAGTTTTGCTAAATGAACCAAATTTGTTAATATTATTGAGTATTTTTTTCAAAGCTTCGTTTTTATAATTAAAAGTTTACATTTCAGTATATTTTTTGAATTTTATTATCCATAATACCCGTTAATTAATGTAGGTAACAAATAATAATAATATCCTCAAATAGATAGTGAAATATTTGCATTGTTTATCTGGGTAAAAATGACCCAGCCCCCACGTCCGTGTAACAATTTTCCACCCCCATGACGCCGGGTTAATATTAGACGATTTACTTCTAAGATTAGAGTATTTTAATGTCTTCAGATTAGAGTACTTTAATGTCTTCAGTATGCATTTATTAACCGACTTCAAAAAAGGAGAAGGTCCTCAATTCGACTGTATTTTTTATGTGTGTTACCTCATAAATTTTTCCTGAACGTACCGATTTTGACGATATTATTTTCATTCGAAGGCTTACTAAGCTTTATCTAATAAATGACAATATAATTGTGTTTGCTAGCAAACGAAAAAAAACTGACTTTAATTGCATCGGCCAGTAATAAATAATTAATAAATTAACAAACGCACAAGTCGTCACTACGATTTTCGAGGGTTTCCCTCGATTTCACTGGGATCCCATCATCAGATCCTGGCTTCCTTATCATGGTACCTAAGTTGGGATATCCCCTTTCCAAAAAAAAAAGAATTATCAAAATCGGTTCATAAATGACGAAATTATCTCCGAACATACATATTTAAAAAAACATAAACGGTCGAATTGAGTAACATCCTCCTTTTTTGAAGTCGGTTAAAAATGGGACCACCCATTTAAATGTAATTGAGGTCTAACGAGTAATTTTTGAATTGTACGTACCTAATAATTCTAAATATCTAAAAATAATCATGATTAAAAAAGTTATTAAAAGCACAAAAAATACACATAAAAATATTCGAATTGATGACCTCCTTTTTTGATGTCGGTTAAAAAGTGTAAGTAAATAGAAATAAAAAAGCAAACGAAAATATGTTAGTAGGTATACGGTATTATAAAGGCAACTTTTCGTCTTGTCTATTAGTAAGACTGTTTCTAATGACCTCAACTAATTCTTTACAGCGACAATGGTGGGGCTAGAATTTGTACATTAAAAACATATTAATTTAATGGTAACACGAATAAAGTTATTTCCTTAATGTATTTTATTCATTTTCGGTTAGTAGTACTTCTGATAGTCACAAAATTTGTGACTCGTTAAATTTATACGCGTGTATGAAATCTTTACCTTTTTGAATTGAGCTGTATTTTATATACCTAATTACATTTTTTGGTAATAAAAATCAATCAGCGTGTATTTTGTTAAAATGGTTAGAAATAAATTAAGTGAATCCGAAACTGACAGCGATGACGAAAAATATATTTTACGTCGTCACTATGAACGGCTAGAAGAAGATGACAAAAAGAAACAGGTACTTTTGTATAATTAAAATAAATCGATATTATTGCATACTATAATGGTGAAAGTCACTACATTGACCAAACTATTTAATTATATGTATATATAAGTATTAAGTATTTCATTCGCAAATCTACAAATCAATTGAGGAATTAAACGAAATAAGTATGTTAGAACATTTAAAAAAAATCTAAATTAATATTAAGCGAAATTTTATAAAAACATTTCATTACTAAAGGGATATTACAGACGAAAGGTGTTATCTTTCTTAGCCGCTTCATCATCATCATTTCCGCTTTCAAGTGCAAACTATTCTATTAAAACCTATCGATATTCCATTGTATGTATAATCTGAAGATACAATGTTACCACGCAGATAATAGCTGTTGTTTGGCAAACACAATTTTTGTTCAAAACACTTTGCATATCGCATATTGTAATGTAAATAAGCACTTCAGACTTTAGCTATTGCGCGCCATTGTTCCCTCAAATAACGTGATTTATCCAATTACACAGACGCAACAGGGGTCACGAACCATTTGTAGCCTCCGTTTAATAGTAGGTATTTATCCAGTATTACGACATTTTACGTCGGGTATAAATGTATAGGTAATGCTTTAAAGATGTAGATAAAATGAAACTGTATTTACGTCCACGGGCATACTTTGCTTTAGTAGTTTAAAATAAAATATTGATAACAAAGGGACTAAAGAGAAAACAAAGATTAAACAAAATATTATAAAGTGTTAATTGATAGATGGGTGTTTGTTGATAGATGGCATTTTGTTTGGTAAGGGCTCCTTCAAATTTGCCGCGCGGCGGCAGCGCGGCTGCATCGCTGCTGCCGCGCGACGTTGTAAATGTATGTAAATAACAATAGTACGGGAGGTAGCGTAGTAATTTTTTTAGGAATTTTATACCGAATAAATTGTATTTCAAATAGTTGTTTAATGGTCAGAAATCGGTAAAGTGAGCGTCAGTTGTCGCACTTTGACTTTCTCATGTGCTCTCCTTTAGCTCCACCGCTATCAGAGCAGCTGACGTTCAGAGCTGTTATGTGTTAGGGGAAAACTATTATTGTTATGATTTTCAGCCGGTATAAAATGACTTGCTCAACTATAGCGCTGCCTCCCGAGCTACAACGCGCGGTTGCAGCGCGACAGCAGCGCGGCGGCCATCACGGCCGCGCGGCAAATTTGAAGGCGCCCTAACGCTTGAAATACTGATCCGACTGCAATAAAATCCTATTATAACTATAGTCCAGTCATTTGGTAGTTTTACCTGGAAAGTTTTCCGGTAGTTTTAAGAATTGGTTATTTTATAGATTTCGACGTGCTCTTTCCGAATTTTCACTTTGCCACCTCGTATCTTTGCCGCTCGCGCCGCCATATTGAAAAAATGGCGCTTAAATACAGTTTTTTGAGAATAACTCCGTTCCAACTCATTTTACGATAAAAGTAGTTGTGTAATAAATTAAACTAGAGAATGTTTCCTACAATTTATGTAGGACGTTTTTTTTTTTGTAAAATAAATAGTTTCAGCGTACGAGAGCCGCAAAGTCCACTCCAAAACGCGTTTAAATACGTGTCATGATTATATTTCGTTAAGTCCAGTCGACAAGTTTTAAATATATTTTTTTTAATTTGAAAAAAAATTATGGTGTATTCTAAACACTATAAATATTTAATTCCCTTTGGAAATTTTACTTAAACTTAATTTTTCAACAAGTTAAACGATTGTTAACGAACAAAATTTTCTCGAAATTACATCTCAATTGTAAATGAAAAAAATGTTTAAACATTGTCGTAAAATTTTTCGTTTCGTAGAGCCTTTCTTATATACATAATTAACAAGATCACGCCATCAAACTTAAAAATTCATATTCATAGTTTGTTTATTTCATTTGTTTATTCATAGTTGTTATTACATAACTATTTTTATCGTAAAATGAGTTGGAACGGACTTATTCTGAAAAAACTGTATTTGACCGGCATTTTTCCAATATGGCGGCGCGAGCGGCAAAGATAGGAGTGGCAAAGTGAAAATTTGAAAAGAGCACGTCGAAATCTATAACATTACCAATTTTCAAAACTACCGGAAACTTTCCAGGTAACCCCCTTTTTGAGCACCAAATGACTGTACTACTATGTATAGGTATAGTTATTTGAAGACCCATAATAATTTTCGGTTAGGATTTTTTAATTTCCAAATTTTTACATGATTAAAATATATGCGGGTAAAAACACAAGGCAACGCTAGTATTAATTAAAGTTGCATTTAATAGTATCAACCAAAAAATTACTTTTATAAATAAACTAAAATGACAAACGATCGGAGTATGCAGATTGCGTTTGAAGTTCGCAACAGCTGCGTCGCGTGGTGCACCGCACTGCACCACACTTAACTTTACATTTGAAGTTATTGAAATTACTATAACATAGATGCATAACTCATTGTATTTAAACGACATTGTGTTCCTCAATCTACAATATAACATAATAAGTATAATATATAACACAGTTATATATAACAGTAAGGTCATAACTCTTATTCACATTAGGTCCATAAACGTCACAAAAAAATTACGCGTCTTGAGCCGCATTTTCCCCTTTTTACCCGACTGCCAAGGAAGGGTTATGTTTTTCGCGCGTATCTTGTATGTATGTATGTAATATTCTTAATCACCTCATTTCTCTAGAACCGCTGAACGGATTTGCATAATTGAGATATCGTTAGATTTGTCTTAGCAGCCCAAGTGTTCTTAGATAGGTGACATTAAAAAAAAACAAACATGGCGGCTGTGCGAGGCCATTGTAGTTAATGAAGAAATAATTTTTTTTTTAGAATACTATAGTATGGGTATCAAATTAAAGGGCTCAATACAAGGATTTCAAAAATGTATATTATGATTATTATTACCGTAATAATAATAAAGAAATACAATAAGAAAGTTTAAAAAATGTTGACTTTGCTCTTTCCGTTTTTTACGCAGGCGGGTTTTTTGTTTTCTTTTAATTATATTACTTGTTAAAGTAAAACTTTCTAAAGGGCCCCGTAGACGATCAAATATTTAATCAAACTTCATATTAAATTTCTGTTTGACAAACGTGTTTGTCAAATTATTTGATCGTGTGCGGGGCTGCGGGCTTTTTTGATATGGTTTTTATATGAAAACATGAAGTTTGATCAAACATGTTTGACAAACATGTTTGATCGTTTACGGGGCCCATAATGTACCGAATTTCTTCGTTGGATTCATCCATATTTGGCGGACAGAAAAAAACCTTTTTCATTTCATTTTCAAAAAGCCACCTTTTCATGGTGTCAAAACTAGCCAGTTACAAACAATACAACCAAAAAGATTTTATTGCAATTTTTTACTAAAAAATACGAAAAGGCTTTTCCCCGACCTATTATGATTCTGTAAACTTTAGAGTAGCTGATAGAAGATATTAAGGTACAGTTTCTTAATAAAAATAATTCATTCATATCAGATCAATACGTTATAACGTTTAAGTATAGGGGGTACATATATATAAAGTGACTTATATCTATACAATAAACATTTTCTAATAGAACTAGTAAATTTATTCTACAAAGATAACTTAGGCCGTTAGTACCGACGGTATTATCATAGTGATGCGGTAAAGTCATTAAGTGACAACGCATATAAAGGGGCAAAGCCCTTGGCCCATTAAATGCTCCTTAAACTACACATTCCATTAGCTGTTTTTATAAACAAAATACGTTGTTTCTTTATTGGCTTATATATTATATCCAGAAATAACAATGTGTTCCTACTATCAATTTAAATCAACTGAGTGTTGGAAAACAATGATTTTGTAATTTTACCAAAATATATCTTTTATTTTTTTTTAAAGTCAGTCAGTTATTACAACATATTTTTGGTTTTATTCTGTTTTTGTTTATTTTATTTCTATTCTTCTATATATTTTTCTTGACATAGACATACGAATTTGCCTGCATTAAGTCCTTTCAATTGCTAATACTTACACTGCCAATGGATTTTTTTTCTCGTAGTTGTAGCCGTAGTAACTAATTAAGCCAATGTTACACGTCGGAGCGATTTTACGTGACTTCGCAGCACGAAGGTTTTTCATTCAAAAACTTAAAAAAAAAACAAAAACAAAAACTTTTGTAGTCAATATGTAACTTTTTTTTAAAAAAAAGTATAAGAAAGCAGTCGCCAATAGATCAGAAAGCATGGCAAGAGATTATTTAAATCGATGTGATTATAGTTAATGGAAGCATTAATTACTTAGGTTCAATCAATATTCTTAGTTTATATCGCAAACAAACTGCAAGGCACGCAGACGAGGGTTGCAAAGCTAAGTGTGAAGTTTAAAAACGTGATACTCAAAAGCATCTTAAAAAGTTTATTGAATGCCACATTATACATGTCTGCATTTTGACTCGTACAATGAATCGGTCGCCCGAGCTAATAATAATTTCCTCCTCTAAAGTTAGAGAGTGTCATTGATATCACTTCGATCGATAATGCTTGATAATTATTATCAGATAGATTTCTTTATATTTTATTTTAGTTTAGTTCATAACATATTGGTCTATGCTCCGGGATTAGACAAAATATTCCCTCATCTGTTAATTAGATGAAACAATTTTTTATAGGCTGATTTCAATATTGTAGCTGATTTCAATAGGCGTATAGCGTATCCAGAGTAAACATTATGATAGAAATTTCACGTGCCCAACGATTTTATATTTGTCTGATCAATACCCCAGATTGATGAGAATATTGGTGCGATCTGGTAGCTAGAACTTACCAAATTATTTTTTAGCTTTTAGTCCATAACCTAAATAAATCATTTTTATTGCAATAAAACCGTTTAACATAAAAAAAATTTAGTTTATTTTATTTTCAAGTTTTTAGTTTCGTTGAGTAGTTTTTAGATTAGTAATAAATATACCTACACAGTCTAATACACTGTATTCTACCAATCAAGCCCTTTCATTTGATTCCCATATTGAGGTCCCCAAAAAAAAATTAAAGATATCATATGATAATATGATATGCGACGCGGCGGCTTGTCCGGATAAGCTCTTGTGAGTTTTCGTGGCAGGCTTATGTATAAGTTTTAACTATGTGCTTTTTTTGTATTTTGAACAAATAAAAAAAAAGGTATTTGTGGAAAATATGTAATCCACCATTTTGTGGCGGGAGCCATCTTGGATTTTTCATAGTCAGCCCTATTCTACCAATCGAGCCCTTTCATTCGATACCCATATTGAGGAATTTGTGGGAAATATGTAATGCACCATTTTTTAGCGGCGGCCATCTTGGATTTTTCATAGTGATTTCTATTCTACCAATCAAGTCCTTTCATTTGATACCCATTTTGAGGTATTTGTGGAAAATGTGTAATCCGCCATTTTATAGCGGCGGCCATCTTGGATTTTTCATAGTGAACTGTATTCTACCAACCAAGCCCTTTCATTTGATACCAATATTGAGGTTTTTGTGAAGTTATATGTGATCCGCCATTTTGTATTGGCGGCCATATTGGATTTACAACCATAAGAAATATATTATGTTGCATTGTCATCAAGATTAAGAGTGTGTACCAAATATCAGATCAATCTATTACCAGGAAAGGGGTAAAATTCCAATTACTAAATTTGACCCAAACAAATAAACAAAAAAATAACACTCAAGTCAAGCTAAATAAAACCGTTTAATAATAAAACCGTTTAAAAACAACTTCTGCCACCATAAGCCTGCTGCATATATTTTTAGCAGGTCTGACTGACTGACTGACCTGGCTGCAGGTAAGTATAGCAATCATAGAGATGGGTGCCTGCTACAATCAAGTATATAATGTAAAATATTGACGGTTTTAGCTTACTACATGTAATTAACATGAGAGGGAAAAGATTTAAAAAAAAATTGCAGCAGGCTTATGGTGGCAGATGTTGTTTTTATAAATTCACAATATTGAAATCAGCCTATAAAAAATTGTCTCATCTAATTAACAGATGAGGGAACATTTTGTCTAATCCCGGATCTTAGACCATACTGACTGAGGTTACTGACCTGGCTGCAGGCACAGAACACATATTACCCTGACGGGGCTGCAGGTAAGTATAGCAATCATAGAGATGGGTGCCTGCTACAATCAAGTATATAATGTAAAATATTGACGGTTTTAGCTTACTACATGTAATTAACATGAGAGGGAAAAGATTAAAAAAAAAATTGCAGCAGGCTTATTTATGGTGGCAGATGTTGTTTTTATAAATTCACAATATTGAAATCAGCCTATAAAAAATTGTCTCATCTAATTAACAGATGAGGGAACATTTTGTCTAATCCCGGATCTTAGACCATAATTATGAATTTTGAAGGCACTACCTTTTAAAAAGTGAAATTGTTTATACGAATATAATACGAAATAGCGTACGATAACAGCATGTAAATTGCCTACTTCTGAGCGAAATACTGCCAAATGTATGACTATAAATACCCCCAAACCCCAAAATATAATAATAACTTTCAAACCCTCCATGAATTTGAAGATTAATCTGAAACTCTGCCCCACCGTGGTTTTGCGAAATACCTTCATGTTACACAATTTGTTACGAAACTTTGAATTTCTTGATAATTTTTTATTTGACCGCTTAATATTAAATGACAAATTAACATATCGATTATCATGGTCTGTCCACTGAGCTCCAAAATCTTCGCACGGAAATAACATATTCCTTATCTACCTATATAATATCGGAATCTGCTGATAAATATGGTACGAACAGATTATATACATTATATTAGATACTATCCGTAAAATAATATTATTGTCACGATGATGGATGAGATTCTTTCATTAACTATGAACTTAGTATGTATTAAAAAAAAGTTATAAAAAAAAACAATGTACTGCGGTATCAAGTATTAACTATTTGGAACTTCAAATAAAATTTACAGAAAAACCTTTACAAATCTATATACTAATATATAAAGCTGAAGATTTTGTTTGTTTGTTTGTTTGTTTGAACGCGGTAAACTCTGGAACTACTGGGCCGATTTGAAAAAGTCTTTCAGTGTTAGATAGCCCATTTATCGAGGAAGGTTATAGGCTGTCATCACGCTAAGACCAATAGGAGCGGAGTCCACGCCGATGAAGTCACGCGCAGAAGCTAGTAATTTATATTTTTTTTTAGTTTATATACAATACCAAGAGTATTAAAGTCACCACCGACCAGAAGAAAGGTTTGCTTGCACAAAATGTCTGTCGGACTAAATAACTGTCGTAGAAATAACCATAAATGGCAGTCTTATTTCTTCTAAACCTGAAATCTATAGAGATCGAGTATTTGTATCGCAGCGTATGAAACCTATTCAAATTTGACCACATGACAAGCACCACTTTCGAAAAAAAAGAATTATTGAAATCGGTCCAACCATTAAAAAGCTCTGACATAGGTAATACACATAAAAAACTGTCGAATTGAGATCCTTCTCCTTTTTTGAAGTCGGTTCATTAACATACCACGTAACAAAAATATCAATGCTACGTGACTTTTGAAAATTCCATTTAAGCGTTAAATAATTTTCATTTAAAGTAACTAAGCGAAGCGAAGATATCCTCGTAATGTTGCCTGATTAAGTATTCCGTTAGCGTGGCGGTTATCAGTAACATTGAGATGGTGAATTAACATTGCTGACGCGACTGCAACCACGGTCGTCACTGAGTATTGAGCTACACATGAACAAATTCCTGGATAGCATCACTAATGCGATGCCTACATTATTTACCAATCGAACCTAATAATTTCATTCATTACAAAATGAGGTCATGAAACTGTTATGTATAAATTTTTATTACAATGACCATTTATGAGGAAAATCTTTTATTTTGTATTATTTTTTGTCAAAGATAAAATAACTAGTAATTAAGTGATTTATTTTTTTAAAAGATTGAATAACTATTAATTAAGTATACCTACTAATTAGTAATCAGCTACAGCGCGCTGCTTCTGTAGTCACGATAAAAATATATTTATACTAGATGACCTGGTGAACTTCGTACCTACATATAATTTTGAAAAATATGGACAAAACACTTTCTGAACGCACCTATAAATATTTGACAACCCAGTGACAATTTTTTTGTCAAAAGACCGTCACCGTTAGGAACATTTTGTACTGGAAAATTAAATTGTCGTTTTTAGTATTTTCCGTTACTTATTATTTATGTTTCTCACCGTTTAAACCCTGAACTTCCACCAATATTTCAAGATCATAATTAGCCAAATCGGTCCAGCCATTCTCGAGTTTTAGCGAGACTAACGAACAGCGATTGATTTTTATATAATTATATAGATTATGATAGAAATAATACTTACACAAATATAAATTATATTTATTGTATTTATTACAAATAGAATCGGTCACCCAATTGATCACTTCTAAACATACTTTTACGAAATAAATAATCTAGAAGTTTTAACAACGCTTAGTAAACTTTGTGTCAATTAATTAAAATGTTCGAAAATTTTCAAATAAGTACGGTTACTCAGTCGATATTTCAAAATTACACTTAGCCTATATCATCCCACTCCTGGACATAAACCTCTTTCTCCACGTAGGAGGATTGGAGGATCCATCACGCGGCTCCACTGCGGGTTGGCGGATATGTTCTATCATAATCTATAAATAAAAAATTAAACATTATTTTAAAACAAAGTAATACAAAATTTACTGAATGGAACTTTGGAATACACTATTATACAACGGACTAATGTGCAATATACGCAAGAATCATAGCATTTTGTAAAAAGACATGTAAACTATGGTTTATTAAAGCAAAAACAGTTTAACCCAAGAAAAGAGGAAGCTCAGTAGCTGTCCGATCACACTATGAAGTAGTTATTACAAAATTAAGCGAGGACATTATCGATAATAGACATAGAGATACTTCTTCGATTCAGCCTGTAATATCCCACTGTTGGGTATAGGCCTCTTCCCCATGTAGGAGAAGGATTGGAGCTTAATCCACCACGCTGCTCCAATGCGGGTTGGCGGATATATTCCCTACTATGAGTAACGATCGCTATCAGGTGTACATGATAACAACCGGGACCGGCGGCTTAACGTGCTCTCTGAGGCACGGTGGGAAGACCCACAAGGACTGCGCAAACACCCAGACCACAGCAAACATCTGTATGGCCAATACAAAATGTTGTCGTGTGCGGGAATCGAACCCGCAACCGCCCGCGCAACAGCCAATCGCAATCCAGTGCTGTGACCGCTGCGCCAACGCGGTGTCAACACTTAATGTGAGAGGTGGTGGAGATACTTCTTAATCACCCCGAAAGAAAAATCGAAATATAAAAAAATACATTATTGATATAAAACCTCAAGAACGCAAACTAAAAAAAATCATAGGAGAATCATCAATAATTCCACTCTGTCTGATATAATTATATCACTATGCCGCCAATCCGCATTGGAACAGCGTGGTGGATTAAGCTCTGATCCTCGTCCTACATGGGGAAAAAGGCCTATGGCCAGCAGTGGGATATTACAAAAATTATAGATGAAAAAAAAATTATTTATAGATTTTAATAGACATGATTATGATTTACTGGTTACAAACCATTTACGTCTGATAGGGTAGAGTCATTTTGACAGAACGACAAATGATATTTATTACAATTTAAAACAGACATTTAATCTGTTTATTGGTTCTTTAATATTAATGAAGCTAATACATTATCTACAATCAAACACTAAATAAAACAATACAATGTGGAACAAAGACAGATTTCACTGAACAATTTACAAGAAC
Source organism: Melitaea athalia (assembly GCA_905220545.2). NCBI lineage: Eukaryota > Metazoa > Arthropoda > Insecta > Lepidoptera > Nymphalidae > Melitaea > Melitaea athalia. Next base: position 12,257,004 of record HG992179.1, read on the forward strand.
AATTCACTATTACACAAGAAACTGAGAAACAGCTTGTGAAATACTTAAATGACAAAAACAAATTGCAATTTAAGCGTGTAGCATTATTTTTTTGTGAAAAACATGTTGTTTATTCAGAAATTTCAAGAGATAATTTATGTTCATTCTTACGTAAAATTTATGAAAGTTATAAGAGCCTGTCGAAGTTTTGTTACTTAGAGATTTGTTTTAAATTTGATTAACGATGATGTTGGAAATTGGGTTAAAATATGATCAAAAAATCAAAAACATAAATTTGGATTATAATAGACAAACTTTAAAAGTTTATTTAAAAGAGATATCCTCAAAGCAGTGAAGCAGTAGAGCATTAACATTGGTCATCAAAAAGAAGCCTCAATTTTAAATCTTGGTTGGAGGTTAAAAACTACAAACTAGTGACTGGTAATAATAAGTTATCACATATCTTTTGGAAGGATTTAAATCCGCATGTTGTTCTTTTTTTAAGAAATTGCGCTATGAAAGTCACTACAAAGCACATAATATGACAGACTTTATTTTGCCAGCGTAGCTTATAAGTGTGATACAAGCTAAAACCATCAGAACCAAAAAAATATATTTTAAAACTTATAAAAGTTATAATAAAGTATATTTGTAACTGGTGGTTGTATTAATACGTGAACCAAAAACTTTTTACGAAAATTGCGCTGACAGAGGAGTATGTAATTTCGTACACTTATCCATACTAATATTAATAAAATAAAATAAAAAAGCCTTATATTTCTTACCAAAAAAGCAACAATAAGTATGTAATACAAAATTTTTATAACTTACAAGCTATGTTAGTAAGAACCCCTCGTTATCGAAGGTGAAGGCCTCCTCTAGAGATTACACTAATATTAAAATGCTACATGAATTAGGTACTGAAGAAACTCAATAATCATCTCAGCTAGGATCTTTTATTTTTAAGAATCGATAAAACTAAAATATATTACAATGTGATAAGGTTCAAGTTCTTTATAATGCTAGTACAAATACAATTTTTTTTTTACATATATTTTTTTAATTGTGAAAAATTCATGATTCTTTGATGTCTCGTGACTTTAAAAACATTATTATTTTTTATCTTTTCCCTTCATATAAATAAACTAGCTGTGCTCGCGATTTCGTTAGCATGGAATAATGACTACATGTTCAGCGTGATTTTTTAAGTTGGCATAACTTTTTTATTTATACTTATACATATATATTATATGCACACACTAAATGTTAATCCAAGCTTGCCGCAATATATTAGTAAAAACCACATCTAAATAGGATAAGCTGTTTCTGAGATTACTGTGCACAAACGCACAAACAAACAGACAAAAACTCTAACAATCATTGTTTTGGGTGCTATTAGCGTTGATAAAGGTTCCAATAATATTTTTTCTCATAATTATATCTTAAATGTACAGACAGCGACCCGTTACATTTTCATTACAATATGTATTGATGATAAGGGTTTTCCCTAGAGGGTTGTGGTCTACATCTCCCACGGTGACCGGCCGTGTTGGGAGAGATGGAGATTGAGGGGTACGGATTAGTTTTTTGGAGGTTCTTGGTGTTCACGACTCGTGGAATGTTTTGGCGTGTTATTAAATTGTGACGGACGTAAAAAACTTGTTATATTCTGAAATTTATTTTTCTTCGGAATTTGTTTTGCCTGTTCTTCATTGTTTGGTGTTTTTGGAATATTCTCAGGCCCAGGAGACTCCGAGAGAGATCTCTTATTAGAAGCACCTTTGTGTGTATAAAATATTTCTTTTTGAGATTTGAGCTTCACTATTTTATCGTGACGTAGCATTACCTTTTCCCCAGATAGACGTCTTCTTTGAAGCTCAAATTGAAGCTCTTTGCGTTTTTGTAGAACAGCTGGAGTATAGTCTTCTTTTATGTACATACCTGTATTTTCTAATGCTTTCCTATTTTTTAGGACTTGTAGCTTTCTACTTGTTGTTGTCATTGTAAGTTGTAACTACCACTGGTCTTGTTTTTTCTTTATTTTTTCCTAGCCTAACTACTGTTTCAATTTCCCAATTTTGGCATATTACATCCATTTTTTCATTTATGACTTCTAGAATGACTCTTAGCAAATCTTCATAATTTTTTTCTGATTCTGGGACTCCAAAAAAAATTATATTTCTTTTTCTCATCTGTTTATCTATAAAGTCGATAGTTTTTTGTTGAGCTTCAAGTTTTTGTTCGAGTTGGTTTGTTTTTATTTCGATCTGACTGAATTTTTCGTCAATATTTTTATTTATAGCCTCCTTTATATTTTCTTCCATATCTTTCATATATTGCTTCTGTTGTGTTAGCTCTTGCTGGATATTATGTAAAACTTTCATTACTTCTTCCATGTTTGTTTTTGATATTTACCGTCAGTGCTGCCCTCAGGTGGTAAGTAGTGTATGAAAAGTGTGTAAAGATCTCTCCTGTGGTGAGTAGCAGAAACAGGTAGCTTAGTGTTTATTGAGTTTATTCTGCTAGTTTTGTTACCTGCCACTAGATGGCGATGGTACGATTAGTATAAAAGACGGTAGGAATTGTAATAAAAAGTTATGTAGCAAGTTGAAAACAGTTATTTTAATCACACACTAATTAATATTTCGTATTTATATTCGTTAATGTTCACCGCACAATGTTTATTTCGTTACTTTACCGAAGCACTTGAAAAAGTTTTATATTTTGTCCGTTAAATGTCTTTAGGTATTTTTCAATTTAAGCACTTATTCTTTACCTTAAGATAAAATAACATTCGTACAGACAGTTTGTATCACTACACTTTGAATTAACACAATTTTTTCGTTATTTTCACGCTTCAAATAATTATTACTAATTTTAAAACACAGAGTCGATATGAACCGTGGCCCAGTAGCGCCCCCACTCCCCCATAGTAGCTACAATAGTTTTTGAAAAAAAAAGTTTTAAAAAATACCCCTTCTAGCGCCTATTTGACCAATTATCTCCAGAACGCAACGAAATGAGAGGATGAAATTGTGTCAACGGTAAGTTTGTACCTCGCCAATGTTACCACATAAGTTATTTTCAAATTATCTTTCTGGGGCCGCTGCCCCTATCTTATCCTGCTAGACCCTTTGGTAGGAATATTCAGAGGTCAGCTAAGAACGGATTTTACGAAATTCCACCCACAAGAGGGGGTTGCGGGGATTAATAACATATATGGACATATGGGGACAGCTAGTAGGTAGTTTATAAAGAGAAGGAGTGCAGAATGCTAATTTTTTCAAATTATGTATAAAAATGTATTAAATCAATAAAAAACATTACACACACTAACATGTATTTGACACACACACGCATATTATACTCTTTTGTTGATTTTCAGTCCGTGGTCAAATTGAAAAATTTAATAAAAATTAAGGGAGTCTTTTCCCGCCATTCGATGACTTAAGACGTGGCTTCGGCCGTTTATTACATCGGATTGAAATTTATAAATTCAGACCAGACTGTATGGACTATTAATGTCATTTGCCTTTCCCTATTGGGGATAAATTGTAAAACATTAATAAAAATTAAATTTAAAATTTAAAAAAAAACCCTGACACAATAACTTGAGTTCCCTTTAAAAACTAAAAAATAATGAAAGAAACTCAATCTTAAAGTACCTAAATATGTACGAGTATTAATAATTCTAAAAAAATACATCATATTGAGGGACCGCTCCAAACCTAACAATTCAATTACAAATAGTCTAAACTAACGTCGCTTTTTACTAAATGCATATGGTCTAGACTAGGGTACATATACCAAAATAAGATTTTTTTACAATTTTTGTTTGTCTGTCTGTCTGTTTATTCTGCCTAATCTCTGAAACAGCAGGACCGATTTTGACAAGACTTTCACTGGCAGATAGCTCATGTAATAAGGTGTAACTTAGGCTACTTTTACTTTAGTTTTTTTCTTAAATAACTGCGAACTGAATACTAACTTTTTTGTTAAATTCCACGCGGACGAAGTCGCGGGCACAGCTAGTTAGTAAATAATATTAACTTATAGATTGTAATATCCTTTTTTTCATCTATAATTTTTGTAATATCCCACTGCTGAACATAGGCCTCTTTCCCCATGTAGGAGGAGGATCAGAGCTTAATCCACCACGCTGTTCCATGCGTAAATAATGCGTAATAAATAAATAAATAAATAAAAATAAGTTACTGAAATGTAGGTATGTGCAAACTTCCAAAGTACTGCGCCAAATTGATAATTCTTTTTTGTGTCATTTATTGTAAGGATAAAGTTTGTAGAAAAGAAAAAAGTTGAAAACAATAAATACTCATGAAAAAAATATAGCAGTGAGGAGTTTTCCGGATAAGCTAGTAAGTAATAAATAATGTACCTACTACTAGATTTAGTTTAGAGTTTAACCTCTACGGGTTTGTTATAAAGGTAATAAATGAAGCAACATTAATGCTAACGAATAGCAAAATTTTGCCAAGATAAAACTAAACCCAAATAATGAGCCGGCAACGTAGGAATCAGAGACAGCATACATTGTTAAGTCCGGTGTTACAGACACGCCGCTACAGAGTTATATTTCCAGTTGCCACTTGCTATTTAAACTACGAAAACGGGGAACTGCAACATGGAAAATCGTGACCAATTTGTGTTGTAGTTACTTCCGCTAATGCATTTATATTATAAGTAACTAACTGTACAGACGAAATAAGAACTCGTTTAAATAGGAACTATCAATACACATGTATAGGTCGGGGAAAAAGTTTCTTCGTTTTTTCTTTAGAAATTCATGGTAAGATTTTACAAAAATTGTTACGTTACTGTAGAAATTTCGGGGCTTCTCATTAAAATAAACCGTGACGAATAGTTTTGATATTTCTCTCTTGATGTTAACTTTAAACTACCGAAAGAATTTTAAAAAGACCGAAACAGATGTAAATAATTTGAGGGAGATGCATTAAGACTTGCCAGTCAAATGCTCTCCATTTTTGTTGAATGGCCAAAGACCTATGTGGTTGGGCGTTGCCGTAATGAAAGACCATACCTTTTTCGTTCATCAATTCTAGCCGTTTATTCGCTATTTCTCGTTTAAGTCTCATCAGCTGTTGACAGTAGCAATCCAGATCGATGGTTTTGCCCGACAGTAAAATCTTATAGTCAATGATGCCCTTCCAATCTGACTATACATACACTCAACATCCCCTTATTGCGTATTATCCCGGGTCACGCAATTGTCTTTGCAGCTTGAGCGAGCTTTGACCACGATCTCTTTCGTACATTCTTATCGTAGCTGATCCACTTTTCATCACCAGTGATAAATTTCTTCAAAAAAGTTCGATAAACGAGTATACGCTCCATTAGGTTTCTTTCAGTGACCTAATGTGGCACCCATATATCGAACTTTTCTGTATGTCTATAGCCATTTTTAAAATGGGTTAAAACTGTTTTATGGGCAATTCTCAGACATTCAGCTATATCGTAACTACTCAAATGTCGATCTAGCTCCTCTTTTTCAAAAATGTCATTACGTTTATTCGTAACTAGGCGAACAAAGTGAAATGCATCTTTGAAATCAAAAAGTTCCTGACTGAAAACGCTTAAAACAATTTTGTGCAACTCTTACTGACACTGCATTAGGTCCATAAACGTCATAAAAAAAATTCCCGCCTTTCTTGCTTCGCATTTTTCCCTTTAAAAAAAAGCACGGTAGGGCAATCCAACAAGGACTGCACATACACTCAGACCACGACAAACATCTGTATGTAAATGTTTGTCATGTGCGTGGATCGAACTCGTAACCGCCAGCGCAACAGCCACAAACCAGTATTATCACCGTTGTGCCAACACGTCGTATCAAATAATAAGTATGTATTTACTTAACTAGTTTTTCGCCGACCTACGTTGTATTATATCTCGTAACTTTTCACTGGGTCTACCGATTTTGATAATTCTTATTCTCTCTCTTTTACTTTAATCGAAAGCTAATGCTTGTCATGTAGTCTCATTTAAATTTGATCGAGATCTGAATACTACTTTTTGAGTAATCTTTGATAAGGCGTATTTACTTGACTTTTTTTTCGTCTACTTACGTTGTATTACTTGTCTATGTACCTACTTGAAGTCGTTTTTTTTTTCGTTAGCGAACAAACACAATTATTATCGTTACCACTCGTGTGAAATAGTCGCGTTTTGTCCGTGAACTAGTCGTGCAGTATCCGTGTAGTAGTCATGTAGTAACCGTAAAATAGTCGTGTAGTAGTCGTGGAGTTAATGTGAAATAGTTGTGTAGTGTCCGTGAAGTAGGGGGAGTCCGGGAGAGTTTAGCCGCTTTTCACTAAAATGCTCATAAATCTTTCTATACTTACAAATCGGTATTTTTTATAAATTGTATCTTAAGCTGCATTATTTAGCTATATTTTCTCTTAAGAAACTTTACTACATCATTAATAGTTTTTATGAGTAATTGGTGATTTCTCCTAAAGTGGAATTCGGCTATAATGTTTATCCACCAAGTCGGGAGACTTTACCCGGGTATAAAAATACGCAAAGTAATATTACAAATTGTAATTCAATAAATAAATTTAATCATAAATAAATTAAAAGTAAAAAACCTTTTTAAAAAACAAGCTTTTATTTGAATGCACTAAAACGAAAAAAATAAATTTTTACTTTAAAACTTTTACTATCTACTTATAAAGTCATTACACATAATCTATATGATATAAAAGCTTGTCGCGAGATATGAGTACGCATATTTCCTTAGTTTGAAAATTTTAATAGTTAAAATCAATCATATCAATTTATTTAATTTACTTGTTTACAAGCAAATCTCGCGACAAGCATACAAAATTTCAGCTCAATTGGTTGCTTCAAAATTGAGTTGCAAGATTTCACCCGAACAAACATACATACATACATGCATACATACAAACCATGCATTGTCATCCAAATTGAACCTGTATACAAAATTTCATCTCAATTGGTTGAAGATATCTGCTTCAAAATTGAGTTGCAAGATTTCACCCGAACAAACATTCATTAAAGTTACATACATACATACATACATACATACATTGCAAGTTAAATAAAAGCTTGTAAAATACGGCACATAGTACATAGCAAATGAGAACACGAGGAGTGTACTTTGAGTATCTTTAAGATACATAAGTGAGGAATCAACTGGCTAGCCTGGAACTAAAGTGGTCTATGTAACATTTTAGGCTAAATCCACCCAAGAGCATTTTTGAACTTAAAAACAATAAATCATTCCCTGCCAAAGTGGTCTATGTGTCCATTTGTCACCAAAGTAAGGTTATCATTAAAATACCAGTTTAGAATTGATTGATATTTTTAAAATAATAATTTCTAAAGTGGTCTAACTACCACCATGTAACATAGACCTGTATTTTATGTAAATTTCTAAATTCTCAAGGTGCTATGATTTCAAGAGTGAGGAAAACTAAGTTTGTAAAAAATCAATCTGAGATGTATTATAATGATGATTATTCTGAAATATATAAATCAGTGGACTTAAAGAAACCTACTGTAAACTTAGAAGAGTTCTTGGTATTTTTGCGGAATTTCGAACCAACTAATGACAGTGATATTCGTGCCTTGTCATTTAAAAAAATGGAGGATATTAAGAAAATGTTAAAATTTATACCACCGGTTCATCACCCTTTTTACCTCAACCTTTCCCATAAAAATCGTAGAGGTGAAAATGAAAATGAATCACAAGATGCTTTGCCAGCACTTCGTGATGACAGGCGGGATGATAATAATGAGGATCAGTAAAGTTCTAGCAAATTCAATAGAACTAGTATCCACGTTATTCTCTATAACATAAGAATGATATTTCTTTTTGAATTATCCAAATCGGACCATTACTTACGAAGATATTAAGTTATAAACATTATGTCGTTCCTGCCGCTACGTCAGTGTACGCGGGATGCGTGTGACGTCACTCCGACGTTCCATGCCAGTTAGCCCTTAGCAGCAACAAGATGCGATGGTGTTTTCTTTTAAACTATGTGTCTTACAAAAAATTTGTAAGGACATAATTTGTAGCAAATTGCTTTGCCTATAAATATGTTCATATAACTTTGCCGAAATTTAAAAATTAAAGAAGTTATAAGCAAAAAAGTGAGAAAATTATTATAGAAATTTTCTTGATTGCTCTATAACTTTTTTTATATACATTTCACAAAAAAAAAATTCCTCAGATCAATCTTGTAGATGGTTTTTTGAGGAAAATTTTTGTCTACAATTTTTTGAATTTCATTCATTTCAAACGCTGTTACAGCTCTCTAAAGTAGACCGGGTTCGTCAATGCTCATGAGAATCCGGTCAAAACGAAATGCTTAACTTAGTTTTATGATCCTTATTTTATTGTAAATATATTCTTAATTTTTTTTTGTAAAAATCCTGCCTACAACTTTACTTATTCATTGGCATAAGCTGTCTGTGGGGTAGGCCTACTGGGAATGCCACGTTAAAAAATATGATTTATGAGATATTTGATTACCTAAGTAGATACATTCGAAGAAGATTAAGAGAAGTCAACGCATTTTTGGAAAACATTAGTATTTCCGAAACTGGTTGAGACTCAAAAGTACTCTTCTACACATATGTATAATGAGGATCAATAAAGTTATAGCAAATTCAATAAAACTAGTATCCACGTTATTATCTATGTTCTATGATATAAGAAAGATATTTCTTTTTGAATTATCCAAATCGGACCATTACTTACGAAGATATTTAGTTATAAACATTATGCCGTTCCTGCCGCTACGTCAGTAATAATAATAATAAATAATAAACGTTTCACACTCAACGGCCCCCATTAGGATTTTCTCCTGTGTCGGGGGTCCGGAAACACACACAATACACAAACACAAACACCCAGACCATGACAAACATCTGTATGGCCAATACAAACTTTTGTCATGTGCGCGGATCGAATCCGCGACTGCTAGCGCAACAGCTAGTGCTGTGACCGCTGCGCTAACGCGTCGTCATGTAAGCGGGATGCGTGTGGCATCACTCCGACTCATAAAACTCACTCCGGATCATAAAACTAAGTTAAACATTTCGTTTTGACCGGATTCTCATTAGCATTGACGAAGCCGGTTAACTTTGGAGCGCTGTAACAGCGTTTTAAATGAATGAAATTCAAAAAATTTTAGAGAAAAATTTTCCTCAAAAAAACCATCTACAATACTGGTCAGAGGTATTTTTTGTGAAATGTATAAAAAAAAGTTATAGAGCAAAAAAGAAAATCTTTATAGAAATTTTCTCACTTTTTTGCTTATAACTTCTTTAATTTTTAAATTTCGGCAAAAAGTTATATGAACATATTTGTAGGCAAAGCAATTTGCTACAAATTATGTCCTTACAAATTTTTTGTAGGACAGATAGATTAAATGAAAACACCATCGCAGCTTGTCGCTACTATGGGCTAACTGGCATGGACCGTCGGAATGACGTCACAGCCTTCCGCGCCGGCCGGTCAGTAAACTCCGCTAGTAATTTGATCATAACTTCGTCAATTTTTGTGGTAGAACAAAAATTTTTGCACTGTATGTTAAGGATTTCTTGGTTCTATAAATCTGCATTCTCAACTAAAAACGTTACGGATCCTCATTAACAATACCACCTGTCATCACGAAGTGCGTGATTCAGTTTCACCTCTACGATTTTATTAATAAAAGTTTTTTGATTAATATGACCAATTTTTTATTTTAATCGTTATTTCCCCTTATGCAATTTGGGGTTTTCTAAATTGCCATAGTTCTAAAGTGGTCTAAAAGACAACTTTCCTTATTTTAATTTATTTTTTGTCGTATAATATCCTAATTATCACTAAAATTACATATGGATAGCTAAGTTATGTATTTAACTACAGTATAAATGTTTAACATTAACGGAACATACATTCATAAGCACATTGTGACTTCAAACGCGTTTCGTTTGATTACAGAAAATAATTATTTTGTATCATAGACCACTTTAGTACCAGGTCAGCTAACTGTTATCACATTGATTTATAGTCCATAGCATACTTAGCTGAAACAATGAATTCCAAAGAGTATCCAGTTTATTGGACTTTAAACACTTGCTATTGTATACGTAACTAAGTATGCTATGGACTATAAAATAGTATAAAACTACTACTATGTACTATGCTATGTACTACTATGCTATGTACTATAAAATAGTCCATAGCATACTTAGTTACTTATACAATAGCAAGTGTTTGAAGTCCAATAAACTGGATACTTTATGGAATTCATTGTTTCATATTCATATACCAGCTTCATAGCCGCCTGTTTGGTTAAGTCTCCATAATTCCTTTTGGTGCAAGTTAGAAGATAATTGACAAGTGCTTTCTCTTCCTTGATTGTAAATATCAGAGCTGTTTTAAACTGGATTCCTTGTTCAGTTATCTAAGTCAATTTGAAATTGTCTCTTAATTAATTTCATGAGATATTTCAATCAATTCCATATTCTAAAGCAACACCTCTAGATTTTTCTTTACCAATTTCAACTAAAGCATTTCTTATTACTGACTGATCTAAATTGTTTATGTTCCTAGTTGTTTCTTTTTTATATTTGAAAGACATTTTGGATGATTATCTGAAATAAAATAAAATATTATTGCAGGAGAAACTACCCTGATTGCAGGAGAGATTAGTGGCTAAAGTCTCCTCCCGACGCCAGACTAATGTCTCCCACCCTACGCCAAGCTGTCCGTTATTACATTTTCATAAAAACCTATGACACTTAAGTAAAAATTGTCTGCCGTGAATGATACTAGGATAATTACACTTACGATGTATATAAATTACGTCCTAGAATCTATTCACAGTAAATAACAGAATTAAAAAATGGGAAATTGAAAAATTTTACTTACTGGTTACGAAAATGTCTTGTTACTTCTCACTCCTAAACCAAACTGCCGATTACAACGTCGTCACGTGAGCAAGGTGGGGGGTTCCTATGGAGTCTAAGATGTGTGGCATGTCTCAAAATCTAGCACTACAAAGATTCTATAAGCAGTGGCTATTGTCTCCCACCTGCTAAACACTCCCGGACTCCCCCTAGTCGTGTAGGAGTCGTAGAGTAAATATGAAATAGTCGTGTAGTGTCCGTGAAATAGTCGTGGAGTATCCGTGTAGTAGTCGTGGAATAAACGTGAATACTCGGGTAGTATTCGTGGAGTATCCAAACTGAAAAGAAATGTTTTTACACATACAAATATCTATCCCGAGCGGGATCGAATCCGCTAACCGTTTGTGTTTTAGGCCACTACTCGCACCACTACACCAAAGTGGTGTTTGTACTACGTATTAAAGTAAAATTAACGCAAATATAACCAATAAAGACGATTCTTTTAACAATTCTATTTAACTGCTTAGTCCTTTATTAGATAGTAACATTATCATTTTTTTTATTCGTGATTATCATTTAGTTGCAATCGTAAGGTATCTTTGCCTCTACGTTCATAGGAAAGACGCTAGGGTAATGGTTGCGCTTGTAACGTTTTTTCGCTATCCCTCCAGAACTACCTATGCATTTTTTTAGGATGAAAGGTGTCTATGTCCGTTCCGGGTCCGTAAGCTATGTGCATGCCAAATTTCATAGCGATTGAGCGTGAAAATGGAACAAACAAACAAACTCACTTTCACATATGTAATGTTATTAAGGATTTGGCTTAATCCCTAACGGTAATGGTTGGACAGAACGGTAGTTAGAAAAAGCCTAATATTAGGAAAAAATACATTTAAATAATTATAACACTAGCTAGTATTGCGCTCATAAAGTTTTATGACCTAAACAAATATTAGACACAGAAAACGTGTTCAGAAATGAAGTTGAATACTAATAGGTATACCCGGATTTTTCTTGCTAAACGTCACGAGTAACAAATTGACATTACGACAGATTACTATATTTTATTTAAAAATGTATTTTAATATTGATGAGTCTTTCTTTTCACTATTTTGCGATTTTTAATTGGTTGCCAAAAATATTCTAAAGGAAGTTATTTTCGTATAATATTATCATTTCATTAGCAACCTATTTTGCAGAAAATGTGTACATATTTGAGGTATAAATTATTTATATCTTAAGCCTTTTATGAATCTATACTAATATAATAAAGCTGAAGAGTTTGTTCGTTTGATTGTTTGTTTGTTTAAACGCGCTAATCTCAGGATCTACTGGTCCGATTTGAAAAATTCTTTCAGTGTTAGATAGCCCATTTATCGAGGAAAGCTATAGGCTATAATTATATTATCACGCTAAGACCAATAGGAGCGTAGCACCAATGAAGAATGTTTCGAAAACGGGGTTTTTTCCTTTTGAAAGCTTCCGCGGCGTAAAAGGTTAAAGTTTCGCTCAAATCATGTTTGACAGAATTAGTCCTATCCTATTCCACAGGGACGAAGTCGCAGAAGCTAGTATAAATATAAAAAAATATTTCTTAAACTTTAAGCTATTTATATGCATATAAAAGAAGTAATGCACAGTATTTCATTTATCATTGTTTTTCTTTGTTTTCAGATAGGCCCAATATCAGATTTTCGATGGCAATATGGTGGCAAAAAATTTCAAAGGGACAACAACATTGCAATTCATGTCATTCCACCAGATGGCGAAGAAGATGACGAATTTGTGCCGCCACTACGCGTGCGACGTAAACTTAGTACTCCTCTTAGTTCGGTACCTGGATCTATGGACGGATTTTCTGAACAAGGTGATGTGTCTTATAAGTATTTTGTGTTTAGAAAAACAAATATGAACTTACGTAGATTGTACAAGAAACTCAATATCTAACTGAAAATTAAAAACATTATTATCTAATTTTATTATAATTATAACTTTCATTTTAAGTCGTGGTAATGGTAAGCTGTGTGGTTACGGCAGTAAAGAATATAGCCTCCCCCTCTCTTCCCGTGGGTGTCGTAAGAGGCGACTAAGGGATAACACACTTCCACTACCACCTTGGAACTTAAAAAGCCGACCGATGCCGATGGCGGAATAACCATCCAACTGCTGGCTTTGAAATACACAGGCTGAAGACGAGCAGTAGCGTCTTCGGTGCGACAAAGCCAGCCACGCGCGTTTGCGGTCAACAGCACGCCTGCCCAGCGTGGTGACTATGAGCAAAACACATGAGTTCACGCCATTTTTGGCGCGAACTTGTGGAGGCCTATGTCCAGCAGTGGACTGCGATAGGCTGAAGTGATAATGATGATGATGGTAGCATGTCCTAGTGTCATCAAATATAACAGTCCAATTAGGTCCAGTACAATCCAAGGAAATTAACTAACATAAGAAAGAAGGACAGACAGAGTTTTTTTACCATCATTATGATACAATATATAGTCACTTAGTACCTACCTGGATGACCGAGCTTAGCTTGGTATATTTTTTTTTTTTAGTAGATCGTGTTTTTGGAAATCAAGTTTAAATACGAATTACATACCTAACTATTGATGAAATTAATATGAATAATATTTTTCGATATCAGCGACATAATAATTAAAAATATGAACTGATTATTTAAATAAAAAAATCACGATAACTTGAAAAAAAATAGGGAAAAAATAGTCAGACTGGAGACATCTGGACTCGACCCGGGGGACTGGACTCTTCTGGTATCGGGACCGCCTGATTTCCCACCTGAGCAACAATAACCTTGTAGATGACGGCGCAATTTACCTTCCTATTGTAATGATTTTGTAACAGTTTTTAATTGCCTAAAACACAGTAAAACGACGTTTTCTAAAAATGAATCCTAGCTAGATAGATTTATCGCTCCCGAGACCCCCTGCATACTAAATTTTATGAAAATCGTTTGAACCGTATCCGAGATTCAGATTATAATATACACACAATAATTGCTCGTTTAAAGGTGTTAGATAAATCAAAACCATTTTAAAATAAAAAATACATAAAATAAAAATAATAATAATTTTTAACTTTGTACAATATTTTTACAGGAGACTAATATAGCATAAGTATGTATTTAAACTGGAATGTTTGATAAAATATTAATTTATGTTCCGTATGTTCTTTCCACTTAAATCGTAATGTGTCAAAAAAAATGTATTTTTTATTCTTCTAGATAATCTTCGTACTTCACTATCCCGTGGCTTGTCCCCATTTGATCGGACCAAACGTCGCTTTAGTACTATGGTTACCAGTGCCGCGGCAGCAGCTGTATCCCGCCGTCTTTCCGCTACCATCGGCTGGTGTCTCGCCACACCCACACAAATCAAACCCCAAATCGTAAGACAGGGTCGTGCTTTATGTATTCAATACATAAAAACACAAATACGTCGCTCACCTACATGTCCAAACAAGGTAAAGGAATATGTAGGTACTTTAGTTTTCCCTGTTTTCTTTAAAGTTGATTATTTATTTTAAAAAATACGTATTACTATTTTACTCTTCTATTTACATATATAGGTATAATGTCATTGGAACATTTAATAATTAATCAATTTTTATTTACGATCAAGGTTATATTTTATATTCGACCGCATGTATTGCTCGTTACATAAGTCAGCATATTTGTAATAGGTATAACAGTATGTAAATTTTATATGCCCATCATCATAATGTTATGCAGATTGCGGCCGCTTATTCTCGTTTCAGAATTCTAATTTGTATTACAAAAGATATATTTACACAGCCATAACATGTCTTGCATTCTACAGAATAAAGATTGCAAGAAATATATTTAACGTACTTATTGGTACCAAACAATAGATTTTACTACTATATAACTAAATCCTCAGCACTGGTCGACATAGCCGATTGTTTGTACGATTAACTCTTTCATAAGCAAAGATAGGTATTCATTTAAGCACTTAAGCATGTGACTAAACATAATGTTATAAGTATAGTAAGAGGGCCTCATCTAAGTATTAAATCAAAACGTTAATTTTTATAAATAACTAGCTGTGCCCCGCGGTTTCACCTGCGTTGATTTGAGGGAAAAAAATGCTTTCCATTTTTTTAATAGTATAAGATTTAATTAGCTTGATATATTTTCCTTAGTTTACACTAAATAAATTTCTGAACGCACGCATAAATATTTGACCAAAGAGTATATTTACCACTACGTTTTATATTTGACAACCAATATATATTATGTCAATCCGTTTTCATTACTGACATTATTATACATTTTTAAAATGTAAAATACGCCACTATCCGTATATTGTGGATATATGTTGTCGATTCGAAACCTTTATTTAAATACGTTCTTTAATTTTATCGGAGAGTTTATCATATCGACGGGATGAACATTAAATGTTTGACAGTTACGAAACACGAACATAGTTCCATACAAATTTTCATTCCCACCTTTCAACCCCTTACACCCTTTTATTCGCATTAAAAATTAGCCTATGTCCTTTCTCAGACTCTAGACTATCTGTATACCAAATTTTATTTAAATCTGTTCAGTAGTTTTGGCGTGATTGCGCGACAGACAGACAGACAGACAGACAGAAATACTTTCGCATTTATAATATTAGTGGATAGGTCGGGAAAAAGTCTTGTCGTATTTTCTAGTCAAAAGTTGCAATAAAATATTTTTTGTTGTATTATTTGTTAAACTTGGTTTTGATAACATAAAAAGGGATTAAATTAAAAAGTAAAAAACAGTTTCCCGCCACTTTTCATTGTTTTTCTCTCCGCCAAAACGGGTGAATCCAACGAAGAAATTCGGTACATTTTTGTTTTTTTTTTTTAAGGGAAAATTTCTAATTTACAGCAAATTGTACTCAAACGCATTCAAAGAATCATTTTAAAGTTTTTTTTTATGGGAAAAATTCTAATTTACAGCAAATAGTACTCAAACGCCTTCAAAGAATGTTGGAAACGGAATGCGGCGAAGAAGCTGCAAATAATACAGATTCTGGAGTCCTAGCTGCATTGCGCACATTGTGTGCTGCTCTTGAGAGGAAACGACCTGACGCGTTTAGACACGTGGCGAGACAAGCAACTCGCTCCCCCTCTGCCATGCTACGATCAGACACTGCGCTTGCTGAACTGACTCTTGCACTTGCCCGTCGCATCACCAGGGAGAACATCACATGGTCCAAGGTAAATCGAATCTTGTATACCTACTAATTTTTTTTCTTCTTTCGAATAATGACAAAAATCTATTTTACTGTAGACAAAAAACATTTTTATCAAATTAATATTTCATTTTAATATTAGATACTATTTCTTCATAAGTTCTTAGAACATATTATTATGAATGCATTACAAAATATTTAATTTATTTAAAACCTTTTAGAAACTAAGAAGGATAAATATCAATCTTTTAAATATTTAGGGTAAATGTAATTAAGGTTGTTGTAATTTTTGCATCAACAAATGTGACAATATTGACAAAAGGCAAAAAAAAATATTCAAAGACAGAAAATGAAACTTAATGAATTATTAAGAAGAGAATTGCCTTTGTATTTATTGAGGTCCGAGTAACACATTTGTATGCAGTTAGAAAACCGACGATCAGAATTATACAATGGTAGCGTCAACAAAACTCAGCGTAGCTAAACAGCTAGTTTCCGACAAATAGGTACGTCTTCAAACTCACAGAAAGAATACATAGGTACGATAAATATTTTTCATAATTAATTTTAGCATTTTTGACATGCTAACATTAATTATGAAAAATACTAGAGCTGCTATCTCTATGGCAGAAACAAGAATGAAAATTATACGTTTTGGCGCAAAACTTTTACAGAAATTTGTACTCCGTATGCGTACTTCAAATTATTTATTATATATTCTACTAATTATTTATTACATGGACATTATTCAATATATTATATGTTATTATCTCAGTATTTGAAGTTTTTATTTATTTTCATGTATTCAGTATATTATTGTTTATTTATCCGCATTGTTAGCAAGACATAAATGAGCATGTGTTGAGTCGAATCAAACTTAAGCAAATTACTCAATCTTTTAATAGACCAGGGACCATGTGATAGTGTTTTTATTATTATTATTTTTGTTTTATTCTGTATTTTTCTCTCCTTAATTTTTAATTTTAATTTTATTTTATTTTCTTTTTACTATAAGTCCAGGGTGTTCTTGTGGCGTTTGACGTCTGACGTCAACAATGCAGGCTCTGACTGAAAAACAGCGCCTTAGCAGCAAATATTTGCTGCTAAGCAATGCTGAGCCAGAGACCTGGTTGGCCTTCTTAAATGTGCTTTACCTATGTTTTTTGTTTTTTTTTCTTTTTAATTTTTAATCTTGCCATTGTATTTCTCTCTTTTCTTTATTATTATTTTTTTTGTATTTACTTTTTATTAATTACTTTGTTCTTTTGTGCAGGATGTTATGTGTTTTTATATTAAGGCCAATAAAAACCTTTTCTTTCTTTCTTTCTTTAAGAAGTAAACCAATTCCTGAAATTCCTCCCGTGACCATGGTTGCTGTAAAGTATCCAAAATTACGTCGGGAATTTAAAAAACATAATAAACCGCGATAAAATCCGTAAAAGTTGTTTCATTTCGAAGTAAACCAAATGTTTACGTGGAGTTAAATAATTATATTAGACCAGGTGTTCAAATATTGGGAAGCTGAGGGTTTCTGCATCCAAGATTTGGCCGATAGCGTAAAACATTTATCAGTGTTAAAAAATCTTCAAATTCAAAATATAATTAAAAAAAAGAGTTTGGTTCTGGTTAATCTTATTCTCATCTTTGTTAATATTAAAACATTACAGACCTTGAATATCATCTATATATATAAAAGAGATATCCACCCATTGACTCATCACGATATCTCTGGAACCATAAGGCGTAGAGACTTGAAATTTGGTAGGAATATTCCTTTTGCCGAGTAGAGGTCAGCTAAGAACGGGTTTTACGATATTCCACCCACAAGAGGGGGTTGCGGGGGTTAATAACATATATGGCAAAACAACGTTTGCGGGGTCAGCTAGTAGTTTATAAACATAATTATGCATACGAGTACTACGATGCCTTAATTCGACGTGAATTTACAGTTGTTTGCCGACCTAGTGCTAGTTGTATAAAAAATTGCGTGCGAACAAAGTACACATGTCAGAAGTGAAACTTCTTTGGCAAACTAATTTTTAAAAAAAAGTAATCGTTAACGCTGTAACTTACAATTACTTATTTAAGTTTCTTTAAAGTTTTTTATTCGAGGTTTACCACGTCTATGACTAGATGGTGCTAGTCCTTCCTTTCCTTCCAGCGGCGCTACAACCCTTTGTGGGTCTTGGCCTCCTCAACGATATTTCTCCACCTCGCTCTGTCTCTGTCCTCCTTTCTCCAAGTTGTTTTCTTGCATATTAAATAGTTTATCCTTAATTCCATGCCTAGATCGTCGTGAGTTAAGCGATCGGGTTATATTCTTCGTTGTGGACTTCTCAACCAGTTGGTTTTTTACCATAATGAGTGGTTAGCACATTGATGAACCCTCCTCTTTTAACCGGGCTTGGGACCGGCAGCGTCGCCGAGACGAGCGCTGGCAGAGTTAGAGCTAGATGGTGCTAGTAGTAGATTAAATCGCGCTGGCATAATTATTTCTTGTTAGTATAAGGCCACCATACATTAACCTCACCTCGCGCGGTGTTCCCAAGCGGTCACCCATCCAAGTACTGAACGTCATGACGCTGTCGCGATACCGGACGCTCAAATTTTACCCCTCATGCGCCTAAAGAGTAAAGAAGTTTCACTTCAAAAAGCATGTTGCAGCGATTTCGAGCCCTCGTATACTTCCCCCAATTGGGGTTGACTAATTAGTCATACTGGAATTAGTCGTTAGCTTTCTTGACCCAGTAGTTTAAAAAAACATGTATTTATTTCTGATTGATTTTGCTTTACACAGATTGCAGCCGTATACTGTATCTGCGGCGCTTTAGCTAGAGAGGCTGCAGAAGCCGCAGAAGGCGACCCAACTATAGAATTAGTGTCAGCACCAGCAGCGGCTATTGCTGATCTTCTACACGAAGAACCTGGCTCTTGGATCGCTTCACATGGAGGATGGGTATGTATATTTTAGCTTTAATAATATAATGAGTATTCTTTGGCAATAACATGTAGGTAATTGTTTTATTTCATGTTTTTCTTTTACGTAATAAAAGACAATAATTTACTTTTAATATAAAGTTCTATTATAGTTTAAATTGAAAATGCCGTAATAAGCCAACAATGAAACATTAGGGTTTACGTTAAGATACAAAAAAGTATATGATAAATTAGTGTCCGACCGAAATTTCGGTTTCGGTTTCGGCCAAAAATCAAGTTTCGGCGGCAGTTTCAGTTTCGGCCAAAATTGGCCGAATCTTTTTCCGAAACCGAAACTGATTTCGGAAGTTGTCGTGTACGCTCGCCTGTTTTCAATTCAAATGTTTACTGTTGCTTAGTAGTGGGTTACTTAATTCTAAATGTAAGTATGACTGTCCTACTAATTGTGATCTAGGTACCTATCTTTATTAATTCTAAATGTGTGATTTGATTATCTTTGTCGAGACTGGAACTGAGAGTGTAATAGTAATTTTAGTAATAATTATTATTTTTATATAAGAGGTAGGTAGTAGGTACCTAAAAGAGATTGATGGTTCTTCTAAGTACAAATACAAACCAAAGTAGGTATTAATTATATAATTATTAAGATTTCAAAATACCAATACTTAGTATTTAATGAAACAGTAACAATTTGTGATTTGATTATTGATAACTGATAAGCATTTTGCTATGAGAACTTAATTTGAAAAAATAATCAAAATATCATTAATATTTTTGAAGTGAAACTTCTTTAGGGGTAATGAGGGGTAAATTATTTTGAGCGACCGGTAACGCGGCAGCCTCATAACGTTCAGTACTTGGATGGGTGACCGCCTAGGAACACCGCGTTGTCTTTTTTTCAACTAGTTTTTTTTTGTGTATTTTAATCCGTTTTTTTTTTATTAGTGTTAATTGCCAAAACCTTGTCCAACACAACCAGAAGCACAAATTAAACCAGTACTAGAGATGCTTCAACTTGATATATTGTATTGTTCAATAATTACACAAATGTATGGTGGCCATATGTACTAACAAGAAATAATTTTGCCAGCGCGATTTAATCTACTACTGGCACCATCTAGTCGTAGACGTGTTAAACTTCGAACAAAAATTTAAACAAAAAAAAACTTCAATAATTGTAAGTTGCAGCGTTAAAGATTAGTTTGTTTACCAAAGAAGTTTCACTTCTGACATGTGTACTTTGTGCGCACGCAATTTTTTACAAGCTTTTATTTAACTTGCAATGTATGTATGTATGTATGTAAATTTAATGAATGTTTGTTCGGGTGAAATCTTGCAACTCAATTTTGAAGCAGATATCTTCAACCGATTGAGCTGAAATTTTGTATACAGGTTCAATTTAGATGACAATGCATGATTTGTATGTATTTATGTATGTATGTTTCTTTGTTCGGGTGAAATCTTTCAACTCAATTTTGAAGCAAATATCTTCAAGCAATTGAGCTGTAACTTTGTATACAGGTTCAATTTGGATGACAATGCATGGTTTGTATCTATGTATGTTTGTTCGGGTGAAATCTTGCAACTCAATTTTGAAGCAAATATCTTCAATCAATTGAGCTGAAACTTTGTATACAGGTTCAATTTGGATGACAATGCATGGTTTGTATGTATGTATGTTTGTTCAGGTGAAATCTTGCAACTCAGTTTTGAAGCAGATATCTTCAACCAATTGAGCTGAAATTTTGTATATAGGTTCAATTTGGATGCCAATGCATGGTTACCTTAGTGACGTCATTCTAAATCCAATATGGCGGCAATAACGGCATATCCAAGAGTGCGGACTAGTTATTTTTAGTGCACTTCTACAATATGGGTATCAAATGAAAGGGCTTGCTAAGAATAATTCGAATAAAGTGACGTGATAACCGACTAAAAAGTCAAAAATAAATTAAAAGTAAAAAACCTTTTTAAAAAACAAGCTTTTATTTGAATGCACTAAAACGTAAAAAATAAATTTTTACCTTAAAACTTTTACTATCTATACTAATATATAAAGCTTGTACTGCCGGCTATAACGCTCATGCGTTATAGCCGGCAGTACAATGCTAGATATAGATATTAAGCTTATAATTATATAAGCTAGCAATTTTCTGTAATGTATTCCAAAATTGAAAGAAAATCTCTTCTTGTCTCTTAAATATCTTGGAGGCACTAAATGAGCACTAAATTACTAATGTTAACACGTAGTAATACTATGCACTATGAGCGTTATAGCCAGCAGTACATTGCTAGCTTAATTGTAAGCTAGCAGTTTATCTATAATCGATTCCAAAATCGAAAAAAAATATGTTTTTTGCATTTCTTTTATATATATTTTCAGCACTTAATGAGCACTAAATTATTAATGCTAACACGTAGTTCTGCTTAACACTATGAGCGTTAGAACCGGCAGTACATTGCTAGCTTACGTGAAAGCTTGTAGTTTTATAATTTATGATCATGCTACTTGGGCGTAAAATTTGATATTGCATCACTAAATTAGCGCTTAACGAGCACTAAATTTTGAGCAAAAATTTTAGTGATTCTGCCCATATGACCATTCTAGCTTTACAGACGTATTTTTCTATAGTCAATTAAAAAATTTAAAAAATAAGTTCTTTTACGTATTATATTGGAAGCATTCAATGAGCACTAAATTATTAATGCTAACACGTAGTTCTGCTTAACACTATGAGCGTTATAACCGGCAGTACATTGCTAACTTACGTGAAAGCTAGCAGTTTTATAATTTGTGATCATGCTAGTTGGGCGTAAAATTTTATATTGCAGCACTAAATTAGCACTTAAAAATCACTAAATTTTTAGCAAAAATTTTAGTGGTTCTGCCTATTTGACCATTCTAGCTTTACAGACGTGCATAAACAGTTAAAGTTTCGCAAAAATCATGTATGACAGAATTGTTTCACTTTAAAAGTTCTAAAAAAAAGTCCGCGATAGCATATGTCTATCGTTTAAGGTTGGCTCACTATAACCTTTTTTATGCTAAACAAATTTGTTCTAAAATAATGCAATATTTGCGAAGGTGTTTTTATAAACATGATATAAATCCTTATGCAAATAAATACATTTTTATCACAAGTATTTAATTTAAAACAAAATTGCCCTTTACACCATTCGATTTCAATGAATATCTTAGGAGATATCGCAGTTTTTAAATAAAATAATAATTAAAAGAAAACAAAAAACCCGCCTGCATAAAAAACAACTAATAGAAAATGAACTGAAAAGGCTGAAACAAGATAAAAATTCAATAATTACACAAAGCTAGCGAAACAAATCGAAACAATATCAAACATTATGTGGGCCGAACTGTACACTTAAAAATATCAATATAAAATATCATATGAAATTGAAGGATAAGTCAAATCATTCTCTCTTTATGCATGTCTCCGACTGCATATTATGTACGATGTTGCATAAAATTTTGAAGGACTACTGTATTTATGTATTTAATTACATTAACTACAATGGCTTCGCACAGCCGCCAAGTTTGTTTTTTTATGTCACCAATTTAAGAACACTTGGGCTGCTAAGACAAATCTAACGATACCTCAATTATGTAAATCCGTTCAGCGGTTCTAGAGATACGAGGTAATTAAGAATATTACATACATACAAGATACGCGCGAAAAACATAACCCTTCCTTGGCAGTCGGGTAAAAATATTGCAGCAAAAATATTATATAGCTGAAAAGTTTGTTTGTTTAAACACGCTAATTTCAAAAACTACTGATTGGAATTAAAAAATATCTTTTTGTTTTGAATAGCCAATTTAACGAGGAAGGCTATTTTTTTTCCTTCAATTAACGCGTATGAAACGATGGGGCTCAGCTAGTATTAAATAAAATAATGATTACAGCAAAATAATTAATATACTGTGTTTCCATTTCATGTCATTAAAAAAATGTCTGTAAATGGGTAAATGCACCAAATTTCAGTATTTTAAGGAATTTTATACTTGACCACGTGAGTTTCGGTTTCGGTATCGGTTTCGGCCGAAACTGTAGCCTCGGCCGAATATTCGGTTTCGGTTTCGGTTTCGGCCGGAAACCGACTTTCGGTCGGACACTAATTAATAATATACTTTTTTTGTATCTTTACCGTTAGTTATCTGGGCGTCTAAGTTAATTATTAGCATAAAATGACCTTACCTAGTTAATATGCAAAAAAGGTAAAAAGGTGTAAAAATAAAATGTAAAAGGTACACATTTAACAGCTCAACATTTTTTCTCTGTTAATTAATGTTTTAAATGGTCTCATAATAAACTTGGACAAATAAAATTTTGCGTAGGTACCTACGCATAAATGTATAAAAAAAGATACTTTGTAAATATGATGTATAATTATCTTTACTGTTTGTAAAAAGGATCTTTTTTCAGAATGGACTTATTGAACGTCTTCGTACCAGTGAACGTGACCACAGAACCGAAAAGACACTTCGTGTATTGATTTCATTCTTTGTGATAGTATGTTTCGTTCTGATGCTACTACGTTGGGTTCTACCAGCTTATTAAAAATATCATCAGCTTTAAGGTAAAAAAATAATTAAAATAATATTTATGTCAACGCATGTATGTATAAGGCACAGTATGTAAGCATAATTCTTGGAATATCAAGACTTACAAGTTTATAAAGGAAATATAAAATAATGCAAAAAAAATGTAATTGAAAGAATAAGACGCATTATTTTTTTATTTATTTTTTATTCACAATAAGATTATAGTATTTTTTAATATATTGTTACTTCAAATATGATAGTACTAATCTCTGGTACTAATCACAGATTTAAAGAAAGAAGTTCTTCAATCTGTGGTACTAATAATTAAATAGTACCACAGATTATGAAATTATTATGAATGAAAAATATTGTATCAAACCAAAGGAAATAACCGTTAATCGTTTGCTTGTGAAATATTTCTAAATAGTACATAATATTGTAATATATCATTTGTATCATTTGTATAATTACATAATATATCATATGTTGTAACTGTAAGTAGATTATACTCATTGTCGTTGTCTGGGGGATTGACGCTGCATGCCGTAACTCAGGTTTTCCTAGTATGGCAGCAGAGGCATCCTTACTTACTTAAACTGTGAAATTGCTTGTAACTACATTTAAATACAAATGTAAATATTTTTTTGGAATAAATAAAGTATGTATTATTATTATTATTATTTGTCTTACATTTTCAATATGTAGGTATATTTTTTGTATTAATATGGTACATTAAAACATTATATGGTATTGTCGAGCCGTACGATCATAAAATTATGAATATTTTATTCTTAAGAAAACTGTTCCTGAAATGTACTATTAATTGGTAATTAACTTGTGCCTTAAACACCGCCTACATGTTTGACAATAAGTGTTACTATGGACACTATGGTACATCTAAATCATAATATTTATAGATAGGCTCTATAGCTAATTTGTATATTTGGGAAAATGTTTTATTACCTGCTAAAGTATTAAAATAAACTTATAGTCTGTTTTTATTTATTATTAATATTTTATTTATAGATAAATAAATGTTTTTTTGTTATACTGTATTCAGTTATTTCCCTAACGGACCTAACTCGTAAGTTAATGGTAGACATAAAAAGCTGTAATCACAACAAAATGACGCAGTGTATTTTTTATTACTAAAATTGTTTGACTTTAATCGTGAAATTACGACCTGATGATAAAACAGACATTTACATAATCTGGTCATAAATACTGTTACAATTAAAAATAAACAAAATATTACATTTTAATTTGCAAGCTGTCATTTTTATATGATTGTTCATTTAGCCGATTTAGCCCCGTCGAATTAGCTATAAAACGGGCTGAGATTTACAAAAATTGGAAGCAGCAATTTTCCTTCGGAATTCGTTGGAGAGGGTCACTGTTAGTCTAAATTCAAAAAGTAGGGGTAGGTACCAGACTTGTTGCTTTATCCACCATCTTGATTTAAAGTGTTATTTTTTGTCTCTTGAATAACTCGGGGGGGGTGGCCCGCCCCGGGCGGCACTTTTTAGGGGGCGGCAAAATTTGACAATAACTAATATAAATATTTTGAAAATATTTGAATCATTTTATATCATTTTTATCGGAACTACACGTTCGGACCGATTGAAAGGATCACGGAATTTTTCATTACTTATTTTGTGGCGAAGTCGGTGAATCCCTTTTATTTTATAGCGACTGGCAACGTCTTAATACTTGTGGTAATTTCCCGTTTGTGACTAACTTAGTCATAAACGGGAGTTAGTCTTACCTATGGATAAACGAGCTTAGCTCGGTTTATATCGTGTTTTTTGGAAAAAAAATTTACATTCCAATTACATAGGTACTTATGAAATATCAATAATATTTTTCGATCTTACCGACATAATAATAAAAAAAGAAGTGGTTATTCAGATAAAAAAACACGAGTGCAATTAGAAAAAAAAAGGGAAAAAGATAATCGATCTGGTGACATGTGGATTTGAACCGGGGTCATATAGTTTCGTGACCATCCGATTTCCCACCTGAGCTATTATAACTTAATACATGGTGGCAAAATTTACTTTCCTATTCTTGTAATGTTATATTTTTTCATTATCTGAAAACACGGGTAAACGACATTTTCTAAAAATTAATCCTAGCTAGATCATCATACAGATGTTTGCCGTGGTCTGGGTGTTTGTGCAGTCCTTGTGGGGTCTCCCCACCACGTGCACGTTAAGCCGTCGTCGGTTGCGGTTGTTATCATGTACACCTGATAGCGATCGTTACTCATAGTAGGGAATATATCCACCAACTGATCCTTCTCCTACATGGGGAAGAGACCTGTGCCTAACAATGGGATATTACAGGCTGAAGCGAATCCTAGCTAGATCAATTTGCGCCCACGAAACCCTCTGCATACTAAATTACATGTAAGGGACAACTTTATAAACTTTTGAAGTGGAACTTCTTTAGGCGCATGAGGGGTAAAATTTGAACGACCGGTAACGCGTTTTTTTTTGTTGTTTTAAATTCGTTTTTTTTAATTCGTTTTTTGAATCATTTTTTTTAAATTAGTTTGCCACAGAAGTTTCACTTCTGACATGTTTTGTACGCTCGCAATTTTTTATTTCAAATATAACCTGTAACAGTACAAAATAATGATGACTTTTCTTGCCGAAAAATTCTCTATAATAATGTATATGTAATGTACTACTCTGTCAAGAAAGTACCGGGAAAAGATCAAAATATCACATCAATATACAAACTGTTTGTTATTCATCCAAATTTACTTTTTCACCTTCAAAGTATGCTCCTTCAGAAATTACTTACGCCAACGAATAATTCAATCATCAAAACATTTTTTAAATGTTGTTTCCGGAATTTAGTCCATTTCTCGCCGCGAATTCTCCTTTATGTCTTCTGCCGATTGAAAACCATTGCCACCTTGTGCCACGAAGTGGTAGCTTGAGCTTAGGAAAAAGAAAAAAGTCGGCTAGAGCTATATCTGGTAAACATGGTGGTTGCTCGATGGTATTTGTTGAGTGTTTGGTCAAAAATTCGTTCACAGTGATGGCCTTGTGCGAAAGCGCATTATCGTGGTGCAAAATCCAAGAATTTTCTTTCCACAAATTGGCCTTTTTCGTCGAATTTCTCTCTTAAACGCCGCATAACGCTCAAATCGACGAATTCCGAGTCAAAGACAAGACTCAACATGACTTTTGAACGAGTTTGGCGTGGAGTTTTTTGTTTCGGTTCAGTTGGAAGGCGCCACTCTGAAGCTTGTTGACTAGTTTGCATGTCAAACTCGTAAACCCACGTCTCGTCATGAGTTACAATGCGTTTCATAAATGTTGGGTCGGAATTGACTCATTCTAGCATGTCCTCAGCGACTCTCATTCGATTGAGTTTTTGGAGAAAATTCAGGTCTTTTTGGACTAGCCGAGCGGCAACATGTTTCATACCCAAATGATTAGTTCAAATGGTACGGATCGACTCGTGAGATACAGAAAATTCAGTGGCTATCTATCTCAAAGTTGAATGAGGATTTTCAGTCACTGTTTCCTTCACTTTTGCAATGTTAACTTCAGTTACAAACGTTGATGGCCTACCAGAGCGAGGCAAATCTTCCATCACATCTCGACCACTTTTGGCATTTTTGTACCACGCATAAGCACGAGTTTTTGATAAAGTCAATTCACCGTAAGCCTTCTGTAACATTTTTATTGACTCCGAACACGAAATTCCATTGGCGATACAAAATTTAAGACAAACTCTTTGTTCGATGTGTTTGTCCATTATGAAATTCGCAATACACAGTAGATATGATATAACTAAAAACAGCACAATATTTAATATAATTAACAGATGCAACTCAAACTCCGCGCCAATATGGAAAACAGTTGCGCCACACTAACAAAAAAAAATTAATTTGGAACCATAGACAAATAATCCATTCCCGATACTTTTTGACTGAATGTATAGTATACATTAAATTGAAATGCCTAAATAAGAGGGCGGCAAAAATTTTTTCCGTCCCGGGCGGCCGACAACCACGCTACGCCACTGCTCTCCATACCCTCGGTATTATTCAAATGTTTGTGTACCGGGCTATTGATAGGTACAATGAAACCTCCTCTGTTTGTAACAGAAACAGATCTGGATGTCCACATAATGTTTGTACGAAAAAGGCAATCAAAGCAGTAAGGGAACGAATTTGAAGAAATCCTGTCCGAAAGCAAAAGATTTTATCTCAGGAGATGAAGATAGCACTTAGAACCAAGTCTCGTATTAAGTAAAAGATGACTTAAGACTTTAAAGGTACGGCCTCATGCAGCCGCTCGACGCTCGTTTCCAGCGACAAATCTGGTCACGTGACCCCATTTTAAATTTCCCGCGACTCAAAAAGATACTACGTCATGCAGCCGCTCGTCGCTCGTCGCTCGTTTAATCCCGGTACGGCCTCATGCAGCCGCTCGACGCTCGTTTCCAGCGACAAATCTGGTCACGTGACCCCATTTTAAATTTCCCGCGATTTGAAAAGGTACTACGTCAAGCAGCCGCTCGTCGCTCGTTTGCAGCGGCAATCTGGTCAAGTGACCTCATTTTAAATTTCCCGCGACTCAAAAAGTTGCTACCTCATGCAGTCGCTCGTCGCTCTTTTGCAGCGATAAATCTGGACACGAGACCCTGTGTTGCTGATTTCCTAACCTTCTTCATAGCTCGTGGCAGTAGGGTTGGCAACTTTTTTTGACAAAAATAAAATAAAATTGTTTGGATAGGAAAAAATAAAGTATTTTTCAAATTTTATGTTTTTATTGCTTTAAAAACGTTTTTTTTTTGTGTGCTTTTAGCACATGCTAAAATTTTTTTGTTGTATTTTAATGTTTCAAAGCTTGTTTGGAACCAAATTTTAATTTAAATAAACAATTCGTTTTAATTTATATTGACGCTCTATTTCTCTTTTCTCATCACTTTATATTTATTACTGAAAAAAAAAACCTCTTTTAGTGAAAACTGAAGTGACGGGAACGGAGAGTAAATAAGAAATATTTTTTTTATATTTGGTAAGACATCAGATGCACTTTTACGTATGTGTATTGCAATTTTTCAACTGTAATTTTCACTTAAAAGTGTTTATCATCATTAGTGAATTTTCTTTGGATCTCTTTAAGTCTTATAGATTCGGAATACATATCGTCCATCTTAATATTTAATCTGTCTTGTAATTTGGCCTTTGTAATTACCATTTCAAACATATTTCAAAATTTTCAAATTTAACCTCATTTTTCAGGCATGTAAGGAAGTATTGAAAATAAAGTATTTTCACATACTTTATTTGTATGCAAAAGTATAAACTATAAACCAAAAATAAAGTACAAGTTATTATAAAGTATGGTTGGCAACCCTACGTGGCAGTGATACAAAGTGAAAGAAATAGGAGTGCATAAAATAATAACTTAATTTAGTGTTTGGGCCGTCATATACATAAAAGTTAAATCTCAGTTATCAATTAATAATAATATTATTTTGATAAATTAGAGACATGGGAAATCTGTTGTTTTTGGGGTGAATGGGGACGTTTCAGGTATGAATAGCAACGAAAGCGGGGTTAAACGGGATGAAACTGAGATCAATAGGGACGACTTATGTATGAATAGGTACAGCTATGTAGGGTTGTCACTGAGCAGTTAAACGTTTTTTTAAGCTATTTTATAATAAATTGATATATTATAAGTTTGTTGACTTTGAAATGTTTAAATACTTCAATAATAATTTACAAAATGTTCGTTCATTACGATTTTTCAATAAAAATAAATCATGGAACACATATAGGTTAAGATCCCACTGCAAACCGAGTACATGGACAAATTTGCGGTGGGATCTTAGTCTAATAAGTGCATTTTATTTCAGCGTCTACATTTTTAGGTATTGCATTACTAATCATTTACATTTACTAGTATCATACTAAAATGCAAAAGTTAGTGGCTTGCTTAGTACATTAATTAATTAGATAAAACAAAATAAATAGGTAGCTAGAAATTGTTATATATTACACAAGAGCCAGCCCTGGTGAATTTCTCTATTGACCCTATTTTCGTCTCTATTAACCCCAATTTCCGGGTGAATAGGGAATGCATATATTTTAACGTTTTTTTCATAAATTGAAATGCTAATTGCATAGTTTTATATTTTATGACCAAGATACCATAAAGACTCATCACGATTTGTCCCTATTCACCCCATTTTACGGAACTCAATTCAAGAAAATTTTAGTTCAGTAACGGTTTTACTTTATAGGTGCGATATTATCAATCTAGTCAACATGAATAGTTTTTGTCGCTTTAGACCTTTTAATGAACACATAAATATTTATTTTAAACTAGGAACAATAGGGATGAATGCCAAAAATATCGGCAATGATCATTCTGTTTTATTTCAGTATCAACCTGTTTTCTTTATTGTTTTATCAATTATATATTATAATTTTTTCTTAAATAATGTCCTTACATATAAAAAATTGGAAAAACGAAAAAAGAACCAGTTAACGTCTTAAGTGTCCGACGTAAACCTCAGACATTTTTGGTGGACCAGATTCAAAATCTCGATGACCGTTGCCATCCGTTCCGACAGTGGTAAACATCTCAAATTAACACCCATGCCCAGTAGGAATCCATCAACATCTTCCATTTGTGGTGGCGGAGGTAGTGTAGGCACTGGTTCCTCTCTGACATTGCATCGGCAATACGGTTACAAAACTACAATGAAGAAACAAAATTATCGTTTAAACGTATATGTCCATACTTTACTAATATTAATTAAATGTTTTAAAGTATTTACCTTGTCTGAATCCATTATTTAGAGCGATTAATTAAATAATCGTTGCAGCACCACACTTATGTCGACTTATCTATCTCGCTTACTGACTCACGATCCTTTCCCAGCGACAAAGCTCAACATTTTCAGCTTTAACGCTACATGTCACGTGACCAGATTTGTCGCTGCAAACGAGCGACGAGCGACTGCAAAGGCCGTAGCTCAACATTTTCAGCTTTGTCACTACATTTCCTGCGATCACATTATCCACAGAGTACAATACTAATTATCGCTGGAAACGAGCGTCGAGCGGCTCCATGAGGCCGTACCTTAGAGAAGCACTGGTCATTTCTTAACTGATAATTTAAAAAAACTCACTACTAGCAACAGATGGCGCCACTACACTTAATTTCCAAGTTGAAGATTTGGAAAATCCCTTATATCTTTAAAAACACGCCCTTTAGCTTAAAACGGGAACTTTCTTGTTCGAGGGGGGCTAAAGGGCTATCACACTATATAAGTCCCTTTATCGTGCCGGGACTCCTTTTTAAGTTTTATCGGCACGCACATTTTATCAACTTAGTTTTATTATAATTATAATAATGATAATGATTATAGTCCCCCTGGACTTCAATGCACCTTCCATGTCGGCGTCGCCGTGGGTCCTTTCACTCGGTTTGTCCGCTGCGGATATTGTTATCCGGGGGCGGGGGGCTGGTGGGGCGGCAACTACGTTCGACAGTGTTGTCGAATATATCCCGCCTCACAACCGTCCGGGCTGTACCCGACCTCCCTCCGCGCACTCGCGGTCTACGCTCTAAGGGAGGGGGTGGTTCCCCCCTCAGACATGGTTCGAAAGGTGCTACAAGCCTCGACACGTCCCTAAACGCTTCCGGTAAAACCTCCGCGCAAGGCAGTCTAGTGCTTGGGCTTAAGTGTCTTGGATACTGCAGGAGTCTTTGCACACGAAAGACGTGCAGGATCCTATGGCGTCCTCTTCCCTGCAGGGACCACGCAACTGCGCCGGCCGCTTCCTCCAGTGGAGTCGGGGACTCCACGAGTACAACTGGCACCGGGGGGCTGCGAGGGGCGGTGTAAAACACAAGAAAGATTATAGACGCCTGTTCCAAGTATAGTTCGCGAGCTTCGGTCACCCGCCTGCCACCTGTGTTACCGGGGTCAGGACGGGGTCCAGGGGAGACGACGTGGACGTACTCAGCAAACACTTGGAACCTCCCCCTTAACCCAACCAACCCAACAACCTAAATAATCGTTGTTCTGAATGAAATTCAAATACTCGACAACAGATGGCGCCACTTAATTTCCAAGTTGAAGGGTTGGAAAAAACCCTTATATCTTTAAAAACACGCCCTTTAGGTTAAAACGGGAACTTTCTTGTTGGAGGGGGGATAAATGGCTTTCACACTATATAAGTCCCTTTATCGTGCCGGGAGTCCTTTATAAGTTTTATCGGCACGCACATTTTATCAACTTAGTTTTATTATAATTATAATAATGATAATGATTATAGTCCCCCTGGACTTCAATGCACCTTGGACATCTTGCCTAAAGGGCTAATATCCCTGATAAAAAGTAACCTGCGTCTTTGGCTAGAAAATATTCATTGACGGCCGCCTTCATCTCTTCATCATCCCCAAATCTTCGTCTCCGTGGGTCTTTTTTCAAATTTTTAAATGAAAAATAATTGCTAGGCGCCAGGTCTGGACTATAGGGACCGTCCCTACGGTTCACTTCATCGAAGCCAGTTTCTCACAAGGCTTGAGTTGCCTCGCAATGCGCGCCGTGTGAACCGGCGCGTTGTCTTGCAAAAACAAAATTTTCTTTCCTGATTTTGCCTCTTTTTTTTCGACAATGGCTTCGCGAACTTTTTTTCAAAAACTTACATAATACTCTGCATTCATTGTAGTTTTTTTGGAAGGTAATCTATGAGCAAACACACAAAGTACAAAGTACACATGTCAGAAGTAAAACTTCTTTGGCAAACTAAATTGTATTTACGAAAATGAACACTAATTCAACATCTTAAATATTACATTCTGTTGCGCATTATACAGAGGGTAGTCCTGTAGCGTGCATCACATATAGGCAGAAAGGCACTGCCTACCCTGGCATCTTACTAAAAATGATTTAAAAAACATGAACATTACATATTTTTGAAAAAGACATAAACCATAATTCAATTTAAATCTCGTTCAATTTTAAAAACACGCCGTCGTATTTAAATTATAATATGTATGCGATATCAGCGCGCCGGGCCTTTTATGAACTACTAGCCTAACTCGGAGTTAAACTCCCCATACAAATCTTAGTAATTTCAGAATGACATAATTATAATCCTACAATTTTATAAAGTCACGCGTCATTGTGTTCGAACAAAGAATTGTGTTTTTAACATTGGTCGGTTAACCAATGGTAGAGGCACTGCCTAAGAATAACCTGTCAAATTAAATTGTCTCGTTTGTTCCAATAATTATGATTTTTGACACGGTCGCGTAATCGATTACGCAATCGCTTCCGCCGTCCAATCAAGTGGCACAGTGTAATATTATAACAATTCAGTTTCATTATTCAGTATTCGCTTTGAATTTTTCGTTTGTGCGTTGTTTTGTATGTAATTAGTGAAAATATTAATATATTAGTGATGGAAAGTTTATTTGTGAAATATGTAACGGAGATGTGTGTTTAATGAAAGTAAAGTGTATTTTTCTTTGCTTGTTATTCGAAACTTCTAAATCTGTTTGGAACTTTGGAATTGTAATGGGTACGTAGATTTGCACAATTTCACTAATGCTGTAAAAAAACATGATCAGTCCGAAAAACATCTAGCGTTTTCTATAAAATTACACACTTTTGGCAAAAACCGCATCGAAACAAGTATTCAAATTATACATTGAACGCCATAATATAGATCGGAAATTGGGAATCGAAACATTTCGACGGCTAATGAACTACCTTTCAGAGGACATGACGAGTAACTTTTTACTAAATAAAGGTAATTATTCAATTCATAATAATTAATTAAGAACAGTAAATAATATTCATGTAAATTATTTTCTGGTTGTAATATAAAAAGTGACATCTAGTGTAGAATCGAGTTTTGTTTCGTTTGGTATAGATGGCGCTATCAGCAGTTTGGTGATTTTTAATTGTATTGTTTTTCAATTCGTTTTTTTAAATTAGTTTGCCAAAGAAGTTTCACTTCTGACATGTGTACTTTGTGCGCACGCAATTTTTTTTTGATTGCCTACCCTGTCTAAAAACTTCATGCACGCCACTGGGCTAATCCGAGCCGAGAGAGATAGTCACAACGGAGGCCTCGGACTAAGAATCAATCTTTGATTCTTAGTCCGAGATGGAGGCCTTGTGTCTCGTTCTTTCATATTGCCAGCATAAAAATGTTTCTGATCAAAATTATGGCTGATCTAAAACTCCATTAAAACAATAAATTGTATTTTAGTGTTATTTTAACAATTTATTGTTAATCAGAAAATCATAATTAAAATTGATTTCTTTAAATATATTCTTAAATAAAAATAAAACATAAATTATTATTTTGCCTATTTCTTTTTTTTTTCTTATGGTAACCCTGGTGAAGTCACAGTGTATATTGTTTGACCGTATGTAATAAAACTGAATTATGATTAAATGATACTTAACACTATTTACTTATTATACCCCGTCCGGCCACTAATTATCTTTTTGACACTTCAAGTGACATTAGTGACTGCCTCACACGTTATTTGTTCGATTCGAAATAATAATCGATTTTATTTAAGAAGAACTTTCAATCGATTTAATTGAATACATTTAGTTTAAAAATATTATTTACTAGCTTCTGCGCGCGACTTCGTCGGCGTGGACTCCGCTCCTATTGGTCTTAGCGTGATGATACATAGCCTATAGCCTTCCTCGATAAATGGGCTATCTAACACTGAAAGAATTTTTCAAATCAGCCCAGTAGTTCCAGAGATTACCGCGTTCAAACAAACAAACAAACAAACAAACTCTTCAGCTTTATATATTAGTATAGATTTATGCGTTTATTAGTTTTTTTAATTATAAATGAAATATATAAATATTAAATTAAATGAATTAACAGAGTTATTGCTCTTTCGACTTAATTCCTTGTAAGTAATCAATCAATCAATCTTGGGGTCATAGATACTATTTTTATTTCCTTTTTTGTATTAAATTTATAGAAACAATAATCACATGACGTAAAATTATTTTTATCATAATATGATCGATTTATTATCGACTAGCCGACTCGTGCCCACTTCGTTGGGCGTTATAATCCATTTCACATAAGAAGGGTACGGTGAAATTTGATATGTTCCAATACACTCTCACTATTTTCACTATTATAATAATATACTTCATTTAAATTAGACTCTCGCCATATACAAAACCCAAAATATATTTTAACTAGATTCTACGCGCGACTTCGTTGGCGTGGACTCCGCACTCCTTTTGGTCTTAGCGTGATGATATATAGCCTATAGCCTTCCTCGATAAATGGGCTATCTAACACTGAAAGAATTTTTCAACTCGGGCCAGTAGATCCTGAGATTAGCGCGTTCAAACAAACAAACAAACAATCAAACAAACAAACTCTTCAGTTTTATTATATTAGTATAGATTTTCTGTAACCCTGCGTCCCCACTTGGCTATTCGTATTTGCGTATTTGCCATATTTTTTGACAAACAACTTCCATGTGTGGAGAGTGTATTTGCCAATATTATTGCCCTATTTGCCTATTTGGCAAATAAAGCCAATAACAAATACGGCTTACCGACCTTCTGTTGGTTTTTCAAGGCACTTCAAATAAGCAAATACACAAATATACTGGCCACACATGGTGACACAATCGCGCGAACTGTCAA
Organism: Melitaea athalia; assembly: GCA_905220545.2. NCBI lineage: Eukaryota > Metazoa > Arthropoda > Insecta > Lepidoptera > Nymphalidae > Melitaea > Melitaea athalia. Next base: position 12,292,293 of record HG992179.1, read on the forward strand.
CTGATTATAATTTATTTGAAAATTGAAAATTGGTGAAAAGTAAGTTAAAGTTAAGTAAGTAAGTAGTTATAAAGTAAAAATTTATTTTTTTTGTTTTAGCGCATTCAAATAAAAGCTTGTTTTTTAAAAAGGGTTTTTACTTTTAATTTATTTTAGTGGAAATCACTTAGTTGGTTCGATTTTTATGTATAATCAGAATCCACCATAGCCTTACTCTAGGTCATTTTTCATCACTTTGTATTTTTTTACACATAGCATATAATAATAACATGCATTCAAATAATAAAATCCAGCTGCAAGTGCAACGTCCACTTTCTGCAGCAAATTGACTTTCTGGTGGCAAATATTTGATTGATACTTAGCTCCTTAAGTAGACGGTCGTATCGTCTATTTGCGCGTACGTCAAATATTTTGTCAAATACAACAAATACTGAACCAATGAACAGCAAATACAAATAGCCAAGTGGGGACGCACCATAAGAAGTGAACATTTTAAAGAAAAATATTATATTATTAGTTATCTGTGTCTAGTAATATAATCTGCGCATTGTGAAAAGAAAAAATAAATTGTAACAATTTGAGTGGATTGAATTATTAAAGACACTCAAAAGTAAAAATTCATGTCCTTTTAACATTGTAAATTGTAAAACTGGAATTATATCGTTAATTACAAATAATAAACAACGTATTACATGTAAGTTAATTTAAATATTGTGTTAATATAAGGAACGTCATATCGTGAAGTGGCGCTGATGTAGGTACCTATTGTCGGAATTTAACAACTATACAAGAGAGAAAGAGATGTGTTGATATTTTATTTGCCATAAAAACTCATCTCCATTCTTAGTTTTTATAATAACACGAAGAGAAGTCATAAATAATAATTACACATTACATGAAATATAAAAAGAAGTAAATATAACAACAATCGTATCTGATAATATATGAAATTTATGCCGCATTATTTAGTATCAAGTGACGTTTTCTTTTCCATTAAATAAAACATGTTTGGTTTCAGATGTGAATGTAACAGTAACAATGAAGTATTCTTGTGACTGTAAATGAAATAATATATACATTTAGAAGTTTGTTTAGCGTATTAGTTATCAATTTCGTAGCCGCAATGATGAAGAGTACGTTGCCTAAAGATAAACCAGGCAAAATGAGGATCAGAGCTTTTCCCGTAAGTTTTTAATTGTTGCACTTATTATCTGTACAATACTATTTTTGTTCACTTCATATCTTGCAATATAATATTTAACAGAATAATAAGTACATCATAATCATCCATGATAAATGCATTTTCAAAATAAACTCAAAATGTTAGTAAACATGATATTTTTATCTATCACACACTGTTAATGTGATTATTTGGTTTATAATATTTAACAAATATTTTTATATTAGGTGTAACGAGTATGATTTTTCAAAGGGTTATGATTGTTTGTTAAAATACAATTGATATAAAACCTTGTTTGATTATGGTTACATTCAGTGTCAGTCATTGTGACTGACACATCATTCAAAATTAGAAATATTTAGTTATTTTAACTTAAATTTTTTGTATACAGTATGTCATAAACACTATTTTATTTGACATATAAGAAAATCAGATAAACTCTACAAAGCTCTAATTTTTACTTTTGTTATTGTTTTACAAAAATGCATTTTGAATGATCAAACTATCAAGATGACAAGAAAATTTCAAGTTTGGAATTACTCCGAACCGTATTACCAAATGTACCCTGATACATGGGTGTGTACCGCATTGTTCTCTTAAATTTTATGTGATACTAGCAATTAGTGGTGGTTAATATAGCGTCAAAGTATAGCACGCTATATGTTTATAGCATCTAGCGTTTGTTATATTGACTATGACTTTGTGCTAGAACTTTAACGTCTCAAACGCTAAACGTACACAGCGAGGCTAGAGCGGAATAACATTACAGTTTTATAACTTTTATATTCTCATAGTCTGATAGTCTCACTGACAGCGTCTAGCGCTGTGAGCTGACGGCCCGCACTGTGTTAATATTAATTTATTACGTACGTGTTATTTTGTAAACAAACATGGTGTTCAACTTGCGTTTTTTAAACAATAATTTGGTTGCTGTGCAAGTTGTACTTACAGTACTGTAATTGTAAATATGATAATTCTCATGTTTCGAACATTCATCTGCTATTGTAAATATTATTTATTTATTTACACTTTTTTGCATACCAACACAAAAAGTTACAAAAATTTAATAAGTACAAACAATATTGTGTATTCGTTTTTAAGAATTGTAAATAGGTAGGATGTTACTGTGTGACAAAGTGAAACTGTGGATAGTGATTTATAAATAAGACCATGTTCAGATGATGCGTGAAGCGTTAAACGTGCGTTAGCATGTGTACGGCCTGAATAAAATGTATGTAGTTGTAAACGCGCGTTAAGCGATCGTCATCTGAACATGGGCTAAGTTTTAGACAATTAATTAGGTAGTTAAGTAATAAGGGCTTTTGAATTGCTTAACTATCAAAGAATTAGTCAAATGCCTCGCGGTAGTGATTTACCAATTTGGAACTTTTTCGAGAAGTCCAGTGAAGGCAGTAAAACAGCTTTGTGGAACTATTTTTTGTAAATACAATCAATGAACTTTTAAATATGCCTATAATCTATACTAATATATAAAGCTGAAGAGTTTGTTTGTTTGTTTGTTTGTTTGTTTGAACGCAGTAATCTCTGGAACTACTGGGCCGATTTAAAAAAATCTTTCAGTGTTAGATAGCCCATTTATCGAGGAAGGCTATAGGCTATGTGTCATCGCGCTAAGACCAATAGGAGGGGAGTCCACGCCGACGAAGTCGCGCGCAGAAGCTAGTAAATAATAATTGTCTCATAAAATTTATGTTTTGTGAGGCAATTGTGTAAAATTTAATCAATTTTATTATAGACAGTCCTAAGCCTGGAAAGTATGAAGGAAAGTTTATTGATCATAACACTTCATGAAATATTATTATATTTCGTGTACAGCGCGTTGCGAGTAGTTGCGAAGTTGCGAGAAAACTAGTGTGTTGTCAGATAAAATGACAATGTCTCCGCCTTGAGACTGCATAGCATATAAAATAACGCGCTAGAAAATAAAAAATAGTTTATAGTCTATAATGCGTCTTTAGTTTATAGCGGATTTGAACATCACAGCTAGCAATATATTATTATTAAACGTAAAGGATGGCATACAAATTTTTATTACTATCATAACTTTATTAAGGGCAATGCAAAAGAAATGTACGTAATTTAGGTATTTCTAATTTTTAATGAGTAAAGTATAAATCAAACCGATCAGAACTATAAAATAAGTTTAGGTTACTAATTTAAATTAGATTAGATAATAGTAAAGCTGGTTCCAGGCCATATCTACACAGTGCAGGATTCAAAATTTATATATTTATTATAATTAAAACATTAATGTTATGTGTTGTTTTATTTCATTTAGTATTTCATAATGGTAAAAGCAATAAAAATTCATTTAAACAGACAAAAAAATTTATTTGGTATCTACTAATAAGTATAACACATAAAAATTGTTTATTTAAAGCATTATTATTTTTAGATGACTATGGACGAGAAATATGTGGAGAGTATATGGAGTTTACTCAAGAATGCAATACAGGAAATACAAAAGAAAAACAACTCTGGTCTTTCATTTGAAGAGCTCTATAGAAATGCTTACACTATGGTTCTTCACAAACATGGTGAAAGACTTTATACAGGTTTGAAAGAAGTGGTCACCCATCATTTAGAAACAAAGGTATGCAAGAGGAACAAAAGTAACTACTTTTCGTTCTAATAATATAATTTAATTTAATATTTTTTGCAATACAAAAAATGTTGAAAGTAATTTAATAGCCAAATTATGTATTGTATATTTTTTTTGTCACACGAATTTCACGTTTTTTTTTTACCCCTTCCCTGTCCTTGACCCCTTCCCACCTTCTACCACATAATGTCACACTTCATAAACCTCCTACCCTCCATCGATAAAATACGTCACGCAAAATTTTATTATATTGAATCCCCCGTCCCGCCTAACCTTTTGTCAGGCACACTTTCAATGACCTCACAACAAATTTTACATCAGAACAGTTTGCACCTCCCTATTTAACAGTAAATAAGCTTCCAAATATGTGATGACTTTCTAGCATTATGACAAAAATTTAAGAATAGTCAAGTTATAGAAAAAATGGAATTAATATAGTGCGAACCACACATTTTCTTAAACCCTTCTCCATTGTCACATTTTATCACGCTTAGCAAAGTTTCCCTTTATGTGTGAACTTATTTTATGGATGACCTCTAACAATAAAATGTATAGATTTAGTTATTTTTATATATATATATATATATATATATATATCTATCTATAATACAGTTTCAAGATCATAAAATAATGTATAGTTAATTTTATTGTATTTTGTATATAAATTAAACTTATAACACTTACACTATAGTGTTCCATGGCAAAAAAATTCTTACCACTAGAGATTGTTGTCCATTGTATTTAAAATAAAATTATGATATACAGTGTTCAAGTGTGTTTCAAAAGTTATGTATCAAAGGAAGGAAAAACGATTCGTTTTTATTTTTATTTTTGTGTTACCCACACCTGAGGAAATTATAAAGATTTTAAATCATATCAAAATTTTCGACCCAGCGGGATTTGAACCTGCGCCCTCTGACGTGCCGTGTCAGCGCTCTGCCAACTGAGCTATGGGTCCTCATCTAGCCGCGTCGAAATTCTTGATATGATGATTTTAGGTTTTAAGCAAACCTTGGCAAATAAAAATAAAAACGAATTAAAAATAGCATGGTATCGTCTCTTGTCGAAGAATTCATTGTAATATGAAATCTTTGAGTAGCCGAGGATCTGTAACGAACTCGATATAGACGACGCCATAATCTTTAATAATTATAATCTTAATAATCATAATCTTTAGTAATCTTTAGTAAAAATGATATTCATTATTCATTATCAGGTCCGTGAAGATGTACTACATTCGTTACACAATGGATTCCTTCAGACATTAAACAATGCATGGACTGATCATCAAACTAGTATGGTTATGATCCGAGACATACTCATGTACATGGACCGAGTGTATGTACAGCAAAATGATGTTGACAATGTGTATAACTTGGGCCTCATTATCTTTAGAGACCAGGTAATTTTTATTTCATTTTTATCTAGCTTTTAGAATTAAAATTAATTGATGTCCGACCTAAACTGGTTTTTCAGCCGAAACTGAAACCAAAAAAACACGAAACTCACGTGGTCAATGTATCTAGAACTAGCCGACCCGTGCCCACTTCGTTGGGCGTTATAATCCATTTCACTTAAGAAGGGTACGGTGAAATTTGATATGTTCCAATACACTCTCACTAATTTCAGCAAATCAGATAAATATAAATGTTTTAAAATCACCAATTAATTTCTAAGGCAAATAATAATGCTTGATTAGATTGAATTGTTGACACGGCACGTCAGAGGGCGCAGGTTCAAATCCTGCTGATTTAAAATCTTTATATATTTTTATCTTTTTCCTTTTATCTTGTCACTCCTGAATAGTGTAGCTTTCTGTTAGCGAAAGAATTTTCATGATCGGATCAGTATTTGCCAAGATTACCCCGTATATACAAACAAAGTTATAAACTTTACCTCTTTATAATATTAGTATAGATAATTTTGACTGACTTAAAAAAAGGAGGTTCTCAATTCTATTGTATTATTTGTGTGCTATCTCATAACTTTTTACTTGGTGTACCAATTTAGATAATTATTTTTTAATCAAAAGCTGGTAGTTGTTAAATTTTATCAACATATGACGAGTACTTTTTGAGTTAAAACTACTTATGTTGTATTACTTGTCGATGTACTCGTAAATTAAAGTTGGTTGTTTTTTTCCTATTTGCTCAAACATATTATTATTTATTCTTTATTGTACACCACATAGAGTAATATAGTACAGAATTGTAAAGTAAAAAGTATAATGCACAATGAGGCGACCTTATCATTTAATATAAGATAATTAAAGTAGATACATATTTGGACTATATCTTATTTGAAATATATCTTTTTAATATTTAGGAACATAATCTACTTATTCACTAAACTCTCAGTCAAATGCATTCTTTTATAAAAACTAAGTGTCAGCCGATTTTTTGCCCGAAACTAGCTGAAACTGAAAGCGAAATATTCGGCCGGTCCTTAAAATTAATATAAGTACAATATATTAATTACTTAACCATAAAGCACATCATAGTCCCATCCCTTACATATTATTTTATATGCTATAAATAACTAGCTAAATTAAAATTATGGCCAGGATTTAGGATTATCATAATGTGGCCTCCATTTATTTCCCTCGGCAACTAATATAAAATTGTATTTTAGAATAAAAATATATATATATATAATTTAGGAAAAATTACCATACCGTAAACATGGCATATTTAAGTTATGAAACTAAAGGAAAAACGGTGTATAAATTACAATGTTTTCTGAAATTTTTTTAATGGTCAATTTTCTTGTCTTTTACTATAAAAATAAAAGTTATCATTAATGATAGGTTCTCTAATAATATATAGCCTCTGCTCTGGAGTAAAGTATAAATATGTATCTCATATATTTTCCCCATTTAATTGCAAACGAAACAGGTGGTTCGATACGGCTGTATCCGGGACCACTTGCGCCAGACGCTCCTCGAGCTGGTCGCTCGCGAGCGGCGCGGCGAGGTGGTGGACCGGCTCGCCATCCGCAACGCGTGCCAGATGCTCATGGTTCTTGGGATCAACTCGCGCGCCGTCTACGAGGAGGACTTTGAAAAGCCTTTCCTGCACCAGTCTGCTGAATTTTATAGGGTGAGAAGAAAAAGACTTACGATACTATAACTTGTTAATGATAGATATGAAGTTTTTTGTCTATTATTTAACTAATAAATGCAAATGTGATTTTTAGATTCATTACCTGTACAGTATCTGTCATAAACTCATCAAAGACCTACCGCTGCTTAATATATTATTTAGTTTCATTTAGTTGTTAGTGTGAAATAGAATTATTATCGTCTATTACACTATGCTCCAATAGTATCAAACTCATAAAATTTATCATCACGATTTAAGACAAAAATAAAATTTTAAAGAATACATCATTAAATAAAAGCAATAACAACTTTGCCTTCTAGATGGAATCTCAGAAGTTTCTCGCGGAGAACAGCGCGGCCGTGTACATCGCACGCGTGGAGGCGCGCATCAGCGAGGAGGCGGAGCGCGCGCGACACTACCTCGACGAGAGCACCGAGCCGCGCGTCGTGGCCGTGCTGGAGCACGAGCTCATCGAGCGCCACATGAAGACCATCGTCGAGGTGCGCCCCTCGTGACCGCGACAGACGTTCCACAGTGCGGGACTATGGGACGATAACTAATAGTCGTGTCGGCGCGCAGATGGAGAACTCGGGCGTGGTGCACATGCTGACGCACACGCGCACGGTGGAGCTGGCGTGCGTGTACAAGCTGCTGTCGCGCGTGGGCGAGGGGCTGCGCACCGTGGCGGACGCCGTGTCGGCGCACCTGCGCCAGCAGGGCCGCGCGCTCGTCACCGACACGCACCACAACACCAACGCCATCGGCTACGTGCAGGTGCGTCGTCTCATGTACTCGCTTCTACCGATACCTATTAGCGTGCGTCCACACTGCATGCGCGGTGGCGAGCGCGGAGGCGGTTGCGGCGGCGGAGGCGTATGGTGGCCACAGTGACGCGCGAGCTCATGTAGCGATTTGACGTATATCAGGGGTTGCAAACTATGGACGAGGATTTATTATTTTTACTAGACAGTCCAATCTTGAAATGGGAGGTGTTGAACGTTAGAGATGTTGTGCACGAAATAAATAAAAACAGAACTAAGTGGTGAATTTTTTAATTTATATGAAGAATTGAGATTATACCCTACAAATTTCGTATAGTGTATACTGCCATTTTACCAAAAGCAATAATATTACAATTTATACTCGTCCATTCGATTATTTTCTTCTTGACAGTTCAAGAAAATTTGAAATTAATGACCACGAAGTATAGATACAAAGAGTCCGGACGTAATGTTAAACGAATTGTCTCAATTTAGGGGACAGAGTTTTAATTCTAATTTTAATTTCCCACGTAAAAAAGGTATAAACTACAGAAAGCGAATACATATATAGCGACAAGACCGAAATGGTTTGATACCCCTGCCACCCGCGCATTAGGTCGCTTGTTGACTAGGCCCGTAGTGTGGACAGAACGCGCGGATAGGAATGTTTGAAAACTACGCTCGTTGTATCGCTCAGTCGCTACCGCTTTAGCCACTGCAGTGTGGACGCAAAGACGCGTTTCATATGTTCGATATTTCGCGCCCGCCGCCGCCACCGCGTTAGGCTCGCAGTGTGGTCCTAACCTTAGAGTTGCCGAAAGAGGTTGTGAGACTGTTAGTAAAGCGTGACAACCAATGCCTGTCGCTGTTAGTCACGTGTTTCTATATTATGAAAGTGGGCAATCTGTGTTTTTTTAGTCGATATTTTTTTATAATGCTTAGGCATCATCTTTCAAAATGTAATTTAGTTACAGCATTATCATCAATCACATTAACGTCATTTAGAATAAGATAAAAGATAAGAGAAGATAACAGGACAAAATTGTATATGAATGTAATTTATGCTGTACTGTATTGCGATTGACTGTTGCGCGGGCGGTTGCGGGTTCGATTCCCGCACACGACAACATTTGTATTGGCCATACAGATGTTTGCCGTGGTCTGGGTGTTTGTGCAGTCCTTGTGGGTCTCCCCACCGTGCCTCGGAGAGCACGTTAAGCCGTCGGTCCCGGTTGTTATCATGTACATCTGATAGCGATCGTTACTCACAGTAGGGAATATCCGCCAACCCGCATTGGAGCAGCGTGGTGGATTAAGCTCCGATCCTTCTCCTACATAGGGAAGCGGCCTATGCCCAACAGTGGGATATTACAGGCTGAATCGTGATCATCGTAATTTATGCCCAATTCAACTGACCTTTAGATTAGACCAATTGTATTTAAAAAAAGAAATATGAAAAATGCCATCACATAAGTTGAGATTGCTTATGTAATGTCCTGCATTACATTTAGTCATATCTAAATGCTATTATATAATGAATGTTTTTCTCTTCCCCAGAACCTCCTGGATCTGAAAGACAGATTTGACCACTTTCTTCATAACTCATTCAATAATGATAAAATATTTAAACATATGATCGCTTCCGATTTTGAGTACTTCCTTAATCTTAACAATAAGTCCCCTGAATTCCTGTCATTGTTCATCGATGGAAAGCTCAAGAAAGGTGAAAAGGGCGTAAGTATATTTATTCACATACTAATATACTCAATTCTGTTTCAGTAAATGAATTATATATGCTAAAACTTATCATTAAAAAAAATTACATAGCAATATGAATTTTCATACAAAATAATCAAAAAATATATAACCCATGTTGCATCTAAAACCAATGGATTTCGATATCATACAGATGAGTGAGCAAGAAATCGAGGCAGTCCTGGACAAAACCATGGTGCTGTTCCGTTTCCTGCAGGAGAAGGATGTGTTTGAGCGTTACTACAAGCAGCACCTCGCCAAACGACTCTTGCTCAACAAATCCGTCTCTGATGACAGTGAGAAGAATATGATCTCTAAACTTAAGGTAAGATATTCAGATATATTAAATCATAATTTTATAACTATATTTAGGTATATGTAGACCACAATTGACTGATGGAAAACTATGAATGAAGTCAATAAAGCAAGCAAGGATATCGTGACACCAAACAACAGTACTCACAGTTTTTAGTCTGTTACCAGTTGACAAATCAAATTTTTACATTAAATAAATTATGACTAGAGATGTTAATACATAGCACAGTAGACTTAAAATCTTCAAAAAATTTACCAAAACTAAATTATTTTATTGTCTTATTGGAGAATATTAACAATAGTTAGAGTATATGCAACATTTTTTTTAATAATAATAATAATTAATTTCTAATTCGCACACCAGTTATTATTTGTTTACTTCCTAACTGCAGTTTCTGCTTCGTGTCCTATACCCAAAGGTTGTCTGGAAGAGATCGCTCTTACAGCGATTCTTGTTTCTTTTAATGGTGTACAATAAAGAGTATTATTATTACTTATAAAAAATATTTACATACAATAATGAGTTCCCTGGTTCTTGTGATAGGCAAAAGCCACAATGAACCAGTGTGCTCTTCCATTATTTATTCCTTAAAGCAAATTATACACAAGAGAACTTAAGTAAATATATAAAAACATTCTCCAGAGAGAAGGATTATTGAAAGATGTGGAGCCCAGGGATTTTCACTGCATTATTGGTGATGTCTCTCACATAGAACACTCAATCAGTGAATAACAATAACGCTACCTTATATCATTTATATATTTCTGCAAAATTCTTTACCCAACCCACGGACAGTTGTAAGTGTCCTATGCTTTCTACAATACATTTGTAGTTATTTATTCCGAAATCTTGCTTAAAGTCTTTTTGCGAATGTTTTCTATAATGTATATTAAAGCATATTGTAAAGAATTTTGCAGTTTTAGAAAATGAAGACTTTAAGCAGGAGACTCCATTTTGTTCTTAGTTTATAATATGTAAAACTTAATATCATTGTGTATAATTAGGACAAAATTTAGTTCATAGATTTAGTTACAATATAATATAGGGTATACAATAACTTATGATATATTTAAAATACTATAGTATTTTAAAAACTTATTTAATTTCTATATAGAGTTTTGATAAAAAATTAAATTACTGATAACTACATGAGAAATAACAATACTGCACTTCACCTAAGATGGGTACGGTGACACATGTCAAATTAACTCTATAGTGAGGTGACCATGGATAATTAATTTATGTGATTCGATTATCGAGTACAATTGCGGTTAACCTTTAATCGATTATAAAAAAATATATTGTTAACTGCTTATTAAAAATTTATTTTCGTATTCCCGAAAGCGGACAACCAACTCCCGGGCACGACTGTTTAAAACGGTCTTCTTTGTTTTTTCGGCATTTTACAGCACAGAACACACACACACAAAATGGAATAACTAACAAAAAATAGAACAACAGAATAACAGAACTTAACAAGAATAAAACACAACAAATACAAGTATAACAACAATAAAACAGCTACAAATACAACTATAACAATAAGTGAGTTGACTCGATTAACAAGATGGCCATTACGATTATTTGTTTTTGCCGATTACTACGTTTACGTGTCAATCCCTATACCTACATTAAACGTTTCGTCTCATGCCTCTAATTTTAGGTTGTTATTTTTGAAGTGAAACTTCTTTAGAATCGTTGTGATTTCAAACCGGATGCAACGGCAAAAAGACAGGGAAGGACGAGCCGCGCTACAAGCATTAGTTTGCCATAGAAGTTTCACTTCTATCGCGTGTGAATCGCACACACACCTTTTTTTCTGTACCTTTTTTAATTTGTTTAAAATGTAAAAACGCAATATATTGCGTATTATAAATTCAATCTAATCAAGCATTATTATTTGCCTTACAAATTAATTGGTGATTTTTAAACATTTATGATTGATTTGCTGAAAATAGTGAGAGTGTATTAGAACATATCAAATGTCACCGTACCCATCTTATGTGAAATGGATTAAAATATATCATTAATTATTCATACAATTTGTAAAATACTTGATATTATTTTTATGCAATAAAAGATTTCAAAATTAAAACCAAAATTAATTTCTTTAACACAGTTCTTTATCTTGTCTAAGATATTTGTGATTATTTCACTTTTTTGCACTTTTTTGTTTAAGTTCAAACTCAACTCCTAAAATGTACTCGATGTGTATGACATTAGTAAGGTTATCATCGGTTTAATCGTATGTAATGATATATATCCTTATACAGGACATATCCTTCTACCAGGGCAAGGTTACAATGGTAAAACGTTACATAAAGCGTTATGTAAGTGTGACTTATGTCACTTTACGTGTTATGTAAATGTGCAATAAATTACTGATTACTCACTAAATCTGTAATATTTTCTAAGAACACTAGTACTATACTATTACGCTTGTTTAAATGTATATGTCTACCTGAGTTCGCAATCAAAATTATGAAAATTTACCTTTAAAATCAATTAAAAACCACTCCGGAAAAAACGGACGATACCCCGTTGTAAACGTAAAAATGTCGACTGACGAAACAAAATGGCGTTCAATGGTTTGACAATGACATGACAGTCAAGTATAGTGCTACCATAATGATATTAAGAATTCCCAACAAATGTATATTTTAAATTAAGGCGGTGCACGTGTTAGGTAAAAAATGTTACGTAAAACAAAAAAAATTAAAAATCTCCAAAATTTCGTTGCTAGAATATGATAAAAATAATAAAAACGGGTGATTTTGAACGTTACATTCATAAGTACCTTAAGGAAATAATCACACCAATTTTAAACTCAAGAAAAAACCCACAGTGACTTGGAATTCAAAGTAACTCTTAAAAAAGACAACGTCATTTAATGTAAAATGCTACAATTTATGAGATACAATTACATATTTCTAGTAGAATTTTTATTTGTATGATTAATTAATGTCTTGCCCTGGTAAGGATACATATCATTACATACGATTAAACTGATAAAAACTTTAACTGATGTCATACACATCAAGTACATTTAGGAGACAAGGAATTGAAAAAAAGTGCAAAAAAACCACGGCCTTACCCATATATGATGTGTTTACTTTGTCTAATATAGCTGTAGAGACTTAAGGTAGATTTTATTTGTAATGTTTGTTTAATTCTGTATCATAAATAGTTTTAGTTACGTCCAAAATTGTAAACTACTTTCATTAAACAAGTTTTGTTAATAACAAAAATATCTATCGAAGATTTAATTTATTCCAATGCTGATAATTATATTGTAATTGCAGACTGAATGCGGTTGTCAGTTCACATCAAAGCTGGAGGGTATGTTTAAGGACATGACGGTGTCCAACACTATCATGGAGGAGTTCAAAGAGCATGTGCTATCATCTGGGGTGAATTTATTTTATTACTTTTTTCGTGTGTATGTGCTTCTTTATATTGTCTCTCGTTAAATACACACTTATTTTAACCTATTTATAAATAATTTGATAATAAGATTCATTGTATAATTTATATTTGACAGACCAACCTGCATGGAGTAGATTTATCGGTGCGCGTGCTTACAACAGGATTTTGGCCGACACAAAGTGCTACACCCAAGTGCAACATACCAAAAGCTCCGAGAAGTGCATTCGAAGTTTTTAGATCGTAAGTTTATCGGCATTATAGGCATATATATTTATAGGAATACTATCTTTGCTTCCTCCTGTGACACAACTCAGTTTTACTCTTGAAAAATCTGAGGCATTTCAAAGATCTGTTTTGTATTATTGAGAAAATTTGAACAGGACAGTTTTTGAACAGGTCATACTTCTGTGTGCAACCTCAATATACATATTATTGTATAAATTTTAGCCAGTCCAGATGGAGAAGGAATCTCGAGTAGGTCTGACCCAGTGGCCGTCCGCAGGTTCTACCTGGCGAAGCACTCGGGGCGGCAGCTGTCGCTGCAGCCGCAGCTGGGCAGCGCCGACCTGCACGCCACGTTCCGCGCGCACGCCGGCAGCCCGCCGCGCTCGCCGCCCGCCCTCGCCGCGCCCGCCCTCGCCGCGCCCGCCCTCGCCGCGCCCGCCCTCGCCGCGCCCGCCCCCGCGCCCGCCCCCGCCACGCCGCGCCGTCACATCATCCAGGTGTCCACGTTCCAGATGTGCGTGCTGCTGCTCTTCAATAAGCGCGAGCGGCTCACGTACGAAGTAAGTGAGACCTATTGATACATTACGTTGTCTTTAATATATGTACGCAGTTTTGATAGTCATCTATTTTTTTTTCTTTTTTGTTTGAATATCTATAGACAACGACGACGTTAAACTAGTGTCCTTCCGTTTACGGCCATATAGATTTACATGGAGGCATACTATAGCCGAAATTTTACGTGAAAAAAATGAAGCAGTAATAAGTACAGCTCATTACGACGTAACTTAATTTGAAAAAAATGTTGAGAAGGCATGGAAAAATTGGCTTTAAATAACCAACAACTGTATAACTCTGGTGACTCCGTCATTGACACGACACTATCGTACACACGATGGTATGTTATTTTTTATTAAAATGTTGGGGGCAAGTAAGTTGCATATTTTTATCGATTCTGATATCGCAGTTAAATGGAAGGACGCCAGTTTAATAACACGTATATAAAATATTTCGATTTATGACCGCGATATTTTTATTACAAAATTAAAAAAAGGCAGTATGAGTATACATATATCGTAAATGTAACTGATAATCTTAGTTATACACCTCCGAATACGACAAGATTATCAGTTATACAATTTCTAGCTGACCCCGCAAACGTTGTTTTGCCATTTATGTTATTAACCCCCGCAACCCCCTCTTGTGGGTGGAATTTTGTAAAATCCGTTCTTAGCTGACCTCTACTCGGGAAAAGGAATATTCCTACCAAATTTCAAGTCTCTAGGCCATAAGGTTCCAGAGATATCATGATGAGTCAATGGGTGGAAATCTCTTATATATATATACTATTAAATTTCAAATGAAAATAACTGCCAAGCAAGCAAAAGATTATCAGTACTAGTTACAGCTAAAATTTCACTGGGAAATGTTTATATAAATTTAATATTAGACAGAGCAATCAATTTCACAATGACTCATAGGTCATTTCGAGTTAGTCTGTTTTAACTAAATGCTCCAACAAATTCCGATTACTAAACAGATTATTTTTACCTTTAAGGAAATACTCAATGAGACCGATATACCCGAAAAGGATCTCGTCCGCGCCCTCCAGTCTCTCGCCATGGGCAAGCCCACGCAGCGAGTGCTCATCAAGCATCCCAAGACAAAGGAAATAGAGCCGTCTCATCAGTTCTACGTCAACGACGCGTTTACTTCTAAGTTGCATAGGTATGCATTTTAATATTATACTTACAAATATTTCCTAAAATAGGCAACTTAATGCTTGTTAGAGATGCGCCGAAAGTTCGGCCGAATATTCGTATTCGGTACATTCGGCATATTTTCTCACATTCGTATTCGGCCGAATATTCGGTTGATTTGCCGAATAATTACCGAATAATTAAATAGTAAGGTTACTAAATACCTAAGCGTGGTTTATTGCGAAAGTTATACATAGTTTTTTGGTAAATGAAAGAAACATTCCTTTTTATTACAAGCTTTTATTTAACTTGCAATGTATGTTTGTATATTTGTTTGTTCGGGTGAAATCTTGCAACTCAATTTTGAAGCAGATATCTTGAACCAATTGAGCTGAAATTTTGTATACAAGTTCAATATGGATGACAATGGATTGTTAACTTTGTGGTCCAATCCAAATCCAACATGGCGGCATGCCCAAGAGTGCGGACTAGTTATTTTTAGTGCACTTCTACAATATGGGTATCAAATGAAAGGCCTTGCTAAGAATAATTCGAATAAATTGACGTGATAACTAAAAAGTCAAAAATAAATTATAAAAAAACCTTTTTAAAAAACCAGCTTTTATTTGAATGCACTAAAACGAAAAAAATAAATTTTTACTTTAAAACTTTTACTATCTACTTATAAAGTCATTAGGTACATAATTTATAATCTATCTATACTAATATATAAAGCTGAAGAGTTTGTTTGTTTGGTTGTTTGTTTGTTTGAACGCGGTAATCTCTGGAACTACTGGGCCGATTTGAAAAATTCTTTCAGTGTTAGATAGCCCATTTATCGAAGAAGGCTATAGGCTATGTATAATCACGCTAAGACCAATAGGAGCGGAGTCCACGCCGACGAAGTCGCGCGCAGAAGCTAGTTATGATATAAAAGCTTGTAGCGAGATTTACTTGTCGAGATTAACAAGTAAATTAAATGACTTGATGTGATTGATTTTAACTATTAAAATTTTCAAACTAAGGAAATACAAGTACTCATATCTCGCGATGCCGTCTGAGGCTCTTGCAGAGCGTCGTACTGACATAATTATACAAACCTGTTTGCCGCGCAAAATTGAACCGAATGATTCGGCCGAACATTCGGTTCGGTACATTTTGGACCGAATATTCGGCCGAACATTCGTATTCGGTTAAACCTACATTCGGCGCATCTCTAATGCTTGTGTTATAGGTAACAGCCGACTGCTATAGCTACATATTTAAATTGGTGTGTTGATACATAAAACTGATTTTTTTTTACCTCTATTTATATTCTAATTAAAATGAACTATTAATGTAAAACTTTAACCTGCTTAGTTAATAAATTGCAATAAATTTGCATTACAGAGTAAAGATCCAGACAGTAGCAGCTAAGGGCGAGTCGGAGCCGGAGCGACGCGAGACGCGCAATAAGGTAGACGAAGACCGCAAACACGAAATCGAGGCCGCTATAGTACGCATCATGAAAGCAAGAAAGAAAATGGCGGTAAGAGAGAAATATATAATTCTGTTGCTTAAAAGGTTACACATCAAATGTGAAAAGAGGGTCAAGTCACTTTTACCAAAATTTTTTGCAAGCCATTTTAAAGTTACATTTTAATATACGAACCTAACAACAAAAACATGTTTTAAATTCAAACACAAAATAAATTATCCTTATTATTTATGTGGCATATCATTTAATTATTTCTGTGAAGATTATTTACTCTTTTATGTTTAAAAGTCATTACTTAAACACGCTACCAGTGTAAGGGTGCGTTTCCACCATTGATGTGCGGGGGAAATGTGTCGTGCGATGATGTCTAGCTGTGCTGTCAAAATGTGTGGGCGTTTTAACCAAAGCTGTGCGAGGAAAATGTGTCGAGGATGTGTAGCGGAGCTGTGAAAATGCGCATTAATGTGCTGTGCGAATCGTGCGAGGATGCGTTGCGAAACTGTGTAATGTGTCGAGGCGGGGGGTGCGGTGTAGTGGTAACACCGTCTATGGACTGGCTGATTCAGAGCAACCTCGCAACGCATTTCTCGCAACACATTCCTCGCAACACATTTCTCGCAACACATTCCTCGCAACACATTCCTCGCAACACATTCCTCGCAACACATTCCTCGCAACACATTCCTCGCAACACATCCCTCGTAAAACATTTCTCGCACACTCTCGCTTGTTTTGTACGTAAAGAACCTCGCTCCGCTAAGCCATTTCCACCAGAGCTGTGCTAAGCGAGGCTAGGTAAATGAAGCAATTCTATTGGTTCTTCAAAAACACATCCCTCGCTACGCATCCTCGCACATCACTGGTGGAAACGCACCCTAAATGGAGAAAAGAGTCCTCTCTGCCACTATCTTCAAACTGGTTTTTTTAGGTGACTTTACTGCATGTCCCAGACATGATATTAGTCATCAAAAGCTATAGCAAATGTGACTTAACACTTTTTTTTCGCTCTGCCGTTCATATACTGGTGTTCGACACCTGACTCGTCCCTTCAAATGGGGTGTTCTGTTGATGTGATAGATCACGTTTCACGTGAAAAAAAAAATTGTGTGCGTACAAAGTACGCATGTCAGAAGTGAAACTTCTTTGGCAAACTAATTGAAAAAAAAACTAACTAAAAAAACAAAAAACCAACGTCACGCGGTGTTGCTAGGCGGTCACCCACCCAAGTACTGACCGCGCCCGACGTTGCCGCGTCACACGTTCTCTCAAATTTTACCCTCATGCGCCTGAAGAACTTTCACTTCAAAAATTCCTAGCCCTTTTTTAAATTTGATTTTGTTTAAATAGACGATCTTTTTTGATAATCGTTCCGCATGATACCTTTCGTGAGTGCATAAGCACGACTATAATTTACATTAAAAAAACATTCTACGAGAAAAATAATTCGTTTCCATATGCAGTAATTTAGCTTTTTAGGGCTATAAAATAGCATTGGACAGTTATGCAGAAGTTCGTTGCCAGAATAGTTCGTATATTAAGACAAAGTAAAGTTTAAGAAAGGGCTAAGATTTTTATTCACATAGAACATGATCTATTATAACACCTACAGAATCCCTCATTTGAAGAAACTCAGTTAGCCGAACACCCTATCTACTTACTACACACCATCTTTTCACCTCTTCATATTACCACGATTGCTCGCAGTCGTACACGAAGATAAAACAACTTAAGGCCGATGCATACGTAACGTGTTTTTCCCGTACGGGACGGGACGTGAAGTTTTGGAAATATCGTTTCATACAAAATGTATAGGACAATGCATATGCAACGGAATCACGTACGCGACGGAGCACGTGATTTTGTATGAAACGACTTCACGTTCCGTCCCGTACGGGAAAAAACTAAAACAAGTGCGAGTCGGACTCGCCCATTAACGGTTCCGTAGCAGCAAGTAACATAATATAAAAGTTCTTGTAGTTCGTTGTAACTTTGATCGATGTTTTAATAATAGTGTATACCATAAGTATGGGGAAAAGTAAGGTAAATTGCAGTTTTTTTATGTGGTTCACAGAATACATCTACTTACCATGTTTCAACAGTATAGTCCTTATAGTTTCGGAAAAAAATGGCTGTGACATACAAGACGGACAGACAGACAGACATGACGAATCTATAAGGGTTCCGTTTTTTGCCATTTGGTTACGGAACCCTAAAAACACGTTACGTATGCATCGGCCTTTAAACCTGTAAAGTAATACCCGGAGTATGTAACTGCAACTGAGCCTGTCCACAGCACACGCTGCTGGTGGCGGAGGTGACGGAGCAGCTGCGCGCGCGCTTCCTGCCGTCGCCCGTCGTCATCAAGAAGCGCATCGAGGGGCTCATCGAGCGCGAGTACCTGGCGCGCACGCCCGACGACCGCAAGGTCTACACCTACGTCGCATAGGTGCGCACCGCCTACACCCCGCCCACACCTCGCCTACACCTCGCCTGTGCGCCCGCCCGACACGACCTAGCTCAGACGAGTTATATAAAGGAGAGCCTCGGTTCGAGTCGAAATCTTCTCGTGCTAAAGACAAGTTAACGTTCTCGCAACATCTCGAAATATACTCGATAAAGTAGAGATGCCATAGGGACAACGAATACTTAATAGATTGTCGTGTCGTGTTTGCCGCATTTGTCGGTCACCTAGGGAAGGATTCCCATTACCGTTCGTTTTCCGACGAGACGACCGCCGAGTCCGCACGTTTGGCAGCTTTGTCCGCTTGTCTCTTGCGAGTCGTTTTAACTTTTCTTGTTACTTAGTAAATTCATATAGCTACCGGTACGCAAAAAGGCAAACGTAAGCAAAGCCAACTTTGTACGTTAAGACAGATTATTCGCAAAACTTAAGTACAGATTGAGTTATAATCGCTGTAAAAATATTGTATATACGAAGTGTTGTGGTTTTAGTCTGATCATTTCGATGTGTACTATAAGTGTTCCTCGTAATTTCCTAGAGTAGTGTTATTTTAAATTAAATTCTCTTTTATAACAACCATGTTTCATTGCAAAAAAGCCCTTTTTATGTTAAATGATATATATTTTTATTTGTAGGTTTTTAAACATAAATTGGGTTTTATTTTCAGGCCATCGCAATTTCAAGTCATTGAAGGGTGAATGCCAAGTTTAAGTGATAGAAGTAACAAAAGTATTTAAATTATTTCAAAATAAAAATTATCAGTTATGACAAAAGTATTTTATTTGCTTAAAATGAAAATTGTACATAAAAATAACAGTAAATAATAAAGACTACACTTGCAACTATCATTACTGAGAGGAAAAAATAAATTCTTGGTCAAATGAGTATTCAATAAATCTGCGACATAACCACGCGTGTCCGGCGAACTTACGTCGATGAAACTAGCATCCACTGTTATGACCGTCGACAGATCCTTGATGTTAAACGTAATATTTTTCGCCATTCCTTCAACTGATGCACTTAAAATTTTATTTTCTTCTTTATCAACGCCGTTTATATCAGTATATGTAAATATATAAGCAAATCGGGTTATGAAGTTATAACATTTCAGCTTGGTTGATTTGGAGTTATATTCACCATAAATATTTGTTTTATTAAATCTTTGGAGTTTAATCCATTTGTCGTCGCTGATATCGCTTGGGTTCCCGTACGGTGAAATATATATATCTTTATTTAACTGTAGTAAGTCGATGACTTCCATTTGAATTTTTAAACATTCATCACTTTTATTTTGTGTCGCATTAATTTTACGAAATGTTAATCGACATTTTATTCTTGTATTGATGCCAAACTTTAAAATGTTATGCGATATATTCGTAATCAAACATTTACCATTTTGATTGTGAGGAAGTAATAAATTATTATGGTTTACTTTAGAAAGATTATAAAAAAAATATGTGTGGTTACCTTCAAAAAAAGATGCTATTACTGGTAACATTCTTATATAACCTGGATTCCCACTGTATGTAACAATGTCTTCAATAGAATTATTTCCCATGTAAAAAGTAACTATAACTTCTTGTGAAACAAATCTTATGTGTGCTGAAACTTGCTTTACATAAATTTTTATTATTGCTTTTACAATAATAGATTCATTACAATAAAATATGTACTCTACTTTTACTCCTATATTATGACAATGACTTTTTGAGCATGAAGGTTCATGCACGCTCTTGTTATATTTAATGCAGTTGTAGTCATTACAAACAAGTACAGTCCAATTAATGCAGTGCAATATAGTACAGTTCTGTAAATAATAACACATTTATGTCGAAGTTATAATAGTAGTTTATGCAACTGTCATATAATGAAGGGTATTAAAACACGAGTGTGAGTTTATGAAACGAGCACAGCGAGTTTCATAATAGTAACGAGTGTTTTAATACCCGTGTTATATGCAGTTGCATACACTACTTTATCTTCACTAATGCAATTAATCAAACAACAAGAGTAAAAGCTGACAATAGTTTATTTATAATAATTGTTCAAAGGACAATGCCCATTTTCTATGAAGCCGTGCTCCGGTACGTGCTTTGACGTGTTCAGACAATTCATATATTTAAGAATCCTTTATTAATTGAAAATATATTTTTAATAATATTCTAAAATTGATTAAATCCGTAGTTTATACTTTAATTAAAAAAGATATTTTATTTGTATTCCGGGTTTGTGCTGTCAAAACATATTAAATATAAATACCAAGTCGGAAACGCAACTATAGAAATAAACGCTTTTTTTTTAAATTAAATTATAAACCCCAACACGACCAGAAAATTGACATATTAAAGTTTTCTTTATTAATTAAAACTAGATTTTTAATAATAGTCTAAAAGTGATCAAAGCCGTGTTTTATAGTTTAATTAAAAAAAGCATTTGTTTGTATGGTTACTATGACGACTTGCTATTTATAATTAATCTATTTTGACATAAGAAACGCGGAATACAAATAAAATATTAAATTAAATTCACGCGTACGTGTATTGTCACAGTGATTTTGCCGCCATTAAAATCTAACCAATGAGAGCGCAGCTGCGCGCATGCGCGCTATGTTATAATGAGATTTTACGATATCGATGTGGATATTATACCATCATGTGAAATTGCTTAAATTGAGTGTTTTGTTGTCTGCGCTATAACAGTAGTAATTATAAGTCAAGTATTGGAAACATAAGTAGAATGTTACAACATTAGTGTAGATAAAATTTAAAATAAAATAAATAAGAAACATTTGTGTAAGTTTAAAATGAAATATTTAGGTATAAATTGTATTAGTGCAATTTCTAACTGACAATTCTTTTAAACTCCTTCTAAAAATTATCCACATGTTCCTTAAGAATTTTTATGAGTCAAACCAAGTCAAACAATCAAAAATAATGATAAATATTTACCAGTATTGTACTATTTGTTGTATTCTCTTTTGGACTTATAACATTAGAGTGGGTAGAAAATTCTGAAGCATAGAAATAATGCAGATCTTTGATTTTTACATAACATTTTATGTACTCATTTGTTAAAAACTTTATTGGTTTTTCGCCACTACAGTAACTATTAGTAACTGTTATTGGTAATGCTGAAATAAAAAATTAGAAATAAAATAAAAACTTATTTACAAATTTGTAAAATAAAAATAATTTACTTACATATTATGTTAAGAGTTTCATTTCTTTCAAGCCATATTGGTTGTCCATACAAATACATGTTTTTTGTGAATTTATATAATGGTCCATTGCTTTGACTAAAGTGCCACTTAAAATATTTATTGGCATCTATGTTTGAAACCTAAAATAAAAATAACGAGTTAGACCGTTAGACGTAACGAAGTAACAAATCATTACATAAATGGGTAAAACCAAAAAAAAATATTCAAACCTCATTCGTAAATTCCATTTTTTTCTTTGGTAGGTTTACTTTTTCAATACAAAAAATGTGATTAAAAATATTGCTAGCCACTTCACTACTACACGTGTCTTGAAAAAAGCAATAATATTGCAGCTCTCTGTTGTTACTAAAACATTGATTGTTGTCATTTCTTTCTCTACAGTTTTTAAACAAATTATATTCTGCTTTGGAACAATCACTATCACAGCAACAGTTGATGTCACATTTATTAAACTGTAAATCAAAACAAATGTTATATTCTCATATCAATATTATAATTTTACATAATATAATTACAAAGCAAATTAATTTTAAAATGTCTACGTACCAACATATTGCATTCACAATTATTTTTACTAACAGTTTTTTTAGGTATCTCAGTGGGTTTAGGTCTCATATTTTTATCCACAATAGTAATCTCGGTCACATTATCAAAATCGGATTCATTGTAATATGTTTCTGTTGTTAAAGTACTGTCAGTCATATTAACATTCTCATCATAAATCAAATCAAATACCGTACTTGCTAGATCAGTTGATGTTTGAAATGTAGACATAGGCAAAGATAAATTATTGTACTTTTTATATTGCGTTTTATTGTTCTTATTTTCCAATTTAAGCAGTTCTTTCCTATAGTAAAGTGCATGAGGCTTTTCTTTTATATTTTTTAGTACATAACTCAGATTTTCAGCAACAGTTCTTTTATGGTCAATAAATGAATCATCAGTTTGATTTCTTCCATTAATGAAGTCCATTAAACAGAATTGAATTACTATAGATAATAAAGTAAAACACAAATATGTAATTGGCTTCATGTTTCACTTATACTCTATCCCAAACTGAATGAAATTTCTCAAAACTATGCATATGTTTAATTCAATATCTCCTTTAGACTGGGTTATAAGCTTGAATCTGTATAAAGAAAAACAAGCTAATTAAAAAATAGTAAATTCCTACTACACCTGTAAATATTTTAGTCCCATGTAAAATTATCTATACTATTATACTATAATATTATAAAGAGGTAAAGTTTATAACTTTGTTTGTATATACGGGGTAATCTTCGCAAATACTGATCCGATCATGAAAATTCTTTCGCTAACAGAAAGCTACACTATTCAGGAGTGACAAGATAAAAGGAAAAAGATAAAAATATATAAAGATTTTAAATCAGCAGGATTTGAACCTGCGCCCTCTGACGTGCCGTGTCAACAATTCAATCTAATCAAGCATTATTATTTGCCTAAGAAATTAATTGGTGATTTTAAAACATTTATATTTATCTGATTTGCTGAAAATAGTGAGAGTGTATTGGAACATATCAAATTTCACCGTACCATTCTTAGGCCAGTCAAACTGTACATTAAAATCGCAAATGGTCTGCTAGTTCTGCTTTTTTCATATATTGTTAGGATCAGTACCAGTAGTGTAAATCCAGTTTTGCAACTTCGAAAGACCTGTGCTAACTTTGGGGCGCTCGAAAAACTACGAAATTTTGGCACTTGTTTCGGTTTTTTCACTATATCTTCCAAAGTATGCGTTTTTAGAGAATACATGTTGGATACATTTTTAAAGTAGTTTAAATTAACTACAATTTGAGCCCAAAACCAGCTCTGTAGGTCAAATAAAAGCCGAGATACAGCTCTTCAAAAGTTGATCATTTTTTCCAAAAAAGTGAAGTTTACAGTTTTGACCAACTTTGGACCCAAATTTCGGTGGGAAATACTCATCCTACGACGAACGTTGAATCAAAAGAGGTTGTAGTAAATTTCATTACCTTTAATTTAAGCACAAAACGGCGTCTATAGGCCCAATAGTTTTTTACAATGTTAAAAAAAACCAAAAATCGGGAAATAGGCCAGTCAAATTGTACATTAAAATCGCAAATGGTCTGCTAGTTCTGCTTTTTTCATATGTTGTTAGGATCAGTACCAGTAGTGTAAATCCAGTTTTGCAACTTCGAAAGACCTGTGCTAACTTTTGGGGCGCTCGAAAAACCACGAAATTTTGGCACTTGTTTCGGTTTTTTCACTATATCTTCCAAAGTATGCATTTTTAGAGAATACATGTAGGATACATTTTTAAAGTAGTTTAAATTAGCTACAATTTGAGCCCAAAACAAGTGTCCGCACTTTATGGTCATATACCCCACTGTACATCGTGGGAGCTCAACAGATCGAGTATTTGGAAAATGCAGTTTTCCCGATTTTTGGTTTTTTTGAACATTGTAAAAAACTATTGGGCCTATAGACGCCGTTTTGTGCTTAAATTAAAGGTAATGAAATTTACTACAACCTCTTTTGATTCGACGTTCGTCGTAGGATGAGTATTTCCCACCGAAATTTGGGTCCAAAGTTGGTCAAAACTGTAAACTTCACTTTTTTGGAAAAAACGATCAACTTTTGAAGAGCTGTATATCGGCTTCTATTTGACCTACAGAGCTGGTTTTGGGCTCAAATTGTAGTTAATTTAAACTACTTTAAAAATATATCCTACATGTATTCTCTAAAAATGCATACTTTGGAAGATATAGTGTAAAAACCGAAACAAGTGCCAAAATTTCGTGGTTTTTCGAGCGCCCCAAAGTTAGCACAGGTCTTTCGAAGTTGCAAAACAGGATTTACACTACTGATACTGATCCTAACAACATATGAAAAAAGCAGAACTAGCAGACCATTTGCGATTTTAATGTACAATTTGACTGGCCTATTTCCCGATTTTTGGTTTTTTTGAACATTGTAAAAAACTATTGGGCCTATAGACGCCGTTTTGTGCTTAAATTAAAGGTAATGAAATTTACTACAACCTCTTTTGATTCGACGTTCGTCGTAGGATGATTTCCCACCGAAATTTGGGTCCAAAGTTGGTCAAAACTGTAAACTTCACTTTTTTGGAAAAAACGATCAACTTTTGAAGAGCTGTATCTCGGCTTTTATTTGACCTACAGAGCTGGTTTTGGGCTCAAATTGTAGCTAATTTAAACTACTTTAAAAATATATTATGTATTCTCCAAAAATGCATACTTTGGAAGATATAGTGAAAAAACCGAAACAAGTGCCAAAATTTCGTGGTTTTTCGAGCGCCCCAAAGTTAGCACAGGTCTTTCGAAGTTGCAAAACTGGATTAACACTACTGGTACTGATCCTAACAACATATCAAAAAAGCAGAATTGCGATTTTGGTCCTTTTTTGTGTACGATTTGACTGGCCTATCTTATGTGAAATGGATTATAACGCCCAACGAAGTGGGCACGGGTCGGCTAGTATTAATTAATTAAATTTAAATAATGAAGTATTATTATGTCTGCAATCTAGTGTCTTTATAAACTTAGTGTGTTAAGTGTGTTCATAAAACATTAAATCATTCTGATTCTCAAAATTACAGGTGACCAATTTATTAGATTTTTTTTTTAATTAAAAATAATGAGCTAACACAAAAAAACTGTAACAGCAAGTGTCATCCACAACAAGCTAAAAAATATTTGAAATAGAATTGTTGAATAAAAAGTACATATTTTATTAATAATTGAGAACAAGATGAAGGTATATAGGGAGAGTATAATGTTTAAATACTATAAATGAATAGTAAGAATCGAAAAAATATATTTTTGTATCACTATATAAATTATTATATTTTTATTATAATTATGTACGGTATGTACCTACTAACCTGTCACTTCCTAAATTAATAAGATCTGTTTGTGCTAACTCATGGGCTCCACCTATAAAAAACTGCTTTAATCTTTCAGTTACAGTTGTTGCAGCAGGAACCCAGCAAGGAATTTTAATGGTATGATATCCAGGAGTAGAAGGTATAGTGCAACAACCGTAACCCACAATCCACGAGCGTCCTACAGCATCAAGGCAACTTACTTGTAAAATTATCTTTGGCCAACCTATAAACAAACAGTACATACAGTATATAGGTATAATGTTCATAAAAAAATAAATTTACTTAGTGCATTATAAGAATTAGGTATGATTTTACCTTGAATACCCTTACATACATAATGTAAATCTATAGGATGAACCCAATCGACGTGATTTGTGAAATTTTCTTTACCTGATACCGTTTGACCTTCACAATGTCCAGAAATCAAAGTCCAATTGGGACCTACAAATATTATCATTTATTTATACATGTTTTTAATATATCTGCC
The DNA here is from genome assembly GCA_905220545.2 of Melitaea athalia. Taxonomy (NCBI): domain Eukaryota; kingdom Metazoa; phylum Arthropoda; class Insecta; order Lepidoptera; family Nymphalidae; genus Melitaea; species Melitaea athalia. Next base: position 12,318,911 of record HG992179.1, read on the forward strand.
GATTTTTTAAATGTTATATCATGAACACACCAGATTGAACAGAATATCGACAGAATAAAGAGTTCGATTCGTTAAAGTCAATAGCTCTTAGTATTTGCCCTATAATGTGGAGTTCTGCCATTGAAACTTCACATTATAGCATAATACTCTTTTAACTTATATATTAAGAAGGAAGAAGGACGAAAAAATTTACAGTAGCTACGAATTACAACTATAGGTAGAAAACTTTGTTAGTATATGGGTTACCATGGCAACATATTTTTTAGTTAAATTAGATACTAAAGTCAAAGACCATACTGCCTACGCTACAGCATAAAATTCATTTAAAATTAATGATAACATTAACGTTTATTTAATAACTAAAATAAAATTAGAAAAATCGTGAAATATTTTAAATTAATATCATATTAAAAATAAATACTTTGAATATGATATGGGCGCTTTTGTGGGACGCAATCTGCGTTGACAGTTGACACATGCTCCGTCTCACTCATGTCAGGGGCTCAGGCATGGCTCAGGCCTCAGGGCCTTAAGAGCGGGAACCGCTGCGAAAAAGGATGAAACGACTTAACGGCACAAATATTCGTTACTGATTCCAATAATAATCTAATTGCATCTATGTGCCGTTTGCAGTCGAAACACTTGGAGTAGCAATGCTAATTTTTTTTAAAGAGATAATTCCTCGCCTTATTGCCTCCATTGGTGACAAGAGGACTTTTGCATTTTGAGCCCAGAGAATCGGCTTAGCGATTCAACGGGAACATGCTGCCAGCATTCTTGGTACCATTCCACGCGGACATGATTTGTACCATAACTATCTGTAGATATTTTAAGTTGTGAATTTAATTGTATGTACATAATTATAATATTTCAATAAATTTTTGAATAATCTCAATATTTGTTTATCTTCGTATATATTAAAGTAAGGCGTATTAAATTATATTCATTATTGATTAATTATTACTTAGATTAATTGGAGACGTTGGAGGAACTATGCCACATGCTGGACCAAAGGCTAGCCTAAATGTAAATGAGTCCTCCCAAAGGGTCGTTCTCGGTATGAATTTGAACAAAACGAAAGTTATGTTTAACAACCAAGTCATACCGAGACCGGTATCGGTCGATGGCACCCTTCTCGAAGTTGTTCAGGATTATGTCTATTTAGGCCACACCATCCAACTAGGCCGAAATAACTTCACGAAGGAAGCCGATAGGAGGATTCTTTTGGGCTGGGCGGCGTATAGCAGGCTTCGTCGAGTCATCACTTTGGAGATTCCGCAATGCTTGCAGACAAGTCTTCACGAGTTCAAAGTCAAACAATTTTTTCGTCTATCTACGTTGTATTTCTTGTTTATGTCATTGAAGTCGGTTTTTTTTCGTTTGCTAGGAAACACAATTAAGTATATATCTAACAACAAGTCAGAACTTACTTTATCTCCTCATAAGATTAATTATAGTCTTTATACCCTTTATTTATTCATTTCTCTGTTAGAAACACACTTTAGCGGTATTGCATCTTGATAAAAAAGTGTGTGTGCCTGTGCACGTAAGAAGTTATACTTCAATGGCTAGCTAACTTCTTATTCGTTGACTAGCTAATTTCAGGGTGTCGGGTTTTTTTGTGCTGGTGTGTGCACGCAACGTAAAAATGTACTCATCATTTTTCTCTAACGCGCCAAAAGAAGTAAAGACATTGACCATTACTACAACTTACGCGTAATTGATATACGGATGAAATTAACGATCACACATTAAATTTCATGGTTTATAAGGTATTTTTACAGTTAACATTATGACAATACAATGTAGCTAACAGGAACACTTCGCATAAAATTACATTAATATTTTTTTTTAATGCATAACACAAATCTGAGAAACTTTTCAAAGCTTCCTAAACCATAATTTTAAGTCTAGCAAAATCTTGTAACTGTTAACATACGGTGCTGGTAATTTGCCTGGTAAAATAAAAAACGAGACGTATAAAAATCAAACATTTATTAAAGCATATATTTGACAAATATGTAAATGTCGGGCGGGTAGTGATCACAGACGTCACAGGTAGGGCTGCCAGCCGGGGAACAGCAGCGCCAGGTTGGCGGGGTCGGCGGCGGCCCGCAGCAGGCGCGCCACGTGGCCCGGCACCGACACGATCAGTGATCACAGACGTCACAGGTAGGGCTGCCAGCCGGGGAACAGCAGCGCCAGGTTGGCGGGGTCGGCGGCGGCCCGCAGCAGGCGCGCCACGTGGCCCGGCACCGACACGATCAGTGATCACAGACGTCACAGGTAGGGCTGCCAGCCGGGGAACAGCAGCGCCAGGTTGGCGGGGTCGGCGGCGGCCCGCAGCAGGCGCGCCACGTGGCCCGGCACCGACACGATCAGTGATCACAGACGTCACAGGTAGGGCTGCCAGCCGGGGAACAGCAGCGCCAGGTTGGCGGGGTCGGCGGCGGCCCGCAGCAGGCGCGCCACGTGGCCCGGCACCGACACGATCAGTGATCACAGACGTCACAGGTAGGGCTGCCAGCCGGGGAACAGCAGCGCCAGGTTGGCGGGGTCGGCGGCGGCCCGCAGCAGGCGCGCCACGTGGCCCGGCACCGACACGATCAGTGATCACAGACGTCACAGGTAGGGCTGCCAGCCGGGGAACAGCAGCGCCAGGTTGGCGGGGTCGGCGGCGGCCCGCAGCAGGCGCGCCACGTGGCCCGGCACCGACACGATCAGTGATCACAGACGTCACAGGTAGGGCTGCCAGCCGGGGAACAGCAGCGCCAGGTTGGCGGGGTCGGCGGCGGCCCGCAGCAGGCGCGCCACGTGGCCCGGCACCGACACGATCAGTGATCACAGACGTCACAGGTAGGGCTGCCAGCCGGGGAACAGCAGCGCCAGGTTGGCGGGGTCGGCGGCGGCCCGCAGCAGGCGCGCCACGTGGCCCGGCACCGACACGCCCGCCGCGCCCGCCGCGCCCTCCGCCCCGCACAGCTTGCTGCTCACGGCCAGCAGCGCACGCGCCGCCAGCCCCGCCGTCGCGCCCTCTGTCGCAAACACAACCAATACTACGGGATCCCTAGTACATATTTTTCACCTGATTACTATCAAGCTAATTTTCCTGGAGTAGCTTCAATTTGATGAGACGAACAAAAAGTTCTTCTTTGAAAACTCTCAATTGTGGTAGATAATAGATTTAGCAGGAGATAAAGCAGCAGTGAGCTTAGGACCGGGATAACGTACCACGCAATTTGTAGGACAATATTACCATCAAATCTATACTAATATTATAAAGAGGTAAAGTTTATAACTTTGTTTGTATATACGGGGTAATCTTCGCAAATACTGATCCGATCATGAAAATTCTTTCGCTAACAGAAAGCTACACTATTCAGGAGTGACAAGATAAAAGGAAAAAGATAAAAATATATAAAGATTTTAAATCAGCAGGATTTGAACCTGCGCCCTCTGACGTGACGTGTCAACAATTCAATCTAATCAAGCATTATTATTTGCCTTAGAAATTAATTGGTGATTTTAAAACATTTATATTTATCTGATTTGCTGAAAATAGTGAGAGTGTATTGGAACATATCAAATTTCACCGTACCCTTCTTATGTGAAATGGATTATAACGCCCAACGAAGTGGGCACGGGTCGGCTAGTTATATGAATATAAAAGAAAAAAAAAACAGAAAAAAAAATCAATTTTTAGTACTAACCAGCTAATTTTTTTTTCTTTTGTTATTTGTTATGTTATTTTTATTTTCTTTAAATTATGCAAAAAAAGACATTCAATCATTAAAAAACATTACACACTACCACGTATTTGACGCACATACGCATATATACTCTTTTGTTTATTAATAATGGAAGTATAGTCATTGACAACAGAACCTTACTAATGTTCAAACTTATAATTTAAATTAATTATGATCGAATTTCGACCAATAGGAGACCACTAGTCTTTATAAATATGTATATAATTCAATCTGTAATATCCCTCTGCTAGGTATAGAAGCCTCTTTCTCCATGTAGGAGAAGATGATGATGCTCAGTCATATTTCCTAACATGAGTAACGATCGCTCAGGTGTCTATGATAACAACCAGGACTTATGATGGAGCTTTATTTGCTCTCTGAGACACAGTGGGGAGACTGGCAAGAAGAGACAAACAGACCGGAAAGAAACATTTGTACAAATACAAATATCGAACCCGCAATCTCCGGTGTGTGAGCGCCCACACGGTACACGCACCACCACAACAGAGCGATGTCAATAAATATGTATAATTACTTAAATATCATAAACATCATCATCGTGTATCATCGATCAAGTTACACCGTTGAAAAATGTGATAACAAAACAAAGAAAAAAACTTTAATCAAACCAACCTACATCGTCTTTTACGAATTTATTTTATTTAGTAAGCGATTAGAACCTTTTCAGAAAACAATTTTCTAATGAGATGAAATAAAAATATTTTTAGCGCCATAACAAGAAAAATACTTACGTGAGCTGGAACTCTTCGTATTGGGAGTTGTTGGTATAATCCATAGATATAAGGGATCACACAACAAAACCTCCAGTATAGTTAGCAGAGTCTCTTGATTATCTCGTAACAATTGTAACGTTTTTTCGCAACATCTGTTAAATATCACAGTTACTTGTAAAAAATAATAATAATTTTAAAAATGATTTATAACATAAACATTATATCATTAACTAAATTTCTTGTAAGAGCAAAAAATGTTGTAAATGTGTAAGTCTTATGCAAAAATCTATTAATCTAGAAATAAGGGTGAAGGTTACAGTGGAGTAAGTATGCAAGCATTCGCGTGATGTTTTTCTACACCAACACGACCTCTAGCAAGAGAATGGGCATGACGACAGTATCAAAAAATCGTCAATTTAATGATTTTAGGGGAACACTCATATTAAAAAAATTCAAAATACTGGTTTAGTTTTATGTAAAGTAATAAAGATTATTGTGATTTTCAACAAAATAAAACATTAAAATACTGCAATCGGCCATTTTGATTGAAACACAAATTACAGCGCATGACGTCACGCTATAACATCAATATAATACGTCAGGCGCATTCACCTACAACTCACTCTAGTCGACAAGTTGAAAAATGTCGAAAATAGAGATACTGCTCTTAAAATTATGTGTGATAGCTCATTTGATTCAACAGTGTGTTTTAGCACAAAAGAAATTGCAAAAGTTATAAACAATTAAAGAAAGAAAAAAATGGCCTTCCGTTTTTTGCCAATATTTCATGAACACTATTAATATTTGAGAAGTTTCTAAAAATGATTCTGAAAGAGGAGGAAATTGCCAACAAAAAAACTTGCAGCTCCTGGAACTCTATCTCCATTATTTATAATTTTAATTTCATGCTGGTCTTAGGTTGCACGCGTCCGAAGTGTAACTATAACATGACGTCAGAGCCGACGCCATGACACCTGCTGCCGTTTTGTCGAACTCATTGAAAACATATTAGAAAAATAGTTTTAAACCTCCTTAAACTCAAGTTTATTACCGAAATATAGGTATTTTCGTAAATAGTAAATGTGTACCCCACATTGCGGAAGAGGTTTTCAAAATATTTCGTCATGCTCATTCTTTGAAAACTTTATTGTGCTGTCAGAAATGTGCTGAGCAAGTTTTAATTAGAAACTTGAATCACAAATGTTCCACGTACCTCCTAAAAGTGCCTTCTACACCACTTGAACCAAACCCAGCTACTATGTCTTGTGTTAAACGGAATGGTACAGTTTCTGGTGTTGGTAACGTTTTCCCTTGATCAAATGCAATGCCTGGAACAGAGTTAAATAAATTCTTCTAATATAAAGCTATCATTAAATAATGTAAACACTACTACAATTTGTCGAAATAAACTAAATAACAACTATGTATAAAATAATTTGATTAAACCGCAATAACAACAAAGCTTAAATGTATCCTACTTACCAAAATCAATATGAATTAATTCAGCTGTTGTCTTGTCTATTAAAATATTTTGGACATGTCTATCACCCAGGCCCATTATGTACCCTACCATGGAGGTTGTTGCAACACTGAAAATATCATAATTAGATAGTATAATGCAAAAGACTCCAATAAATCAACATAATTTTGTTTAACAACAAATATTTATCTACCTTCTAGTGTAAGCGAGCCGACGCTCATACCAGGTCACAGGATCGAGGTAATGTTCAGTGAAGAAGTAATGAAACACTGGTTTGAACACTTTCATTATTTCTTTAAAAACGTTTAACTTATACTTATTGGATTTTCTTTGTTCATGACAGTCCTTAAGTTTCCCGCGTGCCTCCGATACCGTGATATCCTAAATAGGACAGATTGTACCCATTACTTATTGTTAGTAAAACTATATTGATTATCTAGCTACTCTAACTGCTGTCAGATCATTTCATTTGTTTAGTGTTAGTAGTAGTTAGTGCAAAATGGAAGCTATATAAAGCTACATAAGTTTTCAAGATTTGTTTCAATTTTCAACATAAGTTTCAAAAAGTTTCAAAATTAAATTTTATTATTACGCATCTGTAAATAATGTGGTCCTCTATAGTAAAAATAATAATAGTCGCAATTGAATTAATATACTTGCGCAAAACCAATGGCTTTATAACTAAACTAGCTGCTGCCCGCGACGTCGTCTGCGTGCGTTCACTGCTCGTTCCCCGTAGGTGATAGCGAGATAATATGTAGCCTATGTTCTGACCCGACTTCTTAATAATATTCGTGCCAAATTTGAAGTAAATCCATGCAATACTTTTTAAGTTTATCCCGGACATACATTTGAAGAAATAAAGGTTCACTGCTCTTTCCCCGTAGGTGATAGCGTGATAATATATAGCCTATGTTCTGACCCGACTTCTTAACAATATTCGTGCCAAAGGACAATGCCTATTTTCTATGAAGCCGTGCCCGGGTACGTGCTTTGACGTGTTCAGACAATTCATATATTTAAGTATCCTTTATTAATCGAAAATAGATTTTTTAATACTATTCTAAAAGTGATTAAAGCCGCAATTTATACTTTAATTAAAAAAGATATTTTATTTGTATTCCGGGTTTGTGCTGTCAAAACATGTTAAATACAAATACCAAGTCGGAAACGCAACCATAGAAATAAACGCTTTTTTTAATTAAATTACAAACCCGACACGACCAGAAAATTGACATATTAAAGTTTTCTTTATTAATTAAAACTAGATTTTTAATAATAGTCTAAAAGTGATCAAAGCCGTGGTTTATATTTTAATTTAAAAAAAGCGTTTGTTTGTGTGGTTGCCATGACGACTTGCTATTTATATTTAAACTATTTTGACATGACAAACGCGGAATACAACTAAAATATTTTTTTAAATTAAATTATAAACTGCGGCTTTGATCATTTTTAGAATATTATTAAAAATCTAGTTTCAATTAATAAACGATACTTAAATATATGAATTGTCTAAACTAGTCAAAGCACGTACCGGGCACAAATGGGCATTGTCCTTTGAAGTAAATCCATGCAGTACTTTTTGAGTTTATCCCGGACATACATACAGACAAACAGACAAACAGACAAAAATTCTAAAAACTATATTTTTGGCTTCGGTATCGATTGTAGATCACACCCCAAGTATTCTTTTAAAAAAATATTCAATGTACAGTTTTGACTTTTCTACCATTTTATTATATGTATAGATAATAAATACAAGCACATACTTGAGGATGATATTTGCTGTGTGCAGTGACCAGATATACTCCCAAAGGTATTGTTCCCTCGCACCACTGCAACACACCTGACCGCCGCGACATTGGCACTACCTGAAAATCGACAAATATAATTGGAGGGAACACACAGCATTTTTTGTTGACTATAAAAACATTCGCTAAAACTTTAGAAAATTAGCACACATTTGAGTTTATTTATTCGTATTAAACAATTTATGTGCCATATTTGAAATAAAAATATAATATATGTATAGTTTGGAGTTTACTCCTTAAGAAAGATTGTCATATAAGGCCCACGGTATGAAAAAAATATGAGGAGTAAAATCTGATGAACGAATGACTTCATTATGTTTCTCGTAACGCCATCTATCGGAAAGATAAACTACTAAGAAAACATCGTCGTCGTCTATAGACGACGTTTTCTAATAACGCCATCGATAGATCGATAGATGGCGTTATCTGATTAGTTTATTTACTATTTGATATGGTATTAATCTTTTTCTTAGACTAGTAAGACTTTTATGTGCCTATTTAGACAGTCGATCTGAAGGAGTAAACTCCAGTCGTGCGTTGGAGCTGACACACACACTTTTTTATATGTATAACTAGGTCGGCAAACAAGCGTACGGCTCACCTGATGATAAGCGATTACCGTAGCCTATTAGACGCCTGCAACACCAAAAGCATTGCAAGCGCGTTGCCGACCCTATCCCCGATTCTCCCCAGGAGCTCTGGTCACCTTACTCACCAACAGGAACACAACACTGCTTGAAAGCAGTATAATTTAGCTTTATATATTTTAAGGTCGAGGTACTTCCCCAGTCGGGCTGCTCCATATTTGATCAGGAAATTACCTGCTGTGCCCTACCTCAGTTAAAACTTACCCCATTGTACAATATACATATATACAATATTTGCCACCCCATTCACTTCCTTAAGAGTTTCTTTGTATAAAGATATAATTATAGTGTTCACCTAAATTACCTTGTATGTTCTAATTGAAAGTTTGTTCCTTTTGGTGACTGGACTTTTCTCGAGTAAGGTGTTAACAATGCTAAAAACTTGCTGCATTACTGCATCTTGTCTTAAATCGTCCTTCCCCTGTGATAAAACATTCATTTTATATCCTGATCGTATGTCCTAACTTACGATTAGTATATATTATGTAGGTATAATTGTTAAACTAATATGATTTAAATACATTTTTTAATTTATACCTTTATAAGGATGATTCTCTTCTTCCCATCAGAACTTAAGCAAGATATCTTTTTAGGGTAATTAATACCACCGACTAGTTCAAACACATTATCAAATGATATTATTGCTGAAACAAACAAAAAATGTATGTATAATTAGTATAGAGTCCAAAATATTATAAATATATTTATTGATTAAAAATGTACAAGATGTTATAACAATGGGCATGACAACAGTATCAAAAAGTCGTCAATTTAATGATTTTAGGGGAACACTCATATTAAAAAAATTCAAAATACTGGTTTAGTTTTATGTAATATAATAAGATTATTGTGATTTTCAATAAAATAAAACATTAAAATACTGCAATCAGCCATTTTGATTGAAACACAAATTACAGCGCATGACGTCACACTATATAATACGTCAAAATTAAAAGCGTTGTGGGCCTTAGATGGAACGCGCCCAACGCACTACATGTTGTATATTGCGACGTCAGAGCCGACGCCATGACACCTGCAGCCGTTTTGTGGCACTCATTGAAAACATATTAGAAAAATAGTTTTAAACTTCCTTAAACTTAAGTTTATTACCGAAATAATTATAGGTATTTTCGTAAATAGTAAATGTGTACCCACATTATGAAAGAGGTTTTCAAAATCTTTCGTCATGCCCATTATATTAGTTTCTCCGTATTAAAATTTAATTTTAATTTCATTTTTAAGTGAAACCTTTGATGCATTCATACAGATAAATATCAGATTGAGGACTAAAGTGCTATTCTTCTATTTAGAAAAACATAAACATTGTTGTGTGATGTTAACTTTACGCAGCTGTAAAGCATAGTAAAATAAGTAAATAAAGTAAAATTAGAGAAACAACAAATATAAATAAACTTACAATTGAAGCGCGAATAATCACAGTCACTCCGAACAGGGATCGTGTCAGTAGGGATAGGAATCTCGTTTAGATCCCGAAGTTTGGCAATCGCTTGTGCTTTTGGTACCGCTTGCGGTTTCAAGTCCTTCGACGGCGGGACGTAATAAGCGAAACTTATTATAGCTGGAACATACATATGATTTTTTTGCGTTTTCAAGGAATTTACAGACATACAAACAACATAGCAAACATTAGATTATAATGAACCTATTTATATATAGTTACATAAATAGTATGCATTCTAATGACAGATGTGTATGTCATTTTCTATAAAAAAAGACATGTTGATTTTAACATAACAAATAAAACGAGACAATTGACTTTATTAATTCAGTCAAAGTCCACCTTGAATTTGATGGAAGTCATAAGATCTGATAATCGTTGCATGTATGTAATACAGTTTGCAATAAGAAGGCACTTCTGATATAACAACATAATCTCGTGATTAGGAACCGACAAGTAGAAAATGAAGTATCTTTACTAAATATAGTTTGATCCACTTTAACAAGACTCTTATGATTAAGCATGTAACATTTCACTGCTGGGTATAGGCCTCTTTCTCTATGTAGGAGAATGATTGGAGCTTAATCCACTACGCTGCTCCACTACGAGTTGCCGGATATATTACTTACTAGCTTCTGCACGCGAATTCGTCGGCGTGGAATCCGCTCCTATTGGTCTTAGCATGATGACACATAGCCTATAGCCTTCCTCGATAAATGGGCTATCTAACACTGAAAGAATTTTTCAAATCGGCCCAGTAGTTCCAGAGATTAACGCGTTCAAACAAACAAACAACCAAACAAACAAACTCTTCAGCTTTATATATTAAGTAAGTATAGATTATGATCTCTGATCTCTATAAGGTTATGATAACAACCGGGACCGATAGTTTAACGTGCGTTCCGAGGTACGGTGGAGAGACAGGGACAGACATCCAAACGGGAAACAAAATTGATATAAATACAAATATTTTATAAACAGGAATATTTATAGATATTTTATATATTATATATATTTGGGGTAGGTGAGAGGGACAGGTTGTGAAGTCCCTCATCCGCCCTCTGAAAAGGGAGGATCCTCCGACCAGACAGTTGTAACGTCTGGCGGGCTACTGCCCCGACGGTTGTTGTCGGGTTCTTATATATAAACTAGCGACCCGCCCCGGCTTCGCACGGGTGAAATGCTGATACTAAATATACTACAGAATATTTAGTATCAGCATTTCACCCGTTAACCCCAGAATGTCTAAATACACTATATACTATGTTCACAGCTTTTTTTAGACAATACAAACATGTTTTCTTTAGATGTTACTCTTGAATTAATTATGGTTTTAGTCTAATCTTATCCATATTTAATGTTTACACGGGGATTAACTTCCGGATGTTTGCGTCTTTTTGTCGGTTGCCTGGTTCGTCTATTCACTTGATATCCGTTGTTTGCAAGTACCTCCTGAACATAGTTCAGCTCCTGCTCCAAATATTCAGGGTCACAGAGATCCTGAGCTCTGTTCTTTAATGATGTTACAACGGACTGTAAGTGACGAGGATGATGGTGTGACGACGCGGGCAGGTACCTATCGGTGTGTGTCGGTTTGCGGTATACACAGTGAGACAAGGACCCATTAGGTTTCACTTTTACTCGTACATCTAGGAAAGGTATCTGTCCGCCTCCATTTCATATGTAAATTTCATCTTAGGATGAATGGGAAATGACGAAGGATGTTCTGCCATTACAAACACCAGGTGTCTATAAGATAAATTGCAGCTGCGGCAGTTCGTACATAGGCCAGACTAAGCGGACTATTGCTGAAAGGGTCAAAGAACATATCGCCGCTGAAAAAAACCGACAAGCGAATAAATCAGCGATAGCCGAACATATATTACAACCGGGCATTAATCACTGGATCGAATTTCATCGCACGGAAATCCTCTCCACAGATCGCCACTTTTATTCAAGAGTAGTGCGAGAAGCAATTGAAATTAAGAAACATAAAACATTCAATCGCGAAGATGGATTCTAACTATCCCCGACATGGAACCCAGTGATTAAAATTACACAACCTCGTTTTAGTTCGCAGTCGGTTAAATATCAGAATAGGCACCTTCCGGTTGACTTACAGAATAGGGACGTAATAAGTGTTGTGTGTGCCGCGGTACAACGGACAATAATCAAGAGTTGAGGGTGCATGAAGAAATATCTACCCTTACGGCGGAGTCGTGACATCGCTGGACCAGTCTGCCTGTGACCACGGCTAGTGTAACCTAGCCGAAACTTCAGGCCCCTAGGTAATATATTTTACCTTAAATTTTGTTCGCGTTAATCCCCGTGTAAACATTAAATATAATAATGCAACGCGAAAGTTTAAAAGCTGTTAATCTTATCCAACCTAATGTACTTACTATAAATGCGGTTTAAAAATTAACCTTAATATTAATACCGACTAAAATACAATTTCGAAAAAATTGTCGCGACGGCCCCCCGCCCGCCCGGCCGGTACCGCCGCAGTCGTTATGTCCCTGCATTTTAAATCTTTAATATCTTCCAAACTTTTTATTTAAATTACATGCTGTAAAGGGCCATATTGATCTATATTAAATGCACAATGCATTTATGGTACTTAATTGGATAAGGATTAATGCTGTATTGCTTAAAATCGCTTCGTAAATAAGCCATTATTTCTCGTAAAAAGTAAAGAATAAAAAATGGTTATTGTGGGCTATCCCTAAGAGATAGACATATACCATGGGGGCCTTTTTTAGACCTTTTTGAGTTGTACAATACTGTAGTACATTATTTTGATCTATCTCGTAGGGTTCTGCCAGCGTTTGCAATGTAAGCGCAAAAAAAATCTGTTTGTTTACTACATTACATTAGAAACCTCTAAAATTATCAGTGTTTCTCTACTATATTATGCATGTATTATACATCATCATTCATCATCATTTCAGCCTATCGCAGTCCACTGCTGGACATAGGCCTACACAAGTTCGCGCCAAAAATTACGTGAACTCATGTGTTTTGCCCATAGTCACCACGCTGGGCAGGCGGGTTGGTGACCGCAGGACTGGCTTTGTCGCACCGAAGACGCTGCTGCCCGTCTTCTGCCTGTGTATTTCAAAGCCAGCAGATGGATGGATATCCCGCCATCGGTCGGCTTTTTAAGTTCCAAGGTGGTAGTGGAACTGTGATATCCCTTAGTCGCCTCTTACGACACCCACGGGAAGAGAGGGGGAGGCTAAATTCTTTGCCGTAGCCACACAGCAAGTATTATACATATACCTTATGTATTATACTTATACTTTGTGAATCACTCCATCTATTTAAAAAAAAACGCATCAAAATCCGTTGCGTAGTTTTAAAGATCTAAGCATACATATGGAGAGACAGACAGCGGGAAGCGACTTTGTTTTATAATATGTATTGATATTCAATATCTCTGAAAACTTTGAAAGCGCGATGTAGGCATGTACAGTACACGGCCGTAAATAATACACATCGACTTTTAGAAAGAGACAATCAGCTAATTTGAACTTTGTAGAGCGTTATCTCTGACGCACATTACCTATGAGACGTATCGGACTGTCAGTATTTCGTATGACAGATCTAATAGTTTAAGAACCCAGTTCCCAGATCACCTGTCATATTTTTTTGAAGGACAAAATATATTATACCCCGTCCGGCGACTAATGATCTTTTTGAGACTTCAAGAAATTTTGACATTAGTGACTGCCTCACACGTTATTTATTCGATTCGAAATTATAATCGATTTTATTTAAGAAGAACTTTCAATCGATTTAATTAAATACATTTAGTTTAAAAATATTATTTATTTATGCGTTTATTAGTTTTTTTAATTATAAATGAAATATGTAAATAATAAATAAATGAATTAACCGAGTTATTGCTCTTTATTCTTGGTTTGCAATTAAATTTCAAGATTTCGACTTAATTCCTTGCAAGTAATCAATCTTGGGGTCATAGATACTATTTTTATTTCCTTTTTTGTATTAAATTTATAGAAACAATAATCACATGACGTAAAATTATTTTTATCATAATATGATCGATTTATTATCGATTTATTATTTCAAGAACTGTTTCATAGTCTGTGGTTGTTTGTTATGCACAGGGTACTTCACTCAATCAATGAAATCGTCAATAAAGTATGACATTACTGTAAAATTTTTAGTACGTTATTCCGGAAAAAAAAAACTGTAATTTATAGGCGTGAGCTGTCAAAAAGCTATTTACTCGCCGGACGGGGTATAGCTGCTTTATATACGTAAAAATGTTATTAACCAGATATTTTAGTATTTATCGCCAGACACTAATTATATTATTATATTTTAAAACCTGTAGAAAATATTTTAGCAACACTTCTTCTTCTTCTTTGGCTTTAGCTCCCTTGCGAAATTTCGCAAGGGAGCTAAAGCCAAAGAGTTGCTAATCTGATACTGGCAATTGCCAGTATCAGATTAGCAACTCTTTATACTACGATGTATACTGTAATGTTTTGTCAATCAGAAACAAGGAAGTCTGGGGTCTGGGATCTTGGACTATAACGCTCTACGAAGTCGAAATTAGCCGATTGTCTCTTTCCAAAGGTCGATGTGCAATATTTATGGCCGGGTACTGTATAATATAATACGTCAGTTTTGCTTTGTAGTTTATATATCGCGAGATAGATGTCGCCACATATAAACAAAAATTTGTATAAATACAAATATCCATCCCGAGCGCGATTCGAACCCTCAAACCACCAATTTTTAAGGCGCCTGCACGCACTACTACACCAGAGCGGTCGTTCTCACAGAACTCTATCAATCTTTTATTCGTTATATATTTAATAAAACGTCAATCGCGTTGTAAGATTCCTGTTAAAAAATGCACACTTAGTGAGGCCGCACACCACAGCTACATTTGTATTACGATAATTGTAGCGCCACATTTGAAACGCGATACATTTATCGACCCCCTATATTTGTATGTAAACCCGCACATCAAGGACACATTTGTAGTAGGTGCAGTTTGTGGCAAGATGGCTGCCACGCCACACGAATTCAAGATCGAACACGTTCGTTTTATGTGGCGCGAACATAGAATAAAAACGCGCGAAAATGAAAGAATGTTGAATTTTATGTTGAATTTATTGCAGAGATTGAAAAAAATCCCGTTTAAATAAATTTATTGAACTGATTAATTGAACAATTTATAATTTATTGAAAAATTTGATTTGATTAAACTAAATTTAATAATAATTGGTAGGTATGTGTTTTCATATTCATTCTATGAACTTTTCTTCTTCGGATCGTAATTCTTGCGCAATTTTGAAATTTCCGTAAACTACAATTTTGATTAAAAGGGTGAACCCCATAACGTCTTTTTTTTTAAAAGCTTTTATTTAACTTGCAATGTATGTATGTATGTATGTATGTATGTAACTTT
This sequence comes from Melitaea athalia, assembly GCA_905220545.2. Classification (NCBI taxonomy): domain Eukaryota; kingdom Metazoa; phylum Arthropoda; class Insecta; order Lepidoptera; family Nymphalidae; genus Melitaea; species Melitaea athalia. The sequence goes on from HG992179.1 coordinate 12,334,240, forward strand.
AATGAATGTTTGTTCGGGTGAAATCTTGCAACTCAATTTTGAAGCAGATATCTTCAACCAATTGAGCTGAAATTTTGTATAGAGTATCAATTTGGATGACAATGCATGGTTTGTATGTATGCATGTATGTATGTTTGTTCGGGTGAAATCTTGCAACTCAATTTTGAAGCAACCAATTGAGCTGAAATTTTGTATACAGGTTCAATTTGGATGACAATGTATGGTTTGTATGTATGCATGTATGTATGTATGTTTGTTCGGGTGAAATCTTGCAACTCAATTTTGAAGCAACCAATTGAGCTGAAATTTTGTATGCAGGTTCAATTTGGATGACAATGCATGGTTTGTATGTATGCATGTATGTATGTATGTTTGTTCGGGTGAAATCTTGCAACTCAATTTTGAAGCAACCAATTGAGCTGAAATTTTGTATGCAGGTTCAATTTCGATGACAATGCATGGTTAACTTTGTGACGTCATATTGATAAATCCAACTTTTGAGTGCGGACTAGTTATTTTTAGAGCACTTCTACAATATGGGTATCAAATGAAAGGGCTTGCTAAGAAGAATTTGAATAAAGTGACGTGAATACCGACTAAAAAGTCAAAAATAAATTAAATGTAAAAAAACCTTTTTAAAAAACAAGCTTTTATTTGAATGCACTAAAACAAAAAAAATAAATTTTTACTTTAAAACTTTTACTATCTACTTATAAAGTCATTACACATAATCTATATGATATAAAAGCTTGTCGCGAGATTTGCTTGTAAACAAGTAAATTAAATAAATTGATGTGATTGATTTTAACTATTAAAATTTTCAAACTAAGGAAATACGAGTACTCATATCTCGCGACATGCTTTTCTATCATATAGATTATGTGTAATGACTTTATAAGTAAATAGTAAAAGTTTTAAAGTAAAAATTTATTTTTTTCGTTTTAGTGCATTCAAATAAAAGCTTGTTTTTTAAAAAGGTTTTTTTTTACATTTAATTTATTCTCATTAATCGCCTCATCAAAAAATCGTCATCGTCAGACGATGATGTCGACATTCTGACTTCTGTTGCCACGCTACAATTGTGCTTCCAATGTGCGCACACACGACACATTTGTGGCCGCTTAAATTGTATCGCAGTAATTGTGGCGCCGTAAATGTATGTTGAGTGTAGCGTGTGGCGGCGGTGTGCGGCCTCACTAACTGTGCAAGTAAAAAAAAGAGGCTGCGAGTATCAAGACGGCAGCACCGTACCGTCGCAGAGGCCCTCGGTCTGCGCCACGCCACGCGCTAGTGGCCGGCGCCGCGCCAGCTCGTGTAGAAGCGAGGCGGCCGCCCCGCTCGCCCCGCTCGCCCCGCCCGCCCCGCCCGCCCCGCCCGCCCCGGCCTCTTCCACCGCCTCGCCCGCCCCGCCCGCCGCACTAGTCTCGCTCGCCTCGCCGAAGCATTTATCCTTCTCCGAGTTTTTCAAACTGAACAGAAGCGGTAGCGTGTGGTGGGGGTGATCGGTCGCACACCTCTCTAAAAAAAGAATTAAACACAATTTAATAACTTCAACGTCAACTTGTGATTTTAAGTAAAAAAACACGATAAAGACCTGTCATGCGACTTTTTCTAAAATTTTTCAATTTTCTACGAAACTTTGTTAATTAATTTTCTAAGAAATTTTCTTAACGTTCCATCCGTAAGATCCTTGTAAACTTTAAACAAGAAAACTTAAAAAAAAAAACATCAGAATCGGTCCACACATTCTCAAGTTTAGAGCACTTAGCGATTCATTTTTATTTATACAAATTGTTATAAACTTACTCATAATTTGTCGCAAATATTCAGCAAATGCTGTATTTTCCTTCGAGATCCGCGGCGCCAACTGCGGTAATACGGTGATAAACTTCCAGGACGGTATCTCTCGGAGCAATTGTCCAAAGCTCCCGTGCTCTTCGTCCGCAAATTCAATATCGGGGTTGTCTAGCCATAGTGAAATAACCCGAAAGATGGACAAATTATTTTCATCGCTCTGTTTTAGAGATAATAAATAATACCTGAAAAAAAAAACAAATAAGATTTAGAAATCGAAGAAATATTTGAAAAATCATATTATGATAAAGATAATTTACAATTATTTATGTCATATAAATATTTAATTAAAATACTTTTGTAAAAAGCATAACGTAATATTTTTAAAGATTATAAACATTAAGAGGTTTTTGTACCTCATAGCTAACTTCAGAAAACTTTCTTTTTCAGCCTTTGTGTTGGTAATTTCTGCTTCGTCCAGCTCTCCAAAGACGTTATTAACGCGATATTTGGCTTGAATAACCGCTCTCTCTTCACGCCTGCGATCATATCATCTTATAGTTAATATTTACTATTCTTCTGTAAGAAACTGCATGAGTGATAATGTATTATGACGTTATTAAACCTTAATTTTCCAAGACTATATTACCTAGCAATAGATTGCTGCGAAGTTCTCAACGACGCTGCAGTTCCTTTCATATTCTCCACACATTTTACTTTATTTTCGAATACAGATGATTTCATATACGAAACTACCTGTGAAAATAAAAATAAAAACATATAACAAAGCTAGATTATTTTAAAGTACAATCTTTTTGACTAACCTGTTTATATTCGGCGTCAGCGAATTTCGCGATATCATAATAAACTTTTAAGCGAGTATCTTCGTCATCGTTGGAACTTAGTTCTTTAAGACTCTTCTCCAAATATTTATGTATTATGTCACGCGCTGTTTCACGCTTAGATTCTGCCATCCAAAGACCATACTGTCTGTTAAAAAAAATACTTTTATTCAACCCGCCGCGGAAGATTTTTGATTTACCAAAATGTATGTGAAAATTTGATTAATACATAGTATTTAGAAATAATTTTTTACCAAAGAACAATAGTAAAACAGTTTTGTACCTTAAAGACATCGCAGACAGTCTAACGTCATCAGAATCATTTGTAATAATACTATGAAGCAAAGATAAAGCAATATCTTTATGGTCCTTAGCCCACGACACTTGACTTTCTAAAAGGGCTACCCTCTTAGACGTTTCGAGGTTCTTTACCGTTGCTACAATACGCTGAGCCATCTGTATTCTATTATTTGTCAACCCCAATTCTAGAAGGAAAAACATGATTAATTTGCTTAATCAATTACATGTTTTTAAGCATATTCACCAGTAGAATAAATATCCTTTATATTTTATTATATACATACCCGCATATTGCAATTGTAAGTTATTAATCTGCAAGTAATTCATTGTGTCAACTTTTGCAATTTGCTCAAGTATCAAACTTCTTTGAGACACAATTGCTTCAAGATGTTTAAAATCGTTAAAAATAGGGATGTTCTCGAGTCCCCACTCCTCAATTAATTCAGATATTGGTTTTTTGTCACATCTTACTAGAAAGTAAGACTCAATATCGCGGAATAGATGTAAATTTGCGACAATTTTGTAAAGATTTTGACAATTCTCCATATTCAAACTCTGACAAAGTCTCGCTACAGCTAATTTGGCTCTATTTAGTGGTATCTGAAGTTTATAGGTGACTTCCGCTGAAGTTTGGATATTAATACAGTCCTTGAGACAAGCGTAACGCATAGCTTTAATGACTGAATCCTGATCATAACTGCCTATTTTGGATTTCTCTTCAAGCTCAGCAGTATCGACAAAATTAGACCAATCTCCTAAAAAAAGATATTCAATGTAAAGATTCTATTTTTTTTTTTGTAAAAGTTTTTAAACAGAGATGTCAATCAAATACTTACCGAGGTAGGAGAGACAATCATATTTAATGTCGTCGAGTTTATCATTTTCAGGGTACGACTTAATGTACTGTAATGCAAGATGATGCATCCCAGACTTGTGCAAGGAAGTGACGGCACCGTACACGAGCTCGTCGGTCGTTCCCCGCGACAGGGCGATGTCGTGTAACAGTAATGCATCGGTAAATTGTCCTGTATTAATTAGATGTTTGCGCTTTTCCTGATCACTCGTCAAGTGAGCGATACCACAGCCGTCTACAGCGTCCATTTCTCCTATCGCCACATAACACTGAAATCATCTATTACAGTTATCATCATTTGTGATTTCGAAATAAGTTTTTGTACAATATTCAAGAAATTTCGACACTGGATTGTTTTTTATGAAGTTTTTAAATTTTCAACTTTAATTTTCCCATTGAAACCTTATTTTATGACTACCAAACATTAACGTAAATCTTATGAATCCAATAATTAATTTGAAACGAAAAATAAAAGTAATTCTAAACAAATGTAAATAACCTATAACTCCTATAAGTAGGCTTAAATTAACAATAAGTCAATGCTTAAATTTATCAAACACAAACACCTACGGCACTTTAAAGCACAGGTGGACAAGACGTTAGGACATTTCGATATTCGTAAACATACACATAACCGCGTATTGTGGTATTACGTACTGTGTGACTGAGATATCAAGTTAGGCTAGAAATGTAGCATACACACATAAAATAATAACATATTTAGTAGTAATACATATAAAATAGAAGTACGCTTAGCACTCAATAAAAAGTTTTTTCTTTTAAGTTGGCAACCAATAGCAGGGCTCTTCTGATGGTGAGCGTACCGTCTATCGTAGCGTTGCTGACCCAATTCTCTCCCGGAAGGGTACCCCCGCCAGGAGCTCTGACCGCCTCACTCACAACAGGAACACAACACTGCTCGAGAGCAGTATTATGTAGCCGTGATCTTCGGTACGGTTCGGGTATTTTCCCAGTCGGGCTGGTCCAGAGTTTGAGCAGGACATTCCCTGCTCCTTGTACCTCAACATCAATATATATACCTCTCTGAATATCGAGCGCACGCGGTCGCGGTCGGGGTCGGCGGCGGCGCAGTGCGCGAGGGCCAGCTCGCCGTAGTAGAGCGCGGCCCAGGGCCGGCCCGCGCGCGCCGCGCAGCCGCACAGCGCCGCGCACCGCAGCCGCACGTGCGTGCTCGCGCCGGCGCGACCGCTGCGTCACATTTAAAACTTTTAAGGTGATCTTTGCTTTGTAATAAAATACATCAAAACTACTATCATTTTACTAAACAATTTTGTTATAATTATGTCTTATATATATGTCTTACTAGCTGCCCGGACAGACTTCATTCTGTCTGTTGTGTTTTTTTTTTTTGTTTTTTTTTTTAGTATAAAACCCTTCCGTGGGATTTAAGGAACATACAAAAAAAATGTAGCCGAATTGGTGGAGCCATTCTCCAGTCATGCGCTTAGCAACATTCATTTTATAAAGAAGATATATACGAGTATAATAAGAAGCCGAGGCCCAATCTCACCGTGTTGTTTTGTATTGCTTCTTTTGTATCCGTATAAAATTTACAACATCTAGCAAATGTTCAATTATAATCTTGTGATCGTTATCCAATTTCGACGATTTTTCACAAACACTACTGTCCACGCTGCTTTCAACATTTGAGTCATAGCTCAAATCCCACATGTTTTTAAAAACATGGTTTATTTGTTCTCCGAAAACATCTGTGTGTACATCCCTCGAACAATACATTATTAATCCAAATACAGCTGGCATAATGTTTCGAGCAAACTGGGGCTAAAATATAATTTAAAATATGAAAAGCTAATACATAACAAATAATAATAAATATCTTATAAGATACACGCACGATCGTCTGTCCCTAAGTTTAGCAACTTAATGTTTGTGTTATAGGTAACAGCTGATGTAACAATTTTTGAAGTGAAACTTCTTTAGCGCATGCGAGATAAAATTTGAGAGAAAATGTGATGCGACAACGTCGAGCGTGGTCAGTACTTGGATGGCTTTTTGTTTTTTTTTTTACTTATTTATTTTTCAATTAGTTTTTTGTTTTTTCAATTAGTTTTCCAAAGAAGTTTCACTTCTAACATGTGTACTACTTTGTACGCACGTATTTTTTTTTTCGTAAACAGAAATATTGCATATATAAATAAATACAAATAATACACCCCGACTCATTCGGAAATCGAATCCACGACTTCCGGAGCAGAAAGCAGGGCCACTACAAACTACCCCAACGGGCTAGTCGTTTCAATGTAATAATCAACGAAAACAAGGCCAAATTTAGTGACAATACGTTTAGAATTTTAGATAGACTTATGTTAAAATTAAATTCAATTATTGTAAATAATTTTTACCTTGAATGAGCAAACCGCACTTAAAGGATTCAAATAATTAGTAGAAAACGCGATCATATCCAACAAGGCCAAAGTTATTCGAGTGATCCACTCTGTATGTGCTTCGTTTTTATAAGGTACCCAATATTCAATGGCATTATATTTATCAAACTTCGCATTATCTATTTTGTACTCGGCGTGGTTTTCACAATCGGTTGACATTAGTGATTTCAATATTTTCTTATCGAAATTTACTGTATCTGCAACATAGCATCCATAATTAGGTATTACTGAGGACAAGCGAGCTAACTTCTTTTCAGTATATTTATCAGTTTATATTTTTGCTTTTTAACCAATTCCAAAAAATTTTTTATGTATGTTACCTCAGAAATTTTCACTGGGTGTACCGATTTTGATGATTCTTATTTCAATCGAATGCTCGTCTTGTGGACCCGTTTAAATTAATCGAGATAAGATGGCTACTTTTTGATTAATCTTTTTATGTATACAAATGTCTCGTATTTACTTGACAATTTTTTCGTCTTATTACGTTGTATTACTTGTCGATGTAATTGAAGTCGCTTTTTTTCTTTTCGTTTCCGAGCAAACAAAATTTTATTTTTGATTTATTAACTACTATTTTAATTTACGAATAAACTGTGTCATTGCACGCCTTATCACTCTAGAATAGATGAGTAATACTTCTGTACAGTTGTGCCATGTCAATAGGACTTTCATTTTCAACACTGCCCAGATTTCATTACGTCGTCGACGTGTCGTATTACGTTACGTCGAATGAAAATTTGTCATGTAATTTTAAAGTTAACTAAAATATTATTGAACAAACGCTAAACTTTCAATAAATATCAAATGATTTCTTACCCAGTGCTTCTTTACCATCGCGGAACTTAAAAAGTCGATTCAAAGCCTTTGTTATTTTATTGCTAACATTTGGATCTTCATCAAAAAGATGCTCTGTTAGAGATAATAATACTGAAGTAGCGAAATATTGTTTTGGATTTAAATCTCTTATTAGTCTTGTATCTGCGGACGAGACGGTCACTAGAGTTTTCATATCGTAAGCACCAATTTCTGCTAAACAATTACACGCTTCCACGATTATCTGCAAATAAAACATACTTTATTGCTAGACAACTACACTATTCTAGGAAGGTTTTGGTTAACATAATAATTAAAACATTTCCGGTCTAATTAAGAAAAGGTTTAAAAGAACCAAAACTATAGTTTGAAACATAAAAATAATTCAAGTCAATTATCAACGTATACATACATCTTTAATACAAAAATGTACCTTTTCATCAGCTTCATTTCTCAATAAGTTTGTTAATGCAAAAACAACTTTGTGCATCAAACTTTCATTACAGTCTTCTGAAAATCCTTTCGGATTTAAGTCTGTATAAAGTTCTTTCACAAATGCTTTGTTTTGTTTCAAAAATTGATGCATTTTAGCTAGGGTGTTTCCGCTGAAAAATGATGGGTATTTATTTAATGGAACTTACATAATTACTTAGTTTGATAACATTTGCAATTCTTCATAAATACCTTGCGTTTGACAAACTTAATAAATATGTTTTAAGTTCGTTTAAAAATTGTAGTTTGGATGAATTAGAAGTAATATTCACATCATCAGATATTAAGTTTATGTAATCAACTATGTCTACGCTCTCAGTGAAATACTGTTTCAAATCCGTTGTTAAATATTTCAGTAAAGCTTCACATTCAGTAAAACCTCTTTCGATCTTTATATTTAAAATGGAAATCACTTTGGATAGTGTTAGTCGTTGAATATTCTCAACATTATTTGGTGTCTGAGTAAGAATTTTCCTAACTACTAGTTGTAGTCCTTCTGCAAATATGTTTACTTCCCCCTTATTTTGCGAATCTTTTATAGCATTAGCGATACTATTACATAAATAGTTGCATAACATTGCATCAGACGAGTACCCTAAAGGAATATGATCGACAAACGACGTGTAAGCATGAAATACCAAAACCTTGAAATCGAAAACTTTTTCTCGTAACACATTATTCCACAGCTTAAAAAGAATATTGAAAATAACCAATGGTTGATTCTCGCATAAATATTGCATTATATTCCCATCGATTAGCTCCTGAAAAGTAATACGACAAAAATAAAAATAAAATAAAAAAAAAACTTTTAAGACGTACAATTAAAACGTTAAAAATTTGTATCGAATTACCCCGAAAAATTTTAAAATGGCGGACAAAACACATTTGGAGTATGTGTATGTATCAGGTTTATGAGAGAAGCGTATGTGAAATAGTTCAGAGGCACCAACATGATCGCTCATATACGTCACAATTAAAAGCAGCAATTCTCCCAAATTCTCCACAAACAAATTACTCCACCTCTCATTTTTCAAAATGAGTCTCGTCGAATGAAACATTCTTTGCGCACTCTCTGTAATTTTACTACTAAAGTGCTTCTCTTTTGTCAGCTTATATTTATCGATTACTACATGAGGTAAACACAATAATATTATATTGCTGAAGCACATCTAAAACAATACAAAACAATTAGATTTTTTCTTATTGTATTATTGATAATTTCCATTGTTTTTTTTTTTTATTTTTTTTTTTAATAAAATTATCGATATTTCAACAACGACCTTATTCTAAAATATATCTTAAAAAAATGAAGTATAAAAATGTTTGGGTTACGTACTTCTATAAGATCTTCGTTAGATTTCCTATTACGATTTTTGAACTGTTTGAAAACATCGCTGTTCTCCACAACGCCGTTATGTCGCCACAACACGTCAGCGGTTACGAGCCATTTCATATGCTTATCAAGAAAATCATCAGCTTTCTCAAAGCCGAACAAATCTATCGGCAAATTATCAAAACTTTTATATCTTTTACACCAAAAATCCAAAACTCGTAAGATGTTCATATTCATGTACGCATTGATTTGACTGTATGTTACTTTTTGAGTCAGCAAATTCAACATTTTCTTAGTCATACTTTTATCCATTGCTTTTTCATTTTGAAATGAAAGTACTTTTATAACAATATCGTGTATAGAAGATGTTCTAGTCGTCGCCAAAACATAGAAACAATGTAAGACAGTTGACGTTCTGTTAATTGATTCATCTTTTAGAATATTTTCTTTGTTGTCTGACACCTGAAACGTGAAACAATTTTTGCCGAGATAAGGAACTTGACCTACATTGTGTGTCCTAATATACACTATGTCCTAAATTCCTAATATACACTTTAATTAAAAAATACACAATACAACAATGATAATTCCATAATTTTTATTACCAGATTTATTCGTATCATTTTTAATGGCGTATAAATATTGAAGCTACGTTCAGTAGATATTTTTAGATACTTTAATTCAGTGCACTATTGAAAATTCTGGTCTCAAACATTATTTAAAACATAAATATGTTACTAACGTTTATCACGAATATTTCTTCCAAGTTTTCTGCTACACTTTGGACATCTTTATCATTAAAGTTTCCCGCTACAAGTGTTAATAGATGGCAGCAGTACAACCTTATTGCATGATTGTCTTCTTTGAGTTTTTCAATTAAAGCTTGCTCAAAAAAGTGATGCAGGTCAATATTCCGAATATTATTGAATTTTAATATTTTCGCTACACATTTATACACTAAAGCTGCGACGGCTGGTGGCATTTTCGAACATCTTTGGAGATATCCTTTTATCATAATGAGACAATTTTGTCGCACCACCTCATCATCTTGAGAAAAAATCTGTTCCAGCATTCGATCAAGTATCTTAAGCAAGTCACAAGTTGCTTTAGGATTTCTAAACAAATCCCTACACATTACTTGCATTAAATGAAATATTAATTCTGAAATCAAATATAAAATATAGTAATCATATAATCGCTTCAGCCTGTAATATCCCACTGCTGGGCATAGGCCTCTTTCCCCATGTCGGAGAAGGATCAGAGCTTAATCCGCGCTGCTCCAATGCGGGTTGGCGGATATATTCCCTACTATAAGTAAAGATTGCTATCAGGTGAAAATGATAACAACTGGGACCGACGGCTAAACGTGCTCTCCAAGGCACGGTGGGGAGACCCACAAGGACTGCACAAACACCCAAACCACGGCAAACGTTTGTATGGCCAATACAAATGTTTGTCATGTGCGGGGATCGAACCCGCAACCGCCAGCGCAAAAGCCACAAACCAGTGCTGTGACCCCAACGCGGCGTCTGTCTCGTTGGCGCAACTGTCTGTCGCTCAGTAATCATATAAGTGTTTAATGATTTCCAAAGTGGCAGAAGAATCCTTGGCTTTGCTTTGGGAGGTCGTACTTCATATAAGAGAAATATGAGATTGTTGTATGACAATGCATCGGCTGAGCATTGACCATGCTTATCAACATGGTTAGGTGAAGAAACGAGAATTAAGTCAAGGAGGTGGAAAACTGTTAGGAAATAACCGGGAAGGTTGCAAGGGAAGAATATGCATGGTGGTTGAATTTACGAGGCAACAAAGACGGGAAGACCTCTCTTTGCCCTTCAGCAAGCAGTTGTTAAAATCCCCCATCACCACCGTACACTGAGGCGTATATAGCTCCAAAATAATCTCCAAAGAACGCCTACACGATCCTTTCGGATTATTGGCATAAAAAATATTACGTATCAAGCCTTGACTATCTTACACCAATACATACACATAAGATACATGTTTTAGATTTTGGCATTGACAAAAACCGAGTCAGCATTGAGTGCAACTCATTGTAACGTTCGATGCGTAATATTTATTGCCGTATATCACATGCATCCCATTGCTAAATATTATTAAAACATTCAAATGTATAAGAGTCTTACTATTACAAGATAAACCAAACTTTACCTAAAGGCTGTTGCTCAACTGTGACGTCGTTTAGTATCATAATACATCGAAAGGCACAATCGATTTCAAACTCAGAAGTAAAGTTGTACAAGTCCTGTTCGAGAATACACTTCGAAATCTCATCGGTGTAGACACTCTGCTTCCTACAGTACGCTGCGAGCAGATATATACAGTTTTGTTTCAGGCCAATCATGCTGTAGTCTATGTCAGTTTCATAGCACATATCATCTTCGGATTCAATGTCCCGCTTTATGATATCATAGATACAATGAAAACAGTCTTCATCGATATGTATTCGAATTTCAGTATTTAGCAATCGATCATATTCATACAGCAAAATCTCTTGTAGGCATTTTAAGAGCATGACTTTATCTCGAATTAATACGTCGGATTTCAATGTTTGTGTCAAGGCAGCATACATGTGTTTCAAAGCTTTTTTAAATACTGAATACACTGACATTATTTTTACATCATCACTTGACTTTAACTTGTTTTTTAATAGTGAATCCAGGAAAGCTATTAGTTGAGTCACATTTTTTACAAATTCTATACATTTTACATCACCATCTATAAGCTTTTGAAGAATTTTAGACAGCCCTTGCTCTAAATGTTTAAGTATAATATTGTACATTTCATCGTTTATTTCAAGGTTTTCATTTGCCTTTATATTAGTAACTGTCGTATATTTTGGTTCAATATTCTCGAAATCACTGTATAATATACCTTTTTCTATATCAAAAAATATATCATCATAAATTTCAAGTTCTGATTGAATATCACCTAACTGTTTCGTAGGTAAATTTTCGTTACATATTAACCTAATTAAAAATTCTCTGAGAACCGCACTATCAAGTGTCGCCATGTTCTCGGATGCGAGCCAAGTAAAACATTTTCTTCTTACATCTAGATTACAAAATTTTCTATAAAATTTATAAAAACATATATTTAACGTTTTCAAGCTATAATCATTCACTGGCATTCCCTTTTCTAGATACAGTACCAATAAAGGCTGCACATTCTGATATTTTAATGGAACTATACTTAAAATAACTTGAATAATTGTGTGCATAGCTTTATGTGATGCATTGGTTACTGTGGCGTTTCTAAAATAAAAATTGCAGTTAAAAAATTATTGCAGTTAAGAGGTACAGCAGCATAGTCAAGTTTTATCTTACCTTATGCAAGTATTCCATAAAATTGTAAGTAGCTCAAGATGGTTCTGTTGTATACAATCTGGAGTTGGTATTAAATATTTGATTGCTGTACAAGTAAGATCTTCAAAATACTCCCAATTAACATCTTTATTAGTAGACGCTAAATTTTCCAGCAAACTCAACAACATTACATATTGTTCACTGGATACTGAGGAGTTAAAATGTTTCGCGTATGTACACAAAATGCCTATCCTGCAATGAAAATTCGATACGTGTGTGTCTATTTATTTATTAAATTATATAACAGACTAGCTGCTGTGCCCGCGACTTCGTCCGCGTGGAGTTTAACAAAAAAGTTATTGTTTAGATCGCAGTTATAAAAAAAATCGAAATTAAAAGTAGCCTAAGTTACTCCTTATTATATCAGCTATCTGCCAGTGAAAGTCCCGTCAAAATCAGTCCAGCCGTTTCAGAGATTAGCCGGAACAAACAGACAGACAGACAAAAATTGTAAAAAATGTTATTTTGGCATATGTTCCGTGTATAGATCCATATGCATTTAGTAAAAAGTGGTTATTTTAATATTAAAAACAGACACTCTAATTTTATTTATTAGTATAGGTATGTATGTATCTGTATGACTCAGAAAAGATTCAATTATAAGTAAGCCTAATAGACCAGGGTAGAAGCCTTTAAAAATAATAAAAAGTGAAAAAAAAATAGTAGTAGGATGAAAACCATTTGAAAAGGAGGGGAATATTATAAAAATGAAAGGAAAAATAAATTACGGTAGATCTGAGGTCGGGAAGTGGTAGGGAGGGGGGGGGGGGGTTTAGGGTAACAAACAGTTTATCTCGATTTCTGGCTAAACTACAAGTCCTATGAAAAAAAGTTCAATGGCAAAGTTGTAGGTAATAAAAAGATCTACAACTTTTGTATTTAGACTTTTTTCACATAACCTCAAAATTAATGTGAAAAGTTCAAAAAACCAAGTTTTTGGTTTTTTATTTTTATCTTTTACTATTTATTTTTGTTTTTTACGAAATTTGGTGAAAACTAACCTTTTTATGTCCTCAACACACTGTAATTGTTTTGATTTAAAATATTTATTTTTTCACCTTATTTTGACCACAATATCGAAAAAGTACCCTCATTTTGAATCGAAAATTCTCCCGTCAAAATATTAGCTTTTTTTAAAAAGTCGGTTGCCTTTTTATTCATTGAAACTTCTATTTTCTGATTATGTAAAAAAATATACATTACTAAGACAAATCTTCTCAGAAAATGCAAAGAAATGCTCAGAAAATGAAAAATTATGTAATAAGACATTTACAATATTATGAGAAAGTTGTAGAATCTTCTTTAAATTATATACGTAGATGCTTATTTATTAATATTTTATAAGATAACTTATATAGGTACCTAAGTGACCTGCGGGCAATTTGGGCCAATCAAAACCTATTTCATAGAGAAGTGGGGAGCGGGCTAGGAGGGTCTGGGCCCTGTTATTTCTTTGCATTTTCTGAGAAGATTTATTATAGTAATGTATATATTTTTTACATCATAAGAAACTAGAGATTTCAACAAACAAAAAGCTGAGCAATTGTTTGCTCCCTCCCTACCACTTCCCGACCTCAGATCTACCGTAATTTATTTTTTCTTTCATTTTTATAATATTCCCCTCCTTTTCAAATGGTTTTCATCCTACTACTATTTTTTTTGGTTTTAAAAATTATCGACCCTGGTCTATAATGAATTCGTACAATGGAAAAGGATTAAAGAAATAAACATTTATATATGTACTAACTTTTACGATAAATAATACTCTTTTTAAGCAGTAGTGTGTTCCTGTTGGTGAGTAAGGTGACCATAACTACTGGAGGGGGTTTGGGATAGAGTCGGGAACGCGCTTGCGATGCTTCTGGTATTGCAGGCGTCCATAAGCTACGGCAATCGCTTACCATCAGGTGAGCCGTACGCTTGTTTGCCGATCTAGTGATATATAAAAAAACGCGCGGATTCGCTCGCATTGATTTTTTTATAATAAAACGTATTCTATGTTACTTCTAATACCTCCAAGAATATGTGTACAAAGTTTCATGATGATCGGTTAAGTAGTTTTCGCGTGAATGCGTAACAAACAAACTTACATTTACATTTATAATATTATTAGGGATAGGGATTAGTATATTATGTACAATAATTATGTATATAATACACAACATTAGGTACTTTAAAAAAGTACTCATTTTAGCAACATTCAGTTGAGAATGTATGCCAATATAAAAGTGTCGTGTGTTTATGTCAACGAGTCATCTATACTAATATAATAAAGCTGAAGAGTTTGTTTGTTTGTTTGATTGTTTGTTTGTTTCTTTGAACGCTAATCTCAAGATCTACTGGTCCGATTTGAAAATTTCTTTCAGTATTAGATAGCCCATTTATCGAGGAAGGCTATAGGCTACATATCATCACGCTAAGACCAATAGGAGCGAGCGGAGCACCAATGAAGAATGTTTCAAATCGGGTTTTTTTTTCCTTTTGAGAGCTTCCGCGGAGTAAACGGTTAAAGTTTCGCTCAAACCATGTTTGACAGAATTAGTCCTATTCCACGGGGACGAAGTCGCGCTCAGAAGCTAGTATTTCAATAAAAAACCAATATCGTAAATACGCGACTGGTACCGCCTGCCGATATCTGAGCTAAGACCTCTTTCGTTATGAAGGACATAGATATAGGTTAATTTCAAACTGCATGTTAACAGATTTTATTATATTTCAGAAAATCGTCTGTGAATTAGTTTATTTAGTTACTACACAAGTTTCTTAAGACTTTATAACCAAGAAATTCATGTGACTAGTCTAGATTTAAGCCAACAATATAATTTAGGATTATAAGTTCATCCCAAAAATTAGCTTTTGTTCTATTTGAATTAACGTTGCGGATTAATGCGCCACCCTCTTTTTCTTTCATAGAAGAGAGAAGACGTCCAGTCCACGAGTGGAATATCTACACTAAAATTTATATCACACACTTAAATGTTACTTGAAATAATAGTTGTAATAACTACTAATTTAAATACAAGTAGATAAATAGTATTACCAGGGTACAGAGTTAAGTCGTAATTCATCCACTAAATCGGAGAAAGATTTGCTTTTGTTAAAAGATAATTTTATTTTTTTTGCCGAATTGCCAGTTTCCATTTGTGTATCTTCTTCTACAAAATGAAATATCTACAAAAATAACAATTATAAGTAGGTTTACAGTATATGTATTGTAGATATATAAAAAATATATAGAACAGCCTAGATAAATATTTTATAGAAAAATAATATTGATTTAAAAGGGTATGGAATATTTCCATATAAAATTTGCCTTGCTTTGCCTTCGAGGCTAATGCCAGAAATATCAAATAATGTTTATATATTTTTTCTTCTAAAAGCCTTACTTGGGTCTTGAATAGGAAACCTTGTATGAAAATATACCTGAATCTTAATTGATTATTAAAACAAAACTAAGAAGAGAGTGACACATTTTTTTAAATTATTATTGAAATAAAAACTTTATTATATTTGTGTATGTTATTTATGTTCGTACCTGATAGAAAACTGACGCTGCTGTATAATAAAAGTAATTGCAGTTTATCATTATATTTTCACTGGTAATTTTTGATTTCTGAATAAAATTTATTTCAAGCCATACAATTTCTAAGATACTATATAAATGTTTGTTCCATGTAATCCAGTTATACGCAAGCGCACAATTCGTATTTTGAACTCTTCCTAATGGGTGATGAATAATAATCGTCATTTTCAACAACTTAAATAATAGAGACTGAAAAAAGAGAAACTGATCTATAGAAAAAAAAAATTTTTATATATATTATTTAATCACAAATTATTGGCTGCAATGATAACTGCGTTTACCTTCTTTTTTCTTTCCAAGCTATTTTCATAAAATTTAAATATCTTCGGTAAAATCATTTCGCTGAATTCGCACATTGTTAAACGACTTTCTAAGGACAGCTATTAATAAAAAAAAGTTATCAAAATAAATTTCAGCAACATAAAAATTAAAAATTAAATGATCATTTAATATTACCGATTGTAGGAGCAATATAACTATTTCTATTACAAACTCTTGTACTTTTTTGTCATTAAACATTAGAAGGCAGCATTTTTTCAGTCTCGGCAAAGAATCCCGCAAAGGAGTAGCAAACTGACAACAACTGCTAGCTGTTTTTATTACAGACAATAACAATCTTATCTTTATTAAATTGTCCAATTGCGAATTGTCTGTGAGACATGCTGATATGCAAACATCCAAAAAACCTTAAATCAATACAAAAATAATTTTTTGAAATATATTTAACATCCTAATAATTTCAACCTAATATAGGGAAGGGGGGGACAAAATTGTTACCACTCAAAATAATAAATCCTTACATTGTAAACACCATCCATAATAGAATAGCTTATTTAAAGCCAAGCAGTTTTGTCAATAACAATATTATTACCATTATTACAATTGAATTGATTTTATTAGAATTGTTTTCAGTTTTTTTGAGTGTATAATTGTATATACTTGGTTTATATTTAACTAATTGGTGCCCAAGGCTTTGCTTGCTCAAAAATAAATCATATAAACTTTTCAAATAGCTAAAATTTTAAAGAAAACTTTTATCTTACTCCCTCTCTTTTAAATTAGAAATCCGCTGTACATTCGTACTTAATTACTGATTCATGAGAATGATGTTCACCACATTAGCCTCTTAAAGAATAAATTGCCATAAAAACTAAAATATATGATTATTTTTTTCTAAGTATTCGTCAAAAGGGCGAGCAATTGCTGCACGCCTATGTCATATACGGCGCATACGTACATACGAGGCCAACTATCGTCCCGTTATACAGTCGAAATGACGTGTAATAAGAATATTTTGAAATATTTTAATACCTGTCTAACTAGTAATGTAAAATCAAGTACTATAGTATTAACAAGCAGATAGCTTTATTACAATTATCATTTTTCATCAATAATAATTAATTTATAATTTAAAAAAAATCTTACTTTCCCAAGTAGATGGCGATATATATCCTGGATAATAGTCAATTGGAAATACATATTTGTAGAGCAAGTTTAAATATGCATCTCCAATTGCTCTAGTTAAGCGGCTGTCATTTAATATGTTCAAACAAGCTTCAGTTATCTTTTCACATTTTATATACGCATGACCTGGAATCATATAAGCAATATTAATAAAAGGAAAAAGATGTTGTTTGTTTACTTTAAGGCACTAATCTCGGAATTTACACAAAACAACATTATTATGATAGGGTTTCACAACGACGAGAGGCTAAAAGCGGGTGGACCGATATGATATGTTGGTGATTATTGATCGTGTAAAAAAATATGGTCGGAGAAATATCACTAGTCCATACTAATAAATGGAGAGCCCGTTTGTTTGTTCCATTATACTACGAAAACTACCGAACCGATTGGAATAATACATATACTTTAAAATGAAGCGTGTTTCGGAGAAGGTTTTAGTTTAATAGGAGGTGATTACTTATCGTGTAAAAACATATGGACGGACAGAGGTCGCTAGTAAGAAATAATTTGCTGTCGCATTAAATACGCAACATGTCTCAAAATGTTTGGATAATGTGTAAAATCGCATTTCTGAAAACACGCGACATTTGAGGTAAAAGTTATGGCTTGTGAATTACCCATAATAATCATTTGAGTGATGGTGTAAGTGTGATGCCTCATAATTTGCGGGCGGCGGGGCGGCAGCGGCGGCGGGCAACGGAAGCCCGTTCTCGAAATCCCTCATCTTTTGTCTTTGTCGCTCGCGTATAAACATATTACCGTTGCGCTCACACAACAACACTGCAATGCTGACGCGCGGGCGGTCACACCGCTTGACTGGAGTCACCGCTCGTTGCCCGCCGGCGCCACCGCGCTGCTGGCCCGCAAATTACCAGGCATCATCCTAACAGAATATTAAACAATATGAAAAGCAAAACTAAACCCATATCTTTACTCATAAATAATTGTTTGCTTGAAAACAAAAAAAACATAAGACTTCAATAAATCGTAATAATAAATAATGTAATCATAAATCAATCGTCCTTTTTATTTTGTAGCATTATTAGTGATAACTTAAAAAGTTGTCAGAACTCAATCAAATTAAAACGGAACCACATGACAAGCACCAGCTTTCAATAAAAAAAAAAAAAATTATCAAATTATATACACTCAGTAAAAAGTAATGAGGTAAGTAACATAAAAAGCACAGCTGAATATTGAGAACCTCCTCTTATCTTGAAGTTGGTTTAATTTTTAAATATTAATAATTAAAAAAGGCAGTTTAGTCTTAACTAAGTTTTTGGTACAATATCAATTCTCATGTTGTTTTAGGTGAAAAGCCTGTCTCAAACAATTTTAAGTTTCCTTACATTAGTTTGTTTTTGTAGTATTTATTAATTTATAGTACATAATATGTTACAAATTAAGTTTATCAATATAAAAAATTGGCGTTATGTCAATGTATGTTTATTTTTACAACACAGTTGTTTTTAAATAAAATGTAATGTTAAAGCATTACAAAAATTATTCCTTAAAACCTACGTTTTTGACTTAATAAAACATTACAAAATAAACAACAAAAATACCTTTATTAGCTCCCGAGACACATAAATGTATTAGACTTGTACATAAAGGTCCAGTAACAGTATAAAAACTTTTTGCTGATTCAAACTTTTCAGTCTCCTGTAAAAATAATACAATTTCTTAAAAATAATGCATTTATAAGCACGCAATGGAGCTGCACGGTGGACAATAAATAGTGAGCTTATTACACTCCTTTGTTGACAAGACTTTTTTTATTTGATAAACTCCAAAACAGCTATATATACAATTTTAATATGTTTCTGTAGGTGTAGTATTGTTGTAGTAGAATATATACAGGGTGTTCCGCGATAAAGTGCAACCCCGAAAGAGGGTGAAACTAGACCATAAATTATCGACAAAATACAGAAAAAAATTAAAAAAAAATTTTTTTATTTTTTTTATTGACGAATTAAGATTTTTATATAGCTTACGTAGCCTCTTTGTACAAAAAATGATGATTTTTGTACGTGTTTTTTGGGATACAAGCGTAAATTTTTTTTATTTGAATGGCAATATGGTAAGAAATAATAATAAATCATAAAATTTCCTGGTATTGGGGGCATAATTCTGAGAAAATTAGAGATCATTGAAAAAAACAGACATAAAAAATGGATTTTTTTTCACAAGAAGCATAGTCAAAGACATAATGCCACTTTTTTGCGAGCTAATTTTTATTTTATCCTTACCGGCAAGTACGTGGCGTAATAATTTATTTTATTTTAAAGTAATCGACCTACTACATTGGAAGAAATCATCATTTTTTGTACATAGAGTCTACGTAAGATATAAAAAACTGAATTCGTCAATAAGAAATAAAATATTTTTTTCAAAAAGTTTTTTCTATGTTTTTTGTCTATAATTTATGGTCTAGTTTCACCCCCATTCGGGGTTGCACTTTATCGCGGGACATCCTGTATATATGTTATTCGATTATTTATAAGTTAAAAGTTAAAACCTATTAAATCAATTAGTATCTAATATCAATAATCCGGTAAGTCTTTAGATTATGACACATTGACTGTTTATCGGCATAATTTTGTCACAGAAACAAAAAAATAACCCTAACCTATCTAACTTCCGACCAACCGACCGACGCGGGTCTTAATCTAAAGACTAGCCAAAATTAATAAAAAAGGCTATTTCATTATTTACCTTTATAATATAATCATTTATGTCATCAAAAACATGGTTCCATGTATATCCTGACTTTTTTAAAGTGTTACTAGTAAGTAAGGAAGGCACAGCATTTCTAGTGAGAAAATCCTTGAGTTTTTCTGCATTTTTTTTTCTGTCTGTAGCACGTACAGATGTCAAATTTGAACAAGTTTCTCTTAGTGCTTCTTCTAATGTCATATTTCCAAGTTATTTTAAAGAAACAATAATCTCAGCACCTAATAACCATCACATACCTGTAAAATATTGCATTTACTAACATTTTCTAAACATGTTTGAGAATTAAGAGAAGCTTAAATTTCTAAATTATGATGAACTATTAAAATTGTTACCAAATATGACATTTACAAGAGAAATAAACAAACACCAGGTGTTTTATATTTTGTTCTTTGATCTGGGTTATAATTTATAAATAGTACCGCTGCATTTTACAAAACAGACAGATTGCAACAGACATTTTTATAGTTTTTTTTTTTGTGATGTTTAGCACTTAACGATTAACATATGATAATGAACTGGATAAAATTAAATATAATATATGGGACTGTCGTCACCTACACAATAATAAAGTCTAGACCAAAATTTAAAACTTATCTTGTGTTACCTCTTCAACACTACCAAAATGGAAATAAAATTAAAACACGTAATATTATTTCTTTTTAATCTTCGACGTATATATTCAATGATTTCAATGTACTCTGAGATTTATACCCCGTCCAAGCCGTCCGGCCATTTATTATCTTTTTGACACTTCAAGAAATTTTGACATTAGTTAGTGACAGCCTCACACGTTATTTATTAGATTTGAAATAATAATCGATTTTATTTAAGAAGAACTTTCAATCGATTTAATGAAATACATTTAGTTTAAAAATATTATTTATTTATTCGTTTTTTTTAATAAATGAAATATATAAATAATAAATAAATGAATAAACAGAGTTATTGCTCTTTACTCTTGGTTTGAAATTAAATTTCAAGATTTCGACTTAATTCCTTGCAAATAATCAATCTTGGAGTCATAGATACTATTTTAATTTCCTTTTTTTAAATTAAATTTAAAGAAACAATAATCACATGACGTAAAATTATTTTTATCACATGATTGATTTATTATCGATTTATTATTTCAAGAACTGTCTCATAGTCTGTGGCTGTTTGTTATGCACAAGGTACTTCACTCAATCAATCAAATCGTCAATAAAGTATGAGATTGTAGTAGAATTTTTAGTACGTTATTTCGAAAAAAAAGAACCTAAATTTATAGGCGTGAACTGTCAAAAAGATGTCTACAAAATTCACTATAAGTTATTTAACGGAATATTTTAAGTAGAAATGAGTTTTAGTATTGGAGAAACTTCCTGTATATTCAATGTACTCTGTGATCAAGAGTTTCAAGTGGTTTCAAGTTTCGGCGCACAGTTGATTACTTGATTGCTCAGTCCTCACTCCTCCTCATTCGTCATTCCGCCAACCATGTAACCACCAACCAACCAGCCAGTGTTGCCAGTTCTTGTTATCCGAAGTAGCCGGGCCTTAGTGCGCAGGTAGCCGATTGTAGCCCTGAGATAGCCCCATCATGGCGCTGAGATGAAATTTTAAATATTTTTTTTCTACATAAAAATAAGCAGGTAATTTAATATTTCCGACGAATAAAAATGATAGCCGAGATGGCTACCTGTAGTCAACGGACAAAATATTACCGCCGCTCGGTAAGAAAGATAGCCACTTTGGCGCTTAATAGCCCCATCTGGCAACACTGCCAACCACCACCAACCCATGGACTTAATACCTACTAACAGGACAGAGTACTCTGAAAATTTGTATTTACGAAAATGAACACTAAATCAACGAGTTAAGTATTATATTCGGTTGCGCATTATACAAATGCAAAAACGAGCCGAGAGAGATAGTCACAACGGAGGCCTTGTGTCTCGTTCTTTCATATTGCCAGCATAAAAATGTTTCTAATCAAAAATTATAGCTGACCTAAAACTCCATTGAAACAATTGTATTTTAATGTTATTTTAACAATTGTAAGTCAGCAAATCATAATTAAAATTAATTTCTTTAAATATATTCTTAGATAAAAAGAAAACATTAATTATTATTTTGCCTATTTCTTTTTTTTCTTACGGTAACTCTCGTAAACATCATTGTGGACATTGTTTAAGACTGTAATAAAACTGAATATAATGCTTAACACCTTGTGTTAGTGTTCATTTTCGTATAAACAAATTTCCATCGACAACTATGGTGACCATGCGTCACTTTATTCACTTTTATTGATATTAAAGAAATGTTTGTGTTATAAATACTATTTGTTGTTCAAATAAAAATAAAATATTAAATTTAAAATAATTGTAATGACATTATTTGGAGTGTATTTACTTGCCAACTGTAACAAATATAGCATTAAGGTAAATTAATAAATAAATAACGCGTACTATTTGTATTGTTTACTAGCTGTGCCCGCGACTTCGTCCGCGTGGAATAGTGACTTTGGACAGCATTTTTTCAATACATGTTTTGGTTTATTTTGGATTATAAGCACCGTCGTTTGGTTATTTACATGTTCAACGTGATTCTTTAAATTGGCATAACTTTTCATTTATGAACCGATTGACATAAAACAAACACTAAATGTTAAGTGCAGCCTAGCACAATATATTAGTGAAAACTACACCTAAATTGGATAAGCCGTTTATGAGATGACAGACAAACACATTTCTGAAACAGACAAAAATTCTAACAATCATTGTTTTGTGTGCTATTTGCGTTGATAAGGGTCCCAATAATATTTTTTCTATATATCTTCCATGTACAGAAAGCGATCTGTTACTTTTTTATTATATGTATTGATTTTGTAATCCATCCCTTGTGCAAATGTTTGTATATTGACATGAAAAACAAATAATAAAAGTAATAATATAATATTTATTATTTATTCATTATAAATAAATCTATTATTATAATAATAGTCGTCAATACTGGTGTCAGATTTTTCAAGTTTCCAAATCTTAATGTCACCCTATTAGAAAGGGACACAAGGCCTCCGTACTAACTATCTCTGTCGGCTCGTTTTTCAGCTGCGAGTGCTCTGTCCTGTTAGTAGGTATTAAGTCCATGCACCAACCCAAACGCCAACGCCAGTGTCACCAAAATGTCACTAGACTTTGGAGTCAGTGTTACCAGCTTACCAGATTGGCAAATTGAAATTACAGTGTAGGGTAGATATAATTACAATATTTTTATTTTATTATACAGTGTTTGGTTATCATTTTCTTCTTCTACTTCTTTAAGTTAATGGCTTTCAATATAATAGAGGAGCCCAGGGTGCTAAATCGGGATTTACTCGAGCGTTAAAGAGACCTATTGGATTGCGAAGCTTAGATGATAAGAAGAAAAAACTGTCATATAATATATATACACTTTCATCGGTGGGGGGAGCGGCTATAAATTTTCAAAAATGTAAAAAAAAACTGTTGCATGGACATACTCGAGCGCGTCAGATATTAATAGCATCCATGTCCTGCGTATTTTCGAAAACATATGTAGGTATGGTCGTACGTAAGGGTTGAAAACGGAAAAAAAAATTTCAATCGAGCGCGTCAGATTTCCAATAGGGATGTTAAGTGAACCTAAAATAGGGCTCTTATGTAATAATCTGACGATTTGGATGTGACCCAGACTCGCGGCCATTATTAGAATGTGCAAAAAAATCGCCATTTTGAAATACTCGAGCGCGTCAGATTAAGATATATATGGTTCTTTTATATACCCTAAACGTGCTGTCTCATAATCTGACGATTATCTGGAGGGATTCGCCTATTCTGACAATGGAAAGATTTTTTTTTGTAATTTTTCAAATCTTTTAACTTAACAAACTAATAAAGGGCTGAAAAAATAGCATGCAAATAAAACATTATATATTCTTTGACGTACAAAACTTTTATTTATGCGAAAATAAGTATAAAAAATATAATTTTTTTTCATAATTTTTTTTTCAATCATCATCTACGTCGGTAGACGCGGTTCCTCTTCTGGCTCGATTTCATCCTCAGATTGTGTATCTATAACAAGAAATCATGAGAGTATTAAACGAAATTTTTCTTCATGAATAACGATTTCTTCAATCATTGCAGAAAAAATATACCTAATTCTGGAGCATCCTCAAAAATATCTGGTGTTATGACTACATCGTCATACGCTTTTGGCAACTGATCACCCGCAAACCAGGTCATTTGGTATTTTTCGTCGACAACTCTCCACCCATAGTCCGTTGGTAAAAGATCAATAATTTTTGCTTTATGGGCATTACTCCATAAGCATGCAATGAATCTCGTGCGTAAAGCCTGTTTTACGCCGAGGCAACAACGTGCGTCATTGTGGCATGCGGCATTGACGCATGAAAAATGTCGCACGTTGTGGCAAGAACCTTGCGGCACGGCAACACCTTGCGTCATGTGGCAGAGTGTCGCAGCTTGTATCCGATCACGATGGATTCCGTGCGACAATTTTTGATGCGTCAAGCCAGTTTCTAGGTTATGTTTTGATTGTACTTATTTATTTTATTTACAAAATGAGATAAATCGGACATGGAGTGGTGTAATGATAATTATATTTGTTAGCAAACGAAAAAAACCGACTTAGATCACATCAACAAGTAATACAATGTACCTACGTAGACGAAAAAAATTAACAAACTCACTAATCGTCTGGTATCTCTAGAAATTGTACCCTTACTACAGAAAATCTAAAAAAGAAATATATAAAATCTACTTTTTTTGTGTTTTTGTCTGAAGAAATTTTAACCTATCTCTATCAATCAAGTAGGCAGACTAAAATTTGACAGCACGACGCTTAAAAACTGTTGCCTTGGCATAAAATACGCTGTCGCATGCCACATATGCCGCAATATGTCGCATGCCACAAGATGGCGCACGCCACAATATGTCGCATGCGACAATGCCGCACGTTGTCGCCTTGGTGTAAATCAGGCTTAACACTTGTTCGAATAACTTTATCGATTGTTTCTCCTTACTTCGGCTTACGGAAATCGTCAGATTATATATTATTCATGAACGTTGAATTATTGCCTTCAAAATAATAAAAAAAATTAGCCACGTTCGAGGAAGTCGAGATGACATTTTTTTTTTACAAGGTTGTAACCCACCTACTTCTTATCGTCAATCGAAAATTGTCAGATTAGTGGAATATACACTTTTTAGCATATAACTAACTCGGTAGGATAACCTACCTTAATCTGACGCGCTCGAGAATTTCAGATCATTATTTTTTTTTACTAATCTGATCCTTTATCCTTGACTCGCGACCACATATACAGGGCTAATACTTGGTGGAGGTATTTAATAGGGTACTAGGTACCTCCCTGTATGTTAATCTGCCGCGCTTCGGTAAATCCCAAAATCCCCTCTTGGGCTCCCCTACTAATAGTGCCAAATGAACACAGATTATTTCGCCAATGTCACGTAGAAGGTTATCATAAATTACAGCATAATTACAGTAAATCAAAAATACATTTTAAGGTAGTTCCAGGCAGTGCTATCAGAAATTTTTGTCCGTGTGATCGACAACATGTCATGAATTTATCGTACTTTCGGAAAAATTACGTCGTCGTTACTTCCAATTGTCGTAAAATTGGCATTAAAAAAAACAAAAACAAGGTCGTTGCTCCAAAAAAAAAAATTTTACTAAAACCGTCAAAGATTTGAATTTCCCGCTTCAATTCATATTATTTTTATTTTTTGTGTTACCCACACATGAGTAAATTTTAAATATTTTTATCATCAGATTAAAATTTGCTCCAGCGGAGTTGAACCCGCACCTCCGACAGCTCATTAATTCTTTCGGGTGCCATCTGCGCGTGTCATACGCAGTCGATATGTATGAATAAAAATAATAAATACTGCCATTTTTAAGCCAAAAGCGGATTTCATTTTTGGGTGCTAGCTTTGTTGCACCTAATTTTGATTTTGATTTTTCTCGAAAACCAGGACACGCGCAAACAAATGTTATTGATACTTTTTTTCATAAATTTTAGCTATAAATTTATAATTCTGGGTGCCAACTTCATGAACCTAGTGTTTAGCAAAGGCCTACCCTTTTATTTGCAAACGTACTTGACGGAAAGATCCCTAATGAGAAAAAAATACATAATTGTACATGTAATTTTTTCATCAATAGATTATTATAATAGGTACTTGAATTCAGTTAGTAATAAAAAAAACCTATTCAAAGAGATTTTTTTCAATAAAATAAATAATAATAAAGAACGAATAGTAGCTTATTTCATATTATATCATTGTTTTCTAAAATATGCACACTTAAGAAGCAGTGCGCAATGAGTAATAATTTAAAAACCAATAAAAACGGTCCTAAATTACAAATCTATTTTGTCTCTGTCATACATTGTACGACCATATTAATTTCGTTACCTATAGTACTTTATACGTAACGATAGGAATTTAGCGGTAACGGTATTAATAGATATGTAACGCTAAATACTTTGAGGTGTGAATTAATTGTTTAAATTTAAAATCGGCCAACCGCGAGTCGGACTCGCGCACGAAGGGTTCCGTACCATTGACTAAACTAAATATGAGTAAATTTTCTGTAAAATATTTATTCTGTAAAATATTTATTTAATTATGACGCCCATCTATGATGCTATTACAAAACTATTATTATTAGTCTATTAGCGAAGTTTTCCTAATTTCTGATAAACGGCGTTTTAGACTAATAAAAAATTATCGCCCCCCTTAAATGTTTATTTTATTTTGTTTTTAGTATTTGTTGTTACAGCGGCAATAGAAATATATAATTTGTGAAAATTTCAACTGTCTAGCTATCGCCGTTCTTGAGATACATACAGCCTGGTGACAGACGGACGGACGGACGGACAGACAGCGAAGTCTTAGTAATAGGGTCCCGTTTTTACCCTTTGGGCACGGAACCCTAAAAATGAGTTAATACCGGTAAAAAATATACCGGTATAATGGTTCCGAAATATCGTTATTTATTATTCCATAAATAACGTTTTGTCTGCTGAGACAAATTAACATTACCGAATTACTAAGGGTATTCCAAGCCCTGCTGGATATTACTCGATATAGTTATCGAGTGTTGTACTAGGAAATGTAACAGTTCCAATCTTGATCCGTAGTTAATGCTACTCATACCTATCTCATGCTACATTCATGAACCACTAATCACTTCAAAATTAATTTGCACTCGTAGCATGAGGAGGAGTAAAGAAGATTTTTACAATTTGTTTACAATTGTAGTACCAGGTTAACCCTAATTCTATGTAATTGCTAAAAATCATTAAAAACTCGAAGACGTTATTAACACTACAGTTTGGAGAAGGCAAAGATGAACTATGTGTCCCTTATAGAGTGGTCACAGTAATACGTTGATGTTCGTCTCGAACATCAACGTATCTCGAATCGGTCCAGTAGTTTTTGAATAGGGTACTTTCCGTAGTGAAAAATAAATTATAAAATTTGATAAAAATTAAAATTTATATAGAAATACACCTAAATATTCTGATTTTGAATCATAAAAGCACATTATTGATTTATTATATTGAAATTAAAAGTCGTATATTTTAATCTGTATAACACGTGACCTAAAACACGCGCCGCCACCGTGTGACGTCATATGGGCAATAACAAAGTTCTGTCAGTGCTGTCAACAGCTACGGTACATATCTAATATCTATCAATTTTAACTTCAAGCAGAAATAGTTGTGTTCTTTCGTATAATAACTCTTCATATCTTGTTCCAACTGAAATAATATGCATTCATTACTAATTTGTTGATGGCTGTCATAGTAATTGTAGGTTATGTTACTCTCTTACATACGTCAAACACTTTTGTTATTGCACATATTACGTCACCAAAATGGCTGTAGCGTTTTCGCGGTAATAAAAAAGGTTTAAAATTTAATTTAATTTTATGGCATGAAAGCGTGTTTATTTTGCCGAAATACATTTTTTTTGTGGCTTTTTATTAGAAAATCAACAATTTTGAAGTACTTTTTCAAACATAGGGGAATACCCTATTCGTTCATTACAAACGAAAATCCAAAAATTGAAAACATTAACAGTGTTGTTCGGGCCGGATTCGGCGCTGCCGGTATGATAATGTCGCGTTCAGCGGGAAACAGGGTTTGTTTGAATATGGGCTTAGCGTAGGGCCTGCGCCCGCGCGTCGACGCCGCGACCCTGCCCTTGACCGGCGGTTACCGGTTAGTTGCCTTCTGATTCCCGGGCGGAGCGCACGTCGCGCTCTGACGTGACCCGCCGCTGCGCGTCGCAGCTGAATTTGCCTGTATACGCGAGATCTGTTGTTCTGTATTTGAAGATCGCTGGGTCTGCTGTCGCGGGTTGTAAATGTAAACGCGTACCCAGCCTAAAGTAGGATTCTGTCGCTTTCTGTGAATCGTCGCGGGCACGTCTCTTCGTTGCAAAAGCCCCACTGGTGGTAGGCCTTACTGTATTGCATGTGAATATGCGGCCGGGCTGATTCGACGCGATCGAACTACGGATAATAATTTTGTTTTGAATTTCGGTAAACTTTGAATATATTTAAGTGCGTCCGTGAGTGATAGTGGATATACGATAAGTCTTTGTCACACGGACGGCCATCTTGGGCTTATGGCGATAAATGCTGATAATTTATCGTAACTGATGAGTTTGACTGTTGTAATAATTTCTGTTTGAGCTTCGGTAAACTTTCTTGTATATTTGAGCGCATAATTTGTGTGAATAGTGAAACTTCTGTGAACTATTTGGTTTGACCTAGTGTAGGCATTACCACGCGGTTATGTCGATTTGTGAACCCCGCCGTGTCTTTGTTTGGTTAGTGAAGTTATAATTTTGTGGGCTTATGTGATGATTTACTGCATAATTTGTCTTAACTGTTCTGCCGCGTTGTTTATCGACTGCGCGTGAGTTTAACTTTAGCAATATTGAAAGTGTATATATTAAAACTGCCATAACTGTTCTGTGTGATATGGACTTTGTATTTGATTTTATTTGTGCGTGTTAATATTAGTTAATCGTGATTACGGCTAAGACTGTACTAGCTTATCGAACTTAGATGCATTTATTCCGTTCGGACGAACTGTGAGAATTAATTGTAAATGAACCGTGAACAATACAACGTGGTTGGAGCGTTCTGTGCTGCATAACCGTGAGGTGAACGCCGAGACTGGTTTGCTATCGACTCGCTGCGCGGTCGATTGCTGCTCGAGGACAGTCAGTCCATCTTATTACACACCAACTTCATTACACACCTACATACCTACACACCTACCCTGACTGTACTTGAACCGGATCGCCAGGCCCCCTTTGAAGGTAAGTGACCGTTACAGTCGGTAACACCCGAATAGTTCGCGTAGCGCTATTAGTATCGCCCATAGGTATTTCGTACCCGACCCCAGGCAGTCCACCGGGAGGTCGCTGATGGGCCCCGATCTCCGAGGCCCTGCTGGACTGGCTGGGGCCGTATCAAGTGTTTCTTCTTCGGAATTATTCATTTTGCAACTGGCTCCTTTACTAAGAGAGCCGACGTGTGAGCGGCATGTTCTCAACGGCATCGGCAGCGGACTGCAGCCGACGGCGCGCCGCCGACGGCACTCGACGGCTGCCGCTGACGGCACTCGACTGCCGCTGACGGCGCTCGACGGCAGTCGACGGCTGCCGCGTCGACCTCTGCCGTTGGCAACGTGCCGTTCGTGTGTAAGGCCCTGCGCGCACTAGTGACAATTGTCACCGTGACAAAAAATTCTTTGTCACTGTCACGTCACCGTCACTTTCGTGACTGCGCGCACTTGCAGTGACAGTTTCTTGCATTCGATAAGATGGATCTCGAAGAGACGGTTGTCTGTGAACTCGTTTTTAGAAATAGAAAAAAATACAATAATAAAAAGTATTGGGTTCACCCGCTTTGGAGTGATAGGCTGATAAGTGGAAAGTTCTACACCATTTTTGCCAACCTACGTACATATGACACGTGACATTTTGTTGCGTCACGGGCATGTTGGCGTCCTCCGCGGACAAAAAGTCACCGAATTGTCACGCATCCAAATGCGCGCACCTTCATTAGGGATGATGGACGCGGTGACAGTGACAAAAAGTCACGGTGACAAAAAGTCACTAGTGCGCGCCTAGCCTAAGAGCGCTAAGAGCGCTAATGTGTAGAGGCGGGGGGTGCGGTGTAATCCGTGTAGTGGTAACAAACACCGTCTATGGACAGGCTGACAGTGACTCAAACCTCGCAACACATTCCTCGCAACATATACCTCGTAAAACATTTCTCGCACACTCTCTCACTTGTTTTGTACGTAAAAAAAACTCGCTTCGCTAAGCCGTTTTCACCAGAGCTGTGCTAAGCGAGGCTAGGTAAATGAAGAAATTCTATTGGTTCTTCAAAAACACATCCCTCGCTACGCATCCTCGCACATATCTGGTGGAAACGCACCCTTATTAGGTTCTAAAAGCCTTAAGATTTTCTATAAGGCGAAGTAGTGACCAAAAACGTAAATAATGTAAACTCTTTCAATTAAAACTTTATGTTAAAAAGTACAATATATTTAAGGATAATATTAATATAAAATTAAACATTATTTACTCTACAAATATAGTATCACGTGCACTAGCATACAAGAGCCTGACAGAATCGCAATAACCAACACCTCTTCGTAAACTTGTTAATATAACATAAGCATCGCCTGCACGAAGTACTCTCTTAGCTTTGCAATAATCAAGGGCAGAATGTATACGTGATTCAACTTCTGAAATCCAACTACTTTTAGCATCTTCGAAGTAATGCATAGCTCGTATACCTCTCCAAAAACGTAATTGCCTTGATGTATGACAGGATCTAGTGACGGCAACGATAGGACAAGTTGGTTTAGCATGCGATAGTATTTTTGCTGTACGTCCAGAGCTTGTTAAACAAATTATAACAACCGCCCGTGAACGCATAGCTAGTTCTACGGCACTTATACAAACAGCTTTAGAGGGATCTTCAAGTGAATTCTGCATAAGTCTTATATTACCATAAGTTTTTGGTTGCCAGATTATGCGCTCAGCTTGTCTGCATATAACAGCTGCAGCGGCAATACAGTGTTCTGCCATCCGCACCGCATCAAATGAAGGAGAAAATTTTTTCAATGGAGAATCATAATGTAGCTCTAAAGACAAAACATCAGCTCCATCCAAAACTAAATTTCCAATATCATTTACACACAAATTGGGTATCTGTTCGTTTATGACAGCCTTGCATATACAAGGTTTACCAGCATAGTTACATTTTGCCAAAATAACCTTTTGAGCTATAAATATTTTCTCTACTGGTAAATCTGTACTTAAAATACACTTATCAACATATATACCATCTGCTTCTGATAGTAAAATATCAATATTATCTAAGCCTACTACTGAGTCTATACATGCAAACACAAGAATATGCTTTCCTTTTTCAGAAAGGATATGTCTTACGTGACGAATGTCTTGAGGAACTTGGGCATTAGGAACTAAAACTCCATCGATGTCATATGCTACTGCCCAAGCTATTTGATCTTCCATGTATTCAAATGGTTGTTGAGACGAGTCAGACGATAGCGAATCAAAGCGTTCACGTGTCTTTTTTGTATTATTTTCTGCATCATGCGGTACTTTTGATATCCGAACTGTCATTTTAGCCCCAATTGTACCACCATTAGTAACTGTACATTCTATAGAATCGTCTCCAACTGCCAAAACTGATAATTTAATTTTGCCAGATGTTAAACTGTCTATAAATATAATATCACAAGGCTGTAGGTCGGTTAAATGATCATAACCAACGAACAGGCAATCAACCGTACCGCATTCTCGCCAACCTGCATCAGTTGTTAGTCGAATAGTCTGATCTTGGACTAACTCAATCATTGTACGAGGACCACCTTTAAGATCTCCAGTAACAATGTCAGGACCTCTAACATCAACAATTAACGCCAAAGGATATACATAATCAAGTTCTGCACTGTAATTACAAACAGCTTGACGGATACTTTGAATAAGTTGAGCGCTAGCGTCTGGCTCTAGATCGCGTAAGTTCAAGCGTGCAACAGTCATACCCGAAGCAATAAGTCGTTGTATGACCGTGGGTTCTTTATTATTCATACCTATTTCACACATAAGGCCTGACTGTAGTTCTTCACAAGGATTTTTATGAATATTCAAATTGCAATAATGCAACAGTTGTGACGGTTCACTAGGTTGCTCTTTTTCTTTTAAATTGGATATTGCTTCGAGGGAAATATGCCAAGGTAGAGCCATCTCATAAAGTTTTCTACAAATCACCTTTGAATTTTTTTTCAAAAATATATAATGTTTCAATAAAATATAGATTGTTATTTTTGGCAGGCATTTGTTTTTCCAAGTACTTATTTGAAGGTACATTAGATATTAAAAAGGTTGACATAGTTGTGTCAATAACTTTACTCTTTATATATCCGAATGAGTTTAGTGACCCGTTTAAAGAAAAAATCACGTACATTTTTATTTCTTTTTTAAATGTTAGTGTTATTTATGACGCATAATTGTATGGTATATAATTAATAATAAAAAGACGAACTGAAATACTTGTTTACTCACATATTACACATGTACAACACCTTCTAATGCAATTAAAAAATGAAGTTTCATTATATATTTAAAAACCATAATAATTAATTTATTAAATTAATATGCAAATGTAACTAAAGTCTATCCAAAAATAAAAGAATTAAAAGGTAAACAAATATGGCGGAATGTGTAACCATAGACTACTGTAGTGCTGTGATGTATGTTGTTAAATATCGATATCGGTAAATTTAATATGATGCATTGCTGATGGCGCTATGCAAGGCCATAGAATTAGTGTACTTCCACAGATTAAGTAATAGGTACTACCTCTACTTGAAAATAATATGGATGTAATGAGGAATTAAACTAAATGAAACATTAACATATATTTATTACATTTAGCACACCATACTATAAGGGGGCGTTCAAGTATTAGGTAACGCAAATTTTGAAGATTTTCGTTGTCGAACGAAGGAAATATATCACTTAATACAGTCAAGGGCGGATCCAGCTTTGGCGCCAGGGGGGCGTCACAGTCATGGTCAAGGCGCCAGGGGGGGGGGGGTCACAAAGTCGTGGTCAAGTAAAAAGAAGTTATGATTTAAATTTTATAATGATAGATACATGTAAAAAGTAGGTATTTTATTAATCTATGTAGGTAATGTACTTAAAAATACCTATATTGTGACAAAAATCTTGTTTAACAATTTTAATTAGTGGTCCACCTAGGTCCTGGACACAGTCCAGGGGGGGTCATGACCCCCGTGACCCCCCCCCTGGATCCGCCAGTGAATACAGTGCGTAGAGTTCTGTCTTACTAGGTACATGGCAATACTAGTTGTTACAGTGACTGTTATTTTAAAATATCAATGACAAAATACTAGGTACTCGACTACTCGATATTAGTATTCTAAAAATACTACGTTTATATCGCATCCTCTTAGCGTAAACGCTTAAGCACAAGCGAAATGGAGATGATACCGATTTTACAGACAAACGATTATTTTTTTTGCTACTCTGACAAGGTTAAATCTGTATCTGCCGCATTTGAAATCTGTATCTACCGCATTATATTATTGGATAGTGTGACTTGACTTACCTCGTAGAAATGAAGTTCGAATAGGAATCCAGTCAAAAGCGAAATCGGGGTCCTTAAAACTTTGCTAATAGTCGTCAATACGGAGATAAACACAGTCCAAATCACAAAGAAACCGGAAGTCCACAAACGAAAGCCAAGTTGTTGCACCGTAGAAACACAAACGCAAAGACAAGAATTTAGATTTAAAGGTTTGTTATCGTTCATCAGGTTTTTATTCGTTCTTAATGGAATTTTTTCATTTCTGGCCAAACCAAAACCATGTGCATGGTATACTAGGAAATCCATATAACATTATCTGATTTTTTTTTAAATATTTTCCTGTTATTTTTGTATAGAAATAGTTTGTTGATAAACTGAACGATATAACACTAGCAACATTAGCAGGGTGCAGCCTGTATATGTGCGTTTCAAAATAGATTTCCGAAAGTACTTTTCGGTATTTGTGTGTGAGTAAAATTTATCAAAAACACAGAGTAACCTCTAATACCTTTTGACACTCACAACCTATTATGCCCCGTCCATACGCTTGGTGTTCGTCACGAACACGAACAAAGTTCCAAACATCGACCACAATCATCAAACACAAACAGCCGTCCTCACGCTTGACGAACGTGTTAGTATTTTGTGGATCGGCAAACACGGCGGACGAATAACGCGGCGGCATGGCGGACGGATAAAATCTATAATGTACTTAATACTACTAAAATAAATATACTGTACTACTACTGTAACTAACTACTACTGTACTAGTAAAATAAATATACTGTTTTACGATTATTTATCGAATAATAATTTAATATAATTCATTTAAATATTTTTAAATGAAGAAATAAAACCTTTACATGACGTCACACAAACAATATTAAAACATGATTTTGAGTACCTAAAAGGCTGTAAATAACGCGCCAAAAACTGCGACAAGTAATGTATGTACTCTAAGCTGCGACACGTCCAACACCCGTGAAGCTCGCGCGCATACTGATCGCTGGCCAAACGTGTGGATACACCGCGAACTGTTTGCCAAACATCCTTTGATCTGTGAAGAAAAACCGACACCGATGCCGAACACTGCCGAACACAAACACGAACAGGCAAACAACGACAAACACCCATCCACACGTCCGTTTTTGCTGTTTGCTGTTCGCTGTTCGCCATTGTTCGTCAAGCGTGTGGATGGGGCTTTAGATACTACTTACAACACGAACGAAATGGCGATGCATGAAAAGGCTACATACGTAATTAATATCTAATTTAAATATTTTCTACTTAGAAACTAATGAAAGTACAGATAAATGTAAATTAAAACAAAAAAAGACTCTTTGTATTAGGGGCACATTGCCTAAGTAGCCCTTAGCTGGGGCTCCCCACTATCGTGTAACAAATCCTTTAAAAAAAGTATTAGCTATTTGATGACAAAGATACACTAAAAGTATAGTCTATACTAATATATAAAGCTGAAGAGTTTGTTTGTTTGATTGTTTGTTTGTTTGTTTGTTTGTTTGAACGCGCTAATCTCAGGATCTACTGGTCCGATTTGAAAAATTCTTTCAGTGTTAGATAGCCCATTTATCGAGGAAGGCTATAGGCTATATATCATCACGCTTAGACCAATAGGAGCGGAGTTCACGCCGACGAAGTCGCGCGCAGACGCTAATTATTATAATTATTATTATTATTAATTATATTTAAAGCAATCGTCCAAAATTTGACACGGAAGAAAGGGGTGATTTAAATGCTTAGGACAATTCGTCTTAAAAATACAAATGCAATATGTAATTTTAGTGTAAGATATTTAGTTTATTTTGACTAAAAAAATGTTATTACAAGTTGCATTTTTTCGAATTAAAATTTATATATTTATTTTTGTACGCGTATCCGAATTATAGTAGTGAAAAGATAACACGCCGCGGGTTGTGAGAAATTAAAAAATTATGAACGAGGTTGCTTGACTGCGTGTCACGTTTGTTCTTTGGCAGAATAATAAAACCCGTTAGTTTATTTTGTCAATTTTTTTAAGGATTGTTATTGTCAGAAGTGTATTACGAAAATAAAGTGTTTAGTGAAAGGCTTGCGGAAAAGTGGTCATTGTGTTTTGTATAAAGTAACTTTCTTGTACCTGCAGTTTGTACTGTGCGACCGTGAAGGTTGAGAATGTTACGTCATTTACCAGTGGTGTCTGATATGAACTTATTTATTTCCCATTGAACTATGTTATTTTGGATCTTCTAAGAAGATATTACTAAATATTTAAATATTTCGGTAAGTGTTTTATGATTAAACTATATAAAAGCCCTTTTAGACCGGCTGAAAGAAGATGCCGCCATGTTATTTAGTTTTGCTGTCAACTACTGGCCGCAGTTAGCCCTGAAACATTGATACTTAACATTGTTTTAAATAAATTTAAGATTCAGCTCAACGATACAATTTATAACAAACTTATTTGTGGTTGTTGTGGGAAAATAACTCCTTAATTATGTTGAAGCTTACTTTTGTTTACTGTGTTTTATTGACTGTCAATATAATGACGTCATAGTGCGAGACTGCGAGTCGTTCAGTACCTAGATTGTGAATGATGTCTAGCAATTCTACTATTTATTAAAAAAGAAAAGTTAAAATTTGAGAAATCATCAACTGTTTAGCTAACCGTTGCTGGGTTTACATGCTTACCTTTAAAAATGTAACAACAATTCAAATAAGATCTATGTTTTCCATGTAATCAGTTTAATTTAAATGGTCATTACAAATTTTATTTCCAAACATATAAAATACGCTGTTGGTTATAGTCTTTCAAGGTGTGTACGCTATGTATTGACTAAAATATTGTATTGTAAAAATCATCTTAGGTACTTATTTAAATTGAAACTGTTTCAAACCTGTATTAATAAAAAAAGTAATAAAATACTTATGGCAGGATTACTGTCTAATTTGGAAAAGTTTCTTTTAAGTTATACTCACACATTCTTATTAGAAAATACTACAGTCTATGTAATTTCACACTAGGTTTCATATGAGGCCATAAAACTATAAATATTACACTATTTGGTGTAGTAAAAGAAAAAATATGATAAATTATGAGAATTATATCCGTCAGTCACGATCGAATCGTGATATCAGTCAGTCAGTCAGTTCAGCCTATTGCAGTCCACTGCTGGACATAGGCCTCCCCAAGTTCGCGCCAGACATTATTATTGAGAATTATATACTTGACAAATATTCTTACACCGTCTTGCCATTTTGTGTCTGTCAATGTCTGTCAATTATTTCATACCTATTGGAAAATAATATTAAATACAACGATTATTAGACGCCGCGTTAGCGTAGCGGTCACAGCACTGGATTGCGATTGGCTGTTATGTGGGCGGTTGCGGGTTCGATTCCCGCACACGACAACATTTGTATTGGCCATACAGATGTTTGCCGTGGTCTGGGTGTTTGTGCAGTCCTTGTGGGTCTCCCCACCGTGCCTCGGAGAGCACATTAAGCCGTCGGTCCCGGTTGTTATCATGTACACCTGATAGCGATCCTTACTCATAGTAGGGAATATATCCGCCAACCCGCATTGGAGCAGCGTGGTGGATTAAGCTCCGATCCTTCTCCTACATGGGGAAGAGGCCTATGCCCAACAGTGGGATATTACAGGCTGAATCGTGATCGATCGTGATTATGTATATCGATATGTGACTACTGCAATAATCTTGTGACTCAACAATATTTAAATACTATATTGGCTTCATTACACTGACCTCATTTATATGAGTTGCAAATATCAAAATTAGTATTGTTAACTTAAGAAAAGTTGTTTAAAAAAATTATTTTCATTTAATTCATGATAATATTAATAAATATATTTGAACAGAAAGTGATTGATTATAAATGTCTTGCAATAAGTGATAAAGGCTTTTATACTCATTGTTTTTATTTATTTGTCAATGTGTAAATTGAAGTAATATTTTTATTTGTTTGCGAGCAAACAATTATTTATGAGTAAAGAGATGGATTTAGTTTTTTCATATTGTATAATATTCTGTTACACCATCACTCAAATGATTACATGGGTAATTCACAAGCTATAACTTTTACCTCGACGCCGCGTTGGCGCAGCGGTTACAGCACTGGATTGCAATTGGCTGTTGCGTAGGCGGTTGCGGGTTCGATCCCCGCACACTACAGCATTTGTATTGGCCATACAGATGTTTGCCGTGGTCAGGGTGTTTGTGCAGTCCTTGTGGGCCTCCCACCGTGCCTCGGAGAGCACGTTAATACGCCTGATAGCGATCGTTACTCATAGTAGGTAATATATCCGCCAACCCGTATTGGACCAGCGTGGTGAATTAAGCTCCGATCCTTCTCCTACATGGGGAAGAGGCCTATGCCCAAAAGTGGGATATTACAGGCTGAATCGTGATCATGATCGTGATTTAATTAATAAAATTCATTAGGTATTGTTCTGGTGTAATGTTGCATGTATTCACATAAACAAACCCCAGGTTGTGAATTCGTTTTCTGCTTGGAGTAGATATTTGTGTTTGTTTAATTATTTATCTCTTGTCTAGACAGTAGCCGAACCAAAAGAAGACACTGTAAACTATTAGGGAATTACTATGTGTCAACTATTTATTTTAAATTAATATAAAAAAAAATGAAAAAAATTGCAGATCTACATGTAACTTTGCTGAACAAAGTAAAGGGAAAAACACCTATTAGATGCAAATTGGGAAAAAGTCTTTATTTGATTGAAGATAGAAAAAAAAACTTATAACATAGGCAAAATGGTACAAAAGCTATGATAAATTTTTTACTGATGTTTATTTTCTGAATTGTGTACTAGAACTAATACTTTTTAACACTAGAAGCGCGGAACATCCTGACACCCCTAGAAGCGCGGATGGGTCAATTTTGAACTCGCCAACGCCTAGATGGGGCTTTGACAGAGTACTTGCGAGCCTTCTGATCATCATCTACCCCATACTTTGAACTATGTATTGTAAAATGATACTATGTACATCTGGTTTCCTTTTTGTACCAGTTTTTATTTGAATAGCTGTGTGCATAGTGCTAAGGAGAAGAACGTATTTTTTATTGTGCTTTCCTTGATATACTGTCAAAGTGATATCGTCTTTTTTCAGTACCACTGTACTGTACAACTCTTCTTTTGCTTGTTTGACGCAAGCAGGTATTTCCCGACGAGCTTTATTTATTGTACCAACAATACTTGTTCT
This sequence comes from Melitaea athalia, assembly GCA_905220545.2. NCBI lineage: Eukaryota > Metazoa > Arthropoda > Insecta > Lepidoptera > Nymphalidae > Melitaea > Melitaea athalia. The sequence goes on from HG992179.1 coordinate 12,373,230, forward strand.
TTTTGATTTTAGATTTTCAGCAAGGGATAGACGTGACAAAGACGTGAAAAAGTTATCACAAGTGATATTTCTTCCCTTCTTTAGGTGCTGAAGCTGAATACAGTGATTCCAATGCCATACCGCCCCCCTCCCTACACCCCCTCACCACTTAGCTGCAAATTTACAGCGCATTAGTAGCTACATTGACCAATCAATGAGATTTTTTGATTAACTTAAAAGAAATATAAAGTTAAACTCTGACAGCCATGACTGGGTCAAAATTGGCACAATCGTGCTTAGAGGTAAATTAAGATAAAAAATATATTTTTATTGCATTTACGTGGTTGAAGTCTCGTATAAATATTAATCATCATATTTCATGAAAAGTCATAAAAAGTTACGATTATACGCATAATAATATATTTATTAGAGCAGGAAGAATATCGAAATGGGTCGGAACGCCCGCACTTCCAGTGTTAATACCCCTCCTTGCTGATATGTAGTGAGGTTTTAGATACCCTCCCGTCCCATACCAAAACCATTACGTCTATTTTTTGAACATTGTAAATTGAAATTTTCAGAAAATTATCTTTAAACACGGGTATAGTCTGATTAAATTTTGTTAAATTAAATATCATGATACAAATTTCTAGGCAGGCATCAAGGTTGCAGGGTGTTTGTTGGTCCTTATGATATTTTGTGATGTTTTTCCAAACCCCAGCATTTCGAGCCTCGCGTGATTAATGGACAACCCGTAATGTGGTCATTAGAAAAATTATTCTTCAATAGAATATGCAAATGAAATAGTGGAAAAAAAATTGACATAATTAATTTTATTAAAGAAAAAATAATTACTTTTCTATATGTTCATACGTGAAGCAATACAATAATCAGTACTTCAATAAACCTAATGTTCAAACTTATAATTTAAATGGATTTGTGGTTGTGGTTGGTTTTATGTAACTAGATCGGCAAACAAGCGTACGGCTCACCTGATGGTAAGCGATTACCGTAGCTTATAGACGTCAGCAACACCAAAAGCATCGCAAGCGCTTTGCCGACCCCAACCCCAGTGCACCCCAGGAGCTGTGGTCACCTTACTTACCAACAGGAACACAACACTGTTTGAAAACAGTGTTATTTAACTGTGATCTTCTGTAAGGTCGAGGTATTACCCCAGTCGGGCTGCTCCATATTATGAGCAGGAAATTTAATATCAGCAGGAATATTAATATCAAAATTTAATTAAAAACAGTTTTGTAAATTAAAATGGCACCGAAATTACACGTTCTCACAGTTTTAAACGCATAACAAGCACCATGTGACAATATAACTGCCCTTGTTGTAGCTGATAGTTGCAAAGTAAGTTTAGCCAAGGCGAAAAGACACGCTTGTACCGCAGCGTCGTAGACCTTAGCAATATTTATTAATTTTTATTATAACAAGCACCTAATTAAAATATTACGTTAGTTAAGGATACCTTTGTATAGTTACTATAACCTATTTGTAGTTAGACCAGACTACTAGCGTGCATATCACTGCACTTATGTTCTCTGTACTTTAGTTTTTAAATGTACATCCTGTCTGTTTTTAAAAGTGTTTACTGATGGTGCACCAATCACTGATTCTGACAACTTGTTCCATTGGGTAACTACACGATTTGGCAAAAAGTGACATCTGGGGTTGCTATGGCAAGGAGATCTTGTAAGTCTTGTGATCTTGTGTCCTTTCAATTTTGGATTAGGATTCATAATATACATGTCTTTAATATTCTTGACATTATAATGTCCAGTTAGAATTTTGTGTTTCCCTCTGTCTACGTTGTTCCAATGATCATCATTCCTCTTTCTTGTCATACATGTGACTAGTTGCTCCAGATTACTGTTAACATACATATCAACAAATTTGCCATGGAGTGTGTTATAGTGTTCAGTATCTACATTTTGCAGTGGCCACTTTAGGTCTGGGAAGTTAAAATCTCCCATAATAAGTAAGGGTATTTACCCTGCAGATGCTTTTTTGATTGTTTCAAATAGTGATCTGTCGGTAGTAGGGGTCGGTCGGGTAAGCCTATAGGACATGGGGCATCGATTTAAGGGGTTTTTAGGGGAGAGGGTAAGAGGGGGGTGGGTGGGTTACGTTCTGGTATCACTCCCTACCCTAGAACTGGGCATAGATTTTTGAAGTTTGGGGGGGGGGATTACCCTCTGGTCGACATGGCGCGGAGGGAGGTCAGCCCTTGTCCTCCGTGTGAAAGTGCGTGAACGAATGCGTAGGGAGCGGCTGAGGCTGGTCGCCTTCGGCGACCAGCCTTATCCGCTCCGGGCTCTCAACAGAACACTCTAGGGGTAGGACAGACCTAGACCACGTGGATAGTGGGGTGCTCCGATTCGGGTTTGGGTATTTTTCGGATTTCTATATCTATATAGTGCAGTGCTGGGGGTGGGAGTGGTACCAGAGGGTAACCCCCCCCCCCCTCCCCCAAAACCCAAAAAATCTATGCCCAGGTCTGGGGTTGGGGGTGGTACCAGAGGGTAAAACACCCACCCCCTCCTCCGCTCTCCCCCCAAAACCCCATAAAACGATGCCCAGTGTCATATAGCCCCCCACCCCCAACCCCCAAAACCCCAAAAATCTATGCCTAGTTCTAGGGTTGGGAGTGGTACCAGAACATAACCCACCCACCCCCCTCCTCCCCTCTCCCCTTTAAACCCCATAAATCGATGCCCCATGTCCTATAGGCTAGCCGTCGGTCGAAATCCTCGAATGTATAATGCGTTGGTCGATATACACCTGTAACTATTACCTCGAAATAACCATACTTCAAGTTCAATCAGAGTGCCTCAACCTGTACATTGCAGTTGTAAGTTGGATGAAGAGTTGGCTGTATAGGCATTCCACAGAGTTGGTGTGATACGTATATGGCGACTCCCCTCCACCCCATTCCTTTAATTCTGTCATGTCTAAATAGCACATAACCAGTAATATCCGCTAAACTATCAGAAATTGCAGGTTTTAAATGTGTTTTTGTAATGATAATACATGTGGATTTTAACTTATTTAGCAATAAGCAAATCTCTTTTAGCCATTAACGATGCCAGGTTTGTATAAATTATAGAAAAAGGTAAATTCGACAAAAGTGTTTCCACATGTGGTCAGTTTTTTGTACTGACAATAGTAGGAATACTATTTACATATTATTTGATGGTCAAGTTAGTTTCACCATTATCAGTCCTATGGATCAGTTCCTCACCCTTTATATTGGCGGGTAATTGTTTGTTGTTCTTCAGTGTAGTTAAGGCTGCCTTTTAGTGTGAGAAGACAACTTTAAGTAGCCGAGGAGATGAGCCTTGCTGGGGCTTACCGAGACGTATGACAGCGACGGGTGGTTCAGATTCCGAAATGTTGGACAATGCCTGCTGGACCTGAGTTTTATCATATTGTTTTCGTACCTCTTTATCTCGAGATTCATCTCCCGTTTTAAGAACTTAATTTTTGGATTTTTATCATCAACTTTAGATATATCTTTATTACACTTCATGCAGTTGGCCATTTTCTATACTAATATTATAAAGATGTAAAGTTTATAACTTTGTTTGTATATACGGGGTAATCTTTGCAAATACTGATCCGATCATGAAAATTCTTTCACTCACAGAAAGCTACACTATTCAGGAGTGATATAGGCTATATTTTATTGTAATTGAACATAAAATTCAGTGAAAATAATAGTAGGTGTTACGAATCGCGCCATCTCTTGACGAACTGTAGGTACCAACTAAATAAACATCGATGTAAAATAGCAGCGGACGGCGCGCCCAATGGACCGGGAGCCCGTGACAGGTTGACATGACCAATACCCTCTCAAACGAAACTTCGTAACATGAATAAGGTATTTTTTTAATGAATTTTAGTCTTTGTCAGCTGCCACTCCGTTCAAGCAGCCAGCTGACGTATAATCCACCACGTTATGGCCAGCTGATGTTATGTTTCCTTCAAGATATTGGGTAAACTATAATCTGACAAATTTTGAAGTGAGAGGAAATGACTAAAAAATTTTTTTTTTACATTTTCAAGGTACCAGCTGACAAACTTTCCACCGCGATACAGCCAGCTGACGTTAATTTTCATTCATAGTAGCATATAAACTATCACCATGCAAATTTTTAGTTGAGAGGAAATCACTGAAAAAAAAAATTTTTTTACATGTTCAAGCAGCCAGCTGACGTATAATCCACCATGTTATGGCCAGCTGACGTTATGTTTCCTTCAAGATATTAGGTAAACTATAATCCGACAAATTTTGAAGTGAGAGGAAATGACTAAAAAAAATTTTTTTTCACGATGTTTGGGAGGCTGCCACTGCCCAACCCACCCACGGAGTGGCAGCTGACAAAGACTAAAATTCATTAAAAAAATCCCTTATTCATGTTACGAAGTTTCGATTGGGAGGAAATGATTGACCGAATTTTAACCTGGCTCCGGATCTACAACGACTGTGTTCACGACGTTTACCAAAGTATACTTCATTTAAAAATTCGTTATTATTCTGTAATAGTTAAATTTAAAAAACTTGAAACATATGAAATTACTGTAAAAATCTTTTAACGCCCAACGAAGTGGGCACAGGTCGGCTAGTATTATATAAATACGTATTTCTTATGTACAAAGAAGTAAAGTTTTTGTAGGTTTAGGTAAGGTGATGTTTGACACAAGTAATCAATTCAATCGCGTAGGTTTTTGCGAGATAACACTCGCACTGTTGTTTTGGTCCAAAATTTACACAAACACAATAATATTTTTAGTTCGAAACAAGCAAATAATCTAATATTTATCAATATTTTTCGTAACACATCGCGAGAACACAAGTGCACTTTTTCAGCGGGGGTAGACGGAAAAAAGAGCGGGGGTAGACGGAAAAAAGGAAATAAATCTATTAGTTAGATCTATTAGTGCGCACAAACAATCTAACTCTTGTGCATTATGGTAGGTCTGTAGAAGCTACGGTGCCGCTGGTGGGCGTGGCCTGTCTGGTAGGCGTGCCAAGGTGGGTGGAGCCAGTGGGCGGAGCTTGAGCCAAAGTGGGCAGGGCCTAAGCCTGAGTAGGTGGGGGCTGACCCTGAGTAGGCGGGGCCTGAGTCTGAGTAGGCGGGACCTGAGCCTGAGTAGGCGGGGCCTGAGCCTGAGTAGGTGGAGCCTGAGCCTGAGTAGGCGGAGCCTGAGGGGCATGGTCAGTGGGAGCGGCCTGGTAGGCAGGGCTTGGCCCACAGTGGGTGGAGCTTGGTCCCCAGTGGGTGTGGCCTCCGCAGCTCGTTGTGCCCTTGCCCTGACCCCCCTTGAAGTTCTCTGACTCTTTTGGAGACTATTCACTAGCACTAGGTCCAACACAAAGCACTAGGTTTTTTAGAAACTTAGGCATCGTGGGGATCGAGCAGCCACCTTAAGTGCAACAGCTAGTCCTGTTACCGCTGGGCCATCGCCTCGTCAAAACACATGCATAAATTGCCCTTTTCTTTTTTCGCAGGGTAACCCATTTACGGGTGATATCCAGGACGCCCGGGTAGGCAGTCCTAGACCGTATGTCGGACTCAGCAGTTAGGGGATTAATTGGAGGGTTAAATGCGTCAACTTTTTAAATAACTTGCCATAGTAGCGTCGTACATTTTTTTTTCAGTACAGTCAGTTAAAGTTCGATTACGAAATAATTTTGAGGGCATGATAGAGCATAAAAGTTACATTTTCTTTAAAATGAACTGGGTTATGATTAAATTTTAGTTTGTAATCTACAAAAGAATTATTCAGGTTTACAATTCTAAAAAAAAATCTAAGAAAAATAAAGTATTATAGTCGCAGTACTTGAAAGTTCATCATAGGTGTCAGCTTTTTCGATTTTTTTCGAAGGCTTATAACATAAAAAGCACAGGACTTAATTTTTTTTATATATTTTTCTGGTAACTGTCACTACTTACCCTATCTCCAGTTTTCGGCTTGACGTTGATTTTTGGGACATCCCTGTATACAAGAATTGATAGTAATGAATATACACTACTGTCTGCCTCTTTTTATTAATTTTTACGCGAGCGAAGCCCAGGAAACGCCTAGTATGTATAATTATATAACACAACTAGCTGACCCCGCAAACGTTGTTTTGCCATTTATGTTATTAACCCCCGCAACCCCCTCTTGTGGGTGGAATTTTGTAAAATCCGTTCTTAGCTGACCTCTACTTTGCGAAAGGAATATTCCTACCAAATTTCAAGTCTCTAGGCCTTATGGTTCCAGAGATATCGTGATGAGTCAATGGGTGGAAATTAGATTTGGCGTAGATACATATTAAACGTACTATTTAGCAGGCCTTTATATAACTTTGCCTTTTAGAGTAAAAAACGAGCAGGAAGAATAAGTTGCTTTATTGACCCTCTAAAGTCCATTTTTTTTGGATCAGTCATTTTTGGTAAACAAATCCTTCTGTCAACACGTAATTCACGTTTTTTCCGCATTTATCACTCACTTTCACAGCATATTAGCTTACGGACATTTGTAAAACTCCATTTACTATTTATTTCACTAAAAACAAATATCCATTTATCATTTTAAACACACAAAATTTACTAAAATATGAATATTGACAGTACAGATAATCAATATTTTTAAATATGACATATCAATATATTTTTTATAAGGCAAATAGGGATGTGGCCACTATATTTTTAGAGGTAGAGGTTAATGAGTATAAGTAATTCTTAAAATGAGTGATAAAAATAGGCCGTATTCTTTACCTATATTTTAAATTTTCACGAACTATAATTTGTTAATAAACTACAAAACAATGTTACCGTAAAGCGATTTGTTATTAAGTTGTTATAAATATTGTTTTTTTTTTGTTGATCAGCACTGCAAATTGGATCACTTATACTAGCTGCAATATAGCTATGTTTTCCTTTTTTAGAAATTCGAACACCTTGGCAGTAGTTTCACGAGTCTAAAACAATCATAATACGTTCACTTTAAAAATAATATAGTTTTTAAAGTAAGTTAATAATGTAGGTATACATTATTTAATCATAATAAATATTAATAATATCGAAATTAGCACATTGAAAATATTTACCTGACTCCTTAAAAAAAAATCCGTGAAGAACTAGACATTTTCTTTAACGACTGTACCGGTGGAAAAATGACCAATAAGAAGACGTGTTTTTTGAAATTTCGAATGACGGCGGTCGCGTCACTGCTACACAAATTAAGGCTCAGCGCGCACTAGTGACTTTTGTCACCGTGACAATAAATTCTTTAAACAAAAGTCACTAGTGCGCGCAAAGTGTTATAATTACAAGCAAGCTTATGGTGGCAGAAGTTGTTTTTATAAATTCACAATATTGAAATCAGCCTATAAAAAATTGTTTCATCTAATTAACAGATGAGGGAATATTTTGCTATCCCGGATATTAGACCATTTGTGAGTAGGGCGTTAATGACTGCGACACAGTTTCATACTAATCTAGTTATTATCGTTACAGATTGTTTTTGCTATGTACCAAATTTTTGATTTAAATAAATATTATTATTATATATATTATTTTCTGATCAATTGTAGTGTCTACTAGAGACTAGACATTACTACTACTGGGAACAGCCGTCAAAAGTAGAGCATAGACCAGTTCTCCTGCAAAAGAAAATGCATCGTCCCAGCAAAAACTTTGCACGGGTTAGCGATTAACTATACATATCTCAGCATTTTTTCCAACGTGTAGGTTTCCTGATGATATTTTCTTTCACTGTCGAGTATGAGATAAATTTTAAAAATTAGCACTTGAAAACTTACAAGAGCTAGTCTAGATTTGAAGCAGTGATCGTCAGATATGTACAGAATTCTATCAAAACTTTATGGGTCCATGTCAAATCGATAATTTTTTTTTTACCTGACCCCTTTCGATTCCGCTATTTTAATCTTTTTCTACCCCCGAAGACATTTTTCAGAATTTTTTCAAAATTTATTCCCTGGCCCAAAAAATATTACAAATTAAAAAAAACGCTTTGTTTTGAAAATGTTACAACTTTTTCAAAAATTAACCGTATGGGACCTTTTTTTTTTAAAAAAGTTGTTTTTAAATGTACTTTTAAAAATAATATTTTGGTTTTTTCGAAAAAACTGTCATTTTCTCAAAGTCCGACCGTTTTTCTTTTCCTTTCTTTTTTTGCTCAAAAAAAAAAACCAACGAATTCTGCAATGATCCCTGTCAATTTGAAGAGTTGACGACAATTGCTTCTAATTTTTTTTTCTGTTAAAATGTTTTTTTTTTCAATTTTGACATATTTTATACAGCTTTGCTATGAAATTTTTTTGATTTCCTCGTATAACCTCAAAAGTTGAAGATTCAAATTTTATTTTAGAACTAGCTTCTGCGCGCGACTTCGTCGGCGTGGACTCCGCTCCTATTGGTCTTAGCGTGATGATATATAGCCTATAGCCTTCCTCGATAAATGGGCTATCTAACACTGAAAGAATTTTTCAAATTGGCTCAGTAGATCCTGAGATTAGCGCGTTCAAACAAACAAACTCTTCAGCTTTGTTATATTAGTATAGATTTTAAGTGATCTTCTAAAAAATCGTTATTTTTTTCAAAAAAGTTAAAAAAAAATTCTTTTCCCTTATTGGCGTTATTTTTTCAGCCTTAAGAACGTTCTTTTTCTTGTATAATATATTGACTCATCACGATATCTCTGGAACCATAGGCGTAGAGACTTGAAATTTGGTAGGAATATTCTTTTCGCCGAGTAGAGATCAGCAAAGAACAGATTTTGCGAAATTCCACCCACTAGAGGGGGTTGCAAAATGTTAATTTTTGATGATATATGATTAAACTATTTTTATATTAACGATAAAATATAGTACGTAAATGAACGATCGTTCAATAATAATTCAATAAAAAATACTTTGCTCTTTAGTGTTGACATTTGACTTTCTGTTACAGATACATTTTGCGAGGAGTACGTTAAGTAATTATTCATAGCCACGGAGCGTCGGAACACGGCGCTGAATGGCGCCTCTCGCATCAATGCAACATTTATGCAAGTGTTATCTGGTGAAAATGCAAGGTAATTATCCTTACTCTTTATTTTAGTAGACAATTTTGTTCTTCTAGGTTGTTCGTTGATCAGACAGATTGACTCGTATGGTCAGTTTTTGAAAAAAAATCTATTAAGTAATAAATTTTTTATTACTATTTTTTTAAACTAATTTAAATTTCATTTTAAACAACTTTGTTCATTCTCGATTTTTCTCGTAAAATTGACAATTAACGTGATAATACAATGATGAGATTTCATCCCCTCCCATATTCTCGGGTATAAATCGAAAAATATCGATCCTACGAAAAAAATGATAGGGACCAAAATTCTAGGAAATTTAATTTTAAACAACTTTTGTAAAAACTATTTTTCGTGTAAAATTGAAAATAAACGAGTTATTCAAAAGACAAAAAATAACACTTTAAATCAAGATGGTGGATGAAGCAACAAGTCTGGTACCCCTACTTTTTGAATTTAAACTACCTGTGACCCCCCGCCCCTAACGAATACCGAAGGAAAATTCTGCTTCCAATTTTTGTAAATCTAAAATACTAATTCGATTAGGCTATGACTATTTTTCCGAGTACCTACGATGTATTTAACTTGTCGATGTAATTGAAGTCACTTATTTTTCGTTCGCGAGCGCACAGTAATTGTTAACGGTGATTGGTTATGATGAACCGTTCAAGCTGTTATTTTTGAAGCTAGAACAATGATTATTCATTGTTAAGCTTGTGATTAGCGAAGCTTGTGATTAGCGCTAAATATTTAGGTGTTTCAACTTATGGGGGAGAACATGAAAGATGAAAGTTTGCGTGGGAGTTCTGCTATTTTTTAACTTAGATATTTGGGCTTGTGATTACGTAAACAGGTTTAAAACCGTTTTTAGAAATTTCACCCTTAACACGTTAAACGCCGCCTTGATTTTTTAGTTTTTCTGTTTGGGCCATGGGAGATACCATGTAGTCGACATACAATTTTTTCGTTGATGCCGCGGAGGACACCACATGACCGCGAACCAGTCAACTTAAAAAATATGACTTAGAAAAAAATGTCAAATAGTGCAAGGAAAAATAAGTATGGTTTTTAAGAATTCATTTCATCATAACATTTTTGTAAATAAGGACTTTTAAACTGGCCACATGGACTAAACAAGTGAGGCCCAACGTGTTAAGTTTTAATTATTATTATTAGTCGCCCAGTGGTCGAAATTCGAATATTTTATTTTTAAATTATAACTTTGAACATTATCTATACATATAATAAAATGATAGGAAAGTCAATTTATGTCCGGGATAAACTCAAAAAGTACTGCATGGATTTACTTCAAATTTGGCACGAATATTATTAAGAAGTCGGGTCAGAATATAGGCTAAATAATATCACGCTATCACCTACGGGGAACGAGCAGTGAACGCACGCAGACGACGTCGCGGGCAGCAGCTAGTTAATCATAGGGGAGCTCAGAATGCTAAATGTGTAGTAAATGTGTCTCAAGCGTTTTAAAGACCTATTGGATCGTGAAGATTAGACGCTAAAAAGAAAAAATCTTTATATGATGTTTACTCTTTTAGTGGTGGGGGAAGCGTGTACGGTTTTTTAAAAATGTAAAAAAAGATTTAAAAAAACATTCTCGAGCGCGTCAGATTTTGATAGTGCATATAAGACTACAAACTTCTGTTTACAGAGAGATATTAATCTGACGGATTGCTTGGTGGGGAAAGCTGTATAAAGAGGTAGAAATTTAAAAAAAAAAAATTCTTGGCGTGTCAGATTTTGAAGAGAAGTGTTAATTGAGCCCTAAAAACTATCCTATTATAAAAAAAACTGATGATTTAGACGTGACCGAAAATACCTAGTTGATTTTTGAAAATGCAAAAAAAAAATCGTTACAATAAAATACTCAAGCGCATCAGATTTTTATACAGACGTTTCAACTCGATATACTATAGTGGTACCCAACCCTTAATCTGAGAATTTTGTAAAGGAATTTTCTTAATCTGACAAACAATTATTGAAGTGATACTTCTTTAGGCGAATGGTGGGTAAAATTTGAGAGACTGGTAACGCGGAAGCGTCAGGGACGGTCAGTACTTTGATAGGTGACCGTCTGGGAACACCGCACTACATACATACATACATACATACACTACACACTAATTCAACGCACTAAGTTCAACTCATCTTTGCGCGCGCCGCTATGTGTAGGTAAACCTTGTATATATACAGTGACTTTGTTGCGTGACAAGGGGTACACTGAAGTGAAAAATATAAATAAAGTTATTTAAAAAAATTTTAAATAAAAAATTATATCTCGGTGACGAATAGTATACATACATACATAAACTCACGCCTGTATCCCGGAGAGGTGGCAGAGACAAGATAATGACACTTGCCACGATCCTGACAAACCCAAGCGAAAACGCTTCATCAACATTCATTAGTCGTTGCATACACGCACGCCGGTTTTGGGTACTTTTTATCTTGTCCTTCTTTAATACTTGGAATAGTAACTATATGGATTTAAAAAAATAATAATAATTTGTTAATAAATGTTTATTGAACATATTAATCTGTATCGCTACTAGAAGAATAAAATGATGAATTTTCGGATTCGCTGCTTTCACCAAGTTTAATTATTTCAGATTCCATATCAAAAATTCTTCTTCTTTTTTTTACGTGTTGACAAGTATTGTGCCACATCTCTTCATTAATTTGACTTAAACGATCATTTATTAATTTCGTTATTCCAGTCACACTTTGTTCGATATTATGCGGAGCAATATAATTTTTTAAAATTCCCCATACATTTTCTATCGGGTTTAGTTCAGGATAATACGGCGGTAGTCGAAGAACTTTTATGTCATATGGCTGAAGTATGGTCATCAAGCTTATGACAAATATGGTCTTCTTTTTTTATCAAGTCATACAGTTTAATTTTTTTTTATATGTGCATTATAAGTAATGTTTTTTTTTCTGTCAACCATCTATGCATTTATGTTTTGCGGTCTTTATACGGAGATTTAAATTTGAAGTCAGTTTTTTTTCCTTCAGCCAATATAATTATTTGTCATTGTTCTCTTTGATACCCCCACTGCCATTCCTGTTCTCTTTCGCACACTGTTTAAATATTCATTTAATTTTGATATTAATTTGGCCCTGCACTGCAAATTGGATCACTTATACTAGCTGCAATATAACTATGTTTTCCTTTTTTAGAAATTCGAACACCTTGGCAGTAGTTTCACGAGTCTAAAACAATCATAATACGTTCACTTTAAAAATAATATAGTTTTTAAAGTAAGTTAGTAATGTAGGTACCTATACATTATTTAATCATAATAAATATTAATAATATCGAAATTAGCACATTGAAAATATTTACCTGACTCCTTAAAAAAAATCCGTGAAGAACTAGACATTTTCTTTAACGACTGTACCTACCTGTGGAAAAATGACCAATAAGAAGACGTGTTTTTTGAAATTTCGAATGACGGCTGTCGCGTCAGTTCTACACAAATTAAGGCTCAGCGCGCACTAGTGACTTGTCACCGTGACAATAAATTCTTAACACGTTGAACGCCATGTCGGACAATGTTGGGCGACACTTAACTTTCTTCACAGGCCATACAAAAAATAGTAAAATGTCCAAAATTCCATTTTTGTTTTATTAGTGCATATGAATAGTTAAGCTTTTTAAACTATATCACTATTAAGGAAACTGGCGAAAACAGTCTGATTACGACAATAGATCATGTCACCCAACATTGTCCCCCGCGGCCCTCTGCGTACGATCATCGGCATTTAATACGTATGGGGCCGCGCGGGTCACGTCGTCGGTCACTCTGTTTGCCACCGCGCCGGACGTTACACGCTTTACGTTAGCACTGTGTTTTTTCCCGCCAATTACTAATTATAATTGCTGACTTCGACGATAGTTTTGACATTACAGATGACGTTTTGACGCAACTTGAAGATATTGAAATATCATTGTTAAATAGTTAGGCCAGTAAATAAAGCATTTAACCTCGCACTAAATTTCCGATCCAATTTTATTTATTTTTTTAGGCTAAGGGTCACTTACTGACCCTAAAAACACAAAATGCTGACAGATCCAGGTGGAGCTTCGATCGCAATCTTAAAGAAAAGTTTTTGGCCGATATCTTGAAAGCTATCCACCTTAGGGCAAAAGTTATTCAGACCTTTTTTGTAGAGAATAAAATTTCGCATTGTAAACTTTTTTGTAAAATTTACCGTTAAAATTATTGTAGACTACAATAAAGCCAAAGGTGCGGTTGATTTGGCTGATCAATTGGCTGCTTATTCAACACCTTTGAGAAAATCTCTTAAGTGGCACAAGAAGCTTGCCATTAATTTATTGCTCAATACAACATTGGTCAACGCCTACATTTTGTACCAAAAATAAACACATAACATAACATATATTCACGCATGTATCCCAGAGGGGTAGTTAGAGATTACGTCCCTCCATCTGCCACGATCCTGACAAACCTCTCGTGCCTCATCTACAGTCATACATCTTCTCATACACTGTCGGCGATTGTGCGTACTTCTTACTTGGCCGATTTCCAAGACTTTTCGGATTTGATCCTCGAAAGTCCTTCTTGGACGGCCTTTCGGAACCACGCCCGCCAATTTACTACCAAAAATGCACAAATAAAAAGATTTCTATAAGTGACTTTAGAAAAGATATCGTGAAATCTTTTTGTATGCAGACAGATATTAAAGATGGAAGACCTAAGAGGTTAAAACACAAACTGGTAAAGAAAGAATGAAAGAGTTCAATTGTTAGGAGATCATGCTCTCAGTGTTACAAAAACATTGTACAGAGTCAGGAAGAAAAAAGGCTAAAAACAAGGTGACAAAAGTGCAAACGTTCTGTGACGATTGCCCAAACAAACCATTTCTATGTTTGAATTGTTTTAATAAAGCACATCGTTTTGTTTAAAATATTTTTATATTACAAACAAGTTATGTTATTTAATTTTTTAAACTTATTATAATAAAACTATACAAGAATGGTCTCATAACGATCTCATATTTTCGATTTTTTTTTTACTAGATTTTAAGATATTTGTATATTCATTATCAATAAACAATTTAATTTCATTGGATATTAATGTGTTTCATCATTGACTAGCCGTATTAATATTACATTTCAGTAATTAACTAATTAAATAGGTAATTAGTTCGTCTATAGTTGTGCTGTAAAAAAGTCTAAGTAAAAAGAGGCAATTTCTTAACAAGTAATTAAAAACTTTAAGTGCTGCGATATTCAAACTGTTCCGTGGAGCCGCGCGGGTCATACCACATACAAAACAGCCTAAAATTAATGCCCGGCGGCTCAACGGAGAAGTTTGAAAATTGGTCTGACCGTCGGACAGCATTGTCCCCCATGGCCCGAACGCGACATACTAGTGCCGGTCAACATTGTCCGACATGGCCTGTCCGGAAACATATACATTTATTCGTTGGCGTTGAACGTGTTAAACAAAAGTCACTAGTGCGCGCAAAGTGTTATAATTACAAGTGCACGCACACATAGAGCCCCGATGACTTGAACTGACTATAATATTCGGTAGTTGTACGTATTACACTCTATTGATAATTTTAGATATTTCGGCTTATGGAAATCGTCAGAATATACTAATTCTATAATTTTTAAGTAATTTTCTTTAAAATAAAAATAAAAAATTCAACTGCGCTCGAATATTTCGACGTAAACTTTTTTTTGCAACTTTGTGACTCGATTAATTTTTTACGTCACGTTCAAATCGTCAGATTATTAAAGTAATTTTGTTTACTGCATGTAATGAACTTATTTTGTTTAAATCTGACGCGCCCGACTTGTTTTGTAGATCGATTTTTTTTTTACTAATCTGACCGACTGCTCTGAACGCATCCATATCTATATTATGCATGTATTATACATATAAACCTTCCTCTGGAATCACTCTATTTACTAAAGAAAACCGCATCAAAATCCGTTGCGTAGTTTTAAAGATCTAAGCATATATACAGACAGACAGACAGCGGGAAGACTTTGTTTTATAATATGTAGTGATTGTGACACCATCTATGCCGCTATTAGAAAACTATTATTAGTCTATCGACGAAGTTTTCCTAACTTCTGTTAGATGCCTTTGGAGACTAATAAAAAACAAAAAGAATTATCGCCCCCTTAACTATTTATTTTATTTTGTTTTTAGTATTTGTTGTTATAGCGGCAACAGAAATACATAATTTGTGAAAATTTCAACTGTCTAGCTATCGCTGTTCTTGAGATACAGCCTGTTGACAGACGGACGGATGGACGGACGGACGGACAGCGAAGTCTTAGTAATAGGGTCCCGTTTTTACCCTTTGCGTAAGGAACCCTAAAAAGCTGTTTCAGTATAGAGTAAGCAATAAATAATATAGGGAAAAAAATATAGGGATATTGAGGGATCAAGACTGGCTAAAAGTATCTAACAGGGTATAAGGATTCTCCCCTCATATTAATCTGACGCGCCTCTATCACAACAGAAATCCCCGCTTGGGCTCCCGTATGATAAGGTTCTGTTCTCAAAAACTGTACTTCTATAATAATAAGCATAAAGGTCATCGCTCATTAGACCCACCCGGCACCCGACCAGTACCGCCTCGACTCGAGCGGTTAGTATTCTTTCTATGGATTTGTATGGATATATACGCTCACTACATCAACACCGGATCGCCACGCACGCGAGCTGGCCACGCGTTGACGGCGGGTGGACCACGCGCGGACGGCGGGTTGACCGCGCGCGGACCACTCGGTGACGACTCGCTGCTCGCACACTTGTCTTGCGTTGACCGCGCACGGCTACCGTAGAGTTGTGTCGTACTATGTACATGGCAATACTAGTTGTCACAGTGACTGTGATTTTAAATAAATTAAAAGTAAAAATCCGTCGTCCGCGGGTGGACGGCGCGTCGTCCACCCGTTGACGGAGATTCGTCCACCCGTTGACGGCGAGTCGTTCACCCGTTGACGGCGAGTCGTTCACGCGCCGTCCATCCGTTGACAACGCGTGGAGGCGTTCAGGTGCGGGTCTAATGAGCGATGACCTTAAGAGTAAATGCGTGTGTGTCAAATGGTAGTGTGTGTAATGTTTTTGAAGTGAAACTTCTTTAGGAGCATGAGGGGTAAAATTTGAGCGACCGGTAACGCGGCAGCGTCATGACGGTTAGTAATTAGATGGGTGATCGCCTGGGAACACCGCGTGACGTTAGCTTTTGTTTTTTTTTATTTTTTTTTGTATTTTAAATTCGTTTTTTTAAGTAGTTTTTTGAATTAGTTTTTTCTGAATTAGTTTGCCACAGAAGGTTCACTTCTGACATGATTGTGTACTTTGTACGCACGCAAATTTTTTTTTTAATAGATTTAATATGATTTTTATGCATAATAAAAAAAAAGCATTCTGCAATCCTATATGTATACAGGATAAGTAGTTTTTTGAATTAGTTTTTTCTGAATTAGTTTGCCACAGAAGTTTCACTTCTGACATGATTGTGTACTTTGTACGCTCGCAATTTTTTTTTAAATAGATTTAATATGTTTTTTATGCATAATAAAAAAAAGCATTCTGCAATCCTATATGTATACAGGTGTCCCTTCCCGAGCTAGCGATAACTTAAGGTTACAAAATATACCTAATTTCATCGACAAAAACAACCGTATATGGGGGTCTGGCCTATCAAATAAAAATAAGGCTGTTTTAACTGAGGTAGGGCACAGAAGGAAATTTCCTGCTCAAAATATGGAGCAGCCCGACTGGGGTAACACCTGGACCTTACAGAAGACCACAGCTAAATAAGACTTTTCAAGCAGTATTGTGTTCCTGTTGGTGAGTAAGGTGACCAGAGCTCCTGGGGGGGATTGGGGATAGGGTCGGCAACGCGCTTGCGATGCTTCTGGTGTTGCAGGCGTCTATTGGCTACGGTCTTACCATCAGGTGAGCCGTACGTTGGTTTGCCAACCTAGTTACATAAAAAAAAATGATCCTTTTGAGAATAAAAAAATTGGCAAAAGGGTCATGTTCAAACAGCCCTAATTCTCGAGTTATGCAATTAAGAACAATAATTTTAATGTCAATTTGTAAGTAATATCCTTAAGTATTAGGGCAGTATTAAAAAATTTAGTATCAATCTGCTAGTTTTTGAATTATGTTAAGAAAAATAAAAAAATGGTTAATTTTTTACTTAAATTAGCAGTGTAAATTTTTAAAGATATTTTTTAGTTAAAACTTTCTATGATGTTTATTTTTATTTGATAGATCTTATTTTTATCTTTTAAATAACTTTTTTTTTACATCTGTAGGACCTTTCTGTCCAGAGATATCCCCATCTTTTGGCAGAGGTATCTACAAGAATAAAAAAAAAATTAAAATGGCGGCCATTCCTCCTGGAGGGGGGCTAGACCCCCATATATGGGTGTTTTTGTCGATGAAATTAGGTATTTTTTTTTTTTTTTTTTTTTTGTTACTAAGTCGACAAACAAGCGTACGGCTCACCTGATGGTAAGTGACTACCGTAGCCTATAGACGCCTGCAACACCAGAAGCGTCGCAAGCGCGTTGCCGACCCTATCCCCAATCCCCCCCAGGAGCAGGAGGAGGTATATTTTGTAACCTTAAATTATCGCTAGCTCGGGAAGGGACATTCTGTATAAACTATAATTGTGTGAAATTTCATACTCTTCCGTCCGCGCACTTTTCGTAAAAAGAGGTACAAAGTTTTTGCTTCACTTATTAACATAATTATAGATTTTGTTAAATGCTTCTTTCTTCGTGTTTTTGATTTTTTTTTTTACAATAATTTTTATTTGGTTTATGTCAACGAAATATTACATTTTTACGTTATAGGTATTTCAGTCAACGAAGACGCGCCCCACTCTTTTCCGCAATCGTTTATAGTGCAAGTGTGCAATGTCAAGTACAAGAATGTTAGTTCTGTTGCTACGCAACGAGTAATAAATGTGACACACGCACACAAAGTTAAATGACAGTAAATTTCACAACGGACTGGAAATATGCTCTACTTCATTTCATCTACTTAAAAAAATAAAATATAATTCGCGATGGTCCTTTATAGAATGAATTATCGTGATATTGTTTAATAATAATATTTTAGTAAAAAGAAATAATGTATCTAAAAATTATTATAATAAAACACGACTTTTTGGATATAATTTATTTATTAATAACCTAAGAAAATCACTCAATTACACTTCGATATAACACATTAAAAAAAACATATAAAACAACTCTAAGAACATTATTACAGATTAACAGAATCTATTATAACAATAGGGTACTTTCCGTAATGAAAAATAAATTATAAAATTTGATAAAAACTAAAATGTATAGAGAAATACACCTAAATATTCTGATTTGGAATCATAAAAGCACATTATTGATTTATTATATTGAAATTAAAAGTCGTACATTTTAATCTGTATATCACGTGACCTAAAACACGAGCCGCCACGGTGTGACGTCATACGGGCAATAACAAAGTTCTGTCAGTGCTGTCAACAGCTAGGGTACATCTAATATCTGTAATATCTATCAATTTTAACTTCAAGGAGTAATAGTTGTGTTTTTTCGTATAATAACTCTTCATATCTTATTCCAACTGAAATAATATGCATTCATTACTAATTTGTTGATGGCTGGTAGGTTATGTTACTCTCTTACATACGTCATACAGTTTTGTTATTGCACATATTATTACGTCACCAAAATGGCTGTAGCGTTTTCGCGGTAATAAAAAAGGTTTAAAATTTAAATCAATTTTATGGCATGAAAGCGTGTTTATTTTGCCGAAATATATTTTTTGTGGCTTTTTATTAGAAAATCAACATTTTGAAGTACTTTTTCAAACATAGTGGAATACCCTATTAAATAGATTTTTCTAGGCAAGACCAATAATCTTGAAAGTATACAATTTTATGAAAAAGGAAGCATGTAATAATTATATACCTATCATCATACCTTAAATTAGTCGGAATCGTCATTTAATTCAGAAATATTTGATTCACAGCTCGATGAATCACAGAAATTAATGATAAAACTAAAACCTAAATCAAAGTATTTCAATTACTCGTCTTCTATTTTTAAATAAAATGCTTTCTATTTTTTCTTTATATTATTTTAAATAATATAAATTACTTGATAATATTTGTAGATAATTTATTCAAGCCTCAAACCAATTTTCTTCCTATCTGTCAATGTCAATATATATTACTTTTTTAAATAATTTATATTTATTACCGACCTAACAATAATAAAAATAATATTATTGACTAGTCCGTTAGCGCAGTTTGTAGTGACCCTGCTTTCTGCTCCGAGGGTTATGGGTTGAGGGTTCGATTCCGACCCGGCGTCTGGGCGTAATATATATATATATATATATATCTATTTATTTATCTATATATTTATCTATTAATATGTGAAGCAAAAACTTTGTACCCCTTTTTACGGAAATTGTACGTACGTAGGAGTATGAAATTTTGCACACTTATAGTTTATATAGAGAAGGAGTGCGGAATGCTAATATTTTCTTAAAATTATACATTAAATTAATAAAAAAGCATTACACACACTACAGCACTCACACGGGCATATTATACTATTTGTTGATTGTCAAAGTCTGTAGTCAAGTTGAAATTTTTTTTTAAAGGTTCTTTATTTTCATAATTATTTGGTTTTCTTGAATTAAATTTTTTAATTATGGTTGAATTTCGACCTCTGGGCGACCACTAGTTTATATATTTATGTATTATTTATAAGCAAGTTTAAATAAGTAAGTACGAAAAAAAATGTAGCTATTACAGTCGGCTGTTACCAAGTATTAAGTTGTTTACTTTAATATACTAAATATATCATATTTATTATTATAAAAAAAAAATTAAAGTAGAGCAACTTTCCGATGGGTCACGATACGCAGCGACGCAGACCATATTAAACGTCTACACTGAGCCGTGGTCGACTCAAGACTAATGATCGGACTGAACTCCCCGCACCCCACTGTTTCCCCTTGCGATAAATAGTGGGGCGCGTCTTCGTTGATTGAAATATCTATACTTCGTCTTCTTTTAAAACATATGAATATAATTTTTTTCAAAGTAAATGACAATGGGCACTTTACTATGGAAAAATACCCCACGGCGGACAAAGATGAAACATATCTCAATTGAAAGCTATTAACCTCTAGTTTTGCTTAGCAAAGGGGCATTATTGTGGCGCATGGGAATATCGAAATATAATTACATCTCTATATATATATATAAATGAATCTCTGAATGTGTTGCTAAGCGCAAATATCGAGATCAGCTGAACCGATTTCGCTAATTCTTTTTTTATAATATTCCTTGAAGTACGAGGATGGTTCTTACGGAGAGAAAAATTTAAAAAAAATGCCTGAAAAAATCTACAAAACAACACTTTTCTATATTCCCATACAAAAGATTCATAAAAATATCTAAAAGTCAATTTGAACTTTAATACCATACCATAAAGTTTAAATGTTAGTGGGCTGTGTGAACTTGGCACCCGACTTTGTAAAAAATGAAATTTTTTGGATTCGTTTAATAGATATTGGTTAGTAGTTGATAGTAGTGAGAATAAATTTTTTTGTAGTTGTGCAAAAAAAATTTTGTACTGCACCAAAAAAAATCGCATCCCCCACATTTAAAATAAAAACTTTTTTCCTTCGATTCTTATAGAGGAACGTTAGTAGATGATTGTAGTACATTTTGTTTTGTTTGTAGTAAGTTAGAAAAAATAATAATAAAATTTTAAAAAAATAAAAATTTCGGACATTTATCGTCATGAATTTTCCCTCTATAAAATCAATTCGAAAGCCTAAATATTTACAATTAAAGCTAAATTGAACGATACTCTCCGTAGCGATTTGTATTAAACATTTTTATGTTAGTGGTAGAATAAATGTGACGTATAACAGTATCAGATGCCGTGCAAGTAAGGAAAACTTGACTTTGTCGGGTTTCGGTCAAATCATTAGCGTTTTAAACTATTCACGGGTACTAAAACCGTCTAAAATGATTAAGGAACCCCTATAGAGGTTTGTAGTGAAAATATTTTCGTTTGTAGTTGAACAAAAGTTACAGAAAATCGAATCAGAAGCCGCGAAAGTACGAAAAAATCGATTTCAACATATTCAATGCGAGCCATTATCTATGGAGGGTCTTCACGATTACTACAAACGTCTAAAATGATCGAGGGACCTCTGCAGAGGTTTGTAGTGAAAATATTTTCGTTTGTAGTTCAACAAAAGTTACAGAAAATCGAATCAGAAGCCGCGAAAGTACGAAGAAATCGATTTCCACATATTGCATGCAAGCCATTATCTATGGAGGGTCTTCACGATTACTACAAACGTCTAAAATGATGGAGGGACCTCTGCAGAGGTTTGTAGTGAAAATATTTTCGTTTGTAGTTCAACAAAAGTTACAGAAAATCGAATCAGAAGCCGCGAAAGTACGAAGAAATCGATTTCCACATATTGCATGCAAGCCATTATCTATGGAGGGTCTTCACGATTACTACAAACGTCTAAAATGATTGAGGGACCTCTGCAGAGGTTTGTAGTGAAAATATTTTCGTTTGTAGTTCAACAAAAGTTACAGAAAATCGAATCAGAAGCCGCGAAAGTACGAAGAAATCGATTTCCACATATTGCATGCAAGCCATTATCTATGGAGGGTCTTCACGATTACTACAAACGTCTAAAATGATCGAGGGACCTCTGCAGAGGTTTGTAGTGAAAATATTTTCGTTTGTAGTTCAACAAAAGTTACAGAAAATCGAATCAGAAGCCGCGAAAGTACGAAAAAATCGATTTCAACATATTCAATGCGAGCCATTATCTATGGAGGGTCTTCACGATTACTACAAACGTCTAAAATGATCGAGGGACCTCTGCAGAGGTTTGTAGTGAAAATATTTTCGTTTGTAGTTGAACAAAAGTTACAGAAAATCGAATCAGAACCCGCGAAAGTACGAAAGAATCGATTTCGACATATTGCATGCAAGCCATTATCTATGGAGGGTCTTGACGATTACTACAAACGTCTAAAATGATTAAGGGACCTCTGCAGAGGTTTGTAGTGAAAATATTTTCGTTTGTAGTTCAACAAAAGTTACAGAAAATCGTATCAGAAGCCGCGAAAGTACTAAAAAATCGATTTTCACATATTGCATGCAAGCCATTATCTATGGAGGGTCTTGACGATTACTACAAACGTCTAAAATTATCGAGGGACCTCTGCAGAGGTTTGTAGTGAAAATATTTTCGTTTGTAGTTCAACAAAAGTTACAGAAAATCGTATCAGAAGCCGCGAAAGTACTAAAAAATCGATTTTCACATATTGCATGCAAGCTATTATCTATGGAGGGTCTTTACGATTACTACAAACGTCTAAAATGATTGAGGGACCTCTGCAGAGGTTTGTAGTGAAAATATTTTCGTTTGTAGTTGAACAAAAGTTACAGAAAATCGAATCAGAAGCCGCGAAAGTACGAAAAAAATCGATTTTCACATACTACATGCAAGCTATTATCTATGGAGGGTCTTTACGATTACTACAAACGGCTAAAATTATTGAGGGACCTCTGCAGAGGTTTGTAGTGAAAATATTTTCGTTTGTAGTTGAACAAAAGTTACAGAAAATCGAATCAGAAGCCACGAAAGTACGAAAAAATCGATTTCCACATATTGCATGCTAACCAATAACTATGGAGGGTCTTCACGATTACTACAAACGTCTAAAATGATTGAGGGACCTCTGCAGAGGTTTGTAGTGAAAATATTTTCGTTTGTAGTTCAACAAAAGTTACAGAAAATCGAATCAGAAGCCGCGAAAGTACGAAGAAATCGATTTCCACATATTGCATGCAAGCCATTATCTATGGAGGGTCTTCACGATTACTACAAACGTCTAAAATGATGGAGGGACCTCTGAAGAGGTTTGTAGTGAAAATATTTTCGTTTGTAGTTCAACAAAAGTTACAGAAAATCGAATCAGAAGCCGCGAAAGTACGAAAGAATCGATTTCCACATATTGCATGCAAGCCATTATCTATAGAGGGTCTTCAGGATTACTGAAAACGCCTTAAATGATTAGGGGCCCTCTGCAGAGGTTTGTAGTGAAAATATTTTCGTTTGTAGTTCAACAAAAGTTACAGAAAATCGAATCAGAAGCCGCGAAAGTACGAAAAATCGATTTCAACATATTGCATGCAAGCCATTATCTATAGAGGGTCTTCACGATTACTACAAACGTCTAAAATGATTGAGGGACCTCTGCAGAGGTTTGTAGTGAAAATATTTTCGTTTGTAGTTCAACAAAAGTTACAGAAAATCGAATCAGAAGCCGCGAAAGTACGAAAGAATCGATTTCCACATATTGCATGCAAGCCATTATCTATAGAGGGTCTTCACGATTACTGAAAACGTCTTAAATAATTAAGGGACATCTGCAGAGGTTTGTAGTGAAAATATTTTCGTTTGTAGTTGAACAAAAGTTACAGAAAATCGAATCAGAAGCCGCGAAAGTACGAAGAAATCGATTTCGACATATTGCATGCAAGCCATTATCTATGGAGGGTCTTGACGATTACTACAAACGTATAAAATGATTAAGGGACCTCTGCAGAGGTTTGTAGTGAAAATATTTTCGTTTGTAGTTGAACAAAAGTTACAGAAAATCGAATCAGAAGCCGCGAAAGTACGAAAAATCGATTTCAACATATTGCATGCAAGCCATTATCTATAGAGGGTCTTCACGATTACTACAAACGTCTAAAATGATTAAGGGACCTCTGCAGAGGTTTGTAGTGAAAATATTTTCGTTTGTAGTTGAACAAAAGTTACAGAAAATCGAATCAGAAGCTGCGAAAGTACGAAAAATCGATTTCAACATATTGCATGCAAGCCATTATCTATAGAGGGTCTTCACGATTACTACAAACGTCTAAAATGATTGAGGGACCTCTGCAGAGGTTTGTAGTGAAAATATTTTCGTTTGTAGTTGAACAAAACTTACAGAAAATCGAATCCGAACCCGCGAAAGTACGAAAGAATCGATTTCGACATATTGCATGCAAACCATTATCTATGGAGGGTCTTCACGATTACTACAAACGTCTAAAATGATCGAGGGACCTCTGCAGAGGTTTGTAGTGAAAATATTTTCGTTTGTAGTTCAACAAAAGTTACAGAAAATCGAATCAGAAGCCGCGAAAGTACGAAGAAATCGATTTCCACATATTGCATGCAAGCCATTATCTATGGAGGGTCTTCACGATTACTACAAACGTCTAAAATGATGGAGGGACCTCTGCAGAGGTTTGTAGTGAAAATATTTTCGTTTGTAGTTGAACAAAAGTTACAGAAAATCGAATCAGAAGCCGCGAAAGTACGAAGAAATCGATTTCCACATATTGCATGCAAGCCATTATCTATGGAGGGTCTTCACGATTACTACAAACGTCTAAAATGATTGAGGGACCTCTGCAGAGGTTTGTAGTGAAAATATTTTCGTTTGTAGTTCAACAAAAGTTACAGAAAATCGAATCAGAAGCCGCGAAAGTACGAAGAAATCGATTTCCACATATTGCATGCAAGCCATTATCTATGGAGGGTCTTCACGATTACTACAAACGTCTAAAATGATCGAGGGACCTCTGCAGAGGTTTGTAGTGAAAATATTTTCGTTTGTAGTTCAACAAAAGTTACAGAAAATCGAATCAGAAGCCGCGAAAGTACGAAAGAATCGATTTCCACATATTGCATGCAAGCCATTATCTATAGAGGGTCTTCAGGATTACTGAAAACGCCTTAAATGATTAGGGGCCCTCTGCAGAGGTTTGTAGTGAAAATATTTTCGTTTGTAGTTCAACAAAAGTTACAGAAAATCGAATCAGAAGCCGCGAAAGTACGAAAAATCGATTTCAACATATTGCATGCAAGCCATTATCTATAGAGGGTCTTCACGATTACTACAAACGTCTAAAATGATTGAGGGACCTCTGCAGAGGTTTGTAGTGAAAATATTTTCGTTTGTAGTTCAACAAAAGTTACAGAAAATCGAATCAGAAGCCGCGAAAGTACGAAAGAATCGATTTCCACATATTGCATGCAAGCCATTATCTATAGAGGGTCTTCACGATTACTGAAAACGTCTTAAATAATTAAGGGACATCTGCAGAGGTTTGTAGTGAAAATATTTTCGTTTGTAGTTGAACAAAAGTTACAGAAAATCGAATCAGAAGCCGCGAAAGTACGAAGAAATCGATTTCGACATATTGCATGCAAGCCATTATCTATGGAGGGTCTTGACGATTACTACAAACGTATAAAATGATTAAGGGACCTCTGCAGAGGTTTGTAGTGAAAATATTTTCGTTTGTAGTTGAACAAAAGTTACAGAAAATCGAATCAGAAGCCGCGAAAGTACGAAAAATCGATTTCAACATATTGCATGCAAGCCATTATCTATAGAGGGTCTTCACGATTACTACAAACGTCTAAAATGATTAAGGGACCTCTGCAGAGGTTTGTAGTGAAAATATTTTCGTTTGTAGTTGAACAAAAGTTACAGAAAATCGAATCAGAAGCCGCGAAAGTACGAAAAATCGATTTCAACATATTGCATGCAAGCCATTATCTATAGAGGGTCTTCACGATTACTACAAACGTCTAAAATGATTGAGGGACCTCTGCAGAGGTTTGTAGTGAAAATATTTTCGTTTGTAGTTGAACAAAACTTACAGAAAATCGAATCCGAACCCGCGAAAGTACGAAAGAATCGATTTCGACATATTGCATGCAAACCATTATCTATGGAGGGTCTTCACGATTACTACAAACGTCTAAAATGATCGAGGGACCTCTGCAGAGGTTTGTAGTGAAAATATTTTCGTTTGTAGTTCAACAAAAGTTACAGAAAATCGAATCAGAAGCCGCGAAAGTACGAAGAAATCGATTTCCACATATTGCATGCAAGCCATTATCTATGGAGGGTCTTCACGATTACTACAAACGTCTAAAATGATGGAGGGACCTCTGCAGAGGTTTGTAGTGAAAATATTTTCGTTTGTAGTTCAACAAAAGTTACAGAAAATCGAATCAGAAGCCGCGAAAGTACGAAAGAATCGATTTCGACATATTGCATGCAAGCCATTATCTATAGAGGGTCTTCACGATTACTGAAAACGTCTTAAATAATTAAGGGACATCTGCAGAGGTTTGTAGTGAAAATATTTTCGTTTGTAGTTGAACAAAAGTTACAGAAAATCGAATCAGAAGCCGCGAAAGTACGAAGAAATCGATTTCGACATATTGCATGCAAGCCATTATCTATGGAGGGTCTTGACGATTACTACAAACGTATAAAATGATTAAGGGACCTCTGCAGAGGTTTGTAGTGAAAATATTTTCGTTTGTAGTTGAACAAAAGTTACAGAAAATCGAATCAGAAGCCGCGAAAGTACGAAAAATCGATTTCAACATATTGCATGCAAGCCATTATCTATAGAGGGTCTTCACGATTACTACAAACGTCTAAAATGATTAAGGGACCTCTGCAGAGGTTTGTAGTGAAAATATTTTCGTTTGTAGTTGAACAAAAGTTACAGAAAATCGAATCAGAAGCCGCGAAAGTACGAAAAATCGATTTCAACATATTGCATGCAAGCCATTATCTATAGAGGGTCTTCACGATTACTACAAACGTCTAAAATGATTGAGGGACCTCTGCAGAGGTTTGTAGTGAAAATATTTTCGTTTGTAGTTGAACAAAACTTACAGAAAATCGAATCCGAACCCGCGAAAGTACGAAAGAATCGATTTCGACATATTGCATGCAAACCATTATCTATGGAGGGTCTTCACGATTACTACAAACGTCTAAAATGATCGAGGGACCTCTGCAGAGGTTTGTAGTGAAAATATTTTCGTTTGTAGTTCAACAAAAGTTACAGAAAATCGAATCAGAAGCCGCGAAAGTACGAAGAAATCGATTTCCACATATTGCATGCAAGCCATTATCTATGGAGGGTCTTCACGATTACTACAAACGTCTAAAATGATGGAGGGACCTCTGCAGAGGTTTGTAGTGAAAATATTTTCGTTTGTAGTTCAACAAAAGTTACAGAAAATCGAATCAGAAGCCGCGAAAGTACGAAGAAATCGATTTCCACATATTGCATGCAAGCCATTATCTATGGAGGGTCTTCACGATTACTACAAACGTCTAAAATTATCGAGGGACCTCTGCAGAGGTTTGTAGTGAAAATATTTTCGTTTGTAGTTCAACAAAAGTTACAGAAAATCGAATCAGAAGCCGCGAAAGTACGAAGAAATCGATTTCAACATATTCAATGCGAGCCATTATCTATGGATGGTCTTCACGATTACTACAAACGTCTAAAATGATCGAGGGACCTCTGCAGAGGTTTGTAGTGAAAATATTTTCGTTTGTAGTTCAACAAAAGTTACAGAAAATCGAATCAGAAGCCGCGAAAGTACGAAAAATCGATTTCAACATATTGCATGCAAGCCATTATCTATAGAGGGTCTTCACGATTACTACAAACGTCTAAAATGATTGAGGGACCTCTGCAGAGGTTTGTAGTGAAAATATTTTCGTTTGTAGTTCAACAAAAGTTACAGAAAATCGAATCAGAAGCCGCGAAAGTACGAAAGAATCGATTTCCACATATTGCATGCAAGCCATTATCTATAGAGGGTCTTCACGATTACTGAAAACGTCTTAAATAATTAAGGGACATCTGCAGAGGTTTGTAGTGAAAATATTTTCGTTTGTAGTTGAACAAAAGTTACAGAAAATCGAATCAGAAGCCGCGAAAGTACGAAGAAATCGATTTCGACATATTGCATGCAAGCCATTATCTATGGAGGGTCTTGACGATTACTACAAACGTATAAAATGATTGAGGGACCTCTGCAGAGGTTTGTAGTGAAAATATTTTCGTTTGTAGTTGAACAAAACTTACAGAAAATCGAATCCGAACCCGCGAAAGTACGAAAGAATCGATTTCGACATATTGCATGCAAGCCATTATCTATGGAGGGTCTTCACGATTACTACAAACGTCTAAAATGATTGAGGGACCTCTGCAGAGGTTTGTAGTGAAAATATTTTCGTTTGTAGTCAACAAAACTTACAGAAAATCGAATCCGAACCCGCGAAAGTACGAAAGAATCGATTTCGACATATTGCATGCAAGCCATTATCTATGGAGGGTCTTCACGATTACTACAAACGTCTAAAATGATTGAGGGACCTCTGCAGAGGTTTGTAGTGAAAATATTTTCGTTTGTAGTTCAACAAAAGTTACAGAAAATCGAATCAGAAGCCGCGAAAGTACGAAAGAATCGATTTCGACATATTGCATGCAAACCATTATCTATGGAGGGTCTTCACGATTACTACAAACGTCTAAAATGATCGAGGGACCTCTGCAGAGGTTTGTAGTGAAAATATTTTCGTTTGTAGTTCAACAAAAGTTACAGAAAATCGAATCAGAAGCCGCGAAAGTACGAAGAAATCGATTTCCACATATTGCATGCAAGCCATTATCTATGGAGGGTCTTCACGATTACTACAAACGTCTAAAATGATGGAGGGACCTCTGCAGAGGTTTGTAGTGAAAATATTTTCGTTTGTAGTTCAACAAAAGTTACAGAAAATCGAATCAGAAGCCGCGAAAGTACGAAGAAATCGATTTCCACATATTGCATGCAAGCCATTATCTATGGAGGGTCTTCACGATTACTACAAACGTCTAAAATTATCGAGGGACCTCTGCAGAGGTTTGTAGTGAAAATATTTTCGTTTGTAGTTCAACAAAAGTTACAGAAAATCGAATCAGAAGCCGCGAAAGTACGAAGAAATCGATTTCAACATATTCAATGCGAGCCATTATCTATGGATGGTCTTCACGATTACTACAAACGTCTAAAATGATCGAGGGACCTCTGC
This sequence comes from Melitaea athalia, assembly GCA_905220545.2. NCBI lineage: Eukaryota > Metazoa > Arthropoda > Insecta > Lepidoptera > Nymphalidae > Melitaea > Melitaea athalia. The sequence goes on from HG992179.1 coordinate 12,402,351, forward strand.
AGAGGTTTGTAGTGAAAATATTTTCGTTTGTAGTTCAACAAAAGTTACAGAAAATCGAATCAGAAGCCGCGAAAGTACGAAGAAATCGATTTCCACATATTCAATGCGAGCCATTATCTATGGATGGTCTTCACGATTACTACAAACGTCTAAAATGATCGAGGGACCTCTGCAGAGGTTTGTAGTGAAAATATTTTCGTTTGTAGTTCAACAAAAGTTACAGAAAATCGAATCAGAAGCCGCGAAAGTACGAAGAAATCGATTTCCACATATTGCATGCAAGCCATTATCTATGGAGGGTCTTCAGGATTACTACAAACGTCTAAAATGATGGAGGGACCTCTGCAGAGGTTTGTAGTGAAAATATTTTCGTTTGTAGTTCAACAAAAGTTACAGAAAATCGAATCAGAAGCCGCGAAAGTACGAAAAATCGATTTCAACATATTGCATGCAAGCCATTTTCTATAGAGGGTCTTCACGATTACTACAAACGTCTAAAATGATTGAGGGACCTCTGCAGAGGTTTGTAGTGAAAATATTTTCGTTTGTAGTTGAACAAAACTTACAGAAAATCGAATCCGAACCCGCGAAAGTACGAAAGAATCGATTTCGTCATATTGCATGCAAGCCATTATCTATGTAGGGACTTCACGATTACTACAAACGTCTAAAATGATTGAGGGACTTCTGCAGAGGTTTGTAGTGAAAATATTTTCGTTTGTAGTTCAACAAAAGTTACAGAAAATCGAATCAGAAGCCGCGAAAGTACGAAAGAATCGATTTCCACATATTGCATGCAAGCCATTATCTGTAGAGGGTCTTCACGATTACTGAAAACGTCTTAAATGATTAAGGGACCTCTGCAGAGGTTTGTAGTGAAAATATTTTCGTTTGTAGTTCAACAAAAGTTACAGAAAATCGAATCAGAAGCCGCGAAAGTACGAAGAAATCGATTTCCACATATTGCATGCAAGCCATTATCTATGGAGGGTCTTCACGATTACTACAAACGTCTAAAATGATGGAGGGACCTCTGCAGAGGTTTGTAGTGAAAATATTTTCGTTTGTAGTTCAACAAAAGTTACAGAAAATCGAATCAGAAGCCGCGAAAGTACGAAGAAATCGATTTCCACATATTGCATGCAAGCCATTATCTATAGAGGGTCTTCACGATTACTACAAACGTCTAAAATGATTGAGGGACCTCTGCAGAGGTTTGTAGTGAAAATATTTTCGTTTGTAGTTGAACAAAACTTACAGAAAATCGAATCCGAACCCGCGAAAGTACGAAAAATCGATTTCGACATATTGCATGCAAGCCATTATCTATGGAGGGTCTTGACGATTACTACAAACGTCTTAAATGATTAAGGGACCTCTGCAGAGGTTTGTAGTGAAAATATTGTCGTTTGTAGTTGAACAAAAGTTACAGAAAATCGAATCAGAAGCCGCGAAAGTACGAAGAAATCGATTTCAACATATTCAATGCGAGCCATTATCTATGGATGGTCTTCACGATTACTACAAACGTCTAAAATGATCGAGGGACCTCTGCAGAGGTTTGTAGTGAAAATATTTTCGTTTGTAGTTCAACAAAAGTTACAGAAAATCGAATCAGAAGCCGCGAAAGTACGAAGAAATCGATTTCCACATATTCAATGCGAGCCATTATCTATGGATGGTCTTCACGATTACTACAAACGTCTAAAATGATCGAGGGACCTCTGCAGAGGTTTGTAGTGAAAATATTTTCGTTTGTAGTTCAACAAAAGTTACAGAAAATCGAATCAGAAGCCGCGAAAGTACGAAGAAATCGATTTCCACATATTGCATGCAAGCCATTATCTATGGAGGGTCTTCAGGATTACTACAAACGTCTAAAATGATGGAGGGACCTCTGCAGAGGTTTGTAGTGAAAATATTTTCGTTTGTAGTTCAACAAAAGTTACAGAAAATCGAATCAGAAGCCGCGAAAGTACGAAAAATCGATTTCAACATATTGCATGCAAGCCATTTTCTATAGAGGGTCTTCACGATTACTACAAACGTCTAAAATGATTGAGGGACCTCTGCAGAGGTTTGTAGTGAAAATATTTTCGTTTGTAGTTGAACAAAACTTACAGAAAATCGAATCCGAACCCGCGAAAGTACGAAAGAATCGATTTCGTCATATTGCATGCAAGCCATTATCTATGTAGGGACTTCACGATTACTACAAACGTCTAAAATGATTGAGGGACTTCTGCAGAGGTTTGTAGTGAAAATATTTTCGTTTGTAGTTCAACAAAAGTTACAGAAAATCGAATCAGAAGCCGCGAAAGTACGAAAGAATCGATTTCCACATATTGCATGCAAGCCATTATCTGTAGAGGGTCTTCACGATTACTGAAAACGTCTTAAATGATTAAGGGACCTCTGCAGAGGTTTGTAGTGAAAATATTTTCGTTTGTAGTTCAACAAAAGTTACAGAAAATCGAATCAGAAGCCGCGAAAGTACGAAAGAATCGATTTCCACATATTGCATGCAAGCCATTTTCTATAGAGGGTCTTCACGATTACTACAAACGTCTAAAATGATTGAGGGACCTCTGCAGAGGTTTGTAGTGAAAATATTTTCGTTTGTAGTTGAACAAAACTTACAGAAAATCGAATCCGAACCCGCGAAAGTACGAAAGAATCGATTTCGTCATATTGCATGCAAGCCATTATCTATGGAGGGACTTCACGATTACTACAAACGTCTAAAATGATTGAGGGACTTCTGCAGAGGTTTGTAGTGAAAATATTTTCGTTTGTAGTTCAACAAAAGTTACAGAAAATCGAATCAGAAGCCGCGAAAGTACGAAAAATCGATTTCAACATATTGCATGCAAGCCATTATCTATAGAGGGTCTTCACGATCACTACAAACGTCTAAAATGATTGAGGGACCTCTGCAGAGGTTTGTAGTGAAAATATTTTCGTTTGTAGTTGAACAAAACTTACAGAAAATCGAATCCGAACCCGCGAAAGTACGAAAGAATCGATTTCGACATATTGCATGCAAGCCATTATCTATGGAGGGTCTTGACGATTACTGAAAACATCTTAAATGATTAAGGGACCTCTGCAGAGGTTTGTAGTGAAAATATTTTCGTTTGTAGTTGAACAAAAGTTACAGAAAATCGAATCAGAAGCCGCAAAAGTACGAAAAAATCGATTTCAACATATTGCATGCAAGCCGTTATCTATAGAGGGTCTTCACGATTACTACAAACGTCTAAAATGATTGAGGGACCTCTGCAGAGGTTTGTAGTGAAAATATTTTCGTTTGTAGTTGAACAAAACTTACAGAAAATCGAATCCGAACCCGCGAAAGTACGAAAAATCGATTTCGACATATTGCATGCAAGCCATTATCTATGGAGGGTCTTCACGATTACTACAAACGTCTAAAATGATTGAGGGACCTCTGCAGAGGTTTGTAGTGAAAATATTTTCGTTTGTAGTTGAACAAAACTTACAGAAAATCGAATCCGAACCCGCGAAAGTACGAAAAATCGATTTCGACATATTGCATGCAAGCCATTATCTATGGAGGGTCTTGACGATTACTACAAACGTCTTAAATGATTAAGGGACCTCTGCAGAGGTTTGTAGTGAAAATATTGTCGTTTGTAGTTGAACAAAAGTTACAGAAAATCGAATCAGAAGCCGCGAAAGTACGAAGAAATCGATTTCAACATATTCAATGCGAGCCATTATCTATGGATGGTCTTCACGATTACTACAAACGTCTAAAATGATCGAGGGACCTCTGCAGAGGTTTGTAGTGAAAATATTTTCGTTTGTAGTTCAACAAAAGTTACAGAAAATCGAATCAGAAGCCGCGAAAGTACGAAGAAATCGATTTCCACATATTGCATGCAAGCCATTATCTATGGAGGGTGTTCACGATTACTACAAACGTCTAAAATGATGGAGGGACCTCTGCAGAGGTTTGTAGTGAAAATATTTTCGTTTGTAGTTCAACAAAAGTTACAGAAAATCGAATCAGAAGCCGCGAAAGTACGAAAAATCGATTTCAACATATTGCATGCAAGCCATTTTCTATAGAGGGTCTTCACGATTACTACAAACGTCTAAAATGATTGAGGGACCTCTGCAGAGGTTTGTAGTGAAAATATTTTCGTTTGTAGTTGAACAAAACTTACAGAAAATCGAATCCGAACCCGCGAAAGTACGAAAGAATCGATTTCGTCATATTGCATGCAAGCCATTATCTATGGAGGGACTTCACGATTACTACAAACGTCTAAAATGATTGAGGGACTTCTGCGGAGGTTTGTAGTGAAAATATTTTCGTTTGTAGTTCAACAAAAGTTACAGAAAATCGAATCAGAAGCCGCGAAAGTACGAAAGAATCGATTTCCACATATTGCATGCAAGCCATTATCTGTAGAGGGTCTTCACGATTACTGAAAACGTCTTAAATGATTAAGGGACCTCTGCAGAGGTTTGTAGTGAAAATATTTTCGTTTGTAGTTCAACAAAAGTTACAGAAAATCGAATCAGAAGCCGCGAAAGTACGAAAGAATCGATTTCCACATATTGCATGCAAGCCATTATCTATAGAGGGTCTTCACGATTACTGAAAACATCTTAAATGATTAAGGGACCTCTGCAGAGGTTTGTAGTGAAAATATTTTCGTTTGTAGTTGAACAAAAGTTACAGAAAATCGAATCAGAAGCCGCAAAAGTACGAAAAAAATCGATTTCAACATATTCAATGCGAGCCATTATCTATAGAGGGTCTTCACGATTACTGAAAACGTCTTAAATAATTAAGGGACCTCTGCAGAGGTTTGTAGTGAAAATATTTTCGTTTGTAGTTCAACAAAAGTTACAGAAAATCGAATCAGAAGCCGCGAAAGTACGAAAAATCGATTTCAACATATTGCATGCAAGCCATTATCTATAGAGGGTCTTCACGATCACTACAAACGTCTAAAATGATTGAGGGACCTCTGCAGAGGTTTGTAGTGAAAATATTTTCGTTTGTAGTTGAACAAAACTTACAGAAAATCGAATCCGAACCCGCGAAAGTACGAAAGAATCGATTTCGACATATTGCATGCAAGCCATTATCTATGGAGGGTCTTGACGATTACTACATACGTCTAAAATAATTAAGGGACCTCCGCAGAGGTTTGTAGTGAAAATATTTTCGTTTGTAGTTGAACAAAAGTTACAGAAAATCGAATCAGAAGCCGCGAAAGTACGAAAAAATCGATTTCAACATATTGCATGCAAGCCGTTATCTATAGAGGGTCTTCACGATTACTACAAACGTCTAAAATGATTGAGGGACCTCTGCAGAGGTTTGTAGTGAAAATATTTTCGTTTGTAGTTGAACAAAACTTACAGAAAATCGAATCCGAACCCGCGAAAGTACGAAAGAATCGATTTCGACATATTGCATGCAAGCCATTATCTATGGAGGGTCTTCACGATTACTACAAACGTCTAAAATGATTGAGGGACCTCTGCAGAGGTTTGTAGTGAAAATATTTTCGTTTGTAGTTCAACAAAAGTTACAGAAAATCGAATCAGAAGCCGCGAAAGTACGAAGATATCTTGGCTAGTTTTTACTTAAAAACAACATTAAAAAAACCGGCCAAGTGCGAGTCGGACTCGCGCACGAAGGGTTCCGTACCATTGACGAGGTAATATATATTTAAATATATGTATTATATAAATATCGAGCAAAAATAGGTAAAAAATTACGTTTTTTGTATGGGAGCCCCCCTTAAATATTTATTTTATTTTATTTTTAGTATTTGTTGTTATAGCGGCAACAGAAATACATAATCTGTGAAAATTTCAACTGTCTAGCTATAGCCGCTCTCGAGATACAGCCTGGTGACAGACGGACGGACGGACGGACGGACAGCGAAGTCTTAGTAATAGGGTTCCGTTTTTACCCTTTGGGTACGGAACCCTAAAAAGCTATTAGCCAAATAAAAGATGAATTATTAGTGAAAACTGGCAAAGTGAAATCTTTAGCTTAATTTAATATTTTCTGTAGAACTTGGCGCTCATTTAGATCTCAATACTTTTTTCGGCGAAGTCCACAAACAACATATTCTTATTATTGAACTTCATGTCATTTTTCACATTTATGTTTTTGGTGGGATTATTACTACATAATATAATAATAGGTATAAAAAACAAAGTCGCTTGACTTTGTTATTATACCCGCTTTCTGTCAGTCCCTATGTAACTATGCTTAGATCTTGAAAAGTACGTATCGTATTTTGATGCGATTTCTTTTAATAGATAAGAGTGATTCTCGAGGAAGTTTTATTATATGTAATAATACATGCATAATATAGTAGAGAAACACTGATTCTCTAATGTGATGTCGTAAATAAACCCATTTTTTGCGCTTACATTGCCAATGCTGGCTGAACCCTACGAGATAGATCAAAATAATGTACTACAGTACAGTCTGCTAAAAAGTCCGCGAGGGTATATGTCTATCTCTTAGGGATAACCCACAATAACTATTTTTCTTTTACTTTTTACGTGAAATAATGGCTTATTTACGAAGCGATCCAATTAAGTACCTTTACTTTAATATATTGTGCATTTAATATAGATCAATATGGCCCTGTACAGCATGTAATTTAAATGAATATTTTCGAAGATATTACAGATTTAAAACTTCGCCCGATTCCATTTTAAAGCTTCGCCCACCACACCGACTTTGTCCTAAGCCGAGGTGCGATCTCGCTAGGAGACACCCTTATCTTAGGTTGTATAGGAAGTAATGGTAAATTAGGTTGGATAGGATTAGATTAAAACCATAAGTTATGAATAAATTGTGTTTCTTCTATTAAAATCTGAGTTTGAATTTAAAGTTTAGACAATTTAGTATTAGGGCATTTTTATATATTTTTTATTAGGGCATTTATCGAAAATCGTAGTTTAAGGTTAGGTATTTAAGTTAAGGTTATATTAAAGAAATAACTGAATAGAATCTATACTAATTCGTGTTATTTATATTTTTATTTTTATGTTACCCACACATGAGGAAATTTTAATTTTTTTAAATCGTATCAAAAAAAAATTTCCCGCTGGCGCTGGATCGAAAATTTTGATATGATAATAAAAAACATTTTCGAATTTCCTCATGTGTCGGAAACACAAAAATAAAAATAATACGAAATAAAAATAGCTTGAAGTCGTCTCTTGTCAAAGAATTCATTGTAATATGAAACTTTGAATAGTGAGTGCTGTAAAGGACTCGCTATAGATGGCACCACGGTTGCTTAAAACCGAATAAAAATCATATCAAGAATTTCGATTTGGCTGGACATAGATCCATAGCTTGCTAAAGCACCGGATACGGTATGTCGGGGGTGCGGGTTCGAATCCCGATGGATCAAAAATTTTGATATGGTAATAAAAACTATAACCTTTTTATGCTAAGCTTTGTTCTAAAATAATGCATAATATTAATTTGCTAAGGTGTTTTTATAAACATGATAATTATTAATCCTTATCCAAATAAATACGTTATTCATCACAAGTATTTAATTTAAAACAAAATTACCCCTTACATCGTTCGATTTCAATGAATATCTTAGGAGATATCGCAGTTTTTAAAAAAACATCACATCAAAAATATTATAAAGCTGAAAAGTTTTTTTGTTTAATCGCGCTAATTTCAGAATCTACTGGTTGGAAAATAAATTTTGTTTTGGATAGCCAATTTAACGAAGAAGGCTTTGGACTATTTTTTCCTTAAATTAACGCGTGTGAAACCGCGGGACACAGCTAGTCTACATCTACACTAATATTATAAAGAGGAAATAATTTTTTTGTTTGTTTGCTTGTATTGTATAGGCTCCAAAAGTCCAATGACCGATTTAATGATTTTTGCACTAATAGAAAGCTACATTATTACGAAGTAACATAGGCTATATACGTACGACTGAATTATAGGACTAAAAAAGATCTACAAAAAAGTTCGCGAGGGTGTATATCTATCTATAACAGCTTAGCTAAAAAACGTTTTAATATTTCAAAATTTAATAAATGGGTGTCTTTTGTTGTTGATAATGGTTGACTATCTTTTGCTTTTAGTCGAACGAATAGTAAGTAAAATATTTTTTACTGAAGTACACACTAAGAATATGGCAATTTGTTCATAAATAATCCGACGTACTTATAGTTTTTTTGGGTTGAGTTCAAACAAGAACTGATAAATCTTATAAACCATTAATAAATCGCAGGGTCAAACTTTCCACATGGCAAACTTAAATTTGAGCCTTGAGTGTTTTTCACATGGCCATTTCACATCATATTATGTCGCTCTTCAAACCTCTTAAAGGCTCAAGTAACCTCTAAAGGCTCTAAAGAAAACATGTTTGTATTGTCTAATGACAACAAGTTGTGAACGTTGTATATTAAGACTTTTTGTGGTATATTTAGTATCAGCATTGCACCCGTGCGAAGCCCAGGCAGGTCGCTAGTCGATTAATATACATTATGTTACTATATCATTTACATTACCTTATTCCCTAACACCACTTAATTTAAACGAATATCAATCTACGGAGTTATTGCCGAATGAAAAAAAAAATGCGCGCAAAAATATCATTCAGTCGCCGGCTTCACATCAAACACGGGACTTGATGCAACCACTCCCCGCGCCACGTCCCTCGCTGAATAATATTATAATTACAGTGCAACCTCAATATAACAAATCGGAGGGGATCAAGAAAATATTCGTTATAACAAGTAATTCGTTAATCTGAGGTTTGTTATGTTGAGGTTAGGTTGGACTAAAATTCGTTATAAAGAGGTAAATAAATAGTTTTATATACCCATAATTTACCTCAACATTACGTACTCATCTAGTTATAGGGAACAGCTTCTACTAATAAATGATAACACATTTTTATCAAATTATTGCATGTATTTTCTATTTTTAAAAAATTAGGTAGGCAAGATTAAGAGTCATACATTGGTGGGAACTTTATATAAAGGTTTTGGGTTGACTTCATTGAATTCAAGGGGATTACGAAAATTTTGTTAAATCGAGGGATTCGTTATATTGAGGTACGTTATATTAAGGTTGCACTGTATATACCTACTATTCGTGCAAAGCCGAGTTGAGCCGCTAGTAAAACGCCACAGTTATGATATTTCTCGAATAGGTACTAGGTAGTATATTAAGCAGTTTTATCTATTAACCTAATATTTCATAACCGCATTCTAAATTAATGGAGAAATGATTATTGAATGAGGCATTTCAAATAATAAAAAAAGTATTTTATAAAATAAAATTAAAATAAAAACATTTTGTCATAATTACCTAAATTTTTTCACAGAGTGAATTATAAAAAATATCGAAGTCGGTACATACTTGGCGAAATATATCAGCAAATAAAATATAAATAATTGTGTTTGCTCGCAAACGAAAAAAAAAAATACTTCAATTACATCGACAAGTAATACAACCTAATAAGATGGAATAATAAGATGGATAGCTTGCATGCAATATGTGGAAATCGATTTCTTCGTACTTTCGCGGCTTCTGATTCGATTTTCTGTAACATATTTGTTGAGCTACAAACGAAAATATTTTCACTACAAACCTCTGCAGAGGTCCCTCGATCATTTTAGACGTTTGTAGTAATCGTGAAGACCCTCCATAGATAATGGCTTGCATGCAATATGTGGAAATCGATTTCTTCGTACTATCGCGGCTTCTGATTCGATTTTCTGCAACTTTTGTTCAACTACAAACGAAAATATTTTCACTACAAACCTCTGCAGAGGTCCCTCCATCATTTTAGACGTTTTTAGTAATCGTGAAGACCCTCCATAGATAATGGCTTGCATGCAATATGTGGAAATCGATTTTTTCGTACTTTCGCGGCTTCTGATTCGATTTTCTGTAACTTTTGTTGAACTACAAACGAAAATATTTTCACTACAAACCTCTGCAGAGGTCCCTCCATCATTTTAGACGTTTGTAGTAATCGTGAAGACCCTCCATAGATAATGGCTTGCATGCAATATGTGGAAATCGATTTCTTCGTACTTTCGCGGCTTCTGATTCGATTTTCTGTAACTTTTGTTGAACTACAAACGAAAATATTTTCACTACAAACCTCTGCAGAGGTCCCTCAATCATTTTAGACGTTTGTAGTAATTGTGAACACCCTCCATAGATAATGGCTTGCATGCAATATGTGGAAATCGATTCCTTCGTACTTTCGCGGCTTCTGATTCGATTTTCTGTAACTTTTGTTCAACTACAAACGAAAATATTTTCACTACAAACCTCTGTAGAGGTCCCTCAATCATTTTAGACGTTTGTAGTAATTGTGAACACCCTCCATAGATAATGGCTTGCATGCAATATGTGGAAATCGATTTTTTCGTACTTTCGCGGCTTCTGATTCGATTTTCTGTATTTTTTGTTCAACTACAAACGAAAATATTTTCACTACAAACCTCTGCAGAGGTCCCTAGATCATTTTAGACGTTTGTAGTAATCGTGAAGACCCTCCATAGATAATGGCTAGCATTGAATATGTTGAAATCGATTTTTTCGTACTTTCGAGGCTTCTGATTCGATTTTCTGTAACTTTTGTTGAACTACAAACGAAAATATTTTCACTACAAACCTCTGCAGAGGTCTCTTAATCATTTTAGACGTTTGTAGTAATCGTGAAGACCCTCCATAGTTAATGGTTTGCATGCAATATGTCGAAATCGATTTTTTCGTACTTTCGCGGCTTCTGACTCAATTTTCTGTAACTTTTGTTCAACTACAAACGAAAATATTTTCACTACAAACCTCTGCAGAGGTCCCTCAATCATTTTAGACGTTTGTAGTAATCGTGAAGACCCTCCATAGTTAATGGTTTGCATGCAATATGTCGAAATCGATTTTTTCGTACTTTCGCGGCTTCTGATTCGATTTTCTGTAACTTTTGTTCAACTACAAACGAAAATATTTTCACTACAAACCTCTGCAGAGGTCCCTCGATCATTTTAGACGTTTGTAGTAATCGTGAAGACCCTCCATAGATAATGGCTCGCATTGAATATGTTGAAATCGATTTTTTCGTACTTTCGCGGCTTCTGATTCGATTTTCTGTAACTTTTGTTGAACTACAAACGAAAATATTTTCACTACAAACCTCTGCAGAGGTCCCTCCATCATTTTAGACGTTTGTAGTAATCGTGAAGACCCTCCATAGATAATGGCTTGCATGCAATATGTGGAAATCGATTTCTTCGTACTTTCGCGGCTTCTGATTCGATTGTCTGTAACTTTTGTTCAACTACAAACTAAAATATTTTCACTACAAACCTCTGCAGAGGTCCCTCGATCATTTTAGATGTTTGTAGTAATCGTGAAGACCCTCCATAGATAATGGCTCGCATTTAATATGTTGAAATCGATTTTTTTGTACTTTCGCGGCTTCTGATTCGATTTTCTGTAACTTTTGTTGAACTAGAAACGAAAATATTTTCACTACAAACCTCTGCAGAGGTCCCTCCATCATTTTAGACGTTTGTAGTAATCGTGAAGACCCTCCATAGATAATGGCTTGCATGCAATATGTGGAAATCGATTTTTTCGTACTTTCGCGGCTTCTGATTCGATTTTCTGTAACTTTTGTTGAACTACAAACGGAAATATTTTCACTACAAACCTCTGCAGAGGTCCCTCCATCATTTTAGACGTTTGTAGTAATCGTGAAGACCCTCCATAGATAATGGCTTGCATGCAATATGTGGAAATCGATTTCTTCGTACTTTCGCGGCTTCTGATTCGATTTTCTGTAACTTTTGTTGAACTACAAACGAAAATATTTTCACTACAAACCTCTGCAGAGGTCCCTCAATCATTTTAGACGTTTGTAGTAATCGTAAAGACCCTCCATAGATAATAGCTTGCATGTAATATGTGAAAATCGTTTTTTTCGTACTTTCGCGGCTTCTGATTCGATTTTCTGTAACTTTTGTTGAACTACAAACGAAAATATTTTCACTACAAACCTCTGCAGAGGTCCCTCCATCATTTTAGATGTTTGTAGTAATCGTGAAGACCCTCCATAGATAATGGCTCGCATTTAATATGTTGAAATCGATTTTTTCGTACTTTCGCGGCTTCTGATTCGATTTTCTGTAACTTTTGTTGAACTAGAAACGAAAATATTTTCACTACAAACCTCTGCAGAGGTCCCTCCATCATTTTAGACGTTTGTAGTAATCGTGAAGACCCTCCATAGATAATGGCTTGCATGCAATATGTGGAAATCGATTTTTTCGTACTTTCGCGGCTTCTGATTCGATTTTCTGTAACTTTTGTTGAACTACAAACGAAAATATTTTCACTACAAACCTCTGCAGAGGTCCCTCCATCATTTTAGACGTTTGTAGTAATCGTGAAGACCCTCCATAGATAATGGCTTGCATGCAATATGTGGAAATCGATTTCTTCGTACTTTCGCGGCTTCTGATTCGATTTTCTGTAACTTTTGTTGAACTACAAACGAAAATATTTTCACTACAAACCTCTGCAGAGGTCCCTCCATCATTTTAGACGTTTGTAGTAATCGTGAAGACCCTCCATAGATAATGGCTTGCATGCAATATGTGGAAATCGATTTCTTCGTACTTTCGCGGCTTCTGATTCGATTTTCTGTAACTTTTGTTCAACTACAAACGAAAATATTTTCACTACAAACCTCTGCAGAGGTCCCTCAATCATTTTAGACGTTTGTAGTAATTGTGAACACCCTCCATAGATAATGGCTTGCATGCAATATGTGGAAATCGATTTCTTCGTACTTTCGCGGCTTCTTATTCGATTTTCTGTAACTTTTGTTCAACTACAAACGAAAATATTTTCACTACAAACCTCTGCAGAGGTCCCTCCATCATTTTAGACGTTTGTAGTAATCGTGAAGACCCTCCATAGATAATGGCTTGCATGCAATATGTGGAAATCGATTTTTTCGTACTTTCGCGGATTTTGATTCGATTTTCTGTAACTTTTGTTGAACTACAAACGAAAATATTTTCACTACAAACCTCTGCAGAGGTCCCTCCATCATTTTAGACGTTTGTAGTAATCGTGAAGACCCTCCATAGATAATGGCTTGCATGCAATATGTGGAAATCGATTTCTTCGTACTTTCGCGGCTTCTGATTCGATTTTCTGTAACTTTTGTTGAACTACAAACGAAAATATTTTCACTACAAACCTCTGCAGAGGTCCCTCAATCATTTTAGACGTTTGTAGTAATTGTGAACACCCTCCATAGATAATGGCTTGCATGCAATATGTGGAAATCGATTCCTTCGTACTTTCGCGGCTTCTGATTCGATTTTCTGTAACTTTTGTTCAACTACAAACGAAAATATTTTCACTACAAACCTCTGTAGAGGTCCCTCAATCATTTTAGACGTTTGTAGTAATTGTGAACACCCTCCATAGATAATGGCTTGCATGCAATATGTGGAAATCGATTTTTTCGTACTTTCGCGGCTTCTGATTCGATTTTCTGTAACTTTTGTTGAACTACAAACGAAAATATTTTCACTACAAACCTCTGCAGAGGTCCCTCGATCATTTTAGACGTTTGTAGTAATCGTGAAGACCCTCCATAGTTAATGGTTTGCATGCAATATGTCGAAATCGATTTTTTCGTACTTTCGCGGCTTCTGATTCGATTTTCTGTAACTTTTGTTTAACTACAAACGAAAATATTTTCACTACAAATCTCTGCAGAGGTCCCTCGATCATTTTAGACGTTTGTAGTAATCGTGAAGACCCTCCATAGTTAATGGTTTGCATGCAATATGTCGAAATCGATTTTTTCGTACTTTCGCGGCTTCTGATTCGATTTTCTGTAACTTTTGTTGAACTACAAACGAAAATATTTTCACTACAAACCTCTGCAGAGGTCCCTCGATCATTTTAGACGTTTGTAGTAATCGTGAAGACCCTCCATAGATAATGGCTTGCATGCAATATGTGGAAATCGATTTCTTCGTACTTTCGCGGCTTCTGATTCGATTTTCTGTAACTTTTGTTGAACTACAAACGAAAATATTTTCACTACAAACCTCTGCAGAGGTCCCTCCATCATTTTAGACGTTTGTAGTAATCGTGAAGACCCTCCATAGATAATGGCTTGCATGCAATATGTGGAAATCGATTTCTTCGTTCTTTCGCGGCTTCTGATTCGATTTTCTGTAACTTTTGTTGAACTACAAACGAAAATATTTTCACTACAAACCTCTGCAGAGGTCCCTCGATCATTTTAGACGTTTGTAGTAATCGTGAAGACCATCCATAGATAATGGCTCGCATTGAATATGTTGAAATCGATTTCTTCGTACTTTCGCGGCTTCTGATTCGATTTTCTGTAACTTTTGTTGAACTACAAACGAAAATATTTTCACTACAAACCTCTGCAGAGGTCCCTCGATCATTTTAGACGTTTGTAGTAATCGTGAAGACCCTCCATAGATAATGGCTTGCATGCAATATGTGGAAATCGATTTCTTCGTACTTTCGCTGCTTCTGATTCGATTTTCTGTAACTTTTGTTCAACTACAAACGAAAATATTTTCACTTCAAACCTCTGCAGAGGTCCCTCGATAATTTTAGACGTTTGTAGTAATCGTGAAGACCCTCCATAGTTAATGGTTTGCATGCAATATGTCGAAATCGATTTTTTCGTACTTTCGCGGCTTCTGATTCGATTTTCTGTAACTTTTGTTCAACTACAAACGAAAATATTTTCACTACAAACCTCTGAAGAGGTCCCTCGATCATTTTAGACGTTTGTAGTAATCGTGAAGACCCTCCATAGATAATGGCTCGCATTGAATATGTTGAAATCGATTTTTTCGTACTTTCGCGGCTTCTGATTCGATTTTCTGTAACTTTTGTTGAACTACAAACGAAAATATTTTCACTACAAACCTCTGCAGAGGTCCCTCGATCATTTTAGACGTTTGTAGTAATCGTGAAGACCCTCCATAGATAATGGCTTGCATGCAATATGTGGAAATCGATTTCTTCGTACTTTCGCGGCTTCTGATTCGATTTTCTGTAACTTTTGTTGAACTACAAACGAAAATATTTTCACTACAAACCTCTGCAGAGGTCCCTCAATCATTTTAGACGTTTGTAGTAATCGTGAAGACCCTCCATAGATAATGGCTTGCATGCAATATGTGGAAATCGATTTCTTCGTACTTTCGCGGCTTCTGATTCGATTTTCTGTAACTTTTGTTGAACTACAAACGAAAATATTTTCACTACAAACCTCTGCAGAGGTCCCTCCATCATTTTAGACGTTTGTAGTAATCGTGAAGACCCTCCATAGATAATGGCTTGCATGCAATATGTGGAAATCGATTTCTTCGTACTTTCGCGGCTTCTGATTCGATTTTCTGTAACTTTTGTTGAACTACAAACGAAAATATTTTCACTACAAACCTCTGCAGAGGTCCTTCGATCATTTTAGACGTTTGTAGTAATCGTGAAGACCCTCCATAGATAATGGCTCGCATTGAATATGTTGAAATCGATTTCTTCGTACTTTCGCGGCTTCTGATTCGATTTTCTGTAACTTTTGTTGAACTACAAACGAAAATATTTTCACTACAAACCTCTGCAGAGGTCCCTCGATCATTTTAGACGTTTGTAGTAATCGTGAAGACCCTCCATAGTTAATGGTTTGCATGCAATATGTCGAAATCGATTTTTTCGTACTTTCGCGGCTTCTGATTCGATTTTCTGTAACTTTTGTTCAACTACAAACGAAAATATTTTCACTACAAATCTCTGCAGAGGTCCCTCGATCATTTTAGACGTTTGTAGTAATCGTGAAGACCCTCCATAGTTAATGGTTTGCATGCAATATGTCGAAATCGATTTTTTCGTACTTTCGCGGCTTCTGATTCGATTTTCTGTAACTTTTGTTGAACTACAAACGAAAATATTTTCACTACAAACCTCTGCAGAGGTCCCTCGATCATTTTAGACGTTTGTAGTAATCGTGAAGACCCTCCATAGATAATGGCTTGCATGCAATATGTGGAAATCGATTTCTTCGTACTTTCGCGGCTTCTGATTCGATTTTCTGTAACTTTTGTTGAACTACAAACGAAAATATTTTCACTACAAACCTCTGCAGAGGTCCCTCCATCATTTTAGACGTTTGTAGTAATCGTGAAGACCCTCCATAGATAATGGCTTGCATGCAATATGTGGAAATCGATTTCTTCGTTCTTTCGCGGCTTCTGATTCGATTTTCTGTAACTTTTGTTGAACTACAAACGAAAATATTTTCACTACAAACCTCTGCAGAGGTCCCTCGATCATTTTAGACGTTTGTAGTAATCGTGAAG
Organism: Melitaea athalia; assembly: GCA_905220545.2. Taxonomy (NCBI): domain Eukaryota; kingdom Metazoa; phylum Arthropoda; class Insecta; order Lepidoptera; family Nymphalidae; genus Melitaea; species Melitaea athalia. The sequence goes on from HG992179.1 coordinate 12,418,794, forward strand.
ACCATCCATAGATAATGGCTCGCATTGAATATGTTGAAATCGATTTCTTCGTACTTTCGCGGCTTCTGATTCGATTTTCTGTAACTTTTGTTGAACTACAAACGAAAATATTTTCACTACAAACCTCTGCAGAGGTCCCTCGATCATTTTAGACGTTTGTAGTAATCGTGAAGACCCTCCATAGATAATGGCTTGCATGCAATATGTGGAAATCGATTTCTTCGTACTTTCGCGGCTTCTGATTCGATTTTCTGTAACTTTTGTTCAACTACAAACGAAAATATTTTCACTTCAAACCTCTGCAGAGGTCCCTCGATAATTTTAGACGTTTGTAGTAATCGTGAAGACCCTCCATAGTTAATGGTTTGCATGCAATATGTCGAAATCGATTTTTTCGTACTTTCGCGGCTTCTGATTCGATTTTCTGTAACTTTTGTTCAACTACAAACGAAAATATTTTCACTACAAACCTCTGCAGAGGTCCCTCGATCATTTTAGACGTTTGTAGTAATCGTGAAGACCCTCCATAGATAATGGCTCGCATTGAATATGTTGAAATCGATTTTTTCGTACTTTCGCGGCTTCTGATTCGATTTTCTGTAACTTTTGTTGAACTACAAACGAAAATATTTTCACTACAAACCTCTGCAGAGGTCCCTCGATCATTTTAGACGTTTGTAGTAATCGTGAAGACCCTCCATAGATAATGGCTTGCATGCAATATGTGGAAATCGATTTCTTCGTACTTTCGCGGCTTCTGATTCGATTTTCTGTAACTTTTGTTGAACTACAAACGAAAATATTTTCACTACAAACCTCTGCAGAGGTCCCTCAATCATTTTAGACGTTTGTAGTAATCGTGAAGACCCTCCATAGATAATGGCTTGCATGCAATATGTGGAAATCGATTTCTTCGTACTTTCGCGGCTTCTGATTCGATTTTCTGTAACTTTTGTTGAACTACAAACGAAAATATTTTCACTACAAACCTCTGCAGAGGGCCCTCCATCATTTTAGACGTTTGTAGTAATCGTGAAGACCCTCCATAGATAATGGCTTGCATGCAATATGTGGAAATCGATTTCTTCGTACTTTCGCGGCTTCTGATTCGATTTTCTGTAACTTTTGTTGAACTACAAACGAAAATATTTTCACTACAAACCTCTGCAGAGGTCCCTCGATCATTTTAGACGTTTGTAGTAATCGTGAAGACCCTCCATAGATAATGGCTCGCATTGAATATGTTGAAATCGATTTCTTCGTACTTTCGCGGCTTCTGATTCGATTTTCTGTAACTTTTGTTGAACTACAAACGAAAATATTTTCACTACAAACCTCTGCAGAGGTCCCTCGATTATTTTAGACGTTTGTAGTAATCGTGAAGACCCTCCATAGTTAATGGTTTGCATGCAATATGTCGAAATCGATTTTTTCGTACTTTCGCGGCTTCTGATTCGATTTTCTGTAACTTTTGTTTAACTACAAACGAAAATATTTTCACTACAAACCTCTGCAGAGGTCCCTCGATCATTTTAGACGTTTGTAGTAATCGTGAAGACCCTCCATAGTTAATGGTTTGCATGCAATATGTCGAAATCGATTTTTTCGTACTTTCGCGGCTTCTGATTCGATTTTCTGTAACTTTTGTTCAACTACACACGAAAATATTTTCACTACAAACCTCTGCAGAGGTCCCTCGATCATTTTAGACGTTTGTAGTAATCATGAAGACCCTCCATAGATAATGGCTCGCATTTAATATGTTGAAATCGATTTTTTCGTACTTTCGCGGCTTCTGATTCGATTTTCTGTAACTTTTGTTCAACTACAAACGAAAATATTTTCACTACAAACCTCTATAGGGGTTCCTTAATCATTTTAGACGGTTTTAGTACCCGTGAATAGTTTAAAACGCTAATGATTTGACCGAAACCCGACAAAGTCAAGTTTTCCTTACTTGCACGGCATCTGATACTGTTATACGTCACATTTATTCTACCACTAACATAAAAATGTTTAATACAAATCGCTACGGAGAGTATCGTTCAATTTAGCTTTAATTGTAAATATTTAGGCTTTCAAATTGATTTTATAGAGGGAAAATTCATGACGATAAATGTCCGAAATTTTTATTTTTTTAAAATTTTATTATTATTTTTTCTAACTTACTACAAACAAAACAAAATGTACTACAATCATCTACTAACGTTCCTCTATAAGAATCGAAGGAAAAAAGTTTTTATTTTAAATGTGGGGGGATGCGATTTTTTTTGGTGCAGTACAAAATTTTTTTTGCACAACTACAAAAAAATTTATTCTCACTACTATCAACTACTAACCAATATCTATTAAACGAATCCAAAAAATTTCATTTTTTACAAAGTCGGGTGCCAAGTTCACACAGCCATGTTAGTGGAGGGGTTCCGGGAAGGATAAGTATTAAAAAAAAAAGTAAAAAATTAAAGAATCGATAGGCGGTACGAAGTGCGTCGGGTCAGCTAGTTTATAATAATAATTCAGTTATGGTAATCATATTATTTTTGTGTTTTGTACTGTATGTAAATGTTTAGTACTGTATGTATATGTCGGAGAGTCAATGCAGATAGTTATTATTATTCACGATCACGATTCAGCCTGTAATATCCCACTGTTGGACATAGGCCTCTTCCCCATGTAGGAGAAGGATCGGAGCTTAATCCACCACGCTGCTCCTATGCGGGTTGGCGGTTATTATTATTACTCGAGGATTTTTGCATGCTTGATTGTAACTTGTTGTCGAAGTCTATAGTTTCGATTGTGATGACGTCGATGGTACCTGGCTGTGGTATTTGTGTAAAGTGATTAGTTACAATAATTGGTTTAATGTCAATTATGATTCTGATTATTGTAAAATTCTTGATTGAAGTATCCATAGCTGAAACATGTTTTGGTTGTATTTCTCGATGGAGGCAATACATGTGGTTATCGTCACTCGATGGAGGTGGCATGAGAAACATGTTTTGGTTGTATTTTTCGATGGAGGCAATACACGTGGTTATCGTCACTCGATGGAGGTGACATGAGAAACATGTTTTGGTTGTATTGCTCGATGGAGGCAATACATGTGGTTATCGTCACTCGATGGAGGTGACATGAGAAACATGTTTTGGTTGTATTGCTCGATGGAGGCAATACATGTGGTTATCGTCACTCGATGGAGGTGGCATGAGAAACATGTGTTGGTTGTATTGCTCGATGGAGGCAATACATGTGGCTATCGTTACTCGATGGAGGTGGCATGAGAAACATCTTTTGGTTGTATTGCTCGATGGAGGTAATACATGTGGTTATCGTCACTCGATGGAGGTGGCATGAGAAACATCTTTTGGTTGTATTGCTCGATGGAAGAAATACATGTGATTATCGTTACTCAATGGAGGTGGCATGAGAAACATCTTTTGGTTGTATTGCTCGATGGAAGCAATACAATAGATTCCACTTGACCTCTATTTCTCTCGAAGAATGCTGGAGAAAGGTTATGTTTTCGGCGCCGTAGCACAGATCGAGCACAAACAACACAACTATTCGGGTTTTCCATTTCAACGAAGGTCCGATCAAATGCAAAATCGTAACAGTCCAGTACAAACGATGCCAAGGTAGTAATGATTCAAAAAGATAACGGGAAGGTTCAAATAACGCACAGATCGCGACGACAAACGACGTAGAACTGCGATCGAACGCTGCGCGTACGCAGCGAAACCGGTTTTTTCTTACCTGAGTACCTTCCCCTCCCACCTCGGAAGCAGTTCAGTGCCATGCCAAATAATTTTTAAGTGTTATAGTCGTTTAGAAAAACAAACATTATGATTTATTAATAAAATGATAAGAGAAAATACTAATTATGAAAATATCATTATCTCAGCTTTCCCATTACTTATGGAAATAAAAAATACACAGATTTAAAGTCCGTAATATTATCTAAAAACTTATAAAAGTTTCGTTTGTGTCCGCTAGTATCGACAAGTGGGGAAAAAATGTCCCAATGTCATTTATGATGTCTCATTTCCAACGTAAGTAGATATTATGTAGCTCTTGTACATATCTTCTTCTTCTTTCATAAACATATATATATATATTATACCTATCTATTTGTTGTCAAATATTTATGCGTGCGTTCAGAAATTTATTTTTTGTAAATAGCTTTCTTCTACCTATCATACTCTTCTATATACCTATTTTAAGGATTTTTATGATTTTGCTAAAATAACACAACTTATTTTGGCTAAGTTTATCACAAAACATCTGAGGCAGGAAACAAGATAACGTACTTTAGGAAACTCGTTTGAGACCATAGTTATCTGCGGAGTGATCATAACTAAAGGCGATTATTTTAAAACTGATTTTTGATCTCTTACTAAAACTATCAGTGTATTAATAACCTTAGTTACCTTAATACAAATTTCGGGTTACTTTAGAAGTTTTCTGGTAAACTAAATTTTTGATCAAATATTTTATCTTCTACATTATACTTAGTCGTTAAAAAAATTCAAATTATTATTCAACCATAGTCATAATTGAATTACAAATATATATAAAGGTTAGTCAACGATAATGTGAAATTGTTTTAGTTTTTCAGCCATATGAAGCGCTAACTGCTAGAGTATGTCATGAAAAACATATTAAATGTAAATGAAACCTATCTCGCTTTAAAAAAACTCACAAGAACTAAGCATAGTTGGGTGCCAAATTGTTGTTGTTGTGTTGTTTTTACTGGATTACAAATATATGTATGTTTTGACTTAGAGTATATTATATACTCGTCTAAAGTAAAAAATAAAAAAATTACATATTTCATTCAATTTTAAAAATTGTGACATCGATTATTTTTAATACTGGTTTTTTAGACAAACCTCAGATAGTTGTGGATCGCTAGAGTTAGTATAGGTAAAGAATCAATAATGGTTGTTTTGATTATATATTTTTAAATCACGAGCTATTGAACTATGTTAGTAAACGAGGCGACAATGTGCCGGCATCAGTGATTGGCGGTCGCCATGACGACACCAGTGCCTCTTTATACCTCGAAATGGTAAAGTTGCGATCAATTCGCAGCCAAGGAAACCCGCTCCCGCTGCCATCACAGCTTTTATCATTTGCGCGCACTTCTCTTGCGCATTTATTTTGTTTAAGGAAAACGAGTGTCACCGACTTTACCTTATTTTACTCAACTGTTTCTGGAAGTCTTATATTTATTATTTATCTTATTATTGATTATTAAACAACATAGTTTATAATAGAATGGAAATTAATATGTGATCAGGTATGTTTGTACAAGAACGAAAACAAAGAGATGATTAAGTATGGCATATCCGACTATTTTTGTTGAATTGATGAAAAAAAGTGATATAACATTAAGTTACACTTTTAATAAGGAAAGATAAAAACCGAGACTACTATGACGATGTCCTAACGACCCTACGTCGATCCTTTCTTTATAATAGAAACATCAGCGTGTATACCTTGAGGCCAGGGCCGGATTTAGAGGTGTGGAGGCCTCGGGACAAAGAAGCGGAGGCCTCTTGGCCCCAAATTATGGTGTGGAGGCCTCGGGGCAACAAAGGAGTGGAGGCTCCTTGGCCCCACATTATTTTCCAAATAAAATGAACAATTTTTTTAAAAGGTAAAACGAGAAAAATGTTGTTTACTAGTCTGATATTGATTTTTTTTCCGAAGTCTATTGTGGGGGCCCCTCTTTTGTGGAGTCCCCCGGGCAGTAGCCCCGGTTGCCCTCCCCTAAATCCGGCCCTGCTTGAGGCTATTACTAATTGGTAAAGATAAAAAAACTGTCATTGCAACTGTTTTAAATATTTGTATTATGAATTATGATAAATTTTGCTTTACGTTTGAGAAGAAAATCTAAGATAGGTACCACACGGTATCAGAAAAAAAACCTCGTAAGGTCATCAAAAATTATTCCTAACCAGCTGATTTTTTTTTCTTTTAGTTAGTTTATATCTATATAATGTAATAGTAATATTGTCCTACAAATTGCGTGGTACGTTATCCCGGTCCTAAGCTCACTGCTGCTCTACCCCCTACAATCTCTGTTAGCTACCACAATCGAGAGTTTTCGAAGAGGAATTTTTTGTTCGCCTCATCAAAATGAAGCTACTTGCAAAAAATTAGCTTGATACTAATCAGGTGAAAAAAATGTACTAGGGATCCCTACCTAGTACTTGTTACTTGTTAAGGTAATTTACATTTCAATTCGAATTATATTTCTATCTTCTGTTATGTTTTAGTAGTATCATATATTTAAAATGATAGATAACAAGAACATGGCCACAGAAAAAAAAATCTAGAAGATTAGATTTAGTTTTAGATAGCACAACGTATGCTTTACAAAACTAAAAACTTAATATGGCTCAAGTACAAATAGCTAAGTAATAAGTATGTAAACTTACATTATGTTTATGGCCCGAAAACTTTTTTTGTCATATAAAAGAAAAATCACTATTACACACTATTTTGAATAGAGTACTGTCTAAATCTAATGACAATTCTGCAAATGCACCTGTATATTATCTAAATGTATCGCCATTATTGATATACTGCTTTACTTTTACTTATGTAACTTTGTATATATAACGTGAGTTCAGTGAACTGCCGTACCTAAGTACGCAGAACTTTGGTCAAAGCAAAAAGACTAAGTAACACGAGGCTGACCGTTTTGGTCATAAATATTTATCGTTCAGGTATTAATTATTGAATGGAAGTTATATTAGAAACATTAAATGTACAAATTTAAGATTTACTGTAGCTTGATGGTATGTATTACCTTATTCGGAAATAAAGTACTTGTGATGATTGTTTTGAACTGATAATTTAGAAAACGTGCGGGAAAAAGAACCGTGACCTTGACCCCAGAGCATAGGCCTAACCTGCCCCAAAAGTGTTGGTTGAAAAGTTAGCGGTCGATAATTAAGATCGTGTCGTGTTCGCGCACGCGCCCTCTGTACCGCCTGTCTGATCGATCCGCCCGCCCACGTGACGCAACAACGCATTTACTAGGATTCTTCTCGACAAACTCGCCTCTTACCTTTGTTAAGAATACGATAATAACATTATAAACAATGTAATGGTCCTTAATTTATATTTAGCTTTACTACTTTATTCAGTTTTTTATGAAATAAGCATTTTCATTTTGGAAAAGTACAAAAGTTTTCGTTTACAAAATTTTATTAGCTAACATCTTAAATAATATTTTGAAGATATTAAATAATATTTTCTTATTTTATATAATCACACTATTTATTCCATTTATGTCAATTTATATGTTGTTTTATCCATACGGGCCATACGGCATATATCCAAGAAAGCTTTTAGGATAGTTAGTCACTCACATGTTTATTTAGTTAAACCTACTCATGTATTCTCTATTGCACGCCAGTCTTTCCATATTAACCCGTGAGTAGGCGCGCCCTAAAAAGTTGCACGAGTAGGCGCACGTATAGCAAAATGCTCACGCTCTTCAAATGACTTTTTCGTGGGGGAAAAAAAGAAATTATATTACAAATTTTAAATATTATAATAAATTAAAAGTCTTATTTTAATGAAATATAACGTTTTATTACAATTAAATAACAAAAATGCAAACTTATGAACAAACTAAAAATCTTATAAACTTTGGCCTCAACTTTTGGCTAATCTTTAGAAAATAGACAAAAAAATAATAATTGCAACAAAAATTGGAATGTTTTATTATTCCATGACATCTTGAGATATGTGTCTCTTATAACATATACGGCACATCAATATCACATGCTTGGTGCAGAGTAATTTACTGCACAAAGTGCATGCTTTTTTGGAACGCCTATTTTTCTTCCTTTTTATGCTGTGTGCTACACGGCAAAGAATATAGCCTCCCACTCTCTTTCCGTGGGTGTCGTAAGAGGCGACTAAGGGATAACACAGTTCCACTACCACCTTGGAACTTCAAAAGTCGACCGATGGTGGGATAGCCATCCGACTGCTGGCTTTGAAGTACACAGGTCGAAGACGGGCAGCAGCGTCTTCGGTGCGACAAAGCCAGCCCTGCGGTCACCAACCCGCCTGCCCAGCGTGGTGACTATGGGCAAAACACATGAGTCCACGCCATTATTGGCGCGAACTTGTGGAGGCTTATGTCCAGCAGTGAACTACGATAGGCTGAAATGATGATGATGATAATTTTTCCTCCTGGGACATATATAATCGTAGTTCACAACAACCATTTGCTCTAGGCTTCGTGGGAGCAGTGAATAACTGAACAGTCGCTTTCTACGTCATCTACTCGATTATGGACAGTATGTTCAGGACTCCCCTTCTTCAGAATCGGGCTCTTCTAGCCAAGCACAAATTTTAGAGATTTGTTGGTCATCCATCTTAGACTTTATATGCTGAAAATAACAAACAGAATATTAAAACAATAAATCCAATAAATTTGTTAATATTTATTTACGAAAAATAAAAATAAATTAAAAACTTTTTTTCATTTACTAAAAAAAATACTTACACGAGTAGGCGCGCAATGAGCAAAATGCCGCGCTTCACGATGCACTATGCACGAACACCTCACTACGCGGAGGCAGCTGCACCGAGCGGCGCACGAGTTGCGTCAGGGGGGAGGGGGTGAATAGTTAGGAAGGTACTGTGAAGCTTATAGTGCTCGAGCTTATAGTAATCAAAATAAAGTGAAACAAATTTTTGCGTGAGCAAAATGCTCATAGCGCGCCTACTCACGGGTTAATAATAGCCATTGTTAGATCTTCACTAAAAACAATTTTTTTAGACCATGGTGTTGACTGGTATTGTTTTGTTCTCCATAATAATGAAAGCGTCTTAGGGTTCGTAACATTTAAAATACATTAGAAATTTTAAAGTAACAGTTCCTAGCATGCGACTTAATAAATATACTTATAAACTTATAAATCTGTCTGACTTAATAATAAGTCTGGAAGAAATGGCTAAATAGCCATAAGTCCGCCCATTGTACTTCACAGTCTGGAAATGTCTTTAAATGTGTTTAATGTTTAAAATGTAGTTGTGGTGTACAATATGTAAATATGTAATAATGTAAATAAAAAAATAAGTAATAAATAAATTTTCGCAGTTTTCTTTTTGTACCTATGTTGTTGCTGTCCTATGGTACCTACTCCAATGGTACAGAGGGCCTTCGTGTGCGTCCGCCATCCGTTCATATCCTGTGCTTCAGCTTGGCGTCGAAACTCGAAAGGTTCGCTGCCACGTGTGCGCCGGCCGGCCCCGTCGTCTGCTCCCGCGCGGCCTCCACGCGAACGCGATCCTGGCAGTGTTGTCAAATTCAAATTATTTTATTCAGCATAAAATTATTACAATTTCTTACTGAACGTCATGAGTCTACTACCACTACTGTCCTCTAGTCTTCGGAGAGTATGCCCTATCCACTTGCACTTCCGCTGGGCAATTTTTGGCTTGATCGGGATTTGGTGGCATCGATTCCATAGATCTTCGTTGCTGATAGAGTTCGGCCAGAATCTGCGAAGGATGGATTTTAAGGCATTTGTTGACGAACGCTTGTAGCTTATATAAGATTTTAGATTATGGTTACTTCTATTACGAAAATTATTCGAAAACGGGATATTTACCATGTTTATTAATTTTTCTTCCCGGAGCTCGATATTTCGACATTAACTGCGAATGTCTTGTTCACGAGACCATTCGCATTGAACTGAAATTGAACATTATATCTAAATATCCCGTTTTCGAATAATTTTCACTTGTAGCTTGCTCGTCAGTAAAACATACATCATCATCATCATCATCATCATCATCATTTCAGCCTATCGCAGTCCACTGCTGGACATAGGCCTCCACAAGTTCGCGCCAATAATGGCGTGAACTCATGTGTTTTACCCATAGTCACCACGCTGGGCAGGCGGGTTGGTGACCGCAGGGCTGGCTTTGTCGCACCGAAGACGCTGCTGCCCGTCTTCGGCCTGTGTACTTCAAAGCCAGCATGGATGGTTATCCCGCCATCGGTCGGCTTTTTAAGTTCCAAGGTGGTAGTGAAACTATGTTATCCCTTAGTCGCCTCTTACGACACCCACGGGAAGAGAGGGGGAGGCTAAATTCTATGCCGTAGCCACACAGCAGTAAAACATACTTCACTGTGGAATTTTCACTGTGGACGTCGTCATCAGAGCCACCCTGTTGGTCACGGTGCTGCCGAGATGTACAAATTTTGTGACATATTCCAGCGGTGTACCATTGAGTCTGATGGTGCGATATTCGCATGACTGAACTCGCATTTCGACGGTATTCCTAGCGTTGATGCGTAGTCCCTTATCTTGAGCTACCTCTCGTAACGAGTCCAGCTTCATTTGGAGATCGGGCAGTGAAGACGAGATCAACACTATGTCGTCTGCGTAGTCGAGGTCCTCCAGGTGCGAGCCATTATTCCATACGATGCCTCTAGGTGTTTCAGTTATCTTCCTTATGACGTCGTCGAGAAGAGTAGCGGCGACAGGAGGCAGCTCTGTTTGACTCCTGCAGTCATTGAAATTGATTCCCCTAGGACTTGGTCGAGCACTACTTTGCAAGTACTATAGGGACTCGATTATACCCTATATACTTGCTAGGTATTCCTTTTCGCTTGAGGCTGGACTACAGTGCGCTCCACTTCACGAAGTCGAAGGCTTTCTCGAAGTCGAGTCGAATGCCAGGAAAATTTCGGCTTGCCACTCCACGCACGACTCGATGAGTATGTGCAAAGTGTTCGTGTGATCAGTGCATGAGCGTCCAAAACGGAACGCGGCCTACTCCTCCCGATGCATTTTTGCAATCTCTGGGGACATATAGTTATGAAGTACTTTTGCCAGTACTTTAGCTGCAGTGGGTAAGAGCTTTATGCTCCTCCAGTTATCGCAGACTGACAAGTCGCCTTTCTTCGGCACCTTCACGAACAAACCTTACTTCCATTCACAGGGAACACTCTCTGTCTCCCAAACACGCTGCAAGAGGGGATAGAGTATTTCGGCTGACCTAGCCGGGTCCGCTTTTAAGAGTTCCACGTCGATGTTGTCCACCCCTGCAGGACTAGTATGCGTACAACGAGATATCTCTTGACGAGAGAGATAGATAATGTCTACATCGAGTATTTTCTCGATTACCCTAAGTGCAGGCGCGCACCGCGATTTTTAGTTTTGCGACACGATTTTAAAATCGCGCTATAAAAAATCGCAGAACGTACGGTGCGCGCACTGCGATTAAAAAGTCGCGATCTTTGTTCAGTTGCACCATGGACTTCGTACAAGTCGCTTGTCTTTATTTACTACTTAGGAGGATCAGAAGAAAAAAAATTAAATTCGCCAATACTGGGTTCATCCTTTAACAGCGGATTGGATTATCAAAGTTTTCTTTTATCAGAAATACCATGAACTTCGGATGTATCCCAAAAATTCTTTGGCTATTATAGAATGAAAATTCAAACATTCGACAGATTACTGAGATACGAACACACAATATTTACAACCGTCCGCTATAGATATAGTACCTTCGTCGGCGTGGACTCCGCTCCTATTGGTCTTAGTGTGATGATATATAGACTATAGCCTTCCTCGATACATGGGCTATCTAACACTGAAAGAATTTTTCAAATCGGTCCAGTAGATCCTGAGATTAGCGCGTTCAAACAAACAAACAAACAAACAAACTCTTCAGCTTTATTATATTAGTAGATATAGTTAGAAATATGTATATGTAAAATGTCTGAAGTTTTAAAGATTAAATTAATTCGACTGAGTTTTCGTCAGACAATGATTGTAAAGCGAGCTTTACACGCAACGATAAGTTGTAGCAATTTATCGTAACGATCAGAATGTTACAATTTATCGTTGTGTGTAAACGGGAGATTGTAGCGATTTATTGGAGTTGGAGTAAACAGTGCTCTACTCTTTCGATTTGTTGGAGCGATAAATCGTTCAATAAATTGTTACAATTTATCGTAGCGTGTAAAGCCAGCATAACGGATGTTGTCCTGTTTATTCGGATTCAAAATTCCTTGGACTTCCTTAAGCTTGCTTATCCGGTCGGAAACTCGATATCATCCTTACCAATAGGGAGTTCTGATTGTGCAAAAATAACGTGCTATATAGAAATGTACTTAAGCTATAACTATACAAAGTTATCTACTAATATATACTGTATATGTAAAGTTACTAGGTGACTAGGGTTTTAAATGAAATTTTAATAGTTTTAAAGTAAAGAATTGAATATAGTTAGCACAATGCCAATTTTTGTCTTACAACATACAAAACATTCCTCCAACGGTCGGATATTCAATTAAGCTGATCGGCTAAATTTTAATTTAAATACGTGTACTGGGTAGTAGGTATATAATATATTAAGATACCAACACACATAATTTAACATTGAAATTTTCTGTGAAAGGAATAATCTCAAATTATTGAGAAAACAACATTAGGCGACATATCCTTGTTCTAATTTTTCCCCAAAACAGTAAAACGAACCAATGATACATACTTACATTAATTTAAATATATAGAAATACCAGTGACTAATTGAATAATCGCGGTTGCTTTATTCATGGAATCAACAGTTCCAACGTAGCAGTATAAATGCAACCACGAGTTGTGAAACATGTCTGGTATTGACAAGCATTGATAGGTAGTGCCGACATACTTGACAATAACAGCTTCAATTATATTTGTGACGTAAATTACAAAATTATTAGAACATCTTATTGTGAAATGTTTGAATTTATAGCTCTACTTGCTATTAAACAAATGTATTTTCAATGTGGTCTCTAAAATTATTTATGAAGTAATTTTTTTTTCGCTGTTAACAAAGAAGATTCACTTAATTATACACTAACCGCCTGGTCCCATAACAATCTGTTATACCACTTAGGTTCTCATCACTCATTTCATTGCATTATATTAACCATTTTCCCTAGAGGTAGAAGTTTATTTTTCGAATTATTGTTGTAGGTAGCTCATTTAATAGTCTCTGTATTTTTAAAAGCTTTTATTTAACTTGCAATGTTTTTAAGTATGTATGAATATATGTTTGAATCTTGCATCTCAATTTTGATACATGACCAGCTATATGACGTCATTCTAAATCCAACATGGCGGAGCATCCAAGATGGCGGAGCATCCAAGATGGCGGAGTAGTTATTTTTAATGCACTCATATGATATGGGTATCAAATAAAAGTGCTTGCTGAGAAAAATAAAGTTACTCTCAATTCAATATGGTAGACTAAATTTTTTGTGCTTTCCTACAATATGGCTATGAAATGAAGGGGCTTGCTGAAAGTAACTCGACGAAGTGACGTTACTGTAAATCCAATATGGCTTACTGCTAAAGATGGTGAACTAAGTTTTTAATCAATCCTATCTTTCCTAAATTATGGGTATCAAATGATAAGATTTGCTGAGAATACCAGATTGATAAACCTGTTCAGCGATAACTAAAAAAAAAAAAAATTAAAGTAAAAAACTTTTTAAAACACAAGCTTTTATTTTGAATAAAAGACAAGCTTTTATTTTGAAACTAACAAATAGTAATAATAATGCTTCATTCTTGGTTCACAAGTTAAAGTCACTCAACGGGCGATGGAACGGGCTATGCTTGGGGTTTCTCTCAAAGATAGAATTAGAAATGAGGCTATCCGCGAGAGAACAAAAGTAACCGATATAGCCCCCGGAATTTGAAAGTTGAAGTGGCAGTGGGCTGGTCACTTGTGTCGCAGGACTGATGACCGTTCTAACAGACGTGTCCTGGAGTGGAGACCGCGTCTTGGTAAACGCAGTGTGGGACGTCCTCCGGCCCGTTGCACCGACGGACCGACGGGACGTGAAGTTCGTTTCATACAAAATCACGTGCCCCGTCTCGTACGTGATTCCGTTGCGTATGCATTGTCCTATACATCTCTTGCTCTTTGCCATATATTTTATATGAAACGATATTCCAAAACTTCACGTCCCCGTCCCGTCCACTTTACGTATGCATTGGCCTTAAGATTGCCGGTGTACGCTGGATAAGGATTGCGGAAAACCGGGATGTCTGGCGCGAACTTGGGGAGGCCTATGTCCAGCAGTGGACTGCAATAGGCTGAAGTGTGTGCGTGTGTGTGTGTGTGTGTGTGTGTGTGTGTGTGCGTGTGTGTGCGCGCGCGCGCGTGTGTGTGTTTAATATAAAAGCTTGTCTTTTAAAAAGTTTTTTTTTTTTACTTTTAATTTATTAACAAACTAGCTTCTGCGCGCGACTTCGTCGGCGTGGACTCCACTCCTATTGGTCTTAGCGTGATGATATATAGCCTATAGCCTTCCTCGATAAATGGGCTATCTAACACTGAAAGAATTTTTCAAATCGGACCAGTAGATCCTGAGATTAGCGCGTTCAAACAAACAAACAAACAAACAAACAAACTCTTCAGCTTTATTATATTAGTATAGATAACATTGTCAAGAATTTTTTTATTTTTTAATTCAACTTTAACAGTTTGGGTCTCTACTGTTACTTTAAAGTGTTTGTTAATTTTAATTAATGTCACAACTTCATAAATCTTGCTTCATAATGATAAGATAAGAATCCTTATTGTATTAGATAGAAATAAGTTAATAGATTTTTCAGTATAATATTTTATTAATTTCTCGAAAAACTTAAACAGATAACTAAGTAGAGAACAGTTTCTGTTACACGAATTCAAGGTCGCCTGTTAGTTGGTCATTGTCAATTATAACATATTCAGGTTCATAATGTGGTATGTATGAGTGTCTATCGTATCAATTCGACGGCTTAACATTTTAGGGTGTCAATAGTTAGTAGTGAGAAGACACCGGCGAAGCGGAATTAGAATGAAGTGCGCGGTTCGCCGCGGCCGTGTGCCACGTCATTGCCGTGACCCACTGACACAGATCCGCGGGGCCGCCTGCACCGATATCTGCACACGCCGCGCGTGCTTGCTCTTCCTTTACACTTCTTTATTCAATATACATACTTTGTTTACGTCTTTAATACTTTTAATGATGAAATATATTATTTATAATTTATATCAATTAATCATTTAACTACTTTTGGGATATAAAAAAAATTGTTCTTAAAATTTTTTTTATTGATTTTTTTTAATGTTCTGTCTAACTACTTATGTGTTCTATAAATATATAAAAATATAATATTAACTGAATAATTAGTTTCTAAAACAAAATTTTATTATTTTCCTATTATACTAATTTACTACACATTAACAAATTTAACAAAAAAATTAACGAATCGAGAATGAGCAATGATACTAAAATAAGTTATGCAATACGTTGACCTTGTTATCTAAATTGTGCACTTGACACGAATACTGTTCCATTTCACTTTCATGTCTATAGATATCTACTCATAGCTAGCATCGTATTCGTTACGTAGACTGCAGGCCTTAAGTAAACACGATTATGTGTTAGAAAGGGAATTCAGTTTTTTAATAGCTAGTGTTATAAATGTTAATGATTAGTCTCATTTAAATGGAATTTTTAAATAAGTTTTTTTTGTCAATTCGTCATAGACGATCAACCTTATAGATTAAATTATATAGTTTATACCTAATAATATTAGGCTAATATATAATATATATATTATGGTTATTTAATAGATATATGTATTTGTTTATCTGAATTCCAATATTCTTTCGTGCACAGTCGGTTTTAATCGTCACAGCGCAATTTTGTATTCGCGTCTGCGAGCGAGATCGAAAGAGTTTCTTTTAGATGGAAATGATGTGGGAGTGACTATAGCGGCGATACGGTTCAGACTTCAGCCAGTCTGCAGCAGACGCCCCGCGCCGTCGTCATTGCGTGTCGTATCGCGTTGCTGCTGCCGCGCCGCGCCGTGTTGATAATTTGTGAAGTAGACAAGGATGTATGTATATGTATGTCTCGTCTTTCAGTTGACTTTCATCGTCGTTTTGTAGCGAACGTTTCGCACGGGTATCGATAGGAAATTACAATTATACAATAATTTATTAGCTGCGTAATAAAGTCGGTGCATATTTCTATAATACCACAGGACAAGACAGTGGCGTTAAATTCCGAGGTCTACTCAAACTGCGTTCAATCATCTAAAAGTCTGCTTGGATAATAGCGTCGCGGCAAGCGTGGCGCAATGCAGTGTGTCTTTGCATGCAGATATAAATTGTGTTTCAAGTTTATTTATGGAGGTTGTCGTTGTGATAGCTGTGGTAGTGTAATTTTTTGGAGATAAATCATGTTGCCCATGGTGCAGGCAGAACCTGTGCTCTTTAATTGCGCGGGTCACTCTTCCGATGGAGCCTCACCAACGGCCACTTTACCTCCCTCGCTTACACCGGATTCCGAAGTTGAAGGACTCACAGATTTTTTTTATGATATAGATGTTGCCGTAGTTAACACATTTTCAAGGTAAATATGAGGATGTAATTCGATAACTAAGTTGTACAATATTGAAAACAAGCTGTATGCCCTTTAACTTGTGTGTACATAAACTTTCGCAACTTATCAGTAATATAGATTTACTTGTTGCATTTTTAGTAAGAATTTGTTTGGAAAACAGTTGTTTGTTAGAATCATTGTTCCTTTTCTGAGTCATTATTATTATGTAAAACATTTTTTATTAAATGTTTTTCAAAATGAAGGTGTAAATCACCTTATTCTATAAATGACCTTCAATTCAAAACAAGGTGTTTGTGTAGAAACAGGAGAGTTAGTAGTTGTGTTCAGGTAAGAAAAAAAAAAGAGTATTTTATTCGCGTTGTGTTAATGAATAAACGATCTTAAACATGTTTAATATTATATTAGAGAAATTGAATTCTTAATAGGTAGTAGATTACGCTGAATTAAACTACACGACAAAAAGTAGCTCGCATTACATGACTTAAAATTAAGGATAGAGGTACTTGCAATGACACACCTGTGTGACAATTACACAATGTTTTTTTGCTTTTGCGAGGAAATTTTAAATAACACGCCATTCTCCTGACTTAACAGGGGGTTCTATTTGTCTAAACCCATATTTATCTAGGATAAAACTAATATTATTATTTTTATTTAACTTTGTGTGGATTATTAAGTAGTAAGCTTTGGAACTTTGTGTTTAAGAGCCATTTCACAAATATTGGTAAGAATCCGCGGAATTGTAACATTTTAACGTCGTCAATCTCAGTATTGGATGCAATAATATAATTTCTATTTATGAAATGTAATTGAGCAACCTTTGTTGTAGTAACATAATTTAACAGATTTTTTATTTATATTGTTTGTACAAAATTATTAACCTTTTCAGCAGCCGCCTCCCTGGGTAAACGGTCGAAATGAATACTTTAAAGTCCTATTTTTCAATAACCTCTACCTTGAAACTGTTTCAAAAAATATAGTAATATGTGGAATATGTTTTTGTTGAAACATAATATTGACTTTTTTCCATTAGTACCTTCGTTAATTCATAATAAAAATTTTAAAGTTACGAATATTTTCCAAATAAGTACAATTTTAAAAGCGATATTTTTCTTAGAAAACTAAGAAATTTTAACGAACTATTTATACCAAAGTAAACACATTATTTAGGAACATAAAAAAACAATTAAAATATTTAATTGTTTTTAATACCTTTTGTATTAAAAATCAAAAGATAGTATAATTATGCTACGCATCAAACCCAGTAAATCAGTCGAGCGCCAGCGCTCTTAGAGGTAACACGTGGTTCGATAAGTCCCGAGACTAAGTACTAAAAAAAGGTCTTTTTTATAAAATTAATTTTTATTCATCAACATAGTCTCCTCCAAGAGCGATACAGTCCCTCCAACGCTTTTCTAACTTTTCTATCCCATGTGTGTAGAACGATTTGTCTTTGGCTTCAAAATAAGCGATAACTGCCTGCCCTGGAGCTGCACGAGCTCATACCCCCATCTCCTTTCTTCCATCGGACTTACAGACGCACCGCGGGCTTTCATCCCCACCTGGTTGATATACCCTTCGTACGCACAAAGCGCTTCGCATCATCTTTTTTAGTGCGCACAGCCAAGGAGTGGAATTCCCTGCCGGCGTCTGTATTTCCGAGTACATATAACCCGAGTTCATTTAAAGCGCGAGTGAACAGGCTACTTCTGGGCGAGCTCGCTCCATCTTCGACCTCGTCTCTGCCCTAGAGCTAGACTGGGGTCAAGAGTAAGCCCATAATTTAATAATAAAAAAACTTCACTATTTGAGTCAAATTTCTTACCCTGAAGCATTTTTTTGAGGTCTGCAAACAGCCAGTGATCGCTGGGGACCATGTCTGGCGAATAAGGGGGATGAGGAAGCAATTAGAAGCCCAATTCGTTAATTTTGGCCATCGTTCTCACGGACTTGTGACAAGGCGCGTTGTCCTGGTGAAACACCACTTTCTTTTTGTTCATGTGAGGCCGTTTATCCGCAATTTCGTACTTCAATCGCTCCAATAAGCACATGTAATAGTCACTATTTATATTTTGGCCCTTTTCAAGGTAGTCGATGAAAAGTATTCCATGCGCATCCCAAAATATAGACGCCATAACCTTACCGGCCGATTTCTGAGTCTTTGGACGCTTCGGGCGGCTTTCACCAGCCGCTCTCCACTCCGCTGCCTGCCGATTGGATTCCGGAGTGAAATGGTATATCCAGGTTTCATCCATTGTTACATACCGACGTAAAAAATCCTTTTTATTATGATTCATCAGCGCCAAACATCGCTCTGAATCATTGATACGTTGTTCCTGTTGATCAGTTGTAAGCAAACGCGGCACCCACTTAGAAAAAAGCTTTTTCATGGCCAAATTTTTATGTAAAATAGTGAAAACACTACCAGCTGAAATCTTCACTATCTCGGCTATCTCTCGCACTTTTACCTTCCGATCTTCCAATACGATTTTGAGGACTTGGTTAATATTTTGTTGAGTCACTGCTTCATTTGGACGACCTGAGCGTTCCCCATCATTGGTGTCCTTGCGACCGCGTTTGAAGTCGGCATACCACCGACAAATGGTTGCTTTAGAGGGAAGCTGATCCTGCATAACATTTTATAAGCCATTGCTGTGCTTCAACGGTATTTTTTCCCATTTAAAAACAATGTTTTATCAACACGCGAAACTCGTTTTTTTCCATTGTATCGAAATTACAACCGTAACGTCACTTAAATGTTTCAAAATCAATAATTTTATTGTTCCATTTTTAAAAATTTTACACATATTCTTGTATTGATAGCCAGTACTTTTTAAAAATCAAAAGAGTTTTTAATATATGCGCCATTTCCAGGTTAGTCTCGGGACTTATTGAACGATCTAGTAAGGTCCACGGCTCCACGCCAAATTCTGCGCAGCTGTCTGCTTCGCTCACACGCGCAAAGCGACTGTTGTTATAGTGGATACACCGCATTCGATACTTTAGATACAACATAGTTATTAATTTTTGATGTAAGTACATTAAAAAAAGATCAAGATTTTTTTTGGTTGTACCTATAGTGTGACAAACAATAGCATTAGAGACCGCGCGGCTCGTACGACTCGTGCACTTCGACCATATTTACCTAAACTTGCAGAGCCAAAAATTGTGAGATGGCTCTTAAATATAACATTACGTAATTTAAATACTGAAGTAAAAAATAATACATTTCCTAGTTGTACTTGTACCGTAGTCGTCCTTCGTCAAGTAGTAATCCTTATCCAAGTTGTAGCAATCCTTTTTCAATCACAAAACTATATTGTTCCAATAGTTTCTAAATGTCCGTAAGTTATATTTTATTAACACTCGACTCACACTTGGCATATTTACTTGTCAGTCTTGTCACATCGAAAAAGCGATAACAGGCGTTTATTGAGTAGATACTTAAGTTTCGCTAATATTGTGATAATTGTTATTAATTTAACTTACCACTACCAGTTGCCCACAACTTCGCTCGCGTAGAAATTGATGATAATTATTTACAAAGAGGAGCTGAAGTAGTGTAATACAATAATGTAGGACCTCTGTATACCACATTTATTGTCCACTTATCGTGCGCTCGAACTACCTGACTGCTCGCAGATCTCGCTCTCGATCACGCTTCATGAAACTGTCGTGCAAATACAGTCCTTTTTTACGTGGGGAAAATCCATCATGGATACCCTCCGGCGCGGGGGCGCCAGCGGGTTATGTCAGACTCCTACTGACTAAAAACCACCACGTGTGAGCCGTCGTGCGCTTAGGTAGGGCGAGATGGGGTCACGCTAGCAGTCGCCATCTCGTGCAAATACAGTCCTCCCTTAGGTCTTCTCAAGCCATTTTGAGGTAGTTTGAGTAATATAAACTAATATCCTATTTACTATACAGAATATCACCAAACGCTGGAATAATTATTTATGTTATTCTAAAATTTGTGATGGTTAAAATCCTTACTAATATTATAAATACGAAAGTCTGCCTGTCTGTCGCGCTTTCACGCCAAAACTAGTGAACCTATTTAAATGAAATTTGGTACACAGATAGTCTTGAGCTTGAGAAAGGACGTAGGCTACTTTTTAATGCGAAAAAAGGGATTGAATTGTGTGTAATTTCGTCTATAAAGTGAAATTGTCTGTGATATTAGGCGTCCATAAATTACGTGAGGTGTTTTTTTAAATTTTCTGTCCCTCCCTCCCCTCCTGGTGAGATGTGAGATTTTATTCAACCCCCTCCCCCATCCCTCAATCTCACGTGAGATTTTTCAAAATATGGGTTTCTTACGTAAACGCGTTGGATTCTTATTGTAAAAAGAAAAAAAAAATGTTTGCTTCGTGCTTTTATTTACGACCAGTAATCAATATTGCTGAGAGTTTAATTATAAGTGTAATAAAAATTTAACAATAGAATACTTAAATCGTAACTACTGTGATTAAAAAAAGAATATCTACTCTAATTCAGTCCATGGAGAATCATACGCGGTCTCAAGAGAGACTATTGGAACCAACATGTCGATTTTCAGTAAAATCATCTGCTCCTTCAACTTCCGTTCTGATCTAGCCACTCTAAGCCGTTGGCGCTTGCGCACAGTAACTCATTAGCTCGTCTTGTGACAATCCGTGTGGGTCGCACTGGATTAAATGGACCAAAATAGTATAATTTTTTTTGTTTCAATCAACAAAATATTGCGTGATATTTGCCGAGACCCCTCCTCTCCAACGTAAGATTAGATGAGATTTGACTCGACCCCCTCTCCCCCCTTAAACAACTCACGTAATTTATGGACGCCCCCTTACATGTTGTACCATTCAAAAATGAATGCGCTCCTTTCAGTATATCAAATGATGACAGGGACAAAGAATCATGAAAGGGACAAAATCCACATTGTTTTAAATGATTCAAATCAGTATGAAATAAATAATAAAGATAAATGACAATATTTTAGCTGTATAACGAAGGTTTTATTATAAAGTCCGACTAATTTAAAAAGAGTCGTATTTATTATCTAGGGTACGTAGAACAAAAATGTCCCTTCCATGTGACCTGTCAACTACGTATTTATTCATTTTTAATCCGTAGACAAACAATTAAGTTTCATGCTTATAATTTTAAAAAATCACGGACTTGTCATACAAACTTTCAACGCGAATTATTTACATATATCCAAAGTTATGTATATGTTTTCACTAAATAAAACATAATTTTATTTGCTTGCAAACGAAAAAAAACGGACTTCAAATACAAGGACCAGTAATACAACGTAAGTAGGTAGACGAAAAAATACTCAAATAAATGCATATTATTAGAGGTAACTCAAAAAATACTTGTCAGATCTTGATTAAATTTAAATGGGATCACATGACAAGCACTACCGTACGATTAAAAAAGTAATCATCGAAATCGCTCCAGCCAGTAAGAAGTTATGAGGTAACACATTAAAAAAAATACAGTTGAATTAATAATAATTAATATCCTTTTTTAAGTCCGTTAAAACGGGATGAAATTTGTTTTGCTACCTTTAACACGGACAAAGATGAAGCTATCTCTAGCCTGATCATGTCTACATAGAGATAATATAGTATCGTGTCCTAGAGTAGACTTAAGTACTTCATTCAATTTAAAGCAATGTAACAGAGTTATATAAATGTAAATTAATTTAGTCAAATGACATTTTGACGATTTTTTATAAATCGACAATGGGCATGACGAAAGATTTTGAAAACTTGTTCCGTAATGTGGGTACTGGGTACACATTTACTATTTACGAAAATACCTATATTTCGGTAATAAACTTAAGTTTAAGGAAGATTAAAACTATTTTTCTAATATGTTTTCAATGTGCACGTCAAAACGGCAGCAGATGTCATGGCGTCGGCTCTGACGTCATGGCATACGCATGACACACTTCGGACGCGTTCAACCTAAGACCAGCATGAAATTAAAATTATAAATAATGGAGATATTCTTATATTCCCTACTATGAGTAACGATCGCTATCAGGTGTACCGTGTACATGATAACAACCGGGGGAGACCCACAAGGACTACACAAACACCCAGACCACAACAAACATCTATATGGCCAATACAAATTTGTCGTGTGCGGGAATCGAACCCGCAACCGCCCGCGCAACAGCCAATCGCAATCCAGTGCTGTGACCGCTGCGCTAACGCGGCGACTCAACGACTCGCGACGAATATCTAGATGAATTTATAGAATCAGTGAAATCGATGGATATTATTTTTCATTCGACTTTCATACAAACTATTATCCCCTGTTTTAACCCCAAAAGAGGGTTGATTTCTAAAGATAACTTATTAGTACACCTCAACACCATCTACAGAGCATACATTTTGAATTTCAAGCCTCTTACTTCAAAAACATAGGACTTACATACAAACTTCCAACCCCGTTTTACCCCCTTAGGAGTGGAGTTTCGTAAAACCCGTTCTTAGCGGATGACGTCTACTCTCTATAAGGAACCTACCTGCCAAATTTCAAGCTTGTAGACCGTGTTATAGTTTCCGAGATTTCGTGATGAGTTAGTGACCTTTCTCTTTTATCTATACTATTATATAAAGCTGAAGAGTTTGTTTGTTTGTTTGTTTGAACGCGGTAATCTCTAGAACTACTGGGCCGATTTGAAAAATTCTTTCAGTGTTAGATAGCCCATTTATCGAGGAAGGCTATAGGTTATGTGTCATCACGCTAAGGCCAATAGGAACGGAGTCCACGCCGACGAAGTCGCGCGCAGAAGCTAGTATAATAATATATGTACCTGGGTGACCGAGCCTAGCTCGGTATTCTTAGTAAATTTTTTTCTCGGTATTTTTATATTTTATTTTTATTTAAATAAAAAATCAAGAGTGAAATTAGAAAAAAAAGGAAAAAAAGAATACATTGAAAACGGATTTGAACCGTGGTCTTATCGGGTGATCCCAAGCGACTGATTTCCCACCTGAGCTATTACAAAATGCTGGATACAGCCAACGTCGCATCGCTCGGACGCTCGGTGTACCTCGAACAACCGTACGGGATGCCATCAGACGATTTCGGGAGACTGGCTCATACACGCGGAGGCCAGGTCAAGGCCGACATCGGTGCACTTCCACCCGAGATGACCGCTTTGTTGTTAGTAACGTATTGAGAAATCGCTTTTGCACCGCTACTGAAGCTCGTTCTCGTCTTTTTGAAGTAAGAAATGTTAGTGTGAGTGAACGTACCGTTAGACGGAGACTGGCAGAAAGAAACCTAAAGGCTTTCCGTCCAGCTCGCGCCCCACAACTTCTCCCACAGCACCGTAGAGCTAGACTTGCCTTTGCACGAGAATATGGTAATTGGACTATGGAGCACTGGAAGAACGTACTGTTCTCAGATGAGAGCAGAATAGCCTTAAGAGGTCCAGATGGACGTCAGCGTGTCTACAGGCGCAAAAACGAGAGGTTTGCCCCATGCGCTATGACTGAAACAGTGGGTTACCAGGGAGGGTCAATAATGATTTGGGGAGGTATCTCTTACGAAGCTCGTACCGACCTCGTCATCTTTGATAGAGGCAGTGTGAATGCTCAGAGATACGTGGAAGAAGTTCTTCAAGACCACGTCATAACTTTCGCACCATTTATAGGAGAAAATTTTAGGTTAATGCATGATAATGCACGTTGCCATGTCGCTAGATCCGTCACTGAGTATCTTGACGAGGCCGGAATTCAAACTTTACCATGGCCGGCACGTAGTCCTGATCTCAATCCCATAGAACACATTTGGGACAATCTTAAAAGACGTGTTCGAGCAAGATTACCAGCGCCTACGACCCTAGGAGAGCTTAAAACAGCTGTGGTAGAGGAGTGGCACAATATCCCCCAGTCCGAGATTCAGGACATCATGGATGGACTTCCAAACAGACTTCAAGAAGTCATTAGAGCTCGAGGTGGTAATACCCATTATTAAAAATCAACTTCTAGGAAGTATTGACATCATTGAGTAAATTTAAATATGGTCGTCGAATTTTTTGTTTGTGGGATTGATGGGTTTTTGTGGGATTATTCATAATAAACCGTTTATTTTTTCAATATCTTTATTTGTTTTTATTGCTTAATGATAACTTTCAACGTACCTTTTATCAAATTTGCTTTAAACTTAACGATTTCTGCAAACAGGAAGAAATACAGGGTGGGCGGTTAATTGTGCCGTTCAGTGTATATACAAGAATTGCTCGTTTAATAGTATTTATATATATATATATATATAGATGAATGTATAACTAAATTTTATACATTTACAATAATAATTGATTCTAACTTTTTTACGAAATTACAAGTCAATATTCAAACTGTCTGGACTCTCAGTAGTAGAGACGCTAGTGCGTGCGCGCTAGTGTAGTCACTAACAGTATTGCTGATATGAATTTTTATGTATTCAGCTCGTCTAATCTAATCTAACAATGAAAAAATTGTAAAATATTTTGACCCTTGAGCTAAAAGGTGCTGAGAATATAGTCTCAAAGAACAAATGTAAGGCAAAATATTATATACCTACAATAATAGGCTTATTAATATTCGACTGTACAGAATGGTTGGAGTGAAGGTGAAGAAAAAAAAATCGATTAAAATTAATTAAATTAAAAATAGCTATGAACACTTTTCGATAGGCAAGTTAGCATAGGCTTATCTATACTAATATTATAAAGAGGTAAAGTTTATAACTTTGTTTGTATATACGGGGTAATCTTCGCAAATACTGATCCGATCATGAAAATTCTTTCACTCACAGAAAGCTACACTATTCAGGAGTGATATAGGCTATATTGTAATTGAACATAAAATTCAGTGAAAATAATAGTAGGTGTTACGAATCGCGCCATCTCTTGACAAACTGTAGGACCAACTAAATAAACATCGATGTAAAATAGCAGCGGACTGCGCGCCGAACGACTGTGTTCACGACGTTTACCAAAGTATACTTCATTTAAAAATTCGTTATTATTCTGTAATAGTTAAATTTAAAAAACTTGAAACATATCAAATTACTGTAAAAATCTTTTAACGCCCAACGAAGTGGGCACAGGTCGGCTAGTTTGTTTATAAATTACTAACCGACCCGTGCCCACTTCGTTGCGCATATTTATTTTTAATAATTACTTCTAACGATGATATCTCGATCGACGATATAGTGTAAAGGGCAATTTTAACCTTTTGAGCGCCACGCCTCAAATCCATTCCCGTGCCCTGTACGCCAAGGCATAAATTAAACAAAAATACCTACGAAAAAAATAGTGCTGCCAAGAGTCGTTATCGAGTACCACAAAGTGACTTGTTTATGTTGGTTTTTATACAATAAATGACTACTTATATAATCTAGGATGGTTTATTCTTTCAACATTTTTCTCGTATTATCTTGCACTCGTTATATATACTTACAATAACGTAAATAAAAAACAAACATTACAAAAAAAATCGTAGTAAAGCACAACACCATTCTCTATCGTCATGACGTCATTGTCACGACTGGATGACTACGGCGCAGCTGACCTACAGTTTTAAAGCTTCCATAGAGACATGTTAGAGACGTGCTGTGTGTGCCGCACGCTGTATATCGATTTCGAATCGAATCTATATATAAATGAAAAGTAATTTTAAAAAAATTAACCGAATTCAAAATTGTATTTTTTTAAATTATATAACTAAAAAGGGAGTAATAAAAGTGCAACATTTTAAAAAATCTAAAGTACTTACCTAAATATACCTATTGCCTACTATTTATTAAATCCAGCTTTAACAAAGTAAAACTACAATACCATACAATATTATAATAAAAATATTTAATATATCATAATGTTCCTTAACATCTCGCAATAACGGCTATTTGCGCATTATTGTTACTCATTTAAGAAGACAATAGTCCGTCCGTACATAAAACCGGTCATAAAAAATTTTGTACTGCATTTTGACAGAACTCCTTACTTTCAAACAATAATGGCTCTTGATGTACAGCGATAAAGGTGAGAATTACATCAAAAATCTTTTTTGAGACCATAAATTATATGGAATTCTCAAAATTATAGAAAAAATGTTTTTTTCAATCGTGGGAATCTTTTTAAAAAGTTTATGCAAATATTGCGTTTTAAAATTTCATTTCTTTTTGGCTATCGTTTTTAGAAGTTTCGTAAAAATCCTAATAATATTAGTTTAAAATAATGTAATTCACGTGAAATTTGTTCAATGAAATATTGAAGTTGTTATTTAAATAAGTAGAATATATTTAAAAAATCCTTCGTAATGGAAAGATTGTTGTAAATCTATTAAGCTAGTAAATAAAGCATTTAAGATTTGACCTCGCACTACCGATCCAATTTCAATTTTTTTTTTAGGTTAAGGGTCACTTACTGACCATAAAAACACAAAATGCTGACAGATACAGATGGAGCTTCGATCGCAATCTTAAAGAAAAGTTATTTAGACCTTTTTGTAGAAAATAATCTTCGCATCTTTTATTTCCTGTAAACTTTTTTGTAAAACTTACCGTTTACGATTTATGGCCCATTTAATGAACCCGTTTTTCATTTTTGGCCACTAACTCTTCAAATATTGGATTAATCAATAAAACGCATCTATCAATTTTTTAAGATCACTTTATTCTCTACAACTTTTGTTTAAATTTTTTTTTCTAATGTCCATACTTTTTGAGTTATAAAACGTTAATGTTGGACTACCGGGCGTAAAGTCGAAAATTTCAAGGTACGCATAGAATATAATATGGTACAAATTCAATAAACTAATTTTTAAAAAATATCCCGATTATTTATGTACGTAAAAATTAATAGTACATTTCCTTACCTGCAATAGTAATTAACTTTTTATATTTTATTTTATTATATTTTGTACAACTAACTGCCGCGTCACCCGCCGAGCGCCGGCATTTCTACATTAAAAATTTTAGAACTCAAAAAGTATGGACATTAGAAAAAAAAGTTTTAAACAAAAGTTGTAGAAAATAAAGTGATCTTAAAAAATGGATTCACGTATTTTATTGACTAATCCAATATTTTAAGAGTTATTGGCTAAAAATGAAAAACGGGTTCTTTAAATGGGCCATAAATCGTAAACGGTAAGTTTTACAAAAAAGTTTACAGGAAATAAAAGATGCGAAATTTTATTTTCTACAAAAAAAGCTTGAATAACTTTTGCCCTAAAGTGGATAGTTTCCGAGATATCGGCCAAAAACTTTAAATTAAAATTGGATCGGAGTGCGAGGTTGACCAAAAAAAAACAGCTTTATTTACTGGCCTATATGTTTTTTAGTCTAGTACGATTTTAAACAACTTTTGTCTTATAGAGGTTAAACTAGATTTATAATATATAAATTCATATCTTACATTTATATTTGTGCCTCTTGCGTCACATCACTAGCGGTCACCTATAGATGACAACGGCGTACAGGACATATCATTTACGTGGAATAAGAATGTATGTTTTTATTTCAATGTTTCTCAGTACGTGTAGCTCTAACAGACTGGTTTTTTATACTCAAATGTTGCTGGGATATTATATTTTGAGAGATGTTGAATTAAAATACTAAAAATATTTTTTTAATAATTTTATTTAATATTTTGGTGGTCCGGGTTGTTTGTCACCTATAGATGTCGTTGGCGCACAGAGCTCGCAAGTGCTTGTCACGTATAGGTGACTTTGGCGTTCAAAAGGTTAATCTGCATTAAATGCCTAAGCTAAATAACATATTCATTTGGATAAGGATTAATACTGAACTAAAGAAAATAGCTTTGAAAATAACGTAATTTTTTTAATAAAAAAATTGAACATAAAAGTGGTTATTGACTATTGTAAGTCAACCGTTAGAGATAGAGATATGCTATCGCGGACGTTTTTGTAGCATTTTTATAGATTTTGAATTCGCTAGTACATAACTATACCTATCTTTGCTAGTTTACGCGGCGTTCACGTGGGAAGCTCCCAGTTGGTAGTTTTCGAGTTTATCGCGTTCAGACAGACAGGAGGACAGACAGACAGTAGGACAGAAAGACGTGGCCGGGGGACTTATTTTTATAATATGTATAGATATTTGATAAAAAATATGTCTCATCGAGTTATCAGATCGGTGATGGTCGATCTGTCACGTCTCTTAGACCATGTAGCGAAAGGGCTAAGCAACATATTTTTACTAAGCTATAGAGTTTATGAAATTAGAGCTTCAAGAGTTTGGGCGTTTTAAATTATAACCTGATAAGTTTTTGACAGTGTGAGCAACAGTTTCGCGCGTTTATTGATGAAATTTATAATTTTTAGTTTGCGTAAATTAAACCGCCGCGACGTCGCCGACGCCGCGTTGGCGCAGCGGTCACAGCACTGGATTGCGATTGGCTGTTGTGCGGGCGGTTGCGGGTTCGATCCCCGCACACGACAACATTTGTATTGGCCATACATATGTTTGACGTGGTCTGGGTGTTTGTGCAGTCCTTGTGGGTCTCCTCACCGTGCCTCGGAGAGCACGTTAAGCCATCAGTTCCAGTTGTTATCATGTACACCTGATAGCGATCGTTACTTGTAGTAGAGAATATATGCGCCAACCCGCATTGGAGCAGCGTGGTGGATTAAGCTCTGATCCTTTTCCTACATGGGGAAGAGGCCTATGCCCAACTGTGGGATATTACAGGCTGAATCGTGATCGTAAATTAAACCGTATATCAATCACTAAATCGGAAACAAATGGGTGTCCAATTAGACATAAAAAATATGTATGCTCTTTTTTCTCTTCACACAATCGTTTGTCAACATTTTAATTTTGTATGTCACTTGTCGATACAGTATTTGTAGTGATAACTTGTTATGGTCCAAGATCCGGGATATAACAAAATATTCCCTCATCTGTCAATTAGTTGAAACAATTTTTTATAGGCTGATTTCTATATTGTGAATTTATAAAAACAACCTCTGCCACCATAAGCCTGCTGCAAATATTTTTTTTTAATCTTTTCCTTCTCATGTTAATTACATGTAATAAGCTAAAACCGTTAATATTTTACATTATATACCTGACTGTAGTAGGCACCCATCTCTATGATTGCTATACTTATCTGCAGCCAGGTTACTGCTGACTGAGGTTACTGACCTGGCTGCAGGTAAGTGTAGCAATCATAGAGACGTTGTTTTTATAAATTCACAATATAGAAATCAGCCTATAAAAAATTGTTTCATCTAATTAACAGATGAGGGAATTTAGCTATCTCGGATCTTAGACAATTAAAAGTCATGTGTGCAAATTATTATCTACTAGCCGACCCGTGCCCACTTCGTTGGGCGTTATAATCCATTTCACATAAGAAGGGTACGCCGTACGGTGAAATTTGATATGTTCCAATACACTCTCACTATTTTCAGCAAATCAGATAAATATAAATGTTTTAAAATCACCAATTAATTTCTAAGGCAAATAATAATGCTTGATTAGATTGAATTGTTGACACGGCACGTCAGAGGGCGCAGGTTCAAATCCTGCTGATTTAAAATCTTTATATATTTTTATCTTTTTCCTTTTATCTTGTCACTCCTGAATAGTGTAGCTTTCTGTTAGCGAAAGAATTTTCATGATCGGATCAGTATTTGCGAAGATTACCCCGTATATACAAACAAAGTTATAAACTTTACCTCTTTATAATATTAGTATAGATTAATGTTAATCACAAATACGTTTTATTGGAGTACCTATTTAAGTTTGATTTCATAAATGTTTGGTTTTGATGTCCATCTAGTATTTGATTATTATTATGATTATTATTATACAGATTTAGGTAAATTACTACGTAACAATATCTATGATTTTTGTTTACATTTCACACAGTTGTCGACACTGTTACTTAGGGCCCATTCATAAATTACGTCACACGAATTTCAAGATTTTTGACTTCGTCCGAAATATATTATAATTACTAGCTGTGCCCCGCGGTTTCACCGGCTTTAATTTGACAAAAAAAATGGAATAAAATGTTATATAGCATTCCTTGGAAAATGGACTATCTAACACAAAAAGAATTTTTTAATTTGAACCAGTAGCTCTTGAGATTTGATTGAAAAATTTGAAGATTCTAACGCTTTAGCTTTATAATATTACTATAGATACATATATATTCATGTTGAAAAACCAAAATACCTATATGATATATCTTTTTCGCTGTTAAAAATGCATCATTAGTATATGGAAGAAAGCTGTTTACACAAAAAAAAGAACGAGTGGGCTTTAAGACCACTGACACACGACTGAAGTACCTAATACTTTTGTAGCTCCATATAACTGTATACTGTATGTAAGTAAATAATAATAATTCAAATTCTGAGATATCTTGTCGATTAGAAAACTTTATTTAAAGACGTTCTTTAATTTGAGGGGAGAGTCTACCGTATTTTCTTTCGCCAATTTTCCAATGTTTTTAATAGTGTATAGGAGGTGTACGTCGTGTGCCAAAAATACCTTAAAAATATCTTCTCCGTATGTGATAGCGTGATAATATGTAGTTCTTAATAATACTTCTTAATAATATTCGTGCCAAATTTGAAGTAAATCCATGCAGTACTTTTTGAGTTTATCCCGGACATACATGCAGACAAACAGACAAAAATTCTAAGAACTATATTTTTGGCTTCGGTATCGATTGTAGATCACACCCCAAGTATTCTTTTAAAAAAATATTCAAAGTACAGTTTTGACTTTCCTACTATTTTATATGTATAGATTCTGTTATTTCTGCTATTCGGGACGCGGACGAAGGCAAATGAAAAACCACGAAATCGGTCCAGTCGTCGTTGTCGAGTTATTATAAGTGTTAGATTAAACATGACTGTTTTATCTCTTAACTAGCGACCCGCCCCGACCTCGCAGGTTGCAAAAACTATCAGTGTTCCTCTACTATATTATGCATGTATTACCTATACATATAAACTTTCCTCTGGAATCACTCTATTTACTAAAGAAAACCGCATCAAAATCCGTTGAGTAGTTTTAAAGATCTAAGCATACAGGCAGCGGGAAGCGACTTTGTTTTATACTATTTAATGATTATTAAGATTAATAATTGTATATATTACATACGGTATATGTATACTTTACAAATTACGAGGATTGAATACTTAATTTAGCGTAATTAAAATACTAGATTGTGCTATTTTGACTCATATTTTATTATTATTTTACATATTACTTAATATTTATATTTTTCGACCACTCTTATGGCGCGTTGTTTCCGAGCATTATTATTTCAAGGTTGTGCGGTCGCCCGTCACAGTGAGGTTGCGTTGTGGGGCTCCTCGGTAGGCGTCGTTTTATATCTTTGTCCCTCTTTCGCATTAAGCTATTCTGTACTTGGCATTCGGTAAATCGGTATGGATATCTTCGACGTGAACATAACTTTTGCTTGATAGCTGTTTCTTAATGATTTTAAATGGTACCTACATGATTGATTACTTATTCGTCCTGTTCATATCATGTGATAGCAGCAGTTCACCTAGAGAAGTTTTCTCATAAACATTTATCATAGAAAATATAAATTAAAATATATTCCTTATTAATTGAAATATGAATATAGATATTTAAATAAATATTAAATACGAATCACGTTACCAAAATAGTTAATTGTAGTCTTGATATACAAAATTGTCTGCAAAGGTTTCGATGGTATTTTGGCTTTACCAGTCGGACATAAATAATGCCTAAAATTAACACTATAATAGGAAAATAGAACAATAAATGACTACGGTTAGTTAACACTGAGTGCGTATGCTATACAAACAACGATAAGTAAACTAAATTTCCTGTGCTGTCTTTGTTATTCATCGATTTCATTACATTTGATGAATAACATTTTAAAAAGAACGATTCTTTAAATTATTTATTTACTTATTGTATAAGTATCTATTACTTCCGACAAGGACATTGGATTTAGGGCAGGTGGTCAACTGTGCAATGTGTGCAATGTCAACTTTTGATTGATTCGCTTAATATGAGTGCAACGATAAGGAACTGGCTAGTAGAATTAGAAAACATACTGTTTATTAAATTATGTATTCCTCTACCTTACAGGTGGTTACGTATGTATGTACATACCATACAGATGTAGAAAAATGATAGGGACGGAAATTTTATTAGTTACGATATAATAATAGTTTATTTTGTTTGCTGCTCCTGTAGAATTGAATCCTGTGACCTCCAACTGGGAGACACATGGAGGGGGATGCAGGGCAAGATGAGCGTGACAACGCCGGGTAAGAAGATAAGAAAAAAGTCATCAGACAATAAGTCACAATCTCAACAGTACGTATGAGCGATATAAAGATTTATTGGAGATTGTTAAAAACTTTTGTGTTTTTTTATTTTCTTTAAAACAATGAAAGAGTACCTACTCGTATTTTATACGAGTACATAAAATACGAGTACATCGTTAATTTTCATTTTACGTATAAAGTTTTCGAATACATATATTATGTATTTTGTTTTTAGAACAATGTTTTTTTTTTCTTATAAAAGTAGCAAAAATTTAAGGAAATATTCTACGTCAGTTTCTTTATCGGTTCAATTTGAAATTCTGTTCGTTATGATAACATTATTAAGTTTTTTAATTTTCTTTTCTATGATATGGTTTTATTATGAGCTAAGTGTATGTAAAAAATGTGAGCAAGTAAAACTTGAAGACAGCGCATGGTACTTGTTGTATTTAAAATTGAAAATTTTTGAAGTGAATATTCTTTAGGCGCATGAGGGGTAAAATTTGAGCGACCGGTAACGCGACAGAGTCATGACGGTCAGTACTTGGAGGAGTGACCGCCTGGGAACACCGTGAGACGTTGGCTTTTTGTTTTTTTTTCAATTAGTTTTTTTTTGTATTTTAAATTAGTTTTTTAATTCGATTTTTTTAATTAGTTTTTTTTTTAATTAGGTTGCCAAAGAAGTTTCAGTTCTGACGTGTGTACTTTGTATGCACGCAATTTTTTTATATATTGAAATCAGTTTATAGTTTATAGTACCTATTTAATTGAAAAGAAGGACAAATATGGCTGGCTACCTTAACCTAATTTGATGATAACTACAGATAACGTTAAAAAAGGTACTTAATGCGGACTGTATTTTACATTCTTATATATTTTTCTCATGTATATTTGTTGTCACTGGTGCCATATCACAATCACATCCAAATCAGGAAACCACACTTGTTTTTAATTTTTGTATAAATCGTTGTATGTATTTTCATTTATTATTTTGTTTATGCAAATATGACTTAATTGTACTAAACTAGTGACCCGCCCCGGCTTCGCACGGTTTCAAAAACTATCAGTGTTCCTCTACTATATTATGCATATATTACGCATGTATTATGCATATAAACCTTCCTTTGGAATCACTCTATTTACTAAAGAAAACCGCATCAAAATCCGTTGCGTAGTTTTAAAGATCTAAGCATACAGACAGCGGGAAGCGACTTTGTTTTATACTATATAATGATGATTACAGGTAGGTAGTTAAAATTGTCCTGTCTATTTTGCGCGAGTAGTGATAAGGAACGGAATTATTTCTGCCTCGTCGCAGCTGTACTAACGAGTAGCGGGGGTGATATTATAATTAGTGATAACTGATAACGCTCTATGACATAAGTGGGCCGCCCAATTAGCAATTGTTTCGATTCAGCCTGTAACATTCCACTGTTGGGCATAGACCTCTTTCTCCATGTAGGAAAAGGATCGAAGCTTAATCCACCACGCTGCTCCACTGCGGTTTGGCGGATATGTATGTAGATAGTGTATGATGTACATTAAAGTAAATACATAAATTTAGTGCTTCTTTTTAATAATAAGAAAAAAATAATAGCATGTTTTTATAACGTGATAACCTTATAAAGAATTTTATTTTTATTACATTTCAATTAATCTATCTTTATTATTTAGTATTTTCCACAAACAACTTTGTAGCTATTGTGTAAATAACCCTTTCTTGGCAGTCGGGTAATAAAAGCATTTTTTACAAAAGATCTGTCGGTCTGTTTAGGGTTGCCAAGGTAAAATAAAATCTATTCGTTGCTTGCTAATGAATAAAAGTATTTTTATGAGTTTTATTGCTTCAAATATAATTATGTATATGTTTAGTAGCTTCAATTACGTTGTGTACAGTTTTGTTTACTTTTAATACAACTTTTGAATTTAAAAAATGTTCAAATCATTAATCATAATACACATTCGTTAAGGCTAATTATAAAAAAAGTAGCCCAGTCGAATTAGCTCAAAAACGGGCTGGGGGGTGGTCACTGGTAGTTTAAATTCTATAAGTAGGGGTACCAGACTCGTTGCTTCATCCGCCATCTTGATTTAAAGGGTTATTTTTGGTCTCTTGATCTTGAATAACTCTTTTATTTTAAATTTTACACGAAAAATAGTTATTACAACAGTTGTTTAAAATTAAATTTCCTACAATTTTGGTCTCTATCAATTTTTTTCGTAGGATCGATATTTTTCGATTTATACCAAACGTTACCAAATTTCAACTGTTTTTGTCACATGAAAACTTATCAAATTTTGAATGTACTAGGGCCACCAACAATAATATGTGAATGAAAAAATTTGACATGTCATGTTTGTGAATGTCAACATATTTTCGTAAAAAGTACAAACATTAGCTACATTTAGAGAAATTATTGCTTAATATAGAATAAATACTTATGATTTTCGTGAATATTTGACTTCTGGAAGGTCTTTTTAAAGTCTCCAACAATAATCTGCTAGCATTCCTGGACTCCATTTCCCTTGATAGCGCTTCATCAGCCATTAAGGAAATGTTCCGATGAAACCTCTCGCCTTGTTCGTCACTCACAGCACCCAATTTTGCCGGAAAAAAAACCAGATGAGAGTCCAGCATAAGTATTTTTAAGGACATAGGTATTACACCCCAAAGCTTTATAATTATGACATTATAAGTTCATTTATTAAGTCTGTAATTTTCCGATTTATGGTTTCCTAGAAAATTTTAGACAACGTTCAGAAAACATTTCCAGCCGAGTTTTTCCTAATCATTCAGTTTTTCTTCAAAGCTCTTATCCTTTATCAGTTGCCGTTTTTGTGAACCTACAAATATTTCCTCTTTAATTTTTGGGTAATTTCTCTTTAAGATATACAAATCTACTGCCATCTTTAGGAATAGCTTTTACAAAAAAATTACCATTTCGGCACATGGACAAGGATGGGTCTGTTGGCCGAAGACAAGTTTGGATACTGGATAGTGTGTTTGGAATTGGTTGTAATGCCTTTTGTTTGGGTTAATAAACAAAAATAACTATCACTTACACTGTCATGATCCTTTGGTTCGGACCAAATCATTTCCTATAGCAAATGGCTTATATGTCTGGGTTCTTGTAACAGTCTCACACACGCTACACAACATTTATTTGGAACCCAGGATTTATCTTGATTCCTTACAGGAAATCTAAAATAGTCTAAATAGCACTGTTCAATTAATGATGTGAAATTTCGACGCTGAGATGTAAAAGTTAATTCTCCACACACAATAAAAACTTGTTTGACGTTATGTTTCCTTCAAGATATTAAGTAAACTATAATCCGACAAATTTTGAAGTGGGAGGAAATGACTAAATTTTTTTTTACATCTTTCAAGGTACCAGCTGACAAACTTTCCACCGCGATACAGCCAGCTGACGTTATTTTTCATTCATAGTAGCATGTAAACTATCACCATGCAAATTTTTAGTTGAGAGGAAATCACTGAAAAAAAAATTTTTTTGACATGTTCAAGCAGCCAGCTGACATATAATCCACCATGTTATGGCCAGCTGACGTTATGTTTCCTTCAAGATATTAGGTAAACTATAATCTGACAAATTTTGAAGTGAGAGGAAATGACAAAAAAGAAATTTTTTTTTTACATTTTCAAGGTACCAGCTGACAAACTTTCCACCACGATACAGCCAGCTGACGTTTATTTTCATTCATAGTAGCATGTAAACTATCACCATGCAAATTTTTAGTTGAGAGGAAATCACTGAAAAAAAAAATTTTTTTACATGTTCAAGCAGCCAGCTGGCGTATAATCCACCATGTTATGGCCAGCTGACGTTATGTTTCCTTCAAGATATTAGGTAAACTATAATCCGACAAATTTTGAAGTGAGAGGAAATGACTAAAAAAATTTTTTTTTCTCGATGTTTGGGAGGCTGCCACTGCCCAACCCACCCACGGAGTGGCAGCTGACAAAGACTAAAATTCATTAAAAAAATCCCTTATTCATGTTACGAAGTTTCGATTGGGAGGAAATGATTGACCGAATTTTAACCTGGCTCCGGATCTATAAGATCTACACTTCATAGTACAAATCTGTAATATTTTATAATCATCGCTAATTTTGAATTTTTTTTGAATATTAAAGATGTATTAGTAAAATTTTCAAATTTTTTGTATTTGTACTAATTTTTTCATATAAGTACCTTGAATATTTAGGTAGAGTATATATGGGATTAGGGAAGTTCTCAGGGTGCTTGCTCGTTTTTAAAAGAAACTGTACTTAAAACTTAGGATTCACCAAGATCTAGACAATTAACTTGACACTCATATATACAGTAAGTACGTAAGTAATATGTACATATCTGATTACTAGCTTGCTAAGCTATCTAGCTATGTTAGATGTTGGTATCAACATAGGAAGACAGTACGAACATTGTCACGTGCAGTAAACAAAATCAAAGTTAAATAGGTATTATATGTTTGAAAAAAAAAAATAAGTATTATAAAACGATGTGATAATATAACCTTGCTGTATTTTTAATAAGATTAGTTTCGTGGAAATGGGTACGACGATGCAGATGCGGTACTAAAGCAGGAAACAATTATATCTGCGTTTCTAGATTAATTAACTTGTTTTGACACGCTATATTCCGAAAAGTATCGTTTCGTGAGTTTGTCTGTGTTTTTAATTACACGCATATTACTTTTATTAT